>JAUAMA010000002.1:6090000-11090000 GCA_030819835.1 Acmispon strigosus | reverse complement strand
ATTGTTAAAATTGGGATTTTACCTTGACTCTGGAATGAGAGATAATTGTAAATTGTATCTTGATTATAAATCATGGTTACACAACTGTGAAATTATGCGCTTTAAATTTTAAATTAACTTCAGAGCAGTAAATAATTACATTTCTACAACATTTTATCCTAATTATTTGTAACAAATAAAATCAATTATACTAGCTTCCCATTAATGATGTACGACCATATATTCTTATATTTTAGCATAAAGTTAACAAAAAAAAAACATAAATTTAAGATAGAATGGAATTTTACATGCATTATTCCACTTCAAGTAATATACTCCATAGGTTCTAATTTTATAAGTCACATTTAACTACTTCTTTATTTAGTATTAAGAAAAAATAGTTATTAATAATAAATTTATAAAATTCTCTTTTACGTCGGACTCGCCCAACTTCCCCTAGTCTTCTGCCCGAAGTGTATGAGGCAGAAACTCGCCTTACGTACGGTTATTATCAACTTTTCTAAATCACATTTATTTCAAAACTTATCAATAATTTCTCTCTTATCAATCGTCTTTTTAATTTCCCGTGAATTTCTCACCAAGTTAATACTTCTTTTGTTCCAAATCCAATTATAAGTCACTTTTATCTAATTCTCTAGGATTAAAAAAATAGTTAAAGTTAATTCGTAGTAATAAATTTATAGTTTTTTTAAAAACAATTTTCCTAAATTACCTTCACTTAAATTCTCTCCCCATATTAATATTTCACAGTCTCAAAATTATAGGATAATTTTATTAAACAATCAACTATCTACTTTTTATTTAGGCGGTTATAGAAACATAGAATATAAATTTTTATACATATTATTTTGAAACAATAAACTTTTATACAGAGGTGAAAATGATTTCTGCTCGTTTTGTGTCAAGCTATGAAAATCACACTCATGAACGAACCCAAGAGGAATCGTTGAAGATCTGTGATGAACAATCTCAATTCTCAAGTCGCAAATCGCATTGCAACTTCGACGAAGAAAATAGCAAAATCAGTTGCTTCACCTTCATTTTCTTCTTCCCCTTTCTCCGTCGCTTGCTTCATCGCTTAAGACGTGTGTTTCTGAGGTAAATCCCTACGCCCCACTACCGTTGTGGCTATGCCAGTACTCTTTTTATTTAGTACATCTAGAATTTAGTGTTGTCAAATTAAGTGAAGTATTTTTATTTAGTACATTTTGTTTGCAAAATTGTTTTGTTTTCTCATTTTGGATTCACTATATTTGCATACATTTTATCTTCTTATTGAACTGCATGAAAGGCACTGTTTTTATGGACTTACTTATAAGAAAAGCATTTGAAGTTTTTACTTTGAGGTCCAGTTCGACAGAATCTGTTACCCAGATAATTACACAGACCACACAAGTTAAACTCGCATCCAACAAGAATATTGCTCTGGGATTGTTTGACTGGTGGGATTTGTCCAAATGGCTCTATTTATTATCTTCAATGTCAGACATGTTAGTAGATAGGTGCGTGCTCAAATCTTTTTAACCATAGGGTGTTAAGTTTTAGTGGGATTGTTTTAATTCTTTAAATGTAGGGAAACTATTTAAACTTTATTATCAGCGAAGTTAATTTGATCTTGATTTCTATTTTCATGAAGGTTTATGGGGAAACTGAAAATAATTTGCAAAAATCTCTGACTGCCAAAACAGGGAAACACAAAATTGCCGGTGTCGAGGTGCTAGTTAAGGTCAAATTGCAAATGGGTACATCTGTTAGGAGCAAGGACAACTTTAGTGGCAGTAGGAGTGGACTATGGCAGCAAAAAGAGTTGTTTTTTCTGGTGACTTATGCATTTATCTTCTATGTTATCATCATCAAACGTTCCCTTAAGCTCTCTCATGGTATATCCCTTTTTTCAGACATTTTCCTCATAATTGTTTCTGTAGTTTTTTATTTTTTCCTGCTGGGTACATCTCACCTGCTTGATTGTGAGCATTGTGTTCTTTGGCTTTGATTTTCATAGATCATTACAAACAACTATTTGGTTTACGCCCAGGATGGCTTATACCTCATCACCTCAATGTATGATTGTGCTCCTTCCATCATTATGACCAGTTTGTCTCTATGTATTTTCGCTGATTGAATGCATGCCTGTTCTGTTTTGTGTAAAGGATGTCTCAGATGCTCAGTGGAGGAACTTTCGAGGAAATATACCTGTTCTAAGTCTTGTCTTTGGAATTTTCACTCTACTGGCCAGCTTGACGAGGGCTTTTTTTAATTTAAAAGTGGGGGGAATGTCTATTATCTGGCTTTTATTTTCTTTGGTCTATCTATCATATCTGCATGGAGCATGGTATGAAACGCACAGTTCAATTTGATGTTGTTCTTTCTTTCACTATTGGCATTCTTTAGCTTCTTCAGTCTAATTTTGTGTTTTTTTTCACTTTGCAGCATCATATTTGTCCTTTCAATAGCTACTGTTAATTTTCTTATTGTGAAGGTGCGTATGTGGAATAATGAACAAGTTATAGTTGCAATTTGATTTTATAGAATTATCAGAAGGATAGCTTTAAAGAGTGCAGTCTCCAAAATTTTATGGAGTGATAGAAATGTCTTTGTGATAAAAAAATGTGGAGTTTTCTTTTCTCCTTCAGGTGGGGGTATGTTATCATAGAAGGGTCTCATTTATAGGTTGGTTTTGGCTTTGAAATTTTGACAAATCTAGTTATTTAGGATGGCCAAAACATAAAATATTCCTTAAAAAAAGGCCAAATAAATTCACTTACTTACAAGTTATGATGCTTTGACCACTTTTTTAATGTTTGACGATCCACAAATAATATCCATTTGTCCCTAAATAGATAGATAGTGTTTCGGTTGATCATTATACTTTATCATTTAACTACCATATTTATCACTCTTCCCACAGTTGTCATGTAAGACTTAAATGGTTTCTGCAGATATTTGCTCGGAATAAGTACTTTCCACTTGTTGTTTGGAGTTACAATATATTCTTTCTTCTCTCTAATCGGATTTATGAAGGATATTCATTCTCTATATTTGGGTAAGTTGCATCAAGTCCATTGTATTGATAAATAGTATAGTAATAATTCTATTCCCACTTGAGATTATGTATTTATATTGCAGACCACAATGGGAATTTCTGGACAATTACCGGGGCAGTTTTAGGTGGCACATATGTTTCAACTTTGGTACTTCATTTTTTAATTTAATTGAGTTCCTATAGTATCCAAATTCAGATTTGCCATGTATATGTGGTTCTTTTCTATCTTTTCCGTAACCTCTTTTTTCCTATCTTGTTGGTTGCACTGTTCTCATCACCAGCATTCATATGAAGTTATGCAAATTCAATCATTCCTCACACTGAAAGTGGTTTCATGTCACCCTGGTTTATTATTTAGAACACTTATGGGCCAGAATATTAGAATTTGGTGATCTCAACATTTTCAAATCCTCTTTAATGTGCATTTTATAAATTATATGTGCATGTCTTTGCATTCTCATTTAGATACCATTGTGTAATGTGGATATAACAGTATATGTCTCGTTATATTTAAACATAGTTGTTTGTGGCAGTTGTTTTGCGGATGATAAGCTTTGGATTTGATTACCATTGGAGAAATCAAGATTCTCATTTTGATCAGGAGGTATTACTTTCTTTATGATATATAGTTTCTCTTAACTAGATGTGGTTTTGGTGATGACCATTTATTATAATGTTGAAATCTTTTTCTTTATATGAAATCTATTATGTCTGGCCTCGTGTTTCTTAATTTGTTAGGCAATGCATTGCTTGAAAATTCTAACTTGCAGTATCAATGTATACAGCACATTCTATCATGGAGCCGTTGATATGTTTGACTGATTCATGTGATTAATAAATATTTTTGCTAATATTTTATTCTTTGATGATTGCAGAAACATCATCAACGTTGTCATATTTGTAAATCAGGAAAGGCATGCTATCAAGCTTTACAGGTTAGAATGGCTACTATTTAATAACAAGCATGAGGCGCAATTTATTGTAGTTGCTAAGTTATTTTCTATGCTTCTTTCATTTAATGTTTACATTACCAGGAGAGAAGTCTACAGGATGACAAGTTCGGATATATCACATACCTTTGTTATTTGGTGTATGCACCACTTTATATTGCCGGTCCAATAATTAGCTTCAATGCTTTTGCCTCACAGGTCTGTGACTGTCAGTTATTTTTTTTATTTTTATGATTCAAGATTGGCTTTCATTACATTTGTATGGTTGTGGTCTCTGTGAAACCTCTATTGATTTAAGTACATCCCTCATCTTGTTATTTTCTGGAAGATATTATTTGTTTGGATTGGAAAATAAACCACATTTGTCATTATTGTCTGGAATTTGATACTTTAATCAACAATTGTTAAATGTTAATGTAACCAATATACTTTGATGAATTTTCTATAATATGTTACAGTTGAGCCATAATCAGATATGCTTCTTTTTTGTCTTGAATGTTTCTTGTGTTGCTCACTGATGTCAGTGTTTTTGAATGGTTTTTTGTGTTTTGTTGATGATACTGGTTCTAATGTTTCTGCAGCTAGATGTTCCTCAGAATACAAATTCAGTTAGAAATGTGACACTCTATGGTTTCCGTTGGGTATTCAGTCTTCTCCTTGTGGAATTAATGACACATCTATTCTATTATAATGCCTTTGCTAATAGGTGAGTGCTTCAGTACTCAATAAAGAGCCATGTGTAATATTTAATTTCTCAATCCAATTTTATCCTTTGATAGCTGAAATATTTTATTCATCAATTAGTGGTTTGTGGAAGCATTTATCTCCTATGGACGTCTTCATCATTGGATATGGGGTAAGACATGTCTATCTATCAACTGATACGTGCAACCAAACCCACCTAGTGGCACAAGGCTTTTTCATTCTTTGTTATTTATTTGTTTCAGGTCTTAAACTTCATGTGGCTAAAATTTTTACTCATCTGGCGCTTCTTCCGTTTCTGGTCACTGGTACATTCTTTGTCTGTCTAGCTTCTAAGCACCAGATACATATTTGGAGAAAGGCATTAATTTTGAAGTTTTTGTTGTAGGTAAATGGAATTGAGACTCCGGAGAATATGCCAAAATGTATTAATAATTGCCACAACTTGGAAGGCTTTTGGAAAAATTGGCATGCTTCCTTTAACAAGTGGCTTGTGAGGTGCAATTGATTCTTTATCCTTGATTTCCATTTTACTTTCACTAATAATAACTTAAAGTTTTGATTGGGTAGAATTTCAGGTATATGTACATTCCTCTTGGAGGATCTCGGAAAAAGCTACTAAATGTATGGGTTATATTTACATTTGTTGCTATCTGGCATGATTTAGAGTGGTATGTTCCCTTCTAATGATCAGTATAATCCATTAGATTTGTAAAAGTTACGCCTTTTTTGACCGCATATATTTTATACTTGATTATTCTCATGGAACATAGGAAGCTTCTTTCATGGGCATGGTTGACATGTTTATTTTTTATCCCTGAGTTGGTTTTAAAATCCGCTGCAAAAGCATTTCAGGTAATGCATATCCTCCTTTTCTCTTCTAAATTTTCCTGTAGTCCTAAATCATGTCTCTTAATGTCTTAACATGGAGGTAAATTTGATTAGCAGGCTGAAAATTCTTTTGGGGAATTCATATTTCGTGAACTCAGTGCTGTTGCTGGTGCAGTCACAATTACTTGCCTCATGGTTTGTCCTTGTTCCCATGGAAGCTATATCATATGAATAAATCTTAATTCTTAGTTATTCTCTCAGTCACAAACTCACAATAAAACAAAAAATTGTCAATGTCTTATTTGATTGACACGACTGTTCTTGACAGGTGGCAAATCTGGTTGGTTTTGTTATTGGACCAAGAGGCATTAACTGGTTGCTTTCTTCTTTCCTTCACAAGGAAGGTCTGTCAAGATCCTTATCTTGTTAACTTAATTGCATTTAAATACTAATACAGAAATTCCATTTGACAGGGTTACCAGTCTTTGGCGGCATGCTTATGACATTTTACGTTGGAACAAAGGTATGGAATTTTCAGCATGTGTTCTCCATCCTTTGAATGTTTTTTCCTCCCATTTTTATAAATAATCTTCATCCTTGATATTTGCAGATTATGTTGCACATAGATGAAGCAAAGCAAAGATCGCCTTGAACCGGGGCAATACTTTGTGCAAAATGCAAATGCTCGTTTAGTGCTAGGAGTCACCTGTGGGTATGGATGTGTTCGAATTTTGTAATGTAAAAATCATAGTTAACAGAAGACCAGGAAAATGAAAAAGCACTTCTGTTGAAAATAGGGTCGGTTTACAACTTTACATTAAAAATGCAACATAATCGTTTTGAACTTCACACCTTATTACTGCATGTTCAGTTTGTAATTTGTCTACCTTGTGTAGTTTGAAGGTATGATCTGAGCTATATTCGTTCCTCAGCAGCTCTAGTATTTTGCAATTCTTTATACACCTTATTAAGGTTCAAATGAAACATAATAATTCTATTATAAACACTATTTTTTAATGTTAAACTGCAGAGATCTTCTCGTTTGAGTTTCAAAAATATTAGATAGGAGACTTATGAGTGCTCTAATTTTGAACTGATGAGTAATGACTAACAATTCTCAATCCCCTTAGTACCATCGTTACTTTCTCATCATCACAAAAATAAAATAAAATAAAAAACCGAGGGAGGCATGTTTAAACATCATGTGTGTACAGGTTACCAGATTCAATGGCTGCCAATTGGGTCTGAAGGAATAACTGAATCTTGTTTAGGACGCATGAAGAACAGTGATGAAAGCACTAAGTTGGTAGGATGAAATTATCCACCAATACAAAATAAACGCAACAAGAAAAAATAGTCAAAGAACAAAAGGGAAAATTGGTGAGCAAGCTCATTTTCTGTATATCATTCATCATCCCGCAATACAATTTATTTGTTAGAATGCAACAAAATATTGAAATAGAGTTGTGATATGTTATCACTTTACTATATCTTACAATTCATTTCCACTCTTTTTAACTTAATTCTATTGAAATATAGTTATTCGTTCCCACTTGGGTCTGATAATATATCTTTTGGGCCAATTTCTAACAGAAGAAGAAAGGCCATTATTATTGAAGCTATCAAACAGTTGAAAGCTCTAGCGTTCCTTTCCATTCTTCGCCTGGTTTCAGAGTGATGGGCTTTTCAATAGCAGCAGCTTCCACACAAACCATATTCTTATACTCATCATCACCAAAATCAGCCATGGCCTTTGCTTTCTTATCCCAAGGATTCCACACCACTGCATTAGATAAACAATTAATGAGGAAAATAATAGGAAAACAATCACTTAGAAACCTGACTTTTTACCCCATCCCGTTCCATTCTTTTCAAATTTATATCTCCAAGTAATGGAGTCCCACCAGTAAAATTCATCAATATCACTAAGTACACAAGATGAGCCTTATAATAGTCACCACTCACCAGCATCAGGAAGACCATCTTTGCGCAACTCAAATGTTCTCTTTTTCTCATGATCAAGAATTGCAATCTTTGTAGGAGTGCTGAGATATATCCTGTCAAACTGTCATATAAAGAAAAGAGAGCATCAGTTTCTACTCACTGAAGCCTATGAAACACTAGCACGTCAGTAAAACCAGGTACAAAACAGTGCGGGGGTATAAAACAAATATTTAATTCAGCAGCAGTTAGTCGAATTGACCTAACAAAACCAAAATTACATTCTACCGAAGTTTACTTATTTCATTGGTATATCTATAGTAAGACCAGCATCTGTACTTTTTAAAGTGAAGTAGAACAGGATAAACCAGTCTTACTTCGGATTCAAATGTTATAGCATCCCCATGTTCTGTAAAGCGCTTCATTTTCTGCAAGTTGTCAAGATAATCCACTGTCTTTAATCCCTCTACCCGAACTTCACTGAATACAAGCAAACAAACTAGATAAATGCAATTCAAAACTGCAGGCTACAAGTATAGACCTAAACACAAGAATAAATAAATCAGTAAATTGACAGTAAGCCAAAATAAATACAACAAAAGGTTCTGATTATGCCACAACGTTAATAAATTTGACCAACCTGAATATTTCATAACTTCAAAGCCACATTTTTGTCTATGTATACACAGCAATAAAAACCTATTCCTATAAGGTAGGGTCACTTGCATTGATCAAACAATGCCAAAATGTATCAACAGATATACAAAATTTTGCCGATGTGTACACACTTAAAAAATTGTATTTGGACAAAGTCATGGGATTTGCATGCTGCTCAATTCAAGAAACTATAGTTTCAAATGATTTCTTTCTATGTAAACACTGAATTTTTGTATCCTCGCTCTGCACTTTCAGATGCCAAAAGCCATAAATTCAGTTAATTTTAGAGATTCAAAAGTCAATACCCCACATTCTCATACCAAAAACAAACTGCTTATCTTAACAAGGAACATTTCACAATTTAGGTCGTGAAAACAAGCTCATAACCACATGATAAGATAGCACAGTTCTATTTTCTGTTCACTATGTGGACTTGAACTGGTTTCCAATTAAATCCAAAAGTTACTAGGTAAATTTTACAACAGAGTAAATTAATAAATAATAATAATTATATTAATACAAGAGTTTCATATTGAAGTGTGATATAAAACACATCAAGAACTCACCTAATATCTGACACAGAGAAATATGTATGGTTAGCAAAAGTGAAAGAAAATGGCTTTCCATCGATGCTTGTGTTCCTAATCCGAGATGTCAGCATCAGATCTCCTCCAGGTCCCAGGGCTACCCTTCGACGGAACTCAAAACTATATGCAGAAAGGGCATATGACATTAGAAGGAAATATAATGTAAGTAATTCAAAATATGAAATAAAAAGTGTTAAATAACATCAGGAAGTAAAATATGAGTTAATAAAATGTGCTCTTAAATATAGGTAAATTTTTAAAATTTTATTATCTATACCTGTGAGGCCAAATCTTCTTGTCATCTTCTGAGGGTTTAAGAATCAAATCAACAAAGGCTGTATGCAAAGTATTTGTTGGAAAAGGAGGAGGGTCATTGTCAATGGTCCAGAACCGGTTTCTAGCAAACCCATGCGAGGGAAGTGTACCATGATTTGCAAACTGCAATCAGAGAGCAAGTTTCCTTGGGTTTTGCAATAGATTAATCTTCTTTATGAAATAAGATTAGTTGAGAATTGAGATATAATATTGGGCTTTTATTGTTCTAGCAGAAATATATGATATGGTTTATCTTTACAACTTAGCTTATGAGAGACATTAACACTTTCCCGTCACAGTATTATCATGATAAAATAGAAATATTATCATGAGAAGTACATACTTGAGGAAAGCATATTGGAATTCCTCCACGAATTGCCTTTGGAGGCTGAAACTCCGCCTGCACAAGTGCACAATATTAATAAAATGAGATGGATCAAAGCTCATGACTTGAGTTGAATTTTTGAAAAATCACATTGATAATAAGGGACTCCATTTAATAGTTAAAATTCTAAGCAAAATTGAAACACATCAATTTCCAAGCCAATTTTGGGACACAAATCCCTTGGTTAGGTCCTTTTCAATATATTAAACTATGACTAGAACAGTAACAAACATTAAATCAACAATATTTCCAAATCTAAAAATATATCACAGTTCAAAAACCATTTCCTACAATACTTGAGCTCCATATTGAAGCAATCGACAGGTTTTACGTTGGCTGCCGAGGCCTAACACAACTCTCCTCCTTTATCCGGGCTTGGGACCGGCTACGCAAGCATAGGCGGAGTAAAATAAACTCAAACCATTAAGGTAAACTCAGAAATTATTTCATTCTATGCCACAGTGGGAAAAGGGCAATGTAACTTGTAAAGTCCTTCTAGCTTAGGTCGTGGTGTGGCACCAACTACCACAAGGTGTGTTCTGATAAGCTAGTGATCATTTTTAAAAACAAAACAAAGGAAGTAGCTCAATCTGTATAAGTTTAAGCTAATGACTAGGTACAAAATACCTACAGGGGAGTGCAGCAAGACTATTATATGCTAACAGTCCAAGTTCTCTAAACAACTACAAGGCATGTAGCGCAGTCATGAATAATTCTGTTTGTGAACATGTTGACAAGTTTGATAAAATTATGATCATATTTAAGGAGGCGGTAAATTGAATGAATGCTTGTAGGGACTCTTTATCTATCTAGGATGCCAGCCAAAGAAATATTTATGAGAATATTGTCACTGACTTCCATAAGAATATGATGAATCCAAATTCAAGAATATAGCTAATTGCTTGTTTGGAACCGCATTTTCTTTGAAGCACCAAGTTATAGCTTCTATCCAGATGTGCTTTGGAGTGCGTGCATAACTTATTTTCAAACACAGTATAAATATATTTGGGTTTGACTACAACGAAAATATTAAATTTCTAGCCAAATATTAGTTCCTGAAGACTAGGCAATATTCACAAAGCAAGCAACAACACTATAATCAACCTCTCTACATATATTGGGAACAACTGAGACCAAAATGTAGTTCATGAACATAATACATCATGAACTAATTATTCCAAAAACTTCAGTTATTAGGGGAAGACGTGTGAATGGTTTCATGTTGTATCTGGAGCACAGACACTCATGCAATTGAAGGGTGGAAAATGTATTGGCTTACTTAGCTTATATTACAATTCAATTTTTTATAAGAATACCGCTGCACCAAGGTGGGGAGCACTTAACCTATGAAAATTTTCAGCGTAAACTGATTGATTACAGCCTTAGTGAGATTAAAGTTGGATAAATTTGTTTCTTCTCATCTCTTCAGTTATAGCTAAATTAACACGCCAATAGCAAACAAAATGTTTCACATTGTACCTTACTACTGAGAAAAAGAAATTCCTCCCCATTGTCATTCTTCCATGAAGTCACATGAGCACCGTACAAGTACACCTGAAAATCACAAAGAAATGAAACGTTATCCAATCCAACAATACCAGAACTCGCACAAGCGATTCGTTACTCCAAATTCGAAGCAAAAACAGTAAAATCGAACACCAAAAGCAAGGTGAAGAATTCATTTCACTGAAAAGTAGCCTAAACGTTAAATCTAATTGATCTAAAATAGTCATCTGAGATCAAAATTTCCTAGTTGATAAAAAAATCTTGATCTAATAAATTGAAAATCTAGAGGCATGAATACGAATCTAGAGGTAGAACGCAAAATCGAGAAGCGAATGAAGGCTTGAAATCACGGCGGAAGACAAACGGATGCGGACATTGCAGAAACTGACAAGGATAAACGGAGGAAGGAGGAAGAAAAGGACCTCGGCGGAGTTGCCATGAGCATCGCGAAGAAGGAGCTTGTCGAGGCCATTGATGCCCTTGAGCAACTGGTAGCTACTTGAAGAAGAAGAAGAAGAAGTAGTCTTTTTGGTACTCATAGCTACTTGCTATTAGCTTACAATAAGATCAAACATGAATATAAGATGCCAAAGTGAGCAGTTAAGAGAGTGTTGAAAGGTGGCATTATTTTGAGTGTGTTGCTGTTTTTACTTTCCTACTTCAACCAACTCATGATTTCCGTCAAAACATCGTGCTTCCTTCGTTTCGTAACAACAAGCAGTGTTGTTTATATAATGTCACGTGGAAGTTACGGGCCCGTACGGTGGATAGGATAAACAGAGACAGGATATGATAGCAATCATATCTTGCTGTTACATGTTGTTTGTTGCGCCAGCAGGATATGATAACACTATTCTATCCATCATGTCTAGTTAGGATAAAAAATATCCTGACAGGATAGGATATCAGTTTTTTTTTGTTAATCAGAATGACCTAGAATTAATTTCAATATTTATATTTTATATAATTTATAATAATATTAATTAATAAATATAAATTTTTTATTTTAATAAAATATTAATTCTATTACTTATCAATTACTAATTGTTATTGTTAAGTTAAATTATTTAGTTACTGATAAATTTAATTAAAAAATAAACTTATTTATAAATGGTGAGAATATTGGATTTACTCATATAAAATAATTAAATTTTCATAATACACAAAATAATTCTTCACTAACAATAAAATAGGCTACTCACACACACATATATATATATATATATTAATTTTTTAATAGTAAATATATACTAATTTTATGTTATCATATGATATTATTTAAAATTATTTCTCTACTTATATAATTATAATTAATAATTTAAATATAAAATGTTTTTGAAAGAATAATATCTTTTAATAATTTTTATCATTAGTCACTTACCCCTACTAAATTTTTTTTTTTTTTGTTACAAGAGGAAAAGACAAAGGAAAGAAAAAACAAACTAGTTATTCAACGCGTCAAGATACATAGACGCATAGACAAAAGACGGATGCTACTTCCAGATCCGCCTTACCCCTACTAAGTTAAAACTCATTGGTTACATATATAATACTTTTAATTAAAATAGACTCCCTTCGAAAAAATTAAAATAGCTGAATTAATAAAAATTAATTTTATTTTAGTTAATATTAAAATATAAGCTATTTAAAAAAATTGAAAAAAAAATTAAATTTAATAGAATAATCACTTTTAAAAAAAAACTATTTAGAAAATTAAATTTTAAAAAATATTATGTATTTTTTATTTCAATGAAAATTTAATACATTTTTCATTGTTCGTACCATATCCTATCAATATCCAATCCACCTCAAACACAGGATAGGATAATAGTCTATCCTACTCTTATCCTATCCTGTGCTTATCCAATCTTTTATCCTATCATGTTCTTATCCTATCCTGACCACCAAACGGGCCCTACAAGTTTGGTTCTCGTGGTAGAGTGTCTCAACGTAAACTTGGTCGCATGGTCATTTGGGTCGACCATGAGAATAATGGGCCCAGAAGTCGTTTGGGTCGACTAGAATAGACGCCCCCAACTTGATATATAATGTATATGCAATGTCAAAATAACAAAATAATGTAAGTATAACTAAATATGTTCAAGTAAAATATAATATGAAAAGCATTTTAAAATTAATAATTAAATATAAGTTTGTGTCCGATGTGAGATTTTCACCATCTTTTATCTTTTGTTGGTTGAGATATATTGTGCTGTCATTTGAATTTAATCGGTTCTTTTAAGTTTTGAAACTTGAACCGTTATGATTAAAATGTAATAATACTTTAACAATTATAAAGTTGTATATTTAGTGTTGTTTTCTATTAATCTCTTCAAAATCTCGTTTAGCATGTTATTGTTTTCACATGAATAGAGAGTTAGAAACCCATGGAAACATTACATTTTTTTCTTCAAATTTATAAATACAAACACTCCAAGCTTTAGCACTAAACCCTATATTTCTTCAAGGCTTGAATTGTTTGTCCTTCTTTAAGATTTAGTCCCCTCACCGGAAGTCTTTTAGCAATGTGCCCCAAGTCACAACACCTGTTCGTTTCATTTTTTACGTATCACAACTAAGAACCTAGTAGTGTACTACATTACAAAATAACTTTCAAACACTAAATTTCCAGTACACATTTTTGTCTTTTATACCCCGTAAACCAAAGTTAGTGAAATTGGAGACAAATAGATATCGAAGTTTCAAAATTAGGTAACAAAAATAAGTTGTATTAAATTCATGTAGTTGTCTTTTCCAGAGGAGTGTGAGACAAAAATACAACTATCAGAATTTAAAATCAAATAATTACATATCTTCATATATTCGAAAATGAGGGGTATTTTTTTATTGTTAAAGATGAGAGGCGGTGTGTTTGGGGATGAGGGAGAGGTGTGTATAAACCTTCGGGTGATAAAACCCAAGGGTTAGAATGTTCTATATATAGTTAAGTGTGTGTTTGAAACCCAATAGAGTTTCATGTTTGGGAGAGGAAGTAATTTTGTGAGAAGTTATTAGGAGTAGCTCTTATGGGAGTACTAAGTAACTCTGAAGTGATTAAAAGTTTATCCAAACATGCTGCAAGAAAAATGTTGACATGAAACAAGAATTTGAGAGTGCAATAAAAAAAAACAATCATACTTTTATTTCCAAAATAAATAACAAGTTGAGTGGCTTTTAGCCTCTCACACTCTGCTGTACATGCCTCAACTATCAGGACAACCTCAGTGTTGCAAGCCAATTACTTCACCAAAACAATTTTGAATGAAAAAATAATGATTATCAAGGAACCTCAAGAAGACAAGCTTATAAACAACCCTAGCCCTATACAATTAGTACCAAGCAGCTCTCAAGGAAGAAAGAACCATAAATATCAAACCATTGCAAAGAAAAATCTCTAGTTTCTATTTTCATCATGAAAAGCTACTTGGGAGCAGAAGCAGTCATGTGAAAAAAAGAGAACACTGATGCTGTCCCTTTCACCTCCATATGTTCAGTTTCTCACTGCAAAACAAAAAGCAAGCTCAAGCTCCCTGAGATATATAGTAATAAAAAAATATGTAAACTTTGATATGCAAAATTCTTCTACCTGGTCCAATGGCGCGAAGCAAACAGAAGGCAAAGTATAGTTTTAAAACTCAGAACAACTTAACAGCCATTTTGAGTTTGTTCTGTTTCCATTTTGGCAACTTGTAAAATTCTTTCTTAGTCATCCCTAAGTGCTCTTGGAACTCCTCAAGTGACAGATAAGCCTGCAAGCACCAAGCTCAAACAAGTGAGAACTAGAATGAAAGAAAACTTGAAGATTGGAGTTGGAGATAAAAACAACAAAAGATGATGCTATGGCTAGACATTTTCATTGTACCTCTCGTTTAGTGACATCGATGTCTGTTGCAGGATCCGCCGAAGCTGTGTTAACACTTTCATATGGGTAAACTGGGAGACCTTCATCTTCAGCTTCACCCTCTTTCACCTCTTCCTGAACATTAGGAGATTCTGATCTGTTCATAGAATCCTGATCCTCCTTGTCATTTAATTCCGGGTCTGATTTGGAGGTACCTGAACTCGCTTCTCATCACAACAGCACAGAGAAGAGAACAGGCATTTTGCATGAGAGAAAATTCAAATAGGAACATAAAATATGGATGAACTCATCTATTTTGCATATATACCTTTAAGCGACCGAGGAATCAAATTTTCTCGTGCTGAAGGTGGTTCAAAACTAGAACTAATGCTAGCTATGGCTGAAGACTTAGGTGCCAGTTTTGCTGTATCTGGAGTCATGGATTTTGGGTACAGTTTCCTAATAATTGGAGGTGGAGTTGAAAGGTTCCTAGCATTTGAGTTCTCGAAATTAGCTGCTAGTGCATTAAAAGCTGGAGATCTTCCCCTCACACGTACACGATCAGGACTAACAGACATGCTGCGGGAACGCTGGGATTTATCTGGCACTTTACTAGACCTTCCACCAAGAGATACACTTGCTCTTCGTTTGGGTTTCTGATAATGTATTCACCAAACAGATAAATGTGGAAATAGACAGATAAAACATAAGGTGTGAAAATAATATGGAAATTCAGACTAAAAGCAAAGAAGAGACGACTTACAACCAAAGGTGGCGTGCCCCCATTTTTCACGATTGTAAGTTTTCTTTGAAATGAGTTTCCCAGCATCTACCAAAACAAAGGAATTATCAAAAGTCAGAATTTTAAGACTATTGAGACTCACTTAACTTAAGTATGTTGTTGCATCCAAAAACTTACTGCAGATTTTGCAGAATCCCATTTAAAGAAGCGAGTGAAGAAAGGTGGCTCACTTCCTTCCATGACAACATATATTGGAGCTACACGAGATAATTTTTCTAGAAGAAAATCACCCTCAAGAAATTTCTGCACATTTCCAAAGAATAAGTTAAGAATTGCGTACTTCGGACTTCAGAAGTATTTATATGTAAAAGATAAGATATTGAGAGCATATTTGGTTCAACTTATTTTAAGAAAATAATTGTTTAAGAGCGTTAGAAAAAAATAAAGAAGGAAAGAAACTCTCCCAAACATGCAGTGAAATGCCTAATGGTGTTCTAAATGATCAAAGAGTTGACATAGTTTAATTCATTCATACTAAAAAGACAGAACATTTAACCAAAAGGTAAGAAGTTAGATTGAGAACAGGCTTTGAAAAACTAGTTACTAAATCAAACTACTATGTTTCTAGCTTCCAGCCAAAGCAACTACCAGTTATACCTCACCAATTGTTAGAGCCTGCATTCTACTTTTGGGGTCAACCTCCTGGCCAACCCAGACAAAAACTTCAGAGTGACAATCCAAGACGAAAATATCTTCTGTCATCAAATCATCCTGGGAAAAGTTGTATATCTCTGTCGCCTGCAAACATTCAGATTAATGAATAAAACCAACTACTTGCATGCATTTCATAAGAAAAGAATAAGACACAGCCGCAGGTTTTTTCTTCACCCTTAACACCTCATATCTTGAATATGCATATCAATAGATCAGTGGGTGTACACACCTTTAAGTTTCCTGCACGTTGGTCAATCAGGCAGGGAAAGAAACCGTCATAAACAAGTCAGCCATTTGTCTTCAAGAACAAGAAGAGAGGGGTAGGGGTGGAGATCAAATGACTAACAAGAAAGTAGTACTTACCTCCTGAGTAGTGGCAAGAAAATAGATGAGGATCATTTTCATCATCCCTCACAATCTTTTGACTGGGATATTCAGTTTTTCCTCCTAACAAATCCCAAAATTGTTCAGATTCTGCACCTTCCTTTTGAGGCTTGCTTTGTAACTCTGGCTGCAGACAATTGGCAAGCATGTGTTTTCATTAATAACGAATCAAGATTTTCACATTTAAATACATCTTGGAACGTAAGATACCTTAATCAAATCCAGCATTCTCTCAACAAGTTCCAGGTCATCTGAAGTTGTAAAACTTCCAGACCAAGTAAAAACAGTGGGTCCATCATGAAGTATGTAGCAATTAGAGGAATTCAATGAGGAGGCAACCTGGGTGACAAAAGAATATGAGAAGAAAAACATAAAATCTGTACTATTAAATAGTGTAAATTCCATAATAAGTGGTTAGAGATGGTCACTGTAAATTGACAATATGACATACTGGTTCCACTTGTATAGCTTGCATATTGTCTGGTCCAGAGCCTTGGATGCGGAATAATGCAACACCGTCCTCATTGTATGTATCATCTGGAGTTTCCTTCTCCGTAATGTAATTCTTGTATCCATCACTATGTCCACCCTGATAGACAATTGAAATAAATTACCAGAACTAAATATATTAACAAAACAAGTTTTTCTTGATTACACAATATCAAAATCCTACAAACCTTAAAAACGATAAAGCTTTGGAGGATAGCATTAAATTGAATTGGTTCACTGCCTTCATAAATACGAGCCTTCAATCAATTACACATGGATAACATCAATAAGGACATAGGCAATAAGCACAAATAATCACTCAACAAATTGAAAAAAAACACATTTGAAGAAAAATCACCTGGGATGGAATAAACTTCATTGACTCAACCATTTTGCTTGCTAGTGAAACAGCTGAAAGTCTTTCTTCCTAATTTCACCAAAGAAAGCATGTAAGGAATGCAGTTTAATGCAAATGTATAGAAAGACCAAATAAATTATGTTTATGCATTTATTCAACACTATATGGTTCCAAAACAGTTGCCAATGCTGTGTACGGTGTGACGAAATATAAGCTATGATTCACTAGTATAGTTTCAACTCCAGGCAATCATTTTACAGATTCAGAATATCATCATGAACACACGCATTAAAGAGATATAATAGAACCCCACAAATATTTCACCTCGACACTGTTGTTTCCAATCCATGTTCCTATAAGATACTCCTCCCTATCTTCTCCAGGATATGAATACTGAAAAATGTAGCAATCTCCACTATACAATTTTGACTGATCATTGGCTGCTAGAAGAATCTTTTCCTGACCATTCACACGCCAAACCTGTGTGCAGTTATGGTAAAGCTCTTATCAACAACTTAAACAATTGAGCAAAAGAGAAATATAGGAAATTAAGTATACTCAAATGATAGTCAGTCCACCCAAATAGGGAGAAGTACAGAACCTTATTCTCAAATTCTCATAGGATACTAGTCATCAAATGCTTATTAAACAATACATAATATTGGTAACATATGCCTCGAGTCTCAACAATAGTTTTGAAGTGAATAGTACATGTTTCCATTAAAAACATAAATCCTAAAGTAGTGGAATGTGGGACAATTCTCGGACTCCAAAACAAAAGGATACTATGTAGAACGGTAGAAGAGCTTTAGTCAAGCTTTAAACGAGGTTATACCTAGTAGGAGAAAAAAAATCATTTTACAGTTGACTAGTTTCTAATGGAATCATTAGAAAAAGGTCTAGATAAGTTTTTGGTCCCTATAGTTTCCATGTATTTGGGTTTTGTTCTGTAAAGGACTAATAACTTAGCAAACAGAAATTATAGGAACTAATCCTTCATAGAAAATAAGGACCAGTACCTTAATGAGTAGAAACAGGAAACTATATGGATTGAGCCAAAATGTGGATGAATAAGAACCGATACGTTAACGGTATGGGTCAAAACCCATACTAATGAAATTTTAGGGACCAATACATAGAATAAAATAAACTATAGGGTCCAAAACACAAATGGATAGAAACTATAGGGACCAAAAATCTTATCTAAATAAAAAAGTAATATGATAATAAACTGGTTAAGGACTAATAATTAGCAGACAAATCAGAAAGTAAAGAAAGGATCACAATTTTTGTATTTATACATCCAGTTTGTGCAAGAACTAGGAAGTACCATGCTGCCTATTCTACATTAGATCCCTTTCCTAATTCTAGATTAGTTTCTTACAGAAAATAATAACAAACTACTCAACCTGTTCTAAATGAACTTTAAAGCAATCTAAGATTCACATATCTCAATCATACGATAGAGAGTACAGCTCTTATATACCATATGCTTATTTTGATGACCATCTGTAGAATGGGAGACACATGGAGTTTTAAGAAATAGAGTGATTGTGATCCTAAAAGATTTTCTCATTCTGAGAAATCAATTACATAAGGGATATAAGACCAAGAGATATTAAAAGATGCATCAAGAGATATCAGTTTTAATGAAAGTACCTGCAAATGTCCTGTGCAATCTATGTAGGGTTGAGGTTCTTCTTTTACTGGATCAGCTTTCACGAGGCCCTTGACATCCAATCCTTGACGTTTTAGAAGTGCTAGAATGTCATAAACAAGGCAAACAAATTAGAAGTATACAATGACAATCGAGCATATGATGCTGATGAAACCAATTTAAAGGTGAAGAAACCAATTCAGGCCAATAACTATTTGAAACTAACCTGCAACCTTGCCACGACCCTCTTCGGGCGTTGTTACATTGGTTGTCTGAGGCCAGGAATCGAATTTGGACCTGAACATAACGGTTTCAAATCCTTCAATTACACGAATTATTTGGGATTTTGGTCGATCAGTGTCACTGAGTAACTCCTGTTTGTTGATCAACAGAAATTCAGGACTCACTAAAACTTGAAACAAAAATTCTCAACAATACTGAGAAAGAAACAAGAGATGTTACATCTGCAGCTCTACTCGCACTTTTTCTTTCATCGAGAGGTGTGTTTCTTCCGATCCACGCAAACACTTCCAACCCGCAATCTAGAATATAACATTTGTTTGTGTCCAGTAACTCCTTTGTCAAAGAATCAGTTTCAATGGGCTCTGCCTTCCCCTTTTCAACACTGGAAAAGTGATAATTTCATTATAACTAGAGCATTGTCGAATCTAATCTTTCCATATAATTTCAACAATGTAGCTGTCACAACTCACAATAATTCAGCGTTATCAACTTATAAATCTTTAGGCTAAAAGAATAGTATATTTATAACAGTCTTACATTGATAGACAACATTAGTTTGCAGATGAAAGGGAAGGAAAATAATAATGGAGGAGGACAATTATAGTCACATTCAAACATTAGTGAATGAAATCCAAATATCTGAAAAAAGAAAGGAATGTACTAAAACAACATATTACCAAAGCAGCTTTGGAGGATGAGAATCAGGCAGCTTATCATCATCACTGACTGTTTTCCTTGGAAGAGGAGCAAAGCCCCCAAAGAAACCCCAGAACTCTCCAGCTTCAGAATCAGCCATCAACTTTCCGTCCTCTTCATGGAAATTCAAGTATATACATTCAATTAGTGATACTAAGCAACAACCACCTTCAGAACTATAGAATATACTTGTACACTTACCAACAGCAGCTACGTCACATTTCCCATCATGGTAGGTGTCCTTAATAAACTGGACAACTTCCAGTGCTTTAGCCCTTTCTTGAATAGATGAATTAGAACCATTAAATTGGAATATTTTTGACTCTGTATCCAGGATGAAAACATCATCATGGTTGAGTGAAGATCGAGCAACAGGAATCTGTAACCAACACAAATAGCTAGCTAATCAAGAAGTAGTAATTAACGTTTATTTACATGCAGGGTATCTGTATACACTGTGCACAATAATAATAAACAAGACTAGAATAGCATAGCATAGGAATAATGTCAAACTTGCCTCTTTGACATGCACAACATGTTTCCCTTTGCATACAAGCAACCGTGTCTTATGTTCTTCAGCCTCAACATGTGTAAAACCTGAGGCAGCTCCACCTTCTTGTGGTATAATACAAGGTTTGAAATAAGAAAGGAACTTATCCGTCTCACGACCCTGTACCTCACGATATTGAACAGCACGTCCTCCTAGAGCTGCATCCAACTCAACTGTTTTGATAGCTGCAGCACCAGCTTCATCCTATTTTATAGTTATGATCACCAGTTAGCAAATGAACAGAAGGAAATTGCATCAAATATTAAACTAAAAGCGGGATGAAGGGAATAGAAATTATAAACAGCAAAACTTACCTGACTGGTGTCTTTACCAAGCCAGTAATGGAGATCATGGCGCAGAGAACCGCTTTTGGTAGCAATTGTCTTCATGGAGTTGAAGGGAAAAAGAAAAATGTTGATACTAATGAAAGACATTGCTGCATATATAACTCAGGAAGTGCAAGAAACTTAAAAAAACTACAGTACTAAACGAAAAATACAAGCTTCTTGCAACAGTGGATCCTGACATGACGCTAGCATTCTATGAATGAACAATCATATAGCTTACCTTCAGAATCACATATGAGTCCCCGGTGAAAAACTTTCCATAAGAAGACTGAGGAATGGGAACCGGATTAAAATTCTCAATGCGCCATATCTCAAGTCCGCTATATATATACGGTTAAGGAGATAAAAGCAGAAGCACTTGAAAGTATACTGGTAAGAAATCAAGACCAAACATACACAGTCAAATGGAGAAGCAAGCTTGAATAAATTAATGTCAGTGTGAAAATAAGATAGTTTTCAACTAGTTCAGGATACGCCTTTTGTCCAGCTCCCTTGAAAGCTGGATCCAAATCTCTCACAGAGATAGACATGCTGTTCTTCTACTCTTTGGTGTTCCGCAGTCTAGCTTGAATTTAGCAAACAATTTCTCTGAAAAGAAGCCATGAATCAAGAAAAGTAAGCACCAAGTGGTCTATGACTGAAGCTGACATGATAATAGTGAAAAAAGTAGATGTAAATGCTTCCATTAACATCATTAACTGGTCCTTTGGTATGGAAAATTGATAATAAGAATCATTTTATGCTACTTGTAAATGAATTCATGCTTCCTGAGATTCAATAAAAACTACTGCCGACTTAAATTTAACAAACATACTAAGTTTTACACTAGACAAATAATCTTCTGGCCACATCTTCAGCATATGTTAATAGCTACATAAAATCAAGCAAAGGATTCACCACCGTTCATATAACCTCTCCACGTTCAAATATATATACAATTGGAAGAATTATCTATGGAAAATCCCATGGCCTATTTTGCATTGGAAATCTAGGAGTTTAAAAGAAGGAAATAGAGAATCAGAAGAAAAAAATCTAATTCTTCAATGTTCTAAGATCACGTTAAGTGAGTATGTCTCTACGAATCCCTATGCACCACCCAGTAATCGAATCCTAAACTATTTACTAGTTGTGCTAGACCAAAATTGGGGAGTAGTGAGGGAAAAGGGAGGGAATGATGAATGCCATGCTTATCACCAACATACACAGACAGACACATGAATTGTAAAAACTGAAATTCAGGAATATTAATGAAGTCAACAAAATCAATCAAGGAATCACAGATATTGAATAATTCGATTGAATCTCAAATCTCATTTTCATTTACTATTTTGTCTTGTTGCATTTTCAATGAATGTTGAAGCACAGTGTAAATCCTCCATTCATTCATGTGTATCAATATTTAATCTAATGCAATTAGAAACACAAGTAAGTACCTTGTTAGCAATCAATCGCCTACACGATGAGAAGTTTGGTTGTCTCCATTCTTTGATTTCATTGGGAATATGCATGCATGTAAACAAGCTCTTGTGGAATTTTCTCCTTGTTGGGGGTAGTGAATGAAATTCAACTTTTGTTTTTTCTTTAAAATTTTGAGAAGAAGAGAGGAAAGGGATGATCCGAGAAAGACTTGAAAATGGCTGGTAATGGAGCAAGTTGAACTCCGCATTGTGAGGATTGGATTTGGACTCGAGAATATTGTTCAGTTATTCATTCATGCAATGCAGTGCAATAGAAATGCGTGTGTTGGTAATTATTAATTATCAAATAAGATTAACTGTTTAGGATAACAGGTTCAACTTTTATTACACCTCATCAATCGATTCATTTTTTCCGAGCTTTAAAAAAAAATCATTGAAATTTCTCAACATTTGCGTAGTAAGTATTGTACGATACAATGATTTATATCGTGTCTCGATACGTTTTTCATCTTTGGGCGATAAGAATTGTTTGGTGTATTGAAATGTGTTCTAAATTGAAGGTGAATCGCTTTGTATCATATTGTATTAGACGAACCACAATTAGCGTTAAATCAACTGATTTACACACAAACGCAAAACCGGGTTGAGTTGCAAGACTCGGTTTTTTTTTTTCACTTTTTCTTCTCTTAAAAACGGGCCAAAGGGAGTCAAATTTATATGAAAAAATTTATGTACAACTACACGAGTTTTACATTTTTTTTTTCCTAAAACATGTTTTTAGAACAAATTTTCTCATACAAGTTTTTTTTGTTTTATTTTTAAAATTGGTTTTGAAATCATATTACCAAATAGTTTTTTTTCGTTTGTTATTCTAAAAAGCAGTTCCTAGAAATTATTTTACTGAAAAGTTTTAAAAACAAGAAATTTAAAAACACAATCGCCCTTGTTTTTTCCTTAAGTGAAAATCAAGTTTCCCGTAATTTACACAAACTTGGGTTATACTAGACTACTAGTTTTTCTCTTGTAAAAAGAATACCAAGTTATACTAATTAACCATAGGATTTTTAAACCTCACTTTTTCCAAGTTTCAAAGTGAAATGAAAAGAAAATAAAGGTGTAGCTTACTGGCTCAGGGTGGGAATTTAATCAAATAGTACCCAAAAAATTAGAAGATAAAATCCAGCATATTTACAAGTTGATCACTGATTCAGATTTGTTTATTTTTACTATTAAAAAATAAGGTGAGACTCAAAAAAAAAAAAAAGGTGAAGTTTTTGAAACTGCAGAAAGATATTTGGGCCGGCCCATTAGAAACCAAAGACTAAAAAGTTTTTGCGTCCCTGATTTTTCCTACTGTATTGGGCCTATATGGAACTTATGACCTATAAAAGAAAAAATATCTTATAAATCTATGAAATAAGTTATTAAGTATATCAGTATCATTCATATCATAACCCCTTGAATTTGGATAATATATCCTATAAATCAAATATTACCTTGACTTCCATTAATTTTGGGATTAGAAACGCCCATAATAAGCCACATCATTACACCCATTGTTAGAATTAATAGCCCCCAATTCTCTTGTAATAAATCAGAATTATAAAATAAGAAACGTAAAAGCAAAAAAAGATACTAGTCAATAGCATAATTAATAAATTAAATGCCCATCAATCCAATATTTATGTGTTTGTCTGCCCACGAAAAAAGCAATACTTTTCTCCCACACCCGTATCACTTATATAAATAGGACTCAACAACATGTTGAAAGCAAGTATCACAAAACACATTCAACAAGAATATTGGGTTTGTTTTATTACCATTTTTTAAAACTGTATTTTGAAAACAATTTTTAGAAACTATTTTTGAAAACTGTTTTTCAAAAAAATTGCAGAAAAAAAAAACTGTTGAATGAGATGTTTTCCAACATTTAAGAAATAGGAATTTGAAAACTAAAAACAGAAACTGAAAATATATTTTATCTGTTCTGATATTTTAGTTTTTAAAATTGAAAACAACAATTGTTTTCAAAAACATTTTTCAAAATGAAAACTGTAATAGTTCTATACAAAACGACCAGACTCATGTTTTTCGTTCTCGTTCTCTTATTTACATCAGGTACATACATACTCACACATCTTGTATACTATTGTTCATTGCTTTTACTATGATCCATTGAGGCTAACATCAAAATTTAAAATCTTTGTCAATTTTTGTTACAAAGGAGATTGGGAAATGGTCATGGTGGATGGCAATTCATTACACGAGAAGGACATGAGAATCAATTCCCACAAAGAATGTAAAGAAGTTCTGAGCGTTGCCAAAACCTGTGACAGTTATGGATATTGTTGTTACATAGGAGTAGGACTATACCTGCTCAACGTATTTTAAATGTCTAGATGTCTATGAATCATAACTCGTGATATATTGTATTTTAAATTCAGATTCTTTAGTGTCTCTCCATCCTTTTGCAACCATACAAATCACAATCAACATTGCACCATACATTCCTTACATGTATCATAACAATAATAAACAAGTTCCTCCTCATTTTGTGTGTAGGTTATATTATAAGTTCTGAAGGTAGCACAGCAACTTATGACTCTTATTCCACTCATAATGTCTTTTGTAAGCCCTTTATTTTTTATGTCATTTCACATAATGTCTGCATAAAAGTGTTTCTTAAAGGCCTCCATATGAACCTCTTGAAGACAAATAGCAATGAGCAAAGATCCATCACCATCTGGACCAGGAAGAAGCAGAGAATCTCCATCAAATTCATGGGTCCCTGGACCCATGAAAACCTCCTTCCCCCACCCAAAATCAACCCCATAAATTGGCAATGTCAACCAGCTAACCACCCCAAGGTTGGGATCACCATAAAAAACTCCCTTTTCACTCCCAATTGCATGAAGATCTTGAAACTTTTTCAAATCCCTCTGCCCCTTCAAGAACTCAATCCCAGACCTCACGTACTCATCATTCACCTTCTCAATGGCCTCCCTTATCCTCCCCGACGCGTACCCCAACGGCTTCGACACCAGATCGCCCGAAACACCGGTCGCCACCGCGTCGAAAGTGGCGTTGCCGAAATACCCTCTTGGCAAATGAGGCTGCACACGATGCCTCGTGTCAACACTCACACCTAATCGAGTTGGTTGGTCATGTCTGTGCCCCCTGGCTTTGCAAGCACTTCTCCACATGTGACCGGTAACCGTCTCGTACCTCGTGTAACCACGCCCATTGCTAGAAGAAGAACCATCAAAACCCTCATTTGCTTCCTTTCTCAATTTCTCAACCTGGGTTTTGCTCAATTTCAGTGTAGCCAAAGAGTTTCTCTTCTTCCTCTGTTTTTCCTCTGTTTTATCCAGAGACAGAGTAGGAAGGTTGAACCCCCAATCACCGTGCCTTGCTTCCTTTAGCGGTGGCTCCCCCGCACGCAGCACTTTCCGGTCATGAAACGGCGCCGTTTGTAGAGGCTCGCCGCGTGCGAGCCTCGCCCACTCCGAAATGAAGTGCAGAGCGCTGGGTCCGTCCGCCACCGCGTGCGAGAATTGGAGGCTGATGCAAACGGCGCCGCACGCGAAGGTCGTGAGCTGAACCAAAAACAAAGGCCACTCGTGAATCGGGAGCGTATAATCCACGCTCGGGATGAGGTGTTGTTGGTACTCTGAAGAGGGTGAAAAGTCGTCACCGAGGTCTTTCAAAGTTAGTGACGACTCTGCTTCGATGAAATTAACACCCATTGCATTGCATTCGAGCTCTAAACGACCGTCGTTTTTTGATGACCAATGTAAACGACCGGCTAGTGGATAAAACGGCACGAGGACTCGGCTTAAGGAGTCTCTCAAGTTGGTAGCGATGGTGTTGGTGGTGAAGTCACGTGAGGGGCGGTACAAGTAGATGGTTGGCACGTGAGTTATGGTTCCTGTTTGGTCCCATTCAGATAAGGCTAAGCGACCACACCATGTTGGCTCCTTGGGTTTCACGGTGTAATAGCCTTTGAAGGTTACTGACATGTTTGCTTGATTAATTCTATGACAACAAGAGGTTTTGATGAAGAGATTAAGGTGGAGCTTGTGTTATTTATAGTTAAGATGAAGAAAATGTTTTAGATTCTGTGTTCTGTTTGATCAAATGAAATCTGCATGAAGGTAGGTTGTTGCATGGAAGTGTCGGAATTTTGGCTTCAAATGCGATGCAATGCAATGTGTACATGCAGGTTGGCTTAGGCATCTAAATTTGTTCCCCGCACGTTGGTTTTCTCTTCTTTCATAGCGCCTTTCATTCTCATCACATTCGTATCTTTTAGAGTACTACTACTTGGACATTCAATCTTGAGATATCTAATCAAACACCAGCTCTTTGATCATCATCATCATAATTGTTGTACGGTTAAGAAAATCATAAAACACAATCAATATGTTACACAATCACAAAACACATCGACCTTAGTTAAATGTGAAGAAAAGAGAGATAAATGATAATATGATAGGTGATGTGATTGGAAATGCAGAGATAAAAAGAAAAGTGAGGGAAAATAACATATATCAAAACTTAAAACACAACTCTAGCAATTCCTCATTTTATTTTATGTAGAAATAATAATATTCTTGTTGAATGTATGTTTATGATATTTGCCTTCAACATGGTCACGACTCCTACTTATATAAGTGAAGTGGGTGTGGGAGTTTTTTTTTTTTTTTAGAAAAATTGTTCTTTCGATTTTTTTTAGTAGAAACTATTTCAATCGTTTAAATTAAAAAGCTTTTTTTACAAATTGGGCAGACAAACACATAAATTTGGATTGATGAGCATTTAATTTATTATTATGCTGTTGACTAGTAGTATTTTTTTCGTTTTTCATTTTTTCTTTTATAAATCTGATTCTATGGATTATTATTCTATTAATTCTAGTTATGGGGGTGTAAGGACGTGACCATTCCTTTCAAAAAAAAAAAAACAAAAATGTGACCATTATTATGGAAGTTTCGAATCCGGAACCAAATTCCGATATTAATGGAATTCACGGATATATATGATTTATAGGATATTAATAAAATTTAAGGGAATATGATATGATTGATACCGATGTGGATTAAATATTGAAATTTGTGAGGGCCTACATATCAAAGTTGTTCATAAAATATTTCTAAATATACACATTATTTTTTTCTCAATTATTTAGGAAGATAAGTACGCTTTATAAAGTCTTAAAAAGATGTTGAAATATAATTTGATGTATGATTTTTATACTAGTACTTATAGTTATTAGTTTTTAATTTAAACTAGATTATAAAAATATAAAAGATTAATCAACGATCACATACTCCAAACAACCCTTTTCTATTCAAATTGAAATTGCACGTAATCAATTTTGTGGACAATCCCAACCACAAATACATTGAACAGGTAGTCCTACTCCTGTGTAAAAACAATATCCATAACTGTCCTTAGGGTGCTTTTTAAGACATGCAACCTTACAATCGTTGTCAACACATGTTTTGCCAACGCTCAGAACTTCTTTACATTCTTTGTGGGAATTGATTCTCATGTCCTCCTTGTGCAATGAATTGCCATCCACCATGACCATTTTCCAATCTCCTTTGTAACAAAAATTGACAAAGATTTTAAATTTTGATGTTAGCCTCAATGGATCATAGTAAAAGCAATGAACAATAGTATACAAGATGTGGGAGTATGTATGTACCTGATGTAAATAAGAGAACAAGAACGAAAAACATAAGTCGGGTCATTTTGTGCAGAAATAATAATATTCTTATTGAATGTGTTTTATGATGCTTGTTTTGAACATGTTGTGGAGTCCTATTTATATAAGTGATATGGGTGTGGGAGATATGCATATCTTCTATTTTCTTTTTAAGAAAAGTATTGCTTTTTTCGTTTGTTATTATTTTTAATAGAAATTAGTAATTACTTCAATCATTCTAAAAACAGGGCAGAAAATTGGGGGATATTATTAATTCTAACAATGGGTGTAATGATGTGGCTTATTATGGGCGTTTCTAATCCCAAAATTAATGGAATTCAAGGTAATATTTGATTTATAGGATATATTATCCAAATTCAAGGGGATATGATATGATTGATACTGATATACTTTAACAACTTATTTCATTGATTTGTAAGATAATTTTTCTTTTGTAGGTCATAAGTTCCATATTATTGATTTCATTGATTGCAGATATGCCCAATACAGTAGGAAAAATCAGGGACGCAAACACTCTTTAGTCTTTGGTTGCTAATGGGCCGGCCCAAATATCTTTCTGCAGTTTCAGAAAACAAGACAGGGCAAGGGGCTGGCAAAAATAAATCTGAATCAATGATCAACTTGTAAATATGCTGGATTATCTTCTGATCTTTTAGCTACTGTTTGATTAAATTCCCACCCTGAGCCAGTAAGCTACGCCTTTATTTTATAATTTAATTGTTACTTGGTGGTTTTATTGTATACGTGATAATAGTCTTAAAGTCTGATAGTCGTGAAATTTGTGTGATACATGTGATAGAACCATAGTTTTCATTAGGGGTGTCCAACGGTCGGGGTCGGGTTCAGGCGGTTTCGACCCAAATAGTCCAAACCGGCTGGACCGGCCCAAACTACTGAATGACCCATATCCAACCGCTGGTAAGCCCGGTTTGGGTCGGGTGCGAGTTGGGTCGGGTATTGGGCGGTTCGGGCGGGTACGGGCCTTGGGTTTTTTTTAATCCAATTTTTGCTTTTGTTCTGAATGATTAATTAAACTTTAAAAAAAAAATTTGATTAAGTTATAATTAAACATAACATACTATCCGGTATCCACAAATTACATTGATTATTCTAGAATACAAATCTGAATAGTTTTCCAAAAATTACAATCATGATAAAAATTACAAGCAGAATTGGCACGATGGTTAGGATAGTCCAACTTTAACAGGAATGTGGGTTGTTCATCTTTGTGGCTTATTCATCTTCATTCCGTTCAGAGAGCTGCTTAACGCGCCTAAGCAACCTCCCAAGCAGAATGAAGATGAACAAGCAGACCTGAACAGTGAACAGGGTTGAATCTGAAAATTGTTTTCATCTGTAGTACACAAAATAAAAAAACCATTATCAGTCTGAAAAATCAATAATCACACTCCAAATCAAAGCAAAACATAAATAATCTAACAAAGCATAACATAAATCATCAACAAAGAACAATAGACCGAAGGCAAAAAACAAAAGATCAAATTTGAGAGAATGCGAGAAGAGAGGAGAAGAGAAGGCGGCGGTTCGGGTTGGAAGGAGGAAAGGATGGTGGGGTGAGAAGGAGAGCGGCGATTTCAGGTTGAGACTTGAGAGGAGGAGAGGATGGTGAGGCGAGGAGGAGAAGGAGAGCAGCGGCGGTTTCGGGTTAATGGACAGCCCTAGTTTCTATGATAAATTTTGGTTGGATGTTAACTTATGTTAATATTTAGTTCTTGCTATGCTACCATCTATTTGTTCTATTTTGGATCAAAGCCCTATATTCTATAAAAAAAAAACATATGATGCACGTTGACTCCATTTGCTCTCATACTCGCATCGGCTATGATACTCGTTGAGTATTTTAAAATACATAGGTAGGTACCGAAATAATATTTAGGTACAAGGTAATGGCTTGATTTCTTCGTTGCAGCCTTGCTTATATGTTGATTGTAGCACGTGACAAAGCTGAAATCAACATGTTGAAATCTCAGTTGAGTCAAGAATTTAAGATGAAGGACTTAGGCGCAGAAAAAAAAATTGGGGATGGAGATTCATCGTGATCAAAGTCGTTGCAGACTGTTGTTATCCCAAAAGGGCTATATATAAAAAGTGCTTCAACGCTTTGGAATGGATCAAGCCAAACTTGTAAGTACACTGCTTGCTACGGATTTTAAGCTTTCTCTTAAAGATACACCGAAATATGAGGTTGAGGTGGAGCAGATGTCTCAAGTTCCATATGCAAATGTTGTTGGAAGCCTAATGTATGCTATGGTGTGCACGAGGCAAGACACTTCACAAGCACTAAGTGTTGTAAGCAGGTATATGAGTAGTGAAATGGATTATGCGGTACTTGAGAGGCTCTACTGATCTTGGCTTAGGTAGTGATATTTGCATTCTCCAAACCGTAACCAGATCAACTCAAAACATGCATTCTCCAAACTGTAACCATATCAGAGCAGAGGAAGAGGGGCCGAAATCAAACACAATCAACCCCCAATTCCAACCCACATGCAGAAAGAGATGAAAGAAAGAACAAAATCCAAAGACATCCAAACCCCAACAAATATCCCCTAGCATCGGCTTTCAACCCCAGCACCGCCACCACGCCGGTCCTAGCCACCGCACCACCATCGCGGATCGAGTCCCAACACCGATCATCGCATCCCTCAGGCCACCGCGTTGTGCATGCGCTGGCCGCCACGCTCCTTGTAGCCACCGCCAATCGTCGGCCACCTCACACCGCTGATGTGCCTCCTCGCGTTCTGACCTCGCTGGTCTCTGGCCTCGCTCCCTTTGCTAGAGCGCTTCTCCACCATCGCTGCTTCTGCCTTCTCTCAGCATCTCTCTCTCTATCCCGATCCTGATCTCACCACCATCATCGTCTCTCCCTCTCTCTCTCTCTCTGTGTTTCTCGAGTGCTCTCCCTCTCAAAATATATTTTCTTCAAGAAAATCTCGAGTTCCAGCCTCTCAAAGCAAGTTCTGGCTTCTTCAAACCTCTCAAATCAAGTTTCAACTTCTTCAAGCTTCTTCTAGCTTTCTCACCTTGATACCTCTTTGCAAATGATACATAGGCCGAGAAGTAATTCCCAACAAGCACCCCAATAAAAATCTTCTATAAGGTTCCCTCTAAAATCCAGGCCCTTCAAGCCTTTCAAAAATACCAAAAATCGAGAACTACATGACCCCGATTTCTCCACTGCACGATGGAGATACGTAGGCACAAGCTTCAACAACTTGTCGGGCCAAATCTGTGCATATTTTTGAAAGCTAACCTTATTATGCACAGTTAATTAGAGATACCTTATTTTAAATGAGCGTTTTAGGGTGCTAATAGTAATACCTTCCCTATGCGTAGACTAATTTCATTACATTAGCTCAAGATTTTGTATGACTTGTCTTGATATGAATCAATCTTGGAATTCCTTTTAATTTCTGGTTTATTATGTATCTATTGAGTGAATGAGATGAATACTAACTAATTCAACGGAACAATGAGAGCAATAATATTTTCACCGTTCTATCCACACAATTTTTATTGCTCGTGAGTCCCAGCCCAAATACATGTTCAATTTTACCAGCAATTAAGTTGCAAAAAACATGAAATTAATTTAAAATAAAAAGACATAAACGCTCGATCCATAAACAACTAGCTACAATCGCAGGGAATTAATTATGAGCAATTACAGAGGCAGTTGAATACAAACCCCAAACATTTAATTTAATTTAGCAAGTGTAGCGACAAATGCACTGAGTAAACTCAGCTATGTAGAAACAGTAGCCGATACTTCCCTGTGGGTATCGCAGATTACATTGAGCCTTGCACTCAGTGTCCACGCAGGTTCTTCCTATGCCAGTAACTGCTTCACATAAATGGTTGCTACTCACCATAGTCACCATGTTCAATGTTCCTTCACCAATATTTGAACATCAAATCATTATTTCTGATACAAATTGAGCAGTTACTAACGCATAATTCGAGGGGTAAAAGGTAAATGTATGTACCTGATGTAAATAGGAGCAGAAGAACGGAAAACATAACACAAAGCTTAGTCATTTTTGTGTGCCTTTGAATTGAAATGATCTTTTTCCTCAACTTCCTTTTGTTGGTATTAAGAGCTTAGAGTGTCAACCACTAACAAACAAAATATGTTTATTTAAAATGTAAGTTTAAACGGTTTGAACACCTATAAAGTTTACTAATTGGAAAAAGTCAAGGCAATACTAGGCAAAAGGCACAAAATGACAATTTATGCATTGACCATTATGTAAACAAAAACATGAAAACCACTCAAAAACCAAAACTTAGCCACTTGGCAGAGATGGCTCATGAGATCGTGACAAGCATGTATGAATTAGCAAGCAGAATCTGGCGGAGAGGAGAGGAAGAGCACCGGTGACGAATTTACTCTTAACCCTAAATCCCTAATCTGAAGTGTGAGAGTGAAAGGGTCAGAGGGATGAACCTGTGAGTGAAGACGGCTGGCGGAGAGAGCTTCGGCGGCGGCGGCGGCTGGCGGAGAGGACAGGCAGAGCGATGGCGGAGAGGAGTGAATAGTGAAGACGAGAGTGAGAGTTTGAGAGACGAGAGTGGCTGCTGTGCCTGTGCTGTCCCTCTCCCTCTTTCTTTAGTTAATTAGTTCTGTTCAAAAAACAAAAAAGTACCAGGCCACCCTAGCCAAAATAGATTGGATAAATTCTTTTGTTTTTGTGGATTTTGTTTTTATCGATCCACTTTGGTGCACTTTAATAACAAGAACCTCACAGCCGCAAAAATAAAATAAAAATGATCATGGTGTTTTTGTTGAAATATACTTATTTTGGAAAATTCTATAAGATCTGGGAAGATGTTGAAATATAATTTGATGTTTGTTTTTTATACTAAACGAGATTGTAAAAATATAAACGATTAATCAATGATCACAAACTCCAAACAGTCCTTTTCTATTCGAATTAAAATTCCACATAATCAATTTTGTGGACAATCCCAACCACAAATACATTGAACAGGTAGTCCTACTCCTGTGTAAAAACAATATCCATAACTGTCCGTAGGGTGCTTTTTAAGACATGCAGCTTTACAATCATTGTCAACACAGGTTTTGCCAACGCTCAGAACTTCTTTACATTCTTTGTGGGAATTGATTCTCATGTCCTCCTTGTGTAATGGATTGCCATCCACCATGACCATTTTCCAATCTCCTTTATAACAAAAATTGACAAAGATTTTAAATTTTGATGTTAGCCTCAATGGATCATAGTAAAAGCAATGAACAATAGTATACAAGATGTGGGAGTATGTATGTACCTGATGTAAATAAGAGAACAAGAACGAAAAACATAAATCGGGTCATTTTGTGCAGAAATAATAATATTCTTATTGAATGTGTTTTGTGATGCTTGTTTTGAACATGTTGTGGAGTCCTATTTATATAAGTGATATGGGTGTGGGAGATATGCCTATCTTCTATTTTTATTTTTTTAAGAAAAGTATTGCTTTTTTCGTTTGTTATTATTTTTAATAGAAATTAGTAATTACTTCAATCATTCTAAAAACAGGGCAGAAAATTGGGGGATATTAATTGGGTGTAATGATGTGACTTATTATGGGCTTTTCAAATCCCAAAATTAATGGAATTCAAGGTAATATTTGATTTATAGGATATATTATCCAAATTCAAGGGATATGATATGATTGATACTGATATACTTAACAACTTATTTCATTGACTTATAAGATAATTTTTCTTTTGTAGGTCATAAGTTCCATATTATTGATTTCATTGATTGCAGATAGGCCCAAATCCAATACAGTAGGAAAAATCAGGGACGCAAAAACTCTTTAGTCGTTGATTGCTAATGGGCCGGCCCAAATATCTTTTTCCAGTTTCAAAAAACAAGTGGCAAAAACTTCACCTTATTTTTTAATAGTCAAAAAATAAATCTGAATGAGTGGATATTTGTGTGATACATGTGATAGAACCATAGTTTCTATAATAAATTTTGGTTGGATGTTAACTTATGTTCATATTTAGTTATTGTTATGCTACCATCTCTTTGTTCTATTTTGGATTAAAGCTCTATATTTTATAAAAAAACATATGATGCATGTCCATTTGCTCTCATACTCGAATTGACTATGATACTCGTTAAGTACTTTAAATTATATAGATAGGTATCAAAATAATTTTTCAAACAAAAGAATTAAGTATTACTGTAGTACTTGTTGGTATTGTTTCGGCACTTATTAGGTACATGTTAACAAAAAGTCAAAAACTAATATTTTTTTAATCAGTTTTTATTCCTTTTATGTCTTCTTGGGGCGAAGTAATAAGTCTTTTGTAAGTACTTTTTGAACCCGGCAGTTTTTCCTTTTTTAGACTTGGACACCATCCCTTACCCTAAATATTTAAGGAGAAAAAAAATTCAAAATAAGAGCTTTAAACAAAAAGGAAAAACCTGTTTTTCAATTTTCAATTTTTTATAACTTAAAAAATACTTTTAATTTAAATGCTATTTGGTAAACTATTATTTTAAAGCCATAATTTTATTTAAAAAAATAAATAAAAATAATAATTTAAAGTTGGTTAATTGACACAAATATTTTACTGATAATAAAAACAAAAAGTTTATATATTTTTTTAAAAAAAGTTATTTTAATTAATACAATCGTGTAACCCACAATATAAAAAAATGTTATGCCCCTCTCAAAATTATGAAAACAATTAAATGCAAAATAAAAAAAAAAACCCACATTATACAAAGAACCTTCTTGTTCAACTCGTACAAAGAGGAAAACCCTACTCATCTATAACTTGACTAATGAAGCCCAAGTTTTCATTTTTGCATCTGGAAAAGGAACCCATGATTTCAATTTTCCTTCATCTAACTTGTCTGAGAGAATAAAAAAACAAATACTGATTGAAAATTTTGAGCATCATGTGAACAATTATAACTTTCCGAATCTATAATCATTATTCAAATTTTTCTCTTGCGCAGAGAGAAACATAGAAAGGATGAGCACAAGATGAAGGCGACGTACAAAGCACAAAGGAAAGAAGATTATGCCTCAAGTCATGCTCAATGAAAGCATTGAAAAAAAAATAAGGGGTTTAATTACACTTTTCATCATTTATCTATCGCGATTTTGTAATTTAACTCAATAATATTTACAAGCTATTTTGGTTCAAGAATTTTTAATTTGTATAAATTGAGTTTTTTTATTAGGTTGACATCCAAGATCCAACATTACGTACCAATGAGATGCCATGTAACTAAATAAATTGAAAACCAATTAATTAAAATTTTAAACAATAAAAAATTCTCCATCATCAATAGCACCAATTTCTATCACCTATTTGTTCTCATAGCTGGAGTGAACCTCTCCAACCCCATTGATAATCATCAACACCCATGCTCGGCACTCTCATATGCATCATCAAAAGCCCTAATTTTTATCACCATTTTAGCTCCTCTTGATAGCTTTTTTTTATAAAAAGCTTTTTATTACCATTTTCATTCAATAATAATAAAATACATAATTTTTTTATGAGTCTTTCATAAATTGTGTTTGGTCAAACATTTCATTTTAAGAAAAAGATAAACTTTAAAAAAAAAAGTTGAATCAAACACTACCATAATTATTAAATTATAAGTTAATTAAGACAGTAAAAAATAAAAAAGAATAGCAATGATCACATACTACAAAAGTGTTTTTTTATTTGAATTGTAATTGCACAAAATCAATTCTCAGAAGCAAAAACCCAAATAGGATCACTAAGTTGATTTGATTTGTTTGGGGCTACAAAGTTAGCCGCATATGTAGCTACAAATACATTCAGCAAGTTGTTGTCCTTCTGATCCAACAGATGTGTCACAATTCCCAGTACTTCCCTTAGGGTAGTACTTAAAACAATTGGCCCTGCAAACCTTGAGATCACAAGTTTTGTCAATGCTTATAGTTGTTTTACACATTTGGACTTTCTCATGTAACAAGTTGCCATCCACCATCACCCTATTCCAAGTTGTTCCTTCAAAACAAAAATTTGTCATCAAAGATTTAAAATTTGATGTTACACACAACTCAATGGATCATTGTAAAAGCAATTAACAATAATATATAATATGTATAAGTATGCGTGATGTGTGGACACACGCACCTGATGTAAATAAGAGAAAGAGAATGAAAAACACAAATTTCATGATTTTGTGTAGAAATAATAGTATTTTCGTTAGATGAGTTTTGTGATGTTTGCTTCATGTATTCATAAGTCCTGTTAATATATAAGGGATGTGGGTGTGGTAGATGTGCAAGCCTTAGTCTTAATTAAAAAAAACGTTTTCTAAAACAAGTCCGACAAACATATAAATATTGCATTCATAAACATTTAGTTATTATGTACCCTAAAATAAAAAGATAAGCAGTTATGCAATTGACTTCTTTTTTTTCCGTTGCTTTTATACGGTTTTTTTTTTTCCTTTTATATAAACGCTTATTCAAATATGTACAAAAAAAAGCTTACTCAAATGTGATAAGTTTTTCAATTTTAAAAAATAGGCATTTAACTATATACCATTGCTTACGACTTTCATAAAAACGAGGTAATAGCCAAGTTTAATTCCGTTTTGTAGGAGAATCTGGGACTATTAATTCTAATAATCCATGTAATGATGAGAGCATTAATATGGACGTTTCTAATCAGGAACCAAATTCGGTTGATTTGGATGATTCAATTTCCATTAAAAGTTGGGTTAGTACGATTCAAAACTCAAGGAAATATTTGATTTATAGGGATATTAATATTTACCAAATTCAAGGGATTTTTTTTCTCTTTTTAGTCATAAGTTTATTTCTTTTTTCATTGATTGTTAGGGCAAAAAATCTAAACAGGAATTCAAAAGCTGTTCAGTCTTTGTTGTTAGTGGGCCGGCCCAAAAAGTCTGTCTTCAGATTCAAAAAACAAGCCAGGGCCACGTCTTCCTCTTCAACAGTGGCGAGGAAGAAGATATGGGAAGGCTTTTACTAAAAGGTGCCTGAAGGGAATTGTTTCCCAAACCCGAATCAAACCTAATCAGTTTGGTTTTCGAATTTATTATCTTTGAACCCAAACCAACCCAATCACCTTTTTTTTTTTTACATATTTATTATTTATATTTATAACTTTTAAACTTTATTACCGGCAAGTCTTTTATTTGTTCGAAAGATTGATCTATTTGGAAATCTCCGGATCTATGTTTATTTTCAATTCCCTAAAACATTTATGTGTACATACAAAACTTATAAATCTTTTATATTTTCATCTTCTCAAAATTATTTTTGACTTTGCCTTGGTTATAAAGTTTCTTATGCAATATTTATCAAATGTTAAACTTTATTAATATGTTTTAGATTTATTTTTGGCACATATATCTTTTAGATAAAAATTAGGACTAGTGGGTTGGACAATGTTATGATTGTAAAAATTAATATAATATTAATTAAAAGTGATATTGACATTTTGAACTGATTTCACCGATGTATAAATTTATTAAAGAACAAGGAAAAAATTTGAAAGCTGAATAAGGACTTTATTACTTGTAGTGTGAAATTGATACTTTTACACATAAAATGACAATATATAGGATTTTTTTTAATATTTTAATCCGATAACCCAATTAAAACCATCTAAATCTTAGGGGTGCATGTTACAAGGTTGAGAAACACATATGAAGGTTGTGAAGGCATATTCTCGTGTTTTTATAGGTTGAAAATTTAATATTCGAGTATAAATCATTTTCAGAAATAAAATAACTTTCATAATTACCTTCATTTGATTCCCATAAAATGGGTTTAAAATATTAGATTCTTATAGGAAAGTGTCCCATTACTCCCAAATTTCATAACATTTTCTCCCATTCTTCATTTTTGAATTTTTAAATAAAATAAAATTTAAAATTACTACCAAAAATACTAAATACATTTATAAGTATTATCCAAGGATGAATTCTTAGCGGTCATAATTCCAAGAATATTATTCATGGGAATTTGTTTCTCAACCTTGTAACAAAAATGTATTAAATTGCTCTCAGAATTCCAACTTCATCAACTGTTGGATTGGGCTGAAATTTTGATATGTCGAAATCTTCAACACGAAAAACACATAAAAATACCTGATAAATTTATAAAACTCCTCAAACAACCTAAAAATATAAAAATGCATGAAAAATTACTAAAATACCATAATTAACTTATTAAAATAAATACAAAATAACTAGAAAAATAGAGTTATTCTAGTGAGATGTTTAAGCAAATGGGATCGGTGCAAGTAACTAGTAACTAGTAACTAGCTAGCAGTAGTAGCGACATTGATGAAACTCCGCCACAGGAATACAAAATCCATTGCTCCCTGGAGGGAACCGCCCATCAGCACAATCTGCCTTGCATTCTCTATCATCGCAGCTTCTGGCAATGCCTATAACTCTTTCACATATCTTCTATTCCTCCTCATGTACATGTAATGATCTGCCATCCACCATCACCATGTTCAAAGTTCCTTCCAAAAGATTTTTAGTTTAGAGTTAGTCTCAGTGGATCATTAGAGGATCCACAGGTCCGATCCTATTAATAAGTCATGTGGGTGTGGCTAAGCAACGTCTTGAAAAGTTTTTAATTATATACCATTGGCCATGCGTTTCATAATTAAAAAACATGTTTATATTCAAGTATAATAATGTATGATTTCTTTATTAATGACATTAGTTATAAAGATTTTTACCACTGATTACGGGGAACATGGCATTATTAAGGTTTGATTGCATTTTGTACCTTTTGTATGGAATATTTGTGATTTAGCTAAACAAGTTCTTTACTTTTAGGATTAAGTAAAATTACCAACTATGTGTGGTCCATGATAAGCAAGTTAAATTTCGAAAAAAAATGTGGTCACAGGATTGAATTTCGGAAAAGTCATTTGTTGAAGGGACATCCACAATAGGGTTGTCCATAGGTCGGGTTCGGTCGGTTTCAGGCCCGAATCTCGATTTTGGTCGGGTGAAAATTGCCAAAACTTTAGACTCGGCACCGCCCGACACTAGCCAACGGGTTACTCGAGTTCGGGTTTGTCGAGTCACGGGTTCGTCGGATCAGTGTTGTCGATTTGCAAATCGAGAAGAAGATTCAAAAAAAAAAAAACTGGGAGGATGAAGAAGAAGAAGCCTAGATAAAGACCAATCGAGACAAACAAACTCATATCTATTCAAATCAACACCCATATCTTCTTTGATCTCACAGATCCAGAGCGTAAGAAGAGCGGTGACTGGTGAATGGAGCTTGGTCGTGGCTCGCTGGACATGGCGGTGGCTAGCAACAAAGAGAAGAGAGTGGCAGATACTGCGACGGATGCGACGAATGGTGGACAACTCGGTGGAGAAGAGAGCTTGGTGGCAAAGAGATCTATGTGGAGAAGACAACTCTGAATCAAATGCGGTGGCGACGAACCTAAACATGGGTCAAGAATGGGCTGCAGCGAACCTAACGAAGGGATAAGAATGAAACGCGTTGTACTCTTTTTTCTCCTTGGGCCAGAATGGAACGCGTTGAATGAAGGGAGAAGAAACACATTATTTTTTGGTCAGTGTTTAAACGCGTTGTGGATCTTTTCTTGAGCCAGCTGCGTTTTATTTTTTTGAGAAAAAAAATCTTTGTTGGACCACTTTTTTTTTTTAATAGCAGTGCTTCGGTCAGGCTCGGTTTTTGTTTTCCAAATTTTTCCAACCCGAGCCCGACCGATCCAAACCATGGCCAACCGATTTTTTTTTACCCAATCACCAGACCCGGTCCGACCTGAGATGAAAAAAACAGGCCGGATTGAGTGGGTTGGTGGACAACCCTAATCCACAATGTCCCGAACATATTAACAAATGTGAAAGGAAAAATAAAAAATAATTAAGCAAAATTGACCATTCACTTAATTTTCATATGCATAAAATCATTAAATCTTCATTCTCTTATCAAATATATTAAGATTTGTGATGTATTGGATATATGGTAGTACGATTTTATAATTTTAAAACTACAAAAAAATTGGTGAAACTTTTGATAAATTTTAAGATATGGTATTATGGTTTAAAGCTGACGGAAATTAATTGGTTCGTATGGAGAAAAAAAAAGTATTTGCAGAGGCATACCCACTTAAAGTCATTTCCAAGTCTTGGGGGATTAGTCTCATGGCTGTCGGCTGTGAGAATACCTTGAGAAACCAAAAATAACAGATGACGAAAATTAGAAATTTAAAATCTGTAGTTGAGATTTAATGTTTTGGTTAGTGAGTTTTGCTAGGAACAAAGTTTACGATAGTTAATTTGATTCAAGTTGGCTTTCCGATGTATCGAAAACATTTGTAAAGATTTATCTTAGGGCCCGTTCGGGGTGGTTTGCCAGTTTTTGGTTTTTGGTTTCCAAATGTAAATTTGAAAATCAAATGTGTTTGGTAAAAATGGTGTTGAACTAATTTCTTTTTCAAATTCAAAGCAGTTTTAACCTTATTTTTAAAACCACAAAGTATCATCATTGCCACCACCACCCACCACCACCTTCACCACCACCACCGCACTGCCGCCGCCACCACCACCACCATCATTGTCAGCTGCACCACCATCACTTTCTACCACCTCTTGTCGCCACCCTCCACTGCCTCCTCCACTACTACCACCACCACCGCTGCTACCTCCACATCCACTGCTACCCTCCAACACCACCACTTCCACCTCCACCATTACCAACACCACTACTTCTACCTCCACCACTACCACCACCACCACCACCACCACTGCCACTTTCGTCGCCACCACCGCGTCCACTGTCACCATTATCATCAATGCCACGACCACCAACACCACTTTTGCTGCCACCACCACCAGGTAACATCCACCTCCACCACCACTACCTTCATCGCCACCACAACCACCTCTACCAGCGTCACCACCACAATTGATGCAGGCCCTGCCACCCACACCACCACCCTTCACCACCTCCTACACAACCACCCTTGCCGCTACCACCGTACCCGCCACCACTGTCGCCATTAGGTAACATCGACCTCTACCACCATTGTTAATTGGCCCCTCCACTATCCTTTCGTCACTACCACCCTTGTCATAAATTTACAAAGTTAATAATTGTGGTTGGTGACTATTGTGGATTTACAAGGTTGTCAACAACTTTTTTAAAACTGAAAAAAAAAAAAAAAAAACTAAAACTGAATTTATAAAACTGTAATCTAGTTTTTGTTTTTAAAAGTTTCAAAATATGAAACCAAAAACCACCCCAAACGGGGTCTTAGAAAATAAAAATTTGATATTTTAAGGAAAGTAATAATGCTTGAGAGACTTGATTGTAATAATTTAAAAAGTTGAGGGAATTTATGGCATCTAACTTTGTAGGACACATGACTTTACTGAAAATTTTCCAGAGTGATCGAAAACAAAACAAAAATATGAGAATGGTTAAATTGAAAATTAAGTAATTTCACATGGACCAAAAACTTACTTAAGCGTTGGAAAGTATTTATAATATACTAAAAATTATAAAATTATGTTTTTTTTTTGACAAAAGGTTTGTAAGATTGAGGAAAAAGTCATACGAGTCTGGCATAATAAGGGACCCAAACCCTAGAACGAGCACCAAAACATAGTAGACAGATACTCATAACAACACACTAGCATGATCTAAAACCACCCATGAAACATGATGATAATCGTAACAAAAGAGAATAGGAAACAACAAAAAATCACCATTAAACCGTACACCTACGAAATTAAAATACAAAGACAGATCTAATGCTCTAAATCTCCATCTCGCAAATTCCAATTTTTCTCATTTTTCCTAGATAGAGATAAGCTAGTGTCAAGTAGCTCTGCTAGTACACTTCACGGAACACACTATTATGATCGTGTTTTACATTCTAATATTCAAAGGAGATAGTCCAAAGGTGGACGATGATCACGGAAGAAACTGTAAGCAATGGCTGGAGGAGGTCGCGAATGATGGTGACGCGCAGTGGCATGGATGGCAGGAAGGCGGCGGTAGGGGTGGGGGCAAGGGATTCCGGTGGTGGCTAGGACAATAGAGGAGGGAAGAGATAAGAAAAACTTACACTAAAAGGAGAAAAAGCCCAGTTTTTGAATTGCAAATCCACATAATGTGAGCCATGCGAATTCCAGGCCCATATCACCAAAAAAAAAAAAGCCACCACGAGAAGTCTGATACAATCTCATGAACCCTAAACCTTCGAAGAGGAAGAACTGTTGATGCATGGCGGAATTGAACACTCTGGTTGTGAGGAAACCCTGTTTCGGCCTCCCAACTGGTTGCCCTCAATGCCTCTCTGCTTTCATCTATCTCAAGTTCGCTCAAATTCCTTTCCAATTGGACTTCCACCTAAACCACCCTCATTCTGGTAACGCCCCCATTCCCCCTTTTCTCTTTTCATGCATTTCACCCTCCTAGATTATCATTCTCATCTCATAAAGTTTCCTTTTTTACTCTTGTTTGCTTCTGGGTATTACTAATGATGGCATTGTTTTCCATGGCTTGTGGTGTTTTGTTTAGATCAAATTCCTTACTTTGAGTTTGGTGACTGTGTGGTGTATAATAATGAGAAAGAGGGGATCATTGATTGCTTGAAGAAAGATGTTGGCGTTGTTGATTTAGATAGTGGGGTTTCTTCCCTCCCTGATTGGATATCAACAAAAGCAATTCTCACTACTTGGCTTGCTGATGCACTTGCACTTGAACTCTGGGTGGGGTGTGAAGGCTCCTCAGCTTATAGTATCTATTATTCCGATCTTCCGTGGCCCATGGGGAAGATTCTCTCCGGGAAGAAAGCTCGTTGGATAAAGCTGAAACACGGGATCACTGACGACAATGCTGAAGCAAAGAAAGAAGAGGTCGGTTTCTCTTCTTAGTTCTTACCTTATGTACAATACAATGATTTCATTTTTGTTTCTGTGCATGGTGGTTTTAATGTTTTATGTGATTTTCTCTTTAATTTGGTATTTAATATTTATGAATAGCTATAGTGGTGGACAGATTTATGGGAGAGCAAACTCTGCTTATGAGGCCCTGTCAAATTGTTTAGGGGAACAGAACTACTTATTTGAGAACAGGTGACTCCTCTGGCTGAGTTATATGTGAATTTGTGAACTCATATTTTGTTAGAGCAATATGTGAGAACATTCAGTCTCTTTTACATTTTTAGAGCAAGTATTGACTCCGAATTCCTGGTTATGCATTCACACGCTCTATTTGGTTTATGCAGACCATCAAGCTTGGATGCTATTTTTCTCGCACATGGACTCGTTGTTCTTCAAGCTTTACCTGTAAGCATTACTGTCAACTAACTGTGTTTCTGATGTTCGTTTCAAGATAATTATGGATAGAAAGTGGCTGCTAGGGTTGTCCCTGTTGATTAAAATTAGACTAGACAGTAGACACTAGACAGCTACAGTTACATTTGAGACTGGGAACTTATCATGAACTTGGTTAGATTCAGGGAATATGAATGTTGTGCTTGGGAGTTCATTTAAAGAACATCTGTATAAAGTGTGTTTAATGCCTGCCAAATTTTGACATTTAATGACTGTCAATTGACTACAATTTTTTTTATAAATTAAAGTTGATATTGAAAAGTTTTTAGAAAGAACTGTAATGCTGGCCAAAAGCAGTTCAAGACTGCGCTATAAACTGTCAATCTGTCTACCATCCCCAATTCCACCATTCTTTCTAGACCTGCTGAAGGAATAGATAATTTGGGTCATCAGCTCCATTTGGAGGTTTTGGCACTTGTCTTTGGTATAAGGAATATAGGAAACTTGACGATAATGTCTATAGAAATTAAAAAATAATTCCAATGAGACTCACTGGATGGGATATTTGCAACTTAGACTTATTCTAGTGAGATGTCTAAGCAAATGGGATTTTGATGATTTGAGATTCGTATTCTTCTTATTGAGAAATATGTTATTTTTTAGGCATAATCTGATTTTATGCAATACTTAGTACTTACCGAAGAAGGAAACCCGTGTCGGGTACCAAATCCTTGTAATCCTTTGCACTTAGTTGCTTTTGTGATCTTCTATCCATTGGAAGACATTTCTTTTGAGAAAATTATAACTCTGGATCCTGCATTGGTATACCTTCAGGAATCTTCAATGCTGCGGATCAAATTTTCAGAACATGCTAATTTAGTTAGGTACGTGCAACAATGTAAGACAGAAATTATAGAAGCTGATACATCTCCTTCCTCTGGCCCACAGTTTCATACATATGCGTCAACATCCGCATCCGGAAGTCATTCAACTAAGAGTAAGATATTTTCTGGATTTGGTAGACTAGATGCACAGTTTTATTTTAGTTTTCTTTAATGGGATTGCCTTATTATGCATAACCAGCACTTCATTTTCTTTTCTTTCTTTTTCTGTTTTTTGGGGAATGGGGGGTTACTACTACACATGATTACCACAAAAGTACCCTTAACAATTTTATTCTGAAACAATGGCTGGAAATATGCTGGCCTTACTTGGTATCTCAACTCTCGAGGATAGTTCTATTCATAGGATTTTTTCCATAAAATTCTAAATATGAACTATGAAGTGGGGTATTCTGAATTTTTTAGGTTTCCAGTGACTAGGATGTAGGATGTCTGTAATTAACTCATAAAATGAGGGATCTTTCAGCAACTCTCGATGTGGAATCTTCTGGTAAATTAGTTGTCATTATTGATATGCTATAATATTAAACACAGTACAGGTAATGGAAACCAATGCCATAGATACACTCTTCCCCCTCCAAATTCATACTTCCATGATAAAGTCGTGTGATCAATTAACTAAAGCAATTGTTATATGTACTAATTTTCAAAAATTTAAATTGAATTCAAATTTTAGTTTTAAGTAATTTGATTTCATGTTTATGATAGGATAAAAATCTTCTTTGGATTAATCATTCTCATTTACAAATTTAATACAAATATCTATTTTATTGGTGAAGAACATAATTTTAAATTTTTAACTTGAAACTTCTTAACTTATGTCAGTCGCATGTACACAATATTACCTATAACTAAAATAAACTTTTAATCTATCCCATGCATAACACCGGTATTAAGCTAGTTGTGTAATAATTGCAGAGAACTTGATCAATGATTCCATAGATCATTGACTCTGTCTATCCATTGCACGCTTTTCTTAATGTGAATAATAGATCTGTAAAACCTTATTTCTGAACATGGAGCAATTTAAAATATCCAAGAAGTATGTGAGTTTTTCATGTTAGAAAACTACATTTTATAGTGAAGTAGTTTCCATTTGTGGTACGCTGGTACTTACGTGAGGAAATATATATTTGCTACTTTAAACTCGTGTTTTTGCACTCTTCATGATGTTTGACTTGTCATATTTATACCAGGTTCAAAGCCTAAGAGCAAACCGAAAAGGGAGAAAACAGAGGAGGAGAAAACCTTTAAAAGGAGGTCCACATATTTTGTGGTAGCACAGTTGGTTGCAGTGGTTGTTTTCCTGACACTTATGACTGCATTTGATGATGCTGAAGTGGATGCAGATGAAACTGGTTATGATTACGATGAATGAAAGTGCATCCCAATTTCAAAGTGTCTCTTTTATCATTTTTAAAATGCAAATTGAAAATTTGAAAATTACCATCCATTCCAAATTACAAATAATATGATCCATTGTTGTATACACTAGTTGATTGATTATTGGAATATGCTGCAGCTGTTTAGTTTACAGGGTTATAGGAAAGGAACCACCACTTGAGTGAACATTTGGATTTGTTGGCTTAAACAAGTTTTGGAAGGGAGATTCAATTTTTTCTGTGCATAAGTTGAGATCAAATGCAAAAGATTTCTGCCCTTTGCCCCTTTTCTTAATAGAGTAGAGTTAAGTTTACAAAGGACATGTTAAATAAAAGAAAAGTTTATTATAAATGAATTATCACTAATGTTTCCTAAACATCTTATTTTCATCTCCACCCATAGTGAAAAAAAAGAGAAGTGAGATGCTGAGTTATGTTCAAGTATCAGTGGGTTGATTGTGTCATTCCACTCTGCGTTCAAACTCGTACTAAATTTTCACTAAGAAAGATAGATTTCACAATTATACAATTTATTAAGTCGTATGGTATGTCGTTTGATTGTTGCCTATCAAATTAGTAGAAACATGATTACAGTGGTCATAAGAGAATTTTTTATAGGATAAAATTTAGAAGGGACTAACTTGGAGGATATTAAGGTCTTTTGTGATTGCTGTATTTAAAAACAGTTTTTAGAAACTATTTTTAAAAGCTATTTTTCAAAAGAAAAGTAGAGAAAAAAAAGATGTTTTCTTACATTTAAAAAATGAAAAAGTGAAAACTGAAAACATTTTTTAGTTGTTTTGTTATTTCAGTTCTTAAAATTGAAAATAAGAATTGTTTTAAAAACAGTTTTCAAAAACTGAAAAATTTAAAAACCTGTTTGCACAACCTATTTTTGAAAACTGTTTTTGAAAACAGTTCTTGTTTTCAGTTTTAAAAACTAAAATACCAGAACAGCTAAAAGGTGTTTTCAGTTTTTGTTTTTAGTTTTTAAATTTCAATTTTTTAAATGTTGGAAAACATGTCATTCAACATTTTTTTTTCCTGCTTTTCTTTTGGAAAACAGTTTTTAAAAATAGTGTCTAAAAAGTGTTTTTAACTACAGTTTTCAAAAACTGCAATCAAACAGGACCAGAATGTGCCAAGTTGATTTTTAAATTTTTCAGTTTTTGAAAACAGAAAACAGTAAAATTGTAATCAAACATGCCCTAAGTAACAAAGTCTCTTTCCTCGAACGGGAGGGACCTTTAAAATTTCCATAAAACTTATAAAGAAGGGTCTTGAGAAGTACAACAAAATTTCTCATTTCCCTCCCATTATAAAAAACTCCCTTACAAGGGTGGATTAAAAACTTACAATGGTCTTTGAACAAAACCTTTCCCTCCCCTTCATTTCTACCATTCTCCTCCATCCAAATTTACCCCAGAAAAATAAATTAAATTGACTAACACCATTGCTAAACTAACTAATTAAATTAAATATGCCACAAAATGAAAGGCATCTATTTTGCAGTCTCACAAGCATGCTGCAACTTCACATTCTCCCATTGCTTAACAAGTTCATTGTATCCCTTAGCAGAATCAATAGCAAACTCTGCCATTGAGCTCATAACAGTTGACATTCCAGAACAAAGTACCTTCACAGCAACCTCAGCCATTTGCTCACTAGTCATTACCTCTTCAACTTGTCCAACTTCTACCATTTCCATATTCTTCTCATTGTGTTCTTTCAACCGTCGAGAATCTTCTCTTAGCTGTTGTGCATAGAGGGACCCTATACCAGCTGCAAAAACATCTATGCCATCAATCACTGCTGTTTCTTGGATGGCATCTAGGCGCCTTGACCACTGAACACAGAGTCCAAACATTGGATGAGTGTCGCTGGTCCTTCGAGGAGAGCAAGCTAACTTTGATGCATCAGGCTCACATCTCACACACCGGAGAAGCCAGCCGGTTAGAGAATGAATGTAGGATCTCTGAGAAGTGATCCATGACTCGAATGTGTTTCGCCAATTTCTCAACTCAGTTTCAAGATTGGAGGCTGAACGGGCAAGTCTTTGTGGATCAGCTATTGGCATGGCACACTGTTTTCTGGCTTCAATGCAAGCTAGGAGAATCTTGGCTTCATCTAAGGTTATCTTCTGTGTCTGGTGACATTCTGCCATCACTTTCCACATCCGAGCCAGCCTGTAGTTTGTGTATGTCAGAATCAGCAAGGATGATATTTACAGAGTTTAATTTTGATGCACTCACCGTGTAAATATTTTTACACCGTCAACCATCAGAATTCAAAGAAGTGTCAAATCAATCAATTAAATAAAATAAAAAAACTGTTTTTCCCACATCTTTGAAATCTGATTGGTTGAGAGTGTCAAAAATCTTTACACTGGTAGGGCATGTACCTTTTTCTCATAATTTTCATGTGTAACGTGATAATATGATATATCTGCATTATGTTGGACATAGAGTCTGTCTCCTTTAAGAACAGACAGTGTTTTGCTCATGTATGGTGTAGATGAGACCAAAATGTTAGGTAAGATGAGACCAAAATAGATGTATAATCTTATGGGGTACTGCAAAGACAATGTTAGGTAGATGGTCTATTACATTATATGGCTCTAATCATAAGTATCCTAAAAGTAACGATAGGTTAGAATAACTGTGTATTATAACTGCATTAGTACCAAACAAAGACTAGCATTAGTTTGTAAAAAGAAGGGGCACAGGGGACAAAATGGAATATTAGCAGCATGATTGAGGTCTGAAAGTGAAAATACTTTAAAATTTGGCAGAAGGTTTACAGTTTATCTGGAAAACAATTTTCTTTAGGAGTAATGATTTTCATACGTACCGTTGCATCAACTCAAGAAGTTGGGGATGCAACTCTTCATCCCTAAGAGTTTCAATTCTTTTAGAAATAGCTTCAATTGAGTGCATTGAAACCGTTATCTGAGTTTGTAGGTCTCTAATGGCTGCTCTTGTTTTATCCACAGAAGAGGGTTTCTCTCCTTCTACATCAAGGTTCCTGAGTTGCTGACATTTCTTCTCATATGCAAGTCGAACACGTGCTCCAGACTGTTGAAGAAGAAAGGGGGCATAACATTAGTTTTCCTATTAATAAAATTGTACGCAATCAAAATAAGCACGATGAGCCAGTAACAATAACAATCAAATACACTGAGAGTAAAATTATTGAATAAGGTTGAAGTTAGCATCTGGTAGAATAGAAAGATTTATACTCATTAGTTAGAGAGGTAATATGATTTTTCATGTTACCTAGAACTAGAAGCTAAATCTCTTGGATGATCATTCTACATAAGTACTTTCAAATATTGTGCAATTTCAAGTTAGTAATAACTATAAGCTAGTGTAGTTTCCTTTGATGGATTGATAACCTCATGAGTGAATATTGATTTGTTTATCCCTATAGGACTTAGCAGCATGTTTATTGAAATGATTATACAATGCATTTAATAGTTCATGGTAGGAGCTCAGTAATATACCCTGACTTCCTCATAGAGCTTCTTCTCCCATGCATATAACCTGTCTAATGTTGACTGATGACTATAAGGTAACATGCAACGTTCCATTGATGGATCATCAGTGCCATCATAACCTTCATCCCTAGTGGTTGAAGAATTGACTAAAAATCTTGATGAAGAAGCAGAGCGGAACAGTGATACTGGATTCAATAATTTTGATGCTGCAAAAGAAATATAATTCAAATTTATATTCCTGAAATAGATATGCGTGAATAAAAATGATCTTCTAAAATCAAATGAGAACCTAGGAGCAAGTAAAATTGTTGAAACTTATAAGCTTTTATTAATTCACAATCCTTAAGAAATGCCGGAGCTTGCAAGAAGACTTTCAACGAACAGAAAATATAAATGGTATAATTCCACCAAACCTGAAAGTTCAATAGATGTTGATGAATACTGAACTTTATTGGCCTCTAACAATCCTGAGACATCATTGGCTGCATTGCAGACTACTGTGAATTGAGCTTCAAGATCCTTTATCACTTCTGCCATGCTTGTCGGCCTACTGTTTACATAAACCGTAAAACCAGGTGTTTCTTCTTTAGCTTCTTCATTACCAATTGCCATTTCCTGATGGCTGCATTCAATATGACCTGAAGTTTGAGCTTTTGATACTTGAAAACATTCAGTAACATTGCCTTGTGAATCTGAGATTTCATGGCCAGCTTCAGTTCCAGCATCTATTCCCTTTTCTTCCTCCTCATGTTCATCAACATTTTCAAGTGTGACTTCTTCTTTGGAGGAGTTTATATCAGTTTTGGGTTTTTCTTCTGCTACATTTCTCTTTGCAGAAAAATCTTCTTTTTCAGTTTCATCTTCTTCAAGGTCTGGTATTCCCTCGTCTTCTCGGGCCTGCCTAAGTCCTTTACTCTCATCATCCATCACAGTGTGGTCAAGACTACTTCGCGTGGGGTAACCATAATAGTCCAATGATGTAAATGGATTCCAAAAGGAATCCCATTGGGAATGTTGTGGTGAAGGGATGATTGGCCTGTTATTGGGAGAATAAGCAAAAATTGAGGCATTCATAGGTGGGGATTGCATAGCAAAGAAACCATCAATACCAAACTGGTGCACGGGAGAATATGTTTCGACTCGAACCGTTTCGGGTGATTGCGGCCTTTCCTCAACTGAAATTGCTGGATTACCACCAGCCCTAAGGCAATTCACTTTCAATGTTGCTGTATTGGGTCCAAAATCAATTGTTCTCTTCAAAGGGGTTATGAATGAATCCAATGTGAGCTCAACTGGCTCATCATCTCCTTCAAAGTAATCATGCAGTGCAGCTGAAACTCTTTTCAGAGATTGGATGTATGCTATGTGACCAGTAGCAAACTGAGTTCTTTGCTCAACAGCTTGTTTGATGAAGCGCTTTCGATCCTTACAAAGCTGAACTGCTTCTTCGTTATCCAATTTTGATTGAGAACATCCCATCTCTTATTGATTCTGGCTTTCCTTTTAGCCCTTAATGAAAATTTCTCAAGCTTGCATTGAAATGGGAATCAAACAACAACCTTCTATTTATCACAAATCTATCTGCAGAAACAGGGCAGTTTCAATATATGTATATATACTGAATACCATAAATGTTGAATTGGAGAAAACAAAAAAGGCACATTCAACATTAAATTTTAACCAAAGTAATGTATCAATGTTAATAAAGTTGGATGCTTTTCTTTATTTTCAAGTCAGAAGGGTAATAAAAATCGAGACTTGGCAAAGAGAAACAAGTAATAGAGATTCCTGAAGCCTACCCTTGCATTCTATGCTTTAGAACCCAAATTAGGGTAAATCCCAATTATCAGGAAACATTAAGAAAGCATAGAACTTTTGATATGGGAATTTTTCGTTTTGGCCAAGGTGAGAAAACCCTACAAAATTCTCCGGAAAAAGAGATATTTGGAAATGAAAATAATAAAATTAGCAAAATTAGCTGAAGAAGAAGAAGGCCAATATTCACAAACTTGAAGAAAAAAGGGGGGGAAAAGGAGTTACATTGCAATTTGAATAAAAAGGGGTTATAGAAGAGGTGATAAACATGAAGGTTGGGTAACCCATTCGACCTAAAATCTCAATGCAGTCTCATTCAATTTGTTTCAGTTAAGAACTGATAATGAAAGAAACTAAATGGTGATGGTGAGAGAAGAAGAAAAGGGGAAAATAACAAGCAATGTGCAGTTATTGGGAGTGAATCTTAGGATTGAGAACTATACCGGATGATGACGGGCGTGAACTAGAACCGAACAGATGAAGCTTTGACACACCAAGAGGAGATTCAGTGAGAGAGACAGAGAGAGACGTTAAGAAAGACCAACGGTCAAAACACAGAGGAAAAAACACAAAATTTAAAATAAAGAACAAAAAAGAATATACGACAACTTCTTCACTGCCACAAAACTCTTATTTCTATATTCACGCTTGTACACGAGATCACTTTAAATGGGTAGATTTTTTTCAATAAATATTTTTGTTTACCCACTAAAGATTGAGTTCTAGAATATATGTTTAAGAAATCCAGTTGTGCTATACTTTGATAAAAAAAAAAGTTTTGTTACAACTAATGTAAGTTTCAGTTATTTTATGTCAAATTCAAATAACCGAAATATAAAATTTATAATTTTTTTTTTTCAAATTTACAATTTTTTTCTAATGACATAAGATATCAAGCGGTTCCTTTAAATCATGAAAACCTTATTGATATTCAAAGTTGCACTCAAAAACTACATGCCAATTTAAAAGGATATGTATGTCAAAAGTTTTTTACAAATTCCTCCAAACAGGAAACTCCATTTTCAATTTTAAATTTTTATATATGAATTTAATTATGATATGACAACTTGATAAATTTTGATGGGATGATTATGTAAAACTTTGTTATATTGTTAGTGCATAATTATTAACCTCTAATTTTTAAGCACCTTGAAGGATTAAATTAATTTTATTAAAAACAACTTAGTGCAAATATATATATATATATATATATATATATATATATATATATTTAAAAGGGGGTACCAGACCAGATCCTGATTCCTGAGTGAGTACAATACAAGCTGTACATACAAAACCTTGGCCTTGGACTTATGGTAGTTGATGAAAGTACAGAGACAGGAACAAACACAAGCATTTGATAGTAGTACTTTCTTCATCACCTTCATGATCAACCAATTAGTACAGGCCAGGGTCATTGTCTTGGGTCCCACATTCTTTGCTTGATGCCTCACTGGGCTGTACCACTTATGGCCCAATCTTATCATAATTCTTGCTTCTGTTTGCACTTTGCAGGTTACAAGTTGATTACCAAACCAAACAAAAAAATACCTTTCTTATTGCAATATTTTTTATTTTTTTTTGAATAATTCTTATTGCAATATTAATCTTTCAGATTTATTCTCAAATCTTATCAGTACCGTTTGACCACTTTTTGGGTATTATTCCGGACATAAATTTAAAAAAAAAATAACAAAAAAAAAGATGTATGCATTCTTAGAGAGAAATATTTCATATGATTTTAATTTTTTTATTTAAATGTGTTTGATTGATGAAAAAATAAAATATTGAAATTTTCTGGAATTAGTCCACTACTATTTATTTTTCATTTTTGTTCCCTACATTTTAAAAGCAAAATTAATGTTTTCAAAAGTCAGGTGCTTTTTAGTGGACGTAAGACTATACTGTTTTTAGAAATTGAGAGACCAGTATAAGATATTTTAAAATATAAAAAATGATAATTTTACAGGAACAAAAAATTATGTCCTACCTTTATTTTTTAAAGCTATGCTTAAAAACAACTAGCCAGGTACACGGGTGATGTTAGTTTTCATTTATATCTTTTAAAAGCCTAATATATAGAGTGCGAGATAAGTTCTTTTTATGTTTTTTTTTCTTTTAATATTTCTTTGTATATGTTGATTTAAAAAGAATAGCTATTTTTGTTATTTCAAAAGCTTAACATGACATTCAGGTTTTTTTTTTGGAATAATGTGAATTTTTTTTTAGCAAAAGTGGGCGTGAAAAAAAAATTAGGGGAATGAGTTAATTTTTGGCCACATGGTCCGGTGAGTTGGGATTCGCAGGGCTTTATGGGCCAATAGGGTTAGGAGTTAGATGCAGAGTCTATGGGTCAAGCCAATGTATAATCATTTCTATACTTTTGATCTAATTTTATAAATACAATGGATGTTTCACCAAGCAGGGCATTCTCATTTACAATATTTCTCTATCTCTTGATCACCTCTTCATTTTATTTACTTACTTACTTACTCTTTGTTCATAACATGTTATCAGCACGATTGATCTCATCTCAAGAATCTCCAAATTATTTCTCTCAAAAATCAATACCCATAAAGAGAGCAAGTATCACATCATTGAGACTGCAGAAGAGCTCCCAAAAGTTGCATATTACCTAAAAAAAGAATTTGAGATGAAAGTTTTGGGAAGGAATTTTTCTTGCCAAGGCTTACAATTTGAGCATCTAAAAGATTAAATATTAATGTACGGAGAGACCTATGAAGAAAATGTGCTAAAAAGATTATACATGGACAAATCACTTTTATTGTGTATTGCAGTGGTTATGAGGTCATTAGATGCAAATAAAGATCATTTTAGACCTCAAGAAGAGGGTGAATAAATACTTGGTTCTGAAGTACCATATCTTAGTACCATCAGAGCATAAATGTATCTTTATCGTTAATTTGTTAGCAAGATATAGTTTTTCACCTACAAAAGATATATCCAAATTCAACCTAATTGGTTATGCAAATTACTAGTTTACATATAGTGGTACAATCATTTCTTGGAGATCAATCATCAATGAAACAAACTATAACAACTACCCAAGCTAACCATGCATAAATATTAACATTACATGAGACAATTAAGTCGATGCGTTTGGATGAGATTTGTGATTCAATGACTACTTGATATATACTTATAGTTAGTCCTCTAAAAAAATATTATGAACAACTATATATGAAGATAATACAACATGTTTTGAAGGCTCTTCCAACTACCACATTTAAAAAGTGATATAGACATCCAACAAGTTTGTTCATGTGTTAATTTGGCAGAGTTATTAATGAAGGCCCTTCCAACAATAATATATAAAAAGCTTATGCAAAATGTCAGAGTTTGTCGGCTTAAAAATCTCAAACAAAATGTATTGTACTCTTTTTTCCTTAATTATATTTTTTCTCATTGGGTTTTTTTCCTGGTAAAGCTTTGAATGAAGCAATGTTTAATGACGAACTATAGAATAATGTACTTTTTTTTCCTTCCCTGGATTTTTATCTCATTGAGTTTTTTCTAGTAAGATTTTCACAGAGCACATTCTTAAGAGATGGTCATTCAAAGGGAGTATTATGAATATTTGGATGTCCACCATAGTTAAGAGTTAGAGTTAGACGAAGAGTCTATGGGTCAAGCCCATATATACTTATTTCTATACTCTTAACCTAATATTATAAATATAAGGGAGGTTACATCAAGTAACGCATTCTTATTTACAATATTTCTCTTAATTTCTCTCCTCTTTATTTATTTATTTGCTCTTTATTCATAACATTTAACAGTTAACACGACATTTTTTTCCACTATCAATTACACCCTTATCACTTAAACCGATTAATTTCTTTTTGGTAAGCCAACTTAAACCGATTAAATTTAAATTATTTTACACATTTATTACAATCTTAGATATAGTACATAAAATGGAGCAATTATGGACCACCTGCAAGAGGTAGTAGTAGAATAAAAATAGGCAATAATTTTCCCAAGAAATAATCGATGATGTACCAGAATGGAAAGGTGATTCAGCAAGACCCACCACATTACGTGATGTTCTTCTTCTTACACATCACTTTTATTGGATTTTTATGTCTCCAATCCCACGCACTGATATGAACGACAATGACCCATTGTCGCCACTCACTTTCTCAGTATACATATGATATGAAAATTGTGAGCTTTAGATTAACAAAATGGTGAATCTGTCATTCACAAATTGATCATGTTACCCAACCCGAACCACAAAAATTTTACACCAGAGAGGTAGTGGATCGGTGATACTTGTCCACTACACGTTGTTCACCAATAACAATTAATATCCTAACAGCGCTTTACATTATATATTACATGATTTGTGGCACTAATAATTTTGATGACACAACCTATAAGAAAACTGCTCTTGTTGCCTTGTTGGTTTTTATTTATATTTTTCTATGAACAAACTGAAAATCAATTCAAACTGTTCCTAATGGACAAAAATTCGCAGGAAAATCCAAAGAAACTGAATTTCCTCTGGATTTTTCAGTAAAAAAATCTGAGGGAAATATGAGAAGTTGTAGCAGTGGTGATTAAATAAATTAAGTAGTTTTTTATTAAAATTCGGAGAGAAAATTTATTTTTTTCCTTTCCATTTTTTCCATAAAATCCACTCGTTGTTTTCACTTTATTCTTTCTTTCTTTCATTTTCCTTTTGCAAACACATGTGAACTATGAATTGCCTGAATGTGGAATCCAATATATCGGGGCATACTTTATTCCCACTTCATTTGATTCCTTGACTAGTGGCTGTGTTTGGCAAAATGTTAGGAGTAATTATAAAAGTTTAATTTATTTCAGATTTGATATGCATAACTTTTTTGGTTACAGATATGCATAACTATCAATATATAGTACCGTACGATTTACTTTAACGTTTAAATTGTCGTGGAAAAGAAAAACCAAGATTCACAATTGTTATTAAAAATAAAGTAGATCCTAACAATATACTCCTTCCGTCCCAAATTATAGGCTCATTTTCAGGTAATCACGCCTATTAAGAAAACATGTAATAAGCTAATTAATACGTTGGTTTTGTTACTTTTTATACAAATCTTCCAAATATACCCCTATTTAATAAAATCTGGAATTTAAAATATAATGAATGCAAGGGATAAAAATAGAAAAGTTTTTTTTTTCCTGAAATCTAGAAGAGAATGGTCCATTCACACCTTTAGGCTTTTCTAGTATTTTTTTTTTAAATATTAGAACATATTTAGAATTAAGCAGAAAATAGAATCTAACGGGTGACCCTAAATCCAACTCCCTTAATTAATTAGATAAGTTAATTCTGCACTATAAATTAAATACATTATCTTATTGATGATTATCTTGCGCATGTTGCAACTTAAAGCAATATATACTTTTGCGGTCTCTTACTTCATCTTTAATTATTATATTGAAGAATAAAAAGCCCCACCAATAACATACGCAAGATTTTTTAAGTGGAGGGACAGAGTAACCCAAATTTAAAAAGGTTAAATGAAATAGATGACGTCGTGTTTGGCAAGAGAAATGCATACATGAATCCTATATGTTTCCTTCGTGCAGGCAGTGGAGTAAGTAAGAATTTATATAGTAAGCATTTTAAATTCATATGCTATACTATGTTGGATTATAGGAGACTATAAGAAACTTAGCTTATATGTCTACATGATAACTTATCCGAAGCACTTTTCATCACTTTTAAAATAATCATTTTAAATTTGAGATGGTTAAAAAGTGAATCAATTCAGTCTAGCTTATTTTTTTAGTGAGCCTAGACTGATAAATTCACTTTAAGTTAATGGGTCAAACAAGTTGACTCAACTTAATTTTAAAAATATAAAATATAAAATTTGAGGTGCGATCACCTCAAATAAAAATAGAGATATAAAAAAAAAGTTAAAGATATAAGAATACACGGTTAGAAAATAGCTCATTTTAGATGAATTTTTCTCTTTATCTATTTTTAAAAAATAAAAATACATTAATCAAACATGATTATCTTTTTCTCAAGCTTAACTAATAAATTTTGGTTAGATTTAAAATGTGGTAGCCAAACACGTCATAACAATTCTGCCAAATTATTGATGCATATATTAATGACCTTGTTGAATTTTTTCAGCAGAATTGATATGTCGAGAGTATCAGCAAATTATGGCCATATACATTCATATTGGCAGAAAGTGATGGATGTGTTTGAAATGGTTTGTTTTGAAGATCATTTTCTTCTAAATAAATTAGTCTTTTTCAAAAAAGTAATAATGTATTTAATTAGAGATCATTGACAAAGCAGTGTGTTCTTATTAGTTCACCCTGTGCGGGTGAGTCATACTCATGATGAACACATTTCACATAATTTAATTTTAATTTATAACCATACAAATAATTAAACAATGTTTATTGCTAAAAAATTATTTTGTTTACGATTTTTGAATGGTGCGTATACAGAAAAATTTATTGGGAGATACCTACTAATTAAAGTGATTTCAAAACTTTAAAAAATTAGTCTCATAGCTATCGGTTTTATAAATAACATAAAAAACCAAAAAAAATTATACATGGTTGATCTGACAGGTATAAGTCCATTCTGCATATATGCTATATATAAGAGATTCCACATATAGTGGATTGCAAACCAAAATCCACTATATAACCAATTAGCTGCATCAATCATTAAAGCATCTTTGTCATTGTTCTTTTGCTACTTATACCCCACAAGGGTTCAATTATTAGGAGTTCCATTACTGCTTTGTGGTCAAAAGATAGCCTTGTAAAGAAATTTCAAAGAAAGAAAATTAGCGGTGCTTTTTAAGCTCGCAAATATTTTAACCGCCACTAATAAAGCGTGTGTCAATTAATTGAAAGAACCAAAATGTTACTCACACATTCGGTTTTCATGTGTCATTCAATCGACACATGTTTTAGCAGCTTTTTTAATTGCCAACACGCCCCTAAAACGTGTGTTGACTGAATGCTCAAGATATCATCCCTCGAAAAAGAAAGAGGTATAAGATTTCACTATAACTCCTTTTAAATGGGACCACCCAAATTCAATTCAGCTAGAGATATAAGAATAAAAAATAGATAAATGTGATATAGGATTAATGATTGATGTGATTAAAATAAAGTTTAAGTTTCATACACTAGCTGTGTAAAGTTTAAGTTTTACACATGCATCCGATTACATTTCTATACTATCCATTTAAAATAATTTTAAATTTAAATTTAATTATGACATGGCAAATTGATAGATTTTGATTGGATGCATGTGTAAAACTTCTTTACACTATCAGCGCATCAAAATATAAAGAAAAGTGGATGTATAAAGAGAAAATGAGAGTGAATATACAAGAGTTTTATAATGAAAAAGATATGTGAGTGTTAACATATCTTTTTCAATATATGAATCCCTTTCTATCTTCTTTTGTTTCTTTTGGAGCAGGTTTAGACTCTCAAATTTTTTATTGTTTCAAGTATCTCAATCACACTTATCCAACTTAAAATTAAACTCTTAAATTCTTATTTTTAAAAAATATTTACAAATTAAATTAATTTAATCATTATAAACATTATTCTCGTCAAATTAAACCCACTAATCAAAATATTAAATTTCAACCCAAAATAAAAAAAAAGTTTCAAATCTTCTCACTTTAATTCTTAATCTCATATTTTAATTACAAAATCTTTCAAAATTTCAACTATCATTTTACTTTTAAACTTTTAAAACTATATCGAACATGTAATGCATCTTAAACCCTCAATTATTTTTAAAGAAAATAAAGTTTTTTAGTCACATGAAAACTGAAATAATGTCCAAATTTTCTTAGTTTTGATAACAAGGGACTTGATTAGCTTAAACCAAAATAAAGGGATCATAATCGCATATAATCTAAATTAAGGTGAAAAAATATAACTAATCCTATAATTTATAAATTATCAAAGAGATTAAAATGTTATTTTAAAAATAGTATTTTTTTTCATCGGAAAATAAAACAAGCTAAGACGAAATTAAAGAACACACACATAATCTCTCAATAAAAGAGTATTCAACTCATGACCTGGAACATCTAATTACTAAACTACAAGAATTATTTAAACCAACATTAATTTCAGTTTTATTGCACTTTTTCAGGATCCATTGAAAAAAATAACACACTTTATGGTAATGTTATTTATAAACTAAATGTCAAAAGGAAGAATTTCAAGATAATATTATATAATTTTTTCGATGTTAACCAATATCCTCACAACCAATAGTTGTGAGATTAATCACTCGCTCCACTATCATCACATTAAGCGGTAGAAGACTGATTAATGTATTTTTTTCATTCGTAAGAATTGGGACTTAAACTCCCATTCACTTATTTAAGAAACGAAGTATTGAACCTCAACGTCAAACTAGTTGGTTACAAATATTATATAAATTTTTAGTAATATCTTAGACTCAATGAACACATTTCAAACATTTTTAGAAACCATAGTTAACACTTAACAGAAAACATGATTTCCATAAATGAATAAAGATGGATAGTTGGATACCTTTTTTTGTGAAATGGATATCATTTTTTAGAAAAATGAAAAAGAATAGGCCAATAGGGTTTATTTTGGATCTAACAATAAGATGGGCCGGCCTGTTGGGTCTATTGGGTAAGTAATAATAACATAAATAAATAAAAACATAAAAGAAGACGTACGTTGTGCGGAACCGAATAATACCAATACCTACCACACCACTGAAGTCTCTGATTTTATCTTAATTTCATTTCATTTCATTTCATTTCATTTCCCTGTCCACGGCACGAGAATTCAATTCCTTCTGTTCTATATCTATCTACCTCACTATGCCTACACACATGCGCACCACACCAGATACCTTTTCATATAGTGTTTCTTTAACTATCTTCTTTTTAACTCTCTTTTTTAAAATATATATATAATAACCCAATTTCATCGAATGTGAATAAATTTCTCAGATATATTGTCCGACTAAGAATATTCATGTTCATTGTCTCGTTCTTTTTTTATATCTGTGTTTGTATTTATGTAAAATCCAATTGAACAGCATCGAAGGCTCTTGAAATTTTTCACGTTTTTTATGGGAAAGTAAGATCTTCTTTTCAATGAAAATAAAAACTTTTCTTGATCCCAAATACATATTGTATTGTTCGGAGATCTAAGTGTCATGACTCATGGCCTATTGGAAAATGTTTGGTAGAAACTTAAATTAAAAAAGAGAAAAGAAAGAAAAAGAGAGATAATGATATATGTGATTGATGACGTCTACGGTACATTAGTGAATATGTTATGAAACGATGCATAATAGGTTTTTCATCATTGATATAATAATAAAATATTGAATAGTTGATATTGAATGAGTAAAATAACTAAAATACTTTCATTAACCCTAAGTCGTTCTATCCCCTTCTCCCTATCTCCCCAAACTCATGCTCATGTTTCCTCCTCCTCTTAAAACGGCACAAGGCTACGCCTATATAGGTTGAGCCACTGGGTCTATGCGGAGATGGTCGCCCCTTATTCGTCAACAATAACTGTTCTAGAGACATCAAGACCACCCCTCCCTCGATCTGTCATGGCTGTTCGAGGCTCTCTTCCAAGGATTCCAGCGATACCAAGGTTCCCTCACTCTCTATCTCTCTGATTCTATCTTAAGGGGTGTGTTTTGATATCTACTGACAGATGTCGACATACCCGAAGCCAAGGCCATAACTCGATCATTAACCCGGTTGACCAAGACTGAAATTACGGTCACCGGCCTAACAACATATGGTTGAGATACAACCATCATGGTCGATCTAGAGGACCCTCTACGAGGCAGCCACCGAGGCATAACCGCCTCACTCGAGTAAGGCGAGGACTGAGAAAGGGACTAAAACGCGACACCTGATCATTTGATCTGACAAGCTTCACGGTCAAGATTGAATTGAAATGGCCTGGGGACCATGGCGCTCGAAACAACTAGGGAAAAACCGCCCCGCTCGCGGAAAGAGCTTAACACACCTCATTTGACATGAGAGGAAAGACATCCGAAAAAACTGAGATGCTCTAAGACCAACTCTAGGCACTCTCCTCAGGCAACTTTGAATAAACACTTGAACAAAACTTAACCAATGAAACAACACTTCCTCACGTTATATGGGATCATTCAACAACTACTTCTCCATTTAAATGCTTAAAGTTAAACCTGTCGCAATAACAATAGGAATAGAAGTTGATAGGTCAAGAAAAACATGTTTTAAATTAGCAGGAATCTGCTTAAGTTCTAGGAACGGAGGAGCATCAACAGGTGGAGAAAGTTTCGGCCTTAGGCTCCTCTTTAGTCTCTCAAAGCCAACATATTTGCCTAAATTAGATTCATGATGATCTTGAAGAAATTGAACCATCTCCCATTTTTCTTCCACAACTAGTTCGACCATGTTTTCACCAATGGGCTCTTTTTCCACTGTTGCGGACAAATCTTCTTAGGGTGTGGGTGTTTTAGCCTCTCTTTTGCTCCCATCAGTAAGAGTTTCTTCCACCGTTGCTGAGGCTAAATTAGATTGCTCATCTACAACTTCAGGCATCTCCTCTTTTTGTCATGTTTTGTTATTTCAATATCATATGAAAATTATTGTGCCTATCAAAAAAAATATAAAAGTTATTGTTGTTTAAATATATAAATCATTATTCATATGAAATATATGAACAAATTTATTTCTGAATTAAAAATTTCTAAACAATAAATTTTGTGCAATCTATACACATTTTACCATATTTTATATTAGAACTATCAACTGTTTTTTTTTGAAGGGAACTATCAACTATATATATTACACAAGTTATGAATGAAAATATAATATAACAACCACAAACCACAGTATGTTAAGGAAGTTTATAATTATTTTCTATAAAATAATGCAATATTATTTTTTAACTTTATTGTAACTTAATTTTTTAGAGAAATATTATTATTTAGAGTAAAATAAATATATATAGTAAATAAATCAAGAGACATAAAATACTTAAAGTATCATTATGTTTAAAATAATTTTATTTAATGATTATTAATATGTATAAACATGTATAAATTAATTATAACTCCACAAGAAAATTATTTTTAAATAATACTTTGAAATAATAACTAATGTTTAAAAATATCCTTAACTATTTTTAATCTTAATAATAGTAATATTACTATTATATAAAATTTGTATTTAATTCATTGTTAGGATTCAATACTTTAGAGTTTATCTATTTGTTTTCAAGTATTTTTCTCATTTATTATTAATTATTTATTTCCCATAAATAATTTCAATATTTAATATTTAATCATATATTAGTGGTTTTGCATTTAATATAATTAAATATCTTAATATAAATATCATTAATGTGTATTTTTTAATAAAGTAACAATTAACTAACATTGTCATTAATGTTTTCTCAAATCAATTTATATTATTTAAATATTTTTATAATTTCTTAAATAAAAAATAAATAAATTTAGAGATAGTGATCACGAAGGGTCTGAGAACCAGAAAGACCCTTACACACCGATAAACGATGGTGAAGATGGAAAAGAGGTCGCGATAGAGGTCCTGGTCCTAGGGGAGGTTGTAAGCAGCGGGAGCGGAGGTTGTAGGCGGTGATGGCAGTGGAAGAAGAAAAACTAATTTGGGCGGATTTGGTGCGTGCGGCAACACCATGGCTCCAAGGGTTGCTGGAGATTGGGCGTTTCTTGGGCAGTAGACGATAAGGGAGTAGACGATGAGTGTTTCTGGGTCCATCGTCTACTCCCCACCTTCCTCAGATCCATATCAAACCACACGTATCCAGGAACGCTCATCGTCTACTCCCCACCGTCTACTCTCCCACCTTCCTTAGATCTAGATTGAAACCACATGTATCCAGGAACACTCATCGTCTGCTCCCTATCGTCTACTTCCTCAGATCCAGATCGAAACCATATGTATCCAGGAACACTCATCGTCCGCTCCCCTATCGTCTACTCTCCCACTTTCCTCAGATCCAGATCGAAACCAATGTATCCAGGAATACTCATCGTCTACTACCCTAAACCCAAAAACAAGAACAATAAACCCAAAAATAACAACAAAAAATCAGAAAATTAAACCACAAAAATAAATATAAAAACCCAGAAACCCATTTTTCAAACCAAACCCAAAAGCAAACTCATTCTCAGAAAATTAAACTCATTTCGAGAAAATCAAACCCATTCTCTGTTACTTGATGCTTCTTCTTTTTCTCTCCTGTGCTCACTAGATCCATGGAAGACAACCCACAAATTATTGTGGTTGAAGTAGAATAAGAAGAACAAAATGCTACCCACGCACAGATCCAGGATGCAACCCACAAATCCGCTGAACCCCACAGCGCCAGCAACCGGATCGAAGTTCCAATCGAACTCGTGCCACCATCGTCGGTCTCCCCCTCTGTCGTTCTTCCTCTCTCTCACGACCTCTCTCCATCACCTTCGAGAACGCAGAAAAAACCCAATCGAGCAGGGGCTAATTTTTTTTTGTCCGGATAAATGATTAAGTGTGAAATAGTAGATTTAAGATTAAATTATATTAATTTGAGATTAATTGGTGTTAACAATTAAAAATTTTGATTTGGATTTATTTTAATTTAAATGGAAAAGAAAAAGAAACCACATCAGCTCATTAATTGGTGGCAGGTCCACGTCACTCCAACGATGCCAAATCATCAAGTTGGCCGGAGCCACCACTCCGGCAGGGGCTCCTCCCAATATATTTGTAAACGCAGAGGTTGATGTCAAAGTTTTTTCCAATGAGGGGCCTATACCAAATGTCCTTACAAACTTAGGGGACAATGTTACCATTAACTCTTAATTTTAATACCAACAACGTCTAGCAAACTGGTAGATATCTGAGCTCCTTAACCATCTAATCTAGCGTTTGGTGCTTCGGCTCTGTGTATGGAGAAAAATTTGTTGGAAAATGCCTACCCATTTTATGTGATTTCTAATAATCGGGGATTAGTCACTATTAATTATTAATATCATCATAAAGTAACTTAATATTTAATATTTTATAATTAATAAATAACAATATAAATATCTCTAAATGAATTAAAATATTTTAACTTAAGTCATAATTATTTTTCCAATAATGCTTTACTAAGATTTATATCCGCTCCTTTCAAAAAATAAATAAATTATATTCGCTTTAAAAAGCACATATATATATATATATATATATGTATGTATGATTCATAACTAATATATATAAAGGTTAATTTACTAATATTAGTATGATTCATAACTAATATTTTTATTTACATTTTTTTTTTATATTTCGTTAATGTTTGTGCTACAAACCTAACTATAAATTATTCGTTTACAGTTATAAAACTAGTTATAGTAATAGTTTCACTCATCTAATCTAAAGTACAAATTTTAGGCCCCATGTGACTGAATGGAAGTAGTATATCAAAGGAAGCAACATGTTTTATGTATTTTAGTTTTTTACCTCTCCCTAACTGTACTAAAGATAACCAAAAGAAAAAAAAAATGGATTCATAGTTGGATTCCATTTAGTCTCGTTGATCCTCCACTACCGCCCTTGTCCCATTGACACGAGGACTACCCCAAAATCAAAAAATGCTGACAAAGAGAAAATCAATGAAAAAATAAATAAATAAATTGTGCTCTATCCGAAATTCCAAATCTACTTAGTGCATTTATTTATTTATTTATTCTCTCCCTTTTATGCCCCCACTCAGAAATTGCCTACTTAAGATGGCAAAATCCCTCCACTGCTTCACACCACATTATTTTTTCTCTTCAATCAGAACAAGGTGATTTTCTCAAACTCCAATTCTATGTTAGGACCATTTTGACTCTTACACGAAACGTTTCGCTTTAATGAGAAACGCGCTTATTAAAGAGCTTTTCCCCTGTTCTGTTTTTTTTTTCTTCTGAAATCTGTCACTGTTGTTTTTCTCTTTTCTCCCTCTTTCAACTGCATGCTTTGTGATCCTTCAGAAATTTCTTGATCTTTCAGAAACCAATTGTTTTCAGAATTTGCTTTTTGAGTAGCAGGTGATCTGAATTTTGAAGCGGTGAAGATGTCTTCCCAGGAGAAGAAAAAGTTGCAGAAAAGCTACATCGACGTCTTAGGTTTGTGCTGTTCTTCGGAGGTGCCGTTGATTGAGAGCATCCTGAAACCCCTCGAAGGAATCAAGGAGGTTTCTGTCATCGTTCCGTCACGAACCGTCATCGTTGTCCATGACGGTCTCGTCATTTCGCAGCTCCAGATTGGTAAGATATATATTCTTCTTCATTCATCTTGTTTGTTACTCTGTTCCAAAATCATGATTTCTTACATTGATGAACCTCGTGACATTTCATGTTTGTCATCCACAAACTTTGCGTTTATCATTTTTTTTATTGGTTAATATTTTTTTATTTTCGAAGCGGTTTTTTTATTGGCGTACACAATCTTTTTCAACTCTTCGCATGGTGATGGGAAAGAGAATCAAAATGCATCGAATGTTAATTATTTTATTATTATTGAGTGGTCCCACATTGCCATTGGTGCCATTCCTCAAGAGGAAAGTGCCATCCCCAAACTTCATATTGGGAGAAACATTAACTGGCCATTTATTTTTATGATATATTAAGTAAATACTCCCTCCCTTTCTTAATTCATCAATAATGATAACTTTAATGTTTTATACGTATATTAAGGAATCGTATTAATGTTTTTGTTTTTATAAAAGTTTTTATTTAACTTCTTAACCTATCATTTATCTTTTTTTTTTTAAATTTAGACTCTTTAATTTTCTATCATTATTAATTTAAAAGTAAAATTAGTAAAATATAATTAATACTCTTTTAAAATTGTAAAATAATTAAAAATAAAAATAAGATTAAAATAGGGTCAAAGAGAGAGAATTTTTTTGAGAAAAATCTCACAATCAATTAATTTATTAAATATCTCTAGCAACGCCAAAAGTTAGAACATGAAAGTCTTGATTTTTTTCCGTGTTTTAAATTCCCATATTTTTATCCGCCAAATAAGATTGAGCTTTGAGCACTACTACAATCATCTTTTCACAAAGCTTGCTTTTGATTTTTAAAATGTGTTTGGATGGACTGTGACACATCATCTAAATTATTTAAGAAGCTACGTTTTTGAAATTTAAGATGCATTCTAATGAAAATAAAAAACCTATTATCTTACTTTCTCACCTGGATAGAGAAATGACGATTGAAGTAGTAAATCCATTATTAGAGTAGGTGGGAGTGAGACCAACTACATTCTCGTTTTCCAGAAATGGACTGAACAAGAACAAGTGTAGCAGTAATAATTTTTTTACCATATAAGAAATAAATAATTGATCTTGGGGACATGAAAGTGAAACACGACCCTAGCCAGCCCTTTATACCATAAAAAATATTTTTTGTGGTAGCAGAATGATTTTTCCGTCTTTCTCATTCTGACTTCATTACATCATCATAGACTAAAAAAGTTTGATAATAATACGCCACCACGTATCTACTACTACTATATGCGTGTTATTCATATATTGCTTGTAGAAAAAAAAAAGGAGTATTGTGGTGGCGCCGACTTGTGACTCAAGTGGGACACCAAGGTGGAAAAAGTAGCATCTTTTTGGCATCTTAGCACTTCTTTTATTTCATAAAAAGTCATGGTGAGACTTGGTGCTTAAGACAGTCCAAAGCAGAAACCGTTCGGAATACTTATAGAAAACTTATATGTAACTCACCCAAGAAAATTAGTGGGGCTCGAACCTATAACATATCTGATGGAAGACTCTATTATGCTCCGCTCTTAGCACTTTTGATTCAGATGATTTATGTTTTTTATTTTGCAAAACCATGATCACATATTCACATTGAGAGAATAAAGTGAAATTAAATAAAAACTTTTCTGAAAAGTTGTTGTTGTTGTCGGTGGTGGTGACAGTTAAGGCTCTGAATCAAGCAAGGCTAGAAGCGAATATTAGAGTGTTTGGGAACGAAAAGCACCAAAAGAGATGGCCAAGCCCATATTCAATTACTTCTGGGTTGCTTCTTATGCTATCGTTTCTGAAGTATGTTTTCCCTCCCTTGAAATTTCTGGCACTTGGAGCAGTTGCTGCAGGGATATATCCAATCATCTTGAAATCTTTTGCTTCCCTTCGCAACGCGAGAATTGACATCAACATTCTCATGATCATAGCAGGTAACAAAACTATTTGCGCTTTCTAATACTTATTGTTTGCATGTTTGAATACACGGTAAAAAATCACAAACTAATTAAAATTTAAGGAAAATTACTTATTTTCGGTGAATTTGGGTCATTGTGATTTTTCTAACATGTAGTGGAATATGACAACTCTAGTTATCTTTTCAGCAATTATAAAAAATGCTAATAACAATATGCATGATTTTCTCCGACTTTTACTAGGGGACAAAAGGTTTTTTCTTTTGAGCCTTCCATTTTTAGCCTTTAAACTGAGAGCATTTAATAAATAATGTGAAAGGGTTTTTTATTAGTGAATGGAGTACTACATGCACTAGCACATCAATCAGATTTTTCAAGGTGCACCATGATAACCAACTAAATTAAATACTTTTCTATCCACATCTTTAAAATTAAATAATACATGTTGTTATAAAAAAAAAATTAAATAATACATGCACCAATGAGGATGGACTGTAAAACCAAAAAAAGGCTGAGACATTAGATGAAGTACACCTCAAGTACAAAAAATGAATATAGACTTTTTCTTAAAATAGTAATATTTATTATTTTGTTATAATTTAGGGAGTGTTCATCTAAGTTTTGAAAAATTACTTTTATCATATTTTTTTACTTCTTTCAAATTTCGAAAAATTATTATTTTTTAAAAATAATAAATATTTTTCGACTTAATTTTTTTGGATATATTTTAATCAAGTTTATTAACTATGTATTTTGCCACATCATAAATAAGAAAATACCAAAAAGAACATGACAAGAATAATTGAATATATGTATTTACTATTTAAACCTTAAGTGTATATAAATTAAATGAATTTTAATTTAAAAGTCTATATTTCTCAAAAGAAAGATAAACATCTTCATTTTTGTTTTTTTTCCCGCAATCTTATCCTTTGATGAGAGATATACACTGTAAAACTCTCTAAGTAAAACTCCAGAGAATTTGAATTTTGCAAAAAATGTGACAAATTAACTTGTGAAGAAGGAAATCCATTTATGCTTATACTTATCCGTGCCTGCCTTTTCCCAGAAGGAAATAAACAATTTTTGCCGTATGCTCATAAAACTGCCATGCTATCCAAACTTGACCTGTAGAATGTCTTAGCTTATGTGGTAGCAGTAATCTGTTAAACATGTGAAGACACAGGCACTCGAAGATGTTTTTAATGTCTTTTTGTGATGCTAGGACCAGAGTTCAGAAGGATGGAATCAAATTGGATGAGAAATTCTTAGCTAGTGTAGTTGTCATAATAAGTAATTAACGGTGCGTGTGAGTTGATGTAATTTTTTGAAAGTTCAAGATATATTTAAATAATAATAAAAGTTATGTGAGACGTATGCCTCTAAAATGAGAAAATTATGTTTAACAACAGCAAAATTAACTTTTAAATTTTAATCATTAAAATATCATAATTAACTACAGCATTTGTAATTGCAGTTCCACTGAATGTGTTTTAATTTGACAGTAATTGGGACAATTGCTATGAATGATTATTTGGAAGCCGCCACCATTGTTTTCCTCTTCTCAATTGCAGAATGGCTAGAGTCAAGTGCAAGCTACAAGGTATTTTTTAATTTTTTTTCATGCTTAGCACTGGTTCAAGTATTATTCTTGAATTTATCAAGGGATTAGTGGATCCAGATTATACATTAAAGCCTTAATCAAATGAGTGGTGATGCTTCTTATTGTACAACTGAAAGGGCATTTGTTCTAAGTAATACAATTTGTCAGAACTGTGAACAATTCTGAGCTATCAAAATCATAGTCTTGTTGCCTTATCAATTTTCTTACTGCTTGCACAAGCTTATGGAAAATGTGTGGTTTAGTGTGTGTTTGGAAATTCAGTAGATTTACACGCCGGGGGAGAAGTGATTCTGGGAGAAGCTACTCCTAGTAGCTTTTGTGGGAAGAGAAGTGATTCTGAACGGTTCAAACGTGAACTCAAACACGATATTACTAGTATTATATTTATTATCATTATCATGATGGAGAAACTCAATGAATTTGCCCATTTAGTTCTTGTGTCCACATTTAATGTTGTCCTCTGTAGAACACAAAAGCAGGGTCCTCTGTTTCAATTCTGACATTCAGTATTGGAAACCTTCTAAAATTTACAATTTTTATGGATTCAGGCAAATGCTGTAATGTCATCATTGATGAACATAGCTCCTCAAAAAGCAGTCATTGCTGAAACAGGAGAAGTTGTGGATGCTGATGAGGTGAAAGTAAACACCATCCTTGCAGTTAAAGCAGGAGAGGTGATACCCATTGATGGAATTGTTGTAGATGGAAACTGTGAAGTTGATGAAAAAACTTTGACAGGTGAATCATTCCCAGTAGCTAAACAAAAGGATTCTACTGTATGGGCTGGCACCATCAATTTAAATGGTAAGTTCTTAATCTCCATTATGTGTGACATTGATAAAAGAGAAAATATGTATCATTGGTGAAACTAATATGCTTTTTTGATTGGTCAAAAGGTTATATTAGTGTGAAAACCACTGCATTAGCTGAAGATTGTGTGGTGGCTAAAATGGCTAAGCTTGTGGAAGATGCTCAAAACAGTAAAACCAGCACTCAGAGATTGATTGACAAATTTGCCAAGTTTTATACCCCAGGTTAGTTGAATTCTTGAGTATTTGTTATAATCACTTTATTCACACTTGAGCCTGAAAAATTAATTTTACAGTCACAGTTTTCACTATTTTCTTTTTCTTTTTCATTCCTTTCTTGCCTGCATTCAATTTTGCTGTCCTAATATCTTGGTGATAATATTTTCAGCTGTTGTAGTCATAGCAACTCTCATAGCGGTGATTCCTTTGATGTTTAAAGCACATAACGAGAAGCACTGGCTTCACTTTGCACTGGTTGTTTTAGTTAGTGCATGCCCATGTGCACTTGTGCTTTCAACGCCAGTTGCTACTTTCTGTGCTTACACCAAAGCAGCTACATCAGGTCTTCTCATCAAAGGGGGTGACCATCTTGAAACACTTGCAAAAGTTAAGGTCATGGCTTTTGATAAAACGGGCACCATAACAAAGGGTGAATTTGTGGTGACAAGTTTTCAATCTCTTTCTGATGACATTGATTTGAACACAATGCTTTACTGGTGAGTATAGCTCCCCTCTCACACATCAGCTATATCTGTCAATCTTATTTGTAATGCATATTTAATTTAGTGAATAATGGTGATAGATCTTGTTAGGAATTTTTTAAGCCTATTTTGAATATAGATAAAATAGGTAGTTGGATTCTGATATAAATGAGTTTAATAAACTTTTCAGGGTGTCAAGCATTGAGACTAAATCCAGCCATCCATTGGCAGAATCAATTGTTGATTATGGAAGATCTCACTCCATTGAACCCAAGCCTGAAAATGTAACTGAATTTGAAAATTTTCCTGGGGAAGGAATCTGTGGGAAAATTGATGGCAGGGTTCTTTACATAGGAAACAAAAAAGTTGCCAGAAGAGCAGGTTCTGAAACAGGTGAATGCCTTTCCCATATTTATGTTAATATTATAGTTAAGGTCAATTGACAAAAATAAAATTGTAACCTGTTAATAATTAAATCCTGCTTATTGAGAGAGATTACAATATAATTTCTATAACTCATTTCATTATCCCTTTTAGCTAACAATTAAAGCCTTTTCTCTACTGATTTTTCTATTTGTAACTGAGTGAAGTGTTCATTCTGATGATTTTTATTTTCTAGTTCCGACCTTACAAGGTGAAGATCAAAGAGGAAAGACCACCGGGTACATATACTCAGAAGCAACCCCAGTTGGAATTTTTGCTCTATCTGATGCTTGTCGATCAGGGGTTCAGGAGGCAATAGGGCAGCTTAAGTCACTAGGAATCAAAACTGCTATGCTCACCGGAGATTGTGAATCAGCCGCAATGCAAGCACAGGAGCAGGTTTGTGTTGTTACATGGTTAAACCCCTATGAATATATTATGGCTATGTTCTAGAATATGTACATATCTGAATATGCTAGTGTTACATTTACTTTCTTTGGACAAGTTGGAATCATAGAACCTGAAATAATTACTAATGGGAACATTGATTTCATTTACAGCTTGGAAATTCTCTGGAGTTGGTCCATGCAGAACTTTTACCAGAGGACAAGGTGAAAATCATCTCGGAGTTTAAAACGGAAGGCCCAACAGCCATGATTGGAGATGGTGTAAATGACGCGCCTGCGTTGGCTACAGCTGATATAGGAATCTCAATGGGCATTTCAGGTTCTGCACTGGCAAGTGAGACTGGCAATATAATTCTCATGTCAAATGACATTAGGAAGGTGCCAGAAGCCATTAAGCTTGCAAGAAAAGCTCGGAGGAAAGTGATCGAAAATATTATCTTGTCGGTCATTACTAAGGCTGCGATTGTTGGTTTGGCCATTGGTGGTCATCCAATTGTTTGGGCAGCTGTTCTTGCTGATGTTGGAACATGTCTCTTGGTCATCTTAAACAGCATGTTAATTCTGAGAAAAGGACACAAGCATGGGGGAAAATGTTGTAAATCTTCAACTCAGCTACATGTCCACAAAAATGGATGTGGTGGTAATTCCCCTCATCACCACCATCATCACGGGCATAAGCACCAACATCACCAGCATAAGCACCAACATCAACATCAACATGCTAGCCATGAGCATTGTTGCACAGACAAAGCAGAAAAGATGTCTCAGCCTCAGAAGTGTGACTCCAGGACATGCTCCTCTAAGAGTCCACCCTGCCCTTCAAATTCAAATTTAGGTGGAAGTGTTAAGCATCTTAATATCACGGAGGGTCATGATCAATGTAATGGAAATGATGAATTACATGAATCAGATCACTGTCATCATGGAAGATGTGACAAGAGTCAAGATGGAGTGCAGAAGCATGATACCGAAAGCAAGGCTTGTTTAGATTCGCGCAATTTGATTCTAAATGCTGAAAATAGTTGTGCAGCTACAACAGACAGACATGGTAATTGTTCAGGACACAAGTCCCATGGGGAAAAACACTGCCACAACCAAAATGTTGACATGGTTACTCATGATAGCACTTCACTTTGTTCTCCTCGCCATCTCAGTCTCTCTTGTCAAAAAGAAAGCCAACTGTCTACTCAACATTGTCACTTGACCCATCATTGTGAAAATCTGACAGCCCATGGCACTCAGCATAAAAAATCAAGTTGTGATTCTGATTCTAAGAAGCATGGGACAGGTGAGATATCCATTGACGTCGTCGATGAGCATGTCCATTCAGCCTCCAAGCATGGTTGTTTAAATTTGAAAGATGAAACAAAAGCTTCTTGTTGTGAAAACGGCTTGGACACATGTCACAAATTGCCTTCTGTGTTTGGCTGTGAGGGTTTAAATGAGAAAGAAGTCAGTGCATGTTGCAGAAGTGAGGGCTCTTCGAAAGAATCTGCGGCGGAATCCTCTATTGTGCTGCATGCTTGTATTAGTTTGGACAAGAGAGAAGTTGGTGGATGCTGCAAGAGCTACATGAAGGAATGCTGTGCCAAGCATGGACACTCAGGGGCTGGCTTTGTAGGAGGTTTATCAGAAATTATTACAGAATAGGTGTAGCTGACTCCAGCATAAGCAACAAAAGTGAACAAGCTTGTTTTTGCAAGTTAAATTTATATATTTAGAAGATTTTCATGATATGGAATGGCAAGAAAGGAACCCCTTAAATTAATAACTTTTATACAGGCAACATATTGTTAATAGTCTTGTATATAGTTTGAACAGTTAGTTGATGTGAATACAACATGATGTCTGTGACCTCCATTTACCAAGAAGGTCTGGTGGAGCTTGTCAAGGAAGACAAACAGGCAAGGGTTGAAGCTAGTTTTGTAGGGTAAACAAATTGCTCTGGTAGGGCACATTGGCTTTTCATTTTCAAGTTATAGACATAGGAAATTGGGTTTGTAAGGAGAAGGGAAACCACTCCTTTTGGCACTTGTTTGGGTAGATGTTAAGGGCTTCTGTCTCTTTCATGCATGTTGCCTAATATACTGGTAGATATTAACATCAAAACTATACAGTTCTCTATCAATCTATCTCAATTGTTTGCTTCTGTTACGTTTTGTTGTGGTATGCTGGTTCGGTGACAGACTCTTATTTGGTGATTCCCATATTTGACACGTTCTGTTTCCACTATAACTTCTCGAATCAGCTTGTATTTTTATTAATTAAGTGGTCTAGAGTTAGATTTTTATCACCCTAATACTATAATAATTAAGTTGAATTTTAATTTATGTTAGGCGAATCTTTGCATTGTCGCCACTAAAAAACGGGATGATGTTAGATGTGGGATGGTAGTAATAGTTTTGCCCAACAAGATTTGGTTAAAGCAAGGCCCAAATGAGAACATTGAAAGAGAAGGGGAAGGTTTATTCATTTGTCTTGTGAGGATCCACTACTTGAGAAGGAATTGTTGAGCGCAAGCGTGGTTGAGGTCATTGGATTAGAGGGAAAAAAAAATAAAAAATACATAACATATTTTTTAGGGTTAATGGTATGATATGTCCCTGAGTTTGTACCCAAGTTTGTGATCAGTCCCTCGCCGGAAAAAAGTTTGCTATAGGTCCCTCAATTTGCACCAAGTTTGCATTTAGTCCCTGCCGGAGACCGGAGCTCCGGCGAGGGCATATGTGGCGTGCTGGCTGTGTAAGTGACGATTATGTGGATTTTTTATTTTTTTTACAGGGAAAACATGTCATAAAAACCTTTTAATTTTTAAACCCCCTATTTTTACTAACTCTCACTTTAACCCCTCAATTTCCATTAACCTCAAATCCCTAAATTAGCTTTTTAAAATCCCTTTTCATCTTTATCATCATCTTCAAATATCTTTTATCATCTTCATCAAATTTTTCCAGAAAACTTAATCTCTTCATCAAAAAATCAAATCCACAAAACCCAAATAAGAACAAAAAACCAGAATCAAGAACAAAAATACAAAATCAAAACTCAGAATACAAAACAACTCAAATCAACCAAGAAAGTGAAATTGAAGGGAGAAGAAGAGAGAGAAGAGAACAGAACAGATCGAGAAGGGAGAAGAAGAGAGAGAAGAGAACAGAACAGATCGAGAGAGAAGAGATCGAGAGAGATATTGAAGGGAGAAGAAGAGAGAGAAGAGAAGAGATCGACGGTGGCGACCCTCTGTGCTCTCTTCCTCAGAGCCTCTCGCGCAAGCTGAGTAGAAGGAGAAGATGCCAAGCTCGCACGGTGAAGATCAAGGATCAAGGAGAAGCCTCCAAGCTCGCGAACCCTCTTCTTCTGCCTACAAGCTCGCGAACCCTCTTCTTCTCCCTCCAAGCTCGCGAACCCTCTTCTTCTGCCTACAAGCTCGCGAACCCTCTTCTTCAGCCTCCAAGCTCACGAACCTTCTTCTTCTGCTTCTTCTTCATCCAAACCCCAAATCAGAAAAATCAAACCCAGAAGAAGATGGGAACGGTAAAAAAAGGTGGGACCTTTGTAAACCCAGAAGAAGAAACAGACATTGAGTGTTTCAGATGCTGGATTTGGATTTTGGGATTTTGGTTTCTGGATTTTGGGATTTTGGGTTTCAGACCTCTGTTCTCTTCTCTCTCTTCTTCTCCCTTCAATTTCACTTTCTTGGTTGATTTGAGTTGTTTTGTATTCTGAGTTTTGATTTTGGATTTTTGTTCTTGATTCTGGTTTTTTGTTCTTATTTGGGTTTTGTGGATTTGATTTTTTGATGAAGAGATTAAGTTTTCTGGAAAAATTTGATGAAGATGATAAAAGATATTTGAAGATGATGATAAAGATGAAAAGGGATTTTAAAAAGCTAATTTAGGGATTTGAGGTTAATGGAAATTGAGGGGTTAAAGTGAGAGTTAGTAAAAATAGGGGGTTTAAAAATTAAAAGGTTTTTATGACATGTTTTCCCTGTAAAAAAAATAAAAAATCCACATAATCGTCACTTACACAGCCAGCACGCCACATATGCCCTCGCCGGAGCTCCGGTCTCCGGCAGGGACTAAATGCAAACTTGGTGCAAATTGAAGGACCTATAGCAAACTTTTTTCCGGCGAGGGACTGATCGCAAACTTGAGTACAAACTCAGGGACATGCCATACCATACCATTAACCCTATTTTTTACAAAAGATTCATTTATATTATTTTACAATTTTTTAAGTTATGTATCGAAGTTGGGCTTGACAATTTCGCTCTGACCACCTATCTCACACCGCACATGGACTTCTGCGGTAGAATCTGCATTATGTATCTTTTTTTGGTTACACCTGCATTATGTATCTAAATAAACAAATTTATTCTGTCTCAAATAAAGTGAACTAAATTAATTTATTTCTATTAGTATAGCATAATTAATTCCTTTAAACACATTTTTTCAAATTTATATAAGATAATATAACGACTGTGAATATTAATATTTTTTGGTGGGATATATAGATCTGTGTTTTGACTTCTACAAAAAACATGTTACTGGAGCAAAAACCAACCCTTTCTATAATTAATAGAACACAAGACTATTTGCAAGTTTAGAAGAACAAATCCCAAAGTTCAAATATCAAGCCCTTTAAATTTGTGGTAGATGATTCCTGAAACAACAACTCCATGATTTACATTTTTTTTTAGTATTAACTAAGGTATTCCTACTGTTAATAGCCGTGAGACTAATATTCTCTTATGCAATTGTTAGCTCTCGCTAGTGATAGAAGGCCGATAAATAAGTTTCTTTTCATTTAATAATTTGATTAAAGAACGGAGTGATAAATCATTGTACCGATCGGGTTGGTTGCTCGATGATTATAAAATGAAAAAAAGAGAACGTGGAATGGCAGAGAAAGATGCGCGTGGCAGTTTCCAAATATGGCAGGGGTTGTTGGATGAAAATAACAATATTATCCTGTTATGGAAAGTCGGTGATTGAGTGTCAGAAACCGATTCAGGGTCTCACTCGAATATGTTCCTTTCTCTTCCTATATAACCACACCACCCAACACAAAAACTCTTCACTACTACAGCTCCAACAATGTCCTCTAAACTCACATGGCAAGGTAGAAAGTAGAGTGCAGCCAAGGATGACTTGCCGGCACAGTTAATAGATGTTCATCTATATATTGTATAAATAAATTCCTTTAATTGCTTCATCAAAATTGACATATCTCTATTAAATTGGTATTTTCCTTCTCTTCTTAATTAATCTCCGTCGGCAAGTTGTTCTTGGCTATATTTTACTTTCTTCTTCTCCTGTGATGCTCTCAGGACTCGTAGTACACTACTTGAGTTGCAGCATCTCATCAAAGTAATGTTCCTTATGTCATTCAGTTACCAGATTACTTATGCTTGTGCTTTTCTGTATGACTTTTGGTTTAATATATTTCTTATGCCTCATATATTAAAAAGGTAGAGTGCGTATATTAGCTTTCAAGCTTTTATTTTTGTCAAACGCTTCTTTTTTTTCATCAAAGATCAATGATGATTTATCGAAAAGTTGGGTCAAGCCCAATAGTGGGGACTGAGCCCAATGGATATATTATATATATTGTGGGCTTTTCTCGGCTTGATATTGTCTCTCTCTCTCTTGCAAGAAAAGAAAAGTATTTTTTTTAACAGAAAAGAAAATAATTTTACATGCATTATGTGTTGACCATGTATACTTGTCAATTTTACGTTATACATACATTATAATTTAGACATGTGTACTGCCAACTTTTTATTGTTTTACTTTCTATCAAAATTAATGTACTTTTCATTTTATGGATGTTTATATAAATTTGATTTGATACTATCATTAAAATTCAATTAATATATATATTGAAAGAGTGAGAAGTATGACGTTGAATAAAAGATTAATTAGCGCCGAAATTTTAACTTTGACCCGAGAAATATTTTAGATTAACATCATTTATCAATTAATATTTGTATGTACATGATTGAGTGGACATAATGAAATTTTTTTCTTTTGACGTTGGAAATATGAATAATCAGTTCAAAGAAGTTAAATGTTCAACATCAACAGCAAGAAGGCAAGGAGGTGGAGAATTCTCAACCCAAACAGATTTTTGTAAAAGGCAGCCATTTTGGCCATTAAATTAGCTGCACCATGCATTCCCTTCTAGCATAAGAAACTTCGCAAAGCTAGAAATTCATTGCAAGTGCTCTTGTGGATCCCTCTAACCTCTCTGTGCTGGATCTAGGCCTTGCACACGGTAGTGAGTAGGGTGTCCATAGCGCAGCACAACCATGATATTCAAGTCAGCTTAGGAGGAGAGTTTAGGAGGAGAGAAAGAAACTCCAAGTTCAAGTTGAACACAATGAACAAAATGAATGATTCGTCCGTAATTAAATGATCAAACATGTATTTATAGAGTTTGATATAAAGTGTAGTTGAAGCATTTAACTTCAAGGTAACCATCATGGATTAATTTCGAGTCAATGACCACGTTTGGGCAACTAGTGTTACTGGTTGTAAGCCTTTGTTTTTGCTCGACTTACTATTGGATGAGATAAATCTCACTTGTTCATCCTGACCAGCCAATATTACATTCACTCCATTGTGAAACTTTTATGCCATTGTTGGTTTTGCAAATTGAGATTGTTGTTTATTTGAATTAAAACCAAGACTCGTTTGTAGCAAAACGACAACTGATTGTCGAATCCATAAAGAATCGATAATTTATGTCTTTTAATATGTAACTCAAGTAATGGGTTTTCACAAGATTTGAAGTTGGTTTTGATGACGAACATATAAAATAAACAAGCAAACAAAAGAGAGAAATTACTGGGGATGAGAAACTATTGGGATTAAGTTTCATTGATTAACTTTTTCTGTACTCAATGCATACCATTCATCAACGCCAGTTCAACTTGTTATCATAAATTTTTGAATGATAGGATAACTACAACTCTTTTTCCTTAACACCGATTCCTTAGATGAATAAAAAAAGATTATTGTCTTTAAGCTCAGATGTTAAGCGAATTAATTCTGTTCCTAGATATTAATCTAGTTAGGTGATCTATTCTATTTCACACCAGAAACATGTAGTTCTCATTCACATTTCGAATCAATCAACATATTATAGGTGAATATGCTAAAACATGACATGAAGATCAAGAATAAATAACTAAATCAATACTTGGGTATTAGAACATAAATATATATAGAACTGAATCATATAGAATACATGGAGTTAATAACTACATCTAACTCCAACAAGAGATATTCAACTATCCATTTTTATAGATAATTTTACAAGTAGATGACAAACTAAGAAGAACCAAAACTTTGTCATATCTCGACGATGAATCCGGCCACCGGGGCTTCCTCTCCAAGCTCCTAAGAGTTCTCCCCTATTTATAATTGTGTAAGAGTGTAGAGGATCCGAGAGAGTCAAGTTCTATTAAAGAATATCAAGGAATGAGGTTTCTAATCTCATCCAGGCTTTAAATAAGTATTTTAGCCGACTTAGGTTCGCTTAATCGAGCTTAGTTTTTTTCTTAAGAGATCACATTTCTTCATGGTGAAGAATCTTGTCACTTAGTTCTCGGTTAAGCGAGCTAGATATCATTTAAACGAGAACTCGCCTTTCTAGAAAAGATTTCTTCAATGTTTCTTGGTCGCTAGGTCATGGCTTAAGTGAGAATCATTGTTGAAAAACATTGCTTTTATGTTTTTCCATGGCTTAAGCAAAAATCTTTCCACTTAAACTTGTTCCAAGCCGCCTTTACTCGCTTAAGTAAGATCTTTCATTCCAAGAAGGTTTGCTCCCTTTGTTCATATTTTTGGACGGGTCATTCTTGCTTTTCCACGAAGTCTATTCCTAGCTACATAAAAAATTAAGGATTAGAATTGAAATTAAAAACCTAAATATTTACTAAATTACTAAAATAATGGTTAAAATGATAAATAATTGAAGCACAGGTTAAATTAGTGCCTAAAATGGTTGAAAAACATGTAAATGTGACACTTACTAATCGCCCAGGATGATATTGTGTCTTATGACTATTTGAGGTAACTAGAACTGTTGCCCCCTGTTTGACACAATGTAATGCAGTGTCAAGTTTGGCAAGCTCATACCAAACGTAGAATAGCATTTATGAATAAAATAGTTAGTCTTGGATATAATGGAGACAATTCAAGATAAACAATCACTTTAAATTGATAATCCAGTCTGAGATAAATGTTTGTTTTAATAAGCTTATGGTCGAGATAAAATCTATTTAGAATTTCGAACCTTTAAGTATGGCTACGTTTGTCTTTTACGATTCCACCCATTTGATGTTTAAAAACATTTTGGGCTCCTTTTCCTCTTTTGGAAGGAAAAGTTATGATAACTAGCTAAGTGAGAAACTTCTAGAATGTTCCTAGTTTCATAAATTCAAATCATTTGAACTTTAAGGTTTGTCGGTTGAGTTCTATCCTCTTTTGGAAGGAAAAGTTATGATAACATATTATATATTTTTTTAGTAAAACTTAAATATGAATTAATAAAAAGCTTTGGGAACAAAGCTAAGAGGAGACACACCAAAATGGGTAATGGAACTGTATGGTCAATTGATTCATTTACATAAACATGCATCAATGAATTCCTCTCTCTTACATAATGCTATAAGAACAAATTCCCGTTAATTAATTTACATATATTATGGAACCATGTATGTCTCAGTCTATTCTCCCTAAACATATTGCATCCCTCCATTTCCATTGTTCCCATTCGTATAGAAGTGGGTTGAAACATATCTGGGTTCTCTCTTTTCTCACTTGCATGTAACATTAATTCTTGATATATTTCAAAGGGAAAAATACTTTAATTTTCAAAATTTCGCTTCCCTGACATGAGATTAACTATATTTCACCAATTGGTCACGTGCTTTATTAAAGATAGATAAAAAAATGGCTTTATAGTTTATGCATCTCAATCTAGATTCAAGAACATATATAATGGCGATGGCAATGGCAATGGCAATGCTTACCAAACAATTTCTCAGCGTCATAAAATGTTGTCCTATCTTTTTTCTTTGACTGTATCCAAACAAGACTTTGAAATGCAAAAACGGATTCTCAATAAACAAGGACAAGTCACCGTATAATATTAACAGTGCATGCACACAACTATCCAATCAGAATCAGACCACACAAAGATTATACGTACAAATTAAGACGATTGAAAAAGGAAAAGCAAATTCTTAAAGTTAAGAAGGAGAATTGAGAATCTATATATATTTGTAGCGTATACTCATGCGCAATGTACTCTGAGATTGACACGTACTCTGATGATCTAAGAACATAGAAATGTTAACCTCAACGGATACGGAAACTAATTGAGTCAAAATCTAATCAAATTAAAACCTCTTGTCTTTCTAAGAACAAATTCTCATTGACAATGCCATATCACAAAAAATGGGGTAACCAGTAACCAGTAACCAGTAACCACTACTACTATCTGCCTTCCTTCACTGTTTAATTATATTCTATTCCCACAACAACAGTTTTGGGATTCAAGATAATGATGGGCTAAGTCAACTTTTGCTTGATTCCAAAAACCAAAAGTTCATAGCTACGTGGGGCCAATGTGTACTTAATTTGCAACAAGAATTGCTCTAATTTACTTTCTAACATGTGTCTATGATCACCACAAGTGAAGGATAGGATTCCAACACTTTAACCACCTCTGCTTATAAATTGGCTACAATGAGGCTCAAGCAAAATGTGAGTGAGTTTATAAGAAAGTGTAGTTGAAGCTGACTAAGTGTCTCGCATGAAGGTAAGGGGAGTAGATTTGAGTCAGGATGGCTTGCCGGCGGCATATGCTGAGTGGGTGTTGCTGGGGGCCATCCTGTCTCATATTTGTTCCCTTTCCTCTCATGTAAGATCTTGAAATTTGATGTTTATGTTTATGTGCCTTCTTCTTTCAGACCACCATCTTTGAAGTAGAATTATGTAATTTGGAAGGGAAAGATCAATGTTTATATCTATCAGGGTTTTAAAAATTCATGCCATACTACCTGTTTTTCCCAAGTTCCATTAGTAAGATCAATGTTTTATTGCAGTAAATGTGAGTCAGGGAAGGAGGCACCAGATGCTTAATGTTTTATTTTCATGATATACCAGCTCCATGTAAATAGTATAGTCAAAATGTCACATGTAAATATGTTATTGACCCTTAATCTAGAATGTCATGAGTTAGTATCATAGTAGTCAAAAGCGCGCTATAGCGGTGTAGCCGAGCGGAGCACCTCCCTGCCGTTATTGAGATGAAATAGCGCCACGCCTCACAATGGCGGCCGTAGTGGCGCTAATAGCAGCCAAAAACAGGAAATAGCGGCACTATATGACTCTGAGTGCCTCGGTTTTAAACCATTTGGAAAACCTTTTAGGGGCATTTTAGGACTTTCAAGGGCCATTTTAGATTAAATTTGAAAGAATGAAGCTTCATTATTCATTTAAAATCGCAAATCGCACCATCTCCACCCTGTTCTCGTAATCATAACCACCTGCTTCACGTTGCCTCTTGTTATTGTTCAAGTTGCTCATCCAGCCAATTTGATTATTTCAAGTTAGCATTAGATATTTAGAGATTGAAAAACATCACACAAGCCCTTCAACAAAAATGTAATACACCTAATTAATACACTTTTTTATAATACAAATTAGGGGTGTGAAGCATGGACCCGGTCCATTAACCCATCCAAGTACAAGTTCACTAAACTCACACCTCATCGGATTTTTAAGGATAAGTTTGGATTTAAAAATTTGGTTCAGACAATATTTAGGGTCGAGTGAAAGACAAACACAACTCATCCCACGAACACCTAATTATAAACTAGTTTCAAAACATGTGTTTGCATATGCACGAACTATGCACAAAGGATAAGTATTTCTTAAATTGACATCATATAGAGATTTTCAATTTCAATTTTTATTTTAACTTTAGTTTCTTTCATGAGTTTTTAAAACCAAATAAACATTTTTTTACAACTATACACATGAGTTTTGATTAATTAACACCTCACTTTTTTCTAATATAAATATCGTTGATTTGGCTTCGATTCATTCATATTTCACTTTCTCTTTTATTTCATTTCTACATTTTTATCTTCTGGTCGCTATTTTATTTTTCTATCAACCAAGTCACATAAAATTATGTTCACCGTCTCATTAGCTTCTTATGACTACCTGAAGCTTGAAGTTGCCTTAACAGTGGCATTCAACAAGTTGCTTGATGAAGAATTGTGTTAAGAAGCCCATTCTGCTATTCACTGTTCATGGGTTGTGACCATCCAACCTCACTAGACCTCACCCAAGAAATTGTTCTTAGCCACTATTTGATCAACTGCATTTATGCCTTTAGTAGCGTTTGGTAGACAGGTGAGAAGGGAACGAGAACGGAAACGGGAACGAAATATACAGTTTTTATTCTGTGTTTATCATATTTTTAAAAAGGAACGGAACAGGACACAAGACTCCTAGAACGAAACACTTTGATTCCCTAAAAAAAGGTGGAATCAAAGAGAACTAAATCAGCACACTCAATTAATAGACAAAACTCCCCTAAATTTATTATCTGACTTTCCTTATCAATTCACTCCACTTTTTGTTTTTTTATCATCTACACATAACATCAATTTCGATCAATATATTTTCTCACAATCTCTTCACACTGCAGAGGGTAACGACTAAATCAACGATTGCATATCAATTCTAAGGCATTCATTTCTCTTTTTATTAAACGATTGCATATCAAATCTTCTTATATGAAGAACGCTTCATTTTACTGGGTAACATCCATATCTACAATTGAATATTAATATCAATATCAATTCTCTATGCCATTTTTTTTAAATTCATTTGATATGCAACGGTTTTGATATAACGTAGCAACTTTTTTAATATAAACTAAGATAATAATAATAATTTTTAAAGCTTATAAGTCAATTTGGGTAAAATTATTGCATTCAATCTATTTGTTATATTTAATTAAACATTAAACATGGTAGGAGTACATATGTAATTAACCATGTGGTCCTGTTTTGTCCATAATTGTATTTACCAAACACTGTATTGTAAAAAATCATTGTACCATTCCATCCTATTTGGTTCTATTCCGTTTCCAAACATTGCCTTTGTTTTTTATATGCGGCAATGCTGCATGTCCAATTAATTTGAGTTTATTTCTTTTGACTTGGCCACTTCTCATTTTATGATTTATGTTATTTTATTTTTAATAGGCTTAATTACAGTTTTGATCTCTCACTTATGCAATATGTGCAAACGGGGTCATAAACTTCAAAAATAGCATTCTGTCTCATCAACGTTAACTTCCGTTAACACTTTTAGTTCCCGGACTCTTTTCCATCCATTTTTTAACGTTTTATGCAATAAACACTTATAACCATAAACATATATAGAATTAATGAGTGACGTGAAAGAGTTGACGGGTCAAAATTGATTACAGATAAGCACCAATTTAGCAATTAGATCTATTGTGAGTAAAAAATTCAAAGACCAGTTACAAATGTTTTTTACAAGGATCAGTTTAAATTTCTCTTTAAAAAGTCAGACTAAAATCATATTTAAGCCATAACATTATTTCAACATTAAAATTACACATGTTAATTGTAATGGGTAAATATCAAATCCATCATATATAAATGAATCATCACTAACAAGAGGCTTAATACACAAGGGAGGAAAACAAACACTGAAAAGAGGCCAGAAACAAAGTATCATATTGACCAATGAATTTCTGAATGGACAATGACATCATGTACTTTCCAACTAAACAATTTGAAAGTTTTACAAAGATCTACAACCATAAGATGGTCTGATATGATTTCCCCCAAAAATTTGCCATGTAAATTATAAACCCCGAAATGGAAGGGAAAAAAATAAGTCAAAGTCATCCAACTATCCCCCAAGGAAGTAACACCAATAGTTAGCCTCCTTTCCATGTCAGGCCACCCTAAATCAAATGCCAGTTTACCTTGCAAACAATATCTATGGCGGCTAGCACGCGATGAAGCCTCATTAATACTGCAATTTACAACTCTCATGCCAAATGAGAAACCATGATGGGGGCCAAAAATGACAAAGAATCAATCAAACTAGCTGCTGCCGCTGCCTCAAGGTGTTGTTGAATAATTGGAAAATAGATGCAACAAATTATCCAGTGTTTCAGGAGTGAATTTCCTAGCAAATAAGTAACATGGCCTCTTAATCCCATTCCATAAGCAAGGCCATCTTTGCACTTCTTTCTGCAGAAACACAAGATAATTCATCAAGAAGGTTAACTCATTTTCAATAAAACAGAGCAGTAAAGCTCTCAGATAGGCTATAGCATACCTTCTCATCACTCGTGACGTGCACACTGACATCAACGGACTGCAAAGATAACAACTATCATGAATATCCATAAAATTTAGCATGAAAACAAATCGAAAAGGCAGAGACATGAACGGTTGCACAGTTGCACTTCACTAGACTAAACTAAAATAATAATAAATAATATTAGCATTTTTAATATGGAATTTGATGTCTGTTTTTCTTTTCCCAAAAGTCCAATGTGTTTTCCTATAACTAAAAAAGGAGAGAATCGTCATTACAAATGAACCACAAAGGCCAAACACTATCTGTCCCACCTACTTTTTAAAGGATTTTCTTTTAAATTTTCTACTTTAAACTTAACTTATAAATTTAGGGGGAGAAACTATCATGCTCAAAGAAAAATTGCTTTTATTCCTTACAACAGGTGCTTCTTCTAAATATCTACGAATGCATACGGATAGCCATCAAGCTTGTAACTCAATTGTGACAAGTCTCAAGACTCTTCTAGGCTATTGTTTGGATTCATAGAAAGAGATGAAAAGGGATGAAATGAAATGACATTAGTTACCATTATTTGAACTGTTTAAAATTGGATGAAATCAAATGAAACATCCAATATCTTATTACTAATTGGGGTTAAAAATGCTTTTCATCCTTGTAAAATTTGCAATTTTTTGTTTTAGTTCTTTTAAATTTTATTCGTTTCTAGTCCTTATAAATACAAAACTCATCCGGTACATGACTTTTATATTATCTAAGGTCTAAAAATGAATGAACATTTAACCGGGACCAAAATCAAAATATACCAATTCTATAGAGACCAAAAACATATTCAACCCTTACTGATTTCTTACAATTTTATTGATTTCCCAAATAATGGAGAAGAAACTTGATTCCATGGCAATTTTATTTGAGTTCATTTTATCTCATTCCATTCCCTTTCACCCATTATTATAATCCAAACATAGCCTAAGGCTGGGATGTGATAATGGCACCATACTTTTTACCCTGAACCAGGCACCTATCCACCTCCTCTACCTAGTTGCTTGACAAAAAGAATGAATACGGATTGCTGTATAAGTTACAGTTTAAGCAGAACTATACCGTGATGTTCTTCAAAAGCTCTTGAGTAACATCCCGCGCCCTATATGATTTTGGATGCCATTTTGCCTCAGACCAGTCAACATGAGTTACTGACCAGTTTGCAATTCCACCAGGGTCAACGATCTAAACCAGAGGCATAAGCCAATTAGCTGAAGATTTGAATCTTGTTATAACAAAAGAATTGTACTGCAATTGAAATTCTCACCTGGAAGAAGGTCGGCAAGTAATGCTCATCAGCAATGCAATTCCGCCCCTCGAAACCAGGCTGTGGTATTAAGAAATTTCACATTAATAGTGAACTCATAGTTCAATGGGCATATCACTAGATATAGATAATTTACACATCAGCTCTATGCTGTTTCCTTCCTAGTTTGGACAGCAGCATGCATCAGGAATTTAAAATTATAATTTATCATAAGGAAGATGGTCCAATCACCTTAATAATGTGAGCAACAACAATGGAAAACAAGATGGCTAGAGATAGATCATCATCATTCATGAGAAATGCTAGCAACATTCTCTGTCACTCTCTTTCCAACACTCTCTCTTTGATTGGTTCAAATTCGTGCAGGATCAACTAATTTTTATGGGCTCCACTCCCAATATGGTAGGACATACATGAATTTTAACCAATTAAAAAGAAAGTGTTGGAAAGAGAGTGACAAAGAGTGTTGCTAGCACTCCTTTAATAACATTCATGTTTCACTAGATTGTCAAACAAGCGACCATAATTAAATTAACTAAAATGCAGAAGGGTATGTCTATGGGTATATATATACCCAGCAAGTAAGGTTATGGGCAATAATGTGTCCAGGTGCAGATTTTTTTTTTCAAATATAGGTATGGATATGGGTACTATAAAACCCTACCCGTTGCTATCCCTAATCCTGCATGAAGTTTTCACAACATGAATATATTGAACAAAATGATGAATAGAAGTAACAAAATGAAACATCCATATATTGTTTAGGATGTGCAAGAGAGACATAATCATAAGCCAAGCATCTTGAACCTCAAAAAGAAATACTAAACTCAGCTTAGCTTGATGACTAAGACAATTCAAAGAATATGGTCGAATCAACAAAGTAACAAACAACTATGGGGAATTAATTAAAATATTAACCAACATTGCTTTAAATATTAATGGTAACAATATTTCAAAAGAACTTCACCTGGCAGTAAGTCCGAAATTTCGAGTAATAAAGGCTATCAGCCATAACTATAATAGCATGTTGCCGCTTCATAGAAAACCACTGCAGAAGAAGTTGAATAATGAGGCAGAGATATATCTAAAAGGGCTACAAATAGATATATTTATATAAATGAGCTTCCAAGCCTGAGATGATAAGAGGACTAACACTCAAAAGAATAGGTATGGGTGATACTGAATAAAGTAGGATGGCAGATGGGGATGCGAAAAGGTATAGGATAGGTGTAAGGAATTTCATACAAGATCAAATAATTACTTTTGTTATTGAGAAATAATTCATCACCACATTTTCCTGACAAAATACTCAATTACTGACGTGTTATAATTTACGTGCAAGTATGAAATCACACATAATGGTTATGAAACAATGGCAACTTCCATGTATACAGTTGGTGTCCTGTGAAAAGGGTCTTTGTAGAATAAACTAACCTAAATACTTTGTTCAAATTTCACATTCTTTGGACAATGATAAGTAAATTTTCTATTTAAAATATTGAATCCCCAGCTAAGAAAATACCTGTGCACCCTTTCTGAAGTCCTTGACCTCAACTTCGGGTAGCATGTGATCTGAATACCTGCCATTCCCAACTGGACCAGGATCCTTAAAGCTAATATGAAAAAAAGGAAAGTTTGCATTAGTAAGGACATCAGCTTAGAAACAAAAAGCAGAGAGAAGAAGACCAATCCAGTAATCAACTCAATAAAAACCCAGAGGGGGACCTCATATAATAGTGCTTGACATACCAGTCTACAAAGCTGATATTTGCATACATCAGATAGTTGTAAATATAGTCAAAATGATATAGAGGCACACAGCTGCAAAACCAATATAAACAAATCTCATATTAATGAAACTAATCAAACAGCAAGAACAGAACTAAAAGAAATCTCAACCAATTTACCTATCAGAAAGTAAAACAAATTGCTGGTTGTCAGGATCTTGAAGGGCATTAGCCAATAGTCGTCTCTCGGCATCAACCATAGAAATTTTCCCCCACACCACCTGCAACAAGATAACTTCTAATTACATGAACTGCTCATTGGAAAACCATAGATTGTTCATTAGAAAGCAACAGATAATCACACTTGCAATCAGTATTGCTATTATTAGAATTAAAACAGTTAAAAACACTTACAGTAAATATTTAGAAATTTTTCAAAAAAAAGTAATAACTTACTAAAAGAGGATATAATATTGCTCAAGATACAAAGTATATTCACACAGTTCAATCCCAGGTTGGACTTACGGACTTCTGAGGTTATTCCATTAAAGAAAGGCTCACAGGACAATAACGAGACTAAGGAAAAGGATACATACATTTAAAATATGATTTAAATGAGAGAGTATACATATTTAACCATGGAAAAATATAATTTACAAACTATAGTTCAGTGGATAATAACAAGACTATATGTACCTGGTCACTACGTATATCCCGATTGACAAAATAACGGCTCACATGAACTGGTTTAGTTCTGGACGCATGCACGTAAACTGAGAACTTCCCTTCATGACCCTGCATAAAAGGAAGAGAGCATCTTCAAGGTAAATGCACAGTACAAGATGAACAGGATTCAGAAGCATAGACAACCCCACCAATGAAATTACAAAAGAAAACTAGGGATGTTCATTCGTTCACTACATTTATGAATAGTTTATTAGCAAAAAATATTTCACATCTTGTGTTGTATATTTATGCCAACGGAAATTTTAAATGTCATATACTAAAAACTAAATAACACTTTGAGGCAAGCACCAAAGGCAGACAAGTCATCATTGTCACAACGGTTTCTAAGAAAACTTGTTATCCAACAGGGAAATGAGAACGTGAGTCATGTTGGAAGAACTGCAATATCTACCATGTTAACCACTGCTTTCAAAAACAATGTTGTAAAATGCTGAACTAAAATCATGAGTCACTCTAATTAGTTAAATCATGCAACAGTTTCCTTTGCCCATCATTGCCCAAAATCAATAGAGACCACAGAAAAATTTCATGCAAAACATCAGTGCTAGCAAAGGGTGCAATAAGCAGCTCTTATTAATCATTCCAGTTCAGTTTTCTTATAGAAGGAATGACATCCTCAAAGTCTCCCAAGTCACAACAACTCGATGCTTCTTTAACCAAGCACTTCTCTAATACACGACTCTCCTAATACACAAATAGATGAATTCCCATAAGAATTCTCTTACTGTCATATGAGCACGCCATAAGTAATTTCTATTACTGGTTAAAAAGTTGCAGATTATCAATTATACTATTAAACTGCTAATATTCTATGTGATTAAACAAGTGCCACAAATATATTTCAAAAAGGAACATGAACTGCTTTCCAAAGTGAGAATTGAGAAACAATAGCTTGAAGACATAAAAATAAACAAGTAACCAATTCTTACTTGGAAAAACTTGTCCCACAATTTTTCCAATGGCAGTGAACCAGGTGACAAAAACATGAAGGCAATTTTTGATTTTTTTGATACATTTGGCGGTGCGCTCAAAATATCCTTAATCACAACACGAGCTGCAATCTCCTCATCCGTGTATTCTCTGGCAGGAGTAGGTGGAAGCCAATCAACAAAACCCTTGCACCCTCTAGAAGAGAAGATGTAACAGGTTGATCTGCTTTGTGGCGGGTACATATAAGCGCTTATTAGAAAGACGCATACAAATAACACCAAGACAATAATCCACACTGGCCTCTTCATGGGAGGACGGTGGCGAGACCCAGGCAATATCTGCATATCACCCATGCCTAGACGCCAGACTTTTTCTGTCTTCATATAAGTAAATGCATCACAATTTTCACCTCCAACAAATCTCTTTTCTCAGTTTCCTGTCCACACAGACCATCCCGCAAACACACAAAAATCAAGGGCAGGTAGCCTACAACGACCCTCAAATCAGTTGATGCACCAAAATCTGAAAAGAAAAACACAAAAACCAAGGAGCATTAGCAAACACAGGTCAGTCTTTTCAATCCATTCATTCTTTTACTAAAATCCACACTTCCAGCAAATAGAATAACCGCCCTCACGCTCATAAGACATCATTAAACATGGTATCCGCCTAACCTTTCTATTTTCACTAAATACATAGACACATTGAGGAACAAGGACGAATGTTGTTCTGGAAACAAAAACAGGAAATGCACCAAAAATGCAAAAACTTAAGTCATTAAGGATCCACGGTGTAGCGTAATTCATCATCTAAACAACACGATAGGACCAATGAATTTGAGGTTTTGAAGTGTCCCAAGTCCCAAGAGCTAAAACAATGTTAACACATACATATTTTCCCAATGACAGACATTAAAAGAAAAATCGAAACTTTTTAGTTAAGAATTCAAAATAGTGATAGTCATACCTATCCACCGACCCAACAATAGAGCGGTCAAAATCAAAGAGTTAGATACCCAAAGCCCCCTGTTTGGCAAGCGAGAAAGTGCAAGAAACCGATAATGAAATAACTTGCAAGGCACTAAACAATCTCACCTAATTCACACACACGCAAAAAAAACAATAATTGTTCTCCCATCCTCAGAGAAGCGACAAAAAATTCAAATCAGAAAGTCCCTTTTACTCTTTTAATCTGAGAGAGAGGGATAGATGTGAAAGAAAAAGAAGAAGTACCTGGAAAGGAAGATTGAGATTGAGTGAGTCACGCGAATCGAATGTGAATGATTGGATTGGAAAGCGAAGATCTAATGTAATCCAATCCAATCCAATCCAATCTAGGGCAAAGGGAAGAGGAAGAAGAAGAAGATGAACAATTTTGGCGAGCGAGTGTATGAATTTTATTTCTGGAAAAAAAATTTAACAGCAGTCGTTTTTAAATGTGATGTGTTGTTGTTTGTTTATTCGGTTTCTCGGAGAAAGAAAATCAAACAGAAATCGTTCTGTAGCCACCGATTGGCTGGTGCTGTTTCCTTCTGCCCTTCCTTTTACTTTTCTTTATTTTGGTTTCGGAAGGTAACCACAGTCATGCAATTGATTCATTAGTCTATCTCAATAATTATTTCTCTATATGCACGCTCACGAATTAAATCCTAAATTAACCTAAACTAATTACTTAAAATATTCAATTATTTACCGATACATCCAAATGTATCACAAGTTGTTGGTTTTATTTTTGTTTATTATTGTTATTATCCTTCTCCTCTTTCTTATTAATTATCAATATTCATTTCATTGGACCAATTCATGGGAATTTGGAAGGGTAACCATAATGTTTTTCTTTCTTTCTAACTTTAATTCAAGTCAATTGGAGCCGGGTCTTTGCTTGTTTCCTTCAACGCACACCTCAGCCTTGATTCATATAAGTAAAATTAATTTTTTATTTGATTGTTCACGCAATTTCAAATCGGACATGATCATTATATATGGTTGGCAAAACTCATAAAATTGATTTGAGGAAGTATTGATCATAAAATCAATTTTAAATTCTTTAGTTAGAGTTTAATTTTAATGTATTAACATTGTAAGGAAATTTTACACATACATCTAATCAGAATCGATCAATTTGTTATGTAATAATTAAATTAAAATTTAAAATTATTTTAAATGGATAATAGAAAGGGAGAGACGTGATAAGATGCATGTGTAAAACTATTTACACTTTCGGTACATCAAAATTAAACTCATTTAGTTAACATAATTTAAATTCTATATTTTTCATTGTTAAATAATTTAAAAAATATTACTTTAAATTCTTTGTAGACAATGCTAGTTAATAATAATAAGTCAATAACTTGATAAAATGTAAAAAGTAATATTTACTTACTCAATGCAATTAGTGAAATTAAGTAATACTTTAGTTTAAAATTTTAAATGCAATTAGTGAAATTTAATGTCAAGGAGTATGTTAATTATTAAATTAAATATCAAGCTTACTAACAATAATTTGAATTAATTTTCTTAAAACAAAATACTAAAAAATTCATATTTGATTTTTACATAAATAATATTAATATCGCATAGTGATATTTATAATTAATCATATTGTTTTGAAATTTTAATACCAAAAAATTTGTTTATTAATTTAGTTAAATGATTTATATATTTTTATAGTATGTTTGAATGATGTCATTTAATACGATTGAGTAAATTGATTATCATTCATTTACTAATTACTATATATTGAAATATTTGTTGACATTCATATATTGTATACTCTCCCCGTTTCTTAATAACTGTCACTTTAAAGTTTTGCACATATATTAAAGAAGCGTATTAATGTTCTTGTTTCTATCAAAGTTATTACGTAACTTCCTAATATACTTTTTATCTTTCTTCTTAATTTAGACTCTTTAACTTTCTATCATCATTGATTTAAGGGTAGAATTGGTAAAACATTATTAATACTCTCTTGAACTTTATAAAGTGATAAATAATTAGAATAAAAAAGAATAAAAATAGTAACATTTATATAGAAACGAAGGAAATAATTGGTTTTGAATATTATTGAGTACATTAGAATATAATGATACCTTGGGAAATGTCCAAATTAGAAAAGAATCATGCACCTTGAGCTCATCCAAGAGTTCGTCTATAATAGTTTTTGGTATGACATACTAGGTTAAGAGTTAAACTCAATCCAAAGTATAACTGACTTGGTAGCATCATGTGAATTGGTCTTGACAACAATTCGAATCTTTTAACCTTTTCAGCTGGGTCCATGCATTATCAAATTTCCCATTTAAGTTGAGAGTTAAATTTTACACCCCAATTACCCAATTTGACAACCCAACCATTTTTTGAAAATCCCAAAATTTCCCCTCTTTCAATTAAACCTCACCTCTTTACTTTTCCCCCTTCCCTCTCACTCTCACTCTCACTCTTCTGGATTCTTTCTCCCTCTCCCTCTCCTCTCAAGCTTTTCATCTTCCTCTTCCTTGGCTCATCAAGCTTCATCAAACTCTCAATATCATCAACCTTCAACGTTCATCAACCTTCTTATTGTCTGAGTTTTCTTACGAGTCTTAAAACTCGGAATAGAAATTTCATCTTTCCATTACGGGATCTTAATTCCCCGAACGTAAATTCAAGTTTCCGAGATTTGCAATTCTCAGAATGTTAGAAATTTATATTACGAGAATTGCAAAATCCGAAATATAGTTCAAGAAATTATATTTCAGAAATTAAGACCCTAAATGCCAAAAAGAAATTCTAGAAATACCAAACCTCATAACAAAAATGGCTAAGAAGCATTTCGATTTTAAGAACCCTGAGTGAAAGTTAATAATTTCTAATCCGAGAGTTAGAAATCGAAATTTAAAGATATATTGTTTTCCAAGTTCTTAAACCTCGGGAGGTCAGGTTAACATGGGTATTATAGACTTTTACTACTTTAAAGTGGAGTGGTAAATTGAATGATTGGGGGTCTAGACCTTTCGGCAACTTTAACGAGAAGTTACTTATGAGTTATGATTCGTAGACATATTTTAAGTATAGTTACCCAGAGAGAGAAAGGAAGAAAAGAGAGATAAGTACTGAATGTGATATATAATTGATGTGATAAGAAAAGATATAGAGAGAAAAATGAAAGTATTTATGAGTATCTGCACTATTTATATGTTTACAAATCATTTTTTGTTACTTATTTTGGTTTTTCTACTCACACCACTCAAATTAAATCATAAAACTATTATTACATGCACTGCTCTTACCGGATTTTAAACTACGTTATTCAAACAAATATGTACCGCATTTTAAAATTTAGTAGCATAGTTCCCACTTACGTGTTTATTGGGTACGTTAACCCCTGTTTTCTTTACCCCCTTTTCTGGATAAGCATAGACTCCTCATTGGACAACTTTTTAGCATAAAGTGTTTCCTTACAGTTTTACAATCACTCCTTCATGATAAAACTTCCACCATTGCCATAGGGCCTACCAAATATGTACAAGACTGGGTCAACTCATTGTCAACTCAAGCCACAAGGGCGAGAAGAAACACAATCAAAAGCTCTCTCTCAAAATAAAGTACTTTTTTTAAGAATGGAATAAAAAGGCACTTTTTTGAAAAATAATAATAATAATACCTATCATCATTTACTTCAGAGACAAGTTGAAGTTCAAATAGTCTTGCAAAAACAAAGTAGAAAGATATGTACGTACATTGAATACAGAGTAGCAATTAAGTTCATTCAGAAGCCAAGTGTCAGAGTCTCTATTTCTTCATGAATGATAAGTTATTAGTGTGATTGATTCAACGCTCCTAACCAAAAGCAATTAACTAAGTAAACCACACGGCATAAATAATAAAGTTGAGGGACCAGGACTATGGGGTCTGTTACACATTTGTCATAGTTGGGTTTGAAAAAGAATGGAAGCAAACTATTTTGTAGAATGTATGTAAAGAACAAATCCATTCCCAGCAGCAAGCTTTTGCTTATGTGGCACATTCTATCTCCACACGGAACCATTAGCAAGTTGCAAAAATAGAAGCAAGTCACCTTAGAGGCTAAAATAAGCCATCATAATCATTTAACAGCTAATATATGGTAAATTATAGTATTCTTAAAATCTGTTAACTTTGTTTTAAGGTAAAATTTAGTTACAGAATTTCAGGTGTTTGGAAAGGTCATTGTTCTTTTCATCGTGCCAAAGGTTGTGCGTCGGAATGAGATTTATTTGAATATGAATGATAGTTGGATCTCTAACTTATGCAGAATGGAGTGTCATGTTGTTTTACGTGATTAGGATGGGTGATAGTTATCTAACATCGCTTCCCGTTCTTGTAATGGAAATGCTTTTCATGCTGAGCTACTTGCAGCAGACATTTGTTTACAAGAGACTTAGGTTTTTAGAAGGTTGAATGTGAATCGGATTTCTTTGAGGTTATCAATCTTCTTATGAGTTATGATTAATCTAATGTTAGTATTTACTGGTTGAGAGATGTGATTCTCTGAGTTAGGAGTATGTTGAACTGGAGTTAGTCTATTTCTTTGTCTCATATCTCTAGGGAGTAGGGAGCGCAACATAGTTGTAGATGCTTTAACTGGACGAATTTCTAAAGATGACTCTCTTCTCCGTATTTGGAAGTTTTCTCCTTCCAATGTTATTTATTTTCTTTGTGAGGACTTAATTGTGTAGTTTGTCTTTAGTTTTCCAAAGGTTATCAATGTCATTTTACAAAGATTATCATTTAAAACAAGATAACTATCTCAAATTATGAAATTATGAATAGTCAAACCCCACTTGTGTATTGTATAAACACACTACAACATTATTGCTAATAAATACATGACCATAAGCATCACAATTCATTATTCATTTAGCATCTAAACCAAGTGAGAAGCTAGCAGAGAAATGGGTGCCTGTTTTTCTCTTAACCCACCCTCCACCTTCAAGAATGTGCGTGTGGTTCATCTCAATGGCTATGTAGAGTATTTTGAGCAACCCATTTCAGCAAGCCAAGTTATTGGCACCCTACCAAAACACTTTGTTTGCACCTCCATTCAGCTTCTTTCCCCAAATCCATTCAAGGGAAATATCCAACTCCAACTTGGGCAAGTGTATTTCATGCTCCCATACTCAATACTACAATCTGAGGTTTCCCCTGTGGACTTGGCTTGCCTTGCAAAGAGGCTCACTGCAATAGCCAAAACCTCTAGGCCATGTGATTATGTCTCAGAAGGCGTGACAGAGAAAGTTGGTGTGAATATGATCAGCGGGGGACCAAGCCCTTGTAGAATGCAACCATGGAAACCTATCTTGGACACCATCACAGAGAAGACATTCAATAGCAATAGGAGTTGTGAATCAGTTTTGCAAGAGAATTGTTGATTCTCCTATGAATGTCCCCAAGGACTTGATAGTACTAATTATTAAGCATTGGATATTGCAGATTTCATATCCAAATCTGAGGTATGCTTAGAGAATTCTCTGTACTTTTTTTTTTTTTCATGTAATCTTCTTGTTCTTGGAATTGTATACCTTGTCATAGATCGATATTTTCAAGGCAGATAGATCAGAATGAAGTTGATCTGCTTGTGAAATCGTTAGTTCTTTTTTCTTTGTTTGGGCTACAATGCGGAGTCTGCAAAGTTTTGGAGTAGTGTATATAAACAAGTTACGACAGCAAAGAATAATTTTTAATTTATTTTAACAACTAACTAATGACAATTTGGCTGTCCAAATGAACGGAAGGTGTTGAACTCAAGAAATGGTTGGAGTTTGGTGGCCAAAGTTGTCTTCGAGACTTTAAGCCTATGTTCGGGTACCCGTTTGTACCAATGTAATCGGATGTTGGCACTCGCTTTGAGATAAAAAATCAATTGAAGTGTTGGATAAAAATTCGTCGAAAAAAATGGGTACTCTTTTAACGAAAAATGTTAACGGTACATACGAATTTTAGGAACATCCAAAAGATATATGAGATAGTGGCCGTATTTAACCGCTACTAACATTAGCGCCCTATTCCATATGTATGTCCCTTGATGTCTACTGAAATGAAATCTGTAGATCACCCTCTTTTAATATCAATACAATGAGAGGCAATGGTGTTTCAGATATTTTCCTTCTTTGATAAACAACTTGGATGATTCTTTTTCCAGCTTACAAGTCATTACTAGAATTAACCACCAATATTACCAGATGGACTAATTGCTTTTTTTAACAAGTAGGCTGGTGCTACTGATGACTTTAACAACTGAAAATTTACAGTGCCCCTTCTTTCTAGCATAAACATACACTCATAGCATTTCTGAATTCACGTTCTAATCTTCTAGAATCTTTTCTGCTTCCACAAAAATCTACAAGGAGTAGCTTCTTCCAAAATCAATTCTTCCGTCGTGAAAATCTATCGTGTATCCAAGCGTGCACTCATACAATGAAATTTTACATGGAGGCAATAGGGGCATTTGGGACCAATTTTTGGATTGGTGAGCAGTTCCAGCCCTCTTCACTATTAGACACTATAAAGTGTTTGGGGGAACCCAAGTTTCCCCTTTTGACTCTCTTTCTCTCAGGAGCTCCCTCTGCTTTTCCTCCACACTTTTCTTTGCCTCTCTTGCTTTTTCCCAGTCTTTGCTCAGGATGGCTTGGCTCAACTCACTCCAAACAAGAGTAGATTCTGTTGTCCACACATTCTGATCAAGTATAACAAAATCTCATATTAAACTCAGGAACAGATGCACATTCAACATGCTTTGTTATTGAGCTAACAAATGCATGAAACATACAAATAACCCTAATAGCTTTCCAAATTGAGAATTATAAAGAGTATTGCATAATTTAAGACACAAGTTTTTGATATTTTGATATTATAAAAGGAAGGTAACGGGCTCTTTTGGAGCAATTCTTTCATAAGCACTTCTATTTATAGACACAACCAATGTCAAAAGCAATAGATACATTGAAAAAATAATTTTAAAAAAAGGATATTAAAATTAAGCTGCATGGAAATTTGGAAACAACACAAGCAAGTGATATACTCATGTACATATTTTTACCTCTGGATCCTTAACAAAAGGAGCTTGGAGACCTGAAATAGTTTTTTTTGCATCATATACCACTCTTACTTCTTCATTAGTTGTATCCTTCACTGTTACAGTACTGTAACAATTTATGAGATTAGGAACATATCCTCAAATTATTACAAGTAAACAACTGACAAGCACTGCATTTTAAGGCTAAAAAAATTTAAATGTCATGCTTTAAGATGACAAAATATTGGCATTTAAAACTTCAAGTGATGACATACCTATCCCAATGACCATGAATATCATAAAGAGACTTCATTGATTTCGAGTCGAAAATCTTGCCTTTAATCATTCTTCGGTTCCCCTTAAATCCAAATAAAGATTGGCTCGTGTAGCTTAATTCTGCCACAAAGCCAGTTTCTAGGCACTGAATTCTAACATTGCCAACCCAATCAGTCCCAGGAACTGAAGAAATCTGAATAGAAGATGAGGTGAATTCATTTCATAGGTCTCTCCATGATTGTGGAGTTTCAACCGTCGTTTGCCATGCACCTTAGCTTCTACTGCAGTACCTGCATATTTGAGTTTTTGTTATGTAAGTCTAAATTTAATTTCAATTCCCAGTTTTAATTAAGTAATTGAACATCAATTTTTTAGAATACCCTTGTTCTTAATCAAGTGAGAGAAAAATAAGAATAGGAAAAGATTTAGAAAAGAAGGCAATACTCATGTATTGAGTATACATTTAGAAAAAGTAGGAATTGATTTTGTTTCATCACACAACATATTAGGTTTTACCAATAAACTTTGGAACAGGAAACTGGCACCATATAATTTCTATATTTTCCTTTCGATCAGTGGCATGGAGGGCTAAACTGGAGGGTGGTGAGAAACCTGAAAACATGTAAATGCAATAATCTTAATAAAGGGGTAAGCATATTCATGCCCACAAACCCATGCCAAGATATGAAAGCTCTAGCTTGTGATAAACAATGAAGAATCACATTAGCTAGAGATAAGACAAATAGTAGTCCTTATATAAGGTATAGCAATCAGCACCGAGTTAGGTCTAAACTGAATTCTAATATAGTATGAGAGTCCGTCTTAAATCCGTTTGTTAAGTCGACCCTTACCACTGAACTAACTTTTAACGAATGGTTGAGCATAATCTCAATTCTAATATTTCATTTTGATTCTAGGCTGAGCATCTAGTTGGTAAGAAAGGAGACAAAAGCATAATAGAAAAACAAGTACCTGTTCTAGTAAGACATTAAGATTTCCCTTGGAAACATGATGAGTCTCACCAAGAATGGGATTGCTCCAAACCTTGTTGGGCGTGTGGTGGAAATGCTCCATGCTACAACTGATATGAATCTATCCAATGGCGTTTTGCCAGAGTTGAGGCTGCTTAGCAAGTCTAATGCCGTGGAATATACAGATTCAGCATAGCATTGAAGTTGTGACTTCGGCATGTTGAAGAGGGGTGGGAAAAAAAAACCACAAACAAGCGCCTGTGGTAAAAGCGCCTGTGGTAAAAAAAACCACAAACAATTACAAATTCAAGTTCATTAGCAAAGATTGTTTTGTTTGATACCCCAGGTTGAGCTGTCATCCAAAAAGCGCCTGTGGTAAAAAAAACCACAAACAAAAAAGGCCCACGGGCTAAAAAGCCCAACAAGCAATGTGGGCTAGGTCCAGCGCATGGGGCCTAAATTGTAATTTTATTTTGGATAAAAAATATTATTAAAGTAATTAACATAGTCTACTCTTAACCCACTTACTCCACTTCTACTTTAGTGGATTGTGTGGGTTAGAGCTTAATTGTCACCTTTAATAGTGAGACGTGTAGGTTGCGGACTTAGGGGACCAATATAAGAGCCATGGGCCAAATTGACAGCCCTGGTGAGAATGGGAAAAAAAAAATGGGTTGCCTTGAAACATGAAAGATCAGATCCTGACCGCACGCTCTTAAAGAGATTCAGTAAGTGTTGCCGAATATTTCAAGTGTTTGTGCGAAAAGCACTTATGACACCACTTATTGCTATAAGTGTTTAATTAAACCGTTTTCCGTTCAAACAGACCCCTTATTACATTGTATTAGTAAATATCTCTCAAACATTTGCACAAGCATTTAAACTATAAAATAAGCTAAAAATAAATTTTTCATAATGAGGCCTAGATTATGAAAGGAGCAATAGTAGATAAATGCTAGCAACACTCTCTTTGACACTCTTCTTCTAACCCTCTTTTTTTATTGGTCCTAATTCATGCGAGTTCACTAAATTATACGAGTCCAACTCATAATTTAGTGAAACCTACATTAATTTTAATGAATAAAAAATGGAGTATTAGAAAACTAGTGATCGGTGCTTCTCATAATAAAAAGTGTTGTTCTAGGACCACGTGCGAAGTGAGTGTGTGGAAAACACGTTAATGGCTCGTTTAGTATGTTGTATAGTATAAGGTCTGATAGTATATTATATTGCTCAATAGTAAATTGATGGTTAAACCTAAACAACCCAATTTTGCTTAATAGTGAATTAATGGTTAAATCTAAACAAATCCAATATTAGCACCAAACACAGTAGATAAATTCATAATGTATAATGTATTGTATCAAAGGAGCCCTAAATTTATTTGGTCAAACACGTAGCATGCTTCATCTCACACGATTTCATCACAAACTTGTGACCATAAAAAAAATTGCTTTTTTTGTCAACATAAAGCTTTCTGGACCATTGTTATTCAATTATTTGGTGTTGGGTAAGAAGTAAAGCCATTAAATTATAGTATCTGCCAAAGTTGTTTAAACTTTAAATTATTGGGCTGTGATGATGGGAGCAGCAGGGACCCATTTATGAATGGGTGAACAGCTACACTCCCACTTGCCTTCTTTATTGCTGCAAGACACCCTGAAATTCTTAGGAACCCAACTTTCTCCTTTTGACATCTTCCTCTGTCTTTCTTCCACATCTTGCTTTGCTTCTCTTGCTTTCTCCCACTCTTTGTTCATGATGGCTTGGCTCAACTCACTCCAAACAAGGGCTGATTCAGTTGCCCACACACTCTGATCAACAAGAACATAGATTATCTTTCAAAACATAGACCATTTTTCATTTTTCATCTGAAAAAGTTTCTACGAGAGCATGATTCTTAATGCAAGAAGATATATAAATGAAGAAAAATACTAAACAGTTAGTACAACATCAACTATCCTTTTTAAATTGGTTGAGTTGTGTCACTACTATTATGTACTATAAACACATTCAGTGCAAAAATATAATTGGTTACCTTTGAATTTCGTATTGATTCATGACAGAGATAGAGAACAGAAGTAAATTACCTCCTCGTCCTTTACAATAGGAGCTTTGAGCCCTGTAATGACTTGTTTTGCATCATATATCACTCTGGCTTCCCCATTATTTGTGTCCTTTACTTTCACAGTTCTGGATAATGAAATTTCATAAGAAATTTGTCACTACCATATGGAATAATTCTTGAAAAGACAAGCCATGCCACCTTAATTTAAGCACGTCGTATGAAATCACTTGATTAGTCATTTGTCATCATTAATTCAATGTCTTGAATTGAGTTGCACTTTCAAAAATTGAAGAAATGTTCACTCAAATCTTAATCACACTCGCAAGTTGGGCAGAGGAAGAGAAAGAAAAAGATAGAAAGAAATAAACATAAGATATAACGAGTGATTTGATATAAAAAAAAGATAGAAAGAAAATGTTAATGGAAATGAGATAGAAGAGAAAGTGAAGTGTGAATGAATTAAAACCCTTCAAAATTTTACTATTTTTAATCTCCCATAGTATTTGTCACCCCATAGGTGAGAGATTAATCTTCTGAAGTACTTTCCGTCACTAAAGTGCGACCCCTTGCGACTGTATTTTTTCATACACATGAATTCATAGATCGAACAAATGACCACATGCTTAAGAGACTCGAGTCCCTTTCACTTGAAACAACACATTTTAAGATTTTACTTTAATATCTTATTGAATTTTTTTACTAAAGAAGAATTAAAGGGAAAGGTACATTACCTATCCCAATGACCATCAACTTCATATAGAACTTTCAATGATGATGATTCAAGTATCTTCCCATTGATCAATCTCTTACTTCCACCAAGTCCTGCATATGAATGGCTTTTGTAGGATAGCTCAGCTTCCAGCCCTGTCTCTATGCACCGTATATTAACATTGCCAACCCAATCAACCCCAGGAACTGGAAGAATTCTAATCAAAAGATTAGGAGAATTCATTTCATATGTTTCTCCATGATTTAGGAGCTTCAGCACCCTCTTACCATGCACTTGTGCTTCTATAGATGTACCTGCATATTTAGTTTACTTGAGGTATTCAGATGAATGTACAGAAGGTTGCTTAGTAAAGGACCATAATATGGAACTTGAAATTTGACTTGAAACAGGTAATTAAAAAAAAAAAAACTCAGGTCCCGTTTGGAAGAACTTATTTGAGCTTATCTTATATCATAAATGATTTTGCAAGATGTAAATAGCTTATGCTTATGAACTACAAACTTATTTTCACGGCATACTCAGATTAGTTTATTAATTAGCCTTTATACCTATTACCTATAACCTCGTTTAATTTGAGCTCATTTCATTAAGTCTATTAAATTAACTTATAGATAAGTGTTTATACGACAAACGTTTAATGACATAAATGCTTAATTAAGTTGATTATTTAGACATACCCTTAGTCTAGATCCCCAGAAACGATATAAGACTCCAAATTGTGATAACAGTTAGCTGCATTATTTATATGCAATGTTTTGCTTGGAATCAATCATGTCATAAGGTCATAACTCATGAAAAACAACAAGTTATGTCCACATACTCAATTTAATCCATCTGAAAGGTGCAGACTTGTATTTGTACTATATTTTATGAAATGCAGCACTTCATTGAATGGATGATTGTAGTACTTTTGCAACAAGCTATGTAAAGAGTAAAAGCGGTTAGGTTTCACTTAGTGCATGTTGAGAAATCGTTCTCCAATTGATTCTAAGTCATAATCAATATGGAGAAAAACTTTTGTGAGTAGCTTCTAGTTTTTAGAATGAATTTTGAAGAAAAAGAAGTTGATCCAATCATGCTCTTAGTTAATATCATATTAGTAACCAAGCAAAACATTGAAATGATATGGTGCCACCGTGCCAGCAACTATATCATTGTTAATTTGAGTCACTTATGATTTCTGATAAAAGTTAAAATACCTCTAAATTTTGGAACAGGTTGCTGGCACCATATCATTTCAATGTTTTCCTTCTCATCTGTTGCATGTAGGGCAGATACTGGAGGGTCCAGCGAAACCTGGGGTTATGAAAATGGAAGAATATAATTAATAATTGTACTTAAGCTGTTCTCAGTAAAAAAATTAGTCAAACAATCCTAATTTAAGCATATTAATAGAACTGAAAATCATGAATTCTAGAATGAATTTCATGATTCATTGATCAATAGCACAATACAGCATATGAAGTCTGTTGATACAAAGAGGGAAAACGAGGGAAAGTTAACTAACTAACTAGATTAAGTAATTGATTCTAGGACTTTGTCCTGATTCCCCAATACATAGAGCATATTTGATTCCACGTTTCTTAGTGTTAGAATTGATTCTCCATACAAAATCTATTTTAGAGTACTTGCATCTTCCCTTTCAAAATTGATTCTAGCTCTAAAAACAGTTTTGGTGTCGGACGTAATCAATTGTGATATTTCAGTATGTTACTTTACAAAAATCACTTTTCTCATAAATGTATCTAAACATAAATCACTTAACTTTCAATTCACTTTTACCATAATAACTTTTACTAAAATCAATTCTATCTCTGACAATGCTGATCCAAACACCGAATTGCTAAAATGAGCATGTACTAAGATAGTTAGGTAAATACAAAATAAAGAGAAGGCAAACCTGTTCCAGTAAGACGTTAAGGTTGCCATTGGAAACATGGTGTGTCTCTCCAAGAGTGGGATTATAGGGGGCAACCCCAAAAGATGTAGGGCGTGTGGTAGATATGCTCCATGCTACCACAGATGTGAACCTCTCCACTGGATTCTCCCCACTGTTACACCTGCTAAGCAAGTTTGAATTTGTGCAGTACACTGATTCACCATAGCATTGAAGTTGAGATTTTGGGAAATTAAACAAAGGCGGCAGCTGCACACAATGTCAACAACTTTTAATTCAATTCATAAAACCACTTTCATTCACTTTTTATCTTAAAGCATGTAATCATTCATTTACACCGGAATCAAGCCCAAGAGATGACGTGTGTTCCAAATAAACGCTGTATGTGTAATTAAATTTACGATTCTGTTCTAATGATTTAGAGTTACCGAATACAGTACACAGTGTCAAAAGCTACCAAAATAGTAAAAGTGAAAGAGAGAGCTTGCCTGGAAGTGTGTGAGATCTGATCCTGGCCGTACATTCTTGAGTAAACTTAATAAGCTTTGAAGAATATTAGGAGCTCTATAAGATGGCTCTAAATCTGTTTCACCTTCGAATGAGAAAGGCTTGATGAGAACAATCTTAGGCTGCTTCTTTCCATCGGTCACCTACAATTAATATCACCCCAGCCACAATTATAATGTAATACAATTTCTCATTTCTTTACATACGAATTCTTGTAAAGAAGTAAGTATTGTGTGTATTGTATAAATATCTTTGATCAAAACTAAAACATTCTATAAAAATTACATTGAAAGAACTATAAGTATAAAAGAGTGTTCTGGGATATAATAAAGAGAGTGGGTTCCAGAAAATTCATTCACACAATTAATTAGGAGTTCTCATCAAATCCGATGATCCAAACCAAATCAATTAAATCGGTTAGGGTTAGTTTGAATAATTGGTTCAATTCACTTTGAACCCTAACCAATTTGATCTATCACCTGATTATTATTTTTCCAATCCAATATATGCATTTTAATCCCTAATGTTTAAAACTTATTTTTTACTCATTTTTTGACCTTCTTTCCTAGAGTTACTAAGTGCCGTTCTAGATCAATATTAGTTCGAGATACAAAGCCACTTCAATAAAGATCTCTGTCTTTCTCCTCCATTTCTCATTTTGTTGATTGAAATATGATAACAACTATTTTTTGAGTAAAGGGAGGCTTTCCTAACTATAGTGGTTGCTCACACTCAAAACTCTTCTAGTCTAGTACACGTACATTCATGGTTTTGCTTCGGTTAGAGAAAAGCACAAGATTGTGCTTTGCCAATGTTGGATTTTGGGGGCCAGCATCTTCATCAAACATGAGGCCCAAGAGAAAAACTACTAGTCCGAATTCCATTGTTAATAAATTTTTTATTCTTTAAATATATTTTTTAGTCAAAAGAAAACAAATCCTAGCAACACACTTTCTAATATTTTTTTTACGAGAAAAAATTGGGGACAAATAGCTGTGTTATTTCAAAATGTCTTAACACATTTTTTGTTAAAATGATTAAGAGAAATACTCGCACTCCTCGATGATTTCCAAACATACATATTTTCTTTCCCTCTTTTGAAAACATCCCACTTCCATTCCTCTTTCTTATCTTTTCTTTCCTTTTTTTTCGTCCTCTCAATTTTTTTTTCCTATCCAAACAGAGTATGAGAGTTGGCATCCCATCGACATCGAGAATATCTTAACGCGTTGTGCCCTTGGAATAATAAATATCAAGTAAAGTAATGAACCTTTTATTTTTCCTTTGTGTTTCGGTTTCACAAGCGACAAACAACATGTAGTAAAATAGCCACAAAAAGTAAAATGAAAATAATAAAGTATTAGTTATGAGTTGTCAGCAACCACCACATATGATATATTGCGTGATTAGCTAGCATGTCGTGTGTGTATGTGTATATACGTGCGCCATGGAAACTTAGAAAAGAATATGAATCATATATGTAGCCATTGACTAAAGCTGAAACAATCCTCTAAGATTCCGCCACAAGAAATTAGAACCAATAATAATAGATCGATCGATGTTATCAATCACAACTATGGTGTGTGGATCCATTGCACACAATACAACTGACACAAAGCACATGCTTTCATAGACAAATACATGGAAATTAAAATAGTCGAGAAACAGAAGAAAACATACCATGTGATGATAGTTGATGATGAAGAAGAAGAAGAACAAGAATCCAGCCGTCCAGCTATGAGTATTGGAGAGAACTCAGGCAGGTATGATGTGAGAAAGGCTGTTTAACTATGCTCTAATTTATATGAGTATTTTCACTACTTTGCCACTTTGGTGTGGAGAATACGGAAATGAACTCTTACATACTATAATGGAATATATATATATATATATATAGAGCCTATCAACTAAAAAAAAAATTATTATAAGAGATGAGAACATTAAATCGTGACCGTACAATCATATATGTGTAGTTGAGATTAAATGTTAATTAATGGTCATGTGACTTTTTTAAAAATTCATATGACTTTATGTTTAAGGGAGTTGGTTTTAGGACCACCCATTTGGTCCTAAAACCACCCCCTCTTAACCATTATACCCATAATACCCCTCTTGATAAAAAAAAAAATTTACCCATCAATACAAACTCCCACCACCCTTTTTCCAACACCTGCTTCTCCACGTTCCTATTCTTTCCTCCCCTTCGTCCGTTTCTTTTCTTCTTCTCCCTGTTTTCACGTTTTTCTTTCTTTCCTCCCCCATTCCCTTTCGTTTTCTTCTTCATTTTGCTGGGTTGGTAGTTTATGTTGTTAGTTATTGCAAAAAAGCAGTGGATTTGAGATCTGATAGTCTGGTTTCCAATATTTTGAGAATTTCGTGTTCCTGGTTAAAAATTGCACCTTAAGGTGCGATTTTGGCATGCATGATTCGCACCTTAAGGTGCGATTACAACATATTCAAATAATTAAACGAAATTATTTTTTTTTTTAATATGTTTTGTGATTTTCGCACCTTAAGGTGCGAATCTAACACACCTAAATCGCACCTTAAGGTGCGATTACCATATATACAAATAATTAAATGAAATTTTTATTTTTTTTTTAATTTATTTTTTTATTTTCACACCTTAAGGTGCGAATCTAACACACCTAAATCGCACCTTAAGGTGCGATTACGATATATACAAATAATTAAATGAAATTTTTATTTATTTTTTAATTTTTTTTATTTTCGCACCTTAAGGTGCAATTTAAATCGCACCTTAAGGTGCAATTGCATCTGTTTCCTATTTTCATCGCACCTTGCTCCATATGTTTCCTATTTTCATCCAAAATACCACCTAAAGCTGAAGTTAGATGCTTCTCCTTTGATTCAATCTCTTCCAGCATTGAAGCAAATTTCTTCGCCAAGCATTGTAGTTGTGTCATCTTTAATTTTTGTTTCAAATCCTCTCTCGAAGAATCCATCTTAGGTTAGACCCTAAGGTGCGAAATATATATGTGTGATTTTCGCACCTTAAGGTGCGAAAATTACACAGAGCTTTCGTGACCCCAAAGTCACGGTACGAGGACGACGAAGATAATGGTGATGGGAGGAAGAAGGGGGTGGTGTGGGGTGAAAGGTGATGAGTGAGGGGTGGGGGGGATAGTTAGGAAGAAGAAGAAGAAGGATATGAAAGTAATAATTATTATTATCAAGGGTAATTGGGTAATTTACTTACTCAGGGGGGGTGGTTTAAAGACCAAAGGGGGTGGTCTTAAAACCAACCCCCTATGTTTAAATCTTGACCATTGATGTTAGATACTATGGTCAAGATTTAATGTTCTCATATCTTATAATAAACACTTCTTTCACTTGATACGCTCTTATATATTTATATTTATATATATATATATATATATATATATATATATATATATTTGTTATAAGAGGAAAAACAAAAAAGAAAGAGAAAACTAGGTACTCAACGCGTCAAGATACATAAATGCATAGACAAAGGACGGAGGCTGTTTTCAGACCCGCCGAGGGGTTCCATCACACGCCGCTTACCTCGCAAGACAATCCGCAATGTTATTTTCCTCCCTTGCGACATGGATAATAGAAACATTCCAATCTCAGTTGAGCATATCCCTCACCCTGGCGATTTCCTCCCTATCCCAAAAGGTGCTAATATCATTACAAGTCTGTAATATCTACACCACATTCTCGCAGTCACACGCATAGACGACATCGCGAACACCCAGCTCCCAAGCATGGGTCAATTAACACAAGAGGCCCACCCATAGTTGCACATCCCAAGATCCAACTCCCATCTACCAGCAGCTGAAAAGGCGTTATACGAACGTATGTCACCGAGGGAGAAAGGTGCTTTGAGTAGAGATACATCCGTCAAGCAGTGACATCCGATAGAACCCACCCCAGAACTTGGTTCAGCTCCCACTTGTTCTCTCCCAAACATTGTTCATTCATCCATCTCCAACCCCACCACAACATAGCGACCCCTAAGATACATTGTTGCTGCTTAAGTAGATTCACGAGCCAAGACGAGAAAGGGACATTGGAATTAGGAGGTGGTGAAATGGAGCCAAACTAATGCCAGAGCAAACAAGAGCGGGGGCACTCGCGAAAGAGATGCGACAAGCTCTCTCCAGCAGCACCACAACGCGAGCAAGAAGCCGACTCACTGATATGATTCTGATGCCTCTTCTCATTAGTGGGAAGCCCTTTCTTCATAAGAAGCCATAGAAAAAATCTAATCTTCTCAAGAACCTTACAACGCAAAACACGCTTCCATATCCCCGAATCAATTGCGTCGAAATCACCCAAGGTTGCATATGCCGAGGACACACTATACCTGTCGTCATTTGCGGCAGCCCAACGAATAGCGTCGCGCCCCGCCGAATGGGTAGGCACCCTAACAATACTAATCTCCTCCTTGACATCCAAAGGTAACACTGTATACCGTTGCTCAAAATTCCATGAAGAGCCCAACCATAAATCTGCCACCCTGGGTCCCGTGTCTAAAACATGAACAAACGGAACTCTAAGACAGAGTTTACCAGACCCCAACCACTTGTCATACCAAAGAGATGCAAGTTTGTTCCCTAGATGTGCCCGGAATCCGTGTCGTAAGTAGTCCTTAGCCCTAACAATGCCCTTCCAAACGTACGAGTTTCATGTCTTGTATTCCCCATCAAGAACTATCTCATTGGCCAAATACTTATGAGAAAAAGCTGTTATCCACGACTTTCCTCTATCGCACAGAAGACTCTAAACTAACTTCCCAAGCATGGTGACATTGTTGAGGCGAGCACAACGAAGACCAAGCCCACCCCTTGTATTGTCCCCTTACCCCAAATGTAATTACGGATTTTCTTGTCTACCAAATCACAAATTGATTCCGGAAGCCAGAGAGCCTGCATGGTATAAACAAGGAGAGAGAAACTACAGATTTAGCCAAGCATAACCGACCCGCTCCATTCAAGAGCCTAGTCTTCCAAGAAGCAAACATGGAATTAATCTTATCAATTATTGGAGAAAAAACTTCCCTTTTTACTCGACCTTTCAACAGTGGCAGCCCCAGATACTTGCCCAGATTGCTAGCCCGATTAATGCCCAAAATGTGAGAAAACTCCTACTGCACATTGTGGTCAATACTCTTGGAGTAGAACATCTGAGATTTCTCTAGATTGACTCTCATGCCAGAAGCATCGCAAAAGTCATTCAACGCGTTGGCAACCACATGCATCTACTGCTTGCTGGCTTGGCAAAATAATAACACATCATCCGCAACGAAAAGGTGGGAGATACCAATCCCTTCTCTGGTAATTCTGATCGGATGCCAGACCCCTGCATTTACCAATTTCTGTATGTGAATGGCAAGACGTTCCATGCAAAGAACAAAGAGGTAGTCCATAGTGGATCGCCCTGCCTGAGACCTCTATGAGGAGTGAAAGGAGGAAGCTTGATCCCATTCCAAAGGATCGAAATGGACGCCTCTTGCACACCCCACATTATAAAGCGAACGATAACAGGAGGGAAACCAAAATCAAGAAGAGTAGCCCGTAGGAAGTCCCAACTGACTCGGTCATAAGCCTTCTCCAAATCAACTTTGAGGGCCACCAAACCACCTTTTTTTCTTATGATTATGAAGAGTATGCATAACTTCTTGGGCCAGAACGTTGTTATCCTTCGTCCCGAGACCCGAGATGAAACTACCTTGGAGAAGGCCAACAAGATCAGAAAGTAAAGGTCGGAACCTATTAACCAAGACCTTCGTGATGACTTTGTATGCCACACTGCAGAGACTTATTGGTCTGAAGTCCTTGAAACAAAGGGGAGCATCCACCTTGGGAATAAGCACAACTAGAGTATCCAAAAATGAAGCGTCCGCCCTACCATTGCAAAACGCATCAACAACCAACTTATGAAAATCATGTTTCAAGATATGTCAGTACTGTTTATAAAAGAACGCATGGAAGCCATCCACTCCTGAAAGGTAAGATCTAACGACGGTCGTTAGGTCATTAGAATGAACCATCCATTCTTATTCTTATAAAATGATGTATCTTATGATAAATATATTTTTATATGAGAAAAATAAGAATGAACCACGCTCGTTAGATCTTATCATGAATGGTCAAGATTAAAACATGAAGTCATGTGACTTTTTAAGTAATTATGTGACTGTTGAATTATTTTAATCTAAACCATTCATAATAAAATCTAACGGTCGTGATTTATTCTTACTTTCTTATATTAAAACATGTTTCTCATTAAATTTCTGATGTGCTCAGACAGGGTTGATGTCTTCGTTGACAAAGAGAGCAAGAAGTCGAGAAGAAAAAAGTTTGGTTTCATTCGGTATGTGACCAAAGAGGAAGTCGTTGGAGCTATTAATCATCTAAATGGTGTGATGTCGATTCTTGAGGGTACGTCTTGCTTGACACGTACATTCATTTAAAATCGTGGAAATGGTTCATCAAAGAAGGAAGAGTGGCTTATAAGAGGTGTCTCATCCGTACAGAATAATCAGGATATTGCAATTTCTCTATCATCTAACGAAGATAGAGAATGGTTGTTGTTGCAAGTTGCAACTCTCAGAAGTCAGAACAGTCTAAAGTACGTACCGATGTAATTCATGAGTTCTTCCTCTCTGCTGCATCTATGGATTGAGAGGAGAGCATAAACAAATCATTACTCAAGGGTTAAAGTGAAAAAGAAGCTCAAATGTATTCAAGAGTTTTGCCATCGCAAATTGAGTGGGTACGTTGTTGGAGGATAATGAACAAGAGTTTATTCATTCTTCAAACAAAGTTATTTGTTCAAATAAGGCATGGTAGTGGCCACTTAATAAGCTGCTTGTGGGTTCATACTAGTTATGGAAGCCAAGGTGGCCTCTATTGATCATGTTACAGGGTGTTTGAAATTGTTCTAATTTGGTTGGTGTTGATTCAAGTGGTGGGAGTTGGAATCTCTTCAATCCTAAATGATATTATTTTCAATCATAATCAATTTGGTGGACAAAAGATTTGGGATCAGCACCATATGAGAATTTCATGGTGGACTGGCTTGAATGTCCATATTTAGCTTCCTTATTTGTCTCACATTTAGACAATTAAGGATTCTCACAAAGAGAGAAACTCCAAAGTTAGGGGTTGGATAGTTCCAAAAGCGGTGACACTTAACTTCAGTGTCGATGGCACTTCTAGAAGGTGGGGTTCTATATGAACGACAATAGAAGATAGATTCTAGGCTATTTTTTCAAGGCAGTAGGAGTGGTTTGGGCCTTTGAAGCTAGGAGTGGTTTGGGCCTTTGAAGTTGAGGTTCTTGTGTTACTTAATACCTTATTATTCTATGCTCAATTCAATTTCATAAACATTGTAATTGAAAGCGATTCACCACTAACAATTGGGTGGGTAAACAACGATTGAAGATAGATTCTAGGCTATTTTTCCAAGGTAGTAGGAGTGATTTGGGCCTTTGAAGCTAGGAGTGGTTTGGGACTTTGAAGTTGAGGTTCTTGTGTTACTTAATACCTTATTATTCTATGCTCAATTCAATTTCATAAACATTGTAATTGAAAGCGATTCACCACTAGCAGTTGCGTGGGTAAACAACAGTATGAATAAACCTTTGAAACTCTTGAATGTATTGAATAAGATTGATTTGTTAAGGAGGGTGTAATTTGGAGTGTCCAAGGTGAACCGGCCCGACCCGAATCCAAACTAACTGGACTTTTTTACATTGGGTCGGGGTGCGCCGAGTGCATTTCTTGGCGGATAAAAAAGCGGATTTATGTGGTTTGGGGCGATCAGTTCCGATTTGGGCTCAAGCCCGACCCAACTGAAGTAACTATATAAAAAAACCTAAGCAGGCCCAATCCCCATGAGCATTTTTGGTGTGCGTGAGAAAAAAGCTAATTCAAACTAGGTCACAAACCGTCATCACACTCTTCTCTTTCTCCGTTGTACTATGGATTCACTTATGGGGTTGGGATTTGAGGCATGCAAGAAGATGGCTTCTATAGAACCCTCCCCTTCTTTTGGGATTTGGGGGTTATTTGATTTGTATGAATTTGTTCTTTTTGCTCTTTGTAAACATTTTGTTAAGACTTTACTATGTTGAATGGATATGGATTTGTTTCTTTCATATTCTTTTTCTTCTTTTTTATGATTAATTTTTAGATCCACAACCCGTGCGAACCCATTCAACAAAACCACAACCTCATAAACAGAACCCAAACAACTTGTTCGTGAAGGGACGAAAGCAATCCTGGTTGAGTGGTGTTTTTCACATGACAAAATCGACATTTGCAGCCTGAAACCAACCGCTAGACAACCCTAATAGGGAGGAGGACCTTTGGTTATGTAATAGTAGATAATTCTTGCTTTGGAAGATGCATCTTTATGAGTAATGAAATTCAGATCAAAAAATGATAATTATAATAATACAAATAAAAAGAAAAAGAAATTGTCACCAATAAAAGTTTGTATTTTTGAGCATCAGTTTTAAAAAGCTCGATTGTTGTTAGCTTCATGGAATAACCAATCAGCTTAACTGTATTCATCATCTGCTCAAAATGTTCAGAGTCTCAAGCCTCTAAAAGAATATCCAGAATAAAAAAGACCAACAGAGACAAAAGAAGGAAAAATGAGAAATTGCTACCGATCGATGAAACCCTAGATTCAGGTTCATGGAATAACCAATCAACAAAAAAAAGGATAGAGTACTGTGATTTGAGCATCAGTTTTAAAAAGCTCGATTTGTGATAGCTTCATGGAATAAACCAATCAGTAATTCACTTCATTCATCATCTGCTCAAATAACAACAAAATATGAGGAACGAAGAACATACATACCATTTGATTTGATGAGAGTGGAAAAAGAAAAAGAAGAAGAAGAAGCAGATCTAGTTTGGCAAAGAATTAGAGAAAACTAAGGTGAGGAGGCACGACGGGAATTGCAACTTCGGTGCGGAGCGGAGCATATATATAAATCAACTATGTGACCTAATTAGGTCATAGCAAGAGATACACATCATAATAACACAGGCTTGCTTTTTCCCATTATTTTTTTCCTTTTCGATAACTTCATTTCCGTTTCAAAATAAAAAACTTCATTTCTCATTGGTCAATGTTTTTTTTTTTTTAAAGTACTTATTGGTCAATGTTATTTGGCTATTTGCAATGATTCGATACATTGAACTTGGAAGATAGATTAATAATTTTATTTGGCTATTCGCCATTTTTTTTAAATTGATATGGCAAATTTTGAGGGGGTGAATATCAAAGTTTCTCAAGTGTGCGGTTTTTAGGAACCAAACTCTTGACATAATAGTTTAAAAAACCACTTTTTACACCGACACTTATTTAGTAAATGTGCAACCAAATTCATTATATATTAAATATTATCTGTTTTTTCTTTGTTCATTTTGATTTTATCAAAGTTATCTCTTCAAGTGAATACCCCATCACTTAAACCGCCTCAAGTGCTCTCTCACCGTATCCTTTTATTTATCGTTTAAAATTGTGGGTTAAAATATTTATAATTTTTATAAAAATAATGATTTAAATTTTTTAGGGTTAATGGTCAAATTAGTCCCTGGTTTTGTAATTGAGTTTGGTTTTAGTCCTTCGGGGGAAAAATAACGTTTAGTGGCGGTCATTTTTACAATTACTGGCAGTTTTTAACTGCCACTAAACGTCATTTTCCCTCCGAGGGACTAAAATCAAACTCTCTTACAAATTCAGGGACTAATTTAACCATTTACCCAATTTTTTATTATACCTCTATCTCTCATAAGAATTAATTAATTTTTCATTTGAGAATAATTACTTGTTGAAGGTCCCTTAAAAAAAATCACTTGTTAAAGGTGAAATTGGAAAAGAATTATTTAATCTTTGATATTGTAGATATCAATAAAGAAAAAACAAAATAAAATGACTGAAGCGTCAAACAAAAAGAGATGCTCATGCTTCAAAATGCAATTTTAAAAGCTACTACAAAATTTTAAAACCTCCTTTTGTTTTTCCATTCTTAAATGTTAGGAATTAAACCTCCAGTTACTTGTTTAAGGGACAAAGAGTCTCAAAAGCTACTACTTTCATACTCTTATACTATAATATATGGAGACCTATTGGCTTATCTTTTTGCGGTTTTTAGCCCATCTTCAAAAGAAGAAGAAAAAAGAGTAAATAAAGACATGTTAGAAGGGAAAGAAAAACAGAAATCGCCAAAGAGAAAAAAGTGAAAGAGAAAAAAAAGAAGATTCCATCATGCGGAAATGATAAATAGTGAGTGAATCTAGCTAGCCAGTAGTTTTAGTAAGATTGATACTGTGACATTAACACCTGATGTCATGCTAATTATTTCATGGATTACAGCTGCAGAAGCAAATAACTACTGGGGAATGGGGCAGATACATGTAATAAACTTCTCATGAAGAAGCATTTCAGCAAATCACTAGACATATAAGCAAAACTTCATATATGGAAGAAACTAGGACTCCTCCTTACACCTGCTTACCTTTACACCTATTCATAACTCAATATCATATATTATATTTTCAGACAAATAAGTGCATGTTTGGAAAACCTTCTATAATTGATTCTGAAGCCGAAATCAAGTAAAAACCAATTCCGAGGAGAAGCTTTGTGAGTAGCTTATGGGTGTCGGAGTTGTTTCTGATAAAAGAGATGCTGATCCAAACATGCTAGAAATCTAGCGCCACAGCTTATTCCCCCACAAGTTCCAAAGAATATTACAAGCACTGCTTTCATTTGATGACCAACGAAGTTACCGGGGCCATCCTTTGGCCACAACAGGGATCCTCACCTTGTGCCCTCTGCTCCCTTTCATCAAAACCTCTCCAAAACTATAGCTTCCTGTCACTGATCGAGGGGTGAGTGTCACAGAAAACTTACGCGATGCACCTGCTCTGATAGTCATTGCAGGAGGGTTAACTTCAATGGCAACGGTTGGTTCCATTCTGGCTGTGATCACATAGGTTTCTTCCTCAGCAACATTCGTGACCGTGCGGGTGACGACTTGAGTACCCACAAGATGGGAAATTGTGATAGATGGAGTGTTTAAATTTGATGGTTTTCCCATGGTTGTGTTGCATGGAACATGAGTGTATTTCTTTATCTCATGAATATCAATGCCTGGTGTTGTGCATAAGAAGCCGAGATAGTCCTCGTATCCTAGAAATGAACAGCAGAATTGATAAAACAAAGTATTGCTGCTGTTGTACTTCATTGTGATTACTATTAAAATGCTTTGGTTTCCACCTTTGTTTTAACACTAAAATTTGTTTCAGGCACCCTTTTGATTTCCATCTTTGAACTTGGGGCAAATACATGTTTTCAAGTTAATTGGGAATTTATAGATTCCAATACACAGAAAGCTACAATAGAGAAGAAAAAGAATCAAACCTGCATCAAAGATGAGCCCAGGGTCCAAGGCAGCTCTTGGATCAACATGTCCACTCCCATAATCAAAAGGAGTGGCTTTGACAAACTTCATAGCTTCTGTTTCAGAAGTTTGCTGGGCTAGAAGAGGATTCCCTGCTCTGTCTAGAGTTGTTGAAGTTGTCATCAAGGCTGATTTAATGGCGGCAGGGCTCCACTGTGGATGCTTCTGCTTTATAAGAGCAGCAATTCCAGCTATATGTGGTGCAGACATGCTAGTTCCAGATATCATAGCAAAGCCCTCACCTGCACGAGCAAAAAAAATTTGCTTAAAATAAATCAATTCTATAATGTATCATTTTTTTCTGTTCTTCTTCTACCTTCCTCCCTCCCTACCCTTTGTAGTATGTAATCATTCTTTAAAGAGACATGATAGCAACACACTACTTCCAACACATTCTCTATTATTAGGTAAATTCCATGTGAGTCTCACTAAGTCATTACTTACCAACATAATTTGGCTCATCAGTTCCATTTAGAGACCAAGCACCCCAAATCAATGAACCAGGAGCTAATATGTCTGGTTTGAGAAGATCTGCCTCTTGGAAGCTGAAGTCCTTTATATTTGGCCCTCTAGCGGAGAACAGTGCCACTTGTGGTGCAGATTTATGTAGGATAGGCACCAAACCGTCACCAATTTTACCTGTACCTATGAAACTCTTCACCCGCCCAGTCCAGTCTCTTGGTGTAGAAGTATTATAATAATCTACAAGTTCCTGAAAAAATAATAGGCAAGTACTAAATGACATGATCGATAGAGCATATTTGTGATCATAAACAGAAAAAACAATTAGGAAAAGGTAGAACAAGGAGAGACAACAATAATGATAGAAAATAAGAGCCCGTTTGGATGCGGACGAAAGAACAATTATTGGAGCTTATTTAGTTTTTTTTTAAATAGATAAGCTCCAATAAGTGTTCTTTGATGCGTATCCAAACAGACTCTAAGTAGTTGATTGTGGAATAAGTTATGGACTAAGAGAAAACAGATTTAGCTGTAGTGATACCCAATCTCCCATTACATAAATATACGAGTAAAGGTGAGTCTAAGCACCTGTGAATTGCTGACATCTGTGATAAGAATCCCAGGAAGGCCAACAGGGACAGGATCAAATTTAGTTCCCGGGGAAACATTTTCAACACAGAGAACAAATCCAGCTGCCCCAAGGATCTTTGCTGTTTCAGAGACTTTCTTGATTGATGCAGTACCAACAACAAAATTGAAAGAATATCCACAGAGAAGAATATTGCCCTCTATCAATTTCTTGTTTAAAAGTTCTGGTTTCTGGCAATCTGTGGGGCTGTACTTCATAAGTGAAGAATCTAGCAGCACATCATTTGCAGCAACCAATTTGTATGTTTGGTTTAAATGTGTAGAAGCTGCGCAAGCCATTATGGATATTTTAGCAATATAGACTGAGCAGTGAGTATATAAAGCATATAAGGGAAACTAACAAACAACAAAATGAACTGTGGAAAACTATATGCTTTGCCACGTAAGCATGGATTCACAGAACACTGAAGTGACCTTAATCCTTGAGAAAGAAAAACTCGAGAATTTGTCTTGAAACAAACATAGCATTTATAACTGTTAAGTATGGCTCATGGGTAATGTCAAGGGGGCGAGCGAAGCGAGCCTTGCCCCTGCCCTTGCGTTTGGCCCAACTGTTTGTTTCGGGGGTGACTGGGGGGTGTGGTGGGTGCGGGGGACGAAGCCCCCTGCGGTACGGTCCAGGGGTATTGTTGTAATGTAGAACATTATTATCTCTATATAAGGCTTGTAACACTGTAACCCTATTCTTAACCTAATCAATAAGGCGGAACTACAGCTGCTCTGTAGTCGCAGACGTAGACACACTTTGTCGATTTGCGTGAACAAACCTCTTGTGTTTTTCTACTGTTTGCGATCGTCTATTTCTTCTTATACTGGTTGTTGTCCTAACAATAACCAATCCCGAATTTATGAAAGCAAACCTCATTGGTGAAGCTCAAGAGTCAAGAGGCTCACTTTGTTATCATCACAATTAAAAAAAAATTCAGAGATAACAATTATCTTAACTATTTTAAGACAATAAACCTCCAGGAATGAAAAATAAAGCATTTCATATCATATAGTATACTAATGGGCTTCCAACATTCCATAGCACTAGGTATACAAGAAAGTGCTTAATATTCTCAGACAGTTGATGATTTTAGCAAAATCTTCCACATTAATCTCCCGATGCTAGTCCAGCAAAAAGAAAAAACATATCTGAAGAAACATAGTAGGAAATTGCAAAACTCACGTGACAGCCCAACTCCAGCTAAGATTTTTCCATTTCCAAGGAACAAATGGTTTTTATATCTGCGATCATCAATTGCAGCGGCTACAGATGCTATCCATGGACTATATGAAACCATTGTCTTAGGAAAAGGACCACCATTTCCAGCGGCCTGTGCAACAAATACACCAGCTTTCACAGCTCCAAGAAGTGTAGCATCAAAAGGGTTCAAAAACGTAGTTTTAGTTTCTGCCGGAGGACTGTTGGGTCCAACTGAAAGGCTGAGTATATCCACTCCATCATATACAGCCTGTTGACTAGTAGATTAGAAATTTCAAGAAACAATACCAGAAGTAAAAAAAGAGATAGTACAATAACCTATTCGAATTTATGTTGATTGTTGAGATTTACAAAAACAAATCTACAATAACATCCTTTCACAAGGTATCTAGTGTTCCAGTGTGAACATATTAGCTAGGAAAGAAAGCAAGTGATTTGTGTGTGTACATGGGAGGTTGGGGTCTATTAATGTGTTTTTTGGGTCAATGCATAAATATATGATATACTAGTTTACCTGATCAATTGCAGCAACTACATCTGCAATAAACCCTCCAAACAGTCTATAGAGTGCCTTATACACAGCAATCCTGAAGACAAATACACCAAAATGTCTAATGCAACAGAAAGGAATGTAGTTCCCAGTTTTTAAGTCTGTTTGGATACGGACAAAGGAACACTTATTGGAGCTTCTCTACTAAAAAATGCACTAGATAAGCCCCAATAAGTGTTATTTTGGTCCACATCCAAACAGATTCTTTAATCAATTAAGGGTACTACTCCTTACCTAGCACGAGGAGCCATCCCACTTGCTTTCCCAAATTCATGGCCATGTATTCTTACTGGAATTCCATTATTTCCAGCTGCAATAGAGGCTGTGTGACTGTGAGATGATGCAAGGAAAACAGAGGAATTGTCAAAAATTATCAAATTTGATACTATTCGGTTCAAATGCTTAGAAGACATAGTAAGAAGAATTACTCTTACTTTCAGTTCTCATGATATCAATATGCACATAAGCAGGAAAGGACTCATCATATAATTAACAATCTTATAAGCAAGGAGATATGTACAGAACTCCAAGGGAAGAAGTTAACAAATAAAGAAGGTAGCGAGGCCTAACCTTCCGTGTCCATCTCCATCCAGAGGAGACGCAAAATCAATTGAAGGGTTAAATGCCCCAGCAGCAATTGCAGCTTGCGCAAAGTGTTGTGCTCCAACAATCTTCCCATTACAGTAATTTCTTTTAGTATCCGGATCAACTTCGCATTTTCCTCTATACTTCAAAACCGGCTCATACGGTTCAGTATTATGAGTAGCAAAGCTAGGGTGGTGAGGGTAGATCCCTGAGTCCACAAATCCTATCACAATGTCCTCTCCGGCCCGATCAAAGCCGCCTCCTGTTGGCCATACCCCTGTCGGAAGCCCTAAAAATTGCGGGGTATGTGTCGTAAGTTTCCTCACTTTCCAGTCCCTCTCAACAGATTTCACTCCAGGAGCATGTCTTAGAGTTTCTGCCTACTAATATAAGGGTAAAGCTTAAGGAAATCAGAGTGAAGTTTATTGTAAATTATGCAACACTAAAAAGAAAATAGAAAACATTACCTGTTGTGGAGAAATATGAACAGCAAACCCATTTATAAGATGTTTATAGCTATAGAGCTTCTTGTATGTCCCTTGCTGAAACAGCATCCCCAGAAGCATATCATGTCTCTTTTCAAGATGATGAGCATAAGAAGTAACCAATTCACTGGAAATAATTTAAAAATAAAATGTGAGCAACAGCACTTGCCAATGAAAGGAACATTGCTAAGAAGTGTGATGAACATATATTCAAGTACCTTGTGGTGTCAATCTTCTCATCAGATTCCACAGCAGTAGCTTCAAACCCATCAATTCCTCCACCGTAACTGATGATAGGTTCACCTTCAACAGTTACTATGTAAATCTCAGCGTTCCCAGAAGCCAGAAGAACAGACAGAACAATCAACAAACACTCAAACTCCACCAATCTCATCTTCGCCGAGCGTTAGATCTGATTCATGATCCAATCAAATCAAGGTAAGTAAGAAATACTAAACAATAAAACAAAACACAAGTTGGTCCCATATCTAAAAAAATGAAACAACCCTTTTGAAACTTTCAGCTAAAAGGAACAAACTTTACCAATGCCCACTCACTCCGATCCAAGTAGCAAGCTGTTTCCCACTCACATCTACAGGGAGCAGAAACATTAAAAAAAAAAAAAAAAACACGTTAAGCTGTAAATAAACACAAAGCCAATATTAAGAAGAAAAAAGGAGTATTGGAGAAGAGGAAGTAAAGAATCATTGAGAGGAAGAAAAACAAAAGATGGTATCAAAGAGGAAAGTGAAATGGGAATGGTAGTACACTACACATCTCATTGAAGCTAAAGCATTCACTCACATTTTTATGAAGGTGATTCAGAGATCTAACAGTCACTGTTGAAACTGAATGCCATGGAAGAAGAAGAAGAAGAAGAAGATGGATAGTGTGAGTGAGTAGAGAGTGAAGAGTGTAAGGGTTTGTTTGATTCGATTTCAATGGGAGTGAAGTGAAGTCAGAGCATGATGATGGCTGATCTTGAATCTTGATGCAATGAAGTAAAATCTTAATTAAATAACATTCATTCATTATTAGTATTATTCAAATCATTTTGTTGGGTGCTGTTCAGAACCTCAGAATCTAATTCATTAAATTATTGCTGTTTATTTTTTATTTTTTCACTTTAGGATTGGAAAATTTGTGCGGTTTTTTGCTCATGTTTTTTCGCGAAATTGTTTTAGTAATTAAAAAAAAGGTGGGAAGGGGACATTCGCGCGAAGGCTTGTCGGAGACGGTTGAGATGAAAAGACGATAAGGCCCTTGTAGTTTGATGCCAAAATCACATGATTCATTACATCTTCCGATTAACTTGTACTACTTCTCGTTTTAGAGTAAGGGTTAAATAAGTCTTTTTTCATGGAATATACCTCATTTCGTTTTTAATCCTTGTAAAAAATTGTATTTTTTTCCCCTCCAAAATTGTTAATTTTATTTGCATTTTTTTAGGCTTAAATAATTTTTTGTCCTTGAAATATACACCACTTTCATTGCTAGACTTTGCTAAATTCTTTTTATTTTTTCATCCTCCAAAATTATTAGTTTTGTTGAGTCACTGACGTTAAATTTTTCATGTAACTAAGACGGAAATCCAATTTAGCATGACATGTAGCTTATTTTAAATCTTTTTATTCCACCTAAGCCGGACACGTCACACCTTCCACCTATCCCCTCTCTTCATTCCCCACCGCCCCCATTACCCCCAACGACGAAGACACTAAAAGTGGTCCTGCCAGTACTTATGAAACCAACGTCCACCCCTCTATGTCCCAAGCATCTATCATCCATCACTATTCTCCAGCAACCATGTGAACCACCAACATCCATAAACCTTCACCTTTCAACCAATCAATGACAGATATTCATCCAGCTCTTGATGTTGTCATTGGGCCCCAGCAAGACCGTTGGAGTTGGGGAACCTCCTATATGTCAAAACTCAATCCCTCTCTCTTTGGCAGTCATGAGCCATGTGGTTTGGCGCCACGATGAAGGAGATTTAAAACTGTTTGGTCAAAAGTTGTTTGTAAGAGGGTTGGGGGAGAGGAGACGTGGGCGGCTCTGGGGAGATAATTAAGGTGGAGGTGAGAAGGGTGAGATACGGGTGGAGGTGAAGGGGGGAAGGGTGAGGAGAGGAGGAGCGAATGGAGAAAGATAATGGGTGAGTGAGGAAGGGGGAAATGGTGGAGGAGATCGGGAGCCATGCCGAAAGAGGTTGGAAGTAGGTGGAGAGGGAGGTGAGGGAAGACAGCAAGGTGTGTGGTGGGTCCATGTTTCCATATATAATTAAAATGTAATAAGAAAATGTAACATATCAGGTCCACATGGACTTCCGTCAAAGTTGTATGAAAAATTAATGTTAAAGACTGAAAATAAATTGGTAAATTTTGGAAGGACGAAAAAAAAATTGCAAGGACTAAAAAGGGAAATTGAGTATATTTCAGGCATCAAAAACTTATTTAAAAATGCCACATGTTAAATTCACATGAAAATTTGTGAAAGTTGGATGAAAAAATTTAACATTAAGGACTAAAAATAAGACTGGTAATTTTGGTGGCATTAAAAAAAATAGATGGAATAAAATGGTAATGAGGTATATTTCAAGAATAGAAAACCTATTTAAGCCTTAGAGTAAAACCTTTTGTAGTCGACAAATGGATTATTTATTAATTTAGTTATTAATAAATAAATTAATTATATTTTAAAAATTTGAAATACATAAATTTTTTGCCCCTCAATCTATTCATAACTTTCGAATTTTTTTTTAAATGAACTTTCGATATTAAAATAAAGGGTTAATGGTTAATTTGTTCCCTGATTTTGTAAGGAAATTTGATTTTAGTCCCTCGGTGGAAAAATGACGTTTAGTGGCGGTTAAAAACTGCCAGTAATTGTAAAAATAACCGCCACTAAACGTCATTTTTTCGCCGAGGGACTAAAACCAAACTCACTTATAAAATTAGAGACTAATTTGACCATTAACCCTAAAATAAATCAAATTTTGTTTGCTAACATCTAATTTTTTTAAAAAAATGATATGTCATCCCAACCTCATTGAAATATGCAACATAAGCACTAAAAAAAAGAAATATGCAACATTCATGAGTTAATCTATTTCCAATCACATTAAGGGATTAAAATGTAATTTACCATTATTACCTTTCAAACACACGCATTAGTAAATAAATTTACTTACTCATTTGTACTTTTGTTATAATTTAGAAAGTAATAGGAAATTTATTTGTAAAGTAAGCTCTTTAATTAATACAGTGATTTAAAGAGAGTTGTGGAATTGATATCGAATCCTATTAAGATTTATTCTGTCTAACAACAAATATTATTTATTTAGGTACTAATTATGCTATTAATGCTAAATTATTCATGGATATTACTTTAATAATTAGCCATGATCCTCTGGGGCACCCTTTCATTATTTCTATTGCCGCGTAGATGCAACTTCCTTCATAGCCATGGGAAACGTTAAATTATACATAGTAAAAGTTCAAAGTCTAAACGCTAGCATCTAAAATAAAATAAAAAAGTTGTATAACACTAATAATATGATTTTGATTATATTCGTGATCATACAACTTTGACTATGAGGACTGTAATCATTATGGTGCTATCAATTATATTTATATAATAACGTTTTTGTGAAAGTTTATTTAATCATATTGAGAGTCAAAAGGAGAGTTTAGGTATAGACCGAAACAAAACTTTATGTTAGGTAATGTTTGTTAATAGATGATTGCTTGTTTGAATATGAGCAATGCACACAATACGCCGTGTCTATATAACAAAACATAAGGATGAATTTGGATATCAAAGTTTGGTTGAATAAGGAAAAGGAATGTACACACCACTAAAATTGATATGTAGTTGATTCTTCATGGAAATTATTTTCATGATACTTGATTGGACTGTGTCAATCAATCACTCACCAGAGTGTTTTAGGTTGGAAGGAAGATCTTTAAGTCGTGCTGGAACTTCGGGGAGGAGGGTGTACATGTAATAACACTTCGACGTCTAAGTTAAGAAAGTGAGTGATAAGTATATGAATGAAGAACTGAAGTAGTGCACATGTTGGGGAGACCCACCAGCCTTTGTCTTTGTGCTTATACACAAACATGTGGTCTGAGATTCCCTTATCGAACAGAGAAAATGAAACTGAATGGTTCCAAAATATACATCACAACTCATACGTGAACTCGTGAAAGAAAAGATTAAAGTGAATAAAAAAAAAATGATGCAAATTTTTGTTGCAGGGAATGAAATCTCCTATGGTTTAGCAAAAATATCTCTTATGGTTCATGATTTTGTTATTTTAGCAACAACATTTTCTAATCATCTTGTGATGAAGGTTGTCACTATTAATGATAGCTGTATAATTAAACCGAAAAAACCGTTATTATTATAATATATATGCAGCGGTTTTATTTCATGCAGAAATTACTACATAGGAGTATTAGTACTTAATGGATTTTGGCTTTTCTAAACTTTATATTCAAGTTCTGCTACTGGATTTGTTGAATACGATGGACACTACCCATTCATCTGTCATAAATATTCGTTTTGTTATAAATGGGGACAAAAGTAATTGCCAATGTGACAAAAGGCACTAGACCTTTTTTCTGCTAGCTAAGGACAACTAATCACCCTAACCTAAATAATCTCACCTTTTCTACCCCTTTTAGGAATTTTCACGAGTCGTGGTTTTGATCATATGACACTGTTGGATGCGCCATTGAACCTTTATATTTATTTTCTGACCATATGATTCACTGAATCATAGTTAATGCAAAACCTAGCTAGTGCCTACTATGAATATAACCTTTTTGATTGGCCATGCTTGTATAGTTGTGATCATGATCAATCCATGGGAGATGTGGGCTCTGAATTTCATTATTTTGTCTTGAAAGAGTCACGGAGGAAGTTACTATTAATGTCTATCTTTTGGCATTATTCTCTATTTCTAAAGTTCCTATTACTTAAAAAAAAGTGCCAACTTACTATGGTCACACCAAACGCGTAAATAAATTGGCAATGAGTTACTTATATTTTATGGGCTTCGGCCCTCCCTACTATAAAAAAAAGTAAATGTCTCATGTTTGCATTTATGAATACAATTGTGTCAAAAAAATTAGTAGCGGCTTTGTCACCAATAAAAATCATATTTGACTCTAACATAGTTGTCTCATATGAGGATATATGTGGTTAAAAAATCTATTTACTAGGGGTTAGATCATATTGTTTGTAGGAATTTATATCTTATCATATATTAGATTTATGTGAGATCAAACCAACTTAATAAATAAATAAGGTCAATATTTTTCCAAAACTATTTAGGTCATTTAAAAAAAAAGTTTTACAAAATTAACAAGCCGGCCTAATTAAATAAATATAATTGATATAAATATTGTTAATATTGTGGATCGTTAGGGTGTTAGACTCGACTGGGGAAATAAAGCAGTTCTGGCCCAGAGAGACATAGAGGTCGAATTCAGTTATCCACCACACCCATAGCAAGGCTTCGTCGTCAAGGCTTCTTGACTCTAAGCCTTGGGGGGTGTAGATCGTCAGGGCTTGGGCTGACCAAGTCACCCGTTCCACACTGGAATCTTTGCAGGTTGACCAAGTACTTAATGGACGGGTCAGCCGCCCACGGAGAAATGCATCTAGATATGCCCCCCTCGGCTCATTTATAGAATTGTTTGTTTAAGGGGAAATGGTTGATGTTACGAAAAAAGTAACCAAAATAAAACCCACGATAGTTAACGGACATCATAATATCATGTTTTGACCCTTTTTTCTCTCTCCATAATCTTTCTTGTGTTTGGTTGTATTTCATGTCCCCCCCTCATCTTTCTTGAAATATTTTCCTGTAGCTTATACGTTACAAGCTTATCAGGTCTTATCCCACATCCATATAGTGAATTAAATAATCTCTCATTTTAATATATATGAGTGAATTGATGGATAAGTTCATATAATACAATGTTAGTACTAAACAATGGATAAAATCATAATATATTGTATAAGCTTATATTATTATCCCTAATATGGCATACCAAACGAGCTCTAAGGGAGTAAAACATAAGTGATCTCCTCACCCTTGGTTTAAAAGTTCTTTCTAAATAGTTTAACACGTTAACCAAATCAAGGTAATTTTCATATATTTATACAAAATGATCTTATTAATTTAATAATTTGACTTCCAAAATAATCACCATTTATTAGACTAGTATAAAGAAATTAGTTTTGCTTCAATAATAATATATCTATTCACATAAAACCATTTTAAATGTCAATCCTATCAAGTTATATATGGAATCAAATGATGGAAATTATTCATCATGAATCACAACCATCACAAATCATGTATCATATTCATACATGAATAACATGAATCTACAAATAGGAAAATAGTTGTATGTAATTATTATTTTTTGTTGAGGGTGGATGTCTCTCAACTATTTTACCACATGAGCTATCTAAAACAAGAAGATGTCAAAGAAAAGGACTAACAGTTTTTTGTTACAAATATTTTGGACTGGTTTTTTCTCCTAGAATAGACTAATAGTAGTTAGTTAGAGCCTTAGAGGTGCTTGTAGAAGACCTTTTCTGTTTTGTCAAACTTGTGGAAGGCCTTCAAGTGTAACAAGGTGTCAACCCAATTATTTATTTAATTTAGGTCAGACTAAATCAAATGTCAAGCCTAGCATCACATCATAAGTGAAGGTGGTGCTTGACTGTTCCATTTGAGCTTATGGACTTGGATCCCCACCTTTTTAAGGTGCTTTGGGAACAAGACAAAACATGCAACAACCTAATATCAACATGTAGCAAGTAATCCTCCAATAAACAAGATATATATATGAACTTGCTGAGAAATCATAGAGATTGAGATGTTCCCACTGCTTTTGAATAATTTCATCCCCTTCTCAATGTGATCAACATGCGCATGTGCAAGTGACAAATTGCTGGTGTTCATTATATTAACCAATAAGTTGAGTAGCGTTGGAACTTAACTTATTGGACACCACTATACTATGTTTTCTAAGCTGACACCATTCTCCAATGATGTTGGAAACCATTGGGACCCTTTTGCAGCAGTGCTCCAAAACGATGGCTTTTGGCCTTCACGCTGTTGTGTTGAAGAAAGGCTTGCAATCCCATGTTTTCGTTTCAAACCAACTCCTCAACATGTATGTCAAATGTGGCCGCGTCTTTCTTGCGCGAAAGGTGTTTGATGGAATGTCTGAACGGAATATCGTGTCGTGGTCTGCCATGATATCTGGTTATGATCAATGTGGGGAGCATTGGATGGCACTGCACCTCTTTTCTCAAATGAAGCTCATGCCAAACGAGTATGCCTTTGCCAGTGCCCTCAGTACATGCGCGAGCCTCCGGGCCCTGGTGCAGGGGCAACAGATTCATGCTCTCTCTCTAAGATGTGGCAATGCATCTATCTCCTTTGTTTCCAACTCCCTTATTACAATGTATATGAAATGTGGTCAGTGTAGTGATGCTTTGTCAGTGTATGACAATTCAGTAGGTGCGAACTCTGTTTCCTATAATGCTCTGATGAGTGGGTTTATAGAGAATCATGAACCTGAGAAAGGGTTTGAAGTGTTCAAGCTCATGCTCCAAGAGGGTTTTGTTCCTGATCGTTTTAGTTTTGTGGGGTTGTTGGGGCTTTGCACTAAGTTACATGGTTTCAGTACAGGAATGTCATTGCATTGTCAAGCTATTAAACTTGAACTGGATTCGACGCCTCTTATTGGAAATGTGATCATGAAAATGTATGTAAAGTTTAGTTTCATAGAAGAAGTGGAGAGGGCCTTCGGATTGATCAAAGATAAAGATGTCATTTCCTGGAACACTCTAATTAATGCCTTTTCCCATTTTGATGATCAAGGAAAGAGTTTTCGATTTTTCAAAGAGATGATGAATGAGTGTGATATAAGGCCAGATGACTTCACTTTTGCTAGCATCCTTGCTTCCTGCGCTTGGCATGTTTCTATTCTCCATGGAAAGCAAATCCATGCTTTTCTGTTTAGAACACGACAACATTGGGACGTAGGAGTTAACAATGCCCTAGTACACATGTATGCTAAATGCAGTTCAATTGGATATGCGCATAAGGTGTTCAATAAAATGTCTAATCACAATCTTATCTCGTGGAACACTATGGTTGCAGCCTTTGGAAATCACGGGCTAGGTGAGAGAGCAATAGAGATATTTGAGCAGATGAAAGCAAACGGGGTAAAACCAGATTCAGTTACATTTACTGGGTTATTAATTGCTTGTAACCATTCAGGGTTGGTGAGAAAGGGTGAAATGTATTTTAATTCTATGGAAGAAGCTCATGGGATTGCTCCCAACATAGAACATTTCTCATGTCTTATTGATATGCTTGGAAGGGCTGGACGATTATCCGAGGCAGAAGAGTATATGAAGAAATTCCATCATTGGAATGATCCTGTTGTTTTAGGGAGCTTGCTTTCAGCATGTAGGGTGCATGGGAATATGGTCATAGGGGAACGTTTGGCTAAGCAGCTTCTTGAACTTCAACCTGTTACTACTTCACCTTATGTCTTGTTATCAAATTTGTATGCTTCTGATGGCATGTGGAATGATGTTACTAGTGCAAGAAAAATGTTGAAGGGTAGTGGATTAAGGAAAGAGCCAGGCTATGCCTTTTTGAAGTGAAATGAAAGGGAATCATGAAAAATTAACAATAGGAGATTTTTCTCATTTCAGGATTGAAGAGATTATTAGAGTTCATTTGGTCTACGGTTAGAAAGTTGAAAAACAGGAAAATAGCTCATTCCCGAGACACTATTTTTTCGTTTGAAGTAGCAAGTTGTTACTTTAACAAAAGCGTACTCAAATATTTTATTTCATTTTTTATAATGGTAATCCAAATAGTCTGTAATAGAATCTTTGAAACTGATCTCTCAATATATATATATGCTCATTCTACTTTTGGAAGAACGTGTAAAAAAGTTTTGTAGAATATTTCAATTAGAACTTTACCATCTTGTCATATAAAAATAAATTAAAATAAAAAAACTAAAATGAAAAAATACAATTGAAAGTATGTGTGAAATATTCACACTACTAATGTAAACTCCCAACCACTTATTTAAGTAACGAAGTGTTAATTTATTATATCAACCCATTTGATTAAATATTTACGCTACTGGTGTAAACTAATTAAATTTTAGGTAAGTATCTAAAAAAAAATTATGCATGTTTTGAATTAAATAATTTTCTTTTAAATAGTCATTATCAAGCATTGGTTACATGCTCAAAGTAAAAGGTGTAACTAGTTAAAAACAGATATTTAAAAATAAAAGTAATCTAGAAATAAAAAGTATAACTCATTCTTGTTATCCACTTCTCATAAAAATATTTTATTTTCATTCTAACGTAAGATATCCAATAACAACTTTATTCTGTTGCATTTCTCCTCCCTTCTTTTTCATATCCCATACAACCACATAGAATATACCCTAATTATGCTTGATCCTAAAGTGACACAAAAAATTAGCAAACCACTTAGAAGAGAAGATGATGGCTGTAGAAAATTTTGCAGTTGATAACAGATCAATCAATCATTCTCCATTCCAAGCTTCCAACTTACACACCAACACACACACACCATTCACTTTTCCTTCTTTATTTTCCCTTCCTTCTCCCTTGCACAAACAAACGTGCTATTCTCTCTCTGTCTCTTTCCTTTCTCTCTCTTTTCATAAATAAATTAATAGAGAAAAGAAAGCTGGGAAGAGATAGAGAAGCAGATAATCAGCAGAAAAAACCTGCAACTTTACCAATCATTTCTTTCATCTCCCAAATTGCCACGTAATTTCAGCCACCCACGACAATTTCCCCCTTCATTCAGCTTTTTGTTCTCTGCATATTCGCTCCTTCCTTTCTTCCCTAATTCCCTCCTTCCTAAACACCCCAGCTATAAGTTTCGTTTCTTCTTCATCAATTTGGTGTTGTCTGGCTGAAATTTCCGATTTTTCGCTTTCCCAGAAAGAAATCGAGTATAATATTGCATTTTGTGGGTCGTGCTTCAGAAATTTAGACAAATTTCGTTCATTTTTCTTCAAAGCTCGCATCTTGTTTGGTGCGGAATTGACGAAGGATCATGCCGCCGGCGATGATGGACCCGCCATTGCTAAAACCATCGTCGATACCGTCTGTAAGCTCCGGCACAGTTTCTCAGGGTCCGGTGCCGGAGACTCGGCAATTTGAAGATCTTAGAGGTTTGCAGTGGCGTATAAATCTTGGGGTTCTGCCATCATCATCATCATCATCACCCTCTTCTTCTTCTTCAACTTACATTGATGATCTTCGTCGTGCAACCGCTAATTCTCGAAGGAGGTAAGCCATCTCAGTAGTCATGCCTTATTATTGTTATTGTTTTGATGAGGATGTAAATTAAAATTCGTTATTGTTGCGGGTTTTAATGGAGTTTGTGCTATTTGTATAATTATATTTCTCAAATTCAGTGCAAAGTTCAGAGCTTTATTGATAGATGCTACTATAGCCAAAGCATCTTGTCTGTTGTTGTCTCTCTCCCTCTCCCCATATCCCAAGTTCCTTGGCATTGATGATGTAAGCGCAAACAATTGATTTTGTTTGTATCTAATTGGTTTTGCATCTCAACTCTCGGTAATCACAAGGGAGGCCTAAGCACGCCTTGAAAGTATTATTACTATTAAATGATGGAGATACTGATACAATCATACTGAAATACAGGATATTTTGTCAATTTTCACTGTATATACTAACATGTGAATTTGTTCTGTGTAACAATGTGGTTAAAGTAAATACCATTTTTTTACTTTTTTTCTCTCAGGTCAATATCATTTTATATCAAGGTGTTGTAGTGTTGTTTCATTGGTGTAAATGAAAAGAAAATTAAGCTGTTTCTACATTTGGTGGTATTGAGGGTTGTTTGTATAAATTATGGATTTGGCGTTTGTCTTCCGGTACAAAACACCACGTGTAACAATGCCATATTGAGAGATTACTTGTTAGATCCATATCTTTTTTGTGTCAGTCCTATTTGTGTACTAAAAACAATTGTCTATTCATTAAGCTAATTGCATTTTTTGTGTGGTCATCTTGTACTTATTTCACATGAACTGTTTATTATCTTGTCAGGTATGCCAGTTTGAGAAGGCGCCTCCTGGTCGATCCTCATATTTCAAAGGATGGAAGTAGTTCATCTTCACCCAATCTTGTCATGGACAACCCGCTTTCACAAAATCCTGGTAAATCTGAGCATATTTTATCACACTCTACTTCTGCATGTTATTGTAGATAGCCAATGTACTTGCATAAAGTCCTAGTTTCTGGCTAGAGAGCAAATTAATGTGCGCAATGCTAATGTACGCTATTCCTTCCACCTTTCCTAAGATTAGTCGTAACAAAAGCCTCATCCTGTGGTATCCTTTTATAATTTGCCAGATTATAGTTCCAAGATTTTGTAATATACTCACTCCGTTCCTAATTATATGATTCTTTAGGGACATACTTCGTGTCCCTTTATATAAGACACCCTAGTAAATTTCAGAAACATTTATTATCATTTTTCATATATACTCCTTGCATTTATTGAACTTTTGTAATTCCAAGTTTTTTTACCACTAATAATTAAGTGTTTTCAATGCTACCAAGTACATTAATTAAAGGCAAATATGGAATATTGTATAAACATTTACAAAACCAATACATTAATTGAACTCATTAAACAGTTTCTTAATAAGTGTAATTGTCTTAAGATGGTCTTATAATTAGGAACCGAGAGAGTATTTTTTTTCTCTAGAGGAAGCTCATGCTGCTACCTTCTCCTGTAGTGGCAACTCAGCTCACTAGAAGGTTAATCAAAGAAATAATGGCAATCAGCAAGCACATGAGTTGTTTAAGAGGGATCATATATGAAAGATAAGCAATTATTTTGTTGCATATGGGTCCCTAACTTAGGAATACAATTAGTAGATTTCTTGCTAACCCTCTGTTTCTTGACTTTGAAAGTATGTGGTGACAATAATATGGCTTTTATATGCAGACAGTACATGGAGTCGCTTTTTTCGCAATGCAGAGCTGGAGAGGATGGTTGATCAGGATTTATCTCGGTTATACCCAGAACATGGCAACTATTTCCAGACACCAGGATGCCAAGGCATATTGAGACGAATTTTATTACTTTGGTGTGTCAGACACCCAGAGTGTGGTTATAGACAAGGTAAAATGCTCAGTCAATCAACATTTCAAGGCAATACCTTGATTTCAAGTGATATGACCTTCACCTTAATATGTTTTGCCATTTTAGGATGGTTCTTATTGTTCCTTCCAGCTCTGTGTAAGTAACTATGGTTATGGTATGCTGATCTTTGTTTTAAGGAAGCTTTGTCATTTATGATGAGTGTCTTATTTTTCCTTCCAACCTTGTATAATTAATCACAGAGCATCTAATTGAATGAAAGCTTTACTATACCAATCACAAGTAGGCAAATCATAAGCTTTGCTCATAGCCAATATCATGTTATCTAGGCTATGAGCAATGGGCTTTAGTTACTATTGCTATCTATCATTATGGGGGGGAGGGGTAGCTCACTTGGTTGAGCTAAGGGTAATAGAAGGTGAAGGGCCAGGGTTCAAACCCTGAGGAGGGATAATTTGTAATTTACAAACAACTAACATTTGCCTATAAAAAAAAAAACTATTGCTATCATTATTCTCAACTGTCAACAAATTTATAATTACTGTTGCATTGGTCATGCTCCATTAGATGTATTTATGTACCTTGTATTAAAAACTTATCTATTTTATTGTAAGATTAATTCATTATTGAACATTGAATTATTATGTTGGGAAACCTGTTACTTGGTAACTTATAAGTGCCCTTAGTTTGGCTTCCAGGTCTAGTAACTTGTTTTTCTTTAGCAGTTTATGCTAAGCAAATATCTGAGATAACATTATTTGACTTCTTTCATTCATTTATTTTCTAGGAATGCATGAATTACTTGCCCCGGTGCTTTATGTTCTCCAAGTTGATATTGAGCGTCTTTCAGAAGTTCGAAAGATTTATGAAGATTACTTCACTGATAGATTTGATGGTCTCTTTTGTCAAGAGAATGATCTTTCTTACAGATTTGATTTTAAAAAATCTTCAGACTTGACGGAAGATGAAATTGGCTCCCCTGAAAATGCAATGAAAATCGAGAGTCTTGATGATCTTGATCCTAAGATCCAAGCAATTGTATTGCTAAGTGACGCTTATGGGGCTGAAGGTGAACTAGGCGTTGTTTTGTCTGAGAAATTCATCGAACACGATGCTTATTGTATGTTTGATGCTTTAATGAATGGCGCTCATGGTTCAGTTGCGATGGCTGATTTCTTCTCTTATTCCCCTGTGGCTGGGTCTCATACTGGCTTGCCTCCTGTGATTGAAGCTTCTGCTGCATTGTATCATTTGTTGTCTCATGTGGATTCATCTCTGCATAGCCATCTTGTTGATCTCGGGGTTGAACCCCAGTATTTTGCCCTCCGGTGGTTGCGAGTTTTGTTTGGACGGGAATTTTCACTTGACAATCTCTTGATTATCTGGGATGAGATCTTTTTATCAGATAATAGTAAAGTGGAAAAGCATGCTGAGGACAAAACAGATTCTGGTTTTAGAATCTTTCATTCATCTCGTGGAGCATTTATCTCAGCCATGGCCGTAGCAATGTTACTTCATTTAAGATCTTCACTACTTGCAACAGAAAATCCTACGACCTGTCTCCAGAGATTATTAAGCTTTCCGGAGGACACTAACATTCAAAAACTAATAGAGAAGGCTAAATCCTTGCAGGCTCTTGCATTGAGTACTGAAATTTCATCCTCGACACCTTCTTTTTTAGAGTTTCATAACCTGGGAAAATCAGTTATTACTAGATCTAATACCCTTCCATCTGAATCAGCTTCACCAAAATCTCCTCTGAATGGTAGCTACTGGGAAGAAAAGTGGAGAGTTGTCCACAGTACTGAAGAACTTAAACAAGATGGTCTAGAAAAACAGGTTCCAAATCGGAGAAAGAGATGGACAGAAAAGGTAAAGTTCAGTTTGAAAAGAACAGAATCTGACACTTCTTCATCAAGGAATAAGAGTGGTAAGGAGGAAGCTAAGGCATCTATTAGGCGCAGTTTAATAGAAGATCTTTCTAAGGAACTTGGCTCAGAGGAAGATACAGAAAAACAGTGCCGTCATGAAATCTCATGTCAGCAGGATAATCTTTCTGTAGCAGTTGAAGCGGATCAACAAGATGATGGCTCTGAGGGTGGCGATAATTACTGTGCTGAGGATAGATGTCTGAGAGGAAGCACTGGTAGTGAGGAAAACTCATCTGGCCCAGCTAGTCCTCCGAATGAGGCCAATGATCGTGAAAATGACTCACTGAAAAGTAGTGTTGCTTCTAATTTATCCCTGGATGACATTAATGAAACTTCACTTCCCCTTGATTCACCTCTTCCAATCTCTGATCATCCTGAGAACATGTCTCAGATGTCAGGCTGCAATGATGATTCCTTGGGAAATTTGGCCACACACTCTAAGGAGAGAAAACTGAGTAAGTTCCAGTGGCTTTGGAAGTTCGGGCGGAATAATGGTGAGTTTATGACTGAGAAAAAAGGAGGTACTTCTCAGGCTGAAAAACCTGCCAAAAATTGTAATAATCAAAGTAGTAAAGTTCCCTCTTCTACAGCTCATGGGAATTATAGTTCTAGTAGTTCCAAAGGGGAATCTGTAGACCAGAATGACATTGGCACTTTGAGGAATCTTGGGCAGTCTATGCTTGAGCATATTCAGGTAAAAGTTCTTTCTGATTGTCACTCCCAAATTCAATAACGAGATAGTCATGTTTGGATATTTATTGGGACCAGTATATACAAGCGTTAGCATGCACTTCAAAGTAAAAAGTGAATGAAACTTTTCTTATGGATTGGGATGGCAGTTGTGGATACTAGTTGAATGTAAATTAAACAGACTTTCATTTCAATTCATAAGAGTTTAGTTCACTTTTTATGTTGAAGTGCTCCGTGATTTCATTTGAGGATTGAAAACAAACTTTGTTTTGCATGAAATGTTATTTATGGACCTCAAAATGATGTTATAGACATGTCATCTTTAAGTACTATATTATATATATTATGCAGGTGATTGAGTGTGCTCTCCAGCAAGACCAGGGCCAGGGAGCTTCAAAGGAGAAGTTGTCTAAAAATGCTGTGGGTGGCAAAGAGCAGGTTACAGCCATGTCAGCTCTGAAGGAACTCCGCAAAATTAGCAATCTTTTGTCTGAGATGTGAGGCCAGTCGTACATTGTATATATCATAGTTTTGTGATTACAATTCTTTAGTAACAATGAAATGAGTGTCTTCGGCCTCACTTCCACACCTCATGAATTTCAAAGTTTTGCTCTTTGCAGATGTTTAGAGTGATGTATATGTATATATCCCGGTTACATTAAATAAATTATGATGATTCATTCCTATGTATGCTTAAATTTTGCATGATTGCATACCTTTTGGTTTATATTTTTGAAAATTAATAATATTATTGCATTCATTTGGATGGGTCAAATAATAATAATAATAATAATAATAATAATAATAATAATAATAATAATAAGCTGTTAATATTAATAATCCCTAAATCTTACAAGGATAATTATCTGTTTACCTGACTAGTCTTAAGGTTTATTATAAAATATTTAAATAAAAAATTATAAGTTTTTTTGTCGAAGTTATAAGTTCATTTTTAGATAGCTTTATAGACTGGAACATCTATATAGGCCAACACACTTAAATATCTAAACAAGTCAATGAGTAATTGTGTATGTAATTTAAAATATTAAAACAAAAAACTAATATGATAAAAGAAAAAATGATATAAGTATTATTATACAATTTGACGTGACCTAAATGAGTATGAACTTTATACATACAATGATTTTTAAATAATTTAAAACCTGAATTATTCAGGATTTTCATACATTTCTTAACCTAAATTATTCAGTAAATAGGTTTAGCTAAACTTGGATTTGAAGAAATTTACAAGTCTCCGGCGAGTAACTTGAACTATTTCTACACTCATATACAAGCATTAAATTAACCTTTTTAGTTGATCATTTTATGTGACTAGTGCAACCAACCTGAAAATGATCGTGAATATACTCTATGAACAAATGAATCATTTATTGTTACGAATACTAATGTACATGTATTATGTATATATCATTCACTTACAACAATAAATGAATCTTCAATCAACTAATCAACCCTACTTCAAGTGGGAGAGAAGCTGAACTCTATATTAAACTGTAATTCCCTTGATGAGTAGAAGTATAAGAACAGCTAGATACTGGTAAGGGATCTCCAAATGGATTAGAATAACTCTGTTGAGGGTATTGATTATGGTGCGGATACTGGTAATTAGTAGGGACCATCATCATGTCATATTGTTGCTGCTGCTGCTGCTGCTGCTGCTGCTGCTGCTGCAGGAACATCATTTGTTGTTGTTGAGGTCCTATGTTGTTGGACATTGCCCATGGATCATGCTGGGTAGAATGATTGAATGGATTATGCATAGTCATTCCCTCATATTCATAACCTGCATTTCGAAGTTGAAGCTGTCTCCTTGCATGTTCATCTTCATACAAACTGTCTAGTAATAGCTTGTCAAACCCACCAGCCTAACTCAAGAGCAAGGGGAAAAAAATTAGGGTGCGTTTGGATAATTAGTTTAATTAAACGTTTATGTCACATAAGCGCTTATTTGTAAGCTAATTAGTCTCAGATTCAAAGGATTAACCCTCTATCTCATTGAGCTTAGTAACAAATAAGATGTCCTTATTTATTAGCATGAGTCTTATAAATGGAGGATCTTCAAACTAAAGTATGGTAAATAAGTGATATAGCAGAAAAAACAAACCATTTTGCGGTTTGGTGCTTGGCTGGTGTGGTTACTTGGTGTTGCAACCAATGCAACTTCCCAACCAGAAGCTCCACTTATGTTAGTCAAAGCAAGATTGCTCGAGTTGTTTCCTGCACAATTTTTTTTAAAATAAAAGAATCTTAGAATTGGATATAATATCAAGTTGCAAGAATGGTTAACTAATGAGGCAAAATTCAATCCAGTGCATGTTTGAAAATTCTTCTATAATTGATTCTGAAACCAGAATTAATTGCACAGAGAAGCTTCTGTGAGTAGCTTATGAGTTTCAGAATTGATTCTGATAAAAGAGAAGCTGATCCAAACAGTCCCAGGAGGCATGCACTACAAGGGTTGACCTCTAGGCCTTACCGCCAGGTGGTACAATTGCAAGTGCCAATGCATTCTTTTCCTCCAGTTCTTGAGATTTTGGATTTATTTCATTTAGACCCTGCAATTATAGGCAAATATATTTTATAGTCCATCAAACCAAGCCAACATGTATTATTATGATATTATCATATAACCAAAACTCACCAATAAATCATCAGTAGCATCAATTGATATCAAAGAAGGAGGTTCAATCTCCTGTTCCTTAGGTTGTGTAATTTCTACCTCTACAGGTTCTTCCTCATTGACTTCTTCTTCAGATTGTTTCTCAAGCTCTTCGGATTCTTTGCTCTCTGATTCTTCATTTTGAGAAGAAGATTGATCATTTTCCTAATACATGTTGCATGACACTTATTAACAAACCATAACATACAAATATGTTGTAGGAGCACGTGAAAGTTCAAAAATAATAAACATCAAATTCAAAGCGAAGTGTAGGAACAATTTTCACCCATTGTAATGGTTTCGCCATAAAAAGACAATCCAGTGCATTAAAGCTCGCGCTATGCTTGGTCCGACCACGTGGTTTAATGTACGCGATCTTACCTTGTCTTCTACACGAGACTGTTCCCAAGACTTGAACCCATACCTCACTTCACAATTATAGGTAGAAAGATACATATACTAGTTCTTTGAAACTAACATAAAAAATTAATATCAGACAAAAGCTTTCTAGAATTAGTTGATGTATACTCTTTTCTTACCTGTTTCTCACTAGTAGAGCCTGACGTGGGTGCTTCTTTAATGTATTCTGTCATGGTAACAAGAAAAGTATGCGGTGGCTGTTCATTGCAGGAAAGAACAAGTGAGAAACAGTTTATAACATCAATAACAAACTCTACTAAAGAGCAAAGAAATAACCTGTCTCAAGGTAGGAAATTTAAAATTCCTAGCAATGTCTAAGTCCTTGCAGTATTCATAGAAGCTTGCAAGAGTAAAAGCCTGCATAGTAAGAAGAACAACCATCAATTCAACATAAAATTCAATTCACATTGGACAATAAGAAGAATGGGTCTGAAACAAATTAGCATCATTATAAACCTGTATCATAGCTCTTTTATAAATTTGTTGAGCCTTTACTGCATCAGATCTTGACATGTCAAAGAACTGCAACTTTCATTAGTTAGTACAATTTAAAATCCAAATGAAGTGGTAAAAGTACCAAATTAAACTGAGATAGACACAACCCCATCCACAAGATTTATGATTCCATCATTGAGAGCACAATATATTTTGAAGCTCTCCTTTATTACCTGAATGATATCTCCAAAAAACAAATAAAAAGTTAGAGAAGTAGTCACAGCTCAGAATGCCAAGAAAATAGATTCCCAGAAAAAAAATAAGTCAAAAAGAATTTTTTTAATGGAGGTAAATAGGTGCTAAGGATATATTAGGTTGTAACAAATGATGCAATTATGTTCGAGATGGATAAGACTATTATGGGCGGCAAAGCTCACCCTACCCGCCCATAGTGCTCATAACAATTTTGCATCACATGAGTACTAATTGAATCCATGAGGATATCAATTTCACAGTCCAATTCACTGGGTTGTTGTAAGAGTTGTTATGTAATTTTATCTTGTGATATAATTGACGAGCAAAGAGTGCAAGTTTTGACGCAACGGTAAAGTTGCTACTATGTGACTTTGGGGTCACCTGTTCAAGATATGGAATCAGCTGTGGAATCCACAGAGTGGGTTCAATCCCTCCCTGGATCTCGCACATAGCGATGGAAGCTTTATATCACCAGGTTTCCCTTTTTTTATAAAATTGACAAGCAACATTTTATGATACATAAAAGTGCTGCTATATGAAAAGTACAAACTAAACATGCATACCAGGGCCAAAGCATACTGTACTAGATAATTTCTAAGAGCCAATCGTTCGGGCTGCAAGGTAGTGAAGCAAATTCAATGTTATATAAGGGAGAGAAATGCAGAAATCTCAACAGAACATGCAAGATACCAAGCCTAATTAAGTTCTCACTGTAATTTCTTATTACCTGACAACCAATAAGGCGATGTAGAAGTTCCTGCAGTGCAGGAAGCTTCTCCAACAGTTTATCAGTAACCAACATTCGTGTTCTGTTAGTTCCCTGTCAGAGATCATGAAAGATAGTTACTGATTTTCTGAAAAATATAGCGTGTGTGTATTGGTTCCATGTTTGTGAGCCTTAGAATCAATTCTCAATAATCAGAATCATTTTTAGATGGTTCATAGATGTTTGGCCATCGACAAAGAGAATTGATTTTATTTTATTCCCAAAATCAATTCTACGGAAAAGCTAGAGGGAGTATCTTCCGCGCCGGTGGACATAATCAATTTTAAATTTCATAACTGTATTTCACAACACTACCTTATACCTAGAAATCAATTTTCTCATAAATGAATCCAAATATTAATCACTTCACTTTGATGTCATTTTAATTCACTCTTACTTACCCTAATCAATTTTCTCAAAATCAATTCTATCCAAAATCAATTGTAGCGCTGATCCATACACGCAGTAATTAGTGGAAAGTCTCTTGGAACATTCAGTATGTGAATAAAATAAAGACAAGGGGAACACACCTTTGTTGAAGTAGGTGATGGTTTTGCTTCAAATTCGATGTCATATCTAAGGATTCTAAAACATTCAAGTCTTTCTTCCAAAAACAGTGCATAGGCTCGAATCCATTTAGAACATTCCCAAGCTGTGTAGAGAAATCTGATTAGGAATTATGACATGCATCAAAGTTCAGAGATAACAAAAGGGTTTAAAACAACATACATAGATAGAAGAAGAGTTATAACAACATACATAGAGGGCTAGAGTCATCACTGAAATTGGATATTTGGAGAAAATGTATCCTCCTTGAGTAGCTTACAAGGTCTTCTCTGAAGGCAGGATCACCTTCTCTCAATATCCTATGAATCACTGTTAATGTTTTTATGGCAACCTGTCAATAGTTTCATTATTCAGTTACAAAACAAATATCACAATATCTTGGGGAAAAAAATTAATATCATTATTCTGAGTATAATTGTGGTGGTCAAACCCTATTTCTTCTCTCTTGATATATAAGATCATAAATTGAGAAGCTAAACTTAAGAATGATCTAGCCCCCGAATGTTCATATATATTGGACATCTCATATCACATTTGAGTTGAAAGGGTATTTCTTAGAATCGGGTTAGGTCTAATTCTACACCAAAAACTAGTTTGGGGTGACGATTGCACTGTCCTATATAAAAGCATTTTTGTCATTAGTCATTGGTCAATGTGAGACTTCTCAACACACCCTTATGTTCAAAGCTGGAGGCACTTGGAGCATGAGATTTGTAGAAATGAACATATGCAAGTAACCTCCAATCAACAGATCTAGAATACGGCTTGATTAATTGGGAAAATCCTAAGTCTAAATTCTCATTTAGTCTGAGTTTTGGGAGACAAACTCAATAGGTACGAAAACCATCTTAAAATTTAGATTAAGTATAACTCTATTGCACTACTGTATATAGTTTTACATTACATATTTGAGAGGTATACGCCCACATGATCATCAATCAAGCTTTTTTCCCCCTTTGATTTCTCTCCTTTTCTGCTAATGATTTTTCATCTAGACAAAACAAGCATAAGTCAAATCTCTGCAAACACTTTCTCAACACATATTGTCTGACTTTTAAAATGAAGAAGAAAAAGAATAGGAGCTCTTATGATTTAACTTTTAGTGCATTCATTCAAACAATGTCAACCACTACTAAGTATGAAAATTGAAAAGGGACTCACTATCCAATTTCGTGTCTTGGAAAGTCTCTTGGAAAGTAGGTGTATGCAGTAAGCTATGTCTGCCCGTGGTTGGTGTGCTGATGTGGCATAGAATATTTCTGCAATGAACAACAAACACAGAAAACTACAATGAACGCCCTCTAATAGCAAAACACGATAACTCCATAGGCTACATTTTATAGCTCCTCTCCAAAAGTGATTATTGATCTTTCCGGTGCAAAACTAAACATGATTCAAAATTTAATATCCCAAATGTAATGATTTCATTCATTTGTAATTTCTTCAAACACAATCATTGATATGGAAAACAAGTATGACATGTTCATCAACCCTGGTTTCAGGAAAGAGATTTAAAACTTTCATGCAAAAGGCATGATTTTAATTTATATTAACCAAATTTTGAGGACTCACTTCGAACATGGCGTTCCTTCGGAGGATATTCTGCATGGCTGGTAGCTTTTACAATTGCAATATCCAATTCCTTCAAAAATAAAATGGAACAACATCAACAAAATGAAAGATGAACATTGAGATGTTAATTAGTTTCAAGAAATAAATGAAAAAAAATATTTACTAGGTGGAAAGAGAGATCATAGAGAATATATGAAAGATTTACCTTGTTGTCGCTATTGACCTTGGCTAAGCCAACCATAGTAGAGTCTTTGAGAGCTCCATAGGCATTTCTTAAGCTCTTAAACGTTCCCATTCATCAAATGTTATTGAGTTTGAAGGAAAGAGAGAAAGAAGATCATCAACAACTCTTTCTTTTTCCAACGACGAAAGAGGAAACCGGTTAACGATCAAAGGGTAATTTGGTAGTTTGAGGTTGTCTAAGGTTAACTAATTTACCGAACTATTTGATCATAATTTATGCAAATTCCATGTTCCTCGACTTTTAATAAATAGAAAATTAAGGAGTTCCATCAAAAAAGAAATAAACAGAAAAGGAGTTCGGTTGGGTGTGGTCATATTTTTTAAATTTATTTATGCCGTTAAAATTACATATTTTCTATCAGTTCACCTTTTTTATATCATGACAACATCATACATTTTCATATTAAATTAAAATTAAATTGATATGAGCTATTTTCAATCCTATTAATCAAAGAATTACTAAAGAAATTATACTAGATCAAGAAGATTTCAATCTAACTATATAATCAGATATATTTCTATTATAACATTTAACCATAGATACATATTAGGTTGTTGGAGACTTGGAACTACTGTAACATGAAGTTAAAAATCTCTATGCGATGTTAATTTAGGTAGCTATAATCCACAGTTCGTGCATATATATAGTTTGTGCACAATTCTAGCATATGCAAAACTATATTTAGAAGTTAGTGGGTAACTAGGAGTGTTCGTGAGACAAGTTGTGTTTATCTTCACCTGACATTAAATTTTGATCAGGTCAGCTTTTTCAAATCTCAACCCGACCCTAGACCTAAAGGAACCCAATGAGGTGCGAGTCTAATAGATTTGGGCCAAGACATTTATTGGACCGAGTTGGGTGTGTTGGCACACTCTAGGATTGACAAAGATATAATACTACCACTGTTTCTTATTATAAGAACCAAATAACTATCCAACGTCCCTTAAGAAATGTGGTTAATTTAGTTAATAACATCAAGTTTTTCTCAATTTATATCAACTTTCTAAAATTACTCATAACCCACTTTTCTAAATTTTCATGCATCATTTATGCTTTGGAGAATGAAAATGGAGAGAATATTTAATTAAATAAGGTTATTCTTGTCAAAGAATAACAAATACACCACGAACTTTGAATTGATTCTTATAAAAAAGATTTGATTCTTATAATAAAAACCAGAGGTATGTAGTATGTTATAGGAAAATGACAACCTATCTGGACGACATATGGATCGGGAAGGAAAAGATCATAGATCAATTCCTAAAAAAAAATATTGATAAAAAAATGTTATAGGAAGAACCACAGAAACAAATATGGGGCGTTGGTGGGAATGTCTAAGTCTCAGAGTTTGGAGGTCAAAGTATCATTACTTAATGTTATAGTATCAAGTCTAATAAAATATTATATTCAAACAAAATAAAAATAAAATGTTTTTGCTTTATTCTTTTTTATTTTGCTCAATCTTATTTGATTTGACTCAATTTACGCTCAGTTCAATCTATTTGGAGAACACACAAAGATTCATTCATTCTTCTCATCTTCTGCTTCCTATATTGCATTGACGGTTCCAGACACACACCATTGCCTCAGAGAACAATCTGATTTTCCAGAAGAGCAGCAAAAGTTGCAATCGTTTTAGTATTTACTCTGCCATAATTAGTATAAGATCAAACACAAACACACACCAGGGGAAAAGAGAAGAGAGAAGAGAGAAGAGAAATTTTTCATAGTAACCAGAAGCTGACCGTTGGTGGCACTTGGGGACCCTGTTGGCGGCGACTGCTTGATCAACAACATTGGGAATCTGAGACCCAATTCCCAATTCAAATGAATCATTGAATCAAACTTCTTCACTTATTCAATTGCACTCTCAACATTGTGACAGAGATAGCTTCAGAGCTCAAGAAAGTTGTGATCTTTCACCCTATTCCTCTTCCATTGCAGGTTAGTAATCTTTATTTGCCTCAATCTCATGTGGGTTTCTTCTATTCTAATGAGAAAATTTTGCGGGGTTTGACATCTGGATTCAAGTCAAGGCCTTTTATTGGCGTATTTGTATGATTCCTTCAGATCATAAGTGTTTGTTTCCCGGATTGAAATCATTGTTCAACAAGATTAATGAAGCTGATGATTACTTATTTTCAATCCTTTTAGCCTTTTCAGTGATCAGGGTCTTCAACATCGTGCCTAAACCTTCTTTTATTTATTTATTTATTATTATTTGTTGTTGTTTTACTGAATTCATCAAGTAATTCTTGATTCAATGTTCTTCCTGGTCTTTCGATTAGCACTGTCCATGTAATGCTCCAATGGTTGTCAATTCATCATGTCGGGAAATATTTGGCACTATTGCATCTGGGTTTTGGTGACTGTTCCATCCTGATTTGATCCCAAGTATTTGATAATTATACTGCTCAATGCTCATTTTCTATGCTACAAAGCATTTTTCTTCTCTGTATATTATTAAGGTTATTGTGTAATTAGAATTTCACCATGGATAAGGAGCAACATCAATCTGCATTTCTATGTGCGATTTCTATGCAGTCAATGCCATTTATACAAAATGTGTTTGTCCACCAGTAATGGGTTTGTTCTAGATTATCACTTTACATGTGATTTTAATGTCATTGTATCTGTTTTATGCCTAAACTTTCAGGGTTGACACGTAATACATTAATATGCGGGATAGTGACAAGAAGCTAAACCGAGGAGGACCTAAAAAGTCCGGTCATCTGAAGGCACTCAAAAAGTGTCAAGGGAAGACGCATAAACTGAAATCAAGATCTCGCACTAACAGTGTTGGCACTAATATATCAAGGAAGAGAGTTACTGACTCCTCCCTCAAGGGGCCACACAAGGATTCTTCAAATAAGAAATTGGTTATTGGACAAAAATTACATAAAACTGGCAGAAAATCTTCACAGAAGCCGTCGTCGAAGTTACAAGGCAAAAAAGCTTCTCTCGATTCTAGAAAAGAGGGGAAAGATGCTGATGGGGAGGTAAAGCTACAAAAAATAAAGAGAAGGAGAAAGAAGAAAAGACAAAAGAATAGTGTAGATCTTGATGAAGCTTCACGCCTGCAGAGGAGAACACGGTATCTTGTAATCAAAATAAAACTGGAGCAGAACCTTATTGATGCTTACTCTGGAGAAGGTTGGAAAGGTCAGAGGTACAGGAAACCTTTCCCTCTACCTTTTTATTTATTTAAATGTTTAGGTAATCATATGCATGTCTTACCTTTTAATTGATAAGTAAGGATCCACTACCTTTAATCATTTTTGTTGTTACTTATGGTAGAACGTGCATTCTCTATGTCTCTTGAAAATTTTCACATGCAAAATCTGGAAAAATGATATTCAAGGGATTTCTATAGACATGTAATATTGCGATTGACTTGTTGAGTATTTCATGAATATGTTTTGATTAGATTTGGGGATAGCAGGAAAATATTGAAGTTATATTTTCCATGATAAGCTTGGTATGAAAACACTACTAATACATCTTTCCTATCAATAGATCTATATTCCTGTAAGTGAAATTGGTTGGTTTGGTCATTTTTGTATCACTGCTGTCTAATTTCTCCATTGATACTTGATAGAATGAGAATGAGGGAACTTATAAAATATGTGAAGAGACCATACATAAATATTTGGATGAAACAGAAATCTAAGTTATGCAAATGCCTAGCATTCTGAAGCCTAGCCATTGCTAAAAAAAGATAACAATCTAAGTATCAAAGTAGTCGTTGTTCTATCTAATTCATTCAATTATAAACTAACAATTAGTGGGAACACTGATTTTTCAAAATGAAATAGGAAAAACAAAAGCAATCATAGTTGACATTTGTAATGCCAATTTTGGTTGGACCTTTGTGTATGTTGTGAATCTTTTGGTTACTAGTATATCGAGAGGGCTTTTAGATATTCTAATTTGTTTTGTCACTTCTTAATCTTTTCATGTATAATATGGTGTATTATTTCCATGTCTCAATATGAAAACAACACAAAAAGAAAACAAGAGAAATATATAACCTCTTTTTTACTAATTGTGGATGGGAATGCTTATTGCAGTCGAGAAAAGATTAGGCCAGAAAAGGAGCTACAAAGAGCACGAAAGCAGATTTTAAAATGTAAACTTGGTATTCGTGATGCTATTCACCAGTTGGATTCTCTTAGTTCCTCGAATAACATTGAAGATTCTGTCATTGCTCCAGACCATGAACATGTAAGCAAGTATCAGTACTGTGAATACTTCATTGTGTTAAATCTTTCTGCATTCTTTCCAGTTTAAGACTTGCAAGCATGCTCTTCATCTTATTTTGTTTTGATGGAGGTGACTAAGCTCATTTTAGAAACTGTATATTGATTTTCCTATTTTTCTACCTTTAGATATTCTGTGCAAAGTGCAAGTTGCATGAAGATCTTCCGGATAATGATATTATACTCTGTGACGGCACATGTAATCGTGCCTTTCACCAAAAATGTCATGATCCTCCTTTAGACAGTGAAAATAGTGAGTTCCAAAATATGCTTGTCAACTTTTTTCTGTGATTTGTGTATGCTGACTTTATTAAATCAATGAATTGTTTGATTATATTGCAGTTCCTCAAGGAGACCAGGGCTGGCTTTGTAAATTTTGTGCATGTAAGATGGAAATACTGGGGGCAATGAATGCCCATCTTGGAACTCGCTTCTCGTTGCACAGTGATTGGCAGGTTTTTTACCCTAAGAATCTCTTACACTGTCTTTTTTTCTGCTTTCATCCCTCTCTCTCACTAAATCAACTACTTTGAGTTTTATAAATACAATTACCTGTATAATAAATCATATTTCGTAGTCATTATAATGTAAGTTGAACTTTATTCTATATACTAAATAGCGTACCCCTTACGTAAAAAACCCAAATCCATATAATAATGTCTTTTTGTTGTAAATTAAGGATGTATTCAAAGAAGAGGCTGCGCTGCCTGATGGTGATGCTGCGGTATTGAATCCCGAAGTAGAATGGCCATCAGATGATTCTGAAGATGATGATTATGATCCAGAGAGGATAGAAGAAAGCCACAATATCAACGCAGAAGGAACCGATGATGATGCATCTGATGATTTAAGCAGTTCCACCAGTCTATGTTCTGATGGTGAATGTTCTCCTGATGGTGTTAACCATGAATATTTTTCTGTCAATAGCAGCATGGATTCTGATGAGTCTGACGAAAAGGCCTGTGGTCGTAGGCAGCGAAAAGCTGTTGACTACAGGAAACTTTATGACGTAAGTATATAGAAGTTGTCATTCAGAAAAGAATTAGTCCTCAATTTAATGAATTTCAGCCCTTCCTTTTCCCAATCCTTTTGCAGGCACAAAAGTTTTGCTCATTCTCATTGGAAAGATTATCCTCTATTTTAATGAATTTGTTTCGAAAATATCTGTTTCTCTCCTTTGTAGGATTTGGTGTACTGATTTAAAAATGAATTGATAATTAGATGTATTTCTTACCCTTGGTTATGATGATTTAGATGGTTAATCATTTTGCATGGAAATGCTACTGAAAAAATTAGATTTTCCTATTTTATTTGTATCCAAATTTGAAGGATAGATTAGATTATGAACAGGAAGTTTCATCTGAATTCATCTTTTCAGGAAATGTTTGGGAAGGATGCTCCTGCATGTGAGCTAGTGAGCGAAGATGAAGACTGGGGTCCTGGTAAAAGAAAGCGAAGAGAAAAGGAGTGTGATGCTGTTGATACTCTCATGACTTTGCATGAAAGTGAGAATAAAGATCCCAATAAAGGGCACAACAATAAGACCAGAGGGGGTTCTTCAGGCATAAATATCAGAAGGCATAATTTCAGGATTCCCCATAATGCGGTTGAGGTACTGCTAGAAAAACTAGTGACTTTCTTAATTTCCACCTCCTAGATTTCCAGTTGAGAACAAATATATAAAGAAGTTTTATATGTACTAATATGTGTCTTTTCATTTTCTTACAAAATGAGCCAGAAGCTGCGCCAAGTTTTTGCAGAGAATGAACTACCTCCAAGATCTATAAGGGAGGGTCTTTCAAAAGAGTTGGGGCTTGATACTGAGAAGGTTATGACTAGCTACAAATCTTCTTTGTATCTTCATCAGGATTTAACTATGAAGTTGTTTTTGGTGCATTACATTGGTCTTTTGTTTTTATGTATAGCAACTCTTTATCTGTTCAAACTTCCAAATTTCAATCGCTAACTCATGTTAGAAAATGCAGGTCAGCAAATGGTTCAAAAATGCACGTTACTTAGCACTTAAAACTAGAAAGGTAAGCTGTACTGCTATATTTTGCTCTCCCTCCTTGCCGCATTCCTTGTCAGACAACTGTTTGTAATATCTCTCTCTTTCTTCTTTATTGCTTCGTTAGAACTTCTTTGGTAGAACTAGAAGTAGGCTTTGCTAATTGTAAAAATTATGCTATCCTTTTTTAGCCAGACATTTATAAATTATCTAGTTCTTGAATTTGCAAGAAACTTTAATTTGAATGGACTTTCTTCAGCTGCAAGGAAGTTCAGATCAGCTTCAAAGTATCACTTCTGAGAAGAACTCTAGATTACTAAATCAGGAGAAAGCTGAACCTTTGGAATCAACAACCTCAAAAAATACTATGATACATCCCGCGAAGAATGTTAAAAATGTCAGTGGTAGAAAGAAAATACAGCGATCAAGCAGTCCTCTCAAGAGAAAACAACCAGAAATATCTTCAACTCAGCCAAGAGAAAATGGCAACAAGGTACTTCTCTACTGTTTTCATATTCTGTATGCATTTTGTGCTTGCAAAGTAACACTCCTATATGATAGCTCGCAAGGCAAATATAGAAGTTTCAAATGGAGGATTTCTCTTGTAGTTTTATCAGTAATTGTATTTCGTATTTGGAAGGACCTTCATTAGCAAGTTTTCAAATTTGTTTTTTCACTTTCAGGACTTTATGGAGGGCAGTGATGATGTGAGTTTGAAGACCTTATTGAAAAAAAGAAAGAGGAGGGTAAATTTTACATCTGAAGGAGACTTTCACGCGGCAGAGAGAGAATTTGAGAGACTAAGCAGATTGAAGATTAAATTAGATAGTATGAAGCAAAAACTAATTGGAATTCAAAAACTGAGAGTAAAAGATTCAGATGAACCCCATTCTAATGAAGCGTCTATTATATATGTACCTGTAGCTGTGTTAAGGGAGAAGATTGAATAATATCTTTTTTTGTAAAATATATTCAGAGCAAAGGTAAAATATTATTTGTTCTTAGTCTCATATTCCTGCCTCCCCTGCTTGCTGAGGGAAAATATAATATATGCTTTTATTTTCCACATCACTTTTAGACATGGTTCTCCATATCAGCTACTTGTAAAATGAAAATTGATAATTAAAAGGACACATGATATTTGCTTTCACAAAACCACCTTCACTGTGAATCTTACCATCCATATAAAACTTAGAATTAGCTTATTTATTATAAGCCCCTTCACGAAGAATGATTACTTCGTTTTATCCTTGTAATTAATACATGATAAGCATAAGACTTAATTATCTTTTTGGTCCCCTTAGATTTGGACCATGTGTGATTTTATTGCTCTTAGAATTCTACAGCTAATTGAGTCTCTCCTCTTTTAAAATTAAGCAAATTTTAGTCTACCTCAATTTTCATATACCTAAAATATTAAATCCTCATTTTCTTTTTAAAAATTAAAGGATTTATGATGATTGAATATATGATATAATTTTAAAAGCTTAAAAGTAAAAAAGTTGTGAAATTTCGATAAATTTTGAAAGATTTTCCAATATACGAGATTAGGGATTTAAAGAGGGGGAAAATTGGAATTCCTTAAAAATTTAGTTGAAATTAATGTTTTGATTGGTGAGTCCTTATGGGAAGAACATTTACAATGATTAGATTAATTCAATTTTTGAATTAAGAAAATGATAATTTGAGAGTTTTAAGTAGAATAATAATAATTGAGGGACTAGATTTTAACAATTAAGAATTTGAGGGTTAAATATGGTAAAAAAAAATTAGAATCACATAATCCAAACTAAAGGGATTAAAAGTAAAATTAAGTCTGAATATAATAACGCACGGGATTTCAATTTCTAATTCACTAACAAATATATGATATTATATTTTATTTTTTATTATTTAGACAACAACCTGTAAAAATGATAAAAAGAAAATAACTTATGTTTCCCAAAAAGCTGTTTTTAACAATTTCTGAATTTTTTTTAGCAAAAATAAGTTATTCTTCTATTATTGGTTATAAGTTGGTAAAAAATATATTATTGGTTGAAGGCATCCATTAACGTGCCAATAAGAGAACGCTGATATTAAGTTATTAACATGGTTAATTATCCACTGAAGAAATTTACCCAATCCTTACTTTAATTTTAGGATTCCAATCAAGTCGTCTTTTTTTGTTTTGTTTAGGGTTTAGGATTTGTGTTTGGATTCCAATCAAATCAAAACACGAATATAACATGTTGGCTCTAGGATAACGAATATAGAATTGTGCAAATTTGGTAAAACCTATGTCTTGTAGCTTCAATGAGATAAGGATCTGAATAAAGAACCTGGTACTTTTTCAAACTTGTAGATAGAAAATTTGTAAGTGCATTGCTTAGTATATATTTGCTTCTATCAACTCAAACGCGATTTCACAAATCTCAAACGCACAAATATAGAATCAATATTTTGTAACATTGAATTAAACGTGAATTGGCATTGACTTCAACAAAAATACAAACACACTTAGCTTGGTGCCATAGGCCCATGGGTAATTAATTTGAATTGTTAATCCAGTAAGATTCATTTAAATTATAACATTTTATTCATCTTTTCTAATCACGTTTTCAAGTCATACATAAAGTTGATTTTTCAGCTCAGTGCCAACAAACCAGCAACTATCGGAAGGTTCAACTTCATCCCTAACGTGCTAGAGGCCGGTGGGGCTTTGGAGCTGCGAAGAAATTTAAAAACATAAGGTTAGAATTAAAAGAAAATAGAAATCCATGCTCAAACTTCTAGCTATACTATACATCCTAATTTGGTAGCAGTTTCTAGATATTGTTGTAAGGATTAAGATCCTCTGCCACACACACATTACAACAATATCTAAAGAACTTACAAAGTTTCTCCCTGTTGTTAGTAAGAGAATAGTTCAAACTTCAAAGTAACTTACCATTGGGGTTTCCTTGCTCATAGAATGTTCGCAGGAGATGAACAGCTTCCGATGCCATAATACCTCCAGCACATTTGAAACCCCTTCCAGAAGGAACTTCACTGTTAATTAGAACAAAAATAACTATTACCTATCCACAAACATTAGTGGATGTAGTGGAAAGTTATAACAATCCACTCAAAAGAGTGTGAGATGTAACAAATTTGTACCAAACAGTTTGTGGAGAAATAATAATAGTAGTGAATAACTTGCAGACAATAAAAACTAAGCGAATAAGTAAAAGAATAGATATGGAGAAAGTTTGGTTAAATGTTAAGAGACGTACTTATTGAGTGACCTAGTGTTACTTAAATGCAACGATAGTATTGATCCACAACCTCCAAATTTATCATTTGAACAGCCATAAAATACTTCCTTTATACCTGAGATAACACAAATTATTGAATTAGAAAGGTCAACATTTAGACTGTGACTGTAATAGATTTAACAGTTGGTAGACTTGAAGGAGCATGCCTAAAATTGATAAAGCAGATGCGCACATTATGCATGGTTCACAAGTAACATAAAGACTGCACTTTGAGAACTTTTCAGCAACTTCAGACCTTGAAAGTCCATTTCTCTGCCACTCCTCTAGAAGCACATCTATAGCTTCCATTTCTGCATGCCTGGTAGCCTGTAAAAAATGATTTAGTAATAAGGACAGAAATTCATGGATGATGAAAAGATAACAATAATGACAAAAAATCCAACGAAAAAAGCATGATTAGAGGATTGGATAAACCTTTGATGAAATATGTAATAACCGTTCTATGTCGACAATAAAGAATGAAAATTTCTTATTTACATTCATATTTAATATCAGAAAACTTGATTAGATTAGAATAGTCAAATCCTTTTTCGTATTGATGAAAAATGGAACACAAAGCCAATATCATAAATGATAGTTCACAACTATGAACATATATGAGGACATCAAGGAATGGTTAATTAAAAAGGACTAAGGAAAACAAATATTAACAGGTTGTGTGATCACTAACTAAAAGCCGTTAACCAACAACGGAGTGCAAAAAGATCATATGTAAAAACCATGCAAAACTAAACCTAATATCAATGGAAGCAATTTAAGTTAATGTTTTCAACTTTTTCAAATTTCCACATTTCCTATCACATCAAGAATGCAAAGAATGTTCTAAAAAAATGTTTATGGTTTTAAAGGTCCAAATAGGACTAAATCAGTTTTCAGTCACTATGTGATATTTTAAGCATAAAACACATTTAATTATTATAAATATTCTGCCACAAACTTTCATTCACACAAATCAATATTTTTGGGTTTAGCTAATAAGAAATTTAGTCTATGATGTACAGAGATGTATGAGTCAAGCTTCATATTTCTGTTGTTACCATGATATTGTCACAAAGTTTGATTTCATAGCCACTGAATACATATTTAAAATCATGATTTCTTTCATGCTATGACAAACATTTCTTCATTTCCCTCATAGCACTACAAAACTTCTCACTTGCAATTTAGTTCCCATTTATACCACGAAATTTATTATGATAATGCCAATATCCTAGAACAATAAACTTACAGAACTCAAATTTCACAAATGAAGTTTTCAGTAGACAAGCATAAAATTAAAAAGTAATCGACAATTCCAGAAAACCAAAAGATTGATTATCAAAGGAGCAGCTAAATATGAAATCAAGTATAGAATATAACTATATGAAAACAGAAAAGAGCTCATTGATCATATTACATTTCGTGTCTCAGTAGTTCGATTCCTGCCTGAGGCTATAACCTTCCCATCCTCAGCAATTACACAGCTGGCAACAGATATTACAGTTTGCATAAATATAGTAAGTAAGAGCAATAATCCTCCAATGAAGTGATAAGCAAAAAAAAATTCCAATCGTATTCATTGCAGTATAACATCAAGATGACAAATGAACCAAGATTCACATGAACCAGTTTAACAGTAAACAAATGGAAAGTAAATCTACCTGAAATTAAAGGTAAATAATTGCACCATGTGCTCATGGTTAAAACATGTTAAAGGACAAATCAACATCAGCCATAATTATTAACTAAATTAATCTCTGACTACGCATGCAAATCCAGTCTCTAGTGTTGTCATATCAATTCTTTCCACAATTTCTCTCCACAACAAATGGATTAAAAAATGGAGCACTCATGAAATTCATTTTCATCCATCAAATGGCATTGAAATTGACTTCAAATGACTTTGCAAGGCAGATAACTGACTTTTTTGCTTAACCAGTACCTAAACATTTTAAATAGGAGTTTTGTCAGAAGTCCTGAATCCAATAGAAGGTTTTGCATCCTTTGATAAAAATCCTCTTTATCATTGCATCAGTGACATCCTCTTCCTTCTTCCTCAGCCATAAGATCCTTAAATATTTTCTGATTCAAAAAACCATTTCGTTACACGTCTAACTACCGTAGAATGCATTTCAAGTTTAAATGCAAACATCTAGCACCACTGCAACAATGATCAATGTGGATGCCAGTCAATGCACTGAACTAAAACTTTCTAATCCTATCAACAACTTCAATCAATCACAAGCTATGCTTACAATAGTATCAAAGCATTATGAAATTGTGAAGGTAATTTACCCAACAGGCACTTCAAGGACATCCAAAGCTAACTTTGCCTGTCACAAAAGAGCAATAAGATAAAAACAAAAGGTGTTTAATTTTACAAAATAAAAAATGCAAGAATAAACATTTGAACCTAGATACATGGTCCGTGTAAGGAAAGCAGAATCAACACATGGTAGAAAGGAAGTTGACTTCAATTGTCAGTTTCAATACAACTACTGCCATCAGAAAGATATCAAGAAAATTTCCCCTGAAACTTAGTTCCAACACACTCGACTACCTTCCCTTGTTTCTAACTTCTTATGAGTTAGAAAGACCAGAAGTTACAGAAACAACGGAAGCAACTGAAAAATGCATTGTCTACAAAAAGAAAACAATCCAACCAGATGCAAACATGGAGAAATGAGTGGTTCATATACGGAGGTGTTAGAATCATTACCTGTTGTACTGCAAGTTCCATCAATGCAAGAGTCTCTGGAGAGGTCATCTTGAGCTGATTGAGTAGGAATGCCCTGAGTCGGAGAACAAGGGTTTGAGGTAAGAAGATAAAAGAGGCACAACACATTTCTTGTCAGTCACGTCCTCCCGCAGTCTTAGCCTGGTTTATTTGATAGCTAATGTAACTAAGAGGAAAATGGATTATTAGGATGCAAATTCAATGTAATCTGTATAAAAAACAGAACTTTATTAGATTTCTCATGATTCATGAGTAGGGATGTCAATTTGGTGGCCCCTCTGGCGGCCAAGACATTATTCTCTCCCTTAAATTACAAATTAGATAGTACACACTGCCACATTGAAATCAACCATAAGTGTAATGAAAAGCTTGGAAGTTGGAAATTAGAAATTGAATTATGTTTTTGTAAAAGAGATTGTTACCTATACATATTGTTAGGATACTACAAGTTAAACATATCAAGGATTATCCAATTAACTCAAAGACCTATTTCATCAAACAAGTAATATGCATCACTGATCAGTCCGAGAAGTAATACCACACTTGAAAATTTAGAAGCTTCCACAGAAAAACAACATGAAAAATTGACACACACCCCTCAAAACTCATTACATACAACGAACCAGTAACTTCATTCTGTAGAACTATTATCTCAAATTGTATCAGCCACAGCCAACAATCAGTGCACAGACACAAAAATTAACACTTTGCCCATCACATTTAATTGAGCAGAACGCCAGAACCCACCCAACTCAACACTCCTTGAAGTCTCATTGCATAACATGTAAATGTGAAAATCAATGCCGCAAATGAAAATCAAGCAAAAGACATCCATTTACCTCCTGCAAGTTCTTCGAGAGATTGCCCTGTCAACAGGCACGGCGACGGTGACCGGCGGAGAACCCACGAGGTGAAGTCTGCGAAGGCTACGTTCGACGGCGAGGTCCTTTACGGCGACGGGCAAACTCCGGCGTGGCCTATGATCACCCTTTCTTCATTTTGAGAGTTAAGTATCCTCAGTGAATGGGTATTGGGTAATGCGTAGTAGTCTGTACCATCACTGGACTAGATTTTAATAAAAGAAAATTTATTAAGATGAATTAACACGTACACCAAGTTAATAGTAAAATAAAATTCATTGTAATTATCTTATAATTTTAGAAATAAATAATATTAAATTAAATTAAAGTAAAATAAAGTGTAATCTCAACTCTTGTGAATGGAAAAAACTCATTGGCCAGCCCCTTACCGCTTCGTGCGCTGACGGTGGGGCGAAGGATTAGTCTCACGGCAATCGGCTGTGGGGATACCTTGGTCAAGACCAAAAAAAAGTAAAATAAAGTGTGAAATAATATGAATTTTGAAATGGTTAAATATGTTTTGAGTCCCGTAAAATAATGATAAATTGATTTTAGTCTCTTCAAAAAATATTCATAGCTTTTAGTCATTAAGATTTATGAAATACGTAAAATTAATCCATGTCGTCGAGTTTGTGGCTTTTTTTGCATTAGTGGCTGTTAAAACCGCCATAAAATTGGTTTTGACGGTTTTCTTTCATTAGGGAGGTTTAAAAACTGCCATAAAATAAGTTATTGACAGTTTAAACCACTAAAAATGAACGAAAAACTGGCTTTATATATTTCACAAATGTTATAGACTAAAAGCTATAAAAATTTTATAAATGGACAAAATTCAATTCATTCTTATTCTACGGGAACTAAAATATATTTAACCCATTTTGAAATATTAAATAAAGATTTACCTTACAATCGGGTGCATGCAAAATTAAGGGTGTGTTTGATTGTGTTTTCAATTTTTTTGTTTTTAAAATTGTTTTCTAAAATAATTTTTAAGAACTACTTTTTAGAACAATAAAAGAAAAAAACTTGTTTGGTAATATGATTTTAAAAACAGTTTTGAAAATAAAAAAATAAAAAAGACCTTACTTTTTAATTCCTTTTAATTACAGTAATGCCATTAATGAATTAAAGAAAACAACCTGTTTTCCATGTCTTGGTTGTTTCCGAAACAAAAGCTGAAATTAAAAAACAAAAACAAAGGGTGTGTTTGATTGTGTTTTCGATTTTTTTGTTTTTAAAATTGTTTTTTAAAATAGTTTTTAAGAACTACTTTTTAGAACAATAAAAGAAAAAAACTTGTTTGGTAATATGATTTTAAAAACATTTTTGAAAATAAAAAAATAAAAAACCCTTACTTTCTAATTCCTTTTAATTACAGTAATGTCATTAATGAAACAAAGCTGAAAATAAAAAATAAAAACAACTTTTTTCTGTTTTGGTTTTTTTGTTTTAAAAACAAAAAAACAGGAAACTGTTTTTAAATTAATTTTAAGAAAACATCTTAACCAAACAAGTTTTTTTGTTTTTTAATTTTATAAAACAGAAAACTGTTTTTAAAAACAGAAATCAAACAGGCCCTTATTTTTTCTGTTTTGGTTTTTCTGTTTTAAAAACAAAAAATAGGAAACTGTTTTTAAATTAATTTTAAGAAAACATCTTAACCAAACAAATTTTTTTGTTTTTTAATTTTATAAAACAGAAAACTGTTTTTAAAAACAGAAATCAAACATGCCCTAAATTTGTTAGTTATACCTTGTCTTATAATTAGTAAACAGTCAAGTTAATTGGAAAAAAATGGGTGTTGTTTAGGATGCACCTGGTATGCCCAAGTAATTGGTCCACCATATGCAGGAAACTAAGCGAATATGAGGTCATAACTATCAAAATTCAAAAATACCAATCTCACTCCCTTCACACCATCCACTTCTACTCTTTCCGACTCTTGTTACTACGTCTTCTCCTCCACCGTTTTCGACTTTTACTCTGACAACTTCTCCACTTCTTCGAACTCCACCTACGCGCCATTGTTACTTAAGCATGTCAATCAAACTTGAATAATGGGTATTCTCAACCCCACCCCCAATTTTGATCAGAAAAATCTCTTTGATGGGTTTTTGGAAAAACTGAACCGAACTCGAAGAAGTAGAGATGGGGATGAATTTGAGGGTGCTAATACCAACTCCGAACTCGACCCGACATAATAATTACATAATTTAAATCATAATTTTAATTTTTTTGACGTTCATAATATTAGCTAAATAATAATACTTAACTCATATTATACTAAAAATGTGATTTAATTCTTAAATTTCTTATTGAAGTCTTATTTTTATAAATTATTTGAATTAAAATGTCTTTACTATTGTTAACCAAAAAAATTCACCAAGACTTCAAAACAAATCGAAGGTAAGATACAGGTCCAAATCTTGGAGATTAGGTAGAAAAGTTGAGATTTGAGGCCTCATGATGTATACAGGGGTGAGAGTTTTGAACTTAGGTCTCATTGAGTCAGTTAAGAAATTTCTTTAACTTGAGTTTTAAGAAACAAAATGAAATTTATCTTCAGGTACTTAGTAGAAATTAAATAGCATCATTAGAAAAGTTTGGCAATTACTTATTCATATTGGTTCGAATAATTAAGCTTCGAGTCAAATATGGTTGCAACCATGTGGGAGGAAATAGTTATATTTTTAGATGCATAAAAGAGTTGCGATTAGTCAGTTTTTTATATTAAAAAACATGTGTAATACTTATGTATAGAATAACTGTTAGGTAGTAGTTATGATTCCTTCTATAAATATGATTTGTAAACATGTAATTAAGGCCGCATTTGATTACTTGAAAACTCCCTAAAGCTATATGTCCAAACTCAAAGTGATAAACAGCAATCGGGGAAGGATTAAGAGTATGATTAATGTAAAATCCCTTTATTCTTCTTTTTAATCTTTACTTTGAGTGCAATTCTTACTTTTCTTTCAACACATGGAGAATGAAAGTGTAATAAAATCTTAGGCAATTTGTATTGGACTACTTCGTTGTTTATCTCATCCAACCTCTTTTTCAGCTTATCCTCTGGTGAAAGAAGGAAGAAGTACCAAAAAAGTAAAGAGCTACAAAATGGGGGAAAAGGGTAAAGTTTACAGAATATCGATAAATTCTCTCCCTTATTTTTTAAAAATGAAGTCTCAAAAAAGGATGTGCTTTACTGCTACTACGTCTACATATCATATCATATCATCTGTGTGCATTTGAGCTAGAATTCAGCCTCGTAACAAATCGCCCCTGCCACATCACAAACAAGGTGCGTGTTACCTCAACTGTGACAAACATAATTAACCCATAAGCCACATTTTATTTTCCTATTCTTAATGTGATTTCCTTTTTTCACTTTCCCCCACTTATTTTTCTTTTCAAGTTTCATGTGATTTTTCTCCTAGTTCTTGATCCTTAACACATTTCATGAGAACTCCAATGTCCAATTACAAAAAGTGGTGGTTCAAAATATAGACAAAAACAACATCGTTTTTATTTAAACAGTAATAATATAGTAATCACGAAAGAATCTCAATTCTCAAGAGAACATTTTACTAGGGATCAAAACTCAAAAGTCCAAACTTATTCCTGAATAAAAAAAGAAAAAAGAAAACCTAAACAAATATTTGCTCTGCAGTGGTTGAATAAGATAGATCCTCAAAAGTTGGGCAGGGTGACCAACCATCACAAGGGGGTCCCACACTCCATACCAAAAAAGAAAACTCACCTCATTATCCAATTATCATAACCATATCTTAACTAGATTTTCCATTTTTTTCTTTTCTGACAAAAATCAAAGCTCTTCAATACTCTTCAACTACTGGGTCGTTCGTACCTTCATTCTAGGCCGTCGATCTGCGTTGACTTTCCTGACCTGGTATCTGATCTTCTTCGAGAACAGGCGCGTACGTCGCTTCTCTTTGTAGCGAAGCACGCTAGCTTCCCTCACTCCTCCATTATCCCACAACAAATCAATTTGAGACAGACGCGCCTGCATAGCAAGATCAAAAATTGTTAAATGCAAATTATTCACTGCTCCTACACCACACTCTCATCCCATGTACTATTAAATTGTGACCACTCTTACAATTTTATAACCAAGACAAATTTTCCTAGTTCAAGACAAAAAAATAAAAATCAACATAAGGTCTTATTTACATAATTTTTCTTTTTACTTCTAAATGGAAGCTGACCACAAAGATTTTTTTATTTTTTATTTGTTACTTTTTAACCTTTTATGGGCATGATGACAATTGAAGTTGAAAACCATTAAATATTGTGAGAGAATGTTTCCTTCTTTTTAAAAATGAACTTGAAAAGTAAAGTAAAGAGGAATGAGGCATGACATACATGAACTACTTTACTATTTCAGTGTGTAAAAGTGTGACTCCCACACCCCACGTGATTAAAATGTCAACCAAAGAGTGAAGTGGAAGCCTAATTGGAAAATAGTAGTTGTAGTATGTTAACACTCTAATTTCAAATAGAATGAGAGAGTGCAAAAGAAAGCTGATAAATGAGTAGAAACCGAGATATAATTAAATAATTACATTTTTTTTTAATAAGTGATTGTGTGAATAAGTTCTTATAATTTAGGAAAGTATATTATAAGAGAAATTGAGGAGCTGAAACGCAAGGAATTTGAAGGTGGAAAAAAATCAATAAAAATAACGTTTTGTTTGATGCTAACCCGTTATTATTTCATCGTAAATCCCACCCAACCAAACACGGCATTGAAGGGATTAATTATTAATTGAAAATAAATGGAATTTTGAATGGCCAATGGGAGATGAGGAATTGGAAACGTACAGTGACGTCACTTCCCGGCGCGTCGGCGGCGGGGCTGTCATCGGCGAATGGTGAGCCCTGTCCTGACCAAGCACTCCGAACGTCGTCGTAGTTCAATTTCAACATCAAACCGGCATTCGGCTTCGGCAATTCGGCTTCGTTCAACTCCACCTTCGGTTTCTCCGCAACCGCCACCTTCTTCTTTTTCTTCTTCTCCGGCGGAGGAGCCTTGCCTCCGCCACCTCCACCGCCGCCGCTGCCGATTATCTTGGGCGATATCTGGAGGATGTCAACCGGCGGAAAATTCCACCAATCGCCGTCATCGACGTGGCAGCGGAGAGCCCTCACCCCAGCCCTCGGAAACCCTAGCCGGAAGTCGAATTTCCCGCCAAATCCAATCCACGGGTGGTGGTGCCAGGAGACTCCTTCAGAATCCTCCTGAACCCTCCCTCCCATGATGCTATCGATCGTCCCCTCCTCGATTTCCTCGTCGAGAATCGATTCCGCATCGAAATCATCTCCTCCGCAATCATCTTCTACCAATTCTAGCGAATTCACCCTGGAGCTTATCTCCCCGGGGCTCTGGCACGGTTTCACCACCGTGGGCTCTGGCAGCGGCGGCGGCTTGTGCTGTATCGGGCCGTGAAGCAGGAACGACGAGGACGTGTCCAGAACCCTAAAAGGAAACAGCAATTCCTCTTCTTCATGAGCTTCCGGTGCTTGTTTGATGAAATTGTTGTGACTGGACGGTGTTTGTTTGAGGCTCTTGGTGGAGAAGAGGTTGGGGTATGCGGTGGAGAGAAGTGTCGCGGCTTCGTTGTAGGTCTGGTTTGGTCGCTTTCTCGGGGTTCTGGGTTTCCTGGTGGCGATTGCTAATTGGGAATTGCTGGATTCAGAGATGGTGGAGGAAGGTGAAGAAGAAGATGAGTGTGAGTGTGAGTGTGAGTGTGAGTGTGAGGTTCTACTCCATGAAGATGGAGATTTTACAAAATCCAAATCAATCTTGTAAGTTGTTCTGCCTCCTGCTCCACTCAAACATGAAGAAGACATTTCTAGATTCATAAAAAAAATTTATTTCTTTGTGTTCTAGAGTTGTTGAAGTGACATGGTTGTGGACTTAGCTGAGAATTGGGGAAGAAGAAGGAGGAGAACAGAACAGGGGAAAAGGTGCAAAAACCCTAAACCCAAGAAAAACAAGGAAGAAAAAGTTGATTTTTTTTTTTTGGTTTAAAAAATAGAAAATGAAGAAAAAGCCAAGAGGTTAGAGAACAGCGAAGAAGGGTTCTACGAATTAGTATAGTATGTGAGAAGGGAACAGAGCATTTGGTTGGGAGAAGAAAAAGAGAGCCAAAATTGGTGTTGCCTAGAAAGAAGGAAGGGAGTATGGGTGAGTGTGAAGAAAGGAAAGGTGGCCAATGAGAAGGGATTGAAGAAGATGAAAGCAGAGGAGGAGTATTAATTGGATTGAATTGAATTTGAGTATTTAGTAACTGAGATAGATGATGGAGACAGAGAAGGATAAGAGAGAAGGTCACGGGGGCGAAGTAGATAAAAGGAAGAGGCTCGTTTGGGAGAGTGTAGATATAGGCAACTGGCACAAGGGGAATAAGCTTAAGGTTTGCTTAGCCCACCGACTGTGTCACTTGTTGGAAGGAGAGAGAGAGAGAGAGAGAAGCCACTCTTGCAGTGGAGCAGAGTGTAGGATGAGAACGGAGGAAGAGACAATGCCCAGTTTCTCTGCTGTTCCGACTGTGGGGACCATTTATTAGCTTTCTCTCTCTTTTACCTCTTCAATTATTCTACCTTGTTCTTTTACATTAATATCCTTTTTTTTAATATACTTCTTAAGTGTTTAGATATTTTCTTTGCCTTGTTAAGTGTTTTGTGGTCGAACTAGTTTTTTCTTAGAAAGTTGTGTGCTTGATTTTTATGGTTGATGTGAGAGATACGTTGGTCAGCGATTTGTTAGTTCTTTTATAAGCGACCTATATTCGCAAAAGTATGTTCTAGCTCGTGGTGGTAATGGAAGTTAAACGCACCCAAACTTTTTAAACATTTCAAAGTTTAGTAATTTTTTAAGAGAAAATATATGCAGTTAATTAACACATTGTGCGGGCCTTTATTCTATTTTTACTATCTCTTAAATTATATTCTTATGGCTTTCATAGTTTATAAATGAATGATGTTGTTAGTATTTAACTATTGTTAAACTATGTACTGGAAAAGGAAAAAAAATCATCGGTATAAACCAAATGAATTAAGTTGAAGGTGGACTTTTGGAAGGATTTTAAGTAGTACGAAAATGGAAACTGCATAAACAGAGGTTTGAATGATATGGCCTTCAATTCATTTGTACTATTTACTTAACCTTTTCATTGAAAAAAAAGGATATTTGTGGATTTTCATGTCATGGGAATTTGTGGTGGTAAACTTTTTGAAAATGACATTGAACCCTAACATTTGAATGAAATTAGTATCATAATTCGGTTGAGGTTGAAGTTGGTGGGCAGTTTAGTAAATAAGTAATGAAAATAATCTTAAGCATGGCCAGCACAAGCATGAATGTACAGAATTGTTCCATACATGCCATACCTGATGCGAGGGCTTTTTCTGGTGATATATATGGAAAAGGCTTCTTATCTGGTGACGTGGCTCGATTCGATTGGATGTCTCAGATTTTCTTGAGTTACGTGGCATACCTTTTCTGGCATAGCGGTTCTCACGTGTATCAAGAAAAGAGGTGGTGGTGTCCAATGATTTCAACCTTTTTGTTGGCTTTCGCATTTTATCTGTGGCACTCAGCCATATACGTTGCCCTTATTATATTCAATGACTCCAGATTTCCAACCCAAAATCAAAATCCTCAGTTTTCTTCTCCCCCCACTCTCCACAACCTTCCAACTCTCTCCACACTACAATGAATCAAAGCCGTGCTGTGCTATTCTTCAATCTCGTAGAGCATCTCTAATGGTGAAATCTTATTTTGATGTTTTTAAACACTTTTGGTGGGTTCATACTGCCACATAGGATTTAAGATACCCATTAGATCTCACCACACATTTCGCTCCAGTGGTTGAGATCTTATTTTACTTTTAGTTAGACCCACAATACGCAATATATTTATATTATTTATTTTCACCTAATATTAAATTAAATTAAATTAAACTGTAACAAAAAAAATTTAAATTAAACTAATAATTCTATACAAACACATAATTAATAATTAAAAAAATATAATATAACTAAATATCAATTAGATATGAAATACATAATTAAAGTACAACATAATATTATTTAATTGAAAATGAAAGAAAATACATATTATTGAAAAATAAATGACAATACATTTTAAATAAACCACTGGAGAGAGAAACAATAATATTTTATTTAAGATCTCACTTTAAAAGAGGAACCAGCTAAGACACCAAAATAAGATCCAAAATCATGTCACCCCTCTCCAATGAGTGGGATTTTATAAGATCTAGATCTTATTTTAAGATCTGGATCTTATTTCAATATCTCACTTTTAAATCTCCATTGGAGATGCTCTTATGCCCCCAAATCCATGTTACTTATGACAATGTTAGTGAGATGTTATAAGAGAATCAGATTGATTATTGAAGCGGTCGAAACATTGATTTAATCAGATAATCATAACTTAATTGAATTCATGGTAATTTAAATATATATACAATCAAATATATAATGAAAATTACCCACGATGTATAAATCTTTAACCGTCAATAGGCAAGAAAATCAAATTTTTTACATTTAATATATAGATTTTTAACATTCAATTTAAGAGTTCGAAAGCACTTGGAATCTCCATCTGGCAAGGAGTTCGAAAGACGTGATCAAATTTCATGCAAGGGATTCGATGGATCTTAGGAGACGGAAAGACAGTAAAATTCTGGCGTGATGTCTGGTTGCCGTCGGGTTGTATTCTAGAACAAGTTTCAGTCCAGGAAATTCCCTCATCCAAGGATGAATTGGCAGTAGCTGATTTTGTCTCGCGGGAGGGGGTTTGGAAAGTTAATTGGTTTAATGGTTTCATACCTGATGTTGTGGTCCTAGAGATTATGAATTGTAACCTTACTCTCAACTCTTCGACCCCTGATAAGCCTATTTGGGCTCACTCTCCTTCAGGTGATTTTTCAACAAGCACGGAGTATGATATGCTCATTGGAGACGCTGAGCCTAGGACTCTTGATCTAATCTGGACAATGATCTGGCGATGGAAGGGAGCGCAACATGTCAAGCTTTTCCTTTAGGAGGTCGTTAATGGTGGGCTGATGACTAACGAAAAGAGGGTTTGTTGCCACTTCACCGACGATGACCTTTGCCCGCTTTGCAGCATGGCGAGGGAAACAACTCTCCATGCGCTTTGCGACTGTGTAGCGGTGAGCAGGGTTTGGCGTTCCTCTATTGATTCGACCGGGTGACAAGCTTTTTCACCATGAATTCTGCATCAACAGCTTCCCCAAAACATGAGTTCCAGCAGGTTGAGGAATGTCGAGCTTTGGCCCCAAACCTTCGGGAATCTGTTATCAAGCTTTTGGAAGATGAGGAATGTAAGACCCTCAACTTTTGAGAATTTGCACTTTGGTCCCTCGAGTTCATAATATTTATATTTTTGTCCCTGTAATTTGTTTTAATTATGTTTTAGTCCCTGAGGTTTGTGACATTCATGTTTGGGTCCCTGAACTATTTCATATTTATGAAATGATCCCTGGGCTATTTCACCATTTGTTCGAAAAGATCAGTTGCAGGTTTGACGGAGCTTTTCCAAAGGTTCTGGAACACATCCAAACTCACAACAATGGCTTCCAGGGTTGTCCCTCGTCACTTTGGAGTACATAAACATGATTTTTGTGGATATTTGAGCTTGTTTCAAGTGCACCCATGGTTGTTGAGGTTCACGAGAAAAAAACAGGGCGGGGAGCTCGTAGCTCTCTTCTCCTCCCATGCGACAATGAATTGATGAAGGAGATCACAACGGGGGTGGAGAGGATCGAACGTGATGGTTGACAGAAGCAAGAGGAGAATGAGGGGATTCGGTTGCAAGGTGTAGAGTGAGGGATGTTAGATGAAGATGGTGAAGGGCAAAGAGGTGGTTGGCGGCTGAGGCTAGATAAGGAGAGAGGAGTTAGGGTTTTTTCTTTCTTTTATTTCTTTTATAGTTATGATTAATGATATAAATAAAAGTTTGTTCACATTAATACTAATTGATTGTGTAGCTCAACTGGCAAAATGGGTGTTTCGCAACTACTTAGTCCTGTGTTTGAATCCCCTATCCCCTTTTTCATTTGGTGACAAAAAAACATTTTAGGATACGTTTCGTAAAAATGTGTATTACCAGAGGGCAGAAAGTGCATTACCTAAGTCACAATATTTTACTATATTTTTTAACACCCAAATCTAGGCTTAATACCATAGTGTCTCAGGGAAAGAACATAGCCTTTTAAAGTTTGATTGATCAGTTAACTATTTTGAATCCCGATCTTAATAAAAGGAGATTTTGGGAAAAGGATCGTCCAAAGATAAAATAATCCACGAGATGGAGAATGGTGTTTTTATTCCAATACCAGGAAATTGTTCCTAACATACATTACTCATTTACTTATACGGTCATCATTTTGTACTTGCCTTCTCATAGAAACTTTCTAAGTGAATATTAAACTCAGAGTTCTCCTTTTTTTTTATCTTACTAAGGTTAATTACTTTCTATGCAATGTTTTCATCATTTCAAAAGTTTGACTTAATATAGGCGACATAACCCACGGAGAGGAAAACTGTAAATTGTACCTATAATACCTTTTTTTTATTAAGACTTTGTCTCATCTAAACTTAATTTCCACACTCGCTGATTTGCTGAAGTAGAAACGTCTTAAAGCCTTTACCAACTTGCAAACTTCCTATGGTGCAAAATTTCCATTCTTTAACCTTTGTTGCTAGGATGATAAAGTGCGTGTTTGGAAAAAAGTGGCTGGATTCACGTTTGTAAAAGTAAGAAATAATTGCTTTGGGATTGTTGGATCCACGTTTAGTCTCTCTAAACGTGAATCCAGACACACTGAAAATTGTGCTCCTTACATGAACCGCTTAAACGTTTTTCTTGTTGGTATGGAAAGATTGTGTTCCTTACATGGATTGCTTAAACCTCTTTTTCACCAAGGTGAAAAGACTTCACTCCTTACATGGATCGCTTAAACTTCTTTCTTACAAGGAAGAAAAGAGTGTGTTCCTTAGACAAATCACTTAATTAAACGTCTTTTATACCGAAGAATTGTGTAATTCTAATTCTTTACCGATCATCGCACACTGAGCTTAAGATAGATCCTTATGATCTATATTGAGACTCATAAACGAATGAACGTCGTATTAGTTAGTTCGGACAAAAAAAAACCCAACAAACGCTCATCCAAAGATAAAATTGGCCAAGTTATGAAAAGTTGAAAATGATACAATTAGGTAAAGGTTGAATACTCCAGCTATTTCACGGTTCAACCGCTATCCAGACATATTTGACTATTCAATTACTTAAGCTTTATTCAGTATGAATTTAATTTTGATGTACAGACAGTGTAAAAATTCTTTACACTGTCATCCAATCATTGTATATCATTTATAACTAGTAATTATGTTTATTTTTTATTTTAATTAAATTAAATCTTTAATTGCTGATATGACGGAAATAAATTAGATACACGTGTAAAGAAAGTTTACACAAAGTGTGCATAGAAAATAAATTCATCCAATATTATCCATTCATAGTCCTTCTATATTTAAATAATTCTCTCTGAGTTCTTTCTTTAACTTGAACCAAGCGTTTGCCATACCTTTCCACATATTGGCTTAAGGTATCTTGAAGAACAGACACAATTTTTTTTACTTCAATCACTAATCATACATTATATTAGTGAACGTCATATTGTTTTAAAAACATATTTAAGTAGAATAAATCCAAAGAAACTTATTTGAAGAGCCCACTAATATATGATTGGGTGATAGTTGATATTTGGCACTACCTTATCATCACATGTGAGTGACTTGGAATGTCCACAGCCATTGGAGTTGGATAAACTCGTGGCACAGGGAGCGTTAGATTATATAAGGTACAATTTTAATCAAAACATGTGACTCTATGTTATGCTTGCAATTGAGCTTCATTTTATCAAAATGTTATCTTCAACTTATACAAGTGTTTTAACGAGTGGTTTGTAGCTAGCCACATTTGATATAATCTGATTCTTTGTGGACTTAACGTTTCTATTGAGTTGACAGAATTATCTCCACGCAAAAGCCGTAAATTTTGAATTCAAATGAATGAAATTGATACTATATGATAATGGGATAATCACAAATTGATACTATGAATCGACTTGAACCCTTTGTGACTATAACTTGCTATGTATACAAAGTACAAACAATAAAGCTATGAAGATATTTTGCACAAGATGAATTGTATGAATTATTATAAGAAGAAAGGTAAAAGTAAAACTTATAATAAGGTGTGTTTGGTTTAAATGGATGTGGGAGGAGATATTTAATTCTTATCATATTTGGTTAGAAATTTTTAAATGAATTTAATTTTATTCTCGTTAATTTTAACATATAATTTTGGGTGTAAAAATAAATACAAGGAATGATATTTTAATCAAATAATTTATTTTGCCATCCGAATCTCCTAATTTTAAAGACGAGTCAAAATTGCTTTAAGAAAATGTCAGCATACACTCTCTCTATAGTTTGAAGCAAATAACATAACTTTTAAAAATGCCTCATCTCCATTTCATTCGAACTACATCTAAGTTTAAAATATTTGAAAATAGAGTTTTACGGTTCATAATAATTTTACCTGTTCGATGAAAATTATCTGGAGTAGATAACACTTGCAATTAGAACACAACTCAGAGATATGAAATGTGGAGGAACTGTAAATTTGGCTATATATGTTTCAGTTCATTCCAAATGAGCCCCATTCTTAGTAATATCTATGTATATATCGTCTGCAAATTGCAAGGGAGTTGTAGCCACTATACATACATACCCAAGTATGAAGAAACCTGAATGGTTTTGAAATTTAAAATGACTTTCCAAGGTTAACATGGGTCACCACTCACCAGGCACAGCCACATTTGGGAGCAGGGTGTCACAATCTTATACAGCAAAACACATGCTTACAAAAAAAAACACATAATTGGGGACCATATCATTCATAAGCATGGACACCCTTGGTTGCTCATTTTGTCGTACCAACACATCTAGCTCACAAATTTTAATGTCTCAAGATTACTAGTTGTTAGATATACTCGAATTTTGGAGTTTGAACCTTAACGGTGAAACTGCATTTTTTAGAACAAAAGTGGTTATATTGTTACTCTGGGTAATGATTCGTGTACACCTAAAACACTTATGAACACATCTTTTTTCTTTCTATCTCTTTCTTCCAATTACATCACATCATATATCACATTTATCACTTATCTCTCCTCTCTTCCTATCTCTCTATGGTCTACACCCTTTAGATGTCTACCAATCTTTATTCCTCCCCCATCAGAGACATACTCAATTTGGATGATTTGAATTTTAGAGATGATATGTTTGGACAAAGAAAAAAAGGATTTCTAACAAGTGGAGCAAAACATACATGTATAAATAAATACAGGTGAAATATGAAAACGAAATCAGATTATGTAATAGATTTATGTTAGAGTGATGTTATATGGCATAAAAAAAATATGCACACCTTTGCACACCATTTCAACATATATAGCAGGTGTGCATAGTGTATATCTACTTGGTGTGTCTGGAATATATAAATCTTTAACATTCACTAAGTTAATTATTATTTTTTGGAGGTGGAAAAATTTAAATATTAAGTAAAAAATAACTAATTTATACTGAAATAACTAATTAAAACATATTGATTTTAAGTTAAATTGTAAAATACATGTGATACACTGATACATGATGACAAAAACAGATCACTACATAAGAAGGAGATAGTGACAGACCGACCATGAGAGCTCATTTTTGTTATACGTGGATTAAATACTATTAAAGGAGTACTGTAAAACAATAAATATAATGTAAACTCAACCTAAGATGGGATGTTTAGTAAAATCTATAATCTATTATTTTTGTTAAGATTATAAATATGTAGTAACAATTTAAGCAGTTTTGTATGAGCAATTGTAATTAACAATAACAAAAAATATTTAGTTACATTTCTATAATATAAAACGGTTGTCATAACTATATGATAGTGAGAAGATAAGAATAGATAGCAGTGCAAAACCTAAAGTAACAGATCCATAATATAGCTTTAAAACCCTATAAATGCAACGGTTAAGCTTCATGTCAAGGTAACTTAATATTTTCATTACATTTTCTATTGCACTACCCATTTCTTAGCCACAATAAAAATTACCCCATTAAATCAGATAAAAAGAACGTATTTTTTGTGGCTTAATAATACATTCCAGCATCAATCTCTCCGATCAGGCCCAATTACAACAATTTGGCTCAATGAAATCCTGGTGAAACTTAGAGAGACCAATTTAAAGTCTGAAAGTACTACTACTATAGCCTCCTCCTAGACCAGAAGATCCATACCCGCTGTAGGGTTGCGAGGGCAATGAAGACGGCGGATACGATGAACTGCCCAATTGAGAGTAAGAAGATCTCAGACCTGCATCTAACCTGCTGTAACTACTAGCGACAGGTTCTTGGTGATTGGATATAACTTCCTGCAACACAAAAAGTCATTTCTATCAGCAAAGTGTTTATTAATCTATTCTTCCAACATGAATTTATACATTGATGGTAATTAAATGCCATAAGTTTGAAAGAAAAGAAAAGAATCAAAATCATAATCATGGCAACCCCTTATTTCCAAGAAGATTAGTAGAATAGTCCAGCATAAGAGGCAGCCAGGATATAATGAGGAGCTTGATAGAATATAGATATTAAACTTTTGAAGTATATATATAATACACCTTACTAGCTACAAGAGGAATACATCGATATTGGAAAATTTACAAATTTCATTTGTCTGATGTTAAAATGAATTTAGCAAAAACCCTGGATGAGATGAAATACATCTTTTTTCCGAACTTGTCCGGTGAATGAGTCTGTTTAATAAATGAATACATCTTACCTTCGAAAAGTTAGTCCATTCTTATCAGCCAGATGAGAGAATAAATTCTAAAGGATTAGTTTATTCAGGTTGGGTCACGGAAAACCCAATAATAATGGTTGTGAATCCAAAAATAATGGTCATATTTCTTGACTTTCAACTACTTGAGATGACGTCCACTTAATAATATCCTGAATAAGTTTATACTAGTATTCACAAAAAAGTTGGAAACTAAAATTTCTTTTGTCCAGACTTCAACTCCTACCAAAATACCAAGAACAAATCCCCAACTAAGCTAGACAGGTGAAACCATCTTCATTTCTTTTATTTCCTACTACTCTATAATTAAAAACGGATAAATCCACTTTATTACTACTTATCTTTCAATTGCGTTATGGAGTGGTAACTTAAATGTAATAAATTTTCAGCTAAGATGAAGAACAGGGAATATCAACTAATATGAAGTGCCTAAAGCATTCCAGCAAGTGAAGCATTACACCAAAGATATGAGCAACGAACATGTTAAGAGAAGACCTCAGTATGCATTATATTTACTGAAAAAAAGACCTTAGTGTGCATTACATTTGCTGAAAGAAACAAATATGGAAATACCTATCCAAGCATGCATGTTCATATTCTTATGCAAATCTTACTATCATACAAAACTTACAGCATCAAAGAACCCAAAAAAATTTAACTTCTTTCCATAGGCCCTAATCTCCTACCTGAATCAATTGCTGTGCTGTTTGAACCTGTGATGAGGTGCCTTTTATTTCCACAATGATTTCATCAGGCACCCGGCTCTCTTGAACAGTCAATATGGCTCCACTAGTACGGCGAATGTAATCAATGTTTGACCCTTGTACACCAATTATGTCCTCTGCATAGGACAGTGGTATTTGCATTGTTTGTAACACCTGATAAGTAGAAATAAAACAAATCACAGGGATTAAAATTTGAACGACATAAAGTAAAGTTAATAATATGCCTTGCACAAACTCCTAGTAGAAAATTATGATATATAATTTTTTTAAACAATTGGTAAAAATAAACCCAAAAAAAGGCAAAATGTGATACTTGTCACATTTCTAAGGACGTTCTCATATCAAATAGAACACAAATAAAATATGAGTGCTTAAAACTGCTAACCGTTGTAACAATAGGAGGGGTGGCACGACTAAGAGCTGAAGAACGCAGACCAGAAAGTGATGAATCTTGCCCATAGAATGACATTGAGGAGGAAGGGAGCAATGAATCCAATTGACTTTCACGGTCAGCAAAGAAAGAATCCCTTCTATTTGAAAGAGGAATATCGGCAACAATGCTAGGTTGTGAAGCACTATGCTGTGATGGTTTGTCAGCCCAGGCATCTACCTGACGGTCTTGGGAGATTGTAGCAGTGCCCTTACAGAAAAAACCATATTTAACAGTGATGAAAAAAAACTTCTGCATTTTCTTTGATTATTAAACACGTTACCAAGATAAAGAGCAGTCCAACGTACGAGATATGCACTGTTATCAACTTTTTAGGCCATATTAAAATTCAAAAACTATCAAACTTACAATTTTCTCAAATAGGGGAATAACACTATGATCAACCAAAAACTTCCTCAGGTGCCCAACTACTGCTTCCAGAGCCTTAAGGACCTTCAAGGTTTCTCCCTGTACTTCCACAATCCTCTCATCGGCAGCAGCATAAAATGGAAGTTCATCTGTTAGGAAAATGATTTGTTTTCAGAACCAATTCCATCATTAAACCAAAAATATAGTATGAGAAAAATAAATAAAAGCTCATTCTCTTTAGGAACATAAAAACAAAAACAGAGCTCTTAGAAAAAACTTAACGTTGAGTTTTTCGTTAACTGAGTAAATAAAGATGTATCAACCCTAGAGTTTGACTTTTAGTGGGTTAAGATCACGCCACATTTAAAATTAAGTCCAGGGTGATGCATCATTACTTAATCGCTTCGAAATAAGCTCATTTGAAAGAGCCTTATCCATGCTCTTTACATCTAGTCATGTTGAATTTCACAAGCAAATTAGGCTCCAAAAGCAAGCATTTGACAAGCCAATTTAATTAGGCTCAAAAAGTAGAAGAATAAAATTCCAATGAACTGTCTTAGTGTGATGATGAAGATTATAACAACAACAACAACAACAACAAATAATAATAATGCATCTCACACATGACACAACTAATATATGAATGTTCAAGAATTTCCACTCAAAGATGCGTGCAGCAAGGGAAAAAATTCTTGCAAAAACACCTAGAAACTACATGCCAAAGGTAAGGCAGCAAAGACAAAAAGCCCATTCATTTCAATATATTCCATAGAAAGTCAGTTAACCAAACACCAGTAATTAAAGATACATTTCAGCACATTTGACAAAACATTAGTAATATAAGAAAAAAATACACAAAACAATAGTTGCTAACTTGCAGTGAAGAACTAGAGTAAACATCTTAGACGTATAATGTATAATTGGGTAATTGTGGTAGCAGGCATACCTCCAGTTAGTACTCTAACAGCAGCACCAGTACTTTCCTGTATAGATTTAATTAAAGAGCCCTGCTTTCCAATCAAATTGATAGCCTGAGTTGAGGCCACCAATAAACGAATAGAACAAAATGCAGCCCCAGGAGCTACATCAGTTTCAGACAATCCTGAGACACGTTTAAAAATCCTTATTACAGCATCCATTGCAGGGGAAAGAGGTGCCTCTAGCTCTTCTTTCCCCGATACAAGTACCTAAAAAAATTAAACCACATTCAGGATTATACGGAAAGAGATCAACAAATTAAATAAATATTCCTATCGAATCTAAGCAAAATCATTTGGAAATGGCAGTGATGTGGATACCGTCATCGACTGACCAGATAACATATAAATCAATCGAACTACAGAGTTGAGAGTTATTAAGAGTTATGTTCTAGTGACTCTGGCAATTCCCCACTTACGTGATAACGATGGAAACTCAAAGTATTTTATGCACGCGACAGGCTCGTTAATGATTAAGACAATGAAAGCAACATGCCAATAGTAAAGAAGGGCATCGCTCCCGCAAGTCCGATACATAAACGCCATAAAGAAACTACATTCTTATGGAAATCTTAATAGAGAAAACACATGAAATCAAAACAGTCATAAAGTTATGGTAAAACTGAAGTAGAAACTGAAAGCAAACAATAAGCGAAATGACAACAGTGTAAACATAATCAACTAACGCAATAAAGTTGAAACCGATAAACAAAACAAACGTATAACTTAGGGGCAGTGAAAAGGAAAAATTGCTAACTCCATCTCCAAGTGAAGGTACTAGTGAAGAGAAAAAGAAACCCTGGTGAAGTGATGTAGATTGTAGAAGTAGAGGAGAATTCTCACGATTCGATCAGGAGTGCCGAGGGGAGCATCGAGAACGCGAATACGAGCTCGAGTCTCTTCGCAGGTCTTCTTGATGAGTTCACCCTTGCGGCCGATGATGCCGCCGACCTTGAGGACCGGCACGATCATCCGGAACACGCAGTGACCGGGCCACCCCGGCCATCTCTTGTCGGCGGATTCGGGTTCGGCGGCTGGCTCTGCAAGTGGCTGTGAAGAGATGCCGTTGAGGATTGGCTCCGCTGTGGCCATCGGAGAATGGAAGGGAAGGAAGGAAACAAGCAAAAGGGTTTATTGAGTACTCTGAGTCTGAGGTTCTGACCTGTCTGTCATGTGATGAAAACAAATTCGGGGGATTATTGCGTCACACTTTCTACGATGTCATGACTCACCTGGGTTTCAATTTAATTTACATCATATTTCGCCAAGTTTATACAAAATTAATATAATCAAATAGGGTGAATATTGTTTTTTAAGACAAATACTAACTAATATCTTGAGGAGAAAAAATTCGGAGTTGAAAATAAGAGAGTATAATATTTTTAGTTTATTTTTAGCACACAAAGGATAAAATTATAAATTATAAAACATAACTAAAGGGTATGAAACTCCTTCACTTTCAGGGAGTACGGAAGAATTTGCAAAAAAAAATTACTAATTAGTATCATTCATCATTATAATTGATAAAAAGACGTTGCTCTAGTACCCTCTCAATATAAGAGGATAAGAAACCTTTGATTCGTCATTTAGAGTATAAAGGGCTAAATTGTAAATTATAAAAATTTATTATAAAAAAATTATGAAAAATTAAGCCTAAAGGACATGAACTCCTCCAAGCGCCTAACTCATTATTTATCAGGCCTCCAATTCCTGCTTTGCTTGAACTTCCAATGGAGCTATCATCAACATTTACAGGAATCCTACCAAGCAGTGGCCGCTTCCAACTATCCAACTAGGAGAATGAGATATAACAAAGTGAGAAAATTGACCTTGCACATAATGAAGGAGCTAGGTCTGTCCCTGAAGACCTTCACATTCCAAATTAAGGGCTTGACCTAGCATCTTAATCCTAGGAACATGTCCTTTGGAAGATCAAGCAGGTCTAGAACAAATCTAAGCTAGTTTATCGACCTTGAACATGGTCTCAAGCTTTGATCTCATTTCCCATATATATGGATTTCTCACAATAAAGTTATATTTGCAGGTTTGCGCTACGAATTCAAACTAGCATCTTACAAATCACAAATAGTCGACAAAGAAGTTAAAGTTCTTGGGGTTGTGTGTAACATTTCGATTTGATGACTAGTCTCACGGTAACAACACGAGTCTTTAAATGATAATTTGTCATCACTTATGCGCTTCTTAGAAACACTTCTCAGGAGGTCACTCATCTCATATTACTCTAAGGCAAAACACACTTAACATTTAGAGTTTTTATAATATAAACTTTCGAAAAGAAAATGCATCTTATTATTTTCAACATCACCAATCAAATTTTACAAGTCATTCTCAATTGTATAGTCTCGTACCTATTCAATTTCAAAATACCTCTCATTCTAGTATACTCGGTTATGTCATGTGTCTCTCAACCTATAAAACTTGTAAAGGGATGCTCATTGTCTATACTTTCTCATTGCACCGGTGTTCTCGTCGGTCTGGATGTTGCACTGTGGCCCCTAACATCCCCTTAGGTACACCCATGAATAGAGCATATCTATAGACTACAATCTTCCTTGGAAAAAAGTGCACTATATAGTAATCATTGGGTACATAAATGGTCTTGATTCAACTTGCTTTCACCCAACTATATTGAAGTTCATTTTCAAGAATTTCAAAGTCGACTATGTCCCCTGAAAAGTTTGACAATGAGAAAAATGTTAATTTTGTAAGTTGTAATGTGTTATAGACTTGAAGTAAATTTACAAGTTACTTAATTTTTTTAATAGAAATACATGTATGGTATGATATATGTAATTAATAAAATCACAAAAATAGTATTTTAGTTTTTTCATTTTTCTTTTCGGTACAACATTATTTGTTACAGAAATCTTAAGAAATAAATATTACTTAAATAACTTTTTTTTCAAAGTCCTTACATAATTTTCTTTATGTAAAAATCCTTATATAAATTTAATTTTTTTGATAAAGGGGAGGGCCTAAGCCCAAGAAAAGTCCTTATATAATTCATTCTTCATAGTTTAGTATAAAAAAATAAAAAAACTGAAAAATAATTGTTCACTTGAGATTTGTATATAATATATCGACACAAATAATGAGAGCGCGTTTGGCTTGTGCGTTGAAGAGATAGGTAGCTTATCCTGAAGGCTTTGTGTGAGTGAGTGTGAGTGTTGTTGCCAACAGCAACAAAAACAAGAACACCATGCCCACCTTAAACCTCTTTACAAACGTACCTGTGGACGCTGTGGTTGCTTCCGACATTCTCAGGGATGCCACCAAAGCTGTTGCAAAGATCATCGGAAAACCCGAATCTGTTAAGCCCCACTTTTCCCCTTTTCACTTCCAACTTTCAACCCTCTTTGCTATTGCCCACCAGCTGTTTGATGAAATTACTGTCTTAATGCCAATACTTTTAGCCTAGTAGGCTACTTGCATTCAACACCTAACAGTGGTGCTAGCAATTGATAGTTTCTGATATAATTTGACATTGGATTGTGTCTTCTTACTTTTTGGTTTTTATTACAGTATGTGATGATTTTGTTGAATGGGGGAGTGCCTATTGCATTTGGTGGCACTGAAGAGCCAGCTGCTTATGGAGAACTGATCTCAATTGGGGGCCTTGGTCCAAGTGTTAATGGAAAACTGAGTTCAACAATTGCGGAAATTCTTCAGACTAAGCTATTTATTGATGGCTCCCGCTTCTACATCAAGTTTTATGATGTTCAGGTAAATTGCTGCTTTCTTCTGTTCTGTGATAGCTTGTATGATTCTGAGAAGATTGCAAATCAACCTTGGGTACTATTTGAATTGGGAGGATTCTTAATTTCTTATGTATCCATTCAATTCAATTATGATTTAAACAATGTTTGTTTCAAGGAATTGATGGCTAATATTCCAAGTTATTTCGGCAGAGATTTATTTCTGGTAGTTGTTTACCAATACTTTGTCTGCAGAAGTCGAATATTTTTGCTAAAGTTATCTCATCATGTGGTCCTCTATTTCCTGAATTGTTCTTCTCGTACAGAAGTGACGTATTATGGTTTTGTTTTTTCATCATTATTTTGAAGTTTCACGTTATTGTTAAACGAACTGAGTATCATGAATGAGAATTGTATTGAATTCATTGAGTTCACAAGTGTACAAGTATAGACTTATATACAGGAGGATCAAAGCTTCGTTAAGAAGCTGAGAGAACTAACAGAATATAACTGAACTAACTGTGTATGTAACTAAATTGTTTACACAGTCACTAACTTGGTCTATCTCTAACTAATTCTACATTAGAATTCAATCATTGTGGTGGATGTGTCAATAACACCTTTTCAAACAGCTTCCTTTTCATGAGATGAATGTAATAGTTACAGCTGTTTGTAATATATTATGTTCATTGCTCACATTCAAGATCTCATTTTATTGGGTTTCTGATGCAGCGCTCATTCTTTGGGTTCAATGGCTCAACGTTTTAATCAGACTTTCTTTCTAGTCAAGGACTTGTGAAGTTTCAGATGGAGATGAGCCTGTCTAATTCATATTTCTATTGATTTTCACAAATTTGTTTGCATGATTGTAGTGAACGAGTACAGGTTATATATGAAAATAGGAAAATGTGTCCTCTCCGTCATTTTGATATTTTCAAAATCCATGCCTTCAATTTAGTGTTCTTCATGTTGGACCTGAATCATAGTAAGCTTTATACGTGTAGCTTTTCAGGAAACAAGTTAGGCCAAAACTCAAAACCTTACTTCGAATAAGGTTGACTCATTTCTCATACTTTAGGCATAAGTATGGTCAGTTTATTTTATGTAGGTCATTTTTCAAGTCTTGAAAGTTTATTTAGTTAAAGACCTATATTTGTAATAAGACCGAAAAATACATCACAAAGTTGCTTCCAAATAGGTTATTAGTCTTAGTTTTCATATGAGTTAATAAACCTAGATCATTACATTGGCCATCAAGTTTAAAACAGACTTCAAGGTAACTAAAAACTAAAAGAAAAACCCTTTTTAAGTCCACAACCAATTCAAAAGTCAATAATATTGGTCTCTATAGGGATGAAAATCACTGACATCATATGAATTAATATGAACGAAATTTGAATCAGTCAAGCCCTTAAAACTTAAAAGTGGTATTCTTTAGCATGTGAATAAACTTGAAGTCCGTGATAAATGTTGGGAAATATTTCGAGTGTTATTCCATATTTACATACATGATACAATCATTCTCTTTTTCTCAAGGCAAAAAAAATAAAAAAATAAAGAAGAAACAATCTCGCTTTGGGTAATTGTTTGTTGCTTCCCATTAGAGGTGACCACCGATTACTTCAAAGTTTTGACGAGGGAATGATAATTGCTTGTTGATGTTTGGAATAATCTAACTCCTTACTCATGTTGCCAAATTATATCCTGGAAATGGCATGTCCACTCGAAAGAGCATTTTGATTTCATTTCTAAGTATGGAGAAATAAGGCCAACAATCTATCAGAAACAGCTAGGCTCTTTTACTGTTACATCATCACTTTTATACGAAATTTGATCAACTTCCAATTTATTGAATTCAATTGATATTTTATGCTCATCAAAAGGCAACGATAAAAAAAATAAATGACGAGAGAAAAGAAAATAAGAATTATGATTTCACTCACAATGACTCATAAGGATAAAATTTGTACTGTGTGAAATTACATGTACGATAAGATTATGATGAAATTCCATCCTTTGAACTAAAAAACCGAGCAAAAGTATACATACAGAACAGTCATAAAAAACAAAGGCTGCAGCTACATGCGAAAACTTTTACTTCGTAAATCATGTTACAGATTAAGTTCCAGCATCGTCCCTGAATCACCACCCATATTTCGCTTGTGTTTCAGCTTTGGTAAGCATGCCCTTTGCCCGTCGCTCGGCGAGTTTCATTTCATTTTGTTTCATATCAAAGTACAATGAACCGATTTGATGCTTCCTCTTATGCAGCTTTGTGGGCTTTCCTTTTGCTGACGAGACAGGCTACAGAAGAAAAAGTTAATAAATACAACATAATAACAGAAACATACCATTTTAGGGAGTAGAAAGAAAGTTAGAAGTGTACAATTTTGATTATAGCTAATATTATCTTCAATTTTTTATGTGTAATTTTTCGTGGGATAGTTATAGCAGAAGCTGAAGCTCCCATAAATCAGTATAGAAAACAGTCGAATAATATCATCTGATAAGCCATTTGACTGACATATGAAAAATACTCAAGCCTACACCTTTTTGTTAGATTTTCATTCAGACCACACATGCATCCAAAATTTCTGCAAACAACAATGTATCATTCCTACACTACCTACCTTTTATAGGAAAAAGGGGAGAGATAAATTCACTCCCCCTCCCCCCTTTTCTCCCTCTTTTATCTTCCGGAAAATATTTGGTACACGTCCACATAGTGCAGACATTCAAAAGACACCCAGGGTGGGAAAGAAAGAGAAGAGAGAGCAGTAATTAATGTGATATATGATAAAAAGATCGAGATAGAGAGAAAAATGAGTGTCTAAAGGGTGCATGCATTGTTTGTATGTCAGAGTATCATTTCTGTTTATCTTCCCATAACATGGAGGTGTGCAGAATCAGGATACAGAAAGTTTAAGTGTAGGAATAACATTTTTGCTGGGCAAATATTGATTATAGATTTCAATGTTGCTATATATTTTAAACTTTTTCTTATGCATACTCTTTTCACAAAAAGTCATGTTATTAGTAATTTACAACACGATATAGCTGAAGAGGAAGCTCCTCAATCTCCTAAATTTAGTTATGCATTTGTTAAAGAAATTTCTAGGAACGGCTAGCTAAATATATCCAATATTCTAAATTTCTAATGCTTTAGAATAATGGATGGACTCAAATATATCCTTTTCATACTGAGGAAAATAAGTAGTATTCCGTTTCCTTCTAGCACTTGCCTTAGTGGTGAGACAGAGATGCCAGAACATAAAGACTTTCTGCACCACTATGCTTCATAGCAGATGCTGAACCTTCCTCTTAACAGCTCAACCATTGCGCTTCTCACCAGCCTAATTAAATGTATCATCCTTCCTCATATCAAAATTCCTAAGGTCTACCCTTCTTTCTATCACAAAATATATATAAATTTTAGTATCCAACACTCAGCTGCCTCTAGGAATAATAACTAAGGAGGATCAACAGTTTCAAAATCACAACCACAACAAATCACCCTGACTATTTATTTTGAAATCTATTAGCCATGAATTTCTTCTGCTGATCACAAAAATGCAAGACACTCTAATTTGAAGCCTTCTATTCTGTGTCCCCAACCACTGTCTCAAGGACCAATGTACGCATTATGTGACTCACCTTTACACATCTCAATGATTGCCATTTGGATTGGACTACTGTAGATGGGTATAGTTCATTTCATCCGACTTCAGCATGTTCAAGTTATTTAACTTAGCCAAAATTAGATGTAGTCTAAGATTTAGATGTTTTTCTTAATGGTTTCTGTGCTATATAGAAAGGGCTTTGTTGCTGTAACAAGGGAGTTCAGATTCTTCTTGATAAAATAAAAATTTTCAATTCTCCTTCCATATTCCCCCAATTGTTAACAAATAAAACAGCCCTCTACTGAGCTTACCAGATTTCCTCTACTGTTCAAGCATATTTTCACATAAAGTGGGATTCAATAAGGCTCAAATTATTTCAGACCTTTTTTTGTTAATTCAAATTTTTTCCAACTCAATCAACACTGACATGTGCTGTATTAGAAGCAACATTAAATAAACAAAACAACTGAGTCAAGCTTAGTCATTGTTACCTTGAAATTTAGTTAATCCAATCCAGGTTTCACAAAAACCATGATAGATATATGTGCATCAACAACAATAATCAAGTTTTTTCCCACTAGGTGCTGTGTGTTATGTAAATATATAAAAAAATCACCATATTCCATCATGAATCATGTCTAAGAAATGACCGATTAACTACAAACTTAGTCTACCGTCGTTCTCCACACATACCTAAACACTTTCTCTACAATAAGTCTGACTCCTACCTCATCTTATCTTATCTTATCTTTTCTTACGTGACCGCCAATCCATCTAATATTTTCATCTATACAATGCTGAGTATACTTTGTTGCATTGCATTTTCAGTTCCACAATTTTTTCTTCAAAATGGTACTCTTCTATCACAGTTTATAAGGAACATCCCTCCATTTCATGCACCTACGTTGAATTCTATGGTTTACATCTCCTTTTTATTTCCCTAACATTTTGAATGATACACAAAGATATATGTAAATATGTATATCGATCGTTAAGAAAACAAAAGGCTAAATAATAGAAAAAAACAAGTAAAAAAATACCATGTAAGAGGGTCCAAAAGCTATCCCAGTTATCTTGGCTTGATCCTCTCTTGGCCGGTTCTTCATAAGCTCTTCTTGCTTCACCTCAATCACTTCTGTGGGAACCTCGTTCCTCCGTCTCTTGCTAGGAAATGTCACCGCAGTATCACTAACACTAACCCCGGATGCCTCCGGCACCGACCGATCAACCCATTTACTTTCATACTGTCCGTAATCCGCATAGGCACCATAATTTGCATAGGCATCATCACCATTATTTCCATAAACAGCTCCAGCCTCTGGCTCAGTACCCCAACTGTAATTGCCATAACTACCATGCTGTTCAGTGCCATATTGGTAATTCTCATAACCCCCGGCATTCTGATCAACGCTCTCTTCTAAGGCAGAGCTTGACGCCGGCTCCGGCTCCGGTGCTGGTGCTGGTGACGGTGCATCGGTTTCAATGATGGATCTCCGGCCAGAGCCGGAACTTGCTTGAACACCGAGAGTGGCAGTGTTCTTGGGTGCAGGAATGGTGGACAAGAATGATTTAACCGATGGTGCTTGAATGGAAGACTCCAACTTTCTTCTCCTGTTTCGTTCTTCTTCTTCATCATCTTCGTCATCGTCGTCTTCGAGTTCGGTGGGCTTAGGCAGAGGGATAATTGGGGGCCTAAATTGCACAACCCTTTTGGGTTGTTGTTCCTGGAATTGGGATTTAGGTTTAGGGATTTCGCTTGAATTCGACCCAGTCCTGGCACTTGTGTCGGATGCAGTTGCGGAAGAAGGTTGTTTGGGTGGAGGAAGAGATTGAAAGAGGGAAGACGAAGAAGAAGAAGAGGATGATTTGGGTGGGGGAAGAGTGGAGAAGAAGGAAGAAGAAGACGACAACGTCGTTGTGGTCCTTGTGAATGGTGGGGTTGGTTTCTGTGGTTGTGGTTGTTGTTGTTCTTCTTCGTCGTCTGAAGAGGCGTAGTTTGCTAGCAGAGAATCCATAGCCACCGCGACCAACACGAACTGGGTTGGAGTTGGGAAACAGCAAACTCGATTACGATGACACCACCCAAACCCTGGATATACCAGATGCTCTGTGATTCAATGTTTCTTTTTGTTTTTGACGTCAATGTTTCCTCTCTTTTTGTTTTTTTGACGTTAATGTTTCATATTTTGAGCTTTATTATTACTATTATTTTTATTATTTTGACAACAATAGAGCTTTATTTTAGTATATTTATGTTTTTAATTAAAATTAATATAAATTTTATAAAACCCAAAATCAATTACAAATTGCAATAATTACACAAAGTTTGGTATAATCATTTATCAATATATTAATTTCATAAATATTTTAAAAATTCAAAATGACGAAATAAATATTATTTATTAGGAATTTGTCTCAACTATTAAAAACAATTATTGTTTTTTTAAAAGGTGAAAAGTGCAGACAATTTATTTGAATAAGATATTTTGATTGATTTATAAAAAAACTATTACAATAGATGAAGAGAAAATAAAAGTTTTTTTTTTTCAATAAAGAAAGCTAAGGAAATAAAAAAAAACTACAATGTTAAGGTCAAGGCACTCGAATAATCATGCAGGAAGACCTCCACCAAACCCACAAGACGTTGATCATGGATCACTAGACTTTGTTAAAAAAATATGTAGCTACATTCCCCGCACACAAAGAGTACTTTATCATCTCGAACTCGAAATCAAAAGCCATCAACAACAACATCATTTGTAAAAAGAGTTGAACCCAGAGCTTCATAGGAGAATGAAACAAATGTCATACAAGCTTACCAAAAATAGTCATATTATTAAATTGTTAACCTCTAATATTAAGTTCACAAAGACTCTTGAACTTACCAAACTTATCTCACCTTACCAGAAACATCCATGGTGTAATCAAACACAACTTAAGTACAGTAAAAAAAAACTTGATTTATGCTTTATCCTCGAAGGAACGTTTTTCTCGCAGAGTTTGGGCAATGGAGTTGGGCTTGGCCCATACTTAGGAGATGGGCATATGCGATGTCATTTGTGCGTGTGACTGCGAGGATGTGGTGCGAGTTCTACAGACTCGTAATGATATTAGCACCTTCTGGGAGAGGGAAAAGATCGGCAAGGTAAGGGATATGCTTAGTTGGGATTGGATTGTAACTGTTGTCCATGTCGCACGGGAGGAAAACAACGCTGCGGATTGTCTTGCGAGACAAGCGGCACGTGATGGAACTCCTAGACGGATATGGAAACAGCCTCCGTCCTTCGTCTATGCATCGTTGTATCTTGACGCGTTAAGTAGCTAGGTTGTTTTTCTTTTCCTCTTGTGAAAAAAAAAAAAAAAAAACCTGACAAATTTTCTTTCCACATGTAAAAGAAAAATCCTATTAATTTTTTGTTACGAAAATAACATTTTCCTAAAAAAAAACACAACATGTCCCCGCCGAGGCTCTAATTTGGGGGTTTCATCTTCGAAGGCAGAGAAGATGTGCATTTTCCGCAACTGCTTCCGGCGACCTGGCCTCACTCTCCGTTCTTCATTCACTCTCCATCCAAACACTCCCCTATTCTCCACGTATCCATTTGCAGGTCCATGTGATTTTATTTAAGTATTCATGTAAGATTTGCATGGTTATTTTAAGGTATTCATGTTTCTGTTCCTGTTTCTAGTTTCAGGAACTGCCACTGAGTGTAGAGAACTGATATGGCAAGAAAAACCAGAACAGCTAGCTCCAACACCCTATCCTGTTCATATTATGCGTGAACTTAACTCTCAACTGAAGCAACTAGCGAAACAGGGCAAACTTCGTGAAGCTCGGGAGCTGTTTGATAAAATGCCTCATAGAGATGAGGTTTCATGGACCAATCTAATAGCGGGTTATGCTAACGCCTCGGACTCTAATGAAGCATTGATCTTGTTCTCAAATATGTGGCTCCATCCCGGACTTCAAAAAGATCAATTCATGATTAGTGTTGGACTTAAGGCTTGTGCCCGTGGCATGAACGTGTGTTTTGGAGAATTATTGCATGGATTTTCAGTGAAATCTTGTTTGATAAACTCAGTGTTTGTCAGCAGTGCCCTGGTAGACATGTACATGAAAGTAGGCAAAATAGGACATGGTTGCAAAGTCTTTGGAGGGATGACAACAAGAAATGTAGTATCATGGACTGCCGTCATTGTGGGGCTTGTACATGCTGGTCGCAGTATGGAGGGATTATTGTACTTCTCTGAAATGTGGAGATCAAAAGTAGAATATGATTCACATACATTTGCCATTGCATTAACAGCATCTGCCGATTTAAGTTCGTTACATTATGGGAAAGCCATACACGCACAAACAATCATACAAGGGTTCAATGAAAGCATGTTCCTTATTAATAGTCTTGCCACCATGTATAGGAAATGTGGGAAACCAGACTATGTCATGAGGTTGTTTGAAAAAATGAGGAAGCCAGACGTAGTTTCATGGACAGACCTTATTACAACTTATGTACAGAGGGGTGAAGAGGAACATGCAGTGGGAGCGTTTAAAAGAATGAGGAAATCTGATGTCAATCCTAATGAATGCACTTTTTCAGCTGTAACTTCTGCCTGTGCAAATCTTGCTATCATTGAATGGGGGGAGCAGATACATGGCCAGGTATTGCGTCTAGGTTTTGTAGATTACTTGTCGGTGGCAAATTCCTTGATTAAATTTTATTCAAATTGTGGGCTATTAGCGTCAGCTTCTGTAGTGTTTCATGGGATGGCTAGAAAAGATATTATTTCTTGGAGTACTATAATTTCTGTTTATTCTCAAGCGGGTCATGCAAAGGAAGCTTTCAACTATTTTTCGTGGATGAGAAGGGAAGGGCCGAAACCAAATGAATTCTCTCTTTCTAGTGTGCTAAGTGTTTGTGGAAGCATGGCACTTCTTGAGCAAGGGATGCAGGTGCATGCTCATGTCCTGTGCATGGGCGTAAATCATGAAGCAATGGTTCATAGTGCTCTAATTAGTATGTATTCAAAATGTGGAAGTCTACAAGAGGCTTCAAAAATCTTTAATGAGATAAGAAATAATGACATTATATCATGGACAGCAATGATTAATGGGTATGCCGAACATGGCTATAGCCAAGAGGCCATTAGTTTGTTTGAAAAAATTTGCAGTGTTGGTTTAGTGCCAGACGACGTGACGTTCATTGAGGTTTTGACAGCTTGTAGCCATGCTGGATTGGTTGATCTTGGTTTCTACTACTTTAAGTTGATGACTAATGAGTACGGGATCAGTCCTTCAAAAGAGCACTATGGTTGCATGATTGATCTTCTATGCAGAGCAGGGCGATTGAGTGAAGCTGAGTGTATGATACAAAGCATGCCATTCCGTAGTGATGATGTTATCTGGTCTACCTTACTAAGAGCATGCAGGGTTCATGGGGATGTTGACCGTGGAAGATGGACAGCAGAACAGATACTTCGCTTGGATCCGAATTCTGCTGGAACTCATATCACTCTGGCTAACATATATGCTGCCAGGGGGAAATGGAAGGAAGCTGCACATATAAGGATGTTAATGAAGTCAAAGGGAGTCATAAAGGAGCCAGGATGGTCTTCGGTTAATGTAAATGATCAATTAAATGCATTTTTTGCTGGGGATCAGTCTCATCCACAAAGTGAACATATCACAAACGTTTTGGAGTTAATAAGTGCAAGTATAGGACATGCTAGGATGGAAGCAGGTTTTCTTCTAGAAGATGTCGAAGATTAGCAGAAGACTAAATTCTACCTCACTATGGCAGTGCTTGGGCAAAGTTATTGCTCTGAGTAACTTTCCATGGTTCATATATTTCAATGATTATTTGGAACTGGTTTCCCAACTCTATAATTTGAAAACGTCTAGCTTGATATGGGTTCTCTTGAACTGGGTTAGACATCATTCAGAAGTTTGGTAATTTGTTTTTGATGAATCAAAAGGTACTTTTCATTGTTGAATGCAATATTTGCTTTGCTTTTTTTGTTTTACTGTGGAATCTTAGTTATAGGCTCTTGTTATGAATATACATATAGTTTCCATTGATGCAAAACCTCTAGAGCCTAGACCTCTTAGATGAAGTATATAGTTGAATATGTTGTATAGCTATGTTAAATTTTATTGAAATACTGTTTCTTCTGAAGTTATTGTATTAGAGATGAGAGTTTTATTTTTTTCTCATTCTTCTGCATGCCTTCTTCCACCATATGTGACATCAGTTCTCTATGAAATGTTCCATTATCTTGGTGGCATCTCTTCTATGTATTTATTTCAAGTGGCTTCCTTCTAGAACTAAGTAGTATGTTCCATTGTTAAGCATGATTTTGTATTTTCCTGCTATATTTTTGCCAACATCGTGCATGTATCTGGCAATTGCTGATTATTTTTTCTGACTATGCAGAACTGTCGTGCAAATGCAATTATTTTTTTGTTGGTATTGTTTTCTGTTTAGCTTACCCAACTCTGGAGGGATTTTCTTATGCAGAGCTGGTCAGTATGAATGGTACAGATGAGTCTGATAATTGTACAGACTCTGGGCTAAGGACCAACCTCTTTCGAGGATGGTACCGTAGATAGTTAATCAATGGGCTAAAGACTCTGGTTTTGGGATTGCAGTCTCTGAATATAGCTGTGATGAGCTGTGTGCTACTTTATCACCGCTAGAGCCAAAAGTGGGAATGAATGAATTGTCAGCTAAGGTGGAGAGGGATGAGGAGGAATGTGTTCTTGGTGGATCCATGGGAAGGACGCATCCTCATAGTGAAGGGGGAGATGTTGAATAAAATACAAGCAGCAAACAAGCAGAAATTTATTCTATACCGACATTGCGGTCAAATATGTTTGATATATTCCTGCTTCATAGCACAGGGGATGGTGAGGTCCATTATGCAGCTCGATGTGATGCTCTGTAGAATATGACAAACAAGACAGTGTTTCCAAGTAGTCAATCGAAAGATTCCAATGCTGTGAGGGGACATAGTAAGAATCAAAGTGGAAAAACAGAAACGAATGATTTAAGAACACTTCTGGTCCTTTGTGAACAAGCTGTTGCTGCAGATGATTATAGGAATGCACATGAGTTTGCTAAAGAAAATCAGGCATCACTTAAATGCTTTTGGGGATGGAAATCAGAGGTTGGCTCATATCTTTCCAGATGGCCTCAAGGTGCAATTGGCTGGCTCTGGAAGCCAATTATATAAAGGAATTGTTAGCAAAAGAACATTAGCTGCTGATATTCTAAAAGCTTATAATCTATTCCTTGCTGCATGTCCTTTTAGGAAAATTTCCAATTTTATCTCAAATGTCACAATAAGGATGACATCTTCAGAAAATTTGATGACATTTCCATGTTATAGATTTTGGTACCCTCTATGGTTTTTAGTGGCCTGTTTCCATACATCTTCTTTCATGAGAACAGGAGGACCACCAAAGCTTCAGACTGCAGGAATAGACTTCTCACAACCTGGATTCAGGTCTGCACAGAGTTGTAGTAACGGGACGCCGCTTGGTGGTTTATGCTGAAGCCTTTAATGTTCTATTTGAGTATAATGCCATAGCAAAGAAACAGGAAACTGTTCAACTTGAGGAACTCAAGATTGATAGAGACAAGTTCCTACTTGTTACATGTTTCTCTAGAAGTAAGAACTTTCTAGATGAATCTGTGGTAGTGAATCACAGGAATAATTTCACTAGTTTGATTAGGAAGATCAACCCGAATAGCGTTATGAATGGGATCACTTGGTCCCCCTTTCTTTGTTACCCAATACCAGGATGCTCTGTTTCACTATTTGATATGCTTGAAATTATTGTGGCTCGAGAGGTCTGGGATGGAAATAGAATGCTGATTGAGAAAGAGATATTTGGGAGGGAAGCAATGTTATAGCTTGTGAAGGCTGTGAAAGAGTAGAGAGGCCTGAGACATTTATGCAGTGGCTATCATGTATTCTAGGGGCTGGGTTTCACGATAACCCTTTGATCGTGATAATGTGCGAAGATGTCAATGAAGAAAGTAAGGCACTGGTTGTTGCATGGTTGGAAGGGGCGTATTATTTATGCCCTTTCTTGTTGGAGATCTGCGTGACAAACTAAGATAGTACGATACAAGGGCATCTCACCAGGGCTTTGTGGATTCGTTTGACTGCTGAGGACGTCAGGTTCTTGTCAGCCCATTTCTTAGTTCTATTTCATGTTGTTGTTCATTTGGTAATATGATAAATGAACAGGGTACGCCCAGCGTTATCTTAAGCAATGTTTCAAGCTGAGTAGCCTGTTTAGGAAGAAGATTATGTATTACTATTAACTATTTGACATTGCATGTTCCATTGATCATCAGTAGTTTGTACTTTGAGGCTGTAATCTGAATAAAAACATAAATTTATAATGAAGGGCATGTAATGAGAATTATCCTTTGATTGCTATTGCTGATTTTTTGGCATCTACCTTGATCCTTCTGCTGGTTTACTTAACTGGAGATGTTAACTTGTGTAATTCATCTTGTAAACGGCCTTTAGTTTTCAAATGTAGAGTATATTTGGCTAATATGTAACTAAATTATATTTCAACTCTATTTTAAAGTGATTTGAGCTCAGTTTTTAAAATTAGAAAAAAAAGTTTTGGTTATCCTTTTTCGTTAAAAAATCTATCCTACCCTCACTATATAGTTCAACCTTTCACCATTGCAACCATAATCAGACAACTTGCAGTCTTGCACAGCCACCGCCTCCATTTGGTACCATATCGCTCAAGAACGTCCTTCACCTCCATGAATGTCATCGCCAATTATTGTCACCATATTGGAGTATTTTCAGTCTCCAATATATTTTATTTATAACTGATTTTTAATATTTTATATTTAGAGTAAACAAATTTATTTTATATAAAGTAATATTTTCTCTAAAGGAGAATCCACCCCATTTTTTCTTTATTTCTATTTTACCAAATAATTTATAAAATTTATTTTTTTCTTACCACTTTCTCTCTACTTATTTTTTCACTCAGTGAAAGGCCAAATTTTTCACAATGAACGTTGATGCACTCATCATTATATATAGTCAGACATACAAATAGTGCAGACACCTCATTTTTCTCTCTACTAATTTCATTTATCATATATCACCACTATCCATTACTTGTCTCTCTTCTCTTCTTTTATCATACTGAGTGTATGTTGGATGTCTACACTATACAAATCTCTACAAATCATTTTCCTACTTCCTTAAACATAGAAAACAACACTGAAAATAAATGATTAGGTGGGCAGCTGAAAGAAAGAATCATCATGCAGGAACAAGGTGAGGTGGCCTTATTTTCCAAGGAAGGGCTACTTGTGTTGATGGCTTTCCAACAAATGCATGTGAGGGAGAGCCTCGTCCCACTCCTCACCCGTGAAACCTAATGCCTTTTAGGTACCAACTCATCACTTTCACAATTGATTTTTGCACTCAATAACACTAGAGAATGAAAATGTGAGAGAGGAGAGGATTTTGAGGACTTGCATGCTTATGTTAGAGTTTGATTTTGGTCTCAAGCTACAAGGCAAAAGTGAAGCTAGCAAGAAGTGCAAACCAATGAGCTAGGTTCACCATAAGGTATGTTTAGTGTGGTAAATTGTAGCTAGAAAAAGGAAGGGAAAGCTGGGACCTGTCAGGAAATTTTACAGGAACAAGGAAGACTAGGCATTTTAAAGACAGAAAAATGCCTTCATATTTTTTGCTCAAGTTTGTCAATTTTATGTGATGATTTCTGCATATAAATGATCATTCTGCATGTTTTGTTTTCTGTTCTAAAATTAAGGATGTAAAAGCTTCTAAATGCAGGATTTGCGTGTGCATGTCTGTATGCAATTCACCTTATATGTATGGCTTTTTTGTTTGGTGTGCTAAATTAAGGGACTAACTAACTAGCCTACAAATCGTGGACTTATATTTATATTTGAATATAATAATTTCTATTTGATCCAAAATATCATGAATTATCTTATCATTAATAATTGCACTGTGAATGTAGATCGATTTTGCAATTAACTTCTGTTCCTGAATACCATACCAATTTCATAAGGGAATATGCAAAATCTGATGCTTACATGCATTGCTACGTATATGGAAGACATTCATCTGTTGCTTTCTGAGTTGAGCCGTGTTTAAATTGTGCACATGGTTATGGAAGGCAATTAAAAGCAAAAGAGAGTTGCATGTTTCTTGTGTCCAGTGGCAACCAGAAAGAACCTTCATTTTGTGCTGATGCAGTTAGCATATTCTACACTTTAATGTTTTTATTTTACCTCTGTAAAACAGAAGAAACAAATTCAGATTTGATTCTTTTGTTCAGTCACAAAAAAAGAAGAAAGAAAAACTTGACCAATTAAATTAGCTGCCGCTTTCTTTAAGAAGTAAAACTGAAAATGTAATTTTCATTTGTACAAGTTTCATTGCTCATTAATTGTATTTCAAAGTTACACGTAATTGAAGATATTAAGTTCATATTGTTACATTCAATGACCCTGCTACAGAAGCAACCTTTTATCCTAACAAACACACTTTTGCAATTTTACACCTCTTGTTCCTCCTGGTTTTTCTCTTCCTTCCTTCAATCCATCTACATTACTTTCATAACATTTCTTCTTCATACTCTCTTCTTAGCAAGCCATACCCATCATTGATTATTTCCTTCCTGGTAAACTAATGGCTTCACGTGTTCTTTCATGCAGTGCATTTTGGTTTTTTCTAAGTCATTGTCCTGAATCCTTCAGCTTTTTATTTTCAATCAACCACGGCTTCATGATGATTGAATCATACTTCACATTAATATGATTTTAGTATTTTGCTTTGGAATTCTCAAGATTCACTAGCATGGAACAAATGTTTGCAATCATGAACCATACATAACTCTGTTGCTTAGAAATGCACCCTCGTTTTGTTGTAAAAGCCCTGAAGATGTAATGATTGAGAATCAAATATAAATTTTGATAGGTTTAAGTTGTCATGAAACTTACTTCTTTACTTTGTGCAAGGTTGTCTTGTTGCAATGGACTATGATAACTGCTTCAAAAACAGGCTAAGAGACCAAAATATGATTGCCTCCTTTTTGGTAAGTTTTGTAATCAGAACATTTTTCAAGTACTATATTGAAAATTTCATATTCTTGAATGTTATATAACCATTGAGATTGTTCTATAGATTTAGATGATGCTTTGTATCCTCTCAGTTCTGGTCTTGCGAAAGCATGTCTGCAAAATATTAAAGGTATTCACAGTATTCATAGTAATGCCTTTTTTAGTTTCTATTCTTTTGGTACTGACATGAGTGATATCATTGATCTTATAGATTACATGGTGGAGAAGCTTGGCATAGAACCAAAGAAAACTGATGAGTCTCCCCTATAGGAAACATGTAAGTTGTTTATAACCAAAATGGAAAGGTATTTCTTTATTATGAACACTTAAAGTCTTAACTTTTCATTTAATAAATACCATTTTTGAAACTTAGCCAATAGCTTTAAAACATTTCTCTTGTTTTTGTCAATAGATCTTCACAAACGCAAAGTCCATGCAATTAAGGTACTCTGCAGGCTTGGATTAGAAGACTGCTTCGAAGGAATCACATGCTTTGAGACCCTTAATCTAATCCATAAGAGCATTGCTTTGGATGATGAAGATAACATTGAGTTTGTAGGTTCAAATGGTGCAAGCAACTCTAAAATCTTTGACATCATAGAGGACTTTGCTCAGCCTAATCCTAGTGCAGACTTGCCAGACACACCAATTATATGCAAACCTTCACAAACTGCCATTGAATTGGCTCTCAAGATAGCCAACCTTAACCCACAAAGAACAGCAACAAAATCACCCTTCTGAGTTTTATGACCAAATTTTGCTAACTTCTCTCATTTTTTTCCCTATTTGCTTACATTTTTTATTTTGGTTCAATATTGCACTTTCAGTTGTTCTTTGAGGACAGTGTCCGCAACATTCGAGCTGGAAGCGCTCAGGTCTTCACGCTGTGCTGGTAAGTGTGTGTTTGGATACCAGATAACGTGAACGAACTTTCAGAAAATAAAATTTCCATCGAAGAGAAGCAAATGAAAGACTTTCATGAAAATTCTCGTAGAATCAAGAATGAGGTTTTCATTTTGTACATGTCACATCATGAATTAATAACCGCACTAGTAACCACTAACCACATCCAATCTCCAAGACAATTCCAATTGATTCGAATTTTCCCTTTTTAGAATAGAATATTTATAGAATCCCCCGTCTTAATCCACAAAAAGAATTTCGTTCACGTTTTGTGTTGCAGTGCATACTAAGTTGAGGCTCTAACTATCTAGTTACTGACTGTCACATTCTGCAGGTTGGTACATCCCAGAGAGTTAAAGTTGCAGATTATGCCTTGGAAAGCATTCACAACCTAACTGAGGGCCTGAACTATGGAAGGCTGACATGAAATCAGAAGTTGCATGCCCTGGGAAGCCTGCTGTGGAGACAACAGTGACTGCTTGAGACAATGAAAGGAAGCTCCTCTAATCACTGTAAATAAGAATAAAAAGGATAAGCCCACCTGGATTTCCCAACTTCAAATGTAGTAACAATAGTTGAGGTTGATATTTTGTTCAGATTGTAAAAAATTACTAAATGAAATAAATTATCCTTTTTTAAGCCTTACTCTCATAAATTATGCATATAAATGCTTGGAAAGTGAGTTGAAAATGAAGTGTTTCATGTTTGAATACATTTTTAAAAAAAATGATTTTTGTTGGGTAATTTGAAATTTAGCCGTAAGATTTCACAATTGATCATATTCAATATCAAAACTACCCTCTCTAGACTGAAATTAAATTTTCAAAATAACTCTCAAACTTATCGGAATTGATTATAAGGTTCTTCAATGGGAAGCAAGCACACACTAATTATCTAATAGTAGCAATATTATAGCTAAATGCTATTCAATTTTGGTCCATGATGAGCCTGAAAAAGTGGTCCCTTTACCCTTATTCTATTGAGGAAAATGTATAACATCATATGATGTTTATACACGGTAAATAATATAATTAAGGATAACAATTTTTACTTGAAAATGAAGATTTCACGGGGATTATCCTGTTTTTCACCCCAACTTCAGGGAAATTTGGGGACGAGAATGTAGATCATTGTCCCTTTTTTGTGAGGTTTTCCACACCGTATATATAAATGAAATACAATAATACACTGAGAGATATTTAATTACTTAGAATAAAAACTTCACATTTTAGATGAGTTGAATATTTGGGAGAATATTTTAATGTTATTTGAACTTTATTATATATTTGACTGCGGACTGGTCAAGAGACTGTCTAAATGATGAAGCACGGATGCACCGAGCCATTGAAGACACACACTTAACCTTCATACTTCAGGCACAGTATGTTATGGACCGGTCAGGTACCTCCCAAATACAGGGCCCGCCTAGGATGTGCTCGTGAGAGACGATTCCTCTCAAGATGACTTACGAACATTGCGAGTAAGGAATCCCTCAAGGGCGAGCCCTCCCTCGAGGACTAGCCCCTAAAGTTCGAAGGCATAGATGCGAGCTCCACTAGTTGCGGACGATTTGAAGAGCCCCTGAAGATCCGTGGAGTCCAAAAATACTCAAACTCCATCGAAATATAAAAATATAATCTAAAAATAATTTAGCATGACAAAATACGCCGTTAAAGAGAGGACGTTTATTGCACACAGCAACAGTATTCACCTGGTTCGTTCCAAAATCCCGGAACACAGGAACAGAGGAAGGAAACTCCCCCGACATTTCCTCATGTTAAGGTTACACTTGTGCTCTCTCTCTCATTTCACACCGATAATGTAGCAAGCACCATTCATTCTACATTCTATTAATACTCCATTTCTCACCACTCACCCTCCTTTTTCTTCCTCCACTTTCTTCCGTTCTGGCTTCGTCGTTCGATTCAACAATGGGGAAGAAATCTTATTCTTCATCCTCCACATGGCGTGGATGGCGCTACCTTCAACCTCGCTATTACATCAAGAGGCCTAAACGACTCGCATTGATCATTGTCGTTTGCATCGCTCTCACATGGCTTGTCTACGATCGCCAATTACTCAATCGAGAGCACCAGGTAGCCTAGGTTATCGTCGATTATTCATTTTATAATTTCTCTTCAAATTTTGTTCTTTACGCCTTTTTTTTTCTGTTTCAGGAGGATATTTTGAGATTGAAAGAAGAGATTACCCGCTTGCAAAATACAGTAAGATCTGCAAAAAAAGTTTCAATTTTTAGCCCTTTTAGTGGCTTTTTTGGCTTAGTTTGGGTTATTTGAAATGAAATTGCAGCTGGAAGATATAAAGGGCCATATGAAAGGCTCTGCAGAAGAAACTATACAAAATGATGAAAAAATCAATGAATTGACCAAGGTTGTTTCGGTTGAGGTGGATGATCCTATTAGCATGGAAAGAAGAGAGAAAGTCAGAGATGCTATGCTTCATGCATGGACGGCTTATGAAAAGTATGCATGGGGCATGGATGAACTTAAGGTTTTCCACTATATATATTATATTTTTTTTTTTTTTCTTCATCTACTGCTTGATGTGATAGGTTTTATTATCTTTGTTGCTTGCATAGATTCTCTATTTGAGTTATCTTATGTTTTACCAGAGATGTCAGAAACTGAACAAGTTGATCAACTAGCCTTGCATTGCGCGTGCTGAATTTTGATAATATATATATTCATACCTTTTGCATAGTTGCTCTTTTGTGTGGCAAGACAGTCAGATTGTGAAGCATAGAAGCCCCATTATTGATTACAGAGTAAAAACTATAAAGTTTTTCTCTTTTACATTTCTCGTTACAAATGTGACCTGTGAAGATGTTATTAACTTGTAACTAATCACGAATTTTGTTAGCTTGACAATTGGATGGGCTTTTGCTCAACCTGGTCTTGCCCCGAATGCCTGAAAGTAACATTTAACCTCTCTCAAGATTAAATTCACACCCTAACCGCCCCATCCTACACATATAATATACAATAGTCAATTTACATTCTGAAAATCAATATATCATATCATATAAGTTAGAACAAGTTAATGGTAATTTTGAGTCAATGAAAATCAACTACTCTCTGTAAAATGACATTACTTAATATAAATATACATTAGCTTCATTACTAACTTAGTATGAACCCACCCTATGACACTATTCCACCCCACACCACCTTTTCCCATAGGAGGGAGGACTTTAGGATGGGTTAAGTAGCTGGATGTTAGTTATGATTGCCAAGCCTGCAAAATTGCTTCGAAGGTGGAAGCAGTCCTTTTTACTAAGCAGTTGAAGTCTGCAAAAAATATATATTTGTACATACTAAGATGAGTAACTTCACCAAACTTTTTATCCATTAAAGGATAGATGAAGTTTTACATTACAAGATACAATCACATTTGCACGTCCTCTCTGCATTTGATATTTATTGAGAATGCACATGAAAAGCAGTAACAAAATGTGTAAAGTATGTTCCTATATGAATTTAGGGCCTTAAGAAAATATGTTTGTTTAACTTCTTGTTTTCACTTGTAATTACCAAAATGACAAATTATTTTCACTTTGTTTCCTATTTTCAAATATCTCTATAAGAAACAATGAAAACATCCGTGGTTTACTTGTTTTCAGTATTTCCTATATCAAAATTTGAAACAAGATATGAAGTGAAAATAGAAACTAAAGACTGGAATATTTTTTGAAACCATAGCCTCTAGTTGTTTTCATATGCTATAGTCCAAAGTTTGCAATGGTATTTCCCCATGTAAGTAAGTATTTTCTATCTTCCATTCACACTCTGTCTCTTAAATTCCTCCGTGATTAAAATCTCAATTATGCAACTAATTACCTTGCTATTCCTCTCACAGCCACAATCGATGAGCGGTGTTAACAGTTTTGGTGGTCTAGGAGCAACTTTAGTAGATTCACTTGACACACTATTTATAATGGGGCTTGATTCCCAGTTCAAAAGAGCTAGAGAGTGAGTTGTTTATTTTATTTTAATGTAGTTGATTATGCTGCTATCCTGCTTATATATGTGTGCTTCAAACTATGTGGGGTTATTGCTTTCTTTTTACTTTCTTTTTAAACTCTGCTATGGTTTAAATTGAGGAAACAAAAAGAAGAAAGGATTTCCCTCATTTCATGTGTTTTGGCTGATATTTCATAAGCACTCCTGTGTTCATATGGATAGGTGATTGTTAATATACTGTTTTTATTATTTCATGATTTAGTTTCTGTATTGTACGATTGGCTATATTCAAAGCATTTAATATGATGAATGTTGCAGGTGGATTGCAGAATCATTGTATTTTAACAAGAACATTGAAGTTAGTGTGTTCGAGACAACCATAAGGTTGAATTAGAAGGTTCAATGTTATTTTATTTAAGTGCTTTCTCCACTCGGCTGATAATTGCTGCTACTTTGTTGATTGCAGCATACTTTGCTTTCTAGTCTATTTTCTCTCACCTGTGCGTTATTTTGGTTCTATTTAGAGTGCTGGGGGGACTTCTTAGTGCTTATGATCTCTCCGGTGACAAAGTCTTCCTTGAAAAGGCTAGGGATATTGCAGATAAGTTGTTGCCTGCTTGGGATACACCTTCAGGAATCCCCTACAACAGAATTAACTTGGCAAGTGGCAGTACAAATAACCCTAGGTGGACGCGGGTATGTTTTGTACTTCAATTTCTTCTCTAGAGCTCATGTCTGACATGTCTTTCATGACCTTCTCTGGATACTGTTTGCAATAGTTGCTAGGGCTGTAAATAGAGACTGAAGAGGATTCAGATTGCTGTAGAGAATAGGATTCCTGTTTGGTTTGTAGTCTGACTTTTGGCAATATAATAAGTTATGTCCATTGCTTTCTATGTTTCCTGGTAATTGATTAGAAAAAATTAAGCGTACCTTGCATCTGTTTATTACAGTAGTGCATAACTTGAGTAGTGAATAAGAAAATTAAGAAAGCTTCCGAGCATTGCTCGTCTTATGTTCTTAATTGATTATTCTCTGTTACCAGGGTAACAGTATTCTTGCGGATTCTGGTTCAGAGCAGCTTGAATTTATTGCCCTCTCTCAAAGGACAAATGACCCCAAATACCAGCAAAGGGTAATAAATATCTTGCTCTTTTTTATGTGCTCCTTTTTTCTTTTTCTCCCCCCCCCCCCCCTTTTAGAGCAACCAATAATTTTCAACTTTGTCGGTCTCTTCTTTGAGGTGAACTGGTTCTGAGTATTCTTTTTCCCCATCCCTAAGCAAACTGATTTTGAGTGTAGTGATTTTGTACGAGAGTAGAAGTTTATTCTTTATATCAGTTTTGACATATTTGCCTTCTGATATTTCAGGCTGAGAAGGTCATCAAAGAGCTACGTAAAATTTTTCCTGAAGATGGGTTGCTTCCCATATATATTGATCCTCTTACGGGATCTAAACCAAGTGGAGCTATTACATTTGGTGCTATGGGTGATAGGTGATGACATTAATAATATCTTATAACATTATTGTTGTATGATCTTACAATTGCTGGCCATTTAGGTTAAGTTGGTTAACGAAATCTTCAGATAAAATTCAGGTGCAACTTGAAGCTAAATTCTTTTGAACTCCTTTATGAGCCTTGCTGAATTTAGAAGATGCAGATGGGTTGCTGATCTAATATGATGAATGGAACAGTATGATTAGTTGAATTTTATAGATAGACTTCAGTGACCTAAACAAGTTGTCTATACTCATCATGTGTTATGTCTGATTACCACAGATATGAAACTATTGATGTTTATGGGTTGAAAGGGTGGATGGTGATTCATAATTATTTTTATGTTTATTGTAGTGATGGTTCACCTATGATTGGAGATGTTTTCATGCATGCATAAACTTCACATATTTTATAGGAAGAACGTTGGTGCATAATGCCCGAATCGCTACTCAACTCAACTAAGTGTTGTCTTCTGTTAATTATTAGCAATAGCGGCACAATATGTTTAAAGTAGATTTCAACTGGCATGTTTGTCCTTCACTGGGTTTTTGACTGCTTGATATTTTTCATTTACCTCATCCTTCACATAAAAACGCTGCCATTTTATGTGTTGCAGCTTCTATGAGTATTTACTCAAGGCCTGGGTACAAGGGAACAAGACTGAAACAGTTAAGTTTTACAGGTAATGAACTTGAAATGTCAATTCTCCTTTGCATGGTAAGAAGGTATTGATCCAGCTTTCCTGTGTAACAAACCATGCTCTAGGCTCTGCCTCTACCTGATGCAACATGTGCACATTTTGTTGCCATTAATTTGCTAAGAAGCTGTAGTGTTGATTTGCCAAAGATTTTGTACCCAAAATTGCAAACTTCGGGACTATTTTTATAATTAACAGAAAGTTTATTTTGCTATTGTTGGAAATATAATATAAAATCATTCATGTGTCTTCACCCAATAGCTTAAGCTGTTATGATAGTTGGTTCATGGTATGGTATCAGAGCCTCTACGACTGATCGAATGGTCTAGAGTTCGATCATTGTTGCCCCATTAGTCTAATAAAAAAAGTTGAATTTCAGCACAAGGTAGGTGAGCCCGTGCATTGTTCACGCTTCAAGCCCAATGAGCACTTGCGTTGGGGGGCGTGTTAGAAATATAATGTAAAACCATTCACGTGTCTTCACCCAACAACTTAAGCTTTTGGGACAATTGGTTCATGAAAGCTATTTTCTGATCTCTACACAATGTATATTCTACAAAACACCTCACCTGTGACTAGCATGCCATCAATTTCTTATATGCTCTTGCTGCATATGTTTGTATTTGGTCTGATATTCTACAATAATCTGACACATCCTTTTATTGTACATTTTCTTTAATATGGAAGTTCAAAATTGGAAATAATTCTGCATCTTGATCTGTGCATATTTAAATGTGTGAGAAAACTGTGTTTTCAGGGAGATGTGGGAGACATCAATGAAAGGTCTTGAGGGCTTGATTAGGAAGTCAACACCGTCATCTTTTGTGTACATTACTGAGAAGCTTGGAAATGCACTCTTTGACAAGGTGCTATTTGAAAAAGGAAATTTATTCAACCTTAATGAGCATATCATGAGAAGAATCTCAGATCTTGTCTCTTTTTTCAGATGGATGAATTAGCATGTTTTGTTCCTGGAATGCTGGCTTTGGGATCTTCTGGCTATGGCCCAGGAGAAGGTGATAAAATTATGTCTCTTGCAGAGGAGGTATTACTTCAGAATGATTTGTGTTATCTTGTAATTTTTTAATATAAAACTATTTTCATGGAGGAAAGAAAAGAAAGAAATATGCGTGATACTTGAATAAAGTAAGCCCTTGGAAAAGAGAATGGCTTCTGAAAGGCATAGTCACTGCAATTCCTGAATTTTGCCTAGTGACCTGCCATTTTGTTCATGAAATATAATACGAAAGGATCAATTTTTCTAAAAGCTTTAGCTGCTAGGCAGAGGCATAGAGTTTTCTATGACCAAATGCTGAATTAATCTTCACATATACTCCTTTTGTTCCGATTTATAAGTCACTTTTACTTCATTCTCTAGGATTATGAAAAGTAGTTACTACTTGCTATAAATTTGTTAAAAAAAACCAACTTTCCTAGATTACCCTTATTTAAAAACTTGCAAATTCGACTAATTTCTCTCTCTACTTTAACTATTTGTTTAGTTTCCTATGAATTTCTTTCTCCAAGTTAAAAACTTTTCAAAATCCCACTATCTCTTTCATATTAAATGAGGGTAATTTTGGGGAAAAAATATTAAATATTTTATTGATGTTATGAAGTGACTCATATTTAGGGACAAAAAAATCCTAAAAAGGGACTTATAAATAGGAATAGCGGGAGTACTACTTTTAATATTTTAAACCTAATTACTTGCTAATCAACATAATGACAGTAAATCATTCAGACCAAAGTGAAGAACTAAATTGCATCCTGTAGCCAGGTTGTAACTTCTCTATCTCACCAAACCACACTCCATTCTAGATTTTAGATATAATTAAACATTGAGTAATTATTTTTTTTTTCCAATTAAAAAAAAGTTTTAATCAATAGTACTAATTTGTGCAAGAAATTCCCATTTTATCTTCAAATTTATTCTGAATTTCATTGGATCTTGTTGTGCAGCTTGCATGGACTTGTTACAATTTCTACCAGTCAACACCAACTAAATTGGCGGGGGAGAACTATTACTTCCGCAAGGAAGAGGTTTGGATCTTTCATTCCCACATTGTTCTCCTAATCCCCTAAGATACTATGTGCTAAGACTTACCAAAATTGTAGGATATGACCGTTGGTACCTCGTGGAATATCCTAAGACCTGAAACAATTGAGTCACTGTTTTACCTCTGGCGTTTCACTGGAAACAAGACTTACCAAGAGTGGGGTTGGAATATTTTCCAAGCATTTGAAAAGAACTCTCGGACTGAGACAGGATATGTTGGACTCAAAGACGTAAATATTCTTATAACCCTTTTCTCTGTCTTCTCCAACATGATTTGCTCTCTTATCCCTGAATGAAATAGCTGCATGCATTTATCAAGTGTTCTCGTGTTCTGCTGCGAACTTGTATGAAACTTACAATTGCATTGCCAAAAAGTCCAAATAATAATCTCCATGAAAGGAAAACCCTGCAGATTCTATTAAGAACTGATTGTGTTCATAAGTTCCTTTTTTCTTTCTCTCTTGCTTTCTTCATGAGGAAATTTTACTTATGTATTGTAAAGAATTGCAAACCAGCCAAGCCAAACAGTTGGGGAAACTGTGATGGCAGTAACAATTGGAAAAGAATTAGTGGCAGAACTGCTTATTGGCAGTTATGATGTCAAAATAACTGAAGGCAAGTATTTATTAGGAGTATGTGTGATATTCATAGTAGGGTGTGATATTCATAGTAGGGTGTGTAATTATGTATGGGATGTTGCTTTTTCTTGTGGACAGAGAATATTCTCTGTAGTAGACCTTGGTTTCTGGGACGGGAAGTGTATTGTTGCATAGTGTGTCATTTGTGTCAGAAATATAATTATTCAATTTATTTTTGGTGTTCTATTGCAGGTGACTTCAGGTGCAAAAGATAACATGATGCAGAGCTTCTTCCTAGCAGAAACACTCAAGTACCTCTATCTCTTGTTTTCACCTTCATCTCTGATCTCTCTTGATGAATGGGTGTTCAATACAGAGGCCCACCCTTTAAGAATTGTGACTAGAAATGATCATCAAGAGGGACTGAGTGTAGACCAAGAAGAGAAACTCCCACATCATTTGCAAGGCAGGAAAGAAGGTCGAATAGATTACAAGTAGTTATGGGTTGTTGCTTTAGCATTATACTAAGCAAACCCCCTGCTCTCAAGTTAGATCCAGGTGCTGTGTGCAGCCTTTGCTACTTTGTCTTGCGTGAGATTGATCCAGCATTCTGAATTATGATTGCATAGGGGACAACTTATCCTGCTTTATCAACATACAATTGTATCACCTCCAATATCAGGTTATGTCGTAAGGTGGCTAAGAATAGTAGGAAGCTTTCTTTCTTTAGTAGTAGGATAAATGTGGGTGTGTATGCCTAAGTAGAAATAGAAGCCACTCTACTTAGTTTCTTATCAATTTTTACACAGGTGTACATTCTTGTGTGTATCAAATTGACTGACCATATGATGAGAATGTGGTGCAACTTTTAGATGCTAGAAATATAATAATATAAAACCATCATGTGTCCTTTTTTAAATAACAGCTTAAGCTTTTCTTATAGTTCTTCATGACAATAAGGTAATCAATTTTGAAATTTTAGATTTTGTGGCTCTTCTAAACTGTGTTAAAACTTCCAGATAGATAAGTAACTTTTGAGTAGCACATTGACTAAATATACCTGCGTAACACGCGAGCGAGAACAATTGAGATAATTGCTGCAAAATCATCCAGTATTTTGAAAGTGAATGTGAAAGAACATATAATTGAAAAAAAAAATGTTGGGTGTAACAGAATTTCTTCATAAGAGAGCTATTTTGAAAGAGATATGCACAATTTATCAAGGGCAAAACTATTATACCCCTTTTACCAATTCTCATTGTCAGCAAATACCTAATTTTCAAATATACCCTTAAACTTCCGAAAGATTTCTGATTTTATATTCTGGAACACAAGATAGTGTGGTATATGGCATGTGGATCTTGTAATTGGTCAATATTGCCTACTTCATGGCATATAGTAGCTCTTTTTTTTGTTGCAAGAGGAAGATTACATAGTCTGAGCTTGAACAATTGCGATAGTTTCCAAGTTAAATATATATCACATAGTTAATTCAAAATGCTTCTGGTAGATTTGGTAAATTTACATGATACTTGAAGTGTGGTGTGTGGCATGTAAAGCATGTAATTTGGTCAATATTGTCTACTTCATGACATATTTGTGGTTAGAATGGGCTTAAATAGTCATAATACTTTGCTGTTGTTAATGACAGTAATTCCAAAACCATATCAGACATTTTAGATTAAGGGCTAAAATCCTATATAGACGGGTGTAACTCCTCTAAAGTGAGTACACTCACTTAAAATCAGGGGCTAAAATCATATATAGACGATTTCAAAGGCACTAGAACATATTTACCAAAATACTCAACAAAGCTTATAAACAATACATCAAAGACAACCAGCGTCGTTTTCTTTAACCACTTCTCCATGATGAAGCAAATCTACAACCATCTTTAGTTTCATATGCATGATGAATTACTACACTGCCAAAAAACTGAAAATGAAGTGCATTAAGGTAATTTCCATTTAAGGATTTCCCTGTGAACATTTTACAATAACCCAGACTATCATGGCAAAATTTGGCACTAAGTATAGACACAAGACTACACATTAAGTGAATAATTCCCTGGTAACATCTCTAAAACAGATTGTCAACTCAAAATGAATAATCTTTTAAATCAGATTTTGAGTCACCCAATTCCATATCTGCCATGCACTCTTCTTCGGTAAGTGGTGGGAGTTGCCTTGTCTTGCGCTTCATATTGTGTTTGTGCCAGTCAGTCTTGTGGTGATCCCTGTACAGCTTAGAGTCTTCAAACCAAACATCGCATGTGTTGCACTTGTTTTGCTTTGATTGTTGTCCCTCTGTAGGCTTACTCATAGATGAAATTGTTTGCTTTTGAAGTTTATCATTCAGCTCAAGCAAAGATTCACTAGTTTCTTTGGACAATGGTGCATGCATATCCTCATCATCATTGTATTGATCTACCTGGGTATCCCCCTCAACATAAAGAGAGTGCGCAATAACTTCAAATCTCCCATGCATTTTATCCATTATGAAGTCATGACAGTCCTTATATAGACCAGGTTCCAATTCAAAAATCTGCAACCCAATCAGAGGGCACCAATTTTCCTCAAAACATGGCAGCAGAATCAAGATAAACGATATACATGTACATATATTAGAACATACCAGAACACCCCCCCCCCCCAACTTTTAGAAAGTATTCTACTTTGTTAATGTGAAACAGGAAGTCAGGGATTAATAACATTTGAAGTGGAAGAATCATTAAACAGTTGAACAAAAGGACTTCCTGTTTGCATTTTTAATAGGTTATTTGGTTGGGATGAGGGTGACGCTATGAAGGACATCCCCAAATGAAACCGAATTCTGCATCAGTTAGTACTCTTCTTTGTTTTACACTGGTTAGTACTTACAAGAAACAGCAACTGATGGCCAATATCATATAAAACCAGCTAATAGCAACAACCAGACATTTGATCATGTTATTTCCAGTTTTATTTTACTGATGAAGTATAAATTATAACCACAGCAGATGCAAGGGAAAGAAAGTTACTGACCTATTCCTGGAATTACCATAACTGTTGAAAACATGGTCTTCTATTTTGTTTTGGATAAACAGAGATAATAATGATAAGGAAATCTTTAAACCACCAACTATAATGATGCTTTCAGACTGGAATGGAAACCATGAACTAAGTTGTTTACAACTATATGAGGAATAACAGAGGACTTACAACAGATAACTGAGCGGCAGATCCTTCTTTAGAAATAATGGTAGCCTTCCACTCACTCAGCTTCTCTAAAAGGGCAGAGACTTGCTCCTCAGGAGCACCAGCACGTATTCTTAATGGACACCTTTTTATAGGGAAATGCTTTTGAAGCTCCTGAATCAACTCCAAAGCCTGTATTACAAATACACCCACTCTTACATACTGATCGCCATCAAATCATCATAAAAAATTTATTTAATGAGATGATTATATGATTATTTAGAATGTCAGAATAAGAGAAACCTGCTTCTTGGAAGTGCTGTGTGGATCAACGGCAAAATGGATGTCTCTCATAAGGCGTTCGATCATGCTGATGGTGTAAGGGCGCTGAGTCTCGGGATTGTAAGTCTTGTGCATCACAATGGTGGCAATGTCCCTAAACTGACTAGCCAGCAACGACTCCCTCTCTTTACCAGCAACCTGAAGCTCCCCCTTCTTCAAAATCTGAAACCACAAATCATTTTTCACACTGACAAACATGTCCTCACACGACAGAAAAAATGAACCTGTAACTATTGTCCGAGAGCTTGATATAACGGATTTTTGGCATTCCGCGATTAACAACGCTACTGTTATCTAAAGACTAATTCGACAAACATGTATTTTTCAGAGACTAACTCTAACAGCATGTTTGAATCTACTTTTAATCCTTCCTAAATCACTTCTTATCACACAAAGAAACTACTCCTAATAGGTTGTCCCAAAATCATTTCTCATACTGAATTTACAAACATAGATTGAAAGTATTTTACTCAGAAATGAAAATTTGAATGTTAATAATAGACCTCTAAGCATATCGCGGAGTGATCATCGGTTCGAAAAGCAGCGATGAGATCCTTCGACTTGGCGAGAACACCTTTGGAAACATTGGAATAAACGGTGTGAGACTGCAAGACTTCATCGAGGTCCTTCTCGACGCCGGAACGCCAAGCAAGGACGGTGTTCGGATAGCAGGCGATTTCGAAGCGCATGCCGTGCTTCTTGAGACGCACCACCGCCACGTTGGTTAGGCGCTTCTGCCCTATCGGCTGCACCAGCGTGCGAGACATTTCTTTCTCACTCTCTAACCGATTTCTGTTACCCTGAGAAATGATAAAACCTCGCGCCTCTCAACGGGTTAGGGTTGGATGCGTTGTATCGGGTCGAATGAGTGAGAAGAAAAATGTGGAAAGGGTATCAAGAACTGAACCGCTAGAAACTAGTGGAAATGCGTCGTATGCGAATGGGGTAAGGAAAATGTAAAAATAAAGTGGAGATGCAGGGGATCGAACCCTGTACCTCTCGCATGCAAAGCGAGCGCTCTACCATTTGAGCTACATCCCCATATTAAAAGAATATGTAAATAATTGGTTATATAATAGCGGTATTTTAAATTAATTAATTAATAAATATAAAATTTTTAGCTCACTAAACTTAAATAAATGGGGGAAAAAACCCGCCGTAATGTGGATGTTCCTGTTTAAACAGGATATTTCAGTTAGTTCCATCATGATGTAAAATACATGTGTTACACCACACAAAAAAAAACCATTAGTCCACCACCTAAGACAATGGTAACTTAACCCAAACTTTATTTAGGGTCATGTAGACAACCCCTGTTACAGCATATCACATGTCTTGGACACATGACTAACATGAGTGGAGAAATTCTATATTGTAACTTATATAGTACATGAGCATAAGCAATGCTCTCTTTATAACAATGTATAATTTATTTGTTAAAATTCATGTGTTTTCCGTTAAGCTAGAAGTGTGGCTCACATCTTTAGTAGACCTTAAAAGAATTTCATCTCATAAATAAGAGAGTGTGACAAAAAGAGTGTTAAAATGAATATTATTATATTTTTTATATATTAACCTGATTTCAAGATTTATCATGCATTCTAAGAATGCAACCAAACATACACCAAACACTTGTTCTTACCCATGATTAATAGTGCAATCTTAAATAAAAGGTCCATGATTTTTTATTTAATTGATCTAACTTCTAACCAATAAATGAAATACTCTTATTAGAGATAACTTTCTAATTTTAATATATTTTCTGTACTAAATTATACACTCGAACTAAAATAATTCTTCAAAAAACATCTATTTTTTGTCCCTGGGAAATACTATTTGGTTTAAAATAGTTCTTGTGACGTCATAAAACTTATGTGGTAAATTTTTTACCCCTCACCAATTCACACAGACTTCCATGTGGACTTTTAACATCTGTTTTAGTCCCTCAAAAGTTTATTACATCAAGTTAAGTCCTTATCTTTCTCACCAACATGAAACCACATTCATTACTTCTCTTTTCTCACCAGATTCATTATTTCTTTCTTCTCTTGGTTGTCTACAACCAACATTTTCCCAACAATTAAAATAGATCACACAGTGTAAGAAGTTTCCTCAACAATTAAAGGACCTGTTTGCGTAGGCGTTGCATCTATGCGTGCACTCATTTTTTAGAAGCTCCACTTTGTAGATTCTAACAATACGAGCGTAAAAGGCTTATCTGATGCAGAAACAGATAGACAATAACACTCTCCCATTCTTGCATTTCGTGAAGTAATGTTTCATATACTACCTCAATTTCTTTTTGGGGGGTTAAAAGCTCCATTTATTTTCTTGACTGAACAATGACATTGAAGACCGCTCTACTCATCTAACGGGCCACCTACTGGATGGGCCACTCTGTCATATAATATCATAACCCAAACTCACCAACCACTTCAATCATTCATAGCCACGTTTTCCATTTTCATACCATAGTGCTGGACTGGTGGGGTTGGTTCGGCTCACCCACTCGAATGGGTCCCACACACCAACTCACCTACTCCCGTTTCTTTTTCTATATCTATTTACGTTTCTCTCCTAACTCCCGCTTCCAACTCCATCGCAAAGTGGATTGCAATGGCACCGGAATCGCAATCGGAATCGGAGGTTCCCCCTAACTTCTGGGGCCACATGCCCGAAGAGGAGTACTACACCTCCCAAGGGGTCCGCAACACCAAATCACATTTCGACACTCCCCACGGCAAGATCTTCACCCAGTCCTTCCTCCCCCTCCACCACGATATCAAGGCCACCGTCTTCATGACCCACGGCTACGGCTCCGACACCGGCTGGCTCTTCCAGAAGATCTGCATCAACTTCGCCACCTGGGGCTACGCCGTCTTCGCCGCCGACCTCCTCGGCCACGGCCGCTCCGACGGCCTCCGCGCCTACCTCGGCGATCTCGACAGCGTCGCCTCCGCCTCGCTCTCCTTCTTCCTCCACGTCCGCCGCAGCGAGCCCTACAGCTCCCTCCCGGCGTTCCTCTTCGGCGAGTCCATGGGCGGGCTCGCCACCATCCTCATGTACTTCAAATCGGAGCCGGAAACCTGGACAGGCCTGATCTTCTCCGCGCCGCTGTTCGTGATCCCGGAAGACATGAAGCCCAGTAAGATCCATCTCTTCATCTACGGTCTACTCTTCGGCGTCGCGGACACGTGGGCGGCCATGCCTGATAACAAGATTGTGGGGAAGGCCATTAGGGATCCCCAGAAGTTGAAGGTCATAGCCTCCAATCCCAGGAGATACACGGGCCCACCTCGGGTTGGGACCATGCGAGAGCTTCTCAGGGTTACGCAGTACGTGCAGGAGAATTTCTCCAAGGTGACGACGCCGTTTCTCACCGCGCACGGAACCGCTGATGGTGTCACGTGCCCTTCCTCCTCCAAGCTCTTGTATGAGAAGGCTTCCAGTGAGGACAAGACCTTGAAGCTTTATGATGGGATGTACCATTCTTTGATTCAAGGGGAGCCAGATGAGTCTGCGAACCTTGTGTTGGGGGACATGAGAGAGTGGATTGATGAGAGGGTTCGAAGGTACGGGCCTAAGAACGATTCTCAGTGAAGAATTTGTGATGTATTGTTCTGAGTGAAACCAAGACTTGATTGAAGATATATGAAATTATTATATATCAATTGTATTGTTCTTTGAAGTGCTCCTTTTGGATCTTCCATTCATACTTGTGTACCTTTGTTCTGGGCTTATTTGGAACTTGCAACTTAATATAACCTGGCATAACATATTTCCACTCATGTGTAATGTATTATTATATCCAAGTGATGAAGACAGTCTATTACTATTATTATTCAACAATATAGGATGTTTCAAAATTAAAAATCATCCTTTGTCAAAGTAAAAGACAAGTGGCGACAAAGGAGGTACACATTATCAAAAGGAACCACTGCTGTGAGAGATTCAAATAATCAGAGTATGAACATGCTGCCCAGGACAATGGAGGAAGCAAAAATAAGCTTTGCATCACTCTATATAATTAGCATCAACACAAATTTACATAAAACAAAGACCATCACTCCAAACAAGAGAAAGAAAAAAAAACATGAAAAAGGAGAGAGCTTTGCCTTTCGTGACGAGGTTCCCGCAGATTTACAATTGTTTCAAAACTTACTCATAGCATGAAAACACGATATAGGGCCTAAGCTAGAGTTACTAAATAATTAGAGCTAAGGCTAAACTTACACACCGGGGGGTCAAGTAAGGATGGTATACAAAAAGGTCAAAAAAGAATGACACCCTACCAGTACCAGTTACTAATCTAAAATCTGGTATGTATTTTTGGGGCATATACAAAAGGGGCGAGACTTAATATTTTCTAACCCTGTGAATAAACAACCTAAGATTGTAAACCAAGCAAAATAACTTACAATGGATTTTGAAGTGTTCTATACAAAGAGGAATCATCTGGATCTGAAACACATACAGACGAGCTTGATGGATCTGTAGCGGTTTCAAGATTGAGCAAAGGTTTTAGTCTTCTATGAACCTCATCCCTCAGAAAATTCATCTCTTCAACAATCATGGATAAAGCAGACTTGCAAGACTCCTCATCCCTGAACGCCAATGTCCACCTTCCATCTACCAAACCTTTCCTTTTCATTTTCCTATAGCCATTGAATTTGGCAAGATCTAGGAAGGGTAAAGAGGATGACCGGATCCACAAGTGTAGCCATGTTGAATGGTTATCATCAATCCTGGGCTAAACAATGAGGATAAGTATTAAGTATTGATTGTAAGTGTCACCATAATCGTCAACAATACCACATGACTTAACTCAAAATTAACATTTACAAGTTGCGGACAACAAAACATACATTGCATCCAGCCAAAGGTGCAACAACCCGAACAACTCCATAGGACGTCTTCAGTGGCAATTCTTCAGCAAGAACAAGCCAGCCAGATATTCCTGAAGAGATTGCTATAAAGCAAAAATGCCGTTCTTTACCCCTCTCAAAACATATTCTACAAGGCACGGCATTAACTGCAAATGCAAAATATGAAAAATTTAACAATAATTAGTTCGTTGCTGACTTGAGACAATAGTATGTAGCTTTCATATAAGGCAATAGTATGTATACATACACAATAAAAAAGAACCAACAAGAAAAATTCACACAGAAAAATAACTACAATGTACATAATAAATTATCATTTAGAAGACTACAACATTTCCTTCAAAATTCAAATAGGAGCGCGATTAACTCATTTGTTACCTGCTCTCTGGTTTATTGCCAGAAATTAATAATTACGCATTTCATGAAACCCTTTTAATATGTGGTTACACATGGTAAGTTTACAGTATATTTTCCCACTTTAGCCTTAGAATCAGCCTTTCAACATACTATTTCTTAAACTCTAATAGCTCATTAGTCTTGCACCATAGAAAAACTAAAAGATAAACTTTGTTGAGATCTCACATCGACTAGAGATAAGACCAGCATAGAGCTTATAAAGGCTTCGGCAATCCTCACCTTACAAGTTAGCTTTTGTGGTAGAGTTAGGCTTAACCCAAATTCTAAGATGGTATCACAGCCCATCCTAGATCCGATATTGAGCCACCCACGACTGTTCAAAAATCAACCTGGGCCCATGGCTTCCCAAGTTCAACCTACCTGGCTCTGTGGATTTCCCATTGCAATTTACCTGGCCCACGACTTTGCCAGTTTTCCAATGCACTAACAGTAATTCCTATAATCCCCACACTCCAGATGTTCACTCCTTCGTGTGAGGGATGTGTGTTGAGATCCGACATCAACTGGAGATAAGGCCAATATAGAACTTATAAAAGCTTTGATATGAGCTGGTGTTTTTGGGGCAGAGTTAGACCAAACCTAAATTCTAAGATAAACTCTTCCAAACGCAACATATTTATGACAAGTGGAGAGAATACAACAAATTGCAGTACATATCACTAACCAATGCTGACTTCAGTGCCTGCCTTCGGGCCTGATGCATCAATCCCAGGAGTATGGGCACGACAGTTCGTGGCGAGATCACAAGGAGGGCTAATTGGAGGTTGCTCGGGTAAAGCTCTACCAAGAATGAATAATTGAAGTTGGTGCAGTAGTACAAATACCTAAATGAGAATAATGACACAAAAAAGCTATTTAGGTACACAATCCATAAGAACCATAACTGAGAATACCACAGATTCACTTTTTTATGCCATACACCAGTTGTAAAAAATTAAAAAAAAAATGTATTGTTAATGTGAGTGGATAAAAAAAGCACAGACCTTCACCAACTCGTGCATTCTTTCTCCAGCAGCCAAAGATGATCCGTGTGGAATATCATCTGAAGGAACAGCAGAGGTCATGTAAAGGAAATAAATGAACGCTGAAGGAAAAATGAATTTTGAAAGAGGTACAAGCTTACCTTCTGAAGAGAACTTTCGCTGTAGCACAAGCATGGAATTCGGTTCTTTCCGAGGAGATGACGACTCCATTGCTACAGTTAGAAAATTTTCTAGTTCAAGAACATGAAAACTTTTAAAACACAGCGACAATCAAGCAGAAAAATATATGATAAAAAATCACCTCTTTTGCACTTTCTCCATTCATCACATAGAACGGGGATAAGAAAGTCAGGCCAGATACCTTTAACCTCCTCTACAAGAGTAGACGCAAAATTCTTGTATGAAACCTGTATTAGAGAAGATTGATATAGTTGGATTAGGAAAGGAAAATAGTACGGAATACTACTAGGACTGAGAGAGATTTCCACTTGCTATAATGCTTTTTTTTTTCTCTTTTTGATCACTTTTTTCCATTCTTGGTATATATCTTATTCATGAATTTCTACAATCATGGATATAATGTGACCATTCCATTCTAGAAAAGAGGAGAAAATAGGGCTGCATAAGGCATGGTACCATCTTTAAACCACCCATTACTACTTTTACAAAGACAATAAGCAAAGGTATATCTTTTCACATTTTTCCTTTTTTTTATTTTGAGTTTTCTATTTGTGTATTCTCTTCAGCATCAACTCTCCATTCCTATATTTTGACCTTAACATAATTGTTCTTCGAATATAGATATCCTTCAGGTACATTTAATGGGAGTCGCTCAAATGAGAATGCTGAAATCATATCTAGGCCCATGAGTTTTATCTATTAGTTGATTGTTAATCATTTAAATTATTAGCATATTTCATAATTAAGGATAATAAAATTTTGTTCAATGACAACACTTGCAAAGGATGTTAGATTTTTATGTAATTTTGTATCGTTATCTTCTGTCAAATGACTCAGATTCCTTATTAACAGGTCTACTGAACTGATATTTTCAGAAAGTAGAAAGTAATTATTTGATCTCCACATTAGCAAGCAGCAATGTTACTTTAACCTACAAAGCAATTATAAATATTATGCAATCTTCAGAAAGTATTAGGTTATTGCAGGCATAGCTAGAAAAGTCTCATGTTCTTACTTTCAGTAATTGAAGGTGATGGCTGTTGAATTCTGACTCGCTATAAGGAAACAACTGGCGCAAAAGCCAAACACCGTCCCATAGTGTCTCTGAAGATACATTGGACCGGCAAAAGAGGTTTGCTAATGTATCAATCACCTGAAAAGCACCATATAAGAGTACTAAACTTAAACTAACAAAGCTAAGATCATGCTGACTTCCAAATTTTAAAAAATAACAGAAAAATCATCCATGATTAAAAAAATGAGGTAACCAATAATTAGCATTTGGAGAATTGTATTTTTTAACCTAATTTCCAAAGGTAAAAACCTTTCACTAAACTCAATATTCAAAACTTGAAAACTCCTAATGACAATACTCCTATTTATATTAATCTAACTCTATAAAGATGGATTACTCAAATAAAAGATCAACTCCTAAAATAAAAGATTCTCTTAATCTAAAAGATAAGCCAACCCAAATATAAGATCAACTCCTAAAATTAAATATAGACTCTTAAAATAAAATAAAATAAACCCCTAATATTTAGAATCCTAACAATTACCATCTTTGATTTTCATCAGGTACTTTCCTTTTAGTTTCTCTGATAAAAATAAAAATTTGAAGCCATATTTGTGTCAAAAATCCCAAACAAGCCATAGTTGAAGCCATGTTTCCATCAGTTGTAGCTTTCAAGCATGTGTTTCACAGTGAAACTGATATGTGAAACCCAGAGGCCAGGAGGCAGTTCAAATGGGGTTGAGTGGATTTGGTATATATGCATAGAGCTCTTATATCACTAACCATAAGGAACAATCATTGAGTGTTCTAAGGTAACGGTTCCATGATCTTAAACGAAAAGTTAAAAATTATTAGTCAGGGAATTTCACGTGGTATAATAGAAAATATCGAACTGTATATCAGCAAGGATCTACTAAATACTAACACTTACCTGAAATCTATGTACTTCAGGGCTTATTCCCACATCGGAAGACTGAAAAGATACTCCATATTGTTCCTGATAGATACGGTAAATGTAAGGAAGACAACCAGGAGATTCTAAAATTGATAATGAAAATTAAAATAAATCAACGACTGCTGAAGAATAGAAGGAATTCAAACCTTGATCTTTTCATGATAGACATCAATAACACTACCAATGCCATCCCTTGTCAAGCTACTTCTGGAAGAAAAAAGTTGCTCTTCATCAGAACCCTCACCAACTAAAGCTTGCTGCACCAAATATGTAGTGCCAATCAAATGACATATCAACAACAAAACCAAATTCATCAAATGAAATGCCAACTCGGTGGGTTTTGTACCCTTAAGAGATAGTTATCCTTTGCACATGCACCATATATGTACACTTACACTTACACACAAAACATCACATAACAGAGTATTTCAAAAAACTCATGAGTATGTGTGCTCATTCACGAGTCAGCTCCCAAGAAACTCAAAACAGCCTAAGCCACTCATTCTTTCATCTTGTCACTTTACTTCTAAATGGTGATTGTGTCTTCAAAACATAGCTCACATGCCACCCACAAGAACACTCTTCCTCCTCTACAGTCTACACTATATATGCCATCTCACAAGCACCTCATCTACACCTTGAAGACTTGAACACTCAGCACACACACCAATAGTCATTCGAGAATGCTATTCTTACACACAGAGCATATCAGATCACATTAAATACCACACATGAAAAAAATCTCTTTCTCCTTCTTCATGTCCTCCTACTAGGTGTCCCCCCTCATCTCCACTAATTGCCAGCGTTGTTAACGGCGGAAATCCAAAAATCCACCATATTGGACAATAGTGATGGCGGATGGCGGGATACAGGCCATGGTGGCTTGCTGGAATTCCTCCAGGAGATTCTGTCATGGCTGATATTTGACAACACTGTCAATGGCACAACTTAATCCATTGACAAGGTCCATATGTGATTAAGAAAATTATTTTTTGTATTTATTGCATTCATTTTATAAATATCAAGTTGTGGTGTGGGTGGGAGTTGGAACACACTGTTCTCAACATATGTTTATCTTTCATCAGTCTTGATAAAACCTACCCCCAAGACAACTTACATATAGACAAAGAAAAGCATGCGACTGTCAACCGTCAAATGCTCATATGATGAAAAGGTCAAAAGGAAGAATGACACATACCAATAAGAGTTTCTTGTGCTTTTTACGTTGTGGAAGAATTCCCAGCACGTCTAGCATTGATTCATCTAGTTCTAAAGAACGAGAGAAATATTAAGTAAACGGTAAAGAATGAAATGGTTAGCAAGAAATAATTAATTACACAACCTTTAGTTTGCAGCAGAGTTGCAAGCACACCTAAAGAGCCCAAAACTTGGATATCATCTCCTTGTGTAACATATGCAAGCAAAACCTCCCTACATCGATCATAGAAGTCAAAGAAATCTAATAAATATAGTTTAAATTCACAACTTAAATTTTGACAACGGCACCATTATAAGATGGTACAGGAACAGATTTAAAGCCTAAACAAGCGCACAAGATATCAAGAATTTTCATTTAACTGAAACATGTTTTAATTCAAAAAATCATCAGAAGGATGTAAGCAAGAAGCCAAGAACCATAATGTGTTCTTTTCTTTATACAACCCAATATTACATATTTTCACTTGAATAATTGAGCATACGAACTGTTCTCAGTCTTTAACAATAGTAGCAAAAATTATAATACAAATTTTGAAGTGAAAAATAGTAGCCTTTACCTTAAAGACAAATTTGAACTGCTACAATCTTTCAGAATAAGAGCAGCTTCTGTATGAAAAGCTGAAGAACTAGAAGAATGGGGAACATTATCTGACACTTGGTATTCAGATGTGAAATCATGAACAGATGTATGGCCATTTAATTTACCCCCAGAACTATTAGCAAAGGCCTCTGGGGGATAAAAAAGAGCAGCAGCTATAGTATTTGCCAAATCTTTGATTTTGACAATCCTCAGGATGCAACAAAGTAAGTACAGAGAAGTGACAACACCACTTTGCACGTCCTGGATTAATGTACTACCAAACATTAATAAGAACAAGGTGCATAAAAACCAAGATTTGTATATGGAAAATTTCAAAGATCCTTGAACAAAGATGAAAGTGGACGAAATTGAACTGGTAAGGCCATAGAGTGAGGTTTTCATACCTTATCAACCACAAACCTCATGGAAGGAAGAAGAATTGGAAATATCAAAACCATCAGAATGCTGTCTGTAATTATCCTCCCAACATCAGGAATTCCAGCAGACACAACATCATTAAGGTAGTATAGGTTATCCTCAATTTCATCTACAGCAGCAACAACTGTAGAGGTTGAATCTGGGCCTGGATTTCTGTCTCAGTGTTCAGTAACCACAATTGCTCTCTTAGGGCACAAGGGAATCTTAAGCAAGTATATGAAAGAGAAAAGAAGTTTCTTACGTCAGTGTAGTAGAGACCAGTCTATTTAAATCCATGCTCTGCTTCCTAAGAAATGAAACCAGGTTTGAGAAGTAATCCTTGTGAGGTTCCTTGGTTATATATCTATTAAGAGAGTCATCTCCAACTGAAAAATATAGAGCACTTTATTAGAGAATTGTAATTCTTTTTAGCAAAAAGTTGAGTTCAAGAAGGAAATGGGAGGAAGGGGAGAGAGAAATTTTCAGAAGAGGACCTATGTGAAACAATAAATCTCACCATGATAAACATTCAGGGTCACAGCTCTAACTGCAGTGCGAACCATTTTCTCCTCATGAAATGCAAAGCGTATGGCCTCAACATACAGTGGAAACGAAACTACCTCATCCTAAATGCATAAAAAGATACATTGAAAACATTTGGACATCTCAAAAACAAAGGCAGAATTATGTCCCCCCAAGCCAAAAGATACAAGATCAACTATATATAGAATTGATAGGCATAAATAATTAACTATGAATATGCAAAAAAAAAAAAATAATAATGATCTCACAACATTTGACTGTTACAGACTAATCCACTTCCAACAGGCTTCTGTGTCAAAGTCATCCATCCACTAGGGAAATATCTAAAACAACTTTTTATTGTATCTCTACCTTTCATTTTCTCCTCCTTTCCATCTTATCTTTTTTACCTAACCATAAATTTTCAATAAAATTACGACCGGAGTAGAAAAACCAGCAACATTTATCCACCTAATAAAGTCAGTAGCATACAGCTAGAAAACCCCACTAAAACATAGTCCCCTTTACATTACAAGTCTAATGCCACGAACATGATATCCAGCAACCAACATACATGAAGAAAACCCCACAAGTCTCCCTTAAGAACTATAAGTCCATTCGTCAAAATACAAAAAAGGCTCTGAGAGCATAAAACTTACGTCGTGAGTCTTCACAAGCAGTGAAACCGTATTCCTGTTTAGTTTTCCACTTATTGCTCTTCAGAAACCAAAAGACATGTAACCAGAGAACTGATTAGCAATACTATACAAAGGATACAGGAAGTCAACAAAAATACACTGGCTTCAGAAAACAGATTCTATGAGGTGCAATTATCAACCACCATTCACCAGAGCAATAAATAAAATAAGGTTAAAACAAACCTTAAAAAAGATATGTAGTACGACAACAGCTCTTCATTTTGAAAGTCGAACGAATACGTTATCAGGTAGTTTACATGTTCATTACTAAACATGTAATCTGCAAATATTTTCAGCAAAAAAGATAATTACTCCATCAACACCGTGCATGTCATTAGGAAACCAAATAAAGCTAGAAACAGCCTAACAGGGAAGGGAAATCCACATGATAATCAACCTACATATAGCATGTTCATTTTTCACGTTCTGGACCATAATGCTGACTGTTTGCAGCAACTGCAGAGGAACGCTAACAGTCCTGCTAAGTTTTAGAATACGCACAAACTCGCTCATGACTTGCTTTTCCATGAAGAATCTGCCACAAGCCAGCAAGAATAAAATAATAAACTTGCATTGCAGCACAACAACAATGATTCATGCAAAGGAAACACCAAGGAATCTCACTCGAAAAAGCTCGGGTCATGTTGGTCACCGTATGTTATCAACTCCGCAATCGATCTCAGTGCCTCAATAACAAAATCCTTCCACGCATATAACACCACAATTCAGAGAAAACGGGACAAAGGTAATAAAATAAAGTTGTAAGCTGAATGGGGCAATTTGATTACCTTATTGACCTCATTCACAATCTGAACTTTCGTCAATTGATCAGTTAAGTACCTGAAAACCGTAGCAATAATCAATTATTCAATGACCTAAGATAAATTTGAGTGAATATGAATTGAAGGAAAGGGTGGGTGACCTGAGTTGATCCAAGGAGAAACGATCTCTGGATTTCCAGAAGGAATACCACATGGTTGTAGAATCAGAGCTAAATTGAATTCATGCTGCTGCGTCGAAATTGAAACTGCTCGATGCTTCCGAGCAGCTTCCGAATGCAATTTAGTGTGATCAGATCACAGAGACTGGGGTTCTCGAAAGATCGTGAGTTGAGTTGTTGCCGAAAGCTTTTCTGGTTTTTGGATTTTCAGGAACTGCGTTCTTCAAGCAACAATAGTTAATGAACAAGATTGATGACACACGCACGCACACGTATCGAATTTTGAAGAAACTTGAGATTCAAATAATTGATGCAGAGTATGAAATTAGTCTCAATGTGATTTAGGCCTCATAGATATTTTTTTGGTATTGACCAATTATCCCACAGCGAGTTACTGTGAGGTTTTTAAAAACAGTTCTATTTTTCAGTTTTAAAAATTAAAATACCAGAATAGTTGTCGAAAGATGTTTTCAGTTTTTATTTTCAATTTTCAAATTTTAATTTTTTAAATGTTGGAAAACATCTCCTTCAATAAATTTTTTTCTATTTTTCTTTTGGAAAACTGTTTTTAAAAATAGTTTCTAAAAACTGTTTTTAAATATAATTTTCAAAAACTGCAATCGAGCTCTATTTTTGTGGTTCAAGTTTTTGAAGGGAAAGAATAACCTTTCTATTAAAATTTAAAGTGGAGTTTATAACCTTTCTATTACTCATTGCATTCTCCCATACTCCATTTAAAATGTTTATGGCCGGTTTGATGGTCATGATAAGATAACAGTATAATAGGATAAGAAGTGGATAAAGGTTGGATAAGATAATAATAGTGTCCTGCGTTTGAAGTGGATAAGATAATTATATGATCTGATATAAATAATAAAAAGTGTATCAAATTTCAATTAAAAATACATAATGTTTTATAAAAATTAATTTTGAATTGTTAAAATGACTATACTATTAAATTAACTAAAATTAAATATTTTTTATTAAATAGCCTATTTTAAATTTTTGGAAGGGAGCTTGTTCTAATTAAAAAAATTATTCATTTAACCAATTGATTTTAACTTAGTAGTGACAAATAATAAACAATAAAACCTAATTAAATTTAAAAATATTTTTTTTTTCAAAAGCACTTATATTTATATTATTATAAATTATTATATAAGTAGATAAGTAATTTTAAATAATAGCAGATATGATAATTGAAAATTAGTTTATATTTACTGTTAATAAATTTATATTTATTAGTGAGTAGCCTATTTTACGGTTAGTGAATAATTATTTTATTTATTATTATTGCAATATAAATAAATAATGTTAACTAAATAGTAGCTAGTGATAATGAAAATTTAGAGTTAATAGTTAAATTAACCTCTTATTTTGTAAGCGAGTTTGGTTTTAGTTCCTTAGCGACAAAATGACGTTTAGCGACAATCATTTTTACAATTACTGCTGTTTTTTACTATCACTAAATGTTATTTTTCTGTTGAGGGACTAAAATCAAACTTGCTTACATAATCAGGGACTAATCTGATAATCAACCCAAAAATTAATTATTTTATACGAGTGAATTAAATATTTTCACCATTAATAAATTATCTCATTTTTAACTAATTTTGTTAGTAACTAAACATGTTTGATTCCTCTTAAACAATGTCTCAGGTTTGAGTCTTTTAGATAGAAAAACGTCTGTTGTGCGAGTTAGCCCATTATGATGTGAATGTTCTAGGTTCGAACAAAAATGCCTCCGTTTTAGTATTCCAAAGGACGTAAAAGAAAAAAATGAATAGAGTTCCACAAAATGAAGAAGGAGCTCTCGGTAAATGACCTCGTTCCCGTTCATAGATCATAATACATAGAGTAAGTCGATTATGAATAACACACAAATTTTTTTTTTAAGAATTTAGGACTAGTTGTGAAAGACTGGTGTTAGATGAAAAGATTTGCACTAGTTTTATAGTACAACAAAACTAGTTTTAAACGAGTTATATGTAAAAATAAAATAAACAAAAGATATAAGTTAAAAGCTTGGTAGGAAAAGTTTTTTCCTATCCGGTTTAAAATTATGAGAACAACAGAGTGAATAAAAAACATGTAAAGCTCAAGCAATTTTGGTATAAAAACACGTCCTGGCCAAAACCCGAGCCCAATCCAACGCACGCGAGCGGGTTGCACCGGCAACGGGTCATCGGGTAAGAAGAGTCACACAGCCACACACTTAAATCAATCATTCTCGTTAGTCAGGATCACGTCTCACATAAGGAAGAGGTAGTACGTGAAAAGGAAAACACCAATTAACTTTACCGTATCTCTCTCTCTTGTCACTTTCTATGTGTTGTTTTACTGATTTTACAACCGGCGTGTGTGCAATAAAGTGTAGAGAAGATAGCAGAAGAAGAAGAAGAAGAAGTCGAAGCTCTCAACTATATTCCAAAGGTGGTGGGTAAACTGAAGAAGCTCTCAACTACTTTCATGTCCTTTTGTAGCCAATAGCATATGGAGAATCCGCAAGTTAGACGGTAAGTTGTCAGAAGAACAAGTAAAAGCTATCAACGCTTTGCCACCGGATATGATTCCAAACGTTATACTTAGGAAGAGGAAATTCATGCAAGGATTATTGGCCTTGACAAAAAAGGAGCAGCAATCCCGGCACGAGACTTCGAAAAATTCATCAGAGTTATGTGGCCCTTTGAACTCAACAAACCTTCAGATGGATTGAAAGGATCAGCAACCTTATATAAGGATGGTGGAGATGCAGGAACTGCGAGGATTCCAAGGTAATCAATAAGATGAACTAATTGTGCTATGGCAGTATCAATTTAGGAAGTAACTCGTGCACGGACCACTAAATGTGTCAAGACACATTTTTGTGACCGTCCCAAATTAAAAATTTGATAAAAGACCTCAAATATAAGTGTTGTTGAAGATTTTTACAGGAGAGTAATAGTTCACCAATCATTTTTAAAAGTTAAATCTCGCATTTAACGGAAAGCACGATACTAATCAATTCATATCCATAAAGTACATTCACACGCACCCTTCCAATACAATCAAACTATCAATATATTATAATACTTTGTTTTAGAAGCAAGCTTACTCAATTAATTAATCATAATAATCCAAGATGCAATAGCAAGTTATGAAGCTGCCACCTCCTCTAGTTTAACCTCCCTTATATGTCTGTAAACATGAAAGCATCGATATTGACATAATGTTTAATGGACGCATCAAAGATTGTGCAAAATGACATTTTCCATTATAATTTTTTCTTGTATACAGTTTATATATCACTCTTATACTAATTTTGTATTTGTATGTGCATTAATTGGCATTTTCATTTATTTTGTCTTGGGTGGATATCTCACTTGGATTCTTGAAACACTTTCGGCATCCTATTAAAAATAAAAACTCTTTCACATCAATGTGTGTTAGGGATTTAGATCCTCTCAGGTAAAATTTCTCTCATGTACAATCATGTTGAGTTTTGTGTCTATCTCTCATTTCACATATATTCCTCTCATGAAATAGTTTTAATAATTTAATATCATTTATTGGATTATTCAATTAATTCTATTTATGAATTAATTATTCGAATATCATTAATTATTGGTCTCACAACATGTTTCGGATGGTGAGGGAGAAGATGATTGTGGCAACGTCTTGACGGTCCTTGACAACAGCGAGGAGGAGCGTTTTCTTCTAGCAACTGGGCAGATTCGGGAGCTGCTGAGAAGAAGTTGGCAAGTTCTTCTTTGTCATTTTCACTGTGATTGTAATGCTCCGACGGATTGGTTGGCGAAGTTTGGTGCTCGTCGGCCTATCCCAGGGATCACCATCATGGACGCCCCTTGTTTTGCGTTGAAGACTTTTATTATGAGAGGCTCTATTTTAGCGTCGTAGTTTCTTTCTTTATGTTTTACTAGTTTTCCAATATAACAAAAAAAAAATGTTCAATTTATTTCCTTCTGTATGGATTTAAAGTAACATCAAGTTTTTTTTATTATTTTGGTCATTACAATAATACAAACTCGAATTCAACTAGGTTATAAAAAAATTGCAAAAAAAAAAACTAGGTTATAAAAAAATGGTGGAATAATCTTTTTGTTCTAGAGAGAAGCTGAATTAATAGAAATGTGACACACTGACACGTGACGTAATAGTTAGAAAATCTACCAACAAAAAGTAACACAACTTCTTCCTATATTCTTATTCAATTGTTAAAAAATGGAAAAACACATATATTAAAAAGTACAATTATTTTTATTAACTTTCATTAAAATATTATTTGTCTTCCTATTTTACCATCTAGAATGCATTTAGCTTTCATAATTTATTATTTCCACAAGAACATTACTTATAAAAATATCATTTAATCCTATCTTAAAATCCTAAGTACAAAGATAAATAAGAACGATTTTTTTATTCAAGTAAACAGTTAAATAGAAAATAATAATAATAATAGATAATTAGTGTTCTTAAGCATTACTCCACGACTCAATTCTAAGAACAGTTTCTCTATAAATATGACCGCTTGGGACAACCCTGGTAACACCCACATCTCTCTACACATTCGAGACTGAGACACCCACCCCTTTCCACTGCCCCACAACCAAACACAGTGCGCATGCAGCAACTAGAGTAATCAACAACAACAAATTCCAAATTGAAACCATCGCGAGTTGCAGCAGGAGAAAAATGTGGCTGGTGTGCGTGTGCGAGGACCAAGAGAAGCAACTGGGGAAGCAACAAGCTCCTGGCTCCTGCCCTCACTGCGGAGGCAAAGTTGAAGCCATGGATGTTGAGGTCCGATCCAGGCTCTGCTTCTTACCCGTTTGCTTCAAAATCAAGAGAAAGTACTTCTGCACTCTCTGTGCTCGACGCTTAGAATTGTTCTACTATTACTAGCTATTAATCCTAATCCCCCCTTCATCTCCATCACCATCACCGTCACCATCTTTCTCTGCGCTCTGTTAGAACTTGTAAAAATATGATCTTTTCATTTTCTCTGTTTTCCCCTGTCTTCCCCCTGTTTTGGGTAGCTTGTAAATTGTAAGGTTATGCTTGGGATGGTTTGTGATGTAACTAGTCATTGGATTAATCGGAGATGAAATGCATTTGGGATACTTTCCCTCTACTTTGTTTGTTTCCACTTTACCCTAACTGTTGCATCATTTTAACGCAAAAAGTTTGAATCTTTTGGGAATTTTGTTTTCCAAATTTGGGAATAACTTGAACGATGAGGATGAGATTTGATTGTTGTTTGTAACTTTGTATTGTTCTTGTGATTAGTAGGGGCCAGGCTGTCTAACCGCATAGTACAGGCCCCATTCTGCACTTCTCAGATGTCGTTTTGTGCAAAAGCTTGAAGTTATGGGGCCAGTTTGAAACTGAAGCTTTGTTATTTAGCTTGAATGAGCTTCTCTTTCACTTTAGAACTCAGAAGCTTTGTTTTGCTTTTCTAGTTACTATTTATTTAATGACTTAATGGTATTTGATCCTTGTGTTTGCATGCATATTTACATTTGGTTCTTGTTTTTGTTTGGTTACTACCAGACGTCGGAGTTCCGGTGAGTGCATACGTGATTTCCTAACCAGTTAAATAAAAATAAAACTTAAGGATTTTATTTTTGTGGATTTTATTTTTGTTTTCCAATGATTTACATATAAGAAAAACTAAAAATTTAAAACGCACAGCTTATATTAAAATAGAAATTAACTTCCCTAATTAAAACTTATTCATCTTCACTCATCTCTCATCATCTTTATCCAATCATCTTCTATCTCTATCATTTTTTTCCATCTTCAACCCCTAAACTCCAAAATTCAGAAATTTATCCTCCTTTTCATTTCTCTTCTTCTTCCTCATTCAATTCTAAATCACTGAACTAATCTAACTCAAAACCTAAATATCAAACTAAATTAAAATATAACCCTCAATAATCCTAAATCCATGAAATAAAACCCTCAATAAATCCCAATCCATGAAATAAGACCAATTTCTGAATCAATGAGCCAAGCAACTGGAATTGGTTTTGAGTTGGAAAAAGGAATAGGGCTTGGTCAATTCAATTCCATCCCTTACAAAGCCAGCCACATGGGTAAGACTTCAGTTTAGGGCTTGATCAATTCATTAAATCCAGTGTCCTTAAGTTGTTGAGTTCATCATTAGTTGAACTGTTCCTCCATCAAACCAACCTGACTTTGACAAGACGAATATTTGGGAATGCATCTATATTTGAGATTTTGAAGTTTCCAAGGGGTAGCTGTAGTACCAGTGCAGTCTGCTTCTATTTGGCAGATACAGCATATTCTGTTTAATTTTACTTTTAATAATTCAATATCTGAAGTACTGGATAATTTTGATGACTTGAAGGATGGATTGAAGTTTGGATTGCAACTGAAGTCTGACGAGGTATAGTCTCATATCATGTTTCATTTTAAGGGATGGAATTGGTTGACCAATTGATTCATAAATTGTTTTAGGGTTTGTGGTTATTGAGGGTTAGATTTTAATTTAATTTGATATTTAGGTTTTGGAGGTTTTGGAATAGACTAAGTTAATAATTTGGAGCTGAACGATGAAGAAGAAGAAGAGAGATGATGAGGAGTATAAATCTCTGGATTTTTAAGTTTTGGGGATGAAGATAATTGGGATGAAGATGATGAGAGATAGATGAAGATGAAAACGTTTTAATTGGGGGTTAATTTCTAATTTAATTGTAAGTTTCTGAGTTTTAAATTTTTAGTTTTTCTTATGTATAAATTATTTTTAAAAAAATTCACCAAGCTTTATTTAACTAATCAGCAAGTCACGTATGCATTTGTCTGATACTTGGTAGTCTCACCGGAGCTTCGACCTCTGGTAGAGACTAAACAAAAACTTAGTAGGGATTTATTGCTAAGTTTTTTTATAGAGACCAAAGAGACCAAACACAAATATGGAGTATTAACGCTTATTTAATTTATTTTGTTTTGTGTGGTTTTTGTTTTCTTTCGTGATGAATCAAAACCAATATCTATGAAAGTGACGAGTGGTACATGTGGAGATTCAATTATGTTTTCCTGTGATGTCAAGGCAGCCTTTTGGATAATGTGCAGGTGGTTCGGACCTACATTGGTAAACAAAACACCAAAAATGCCAGTTATGCCACAACCATTTGTTTTTTGAGCTTCAAGTTTGTACAACGATGCATTCAATGCTCTTAAGATAATTTCAATAATCTGGTTTGTTCTAATGGTATTTTTGACAAATGAATAAATAAAAAATATTAAATATTTTGAAATAATTTCTATTATATTTTTACACCATAGCCACCAAACCTTGACTCAAGTAACACCCCAGCCAAACCCAAATTTTGATCCTTATCTCCACCAGCAAGCCTCCATCCTATCTCCTAAAAGATCATCCCCTCATGGACCAACTCAAACTCCTCACAACCCAAAAAAACCAATTAGGGTTCAATCAAACCTAACCCCACCACCTTAGGTAACTTTGTTGGCACACTAATGGCTACCAAGCATATCCCATAGGGATGTCAATGAACATGCAGAAAGTTTGGCAGGTATGGGAGTTCGATTTTAGTGTGCGTATACAGAGTCTAAGGATCTCTTGATGGGATGGATTCTTTGCTACTCTGAGACATTTTTGACCTTTAGTTTTGTTGCTTTATTTTTCTTATATACCAAAAAAAATTATTATTAACTTATTAATATTTTTATTAATTTAAAGGTGAATTCAGTTTTACTTATTATTAATATTTAAAAATTTCCACGAGTTGTAATTAATAATTAAATTTTAAAAATATTAAACTTAATTTTAAATATGAGAAATTGAAAAGTTTTACAATTTATAATTAATATAATGAATAACATAAAAATTTTATTAAAAAATAATCAATATTGTTAACTAGAAGTTCAAATCAATTTTACTTTTATTTATTATTATCATTATTATTTTTAAAAAAATTCTCACGTTGTTACTAATAATTTTAAATATGATAAACTGGAAAATTTTACATTAATATTTGATATAATGAATAAAAAAAATGTTACTAATAACTAATTAATATTTTTGTTAATTTATAGGTGAAGTAAATTTAACTTATATAGATTAGAGGAGCAAATTAGAGCTAATCACTTTAATATCTGTGATTGGAGTGGTTGGGGGTTTTGCTCGTTTGTAGCTTGTTTTTTTTCTGGCAGGTTTGATAGGTTTTTGATTTCTTTGTACGTTATCTCTTTACATACCATGAACACGTTCAAGAAAAAAAACTTACATGTATTTGTTTAAAAACATTTAGTTTTAGAAAATTTATTTGTTAGGAGACATCTACTTAATGTGTCTGCGATAAAATTAGTCTCATAGTTAGTAACTGTGAAGCTACACTGCGAAAAATAAAAATTACACGCACACACCTTTAATTATATATATATATATATATATATATATATATATATTGATTCTTTAATCTATGTGGAGTTGAAAAATAATTGTAAACATGTTCTCTTTTTAAAAAATAATTGAAATTTATGTCCATGTATAAAAAGATTAACTGTATATGGAGAGTGTTAGTAGATCTTTGTCTTAATTATATTCTTGTTTTTGTGAGTTGAAAATCACTTTGAGAATTGAGCTTAAAATCCAAACTCGAAATGAAAGAATAAGACACACGTAAGAATTAAGAATTGAGATGAAAATTAGGCATAAAAGTAGCTATCACTATCACAGGTTGCTTTCGTTGATTTGGCGTTATAGCTAGTTGGCATTGTATGTCAGGCAGGGTCAGGGATCATGATTCGGTTGGGGCGATGCTATTTACAATTATAGCTACACAAACAACGCACTTTTCTGGAGAAGCTTTGCCCATTGTTTTTCCATCTTTGCAGATGGTATACAAAACTGTGGTGGCGCCGATGGAAAATGACCCTGTACCATATATCCACAAAAGTTTTATTTTCGTCATCACAACTTCCTACTTGCTTTCATTCAGAGAACTAAGTTCAAGAAATCGTTTCATAACTTTTTGTTTTTTACTTTAAACTTCTTTTCAGTTCACTCTCTCTCTCACGGATATAAATCAAAAATGCTTTCTTCATATCTTATTTTAAGGTGAAGGAATAAGAGAGATGAGAAGAAAAGAAAAAGATTTGATATGTGAAGTGATACAAAATGAGGTAGATAAGAGGTGGACATCAAGATCGGATCTAGAACTCAGTGGCTTGGGGTGTGTTGGTCCAGTGAAAAGTTCTGATTTTTCCACAGATAGGAACGAAGGTGTTCTCAAAAGGTAAAGGTAAAAAGAAGCTGAGGAACTGAAGATGCAAGGATGAATATTAGGTATTCTTATTATTATTCTGCACTTCAAATCCCTACTTATTTATGTTTACAAGCTCTATATTTATACAAATAGACCGACAGATATTCCGAGATCAACTATTGCAACTATTACATTGGGAAGCATAAACAATAATAAATACAAGATAAGATCTCGGATATCTCGGATACTAGATAAGATCAACTATTTACTAGACAACTAGTTTACGGCTGACATGGTGTTGGTCAGACAATGCTTTTGGCCAGACGGTCTAGCATGGCAGACGGTCCATTTCTTCAACATACAAACGATCATTATCAGGCCAACTGATGTTTTCTTTCGTCAGTCAATACGGCAGACAATCCTAGACGAAGTTGTGCTCGTTACTACGCATCTCCAACAATAGACGATTCTTATCTCTAACATCCCCTGCAAATTGAACGTGGTTGAGAAGGAAGACAGCCTTCGAAAACACGTTGAGTTTGACCTTCTTAGCTGCAACTTGCTTGCTTGTACATCCCTTGCAGGCATCACGAACAAGGGTGGAAATATAATGCTAGGAAAAGTTGCGCTCCTTTGACATTGATGCTTGTACTCGGAGTGAAGGGTTGGGTTATGTTGAGATAAAGAACATGGAAGATGAATTGTGCTGCTTTGCCAGATCCACCATATCAGCTTCACCAGGACAAATAAAATACATATTTTTGGCTTCGGAAAGGCACTTCGGATCAATGATCTTTTCATGCCAGTCCGAGGCAGTATTGCCTGGGCTTGTATTGCAGTGGGAGCCTTATAGGGTATTGAGTTTTGCTCCTGCACCTAAGTCTCATAGGCCTTACAGCTGAAATGGCTTGAGTTCAGAGGAACGTTAACAGGTGTTACCCCTCTGTTCATGAATCTTAGCGTTGAAAAGGAAAAGCAAGAACATTGTAAAATATAAAGGCTTGAGTTCAGAGGAACGTTGACAGGTGTTACCCCTATGTTCATGAATCTCAACGTCGAAAAATTAAAGACAAGAAAGGGATAAAGCATAAAGCTGGTTCTCATAGGAACGTCAACAGGTGTTAGCCCTCTGTTCTTGAGTTTTAGGGTAGAAAATAAAGCTTGGCACGAAGAGGGAGCTTCTGCCATGGGAGAAAACAAAAAGAAAGGAACCGCATATCAAACTGGCTCTGATACCATGTTAAGAACAAAGGTGTTATCGAAAGGTAAAGGTAAAAAGAAGTTGAGGAACTGAAGATGCAAGGATGAATATTGAGTATTCTTATTATTATTCTGCACTTCAAATCCCTACTTATTCGTGTTTACAAGCTCTGTATTTATATAGAGAAACCGACAGATATTTCGAGGTCAACTATTGCAACTATTACATTGGGAAACATAAACAATAATAAATACAAGATAAGATCTCGGATATCCCGGATACTAGATAAGATCAACTATTTACTAGACAACTAGTTTACAACTGGCACGGTGCTGGTTAAACGATGCTTCTGGCCAGACGGTCTAGCATGGCAAACAATCCATTTCTTCAACATGCAGATGATCCTTATCAGACCAGACGATGTTTTCCTTTGTCGTCAATACGACTGACGATCCCAGACGTTGTTGCGCTCGTTCCTGCGCATTTCCAACAGTAGACGATTCTTATCTCTAACATCTTACCTCCTTCTTCTGTTGTGGTGAATTGGTTCACTGGGTGTGGGTGGGTTGTTGAGTTTGGGTTCATGGGTTTGATGGTGGCTCGGTTCATTGGGTGTGGGTGAGGGTTTCTAGGTTGTTGGGTTTGTTGGGGGTGGGTTCATGAATTTGGTGGTGGCTCGGTGTGGGTTGGGTTTGCTAGTTTGGGTCGGATGGATTTATGGGTTTGTTGGGTTAGGAAGAGGAAGACGAGGGTTTAGGTGAGTGAATGGAAGAAAGGGAGAGGGTGGGAGCGTGGGAAGGAGTATCCTCTTTCATCTACCTTATATTCTGGTTGTGGCTAGCTTCTGATTTATGCAGGTGAAGGAGATGAAGGAATTGTATGAAAATGGTGTCGTGAGGCCCTGTTTTTGTGTGGTTATGGATTTTTTAGAGATGAAGATGAAGATGAAGTTGAGATTGAATGATGATTAAGTGTTTTTTTTCTTTTATTTTGATGGTGAATGATGAAGATGAAGGGATGAAAGTAGATGATGAAAATATGAAGATGTTGAAAGATTAAATTTAGTGATTAAAGATTTTTTGTGATTTTATTTTTTATTAAATTATTTAATTTAATTATTAATTATATATTTGGGTACTAAATTTAAATAAAGTTGACAAGTGGCGTGCCACATCAGCATTCGCTTGCCACTCAACACCCTCGTAAAGTTCCGCCCTTCAACGAGGACCAAAACCAATATGTGCACAATCACAAGGACAATAACCAACTTTTTTTCGGCGATGGAGGAGTGCCAAAATTGCTTGCAAACATAAAGACTAATATTGCCGATATCTCTTTAAAATAAATGGATAAAGAATTTCATAACATCTTTTTATTTTTTATAAATGATTTTATTTGTTTACTAAAGTGAAGTTAAGTAACCCTCATGAGTGATTTGGACAACTAATATGTTTAGCTAGACAAAAAAGTTACAATGATCTAAATTAACTAATTATGTTTAGACACGTCACATGTTACTACATTTCAATGCTTTGTGTGTTGTAGGCATTGGAAAGAAAATGTAAATTTTATAGGTTGTTTGCACTTTGCACTATGACAAACAGATGATTTACCGAAGGTTTATTACTGGCGGCCATGTATTCTTTAGTAAGTAACTAAAATCATCTGCCGGAACCAACTACGCATAAAAAAAAAAAATTAGCGGGCCCATTTTAGCCAATTAGAAAAGGCACACAGTTCATAAGAGATTGGGCTCAACCCAAATATAACCAACAATACAAACTTAACTAAAAAATAGACTAGCGAGCCCATGTTAGCTTCTTTGAAACTTGGAATGATGAAACCCTTTTGACCATAAAAAGATAATAAACCCTATATCAACCCATTCTTCACCACTTGTAGTGAGGTTTAGCTGATAAGAAAATTATGAACAAACACATATGCTCACTCAAATAAACAAGTTGATACATCCAACTAAAACATGATGCAAAAAACCCTAAAGGCTAAGAAAAAGCCCCATAAAACTCTAAAACTAACAGAGAACCAATTAACTTCTAGGTGAAAATAACTTTTATCTTCTTTTTTAAATAACGCTCTCATTTTAACAACACATTCGACTTTGCCGACGTTGCAAACCCTATGGATATTAGAAAAGCCAAAATAATGATTTCAACGACACTAATTTGGGTCAATCTAGTAGATATGAGAACATGGAGAGAAGGTGAAGGCTTTTGAAGATCCCAAAATAACTAGCAACAAAAGTTGAGAAGGGAGATGGAGAGAGCGAGGGTGAGAATGGAAGCAACGATTGGATACAACATCAAGGACAGCTGTAGGGGTTATGGTGGAGGGGATGATGGTCGCAACTGGTGGTCACAGTTGCAAGAGGAGGAGACGCGGTGGTAGGTACTTGTGACATTAAAGGGGTTGTGGTAGAGGGGGCTGGTGGTCACGACAATTACGGGTGCTGGTGGCCTCGCAGTAGAAGGAGGTGACACAGTGGCCGAAGTTGGTGGTAGCAGCAGGCATGGTGGTAGTATAAGAGGGTAAGAAAGGGGGGAAAGCACACAAGAGAAGAAAGAGAAACTCAATTATTTAGGTAACAAATCCACCTAAAGGGAAAGAAAACGGTAGGAGATATCTACCAAATAGAAGGAAAGGCCTGCCTAGGGCACGCAGGCCATAAGAGATTAGGGGGGCCCAAATACAACCAAAATTACAGCTTAACTAAGAAAAAAAAGCCCATGTTAGCTTGTTGGCAAGAGACTAAAACCTTTTGACCAAAAAAATAAAATGGAATGATGAAACCCTAAATCAACCCGTTCTTCACCACTTGCAGTGAGGTTTAGTTGATTGCTGCACAATAAAACTGGGTTGGGGAACCCGTTTCGCATGCCTGCAACTCCACCAGGCAACAAACAAAGCTCTACCATCTTCTCCTTCATCCCTCGTCAGGTTTTGTTAAGCAGCAACCAAACCATGAAGCACGGCGGCGCTGACAACGGAACCCTCACCTTGACACAGGAACAGAAGCTTCTTCTTCACCAATCCATTGCCCGTTACCTCGAGCGAAGTGGGTTCTCCAAGTCCCTAAAAAAATTTCGTTCTGAAGCGAAAATCGAGGTGGGTTTCTTTTCTGCTTCACATTCATGCGCTTGGGAATAGCTCAGTTCAAACTTGATTATGCTAGTAGACTCTATGCTTGATGCAGTTCACAACTTTTAGTTACATATTGGATATAAAACAAGAATAATGTAGCATTAGGCAATGGGTTTTCACTGTATATGAGATTGAACAATATCAATGTAGCATTATCAGGCAATAGGTCTTCACTGTTTTTATGCTTCCAAACTTTTTATTTCCGGCATTTTTATTTCCATGAGTGGTCTGGTTCTCATATCATGCATGTTTTCAGGTCAGGCCACATGATTTTTTATTCATAAACAATTAGAAGGAGTAGCAAGAGGAGGCTGTGATAATCCTCCTGAGTCCTATATATTGTTATTTGCAATGCTATGTCTAAAATAGTGTTGTTGTGCCTTGTTAAGTTCCTTGTTTTAATTTTTTTTAACGAAATTGAAAAGAAAAGTTTTTTGCTTGGATAACAAGTTAGAAACTAATCAAATTATGTACATACGTAGCAAAGTGAGCGCTTTAGGCTTCCTATCACTTACAGGCTAGAGTTCCTAAGGACCCTGGATTTATGTTTTCCTTCTCACTGTTAATTTGACTGGATTTTGCTTATCTTGTTTTATGTTGTTGCTGCAGAAGGATAATTTGGAGGAGTCGTCATTTAATCTGGAAGAATTGTGCCTCAGATATTTAGAAATAGGGTAAGACTAGCATCGTTACCTTTTATATAATTGTTTTTCTTTGACTGGAAATATAAATAAAAAACAGGGGATCCCATTTTGATATTCTCTAACTGTGGCTTGCTACATTTTTGAAACGTCTTGCTATTTGTTCTGGCTTTATGAATATAATTGTCAAAATAACTTATGTTTAATTAAAATATGTATAATGTTACTATAATCCTTTTTCAGATTAATACTTAATCATGTCATCAACAAAACTCTGGTTTACATCATAGCCTTTGAATGTCTGGTTGGTAAACTCTTTCAGGAAAGTAGTGAGAAAATATTTTTCTATATATTTTAATGAGATTATTTTCTTGAATATTGCCTATCCTAATGAAAAAATTATGAGAAAAGTTATATCTGAGGCAAGGTCAAATATTCTCCTAAACATAAAAAGTAAGAGAAAACATAGAGCCAAACTGCCATTGAAAACACTGTAAAATCTCTTTACTCATAATTATCAATGTGGAACTTCTTTTAAATAACTATGTCTGAAGCTCCAGAGAGGAGCCATAAGCTTAATCATTTCCCTTTTGCCCTTGTATATGGGCAAAGAGATGCTGCTGAGGATACTGACATTCTGGTCTATCTTAATATAGTGCTGAATCCTATAAATTGCACACTGACTCTTTAGTTTTTGTTATTCTTTTGAAAACTCTCAACTCATATCACGTAAAACTCTTCCTAATTTTCTATGTTAAAAGACACTAAATCTGGCCCTTGTCAGATGTTGCCGAGGATCGATTTATCATCAATAGTAATTACTAATTAGAAAGGTTGGTCCAATCTAATGTAACTTTTCTAATTGCTGCTGCGCCAGTTAGTCTCTCTTTGTGAATGATGTTTTGGATCTTTAAGTGTTATTTAGGTCTCGTTTATATGTCAATTGAGCTTTTCCTTCTGTTGTTTCATCTCTTTTCAGTAGCAAGGATGTCAAGTCAAATATCAATGACCAAAAGGAGCAAGGTATGCTTTTAAATCCTCAAAAACCTTTTTTGTAATGGTGATTTCCTCTTTTTCCGGAACTTCATCACTATCTCACTCTGTTGCTTCCTGAGCCCTGGCAATCAAATATTTATATTGGCTCTTCTACTTCTTGCTAGTTGCAGGTGTGCACTCCAAAAACAAGGAAGAGGGTAAATCAAAGGAAAAGAAGAAAAAGAAAAGCAAGTCAGTCTCTGAATCTCTTGCTGATAATGTGGGAGATGACCAATTGGATTCACAGACTTTGGTTACAGAAAAAAAAGTTAAGGATGATGTACCTACAGATGCCAAAGTTATTAATGGTGCTGAATCAGAGAAAAAGTCCAAGCATAAAATTAAAAAGAAAGACAAAAGAAGTAGTGAAGGGGATGCAGTAGAGCAGATTGGTGATCCTGATGAAACTGCTTTGAAAAAAGAAAACTCTAAAGCCTCAAACAAAGAAGTGACACCTGAGGAGAAGAAAGATTCTAAGAAAAGGAAAAGACTAATTTCCGAAGAAAATGGTCAACAAGTTGCTGAGGTAAAGGCAGATGAAGAAACCAAACGCAGAAAAATAGAGAATTTGAATGAAGATAAGTTGCAGAAGACATCTAACGAGCAAGCTAGTAGTAAGGAAGCGAATGGATACCTTGAGAATGCTACTGAGAAATCTGGGCAGAGGTCTCAGAAGAAACAGCACAAGGGATCAAGTGAGGTATACCATAACTAATGATTATTCTGTAAATATGTACTTGGATAATAGATTAAATACCTTGAAATCATAGCATTGAATAAATTTTGCTTATTTGTTCTCCAATAGAAGTTAGAATCTACCTGTTTTTTAGCACACTGGCCAATACCAAAGTATTTGTTTTAAGTTTATTCTTTATCGTCATTTTCAAGGAAATATGTTTTATTTTATGGAGAATAGTACATCAATACTTGAATATAGCCTAAAACCATGGTAAAGTTCCAGGTTATTGTGTTTTGTAGTGTCTCATTAAATGAAATAGTTGACTATTTCAAATTCCTCTATGTTTATCTTGATGCCTATAGTTATTTTCTTCTCCTATATCTACTCACTGTCTGTCCATTCTTCTTTATGGGCTTTTTGAGCTGCTGTTTAATTTTATCAGTCAACTCTTATCTCATTGTCTATGATTATATTATTTCTTCTACAGTTTTTTATTTGTAGAAATGAATTTAAGATTCCCATTTCCCTACTGAAGCTAAGATTTATGCTGGAATTCGTGCTTTTGTAATTGCAGCCAAAGTCAGCTAAGCCTGCATTTCAACGGGTACAAGTTGACAAGATAGAATTTCCTGATGAGAGGCTTCAGGATAACTCTTATTGGGCAAAGGTGTGATAAATGGATAGCTTCTCCATGTAGTTAGTGGTGTGGTTTTTGTCATGTCGCAAACTCTTATAAAATTTCTATCGGTGCATCTGTCTTGCAGGATGGTGCTGAGAATGGTTATGGTGCAAAAGCACAAGAAATTCTTGGCCAAGTTAGAGGAAGGTCTGTTATTTCATATTGGAGTAATTTTGCTTGCGCTTGTAGTGTCATGCATCTGAAAATGAAATTTTTGTTTAGTGAATTTAGCATTGCAAGATTGGTGCTTTTTAGACAGGCTATGAGTAATTCACGAAGTTGGTTACATATAATGTTTGGTTAGTGAATCTTGCAATGGAAAATCTGTTGTTTAACGGGCAATTTAGAAAGTTGGTTTAGCTTTTCGGCTTTTCCTAGATTTCATGCCAAGTACCATGTATAGCTGAAGCCCTTTTTATGCCTAGTTCAGATCTACTTAATATAACTGTTTCAAGTGTGTTCAATCATGATAATGCTTATAATTTCTTCTATGTACAGGGATTTTCGTCATGAGAAGACCAAGAAAAAACGTGGGACCTATCGTGGAGGACCGATTGATTTACAATCCCACTCAATTAAGTTCAATTATTCTGATGATGAATGACTGGAAAGCATATAGATATTTTTTTCCTTGTCAAAGAAAATTGATTGTAATGTTTGCTATTGGAGCACTATGCTAAAGCTGGTTTTGCCATGATAATTTTGTTTAATTATGTTGTACTGATAATCTAACGTTCATTTAGACATCATTTTGATTGTTTTGCAATCTCATTGTGCTGCTCCATCTCTTGATTCTGGGAGCGATAAGCGCTTCTGCTCTGTTGCTGCAGACTGTCTAGTCTGCCGTAGTGGGAGCTACTTGATGCTAGGTGAATAAGGTTGCAGATTAATTGCATGTTTGGATAAGTTTTTGTTTCCTCAATCAACTCTAAAATCCAGAAATTACTCACATAATATTCACTTTAGAGTTGATCCCGGTTTTAGAATTAACGGTAGAAGGATTTCCAAGCATTCACTTAATATGATTTCAAGTGGAATGTGAAGGTTGCTTGTCTACTCTTTTTACTGTGTTTTTCAACATTACATGGCATCTTCAATTTATTTGGGCACTATTGTTGCCCTAATTTTCTTATGCATTGGAGGTTGAGTTGAAAGTTAATAGCATCGGTCGCCTTAGGGTTTGGATCTACTGATTGGTTGATATGCACTAATGGATAATTTTGTTAAACTACCACGAAATTTCTTCTGTACGATTGAGCTGTCCTTGCAAGTGATAAATTTCAGTTTTCATAGGCCAAATATACAAAAACAAAGGAAACAAACAAAACTACTGGTTTCCAATTTGTTGTGTTTGCTATAGAAAATGGCTCAGCTAGGTGTAGCCACTCCCATGTGAGAGGATTCAGGTCATTTCATATATAAAACATTTCTTTCATTTTGAGCACAAGCAGAGACTAGAAACCAGAAAGTTAATGTCATCTATCTCTATCTTATGGAATGTAATTGTTTGGGGGAAGGAAAAGGACACCAATATATACATGGATGGGGTCATCAGAATAATAATAGACTCCCACAATGAGTTTCGAAGAAGTTTCCTCATGTTGAGTTGTTGACAAAAGCTACCCCACTTACTATTAATGGATTTATTTAATATACTTATTTTTTGAAAATATTTGATGAGTGTAATTCGATTCGAAAAACAATGACTTTTTTTTTTTAACAAATGACTTTCCAATGTGTCATTATATTAATGTGGATCTAACTCGTTTACGTACAATATGTTGTTTGTCACTTGTAAAGTAATTTGTATTGAACTTTTTTTAATCAAATATTGAAGTTTATAAGTAAAATTGTGAAAGGTTATAAACTGAGTTTAATAACTGCTATTCAATCATGATTTACTAATTTGCCACCTCATATATAAATTCAAATAAAAAATAAACATGATAAGATTTGATTGAATGTCAAAGCTAAGTAGCAGTGGATATAAATTAGATTGACAAACTCTATAAATTCATTTATTAAATTAGCTAGCTGTGCTGCATTGCGTAATTAACTTGGACATTACGCGTTGTACGCAGTTCAAGTGAAGGGATAGAATTTGCGTTTATAGGTTTGGTATTGGGTTCTTATGAGATAAAGCTTGTTCAGTTGCAGTGGTGTTTCCATTTTGGTGGTGCAGGTATATCCTATTCCTATTAGCCTCTGGTTTTTCTTCACACAATGTCAAGATCTAAATATTTATTTTTTGGCCACTTTCGGATTCGTTTGCACAAAAGGCCTTGTGTTTTATAAGGATCAAATCTGAAGATTTAAAGTTTTTACGCTTTAATGCGATGATGAAAGATAATTAAATATGATAGTTGATAAACTGTTTCTTTTATCTTATTAATCAAGTGGAGGATGACTAAGTCTCGTGATATAAATAAGTCTTTTACAAGTATTTTTTGAGTCCGACAATTTTCTCTACTTTAGTTTAAACTGGAGTATCATTCTGATATCTTAGTTTATTTCTATTCTACAAAAGGAAATATTAAAGTTGACCATAAATTACAATACTCACGCCATATTTGTTCTAATTTTGAGGAGTTCACATCTTTTAAATTTTGTGTTCGACCTTAAAACATGATTAGCTCACTTCTTAATCCAATGGGAGTTTAGGTGAACATATTTGTTTGAGCAAGTGATATTTGAGAGGGTTTAAGGTCACCTATATTAAAGCCCTTTTTGTTGGCCAAGCTTGCTCGGGACATTATTATGGAAGTCTATGCATATAAGCCTATAATATACTATTCTTTACTTGACCCGAAAGGTCTTACCTAACACGCGACCAAGAATGTTAAAAGTGCAATAGAAATTAAGCATAGGAAGTATCAGGGAAAAGAAAGAGGAATATATACATACTTGTAGAAATTAAAAAGAGGTTTATGCACGACTAACAAGTAAACCGAGCATTCTGCATCTCCAAAAGCTATCTATTTATTACTTCCTTCCTTCCATTGTTTAGTATCTCTTGTTAACTTGTAGGTGAACTTCATATTCATATTCATATTCATATTGAGTTTTTAGTTACTACGCATACAATGATCTTCTTTTCCTTTTTGACACTACATTCCTCTTGCTTATAGTTCTTATATGTATCTATCTACAGTGTAAGAGGTTGGAACTTGGGAGGTAAGGTCACGTTTTCCTTTCCTGCGTGCGATGCAACATTAATTGTAATATTTATATGTATTTATTGTTCTCAATATTTGGTAATATTATTTATTCTTATCTCACATTTTTATACATTTTTTATTACATTTGGTATAATTATTGTACAAGTCAAAGATTTATGTACACCCAATTTTATTTTGTACAAGTCATATATCTTTTTATCTTTAAATTTTTAGTGTATTTCCTTTTATAGTTAATTTGGATACTATCATCATCATCAATTGCGACACTTAAAAAAAGTTTTATCAATTACAAAAAGTTTTACTTCAGTTTTTTTAAATATTATTTTAATTAGAAAATCAGTTTTTTCAACTATTTAAGTGTTTGTATGAGCTTTTTAAAATAATCATTATTTTAGGGTAAAGTATTTGATTAGCTTAATTTTTTTTAATTATGACAGATGAGAGAGAAAATAAAAAGTAATTTTATTAGTTTAGCCAAACATAAATCAACTTATACTTTTAATGAAATCTTTAAAAAAATAATCTCTTTTGTAAATGATTCCACTTAAATAAGATTGTGGATTCTGACTTGTAAGCATCAAAGAAAACTAAAATTCATTTTTTATAATCTTAAACAAAGACACTCTACATGTTGAATGACTATTTAGATACTAACAAAGAGAGATAGAAAAATTACCTTTTGAGGAAAAAAAAAAGAGAGATAGAAATTTTCAATAATGTTATAGCTAATGAGAAAATAATTTGTTGTTTTTAAAATATAAAAATTTGTTAAAAATAATTATGATGAGTATTCACATTTTTAAAGTAGCCCGACCTCTATGAGTGAGATGTATCTAATGAGAATTAACCGTATAACCAATTTTTTTATTAAATAAAAAACTCATTATAGAAAAGATTATTGGATTTGGAAGGGTGTAAAAAAAATTTGATTGTAGTAATACTTTAAGCCAATGGTATCCAAAATGAATTAGCTCTATAATAAAGACTCATATATATATATATATATATTAGTTTTATAATAAAGACCCATCTATATATTTTTCTAATAATGTTTTTTAAATGTTTCTTCATGAAAGTATAATTATTATTATTTGCTAAACACTTTAGTTAGTAAATATGAGAATTTAACCTTGATAATTTTTTAAGTTAATGACCATTAATTTCCTCTTTCAACTTGAATCGTTCATACCCCGTTCTTATTCTCGTTCTTCTCCACCATTTTTCCATAATGACAAACATGATTAATAATAGCATAATACCTGAAAAAATAAAATTCTGAGTACCATAAAAAAAAAGTGTATACACCAAGAAAGATGTATGGACATCAAATCATTTGATGCATTTCCTGTAGATATATATGCAACACTACATTTTTATGCTTCATACTTGATAGTACATAGTTAGCATAATGCACTCTGGCTTTTCCCGAAGAGTTTGATTAAGAAACTGAACTGAATTTACTGCAACAGCTATGAATTACGAAATGGCGCAGCGTGATTTAGAAGCTGGGTCACCCTCCGCTGATTTTGATGGCGGAGACTACTCGCTTGACCCATTTGATATGACCAGAACAAAGAATGCTCCAGTTCAACGACTCAAGCGTTGGAGGGTATGTCTCTGTCAACTCTTCCGAGTTTCTAGCTTGCTCCAGTACTGTTTTTTTAGTAATGAAATGATGTCATTGATACTGTTTCTCTGTTTTTAATTCTAAAATTAACAAGATGAGGGAACAATTAAGGACCTATCTGCATAAAGCATAAAAATATATGCAGGACTTTTTGAAAGATAAAGAGATGGTTGTAGTTCCATTCTAAACATTCATAACAAGAAATGTGGAGTGGATTAGAGAGTTTAAGAGAACACAGAAGAGATTCTTTCCAAATTAATTTGTAGTGAGAGTGAGACACTTCTGAATTTCAAAATTTCCAATATTTTTCTGAAAAAAAAAAGAGAAGAAATTATTCAATTACCATAAAATTTTAAAATTCTCACCTCGCAAATTGTTAAGTAGAAGTTGTGACAAGAAAAAACCTAGCACTAGAACAGCACCAGGAGTTTGTTCCTCTCAGAGATTGGCTTGTTAATGGTAGTTTCAAGAAGCAAGTTGAAATTCTATCTATCAGAATGGCTTTTATGAAGTTGCAATTATGCCCCTGCTAATATAAACTGCATTTTCCAAAACTGGCTGAAGACAAGATACAGTGCGTTTTCTTGATCATGTACCATGAACTTGGACCTTCATTTATTGTCTCAGAAGTATGTGTTGCTTGTTAAATTACTGTGTCAACTCAACAGAAGCACTATGTAGTTATATTTGATTTTTGACACATTATGTATATATTTTTGATATTTGGGAGATATTGTTTTTTCAATGACTGGACAAGTAACTCCTTTTGTCTTTTAGCAAGCTGCGCTTGTGCTTAATGCTTCTCGTCGATTTCGTTACACCTTGGACTTGAAGAAAGAAGAAGAGAGGAAGAAAACATTGAAATTGATTATAGTGCATACACGAGCCATTCAAGTTTGGTTCCTTCTGTCGACTTTCTTTGTTATTGCTCATGTTATACTTGTTAAGTACACTAACTGATTAATTAGTTAATTTACTCTCTTAGGCAGCATATCGTTTCAAGGCAGCTGGGGAGAAAATGAATGGTGAGTCATTGAATTTTTGTCACTACTATACCAGTAATCACCATATTTCTCCAATTTCTAAATTTACTCCTGCTGCCTGATTTGAGAGAAGTGCCTTTGTTGTAACTAGATTTTTCGCACTGAATTTTAATATTCTGCAATTTATAAAATTAACTCTATTTTTCTTGTTTCGCTTTTTATATCCTTTTGTATTCTGCTTATGAGTTCAGTACAATGGTCTGGGTGGCAATTCAGGAAGTCAGTTCATAGTTGGTGAATTTTTTTTTGGTAGTTTTAGTTATGTTACTTTGTTGCATGTTTGCTTATAAAAATAAGAATGGACACCTTTGCTTATGCTCTAATATTAATCTGATCACCTGCATATTTGTCTGGGAACCCTGTAGCTTAGAAGTCAAGTGTTATAAAAATTGTTTTGGCATAACCAATTTCTCTAGGAATTTGTTCCAAAGATGGGTGTATGTGTTTACCACTTGTTTGAGAATATTAAAAATTTATATATTATTTGTCTTTTTATTTTTCCAATATTGATGATTAGTGCTTTAAACTTTAGGATTAGGAAATGTAATACCTCCATCAAGCTCCACTGGAGAATTTTTAATTGGACAAGAGAAACTTTCTTCAGTCTCAAGGGATCATGATACAACTACTTTGCAGGAATATGGAGGGGTAAGTGTGCCAAGAACAATTTTATTAACTTGGTAATGGTATTGATGTGTCATAAATATTCATGAGTTTCTTCTGAATCACTTTATAAGGTTGTAGGGTTGTCACAATTGTTAAAAACTAATTTAGAGAAGGGGATTGAAGGTGATCCTGCTGACTTGGTAAAACGAAGAAATGCATTTGGTTCGAACAACTACCCTCGAAAGAAAGGAAGAAGTTTTTTGGTATATTTTGGTGCACATTGATCATTTGATGGTGATCCTGTTTTGATTGGAGGCTATTGTACTGATGTTATATTTTCGTTGCCTTCCATAGATGTTTATCTGGGATGCTTGCAAGGATCTGACCTTGATTATTTTAACGGTAGCTGCCGTAGCTTCATTAGCATTGGGGATAAAATCTGAGGTGAGGTCCACTCAGAAAGTTATGATGTAATCCTTTGTTTCTTTATTGAAGGGGGAAAAATTATTTATAGGTGTCTGTCCCTGTGGACTTGTCTCATCTTACATGTACGAATATTAATTATTTTTCTTGATAAAACTGTACATAAATATTCGTCTCCAAACTCTGCACTGTCTTTACTTACTGGCTACTGCACTTTCCCCCCACTAACTCAGCCAGCATACAAATATTATTTTTCCATTCTTGTGCCAAACTTTACATACTGCTTTTAACGCTCCTTAGCCCACTAACTCAGCCCACATACAAATATTAATCTTCCACTGGTATTCTATTGACTGTTATCTAGTACCATCAGTTCATTCCTTTGACCTTTAAGACTCCTTAGCCTTTGTATTTTCAGTTCATCCTATTATAATGTAAAGTTAAAGTATATTTTTGTTATTAGGTTCATTCAGTTCAAAATTCTGTTTCAGGGTATTAAGGAAGGATGGTATGATGGAGGAAGCATTGCCGTAGCAGTTATTCTTGTTATTGTTGTTACAGGTGTTGATGTTTTGTCTTTGTATAGTTTATAATGCATTAAAGCATTTATTTACATCTTTCATGATTCTGTTTTTCAGTTAGCTATATGATACAAAGCTGATCTAGACGCAAGTCTATGATCATCTTTGTAATTTATTTGGAGGTTATCATAATAATTTTTTATCTAGCTCTCCTTTGAAAGGCGCATCACCCTCGTTCGTTTCTTCTCCTTGTTTTGTAGCCATATGTGATTATAAGCAGTCTCTTCAATTTCGAGACCTAAATGAGCATAAAAGAAACATACATTTGGAGGTGCGTTTTTATTATTTTTTGTCTTAGATATACTTCTTTTTATTCAACTTATCGTAACTTTTTTCACCTTATGTTTTGATTTGTGCTTGAGAAGGTTATTAGAAATGGTAGAAGAGTTGAGATCTCTATATATGATGTTGCTGTTGGTGATGTTATACCCCTTAATATTGGTAATCAGGTACTTGAGTTTATCTTTTGCCACTTTTGCATATCATACCTAATGTTTGCATTTGCTTCTATTAGTTAGTCCTTAATTGAATATTTTATAGGTTCCTGCCGATGGAATTTTGATCACAGGTCACTCTCTTGCAATTGATGAATCAAGTATGACCGGGGAGAGCAAGATTGTAAGTGTTTATTTCTATCATATGGAGAAGAGAAATGCTTAAAATTACGAAGCGAAACTAACACAAAGGACACATACTTTTCTCTTATTAAAAGCAACCCCCCATGAATGTTCATTAGTTCCCCCTTGTCTAACATCAGTGAAATATGATTGGCTATAATAACTTTCATCTGTTTCGTTTGGAGCTATTTAGAAAATCTTTATAGAGAATAAGAATGAGTATTGTTCTCTTTTCGTAAGTTGGCAATAATATTCCTTCTTGCAGGTCGGTAAGCATTCTAAGGAACCTTTTCTGATTGCTGGATGTAAAGTTGCAGATGGAAGTGGCACTATGCTGGTACATTTCAAAATTTCCTTTTCCCTTTCTTTTTGTAACTGTGCAGTATCTTCCCCCCCCCCCCCCAAATTAAGGAGTTTTAGGGATATCTCTGTAGTTAATACATATATAATAGAACCCAAACCCTTTTTGCTACAATTGGTGTGAATTATCCCAAAGGCAAAAGAAATGTGAACTTATTGGGAAGTTTTCCTAATTGGATCTATAAAGATAGTTTGTTCTTTATGCTTTGCAAAGGATGCTGATTGTTTACTCTTTTAGAGCATAAGCTGTTCAGGAAGGGATTTTATTCCTAAATTGATATTTGAAAACAACTGAGACAGAGTGGTGAAAACATGGACTAAACTGTACTTGACCTCTTTCAATTATTCAGTATATTAAAATTGATTATATTTATTATTTCTTAAATCCACTTCGTCTGTTTTATTGATTAAACAGATTTTTTTGTGATTTTTCTTTTTGCTGGTTGCTTTCTTTCCTTAGGTAACAGCTGTTGGTATTAATACTGAGTGGGGGCTTCTAATGGCTAGCATTTCAGAAGACAATGGTGAAGAAACACCTTTGCAGGTCTCCCTTTTTTGCATGTGGTTTCTTTTCTAGTTCTTGCTTCTTATAGTATGTTTATCTGTAAGAGTTTTCGGTATAGGTACGCTTAAATGGTGTTGCCACCTTCATTGGTTTTACTGGACTCTCAGTGGCTGTCATTGTTCTGATTGTGCTACTGGCCAGGTTGCCATCTGTTTCTTTGTAGGATTAAATCATATTTTCCAGGTTAAATTGCAAATCTTCAACTCTGATCCTCTATCCAATAGCCCTACCCACTCAAAATTTTAAATATTGCTTATTAATATTATCAGAGTGTTTCAGATTTCATTTAGTCGATTCTCAAAATTGAAAGCAAGGAGTACTTTTGCCATCATTGAATGATTAAGTGGGTTAATTTCCAAAATTGAAACCTCAGGGAGTTATTTGCCAAATATTGATAAATGATAAGTTTAAGTGTGTTATTTGTCCACAGTAAAATAACTGGACTATTTGCCAAAGGGTCAAAGTTGAAATAGATGATTTGAAATTTAACCCAGTTTTTTCTTATGCATGTCTCTGAAATGGTAACCTATATAAGCACAGATATTTCTCTGGGCATACTAAAAACCCAGATGGAAGTGTTCAATTTACAGCAGGCAAGACCAAGGTTGGTGATGCTATTGATGGAACAATTAAGATAGTCACTGTTGCGGTATGTGCATTGAGAAGTACTGGACTGCCAGTACATTCATGATACATCTATGGATAAATATTCATAATTTTCATAGGCTTTGAAATTAATATTTATTGGGCGATTGTAATTCATTGAATATGTAGGTCACAATTTTAGTGGTTGCTGTGCCTGAAGGGCTCCCTCTGGCAGTTACCTTAACGTAAGTTTGCTAATTTTTATCTGAATTTCTAGTTGTATTTTTATTTTTTCTTATTACCTAAGTCTTGATGAATATGTTGTAAGTTGTATATTTGGTGCCATTGCACATTATGGATACTATTGTTATTGTCCTTGCACTTCAATATAATTTATGTTCTTAACCCTTTAATTCTTAAAGTGGCTGTAAATTGGGTAAGAAGTTTGTAAGTACTCCAACCCCAGATTGGTCATTTATAAGATTCTGCCATTTTATCATTATATAATGAAACCATTATCTTTAATCTATCCATATTAGGATCTCTGACATTATTTCGTCTTATTTTTCTCTAATAACATACCCTTTCCTATTTTATAGACTTGCCTTCTCAATGAAAAAAATGATGGCAGATAAAGCTTTGGTATGGCAATTTTTGTTTTCCCTTTCACTAGATTTTGACTATTTGAGAAATGCTGTTTGATATAACACACTGAATTGCAGGTGAGGAGGCTTTCTGCCTGTGAGACGATGGGGTCAGCCACAACCATTTGCAGTGATAAGACTGGAACGTTGACTATGAATCAGGTTAGGTGTATAATGTATCATGTATGCAGTATTTAAACTGATTTATACTTTTACATTTTTATAGTAAGTTGCATAAACTTGTTGGAGAGCATTTGTGGTTGTGGCAAATATTTTCAATTATCATGAGTTTATGTCAAGTAGGAAACATCCCAACTTGTAAGCTTAGGAGTTAATCATTTTAACCAACACGTCATTGCAATAACATGAACAGGTTTATTTTGGGTGAATATTTTGAGGAAGTAGTTCATTTCTACTGACTTCCATAGTGTGTCAGCAGATTTTAATTTCACCTAAATTATTTGAGACAGATGACTGTAGTTGAGGCTTGCATTGGTGGGAAAAAGATTGTTCCTCCTCACGAGAAATCACAGCTCTCACCTATGCTCTGTGCTTTGCTGATTGAAGGTGTTGCCCAGAACACTAATGGAAGTGTTTATGTGCCTGAGGTATGCTAGAACTGTTTTTCTTCACTCTGTCTCCCTAAACTAGAATCAACTACTGAGTATTGTGGTACTTCTTCATCTATTATTCTGTTCTTACAGAGCGGTAAAGATGTTGAGGTTTCTGGATCACCAACAGAAAAAGCAATTTTACATTGGGGTATTCAGGTCTGTTTTGAAACTTCAAGTTTACCTTCATTTCAAGGAGCTTTATTCATTTACAATTAGTTATGACTGTTATATCAAATCTCAGCTTGGGATGGATTTTGAGGCTGCCCGATCAGAATCATCAATTATCCATGTCTTTCCATTCAATTCAGATAAAAAACGCGGTGGAGTTGCAACACAAACGGTAATACCTTGTTGGCATTTTTCAATTCAAGTATGCAGAGTTTTGCTTCCGTTCTTAACTAGCTTATATGTTATAAGAGCTAAATATATTATGTAATGATGTACTATATCTTGTCATCCAGATCACTATTGTTAAGAGTTTTATACTTCTCTGCAGGTTGATGCTGAAATCCACATACATTGGAAAGGTGCTGCTGAGATAATCCTTGCTTGCTGTACAGGTTATATGGATGAAAATGATCAGTTGGTGGAAATGGATGAGGAGAAGGTATGAGAAAATAGTTACTTAGTTAGATCAGTACTTAAAAGGCATTTTTACTCCCAAAATTTTCCTGTTTGGCAATCTTCTCTGACTACATCTTAGAATCTTCACCAACGAGTTTTCCTATTTTGCCTCCTCTTTTCTCTATCTTTGATCATTACATACATTCATGTAACAAGAAAATAAAAAGTATCATGAGCTGCTCGGATTGCATTTGATAGTTGTTTTTGACTGATTTTGATAATGTTCTTTTAAGTGAAATTTCCATTGCTTGCAGATGACAGTTTTTAAAAAAGATATTGAAGACATGGCTGCTGATAGTTTACGTTGTATTGCCATTGCATATAGATTATATGAAATGGAGAATGTTCCAACTAGTGAAGAAGATCTTGCTCATTGGTCACTACCAGAGGATGATCTCGTTTTACTGGCTATTGTTGGTCTGAAGGTATGTATTTCCTGGACCAATTATATTGTCAATGTTATCTTTGCTTACCAGTATTATAGTGTCCTGATTGTGTTCCTGTCTTGTATGAAATTATACTCATATGGTGTTCTTGTTTCATCTTGAAGCTTGTTAGCACTATTATTTATAGTTTGCTTATTCATCACTCTTTCTCTTGTATGTCTTTTTTTGCAATGTTAGATCATTCTTGAAGGGTCCACTCTTTGTTGAATGACTTCCGCATGTTAATTTCTATCATTTCAGTATGTTCTTATTATTTGTCTTATGTCAATTATGCATTGAAATGCAGGATCCTTGTCGACCAGGTGTTAAAGATGCAGTGCAGCTTTGCCAAAAATCTGGGGTTAAGGTATTAGTATATGCTTTTGATGTTGAAAGTCATCTTGTTCCCATTTTTCTTAGGTCTTTGAGACAAGTACAACATGTTTTTTTGTACAGTTGTTACATTTTATTATTTTATACCATTTGTGAAGCTAAAATGCGGAGATTTTACATGCAGAAAATGATTTATTTGCCAAATTTTCTAATTTTCTTGAGATGAAAAAAATTCTGAGAAAACTATTGTTTGTCTGAAATTAACCGATGCTTAGTCAATGGAAGTAACTCTTTAATCCTTTTTGTCAATGCTACTCCTTATAAGTATCTTGCGAAAATTCAAACTTACTCTCTTCCAAAACAGTTTCACTGGTAGCCAGTCAAGCCACTGTATATGGTTTACAGAATTTCGCATGCTCCTCTTGAGAGACTTCTATAATTGGGCAAGGTTCTCGTTTTTCACTATCATAGTTAGTGTATCATAATCATCTTCAATTATTTTTTCTTTCTTTTACTATGTTCTCATGAGTAACATGAGAAACAAAAACAAGTAATGACCTAGCTAGGATTTCCTTGTATGAAGGAGTCTTGGGTAACAATGGGATTTCTAACCTGCACTACATGCGTTTAGGGAACACGAAGTACTGGCTTCTGTATATTCTGATTGTCCACCAAGTAATGTTTTATTATTAGCATCATCTGATCTTCAATATCCTGCAAAATAAGCACTATTTAGATTAAGGACTGTAATATGCTTAGCATGTGTAGTTTTCGAAGTGTTGATTTTTGTCTTATTTGAATTTCTAACCCTAGGTAAAAATGGTCACTGGTGACAATGTTAAAACTGCAAAAGCAATTGCTGTGGAATGTGGAATACTTGGTTCATTTGCTGAGGCTACAGAGGCAAACATCATTGAAGGAAAAACATTCCGTGCCTTGTCTGATAAAGAGAGAGAAGAAATTGTTGAAAGGATATCGGTATATCCAACTTTTATAATAGCTTTAGTGATATAAATCGTTGCCAAATCCACAAATGAGATTAAGTATCAATTCTATGTAATAGGTTATGGGACGGTCATCTCCTAATGACAAGCTTCTGCTTGTGCAAGCATTGAGGAGGAAGGGGCATGTTGTGGCTGTAACTGGGGATGGAACAAATGATGCTCCAGCACTGCATGAGGTTAGCATTGCATTTTCATTTTATTTTTTTGGACGTGTGCCTTAATTTTGTAATCTTATATTAAGAACGAGTTAAAATTAAGACAATAATTAAGTTTGACTGATGCCAAAGTTGTTAGTGCTATGTTAATTCTATATTCTATCACAGTCCCAGTATTATGTGTATATTAATGATGGTGTTTCCTAATTTTGAAGTTTGAATACGTTGTTCTATCCAATGCCCATTTTTGGTTCAAATTATTATGTAAAATAATTCTTGTTTTCATGTTTGTATTTGTATTTATATACATTTTGGATTTTAGGCCGATATAGGTCTTGCAATGGGTATTCAAGGTACAGAAGTTGCTAAAGAGAGCTCTGATATCATTATTTTGGATGACAATTTTGCATCAGTTGTGAAGGTTAGTCCTCATTTCTTCTTTTGAGGGATTTTGAACAGTTTGTAATAAAGCATGTTTAGCATCCACCTCCAAGAACTATTTATGGAATGCAGAATTATAAGTTTATGTATAATACTGAGAGGTCTGTATAGAATTGAGGTGCATTGGATAGCTTCTGATATTATTCTATGTAAGCTGATAATGAATTGATGTTTGAAGCACATCTATTAGCGCCTTTCACAATTTTCTCCACAAATGCAGGTTGTTAAATGGGGGCGGTCTGTCTACGCAAATATTCAGAAATTTATCCAGTTTCAGCTTACAGTCAATATAGCAGCTCTTGCTATAAATGTTGTTGCTGCATTTTCATCTGGTGATGTCCCGCTGAATACAGTACAGGTTTGCTGTCTGTCTGACTGTCACTGGTTTGTGCTCAGTCATTTATTTCAGGAGGCCATCCTTCTGATTATTGCTTTATTGCTTTCTGAACAGCTTCTCTGGGTAAATCTTATCATGGATACTCTTGGAGCACTAGCCTTGGCAACTGAACCACCAACAGATCACCTTATGGATCAGCTTCCAGTGGGTCGAAGGTCAAATTCTTTTACTGTTTTATTTTGGAAGTTCATAATTTAGATTGAGAGTTATAATTTTTATTTGGCATGTTATTTTAGTGTTGCATGGAATTTGAAAATTTATAATGATAGGAAACAACTCAGTGGGTAAGAGCCTTAAAGATGCCAGTGATTGCTGAATTTGTTATGCTTGTGTGGGTACACCTAATGCATTAGTGAAAAAGGGACCTGCAGTTTGAAGCTCCATTATCATAATATCAGATGTTGTTTGTATGTGAAGTATTTTGCGTTATAAAATCGACGGTCTCTTGTTTTCTTTTCAGAGAACCTCTTGTTACAAATATTATGTGGAGGAATCTGCTGATACAGGTGAATTCCGTTTCTCATTTATCAGTGCCCATGTTGCCACTGTTGTTGGCACTTGGCAGGGATTTTGCTTCTACATGCGCTAAGCCACCAACAGCCAACTAATGAGTGTTAAAACTCTTGTGTCATGGTTTCCTATCACTACGGTGAATGTTTTATTATCTTTGTTATACTTATTTATAACTAAATCATCAATAATGGTTGAACCTTTCAGGCAATGTACCAAGTGTCTGTCTTGCTTATACTTAATTTCCGAGGCACGAGCATACTAGGTCTGACGCACAAGCCCAACGACTATGCAGTCAAAGTGAAGAATACTCTGATATTCAATGCATTTGTTCTTTGTCAAGTAAGCCCTTCATCAATAGTTATTTTGGTATCCATCTCATAATTGCACTCTTTGCTTCCTTTGATTTCCATTCTAATGATGGCGAAAAAAATACTCCCCCCAAACTGCAGGTCTTTAATGAATTTAATGCACGAAAGCCAGATGAATTCAACATATTCAAGGGGTTTACCAAAAACTACCTCTTTATGGGGATAGTGGGATTAACTATTGTGCTTCAGGTCAGTCTTGAATCTTGGTCCAAGTCGCCCCCAGTTGTTTGGCTTTATTTATGAAATATTTGCAATGCTACCGTACGTAAACTTTGTTACTTCTTTTCAGATTGTCATCATTGAATTTCTCGGGAAGTTCACTAGATCAGTCAAGCTTAATTGGAAGCAGTGGCTCATCTCTGTCATTATAGGATTTATCAGGTCAGTTGATTAATCATGAGCACTTGTTGAATGCATAGTGTATCTTGCTCTTTGCATGCTATTCTCTTCAGTGACAATTTTTAAGGATGTCCTTTGATGAAAGCTTGATTGGAAGGGCCTTCATTGTCCTGTGACATACGACATGAGAGGATTCTAATCCTCAAAGCAAAGGGCTATTCTAACTTACACTGTTACATGCACATGCTAATTGTATTTCTTCCCCTGTCCCTTTTCTCTCTTTCCATGCTCTCAGCTGGCCTCTTGCTGTGGTTGGAAAACTGATACCAGTACCAGCAACTCCTGTGAAGAACTATTTTCCAAGATTTCGCTGTGGAAGAACAGAAAGAAAGATGGAATCTGAAGCTTCTGAATAGAGTCATCATGTATTCTGACAGATGATCTCCTTTCTTCTGATAATGGAAAATAGTATAGTGGTTGAACATAGTCGTTTCTCTTTGCACAGATCTGGAAACAAAGTTGGATTATTCTTATACCTTGGTTCTAATAGGGATATCATGTGGGGAACTTCAGCCAGTCTTTCTTTTTTTCAGAGTTTTTTTGTAATTTTCACAAATGCTGATATATATATTTCCATGTATTTGAAGGAGTGCAAAAATATAGATGGTAGTATATATTACACTATCAACGACTCTCCCAGATCGCCATGCAGACACGTCCTCATGTCCACAAAATCACCTGCGATTATTCCAGAGCCCCTTAGTGGGCTAGCCCAATCCAAAAACATGTTTTTATACAGCCATTACATTTTATTATTTTACACTATTTGTGAAGCCAAATTGCACAGTGATGACTTTTATTGAGATATATCATGTATGTATATTGTTAAAATACATAAAATGATTTACTTGCAAAATTTTCTTTAGAATTTTTTTTTCTGGGAATACTATTGTTTATCCGGAAATTAATCTATGTTCTTTTTATAAATTAAGTGAGTTAAAGTCTAATATTGTTAAATATAAGTGAGGCGAAAACTTTATAAAAAATATGACTTATAAACTCAATGTCCTAAAGTTTTGGGTTAAGACGTGGCGTCGGATTCTTTCGGTATCCAAGTGGCATGTCCCGTTAACGCATTGTAACGAACAGGTGGAGTTATTATAATTATATAACTCCAACACTCCCATGTCTCCCAACTGCTTTATGATAGGCTTAATAGCACTTTTGGTCCCTCACTTATCGCGATTTGACACTTTTGGTCCCTAATAAAAAAAATTAGCTTAAATGGTACCTCACTTTGTCAAACGACAGCAGTTTTAGTCCCCATCACTAATCCGTTAAAAAACTAACATTTTCCGTTTTAAAAAAAAACTTTTTTGAAAAAAAAAAATTGTAATTGGATTCCTCTCCCTTCAGCTTCTTTCTTCTTCACCTTCTCTCTTCTTCACTTTCTCTCTTCTGCTCCCTTTTTCTCCACCTCAAAATACAATAGAAGAGTGCCATCAAGCAATGTCATGCAAAAATAAAAAAACACAAAGAAAACAGACCCATCAAAAGAGGATGACTTTTCCATGGACTTAATTAAACTGTAATTGCCCAAGCATAGCAGACATAAATCAGCCTCATGTGCTAGCTATATTTCTTCAGCTTCTTAGCAAATTTTTCCACCTACTGTCAAGTAAGATGGCGGCCCTGGGCTCCACAGGAAAATGAAAGAAATGATCCATCAATAAACCTAACGCTGCCAGCCCTTGAAAGACCAAATGATGAACACCAATTTCCATATCATGAACTGAAATCATAGCATTTGCAACAAACCAAAAAATCCAAAAAAGAGGGCAGACCCCAAGGACCAACAAACAAGCTCAAAGCCTAAGAAAAAACAGAGCAGAGCCAAGAAAAACAGAGCAACGAAAAACGCAGGAGCAGCAGAATGAGAAGAAAAGCAACCATACATGCATACCCAGAATGAAAGGATCTGGGGAACAATGCCAAAATCAAATTCCAAACAGAAAACACAAGAGATTGACAAATAAGAACAGAAAAAATTAATAAAATTTTTGTCTTTACCAAAACATAGATTTCAAATTGGACCAAACAAGAACAACAAAAAAGGATGAGGCATTAAATGTTTACAAGAACAAAACACGGGGAGAAAGGAACTAATTTGATGGGAAGAGAATCCTCCAAACAATCCACAGAACCCAACCCAGTTCGTCCCTTCATCTCGCTCTGCACCTCCTCCTCATCCTCATCCTTCTCGCTGTCGTCCGGCGTTCCGATTGACGACGAACTCTCCGGTTCCTGCGATCCACCAGCGAAAAACTTGGGCAAATACAATAGGTCGAAGAAACGAAGGAAGAAAGAAACGAGAGAGAGAGAGAGAGAAAATAAGTAAGTCGAAGAAACGACGGCGGTGGACGGCTGAAACGACGGCGGAGGAGGAGGGTGGTGGCAGTGGTGGGGCTGGAGAAAAAGGGAGCAGAAGAGAGAAGGTGAAGAAGAGAGAAGGTGAAGAAGTGAGAAGGTGAAGAGAGAAGGTGAAGGGAGAGGAACCCACATACAAATTTTAATTTTTTTCAAAAAAAGTTTATTTTTTAACGGAAAACGTTAGTTTTCTGACGGAATAGTGATGGGGGACCAAAACTGTTGTCGTTTGACAAAGTGAGGGACCATTTAGGCTAATTTTTTTGTTAGGGACCAAAAGTGCAAAATCGTGATAAGTGAGGGACCAAAAGTGCTATTAAGCCTATATGATAAGTGCAACATCAGCCGCTCTTTCTTTTTTCAGCGTTTATTTTGTAATTGCCACAAGCGCTGATATATATATTTCAATGCCTTTGAAAAAGTGCAGAAATATAAAAGGTAGTATCATTATAGTTCCAATTTGCTATTTCAATTTAACTTTCTTTCTTTTTTGTATGTAATATCGATTTTAATGAGGTGCAGTGCCTTTCAACAGAAAAGGCTTATGAGGATTTAATTACTGAATCACTTCTCAGCACATGCTTTTAGTTCCTTTGTAAAATGAAAATCAGATTCTAAGCTATTTAGAGTTTCCAAATATGCAGAGAATCAAGTGAGGGCATAACAAGTAATTTTCAAACTGCAAATATTAGCTTCTTATGCATATTGGTTGCTGAGGTAATTTATTGTTGGTAATATACAAGGGAATTTAAGTTGTCAGGTTTTCATACAACAGACAATGGAAATGGTGCATGGCCTGCTCCACTGTAGGAGCATATCTTCCCACACAATATGCTGGGGACTGGAGACCTTTCTGGACACCTTCACACAACACAATATCTTCTATCTGCTCATAAAACCAAATGTTATTGTAGTAGGTATATTGCAACTAGAGGAAAATTTCTATTAGGACTGCAAAACAGATGTTTATACCTGCACTTTCTCACTATCTTGTAAACTTTTCTCTATGAAATCTTTGTCATCCTGCTCAGTCAAAGAGAAAGCAATTGACTGCAAAACTTATTTATTTTCTAACCTCAACGATTCATGAAGTGAAAACTCAATAGAAAATTCAAAAGAAGAGGTTCAATCTTGTTAGGAACTAGGGAGCCATTACAACAGATACAAATATTAGGCACACACTAACATAACTACAAATTACCTGTAGAGAGTGTTCGAGATAGTAGTCAAATACTACTTGACATTTGTTGGGTCCTAATGGAAGTACAAGATTAGTGTCCATCCAAGGTCCATACCTATTACCAGAAGGCACTCCAAGTTATCAAAGTAGCTAATTTGCCAATAACAATTGTCAAGCAAGAAAATGACTACAAATTTATCAAACAATTGCCCAAATAACAAAACAAGCACCTATTAATCATGAAATTCGGGTAAACAAAAGCATATATAGCTTTTCTTCCAAGTCTATCATAATTGTCTTTGCTTTTCTCTGAGATGCTTTCACAACTTTGGATGCTAGCCCTTTCAAACATCTGTTTCATTTATAACAATTCTTTAGTACAAAATCACTCCCTGTTAACAGAACATTTAGAAAGCCCAATTTCTAAAATATCCTATTATTTCGACTTTGGATGACTCAATTTGCCATGCCACAGTACAATAGCAGGTATGAAGAGATTTTATAGAAGAAAAGGTAGTAAAGAAGCATACTGTGATAGAATAGGAATCGAGTTTAAGACCAGACGCCAGGCCTTTATGTGCATATGGCACATGATAGCCACCATCTAAGTAGTTATCACAGAATACCTGCAAAGAGAAGACCCAAAACTACCTAAGTCTTAGCACCTCCATGAATCACACACACACATATTGTATATAATAGTAAACAAATGATCTTGTTTTATATTTTTTTTGCAGAAGATGCCAACTTTTCTTCAGAAGGGAGAGTGAAGTTTCAGAAACATGGTAAAACTTTTCTTCACATGATCATAAAGAAAATGAAATTGTACCCCAGTGGCAAATTAATATACAAAACCTCAAGGAAAATAATGAATTCAAAACCAGCAGTATACCTTCCAATTGCATTCAATGGTGTATTCACGTCTACAAACATAACTTAATGAAGAATCAACTCCATTGGTATTCAGTATTTCTGAACAGCTACCAAGCCATTCCTTTGCCACATTATGATGATCAGCTTCCTTCTGAGAAAGATTCTCTTTCTCCAAATTGAGAAGAACAAAAGGCCCCCAGGTAGCTACCTTGATTGGTATAAGGCCAAAATCCTACCCTTCACGGGCAGAGAAATCAGCCAACCTCTTACAAATAGATGCACAATTAACTTATCACAGAAGTGAAATACATACTTTTACATTGAAATCCCGCATTCCTGAGATTCTATTTGCCTTAAGAAGTGTTCCATTTAATCCATATGTCCAACCCTGCGGAAATCATTGTATTTTCATATCTAAGTTTCCGAAACAGGAAAAAGGAAGTGAAATCAGAAACTTAAAATGAGAGTTAATGTTGTAGGTAAACTCACATGGTAAGGGCAGACGAAGCAGGACTTCTGTCCACTTCCTGAAGCAAGAAGAGAGGCATGATGACGACAAACATTGTGAAAGGCACGGAGCTTCCCACTATCATCCCGACATACCACGAATTCCACATCTCCTAGTCTGCGATATTTAACCCTTCAGTTGGATCTTAGAAACTTGGAAGAAAGAAAAATGAAAAGGGTGCACAACTTAATGAATCAATTCAAAATATCCTTTTTCCCTTCCAAGAACCAAATGGAGCAGCAATTAGACAACTTTGACAACGACATAAACAAGTTAGAAAATGAACTGGAATCAATGTACTTTTAATGAAGAAGGTGGATCATATAAAGAAAAGGAAAATTCCACCTTCCAGTGAAAAAGTCATGGGGATCCTTTAACTGCTCCGTGGACCCTGGTAAGCAAAATTGAGCCAGGATTGAGAATTTTCAGCTGACAAAATATCCCATAAGGTAAATTCTAGGAGACATAATCCAGAGAGCTTAAATCAGTCATTTAGTTTAGTTAATCTATCATAGTGATGACATCAGAATTCAGTGTAAATAAAAGCAGAATGTCACATAGCCATGTCTAGAACCTGATGTCGCTCACTAGCTTCACCCCCAAATAAGCATGTTCAAGCAGATATGAAACTTTCATTCCTCTACATATAAAATACAAGGTAGAAGAAGTGAAACTTTTGATACTAAAACGTTGATGAAGTGAATTTCACACAAACTGAATAATAGGATCCATTATCATTGGCCCTCCCCCTCCCAATCAAAAGTAAGTAATTAACAAGATGCACTCATGTCACAAACTCATATTCATATGATCAGATACTATCTTACTTTCCAGCAAAGGTATTTCAACCTTCAACAAAAACAAAAATAAAAATAAAAAAACAAATAAATATATACCAATGAAACTAATTATTGTATTGAAACTCCACATCCAAAGCAGAACAAAAATACCCAAGAAAGATTAAGCAAAAAGCTTGAAACTTTAAGCAGCATAAAACTGACCCACAGCTTGCCAGCCTCTGTAGAAGATGCGATCGAGCTCAAGCTGGAAGAAAGAGGGGTCAGTGTACCATGATGTTGGAGGTGTAACGGCTTCCTCTATGGGAATCTTGGGATTGAAGTGGTTGACAAGTCTATGAGACGCATGGGGTTCTGAACTGCGAAGAGAGCAACAAGATAGTGTTGAATGTTTATGTTTGTTGGGAAAATTGAGGTTTCTGGATTGTCCTTGTCGGAGACTGGGGATGAAGGTTGTCACTTGCATACTCATCGCCATCACCGTGTCTTCCAATCAATACACTGTTCCTTCTGGATTGGTGCTTGCTTGATGGCAACAATACTTGCAAAATTTGCTACACTATTCTATTCAATGAATGAGAAAATGAAGTGTTAATTAGACCCCCTTTCGTTGGTGATCTAATTAATGTCTATTTTTGTTGGATTTTGTTTACTTTGCAGCTGTAGATAGTCTTAAATGAATTTATGATTAATTTGTCCATTTATGTTTCATTGCAAGAGTTTGCACTTGAACGCTAGATTTGCATTTTCTTGGAGTTTTGGTTATATTGAATCTCATTTGATTGGATGTGTTACTTTGAAATTGTTGAAAATACACAAGGCCTAGTGCCAAGTGCCAACAACATGTTGGGCAATTACTTGATCTACATTTGGCTCCTCCAAACGTGAAACCAAACACCCCTTTAAGTCTTCTCTCTTATTTTGTGCTCACTTGAATTCTCAAGCATAATTGTATTAATGCTAGTTGTGATCATTATCTAATCAATAGAGGAAAAATAAAGGAATGTTCGTTTATACAAGTTAAACACACACTAAACACAAACAAATTAGCCTGTTGCTAGAAAATATAAATCAATGCGGTGGCAATTAGCTCGAAGATTGGTTGTACCTGAAAAATAAATTATATATTGGAAGAAAATTTAAATAAGATTTGCAAGTTGGAGGTGTATGGTATGCAGAGTACAAGAAGGAAAAATGCTGAATTTGGTATTTAATTTATCACATGAGCGCCGTCTCATGAGCCTGATAATCCAAATTTTAATCATAATAACACCTACCCACTGATGATAAGAAAATAAATAAAAGAGGTTGTTGTTTTCAGCTATTTCAATTCCAATGGTATATATTTTGTATTTTCCCCTATAAACAATTTAGTGAATTTGTGTGATGTTAGTCGACAGGGACCCTCCTGTATTTAAATTTAAACTTTAAACTAAGGTCGCCCTGTTCATGATTGGCAGGGCTGCGATCATTTACAAATATCTTGTGTTTTAGGAATTCATGATTGGGAATAATTATTAAATTCTGATAGTGATCATCATCCTATTTTCCCAACAACTATAATTTTTATCCCATTATCTTCACCCATATCATTTTAGAAGTGGGGATTCTATCAAACCACACAAACAAAGATATTTTTAAGGTATAACTGTTTGAAGTCATTTTGGTGGGCCGAGATAACTTAGGGCCTGTTTGATTACAGTTTTTAAAAACTGTTTTCTGTTTTCAAAAACTGAAAAATTTAAAAACCTGCTTGGCAAAACCTGTTTTTGAAAACTGTTTTTGAAAACAGTTCTTATTTTCAGTTTTAAAAACTAAAATACCAGAACAGCTAAAAGATGTTTTCAGTTTCTGTTTTTAGTTTTCAAATTTCAATTTTTTAAATATTGGAAAACGTCTTATTCAACAGTTTTTTTTCTGTTTTTATTTTGAAAAACAGTTTTCAAAAACAGTTTCTAAAAACTCTTTTTAAATACAGTTTTCAAAAATTACAATCAAACAGGCCCTTATTGTCTCATTGATATGCTTATTAATGCCATCAATAGCAAGTTTTATGTCTGGTTATTAACTTCAATTATGTTAAAAAAAACATAATAACAGTAAAACATTTTTGGCGACCAGAAAATAAATACTACATCTATTTTATATCAAGTGTCCACTAGAAAAAAAATTGTTTATATATATATATTAACTGAGAATTTTAAAAGAGTATTAATTAATATGTTTTCAAATAATACCCTTATGAGAAGAATAAATTAGAAAATATAAAAATATATTAATTAAAATATAAAATAGGAAAATAAATGATATTTTTCTAAAGGTTGACAAACTTAATTACATTGATTAGCATGTGTTTTTTTCTTCTTTTTTGATAGTTAATAATATGAAGTTGAGATATATAATACATAACATAGTATGATTGGACGTCAGTGACAGTTTATCACAATTAAACTCATTCTTTAAAATAATAACATTCATTTTTAATTTTAATTAAAATAAAAATATATTTTCTGATTTAGGAGAAATCAATTAAATATATGTGTAAACAAAATTTATGCTTAGATAGACTTTAAGTCCTTAGATAACTATAAAAATTCTTCAAAATAATTATGTCTTCCTTTCCCTCTTTAATCTTCCTTTCAAATAACCTCTTAAAAAACTATGTGAGAGTGAGACATGTGATCTTTTAAGTACATAATCCAACTTTACGAAAATTGGACTATTGAATAGGTTAAGACATCGATTCAAAGTTCGATAGTCAGACTTAGTTGAACTAGTTGTAATTAAATAATATTTTTAATACTATTTACTATAATACGTATTATATTTGCAAAAGGTATTAAGAAATTTAAACTGATCAAAATTAAAATTATTATATGCTATTCATTTTATATACTTTATATTATGAAAAGTAAATAATAAATTTTTAAAATATTTTAAAAACAAAAAAGCAAAAAGTTTAAAATTAAAACTGAAATTTGACCGGTTCAATATGATTTTCATCACCGATTCTTAATTATTTTTCATTGATTTTGGGTCATTTTAATTGGTTCTTGACCAATTTTTAAATCTATCGATTCAGAATGACTGGTTCGGTTCGATTTTCATAACAGCAATATAATTAAAACTGTCAGAAAAATAAATAAATGATAACCTAAAACTTGGAGATATCTATTGAGAGGTGGACAAGTACATGTATATCCGTATACATTGATTGATATTTTATTTTCCAAAAATAGAAAAATGTATCGTTGTAGACTTTTACAGAGAATATCTGAATTTGATTTTTTTCACGACATCCGAACATCTTGACCTCACAGCTGCCCGTGATTGTCGGGTAGCCTGAAGGGGGACAATATACAAAGAAAAAAGGGCGTGAATTCAGCCCAGCTATGATTATATATACAATAATTTTTTTTTGAGGTAATACAATATAATATTTTTTCATTCGCAGACTAAGGAAAGAGAAAGAAATGAAGAATATATAATATAAGAATACAATATATGACGTCATATACCTAAAAGCTTAGTTGGGTGGTTGATGATAAAGTCTTGTATAGGATAAGTTGCAAGGTTGAGTTTTCCTTCGTTTTTTTAAGTGTGATAAATGTATGTGTTTTTTCTGAATTGAGACTTCACAGTTCTCTTCTTTTTCTAGGTGGTGTGTGGCCTGAAATTGGTGGCGTAGGTACGGCCGAGCTGCTTGGATACAATACATTGGTGCACTTGTAAAAGACAATTTAACACTTAAGTTAGTAAAAAACTAAAACTAAGAGAAAATCTCATAATATTAAAAAAAACTCAAAAACCATGAGGATGAATAAATGTGTTAAGTGAATGAACAATTACACTTGTATTTACCTCTACAAAATCTTGGGAAGCCTTTATGAATGTTCTTCCAAGCGCAAGGTTGGTCGTAAGCTGCTTTGCTTTAATGTCATAATCCCAGCCATTGCATGGAAACTCAGCCTTTAGCTGTGGTGGACCGTTCCTTTATTAGGTCATGTTGTCCATCCTTATGACTTTCACTTAGCTGAGAGACATTTTGATTGGCTGAGATTTTATTGGGCCTTTTAATTTGACTTTATAAACCAGTTGAAACAATAAGTGTTCTTTAAGTTCGACAACTTGTTCTGTCTTGACTGAGCACCGTCTTCTCAATGTAAATTTTTAGATTCGATAGAGAAAAGAAAAAGGAAAATAAAAAGCAAATTTTAATGAAAGTGAGATGAAAGATAAAGTAAATTATTTTGTGCTTTGTTTTTTTCGAGTAAAAAATAAGTATGTTTATTTTAAACTAAGCATGTTTGTAAAATAATGTCAAGTTGGTTATACTAATTTTTAAACGATAAAAAATATTGAAATCATTTATAAAACATGTTTATTGACTTTGTTCATTAAATATTTAAATTACAGCTAACATGAATACTTTCTAATGATTTCATTAACAATTTAACATTATCTATTGGGACCAAGGATAAGAATAAAAAAATTGTAGGTGAAGGCTCAAAATTCGAACCTTTAGATGAGATAATTTGTATATTATTGCGGATGCTTTGACATGCTTCAAGGGATAAATCACCTTTACGTTTATTTTAAGTTTTTCCCTTTCTTTCTTTGTTATTTATGGTCTGACAAGACTTACTTCAATAGTTTCTTTGTAGTTTAATTATCCAGATGTAACAAAACTAATAGCATTGCCTCAAATACTTATAAAGGTGATTATTTTTGTTGTATTTGACATATATGTCCCTACCTGCTTGAAAAACATGAGTAGTCACTTTCGATAAATGAATTTTTCAGGAATCAAATTTGTGTTATCACCCTTCCCAGTATAAGCTTATTAAAAACTTTATTAGTTCAATTAAGATAAGCTTAAATCACGTCACAAGTGTTATAGATATCGACTTATTAAATTAATAATATAAAAGTATAATATATATATTGTTTATTTTTTATCCTCAAACTGAAGGATTTCTATTTATAATTCAGCGAGTATCAATAATTTAAACTCTTAAGTTGAAAGTTCGATCCTTACATAAACTCTAAAAAAGAGCTTTCTCTTTATAATAAAAATGATATAAAGAATATATATATATATATATTATAAGTTGTAATTAAAAATGAAATGGAGGAGTAATTATAATTGAATAGAAAAAGGTGTTGACTTTATCAAAGTGGGGAAGGTGGGCACGCAAGCCAGAACGAAGTATACGGTTATCGTACTTGGATGATGACCACGTCACACTGAGTGAACCCTTCTCCCTTCGATCCTTTCTTTCTTCCCTTCACTCTCATCCGTACGTCCTTCTCTTCTCTTCTCTTTCTCTTTCTCCATTCTCCATATATACCAACAAACTCTCTCTTTTCTCTTCAACCTCACACTTCTCCCTTCATTTCCTCATTCCCTCTCCTCTCTTTCTCATCTAATTCATTTTCTCTCATTGCTACCTGCTAGCTACCTTTCGCAATCTCGATCGATCGACCCTATTAATCCTATTAATCTCTGTATCGATCGGTTGGTATATAGATATATCTGCAATTTGGAAAGATGATGTACGAACAGCAACGGTTTCAGCCGGTGATGAAGGTGAAGACGAAGACGACGAAGACGAGATCAGCAGAAGAAGAAGCAGCAGCAGAGAGGCTTCAAATTGTCGACTTGAGTGGCATGTCCTTGGAATCCCTTCCCAATCCCTCTCTTAATTTAGCTACCATTTGCAAATTAGACCTCTCTAATAACAATCTCCAGGTACCTATATACGCTCACTATTCAATATCAATGCCTTTTTCTTATTTTCTTCAATTTTCTCATGCTTATTATTCTGGGTTTCATTTTCTCACTCTTTTATTCTATATTAATTGATTTCTATATATATATATATGTATGTCTCTTGTTCTGCCACTTGAACGCATGCATTACGTACGTGTAAGTTTATGGGTTTAGTTAGCTAGCAGCTGTTTAACATTACGTCTTATGTAATTGGCTCTTTGTCTGATAATAGCGTCACTTTTTACTTTTTAGGCACATTAGAATTAGAATTAGAATTAGATTGGATGCTCGCTTACTCTCCAAATTGAATAACTTGCACGAATAATATATAATTTGATGAAATAATTAATTAATTAAAATGAGTTATTTATATTTTGAACAGAATATTCCAGAGTCGTTAACGGCAAGGCTGCTGAACATGGTGGTGCTGGATGTGCACTCCAACCAGCTTCGCTCCCTCCCAAATTCTGTTGGGTGCCTCTCTAAGCTCAAGGTTCTCAACGTTTCTGGCAACCTCATCGAGTACCTTCCTAAATCAATTGAGCATTGCAGGTTCACCTTTTTTTAACTTCTCTTTCTACTTTTCTTTCTTAAGAGCTTCAACAAAAGGATAACAAAATTAATTTTCTCCTGTACCCCTTACTAATATTACTCCAAGGTTTAAAAATTAACAATACATGATCATTTTCTTTTCCTCATCATCACCTCTATCTTTTTGGTACAAGTAAACATTTTAAAATATAATTCAATTAGTGTCGGCCTATGAATTCATTATTTAAGCTTTTCAATTCAAATATCATAACTTTCAACTCTAAGCTTGTAATGTAAGCAATCCATATTTCTGTATATTAAATTTAAATCCTTATCTTTAAATCTCCTAATCATCAAGTCTCGTATTATCATTTCAAAAAAAAGGAGTATCGTATTATCTAATAAATTAATTTAATCAATACATACATTTCTTCAATTAAATATTCTATATAATACTCTTTAATATTAAATATTTTTAATTACAAGAATTTATTATTTTATTTATTTTCAAAATATTAAAATACTTTTCTATTAATTATATAGATCTTCTCTATTTTATGAAGTCCGAGCGTGTAATAATTACGAATTTTACCAACTGAATTTTTTTTATGAAATGAATTTAAATTAGAAATATTCTTAATTGAATATCTTGTTTGGTTCAGAAGACATGCATTGGCACCAGTTCATCACGTCTAGTTGCTTTAGACAAACCACACAAAGTGCCCCAAACAGTCCTAAGCACTTGAATGAATATAAGTAGGATTTCCACTCTGATATGTGGACCTTTAATTTGTTTTTTGCGAGTTTCTTTATCATTCTTTCACTTGACGCTTGGGCCCTCAACAAAACGACTATAAAATCACAAGTCTTTTTTTGGTTACATAATAAAATCACAAGTCTTGTGTCATGATTAGATTTGAAAGCTTAATAAACCCTAAATTACTAAACATGTAATTTGTGACAAGGACAAGGACAAGGAATGATCCTAAAGATATACCCCTAGCGAATAGCGATAACCTTATAAAATAGGTCGTTTTACTTATATCTCTGAATTACTTTGCCTTTTTTTTTTTGCGATGATGAGTTGCATCGTTATCACTAAATACATAATTAAATTTCTGAGTTCTACATGATAATTGAATTTAGGCCCTAACCAATATAAGTTAAAAGCTGGATTTTAAATAATTTTTGCGGAGTTAAATTACTCTATAGTTCTAAATGGACTAATAATATTTAAGATAAGTGTATTAAAAATTACACTAATCTTAAATATTATTGGTCAACTTAAGACTATAGTTACTTTTACATAAATTCATTTAGACAACCCATTTTTTGCAATTAAATTTTCAAAATATGAACTAATTTTTAACGTGAACTTTGACTTACCAGAGCATTAGAAGAACTGAATGCGAACTTCAACAAGCTGAGCCAGCTACCAGACACAATGGGGTATGAACTCATAAACCTGAAGAAGCTATCGGTGAACTCCAACAAAATCATCTTCCTCCCACGCTCAACCTCTCACCTCACCTCACTGAAGATCCTCGACGCGCGTTTGAACTGCTTGAGATCCCTACCAGAGGATCTCGAGAATCTGATCAACCTGGAAACCTTGAACGTGAGCCAGAACTTCCAATACCTGGAGACCCTCCCTTACTCCATAGGCCTCCTCTTGTCCCTCACTGAACTCGACGTCAGCTACAACAGGATCAAGTCCCTGCCGGACTCCATCGGCTGCCTCAAGAAGCTCCAGAAGCTGAGTGTTGAAGGGAACCCGTTGGCGTCGCCGCCGCCTGAGGTGGTGGAGCAAGGGGTGCACGCGGTGAAGGAGTACCTTTGCTGGAAGATGAACTCGGCCCATCAAAGCCCACCAAAAAAGAGGTCGTCGTGGGTTGGGAAGTTGGTGAAGTACGGGACGTTTAACGGATACACGAGGAGTGGGCCGCGTGAGGAGCGTGAGGCTTTTATCATGGATCATGAGTACAGGTCTATCGATGGTCTCGCTTCACCGCGATACATGGGAATGTTCTCTCCCCGCCGCCTCTTCTCACCTCGTTCTTACTTCACCAATTAGGATTGTTGAAGCTTATTTTATAGTTGATAATCTCTAATAAGCTTCGATCCAAACGGGCTCTAATTTTATAGTTGTGCTTGCTTCAGTGGCTAGGATCGAGGGTGAAGTCTTTTTAGTTTGGTTATCTGTTTTTCATTTTGGGCCCATGTGGTTTTGTTTTTATGGTGATGTCTTTGGTGAGTTGAAGTAGCTAGAAGCCTAGAATGAATGAATGCATCGTGGAAATGGTGGTACGCTTCTTCGGAAGCACGTTTTGTGAGGAATGGGATACGATGGTCTGTTCTGTAAATAAAATGTGGCTGATGTGTTGCCCTATATATATATGCCTGCAGTTTTTTTTGAATAATAGAGCAAACAAAACATTTACGGATTTTGTGTTAAAAGATTTATGTTCACTAATCTATCATTTGCAGTACTAAAATATAATAGGGCAAGGTAACGCAACATATATATGAACAATAGCTACTACACTTGATGGAAAAACATTGAAGATTGTCTCCATGTGTGGTGCTCTCCAGTGGAAAACATTAGTAAAAGCAAACTTCTGTCTTGGTTAATTTGAACATTCATTATAAAAAAGGGAAATCGATGCATATATACATACCTTCCCTAATAATTTGGTCGGTGGGGAATAAATCAAGTCCTTAGAACAGACTTGCCTCACATGAGGATTTTTTCTTCATAAATTAGGAAAAATATTAATTGCAATGAATTCACTTCAAACTGCCCCCACCGTCCTCACTTATTGTAACTCCTCATCAAGGATTTAAGCAATACATACTTTTTTTTTTGGTTATATAGGAATTTTTTTTCATCTAACATACAACCACGAGATTTATATTATGGAAGAAAATAATAACTCTCATTTCTTATAGTGTCAACCTAAGCCGATAATGTACCTATAAAAATCACTCTAATGTTCATTCAAAGCCTAAGAAGAGCAATATGTAAGCAATTATTTTGTTGAAGATGTTTAACTTTTGTTTAGTAGTAATTGCAAGTAGCTTCCAATATAGTGACTTTACTTGAACAATATCTTAGAATCATTAACTCTATCAGCTTCGTATTTGTTCAACTAGCTGTTTGGACCAGTTTAAATTTTATTTTAGTCATTATAAATGATCACCACGTCATCCAGTTAATTGTGAAGCATATAACTCACCACGACAATGAACCTAGTGGCTATTTGAACCGATCAAAACATAAACTATGATCATATATTCAGCCTAGCTATAATTTTATTTTACTTATAACCCTAGACAATCTAGTTAAGTTTTGCATATATCTAATATCGTTTTACCTCATATAATTAAGTTTATTCAAGTCTATATTGAAGCTCCGATTAAAAATTGAAGCCGCTAAAAGATTAAGATTTTGTGAGGATTAGAAACACTATTTTTGGTATAAAAAAACACCCTATTTAAAAGAACAACCTTATTAACTAATAGTTTATCCTAACCTATATTAAAAACATCCTTACTAAATAAACAACGGCAGAGATTGTGTTACTGCAGCAAATGAATGCTTCACGGTTACACTTACACTTCATTAATTGAAATTGAAGTGTTTGGTCACGGCTACAATGTGATTTCGATACGACATCGTTTCAACAGCACCAACGAGGTTTTGTTTGGGAGCGGCGATGTTGTCGAAGGTTGTCGCAATCAATCGTGTTTCAGCCGCTGCCATTTTCCGCCATCACCGGCATAATCCACGTGTCCAAGGTCACGATGCCCCTACCCTACCCTCCCTTTTCTCCAAAGTTTTTGTCTTTCCCCTTTTCAATTTCACTCACACACACAGTACCAGTACCAGTGGAGTGGTGCTCTTCCTCTCAGCACACAAAACCCTTTTCATTTCTGAGGAGGACCCAAAATGTTCAATTTCTTATTGAGTAAAGATGTTCGGAAGATTCTCAAGCGCAAAGACAGTGATGCTGGCCAAACAGGTACTCTAACCAATGCAGACCAAACCAAACAACCCCAATCTTTCTTCAAGTTTTCTTCTTTTAGCTGGGATTGTGCTTTTCGAGAGAGCGATGTCAGATTTTGACAATGTGGCTTCCAACATTACTCACATTTGGTCTTGTTGCATTGTTTCCATATCTTCACATGGGGATTCAATTGCTCTGCCTTGTGCTGCTAACTCAATCAGGACATTATACTTTTTGCTTCTTATACTAATACTCTGCTTGTTACATTGTCTACTGCAACTTTATTCTTTGATGATTGGGAGTCAAAACATGTCAAATCAATTTAGGACTTCTCAATTTTTCTTTCCATGCGGCCCCAGACTTTTAAAGTTTTGTCATTTTTTGAGGTTTCTGTCTCTGTTAGAGTGCCTCAAACAATTTCTTCTTAGAAATGATTTTTGTTAATCTGCAGCTCCTTAAAATTCCACCAATGCATTTCACAGGCCTAAAAATGGACTTCACCTCTGAATTCAGTATCTGTAGCGTTATTTAGCATTGGAATTTGCATGTTCTGTTTCTGAATTATGTTTTTCATTACATATATTTATATCTGTGTCTCTCCTGGGGCGTTAATTTTGTTGTGTTTACTCTTATACAGAAAGTTAGCTTTCCAATACTCTTCAATGGTTAAACTTAAATCAACTTCTCCTTCCACCTATGAGGGGGGAACACAATCAAAGAGTAGAAAAAAAGGATGGAATTTCCTTAAATTTGACAGATCATTTAGATTTAAGTGAGGAAGATGCAATGTACCTACGTGTTTATGTCTGTCTGTTTTGATTGCAAACATCTAATAATGCCTTGCAGTTTTGACATTTTTTCAAGTTCATTCGTATTTGACTCTTAGTATTCATGATTTTTTTTTTGTTATTTTACTATTTGGAGAGTTTGTTTATTAATCAATTTAAGGAACATGTGGAGAAAATTGGTTATAGCACCAGTTAAGAGTGTAGATCAGATGAAGGCCAGTCCAATAGAGAAAATTGGTTATAGCACCAGTTAGGAGTGTCAGATCATTAAGAAGGATTTGTATTTAAATGATCTATTTTTAGACATGATTATTGATAGGACATTATGACATCATTTAAATCATTTTGCAAACCCTATAGTGGAAACAAACTATGGTTGTTATTGTTGAATTTTAAATTCTTATCGTAGAGCCGGTTTTTTTACGTGTTCTAGGACTTGTGCCTGTAGTTTTATATGCTTACTATAAACTTGCCAATCTTTATTCAGTTACATTTCTTATTGATCCAACTCTGAATTGGAAATTGCCCTTTGCAATACTTGATATAAGAATGTCAATCTAGGGCGTTGACGTTTTGCTATAGTCTATATTTCTATAAGAAAACTTCACTAATATCTTCTATTACCTTTTACTGCACAGGAAAAGCACTGGAAGACTTGAGATCCTCTCTTTTTAATGAATTTCGTTCTAGTGAAGGTGCAAAACGTCAACAACAGCGCTCGTGTGGTCCAGCTGCAGCACTTTCCTTCAATTTTCTGGTTGCAGTTGGTATTATTTTCATGAACAAAATGGTTTGTTCACTCTCTTTCTTTCTATCCGGTTTAGCTATGTTTTGTATTCAAATTTCAAAGTACTATGGTTTTTTATGCAGATTTATTTGGCTTTATCTTTTTCATTGTTTCTTTCAGGTGCTTCAAACTGTCAAATTCAAATTTCCTATATTTCTCTCACTGATTCACTATGTTGTGAGCTGGTTCTTAATGGCTCTACTAAATGCATTTTCTTTCCTCCCTGCATCTCCTTCCTCAAAATCAACTCCACTGTCTGCTTTATTTACTCTTGGATTTGTTATGTCTCTATCTACTGGCCTTGCTAATGTCAGCTTGAAGTATAATAGGTAATCCAACTATTAATATTTTTATTTTGAAGTATTTTTTAATACTCATAATTCAATATCTATATCTGCAGCATTGGTTTCTATCAGATGGCAAAGATCGCAGTAACACCTTCAATAGTTATGGCAGAATTTGTTTTGTACAGGAAGAAAGTTTCTTGGCCCAAAGTAAGTGCATTCACTTTGACTTTGCCACGAACCTAGAAAGGAGAATTGAAGAATTGATTGAAACAAATGATGAAAAGAAATTTTTTCTTGAATGATGGAGAATAAAAGTCTCTCTCCTCCAAGGGTTTCCCCTTCCACAAAGGATTCATCCTTTCACATGAACTTTCCAAATTCACACAATGAATTCTTTCTACTATTTTTTTCCTTATATCAAGTGAAGTGTGTGACTTAAGCATGTCTCTTAAACACCCTCCTGAGTCTGGATTCCTTTATTACTCGTTTATGTTTGCAGAAGGTAACTGAGTGCCTGAGTATTTTTAAAATGATTTGAGCTATGACTGCAGCTCAACTCAAATTTGTAGTTAACCAAAAGGGTCTAGTACTCTAATCACTATGAGTGTAGGACTATAATTTATGATTTACTATTTTGTATTAATTTAGTGATCTTAAACATGCCAGTCAAAAATCATTGTTTGGATTAGTTAGACTACTTTCTCTAGTAGCAATGATTTGTGTATTCTATATCTCTGATACAAAGTTAATGCTGTTTTGTTCCCCCTACGAATTTACAACATTGTTTATAAGAGGTGGGGTTCAGTCAGTCTTTATGGCTCTCCTATGTTAAGACCATCAATTAAATAAAGCCTCCAACTTTAAGAGCAATATAGTTTCTCTCTAATTTTCAAGAATTAGACTGAAATGCTTACTATAGGAATTGAAACTCTACAGGCTATTGCATTAACGGTGGCATCTATTGGTGTTGCTGTGGCTACAGTCACTGATCTGCAGTTCCATGTATTTGGTGCCTTTGTAGCACTGGCGTGGATTGTACCTAGTGCTGCTAACAAAATCCTCTGGTCCCGGCTGCAGCAGCAAGAGAACTGGACAGCTTTGGCGTAAGTTATTCATTCATTTTTTCTTTTGGTCAGTTTAGGGGTAAAGGAGGAAGATTGTGTTAGGTCTTTGGCAGCCAACGTAAAACTGGCCGTATCTTTAATATGGATCAAGTGATACATATAGCCGACCTCATTTAGTGGGATAAGACTTTTATTATTGTTTATTGTATTCTTTTGGCCAGTTCTGAGTGATTATTATTATATATTTATTTTCTGTTAACCCTGAATCCTGATCTCCCCTCTCAATTTGCAGTGGTGATTCGCATAAAAAGTAGCTTTCTCTTTCTCGCCTAATTTTTTGATTGATCAACAGGTTGATGTGGAAAACAACACCTATTACTTTAATTTTCCTGGTTGCTATGTTACCCTACTTAGACCCTCCTGGTGTACTTTCCTTTGATTGGAACTTCAGCAACACGTTGGTGATTCTTATATCTGCTATTCTTGGATTTTTGCTTCAATGGTCTGGTGCCTTAGCCTTAGGGTAAGTTACATGCATTACTCTTCTTTTAATTATTGACATGAAGGTGGTCACTCATTTTTTTTGGCTTGCTTTATGATAGTACTTAATGTGGGGTGTAAAAAAATGTAAGGCTCAGTTGGTGCTTGTACACTTACTTAGTGGTGAATCAGTGGTACACTGTTAAAGAGGAATAGGGTTTATTTATTCAGTTGACAGAGTTGGGCCCAGGAGCCTTTGGTCGCATTTGATTCCACCTTTATTTCTTCTGTGGATGGATATAGTAGTCGCATTTCACTTTCAATGAAAAGTTAAGGGTCCAGAATCCACATCACTATTATTAGGCTTAGTTACAATTTAGTTACAATTTTGGTCCCCTTAGTTTGGACTATGTGATTTTAGTCCCCTAGTCCTTTTCGAGCAGATTTAGTCCCTCAACTTTTTAATTGTTGCAAGTCAAGTCCCTTTACCATTATCATTCTACTTAAACCTCTCAAATTCTCGCTTTCTAAGAAAAATCTTCACAAGTTGAATCAATTTAATCATTCTAGATGTTATTCCCATCAAAACTCAATAATCAAAATATTAAATTTCATTCAAAATTTTAAAATCCCAATTATCCACCTCTTTAAACCCTAATCTCATCATGAAAAATCCTTCAAAATTGATCAAAATTTAATAAAAACAATTAGTTTAAAATTTTATCATATAAATCCATCATAAGTCTTGAAATAACTGAATTTTTTTAATTAATTTTATGCATACGAAAATTGTTAGGGGGATCAAATTTGCTTAATTTTATAAAGTAAAGGGACTTGATTAGCTCAAAAAATTACTAGGGGACCAAAATCACTCGTATTGCAAAACTAAGGGGACAAATGCAATTAAGCCTTATTATTATTATGAGTTATGGACAACTACTTGCATGCTTTGTTTTAAATATTTACACGTTTTTTTTTTGCGCCACTCTCATTTATGATTGTAATATAGCTTATTTATCGATAGAGACTAAATAAAATCAGATTTGGCTTGATATTTTCTAGAAGTTTCATATTATTCTAAATTCTTTCGAACATCAATGGTGTCCATGAGCTTAAAAATTCTATTGTATCTTTTAGCTGTATGGCAGACAACTAATTCTCTTACTTGAAGAAGATCCTCCTTGTATTGAGAATTTCGTTAACAGTTTGTATATATTGCATAGTGTAATAGTTAATGTGCTAGTACTGATGGTGCTCTCTATCTCCAGACTCCAGATGCACTAGTAGATAAGTGTGAAAATTTTGTCGGAGTATTAATGGCAGATTATTTAAAAAGTGTTCTAACTTATCTTTTGCAAAAGCCAGTTCATTCATTGAAGTTCATTAATTGTTTCTTTTTTGTTGCTATTTCTATTACTATGTTTAAAACATTGCACTATATATCATTGTTTCTAGCTGCTTTCTTTACATATTTTCTTGGTCTTGAAATTTACAGTGCTACGTCTGCCATCTCGCATGCTGTTCTTGGGCAATTTAAGACATGTGTCCTCCTCCTGGGAAACTATTATCTTTTTGGATCGAATCCCGGCATAATCAGTATCTGTGGAGCAGTTACAGCCATTACTGGCATGTCTGTTTATACTTATCTTAATCTGAAGCAGCAATCAAACAAGATATTTCCTCAACAGGCCTCCCCTATAGCAAAATCCAAACTTAGCAAAGAAAATGGCAGTTTCCATAACGGACATTGCAGTGAAGAATCCGTCTAACAAATTTACTTAACATTGCAGTACATGAAGCATTTTTTCCCCATGCTTTCTGTTGTTTCTAGATTCTGATCTAATCGATTGGGGTGTTAATAGTGAATTTGTCAACTATAATGTATTATTAAACTTGTACTAGGGCTTACATGGTTCTGTTATACAAGGCAACTGCTTCTAGAGTTGGAATCCCATCTGTAAATGAATGATTTGGTGGATTCTTCTCCAAAGTTATGGATTTCTCTGACTTTTAGAGTAGGAACTGCTATTGCATTTTGTAGTTGTGATAGAAACATACTTTTTGGCTATCTCAATTTGCTACTTTTATCATGGGGAAATAGGGTTGATCTCAATTTTATTTGTTGTATGAATGGTATTATGCAGTCTTCATGATATTTTAGTTTGAAATGTGCACAATGGGCTGAATTCAAGCTTTTATTGATGTTTAATTGTAACACAATTTCTCAATGTCTTTGTCACCATATATCAGGACACATCATTTAAAAACTTTGATATCTTGAATAATAGATATAAACTTTCTATGTTTCTACAAAGATTAACTTTCTCTTCTAATATTTTTGTTATCACTCAAGTAGGTGCTATCATTAAATCTCCTAGATGAAACAAGGCTAAGGAGCTAGTCTCTATAGAACTTCTAGGAGAAAATAAGGCACTGCACATTTGTTTTCATGTGCTGAAACACCATAAAAAAAATGTAGTTAAGAATGTTAGTCTAATTCGGCATATAACTTGTTTGTGACCAATATTCCAGTGCAGTTTAGTTTCTTTGTCCATACATATTAATTGAACAGTGGTATAAAATATGTCATCCTTGTATAGTTCGACCTTGGTTTCGTGATTTTGGTATAAACATAGAAACAACAAACAATATTATTATAATATAATAAATATTAATTGGGCACAGCCATGCAAGTAAAGAAACATAAAAATTACTGTTCATGATTTAGCTGAGATTTCCTTGTCAAAGGAAAGGGACAAAACATTTTTCATTTGAAGAATTGAATGTATAGTGAGGTTTCTAAACTTTTAATTGTGAATAGAGCTTGATCATATTTCGATATCCGTTGGTACAACGTAAATGAATGTTAACACATATTTTACGGTAAAAAGTGATTAATTTTTTTATAAATTATGATGAAAATATATTCATTTTGCACTTAAGTGATAACAAGAATATCCATGACTAGATTTGTTCAGCCAGGAGCTGCAAAATGAATCTGTTGACTAAATTTCATCCATGCAATCAAAATATATCTTGGATATGATGGCATATAGCAACTTAAGAAGTAAAGTATCTGTATTTGATACAAATCAGCCTTGGACATTGCAAATTTGCAATAGTGCCAGTTCATGCATAAGCACAAGCACAAGCACAAGCACAAGCACAAGCACAAGCACAAGCAAGCTCCAAGTCTTACCTTAATTAGATTAATTCACACGCAAAACAAGCACAGAAACACCCACAGAACAACAAAGAAACAGAGAAGCGTTTCACATTTATGACAGAGCTCCTCTGTTTTCTGTCCACCCTGGTGTTTACATAAACTGTTAACCTCTTTTTTTAATGAAGAAATGTCTGAAAGATACCAGAAACTGAGACAATCTTCATGTGCAATGCTGCCAATCCCAATCTCTTAGCCTCTGAATTGGACATAAAAAAATGAGACAGCACACACCCATTTGGACTTTCCACGTGATTATGCAACATGTTAACCTCATGATAAATTAATATACAAACCAATTATTCTTTTAATCTATCACTTCGGTGCTTGTATGTTTCTTGAATTCTTGATGAAACTATACGGAACCTAAGCACATGTTATGTCTCTGATCTAATCTCATTAGTTAGGTTAATTGATTTTTTATTTTCCTGGTCATGTTCCAAGTAGTACAACAAATGATTCTCCTCATATCCCTTTCTTAATTCATCAGTATCTACTTGGGATTATGATTTAATCAAACTGTCTCAGTTGACATGGCTTTAAGAGCTTTATATCATTTCCAAGAAACTTTCATTGGTCAACCAGTGCATATAATGCAGAAATTTAACCACTTTTTGTTACTTGTCCTTTCCAATTAATGTTATTGAATACGTGGGTTTTCGATACATGTAATAGAAAAATAATTATGATAGATGCATGCATATAAAGCAAAATATATAGATTAATTATTAGTAGTAGCATTTAAGCATAGGTAGTCAAATTTAACTTTTCCACCTTCAACGTCTATACTCAAATAATGTGTGCTCACCTCGTTCTTTAACCATTTATTTCCCATATATTAAAATGAAACACATTTCGTGATCAGCGTTTACTATTTAGTTCAAGTAACATTCACAAGAGGATTAGTCATTGCTCGTCGTCGGGGCGAAAACCACTACCTCACAATAAAATGGTTTAATTGGATATCATTAACTATGACATAAATTGGCTGACTGAGAAGCTAGAAGCTAGTAGACAATTCCTTGAAACTTTAAGAAATGGAAGTTTTGGAACATCCGAAACCCCTACATCTATAATAGTAAGGTGACATGAATTTAATAATTTTGCTCCAGTTAGAGCCGTTTATCATCTGTAAGTCACATGGCTGAGGAGTGAAGCTTTCAGTATTTATTTTTATGTGTTGAACTAGATCCCAAGGAGAGAGGCCAGACTATTTTGAAAAGGCAAACAGTGGAATATATACACTGATGCCCCCTTGCTCTTAACCTCATATTCAACATTATCCACAATATTTTTTCTAATACATGTATTTGAGTCTAGTTTTTGAACAAAGTTCTTTTTGTTTCATTTACAAAACTTAAAAAGAATCAAACATGTATTACGTGAACCAACAATTTGTTAATAGCATTAAATCATTAGGTACACTACTCCAACATTCATGTTTAAAACCAAACTTTATCAGGAGAGGTTTTTTTTGGGTACAAGGAAAGCCAATATTACCATGCTAGAAATTGGATTTATGAATTTACACATTGGTTAATGTCAATATTACCATAGATTATGCCAATATTTAATTACCCTGCTGGAAAAGCCAACTTAGATTCATGCCATAGATAATGGCCTGATGTATTCGGTGAAGATTAATATATCAAAATCCAAGCTATTCCGTGTCAATGAGTCTAGGCATTTTGATAATTACAATCAGTTCATACTCTTCTATGGAACATATTCCCCTTACCCTTCTTGTTAACCTTCAATTAGAATTCTTATTTTCAATTGTTAAGATCTTTTTCAGAGCAGGATTAACCAGTTTTTTTAAGGATAATTATAAATCTTCCTACCATATTCTCCTAATTAATTGCTAAATGAAAAAAATTCAATGTTTTTAAATGTTTCTAAGATATTAAATGTATATTTACTTTATTATGTGATGTAGTGTGGTTATTGCTCACTTCGCTCTTAACTATGAGATTAGAAGTTTAATCTTAGAATAGAGCGTGTAACTATTAAAAAAAAGGCAAAAGTGTAATTTGATGATATTTCAACTGCGCATGAAAGAGTAAAATAACCAAGCAATTTTTCCATCTTAATATTAGTGTAAAAAAATGAATATTTTGATCAGTCTAGTTCTCTCACGCTTCATAAGTTGTAATCTCATGCTTTTTCACCTAACTAAAAGATATATTCAATAACAAAAAGAGAGAATGAAGAGTGAGCTGGAAACTTGGCAAAAATCAAACCCTAACTTTAACATGAATCAAAATTAATATATAGTATTACACTATACTACATATATAAATTCTCTATCTCCTTTCTAAAATCCAATATCTTGTATATTTCTTTCCGTCCATCCCACTTCAGGGTGACTTGGATTTCATGACACTTCTTTGGTCTTGCTTTTAATTGCCTCCCAAGATAGATTATACTCCAAGAAGCACATAGTAAAGTATTGTTATGGGCAATGCAACAAGCATTCCAAATATAACCCTGCATAATTTGCAAAGTCCTTTAGAATATTCTTTTTGATAGCTTAAACTCACATTATAAAATAACTTGCATCTAAGGTTTTATATAATATTCAGAAGAAACTTACGCTGTACTGAGTATATCTGGATGGAGATTGTATTCTTTGGCAAAAACAAAGGGAACGATACCTTGGGGAAGAGCAGCCTGCAAAAATCAATTAAAGCCTTGTCTCAGTGTCATAAACAAATCTATAAAGATAAGGACATATGACTTTGATTAAATTATAGGCTTTGTATATATATAAAACAAGAAAAATTTGGTTCACAGATAAAAAAGATTTTCTTATTGTAAATAATATATACTAAATATTAAATTTTATAACAAATAAAAACATGATTCATAGATTGATCAATTTTTAACATGGTTCACCGTATATATAATTTCGTGATAAAATAGATTTGATTTTACCTGAACAATGGCAATATGTAAAAGAACTCCTCGAAGCCCTATTCCTATTGAGGTTGCTGCTATCACAGCTGGACCTGTCAAGAACCTAACAGCCATAGAAAATGTTGCCACAGATTTTCCACATGCAATGATCTTGGGTTGTAATGCCATGAATAGACCTGCTTACATTAAAAAACATAATGTTGCAAATTATTCCCTTATAATTGACTAATCATAATCAATTGTAGCATGCACAAGCTACTTATATAAACTTTTTCCTAGAATTGATTTTGACTTAGCAGAATTAATACAAGGGAGGAAAGAAATTGAAAAGCTCCAGATAAGTACCTAGACTGAACATAGCCATTCCCAGACCAGCATCAGAAAGTATGGAGATGGAACCTTGTACAATAGAAGGCATTTCAATGTGCCACCTGCATGCATGCACACAACCAAACGATTAATGATTAAGGGTACTAGACAATAAAGAGAAGAGAATATAATAATAGTTTACCAAGAGAGAAACAGATTTAAGAGTTTGGCCTATCAAACAAGAACAAATAGTAAAAAAGCATTATCATGAAAGAGCCAAACCCTGATGTAGATTTAATTAGGCAGGATCTTCCTATAGATTTATTGTCTGTAATTTGTTCAATATATACGAATTGAAGATATTGGTCAAACTTCATGTTGAAACAAGAATTGAAATTTGTGTTATATACCTATATGAAACGAGAGACCATATGAGTCCCAAAAGACTTGAGTAGGTGTTAGGATTTCTTATAAGCTTCCTCCAAACCATGATGAGGATCAGCCTTGTCATGACACTTGCAGGTGGCATGTTTTGCTTCTTGTTTGCATCACCTTCTTCCATGTCCACCTTCTTATGGCAAGTGTATGGAGACCCGTTTGTGGGAAATTTGGCTCCTTCCTCAATTTCAAGCTCTCTGTCTCCACTCCCTCTCCGACCAGGACTCATGTTCTCAATCAATTCATGAACAGCTGCATCATGCAAAATCAAACATTTAAGAGCAATGCTAATAATTCTATAAGAAAATTAAGGGGCTTCTAATTGAATTCTACTTCACAATGAAAGCACTGGATGGAGGGAAAATTTAAGGACATAGAAAATGTGGGTGGGAAACCTCAGAATCAATTTTGATTGAATGAAATCAATTCTCGACGATAGTATAGATGTTTGGAAGTAATTTTGGAGTAATGATTTCAATCAGAAAATCCATTTTACCGAATAACTTTTGTGTTGAACATAATCAATTATGAAATTTTACGATTAAAGTTCACAAAATTGCCCTACAAAAATCACTTTTTTCATACGTGTATTTAAACATAAATCACTTCACTAATGTAATTAATTTCACCAAAATAAACTAATCCAAACACCCAGAAAGTTGAAAAAACTAACCCCACTTGATGAGTGCATGACATACTTATGATACATATATGATTTTGGATTTTACCTTTAGAGGCAACACTAGTTTCATGTGTAACAGCCTTGGAAGGATCAATGGTCCCAAAATCAGTAGAGGCAGCTCTATTAACAACATGTTTCATATTCCCCTCCGAAACAGGGGATGCACTTGAACTCCAAACAAACATGTGTAACTCCTTGTTATTAGGAGCACCACCACCGCCACTACCGCCGCCGCTGCCACCACCACCGCTATCTTTCTTCTTTAGGCCAGCACTAGTAGACCCTGAAAGCATTGGATTTGGAGGAGGGTAAGAAGCCAAACCACCATTGAAAAGCTCACCACTCATGCTCCTCCCTCCCCTCTTCTTATGCATCTTCATCATGTCCTCCTCAAAATTCGAGGTCCTTGGTGTCACCCCTTTTGAAGATTGCACCGAGTAAACATCACCAATGCCACCATTACTCTGGAAGCTACTTGTGTAACCGTGTTTAGGACTAGGAGCTTTGCTTGCAAACATGGCATAGAAATCTGTTTGGTTGAAACTTGAAGCTCTTGGTGTTGGTTCTCTTGATGACTGAACAGAGTATATCTCAACACCAGTGAGATTTGAAGCTCTTGGAGTCATGGAAGTTAAATGGGACTTGTTGAATGAAGAAATCATAGATGACGCTGCTGATCTCTTCACCACAACATGAAGCTTCCCATCTTCTCCAATCTCTGCATCAGTTTGCAGTGGCTCTCTTCCATTGAGTGAGACAACATCAGAATCAACCCTGAAGGAGGTGATTGACCCTGCAGTTTCAGGGAATTGCTCTGTTATGAGAAGCTTAGCTCCTCTGTATTCAAACATGAACAACATGAGAGTGTACCAAATAACACTCTGCAAAACCACAATCTGAACCATGAGAGATCCTGAGAAATCTCCATACATGGCTTTTAGAAGAGGGATTCCCATGACTAGAGTGTTTGGAAGAGTGGAAAGTGAGAACAGAGTGATTGTCCAGTCTAGGCTACCACGTTTTGTGAACGTGTTCCAGAGAAACAGAGCAGTCAAGATCACAACTTTTTGAAGACAATCAGCTGCTATGAAGTGGTAGTTCATAGCATAAGGGTCATTGGAGGAGATGAAGTGAAAGGAAAGTAAAGGAACTGCAAAAACTGCAACAAAACGGTTTATGCCAGAGCATTGATCTGGTGTGAAGATTTTCCACCATCGAACTGAACCATAGGCTAGTATCATAGCCACATATAGGGGCACAATAGCTGCAAAAACATCATAGATATCCTTGCCAGTAATCATGGCTAAGCAAAAGTTGTAGGTTTAAGGTAGACAGAAAGAGACTGAGAAGAAAACAAGTTGTGAAAAGGTCGATACTTTGATAGTGTAGTTTTTAAGCTGGAAAAGAAGGAAACATGACTATGAGAAAGGAGAGAGGCCAAAGAGGTTGAAACCTTTATCATAGGTCCTCTCTTATAGACATGTTTTGATTTTTTTTTAATATTAAACAGGTAAGAGAGTGCTACCTAAGTTACTCAATTAGATTAGATGGGTTTCCAACTTGATTTTTTATTTTAAAAAAATTAAAGTATTCACGGCCAGTAGAATAGATTGAGTACGAAATGTAATTCATTTTTATGGGCGAAATGGAACTCCCGATCTCATGGTTAAGGGACTAATTTCTTTGTCGCATGTGCTCACGTCAAGCGGTAAACGACCGACTACGAAATGTATTTCATTCTCATGCACGAGTGTCACACCCCCAACCCACTATATCACACCTTGTGATTGATTTCTAGCTTGATTAATAAAAAGAGTTCAGCGGATGAAGAAAATAATTTGAAGATTTAAAGAAGGAAAAAAAATGGTTGAACTGGGTTGTATTAATGTGGACAGAATAGGGTTGGATTTTCCATGAAGTGTGTATGAAATTGAATATAAGCCTAACTCCTCGCCATTGTAGTCGTTCGTGCACATGTAAGTTAGGCAGTATTCAGTGATCTGCGGTAGCAGCAAAGATTGTCCTGCGAGAGAATGATTTTTTAATGGTTTAAACTTTAAAGTAATGTAAAGATTCAGCAGACATGTATGAATGAACTGATCCGTTTATGCATGTTTCAACAACACAAAGGGTTCAAATTTAATCACCCCGTCTTCATAATGGTTCATCTCTATCAAGTAACTCGTCTATGATCTATTGTTCATCTGCTAGACTTTGTAAATTTTTTTCTTTTGCTAAGATGTGAAGAATCGATTACATTGAGGTGTGAGTGTGAGTGAGGTGGAGGGAAGAAAGAAATGGACATAGAAGATATTGGCACCAAAATATTGGATAGTTTGTCAAGGCTAGTGGTCATTCTTGCTAAAATAGGCGAACCAACCATTGCTTGAGCTGATAGCCATTGCGGGCACCTAGCCGATGACCAAGGTGACCGATAAAAAAGAGATTTGCATTCAGATTGGATTTTCGAACAAGTAGTCAGACCAAGACATATATAGAGGAAAAATAATATATTTGCAATATTCACTCAAATCCTAAGTACTAGCGCGTTGGAAATTGGAAATGCTTTTATACCTAATAATAGGGATAACAATTATTGCATGAAGTTAGCTGATATTCATGGTCTTCAAGTTGACTAGAAGAGAAAGAGGCACGAACTAGACCATGATCTTGAAGTTGAGCGAGATATTAGAACTAGGTAAAGTGGTTTAAGCCTTGTAACCGTTGTAGTTAGTTGATATTCACCATATAATCACAATGAGTTTTTTTCTGTAATAAAATTTATTTAGATTTGGCTTAAAATGATTTTCTTATAAACTTATTAGTTGTATATATCGAAAAATAAATTACTGAAAATTTCAATGTTGATAAATTAATAGATAAATTTGGTTCAATGAAAGAACATACAGTTGTATTTAAATAATATTTTCTTAATTAAAATATATCTAATATTTATTGATTTTTTTTTTTTTTATTTTATTTCAACCCTAACAAAAAATCGTGGATACACCCTGTTCCGGAAGTAGCGAGCGGAATTGGGGTTGTGATTTGGGATACACGAATCAAACCTAGGTCATTGTAATGCATGTTATATACACTTCCAAAAGAGGTTCACTTTAGATGCAATATATATGAATCTAGTTATGTGTGTACAAGTGAAATTACTCGGTTATTTATTAACTAAAATTGAAAGGGATTCGCATCAAATATTTATCAACATAATAATTGAAATGAATGGTAACACTTTCTAATATTATAGTTTAGTTATATCAACATACTCAGTAATTAGTTCTACATTTACCAAGGCTCTAGAATGCAAATTCAAAATATACAGGAGTTTCAACACTTTCGGGGAGAAGGATACAAGGTATAAATTCCACACTAGTGATACCAAGATTCTTCTACTATTGTTTTTCAATTTAACATATAGGATTTTACTCGCTCCAATGCACCTGATCATTTTGTCAATGATCTCACTAAATTGACATAGGAAACTTCAAAACGCTATTCCCTGTTGTAATTTAACTTACACACACGTCCTCTTTTTATTTCTGTGAAGGAAGCGTCATTTTCAAAAGCGTCCCTCACTTAATAAAATTCTCACTTACTATCATTTATATCATTACATTTTCTTCACATTACCTACATATATTATATAATTGGCTAAATACTAATAATCAAAACTATTCTATATATAAATAAATACTTCAAATCTCTTGACTGATTGGGAATCCATAATCATAAATATATTGTTAACTACCTGCCTGAAGTTAGGTTGGTGAAATTGATTACCTCCTTACTCCTGGTTGCTAGTGCCATGAAGAGATTAGCTTCGCTTTTGAGGCTAGGTCCCATGCTTCCACCGATGGCATATTGCAATCATCGCTCGTAAAGATTATTAGCTACATGTGCATATTCATGGCGGATCCAGTAACATTGTTAACATCATCATCATTATTATTATTGTTGTTGTTGTTGTTGTTAGGTCAAGTAGTATCATATAATACATATATTTGCATTTGTATATATTTTAACTTCATAAACAAAAAATTAATTAGTTACCTTTGCATGCGTTGGTTGCAATTAGGTCCAAAATGGTTGCATACAACTGTAACTTTCATATTCTGATCCCCTCACTTAGCCATTATCATGCCCGAGAAGCATAACCTTGTCTTGATTTCTGAACCAGTTGTTGGACAAAGTCACATTAGTTGAACCTCGTGTAACATCAAGAAGGCCATCTTCGCAATCGTGAGGCGTGTTATGATCAATCCAAATATTTGAAGTCGTAATCAATCTGATCGCAACTCTCTTGATGGAAAAAAATTTGAATGAGAGATCCCGTTGAATTGAATTGGGTCCATGAATATAAATCCCTGCCTGCTTGCCCCATCACCAGCCCAAGGGCTTGAGATTTACAATGATGAATCTGAATGCCATGTATGATCACGTTGGTAGCCTATAAGCAAATAAGCAATTGTGAGCTATGTTGGAAGTGGCATTGCATGAAAACATAGGTTATAATGTTCGTTTGCGTAATTTTAATTAGTCGAGAATGGTAATTACCTTATAGATCATCAAGCATGCATTGCCAGCAATGTCAACGTTGACACCTCGACCATCAATGGTGGTGAAATTACTAATAAGAAGAGGTCTCTCAAGTCTAATTTTCATGTCTCTTTGTAATTTGATCCACACTTTACCTTGAATCATAGAAACTCCATACCTCAAAGTTCCCGGTGTAGGATTTATAGGGTCATCATTAGGGTCAGTAACTTTATAATGCAGGCTAACAAGCCTACATCTAAATAGGCCAACTATGTTTGTCAATCGACAAGTTTCAAAAAGGTAAAATTAAATTTTCTACAAATACCAAAACTGGTAACAGGTTAGATGGATGTAAATTGAATTTAATATTTTGATTTATTTGTATATTTTATTAAACTAATATATTAAATTAAGATGCTAATAAACAGGCCGGCCTGATAGGCTTAGTAGGCTTTTTTATAAGCATAAGCCTGATCTATTTAGCTAAATATACTTTTTAAAAAGCCTGAGCCTAGCCTTTATATTAAACAGGCTAGACTTTAAACAGGCCAGGCCATAGGCCCCTGTCGGCGGCCTGGCCTATTCCCACCCCTACTCCCAACCCCCAAAACAACCAAACAATCCCTTCCTCTACCACTATGTCTCTATAACCCCCAAAATGAAGGTGCTGTTTTCGAATTTTCGAATTCATCAATCATCATTCTTTGAAGCTAAAAAATACAGTAAAGACAAAAAACTAAAGTTCAAAGGAAATCCCTAACACCAATTCCAAAAATCCCCAACTAAAATTCCATAAATCCCAAACACCAAATCCCTAACATCATTCTTTGGTTCATGCCAAACACCCTCCCCAGATACAACAAAGGCCTAACAACAATTTTAGGAATCCTCAATTCAACCTGAACCCTAACTCCAAAATCAATAAATCCAATTCTCTAACTACAATTTAAAGAAACCACCATTTATGAAGATTGTGGCCTTAATTTACTTAAAAAAACACCGCAGCTCACCTGTTTTCTCTAGCCCTAGACGGATTGATTCTTTGGTGGGATTTCTAATCCTATCACAAACTTTGGGGCATGGATCGTTGAATACTCATCCCACGTGTTTGAATTGAAAAATATAACTTCAATTACGCATCTTGTTCATTTGTTTTGCTTTTATTTGAATCTTGTATCTTAGGTCAACCACCACACGACACCCCACTGTTAGCCCATGAAATGAGGAAAGCACAAAACACTGACCCTCTCTTCAAGTCTCCTCGTTTCTATGAACTGGTCAACTTCTTGCATACACTCAATTATTGAAACGTGAAACACATTTTATTGTTGTTAACTTGTTATTTTTTTATGTCAAGGCAAAGCATCATAAATGTCAAACTCGTGTATTTTTTTGGTCGAGATAAATGTCAAACTCAACTTTGGTTCTTTTCGTTGTTGTCAATAAACTGAACTTCCCTTTCGGAAAAAAAAAAAAACCAATAAAATGGACTTTCGTTTTGTTTGATGAAATTCTGTTGTGCCTCACGTGCTCACCACAATAGCCCAATAAGCACATGAATTATTAGCACAGAATATTAATGAAAATATCAAACTTTTTTAATTGACATGTAGAAATAGAAGAGGTACGATTTTTTTCATAAGCCAAGAAATTTGCAATAAAGGAGGGGTGCCCTAACTTAATAAAAAAACTAGATATTTAATAATTAGAGAAGAGGATATTTATACCAATTGATAAAAAAAAAATCATATCACTCAGGGGGCGTTTGTTAGATGGGCATAATAAAATATACTCGGGATGAAATGGTGGGGATGTAGATTCCCTTGTTTGTTAGCAGATTAGAAAAAATTTGCCCTGGCATCCCTCATTCCCGGGAATGATTTTCAAGTATGATTTTCACACATACACCCACCTCAACATTCCCATCCTCATGGGTGGGTATCAAAGATGCCCGGGAATGCTCTAAACTGGGTAACAATTTTTTTTAGGGAAAAATCTATTTTACCATTTTATTCACCCATAATTTCCGTCAATATCTCATGAAAGTGAAAAAAAATTAAGGGTATTTTAATAATTTTACTATTCATTTCTGGGAATATGCATTCCTTACCAAACGCATGTCATAATTGTTTCCAGTAATGTTGGAAAAGATTCCCAAGAATCAAATATGTTAACCAAACACAATTTTTAAAGATGTCTGGGAATAACATTCACATCCTCATATTCCCGGAAATAAGATTCTTGGGTATATTTTTTCATACCGTCTAACAAACGCCCCCTAAATTAATACCTACGTCAATACCAAACTACGGGTTTAACGCTTTCCAATATAGATGAAATATATAAATTATCATTTTTAAAAACAATATTATTGTGTACTCAACAAATGCTCTGAACAATCACAAATCAAATGTACATTATTACTTTCTCTTAATTTAATTTATAAATTTTGAAATGATCCACAAAACTCTTTATGAAATTTTGGCGATTTCTCAATTACCCGTTTAAAATGGGGAATCTCATACATTTTGAAATTAATGGTCATATTATTTTCTCAAATAAACTTTTCTACTTTACATGCTAATCATAATAATTCTGTTTTGTTTCTTAAGGTATTTCCCCCGCTTGTAGTCATAAGACTAATTTTTTCAAGACTCAAAAATCTCATTAAGTGAATAAATTTTATATTTAAGGAGGTCGGTTATTTACTAATTACTCTGCTGGAACTTGCTGGTTATAATATTTTGAATAATAGACAAAATGTACTCAGTATTATCTTTAATACTCTATCATTTTATTTTTTCGGTTAACTCCATGACAATGTCTCTCTTCCAGGGTGTGGTGTCTGGCGAAATTAGGCATTGACCTAATTAACAAAAGGAATCGAGGTGAGCATTCTTTATAGTACTTGGTTTCATCTTTATTCAAAATTCAAATTATATGCATTACTACTACTTTTTTCATCGTATTGGGAATCCACGATAAAATTCAAAATTTAAAGTTCTAATTAGTTGCTTGCCATCACCCTAGATAGATGGTCAACCATACACAAAAGGCCAAACTGAAAAAAAGGTAAAGGGAGAAACTTCCGAGGAGATCACTACAAATTTTTATATATATTCCTTTTATCAGTGGAATGCACTACTGTGTGGTATATATTCTATACCAATAGCAAAGTTTATTAAAGTCAATAACAAACTACTAACCTCTTTAACTTTTTGGGTACACAATATTAACCTCTTTACTCGTGAAGGAACAATTTTGTTTTTCAAAAACTTGAAACGCCAAGTTTAGAAGGAAGTTATTATGGTAATATTGTTAATGCTAATAATGTGATTTACCGTTGATTTTACTTTCGGCGTAACAAACAGAATACCAAAGTCCCAACACTAGTTCATCCCAAATGTCATAGGAGTATTAATCAAACGAACTACTGGTAATATTTTCTTTAACACTATTATAGATTATAATTGATTAAAATTTATATAAGTCTCGTTAAATTAGAAGTGAGAAACATATTTTTAGTGGACCGATTTTTATAAGTTTCAACGAATCAATGAAATAATATTGAAAAAAAAGCATTACTAATATTTTTCATTAATTAAAATGCAGGGGTTGTTAATAAGCATTTTTCAAATTGTTTAAAAAACAGAAAAGAGAAAGTCGTGTGGTAGAAAGTAACTAATAAGGCGAACGTAGTTGATCCGTTAAGGAAACTAGTACAGTACGTGAAACTGCGTTGACCGAGTGGGTTGGGTTGGTGGAAAAGCCTTAAAACAGTGAACGATTGCGTGATTAATAAAACCATTAGAGATCACAGCAGATTATATTAATTAATTAAGTTTGTGTTTAATTAGGGTTGGCGGTGTATTCATTTAAGTATATTTTTTGTGAAGATTAGATTTGTGTTTTTGTTGGTCTGGCACTTTCGGAGAAACAAGTGGGTAGGACCCACCACCAACTCCTCTTTTGGACCTTCACAGTAAGTAAACATTGTTTTTGTCGCGTTGGACTTTTCATTTATTATTAATTATTATATTGCATGCAAAAACATAAAAGTCCAACCAATCTACACCCTTGGATTGACGAACCTTGTTTGACTTTCCCCTCACCCCACTCTCTTTAATAATAACCACTTCCTCTCTCCCTCAACCAAAACCAAACAAACCAAAACCTCTTCTTCTTCTTCTTTCAATCTTCAACTCCACCATCATCATAGTATGGTAGTAGCAGATCCGAAGATGAGGATGGAAGAACAAATAGCTATACAAGAAGCTGCTTCTGCTGGATTGAAGAGCATGGAGCATCTCATTCGGCTCCTCTCTTCTCAAACCCCTTCTTCTTCCTCCTCCAATAACTGCCACCATCTCGATCTCAATCACCTTGACTGCACTGAAATCACCGACTTCACTGTTTCCAAGTTCAAGCAAGTCATCAATTTGTTAAACCGTACCGGTCACGCTCGCTTTCGTCACGCGCCTTCCCCTGCTCCTCCTCAACCTCAGAATTTCAACCACCACCATCAACAACCCCAGTCAATGACTATTGATTTCGCTAAACCCGTAACGGTCAAGTCAAATCCCAAACCCGATCCGATTTCTAAGCCCAAATCAACCACCGATTTATCAGTTTCTCTATACTCCACCACCACCACAAACTCCTCCTTCATGTCCTCCATCACCGGCGACGGCAGCGTTTCCGACGGCAAGATCGGCCCCTCCATCGTCGCAGCCGGCAAGCCACCTCTATCCTCGTCTCACCGGAAAAGGTGTCACGACGCTACCCTCCCCGGAAAAACCTCAGCCTCCGGTGGCCAGTGCCACTGCTCCAAGAGAAGGTAATTAATTAATTAGTTAATTTTCATACCCAATTAATATTTCTTCAACCGCATGAAACAAAAATTGATAAATTTATTTGTGTTTTGTTTGATTTTGAATTAAATAGAAAAACCCGTGTGAAACGAACGATTCGAGTGGCGGCGATAAGTTCGAGGAATGCTGATATCCCAGCAGATGAATACTCATGGAGAAAGTATGGTCAAAAACCAATCAAGGGATCACCTTACCCACGGTAACTATTTTCAATTTTCATCTTGAATTGGTAAAATTCAAACATCAATCTCGATGCATTTGAATAATGGAAATTAGTAATTAATTGATTTGATTTGATTTGATTTTTGCAGGGGGTACTACAGATGTAGCACTGTGAAAGGGTGTCCGGCGAGGAAGCACGTGGAGCGAGCGCACGACGATCCCAACATGCTCGTCGTTACCTACGAGGGAGAGCACCGTCACCTGCAACTCTCTACGGCGGCACCGACGAACTGAGAGAACAGAGCCACCGTAATAGAGCGGAGATTCCGAGGAAGACAAAAGGAAGCAAAGTCAACTTTTGCTTTATGAGATGTGACTTTTGTGTGGACAAAAAAGAAAGAAAGAAAGAAAGAGTCGTCTACAAGTTGATAAGAAATTGAGAACTTTAATGTAAATTTGACTAAAAAAATATTAGAATGAAATATACAAGTTTCTCTTTTTTATTGTGGTTGGAGTTGGACTTTGTGCCACATATTATTTATTTATTTATTGTGTTGGATTGTTTTAGTAATTATATTATTATTATTATTGGGAGACCTAATCTAGGTTAAAAGAAAGAAGTACAGATTCGATGGACATGGTAGGGTAGGATAGGTTTGAAAGGAAAAGTCAAAGGCGCGATGAAGAATGTGGAAATCAAATGGATGGAGAATCCGAGTGTGGAATAATGGTGATGCAACTGGATACAGGTGATTCCAAATCTTTGCTCTTGTGTGGTAGGGAAGGAGTATGTACGCCTAACATGATTCACGACACCAATGAGTTTATTTTTCCGATGTTAACATCGATTTATTATCAACACACTGAATAGTAGAAAATTCACGAATGAGTTTTTATAATTATAAGAGTTGAGATTTGAACTCTTAATCACTTACTTAATAATAAAATGTGAGCCACTGCACCAATTTACGTGTTCGTCACTGCAATGGCTAAACAACAATATATCTTCATATCTTCACTACAGCTGTTTTATTGATTAAAAAGTGGTATATAACTATATATTTTTGTCTTATAAATTCTTAATTGTCTTCTTTTTATTTACATTTTCACTATTTGAAAAAGATTTCATATTGTGAAAAACTAATCATGTAAACTATAATGACTTCAAATGTACAGATTTTCATTTTAACCCTCCAAAACAATTTTAAGAACACTAAATTTAGATCTAGGATGAAGATTATCAAAAGTGATCGTACACATTTCATAATTATCTCTCTTATGACTCTGTACTAACGGGTATTCTCTTCTTTTTCCGCACACTTTCTCCCCTTTTACGGTCAAATCTCTCTTGAATAAATATGTAAATAAACAAGAGAGATAAAAAGAAAAAATTTAAAATTATAGTATGATATGAAAAAAAGAGAAAATACTCCATATAATTTTTTTTAAAGTAAATACTCCATATAATAAAGACAAGATAATTGTAGGAAAATCTATTAAATGGTTAAATTTGTGTTTGACTAATTATAAATGCATAGTCAACACACATCATCATAGTATAAATGCATTCATTGAAATTATGCCTTTTATTTTTTTATAGGAAAATATTAATTGTTACTAAATTACAAATTATCTCCTTTAGAGTTTAATTTGACTCCCGATCATTCATTTTTTATTACCCTTAGCTCAACTAAGTGAGATACTCCTCTCCACGAAATTATGTTTTATGTGTTTGACTAACTATAAATACATTCATTTATAAATGAGTAGCAATAGAATAGTTAGTCAAATAATGACAAGAATGAATCTTATCATCGTCCATTCGAACATCAACATTATTCACATGACGCTGTTGAAGTTCCAAGTTTGAAGTATTCAACACATACATTGACAATGGGTCAAGTGAATTCATTTTCGGGTTTGGGCGTGAGGTTTTATGCATAATTGTACAAGTTGGGCTACAGATATTACATGCAGTCCAATCCAATGGCTTTAGAGGTTGGTGCTGGGCTGCTTGTGTGGGAGAGAGAAAAAGTTCATTTATTTCTTCAGAGATCAGAACTTCATTCTCTCCATTTCTCATGAATCATGATGCTCTCCGATCCTAGAGAACTCTTTGTTGTTAGATCCTAGTAACCCCGTAAAGGGAGAACCATGCATGCGTAGCCTGAAAAAATCCTGTTCCTCTATTCAACACAAGAATTAATTGAAAGCAAAACTCATTTTCTTCATGCCTTTCTCATTCATCTTAGTGATATTCATTTTAGTTAGCCATATTCCCTAGAAATAAGGATAAGCTTAGGATTGTCAGTCAGCATATGAGCATATGGATCCTCAAGTGGAGTCCCACTGAATTGGTTTTGCTTCACCAAGTGCATATAGTGCGGCAGGATCTTGAATCCAACGGGTAAATCTGTAGGTGGGACAATGCTTCCCTCAAATTCATAATTGATTTGAGGTGCATTGATTTCCCTCAAAGATCGCCCTGCATCTGGTTCAGCTTGCTCCCGACGTTCCTGATCTATCTAGGCTTCAACAGCAGCTTGCACCCTCTCATCATATTCAGCACGGAGCCGTGCCTCGAACTGCGCCCGTGTTTCCTCAGCTATGACAACTGCGGATTTCTCCTTTTCAACTTTAGCACGGTTCTTACAAGTAGTCGCTTCGATCATCAGGTTAAAACAAAGGTGAATCCGATTTAACTGTCCCTCACATGCACTAGCAAACAGGTTAAAAGCACCCGCGAAAATACAATAAAATAAGCAGAACAGAATTTAATAAATTACCCAAAAGTAAACTAAATCACAATCCCCGGCAATGGCACCAAAAAACTTGATGTGCCAAACTGCAAGTGTACAGTTTTGCCCATGGTTTTAATTTATCGATCCACAGAGATTGTGGTAATCTACTTTTATTTCAATAATTCAATTCGTAAAACTAAAGCAATAAAAAGGGGGGTTTCAATTGATTGACTGATTGTGAATGGTAGCATTTGTAACATAATCAAAACAAAGCAATGAATCAAACAACGATTGGAAGTTTAGATGAGAGAAACGCACTGGGGTTCCGATTTCATTAGTTAATCCCATGAATTTACCTACTATAATTAATATATAAGTTGAATTTAGTCTTCTATGGTGTTATACCTAAGTGTCTGTCTGCTGTTTTCGCACGTTCAAATATCTCTTCTAACTAATAAGTGATTGCAAATTTCTCCCTATCCAATCCTTATTAATTAGAGATTAAGTTCTAACTTTGGTCAACACAAATAATTCGTTACCCCTATGTCTAGTGAGTACAGACCCTTATTCAGTTCCGTTTCAATTCTCCTTAACTCACTAACCTTTCAGTATGTCTAAGCAAAGCATAATATTCGGCGTGCACTCTGAATTCAATTAAAAAAGAAAAAAAAAACACGTAGAAGAAACAAATTACTTATATATTAAATAAAGTATATCAATCCATGTTCATAATCGAATCTATCCCCCCAGTACAAGGGAGATTAGTTACACATGCTAATCATGGAAACCAAAGTAAAAACAGAAATACAAATCATAAACATGCTAGAAAACCTGAAAAAGTTGCCCTATGATTGTTCCCCTTAATTTCCTGAGAATTTCAGCGAAAATGGCTCGTCAAACGGCCTCCAGTCGCAAAAGATATCCCAAAATAGGTTAAAAAAGAGATTAAATAGGTTATGAACGAAAAAGTGGCACAACCACACCAAAATACACTAAATTCGTGCCGATTTTCGCGTAGGGAAATCCAAATTCATAAAACTGGTGCTGCCGCGGCAGTTTCTGGTTACGTTGCATAAAACAACAGGTGAAAACTGACTCTTGTGCGACAGTTTCTTGCGCTGGAAAAACAGTAGGTGCGACTTTAGCTTTTAACTTGATTTTCTCCTTTTTTTTTTCTTTATCTCTACCTAAAATAAAACTAAATACTAATAATTAAAAGATAGGCTTAATAGCACTTTTGGTCCCTCACTTATCACGATTTGATACTTTTGGTCCCTAACAAAAAAAATTAGCCTAAATGCAACGACGACAGTTTTGGTCATCCGTTACTATTCCGTTAAAATACTAACGTTTTCAGTTAAAAATTAAAAAAAATACAATTTATTAATATGAAAGAACCAAATCCAGGAATAACCCAACAAGAACAACCAAGAACAATCAAGAACAATGGAAAGAGCCTAAACACAAAAAGAACCCAGCAAGAACCAAACCCAAGAAGGCCATTTGAGAATAATCTGGACCCTCATGCACATTTGAGAATTGTTGTCTTTGGAACAGCCAGCCAAGCTCATTCAGAAAGTGCAACGCCTCCTCCCTTGACCTGGGCCTCCCAAAATGATATTCATGTTCCTCTGAAATGGCATCACATATTTTTTCCTCCTCATAAAATTCAGACTCAAGTGGTTGCAATTCTTTGCAAATGGTTGCATCAGCTATTATCACTGGAAAACTGTTAGCCTTGAAACCATTTTCAACATATTCATAGATACAAGATGCATTTCTTACAAACATATTTCACACATGAAAATTTCACAAGACATGCATCAGGCACTTGTGAGCACAAATAGATTTCTATTCAGTAAAGAAGGCAAAACAACTGAAAGTAGGGGTCTACCTCAATGAAACTGCGACCTAGGATACCCGAAGATGCATTTTGAACTTTAAAACCATCCAGTTTTATCTCCTCATAAGCCGTACCAGGATATGCACATACTGTAACGAACCTGCATGCCTCCAGATCGAGCGATTTAGCGAACCCATAACCCAGATGAAGGAGACAGTGACACCGGACGACGGAGGCAACGACGACGCTGAAACGAGGTGGCGACAGAGCCATTAGGTGAAGGAGGGGGAACGAGCGGCAACAGAAGGGCCGAACAGTGGAGGTGACCCGGGGTTGAAGAGGAGCAGGAATGGCGGCACGAGGTGTTGGAGAGATGGAGAGGAGCAGCGACGGCGCTTCTAGAGGAGGATGAGGAGCGGCGGCTGGTGTTTTGTGGTGAGAGAGGGAGAACGAAAGGGGGGGGGGAGATGCGGCGACTGGTGAGGTAGAAGAAAGGGCTAGGTTTTTTTGAGAAAGAAAGGGAGTAGAAGAGAGAAGCTGAAGGGAGAGGAACGGTTCTAGACTTCTGGGTAGCTAAAAATATCTTTTTTAAAAAAAAACTTTTTTTTTTAATTTTTAACAGAAAACGTTAGTATTTTAACGGAATAGTAACGGGGGACTAAAACTGCCGTCGTTTGACAAAGTGAGGGACAATTTAGGCTAATTTTTTTTGTTAGGGACCAAAAGTGTCAAATCATGATTAGTGAGGGACCAAAAGTGCTAATAAGTCTAAAAGATAATAAAAATAAGTAAGAGATAATAACAAGATAATAACTTAAATAAAACTTATCTAACATAAAATAAAGGAACTAAATTCTAATAAAATCTAGAAACAAATGTAGAAAAATAATAAAATCGAATAAAAATATTAAAATGCATGAACTAAGCTTAAAGTGTCATAAAATAAATAAAATACCATAAAGATTATATTAAATACATGAAAATGAACTAGAAAAATATACTTAAATCCCGGGTTATTAGAATATTTGTAAGCATTATCTAATTAGAATAATAAGTGGCCCGTGGCCCACCAAGATGGATGTTATTTATTAATTTGATTAGATTAGAGGACTAAAGTGTGACATGCATGTTAATGTCATTGGATACCTTGTTCCTTAGAGTTGTTCCTCCTATAAATTATCATTGTCATATTTTTCAACTCATAAACCAATTCCTCATCTATCTTGATTAATTAGAGGCTCACGGTTCTCTGTTAATGAGTTTGATAGACTACGATGTGTGGCCTACCAATATAATACCAGTGACTATTCATCACCTCTATAAATTCACATAGGATGCTTATCCGTGATGCATGAACATGGACTTCAAAACCGCCACATTTCCCATTTTGTTCATCTATCAAATTAACGTGTCGTCCTGAGAACAAGAGTTAAGAGTTATAATTTACCTATGCATGCACTATGGTGATCGATGTCAACGAGAGTTAAAAACAAGTCACACACAACAAGGTTTTCTTTTTCTGCTTTCTATATATGATTCCAGAAGAAAAATGAACAAGACATTCATGCCTATTTGACTACTTCTCCATGCATAATTAATCATTAATTATAAAGTTTACTTTTTGCACCTTTTCTTGGTATTATCATTTAATTTCCTTTTTGAGATATTTTAGTTTATATTATTAGTCAATTGAAGATCTATTTAAAAAAGCAGCGATGGAAATTAAAGCCAATAATAATACTTCGTGCGTAAACTAAAATTGTTTTTTTTTCGGGTGTTAATCATATATGCTACGGTCAATAGTTGTGAGACCAATCATTTGTCACATTTAGTGCTAAGCAGTGGCCAACTAATTAATAAGTACTTTTGATTCAAACCTCCAACCACTTAGGAGAATTTTATTAAATAATTAAGTTCGAATATTTATGATGTAATTTATAATCGAGAACAGCACTCTCTTGATCACGTATTTCTCTCTTCTTTGAAAACATTTTCCTTAAAAATTTGTAAACCACACCTAGATTCTCTTTCCGAATCTATTCTCCTCCAAACTATGCAAGAATGATCTTTTCTCATATCTCCGCAATGTGCAGTATATACATTGCTTCCCATTGCTCAAATTGTACATTGTCATTTTAGAACTGAATATCCATAGCTTTTTTCCAATTAACCTAACATAACTTTATTGACAACCGAGAAAGAGACACTAAACAAGAATGCGTAATGTGTAACATAACTTTAGTAGTGATTTATACACCTATATGTAAACTCTCCTACATACTACATAAATGTATTAAATAAAAAGTTAAGTATTTAATATCTTGTAAGTGTAAAACATATTTAACTCTTGCGTTATTTACCATCCGTTTGTTATGCAAGAAAATGAGAAGATAGAAATAAGGTAGAGAACTTGAGAGGAGAGGCATAGACCACCCTCGTTTGGTTGCCAAGTGAGAGGGCTGTGTGTGTTTTTTTAAAAATTTACACTAAAACCCCTCACCAACTCCAATTATGTTTTTTTTTTCTTTTCATATTTGTATATTAGTGGGTAAATATGTGTTTTGCTGTACATTATTATTCTATTCTCATTCTCTATTCAATTAAAGGAAAGGAGGACCACCTCATTTTCCTTTTATTTTTGCCATACCAAACAATCTTTACCCATATCTGAAATTTGGAAAAAGATGAAGTAGGAAGATTATAGCATGTACTCAACTGAAATTTGAGGCATTTTGCAGAACACAGGATCTTGATCCGTGTGTCAGATGAAGCTGTGGTAGCTCTGCATGCGTTTGTAACTTTTGTCACTTTCCCATTCACACACATACAGTGTCACCACACCCTGATGCTATGCATTGGAAAAATATTAATTTCCACACACTTTATGGGGTTGTTGTGTATATCTGAAATTAAATGAAAGATATAAATAAAAAACACATAAATGATGTAATAAAATCATACAATATAAATATTTTAATTTATTATTACAAATATCAGTCTTTATCTATCTCTATCTCTGTGATGGACCCACCTTCCCTCAATTTCAGTTTCTCTACTGTTAAAAGTGAAAGAATTTTGAATAATTAATTAATTATAGAATAAAATACTGTAAACTTCTAGTTTCTGTCAAGTAAAAAATTAATTAATAATGCTAATTCTTTTTTAAATCGAAAAACATTTAAATTTTCTATATAATGATAGATCTGAACTTTCTCATCTCGACTTATTCGTCCAAACTCTTATGACTTGAGTTATTTTTTGGGATTACTAATTCTTATTAAATAAGAAACAAATCAACCTAAATAATAAATAAATTATCTAAATTACGCTAAAATAATACCAAAATAATATATATGATGACAGATATTATATATTATAAAATATGATTTTAATATTCTATGATGTGTCTCTCATATAATATATAATATCTGTCTCTCATTCAGCACTTGCAGCCATCATTGAGCAGGCCTTCCAATTCCCCTGTTGACACACTAACACCATCTCTGTTCTCTGATCTGAACCCAACACAATCTGTTTCTCTCTCTCTCTTTTCTTTCTTTCTTTCTTTCTGTGCCTGCAGCGAATATGGGTCTTGAAATGCTAGACGAATTTCGGCCAATTACGCCTCCTCTTACTCTCATGAGAATTACCACCTGCACCACCCAAACCCCAGAACAAGTTTCTGATCCAGAAGCATCAAAAGAGTGTCACACACCAACATCACCATCTCGAATTCTGAAGACACCTTTGGTTTGTCCACCACCTCCAAAGAAGCTACCAGCAGCACCCAGAAGGACAACAAACCTAACTGCACCTGCTCAACGACCCTCCATTCTGGTTCCTGATGATCTCGCTTCTGTCTTTCTTCTGCGCCGCCCCACCAACATCACTGGAGCCTCTCTGCTACCCACATTCTCTTCTTGACCATCACAACAGGATTAATTTCAAATTCAATGGGGGTGGTGGTATATATATATATATATCTAAATGTTTTATATATGTTTTAATCAATCTATTTAGCCCTTGCTCTACCTCCAATATATGAATTGCTAAAGTTAGTTTATAAGTTTCAAGTTTAGAACTTAATTAAGTAGTAGTTGTAAATGCATGCTGGATGCTACATTACATGCCTTGCATTGCTGGTTTCATCACGAATCAACTCATGTACCTTTATATCTTATATATATTCAAGTTGATGACTATAGAGCTTAATTAATTGCATGCTTGAATCAATTTCTTCATTGTCAGAATCAATTTTAACACCAGAAGCTACTTAGCTTAGCTTCTCCCAGAACTCTCCCCAAAATTAAATTTTACTTTATAAAACACAATAACAAAAATTTTAAACATGCACTAAATCATTGTGTTAATTCTATATATATATATATATATATGGTAGATGGATCTAGAGTATGAAGGAATTAATAACATTTTTATTGGATTAGTTATTACTTTATTTTTCAGAATTAACTTTAACACTAAAAAATTATTTAATTTTTAACAAAAATTAAATTTGATTTTATAATTCAGGGTACTAAAATTTCCAAAGATGCACCAAATAGATCGTTGTGATAATTCATGTCCTTCTGTTTATGAGAAGAATATATACATGGTAGATGGATTTGGCTTGAGTGGGTGATGATCTTGAATCAAAGAAGCTTTAATTTGTTAGTTATGAAAATTGAGTTATTAAAGGTTTTGCCATTTATGGAGCGGTGGATGGTGAGAGTGATGGATTGGATCCAATGTCTAGATTTGTCCATTTAAGATAACGTACTCCATCATCACTGTGAAGAGTGAAGAGTGAAGAGTGAAGTGAAGGGGACCTACCTACATCAATCACTCCAAAAGGCTGTGCTCTGTCCTTTTGCTATATATCCTAACTTCCTTACCGGTTACTACTATATATACTATATCTTTATAGCTGGTTTTTTTTTTTTTTTGTTAAATCTAGTTTAACCTTCCCTTACTTACATAGGGTAGAACAACTGGTAGATAAATATACTTTTTAATAAGTCGTGCATACGGAGAAATATTTGGTAAGAGATGTCACTTAACGTGGTCTTAAAGCCGTGATAGATTAGTCTCATAGTTATTGACGATGAAATCATTTGGAAAACCAAGAAGTTAACCTTCCCTTCATAGGAGAAACAACGTCAAGGAAGAAACAAAAGGAACCTGATTTCCATGTTGGTTTGCTGAGAAAACCTGCAGAAAAACATGGCTTGCATTCTGTACAAACATTTTCATTGTCTTGCAACTTTTAAGGAAAGAAAGAAACACTCATCATAGGTTGTTTTAAAGAGAGAACTTCTTTAGACATTGATTTTGTGGGAGAATTATAATTTCGTGAAATCTAATTACTCATTTAGTTGATGAAGTGAATGGTTTGGAACACATTTAAAGAGGCGAATAAATATATGAAAATGAAACTAGCTAGTAGGGTAGGGGTGTTCGCGGTTCGTGAATTGAATTGATCAATTTTGAAGGAAAAATCTATCCAATTCAATTTTATTGATTTTTTTATTTTATCGTCCAATGAATTTGTCTATAAATTCAAATCCGAAACAATTTGATCCAATTTATAGCCGGTTTAGATTAGATTGAATTTTTTAATTTTAATTTAACTTTTTTTCATAGTATATAAATCTTAAAAAATATATAATATATAATCAATACAATATGATAATTATATCATAATATAGTATTCATAAATTATAACATGGAAAATATTTCTAAAATTTATTATTATATGTATTTAATTAGATGCATATTATTCAAATATTACTTGAAACTCTATTTACTCAAATATATTTTTATAAATAAATTCAACTTGTAAAAAAATATAAACGATATGTAAATAAATTATATATATTTTCAAATATTCGGTTAAAGTATATTTAATTGTATAACTAAGTTATGTATAAAATTTAATTGGATTCTTGTGTTTCTTGCATGGTTTCCTTTGTAAACATCTAGCACCGCTCTTTAAAATATCATACTAATATTTATACGTACCATAAAAAAAATTTATTACAGAAAACTAGTGGGGACACTTGCCCCTATTTGTAAATAGATCCGTCCCTGGGCCTAGTTCAAACGGCGAGATCAGCACGAGCAAACAAGAAGATTCATTAGTTAGCATCATACATCATTCTGTCATGAAAAATAACTCGTAGATATTTGCATGGTGTGCAGACACACCATTAGACATACATATAGAGAGAAAATTAATAAATGAATGTGATATATCTTAGACTTGATAAGGCGAAAAAATAAGTGTTTATGTTTGAATGTTTAAGTATCATTTATGTTTTATTATTTTCACACCCGTGGAATCAATTATCAAAAATGTTTGGACGTAGACAACTAATTGATATCATATATAATATATGATGTAATAAGAAACAAGAGAGAAAATGAAATGTTGCTGGGTTTTCATACTCTTTCTTATTGGATGTCATAAAAATAGGATTAATCACCTATAGAATATATGTATTAGGCATAGTTTGATGAACCATAATTGAGTGGATATGAGATTGGAAAGAAAACGTAAGTGTGAATGAATTAAAACTTTTACTTTTTAGGTGTAATATCTATATGAAGTGTACCGATAACAAAATTAAAATGAAATAATTGTTCTATTCTTTGCAATTATATTGTCACTTACATACTTTGGAAACCATTATCACCGACGTAGTTGAGAATTGAACTACTGGCATTAAGAAAGTTGCAACCAAAGTTGTTGGCACTCGATCACCTTCTTCAACTACTGTCACAAATATCTGCCTATATATGATTACTGTTGTCATTGATGTTTCTGAAACCACTGCTGTCGATGGATTCTTTAACTACCGGTTCTTCATTTCTTTGATCACCAGTACCACTGTTCTTATACTACAGTCACTTTCATTGTCTTCCAACTACATACCATTGTCACCACGTACTCCTATTAATGACATAATTAATACTTTTATTTACAATTTTCATTTTGTTATATTTAAATAAATCGGATTTTACTGTCAGATATGCTTTGGCTTGTGGTGGTGACTGGAGCTAAACCCATCAAAACTTTTTTAACCAAAAAAATAAAAGTGATTTGACTATCGTGCCATGTTAGTATATTGAACTCTGATCCTCAAGTTTGAGATCCAAGGGTTAGTATTATGAAATTCAGAATTTGTCCATCCTTTCCCTGTAATTTTCAGGAGAAGAAGAATGGAAGGAAAAAGGCATCACGCATGGTTTTAATTTGCAATACATAACCGCAATTGCGGCCACAACTTAAAATTTTCGAGTCTCTCCAATGGTTTCACGACTGCATCAATTAATGCAACCGCAATTGCAATTTATACCACTCTTTTAGGTATCCAAACTAACACTCTTTGCTATTTGCTATTATATTACCGATCCAAATCCCACATATAGCCTATTTAAGAAGGTGCAGTATATTAAATCTGCATGTCAGGGGTTCAGAAATCAGACATTATAAGGCATAAATCACTGTTTCACCCCAAATCTAAACATGTTCTGTGATCCTGTTAACTACTGAACTAGAACAAGCAGCTTTAGCTTGAGAATGAGTGGCAGGGTTTCTGTTATCACATGTTTTCTCATTGCCTCCTTCAATATGTTCCAATGTTTCAACAACTTGTTTCATTGATGGCCTGATTTTGGGGTCTGTTTGGATGCATTTGAGAGTTAATTGGGCTACTTGTAAAGCTATGTTGGGTGGATACTTACCTTCCAACTTTGCATCCATAGTTCTTCTCATTTTCCCTCTACTTAGAAGATTTGATTTGAGCCAATCCAATAAGGACTTTTGCTGACAAAGGTGCATTATGTCACGCATCCGCTTACCAGTCAGCATCTCCATCAAAAGAATCCCAAACCCATATACATCAGTTTTTACATACAAGTGACCTGTTTAATTTGATTGACATGAGATTATTAGTGTCTCAGCCTTGTTTCCACAAAAAGGCTTAAGAGAGGATCAAGTTGAAGAAGGAAACTTTAATGAGATATTTATAAGATTTTGTGACATATTACTGAGATTAAGATTACTAGTGCAAATTGATGATATTTTGTAACATATTACTGAGGTATTGATGCAGTTGTGATCGTATATGATATATATTGATGAGATTTTGTGACATATTACAGAAATATTGATCTTAGAGATAAGATCACAACTGCATCAATATATCTCAGTAATATGTCGCAAAATTTCATAATATTTACACCAGTATCTCAGTAATATATGGCAAAGTCTTATCAATATCTCATTAAACTTGTTTACATTAATTACCTGTGGCAATGTACTCAGGAGCAGCATAGCCATATGTTCCCATAACCCGGGTTGTTACGTGAGTGTGATCAGAAGAAGGACCATATTTGGCTAACCCAAAGTCTGATAACTTGGCTGTATATGTCTGTGGAAAAACTGAAAATGAGACTGGGTTTTCTTGTATTCCCAAGAATTCCTCAATAACATGCCCAAATGATTAGGTGCATGTTTGGAGATTTATTTACAATTGATTCTAAAGCTGAAATCAGTTCTGTCAAGAAGTTAATGTGAGTAGCGTTTGTTTTTCATAATTGATTTTGTGGATCAAAGAAACTTACCTTGTCAAGTAATATATTTGAAGTCTTGAGATCTCTGTATATAATTGTCTTCTCTAATGAGTGTAGGAAAGCAAGCCCCCTGGCTGCTTCAATCATAACCTTTAGCCTTGTGTCCCATGAAAGTGGACGAACAGTTGAACCTCCTACATAAGCAAAATCATGTACCACAGATCAGGGAAAATGATAAATCAACTTCTCCATCCAAATTGTTACAATTAATGGGAAATTTTTGTCTTTGGATTCAACAGTGTAATCAGATCTTCATCTTACTTCCAAATAAGTGGTTATCCAGGCTGCCCCGGGGCAAGAATTCATACACCAGGAAATGCTCACTGTCCTCTCGCCCGAACCCCAACAACTTTACAAGGTTGGGATGAGAAAGCCTTCCTAAGAAATTCACCTCTGTCTGCACAAAGAATATCAGCAAAATAAATGTAACACTCTTTGGACAAGATTGGATACACTAGATATTTCAAATATTTTAATGAAATTGATGACCCTTTCAAATCTCTAAGAAGACTATCATAAGTAAACAATACTTTTGATTTTTGAAGTTCAAAACATTCAAGATTTACAGACAAAAAGCATCAACATAAATAGAAGTTGTTATCCTAATTTGTAGTGAATTGATGCAAATACCTGCCATGCCTCAACTCCTTGAAAACCATGAGAATTCATTTTCTTGACAGCAATAGTCAATCCATCACCTCTGTTTGTAGTTGTTCTGTCCTTAATATAACCCTTGTATACTCTACCAAAACCTCCCTCTCCTAACGCAGTGTCAGGTCTGAAATTCTTAGTGGCTGCCTTCATTTCTGGCAAGGTAAATACCCTCAAGTTTGCAGCATCCAAAATCTGCCCGTAAGGAAACTCCTCTTGATGTCTTATTCTCTGGCTATTCTCCGAGCTCCAAAGAGATGAGCTGGTATTGGTATTGTTGCTGGTTGTGGTGTTGCTGAGATCAGAACAAAACTGATTGCTCCATGAAACATTACCATGGCAAGACAGACCTGTCATGTCAAGTAATGATTGATCTCAGGACAGGACGGAACGAGAAAAAATGGATAAGAGGGGCGGAAATTTAACACACATTAAACAATATCAACAATGGATAATTGAAGCAAATAGTATAAGAATTCTAAGGGGGGAAAATACATTATTTAAATATCACTCTATTAAGGAACAAGAAATGCAGGGGATACCAAACTTGAAGCTGCTATCCTCCTAAGATTGGCTACAAATTCAGTTTGATTGGTTCACTCTCTTCCATAGAACTATATAACTGATGAAATGAAAACTCCCTAACATGAAGAGGGTGGAAAAATAACTGAAACAATTGAGTTCTAGTCTCTATGCATATCCTACACTAAGAAGATAAAATATCAAGGGGGAAGTTCTAAATAAGATTGATCCCAATATTTTTTATGAAATTGAACTTTGCTCCTTGAAGCTTTTCTAATTGTATATCAAATTTATTTTTTTAATTCATTTGTGTTTTAGTCAAGATCTCTACCTTCCCAGCTAGCAAGTGAAGATTATGAGGACTGTCATGAAAAATAAAAACCATTAGAAATGTAACTCTCGTGCAATTTTCTACAATTCTTACATAACAACGTTAGAAGGATAAACTTAAACATGCTAAATATTACAGGGACTAAAATCTTATCTATTTGTTTATTGAAATAAACATAGCAAGATGAACAGGCAAAAACTAAGAAAATCCATGTCATGATACAGTCATACACTATTTCTTCATCTTAAATTATAACAAAAAGTATTTCACTTCAATTGCATGGTATGTAACAAAAATCAGGTTGAAGTGTTTCTGTGGCAAAATTAGAGAGAGAGAGAGAGAGAATAAAGTAAGCGTTGTTGGTTTACCGAGTTGATTGCTGCCGGCAGTGTTGGAGATGGAAGAAGATGATGGAAGACTCCAACAGTTGCCCATCCATGCACTTAGTTTTTGGTTGTGGAATGAATATGTTAGTAGTTTCTATTCCACAATTAATAAAATTAAGCAGCTACTAAATTTGGTTTTTCAAAAGAAAGAGCTAGTGTCAAGTGTCATTGCCCATTAGTAACGTCATGGGCAGGTTCTTACCACCATCCAGGAAAGACTTTGGAAGGCCTAAGAGTGTTCACATTTTCTTTTGGCTAAGAAAATGTGTCACTCAAACTGGTCAAACAAATCATAAGTATTATTTTTTATAGTCTGAGTTGGAGGGTAGTTATTGAATTCTTTACTGGTTATTTAGATCACCACGTCAAAGAAGTAAACTCCAGGGGGCTTGTAGAAATAGTAAATTTACTTGGCTGCTGCTACTTGAAGAACAATACATTACTATCCTCGTTATTTAGATGGCACAACTTGAGCACATGATCAGTATTCTATTTTTAGTTTACACACATGAACCACATGAGACTTTCAAATAAATTTGCTATAATTATTTTTTTACATAAAATTGTGAAGAGCAACTATTTTCAAAGATTGATACAATACAAACTCCAAGAATAAGTGGAAAAATTCATGGAATATTGGAGATGAACAAGGGACCTGCTTGCTTAAATGCCTGGGAGAAGTTCTGTCTCTTTTTCCTTTACTTGGGTGCACATAAAGCTAAATGTCACATGGTATGATTGGAAATCCTTCTATAATTGATTCTAAAGCCAAAATCGAGTCTAGGGAGAAATTTCTATGAGTAGCTTCTAGTATCAGAATTGATTTTGAGGAAAAATAAGTTGATCCAGACATGCTCTCAGGTCCTGTTGGAATATATGTGTATCATATGTATATTGTACAAACTCAACCTCACTATGCCACTGGAAGAGGCACCTTTTTAGCCATGAGCTCTTTGAGTCCACAATCATCAGTTGCTAGAGAATATGATCTTATGGTTCAAAGTTCAATTAACCACCATCTGGCTGGCCATGTAGTTGGACTACCCGCGAATTATTAGTCTTTTTTCTGTTATCAGCTGGTTTTTCATTGGCTGCTTCAATCTGTTCCAATGTTTCAACAACTTCTTTCATTGAAGGCCTAACTTTAGGTTCTACCTGGATGCATTTGAGAGTGAGTTGAGCTACTTGCGAAGCTAAGTTGGGTGGATATTTCCCTTCCAACTTTGCATCCATGTTGCATCTCATTTTCCCTCTATTCAGTAGATTTGATTTGAGCCAATCCTGTAAGGACTTTTGCTCACAAAGGCGAAATATATCGCCTATCCGCTTGCCGGTTAGTATCTCCATCAAAACAATCCCATATCCATAGACATCACTTTTCACGTACAAATGACCTGTTTTATTGTCATAAGGTTAAAGATTTAGTGTATGTTTAAGCGCAATGTGAACAGACTTTTATCTCAATTTATAAGAGTTCTGTTCACTTTTTATGTCGAAGTGAGCGCTGATGTCTAATTGTATTGGTTTAAGAAAGGATGAAGAGGAAATTTGCAGATATTACCTGTGGCAACGTACTCAGGAGCAGCATAGCCATATGTTCCCATAACCCGGGTTGTTACGTGAGTGTGATCAGAAGAAGGACCATATTTGGCTAACCCAAAGTCTGATAACTTGGCTGTATATGCCTGAGGAAAAGCACAAAAATTGATTGAGTTTTTCTTGCATTGTCATGAGTTCTACAATAGCCATAAATTGAAGAATGACTTGTGTCTCTTTCATTTTTCAATAAGGAAAATCAATGTGATCATGGGAAATTCAATGACCAACAAAATGAAATTGACCTTGTCAAGTAGTATATTTGAGGGCTTGAAATCTCTGTATATAATTTTGTTCTCCAAGGAGTGAAGGAAATTCAGCCCCCTAGCTGCTCCAATCATAACCTTTAGCCTTGTGTCCCATGAAAGTGGCCGAACAGTTGAACCTCCTACATAAGCAAAACCATGTACCACAGATCAGGGAAAATGATAAATCTACTTCTCCAAATTGGTACAATTAATGGGAAATTTTTGTCTTTGGATTCAACAGTGTAATCAGATCTTCATCTTACTTCCAAATAAGTGGTTATCCAGGCTGCCCCGGTGCATAAATTCATACACAAGGAATAGCTCACTATCCTCTACCCTGAATCCCACAAGCTTTACAAGGTTGGGATGAGAAAGTCTTCCTAAGAAATTCACCTCTGACTGCACAAAGCATAAAATAGAATTAGAAGCCACACACACACAAGTAAAATGTATGAGTGATTATAGGAGAATCTGGGTATAAGAGAAACTATATCTCTACTGAGATAAGGAAACATATCTGACACATAATTAGGATACTATATCTCTTGAATTATGATTATATTATCAAATTACTATATCAGAGATATAGTTTCTCTATAACCAGATTCTCCTATAGTGATCATAGTTTTGAAATGTTACTAATGCAGTGATGCCAATACCAGCCATTCTTCAAATCCTTGCGTGCTTTCAGAATTCAATTTCTTGATGGCAATAGTCAATTCCTTACATCTTCCAGATGCTTCTCTCTCCTTAATCAAACCCTTGAATACTGTACCAAAGCCTCCCTTTCCTAACACAGTGTCAGCTCTGAAATTTTTGGTGGCTGCTCCTAGTTCTGCCAAAGTGAAAACTCTCAAGTTTGAAGCATCCAGGATCTGTCCATTAGGGAACTCTTCTTCATCTCTTAATCCAGAGGCTTGGCTTTTCTCAGAGCCCCAAAGGGATGTACTTGTATTGTTCCCTGTTGAGAACTTATTACTAAAGAGTCTGCTTGTTCCTCCAGAGTGGCTACTACGCCCAAGAGAAGTAGAACTGCCATTCTGTATCAATCCCAAACCAGAAGAAAACTGAATGCTCCCTGAGACGTTGCAACAGACAAAAAGATTTTTAGCATGTTTGAAAACAATTGATTCTAGAGCAAAAATCAATTCTAAGGAGAAGTTTCTATGAGTATTTTTTGGGTGCTAGAGTTGATTCTGACGAAAAAATAAGGTGATCCAATCGTGCTATTTGTCATGTTCAGTTTAATCATGAAATGATGCTTAAGTTTTAGATATAGATTTTACAGGACATAACATTTCATGATGAGCTCCTGCAAATAGCAAGGAGTGTGTTCCAAGTTCTAAATTCTACATGGTGAAGAAATTGGGGATTCTTTGGTGTAATCTGATGATCTTTAACCTGTTTGATTTGTTACTTGCATCTGCAAACAATTCTTTTGGCTTCTCTGCTTGAATTATTTAAAAAATTGATGAAATTAAACTTCCAAAACATGAAGAAAGTCAAATTTACAAAGTCAACTACTTGGATTCTATACCACATGTAAGATCAAGATGTAAGAAGAAAGAAAAAAGAAGAAAAATGGCTATCATAGCAATCAAAGAAACAACTACCAGATGTGGTTTTTAAAGCATAAGACATAACATTTCATCATGAAGCGTTTCTATAATTCTATGGATGAAAAAACAAAACAAAAAAAAGTGCTGTTGACATGTTGGTTTACCTGATTGATTGTTGGTGACATGGGCGTTATTGGAATTGGGAATACTGCTTGGAGAAGCTGATTGAAGACTCCAACAGTTCCCCATTGAGTTGTTTCTTCTGCTCTTTCTTTAAACAAAGCTAGCAACATAGACTAGCAGAATTAAAAAAAAAAAAAGCAGAGAAAGAAAGCTTTGAGATGGTAATTACAGTGAAAAGTGTAGCAACAAAGAAAGAAAATGATATTTTGTATGTCTATTGAAGTGGACTGGGTTATCCACACAGTGGGAACACAAGAAAAGGTTATCAACTGGTACATGTATGTATGTACCTGTGACAAAGGAAGCTTCCAAGAATAGTGCAAGTAAATGCAATATTAGTCATGATGATGTTGGGCTGGCAGACGTGGATATTCACTTTCTAGTGTAGGCCAATGACTTTGGCAGCTTCTTGATTAATGCATTTCTCAATGTTTTTTAACATCACAGAGGCACAGAATTTAAATAAACCATCCACTATTTTAACATGTGAGGTGAAGTGTGATTAAAAAAAGTGTGCAGAAAAAAACTGTGATGACATGCTGCTAAGTGCTAGGTGATGGTGCATACCAGCAAGTTCGCAGAAAATTAATGGAATTAAAAATAGCAAATTATAATTTTCTTACAGTTTGATTACATCACACCTTACAGTTTGATTCAATTTGTCAAAAGGTATTTGGCGTAGAGCCGTAGAGACTTTGAGGATCATTCTTTTTATCAAATGCCACACCACCACCCTTCTAGAAAAAATTAAAATCATATGCAATCAGTCATCAATTATCAATATCTTAGCAACAAAGTATGTAATCTAGCTAAAATTTCAGGCACTGATATTTTCCCCTCATTTTTGACAAGGGTTTTTTGTTGGGCATTTCAAGCTTTGAGTTTTTAGATTGAATTAATAATTTAACTATTAAGAGCTCCTGACTAATAACATATTATTTCTAGATGCTGAATATTTGATATGCATGACATGACCATGCTTTACTCTAGAAAGTGATAACGTGTCATTTCCTGAGAACAATAAAGCAGGATCATTGTCTTCTACCTCAAATATCTATCATTATGAAAGTAAAGTGACTAACCTAATAAGGAAAAATGGAATTCTAGAGAAACTTATTATTATCTCTCTAGAATTTATGGTATTTTTTTTTGTCAAAAGAATTTGTGGTTTATGTTGTGGACTGATATATGGGCTACATGGCGGTGGCTTCTAGGGTGCACTTGCACCCTAAGTGATGCACTGTGCACCACTCTAAATTACCTGCTACAGTAAGTATTTTTACCTGCTATTTAAAAAAATTCAAAATTATAATAATTAATTAATTACATTTTTACTTTTTAAAAAAAAAACATGAATTATAAAAAGAAGATTAACGGGAAAGAAAGAGGTTTATAGTAATTAACAAATTAAAATTATAATAAATTATAAAAATAAAATAACCTATAGAACCGGTTATCAATTACTTATCTGGACACTTGGCGCGATTTTATTGGCCAAAAGCTGGTGTTGCACGGTGCACTACTTAATTGGTAATTCACCTTAGACAACACCCTACATGGCCTACGAAGTGTCCGGCCTTTTATGTCAAAAGGGATAAACTAACTAATTTATTGACAAGTGATCACACTTGAAGAGATAAGAGATAGGAATAAATTAAACTTTGCGACAAAAAAAAAAAAGATAGGAATAAATTTTAACTTATAAATAAGTGCCATCTTTAAAACTATGAAAGAATTGAGCCACTTTTTTGTCAATAATAGGCCATTAATTTTTTATAATTACTATTTTCAATGAAATTCAAATTTGAAAATAATTCTTGAACAAAGATTAAATCGATATCAATTAGTTATCATTTATAAAATACAAATTGTATGACTTAAAATAAAGGCTAGCAATATTAGAGCATTATCAATTTTTACAAGGAAAGAATTAGCATAAATGATTATGCAAGATTGCAAGTATTCAAAAGAGCTTAAGTAAATAAGTGACCTACGTACAAATTATTTTAAGTTTATTTTCATAAATTATTTAAATTAGATTATAAATGAGTCTATGCATACTTATAATACATTTGCAGCTTATTTAAATTTAATTTCAATAAATTTATCAAATTAGTTATAAGCGTTTATGCATTAAGCGCTTATGACCATAAACAATTGTTTTTTAACTATGGTTTTTTTTAGCAGATTAGGAAAATATTTGCTTGATATCTTTCATTCCCAGGAAAGTGATTTTCACACATTCACCCACCTCAACATTCTCATCTTCATGGGTGGGCATCAAAGATGCCCGAGAATGTTCTAAACTGAGTAGAAATTTTTTTTAGGAAAAAATCTATTTTACCATTTTATTCACCCATGATTTCCGTCAATATCTCATGAAGGTGAAAAAATATTTAAGGGTATTTTAATAATTTCATTATTTATTCTTGGGATATGCATTATCTACGAAACGCATGTCATAATTGTTCCCAGTAATGTTGGAAAAAATTATCAGGAATTAAATTTGTTAACCAAACACAATTTTTAAAGATACCTGTGAATAACATTCTCATCCTAATAATCCCAGAAATAAGATTCCTGGTATATTCCGTATAACAAACCCGCCCCTAAGTGACACGGATTAGCAGAATAACCATGACAAATACACAAGTCATCACAAACATCACAAGCCATGTTAAGCAAGAAGTCTTGGAACTCTCTGAGTATATTGCCGTTGCTCGCACATTGGCACGACCTGTGCTTGCTAAGCTATGCTCAATGGCCTTCTCTGTAGAATCAAGTATCTGCAACCCAACCAATCATAATCAATTCATCATGAAAAACAAATGAAAACCCTCATAAGTCATAACATTCCCCTTCCTTCACACTACAAGCTAACATGAGATAGAATTTGCACAACCATCTCATACAACTGTTTAGCGGTTCGACAAGGAAGACAGAATTAAAATGTTATGAGACTCATACCTTTTCAGTATTTTGTACAGACTGGCTCATCATGAGACTACTCTCTTTGAGTTGTTTTGCCAACACCACCATCTCATCAGTCAAATCCTCTTGAAGCTTCCTGTAGATTATGAAATTGAAGAAAAATTGAAACTGAGAACATTGAAAGAACAAGTGATGTACAATGAGTACAAAGCATTGAGAGAGCACACACAAATATTTGATCTATCTAATACAATTAATGATAAATACATTTGCTGGCATAATTTAATAGCAATTGTGTATATAGGTATCCTAAGTCAGAAACAACTTGAAGATGAGTCGATGATGACCAAAATGAACTTCCATATATAGTACCCTAGCAGCATATCATATTCAGTAACATATCTCAAGTGGTAAAGTTACCAACAATATACCCCCAATTATTGACCTTAAACATCTGTCCTTGCCCTTTAGAAAAATATACTTGTTGTTCTAGCAAATTGACATAGGAACCTAAGGTTTGTAAGTTATGGACTCTTCACTGCAGTAGTACTGACTCGCCATTATAAAAACTTCAAATAACAATCAAGTAAACAGTACCTGTGCTTGTCAATGTGAGAGTGTGCAGCAGCATCCAGCTTAACAGGTGATAAGTGATCAGTCTCAGCAGGCTCATGTGCTCTATCTTCAGTACTTGAGGCAGGTCTGTCCAGTGAATCCAATAAGTAACACTAAAGCAGCCCACAAAATACACTTAGCAGTAAGAAAGGATAATTATAGCTTACACAGGCCTTCTTCTCAATCCAGAAGAAAGGGATATCTGCCTTTTTAACTCAATGTCAGACGGGTTTTCTTTAACAAAATTCCTTTCAGAGTCCTCAGATACTTGTATGTCAGGCTGAGTTAGAAAATTCAAGTGGTTAAATGACAATCATAAAGTGCACCTATTTAGCCAAAACTAAAATGGAATATCTGAAAATAAAAACAAAAAATCGAACAAGTTTTACTGCCATATGATGCATTCCAACCAAGTATCAATAATGCAAGCCATAAAGATCTTTCCATTACGTAATAAATCCTTAAGGTTGGTTTGGCTGAGTAGATGGAAAAAAGATGATGGAATAAAACCTGCCATACAATCCTAATTCTACCCTACATGGTATAAAGATCCTTTTACATTTCAATATCCCCCCAAGATAAAATAGTCAACAAATACATACCACATTGTTAACCAATTTGCAAGCAATGGCTTCAATCTTCTCTGAATAATCATTCAACACAGCCTTTGAAATCCTGCATGAACAGAGTGTGGATATATACACAAACAAATGAATGCAAAAATATTCAGTTGAGAAACATATCAAAGGCAACAAGAATATAACAGCTTTAATCAATCAGTTACGAAAGAGAAGAAGATCATGAATTATCAATGACCAAGGGAAGGGATAGAAGAGGAATAAACTATTAAGTATCAAGTTAGATTACTTTAAAGAAATATAACAATTTCTACAAGTCCAAGATCCCATCTCATGTTCAATGTGAATCATAATTTCAGGGAAATTCACTTTAAATACTAAAATAAGTCCATTCTTTTATTCCAGTCAACTGGGCCTGTAAGTATTGTCCGAATATTAGGACCATTGCTGTGATAGAATACTAGGAAATTTATTATGCTAGGAATGGTTTCGAGCTGGGCTTATACTAAATATTAGTATAAATAAAAGTAATAGATTTGTGTTTTATATTACAACATCACAATTATTCACAATTCGCTCTTCACTCTTTTCCATGTAATCCCTAAAATTTCACCGAGTATTAATTTCTAACATTCAGATGTTCAATCCCAAAAAAACTCTTTAAGAAAGAAAACCTCGCCTTACTTAATAGTAACAGATTGATGCACATGTAAAGTCTATATAAGCTAGCCCAAGACTTGTAACTGATATGTGATGAATAATATGAATCTTCTCCTCTGTTTCTCTATTCTTCCCCTGTTTCCCTCTTCTCTCTTCTCTCTCTGAGTTTTCTGTTGCAAAACAGATCATGAGGGGAAAAATTGGGGTGGCTATTTTGTTTTAATAATGTTTGGGATAAAGTGCGTCTGTTTTTTTTAAGTAGTCTACAAATTTTCCAAAATTATGAAGGTGGCAATGGCTCCACTCAAACCCTATGAAGATCCACCCCCTGCTATTTAAGGTATACTAAAATTAAGGGTAGCATTTGCAAGTTCTAAAATTAGCACATTACTGGGTTGTGATTTATAAACAACAATGACTTATGGAGTCTCGCTTATAACTACTTGATATTTGTGTATCAAATTGCAAATGAAGAGACTTACAGTACCTAGGTAAGCCTTCTGGTGTCCTCTCTTCAGCCAATTGTTCCAACTGTTCACGCAACGTAGCAACATACTGCACAGTGAACAAAAGATTAAGCCTTTCTTTTCCCCAGTTAAAAAAAAAAAATCACCAAATCAACACAACCCTGACTACTCCAAAATAAACAGTCAAGACTTATCCTCAGACTTACATGTACAAGTTTTGCCTGGTTTTGCTGCTGAGGAGCAGCTGCAAGCAACCTCTTCAAGTTTACTTCTGTTTTACTGATACCCATTCCTGCAATGTTTCGTAATTTCACAAATAATTCATTAATCATACATAACAAGGCAAAGAAACAAAACTTATTAACCCAGTGCTATAAAGCTCCCTCCATGGCAGGATCAAAGTAATGGCCCATTATAGGCCTATTTTAGGCAGTCTTACCTTGTATTTGCGAGAGGATAATTTCATTACTTGAACTTGTGACCTCCTAGTCACATGGCATCAACTCCAGCTGCATCAAGCTCCCCTTCAAAATCATACAGATTGCAACAAGCATGATAAGTGATGAATAATGCCACCAGATTTATGAAATTGCCTACCTAATACTTGTCTCCACATATCAAAACTATCAGGTAAAACAAATAAGCAATTAATCGTAAAATACATGTCAATCACACTTACAAGTTACACATTCAAACGTAGTAGAATAATCCTCCACACTCCACTAGTTGATCTTCAAACTTAACTGAAATAACTAGAATAATCCTCCACACTCCACTAGAGAAAGGAAAAGAGCCAGAGCAGAAACAAACAGATCAGGAGAAAAGAGCCAGAGCCAAAGACATACCGCGGGGTCGACAGTCCTGTGCGCGGAGGACGGTGGGATGAGCGAAGATGGCGAAGTCGACGATCCTCTGCGCGGTAGACGGCGGAGCGCGGTAACGATCGAGAGAACGGAGGTGGTCCCACTGCTGAAGATGTGCGCGAACGACGGCGGAAAGCGGACGGGGGCGCCGGTAACGATCAGAGAGGCAAGACCCTGCGGAGGGGAGGGGAGTTATGAGTCACGGAAGCGGTGTGCGAGTGGGTATGGAGAAACGTAACATTTATGCTCTGTTTGCTTGTGAAGGCAATATAATTGGAAGAAAATGATATAGAAAAAAAAAATGAATGGAAAGTGAAATAATTTTGTAGATATTTGCTTGAAAATACATATATAAGGAAAATTGAGGAAAAGAAAAAGTGTAAGATATGTAATTATTATTTTCAATTATGAATAATTTGTATCACACTTTAAAAATGTATATTAAATTAAGCTGAATTTTAAAATCAAAGTTTTAAAATTAATTTACAATTTTAGTAAATATTATTTTTACAACTTGTGTAGATAAAAATGGTAAATCAAGTGGGTTGACATAGAGATTTAACACTTAGTATGTTAAGCAAGTAGTTGAGAGTTTCATTCTAAAATGATCTTTTATTAGAAAAAGCTATGAGATTTAGATATCTATATAGTTGTTTTTATTACAAGGGACTAATGTTGATAAATGGAAAACCCAAAAATAATGAAGAGAATGTAGAAAAAATGGGTAATTTTCCCACCAAAATCTCATTTTTAGTAGGATTTTAGCTGTTTACTTGTTTGGGTTGAACTTGTTACAGGAAATTTAAATTCTTCTTATCAAATTGGTGCTTTCATTTTTTATGCCACGCCTCCTACATCTGATACTCCTATTCCTGATGAATGGCTTGCTGCTATTGATGAGAAACTCTTCTCAGTAGTTTATTTCTTACATTCGAGCACAAAATCCAATATGGATTCAAGTTGACTAGTCTCCTGTAAAAACTCGTTCAACTCTATGTTGAGCACACCCCTCACCTACCACCCCCCTCCGTTTCTCCCCTTGATCATTTTGGTCGCCCCAGCTAGCTTCCCAATCACCCCCATCTCACAACCTACCCAAAGCCCTAAACTTCAACTAAACCCCTCTGAGAGTTCTAATCATTTGGACCGACTCTTTGAAGTTGAACAATATTTTCAGTTGTACCATACTCCTCTAGATCTGATATTAGTTCAAATTAGTTCAATATTTACATGAGAGAGGAAGTTTCGAATTAGTTCAATATTTCATTTTTTTTACTATACTCCTAAGACTCTGAAATCACATTAAGTAGGTAATCATCTCTCTACAAATCATTATCCACACACACCACCTATGGTCTGGTCTACGTGCTTAATGGTAGAATTTCCTATTTGATCAAATCATAAATAAATTAATCAGTCTAAATATTTATATTTTTTTGTTTTCGCAAGATATCTCTACCTCATGGCGGTCATGAAACTAATCCCCTTGACACCTAAGATCACAAAATGGTATATCTCTCCCAATAAATCATTCTCTATATAGAACGCTTTGTTATTGAACTCTTAGAAAAATCTCAAGAAGTTCAGTTTTTTAATATAAATTCCCCTTAAAAAACTACAGTATCTAAAATATTTGTCAACCAATTGTTTCAATTTTCTAATAACCCGTCACATTAACATAATTTTTATAAAATTTAAAATAATAAATAATATTATTATTTAAATTTAAAATAAGTAATTATAGGTGCCTTTCAAATAGGAATAGATAAAGTGGGTTTCGTTTTTCCAATGCGGAAAAAAAAAGAAGATAAAGTGGGTTTCATAACTAATCTTTATCTTTTTTGAAACACATAACTAATCTTTATCAAAACAACTTATGAAAGAGATCATACTGATTGTGTTTCATAATTAATCTTTATCAAAACAAAAAGAAAAGGAGACCATTCCAAGAATATTCTTGCAGATTAATTGGCTTTCAATTTCAAAATAGCCAACTGCATCTAAATTCAATATTCGATTATTTTCCCTATCTCAAACCTACACTAACCATGCATTCTCCACCCTCCGATTACTTAACTAACCTACAGCTCATCACATCCAACGGCTCTAATAGAATATGGTTTCGATTGGAATAATGGAATCTCAACATTTGTTGTCTGTGCGTTACGCTTCGCGTTTGGCGCCCCCTATTGCGCCTTACGCCCCCTTAATACGTCTTTTACTATTTTACCCTTTAAAATTTAAAATATTACTATTTTACCCTTTAAAATTAAAAAAAAAAATCATCATCTTCATCCTTTCACCCTTCTCCATTCCAACACATTCTCCCACCCCCCTTTCTCTCCATCCTTTCACCACCAACATTATCATCTTGTAACAACCACATTCATCATCTTCCATCAACCACCTCCTTCATCTATTAACCATCAACATCCTTCCTCTTGTTTCCTCCTTGCTCCCTCCCGTTGTTTCCTATTATTTTCGTAGAACACTGGTTAAAATTCGCACCTTAAAGTGCGATTTGGGCCTCCAAATCGCACTTGTAGGTGTGCGAATTAGTATTTTTTTATTTTTTTTATTTTTCCGAAGTGCGAATTGCACCTTAAAGTGCGAAATGGGCCTCCAAATCGCACTTATAGGTGTGCGAATTAGTATTTTTTTATTTTTTTATTTTTTTTTATATTTTTTCTAAAGTGTGAATCGCACCTAAGAGTGCGAAATGGGCCTCCAAATCGCACTTATAGGTGCGAATTAGTATTTTAATTTTTTTTTAATATTTCTGGCCCTGAAAAAGGAATTTCTAACGGTCTCGGATGGCGACGGGCTGAACTACAAAGTCGTCATAAGCTCGGTGTCCCGAGCCCAAATTCCATCGTTTGCTATTTTTTTTTTAATTTTTGAAAAAAAAATTTCACCATAAATTTCTAAATATGTCAACTAGACTAACTGTGGTGGTCCCATAATTTTTAAAAATCATTTGGGCATTTTTTGAATTTTTTAGATGTTTTTTAATATGAAATCGCACTCCTAGATGCAATTTATGTACATAAATCGCACTCCAAGATGCGAATAATAACCAGGCTTCGTGGTTCACTTCGAAAATTCGTTTTCTCTCTCGAAATGAGGATTTCAAGGTTTCTTACTTGCCCATTCTTTATAGGATAACGTAAAAGGAGATGACAATAAAGTGGATGGAGAAAAATGTTGATGGTGATGAGTTGAAGAGGAAGAAATTGGAGTTTTGAAAATTTTATGCTTTTTTTTTTGTTGGTTCAGTTTTTTTTTTCAGTTTTTTTTTTGGACAGAAGGGTATTTTGGAAATTTTAGAAAAATAGGGGGGCGTAAGGCGCAATACGGGGGGCGCCAAACGCGATTCCGTACCCTTTTGATCTCACTAGCCAAGACACAATTTTGAGAGCAGTTGGAGACACCCATTGCCATTAGGATTAAACTCATTCTCAGAAGAAGAAGAAAATGGCTGGAAGTGTGGCGGTTTTTGACTTCGACAAGACGATCATTGATTGTGACAGTGATAACTGGGTTGTTGACGAGTTGGGTTTCACTGATTTGTTCAATAACCTTCTTCCCACCATGCCATGGAACACTCTCATGGTAATCTTTTAAAAGATTTTCATGAAACTTGTTTTTTTTTTTTTCCTGATTAAATCATGTACTACTCTGTTTCCTTATTGCCCTGTTTTTGTATTATAGGCTAGGATGATGATGGAGCTTCATTCTCATGGAAAAACCATTGAAGACATTGAGCAAGTTTTGCAAAGGGTTCCTATAAACCCCAGAATAATCTCTGCAATTAAAGCAGCCAGTGCTTTGGGGTACATATCTTTTTTCCTTTTTTTTCATTGGTTTTCTATAAGGGCAAATTGTAGTTTTTTTTTTAAACTGAAATTGTAGTTACTTACATACTTTTAGGTTTGTCATTGTTGCACTAAACACGCATCTATTATTTAACATATGAGAAAATTACACCAACTTGCTTAACTTGCTGTAAATCTAAATAAAATTTGAAAAGAGGGGATATAAATGCACTTTACAAAATAAAGGGGACCTAAGTGCAATAGTAATGACAGTCATTGTAATTTACCCTTTTTATAAACAAGGCAGTCATACTAAAATAAAATCTTAATAAAGGGGATCAAGAAATAGTTGCTAACACTAATTTGTAATTTTCAGATGTGATTTGAGGATTGTAAGCGATGCAAACACCTTCTTCATTGAGACAATTTTGAAGCACTTGGGAATAAGGGAGTGTTTCTCAGAGATCAACACTAACCCAAGCTATGTCAATGAAGAAGGAAGGTTGACAATTTTGCCTTACCATAATCATTGTTGTAATCTGTGCCCTCCAAACATTTGCAAGGTATATATGTATATACTGATACTATTAATCATACATTCTTATCCAAAGTGATTTGAGAAGGTGAATGGTCTTTTTTTTTAAAGTGTGAGCGTTAGCTAAAATTGTCTCCGCAAAAAAGGGATAGACAATTTAATCATCATTATTATAAAATGTTGATCAAGTTAATTATTTTGATCACATAAACTTAATCAATATTTTATAAAATTGGGAATAAATTACTTCCTTTTTACATTTTTTTCTTGGAGGAACTTGACTAATGCACTCAAGAAGGTTTCTCCTGGTCTCTAATTTTAATTAAAATCGTTACCAATATTACAGGGTCTAATCATAAAGAGAATCCAAGACACAATATCCCATGAGGAAAACAAGAGGTTCATCTATCTTGGTGATGGTGCTGGAGACTATTGCCCAAGCTTGAAGCTTAAAGAAAGAGACTTTGTGATGCCAAGGAAGAACTTTCCAGTGTGGGACTTGATATGCAAAGACCCTTTACTTGTTAGAGCTGAAATCCATGAATGGAAGGATGGAGAAGAATTGGAACGAGTTTTGCTGCATTTAATCAACAAAATTTCAATGCGAGAGAACCACATTGCTAAGTTCATCTCACCTGATTGCAAGCTTGCTCTATCTAACGAGACATTCCCTCGAGTTCTTCCGGTTCAACAATAATATTCTTTGCAAAAGTCACAATGAATTGTTGAGAAATTTTACATTAATTAGAGATATTATTAAGATAATTTTTATATATGAAAAAACAATCTTCAACCCCTCAAATTAGCTTTTATGGTTGAATTAAATTCTGATACGGATTTTGTTTACTTTGCAAAAGTCACACCACTTGATTTCTTGTGCATTTTAGTTTCTTAGTTACATACTCCATCCATCCGTCCCAAATTATAAGGACCTATTTATATAATTAGATCTATTAAGAAAATATGTAATAAATTAATTAATACCTTTGTTTTATTTTATTTTATATAAGTATTTCATATATACCCCTATTTTTTTTGGGTTACAAGAGGAAGTCATATATACCCCTATTTAAAACTAATCAGTGTATTAATTATATTTCACTTCAATATCCAACAAATTGAGTAAAAGAAGTCATGAAATTAATGAATTTTCATTTCCCATCAAATTAAATTAAAAAATTCACACATTGAATTCAAGTGACGCCAAAATGATTTTAAAATTTGTTTGAATTCACGCCAAAAAAAAATCTATGGTGATGGTAGAAACTCACGTGTACCCACCATGTAGAAAATAAATAAATGAATGGAAAAAATTTTCTATGATATAGAAAATAAATGAATGGAAAGTGAAATAATTTTGTAGATTATTTGCTTAAAAAAACATATATAAGGAAAATTGAGGAAAAGAAAAAGTGTAAGATATGTAATTATTATTTTATCCTTTATGAATAATTTGTATCACACTTTAAAAATGTATATTAAATTAAGATGAATTTTAAAATCAAAGTTTTAAAATTAATTTACTATTTTAGTAAATATTATTTTTATAACTTGTGTAGATAAAAATGGTAAACCAAGTGGGTTGATGTAGAGATTTAACACTTAGCGTCTTAAGGAAGTGGCTGAGAATTTTATTCTAGAATGATCTTTTATTAGAGAGAGCTATGAGATTTAGATATCTATACAGATGTTTTTATTACAATGGACTAACCAACAAGATAAATGGAAAACCCAAAAATAATGAAGAGAATGTAGAAAAAATGGGTAATTTGCCCACCAAAAATTCCTTTTTAAGTAGGATTTTAGCTGTTTACTTGTTTGCGTCGAACTTGGTAGAGGAAATCTAAATTATTCCTATCAAATTGGTGCTTTCATTTTTTGTGCCACGCCTCCTACATTTGATACTCCTATTCTTGATGAATGGCTTGCTGCTATTAGTGAGAAACTATCCTCAATAGTTTCTTTCTTGCATTCGAGCACGGAATCCAGTATGGATTCAAGTTGACTGGTCTCTTGTAAAAACTGGTTCAACTCTCAGTTGAGCACACCCTTTACCTACCACCCCCTCTATTTCTCCCTTGATCCTTTTGGTCGCCCCAGCTGGCTTCCCTATCTCCCCCATCTCAGAACCTACCTAAAGCCCTAAACTTCAACTAAACCCTTTTATAGTTCTAATCCTTTGTACCAACTCTTCCAAGGTGAACAATATTTTCAGTTGTATTATACTCCTTTAGATCTGAGATTGGAGATAGAGTAATATTTTTTTACACAAGAGAGGAAGTTTTGAATTAGTTCAATATTTCTTTTTTTACCATAGTCCTGAGACTCTGAAATCACATTAAGTGGGTAGTCATTTCTCTACCAATCATAATAATGGTAGAATTTACTATTTGATCAAATCATAAATAAATTAATCAGTCTAAATTTTTATCTTTTTTTTTCCGCAAGGTATCTCCACCTCATGGCGGTTATGGAACTAATCCCCCCTTAACACTTCGAGATTACAAAGTGGTATATCTCTCCTAACAAATCTACCATATCTATCATAGTATCTCTAATTGTGAGTCCTCACTTTGGAGAGTGAGACACTCACACAATACACTCTCCCTCACATGCAGCCACATCATTCTTTCTAAAAAAATCTCATTGTTTTTCTCTTCACTATTGGGTGGTGTAATTCACTCTTCATTATCGCAATCGTTATTTGATATACTCTTTATTCTCATTCCAGCATTAATCAACACATAATTAATAATATTTTTCTCTCTCATTCTTTTTAAAATTTATTTCTCATTAAACTTGAGATAAATTACTATTTTAAATTCACAATTAACTTACAATTTTTATTTGAAAGAACTAACGTAAAATTGATTTGAATAAAAAAATTTAAATGGAATTTCTTAAATTTATTTCTCTTTATAAGTGTTTATGTTACTATTATAGAAAATTGATAGTAAAAAGAAACGTTCAATTTTTTTTTTTACAATTTACATGACTAAATTTTTTATATCATTTGTATAAAAAAATATAAATTAATAAATTTATGAACAATTGTGTTGTTTTATACAAAAAAATACTTAAAAATGTAAAATAATTATTAGTATTAGTATTTTAAGTTTAGTCAATAAATTATTATAAGCATATAAGTACAAAATTTTCAGCAATTTTTTATATTTTATAGTTAATAAATATAAAATTTATAAAAAAATTGTGAAAGTAAATGTAACAATTTAAATAATTCATTAAACTGGAATTATTGAATAAGAAAGTAATTGTAAAAGGAATTATTAAACTTCTAAAATTATTTTTTACTAGTTTTCTATGCTGGATGGACCTTGTTGCTATTTACTATTTCATTAATTATCCAAGTAGTATTCTTTTCCCTCTATAATGAGAATCCATCCAATCGCATTTTTATTTTGGAGCGTGGGACTTGAAAACAAAACAAAACATATATAATCCATCCATGAATTCAATCATGTAATCAATCAACACACACGCAGCTCAGCTCTTCTCACGTTGATTTCATCATCGAAAACTAACTTGAGTCAGCTGAATCTGCATCGATCTTGAACGAACTGATCAATTTGGAGAATTGACACAAACGAAATCAAAAGGAATTGATTATTAAAGATGTACGTAGATCACGCATTCTCGATCAGAGATGAGGAGGACACCATGGTGGAGAAATCGTACACGGCGGCGAGTGACAGCAATGCAGCACCTATCAAGGAGATCGCCCTCGCCGTTTCTCTTCTCCTCTTCGGAATCCTTGCCATCATAATCGGTTCCCTCATGGCGTACTACCACGTTGGCGGCGACAACGCTCACGGTACGTAATTTCAAAGTAGTGATCGAGATCCTCAATCCCCAAACATGCAACTACGCTAGAGGATGTGACTAATTAATTGTTTTGTTTTTTGTTAATCGAATGATGGGTATATAGGTCTGTTCTTTGTAATTCTGGGAATGATGCTGTTCATACCGGGTTTCTACTATACGCGGATTGCATATTTTGCTTACAAAGGATACCAAGGCTTCTCTTTCTCTAACATACCTCCTGTATAGCTAAGCTAGCCACCTTCTTTATGTATAGTATAGTATAGGTTTCTATGACCCTTTCCTTTTCGTTTTGCCTGTGACAATTATATGCATATTTGTATTGGATGATGCAATTGATTTGAATAAAAAAGTATACTATACAAATTACGACTGTTGAGATTTTATTCTGTTTAGCAGAATCAATTTTCCCTCTCTTCAATCTTTTTCTTGTTTCCATTAGTGCATTTTATTCTGTTCTGGTCTGTAATTTGGCCTTCCGTGTCTTGGATTGTTCCTTCAATGTTTGTCCATCAGGTTTTGAATGTACAAATTAGGAAGAGATAATTTATTATTATTGTAATATAATTACTCTAAGAGCCAACCGCTACTTGATAATTAATTAATTGTTATCAAGTGAGCACGAGGGAAGAAATTTAAGGAACATCAAAGTTTGGAGTTGGAATCAATTGCTAAGCGGTTGTTCCATCTCCGAGTTGAAAAAGGTTAATGTATGTGAAATGAAGAAAGAAGAGTACTCCACGTGCTAAACATCACTCTAAATTACTAAGTAAGTGGTGGAGGAAACCCGAAACAAAATCCTTACGTGAAATTGAAGCATACCTCTAAGCAAGAAAAGACAATTTCTTTAGAACCCATTCAAAATTGAGGGGTTCCAAACATTTTGTTTTGATTTGCCATGATTTTCTTTATAATAAATTTTTAAATTTACAACTTAGTTCTTTATTTAAATAATGAACATAATGACACCGAGCACTCTCATTTTTTAGAGTATTGAAGCAATGCCCTTAAAAAAATTATATTGTAAGTGAAAAAGAAGGATTTTTTCTACATCTTCACAAAAAGAATTTGAGAGAAACACTAAGGAAAGCTGAGAACTTGAGTTCCAGACTATCCGACCAGTTGGGAACACTTTTCATAATAAGAAAATCAATATACTAACTAAAGAATAAAAACTACAATTTTTTTATATTTTATTTACTATTTTCATAATATTTTTAAAAATAAAAAATAGAAAGAGTAATAAAAAAGTTGATGTTTTTATAGTTAAAGTTGACTAAGAGAAAGTCAAACTCACCCTAATTTATTCCATGTAGAAATGCTGGCAGCGTAGGCCGGGTAAGCGCGCGTGAATCAGAATGGAGAAGAAGCATGCCGGCGGCGGTAAGAGGAAACGGAAACCCTCGTCCGGCGACCCTTATCTTCACGTTCAAGTCTCCGACGCCAACGGCATCTTCTCTCTGTTACTCTCATCCCTCTCCAACCTCCACCAACCCCACTCTCTTCCCTTCATCAACAAATGCTTATTCAAACTTCGCCCCTCTCTTCTTCTTCTCTCCCAATCCTCACTCCCACCCATTCTCGCTTTGCTTCCATCTCTCCTCGCCTCCACAAATTCCCAAATCGCGCGCCGTGTGGCTGATACCATCGGCGCCGCCTCGCTTGCTTCGCTGGACCTCAACGAAGAAATCGCCTCCGATTCTGAGACCTTGATGGGGTTAATCTCTCTACTGGAGAATCCCAACAGAAAGGTTCTGTTCTCTGCTTGCAATGCCATTTTGGACTTGTCCACTACCACTCTCGCCCAACGACAACTCCTCAAGTTTTCTGCTTTGGACAAACTCATGTAAGCATTACTTTCATTCAATTGAACCATTCATGCTTTTTTATTTCTAAGTAACTTGACTTTGCAATTTATCACTATGTGGAAAAGAAAAGAAAAGAAAAAATTAGAATTGAATGTTCAATTTATGTGAATTAATTGAGTATAGGAGGATGGATGGCTAAACAATTGACATTGCTTAGGTTTGTGTTTCTTCAGATTTTTAAGGGTGTGAAATCCGTGTGTTTATGGTCTGACGGCGATGAGAGTTTTCACTCTCTTAAGATTGGGATTAGGGAAGATGAATTATCAGTGGCTGTTCTCAGTGCAACTGTTGTTCTTATCAATGCTTGTGAAGTTGAGCAGCTGCAAAATATCCCCAGAAGCCTCTCTGAGCGATTTCTGCGCCTTCTAAAAGAGATAAGGGCAAGGGTAAGTGATCACGTGGTGATAGGAAGCGCTGAGAAATCTAGTGAAGAAGGACGTCTCTGTAAAAGCAACATTGGAGTTAGTAACCTTGCAGAAAGCATCTTTAGGCTTTCCATTGATGCTTCTCAACTTACTGTCTCTTTGCCATTTGAAGTCGTCCAAAGGGGTCTTTTTGGGACTGATTTTGAGGATTTTATGTCAAATTACTGGGAAGTTTCTCCTTTTCTGCTATCAAGGGCATTAAAGGATCTAAATGTGCATGATATGTTTAGTCCATTTATACAATCCTTGAGGTGGAATGGGAGTGTTCCGTCCCTTCTGTCCTCAATACTTAAAGGTCTAGTGTCTTGTTTTCCTATTGCTTCAGATGAGCAAAACATACTCAATTTTTTGAATGAGGTGAAAGATAGATTGGGTTGTCCTCTAGTCTACCAGCAGGATATACGAGTTGTGAAAACTGAGAGCCAAACAGGAAAAGAGATGCATTACTTTCAGGACCTCCATCCTGGCTGCACTAAGGAGCCTCTGTATTTTACTATTGATGATGTCTTCAAGTGTTGGCAAGCTTATGACGAGGGTTATACAGTTGCCCTACGTGGTCTGGAGTTTCGCTATCCGAGCATTGCTGCTATTGCAGATACATTAGCACTCATGTTTGGCCAACCTTCAGTAGGTGCCAATTTGTACTTAACACCACCTAATTCTCAGGGTCTGGCTTGTCATTTTGATGATCACTGTGTATTTGTATGCCAGATTTTCGGTTCCAAGCAGTGGACTGTATTTTCTCGACCCAGTCAGCTATTACCTCGCTTATATGATAATCTATGTGGTTCTCATATTGACTGTACGAAAGCTGGTAGAAGAGAGTACTTCCTCAAGGAGGGTGATGTATTATATATTCCCAGGGGTTTTCCTCATGAAGCTAACACATACTCTGATGTTGGTGATGGTTCAACTGAGTTTTCGTTGCACCTAACACTTAGTATTGAGGTTGAACCTCCTTTTGAGTAAGTAAAGGTTAATTTCAACTATTTTTTATTGGTTCAACTACAATAAGCTTTTGTTGTGATGATTTGGTGGGTTTTAAAGGTTTCTTTTGTTCTTTTACAGTTACAACTTTATCAAGTTTATTATGGTTCCTTTATCCTTTTGTTTTATGTTAGAGTAAAATGCTTTTAATAGCAAAGTTATAAATTCTGTTGTGCGTAAATTTTTTAATGTTTGGTGTGCAAACAGGACAGGATACTGATATTGCATATAATAATGAGATGGTATACATTTAGTTCATCAAGCGCTTTTGTGTCGATTCACCTGGGGAAGGAAGTTGATGCTAGCAATTAGTAGTTGTATTTAGTAGCTTGTGGCCAATCACCAATGCGTGTCTTCCATTGGCAGTGAATGGCAAAGAAACATGTGGTCAGTGGCTGAAAATAAAAATGATTAGTCTTGCTGAGGATTGTGAATCTCATGGAATGCTTGAATTTTCTTTGAAAGCACTGCTTTTCTAAATAGGAAATCGTGAAGGAGAATCACACCAAACATAAGACGGGGGAAATATGAAAAATCCTTCAGAAAATTTCTGCTGGGAAAGAAATAAATCTTAGTCTTGGAGATTCCTTTTTAAGCTTATGGCAGTTTCTCCTATTTAGTGTGATTTTTGCTTTTCTCCTTTTCTCTTGCCACTGCATTGTTTTGTTTTTTTGGGGTATATTTAGCATGTTATTGCCACATTGTAGCTTAGTTCAATCTATTATGATGTTAAAATCCTATCTATTGCCAATTTAGGGGCTTTACTAGTTTTGATGCTTCAAAGAAAATGGCTCCTATGCAATCTTTCATGCCTATGAATGAAGCTTGTCGGTACACTGAGGAATATGATGTGTCTATTGTATGCATATATGAATACAGTTAATTGATGTTTTTAATCCTTGTAATTGTCAATATGTGATACAACTTATTATTAGATGAATACTTGATAATACCTTTGACTAATTGGCACTGGAAGGTATAAATCCTCCAGTCTATGAACAATGGCCCTAAGCATGCGTGGGACCATGTTCATGGGACGGGAAAGTTGCACCCCCATAATGAGATTTCCCAAGCTCTAATCAAATCTACAGTAACATGATTATTAATATTAAATGTTCATGCTATTTATACTCCCAAATAAGCATTGTGGTTCACTACTGATCATAAGTTTTATTGGTTGGTTACCAAATACCATGGGAGTATGGGACCGCCCATTGGTTAAACCAGTAATACTTCCAGAGTTTGGTTTGTTGTAACATCTTAAAATAGTGCTTACGGCAACATCATGCAACACCTCTTGTTCTTTTGCAATTATTTCTCAGATTTTTCATTGATTATAAGAATTTTGAATACATTTGTTTTTCTTTTGAGTTATATTTCCTTCAAGTTGAGCATGTATAGGTCTGACATATTGATAATAAAAGTTTTTTGATAAATGTTGAATTCGAATCAGAAAGCTGAAACAATGCATGTGGAATGACCCACACTAAAATCAATTATTAAAATTAGACAAGTGTGTCTGCAGGACAAAGGGGCAAGCTTTCAGACCCATGTCTTTGGAAAGCTGATTCATGGACCAGTTTTTATAGGATTCAGTGTAATAATGATGCCTATTGCCTACGTCAATTATTACCCGATTGATAAGGATCAGTATAAAATTATTAACCTTTCATCTTCCTGCTGGTTTGTCCTCATGCCTACATGAAGAGAAAGCGAAGCTTGGATTTACTCTGTTTGGGTCACAGGAGAGACGCCATAACTAGGTTTTTCTATTTGGGGAGATTATGTAATCATTAGGGCTTCCTGTTAATTTATGATTTTTTTTCTGTTTCGAATTTCCTTTTCTGTTGATTGTATGTGATTGGTAGATTGGTAAATTGTAAGTTATATTTGACTTCATATTGATAATTCTACCTGCAAATGAGTTAACTGAAGAGGCTTTAAGCACTATAAGTGTGTTAATTGAGCAGCTGAAAATAACTTGCTGCAAATGAAAGATTATACTTGCTGCTTAGAGTTCACGATATTGTAGCCATGTTTACTTGACTTGTTATCTTTGTTAATTTAAATGGCTGAGTTTCTCGTATGTGTATATATCATTAAACACAGGTGGGAGGGAGTAGCTCAGTTTGCACTTCATTGCTGGAATGAAAACCAGAAAAAGCCATGTTATGATGACTTGAACTCTCTGTCTCAAAAACTTGATCTTGTGTCTGTGAATCTGTTACATCTTGCCATTGGGATCATTAGCAATTCTGATCCTAGCTTTCGAAAAGCATGCTTGACTGCTGCAGTTTCCTTGCCACCAGGTGTTTATGATAGGCTTGTTCAGAATCAGAGAAATACTTTCTTCCACTTAATTGATAAAATCCATACCGAATCTAGATTCTTGGAAGTGCTGAGCAGCATAGAGGTTGCAATTCAGAAAAACGAAGATCCATTTCAGCAAATCCTATGGCTTTGGGTTATGGAAAAAGAGACCAGCAGTGGATACAACACAAATAAATCTTTCATGATTGAAGATCTACTCTCTATATGTGCCCAACACAAGGACAAATTGGAAGCTGCTTTTTTGAATGTGAAGTCCAGGTTTTGTAGTGAGGTGGTATTTGAGGATGTTGTAAATAGTCACAGGATGCTGCTTCAGAAGTATAGAAAAACTAGAAGGCGATATATAAATGGAATGGTTTCACTTCATGATAAATTGTAATACTACTGTTTTATTTTTCATTATTTTCATTGCATGGGCGAGATGAATCATATTCTCCTAGTGGAATGCCTGACATCGGCTAGCCGCCAACTCATCAGGTTAGTACGCTTCTGCAAGCTATTGCTTACAAGTTATGCATGGATGTAGCAAACTACATTAGCAATGAACATGAATCATGCAATCAGCTTTAGTATATTAAAAAACACAAGTCCCACACAATGCATTACATTTATATATTTGTAAGAACTACATGGCTGCATATATCTCTCAGAGCAAAATTAAAGCTGCAGCCTACTGTTATGGATGTTTTGGAGTTGGATGAGTTGTTACTCCATGGTAATCTGTATGATAGACAAGTTCAGGAGGACTGTAACTGTTGATGGTATACTCTAGTCTCATGAAATCTTCCTTGGCAGGGATACTTTCCATTGTCTTGTCTGCTACCTGCATTTTATACTGCTATGTTCCAGGAATAAATGGAAATAGTAAGGAAAAAGGTGCTGATTTATGAGAATGCACAAGGGAGAGGGGAAAGGTTAGTAGAGGAAAAATTGGTTTATACCTTCTATGAATATGTTACATCCTATTTCTGATCTTACTTTCTGCTATTTCTTGTCTTAGTGCATGTTTGAATATATGGTGGAAAATTACAGCGACCCAAAATCACGGTGGGCAGAAGTAGCTTCCCTCAGCTTTTGTTGCTGTTTACCGTGATTTTGGTTTCATCGTGGTTTTCCAAAGTGTATCCAAACATACATGTAGATAATTGACTGGGAATAAACATACCTCGGGTTCGTGGTAGTGGGCAGAGGTTGACATGCTCAACTTCCTTGTTGGTGTAAAATCTAGAGAATAGCTTGTATGTTGGGAGAGAGAATATAAAGAGAGTATGAGAAGGCAGCATAGAAGGAAGGTTGAAGAAGCCATCTGAAAAATGAAAATAAGGTTTACTACTACTACTACTACCCATAGGGCAAGTTGTTAAGTACTTGAAACATTATATAGAAGAACATGGAGGTGCATTTCAGAAGGAAGTGATGGGGGGAGAGAGAAAGAGAAAAGTGTATGCAATTATTGATTAAGGAGCTGGGGAAACATGTTTTAACCTACGTGCCCACGGTTCTAGTGCTTATGTTGGACTAGCCTCACACTCACTCTCTCTTTCTTACTGTTCCTTCGAAATTTAGCTCACATGCATGTCTCATGCCTAATGAAACCACACTGCCACGTCACCAGCCTATGTTTTGTCCTTAACAATAAACACTGGCTGTGACATGCCATTCTTTGGATGCTATATTTCAGCAATATCTTAACCTCTCTCATTATCTTGCAGATTTTGTTGGCATCTTCAGACACTTTTGGTTGCTGTAATTTAGTCAAGCTGGACCCTCTAAAGTCAGAATCTACCATCCTTTCAAGTATTTCATATCTCTTTGTACCTAAACATCATTTCATTATCACTAGGATTGAGTAACTAACATGTCTATCTACACTTGCTGGATATTATGGTTAGAAATGAAAACTTTGTTTTGACTTTGGTAGAAATGTATCTCAAGAACCAAATTAACCCAATAGATCAAACCGATGAATGATTTTCTATCTTTAAGTAAGTGTTCACACATTACCAATGCATATAAAGCATAATCTTCAATCGACAGTTAAGTATCCAAATTGAGGAGCCAGATTGGATTATGTTTTGTCATCAAAGTTTGTGTCTGCTTTTCAAATTGGGAATGACATCTAAAATCCGAATTCATCCAATCTTGATTTAACATTTTTTAATCCCTAAATGTAATGGATTTAGAATTCATGATCCTAAAGAATCTGGAACCGACATATTCATCGCTGTTATTATTATTATTATTATTAAAATTTGTGTACAGTGTTGGGCATAAAATTTGAATTATGACCTCATACAAACACTGGAGCTTATCTACGTTGTTACTTGGTTACAATATGAACCTAGGACAAGGGAATACATCCCCTAATTTGATTAAGTCCGAATCAAATTGAGAAGGCTGGACAAATGCAACAGAAATACATGCCCTCATTTTTTCCCTCTAATTTATGACATTTGGGTCATTTTTTCTTTGAATACAACCTTATATTTCATATGATTCTCCCCTTTTATCCTCACAATCACACTTTTAGCTCAAATTTGTTGAATGATAATTATTAATATCTAATCATTCATGTGAAAACCAGAACTTATCCGTTGGAGTGACTGGATCAATAAGCAACCAGACCATTTATTCATGCTTTATATCACTTAGATTTAAAAAAAAATGCTAAATATCACTCACCTATTTTACTTTCTATTATTTCTGATTTATTCTATTCAACTAGTTAACTTATTAGTTTAACCAGTAATCTAATACTCTGACCAAGTTTATACTGGTCCGGGGTTAATAACAATGAATTTAGTGATGTAATGGATTAAATTTAAAAATAAATAAATTTAACAAAGTTTTGTTTTAAAAGAATATCAGTTACTACAAGTGGTGAGAATAATGGAATGTAATCATAAATGTCTACTGAAAAACTCTAATAACATTGATCACGTTTTATAATTCTTCATGGCTTATTTTTATCTTCTCCAATATTATTTTTTTAAAGCAATGACATCTTCTCTTAGTCTGCTTTTGACTGAAGACATGAGAATAAACGTTTCAGATATTTGTGATTAAGATCCTTGTACATGAATGTTGTTGCAAGTTACAAGCACCACGTAGCATATAATCATATAAGATATGAGTCAAGTACTTGAATAGTGACCAGTCTCAACTGGTTACACGAACAACAAACAACACAATTATATGCCATTTAATGTTAACAATAGTAGAGTAGTAGCAGTTTGCCTTTGTCTTAGGTAATAGACAATTATATTTATGACACTTGAGCCGTTTCTTGAATAATCGGCAATTGACTAGAAACGCTAAATTTCAATCTCCCTGGTCCAACCTCAATAATTAACACCATAATTAATTAGACCTTGCAATCTTTGCATGCCAAATCAGTTGCTACATCATTAACTCAAAATTAATGCCGGTACTAAAATTCCCCTTCAATCCCACAGATTCAATTTCGTTTTGTTTTGATTACTCCCCATTTTCTTATTAACGATTAAAAAATATTAATGTTCTTATTTTTATTTAAATTACCATTTGATTTTTGAAAATACTATTTATCTGTCTTATTAATTTTGACTCTTCAATTTTCCTATCACTGTATAGAATTACCTTTAAATTAAGAGTATAATTAATAAAATGTAAGTGACAGATAAATAGAACAAAAGAGAGGGGGTGACATTCATGTATGTTCTTTGTTAGTATTTTGGTTTAAATTTTCTATTTGAGACCATCAACCATAATATACACCATCCACAACAGTGACTTATCTTCTCTCCGTGAAGACTGCACTAAGCAGTAAATAGCTTAATTCATGTGGGCAATATCGAACCCCTTGGAGACATTACTAATTGAATCTTGAAACCTGCATGTATTATTTTTTCATAGGAAAGTGTTAGGAAAATATGGTATGTTGACTGAAACAAAGCTTAGAATTAAAATATGTGAAAAATGAAATTGTCAAATATTGTTGTACACACATATATACATGTGATTAAGAAAAAGTTATGGTTTCCTAAAAGGAGTCACAAGTCTAACGCATGCTTTTACTTCTCCTCCCTCCTCATTTTCTATTATTACATTCAATTTTCAATATAGAAGTCGTCATTGTAATCAATTTGTACCATACTAAACACAATTTTTCTTTCTTTTTCTTCTCTTCTCTGATGAAAACAAGTTACTCACAACCCATAACTGATTGAAGTTGAATCTCCAAGACCAAGACATAACCCACCAATAAAATCTGTATTAATAAACCTCTTTCACAAAACCCCACTTTCCCATTTGACCATAACACCTTTAAAGGTTCCTTCTTTCTTTCTTTCTGCCTCTCTGTTTTGATTTCTCTGCCATGGAAGATGATGAAGAATGCAGCACAGGGCTATGTCTCGGGTTGGGAATTGGAGGGTACGTGCCAAAAAAGGAGAACCAGAACGTGAACAAGGTAGAGAGATTCATCAATTTGGAGAAAATCCCACAGGGACTACAACATTACCACACAAAAAGCAGTGATTCTGATCATAACACCAAAAACAAGAACTATTGCAGAAAGAAACTGAGGCTTACAAAGGAACAATCAGCCATGCTTGAGAACTGCTTCAACCTGCATAGCACTCTTAATCCAGTATTAATATTCATTCATACCCTTTTTCTCATCATTTTGGATATTTTTCTTAAAAAAACTATCTTTTTCTAGAACTACCAATTATATAGATTAAATAAACACACACATATTTAACTCATGAGTTGTGTTCTTTTGTTTGCTATCATAAGGTAAAAAGGTGTTTATGTGTTGGTTTAATTTTGGTTCTACATGCAGGCCCAGAAACAAGCACTTGCTGACAAATTGAATTTAAAGACTAGACAAATTGAAGTTTGGTTTCAGAACAGAAGAGCAAGGTATCATTGATCTTATTGCTACTTTTATTTTTTCTTCATCAATTTTGCTTCACACTATTGCTGACTCAATTCACAGGGTATATATATATATATAAGGTATGTACTTAAATTCAGAAATGTTAAATTGATTTTCAGGACCAAGCTGAAGCAGACAGAGGTGGATCACGAGTTGTTGAAGAAACAGTGTCAGAATCTAAGCGATGAGAACCGAAGGTTGAAGAAGGAATTGCAGGAACTTCGTGCATTGAAAGTAGGAGCATCACCTTCGTTATGCGCCATTCAGCTATCGAAAAGAGCAACTCTGCCAATGTGTTCTTCTTGTGAGAAACTATTGAAGTTCAATGAAGGGAAGAACAACGTTGCAATCTCAGATGTAGTCCAAAACAACAACAACCTCAAATAAGAGAGCAGCATAGAGTAGTAAGAAGGTGGGAATCAATAGTTAGATGAAGGATATTGGAAATTAGAACAAAAGAAAGCATACATAGATTCATACCCCAGTCCCACATCGATCAGATCAGAAATAAGGAACTGGGTTGCTATTGATTTAATTTTACTAATTAATTAAAATTAACTCACTATTTTGTTCAATGGTTTTAATTGTACTTTAACCTTTTGCTTGCAAATGAAGCTATACTGCAGATAAAGTTTGAATATATGGTTGAAATTCATAGAGAAAATAATTCTCTAATTCAGTCCACTAATTAGAAACTAGCTATGTTAAAGGTTAGAATATTGAATCTGAGCTAGATAGGATTATGTTTTTTATTTATGATATATACATGATGTTAGATACAAAGGATGATTAAGCTGATTCTACATGGAAACTAAGTTATTGATATCTTACCCTATTTTTTGTGTGTGGTCCCAAGGAAGGAAGTCCTACTAAATTTTTTTGTTGACATGCGTTTAATTTTATATATTTAGATAACTTATAGCATACTTCTCATCATGGTGTTTAACATATGATATGATCAAGCAATAACTATTAATTAGTTGATTATCTCTCAATGATCCTCCTAATCATACTATATCTTTGAAATACTACATGAAGCAAGTCACTCACGCGTAATTAGATATGCATACCACATTTAGTTATAAGAGCACTATAATTTTTCTTTGTTTTCAACTCTGTGCTCTTTAATGTAGCTAAGAATAAAGATTAGTAGACATTTAAATGGTCTAAACCACTAGGGAGAGATAGAAAGAGATGAAAGATAAGTGATAAGTTTGATATATGATATGATGTAATTGAAGAAAGAGTCTGAAAGAAAAATAAATGTCCAGAGGTGTCTGTACTGTTTAAGTGCATTTACATGAAGCTAATTTGGTGATTGAACCAACCCACGAGTAGGTTTGCACGTATAGCTAGGGCTACCACCCACTGAGACAAAATGCATGGGATCGAGAGAGACACAATTTTCTAACACCATCCAAGCAAGTACTAGCTAGTGCAACTGCAACTGCTTTTCTAATATTCCATAAAAATCATTACCAAGAAAGAGTTTCATTTGATGGCATTATGTGCACAATACGTGGTGCAAATTGGTAAAGGGAATCTTTATAGGGTCTTCAATTTTTTTAGGGTACCCCACGCGGACATAGAATGTTTCATCCCTCCAACACACGGCTTTGAATTATATTTAAGGGGCAAAGAGTGACTCTCTCACTTTAGGTGAGCAAAATTCATTAAATTATGTAGAATGAAAAGATTAGTAATGCGCATGAATTCATCAACTGATAAATAATTTAAAATATATTAAAAATTGACAATTAGTCAATTATTTTATAATCTAAGGACTCAAGGAGTATATATCCTCTATATGAAAATTTGTCATAATTATGTTCTTTTTTATGGTTAATTTCATAATTATGTTTAGAATGTATAAGTTGTTTCAACTGCGAATAATTAATCATTATGCCACGTACTTTAACCCAAAAAAATGAATAACAAGCGTTATATAGGAAGTCATAACCCACTATTAATTAATGTAATTTGTGTCATAAAAACACCATTATGAATTCAGTTTAACTTTAAAAATGCTATTTGTTATTATTCCTCATTACTTACTAATGTTATGATAAATGAAATAAATTAGAGAGTAACTGCATAAGTTATGATTTATGAATGACTAATCTTGACTAATTTTTAAGTTGTGCGATGTAAGTTAAGGTCATTTCTACATTAGAACACATTAAAAACTGGTCCACTCAAGAACATGTTTTTTCAACTTTAATTTCAATACATATTATTTACAATATGTTTTATATATATTAAAACTAATTAGCAGAAATTTTGTTTTAACTTAATTATGAACCATGTTTTTCTTAAAGCCGTGATTTGACTATCAGCTTCAATATCACTGAAAATTAAAAAGAGTGATCCTTGTTGTAACTTGTAATCAGCTCATTTTGTGTGATTAATATATTTAAAAGGTAATATATGGGTGTATTAATATGATAGTTTAATTATAAGCTTAAATAAGTTTTGGTCATTGTAAATATACTAATTTTCTAGTTTAGTCCTTGTAATTTATTTTCCTTTTGTATCCTCTTAAATTTTGAATTTTTATTTTAGTTTTTGTCGTTAGTGGAAGACCGTTTAGAGCTTATCTAGCCGTCTTTTCTCTTAGTCAGCAATTTCACGCCGGTGCCACGTCACATGATTGCTAATATGGATTATTTAAAAAAAAAGGTTTTTGGTCCTTGTATTATATAGGTTTGTCGCTTTTAGTTCGTTAAAAAAAATTCATCGATTTTAGTCCCCTTTAAATCCAAATCTTCATATTTAGTCCCTCTCATTAGTTTCCTTATTAAGTGGTGAGAAAAAACCTAATAAACTTGCATATGTGATAATGTCATATAAGTATCTCATACTAATGTGGGGTTATTGACTCCCACAAATTGACATCACGGACATAGTACTCTTGTGCTTATGAAATCTAAATAAGCAACGCGTTGCAATAGATTAAACACAACTAAGATAAGATGTTTTTGCTACTTTAATAGTAAGAAAAAAAAATGAAAAAAAAATTCAATATAATTCATTTCATAAGTTGTGCCATGAGGCTCAGTATTTCATCAAATACCTTCGCTGCAACCCCAACATCTCAATTTGTGAAAGTAATTATGTCCACATATCTCTCCATTCGCACAAAAGTATTTGTGAAAATAATTATCACAAGATGGAAGCCAACGCAAGTTGATAATTATCTAGCACAACTCTAGTGCAAAAGGAAAAATGTGTGGTTATTATTCACATATTATTAAATATGGTGAAATTTGGATGTTGAGATTGCAGTGAAGGTATTCAATAAATTACCAATCCGGCATGCCACAATTATGAACAAGATTGAACTTTTCATTTTGTGATTTTTTTTTTCATTTATTAGAGTTGAAAAACATCTTTATTAAAATTGTGCTCATTCTAATACAATGCACCGTTTATGAGGCCGTGAGAAACGTGGAAGTGGAAGTGGAAGAGGAAGAGGAAGAAGATAATTTTAAATTTTAAAAAGAAGGGATGAGAATTGGTGTGCCGAGGTGGGAATATCAACCACCTTGTATCATAAGAGTTCATCCTACATCAAAGATTTTGAGACATTTTTCTTGGTATTTAAGTCAAATCTTGATATATATCTTGGACCCCATTCTCTGTTTAATACTTTTCTTCTTAACACGTGAAATTTGACTTTTGTTATGTAATCATAGTTTCAAATCTCTATTTGAATTAAAAGTAATAATTTCCAAATGTACATATAACTAAAAATTATATTATCAATTTTTTTGTAAACTTTATACTGCATATAAATATATATAATGCTTTTCTTATACGCTAAGAAAACAAGACCACACAAATAGAGATCAGGTGACAAGTCTTATGAGCGTGGTTAACAATCATTTGGTAATCTCTTTCATCAGCCTTCACCAACTCCATTTCACTGCAATTCAATAATACCAACAAGATTTGCCTGCTGTGCAGTCACAAATCACAAATCACAATGGTGTGAAAAGGCGCCATTTCTTTATGGAAGATTATCATTGACTTCGTTTATATAGTATTAGAAACTTTTATATAGGGACATTGGAACCTATATTCAGAACCAAGAAATAGAGGGACATTGAGCCATTGACCTATATGATTTAAGGATAAAATCAATGTTTTCATAATTGTCCAAATCATTGAATCGGTTCAGATACCGATTTAAGATTTGATGATCAGATAGTGTTTAAATTCTTGGTAATTAAATACTACTTTTAATATATATGTACACACAATATATAATTTTTTAACCTTTATTAGACAAGAAAATTAATTTTCTAACCTTTAATATATAGATTTATATGTAGTAGGAGGGTTTTTGGAGAATTTATTTGAGAATATGTCATTACTCTAAAATAAAACATGATTCACATTTGATTGAACAAGTATCATAACATAGAAATAGAACCACAAGCATGGACCGAGAACAAAATTATAATTAATAGTTAAAAAATCAACGTTTAGATTTCAACAATTCTTACTGAAGATATTTATGCAATAGGGTATGCTTTTTGCTAGTGCTAAAGGCTAAATCTGATCAATAGATTTAGCAATATACAGATAACAAATTGACTTTTGACTTGATTATGTGCAATTAAATACACTTTCCCTAGTCTCCTAATGATCAATCTCATCATAATACCCAGCGGCAAGAATTTGTCTCATTTAAATTGAGGGAATCACTCTGTCGTGTAAAGTACACTATTATAACTATTGATTGAAAAATAATAGTTGAGACTTAAAAACATCATAATTTGTTATACACGTGTAAGTATATGATCTCGATCAAAAACTTTGTTTGAGAAATCAACAACTATAATAGCTTACTTTACGCTCTAACCTGACTCCCTAAATCTAGAGGAGGAGAGAATGCAGTGAAAAAATAATGGTACATTTTTCCTTGTTCTCAATGACCTTGATGTAAGCCAAGATATTTCCCTCTTTTTTGCCCACACAAAAAGTAAAGCCATTGAAAGAAAGGGTCATCATATAAGTCAATTCCTTGAATTGGTTTGTTGAAAAACCAGAGTGGCATAAATGAGCTCATTCCATGCATCAGGGACCCCAGGAAGGCACCAATGGCTGCAGTCTTGCTTCCTTGTGGAGACTTTCTTTCCAGCCATTGTGTTCTTGCCATACACAGATGGGTGGCCATCCTTGCGGAAATTAGTCAGCCTCGTCACGTTTAACAACCTTACTGGAACCTTCTTCATTCCTTGGATCACTTCCTCCACTATCTTCATTTTCAATGGATAGTTATCCAGGATGGAACCATTCAAAACTGGTTCAGTTTCTCCATTGCATGACCCACCTGAGTCCCAGTCTCCACCTCTGACAAAGATTAGTGAGCATTATGATATGATTGAAAGAGCCACTAATGGTGGTGTACAGACTTTTCTTTTCTCCATTATCATGTTGCACTAATAGGATCTTTTCCAAAAATAAAAATTGAAATCTTCTGAAGTGAGGGATGTGCATGTTTAATTTTAAGTTGAACCCAACTGAACGCCAGTGGAGGTCTTGGGTTCCTTTAATGTTTCTAACGAACATTCTCGAATTCCAATGGACTAAATGTGATTTTCAACTGGAAACCAAACATGCCGTAGTTTACTAGTTTAGAAAAAAAGTGTCAAGTCAAAGCCATTGACGAAATGAATTTTAACAACTTATAGCATGTTTGGGTTGGTGATCGCACACAATCCAAAACAGGAAAACTCAAGAAGCTACACTTTGTAGCTTCTCCTCAAAAGTGATTATGAGATTTCCTACCACATACCCAAACACACTATTAATGATTTATTATAAATGTGGCCATTGATTTCTTAGTCCGCATTTTTCTTTCCGCATTTTTCTTTCTGAAACACAATACTGACCTAATCACCTTAGAGGAGCTTATCCTCCTATGGCCCTTTGCTAGAATGAACTGGAAAGGAAAGCTAGGAAGGGGATAGGAATTTTATGCCACAGAGAATATGTAAAATATCAATACCTGAAATGGGCAGAAGAATATCCACGATAGTAGACAATCTGTTTTCGTGGATTGATATTATTATCAATCCATTTTGCCCAGGTCTTCATAGCCTTTCTGTATGCCTCAACTGCATCAAATTTTGGATATAGATAATCACCTTCTTTATAATAATTTATCCTGCACAAATCAGACACTATCACTCTTTTATACTTACTTTTTTGTACCAGTATAAATATGTTCAGATTATTTATTTTTGATAGATGACTCATTAGTTTCAAGGAGTGAAAGACAGACCAACACTTGGCAGTGAATAAAAACTAATTTAAGATTAGGAGAAGAAACAATAAAGTTATGAGATAAATAAGTTAGATAGAAGTGTACAATCTTTCCTAACACATAAATTTGATTGTATGGTGTACACCAACATTCCTTCTTGCTAATAAAAAGAGGTAAACATTCTTGAGCAGCAAACGCTTGCACGAATCCTTTCATTACTCAACCAACATAGAATTCCATTAACATGGCAGAAGCAAACAAACAGACACAGCCAGTTTCCAGAATAGAATGTATACAATCAAAATGCAAAGAACAGCATAATTCCATCCTTACCCTCGAGCAGTTTTTCCATGAGTCCACCAGTGCCCGGTGTTAAAGACAAGAATGTCAGCCCTCTTCCAACGGCCAGATGTCTTGTCAATCCGATCTATTGATAATGTTGGGTTTGAGCTGCCTTGCGCATTAGTACGAATTCCTTCCTTCACAAGGAAATGAGATCTCACGAACACCACTGAACAATTGTAATCCTGCTCAAATGTTCCAAAATCTTAGCATAATGAACTGCAGCCTGTCTATTCACATTTTATTATGACAGGAAAATGATGCACTGCAGCTGGCCTGATCATTATGTATTTTTATATTTCAAATAATTATCCAAATACAGTACTTTATGAAGTTATGAAGTTCAAACTTCTAAGAGAGATGGATTCATTTTCTGTGAGAGGAACAGAAACTAAAGCACCAGCTAGATTTATATTTCCCAACAGTTCTGATTACAGCCAACCAGACCTTGAAGAGTAACAAAGAAAATGAATAGATGGCTGAAAAAATGATTTTCTTCTAAGAGAAATTAATACAAAGTAGGTTTCTTTTCTAAATATGCAAGGAAATAGGATTTTTTACCTCAAATTTAAAAACGAAATAGCCTCTTCCCTTTGATATTTTGTGTCCATGTACCTCATACATTTTGCTCTTATTGTGCAGGCCTTCACGTAGTATGCACAGAATGGACTCAAATTGGTTCCGGTTCATAGAATCTCCAACCAGCATTAGATTTTTACCTCTCAGTCTTTCCAAGAAGTCCTTGGCACTAAACCTACGAGAAATGTGTGAAATAAGCTAACGAAGAAGATATGAATAGTTAAATTTCCAATAATCTACTAAAAGATGGGATGCAAGTTGTTTGAAAAACACTTGAACACCTTAATGCAATTAACTGTTATATCACAGTACAGTGAAGGCAATGCATTCTGTCAACAGAAACACAAACGTTGAATGTCTGATGAGATGAGAAAAGATTGTGAGATATAGCAAAACAAAATCATGAGGTCCAATAAAAAATATCAGCAGGTCATCAATGTCCAACTATATTGCTAGCAGAACACCAGAAGCTAAAAGTAACAAGTTCCAGCTTCACTATACCATATTCAGCAGGATTGAACTTTTCCACTTTTCTTCAACCAAAGAAAAAAACACAACTTCTTGAATGAAACGGTAAATAATAAACAACAAAGCATAACACTCCCAGTTTCAATGGAATTCGGAATGCTATGCCTATGAGTATGCATATTGTTTATAAAATAACAACAACCAAGCTTTGACCAATAGATGGTGTTAGCAACATAGATTCCACAATTCCATTATGTCCTGTGTTAAATTCAAAGATTAACCGTTTACCTCTAAATCTCTCAATGATTTGGCTTATAGTTTTCCTTAGTCTCCCTCTCCAACTAACTATTTGTCTATGCTCCAACACCCGATCTGATCAACCCTCCTAACCAATACTGTCTCCTTGACACATGTTAAAATCACCTAAGCAAGACTTTATAATTTTCTCTACAGTAGGAACTATCCCAACTCCTCTCTAAGGATTGTATTTATAATTCTATCTTGTCTTGTGTAATTGCTCATTTAATGTAACATTCTCAGCTCCACAACACTATCTTACTTTTTTCTTGGCTCTTAACTGCCCAACATTTGGTCTCATATAGCACTTTAAATCTTATAATTGTGCGATAAAGTTTTTGTAAGCTTGAGTGGTACTTTTATGTCACATTCACTACGAAAGCACCCTTCATTTCATCCACCCAACTTGAATCCTACGATCGACAACTCTCTCTATCTCCCCATCATTTGCATAATAACCCAAAGTACTTGAAATGTGAATTTTGTGGCATAGTATACTCCCCGGGTTTACATCTATGGGTATGTGTGTCTCTTGCCAAAATTGCATTCTATATCTTTGTTTTTACTTTTTACTTCTAATTAGGCAGAAACTATGAGTTTCTAAGGATTGTTTCCATATAACTAAGTTTTCATTTTTATTTTCTTTGTTTTCTCATCTCTCCAACTAAAAATATATCGTCTGTAAAAAGAATGCACTGTGGCATCATCTCTTGGATATGTTATGTAAGCATGTCTAGAACAAAGATAAAAAGGAAGGGCTCAATGTTGACCCTGAAGGCACCCTTATAGTTACAGGAAAATCTTATGTGTCCCCACTTTATGTTACACAATTCATAACCCCCTCATACATGCTTTAATTGCTCGAGTGTAAGCAATCCGAACTCTTTTCTTCTCTAAAGTCTTCCATAAAACCTCTCTAGGCACTCTGTCATACTCATTCCCAAATCAATAAAAACTACGTGTAGATCTTTGTTATTCCTTCTATATTTTTCCATTGCTAATCATAGTGTGTATACAGCTTCCATATCTATCTTTCCAGCATAAAACCAAATTGATTTTCTGTGATGTTGGTCTCCTGTCTTCATCTCCGCTCAAATACTCTTCCAAGTCATCATAGTACGACTCGGGACTTCAAAATGCATGATGGTTTATGTATCAACTAATATGTTCAACCAGCTTGGGATGGTATAAATGAGATGGACAAAAGTTATAAATGAAGAAAGGAGAAAAAGCTCAGTTGTTTTTTAGCAACTGACTCAAACAGTCAAAGAATCATAATGAAATGGTTAATTGCAATTCTTAGACTAGGAAAATAATAGGATAGACTTATTTATATGTCAAGTTAGGTTTACATAGCACACAAACAGAAGTCACATTTGAACATTTTTAAAAATGCTCACATTTTGAAAACGTATCCATAAACAAAGTTGATCTTTGTCTGAAATATTTATATAAAAAACTATGATATTGTTACTGAAGCACGACTAATTAGGTGTTCATATTGTTCAATTTTCATGAACACAGCCACACAGGTACAATTCCAAGAGCCCTTTAATCTGAATTAGCTTAGAACCAGATGTCGTGATACTAAGAATTCATTTCTCTTCAATCACCTACGAACTTCCGCAGCAAAAATAAAATCCATTTTTTTCACCTTTGCTTTACCAGCCTTGTGTGATGCATTCAACTCATGAGCTTAACAATGATATCCGATGTTTTGAATTTTCAAAAGTTGTTTAATAGAAGTTACACAGCAAGCTGAAACTGTCCCCAGATATTAAACACACTTAACAAAGTAGCAGCGAGTTTTCGGGTCTTCGCATCCACTAATACCATTTACGTAACAACAAGGCAGTGACCCAAAATTAATCCAAATCAGCCAAAAAAAATTAAACAAAATTTGTTCCTTCCTGTTTAGCAACTGAATAAGTGAATACAATAACAACATTATGCTTAAATGCATCCAAATCTGGCATGAAACAAACGAATTGAATAAGAAATGTGTGTGTGTGTGTGAGAGAGAGAGAGAGAGAGAGAGAGAGGTACTTGGGAAGATCACAAGCATGGGGCTTCCAGCGCCATTTGGTGTAGTGAGTGTCGGTTCTTCCATTGACTTTGCAATCATAAGCCTCGTCCACGTAAGGGCAAGAACCTGGTTGGTAAATTGGGTAATTTTGATCCTCCACCCATGTTCCCGTGAACAAATCGCATTCCTTCCATGCCGCATTATCAACACTTTCGGTAGCAGATTCATCATCGGTAGCACTGGCAGGTTCAGGTAGTTGTGCGGACGTGGAGGGCGGTGGTGGTGGTGACAGTGATGGTGGCGGAGATGACGGCGGTGGCGGAGATGACGGTGGTGGCGGAGAGAGGAGAGGAGAAGGTTGGACATGGAGATAGAGATCCGTGTGATGTTGGGAGAGGGCGGGATGAAGAGCTGTTTTGGTGAAGAACAAGTAGAAGAAGAAGAAGATGGAGAGTGTGAGGAAGAAGAGGGTGGGGACAGTGTAACGATTCTTGTGGGAAAGCATGTTCATTGTCGAAGCTAGTGTAGAGTAGTGTGTGTCGCAATCGCATGTTGCTGGATTTTGCTACTCAAACTGCATCATTAACATAAAACCAAATCTTTCTTTCTTTCTTTAGCCACAACACTGATTTTACCAAATTTAATCATAACCTTCTTTTAATCTTTCCAAGATATTACTCTCTGGGTTTCTATTCATATTAAAGGAATAATATTTAATTCAAAATAAGGCTTAAATACATTTTTAATCTCGGGCAACGGTTTTTATTTTTCGCCTCTATAATAATTTTTTATTTTTATTTTTAGTCCTCTGAAAATTAGATGGGTTGTTTTTAGTTTCAGCTAGTTATTTTTCTATCTATTCAAATATGGGTTTTTACAATTTCGGAAAATTTTGAGATGGTTGAACCTGATTTTACCGTTTATAGAACAGATCTAAGCACTGTGAGAATGGTTTCAAATCTAAGCAGTGGAGTATTTTTTAATGACTAATTGACGTAACTCCATTCCTATCCTAGACATTAAATTCATTAGATGATTTATTATATATAATTCAAATTTAAAGAATATTTTCAATAACACTTCAAAAGATGATCAGGCTACAAGAATCACCTTTGTCCTAGTTGATTGATTATATTATATCTAATCCCAACTAAAAGGGAGTAAGCTGTACATTTTCATGGTAACTTACAAACTCAAAGATGAAATCAAAGAAAATGAGACTTCTTGTGATGATTCTCGTATGATCCAAGCTCGCAGGAAAGTAAGAAGTATGTTCTCTAGTCGTGTCCCTCTGTGTTTCCAAGTTACTTCCCTCAAAGTCAAAAGCCATGTTTCCCCTTTTAAATGGTCATTCAATTCACCCAAGGAAGTGTGAATCCGGAAGAATTATTCACCTTACTTCATGTTGAAGAAAAATTCTTCATTGAGTGAGCAAGAATAAACTTAATGAATTCTTGCTTTTCCTTGCTTCCCATTCCACATCAAATTCGCTCAGACACAATATTTTGTTGATCGAATTTCTTCTCTGGTATTGGTATTGCTTCCTCATTTGCCTTTGAGTTTCCTTGTCTTCTCACCTATTTAGAAGAGAAAAAAAGATTAAAAACATAATTTTCAATAATTTCACAACATATATAGGAATAGCCTACTAATATTTACTAAACTAACACTTTGAACAGAGTGACAGTGCATGTCAATCTGTCCTAACCTGTCTCACGACCATCTTAAACTAGTAAAAAAAACATGTTAGGTTGTCCCATTTTTTTAAAATATGAGTTGGAGACCTCACCTCACCCAAGCTCGCATTAGATTGGATTGGTGGGTTGACCCACCAAATGAGAAAATAAAAAAAAAAAATTGGAAAGTGAGATGACACACGTTAGGGTGAAACACAAAGCTCTCGCGGCTAGCTAGTGCCTTGTCTCTCTTGAGTCTTGAAGACTTTTGTATGCTATCCTTATCCTAAGGACACATACACTTCACAGTCACAAACAATCAATGTGAAACATAGATGATGCCTGAGAATGGATAGTGTTGGTAAAAGCAGAAAAAAAAAATCGGGCCTAACAATGAAATTTGGTGTTGGTAGTTTTTTTTTTTTTTAATTCTTAGAAGTATGAAAGTAATGTGTTTGTTAATGTTGAAAATTTATCGTCAAACGTGTAGATCAATCAGCACAGGTCCTCCTACCTTAAGCAGAGGTACAAATTCGTAACAAATTCGTAAAAATTTGTAAAATCAATGAAGGATGAAATATGAATTATCATCAAACTTTGAAACAAGATAACAAGTAATCTTAATACCAAAACAACCAATGAACATGTTTTAATTTTGAAAGTTGGCTGCATCTACCGTGGCTCACTCAACTAAGTGAACCACGTACATAAAAAATATCACAGTCAATTACTACAGTACCCTTATTTTATTATTTTTTCTCATTTTCTTTTTTATACCACAATTATCACCGACCACCATGCTCCTCCTTACCGCTATTCTCCTAGTATTGTCAACAGCGGTAATGGATGGCGAAGAGCGACGTCGTGAGGACACACAGAGACGAGAGAATGGGAGAGAAACTGTTAGGATATTTTGGTCATTTCAGTATTTTTTTTAATTTTCAATTCTATCCATCAAATTTTTTTTTTTTATAACCAACGGGTATTCATTTAACTGCACCGCAGTGGTTTAGTTTTCAAGTGAGCCACCGGAGATAAAACCTTGAAAGTCAAATATATTTGTTTTAGCTTAGTATATTATATGGTTTTTGAAAATGAGGAAGAACAACTCCTCTCTTTTTTTAGTTGAGCAATATTGCGTTAATATTGTCGTTGAGGCAGAAGCATTTGCAATTCATTTTATGCCCAGGACTTCTCCAATTCGTTTTGACGTTTTCTAAGGCCAGCAGCATTGGAAGTCTGAATTTTATTATTGACAATTGACTAGTGCCGGCTATCATTTTTTTAGTAAATTGAGTTAAAGTCAATAATAATAATAAATATTCTTATTTTTTATTTTTAATCTTTGTACAAAATATATCAAGCATTAATGAGATAATAACACTCTCGTTACCCAGTTACATCGCTCAACCCTGACCCCTGTACCTTTCTTAGTATACCTCTTGAAAGTGGGAAGAGGTGTAAAACGTTGGACAAGATAGGTAACTACCCTTCCCTTCCTGTTTTAACAGAAATGGCCAGCTTTAACGAAACACAAACTGTCCTTTCATAACTCCCCATTGCCATTGACCAATTGGAAAAACTTAGTTCGGTCTCCTATTACACTTTCTTTCAGGTAAGAGATATATGAAGAGAAGAGAGATAAATAAGTGATGTGATAGGAAATAGAGAGAAATAAGAAGAAAAATGAGTAAAAATAAGATACGAGAGAAAGTGAGGTGTGAATGTATTAAAACTCTACAGATTTGTATGTTGTCTCTTTGCCACACAGCAAGAAGCTTACTATATATCAAGTGTGTAACACACCAACCAAACAACACTTGACGAAAACGTGGTTCCAGAGCAAAACAATACTCCTCCACATTAATACGTTGATATTACATGATTCATTGAATTGAATGCATGTATGTTACAGTCAAAACCACCCATTTAATTCTCAAATGAGTGTCAGCTTTTGAAGCATGGTCCTCTAGTCTCTCGCATCACGTGGTGATGAGGAATTTTCTCTATTCCCGAGTGGGGGTTCCTGATTTCTCTTGTTAGCTATACCACCGTTGCTACTAATAAGTCTAAGGAAAACAGAATGTTGAACTTTTGGTTCCATATTTCACACACCATTTATGTTCAAAATTCCGTTTGGTTTGTCAAATAAGTAGAGAATTGAAGTCGTCAATTAATGAGGTTTGGTGAAATCTCTGACCACAAAGATGTGATGTATCAAATTCAAAGTCTTTTTTTCTGCATATCCGAGGTACCATACTTAATATTGTCCCATTCCTATGGCTATAACCCCAACATCACCACTACCAATTCCTTTTGCTCTGCCTCACTCTTCATCCCCTCCTCTGTTTTTCTCTTCTTCATCTCTTTATTCTGGTCAAAGAGTTCTTCTATTCTTGAATTAGACTAAGCTTTTTGGTGAGATGAGATTACCTGAACTGACACTTGTGGTGTGCCTTCTATTCTGGGCTTGCATTGGTTCTAACACAGTGGCAATTAGGAAGACTGTTCTTGATAGCAGCAACTTGTTTGATGGAGCAGAGAGGAAGAATACAAGTGTGGCTCACAAATGCAACCCCAAGATACATTCTTCTTGCAACACCACAGCAACATCAGATGATAAAAGAGTGGTTCCCACAGGTCCAAATCCATTGCACAACAGGTAGAGAAGTAGAATCATCGGATTTGCTCAGACATCATGCAGGGGCAATGTGATATCTCTTCCATGCTGCTCTGTTTCAACTTGGTTTAGGAAGAAATGTGTGCACTTTCTTCTACGATTAATTAATTTCTTAGTTGAAATTTCCCCCCTTTTTGTTTTTTAGCTTCCTTTTCCTTGTGTCTTGTAAATGAATTCTTGAGAGGTTTCTATGGCATTATTATTTTGGATAGCTACATTGAATTGTTTTCTTTTAAGTTGGCATAGAAACAAGAGGTATATGCAAATAATGATGTATCTACATATTTTCACTAATGATACTCAAAATTCAAACAATGCAGACACTCAAGACACACACTCAACCTCGATTACTTCCATCTTCTCTTCTCCTCTCTCAATCCAGCTGCATTTTGGATATCTACATCATGCGGAGGTTTACAAATTATTTTATTTTTCATTTTTTGCCTTGTTTAACCTTCATCAAGTATTGGCCAAAAAGTTGATATCCCTACATGTCATGAAACTTTTCAACAATTAAATATTATGAGAAAATAAAATTGATTTAAACTTATTACTCTTCGTCCAATCTACGGGAGCATAGCAATTTGAAGTCAACTTGGCCAAAAAGTTGATATTTCGTACAATTGATTATGAAGCCATAATCAATTTTGGAGGTAAAGCTTAGGTTAGTAGTTTTTGATGGTCGGAATTGAGCTCATCCGAACATGTTATTCTTCGATTTTGTTCAAGAAAATGGAGCAGAGCAAATTTTTTTATTTTAATGTATGGAGTGGGGTGAAAGGAAGAGAATTATGAGAAAATGACATAATGGAAGGAACTAAGAGGAGGTGTTGCGTACATTATGGGTGGGGCCTGGAGGGGGTGCGATTTCAGAGGTTAAAAAGAGAAAGAAGGTGGTTGTGATCTGATCCAAAACCTGCATTGCTAATGAAGAAACAGCATTGAATGTGTGTCGGGGGAGAATTGAATGTTGTTGAGGCTTAATTATCTTATCTGCCATGCTGCTATGATATTAATTACAAGATACTCTTACAAGGGTGAGTGAGGGAGAGGGAGCCTATAACACAACACAAATTCATGTTGTTGCATTTGTCTTTGTCTCTTCCCTCTGCATTATTATTATTATGTATCACAGCATGCAAAAAGATACTTTTTGACATGAGCCATGGTGCTTTTCCATTCTTGTTTACGGTCCCTTTCTTGTGTTGTATATCTCGAGGTTGTGTTATGCAAATGCAATTGAATCATTAAAGAATGTACCATCGTCATCTCATTCTTCTCATCCCTTTTGGTAATTCAAAATAGTCAAAAACACTATTCTTTGCAATGTGAAGGAAGGAGGAGAGAGAATACTGAAAATGGACGGAGAAAAGAGTGCTTGTCTCTAGCTCAATCTGTTCTTGCCTCACGGAGCATGGTCGATTTATGGAAGTCTTGGAAGTTGGAACTCTTTATAATCGAACCAATTCAAATCAAAAAAATCAAAATCCAATTAAACTGAAAAATTGAAAAAGCTGATTTTTTTTATTAGATTAGATCGAATTTCAAATTTGATTCTCAAACCGAACCAATCCAATCTAAACCAAACATTTGCAAATATATAATACATTTGTCATATCATTTATACTTGCATATTTACATCCTTGTATGTTTATATATTTATTATATAATTCATGTTTATACATGAAAATATATTTGAATAAAAAGAGAATCAAATGATTATTTGAATAAATTTGCATCAAGATAAACAAATATAATCATAATTTAAAAAGTTATTGCCTATGTTATAGTTTTTTAATTCTATATTGATGCTATAAATTATACGTATTTCTATTTATTATATATTCTATATTTTTAGATTTATACACCGGAATCTCAAATGAAAAAAAAAAGTTAAAGAAGAACTGAAAAATTCAATCCAACCCAAACCACTATATATTGGATCGGATTGGTTCAAATTTGAACTTAGAGATAAATTCATTGGATGATAAAACCATAAAATTGATGTGATTGGATCAAATAGTTTTTCCCTTTAAAATCGATCTAATTCAATCCGCGAACACCCCTACTATGAAACTAGGAAAGTGTGATAAGGAATTGGGATAAAATGATTTGTTTGCGTCAGTAACACTTTTTTTCTAATACTCTATTCAACAGTCTGAAATACTTATGTGGGTCTGATTGAATTAGAAGTGATATTAATATATTTAGTGGATCTCACCTGAATTTTAACTAATTAATAAGAGAGAGTTGAATTAAAAAGAGGATGTTGCTAATATTTATTACATTTCTCTTTTCTCTTCTTTGTATGCCAAATTTTTCCTTTTAAAAGTGTGTGATACCAGGGTGAGACATTTTTTTCTTAATATAAATATGAAAAAAAAAGTTAGTGTAAAAATTTATAAATAGAGATGATATGTGTACCACCAAATAATGCATATATTTTGGGACCTTTTTTTCTCTTTATTTCTTTTCTTCTGATCACATCACATCTATTATTTATCTCTTCTCTCTTCGTATCTCTCTCTAATAGTCTACACTCAAAGAGTACACTTAATATCTTAATTGTTTATTAATACACTAACCTAATGTGAATGGTGAGCCTTTTTTCTCCTTGTGCCCCAATGACCAATGTTAAGGTTTTTTTAGTTGTATATTCACATTCTATTTTATCTTATAGTTCATTTTCACTCATTTTTCTTCTTGTCTTTTTCTATGGTTTCTATCGTATCACTTTTCAAATCACTCATTCTCTATTTTTTCCTCTTTTCTCTCATAAGGCGGAGAAGTGGAGGACTGTAACACTTATTATTTTTTATTTTATTTTTAATCAGATATCATTGACTCTACCAATACCAATGTTACTTTCTTACTTTATAAAAAGAGTTTTTTTTTTCGAACTTTGATAAATACAATGAAGTAGACTTTTTATCATGAAGGTAGGTGTGTTACAGTGTATAAACATGTATGAAGTTTGGAAGTTGAAGATATAGAATCCTACTAACTCGTCAAGAAGCTCACCTAAAGACTGTTATACAGGCCTGTTGAAGTATTTTCTTAAGGTTTTTCATGGCAGCACTTATCAAAAACCTTACTGCAAAAACTTCATAGAAGTCTCTCTTGTAAAGGATGTACATTCTTTCTGTAACAAGTGTCAATTTTCTGCCAACAGAGTTGGTGTAGGAGCTACATATAGTTGAGTTCATATATATTTCATTTAAGCCTTAAACTCTTTTACATCTTTCTTTCTTAATGGTTCATGGCTCCTAATTTCAATTTGACAGAAAATTTGAATAATCATGCTTTAAATCAGGGAGAATAATCACTGGCCCCTGGAGATTTGAAAGACTTGGATATGGTTTCCCAAGAGTGGTGTTCTTCATCCATTTTACGCCTTCGATCAAGGAATGCTGGCCTCATTGGTGTTGTTACCATTTCAATTTTGAATGTCAACAATGCTACAATCTCTGACATTGCTGGTCTCATATCTGGAAGAGGCTGAAGGCACAAGAAGGCCACATGGAATGCTTGCATCACATCCTTTTCCACGAATCCATCTTCGCGCAGCTTTGGATCCACAAGATCCATCACCGTTGACTTATCATATAGTTTCCAACCCTGTCATAGTAAAGAGTTACACTAACACTTGAAAGAATCTGAAGAGAAAATGAATTGGTATGATTAAAGAATAATTGATGTTATCATTGGAATGTGAGAAGGTACATATTCAGGGAGGTACTGCCTTTCTGATGGTAAAGTAAGATCAGTGTTTTTTCTGCAACTGATGATTTCAAGCACCAGAACTCCAAAACTATAGATGTCTGCCTTTTCTGAAAGTTCTCCCCTAATAGCATATTCAGGAGCTGTGTAACCTCTAATCAAATCAGACAAGAAAAGATCATCAATAGAAAACAACTTGACTAAATGTAGTTAAGCAGTTTGGAATAAATTGATGGATGTATAGTTCAAATCATTAGAAAAATGATATGAATAATAAGAAGTTGTAGGATAAATAACATGCACATTAGCAACATCAAACACCCTACATAAGGCCTAACCGTGTTAAAGGTTCTAAACCTTTAAATATTACTAGTAAGTTCTAGTGATCAATGATTGTTAGGAGTTACATTTGAATAAATAACTTACAATGTTCCAGCAAATTGCGTGCTAAGGTAAGCTTGGTCTTCAGGGAAGAACCTAGCTAATCCAAAGTCTCCGATCTTCGGCCGGAACTTTTCGTCAAGAAGAATGTTGCTTGCTTTGATGTCTCGGTGAACAATTCTTATATGTGAATCCTCGTGGAGGTATTGCAATCCCCGCGCTACTCCAAGAATAATTTGGAATCTAGTGCTCCAATTCAGAAATTGATCACTGTTTCCTGATCACAGGAACACCAAACATAAGACTTGTTTTGTTAAAACCAATCAATTCCTTCAAAAACGCATGAGCCATTGGATGTAAAAGTGATACATACCATATGTGAAGAGGTCCAAACTTCTGTTCTTCATGTATTCATACACAAGAATCCTTTGAGGCCCATCAGTGCAACATCCCATAAGGCGAACCAAATTTTTGTGTTGGATGCTTGTGATCATTCTCACTTCTGCTAGAAATTCTCTATCTCCTTGTTGGGATTTGTCAAGAGACAATTGCTTAACAGCAATCAGCCTCCCATCTACCAATTTTCCCTGTTCAAACACATGCAGCTTAGGAATTAGGATTGAAATCTTTTGTCCCAAACTGTGTTTCATTTAATTTTCTGTTGACTTATAAAATTTTGATATGTCATTAGATTCTGATTTAGTACCTATACCTGATAGACAGGTCCAAATCCACCACTTCCAAGAAGATTTGTACGATGGAAATTCTTGGTGGCCTTCCTTAATGTCTGGAAATCAAAGTAGCTGATTGTCCGAAGGTTCCCGCTGACGAATTCCATGAATCCTGTTTACATACAGAAACTTGAACAACTTCAATAAAGGTCTTGCAATGATATAGTGCGTACATAAATGTTTCAATTATTATTATTTATTTGCATGCTTTGTTTAAAACACCTGACTGTTGAACTTGAGTAGTTGAGGCTGGCATCTTCATCTCCTTTGCTGATTCAATATATTTCCCAAATTGCATGTTCCAAACACAAATTGCAGAAATATGGTTATTTATAAGCACAACCATCAACAAAATAAAAATAAACTTCTCAATTAGCCAGAGCACAATGAGATAGAAGCTACAACCATAAGCTTCTCAATTAGAATTGATTTTACACACAAAGGTGGGTGGCTAAAGCCAAAATTTATGTCAGAATTGATTATGAGGAAAAAGAAGCTGATTGACATATTTTGCTTTTTATGTTGTGGTTTTTTATCTGTGATGCTTTCCTAAAATTACCATGGTGCTCATCAGTTGGAGCCGTCTTCTCCGCTGGCCGTTTAATTCGCCTCCAAAATACAAACAGAAGAACCAGCAATATGATCAGCACTACAGTCCCTCCAAGGAAAAAGAACAATGCTCCAGAGTTGTGGGGTGAAGAGGAGGATGAAGGAGGTTTTTCTGCAATCAGTGAGTCACATGAGAAAGCTAAAAAATCCTCTTCTTTTTCATGCTATGATCCAATACTCTAATTTTCTCTGATATAAAATGGAACACCTTTTCTCAAGCATAATGCATGCATGAATATACAACAGTTTATGTCATGATGTTGAACATGAAAAATGAAAACAAATAATCTCGGTACAAGAGAAAAACAAGTTGAGAAATGAAACCTTGGAGTGCTCTGCGATGCATTTTTGGGGACACAGAAGCAAACATTCTGGTTCTGATTGAAGTTCAAGTTCTTCAAACGTCTTGGTGAATATTGACATGGTAAGTTCAACAACTGGCAACAGAAACCATTTTCTGAAGATTTTTCTGTGTGCTTTTGCATTTAATTAATTAATTCTTTGTTCTTGTCAATTGGTATATAGTATTCAGAAAAACAACTAGTATACGGAAAAATAAAATGAAAGTTGCAGAAACATTCTTTCTTTTTTCTTTTTCTTTTGTGTAAGATCATAGTCATATTTTGAGCAAAAATATTCACATCTTGGTACTCATTCAACATGGCTTTTTTCCCATTCATTAGACTCAAATCTGAGACATTATTTAACGAGAATCAAACATATACGACTTGAAGCTAGTTGGTTGGGGAAGCATTATATTCCCATAGGATTGATCGAAAACAATGTAATATGTTGGGACAATTCAATTGGGGGTGGCACATTCTGATGCGGTCGAATACAAACATTAGAAAGAATCAAATATCATATTTTTAAAGTCATAAATTAAATAGTAATAAAAAAAGTATGAGAGTGATGGTTTCTTATTTTCTCCATCACTATGACAAGTGGAGGTGGCGCCGCTTATGCATGTAGCCTGTAGCCCCCTAACGAATTCTATGCCCCCAATTTGGAATATTCTTAAGCCATTTTTTAATTTTAGACAATTTTTAGTTTTAAATATTTATATGAAAATAACAGGAAAAAAATTATTTCTGACATGTTATGCATGAATATTTAAAACAAATAAATTAAAATGAATTATTTTTATGACCACTAATGAACATTAAAAACACTAAATGTTTTCTTAATTATGTTTCCAGTTCATTTATTTTACACCTATTAATATATTTGCTGCACCAATAATGACCCGTAATTTTATTTTTGTCAATACTTTTATGATTTTATGACTCCAATCTTTATCTTTATTTAAGAAAAATGAGGTTTTGGCCCAAGGCCGGTTATTGTCAACACTCTGTAGCCTTGTCTATGCAGTCCAGTCCAGTTCCAACAATGAAATGGATAGTAGTTGCAAGTTGGAACCTGCACAACAAATTCAAAGATAGAGTAATGATACCAACAACAATGTGTTCGTCTAAGCACCATACAAGCTAAATTCTTATAAAGGTGGATTCTAAGATTGAATATTAGAAAAATCATTTATTTATAAAGAGATTATTGAAAGAGATTGTCAATGTACCTTAAATAAATAAGTTAACACCCGTAAGAATAAATAAAGAGAAGAGTATGAATCATTCACACTTTTTATTTTTATTAAATTCTTTTCATATCACTCTTTACATTTCATATCATATCGCTCATTTCTCTCTCTTTTCTTCATATCTCGCTTTGATCTGAGTGAAAGAGAAATGTGAACAAGAGAAGTGGGGTGGTAAAATAAAAAATATGTCAATCAGTCTTCTTAGAGTACTAATTAAAATATATATTAACACATATTGAAACTAATCAGTAGCTATATAGCTATATATAGTTTTCAATAAATATTTTTCTTATTATTTTCTTCTTGTTATAATACTTCTTAATAAAATTAAGGTGAATGGATACTGCCATTATCTAAAAAATGAAAAGTTGTCGGGTTTTAAAAACAATTACAGAAAACTTATATTTACCTCACCTAAGAGAATTAGTGGAGTTTCAAACTTATTACATATCAGACACAACACCATATCATATTTCACTAGACATGACATGTTAAGGTTAACACACTTTTTTTATAATGTGCATTGACTAGTCGACCCTAACTTGCTAATAATCCCAAATCAATATCTAATCTTACATAAGCAAAGGTGGACATACTTGTATATTTTCGATTAATTAAGTGGCGAAATGAGCTGCCACTTCATCAGCTTTTAATTACTGTTAGCTATGTCTTATAGTGTGTTGGGATCCCACCCTGTAAAATGATATTTATCCTATGAATCTTCTGTAGGCTCTTGATGGAAATGGAATTCTCAACCTAAAAGTAGGAAACTTCTGAACTCATAAATTCTTAACTTTATTCTCCAAAATCATAGTTAATATCCCACTTAGAGCTAGGAACAAACAAAATTGACTGATTATAACTATTTGGTGGGTGAATTATTTATTAGAAACATACTTAAACCATTATCCGCGTGCGTATGAAATAAACAAATAAATACCATTTCCAATCATGAAAGGGAAACAGTATATGATTGAGAAAGAAGGCAGGAATAAAGGAAAATTAGGCGTACGAAACCATTGCAATTGCAGCCACTCTTTCATTCTATCCCAATACCTAATTCTGCCAAATTTTTCAATGTGTTATTTTCATAAACCACTTTACACTGCATACATTTTTAAACACTTCTTTTTTCTTTTTATTTCTCTTCTGCACACATCACATCATATATCACATCTATCACTTATTTTATAGCTACCAATTGACATATACTACGATAAAGCAATCAAATCCCTTTTGCTTCTTTTTAATGTACTCAAGCACTCGTGATTAATTGGAAATAATTCATTTTAAAAACAGAACGCTATCTAATAAAAATTAAAAAATAAGGAGGAAAGGGGCGTATGAAATTTGGTTTCGTTCCAACAATCATTTCGGTTTTAACATTTTATTTTCCATTAATGGAATTTATGTTTAAAAAAAATAACTCAAATAACACTTGCTAAAAAATAGGTTTATAGCATGTTTAAAAATTTATCTACAATTAATTCAAAAGTCAGAATTAATTCGGCGGGACACTTATATGAGTGGTTTTTAAGTGTCAGAATTGATTTTGAGAAAATATATGTTGATCCAATATTTGACACGCCAAGGTGGAGGGCTCTGTTGAAATGTGGAAGCGAGAAACAAAGCAAAACAGAGAAAGAGAGAGCGAGAGAGTGAAACTAAAATTTGAATTGTATTTCTTGATTACTCTTTTAACTCTGTTATTTACAACTATTTATATTAATACCCCTACTAGGCTTTACAACAATACAAGCCCAATACTTATGAATTGACTAAGCCCAACAGGCTCTTGTTCCGGCTGACTTCTAAGTCAGTCGGAGGACATCTCAGCCGACCAAAAGGCATTCCCTGGAGCATTCGCTACAAGACTGGACTACATGAGTCAGGAAGAGACGACTTGCTCGACCAATGTTCGCTCAGCCACTTGAAAACCAAGACAAGACAAATTAAGGCAGGTCGGCCAAATGTCATCTGCCCTCTCGAAAGTCCAACTTAAAGAATTTCCCTCACACTTTGCATAGACAAGTGCCATGAGCTCCAACCTTATGAATATAGGTTTTATCGTTAAATTACATGACATGTTATTCATTCTTAGCATTTAAACTTGTGTTCTAACAGAGTCTCTCAGATTCTCTCCCTACACGACTTGAGTGTTAGAGTATCTTATGCAGATATCTCTCATCGTGGGGTCTCAAACTACACCGTGACCTACAACCACGGTCAAGAGAGACCCGACACAAGATTGAACAGAAGGCATGGCCTAATAAGTAATAAGTAGCAATTCACGACAGCAGATCAGAATAAGGAAATGGTGTTGGCTAAGGAATTGGTCTTCTCATACTTAAGACCCAATTTTGGCAGAAAGTTGATAGATGATGAAACAAGTAACAGATCATTTCTCTTGAATGATATTAACCCCAAACGCCAAAATACACAAGTGATTCCTTTTACACGGTAATAATAATCAATATCCATTGAAACTTACCCTCTCTAAGACATTAGACAACACTCGTTCCTACGTCACCTTTGAAATTGAAACTTCCCCTTATACCATATAATTCTACACCATAACATCATACCAATAAAAACCTTTGAAGCCATTGTTTTCTTTTACCACGAATCATTAAAATTAATTAGCTGACTCACCAAACTATTCCATTCACAATTAAATTCACTGGAAAAATCATCTCTCGAAAGTTATGCACAATCATGAGTACTTTAAATAGTGAGTTGCGGTCAAGATCAAGTTTGGTATTAAATAGAAACCTGTTAATCAAAGTACTTCCAAGTTCCAAGTGGATGAAAAGGAACAAATAATCTCAAATATTGAATGAATACTAACAAGTAGTAACACCTACTAATCTGTCCATTAATTCAGAAACTATGAACTAAAACAAAGACTACCATAACTCAGACAGCTGCCATCTGACATAAGTTTAAAAGCCAACAATACTTTGAAAAGTTTTGGTTTTGGATACTTTCAATAGTTTTGATTTTGAACCAAATTTTGACAACATTGGGATATATATCACCCCTCATAGCTGTCCTGGTCCCCACACTCAACTTGTTCCTCACCAAAGACAAGTAATCCATATATCTCTCTGCCATTCCACACGTTTGTAAATTTTTCTCAACCACTTCCACCACCTCAAAAACTCAATCACCTTTCTCATTCATAAAAATCATAACTGCCTCCTCTTAATGCACTCCCTATATATAGCTCCATAACTTTGCATGCAATTCAGTCCTCATCACCAAATATTTTTTCTTAGTTTTTTTAATCTCTCTGTTCTCTTCATTGCTTGTTATTAAAACAAAACATAGGACCACTATTTGAAATGGCAAGTAAGATACTCATTGGCCTTCTATTCACAACCTTTGTGATAGCTGCCTCTGCTGGTAACTTCAACCAAGACTTTGAGATAACATGGGGTGATGGTCGTGCCAAAATCCTCAACGATGGACAGCTTCTTACCCTGAATCTGGACAAGACCTCTGGCTCTGGATTTCGATCCAGAAACGAGTACTTATTCGGCAAAATTGACATGCAGCTAAAGCTTGTGCCTGGTAACTCTGCAGGCACCGTCACAGCCTATTATGTAAGCATCATTATGCGCATGTGTTTAAGGTTTAAGGTTCAGGGTTGATCAAAAACAATTCTGAGACCCATAAACTACTCACATAAGTTTTTCCCTCAAAATTGATTCTGACTTTTAACATCGATCAAATAAAGTGATTAGATAATAACTACATACATCTTTTTTCCTCTAATTGCTGCAGCTATCTTCTGCTGATTGGAACATCCACGACGAAATAGATTTTGAATTTCTGGGAAACTTAAGTGGTGATCCTTATATTCTTCACACAAATGTATTCACACAAGGGAAAGGAAACAGAGAACAGCAGTTCTACCTCTGGTTCGACCCCACCAAGGATTTCCACACATATTCCATTCTTTGGAATCCTCAGAGCATCATGTATGCATATCCGTACCTCTTCTCTCCTATTTGTAGGGCCTGCTTCATTATTTGAAATCAATAATTATAAACTGAAAAATAAAATGACATGCAAATAACTTCATATATCTATTCATTCATTATAACTTACTGTGTGTTTGTGCTTTTTATTTTTGTCTGATGTATATCAGATTCTCTGTGGATGGGACACCCATAAGGCAGTTTAATAATTTGGAATCAAAAGGAGTTGCTTTTCCTAAAAACCAAGCCATGAGGATATTTTCTAGCCTTTGGAATGCGGATGATTGGGCCACAAGGGGTGGTTTGGTGAAGACAGATTGGAGTCAAGCCCCATTCACTGCCTCCTATAAAAACTTCAATGCCCAAGCTTGTGTTTGGACTTCTTCTTCTTCAGGATCCTCCTGCTCTTCCAACCAAGACTCATGGATGAAAGAGTCACTTGATGCAACAGGGCAAGCTAGGATTCAATGGGTGCAGAAAAACTACATGATTTACAACTACTGCACTGATACTAAGCGTTTCCCACAAGGCTTTCCCCCTGAATGCTCAATTGCATGATAAGAAAACAAAATTATTAAACGAATAAAAATCGCTAGACATCTAAAGGGTATAATCACTAGAGAGAGATAGGAAGAGAGGAGAGATAAGGGTGATATATGATGTGATGTAATTAAAAAAAAAGGTAGAGAAAAAAAAGTGTCCAGAAGTGTCTGTACTGTTTAGATGCACACGAATCATTGCCTCATATCCCAATAAGTTATTCTTTTTCCTGGGTGTAGATTATAAAAAAGTACGTGAATGAGATTCAATTCAATGTAATTTTGGTCATCTATAAAGTTATTGGAGAAAGTTATAAATATAAAAAGAATATAATTGTGTACTAAAATGTGTTCATGGGTTGAGTTATTCGGATTTGAGATTAAATAGAATTCAAATTGATCATATTTAATTGATTTAGTGTGTTTTCTTAAAAAAAAAAATTAAGTCATTCCAACCAATCGGAGGTTGTGTGGTATAAAAATCAATCATTAAATTTTTATCTACGTATAATAGTATAAATTTTGAATTATACATATAAGTAAAAAAATCCTAATTCTTTGATAATTTTATACAAATATTCAAACCAACAATTTTCAAACTGTGTTCTCAAGCAGATGAAATAAATAAAGTGATTGAAATAAATAGTGTTTGTAGTCTCTAAGAGGGTTTTTTTATATAAAAAAACACTGTAATCTCTAAGAAGTTAACTCATACGGAGTTAATGTAGTATAATAAAAACTTGATGAGTCACTTTCAAAGTATTCTAACTGTACAAGATATATTATAGATGGTAAGCAATATAATTTGTTGCTCATTAAACAGATATTTGCAATTCATTTCAACGTGTACCCAAGCAGGAGCCGAGACCGGCGTTGCCAAGGTCAGAGCATCCACAATGAGAATATTTTATCAGTAAGCAATCATATTTTTTTAACTATTGGAGTAAAGTTTAGGGAGCAATTTAAAAAGCTTAAAAATAAAGTTTGGTGTTTTTACAAACAACATTATTTTATAATTAAAATAATATTATTTTCCTCATGTAATAATAATTTATTCTTTCCCCTCATATAATAAGAATAATTGAAATATATAAGTTGTTTATGAAAAAAAAAAATCTACTAATTAGTTTTCTACTGAATGATCTTTCTGAATATAAAAACCATATCAGATAAAAAAAAACACACTCACCTTAACTTCATTGACTTCATATCTTGTCAATTTAGGACAGAAACCACAATTTGTTAACCTTTTAACAAGCAATTTTAGTATTTTAATGCTTCCTTCCCTCTGTTCATTTTTATAAAAACTAAACTAACTTTACGCACCTTTTAAGAAAGTTAGTTAGTATAATTTTTTGCATTAAATTTGTTCTCAAATGTTGTTGAATTTCTAAAATTGTCATTAACATACTTATTTTTAATCTCTTTCTATCATTAATGTAATTCCATATTTCCAGAATTGAATAATGATAAAAATGTGAAAAAATAATGAATATGGCACAAAGTCTTATGTGGTTCTTATAAAAGTGAACAACTTTCACCCCTCTTTTGACTATTATAAAAAGGAACGGAGGGATTAGTAAGTCAAACAAAAACGATAAGTTCATTGGTGTCAAATTTGTATTTGTGAAAGTGGACTATTATTCTATAGGTTGTCTAAATCACCCAAAATTTACTGTAATCCAATAATATTTAACACATGTTTTAAAAATGGGTCACCTAAGACTAAGTTGACTTTACCAATATTTACCTTGAATAACTTAGACAACCCTTGCTTTAATTATGATCATATATTTCTAAGATCATGGTATATAGCCTATATTATCACTCTAATTCCTTTCCAATAGTGTGAACACCTATTTTTGTCTCACTCTATGAATAACTCACCCTTGGGCCATTAGAGCTCTCAAACCCATGGCTTTCATCGATTTTTCTTCACCATTCACCACCATCAGCAAACCACCTCCATAACCATAAAACAAAACCATGTCTCTTCCATAAAACAAAGCAGCCTCTCCCTGTATCTACCATGAAACAAAACCATGTCTCTTCCAGAATGTGGTGCAACATCAATATGCATCGCAATTCGCAGCCACTTTTTCCTTGTGGCCCCTAACCCTCTCTCGATGCCATCGTTACTAATTCTGCCCAATTGAATTGGACACTTCGGAAACGAGAGCCACCAATTTACATAAAATACGATAAAGCAACAAAATCAAATAATAAGTAATTATAAGTGGCAATTCACAACACTAAACCAGAAGAAGGATGTGGTGTTGGCTAAGGAATGGTTGACCCGCGTAAGACCCAATTTTGGCAGAAAGTTGATACCATGAAACAACAAATAACAGCTCATAATTTCAAAATACACAAGTGATTCCTTTTATACGGTAATAATAACTAATAGCCCACCCAACACCAACACCTGTGGCTGTATCCATTGAAACTTTCCCTCTAAGACATTACACAACACTCGTTCCTACGTCACCTTTGAAAATGAAACTCCCCCCTAAACCATATATTCTACACCATAACATCATATGAATAACAACCTTTGAAGCCATTGTTTTCCTTTGCCACAAATCATTAAAATTAGCTGACTCACCTAACTATTCAATTCCCTTCTCAATTAATTTCACTTAATCAACAAAAATGGGGAAAAAAACATCTCTCAAAACTTATGCACAATCATGAGTACTTTACATAGTAAGTTGCGGTCTAGAGCAAGTAATACTTTGAGCAAGTTACTAGTCTCACAGTAAAAACAAGTTTAGTCTTAAATAGAACGGTGTTAATTAAAGTACTTCCAACTGGATGAAAAGGAAAAAATAAACTCAAATATTGAATGAATACTAACAAGTAACACCTACTAATCTGTCCATTAATTCAGAAACTATTAACTAAAAGAAGACCACCATAACTCAGATAGCTGTCATCTGATATGAAGTTTAAAAGCCAATAAGAACTTTCAAAAGCTTTGGTTTTGAACCCAATTTTGACAACATTGGATAGATAATTAGATATTACCCCTCATAGCTGTCATGGTCCCCACACTCAACTTGTCCCTCACCAAAGACAAGTCAATCCATATCTCTCTGCCATTCTACACGTTTGTAAATTTTTCTCAACCACTTCCACCACCTCCAAACCCCAATCAACTTTCTCATTCATAAAAATCATAATTACCTACTCTTCATGCACTCCCTATATATATAGTTCCATAACTTTGCATGCAATTCAGTCCTCATCACCAAATATTTTTTCTTAGTTTTTTTAATCTCTCTGTTCTCTTCATTGCTTGTTATTAAAACAAAACATAGGACCACTATTTGAAATGGCAAGTAAGATACTCATTGGCCTTCTTTTCACAACCTTTGTGATAGCTGCCTCTGCTGGTAACTTCAACCAAGACTTTGAGATAACATGGGGTGATGGTCGTGCCAAAATCCTCAATGATGGGCAGCTTCTCACCCTGTCTCTAGACAAGGCCTCTGGCTCTGGATTTAAATCCAGAAACGAGTACTTGTTCGGCAAAATTGACATGCAGCTAAAGCTCGTACCTGGCAACTCTGCAGGCACAGTCACAGCCTATTATGTAAGCATCCTTGTCCGTGTGTTTCTTTATTAACTTCTTTTTCATCCGAGACACAGAAGCTACTCATATAAGTTTTTCTTCTCAATTGATTATGAAGAATTCAGTTTAACATCAAATGAAATGATTAGATAATAACTACATGCATCTCTGATTTCTGCAGCTATCTTCTGCTGATTGGAACATCCACGACGAAATAGATTTTGAATTTCTGGGAAATTTAAGTGGTGATCCTTATATTCTTCATACAAATGTATTCACACAAGGGAAAGGAAACAGAGAACAGCAGTTCTACCTCTGGTTCGACCCCACCAAGGATTTCCACACATATTCGATTCTTTGGAATCCTCAGAGCATCATGTATGCATATCCGTACCTCTTTTCTCTCCTATTTGTAGGACCTGCTTCATTAATTGAAATCAATAACTATAAAGTGAAAACTAAAATAACATGCAAAAAACTTCATATATCTTTTCATTTATTATAATTTAGTATAATAAAAGTGGGTAAACAATTTAATTAATCAAAGCTGATCACATAAACACTTATTAATACTAATTAATAAACCTATTTAAATATGCTCATATTAGCTTATTCAAAACAACTTATATAGGTAGGTCATAGACTGTTTTGATAAGTTCATCCAAATACTTGCATAAGCCTTTATGCCATCAGATAAGTTCAAATAAGATCTTCCAAACGTGGCCTAACTTTACTTGAATGTTACCAAATTTGAAAAATTGCTAATAACTAGAAGATATATATCATAACTTCATGACTAACCCTCATTTTTGTCTGATATATATCAGATTCTCTGTGGATGGGACACCCATAAGGCAGTTTAATAATTTGGAATCAAAAGGAGTTGCTTTTCCTAAAAACCAAGCCATGAGGATATATTCTAGCCTTTGGAATGCGGATGATTGGGCCACAAGGGGTGGTTTGGTGAAGACAGATTGGAGTCAAGCCCCATTCACTGCCTCCTATAAAAACTTCAATGCCCAAGCTTGTGTTTGGACTTCTTCAGGGTCCTCTTGCTCTTCCAACAAAGACTCATGGATGAAAGAGTCACTTGATGCAACAGGGCAAGCTAGGATTCAATGGGTGCAAAAGAACTACATGATTTACAACTACTGCACTGATACTAAGCGCTTCCCACAAGGCTTCCCTCCTGAATGCTCAATTGCATGAAAAGAAAAGAAAATAATGCATGTTTTTAAACCCTCATATAGCCCATAAGTTATTCTTTTTTCTTTTTCGTGAGTGTAAATTAATAAAAAAAATTAGGACCCTCTATTTACATTTCAAGTTATAGTTACAGCCATTGCCTATAAAACGGTGTGTGAATGAGATTCAATGTAATTTTGGTCATCTAAAAATTTGTTGGAGAAAGTTATAAATAAATAAAAAATCGTGCACTAAAGTGAGTTCATGGTTGAGCTCATTAGAATTTGAGATTAAATAGAGTTCAAACTAGTCATATTTAATTGATTTGGTTTGATTTCTCAAAAAGATAAATAAATCAGTCAATCCAACCAAACTGATCAGGTTAAAATAGGGGGTTGTATGGTATAAAAATCAATCTTTAAATTTTTATCCACATATAGTATTTATGTATAAATTTTGAATTCTATGTTACTATGAGTGGAAAAAAAACCTAATTCTTTGCTAGTTTTACACAAATAATCAAACCAATTTGAATTAATACCAACTTTTTACAACTACAATTTTCTAACTGTCTTCTCAAGCAGATGAAATAAATAAAGTGATAGAAACAAATAAAGTGTTTGTAATCTCTTAAAGGTTAACTCATACGGAGTTAATGTAGTATAATAAAAACTTGAAAAATCACTTACAGAGTATTCTAACTGTACAAGTAATTAAAGATGGTAAGCAATAATGTGTTTCTCACCAAACAGATATTTGCAATTCGTACCTAGTATTGCAAGCATGTACCAAAACAGGAGCTGAGACACTCGTTGTCACTCTAACTTTGTTAGACATTATTATTATTATTAAGAGGAGCCTATCTTTGAACAGCTTGCTTCCATATAAGATCTGCATACTCTGGATGATCAACAAAAGGATTCCGATTATGCTGATAATATTTGCAAATTCTTTCATTTCTTAGTTTCTCTTCCCTTGAAGGTGGATCAGCTTCGTTCCATTTTAATAATGTGGAAAGCAGCCCCATCTCCCTGTTTTCTGTGGTGAAGAGATAATACTATGTTCAACTCGAAGGTATAACATAAATTGAAACTTCCAACATATGTAACGAAAGCTGTAGTGCTTCACTAGTTTCCGAAATAATAAGAATCGATTAGAGAATTTCGAAGCACAATATTTGATTACAAAACACAAGCACCACAGTTACTTCATACACGCAATTTATCTGAAGCCAAACATGGAGTTGCAATACACCAAAGAATAACAAACTAAGTGAGCAATCTTTAAGCTAGGGTCCAGTTTTGCATTTGCAGAGTAACACAACAATCAAAAGAAAACATTTTGAAAGAAAGAAAAATGGATGTTTTAAGAATGCAACATAAACAATGTCGTGAAGAATCAATTATCTAGATATTCAGATCTTGTTCTCCGTATCAATGCCCAGTTTTTAAGATTCTAACATCTATGATTAAACATGACTTGAGCCGACCAAATTACTATTGAAAGAAATATACAACAGCCAACAGGAGGTGATAAAACTAATCACCTAACAAACAACCACATAAAAAGCAAGATAAATACACTGAAACTTCAAAAAACAAAGGTAAGGCACATATATTGTATATTCCCCCTTGGGAATTGGGGATTTAGGTCAAAGTCCAAATATTATAGTTGAATGAGAACTTCAATAGTTTAACCTACCAGCATTTGGAGTATCTGAAAGCCGCAGACCAAGACTTCCTACTGGTTGTGGAAACCCATAACAGACTGCCATGTACATCAATGCCCTTGCAATATCCCCTCTAACCTGAGGTTATTTTAAGGTCAATACATATATATGAAAGGAGTATATACCCCAAACGATGTTTGAGTAAAAAAAAAAATTTAACTGTTCACGTGATGAGACATGAAAGCTAACAACAAATGTAAGCAGTAAAGTGCTGGAGCAACATCTATCTAGTTTCCTTATAACAGATGCTATTTGTTGTCAAGGCACGAGTGAAAATCAGCTAAAAATATTTGAATAAACTCTTAATGTCATAAAGTTTCAAAAAAAAATTCGTAATGTTATAGGCTTAGTCTAAGTTAAATGCTCTAAACTAAATCCAATACACTTTTAACCAAAATAGCTCAGATGACATAATCTTAACACTGGGCAGGCTAACAAAAAATATAAATTAACATATGGTGGAACTACCAAGCCAGATATCCATTTGAAAATGGCAATTAAAAACAATAAAATGAAAGACAGAAGAAATGACCTGAATAGGTGGTGCCCACCTCTCCTTGTCGGTTTCAGTGTCCAAAGCAGCTTCTTTGTTGGCCGGCCTCAAACATTTGGTCGAGCCAGTCATGCATTCACCATAGTACTTGTTCCCCCTTGATGAATTGACTAAGAGAAACTGGTAACATCAACTGAAACTGCAACCTTGATTAGTAAAATATTGAGCAAGGCTTTCCTTACCATTTACGTCAGCAGGGCGAATGTTGTGTAAATCAGTCAAAGATGGACCATTAGCCAGCCCATAAGAACGAGGCCATAGATGCTCCCCTGTTAAAAACTAATATGTTAAGTGAAGTTCCCTCTATCTCCGTCAATACCTCAATCCTGATATAGGAGCCCTCGGCAAGTAAAAAATTCTTTTCCATCCCCAATTATGTGGTTAACCTCCTTGTTATCATCAATATTCATGTAGGTTCAGGGACTGTCATGGATAGAGTGTTTAAACAAGTTTCATATCCATGACTACACCAGTTAAGAAGTTAAGCACAAATCTTGCTACTTTGGCATGACCTAAAAAAGGAGCTTAATCAAATAAATATATGTGTGTTTTCTCATATTTTTACCCTTTTATTAAAAATAACAACTGAGAATGAGCATGCTACAAAAACGGCTAGGAGAAACCGCTGAAAAGCCATAAGATAATTAAGACCAGTGAAAAACCAACATCAAAATTCAAAACCAAGGTAAGTCCAGCAAATTGGTTAGTTAACTCACTATTCCATCCCTGTGGCTTTCCCGATAACCGTTTGGGAACAACTCTTAAGGAGTATATTTCAACTCTGCAAAGCATAATATATGAAAATCAGGTAATGCTAAACAGAAGACGTTAATAAACAAATGCAAAAGTACAAAAACAAAGAAAAAGCCATGATAAGTGCATACATTCCCAGTGAAGCTTCTGGTTTATCAATATCAGCAGCATCAAGAACCTTGAGGGCATCCCACACCTGTTAATTAGATAAGAGCATTTCAGGTCTAATAATTTGGAAATTGGAACACCACACGTAAGGAAACCCAACAAGATGAGGCATTTAAACCTGTTGGTAGGATAAGGAATGATGTGGGGCAATGATGGTGTTCAATTTTCTCTTAAGTGCTTCACCTCTTAACCTTAAATTCTTCACAGGGGAATAATAATTGGCAATGTCCTCACAAGAATAAGTAGATTGAGATTGATAATCAAAGGCTGCAGCAGCAGCAACCAGATTGAGAGATAACAAGTAAATGGAGATGAGTCTAGAAAGCCATCTCCACCAGATATTGTTAAGAACCCTAGAGAGAGAGAGAGAGAGAGAGAGAGAACGGAAGTACGAACAGTTTTAGCTTCACAATTCACAACACAATTTAACATTTCAAATTAAGATGGAAAAAGAAATGGACCTGTCGTAGTCAATGTTGGTAGAAATTGGAATGGGAGGTTTTCGAGGGCTTGCGGCACGAGCAACCCAATCGCGCCGCCGCGAGGGTGGTGTTGCGGTAATGTGAAGTTCGATTGCTCGTTTTCCGGGCAAGTGCCGGTGGCTTGAAAACACCGCGACTGGTATCAGCTCACTTGTTGTGAACGTCTTCATATTTTCGAGAAAAGAAAAAAGAAAAAAAAAAACTAGTATGAATGAATAAGGCACAGCATTTATCAGCATTATCTTATCTATCTACCTGGACGACCATATCACAGATAAAAAAAACTTTGGAATTAGTCATAATATCGTGTTGGTGTTTTTAACTAGATAAGCTTAATAGACTTGTATCTCATCTTTCTTTTTCCTCATGTAACCAAAAAAAAAAAAACTTGTATCTCATCATTAACTACTTTGGTAGCAGAATTCATTTTTTATATTTCAGCATAGATATTTTCTAATTATTAATGATACTTAAGTGGTAAGAGTTACATATGAATTAGGAAATTGATAGGTCGAGGGATTAATCACTAAAAGGAAAATTTCAATGTTTTTTGATGTAAAAAAAAATTCTATCTTACTATTTTAAAAATTTAATTTTATTAAAACCATCACAAAATATTCAGAGTAAACTCACTAAGGCAAGATTCAAAAGCGAAAGAGAATAAATCAAACTATTGTTAAGCCTCATGTGTCACCATGTAAGGATGAATAACATAAAAGTGATGACCCCAAAGAAAGTGAATAAGGGAAATCAGTTAAAAATGTACAGACTCAACCCAAATAACTCAAGAAAAAACCAAATTAGCATCGGGACCATCAAGTAGTCCTACGCAGTCGTTGACCTCTCAAGGAAATGTTGTTGATCGCCTCTCGAATGCATCCTTAGTCGTCTCCAATGGTGTTATGTACGAGCAATACTATTCATCGAAGAAGCATTCGAACTCTCCGAAGTCGTGAAACGAACAGGAGACTCCAGCGCATCCTCGTCGAAAGCATCATCAAAGCGTGCTAGCACATCGAGCACCCATCGAGGGGGTAGCATCATGTACAAGGTCCCTATGTAGTATGTTTGGTCCACAAAAAGTCCATATCGATCGCGTCTCATGATCTAACCTCTGTAAGTCGTAGAGCGTGAAATACAGTTGAAACTCCATGTCGACCCTCTATCTAACTCAAGGAGATTGAACTCCTCGTACTTGGGGTCAGGTACTCACCTCCAAGGTATATTTATCTATTATTAAGTATCCTCACAAACATACAATCAAAACAAGCAAGGGTCAACTTAAACAACCATGATAAGATATTAATTATAAAAAAAAAAAAAAAAAAAACCAGTAGGATATAACATGTTAACATAATATATCAATATTAAAATAATATCTCGTTTAAACATGTTATTACAAATAACTAATAAGATATTGACAAGGAAACAACTATAACCAATGTAACCTATGTCCACGCCCCACATTCACTATAAGTGGGTTCTGCAAAATATTTGTCATCCAATAAATCACATAATTACTTATAAAGCGTTCAAAACAATATCAATAATTATTATTAAGAAAATAATATATTAAATTAAATTAAATATACTTAATTCATAAAAATATACTTACACATTAGCTGTAGTAACTTAAAGATATACCTAGAATTACATAAAACTGTTTAAACACACTTCAATATACTTATATTTGGAATGAGATAGCAAAAGAAGAGATAAATAAGTGATATGATATGTTTTTTTAGTTACATAAGTGATATGATATGTGATAATAATAAGAAAATAGGAGAGATAGAAGTGAAAGTAAGTGAAAATAATCGGATAAAAGAATGTAAAACTCATAATGAATGGCATCTTTCAAACACCAATGTAGTTTCTAAAATAAATCTTTCAAAAATTAAGTTAATAATACTTTGTTATTATTGTAATGTTGATTTAATAATATCATCATCTTACGTTTTTCAATTAGATTTTCGTACCAATTACATCTTTTATTTGAAAAAAAATTAGGAACTTCAAGTAACCTTTGTTTGTAAGTGGACTCCACTTGCATAATTGGGTCCTATGTCTTAAAAGAAAGAGTCGTATGAGAAGTGATATTAGCCAAAAGTTTCTTAATTATTAGATTATCATTGAGTACATCGATGCTAATTGATAGGATTCCATTTAAATTCCTATTGTAGTTTCATTTTCAATAATAATAGTTGTATAAAAGTAAGGAAGAGTCGCTTTAGCACGTCACAGCGATAGTTGTATAAAGGAAATGTAATATGTATAAATATATAAGATTTGGCTAAATGAATCATGATTAATTCGAGTTATTTAACTTGATATTCACATTACCTAGTAAGATTGTGTCAAAATTAAAATTAAAAGATAATATAAAAATAAATAACACAATCTTATTAATTCATGTGAACATGAGTTAAATAACTTCAATTAATCATAGCATCATTTCTAAGAAACAATAGCTTATAATTTATAAGAAAAAATTTCAATCAATAATTATTAAAGTGCATTTTTTTTTATGTCTTAAGTTCAAGTTGTTATGGATGCGTTAAATAGTTTTGCCGTGTTTTTAATGGTCCTAATCACGTGAGGGGAGGATGCTGGTGATTTTAAAAAATGCATGTTTTTTTATATTTTCAAAAATAGCTAGCGACTATTTTGTGGAATTACTAAAAAAAATAAAAAACAGGTAATGCAAAAACCATGACACTACTACTAATAAATAAAAGTTAAAAGGAGAGTCAAAAATGAAGAGGCTGGTGGTGATGGATGAGTAGATGCAGGGCACCTGAGTCTGAGTAGGCAAACGTGGACCATTTTAAGAGATTGGTTCGTAGAATGTGACAAGAGCAGCCGAATTAACCATCCGTATTATTATTGCTCATTACCTGCGATTTTGGGGAATAAATTGCAACTAGTGGAATTGGACCCCAAAATGAAAACCCTCTCACTACTCATACTAGTAATATTTATTATTTAATTACTAGCATTATTATTATTATTGGCAGCAAAACGATCGAAGAGGGGCGAAATTCAAATTAAATTATATTGCCTTGTGGAATGTACCAACACGAGACGCTTGGCACCTTCATCATCCAACGTGTTATAGGTTTCGGTGCATGCCCCAATTAAATGCGTAATTCATCACCATCCCCCACACATATAAATACATATTCACATTGCAATCTTGTAATACAATCTCATTTTCCTTGTGCCTCCTCTATCACCGCTTCACACATGGAATGGTGGCATAAGATCAGAAGAAACTGGATTTCACTCTCCACCCGAATCAAGCTTCGCAAACCAAGTGAGTCAGACCTCTATCCCCTTCTCAATTTCTATCATTCTTAAAATAATCATTCACTTAATACAAATACACCACGCGGGATATGATATGGATACTGTAAGAGTTAGACTAGTCCACTGAGATTCGGTCTTCAGAAATAGTCATTCATTTAAATTATTGTCATTATTTTTTGATTTGTTGCGACAGGGATCGCCTGTGGCAGAGGCGGTGGCGCCGTGGTTGAACTCGGCGGAGGTTGCGGCGGAGCTGATGGCGGGCTGCTGAAGCTCCGAGACGATGTGCAAATGTGCGGTTACAGGGATGTAGAGATCATGTGGAACATGCTGAGCATAAGCCTCCAGCCACAGCAGATCGAAGAGGCGCGAAGAATTACAACCACTAAGGTGAAACTTCCCCGGCGTGGCTTCAAGCAGAGACGATCCATTTCCAGGCTTTTCTTTTGGACTAACCATAGCCCATAAATTTGTTGTACAGTTTTGCTTGCACAGCCTGATGATACAGTACATGAGAAAAGTTTTGCATATATGTGAATGAATGTTCATTTTGTACATGTTTGGAAAGAGTGTTAAGGACAATAATGCATGTTTATCATTTCTTATAATGTAAATAAGAAAGCCAAGTTTGTTTTAGCGTGCAATTCCCACCAGATATCTCAAAACAAACATTGTTTGTTTTGGCACTGCACGATTTACTCAAGTAATTGTTCTCTTTGTTTGGTACCGATAAGGGAAACAAAGAACCACCTAGCTCCCACTTATCTGTACTAACGGATAAAATTAGCTATTATAGTTCAGTCCTTTTTTTCAATGCTAACAGAACAAGTGGCAAGGTTGTATATATTTTTTAACTGATTAAAGTTAACTAATAGTATTAATTGGATATTCATCGTGATATAACAAACAGAGGAACAGAATAGAAGGTAAGGTACAGTAACCAACTGAATTATGTATATCTGTAACGTGCTGCTGTTGCAGACTTGTCTGTGAGGCTTGAGGATTCAATAAATGCAACCATAAAACTAGGATGTTAAGTTGCATAAGGGAAACTCTTTAGTGGCGGTTCTTTGGGGCTAAAATTTGCATGTATTGTGGATCCAGCTCGAATTCCTTTGTCCCCCTCTACTGAAATTAAACAGTGAGAAATAAGCGAAAACGAAAGACCTGATTCTTGTCGTTCTACCGCTCTACAAGCGAAGGGATGAGGCCCACGGCAACCGCAAACAATGAATAAAATATTAACAAAAGTGTCTCCATGATCCGCGGCAAAAAACAGAGGTAGTAGGATTTGATTTGATTCACTTCCTCAGTCCCTGACGTGGTTTCTTCTGCTTTTAACAAATGGCCTCAGGTGCTTTGTAACAATAAATCTTTCGGTATATTCAGCCATAAAAAAATATCGAAAAATACTATTCTTTACACATGATAAATTACATGTGATGTCACGTGACAGATTTTTTATTCATCGGTGGCAATTATAGTGAGTAAGTTGTTGACGTGGACTTTTTATCTTCAAAGTTTTATATAAGGGGTCGGCTAAATGACTCTTGATTAACTAGTAAGTAACGCGTGCAATGCACGGGTGTTTTTAATATTTAATTTGCAATATTTTTTTAGTTGATGTTGTAAATCTAATAAATATATGACATATGTCAACAATTTTAAACACGCGTAAAATCACATGATATATTGAAGTTCTCAATTGATAAAACCAAAGTAGACACAATGATTAATATTAAAATTGTTCATCTAAAGTTTATGGCATACCAAAATCAAACAACGTAATTAAGTTTTGATAGCAGAATTATAAAAACATCCAACAAATACTTATGTAGCAATAGTCTTAACACAATGAAGATCTTATTTCACTTCTCTATCTTGACACATTTTAATTCTTTAGTTGAGGAAGCTTGTGAAGATCTTATTTCACTTCTCTATCTCAACACGTTTTAACCATAGTTCAAAAGTTATTTTTCATAATAAAGAAAGTTAATATAAGACTGATAAGAAATGAAGATTTTATGGTCGTTTGTCAACACGTTTGGAAGGAGGAAGCGTAGACAAAATTGTGCGGTATTTATTTCTTTTAAAAATTTATTATATTTAATTACATTTTAATATTATTGACTTCTTTTGTTTTAAAAATTTGTGAGGTTAGATCAATACAAAATAAATTAAGCAAGCAATATAAATAAAGAAATAAGAAGAATATCTAAAGATTAAAATATTTTTCAATAAATAGGAAATAATTTTATGACACATTAGGCTAATATTGTTCTGTAAGGAGAATTGACAATATCTAGATAAAGAGTAGGTAGCACTGAGGATAATTCACAATCGATAGAGCTGTAGACGGTACTTTCATTTTCTTCAGACGATACTTCTATAGACAATACTTTCCTTGTCTTCAGACGATACTTCTCTAGATGGTACTTTTATTGTCTTCAGGCGATACTTCTCTAGAGTAGACAGTGCTGCCGAGTAGACAATAGGGATAATTCCGTCTTTTGTTTCTTAGAGCTGACGATAGAGCTAATGAGCTATTTCAGCCTTCTATTTTGTTGAGCAGACGATAAAGATATTTGATGAGCAGACGATAAATATATTTGTTGAGCAGATGATAGAGCTGTAGACCATACTTGAGATATGACTTTGACGTTGTAGTCTCTTGCTTTTCCTTTAGACGATACTTCTATCTGAGTAGCAGACGATACTTCTCTAGACGGTTCTTTCCTTGGTGATTTTATTTTATGGAGATGTTTGCACATTTAATGGATAAATCAACATGTTGACAAAATCTTACTTTAAAACAAGCTAGTTAGTAGCAATAGAAAATTAATGATAAAACCGCAAATAAATAAATAAATGTGAATTGAATATAATTGGTAATATCAACAAACACTAATTATTATATAAAAAGAACATTATTATATAAAAAGAACAATCATAAATTACATGATTTAAATTTGTAATAAATAATTATTTGAATTCCTTAATTATCGCAAATCATGATTTAAATTCGGAAATTTGATTTGATAGAGGGAGAAATTGTTGGGTTCATAAAGTGATACGTGTCGACATATAAGAGAGTCTTTTTTTTAAGAGTTGCTGAGGTTTGAGATTGAGGACTCACAATTAGTAGATACAGTAGTAGAAGTAGATAAATTACATGATTTAAATTTGTAATAAATAATTATTTGAATTCCTTAATTATCGCAAATCATGATTTAAATTCGGAAATTTGATTTGATAGAGGGAGAAATTGTTGGGTTGATAAAGTGACACGTGTCGACATATAAGAGAGTCTTTTTTTAAGAGTTGTTGATGTTTGAGATTGAGGACTCACAATTAGTAGATACAGTAGTAGATTGGGGTCATTCAACCCTATGTCCACATGGACCAATAAGATCGTGTCATTTATTTTCACATTATTTTTTAATCTTAATTATGAGACAATCTTATTGGTCCACGTGCACATGGGGTTAAATGACCCCAATTAATTATGGGGTCATTTAGCCAACCCCTCTATATAATCTTTTTTTTTTTGTCATTCTCCTCCTCATCCTTCATCTTCTGCCTTCTCCTCTCATTCCGAGCCATCATCACACCCACCACCACCTCCCTTGACTTTCTCGTGTGAAGAAGTGTTTGTTTTCCTCCCTCGGATGTATCCTAAAAAGGTCCTTAGGAAGGATGGGTTGTCCGCTCTTTTCTATAAGCAGCTTTGGCATGTGGTTGGTGGGAGGTCCTTGATTTATCTCTAAACATCCTTTGTGGTAACATATCTCCAAGTTAGATTAATAAGACTCTTATTGTGCTTATCCTCAAAGTAAAGAGCCTAGAGCATGCTAGTTAATCTAAGTCAATTAGCCTTTGTTAAGTGATTCTTAAATTGGTTACACAGAAAATTGTTAATCGACTTAAACGTGTTATTCCTGATATTGTTGATGACACTAATAGCGTAATTGTTTCTAATAGATTGAACTCTCATTACTTTTGAGTGTTTTCGCCACATGAAAAAAAGAGGAGTGAAGAAAGATGAACATGATTCTAAAACTTTGCATATATAAGACGTATGGCAGGGTTGAATGACCTTTTTTACAGGGTATTCTTCAACATATGGGTTTCTCGACCTCATGGGTTTATCTGACCATGCAGTGTGTGTCTATTGTCTATTTTTATGTGATGGTAAACGAGCAGCCTTACCATAACTTCTCGCCATGTAGGGGCCTTAGACAGGGTGGTCCACTATCATCATATTTTTTCATTTCGTATGAAGAGGATTTGTCGTCTTTGATTAAAAGTGTTATATCTAACTCTTCCCTTCATGGTATTCTATTGCGTGCAGAGCTCCCTTATCTCTAACCTTTTGTTTGCATATTATAGTATTACCTTTTCTCAGATCTACTACCAAAGAAGCTCATCAAACCATGCAAATTCTTCAGACTTATGTGAAAGCTTTTGGGCAAAAGATCAACCTTGACTAATCACAATTTCCTTTCAGTTGAAATGTGCATAGTTTCAGAATCAATGACCTTATCCAGCTAGTGGGAGTAAAGAATTTGAAAGCTATGAAAAATATCTGGGTCTCGCCATCATTATTGGTAATTCAAAATCCCAAGTATCTAATTTTGTCAAAGAGATGGTGTGGAAAAGTTAACGGGGTGAAAGGAGAAAGCCCTTTCTAGAGTTGGCAGGAAAGTGTTGATTAAGTCTATTGCCCAGACTATCCCTTCCCATATTTTGAACTGCTTGGAGATTCCCAAAAGCATCTGCAAACAAATTGAAGATTTAATCAACATAAATTTTTCGGGGGGAGGGGTAATGCGACCAAGAGGCCTCTCCATTGAACCAAGTAGGATAATTTAGTGGTTTCAAAGATTGATGGTGGATTGGATTTCCAACTTTTTTTTTTTATTTTTTTTATTTTTCTGTTTTTAGCTCATTTGTATTGGCAAAATATTGATGTCATCTCATATCCAAACCTCTGAGCTTGGCCTCTAGAGTCTTGAAAGTAAAATATTATCCTAATTGTTCTTTGACATTTGGGCTGGATTGAATCCCCTTAAATTTATCTGGTGTCCCTATGAAGGTCTATTCAAGCTTGATCCACGCTGGATGCTGAATGGTTTAAGGCCAATTATAATGTTGCCCTCATGAAGGAAAACATAGATGGGTTAGGCTTCCCTTGGTTGTCTAATGGTTGTTGCTTACCTCCACCGTGAGTTTACTCTGGATCCCGTTGAGATAGAAGCACTTTGCTTCATATGAGCCTTGCAGCCGTACGTGTACAAAGATGTGTTGGTGTTTTTGAAATTCATTGCTCATTGTCGCTAAATTCATGAAATGCTAGGCATTCAAATTGATCGTTTCTTCACGTGATCGTTCAAGATGTAAATTAAGTCTTATCGGCTCACTACTTGTTTCAAGTTAAGCGTGGCGGCAATGCTTGTCTAGATTAAGTGTTTTGTTAGAGGACTACACTCAGGGTCTAAAGATGTTTCTGTCAAATGATTTCTACTCATTTTCCTGTTGAATGATATTTCCTAGGGGTGGCAATATGGGCTAGGCCCGTTGGGCCCACCTTTTTTGGCAGGTTGGGTTGGAAAATTCAGCCTACATAACCACTTCGAACCTACTTTTCTGACCTGTTTTTTTTTGTGGGTTTGGCGGGTCGGGGCGGACCAGCCCGCGGGGGTTGCACCTTTTTTTTTTTACTTTTTTTTAACGGAACACCTTTTTTTTACTTAGATTTTAATTTTTTTTATCATTCATATGGATCTAAAGACTAAAGAGAGACAGCACGAGGGAGGAATGATCAACTTTTTTGAAACTTTATTGTAGAAGTATGAATTTAATTATTTTGTCCTTCAATTGTTATATGTAGATGATGATGATGGTGATGAAGGTTTGAAAGATGGTGATGGCTGGGATAATGGGAAAGAGACTGTTTCGATTTAAACTAAGACTATGTTAGAACTTAAATTTTAAACTAAGACTTTGTTATTATGAGAATGTATAAAATTGTTGGTTTGTGCTTGCTTTTGTTGTTTTAAAAGACAATTATGAGTAGTGAGTTATGACTTGTGTTATTTGTGTATTTTTGCAACTTGTGAGAAGGTAGAACTTTGTTGGTTTGTGCTTACTTCTCATAATTATTCTCAGGTGAAAAGTTATGGTAGACACAACATTCGCAACACAACAAGCAGTAATTGTGGATTTTTCATCAAAACAATTTCCAATTTGAGTGCTTCCTCATTTTTATTTTGTTCACTACATTTTTATGCAGAAATTCCAAAAACTTAAAATCATAATTAAACTGAGATAGAAATGATCAAACAAGCAGAAATTACTTTTTTTCCCACTACATTACATTTTGGCGGGCTAGCCCGCCAAAATGTGGGTTGGGTTGAGTCTTTCATATACCAACCCTACCCAACCCGCATTTTGGAGGGTCGGGCCTAGCCCGCCCCGCGAGCCCATATTGCCACCCCTAATATTTCCCCATTTTAATATTAAAAAAATGGTTAGCAGTAACTTGAGGATAATCATAGTATTTTAAAAAAATATGTATAATAAATACTTCAAAAATCAATGTGAACTCAAACCAAAGTTTCAAAAATCCTTAAATGGGAGTTAGGACAGGAATCAAAGGCAAAAAAATAATACATGTTGGCAAAAATTTGAGCCCAAGTTAATACCAAGTAACTGTAAATGGGCCTAATGAGCTATGGCGAAGCCCAACAGTAGAAAGCAAACAAGACACACACAGGCGAGCTGTTGCAGTGTAACCGGCGAGGTAGAAGAGGAGGAAGCAATGGCGTACATGAGCATGAGCATGGGGGAAGCCCATAGAAGAATCACCGACTACCTCAACCGCTTCTCCGACGCCGTTTCTTCTCAGGACGGACCCGCCTTCAAATCTCTCTTCGCTCTCTCCTCCAACTCTCCCTTTCTTCTCTCTCTCGCCGACGCCCTCTCCCTCTTCCACGACGCCACCAGACTCATCAACCAGTCCGATAGCTACTCTCACTTCTCAGACCTACTCCTCCCCCTCCTCCGATCCATCCAGAACTACAAGCAGGCCAATTTCGTTGAAGCCTATCTCGCCTTTGAAAAAACTGCCAAGTATGTATCAAATCTTAAATTATTCATTATTTTGATTGAATTGAACTGAATCGTGTGTTGAAACGGTGCGTGTTCAGTGCGTTTATCCAGGAGTTTCGAAATTGGGAATCTGCTTGGGCTCTGGAAGCTTTGTACGTCATTGTTCACGATATTAGGGTTCTTGCGGAGAAGGTATGTTATGTTTCACGCTGAATTGGTTTAATTTTTATGGAGTTTTGATTGGATTTTGTGTGATTTTTTTTTTTCGCTTCTAGGCTGATAAAGAATTGGCTTCCACTGGAAAATCCCCTGAAAAGTTGAAAGGCGCTGGTTCCTTCCTAATGAAAGTTTTTGGCGCTCTTGCGGTGTGTAGATATTTCCCTCCAGCTCATTTTATTTTGAAATCCAATTATGCTTTTCAAATTTAGTTCTGTATCCCTGTTCTATTGATACAATTTGTGTTATTAACCATATTGAAGATACGGAGTGTTATGTTGGCTGCCGAGTCCTAACACAACCCTCCTCCTTTACCTAGGCTTGGGGCCGGCCACGCAAGCATAGGTGGAGTTAATTAGTGTCATTAACATTACTATTAAAATAGTAATGATTCGTCTGTGTGACACCCAGCTGCATTCCAGAAATTAGTTTCGAAGAATGTAATTACATACTGGAAACTAATATCTCGAAGGTAACTTTTTTGTGTGACTGCTGGGTGCTGCAGCCACGGATCATTGTTGCTATTAAAAACGTGCAATGGATGATTTTGGCTTAGCTTTAATACTTTCTCTCATTTTTTAATTGATTTGTTTTTTCTTGTTGCAAAGCTAGCTAACAATGCTGCTGCTGATTTATATATCCTTCCTTTTTCTTAGATATCAAATGAACTGTAACTTATTCACTCTTGTTTTACGAGTTTCCTCTTGGAAACATTTACTTGTTTTCCTGGAAAAGTAATAAGCTTGTGGCCATGGGTTCCTAATAGGGGTGGGAATAGGCCAGACCATTCGCAGGGGCCTAATAAGGCGTAGCAAGAGCGTCGTGGTGATTAAAACTCACTTGACACGTCAGAATTAACATTTAGCAGCAAAGGACCTAATAACTAACAATTTCTGGTCTAAGTTGCAAGGAGCTTGGTCCCTCTTAAACAAGATCCCATGTTCAATAAAATAGGTGCCAGGAGAGCTTTATCCCCTCAAGTGTGTCCACCTTACCCCGCACAAATTAGTTTTGGTTCAATGTGACTTCAGGATATTGAGAGCCTTTGACCAAAATTGGACCTAACCTAAGCAAACACACAAACTTTTGTTATAAATTTCTCTATTTACAGTCTATAATTTGTCCATTTTTTAACATGTTGATTCATGTAATGCATGTGGAAGAGAATTCTTCCGCGTCTAAATTGTCTTCTATAATCTATATTGTATATACTTTGGGAGAGGGCGGAACTTTTAATCATACTAATCTTTTCTAAGGAAAAATGTCTGTTCTGTATTTTTACTGTTCAAATTGCACTTCTTTGCTATATTCAGTGGTTATATTGCATTTGACATTCAGAGGACTCTACTTACTATTTTATTGCTTGATTGTATTCCAGGGAAAAGGCTCCAAGCGTGTTGGAGCGTTGTATGTAACTTGTCAGTTGTTCAAGATTTACTTTAAGGTATTTATTGTTCCTTTTGCTTCCTTATTGGTGATTCATAGTACTCGTTATATTGTTCCATTTGTTAGTGTGCAATGATACTGGTCTGAACCTGTAGTATTTCGAGCTAATCAAATAATGACATGTTCACCGGGGTCGGGGAAGGTTGGCTAGGCCTGAAATAACCTGACATGTGGATTTGAATTTAGAGTTTGATTTTTATTTATAAATGTCTTGCAGCTTGGTACAGTTCACCTCTGCCGCAGTGTAATAAGAAGCATTGAAACTGCACGCATATTTGATTTTGAGGAATTTCCTAAAAGAGACAAGGTTAAGTCTTGTATATGCATGTAAATATAGACATATATTTTCTAGATTATTTATCTTTATGATGTTTTTCAGGTCACTTACATGTACTATACTGGACGTCTCGAAGTTTTCAACGAAAATTTCCCTTCTGTAAGTGATATAATTTTCTTTTAGAATAATTTATGACCTGCTTGTTCCAAGCTCTGACACACTTTCTGCAATGCATGCCGGCTTTGTAATTTCTCGCAATGTTACCTTCTAATTTATATATTCTTTGCAGTTGATGCTACTTTTAACGGAAATTGCGTTCCTGTATGGTTGCATGCTAATATTTATCAAAATAATGCTTTATCATCATCACCATCACCATCACCATCATCATCGTCATCATCATTATTATAAAGGGGTCTACCTCAATTTGGTCTCATACCTAAAATGTCAATATAATTTCTTAAAAAACAAATAGAAAGAAAATATAAAACATTAAGTGCTAGCCAGAGTATCACTATTTTTAAATTCTCAACTTCTTGGATGATTGAAAATAATTCCTTAGATAATTAAATAAAAGAGTTCAAGTGCTAAACACAACAAACACATTTTATTTAAAAAATATATATTTGGAGTGCTTGTTAATACCGTGGTTGTTTTTGTTATTATCATTAGGATTGTCTTGTGTTTTTTATCTCCAATTTTACCTGAATTATACTCATAAAATTGTGCAATGGCAAAGAACGTCGAAAATATACCTGTAGAATTTTGTCGAATCATTTATACAGCTAACATTTGTAACTTGACAGGCTGATTATAAATTATCGTATGCCTTGAAGCATTGCAACCCACAGTGTGAAGCCAATATAAGGTTTGGTTCAGGTGTGCCAACTGTGTACATTGCATGTGCATGAAGTGAGTTTGTTAGTAGGTTGTATATAAGCTTGCAGTCATGTATAGTAAATATGCATAGGTTTGTGAATGGGGTAAGCCATAGCTTTAAAATGAGCTTACTTAAGGCTTTCTTGTAGAAATTGTTTATTAATAATTCAAACATGTATTTCATCAGTTAAATACTCTTATAGGTTCTAAGCCAGAAAAGAAATATTTACAATTACAATAAATGTGTATGTTCCTAATAGAGGTTGAACCTCCTTTGATTAAAAGAATTTGGTAACTTGGGTTGATTGATGTAAGTAAACACTATGCTGATCATTACATGTTATTCTATGGGCTGAGCTCCGGATTTATGAACAAGCTTAGGGACCATATTCTGAAACAACAGCGAGAGTAGTAGATATTAAGACTTTGATTTGAATGGGAATGCGTGTCAAATATGTCTTGTTAGTCAGCACCAATCCCTCTATAAAACCACAAAGTCCTAGTATCAACTTCATACCCTAGTAAAGGGAAAAGGGGGTGTTTGAAAAATGAATGACTTTACCATTTGTTCATCTCATTATTAATGGACAGTGAAAAAAAGAAAGCCATATACAACTATCCTTTGGTATAATTACAATGATCTATAACTTGTTGTTTTGTTTGACTTAGGATGATTCTTAAACATCTAATTCCAGTGAAGCTTTCAATTGGTATATTACCTAGCCATAGGCTTTTGGAGAAGTACAATCTACTTGAGGTATGTTTTGCATTTTAGGCAGGATTTCAATGTTTATTCTCTGTCTGCTCTCCCCCCTCCTCTCTGTTTTGGTACTATAAAAGTTTCTGGCCTTCTGTTAATTGGAAATCTTTAGGGCTATTAGGTGCCAACTCAGTTGTTTCGTTGCAAGCAGTAGCTTAGTTTACTTAATAACTAGGCTGACTGGTGAGCTGGTTCAGACAAATCAGATCAAAATTAAGTGTATAAATAAAAGGGGACTATTATTCCTGAATTTCCAGTTTGCAGGCCGTTTTCTCATCAAGTGCCTGATAGGACACCTCTCTCTTTATAATCTTCAAATAGCCAGACATGATGTTAGAACCCAATTGCAAGGTATGGGACTTGAGTCCCACATGGGAAGTATGGGATTCTAATGTGTGGTTTATAAAGCCTTGGGCTCTCCAACCACAACAGCTAGCTTTTGTGGTGTGGTACTCCCAAGGTTCTTATCAATTGGTATCAGAGCCTTCCACCATGTATCTCAGCTGCAAACAAGCGGCGCGGGCAGTGACGCCAGCATTGCGGTGTTCGCCTGGGACTAGTCGAAGGGGCTAGTGCACAGCCAGCCCGCGTGGGCGCCGGTGCTGCGGAACGTGGTGGGATGTTGGGACCCAATTGCAAGGTATGAGACTTGAGTCCCACATTAGAAGTATGGGATTCTAATGTGGGGTTTATAAGGCCTTGGCTCTCCAACCACAACATCTAGCTTTTGTGGTGTGGTACTCCCAAGGTTCTTATCACATGATAACAGAATAACTTCTCTCCAAAATGTGGTCATCGTGTTACCAATAATGTTTATGTTTTCACCATCCAACTAGTAATGATATAACCACAAACAAATATCATGACCCCATGGTTATTTGCTACGATGTTTGGTTATTTAAAGAGAATTTTTCAATAAACGGATCTTCCACATCAAGCACTGGGAGGGAATGTGCAGTGCCTGTTTATACTGCAAATAATTTTCCCAAGAATACTTGCATCTGGTAGTTAGCATTTACATATTACAGTACTTAAAACAAGTGCTGCCTATATAAATAATCTTTTTTTACTTTTGGACAGTACAGTAATATTGTACAAGCTCTAACAAGGGGTGATCTTCGACTTCTTCGGGGTGCACTTCAAGATCATGAGGACCGGTAGAATTTCCTGTCATTGTTTCATGATAAGGACTTGGTGTTCTGAAATTCATTCTTGAGAGGATAATCAAATTCATATCTTTTATAGGTTCTTGAGATCAGGTGTATATCTTGTCCTGGAGAAGTTAGAACTTCAAGTATACCAGAGATTAGTTAAGAAGATGTAAGTATCCAGTATCACCTTGCCCTGTTCCATTCCAGTGTGTATTAGGGTTGATAAACAACTTGGCTATTTATGCAAGTCACTAATTTCTTATTATTGCTTGATTGTAACATGGCAGTTACATCATTCAAAAGCAGAAGGACCCTAGCAAAGCCCATCAGGTGAAGTTGGAGGTTATTGTAAAAGCATTGAAATGGCTTGAAATTGACATGGACGTGGATGAGGTGATTCCTATAGAAACTCTTTCTTTCTACTTCCAACTTGTCTATATCTTTCAAAAACATGCAAGATATTTCTGTTTTAAATGCTTTTTTTTTATTATATTTGATGCTTTCGCAGGTAGAGTGTATAATGGCCATATTGATATATAAGAATCTTATGAAAGGTTACTTTGCCCACAAAAGCAAAGTTGTTGTATTGAGCAAGACAGACCCTTTCCCTAAGCTAACTGGAAAACCTGTCAATTCATAGTGACAATGTCATTCATGATTCTGAAATTCAGAGGTGCAAGAGAGCATGGTAACGGCAGAGTAGTTTTGCGAGAGGTTAAATGTTGAATGTTCGAGAATTCATGCAAATGTGTTCTAGTCGTCAAAATATCATGTGATGCTTCAGTTTTAAAGTAAGCTACTTTATATTCTAACTCTTGCATACTGGATTGTAGTTTAGTTTCCGCTTCAGTGTTTTTATGCTGCATAAATGGTACCGGTGGAAGCAAAAGATACGGTCGCTATATCCTGTATTTTTAGCTTCACTATCATCATCATCATCGCTGTTGTTATTTTTACAATCTGATGAATTGCATTAAGTTGATTAACTATTCATAAACCTATGGAATAGCATACAAAAAGTTGTGATTTTTTTTAACAAATCCTAAAATTAATATTTAGGATTTGGTTATGGTGATAACCTCCTTGTCATTTACATTTTGCTTAATTTATAGGACTTGCATAAACTGGATAGTTCAGACCCAAAAAAAATTGCGCTCAATCTCCATACTAGGATGCCAGCCGGGTGGTGGTTCGTTCGTTCTTGTAAGCTTTTACTAGTACTGAGTTTATCGACGTCATTGCCTGGAGTAACTACTAGGGTTGCTCTACTCAAGCCAAATATACAAATGATGGAACATAATCAGTTGCTCACGGTGATGTTCAATCAACAAAAATGCCGACATTAGAGCGGAGCTTGCATCTTTAAAGACACAAGGGGTGTCTATGGCTTGAGCAACAAGGGGGTGCCTATGGTTCAGTTGATCCCGGTGATGACTCAGCTATTCGTCGGTAATAACTGCTGGTCTAAGCCGTCAATAATTGAGAGCTTATCAATAGTGAGAACTAAGTTTTTTGGAGTGCCTTAGAAACCTGCATTGAGGAACATAATCTTTTCATCGCGTAATCGTTTGATTGGGAAATCGTTACTTTGGTTTTCCAGTTAACTCACACGGTTACCTCATCCCAATTCTTTTATAAACCAACCGGATCAAAACATATAGAATTGCAGTGATAAAAAATTAAATCAAAAAAGGATTAATTATATAAATTGAATTAATTTTGTGGGAAAAATTATCGTAATAAATGATTTTAAATACATTTTTTATATTAAGTATATTCTTAAAAACTAAGATGATTTTTTTGTACATCAGAAAAGAAAAAACTAAAATAATGAAAAAGAAATTTAAATTTATAATAAAAATTGCAATCCCAATTAACATTAAGTAGTAATAGATCTAAAATTTGAATTTCAAAAAGAAAGGTTAAACCTTAAATTTTTTTAAAAATTAATTAAAATAATTAACTTGACATAGGAAAATAACACTCTCAAAATTAGTGTGTGAAACTTACTCTGCAAAAAGAGAAAGAGAATATTGAAGCTAACATTTCTTTTTTGGATGTCAGGATGATCAAAAGCCCAAAGATAACCTTATTGATAGAGCGGATATTACTATAGTTTCACTCTCCAATAAGAGTATTGTAATTTATTTTATAAGTGTTGATTTTATGGCTAATTTTTGAAAATATTTATAAAGAAAAATAGTTTCAAATAAAATATAATAAAAATATTTATAAGACATATTAAAATTTCCTAAATAAAATTAAAATAAATATTTTTATTTGTTGTTTGACTTATTATTAATTTAATTAATTTTGAATTAACTGAAATATTTTGTTAACATTTTTTTATATGAGATTAACTTGTTAGAAGGAGTGGATTGTAATGTAGGTTTTGTATAAGAATGATGTTGAAAGCTATTTTGAAAAATCTTGAGGGTTGAGCGTATTTTACCCTAGAATTTATTAAATAATTCATTAGCATTTTAATAAATTAAGGTAAATTAAATTATAAATTGGCATAAAATCATCATGTAGTATATTCTATAAAATAAAAAATAGATAAGAAAAGTAATAGTCTAGTTATGTGAGTCTTCGAACTTTTTTTTTTATGGTAGTCTTCCAACTTGACATTAGACCTTTCTTTGAGTAAAATTTATTTTTATTAATTTTAAAATGAAAACATTTAAAATTTTTGGGGAAATTTGAAATATGGTCCGTTCAAGCTGGTTTTGACTGTTTTTTTATTGTTTATTATAACTTTTGAAATCTAAAAGAAACTATAATTGAATCCGTAACTTAACTGATTTCGAATTAACCAATCAGTTAAATATGCTACAAGTCTACAAGTTACTGAAACAACATTGTAAATGTCCCCAAACATGTATCCTAAGCTACCAACGTCACATACACCAATGTGTTTGGAAGTACATGTTTGTTTTTCTCTTTACACCAATACAAATGTAATTTTATAGATCCGAACTCACAAATGGACAGTTAGGACTTTGTGGAGTTGAGCCAAACATGCACTTACCTTAATTTTAATTTCAAAGAAAACTCAAATGGACATAGTTAGATTTTCGTTGGGGTAAGAAATAATTTTAAAAGAAACTATTAATAGTAAGCTTGGAGTCATTTTTAATTCTTAGAAATTAGAATCATTTCTCTTTCTACGAAAGCTACTCAACTTAGTTTCTTCCTGAACCACTTTCGTCCAAGTTTGGATGCCTACCGAGTTTCCAAACAAATTCTATAGCCTAGAGGTAACTTTTATAGAATGGGAAATGAACGTGAATGATTTTAATATGAAACCAAACAGGCTGGTGAAAAAGGTGATTTTTTTTATGTAACAAGAGAAGAGAACAAACCTTATAGTTATATATGATTTAGAACCATGTATATATATAACGAAAACAAGGTAGGATTCTAGCTTAATCTTATGAAAGGTTTCCTCTGTCATTGACTTCATACTCTCACAGTCTCATTCCCATGGTAAATAGCATGGATCTTCCTCATCAACTTGATATTGTCGGTGGAGGTGGAGACCTATGGATAAATTTAAAACCAAGATAAACTATGTGTGTAAAGGTAGAAAAATAATCTTTCAAACTTTCACTCACATTTTTAACATATCAAACTGACCTGAAGGAAGAAGATTAAGATCCATTATTTCTAGGGCCTGATATCTGAATAGACAAGAGAAAAATAACCATGTGCTGGCTGGCTTTCTTGGCCTCTTGTACTTGAATCACCGCTGCATGATGATAGTACCTGAGATCAGGATGGTCCCTCCCTGGCATTGCAGAGAGAACAATTCAATAAGACAAGAACGGTATTACTATTACTCTATTAGGAGGCCAAACAAGAAAGAGAAATAACTCAGTCCCTCAACTTTCTCAAGCAAAACTAACTAGCATTATGCAAAGTCCTGTACTGTTGGCCACACAATACCGAGAAATTTTCAGTTGTTGACAGCCAAATTTTCTTCACTTTTGTTTTAATCTGTTTGTCTACTTTATATGTTCTTCTGGTTCCACTTCCATGTATTAAAACTTTGGCCCGTAAGAAGAAATTTTCAGTACGAGCTTTTCTAAAAAGATTAGGTTCAGAAGAATTATTGGAAGAATTCTTTACTGCGGAAGAAGAGATTCTTTATTTGATCTTTTCAAGAACTTCTATTATATGGAGCTTACATAAAATCCTGATTTGGTATGATTGTTCAAAACTAAAAGAGCATGACGCTTTTTGAAAAGTACATTCGCTCAATCTATCTCTTTAGTAATGTTGACTTTTATGCCTCATAATCCATGCAAATGAACATTAGGGAGGTTCCCATATGAAAAACGCAACCTGAATAAGGTAGCTGTAAAAGAAACAAGGGGACCTCAGTGAATTTATCTTCTAATTGAAGAGGATCTCCTCTCTACATGACGTTTGGGGTTTACATGCTGACACTAATGTTTTTTCTGCACTGATAGTATGTTTGGATCAGTTATTCTTTTCTTAGAATCAATTCTAACATCATAATATGTTTCTTCTTAAAATTGATTTTGATTTCAGAATCAATTGTAAAAGGAGATTCCACATATTTGCTTTTGGTTCATCATCAACGGCTATAAACTGAAGTAGCACCACAGGGCACCCTTTGCCCTCAGCGCACCATAAAAGGCACCAAAAGCAAGTAGTTCCAAAATGATACTTTGATTGTGTACCGGACCCACTTGAAACATATCAGTATCCACCATTGTTCACGTGACAAGTTTGCCACAATCAAGATAAGCGTGACAGGTAGGTACCTCATTCATCCAGTTACAAGACCAACAAGATAGAGACGAACTGATAAGTAGAGACCAACCAATTCACATGTTAAGAGAAAAAGAATACAATTGGTAAGTAGAGACCAACCAATTAGTAAGGGATAATGTTGCTCATTTTCAATGACAATTGTTGACGTGACTCCAATTCAATAATATTCTTAACATGCTCAGCATGTATGGATACGAACTGTGACTAAATCTTGGAAATTCAATGCCATTAACCCATTTCTATCCAACAAAAAATCAATTTCCTAAGAGGAGTAGAGTGGAAGTTTAACTCTTTGGAAGGGACTCTGCACGCAGCAACTCTTTAAGAATGGCCTTTTCTTCGTCAATTTGTTTTTTCTCTGCAGGGTTCATAGGTTTCACCTTCCTTTTCTCTTCCAGCATCCACTCAAAAATTTCACGTTGTTGTTCTTCAGGGAGAGGAGCCCGCACTTCCACAGGCGTTGCGGCAGGGACAAGGAAATCATCATAATTTATGTCCATTGAACTTGTGACAGGCTCGGGATCAGGAGGAACTTCAATAGTTTTTGCCTTATGCAATTTTTGTGCTGCTCTTCTATGAGTCTCCATCGAATCTCTCCGTTTTGCCCTTGCAAATAGAAATGCTGCAAATCATTAAATAAAAATCATGTAACAAAAAATGCAAATAATGATCAACAGAACAGATTCTCTAATGTTAAAAATTTCTATGATTTGTATCTCTTTTTCTAAAGATATATTGGATGGATGGGGGCCACCCGAAATTTGAAAATGTTTATGGAGAGAGAATAGGCACAAAAATTTCACATGAATTAATCATAAACACAATTTTGATAAGATGAGGATTAATTCCCACTCATCAGTATATTCCAAATGTTCTCTCTTGATCATCAATAATTGGCAATGACAGCTATGGATTGACATCGCAGTGGAAATAATTCAGGTGGCCAATGACTTCACATGATGGAACAATTAAACATAGATGTTCCATCAGACTGCAAAGTACCAATGTATTGGATACAAAAAGGCATCAATCATTAAAGTCATTATCTAACCATTTCATCAAAGTAACCAACCAGAAAGAAAATAAAAGGACAGACCCGCTCATATTTTAGAATCAAACATTTAAATACTAACACATCTTTCAACCTGCCGAAACATGATGATATTTGTAGGCTAGTTGCAGAGAAATCATGTTAGGAAGTCCAAATAGACCAGTTCACAACATGTGGTTACATAATAGAGTTCAGTTACAAAGAAAAAGGGACAAAAAACCAACCCATCTGCAATGTCAACCTTTGGAGTTGTGCCAATGATTTTTCCTAAATCCCTCCCTCCCATGCTATTGAAACTATGCAAAATGATAAAATGATTCCCTAATCTTTCATTAACAAAGCTGAAAGGTATATATACATGAGTTTACTAACTAACCCTCAACTAATCTCCAGCTGGCAAATTTGCTGAGCTGGTAAAACTAAATTATCAGAACTAGTAACTAACCAACTTAACTTAGTTATCTGTTAAGATGAATCTAGTCTCTAATACAAGCCCCCAAATTCCCAAATAGTGATTTTCTGTTTTGAACACACAAATTTTCAACTTCATCAAATTTGGATTGAAGAAGCTTCTTTCTTGAATGTCATACGAATGTAACAGAAACACTCAGACTTTAACATCATCCTATACTACTTTCCTATGAAGCTAGCTCAATGATACACAGAATTTAAAAAGGAAGGTGTATGTGAAAGTGCGATATGTGGGCAAGTTGTTAGAAGCAAAAGGCAAGAAGCTGAGCTGTCTTAGGCAATTCATCGAACACCTGCAAGGCACAAGCACACAAGGCAGTGTGGCCTCCAGTTGCAGAAACAGGCAAAGACCCATTATTAAGCAGTTGAATACTAAATAAAGAAAGAAGAAAAGGCATGAACTTGAAGAGATGGAGGGAGAAAGAGACAAAACTACTAACCTCCAAGCGCGAGATTAGAGAGCATGAGAAGGCGCCAAATGAACTTGCAGCGATTGAGCAAGCCAGTTTGAGGCACAGGTGGCGGAGCATCATTCATCAAAACAAATAAATGGCGATCGATCAAATTAGCAATGTGAGTCAGTGATGATCTTCGACTTCTAAGTTCTAACAATCAATCAATCTTGAAATGTTCACTCTCGTTCTGAGAACTCAACTGAGATTGGAGCTTCACTTTTTTTATTTAGGGCCCATTTGGGTACCCACGCACAAAGAACTGCTGATCTTACTAAGTGATTGTACGGGCCCAATCACGGAATCTAATCTAACATGAATTTATTGAGGAATGTATCATCATTTATATATAACATCTATCTATTGATTGCATATCTTTGTATAAATTCAGACTCTATGGGATAACAGTTAGTTGTAAGCTAGTTAAAAGATGGATTTTTTTTTACATCAAAAAATATTTAAATTTCATTTTCAGGGATTGATTTGTGAGCGTTCCCCTCCGCAACTCATATGTTTCCGGCTCTTACTACTTGTGAAAGCTGAAAAAATACTTAATTGGGAAAAAAGCTTAATAAAACTAGAGGTGGTTGAACAATGTGAAATTGTAAAATGCCATAAAAGACATACTTGTGTAATTCTTTTATATATTTATCATTTCTTTATTTACTCATCAATACCTCTATGATATTAATTTTAAAATAATTACCACTTTAGATATTTTAATTTAGTTCAAATTATTTATCATTTCAAAAGTATTATACAAATTTTAAATTAATTTTATTTTTCATTTTTTATTAAATTAAATAGAATAAAATAAATAGATTTATATTTAAATTTAATAAAGTAAGCTTATATTTGTCTAAATTAACAAAATATTTTTTAGAATTTTATATTGAAAATAGAATAGTAATTATTTCAAAATAAAATGATTAGGGTTTAGTGTTTTATAAGTATAAAAAGGGTAATGATGAAATTTAATTTTATTAAAATGAAAATGATAAAAATGAGAAAAAATGTAATAATCTTTAAAGTTTAAGCTATAAGCTACCTCAGGTATCTTATTAAAAAAGTCTTAAGCTACTAAAATAAACTCATTTACCAAACACTTTTAAGAAGTTTTGGAACTAGTCAAATAAGGTTTAAATTAGCTGAAATGTCATGTCAAATATAGCCTAAATTTTGAAGAAAAAAAAACATCATCTGATATTAAAAATAGAAAATAATGAATTACATTTTTAGTTTCATTATTACAGTTAATGTGTGATTTTATTCCCTCAATGATTTTTTAAGTGGAGTAATCTTTGTTTTTTAATCTTTTTTTACAATGAAGTAATTTGTCGAGGGCACCTGCAAGAACACTTTGACGGCCAAGTCGGTATGTGGGGATATGCATAGCAGATATATTAGGGGTTTTACCTTATGAGCTTCCCTTCGCCTTTTATAGGATCTAGTTTGAAAAATTCAAGGTAAGGTTGTTGTTCCTCAGAGTCCGAGGTGCGCCAATTGTCTCGGGGGTGTTTGATTATTTGAAAGGAAATACATGACGCTATTGGTCATCTCTTAACAATTGTGGTAGTTATTGGGGCGGAGAGTCGTTGACCTTGGAAGTCTCAGAGTCTCGTATTGTGGTAGAGCAATGGAAGGTGGAATGACGCCAAACGTGTTCATGAAAGTTGCAGGTTGGCGGTCCCTGGTGGTTTAATGGACGACCAATTAACAGAGAGAAGATAACAAATAAGTGTGCTTGGTCGGCCATAATCGGATGCGACATGTGGTCGATATGGTCATTTATCTGAATAAGTATGTTTGGTAGGTCATGGTCGGCAACCGACATATGGTTGGTATGGTTGGTGGATGACCATGTGCCCGAATAAGTAAGTTTGGACGGCCATGACTCGGCAGTCGACGTGTAGTCGGTTATGATCGACGATTTATGATATGTTTGGGAGCATATGTTATGTATTTAGTCGGATTGGCTCTTATATATGTGTGCATACACTTTTTGATGGTCCTACAACGAACACACATTAGCGGCAGTTTTTAACTGTTATAACACTTAGCGGATGTTAAAAACTGCTGCTAATGTGTATATGTTATGTCTGAAAAAAATATGTGTACAAGTAACATTTTCTGATAGGGTATGAACGGCAAGTGATGGTAGAATGTCAATATTCGGAACTAGAAGAATCTCAAATCATGTTTGGAAGAAGGGTTCATTCCCATCAGGAAATTAAGCAGCAGTACTCTAAAATTAAAATTTGAAAACTTTTTAGAGAAAACTGAGACTATTTTTATTAAGATGAATGAAAAACTCATGAGATAAAATTTTCCCTCATCATCAGACATTATAAAATTGAGCAACATGTGACACTGTCAGAGTTGTCTCCGAGTACATAGGCATCTGAACTATAATCATATATACCACCATGGTGATGGTAACTCGCCGCTCTTCCTGTCTACTATTTCTGTATCTGAAGAGTCAATATATATATATATATGTGTGCATATATTCTGTAGCTACATAGTTACGTTAATATTATGATGCAGACAAAATCAAAATCAACAATGCATCCCACAAAGAGATCTCCCAAGACACGAAAAGCTGTATCATCACATTCATGATAGAGCCAATGACAATGTGAACTTCAAAAATTAACGAAAGAAAGAACGTGGGGGAGCAAAGAAAAAAAGTAGTCAAGTTGCTTTCTCATCTGGAATGTCTGACTACAGCTACAGCCACAACATTCCGCTTATCTTTTTCTGTGATTAATTAACAGAATCTGAATACTTATATAACTAACAACTTTGCCAACATATATATTAATATTCTAGCTATATATATTATAACTTTCAAAATGAATATATAATCAAATCAGTACAAAATTGAGCAATGATAGGTTCAACATAAAATAACTGAAGATTTTATTTTACTTGCATGTTGGGATAATAAGAAATTCATCCATGAACAAGAGACTCAAACTTCTTGATTGTCTACTTGTTCAAATCAAACCTATATAATTAAGTTCACTAATTAGATCACTCACCACAACAATGTAACTTATTTGTCCCTATTACTATATGATTGCACCCTCCTCTCATACAATTGCAAACCATTGATCTCACACATTAATTATAATCTAATAATAATCAAACCAGTCCTAATTAAGATAGCAATAGATATCAAAAACCTAATTAATATCTGAAAGTGATCTCATTAAGCCTCATCCATGAACTAATCCATAAGACAAAGCCATGAGCAGTATTGCAGCCTCTTTCTCATCCTGAGGGAAAACTTGTTGGAGAGAAGCCAAGTTCTTGCTCAAGCTCAATGTCAAATCCTCAAAACCGAACTTCTTTCTGCTTTGAGATGGCTTGGCTCTTCGCTTCTTCTTGATCTGGGGTACTGGTGGTGCACACTCATCAATTTTGGACTTGTTCTTCTTGTCTTTCTTGATCTGCAACTTGTTTCTGTTCTTCACAGATGACTCAGCTGCTGTCACGAGATCAATTGTACCGTGTCCCGATGCAGCAGCCGCAGCAGCAGCCATTGCACGTCTTGCCTTCCTTTGTCTGATCCCACATGCGTTGCAAAGCGTCTGTTTCAAATACACCAAAATATATCAGTTTTTCATCGTCATCATCATGGTTAATTTGGAAAACTTTAATCACAATAATAATTTTGTTATCATTCTATTCTTCAAATACTAAGTTTCCGTGCATGTTTGAGTAACACACGATGTGTAGTCAAAATCATGGTGAACAGTCGCAAAAGCTAAGAAAAATTGCTTCTGTCCACTGTGATTTTAGCTTCACCGTAGTTTTTCACAAACATGTAGACATATGTTTGGATATAGATGACACAAAATCACTTAATTCTACAAGCTATAACTCATATCTTCTTCATAAACCAACACACGATTTTAGTATGTTTGGTTCCACAATGAAATGTTGTAGAATCACATCTGGCTAGAACCTAAAAGCCTTAACTTATGAGTGAACCTGACTTGAATTATGTGTAAATTATGAAAACAAATATGCACTTTGTATAAACCTAAAATGTAGTTGTGAACTGGTGATATGGAACTTAGGTACCAGAGACTAAAAATGAAAAACTTAGAATTGGTTGTTATAAAACAACAAAAATTGTTGAGTGGAATCCATAGGGATTTCTTTTTTGTTTTTCTATAGGATGTACCTTGGGGCCTCTTGGTCCACTTCTCCAGAGAGGGGTCTTAGTGGTGTTGCAATCAGCACAAACCCTAACAGTGTTATTGTTACTGTGGTTTGAATAATGGTTGCTGCTGCTATTGTCAGTTCCAACAGGTGACAACGGTAGCTTTTGATCTTCAAACCTCTGCATAGTGTTCCCAGCTGCAGCATAAGAGTCACTTTGATCAGAAACTATCATCTTCCTCATAATTCTCATCTTTGAAGACATCCACTTCACTGATGAAGAACCATCCTCATGAGCTCCTTCAAGATTTTCATCATCCCTTTCTTCTTTCTTCCAAACTCTCAGCTTGAGTTTGCTGCTGCTGTCATGCTTCTCTGCAGCTGAATTATCCCATGATCCGCTTGAAGGAACGATAATCTTCTCATCCTAAAGATCACATGGTCAAAAAGGATCAAAACAAAGAACTATATAATATATATCCTAGTGATCATAAGTATTTTGAGGGGAAATGAATAATTGTACTACTAATAAATACTATCTATATGCAGCTTAATTAATAACATATTTGGATTAGCTTGTGATTCGTTAGAATTAATTCTGAAACTCAAAAGTAACTCAAAGAAGCCTCTAATCCTAAATTAGAACCAGTTATATATAAAAAGATTTTCAAATATGCAGTTGGTATATAAATGTGTTACCTCTTCCTCATGTGGTGAGTGCTTAGGTTCCCAGAAGTATGATCCTTCTTGATCTTGATCCGGTGGGTTGAAGAGGATAGGATATGACATAGAAGAAAAAGAAGAAGAGGCTGCATGATGGTTTGGGCTGAAAAACTCATGGTTTTGATCATCTTGATTAAGATCAAGAGGCATGAGAGATGATGATAATGAATGGCGGTGAGATGGTATCATGGACGCACACACATAAAGACTCACAGACAAACAAAACCACACACAGAGGGAGGACAGAAGACAGAGCAGAGATGAGAGATAAGAGATGGGTGAGTGCAATATGCAACTGAAACGGTCTTCTTTTTGTCCAGTAATGAAAATGGAAGAGAGCGGAGAGGGGGAGAATAGGAGGTAGAGAGAAGATATATATGGCAAACATGTCATGCTTTCTAATCATATAAATAACCTCATCCTAGTTGCATAAATGTTATTAAGATAAAATTGATTTGGAATAAAATTCACTTTCGTAAAATTGATTACGAAAATTGATTACAGTAGAGTAAAAGTGAATTGAAAATTAAGAGATTTACATTTTGGTACATTTATGAAAAATGTGATTTTTGTAGAGCAGCGTACGGTTGCAAAGTCTCACAATTGATTACGTTTAACGTAGAAATTACTCTCTCTAGCTTCTAGCACAATTGATTTTGAAACTGAAACCAATTCTTCAACATGATTCTTCGACGTTTAGATTGTCTATTTAAAATTGATTTTATTCTATTGATATTGTTTCGGAGGTTCCAACGAAAAACCAAACACGAGAAAGAGGTTCTATACTTCCATAGATACTACTATTATTCTTATACTTGAATCTGAGAATCCTTCATAGCTTCCAAAATAGGAAAAAAAATCTTTGGTATGATTAGATTGTCAGTGTTGTTGTTTATATTTTATTATTTTTAATGTGCACATGTTTAACACATTATGATATATATATTTAGCTATATAAATAAGAAAAGTTGTCTAATTCCCTGATTTTTTATCTAATACTTGTGTTTTAATTAGTAGAGTTGTGTAAATAGATAAACAAAAAAGAAAAAAAGTAGTATAATTATTACTGAAGGGTTGGTTATAAGACATTCACGTGAGTTGATGTTAGCTAATGAGGACAAGTTGAAAAGACAAAATAAAAATGGAGTGTGTGGAATGCTACTACGCTGACCCCATACGTATGACAAAACCTTATCTGGACAAAGTTTTTACCCGACTTTGCGACATCTCACTGTAAAAGTTGAAACCCTTTTTCTTTTCTTTGGCTCGAGGGTTTTGGAAAGAGCTGCATTGCATTGCATTTGCATGAGAAAACAAACATCCTTCTGCTTCTGCTTCTGCATGACCTAGCTTGCTAGTTCTGCAGACAAATTCACAGGTCCCAACAGAATAAGGATATTATTATCTTTTGGAGGCGACACGCCCAACTTTTCAACTTTTAACCTCGCCGGCCATAAGCGCCGCCTCGTAATTATTTTCCACACAATTTGCACCGCAACAAATTAAAATAACTCTTAAAAATAGAAATACAATCCACAATTCTTAAACGAACTTTTTGGGGTAAAGATAAATCTCACAAATTCTAATAATAAAACTCCGTTCATGCAAAAGCAACATCTCGCATATTGTGTTAGTACGCAGTTTAGGATATCTACATAATAATGTTAATAATCTCCCAAATAACATGACAACACGATGTAAGAGATACTACTCTATCACATATTACTCTATCACAAAGCCTAAGTATCTTCATATGTTATGTACTCTTTTATCTTATTAATAAATGGATTTTGTTGTTAAAAAAAGTTCATTCAAATTTTAAATTTAAAACTCTTTCAAACTTCAATTTGACAACTATTAAATAATTTTTATCATTTAATTAAAAGTTAATGCTTTTTCATGGAGGTTAATTCTTAATATAGAATTCCTGCTAAATTCAACTGGATGAGAAGTAAGATTTTACAATCAGATCAAATTAAATGTACACCTCACGGTGACTAAGTTCAAGATTCTACTCATTTTCGCTTTGAGTAATCAATTCAACTTGATGAGAATGTCATTTGCTCATTGTTTGAGTTATTTGAATTGGTAGGTATTGTGATAGAGTAGTATTTCTCACATCACGCTGCTATGCAATTTGCGATAAATTAGAATGTTAGCGTTATGAGCTAGAATATCTTAATTCATCTCAAACTACATACCAACACAATATATAAGGTGTTGCTCCTGGACGATACCCTCCAACTCTAAGACCACTAACGATTTGAACAACTTTGAAATGGTAAAAGAAGAAATTTCATGGACTGATATGAAGAAATAGTCAAATAAAATTTGGAAACCCTTAACAAATCCCCATCCATTTGGATAAAGTTGAGAACGAGCAATTCAGAGGTAAGACATCCATTTGGATAAAGTTGAGAACGAGCAATTCAGAGGTAAGACAGGATAAATGTTTCAAAATAATTAAAAGAAGCCCTAAGCCTCATCTCGGTTATGGTCATGTTGTACATGTAAAAATCATCTGTACACTTACACTCGAATCAAAATTGAGCATTGGGTTCAGAGATGATTAAGGATCTCGAGAAAATCACCATTCGATGTTACTTTTATATGTTTTTTCACTTTGCTCTCAAACCCAGAAGTGAGTTAACATTTGCTTCAGGGTTTGAGTTAAAAAAGGAGTCAATAAAATCCTCGTTAGAGGAAGAATCACTCCAGCCGCTCCCAATTTCTTTGATAAACTTTGTTAACCCCATTATATCGCTTAAGTTTATCCGCAGGTTTTTCTAATCTCTCCAGTACAAGTGGAAGCAGTTCCACACTTTGTAGAGGGGTTGGAGAAACCTCAAGGACAAATTCAAAGTTAGAATTGCTCTCACACTACTCTCACTCTCATTTAGAAGGAAAAACTTTAAAGAATAAAGAGAAAAAATGATCAATTAGCGAACACTTATACTGTCAAACAGGGGACACATATTTCTTTGAAATTTTAAAATGTAGAAAGCTTATTGTAAAATGTTAAGTATAAACGGATGTATTTATATATAAAGGGAAATGAGCAGGAAATAATCCGCTAAAATTTTCCCTGAATCTAAAATTTAAAAGAGAATTACGAACGAGTGCAAAACCTAGAATGAGAGAAACAATGACAAAGTAGATTTTTTGATACATTTGGAAAACATAACTGACAAAGTATAATTGCTTAAAAATAATAACGGTTCAAATTTCAAAACCTAAAGAGTCGATCGGTGAATATTTTATCTCCGCTATATGTTGGGAAAAGACGAGCATTTCATCTCGGACTCAAAGTGATGATTTTAAACTACTCACCTTAGATTTCTTTGCATCACAATTTTTTTACTACTCGATAAATGTTTCCTAATGTCTGACATTACTTTATCATTTTGACATTGTATCTACATTACGTGTCAAACAAGGCGACTTCTGTTATGGCCGACCCAATTGGCCAGTAATTCCGTCATTGTCGTGGTCGGCCCAAATGATTCAACCAAGTGCATGTGTGTTGGTCAACTAGAATGATCAAGATTAACTCTTAACTTGTATGAACAGATGCGTGAATAAACTTTAGTTAATTGATATCCATTTCCCAACAAGTACAACTACTACTTCCACTTTGCTTTTTAATAATCAGGGAGATGAATCTGCTCAATTAAAAAAGCACTCGGATTTCTTCTCTCAAGTGCATAGTAATAATAGTTACTGGTTTTGTATATGAAATTAGGCTAGCTTGGAGTAAATTAAACCAATTCTAATGATAATTAATGACACACTGATGATCATGTACCATAGAAACCAAAGGCTCTTTTTTCTTGTTAGGTACCCTGCGTAGATAAATAGTTTAATAATTAATTAATTATGGATGGCAATTGTACTATATTATGAATAAACCCAACCAAGCAAGCCAACATCAAAATATCCCAGATAGAACCAATTAACTTGAAAATTGAGGCATACATGTGCCACACTTTTATCCGAAACATGACGGATGGCCCATAAACAATATGGAACATAGAAGAGCTTTTTGTACAAAAATTAATTAAAAAAACAACAATTTTTCTTGTCTATGCATGAGAGTGCCTCAACCTCAAGGATAATTTTTATAATAAAATGATTGGAATTTTTACGATGAGGAAGTAGGCTACGTATGCGGTTTGTAAATCACTCTGTACACGTTTGATGCTCGTGTCAATGCTGTCACTGATAGGGACTTCATGAGAAATTATCAAGTAATACAGAGTAAGTCCAAAATTATAGTACTTTTCAAAATTGGCAAAGGGGCCATTGCTTTTCAGCTACATGACAGTTTTTTACCTCTCAATAACACAAGGGCCATGGTCATGGTCCTCTCTCTAATGATCCTAGATCTGATTCTGTGTGTGTTATGGTGGATGCAGAATTTCATGGGCAAAGGGTAAGGCTGAGGGTGAAATGAAAGATCTCATAATATTGTGGTATGGGTGTGGGATGCTACTAACCTAATCAACACCAATTGCCGTGTAATCTAGTTTAATTTGCTAACTCATTTGTGTATGGTTGTGCTTTTATGGGAGCTGATAATATCAATATCATCATGATTGCATTCATCATACTCATACATATGAATATTCATTATGTTTGATATTAGATACAAAGACAAAACTTTGTGTTCACACATAAAATCACCTCACACCTATAATAAAATAAGAATATAAAAGAGATGAATAAGAGTCATAGAAAAAAAAAGAAAAAAAAAAGAGTTGCAATAATATAGAAGAGAACGTAAATGTATATATATATATATCAAAATCAAAATGATGGAGGAATATACAAAATTGAGAGATATGTTTCCTATGTATCATTTAGTGGCGGTTTTTACCTGCCACTAACATTCGCAGGGCTCAGGGTTATAAACCGTCATTAAATGATATGTCGGATAAATTGATCTATCAAAACTCTAAAACTAATTTATCAAGAACATGACAATGTGTTTTGTTTCATTCACACCCCATATCATTGTAGTAGTCCTTAGTAACGAAATTTTACTTGATTTGCAATGGAAGTCAAACAAATAAAAGTGGTTTATTTATGTCGATACGAACATATTTTATTATGTAGCTCTGTGGTCAAAGTAATCAATGAAGAAAAATAATTTGTTCACATCTTAATTAGTAGAAAAACGATGAGTGGTGAGAAAAAGAATAGAAAAATATGAAGCATGAAAACTGAAAACGAATATAGGAGAAATTGAATGAAATGTATCAAAGCCTGGACCTGTGTAATTCTGCGGCGTAGAAACATTAATGCATCATTGCAACAGGTTGGAGGATTAGACCATCGTCGTGGTTGTAGTGACAGCGGACAACGTTGTCATATTATACAAACTTGTATTCATTTTGACCTTGAAAACATGTACAAGTTGGTTTCTTTTTGGTTTAGTTTTTAGCTTTAAAAATGTAGTCTAACTTGATTCCAATTTTATTTTATTTTACATTTCCGCTTGTAACCTTCAGCATCGCTACCAATGCTTGACACACTCCACTCCACTCCACCGCCTCTATCACCGCCACATAGAACCCGTCACCTGTGTCATTCTTAGATCCATCACACTCACACTGGGGATTTTATTTTTTATTTGGGGCAAAAGGTTACACGTTGAATAAATTGTTCCGGTGAGCAATATTCATGAAAGGTGATTATTAAACGAATGAATAAGGATTGAGGAGGAGTAACATCAACATTTCGAAGTTGGGCCCCGCCTCCTACCGCGGCGACCACAAACACAACATAACATAGCACCGAATGTTGACAGTGGTCGTTATTATCCAAATGAAGCTCCTCTATTAATTACACCTTTTCATTTTTGGTCTCATGTATTAACGTTAGACCTGAAGACCCAAATAAAACTAGGCCCAACCATTAAAAAATGTCTACTAGGCCCATCTTTAAAATTAAGCTAAAAAACAAAAACGTATTGTTGAGAGTGGGATTTGAACCCACGCCCTTTCGGACCAGAACCTTAATCTGGCGCCTTAGACCAACTCGGCCATCTCAACTTTTTGACAGAAGCGAGCTTTATTTTCTTTTTGATTAAACAAATACAAATGACAAACAACATACATGAGAGGAGAGTGCTATATACATACAGGCCCAATCTACGGCCCACAAAGCTAAAAGGAGTATCCTGTATATCCGAAAGTTGATCTCTCTAAATACCTTTAAAAGAAAAAATCGAACTTAAGTATCAACATTTAAAATATGGAGATTTGTATAGGACTTTTAAAAGTTGTGTTAGTAAAAAATGTATGGCTGGACATGCATTGACATGGACGTTAATATTACACATTTCAATATAAATTATTAACAAAACTCTTTGAAATAAAAGTTTATTTACGTTAAACATGTGTTTAGCGTCAATTTGATCGAAGCTTATGACCGTTAAGCGGACGCTAATTATAATCAGCTAAGCTAGCGCTAATATTAAGTACCACAAATTTAAATATTTGACATTTTGCGTCAGCATTGGAGCCAACGCTAATTTTGTACGCTATATTGAAGGTTTTTTATAGTGAGTAATAACTATGTGTTGATAATGTAAGTAAGTTTTCCGAATATATCCAAGAAAAGCTTTTGCATGCTCTCATGATTACTGTACTTTCTCATAATTGAATAATAAGTGATTTCTTAACGTAATAAATATCATGTTATAAGGAAAGAGAAACACAACCTCTAAATGAAAATTGAGCAAGTTTTCAATAGCTCCTTAGTACTTAACACTCTATACATTCCCTTCACAAATGTTTATTTTTCTTCTATTTTAAATTTAAGAAAGAAATGAAAAAATGAGAAAGCTAATCTATGTTAATATGTGAGTTAAAGGAGTACATACTATAATAGCATAACATGTAGATTTTTCGTGTAAATTACATAGAGGCATATGATTCTAGGTTCAATCGGAGAAAAAATGTGATTGGATATATGTATAAAATGGTTTACAAAATTATATACCACTGATTAAATTCTTTTATAATTATCCAAATTAAAATTAAAAAATCAAACAGACGGTGGCGCTCCCCAACACTGCTTCCAGCTTTGTACCTCACCAATGGGTAGAACCTAAAATGCGCAGGACTTTTGTTTCTGCTGCAAGCTCTTATACTTTTGTTTCTGCCACTCAAGAAAACTATGATTGGATTTAGAGCAGCTTAAAAATTTGACCAAAAAACAAAAAGTAGCTTAAAAATAACGTACCGGCAAGGGTGGACATGAGCAACATTTTGTGAAAAAACAACTATGAAGGTAGGTCGATTTTTAAGGCACCTAAACACCACTTTTTTTCTTTCTCTTAAATGTGTGCTCATAGGAAATGAAGTAACATTTACTAAGGGACAAAGCAAAGAGCATATACTCCATTCTTTAATAACTGTCACTTTAAGGTTTTGCACAAACGGAGGGGAGGGAGTAATGTTTAATTGTTTTGATTCCGCGTGGGGACAATGCCATGGAAGGAAAGAAATAATGGGTCCCAGTCTCACACTCCAAGCTCTAGCTACTTCAATTTTTCATATGTATATAGCATTTGCATTTGCAAGCTCCTCACCAGCTGCATTAAGCTAGCCATCAAAACCACGCACCTCAACTACCATAGTTGCAATAAAGTCTTATAATGCCATGCTATCTCTTTCTTTCCAAACAAAAATAGAATTCCTTTCTTCTCTTTTGAAATTATTTAAATGTGTCAAGCATAGGTTTTGAGAAATTGAGCTGGTTATGGGTTCAGGGGACTTGATGGAGAGTTTGCTGAGGGGAAAGTTCTATGTTCTGCTGCTATTTTTGTTGGTTTGTGGAGTCACTGCCTCTGTGACATATGATCACAAAGCCATTCTTGTTAATGGGAAGAGAAGAATTTTGATCTCTGGCTCCATCCACTATCCAAGAAGCACACCTCAGGCACTCACTCACTCATGGCTCCATCAAATTTGTTACTCTTAAAGTTTTTCATTCATTCACTAGAGAGTTTTTTGTGGGTGACTGCAGATGTGGCCAGACCTTATTAAAAAAGCCAAAGATGGAGGGTTAGATGTTATACAAACATATGTGTTTTGGAATGGACATGAGCCTTCTCCTGGAAAGGTAGTAATGCAAATGTTTTCTTCTTCTTTCTTTTTATTTACTCCACTTGTGAAAATTTTAATCAGAAAGCTCACCCATTTTTTCATGTATGTTTTGAAAAACCCAAAATTCAGTATTATTTTGAGGATAGGTATGACTTAGTCAAGTTCATCAAGCTGGTGCAGCAAGCTGGCCTTTATGTTCATCTCCGCATTGGTCCCTACATATGTGCAGAGTGGAACTTTGGGTAATGATTTTCATAACCTTGCATTATAATTCTACATAATAAGTATAGAGTATAGACTATAGTCTACTTCATTCTTATTGAAAAATCTTCTCTTTCTGTTTGATTTTCAGGGGATTTCCTGTTTGGCTCAAATATGTCCCAGGTATTGCTTTCAGAACAGACAATGAGCCTTTTAAGGTTAGATTTTTCAATTCTGATCATCATGGTCAAATAATTATTTTTGTTTAAATTATGTCAATTTTCTAAGCAAGCATATATATGATTCTGTAATGATGCAGGCAGCAATGCAAAAATTTACTGGGAAGATTGTGAGCATGATGAAGGCAGAGAAACTCTTTCAGGCACAGGGAGGTCCAATAATTTTGTCACAGGTATGGAATTAAGTAAAATTCCTTTTCATATTATTGTTTTCAGTTTCATATTTTGTTATTTTTATCTATTACTAGAAAGTTTTAAGCCTTTTTTTCCCGATGAATCAATAAAAAGAAAGTTTTAAGCCAACCAGTTACAATAACATATCAATTTAGGTCGCAATTTGTGAACACCACTTTTGAGGTGACACGACATTTGCAATTTGTGGCCGTTTCTAACCGTCAGCAAATTGCACAATAGGTGTCCCACTTTCATTTTCATATTAATTAATACTTAATAGTTAATATTTTTTTTTTTAATTGAATGTGATAGATAGAGAATGAGTATGGACCAATGGAGAAGGACATTGGTGCTCCTGCAAAAGCTTACACCAAATGGGCTGCTCAAATGGCTGTAGGATTGAACACTGGGGTCCCATGGATTATGTGCAAGCAAGAGGATGCTCCTGATCCTGTTGTAAGCACCTCTTCTTGCTAGAAACTTAATTTTTTTTCACTTACCAATTTGATTCTACTCACTTGCATTTTTCTCTCTGTAATCTCTATTTTACTTTTTACACTGTGCAATAGATTAATACCTGCAATGGGTTCTACTGCGAAAAGTTCACCCCAAACAAGAACTTCAAACCCAAAATGTGGACCGAGAACTGGACTGGCTGGTAAGACATTCAAGTAAATGCAAAAAATATCTGATCTTGATCCAGTATTTAGTTTTGTTATTTTACCTGTTTAGGGTTTTGTTATCTAATCTTGAATTTTTGTGTTTATCTTTTCTCTTCACATGTGTGTGCATTAAATAGATATAGATAGTACCGTTAATATAGAGATAGATAGACACAAAATTTTAACATAAGAGAATTTGCGTATAAAAGAGGATGCTAATATGTTACGTGTTGTGTAGGTTCACTGCGTTTGGTGGTGCGGTCCCTCGTAGACCAGCAGAAGACTTGGCATTCTCAGTTGCGAGATTCGTACAGAATGGGGGCTCATTTGTTAATTACTATATGGTAGGTTGCACTTGCCCCATTGCAATTATGATTCATTCATTCATGCTTTATAAGCTTTGATTTCAGTCTATAAATCTATTGTGTCATTTCTTGGTCTCAGTATCATGGAGGAACTAACTTTGACCGAACATCTAGTGGTCGCTTCATTGCCACAAGCTATGACTATGATGCCCCAATTGATGAATATGGTATGCAATTGATATAAGGTTTAGTTTACTGGGATGATTGATGACAACATACACATTTGAATCTCTTAAAAACATATAGTTCATTTTTGTAACTTGCTTAGCTGTATTTTCATATTAGTCTGAAGCTTGTTTAACTATACCAGGACTTCTTAACCAACCAAAATGGGGGCATTTGAGAGATTTGCACAAAGCAATAAAGCAATGTGAGCCAGCTTTACTCTCTGTAGATCCCACAGTGACCTGGCCTGGAAATAACCTTGAGGTGAAATCCATTAGCTGGTTTATAAAGATACCAACCACACTTCTGTGTAGAAAATTTAGTTGCTTATATTTATTGCTTTTATCTTAGGTACATGTGTTCAAGACAAAATCTGGTGCTTGTGCTGCATTCCTTGCAAATTATGATACCAAATCTTCTGCAACAGTTACATTTGGAAATGGGAAATATGACCTACCACCTTGGTCTATCAGCATTCTCCCTGACTGCAAAACTGCAGTTTTCAACACCGCAAGGGTAAGCGATACTACTGTTCTCCAAAGACAGATAAACATTAAATAGTATATTTTTTTGAGCTGAAAATCCTTTGCATTTAGTTATTTACTATATTGAGATTTTTTTTAAGTATGAACATTTATGTTTCAATTTAATGCAGCTTAGTGCTCAAAGCTCCAAGATGAAGATGATTGCTGTGAAAAGTGGATTTGCCTGGCAATCATACAATGAAGAACCGGCATCATCAAGTGTAGATGATTCCATCACAGCATATTCACTCTGGGAGCAGATTAATGTCACTCGAGACTCAACAGATTATTTGTGGTATATTACTGAGTAAGTATCTTTCAATTGATCATGTCTTTGACTTCTAAATTAAGACACTAACATATGGAATGCTCAGTGTTTATACATATTCTCTTCCCGTCTAATAAACAGTGTCAACATTGTTCAGTGTCAACATTAATCCCAATGAAGGTTTTATAAAGAATGGACAATCCCCTCTTCTTACTGTAATGTCCGCAGGGCATGTTTTGCATGTTTTCATTAATGGTCAACTTTCAGGTGAATACTTTTGTTTTTCTGGTTTAATATTTTGTTATGACAAACTCCATTTTTATTGATCCATCTCATGTATGAATGCAGGAACTGTGTACGGGGCATGGGATTCTCCTAAATTAACATTTCGTGACAGGGTTAAGCTGAGGGTTGGAAATAACAAGATTTCATTACTTAGTGTTGCCGTGGGTCTCCCGGTTAGTTCTGGCACATTTCTTGTACCTATGTGATCTCAGGAATTGTTTACATTTGTAAACTTATTATATATTCAAAAACTATGAATGCCAGAATGATAACCTGCACTTTGAGACATGGAATGTTGGCGTGTTAGGCCCAGTCACACTCGAGGGTCTGAATGAGGGAACTAGAGACTTGTCGCGACAGAAATGGTCTTACAAGGTTTGTTTGTCTAGCAATGTTATTGGTAGCAACATTGAATTTTTTTATCAGTTAGAGATTGATTCATTTTTTAGCATGCTGTTGGGCAGATTGGTCTAAAGGGTGAAGCATTAAACCTTCACACTATAAGTGGGAGTGCCTCAGTTGGATGGGTACAAGGATCATTAGTGGCTAAAAAACAACCTTTGACATGGTATAAGGTAACATAATTTTTTCAACAAATGTTGTATTTCTGTGACTCTGATCAATCTTAACCTGAATCATTTTATGCTGTAATGTCAATAGACAAATTTTAGCACCCCATCAGGCAATGATCCATTGGCTCTAGATATGAGTAGTATGGGAAAGGGTCAAGTATGGATAAATGGTCATACTATTGGTCGCCATTGGCCTGGATATATAGCACATGGTGAATGTGGGGATTGTTATTATGCTGGAACCTATTCTGGTACAAAATGTAGGACAAATTGTGGAGAACCCTCCCAGAGATGGTAAGATTTTATACAAGAGTGAATGGTCAATTTCAACCCTGGAAGATTAGGGCAAGTTATTCCCGGGAAGAAGAGAATACGTTCGAAAGTCCTCAATGTATAAAATATCGGTCAAGTTAGTCCATACGGCCAGATTTGATCAACTAAAACATCGGTCAAGCTAGTTCTTAACTTGACTGAAGTTTCGGAGATTCACTCATTTATAGACTTTCAAACGTATTTACTTCTTCCAGAGACTAACTTTCGAGCACCGTAATCTTTCAGAACTAAATTGACCATTTAATCTTCACACAACATAGTTTCCAACAGTGAAAGGATAATTTGAACATCATGACAACCTGTTGTTGGCATTGGACAGGTACCATGTTCCTCGGTCGTGGTTGAACCCAAGTGAGAACTATCTGGTTGTGTTTGAAGAATTTGGAGGTGACCCTACAGGAATTTCTCTGGTGAAAAGAACAACAGCAACTGTTTGTGCTGATATACATGAGGGACAACCAGCTCTAAGGACCCGGCTGATGCTAGACTCTGGAAATGTTAATACCAAAGCTCACTTGATGTGTCCACCTGGAAAAAAAATCTCCCAGATCAAATTCGCTAGCTATGGATTGCCACAGGGATCTTGTGGTAAATTTCAAGAAGGGAAATGTCATGCTCACAAATCATATAATGCTCCTGAAAGGGTATCCCCACATTCAAAGACAAATCCTAATAAGCTAGAACCTTTGACAATTTAGATATTTTACGATAGACTAGTTTAACTTACTGGATAAACTATTTAGCTTTGAATGATTTCATTTTTGTGTCTAGTTTTAACATGGTGCTATATATGCAAATGCATCTATCTCTTGCTTACTGTTAACATTATGTTTTTGTTCTAGTGCTTATTGTCCTTGGATTATTTTTATTTTTGGTAGGATTGCATTGGCAAGCAATCTTGCATGGTAACTGTAGCTCCTGAAGTTTTGGGGTGAGACCCATGTCCAGGAATTGCAAAGAAGTTCTCAGTTGAGGCACTGTGCAGCTAGGATCATTTGATGCAATTATTTGCAAAATAAATGTGGAGAACATTTACTAGGTTCCTCAGTGTATAAAGTATTTGAAGTCCTCTATTGATGCCTCATCACTTCAGAGAGAAGATAGAAGAAATTGGCTACAATTGCTGTGTGTACATAGTCCATATGTTACAAGGCTTTTAACAATGAAGCATTGAGCTCTCATACACACTTCTAAAATAAAGATTCTGACACTAGAAAAGTGCTACTGTCAACTACTACACTATTATTCCAAAATAAAGCAATTTCTTCTTTTTCTGTTAACTTCTTAATGTAAGAACAAAGGAAATAAATAAATGGTTGATTCCAAGTGGCATTGGTAATATTCATTCCATTACATAGCAGAATTCTGGCCCTTCTACTTAATAATAGACTTTTGCGAAAAAGAATGGTAGATAATTGGATATATGGGTCACTATGCCTAATCTGTTTGTTTTATATTTTGGTCTACAATTGCTCAATCTGCAACTACTCTGGTTTAGTTTTGTCCTTTTGAGCCTTTAGGGCATTGGACCCCCTTTTTGTGCCAAAAAGGGCAAATTATTAGAAGAAGGAAAATAGATAGCAGTTATATCAGAAATAAGACCAATTACAGAACAAGTACAAAAAGTAGATAGCAATGAATGAGGCTCCTAGCTAAACTGCAGATAGAGAAGGAAATAACTCTAAGAGGAGAAACAAGGAAATAACTCTAAGAGCAGAAAACATTCCACTTTTATGGTCTGCTGTTTATGGCTAAGAACCAACTAGTAAAAAGATTGAAGTTAGTAGGTAAATACGCATCAATAATTTATATTACATCCCTTTCATTTACAACATTAAGAACAGTGCCAGCAGTGCTATCCACAAATAGATAGAGTTGAACCTTTGAAACTTATGTTGAACTCAATGCAAGTGGATGAAGTTGTCTTGCGGCATAATGGACAATAATGGTGAAACTACTTATAACTGCAGAGTTCTAGGCTATGGATATGGACCTTGAAGTGACTATAGGATGAATCATTTATCAATAAGTTGACAAAGACTCGCATAACTTGGCATTGGTTAATGCAATTGATGGAGTGACACCTCTAGGGAATTACTTGCCCCATAGCTTACTTCCTTTTGCTTGGCAAAGTAAAAAGCATCTGATCATATTAAAATTGTTATACTATGGCTAAAATTATATCGACTTGACTATGTCACATCAAATATTTGATAAGTGACTATTATGAAACCAAAAATTTGTGGTCAAAATACCGGGTGATTTTAGGGCACATGTCAGAATGTCTTTAAGAATGACTATTTATAGTCGAAGTCCATGACCAACATGTGGTCTAAAATCACCCATCATTTCCACCACAAACTTTTAGCTTTATAATAGCCACTTATCAAGCATTTGGTGTGGCATAACCAAGGGCAGATAATTTTAGTCATAATATAATAAATATCCACCTTAGCTAAAATACTTCCATAGTTTTTCTTTTGTTAGTCTCATTTCATGTCTATTCGAGTTTTTGAACTCTAATCAAGTCTAGACAACGTCTGAACTGGCTTTGTCATCATGTTTGTCAGATTATCTGTTGTGGGTATCTTCTCAACTCTAACCGTTCATCTTGTTAGATAGTTGTTTCTTGTTGTTGTAATCATAGCTCTTCAATTATACTTTTCTCTCAAATAGCTTCCTTTGCAACTTTTGTTGTTATAATGTACTTTGTTTCAGTTGTAAACAAAGCAACCATTGATTATAGATTTATAGTGTTGATTTCTAGTTAATAGTACTTACAGTCGCTCAGTGAATCATGATGCTTGTTAAACAATAAGGATTTTATTCAAGTGAGGGGAGATTAGATGTCGTTGTGACCGGTGTAGGAGTGAAAACATTTAGTTAGCCACTAATGTGAAGTATCACTTGTATAAGGTTAGGTTTAAACCAGATATTAGAATATCTGGATAATAGGAATATTCCAGCTAATGAAGACAACTTTATAAGTATGCACAAATGGTGTTCGATGCTTTTAGGTCAGAGTATTATATCAAGGGAGAGGAACCAAATGAAGAAGTTCAACGGTTTTATGATCTACTAAGAGTCACCAACCAATCTATATACGAAGGGCCTTTAATTTCAAAGTTAGAAATTTATGTGCATTTGTTGGTTACCAAATGTAACTAAAATGCGCTTTAACAATGTCTTTTTTCTTTGCTAGTGTACTTTTGGACATAACATATACAAAACCGGCATTGGCTCATTGCTAAACAATTAGCACCATGCAAAGAGATTAGTATCCATGCTCGGTGTGAAATCCCCAACACCACCATTCCACCAGAGTAGGGCACCACATCAAAAAAATTCTTATCAGTTGGAAAAGTTGACTAAAAAAGAGAATGGAAACTGATACTTATATAAAGGCATAAAGCAAATGCAATATCCAAATAAAAGAAAAGTAGATTTACAAAATTGCTTTTTCTAATCTGTTGTATTGACACTGTTAAAAGGAAATTAACCCTATCATCAGCATTGGTACTATTTATTAATTTGTACAACCAAAACAAAAAAGAGGGGTTCAGAGTTGAGAGTTAATGAGGGGAAGATGAAGATGCTCCAGAAGCTCTAGAAATGTGAACGCTGGCCATGAGAGAGGTGCCGGAATAGGAAAACGACGACCCGCAACTCTCCTCATTGCCGTTTATTGTCACGTACGACGAGGACGATTGGAAAACCACCAGGGACGAGTACGGGTCATCGATGAACGTCACAACCTCCTCCTCCTCCTCCTCCAGCAAATGTAAAATTTCTTCAAGATTCAAAACGTCGTCGTCGTTTTCGTCTTCCTCTTGGGGCGTGAGACATTTCTTCTTCTCGGAGCGCGGCGGCGTTTTGGCATCAGAGTCCAACTCCATAGAGAAGAGGAGTGAGGGAGTGTGGAAATGAAGAAGAAAAGGTTCTGGATAATTCTCGCATGAGATTGAGATTAGTGGACGCCGTTGATTTCACTGCCACGTGGTGGGGATCAACGTAAAGCTTCATGCTGGCGCGTTCTGTGCTTACCAAAAGGGCGGGAATGAATACACAACAAACAAACCCTATGAGTATGGTTGTAAGAGAAGGCGTTGAGAAAGAAATGTTATAAAACTTAAATTAGTTAATGGCTTAGTAAAAATGTTGGTTAATGAGTCATTGTTTAAACTATTGAATCGTTAGTTTGACCGTTTTACTAATATAATAATATTTATAAATGTATTTTGTATAGATGATTTAATTTAAATATATGTGATCATTTAGTAAGGAAATTAAGAATGATATTATATTCTTAGCTTCTAATTTTAATTGTATCATTTTTTATATTGTTCCTAGGGAAGCAAATAAGGTAACTCATACTACAACTAAGTATGCAGTTAACCATTTGGACAAGGTTTGTCGACATAGCTTAGCTGTTTGTTTTAATGCTTGTATTCGATTGGATTCTTTGCTGATTATTTTCAATTGAATGATTAGTATTTCCATAAAAAAAAATAATGATATAAATTATTAAAATCGCATAAATATAATAAGAAGATAAAGTGCATCTTCTTTTGCGCCATTCATCCTTCTCTTATTCATCATAATCCACATGACAAAACAATCCCACTTTTGTAGAATGTTGTTTTATTGTAAATTTTTAATTATTATTTTGAAAAGAAAAAAACAACAAACTAACTACCTAGTTTAAATCATGATCTTCCTTGAGATGGGAGAGTACTATGTTCAATACTTGCTTATTGGAAAATAGGATTTTGAATGAAAATTGGCAAAGCTTTATAGCCTCTTTGTATAAAAGTTGAGGATAGTTGAAAGTTCGTTCATTTAAATGTAATATGAGAGTTCCATAATCAACAAGTCTGCTAACCGATGATGGGTTCGAACATACACAAATCAAAGAGTTTCATCATTCACTTTCTCACGCTTGAAATGACAATCAAGCTTTCTGTGCTTGATTCTTCCATGAATTGTGGGCTGTGGCATTAAAACTTATATTGTTAATTACTTGATTAGGTCTTTGTACCGAAATTCTTAGGTGTGTACCCTTCAGCATGTAGAGCTAGTTCCTTTTAAGCATTGGAGCTTTCTAGACCATCTTAGATGAACATTTTCTTAACTTTGAATCAATCACCCTTAACCAGCCACTAAAACCATGAGTCTTCACCACCCAACCATGGTCTTCAACCTCATGACCCTGCCACGTTTCCCCTTATCGTTCCACTACAAGACTCCATCGAACTTGCTTCCCTTAACATACCATCTTTTTCCTTTCATCTCTACCCGAACTTCGTAGCACAAATTGCTAGTGCTTAACACTGCCCTATAGAGTTAAAGGAAAACATGATGGACCTTTCTTCCTTTTAAATTTTTTAACTAAAAGGACAAAAATGCTCAACCGCTTAGAACTTCCAGAAGAAACAAAAACAGAACACATCTATTGAAGAGAATTATCTGTGGCGGGAGGTCAAAATGTACACAAAATGCGACGTATAACATTATATCAAGCATGATCTTCGTCGTCATATAGAAAAGCAAAGAATTTTCCCCTAGAGAATCATGCATGCAAACTATCATAGCAACTCATGATCTTCTTGAGAATTACACATAATCAACAAAGTCACTGATAGATTAAGAACATAACTTTGAGCCAGATATCAAACTAAGGTGTCCAATGTAATTTTTCATTTAAAGCAGTCTGCTTAGCAAAAATTTCATCCAATTTGATGTTCAAGGATTAGACATAAACACCACTTGCAAGTAAGAGGAACAAGGATCCAAAGCCCTGCCAAGAAAATAGACACGGAAGCATAAGTTTACAATATCATACCGGTATCATGTCAAAGTGACTGAAGAAAAAAAATACAAAAAGATGCATACCAAGAAGACTGATGCCACTGCTCCAGTTGTCAGCTCCTGAGCAAGGGAACGGGTTTTCCGAGAAGAGGTTGCTTCATAACTGCAAATAATACAGCCAATTATTTGAATGAGTAGAGAGTACTTAAGATACGATGATAAGATGTCAGCTGAACAATCATAGCTCATGAAACTCAAGCTAACAGGATATTGGGAAACTTCTGATCTGATTAAAGTTTCAACCTTCGAGTATCACACTACATCATTAATGCATCACAAAAACATAAGACTAAGCCCAAACTGAACACAGACACCGATCACTAGTACATCACTAAACAAATTGTAATATTAAGATCTAAGGTAACATTTCACATATATATGCTTGACGCAACAACAAAAGTTCACCCTTTACGACAATCAGACAATCACCCTTGCCTTCTGAGATTATACAAAACCAAGCAACAGAGGACAATAAACCCAGAGAGAAATTTAATATTTTGTGGTTGGATGTGTAAAGTACAATTCGTTGTGCCCCTCACCTGTGCATTAACCGGTCAATAACAGATGGACAAAAGGTGTTGATGACATTTTCCTACATATAAAACTATTTCATCACCCTTGAAGTATGTTATTATGGAAGCATTTTGTTTAAGCTCTATAAAACACACTCAGGGTACGTTCGGATAAACAACTTAATTAAGCACTTATAACAATAAGGGCTTAACATATAAGCGTTTATTCATAAGCTAGTTTGAGAAACTTATTGAAATAAGCTGAAAGTAGGTTATGGATTAAGCGTAGATCTTATTTATAAGCTAACCTAAACAACTTATGAAAATAATCTCAAAACAGTTTATAGATAGGTCATACACTATTAACATAGCTCTTCCAAACACTTACATAAGCACTTGCACTATAAAACAAGCTCAAATAAATTCTTCCAAACGGGGCCTTAATACGCTTACACCGACAAAAGCCCTCCTGCCAAGCCGCCAACATATTTAAGATTGTTCTATCATTAGATTTGATACTGCCCACCAACAACTAAAATCTGCATCTCACTACACAATTGTCCCAAAACTTCCCCTCTAGACCTGACTAGAAGTGATTAATTATGACAAACAGACAAAAAGCACCTCCATCACAATCAAATTTCGACATCCACTAACCTACAAGACCGCTAAACCAAACCCAGTCCTAAGATTCATAAACCCACGCAAAATCCTTTCACAATTTGCAGGGTAATTTTGCCTGATTGATACAAACAAATCGAAATCGAAAACCGGAATCCTAAAAGGAACAATGGGATGATGGGGGATCGAAACTCACATGAAGAAAGAAGCAGTTAAGACGAGACCGATGACGAGGGTGAAGACGGAGAGTGTTGGGTACCATGCATCGGGGACAGGGCTCGTGATCGGTTTTGGAGCCTTCCAGAAGAAGAAAAAAAGGACCCAAAATCAGACACACAAAATGAAAATGAAATTCAAAAACGAAATTGAATCAATTCGGAGGGGTTACCATGACACAGTGTGGAGATCGCAGTGGTGGATCTTGCACGTTCTCAACTTCAGCTGCTTCTGCAAACTGCAAGTCTCTTCTTCACTCTCCCTCAACTCAATGTGTATATTTTTCTCCAGGTTCATGAGCCCAACTCCAAGAGCCCAAAGTATGGTTTTTTATTTGCTACATCCATGGCCCAAGTTCGACCAAAAAAATATTTATCATCAATGTAAAGTATGAATTTTGTGTTAGAAATGTCTAAAAACCATAGTTAGAACTTAGAACCACTAATAATCAAGCAGAATATACAATATGAAACTCTAATTGCAATGATGACTTTGGCCAAAGAAATGGGAGATGAAGAACTAAAGATATTAAGGATATGTTTAGATACTCATCGGTATCCGTGTAAATGGATATTAACACTTATTTTGAAATAATAAATATACTTAACTCTTCTTATGAATTGAGATGAAAGCTTGTTTATATTGCGTTCAACTAATGTTCAAATACTCACTAAGTGATTCTCAGTCTGTCACCTACCAAGTTGGTAGAGGTTTTAAACAAAAGATCCACAATTATCCAATTATCTAGAACCAAAATGATAGTTTTAAGGATCCAAACACACACTTACAAGTGTTGGTGATCCGTGGCATCACATAATTGCCTAATGTAAAACCTATCAGATTTCCAAACACAAACTTAGATAAATTCATGAAAAGAGTTCATAAGACACAATATATACAAGGCACTTTTTGCTTTCATTTGCCATAATTTCTTCTGTAATAATTTTTTTATATTTGCAACTTAGTTATTTATAGTCTAAATAATGAGCTGAATAGTACTGAACTCTCTCATTTTTTAGAGGACCGGAGCAATGCCCTTATATAGATATCACATTAAATTTTTGTATTTATAGCACACAAATTAGAATAATCGCGTTACATTTATTTCGGATGGATAATTAATCACGTTACATGATGATAAGGGTGTGACTTCAAAGTGGTTTACTTTGGGCTTTGTCCCTCCTTTCAAAAAAACAAAAGTGGTTTACTACAAAAAATGTGAATTATCATTTTGTAAGGCAATTCGTTGATACACTAAACTAGAAAATTGGAATGTGTTCATTTCTTCATTAATTCATACCAAATGTTGATGTCCATTTCAGAGTGTAAGCTTTGAAGCATTAAGTGGCTCAAAAAGAGTGTGTTATTAGGATTCCAAAAAATTATACACATCTTATACCAGGCCTATAAGCATACAATATTACAATTATTTGGACTGTAAATTCATGATGCATAAAGTCCTAGACACAGTACACAACCAATTTGCTACCCCCCTTGGTCCACAAGTAGTGTATTCACAATTTAACAACACAAACTTCTTTATTAACACTGCAACTGCAAAGACTGTTCTGTATGTTCTATATCACAGTCCCCATCCCAGGCTCAAAGGAAAGCTCCTCTTTCCTCCACAGCAAATTAAAGCAGGGACTATAGACTGTAGATTAACAAATCCAGGGAGAGCAAGGAAACTTCAATTTTCAAATATGAGAACCTGGTCATAACTTGAACATAGTTCCATGTTCACTGCCACCAGAAAGACTTCTAATTATCTTCCACAACCGCGTGCTTCTTTCGGATCTCATAGGTCCTGAATAAGAGTTTCTTCTCAAAGATCTTGCGGATGAACTGAAAAGTTCTGATGCTGACAAGCCTCTTTCGATATCAACTACAGAATTGAAGTGAGTTGCTGAGAATTGGCTTTGGAAATTATCTGGTAGTTGTGTGCTGAGTCCCTCAGATAAATCTTCCAGGCTAGAACTTGTTGAAACTGTGTCGTCTTTTGCTTCTTCACATTCACTGCATACAAGTTTTAAAGCCTGTACAACCTCACCCATGAAAGGACGGTTCGATACCTCTGGTTGCACACACATTGAGGCAATGGCTGCAACTTTAGCCACTATATCAAAAGGCACATCAGCTCCCACAGATGGCTCTATTATTGCTTTCAGCCCTTCATTACTAGTGAGAAGTGGACGAGCCCACGCAACAAGATTCTCTTGACCAGGAGCTTGTGACATGTCTACGGGTTTTCTTCCCGTCAAAAGCTCAAGAAGAACAACACCATAGCTGTAAACATCACTCTTAACAAGAAGATGCCCAGTCATTGCATACTCCGGAGCCACATAACTGAGTTAATTGTCAATTATGAAAATAATATGTATCAGGAAATGCATAACAATGAAAACCAACCAGGAAAATTTAGAAAACTAAATGGCATGAAGATTAAGAAAATTTAGAAACAAAAAATAAAGGAACAAAGATGTGTACCCAAAAGTTCCCATGACACGCGTTGATATGTGTCTGTTCTCCTCATCCGTTGCTGTCCTAGCCAATCCAAAATCAGACACTTTTGGTGTGAAATCATCTTCCAACAATATGTTGCTAGACTTGAAGTCCCTATGTATAACACTAGGACTTGAATCTTCATGCAGATAAGCTAGACCACGAGCTGCACCAAGAGCTATTTTCATCCTAGCACCCCAGTCAAGTGTGCAGTTTTCCTTGTCATCCCCTACCAGAAAGCCAAATAAAATAAAACCAACATATTATCTTGAAGAACAAAACATCTGGCATACTACCTCAACCCAAGGATGAAGTTACCAAAAAAGCAAATTTAAGTACCATGTAAATGGGATTCCAGACTGCCATTTGGAATGAGTTCATACACCAAGCAGCGGAAGCTGTCCTCAGCACATATACCAATTAACTTAACCAAATTTCTATGGTGAAGACGACTAAGCATCTCAATCTCTGCTATGAATTCACGATCACCATGATGATCGTCTCTCATTAGAACCTTGACTGCCACTTTTGTCCCTTCTCCAAGGACACCACTGTAAACACGCCCAAAACCACCTTCTCCGAGTATTCTTGAAGCATGAAAATTATCAGTAGCTTTCTCAATGTCATGCATACTGAAAGTCTTAGCAGAACCTGTACAAGCAGCGATGCTAGATCGAAATGACGAGGAATTGGAACCAACCCCTCCATTTCCAACTAATGGCATAGGAGCAGCAGTACCTGTGAAATTCCTGTGATTCGTAAGCAAAAGGGATTTAAAGTGATAAAACAATGAAATCTTCATAATTATTTATGCAGTAACGAAACATTCCAAAGTATATGCCTTGAATACTTTGATTTCAAAATACCATGCTTATGAAAAAAGATATGATTCAAAATCCTTCAAATTGAATTGCTTTTCGTGAGAGGGCTTCTGATAGGACCCAGGAAGTTGTAGAATGAGTTACAAAATAGTTATAGAATTCATTAGGTGGTTATAATTGTGTTGTGAGGGAAGACGCTTAGCTTAAGTAGTAGAAGGTACAAGAGAGATTCATCCTGAATTGTTAGCTTTGGGAAATTGAGGAGTAGTTCAGTTTTAGAAAGGGATCCCCCTTAATTAAGAGAATTATATATGCATTATTTTTCTTTCTATTCCATACAATTCAATTCTTGTTTATCGGTTGTTCATCATAAATTCTGCTATTTTTCCAATCTGTATTAGATTGGATAAAAGCCTAAGTTAATTTGTAATTTATAAATACAGTTTTGTTTTTAATGATCAACCACTTAGACGAAGAAACTAACGGGAAAATGCACTAGCTAGTTCACCTGGTTCTAAGAATACCAGCAGTTGAATTACCTGGTGCTTTGGTAAGAGAAGGTGGTGAAAGCCTTGGGGTTGAGGCTGGTTGACTAACATGATCTCTAACTTTGAACATAACCCAGGCAGCAGCAGTACACAAAACAGCTGCTAGAAAAACTGAAACAGCAATAATGGCAATTATGCCTCTGCTAAGTCCACCTTTATGCTGACTCTTATTTATGTCAACCCCAAGAGGCTTTATTACCCCTCCATTATTGGCGGAATATGGGCCACCATCTATGAAGGGAATGCTTGAAGGTGGTAAAGGAGGAGAAAGAGGTAAACCTATAATATAAATAGCATCCCATAAAATTTCTCATCAAAAAAGTCAGAGAAAAGAGGTTAGACATTTAAATTTATATATACCTGGATAGCTCACATATAACACATCATAGTCCCCAAAGTAGTAAGCCTTTATAACAACCTTTTTATTCCAAAATCTTTCAAAAGTCAAAAAGGCTGTTGCATTATCAAACTTTTCTCCAAGGGGCACCAAATCAATAAGGACAACAGTTTTCTCAGGTTCCTGGTTTGCTTCATTGGCTCCCATAATTCGAATTTGACTTTGTTTCATGAAAGCCCCAGTGGCAATTTCAGAAGCCAGCTCTGCCACCAAAGGGAAGAAGGTATAAAGAGAAACACTAAGGCGAAGACCAACTCTCATGGGTGAGACACATCTGCAAGGTGCTCCAGGTGGAGAATTTACATAAGGCTCTGAGCAGACAGTTGATAAACAATCTGGAAAATGCATATTTCAGTTTGATGAATAAGGCACAGAGTAGTTCAAAAATACAGATATTGGCATCTATAACTCCAGCATGAAACATGTTAAGCAAAGAAAGTGCTAACCTTCATTTGGAGGTGGGGGTGGAAGTGCATGAATTTGAGGCAGGAGGATCATATTAGGGCTCTTGATAGAAGACCTCGACGGAGATACTTAAGAAGGAAACAAAAGATACATGCATTAGCAAATAGTAATGAATAATACGCCCTAATATGTTGCTGGTAATGAAAGGACAAGATTTTCTAACAGTTATTTTTAATGAATTAATAAGGATGGAATTTCTCAACCCAGAAAAAATAAGTGATGGAATTTCAGCTTTTCATACTTTCGGTTGGGCGAGGGTTAAATTTGATTGATGGAGAAGGAGAAAGTGAAACTTGGCTCATGACTGAATGAATGGGGGAAGAAAATGGGGAAACTGAAGAATCTTACTTGCAAAACAAAAAAAGAAAGAAAGAAAGAAGAAGATATGCCCTTTGTTTATGTCTCATTCACATATATAAAGGTACCTGAGACCATTGGTAGTGGAGCATGATGTTTTTCTCCACTAGTTGGCGACGATGAGGGAGGAATTGCTCCATCTATACCAAAATTGTAAAATAGAAATTGGTTATATATTCAATTGCTGCAAAGAACATCATTAGTGACATGATTAAATAAGTCAGGTAACACAGCAAACCTTGGTGTTTTGAAGTGGGGGGAGAAACCAAATATGAGGCAGGAGCAAGGGTGGTAGTTATGTTCCTCGCGTGATGATGATTATAAAATGTTATTGAAGGTGACAATGCAGGAGAATAACTGTCTTTATTGGTAGGAGATTTAGGAAATGAAGTCAATGGCTCAGGGGCATGATGTAATTGCATTGCTTTTTGTGCAGAAGGAGCTACAGAAGATAAAAGAATGGTTGCATGAAGAGTACCATTTAAATTCGGTCTGAATATTTGCAAAAAACATTCCAGCATAATGTCAATTTTGTATTATTTGGCCAATTTTTAAGTTTGAACTCCATTGGTTGGATAATCCTTCAATAGCTTATGCTCCTGTCTAAATGGGGAAATTCTATAAGTAATTTTCTCAGTTTTTAGTGGTAGCCTACCTTGAGCAGGGGAATGGATTACAGCTGGAAGTGGCTTTGGTGTTTTGTACAAAGGTTCAGCAACCGGTGCTCCACCCTTTGTCCAATTAGCGCTTCTTGAAGGTCTTGTTGACGTGGGAGAGGGAACAGATGCTGCACCACATTTTTGTGTCAAATAAATGTCCATGATTTGAAGAGAGGCTATAACGTGGAAATGTAGTTGCTGAACGATTCAACAGAAAAATGTAACTGTACAACATTTTAAAAACAAACGATAAGAGAGGGTGGGGGGGTTGATGCCATAGAACAATATCTTTCCTCAAAATTTTAACCTGGTAATTTTGATGGAGACACTGGTGGAAAATTTGGATGGACCAACGGTTTATGTACTGGAAATGCACTAGTTGGTGATGTAGCTGGTGCTGCATGAATTAAACAAAAGAAATAATGTGAGAATCGATAACTTTGACATAAAATTAAAATTTATCTTTCCCTCTTCATTCATCAAAATAAGGTAATAAAATTTACCAGGCAATATGGATGGAGTTGTTGTGGGGAAAATAGGGTGGGCCACTGGTGGGATGTGTTCTCCTTTCCATGGTGGGGATGAAACAGACTCTGTGCTTCAATGAAAAGGAGAAAGCTTAGAACCATATATTTGAATTTCAGAGATGATTTGATATGACTGTCACCTACTTGATGAAACTGGCTCAGGAGTGTGACCTTTATCTGTACTCCTCTTAGCATTTGGTGGAATACTTCCATGTTGAGTTGGTTGACTGACTGGTGAATTTTCTTTCGAGGTTGCAGGAGGTTTTGCAGCTGAGACTGAATAAAATACAATAGAAAATCAGATTTAGGTTCAATACCAGCTGCAAATTGGCAATGAGAGGGGAATCATTTAGTAGAACCTGGAGAAATGGGCTCCAATGTGTGACCTGTATTTGCATTCCTTTGATGAGTATTTGGCGGTAAACTTCCACGTTCAGGTGGATGGCTGACAGGTGATATTTTTGGAAAATTAACTGCTACAGGGGCTGTTAAAAAGTCAATGGAAGAGCACATTGTGGTTCAATACTAATTGGAGCTGCAGATGATAAAAGGAAATTTTACAACTAACGATTAGGAATTCAGGTGACAAGTTTTGAATTGTATCACTTGCCTGGTGAAATTGGTTCTAGGCTGTGACCTTTATTTGTTCCCTCCTGAGGAGGAGAACTTTGATGTTTAGTCGGTTCGCTGCGTGATGAATTTTTGGGAGCATCGGTAGAAGGTGTAACAATTGGTGCTGTTCAAATATTTGATACAATAGGATATCAGTATCAATACTAATTGGAGGTTGTTGACTATGAAAAGGAAAGCCATCCAGTAAGAGTTGTGGCAAAAACATAACAAGACTTCTATCACATACCCGGGGAAATTGGCTCTGCAGTGTGACTCTTATTTGCTCTGCCATCATCAACATTAGGTGCCAAATTTCCATGTTCACCGGGTTGGCTAACTGGTGAACTTTTTGGCGATCTCACGGAAGGTTTTGCAACTGGAGCTGTTAAAAAATCCATTAGATGGAACAGGAATCAGATTCAGTATCAATTGAAAGCTGGAATAAATTCCTCACACACAAACAAAAACAAAAAGAAACAACTCAATCATGTACCTGGAGCAGTTGGTGTGGAGACAGGAGGCCTAACAACAGGTGCTCCTGGAGGTGGACTTGATTTTACAGTTGGTGGAGTATTTCCTTGCGCTGTTGATGGTGAAGGAAGGACTTCATGTGGTGGTGATAACGCTAGAGGGCTTGAACTTGGAGATATGAACGGTTCAATGTCTTTATTATGCTGAGGAGTTGGAGCTGATGAAGGAGGTGGTAATATATTTGGAGGGTGAGAGAATGACCCTGAATCATGACAAAATAATCTTCTGATCAGTTGATCCTAAGATTATTTAATGGAATAAGGGAATGGGATTACCATTTGGTACTGGTGAAGAGCTTGGAGCAATGGTCCTCCATGAATCTCTTTGGGGTAAAGGACCAGGTGATTCAACCGGGGAAGGGTATGTATGCAGGTTTGCTGGAGCGGGGGATATAAAAAGCCCTACAAGAAGGTAAACAATGTATCAAGTACTATAAGATACTAAAAGGTACTATAAGCCATTTTGTAAGATATGTAGACATACCATTTGGGTCTGGTGGTAAGCTTGGTGCATTGCCTCCCCTAGACTCTCCATGACTGATAGGACCAAGTGTTTCTGTTATTGGAGGAATGGCAGGAAGGAATAGTGGAGATGGAGATAAGAAGGACCCTTAAAGAAGATAATCATATCATCAGTTTGAGTGCCCAAGGTACCATGACGAAAACGAAAATAAAATAAATTTATAATTATAATCAGCAAGCTCAAAATTGACATATCAGATGACTGATAAATCAAGCAAACATATGAGCTAACTTTACTTTAGCATTTAGTTTAACATTTAGGAATCTTGGTATTTACTTCAAATTCAATGTAGTTCTTCATGTAGGTTTTGAATAGTGTTCATATCTGGATGATAAAATTTGAAATTTGCAAAGTATATTTGTCCAATTGAGAAGGAAACTTTGCTAGAATTCTTTACAACATGTACAATGTTTGATTACTAGAAGAACCTCTATGTCTTTTTTTTTTTGGTTGAAGAACCTCCATGTCTTGAAATTATTATGGGAATCATAACCACAAACCAAAAAAATAAACCTTGTATGCTTTACAGTGGAGATTTCCTCATATAAACCAATTCTAACGTACACAAGAATCCATTACTCGCTAAACTCGAAGAAATAAATCAGTTGTTCTCCGCCATTTCAGCAGCTAAAAATATTATGAACCATAACCCTAGTTAAAAAAATGAAGTCACCATCATGGCTCTAAACTTCTAATAGCATGTCATCTCATTAGAACAAAGTGAAGAGTGAGATTCAAAACCCAGTAGCAGCTTGCATTATCTTCAATACATAATAATCTAAAGTAGATTTTATTAGCAATGCAAGAGGAAAACAGAGGGAGAAGACATCTGGTGCTCAATTTGATTGCAAAATTGAGCACAAATGTCTATGTTTTCTGTGGTAAATAATACTCTAACATTGTGCAATGGAAGTTTGTTAGTTAACCCAGATCAATTACTACTAGCTTAAGCATAAGGGATTCGCTTCAATGAATGAAAATTAAGCAAGCACCTACCTTTGGCTCCTTGGACTGCCACAGCAAAGGCAATGATGCAGAGCTGCAGCATGAGATCCAAAACCACACCCATCCCATGCCAATTTCCAAGGACAACCTCCTTGGCAGCAGAGACTCAGAGCAAATGAAAGAAGAATGGATTACAGATTATGAAGCTGATAACTTGAAAGAAAAGATGTTAAATTGAAGAAGGCCCACATATAGTGACACCAAAGCAATGAGGAGAAAGTTTATGTTTTTGGTGAAAAGGACAAGACCCAGAACATATATACATCTCTTGAAAACCAAGTTAAACTCTGACATTGGCAGAGTTTAGAAATTTCCATCTGAGTAGTGAAAAGTTGAACTCTTTCAGCTCAATTCATTGACGAAGTTAAAATTGGATAATAAATTTATTAACACTGTTCAATGTAAGTAGCATATACTTGCTTTTCTCCAATTTTGGTAACTCATGTATCTTTTATCCCAAGAACATGTCATCAAACACCCGAAAGCTCTCGGATTATTAATGGCTAATGGAGCTTCTTTGACATGTTTAGAATATTATAGAGTTGGTGGTTCACGTGTTACCTTAAGATCAGTACTTTAGTTCAAGGTGAAGGTGCAAATTTTTAGTCTAATCAGTGCCACATGTAATAAAATATCTTAGCATAAAAAATAATAGAATATGTGTGCTTAATACAAATATGTATGTTTTAATTGTAAAATATTACCTTAATTTCATTTTTTATAATTAAATCTTTAAAAACAAAACACTGTATTTTTTTATTTAATTGTTCTCATAATTTCAAACCGGGTAAAATCATTATGGGCGGCAAAGTTCTCCCTACCAAATATTTAACATAGCTGGACTCGAACCCAAACCATTTGCTTAACGTAGAACAACCTTGTGCTAGTTAATCTGCGCGTTCGGTGGTTTTTAACATTTTGTGACTAAAAAAATCACAAATTAAATAAATAATTAGTCCCATATCACCCGGTTTCAAACCAGGGGGAAAATTAAAATTAAAAAATCGTATAAATGGAAGGCGTTGGTGAGAAAAGTCCATCACTTAAGTTTTAGTTACCTCAAACCAAGAGTTTTATTGGTATGAGGCGCATCTAAAAACAAAAAATAGAGATTTAAAATGAAGGAAAGGTGGTTGGTAAATGAGACAGAAAGAAGGACACTGAAACAAAGAGCAGCTCAGCTCAGCTTGTCACTAAGGACGGTGCATATTAGTGAAGGACCAAATATCTCCGTGATTTTTTGTTGGATTATTATAGTGAATGGCACTGGCACATAAGTCTCAATATGCTCGAGTGGTGCTAGTGTGGTGTGGCACACTACTCTGCTACTGGTAAGCTTTGCTGTCCACATGCACCATTTCAAGATAACAGGGTTCATCCTGTGGGATCCATTACTAAACCGAGCATTATTTATTAGCTATATCAACTTCTCACCTCAGATGCTGTTTGCAATTTGCTGCAAAATAAATCATCAAATATTGAAAGTAGATAGGACAACTGGACAAGACAGCATTTTATACCTTAAGTACATTCATTTAACCCATATCTCCAATGAAACACAAAATGAAATAACATCCATTATAATAGTTGTTACTTTATTAGGAATGGAGGGAGTAAGCGTGTGTTTGGATCAATGTTGGCCAAAATTGAGTTTGGGTAGAATTGAGTTTGGCCAGAAATTGAGTCTGGTAAACGTGATTTAGGTGACGTGATTTATGTTTGGAAACATTTACCCAGAATTGATTTTTGTAACAGAATTTCGTTTGGGTAACTTTGATTAGAATTAATTTTGATTATATGTAATGATCAAAATGGGTATAAATATTTTAATCATTATAGAAGTCATGGAACAATTTTTTAAACTTTATATTAATAAGAATCAATTTAAAATATAATTTAAAAAGTACAATAAGAAATACAAATTACAGTGCAATACAAGTTAAAAAATAACTAGAAAAACAAGTATTTGCATAATTTTGATAAGAGGAAAAGTCTGGCTCACATTGTGGCTTCACATTCATGAGAACTTTCTCTCCCTTACTTCATTGTTTTTAAAGACTTGGCCAAAAGCAGAACACAAATATCCAGTAATAGAGAAATATCATACTTTGGTTTCTCTTCAATCAGAATCCAACATCATCATTAGGAAAAAAAGTTAAACGGTTGAAGCAATTACATAACTGAAAGTCCACTACTAGATAAAAGTACTGCCAGAGTACTTGTTAGTATGAAACAAGATATTTGGCACTAATAGAACAATTTTAAGAATGTAGATAACAAATGAAAAGTTGGACAATCAGAAGAGCGGGGAGCGTAAGTTTAAATCCACTTTGCCAAATCAAAATGCATCATGCTGTCTCATAAACCAAAGGGAATAAGAAAAAGCTGAATTTGAGTGAATTGAAATGCAGAATATAAAAACCAATCAACATAAAAGCAGAGATGAGCTAAAATGTGGAACACCAGTGTTAATAGGCTCTCAGATTTAATATGGTTGCTCAAACATACTCCCATGGCAGAAACAGTACTAATTCCTCAAGTCTTTTTGTCTATAGATCACTAAAAAGCAGAGCACACACAAGATCCAGAAGGAACCGTGACTATGAATTGAAAACCGAGAATTAAAAAGTTCATGTGAGAGGGATAGAGGTTCCACTCATAACCACACCAAAACCAGAAAATGTTGCAAGAAGGATTGACAAAACTGCTTGCACATGAACCTGCAAGTGACAAAGACAATATACATTCATTTTTCTTTTGGTGACAAAAACCTAGCATTTGATTCATTTGACAATTTATTTCTCAAACTATACTATCAATCTTGGTTTCAAGTGAAAAATACATGCAACAAGAATGAAGTTTAGACAACAAGTTTTGATTGCAACAAAATCTTGGGAACACTCTTCTGGTGTTCTTAAGGGTACTTCTAGTTGAAGATTCTGTCTCTTCCTTGGAGGAACATGTGTGGTTTCTTCAGTTATCCCCATTGTATCTTCACCCTATAAATACAATTTGGAATTGACACTAAGTGATGCAGCACTGAAATAGAATCAGTAGTTTCTATGCCATATTTTATCAAAGTGCAACATAACAGCCCATCAAGGGTGAAATTCAATAATAAGCACTTGCTCTGGGAAATCCTAACAACAAAAGTCATATCCCACTAAGTGAGGGCCATACGGTTGGCTATATATATGTCGACACCACTGTGCTCGATCGATTAGAAATACTAGTTGCACTAAAATTCAATACCATTGAATATATAGAGAAGACATCATGATATTCAAATCACAGTACAAAGGAAATAGCTTATTTTAGGAAGAACTATTTCTTACTATTACTTTGTTGAACAGGTTTTCAACTGCATAATTCAAAGTACAAGGAGAAAACAACAATAGCATAACCTTTGCCGGACTCAGTTTTCATGCACACACATAAGAAATTAAAACAAATTATAAAATGCATCACACTTGAAATTATACCCAAATGTACTCAGCAGTTTTTCACAGTCTAGATAAAAGAGAAAAAAATGTATTTGTACTTCATGTCCTCATCCTTCATGAGTTTCGCAGCCTCCTCATCCTTTTCTGTTTATAAGCCTCCATTTCCAAGACATATTTCTCCATGTTCTTCTTTGTCATCTACCAGTTGTCAATTGAAGATGAAGGGGCAATGGGTATGAAGGGCAAGCTGAATTTCAGCAAGCAGATACGAATAGCCTTAAAACATAGCTTCTACACCCCAAGATTAAAAACATCAAATTCCCCCAAATCAATCACTCCAGCAAATAATTGAGAAAAAGATCCAATTACACATCAAAGGAAAATTCAAACCAAGAACAATAAATGGAACCCCGTAAGAAGAAAATGAAGAAAAAAAGATGAAGCTGGAAACCAGAAGCAGTTTCTGCAATTCCTTGGCGCAACCAGAAATAAGGAAGATGAAGAGAAGGAGCAAGGAAGAGGGGTATACCTGGAAACCCAACAGCAGCAACATGCAAGACACGATTTCGAAATAACGGAGAAGCTAGAAACCAGAAGCAGTTTCTGCAATTCCTTGGCCGAACCCATCTCAACCAGAAACAAGGAAGATGAAGAGAAGGAGCAAGGAAGAGGGGTATACATGGAAACACAGCAGCAGCAACATGCAAGACGCGATTTTGGCTGAACGGAAAAGCAGGCTCAGATCGATTCTCCCAAACGCGGATTGAAATCCAAGACGTGATTCACACACGCGTTTCCCAAACGTCGCCGCCGGCATCGAAATCACGTTTGGGGTTCCAAACGCGATTTTGGTCTGCATCCAACGCGTTTCCAAACACGTCCTAAATGATAATATTAAACTCATTTTTTAAAAATATTTAGTTTTTTACTTTTGAGATTTCTAATGTCTATTTTTATTTTTATGCATTTGTTAAATTAAAATGTGTGTAAATATGCAAGTGAATAGGATTAAGGAAAAGTTAAAAGATAAGGTGGACCTCGACTCTACGAGTTACTCTGAATCCAATCATAATGGTATATGTACCAAACTCTGATCTCCGTCTTTCTCAAATTCGCACCCAAGCCCTATTCTTGATGGCGAGTGGAAGTGGAGAGGGCAAAACCCAACCTCACCCTGCTCCATTGCATGCCTGCATGGCACAAACCACTTCACCCTATGAGCACTGAAGCCTGAAGCCTTTTATTTAGTTAAACTTTGATCCCATTCCTTATTGTTTCAGCAAATACTCTCTTTCTTTTTTTCTCAAGAGCAGATACTCTTTTAACAACTCCATGCCATGGTAAGAATTTCATCATTGATCCAAAACGCTTGCAAGAACAAATGAACCCTAACTCTTTTCACTAGTTATATATTTTTTTTTTCGTTGAGAGATCCTAAGGTAGGAAGTTTATGTTAGCTCCTTCCAATATAGCCACCAAAGAAAATTGGGCTAAAGTTATGGTCGTCATACAAACTAGTTACTCCATGACAATCTGATTAAAATGGCTAAAGATGATATCCTTCCGGGCCACTGGGCTAACATTAAATTATGGTCGTCAATAAAGCAAACATTTAGGATTGGGAACAGCCTACAGAAAATACAGTACATTATAGTCCTTAAGATTATAAAATACAAATGAAAAGGCAGAATAATTTCATAAGAACAAAATAATGTACACCAAACCACTAGCGTCTACAAAATTGAATTTCCAGAGAAGGGTTGAAGCCAACCTTTAAGAAAAAAACACAATTGTACAGACTTCACTTTTATGCAAATGGAAGTACACATCGAATAAAAGGAATCTGAGTCACTAGTTGGAAGTTGAAGCAAATCTCTCTCACACTCAACCTCCCTGCCTCATCATGAATGCAGCGGCTGCTTGTTGACCCATGCAAATAGCCTAAGTGATAGAAAAAGAATAGAACCTTCAGCTCAGTGATTCCTAACGTGAAATATTTAGAATAGCAAGGTTGAGGCGTCTAAATAATGTGCACAAAAATAGCCACCGGTTTAGAGAGAACAAGCTACAACAAGTCAGGACAATGACGCTCACCGTAGGAACTGCTGATAAAAAAGTGACCAATTGAAATCCAGTTGAACTATCAAGTATCCTAAGCACAAATTCATGGGTAAAAAAGAAACTAAAAAATCAGTTGGTTACAATAATCAAGCAAACAGAAAGTTGATGGTTATAAAATTAAAAACATATGCACCTCTCAGTTAGACATTCAGCATCACAAGCAATTGGGCATATAACCAAAAGGTGCAGTGGGAGTGTAGGACCAGGTAGAGTCACCATAGTCATCATGGCATAGGTGTAAACTGAGAATTTAATGTTTGAACAATCAACAGTTTGGATCATATTCTTGAAATTGACTCTTGAAATCTTCTACTAATTTCATCTCTTCATCTTTACTATATTTGCGATTCCTCCAATCTGCATTATCTGCCATATTAAGCAACCCTGCCAGAACCTGATTCACATTTACAAGTTTCACTTCTTACTCTGATGAACACAGCAACAACAACAACAACAACAACAAAAGTTTTATCCCACTATGTGAGGTCAGTTATATGGATCACACTATTCTGTAGTGTTTGATCCAAGAGTTATAATTTTATAGCAAAATCATGCTAATCATTAATGATCTCTTCCAGAAAAAGGAATGGTTAAGAAATATATTCATGTGATTTTACTAGTACATCACTTTTAGAAGGCTACCTCTCGTCCAAATTGCGCAGGAAATCTCTCTTTCTCCTCAACATGATGGAGCAAAATTGTGCCTCCTGGGATTTCAGCATAGAACAAGCTTGATTTCCCATCAATTTGTGTCTTCAAAAACTTTCTTCCATCAGAAATGCTATCGACTGAGTTGCAACAAGTAACAACATAAGAAGGCAGCAGAAGCTCAGAAAAAAACCCCAAACAAAATTTCAAAATGTAGAGCATTTCCCAGAATAAGTTGATTTTTCAAGTAACACCAAGTGCAGATTGATAACAATGCAAAGAAGAACTTGACGGATCCAGGTCTGAAGGGGACCGCGTAAGCAATGAAACATGAAGCATACCCTGAAGATCAATACTTACATTTCTTTGCCACAAATTCAAATCCCAACTTCTGTGCAGCTAAATTGAATACTTTTTCAACCACAACTGCTTTGGAAGATGGAATGGGTATGGCCTGCATAAAAGGGTAAAATAAGAGAGACAATATGAAACTACAGATAATCTTAACTCAATCACATAAAAGTTGAACTAATACGGACATCACAGAGGGGGGAAAACAAAATTAACAAAATACTACTGTTAGAGCTAAAAATAACCAACAAGCAAGATAGATAACAGATTGAAAATACCCGAAGTCTAAGGACTTAGGACAGGATAAGGACAGCCAGAGCACTTAGTCTGCTAGTTAGTCAGTTAGAGCCTTAGAGGGGGTTAGATAAATAGGGAAAATCAGGATGGAGGGATTTATTCAGGGAATTTAGGAAGTTTGTGTGAAAGGGGTAACCCTTTGTTGAAGGGGAAACCCCAGATGAGAATTTTTTCACCTATTCTCAATCAAACAACAACAACAAAACCCTATTTTTTCACCTATTCTCAATCATTCAATAAAAGTTGTTCTTTCCTTTTTTTCTCTGTTTCTATCAAATTTCTAATTCTTTTTTATGAGTTTGTAACATAAAGTAGAATTAAGCAAACTATATAAGTAGAAAGTGGACAAGCATGAAAAGTAGAGAGGAGGAGGGGGAAGCCAGCTCACTAAATAAACAAAGTGTAAAGAGCAATTACTAGTCAGAATTTCAACTCGCTGAAACTTCTTTTACCTGAAGATTGGCATGAGTTCCTCGTACAGAAAGCCACTCAAAAAATATGACCTCCTTTTCCTGGTTCTTGTAGTACTTCTTGAGACTGTTTTGAAACCTAAAGAGCTCAACTTCAGATTCTGAAGACAGAGACGAGGTACTTGGCATATGCTCAACAGGTATTATCAGCACATGGTCTTCAACAAGTGGACCTTTAGCCAGTGCCAAATAGTAACTTTCCCCAATACTTATTATTAAATGTGACTCCACATTGGGGCTTGACAAGCAAAACCAACATTCTTGAGATCTGCAGTTGTATTGTAGGACAGATATATCAATGGCAAAACGCCTGAAGTTTAAGTGAATAAGGAATGACCAAATAAACCAAAATATGAGGAATAACAAACTGAAAATTTTCAACATTAGTGTTAATATGACCCAAAAAATCACAAATCAAGTATCACCAAATAACTGAATGTACATTAATTATAGAATATATAGTAAGTCAAAATACAAACCTGCTAGACCTGATACTTTGGGATCCAGGTCTCCTGGAAGGATGCATATCACCTTCATCCTGCAAGCTGTGCTTAAAGTTGCAATCTGGACCCCTTTCACATTTTCCCTTGTTCAAAAAATCAAAACAAACGCCTCTCACGGAGTGTTCCCTTGCATCTATATCATGTCGAAAATTGCACTTCTCTCCTCGTGGGCAAGAGCCAGAAGATACAAATTTGAAACAGAGCTTATCACCATCCCCAGCTCCATGTTTTAGTCGTTTTTTAGAAACATCATCATATCTCCAATATTGAGAATCAGAGATATCATCACTGGTTCTCTTTGTGGTATCCTTTGGAGAAGTTTTGTTCCCCACAAATGTGTATGGTGATAAGGTGGTAGTTGTGGTTTTCATGGCAAGCTCAGTTGAAGACATGGTGGAAGCAGGTGTCGGAGAAAGTGCATGAATAAATTTCTGGAATGCAAAAGCAAACAAAATTTTACCCCGTTGCTTTTAGAGATAGAGAAAAATTATGTTTATATTCTCCATAAGAGAAGAAAATACTATCTGAATTGACACCTCCAGAAAGTCCAAAGATATCTCTAATAAAACACCAACTAGTGATACGGACATACACACACAGAGGAAGAAGAAACTTGAGCATAGAGCTCATGGGAATTCCTGTGAAGAATAAGGCATTTTTTCACACAGAAAAATTCATAAAACTGACCAAAAGAAGAATCACCATGCCAACAAACAACTAATCAGTAACCACTTTTATGTTTTATCACATGAAATTGTTAAAGAATTTACAAATCTCAATTAAATAAAGACAATAACATATAGACGTATGCTAAAAAAGAATAGCCAAACCTGCTTATCTTTATTTCCAACAGATGCCAGCCCTATGAAACGTGTGACATGCACAGCATCAACATTGGAATATGGTTCACGGACATAGTATATACCTTTAGTACCTGCAATGTGATAGCTACCAAAAGAAAATCATAAGGAAAAAATGCGCGAATCAGGCCTGCTTTCATAAAGGCCACAAGAGAGTTCAAAGAAGGTACATTTGGCATTCCAAATTCCTATAGAAAAATAAGACACTAATCCTGATCCAGTGAATGAGAGTTAGAGAAATGCTACCAAAACTCATTTTGACAAACATTTTCTAACACTTTCTCATCTATTTGTTGAAATATGTGTAGAGCCCACTAAATTATGTGGGCCCCACTCCCAACTTGGTGGGACCTGCATGTATTTTAACCAATAAAAGAGAGTGTTGAAAAGAGTGTCAAAGTGAGTGTTGTTAGCACTGCTCTAAGAGTTATCCTCCTGTAAGCAATATCTTCACGATATCCACAGTCTACACCAAGTTTTATAATTTTAATTTTCTGGTTATCAGTCCAAGTAAATCATATTTTTTTTGCACTTGTGAGATTTTCATTCCAAGTTATAAGGATTAAGAATATAATAAGAAAATTGTTGATCCCATAACATATATAATAAACATGGTGTGATGGTAGTAAAACACAAAAGTGGAACCTGAGGCCTTATCCTGTCAAAACTAGAAGTGCAGAATCCCACCAAATATTATGAAACAGGACTGTCAATACAATTCCATTTGTTTAATAGAATGTGCTTACATCGTTTACCACTATTATGGTTGCACATGAAACTTTTGGCAAGAAAATGTAGCTGCTTTTTGTTTTCTGGGCGAGGGGGTGTTAGGGAAAGAATTCAGAACTCAGAATACCTTTCTTCAAGGGAAGGTGACCTCCAACAATTGAAACTTGAACGAAGTAAAATAAGTGTGTATCCCTCTTCCTCACAAAAACTAATTAAGACAATAAAACGAACCATATAGCTCCCTAATAACCTCCGCAATTCAAGACACTAAAGTTGACACACAAGCTGTGTAATATCTCAGCCACTTGGGCTTGAGCTTATTCCTTTTGGCCCTTGATTGTGGAACCTGAACCAAGTATTGTTCAGCAACACAGCCTTCATTCTCAATCTGCACAGCCTCTCCTAATCATATAATCGATACATACTGACTACTATGGACCACAGGAGCATACTCAAACAATTAAAACCAAAATACATCTGCCAAACCCCGCTTACATACTCCATATACACACATATTCCATATAAGCAAATTAGAATGTCATTGTAAAACTGGTGCTGATTAGCAATTATACTTTTTGCAAAGCATTTTGGAGGTTAAAATTGAAAATTGAATTTAAGGGAAAAAACAATGGAGGCACTGAATCTTCAAGGTTCCTAATTAACTATGGTGAACGAACATGCAAAGGAAAATATAGGAATGCACTGTGATCTATCTATCGAACAATTACCGTGGTTTGATCTCTTCTACTAACTCCGATATGGTTGAATCACTGCCTGTAGAATCTGAGAGTCCAGCAGGAATGTCTGAAGCAGATGCTCTATTAGTGACCCCACTAGGCCATTCGTTAGTAATATCGAATTAAGGAAATCAACAAATAGATTACTTCCTAGAAAACAAGCAAGTGAAATTGAGACCAAGGCACAGTATGACTGAAACTGAGAATATGAAAGACTTAATGCACATGAATCGAAGGATATGTCAAGAACAAATCAACAACTCCAGGTTCCTCAGCTATTGCTCGCAAAGCATCAACATCATCTTCACTGTAAGTTCCAAACTGTTGAGCATTTGATGATTTCCTACCAGATAAATAAGCCACGGATAACCCTGCAAATTAGTGCAATAGGTCAGAATTTGCCACTGCATTTCAACATTCTTCAAAGACGACAAGTACAGATAGGAATTCATGCATATTGCATAGTAGTACCGTTGAGGGTGAATTTTCCACTGCCTTTCAACCAATAGAGATTATCGCAAACCTTCAAGCCCTCCATCTTGAAACCACGGTTAGCGGAATCCTTGGAAGCTGCCAACAGAACTTTAGGGGCGGCGACGCCGTAGTCGCCGATGAAGTAAGTCGGGAGGGGAATGCTAGTCCCACCTTCGATGTAGGCCATGAACTCGTCCATCTGCTCAGGTGAGTCCGGGAAGAACTGACCCACGCACAGTAGCGCGTCGAATGGACCCGCCGATTTGTTCACCTGAAAACGACGACGTTCACTGTGAGTGAATGATTCACTGCAACGCCTCCAAGTTGTAAGACAAACCCTAGAGAGAGAAAGAGAGACTCACCGATGAGACGCGCTTGAAGAGCTGGTTCAGGCGGCCTAAAACGTCGCCGCATAGCAGGATTCTAGGGGCCATGGCGTCTGGAAGAGAAAACCTACACTCTATGTCCTTGTAGCTCACCTTCTTCACTCTTGCTTAGCAGAACCCAAATGAACTAACATCGCCTTAATTACATTTTTCCCCTATATTTTTAAGAATTCGTGATTTTGGTCCATACAATTTCAACTGTATAAGTTAAGTCATGTTAGCCATTTTAATTATATTCCAATTTTATAAATTCAGTATTAGTTTTAAGTAGTTTTTATAATTTAAAAAAAGTTGTTGTCAACTTTGTAAATTCATAATAATCACAATAGTTGTCAATTGTTTAAATTCACGACAGTGGGTGTTGGTTGTGACAAGATGGTGGAGAAATCATGTAAAAGTGTTAGTATAAGTGGGTGTTACCTGGTGGTGACAGCAGCGGTAGTGGTGGAGTGGCGATGGTGGTAGTGGAGGCGTAGGTGGTGGTGGTGGAGGCAGTGGTTCTAATGGTGGAGGTGGGTGTTACCTAGTGGAGCTAGCGGGGTGGTGGCAATGGTAGTGATGATGGCGGAGGTGAGAACAATGGCAAAGGTGTTGGCGGTGGTGGTGGTGGTGCAAGTGGCAGCGATGGTGGTGGTGGTAGTAGCGGTGACACTGGAAGTGATAGAGAGTAGTTGAAAAAATATTTAACTAATCATAATCCAAACACATGGAAAAAGTGTAAATTTTGGAAGAAAGTTTTGTGACCATAGGATATAATAATAAAATATTTTAAATGGTTCATATTTAATATCAACAAAAAAGTTTAATCATCAATAAAAATAATTAAATAACCACGAAAAAGTAAATTTACAAAAATAACTTTTTGTTCTTCCACTGCATCATCACCTTCAACGATGTTGTCGTTGTCGGAGAATTCCATGATTATCGTCGAAAAACTCCTTGGTTGCACCATTACCGGTGCTCCCCCATCCACCTCCCCCTTCCCCCACAAAATCAGATTTTTTCTTTACAGAGCCACACCCACTACCACCACCACCACTAAGGTTAGATCTTGTCCATGGCAGAGAAAAAAGTTATCGAAGAAGGGTTTGAATGGGCTCAGTTGAAGAGGAAGAGAGAGGGAGAGAAAGCACGAGGGAGGGAAAGAGATTGATGAAAGGGTTCTTCCTCATCCAATAACAAATTTCATCGTTTTGGAACCCAGATCTGATAAAAGTGCTCAGTGATTACTTAGGGATCATATATTTTTTTAAGCAAATGATAATTAAGTGTAACACAAATAACAATATATAGGTCCTTAATTTTGAGAAAACTCCTAAAGAAATTTGTTCAATGATGTTGCTGCTAATGCAGACTTTGTCCTTCACCACTTGAATCCTTAACCACAGTGATGAAAAGCACGTTCTTCACGTTCGCTCCGTCCACATGGCAGAATCTTTGTCATCGTCTTCGAGGTTTATGGTTGCTTCACCAAGTGAGTGTGGTGGTAATTCTAACATCACCAAGTACTCGTCGACATTCTACGGTGCTTGCGTCGTAGGTGGATTCCTCTGCAATGGTCTGACTCACATGGCGGTTACACCTCTTGACCTTATCAAATGTAACATGCATGTATGCCTTACAAATTTGAGTTCTTTTTGTGACCAGATAAGAAGAATTAATGAAATCGTTGGTTCACTCCGAATCAAATCTGCAAAAAACGGTGGAGAGATAAGAGAAGAGGATATTTTTGTACTTTAGACAATTGAAGAAGGTGTTTTTGCACTTTAACAATTTTTTCTAAGTGGTCCGTAAGGTGGACCACTATTTTAGCTGGTCCACCTTAGCCTCCGCCCACAACGTTGCAAGTCACCTCACTCACGTGCACGCGCCCCACGCGCGGCGAGAGGAAGGAGACGAGTGGTCTCACTCGTGCCCTTGCCAACATGTGTCTGACGCGGACCAACTAGAAGCTGTCGCGTGGCCCAATCAGGAACACCACGTCATCCATAACATTTTGGAGGTTTTAGATGTCAAATTTGGCACGTTTCTCACTCAAAATGACTCATTTCTAAGGTTTTAGACCATTCCGAACCCAACGGCGAGCTTCGTTTTGTGAAATTTTAATTAAATTTTCAATATATAATATAAAGGACCTAATTTCACATAACCAATTTAATTATAAAAATTGGATGCAACTAAAATGTAATTCCTAAACTAAAACTTACCTCATAATATTTCCACCATCAATTCAACTCTTAAATTATGAATTAAGACACTTATTAACATGTTGGGATAACACAGGATATAATCAAAGTTGATATAAAGCCTAGTGTGTGTGTCCAGCGTGCATTGGAAATTGAGGTAAGGGGGGAGATACCATGGACCAACTATAAGTGTCCAGTATGCGTGTGTTTATGTTAAAATTCTTTAAGAATTAACGTAAAAAGGTATGAGTTGAATAATATGGTTATGCGTGTTATTGATGCGTATTATTATGGAATACTATTGACTGAATACTCTGATTATGAGATTGATAAATTGTTGATGTAAATACATGTTGTGTGTTGTACACTATTCACAGAGAATGAGCACATATCATAAAAGGGATGTTGTCTGATTTTGAAAATATGAATATAAGGTATTCTGAGTCGAGGAGACACTATGATGAATTCACGTAACTGGAACCTTTGTGATTATTAAATGCTTTTGTTTACAAAATTGACATCAATATCATAGGGTTTATATCATGAAAACACAACTTGATCTCCCTTGGGATTTATTTGAATTCTTTTAAACGAGTAGAGCCTAAACCATTTTCTTATTGCGAAGATTTAAGATTTTCAAAGAAAATAATTAATTACAAAGGATTGTTTTTCTCCAATTGTAGTGCTCTGAATACCTAGTGAATTATCTGAACCTGATAAATATATATAAGGGAGAATAATATAAAATTTTGTTGGAAATATGGGGGAGTTGATTGTATGTATATTGTCATCATATATACTTGTCTCGCGGGGTAGAAATAAGGACTAGGGAAGTACAGCTTTCCCAATCCGGACAGTTGTGCACAACTTATATATCCATTGTTGGTTAGCTAAGAAATATGAGGGTTGGATCACCACCTTGTGTCTTGATGGCACGGTCCTCCGATACTACTTTCAAAGTAGGGGTAACTTGTTTTATTGATCCAATTACTGTGTCCGAGACTTCATGAAGTATGCGAAAATTGAGCTCCATCATTATGATTGTATCGGTAGTGGACTAATATTTCAACTTGTAAGACCTGAAATATTATGGCCAAAAGGTTGGTATATGCAATTGGTATCTGTATGATTATATGTGATGCATGCATGTTTGTAGTATGTTATGATATTTCTGGTGTCTCACCTCCTTGTGCTGCAGTCATTTCCAGGTTAAAGTTTGGGGGTGGATTAGATCAAGTGGATCATTTCATGTGTCGAAACAATTAAGCCATGGTAGCCTTCGATAAAGTTAAGTAGCATAATTAGTCAGTTGTTTTTAGAAAATTGGGATCTGACTAGAGTTATTACTTAACACATAATGTAAAAGTTTAATTTTACTCAAAACATAAATTAGACTTGAAAGTTTTATTGTTTTAAGTTTTTGGATTAATTTATAATATTTTTCAAAGAAATAAAATAGAGTGCCACACGATGCATAACAAATGAAAAGACAGACTAAGTACACATTGAAAGATAAAGCACAACCTAGCCTATTATGATAAAGACTTTTCATCTGAGCTTTCAGTGCCTCAAACTAAACCTGAGGTGCTGCCACAACATCTGCAGTAAATGCCCGTCTCAAAGGATTTTGAGGGTTGAAAATCCATTCCTGATTGAGCCGGTCCTGCAAGCATAATTGAGTCACCATATGAGCTCTTTGGTTCCACTCTCGGTTAGCCCAGGTAATGCCACAATGATGGAAGTTCCTTTTCAGCAAAAGCACATCATTCAGGATTGTACTGACTTCAGTGAGCATAACTCCTGATCTGCAAGCTTCGATGATTTACAGGTTGTTAGATTCAACCACCACCTTTGGCCATTCCAGGTTGTGAGGCAAGATCATACCCTCCTAAACAACAAGCGCTTCAGCTACCCTCGGCGAGGAGGAGTGGAATTTTCTATGGAAACCATGGAGGATGGAAGCAAAACAGTCCCTGGCTACAACACCAATAGAAGATTGTGGAAGGCCCTGAACCTAACTGGCATCAACATTAATTTTCAGGCAATCCCTTTGTGGAGGCCTCCAAAAGGTACTTTTATTTCCCCTACCTCCTTGTGTCGGCAACCCTTGTTCTCTGATTTGATGAGCCATAACAGTAGTGCCTAGTGTTTGATATGCTTGCCTAAGAGTAAGTATAAGGTTAAGGGTTTGGTGTTTCCGATTGGAAGAGCGCCCTATTTCTTACTTTCCAAATTGTCCATAGGGTACAAGAGAGGGCGGCAAAGTCTATGTCAAAGTTCAGGGAGTTACCTTGGAGATAGGAAATTTTATCTCAGAACTAAATATCGAAGGTTGAGAGTCCCTTAGGGTTAACACACCGTTGTAGATGAGACCCAAACCAAACGGGTCTAGTCCAATGACACAGATAAAGAACAAATATTCTACCGTTTCCTAGGACTTAGTACACATAGTGCAAGTACCATTACTAGTTATCCGCTTCCTCCATATGTTATCTTTTACTGCCAAAGAGTTATGACAAACCTTCTTCATAAACGATTTAATTTTCCGTCGGACCTTGCTACTCCAGATGGAAGTCCGGACTTCATTAAGGATTTAGTGAGAGTTGTTAACATGTATAATGGGTCTACTGTAATCTGAAAAGGCCAACACCGTACCCATAACTGATGGAGTAGTCTCCTCTCTAAGTATGAGGCCAGTAGGAGATGTTAAACCCTTCTAGCAAGCTTGTAGGGGTGCTGGTAATTTTATGCACCTAGTCAGGTTGTAACAAAACATAGATTTTGTGCATATCGCAGCCTCCACCAAAAGGAAGTAACAAGTCATTGACCAACGTGTCTGACATTTTAGAGTTTCTGTTGGATTTTTGGTATAGCACACAGGCCACAATGTTTCTGAAAGTAAGGGAGTGTATTGAATTAGTGTGAGTGAGTGTGAAGTAGTGAAAAAACCTTAAAGCATCCAGACTCGAAACACGCACATGTACATCCTATGATTACCCACATATATATTCTATGATTTTGCTAGTGAGCTCACCGATGTGGAACTTCACATAAATTTTATGAGTTTTAACCCAAGAGGCACCGGATGTTTGCTTGGCAAGACTAGTTAGTGTCTTTTGAATTACAAGGGTGATATTACTATTGCATTGTGAGCATGGTGTCTTTTGAATTCGTAATTACAGATCCGAACATGTGAACGTGATACTAAAATTGCAATGTGAACATGATATTAAAATAATTATGCAAACACGGTTTTTAACCCAAAATCACAGACAACCTTTCAAAGATTAATCCAGACACCGAGGTCAATCACAATGTTAGGAATAAAGTAATTAATTACTTGAGAGGAGACTTGAAGGAGTGGTGGTCATTTGGTCAACAATAAATAAGATTTTTTAATAGAAACAAACAAAAACACGTTGCAACTGGCAACATCTACTACAGGTATGAATTGCGTCACGTACTCCATTCATCCATTCAGCTCCAGATCAACCTCTAGTTCTGGTTTTAATACAATGTGAAAACGAGAAATAAATTCGAAATCTATAACATCAACAGCATCAATCATTTCATGTAGTTGATGAAAGTATTATTTGTCAAGTTTAAAGATAAAATATACTAATGTTATGTTGATCAAAGTTATTTCAAATCATTATTTCTCCCTAATTAATTCATTAGGTACAAGTAAGCAGCAGAAAAGCAAACTTTTCAGAGGATCCTATGTAGTTGATTTGTCTCTTTCCTCGAAGAAGGTGATACTAGACCTTTCTAATTTTTTGAGCATTGAGTTAAATTGAAATTACCCTTATCTACAATTAACGAATATATGGTTGCATTACGTGTAAATTATATTCTCTCAACATGAACAAAATCTGCCGGATACTGCTTTTTCCTTTATGATAAAGGATGCTCTTTTTGACATCATCTTTTCATTCAAGTGTCACAGTTCTTAAGGCTGAGAAAAAGAGCAGTGCAAAGTATATATAACACATGAAAAATTTGGCCTGAACTTTTTAGAAAGCAAAATTCTACTAATCAAAATTGTCATATCATGAGAAAGAAGAAACATCCAAAGGCAGCAGCACGTTGGATTTCCTTGTTTTCACAGGCTTTATATCTCTCATTTTGTAGCAACTATCAATTTCCTTAAAAAAAATTATGCTGAAGGTTTCACATTCTAATAGTTACAACAGTGATTCTCAATGACGGATCCAGTAATTTTATATCGTGAGAACAGTATACACATAAAAATTTGTAATATTGAAAACATAATATATTACTATTAAACGTCTGAATAAACATCATTTTTGTTCTCTGCGAAGGCATTTATTTTTGCTGATAGAGGCAATTAAATATATTGTATTAAAATAATTGTATAGCATGCATGTAGGAATTTTAAAAGTGATGTGGGGGCAGCTGGCCCCCTCTCACATGCACATCCACCCTTGGTGGTTGCATATATATTTTATGGACAGTTCTACACTTCAAGCATTAACTATGTCTTAATAACTATCATTAAGTGTAAAAAATTTGAGAGTGTCAATTTTCACCATCACACCATTCATTTAATTTTATTTTATTCTTTTTTTTATTATGTACACAAAAGTAAATGGTGAGAACCAAAAAAAAAAAAAAAGTAAATGGTGAGATGGTAAAACTTGATACTCTCAAATTTTTTTACACTTGAAATGATACAAACCCCATGCAATACATGCTATTTATAATTGAGTTGTTTAAATCATTGAATATTTATTTTGGGTAAAATAACATCATTCTAACTTAAATGAGCTAATAATATTTTGACATGTGTCGTAAAAAAATTCTAACTTATGATACATGTCAAAATATTATTAAATCATACTTTGTGATTTCACTCAATATTTACCTTGTTTGTTTTTGACTAACTCTATTAATAATATGCTCGTCATACTAAAAGTTTTTTTTTTTTGCATAGAAACACTTTCATCTCAAACCATGTTTTTTTTAGTTCACGTTTGCATTTCACTTACTATTTTACCTAATTTTCACTCATTTATACTTTTATCTCTCTCCTCATTTTTTTTCTTACCGGCTATCACATCACTCATTTATTTATATTCTTTTTCATATCTCATATGGGTACGAGTGCATTTGAATGAGCATAATTTTTCCCAATTAACCAACAAGGTGTAGTGGACTCCTTAATCATTTAGTTTACAGTTTGATCTCTGGCAGTATTAAAAAATATTTGTTATGAGAGATTTATCCAGTTAACATATAGTCTTGAAAACCTGGATAGATTAGTGTTTGTTATGACACTAAGATATTTTGGGAGACCAATTTTTTTTTTTCCAATTAAGAGTAAAGAGTAAAGAATATGTAGTGGCATTTAGAGGCATAGCGTGTGAACAAAAGTAAGGAAACGAAAATCGACAAACCGTTAAGGGAAGTAAACATCAACTGTCCCACCTACATCCACATCCACACAACCATGCTTTATATATATGTGGTCTCTGTGTATCAATTTTACTCTGCTCTGCTCTGCTCTTCTCTACACGTTGTTCGTTCAATTCAATGGCTGATCCAGCAAGTCTCATAGCTAGTTGGATCACACCCTCTTCCCTCTTCATCTTCGTTAACCTCGTCATCGGAACCATCGCAATCACCACTCGCTTCACTGCACCTAAAACGCAAAGCCACCAACCGCAGCTTCATCGCTCTCCCTCTCTGCTTGACCGAGTTAGGTCCTTCAATCTCCGCAATTACGAGTCAACTCAGCCCGAGGCCGAGGCCGAGCCCGCTCAGCCTCAACTCGTGCGCACACCCTCCTTGTTACTAGAGCGAGTCGGCTCCTTTAAATTTTCCCTCTTCAGATCTCATTCTGCACCTGCAGATACAGAGTACGCGCAACCCGAACCCGAACCCGAGAACCCCATACTCGACCCGAATATCACGGAACTTGTTCGGGCTCCGTCGCTCCTTACACGGGTTCGGTCCATGAGCTTCTCGCGCATCCACCGAGCGGGTTCGGATCCGGGTGACAGTGAGATGAAGAAGTCGATGAAGTTTGAGGAGGAGGAAGGGACGGTGGAGCGGCGGAGACCGGCGACGGCGACGGGTAAGGGCGAGACGACGTCGTGGGGAGAAGACGAAGAGGTGGACGCTCGAGCCGATGACTTCATCAACAGGTTTAAGAAGCAGCTGAAGTTGCAGAGGATGGACTCCATTCTCCGTTACAGGGACATGATCAGCGCAAATTGAAACCATTAAGTTACCTAGCTAGGTAGCGTTGAATGTTTATGGTGCGTTGATTTACCTGTTACGGTTGTATCGTTCATGTTTAATTGAATAATATTACTTTATTAGATTACATTATATGCCTGGAATGGAATCTCTTGTTTTTCTTTCTTTGTCGATGGAGCCATGTGCTGCAAATTTTATGTCCAAAAAACATGTGGACACAACATTAATGATGAAACTAATACTAATACTTACGTACGCTGAGAAAACGATGCTGTTCAAGTAAAGAGAAGTGAAGCGGCCCATCCAAGCGCACATGGTTTATTAGAATGTTTGGAAATTAATTCGTTGTTGATCATGATTAGTTCTATATTAGAACAGAAACGATTTTAAGTGAAGCGGTGAAGTACAAGTTATTATTTAATGTGCCAAGGTTTCAAAGTCAAGCATCTGGAACCTTTCTTCCTTCTTCTATAAAGAAATTTGCAGTGACATTCAGGAGGAAGACAGACAGGTAGAGGGTTGATTCTTTCTACCAACAGAAAATTAGACAATTGAAGTGATTAGAAGAACACAAAGAAAAATGGCTTAGTAATACATTAATCATTTCATAGACATCTATCTATGGCCTATTGAGGGTTGACGCTCATAGGGAGAAAGGAAGGGAATATAGATAAATTAATGTGATATATGATTTGATATGATAAGAAATCAGTTGTAGAGAGAAAAAAAAATTGCTTGTCGGTGTTTATACTATATTTGTTCTCAAATGTTGTTTAATTTTTAAAATTGTCCATAACATACTTCTTTTTAATCTCTTTCCATCATTAATGCAATTTCATATTTCTAAAATTGAATAAGAGTAAAAATGTGAAAAAATAATTCACATAGCACAAAGTCTTATGTGATTCTTAACTTTCATCCCTTTTTTGGTTCTTATAAAAAGAAACGGAGGAAGTAACATTTTTTTGGTAGAAGGGGATTTATATCATTGAACGTAGATGAATAAAACTCTAAGCAATACTCTATTTTCTACATCCTTTCTTTTTTTTGTTGGCCTAAATGGCATTTAGGCTCAATTTTGTCATGTACGGTCCAAATGACTCACAACCAAGTGAACGTTGTGTTGGTCAGTCAAGATGAGTAAAACAAAATTTATTTCCTCCACGGATAGTTGAGTGAATCAAAGCTAACACATTCATTAAACAAGTACAGGCCGCTCAAGCATAGTTACTATCTCGAAAATTTTATGCAGATGTTTCATGAAGGCTAAGTGATATATTTACAAGATATAACAAACTCTATAATTACATGTTTAATAGTTTGATTACAAAAGTATTACTCGTTCTTCTCTATCTAATTATTTTTCTAAAACTTTGAGTTTTTCTTTTTTTTATTCATTTATCAACTTCAGTATTGAAATACTTTTGTAAGTATCTCCTCATCTATATATACATTGCTCCACCGTGCAGGAAAACTCATCCAAAGTCATGTACCACCCCCGGATATTTAGAGACACATATTTTAGCAAGAACACTTTCCATGTAGGCTCCATACATCTTTATTCTAACAATCTTATCCTAAGAATACCCAAGCAGGTAGCTAAATCCCAAAGAGGGGGAACATTCTAGACTTAAAACAGAAACAGACATAATTGGAAATTAATAAAAACCATTTAACCAAGTTGGCCTTTTTTTGGGGCTAAACCAGGTTGGCCTTTTAGTGACTCGTTAAGGCCTTTTTGAAGAGAGTGGGCTGGCCCATCCTTTAGCGTAATCCGGGATTAGTTTAGTCTAACCCAATGTCTTGTACTTTTGGGCCGGTAGTGCCCCTTTTGTGTGCTCTTTAATCCATGAACCATTGACAAAAAGAAAAGTAACACTTACTGTTTGTATTATTTCTCACTGAAACCACCCGATTAATTTGTATTTTTATCCCGCTAAGTTTCAGTTTCTCATTTTACTGCTAACAAGACGATGTAACACAACTGATAGATAGTTGAGCTTGTTGAACATCTAGTTCATGATTCGATCTCTAAGGTAGTGCATACAGAGAAACATTTGTTGAGACATGCTTACCCACTTAACGTGTGTTAGCAAATATTAACAGAATCTGTTATTAACAGAATCTGTTATTAACAGAATTTGTTATTCCCTTATCTTCTTATGTATTCCCTTATCTTCTTATCTCCTTATTTGAAGGGCCAAATTAGTCTATAAATAAGGTCCTACTTGTAAACAGAAATTGAAGCAATACAATTCCTATTATTCTATGATATCAAATCTCTAATATGGTATCAAGAGCAGGTACTAACCTTGTCTTCTTTCTTCTCCTTCTCTAGCCATAGCCGTCACCTAAAACAAACACAAAACCATGTCAGATGTCGGTAATGATTCTGAATCTGACCCTGAAAACCCTTCCAACCAAAAACAAACCACCAATGGTTCTGATGAACTACTGCTCCAGATTGCGGCTCTTCTGAAACAGAGTCTTGGAGCCAAAAACTCAAAATCCAATCCTGAAAATTTGTCTATTGGAATCAAATTAAGTGGAGACAACTATCCACTATGGGCAACCTTAATGAAGAAGGCCATCGGAGGCAGAGGTCGTAGCGCTCATATTACCGGCGAACCTGCAGCACCATCAAAGTCAGACCCTAAATATGCACGCTGGGAACAGAACGATCAAAGTGTGTTTACCTGGTTGATTCAAAATATTGAATCACACTTGGTAAACAATGTTTCTCAGTATCCAACAGCAAAAACCTTATGGGATGGCTTAGCTCTAACCTATGGTGCAGGTATTGATTCTTTACAGGTATTTGATCTTCACATGAAAGCCAACTGTCTGAGACAAGACAATGACACCCTGGAAAATTGCTGGAGCAAACTTCAGAATTTGTGGATAGCCATTGACCGGCGGGAACCAAATCCAATGACGTGCCCTGTAGACATTCAGACATACAATAACAAAATCCAGGAACAAAGACTGTACCAACTCTTGGCTGCTGTTGATGACAGGTTTGATTCCATTAAAAGAGACATTCTGAAATGTGATCCTCTTCCCTCAGTCGAGGTAGCTTTCGCCACTTTACGGCGAGAGGTCGCCAGGCTTCATATTTTGAAACCGGCATCCTCTGAAATCGACTCTTCATCGGGGATAGGAGCAGGGTTAATAGCCAGAACAGAAGGAGATCGCAACAACCGTGATGCAGGGCATGCTCGAACCAAACCTCGATCCAAAGAAAAGGAGGATAAATCGAAACTGGTATGTACTCACTGTGGGATGAGAAAACATACCAAGGAGACCTGTTTTCAGATTGTAGGATATCCTGAATGGTGGGAAGACAACCGAAAAGCTAAATCAGAATCTCGATCCGGCAAAGCCGCCGTTGCTGCAGCCACAGGTTACGATTGTCCCCCTGTTCCTGGCTTCCCCAACTCGCGCGAAGAGGGCGAAGGAAGCAGCTACTGCCGTCGCGCATGGAGCCACGACGGAGACCAGATGCCGTCGACCAGCACCGCGTCACAGCCACCGTCGCTCCTCCCTTCAGCCAGCGGCGCTACAAGCTTGGGCAATCAGGGTTCTGCCTTAGAACCTCACCAAGGTAATGGGCTTGGGAGTAATGACCCAGGTCCAATACTAGCCAAATCTTTTTTTTTCCCACAGAATTGTTTTTTTGGTGCTGAAGAAGAAACAGAAACTAGGCCAGTAAGTGGGCTGCATCTTAAAAATAAAATAAATTCTGGATCTACTGCATACACAGCCAAAAATTCTAGCAAAGGCAATTTTAAAAAACCTCAGAATTGGATTTTTGATTGTGGGGCAACGGACACCATGACTTATGATCAAACGGATTTTTTAAACTTGTCCCCACCACCTAAGACCCACATTGAGACAGCAAATGGGGAACTTATTCATGTGAAGGGAGGTGGCTCTATTGTTATTTCTGACAAGATGAAGTTACATAATTGTCTATATGTTCCATCTTTATCTTCCAAGTTATTGTCAATTAGCCAAGTGACCAAAGAACTTCATTGTGTGGTGCTAATGTATCCAACCTTTTGCCTCTTACAGGACATTCTTACGAAGGAGATCATTGGGCGTGGTACTGAGCGAGGAGGTCTTTACTACGTCGACGAGGTGGTTCACTCGGGACATGCCATGCTTGCTCATGGAACAGTTGATAGACAACTTTGGTTGTGGCACCGGCGTCTTGGCCATCCTTCTTTTGGGTATCTTAGGTTTTTATTTCCCAGTCTTTTTTCTAATAACTCCACTCCTTGGAAGTGTGAAACATGTATTCGGGCTAAGAATCATAGGGTATCTTTTCCTTCCAATAATACTCGAGTGGACTCTATTTTTTCCCTTATTCATTCGGATGTCTGGGGCCCCGCCCCGAATTCTAATAAAAATCAATTTCAGTATTTTGTTATATTTGTCGATGATTTTTCTCGTATGACTTGGCTATACTTTATGAAACATAAGTCTGAAGTTCCGGAAAAATTCTTTGCTTTTTACAAAATGATCCAAACTCAGTTTCAGAAACAAATAAAAATCCTTCGATCTGACAATGGTGGTGAGTTTGTTAATCAGTCAATGCAAGGTTTTTTCCAAGAACATGGCCTTATCCACCAAACCTCTTGCCCTCACACACCTCAACAAAATGGTGTTGCCGAACGGAAAAATCGAATCCTCCTTGAGATGACTCGGGCCTTACTACTTGACTCCCATGTACCCACCTCGTTTTGGCCTGAAGCACTTGCCACTTCCGCTTATCTAGTCAACAGACTCCCTACAAAAATCCTCCACCACAAAACACCCCTACAAATTCTAGCCACCCACACCAATATTCCGTCTATATTGACTTTACCTCCTCGTGTGTTTGGATGTTCTGTTTTCATTCATGTTCCTAAGCATGATCGCAACAAGTTAGATCCATGTGCGGAAAAATGTGTCTTTGTTGGATATGCTATGCATCAAAAGGGGTATCGTTGTTATAATCCTGTTACTCGTCGCATCCATGTCACCATGGACTGTGATTTCTTGGAGTCTGAATACTACTATACCCACCTTAGAGGTCAGGGGGAGACTGATCGTGAACCGCTAAGTTGGCTAACCAACCTAAGTTGTTCTGATATTGTTCCGAAAGAGCAGGTAGATGGAGCCACCGAACCTGCCAATATCGAAGTAGTCAGGACTGACAGACCAGTACACACGATCGATGTTCATCCTTCGGATGATGTCCAACAAGAGGTAAGTGAATCTCACTCTGATAACTTGGCACTTGGTTTAGATAATATCACCCCTGATGATGACAGCTTAGATAAAGAACCAGAAGAGCCACAGACATGCATTCTACCCCCAAGAAGAAACAGAGGAGTGCCTCCAGATAGGTACTCACCAGAGCATGTGTCTCGATCCTCCAGGTATCCAGTGCACAGACCCAGAAAGGGAGTAGCTGATACAGCAAAAGCTTTCTCAGTTAAACTCCTTTCAGAGGATATTCCAAGAAATGCTCAGCAGGCAATGGAGAAAGTGGAATGGCAGGAGGCTATGAATACAGAAATGGAAGCTCTCGTGAAAAATGGCACATGGGAAAAGTGTGAGTTACCAGTTGGGAAGAAGCCAGTTGGGTGCAAGTGGGTATTCACCATCAAGTATAAAGCAGATGGAAGCATTGAGAGGTACAAAGCCAGGTTAGTTGCCAAAGGCTATACACAAACCTATGGCATTGATTATGCAGAAACTTTTTCCCCAGTTGCGAAAATTGACACTATCAGGGTACTATTCTCGGTTGCTGCAAATAAGAATTGGCCACTTCATCAGTTTGATGTTAAGAATGCTTTTTTGCATGGAGACCTTAAAGAAGAAGTATATATGGAAGCTCCACCAGGTTTTTTAAGTGATTTTCAAGAGAATGAAGTATGCAGGTTAAGAAAGGCTTTGTACGGGCTTAAACAGTCTCCTCGTGCATGGTTTGGTCGATTCACTATGGCTATGAAGCGATATGGGTATAGACAGAGCAATGCCGATCATACACTTTTTCTCAAAAGGAAAGGTAATCTAGTCACTTGTCTCATTATTTATGTGGATGATATGATCATAACAGGAAGTGATGAAGAAGAAATTTCTCATCTCCGAGAGAATCTCTTCACTGAGTTTGAAATGAAAGACCTTGGAGGGCTAAAGTACTTCCTAGGCATTGAAGTTCTCAGGTCCAAAGAGGGAATCTATATCTCTCAACGAAAATACATACTTGATCTGTTAGCTGAAACAGGTATGGTAGATTGCAAACCAAGTGATTCACCAATGATGGTAAATCACAAACTCAAGATCGCTGAGGATTCTGAACCAGCTGATCAAGAAAAGTATCAGAGGTTAGTAGGGAAGCTGATCTATTTAGCCCACACCAGACCAGACATTGCATATGCAGTCGGGGTGGTAAGTCAGTTTATGCATAGCCCACAAGTAGAACACATGGAAGCAGCTATGAGGATTGTAAGATACCTCAAAGGGACACCAGGAAGAGGTATTATTTTTAGGAGGAACGGACATCTGAATATTGAGGCATATACTGATGCTGATTGGGCAGGTAATCCTAATGATAGAAGATCCACAGCAGGGTATTTTACTCAACTTGGGGGAAATCTTGTTACTTGGAGAAGCAAGAAACAAAAGGTAGTTGCATTGTCCAGTGCAGAAGCAGAATTCAGGGGAATTGTAAAAGGAATAACAGAAGTTCTTTGGCTAAAGAAACTGATGAGCGAAATTGGTCTTCCAGTGGAGCTTCCTGTCCAGCTAAGGTGTGATAATAAGGCCGCAATTAGCATCTCTGAAAATCCAGTTCAACACGACAGAACAAAGCACGTTGAAGTGGATAGACATTTTATAAAGGAGAAGATTGAAGAGGGCACCATCAAACTTCCTTTTGTAAGATCTGTGGACCAACTAGCTGACATCCTTACAAAAGCTGTAACAGGAAAAACTCTCGAGACAGTCCTATGCAAGCTGAGCATTGGAGACCCTACTGTTCAGCTTGAGGGGGAGTGTTAGCAAATATTAACAGAATCTGTTATTAACAGAATCTGTTATTAACAGAATTTGTTATTCCCTTATCTTCTTATGTATTCCCTTATCTTCTTATCTCCTTATTTGAAGGGCCAAATTAGTCTATAAATAAGGTCCTACTTGTAAACAGAAATTGAAGCAATACAATTCCTATTATTCTATGATATCAAATCTCTAATAACGTGATCTCATAACCTCGAGGCATTAGTCTCATGACTGTCGGCTAAGAAAACCTTGAGGAAAAAAAAAATTGGCTGCCCATCACTTAGTAACCTACTCATTAACTCATCGTGAGATTGAATAGGAAAACAATACTTTCTTGAATTTTTCATGCAATACTATTAGGGTTCAGGGTAGGTCAGGCGCTGGGCTGGGAGTGTCGGTGGTGGATCGAAGCCGGGTCACTGTCGGGACGAGATATATACTTTAGTCCTATAAGTTTTTTTTTGTTCGTTTTGGTTCAGCACATGCAAGGTCTTACTCTTTATTAATTTCTATTCACCAAGCACAACTCGAATATATACAATTATATACTCGTTTACCACATTTATACGTCATGAAGTGTAAAGGTTATATAGGTCTTATACCGGACTTTAGGTTGTGTACAATCTTCCTAATGTTACTTCTCCTTGCAGGACAATAAGAGAAAAAGAAAAAGAAATAATTTAAGATGACTTCAACTTCAAAATAAATAACGAAGCTAATATAAGATTATTACATTAAAACTAGAATATAATTTAGTCAATGAACCATATATGTTGTACAATGTGTTTATGGAGGTACACTCACAACATTGGTACGCATCTAGCTAATAATTTCACATAATTAAACACTAATATTATTGAGCATGTTTTCCTCACACATATATATATGCACGAATTTTTCTGACAATCGAATGTATGATATTCATTATAATTTCTCTGTCTGAATTGTTTTTATGGAAGATTTGTCTGACACTCGAATTTTTCTGACAACGGAATATATGTATTCAATATATGAAAGGAATTTGTGAGAAACTTCTTGCATATCATATAGTTTGTCAACTGTTTAACAGATTTGTTGACTTTGACAAATTGTCACACCTAACAGTGGACATTAAATTTTTAATATGAAGTCATCCCAAATAGGCAAATAATATGAAATCTTCAACCTTCGACTATAATAATATTTAATCTCCGTCCAAGGACTAATTAATATTCTATGATTGTCGAGAAAGATATGACAACTAAAGAGATGAAAGAAAATCAAAGTTTCATCCCAAAGCGTACAAAGGAAAAAGAAAATTTCACAGATCCAAGGCTACAAAAGCGCAGCCAATAGTACCCTCAAGTTTCCTATATATATATGTAACTAGATATTGAGTGATGAGACAAACGAGAAAACTTGATCTCATAACCAAATTCAACTCCTTTTCTCTCCTAAAAATGGCAAGCAACTTTATACTTACAAAAGTTTTGATTCTTATATGGCTTAACACCATAGTGCACACTACACATGTACTATCGCAGCCATGGTCGCCGCGGGACGCGCCGAAAGAAATAGCCCGACAACTTAGCCGTGACCCCGCAATTCTTTCACTAGCCTCGACCGATTTTGGCCACACAATTCACCAAAATCCGTTTGCGATTTTCGCTCCACCGTCCGTTAAGGATATCTCCAATTTGATAAAATTCTCAAACTCTCTTCCCATTCCTTTCGCTATAGCTCCGAGAGGGCAAGCTCACTCCCTTCGTGGACAAGCCATGACAAATGATGGGGTTGTGGTGAATATGACATCATTGAATGACTTTAGAAATGGGAGTGGGATTGTGGTGTTTGATAAGGAAAATCCTCCATATGTGGATGTTGGAGGTGAACAAATTTGGATTGATGTGCTTCATGCAACCTTAGAACATGGACTTACACCTCTCTCTTGGACTGATTACTTGCTTTTATCAGTTGGTGGAACTCTCTCCAATGCTGGGATTAGTGGCCAAACCTTTCGATTTGGTCCTCAAATCTCCAATGTTCATGAATTGGATGTTGTTACAGGTATGAATTATTATTTTCTGACTATCTTTAGTTTCTAAATGAGTTTTTTTATTTTAAACTCATGATAATAATAAATGTTTTATGACTAAGACAAAAAATTCACAAAATTCCAAAAGTCAATATGCGTAGAGAAAGATATCAATGTAGTGGTCCAAGCTATATATATATCTAGGTAAGTTACATCATCATATCTTTATAGAAGATTTAATTTGACTCTTTATCTAGTGAGAAATTACCATGTCATTAAAAAATGATATGAGGAATTTAGTTGTTCTTTGGAATTACTTGATGAGTTAAAATTCTAGCCATGTCAACTAAATTATCAATTTAAGGTTCATTGTCGTGTATAGTGGATTATCCCGTGAGATGTACAAGTACGTACTTTTTAAGATATTAATATAAGTTATTTGAAAATCTTATTTTTGAAAAAAATTAATTAATATATAATTAATATAATATTATTTATAAAGATATTAATTTTCATTATTAATTGATTGAAATAAATTAAAGTAAGTAATGCTTAAAGATACAATGAAAATTTATGATATAAATAATTTTTTAAAATTATATTGACTATATTTATTAAAAAGTATAATTGCTGTAGTTGTGGTTGATTATTGGTCAAAATTAAGTATTTTTTTAAAAGATTTATGAGAAGGAAGTGTATGATGCGGTTTCATTAAATTTAAGAATGAAGACCATTAGTATTTCTATTTATCATCAAAGAATAAAACTAGGCCACTATATATTTTAGAGTAAAAAAGAATGGAGTGCGAGTGACCTAACGATTTTATTAGCATCACCTTAGCCATATATAAAAGAAGTATTCTTTGCACTTAAAACAGTTTTACAGTAGCATTTTTTTTTTAAACTAGTTTTACAGTAGCATTTAATCATACTTTATCACATATGATATCTAAGTGGCGGATCCAAAAAATTTATGTTGTGGGGGCAACATACACATATAAATTTGTAGTATTAAAAACATAACATATTACCAGAGACAAGCTAGAAATACTAGTGAAGTGGGGCAAAAATTGTAACCATGTTAATAAATTTTTTACTGATAATTTCTGTTATTAGTTAAAAAACTCAATTAAGAATTTACAATCACTGTATCTATTATTAGCTATAAAACTCAATTAAAGAACCATATATTACCTCTGGTTGTTGTTGTTTCTCAAAACAATACAAATTAGGTTAATCCATGTAAAATAGGGGTGAATTTAATTTAATTTATTCGAAAAAAATTCATAGCTTTTAAGTCTATAATATTACTAAAATAGGTGAAGTTAGTCAGTGTCGTACATTTTGTGGCGATTTTTATGTATCGGTGGTGATTTTTAACCGTAATAAAATATTACCTATGTGTTTTAGTGGTTATTTAAACCGTCACAAAATGAATTGAGGGGTGAAACAAACCGCCACAAAATAAACTGAGGACTAATTTCACCCATTTCATTATGTTGGGACTAAAAGCTATGATTTTTTTTAGAGGGATCAAATCCAATTCACTCATATTTTATGGGACCTAAAAACATATTTAAGCCAACAAATTAAGAGAAAATTAAAAGACATATAGTGAGTTATGTTATGACAAACTAATATTCAATAGTGTTGTGTTAATGGGCTTGGACCAAATACTAACTTACTTTGGCTATTTGAGATTTTGAGGTATAATGTCTTAATCCAATAGTAATTCATCTTTTATGCAAAAATATCCGTGTTAGAGTATTTCTTAAGGAATAATTTTGTATAGTTGTGGGCGCATTTATTTTATGGTCGGGATAATTGAATACTCCCTCCGTTCCTAATTAAGTGCCACTATTTTTATCCATTTTCTGTTCCTAATTAACTGTCACTTTACAAAGTTCAAGGGAGTATTAATTATGTTTTACCAATTATACCCTTTAATTAATGGTGATAGGAAATTAAAAAATCTAAATTAAGAAGAAAGATAAAGGGTACTCCCTCCGTTCCTATTTAAGTGTCACTATTTTTATCCTTTTTTCGTTCCTAATTATCTGTCACTTTACAAAGTTCAAGAGTGTATTAATTATGTTTTACCAATTCTACCATTCAATTAATGATGATAGGAAATCAAAGAGTCTAAATTAAGAAGAAAGATAAAGGGTATATTAGGAAGTTAGGTAGTAACTTTGATAAAAACAAGGACATTAATACAATTTCTTAATAAGTGTGAAAAACCTTAAAGTGTCACTTAATTAGGAACGGAGGGAGTATATTAGGAAGTTAGGTAGTAACTTTGATAAAAACAAGAACATTAATACAATTCCTTAATATGTGTGCAAAACCTTAAAGTGACAGTTAATTAGGAACGGAGGGAGTATTTTACATTAAAGTAATAAAGAGCATTGGAGGAAATTTTGAAAATGATGTGGTGGCAATCCCACCTCCCTCTCGAGTACCCCTGAATCCCTGATGACATATGACCACATTATACTCTAGGAATGAGTTCTTTCTTTTTTTGGTATAAATATAGGAATGAGTTACATTAATTTCTATTTTAATAAAATATTTACTTTTTATATTATTAACGTCCACTGTAATTAAGCTTTGATTATGTGCTAGAATGTTTTTAACAAAAGAATGTCCTGTGGGGTTTTGATATTGGTATTTATTAATCGGGGTTCTTAGCTTTTGGTCCATTCAGAATCTTAATATTCGAAATTTACACATGACAAAAGAAAATTATAAAATTAAAATGAATGTAACTGTCACGTGACTTCATCGTATTTTTGGAAAGATTCCATATCAATGATTAAATCAGATTAAGATAGGCTGCGACATAAATACCACACCGTTTATTATCCTATATTCGACTGGCTTAGACTGTTTACCGTTATTAACTAATTATTTATGTCGATCTACCTCTGACTTAATAAATAGTAGGCACAACGCATTTAATTCTTTTTCTTTAGTCTCGTTATGCATTTTACAATTCTAATAAAAGTTATTTCTTCAAATTAACAATAGTGTTTATTTTTTTGAAGGGTCAACCGGTAGGTCTAAGGAATGATCGACTAGAAAAAGAGGCCTATTCTGACATTTCCAAAAAAAAATTGTTTTAGGGAAATTTCCTAGTTTTTATAACATAGTAGTAATAACAACAGAAGTAAAATATGTTAGTTTAATGGTAAACAAGTTAATATATAGAAAAATTAACTATTTAAAAACTACCACAGTTTACCGAATGAATTTATACGTGAAACACAAAAATCTTATAATGAAACATTCCGTGCACCAGTTCTTTAATGTGCAAGACGTGCTTGGTTTTTTTTTAAACATGCAAGAGGTGTGTGGTTGAAAATGAAAGATTTTGTTATATTTTTCTTATTAGAAATTGAAAACTTTTGTCGATTAAAAAAGATAAAATGGTTAATATATTGTTAGTATAATTTTTTTTACATGTATTTAATTAATTTCTATCACATCATAAATTTATTTTTATTTTAATTAAAATTATAAAAAAATGTAACTGTTTGGTCATATGTGGCATAATATGTCTGTGTGCCGCACATATTCATTAATCATACATTTTTACTTTTTTTACTCTTGTTTTTTTTTTATTCAATGTACAATTTTTTCTTTGGCAACACTATAATATACATGTCTATACTTTGATGTTGTAGGGAAAGGTGACATCGTGACTTGTTCTGCGGAGAAACACTCAGATTTATTTTACGCCGTTCTTGGAGGATTGGGCCAATTTGGGATTATAACTAGAGCAAGAATAGCTCTAGGGCCTTCATCTACTAGGGCAAGTATCATCTTTATTTATTTAATAATATATTTCTTGACAATTTTTTTTTATAAATTAAGGGTATTTCTTACTAGCTCAATTCCCATTTCTTAAAAGACGTAAAAAAAGCATAAATAGCAATTAATATAATTAACCCATTAAAATTATTTTTAAACCATTTAACTTTTTTTGAACTATTTAATAGTGGGGACTTTATTGTAACACTGAACATTATTAAGTGGACACAAGAATATGAATGAAAAAATTATAATTGATTTTACCTTTGACTATTACATAAAAAAATAAATAGAAACAAACTTTTTCCACTCCCTCAACAGTCAACAGATAGAGAAACAGAGGCTGTTTATTGTAATCTGAAAACTACCAATATATTACTCTTTTGAATAATGGAAAAACAGATTATGCATGAATCGTTCTTGTTAGTTTGTCACAATCACAATAAACCATTTCTTGCTAGTAATTAATACTTTCATAGTCAAACTTAGAAAAGAATTTAAAAGAGATTAAGGTCTTCAATTAATAAAAAATGGATTGTTTAATTGGTTTCAGGTTAAGTGGCTCCGTTTATTGTACACTGACTTTTCTGCATTTTCTGGAGACCAAGAACATTTAATCTCATTCAATGGGAGAAACGATGCTAATGCACCCGATTATGTTGAAGGCCAGCTTTTGCTGAATCAACCATCACAGGATTTATCCTTCTTTCCAGAATCTGATCAACCTCGCATAACTTCATTGATAACTCAATTCGGCATCATCTACATCATAGAGCTTGTCAAATACTACGATGATAATTCTCAAGATCACGTTGACCAAGTAATTAATTTAATCAAACTCTTTATGTTTCTAACGTTATGAACAATCTTTCAATGATTACTAGTTTATTAGAAAAAATTGACTTACATATAGTTCTTAATTTCTTGGATGTATAGAAAATCGAGCTTTTGACTCAGGGGTTAAAGTTTGTTCCTACGTTTATGTTCGAAAAGGACGTGTCGTACGAAGATTTTTTGCACAGAGTTCATCAAGATGAGCTTGTACTCAGGTCACTAGGACTCTGGGATGTTCCACATCCTTGGTTAAACCTCTTTGTTCCAGCATCTAGAATCTCAGATTTCAATGAAGGTGTGTTCAAGGGCATAGTTCTTAAGCAAAAGATAACAGCAGGGCTTGTGCTAATCTACCCTGTAAACAAAGCGAAGTAAGTTTTTAACAAAATCGCATGATTTAATGTTTTAATCTTGATTACTTCTAATTAGATTGTGTGTGTTAATTTGTGGGGAATGATTAAAATGCATGAATTAATCACAGGTGGGATGATAAAATGTCAGCAGTTACACCTGATGAAGATGTTTTCTATCTCATATCTTTTATACGTACTGCTGCTAATTTTGATACGTTGGAAGCACTTGAGGCTCAAAACAAAGATATATTACAATTCTGTGTGGATGCTGGTCTAGGGATGAAGCAATATCTCCCCTTAATCAAAACTCAAGAAGAATGGGTGGAACAATATGGCCTCAAATGGAAAACTATCCAAGACAGAAAACTTCAATTTGATCCCAATAAAATACTGTCACCTGGACAAGGGATTTTCAATTAGATAAAGAAGAAGCTAGGTTTCAAGTTCTTGTCTTAATATACTTAATCTTTTTTACATTAATTTGTTGTACAATTAGTGAATAATAAGTTACTTGTCATATACATTTATCTATTGTATAGTTTTTATTATTATTATTTAGACTAGAATATCCTTCATTGGACTACTCCACTAGAGTAGAACTACTATGTCTATATATTTAATCTGTAACACAAGTTATAGAACAAGCTTAAAATTGTATGTAAAGAAAAAACTCTTTTTTTTTTGGAACTGTATATATTCATGTTTGAGCCCAATTTTGTGATTCAAACGTTTTTTCACGTTAAGCCTAGTCACTCTGCTTCATAGGCCTAATGAGTGCCAAGCCCAATAAGAGCTACACGAAGATAGGAGTAGGTCATTTCTCTTAGGTTGGGCTCGACCCATGTCATTTTTAGCACCCTAGGAACAGAAATACAAAAGGGAGATATTGTGTCATTAGCTAAATTTTAATTAAATCATTAATTAATTAATAAGTTAATTAGTTATTTGAGATAAAGTGTGTGACATCTGGGGCCAACGAGGGCGGAGAGTGATCGCTGGTGTAGAAGGCACGAACAAGGAGCGGCTCCTGGCAGACTTCTAGGCGAATGAGCACATGAATGAACTGATCCTGCACTCGAAAAAAGGTATTCGAGACTATATAGATATATGCGGGTTTATAAGATTTGATCGGTACTACTCATAACAACAAGATACATATTTTTTTTTTAGTCCAACTGATAAAAACTCCAAGGTTAAGGAAGATTGCCTTGGAGCAATATTGGGATGAGTGTCCTGGGAATTTTTCTAAGGAATCACGTAAAGGAGGACAAAGCGTGCTAGAAATACTCGTGTTGTTACCGTGAGACCAATCGTCATGTCAGGATGTTACAAAATGTATATTGTAAATGTTAGAACAACAACTAGTATAGAAGAAATCGAGAAACAACGAGCACAAACAATAGGATAACACATAAAGTTTGTTCACACAATTCGGTAAAGTGTGCCTACGTCTGTGACTATAGAGCAACTGTAAATCCGTCTTATTGATTAGGTTAAAAATAAGGTTTACAGTGTTACAAGCCTTATATAACGATAATAACGTTTCAGATTACATCAATATTTCGTTTGCTCACCCCTTGCCCCCTTAACATTACCCATGAACCATACTCAATAGTAAAGATGATGACATAATTTGTTATTTTTTACTTTTACTTAATCATGCACATTCTTCATCCTTTTTTAAATGCATAATGATTTAAATAATTGGTAAGTTAAACTACTAATTACTCAAATTAACTAATTCATGTGAGTTGGAAGGTACACTAATTTCATTATTTTAGTCTCTTTATGAGAATTATAAATGCACTATGTAAATAATTGCTTATGTAGTCCCCTTGCAAATATGTGTTTAATTTTGATTATATAAAAATCCAAAAAAACATGTTAAATCTCTAAAATATATAAAAAAATAAATTTCAAGCTTTTCAAAAATAACAAAAACATCATAACTTAAAAACAATTTCAGACGAGCTACAACCTTATTATGTGGTATCCTCGAGATTTTCAAGTGTTGTATATGTATCATAAGGACTTATATATGTGCAGTGACCTACCCTTGGCCCTGTGCAATGTGGATTGATTTAAGAGTGCTAAAAAAAATCATGATCTATGTTTTTCAATGATTCTCTATTAGAGATATACAAGAACGAATATCAAACTCATAAGACACCCTAAAATAAGGCCATATTCTTTTTTTGCAAAAAAAAAGCCATATTTAAGGTTGTTTTTCAAAATCAAAATAAAGCTATATTTAAGGTTGTTTTTCAAAATCAAGGTTTTCTCAAATCAATCAAGCTTCGAGCCTTAAGAAAATCAAGAATTACATAAGCCATAATAACCAATTTTGAGTATGCTTTCTAGTAAAAAATTGTTTGAAATAAAATTAATTTTTTTATTCAACTTTAAACCATTTATTTTTTAAACAGACGCAAATAGACATAAAATCTGCATCTTAATTAACTGATTTGTTCACCAAACTAGTGACATCTTCAGTTTTTCGTGTCTTGAGGTTTAAGATGATATATTATTGAACTTGTATCTCCCAGCTTGAGAGGGAATATTAGAATTAAATAAGATGTCAGTTAAGTAACTATATATGAGAGTTAGTTAGACTTCCTAGAGTTTGGTTATTTTCTTTTTATGTTACTCACACATGGAACTAGATCATCCCCATTGTACATAAACTCTTATACCTCTCGTTGTTCAATAATGAGAATTTTACTTCTTCCTCATTTTATCTTTTACACTGATCATGCATAACAAATAGACATCAGTTAAATGTCCATATTGATATCACTAACTAAGTTGTTATTATATTGCTTGGGATGCAAGTATCGTCTCCCATATGATCTTTTGACCCATTATTCCCTTGGTGTGTGCACGGGTTGCTTACGTGAAGGAGAGAACGAAAAGAAGAACAAAGCACATCGAGGAAGAGTAAGATCGATTAAGGTGGAAGAGCGTCGCTTCACTCAACAGGGTATTTCAGAATTACCGAAACCGGAAATTCCCAGAAACCCAGACCCTTCCTCCTCCTTCAGAAACATGGAAATCCCATTCTTCTTCTTCCTTATCTTCATCTTCTTGTACACCAGAAACCCTAGATCTAAGGACTTCAACCGTAACTCTTCTCCTCCAACCACATCCCAGTCCTTACCACAACCTCCAGCCAAATCACTTCCACTGCCGTCAAGCTCGAAGCTATCGCGGCCCAAAACCAGCCTCCACTATGTCTCACCTCCTCCGCGTCGCGGCCTGTTCGATCTTGAAAAAAAGTTCTTCGTCTTTTCTTTTCTCACTTGTCTCACTTTTCTTCTTCCTCACTTGTGTAAAAGGGTTCTGCTGTGATTAGGGTGGGGTTGGGTCGGAGGAGATGAAGAAGATGAGGAAGAAGAAAAGTGAGGAAAGAAGAAAAATTGATCGAGACATAGGTTCAATGGGAAGGATTGAGGTTCTGGGTTATGTTGAGGTTCAATGGATGAAGGTGATGATGAATTAAGATTTTTTTTTCTGGGTTTCTTTTTTTAAAAAAGATTTAACTTGTTGAACCTAGTATAGTAGGTTAAAAGGCTATTGTGCAAGGTAGCACAATATTTTTTGTGTGCATGTTAGATGCATCCATGACAAATGACATGTATTCTAATTGGATACTATATAACTTGGTTGATAGGTATTGGGATACATTGGGGGACCTTATATGCCAACATCCAAGAATATTAAGAGATTTGTACATCACATTTTAACTCAAAATTTTAAAGCATTAAATTTATGAGTCACATCTCTTATATTGTTTTCACCTTATTTATTTTGTAAAATTTCAACCCACATTTAAATTTTAAAAAAAATACATATTCTAATTATAAAAAATAGACTATATGTTGATTTTACAAATTGTTATGCGTAAGACTAGACTTTGAAATTTATGACGTCTCCCCAATAAATTAAAGAAAATAATAAAAAGTTCAATCTGCAACCTTTGACTCTATATTTTTTAATATCTCCGAGGACTGAATCTAATTAATGTTCATGCTACTCCACAAGAAATTAAACATGGTAACTAAACAAATGGAAGAAAAATCCAAGGATATTAACATATATAGTCATAATTAAGACATGGCAACTAATCATCTATCCGGACAAAGCTCATAACTGAAAGAGCAAACTTATCCATAAAATCTACAGGTAAATTGCTAGCTCTACAAACATGTATTAGATGAAAGGAATTAAAGAAATCAGAAAGGTAAACACAATTATTGATAATAGATACCAAATACCACAAATGGACATGTAGATTCTTCCCAGAGTTGTAAGGGATCACTTAACTAAATTTTGTAGTTATCTGTCCCTTCATTTTTCCTACCTTGCATTATATCTTGAACTTCATTACAACCTCTTCATTACAACCTTTGAGGTCTCTTTTTTTTTTTTTTATTATTGCTCCTTTGTTTGGCTTTGAGTTAATTGATTGACAAATTTGTGGTAATGTGCTTGCGTGGTATGATTAAGTAAATTCTTTCTATGCACCAAATAGAGAAAAGAGGTTTGTGACCTGAGCCAAAGGTAATTAATTCCTTGGGAGGCTTCCCATGCTTTGAATGCTCTAATAGGAGGAGACTTGTGCATATTTCATAAACATCCCTTGTGTGATTCCATGCTTTGACTTTTGATTATGTGGAGAATGTAAGTGTGAGGAGAAATTGATGCATGTCTATATTGCATGTCTTTCACTAGGTTTTTTCATATAATTATGTGTCTTAATATTGCATTACTTTTACATAACTCACGTGTTTCATGATGAGTGTGCAATAGGCATAAGCGGAAAAAGCGATAAAGAGAAGAAAAATAAAGAAAATGAAGCAAAAACACAAGCTCACCGCTCAAAAGTGGGAGCATGACCGTGGAGCTTGAAGAGCACAACCGTGCTTAATTAAATTGTGAAGCACAACTGCATAAGAGGCCAACACACTCGTGCTGAATTATTTTTTAGGAGCACGACTATACATCCTAGGAGATCATGCTTGATGGTGCGACAGAGATGAGAGTCCGGAGTTAGGATTTAGAGCTGAAGATCATTGGTGCGATGTGATAGAGTCATTGTGGGATTAATTTTCTTCTCCTTACTTTGTATGATGCTAGCTACTAGGATTATTATGTTTTCATCTTGTATCATAAGCAGCTAAACATTCTCTCTCAAGGTTGCGATGCAAGAGATAATTTGAACTGCGTTTTTATATATGTTTTGTTTACTATTAAGTTTCAATATTTATTAGTATCTTTTTCTGCACTTAACGATATTACAATGTAATTAAATGTAGAAAAAGTTGGTTAGTTTGCTCTTAATCGAGAAATTAATTCGATTGAACTGAAAAGGAATAGAATGTAGGCGGTTAGGAATGATTGGAAAAAAAAAATTGTAAAGAGACTAAAACAAACATTAACAATGCTTTTAATATATACTAGTATAGTATAGTAACTAAAATGTATTTCCTCCGTTCCAAAATATATATTGTTTAAGGTTTTACATGAGAATTAAGAGCTCATCACTTGATAAATATTTTAACTGAAATACTCCTATTTAAAATTGAGTTATATTAACGAAAGAGAAAAATAATTATTGATTAAGTAAATTGTGAAAATTGTGACATGTGAAAATTAAAGGTGATAGCTGAGAGATAAATGAGGGTATAAAAAAAAAGTGAGAAAAATTAGTTTGAATTTACAAAATAATTTGGAACATAATATAAAAACATACTAAAACAACATATATTTTTGAAACTGTGGGATTAATTTATATTAATTATTTGCAAATTGGTGAATTAATTGAAAAAGTCAAGATGCAATGAAAGTGAGTAGTTTGAATTTTTTGCATTTAAACTAATGTTTAGGAAGAATTAATATGACATTGAAGGATGAGGTGGGACCTTCGTTATAAAGATTTTTCTCCAAGAGTTTTATTTTTAGAGTAGCAGTATAGGTTAAAGTAAAACAAAAATAGCTAGCGTGCAATCTGCAACCTTTAAACTAAAATATTTTGCAGTCTCCGTCCAAGTAATATTTCATTATAAAAGAAAATGAAACTTTCACACTCCATATCAAATTTTACCTAGAAATATATAGAGAAGAGAAAAATAAGTAATATAACATGTAATGTTATAGAAAATTCAGAAAGAGAAAACAAGAAAAATAAATAAAAATAAGATAGAGAAAAAAGAAAAGTGTGAATGCAGCCAATCTTTTGAATCGGTACGTACCCAGCTTTTATTTCTGGTTCGTAAATATTTGGGTGGTTCTGGCCTTCTGGGTGTTATCAATTTTCAAATGATTAGATACGAGTTGCTATCAAGTTTTTAATTATATTTATAAACTATTGATTTGAAAAATTAAAAAAAATACCACTACGCCAAATAAAATACCACTAATTAAGCCATTACTCATAAAAATTTATCAGCGTTTTCCTCAAGTTTTCCTATATATAGAAAACTAGATATTCAGATAATCAGATTTGAGACAAACAATAGATATTACTAAACATGGCCAGGTCAAAAGCTTTGATTATGTTATGGCTAAACGTCTTAGTGCTCACACATGCACTATCATCACACCCATGGCCACCACCCAAAGACATAGCCAACAAGTTCAGACATAGCCAACAAGTTCAGCCAAAAGGGCCTTTCACAAGTCTCATCTGATTTTGGTCTCATATTCCACAGAAACTCCTCTGCAGTTTTCACCCCAACGTCCGTTAGCGACATCGCCAAACTGATAAAATTCTCAAACTCGCTCTCATGCCCTCTCACTATAGCGGCGAGAGGGCAAGGCCACGCGTCTTATGGTCAAGCCATGACGCGTGGCGGGGTTGTGGTGAACATGACTGCACTGAATGACTTCAGAAATGGAAGTGGAATTGTAGTGCATCATGATAAGGAGTCTCCAACTCCATACGTAGATGTTGGTGGTGAACAGATTTGGATTGATGTGCTTCGTGCAACATTTCAACATGGACTTACACCTTTTGCTTGGACTGATTACTTGTATTTATCCATTGGTGCAACTCTCTCCAATGGTGGGATCAATGGCCGAGCCTTCCGATTTGGTCCTCAGATTTCCAATGTTCTTGAATTGGATGTTGTTACAGGTACAAATTATCCTTGTCCATTGTCAATAACTTCTCCAAATTAATTTTTTTAATTATATACAACTCATTATTAGATTAACTGAAGGCTCTTGACCTACGAAGCACCGGTAAGTTAAAATGGAGGAGGCACCGGCACCGGGTACGTACCCGGTGCGGGTGCGCGGCGGTGCGCCGCCGGTGCGCGCCGAGGCATACCGGATTTGGCCTCACGCATCCGATGCGTTTTCGACGCGAAACCGCGTCGTTTTCCTTTTTTTTTTTATTCAAATTGGGTTTTTCAGAAACGCAAACCTTCTTTTTTCCAAATCAGAAACGCAGACCTCTCGCTCTCCTTGTGCGCCGTCTTCTGCCGCCGTTGTCGCTCCTTCTTCCTCCCACCGCCGTCGCGCCTTCTTCCTCCCGCCACCGTCGCGTTCTCTTCCTCCTTCAGCCCTTCCTCCTTCAGCCGGCGACTGGTACCCTTGTTTCTATTTTCCATGCCTCTGCAATTGTGCTTGCTAAAATCTTCTTCTGTTTCTATTTTCTGTGTTGCTTACTAAATAGCCCTTCTGTTTATATTTTCTATACTTCGTCTTCTGTGTTGCTTATTCAATAATACTTCTATTTTCTGTGTTGCTAGTTCCTATAGCAGCAGTACACTAGATTAGTCATTTTATTTAATATATATATATATTAACGTACTCGTACCCAGGATTTTCAAAAATTGGCGTACCGCGTACCCGTGCAACGTGGCTCTTGACTTGACCATCTTGTTAAGAATAGGAAAATCAGATAAATGGTTTTACTTAATCAAATCAAATTCAATGCAATACGTTAATTAAGTTAAAAATCTAGGTAACTAAGTCAGAAGTTTTACCTTGTCCCTTAGTGAGGGTTGACCATCTCACTATATACATTTTTTTCTTGTTTATTTGATATATACATTTTTCTTTGGTACCACTATATGCATGTTTATACTCTGCTACTGCCTGCTATAGGAAAAGGAGACCTTGTGACTTGTTCAGCTAAGAAAAACTCAGATTTATATTACGCTGTTCTCGGAGGTTTGGGCCAATATGGGATTATAACTAGAGCCAGGATACCTCTTGGGCCTGCACCTACTAGGGTAAGTATCATCTTCATTTATTCATTTAATTATTTATAGACTTATTTAACTACCTTTGAATTAAAGAGTTTAATACTGTAAAAAAAAAGTTTAATACTCATGCATTGTCAGCGTAAAAAAACTTTAACAGACTACCAATAACAATTTAAATTTTTAACACATCAGATAATTAATTTTAAAACTTATTTAATTAATTGTGAAATTAAATTATGATACAGTTAATTTATGAGTTATGATTAGTTGTCTATGTAAAGAAATTTTACACTGATAGAGCATAAGGTTTAAGAATATGGTTATTTTATTTTATTTTTAAAACTAAGAATATGGTTATTTAATACTTAGAGAAAGTTAGACGATCCTTTTATTTATTACCTCAATTCCTATTTTTGTCTTTGGACAAAAGATCAAGGGATATATGCAATTAATTTATTAAAATTATTTTCAATATTATTTTATTTACCTTTTCTCTTTTCAAAATTTTAATAGTGGGTACTTTTCTAGTGGAATTTATTAAAATTATTTTCAAAATTATTTTATTTACCTTTTCTCTTTTCAAAATTTTAATAGTGGGTACTTTTTTAGTAGAATTATTAGATAAATGTAAGAGTATAATTGTAAAAATAATAATTAATATTGTCTTGAACTGTTACAAATGGTAAATAAATAAGAGCATTTTTTTTTCTTCAAAAGAGATAATGGGAACAGAGGTAGCTTATTCTATTCTCACACAAATACCAATTATATATTAATAAGTTGAATAAAGAACGAGCAATGCATCTCTCTTGTTAATCAGCTGCTTGGTAGTATATATTACAAGTCAAACTTAGAAAAACATATACACTACATAAGGCTTTATTTAGGGTCCAATGGGGTGTATCGATACACTGCTTATAACTTGTATCGATACACTACTTATAACTTGTAAATTGATAATTATTTATAACCGTTGTCTGAATATTAGCTACTAAATAGCTATGAATTTGCTAGTCATCTAACTAATTCATAGTAATTTGGTAGTCATAGGCAACCTCCACTAGATAAAGTGTGTTTGGATTGATGGTGAGCACACAACTCAAAGCAATATAATCAAACTTACAATTTGTAGTTTATCCACATAAGTGATTATAATTTCCAATTGTAGAACCAAATCAACACACTATTGATGTTCATTATGATTCTTACTGAAAATGTCTTGCTTTGTCGCTTTCAGGTGAAGTGGGTCCACATGTTGTACAACAACTTTTCCACATTTTGTAAAGATCAAGAACATTTAATCACATTCAAGGGACTAAATGAAACTAATCCAGCTGATTTTGTAGAAGGTATACTTATGCTGAATCAACCGTCACAGGACCTATCCTTCTATCCAGAATCCGATCAACCTCGCATAACTTCACTGATAAGTGATAACCCAATATGGCATCATCTATGTCATGGAACTTGTCAAATACTATGATGATAATTCTCAAGATCAAGTTGACCAAGTAATTAATTTAACCAAACTCCTTTTGTTGAGAATCATCTTTTTATGATTGGTTTTGATTTGTAATAATTGAATTGCATGTCTTATTGTTTAATTTCTTGGATATGTAGGAAATTGAAGTTCTGATTCAGGGTTTAAAGTTCATTCCTACGTTTAAGTTTGAAAAGAATGTGTCGTATGAAGAGTTTCAGAACAGAATTCGTACTACTGAGCTTATATTCAAGGCACAAGGATTGTGGGATGTTCCACATCCTTGGTTAGATCTCTATGTTCCAGGATCTAGAATCTTGGATTTCGATGAAGGTGTGTTCAAGGGCATAATTCTTAAGCAAAATATAACGGCAAGGCGTCTCCTAGTCTACGCCACGAACCAAAAGAAGTAAGTTTTGTGTGTCTGAGTATCATTACAGTTAAATATATTAAATGTGTGGGGTTTTTAATAGATAATAGAATTAACTAAAATGCATGAATTCACAGGTGGCCAGCTAAAACGTCAGCAGTTACACCGGATGAAGATTTCTATATCGTGTCAATTCTGCCATCAACTAGGTTTGATAATTTGGAGTTGTATTTGGCTCAAAACCAACAAATATTGCAGTTCTGTGAGGATGCTGGAATAGGGATCAAGCAATATACTCCACACAACAAAACACGAGAAGAATGGGTGGAATATTATGGCCCAAAATGGAAAACTGTTCAAGAGAGAAAACTTCAATTTGATCCCAACAAACTACTAGCACCTGGACAAGGGATTTTTAATTAAATAAAAGAAAATAAGTCGGGTTTCAAGTTCTTGTCTTTAATTTAATGTGTTCTTATGTTAACGTGATGTACACTAATAAAATAAGCAGTTTACTTGTAAAAAATAAGCAGTTTACGAAGAACTCAGTATCGCATATATGTACTATGTATTTCTGTTCTAATATTAAAATAAATTTGGCTTGTGCGAGAGGACATTTTGAAGAAACCTGACCTCACTGTATTGACATGCAGCCCGAACTCCTATTGTCCCATGCTTCGATCTATCTACGGGAGGTTTAGATTGAATATGGTCGAAACTAGGCCGGGACTGAACATCTCCCTCAACCTCGGTATATCAGAAACTGGCCGAGCAGCCCGAGCTCTTTTCTTGAACAGGACTTTAGTGAATATCTCAGGCCGAGGAGCGTTTTGAGAAGCACTTGAGGACTCCAATTTCTTCCTCTGCTTCTGCATTCGATCTCGTGAAGATTCTCCCTTAAAGGGCGTCATTTCTCTGCAAATAAGGAACAATGAGAAACAAAACTACAAAATTTGAATAAATGCTCTCTCAATTGCATAATCACACAAATATGACTCCTGTCCTTCTCATGCACCAGCAAAAGATTAGTTCCTAGTCGAGAAAAACTAGACAGAAGATCCACTTGACCCTTTTCTTCTACAGACAAAGCCGCATAATTAACTAATCAACTCCTTCCTTAACACTATCAATTAAGCTATCAGTTATTTATGAGTAAGCAGGACCACACCTATGAAACTGTTAAAATACAAATCTGACAAGATAAACGGAGAAAAATCAAATTTCAAAGGATGCATGTAAATTCAAAAAAGCTCAAATTCATAAACTCAAACAAGTTTCAACAAAGAGAACGCAAGAAAGTAACCCACAACACATATCTGCATCAAAATGAATAAAAGCAGCATAAAATTATATCAGAAGGAAGTAATACTAACTGGCAATCCATTTTCCAAGTTCAAGCATCCCTGTTTGGCCATAACCTGAAATCAAAACAAGCACAGTTACCAAATCTGGTTCCTCGCCACTAGCTAAACAAACTGTCCAATTTTTCAAATGTAGAAAGGCGTCGATAAGTAGCTAGATGGTGAGTATATCAGGACGAACCCTATTAAGCTTACAAGACAACCTATGAAGGAAACCACATTGAAGAAAGCCTAACAACATTGCATTCAAAAAAGCAATACCCATTCTGGGCATTGAAACAAACACATTGTGTGCACCCTGCAACTGACTTCATCACATATGAACCATCACAGTTTGCACAAAAACAATGGATTGAATAGGTTATTTGACTACATGGGCATGAATGATTTGGGAGTTTCAGATAGCAAGAAGCATGGCACGGGATTTTCCTAAAAGGGTCCGTGAGGACGGCGCAAGGGACGTACCTTCTGCTACAGGCCTTGTTATAGTAGACATTGATTCTCTGAAGCTCAAGCTTGAAATCAACATTTAGTTGCTGTCCTACTCATCGTGGACCTGGGTGCCAAACTGGCCGTTCTAGATGTCGAAGATTTCTCACATTTTCTCAGCAAAATCGAAGTAAGTGAGGGAAAATATAGAGGGGGACTTGCACTCTGTTTGGATAAGAATGAAAGATAAAAGGAAATAAAATAGAAGGAAAGAAGATGGAAGAAAGACATAATAAAGGGAAAATTTAAGGGTATTTTAATTGTTTGGATTGAGTGGAAAGAAAAAAAAAACGAGATAGAAGGAAAAGAAAGTACATTTCCCTTTTCATTGGTTTGGATTAATGGGAAAAAAAATCTCCGTGATAGCCACAGTACATGAGCAGTATTATATATTTTTACTGCACAATAAAAAATATTAATATACGTTTGTTAGGATAGGTTAGTTTTTTTATATTATTCTTGGGATATTTATTATTTTTTTGAATGGAGGGATATTTTATTATTATTTCTATAGCATATTTGAGATATTTTTATTTTGCTCTTAAATATTTCTAAAGCATATTAAAATACTTCTTGTAATCAGTTTATTATAAATAAATATATTCATCATCTCCCAATGTATGGTGAGAGTCATTGTATCTTTCATGGTATTAAGAGCAGGTTTGATCCTAGGCACAACTTTAAGAGATCCAACTTGTGGTGGAATAGATCCGTTCTTTCTCGATCAGAACTTGAAGTTAGGCAACCGGAAATCGTTGCATGAGGCCTGCCCACTGCCACACCTTCTGTGCTTATCTCGCTAATCCACATACGCCTATTTTTTTGAAGAGTTTTCTTTATTGAGAACTCTGTCTCTTGTCAAACATCCAATTATACCAAAAGTTTAAGCTATTAGGTAAATGCCACATAAATGATTTTATATACCACTTAGTCATACTCTTATACAATGTCAAACTATCAATTATTCCAAAAGTTTAAATTATTAGGTAAGCATCACATAAATTGTATATTATTATATTATAACAACGTTAGCAAGCACCTTAAATGTATACAACTACATGTGAATAGTAATTGTGCATAGTATTCACAACCTGGATGGAGATAGCTTCTCTAACAACTCTAATACCACTGTTGAGTACTAGAATAGTAGGATAATATTACGCAACTATAATGAAAGATGAGAGAGTATGAATTAACATACAATAATTTATGTGGAAAATCCTCACGGATAAAGGACAAATCATGAGTGAAAAATAAATTACAGCACCAATCATTCTCTAAACATAAGAAGAGAACAAATTTCACTCTCTTTAAAATAGAAAAACATTCATTGTGAAAACCTCATATAAAGAACTTATTTTCTATCTCTCTGTGTATATTTCTCTCTAAAATGATATACACACTCAAGTGACTTTACAAATAATCCCAAGACATGTAGGGAGACAACTTGCTCTTTCATGAAAATTATAATAGTTTAACTCATGTCATTAAACGAAAACTCATAATTAAACTATACTCTTTATGATTAATTATAATGGTTCTACACATCAAATGTTCATATACAAACTATAGGTTATACATGCCAAAGTCATACAAAAGCTATCATCTTGTATAGTCTTGGTGATATATACTCCTGCCATTCCTATTTAACTTCCTATTAAACCGTTACTATTTTTATATATTTTTTTCTAATTATTTGTTATTTTAAAAAGTTCAAAAAGAGCCTTGATTATATTTTACCAATTGTACCTTTAATTTAATAATGATAGAAAAATTGAAGAGTCAAAATTAAGAAGAGACATAAAGGGTATATTAGAAAGTTAAGTAGTAATTTTGATAGGAACAATAACATTAATATTATTTCTTAATATATGTGTAAAACTCTAAACTGACAGTTATAAAGAAAGGGGGAGTGGCATATAGTATGTCCCCAGTGCTCACCTAGAACTTATTGTAGTAATCCTAGCATAAAAACCCTGCCTTTTTTCATTGAGAAATATTTAAAACGCTACAGGTTAATTATAATTTTTGTCGAAGATTTTTTGTCCAGGTGATAGAATCATTCTTGGATCAAACTTATGTTTTCTTTCTAAGAAGTTCCTCCATTTCTTAGTGCCGAAATGGTTTTTCCAATCTTCTTGCGTGCTGTGATTTGGAAGATATTGCTTAACCTTAATCCCAGCAGCACCACAAAACTCTAAAATTTCTCTGTTTTGAGCATCATATTCTTCCCAATTATCAAATCGACTTGTTTGTAAAAATCCAACAGTGTAGAAGACATCCTCATCTGGTATACTTGCTGACATGCTATCATCCCACCTGGAATTAAATAATTTCATGTAATTAATGATTATTCTTTTCTAAATTTCAATTGAAAACAAATTCATTGATTTTTTTTATAAATAAAAGTTTGAGTGCGTTCGACTCCGGTCGCCATTATGGGTAAGGGCATGTCTCAAAGACCGTTGGTAAACCTTTTGAGGAATTGATCCATCTTTACCAACCGAGTCATGACAACATGTATTTGGTAACAACTAACAAATTAATTGATCTATTCAAGGCTTACTTGCTTCTATTCATGGGGTAAACCAAGACAATTCCATTGGAGATGTTTCTTTTAAGAATTATATCCTTGAATACGCCTGAATCAAAATTCAGGATTTGAGATTTTGGTACAAACAGATTAAGCCATGGGTGAGGAACATCCCAGAGTCCTTGTTGTTGAAGCTTCATCTCTCCACTTCGTACTCTATTCAAGAACTCAACATATGAGACATTTTTCTCATAATGAAATCCAGGGATATAGGCTAGTCCTTGGAGCAAAACTTGAATGTCCTACCAAGACAAAGAAACAGAAATTACAATTTGCAATTGCCATTTTAATTACTTTTTCTTAAAAATAAAATTTCTAAAACTAAAATCACTTTTCTCACACAATTTTAAAATCACTTTTTCAAGAGTACCTTGTCCATGGTTTTTTGGGATTTGTCATCATAGTACTTAGCGAATTCAAGGCAGTAGAGGATGCCGCCATGTTTAGTTATTAGAGAAGCTATTTTGGAATGGTCAGATGGAGGGAAGAAAGAGGATCTCCAATTTTCTATGGAGTCTTGGTGCATTAGCAGCATTCCTTCCAAAAAATCCAATGCACTACTTTGTTTCCTTCCATTGATTGAGATTAATTGCTCCTGGTCTTTGGTAAAAGCAGAAAAGTCACTATAAATCAATCTGATCCACTTAACCTGCAAGCGAGCGAGAATTCACCATTAATAATTAACTAGATTTAAGCTCACACGTTGCACTGATCGTCAAATCATATTTTTCTTAAATCATATTTTTCTTGATTCACGGTAGACACAAATTTTATTTGATTTATAATAGTTTAACTTTTTTCGAAAGAACTTTCATAAGCTAATGAGGCATTACTTTTTTTTGGTACCACAACGTACAATTATAATTGATTAAAAACTAAACCAGTCAACAAATATAGTAGAAAAAAAGGGGAAGCAAAGTCAAAGTCAACAACTTATTTCACCATTTTGCTTCAGCTAACTTTCATTACTATGGTTGTCAATTTTCTTTTTTCTGTGAAAACTATAACATGTTGAAGTCCGAGGCTTAAAGAAAAATTAGAGGAAAAAAATATATAACTACAATGTTCAAAGATCCATATTCATCGGCTCAAACTCGTACATATGTATATGTCTTTTTTGTATGCATCTTTCATGGATGGCTGATTAAAAATGCATAATTGCACATTTAATTCCTTATTATTGTAATTGTGTAAAATGGGTTCTTGTATTTTAAAATTAGTGATTAGAGTCCCTAACATTTTTTTTGCTGTTTGCGGTTTTAGTCTTTCAATCTCTATTCTGTTCAAAATCTAACATTTTTACTCATGTGAATAAATTTAAATGCTAGCAGGTGACTTGGACCCATTGCATGTGAGTTAGCCCTTGGAAGTGAGTTACACATTGGAGAATTTGGTGTGAATTGTGAACCCTAAAAATGGGTAACCACCACGAAACTTTGAAATTGTTGGGACAAAGGTGACAAATCACACTGTACATAAGGCAAGCTTGGAAGGTAATAGATGGAGGAAGCAAAATTTTGTCGGGGTTGTTCGATCTTTTTATGATGGGACAAGGAAAAGATTGAAAATGTGTTTTTGTGGTGTTGAGGCTCCCATTGCACAATTAAGGGCAATCCTAGAAGGAGGTTTTATGGCTCTAGACTCTTTGAGATAGCCATTTTGGGTCTCGTTTGTGGTTGTATAATAACAATTACTGCTTTGAGTCATTGTTTATTGAGTGTCATTTGAGCCTTTGTTTTTTTAAACGGGAAGGGAAAGAGAGGTTGCAACTTCTTTGAATTGTATGATGATGAGGTTCATGCAAGGAACAAGAATGTAATTGCTTTGGTGTTAAGGAGGATTGAAGCTATGAAGAAGAGGGATAAATTTTTGCTGGGTCCAAGTCACCGCCCACACCACATTAAAATTTATTCACATAAGTAAAAACGTTAGATTTTGTACGCAGTGGAGACAAAAAGATCAAAACTGCAAATGGTAAAAAATGTTAAGAGACTCTCATTGCTTGTTTTAAAAGGCGAAGTTAGATCGTTTTGCATAATTGCGACAGGAACCAAAAGTGAAAAAAAGTCATGGATCGATGACTAATGCAGCAACATGAAGTGAAATGTAAGAAGACACAGTGGGTTTTGGAGAAAGACATCGATCGATGTATACCTTAATTCTCTCATAAAACAGTATGACATGACCCCATAAAATGATGGAGGAATAAAGGTAGAAGACAAAATCTATAGAATTAACGTACCCTCTTGCTCTTGGGTGCTGGCTCAAGAGCAATTCTTGCCCTTGTTATAATTCCAAATTGTCCCAAACCTCCAAGAACCGCGTGAAATAACTCCGAATTCTTTCGCGGGGAGCAGGTAACCAAATCTCCTTTTCCTGAACCAAATGATAAAAACAATTTATTATATTAATTAATTTTAATGCATCAATAACAATCATGTGTTTTCCATGCATCTATTTAAGTCATAAAAGAATTAACATTCATAATGTACATTCAAATAGTAGACACCTCTGACACTTATTATTTTTTTATCTCTTTCTTCCAATTACATCACATTATATATCTTACTTATCACTTATCTTTCCTCTTTTCTTATCTCTCTAGTGGTCTAGACATTTTAACACCGATCTTTATTTTATTTAGAATTGACTCTAATAAGATTCCATAAGATTTTAGACTATGACACTGTAAGTTCTAACTTGTGGAAACATCTGCATCATTCACAGTTTCACACATACTCCTGTTTAGATCCCAACAACCACGCTAACTGTGATGTGCAAAAAATTAATTTGGCAGAACATAAAGCGATTTTGTCTAAATTAAATCAACTTGAAAAAAGTTTAAGTTAAATCATTTTAATTTTACTTGGACCAATAACATTTAAAATAAATGGACTAGAAGGTAATATTTCATAATACTACCTACATTTCTTTTTAATTATATAGAAATAAAAATATATATTAAGTAATGCAATTAATTTCATTGATTTTTGTAAAATATTATTTGATTTCCTATTTTATTCTTTAAAATGTATTTCATCTCTCCACATTTATTTTTCTTACAATAACATTATTCGAAAAAAATCAATTAGTACTCTATTAAAGATCTAATTGGATAGATAAATAGAACAAAAAATTCTTTATGTGGATAGTTAATAATAAGAACCGAAGATAGTATGTATTATTAACAGAATTCTCTTTATAAGTTAAAATGTATTTGCAAGAAAGTCCCTTTAATTTAGTTATGGAAAATTATGAAGCAGAATTTTCTTAATGCATGTTAGTCAAAACAAATTTTTTTTATCAATATAAGCACGTTGTAAATTTAATGTGTTTATATGGTTGTAGGGCGTATGCATTGTGAATTAACTTTTCATCTTATTTCTTAACAAAATTCTGTTCATTTTTTTATATCTAAAAGTGCGTGTTAGTCCCTGTATACATATATATACAACGATGATGAAGAGTGATGACAGAAGATATCGAAATATAGGAAGATTTGTGGACGTAAACTATTAAGAAATAGGAAGAGATAAAAGATAATTGATAAATTGTGATATAGATATAATGTAATATGTGTTGAAAAGATAAATAAAGAGAAAAAAAGAATGTCCCGCGTGGTTTACTAATCATAACTTAACTCTATAGTAATTTTTGCCTTAATCATGTGCAACAAATAAACATGATACCTGTGACGACATCCATTTCATGAACGTTGGTGATCTGAGGTCCATATCGGAAAGTCTGGCCACCAATTCCGGCGTTGGAAAGCGTCCCTCCCACCGTCAAATACAGATAATCAGTCCAAGAAATCGGTGCAATTCCATGTTGAAGCGTGGTGTGTAACACATCAATCCACAGTTGCTCCCCTCCAACATCAGCATAGTAACCTATCAAAGGGTCCCGGTGATCATTAGAGACACTAATAGCAGCAACCCCACTATTTCTGAGTTTTCTGAATTTGGCCATGTCAACCACAACACCATCACGAGCCATGGCTTGTCCCCTTGTGGAGTGGCCCTGTCCCCTCGCTGCTATGCGGAAAGGGACAGGGCTGTTGTACGAGGATTTTATCAAGCTCATTATGTCGTGTATAGAAGATGGATGAAACACAGCTGCTGGGAGTTCATGCACAATGTTGCCGTAGTCTTTGGAAGCGAATGTTAAGGTTTCGCGGTTGTTATGGAGCTTGTGGGATATGTTATTGTTAAGAGTGGGCTGTTCTGTTTTGCCCACAGTGGAGATCATGGTTATCAGTAAAAATATGAAGTAGGTGGAGAAAGGGTGGATTATAGCCATTTTGGTGATAGAAAGAAGAAGAAGTGGGTGTTATGGTGTGGGGGAGGAGGAGCAGGTGCTATAAATAGAACGGAAGTGCTTGAAAGAGGATTTGGGGCGTAAAAAAGTTAACCGACACTCACTTGTTGTGTGGCAATCTTTTCCCCGCAGATAAAGTAAAAAGTCAAAACATTTTTTTCTATTTTTCATTTAGTGGTTAAACATTATTATAAAACTCGAGTGACGAGAGTGATTAGTACTGTTTAGTGGTTAACGTATCAGAGCTCAATCTTTACTATAACTTTAATACTCCTCATATTATCCATTTCTCTATTGTATTCATATTTCTCTTTATTAGGTGAAGGTGAGTGTCAACAACTTTGTTTCCGATAGGAGATACGAGTGTTCACAAGCTGCTTTGTCCCACGTGCTTTATATGTGTATTTTTACTTTAGAAGTGAAAGAAAGAAGAGAGAATTAAATAAGTAGAGAGAAAAATGTGATAAATAAAGTAGATTTTATAGATGATTTAGTATGATAAAAAGACAAAAGAAAAAATAATGTGTACATTCTCTCATCTTGTTTGGTTAGATAGAAAAGTATGAGCAGTTAAAAAAAAAAAATAGAAAAGTATGAGAAGAGAGAAAAGTACTTTTATCCAAAATGTCATTTTTATCATAAATATCTATAAATAAGTGTAAATGTCATTTTTATCATAAATATATCTATAAATAAGTGTGATAATAATATATGAGTAAAATGAAAGAGTAAATATAAATTAATATATTCTCACATTTATCTTTATCTCATTTGTCTTTTAATTTACATATAATAATAATATTTATTATATATAAATTTTTTTATTTGAAATCTTAACTTTACAACCCAAATTTTGACCTAGAAGTAAGTAACTAAACTCGTGTAAGAGTTTGTATAGAAGTTTGCACTCTAAGAAAATTATATTAGATATAAGAGTGAGTATATAAGTTCAAATTCCGGTAATATCAATTGTTTAGAGGAACAATTGCAATTTTTCTTTTAGCAGGAGGGTTGTGAGAAAAAGAAAGTCTTAACTTTATTTTATCCTTAACTAATTAATGTGTTTTAAATTCAACATTTATTAGTAGTAGTTGTTTAAATGATTTTAGAATTTTTTTGGATTAAATTGCTATAATCTTAGATAGACCAAAATATATTTAATAAAAGTGGATAGAAATCTCACTAAAATAATACCTAAAGCTAAGGTAAGGTGATTTAATCCAAATTTTGGCTTGGAATAATTTAGACAAATACATATTACCTACACATAAACTTTGTGATTGAAGTTATGTGTAGCTTGTGGTTGCATGCTCACTGATGTCTATCCCATGTCTTTTGGAGAGAAAAAACGAAAAAACGACTTAGTAATTAAGTTGGGTAAAGAAGTGGGGCAGCCAAATGTCTAATTCAAAGATACGATGGTACCAAAAGATAGATTATCTTTGCTCCCATTGTAAAACAACATGAAGTAAAATGTGAGGTGACTATTTATAAGAAGAAATTAATTAGTTAATATAGATTACCCCACGTAAATGTTATATTACCACTTGATTTTGGTATTTCCTATTTCAGGACCGAGGATAGTCAAAATTCCGTAATTATCAAAAAGGATCTCCTAAGATTTGTAAAAGGATCTTCCAAGATTTGCTTTTGGAATCGGTCATTCATCAAACTATATTGCACTCAATTTATGATTCATGGAAGAGACAACAGACTAGATTTTCTTCAGGCCAAGATTTTCTGTGTATGAATCTATGGGAGCATGTTATCAATGAAGCTATAATAACCACTCCTACAAATGTGCTTGTCTCTCTACATTATTGTCAGGTTGGTATAAGGAGAGGTTCATAACATTCTAATTAGTTTGAAACTAATGCTTAATTGACCAATTGTTTGGCCCAACCTTTATCACATGCACATTTTCTGTGCCCCATTCAAATATGAGCCATGCACGCGAAAGAACATTCGCTAATTGTTATTATTATAAGAATTCTCTAAACAAAAATGATTTAGAAGTAGAGACACCCAACACCAACCACCGCCGGCGGATAAAAACCTCCATAAAATTAGTTTCGTACAGATTTTCAAATAAAAATTTCCCATGGATTTTACTTTGAAAAATGTTCTGCAATTTTCGCTTCAAAAATGATTATAATATTAACTAGCTAAACACCATTAAGTTGTCCTAAGTTAAGAGTTTTCTCGAAGTGTGCCATATAAAAATTTGACTAACAAATGGCGTTCAAAGAACAATCTTTGACATATAGATCTTGCACGTAGGAGGAGAGCTATCAAATAACAGTATGTAACAATCTTTGACCTACTACAGTACATGAATAAGGATTTATGGCAGCAAATTCTACTAATGCTTCCTATTGAAGATTAATGTAATCTTAGACCACACATGGATTCTAGCATACATTAGTAAAATATGTACACTACTAGAATTTTGGTTATTTCTAAAGATTTTTACTAAAGATTCGTACAAAAACCTTTTTTTTTTTAGATTTTAGTGTACAAGTTAGAGAAAGTTTTTTTATTTAATCTTTGTAATAATGGCTATAATATATACAATTCTGATATCTAAGGTTGATTAATGTTTTTATGATTGAAATTCTCTTATTTGAATGCTTTGTATTTGACCAATACTAAATTTGATTCTAAAGCTACATATAACATAGGGGTATGTCATCTTGACTTGGACATGGGACTTTCAACATTAATTGAAGATTATCCTAGGGATAATATCACTTTTGCGAATTCTATTTCTTAATGCAATTAACAATTTGTTTTGTCTGCATAAGACATTTTCCTCTAAGGGATTAGGTCAAAACTAAATTAATGAATTTGATAATCAAAACAAGTAATTAACCAGAAAGAGAGAGATTATAGATAAGTAATTGAGAGGACGAGATAGATATACATCTAATCTGTCTAAAATCATAAAAATAAATCAATTTTCATTTTTAATTGATTTTCTATGCAAATATTCTTTTATTATAATTTTACATTGTTTTTTTTCAATTTCCGCTAAGTAATACAACCTCATTCTAATTCTCGCCCACTTAATGTCCCGTTTGGAAGAGCTTATATGAGCTTAACTTATAGTATAAGTGCTTATGTAAGCATTTGGGAGAGCTTATGTAAATAGCTTATGACCTACCTATAAACTGTTTTGAGCTTATTTTCATAAGCTATTCAGAGTAGCTTATGAAAAAGAGCTTATGCTTATATATAGCTTATTTTCAATTCATTATAATAAATATCTTAAAAGAGCTTACTAATAAGCGCTTATGCCATAAGCGCTTAATTAAGCTGTTTTCTCAAATAGGGTCTAAATACTAATTCCAAATCAGAATTGGTAATCACCACATTCAATCTATGTGGAGACACAGTATTCGATTCTTATTTGATGACAGCGTACACGGTTAGATCTAGAGTGTTAGACTTATTTGATTTCGTTCTCAATATTCTGAAATTTAAAATTTGTTTTAAAAACAATTTTCTAAATCTGTTTTCATAAATCATAAACAAAAAACATTTCTCACACATTTTAGTTTTAAAAACTAAAAACAATAACCGTTTTAAGAAAAAAAAAATGCTATACCAAACGAGTTTTGGGTTGAAATTTGATTTTGGAAAACTTATTTTGGCCCAATACTCTTGTGATGAAGGCGAAGGATACAGAGGCTGTTGTCTTGTCCATTGCATATCCAATTTCATGATGCGATGGTGATGGTGATGGCGCTTCAACCAATTCCAGTGTGTTGTTGTCGCTCCTCCTCTCTGCACTTTCTACTCTTCCAACCTCCACAACCCCACCCCCACCCCCACCACGCCACTCTCAATTTCCGAGTTTCTTCTTCCAACCAGATAATAGCTCAACCCGACACTCAACAACAGCTGAAGAAGAAAAAGAAGAACACCTCAAGGCCAAGCTTCTTTCACCAAATTCAAGATAAGTGGTCCCACAAATTGGGCCCCCAAACAGAAAAATTCCCATGGCAACAACGTGAACCAGAACCCAAACCCGAGGATGACGAAGAAGAACAAGAACAAGAGGGTGACGATTTCCAGAACAAGTCTTCACCACCTAGTTCAACTTTGGATTTTCAGTTTCCAAAGCGTTTATCTCCTTGGCTTCAAGCTCAAAACCCGCACAACCCACGTTTTGATTTTGAATCTGATGCTTCTGAGGACGAGGACAATGGCAAACCCTTATGTCAGAGCTTTGATGGTTCTGTTGTTGAAAGAGAGGGAATTGCGGGTGAGGTTTCAAATAGGGTGCGAGAATCAGAAGAAGGTTCGAGGGAAAGAGTGAGGAAAAGGAGAAGCAATGCCGAGTTGGCGGAGAGGTTGATTCCTGAACATGAGTTGCGGAGGCTCAGGAAAATTGCATTGAGGATGATGGAGAGGTTTGAAGTTGGAGTGACCGGCATCACGCAGGAATTGGTGGCTTCCATTCATCAAAAGTGGAGGGATAGTGAAGTAGTGAAGCTCAAGTTTGAAGCTCCCCTTGCTGCTAACATGAAAAGGGCTCATCAAATTCTAGAGGTCAGCATTCACATTGTTTTTCTCTTCAATTTTGACCATAGTTAATATGCCATCAAATTCAGAATTCAAAGATGGGAATGCACCCTTCATATTCGATGTAGTGCTTGCTTTTATGACTTATTTTATCATAGAGCTTTTGAACTGGTGGAGTTTTTATTATTCATGATGTTTTCTTGCTTAATCAGACTAAAACTGGAGGCATAGTGGTGTGGCGATCAGGTAGCTCCATAGTGTTATATCGAGGAATGGCCTACAAGCTTCCTTGTGTGAAATTGTACGCGAAAATAAATCATGCTAAGGAGGAGGATGTGCATCAGTCAGTGCGTGTTGGAAGTGGAAGTGATGCTCAAGTAAGTGTGAAAGAAACTGTTGGAGCAACTAGAGAATCATTTACCAGAGACTCTGCTGAGTATTTGAAGGACATGACTGAAGAAGAATTCATGGAATTGACTGACCTCGACCATTTGTTAGATGAGCTGGGGCCTCGTTTCGTAGATTGGACAGGGCGTGTGCCATTGCCTGTTGATGCAGACCTATTGCCTGCTGTGGTTCCTGGATATAAGACCCCATTCAGACTTCTTCCTTATGGAGTAAAGCATTGTTTAACCAACAGGGAAATGACTGCCTTCCGTAGGCTCGCAAGAACAACGGCTCCACACTTTGCCCTCGGTATGCAATAAACTATCCGGTTACATTTATGTCCTGCAAATTTCTCTTTTCAACAAACAATGTATGTTTACTAGTGCAGGAAGAAATAGAGAACTGCAAGGTCTAGCTAGATCCATTGTAAAGCTGTGGGAAACAAGCGCTATTGCAAAAATAGTCATCAAACGAGGTGTTCCCCATACATGTAATGAGAGGATGGCTGAAGAACTCAGGGTAAATCTACCCTTCTGCTTAGCTGTTGAGTCTAATGAGACTTTTATATCTTATAAGTGAGAATTGTGGGGATGAGGCTGGGGTTCCAAAGCCATTAAATTTCTGTCTAACACACCAATTGAAGAGTGAACATAAAAGAAAGAGGACACAATGAAAATGAGGTTTGTGTAGTGTCATAGAGCGTATCTGCATTTCATTATTTTCATTCTAAAATGAAAATGTCAGACAACCACTACATTTTCTATTAAATGTTTTTTGTTTTTTTATCTCTGCTGTTTGCTCTAGCAACAACTGAGTTCTAAGTTTCAGGAAATTGCCAAAGTATGACTATGCACCCAACTAATGAGTTAATAAAAAATGATAGGCAATGGTGATTTGACTACATAATTCGTTAATAACCTTGATATCTCTTTCCAGATAAATAACCATATTTCGTATCATAAGACAAATAAGTTTGTTAACCTTCTCTCAACTGGGATTATCAGTTGAAATTTCATGGGTCTGCATTTTGTAGTTGATGCTTAAATTGCTTCTGTTATTTGTCTTCTTCATTTAACTTGGTAATGTTAGATGATTAACAGATGAACCTGGGTAACTTTAAAATGCATTTGTTTTGCATCGTTAATACATTTAAGTTATTGTGTTTTTTTACATACGTGGATAAAACACACAGGACCCCCTCCAACTTAAATGCAGAAAACTCCCCTTGGCTCGAATCTTTGGACTTACCAAACTTTGCATATTAGTGTGAAGTTAACCCCTCATGAACATGTAGAAAATTACCTTATAGGGAGTCAATATACATATGGTTTGATAACATTCAAGGACTTGACTTATAATTTGTACCACAAGTGATTTGCTGCAATTGACCTATAGTTGAAGGAGGTTTATTGCACTCAACCCATTATTTTTCTGTATTTTTTTCAATGAGTTTTGGATCCTAGAAAAATTGCACGCACTTAGTACCCTAAAGATGCCTTTATTTTTGTAATGCTCATAGCTTACAAATAATTTAGTCTTATTGGGTTGTAAGGATTGTTGGAACTTGACATTTATATGCTTTGACAACTGTTTTGGTTCCTAATTCTCTGGGTGAATAAACTGTTTTGCATCTCATGTATGCAGAAATTGACTGGGGGAACTGTACTTTCCAGAAATAAGGAATATATTGTATTTTACAGGGGCAATGACTTCTTGCCTCCTGCTGTCACCAATGTGCTGACTGAGAGACAGAAACTAACCCTCATCCAACAAGATGAGGAAGAGAAAGCGCGACAAATTGCATCATCTATTACAATGCCAAATAGCAAAGCATCTCAAATGCCATTATATGCTGGCACCCTTGCCGAGACCAGGGCAGCAACCACCAACTGGGGACACCAACCAAGTAAACAAGAAGTTGAGAAAATGACGAGAGATTCTGCCTTGAATAGACTTTCTTCTTTAATCAAAAACCATGAGATTAAACTAGCTATGGTAAGTTACAAACGAGCCAAGTGAAATTAGTTCCCAAAAACTATTTGTTGTTACCACATCTATCTAACTTTTGATGGCCATAGACAAAAGGGAAGTTCAGGAAGGCTGATAAGGATTTAGCAAAGTTGCAAGGTGATCTGGACCCAGCAGACGTTCCTAGTGATCTGGAAACATTAACTAATGAAGAGAGATTTTTATATCGGAAGATCGGTCTGAGTATGAAGCCATACTTAGTTCTAGGTAAGAACAACAACCAATTTATTTTAGCTTTATGAATAGCTGCTTTTGTCTATGGCTTAATGACTTACAGAAAAAAAAAATTAGAAGTGTGGGGTTTTTATTTCAGGGAGGCGAGATGTTTATGCTGGCACCATAGAAAACATGCATCTACACTGGAAATATCGTGAGTTGGTAAAGATAATTGTAAAAGGAAGAAATTTAGCCCAAGTTAAGCACATTGCAATAGCTTTGGAAGCTGAGAGTGGTGGGGTGTTAGTGTCTGTAGATAAGGATATCCACAAAGGCTATATAATTATTGTTTATCGTGGGAAGAACTATTTCCGTCCGCGTGTTCTTAGACCCAAAAGCTTGTTGACACGAAGACAGGCATTGGCTCGATCTATTGTGCTCCAAAGGCGTGAGGTAATTAAGCAATGACTTGTGGTAAACTGAGATCTTTACTAGTTATTTTATCTCATGAAGTTTCTAACTTTTCCAGGCACTAAAAGACCATAGGTCAGACTTAGAGGAGCTAATTGAGTTGCTGAAATCTGTGCTAGTATGATGTTTTGCCTCTTTTATATGATTCTGCTGTTAATTATGTTGAATAGTTTATAAATCTATTCGTAAGTTTTGGTTGCTAATTTCAGGAGGATATGAAGAATGAAAAAGAGATTGATGGTGACGAAACTCTGTACTCATCAACACAGAGTTACCCTGTTTCTTCCGATGATGAATTTGAAGAGGTAGATACTCTCTTTCCATAGACAAATACCAAACGCTTGCTATTTAAATGGTAACTTTGCCAATAATATACAGTACAAATTTTAAAAGTACTTTTAGGAAGTGATCATCAACAATAATCTTCTTTTTGTTCTCTTATTTCTCCGCCGTATTATTTTCTTTGGTGAACTAGAATGAATGGAGCGAGATTCATTTTGACAAAGCTGAAAGTGGTGATGAGGATGAGTAACATCACAACAAGCTACTTGATTTGGTAGAGTAATGCATTGCAATATCTGCGGAGGTTGAGGAGATAGGTTGAGGAGATGAAGAATATTAAGCTTGAGGTGCTGATCCAAGATGATCATAGCACAAAAACTTGAGCCATTGTTGTGAGTCCATGATGCATCCCCACATGAAGCATTTTCAGAACAGTAGGAAAGCAGAGATTATTATTGTCTCATCCCTTGTTTATATCCTACCTTCAAGTTGTAAAAATACCGCTAGGTGATGTAACATGTGAAATGGTTAAATCAGTTTTATGAATAATTAACTGCATCAGTTTGACAAATGGTTCGCATAAGTGTTCAATCTATTGCTTAGGATAGGGTAGAGCGACTGTTTATTGTACAATCAGTTTTCTTGTTTTGCTTCTCTAGCATCATATTGCTGTAAACAATTTTTAAATTAAAGGTAATATACTCTATTTATTATTTAGACTTTCAGATATGGTTAGGATCAGTGATCTCCAGAACAATGCGATGGTGGTATTGTCTTAAATATTCAATTCAATACAATCATATTCATAGTTATATGGCAAATTTTTCCTTAAAGTGTGAGTGGTGCTTTTCTATCACAAATCACACCGATTATATTTCTCCATTTTATCCACCTTGCTTATGTCTTATGTTTTACATCTCCATTTATCTCTATGTTATTTTGTATAATTGACTTAAGATATGAAACTTATGTGTATATTATCTAATTTGCATTTCAACGTTCATTCTTTAAAAAGCTCAAACTTACATTTTGAGCCCTCTTTAAATAAAACCAGGAAATCCAATATTCATTGTGGATATTGGGCTCTGTTAGGATTGAGGAAGAGGAATAAAAAGTATTTTTGGTATTTTTTATTGTATAAACTGAAAAATAACATAAGAGAGATCAAACCAATCCTAATGGATTGTTACAACTTACAAGAAGGAGAACCTTCTTTCCACGGGTGAAACTCTTCCAAGGAAAAATCCCTTTACAAACTCTATTATTCAATTTATAGGAGAGACTCATATTTTATAATAAACTAACCCTACTAAAGAAATAAAGATAGACTTAACCATTAAAAAATAAACATAAACTTAAGATAGAAATAGACTACCAACTAACAAATAAAAATAAACTACACCAAATAAACTCAACTCAGGCCCACAAGTCAACTAGGCTCAATAGTTAGAGCCCTAACCGAATATTGCCCTACACAAATTATCAGCACACCTGCATATTGGCCTTGACCCAATAAATGTATAACACGTGGTGACTCCCAAAAGGAACTCAATGTATCAATTAACAAATAAGCTCACACGAAAATATTTTAAGTCTAACATTTAACTCATTTTATTAAAAAAATAAAAAATACATCAATTCAGAGAAGCTCAAATATAATTCTAACAGATATTGCTATCGCCATTATTTTCTCCCTATGAAGCAAGATTCACTAATTTAATAAGCAAAAGATACAAGAGCTCAAACATGTTAAACATCATAGGAAGGTTTTTCCATGAGAGAGTATGTCATCGGTAGCAAACTCTGTTGACTTGAAACTGCACCTCTATCAATTATATCATTTAGAAAAAATCAAATGTCAAACAAAAAAGATAAGTAGATATACTGCAAGCAAAGACTGACAAAACACCTAGGACTCCTGGTGCAAGTTTTCTTTTATGAAGTTCACAACAACGGAGGCTAACTCATCTTGGTGATTAGTGTATGGATGATCAGCTCCTTCTATGATTTGTAATTTGTGGTTAGGTACAATCTTGGCAAACTCATGTGCATCTTCAACAGGGATAACTGTGTCTGAAGAACCATGAACTGTAAGCACCCTGTCATATATCATGTGATTTGAGATTAGAACTTCTATGAGAGATGGTGGTAATTTTAGAGCTATGTGAAGGACTGTTTTTTGCTGTATCACCGTCCTAACTTCATCATCATCTATCACGTCACGTGTACAGACTTCTTCTACTTCAAATAACTACACTATGCTAAATCATGTGTTCTTTTCTAAACTTAACACCATACATAAATTTGCAAAGAAAGAAAAATTTAACTTACTTGATTAGGGAGCAAATCAAAATCAAAATTAAACCATTTCAATTTACAATATAAGAGTAAATATTTAATCTGAGAATTTCCTCTCATTTCACCATAGTTCTCAAAAGTTACAAAATTGGCAGGAGGAGTTCCTTTTAAGTACCACTTCCAGAATTTATACAACATATAAAATATTGCTGATCAGGTATGTTTCACTTGGATGGAGGAGAAGAAAGGGTAAAGGAAGGTTTTAAGTAAACCTTCCTGTTTGGGCATTTTATAAAATGAGGAATTTTCTTATGATTCTCCCAAGCCTTTCTTCTTCTTCATTGCATGTTCCTATCAATAAATTACTTACAAAAGTTTATTTCATTCTTGTTTGATTCTCACCAAAATTGAAACTCTTAAAATGAGTATGAAAGTTTGAAGAATTTGGAATTAGTGGCCCTTCACACACACACACACACATTATCTTAACTTTTATTGCTTCTGCTTTACAGAAACTCTGTAAATTCTACACGTATGCTTTATCAACAAAAAGATGCAAAAAAGAGGCAAAAGGGTGATGAGAACGAGACCAAGAGGGTGAAGCAAAAGAGACCAGATAAAAATTTCCCTAACCTGCAGTCTTTATCAATCTGAAGGCATGCTTCATGCATATTTGTATTTAATCGGTCCATCAAGCTATCTTCAGTCACACGGTAAAGAAAACTTCCTGCTACAGTTCATGTCCTCAAATGGTCATACAATAACAAAATAAGTTCGTGCCTATGCTAGACAGCCAGAAACAGAGAATGCCATATTATGTGCCAAATTATGACTGACATTTAAGAGAATGCATTGTGGCAACATATGAGTATAACATTTTCTGCTTATAGTAGTTTAAAGTGTACAGCAGAAGTTCAACAAGCCATGGTTCTTGACTTGGTGATTTCAGAAAATACCCTTAAACAAGTTCAAAGTAGAAAACAAGTAATCAATAGACACTGAATTTGTTCAATTATCTCTTACAACATGCTCCTGCACTAAGGAATTGAAAATTGTGTCTGATTAAATGATAAGTTACCTGACCTCTTCACATCAATGAAACCATCATTTCTAATTCTTTCCATAAAATCTTGTCCAAGCCGTTCTTTAATTCCTGCCTTCAGATCATAACGTCCAGAGATGTTGACAACTGTTTTAATGTCATGATATTTAGAAGCATAAAGAAGCACCACGCCACCTCCTGCATCACGATACAGTTACAATTATTAATAGTTCAATTATGCATACAAACTTGAAAATATATATTGAGAGAAGCAATTTGAGAAGATGTATCTGTCAAAAGTTTTCACTAATAAGTTAGATTTCACTGATCACAAAGGAAAATAAAATGACCACCCACATAGGGTAGGGGCATAGGAATTTTCATAAACCTATATAATACCTATATTTGTAAATTACTTCTACTGACCACCATGTTAAAATGAAAAAACTAACAATAATACCTATATTTATAAATTACTTCTTCTCCTGAAAGTGGGTCCTGGTTCTATTTCAAAAAAAAAAACATAACTCACTTCATACTACGTACATCATTCAAGGTTTTCTATCTTAACAACAAAACCATCAGGAAATTACTTTAAGAAGAACAATTATCATAATACCATCAATTATATGATGGAATATAATTGAAGAGTGAGTATAAAACTCAGCACACATATCCTAAATGCCTATCTTGACCTATACTTTTCAACATTTTCTTGTGACAGAAACACTTACAGATAAGAGAACAAGTCAACATACCTTTACTGTGCCCAACAATTGCACTAACTACACGGTTTGATTCATTGAAATGTTGAGTTACAGCATGTAAATCATCAGCCTCCCTCCAATAGTGGCCATACTGAAATGTACCATCACTTTCCCTAGAAGGAAAGTCAAACAGCTAGCTATGTCAAGGCAAAATATAGTGAAGCAAGATAAATGATCCATAATTTTTATTATGTTTCAGTGATCAGATTAACCTATCCAGTTCTGATATGCAATCAAAAAGTAATAGTTTATAGTAACGCTATAATTAGCGCATAGATACAACTTTAATCAACATAAAATTATAGATAGACAAACAAAAACTTGTTCTTGTGCACATAATCCTCATGTTGCTGCTATTATCAACTTATTCTAGTAAGCCACCAAGCACAAAAGTTACAATTCTATAAATTGTTGTAGAGTAGAACTGTAGAAGAATTCAAAGAATCATATATTCTTCTAAAAGAACAGAACCTGGATAACAGTGTTCAACAAACTTTATTTTTTTTTCTTTTTATCTTATCAACTATTGCATAATGCTACTCCAGTTTCAAAATACCCACTGCATCAACAAAGAGCCACTTGTTGCATATGTTCAGGATTCATGGTTAAAGTTATGTTTTGTGATACTAGTAAACTTACCCGTTTCCAGAAAAGTCAAAGCGGAAAGAACTGATTCTGGCATTTCCCAATGCACTAGCAAGGTTCACTAAGCTATCAGATTCCTGAAAATAAGAAAATTGAAGCGATGAGAACAACTGGGGAAAAATGAAGGGTTTATCTATGAAGCTTAAGATATGAAAGAAACCAACTTTTGAGGACCGAAAACCGTGGCACAAGATTACAATCTCCCTGGATCCAGAATCATGCAATATTCCCACAAGCTTTTCAGCGTGCTTGTTGGGTATTATGACTCTCTGCTGCTCAACACCTGAAAAGGTAATTAACAGATCCACAACATCAACTTCATATCTTTGAAATAATTGAAAATTAGAAAGGATAATTGAAAGTTCGATTTTTTTTAACTTCGCAATAAAAAGCACAGAATATTTATACCTGGGGTTTGTGCAGCCAGAGCCATGTTCAATTTGAGGGTTCTGGGTTTGTTGTGATTTGTTGGGATGGGAAAGCGAACCTGGTAGTGGGAAAATTTAGACAAGGAAGGCGTTAGAAAAAGCGAGGAATAAGCATTTTGCAGAAGGGTATCCATTTGTAGTACTGAAGCTGAACAATGATCACAAAATGAAGATGATGATGATGATGAGTTCACTTACAGAACAAACACTTGGTGTTGCTGTTGCCCCTGTTTTATTTTGTTTTGTCAGCTACTCAATTCTCACTCAATTGTGGAACATGATAGGTTTCGCCCCTGGGTTATTTGATGGAAATGCCTTTGGGTGTGTAAATAATAAGTTTAGGGTGTGCAAAGAGTAACCCACTCACTTGTTGGTGAGAAAGTCTGAGGAGCAAACATGACTATGAATAAAGATGGGTGAGCATCTAAATAGTGTAGATCACTGAGATACTAAGAGAGGATGAGTGTGATATATAATGTGATGTAATTGAAAGAAAAAAATAAAGAAAAAAAAATGGGTGTCTAAGGGTGTCTATACTATTTAGTATACACCATGTGATCATTAGAGTATTTATGGTGGAACTTCTTTCATTACAATGCAATGCTTATGTTATTATGCAATTTTTTACTTTCATTTTCATAGTTTACTCATTTCTTGCCTAAGTTTGTTCTTTTTCCTTCAAATATTTGGGTCGAATTTATATGTTTGTTGTTATTTGTTTAAAAGCTTTGTATTCAAATAGTTTTGAAAAGGAGGACTTGAATCCGGTGCTTACATTCATCGGATTCTATTTATTTACCAATAAATAAGTGGAAGCACCCCCTACTCCTCCTCCACATTCAGAGGAAGAAACAGAATCCTTCGTTGATAGTTTGGGTAGTTATTCAGGTTATCTTGTTCTTGGTTTTATGGTCCTGCTTTCCTTTGCCTTATATTGGCAAGGAAATTCAAGACCAAAGAAGAAGCATTAATTGTTGAAAAGAAGAAAGTGGCCAGAGAAAAATCCTTTGAAACTAAGAGTGGCAGCGGGACTAGATCGAAGTGTTCAATGGCATTCATCATTTACATCATAATCAACTCTTGTTGTTTTCTCAAGCCGTGCGTCGAAGCGATTGCAACTTGAGGACTTGCTGAGAGCTCCTCCTGCTGAATTGATTGGGAGAGGAAAGCATGGAAGCCTCTTCAAGGTGATGCTAGACAATGGAGTTCTTTTGGCAGTCAAGAGGATCAATGACTGGGGGATTTCAAAACAAGATTTTGAGAGAAGGATGAATAAGATTGATCAAGTGAGCATCCATATGTAGTTCCACTTGTTGCATATTATTGCTCACCACAAGAGAAGCTACTGGTATATGAATACATGGAGAATGGGAGTCTCTTCCAAATGCAATTAGGTAAGTTCCATTTGGGATAATAAGTACCAATGCCTATGTAAACAGTCTTAACCAAATGGTTGTCCTTTAAAACCAGAACATACGATGAAGATAAAAACCAAAATTAGCATACATAACAAAATACTAATAGCATGTTGGATCAGTTTTTCTTTCATCAAAATCAATTCTGAAACCTAGAAACTACTCACAGAAGCTTCTTCTCAGAATTGCTTATGGCTTCAGAATAATTGTAGAAGGGTTTCCAAACACACACTAAACAGTGAAACCAACACATTTTGTAGGTGTTTTTACATTATGATGCTCTTTTGCCTCTTGTAATGCAAACTTTTGGTCTTTTTGCTCTTTCCCTCAGTTGGTACCTGAACTGGAATGTAGTCTCAACTGATGCATCTAACCAAATGTTTTTCTACAATTTGAATGTTATTTCAAGATCCCCCCAAGTGGGCAATTTTTCAAGTGGGGTAGCAGACTTAAGGTTGCAGCTAAAATAGCATAGGCTTTGGCTTATATGCATGAGGAGCTTCATGGAAGTGGAATAACTCATTGTAACTTAAAATCAAGTAACTTTTTGTTTGGAAAGTATATGGATCCATGCATAAGCAGATATACTTTGACGGTGGTTGAAGGTCAAGCTCAAAGTGCAGTTTCTCACAGAAGAAGGCTAAAAAACAAGAGCCTAGCAACTTCTCATGCGTTAGCTGAGACTTTAATAATGACACTTCTATTCTTTATATCAGCTCACAAAAGAAATGTTCTATATATAGTATAACATGCATATAAAATTCGAGTTTCTCTAATTTTTATGTTGGGAAGATTGTGATCTGTGATCAGTATCCATTTGTATGGGAAAAAATGATTTTGATGATGAGAGAAGGAAATGGAAATATGCATCCATTCCTCATCCAAAAAAAAGAGTATACAAGTTAAAGAATAAAAGAGTATTTTGGCATCTCTGTCACTTTAAAATTTTGTGTAGTGTAGTCTGTAGTTAACAAGAGGAGAATTAAAGGGGCAGGACTTGGGTTTATTGCAAGGAATCATCTTGGATTCATTATGGCATCTGGTTGTACAAGAATGGAGGGTGTTGGTGATCCTACTATGGCTGAATTCTTATGATTTAGATGGGTCATTGAGCTTGCAAAATCTATTTCTTTTCCCGACGTCTATGTCTATTTTGAGTCGGATTGCTTAGCGCTTGTCAACGTTTGGAAGTCTAGATCGCAATCGCAATCCTATATATTTGCTATTATTCATGACTGTTATGTCATGAAAGAAAGAAAGAAGAGAGAATTAGACAGTAGAGAGAAAAATGTGATAAATAAAGCAGATTTAATAGATTGTTTAGTATGATAAAAAGACAAAAAAAAAAAATAATGTGTACATTCTCTCATCTTATTTGGTTAGATAGAAAAGTATGAGAAGAGAGAAAAGTACTTTTATCCAAAATGTCATTTTTATCATAAACATCTATAAATAAGTGTGATAATAATAGATGAGTAAAATGAAAAAGTAAGTATAAATTAATATACTCTCACATTTATCTTTATCTCATCTGTCTTTTAATTTACATATAATAATAATATCTATTATTTATAAAAAAAATTATTTGAAGTCTTAACTTCACAACCCAAATTTTGGCGCAGAAGTAAGCAACTAAATTTGTGTAAGTGTTTGTATAGAAGTTCAAACTCTAAGAAAATTATAGGCTTAATAGCACTTTTTGTCCCTCACTTATCACGATTTGGTACTTTTAGTCCCTAACAAAAAAAATTAGCTTAAAGGTCCCTCACTTTGTTAAACGACAGCGGTATTAATCCCTCGTCACTATTCCGTCAAAAACTAACGTTTTCCATCCAAAATTTAACAGTTTTTGGAAGAAAAAATAAAATAAAAAAACAACCCTCTTCTCCACCCTTCCCCTGACATTCATCCTCTTCTTCACCTTCTTCCCCCAAAACAAAACCCTAATCTTCCTTTCTTTCACCTTCTTTTACATTGTAATTGAAATGTTGGAATCAGGATTCGCCTCTTCCCTCTTCACCGCCCTCCTCCGCCCCTTCCCTCTTCGCCGCCCTCCTCTGCCTCTTCTCTCTTCGTCGTGCTCCTCTACTCCTGCCCCTTCCCTCTTCGCCGCGCTCCTCTGCTTCTGCCCCTTCCCTCTTCGTCGCGCTCCTCTGCTCCTGCCTCTTCCCTCTTCGCCGCGCTCCTCTGATGCGTGCTACAAGTAGCTCGAAGAAAGCACCCGCATCGCTTCCTCTTCTCTCTGGTGCATTTTGCCTTCATGGGTCTCCATCAAGACTCGATCTTGCGCTGGTTTCGAAGAAGGAGATGAAGGGAGGAGGGCTGAAGGTGAGCAGAGGAGTGGCGGCGCTGGTTGTGGATTCGATGGAGAGGGAGATTTAGGGTTTGGTTTTGGGAGAATAGGAAGAGGAAGGATTTTGCGTTTTCCTTTTCCAATTGCCTTTTTTTTTTCATTTTGGCACTAGATCCAGAAACTTCCTCCCTTCGTGAAATACCCACTTCACTTCTTTTCATGCCCAGCAGCTTGATCTTGTTGAACTTTGCAATTTTCTTCTACTTCAATGAATGTTTGCTGGGCAAAAATGGGGGAAATTAGGGTTTGGGGTTGTTTTGTTTTGGCCTGGGTTGCAACATTGAGAAGGGTGATGCATTCATTGTTCTGTAATCCAAAATTTGGTTTTAGATGAATTTTTGGGTTTGTAGGTGAGATGAAGAAGAAAAGGGAGAAGGATGAACTTCTGGGTTTCAAGAGTTTTTTTTGTTACAATTTTTTTTTTAATTTTGGATGGAAAACGTTAGTTTTTGACGGAATAATGACGAGGGACTAATACTGCTGTCGTTTAACAAAGTGAGAGACCATTTAAGCTAATTTTTTTTGTTAGGGACTAAAAGTGTAAAATCGTGATAAATGAGGAACTAAAAGTGCTATTAAGCCAAAATTATATTAGATATAAAAGTGATTATATAACTTCAAATCCCGTAAAATCAATTGGTTAGAGGAACAATTGGAATTTTTTTGTTTCGAGGAACCAGTCTTAAACTATCCCATGTCTTTTGGAGAGAAAAAACGAAAAAAACGTCCTTACGTTGGGTAAAGAAGTGGGGTAGCCAAATGTCTAATTCAAAGATACGATTGTACCAAAAGATAGATTATCTTTGCTCCCATTGTTAAACAATATGAAGTAAAACGTGAGGTGACTATTTATAAGAAGAATTTTTTTTTTTATTGACCAAGGTATTCCCACAGCCGGTTGCCGTGAGACTAATCCTTCGCTTCATGGTCAGCGCACGAAGCGGTAGGGGGCTGACCAATGAGTTTTTTCCATTCACAAGAACCCCCAACCACTCGCTTAAGGGACAAAGTGTTGAACCACTACGCCAATCCGCTTGGTTAAATATAGATTACCCCACGTAAATGTTACATTACCACTTGATTTTGGTATTTCCTATTTCCTATTTTAGGACCGAGGATAGTCAAAATTCCGTAATTATCAAAAAGGATCTGCCAAGATTTGTAAAAGGATCTTCCAAGATTTGTTTTTGGAATCGGTCATTCATCGAACTATATTGCACTCAATTTATGATTCATGGAAGAGACAAGAGACTAGATTTTCTTCAGGCCAAGATTTTGTGTGTATGAATCTATGGCAGCATGTTATCAATGAAAAGTCTCAAATGTGCTTGTCTCTCTACATTCATGTCAGATTGTTAACAATCTAACAATCTGAGTAGGCGGAAGTGATGAAAGAGAGGTTTTGAAGAAAAGAATCACAGTGTGTTATTTGTAATGTACTGCACTTTAATTTCTTAACTTAATAATTCTCGGTTACGCTCTATATTTATACAGAGATGACGATGGATATTTCGAGGTCAACTATTGCAACTATTATATTGAGAATCATAAACAATAATAAATACAAGATAAATATCTCGGATATTCCGGTTGTAAGATAATATTAACTATTATTAGATTAATGGTTTACAGGTGACATAGACTCAGACGACATGTCTGGTCAGACGATATCTCTTGATTATGCAGACGATACTTCCTTCTGTAGATGATTCTACTCAAACAATAGGATCAAATGAATTTATTCAAATATGAGTCTTTGTCAACAACAAAAATAATCCTACCATTAAATAAATTAAAATACTATGTCCATGATCATGTTATCATGCATATAATCAAATTGTATTTAATTTAAATATTTGCAAAGTTTAATGGTAGATGTTTAGTTTTATTTTACATAATATATATTAAAGCAAAGTAATGTCATGAAGTATAAATGAGGTTTGATTTGATAACGGTAAACTTTATAAGGACTCTCAATTCAACATTTGTATTGGTGAATTTCGAATTCTGCACAGAAATTAAATGATATAAGTGTACAAGCTTGACATTAAATATGAGATATTATAAAAAGGTAGAAGAGAAAAACAGAAATAAAAAGAAAAATGAATGAAAACGAGATCGTACACACAATGAATGAAAACCCCAATAGGTGAAATGCTTCCCGCTACTTTTTCAACGTATCATTCGTTCATGCAGACAATTCGTCAAAACCCCTAAGCAAGTGGGGCTTTATTTTTTTCTGGTGTCTCTCTGATTGGGTTTCACACTTCCATTTTCATGATGTAGACTTTTTCCCAAGTGTAGATTCACACCCGATTCTTCTAAACATTAATATTTCTCTGTTTGATCTGTTCTTTCTGTACGTTCACACATAATTACCAGCTATATATATGAATTATATATGACTAGAGGAATCTGTCTCCAAATCCAGCAACACATATATATAGAAAACTAGAGGCTATGTTACCTTAACCATCAAGCAAATTGAGACCAATATAACACACACACACTGATCTTATTATATCATAATATATATGCAAAAGCCTTGACATGGATGGTGTCTTTTCCCTCCCCGGACCCGCTAGAATTGATTTCCTTCGTTTTCTGACCCGGTCTTTTCACTGCGCTTACATTTGTTTGTGGAGATATCATCATTCCAATTTATCCAAGTATGATATATAATTGCTATTTGAGAATTTCTAAGGCTTGCACTTACACTTTGATCTTTTGTTTTGTTTTTCTGTAGTCGTTTGATCTTTTTGGATGGTTTCTACAATGTAACAAGTGACCAACCAAGCTCTTCTTTGGGTAGTAGTTTAGCTGAAAGGCTTTTTAACCAATATCATTGTTTAACGTTTGATGTCAATGATGAGTAAGGCTAAATTTCCTGTTCCCTGTTGATTTTAATGCAAATTAACATGATTCTTTTGCTGTTAAGTTCATTACATCAGCAAGTAGAGTTGTTTTCTTCTTCCTAATGCTTGTTTTACTTTTTCTTTTAGCTTTGTTCCTGGAATAGCTTTCAAGTACCACCTTCCCTATCTAGAGCTGCAACAATTTGACCTTCTAAGACTATCATCCACAGAAATTCAGACACAATTCTTTCAAGTAATTAATCACCTTACACCAATGAAACAGCATTAATTAGTCTACAACAAAGAAAGTTATGCCTATCAAGGATATATTGCTAATTAAAGTAACTTATTTTATGTTTTCACAGGAAGCAAGGATTAAGGTAGGTTTATTGTTGAAGAAACTGAAACCCTTCATAGTTGTTAATTTCCTAAAATTTACAATGAACCAGAAAACAAACACACAAAAATTCCAGTTGTTGCTGTCATTTGCAGACTGCTATTTTCATGGGGTGCAACGAAGGAGAATTTGAGCTTGGGTTCTCCTATACATGTCAAGTAAGCAAATGCAAACCTATTTCTTTAACCAAGAAAAATGATAATTATCCGACATATATCGCATAATGCAGTCACACAACAAACATCCTTTGTGAGAAAAGAAGAGGCGAAAGAGAAGTAATGAAGACAATATATAATAAGTGTGATAAGAAAAAAGATATAGAGGCTCTTCGGATGAATGCTGGCTAAAGATCACTTATTGAAGCTTATCCAATGTTAAGCTGCAATGTGCTCTATAGTCTATATCCAAACCGGTAGATAGAGAGAAAAGTAAGGTTATGTGGTGTCTGCCTAGTTTGGATCTCTAAGTATCTTTAACCAAATCAGAGATGTTATTAAATTACATCATGAATTGATCTGTCCTGCAGGTTGACATTCAGACCGCACTTGGGAATTTGTTTCCAGAAATTTTCTGTCTAGAACAGTCCCAATTATTTCATCAGAATCCACCTTCATCATCTTCATCTTCTTTGATACCTTTATCTACATCAGGTAATCCTGAATACTCATCCCAGTTGTTCAGAAATGAAACCTTTTCTGCACTTCCCACAGTGCCACCCACACAAACTATAATCCCATACCAACAAAACATTCAAGCATTAACTCAAACAGTCCCTAGTCAAAAAATCCCCACCCCAGACAGTGAACATGATGCAATAGTAAGAGCATTTATCCATGTTATATCTTCACCTTCTTCTTCTTCAACTTCTCATCACCATCAAAATTCTCCTTGTACTTCATGGGTACATCCAGAAGCTACTGCTTTCAAGAGATATAGACCAGATTATACAATAGTTCCAAATAGAACATCCCAATTTTGCAGGCAAAGCTTAATGAAGAGATCGTTTGTATTCTATAGAAGCTTAAATTTGATGAGAATGAGAGAACGCGTTCAAGCGGCACGTTCCAGTAATAGAACCCATTTGCATCATATGATATCAGAGCGAAGAAGGCGTGAAAAACTCAATGAGAATTTTCAGTCACTGAGAGCACTACTTCCTCCGCGAACTAAGGTATAATATCAAGCTTCAATATTCTCTTCTCATAAGCATGCATGTACATAGTTTTTTCATGTGAGAGCAATATTTGCAATTTTGCATGAGTGTAGTGTAAATTGGCACAACTAATAAGAGAAGCTCAAGATATGTTAAAATAAGCTTTGTATATTATTCTCAGGAAAATCTTGTTTACAAATTATTAATTTTAGGAGCATATTCTAAATACAACATGCACAAAATATTATATTACTAAAAATATATTTAATGGGAAGGGTAGTCTTTTACATGGTCTACTTTAGAACTGCATATTTAAATAATATTCAAATATATTAGACAGCCACAAGCTACTTATGTTGGGGTGTGGCCAATGTTGTTATGTCTACCGATCAGCCTTGTTAAATTTTATACGAAAGTGTTTTAATGTGAAAAATGTTTGGTAGGTACCTCATTACTAATAGACACCCAAAAAAGAAGAGTGAAAAAAAAGTGATTATAGAGGTAATACATAATAAGGTGTCACATGTAGAAAGAGATATGAAGAAAACTTGCATGCATTTAGGGTGTCGCTATTATATAGGTGTCTAAAAATTGAGATTGTTTTAATATTATCTTAAATATTTTATTAGTTGTATCAATGCTCATTAGAAACATGCTATTATAGGTAACAACTATACATTCTTTCATATGTTATATTCCAAACAATGACTGAGAGATTATAATTAACTTGGGTGGTTTAATTTAGAAAGACAAAGCATCGATCATTATAGCAGCAAAGGAGACAATGAAGGCCTTGAGAGGTGAAATTGTAAAGCTTAACATGAGAAATGACAAGTTGATGAAAGAATTCGCCATTGCTGAAGAAAACAAAGCTAACTCTTCAAAGGAAAGATTGAAAGTTGAGGTTTCAAATGTGCCAGAACCAGAAGCAAGCTCATCAGAAGAGCGAATGATGGACTTGCAAGTTACTTTGAGAGGAGATAGTTCTCAAGTTGATTTATTGATTCGCTTATTAGAATTCTTAAATCGGATTCAGAATGTGACATTAATTTCCATGAATGCAAACACCTATATTACACAAGGGACAACCGTTAATCAATTAACCTTCAGGCTAAGGAGTATTGAGGTATGTAATGTAACCCAAAGAAAATTAATTAAGTTCATATAATAGTGCGTAACATGTTGGAAAAAATTTCCTTTTGTGTTATATGAATGTAACTACTACTTGTTAGTTGTTAGAACACAAAATCTAGTTCCTATAATGGTTCAACCGTTCAAGTAATATTGAAATTAAGCCAATTATTTTGTGAAAAACTAAAAATAGTGGTTAGTTTAGAGGTTTTGACCAAGGTACTTAATCATATATATATAATATCTCTAGGCACTATATTATCACAAGAGCTTTCTTAATCAAATCTCATAATTGGATTTATAAAAAGTATATCCCGTACGGTATCCTAGAGTGTCCCTCTATTAGGTTTGTGATAGAATCAATTATTCATCATATGGTAGAATGTTCTAAAGTTGAAAGGAAGGAGCTCAGAAAGTGTATTGTGATGGTTTGGTTTGGTTTGGTTTGGTAGGCTGAGGTTTGTCACTTTACGCTGATTTGATCTAAACTATGTGATTAAAAAAGGTAATTCTATTTTGGCAGCCATCAAATATACAAGTTGATCATAACTTTTTTTTTTTTTTGCAATTCTAAGGTGGATCATAATAAAAATTTGTCCACTATGCTCTTTATGTAAAATTCATTTATGATCATTTTGAATATAATTTAGGAATTTCATTGACTGATTTTGCACCCCACAAAAAGTTATTGAGCGGTTTAAATGTAAAAGTTTAAAACTCGATGTTTATCGATCAAAACCATAAAATATCAATTATATATATATAAATAGCATATCAAATGAGATTCTTATTTTGAAAAATGAGAACTATTAATATCAATTATTAAATTAAAATGAACGATTTAAATTAAAGCAACAAATTAATGCTGCAAGAATAATACCAATGTGCATTGTGGTGTTTTAATATGCATTAATGTTATATATATATACACGGATTACCGATATATTTATACTTGTTATTTATTATGAACATATTAATAAAATTAAACTTTAAAAGATATGACGATAAATAAAAATTATAAATTCAAAATATAGTCATGAATGAACTTTACTCTTTTTTTCCTTTATATATATTTCCAGAAGGAATAGTGAAATGTTTTACTTTGGAATTCTAATCATATAATATGTATATATAATTGGTTGTCAATTGTTTAACTATTAATTTTGTTTTTCATTTTTTCTTATAAGATGAAATTCTCACTATAAAATAGTTAAATTACATAAAGATACTCAAGGATAAACAATTGGAAAGATAGAGGGAGAGATAATAAACTTTTTTTTTAAGAATAATTAACATGTAAGTTTTCAGGGAAATGAATGGGACGAATCTGCCCTCCTGGAAGCAGTCAGAAGAGTGATAGCTGACCTGATAGCAATCGTGTAGGGTGTCTGGTGCATGGGAGAGATCATTGTGGGTGTTGGTGTCTTGGTAAATCTTTGAAGTGAGAACTAAAGAGGGTTTTGTGGAGAGGGATCAAATCAATGGAGAAGAAATATTGAATTCTTATGTTTATTTTGTGTGTGCAGAGATAAATCTTGAATTTGAGGGAAGGGATTTGTAAAGGGTGTATTTGAGAGGGAATTAGAATTGGGAAAGAAGAGAAAGGGGTGAGCTTGGTTGGGGTTGATCATTCACTCTGCAAACTCGTTGGAATTTTTATTTTAGTTTTAATTTCATTTATTTTTATTTTAGTCTTAATTTGATTTTTTAAGGTGATGGTGCCTTTGTTCTATTTCTTTTATTTTTTATTATTTACTGATATGTCATAAGTGGTGTAACTAGCAAAGTGGTGCAAAGATAGGTCAAGGTGGTGTGAATAGTAGTGTCACATAAGCAATGTCCATTAAAAATTGGAGGCTTGATGGAGGGACTTAAATCGCACAAAAAAAATTTCAGGATGTAAATCGCACGTTTTGAACATCAGAAACCCAAATCGCACAAAAGTAATAGGTAATGACCAAAATTGTTATTAAGCCAAAATATGTATATATATTGTCCTAAGTACATCACAGATAGCAAAGATTCAAATGAGATGCATGTGCAAAACTTGCATAGCAAAATGAAATCTTTACAAAAATTTGGTGATGACTCTACTATGGAGTAAGGACCTTGCTTTATAACCAGTTAGTCCTTTACTGTCACCTTACATGTGCCATATGACTGAGGCGTATATAAAATGGCACAAAAATTTAATTTACAGGTGGTGCAGTGACTTAAACATTTAATAACAAGCAAGAATGATGAAGAATTTGACTCCACTAAGGGATGGAAAATCACAATCTCATCTATTAATTTTCCAATCAATAGTTATAACTCCACACATTACCCTCTAATGTGCACCAACCACTTCAGATTTCAGGCCAGAAGCATCCAAGGTATGCATCCCTTCTGAGGGCCTTCTTCATTTACTGTACACCAATTTATCAAGCAACAGCATGCATCAATCCTGTGGTCAAGATTGCGGCGGGGAAAAGAGTCATACTTCAGGTTCATTCACAAAATCAAGCTTCTACAACAACTGCGGTTTCTTCATCAATAGAATCAAGGGTTGAAATTTCTTCCAGGACTTCTCCACTATCCGACTCTTCCACCTTTTCTGTTTCAGCATTGAGAAGCTTCTCCCTGAGCTTCATTTCGAGTTCTTCCAATACACTAGGATTCTCAGCCAGGAAATCCTTGAGAGCATCCCCGCCGCGGAAACTCTGTTCGTTGTAGTAATACATTGAACCAGCTTTCGAGATGAATTTGTATTTAAGGCTCAACTTTATAATCTCGGCTACCCTAGATATACCCTTGCCAAATTGAAGCTCGAATTCAGCAGTTTTAAATGGAGGGGCAAGCTTGTTCTTCACAACCTTGACAACAACCTGGCTTCCTATAATCTATGGACACAAAAACCATAAAGGATTAAACATAGGTCATCAGTGGACCAGTTTTTAACATGGTCAACCATAGAATTGTCCAATTAATTAAGGACCGGTGCATCGCACAGGTTTCATCCTAGTATTGAACAAGCAGAGATCAAATACAAAAGATAAAGTGCATGGGGGAAAAAAGTTTAACCCTAGATAAAAAGTGAAAAACTCAAGTTTCTACACAGGACATCATTAGATCAATAACCAATGAACAAACACAAGTAAAATGGTTTTGTCCAAAACATATCAACCAAATGATGCAACCTGATCTACAGATTAAAAAAGAAAGCCTATTTCAGAACAGAACATTGCTAATTCCAGTCAACTAAGTTAACATTTGGAGTTTTGGACGTACATGCCAATATCAAAGCAGGAAACATGACAGCAGAAGAATTAATAGATTATTACCTCTTCACCTTTCTTGACAAATCCTATTCTCTTGATGTTAAGCCGCACAGAAGCATAGAATTTCAAGGCGTTACCACCACAAGTAACTTCAGTGGGCCCACCAAATCCCCCAAAAGTAGAAATCTTTGACCTCACCTGTAAAAACATGCAAAAGAATTCCGTTATAAGACAATAACATCTTTCTGTTAATCTGAACAAAAGTACTCTATCCAAAAGAAAATAGATATATACACAAAAGCATATATATATTCTTACAGAATATACACAAACAGTGAAGAATTATATCATTCAAGTCATTAACATGGCTTAAGAGTTAGGATCAAAGAGCTCCCGAGAACACCTGTAATCAGATCTAGGTCTGGCAGAGCAAGTGCATCTTAACATAAGTTTACAAGCTAGGTTCACTTGTACATGGCAAATAAATAATTACTATATCTAAGCAATTCAGGTAATCTGGAAAATAAAAAGTGCACAGCACACACTCCACCTCAGTTTTAGAGTTTGTGGCTCTTATATTTACTTTGTTTCTTATATTTTTTTAAAATAAATTTTCATATTTTAAAAGAAGAAATAAAGGGTGAACATAAAATTCATGCCCTATATTCTGCATTTACTTGCATAAAAAGGAGAGAGGTGAAGTGAAACTAAGCAATTACATTCACGACAGAGAGAAGCAGAACAAAGTTAGGGAGGGAGAAGAAGCTCAATATTATCCACAAAGAACATATGAATTATGATAGAGGAACTTGTAATAATGAACACAAAATCGGCTCAACCAATAACTGGTAAATGAAAATAATAATGGTCAGCATAAGTCAAGGAAACGTAGTCATAGACCAAGAGGAAATTAGTACAGGAAAGATTAACCCAAAGCAAAGTCTCCTATACATGCTAAATTCTCAGGTTAGTATCAAATGATATTCACAATCTGACCAAAGGAAAACTTGCAACAGTGCATTGAACAACTTTAGTTGATACCTGGTTTATAAAAATCAATATACTTTGAGAAAGTGACAAAGAGTGGCTTAATTTTCGAAGCGCCTGACTCATCAACCTAGCCTGCATTGCCATGTGAGCATCACCCATCTCACCATCAAGTTCACCTTTAGGAACAAGAGCCGCCACCTATAAGAGAAAGACTGCAAAAAGTTAGCAGACATATACCTAAAACATTAGAGATATTCAAACCAATGAAACAAGATTTAAATGACAGAATGGGAGAAGTACAGAGAAAGGTTAAAGAGGAAGACTACAATTTTACTCATCCTTTCCAGTTTCCACCATTTTATAAAACTCAAGTCTCTGCAAAAGTGGGTTCAAGAAGACAAAATGCAAAATAAAACAATTAAATTTAAGAATGAGCAAAAGTTAACCCCAGTTCTATGGTAAAAATTATGCGAGCATTCTAGAACAAGATTTCAGTTTCCACATCACATGTCTCATACTCCCTTAATTTTATATCTGCAGGTGGTGAGCGTAAGTACTGATAAGAATTAGATATATGAATCCACCAACACATGTTTAAATCAAATTATTTCTTACACTAATGAATAACTTTTGTAGGACGAGTATTTAAAATAACTCGGTAGAATTCGATGGTGAATGGTGATTGGCTAAAATCACTGTCTAGTTGGTGAAAGTGCAATTCATAACCTGGTTTACTCAGTCCTTCAACAGATAAGGGAATTCATACAGCTAACAAGTACATGTTTGATATCATTTTGAATAATAGTCAAAAAAGTATTAACAGAAACTAAAGAAAAAGAGCTCCGTACTCTTACACTGTCAACAACAAGTACATCAACTGAACCACTACGGATTAAGGTATCCACAAGACTAAGCGCTTGTTCACCACAATCTGGTTGTGAGAGAAGTAAGTTCTTGGTATTCACACCAATAGACTCTGCAAGTGTCTTATCTAGGGCGTGCTCAGCATCAACAAAGGCACAATAGCCTGCATGAAACAAACATATCAATATCCACATAGAGCAACTACAAAACCCTTGAAGAGATTATCCGCAAGTGCATGTTTGTTTACTGCCCAAATCCAATCTGTGGCAAATAAAATGGGGTCACACAGTACATATATTTGTTTGGAATTAATTTTGACCATTTAAAGTAAATTTTGTTCTGGATACAATTGATTCTGAAAGAAGTAAAAATGTTACGCTTTCAAGGAGAATAGGGTTTTGGGTGTACGAAGAATAATTTAAAAATAAATAAATTATATTTGCACTTTAAGAGTGATTCTACTTTACCTTCCAAATAAAATCAATTCTTGTAAAGTCTAAACTCACTTTTAAAACATTATTCCTCAACACAGATCATATTCAAAGTTAATTCAACCAATATCTAAACCAAACATAACCTAAATCATAGTATTCAATGTACAAGCCTCCTCATCTTGATTAGTAATTTAATATTGTCATGAACCAACTATCCTCAACCCATGAATGATTTTATATTATACTTGTAACACATCCACTCACCCAAGAGCTCATTGGGCATGAAGAGTGGAAAATACACAGCCCCTACCTACTTTTGTTGAAGTTCAACTTTTTACTAGAATAATAAGCGAAATAAGGATGGAACTTCAAACCACTAGGTCATAGCGGGTCTTATATCATGTCATTAACTAATTATCCCAAAAGCTTAATTGGTAGGTGAAGATACATGAATGATTTTATATTATACTTCTAACAAATATAATTAAACTAATAGAAAAATCAGCCTGAAAGATTAACAAAACCCTCCAAATATGTATTGTGCAATACTTGAATTAGACAAAATATGCCTCTTCATTCTCTGCTAAAGTAACAAGGGAAGTCAAGAACAGGACATAACCCTATTTACTACAAGAAATCAGCTAGCAGCATAGCACATACAAATTACTGGCACATCGTAGAAATAAGGATATAGAAAATGAGAACTCTTATACAATTAAATCACCGCTTTGCCCCTTCCAAATAATATTAGTTAAAGGTCCTCCTGAGAACCAGAGTTAGGCATTCAATGAGAAGTCCATGCAAGGTATTACCTCTACCAAGTAAAAAGGAGGGGGGAGGAGATTTAATCAATTACGAATCCATGGCTACTATAAGAATATACATGACTCACATCTTAAAAAGTTAGATCCGATATCTAATACAAGCATACTACAACCAAAAGGCAATAGACATCACAATTATCATTGTTAAAGTAGCATATAAAGATAACCTCCTTGCTTCTGTGCCTCCGCAATCACATGCAAAGCAAGAGTAGTTTTTCCAGAAGCCTCTGGACCATATATTTCCACAACGCGTCCCTACAAACATCAAACAGTTACATATAATAGCTAGCATGTGTGCGTGCGCATGTGTGGGTGTGTGTGTGTGTCATGCATGAGGAAACTGAAACCAAGCAATGCCTCTTTACCTAGAAACATTTTTATCCGTAAGAAACTGCCAACCTAAATAATCAACCATGAATATTAACCAATGATAACAACTATAAACACCTGACATAGACTATTTTTTCATCATAGCAGATAGGTCGAAATAGGCTTTCCACAAAGAAATCGACAAAACTAAATGTAAAAGGAAAACAAACAATGTGGGGAAAATGGAAACTATGTCACCAGCAACCATTAGATACATTAAAAAAGGCTCTAGGTTATTCACATGTGACAAATGAGCAAGATTTTTCTTCATGCAGGGGATGTAGGCATACCTTCGGAAGTCCACCTATTCCTAGTGCTAAATCAAGAGCAAAAGAACCAGTAGGCACAACAGGTACATTTTTTGGTGAGACAGAGCGACCAAGCCACATTATAGATCCCTTTCCAAATGCGGAAGTGATCTGATCAAGAGCTTGTTGAAGGGCCAAGTCTTTCTTAGACATGTTCTCTTCACCTGAGTCACTTCCATCAGATTTAGAGCGCCTTCTACCTTCAGGTATGTAGAAATGAAAATGTTGTCAGCATGTTAAATTCAAATTAGTAAAACTCCTATGAAAACTGAAAGAACGAAGGAAACTAGAGCAGAATGATCTGAAATAATGCATTATTTACGACAAATCTGATACAGTGCTACTGACACCAATCGAAGAGGTAGACAAGAAATCAAACTGGTATGAAATCTCTGAACAAGAAAATACAAATACTGTTAGGGTTCTAAATATTATTGGGCCTGGAGCGAATGGGCCTACCTGACTTTGGGTCTGGGTTTGATTTTATCTATCACTGTTAGTTTTAAACTTGTTTGGTTAAGTTTGCTTTTATTATTTGAGTTGGGCCATGTTATTTGTTTAGTAGGATTATAACAGTTATAAATAGGAGTGTCTTCATTAGGTGAGAATTATGTTTAGAAGTATTGGAATTGTAAGGGGATTTTCCCTTAGAGGGGTTTCACCCTTGGAAAGAAGGTTCTCCTTCTTGTGAATCCATTAGGACTGAATTTCGTATATCTCTCTTCTGTTTTTCCCTCTCCTCTTTTACAGTTTTCTGTTAGGATAATTTAAATCCTAACAAATACTGAAGGAAATCCTAGAGTCCTTATAAAGTAATTAGCATATGGAAGTGACTGAAGTATGTTATACCAGACTTTTGCTGAATCAGCTAAGCTGTAAGGAAGTTAAGTAGTTATACAGTCAGCTCCCTAGTTCTCAAACCATAAATTTACCTCTGGTCTGTATTGTAAAATGTTTATTGATGAAGTCATTTCCAGCAAAAGTAAACTCTCTCTGAACATTTTCTTTCATTTTCTCACACATAATAGACCTGTATCAGTCCTGGTTCTCTCCCACTCATTCAATAAAAAGAAAAATTCCTCCCTCTCTCCTTCCTCTCTTCCCCCTTTTTATTAATTCATTTCTTTCCTAACCATCTAACCAATCCTCTTTCTGATTTCCCTCCCATCCTGCCACATTGGTATGAGGTTACACAGTTGCCCATGCTGACTCCCCCATCCTCTCTTGCTACTTCCCACATGTTTCTTCCCAATCTCTCCTTTGTTTCTACCTTTTGCACCTTAGTCACAGTAGGATGCCGAACATAAAGAAAAATGAGATAAATTTGCGAGAATAAACAGCAGAGACTCCTAAGTCATGTGTGCTTAGGCTTAGTGCCATTCAAATACACAAAAATCATGTAACAAACAGCTTTAAACTTTTGTTTTAGTTTGGTTCAACACATGAATACACCAACTAGGATGTCCAAGTCAAAGAGCAGAACCAGGCGCTAGGAGATGTACAACTCTACTATATTCCATTATCCAGCATCAACTAGAGAAACATAATTGCGACATCTCACCAAAAAACACCTTGAGCTTAACTGGATTAGCTAAGTCAAACCCCTACCCAAGGAAACCAACAGTGGATACTTGATACTTGTTTAGAACACTTCCCATGTTATGGCAGCTAATAAATCACAATTTTCAAAAGCATATGAAAATCTTTTTGGCATGTTGATAGGCATAAATGGCCTTTCAATATAAATAATTCCTCCAAATTATCATCTTTCAATTTCAGGTAAAGGGAAGGGAAGAAAGCAAAAGAGTTTCAATGAACCACCTTTAGATGAAAAGCTCAAAACCTGTGAAGTGTCAGATATCCCTAGTTTAAAGCCCTGCTAATGAAAGTATTAAATATGTCAATGAATTGCGGATTATGTTCAGTATCAGAAATTAAAAAGAGATAGAAGATGCAAAAAGAGTGCTAAATAGTCATATATACTTGTCCATGAACATAAACCAAGAAATGATCGAAGTTTTTTTTTTTTCCTTTTCTCTCTCTTTTCTAAGAGGACAAATATTCCTCTGACATTGATCTCCAAGACATAAACATATTAAACTAAATAATATTAAAAACCAGTTAAAAGTGCCAGAGAACTGCATTAGAATCCATCAATTGATAAGAGAATGCATAAACAGAAGAAAGAGAGAGCATGGGATGATGGGTGAACTTAACACATGTTTGATAAAAAGAAAACTGATCACTGTGCCCCAACATTAGCAATCAACTGATTGAATAAAAGGGAGGGTTGCAAAGAAAGAAAACATGTAGTGTATGGACCTGAGGGACGAATAGGGAGCGACTGAGAAGGAAAGTGTTCCGAAGCAGTCTCGCCATAGAAGCAGGTGCAGGTTCAGGTTCAAGCTTCAAAGTTGCAACCTTTATATATATTCATCCCCAAAAGGAAGAAACTTTTATCAACAATGAAGTGTGAAAGAAAATTAAATTGATTTTATGTTGATGCATGTGAATCATGGAGTGAATCAGTGAAGTGACTCACACCGTTTTGCACTGCCCTTGCTGGGTTTTCTTTTTTATTATTAGGGTTTCATCTTACAGGGCGTTTGATTTCCCTCCCTTTTCAATTTCTATCCCAATTTTGACAAAAAAAATACAGTCAAACAGAGAGAGGAAAGGGTCGGGTTGTGTTGGCTATGTTGACCTTGGACTTTTTTATTTAAATGTATTTATTTTTACAACAAATTGGGAGTGTTATAATAGTGTCTTTAAGATAAGGTAATGTTTGGTGACAGGGTACAAGATAAAATAAAATAGGATGACACAGTATAGGATGGAATAGGACTACAATGCTTTGTGTGTTGTCTTTGTTAACTCTAAGAGATTATAACATAATTATAATTTTAATTACATATACAATCTTGTATGTTTAATATTTGATCGAGTATAACAAATAGAATATTATATAAAACACATTATTGTTTATTTTATTATATAATCACTTATTTTAAAAAAAATCACTTATGTATTTTTAAAATGTTAGTATATATTTTCCAAAAAATAAAAAATAAACCAGGTTACTTCTTTAAGCTATTTATAGTAGCTTTTGAAAAAAATATTATTTAAGTGATTTTTTTAAGTAAAAAATAATTTTAAACTGTTTGGATACAAAATTATAAAGTGAATTTTTTATATAGAAGTGAATTTAAACTCTTTGTCATTGTTTATTTTATGATATAATCACTTATATATTATCAATAATTTTAAACCGTTTGGATATAAAATTATAAAAGTGTTTTTTATATATAAGTAATTTTAAATCGTTGGTCATCGCTTATTTTGTGATATAATCACTTATTTTCAAAAAAAAGTACTTGCTTATTTTTAAGTTGTTTTTTTACGCTTTTAAAGAAAATAAAAACTAATTATTTCTTTAAGCTATTTATAACCATTTTTTAAATAATCAATTATTTCTAATATATTTTTAAGTAAAAACATTTGGCTTGTTGTTCATCACTTAAAAAAAGTGATTTTACTTTTAAAAAAAATAATTAATTTTATTTTAAGTGATTTTTTAAAAAGTTGAAATTCATTTATGTTTGTCTACAAATATAATAAGTGTTTTTCCCTTTAAGAAGTGATTTTTAATTATTTTTGTATACTTTTTCTTAAAAATGATTTTTTCAAAATCAATAACAAACACATAAAAATATGCATAATTTTATGTAATTAATATTTATTTAATAATAATTTATATCTGCATAATTTTTTTATTAATCTTCTATTATTATGTAACCAAAATATTTCAAATATAAATTACGGGTGTTTTTCATCAGGTAAAAGTTTTAAAAGTGTTATGTTGTTTTCCTGAACTTTCAACTCATCAGTTTTAGGCAATGGTGATTGTGGTGAAAAGTGACAAACAACAACAGTCGTACGTGTTTGATGGCAGTGGCAGCAACGGAAGTTGTCAAGCAATGACGAGGATCTCGCAGTAAAAAGTTTTAGAATAGAAACAAGCTTCTGGAGTGGAGAAGCCTAAGGTCGTGTATTAAGCTTTAATGCAATTTTGCATTAAGCTTGATGGTGCAAAATTGCTCTCAATCTTGTTGGTTCGATAGCTCTCACATTGATGAACAACCCAGATCAACAATGACTAGAACAAATTATTGAAGAGTGTTGGAAAAAAACCGCCGCCATATCTGACATCTGAAATTGCTAATAATATACCTTTGGGTAGAATTCCGTTTAAACGCCCCAAATTTAATTTAATATTCTACAAAACAAAAAGCTAGTGCGTGATTTCTTAGCTTTGATGAAGTCGATAACAGCAATGAGAGAAAGCACAAAATCATGAGGCACGGCACGGCACCACCTACTATATATTTCAAGTATAGGAGTCCAACATATAAAATTCAAGCAAAATAGCAAACACAGCATCCTAACTAAATAAATAACGACATTCTCTCCAAACTGGCGCAAAATAGGAGAAAAGGACTCTTAATTAAGACTACCAACATTTTGATAAAAAAATTGAATAGAGGAAACATTAAAACCCACATGAATCAAATTTTTCTTCAGGCATTCTTCAACACAAACGAAACTCAACTGCGCGTTAATGAACTTCTACTGCTGCTTGCACTCTGTAGGACGCTCACCTGCCGCACCATCACCAAGCTGAGGTCTTCCACCCTTCTGAAGATTTATGTCAACATAGAAATCAGGCATGTAGTCCAGCAGATTAGAAAGAAAAATAATATCAAAAGTAAGATGACATGTCTATGTATCAGTAACATATACCACTAAACTTAAATCACAAATCAAAATATCTAACCTTATGTGCAGATGACTGCAGCAAAAGTTGAAATTGTCGCCATAGGAGAGGTCAAGAACCAAAAAAAGAAAAAGATTCATTCAGATTCAAACCTCACAGAAAACAAATCAGAGTTTCAGCACTGCCAGGCAGGTAACATACTATACCTTCTTTTTAGGCTTACTTTCTTCCTCATCTTCCTCCTCTTCATCATCATCATCTTCTTCATCGTCCTCCTCTTCATCATCATCTTCTTCTTCTTCTTCATCATCCTCATCCTCCTCCAGTTCTCCAAACTCCTCTCCCTGAATGGCCTCCCCAGTAAACCATGATACAGCATGGGGGATTATCTTGTCTCTTATTGTCGACCTAAACAAGTACCACTAAATCCATCAAAAATACATTCACAAATCATGGATATGGAGGGGAACAGAAATAACAATCACACTCACCCAATATCATAGTCTTGCTCCATCTCATTCTGAAGTTCCTCAGCCTGTTAAAGAAAAATTAATTACTATTTGCAAATAAATTGTTTTCTGTACAGCAGTAGTATAGAAGTCCAAAATAATTATTTTCACAATTTTATTTCTACTATTCTGTTTATCAAAAAAGACATCAATACCATATCCTCATCAATGTCTTCATCATCTTCAGGAACTTGAGGTGGATTGAAAAAATTGAAGAAACTTTCACAGTCTTCAGTTTTGGTAATTGGTTTAGCATTCTTTGAACCTTTCTTAGGCTTTTTCTTAAGAATCTTCTGTGTTAAGCATTTGCCTGGGTGCCATTGAATTTCGGTCCTACAAGAAAAAAGCAGCAAACAATTTATTCAAGAAAAAACCAACCCATTTTGACATGATTGACAAAAAACACTGGAAACATCAATGGCAAAAAAGAACAGCATACCCAATTGCCTTCTCCAATATTGGTTCATCCTCATCAATCATATGGTATGTTTTTGTCAAGACAGAATTTGTGAAATAAGGATTGGTATCAAAGAAAAACTCAAGCTTGAATCCTTTCGGGTCTTCTATCCTGTACCACTTTATATCTTTGAGATACTTGAGAGCAGCTTCATCACGCTCCGAAATCTATTTTGTCAGGAAGCAATGAAAGAATTAACTAAACATGAGACTCGGTTGCAAAGCAAGTATAAGCATGGATGAAAAAGAAGTTAATTGTTGAACAAAGTTGACTAACCTCCTCAGCTAACACTTCGTTATTCTTCATTGCAGTGAGCCAAAAGGCAGGCACTCCTTTCTCTATACAAGTAGTCAAGTACAGAGTTAAATTAGCTATAAAGAAAACAAAATGCTGTCAAAGGGCAAAAGAGTATATTTCAAAATTTTACCTTCATTCTCTTCTGTATCAGTGGGTTTTTCATTTACTACCCCTTCAACTTCCGCAACACCATTGACAATGTCATAGCGCTACATCCAGTCATGATAAGTTAGGACTTAACAGATGAAGGTACTAATACATTAGTATAAAACACAAATTATGGCCATGATTTTTAAATCATAAAATCAGTAAAAAGAAAATAGCACGCTGAAAGGAGCAGAATATGCAACCAAGTTATGCTACACAATCCAGTCAAAGCTTATGCAATTGAATCCAATTTGCTATATTTACCTTGGTGTAAAGCGGCTGATACAGCTTTTGATATTTTGCCTCGAGTGCTGCTCTCTCCTCGAAAAAACTTGCCTCCAATTCGTCATGTTGACCCTAAAAGGTCAGGAAAAAAGAATCAAATGCTGATAAAAAACACAACAATACTAAGGACCCTCCAAAACCTAAAATCCAATCTTCATCCATATTAATCAATTGACATGAAACATTTACCCTAATGAATATGACAACAATTTACATCAACAAATTGGGCCATCCAAATTAAAATAAGACAAAAAAACTGCAAATGAAGAAATCAAAACAACTTAATTGGCGTTTACATTTTACAAGTACAAACTTTAGCAAGCGAAAATATACCTGAATCTCTCTGAGTACGTCAACTCGCTTTCTGACAACAGGTGAAAGGGACTCCAGAATATCAGAGTGCTGCCCAGCAAGACTTTGTATCTTGCTCTGAACAAAGTAAGCAATCAAACAATTAACAACAATCACAACACATAAATCACATAAATAAACGAAAAGCATATAAAGTTGATAAATTCAAAACTTAATATAAAATTCATTAACAACACTGACCTTGAGAGCATTGACGAGGTCTGCTCTGTCTCCCTCGTTGAGAGCTTCACGGGAGAAAAAAATCAAAATCAATTTAAAGAAGAAAACGAGAGAAGCAAATAAAAATTGGGGGGGAAAACAATAATTCATTACCAGAGGCGAGATCAGAAACGTTAAAGGTGCCTTTATCGTTGCTCATTGCAGAGGCGAGGGAGGAGAAGAAAGTGGGGAATAGGATGAAGCTAAAACCCTAGCGGATGATGAGAAGAAGAAGAAAGAGTAAAGAGGGTTTTTGGTTGCCGAGTTGCTGCTACAAACGTGGCTGGTTACCCTCGAATATTCTTCCTCTCCCTCCTTTTTAGAGTGCTTGACACCTCCTCTATTTATTGCCTAGGGCTTCCTCTTTTTTATTTTGAACAAAGGGCTTCTTTTTTCATGGTTTCTGAAGAAAAACAATTATTTTGATGAAGCCCATGGAATGTGTTGTGGGGGCCCAACCAGCCTAACCTCCTTCATATTTTTTACCCAAAAAACTTCTTATAGATTTATTCAATGCTTGACTTTAACCCTTTTGACAAAAACAAACTTTGACCCCAAAAAAATACTTGACCAAATATATAGGGTCTAAATGTGAAAGATGAGAGCAATAATTACTAACCGTTGGATCTGTTTGAACGGTTCATATGTACTCTCTCTATCTTCCTCCCTGTTTTTTAATCTTTCTGGTTCTCCTTCTATCTCATTGACAATCTTTTCTCTCGTCATGCACTTTGTCCACATGCCTACTACAATAGCGAAGCAAAGTCCATTTTTTCCCTTCTCTTACCTTTTGTTTGTCAAACTATAATTTGAAGCGAGAGACTCAACATAGAGAAGGACGGAGCAGAAAATCTGAAAGCATCCTCGTTTGGACATCAAAGAGATAGAAGAGAGAGGGAGTTATTGGTGGGCCAGTTAACTTTCTTAAGTCCTCTCCAAATTGAAGAGACCGAGCGCAGGGAGAGATGATATAGAGCAGAAACTATGACTTCTATATTTACTAAGTTATCCCTTTATTTGGTATTTTACGTACTAATCAAATAATTAATAAGAATATTAACGTAACTACTCTTGAATCCAACCCGCTATTAGCTCGCCAAATTGTGAGTTGGGTTGGGTTCACCAACTTTTAGCATTTGGGTTGAAAGTCTCAACGCAACCCATATTTTGGCGGGCTGACGAGTTAATGGGCTAGCTCATGTCAAGAATTTAGTAGGAAAAAATGTTGTGCAATGAGAAAAAGTCAAGAATGTTGCTCCTTTTTCTTTATGCAATGAGAAAAAAGTCAAAATATACAATTAGTGGCACTACAACACTATCACTGAATTAAACAAAAAGATGTGGTTGCTCCATATTTCTTTATTTTATAATTTATGTCAACCTTGTCATTGTGTTTTGATTCATCTCAACTAGATAATAGTAAAAAATAAAAAAGCCCAACAAAATTCCACACTAAGAATCAATTTTGCAATTACACTAAAAATAAAAACCACAAATTCATAACCAACTCACAAGTTGCAAAAATTCACAATCATCACAGTTCATAAATGTTTTTAAAAACAACAAAAGCACAAATCAAAGTTCAACAATCTCACAATAACATAGTTTTAGTTCAAAACTTCTAAGTTCCAACGGTTTAAAGGAAAAAAATATGGGTTGGCGGGGCGAGGTGGACCAACCTGTCAAAATGCAAGTTGGGTTAGGTTGACCCACTTTTGATATTTGAATTGAAAGTCTCAACCTAACCCGTAAAAAAGACGGCCAAAACGGGTTGACCTGGCGGGTCAAACCCATTTTACCACCCTGCTTTTGATAATAAATATATTTACATTTATATAAATATATATATATATAATAATTTTATAAAAAACATTTTTGTCCTAAAATATTTACATCAATATTATATATTATATCAAATACACAAAAGAATAACTTTTGTTATATTTTACTTTTGAGTATAAAAGTTATTTTATACCACTGGTAACACTCTCTCTTCTCATCTTCTACTCAATCAAAAGAAGGGGAAAATAAACAATTTCGTTCTATCTCTTATTTTTATTTTCTCTTTCTACCATATCAAACAACCTTGAAAATATACTTATTTTTCACCGGCTTTTTCCCTACTCATCTTCTCTATCTCTTTTTTTAAACTAAACAAACCCTTGCATGTACACAGCCACCTACTTGTTTTCCCACCCATATCAAGGAGGTATCACTGTAGCCTATCACCCTCTAATGGTAATGAAAATAACACATGATTGTTTTGCTTTAATTTCATAGGGCATATTTTCATACATTAGATTAGGTGTGATTCTGCTCCCTGCATATTAGAATATGAGTTTCCAAGATTTATGATAATCACGCATGTATCATGTGTAAAAGAAGATTTCCTTCAATAGGAGATATAATGGAAAGTGTTTAATACTTATTCACCGTAATTGTAAATTATTTTACACTTTACACTAATAATTAATATCGTTTTGTTACCTCACACAAGTATTTTCTATAAATTTAAAAATTAATAATCTGATGTGACCACAAAATTACAATATTATTAGATGTCAATGTAAAATCGGTTTACATTAGCAATGCATGAATATTAAACTCAAATTTTAATATGATGTAAACATGTGAATATTTTTGTTCAAATTGAAATATGATGTAAACATGTGAATATTTTTGTTCCGATGAAGATGTGTCCATGGATGTTTTATGGGGCCAAACCTGCCTAACCTCCTTAATTTTTTACCAAACAATTTTTATATATTTATCCATTATATAAAATCTTGGACCAAAAATATATAATTGACTAAAATGTAAATACGTGTGTGTATATTTATATATAAGAAGGATCTACGTACTCTAAGAATAAATACTCGTTTGGATGCAAATTAAAAAATATTTATTAAAACTTTTTTAATGTATTTTTTTTAGATAAACTCTAATGAGTTCTACTAAGCTCGTATCGAAATACGTTATAACTCGTAAAAGTTACTCCACTTAATTACTTTTTATATAAATTTAACAAATCTAACTATTGAATAATGTGATACTTCCATGATGATTATTTATACCAAGTTCATTTAAATAAAAAATTTGTAGGTATGTAATTTTATGGCTGATATTTACTTATATTTTAAAATGTATATTATCAATTAAATTAAAGTTATTTGATGAGTTATCTAATTACTTTAAATTTTTATCAAATTTTGTGTACTTGTTTCATTCATTTAAAACTTTTAATTCAATCATTTGATTATATATATATATATATATATATATATATATATATATATATATATATATATAATACGAGAAATGTTAAGTGTTACGAATGAAATTAAGTAAGAAACTCAAAAATTATGAGTTCGTCCCATTAAAACTTGTCTTTGCCGGCACTCCCACCATATTAGAAACTTTTTAGCCAATTATATCAATTTGTTGGCTTTTGTCAAATCCGCTCACATCAAAAAGCATTTCTGATATGATATTTTATAAGGGCATATTAAGTGAGATGAGTGTTTATTATAAGAGATAAGGTGATTAAATCATGACTGTAGAACCATACATGGGTGACTGAGATTAAAAATGATTTAATTGTCACATGGTTTTTTGAAAAAGTCATATGATATGCTCATATTTTAATTTTAACTATTCATAGTTAAATCCAATGGTAAAAATTGAATCCTGTAATCTCTGTAACGAGCATTCATCTCACTTAATATTCTTTCTTTACTGTAATACGCTTGCTACAATTTTAGAAAGAATAAAATAGCACACAACACATTTTTATTTAGACAAAATTTCCCGAAATATTGTGAAGGCTTCTTCCCTCCCTTGTAAGACATATTTACATTAGTATTAGTCGTGTGTTCTAATATAGAAACACATGTTGTGTGAGTTGCATTCCGCAAGAGGAGTTATTGGATGATGCAAATTTGTTGTAGGAGTTGCATTTTGATTATAAGAATCTGAGGCCTTTTTGCTCAGTTTATTTTGCATCTCATTTTACTTGCCTCATTTATTTTATGCAAAACTGTTAAAGTCTGTAATCTTATTTTGAAATAGAAACACGTGGTTAATTCTATAACAAATTTTGCAGTTAATTAATCTCAAGTCAAGTGTCACGTTATAAAATCATCTTTAGAAATTTAGAATTTGACAAAGAAATTAAGCTGTTAACTTGTTAATAATATTTTGATATATATTGCAAGTTAGAATTTTATAAAACACATGTCATAATATTATTAAGTGACCTAATTAAGCTAGGATAATTTTACTTAAAGTAAATTTTAGGTGATTTAGACAACTTCTTATTAATTGAGAAATGCGTTTTTGTTCACATTGAGTGAAATAGTGACGGAGACTAAACCAAAACCACTATCGGAAGAGTTTAGCCGTCATATATAGTATTCAAGCCTTAAATATACACAGACAAAGCATAGTCTCTCAGAAATAAAGGAGCTGCCACTGAAGAGGACCCCTAACTTGGGTGCTTCTCCGGCGAGGTAGGAATATGAAAACATTTGACCAGTCCAATTTTAAACAATAATATGTGAAAGAAGAAAAATGCAAGCATGCACTAGAGTTCAGAAAGCACACGTGGACCCGACCCGTGTAAATCATAAGTATCTCCTATTCTGCGTGACAAGAAGATCCATCACAATCACAATCATTAAATTAATCCCGACTCGGTTACTATGATGATATTCATACTGTGCCGCAAGCTAGCATTAAACGGCTAATTTTGAGCCACGTTTGTTGCAGAACTCAAAACTCATATTTGTGCCACGTTACTACCTGATTAATTATGAATGAAACGACATGCTTCTTACCTCCTAACATTTGCCTTTCATTCTTTTTCTTTTTCTTTTTCTTTTTCAGTATCGATCGATCGGCACCGAGCATATTGCTGCCACAGTGAAGAGGTGCAATGTCCTTATCATGAATTTTAAGACGGTGCTGCGAGCGCATAAGTAAATAAACTTGCTTTAGTTATTATATTTTTATTTTTATTTTAATTTATGCATGCTATGCTATGCTAGAGAAGTAGCAACATTATTCTTCTCTAACTCGATCCCATTACATTAAATTAAATAATTTCTTTATAGTATCAGGAAGGAGTATTAATTTGACAAGCTCAATAAAGCTGTTGGAACATTAAACACAGAGAATGTGTGACACTTGCCACTCATGCAGGTGTCCACCGAAAACAGTAGCCGCATGGACCGCATCCGTTAAAATTTTCCAACATTTTTCTCCATTCACCGTTAAACATATAATAATAATAATAATAATAATAACCTCCCTAAACTAAATGTTTATAAATCTCACTATCTACACCTTATTAGTTTTAGACAACTCATATTATGATCCATTAACTATATAAGTATTTATAGGATTATTTACATGTAACAATTTAAGATTTTAATTTTAAAACTGAACTACCCCGTATATTACCACTAAACACGTGAATGAATGATTAGTTTAATTTAAACATAGGTCTGGTTTGAATTATTTTTTTTGACTATTCCAGTTTAAAAATGATAATTCTCTAAAGTACAAATGGCAAGTAATAAGCAGGAAAACGTGGCTGTTGAAAATGACTTTCCATAAATAGTCCCTCACACTCACAGTGCAGTCTCTTTTTATGCTCTTTTGTTTTTTTCAGTAAAGAAAATTTCAATTTGAACATTTATTAATTAATTACTCCACATGAATATGAATATATCTATAAATAGAAAGCAAAGGAAACAGTGCAAGCCTTTCCCCAAGCACACTCGCATCGCATCAGCGAAAAGTCGAAAAGCAAAACAAGAAATTAAGAAATGGAAGGCATGGCGCTAGAAGGAGCAGCGAGAGTGAAAGCAGAGTTACTTGACGACACGAGTTCCGGTCTCTCCGACGACGTTTTGAGCGAGATGAAAGAAGAAGACGCCGCCGCGGTTCACATCAAACAAGAGGTTCCTGACTCCGCCTCGTTGCCCAAACCGATGGAAGGTTTGCACGAGGTGGGTCCACCTCCCTTCCTCAAGAAGACATACGAAATGGTCGACGACCCGGAGTCCGACCCGATCGTCTCATGGAGCCCCGCCCGTGACAGCTTCATCGTCTGGGACTCTCACGAATTCTCCAAAATCATCCTCCCTAAATACTTCAAGCACAGCAATTTCTCCAGCTTCATTCGCCAGCTCAACACCTACGTAACCACTTGCATAGAACATGTTTGATTTTATGCTTAAGTCACGCATATAGATCAGGATCATTCTTCAAAAAGCTTATTTGTTTTGATATTATTGTATAGTTGTAATCTTATTTTTTATTACTGTGAGAGTGAAGCAATTGAACTTTGTGATTGCAATGACATATTTTGTTTTCCTTTGGTTGTGGAAACAGGGGTTTAGGAAGGTTGATTCAGACCGTTGGGAGTTTGCAAATGAAGGGTTTCAGGGAGGGAAGAAGCATTTACTGAAGAATATAAGGAGGAGAAGCAAGTACAACAAGCTTCATCAGCAGGGGACAGGGTTCAATTTGATGAAGCCTGGGTTGGAGGATGAAGTGGAGAAGCTGAGAAAGGACCAGAACATATTGAAAGTGGAGATTCTGAAGCTGAGGCAGCAGCAGGAGAATTCACACGTTCAGCTCACCAATGTTCAGGAGCGGATTCGGCGTGCGGAGCTGAAGCAGTGCCAGATGATCTTTTTCCTCACCAGAATGGCAAGAAGGCCGATGTTTGTTGAGCAGTTAATCCAAAGGGTCAAGCGGAAAAGAGAGATTGAAGGTACTGAAATGGGTAAGAGAAGATTGCTTGGAACTCAGTGCCCTGTTACAGTGCCTAATCTTGATTATAGACACCAAGGTCGTGAGCAATTTGCTACAATGCAATCCGAGCTGAATGGGCTCTTGTCTGGAAATGTGGACACTTTCAGCATGGAGCCACCAGGTCCCTCTTCCCTTGATGCTGAATTGTGCAGCTCAGTACAGGGGTTAAGGGCCTGCGGTCCTAAACCACAGGATGTATCTTCTGCTTATCATGTCATGTCAGAAAAACTTCTGGGGGAAAATTCTGTTGTTGATGAGGAACTGGATGTGAATGACTCCAATATCTATCTTGAGTTGGAAGATTTGATAAGCAAACCAGCAGATTGGGTTGGATCTGCAAGTGGGTTGGTGGGGCAAACTAGTTGAATCATGAATGAATCCATTATAGCTTGAGTTGAAATGGTAAAGTTGCTTTTTCCTTCATAATTTTTTTACTTTTGAATACTTTTCTCCTAAATTGTTGCATTTGACATCAGGTGCAGTGTGTGTGCATATCCAGATTGCAAGACTATGTCTGTGCAGATACTCACTCTGCTGCAACACAAGATGAAGAGCAAGATATTATAAGGCTCTTCAAGTGCCAGCTCCAAAAGTGCAGGACCCATATGCTCGCACCAGTTTTACATGATCATGCGAGATATTCTTGTTTTTGTTGGGCCGGGTCCAAATTGTGGATATGTTGGCTAGCTCTAGCTGCCACCTCTCGTTTGTGTTCTTTTTGTTATCTTCTGATCTTAAACTTCGGTTTACCCTGCTAGCTTGAAGTCTTATATACCATGTACATAGCTAGGCATCTTAAAGTGCAGTAGTTAATATGTAAGTTGTAATCTGAAAAATACATATAGTTCCGGTGTTCCCTGCTTCCTAATGTCTTTCCAATATGTTGTCAAATTTTATAGTCCTAGTTTACTAAACAGATTTATTTTATTATGTTACTGACATTACAATAATACTATCTACAAGGGACATTGATTCCTATACTATGATAGTATGATGCCTTAGCACAAGTATTTTTTGGGCTCATTCTATAAAAAATATTGTTAGAAACATGAATAGTGTCAAACACCAAACACTATTTTTGTTATGGTCAAAAACCGTCACAATATTTGTAATTAAATATTCAATCTAACTAATCTCTAATCTAATTAATATTGAATAAATATGGAATGAATCTCTCATATACTTTTTTTTTACGGGAGTCTGTATATAAGGTTTTTTTTTGTCGTTTATCGAACTAAAAATAGAGTAAGATTTCCTTTTTGAACTCCCTCTATTCAATCTAATTCAATACTCAAATACAACAGGTACACTAGTCAATAAAATGGATGAAGTAGCAATTAATGCAAAAACAGCTAATTGGAAAGCAAAAGTCGTGTTTCTAATCTCCGAATTACCAATAAAAGAACTATATCATTAATATACAATTTTGTGACGGTTTTTTTTATCGTAGGTGTTTGGTGTTTGATACTATTCGCGTATCTATGAATCATCACTCGAAGAAAATAGCATAGGAAAGGTTGGGTTAAAGATGAAGGAGAAAGTTTCCAAGAGAAGGGAAAATGACCCATATCCCTTTAGTTCTCACATTCCAAAATACAAAACCCAAACATGTTTTATCTAGCAATCGATGTCACCACTTACTCTGCAAATTTGAATATCAGATAGTTAGATCACGTGGTGCATTTTAGTTTTATGGCACCCAAAATCACAACGGAGACGAAGCACAACACAAACATCACCATCATGTAGCTTCTCCCACACACACACATGAGTCAAAATATGTTGTTTTTGTTTTTCGTTTTTGTTTGTTTTTCCATCCAATCCAAATCTGAAAACACCCTCACACGCGCTTAGATCTGCTCTACACGTGGTGAAATCGGGTTCATCTCAGATTTTTCCCAATGGAAGGAAAATCAACTAATAGGGATTAAAAACAACACTTTAATTTTTGGAGGACTAAAAATAAAAACAAAAACAACGTATTTTGCAGGGATTAAAAATGTATTTAAAACCCATAAATGTTTCAAAAAGAAAATACACATATAACCGCGATGTATACTTTTTTCTTATTATGACACCATTCTCAAACTTATATTTCCTCCGTTTCAAAATAATTGTTTATTTAGAGTAAAGTTTTTTGTTTTATAGTAACTGGACACTTAGCACTCCAGTGAAGTATTTATTCCAGTGAAGTATTTATTGATGTTTTACATATAATACCTTATTAGAAGAATAAATGATGAGTGATGAGAAAAGACAATATTCATAATTTCATACTACAAATAAAAATTAAATTTCACAACATAGTCTGAATTATTGAATTACACAACCAAAATAGGAGGTTCGAAATCAAATGCAATAAAAAGGAACGTCATTAATGTTGTTTCTAATTTTAATTTGATTTCTAAATCAGAAATTTCTTTTTTCTTTTTAATTTTTAAACTACAAATTCTGTTTTTTTACTGGATCTCTTTTTTTTTTTTATCCTGGGCCGAGCCCAGATGAGCAAAATAAGCAACAACAAAAATAAATCACAGGATCCGCCTAAACCACCAATTGACCGGTTTTACCGGTTTTTGGCCGGTACATCCGGCTCTTAGCTGGTTCTTTTCTTATACGGTTTTCAGGTTCACCCAGACCGGCTAAGGATCCGGTTCACAGTTCCGGCAGTCGAACTGACCGGTCTATTCCGATTTTAATAACCATGCATAAGACCCAAAGTGGATGAAAAAAACTCTTACCGAGAGAGTTAGCCCTACCATGATGCGATTATTTCTGACTCAAACAAGGTGAATAGTTTTTTCAATGCTTATAATAAAAATATAATATATTTTTTTTTCATATTTTTATTACACTAGGGATAATATACATAATATTGAAATTTTAACATTTGGGCTAGCTGAAATGTCTTGTGAAAACAATTTATCTTTAAAATTTTACATTTAAATAATTGTATCATTAGTAGTACAAGAGATCCGGAGAGAGAAAAAAAAAAGTGAAAAAAGTAATCGATATAATATATAATATAATGTGATAAGAAATGAGAAATATAGAGGAAAACACCAAATGTATATTTACATAGCTATATTTTAAAGAAAAAATTAGGCTTAATAGCACTTTTGGTCCCTCACTTATCACGATTTGGCACTATTGGTTCCTAACAAAAAAAATTAGCCTAAATGGTCCCTCACTTTGTCAAACGACAGCAGTTTTAATCCCCCGTCACTATTCCGTTAAATATTAACGTTTTCCGTAAAAAAGTTAACAGTTTTTGGAAAAAAAAAATTGAAGAAGAAGAAGCAGAAAGCAGAAAAAAATCCAGAAATTGAAAAAAAAAAAAAGAAGCAGAAAGCAGATTCAACATCACCACAACCCAAAAAATTCTGAAATTTCCCCAACTCAGATTCACCCCAACCCAGATTCAATCACCAACTTGAAGAAGAAGAACAAGAAAGCAGAAAATCCAGAAAATTGAAGAAGAAGAAGAAGAAGAAGCAGTAGAAAGCAGATTCCCCAACTCAGAAAATCCAGAAAATTCCCCAACCCAGATTCAACATCACCCCAACCCAGATTCAATCACCAACCTAAAGAAGAAGAAGAAAGCAGAAAATCCAGAAAATTAAAGAAGAAGAAGAAGAAGCAGCAGCAGCAGAAACAGATTCAACATCACCCCAACCCAGAAAATCCAGAAAATTCGAGAAAATCCATAAATTTCCCCAACCCAGATTGAATCACCAACCTGAAGAAGAAGCAGAAAGCAAAAAATCCAGAAATTTGAAGAAGAAGAAGAAGAAGAAGAAAGCAGTGTTCTGCCTTGGAAGAACCCAACAAGAACAATGGAAAGAGCCTCTAGAACAACTAAAACCAAAAAGAACCCAGCAAGAACCAAACCCAGGAAGGCCAAGAAGTTGAACCAAACCAAAGCTCAAAATCTACAACCTGTTCACCCTTCCCCTCACCAGAAAACAACAATCGAACCCACTTCATATGCGCCTTCGCAGACATCAACACCACCTCCTTCGAAATCTCCGTCTCCGAATCAAATTCTCAAGCCTTCTCCACCCACACAACCACCGTTAAACTCAAGAACCCATCCATCACCACGCTCCTCTCCACCGGCGGCGACAAAAACAACGCCTCCATCAAATCCATGATCAGCAACGCTTCTTCATGAAAGCCCTTCATCGAATCCTCAATCAGAATCGTCGGGGCAGAACGAAAGGGAGAACGAAAGGGGGAGCGCGGCGGCTGGTGAGGTAGAAGAAAGGGGGCTAGGGTTTTTTGAGAGAGAAAGGGAGCAGAAGAGAGAAGAGAGGGGAACTAGGGTTCTGGGCAGGTAAAAAATAAAATAAAAAAACTTTTTTTTTTAATTTTTGACGGAAAACGTTAATTTTTAACGGAATAGTGACGGGGGACTAAAACTGCTGTCGTTTGACAAAGTGAGGGACCATTTAGGCTAATTTTTTTTGTTAGGGACTAAAAGTGCCAAATCGTGATAAGTGAGGGACCAAAAGTGCTATTAAGCCAAAAAATTATGCAAATGGTGCAAGGTTGAAGACTTTCTAGACTTCTAGTTATTGTTTTATGCCCAGCTTCTCAAGCTTTTAATCCGATTTTTTAGCTTAATTTTTCATCTGTTTTTATTTTGTGGCCTATGTTTGGTGTTTACCCAGAAGCAGGGAGGGATCTGTGTCCACTCATTACTCAATTGTGAGCTTCATAAATCATACCGCAAACTAGACTCATTAGTTCTGGCCCTGCTATGGCGTCCCTTCTCAAAGCTCCTTCCTTTACATCTCCTCTGCACCAAAAGGTAATTTCCAGCTATCTCATGTTACTTGTATTGTATCTGTACCCATCTGGGGTTTTGCGTCAAGTTGTTCAATTGATGGTCTAAAAAACATCCCAAAGGGGTTTTAATCTGGGTTTGTAGTATGGGTAGACTTGGGTGGAGGATGTGTGTTGCTTTTGACTTGTTGTTCCTAACCAGGAAATTGGTTGGGTTACCTGTTAATTCTTCAGCTGCTTAATAATTTACCATTTGTGCAACTCATACAAGTTTTATCATTAAAAGGTGCAAAATTGCATGATTTCTAACCCTTTAGCTGCTCATGTTGTTGGGTTTTAATTTGATACCCTGGCTTACTAGGAATTTAGAAGTGCTTAGGAAATAAATAACTTTTTGTTATCTCTGGAATCTGATACTGCCCCCTCCAACATGGTTTGACTTGTTCTGTGCCTATTGTTCTCTCTGTTCTTGGTGGTAAACATGACCATCGATCAATGTTGACAACTAAAGAGCTAGGAGGGAAAAAGCAAATTCCCTTGGTCCTGGGCATTTGATGTTGTCGTTCAGATTTGTTCAAAATCATTACTTACTAGGTATTGTTAGCATAGCATCTAACTCCCATTTACCCCTGTCCCTGAGTGTTTAACATGTTTCGGTTTCTTATGTGCGTTGTGGTTGTTCGCGATAACCACACTCAATTTTTGCTAACGAGAAGAAGATGAAAAATCTTTCAATTTTTTTTTAATTGTATTGGCGTACCAGATTGGGAAAAAATAAGTCTCAATGAATGATCTTGAAGCAGTTTGAATTGAATGTTAGCAATATTAGTTTAACTTGTACTTTCAGCAATTTCTCAGCAGTGAGCCTTGTACATTGACACATCGATAATATGCTTCGTCATTTCTAATGCCCAATCTTAACCCTCCTGTTTATAAACCCTTTTTTGTTGCAGCTGAACTATGTCAGCTTTTCGCCTCTAACCATGAACCTGCAATCCAAATTTTATCATACTAGTGTTAAAAATCGGAGATGGTATGTTCCCAGTATGTCAATAAAAGCTCAGGTGGCTGTTGAGGGGGATGTAGTTGACAAAGAATCAGAGCCTATTAACAAAGGAAGTGGTGTGTAATTGGTTATAGTTCATTTTCTGCTTTGTTTTTGTGTTTGTGTAGCTGCTTATCCATCAATTTTTTTACTATTTTTATGTTGCTGGTATTTTTCAGATTATGGAGTTGTTAGTGTTCACCATGTTGGAATTCTATGTGAAAATCTGGAAAGATCACTTGACTTCTATCAAAACGTTTTAGGTATGCCAGCTTTTCAAGCCAAAGTTTTCTGTATACACTGTTTGACAAGAAAGTGGACGAATAAATAGCTAAAAATTCAATGAAATTTAGGCCTGGAGATAAATGAAGCAAGGCCACATGATAAGCTTCCATACAGGGGTGCTTGGTTGTGGGTAGGCTCCGAGATGATTCATCTGATGGAGCTTCCAAATCCTGACCCTTTAACTGGACGACCTCAACATGGGGGTCGAGATCGTCACACATGTATCGCGATTCGCGATGTTTCCAAGCTGAAAGCAATCCTTGATAAAGCTGGTATGTATTCCTTCTTTCCTTCCTAATATAACATGTGTTCTGAACTTCTGATGTTTCACCATGATTTGCTGCCTTTTGAATGGTAGGTTTGCCAAATGCCAAATGAGATGCTCTATGTCTGTGTTTTTCTACTTTGTAGTTATAACCTTCACACTTATATTCTGTTTTTTCTTCTTCTACTTTTAGGTATATCCTACACACTTAGTCGTTCTGGAAGACCAGCGATCTTTACACGTGATCCTGATGCAAATGCTCTGGAGTTTACACAAATAGATGACTGATGCATTTGGATATTACCTGCATATATGTAAAGGCTGAACAGATTGTAACAAGTAGCAAAATAGCTTGCTTTGCAGTGGCATTAGAAGAAGCAGTGTACTGGCTCAACTGAGTTTTCTATGTTCAAACTTAGAATATGATATTGGCTTATAGTAAATCTGTAAGGATACATGGGTCGTAAATAATGAGAAATAACATTCAAAGAAACAAGATTATAGTAAGTTATTTTTTACTCAAAGCGTTTGAGGCTCTACTATATGGAAACATAATGGTTTGAGTGAATAGCCAATCATGTCTAAGTCAAACTTCAGAATCTAGATAAATAATGCAATGAGTGGTTTATCATGTTCAATGAATGCTCTCTGGTTTATCCAATCTGGTTTGATTCTCTTCTTTCAATCCGGATCAATTTTTCCCAAACTGTTTCTTTCTTTGATCGGGTCACACAGCTACTATCAAATTATGATAGAATGAACTTATATTGAAATTTTAACCTATATTGAATCTGTATATTGAAATTTGAAAGCCATGGTTTCTGAGGGACCTTGCCTTGGAGCTGAACTTCCAATAGAGTTAGTTCCTTTATTTCAGGCAGAGGAGCAATTCAGACCAAGCCATACTTCCGTTCCCTTGAGGTATAGAGGGGCTTGTGGGGGAATTGCATCCACAACTGTTTGGATTTCCAACATGATTGTTTTACAATCTTTTTTGTTGGGACATAGACATTCATGATATTTGGAATTGTTTTTGTACCAGAGACCAATGGGTTTCCTATGGAGAAAGTGGAGAAGATGCTGGAACAAAGATCTCTGCAGTTCAAATTTTGGCAGAAGAGAGATTCTGGCTCTGAGAAGCACTCAGAAGAAACATTGAGTCGAGTTTTATGCTTAGAATTATAGCTTTTTAATAGTGAAGTATGTGTAAGATTTGACAATGGTTATCTTTGGTGTAAGATTTGCTGATAGTTTAGCAGTTTATTTCAAATGTGTAGTTAATTAGTTGAATTGCTGAAAATCTATGGAGGACTGATTATACTCTTCACAAAGGAAATAATAAAATGTATTAAATGATCTTCCAATTGCATTGAATTTCTTCTCCCCCCCCCCCCCCCCCCCTTTCTTTGATCTACCAAGTTGGTGGGTTCAGTAGAGCCAAAGGGAATGATCTGAAATCCAAGAATATCTTAATATATTTCATTAATGTTTCAAAATCTTAAAATATTGGCACTACTAAAAATTTATTACATTTATTTGTACTTATCACCTCTCTATAATATAAAAATGGAGCACTTTTATTGGAGAGTGAGGCGATTATAAGCTCTGCTCTCTCAATGAAGCTATCCTTAATATTTTTTCTCTTTTTTCAATGGAGAGTGAATTTCACACGGTATCCATAAGAGTGTGATTTTCCTAAGTCAAATAAGTTATTTAAATTTAAATGCTTTTTGAATTTTAAGATGTAACCTTTGTTTTGAAATTCAAACATAAAAATAATTTACTATTTTAATTTTAAATATAAATTTGAATTTCTTCTAAATCATGTTATTTTTTTATAATGCACTTAATATCAAAATTTAATATTTAAATTAAATAATTACACTAAGTTTTTGTTTGACACGCCTAATTAATAAGCTCGCTGAAAATTGAAAAATTAGTTGAAAGATTATAAGCTACCTGATAGCTAGAAGTTAAAGGCTGAAAGCTGAAAAACTAGCTGATTGAAAAAAAGAAGTGTTTGACGAAACTAGCTCTTGAACAAACTGAATTTGTAAAATGTCACAAAAGGACATACTTATATATATGAATATTTTTATATTTCACATTACTTTATTTACATATCAATATTAATATGAATAATTATGAATTTAAATATTTTAATTTATTTCAAATTGTTTATCCATAAAATATAGTATTTTTTAACTTGTTTTAATTTTTGTTACATTAATAGGATGGTAAAAACTTTATATTTTAATTAAAAAAATTAAAAAATTATAAATAAATTTATACTTATCTAAATAAAATATTTAAGGTGGGTACAAGGATGACAACTTCATAGAAGATGAATATCATAATTAGTGTTTAGTATTTTTAAATTATAAAAGGATAGTAATTATAACTTAGTAAAATGATAAGGATAAAAAAATGAAATAAATTCAATAAGATTTAAGCTAAAAGTTTTTTTTGTATGGTGATTTAAGCTAGAAGATAAAAGCTACTGAAATAAGCTCGTTTACCAAACACTTTAAAGAAACTTTTAAGCTAATTAAATAAGTTTTAAGTTAGCTGAAATGTCTCCAAATACTTTGAATTATGATACATTTTTAATGTTTAAATCTGAGCATTTTGTGCTTATGTAGTTGCATTTCTTATTAGGAACTTGCCCTTTCTTCCCAATTTAGTTTATAACACCGAAAATACACACAATAAACAAAAATGAATATCTCCGTGCATGACACCGGTCAAAAATACTAGATTATAATATTTATGAATCTTTTAACGCTAAATATTTAAAAAATATTTATATAATTACAATTATATATATATATATATATATATATAATATCTAGCATAACTTTTGATTGAAGATAATAAAATAGACTTAATGGACCCAAAATTTGGAACCCAGTTGTCAGAAACACTATTTTTAACAGAACAAGTCTTATTCTTATTTTTTTATTTTCTTTTATTATAAATAATTATATAGGATCATTAAAAAAGGACATCTCCAATGCCAATATAAATCCTTAGGTTCTAAAGCAACAAAAAGCAAAAATGGAAAACACATACTCTTCATATAAAATTGTTAAAATCTCCAAAATTTTGGACTTTCATGGTGAAGTCCCTTGCCATCATGACTTTCTTCATCATAGAATTTGTCTTCTTCTCTTATTCCAAGCTTGATCAGAGCTTTCTATCATTTCGAAGGGTGAAGACGAATTTGGAGTGCATAAAACCCTGTCTCCTCTAATCTTCTCCACCTCATACAATCTTTGAATTAGAATGTAGCACCCAAATACATCATTCTGTGAAGAAAGAAAGACAAAATTGATCCAATCTAAGTAATCAGTTAATATGTTCTTCTATGCATGGTTTTGGCTTCTGTTAATCAAAATATAAGAACAGAACTCACAGGTTCAATAAGCTGATGTTGTGGAATTAAACTCATCTTCAACTTCACCGTTTCTAAGGTCAATTTCTGATCCAATGCCACCAAAGTAGCAGCAGCTGCAATAACAGATGGTTTGTGATCCATTGAATTGACCTCTGCACAAGATAAGAGAACAGTTATTTGCTTAATGCATGTAGAAATACAATTTGTTTGTGACAACACACTTAGAGTGAGTTTGTTTCAATTTTGTAAAAAAAATCTCTTTTTTAATTAAAAAATTATTTTTAAGCTTTTTTAAGATGTTTGTTTCAACTTTTTAAAAAATCATTATATAAAAGAAACTGAAATCAGATTATTTGAAAAGTCTACTTGGATTAGCTTATCAGAAAATTCTACTACAATAGATGAGAAAAAGTAAAAAGAAAATGTTTTAGTTAGTATAACCAAACACAAATCAGCTTTTACTTTTCTTATAATCTCTAAAAAATAATCACTTTTTTTTCTTCAATGCATTTGTTTCAGATTAAAAAATAATAATTTTTAGCTGTCTAAAATATTGAGATTAATTTTTAGAGATTTTGAAAAAAATATATGTTGGTTTGTGTTTGGTTAGACTAATTAAAACCACTTTTTTTACCTTCCCTCTCATCTATCATAATAGATTTTTCTGATAAGCTAATCAAAGTAACTTTTCTAAATAATCTACTTTCAGTTTTTTTTTCAAAATAATGATTTTTTAAAAAGGTAAAACAAACATTTTAAAATTTTTAAAAAATAAAATTTTCATTAAAAAAAGTGGTTTTCTCTAAAATTAAGGTGAAACAAACACACTCATAATCACTTTTTTTAAAACAGCTGAAAATCATTTTTTAATAATCTCTCATTTTCAAAGAATTCTTTTTTTTCACCTTTCATTGTGGCCAAGATGAGTTTCATGGCCTTGGAAAAAACAGGACTTGGAGGGGATTCTCTGCATAGCTTTGTGATGAAATACAAAAGAAAGGAAAAGGGAGTGACAAAGCCCATATTCCACTCCAATGTGGTGAGCACCAAAAGCTCCATTTTTTGAATCATTTTAGGTGTGTAATTTGCATGTCTCCCAGCACACATTTCGATACAGTTTGAATGTGTTTTAGACCCATCCATGTCTCTTGGGTCATTCAAGTGATTGTCCTTTTGGCCAACTTGAACCTTAATACAAACACACACAAATCCCGTAGAGGAATACGCTAACAGCGCCGGCACATCGCACTCCTCCATCTTTGCAGCTAAAGAAAGGCATGCAATTGATAGCAACTGAATTGCCCAACACTTGTTGCTACTCACATACTTCAATTGAATTTTTTCTAGGGATTGCCTAGAAAATATTCTATCAAAGTATGTTACGGACAAATAAGCCGTTTCAAAGCGTAAACCAAATGTTGCTGTTGTCTAAAATGAGAAAAAAAAAGATGATAAAATCAACACATGTTAGCAATTGAAGTTTGATTAATATTGAAGCTGAAGAAAGAAAAAAAAAAAGCACAAGAAAATGGGTCATTTAGGACTGACTTTGAGAATCCAATCAATTGCAATCATGCGAGCTCCTTTCAACCAGTCCTCATCCACCAAAGTTTCATCCTTTTTAAAACAATTGACCGACTGACCGATCTCTTTTTCAATCAAGACACCCACATACTCATCCTCTGCCTGGCCAAAGTCCTCCTCTTTCTGAATGAAAGGGTGTTGTTGTTGTTGTTCTTCATCTCCCGAGTCTTCGTCAAAGCAACTCAAGTCTTCTTCGCAGAGAAGGCTGAATGGAAGATCATCCATATACAAGAATTAGTGGATAAACAAGAGGAGGAGGTGGAAATGGCTAAGATTTAGGTGAAATCTTATATTGAGTGGAAGGAGGCTACGATTTAGCTAAGACATCATAGTTTGGAAACATTGATTGTATAAGGTTTTGCATTAAAAATGAATTATAATGCTTCCATATTTTGGTTTTGTTTTGAAATTTTCATCTTGGCACTTTGACTCACTAAATGTCAAATCTTACTTACATGGTAAAATCTCAATTGTCAATTATGAAATGGTAATTGTTGAATGTGCAATTATATGCAAAAGTTAAATATAATTTTCATAAAGTATTGAATATTGATATAGAATGTTGATTTATGTAATTTTCATTATTTAATTATAATGCTTCCATATCTTTTAGCTTTAGGTTGACATGAATTACGATAATAAGTTAAGTCATTAAAATCATATGATTCCTTTAACAAAAAAAGGTCATTCATATGACGTACTTATTAGAATTATATATATGCTCAATCATATAAGGTTAAATCTTACCATTCTAGGAGGGTGGATTTTGATGAGTATATCAACTCAATGTTTTTGCTTATAATCAAGTTTTATGATTACCCTTTATATATTGCTTCTATTCGATTATATAATGTGCTCACTGGCTCATTGAAAAACACAACTTTTTGTTTAATTTGTGTACTGCAATTGTAAATTCAACAAAGCAATCATAATAACTCTTATTTTATTTAAATTTTTCTCCTTTTTCATTAACAGCAAAAGTATTTTTCTACTTAATACTTAATGAATCTTTAATTTGATAAAAAAAGTCAAACTAATTAACGTAGCCGCATGAAAAATGACATGTAAAAAATGAAGAGTACAATTTAATTTTAACAGTAATATGGTCCAACACACTTGTAGATAACTGAGTTCCTTAAACATTTCGATTCATGTGCGGTAAGTGTGTAAAATGATTTGTTGGAAGAGACCTATCTACTTTATGTAATCTCCGAGTCTTTAAGGGATTAATCTCATAATTACCGTATAGAATACCTTACGAAAACTAGAAAAGAAAAACATAATCAATGAATCCAAATATTTTTAATTATCACATGCATTCATGAAAAATGAAGAAGAAGAAGAAATGTATACTTGTTAAATATGTCATTCATGTCCGACCAGTTTCTTTGATCATTATGCACAGAATCCAAATAATATACAGTCTCTGGTTTGGAATTGGTGTTGATGAATGATGACTGCTCCTTACAAAAAATATTGAGTAGAAACTCTTTAAGAACTGACATTCATAATTATTCCTCTCTTGTTGAATTTGACTTTAATTCTAATATCCCAATCAAACTCAATGCCTCCAACTACCTTACCTGGTAAAAATAACTTCAACACATCTCCAAGCTAACAATTTAGAAGGTTATGTGGTTAGAACCACATCATGCCCTTCCAAGACAATCGGACCGCTGCTTGCACCGGTTCAGCCTATGAACACAGCTGCAGAACCTGGTCAAGGCTTCATTCTGGTATCTGATGATCTTGCTTCTGTCTTTCTGCTGCACTGCACGCTACAACACCTTCCACCAACATCTGTGGAGACTCTTTGCTACCCACATTCTCTTCTCGAGAAGAGAGTTGATTTCAATGGTGGTGGTATATAAAATATTATATGTTTGAATTCAATCATAACCCTAGCTTAGCTACCTCCAATATATGAATTATTATGTTAGTTTCAATGTTTTAAGTGTAGAACTTAAGTAAGTAGTTGTAAATGCATTGCTCGTTTAATCATGAATTCATGTATGTACCTATGTTATTCTGAAGTTGATGGCTATAGACTAGAGCAGCAAGTTTGGATCAGTTTTTCTACCCTAATAATCGAAAGCTACTCAGTTTCTTGCAGAATTGTTTTCAGAATAAACTGTAACAAGATTTCCAAAATGCACTAAATCATCAATGGTTGAGTTAAGTCTCACCTTCTGTTTATGAGAAGGATGTACATATGGTAGATGGTTCTAGAGCTTGCTTGAATGGGTTAAGATCTTGCATGAAGAAGCTTTAATTTGTTAGTTATGAAATTTGAGTTATTAAAGGTTTTGCCATTTATGGAGCTGTGGATGACTGATTGTGTGAGAAATGGATTCAAGGTCTACTTTTGTCCATTTAAGATAACTACATCACAGTGAACTGAACGGGACCTACATCAATCACTCCAAAAGGTCCATTATATTATGATAATAATCTTACCATATGTAAATATCAATACTTTAATATAGAAAAATGTCTCCATATACATGAATATCTTAACTATTATTATTGCATCTATAATAAACTTACATTCTAATCCAAATGTCAGTAATTTGGGCTGAATACAATGGCTTAAGAAAAGCTCCTATAGTTCTATCTATACAATCTTTATAAAAACAATCTGCAGCAACTGCATCTATATTTCCAAAATTGTTATACAATACTTTTGTACAATTCAAAATCAGACAGTTTTGTTGCTGCCAGTAAAAATGGATTGAGATGAGAGGTAAGGAATTCACAGCATGCTAATAAAGAGAGGTTGCTCCTGACTTCCACTCCTGAATGGCAGAACGTAAAGTATGGTTTGGAGTCAACTCAGAATACTGGAGTTTAATCTTTGTCACTGGCGATACATTGTGCTTGCTGAGCCATGCCTTGATTGCTCTGTACTCATAAGTGAAACCATCCGCAGCAATATACGGCTCATCCATGATTTCCTGCATCACTCACAATTCAATGAAGAATGAACAAAAATATGAAAATGCATCAGAAAGATATAAAAACTCAATAACAGCATGTTCATCATATAAGTGCAGGTTTATTTATACCTCAAGGATTGGACAATAATACTGGCTTGGCGTGCATGTACTACTTCTTCCTATCTTTTCACTAGCATTTGCCATATCAGAAAGTCTTTTGAGGAGTGGAAGAATTTCAGTGTCAAGTTCAGGTCTATCTCTGCATCTAAGTGCAGTGCATTTTAGGGCAATTTGAGCCAATTCTAATGTCTCATCCAGTGGCCAATCACCAGCGGATTTATCTAAAATATCACGGAAGGAGCCATTTGTGATTGCATCTTCAACAGTCAAAATGAGTCCACGCGCATGGCGAGCAGTGATCAACTGAAGAGCGATAACTCCAAAAGCGTATACATCCGATTTCGGTCGGACAGTGCCAGTTCTCTGATACTCTGGGTCCATGTAATGTATAGTACCAGCAAGCACTGATTCTCTGTACTCTGTGATGTTGTCAGGCACAACTTCAAAAATGAGCTTAGCTAAACCAACATCTGAAATTTTGCTCACATAATTTCGGTCTAACAAAATGTTGCCAGGTTTTAAATCTCTATGAACAACAGGCTCTGGCTTCGAATTATGCAAGAATGAGAGCCCACAAGCCATTTCAAAAACTATACGAAATCGAATAAACCAAGGAAGTGGTGGTTTTGCATTTTTGCTGATAATGTAGTCTTCTAGGCTTCCATTTTCCATGTATTCATAAACAAGGCAACCATTCTCAGGACAGGCTCCAAGTAACAAAACCATATTTGGATGGTGTAGCTGACTGAGAATCTCAACCTGGAACAAATCGGATAATTTAATCAATTTTTTCACAACATGGATTCATTAAATGACGTGGCAGAGGCCACGTAGGCTTGCCGTGACACTTGGCCACGGTGGTCAACCGGAGGGACCAAAGCCAACTATATTCCCTACTAGTTCAAGGGGGTACACCCACCTTAACGCTGGCGAGGGTCGAAAACCAAATTTCGCTGAAAGTACAGGACGAAAAACATATTTTTCCCAAGAATAAATTCTGATGAAGCTACACCAATCAAGGATTAGCTGAGTTGTAACTTGTAGCTATTCATCGCACAACTTTTCCAGGATGGGTAGTGGGATAGTAAATTTTAAATATTTCCTCGAGACTTGGATGCTTGAGCTTGCATTTTTAAGTTTTATAAACCAGTTCATGCTCTAGAAATTTTTGAATATGATATGAAGAACTATATTCTAAGTGAAGTTTAAATCTCAGAGAAGTTGAAATTGAGAGAAATGAAAAGCAGCTTATAATTAATGATCATACAACTAAGGCAAACCAGGGCATATACGTGTGTATACCCGAGCTTATCTGTACAATAGTGAGTGTGGCTACAACTAATTAGTTTTGCTTAAGCAAATTATAGGGAGAGAAATTGAAAACTAACTAAAACCTATGAAGCACGAACACAGTCGCGACCCTAGACACGACAAGGACACTCGCACCGACAAGTATAATGTCCAAAATATAGGACACTGGGACACCAGATGTATGTGAATATGAGAAAGAGAAAAAATAATCTTAACCATTCATGCATGATTATATGGTCAAGAATAGCTCTTCTCACTTTAAGCCCCCCACATATACACAATATGTGGGATACAAAGATGAGCATAGGAAGAAGTGATATTACCAAATGAAGTGTGATGGTGAAGTATTCTAACACAGATTTTAATGCTTTTTAAATAATTTATTTGACTTTTAAAAAAAAAAAAAACTATTAAATTTTCCAACAAGAGTTGTGTCATTAAAGTGTTGTGCCTTATTTGAGTGTCAGCTAAGTGTCTAAGCAGTGTTGGCTAAGTGTCCAAGCCGATAAAAGTGCACACCCTTCATAGACTCAGTGTCACTGACAACTATCCATATAACTAATCTAACTGAAATGACTAACTATTTTATTCATCCTTCAATATATATGATGTGACAATTTGAAGAGTTAAATAAGTCTCATAAATAAAAAAAATCAAAAGGAAGAAAAAGCAAAGCTTAAGGAAAACCTCTTTTAGAAACTCCTCTTTCTTGTTGATTGCATCATGATGCAGAACCTTCACAGCTACTGGTGTGTGATCAAGATTGCATTTGTATACTTTCCCATACCCTCCTTCACCAATCATCAAGTCCTCCGAGAAGTTGTTTGTCGCTGCCTTGAATTCATCCATGGTGTACATTCTGTATCTCCTGTCTTTTGAGAGCAATGTATCGACAATTCTCTGTTTTTCTATGGATTCTCTAAGGACATTAAGTTCAGCCATCTGTCTTTCATATGACTCTTTGGCAAGCACATTTTTTGCCTCCTCAAGTTCCTTCTTGACTTTTAAATACTTTGCTTTCTCCTCAGCAGCAATCTTTCTCAAAGTCTCCTCTCTTTTCAGGGAAGCATTTATTCTTTTAGCATCTTCAAGAGACTCAGAAGAAAGTAAAGAGGCCTGAAAGTGAAGGCATGGATATAAAAAGAGCTAAATCATGTCATAAAACCATAAATTTCCCTGATTGGGCACAAGCAATGTGGATCACCAAGCTCTAAATGACAGACTTAGCTCTAATTTTAGTAACTGCGCCACAATGAAGCAGACATGGGTGTGGCTTTTAAATTACTAAATTTTAATAAAGAATTAATGAAATTAAAGACGGCATACGTTTATGTCTGGATATTATTATTTTAATACAGATCTGGTTTAGCTATCCAAAGTGTAAACACAAAATGCCTAATATATGTTCTCAGGGAAAAACATTATCTTTATTTAACAAATTATTTGCAGTGATACCTTTTGTAGGCATCAGCTTAGGCATTGAAAATGGGGAAAGGAGGAATAAAAGGAGATAGCTTAGCTGAATCAGAGACCAGGACATTTGTTTCCTTCTATAAACAAAAGAGAAACCAAATATTATCAAACTCTCACCTTGGTTTGAGCATGAGCCAGGTCTTCACAAACCTGTCTGTACATGGCAATGGTATTCTGCAACTCCAGCTGCAGCCGTTCTGCTTCTTCTTGCATGCCTAACTGCATAAATACACATCATAGGAGAATCACAAAATATTGCAATTTCATGTTCAATCTGTGAGCCCCCCACCCCCACGGTTCCTTTTAACCAAGAAAAAGAAATGAAGAACGAAGTTACCTGTTCCAGTTGTGCAGAAGCAATGGAATCAAATGAGTGGAGGCTAATAGTTTCAACATCATCTCCAATGATTTCTGGATCCTCTTCTTCATTTATGACAGGATTCTCAAAAGAACTCCTACGACTATTTGTTTGCAAACCAATGTAACTACGCTCTGATAATGATAAAAATCTGAAATTTTTTAGAATTTTGGGTTCTGTTGAGGATGAATTAATTCCAGACTTTTCTCCACCAATGCCAGCACCATAGTTTGCTTTGTTTACTTGAGTAGACATGAAGTAGCTTGTGCTAGTCTCTGTTGAACGAAAAATAAGAAAACCAGAAACTTGACAACTTATTCCATAAAGGTTTTATTCAGGATCCTAATTCTATGAAAAGCATCATAAAAAAAAATATACGATGGCTACACAATTAGGGGTTAGCTGCAGAAATTAAGATCTTGAAATGCATCTATGCAAGAACTTCAATCATACCATGAGAACTTGAAAATGAAGAATCGGCTAAATTTGATACAATTCTGTCTCTTGATACAACATATACATCACAGCTGTCAGGAGCACATCTTAGAATGGTATTTGGTATCCCAGGTCCTTTTAGCTTCCTGGAAGCAGAAAAATTCAAATTTAGGAGAAGCTAGTAAAAGGGGCATTGTTATGAATTGCTTTACTATCCCTTCTTTCTTTGCTGAACTGTTTATAAAAATTAATTTCATTGTGCTTCCAATGGAAGGTTTTGGTTGCAGCGACAGGTTTAGTATACAAGTGCCAAACTCCTGGTTGCAACAGCCTAATTATACAATAGATACATAAAGGAAGGTAAAATCAAGTGTATCTATTACATAAAAGCACATACATTATAATTTCCATAATTGTAAATTATATTATTATATGGTAGCATAATTATGAAACTTTATTTGAGATAGACATGTTAGGTATAAACTCCTTCATATGTTTTCATCTAACAGGTTAAGTGTACGTTTGATACCAAGTTTGACAGTTTGACATCAACTGAAATGGACATTCAGGTGAACGTGCCAAATTTTTGCTTCTACTTTTTCTGCATTAGAACTCATGAATGGACGATGGAAAGGTTTCCAATGGATTTCCAAACAACTTATAAGTTTTGAGGGTAGTTGGTTCATGACAAGATAGAGTACAATGTTGAAAGATTCTTGTGCAGGGGCTGATATCAATAAAATGAAAAGATTAATTTTTTTGTTTTAATACCTTGAATATTTAGAAGCATGTACCTTGTAATGAAATTTGACGAGTCACCCAGCACTAATATTTGGACACCGGACTCGGAGACAAAGCCAAGAAGTGCGTTTGCAGGATTGTCATCTTCTAATAGCATGGTTTCCATCTAAAAAATTCCTATATTAATCTTATTCTCATGCCACATTTTCAATCTCAAGTTGTAACTAGCACAGACCAGTAAACAAATAAAGAAAGTTCTGATGTATGGTCAGAAATTGATCTTCTCATGTTTATGCTTATCTTTCTTTTCATACACATCCACATATTTTGATAGGGCTGCACCTATTCAATGTGTGTGAAGAAAAAGATAGACACAAACTGCAGTGATAGGCTTACTGCTTGGAAAATCCGAGATACAGGTTTAAGACCTGTATACACCAATCACCTCTTTCAAAGCAATATTCTTATTCTATCAATCTTGCCTTGAAGAGTTAGAGATCTGATACTCTCAATTCGCATAATCACAAATAGTAAGAGGAATATTTTGACATATACATGAAAATTTCTAATTTAAGGTACATTAGTACATTATCATAGTCATATCTTAAATTTTTAAAAATGAAGTTTTTTCATATGCTATCATATTGTACATGGTAGAAAGGAACACACCATGTCTGATTCGCAGAGCTTCTTGAATGGAACAAAGACTTGTTCAGACTTTTGTTTCACATCCTGCACATAAGTTGCAAAGGCGTCGGCATCTGCTTCCGAAATGGGAATATACTCTCCAGCTGTGAATTAGAAATCCAAAAAAACAAGCAATACATTTGAGTCATCAAAATCAATCTCTAAATAATCACATATAATTAATAACACACTAAAATATGTGATTGCTTAACATAAGCATGTTTAGATAATAGTTTGCAGCCCATGATTTGATTTAACAGGAAAGCAACCATTTTTTCTACTCAAATCATGGTTTGAGAATCAAAATCATCTTCAAGTACCAGTGGTGTGGTTTTGCCAAACATGGTGGCAGATGAAACTAAGTTTACAATTACAATGATACAAACTATAATCCAAACATGCACTAATACTGCATCCTGTCAAGCTAATTCTCAAGTGTAATTTCTCCTTCTAATAAATCGGGTGCCTAATTCATGTAAAAATATAATTTTTAACCATCAACAATACTTAAAAAAAAAAAAAACAATTCTGTTTTCTGCTGCAGACAATGCAAAATTCAAGTAAAAAAAGAAAAAGGTACTATTTTTTTATTTTTTTCCCTTTGAAATTTGTAGTAGGTATATAAGCTAGAAAGAACAATAGTGAATGATTGAATGGGGGTGAGTCAAATTACTTGGGGTTGGAATTGAAGAGATTCTGGGGATGACGTGAACTAAGATGAATCTATCTGCTTGAGGCACGAGATTGTCCACCGCCCACTGAACGGCTCGCCGGCTACCCTTGGCGGCGCCGGAGCCGCCACTGACGGCGACAGCAACCGATCTCAGGGTGGCCATTTTTCTATAAGACTATAACAAAGGGCAAGTATTGGTCAAAAACGATGGATGAGTAATGAATTGACTTACTTCCTTTCAATTGGTCCTTCACTGTTTCTTGACCTTTAAGTTTATAGTTTTCTCACTTTTCTGTTATGCTCACACATTTAACACTTGTAAACATTTCTCACATCCCTTGTATTTTTATTTCTTGTACACTTTTAAAATTGACTGTGGTTGGAAAAGACAAAAAAAAATATAGTAAAAATGATATGATAAATTTTTTTTAAACGAATGATAGATAGTAAAGTTTGATAATATTGGTGTGAACAAATCTTTTGTAGGAGTGTGTGTGGGGATGAAAATGGAAAAAAATATATAATAAATTAATGTTCAAATCAACTAAACATTTCTAAGTTAGTATTTCAAGTTAGTTAGTATATAGACGGAGGAAATACCTTCGATCGTCTCTGACTATGAAAAATATTGATCATGTTTGTCCCTCCCTATCCAAATGTTAACCTTGAAGCCTGAAGGTAATGTGGCCAATTAAGTGTCACTTGAGCTTTCCACTAAGGTGAAAGGATGATCTCATAGCCTAAGATAGAAAAATTGCTGGGCTTCAAACCTGCAATTTGTCAGGTACGATAACTTATCGTGCTCTACTAAACCAACCCTTTCATTAGATTGCAATTACTATATTTGTAAATTTTAATATTATATTAGATTTTATACATATATTTTTCATTACGTCACTAACATGAGGTTGAACATGTTGGATTTGCAGAAAATGAGGCAATATCAGCTGTGATTAATCATATGGTAATAGGTGTGAACGTGTGGGATAAAAATGCGTGGTTAACATTGTTTCAATTTTTAATTCTAATTTCTTAATACATAAAGCAGAAACAGAATGATTCAATTAAACTAAATACAAAATTTTCTATGATGATAAAAACAAATATAAGTGAGAAGAAGGATGGGAGAAAACTAAGACCAGGGTGGTGACAGACAGAGAGTGAGTACACAGTTTTTAGCAGGAAATGCCCGTACTAGAAAAAAGTTAAGTATTCACTCTCTTCTGTCACCTCCATGGACAAAAACAAACGTGTGCATGCTCACTCAGCTTAACAGCAAAAGGAGAGAGCTTTTGTGCTTTCCTAAATTATGTGCTTCTGAGTTCTGAATTGATGGTGCAGAATGGGAGTTTCGTTTGGCGCCACCCCTATTGCGGGTGGCGCCACCCCTTATTTTTCAATATTCCCAAATTGCCCCTGTTCACAAAAAAAAAAACTTTTGAAAAAAAAAATCCAAAAATATAATTCCCTCCATACACACCATATCCATCCCCTTCCACTCATCATCATCACCATTTGAACCCCCCTTTTTTCATCTCATCTATCTTTATATTGAGTTGGAGGCTAGGGAGAAGCTACAAATCAAAGTGGGTGTGCTCTATAAGCTAAAAAGAAATAATTTCGTGAAGCTCGTTCAGTTCTGGTTATTATTCGCACCTTCAGGTGCGAAATATGGCTTAAAATCGCACTTAAAAGAGCGATTTAGTTATGTTTGTATTTACTGATATAGTCGCACCTTTAGGTGCGAAATGGATGTAAAAATCGCACCTAAAGGTGCGACGTGTTTAAAATTTTAAAAAATAAAATAAAACGTGTGTCGTGGTTTTAAACCCACGAACACACAACCACCCACCCACAAACATAAACATACTCGAACCTACTCGAACCCTAGTCCCCTCTCCTTCCCTTTTGTCCATTTTCTTCCCATTTACACACAGCCCACTCTTCTGAATCTGAATCCTTGCATTTCCCCCGTCAACAGAAGATCAGGTACTGCCCTTTCTTCCTCTTTCTTCTTCAACTCGGTTTTTGCTAGATGCTCTGTTTTGCATGTTGATTTTTTTTGTTTCCTTCCTCTTTGTTTTTCATCGATGGCTTGCTTTGATGTCTTGGTTCCCTTTTCCTGAACCTTTGTCATAAGTAGTGGTCGTGGCCCATGTGTTGTGTGAGGATTTGGGGGTTCTATTTTCTGGTTAATACTCGCACCTTGAGGTGCGATTTTCCTGAGTGGATTTCGCACCTTAAGGTGCGATTTATCTGAATCCGATTCGCACCTTAAGGTGCGATTTTTGCTGATGATGGTCAACGATTTTCATAATCAAATTTGATTAAACTTCCATATTTCTCACTCTGCAGTTGCTAGCTTTTAATGTTAATTTCCTATGCATAAATGATGTTGAGTCATGATATAGAAACATATATGTTTGATAGTTACCCTTTGAATCAAAAGAGTTTGTTTCTTAATTGATTACTTGGTTGTGAATAAGGAGTTCAATTATTGATTCTGAAATTATCAGGCTCTTAGGTAGGTGCGATTATAGCTTTCTTAATTGATTTGAGCTTTTATGGCTAACCGTTGTAATTTGTTCATGTTGTTTCAGAAATGGCTAGGACCCGTTACACAGGTCGCCCGGTTGATGCTGATGATGCACAAAGCCATGAGGACGACATCCGCCGAAGAGGCCATGCTTCGCATCGTAGGCGTCGTGCAAAGGCTGTGGTTGTAGAGGAGCCGTCATATCATGAAGCTGAATATGAGGCGGAGGAGCAAGGAGGGTACATTGACGACGATCAGGAGGCAGAGGAGATGCAGTACGTTGAGGTTGAGGGTGGTCAGGGCGAAGGAGGTGATGATGATGAGGATCACAGTGACGCCGATGATGGTGGCGAGGATGAGGATGAGGATGAGGATGATGATGATGATAATGAAGATGGGGTCCGTGATGATGGGGCCAAGAGGGAACTTAAGCGAAGACTACAGGCGGTTGACAAGGCTGATAAGAAGCTGACCTCGTTCCCAGGTGGACCATGCAACCTGGCAGTGTTGCGGAGTTATGGCACCCATGTGGCCGGGAGGGTCTGGCGATCCTACATTGACGGCAACATACCAGATAGGTCTCTATTAAGATTGTACAATCACGAGAAGAGGCTGAGGGTGGATGTCACTGGGGGAATGCATACATTGTCGGCATCCTAGCTAGGTCTGGTCTAGCAACTCTCGTAGATTGTAGATACACCACTTACGACCGAGGTCTGATATCAGCGTTTGTGGAGAGGTGGCACCCTGAGACCTCATCCTTCCACTTGCCATGTCGAGAGATGACAATCACATTGGATGATGTGGCGTCTCTCCTGCACATACCCATCCGAGGAAGCTTCTTCACTTTACCCGTGCAAGTTCTTGAAAAACTTGTCCTTGTACTTGTGGTCCCTAAGGAAGATACTATGCTCGAAAGAAGACATGATCTTCGTGTGCTGAAGCACGATTTGCTTGTTCATCGCTGTCCAACAGGAACACAGATCACCCTTGCTGTCTTTAAGTATAAGCTTCAATGCTGCGTGAGCGCCTTCCACCCTGCGTACATGAAACACAAATGATATGAAACGCAATTGGCAAAACATACACATCTAGTAATTATCACATCTAGTAATTATTTGAATCTAAGTGTACCTGTTGGTGGTTGTGTTTCCCATATGCATAGCAAAATCAATCCAGCACTTGACAAATTTTTGTCTGTGATCATCCAACCATGTCTTATGAATGTACGATATAAACTGTGGAAAAGGCTCACATATCATTTCTAGCTCTTACAGATGAATATCGTACTCCTCTTCAGAAATAGAGTCCATAAGATTACTCCATGCTTCTCTGACTGTATCCCACTTACGTTTGTCACAATACAACTTAGACTTTGCATTGACATTCTTACTTATGTGAAACCTGCATAACAGGTGCTTTGAAGTAGGGAAGACGTCATCTACAGCTGCCATCAATGCAAGATCTTTGTCTGTCACAATCACACCTGGCAAATTTTCCTGTTTGTCAATCAACCCCCTCAGTTTCTTCAACGCCCACACCACATCAGGTGTTTTCTCAGTAGTCATGTAGGCAAACCCAATACTAAATGTCATGTTGGTTGAGGTAACACCAACCATCTCAAGCAACGGCAACCCGTACCTATTGGTTTTGTAGGTACTATCTATGAGCACAACATTCGGGAAAATGTTAAACAACTCTATTGCCCGAGGATGCGACCAGAAAATGTCTTCAATAACACCTGTATCTTCGTCCTTCATGTGCCAATAAACATATTTGTCACGTTCTAGCAACGCCATTAAATTTTGCATCTCAGTCAACGGACCCCTCTTTGTTCTCTTGTACCATGTGCTTGCAGTGTATATTTGTTTAATCGTGGTCAGATTCTGGGGATTGTTGTCCTTCAAGGCAACAAGCACTTGTCCAGGTTTAACTCTGTTCTCCATCATGTCACACACCATCTGTTTTTCCTCAGGATTCAATCGTCCAGCATATGCGTGTCCGACTAATGATTGTGCCCTTGCATGATTATGAAAACCACATAACACATTGAGCCTCCACAATCCGTCAGCCTTCCTTGGTCTTCCTCTCAGCTTAAAGGGACATTCACACTTCCTTGTTGCAGTGCTCTTATTTGTCAACTTCCCCTTGTACGGTCTGTATTTTCCACCACGCTCACAACCAAGAGTCAGGAATTCTTTTCTATTTACGCTTCCATAATCAGACTTCGCAGTTACAACAACAAAGCCATTTTCCTTCCCTATTTTGCGAGCCCAGTCAAAGAGATCATGTCGGGTTTGGAATACCTGCAAAGAATAAAAACACCTAAGCCATTTGTCTGTGCAATAGACAGAGAAAAACAAATTAGCGCAAAACAATTACTAACCTTATCAGTGGTAAATGCTTTTGTACAGTCAACCGGGAAAGCATCCACAGATTCGTTAGCACATGGGTGTTTTAGACCATCATCTTCAATCTTCACTCCAATACCTATTTCTTTCCCATGAACATCATTTCCTACATCGTCTCGACTATCAATCTTTTGAACCTCCTCTGACTGAATGGCTTCCATGACTAACATGCCACAGAAAACAAATCACAATAACTCAGAATATTTCAAGTTTCATCACTGGTCGCACCTATAGGTGCGACCCATAACCCAGTTGCCCATTGCACCCATCGCACTTAAGAGTGCGAAAACATACCAGTGTTAAAATCGCACCGAAAAAACCAAAAACAAAAAACACGTCAATCAGAGACGGAAAAGAAAGGAGAAGGGCGAAGAAACAAACCTCCAATTGCGACCTGCGACGAAGAAATGGAGGTTGATGATGGGTGATGATGGATTGATGATTACCGAAATAGAATGTTGATGGTGGAATTAAGTTTTTAAAGAAGATGGAGATAAGCTTTGGTGGAGATAATAGGAATGTGATGGTAATGGGGGTTGTGGTCACAAGGTGGTGTATAGAAGAGGGATGGTTTAGAGGTGGTGTATAGAAGAGGAGAGGGGTGGTGGTAGGAAAGGAATGAGAGAGAAGAGAAAAAAGGGTGGTGGTGGAAGGTTAGTGATGAAGGATATGTTGGGGATTTTTTTTTTAAGGGGGGTAAAATCGTATTTTTGCTGCGAGGGGGTGGCGCCACCCGCAATAGGGGTGGCGCCAAACGAAACTCCCGTGCAGAATTGGTTTGGGTCTCTATTTATAAGACAACAAGGGAATATGCATCTGATGAAAACAATTTCTCTTTATCTTATGGGCTCTTTTTGCTATGCCAAACCAAACTAATAGCCATTCATTGGAACAGAGAAAGAAATGAGGAATTAGTTGTGTGAAATAAATGAACTTTGCCTCCTTATCATTGTTGCAAGTAAGCAGCTGTGCCATATATTTGATTGGAGTCACCAATCTAGTTCTGTTTTCTTGATTTGTTTGTGGTTTGTGTTTTTTTTTATTATTAAAACTTGAATCTTTTGTTTGTCTTCCAATATTATGTTATTAAATTACTTAATATCTCTTGTAAAAACTTATTAATATATAAGTTTAATTGCATTTTTATTCCCTAATTAATTTGGACTATGTACAATTCTGATCATTCAAGTATCTTTTGAGATATTTAAGTTCTTCTACTCTACTAACAAGGTCTAGCATAGTTGGTAGATAACTAGTCTTCTAAAGCATTTAATCCAATATTCGATCCCTGAGAAGTATGTATAGAGGAAAATTTGTTGAGGAAAGTCTGTCCACTTAACGTGATCTCCGAGTTTCGATGGGATTAGTCTCATGCAAAAATAAAAAAAAGTTCTTATGCTTTCAAAATTAAGTAAATTTAGTCCCTCTTTTATTTTCATATATTTAAAATCCTCAAGTTTAATGACATTTTATCATATTATGTTTTCTTCATTTTAAAATTTTATTGTAGAGAAAAAAATGAAATCATGAAAAATGTACGAAGAGAAGAATAATTTTAGCATTCTTACATTATCTATAAATTTTATTTTATTTTATTTATCTTAAAATATAGCATTTGATTGAAGATTTCTGTCTTATAAATAATATATATGAAATTTTACATTATTATAAATTCTATATTATTAAATTAAAATATTTCAAAAATAAAAAATCACTTAATTGTCTCTTATTATAATTATCTTTCAATTTTTATAAAATTTGACACAAATAATTAAGATAATAAATATTTAATTTTAATGGTTAAATCAATAAAAATTATATTCTTTCTTACTAAAACTATTAGTGGTGTATAATTAAGTACTATTTTTTACACCATCGTAAATTGATCCTTCCTCTTTTCAGTTTACGAGAAGGCCAAGCATTTCGCACCGGCAATGAATGGGTTCCTTCCTATGTCCGAAGGTAAACATTTGAATCAAACACATTTTCTATGTTTTTATTTTCAGAAAATGGAATCTAGAAAATTAACCCAAATATGTATTTGGAATCTTGATAAATGAAAATAGAAAATGAAAAAAGAAAATGTTTTATGAAACCAAACAGGCCCAAGAAAATTAAAAACCCAAGAAAATTTAAAAATGAGAAAAACTGAGAGCAAAACTCATTCTCTTGGTGATTTTCGTTAGAGCTATGAAACATTCACACCCCTATTATTTTCCACTTTATTTACACCTCACTTTTTATCTATTTCTGTTTTAGTTTTCGAAAGTATTTCCACATCTGAAAATTATCAAACTAATCTCTAAAGTATCTCTCTTATCTTTCAAGTTTCAATCGCATCTTTTGATTTATTTTTTTCTGTCTATCTTTTTTATTTTCACTCCATTTATTTACATTTAAAATAAGTGTGAAATTTTGTTTCTCCCTTTTTCCATTATTAGCCACCCATACAATTATAAGTTAGAAGTTAGAACTACCTCGCCAGAATCAAGGGATGTCCATTAAGTGGCATTATCCTCACTTAGGGAATTGTGGAATGTATAAAATTCAACAATTAAACTAAAAAAAACAAAACATAAATTATTTGTAACCAAAATAAATAAATAAATAAATCATAAATTATTTAAAGGCTTCAAGCTATTTTGGGTTTTATTTGAGAGGGAGAAGGTGGTGCACATGGCTCAATTAACATCCTACTAGAAGCTCATCCTATTTGGGGAGTTGGAATTGATACTCTATTGTAAGATTATCCACTCCAATGTCTCAGATTTAAAATTTGAAACATTTTTGCTTCTGAAATTTTAAAATCTTGTAACATTAAATGAGGTAGGAAATTTGGTAATGGATGTGCCAAATCTAGCTCGCTTATTTTTGCTCAACAAAAAGTTTAAAGGAAATAATTTCAGTTTCTTAGGAATTATTGAATTAATGATTCATGAATCCAATAACTTTTTCTTTCTCGGTGGGTGTGAATTGAGGTATTTCCACAGTCGATATTTGTAAGACTAATTATTCGCTCTATTGTCAGCGCATCACTAAGCACTAGGAGTCTGATCAATGAGTTTTCTCATTCACAAGAGTTGAGAATCGAACATCCAACCACTTACTTAAAAAATGAAGTACTGAATAACTAGTTATTAAAAATTGTCATTACATTAATTTTTGTGATTGTTTAGTGTAATTTTCTGGCGTGCATACTCACATACTCACATATAATGGATTTCTTCGTGTCTTCAATCTGCATATGATTTTTAATTAACTTGATTGCTGGAAGAGTAGTCGTAGAAAAGTGATATTCTCTTTCTGTAAGTGGGTTTGCCAAATAGAAAATAAACTTTGATAGAATATGGATAATAAAGACAAATCTTTAGCATATATAATGCTCACATAAACCGTAAGACTTATAAATGGATCAAATTGTCATCTACTATAAATCCAACTGGAAGAACTCTGATTGGACTGTGATGTAAAGGTAGCATCGTAAGCTAATTAAAGGAAGAAGCACCATGCATGAGTGTATATATTAAGCAAATTTGGGGTGAATAAAATAAATAAAACTGAGGATATTCTTGATGAATGCATGCACAAAACTGAAATTAAGGTTATATTTATATATTGGAGTGACATGATTCATGAACTTTAGAGGCGGCGGGAAACTTAATTATCCATTGCTTAGAATGTCATAACCCACGCAAATTGCAGCATAACATCACATTAAGATGGATAATGTACTAATTAAAGGTTGTGTCCCTTATTTAACATATATTGTGATTCGCAACATTCAATCGACATACACTTGTTTTGACTGTTTTAGACTGTTAGTAATGTGCATTCTCACAAAACTTCCTACCAAGAATTCATTTTGAAATGTATCTTGAAAAATGCATTCTGGAATTTAAAATTTGGAATTTAAATTTTAAAAATACATTCAAAATTTAGTTTTCAGAATATATTTGAAAAAATGCATCCCATAATTTAATTTCCTGTGAGTGTTTTTATAACTTTACACATTAGTGACAGCTTTAGATCGTAAGAAATCCGCATATGTCGATTGAATTGAATGCTAACACTGTACAGGGTTTAAAAATCATTTTCCTTCAATTATTAATGCTTTCTCAATTCAATTTTATTGATATATATTAAAAAGATACTTTTAGTCTGTTACACATGTAAGGTGGCAACTACACCATGTCTAATTAACTAGGAACTTGTCCTTTGAGTTTAAACCTGGACTAGTTTATTAATTCCTCCAAATATATAAGATTGATTAATTTAAGATAGAGTCACTTATTTGTTTATTCAAGTGTTCATGAATTGAGTCAAACATGATCAGCACTTAGAAGCAAATTAAGTCAAGTGGAGATCATATGGGAATATATAAATTTAATAATCTCTCATATCATTGTCTATAAATTAAGCCTTTAGATTTCAACATTAATTCATCAGTAGCCTCTAGCCTCTTGCATAATTTGCCTCCTAATTGTTCTGTCTTAGAACTAGCAAAGTAACAATGAAGAGTTCATGTAGCAAAAACACTCATTACTTTTGGTTTTGGCTAATCAACATGTTTCTGTTGCAATTGGCAGTAAAGTCCCAACTCACAACAGATTTTTATAACTCTTCATGTCCTAACCTTTTCAAAATTGTAAGAAGAGAAGTTAAAAAAGCCCTAATCAATGAGATGAGAATGGGTGGTTCTTTGCTTCGCCTTCACTTTCATGATTGCTTTGTCAATGTAAGTTTAAGTAACATATACACATTGATTATTTCATTCATTATATATATGACACCAAAATCTGATACACATTGTTCTTTATTTTATTTATCTTAAAAAATTTCTTTCATTATCAGGGTTGTGATGGATCATTATTACTAGATGGTGGTGACGATGTTGAAAAGTCTGCTCTTCCTAACCTGAACTCTGTTAGGGGATTTGATGTTATAGATACAATCAAAAGTTCAGTGGAGAGTGCTTGTAATGGGGTTGTGTCCTGTGCTGATATAGTAACCATAGCTGCCAGAGACTCTGTTCTACTAGTAACTATATTCTAATCCCTCTATTATCCATAGATTAATTTCTTTATTTATTTTAAATATTTTGTCTAAACTCAAGGAGCATGCATGGAAATGAAATATAAATAACTCAAACCAGTTGGAGAAGTTGATCACAACTTACTACATGGTAGCCAACAAGTAACAGCAGAAATATAGATACATGCTAGATTTCATTGTAGTCCATAAACAATTGGAAGGGTATAATACCTTGGCAAAGAACCATATATAATAGCATATGTTTGGATGAGTTCTTTTTCTATAGAATCAATTCTGACACCCAGAAGCTACTCACATAAAAACTTCTCAAATGAATTGATTTTGGCCGTAGAGTCAATTGAAGAAGGACTTCCAAACTTACACTAAGTTTGTGATGAATCTAGCTTCACTTAAATATAAGGTTAATTTTTTTTTGTGAAATGCTGTGTAATTGGCAATTATATCACCGAAATGTTTTGTAGAGTGGTGGTCCTTCATGGAACGTTTTGCTAGGACGAAGAGATGGAACAGTCTCAAACGGATCACTGGCAAATCAAGTGCTTCCTTCTCCATTTGAACCACTGGATGCAATTGTTACAAAGTTTACTAATGTAGGCCTCAATCTCACAGATGTTGTTTCTTTATCAGGTAACTAAGTATATAGGTTTTCACATTTGAAGGAGAAGTGATCCTGGGAGAAGCTAATAAAAACAGCCTTTTTTGAGGGGGAAAATGGTTATGAGAATTATTGAAATTGGATCAAGACATGCTTTAAACAATGAAGGATTAGGATCTTGATCCTCTTAGTCAAAATTATGTATCTATCTCTATTTTCATGTGAGATTGATAACATGTTTCACTTGACATATTCATGTGACATGAGAGGATTCGACAAGCGTGAATCTTATCTATTCAAGCTAGCTAGTAATTAACTTCAATTAAGGGTGGAGACATTTCAAGTTTGTTTAATAATTCTATATTTTTGAAGGTGCTCATACAATTGGACGAGCAAGGTGTGTATTCTTCAGCAATAGATTGTTCAACTTCTCAGGAACAGGTGCACCAGACAGCACATTAGAATCTACCATGCTCACAGATCTGCAAAATTTGTGTCCTCAAAACGGAGATGGAAACACAACCGCAGTTCTTGATCGGAACTCGTCGGATCTATTCGACAACCACTACTTCAAGAACTTGCTCAGCGGAAAGGGAATTCTCAGTTCTGACCAGATTCTGTTTTCTAGTGATGAGGCTAATTCAACTACTAAACCTTTAGTCCAAAGCTATAGCAACAATGCTGCACTTTTCTCTGCAGACTTTGCCAATTCTATGATCAAGATGGGGAATATAAATCCAAAGACTGGGTCTGATGGAGAGATTAGGAAGAATTGCAGGGTGATAAATTCGTAGTATATGCATCAGGCTTTGAAAAATATGAAATGTTTTCCTTAGGTTGGTGTGGTTATGTGTAACTCACTTGTTATAATATTGTAAGGGAATTTGGGATAGTGGGGTTTGCTTTTCAGGTCCCATATGGTGGAACGTGAGAAACTAACCCAATAGAAGACATCTATAAATAAATAAAACAGTTTGATTTTCCTCTTCATCACTATTATCTTTCTTTTTCCTTCTCACTATACCACGGTGATATAAAATAATTATTAAATGAAACTGACTTCAATTGGTGTTCAATAAAGTTGGCTTCAATTAGTGCTCACTGCTCAACAACTTGTTGGTGGGAAATCTAACTGCCTTATGTTTATCACCTCAAACCAAATAGATGGTTTCCTATTATATTGTCTTGAAGTATTATAATTATCATTTGAAGACATCATATATGAGTTTTTTTTTTTTTTTAATTCAGACAATTGTTTTGATAGAAATCTAAAACATCTTAAGGGATTAGAATCAACGGCACAATATTAACATAATCTCATGAAAATTAAAATCAATATCCACCATTAAAATAAGTAAACCATATATAAAAAAGAGTGATAATTATGTTCACCTTTTTTTTTTCCTTAGTCACTCTAAGCTTCATGAACTTTATGGGAACTACTTTTTCTCGATCAAGCCAGTTTGTTAAGTTAGTCATCAGGTGAGTTAAACTCTCAGAATTATACCCCAACTTCACAAAACAACTATAAGACATTAAATCGTTGGAACTTCTTGAATATACTAAAAACCTTGGGAAGTTCTTTTTCTACAATTCTTTTTGAAATTACTAAGGGTGTACTTAGATTCTTATGTAGTTGATACCTTCTTTTTCCCGGAGAGTTTCATGAGTATCAACTCAGCATCTTCCAATTGTTTTCGCACAAAAAATATCAATTGTTCTCACGTAGAAAACTCCTAATAAACTCTTTTGAAAACCCATCCCTATCATTGATTAAGGATGTTGGAAGAGATTTGAACCAACGTAAAACATTTCCCTTCAAAATTGACAAAAAACTCCACATGCTAAAGTTCATGCTATTGATATCCATAACTTCCATATAATTTCTAAGTACAGAGTGAAAATGTTGGCATGCTCTGCTAGATCAGCTTTCCCGGAAAATAGTTATATGTCAATCTATTATATCATACCAAGCGGAAGGTCAAAGTCTCGAATCTCTTTGAAGAAAGGTGCATATATATCGCAACCTTCAAGCTTCAAAGGTCGTGAAGAACGAGTTATCATTATGAAATCTCTTACTTCATTTGGTAGTATTGTGACCTTTTCATTGGGTGAGAGTTGAATATAATTTTCTTCCACAAATAGCGCCAAATGTTCTTTTAGAATTTGATGAACATGTACCACTCATATTCCTGTGGTGGTTGTAGCTTGAATGCACTGATTGCGGTGATAGTGTCCATAATGGAGTACAACAAGGAAGTACCTGCAAAAGGCACCGTGATGCTCAAGCCAACTTATAGATCTTAGAGATAATTTCAAAATCTTAGAAGAACAATAAGTTAACAAAATGAGTAATGCTTATGTAAATGAACAACCAAACTTGTATTTGCAAACATGGTGGTCGTTGTTTCTTTGACTTGAGATCTTTAGGAAGTCTTAATGTAAGGTTCCGAGATGACAATTATCTTTGGATAATCTTGTAATGTTTCATTAATCGTGCGGGCTGCGTCTGCTCGGCCAGTTCTGTACAAGATGTTATTTTCTTTAGTCATCTCTGCTAACCAATATGGTGCTCACTTAGTTGTAAAACTTTTGAACTGACTGAGATGCGACTGAACATTATGACCACTTGGGAGCCGAAATAAGTTTTAAAAGAATACAATTTTTTACACTACTAGTTCAATTTTGAAAAGTATTTACGAATTTGGTGTAACTTTTTATTTATTTACCAAATTAGAGTAAATCGTCATTATTAATGGCTACACATTTTTTTTTAAATACTAAAATCGCCGATGACAGTGAGGTAACAAATTTAAGTGTGGCCAATCAGAATGGCAATTTCAGTAAAAAAAAAATATAAGGAGATTTTAGCATTTAAAAAAAATAAAAAATTATGTGTAGACACTAATAATGACGATTTACACTAGTTTAGTAAAAAAAATTACACTAAACTGTAAATACTTTTCAAAATTGCACTAATAGTATTATTAAAAACAAAAATTGCACTAGTAGTGTAAAAGTGCCTAGGGATACTAAACAAAATAAAAACATGTTATAAATATTTGTTGTATAAATCCACCCATATAATCCATACAAAATATTATTACTGAAAATAAAAAGAAATGTTCACGCTCTTCCAAACGTCGTCGTCTAGTGCATTGCTTGTTTATCAAACGCGCGGCGGCGGAGGGGTGGAAGAAGTCAGGCACCGAAGGAGAGAGAAGAGGTTTGAGTGAGGTGCAAGTGCGATTGCAATGTGCGGTGACGCCACCAACTGGGACGAAGATGCGTACAGGGAAAGCATCCTGAAGGAGCGCCACATTCAAACGCAAACCGTTTTCCGAACCGCCTGGGCTCCCCCCAAAACCCCTAACCTTCACTCTCTCATCGCCGCCTCCAGCGACGGTTCCATCGCCTCCTACTCCATCTCCGCCTATAACCACAACAATGTAACTAACTAACTAACTAACTAACTAACTCATTTCATTTCATTGTTTTCTACTCGATGAAGCTGCCAATTCTTGTTTATTTCATTGTTTCTGTATTTGTTGCAGCCCATTGGTCCTGTCAATACCAATACAGATAAGTAAGTACACTGTTTTACATTTTTATGCTTACTTAATTTCAGTTTTAGGGTTAACTAACTGTGTTTTTCACATGATGCAATGTATCATGTAATTGATTTAGGTTATTTGCTGAACCGGATTGTATCTTCAAAGCGCATGAAGGACCTGCGTATGATGTCATATTCTATGGTGACGGTGAAGATGCTCTGTTGCTGAGGTTCAAACTATACCTGAATCACTGACCCCTATTATGCTATGCATTTATGTTTTTAATGTGTATTTGCACTCAATGGTCTGATTTTGAAGCAATGATTTGCACGATGAACTAGTTTGTGAACTTGCTATGTAATACATTTGTTTTAAAGAGAAGGGCATTCCTGTTGGCTTGCTGTTCATGATTTCTTTGTTTGCTGAGATAATGGTTCTCTTTTATTTGGTGGAAACTTTCGACGTGAAACGATAATACAATTTATATATGTGCTGAAATGATTGTGTCCCGCTAATGCATGATACAAACATATTAGCTGTGTTAAAATAAATGAGGGTGTTTAATTTACCCTGTGGCACAGCTCCTAATAGTAGCTTTGCCTTGCAGTTGTGGTGATGATGGTCGGGTTCGAGGATGGAGATGGAATGGGCTTACAAGCTCAAATTTTTCTGGTTCTTCACAAGGTAATATATGCTACAGTTCCATGATTTACTTATAATTGGGAACAAAGTCAAAACCCGTGTTGCATCACATCAATCATCTTGATGACTCACACTTCGAATAATAAATTCTTACTTAAGAAAATAAAAACTAGAGCTGGAAATGTTAGACTACTAAGGTTCTTATTGACTTATCCTTTTAAGAGTCTTATTATGTGGGAAGTGTTATTGGTCTCTGTTTTGTCTAAGGCTCATTTTGAAAATGTCTTTATCCTCTCCCATACCCATAGTTATCATTTATCAATCCTTGATTGTGATAGTGCATAGTGGGATAGCCGGAAAGTCGCTGAAGAGGACACGGAGGAAAAAAGAAAGAAGAGGATAGGGGGAGATCAAGAGCAAGTGAACTATCTGCAGGAAAGTGAGACCAAGGAAAACAGAGGGGGTTGACCGTAAAACACCAGTTGTGGCTGGAAAGTCACTAGAGTAAAGGGTCGTGCAGTGCAGGCCGGAAAATGCCGGTCCGAAAGAGAGAGAGTGTTGGCTTACCTGAAAACACCAAGTGCTGGCGAAAAAACACCATACTGTGGCCTGAAAGCCGCTTTAGAACAATGTGTTGCTGCATTTTCTGGGAAAAAAAACGAAAAGGAAGTGCCTGTGAGATTGAGATGAGAGGGAGGAATGGTGTTTTGTTAACTCTTTTTGAAACCCTTTACCTGAAAACCCTAAATTACCCTAAACTTGCCTCTGTAATGTTAAAAATTTGAAGGCGTATTTCGGCTTTCCATGTCTCAAAATGTCAGCCTAAAAGCGTTTGATCTGCTGCAATTTTAGACACTAGCATCTGAGATACTGAAATGCGACGATGAACCTAAACATACTATTGACGACTGTGCCGATACCCCTCCCATATTTTGCATTTGATTTGACTAGGTAATTGTGCTGTTTACCTCCATTCTGCTAAGTCATCTCTATGAACTAACTATCCCTAAACCCTTAGTTGCCTGGTGAAGACACATGAATGATTTTATATTATATTTCATGATTTTATATTAATATTTCTAACATCATTGTTATTTTTTACTTGTTAATTGATGTTTTGTAATGTCTTATATATGCCATCCCTTAATATTTCAGGAAATGATATCAAGCCTGTACTTGATGTGGTGAATCCTCAGCAGAAGTGAGTTCTTAAAGAATCATTGTGCATTTCAGCTTTGTTAGCTAGACATTTTCTGTAATCACTGCTGAAGTAGAAGATGTCTTTTCCTTCTTGATTTTGCTGTTATTTGGTTAATATTTCCTGTATACTCTCTGAATATACTCCTCTACATTCAGGCTTCTCATTTGATACTATTGCTTATTGCACTTAAAAATGTATTTTAAAGCAACTTGTAGATAAGCTTGATGGACACATTTCTTGTTTACTTAATAAAATCTTACAATTGTAAATTGTTAATGATTTCTGGTATTTGCCTGACTTGAAACTTATCACAATAAGGGATTCTTCTGACAATCTAGACATATGAAGAAAGTTAGTAACCTGCTATATTGTACTCCCTCCGTCCCAAATTATAAGACCCTTTAGAGACAAACTTGACGTCCCAAATTATAAGACCCTTTCTAGATTTCAGGAAAAAAAAATAAGTTTTTCCTTTTTTACCCCTTGCATTCATTATATTTTAAATTTCAAAACTTTAATTACTACCTTTACTAATTATTTCTTTCATATTCCCAACTAACTTTAAATAGGGGTAAATTTGGAATATTTGTATAGAAAATAACAAAACCAACATATTAATTAGCTTATTACATGTTTTGTTAATAAGCGTGATTGTCTGAACAGGACCCTATATTTTGGGACGGAGGGAGTATCATAGTTCCTGTTTTCATCTATTTTGGTTTCCTGGTTATCCTTTATATGCCCACTCACTGTTGTCTTTCAGAGGTCCTTGGGGTGCACTTTCACCTATCCCTGAGAATAATGCTATTGCTGTTAATACTCAGGTTTGTGATTTTTCTTTACTGTTTGTCACATTAATTTGTTTGTTATTTTATGATCGAGTATGAGCCGATACATTCTTGTTTAATTGTAGGGGGGATCTATTTTTGCTGCTTCTGGTGATTCCTGTGCATATTGTTGGGATGTGGTATGTATTCATGGAAGGTGAATATAATTTGTTTAGGAAGTTTCTTGGTACAGTTGTATTTATGTTGACGCTGGTCTAACATGTAGTAATGTTTACAGGAAACTGGTAAATTAAAGACGGTATTCAAGGGGCACTCAGACTACTTGCATTGTATAGTTGCTCGCAACTCTTATAATCAGGTTTTGACTCTTGACTTTATACTTTCGTCATTTGACTTTATGGTGATTATGAACATAGGGATAAACCCAATAGTGGATGGAGTTTATGTTCTGTTCAGCTCTGAATTTTATTAAATAAAGAGAGCTTGTTTTACAGACTTTTATAGCTTTACAAATTAATTTAGGGCAAATTACATTGACCTTTTTATAGGTTCATTATTGCATAAGAATCACTAACCACCCTATATGATTTAACCAGACACTAACCACCCTTATTTTACTCGGGGCATTGCACTTACCTCCCTTGAGGTTTATCATTATTGCTCTGGCCTCCCATAAGATTTATCATTATAACACTTTGCATTTCAAAATGGTGTATGAAGAAGGGGTGTTCAGTGCATTTCACTTAGTAGAGGGGAGGTCAGTATAACAATGATAAACCTCAGGGGAGGTTAGTGCAATTTACCTAATAATTTAAAAAATGTGTCGCCCTATATGCGATGTTATATTTATTTGTAGTAGAGCTATATTATATGGTAATACTTTTTTGAACATGTAAGAGATACGGGAAATAGTATATTAGTTACAAATACTTAATAGAAGTGTTAAATCTTTGCACTAGTAATAGAAGAAGTAACATTACTCTACTGATTCTTGAGAATATGTGCGCTAATATTTCAAACCTTGGACTGCTAAAGCATCTGCTCTTTCCATTTCTGTTTTGCATAGTAATCTTACTTGTGTGCCCACAATGTGGTGTCTGGGATTTTAACTATTAAGTCTTTCTGATCAATATTCAGATTATAACAGGGTCGGAGGATGGGACTGCACGGATTTGGGGTAATATTCATTCTTTTGTGCCAGTTACTACAGTAGAATAAATTAAATTAAGCTTATTTTTTATGTAATTTAATTTGTTAATCGAATATATTGGAGTAGCTTTATTGGGTACTTATGTTTTTGTGGCTTATTTACCATATTTACTAGATTGCAAAAGTGGAAAGTGTATCCAAGTGATTAATCCAGCAAAACATTTGAAGTTTAAAGGAACTGTCTCATGCATTGGCTGTATTGCTTTGGATGCAAGTGAGAGCTGGTTGGTAAGAGCATTTGTCAGTTGAAGTTATGAGAGCAGTTATTCGATAATGATGTCACTTTTTTTTTTCTTTTAGGAAATCTGGATAGTTACATATGTAATGCCTTCTTTTTGGTATATGGCATATTGACAATTAAGACTTGGTTAACCACTATTCCTAATTATGTTATGATACAATATTTCTTGTTTTATGCAACCAATTAGTATATTGTTATATGGGAAAACTACTTTTGGTGATACTTTTTTCTATTTCATGATTTCATCAACAACTCAAATTTCTCAGACCAGAATGATTTTCACATTTTAAGATTGTTCTTTGTGTTGTGCAAACGAGTGAAATGCACACATGCTTGGATGAATATAGTGTGTGTTGTTGTAGCTTGGGGTTCTTTGAATAGTTAAGAGACTATTGTCACCATTCTACAGGCTTGCAGTAGCGGACGGAATATTTCACTTTGGAACCTTCCTGCATCAGAGTGTGTATCGAAGATTTCTACTCGTGCTTCTGTGCAGGACATGTTATTTGACAACAATCAAGTGAGTTGGCTATCTCTCTTTTCTCCCCAGTTGTTTTAAAATTGGTTATCCCATTTGATCATGGTGGCCTCAAGAGAGGGAGACAAAAAGAGAAGTTATCATTATCATAGACGTTAGAAAGTTAGGGGATTTATGTCATCTCACTCAAATATCTATGGTCACTATCATTAACCTTAAAGTAAGGCATTTTTATGTACATTATTGGTGGAGCTCCCCCGTCCTATCTCTTCATTTTTTGGGTTCTTAACATAATCTTTATGGACTACTGATTCTTTGAATTTTAGAAAATTTTCATCTAAAGATTAATTAGTATTTATGCGTTCTACAGAGTCAGATTGATTAAAAGTGACTTTACATTCTGTATCTGGGAATTACCCCCAACCCCCTCCCCAATCCTGATTTGTTCCATGCTCTTTTTCTTTTTTGTTGGGAGGGGAGGTTGTGTTCCCATTTTATTCATGTTATTAGAAATATTTAGTTTAAATAATATTTTATCTTAGTGTTATATATGCAATGGACTGGACTGGTATAGTGGTGGTGTCAAAGTTGATTGGGTCATTAATAAACTTCAAAAGGCAAGGGTAGGTGCTCTAGAACAAAAAAAATTCCCCTCTGGGATATGTTTGCTTGCAGCCCCTAGATTTTTCTGGTGCAAATTTGCTTATGTATTTTGCTCTTTTGTCAACAGTAAGTATTTCAATTATCATTCACTGTCTCTCATGTGGGAATTGTTAGCCTTTTCTGAATATTGACTCATTAATTATTTTGATAATATCAGTTGGTCTCACTATTATTTTAGCTCTCCTATCTTCCTGGTTAACTTATGTATTTCTCTATCAGATTTTGACAGTTGGCGCTGATCCTCTACTCAACCGCTTTGACATGAATGGCGTGGTCCTTTCACAAATACAATGTGCTCCACCATCAGCTTTTTCTATCTCCTTAAACCCAGCTGGGGTATGTTCTGATTCAAAATTTTATTGCTATTGATTCAGGTTACTGGGCATAGCTCCTCTAAAGTGAGTGGTGAGTGGACCCACTTTAGATGGTAAAGTGAACATCACAACCATTAATAGTGATTACCTACTTCGAAAAAATCAATAAAAGAACACAATCAATGGTTTTGATGCTCACTTTACCACTGACTTTAGAGGAGCTACACCCCAGGTTACTAACTGGTCAGCTAAAGCTTGGTGCACTGGATTCTGGTTACTTGCTGCATTATTTTATATATTTGTCGCATTAAACTGCATTATTCATTTCAGGTTATAGCAGTTGGAGGTTATGGATGTCTTGTGGATGTAATCTCGCAATTTGGCAGTCACATGAGCACATTTCATTGCCGATGTCTTTAGCGAAGTTCACACTTAGTTTGAAAATTCTGAAAGCTCAAGCCTAGAAGCCCCACACAATTTTCAATTCAATGAATGACAAGGTTGGGGGGATAAAATAGAGAAGCAGCTCTACCAAAACTGTCTGGTGTTTGATTGAGTGATACTTGCATGTCTAACAAGTCTGCGGAGCACTACAATATGTTGATGAAGTTACCCGATTTCCCTTGCCCAAAAATATTTCTGGTTCTCATGCAATTCATGAGTTAATCTTATCCTCAGCTTATTATTAATGCGGCCTCAACAATGGGATTTGACAGAATGAGTAAAATTTCATTTTAATATCTGCAAGGGTAGTTGTTGATTATTTGTGTCCTAAAAGAAGGAATTTCATGAAGAAGTCATTGAGAGTGAAATCTGTCAGTTATTTTGGTCGTAAAACAACATATGAAAGAAGCACTTCATTTTAATCCCTAAATTTTAATTCATATTGATTCATGAAAGCTAATATAAAAAATCATATAAGTTTTTATGATTGATGTTTTCTGCATTTAAGGATTGAATTGAATAATAAATTATACTAGTTTTATTTATGAACTTCCATTTTTATGGGAATGAAATGACTTGTTATACTTTTAAAGATGAAAATGTGGTTTTAGCTTTGATCGTATATAACACATTCAAGTATTTATTCATCTATCTAAATTAAAGCAGCACTAAGATTGTAAGCCCTCTTGATCCTAAGTTCACATTACACAATGTTGATAAAATGTAGTAGAAAGTTTGAGCAATGGGTGTTGGCTATGTACAAATAAGGAAACACACGTCTATATAGTCATGTTTTTATTTTTGTACCACATTCATTATGTGTTTGCAGTAATGGTGAGCATACAATCAATCCTAAACACATTAAACCAGAAGGTATGACGGTTAGTTGAAGCTTTAAGGGAAGCACCTTATCCATAAATCTAACAGATTGTAGATACAAGTCCTTTCCATCAATCAATTTAGCTATTTAATTAGTGATATTAAGTTTGAGCTATGAGTATGACGTTGTGCTAGGAGAGCTTTGTAGTCCTAATTGCCTCATATAAATGTAATATGGTCTCATCAACCGGATCCATCTTTTTTAATACTGATTCTGAATGTCTCTTCCTCTTCAAATCTGAAAAGGAATACGTGTAGCTTACTGGTTAAGAAACAAGAGAGCGTCACAGGTTTACGTGTCAAACTGAAGGAAAGGCTGCGTGGGTTGGAATCAGAATCACCTCACCTTGCTGCATCTCTGAGCATTCACCTCACCACTCAACACCCAACCAACACAAGCTTCCAAAACTCACCCTCGCTTACCAAACACCTCTTTGCCTTTCCCTATTAAACTCTAGTCTTTGATTTCATTCCACTATAAAAAAACATACCTGCTTAATAATCTTCAAATCTTTCTATTGTCCCCACTCACTCCCACCCCTGTTTTTCTTCATTTATTATTCCAATCACCTTCCTTTCTCTCTTTCCCCCCCAGCTCCCTTAATTTTTTTTATAAATTATACCATATCCGGTCACCCTTTAAACATCGATTATTTCACATTTTGAATTTATTCACAGTTAACATTCTCAATTCCTTCCTTAAGCGTATAGTGTCGGGTCGAAATCAAAAGCTTAACACCTCCGCAAATCCCAATCAATAAATATTTTATTATTATTATTTAATATTATAACTAACTGTTTTGTGGAGAACACGGAGTAAACGTCGATCGGACTTCTTCTCCGATGGCGATTTCTGAAGAGTCTGAATCTGTATTCGCCGCCGCCGCCGCGGCTTCCGTCATCCAAACCAGCTCCTCCGTGCGCCGCAGGCCTACCGCTACCTCCGCCGCGACATTCGAAGGCGAGAGTTCGAGTGAAGAGCTGGTGAGGGATTCGGCTTCCGACGTCGACTCCGTAAGGAGCGAGCAACAACACAACTCCCCCGCCGCCGCCAATCGAGAGAAGAACCAGGTGCATGACATTTCAGCCATCAAATTCGCCTACCGTCCTTCCGCGCCCGCTCATCGCAGAGTCAAAGAGAGCCCGCTCAGCTCCGACAACATTTTCCGTCAGGTTAGCGCCGCTGTACATCTTGCTGATCACTGAATTACTCGAGTTCGTATCGTAACGTTCCCTCACTAGTTATGTTTCTTTACTAATTATTCAATCAGATGCAGAGTCATGCTGGCCTCTTCAACCTCTGCATAGTTGTGCTTGTTGCAGTGAATAGCAGACTCATCATTGAGAATTTAATGAAGGTTTGCATTTTCAATGTTCAATTCTGCATTCACCTGTAAAGTTGATTTTCTTTATGGCCTTTGATTTTGATAGTTCAATTTTTGTCTGTTTGAATGTGTTATTTACTCTGCAGTATGGTTTGTTGATTAAGACTGGCTTTTGGTTTAGTTCAAAATCATTGAGAGATTGGCCACTCCTCATGTGTTGGTAATGAGTGTGGTGAATTCCCTTAACTTAATCATTTTGAGGATTGTTTGTTAAAACTTAATTTGACATTAAGTGGTTATGTTTGGCTGGTTTGCAGTCTCAGTCTTGCAATATTTCCTTTTGCTGCCTTTACAGTAGAGAAGTTGGTACAACAGAAGTGTATTTCTGAACCAGTAAGTGATATTGCCAAGTGCGCTCTTATTAATCTAGATTTTGAATATAGTCGATTGTATTGTGGTGTGCTATTTCAAACCATATAACCTTTGTTGAGATCCCACATCAACTATATAAAGGCTCGGGCATTTCTCACCTCATAAGCTAGCTTTTGGGGGTAGAGTTAGCCCTGGCCTAAATTCAAGAATCTTCGATATTTAAGACATGGGAATATTGACCTCAATATTTCAGGTTGTTGTCGTTCTTCATATATTCATTTCAACAGCTGCAGTTGTCTATCCAGTTTTAGTAATCCTCAGGTCAGCTTATTTCTTCCTTGTATTCTTCAAAATTGATTCTGGGTTTCAATCCTCCCCCCGCGTCCTTTTCTTCTACTTTGTGGTTTGACCATCCATCCGTTTTGAAAGAATTTGCTAATAGAATATAATTAAAAACTTTGTAATACAACTGGATCAGAAAGAAGTAACAAAGGATATAAACTGTTATTGAATTGAACCCTCAATCCCTAGCTCTGCACCAACATGATACACAAACAGAATGAAGGATGAAGAAGAAGAATACAGAAATGGTATAGGTACCTAGGTTTTCAAGAGACCTAGTAACTCTTTTCAACTATTTCCAGAATAATACCAGACCTAATCTCGATTTCCTATTTCACCAACTTATATAACTACCTCCCCTTGTTATTATTCCTAACCAACTAACTGTAATCAAAGTATCTATCTAACAGTTAAATGTTATATTTTTATGGTTACTGTTTTCCTTAAATCTCTAATTCCCTACTACGCTACGCATTTCATCAAATATAAACCTTCTATTTTAGAAATTTACCATCACTATGTCAATGTCCTGACAGGAATTTAAAAGCATTACTTTTAATCATTAACTGAGTAGAGATTTAAAGCCCTTAGGTGAACCTTAGTTTAATTGTTTGTTCTTATGATGTTGGAATTGAATATCTTGCAAATTATTGTTGAAAATTTGAAAAATAAAAGGATAAGTCAATAGGAAAATTGGAAAAAAAATGAAAACAAGTATGTGGCCAAGCGGCTTCCTTATTCTCGTAAATATGATATGGTAGCCTGTTTGTAGATATGTAACTCTGTTTATGAAGGATAAAGTGAAGGTAAGTACTCCAGGGACATAAAATAATTATACAGTTTAACATGCTTGGTCATCTCAGTAGGTAAGGATATGGTAAAGATGCTTGCTAACTTTTATTATTCCTTTGCAGGACTGATTCTGCTTTTCCATCAGGCGCCACATTAATGCTATTTGCTTGCATTGTATGGTTAAAACTGGTGTCTTATGCTCATACAAACTATGATATGAGAGCGCTTACCAAATCAATTGAAAAGGTAGTATCTGAGTTAAACTTGTGAGTTGGTAGTAACTACTGCAGAATGTCATTTCCACTTCTTAGTATAATGAATGCTTTAAAGATGAGAATGTGCTGCGCAATTTACGTGGTCCTGGTAATCCCTTTTTAAGCAGGAAAACGCTGCTTGACTAAGCTGCAGTCCATAGATCATGTTTTTTTTTTTTTGAAAACATCATATGATAAAAATACAGTTTGATTTCATCTTCATTAGAATTACATCCATCCTTCTTCCCCCTTCATCTAGTCCTAATTTCTGGATGGTAATCTCTTCGAATGGTGAATGTGTGATAGATATGCCTTCTGTTAATCATGTTTTATGATTTCTATACTATAGGGAGAAGCACTTCCCAATACTCTGAATATGGACTATCCTTACGATGTGAGCTTCAAGAGCTTGGCATACTTTATGATTGCTCCTACATTATGTTACCAGGTAATAACGTTGTTAAGTGATTTAACTAATTTTTAGATGCAATTTCTTTTAATTTGTCATTGTTGCCTAATTTAGATTCACCTAATTTACTGACTTTTGCATCCTTTCTTCTCTCATTAGATTGCTTATAGGCACAACTATGTGCACTTACCCATACTGATATATCTTTGCTATAGAATTTAACTGTGGTTTTCACTTAGAATCTAATCATAATGTGCCATGCCCCGATAAATACACTGCTGGGAATTGAATTCTCTTCTAACAAGCATAATTGGTAGGGAATATTTGAGCTTTCTGTGCGATCACTTGATTAGCAGGATTTTTGAAAATGACTTTAATCATTATGTATACTACATCTTTCAGCAAATGTCTTGAGTTCTTATCCTTTCTTTACTTTTCATCTTCAAATATTGGCCATTTAAGCATATTCTTCTCACATTCACTACTCTTTTTTTTTCACGCATACCCCAAGACAACCCAAAATTTTGTAGTATTAAACATAGCTAACGAAAGCTATAGCAGTAGTTTCCATTTGTACAAAATTCCCAAGCATTCCAATAATTTCCAGGCCAAATTCTGTTGTTCATACCTTCCTCAGTCTCACTATCATTTTGAAAAGGGGAGAAGGGGGAGTTGACGTGGTTGTTATATCCTAGTGTTTGCTTCTCGTTATTATATTTTTAGAGCTAAAGTTCTTTTAGGGGATTGGATATTACATCATGTGAAAAATCAAAAATATAAATCTTGGATAAATTTCAGGCGCTTTTTGAGGATACTGTATTGGCTTTTTGTCATCTTCTGTTATGTTCAGTGTTTATTTTAAGTTGCAGAATTTTCACTCTGCGAGTTTCTTTTTGTCATCTTCTGTAGTTCATTTGCTTTTACATTTTCCTGTTTTAATGCATCTCCAAGTGGATAACATTCGTTAATTAGATTTTTCTGAGAATGAAATTCTCACGGTTTTACTCACATGTATCTTATCTCTCTTTTATCTCCTGCGTTATGAACCTATTGTTTTAGCCAAGATATCCTCGCACCCCTTCAATCCGGAAAGGTTGGGTGCTTCGTCAACTTGTCAAGCTGATAATATTTACAGGAGTGATGGGATTTATAATAGAACAAGTAAGAAGTACTGTTAATAAATTGTTTTCATTTCTACATTTCAGCACCTTTGTTTTGTTTTTTTGTGCACTTATTCTTGACTTTTATCTTCACCAATTCTACTGAAATTCTGACATTGTTTTGATCATGTAATTTTGCAGTATATTAATCCTATTGTACAAAATTCACAACATCCTTTGAAGGGAAACCTACTATATGCCATCGAAAGAGTTTTGAAGCTGTCTGTTCCAAATTTATATGTGTGGCTCTGCATGTTCTACTGCTTTTTCCACCTATGGTATTCCATCTCTTATTCAATTCAACATGTGTGTGTCTGTTTTGTTCTTATAAAACATTTTTATGAAATTATCTTTACTTGCCATAAGCTGAAAAACTGTAGTTCCAGTTCTTGTGTTTAAAGCCTTGACTTCTGTATCTTGTCAATTTTCTATTGATGGTGCTGTTATACGTCATGTGTAATTAATTAATCTTTCAAACCATCCTCAAAATGATATCAACCTACGTATAATGCACCCTCAAGTGTAACAGAATGTTGATGGGAAGATCTAGCTGATTAGAAGGTCTGTGCATGTATGAACTATTGTCAGAGGTATATGCTCCTTAAAATGTAAAATAAAATAAAAATTACAGCCCCTCTTTAGTACCAATGAGGAGCCTTAGTTCAATGGTTAGATTGCTTCCATGTAACTAAGAGGATAGGATACATGTTTGAGTCATGGAATCAGCCTTTTGCCAATGTAAACTTAGGCTGCCTACATTAGACCCATAAATGGGTTCGACCATTTATTTGACCTTGCAATGGTGAGAGCTTTATAGAACCAGGTTGCCCTTTATTATCTTTGGTGCACCACCCATGATTGATTGAAGTGTGACCCTAACTTAAATAGCTGGACAAAAGGATTGGAGAACTTTATTTCAATGAGTTTGTATGTTCTTTCCTGTGGCTTGTGAGAATATCTTATTCTGCTTTTCATTTATACTCCTTTTTTATCTTCAATAAAAAAAGATCTTTGTGTGCAGTTAGATCTATGTGTGCACGCACAAGTTCTGATCTGTTCTTATTCAGTTATTTGTTGATATTGTAGGTTCTGGTTTTTTTTTGTTCATATTTGATAAATTGTTCTTTTTTTTAATAAAATAGAACTTTGTGTGCAGTTAGATCTATGTGTGCATGCACAAGTACTGATCTGTATGTCTTATTCTGTTATTTGTTGATATTGTAAGTTCAGGTTTTTTTGTAAATATTTGATTAGTATTTGAGGTGGTTTATCCTTGGGGCCACTGTTGCATTGTAGGTTAAATATACTCGCAGAACTTCTTAGATTTGGTGATCGCGAGTTCTACCGGGATTGGTGGAATGCCAAAACTTTTGAAGAGGTAGTATCTTTACATTATTTATTTACAATAATTCCATTCTTTTGTGAAGAGAAGTTGTGACTTATTTGTCTTTGTTGGATGTATTTGTGCTGCTGCTGTCATCAGTATTGGAGGATGTGGAATATGGTATGTTTCTTTTTTAGACTTAATTTTGATGAGTTGGAGAAGCTCCTTTCTTTGTTGTCTGCAAAATAATTTGCTGGTCTCATGTTAGGATGAAATTCTTGTGAGCAAATATATTTGATATAACTATGCACCAGGGTACATTGATGGGTAACAACTCTTTGAGGCTATGTTAACAAAAAGAAGAAAGAGAAAATACAGCTTTTTTCCATCTGTTACTTTCTAGCTTAGTTTAGTTTTCTACCTGTTACTGAATAATTAGTTCTAAAACCATATGTCAGGGCATTTCAACAATTTTGTGATTACTTTCAAGTGCAGTCCTAAACCATTATAAACCATATGTCAGGGCATTTCAGCAATTTTGTGATTACTTTCAAGTGCCATTATAAACCATATGTCAGGGCATTTCAGCAATTTTGTGATTACTTTCAAGTGCAGTTCTAAACCATTATATACAATTAAATGGATTCTTTCACATTGCAGCCTGTTCACAAATGGATGATCCGCCACCTATATTTTCCATGTTTAAGAAATGGTATGCCCAAGGTAATCAAGAATCCTTATCTGTTATTTATTGTCTAAAAAAATTTTAGGAGTGGATGATTAGCTTGTCTTTAGGATATTATTAGTCTGTTTGCCATTTCTGGTTGCCTTTAAAAATGATTGCATTTGATGTTATTGAGTTTAAATTAACACATAATTTAATCCTAATAAACAATTAATTATGTAAAAAGTTGTGAGCGAGTAAAAAACTTTTTGATGAACTGCATGGTATTATATGTTTGATGCACTTCGGGAGCTAAGTGTGTGTGTAGAAATTTTCAAGTGATGGACAATAATAAAAGCTGCCATCTTCTCTGCTGTCGTTTCTGATAAATTACTTTGATATGCCCAAAGATGCATTTGCTTGTAGACTCGCACCAAATTAGAACAATAAATGTGCTCTGTTAATTTCTTTTTTTCATATTCTATAACCTTGTTTTTTCTCTTCTTGGTCTTTGTCATCAGTAATTACTAACTAGCATTAGTTGTTTCTCATATTGTGCAGGGTGTTGCTATTTTAATTGCCTTCCTGGTTTCTGCTTTGTTCCATGAGGTGTGTTGTTCGACTCTCTTTTTATATATCCTTTGTTAGTATTATGTCATATGGCTGTTCTGCTTGAGTCCTTGTCTGTGTTCAGTCGAGATAATGTTGCTTCAATTTACTACTGGAGTATTCTTTCCGCTCCCCCTTTCCCTCCGGCAGTTATGTGACTGAGGAATAAGATTGAAAATTAAATATGAAGTTGTGACTTTAGACTGATTTGTTAAAATGGCTGTAATACATTAGTTGCCTTTGCGATTTGAACTATCTACAATCTCATGAAGGCCTCTGGTCCTAGATATGCTAGCTAAGTTACCAAAACATGAGGTACCTTATGACCAAGTTTGGCTTGCATAGGTAATGCAGTTTGCATATCTGAGGGGTGGACTTTGATGTGAATTTTCTAATTTGACCAGGGACGGACGTCGCTCCCCGAAGAGAAAATTGAAAATTTTCATTAACATACCATAGTATTTAAACATTATACTCGCCCCCCTAAAAAAAATTTATGCTGCCTTCTCAAATTAGTCAAGTACTCAAATTAGTCGTTGATTTTACTTTGTGTTAAATTTTCACCTCAAGTGAATTTTGCACTTTTTCTCACAATTCTTCTTTAATCTGAGCGCAGCTGTGCATTGCCGTTCCTTGCCACATTTTCAAGTTGTGGGCTTTTGGTGGAATTATGTTTCAGGTAGAATCGAATTACCTTATTCTGCTTCTGTTTTGCTCATCTGCTATTATTGAACTTAACTATTCTCGTAGTGTCAACCTCCCCTTTTTTCCTTTCTCTGGAATGGTTGATGACTATAATATCACCCATATTATTGGTTTACTTGACATGATAATAAATGTTTCTTTTTCCAGGTTCCTTTGATCTTGATAACAAATTATCTGCAAAATAAGTTCAGAAACTCAATGGTACGTCCGCTAGTCTGCTATCTAAGGCATAATTGTATATCATAGTGGATAGTGGATCTTATAACTTCAAGGTCATATCTTGAAGTTGATTCATTGGTTTCTTAATTTTTTATTTTCTTCATGCTAGGTCGGAAACATGATTTTTTGGTTCATATTCAGTATTCTTGGTCAACCAATGTGCGTACTGCTATACTACCACGACTTGATGAATCGAAAAAGCAAACTTGAGCAAAGTTAGCATTAAATCATTAACAGTCACAATTTATGTGCATACATCAGTCAATATTGTTTTCTTCCAATACTGTCACAAATAGCAGTGGTTGCTCAGGACCAAGGATTTCCACGTGATATGCCACTCCAATTCATCCTGATCTAATGTTCTTATTAACTCAAAACAATTGTATCAATATGCAAATTTTGAAAGCAATGCATTGGCCTTGATAAGTGTCAAGAACACTGTAACTGGTTACTGATAAATCTTAGTTAGAAGAGGGATAGTTGTAAATTGTTTATGTTCAATGTATTTATTTATTCCTTTCTTGTCGGGAAGTTCCACAGATGGATGATGGTGTCTTTTGATATGAAACATTATATGTTACTGCATGTTAAACATCTTGAACGAGGTGGATGCTTGGGAAGTTGAAAAAGGGTACGTTGCTTGAAGAAACGAGAAAATTTCCCCCTTGAGAAAAATGGAATCGGGACACATTATTTGTGCTGTTTTGTAACAACAATCTAATACAAATATGTCATATGATATATGACCTCTGATAATACTAATTTGCATTTGTCGCATCTATTTTTATATTTTTTTTATACGTGGGAAAAGTTTGGTGGGCACGAGTCAGATTCGTATAGGTTCGTATACAGAGATACTTACAGAATATTCATCAACATAGTTCTTACACCAGCGGCATGAATTGAACACACATAATCTTTTAAGAAGAAGTGATCCATTTTTACCTATCTATTTCTCTATCTAATTTCATTTTTTCTCATAATTCCTTTATATTTATTTACTATCTTCTATTATTTTATTACCAAACATGTAGATCAATTCATGTGGAGTTATATTAATTTAAGTTTAACTTGCTGACTCGAACATAATTATCTCAATAAAGATACATGAACTTTAAAAGAAAATACATGTCCCTTGACCAAGGACCAACTCTCACCAAAAATTAATCTTTAAAAATACTTAAATTTCCATTGATAACAAAGTGTTGAAAAGAAAAATAGTGTGTATTTCGACGATCTTCATTCAATAATTAAATTTCAAGGCCCAATAAGTGCCGGTTACGGTGGTTAAAACTCAAAAGTGACTGTTTGAACCCTTAAGTCGAATGTTCGAACTTTAATTTTTTTTCAGCATGCAATTTTATTTTTTTTACAAGAGGAAAAACACATGCAAATATTTTAATTTAATATTACAGTACTTTTTTATTTTTATTTGATTGATACTCACTTAGTTCCTGAAAGATAAAATATTAAAAATAGACACAGTAGTTCTTGATTAGTTATTAAAAGATAAAAATCTAATCATTGACGGATGAAAAATGTGATTTATTTTCGTTCACTCAATTATTAAATTAAACACTGTTTTTCATTTTCCAGGAATCATGTTCCCTGTTTTCTTAAGAGGAAAAGAAAGAGACCGATTGTATAAATTCCAAAATAGGAAATATATCTGTTAAGATAAATGTTTGGCAAACGTCCACAGGGCACAGACATTTAACGCATGTTAACAGACAACAAAAGTAAAAAGAAAGAGAAGAGAAAATAGTAATTAATGTGATATTATCTATGTATAAGACCCTCCTTATATTTATTTAACTTTTGTAAATCTAAAGTTTTCTTCCAAACCATTCAATATATTAATTTAGAATAAATATAAAAGATTATAAAAAAATTTAAAATCAACAATATTAACTAATTAATTACATATTTTTATAATAAACACACTTATGTTAAAATATAGGATAGAAAAATGTAATAGAGAGTGATGTGTAGCACACTATTTAAATATCTTCGCAATAATTTACTAACGAGAGTTGATATGATATGTTAAATGAATATCTAGCATGATTTACATGAAAAATTAAAAGCATTTTTGGGAGACGTCTACCCACTTAACTTAACTCAATTTTAAGACATAGAGGATTTGTCTCAGAACAAAAATCTAGCAATTAATAATTAAATAGTCACCGACGCGAACGAAAGCATTGTAGTCAGCGCCCCTCAAATACAGACAGAGTCAGACTGTCAAATTAAGAAAATAAGAAATTCAAAAACAAAACAAAAACCAAACCAAACCACTTGAGCTAAGCTTTGCTTTTTCCTACAAAACAAAAACTCGACCCACCACCCCCTTTCCCAAAAGCTTGAATCTTTAGACACTAAGAGAACTTGGGGTGTTCCCATTCTCTGTTTTCAACTCGTAGATATGGAAGATTTCAGATCCAAATCGTACGGCGACGGAAGGATGCAGCAGATTGAGCCCTATTCCGGAGGCGGCGGCGCCGTCCACGGCATGCAAGATCTCCGTTGCTACAGCGCCTCTTACGCCTCCTCTGTTCACCCAACACAAACCCAAACCCAGTTAGGAAACGATGCCAAGTTCAAGAAAGGTAAATCCACAAATGGGTCGGCCTCAAAAAGCTGGAGCTTCAGTGATCCTGAGCTGCAGAGGAAAAAGAGGGTTGCTAGTTACAAGGTTTATGCTGTTGAAGGTAAGCTTAAAGGGTCTCTCAGGAAGAGTTTCAAGTGGCTCAAGGACAGGTGCAGCAGAGTTGTCAATGGATGGTAGCTAATTAGCTATTGTTGTATTGTTGGTTGGTAGCTAATTAGCTATTAAGGGCGTTTAATTTCCTTGAATTGAATATCTTATTATCATGACGGGGCTGGATGTGTTATATATATATATATATATATATGAATAATTGTTTGCCTTGTTTATTTACTGGTTAATTAGTGTTTATGTATGTCCATGCTTTGAAGCACACTTAAGGAAAATGTAATTTTGAAGAGAAACTGTGTTTCATGTGTTCATTTTGGTTTCTGTAAAGAGTTTATGTAATCAATCACCTTGCTTGCTCACTGACATTGCTGTTGTTATCTAACTCAGTTGATTGATTGTGGAGTTTCATTTGCTTCTAGTTCTGAACTTCAAATTTTAATGTTCATTTACTATTTGGACTAAGTTAGTTCATGCATGTCATCGTATTAAATGCTCTTTAATACCAGTTGGTTTTCTAATTCCAGTTATCGTGTTATATGGAATAATAGTTAATGTGGCTCGCTTGTTTTTTTTGTTAATGTTGTTCTATTTTCCCTCATCTGAAAATTGATGAACTTTATAGGCTTCTGTTATGTAATTTTCTGTTTGAATTGCTTGAGTTCCGAGGACCACAAGGACATCTTACTTTTCTGCATGATTGTTATGGTACGGCTGGGGGGTAAAGAAACATCTTTGATGCTAACACTTGTCCAAGAAGTCATTCTGAAAAGAGATAGGAGTCAGAATCAGTAACATTTTTATTGTTTGGTTTGGTGTTTGTATAATTTGTTACATTAAGTTTAACGTGAATCCGAAAAGCAGGATTTTGCCACGTTGAGTTCGACCTGGATCACATGGAGTTCAACAGAAATCCAAACACACACGGAGTCATATTGGTTGATAGGATGCATATTATTGATGAAGCAATATAATTTGGAAATAGCATTTTGATCATGACCAATCACTAGGAATTATTAGGACACAACGGAGTCAACCTGGGATTTTTTTGCATGTGAATTTGATTTGGCAATTAACTAATTGATATGTATATAATATAATATAGGAGTCTTACATTGGAGTTTTTTTTAAAAGTAATTAATTCTCCTGACCAAATTCTTGAATGATTCTTTCAATTTGCATAATTTAAGCTAAGGAGTATTTTATACATGTGCTTCTTTCTGTAGGGATTTGGTTATCATGATTTGTTAGGCAACTAGTTTCCTATCAGAAGTTGTAGGACTTATGTTATTCTACATTGCATTACAGTACATGGCAAATGAAATACTATATAATACCTTGTATTGGGTTAGGGTTTTAAGCTATAAAACCAAGTGATCAAGGACCTATGTTTATTGGATTCTTGTGGTTGCAAATTGAAAGAAATAACACAGTCCGAGGTAATGTTTGAAGAAGGAAATCCTTTTTCCTTTCTCTAAACAGTGTTTGGAAGCGGAAATAAGTTGGTGCATGCCTTTTTTAGCGAACTGGATATGCAGATGGCAGGCTTTTTTATGAACACTCGGTGGAAGTTAAAGTTTTCACCTTTCAGTCAGCATGCACTGAAACATGGTATTACAGTAGTCACCTTTCACCTTTAAGAAGCTACGTATTGTAGCTTATAAATAAAAGTGATTTTGAGGTCTAAACGTAGGTTGCAATCCAGCAACCAAACATGTAAGAAAACAAACAAATTATTTGACTTGGTGTTTGATTTCACTTGTAGAAACCATATCAAGCCAGGAAATCATGTTAAATCAGAAGCTACAAGGTGTAGCTTTTGAAATAACATGTTTTGGAGTGTGCGCTGCGGTTATTCAAGATTTTGATTGTTCTAACCTAATGATATAAGCGGGCACCCTTTTCTAAAAGAGATCATATCAGGATAATCTAAGCCTTTGTTTCTCAAAATATAAGCTTTTAAGGTAAACCATATCCAGTTGAGGTCTAGATGAGGGTCGCCACTACAAATGAGTATCATTAATGATTTTGGACGATCAGATTTAGATATTATATTAGATGGACAATATTTTAAAAACAATGCACAAATAAGGAAATCGAATAGGCTAGTTCAGGTCTTGTTCCATTGAAAAGCAGTTAAAAGGAGTAAAGGAAACACCACACATGATAAGTAGCAAGTACACCGATGATAAGTAGCTTAAAGAAAATCTTCAGAGATCGAAATAAAATGTCATACAAGATTTTCATGGTGACAAATAACAAGACAAACCTAGAGAGATACTGTGATTTAAGTTTTAACAAGAACCTCACACGGTAGAGAAAAATTCCAAGTTCCTAATACCAAATAATGTCCAGAACTATGGGAATCTTATCCAACAAATAGTACATTGGCTAATTACATTTTTGCTGGTGATAACTTCAACCTTTGAGGTCCATGTGACAATGTTAAACACCAGTTAAACCAATACAATAACTCACACGAAAAGTTGTTTTAAAACTTAGTAGTTCCGGCCACAAGCGAAGTGCCAATTAAACCTGAGCTTTACAGCAAGCACAACCCCTGGTTTAGCACAAATTATTTCAGCTTCTCAGCTTCATCGGGTTTTGAGTAGATGAGGTTTTACAATACAAACCCAGAATTTCAAGTTCAGGTCCAGATCTCCTCAGCTCAATTTAGCAACATTTGCAGCGCTATCAACTCACAAATTCATTACATGAAAAGGTGAGATAATACTAATGGTTCCTCTCGTCATTCTCTAACTGCAGACCCTCCATTCCCCGAAGGGCAGTGTCATAATTTTTTACATGGGAGGCATTTCTCCCGGATGATACTACTCTCTTGGGATCAGAAGATCCAGCTGGTGAACTCCTTTGCCCGCTCAAAATTCTGTGCGCTGCTCCAGCGCTAGCCTCAGGAGTACGGGTACGAACATCTGACTCAGCACCAACAAATGCATCACGGCTACCAGAAACAGCAACTCGCCTTGATCCACTTGACTGACCCACTACATTGGCACTTGATAACTGCATGATCACAGATAAGGCAATTATTGAATTTGCAAAAGTCAAGACAGAGGTGGTTGTCCATACTCTGGCATCACATCACATAAGAATCATTATACAGATCACAGAAGAGGCAATTATTGAATTACAGAAGTAAAGCAAGGGTTGGTTGCATATACAAACAAATCACATTCTCAATCATTTCACAGATCCTGTTATTGTAGATCCGAGTTTGGCAAAGGAACCATATACAAACCATGCACTCTAAAAAAGCACAGCATAACATTCTCAATAACGGCATAATTGGTGGCAACTGAATTTCTCTATATGAGAAACTCACAGTATTCAAAATGGGCCCTGACGTTCTGCGCCTCGAGGAATCTGCCGAAACCAAACCAGGAGGTGGTCGTCCTTCTTCCCCTCCTGTGAGATGGAAAAAAAGGCAAGATCAAAAGCTAATTATACCATCCAAAATGTGTGAAAGAGTCCAAGAGATCAAGATGTGCTACTTCAAAACCTACTTCAACGGGTAGTTGCAAATCAAACTGACAAAAAGCAACAGTGAGAAATAAGAAACAGCTAAAAAAACAATAATTTCTGCTCAATGAATAAAAGGAATGTTGAGAAAATATCAGAAAGGAAAGATTGATCACATCTAACAGTCAGTTAAACACATCTAACAGTCAGTTAAACAGCACGGTTACATGAATAAGACACTCATACTTAAATTTACTAAATCACAATATGATAAAGAACAAAACCACAGCCGAACTCTTTCAGACTACGAGGGGTTGGCAAAATGGATCAGTCAACGCCACAATTCTTCATCATGAATTCAATTCAAAGATAGTTTGACTTCTACATCTAACTGTTGAACTATCCTCCATTTGGTCAACCCTCTCCTTATCGGTGTTTCTATGGGTATTCTATACACAACAAAACGAGATACTATCATCTTTTCTACAATGTAAGCTACTCAAATATTCTCTATAATAATAGTATAAATAATCATATCTTGTTTTATCAATTGCCAGAGGTCACATTCTCATCTTTACAACCTGAATATACCCTGTTGGCTCTTTACTGCCCAACATTCAATTTCATACAACATCAAGTCTTACAATGGGACAAAGAAACATTTAAATAAACAAATGAAAGGCTTAAAACTCAATAGGAGAGCTTAAATAAAGTACCTGTATGTCTATCAGCATTAGTAACAGCCGGCAGCACTCCAGAACTGGTTCCAGCACCAGGACCCTAAATAAAAGCAAGCATATTGGAGTTCCATTCATTGCAAATAAAAACATAATCGCAAAGGGGGAGAAAAAGAAAAATGTTTACAATGGCCCGGGTTGGAGGTGTAGCCAGCTGTGATTGTTGATACTTCAAGATGGTCCAGTCAAACACATAATCAAACTGGAATCCTGTTCAAATGCCAACTTAATCAGAAATGCAAATTTAACACAAGATCCTATACACATTGAATTGCAAAATTTACAAGGGAGTATACAAACAATAAACTTGAGAAGTGAAACAAAAGGGATCCTTTCTATATGAGAATACGTTCAAACCTTCACGAATAAACAGGTCGCGAAATAGCCTTTTGAGGTAAGCATAATCTGGCTTATCATCAAACCTTAAAGAGCGGCAGTAATGGAAGTATGATGCAAATTCTGTTGGATAACCTCGACACAAGGCCTGAATTAAGAATAAATCTCAGTGTGACTACATAATAAATGCATTAAAAGACACTGATTATAGTTTAACTTACTTCAATTGACGTAGAAACCTTCTTTTCACTGATTTTCTCATACTTCTGTTTCTTGGTTCCTGCTTTAAGTCCCTGCCAGGGAAGGCTACAAAGATAACGCAGATCAGACAAAATCACAGTGTTGGCAGATAACAAAGTAGGGTTGAAGAATCACCTTCCTCTCAGGAAGTACATCAAAATATAACCAAGAGACTCTAAATCATCTCTTCTGCTTTGCTCTATGCATCAATCACCAGAGAAGTAGAAGCAACATGTATCTATTAGATAACAAATTTTAACCATTCATTATACAAATGTCAGTCAAGAATCATGAAGTACTACATACCAATGCCAAGGTGAGTATTCATGCTAGCATATCTTGCAGTTCCAGTCAAATTCTTATTCTCCCTGCAGTATTGGTGATTGAATAGATTACATATATAACAAAAATAAAATAATGACCAAAAAGGAAAAGAAAAGTCTACACTCTCAAAATGCTTGCTGGAATATTGGTGATATTATAAGAATCAACTGAGCCTAGAATCTAGAAAACAGGAACTACAATAAATAGAAGTGTTAAAACAGTATGGATAATTAATACACTTCTCACCGCCCACCCATTAAATAAATCATTTTTCTCTAAAAAGAATCAAACAATGATATCAATGCAAAAGAAAAAGTTGTCTACAAATTATGTATGGTTCAAGGAAGAATAGGATCGCATTATATGCAGGTGAAGGGCCATAATTTTAGAAAAATGCCATGCATTGAATTTCTACTTATAGGAATATATAAGGATATTCTATGACTAGGATCAGCAAAGTATTCCTGTGTGCAACGTTAACAATTAAGTGTTTCCTTACTCATGAGTTGCGATACTAGTCCTGGCCTTAGCAGACAGAACAGCATTAATCTTGCATGCCACAAATAGGAATTCTCCAAGAATATACGAATTCATAATTAAGTTAACAAGTGAATTTAGAGTTAAGAGTCTTTTGAGGTGGGTCAACAAGAATTTTATCTTCTCACATCCTTTTCCTTTTCCTTCATTAATATTGCTTAATTACTGTTACAACAGTCAAGGTTGTCAAACTCGAGGGTTTAAGTAATCTCGACCGTAAACTCGAAAAATCATGATACGCACACACTAATAATAATGAACATACTAATAATATTAAAAACTAGCCAAATCATCCAATAAAGACTATAAGAACAAGTTAAAACCATACATAAAATTACCAATTATGCAAATGGTCATAGACCGCTAATTATCAATTAAGAATTTATATAGCAATACCAGACTAGTACTCCATCAGTAATGATAATTATATAAATTATATCATATGATCATATTCAATGAATAAATTAGAAAATAATATATCGACTCACTCTAGTGCAAAGGGGCTGGCTGTACTAATTCAGAGCAAAATACAGGAAGAGGGACTGACACACAAACAGACCACACCACCGGAGAGAGGAGACCGTTCGCACGAGAAAGGAAAGCGTGGCGAGGGGAAGAAGTTGTCGCAGCGGAACCAGGTTGCTGAAGAAAAAGCCCATCGCAAGAAAGCACGAACGACGTCTGCAGAAGCTCGCTAGAGACTCGCCGGTCGAACGACAATGGTGGCACACAAGGAACAGGGAGGCAAGGTGTTGTAGTTTGCGTTCGAGGAAGAGAAGCTTTTCTTTGGAGACGCAATTTGTGTAGGGAAGATTTTTGTAGGGAAGGAAATGTTTTACTAAATAGCTAAACCCTACCGGATCTCAAACGGTGTGTTTCATTTTAAGAAAAGGTTAAAGGTTATTCTTGGTCAATGTCTGAACTCGGTGAGCTCGGTTGTCAACTCGCGATTTTGATCCAGTTTAATTGAGTTAAACCGAGTTCATGCAGAAACGAGTTTAGGAGCGATTTGACTCAATTTTTGGGTCTGGGATCGTAAACTCAGACAAGTTTGAGTTAAAACACGATTTTGACAACCATGCACACAATAATTTTTATCTCTGTTGGAAGCATTTACAATGTTTACCAAACAATGCATTTGGCTAACAATTTATAGATAATACAAATTACGGAAATTAGTTAAAATACAGATAGACATATATTAATACTCAAACTTCCGTAACTTGTTTCTGGGTATGCCATATTTTTTATACGGAATTCAATTAAAAAGGCACCCTAACCCATATACAAGACTAACCTGTGAAACAAGTTAATGGTTGTCTATACCAATCAACAAAGGAGAAACTAAACCCTTTAAGTCTACCCCTAAGCCAAGACCAAGCTAAAACCTTAATACGCTCCAAAAGAGATGAGATACATTAAATAACATTCCTGAAAATAAAATCATCACGTACACACCAAAGCTAAGTATGCCACATTAAACCATAGCCCTTCTCAAACACCCCACCCAGTCAAGCACCCGCCCAAAAGTCACAAGTTCCAGCTAGAATATAGAAATATGGATAGATAGGTATTCAGAGCTTCATCATAATAGAGTGAATGTCGAAAAAAATAACAGCGACAATTAGTATATATAGTTTAGAGTTTGGACTTTGGACTGTCACCAAAAATCTGCGGATGATAGTAGCTTGATATCATATTCTCAAACCATCATAACACATCTACCCAAATCTTATTCTTTTCGCATATGGTAGCTTTACAAATGTGATAACTTGAAAAATTAACTAACGCTATTGGATAAATGTAGTTCAAATTAGGTTGCGATAATTATGCTATGCCATAAAGATCTTGAAATAGCAATAAACTAGATAAGTACAGCATTCAACTCACACCAGCCGAATCTTGGTACCTGTAAGGAATGTGTTGATGGGTGGAACTATCTCTGTATTTCTTAGCCAAACCAAAATCAATAGCATAAACCTACAGGCACATCAATATGCATTAAATACAACAATATAAAAACATAAAATGCATACAAAATATGCAATTTAATAAGATCAGGCACCTGGTTTGCACGCCTTCCTAACCCCATTAGAAAGTTATCTGGTTTGATATCCCGATGTAGAAATGATTTAGAATGAATGAACTCGACACGGTTGATCTGGAAACCAATTAAAGAATTTTTTAAATTAAAAAAAAAAAAGCAAGGACAGAAGTTCCACATTACACACAGTCAATCAGGGTCTACCATTTGATCAGCAAGCATGAGAACTGTCTTTAATGATAGCTTTCTACTACAAAAGTTAAATAGATCTTCAAGACTAGGTCCAAGCAGATCCATCACTAACACATTGTAATCCCCCTCCACTCCAAACCATCTAACATTTGGAATTCCAGCTGTCAAAGCAGAACATGAGTTAGAACTAATTATAAATTATTGATTAGACAAATTGGGAGCGGTACTCCTATGCTCCTAGCAGAAAATTCAGACAAAAGAAAGATAAAACAGTAAATATAAAAATAGTCATTACTTCCTCCCTGTAGAATTCTGTACAGCTTGGACTCATACAGCAATTGAGGATGCTTTGTCTTGACATTTTCCTTTTAAAAGCGCAGCAAGCAACAGAGAAAAAGAACTACAAAATCAGCTCTAGTGCACTTAAAGATATCAAGAATTGAGTGATTAATTAAGAAACATAGATTTCAAAAGTAGCAGTGAGGTTCAAATTGAAACACCAGCTTAATAAGTAAACAAAAGAAAATTTCCAACAGTAATGTCAAGCCATCTCAGTATGCCACTACTTCCTATCCAATCCCCAACCAAAGATCTTCAAAGTAAGCATCACAATCTTGAATAGGAAGGGAAATGCCAATATATTGCAGAGGAGTGAGGGGATGGATTGAATATTTAGGTGTATTTCACTCCTTCACTCCTAACCCCTTTCCGCAATCTTTTTATCAAACTTCTTAACGAGCATCCATCCAAAAATAATGTGAGAACACTACATCCAGGCACCAAAGTAGCAGCTTTAGCCCAATTAACATTGGATTCAATCCATATAAAATATTACGTATTGGCAGCAAAATACTATTAGCACTAAGGACATACTTGGCACACTGTATTAGGCTTATAGGATAAGTTTATATAATACATTATCTTATCAGTTGTTCGGTGTGGAGACTGTATTGTTTTGCAAGCTCAAAATATCATGGATGGATACACCATATACATCTCTCTTACATTACCCTGTTTACATTGTAATAAGATCTAGCCCTGACCGATACTACAAAAGTGCAAAACCAACCTGAATTCCGAACAAAGAGATTGAGTCAGCTTTGAAATTTTTATTATACATTACCCTCTAGATCCTGTATTGCATAAACTTACCCATCAAACCTCCTCATACATTAAAATGGCCGGAAAATTACCACACATTGGAGGGAGCGGGTAGGCGTGATTGATTTTGATGGATAAACATTTGTACAAACTTTCCCATTATAACCCAAATCTCTGTCCCTTGTTGTCGCATTCTTCCTCCCTCTCATCTGTCTCCTCCATTAACAAGTTAGTTTTTTCTTCATCTCTCTGTTATCGTCTGTCATTCTATTCTCCAACTCTGTTATTGTCTCTTCATTATTTCTAAATTCTTTATTTCTCTTCATCTACATGTACTGGAGTACACCACTGCTGTTGGTTAGGAATTTCTCAGGGCTCCCTCTCCCACAAATTGCCTGTTATCTTTTTTTACTCTAAAGAAAAATTTCAAAAAGGGAAAAAACTAATCATACATGGATTAGGTGACAATGTTATAAAGGGTGTAGTATGAACCGCATAGAACAGTTCACCAAAAGAAATTTCCATTAGTTAAGTTCCCATCAACATAAACTTTGTTAGCCCACTTCTGAATCTACTATATTTGCTTTGAAATGATGTTTCTTTCACTTTACATACTACCGTTATTATTTCTCATCCTTCCGTGAGAATCCTGATTTTCACAGCGTTGTGTTTCTTTTACACACACATAATAGAGTACCTTAAACAATGTCACACGCCAAACACTATTATACTATCAAACCTTATCCTTTAAAGCCTTGAGCTAGCTAACAATTGCCTAACACAACTCTACTCTTCCATTGCATTTACATTTTGCTTCTGCCTAAGGTCTCTTCAAAGATTTCAAACGCAAAGCCTGTTTTCTAAACGACCAAATGTCTTTCAAAGGCATCCTCTTGAGAGAGCACCCTGTCAACCTCTCAAGAAACAGAAAGCAGGAACTAATCACCAATGTCGTTAAGAATGCCAGATGAAAACACAACTCAAAACCAAATTTCATAAACCCCTAACACACAATTCAGAGCAGGAACTGATCTCACAGGAAACAAACAAATGAAGCCAAATGGATAAATGTGAAATTGAAATCAAATTGGAGAAAGGTGAAAACAAAAACTTACGAGCTTAATTGCAACCTCTTCGTTAGTTTGAATATTAGTCCCTGCACCCAAGCAAAAAAAAAAAAAAAAATGTCACCAAACAGAAAAATTATGAATGTGTGAAGAAAGGAAAATCACGGCAAGAAAACAAAGCAACCTAAATAGATCTCCCCGAAGGAGCCGCTACCGATCTTCCGACCTAGGCGAAACTTATTCCCAACACGAGGTTCCATTCAAAGCGATGAACTTTGGAACCCTAGCCAGCCACAGCCACAAATTCTAAAAAGGGGAAATATAAAATGCCATACAACGTCGATAACCAGAACCGGAATTCATGAATCGAAAACGGAAAAAATGTGAAGAAAAAACGAAGGAAGAAAGAATTTAGAGCGAGATCTAATTTGGTGTAAGTAATTGTGATTACGATTGTAGGGTTAGGTTAGAACGAAGGAGAGAATTTTTGGAAGAACAAGAACAAGAAAGCGTAAGGAGGAGTCATGGGTTGGATTGGGTTAGATTGAAATGGATATGATGGTGTGTGTTTTGTGTGTGTTTGCATTATTGTTATGATTGATTTTGATTATGATGGTGGATGGTGTGTTTTGTGTGTGTGTGTGTTTTGGGTTTGTCAAGCATCTATTTCACAATTGGACTTTTTTAGGCTATAGTTTGATTTTTTTTATCTTAATCTTAAAAAAAATTAAACTATCTTAATTTTAATGTTACTCAATTGTTAGATTGTCCTGAAGATATCTCAACTACTAAGAGTTTGGGCGACATGTGAGTTAGGGAGGGAAAAGTTTAGTCATCGATCATTAAAAATGAAATTTGACCCATAAAAAAACCCAATAATTAGATTCTTTATAATGTTAGATAAATACTACTTTTATGTGGTATTCCTTTTAATAAAATTTTAAGACATTAATTTTGTAAGTAAAAGACGGGCCCAAATGCACTTTTTGGTGTATTTAATTGTTTTTACATTTTGAGTTGCGTAGGATGTTTATGAGCAGTAAAAATTTTCTTATCAAGTATTTAAAACAGCTACATTCACAATAACTCAAACTCAATACCTCTGCTTAAGCTATAATAATTTTATGTCAGTTGATCTACGCGTTTGATTTACTCAAAACCTCATATGCGCTCTTTACCGCTCATCTGGGTTTTGTCATAATTTTAACCCTAGTTAATAAATTAAATATGTTATTTACTAATTTAACACAACTTTGGTTGCAAGTTTTATCATTTGTATGAGTACATGGGTCAGTTTGCATGAGTTCATTTGATCTAATTAGTAGTTTTGGATTTGAATTTACATGATGGGTAATTTTCATTGATAGTCATTTGTACTAGGTATGATTATCATCTCTATTAGTGGGCAAGTGATCCAATATGCCACACAAAAGTTTAAGAGAGACCAACAAGTTTCAACATAGCTAATAGATAATCGAGTTGTTTAAGTATTTAGTCGAGTATTTGATTATTGAGCAGTGTGTGTGGATAAATATTTGTTGTGAGAGACATATTCACTTAATATGATTTGCAAGCCTCAAAAAGATTATTATTTAAACACCTCATCGCCCCCACCACCCGGTACAACCAACATATGGTATTTTAATTCACTACCCCACCAACATCTTTTCTTATCAAATGGAAGGGGAACCCATAACACAAAACCTAGATATGCGCTGTAATCATGCGCCAACTAGTATCACCAGCTCTATTAAAAACCAAAAAATCATAACCCTCTTAGGGGAGAGAAGCTTGGAAATGAACTCCAAGACTAACACTATGACTACAATGTGCAAGAGCATTAGCAACTTTGTTGGTTTCTCTATAACCGTGAGTAACACAACAATAGTTCAATTGAGACATAAGAGTCTTACACTCAGAAATTGAGTGACGATGAGGAAGGAAAGCCAGGTCACAATCGTTTAATAATTCAATGACAACCTTCGAATCACAAGAGAGGAGGACTCTTCTCAAGCCTTTGTGGATGACAGTTTGCAGACCATTAAAAGCGCTTCAAAGTTTCGTACAACTACCCTACCAACATCTAGTAAAAGAGTATTCATTCACATGTTGTCTTTAACACAATTATATAATAGAATACATTTTAGGTTTAAAAGAAGGCAATTTCTCATATTGGTTTCTTTTGCAATGACAATCAATAAGAGTCAAACACAATCTCTTAAATATGTTGAGATCTATCTTCCGAAGCAAGTTGTTTCTCATTGGTAACTATATGGTGCACGGTTCAAGTCACAAGTAACACTACTTGGAATGCCGGTCTACCAATAAGTTTTCATAAATGTACGTTGGATATTTAGGATGAATTTTGTACCTCATGAGACATGCATTTTGGTGATTATTATGCCCTCAGTTTTGTCTTCTACTTTGTCATATGAATGATGATTATATAATAGGATCGCTTATATTCTAAAGTAGAATATAGTTTTGGAGAAAAAGTTTAGGATATATCTGTCATTAACCATGTGGTGCCTCGATTTTGGGATGAAACGATTCACGCACCACGTGGTGGAATTAATTAAGGAGTGTAGATCCTCTGTCTCCAATCCTGTCACTTTCTCTGTCCTTCCAATAAAAACGTGCCACGTCATCTTATTTTAAAATATAAGAATTGACGGCATAACAACTCCGTTAGATCGATACAATAGGTAGGTTACGTGAATGTTACAGCAATTACCCTCTGTTTCCTGTGATATATGCGCAGCCCATCACCACTGTTACGAACGCAAGAAACAATTTTTAGCCCAGCATCCTGCTTCTCTCACTTTTTTCTCTGTTAATTGCACTCCAAGAAGCAATATCAACGAAAGAAAGAAAGGTAATTATTATACTCTCCTCTTATTTATATATATATAGATGTATATTTTACTCCCTCCGTCCCAAATTATAAGACCCTTTAGAGACAAACTCGGTGTCCCAAATTATAAGACCCCTTCTAGATTTCAGGAAAAAAAAATAAGTTTTTCCTTTTTTACCCCTTGCATTCATTATATTTTAAATTTCAAAACTTTAATTACCACATCTACAGGTTTTCTTAATAGGCGTGATTGTCTGAAAAAAACCCTATAATTTGGGACGGAGAGAGTAATTGATAAGCTTGTTCAATGTCAATTTAATATTTAACTATAGACATAGGTTCTAAATTTAGTACCATATATAAGTTGGGTATTGAATTTGCTACCCTACCTACGTAATTCCGCACCCGTTTTTCTTTATGAGTTATAAAACTCGGAAGTAAAAATTTCAGATTTTTTACGGGCTAAAAGTTGAAACATAAAAAATTGGGGTGTGAAATTATGTGTGTAGGGTGTCAAATCTAATACCCATATAAGTTGTGTTTAGTTTATAGAACATATTTAAGAGAATTTATTTAATTTGAAGTATGGCAGAAGTAGAAGATCATAATGGTGACAGAGTTGGGAGTAAAAAAATTGAAGAGATACATGCTACAATTCCTATTGAATTTATACCAAAAGTTGGAATGGAATTTGACACTGAAAATGATGCCCATGCGTTTTACAATTCTTATGCTTATAAAGTGGGTTTTAGTGTAAGAATTAGTAAGGGAAATAAAGGTGTTGATGGTAAGATAGTGAATAGAGTATTTTGTTGCTCATGTGAAGGTTTTCGCGGGAAAGATAAGCGAGATCCTAATATTAAGAACCCCCGTGCACAATCAAGATTTGGTTGTTTGGCAAAAATGAAAGTTAATAGTCGTGTAACTGGGAAGTTTCGTGTTATTGAATTTTTTGCTGAACATACACACGAGACTACAACTCCAAGTAAAAGTCATTTGCTTAGATCTCAAAGGAAAATAACTTTTGCTCAAGCAGCCGAGGTTGATTTAGCTGAAAGTTCTGGAATCGCTCCAAAAGCAAGTTGTGAGTTGATGGCTAGGCGAGTTGGAGGTCGTGAGAACCTTGGATTCATTCCAGAAGACTATAGGAATTATTTACGTTCCAAGAGAACAATTCAAATGAGGTCAGGGGATACAGGTGGTGTGCTAGAGTATTTACAGCAAATGCAATTAGAAGATACCAATTTTTTCTATGCAATACAAGTTGATGAGGATGATTTGATAGCTAACATCTTTTGGGCCGATGCAAAGATGAAGAATGATTATTCATATTTTGGTGATGTAGTTTGTTTTGATACTACTTTTAGGAAAAATAAAGAAGGTCGTCCATTTGCAATGTTTGTCGGAGTGAATCATCACAAGCTTAGCATTATATTTGGCGGAGCATTGCTATATGATGAAACTGCTGAGACCTTTATTTGGTTGTTCAATACTTTTGCTAAAGCTATGTCAGGAAAGAAACCCCAGACTATTCTCACTGACCAAGATGCAGCAATGGCGAAAGCTTTATCTTTAGAATGGCCAGAAACTTGTCATCGCCTTTGTATTTGGCATATGTATCAAAATGCATTAAAGAGACTTAGTTTTGTATTTGGAAAGTTTGAAGACTTCAGTAAAGATTTCAATAGATGCATTTATGAGTATGAAGAAGAAGAAGAGTTTCTAGTAGCTTGGAATACTATGCTTGAGAAATATGATCTTAAAGATGATAAGTGGTTAAAGCAAACATTCGCAGTGAAAGAGAAATGGGCATTAGTTTATGGGCGAGAGAACTTTTGTGCAGACATGACAACTACACAACGCAGTGAGAGCTTGAACAGTTTAATTAAAAAATATGTAAGTTACAAGCATGATTTGCTGAGATTTTTCCATCATTTTCAGAGGTTAGTTGATGATCGTCGCTATGAGGAATCAAAGGCAGATTTTAAAGCAACCCAAACAAGTTTATCTTTGTCATTTAATGTGGCAATTTTAAGACATGCAGCAACAATTTATACTCCAACAGTATCCAAGATGATCCAACATGAGGTATCGAAGGCTTATGATAGCAATATGGTTGTTTCATTTCAAAATGAGAATATTACAGAATATGAAATTACCTCTTATAAGAAACATTTTCACCGCACAGTTCAATATGACTCATCCACTGGTGCTGTGAAATGTAGTTGTAAGAGGTTTGAGTTTGCAGGAATCTTATGCTCACATGCTCTCAAAGTTCTCGCATCAAGAAATATTACAAAAATTCCTGAAATGTATATATTAAAAAGGTGGACAAAACATGCAAAAGTTACAACTAACATAGCAATAAGCCATCCTACAAGTCATGAGGACCCTAAGGTAAGAATGGGAAATCGCCGCAAAGACTTAGGTAGGATGTATGCTCATTTATCTGATAAGGGTGCACTTACTGAAGAAACATATAATATAGCTGTTAATGGGTGGAAGAAGACTATGAATGAGATAGTTGCGTGCCTTGAAGGTAAAGACAGTGATGCCAAAGCCCATTGTGGTTCGCCAAAAAATAACAACAATGTGAAGGGAATAAAAAAGAAAGAAAGATTTCGTGGATCGTCTACCAGACCCAAAAGTGCTCTTGAGAGAAGAAAGAAAAAAAAGAAACCTTTAGAACCTGATGAACCTTCATTGCAGAACATAGATCATGAATTACCATCAATGCAATCTAGTCAGGTACTCTCTTTTTATTTTCTTTACTTTTTATTTTATTTTTATTTTATTTTACAATTCATGTTTTGTGTACATGCTAGATTATTCATTATGATTAAATTTGGGTGAATTAGGTTCCAATATATGTCACTTTCAATACCTCCAAAGAGCCAACTAGTAACATGAGCATGATGGAACTGCTACAGGTGATGAATGATTGTAGTTTTCAACTAATTTTTATGAGCCTAAAAGATTTTTATTATTAATATAAGAATTAAAAAATATATACAGGCACAACTATCGAGCATTGAACATGGACGTGGAACACTTGAAGGAATGATTAGGGATGTCCCATACATTAATCAATTCCCACCAATGTTTCGTTGTTATATTGAAAACGTGATAGATGTTGTCTCAGATGGTAATTGTGGCTACAGAGCTATTGCTGCATTATTAGGAAAACATGAGGAGAACTGGGGTTATATTAGGATTGAGTTGTTGAACGAGCTGCAACAACATTCCCAACAGTACCTCGAACTGTATGGGACCCCTGAAAGGTTCAAGACCATACATGATGCCATATGCATCTTTCCTGGACAGTTTGCCACTCGGGATAAATGGATGGATTTACCAGATATGGGCTACCTTATTGCGACAAGGTTCCAATTGATTTTCGTTTACTTATCACTGGATGGATGTATGACTTTCTTCCCACTGAGGGGTAAACCACCTCCTGTGAACTCACAAAAGATTATAACTGTTGGTTATGTCAACAAGGATCACTTTGTGCAGGTATATGTTGTTTCTATTGTATACACTTGTATTTTACTTTGGCGTACTATTCAATAATAGTTTCTTCTTTTTCCTATGTAGGTTCTTTTAAAGGATGGTCATCCAATGCCAACTATTGCCTTGCAATGGCGCAGGTTTTGTTATGTGGAAGCCAAACATTGGGAGTTCCCATATTTGCAACGTCTTCAAGATTTCAATATGTTACTACAAATAAATAACTTAGGGTCCCGTCATTATGTAGACATTACACAAGATTGAATATTTGACAATTTTATAGCTATGGTAAACGTGATTTAAGTGACGTGATTTAAGTGACGTGATTTATGTTTGGATACATTTACCCAGAATTGATTTTGGTAACAGAATTTCGTTTGGGTAACTTTGATTAGAATTGATTTTGATTATATGTAATGACCAAAATGGGTATGAATATTTTAATCATTATAAAATTCTTGAATCATTTTTTTAACCTTTATATTAATTAGAATCAATTTAAAATATAATTTAAAAAGTACAATAAGAAATACAAATTGTTTTGTTATGTCACCATGAAGCATGATTCATAATTATAATCAATTTGCCGGCACGGAGCTGGATAATGCCTTTCATAACCATAGACAAGGATAATCCGCAGTCCCTTGCCAAATAGATTCTAAGGTGAAATTCCACAAGATATTGGGAGATTGAAATTCTGTGGGTAACAAGTATCTGTTGGTAACACTAGACCATGGAATGAATGGGTTCAAGAGCCTATCACAAAAGGTTATAGCTTAGACCTATTCGTAGATCAACATATAGTTGCAGGGAACTATAAGCCTGTATATTCTTTGTAGAATGCACATCTGGTTATAGCTTAAAAACAGTACCAGATTTTATTAATACTGTCCATACCAGAAATTCATCTTTAGTGTCATCAAATGCAAACCATGACCAGAAGCTTCCACAGTTTAGCCAAACAACAGCATAATAGACAATGAACAACATGTACAGGATAAGTAATCATGAACAACATGATGCAGCTTGAGATCCTGCAGCAGGTCTATCAACAAGAACCATCCCTGCTGGGTTTTGTGCAGGCTGTGCCCTTGGTAACCTCTTGGCTGTTTACATAAGAAATTGCAAGTCAAACAACGTATATTTTAGAATATGATCTCAGAATATCTTGAAAGTATTTCACAGTATATGTGCATATCTTCACAACATATTCTAAAGATATTAAGAGAGGATCCTAGTGAAACCTCAATCTGCGTGAGTGTTTCACTATTTTGAAATGACATTATTTATTACACATCAATATCAATGTTAAAAAATCATCTTATATTTTAGTAGTATTCATTTTCTCTACCTAAGCACTGTAATTTAAGCAGTATACAAAATTCAACAGTTTATGACATGAAAGAAGTACAATTGAACCATAACACAGTAAAATTAAAACCATATACAAAACTCTTGCATTTGCAAGGAATAGTTAGTGAACTAAGTCATACATGTTAGACCTGAAAACTCATCAACTAATCTGTTTGCTCATAAATTCTTGGTCAAAATTCTTCATTTCCAACAAATTAAATAGAGAAAAGGAAGAATTTTTACTCCAGGAACACAAAATAGAGATGAAAAATCAAAACTTTGCAACACCCCAGAAGAAGAAAAACTAAGAGAAGAGAGAAAAACCCAGGAAGTGATTAAAGAAAAGGACCTGAAATTGAACATAAATGATTCACGGAAAGGGAAATAAAGGACCCTCCAAGTACAGATCCAAATATATGAGTTGATGAAGCTTGCTGTGTACTTAGCTTTCACGATTAGAATGAGGAAAATGAAGAGAAGGAGCAAGGAAGAGAAGGGTATACTTGGAAACCAGCAGCAGCAACATGCAAACTCGCGTTTGGCCTAACGGAGAAGCAGGCTCGGATCAATTCTCCCAAGCGCGGATTGAAATCCAAGACGCGATTCACGCAACGCGTTCCCAAACGTCGCCGCCGCCGGCGCAATCGCGTTTGCGGTTCCAAACGCGAGTTTACTGTGCCTCCAACGCATTCCCAAACATGTCAATGCTAAATGGTCCTCTGTTACTCCCATAAAAATTGAATAGAAGTAGAACAACTAAAACTACCATTTAATTCCTAATTCATTTGCCCTACTATAACAGCACAACTAATTATAAACAAAGTGTATTTATCAGAATTTTATGTTAACATTCAGGACCTGCAAGTGCAAGTGTTACTACTCACCATTCTAGAATTACTTTTACTTCCCTCTGAAAAAAGTGCAATTAGAAGGAACGAAAATCATATATCAGGAAAAATTATAAACTTAGAACACTTTCCAACCATACAAGCATTTTATCGAACAGGTTGTGTGCAGAGAATATGAATGCTATCGAACAACTTGCAGCCCATGAACAAAAGCATTGGTAATTGATCACTCACAAGTCACAACCCACAATGATGAAAGTTTCAAGTGACGCACTTACGGACGAGGAAGATGGAGATGGGGCGAACGGTAACGACGACGGCGCTGACGGCAATAGTGGCGACCACCTGAATAGACCACCGCAGTTAAGGGCTTTCAAGCATCATCGGAACAGAGAGGTCTCTCCCGGCTCTCCACATCTGGTTTTCCATATTCCACATCTTCTCAAGCTTTACTTTGCTCTGCTTTTTCCGGTAAAGATCTCGACTGAGAAAGTGAGGAAACGGAAGAAAACTGTGAAAGAAATTGTGAAAGTGTAACGGTAAATGACGTGTCACATTAAATGACGTGTCAAATTATAATTCGAAAGACAGAGAAGGAGACAGAGGATTGGAGACAGAGGATCTTCGCTCTTAATTAAGATGCTTTTTGTATTTCTTGAATTTAAAAGATATTATTATCTGTGATCGATTTTGTAGCTTGAAATGTCACATGTTCATCTTCATATTTGGCAACTTTAATGTCCTTTTTACATCTCTATATGTCTTTATAACACAATTAAACTAACATCATCTAAAATTAAATAGCCCCATGCACGGCAGACTAAAATTTCTAATCGTAGAATAAAGAAGAAGTTTCATAGACTTAAACTCAAAACTTTATTAATACTAAGCTTTTTAAAATACAATAAATCCCATAAGTGAAAAATGTTAAAATTCTCTAAAAATAAATAACAAGTTAACAACCCCATTAATTACTTCTTATTTATTTAGACCCTAACACCTCATAACTACGGAAAACTAATAATTTTAACTGATAAACACTAATTAGTAGCTAATGATGCATATTTTCATTACTTCTCAACAATGACTTCATACTCTCCCCTTTCATTCTGCAATGCAACCAACGAAGATAAATAACATTAGATATGAGATAAGCTTATGTGATCTAATGAATCCAAAAACTTGGGCATTTCTCAAAATTTATTTCTTTACCATCTCCAATATCCAACCTACACATTATATGAAACACAGAGTTAATCACCATCCAAATCCCCTGTTTTACCATCTCTGCATCTTCATCATAATTACACTGAAGAAGAAATTGGTATCTCAGAACAAGAGTTTACCAGTAGAAAATAGAAAGAATTGACCCTGTTCTTCAATTTCAGACTAGAATCGAAAATAGAAAAATGACCGAGAAGGGTTCAGATTCAAACACTTACAGCTTCAAGCCAATGATGCAGTGCTAGTTCTTGTACCTTCTAAGCCTTGGATAAACATTTGACAACCTATACAAGAAACTATTGAGGTTAGCAGTAGCACTTAGCACCAACTAGATTGAAGGCTTCAAATAACATAAGACAATGACTAAAGTTGTTTCAACTCAAACATTGAATAGTACCTTAAGTACTCTTGTCTTTGTCCTTGCCCATCTTGACACGGCTGTTTCTGGTTTGTTATGGTGAAGCAGTTTCTCAATTCCAACTATGAATGTAGAAGCACACGACACGACACACGAGTTGTTTGAACTTTGAAGAATTCAAAGCGTGGTGGTTTGGTTTCTAAACTCTAAGCATGCTTGTGTAAATTTTGTGGCTAATTGTTGGTTCAGGATCCCCTCATGAGCTTGAGCCTCTCATCTTTGTGAATATTATAGGAACTAGTTTTATTCATTATTCGGGCGGCCTATGATTTTTCTTTTTTTCGTTGTTTGTTGTGCTTCTTTTCTTTGTTTTCTTCAAGCAAAAAAAAAACAATAATGCAAAAGAAAAATACTAGAGTTGTAACCTCAAGCAAAAGAAAAAGTGAAACTGAAAACAAAGAAACGAGATCATGCTTAATTATCTGTACTGTACTGCATACAAGATCAAGTGAATCTTTCAGCTGCCTTCCCAATGACGAAAGAGGCAAAAATAGGTGACGCTCTTAAGCAGAGAAATACAAGTTCTTAAAAGAATGAAGAAATAAACGAATTGTGGATTCATAAAAGGTAATGAAAAAATGAAGTATTCTCTGTTAGTCACTTTGTCCTTTGATCTCATCATTTACTAGTTGCCGCCACAAGAAGTGCCCTCTGCCATGACCATAGCTTCCATTTTTATGGTCAACTATGAAGCTTCATAAATCTTTTTTTTGGGTCAATGAAGTTTCATTTAACTTGTTGCTGGAATTGGATTTCTTGGGCTGGGCAATCCCATGTAAGCAAGCCTGGGTGACATCCTGACTTTTGGGCTGGGCCTGGGTGAAGGAATTGGGCAGCGTTTATTGAGGAATGTAGCAGTGGGCCTGGGAGACAAATTGACTTGTTCCATTGCTCTTGATTGCAAGTGTTCAGGATAGTCCCTTACACACCCAATCCTAGGTCCAGCCCCAGTGGACCACTTGCAAGACAACCTCTTGGGTAGGTTAAATACTCCACCACCATCATTTTCATGAACTGTCTCCAAGTTGCTATCATTCAAATTAATTGCTGATACTGAAGGAGACAAAGTTTGTTGTGATTCATTAGTGGCAATAAATGAAGGAGTGTCATCATCTATGGCACATCTCTGCAAGAAATAAGCAATAATAATAAACATTAGTAATTTTTCCTGAGAAATCAAATCAAGTGAATGCATGTATGGAAATTTGTCTACAATTGATTCTCAAGCTAAATTCAATTTTGCCAGGGAGCAAAGTGTTACCTTTACATTGGTGAGGTCTACATTGTGCTCCTCAAGAAAGCTTATGAATTCCTTGAAGTTCTCCTCTGTTGGGTGGTAGTGACCACTATATGGCCAAATAGCCTGCATATTTTAAAATAACAACACTTCTTTAGCAAAATATCTTCTGAGATAAGTATAGTAGTGAATCGAATGATGATAAATGAATTGTGAAAAAAAGTTTTAAATCTGTACCTCAAGAACACCTTGATGGGTCACTAATCTTCCAGCAGCTGTGGTTGCACCCCCAGCAAGAAAGCTAGAGTGCTGAAATGTACCCTTTTGCTTTCTCCCCACATACAAGGCCCTTGTGGTGCTCAGAACAAATATCCATTTGGATTTCTCATCAGTATCCACAAGCCTCCCATCCTGTCTGTAGACTAGCTTTCCCTTTTCAACAATCACTTCATATTCCTCCCTTTCATTCTGCAAAGGAAACAACAAAGATAATAAACATTAGATATAAGATATAGGCTTATGAGATCTTCTAAAATCCAAACTTGGGATTAAATATTTCGAAATAACTTACTGGTCCAAGATATTTGATGCACTGGCGTTGTAGGGTGCTCCTTGGACACTTCTCAAGATTTATTTCTTTACCATCTCCAATATCCAACCTACATATTAAGAAAAACATAATTAATAATCATCCAGAACCTTATCTTCTGGTTTTGCATCTTAGCACCTTCATCATAATTACACTAAAGAAGAAATAGATATCTCAGAAAAAAGAGTTTACCAGTAGAAAAATGGTTGAGTGCTCTGGCTTTCAAACCAAACATCATAGTATATGTGCAGGTTGTGTCCATAGCGATGACGTGGGTCAATCTGTACAATAAACAAGAAGAAACTTGTTAGTATCATCAGACCAGAAATTAAAAACTGTTCTTCAATTTCACAGTTGAATTGAAAACAGAAAAATGAGGATTCAGATTAAAGCACTTACAGCTTCAAGCCAATGTTGCAGTGCTAGCTTTTGTGCCTTCTCATCCTTAGATAAACCTTTACCAACCTGTAGAAGAAGCTTTTGAATTAGCACCAACTAGTGAACAAAACAACACAAGACAGTGGCAAAAGTTGCATCAAATTTGGGAAAAGGCTAATAGCGATCAATTTCTTTTTTTCTCATAATAAACTTCTGAAAAATGATTTTAACTTTAGAATAATTGTATAAGAATTTTCAAACATGTACTAAACTATCATATCATATCATAACTTTGAATAGTACCTTAGCTACTCTTGTCTTTGCCCTTGTCCACCTTGACACTGCTGAATCTGGTTTCTGGGCATTGAAGAACGAAACAGAGCTTCGCTTGAGAGCAGCAAAGTCCAACGCTTTCCACCACAGCTCCTCCACCACAACCGCACAATCTGCAAGGTTTCTCCTTGTCCGGTAACTCTTGTACACTTTCTGAAGCTTAGTTGCAGCAGCATCAAGCTCAGAAACGGGTCTAGGGGAAGAGAAAACCACTGGTTCAGGCACAGAAAGAGAAAGCAAGGACACAGCTTTACTCTTGAATTCGCTTTTGGTTGCAACAACAGCATCTGGGTCCATGTTGTTCTGACTGTTCTCCTCCTCCTCCATAGCTTGAACAAACGAGAGGCTTCTTTGAGTGATCACATGTTCTGGTCTTAAAATCAAAGTCATGCCTTTGGAAGCGACAATTTCTCAAACAGCTTCAAAACAGAGAGTGATGTTTGTAAATATGTATCTCTGGGTTTTGTTATGGTTGAAGAAGATGGGTCTATGACAGTGGCTACCTTTGCTTATATATAGGCTCTGAGGTAGGTGCTTTGATTTCAAACTGTGAATCTTGCAGCTGCACCTACGAGACACGAGTTGTTTGAAGAATTCAAAGCGTGGTGTGGTGGTTTGAATTGAATTGAATTCAGCTTAATTTGTGTGGAGGAAAGTCGCTGATAAGTGCTTTTTTGGGGCGAGCGATATTTAAGGGCAACCACCGTGGATTGGAAAGGTAAATGCTGGCGGTCAAAGAAAGTGAGCTTTTGCCAGGTTCCATGACCAAATTTCTTTATTGGAATTGAATTTCTATGCCTCCTTTTTAAAAAATTAATTAAAATAACTTGAATAATACAAGTTGCAAATTAAATGATCGTTTAATATTTATTATTCGGTAGACATGTCTAACTTGAGTATAGATTAGTTTGCACAATTCAGTTTGCACAATTGTTGAATTGTGCATGTCAAACAAGTGATTGCTTACCTTATAACTGCTACCTGCCCAACGAGTTGGTGTCTGTATTAGGCTAAGATATGATTCATGAACCACTCTATAGTGCATACACCTTGAGACATCTCTTTTTCTTTCTATCTTTTTCTTCTGCACACATCACATTATATATCACATATGTCACTTATCTCTGATATTTTTTTATCTCACCCTAACTAAAGGGTGTACACGAATATTTATCCGTATTAGAGATGAAGATGCAAAAGATAAATTGTTGTGCCTATAAGTGCAGGTTATATTAAATGGCAGATAATAATAACCTAAATATTTTTATAATATGTATGTAATCCAGTTCCTGAATTCTTGATAAGTAGATGACAATAACATTTTATTTATATCCACATCAAGAAAATTAAAGAACTGTCTCCATTTTATTTATTGGACAAATATTATTTTACGTTTTTGGGTGGGTAGAAATAGAAAGAAGCACCCTCCTATATAAAAGTTGAGGACATTGAGAACACGTTAATGATCTCATTTGGAGTAAGGTTGGAAACACATTTTCAAATAATTAATGTTATGTTGATACCTCATTTAAATTCACATTATGAGTGAAAATAAAGAGAAAAATAAGAGAGGTAATGAATGATGTGATAGAAGAAGAAATATTCAAATTTGGATAAACAACTAAATTGAATGTGAAAATATGAAAGTTGATTTTAAATTACTCCAAGCTGCAAGATGAACATGTGATTTACACACTCGGATGCGTGTGGGTCACGTGAAAATGGTCAAAACTCATTAACTCCATATACACTCCAGTGGGATCTCTATCTTCAAAGCATGGACGCATTTTTTATGCCACTTTTGAATGGTTTATTTTTCTTCTTCTATTTCCTCGTGCTATAGATTTTCTAGTAGTCAAAAATCAAAATATAGTTTTATAGATTCAGAATTCGTGGGAGACCAAAAGAATTCAGAAGTTACAGAGAACCTACCTCCTTCAATGAACCATGAAACCCCAACGTCGGAAAGTATTTAAATTTTCATGTTAGGAATTGGTTTTTGTATCTTCTCCTTTTTAACTAGGGGCGGAAGTAGGCAGAGTTTTGTTTAAATAGATCTGACCTGCTTAAAAAGTTCAAAGCCTGAGATCTGTTTAAAAGTCTGACCTAGTATGATAACCTATTTAAAAGTTTGTTTTTTTGCAATAAATTCAAGTAGACCGAAAAATTTAATTGTAAAATGTCAACAAACTTATAGACTAGTGATCTAAAATACAAAAAAATATGATTATATAGTCCAATACAAAGTAAATAGATATAGTCATTTTATAAAGAAGTTTATATGGTTAATTTATTATATAGTCTAATATATTTAATCATATAAATAAGTCAACAACTATTTAGTTTCAAGATACTATAATAAAAAATATATTATAATAAAAGTTCAATAAAATATGGATAACAAAATAAATTAATATTTACTTAAATAGACCGGCCTGTTAGACTTACAAGGCTTTCTGAGTTACCCAAAAAGTATTGACCTTATCTATTTAGTAATTTGGTCTGGCCTAAGCCTAATGTAGACTAGGCCGTAGACCTCTGTCGGCGGCCTGACCTACTTCCATCCATATTCTTAACTCAAATGTTCCCTGCCCTTACCATTTGAGTTATGTTTGGGGACATTAACCACAAAACTATACTATCACTATTCATGCTCCAAAACTATACTATCACTATTCATGCTCCGTATGAATAATGAAAAATAAAAGGATACAAAATATTTGAAATTGAAAATAAATATTGTAGTTCTTAAAATAAAAATATATTTTTCACCAAAGATTCACTCTAGTCGATAGCTAAAACCTAGAGAGACTAATTTACTTTGAGGAGAAATTATTAAAATAGTCTAATTTGCCAATCTCAACAATGTATTTTCCGTACACACGGCTAATGCGCGCATTGAACAAGGAAAATAAACATGTTTAAAGGTGTTTTTGCTTTAACATCCAACCACATTTAACTGACCTTCAAAATTCTTGTTTTGAGGGTTTGTTGCCTAGGGTTCACTCTTCATACTAAAATGAATAAGTGAAATAAATGTGCTTTCATTTAAATTAAACATATTGATGTGTTTTAAATTATTGTTGCAATTTCATATGTGATTAGGGTCCAACGTCTACCTTAAAAATGTAGCTTTTAAGAATCAAATTTTTATTTAAGAGTTTAAATAATTAATTTTTACCACTGCAGTAGGCTCCCATTAAATCTAAGCAAACATGTTATGAGGAATAAAATCTAACATCTATCTATGGCTTTGTAAAAATATTTTGCAACATTAAAAACTATTTATAATGAATGTGTTAATTGGTACAAATTATTTCAAAGACAAAAAAAGTAAATGAAATATTTTTTTTACAAGGGAAAAACTAAAGTAAATGAAATATAAAAAAAATGTCTCAAATTTTGTAATCTTTTAAAAATCTATGATTAATAAAAAGATATATTTTATCAAAACTCAGTTGTCATGGTAGTTGACCTGTCGGCAGTACGGCACGTTTGGTTATCCAATAAAAAGATATTTTTTATGCAACTTGCTACATCCTCCCTGTCATCACTTAACTAATTATAGTGCAATGGACAATTTAATCAAATAGTTCTTGTCAATCCCTTTCTGATTAGTCGTTTTATAGTTTCAGTTGTTTTTCAACCAACGGGATGCTTTTGTGTTTGATTCATGCCGTGAATATGTAGGGCTAGCCAGACATGTATTAACTCGTGGCGGTAACCGGGGTCTAACTCACTCAAACTCTATTTACCAAAATAATTATGCAACTTAATAGTTATAGATAGATTCATAATATTTCAATACTAATTATCTAATCATATATTGCATAGTTAAAGTTTTTAAAAATAAATTATATAATGCTCAGGTTACTTACTAGTTATCAAACCATGAATAAGCCAAAAAGCTAAAGAAATATTTGCGTGAGTACTGATTAGGCTAGCATACATTTTTATTTTGGACAAAGAATAGTCCTATACATAACTATTGCAATTTAATATATGTGTCCGACCATCAAAATCAATGTGCACTATCAATAAATGAAATTAGATATATAAAGAGGTGCAATAATTGCATGGAATGCTAGTTGATTTGTTTCCCACAACCTTTAAATTTAATAGGCTGAAAATTACTTTAAGCGGTTGACAAAATTAAGAGATGGACCTAGCTACGTACAACACAGGCTGGCATATCCGCAAGTGCATACTATTAAATAGGATAATGTTTTTTTTTTTGAACGGGAAAATAGGATAATGTTACTCACAAATAATTGAAAGAATCGATGGTATAGACCATTGACAACAGGGAAGAAATATATAAATTAGGTGGTTGTTATTATGGCATGGAAAATGAAACTCTCACACTCATCTACATCTCCATAGACGTTATGAGAGAAAAGAGAAAAAAATAGGGAATTAGTAATTTAATATGTAATGTGATAGAAATGGTAGAAAGACAGAAAAAATAAGTGAAAATGAATTATAAGATAAAATAGGGTGTGAACACATCACAACTCTCGTGATATCTTAAGTCAAGTCAAGATACAGTATTTAAAATAAGTTGGCTCAGTAATTAAGATTTATGTATCATTTGAGTTAGTAATTATATTTTTTCAATAATGTTTTTTAAATATTTATTTATGAAAATATAATTATTATTTGCTAAAACATCCCTTTACTTACTAAATATGAGAGTTTACTCTTGGTAACTTTTAAAAATAGTGATAATTAGTCTTCTCTCTCAACTTGAATTGTTCATACTTCGTTCTTATTTTCTTTCTTCTCCCAAGCTTGACGATTATTCCAGAGAAACAAATATACATTAATCTATTGGGCAACCTAATGCGAGTATCACACCCATTTTTATTTTTTTGATACCACAAAATTCGCCAATAAATTAGGAGGCGTGAAAAGAGAACTAAATGATGAAGAAAGTTACTAGTAATGTCCACATGCTTCAAATAATACATATTTAATATTCTTTAAATAAATAATGGATTATTTGAATCTTATTTTTGGTTAATGAATTTGCGAAATAACAGAGTTAATCTCACCGGAATATTAAACAAAATTATTTTATGTAAATATACTAGTTATTAATAAGAAAAAATGATCAGAGATACGTGAAGATGATATCAAACATTAATATCTTATTGTATGTACTTATCGTACAATAAAAAAGTAAGCATGTGCTAGAAATAGGTTATACGTGGCACAAGCTTCATGCGCATGCATGGATCATGCTTTTTTTATTTTTTTTTCCAAACAAGCAGATCGATCTGGCGTCGGGGAAGAATGATAAATGATAATGCCAATTTTCAGAGTAATAGAATCAAAGGAAAATGGGCTTAGTCCCTCTTTTTTAAACAAAAAAATAATAATAATCAAAGGCATCGGAAATAAATGATTTAGCAATATAATATTGGTCGAGGATCATCTATATTATTACTTGATTTTTCAAATGGAAGTTTTCTGTTTCTCTATGTTGATCCGTTAGTTTTAGAAGCTTACCAAATTCAAATGTTGGACCAGAAAAACCGCAATAAAACAAGTCCTACAGATATTATAAGCATCATAAAAAATTGCAAATGAAAACTCCACGAAAGCTCACCAATAATTGGGTATTTTATTGATAGTAGCCGCCTCAACCAAAATATGTAACATCAAGCGGTAAATAGTTGAGTTTCTTAATTATATAATACTAGTTTACTTATCAGACGGTGCGTATAGAAAAATATTTGTTGGGAGAGAATTAAAGTCTCGGGGAAGTAGTCTCACCGTTGTCATCCTTCTTAAGCATCTAATGCATGGTTCACTCCCTAAACGATGCGTATAGAAAAACATTTAGGTTGAGAGACCTAGCAATTTAACATGATCTCAGAGTCAAATTGTAGTCGGTTCCTGCTTGGAAATTCTACATGTATGCTGTTGAATTGATGATTGTGCTGAAATTATACATGCAATCATGCATGTTGCTGAAATTGTTGTTCTGAAATTGAGGGTTTTGATACTACTTAATTGTTGAAGTAATCAGTCATGAAAATTGGGGGTTTTGATGTGTGTTTATTGCTGAATTTTCTGTCATGAAGTTGGGGCGTGATTTTGAGGTTTTAATGAAATTAAGTTGTTTGGAAAAGTGATTCTAAAAAATAAAATAAGTCAGTTTTCGAAGAAAATATTTTTTTTGATAAGTTAAAGAATTACAGGAATAATTAGTGTTAATGTGAAGTTTGGGTTCGCAACGTGGGTGAAACACTAACTTGAAGACATGGTCTTCTAATATTGTAGCTTGTTTTGTTACTTAACTGTTCCCTCTGGATTCATTCAATTTGATTGTGTAAATCCTCAACTATGCGCAATTTATTGAGCAAAAGTCAAGTCATTATAGGATTCATGTTCTGAACTAGGATCAGGTTTGTCTTATCGGCCCATTCCAATCCAAATATTGAATCGAGCCTTCAAGTCACTCCGGAACAAGACAATTTCCTTAGTTAAGGTCGTCTGGAAGGATCCACATGGGAGCTGGAGGAGGAGATGATGAACAAGTATCTGCACTTGTTCCAATAGCTAGGCACGTCTTGTCTAATTTGTGACGACAAAAGTTTTTTTTTTTTTAAATGTGAGGACAATAGTTTTAAAAAGGAGGGGAGACTGTAATATCCCAAGTTTTTATTTCTTGTTATATGTATGTACGGAGGAGGTATCAAGTGAGAAAGTTATTCTTATGTGAGAATATGAGAATAAATAACAACCGTTAGATCTAACAATAAATGGTTATAATTAAAAGATAATAAATGATACATGATCACTTAAATACGTCATGTCATGTGACTTCGACTTTTTAATAAAGTCACATGACTTAATGTTTTAATCATAACTATTTATTGGTAAAACCAATGTCCACAATTTATTCTCAATTCTCACATAAGAATAGTTTTTTCATGATATATCCTATGCATTGTATGTATGTATATAGGTATTTTCCTTGTTATTTAACTATTTGTAATTAGGTGATAATAATTTGAGTTAAGTGTGGTGTATTGGGTTTAAGAGAAAAAGGGATTAAATAAATAAGGAATAAATAAAAGAAGGAAGGGGAATAGAAGCAGCACGTGAGAAAGAAAGAAAGAAAGGGAGGAGAGGAGAAGAAAAGAGCACAGCAGAAGAGGAAGAAGAAAAACAAGGAGAAGAAGAAGAGGAGGGCAGAAAGAAAGAAAAGAGAGAAAGGAACATGAAGGAATAGGGTTTCCTCTCAACCTAATCTTAGCAAGAGGGGGAGAATCATGTGAGTTCCATCTCTATTAGTCGAGGGCAACCATAAGACCCTGAATTAGAAATCTGATTTAGAATATTTCTATGCTAGAATCCCTACTTCCATGTTGTTTGATTGTTGAGTTTGATGCCCTGAAATTGGGGATTAGGTAATTGATAGATTGTTCTTCCTGCATGTGGGTGTTCTGATTTTTCTTTGTGTTTTTTGCCACGCATGATATGGTTATGGTTGCTTTGCTCAATTTGGAGCCATGGGTCATAAGCAAATTTCATTTTTCATGGTTTAAATATGTTTGAGGTCCCTAACATTTGAAATGGAATTATTCTAGGTCCCTGAAAAAATAATTTGTAAAATTGGATCCCTAACTAATTTTTTTAATCAAATTAAGAACAAATTACAATTTAAGCTGATTAAGGAATCTAATTAGCTCAGTCACTATTTTTTATTATTAAGTATTTTTTTTTAAATCCACATCAGTTTTTTTACTAATCTCAATTTTTTTTAACTTTCCCCTAATTTTACCTTTCCGTCAAATCTGAACTCTAAATTGAAAACTCCAAGGGGGCGTTTGTTAGGTGTGTATAAACAAATATACCCGGGAATGAGAATGTGGGAATGAAGATTCCCTTGTTTGGTAGGAGGTTAGAAAAATATATGCCCGGGCATCGCTCATTCCCGTTATTGAAACTAATTTTCTCATATTCACTGGCTCTTCCAAGGATGGGTATCAAACATTCCTGGGTATCTTCTAACCTGGTGAGCAAGGAAAAATCAATTTTGCCCTTTTATTCACCACATTTCCGTCAATTTCGTGGCTCCCTTTCTACTTGTTGCAACAGATTTTGGTCCCTCCATTTTCGGTGTTATTCCTTCCTCAATTTCTTCTTCTTCTTGGAGCATTGTTACCATCAATTTCGTGACTCCCTCTCTTCTTGTTGCAGTAGATTTCCAAGCCCCCAATTTTCGGTGTTATTCCTTTTGCCAATTTCTTCTTCTTCTTAGAGCATTGTTACCGTCAATTTCGTGGCTCCCTCTGCTCCCTCTCCTCTGTTTTTATATTCTGTATTGGATGAGAAACCGTTTTTTGCTAGGGGATGTGCTGTTAATTTAACTCGGTATATACTATAGCCAATATATACTATAGCCAAGTGTTAGAATGGTCATGCTAATTAGTCTTACTGCTGCTGTCAACATTTTTGATATGCAAATGTAATTTTTCTTAGTTTTGTATAGTTTGATTATGTGAAATATATATAGAGCTCTGTTGTATGTTATTTTAAAAAAACGATAATTTAAGAATTTCGAGATATATTCCCGGGAATATGCCAAACGGATATTAATTATACCTATGAATACAAAAAAGGATTCCCAGGAATAAAATTTGTTAACCAAACACATTTTTGAATATATGCCCAGGCATAACACTCATATCCTATATTCCCGGGAATCTTTATGTCTGAGAATGTTTTTTTGATAACTTGTAACAAACACCCCAAGGTGAGATGAAGCCAGGGGAAGAAACACAGGCAGGCAGTGAACAACAGCTTTCGACAATATACATGATTTTTTGTGATTTTTCCTAACACTAGTGGTTCCTCTAGAAGTCTGAGTGTATGACAACATAGTATAGCTTACTGTTCTTCGATTTGTAAAGCTTTGAGATCTTCCTTCTTTTGTGAGACCTGTTTTGTTTCTATTCTCACACTAGGATCATATTTGGGCCTTCTGTTTTCTCTTATACTGCTGGCCTTGGGCCTTCTTTATTGAATGAATGAATCAGTATCAATTGACCAAAAACAAAGCAGAAATTCAAGTTATTTTTAGGAGCATCATTGTTTTTTTGTCTAATATGTTTGGATGAAACACTTAAAAGTGTTGTTCAGCGACGCTTACATTATGCGAAAAAAAATCCCAAGAAATTGATATTACAATGCATAAAAATAAGAAAAATTAAGAACAAGCATGCTCACCGGATGTACGCCTAGCTAATACATGGCCAGCAAATTCGTGAAAGTTATTCAAAAGCCCGTAAACCCCCAACATTCAGTAGAATGTTTAACGAAGAGAGTTAGTACTACCATAATTCGATTATTCCTCACTCAAACATGGTGAATTAGTTGTTTTAATGCTTATCATCAAAATATAATATACTTTTTTTCATATTTTTATTACAATAATCGATAATATATATAACATTGAGGAAATTCTTGTAAAAAATAGTCTATCTTTAAAATTTTACATTTAAATAATTGTATCATTAGTGGTACACCCGGGGAGAGAAAGGGGGAAAAATGAGAAAAGTAATTGATGTAATATATAATATGATGTGATAAGAAGTGAAAAATATAGAGAAAAATAAAGTGTTTGTAAATGTCTACCTACATAGCTATATTTTCATGAAAAAATTATGCAAATGATTCAAGGTTGAAGACTTTCTCTAGTTATTGTTTTATGCCCAGCTTCTCAAGCTTTTAATCTGATTTTTTTAGCTTAATTTTTCATCTGTTTTTGTTTTGTATTTAAATTATTAAAATTAAATTGCTATGAGAAGGGAAGTAGGTGGCGTTTTTTCTTTTTTAAAACTGAAAGTAATATTTATTGTTAATATCATTATTATGAGGCTCAAGGGGTAAATTTGGAAAAGTTAGAAAAGTCAAATAGTTAACGTTAATTAAAGGAAGCACCATTGACTATTTTTTGAGACAAGGAGTTTACATAGCTTATGGTTTGTTTGGATTCGGAGGTATTCTTAAAATAACTTATCAATAAATGTTTATGTCATAAACACTTACGGATATAAGCGTTTAATTAAATTGTTTGCTAAAATGCAGCCTTATTAAATAACCTTCTGACACACACATGTATTAGGGGTGGTTTTTAAGTAAGTATTTTCAGTTATCAAAAAAACATCCACTAGCATGTGTTTTTGACTTTGAAAGATGCCGATAAAAACTATATATTCACATACCATAATACGTACATAAATACGACAAAGTTAGGGGTACATTTAAAATTTGCACTTTGTAAATTGTAGGTCATGGATTACTTTGAAAATTTATATGTTTTTGTTGTGTGAAATTACGTGCCCTTTTTTTATATCAATTTACTTTTATAACATCCTACTTATTTAATATTCTTTTTAGAAAGCTGAAATATGTATTAATAAAAAAATTTGGGAACAAAGCTAAAGAGGAGAATAAAAACAGGGTGATTAGCAAGTAAGAAGCTAAACACCAACCAAGATCAGAATACTCCTGCACAACAAGACCAAAAAGCATAGTAACACCATCTAACCAAAATGTACACAAGTGACTGGATCAGCAAAAAAAAAAATCCAAGATCTAAGAGCACGCCGAAACTCCAAGAAAACCAAAGGGCGAAGGACGACCTGCCAAAAAATCGATCACTTCTGACCTACGACCAACCCGAGCCTCAACCATATAACCTAGGATGAGCCTCTTGAAAGTGTAAGGCTAAACTCGAGATAGCTTCATCATCAGATCCCTTATAAATGACGCCAACCTTTTTAGCTACAAGTCAAGCACGACTGGTTCTAGCCAGGGCGCGAGCAAAACCATTTGCCTCCGGAAGAACCAAAGAATTAGGCGAAACCTCCTCCAGCGTCGACATTGACGCCACCACCCCCGGACCATCCCATTCGCGAACAAGCCTCGGCTTCCTAGGACGCCCTCTTTTTCTAGGTGCTTGAGAGAAAGAACCCTCCGCAAGGCCAGAAACACCCATAGAGGATGCCTCAACGACAGGAGAATCACCATAGACCCGAGAAGGATCACTCGAAAGAGACACCAGAGGAACGCGAGGAGAAGAATTGGTCACTACGACCCCACCACAAGAATCTCTAACACCCAAAAGCCCAGAAACAGAATTACCCCCAAAACAAGGATCAGCATGCCGAACGACAGACCAGCGTTGTAAATGAGCACCCATCGAGGCCTTCCAACCAAGAAACGAAGACGAAGGCCGCGGAAATAGAGTCGGACCGACCCTCACGAAGGGGAAAAGCCCATCCAACCCAACAGAAGCATAAGAGAAATGAGAAGACAGGTTCAGGGAAAAAGAAGAACCTCCAATAGAGAAGACAAAAGACTTGCCCAATTTGTATAACAGAGAAAAGAGAAGACATGATTAGGGAAAATGAAGAATCTACTTATTTAATATTTATAACAGAAATTGATAAAAAAAATTATTTCCCAATTTGTATAATGCTATATATAGGACATTTGATTTGTACCATTTTCTACTTATTTATCACATGTGATTGTATTAACTAAGTATATTTAATAATGTTGCTTTAGTTAAATTATTAGTTCAACTAAAGGGTGGGAGTGCGACTTAAAATTGTGTTCACAATAACGGGGAGTTGAGTTGGCTTTGAAACCGCGGTTTGAAGATTCTCATTCCTCAAAAGGTCAAAATGCACGTGGCTTCAAAGAGGTGTTTAAAATTTGGAGCTAAATTTAATCAAGTTGTGGTTTGATTTGAATTTTTATATTGTAGGAATGAGGACTCCACAAAGTGTATCATTGTAATATGTGCATTATTTTTAATGCGATGATATCAGCATATATGACGCGTTATAACTTATAATAGAGCTGCTCAGCTAGTATTAGTATCTTTCTATGAGTATTTGTATAGTGCATCGCACATATATCATTCTATTTATGTTTTTTTATTAAATATATTTTTAAACTTTAAAAAAATAGTTATAGATACTTGTTCCTACACGGAGGACAGCTGCATTAAGGAGTGGATCCAGAGCCATTTAGAGCATGTTTGGAAAATTATTACTTTTACGTTTTCTCATATTATAAAAATGCCAACAAAAAGGCTTAGTTTTGAACATATAAACATGATAGAAATTTGTTCTCTCTCAATTGTAAGAATTCAACCAAGTACACGAGAATAAGTAAAATGGCATGTAGTCCCTACGTAGCTCTCTTAGGGTTAGGGAGGGTCCTTACAACATTTAGGGTTTTTGTGTCGTCACGTACATTTTTACCACAATTGTGCATGCGGTGGGGATAACGATATGCCAATTGCTGTCTGGATACCTAGCTTGCTCATGTATTGTTCTGATTGTTGTTCTTCAGTTTGGCAATGGTGCTTTCAACTTGTTCTGAACGTCATGGCATTATTGTAATAAAAAGAAATATTTGGTGTGCTCTCGTTGGACCCAAATCTGTGTGGACGGTTGGAAAATTATTGTCTCGCTCTCCTTTTAATTCTATTGTAGCCTGTGGAGTACTAGAAACAATGTAGAGATATAGGTGATGTCTTGCAAGTTCTTCATGACAGATGTCCCCAAGTATTATAAATCAAACTCTTTTAGTGTTAATTTCAAAAGTTAAAAATTCCTTAATTATTTGCAAACCAATTTCATCTCATTAGCCCATGTAACGCCATTTTTAAAATTACCACAAAGACTACGGCTTATGATAGAGTGAAGTAGCACTTTTTACTAAGTGTGATTCTCTTTACTTAGCCTTCGAATCCCAACAACCTCAACAAAAACCCCTTATCATAAGAGGTTCGTGAGGGAGTTGTTGAGGTGGCACTAAGCAACAGAAGGCTCGCGGGTTACTGGTTTTCCATTTGGTTTATGGTACGTAAAACCCGAGTAGGGAACAAGGGAGAAATCTTATCGTGAGGCACTTTCACGATGACTGTACGTACTTGTGTGATTGGCAATTGATCCATTTATATTCACTTCGAGGAGATAAATACAATAATATAAATAAGTTAGGGATGAAGTTTAGTTTACAAAATATTATCAACTATTATATATTCATTTAAAATCGAGTTAGACAATCAAATATAAGTATAGTGTCCATTCAAAAAATTAAACTAAAATAACTTTATTAAATTACCTAAATGATAAAAATAACATGATATCTTAAACTTTTATAATATTGATTGTAACCACTTACAAAAATTACTAACGGTATATTAAAATTTTATAGATGCACTAAAATGTTGGTTTAGTAGTAGGCAAATTAATAACCTGTTTGATCATAATTTTTTGAAAAAAAAAACTGTTTTAAAAAACTGAAAAATTTAAATATCTGTTTGGCACAACTTATTTTTAAAAACAGTTATTATTTTCAGTTTTAAAAATTAAAATATCAAAACAACTAAAATATGTTTTCTATTTCTATTTTTAGTTTTTAAATTTCAGTTTCTTAATTAAATGTGAAAAAATATCTCATTTAATTTTTTTTTCTTAAATTGTTCTTAAAATTATTTTTAAATATAATTTTCAATAACGGTAGGCAAATATATCCTAAATTCTTGTAAGTGTAACATTATATGAAAAATCATTTATTCCTCCATAGCCCATATAGCCCATAGCATAGCCGCATAGGTGGTTTCCACGGTGGTTCGCCTAACTCGCTTTTTCTACCGAGTAATCTCGAAACACTGTTGATTCCTGTTCTGCTGTTGACTGAAACTTCTTACAACCTTCTTGAGCCCCCATTTCCGAACGTGTTTCATTTCCTAACGCGTTCAGACAAAATAAACAAATAAACCACGTTGCTTATCTTGTTCAAAACACTCTTCAGTCAAAGCTACCGCGTTAACACGCTTCTTTATCTTTCGCTTCAATTCTCAGCAGAAGCAGTATGTATAAAACCACACGCACCCTTTTCTTCTTCATCATTCACACCAACATCACCATTCACCCTTTCACATGGAAATTCAAGACTACTCCTTTTTGTTCCCTGATATCATGGATCCCAATTTCGGCGTCAGCGTCAACGTCAACCCAATCAATAAGAACAACAAAACTCATCACCCACAAATTCAACCATCACCATCACCATCACCATGGAACAACCTCAACGACTCTGTTATAAACGACTTACTCACTTCCTTCATTCACTTCGAAGACAACAAGCCACAACAACAACAGCTCATGGACCCAATTCAATCCCAATCCCAATCCCACATCGACGACTTTGAATCAGAGTCCTACGACCCACCGACCAAAAAATCTCGCCGCTCCGACGGAACCGCCACCGCCACCGCCACGCAGCGGCGTTTATGGGTGAAGGACCGTTCCAAGGACTGGTGGGAACGCTGCAGCCACCCTGACTTCCCGGAGGAGGAATTCCGGCGATCTTTCCGGATGAGCAAAGCCACATTCGAGATGATCTGTAAAGAGCTCGACTCGGCTGTGACGAAGAAGAACACCATGCTCCGCGACGCCATCCCTGTCCGCCAGCGCGTCGCCGTCTGCATATGGAGGCTCGCAACCGGAGACCCTCTCCGTCTCGTCTCCAAGCGGTTCGGTTTGGGAATCTCAACCTGTCACAAGCTCGTTCTGGAAGTCTGTTCCGCCATTAAAACCGTTCTCATGCCGAAGTTTCTTCGCTGGCCGGACGAATCCACCATGAAGGTGATCAAGGAGGATTTCGAATCTCTCTCTGGGATTCCCAATGTTGGTGGAGCAATGTACACCACCCACATTCCTATCATAGCGCCTAAGAACAATGTTGGTGCTTATTTCAACAAGAGACACACGCAGAGGAATCAGAAGACTTCTTACTCTGTTACTGTGCAAGGGGTTGTTGATGCCAAAGGGGTTTTCAGTGATGTTTGCATCGGTTGGCCTGGTTCTCACAGTGACGACCAGGTGTTTGAGAAAAGTGCTCTGTTTAAGAGAGCAAGCAGGGGAAATTTGAAGGATGTTTGGGTTGTGGGAAACTCAGGACACGCTCTCATGGATGGGATTCTAGTTCCTTACACGCATCAGAACCTCACCTGGACGCAGCACGCGTTCAACGAGAAAGTTGGGGAGATTCAGGAGCTTGCTAAGGAGGCATTTGGCAGGTTGAAAGGGAGGTGGGCGTGCTTGCAGAAGAGGACTGAGGGGAAGCTTGAGGATTTGCCTCAGGTTCTTGGCGCTTGCTGTGTTCTGCATAATATTTGTGAGATGAGTAATGAGAAGGTGGATCCTGATTGGAAGTTTGATGTTTTTGATGATGAGATGGTGGCAGAGAATGGTGTGCGTTCTGCCTCTGCGGTGCAGGCGAGGGATCACATAGCTCATGATTTGTTGCACTGTGGCCGTGCTGGCACAACTTTTTTCTAGCCCTTCTGTTTTGTGAGATGATCCTGAGTTACTGATACTGATGTTATATGCTGTGATTTTGTTATTCTTTTGGCTATGGTTTATTGTTATAGTCACATTAGGGAATAAGAGTGTAATGTTAGTGATGAGTATATGTAAGGTAATTCAATGTGTATAGAGATTTTTCGTCAACCATACCAGAAATGAATACTTGAATTTTGTCAGCTGAAGTGTTTTTTTGTTGATGTCCAGTTCCTCTTTCTAATTTGTTTTGTTGTCTTTGATCCGGTTGTATACAACCCCTCTTGAGGGTAAGATTCATTTCAATCAAGAAATTATGACAGTTCCATTAACATATAACTTTATCAGAGATTTGAAGCAGTATCTTTATCTTTACCTTTACACGAATCTAACTTGTCTACCACACCATTAAGAACTTGTTGGTATTAGTTCCTATTTCTACTTTGTATTTTCTCAATTAATATATGTTGTTGTGCTATGTCCCACAATATTTGACCCTAGAAATCTGCCTCTCCAACCTAAGAAGATTATTGATGTGGTTCTGTGTTTTGACTTTGGCCTTGTTGGGAAATCAGGGATCACTTGTCCTCTCTATTTTTTAATCTTTCTTCTAATGATTGAGGAATTCTACAACTGCACAAACAGGACAAAGGTCCATGAATAACAAAAGCGGAGTATTTTAGTTGTACCTCTGCATCTGGAACCTAGTACATTTTTGGTAGCTGGGTTGTTAATTTGTCTAGTCAGTGGTACCCATAATTGTTTTCTTCCCTGCTTCATGACTTGTCCCAACTACTTAAAGTGTGTTCTTCAACTGACGTATTTGTCTTTTTAAGATAGTTTATTCAACTGAACAAAATTGTTGAATTGAGGAAAAAAACACATATGGACAAAGGAACACACACTTTCACTCTCACTCTTTTCACATCGGAAAGTAGGACTCTCTGAAGAGAATGTTGTGTGGATGTTTGGTATTTTTCTTTCAACATCAAGGCTTCAACTTACTCAATTACGTGTTTGAAATTTGGAAGCTGACATAGGAGGAAAGACATTGAAGAAGCTGACATTGTTTAATTTGGAGTTTGGACACATTCATCAAATCAAATCCAAGGGATGAGAGTAATAGGCCAGCACCCCCCACTCCTAAGACGAGTTAGCATATAGATAATTTTACTCGATACGTTATGTTTTAGTACCGATTGAAAATAGTTTAAAAAATGGATTAAAACATGAACTAAAGCAAAACTCTCACTTGTCTAAATAACTAACAAGTATGTACTCCCTCAGTTCCTTTTTATAAGTGATAAACTAAGTATAGTTTTTTGCATTAAATTTGTTCTCAAATGTCGTTGAATTTCCAAAATTGTCCTTAACATATTTCTTTTTAATCTTTTTCAATCATTAATGCAATTCCATATTTCCAGAATTGAATAGGGATAAAAATGTGAAAAAATAATTAATATGACACAAAGTCTTATGTGTTTCTTATAAAAAGTAACGGCGAACACCCCTTATTTAGCTCTTATAAAAAGAAACAGAGAGAGTACTATTGGCACCCAAAAACTCGCAATGGCTAGCTAAAAGTCGAAAGACCACTTGAGTTGACTGGAGATCGCAATTGAGTAGGGCATTAGCCGAGTTGAGTGAGTCTGGTTGATTTACAGCATAGGTAATTGACCAAGGAGAATCAGGTGTATAATGACCAAATTCAGGGAAGATGCAGAAACTTGGGCTTCAAGTAGAGTAAATCATTAAGTTTTTAGAAGTTTTCCATGTTCGGAAATAGTTAGTGGGCTCGCCCTCGCATAAATAAGAGAAAAGGGTTACGAGCTAACCGATGTAATGAGAAACGACTGAAACAAAGCCTTTAGGCTGACTAGGAGAGAGTGAACGATGATACTCCACGATTTTATACACACTTGTAATGATCGAAGAACGTGGAGGTGTCACATGTTCCTTCCAACCGCTAGGTAGTTAGCCGATTTGCCTTTTTAAATGGAAGAAGGGTCATTTGTACAAACACACAATTAATCAATCAAATCTACAAATTTTTCGCATTTATCTTTATTTTACTTTTCAGCCATTTAAATTCTTTATTGCTTTCTGCAATTTATCTTTTAGCCAAATAGCTTTCAGCCTTTATTTTCTTTACCGCTTTTCAGCCCTTTACACTTCCCAGGAGTAGACCTTAGTTCATAGCCAAAATCATATCTCAAACATCCTTCAATAGCGATACACTAATAGCTTTTTGAAGTGTCTTAGGAATACATATTGAGGAACATAGTCTCTTCCTTGAGTAACCGCTTGATTATGGAATCATAGTTGAATTCCCAGTCGAATACACGACTTATAGATCGACCGAGTCCATTTCCTAATTAACCAAATCTATCTGTAAATCGACAACTATATATAAGTGTTGAGGTGTTTCAAAAGAATATTTTATAAAAATATAGTTTATGTTTGGATTTCTGTTAAATTCAAGGTCCGACGAAATTTTGTTTCTTCTATAGACCTTAAACTCTATATAATTTTTTTTAATTGGAGTGAATATATATTGAGTGAAAAAACATATTTAAATCTTAAAATTGATGATATTGATTGGCTAAATATTTTATTTTTGATTATATATAATTAAAATTTACCGCGTGTCACAACTTAAGATACTAGCTTAGTCTTTACAATGATCAAATTAGATTGTTTTTTTTAAGGGAAACATATTATTATTATTGATTGATTTATTATTGATTTCATTAAAGTATATCATAACTATAACCAACAAAAAAAAAAACAAAATGCATATACACTCTTACATTCGCAAAAAATCCAAAAGGACAAAAAAACTTACGAAAATAGTAATATAGTATAGCAATAAAACTAGTTTTTCTTTATATTTAATTTTTGAAATAGATTGGTATAGTAGACTTATAAGACATTTTTAGTGGCCTAAATTCGACATCTTTAACTAAATAGACGTTTGAAAAATCATCACCCTTGTTGACTTAATAATTTGGCATGGACTCAACTTGAGCTTGAAATTAAGGGTTAAAGTAGATTGAGCTGAACTATGCATAAATAGACCCGACCTACTAAAAATTATGAGGCCTAACTCTAATATATTATTTGTCATAAATTTGTTTTTCAGGTATCCTGACCTATTTGTAGTCTAATCTATCCTAATAGCTTATTAAAGGCCAATCTCATCATAAAATATTTAAGTAGAGCATACAGGTGAGTTAGTATACAGGTAATGAATTAAAATATACTAAAATAAATCTATATGTAAATAGGGTGAAAATATATATAATTAATTTTTGAAGATCTAAAAGCTTATTTAAAATTTTAAGATATTTAAATAACTTATAAGTTCATTTTTAAATAAAATTATTACGCGGATCAATATGTTTGAATCAGTTAATAAATATATAATTTAAACATAATATAATAAAAATCTAATGCACTAAGAACAATAATAATTAAAGAATTGATATTAAATATATTTATTTAAAATGCCGGTTTATTAAGCTTAAAATGTTTCTCAAAAAGTATAAACTTAACATTTTTTACTAAATGAGCATTTGAAAAAGCAATAATCTTGATTAACATTGAATTAGAGTATTAATTTGGTATGAACTAGATCATAAATCCTTTCATCTATTTATACTTACATTTTATTTTTTTTGACAACATCTATTTATACTTACATCATCATAATAATCAGAGCACATGTATACTACACATTGCCAGATATACGGTCCTGGACACCTATATTTCCGGAAAAGCCCCTGCTTGAACGCGGACGCAAATTTCATAAAAGGCGCAAAATATGGGTAAAAGAGTAAAATGAAGTTGGACCAATTGTTGTCGATCATTGATCAAAACACCGTACTCGTCGTCGTCGTCGTCGTCCTCCTCCTCCTCCATGGTTTCGCTTCGTACGAAGAATTTGTAGCTCCGATTCAACGTCATCCAACTCAACCACCCTCTGATTCTTTCCACTTCCAATAACACTCTTCTCTTCATTGCAAGATTCAAGGTCTTCTTCCATTTTCAATTTAGCTTTATTTATTTTTTATCATAAATTTTGTTCAAATTCAACTTTTAGGGTTTTTAATTTTGGGTTCAATTCGCAATGCTTTTGCAGGGTCATTAGAGTAGTTCGTTATTTCCCTCTATTGCTTTCTGTCGATTCAACTTTTTAGGGTTTCATCTTCTTACTTCTCGGTCAATTTTTGTTTTTGTTTTTTTCAAATTGTGCTTTCGTGCAAATTGACATGGAAGAAATTGGTGAGAAGGGTTATCTGCTTGCATGAGCATATTTGCTTTCTGTTGCTTTTTACCAGAAATACCAGTGCTGTTGTACTAGAATTGTATTATCTCTGATCGTGTATTAAAGAAAGCTAATTCTTCAAGTTCAGACTGCATAGTTGTTTTTAATATGCCGACATTGCCTTATGAAGTAGTAGTTAATGCATTGAACTGAACATGTAAACTTAAGTCCAAAAGAAGAATAGCAGTATGCATCTGATGTTACTGAATTTTTATGAAATTTCTTTTTAGTATCCATTTTAAGTAGATTTTTATAGCAATGGGGGTGCTGATAGCCTTATTAACTTGTATAAATTTTTGACATTTATGTGGGCTTGTTCCATCATCTTTGGAAATAATTAGTAATATGTCGAAACTTGAATGTATTATGTCTTTTCTACTAGAGCTCTCGGACTAGGAACAGGAGAATGATATAACTTGAACCATTCAGATAAGCTCTATATGCTATTTTATGGACCTATTAGCTTTTAATGAGTTTTTTTTGTTGTTCATCATACACATTTGTGGTGCTTTTGAACATGAGTCCTTGTTTGCAATACCAAGTCATACCTTTGGTCTGCACATAAATATCTCCATTTATGAGCCAAAAGTTTGATTTTTCTCTTCGATTATTTTGACCTTTTCAGGTTTATTGTTCAAATTTCCACTTCCAGTTTAGATTTGCCCTTTATGCGCTATAGTTCCACATCTTTGTCATGCACCACTCTCTGTTCTGTATTTTTGACTCAAAGGATGTGTGGGAACTAGTCAAATGGCAACATCTAGCAAGTTTGATCCATCTTCCAGTAGCCCAGATAGACTATTGTACACTGGGCAGCGTGGATCCCACATACCTGCTTCGTTAGATAGATCAGGTAGCTTTCGTGAAAGTATGGAAAATCCAATTCTGTCTTCTCTTCCCAATATGTTGAGAAACAGCTCTTCAGGAACACATGAAGATGTTGAGAACTTCTTCAATTATGTGCATTTTGATCCAAAGTTGTTAGTGCTGGACCATAAGTCTAATCGTCAAATGGATTATAAGCGACTTGTTAACTCCGCTCTTGGAATTTCACCTGATGAATCTCTATCTAGTTCTGCAAAAGCCAAGCTAGTGCCATCCCTGGTACCAGAAGACATCAAGCGACTCAAGGAGAGTTTGTATGCAAGCAATGTGAAGGCGAGGTAGTTCTTTATAGGATTTGTTACTTGCATTGAAGTTAGATATGTGTAATTAAGGAATAACATTTCATAATATGCATTCTTCAACAGGGAACGTGTTAAAATGTTCAGTGAGGCCTTATCTGTATTTCACCAAGTTTTCCCAACTGTAACTTCAAAGAAGAGATCTCGAGCTGAAGGCTTTTCTAATGATCGTTCTAGTATCATGTCTGGGGATCGCTCAGTCTTGGGACCAAGCATGGGTAAGGTTGGAGTTCAAGGTCATCCTGTCACAGGTGGTTTTGAACTTGAGCAGCAGAAGTCGGAAGAAAGGACCAAAAATCATGTTACAAACAAACGCACTCGAACTTCTATGGTGGATGTAAGGGTACGTGTCTTGAAATTTTCCATTCCTTGTTTGCTAGTGTAGCAGTGTTTTCCTCCTTGTGTTGCTTATTCAGTTTCTAACTGTTTTAAAGTAAATACTGCTTCATTATAAATACTAATAGTATATATGCTGTAGTATTATATTTAATTTTTTTTCCGCCGTATCACTGTTTTACACGGAGTCCTACTTTAGCTAAATTCTTTCTCTACAAAAGTTACCTGGCAGAATATTTCCCCTCAGGTGTTTCAGAGGATATCACTTTTCTCATATTATACATTTTGTATTCTATGCTTGTATGTAGGTGTTTCATGAGCTTTAAGTTGGTTCATGCTTCTCTCTTTTCTTGTCTGAAAGTTGTGAAATATAGAATGAATATGCGTTGTGGCTTTAAAATTGTGTTTTTTCCTTTTTAGTGAGAATCCCCGCTTTCAGATTAATAAAGCAGGCTTTAAAATCTGTCGAGTAAAACTGACTTGGGCTTTGATAAATTCTAGATGGACGTGCGGACTAATTCTCTTGTCAGGCCATCGGGGACTACTGATAGAGATAAGGAAAAGCCACGGATTGCCAATAGTGGCGTCATTCAGAGTGAAGAGCGGACCTTACCTATTGGCGGTGATGGTTGGGAAAAGTCAAAAATGAAAAAGAAGCGCTCTTGCATCAAACTAGATGGCTCTCCAAGTGCAACATTGACTAAACCTGTTAATGGTTTACAGGAAGCTAAACAGGGAATGCAACAAAGAATAGCCACTGATTCTCGATCCAAATTGAGTAATGATTCTCATTCTTTTAGGTATGAATATGTTAAGTAATCAATGTGATTTTCCTCATCATTTTCATTTTGCGAGTTTTTATTTGCATATTAAAACAATATATTCATAGAATGATTAGAGAGAATTTAAATCATGTGGGGGGATTGAGGATAATAAAATCTTCCTTGATAGTAAAAAGAAAGAAGAGTTTAATTTAATATGTCTAAACAAATATCATTAGGCTTTTGATATCTTTGCATATCAACAATAGAAATTCCTTTGGATAGCTATGACCGAACCCCTATAGACAATCCTATTGCTATCATACATTGGGGAAAAGAGACGTTATGGAAAATACAATTATTCCCTTTCCTCTCCAACCAAGCCCAACTGCCCTATAACTGCAAACTTCCATAGAATTGTAGCCTTCTATTTGCAGTTAAAACTTCTAAAACACATTGTGTGACCTTACTTCAAATTGGGGAGGACAAGCAGGAGGTTCACCAAGAATCTCAAATGAAATATTCTACAATAAAGTAGCTGCATTATAACACATTAAGATACAAGCTACAATTTTGAATTAGATTTATACATGCACACATCAAGATAAAGGCCTGGCATCATCAAGGTGGATTGTATGATAATTACAATAGGGGATTAGACACTGGGGAAAGGAAGACTGGCTAGAATTTTTTTTGTTTGTTGATGAAACCGTTTTCTGAATACTCTTCCTGTCGTGCTTCATTCCGACTGTTTTGCCGGCCTTACCTCTGTTGTGTTTCATTCAGACAGTTTTGCCTGCCTTTTGAGTAAGTAATTAAGATGAAAAATAAGTAACAGTCAAAAGAGTGTTTGGAGTGAATTATAATTATGTAGTGAGTAGTTGAGAATTAAAATGTATTTACCACACTATCCTTTTTATGTTTATCTATATATCATTAAATGCTTAATAAGATTTATCTATGATTTTATCTTTATAAGTTTATCCTGAAATATTTAAATGACATTTAATAGTGGTGGTTTTATAAATATCAAAGGAAAAAATAAATATGAAATTTTATTAATAATTTTTTTCTTTTTATATAGATTAGTAACCTGATGTAACTATTACCTACGGATTAAAAGTTGGTCATGTCATACTTATCTAAAGCCTGTAGGTAGATTAAATAACTAATGCATAGTTAGTGGAGCAGTTTAAGTCAAGGGTTTCAGTAAAATGGTGGTGGTTATAATGAGAGGACGCGTTTGTGTTTAAAAACTAAGGAAGCCAAAATGAATGCCTAATATATAATTATCTTAATCAGTTTACAGTATATATAATTACTAATGAATTTAAAGTACATATCTGCGAATTCATAAAGAAAATATTATAGATTTAAAATTTAAAGTTAATTATTAACTGAAAGATATTACGCGGCCAAATAATGAAAGTAGTTAACTCTTGTCATAATAAGCATTTCTCTACTGTGTACTAGGATAGATAGTCCTCTTTTATCAACCAATCATACTTTATCCAATATTTTGCCTCTTAGGGATTTAATTCAATAACGGAAGAATGAAAATAACTTAAAGGTGTCAACTGTTATGGTGTGTAAATGGTGAAAGGATTCACTTCAAAGCACGAGAATTCTGTATGAGGGATTTTGCTAGTTTCTTTCTGGTGTTAAGTATCATTGCTTCAATCTCGTTGATAGAAAATATTGTGTAACAAGATTTTTAATCATCTAATTCGTATTGATTATCTTGCTGCTATTTAGGCTGTAAATATAATATTTTCATGTATCTTTGTATAGGCCAGGAGTTTCTAACGGAACTATTGGAGCTGGTAAATCAGATGGTATCTCTCAGCAGACAGGATTGGGTATACGTGCCTCTACCCCTAGAAATGACCAAGATAATAACTCCCTTGTCATTGATAGGCGGGGCCGTCCTGCTAGTTCAGACAAGGAAAGGGTGAACTTCAGAGCTGTTAACAAGTAAGCACAAACTGCGGATCATTTCTTCTTTATATGATTATGTGCTTTTGCAAAAAAAAAAAAAGATTGTCCTCAGCTATATTTTTTCAATGTTGCCTTTTCTGTATTTTCTTCTTGCTTTGATAGGGTTGTTCAGTTGTTCCATTTGCAAGTGCCATGGATCCTTGTGATTAGTGTTGCAATCTCTATTAATCTTTGTGATTTGTATTTTATTGATTCAGTCTCTATGTTATGTTATATCCCAGGGCAACTGTTCGTGATGAATTTAATTCAGCTAGCCCTACCTCAAATACAAAAACGAATACCGCTATTCGGGCTCCAAGATCAGGTTCAGGAGTTGCCCCCAAGTTGTCACCAGTCGTCCATAGAGCAGCTGTTCCTAATGATTGGGAGTTGTCTCATTGCGCCACAAAACCCCCTGCTAGTGTTGGTACTAACAATCGCAAACGTGTGGCATCAGCCCCGTCATCTTCCCCCCCAGTTGTTCACTGGCAGAGGCCGCAAAAGAGCTCTCGTACTGCCAGAAGAACAAATTTTGTGCCCATTGTTTCGAACAATGATGAAGCTCCTGCTTTGGATGCTGTCTCTGATGTGGCTGGTAATGATCTTGGGTTAGGATTTTCCAGACGCGTGGCTGGTAGTTCTCCTCAGCAAATTAAAGTAAAAGGTGAACCTTCACCTTCACCTTCACCTTCAGCTGCATTATCTGAAAGCGAAGAGTCAGGGCAGACTGAAGTTAAACTGAAAGAAAAGGGCAGGAAAGTGGAAGAGATAGACCTGAAAGCTGGACTAAATGTTCCAAAGGTCTCTAACATAGCATTGACAACAAGAAAGAATAAGCTTGTCTCTGGGGAAGAAGATGGTGTTCGGAGGCAAGGGAGGACAGGACGTGGTCTTACGAGGTCATTGATGCCAATGACATCTGAGAAGCTTGGAAATATAGGAACTGCAAAACAACTTAGAAGTGCAAGACAAGGATCTGAGAAGAACGAAAGGTTACTTTTTTTTAGTTATTTGACAATTGACAATTCTTTTGGGTACACGAAGTAAAGTTTTATGGTTTTATGAAATCCTTGCAGCAAGACTGGTCGTCCCCCAACCAGGAAACTTTCTGATCGGAAGGCATATTCACGTCAAAAGCCTACTGCTTTTAACGCGGCAGCAGACTATTTTGGTACTAGTTAAAGCTCTAGAAACTATTCATGAACTGGAATTTTGTTTGCAGTACAAGTATCATTATTCACTTTTGGTTTTATTGGTTTAGTTGGATCAGAAGATGGACACGAAGAGCTATTGGCTGCTGTTAAGGGTGTCATCAACTCTAGTATAAATCTGACTGACTTCTGTCTATATTGGTAGCCAATATTTTCCCTCACAGAGTAACTTTAAATTTTCTTATTGTTACAGCTCATACATTTTCCACCCCATTTTGGAAGCGGATGGAGCCTTTCTTCAGTTTGATATCTGAGGAGGACATCACTTACTGGAAGCAAAAGGTGCTGATGTGTACCTTCTCATTCTGAATGATTACAGATGTTACTGCTTTTTATTTTTTGGCAATAATTTGTGACTTTGTGTTGAATCAGTAGTAATGCTGGCTATTGAAACTTAGTTCAGGGTACTTCATATGTTGGAAATGAGTACATTTCAGCTAAAAGCTCCAGATTTTTGTGATGGTGTCCATAATAGATTAATTCCTAGCGACCAAGATTTGATGAGGATTGCAGTAGAAGTCTGTCTCTCTTGATTCTAGGATTAGAGAACCTTGGCTCCACTCCCTACTTTCTTACAATCTGCCATACCCTGCAGCTCCTCTCCCATCCTCTTTTTATTCTGTTATTTCCCCTCTTTTCCCCAACTACTTCCGTTAGAGCCCCTAATTACTGAGATGTTACTCACAGAAACTAACTCCGGCTCTGTTCTCCCATTTTCACCCCTATTTTTGCCTAACATGCACCTTAGTTACTGGAGGTTTGCTAGCACTGTTACTGCTGAGAAGGTTGTGCCAACTAGGAGGCGTATGCAATTCGCCTTTTGGTTTAGACATTTATTTGGTTTTATAGATATGACCTAGCAGTTTAAATGCCACACATCCACTGTTCTTGGAAATGCCTTCGGCACAGGTCATTTCTGTATGTATCCCTGATCATTTAGTAACTATATTTACTAAATGGCATTATGTTGTGCTACCTCTTTTTAAGGTTTACCGAAGGCTGAATCTTAAAATGCTCATTGCAACTGGCTTTATCTGGGAAAGTTGGCGTCTGTGTTTAATTTGGCCTTTCATAATAGGATAGAAGTTTTTGGCTGCTAATAATTTCAGACACAAATTTCCTTCATAGTATCGCATTGGTATTTTGATATGACCTTTGGATGATATTTCAGAGTTAGAATGTTTTTTTTTTAACTACAAATATTTATTATGTTCTGAAGAAGCATTGAACTATGGCTATCAAATTATTTGTTTGTTTCATATATCTGTTCTGTTTTAGTTGATATGAAAAAATTCCCTTCAGTGTTTATAACTTATATTTTTCTTTTTTGATGATTAAATCAGAATTAAATTAGCTTGAAAAGATGGATTTCTGAGACAAACCTAATATAAGAATCGAACTTTTCTGAACACTTCACTTGCCCTTTTAGGTAAATCTTGAATCAAGCACACTGACGCCAACTTCAGTTCCTTCAAATATGGATGGTTGTGAAACCATTGTTAATGGATATGGGTTGTTTGGCTGCAAAAGAGATGCTGGGCCTGAAGCTCCATGGAGTGCTGTGTGGACTACAGAACAGTTACAACTATCCAAGGGAGATCATAATGTGATTCCACTCTGTCAAAGGGTTTTAGCTGCTTTAATCTCAGAGGAGGATTGTAGTGGTGGAAATGAAGATTTCAAGTCTGATGGTTATGATACTGAATTTGAGCCTGATAGGGAATTGGAAATGTGTGGTTTGGATCATCGCTTGCGAACTAATTTTGAGTTTGCTTGTCATTCTGCTGATAATGGTTATAGGATTATTAGGAAGCCAGAACATGATGAAACTGAAAATAATACAATTGATATCCCTCCGAATGGGTTGAATTCAAGCTTTGGTAACTCTATAAATGGTTTCCTTCATGATAAAGCATTAATAGACAGCTTGGCCCGTTCAGAGGTGCAATATGATAGCTTGGATATAAATGATAAGCTTCTCTTGGAGCTTCAAAGTATTGGACTTTCCCCAGAACCAGTGGTAAGGTTACCTGCTTAATGCAATGAATTTAAAGTATATTGTTCCTGTTAATTCTGTAGTTTTGTGAAAGGTGCTTTTTTTAATGTAATTAATGAATTTACTTCAAAATGATGTAACCTTTGTTCTAAATTCTTTAGTATGTTAGTATGATACTTACTGATTTTTATTTATTTTTAAGCCTGAAATGTTGCAAGCAGATGATGAAGGAATATTGGAGGATATCACTAGGTTAGAGGAACTTTACCAAGGACAGGTACTGACTGATGCTGGAGTCAAGTTATATTGTGCTAAGTGCTAACTTGTAAAATCTTTTTCTCCCCGTAATTATGACTTATATTCATATGTTCTTTTCCAAGGTTCTATCAATGTTTAGATCAGTTGTAGAGATGGAGACATTTGATTTATAAATTCCTTTCAATATTTAATGATGTTCATTTTTTGTCTTATGCAATTCACTTTATGGTTTTTATTTTCTCGTGTATCATAGGTTTCCAAGAAGAAACACATTCTAGATGGGTTATTGAAATCTGCCACAATGGAAAAAGAACTTCAAGAAAAGTATTTGCACGACCATTTATGCCCTGATTATATGTATATTTTATTGTTTTGTTTATTTATTATTCTGAATGGTCATATAAACTTCTGTTTTCCAGGGATTTTGATCAACATGCTCTAGAAAAACTCGTTTTAATGGCTTATGAGAAATACATGGTAAATCTTCAAGTGTCCTTACTCTGCTGTTTAAATTCAGACATATTCTTCGATTTTATAAGCAAAACTGAAATGCATGCTTTACCTTATTATCTTGCTTCAAATAATTTAAATTGTCTTTTAGAAAAATAGCCAAGCTTTCCATTTATAATATTAGAGTCAGTATAAGGGTGGCCCATTTATGAGGCTCCCAAATCAATCCCACAATTGACAAATCGTTGATTGACAGGCTTGTTGGGGTCCTAGTCCCTCGGGTGGGAAAAATTCAAGCAGCAAAATGGCCAAGCAAGCTGCATTGGGATTTGTTAAACGGACATTGGACCGGTGCCATCAATTTGAAGCTACAGGCGAGAGCTGCTTTAGTACGCCGTTATTCAAGGATATGTTCCTGACTGCTTCCTCCCAGCTTAGTATTGTTCGGCAATCAGATCGAATGGAGGCTGAATCCTCAAAACCATATGCTTCTTCCCTTCCTCTGGAAACAAGAACAGGTGTCTTCTTCATTAATTTCTGGAATAAATGCTCCAATATACTCACTGTTTCTTCTATCTTATCTGGGTTCAGCTTGATCTTTTCATTCTCAGATAAACTAATTGTATATACCATTGTCTTGCCTGATCTATAATGTTTGTTTTTCCTTTTGCTCGTTTCAGCAGAAGCTAGAATTTTATAACTTTTTCCCCCTTTCTGCAGTTTCCATGGGTTCAGATCAGAGCCCATCACAATTTCTTCAGAATATGGATAATCATGATCTTAAGGCATCAGAGATGCTTCCTGCTTTAAATCATTCATCTGAACAAACTAGTGGAAAGGAAGATCTTTGGTCTAGCAGGGTGAAGAAGAGAGAATTGTTCCTTGATGATGTCGGCGGTACTCATGGCACTTCAAGTGGTGCAGGCATTGGAAGTTCTCTAACAAGCAGTGCAAAGGGGAAGAGGAGTGAGAGGGATAGAGATGGAAAGGGGCACAGCAGAGAGGTACTATCCAGAAATGGAACTACCAAAGTTGGTAGGCCAGCATCATCCAGTGCTAAGGGAGAAAGGAAATCCAAGGCAAAACCTAAGCAGAAAGCAACTCAGCATTCTGTTTCTGTGAATGGCCTCCTTGGCAAGCTACCAGAGCAACCAAAACCAGAACGGCCTTCTGTTTCCAAGTCTAATGAAATGTGTACTAACAGTACTGCCAAGGAAAAAGATGAGTGTGGCATGGGTGGATTGGATGAGCACGAGCCTATTGATTTGTCCAACCTGGCGCTACCTGGAATGGATGACCTTGCTGACCAAGGTCAGGATCTTGGTTCATGGTTGAATATTGATGACGATTCATTACAAGATCATGACTTTTTGGGCCTTGAGATTCCCATGGATGACCTTTCAGACTTGAATATGATGGTTTGATGCTACTGTCTTTGTATAGTCCTGTTCATTACACCAATAACAAAGGAAACAGAGTACTCTTAAGAAATGACTAGTTACATAGGATGCTTTTATAGCTAATCCTGTCCACAATTAGGTTATATAGATTCTTTGGTAGACTATTCCCTCCAAGTTTTGAGTGACCTTTCCAGCTTTTTCGAGTTTTGCTCATCTTAAAGTTCTTGACTTCCACTGTAAAGATCTTTTTTTTGTTCAAGGTACAAGTTAGTATTCTTCCTAGTGATTATATATTAGCAAACACTATGCTGGTTGTGGCTCTTACAAACCAGAGAACAAGCCTCTTGTACATACATTTAATATTTCTTAATAAAATCAGCTTTTCATTTGCTGAAATGACACCCAGCTGGCTACCTCTTGCATGGTTTTTCTTTTGGTATTTTGCAGATAAATACTTCAATGTGATATAGTGCAAGTGGTTTGCTGCACTTGCCTCATCCGGATGTTACCCACATCATTCTCCGACAGTTTGAGGGTAAAACTGATGCCTGATGTGAATGTGATCAACTGATTATTGTCTGTGTTTTCATCAGATAATCCAGTTGCTGTCCTGCTTTTCTTACTCTGGATATATCAAGCAGATTCTGGGAGTCTATCATTGCTCAGGCTTCTTTTGTTTTGTTTTGTTTTTCTTTTTAATTAAGGTTTTGGTAGTGAATCTGTGGATTACACGCGTTTCCTGATCTTGTAATAATCTATGCATAAAAGTTCAAGCCAAGGTAATAGAGACTTACACATATTTCTGTAGTTGATTTTGATTTCAGAGATTCTTTAGTTGGGGGTTTAGGAATTACAACCTTGGGAGATTGAAGGGTACTCTTATTAGTGATTTCAGTTATTCTTGACAGGAATGACCTTTGTGATAAGCTAACATGCAAAGGAGTTTTCTCCCCTGGCAAAATTGAGCTGCAGTTCCTTACACGTAAGGAAGTAAGCCTCCAATCCTTGCAGGCCTTTCTGACTTCCATGTTTCTATTTAAACTTTGACTTGTGTTTGGATACTAATTGAGTGTGGCATGAACAGACTTTCAACCTAATTTATATAAAGACTTTCATTCAATCTTTGTTTACACTGATACATATTGAGTGTGAAGTGGGTGCGAATATTTGTTTACGTATTTTAGTTAAGTATTTTATGTTGCTGTTGGAGCCAGGGTTTTCCTCTATGTTAGGACTTGATGTGAAGTTATAACTTCTTTTGTGTGCATGCGCAGTTTTAGTCTCTTGTTAAGTTATTAGTTGAGTTTCAATCTTTGAATTGCTATGTAATTCGAAAATATTTGACGGATGGTGAGATTTAATTGTATCAAATTTCATAAACCACTTTACTATTTGTTAAAGAAACCTCTATTATATCAGCTGTATGAGTTGAAATTTACTTATCTCAAATTAACCCTTTCTTTTTGTGTAATACAGAAATCCTCCACATGAGGTAATTCTGCCCGCATCGGTAACATTTGCACTCTAATGATAAACCCCTAAAAAGATGAATGAAACATAATGTTATTTAATAATTTGGCATTGTTACCTTTTATAGAGAATTATAAATTGACAAGTGTACATTAAGTTGAATTTACTTAAAAATTGATCGAAGTTAAATCCATTGTAATATACATAACGAAAATATTAACATGTTCTGATGGCAATAAGTTTGGTTCTCCTCAACCACTATCTTAAATTATATAAATGTGAAAGTAGATGCTGAGAGAGTTTTACGCCCTCAAATGGATCCATCCGATTGATTATAAAATGATTATTAATTATGGTGTGGATGAGCTGATATGACTTGCAAAAAATCACATAACCGCACCATAGAATGTGAAATTGATGAATTGAAAAATTTACTGAAGTAATTTAAATGTATGGTAATAAGGAGTACTCCTCAAAATGATAACAAATGTATTTGCAAGAAACACAAACCTTAAAAACTAATACATTATTAGTTTTGAGCCGTGTCATTACTCAAAACTATAGGAAAAATAGCGATGGGTTTTCAAAATATACAGAAAGTACTTTGGCCAAAAATATTGAGTAAGAAAGTTTAATGCAATTTTCCAAACTAAATGAAAAGTCTTTGTTGCAATAAAAACTTAAACGATACCAAGGTATGTAATCTTAAAATTATTAGTGTAGAAGGCATAGATTATATAGGAAAGAAAGAAAAGAAGAGATGAAAATGACATGGTCGGTTGGAATGCACCAAAGATGGAGAACACGTGGAGACAAAGTGAAGGGTGTTGTTGTCTGTCATGGCTTTCGGCACAAAACTATATGCAAATAAATGCAATCAAAAGCGAATCTCATTCTCATGCTCATGTAGTCATGTTGCTTCCTTTCATTTTTTTATCATTGAATTGGATACCATTTGTTGATGTTGTCCCTTCAATTCTTCAGTTCATGCATCTTTCTTTCTATTATTACTACTTCCAAATACAGCAAGTTTTCTCTTCCTTTTTGAGCATTTCTATTTTTCTGTTTCTTTCATACATCTCCCCTTTGAACCTGGGTGCTTGGACCCCTCTTCTCGATTCTCACGCCCACGTGGCTTCCTCGTACCATTTCTTCTCAAATTTTATTGTGAAAAATAATAATACTATGGTGGATCGTTCAACAATTCACACTGTTATGTTGAAATTAGTTAATGTTGATAATATAATATAATAGTAGTAACAAATCACATTTGTAAAGATACTTAAGTCCATAATGGATGAGAGAGATTGAGATTAGAATGACTTCCACGTCTTAATCTCTTATTGGTAGTATATATAATAATAAAGAAAGAGTTACTTAGGAAATGATGGAACCAAACTCAACCGAACGATTGAACCTTTTTTTTTCAAAAGAAATGGGTATGTGTCAAATTCTTGGATCATCCTGCAAAGGAAGGAATGGAAAGCCTGCAACATAATACATTTAAATCTACCTTCTTTTTTTGTTTGTAATAAAATAGAAAATTAAAAAACAAAGTCATCTTTGTGTGGTATAATCTATTTTCAAAAGCTGAAACTCTTCCTTTTTTTGTCAACAATAAAAGTCCCTGAAGGAAATACTTGTGGTTCATTGTCTGAGATAAATAACCATTTCTGTTCCTCTTTCATTCTCTTCCTTCACCTTACCTGCAGGATTTTTCAATTTAGCAAGGTAAGAAATTAATGTTTGTGTGGTGTTCCTAGAGAAGAAATCTAGGCATCATTCACCATAGATAGCAAAGGCACAAAGTGTATTTGGATTTGATATACCAATATTATTTGCATTTGGTTTGATAGCATCATGAGGTTGGGAATCCTTTTTGATATGAAAGGAACAGGAGAGGTAAAAACATGGGAGGGAAATTTCAGTGGTGGGTGTGACTTACCTTAGATCTAGGCAACTTTTCATTTTCTGTACTGTTTTCTTGCTATTTTCTTCATTTTCAATGACCCCATTTCCCTTGTGACTTGTCTGTTAGAGAGAGACAAGCACTGACTTTGTCAATAATTTGTTTGATATTGGTTTATTTAAAAATCTATTGCCTGTTTTTCAGGGATCAAAAGAGTTAGGAATAGAAGATTTAGGGGCATCACTTGTGCTTTGATTGGGTTGAAAATAGGAGTCCTGAACAGGTGAATTCAGAAAGGATCTTGAAAGCTATTAAAGTTTCTACCTTTACTGCTTCAACCTTTGGATTTTGATGCCCAAAGAGAAATAACCTTGAAAAAAATTGAACTTTCTTGCCTTTGGAGCCTTCTTGGTGTTTTGATGGTGATTGAAACCATATCATAGAAAAAAGGCTTGAGGGAAAAGGGAGAGAAAAAGTGGTTAAAGGCAAAGGAGCTTCTAGGATACTGAAGGGTAAGGCTATTGCTACAAGGCAAAGTAAACAAGCCTATGGAGGAAATATCTTCTTCTAGTGTTGCAGTACCATTTACACTTGGAAGTTTGATTCAAAAGGAGGCTGCAGTGAAGACTCACATGGAGATAACTGGGCTAAAGATCATGGCCAATACTGCAGCAGCTTTGATCTTAAATCCTGCAGTGGAAGGTTGTCAATCATATTCTGTTGGAAGTGAAAACCTTGCTACTGATGTTAGTCTGCAGCACCAAATCACAGTATCTGCTGAGGTAAAGAAAAATCAAGGTGGAGCTTCCCTTGTCTCAGAAATGGTTATTGAATGTGAGAGTAATTGGATCTTGACTGAAAGCCAAATCCAGGTAATGAAAGAAGATGAATTGATGTTGTCTGTGGATTTTCAGTGTCCACATAATTCATGCTTTGAAGCAGAATCCTTGAAGACTATTTATTCTGAAATCAATTCACCAGTGATCATCAAGGTTGATGATGATATCAATGGCAAGTCCAGTATAAACAAGTCACTTCCAGCATTGAAGTCAGGACAGAACACAATTTCTGTTGCAATGGATATTGGGTGTGAAAATCTAAGTGGACCAGATGAGTCTGATCCAAAATTTTCTGCTATGCTTCTTGATCAGTTGCCAAAGGAGAATAAAACTGGGAACACAAGCTACCAGAATGTTTTGGAGTTGAGTGGTGGTCCTCTATGGGGTTTCTCATCAATTTGTGGAAATAGACCAGAGATGGAAGATGCTATTGCTGTGAAGCCTCAATTTTTTCAAGTCCCTTCACAGATGCTAATGGATGAACATGTGGGTGATAACTCAAAATACTCACCAGCCCACTTTTTTGGTGTCTATGATGGACATGGGGGCTTTCAGGTATGCCTTAAAAATACTCTTATCAAATTATACAAGTTGTATTTTATAGTGGGCCTGCCGGCTTGAACATAACTGTCTCAGTGGAGGATACATGTGGTTTTAAAAAAATTACAAGCTGTATTTTGAATTTGATTTATTTCACTGAGGGGTGTTGTGATGTCTTCATAGGTTGCTAATTACTGCCGGGAACGTCTTCATTCAGCGTTGATCGAGGAGATTGAAGCGGCACAATCAAGTTTGGCTGAAGCAAATAGGAGAGACTGTTGGCAGGATCATTGGAAGAAAGCACTCTCCAATTGTTTTCAGAAAGTAGATGATGAGGTTGGTGGAATTGATGCAGGTAATAGTGGATCTGAATCTGATTCTAAGATTGAAACTCTTGCTCCTGAGACTGCTGGCTCCACTGCAGTGGTTGCTATTTTAAGTCAAACACACATAACAATTGCAAATTGTGGGGATTCAAGAGCAGTCTTGTATCGTGGGAAAGAAGCACTGGCATTATCTGTTGACCACAAAGTATGGCATTTTCATTCTAGTTTCACAATGTTTTTGTTGAATTTGTGTTAGAAGCTGAAGTTGTCTGATTGAGGGTACTTTACTTCCCTTTTGTAGCCGAACCGAGAGGATGAACGAGAAAGGATAGAAGCTGCAGGAGGAAGAGTCATACATTGGAAAGGATACAGAGTTCTTGGTGTCTTGGCAATGTCAAGGTCCATAGGTATGTGTAATGTTGCATCACTTGCATGAAATTACCTTCAGCATCTCTAGTTTAGGTGCAACTTGGTATTAAGTGCTTGCAAGATATTTGTTGTTGAAGAGTTGAACTTTTTTTATCATTTCAATCAACTGGTTTGATTATTGTTTTTTCAATTCTAAATTTCTACTACTTTATCGTTAATCATGAGGTTTGTGGCTTTGTGCTAAAGTCAGATATGTGAAAAACATTATATTTTGCAATTCACCAATGCTTCATTTCTTTTCACATGTTTGACTAAATGTGAAGAAAGAAAATGAATGAATGAACATCTTTTTAAACTTTGATAGCATACAAAGAATTATCCCAATCACATACTAGATGAGAGAGATAAGTAAATGAGCAGAATTGAAAGGAGTGAAATTGTTTCATGAAATTTGTTCTCTACACTTGATGAGAGAAAACGTTAATGTGGTCCCATATCAAATTTGTCCTTCCTCATTTCTTTCCACAACTAAATTGAGAGAAAATTGTATATTTCCCTCCTTTTCTTTCCACCCAACTTCTGTGCTCCCATTTTCCTTTGGAACAGCGTGTAATGCATATTTTTGTTTTAACTTATAAAGTTTTTTTAAGAAAGAAGAGTAACTTTTTTTTCTAGCAAGTTCTTTTCTTGGTAGTATTGTAGCTAGTTTCATTATTCTAAAAGATTTTAGAGAAAATTTGTCTTCACTACACTTGTTCAATGTGATTTTAGCCTCTGGATAGGACACTATACTAAAATAGCATTTGATTGAGCTAGAAACTGTTCCTAAGATCTGTGTATTAGTAATTCACATTTATTTTCCTTACATTCTTGTTCAACAGGAGATAGATACTTGAAACCATGGATAATTCCAGAACCAGAAGTAAAAAGTGTGCGCAGAGAGAAAAACGATGAGCTCCTTATTGTTGCAAGTGATGGTTTATGGGATGTAATGACAAATGAAGAAGCCTGCGATGTTGCGAGGAAGCGAATCCTTCTTTGGCACAAGAAATATGGCAACAATGGAACAACAACAGGACAAGGTGAAGGGGCTGATCCTGCTGCTCAATCTGCTGCAGAGTATCTATCTAAACTTGCCCTCCACAGAGGAAGTGATGACAACATCTCTATAATAGTGATTGACTTGAAAGCTCAAAGAAAATTGAAGAGAAAGGCATAAAATAAAATGTTTCTAGCATGTTGGTTGGAACATCATCATTTATGCTATTCATTCACAGTTTGTAATTTCAGTCATTAGCACTTTTTAGCCCCCTAGTTTTTTACCAGGGCTAGTAAGTTATATATGTTTAGTTATCACCGGCACTCTTAAAGAGTTCCAAGCATATCAAAAAAAAATTAATGCATGTTTGGTAATCTTCCCTGAAACTGCGCAAGGGTCAAAACCGCGTAAATCAGAAGCTACTTCCCCGAATACGCGATTCTAAACTTAAAAAACACAAGCAATCATACTATTAGAGACTGATTTTTTCTAGTTTGCAGCTCAAAAAGGAAAAAAGAATCACAAAATTGATCAGGAAATTTGACAAGTTCTAACTCAAACATAATTTGGGGGGCCATTCACAGCCAGAGTAACAACAGGCATAAATCTTCACGTTCATTAAGGACAGCCTTACAAAAACTTCATCTCTTCAAAGTTTGTACAGTAGATCATGTTATCAGCATCTTAGGCAAATCCTAGTGATACGTTTTGCTGCAATCATAAAATTTCAACATTTTGTTGCAAATGGCCCCTGATACTCAATCTTCAGCATTCAAATTCTTCATGAAGTGCCACTCATTGAAATTTCTTGACCTTGCATCTATATAAGTTTCTCAACAAATTATTAAACTAGATCACTCAACAACAAATTACAGAATCTTCAAGGTAACTCTACGAGCTGGTTTTATCTTTCTCGTCTGCAAACAATGCCCATATCCTACAATTTAAAAAAAAAATTCAAAACTGAAGTTATATGTCAGGTGGAATTTGCACCTGCCAAGTGGCCATGGAGTACTATAAGTCCAACTATTATTAGATTGGTATCTGAAAGAGAAGATTGCAAGAGAGCAAATCCATGGTTCGTAATTGAGGTAACCATATAAGCAGCATAGGACATTCTTTCATAGAATAGGGATCATTTTAATTAAAATACATGAGCTCCAAAACATTAATCCATCTGTATCCCTTATAAATCAATAAAACTTATTTATGTTTATTTGGTAAATAAAGAACAAAAGATAGATCTTTTGCTTAAATTTAAAACACCAACCTTTATAAAGTTGCAAGTGGAGATCCGGCATTGGAGAAGTAAGATGAAAGTTCCACATCAAGGTCGTCATACATGCTAACGAACGGAAGTCTCTGGAGTTTCAGTCAGATACAAAGCATCAGAAAGACTATTGACCATGGTATATGAATATAGATAAGATTTTACATACCATGAGTTCCTGGGCCGACAGTCTATCCCTTGGGTCTTTCTGTAGACTGAACAAAGAGAATATTGAAAAGGGGGATCAGAAGACTCATAAAAGGCACACAGTGACATAGAATTCATGGCAAAATAACCTCTGTGTGTGTGGTGTTTTTATTTTGATTTGGAGGTTTATGATTCTTGATGGAACTCAACTAGTTAGCAAACTTAGCAATTACCATGCAGAGATAAATGAGCAAAATTCTGTAGAAAACTGTTCGGATGGAGGACTAGGAGGAGGTTTGTCGACTATAGTTTCAATTAGCTCAAAAATACTCTCCCATGTTTCACTTTGATCTGGTGGTGCATATGGAAACCGCCCCATAGCACACTCGAGCAATATTAGTCCCAAACTCCATATATCACTCTTGTAGTTGTAGCCATGCTGGCTTCCATTGATTCTCTCTGGCTGTAAAATTGGTAGAGTGGATTTTATATTCCAGGCAACAGTGATAGATTTTGGTAGTCAAATGATATATATGCTTGCATATTTTTACTTACAGACATGTAGTTGTATGTGCCAATGAAAGTATTTGCTTGACCAGATGTACTTTCCATAATTGCACTCACACCAAAGTCAGTTATCTTTACTTCGCCTATATGATTTATCAACAAATTAGAAGGTTTTAAGTCTCTGTGGATAATATGTCTTTCATGGTGAAGATACACTAAACCCTTCAGCACCTACATCATTAAAAAGGAAAAAAAAAAAAAAAAAAAAAGAGGTCAGCTATTGTTAGGGATTCAGTGAAAAGAATTATGGGTTTAAGACTGAAATACGTAGTCTTACTTCTTACCTGCTTACAGATGGCAGCTAGATAAGGCTCTGGAATTGTTTTAACTTTCTTCAGAAGATCAGCTAAGGAACCTCCATCCATGTACTCTAAGATGATTGATATGACACCATTATCATAAAATGACTGGTAGCAAACAACAACATAAGGACATTGTGCTGATTGATTAATTTTCAGTTCTTGCGCTATCTGCTTGCGAATAGACTCCTCAATATTCATTTGAATTATCTGAATTGTGAAGAATACATACAGAGTGACATAAGAACAAGGTGGAACAGATGTACATAATAGCATTAAGGTCCTAAAAATATTAGATGAAAGGACAGTAATTAGCTCAAAACTCAAGTATCTAGTGTTAGGAAAATCATGATTTACCGCAGCCTTCCAAGCTAAAAAACTAGAATACTAAGTTGTTCAATGAGCAGGCATATAGAGAAACAATTGAATTTAAAATTGCTAAAATCAGGGGAGAAAACCAACATGGGACACGTTAATAAATCATTGCACTCCTTCGAAAAATTAAGTAAAGAAAGGGAATGGTCAACAACGAAGGGTGTGAAGCGGCATTGATGACCTTAGTCCAGATGTAATCTGAGTTCAAATCACAACTTAAGTTTGTCTTGTTCAGAGATTGATTCAAATATGCAAGTCCCTAGAGAAGAGACCAACATCTCAATCATTATGTTAATTTAAACACAATTCTATAGTCCAAAGCTGGGGGAACAAAAGGATATGTTCTGACATAATCGACAAGGAACCATCAGCAACAATAACTATTAGCTAATTAACTGCTTCAATGAAAGTGATCAACTCCTCTAATGAAATTAAATCATTAAACACGATTGAAAAAATAAAATAACATTTTCTGAAACCTACAGATAATATGCACTCAAATGACCCAGAAATGGCATGGAGAAAACAAGTTTCAAATGTCCTTTCTCAATGAATTGAATGAAATGGACGTGATGGTGAATGGAATAACATAATGTTTACAAGTATGCAATGCCAATACGGAAGGATAAACTAACTAGGAATGAGAGAACAGAAAATGTAAACTGAAAGCAAGGGATGCGATATGCAGCAGGTATACCTTTAATGCAAAAAACTGACTAGTCCATTTGTGTTGCACCAATTGCACAACCCCTCCATTTCCCTTTCCAACAACTTTGATTATGTCTATGTCCGCCAAACTTAACTGGTTGTCCACTGCCTTGATCGGGGGTGGCTGAAAACATTAAACCCACATATAACAAACTCAGAATTCAGCTAGCACGTGAATTATGGTCAATTTTTCTTTTTTCTAAACAAAAAGGCCAACGCTCAAACCTTCCTGACCTTACTATACCAAAAACGACAATGGTTGGGATTTACAGCTGATTACTATAGAATTGTAGAGTTTAATACGAAAAAATTCAAATAGAGTCATCAATAAAAGTGTGCTAATGCTGGGTCCTCATTTAACATGCCCATGTATCTACTATATCAATTAGTTCTGTTTTCTAAAAAAAAAAATTACCATGTTATACATAAGAAAACTGATAAAAGTGTCCATACTAACAGGTAGGTTTAATTGATTCAGGCAAATTACACAAGATTCTGGCAGATACAAGGGATTAATTACTTGGATTCAGGAATCCTTAGCATCCTCTCTGAGGGGAGGAAGAAGAGGATCCAACATGATCTCAGAATGCAAAATCATTTCTACAGAAAAGTTATAAGTGTAAACCTTTATAATTTCAACACCAGGAAACAAGCAAAATGATTGTACTATTGTAGACATTCATGTACACCTAACAAGGATCAGAGTCCTCTCACGTGGGAATTCTCTCATGTAAACCCCCCACCCCTTCTTCCCTTTTTTCCTTTAGATATTTTTACCCAAATTATAAGGGGAAACAGCAAATAACCCATTTGACAAAATTCAATCTTCATTTTGAAACAAATTTGGGTTTGAAAACCCTTGTTACCAAAGAAACTATTTCCTCAGATCCAAAAAATCAAATGCAAAAGAACAGAAGAAACAATTGAACGATCCCATTGGATATATATCGAGACAAATAGATAAATTTCTTCAGGAAAAGAAAGAGAGATTGGGAGAAATATGTTACAGCTTCCACTTCACTCTGTGAGACAATTCGAACGCCATCCCTGTTTACAAGCAGATCCCCATCCTTAAACGTGCCACTTTGAGTCCTACAACACACCCCGATGCCAAAATTTCCCAATTGGTCAAAACCGAAAACACAAACAAACAATCACATTCATCCACACACGAAAGCAAACTCACAGGAATTTGGCAAAAGTAGCCTCATCAGGTGCAGGAACAGAGAGTTTGAGATTGAGACCCAAGTTTCCTCTATTCATGATGATGGGATTTTCACAGCACAGAGAGTCTCGCTTGATTTTGAAAGAAAGACCAAAACTTTGCAAAGTGAGTCTCTCTCCTCTCTGTGCTTATATATGAGTGTGTATTGTAATCAAAACATAGTACATAGCAGTATTAATTAATTAAAGTTAAAAATGATAGCTTTATTGGAGTGTTGAGGTACTCAATATTCTAATTTTGTGATTGGTTGGCAAACAGAGCAGTCACCATTGACGAACTGAACCAGCAGCACCACCTTTGGGATTGAGAGAGACTCTTGTGGACTTTTCAGATTTCCCCACCTCTTTCTTTTTGGAAAATGATTCTTACACATTCATATACATATATATATATATACTCAAAAGATACACATAAGGGAAGAAATAGAGGAATTAACAGTAATCAATGTGATAAGAATTGAAATAAAGAGGAAATAATAGTATGTTATATCAAATCATCAATTAAATTTTAAAAACCTCAATTATCTTCCTGTAGTGGTTTCATCTAAATACTAGTATATAAAATGAGAATTATGTATATTACCATACCATATAAAAAACACACATTACTTGATAATCTCAGGATGTATTTGGTTAAGGTATTGTATTGGTTTAATGTATTTATTGAAATACTTTTAAATATAAAATGTAGCGTTTGGATATTAAATGAAAGAAATCCAAAATAATTGTATTTTTAAAAGGTAATTTTTTAACAAAAATAAAAGATTTCAAATTCCATTCAACAAAAAAAAAGTTGAAACTTTCTCATTTAACTATTCTCTCCATTTTACATAACTTATCTCAATAGTATATTTTATAAATAATACTAATTAAAATATAATTTGTTTTCTCTAAACTTTAAACTTTGAAAATAACCAATCCAAACACAAAGTCAGTGGCAATGGAGGGTGTTGTGGTCTGGAGAGTGGACAATACTATTCTATTGTTGGTGTGATTTTTCGTAACCAGTGGCAGTTTGTCTAATCCTTTATTGGCTTATCTTGTTTTATGAATAAAAATTTGGGTTAATTCGGCTTTAGACACTACCACCACAAGCTAATGCATGTTTGTGAAATCATCAATCGTTTACATATGCATTTTGAAATCACCTATTATTAACACAATCTGCACACCATCAACAAAAATCGAACACACAATCAAATAATTCATCTTTCCCAATTCAGTCAAACTTTTCTGAGTTGCGTCTCTTATGCTAGTTTTTGTATTTGGAAGACCACAGGCATTAACAACAAAGACAGGTTTGATTTGACTCTCTCCTCTATTTGTGACAGCATTCTAAGAACGCCAATACTTATGCTCTCATCTCACGGAGAACTTCATTCATAGCATTACAAGGACTTGAGAATTGTGGGAAATAGATTGGAGAAAAAAGATAAAAATATCCAAAATAAAGTGATTACAAAAGGCTATGGCCTATGAGAAACACGTGGTTTGAAAAACTTCCAAAGCGGAATAATGACCGAATTATTTAACCCTTCAATCATTATCGTTGCATCTACCAAGAAAGAGCCTCTGAGGAGTAGGATTTATGATAAAGTTATTTTAGAGATTAAATTAATTAAGAAATCATAAGTATTAATTTCGAAATTAATTATTAATATTTAAATAACACTATAATTTGTTATCGATATATATTATTAAAATTAGTGTGACTATATTAATTATCTTTCATTTCAATCAACTAAATTTTATAGGCAATTGTACTCATTTAAATTGTAGGGATTCCGTACATTTTTGCCTTGATTTGCTAAGTTTTATTCTGTAATAAAACTTTCATAATTAATGAAGGGTGTTTGACCCTTCTATTTTAAAAGGATATTGGAGAAATACCTAAATTTAACTACATTTACATTATCTTAATATTTTGCGTGAAAATGTGGTGTCCGGTTTAGTTTACTTTCGGTGTGAGTAACAAATCTAAATATACTGATCAAATAATCATGTCAGATTGTAAATGATTGAAAGAAACTGGTAGAACATACCCCACTAACTCACTTCGTGATGTTGGATATGTGATGAGGTTGTGGGTAGATGATCTTCCACAAACTAATAATTTCTCGATGGGTTCTCTCTTACTTGATGGGAATAGAGGAGAAGAATGACTTATTAGATTGGCCTTGGAAACCAAACCCAATATTGTTTTTTATATAACAATTTAATTAGAGCTTCATTAACCCTAATTAGGTTTACCGTAGGTATTACACATTGCAAAGCCCATACCAATATAAGATGTTTATTAGGCTCCTTAATTAGATCACTCTATTAGCCCAATAAATATCATTAACTTAAATATAATTGTCTTAATTTGTAACGCTCATATTAAGTTATTAAAAAATAACCCAACACTTAGCTTAATGTGGAGATCTCATGAAGCTTTAAAGCATCTCATGACCCAACACGCACAACATAGAGCCGTCCTCTATCCTCGAAAAAAGTTTCCGGTACTTTGTGACTACTGAGCACTCAATACTCTATTGTACCAAAACAGGGTTAAAGGAAAAGTTTTTATGATTTTAAATTCAAAATAATTTTAAATAGTATGGATAGTTAATCATATATTAGTACATGTCACAATCTGAATGGAAGGAGCATTTGAGCGCTCCATCCTTTGGGTGGACTAACTCATTCATTTCTAAGATGCAACTCTAACTCTAACTCTACAGGGTGTGTTTGATTTAAGAGAAAAGAAAAGAAAAGAGAAAGTAAGAAGATAAAAAATGTGAGAAAAAAGATCCCAAATCATATTTTTTTCATCCACAACTAGGATGAATTCTAAAAGCATCCACAATGATAGTTTCTTATTTGGGTTGTTTAACTGGTATGAATCATTTTCATTATGAAAAAACTTGAGAGTATCACGTTGCTTAATGTAACAATTGATTCATGTGTATTTAATAATTAAAAAAGTAAGAGAAAATTAAATCAATGGTTAGATAAAGTAACTTGACACTGTCAATTTTTTTTCTAATGGAGATGATCCATACGTGTTGTTTAACACTATTATTGTGGTCCAAAATGTCACATGATTTAAACAATCCAAAAGAAAATCGTGCAGATTTTACTTTAATGATAATTTTTTATTTTTTTATAAGCAATTCATATATTTATTTATTATTGAGAATAAATTATTCTTTAATCATAAACCATCTAAGCAATGGTTGCCCCAAAAAGCAATATCACTTATTTTCAAGCCACTAAACTTTTCACCTAAACATACTCCAATATTAAAAAAAAATATAATCAACTTTGCTAATGGCTAAGAGATGGTGTAAGCCACATGCATTGTGAATGCTCAAAGTTTCCTTTTTGGTATAAGAGAAAGTGCTGAGAAAGAAAATAGTGGCTATTATCTCGTTTGGCTTGAAGAGAGAAAGTAGTTTTTTACATAAAATGATATTTTTATTCTAAATATAAAATACTAATTTTTTTTAATATTTTTATTTTATATCTTTTGAATATTATCCACTTTTATACTTCATTTTTTTATGTTTTACGAAGTTTTATACTTTTTATATAAAAGGGTAAGTTGGTAAAATTATCAATTTTTTCATTTTTCTCCCATGTTTTTTTCTCATTATTGGAGAAGAAGTTGACGAAAATGGAATAGTAGAGAAAATTGTTGGATGTGAATGAGAGAACCACTTTCCTCTTCCATCTCCACTCAAATTCTCTCTTCTTAAAATTGCCTCTGTCTTCCGATTCCGATTCCGATTCCGTCGTCCACCTCCACCCCTTCTCTTCTGATCTCGTGTCTGCATCGATGAACCAAAGCAAGGTATGGCGTAGGTTTTCATTTTTTATTCTTTATGAGTTTGATCATGTATCAAATGTCCATGAATTAATCTCAAATTTGTCTGATATATCGTACTTTGAAAGTTATTGAAGTAAATAACATAACTTTGTTGTCATCATCTGTTGGTGTTAATGCGAGGTAATCTATCAAATACCGTATACGCAGCAGCATGTCCTTCTTTTTGCCAATATTCTCTAGAGATTTTGTGATATGTATTTTTTGCGGTTCATATCATGTGCTAAGGATTTTTTACATTGGCTTAACCTCTTGTATTTTACCAACATTGATGTTGAGACTTACCCGAATGAAGTTTTGTTCACACCTCTTTAAAAGTGAAATTGAGATGGAGAGAACACAGAGATAGGTAGAAAAGAAAGAAAGTATGAGATGTGATTGATGGGTGATATGATTGAATGAGAAGAGATAGATAGATTTAAAATAGAGGTGTAAATGGAGTGAGAGTGGGAATGAATCATAGCTCGACTTACCCTATGCTTGTAACTAATGTGTTGAAATGGTATACAACTATGCATTTACATCTTTATATTCCTGTGGTGCCCATTAATCAAAACAGCTCTAGCTCGTCTTACTAAAATATATGCTGAACATTTAATACTGTGCATTTGACTGATTCATTTTTTAATACAAAGATTTGCAGGGTAAGTGCTGACATTGAGCTTTTCTTTTTACAAGCTTCTAATATATTGTCCACTTATTTTTGGTTTTCCTTATCAATTTCAAGGAGCTTAAAACTTGTTTGTGCGGTCTATGGTTTGGTTTTAGAATAAAGCTAATGGGCTGATTTACTGTTCTTCAGATTGTTGATTTGGCAACCTTAGTCGGTGCTTGTGTAGTCAGGTAGTTATAAACTGAACTTCGAGGATCTTCCAAGCCCTATGCCCATGGGCATAGACCCTATACTTTTTCAAATGACTAGACACCCCTCCCTCTCAATCTCTCTTACTATTTATAGGCAACATGCCTCACTCACTAGATAGACTAGATTTTACTTTTTTGGGGTTGAATGTGTTGGAACCTGGGAGTTTTGGCCTTTTCGGAAGTAGGAACTAAATGATTTCAAGCTGAGAATTTGTTTTGTTTATAAGCGGCTAATGCGGGCTTTTGTGAGATAACGGGTTATATATGCATAACAATGACAACAGCCATACAGTACTTACTACTTACCTCTTACAAGCATTAGCTAGATATCGACAAGTAAATTAATTATGTTTCTTCTATATAAATGTCAAAGTCAAAAACTAGGTTTTTGTGTCACTTTGGTTTATGCATATAAGCATTTTTTTAGAGGCTACTGTTATGTCGTAGTGCTAACTTGCTTGCAATCCATAGTTCTATTCTTGAGTGTTTGAAGGTCTAAGGTGTTAATATAAGATCCTACCTTTTTAACTGAACATTACTGGATGTAGGAAATAGAGGTTCTTCAGGTTGATGTCGGAGCCACAAATATGTGGTAGTCACTTGCTCTGAGTGGTAGTGATCATTCTTGAAGTCTTGGGTAGTTTAAGGAGTTGAAGTGGATACTTTCTGTTGTAGATAACTTCCCATTCCACTTGACAAATGAAAAAAAGTATTTATCTGATAGATATTGTCAGTTAATAGAATTGGTTAGTTAACAGAATAATAGTTTGTTAGTGGGTTCATGAGTGAGGTATGTTGCCTATAAATAGTAAGAGAAATTGAGAGGGAGGGGTGTCTAGTCATTTGAGAAAGTATAGGGCATTGGGGCATTTGGGAGGCTGGGCTGATCCTCAAACTTGTGCTATTGTGTCTGTAATCAAGGGGAATTTCCCTATTTTCAGTAATAAAGATACTAGTTTCCATCATTATGGAGAATGGCGTTCCCTTGGATGGATATAAATTTGATCCTTCAACCATTTTTGCTTTCCCTTTTAGTGCTCTAATTGAGTTACTGGTTAGTGGATCTAAATAATGATGCTTATGCTCCTCTTTTGTTTTAATTTAATCTTATTGTTTGTGCAAGTTCAGATCATCTTCGTGCTTAATACGTTGCTATATATGTTTAGGTTCTTATATTTATAGTTAGTTAGTTTTACATTCAGAAACTGCTTTTGAATCTTCAGCTTTGCATCCACTCAAGATGTTTCTCTTCTTCATTATCATTATCTTTATGAATGCAGATTTTTAATAAAATGTTTACAAATGCAGCTTGATCATATTATTATGCTTAATAACAATAATAATAAAGTAACTATACATGTGAGCATTATGTAAGGTTTGTCAAATCAAACCTTGGTTATTAATCTCTAACGTTATTTTAAATTTCTTTCTTGAAATCAGAATTAAGGGGAGTAAAAGAGGACATAGAGCAACCTACAGAAGTACCAGCCAAGATCTCATATAACTTGCTATATTTGTCTGAAAGAACCTAGTTCTGTTTTGTCAATGATGGACAGACAAAGAAACTCCACCAGGCCAGTAGCGTTGGCTCCCTCTTCTGTCACTGCAACTACCACCATAACAATTGAAAACCCTGACACATCATCCTCTTCATCTCAGCATGCACAACAGCAGCCACAAGTCCTTTACCTCCCCCTCAATCGCAAGAAGAAGGAGGTCACGTGGAAAGAGGGCACTGTAGACAATGAGTTCATGCAGAAGAAGAGTTCCAAGAAATGTTGCATCTTCCACAAAGAGAAGCCCTTTGATGAAGATGACAGTGATGAAGATGACACACCAGATCACTCTGATAAACATCCCCATGATCACAGTGGCAATGGGTTTTGTTGCAAGAATCATGATGAAGCTGGCCCAAGCAGTTAGGCTTCTGACTTCTGATTGATCAGAGTGGTGATTAATGAACCAAAAGTTGCATATATTTTGCAGTGTAAATGTTTCTTGAGTTCATTGAACTGCTAATCATGTGTTTAGCTTAAACGTTGATATCAACTACTTCTATTATACTATTAGTGTTTCATATCTATGTTAGTCATCTTGTTATTGCTAGTATTATTTCACCATCTTTAGCCATATAGAAGAGGATCATGGTGTGTTCCATTTATATCTTCTACGAAGAACCAATGAAGGAATAGAAAATTCTAACATAAAAGCAATACAATCACTAGTATATTCAAGTTTATTATGTTGCAGCATTATTAGATTTACTAGTTTTGTCTTGTTAGTGCATACTGCATAGTCTATATTAGTGGATTAGAACCTGTGATAGAACAAATATCTTATGCATTATGACTATTTCTGATGCCCTTGAATTGTTGGTAGATTTCTTCTGGTTTTAGTAAATGGTTTCTTACATGTTGATTGGTGCTTCATGTTTACTTGATTAAATTCAAAAGGAACTTGTCGATTTCCTTTTGGCCATTAGTCTTCGCCAAAATGCAGTCATGGCCGGCGGCAATGGGCCACCCTTTTATTTTCCGTGGAAATATTTAATATTACCTATAAAATTAATTTGTTTGAAAAAAAAATAAGGTGAAGGTGAATAAAAATGATTTCACAAACCACTAAGCAATAACCAGCACTTTGTTGTGCAGGAAAAACAGAGAGTGAAACCAGGGGCTCACTTAATAAGCCATGGAAACTTAAGTTCAATTTTTTTTTTTCTTCTTCTTCTCACACCAATCACCATTCATTGAGATTGAAGAATTTGGCCGCGAGATAAATAGTAAAGAAAAGTTGGATACGAAAAAGTTACATAAATAACTGAAATTTCATCAATTGAAGAATATTTCTTGAAGCAATTTTTTACATAAATTATTTCTCATGACAATTAAATAGATTTCTAATAAAAAATCAAAAAGAAAAAGTACTTGTTTTCCCCTTTTCATACATTCATACTAACTTAGAGTCTCTTTGGTAGGGTTTTTAAGCTAACTTAAAGCTTTTTTGACTAATTTAAAAGCTCTTTTAGAGTGCGTTTATTTCAAATTAATTTTTAACTGTCTAAAGAAAATAGATTAATTTTTAGAGATTTTAATAAAAGCATAAACTAATTTGTATTTGCTTTGACTATTTAAAATCACTTTTCTTATCTTCTCTCCCATCTATTATAATGTATTATAATAGATTTTCTTGAGAAGCTAATCAAAGTAGCTTTTCAAAATAATTTGTTTTCATGATTTTTTAAAAAGTCGAAACAAATATTTTAAAAATTTCAAAAAAATAAATTTTTCATTAAAAAAAGTGATTTTCTCTAAAAATAAGTTGAAACAAACGCACTTTAAAAATGTTTAATAAATGAGTTTGTTTCAATAGTTGAAAGTTATTGAATTTATTCTCATTTTTATCTATAGAATTTTAATAAAATTTCATCACTACCCATTTTAATATTTTTAAAACACTAAACAATGGTTTTTTCTATCAGAATCATTTCCTCTACACTTGACGTTGTTGCATCCGTCATTCACCACTGAGCACCACACCAGCCTCGACCACTTCACATTAATATCATGCCAATATTGATGTGTAAATAAGCAATTTTAAATATAAAAACAATCATACTAATACTTCTTTCAATGTCATTTTACAATTAAAAGCTAATTTTATCAAACATTTTTTTAATCAGTTAACTTTTTCACTTTGAACTAGCTTAAAAGTTTTGTGGTCAATACATACCCTTACTCTTAAAATCTATATAACCAGTTGAATTGAGCTTTCAATGAATTTAATGTGAAGTATCTTGAGACATAAACAAGTAAAGACTTAGAAAAGAAGCAGCAACTGCTTTTCATGTTGAACACCTATCAAATGCAAATGACCTCTCTTTTTTAATTATTTTCAGCTCCTTTCTTCCTTCTCATATAAGATAGACTCCTTGCTGTTCTTCCAAGGTCAGTATCATTTAATTTTCTTATGTTTGCTTGAGATTCTCTATTTTCTTTTCTCTCTGTGTTTCCTTCTGATGCAGAAAAAGTTCCTTTTTTTTCTGACATGTCTAAGAATTTTTCTTCTTTATGATTGCGGTAGATTCTGAGATTTTGTTTCCTTTGATTGTTGCCCATCACTTTTTCTGGTACGTTCTTACATGTATTGTCCAATTCAAGCTGCATGTGATAGAACTTCAATGCTTTTCATATGAGCTGAAATACTGAGTTGGGAGATGTTCTTGTTTGCTTTATGTGGAGGGTTTCCATTCCGCTTGAGATAACCATTGCAGTACTATGCTGGATTAGTATTTTAAATTTAATTAAGATGCAGTAGCGTTCCTAGTGGTCCTACCTATTTCGAACAATATTGCATCAATGGGGGATAAATGTGATTTAAATAATAATAATAAAATTAGGAAGCATGCTTGGGGTTCTAGACTAGAACATTTTGTTGATTCAAAAGCTTAGGTCTCATCCATACTAAACCTTACAATGAAAAGTCTCCTGCTTCTACCTTCAGCCAAGAACAAAGGTTGTTTTGGTAACATATTAGTATTTATTACAATTCTGATGCAGTATGAAGGATAAATTGAAGTTCCCAATTCCTCAGAATAACTGAAAATCTGAAAAGATGGTTAATGTACTTTCCTAAGCACTTATTTCTCAGATTATGAAAGGCCTTTCTTCCCTTTCTGATTAGTTAGTGGCTACTCATGCATATTTGTTGAAAATATGCAGTAGCGTTCCTAAGCATCTAAGTCATCAAACCATTATGCTCCAATATGTGTTCTTTGGTCCGCGGTTAAACATGCTCATATTCTTTTCATTCATTTGGTTCTAAGAGGAAACATGCTGGTCTCAAATTCATCTTCTTATCTAACGTTGGATTTTGCAAAACAGGGATTTTGAGTGTAGTTATTTGAACAGAAGGGAGGCTGAGCGCGCAAATTAACTCAATAATCCATGGATCAAGGTAAACTGAAACGATTTTCTTATTATTAACAACATATGCAACTACTTCCTATAGATATATGCATACAATTTTATATGCTTATTTTGGGTGTAATTTGTGATTTTCAAATGTTGTTGCAGATGTTAGGGTGGAAGAGAGTGTTGATCTGAGAAACAAGCATTTTGATCTTCTAAGACCATATGCTCGGAATCATTCAAGAGGTAACAACATTAATGACATGTCAACATATCTGGATTGCAAAATCTGTTCCTAATGATTTTGTTACTTGTTTCCAAGTCTTCATTAGTTTGATGATTTACTATTATTAAACTTAAGAACATTTTATCACTTACAGAACAATTCTTCTCATGGCTGGCAGGTAAAGCAATAGATGCAACAGGCCATGAAAATGGGAAGTATGCCTTAATTAAAGATCCAGAGGACTTCCAAATGGGAATCTATGATAAGCCCCTTCCATTTTTTGGATGTGGAATTGGATGGTTCTCGTGAGTAATCTTGACCAAACTATTATCTTCCCCAATTTCCTCATCTTGTATCACTGGTTTTATTTGTTAAATTGCAGATTTCTATTTGGATTTCTATGCCCTCCTATGTGGTACTATGCAACAATTCTCTATTTTGGAAATCACTATAGGAAAGATCCCAGGGAACGGGCAGGGCTGGGAGCCTCTGCAATTGCTGTAATCTCTCTCATTTTTCTCGTCTCTTTGCTCTTGCATGCATTTACAAATGTGTTGTGCACTGGAATAGCATGATTTCAAAGCTTGGATCAAGTTTAAAACAAAAAATACTTAGGAAACTCTAGTTTATAGGTCAAGCTTCCATGGATCAAACACGCACTTCATGGACATGAATCATTTAAGTAAACAAGCCTAATAGGTAACTTAGAATGAGCTTGAATAACTATAAATAAATAGTGAGGTCTTGGTCGCAGTTATTCTTCCATCAAATTTTCTTTGCTGCATTGCAGATATTACATCTTATTGTATTCCAGTTTGCTTCAGTTAAGCGATTTCTAAACTGGCATGGTGATCAACTTGCAGGCATTAGTGTGCTCTGTAGCGTTGCTGATAATTGCAGCAAGTCTTCTGTTAAAATCGCCATCCCACTATTTCTAATTCAAGTGCAAAGGTGAAATTGAGAAGTAAACTCTTTGAAGCAATTCTGACGAAATACATAGAAACAAGTAGACACAGGTGTTTATAACTTCAGCATAGGTAGGGAAAAGTTGCTTAGTGTTGGTGAAGTGATTCGCCGCAAGAAATCTGTAATATGTCATATTTCTTGTTTGATAATTTTCTGAATTGAAGTACCCAACAAAGAATTCTAATGGTGTTTATGAATCACCCAAAAGTACTACCGACACCTGGGATAATAAAGTGCTGTGTTCTTTTTTTAAGAAAAAGTGGATGGCAAAAAATTAGTAAAGCATATCACTAATACTGTCATTAGAAACAAAAGGAAGTGTCGCCTTTGCTTCTGATTTATTATATACATCGGAAATAAAATCTTAAAAGAAGCTGGCAAAAGATATGGGTCAAACGTAACAATTTATTTAACTGAAACTTGTGTCATACAATAAAAGTAACCCTTGATGACCAACTCATCTGAACATCTATGATAACTTAACATTGTTCTGCATATTTTTATAACTCTTCCTTCCTTGTCATTCAGCATACTAACCAAACGAATCGGCCTTCATATATTCTTTGGTTTTTCTACAAGATTATAATAATTGAAATTTTGCATAAAGCAACACAAGTATTTGTTCACAAAAAAATTCTATAAGGAGATGTTTATGAGGATTGAGGGATGAATGTTAAACAAATAGTAAGAGAAGTACAAAAAAATCAATGGACTCAGAGTCACGACGACTCTAAAAACAGTGTTCAATCTTTGGCCACCAATCGCACATACTTGTTCTCAAGTGCAAATCTAGAGCTGGAATTGATCTGTAAGCACAAACATTTCATAAGGAAATCCATAATAGTATAATTAAAGGGCAAATTAACAGAAACACAACCCAGTAGATGGCCTTACCTTCTGCTCAAGTGTCTCACTCAATTCAGTTTCCTTTATTACAATCCCAGATTCCTGCAGTGCTTTGAAGACAGCTTTTCTTAGTTTCTTCATCTTCAAAGTTCCATCAGGATGCTGTCACAGACAAAACAAGAAGCGCATTTAAGTGTTGTACGAAAATAAGATGCATAGACCAGCATTCAAAAATACAACTTTCGAGCAACCCCATTTATAGATGAGAATGCAGAAGCTAAAAATTGACTCTATATGAGAGTCCCATGCTCATAATATACAGATAAAGATCAATATAACATTAACATCATAGACAACATTAAGCAGAAACCAAGAGAGGATAACTTTCCAAAATTCAAAACACTTACAGTTTTCAAGGCTGATTTGATAAACTTTTTCCATTTGATTTTACTTTTGACAGCACTTGTGCCGTTAGGTTCGGCTGTCCCTTCTTTTTCCAAGTTGCTATCCCCCGTGACTTTGTCAACCTGAATTACTTCCCCGTTTCCCATGTCAACTGAAGTGTCATTCCTGCTTTTCTTAGTGAGTTCACCCTCCAATGCTTCAAGTTTCCTCTTTTTCTTTTCTGAAGAAACTTCATTTACTGCTTTAGAGTCATCTAGTTTAGAAGACTCTTGCAATTTCGGCTGCTTTGCACTTTTGTCACCTCTTGCCTCTTCATTAGGAGCAGTCTCCACTGCAGCCTTTGCATCAGGGACAGATTTGTCTGTCTGGACTGGCTGTTGCTTTGAAGCAAGGAATGCTCGGGCTTTTACCCTGTGCTTCTTTCCATCCGCATGTAGAAGAAGTGCTTGCTTACTAGTAGCTTTTGTATTGCAAAGACTGCAAAGCCACAACCAAGTCGTACATAATAAATCAGATAACCATGAGGGTGACACAAAATCTAAGAGAAATTCTTTCTTATTGAAGATTTTGGGCATCAAGACTAAGCACAGTTCATCTCCCATGTTTAACTAAAAATAGTTTCAGTCTCCATAATAAGCTGTTTATGGCACTCGACACTCAATATCATAACCTCACATTCATAAAGTTTTAAAGAGAAAAAATAAACAATGTGCAGGCAGCGTAGCATATTCACGCGGAGTATATGTAAGCAACTAATCTGATAAAGATGTTATAAACTCTGTACTAGCACGCACTTTTTCAAAGAGACCGTTGTCCAAAGAGTCTTGCAGGCTACTAACCAATTGAAGTTAATATCATTAGCAGCTGAAAGTATCCGATTAGAAAGAAATATTACTCGAGAATCCATAAGTTCAACAAAACTATGGTGCAACTATAAGATTTTATATCATACTTAAATATCAAACCTTCCCCCTTGCATGCTTCAAAGAAACTAAAGGCACATGCTGCACATTCAACTCAGTGCCCTTGAAATTCCTAAAATACACTCAGCTAATTTTTTACATCCTCTGTTTACATTACACAACATTAAAAAGTTTAAACAAAGTCACCTTGATGATCCCATGAAACATAGACATGATCACATGATAAGACAACTCAAATGTAAGGAATTGGGACTTTGAAGTTTAATTCCCACCCGAACAGGATATATGGACCCTGATCATTATGTTTCTCTCCTTTGACATTTTAAAACATAAAAGGCAGCATCTTGATTGGCATTTAATCTCAATATGAACACACCGACTACCATAGAAGTGTATCCTATAGAGTACATACCTACAGAACCATGGAGGCCGTTCAGATAATCCCACATTAATATCAACTTCGGGCTTTTGCTTGCCATCTTTGTTAGGCTTGGCAGTTGCATTGTTCCCATTGTTACCTTGGCCTTTTGGACCATACTTTTCCTGGAAATCAGAGTAAAAAGATTTGGCCGGGGAAATAAGATTGTTACATATTTCTAAAAACTTAGATGAAAAATCAATATGCTGGAAAAATATGTGTAAACCAGAGGAATACAATGTAGCCATACTAAAAGTTGAGACATAAGAAAGAAAGAAAAAATTATGCCCATTAGCCGACATGAGTACAAGACCTTTAGGTATTGAAAAAGGGAAGTAAACAAGCGATAACAATGATAGGAGAACTAGCAATGATTAAACTTTCAAGAACTAGCAGTGATTCCCTGGCTACATTGAGGAACCCAATGATCTAGCGCTGAGTAAACTTCATCCAGAAGTTGAGGTGCCCATATGCAAAAAAATCATTAACATCGTTTATTTACACAAAAAAAGGGTTAAAACGTGAAAACCAATGCAGCATTGACAAATGAGAATGAATAAAAGCGAGAGTTTGGGAGGATCCATTAAGAAGAAAGTGAGAATGAGAGACGCACCGCTTCTGTAATGCACTGTGTGTGCTCCTGAACAGTGTCACGCCCAAAAATTTGGCCACAGTCAATGCACGACAACTGCATAACAGAAGAAAAAAATGAGCATGGCATCAATTACTAGAGAGAGAGAGAGAGAGAGAGATTGAATGAATGAATGAAAACCTTGTAAGCAGAACAAGCTCGGAAGTGGCTCTGCAATTTGGGCTTTTTGAGGTTGTCACCACAATCTTCGCATTGAAACCAAACCATTTCTGCGTTTTCAGGTTAGAGAGAGAGAGAGAGAGAGAGAGTTGTGTGTTGCAATTGAGGTTTAAGCCTTCGACAGGGGCTAGGGTTTTCCGTTTTATTCCAGCCACTTTCTCTTTCTCCCTTGCTCTAACTAATTTACATTCGAGACCTTTTTCCCCCTTTTTAATTTAATCCCTTATTTTCCGATAAACTTTTATTTTGGTTTCTACCATCCCTTAATTTTTATAGTTTTGGTCACCAGGCACACCATATTATGAAAGATGTTTTATTCAACAACTCCATCTTTACCGAATAAGAGACATAAATAATAAATACAATAAGTGATGTTAGATGTGATAAAATAAATAGATAAATGAAGAAAAGTAAGTAAATTGTGATGAAAATGTATGAGAGTGTGAATATATTAAAATTACAACATTATAAATAATTTTTGTTTTGATCCTCACAGTTAATAGAGTATTTTACTGTTATTATTGTTTGCATCAAAATATTGGACATTTCATAACGACTATATGTTGTTCTGCATTTGAGATGTAAGCAAAGTTGAATAGAAAGATATTAGTCGAAGTCAGGTGGAATAGATTAGCCGTTGTACGCAAAGGTTTGCATTCGGAAGAGATTTTGAACAAGTAACCAAGTGTAGAAAGATATTAGTCGTAGAGAAGATATAATTTCCTAGATATTCTAGAGTTTGACATGTTAAAAATTGGAAAAGAGCAAAGAAGACTAGACCTTCAAGGTGATTAAGAAAGACTCTTTTATCAATTGCAACGTTTTCATTGCAAAATACACTCGAGCAAAATTGAATTTCTTCAAGAAACTAACAAGGTTGAGTAACATCTCAAGGACGATCTAAAAAAAACGAAAACATAGTTTGACAAAAGATATTATTCGACCAAATGACACTCATTTTCGACACAAAATGCCAAAAAATCAAACATCATTTTAATCGACCAAAATGTCTCACATTCGAGTGAGTGCCATATAGGCAGATTGAATTACTTAGCAAAAGAACAAATTTTCTCAGCTAGAGGTCGAGCGGTCGCACAAAAACCTATCTACCTATCTGAAAATTATCATCATTTCCAGAAATTTCTGGATAAATTTTATGAGTTTGTTGATATCGTGCGCATAGGAAGGAAAGCAGCTAGTTGAGGAGGGGAAAGGGGGGGTGGGATTGGGTTGGCGGGGGTGTTAAAAACAATACCCTTTGTTTTGTGTAAAATTGAATGGGCCAAAAAGAGAAAGGCCCATACGAGTGAGTCAAACAGAGTTGAAAGCAGGTGTAGTAGAAGGCGAAGCAGAGGAACAAGCAGAGCGGAGAGCAATGAAACTGGGTGGACTCAAATCGGTGGAGAACGCGCACGACGATTCCGTGTGGGCGGTTACATGGGCACCTGCAACCGCCAACCGCCCCCCGCTCCTCCTCACCGGTTCTCTCGACGAGACCGTCCGGCTGTGGAGGTCCGACGAGCTTGTCCTTGAACGCACCAACACCGGCCACTGCCTCGGCGTCGCTTCCGTCGCCGCTCACCCCCTCGGCTCCATCGCCGCCTCATCTTCCCTCGATAGCTTCGTTCGCGTCTTCGATGTTGATACCAACTCCACCATCTCCACCCTCGAGGCTCCTCCCTCTGAAGTCTGGCAAATGCGCTTCGATCCCAAGGTAAGAATAATCGACCTCTCTTCTCTAGTTACTGCAAATTGACACAGAGTATTGAAACTTGAGAACATTCTAGAATTTATGCATTTTTTCTCAGAGTTCTATTCATTTGGTGCTGGAACCTAGAACAGTGAAAATCCATGTGTGAGTGTGACTAACCCTAATAGTATGTATGCAAGCAAACGCTGGAGATCGTGCAATTATAGTTCATTATCCTTTGCTTGCTTGAATAAACCGAAATACGAAATCATGCAATTCTAGTTCTGCTAATTATTAGTTCTAAATTCTAATGTTGAAGATCCTAGAGAACTTCCAGGTTCTTACTTTGATGAAATATCTTTTGAGAACCCTAATAGAAAGAAAGACTGTCTGCTGAATCATAGCTCAACTGATTTACAATGCCAAATGCTCGTTGCGTTGTTGGTAATGGTTACAGTGCGCGTGCAGGATTGGCTTTTCAAAAATAACAATTGAGTGCTCTTTAGGTACTTCCCGGGTACTTCGTATGTTCTTCTTAGATACTTGTACATCCGAAATTAGGTTGTTTTGTTGGGATACTCTTTAAGTATTTTTCTTATTCAACCCTAATCCTAAACGGCCAAAACTCAAAGCCTCTGCCACACTATATCCTCTGTTTCACACACACCCAAATTCCACTAACCTCAGCTGCTGTCGGGTGTATGTTGTTACTTGCTTTTATTTCCAGACCTGCAATGCTTATGCAGCGGAACTTATGCACTATTTTGGCCTTCCAAGACAGAACTATTTTATTAGTTTTATCTAAATTGTCTAAGCGTAGGTTCAGGAGTAAGATATATTTCTTCATCCAATCAAGCTGCAATGCCAACATGAAGGCATTGAATTTAATATTACCAGCCCAGCTTCACTATGTATACAGTCTCAATGTCCATAACAGAGACTTTTGTTTACTCATCTGGTTTTAATATCTTCCTGCAATGCTTTTTAGTTTTTACTCTTTTTTATCTTTTACACACAAGCCAACATCTGTACCTTTGATTTTTTTAGAAACCTCGTGCCCGATACAATATCCGTATCCATGCAAGTTCATAATGTAGATGTCCGTTGGATCACTGCATGGAGCTGTCGACTCTAAAGTCTGGATAGCAGGATAGTGGATGGCTGCTATACCAAAGATTATAAATACAAGATATATAAGGTATACAGTACATATGTAAAATTAGTTGAAATGAAATACTTGTTGTAATTAATAAAAAATAAAAATTCACACTGGATGTGAAGTGTGAAAGAAGACAGGATATAGAAACCAGAGACTGAGCTTGCCATGACCTGAGTGGGAAAGCAAAGAACAGAGACCAAGCTGTGTTTTGATGCATGAAGCTGGATTCATCAAAATAGAAGTTGTCGCAGTTCATTGGTTTTTCCTCAAACAGAAACCTAATATTACTTGTAGGACGGAAAGTCAGGAAAATAACTAACAAAAAATGGGTCCAATAACCCACATGACAAGGGTAAATACATATTTTTCCCTTTTGAAGAATAACAGCTGTGATGCAATGATATCCTCCTGTGTAGAGGCTGCAATAGCTGCTGCCACTGCCTCTATTATAAACGCAGTGTTATGGAAGTCTTTTAGCGGCCACCGGCCTGCCCCATTGCTATAGTGTGCTATTAACAACTGTTACTCACAAATTCTTAATCAACAGGTAATATAATTATTCTTACATGAATGCATCTTTTTTTCGGAGAAAGGGTTTTGCTTCTAACTCATCCTTTTGTGGATGGCCCTAACAAGACTAAAACAAATAGAAACTGACTTTAAGCAAAAGTGCTTTCTGTCAATTTTTCATGTGATAGACATGATTTCACATTTGTAGCATGCTTATTGAAATTTCCTTTATTTTTTCCTGTATTGGTAATTTTGGGTGCTTAAAATCTATATTACATGAAGTTGATTGGTTAATTTTAAGATTTCTGTTGTTGTCTTTTATATTGATTATTGATCAAATGTGAGTTTGTATTTGTTTATCTTCTGATCTTGTATGAATACAACTTCAGTTCTCCTACCCGTTTTACTACGATCATATTCTACGATGCTAAGTTTATGTAATTTGGCCATTCAGAATAATTTTGAAGTTTGCGTTTTGTTTGATTATTAAATATTTTTCAACGTACATCTATCTTTCACAGCTCTTCCTGATACTCTGTATTTAAAATTTTAGTATGTCTTTTCTTTTTCTTTCTCCATTGCATTGGATATTTGGTGCATCCTTTGTCTGACGTGAAAATAGTATGAGAAAACTCATCCATATATTTTTTTTCACCCACATTTTCAAGGATTTATCAAAATAACTAAACACAAGAAAACTCAGTCTCAGAATAGCCCATTATTACCTACAGGGATTAATTCAATTCCTCAATCCTTACATGCTACTAGAACCATTTAATACATTGTTATGTTCGCTTTTATATAAACTGTACCTGCCCCATTATATATTTGCAGGATTGCAGGTATCATACATTGCCTTGAATCTTGTTGCTTTGTGAGCATTTCATCCGGAGTCTATAATTTTATCATTTTAACCATATTGTAGTGGTTTAATCAACAAAAGTTATCTACCTTTCAGGGTGCTATTCTAGCAGTTGCTGGCGGAGGCAGTGCATCAGTGAAGCTTTGGGACACTTCCTCATGGGAACTTGTCGCCACCCTCTCAATTCCTCGTCCAGAAGGGGGATCCAAACCCACGGACAAAAGTGGCAGCAAGAAATTTGTCCTGTCAGTTGCATGGAGCCCTGACGGGAAACGTGTTGCTTGTGGCTCAATGGATGGCACCATCTCAGTTTTTGATGTGCAAAGAGCCAAGTTTCTACACCACCTTGAAGGACACTTCATGCCTGTTCGTTCTCTCGTGTACTCTCCTTATGATCCAAGGCTGCTGTTCACTGCTTCGGATGACGGCAATGTCCACATGTATGATGCTGAGGGGAAAGCTTTAGTTGGCACCATGTCAGGTCATGCTAGCTGGGTATTATGCGTGGACGTGAGCCCAGATGGAGCCGCCATTGCCACGGGTTCAAGTGATAGAACTGTAAGGCTATGGGATCTTTCGATGAGAGCTTCTGTGCAAACAATGAGCAACCACACAGACCAGGTTTGGGGAGTGGCATTTAGACCACCTGGAGGGACTGATGTCCGAGGTGGTAGGCTTGCTAGCGTATCAGATGATAAGAGCATATCACTGTATGATTATTCCTGATTTAGATATTGCGCCCAATGCTTGTACTTCGTACCTTGGTTTTTCTTTTTATGCTTTCTCTATCCGTGTTTTGATTCGGTAACCACATGTTCATGTTTTGTTGCTTTAAGTAGTCATTGCATTTAAGAATTGAACCTTATTATTGACAATTAGAAATGCTGGACAAATCCTTAAAATATTGTGCGATCTATTATTGTTCCGGCACAAAATCTGGCCAAAACCGTTGACTAGGAAGATTGCTATAAAATCATGAGCTAACAGATACTCCATTATTTGTTTGAATTTTGTATTAACTTACATACACAGCCGTATGATAAAAGCATAAAAATCTCTTATTATCATCCATTTTCCACCACGTATCTTACAAACCTTTTCCGTAGGTCAAACTGAAGCATGATGTTTGGAAACTTCTCTATTCTCCATTGACTAGCCAGTAGTTGACTCGAACTCCACATCCATTTAAACTAGAATAACCTAACCCTAGTTGATATAGGGTGGTATGCACTATGCACGCTAAACTTTCATGGTTTACTTGATTTGATCAAACTCAATAAAACATTGAAAATCTCTTGTACAAGTAACAAGTAACTGCTGCTATAGACAAGATTATTCAGGCAAATACTACTTTTGTGTTGATGTAACAAAACTGTGGAATGAAATATCAAGCACAAGAAGACAAATGCTAACTTACTCAAAGAAATCTAATGAAATCTCAAACTAACTTACTAGCAGCTATACTTTTGGCGCCTTGCTCAAGAAATCCTTGAGCACATCCATAACTGCCCCGAAATCCGCCTTAACCGAAACGGGCGGGTTAGCAAACCGACCCAAACCCGAAATAGCCCCGGAGTGATAATCAATCTTGCTCTGCGTGAACTTCAACCCATGCGCGGTGTTCACCACCACAGCCCTATCACCAGCCCCAATCACCCCCGACTTTCTCAGTTTCATCAGCGCCGTCAAAGCCACCCCGGTATGCGGGCATATAAACATCCCGGTGGAATCCGCCAGCGCCATCGCATCCATCAGCTCCTCCTCCGTCGCCTCCTCCACAATCCCATCGGAGTTTCTCAGAGCATGCACCGCCCTGTCAATCGAAACAGGGTCACCAATCTGAATCGCAGATGCGAATGTCGTTTCCGCCTTAATCGCCTTGAACTCCTTCCACCCAGATTTGTAATACAAATACAGAGGATTCGCATTCGCAGCCTGAGCGCAAACGAGTCTGGGAATTTTATCCACGAGCCCCAGGTCTTTGCACATCTTGAAACCCTTGTAGAAGGCGTAGATGTTCCCGAGGTTCCCGCCGGGGACGATCACCCAATCGGGAACCTCCCAGTTGAACTGCTGAAGGATCTCAATGGCGGCGGTTTTCTGCCCCTCGATCCTCAAGCTGTTGAGCGAGTTCGCGAGGTAGATTGGGAGCTCGGCGGTGATTTCTCGAATCAGCTTCATGCATCCGTCGAAGTCGGTGGCGATGCTTAAAACCAGAGCGCCGTTGGAGACGGGCTGGATCAGCTGCGCGGTGGAGATCTTGTTGTCCGGGAGGAACACGATGGAGGGGATGCCGGCGGAGGCGCAGTAGGCTGAGAGCGCGGCGGATGTGTCGCCGGTGGAGGCGCAGCCGACGCCGACCAGCGGGCGGTTCAACCGGCGGAGGCGGTTCACCTGGCTGACGAGGACGGTCATGCCGAGGTCTTTGAAGGATCCGGTGTGGCTGATGCCGCAGTGTTTCACCCAGAGGTCGTTCATGCCGAGGTACTGCTTGCCGTAGCGCTCCGCCCAGAAGAGGTTGGAGTTTCCCTCGAAGGCGGAGACGATGTCGTCGGGGTGAATCTCCGGGAGGACCCACTCCTTCTTGCTCCACACACCGGAGCCGTACGGCCACGTCGTCCTCCCCACGCGCGAGTCGAAGAGGGACCGCCAGTACGCGCCGTCGAACCTCCCCAGGGCCTCCATGTCGTGCTGGACGTCGAGGAGGCCGCCGGAGTTGCTCCGGTAGACGATCTCGTCGAGGGAGTAGGACTCCGGGGAGTCGAAACCGGCATTGAAGGGGACGTACTTGGCGGTGAAGTTGTCCTTGTCGGCGGATTTGCGGCGGCGCGCCTCCTCCTCCTTGATGCTCTCCGGCGGCGGAGCGTGGTTGCTGTTGGCGGTGGTGATCGGAGAGGAGGCGGCGGAGGTGCGCGTTGCAACGAAGCGGGTGTTCCTGTTGGCGGTTGAATGGATGGGTATGGCGTTTGGGACGACGGTGGAGGAGAAAGAGGGATTGAACAACGAAGAGAGCATTTTTTTTCTTTTTTTCTTTTTTCTTTTTTCTTATATTTTATCTTCTAAAGATTTGTGAAGTTTTGTGAATAAGGGTGTGTGTGGTTGGTGTTATTTATCTGTGTTTGGTAAAGCACAAAACGAGAGTGAACACACGTGCGGTTTATTTATCTCCAAATGTTCAAGTTGAGAATCTGATGATGCATATATATTAAGCTTAAAATCACTTTTTAGTATGTCATGTCATGTAGTGTAAATGACTGGTGGTTCTCCCGGCTCATGTCCCTTAAACCCGCATCTCATCAGGTTTCTTAATTTTATGGTCAGTTAAAAAACTGAACTCGATCGATATTTAGGGCTGCGTGGAAATCAAGTTCAACCCGTGTCAACTCGTCCCACAAACAACATTTACACACTAGCGTCAAAACATTGTTTTATATATATTCATTAATAGTAAGATTCCAAGTGAATAAAATTAGTATATTGTTTCCAAGTGAATAAAATTAGTATATTGATATGAAAAACTTTAATTTTATATAGTTTCTTTCAAATTTATTAATTAAATTAGAAATTAGGTTTTTAACATAATGATATTTATTTATAATTATTTAGTGAGATCTGAAATTGACATTTACTTTTTCCTTCGGGCCAACTCGGACCCGTCATTTTGTAGTTGGGTTTATGTTAAACTCGCACTTCATTGAGTCTATTTGAATCTAGGGACGGGTTTAAGTTTAAAAATTAACTCAATCAATATTTCGTGCCGAATAAAAGTCAAAACCCATCCATGAACCCCATATTTTGATGTGTCTAGAATCATTGTATCCATGTGCTCTATTTTGGTCTTAATGGGAATTAGAAACTTATTTAAGTCTATTTATTACCATTACTATAACTGTTATTATTGCTATTGAAATGTGTTAATTGATTATTATGTGGTATAATGGTATGGGGACTTTTTTACAAATTGCCATTTTAGTCTTTGCAATTTTGATTAATGTAAAATTTGGTTGTTATATAAAAAAGGAGATACATCATAACTATTTAAAAAATTACCATTTTAGTCTTTGACATTTGAAATTGAGTAAAACCATGTTTTCCTTTATTTTTCAAAAAAAGCAAATTGCCATTTTAGTCTTTGAAATTCATGCACAAATGATAGAATCTCAAAAAGACAATACTCAAAAAAATAATCTTAATAATTAATATATTCAAATTTTTTTTTATGATTAACATATTTATTATACTAAATATATAATTAAAATATATTTCTTGGATTAATTTAGTTTGTTATTTTTAATTTTTCTCAAGTTATAATTGATAATTTACATTTAAATTAGCTCTCTACCAAAAAAATTAGTTTTGATATTTAATATTTCAATTATATGTATGTGAAGTCACATACCTTTTAAGAGATTATCGTTTTAGTCATTGAAATTTTGATTGATGTATGCTTAGGCTATGATCTTAAAAATAAAATATTTACAAACTATTATAGAATAGTTATTTCTATTTTTTTACAAGAGGAAAGAGATAGAATAGTTATTTGATTGTGACTTCAAAGAAAATATTTGATTAAATGACAGATTAAAATTTTCAAATAATTTAATTTGATAGGTTTAATATATGTGAGAAATAAATAAAAAAACTGAAAAGGATAATATTCATAAAAATTATCTTATTTAAATTTGGTTGTGGAAGAACTAACCTTTCAACTTACAATCAAGATAAAGACCCTCTTAGTAAACAATCTTATCTAAAATTTGGGCTTTAGTCACTCGAAATTACAACTTAAGGATACATTATATTTTTTATTTTTTTTTCAAGGAGGGGATTAATTAGCCCGCTCAACTAATACTCTCACCATTTATTTATAACTGTTATTTTAAGGTTTTTATTAATGCATTTGTTTTTATGAAAATTAGTACATAACTTCCTAATATATTATTTATGTCTCTTCTTAATTTTGATTCTCCAATTTTCCTATCACCATTAAATTAAGAGTACAATTGATAATATAATCAATGTTCTTTTAAAATTGCAAAAGTGACAGCTATATAAAAACGGGGTGAGTAATACTAAAAATCATCAATATGAACGTGATGAGAGGGTCTGTACTCCATATCCAACAATAGGCCTTTATGTAGACAAAATCTACCAACAAATATGTCACTTTGTTTTCACTAATAATACTTAGACATTGAAACACCAAACATGTCATTAATTGTTACTCCCTCCATTCCTTTTTACAAGAGTTAAATCAACTTTGCACACTCTTTAAGAAAGTTAGGTAGTATAGTTTTTTGCATTAAATTTGTTCTCAAATGTTATTGAATTTCCAAATTTATTCTTAACATATTTTTTTTAATCTCTTTCCACCATTAATACAATTCCATATTTCCAGAATTGAATAGAGGTAAAAATGTGAAAAAAAAATTAATATGGCATAAAACCTTATGTGATTTTTATAAAAAGGAACGGCATCTTATTTAGCTCTTATAAAAAGGAACGGATGGAGTATTTTCTGACTCTGTAATCTGTTTCTTTCTTATTATGGGTTTAATATTGCGTCTAGAATTATTTTTTCGTGTATTTTCCTTATTGAGAAGCTACAACCATTAATTGACCATTGTGTGTGCGAGCCACCAAACTATACCTTGTATTGCCTGTACCTGTCCATCACGCATCAACATTTATTTTAACACATCCATCCAAATGAGGCTTCCAATTCACATTTCTATTAACAGGAAGCATTAACCAATTGAGCAAGTGCATCATTTCAAACCTTTAATTGGATCCACTTGAACATTATTAAAGACCATATCATTTCTTGCTTTCCAAATTTCCCAGCACGTACACCAAAATCAGATAAATGAACTTTGAAGTTTGAACACAATATATTCTAATGCCTAGAGGAGACATAATACAATTTCTTCGACGAGAAAGAACCAAGCCCGAATTTAACATTTTTAAAGTAGGTCTTGAGAAAAAAAACATCCACACTATGTTTCATAATGGAGAAACAAAGTGAATCAAAACAAACTAAAAAATATTCAGCTAAAAACACTATTATTATGCATTACAGTTTAAACTTTAAACATGATTGCCACATTACACGTTTTTGTGTTTATTATATTTCATATAATACATGGATGCATTTGCATATCCCACTTCTTTTTGGAAAATTCATTATCTGTGTTTTTTTAACAGTAATTTTTAGAATATAAAAATTAAATGTGATATTCGTGTAATAAGTGATAACTTATATCTAATGTTTACCAAAAAGTATTGATATAGTAATAGGCAAGCTGAACCATAAAATTAAGGTCATAAGTTTGAATTTCAAAAAAACTATTTAGGAGGGATAATCATAATTTTGAAACACGAGATTAATGATGCTCTCAAATGGATGAGAATACCTATAAAAAAAAACTTTGTAATGATTCTCTTAACGAGAAAATGCAATGTTTTTACAATGTACTATGAAATACTGAAAGTTACAACTTTACGCGCACAGATACACCATGAGAACTCATTTCATGAATTCTTGTTGCGCTTTCTTCAGGTTGCTGATGCAAATTCAATGGTTCATTTTTTTATTGTGTTGCGTTAGAAGTTTCATTGACCGGAGATATGGCTAATAAGTGTTTTTGAGGGTAGAGCAAATCTCAACTCAAGTTAGCTTTTGTGGTTGAGTTAGACCTCCCAATTTCTAATATGGTATTAGAGTCTATCTTAGATCCGTTTGTTAGTGGAGACTGCCCTATGGGACACCCGCTGATGTCCGGTCCTGCAAACTTCACGCTCTAGATGTGCAGCCCTAGGTTTGAGGAGGTATGTTAGAAGTCTCACATTGGCTAGATATATGGTCAATCAAATGTTTATAAGAGTAGAGCAAACCTCAACTCTCTAACCAACTTTTTGTGATTGAGTTAGGCTTCCCAATTTGTAATATTGTATGGCGTATGCAGTGTGCATGGGAAGGAAGAAATAAGTTTGTGTTCCAGGAGCACCTGCTAGTTAGCCCTTTGGGGAGGAGTTGCCTGTGGCGGGTTTGGGGATGGTTGCCCGTGATCGGTTTGGAGATGTTTTGGTCGCGGCGATGATGTGTCCTATTGATGTTTTGTCTCTAGTCCTTGCGGAGGAGGCTCTTGGATTTAGTTGAACTTTGCCATTGGTGTCTAATATCTGCTTTTGTTCAGCATGTGTTGAGATAGATTGCCTCTAATTATTTAAGTCGTGGAAGAAACTCTTGAGGGTAACTTTTATCAATTTTGTTGTTGTTGAGGAATATCACCATCTTTACTTTATCATTTGATTTTCCTGAGTTTTCTTTGTTGCGTATGAGCATAACATTGACGTAGACTTCTTGGCTAGGAACGGTTCATAATAGTCATCATCTTGCTTTATCATTCCTCTTTTCTTTTGTTCAGTCTCATGTACGCATTGGCATGTGAGATTGAGAGCATGTTTGTTTTTAAATAAAGAAATGCTATCGACAATCTTTTTGTAACTTTTTTTTAATATTTTTTCTTAGATAGTTTAAAATTTAAGCAGAGTCTACTAAATTATATGATTTTACTATTAAATTGGTGGCACCTACATAAATTTTAACAAATTACATAGAAAATGTTAGTAAGAGAATGATAAAAAGAGTGTGATTAGCCCTCCTCTCTTAAATAATGAAATTGTTATAAATAAAAGGATAATGTGTGTTTTGGACGTCTTTGAATAAATGTAAGTGAGATAAGATCATAAAAGTTATTTTGTTTTGTTTACAACCCGGAATAATAATTGAGATAAAATTGGGTCGTAGTCATAGTCACTTCTAAGATGAGTTCATAATCACCGTTATTCATTTTGTATAATTATATCCAGAAAAGAAAACTCAATCTACATTTCAAAGGTCATATGTCCATGCACAATACAATACTGAATAAATATGCATATGGCAAATGATTTTGAAAATACAAACTAGAATTATAAAAAAAATGTTAACATTGATTTTATATGCAGGCTACGGTCCTTTTTTCTTATAAGGATTCTTCACATGAGATAATATGTTTGATGCACGAACATTTATATCACGGTGGAGACTCAAATTCTGAATCTTGTTTTAAAAAAATTAAACATGTATTATTTCAACTAACAACTTGTTAGTTTTTGTAACCTATAAAATCACACCACTATTTATTATGATTTTTCTAAAAAAACATGAAAAAAATAACAACTAATTAGCGGGTGACACCAGGAAAACATTGTTATAGGAGAGAAAAAATTAACAGGTACACATTACCATGTTGAATTAGTACAATTTTATTCTACTCAGTTCGTCAGTAACTGCCACTCTAAGGTTTTAACACATTTATTAAGAAAGAATATTAATGTTTTTATTTCTATTAAAATTACCACTCAACTTCCTAATATATCATTTATCTCTCTTATTAATTTTTACTTTTCAATTTTCTTTCCTACCACCATTAAATTAAGGGCAAAATAAGTAAGACATAATTAATGATCTTTTGAAATTATAAAAGTGACAGATAAATAGAAACCAAAAAAATCAAAATAATGACAGTAATTAAGGAACATAGGGAGTATATATTAACAAACATGCTCATAATAATTAACTGCTATATTTTAAACAGAGTTGTCAATATCACCTGCTCCACCTAACTTAGTTCCAACCTACGTGGGAGAGTAAAAAAGCTCTATGCAAGAAAAGCTTTGGGCCAAAAGTTTGCAGAAACTCTGTGGATTCGGGCCTAAATAGTCTAAATGGTCCTTCACTTTGTCAAACGACAACAATTTTGGTCACGTTTTCTGTTAAAAATTAACTAAAAAACTTTTAAAATGAAAATTTTCAATGCAACACAAGTTTGGGTGTTTACACAATCATGATTTCTTCATCACTCTTCATCTCCATCCTCATCCTTTTTCATCCTTCTCCTTTTTCTTCTCCTTTTCTGGGTTAAAAATAAAATTGAAAAGAAGAAACCAAGAATTTCTTCATCATTTTTTGTGATTCTTCATCTTCTTCAACCATCATCATCATCATCATCATCATCATCATCATCATCTCCATCATCTTATATTCCAGAACTTAAAAAACCTAGAACTTACCACCATTTTCAATCACGAATCTACAAAACCCCAACTCCCAACCACTACCAGATATAGAAAAAGATGAACTTGCAGCAGAGAAGCACATTGAGAGGAAGAGACTGAGAACATAAATCCACGACTTCATGTCTGATGACAAGATGAAAAAAAACCCGACTACATGATGAAGTTGCCAGCGGAAATCAAATCGTATAAAATCAGCCCCAAACCCATAGGTCCCACTGCGACAATCAAATCTGAAGTAGAAGAAGGTAAGAGGGAGCAATAACCCCAATCTCAAACAAGCCCAGAATCAATTTCGAACTAAAACAACAAAGGAGAAACAATCTAAGATTTTTGGGTTTGTGAAAAGGAACTCGTAGCAGAGAAGGAGAAGAGGGCTCGAGATGAAGGTGAAGGCATGCTTCCAAGTGAGGAGAGGAACAAAGCAGCAATGACAGCCTCAAGCAGAGTAGCAGCGACGACGGGCCACAAGCAGAAAGAGAGCAGCAACAGCGGCGAGAAACAGAAGTGATGACGGCGTTGTGGTGGTCAAGGATGGAGAGGGAAGGAGGAAACCAGTGGTGTGTCGAATTGGAGGAGGTGTGGTGGTGAAAGAGAGAAGAGGGCGGCGGATGGTGAAGAGACAAGAGAGCTAGGGCGTTTTGAAAGAGAGGGAGAGGGAAGGAGGAAACCGGAAAGAGAGGTCTTTTTTTATTTATTATTTAATTTTAAACTATTAAATATTGGATGGAAACGTTAGTTTTTTAACGTAATAGTGACGGGGGACCAAAACTGCTGTTGTTTGACAAAGTGAGGGACTATTTAGGCTAATTTTTTTTGTTAGGGACCAAAAGTGTCAAATCGTGATAAGTGAGGGACTAAAAGTGTTATTAAGCCTTGAATCTACTACTAATTTACCAACCAGGTCCAAGCGTCCACTTGCTCGAACCGTGCACGACCCGCTTGGACTTGGTCCATACCATGGCCCGACATGGCAAGACCCGGGCCGACCCGCCCTTTTAGGACTCAAGTCTGACCTGCCCGGACCCAAGCTTGACCTGCCCGATATCGAACCGGACCAGTTCGGGCTGGGGCCTGCCTCGCCCGAGTTTGAACCCGACACCGCCTCGCCCAAACTCAAGCCTAACACCGCTTGGACATGGGATTGCCCTGCCCACACCCGAGTTTGATGTCGTATGGACATGGGCCCAACCCGGCCTCGAGCTAACTCATTGGGGTCTGGTCTCAACCTGACCCCCCCGGAACCTGGGTCTGACCCTCCCGCGCTCAAGCTGACCTGCCTCGACTTGGGCCCGGCGCCAAACGAATCTTTGAAAATGTTTATGAATTCAAGGTTCGATTTTGGGTATTAGGGTTATATTTTGGAAACTAGGCTTTTTTATCCTCCCGGTTCGGCGTGACCCGCTCTGACCTCAATCTGATCGCCTTGACTCGGACTCGACCCATTGACTTGGGTCCAACGTCGAATGATTTTCTGAAATGTCTATGAATTTAGGATTTTGATTTCGAGTATTAGAGTTTGATTTTAAAAATTAGATTTTTTATTTTCCTTTTCGACTTGACGTCAATATGCCCGACCATGGGTCTGACTTGCTTAAACCCCGACCCAACCCGACCATGACCTCCCGACACGACATTGATTTGCCTTCACCCGTGCTTGAGCCCGATGCCGAATTAATATCTGAAATTTTATTTAAATTTAGGGCTTCAATATTGAATTAGGAGTTTAGATGCTCAACCTTCAATGCCATGATTTTGTCTCTTTTTTAAAGGAGAAAGACAACGGACTTCAAACAGAATCATCATCAAGGATGAAGAGAGCCAATTTCACCATTAAAACACTCAAAATTAGGAACGACAAACAAAAACGTCAATCGATGGCAGTTACGTAAATTGCATGAAATGCGTGCCGTAAGGTAGGAGGGAAAATTGAAATTCATAATTTTGTCGTCCCTTATTTATTAATTTTTTTCATTATACGTGCAATTTTAGGTATCAGAGCCAACACACACAAAATTTAAAAGAAAAAAAAAACAGCGATGTGTGCACACCACGAAAATGTTCATCATCGCCAGCCAATGCCATTTCTCTTCCTCGGTGACCCCACCCACAACTTTTTTTTGTTAAACAGAGCTATTCCATAATTTATAGTCGTAAAATTAAGCCCTGAATTCATTTTAAAAGTGATAAAATTTTGTTAATGAATTTTATTCAACAATAAAAGTTGAGAATTGTACCCAAATATTTAGTGTTTCCATTCCTTAATAACTGTTACTTTAGAGTTATGCATATATATTAAGAAATTATATTAATGTTTTTATTTCTATCAAATTTACTATCTAACTTTCTAATATACTCTTTATTTTTCTTTTTAATTTAAACTTTTTAATTTTATATCATAATTAATTTAAAAGTAGAATTGATAAAATATAATTAATACACTCTTGAATATAATTAAAACATAATTAATATTATTTCCTTATGTAAAAAAAAAAAACATAATTAATACTTAAATGAGGAAATGCTGAACTAATTAACCAACTTACCTCTTACCACTGAGCTGAACAAACAAGAAAAGAAAACTCAATTTAAAAAATTTGAAAAAAAAATACACATGAGAGAGAGAAAGACGTAACAACAAAACAATGTACAGAGAGAAAGAGAAGCTCAAAAAACAAAAACAAAAAAAATTGGGTTCCGTATATAAGGCAATGAAGGAATAATCCTCTACTCTCTTTACTACAGTACCTGTCCTCTTCTTACCTCATTTCATTTCTTCAAAAAGCTTTTTGAGAGAGAAAGAAAGAAAGAGAAGAGACTCAAGTCGTTCCGTTCCAGAAGAGACGATAGCTCCTCTTTATCTTTGTTTATCGTTTTCTCCAGCTTCTAATTTTAGCGTCTGAATCGTCGTTGAATCTTCGAAGTTTCCGATCTGACTCACCGGGTTCCCCCTTTTTCTGCTCTGCTCGGATGAGTTAGACTGTACGCGAGATCGTTCCGCATTAATCGCCATGGTAAATTCCGATTCAACTCTCTCTTTCTTCATCACGCCGTTGATTGATTCGATGCTTTTTCCTTTGACTCTTTCAGCTGCTTCGTTGAATCTGTTTTACTTCGATTTTTTTTTTTGAATTATTATTGGAATTCTTTTGTACGGCTCACTGTGTGTGATGTTTTGGGGGATTTTATTGTATTTCTGCTCTAGTTCTTAAGCGTTTGGATCTTCTGATGAATTTCACGTTTCTGGAGATGAAATTTATGGTGCTCGATCCATGCATTCCTCCAAAATAAATAATATAAAATAAAAATGAATGGAGTTTGGTTAGCGTGAGCAGGTGATAATAAGATTAGGATAATAAGACTGGTTCGGAAGCGGGAGGGTACTACTAGATTAATTTAGTTGTTGAGTTGTACAAGTTACGGCATAGATTATTCATTGGAGGGGAGTTGAATGTTAAGAAAATTTGAATTATTCCCCTATTAAATTCGCTTGCATGGACATGGTCTTAATCATTATAAAATAACTGTGGTGAAGGCCGTGACCCGTGAGGTATGAATATCCAGCTAAAGGGGGAGCTAGTGGCATTTGCAGGAGAAGAAACAAGGGTTGGTACTCGTGGCTTTAAATTGCGTTTATAGTTGCGGTTGTGGCCATTGCAAATGCGGTTACCGTGTGAATTTATTTTATATTTGCACCTAATAATATAACCTATCATGATTGGCCTTCTTAATCCCATATCCTACATCTTTTTCCGTCAGCAGCTCAATACTATCATATAATCCCTCACCTGTTGAAATTCTCTCTAAATCTACTAAATAATTAAAGAGGAAGAATGAAGTACAATTTGTGCAATGACTTTGAGCACCATTGTTGTGTGGTAAGCCTGTTGCGCCTCGTTTCAACCTCTGCATTGCGGAATTTCATGTGAGTTTGAAACACTCTGCAACTGCAGTGTGATGCGGTAGCCGCAACCACCATATTGCTGGTATTAGATTTTGGTACTTCCATAATCTTGGAGAAAGAGTATTGAACTATGTAACAAGGGGGGATTCTTTTCCTAATAAGGGAGGATTCTTTTCCTGTAAATGCCATAGAACTTTTTTTTGATAAATAAACTTAGTAAGGGTGATTTGGTTCCAAGGGAAGAAAGACAATACTAAATTCGTCCTACTTAAATAAAAGAAATATTCTATAAGGTCGTGTACTAGAAATTCTGAATAGATTAGGATGAAATTATACATTCGCGGTGTTGTTTCCTGCTGTAAAAGTTGTTAATATATCAGCAAAACATTGAGTTAGGTCAAATTTTCTTTTTGGATCTTGACTCACTGTCGATAGATTGACAGCTATCTAGCTACATAATATGCTTATGACAATAACTTAGGTAAATGCTAACTCTGTTGTTTGTCTTTGCACATCACTGCCAAATTTCGAAACCCATACTTACAATACAATCTATGATATTTAGCATTTTGATAATTTGATCACCAATATATAAGGGCAAGGCCAGACCATAAATGTAATAGTAATTTGAGCATATTCTTCCTGAAATTTTATAATTGCTTACACTGATCATTTGCCATTATTTATTTATGGAACTAGCATTTTTTACTTTACCTTTTCACTTATTGATTTTAATTTTTGTTTTATTTAGTTCTTTATTTTTTATTGTCAATTATTTTTATTATTTTATTAGATTAAAACAAAATTGAATGATATGCATACTCCTGTAAAGTGTAAACTAAATCTTATTCATTTCTTCTTTCTTCTTCTCAACAACTTGGTTACATATGCAGCTTTATTAGCTCTAGTTACTTACTGCAGACAACTTCTTTGTGTCCCGTTTTCTTATGTCTTTGGGAATGTTAGCCTCAATGTGAATTATATAGATTTTAGCAACGACATGGTTTTTTTTAAGTACTTATTTTATAAAATGTTTATTTTCAGAACTAATACATTGTCCATGGTTGATACTATGGAATAGCAGTAGTGTTTAGCTGAATTAACATGTTTGCTTTGGATGTCCAATATGTTTGTCTTTGCAGTCTGCACCGGTGAATATTATTGTTGGTTCTCATGTATGGGTTGAAGATCCAGCACTGGCATGGATTGATGGAGAAGTTACTAAAATCAGTGGTGAAGAAGTCCATGTTCGCACTGGGAATGGGAAAATAGTAAGTCAAACTTCTGTACCTCATGTGTGTGAAAAATTGTTTGCATGCATTCTTTGTTTGGTATGTTGTTTTCGGTTTTTGCAACTATTTTTCTATTACTCCTCTGAGATTCTAATAAGGTTAAATCGCTTCTAGGAATTATATAAATTTTTTCATATACAATGCAGTCCTGTATAATTATGCCTTTTTATGCTTATTATATTTCTCTAGTTATGGAATGGTAGCTTGGACTAGTAATTAATCTAGAGTCAGTTGTGCTTACTTAAATGATTTTTCACAGGTTGTCAAAAATATCTCAAAGCTTTTTCCCAAGGATAATGAAGCCTCTCCTGGAGGTGTGGATGACATGACAAAATTGTCATACTTGCATGAACCAGGAGTTTTGCACAACTTGGCAGCTAGATATGAACTCAATGAAATCTATGTGAGATTCTAAAATTTATATTATCTCATTTAGTACTAAGATTGTTTAAGTTGAGTAAGAGTAGAAACTTGTAAATAATACAATCATGCTACTCCATCATCATCGCAGACATATACTGGAAATATCTTGATCGCGATAAACCCATTTCAAAGGTTACCTCATCTATATGATACTCACATGATGGAACAATACAAAGGAGCTGCATTTGGGGAGTTGAGTCCCCATGTTTTTGCAGTTGCAGATGTTGCATACAGGTGACTAATAGATTTCAATATCATTTTCTTTTTTTGGATTCTTTTTGTACGGTTTATTTATATCCATTTTCTATGTTTATGTCAGGGAAATGATCAATGAGGGAAAAAGCAACTCAATCCTGGTTAGCGGTGAGAGTGGGGCTGGTAAGACAGAGACAACAAAAATGCTAATGCGATATCTTGCATACCTTGGTGGCCGATCTGGAGTAGAAGGACGTACAGTTGAACAACAAGTTCTAGAAGTATGATTCAGCAGCATTTTTTTGTTTTGTTTTGGATGCCATATCTTTTTTTTCTTTTGCGCACCACTTTTTTTTGGTTACATGTGGAAAGTTTTGCGCACTACTTTGTAACTTGTAGTTCCTTTTTACTATTTCGTTTATTTCAGTTTTTGTTACATATGTAAAAGTGTGGAAGCTGTTTTCTCATTCTTGCTTCTGTATTAATTACTTTGCAGTCTAATCCAGTTCTTGAAGCATTTGGCAATGCCAAAACAGTTAGAAACAATAACTCAAGGTGAGTGTTGAGAGCTGCCTGGAATGTCGAGAAAAATGAAAATTGTTATAAAATGGTTAGGCAAAGTGATAGTGACTATTGTACTTCTTAGAAGAAACTGCAATAGATCAGTTCAGTTTGTTGCTGGCTAAAATCTATAAATTCTCAGAATTGCGGGTTTCTATTTGCCAGCGATATGTTGGACTAATCAGTACTCAATAGATAAAAATTGTTTTCTTGTTCTAATGTGATATATGATGTCCTTGTCTTGTTCCTCCTGATTTTGAGATGCAGTCGTTTTGGGAAATTTGTTGAGATACAATTTGACAACAAGGGAAGAATCTCTGGGGCTGCTGTACGGACTTATTTGCTTGAGAGGTCCCGTGTTTGTCAAATTTCAGATCCTGAAAGAAATTACCATTGCTTTTACCTTCTTTGTGCAGCACCAGCTGAGGTAAAAGTATTCTTTCTTGATATTGAAATGCACCCTTATCTTTGTCGCGATGTTTTGGTCCTGTAATAATATGATATATTTAATCACCTATTATTTATTTTGTAGGTTAAAGAGAAGTATAAGCTGGGAAGTCCTAGCTCCTTCCATTACTTAAACCAATCCAAGAGCTATGTGCTGGATGGAGTGGATGATGCAGAAGAATATCTTGCAACTCGAAGGGCAATGGATGTTGTTGGAATCAGTGAGGAGGAGCAGGTTAGTCATCCTGAATCCTTTTTGTTAATAAAATGATTTTTTTAAAAAGTTGCTTTAATGATATAGCTCTATATTTCAGGACGCAATTTTTAGAGTAGTCGCAGCAGTTTTGCACATCGGAAATGTTGAATTTGCAAAAGGAGAGGAGATTGATTCTTCTGTCGTCAAGGATGAGAAATCTCGGTTCCATCTTAACATGACTGCTGAACTTCTTAAGTATGCCCAGCATAATCCTTTTTTGCATGCCATATGCATTACTGTATCATGATTTTGTTGATATTCTGTATACTTAAACATAAAATTATTATAGGTGTGATGCTAAGAGTTTGGAAGATGCATTGATTCAGCGTGTGATGGTAACACCTGAGGAGGTTATTACACGAACCCTTGATCCTGTTGCAGCCATCGGTAGCAGGGATGCATTCGCTAAAACTATGTATTCTCGTTTGTTTGATTGGTAATGAACCTTTACCACTACTTTTATGTATAATATTGCAAAGACTATATAGATCCTCTTTCTTGCATCAATGTGTTCAAAGAAAGAAAGGACTCTTGAAAGGATCTATAATCATATGTATTATAGACAGTCCTGTAAGCAATTTATGCCTTACTAAAGGACTGTGTATCCACATTTAGATTTGATTATGAACTGTTAATTATTTTACTTTAGAAATATGACAATCACATTTATAGTTGAAATAACCACACGGTAACACTGCAATTATTGTTGCTATCGGTAGTCTCCAGGAAAACAAGTTATATGATTGGACCAGTAACTGTTTATAGATTTCCTTTCTTCAAGGTTTCAATATCTGACAAACTATCATTACTGCTTTCAGGCTTGTGGAGAAGATTAACAATTCAATTGGCCAAGATCCAAATTCAAAATCTATTATTGGTGTTCTTGATATCTATGGGTTTGAAAGTTTTAAGTTTAATAGGTGAGCTAATAATTTCATCTAGCATTTAAGCTGTAGTTTTAGCCTGTTATCTGATAAGTTTATTTTTCTTAGTTTTGAGCAGTTCTGTATTAATTTTACAAACGAGAAGCTGCAACAACATTTTAATCAGGTTTGGTAATTTCTAGTACAATTTGGGATCCTTATCTACAAATTTTCTCCCAGATAATTGAAGCTTCTCTTACTGAACGATTGCAGCATGTCTTTAAAATGGAACAAGAAGAATACACCAAAGAAGAGATTGATTGGAGTTACATAGAGTTTGTTGACAACCAAGATGTTTTAGACCTAATTGAGAAGGTATTTTGCTGTTGCTTGTTGCCTCACCCATTTAGTATAAAATGCGTGTTTTTAATGCATAGCCTATAAAATGTAATATTTTCTTTAGTTATATAAACACTGCCTTTCTTCTCCTTCACAATAAGTTGAGGTAATGATGATTTTAATATTTAATCTTTTGCAGAAACCTGGAGGAATTATTGCACTTCTTGATGAAGCCTGGTATGTGTCGGGCAGTGATTTCATGTTGCTCTAAAATTGCTTTTAAGTTAGATAAGAGCTAGATGCATTACCTTTTCTGAAACTACATTCTTTCACTATCTTAGTTTTATGCTTGTATGCTATTTCCAGTTTGTTATAAGACTTAATGTCAGGCACTGCTTGAACTCTCTAGTTTTGGTTGGACTCATATTGGCCTTGTTGTGTTCACAGTATGTTTCCTAAGTCTACACATGAAACATTTGCTCAGAAGTTGTACCAGACATTCAAAAACAACAAGCGGTTTATCAAACCTAAGCTTTCACGGACTAGTTTTACCATATCCCATTATGCTGGGGAGGTAGATGTCTACGGTCTTTTTTATTATATGTTCCCTTTTATGACCTTTAAAACTGTAATATTTTGTTTTACTTCTCTTTTACATTTTGTTTCCTTGCCCAGGTGACATATCTGGCTGATTTGTTTCTTGATAAGAACAAGGATTATGTGGTAGCAGAGCATCAGGATCTGCTGATAGCCTCAAAATGCTCATTTGTGGCAGGACTGTTCCCTCGTTCTCCAGACGAATCTTCAAAATCATCGAAGTTCTCTTCAATAGGATCTCGCTTTAAGGTATTATTAACTTTTCCAACTCTTTTCTGAGCTCTATTTTATTTCATTACTGTACAGTATTTAACATTCGTTTCTCAGTTTACCTGGGACTTCTGTTATATGTTTTACAAGTAGTGAATAACAAGTTTCTGAAAAATGCAGTTACAACTTCAATCTTTGATGGAGACCCTAAATTCAACAGAACCTCACTATATCAGATGTGTGAAACCAAACAATGTTCTCAAGCCTGCTATTTTTGAAAATCTCAATATTATCCAACAATTGCGCTGTGGTGTGAGTACATCATTCTCTTTCTTTGTTTTTGATAGCTTTATATAATTTAGCACAGAAGCAAAAGTTACTTTGGCACGTGTTTACACTTGATGATTGTTTGTCTCATTGTTTTTGCTTTAGGGTGTCCTTGAGGCAATTAGAATCAGCTGTGCTGGATATCCTACAAGACGGACCTTTTATGAATTTCTTAACCGCTTTGGCGTTCTTGCCCCTGAAGTTCTGGATGGAAAGTAAAGCTCACGTCCTTTTTGTGCTGCTTTATATTTGATTTGGAAGATGAATTTTTTGTTTCTGAGAGCAGTTACTGTTGTTTCTATGGTTTAACTATAGTTTTCTCTTGCTTGCATTCTGTCTCCATTTACTTGTTAATTGTTTTTAATTGTTCCTTTTCAGCTACGATGACAAGATTGCATGCCAAATGATCCTGGATAAAATGGGTTTGAAAGGCTATCAGGTGATTGAGTGCTCCTTACAATTTGATATGTTAATGGTTGTGCATTGAAGGGTCATTTTTATAAATGAGTATTGTGAAACTATTTTCCTGAATAAATGACACCCTGCATATATGTACCAATATTTGAATTGCAGTTTAGAGAAGTGCTATCAACACGCTCTTTCAGACGCACTTTATTGGGTGAATTGTGTGGGTCCCATTAAATAGCATGGCCCCTGTGGCCTTGTCTACTTAGTATGAATTGCACGAAGTTCACCCCCTGATTAGGGTATCTTGGGAGCAATGTGTTGCTGACATTTCTCTTGTTTTAACACGTACATGGTGGTTAATCCACTTCTGTGCATCTGCTGCTGAAATAATTTATCTAATTATCTAAGAGCATGGTATGATGTTGAAGCATTAAGATTTAAGAAGACCCAATGTCTGAAGAGGCTCCTGGAGCTTTTGAAACAACCTTATGCTATTTCATGTTCAGTTGTTGATTATCCCAGGGGAAAAATTTGTAAGAAAGACCAAATAGTAGTATAAGCTTATGGGCACATTTGCTTGTTTGATCCGCTCTTATGATCTCTATAATTTCTATATGACTTTCAGCGCTTGCTGAATTTCGTTTCATGATTATTACCTTCTGCATCTTGTAACTTGTTAAACTATATGGAAGCCTATCCTATGAACGATTTTTGTAAACTATGAAAACAAAGATTTTTTATGGTTTACCAGATAGGCAAGACAAAGGTTTTCCTAAGAGCAGGCCAGATGGCTGAGTTGGATGCAAGAAGAGCTGAGGTTCTTGGAAATGCAGCTAGAATCATTCAGAGGCAAACACGCACCCATATTGCACGCAAGGAATTCGTTGGATTGCGTCAAGCTGCAATTAGTTTGCAATCTATATTGCGAGGTATCATTAATCTTCTGTTAATATGCTTGCTTTAATTTTTGTTTCTTCTGTGTTTTGTCGTTTGAGAATCGTGACCTTATTAGCATGTTTGGATTAGCTTATATGTTAGAAAAAAATAGTTTTCTTCTTCAGATTTTTGCCGATTTTTTTTAATTATAGTATATTTTGAATACAAAATTCCAAACCCATGAAGTTAATCTATCATCTGAAGCAGGAACTCTTATTTTGTGCTATTTAGATGTGCCTGCTGGCTACGTTCAATTATCTTCAAGACATTGTAGATTGGCAAGCTGCCATCGATACACTAATGTACTTTCAGTACTGATAGATGTACATAGCTTTAGCTGCTGACTATAAAGAATATAAAATGCAAATCTCAAATCAAAAGATAGTTCATGTTTTAGAAATTAGAAGTGAGCATCAGTTGTTACATTCATAAAAAAATGCTAAAATTTATATTATTGCTGGTTAAGCCTATGTATATTTATCCCTAGTTGGTTTTAATTCATGGTATTCCAGAGTTCACGCAGCATTAAATCGTTTGGGATTGTCTCCTAAAGTAGGTTTCTTTCGAGTGATTTATCTTAAGATGATTCTATTGATTCTTATGGTACTTTTCAATAACAAACAGGAATATTAGCACGTAAGCTCTATGAGCAGTTGCGACGTGAAGCAGCAGCTTTGAACATAGAAAAGAACTTCAAAGGATACATTGCCAGGAAGTCATACTTAGAAGCACGATCATCTGCAATTATATTACAGACAGGTTTAAGGGCTATGAAGGCTCGTGATGAATTTAGATTTAGAAAGCAAACGAAAGCTGCAATTCACATCCAGGTGCTTTTTAGAGTTAGACAGTTAATTGAGAAAAGGAAACCGTGCAACCTTTTTAGCTAACCTTACTATAATGATCTTTTGTGTTAATGTCTTCAGGCTCATTTGCGTCGGCATATTGAATATTCATATTATAAAAAATTGCAAAAGGCTGCAGTTGTTACTCAATGTGGTTGGAGGAGCAGGGTCGCTAGAAGGGAGCTCAGAAAGCTTAAAATGGTCTGGATGATACTTTCTCTTTTGGTCTTTTATGATGTTTTGTAATATGGTGCATTACATCTTGCTTTATAACAAGTTTCTCAGGGAGTAATTTTTTCTGTAACTGTATCCAGGCTTCAAGAGAAACCGGGGCTCTTAAAGAAGCAAAAGACAAACTGGAAAAACGTGTTGAAGAACTTACATGGCGTTTGCAAATTGAGAAGCGTTTGAGAGTAACTTCATTATCATATATTTACCGATATCTAATTGCCATTTTTAATGGCTGATATAAATGTTACAATTTTTAATACCATAAACTTAATGTTATTTTAACCTATTGCAGACTGATTTGGAAGAGGAAAAGGCACAAGAAATTGCCAAATTGCAGAATTCTTTACATGCAATGCAAATACAAGTTGAAGAAGCAAATGCCAGGGTCATCAAAGAGCGTGAGGCAGCACGGAAAGCCATTGAAGAAGCACCTCCAGTTATTAAGGAGACTCCTGTTTTAATTCAAGATACTGAAAAGATTAACTCCTTATTGGCGGAAGTCAGTAATTTAAAGGTAGGCAATCTTTGATTATATTGATGATACACCATCAATTTAATAGTTCATACTTCATACCATTTTCTGATGCAAAAAATTTATTAGTTTCTTGCGGGAAAATATGTTTAAAAAGGTTAATGACGGCTTTCTTGAACTGAATCAGTGAGCTAATGCTTCTACTTTTTAATTTTTAGTTTCTTAACCTTTAACTTTGTTCCTGATTGATTCTCTCAAATTAATGTCCAAGGAGTTCTTGGATTTCATTACATCATTCCAAAGACATTGATGAATATTTACATGATTATATGCTGATAGCTCATCCTGATATATTAGTTCAACTAAAGTTGTAGTTATCTAGCTTCTCTGTTATGTACATTCTCTGATAATTGGATTGGATAGTATTGATATTAAAATCAAAAAGTTCAAAACTTTCCTTACATAGGAAGGAAGGGCGAAGATAAGGGTGACAAAGAAAAGAAATAATATTAATCGTTACGGGGGTCTTATGACAACAGAGCACTTATTGAATCCCCTCATTTAATATCTGATACAGGAATCACTGTTATTGGAAAGAGAGGCTAAAGAAGAGGCCAGAAAAGCTCAGGCTGAGGCTGATGCTAGAAATGAGGAGCTTGTTAAAAAAGTTGAGGATTCTGACCGCAAAGTGGATCAACTCCAAGAATTGGTTCAGAGGTTAGTAATGCTTGAGGGGAAAAAAGACCTATGCTGTTAGTCAATAGTCGTTTGTTCCATAGTGTTTATATGCCCCTTGCATTGTCACATAAAAATGAATGAAGGATTTTTTGTGATGACACTGCAAATGTATAATATTTTAAAATACAAAAACAAACTAAGTTTTAGATATAAATCATTCACTTGCTTTTGCTTAAAGCTTAATCTTTTGAGATCATTGGTTTTTTACATGGTGCAAGTCTTTTTGACCTAGTGGTCGAAAGTTGAAATAAGCTTAATGTAGTTGAGCAGCCTATGCTTCTGCTTCAAGCTCAAAAGGCCTGTTAAGAATGTGTTAGATAGAATGCTTTCACCTAATAGTTTAAGGTATTGAGACATGTGGTTTGACACAGCCTAAATATATCAAATTTATGACTTAACATAATTTTACTTTTGTGTCATTTAACTTACAAGTCCTTCAAGAATTACTACTATTGTAGTTTGCCTTTCAACTATTATAAACCATTCTTTTACATATGTTCTTCATGTGTGGCTTTTTTTTATGCCTTTGGATGCATAATAAGTTCTTGTTTCACCTTTCCCCGCTAATAACCATATATACCTGCCTTAATATAGTCTAATTAACTTTTTAAATAACTCTACAATACAGATTGGAGGAAAAAATTTCCAATTCAGAGTCAGAAAATCAAGTTCTTCGCCAGCAAGCACTGGCTGTATCACCGACTGCAAAATCTCTGTCTGCAAGACCAAGGACAGTGATAATTCAGGTAAGAAAACAAACACGAGGACTCAACTCTACAGTATATGAAGACAGGTTCATGATGAAATTTTGTGTATGATATGCAGAGGACACCAGAAAATGGGAATGCTATAAATGGTGAAGCAAAAATTGGATCAGTAAGAGGACATTGTTGTTTTTTACTAATATATATTTGAAATATATTTTGGCAATGTAACATTTTGTTTAATTTGTTAAATTCTTACCTTCTACTTCTCTCAGGATATGACTCTTGCTGTGTCCAATGTACGTGAGCCGGAATCTGAGGGAAAACCTCAAAAATCTCTCAATGAGAAGCAGCAAGTGAGTGGATACATAGATGCATTGAACAATCTGAATCTGAACCTCCCATAGATACTTCAAAGTTCCTTTTCGATTTAAATATTTTTTCCTTCATTTTCTTCTTGATTACTCTTAAAAAAATATTCATTTGCTGGTTCAGGAAAACCATGACTTGTTGATCAAGTGCATATCACAAGATTTGGGATTTTCTGGGGGCAAACCTGTGGCTGCATGTCTCATATATAAATGCCTTCTTCACTGGAGATCATTCGAAGTTGAAAGAACAAGTGTCTTTGACCGTATCATTCAAACTATAGCTTCAGCTGTTGAGGTAAGTTAACTCTTTTGGATTCCTTGTATATTATTCATGATGCAGTGCCGAAATTATGTTACTGAGTGTGTGTTCTGCACCATTGAAGGCCCAGGATAACACTGATGTATTAGCCTATTGGTTGTCTAATACATCTACTTTGTTGTTGCTACTCCAACGCACTCTCAAAGCAAGTGGAGCCGCTAGCTTAACACCACAACGGCGGAGAACAGCATCATCTTCTCTGTTTGGAAGAATGTCTCAAGTATGAGGCAACTGCATATCCTTTCTGAAAAAAAAGTTATGTGTTTATTTGGATTTCATTTATATTCTTACAATTTGGTTGCCTTTTGTGATTTTAGGGGCTTAGGGCATCTCCTCAAACTGCTGGGTTGTCATTTATGAATGGTCGAAATCTTAGTAGACTGGATGATTTACGACAAGTAGAAGCTAAATATCCGGCACTTCTGTTTAAGCAACAGCTTACTGCCTTCCTTGAAAAAATATATGGAATGATACGAGACAACCTAAAAAAGGAGATATCTCCATTACTTGGACTGTGTATACAGGTAAAAAATATCTCTACATTTTTTTGCGCGAGAATGACAATCAATTTTTTAATAAACTTTCATTGGTTAAGAGTCTTTAGCATTGTTATTTATGTTAATATACCCAGAATCATAACCAATATTTATACAAATCGGACAAAATATAAGTTGTGTATAGAACATCAGATACACAGGGCATCTGTAAAGGAGGCACTGTGCCTATAGTGACTGCTGAAGATTGATGACCACGAAAGAACACCTTTCCCTTTCTACATGATAAATCAGAAAATAATACATAGAGAGGAAACATTATCATTTGCTAATCACACCTAGACAGGACTATCTTCTAGTTTCATGTTAAAAAATTGTTAGAAGTAATCCCTAAAAAATCATTAGTTGGTTCATGTGCTTGTTCTGTCTATATGCAGCAGTCACATCACATGAGGGTTATACTACCTAGTAATATAAGCTTAATTTTTGGGTTTATTTATTTATTTTATCTCGTCTTATGATAAAACAAGTGCAGGCACCAAGGACCTCACGCCAAGGTTTAGTAAAAGGACGTTCACATGCTAATGCGGTTGCTCAGCAAGCTTTAATTGCTCACTGGCAAAGTATTGTGAAGAGCTTAAACAATTATCTAAAGATAATGAAAGCAAATTATGTGAGTTTCCCTTTCAAGGTCTGCTTTTCCGTTGTCTGAATATGATCTTAACCTGTTAGAAGTCTGGTTTAACAGGCACCTCCTTTCTTGGTCCGTAAAGTGTTCACTCAAATATTCTCATTCATCAATGTTCAATTATTCAACAGGTAATCTGTCTCCCCATTTCGCAATGTATGTCATATAGCAGAATGCGTACTTTTTTATGGACCTAATCTTATCATTCCTGCAGTCTTCTGCTGCGTCGCGAGTGTTGTTCGTTCAGCAATGGGGAGTATGTAAAGACAGGATTGGCTGAATTAGAACAATGGTGTGTCGAGGCAACAGAGGAGGTCAGCACGAAGCACTATTTCTGATCTCATACCTTTTTTTTGTTCAATTTTCAATCTTAACCTTAATCTATTGTGTGCAGTACACTGGCTCAGCTTGGGATGAACTGAAACATATCAGGCAGGCTGTTGGATTTCTGGTAAGAATCACTTTCATACAAATTCAAATTCAATCCAATTCAGTGTTGATACTATCGAGTAAATGACTGGCTCTCATTCTTCTATCTCAGGTGATACATCAAAAACCCAAGAAGTCTCTGGATGAAATAACAAAGGAGCTTTGCCCTGTGGGTGCCCATTTTTTTTTTTCCTGTTACTATTTATGAGTTCACTTCGCCCTGATTCTCTTATTAAGTATAATATTTTGGTGTAACAGGTTCTCAGTATACAACAGTTATACAGGATAAGTACCATGTACTGGGATGACAAATATGGCACTCACAGTGTCTCTACAGACGTAAGTTGACGTTGCTAATATTTGTGTGTGTAAATCTGGCTTCTCTGCAGTCATCTGGGAATCTGAGCCGTCAGCTATCTAATCTGCATACAATGGCTCAGATTCTGTGACTTTACTGACTGCATCTCTGTTTTAATATTTTTGCTAGTTCCTGATTATGCGCAGGTTATAACGAGCATGAGAGCTATGATGTCTGAGGACTCTAATAATGCTGTCAGCACTTCTTTCCTATTAGATGATGACTCGAGGTACTGTGTAAACCTCAGCCAACAATTTAATATTCCATTCCTGGTCTTCGCTGTAGCAGTTCTTGAATCTTTGAATTTTGGATGCAGCATTCCTTTTTCGGTGGATGACATTTCCAAATCTATTCAAGAAGTAGAAGTAGCTGACGTGGATCCTCCTCCTTTGATACGTGAAAACTCAGGATTTGGGTTCTTACTAGCACGCTCGGAGTGATGCTCATAATCAGTGATTATTGCTTCTGATGCTCCTCCATTGTGGCTATCCCTCAGGCATTGCACAAAGATGCAGGTGCCAAGCTGTGCATATAATTTCTTTGTCATCACGTGTATAGTATATTTTTGCCAACTCAGGCTGCTAATATTGGTGTGTTGCCTGGGTTAATTCATTTTTACCCCTCAAGTTTCATCAACACGTGGGGTTTTGTTAAGAAGCCGCGTCACAAGTCACGTGACTAATGGCGATCAACGACAGGCAGGTGTCCAGGCACTTCTGGCACACCTGTCCAAGATTATTTTCTCTTATTTTTGGTTTTCAAGTGTTATAGGTGAGTGCAATCAGTGACTCTGTGGTCTTTATAGGGCATGTTTATTTCTTGTGGTTCCTATTTGTGTTTACTTGTGCAATATTCTTTTTTTTTTCTTTCCAAATTTAAGCATAAGATAGTATTTATTTATTTGTTTTGAACGACTGAGTTATAATGAAAGATGACTCAGTGCACATGTACAGACGTTAGATCATTTATTTGAGTTTCATTTATTTTTTTAGCTGTATCTTCAAATATGTAGAAAGCCACTCAAAGGACTGGCATTATGTGGAGTTAAATTTTCTTTTGCTATTTACAACTGGAAGATACCGGCTTTTAGCTAAGAGTGACTAATTTTTTAACCAGGCATTTCCTTGAATTTATCTTTATTTTTCTCTTCATCTGCTATCACATTACGTCTTTTTTTTTTCTTCCCATCTTTCTTTCCCAAAGTGTATTCATAAGTAGGGATGCAAAAATATCTTCGCTTAAGAACATAGTCCTTCAGTGAGTTCCGTCTATCCTTGGCACTATTCACTCAAGGTTAAATAATAAGTAATTGTTAATTGTTGATAGTGATTTACAGAAGAAAAGTGTGAATATGTGAAAGGAGCTATGTGCAATTAATTGAATGAACATTACCATTACTTACAGCTGAAAGCCATTCTGAAGGCTTGTTTTGTAATACTAATTACCATTTGTTCGGTTTGGGCCATGCTTGCCTTTCACGATGTCTTGATGGATTCTTGTGATAATTTTCGTACAGACTGTATTTTGTATCTGTATATTACGCATCCAGAAACTTAACGTTAAATTTAAGGCTATGTGCCGTAAACTAATCTGTCTTTGAAGTTTGATACTTGGCATGAAGTGCTTCAGCAATTTTAAGCGCTAAATTTCTACAAATGCTTTGTATCACTATGTTTTGATTCTATTAAATCTGACATTATTTAAGGTCTCTATAGGGTGGACCAAGAGTAATTTAGTCCACCGGCGGACCATTGATTAAACACCATTGGATCTGAGATTCTTGGGATATTTATTAATTGGATGGATTCTTGGAATATTTATTAATTGGATGGATAGAATTGAATGAATGATAAAATGGTAAAAATATAAATAAAATATTTCAACAAACCTTCCTTCAACTAAGCTAACCCCACAGTTCAAAAAAAAAAAACTAAGCTAACCCCAACAACCATTGCCTCCACCAACCTTTTCCCAGGTCTAGCCCTTGATCAAGCAATGACTCATGCTCTGTCAGTGTCTATTCATCAGAGAGCTGCATTGCGGCCTGAACCTTCAATGTTGATTGTGAACCACCCACTATGAATCGCACGTATGACCATCATGGATTCAACTTCAGTTGTCACTGAACCCCGTGTTCGAAATGCACTGAGCCAAAACCAGAACTGCACCGCCTTCGTGGTCCAAAAACCCTATGCTCCATCCTCAGCACTGTGTTGCAACCATTGTGGTTATGCCTGGAAGATTCAACAAGCTCTGCAACCATTGTGGTTCTCCTGAAAGATTCAACGAGTTCTATAATCGTTTCCGTTGCCACACCCTGTGACCTTGGATCACGAAGAAGAATATTTACCTCTGGACATGATCAAGCCATCGTGTGTTCTGGTTTGGATTGTGCAAGTTTAATCCCCTAATTTTTCCCCGCTTAAAGTTTAAAAGTAAAAAAGTTTTTTGAAGTCTTGATAACATGTAAAGGGTTTTTATAAGATTAGTTTTAAAACAAGAGAAATTTGATAACATGTAAAGGGTTGAAATTGAATATGTTGATCAGTGGGTTTAATTTAAAGGGAAGAATGTCTACTTAATCAATTCATTTTTTAAACATTTTGTGTAGAAGATGGGGATTTGAGATTGTTAAGTTTAAAAAAGGGACCTAATTATTAATATTAAATTTTGATAGACTAATTCTAATTGTAATAAAAGGATGAAAGAACAATTAAATCAAGAAAAAAAATCTGGTTGAAGTATGAATAAAACCACTTATAACTAGTCTCACAAGAAAGACAATTGGGGCTTCTCAAAACATTTTTGCAGTACAGCCAGGTAAATATTATTCACAGGCAAGCCGGAGTGCTTTTTAACTAAAATTGTTGTTAGGTGTTAAAAATTTAGGAGTCTCAAATTGATACTCATCTGCCAAAAACCATGCATATATATATTTTTAACATTCAACCTATCCACACTTGCAAGACTTTATTCTACAAAGTATCCATTTGAAGGAATGCACATTGGATAAGAAGAAAGAAAAGAGAAATATGTATTTACTATCCTACTCCTACCCATAAGATTGTGTATATTCAGAACCATAAATCAGTAACAAAACAAATACAACTACAAAGATACAAGGATATCAGTTGAGTACTACGTCACGAGTCAGATGTCCCAACAGCATCGTTACAACCATTTTCCACCACCATTGATGATTGATCCAATTGACCTTGAGAAGGTTGTACCTCTGATTTCTTTTTCTCCTTTAGAATTGCCTGCCTAGGCATTACTTCCAACAGAAAACTTGCTCCATTCCATATTGAAGCAGAAACCTTGAGTATTTGGAAAACTACATGCAATTCATATGACAAGAATATGGGGACAGTCAATGCCATTGTCGCCACGGTAAATATGCCTTGTAGAAAAATGTACATTAGCAAGCGATTTTGATCCCCAAGCAACCCACTTAAGCGCCACCATACATTGTTTGCTTTCTGAGCTTTCTTCGAGAGTTCCCTATGAAAAATTGATGTCCATAATGAGAAAGAACTCTTGTTACAACTTCTAATGAAAAAGTAGTAGACATGTTTTTGTAAACTTGGAGAAGTGTGTGAGTGGTTATTGATTACCTGTAGGAAGTCATGACTTCAGGATCTCTTAGAAACCTCTGTCGGCGCAAGACATTGACAATGAGGAAGTATAGAACCTGCCACAGAGTGTAAGCTACTAAGGGAACCAGAAACAGCCATGTCCAAAGATAGGATTTATCTTCGACATAAGGCCATGTGGCCCTTAGAGCAGTTCCCTCAGGATGCATTGCTTCGAAGGTTGCAGGATTCCACCACCGAATAGTAAAGAAAACCAATCCTGTAAAGAACTAGAGTTTAAGACATAAAAGAACCAAAACGGATATGATGATAAACATGAAGTTTGCACATCTATCACAAGTCCGTGCAATGGTAAATCTTTAGCAATGCAATATCTGTGTTGAAGTTCAAAAGAACTATTTGGTTGAAAGCATATAAAAGCTGAAATGGACACAATAAGAAACATAACTTTCACATGCCTATAACATGTCCAATCCACTATTCCACTGGTGGCGTATATCTCTAGCAATGTGATATCGACGCAGAAGTTCAAGCTGCTACACAGATCAACCCATTCTAAAATCACATATGTTCACTAACCTATAGTGTGAATACAGGTGCGAATTCAAATATTCACCAACTCTGACCAGGAAAGCTCATTTATATTATCACTGAACATACAAAGGTTGAACAACTAAGAATGTCTCACCCCCATGTGATGCTAAACAAACACTAAATATTTATATACAGCATGGAACTCTTGAACAGTATTTTTACTTCAAATTTTCTTCTTCTAACAGTAGGATCTAGATGAAGGCCAGTACCACTCCATGATCTTTTGAACTTTAAATCGAAAACTCATCTAGATAGTAGAGTTTGAACACAAGCTAGAAATTTTTTTTTACCAAAAATGTTTCATAACAAAGTACCATCTCCTAAAAACTTGTACATGATATGCATAAGACAAATACCCGACAAACTTTTCTGGATAAAAGGAAAATACACCTTAAACTCAATATTTGACCATTGAAGGCAAAAGTTAACAAATATCATAGTAGAAGCCTACAGTTTTCCAAAACTTTATTTTCTTGCTTAGAAAAAAGAGAAACTATGAAGAGGAAGGTCTAATTTACCAGGTAAAAGATGGATAAGAACACTGACAATTTTGTCGAGAGAGCTGAAAACCAAGCTGCAACGCCAAACAATCAAAGCCCATGCTAATGGCCCCTGAAAATGCACTTGAATAAGTCATGAAGTCCACAAATGAACCATTCTTTTACCAAGGAGTACAATAACAAGGATAGCGCTCTTACCTCAGCAAAAGAAAAGCAGACCATGAAAAGCTTTTCATTCCTTGGATAACAAAGAAGATCAACCAAGAAGATTGTATTTGCATAATAGCAGAAATCCTGAAACAAGAGCAATCATGTAACTGTTTTACTTTCATAACTTATATCTAGAGATGCAAATCATAAAATATTAGTCACTAGATCCATATGCTAGTGCTTAATGGGAATAATGAGACACTGTTTTAATGAGTTGAATAAATAATGGCATTGAAACACAATCTAAATTGACAAAGCCCTCATCATCACTAATTGAGCTTACTGATGTAAAAGATCAGACCAATCAACAACGACAACAGCAACAACAAGAAGTCAACAGCAAAGCCTTTTTCTACTAGATGGAGTCGACTACACGAGTCATGTACTAAGTCTAAAGATAAATCATTACTTTGAGTCACTCTTAATTATTTGACTTATATTTTTTTCTTGGTCTCCCTCTATGTTTAACTATTTGATTAACCTCTATCTTCTCCCTCTAGTCAACCCTCCTTGACATTTCTTCTACGGGTCTTCTTCACATTTGTCCAAATCCCCAAAGATGAGGGGTGATTCAGGTGAGATCCAATGTAGATCCAACTTTCTATTCGCTCGTGGGATCCGGGCGTTTGAGACAAGTTTTAAATATATATAATCAATCTTTTAGAGTGAAAACAAACGAAAGAAGACTTCCATCTCCAAATTTGACTCAGATGTGGTTCGCTTCTTTTGGGGTGTGAGGTGTTGTATTAATGGGCGATGGTTTGATAATACAAGAGGGAAGTTCAGTAAAAGCAACAGGAAGAATTGCTCAGAATAGACATGTCTGTGAAGATGCAGACTACCTGCACCTGGACAGAAAGACCCTATAAAGCTTCACTGTTCCCTGGGATTGGCTTTGGGCTTTTCCTGCGCATCGCGATTCGACTTTGATCATTATGGATTGGTACCACGATCTAGTCCCAGGCAAGCAGACCTAATTTACCATCTTTTCTACAACAGGAGCTATCCCATTTTCTTTTCTAATAATCATATCTTGTCTTGTAAAACGCTCATCTAACTTAACATTCTCATATTTCTGACATTGATTTTGCTTTCTTCTTGGCTTTTAACTGCCCATCATTTAGTCCTACACAATAATGTCGGTCTTATAACTGTGAAGTAAAATTCTCCTTCAAGACTGTACTGTAGTTTTCTATTGTCGATTATCGCCCAAAGCATTGATCTATTTCATCCACACTGCTCAAATCATGCGGCAGACATCAACCTCGATCTACCCATCATCTTGTATGACAGATCAAAGGTACTTAAAGCATAGGATTTGTGGTATTATTCTTAATTTACATCTACACAATACAGTTTGTGCATCTCTAACTAAACTTACATTTCACATACTTTGTTTTACTTATATGTAGGCAAAAGCCCGGTTTCAATGGCTTGTCTGCACATCTCTAACTTTCCATTTATTTCTTCTCTCGACTCTCACTAAGATTATATCATCTGCCAAAAACATGAATTGTGGCACAATCCTTTGGATATGTTTAGTAGGTATATCCAGAATCAGGATACAAAGATAAGGGCTCAATGTTGACACTTGGTGAGCCTCTATAGTTATGGGGAAATCTTTAGCATCCCCGCCCAATGTTCTAACACTAGTTGTGACCCTTCATATATATCATTGATTGCTCAAATTTAGGCAGTTTGAACTCCTTCCTTCTCTAGAACCTTCCACAACACCTCTCTAAGTACTTTATCGTATATCTTTTTCAAATCAGTGAAAAATCAATTTTTTTATTTCTGTGATTTCTCTCCATCAGTCTCTGTAACAAGTATATAGATTACATTTTGGTCTTCTCAGAATAAAACCAAATTGCTTTCGATGTGGTCTCTTATCTTCATACCCACTCAATCACTCTTTCCAAAACTTTTTTAGCGTGACTCATGAGTACCCCCGGCTTGTATACCCACACTAGTTGTGACTCATTTATACATATTTTTTTAGTCCTCAAATTTAAGTAATTGGTACCATTACATCTTTTGTCCAGAACTTATTTGTAATAGGCTCAGCCCATTTCTGGATAGTGTATTTCCTATTAGACCAATCAGATAAATGCCTTTCTCTAAATGCTCCATAACACATCACAACCATTTCAATATTTTGTTTTTCGTTACGTGCACATAGATAAATAATCTCACAAGAGATGTCCACACACTATTGGAGGTATATCCAGCATGTGCAATCCGGGTTTCTAAGATAGAGAATACTCTGCTAGCCAGTTTGCTACCCTATCTGCCTAGAGCAACTCCGGAGTAATATGAACAGCCAAATAACGTCAAAATAGACCTTTGATTACATACACTAGTTCACCATTCATTTAGCTATACCATAAGAGAGAAAGTAATGGTAAATAACATAACTAATCCTTCATCTACTTTATTAGGGAATAACTTTGACATGTCCATGATCAATGATCTTCTCTGTCTAAGGCTGCATATTCAGTTGGACAATGTGTAATACCTCAACTGGATTCTTTTATTGGTGGGTTCTGTGCCTTTAGGTTCACTCAGCTTTAAAAATTACTCTTTAATAAACAATTGGCAGTTTTCATCTCTGGTTTGACAGTCACAGATGATTGATTACGGTCTCTAAAGTAGTGCCAATGAAACTCACACTCATCGTCAAAACAAATATGAGAATACTAAATGCTAAGGAATGCCCTTAGGGCACTGATAGGGGAAAAATTAATAGGATGGGGATAATATCAAGGGTGTCCACTAGAAGAAACCAACAGAACAGTTAGTAATTAGGAGGGAAGTGAGACAGTTAGAACGGTGGTTAGGGGAAGCTATTAAATAGCAGAATTATAGAAGGAATAGGAATCTTTGGGAGAATTTGTTTGTACCTCACCTAGCTACTAACTGTCCTGTTTATTTCTTCTAGTGTTCACCCTCCAAAATTTCCCCACCCTATTACTTTTGTCCCTATCAGGTACTGGTTAGAGAAATAAAAATAAAATATAAATGGAAGGGAAAGTATTTCCTATAATAGAAACAAGAAAGTTATTTAATACTTGTTTTTTTATGTAGTTGGAAACATTTAACTCAACATTTAATGCTCCGCAACCAATATCTTATGATATTGTTAGCCAGACCCAAACAAGTATAAGCTTCCAGAATCAAATGATGATTCCATTATACGTGCAGAGTACAGTTCCAAAACCAGAAATTGAGATATGCTTGCTTACCAGTAGATAGTAGTGCCATTTCTTGAACCTATAGTATATCCAACGAAGCGGAACAAATATGAAGAAGAACAAACAATATACATAGGGTATGTCTTGGGGTCCTGGTAGGAAAAACAGATGAAACAAAAAAACTATGAATTTATTGAAAGAAAACATTCCAAAACCTTACAAATGCATGACTGAGACATATCAACTTACTTGCCCCCAATAGGAAGCAGAACCCACCAAAGCCAAGGACCCCCAAAAGATGTGTCACCTGAACATTTGTAGAAGAATGATCAACAATTGAAGCTAGTTCAATATTGACATAGTTCAATTGAAGCTACCCACTGGATTGATTAACACGCAAGGAAAAAAAAACCATTTTTTTAAGCAAAGTTGAAATGGGAGAACCCAAAAACCGACCTTGTTGATGAACTTTTCGTGTTCTTCGGCTCGTTTGGCGATCTTAACGGCCTGTTCGGAAAGCATTTGCTTCGTCTGCACAGCTTGTTTGGAAAGCATTTGCTTCAAAAACCAAGAGAGACCCACGTCGTAAAATCGAAAAATTCGACAGAAACATGTGTTGGAACCGAATCAAAATCGTACCTTGGATCTATCCCTGAGCCTCTGTTTGATCTTCGGTGGTGATTCGCCATTGGTGAACTCTGCTGCGTGGTCCTCGTTGTCGGACATTTTTACTGCAACACAACCAAGTTGGCAACTTGCGCTCCAGAAGAGATGATGAGATGATAACACAGAAAATCTGTTATCGAATCATGAAGGCAACGCACTCAGAAATGGAAGTTTCTGGTTAATCCACAATCACTCTTTACATCTCCAACCTTTAAATATAAGATGCCTCCAAATAGAATAGAATAGAATATCCATGTTAGGGTGCCACTTGATAGGTTATAATAATGGATCCCTCTCATCTATAATCATTTACAAATTCAACATAATGTTGTTTGATTAAAATGATTAATTATGTTTTTAATTCAATAACTATTTTTTTTTTGAAGAAAATTCTATAATAACTAATTAAAAAACAATAACTTGTATTGATTTAATTTTAATTTAATATTAAATTTTAATTTAATATTAAATTTTAATATAATATAAGAAAATATGTTAAAATAGTTTTGGAGGAGGTGAATTGGCGCGGTTCATATCTACCATGAGAGACATCAAGCTCCTCCTGAGGCAGAATTGGTTTCGGTGGATCCCGAGAGAGTGCAATAAAGTTGCTGACGGTTTGGCTAAAATATGTGTTAGCTTTATTAATTCTTGTACCTTAGAAGTTGTTGTTCCGGACCCGAAACTATAAACTCTGAGAGGTTTGCTCTTTAGTTTCATTCTACGGTTATAGTTTGAATTTTTTTCAATGAATAAAAAAAATGAAAGTACAATATTGAGTTCATGAAATTTAAGCTTGAAAAACCAGAACGAGGTTAAAAGCCGCAGCAACAAAAGGAAAATAATGTGTAGATACCCGCAAGAAAAATATTTTCCAAAAATTCATATCAAATTAAAATGTAACTTTTAATTGATATTTCATCAAAGGGACTAATAATTAATTAATTTAATTAATAATTTAAATTTTAATAAATCATCATTAACTAAATGAAGAATTTTGTAAGCCATTGTTAAATTAACTTTTAAAACTCTGTGAATGTGAATGCGAATACAGTTACGTTAAATATTTAAAAAAGAGGGGTTTGCCGCTCATAGTGATCTTACTGCTTAAATTTTGAAAAATAATTAAATACACCTAAAAAATTAACTTTTAGAGCATTGCTACATCACACCATAGTTCCATACATAATATAGACGAACCATTAACCAAACACGACTTTTATTCAAAATTTTATTTAAAATAAATAACAATTTAAGAAAGCCAAAATATTCATCATTCAATGATGGTGCATTAATCGTGCGTGTGTCGTGCTAAATAGTTTCGTGTTATTTAGCATTTTCCTAACTTTTTACTTAATATATTAATGAAATTTCAGATTCCACACAAGCCGACTTACATCGACAACAATATAATAAAATGGGTGGGGCTTTAACCCATAAGTCCATAACCCACGGGATGTGAGAACTTGTTATGTTTCACTATTAACCCTTTAGGGCTTCGCTCACGCAAATAGACACAATTCGTGTCATTTAACGAGAGAATTAATCACTGTTGTAAGTAATTGATACCCTAGGCTAAAAAAATACTAACCTTTTTGGTATGAGAAAGTTTATCATTTTTATTTATTCAGTATTTATTATTCTTTTTTTTTGGGTAAACTTTGTCACCAGCAGATTTCCTACTCTTTTAACACGTAAACTATTTCAAAGGGACAATACATATTGTTCTGAAATGGGGGCCAAAGTGAATCCTTCACCCCAAATTTTTTTAGAGGATTATGATTTATTCACAACTCACTTTATCTTTCATCTCATTTTTACTTAATTCAATTTTCTAGCTCTCTCTTCTTTTCTATCACATTATTCATCATATCTTTCATATTTCCTCTTTTCTCTTCCTATCTGCATAATGTGGAGGTGGTTTTAGAGTCTGGATAAATTTTTTTCTTTTTAAGAACTTTTAGAATCAAAGCAAGATGTATATCTACCAAAATAAAAAGCAAGATGTGTATATTCTTGAAACATGTGTATTCTTGAAATCTATAAAATGGACCTCCGAACTCAATTTTTTTTTTTAGGGAAATGTTGTCAACTTGATTGCTTTATTTTTATGGTTAATAAAAACACAAAAACGCGAGGAAAGGGGAGAGACAGAAAATTAGAAAAATGGTATGAAAATAACAAGAATGGATCACTGAAAACAAAATATTGTTATTCCGTTTGAAATTGAAACGAGAGATTGGTGAAGGAACGAACGAGCAACATTGATTTAACAAAACAACAATTCTTGTTCGCTTTCCTTCTCAATCTCTCTCTTTCTCTTTCTTCTCCCATTAACCTTGTTTCATATTTAATCAATGACGTTTTCTTTTTCATGCATGATGAGTACCATTTTTTCCCCTCATGATCATATTTTGAATAATTTTGGATTCTGTTTTGGTTAATTTGAATCGTTTTGTTTGCGGAACAACACAATTCGATGTTGTCGAAATCTGAAGGTGATAAGAAGAGTGGTGAAGAGCTGAACAAGTTGCTATTAAAAGATGTTGAAGCTATAAACAAAGATAAAAGCTCTCCCAGGAATTCAACATCATCACCCAAATCAAAGCCTAAAGAAGACAACAATTCGCGCAAGGATAAGAAGTCTATATGGAATTGGAAGCCATTGAAGGCCCTTTCCCTCACCAGGAACAGGAAGTTCAATTGTACTTTCTGCCTCCAAGTCCATTTGATTGAAGGGTTGCCATTGAGTTTCAATGATTCTAGCCTCTGTGTGCACTGGAAGAGGCGCGACGAGCATTTGGTAACCTCTCCAGCCAAGGTGATTCGAGGTGTTGCTGAGTTTCAAGAGATTTTGACTTACACGTGCTCAATCTATGGAAGCAAGAGTGGACCCCAAAATTCTGCAAAGTATGAAGCTAAGCACATTTTGCTTTATGTTTCCGTGGTTGGTGCGCCAGAATTTGAGTTGGGGAAGCACCGGGTAGATCTCACGAGGTTGCTTCCTCTCACATTGGAGGATCTTGAAGAGGAGAAGAGCTCAGGGAAGTGGACTACAAGTTTTAGATTATCAGGAGCTGCTAAGGGTGCATTGATGAATGTGAGTTTTGGGTATGAGGTGGTTGGTGATAACACTTGTGCTACGCCACATGACCTTAGTTCTCCAAATGTATTCACTCCAAGGCAAAATAGTATGGTTTTGATGGACTCCAATCAGCCTCAGCGGAGCGTGAAGCGTACCGGAAGTTTGCCAAATTTCATGTGGCGGGATTCAATTCAAAGTGTAGATGAGGTGAAGGATCTTCATGAGGTATTGCAATCCTCAAAACCAGTACGTACCAGCTCTGTAGACATCTTATATGAGAAGTTTGATGAAGAAAAGATATATAGTCCTCTACACAACGAGCCTGAACTTGGTGAATTCAAAGAAAATCTTGAGAAACTGGATGCTTGTTTTCCATCTGATTCCGATGACGAAAAGCAAGAACGAGAAGAGATTCCGGGTAATGAAGGAAAAACATGTATTCCAGTGCATGACAGGCATGTATTTGATGTGTTTCAAGAAAAGGTGGAGACAGTTAAGCCATATGATACTGAAAACGAAAAGCAAGAACAAGAAGAGATTCCAGGTAATGAAGGAAAAACATGTAGTCCAGTGCATGACAGGCATGAATTTGATTTGTTTCAAGAAAAGGTGGAGACAGATAAGCCAGATGGTTACTTTTCACCTGATTATGGAAAAGAAGATTTCCTAGAGTGTGAAGGTAGTGAATTTTCTGTTGTAGATCAAGGCATTGAATATTCATCAAATGAAGATGATACACTAGAGGAATCCATTATAAAACTTCTTGTTGATGCTCATACATTTGATAGTAGCCCTACTCTAGATACTGTTAAACAGGATTCCCAGGATGAGCTGAGTGATAGTTATGAGGAAAGCGCTACGGGGCATGATTTTTTTGACAAAAAGGATGACTTGTGCACCAAAGAACTTCTCCTGCAAGAGATAGAATCAGCTTTGAATAATGTCTCAGAGCTGGAGACAGTAGCACTGCAATCTCCTAATATTATGGAAGCAGAATCTGGATGTAAGATGAGAAACTCACATAGCTTGGATGATGTGACAGAATCAGTGGCCAGTGAATTTTTTAGTATACTAGGCATAGAGCATAGTCCAATGGACTTGAGCTCTGAAAGTGATCCTGAGTCTCCGAGAGAGCGTCTTTTAAGACAGTTTGAGAAGGATGCTTTGTCTGAGGGGTTCTCTTTGTTTGATTTTGACATGGCAAATGATGATGATGAAGAAGAAGACGACAAAGAAGATAGTGGCTATGATGCTTCTTATGGATCTGAGAAGTTGAATTTCCCTGAAGGTATCACATCACTATCCTTATTGCAAGATCTGCAGGAAGAGCATCTGATTGAGTCTAAGGATGTGGAGAGCGAACAGAAGGGCCAGATGCTAGAAGACTTGGAAACAGAAGCCTTAATGCGTGAATGGGGTTTGAATGAGAAGGCTTTTCAGCCTTCTCCACCTAAAGACTCTGCTGGTTTTGGAAGTCCAATTCATCTACTACCTGAAAAGCCTATCATATTACCTCCTCTGGCAGAAGGGTTAGGTCATTTTCTTCAGACAAAAAATGGGGGATTTCTACGGTCTATGAATCCCTCACTTTTTAAGAATGCTAAAAGTGGTGGAAGCTTAATCATCCAGGTTTCCAACCCTGTTGTGGTTCCTACAGAAACGGGTTCAGGGATAATGGAGATTTTGCAGTGTTTTGCATCACTCGGAATTGAAAAGCTTTCGATGCAGGCTAACAAGTTAATGCCTCTGGAAGATATCACAGGGAAGACCATGCAACAAATATCATGGGAAGCTATACCAGTCTTAGAGGGAACATACAGGTTTGTCTATCATTTTTTATCACTTGTCTTGTTCTTTAAAATGTTTTAGACAATGTTTGAATAACTGTTGACACCGGTATAAACAGATGTTAATCCCCACTTCGAGATAAAAAGTTAACGAAATTCTTCTTATGAATTGGGATAAAAGTCTGTTCACGTTGCACTTAACTGGTATCCAAACACACACTTGCTGATTGAATTTCGCTTCTTTTTATGTAGGCAAACCTATTTGCAGCATGATTTGGTAACAGGGCAAGATTCTACTTGCATACTAACAGGCTTGAAAGAAGCATTATCTGGAGTAAGGTCTGATAATAAGTTTAGTTCAAGTTCAGTTGGCAACCAGATAGGCTCAGGGCTTGTTTCATTGGAAGATCTTGCTCCATTAGCCATGGATAAAATTGAAGCACTTTCATTGGAGGGTTTGAGAATACAATCTGGGATGTCAGAGGAAGATGCACCATCTAACATTATTGCCCAATCTTTTGGAGATATTTCAACTCTCCAAGACAAAGGAGTTAATGTTAGTGGATCTCTAGGCTTAGATGGAGCTGCTGCATTGCAGTTGTTGGATATAAAAGATAGCAGCAACACTAGTATTGATGGGATAATGAGTCTATCATTGAGACTTGAAGAATGGATGAAGCTGGATTCAGGTGAGATTGATGATATAGATAATATAAGTGAGCATACTTCAAAGCTTCTTGCTGCACATCATGCCAACTCTTTTGATCTAACTCGTGGAAACTCAAAGGGAGAAAATAAACAGGTCAAAGGCCATGGCAGGAAGTGTGGTTTGCTTGGAAACAATGTCGCAATAGCATTAATAGTGCAACTTCATGACCCTCTGAGAAATTATGAGCCTGTTGGAACACCAATGCTTGCTCTTGTCCAAGTTGAGAGAGTGTTTGTTCCACCAAAGCAAAAACTCTACATGAGAGTGTCCGAGGTCAGGAATGATAATGACAAGGATGATGAGTGTGAAATGGTAGAAAAAGTGGAGTTGAAGGACAACAAAGAGGATAAAAGTTCTAAAGAGGAAGGCATTCCTCAGTTCAGAATTACAGAAATCCATGTTGCAGGACTGAAGACTGAGCCAAGCAAAAAGAATCTTTGGGGCAGTTCTAGTCAGCAACAATCTGGTTCTCGCTGGTTGCTTGCTAATGGAATGGGAAAGGATAGTAAGAAGAATCAAATATTGAAGTCCAAGATTGCAGCTAAATCTAGTGCTCCGGTTACCACAAAGGTGCAACCTGGTGATACATTATGGAGCATATCATCTCGTATTTATGGTACTGGAGCGAAATGGAAGGAATTGGTAGCACTAAATCCACATATAAGAAATCCCAATATCATTATACGGAATGAAACGATAAGAGTACTTTGACTAGTGAGTGGAGTGTGCATGATTCAATTTTACCCCACGAGAAGCAATGTGAATACATGCAACGTCTCTTAGATGTGGAGATGGACTTCAATGTAGGCGCATTCTTTAGTAAAGCATGCATCTATTGCATTTGTACTCTGGAATTAGATTTTGTATCCAGTAAATTGTATTGCAGTCCACGGCAAATTGAGCTGCTGTATGTTACAGCAAATTGAGCCTGCAATGAAAATATTTACTGGCTTTTGTGGTTCGTTTCCAAAGCATTACCATAGCATGTTCCAAGTTCCAGTGGCTTGGCAGAGCTTTAAGGAAGAACCCATAACTATTTTAGTAGCATATGATACGCAAAATGCTTAGTGAAAAAATTGACTTTAAAGCAATTTTCACCTTAACTCCAAAGACGCTAAAATGCTTAGTTGGGGCAGATCATAAATCTGATCAACCCAATCCAACTAAGTGCAAATGTAAACCCCAGGATGTAAGTCTGAATACTATCAAATATTAAAAAACATATCCACCGAAGTTCACAAGACAGAAGTACTGAAAATATATGCCATACAAACATGGCATGACAAAGGAAGCTTCAGCAACTATAACTAGTTAGAAGTCCTCCATGATTAAAATTTAAAAGTATGTTTGGTTTCAAATTTCGAAGCCTTTAAATGTATGTTTTGTCCAATAGAACTAAATCTTTGCTTTGATATTGGAATGCTTTTCTAAGGTGAGAACTATGAGAACTAACCACATCCCTATAATATCAAAACCGAACTCTCTTACTGCTGCATGAGGGGCACTTATAAAGCTTAATGTGTTCTGCCCTGGCAGGAGTGATCTTCACACACTTGCCATGGAACCACTTCTCGCATACATCACAGCAAATCCAGAACTCATCAGATGCATAGTTCTCCCCACAAGCGCCACACAATGTGTCATCATCTTCTTCATCCAAAGCTTCATCCTCTTCCTTCACTGGTTCAGAGACATGCTGTTTTGTTCCAATAAGGAAACAAAAATGCAGACGTGACATGTTAACAAGGAAATAAATTAATAAGTAAGCAGCATGACAGCTATATAAAAACCAAGAATTAGAAAGAATATATAGATTATCAAAGTGACTAGCTGCCGACGATGTTTTACCAGGGTCTAAACGTTCTCTAATAGAGTGATTATGACCACAAAAAACATATGGACTAAAGAAAATGATATACAAGAAAGAGTGGAGACTGAGATTTTTTTACCGCTTTTGAACAACTGGCCTTTGATTTGTTCCTGGTGGTGTTTGAAGCAGATGGCTTGTCCATAGCCTGCTTGTCAGCTGTTCCAGACACAGCCTCAAACACTGTAGGTAGAGCATTAATGAAATCGTACAGGCGTTTCCTGCAAAGAGAATTGCACATTATCATAAACCAGGATATAAATCTACCAAAACAAAGACCACAATCAATTTATCTTTGATTTGTTGACATTTATCAAGAACTATGCCAAACAATGACCAAAAGACTTATACTTGTTAGCCAATCCAAAATTGAGGAGGCTTAATATAAACACTAAACAATTCTTCTAACATACGCAACATTGCATATTAGGATAAACATATAAAAGTGGAAAGTTTTTATTACAAAAGAGAGTATTTATTACATCAGAAATATAAAAGTGCAATAAATGCTTTGTTTTTCAACAAAAACTATCCAATTTTGTATCTTTTATCCTAGGCATTGTTGCACAGGTTAGAATAACCTTAACATAAATGGAAATTTATACCTAAGCTAACATGCCATCATATAGATGCAACTAAATGCTTGAATGAATTAAATCCTTTAATAACCTATGGAGACAAAAGCTTACAATCCCAAATGCAAATTTTGTAGAATGCGCCTTTCTTCTACAATTACATTACTAAGTATGCTCACAGTGAACTATTTACTAGAACTGATCATTAGCAAAATACATTATGATCCAGTGTAAGGGAAGAATAAGAAAGATTGACAAAATAATATTGCGCTTTTCTTGGGTGCTTTTCCTTTTATATAACAAAAATTTAGACACTCTAACCTACCAATGAAAGACACAGTTTGTGAATTTTTGTTTTTACTTAAAACCTTTTCCAATAAGAATATACTTATCCAGGAATCATAACTCAAGTCAAATGAACACTCAGAAGACAATAAATACTGCAGAGAAATCCAAATGGCTGTGAAACAAAAAGAATCCCTTGATCTTCGTTCCCAAACAATATTTCATGTATACCAAGATGAATTTTCATGTTTTTCCATAAACAGCCTATTCATATTAAATTTCATTTGGTGGAAGGGGCAAAATGCTAACGTTTGTATAAATAGTATCATGAAATCAAATTCAACTCGGCAAAATGTAATACAAACAGACCATAACATATTTGGATCAACTTTTCTTTCTTTAGAAGCAATTCTGAAACCAATAAGCTACTCATAAAAGCTTCTCCCTATATTTGATTTTGACTTCGAATCAATTGTAGAAGAATTTTCAAACATGCATCAGAAATAGAAAATGACAGGCATCCAAAACATTTGCTCGTCCAACATAGAAAAAGATTGCTTGTGCACCACACAATGAAAAATCAGAAAAACCGAACTATACCTGTCAGCTTGGTCAAAACTAAATCTTGCCCCAAAGAAGAAAGCCACTGCAATCAACCAGGCATCACTGTGAAAAGCAACTAAAGACAGCCAGTCCTTTTCTTCCATCCCATCCCTAGCAAAATTTATGCCCAGTACAGGCTCTGGATATTCCGCAGGAACTTCTTCAGCAGGCAATTTCACTTCCCACTGCCCATCAGGGTATCCGTACAGGCAAAGGTTTTCCTTCTCTGAAACACAACACAACAGTTAAACAAATGAAGCATCAATACATAATATAATAATCTAAACATAGCAACTTGAGAAAAAAAAATTAGTTTTTTTGTCTTAACCAAGGTATATACCCATCCAGTAGCCGTGAGACTAGTTGCTCGCAGTGCAATAAGCGCTAGGGTGTTGGCCAATAAGTTTTTTCAATTCACAAATAGTGGGGAATCGAATCATTAATCTCTCGCTTAACGAACGAAGTGTTAAACCACTACTTAAACCCAACCCACATAATAGTTTAACGAAACACGCTATCCAAAGTCATTTTTTGAGTTAAATGCAGAAAACAATTATTTATTACACAATCATGCAATACCAAGGAATGCAAGGAAAATATAACGAAGATTCATGAATTATAAATACAGACTAAAAAACATGCAAAAATAAAGAACGAAGGCAATGAGAGAGCAAAAGAAAAAGGAACCCTAACCAGGATCGCAAAGCTTGTAAAATTCCTTCGCATCTGGCAAACAAGAAAAAGCAAAGTATAATATTAGAATGTGCATAAAAACATATAAGGAATCCTAAAACTGGAAGTGAGAAATAGGAAGAAAAGTGCGAGTGTTTGGAAGAAGATACCAGTGGTGAGAGCCTTGATCAAAGCGGTTCTACGGCCCTTGAAGTCCGCCAAAATTTCTTTCATGGTGCGAGGGTTGTGTGATCCTCCAGCGATCATTGGTGAAGGTGCTTCCTGCAACCATGGATAATGTAGCAACCAAACAGAGAGAGGAGAAGAAGAAGAAGAAGAAGAAGAAGAAGTTCAAGAAGTTGTTAGTGAGAAGCAGAAAGTAGCAATTAGTGTGTGTGTTCGTGTGTGTATAATCAACTCAGCCACCGATACTTAAATTTAACTAATAACAAAATCAAGTACTAAAGTCCAAATTTAATTTTCGATTAAAGATTTCTTCAGAGTATAAAATACCTTTTTTTTATAGTTTAAACAAAAATAGTAAATAACACGTATGAAAATAATAATAGTAATATTAAAAGGGATAATTGTGATGTAAAAATCAAAGGACTGCGCGTGCCGAAGGGAATTAACTATGCAAATGCAGTGCAGGCTCTTCCATTCCATGATGGAAAAGGTAAACCAAGCCCTCCATGGGTCTATGATGGATTGAGAATATAATATAAATTTCAAATTCTAAAAGTAAAAAAATAGTGAAAATATTAAAGTTACAAAAAAGTTATGCAATATGAGATTAGTGCTTAAGGAGGGAAAATTTTGAGATTTTTTCAATTTAGATGAAATTTTTTTATTTTGTTGATGGATTTTGGGTGGAAACAGGTTTACAATGACTAAATTCAATCAAATTGTGAAAATCACACTTATAAATGTGAGCTTATCATGTTATTGGTTAGACCGGAAGGATATTTTTGAAAATAAAAAGAATATAAGGATAATTTAGTTTTTTAATATGTATTCGATATACCATGTGCTCTTTTTTTTTTCAACTGATCCATAAATGACTTACTTGAATCTGCTTCTGTCGGAGATCTCGTGACGGAGAGTTATTCAGCTTTGCCTTGCTCCATTGTTTACGCCTACATGCATTTATAGAGATATCTTAAAACCATGGTTATCAAAATTGAATCAGACGACCGACTCTATTTGAAAATAGTTTTGGTGATTGATCTCAACAACAAGAAAACTAAAGCAATGAGAAACTCATAAAATAAAAATATAGAAAGCTAGTTAAAAATTGCATTCACAATATTGTCTCAAACTCGATGTCATTTCAAGCAGTGCTAGTAACTACCCAGCTTCACAGTTCCATCAACATAAACACCATCTCTGATTGCTATGCTTTTGTAATTATGGTGAGAAAAAGTGAAAAGAAATAGTAAATCACAAACGAGTATTTGTGTGTGGGGTGTGTGTGTGAGAGAGAGACATGGATGAATAAGAAAAAAATACCATTAGAAACTCAAAGCTCTGCTCTAGTAGAATAAAATAGAACGTGAGAGTGAGAGAGAGGGGGAGGGTCGCAACTCTAACATATTACAAGAAATATGTATTAGGGTTTCTCAGAGTAGGCCTAGTTTGCATTATAACATAGAGTTAAAATCAAATTTTCCACTACATAGTAGCCTCCAAATGAAATCTACAATCCATGTATCTTGTTTTGACCGGCTTCTAAGCCACCCGACTTAAGGACATCTCATCCGACCAAAAGGAATGCCCCGAAATATTGACCACAAAGCCGGATTGAATGAGCTAGGAAGAGACGCCTCGCCCGGAAGTGTCTGCACGGTCATTTGGAGACCGAGACATAACAAGTTAAGGCGGGACAACCAAAGGCCATTTGGCTGCTCGAAAGCCTAGCTTAAAGGGTCTCCTTCACAAGAGACAACCACCATGAGTTTTGACCTTATAAATATAAGTTCTATCATTCATTTCGTAACATGTTATTCATTCCTAGCATTTAAACCTAAAGGACAACAACGACCTCAATCCACTGTGATCTACCACTGCGGCCAAGAGAGATCTTGCTCAGATTCTCAAGGCCGAACGTATCTCTATACCAATAAATGAATAAATTCTATAATTATGAAAGGATTTTAAATCGATACAAAAAACTGAAAACTAGTTAAAAATCACATTCACGATCTTGACTCAAGCTCGATGTTATCCTAGGAATTGCTAGTAACTACCTAACCCTGCCACCACAGTCCATCGACATAAACATAATCCCTCATTATTATGCTTTTGCAATTATTGTGAGAAAAAAAAAAGTGAAAAGCAACATTAAATTCCTCAAATGAGTGTGTGGGTGTGTGTTTGTGTGTGTCTACATGTGTATGTCTGTGTGTGTGAGAGAGAAAGACACAATGGATGGATAAATAAGAAAGAAATACCGTATGAAAGTCATAGCTCTGGTAGAAGACAATAGTTCAGGACGTGAATGGAGACAGAGACAGAGACAAAGACAGAGACAAAGATCGAGAAAGAGAGACAGAGTGACGGCCGTAACTCTCACATATTATATATGTAAGATATATTAGGGTTTCTTAGAATGGGCCTAATTTTCATTATGGGCCAAAGTTAAAATTACAAGTTTCACTTCATAATTGGTTCGAAATAAAATTTACAATTCATGTATCTTATTTGTATCCATATTGAAATAAATTTTATAATTAGGAAAGAGTTTTAAACCATTAAAAAAATGTGGAAAACTAGTTAAAAATCACATTCACGCTCGTGTCTCAAACTTGATGTCAATGCATGCGGTGCTAGTAACTACCCAACCCTACCATCACAGTGCCAATGTACCCTCGACATAATACTATCTCTAATTTCTATTCTTTTGCAATTATGGTCAGAAAAAAGTGAAGAAATGGTAAATCGCAAATTTGTGTGTGGATGTGCGTGAGAGATAGAGTGAGAGAGAGAGAGAGAGAATGAGAGAGATATATGGATGAATAAGAAAAAATAGTTTTCAATAGAATAAAATAGTTCAAAAAGTGTGTGTGAGAGACAGAGAGAGAAAGAGAGAAAGAAAGAGAAACGACCGCAAATCTCAAATATTATAAGAAAGATATATTAGGGTTTTTTTAGGGTGGGCCTAATTTCCATTAAAGCTCAAAGTTAAATTACAGGCTTCGCTGGATAGTTGCTTCCAAATAATATTTTCAATCCATGCATTTTTTTTTTGTCAATAATGAAGTCAATTATACAATTATGGTTTTAAACCATAAAAAATTGGAAAACTATTTAAAAGCTGTATTTGCAATCTTGTCTCAAACTTGATGTCATTTCTGGCAGTGCTTGTCAGACTCGTGAGTCTACATAGACTCATTTTGGGTAGGTAGACTCGACTCGTCGAGTTGACTCGTAGACTCGTAAGAGTCTACCAAAAATGAAAAAGGAGAGGAAGGAGAAAAAATTAGTAAGGAGGGGGAAGGAGAAAAAATGAGGAAGGAGGAGGAGGAGGAAGGAGGAAGAATGGAGGAGGCTTGGTGGCGGCGGGGGAGGCTCATCTGTGGCTGGTAGAGCTCTCTCAGCGGCCCGAGGGAAGCAACACAAATCTTAATCAAGTATTAGTGTCTCTTTAGGGTTATAAGAACCCAAAAAACCATAAATACCCCCACTAATAGATTTGGAAAATCATAAATGCCCCCACTATCACTAATAGATATGAAAAACCAAAAGTAACCCCCACTAATAGATCTGAAAAACAAAAATAACCCCCACTAATTATGAGAGTTATTTGGACTTTTTGGACACTTCGTCCCTATTGTTCCAACCCTAATCCCTATCCCTGTGCTGCTGTGAAATCGCGCCACCATGGCTGCGATTCTAGCCTCTTTCTCGTGCGGCCATCGCGACGGCCATCGGTGCCGCTATGCCCCTCGCGACGCGACGCGATGGACTGCAGCGGTGACGCGACAGTTCTAGGCGGCGGAATGAGGCGGCGACGCGGCTTAGAGAAGAAGGCAGAGGTTGCGCGAAGAGGGAAGAGGGCGCGGTGCAGCGAATTGTGAAGAAAGGAGAAGAAGAAAAAAACCATGACTCGCTGACTCGGACTCGCGAGTCAACCGAGTCTGATCGAGTCTACTCCAAAAACGAGTCACTCAGCGAGTCGACGCGTTTTTGGTATGTAGACTCTGTGACTCGTACAAGTCAACGAGTTGACTCGCGAGTCTGACAATTATGGTGCTTGTAACTACCCAACCTGGCCATCACAGTCCTGTCGACATAAACAACATCTGTAATTGCTATGCTTTTGCAATTGTGGTGACAAAAAGTGAAAAGAAATAGTAAATCACAAATGAATGTTGTGTGTGTGTGTGGAGACTGAGAGGCAAGGAGAGAGATGGATGAATAATAAAGAAATAGTTCAAAACGTGAATGAGTGAGAAAAAAAAAATAAAGACGACTGTAAATCTCAAATATTATAAAAATATATATAATTAGAGTTTTTTAGAGTGGCCTAGTTTGCATTATAGCCCAAATTTAAGTTACAGATTTCACCGCATAGTTGTTCTCAAATAAAATTTTCAATCAATGTATCTTTGTATCAATAATAAATAAGTTCTATAATTAAGAAGGAAAGACATCAAACGACACCAGGTGTCAACTTGTATAGTTACACCACTTATAACTTTTCATATAATGCAAATTTACTTAATCCAAACTACTGAGTAATGACATATTATGCTAATTATCATGCATATAAATTTTCAAACGATTTGGATATTCATAGACATGCAATCAAATAGTAAATATTTACTTATATTTTAATAACATATTATACGTTAAAATAAAGTTGTATGATGAGGTATTAACTAATATTTTATTTATATGAAAATATGTAAACTTGATTTACTCTAAAAAAAATTCAATACAATAGTTTGGATTGAGTAAATTTGCATTGTATGAAAAATTATGAAATGGTGTAACTATACAAGATTGACACCTGCTCTCGTTTGATCCCTTCACAATTAAAAAAAGTTTTATAAATTAATTTTTTTATATTTTGATATTCACAATTGTAATCTTTATTTTATAACAGAGTTATCAATATTGTATTTTTTATCCAGTAATATACACATTGTATAAAAAATTTATACACATTGTATAAAAAATTTAAAAATACTTTTTAATTATCACTTGTTCCGCGGAGGTTCAACTACAATTGAACCATTGAACTTTGAGATGGTGCATTGATTGGTTCAATAACCAGTCCGATTTTAAAAGTCATACCTAATTAAAATCTTATTGTGCACCTGAACAAGTTATGCCTGCTCAGATCACCGCAAGTTGTGTTTGATGAGACGTGGGGGTGGAAGAGAGGGTGTTGAACTTCTTCCGAGCGTCGTAGTCCCGCTGAAGAGTGGTGGTCTGCCGTTGTCTTCGTGCCCGGGAGGGGTCCCTGCGAAGATACTTCGATGCCAAAGTGAGAGACTGAAGTGAAAGGAGGAGATTGTGTGTGACGGATCAGAAGTGTGTACCTTATGACTTGGTGAACCCTCCTTATATAGAGGTTGGAGGGTGGCGCAACCCTCGAGGGTTTGTAATGATGACCTTGCTCTTGTCTTCCCCTGGGCCGTTAGATCTCCTGTCGTGTTCAGAAGATCGGACGGTGGAGGGTTCCTTAGGAAGGCATCGCAGACCCTAAAGCGTCGCACCTACGAGGGTAGACCAGTGAAGGGATTGTTGATTTGACATCTATGAGCGTTCGGCGGCCGGACGTGCATCAGAGGGCTCCTGACCCATAGCCATAGGGCCGAGATAGTGAGGGTGTTGTTATTAGCCGGTCAAGCCCTGTCGGGAGATGCCTCATCTCGGTTGAGTACCCCGACGGGTGCCGGGAGGGTGATTCCCAGAATAGTAGCCCCCCAACCTAGGCACTTTGTTACAAGATCCCAAGGTTAAGTCGGGAGAGTGTTTGTCTGGTATAAAAGGTGTTTCACGGAGCAACCCCTCAAACGGGGCCGAGAGGGTTACTTCCGGAACAGTAGCCCCCAACCCGAGCACTTGGTTACAAGACCCCATGGGATAATGTAAGGGGTCTAGGTCGGTAGCCGAGAAGGTGTGTCTCGGAACAGTATATATCCTTTCATTTATAAAAATAATGGTTTGAATCGTCGAATGGGCTACATAAATATAATTGCAAATATTAGGAGTGACAAAATGAGTTTGACTCGCCGGGACAACCCACTTAACCCGCCAACTGGGGCGGGTTGGCTTCTCAAACCCGTCAACCCGCTTTGACCTGCCCACATAACCCACTAAAAATGGCTAGAGGCGGTGCAAATTGATCTATGGAGTTTAATTCTTTTTTTTTTCATTTATGATTTACTATTTTAATTATTTTTTATAGTTATATTCCTTACATTTTGAGATATTTTAGTTGGGTTAACCATTCAACCCGCCCATTTGTTTTGTAGGTCAACTTACAAACTCACCCTATTTTAGGAGATTAACTCACAACTAATACTTTTTTTTTGTCACGCCAACCTGTCAACCCACCTAAAAGAAGGCGGGTTATCAGGTTTAACTTATATTTTGATGGGTTAATGGTATGTTTGGTCCATGAGTTTGTACCCAAGTTTGCATTTGGTCCCTCGCCGGAAAAAAGTTTGCTATTGGTCCCTAAATTTGTACCAAGTTTGTGTTTAGTCCCCGTCGGAGACTGAAGCTCCGGCAAGTGCTTACGTGGACTGCTAACTGTATTAATAGCGCTGACATGGATTTTTTATTATTATTTTTAAATGTCAAATAATTAAATTCATTTTAAAATTAAAACCCTTAATCTATTCTAAATCTAAAATTAACCCCTAAATCCCTAATTCCTAATTCAATTCTGAAATATAAGTTAAAAACCCCTAAAATCAATTGGGCATCCATTGTTTCCTAGGGTTCTTCGTTCTTCATCTTCTACCCACTGCCTGTGCCATCGTTTTTCTTCCATTCTTGTCTGCAATTGTGACTCTGAGTTTTGTTCTTCTTCCTCTTCTTCTTTTCCTCTAATTTCTGGGTTTTTCCCTTTCTACAGAGAAAGATCCATGGAAGTTCACTTTCATTCTCTGAAATTGAACTGATTTTCAGATTCAGTTCGTGGATAGTGACCAACAATTCGTTCAGCATAGTGGATTCACCACCTTACCCGGGTTTTCAGAGACTAACGTTTTACAATCAAGAAGACACTGTGACTAACCAGTTGAGGGTATGTGTCATGTGTTTGAAGTTGCTTGCTTTTTTTGGTTTAAATGGATGATGTTTGTTTCTGATTCACCTTTGCAATGTCTTTCTATTTTAAGTTTTTGTTTGTTTAGTTTTTTTGTTGTTGTGCTGGTTCTTATGCATTTGTTTTTTATGATTTAGAATGGAGTTAGGGGGCTCATGTTGGATATGTACGACTTCCAGAGTGATATCTGGCTCTGTTACGCAGAAGAAGGAAACTAGGATGAGAAGAAGAATAAACCCAGAAATTAGAGGAAAAGAAGAAGAGGAAGAAGAACAAAAACTCAGAGTCACGATGGCAGATAGGAATGGAAGAAAAACGATGGCAGAAAGGAATGGAAGAAGAAGAAGAAGAAGAAAAACGATGGCAAAGACAGTGGGTAGAAGATGAAGAACGAAGAACCTAGGAAACAATGGATGCCCAATTGATTTTAGGGGTTTTTAACTTATATTTCAGAATTGAATTAGGAGTTGGGGATATAGGGGTTAATTTTAGATTTAGAATATATTAAGAGTTTTAATTTTAAAATGAATTTAATTATTTGACATTTAAAAAATAATTAAAAAAATCCACGTCAGAGCTATTAATACAGTCAGCAGTCCACGTAAGCACTTGCCGGAGCTCTGGTCTCCGGCAAGGACTAAACGCAAACTTGGTACAAATTTAGGGACCAATAGCAAACTTTTTTCCGGCGAGGGACCAAACGCAAACTTGGGTACAAACTCAGGGACCAAACATATCATTAACCCTATTTTGATTGTGGGCCAACTTGCCCTGCCTCATTTTAGCCGGATTTGTGACGGGACGAGGTTGGGTGGGGCGGGTTGGTCCGTTTTGCCATCCATAACAGATACAACATGAAATTAAAAGCAAATAAATGTTTCTTGCAATAACATGTTGTCGAATCTTCATGAGGTCATGGAGTTTATGGTGAACAATTTGTGTACCTAGCTAATAGGATTACTTTGTGTGTTTACTTTTTATCATGAATTTTAAAACATCATTTCTCGAGGTTGCGACGTAACAGATGATGCTAACCCTTTTTTATATATTTTATTGCTTTAAGTTTCCATATATGATTGGTATTTCTTCTCATTGCTTTGTGTTATTACGAAGTAATTAGACAATTAATCGTATATATAGCAGTTGATTCTCTCTTAATGGGAAAATTAATTTATCTGAACTAAGATAGATATGGAATATGAGACACTACATAACTACTTCTATGCCACTATTTAGATAACTGGTAGCATCTTTCATCTTGTAGTGGCAACAAGCCACTTCAATCAAACACTTAACTTCTCAAATTTTATAAATGTCCTCAAGACACTACATAAATAGTAATTATTTTATCTCAAATAATTAAAATTTAATGATAAATAAATATTTATTTATATAAAAATGGTTAATAATATTGGTAAAATCGATTGCGGACTACTGACCGCAATCTATGCAATTGCATGAGTATCTTACTAGTCATTTAAATGTTGATCATCGCAATTCCACCCGAACAAAAGTAAGTGTTATTCCATGTACTAACAAAACCAACATTTAAATGTTTTGAGAAACTAAAAGAGATTAATAACAAATATGTTCACACTTACACCAAGTTAAAAAAGAAAGAAATGATAAAAAATGAGAGATGTGATAGGTGATATATGATATGAAAATAAGTGAAAACAAGTGGAAATAAAATGGAAGAGAAAAAGAGGGGTAAATGAATCAAACCTCAAAAAAAATTATTTTATTATAGTTAGAAAACTGAGTTGAAAGTAAATATTAGAAGCTAAATTGAAAGTTGAATTTAATTTCTATGCATTATCAGCGTAATTTTTCTTTATACAGATATCCAGTTGTATTCCAACAAATCAGAAAATAAATTATTATTTTAATTAAAATAAAAAATGTAACTGTTTTAAGAATATAGTCTTATGTGTCACAAAATGATTGAATAACCATACAATTTTTTTTTCTACCGTCTGTGCATCATAATTAATCTCTTGGAAGTTATGATGATATCAATGTGGGGACTATCTTATAGCTTGCATTTTTTGTTTAACTATAGATATGCTCTATAAAGACAATCATGTTTGACCTAGATATGATAAAATCCAAAAAATTCTCCACGAGTGCATTTTCTAATGATTGAACTTTCAACCTCAAGGGTTCAAACAGTCAGTTTTAACCACTGCGACCAGCACTCAGGGCCCTATAGCTTGCATTAGCATAAAAGAAATATATATTTTTGTTCCTTTCTAAAAAAATTGTTTGATCGAAATTCATTTAAGAATACCATAATATGGTACATGTTGTATAAGTATATATGGCTCTGATAAATAATCCTTATTCTACATGTCATTTGTCAAATTTGATCAGACATCAAGAATGTCGATGCCAAACAGTAGCAAAAGAGAATCACAAATTGTTTGGCCATCTTCCAGGTTCTGGAAACCACAAGCAACCCAACCAAAATTGTACAATCAAATGCAGCATCATGTCCCAGTAGGAAGCATCTTCTTCTCACAGAGAGCTATTAGCAGCTGCAGCTTCAAAGGGCAGAAACTGTTTGAATCCTTAGTTAGCCAATTAGTATCATTCAAATAATCTAATCTCAGCCAATCACCTCGCCCCAATATCTGGCAGCAGTATTAAAACATCAATTAACAAGTGACCAAGAGCAACAGAACATAAGAGATTGCTAGCAGTTAATGCTAAAAAGGGAATCAAAAGCTATCACAACAATGGTTAAATGAAGTTTGCGAACACAGGACAAATCGTAATGCAGAGCCCTGTACAACAATGGTTAAATGAAGTTTGCGAACACAAAGGACAAATCGTAACGCAGAGCCCTGTAAAAAGTAAAAGACAAAAAACAAAGAAAACTCCCACATCTAAAAATATAAAATCACATGCAATTAATTAATCGAAGCTACCCCCACTTTCTTAAATCATTCAACTTCTCATGAACTGGCTATCCCAAAAGCTTAAAGTATTGGGGAAGGCACAAGAATTATTTTATATTATATTTCTAACACGTCTCATCACTCAATAGCTCATTGTCCTTAATATGTTAAGCAGCCATGGTGAGAGCTTCGCCGCTGGCCTAATTGACTTCTGAGTGCACACTGCACAATGCACGTGTCCATGAATTTTGAGCTAAATTTCAACTCTTAGAATAACGGGAGCAACACGGATTGAAATACATCCCACTTGGCCACAGATGCTCTAATACCGTTTCATGAACCAACTATCCTAGATGCTTAAAGTGCTATATTATATTTAAACACATCTCAGTTGTGAAACACAGTACACACACACTCACAAAATACCATTTCCATTTTGGGATGATTCGTCTTCCTTTTTCTCTGGAACATGCTGCTCAAGAAACTGCCGAACTGTTGTCCAGTAGCGATCACCACCAGTCATCCAAGTATCCATATGCATGCCAGTGGGAAACTCCACAAAGAGACACTGATTATTACGAGTAGCTGCCTTAGCATAGAGCATTTGCATATGTGATGGGGGGATCATCTCATCTTGCAATCCTGATAGAAAAAGGATAGGCTGCTTGATCTGCAATTAAGGTGGTAATAAAATGGTGATGCACAAACATGTGAATCCAGCCAGAAATATACAGAAGAATGGGTAAGAAGCAAAACGGAGCAATCTACCTTTGTAGAGAGGAAAAAAGTGAGCAATCTTAACAGTTTAAAATTAGCATCCTTCTTAAAAGCTTTGTAAGTGATTTGTAAAAGGCAGTCAACTACATGTATTAATTATGAAATAAACTAAGTCATTATGCCCAAGTGACTAGTGACTAATTCTAATAGTGGAGTAAAATAAAAGGCAAAAATTAATCTTTCCAGCATCCCTCACCTCGCTGACAACATCAATAGTACTCCATGGAGAACGTACAAGAAAATTGAGGATTCTAGGACCTTTTGAACAGCTGCCTCCAATAAACCACTTCAAAAAAGGTAACAAAACTCCAGCCATATCCAATATAGACGTGAATGTATTTTCAAGTATCAGTGCAGCAACCTAAAATGCAGAAACAAGGTCAACATATAATGTAGACTAAAGGTGCATAAACAAAGTGAGGCTGAGAATAACAGCATGGAGATTACTAGCTAAATTTCTGAAAGAAGATTGCGCCAATCTTCAGTTAGACTACTATTCAATCTAAAATTAGTTCCAAATGTATCTCTATTTTCTACATAAAAGAAACGTCAGAAGAAGAAAGCTAGGCAAAGCCTCCAAATATCACCTCATTAAGTACACACCAACTTCAATTTTACTTCATACATGAAAAAGAAAATCAAATCTGGAGTTATATTGAAATAAGAATACAGTTAAGTGGCCATTTCCAAAGCTCTTTTATATTTCTTAATAGCAAGTAACAACTTTTTGACTGTAGAAAGACAAATAAAGATCATGTTAAGTGAATAAGATTGATTGTCAAATGCATCATTTCAAGAATAGATCATGATTTTAAGATAGTTCAACAGCTATGGCTGAACTTGAAAACAAAACTACAACAATATGGTGGGATTCATATGGTGATGAATTTCCAGAGTCGCAGAAGTTTGTTATTTAAGTATTGAGTTTAACACGTAGCTCCTCTGGTTATGAAATGCCAAAATGGTAAAATTTCATATTTCTAGAGTAATGTATTTCATTCTTTAAATTATCTATGATGTCATGTGTTAATTGATTTTGTAATTGTTCAGGTCCGCACCAATAAAAGAAATTGTTTAAAGCAAAAGACCATGGATGATGTAGTATTTTTTATGGCCAACGCAAAACTGGGAAAGAAAAAAGAAGCTAGGAAAGAGGCACGCTATGAAATTGAGGATGTTCGTTTTGATGATGATTGGATTGCAGAGGAGAAGGATGACCAAAGTTCATATATGGATTTGGATTAAGACATTCAAGTTGGAGAAGGAGCGACTGGTGGGGTTGGTGGTGCAAGTGCACCCATAGATGATTTCGAGGTTCCTCCTGTATAAGAATGAATATGATGATTTAGAGGATGACTATGCTAATTCGGGTTGCTTGCAGTATATACTAGAGTAGTAGTGTAAGTATAATAAGACACTTAGATTACATTCTTTTGGGATTTTTAGTATCAGTTATATGAACTTATGTTTCGTATGAAAAACTATAATTATGACTAATGCAATATTAAGCTTATGAATTTTCAGTTTAAGTTTACTCTAATCATGTGAATCATAGGTTATTTACCTTATCTATGTGGTTTTCTATGTATGACTATGTTATTAAGTATAATTTTGCATTTCCAGTACGATCATACGATCCGGTCTACGATCCTATGATTTAGGATCTTTCACCCCCTCCTGATTCTGAGTAAGATCCGATGATGACAACATTGAATTGCAGCACTTGGAAAGCACTACTAAAAAAGTGAGTTGCAATCCTATTAGCAACACAATTTTTCCAAGTGAACGTGTATAAAGGGAAAGAGCAATAATATTGGCACAATCAATAATCAACAAGTTGATTCAACAGGCTCAATATCCTTTTCTCATATAATGTTGACAATCATGAAGTGAGTTATGATGTATCTATGATAAAAAGAAATTTCAGCAAAAATACTTAGAGCTACATTATCCAGTCTTGCTATATGCCTTCTCTTGTGAACCTAGCTAGCCATAATGCATACGGTATCGACATTATATAGAAAGTCTTATGTACTGTATCCAGGGCATCAACTGAAATATAAATCTATCAATTTTCACCAAGAAAGGCATAACAGTTAAAACATTCAGTTTACCAGAAGGTACCTTGTCCGGATTATTTTTGGTTAGTCCAGCTCCAACTGCACCCCCAAGTGATCGTCCAAATACTATTATTCTGGATGTGTCAATATCAGACCTTTGAGCAAGATGATCCAATGCAGCCTGGGCAAAAGGAGGTAATAAAATTGGGAAAATTTTAAGTGAAATTTTTTATGGACAAAACAAGGGTATTACAAAAAGCATACCTGAGCATCCTTAGTAATTCCATGCTGAGAAGGATAGCCATCACTTGCTCCATAGCTGCGTAATTGAACAATACATAAACATCAGTGCCAATTCAGTTTTACAGGCACGTTTCTGCTAACACAGGGCCATGAGAAAATGCTAAGATTAAGGTGTCAAGGCTGGTGTATACCCTCGGTAAGAAAGCATAAAAATATTGCACTGCAATTGCTGCAACATTATTCGAACCATTTCGAGACGATGCGCAATATCTAAAGTCAGCAGTCAAGGCCTTCAAAACCAACATCAAACCTGATCAAGTGAATATATGCCAGACAACAATCACAACTCAACACTAATAAGTAATATCTACAACCACCAAAAGGATACTTCCAGCATTCTCTTGGAAAAACAAAATGGTTGGACCTGAGAATGGAACATAAGAAAGAAGAAACACATTAGTACAACACCTGAATCACACAAAACACTGAATAACAAAAGAAGCACATGCCAAATGTACATTTATTGCATATATGAATCAGCTTATTTTTCCTCAGAATCAATACCGGAACCCAGAAGCTTCTCCTAGAAATACTTTTGGTTTAGAATCATTTGTTGAATGATTTGCAATCATACTATTAACCATTTTGCCGTTTAAAATCACTCTTTTCCACTAATTATCCTACTACAGTTAACAGCCGTATCATTTTATTCAAAACTGGTTAAGCAATTTAGCATTTACAACAGAAGCAAGCAATACCCAATTCCCTTTCGATCCAAATTTCGATTCCTCCCATGCCAAAATTGTATCTTTTTCAGTTCAAATTGTTCAACTAAGTAGGATTTGATTCTTAGAGGTAAAGGGGGAGTGGAGATTACCTCGGCAATCAGGGAAGAGCTTGATGAACCAGGAGTGGAGGCGAACGCCGTCGGAAGAAGTGAGCCAGACGTCCTCGTAGGTGAGGCGGAGGCGAGAGGGGTTGATGGCGTAGGATTTAGAGAGGCCAGGCAAGACGGGGACGTAAACGAGCTTCTCCTGAAACGCCACCAGCAATGCCATCCCAGCCACCACCAAACCTCCTACTCCGTAAAGCAAGATATTCATGTACGCAACCATTTTCTCTCTCAATCTGATCTGAAATTCTGAATCTGAAATTTCGTCGTTACAATTTCTTCGACTGTAGCAAGAGCAAGAGGAATTGCAACAACCAGTAGTGAGTGAGAGAGAATTCAATTGTGTGTGTTTCCTTAAAGTGGCGATTGGATTGATTGGGGGTTTCAAATTGGGGCCGGTTTCTGTTTCTCGGGAAACACCAACCCAATGCCAAATATCACTGCCAATCTGGTGATACTTGGTGGATGGGAGACAAGTAGTATTGTGTTTCGATGAAAAAACAACATTCAAGAAAAGAAAATTGCATAAGAGAATCAATTATCCTATTCTATTCTCGTTGAAGTCAACGTGAATCTATATTAAAATCTTCCTGAATCTATATTGAAATCATGTTAAAATTTGTTTTCTGATCTACATTAAACTCAATCAAACACCTATTTTGGAGAGCTACAAATTGGATAGTCCATATTTTCGCATGTCCAACGGCTAGGAAACGGTATTTCAAACATGCACTTAGTATTTATTCTAAACAAGTTAAATTGTAATAAAATTTAGTTATGTAAACTTACATTTGGTTTTAAGAAATGGATGGATTCGACACCACCAAATAATGTGTTACAAGTTACGTATATGTGTCAAATGAAATTTAATTACTCACATCCCGGTCTCAATTTGGATCAGAACGGGTAACTAGAATCAGAATCACTGAATTCAAGCTTAATAACGGATGTATGAGCCAAAAGACTTGGTCCCGTTCTCCTAAAGCAGGCAGGCGGTGTAGTCCAACTTTAGTAGCCTATTCAGTTCGTCACATGGGTTACCAAAGAGCCATTACAGTTTTAGATATTTTATGTTGAATATGTCAAAGTACACGACTCCTATACCCGACACTTGTAGTCATGTGGTCACGAATGATTACACAATAAACTAGAGTTTTTATGTATACAGAGGTAACTCGTCATAGGAGACATCATGTTCTCTTAAATAACAAAATAACTAGGTTTTGAATTCTCTCATAATTCTTAGCTTGGTCTCTCTCATGTTCCCGAGTGAACACAATTCAAATCTAAAATCTACTCATAGCTCTAGTAAACTTATATAAACTATATTTGAATATGTGTCAACACTAGCACAAATAGACATTAGCACACACTTCAAAATAAAAATAAAAAGTGAATAAAATAACAAAATGTTTTTATGAATTTAGATAAAAGTTCATTCACACGTTGCACTCAATTAGTATCAACCGTACTCTTAATTGTTTAGACAACCTAAGCTGGTAACAAGATGAGTCGGCACAAGATTCTTTTCAAAACAAATCATAGGAGTACAAAAACTGTTTAAAGTATGTGGTGGAGGGGGTATCTAGTTGATCATTTCGCCCATTGATGATCACCATTAATTCTGATCCAATTTGAATGTTTGCATAGTTCCAATTCAACTTTTATCAAAATATATGACACCACAATTCTTTGGCCTTATTTACAAGATATTTTCAAAACATGATTTTATGCAAGTGCTTAACATATAAGACCACTCTATCAATCTTCCAACATAGGACCAATCTATGAGCACAAACTTTCTAGGTCCAGTTCAACAAAATAGAGGAAGCAATAGCTACTTAAGGTTCAAGTGCAGAAGCACAGTCTCTAAAAAGCACATGAAACACAGATTTAAGTGACTAAGCCAAGGATGATTTGCCTGATCTTGAATTTGCTTGGTTCCGTCTTTCACCGGCCAACCCGAGCACATTGCTGAGTTCCACCACTAAAGCTGTGACCTCCAGTGCAATGTGACGCTGCACTCATTTGTGAGGAGTTCCCTAAGAAATTAATCTCAGGCTGCCAAAAGTTGACACTTTTACTTGTTAGGCCAGAGCTAGTTGTGATAGAAGGTACATTTTCTCCATTTCTTGTGGCATGACTTTCCACCTCAGATGCATCTTTCTTCTGATAAATGTTGACAGAGTCTGAACCTGAACCGGCATCAGTGACAAGTTCAGCATTAGACTCCTGCAGCTGTTTGGCACTGAGAAAGCGACCCCCCGATCCCCTAATCCTATTCAATGCATGGCGGTGCCGGGACTCGTGAAGATATGGCTGCAACCAATTAAAAAATGAGGCAAATAAGTGGCTGCAAACAATTCTTTTGACTCAACCATCTATGTCAGTAATTTTGAAGCATACCTTACGACTTTTGATGAGTTTGTTTCGAGCCTCAAGCTTTGCTCGTGACTGTCGTCTTCTCAGTATACCATGGTATTGTTTTGCGTTTACATAAATTGGTCCATCTTCTGCAAGATCAAGTGGTAACGCTATTCTGGAGGATGCTAATCCCAGCATCTGGGGTAGCATTTGGGGTTGATTCTAATAAATTTAAAATATGATGAACTCATGTTAATATATTGTACTAAGAAATGAATGTGTAATAGAAATCTCAAATCACCAATAGCAGGCATCATAAAGTGCATCTAAATTGTAGTAGCTTTTGCACCGGTGGAGTTTTCATTTTCAATCGCGTTGTTTTGAGTAAAAAAATCACTGCGAGAGAAAGAGAGCACGCGTAACAAAATGTACTGGACACTCACACTAGCTTGTGGTCCAGAAGCAACTAATGAACCACCAGAAAGAAGATCAACATAAGGATAAGGAGCACAAGCCTGAAATGGGAGGATAAAACTAGTTAATCACTGAAACTGCAAGCAAAAAATCCTTAACACAGCATATAAACATACCATTTTGTGACTATAATCAACTAGTGTACAATTGTACATTGATTCAACAAGAGGAGTGGCTCGATTTAACCTTCCACTAGCCAATACTTGGATCTGACCTGAGGTAGAAGCGGTTTCAAGTTAAACTGGTCTAGAGGTAAAGTAGCACAGGGAGTGTTAAATTCCTAAAGATGGAAGTGTAAGTGTACTGTATGATATATAAGAGGAACAACAGCACAGGAAATGCACACATATTGACACTCCTGAAGATAACACAGCATGTGTTGCTGAATGATGGGAGAGAGGGATATAATGATTCTAAAGGATGAACCAAACATAGTCACCAACATAAAGAGTGGAGAACTAAGCACTTCAACCAAATCAAAGCCCTCTCAATGTACTAATTTTTTAGGAGACCCTTAATCGCTGAAGAGCTTAATAAAATATTGGAAATAAAGCACCGTTTTTTCCATTTGAAACTAAATTTTCAAAAGGCATCAATTTTCAAGACATGTGGGAATTAGGAACCCATCTATACCATGAAAAATTCCCAGTTCAATGTAGTTATACTAATTTCTACCAGAAATAGGTCTCCTTGCATAAAATGCACATGACATGAGATATGACTTCTGAAACTTGAGAGGGGGAGAGATGCAAATGTAATGCATTACTGAAGGAGCCATTTTTAATGAAATACTATATCAGAACCTAAATCACACAAATGATAGACCGTTTTGGCAGCACAGTGTCCAAACTAAACAACAATAGATAGAGACATAAAAACCCCAATTGACATGTTCAACAAGAAACTCAACATAGTTGAAATATATTATAATATAATCCAGAGAAAACCAGTGATAAAAAATGAAAAATGAAAAAAACACAGCATGCTAGAGAAGCTTCTAAAGTAAAACTAGATCAATCCAGAATTGGTAAAAAAAAAAACTATTTGACATCCACAGTGCCATAATAGGAAAATAAAACTGAGAATGAGACAATAAACATAACAAGAGTTAACAACAGACACAGGAGCTTCTTTACCCGAGTACTACTTTCCAAAAGAAAGACATTAACAGCATAAGCTGACCTCAAACTTCACATGCAAACAGCAACTTCAAACCTCACAACTTGGACTCTCACACACAAATTTAAATTCCAATACCTCACTGGAGTGAAGTTTTCGCCCTGTTTCTCACTCTATAATGCTCTGTCTCCTATTCTTCATCCCCTTTGGCTTTCTTGTTGAAGCACACACAGTCCATAAATAAATACATCCACCAACTCTCTCCCTCTCTCTCTAAATAAACATTTTATTATTATTGCTTAAAATTTCATTAGCATTTTTCCATAATATTTTTCGTAGTTATCTTATTTGTAATCCTTTATTTTTCGTAGTTATCTGAGTGGCCCAAATAACCTTCCTTAACCCTTGGGCCGCCTTCGTTTTCTTCGTCCTGTATCTAAATAAAAATTAATTAATTCATGTTTAGGATTTATAAATGACAAGCTCTACTTGCTATGAAGATAAATTGTTCCAACTTCCAATCATGCGAGATTTTGACGAAAATTCGTTTATAAATAATAGCACGTCACCTCAAATTAGTCTCTGTGTTTACACACATGTTTGCGTTTTGACTACATTTACATGCAAGTATTTACTTTTTTATTGTCAAAAATATTTACTTTATATAATATAATATTATATAATAATATATACTGTATCGATATATTATTATAATGTACGTTTTTTGTTTTTTGAATTTGGCTGCTTATTGGAATGAATATCTGACAAAAATCATAGCAAGACCTAAGTTGGTATTTTTCGTGTTTTTTTGTTTTATTTGGATGCCACGTCGTAATTTATTATGTTTGTAGAAACTTGAAAGTCACACGTCACACAGTAATTTCATTAACATATGGTCCATTAAGCTTATCTTAAAAAGGACTAATAAATGATATATTAGTCTGATCAAGTCTATCTTCAGTTCTTCACACGATTAATGATGCTCATGATTTTAATAAGCTGAAACTAGCGTTTGGTAATGTCACTTTTTCCACGCTTCCATTTCTCTTTTTTTTTTTTTTAAGTATACTAATTGTAATTGGTTAAGGATAAGGTTTCACAAAGTAAAAGAGATTCTATACTAAAGTTTCTACTTTAAAAAAAAAAACAGCTTAAGTAGTAGAATGTTGGAAGGTTAAAATCAAACAATTTAGACAAAAAAACATGTGCAAAAATATCATTAAAGGTTGCGAATCATTTTCATTTTCATGCTCTTAAGTGAACAAAAATTCCCTTATTGCAAAAGCAAAGTTGACGCTTCTTTTAAAAGTCAACAATAAATATACAAATACATTCCACTAAACCACGTATATAAAGAAAGAGTGATGCATTTAAAAAATTGAAAGTTCTTTCCACACTTGATCCAACTGTGAAGGTTTATTCCTCGTTAGCCATAAAGGAGAAAGAATGATGTTTTAGTCACAGAAAGCCCTGCTGGGCAGGAGGAAGATAGTTTTGGATGAACTGTGATTCTTTTTGTAGGAATATCTTTTTTCTGAATTTGAGTTGTAAAGCTGTGTTATCTTTAAATTTTGAGCATATTATCCACAAATATTTAAGTTCTTTCCTGCAACAGTAAAATAGCATCAAAATTAGTATGCATTTCAAAGGAACTGATTTATTGCAACTTTTTTACCATTACACATCCACACACCAGATCCATCAGCAAAATGTTTAAAATCTCTCCACTCAGAAAACAAACTCTAGTGTTATATTTGGACATCATGATCTTGTATTGACAAGAAAAGGGACCTCATAATCTTTTCAAAATTTTATTGACCAAGGTAGTTAGTCCATGATGTAGTGTATGAAAAACCCGTCTCGTGAAAACGGGAGCTGACTGAACACTTGCACACTAGACAACAATCAAATCAATGAATGGAATCGATCAAAATCTCATCAAGCATGAAGAGTGCACCTAAAACAAAGAACAGCTTGTCATGCTTTCTTTTTCTTCTATGTTTGGGGATGGGGCTTGTAAAGAGATCTGGCACTTCCCCAGAACCATGAACTTCTACAGATGAAATCAGAGTACAAGAGCAAGCCTGCTGCTGTCACCAATGCTGGTCTACCAGCTCCGGAGCTCATACCACACTACTAACTCTATCCTTATAGCACAAAGGTTGAAGCTGATAGGATTTGATCTTGTACTGAAATAATGATGTGAAGATCCGGTCAGAAAATTAGCAACTGAAACATGTATATCAGTACAGTATGCACTATGGATCCAGAAAATAGTTTCTAAGAGAAATTTAAACACTGAAAAGAAGTTGATGTACCAACTGAAGTTAAAGCTAAAATATAGATCCTTCATTTATGAGACCCCAGAACCAGAGATTTTACAACATGTATAAACAGGCAGAGATCCATCAGTGTATAAAAAACTTCAAATGATGAAAGCAAAATTTTATAAACTAAACCAATCCAACCATTTGAACCAGCCAAACCATGAACCGTCTGTCTCTAGATTGAACATTATCCGGTTGAATCATATAGCTCGCGTCAACCGCAAATTTATCAACTCAACCATGCCTAGTTCAATTTTAAAACATCGGTTTAAAGCTTGCTTATTTTAGACTAGAAATCTAGCCACATGGAATGGAACACAAAAGTCATGAATGAAATATAAGAAGCATCAAAATATTACCCTGTTTTCTAACATGTATTATACTGGACATTTTCCCTTAAGATAGCACATGGAAGTTTACCATGTAATGCTGTACTTATGCTGAGTCCAAATTAATGTCAGGAGTCCAAGGAGTGAACTTACCTTGTGAATCTAGAGCTTTAAATTAATCTTTTCAGACCATTTGAAAATATCAGAGGACACTCTATCTCCACCTAAATTCTCACCAGAGGCTCCGGCTGCCACTCGTATAACATCTTCAATTAAGGCAAAGTTCCCCAGTATATCAACATGAGCGCCACTCTGGGTTCCCCTGCCTTCTAAAAGATTAGCTGGAGGGGCATGATCATACTCCCTTATGTATGTACGGATTCCTGAAGGATTAAAGCGGGTTTTTCCCCGCCAACCTTTTGCACACATGAAACCAGCACTTAAAACAGGAACAGTTTCATCACCATCAGAGCTATAAACTCCATCCTTTAGACATGAATCTTCATTTCCACCATCTATTGATGAGTCAATCTGAAAGGGAATGTTGCAATCAGATTGAGTAGTTAACTTGTAGACATAAGCTCTTTCTGTTGGGATCCCAACCCCGTACATAGAATAAATCTCCATATCTGGAGCATTTGGCAATCTGCAGCAGCCAAACAGAAAATTAAAAATAACACAAACCACAAGCAGAAACCATAGAAGCAGTGTATCATCAAATATAGCATGATAGGACATTATAAATAACATATGAAATGTTCAGCAAGACTAGTGTTGATGGAAAAATAAATAGCTATAAGAAGAGCTTCATCTTTTACAATCTAATTTTTTATCGAGCTCAATGGCATGGTGCGATCCATAAAGCCGACCTCACTTAGTGAGATAAAGCTTTTGTTGCTTGTTGTTTGTTGAGCTTCATCTTTTATAAGGAATAAACCAAAAGAACAAAATTAATGTAGAGAATCTCACGTCGTTTCTAAAGGGTTAGACCAATATTTGTAATGTTTGTATTTTGGATCATCCAGATTATCAGCAATCCCATGAGAAAAATGAGCATCTCCGCGTTTCATCATCTTGGGGGCAACAAATTGAAGCAGATCCAAAACTGAATCAGCTGTGTAGGCTTTGTAATCTGTAACAGCTTTGATGCCCTCAACGCCCATTTCATGGTACTCTGTCCAGACTTCACAATTAGATGTGTTCACAAGGTTCCTGCCCTTAAGAGCGCCCTGTCAATTATTAAAATAATGAACATATATGCGACTGATACCAACTACACGTAGTAAAGAAATATCCAGAGCTTGAGATTATCAGGAAACATGCAGAGTAATGTCCATCAGTAATGCAATTGATAAAGGAGTGAAGAAAGAAAAGTCACCCTTTTGTAGGCACAAGAGAGCAATTTTAAGTTAGGAAAATGGTAAATGATAGAAAGTCATATAAGATTGAATTTTGATACACAAACTACAAGCTCAACTGTTTAACTAAATACTTAAAGTTACATATCTGAATTCCTGATATTCAAAACAGAAAATCAGGTATGCCTACCCTGGTAGGTCAATTGCAAATACTATATTATTTGAACATTAAAAACATGAAAAGAGATTATGAAAAATATAACAAAAACAAATTAGGAACATTACCCTAAAATCCAACCTCTCAAGCTTGGAGGAATGTAACTCATGGATATCTTTCCCAAATGATATGAGTCTCCCATAATTTATATTCTTCATGTCATGGTTCTCTTTGTCACTCCTAAATGCACTATAAGTATCATTGTTCTTATACTTCTTTGCACTGCAGTTAAAGTGTCCTTCAGGTGACCAATCAAGACCACCCCAAATAGTATCCCCACCTTTTGGTATCATCGACATGGTTGAATCCCATGTCCGGGTCATCCGCATCAGATGTTGTAAAGTTTGAAAACCAAAAACATCCTTATCCCAAAAACCTGGTGCGAAAGCCCTGCATGAGGATTAGACATTCATGAATAAAGACTTCATTTATATATATTATATACGTATTTACAGTTAAAATGATTCATAATTATATCAATATCACGCATCAAAATTGCAGAAAAATTTTCTAACACAACCTGCGAGGAGAAAAAAATCCATGCATATGTCGAGCAAACACAATTTCGAAATCTCACAAACTGATCAACCGAATTATAAGTTAGTTTTGGGAGGAAAATAGTAGTTTGCATAAAATTTACAGATAATTAACTTATTAAGAAGAATACTGATCAAAACTTGAAAGCTTTCAAGGGGCAACAGAATACAGACACTCAATTGGAGATTTAATGTTCTTTTTAAATAGACTTTCCATCCATTTCCTGCAGATATAAAAAAATAACCCACAACCTACTTGCCAAGAGAAATGGGTTGTACACTTTTGATTATTTTTAAAAAAATAAAGAACTTATACTGAACCAAGAATTCACATTATAGTGGTAAAAATAAAAACCTGGCAACAGCAATATCCCTGGCTTCTATAGAGAATAGTCCAGCGACAGATTTTGGAACACCAAGAAAAGGTCCACCAATGTTCACCACTGCTTTAATATGCTTGGCGCACCAATCTGACCCACCCCCTCCACCCATTGGTACTGGTGCCTCAACCCATTTCATAAAATGCAGAAAATACAAAACACCCATTGAATGTGGAATAACAACCACCTTTTTACCACCATTTGTAGCCACCATGAGTTCTATATTATTTTTTATCCTGCTCAAAGTTCGATCCCTGACCTGGCCAAATGAAGTAGAAAGAGATAAGCCCATCTAAGGGTGTACCATAAATGAATGTGACGACAAAAATACATGGGAGCACAGAAAACTGTAAAACTTTTGTACGCGAATGAGAACTACCTCTGTATTCTGAAATGAGATTCTCCAATCATAAGCAGCCATATACATGTTTTTCTCCTCATACCCAATGCGGGCTAAATTAGCAATTAGAACAGCCCAGACAAAATAACCAGGTGCAAAATAATCAGCTGCTACAAGTCCGGATACAGGTCTAACTCTAATCCCTGGACGGTCTAGTCCAGTTTCATTATCTAGTGACATATGCTCAACCCAGCACAATGGCCTGTAGAAGGTAAATTGCATACTAGTAATTAAACAACCATAAAATTAAGGAACTTGATGGAAGCATGATTTGCTTTGAAAAAAATATGGTTAATCGCACAGCAACATAAGTGTTGTAATGGTTATGTGCCATTGAATATTAGAAACCAAACATCCCAAATTCTGCCAGTCAGTCTGGACTTTAAGGAGAGAGCTAGTAATAGGATCGGCTCAAAATCAACTTATGTGAAGATTCTTCCTTACAATTAGCTCTACCAAATGACGAGCATATTGTTAAGAGAATATACAAGGAAAAGAGAAAGTACTAACCTAGAGGAATTGCCTAGTAATGTCATTCTAACATGACAAACAGGTAAGTGTAGTTATTTATGCCATCATGTTTCTTTATAAAAATCAGTAGGTTTTGACAGAAGAATACTAGAAAAGGTCTGCTTTATCTTCTTGAGCTATTAGTCACAACTTAGAAGGATCTACCAACCAAAGCATTGGCAATTTAAAGGATCCAGCAAGGAAGTTGTACATGCATAAAGATAGGCTGACTACCTTGCCTCTTAATAGGCCGGCCGAGTTCAAAGCAAATGCGCCGTTTTTCTGAAGTGGACACGTTTGTGGGCATTAATGTTGATTGATTGGACTACAACAACTGTAAAACCAAGTACCGTAAATTAAACTAAGGGATTAGTGCATGGATTAATACAGGGGCGACTTAAGGGGAATGATTTGATAACTTCCTTTTGTGATATCATCGATTTTAAGATTATAAATGGAAAAGCTGGTGACAGAAAACTCATGCTCATTTTTGGATTGTTAGATAGTTTCTGTTCTAGCTTGGTCTCTTAGGATTCACTACGTGAACAGAAGTTTAACCCATGTCTCTGATGTAGTGTTTCTAATCGTTTCATAAGCGAGAAATTTGGTATTAGAATAATAATACTATGAGCCAGCTTGGATACAGACTAAAGAGCACTTCTTGGAGCTTATCTACCAGAAAAAACACTAAATAAGCTCCAATTTAATAAGCTTCAGTAAGTGCTCTTTAGTCCGTATCCCGGCGGAGACGAGCCGCCGGGCTCGTACGTCAGTTTGGTTACAACTTAGTAGAAATTACTCCCCAGGTGCATTGATGCCATTTAACTGAGTTCATACAACAACAAAAGCTTATAACGCTGCTTGCTTACTTCCTAGCTAAAAAAGATGAAACATTGAAATGAGTTTTTTTGCCTTTCCAATTGTGGAAACCACCATTTTCAACAATTCTTGCCATTTACTCAAAAATCAAAAATTCAATCAAAGCCACTCAAACACATGCAAAATGACAATTGAATCTATAGAAAAAGAAAGAAAGAAAAAGGGTTAACTACCTTTTATACAGTTCCCCAAAGGTGCCACCCCACAACCTCTTCCTGAACAGTCCATCCGCACACTGACGACCTTCCCAGAGTTCCAACCCACCGGTGACAATACCGGGCACAAAAACCACCGGGTGGTTCACCGTCAACCCCTCCTTCTTCAATTTGACGCCGGGAGGGTCCGGCAACGGCCCCGTAATCGCCTCCGTGACGTACTGAGGGAACGACGCCGGCATTGCATTGTACAAAAACAGCAAGAACCACCAAACCGAGCATATGAATCCCACGAACCAGCAACAGCTATCCACGCACGACCATTTCTTCCCCTTCTTCAACTTCTCCCCCTTTTTCTCCTTCTTACTCTCCTCCTTCTCCTTCTCCTCATGATCTGAACCATTTGGCGTGTGATTCACAGCAGCAGCGCCCTTTCTACGTCGTAGAAACGACATAGTTTTTCCCCGGAGAAACCAGGTGACAGAATTTTAAAAAATCGAAAAATAAACGTTAATGGAGACTGAGGCTCTGAGCTCGCCGATTATTTAATGGCTGTTGTGAAGTTTCCGGCTTAGAGCCTCGGACGGAAGCTCGTTGGAACCCTAACCGCCGGAGACCGGAAGGGAGGATCGCCGCTTTGCCGTGGAAGCGTTTGGGTTGGCCATTGTGGTGGCTCGTGTTTGTTTAAGGTGTTGCTGCCGCCCGCAGTTGCAGGTGCGGGTCCCAGAGTGTTTTCAGATTCGGACACGTGGCGTGATCGTGAGCTGCGATACCTTGGCTGTTTCTGGATGCGCCGTGAATTGTCGACGCTGTTCTGGTGATCGGTGAGTTACTGCGGATATCAACGGTAGAGAATAGAGGGGTGACGTGATCAGATGCGAACACGAGCAGTGATTTTTTGGTTGGCTTTTTGTGGGAAAGGTCAATCTTTGTTTCTGGTCATTTCCTCGAACTGCGACACGAAAAGATTCTGGTAATTTCGAGGTGGTATCACCAACCACTCTCTCATCTTAAGAATTTACAACCACGTGTTATCAATATATAACTAGGCAAATGCGCGGGGCTTATAAATTACTCCCTCCGTCCCAAATTATAAGACCCTTTAGAGACAAACTCAGTGTCCCAAATTATAAGACCCATTCTAGATTTCAGAAAAAAAAAATAAGTTTTTCCTTTTTTACCCCTTGCATTCATTATATTTTAAATTTCAAAACTTTAGTTAACACCTCTACTAATTACTTCTTTCATATTCCCAACCAACTTTTGGTATATCCAATACTTACATTAACAATTTCCAGATTTTTTTTAATAGGGGCATATTTGGAATATTTATATAAAAAGTAACAAAACCAACATATTAATTAGTTTATTACATATTTTCTTAATAGGCGTGATTGTCTGAAAAAGACTCTATAATTTGGGACGGAGGGAGTATAATACATTATTTATGGAAATTAATAGGACTCTGTTTCCTTGTCTTTGGTTGATTGAGAGTTTAAGTTAAATGTGAAAATAAATAAATATAAATATTTTAAACTATATTTGCTCTAATTTGCATATTTTTTTCTAAACTGAGTGAAATATAATAAGCAACAACTCGATACGGAAAGGCCCAAACATCCTCTGAATTAAGGAAATAAATTTCGTCAGAGCTTCCTCAATTCAAACAAAAAAATCATGCGAAAATAAAAGTTTGGTTAAACCATCCGCCACTAAGTTACTAGAACGACAAACAAAGAAAAAATTCACAAAATCAAAAGATAAAGCAAAGTCCCAGACAAGTACGAACAGCCCCCGGAAGATCTCTTGCAAGCCTCAAACAATAGCATGCAATCGGTCTCGAAACAAACTCACCGGAATAAAAGATCAAAAACCAAGAAGAAAGACCACTGAAAGGTCATAGCCTCCGTGAGCATAGGGGAAAGGAGCTCCACGACATATAGCGGAGCCGAAGCAAGAACTCAATCATTATTATCTCAAGCAACAAAGCCAAAACCTCCTAGGCCTGAGGTAGCAACAGAAGCATCAAAATTTACCTTGACCACCCCATAAGGAGGTCGCGTCCAAATTGAAGGAAGCACGTCGGATGAGGGTATCCAAGGATGTTGCAGGCTGACCACAAAATAACATGTTGTTCCGGTCCTCCCAAATGGAATGCAACAAAGATAGAAGAGTACTTGCGCTACCAACACCTGCAAAAGTTACGAAATCAAACATAAATTCATGCATAAAGGTAATATGATCAACTTTAATATCGAGGTTATAAACAAACCACAAAGGTTGCAAAACAAGGCAAGCCAACAATGCATGATGCGTCGTTTTTGGAGTAGAAGCATAACGCGAGCACACAAGATCCATCTCCGTCCCCCAGCCAATCAGGTTAAATTGAACCAGAAGAAAATAGTTTGAGAGAAAAGAATTAAACTAAATATTAGAAGCTTTGATTATTTTTTATATGTATTCAGTTAAAAAAAAGATTATTTTTTATATGTATAAAAGGTGCTCCTATTTGGAGACCGACTGAATCCAATGCGTGGATTGCAACCGACTAATTAGTTTCTGTGATCTTACCTTCCCGTGAATTAGGGGGCGTGCTACCTCCATCTTTAAGATCGACCGACCAACTTGCAAGATTACCCACAGATAAAGGAAGATTGAATGATGGTGTCCTCTATCATTTAGGTTTTGCCTTATATAGGCTAGTACAAGTTAAGATGGGCCTGGGCCCCAATACTACCAATCCAGTACATTAATTGAAATAGACAGAAAATAACAAAAAATAAAGCTAATTCATATTAATTAATACTAAAAGACCATCAGCTAAGCACAATCATTTATCCAGCCCCAATAGCTACCAAGTCTTCTATCAATTTTCTAGATTAGAGATAAATCTAAAATGATTTAAAATTTATAAGGAAAAATTTGGTGGTTTACAGAAATTATAACTTTTTTTTTTGAAAGGACAGAAATTATAACTTAAACTTATAGATTTTCTATACAGAATTTTTTATGATATATTTATTAATTCCAAAAGTTGGTTCTAATACAAAAATTAAATTAAATTAAAGTTCAAATAATAAACAAATTAATGATCCATGATGATTTTTTGTTGTTGTCAACAATGATATATGATGTTGACTAGATGGTTTTTTTTTCTTAAGTTGACTAATGGCTTCAATTTTCATGCAATGGCAATGTGTATACTACTGGATTGGGCCCAATCGAATATGCCCAATTTTCATGCAATGTGTATTGGGCCTCCATCACACGGGCACATGGGCAAAGCCCAAACAGCTGAAAGGGAGTTCCTTGAACACCGGCAAACAAAACTTGAAGACACCGCAAGCAAACAAGCGCGAAACGTTAACAGGTAAAGAGCGCATCGCAACACAGACAAAAAGCAAACCGAAACGCAAAGTAACAGAAAAGCAATCACACCCTTTCCTCTTCCACCACCATTATAGCCACTACCAAACCAAAACAAAAATCACATAAAAACCCTGGCCCTCTCTCTTCCGCCACTATCTCCGCCGCGATGCTCCCTCTTCATCCTTTCTGAACTTAATTTCCAAAAAAAGAAAAGAAAAACACACCATCCTTCCCAGTCCCTCCATTATAAAATACTCTGCACATATTCGATTCCTGTTTTCTTTAGAGAATCTCTGATACCGTAATTCAAGTCCCGCATCAAAGTCTGTGCGCATGCCGTTTACTCTCACCGGCATCTCGGTTTTCGCGCTTTGCTAATCACTCCTCTTTTGCTTTACTAATCTACTCTCAGGTGCAGTGCAGCGTGTCATCCTCACTCCGATTCTGCAATGCGGACATAGTAGAATCGAGATTTTGATTTTATAATTATTTTTGCAGAGATTTCAGAAGAATCGATCGAGAACAGAACCGAAAATGCTTACGTGCATAGCTCGTCCCAAGAAACCCGGGAACGAACCCGATGATTCCGATCCGAACAACGCCGCGAAAAACCAAGCCGTCAAATCCCTAACTTCTCAGGTATGGAGGTTTTACCGGTTGTGGTTGCGTCACAATTGCGTGGCACTCTTTAGTATTACGAAAAATTGTGAACATGTGTGACTATGGCGTTGCAGTTTCGGAAACTCTGAAACCTTGACGTCACGGCCGAAATCTCGATCACTGACCTAGATTTAAAACTACCTAGCGATGAGTTATTGAAAATTGAAAACTCGAAATTCCTCTTTAATGTAGTTTACTGGTGTAATTTATTTTCATGTGTGTTTGTAGATAAAGGATATGGCGTTGAAGGCGTCGGGAGCGTACAAGCATTGCGCTCCCTGCACAGGGCCTGCGGCGCAGGGTCGGGCGAGGGGAACCGCCGAGTCGGACGCGGATTCCGACCGGTTCCGGTGGTCGTACCGGAGGACTGGGAGCTCGAGCTCGGCGACGACGAGGACGACGTGGGGGAAGGAGATGGAGGCGAGGCTGAAGGGGATATCGAGCGGGGAGGGGACGCCGAACTCCGCGAGCGGGCGGCGGACGGAGCCGGTGGCGGTTATGTTCGTGGAGGAGAACGAGCCGAAGGAGTGGGTGGCGCAGGTGGAGCCTGGCGTTTTGATCACGTTCGTGTCGTTGCCGCGCGGCGGGAACGATCTGAAGCGCATACGGTTCAGGTACGTGCGTGCAGTGTGCTTTGCTTTGCTGTGTTTGTCTGTGATAGGGGCGACATCGCCCGTTGTGTGGTAGTTATCGTTGCCGTTTCGGGCTATGATCGGACGGTGACGGTGTTGGGTCATGATTGGATCCGTATTGGTAGTGATGATGACAATGAATGCCTTTTGTTAGAGTGGATAGTCAAGTCAATTTCTCACAAATGCCTTAATCGCAGTCGCTTTCACCTTTGCATAGGCTTCCTTCTTAGCCTTAGCCATTAGATTTCTGGGAACGGGGTTTGCGTGTTGCTTAATTGAATTTTCCAGTAAGAGTCTTTCCATTTTTTTAACCTGGGGAAGATGTCTGAAGAAGTAAAATTACACGCAATCTAAATTAGAAATAACGTATATTATTAAAGCTTTTTAGTTTACATACATAATAAGCTGCAGAAAAACAACAAAGGAATAGTTTAGGGAAAGTATTCAAAATAATATGATTTTTCTTTTGGGCTCTCAAAATTTATTTTATCGCATTGTAGGCAGGTACATGTTTTTCACAAAAATAGAAATTGTAGGTACACATAACAATGCATGAAAATGTTGTGTGACACATCTAAAATTAAAATAAATTGGGTGATATATAATATAAAATCTTATTCATTGATTCAGTGTGTAGCACATTACCTTAAAAAAGTGTATGATAGTATTTAAAATGGAATAATTACAATATCTAAAGGTAAACCTTACTATAGCCAAGTAATAAAAATATAGATGACTTCATTTTTTTTTTTTTCTCTAAATCTGGACAATTTAGTAAAGGGTGTTGTTCTTTTACTCTCTCAAAATGGGACGGTTTAGAACCCTTCAATTCATTATTTAGAGCATAAATGACTGATTTGCAAATTATAAAAATTTATTATAAAAATATTATGGAAAATTAAATCTAGAGGGTATGAAACTCCTCTATTAAATGAGTACCATAAAAATTGCTTTTTAGTAAAATGCCAAAGGTTTATAGAGCATTATATATTTGACTGATTGTCAAATAAAGTGTAATTAGTTCAATTTCAATTTATATCTTAAAACCTGATAGAGTTTTTTTATTTATTACTATTTATAAATCATTCGGTATCAGGTCATGATTGGAATGCTGATTATTTCGAATTTAGGAATTAGTCACATTTAAGGCTCTCTATCTCTCCCATCGAATGTATTGTGCGGAAATTGAATCTGATGACTTTTCTCACACACTTAATCTGTGTTGCCAACTGAACTACTTCTAGTAGTTGTAATTTTGAGTTTTGAATGTAGTGAGTATGATCCTGTACTCCTATAGTTTATAATTATTGTTTCCGGAAAAATCATCCAAATTTTGGAACTTCAGACATTCTTAGCTATTTTGTTTAGGGTCAGAAATTGACAACAAATGGTGTGAACAGGTTTGAGCTTGATCACAATAGCGAGCACTTCACCACACCCATTTTGAGTATCCAAAGTCTATTCCCCAATGTGAAGCATGAATCCTCCTCCATGAATATGAATAGTATAGGTTAGGGCCCCACATTCCTCAGTAAAATTCACGCCTTTGCCAAAAGCAATCACAAAAGGTGTCCTAAAGAGAACTTATTGTGGCCTGTAAGTGGTGGTGGCCCAGGTGGGTCGTCGTTTGTTGATTGTGTAGTAACCTTTTAACCGAGATTTGTCGAGTGGTCGGAGAGGAAACTCTTCTGCTTCCTTTATTTTCAAATTTCTCTGTGGCATGCCCGATTCTTCGTGACTTTGTCTTCGTCTTATAGCACTTCTTTTTTGTCTTTTAATCAGCAATATGCTGGTGAATGCTCCCATCATCGTCCACACCCGGAATATATAAAGACAAAAACATAAACCTCTTCTAGGTCAGCACGAAATATGGGTTAAGGTCTATTTAATTAGATAGTTTTTTTCATTATATTATTGTAGGATAAAAGGCATGAATGACATTTGTGTTTGTTGGCCCTACTTGGTGACTTGTGATGCAATCCTAACCAATATAATGTGGCACTATTTTGTGGGTCTATGTACACATGATTTTCTATTTCTCTCTTTCTTTTTTTAACTAATTTATGTTAAGCTAATATTAAAACCTATTCAACCATCTAAATCAATTCTTGTTTTAATTTGGTGCGCTTAGTTATGCAGTTGACACTAATTAAGTTTGGACCCACTTGCTTTCGATTATATAGACAACCCCAAATATATATAAGGTCAAATTTGGCTGTAGAACCATTATTCCACACGTAAAATGGCCGGTTTTGCTTTTAATTATTTATCTGAGAATTCTTTGTCAAAAAGCATCTGGTTATGTTTCTTAGCATGATTGATTACAGTGTCATAAACCACTAAAAAATTAACAAGTAATCTAACAAAGCCATTTGGTCAACAAAATAGCATAATAACAAATTGAAATTAGGTGAGAGCTTCAAGCTAGTATCACGCGGACCACTCATACACAACATGGTAAAAGATGCTTGATTATCTTCTAACATGAAATAATTATTTTTCCACCAGTCTACCCCACATCTCAAATAATAACGAAAATAAATTAAGGGAAAGCAGGATGGGATGGGTAGGATGACGAAAAGGGGCGTTTAGTTTTAACTGATTTCTATTGCAGTTGAGTTGCTTTTTTAAAAAAAAATCCATAGTACTAAAGAGAAGTGAACTAATTAATTTTGGTTTGTTTTTATGTATAGTCGAGAGATGTTCAACAAATGGCAAGCTCAAAAGTGGTGGGCTGAGAACTATGACAAGGTGATGGAGCTTTACAATGTTCAAAGGTTAAGCCGCCAAGCGTTCCCTCTTCCAACGCCACCAAGGTCTGAAGATGAGGTAATTTAGTAACTTTATCAGAAAGAATATTATCATACACAGTTTAGTAATTGGCTGCTAGCATGTTACTTGATGCAATGTTAATTAGTGCAATATGTATCATTGAAGTTTTGTTCACAACCAATTTCGACCTCGGCATAAAGAAAAAAAGAGAGAGAAGTGAATTATATGAAAGGTAATATGACTAAAAATTAGAGAGATAATGGAAGAAAAAGAAGTAAAAATATGATAAGTGACCACTTATATTAAATATTATTGGTCCGTCTAGGATTAAAGTGATTTAAACTAAACTTTTTTTTGGATAGTGTGGGGCTAAGTAATATTTTGGTCTGTCACCAAAATAATAGGAACAAAGTCATATATTTTAATATAAATATTATTTAAAAAATATTTAAAATGATGCTAATAAAACTTAAATAAAATTTTGTGGTTAATTTTTTAGATGGATATCATAGGCATTTTTTTTAAGGTATCCACTAGTTATTGTGTGATCCCTTTTCCCCCCTAATAATTCAATTCATTTTTTTTACGTTGAATTTTACAATTTTGTTCTTTTTTTGGATTGATAACAGAGCTCAAAGCTTGAATCAGCAGAAGACAGCCCTGTAACACCACCACTAACCAAGGAACGGTTACCTCGTACCATTCACCGTCCAACAGGGATGGGAATGGGATACTCATCCTCAGATTCCTTTGATCATCAGTCAATGCAATCCCGGCATTTCTATGATGTGAACTCAACCCCAAAAGTCTCCACCATTAGTGCTGCAAAGACGGAGATATCATCAATAATGGATGCTTCTACTATAAGAAGTAGCTCATCCAGAGACGCTGATCGCTCCGCAGATTTATCAATCAGCAATGCTAGTGACTTGGAGACTGAATGGGTTGAACAGGATGAACCTGGTGTTTACATCACCATCAGAGCATTGCCAGGTGGTAAGAGGGAGCTTAGACGAGTCAGGTTCAGGTACGCTTGTGCTGGTAATTTTGTGTCTGGACAATGAACATTACCAAATGTAAGAATTATGAAACAAGTATTGCACACAACTGTGTGTTCTAATTTGTCCACTATCAGCCATTCTGTTCCCTCAAATTGTCTCAGTTTCATATGGAAGATGTGCGTATAGAAGTGTATCACTATCATATGAGAGTGTGTGTGAGAGCGCCACAAAAGCTAATGGGGTAACTAATTGATGTTTAGATACACCAATGAGCCAAAATCATGTTGGACCGAAGCACCACTCCTTTTGCTTTCGTCTACCATAATTTTGGCATAGCAATTTTGTAGTAGTAATTTTTGTCCTTGTTTTCTAGTCGAAATTTTTTCTTTGACCTTTAGTGATTGCATTTTGGTGTAGAGCTATATGGAACTTATTTCTGGGTGTTCTATCATGTGTTATGCAGCCGAGAAAAATTTGGGGAGATGCATGCTAGAGTATGGTGGGAGGAGAACCGCGCGAGAATACATGAACAGTACTTGTGAGATTTTGAAAGGAAGGGTGGCTGCTGATGCTTTACACAGTTTGGAGGTGATGTTGCTTATTAAAATGTTCCATATTTGTTTCGCAATACTACTAAGTCTCTCCTTATAGCTATAGGTAAAGAAGATGTTAGAAGAGGTGCTACTTGCACCTTCCCCTGTTTTGGTCTAATTTGCATCTCTATTGGCATTTCTCCTCGCGATCTTTGTGCGATGATGAGTTCATGTGGGTGGTAAATATAGTTTCTAGTAGTTTAAGATATTGGACTATTGGTGAACCAAGAGCAGCAATTGTTCACTTAAAAGCTTAAAGGACTGGTGGGTGTAAATTCTATTACTATTCAAATTGGATACAGAGAATGAACTTAACTTTGGTTATTTTTCTTCTTCTAAACTCCTGGTTTCAGCATTCATATCTATTATCATGCTCAAACAAATGAATTTGCATGTCATGTAGCTGTAATTTGGTCTACTTTGACTCAATGGGGAGATAAATATGCAACTTCACTAAAAATGAAATCATGTAAAATTGGCAATCTCAGCTACTTTCATTCACTCGATTTATTGGGCTTATCTTCTTTCTGCAGCTCACTCACCCTCTTTCGTTACATCCAACTCTTGCCTTTCCTTCTCCCCTAATTGGCATTAATATTCTTATATTATTTTGGGTCTTGGGCAGCAAAAATGGACATGGACGTTAGTCCCACATTTCTAGCTGTAAAAGGGTATATTGGATGCAATAATATGAATGGTTGTTCTACCGCATCAATCACCCATTTTTCGTTGAAAAATATTTGTTGTAAACAAATATAACTATATTAACTTTTATATTAGTTTAAAGTGCGGAGACAAAATTTTAATTTGGAAGATTAAAATGCATAATTTTTGGCAAACTTTAAATTTTCATATGTATTTCAGGCGATAAAACTGATATATAATTAATATTTTTATAAGAAGAAATCGGCACTGAATGATAGAGGCGCAGAGCACAACAAACACGCAAAAGATCATCTTCAAACCTCCAATATCCTGTGTTAGTGTGTTACGTTTATTTTGTAAAAGTAAAACTAATTGAAAGAGATACAAACCAGCTTCTAAAAGAAGCTTTGTCAAAAGTTCTAATATAAAATGGGAGCAGAAAAAAGGAAAACTATAAAGTTTATTTGTCACTTTGTGGGACATAAATGAAAAGGCAAAGGTTGTTGACTATGATATATATTTTTTTTAAAATTGCTTTTCCAATTTCTTGAAGACAAAAGTCTCTTTAAGAGTGTGACTCCTAGAATTCCAACTCTCAACTTAGGGTTTCAAACAACCACTTTTCACCACTTCAATGAATACTCATTGGATAAATGATATAATTATTTTATAGTATGTAGAGGGTGGTGCCGTATAGGATTTTATACGTGTATTAAAAAGAAAAAGACTTAAATATATTTCGGGCCCTAACATTATAAAAGGAATAAGTTTAGGTCTCTGACAAATTAATTTGCAAAGTGTCGTCCCTAACAATTTTTTTAATTAAATTAAATTCAAATCTCAATTTAAGCTGGTTTGTTATTTAGTTTTACGCAGTCATCATGTCCACATGGCTTTTACTCGTTTTTTTTAATTCCACATCATATTAAAACCTAAAAATTAAAAACTCAAAATTAAAAATTCAAAAATTAAATAATCCTCTTCGTCTTCCTGCCAAACTCAATCTCTCATCCTTCCTCTCTTCACCATCCTCTTCCTGCAAAACCCTAGCCGCCAACCTTCTTCTTCCTCTTCCCCCAACCTAGAAATTTCTAACTCAAAACCACATCCCGCCGCTAAGCCTTCTTCTTCAACACTAAAACCCACGTCTCATTCTCCTTCCACCCCTCAACCAAGCACGCCACCACCACTCCTCCACCAATCGACCTCCACCGCCGCACCTCTCCTTCCCCCTATCTCTAAGCCTTCATCAGCACCCCTCGCCGACGAGCTCGTGAAATCAATCCCCACATAATACCCCATAGGAAGGAAACAAAAACTATAGTCTTAACTGTGGCCGAATTTAAAATGAGATATGATTTATTTATACCTCTGTTTTTCTTTTATTTCATTTCCACACTTTTTTTATATATCGTTTTCTTCTTTTCCTATTATATCATCTATTATATCTCTTATTTTTTTTTATTTTATACGATGGAGATGGTGTTGGGGTGTGAACTACCCTTTATTCATTTGAAATAGTTAGCCTCATAATAGTGACAACATGGTGGTTTACACTAGAAGAAAGTGCACGTTATTTAGAAACAAATACAATCTTATTTACACTCTCTAAAGTCAATAGTATAGTTCTACAATGATAATGAATCAAAATCCATATAAACGTACATGAATGAGAAAATTAGACATGCATCTCATGTTATAAAGAAAAATTAATCTGTGCGGCCGGGACCTCTTTTGTCACATACAAGGTATTAAAAGTTGGTTGCTTTATGTGGCTATTCCTTGTTGAGAAAGTTTCAACAAATCAAACTGAGACACCACCACCGGATTCCACCACCCTCTGCCGAGAATTCTCCGGCGGGAAGCCATGACAGAATGTCCTTACAGGAGTTCTGCAAATAGGGCAATCGAAGTGAGAGTGGAGCCACATGTCAATGCACGAAGCGTGGAAGCAGTGCTTGCACCGTGGAAGCTTCCTCACCTCTTCCCCTTCTTCATAAGCCGATAAGCAAACAGGGCATTCATAATCATCATCCCCACCAACACCAACACCAACTTCTTTTCCAGCAGTTTCTTTCTTGTACTTGAAGCTTGAGAGGAAGCTCCATTGGGAGTTCTCAGTGCTGCTACTTGCTGTAACCACCTCAACCAACCCATTTGGCGGTGATTGCAAGTGGCGCCGCCCTCGACGTTTGATGATGACGAGGCTGTACAGGGCTAATACTACGGCTGCAGATACCACCACTACTAGGCCATAACATAACATGGCTAGGTGCGACTTATCTGTGGAAGAGGGTGTAGGAGGAGGTGACAGTACTGTCAAGAAGCCTTTAAAATCACTCATTTCTGGGATTTGGTGTGAAATATGCATCCAAATTAAGAGAAGAACAAGTTGGAGAATATATTGTAGAAGCAATCTTGTCTATTATTGATCAAGTTTTATTAAATTAATGTAAAGTAGTTAGTCTAAATGCCGTGGTGGTTATGTTATCACTGAAGAAAAGAATAATATAGTTTGTAACTACTAGTTAGTATCTACTCTAGACCCTGTTTTGTATCCATTGAGAAAGCAGAATTGTTTTTATTCACCAGTGAGCTAGGCAACGGTTACACAATATACACCTTGAAGAAATGAGAATTTTGGGCTGTATGAAGCAGACTTCTATTGGACCCAAACCACATGACACCTGAAAGCCCAAAAAAAAGCTCAAAAAGTCTGGAACGCATGATAGAAACCCAATCGAGGACCACAGATTATACTTTCGACGCAATACGTGGTGATTGGTCAAATAAGATAACCTTATCTATCGATTTCCAATGGAGAAGCTGCCACGTCAGAGATAGGCAAATATGCCAAAAACATGCACCTCAAATTCTCCCCCTATCTCCACCGTCGCCTCTCTCAAAACAGATACGCACCACATTCATCTCCCCATTCTTCACCCAAGTAAGCATCTACCAAAGCAAGCAGAACCAGGTGAAAGGAATGGCTTCAACCTCAGCTGTTTCGATGGCTCTGCCCCCAACTTACGCCGGCCAGAAGAGGGTGGTGGTGCCAAGCTCTGAGGCATTCTTGAAGGCACCATTGCCTCTGCGACCTTCAAAGGCTGTGGCAGCGTCAAAACCCAACGAAAGGTTTCAAGTGAAGGCATCCATGAAAGAGAAAGTTGTGACAGGGCTGACGGCAGCTGCATTGACAGCTCAAATGATGGTTCCGGACGTGGCTGAAGCTGCTTCTGTTTCACCTTCTCTGAAGAACTTCTTGCTCAGCATCGCCGCTGGTGGCGTTGTGGCTGTAGCCATTGTTGGTGCTGTCATCGGTGTCTCCAATTTCGATCCTGTCAAGCGTAGCTAAAGAAATTCTGAGGCCCAGCGGGGATTTGTTAGACTCTCTTATCATGATATGTATTTGTATAACTGTGTTCTTCAGTGGTGAAATCTCTGTTGTGTGTAATCTGTGACTCTTTTGAGCAGAACTTTCCAATTCTTACAATGTAATTTCCATTTTGGCACATCACAGAAACATATTGCTTCCAAGTTTCTACTGTATGGGAACGAAATCAACAAGTTCACGCAAGATATATAACACATTTTGATATAATCCAACTAACAGGACATCATAGCATATAAAGTATGAACACCAGGAAGAATTGTAGTGAGAATTCAACACAGATGTCGCGGATACATGAGCTTACACTATCAAACACTCATTTTAAGGTATTATAAAACTATGAGATATGAAGGTAACTCAGCCACTAAAGACCGATTCTATGTTAAATTGTTAACTAATAGTCATAGGCGTGGTTAATCGAATGAAGAAAGATGCGGAAACCAAATTACAGTTTTTTCCTGTTAAACTTTGAAATCAAATCAAGCATGTAACCACTCTCTGAAGAGTAACTCACCTCACCTGCCTTCACTACTGTAATCTTCACCCTCTGTTCATCACCATACAATTCCTCTTTAATTTTCAGCTTGAAGACAAATTGGTTGAAGAGTCTACTCTTGATTATTCCTGCAAACTTGTCATCATCCTGAAGTTCATACTTCAACATGTACAGCTCCTTTGCAGGGTAACCCATAATCTCTTCCCCTGATTCCTGGAAAGCAGTTACCCAAGTTATTCCAGTATGATCCAGAATTTGAGCTTGGAGAAGATATCGGTAATCACATTCATCAAACTCTTGGTTGCACCTATCACATTGCCATCTTGTGTTTCCTGATCTAGTCACTTTCTTGTTGCACTGTCTATCTCCAACCATCAGAGGACAAGCTGTGTAACAAAATGTATCTGTCTTGATGAAAGATATTGTTGCCCTCAGTGTCATCCAATCTGGCTTGTCTGACCGCCCGAGACCTTCATCCTTGATCTGAGATACAGTTTTGCGTAAATCATTCTTAGGTCCTCCAAAAGTAATGTCCTTAGAAATTGACAGGGAAGCAGAATCTTTTCCCACTCGATCAAACCAATCTCTTAAGCTACATGCCTCAGAGAAATCTGGATTTATGAAAAGCTGTGTGGAAGAAATAGTACCTATAGATTTCCCACTGAAGTCATTGACTTTCCCAGCTTTGACTGCCAGAATGGGGGAAAAGCCAGCATCGATAATCTCTTGCAACTTCTGCCCTTCCCTGTTGCAAAATTCACCCCAAAGGGTTAGCTCAACACTTCTTCCAGAACTGTCCTTTAGATTCAAAATTCTTCTGTGAGTTTCCATTCCATTCTTCCTCAAGATGGGAACTGATGGTTTCACAGATGTCACAACCCCAATAACATCAAGTATGGAGTTGCTGTCAGCATTCTCAATATCAATGATAGGCCTAAAGGAGAATTGTTGTTTAGGTATAGAACCATCTTCGTCTGGACAAAGTTCAACAGCCGATGACAAATCCAAAAGTATTTCCCATTCATTGTTCAGATGGTTGAAGTTCTTCTGTGCAGGTTTCAAGTTACCTTTGGATATCAAGTAAACTCTACCAACATCTATTACATCATAGAAACGATCAACAGTTGTGTTAAAGCACGTTACTCGTATTTCACCTCCATCAGAATCAAGGAGGTCAAATGAGAAGACTTTCCCATCTCCCTTAGCATTATTATAGCGACGCAGATTCCCTTTTGCAGTTACCCTTGCCTTGATGGCCCATCGACCTTGATAAGGATTCAAAGCAGCTATTGGAATAATACGTGCTGGGGCCTCGTTTTTCATAATCGCAGCATGGCTTTGGTAAATTGAAGGCGGTCGGTATGGAGGTTGAACAGTTGGCTGGAAGTTCTGCATATTACAACTTGCATTTTGAGCAGGCAGATGATAATTATTACTCCAGGCTGTGTTCTGCATTTTGTTATTAAGTAACACTTCCTGATTCGGTAAATCAGATTCCACAAATAACTTTGGATTTCCAATGATCTCGCAATCTGCCACTATAGTTTGCATGCTGAGCACCACGATTATCCTGTACAAGGAGCACAAGATCTTATGCAACAAAAATGTCACCACCACCAACACAAGCAGTTTAACTGTATAAGTACATAATTAGTTTTGTAGGAAAAACCTATAGTTGAAGAGGCTACGTTCCTTCTGCAACATCTATAGTTTAGCATCCACACAAACACTTATAAGTGTTAACTGTTAAGGTTCTGCCAATTATAAACTTAGCCTGTCTGAGGTTGTTCACTTGTTCTCTCCAATGACACTAATCAATATGAGACAAATTAAAAGAAGTTAAATTACTGTCCAGAAATTGCGTGAAAGTGAAAACTGCAAAGCTTCTTGTCACATTGGTTTTTAGATTATTGTGTCTTTTTGACCAAGAGACCCAAAATTGAAATATATTTTAGATTTATCAGTGATTACAAGTGCATAAGATGCCTTCAATGAAGAACACAACTTCACTGGGAATATCTTCAACAAAATCCTGCTATTGCCAAAACCAAATGTCCTTCTATAGTTCTATTCACAGTATTTAGCCCAAAATGAAGCCAAGTTTTGCTTCCAGAAAGATAAATCATTTGACAGGTCTTTCGGAACTATTCAAAGTAATGCGAGGCTTGTTGAATCGAATCGAAGAAGAGCTAACATTAAAATCATACCAGAGGTTTCAAATCACTGTCCGCATCAGTAATCAGACCTCAAAACCGTAACCGAAACTTTCTAAATGTAAATTCAATTAGTTATCTGAATTTCGACCAGATTAGAACTCCGATTTCGTAGAAAATTATAATCCTAAAACATCATGTGATATATTGAATCATAAATCCAGTAATCAAATACGAAATCAAGTGCAGGAATGATGAGATGCTCACTTGCGGTTCTGGATCGGACTGCAAATATACTCGATCAACTGAACGATGGAGCCTTTCTTGACTCGTCCAGTTCGGAGGTCGTCGTTGAGCTGAGTGGCGAGCATGGCGTGCTGAGAGGAAACGGCGTCGGAAAGCAGAATGCGGTACCTCTCCTGCTGCTTGCTATTGGAAATCAACTTGACATCCAGGATCTGCAGCACCGGCTTCAAGTTCATGTCGCCGGAAACAATCGCCGCGATCGCATTCGACGTCAGATTCAGCGCCATTCTCCGATTCTGAAACGGTTAGATCAGAGAGAGAGATTTTGGAGGGAGAAAGCGGAGGGCATAGATTATATAGATCAGTGCTGTACTCGCCCGGGGCATTTGAATTTTGAAATGAAATGCAATGGCGTGAAGAACCGGGCCGGCTCTTGCTGGGCCTGCTTTCTTTGGGCCTACAAATATAACCTTAAACGGAAGAAAATAAACATTTTTAAGTTATTTTCTTAAAAATAAAGTACAATTTCCGAAAGAAAATAATTATAATTTTTGACATTCGTATTTACGAAATTATAGTTAAATAATAAATATAAAATTTAAAGTTTATTTTTTTGCTGCTAACTGGTGTCTTCGTGGGGAGGCAATCTCGTTCGAACCGGGAGCATTCATATCATTGCGGAGTTAATTCTTCTAGTGGAGATTTTTTTCATTTATAAAACTCAAATTCGAAGCCTTGCTCGCTTAAGGGGATAAAATTGAAATTTTAGAATGTGTTTATAATTTCAGAAACAAGTTAAAAAAAAAGTGCATTTCTAGTATGATTGTGAAGTTGTTTAAAGAGAAAAATGTACGTGCACTACCTTTAAAGGTGTGAAAACTTTTTTTTATTTAATTTATTTATTAACAAGAGTTAGAGTATGAGGGTAGAACTCTATAAAGGGCTTAAGAGATACAATAAGAAAAGAGTCATTCCAAATGTACCAACAACAAAAAGAGTATGGGGTAGAACTTATAGATTAAGAGATACAATAAAAATTGTGATGTAACACCACATTTTAACCCATAATCTTAAGATAATTAGTATTTTTTTTTTTCGTTACAAGAGGAAACTAAGACAATTAGCATTTGAGTCTTCACACTTATGTTGCCTTTAATTAATTCGGTATTAACCAATGTGAGACTTAGCACTCACACTTGAAATTTCCAACATGCATTTAGTTCTCCATTTGGAAAGCCTTTAAATCATATTTTACTTAGCATAATAATATTTTTATGATTATAAAAATGTTTGAAGAAGCTCGAAGATCTGATTTTAGTTTCAAAATCAATTTTACGAGAAGTGTGAAATGAAAATTTGTGTTATAAACATAATTAATAGTGAAATTTCATAGTTGAATTTTACGTCATTACCTTACATAAGTACTTTTCTATAAAAAAAATATAACATAAATCAATTTACATTTTTCAACTGATTTCAATACACTTTTACCCTAATTAATTAATTTTATTAAAATCAATTATAAGGTCTATGACTTAAAGCATTTTGATAAATATATAAACTAGCTAAATGAATTTTAAAGAAATTGAGATGTATTTCCAAACATACTTTTAAACTCTCAATAAAGAATTGAAATATTTGTCATCTAGTTAGTGAAATAATTGAATCGAAACCATGGAGCCCTTGGGTTGATGTGAGACATAAGTTGTTGTATTGAGACATGATTGTCTTTAATGATATGATTTTGATAATGAAAACCTTGTCTTTATTATTGAATTGAATAATTGGGTGCATGGCGTATATAATAGCAAGTGTACGAGAAGAAGGTGTTGGTGGAGTGGATGAGGATAGCGAATGATCCAAGTTGTAAGTTTGGGATTGGGGACGTGATTCTCACTATGGATATATTTTCTTACTTGTTTTTTATCCCTTTATTATGATAAAATAATTTATACTAGTAATAAGTTTGTGTGTTCTTAATTAAAAAATAAATGCAGTTCAAAAAAAAAATTAAAAAAAATGAAGAGGGTAGTGCCGATAAGAAAATCTAGGAGTACAACTGTTGGAGGCCAATGAAAGCATAACACGTAAGTATGAGTTTACTAATCTTTAGGATGGTGGGTCCCAAAAGTGGCTCTCGTGCACATTCCCCGACAGTGATGCCCCTACCCCTTCGCGCTACTCTAGCTACTGTTTTTTATAAATAAATAAAAAAACAGTTATATTTTTATTTGTTTTCGTATTTAATGTCGGTTGTTTTTATGGTTAAGTAAAATATTGATTAACTTGAACAACATTTAACACAATTAGGGTCAATCCTCGAGATATTTTATTTTTACAGAACTAGCTTACTCGGCACTTACACTTTCAGATGTGAAATTGAGTATTCATTCATTTATAAGGTATTATACCTTAGACACGGCACCTATACAAATTACATTTTTTATTTGGACAAACGAATCCAAATTTTTCTTTGAATATTGAGTCTTTTAGGTACGAGTTTTGTGAAATTTATTTGACATATTCAAATTGTGCCGGTTAAAAATCGCCAGCCTGCCAAGTATTTAAAAAAAAACAAAAAAAGGCAAAAGAATAGTTCGCTCAGTGCTTATCTCATGACTCCGTATTTTAAAAAAGTATTTGCGGGAGTTTTGAACCGTTACATGAACCACCATAAAGTTCCTACATAAAAAGTTATGTGTGAATCCTTGCAGTTTCAAACTGTCACATACACGATTAGGGATATGGCAAAGAGAACTTGAACCCCCATCATACACGAGTGCAAATCTAACAAGGTTGAGAAAACGAACCCCGTCCTTGAACCCCTAGACCCAACCCACTTCGACCCGTCCAGATACTAAAGCTATTTTCCTTTTGCAAAGCAATCATGTTTTATGTCATTCTGCCATATTTTTCTGAATTTATTAAGTTAGAGGTGTTGAAGAGTAAAAAAAAGAGTCATACAAACTTTTTAGTACCCTTAAACTTTTTTCCGAAGAATAGTACCCTTAAACAAATTTTGCACAATCATAAATTTAAATATTTTAAGCTTTACTAATATATATATATATATATATATATATATATATATATATATATATAAGGGTATTTCCCAATTTTATGTATATTGGATTGGTTCGGGTTAGGATTCAGATGTGAGTATCACTAATATCAAATTCGAATCCAAATCCAATTAAAGCAAGTTTTCCTCGTCAACTTGAGTTAGGTTTGGGCACATACCTACGTGTCCAAGTTAAATTTCCATGTCTAAACATTATTTTTTAAAAATATTGTGCACATTGTGGCGGTTGAAAACGGCCACACTTTGTATATGTCGATTAAATGTCACGAAACTCATATGTCTACATATCATAACTATTTAATAATATTGATTGAAAATAAAGGAAGAATGAGTCTTCAAATATGAGTTCCCCAACATACCATCAACATATTTATGTTATGGTGGGTTTTGACCGCACCATCTAAAGAGTATTAAAAGAATGTGATTGCGACGGTTTCAAACCGCTACATGTACCGCCACAAAGTTTTGGCATGAAAAATTATGCGCGATTCTTGCCTTTTCAAACCGCTAAGGACAAGATTTTAAACTTTTTTATTTTAATGCTTTGCAGATTGTGACAGTCAAAAACCACCACAATATGCATATATTAATGGCTTAAATACATTTTTAATCCCTGCAAAATACGTTGTTTTTATTTTTCGTCCCTGGAAAAAAAAAATTAGTTCTCCGAAAATTACATGTTTTATTTTTAGTCATTGCTAGTTGTTTTCCCATCCAATCCAGATATGAAAATACTCTCATATGCGCTTAGGTTTGCTCTATAAATGGTGAAATCGGGTTCATCTATCTCATATTTTTACCAAATTGTAAAAATCTAATTTTGAATTGATGGAAAAACATCTAGCAGGGACTAAAAAGAACACATGTAATTTTCGGAGGACTAAAAACTAGAAAAAAATTTCCTAGGGATAAAATATAAAAACAACGTATTTTGCAGGGACTAAAAATGTATTTAAGTCTATGTTAATTGAAGGGCAAATGTCTTTCAAGAGTGCGACACCTAGGAATCGAACTTTCAACATATGAATTTAAATAACCACTTTTTATCACTTTGATTTGCATCCATTGAGTATTGCTTCTCTTAACATTACCAACAAAGGGAAGGTTTCGAAGTGATTTCAAAATTAATTTGTTGACCGCTCAATTCCACCTCATATTTAAAGAGAAATTGAAATAAAAGAATGATAAATGAAATATAAAACGTGTGAAATAATGAGAAAAGGATATATAAAAAGAATGAATAGGAATGTGATAAAAAAGAAATTGGCTCTAGAGTATCATAATCATTCACCTGCCATGAGAACTGTCAGTAGAAGAGGAATAGGAGTTTCTGGGAATGTTATTTCTAGTTATGATCCAATATCTCTCCAACCTGGTGAATAAAATAGTTGTTACTGTTTTTCCGTTTATAACTAAAGGTATCGCCAACCCTGAGAAAGTGAGAATGATTAAATTAGTTGTCATTCTGAATTACAAAAACTAATAGCAACTTAATTTGGTGAGATTGACAGTTTGACACTCTTAATAATGAGCAATTGAGGTTTTGAAGACTTAAGTAAGCATTCACATGCAATTAGGCACAAAGGAATAATGGTGCACTTTTCGTAAGGGAAAATTAAACTACAGATAAGTTTGGATACATTTTGGCAGGTGAGACTTCAATGAGACATGATCCTTGCACCAAACCATTCCATATAGAATCACCCAAACGCAACTTTGCTACTTACTTGTCACCAGACATAAGTGATGTCAACATCGGAAATTTGATTAATATTCTTAAAGCATGCAAATTTCAAATGTGAGTGTTTTTCTTAAATCTCAACCCAATGGAGCTTAGCTTTATTAAAGAATGAGAGGGAGTGAAAAGGATGATCGCATATTAAATATTATCATAAAATTATTGTTATAAAGTGTCATTTGGCCATGATTAAACATTTCTGGCATGGGACGTGGAGTATTGTAGTTGGATATAACTCTAATTGGGTCTAACCAATGATGTACATATCTACAAGTTTGGTTATTAAAAAATCAATAGCTTTCGTTGGAATTGAGGGAAAGAAAAGCAAAAGTAGATTCCCTTCTCACATGTCATGTACTACACAATGTCTAATTTGTCTTGACTTGGTTAGGGACCAAATCCGTTTTTTTATAGTATGGGATATTCAAGCCCTTGATCGTTTCCACAAACATGGGATGCATACTTATTTCACGCATTTGCCTACAAGTACTAGAGATATTTTCTTTTCCGGGACTGGATTCGGATTATGTTTGTAAAAACGCTTGCATTTGCAAACTGAATTCCTTCTTCACATAAATTGATTTTGTATCCATCGTCAAAAAAATTCCAAGCATGTTATTACATATTCCAAAAAATATAAATTCAGAGTTGTTTGTGACTCTAAAAAAATCAGTGTTTTTTATACCGCTGATTAGGTTCAATAAATTTGAATGGTTCAATATATTGTCTCACAAAGTCTGATATCGACGGACAGTTGAACCTCTTCAGTATGTTGACTAGAGTTCGAACATTAGCCGAATGGAAAATTGTTTGTTGGGAGATGCAAAACTCACTTCAGTGATCTATAAGTCTCGACACTCTTGCGGTGGATATTCTTGATTCACACAAAAAATCTAATAATCTGACTCATATGATCATGAAACGAGTTATTTCAATAGTTAACAAATCTCTTTGGATGCGGATCAGAAAACACTTATCAAAATTTATCTATTATTTTTTTTATTACATAAGCTCTAATAATTACTCAATAGTTATTATCAAAACAAGCTCAATGTCACCATTCATCTTTAATATAAAAGTGACTTATAAAGTTAAAAGCCATTAATCAATGAGTGCATACTTTTGCATAAAAACTTGACATCTTCCATGAGCCTCTCCTTAAGAAAGTAATAGTCATACGTATTATAGAAAGACCATTGTTCCTCTAGAAAAATTAAGCTTAAAAGTCACATTCTATTTTACATTCGCTTATGGGTAATTACAGCATCTTGTACATGAAAGCTTCACAATTATATTTTATTTGTATGTGCATGTAATATTGAATTTGTAAGTGACAGTCCAAGAAAGCCCTGAGGTCATGGATGGTCTGAGATCCCATTTGCATGTGATTCAAATAGCACTTATTCGAATTTATCTAGTGTAAGTACTCTTTAGTTTATATCCAAACACGATTTAGCAATTATTGCAAGATCCAAGTAAGTCAATTATTATAAATGAAGATTATGGACAAAGTGATCAATCTACACAGTAAGAAGAGGTCCACACCTTCAATGTGCAAAATCTAAACCAGAAACAGGTCATCGTCAGCAATCACTGAGGTGGGGCTCTCCTATAAGATCAGGAAATTAGGATGCCATAAACAGGGTCCACCAACAAAGACATCTGAGCAATCAAACCAAGGAATTGTCAAGTATCAACTATAAGGTTGTCATATAGGACATCAATTTCATAAAGAGAATAAAAAGGAGGGGGGAAATGGGAAAGTAAAAGAGAAAAAACTAAGTAGTAAGTGATAAGCATGGAGAAGTTCAGTTCCATCCTAAAAGAGAACCTTTGGGCCCCTTTGTCTTGTTATTGGGGGGGTCACTATTTACACACATATCTGCCGCTGAGAATACTAGTCATTGAGGGTAAGAAACTGAAAAAAATTTAGTCAAAAGCACATCATCGTTTATCTGAGATTCTGTTCTTGTGGTGGTGAGTGATTGGGAACCAAAAAGACTTTTTTATCTAAATTTCTAAAGGTACTTTCTTCCATCTGTTTCAGAGCATCTTCACGCATATGTAAGCAATTCTCAGTTCTCAGTTGTCACACCCACTGGGAATCACATCAACAGAAAAAACCAGGTAGAGTTTTCTTGGTAAAGAATACATGGGAAGAGGCCTAAAACAGTAACTGCAACTCTGCAAACTCTTCTCACTCTCAGTTTTTGAGTAAAGTAATAATTAGGAACAACATTTTGGTTGAAGTTGCATAGGGGGGAGGGGGATAAAGGAGAAATTTGTGAACGCCATTTAGCCCCTTTTGACAAGCAGAAATTCATAAAAGTTTAGCAAAGCTAAAAGCCCTCAGCATAGGAAAACCAGATAAAGTAGAAAAAGCCTAAATATACCGTGAATCAAAAGTTACATTGAACAACCATACAAGCTTATAGAAATAGCTTCAGTTCAGTTCACCGTGATTTTAAATTAATGTGTGTTTTTCCGTGGTATAACAAAAAATGCACTAAAAGGAAAGACAATCACATTGAATGAGGAAGAAAAGGCATATTTATCCACCTTTTGAAAGACAGAAGCATGGTTAAATTAGAACATGTTTGATTTCTATTAGATCCACAGTTACAAGGTTATAATCAGAGGAATTCTGGAATTTTTATTTATTTATTAGAAGCATAAGCAGTAATTGATGAGCTAAAGAAAGTTCTGTAATACAAGAGAACTTAATCTACTGAACCTAATCTTGTTTCTAACCCTCTGCACAATTCTGATGTTGTGCATCTCCCACCAAACAAAAAAAATGAGAAAAAAGAAGAAAAAAAATGGAAAATGAAAATAAACTCTTTCCTAAGCAGGCCTGTGTCTTTTCTGGCCAGCTTTCCCTTCTGATCTCACAGCACCAGTGGAATCACCCTCGGAAGAAGCATCCATGGATTTGGTAAAGGAACTTGAAAGATCTGCATAAAGGTCAACCACTCTTCTGATGTTGTTGTTGAGCTCCCTAATGAGTCCAACATTCCTGCTGAGGTTGTCAGGGACTTTAGACTCATGGTTCTGGTTTATCTCATTGATGAGTACCCGGTTCTGATCCAAGATGTTCTGCACTTGAACAAAGCTTTTCTGAAATGTCTGCAAGATCTTGCCATCAACAACCTGGGTACTACCACCATTGCCAAAACCACCAGAGAATGTGTCACCCTCCATTTTTTAGGGGAGAGTCAGAAGCTTAACCAAGTCAGAATCTGAATCAGCCCTGCATCATGAGGCAAAAGAAAAAAAAAAAAGAGAAGTAAGAACAAAAGATGGAAAAAGACAGAACTAATTCTGCTAACTCTCATCTAAACAAATGCTAAAAATATTTTAAAAGTTAAACCTATCCATAATCATATCCTCCTCCTATGTGTACCTGCTTTGCACTAACCAAAACAAAGAGACAAAACCTAAGCAGTTTTGGAATTGTTTAGGGTATTAGGCAGATGAGACAATCTCTGTAGTATAAAATCATGACCACCATGAGTTACTTTACCAGAGGAATCAGATTATAAGCATCAATTATTTATAATTATTACTACTACTGTTGCTATTGTTACTACTATTATTTTTATATATAATTATATATTTTAATGATGAGATGGGAAAAAGCAGATCCCATTTCCATAAAAGGAACCTTTTTTAATGTCCGCAGGAAATACCTACCTAAAAGCACAGAGTTCCAAAGAAGAATCTCAAAACTCGAAAAAATAAAATAAAGTCAGTGATGCAGAGAAGATGAGGTACTACTCTGCAGAAAAAAAGTAGCATTAACCTTTTTCAAGCATAATCCAAATTCCGCGAACACACACACAAACGCATTTGAAGAAAAATCAAAACCCCATTTAATAATCCCAGATTCGCATTACTTGAAATTCAGAAAAATCCGAAATAACATAAAAAGTAGAAAACAGAAATTGGTCAAAGAAAAAAAAATTAAAAAAATAAGCAATTTGAGTTTTGTGGATTTGAACGCATCTCAAACAAACCGTGACTAAATTGCAAATGCAGAAATCTCCTGGAAATATTTGATTGAATGAGGAAGGAGAAGAAGGAGGTCAACGAAGGAAACCAGGAGTGAAGATTAAAAAAAAAGGAGCTGATAAAATCAATGTCTCAGTGAAACGGAGATCACGAAACGAATCAGTTAACAGAAACAAAGGCTAGAGAACAAAATTCACATTTTATCGAAGCATATATGCCATGTTTATTTTATTGTTGCAATTATTGTTATTAAAATTGAATTAAATAAATAAAATAATATAGTAGTAGTTGTTAAAATGAATGAATGAAGAATCGTTCGTACCTTGGAAATCTGAAACATTATATGGAGATGGAGAAGAGACAGAGATTGAATTTGAAAGGGGGAGACGAATCTGCAGAGAGAGGAAGTGAATTGTGCCTGCGCGTGAGAGAGAGAGAGAGAGAGAAGAGAACACAGAGAATATGTAGATTTGACAGTCACGCTCGGACCCTTTGTGTCTTAATATTTATTTAGCACTATTCTATGATTAATATCCACCTGTTTTTTTCCCTTTTTTATATGATAATATAGTAGTATTTTTAGCCTAGAATTTTGGTAACACACCTAGAGGGATAGTGAATAGTGATGTAGAAAAATAAAAGTGAGAAGTGATAGATAAAGAAGTTTTATATAAACATTTAATTAGAATTTATCATTTTACTATGTCATAATATGCACGTGTAAAATTTGTACACCGTTAGTTTATTAAAATTAAATTCTAGATATAATATATAATGTAATGTAATAAAAAAAATATAAAATGAATAAATGAGATGTGTAAAAGATATCGTTAGTATGAGTAGTTATTACTTATTAGGACTGTATTTTAGTAAAGGGTCTCTTTTGATTTATATAGCAAGCTTCACAGGTTTAGTATTAAATTAATACTGTTGATATACGTGTTATTAAATATTTCATGATAATATGATAAGATGCAATTAAAGATTTGTATAAAATGCATTTGCATTATCTGCATGATCATTACCTTTTTTTACAATTTGTATTCATACATGATATTCAAACGCTATAGTTTTAGTCAATAACAATAACATATAATTTTATATAAATATGTAAAAGGATTTTGTAACTAACAAGCTAAATGCAATCACATGATATTATATTTTATTTTTGAGATTTAATTAAGTTACACTGTTTAATATTTTCATATTTTCAGACAATTTAAGTTGTCATCGAATGGTAATTTTAGTGAGCTAAACGGTTAACAAATATATAAAAAAAAAAATTATTCTCTAGAAAACTCTTAAATGTAGTAATTTGGAGTAACTAAGCCTGAAAAACACAACTACACACGAGCTGAACGCGGGAAAGAAACTCTCCTACAGTCAAACAGAAGAAGATTTGAATAATTAGGAGTAGAAACCTCCAGGAAATGAGTGCCTAGAATAATGGAGTGTGCCTCTGCCACTTGGTTTGCTTTACGATAAATGTGAGTGCAAATTTTTTATCAAATGAGAGAGTTGGACCGGCACACCACGCCACGGTTGCTCGCCCCATGTACCCTACCTACCCACTAAGATTGACGTACCCTGTTCACTGCAGCCTGCTGCTATCGCTCGCGCACGCTTCTCATTGTTGAGTTTATCACCATTTTCTTTAAATTTCATGCACACTTCTCATTAGTACTAATTTGAATAACCAATTTCCTTGGCTAGTTGGACCGGCCCTTGTAATCAAGTGTATTCATCCTAAACTTTAGCAAGCATCATATTCAACCTCGAAACCATACAACTAGAAAACGTCGCTCGACGTTGTCATTCTTCACTTGGATCGCCCCACGTACACCGTACGTCGTTGTTGCTAGCCTAGAGTCAGCGCTTGCCACATCCTATCGTCGTTGCCTCATAGAACATTGTCGAGGCAGCCACTAGTGACGGAGTTTGTTGTCGTCTACGAGGCCTTGCACCACTATTCCCACCATTTGAGCACTTGCCCCTGCTACTATGAGTAGAGAGAAAGATTTGAGAAATAAAGTAGATTTTGAAGGTTATTTGTTATGATAGAAAGATAAGAGAGAAATAATAGAAAGAATGATGTAGCTTCTTTCTCCTCTCGTTTGGTTGTGTAGAGAACAGAAAGATAGAAAATAACTTTTGTGTGAAATGACGTTTTTTCCATATATATATATATATATATATATATATATATATATATTTATGAATAACTATGATAATATTTAAAGGATAAAATAAGAAAGTGAAATAAAAATAATTATCTCTCTCCAAACTCTTCAAATATTTGGAAACTCCGAGAATTAGCATTGCCCACCACTTTAATCACTCTCCCCCATCTCTCTTGCTTCATCGAAACCAGGGAGGCAAGCTCTTTCTCTTCAACCTCTCTCTCTTGTATATCTCTCGCGTTTAACTACACCGTAACAAACAGAGCGTTAATTCTTCTTCATTTGGGCTCTTAGCCACATTTGTTGAATCATAAGTTAAAGGTTTAATTGATAAAATATGATAAGCACTCTCTTAAAATTATAAAAGTAACATGTGAAATAAAAAAAATCGAAATAATGATACATAGATAATAAGAAAATGAGAGAGTATATTTATCTAATTTGGCGGTTGTTCTCATTAATGTATCATTTATTTCGTCGCCAACACTGTTGCAGTTTCCATAAAAGCAGATAAAGCAGTGGTTACAAGATTTGAATATTGCATTTGACGTATTATGGTCATTGACATGATGGAACCTGAAACTGAATTAGTCATCTGCGGATGCTTGATGTTAGGTTTCAACTAACATTGAAGATGATATTGATAACGTGAATGTCTAAGTAATGATCGTGCCACTTTTGAAGTGAATACAATGGGCAAATCATTTGCTTTTGACATATTGTTTTTCCTTCTTTATCACCTTTCTCCTTTTTATTTTTTTTCCATTTAATTTGTGTTTTCCTTAATCATTTGTTAATATGTGAAGAAACCTTGGCATTGGCTTATTGTTTCATTGGAAATTGGGTTGTCGTTTTCAATTAGAGTATCAAATTAAACAAGTGTAGGGATTTTCTTTTGACCTTAAAAGATTATAGGAGTGTTACATACGCTACACTGTTGTCTTTCTAAAGTAAAAGATTATACTGTGAACATTCGGGCTCTTAAACTAGTTATTATTATTTTTTGTTGAGACCTAGTATGACATATACATCTCTAACACAGTAAATGATTGACCACAAAATATAATTCATTTTTAAAATTGAGAATTGAACTTTCACGAATCGAGCAAATCACCGGACTCGCAAAACTCGTAGTTAAACTAGTTATAATTTAAATGTAAAATCAAAATTCTTACATTTAATAATTTTAAAATATATTAGAGAACGAATCAAACAAAAGGTTGGGTGTGGTGGTACACATTGCACTCTCAGAATTTAATTGTGCAAAGTTCAAACTCAAGTCCGTCCCAATCAAGTATCAGATGCCTAATTGGCAAACCAAAGGCAAAACTATTCATATTTGTCTCATTTGTCCTTTTTCCAATATGGTTTATTTTGTAGCAAACATGTTTAGCTGTGGAATATTGGAAATTAGCTGCAAAAATAGCAATAGCATAAATTAAGAAGTAGTAATTAAGCTAAAGAATTTTCTTGCAGCTAGTTTATAGCAAATTTTAAAAATTCTCCAACTATCTACATATAGCTAATTTGTCTGAATCTATTATCAAGTTTTTAAAAATATATAACCAGTACAATTCATAGTTATTAATAGTTATTAACTTATTATCCAAATATTATTAAATATTTCTAACAATGCTATAACTAATTTTTACCTAAATTGTAGTGTTATTATTTTAGTCTTTTTAGTTTTTTTTCCAAGATATTTCCATAGTCGACGGTCATAAAGCTAATTCCTAAGACTCTAGATAATCCATGACTAATTATTAATAATCCATAGCTGCCCTTAAAATATAAATAACTATTTTTTTTACGGAAGGATGAAATTCATTATGAATTAGAACGTGAGACGTCCAAGCGAATACAATAATGGAAACAAACAGGAATATCATCAGACCAAACGGAATTTGGATGAGAAACATAATACCCAGTCAAGTTATGTGCTAGCATATTGGTTTCCCTATAAATATGTGAAAAGAAATGGAGGCCAATTATTAATATATTACCCTTGCTAGTAACTAATTGGTAGCTACTTAATAGTGTAAAAGAATAAAATTTGAATAAATTTAGCCAATTCGTATAATTTTTTTACTCAATCTGTAATCATTTTTAATTTGCATATAATTCATAGCTTTTATTTATTTATTTATTTATTTCAATATATTTGTTTATTTTGTAACTAATCTAAATATTACAAATAGTTTGAACTCCATAAGTATTGAGTTCAGGGTTTGATCCCTGAGCAGTGTGTATGGAGAAAGATTTGTTAAAAGTAATCTATCAACTCAATATGATAAAATTAGTCTCACGACTATGAATTGTGAGATATTTTAGGAAAAAATAATTACATTACAAAAAAGTCTTTCCTCCCCCCTCCTAGACAGCACCTAAATGGTGTTGGCAACAATGATGGGGCGTATTAGAGGTGAAAGGTATAGGTGACAATGGCAAGAGAGGGTGTTGGAAAAATACCGGCCAAGGTGAAGGGTAGAATGAGGAGATGTAGGAATAGTACAGAGATCGAGGGGTGACATGATTGTTAAACAAAAATTAAAATAAGAAAACTTTGCTTTTGCGATTTTTAAAATTGAACTAAGATAATTTTGAAATTGAGTTAAAAACTTTAGCGGTGGTAAGAAAAATGAACTAGGTCGGTAGGTAGCTGCTTCGAGTAACGCATGAAATGAGAGTTCCAAACAACTTGAACAAAGCAGCAAAATTGGAAAACAATTAGTAAAATTGAGAGTAAAAAGAAGTTTTCAGGTTAGGACATGTCTTTTGAAATAGGATGTAAGTTGCCATAAATTTACTTTAAGAAACCTTTAATCTAGCATTGGTCCCGACTTTGACCTTAAGTTGACGTTAAATTTTACGTAGTGCCAGACTTTGCCACTGATCGAACGTGTCCAGCCAAATAACTCAGAAGAGTGTCGTTTGAGAAAGGGGGGCGGTGGAGCTTCCGGTCAACATTGTGCTTCTCTAGACAAATATGAACTCCTATGTCGTTGAGTCATACTAGTGGGGGGCCTGCAATGTCATTCCAATGCCCAAGTCAGAATAGGGGGAGCAAGGAGTGAGTGATGGAAAAATGTCAATGTACCTTGAGTGATGAGAGACCTGCCTTTTATAGGGTTGAGTTTTTAAGGCAATGAGGTCAATTTGAAGTGTTATGACAAGACAAGGTACATCTAATGAGGGGAGCCGCTCGATCATTTGACAAACTGTTTAATCAAACTAGTAGGGTGTTTGCATACTATAACACAGTCTTTGAGCTTCGCGCTCGTTCCCTGATCGGAGAGTTGTTGACTTGGGATTGGACGTAGAGGATGGAGACACGTCGCACAATTCCCTTGTTCGAGGTAGACGACTACAGGGAGGCAGTCGGTTTGTGATGGATGCAATCGGTTTTGGTGACATACGTGGTTGGTGTGGGACGCAGTTGATTTACACAGATATACATGGTCGGATATGAGACACTCGATTTGAGGCAGATTCACATGGTCGGAGGCAGGACGCAATCAGTTTGATGCACATATACATGTAGCCCACTACCTTCTGCACCCAATTCTAATGGACTACGTGTAGTCCCTTTTACTTTCAATTAAATAATTGCTTATTCCTTCTTTTATTTAGTGGTTATATTAAGTGTTGGACATGTAAACTTGGGCCCAGACCCATTCTAACGATGTACCACCCTATTAAGGGGGAGAAACCCTAAGGAATGAGGGACCAGAAAATTAATCCAAAGTCTTTTTTTTCTTCGTTCTTAGTATAGCTGCTACTGTTATTTGCTTTGGTTAAAGGAATTGATCTTTCTTCATACCAGTGGGACGCAGTCGGTTTTGGCTTGCATAAGTACGATGGCCAGTCGCTCGGCAGGAAGTTATTATGTTGTATCGAGGAAGGATAGGGTCGGATTTGCATAGCCTGTAACAACTCGATTGGAGTATGAACTATTTACCAGGTACCGAAACAGCCTCATTAGCATTGACTTTTACCCGACGTTAATGTGTGTTATTCTTGTAGTGATTTTATTGGGTGGGTTGGATTGAATATTTTTATAAAGTTTAATGAAATGTAAATGGCTAAATAGATTGTTCTTGACTATCTGTTATATTTTGATTCAAAATTCATCTGATCCATCCATTTACTACTCTAATTTAAGCTCTTCAACCAATAATAATTTATACTATAAATTACCAATTGAACGTGAAAGAAAAGATATAAACGATTAATTCATTTTTCTGATGCATTCGTGAATTTATTTAATTTCTATGTTTTGTAAATGCAATTTTTTTTACCGAGACATCAATTATATTCCATTACTTCAAAAAATAAATTATTATTTTATAATTTATTTTTTTGTCCTACGTGACATAAATGTATTTTTTTTAAAGAGGAAAAGCATAAATGGATTAGTTATCTTTTTTGGTTAATAGGATGGAATGGTTCTCTTTACTCTTTAAAAGGACAGAATAGCAAATTATATCACTGATTACTAATAATGATCATTGTACTAAAAGATATATGCATGTCCTTTCAAAAAAAAAAAAGACATATGCTGTATGCGATTAAATAATAATTAATTTTTGAGAATATTTTACTGATTAGTTAGTCACATACATAGATCCATTCAAAGGATTGAAAGTGTTTTATATTCTGGTAAACAAAGAGAATTAGAGACCAACGAGGAAGGATGTCAATAGTCGAGCATGTGGTGGTGTTCAGGGTGAAGCACGACGTTTCACCGTCGGAGGTCAATTACATGGTGGAGAAAGTCAATTCCTTGGTCTCACTGGAAGAACCCCTTCACCTTGCAATGGGGTCACTGGTTCGAATCCGATTCTCCCCCACCTCCACCTCCACCTCCTCCTTCAATTTCACCCACATCCTCCACAGCCGTTTCAACTCCAAGGAAGATCTCCACGCCTACGCGGTGGACCCCGCCCACGTGGCAGTCGTGAAGGCCAACGCGCCCAACGTCGCCGACACCATGGCTCTTGACTGGGTCGCCGAGGCGGAGGCGGCGGCTCTGGTTCCGCCGCCGGGCTCCGCCGTGCGTGTGACCCTCTTCAAGGTGAAGGAGGGTCTGGGAGATGAAGTCAAAGATGAGGTCTTGCGGGTCATAAAGGGAATTCAAGGTGAGTTGAAATTGAAACAGAGTGTTGAGTTTACTAGTGGCGAAAACTTCTCTCCTGGTAGAGCCAAAGGGTTCTCCTTTGCTTCACTTGCTGTTTTTCCTGGTTTAAGCGAATTGGAGGCGGTGGATGCTGATGAGGAAATAGGGAAATATCACGAGAATGATGAGATTAAGGAGCATCTGGATTGTGTGGTGGTCCTTGATTATGTGGTACCATCAACCAAAGCGGAGGAGTAAGCATCTGGAAGAGGTTATGTAATATGCTCATTTGATCTGTTCATGTTGGAAAACTTGTGGAATTATCAACTTAATATATGAATGTATTGTGATGAGGCCCATGAAATGTCAATTCACACAGCTTTGTTTGACAATTTTATAATCGGCTTCGAATTGGGGGTTTTTGATTGTTTTCTTTTGTTCAATTTGCGGTATGTACGTGCATTTTTGTTTGCAGGTTAGAACCAATTTCAACGTGATTCACATATCTTAAAGACAGTAAAAGTGTAAAAGTGAAGTTGAATACTTGAATTTCTCACTTTGACTTTACCGTGACATTATGAAATGTTAGTTTTTAGTGTGTCAAAAATATGTTTTTCTGATTTGGGTTAAACTCATTGTGACATATTTTAGGTGAAATCATGTTTGTGTTAACAAACTAAACATGCACTTAGATTCTAATTCATGCTAAACTCAATGCAGTAAATTATAGGTGAAATCGTTTGTGTTGCCACTGGAATTGTTATCAAATTTTGTGGTGCTTTGTGTTCAAATCAAGCCTGAAACTTTGAGCCTATGGAATTATATGATTCTTGTATATGCTAATAAAAAGGACACGTGAGACATGGAACGAAGCAGCACAGGAATAACATATACCATCACACTCTCAATATGCTCCTCTTTTATCAATCATGTGATGATGTCATAGTTCCTCGTTATATTTTCCTATTGTGGGGACTATAGGAGAATCCAGTATAAGAAATTATATATGTGTGTTCAGAATTCTTAAAGTCTAAGAACCCTATATTTATAATTAGATGATATAATCTTACGAGAAATGGTATTTTAATTACATGGGGCGTATCAAGTGAGAGCGATGTTTATTATGAGAGATGGGAAAGTTAAATCATGGCCGTACAACCATTCATGAGTGGTTGAGATTAAAAGTACTTTAGTGGTCACATGACTTTTTAAAAAAGTCACATGACATTTTGTTTTAATCTTGACCCTTCATAGTAGATCTAATGGTTAAGATTTAACGCTCTCATATCTCATAATAAACATCGCTCTCATTTGATACGCTCTCTTAATTACATACCACATATATTTCATAATCTAATGTAAGAACTATATTAGTGAGCGTTATGTAAGTATTTTAGTTAACGGCTTATGATTTGGAGACATGCTCTTCTGCATAGTGGTGATCGGAGGTTTGGAGTCTAATACACTCAAATTTTTATTCATAACAGAAAAAAAAAAGTAGAAATTAGTTTTTTTTATGTTAGAGTCTCATACTCTCATATACTACACTCAATAGGTGAATCTAACAAAGACATTTACATATATATGAAATAAACAAATGTATCTAAATGTCAACCTAGGACTTACATAAAATCCTCTTTGAGCTCTTTAAGTTCAATGGTTTATAAGCAAAGTGACCGTGCATTTTAAAACATGAAAAACACATTAATTTGTCTTGTAGTGTTCAAGTTAAAAACAATACAAGTTACCCATTTATAACTTGAAGGAACAACATTCCAATAAGTATTAATTAAAACAAAAAGATTCAAGAGGAAAACAAACTGTCTAGTGACACCTTGTAAATTCAACACCCCCAAAAAGATTCAAGAGGAAAACAAACTGTCTAGTGACACCTTGTAAATTCAACACCTCAAAAAACGTTGATGATAACAATCGAAAATGAACAAAAGATGAAGAAACTTGCAAAGGTAAATAAAGAAGAAACAACTTGCATTTGCAAAGAAAGTACAGAAGCGGATCGAAGATATGCTACTTGCACATCATGGTAGCCATTGTTGTAAAGCTTGTAGACGTTAGGCTTATAAAGTGTTCAACAATCGAATATCGAAACATATTCCCAAATTACAAAGCACTATTAATAGTGTCTAAAAAATAACTGCTAAATAATTTAACAGTTGAAAATAAACCAACACTTGATTTCTTAATCTATGTCATTCTTTTGGTCTATCAATAAAACTTGAACTCAATACTTGGGCTTCAAACCCTTCAGCCATGTCTCTAACTCATCAACTACACTCGAGTCCATAAATTGCTCCAGAATGTGGATTAGTGCTTCTAAACGTGGATAAGTGCTTTTGGTTGTGGGCATGTGTCTATGGCCATGAATGTTTCGAACTAGGCGTGACTTTAAATAACTTTGAAGGCTTGATCTAGAGAACTTGAACTTTGACATCTTGAGATCATTTTTGAACCTGGAGTAGTATTCCTGGGACCTTGAACTCTCTGGGTGTATTTTCACCTTTCTCTTTATTAGCTAATGGGCCTCAGATCCTGAAATCGGCTTCTCTATTCCCCTGGCCTCATTTGGCCCACATATATTATTAATGGGCCTCAGCTCTTACGTGCGAATAATAAAAGAAGAAAGAAAGAAAGATACAAGCATGCATCAAGTAGATTCGAATGAAGAAGACAGATAGATACATATCCACCAGTGGCATTCCTGTGGTGACGAGACGATGCAGTGTCTGAGACTGAAACCGCACTTGTCCTTTCCCGTCACATTCTCGGCTTCCAAAAATCTCCGAAGAAACCAGCTACAGGCTTGGCCCTCTACCAGTACCAGATCTCCGATCAAAAGCATGTCAACAACAACCACCGTCGAACACATCGTCCTCTTCAAGGTCAAAGACGACACCGACCCTTCCAAAGTCACCGCCATGATCAACGGCCTCAGTTCCCTCATCTCCCTCGACCAAGTCCTCCACCTCACGGCGGGCCCACTCCTACGCAACCGATCCTCCTCGTTAACCTTCACTCACATGCTCCACAGTCGATATAAATCCAAGGAGGATCTCGATGCTTACTCCGCGCACCCCAGCCACGTCAGCGTCGTCAAGGGAAGCGTCCTCCCTATCATCGACGACATCATGGCCGTCGATTGGGTCGCCGAAGATCTCCGCGGCGACGTCGTACCGCCGCAGGGCTCGGCGCTGCGGGTTACGTTCTTGAAATTGAAGGAGGATGCGGCTAGCGATGAGGTGCTGGGGGTTATAAGAGGGATTCCGGAGAGTTTCAAACAGATTAGTCAGCTCAGTGCCGGCGAGAATTTCTCCCCGGCGAGAGCCAAGGGTTTCTCGATTGCTTCGCTGGCGGTGTTTCCCGGACCGGGGGAGTTGGAGGAGGTGGATTCGAACGGTGAGCTGGTGAATTCTCACAAGGATAAGGTTAGGGATCGGCTAGAGAGCGTGGTCGTGGTTGATTATGTGGTGCCGCCACCGCCTGCTCAGTCTGCGAGTCTTTGATGAGGTTATTGCTTCTCTTACCTTTGTAAACTGCTCAATCAATGTTTTTGCCTTATCATCTAAATGTATTAAGCCTTCAATGCTTTGTTCTGATGCAATGTGGAAGTGGAACAGTAATGTTTGAAACTACAACTTCTTTGTGTTGTACTGTGCTGTGCTGTGCTGCTGTATTTTCTCTCACTTTTCTGCCTTCTAGTTTCTTGTTAACAGTTTCCTCATTGCCCTATATTGATAACCTTAGGAAATGTGTGCATTGTGTGAGGAACTATTACAGCATGTCTCTACTCTAGGGGCTCCAAAGTAGAATGATAAGAAAAGGAGCAAAGAAGACCATAAGGTTGTTTGTTTGACTAGGTTTTAAATTGCAATTAATGAGATGTTGATGGTTATCATTCAGTTTAGACTGTAATCTACTTATTTGGTCTTTTGGTGCTATTGCATCTGGTTCTGGTGCTTCAGTTGTTTTTAGTGTCTAGTAGATTCAACCATAGGCCAGAATGGTCCATGCATGTAGTTATATGATTCTTACTCTGGCAGCTTATGTAGAAAGGGGCTAGTCATCCTAGACATGGGATTAATCTGCACCAAACTTGTGAATGTCCATGAACTATTATCTCTATTAATATTAATGATATGATTTATCCTTCAAAAAAAAACTATTAGTTTAAATCTGTTCCTTGACTTTTTAGTGTGTTTGGATACTAGTTGAGTGCAACGTAAACGGACTTTCAACTCAATAAAAAGAGTTATGTTCACTTTTTGTGTTGAAGTGTGTGCTAACATCCATTTGCATTGGTGCCAGTTGAGAACAGCATAATGATATGCTGCATATTAAGTACACATTTCTCTAAACAATTTACCAGCAAAGAGCAACCTCATGTATAGCTTCAAACTTACCCCCACCCCCTTTCCCAAATCACATACTCCCCTCATCATTACACCTCCCTTTTCTCATTCTGTATTCAATTGGGCAGATTCATTCTCCACAATTACTATTCCGAACCACCTTTGAACATTCTCTGCAACCTTAAAATACATATTTGGCCTTAAAGCTCATTCGTTCCTCCACAAGAGGAACCCTAGCGTGTTCCCATAAGAAAGCAAATTCCTCTGCTTTGGGTGCTTTGCTTTTTCTCTCTATGGCCTAAGGCTAGATCATCACTTATATATGTATGTCTCTCCTTGGTGTATAATAACCCACAAAATCTGCTCTAGACAGTAACTCAATATCCAAGGCCACCTTGACCCACATCACCCTCTCTATTCTCTAGGTGAAGATCTGGTAATCCATATCTATAAATTGACCCCTATATGTTAGCTGACGGGCTTATATTTTTGTTTGTGTATCCACTGGCCTTATGTTTTCCTTTCCCAAAAGCTCATCAACCTGGTGTCTCATCAGGGTAACTTTAGATTTCTGATATCTGATATACTTGATGCTTGCTGTATTATAGGCCCTTATATTGTGTGTTTGTAGCTGTTAATTTGTTTGAACTTCCCCCTTGTTTCTTTTATTAAAAACTGTATCCGCATATGCAAACTTTTTATCAATGTTGTCAAAATGGAGATTTTACCCAGGTTTGGGAGTGGGGTAAAAGATTGTAAATGGCAGGATTGTAACATCCTACAAAAAATGTAAAATTTATAATTAAACATATATAGCATATGAAATGAAATAACTAAGATTAGGTAAGTAACCTCTAAATCATATCATGAAACTAAAGTGAATATTCGTAAGATCTTATAGAACTCACAATCAGTTAGATAAGCCATAAGATAAATTTTTCATAAGAACTATAATTTCATAATCATAACATAACATAAATTTATAGCTGTAAAACACAGAAGAAAGCGATACGACTGTCCTACTCTGCTAACTAGACTAGTTGAGATAACAGAAGAGAAGCCTCGGACTGATAGATGAGATTTGGGTTTTGATGTGCAATTGAGACTTGATAGAACAAAGAAGAGACGTGGTAGAGACTTGCACAAGCGGGTGTTCTTGGAGCTTCTCCTAAGTTTTTCGATTCGATGAAGAAGAGAGGAATCATAAGGTAGAGAACTTCAATTAGGTTTTTCAAATTGGTCAGGGTGTGTTTCTGGAGCAAACTTTCAGTCCTCCATAAGTACTATACCCCTCCACAAAAAAGTATTGTTAAGTGACAGTTTGTTTCTATTTTTATTTTTTTAAATGAATAACTAACTAATATGAATAATTAAAAGAGACTAAATAATAATACCTGATATACGAATGTGGAATGAAAAGATTTAAATGTTTTTCTTAATAAATACCCAGCTCTTCATAACAGGTTTGCAGCAAGTTTATTCAAGTGGTTATGTTACTAAGTTTTTTTTTGTTGAATTAAATGGTTGAACTCTAGTTTTACAGTTAAACCAGCCACTATGGTGTAATCCATAAAACTGTGGCTGATATGAATGTTATCATTATTATGTGTACTTGCTAGTGTACTGCTCTAGCACGATATGCTGAGCCTTTACCACAGCCAGATGAATAATATAGAGGGTACCAGATGAATAATATAGTGGGTACTCTGTTCATTTTTAGGTTTAAACTTTAAAGCATTGCTAATAAATATATGATGTTATTCCCGAGTTATTGTGAACAAAACTTAGGTTTTAGTGGCATTCCCGAACGGACTATTGCGTAAAGGGGCTTGTTAGATATAATAATATAAAACTATTCATGTGGTTTTTACCCAAGAACTTAAACTTTTAGGATAATTGGTTGCTTGATATGATATAAGAGTCTAACCTAACCTAATGGGCTCATGATAAAAAAAAAAAGGAAGATATGAGCTCAATAAAAAAAAAGAGAAATGGGCACAATAAAAAAAATGAACAAGCCTATTAGGCCCCTTAGTGGAGCACAAAGAGGCTCCACTTGAGTTCAATCCCCTACACAGCAAGCCATAGGCCTTCTTCTTCTTCCACTCAATTGTCAAGCCAGAAAAGGAGGACAAAGAGGTTACGATAGATTACAAGCCTAGGCAACAAACAACAACCAAAAAGAATCAATCTAGTCAAGTCAAGTTAGACTTGAAGGGGAGTATTAAAATAAGTTATGCATAAAAATGAATAAGTTGATTCACACTTGAGGGGGAGTGTTGGAGTTCAATTATATAAGTGTGAATACAAAAAAGTCCCATATTGGACGGGTAAGCAAGAGTTGAGTAGTTTATAGTTGTAATGACTCGCTCACCAATTGCCTTAAGGGATTATGGTGAAAATATGTAGATGGTCTCCAAATCACTTGTGCTCTTAGCCACTTAACCTAATATGCAAACAATCACACCCCGACCCATCTCCACGCAAGCCCAACAATAATTCAAAAAAATCAATAATGAATGAATAATACCTTTATAGCTTGGGTTCTGAGTAAGATTCAAAACAAAATGGTTGATTTTTTACACTTCATATGAAAATGATGCTTACGCTCGGTTATGAGGGAAAATATTTTAGTGTGCGGTCCACAAATAAGTGCATTTTCCTTCCTCTTTCAAAAGCATCTAAACACTTTAAAATGCATTTTCCTGTCTTGTTCCATTCCACTCATATTTCTTTCTTTATTTTTCCATAGAAACAAACAGCATAAAATTTGGATAAAACTATTAAAATTTTAGATGGTGCAGATTAGAATCAAATTTAACTATATTAGTAACTACAAATTTGTTTAAGCCTTTATTTATTATTTTTTGATGAAATGGACGAGACATCTCAATCCTTATCATCTGCTTTTGATGATTCAAAGGGGCTAAAAGCCCAGAAGCAGTGAAGAAATAGGTAGCAGCAGTGCAGCACTATCACTTAGAAACGGTAAAGTACAAATAAGAGGGTAAAAACTCATAAATGCGAGTAATCATATCCAAGGAAAAATCATTTTGAGATAGAGTATCTGCCACTATATTGCTCTCTCTCTCTATATATATATATATATCTCCAGTAAATTTGGTCACCAGGTTGAATCAGGCTATGAATTTCATGAACCAAGCTAGCACAAGAGTGAGTATCCTTGCATCCGAAGTGTACCATAAGAATAGCACTAGATGAATCCACAGATTCCATCACAAACTTCCTCCAATCTCAATCCTTATCATCCGACGCAAGGGTAAACTTATTTTAACTATGAAATTCAAAGTATATTTGGTATTTTAATTAATCGGCCATTATAATCACAAGGTGCACGTACGCGTGTGAAGACGCACGGTATCTTTGACCAGATTGCAATCCAGCACCAAAGAATCTAACTTTCAACATCATCAACAATGAATGGCAGTTGATTGATGTAACTTATACTCTTGACTTGAGTTGGATTCAGCGGACAGAAAAAGAAAAAGAGGGACCTTGTGGAGTGAAAACGTGCACCTCTAGGTATGCAAATGCTTAAAAGGGTGAAATGTGGGATCCACACATTTAGTAGTTCTATTGAATAATTTAAGTAAGAGTAATTGCGAAACAATTATTAATGAAGAATAGAATTCAAGCTGGGTTCTTATCAAAATTCAAAAGGATGAAGCCATACCTCAAACCTACTTCATATAAGAAGGATCTGATAGAATATTATAAGTATTTTTTGATATAATTATTAATTAAGAAATGAAGTGATGAGATTGCACTCGTATATATATACACCGGTGTTAATTTATTTCTCCTCATATTAAATTATGATGTTTTTTAATGTTTTCTTTGATTTAGCAAAGAAAGATAAGAAAGAAGATGAATAGAGAAAAATATGTGAGAAAGAGAATATTTTTTGTAAGTTGTTGAGTATTCTCAAAAAGAAATAGAGTAGAAAGAGTATTTAAATATTTTTTTGTAAAAATATGTTTATTTGGTAAATAGTATTTAGGGTGAAAGGAATAGTGCCACAATCGAACAAAGAGAAAGCTTTCATGTTTAAATAGCACTTAACCCCAACGGAATGAGTATGGACTCGAACTTAATTTATATTAAATGAAAATGATTTTGAGCATCTTTATTTATATATTTATATTTTGACCTTGAAAATAAGTTGTTTTAATAAAAAATGGTAAAATGAAGAGAAAATGCCTCATTAGGCCGGACGCCATAGAGACCTATTTTTTGGTAGAAGTGTCAACGATCTTCCAAAACAGGATTGTTCACTAATTGTGACTTTAGTGGGCACAGGGAGATTTGAATCCTCAACCTATGTGGATGTGAGAGCTAAACGTGGAAGAGAAACATTACAATCAGTTGTGTTAGATGTTGACAATAAACTTATTTTTTAAAAACTTATTTTAACCATACTATTTTTAATTAATTTTTTTTTAAAAATTATTTATACCAAAATTAACTACATTTAAATTTTTTGAAACTTAATTACATCTAATTTAAAACTTTATAAAACAACCATATGTTTGTGGCTGCGGTGGTGGAAGCGAGATCGAGAGGCTTCTATTCACTATATTTCTAAAGATTGTAATTTTATTGTTGATTAGCTTGCTAGAGCACAAACGCGGTACTTGCTTCCGTGTGCTAAACTCTAGATTCTCTTCTTGTAGCTTAGCTTTTTCGTTTCGATGAATAAAAAAAGAAAATATGAAGGACTATGATAAAATATAAGCACAATATTCTACGCTATTTAGGAGCAGGTTAGCTATGAATGGAACATCATCCTTTTTAGTTTTTACTGTTTCCCATGTTAAGTCTAATCACGTGTCTTTTTCCACGCATGTGCGATACATTTTTTATTATTATTTTATTTTCGCTTTATGACTCCATTATCTTACGTCATGCATGACTGACTTAAATTTGGAAAATTTTATGATAAACGTATTATTCGCGTTGTTATCCAATTCATAACCTATTTAATTTTTAATATTTTACTAATATTTCTAACACTACATCACTCTGATGTATATATACAACTGTATTTAAGTTTTTTTTTCATTCGATTTTGGTTATGGAGTTAATATGCAGGAGCAAACAATCACAAACGTGGGGCCAAAAACTATAGGGGCTGCATTGCATGCATTCAAGTGATTTGGTGAAGGCCATCAACATTCAGACAAATTATTAGCGACGTGCAACTCAAAATAGAGTCAATGACATCACGTGGGTGACATTTTTTTTCATAATAAAAGTATTTTCACAAATGATAGGCCACTAATCCTATAATCTCTAACACCATAGTGGTGTATTACGGTAGGGATAAAGAGTTTTTTAATTTTTTATAGTGAAAATTTTAACCTCAACCCTCTTGATTGGGTGACAGTTATATGTAAGTTAATGAAGCGTTAAATTTTAGGGAAGCTTAAAAATGCTGTTTGTAATTGAAACAGCAGGAATACCCCCTCTCTCTTAGCCAATAGGATACTGCTGACTGTACTGTTATTGCCATGTCATGTGACATGTCATGTGTTTGACTAGTCAAACTTCAGTCTTGTCAATTACTAATTGCAGTCCTTTGAACTTTTGTAATTTTTATTTTATACCCAACATTATTTATATTATTTATTTATTTTATAATTTAGAAAACATAAATATATTTTAACGATGGAGCACGATGCAGGGAGGAGGGAGGAGGAAAATAGGAATTAGGTTATTTTGTCCAAATCAAAATGTTAATAGTTAATTTCAATTAAATTAAAAATCAATTTGAAAATTAGAAAATAAACATTTTCTGAAGAAAAAAAAAGATTATATTGTTTATTTATTTTATAATTTAGAAAACATAAATATATTTTAACGATGGAGCACGATGCAGGGAGGAGGGAGGAAGAAAAGAGGAATTAAGTTATTTTGTCCAAATCAAAATGTTAATTGTTAATTTCAATTAAATTAAAAATCAATTTGAAAATAAGAAAATAAACATTTTCTGAAAAAAAAAAAGATTATATTGTTTATTTACTTTATAATTTAGAAAACATAAATATATTTTAACGATGGAGCACAATGCAGGGAGGAGGGAGGAGGAAAAGAGGAATTAGGGGTTTTTTTTCCCAAATCAATATGTTTTTAAGTTAAAAATCAATTTAAAAATTAGAAAATAAATCTTTATTGAAAAAAAAAAGATTTTAAAAAAATGGCGGAAGGACTAAATGATGAATCTTATAAATAATTGAAGGATCAAATCATGTATTTTATAAGTTCTGCTGACATGGTACTTTGTTATTATGACATGACACTTTGTTATACTTTCATTGGTTAGCTGCTCAGGGGCATCTTAACCCCCTCTCATGAAACAACATTTTAAAGTTTTCCTAAATTTTAACGTTTACACTTTAGGATTTACACTTTACAATTGAGTTACTTTTATAATATAAGTGTTTTTCCGGTAGTGGTTTTAACCTGTTTTACCTTATTATTATTTTTATATTTCTTTTTTAAGTTTTCATTAAGATGAAAATTTCCTAATCAATTGTGGGAAATTTTTATTTTATTAAATTGTCCTTACAATTTCGAGTTAGATAAGACCACTGTAAAAAAAAAAACTCTCCCCACCAAAGAATTTATGCTTAATTTATATGTAGACATGATATTTTTTCTTATTGGAGATGAGTTGACTTTCCTTATTTCATTGTTTTACTTTTAGACATGATCTCATATTTAAGTCTTACAAATAGAAAAACTTTCATATTCCGTGGAAAATACGACTTGTTATAAAAAAATACGCACTCTTTAAAGTTCAAGCGGTGTTATGAGGCGTTTGGCACCACAAACTGAAACATACTAGATGTCACTTTAGCTTTTTGTGGGAAAAGATACATGGCTGCATTAAGAAACCAATTCAATCAATACATGCATAATTGACACTCGTTGATTTTGATTTCATGTCAAATTGATGTTATTAGAGACACTTTCTTTTCTATTTCTATTTGGTATTACACATTTATCTCCGTATCCTATAATTATGAAACTAATTATTTTGAGATTCAGAGATTACATTAAGTAAGTAGATTTTACCTAATAAGTTTTTCTCCAAGCACACCACCCATAAATTAAACCACCGACTAAATACTTAAGAAACTCAATTATCTACCGATCATGCTTAGAGTTGTGGGTCTTTTCTATTTCTTTACTATACCATGTGACACAAGGCTAGAAGTCTATTCAATAATTTTTTCATTAAATTACAAGTAAATTGTCTCACTTGACATGTATGTTAATTAAGTAAGTAGTTGGCATAATTGATTAGCACTTTGTCTCTTAAATAAGTAGTCGAAAGTTTAATTTCCAACTCTTGTGAATCAAAATAGTTCATTAGTCAGACTCTTACAGCTTAATGTGTTAATTATGGGCGAGAAATTAGTATCACAATTATTAGCTGTGAGAATATCTTAGTAAAAAATAAATAAAAACATGCAAGTAGATTAGACTCAAACTGAGTTGCGTTGATGTGTTTTTTTTTTTTTTTTTTACATTTTTTATGATTATTTAATTTTGTTTACATCTTATATAATCTTTTAGCATTTTCAATTTAAATGAGTAAACCAGTTTAACCTACCAACACTATAACAAAATGTTATAATACCTACGGAAATTCACTGGCGGTCTAGGCCGTCGTAAATCGTTGTTATCGAATTATCGGTAAAAAAAATTTCAAAATAAAAAAAAAGTTTACTCCTAACCCGTGAGTAATTTGACACAATTAACTTTTTTGTGGGATTAGATACTTTCAGCTTATCGACGACCAAGGCTATCGTTCTACTACAATGCCAGCCTAATTGCTGGAAATTTATCTAGATTCTGGTCATTTGTTATTGATGACGGAAACTGTCGGTAATTTATTTGACGGTCTTTTTAAATTATTGTTGTTGGTTATAGACGGTTAAAGTCATCGGTAACTTAGTAGTTTTTTAAAATTTTAGTCATCAGTTATTTATGACCTAAAAATTGATGTTCGCATAACCTTTTCCTCACGCTTCTTTCTTCTTCTTACTCTCATACATTTTCAGTTCAACATATTTAGTTTTAATATAAATTGATGTTCGGATAAACTTTATTTTTTTATTCAATCATCTTTAGTTTTATATTTTTATAGCATAATTAGGAATGCAAAACAAGTATATTTTTTTTGGAGGGGAACAAAACAGGTATAATTAGAAATGTATGAAAGTGTGAATAATGATAATTTGAATGGACTAAAATCGCTCATTCTTCTGTTCCTAATGAAAAATGTCACATTTGTGAAAGAAACTTTAGTAATTTACTCACAACTATATCAGTCGGTAATTATTAATGACCTAGACTGTCGGTAAAACTGATGTCTTTTGGATAAGTCGTCGATAAATTTTATTTATAAGGCCTTATTTACAAATTTTGGACCGTCAATAATTCATTGAAAAAATTCAATTACCGACGACTTTTGATCATTATAGATAATTTTTAACTGTCAATAACACCAATTTTTCTTGTAGTGACTAAGGGGTGGGCCGAGCCACATTGACTATTTTCTTAAAAAAAAAAAGTCAGGCTTAGATTTGTTCACTTTTTTCTTAACCATAATGGGTATCTCTCACAATGATAAGCAAGTAGTATTCAATTTTGCGTACAAGTTATAATTGAGACAATTTTTCAACCTTTCATTTCATCTTGTACGCCTTTTAGGGATTAGGGACTAGATGCTAAAATTAATAGCTTCGTAGTAGCTGGTCAATTCAATGCCATAACAAAAAATTCATGCAAAAACAGTGATTAGAGGAGTAGTTAATTAAGAATAACAGTGTCTATATGAAATGTATGAAAATACAAATAGAATTACATCTGTAAAGAAAAACTTCACTTTTTTTCTGTTTCTTTTAACCATTTTGTCTATTCATGATTTTTGTTTTTATTTAACACGTGAGATTCGTGAATGACACGAACATGTGAATGAAAATGAATTTGGTCTCTCAAGATTTGTCATTTATAGATCTTTAAAGGATGCCATAAAGACGTGTCTTAATTAATTGAGACACAAATTAAGTCTTTATTCTTGGCTATACCAAAAGAATTGAACTATTTAATATAAAATGAGTTGCACAAGTTAAATACGTGAAAAGAAAATATGAAGAGAAATTAAAAATAAAAAGATGGTCATCGTGTGAATAGTATACGGCTACACATTATGTAATTGAAGGAGCATATAGATTCTAGTACATAATTGGAAGTGGACGCCACAATGTGACGTGAAAAGAGGGAAAAATAATAGTCTTAAATTAATGTAGATAGGGACGTGTTTGGCAGGAATCGCTTCTGAACAAAAAAGTTAAAAACGACACTGTTGAAAGGTCACAGTTCACAAGTTAGAGGAGGCTGTTGCAACCACCTTTCTAAAAAGCACCGTGAGAAAGTCAGTTTGAAAGTCAATTTGATATGCTTCATTAGGTACATGGGAGACAATGGAGTTATCTCTTAATAGTGATTTCACTTTGTCTTTTCTTTTTTTTCTTCCATTTAATTGTACTACAGATTGGTTGAATTAATAACTTCATTATTTTCACACGAACAAGTTCACATGCATAGTATTCTTACTAATATCCTCCAGATTCAGAAATGAAGGGAGGGAGTATATTCTAATTTCACGGGGAAAATTCAGACAAAAGCAATAAATTTTTGAAGAAGCTATTTGTGATCGATGGAACGTTTGGAAATAATGTACTTAAGCCAAAGTACTGTGTGCATGTCAGTTGGCAGGTTTGATCACTCTATAAGGAAAATATGAGAAGAGAGTAAATTTGGAAATAAAGAAAGCGAGAGAAATCATAAAAAGGATTTATTTCATAGTAAAAGATAAGTTTTTCATGGGGATGAGATGAGTGACAGCTTTTTGTTTTTGTGTAAGCTACAGGGAAATATTTTTGCAGGTTGATTATTTCAGATTCAGAATTTAATTTCAATTTTTTTTTCTGTATAATCTTGTTGGTTGAGTTTTATATAAGATGGAAATTGCTCATTGTTAAGAGATGGAAGAAACGAATTACTCTTGGAATGTACTATAATGTTGTTGGGTTGAGTTTTATATAGATGGAAATTGTTAAGAACTCAAAAGGGGAGTTCTTGAAAGGGAAAAGATAAAAGAAGAATTGAGGAATCGAAAATACTCTGAATATTTTAATCCATACATGTTCACGATTACAAGCTTTGTATTTATACAGAGAACCTAACTAAAACGAGACAATAAACACTGATAAAAATAAGATAAGATAAGGTAGAATCCCGGATATTCTGCGATTGCTATCATTACAAGATAAACATGCGTTACAGCTGGCAGGGCTCAGACGACATGTTTGATCAGACGATGATCTTGGCTGGACAAACGATCAAAAAACTCAAATGATCTCCTGGGCAGACGATCCCAAGACTAAGACGATTTTAGAGGAGTCAGACTCAGACAATCCCAAATTTTGATTTCATTTGCTTTTCCATATATTCCTAACAAAAATTGCAATGAAAGAAATGAATTATTCTAGACTGGACATGATTGACCAAGCTTCCTTAATATCGACACTGTCCATGTATTTTGTTAAAAATCAACTTTTAAGGTTCGTTTGGTACGCTGTATTAGTCATTATAGTATAAATTTATACAATATATTATGAGTTTATCTATTATTTGGTACTAACGTTGTATTGTATAAGCTTATCCATTAATTTATTCTTATACATTAAAATGATGAATTATTTAATTTAGCCTATAAATATAGAACAAAACCTAATAAAATTTTACCGTATAAACTACATAAAAATATTTTAAAATTAAATCTCGAAAAATTCATTTAATGAACAAACCGCCACCCTACAAATACAAAGACGATTACTATGTTTTCCTATTACTATCAATGATATGACTATGTTTTTCTATTATCAATAAAAGACCATGGTATTAATGAATAATCATCGCTTCTGCAAAGATGATGACCCTTCTATATTTCTCTTATTGCATTTGTTGGGCTCAAAGCCTTCACCGATGTCAGATTCTACCATTTTAGCTATGGCAGAATGGAGTAAACAACAAGGTTGTGCGACGGAGGATTAATGGCCATGGAGGACGGTGTTGTGTGAGAGTGAGTCATGCATGGCGGCTCGTAGGTGTGGGCTATGCTATGGTACGTGACTCATTCCCAATCAATTATGTGTGCAGTGGCCTTGCGAGTTTGGGACAGTGACCCTATATTAGCTAGAGGTGGAAATAGACTAAGTTGATCAAATTAGGTTATGTCCATGTAATATATCTTATTTTTTAAAGGTTTAATAGCATTTTTGATCTCTCACATTTTACGATATAGCATTTTTGGTCTCTAATAAAAAAAATTAGCTTAAATGGTTTCTAACTAATACAAACAGTTGCGGTTTCAATTTTTCATCCAATTCTGTCAAATATTTAACGGTTTCTGGGTTATAAAAAAATAAATTTAAACCCAGAATCTTCATCATCTTCAACATTAAGCTCAAAAGACCCAAAAAAAATTGAAATCGAAATCAGGACACAAAATGGAAAACTTCCTCATCTCCTTCAAACACCTTCATCATGTTCTTCATCTTCAAATATGAAAAAATCCAGAATCCCCAAATCTAATAGACCTAACCCAAAATCCAAAAATTCATAGAAATTACGTTATAGGGATTTGCCTCCGGTGAAGAAAAACAGCAAAAGGCACAATCATGTGCGTCACAGACTACGAAACACAAAAAAAAAATTACAGTAAATATGCACAGATTGAGAGCAGAAACAATGTCCCAAACCCTATATCACTAGCAAAAAACCCAAAATATGAAAAATTGATGAGATGCAAAATGAAGAAATTAAGAACCATAGAGATGAAAGAAATTGAAGATGGCATAAATAAACTGGAGATGAAAATTAAATGAAATTGAAGCCATGAAGGTGCAGGGGATGACTCTCTTGCTCCCAAAATCCTCGTGTCTTGCAACACCACCACTTCCCTTTGTCATCACCCCTTCAATTGATCCGCGACCAAACCCTTTCCCATCAGAAACCCCTGGAAACAACACCCAAACGACCCATGCAAACCCATCCAGATCTAAGTTAGTGGTGAGAAAGGTGACGATGCTGAGTTTGGGGGTGAGAGACGAGGTGGGGGTCGGTGTTTGGTTGAAGGGTGGTGGCGACGGTTTCTAGAGAGGAAGAGGAATGGGTTCGATGACGGAGAGCGAAGAAGGAAGAGTGAGTAGAGGCTGCGTGAGAGGGGGTGGCGGCTAGGGTTCCATGGTTGAAGGTGGGAGAGGATTAGAGTTAGGAAGCTGATGCGGTTGAATCATATTTCTGAAATTTTTGATTTTTTAATTAATTTTTTACAGAATATTCTGTTAAATAATTGATGAATTGGATGGAAAATTGAAACTGCAACTGTTTGTATTAGTTAGGGACCATTTAGACTAATTTTTTATATTAGGGACCAAAAGTGCTATTAAGCCTTTTTTAAATTAGTCCTTATAAATTTCTTTTGTCATTTTTGGTATCTTGAAAATTATGACTTTTGTTTTTATTTAGTTTTTCCTATCTAAATTAAACGAAAAGTCATGTAAACAGAACACACGACATTTTTACAGGACACGTGTTTAGTATATAAAAAAAAAGGCACTTGTTGGTACAATCAACCTATCCCCCCCCCCCCCCCACACACTCTTTCTCTTCCACCTCCTTCTTCTTCCTTCCCGACCCCTCTCTTCCCCACCTCCCCTTCCCCTTCTTTTCACCCATCGCATAAAAGATCCCAACTTTCTTCACCGCCACCATGAGCCCTCGAAACTCAAGATCCCACCATAGCAAAAACTTGATGTTACCGACGATTAGGTCACCTCGAAACTCATTGGTTACATATATAATAATTTTAATTAAAATAGACTCCCTTCAAAAAATTTAAAATAACTAAATTAATAAAAATTAATTTTATTTTATTCAATATTAAAAAATAAACTATTTGTAAAAATGTAAAAAAAAAAATTAATAGAATAGTCACATTTTTAAAAAATATATTTAGAAAATTAAATTTTAAAAAATATTATGTATTTTTTGTTTCAAGAAATTTGATACATTTTTCATTGTTTCTATCATATCTTATCCATATCCTGTCCACCCCAAACGCAGGATAGGATAAGAGTCTATCCTGCTCTTATCATATCCTGTGCTTATCCAATCCTTTATCCTATCATGTTCTTATCCTATCCTGACCACCAAACGGGTCCTTAAGTATACCAACAAATATATCTTAAATAAGTCAATAAATTTAGAATATAATAAGATAAAACATACTATAACAAATCATATTTTTTATTGCATTTTCAGTTGTTTGATTTAGAAGGAAAATGAGAAAGATTAGATGTGAATTTGAATTTCTATTGAACTTAAATGCCCGTTTGGTGGACAAGATCGATAAACAGAGACAGGATATGATAGTAATCATATATTGTTGTTATCTGTTGTTTGTTGCGCCAGCAGGATATGATAACACTATCATGTCCCTTATCTTGTCCATGTGTAAAAGTTATCCTGAGGGGAGAGCTAGGATAGAAATTATCCTGACAGGATAGAATATCAATTTTTTGTTTGTTTATTACCGTGACCCAAAATTAATTTCAATATTTATATTTTATATAATTTATAATAATATTAATTAATAAATATAATTTTTTTATTTTAATAAAATATTAATTTTATTACTTATCAATTACTAATTGTTATTGTTAAGTTAAATTATTTAGTTACTGATAAATTTAATTAAAAAATAAACTTATTTATAAATGGTGAAAATATTGGATTTATTCATATAAAATAATTAAATTTTCATTATCAATTACTACTATTTAGTTAACATTATTTTTCATTATTTATATTATAATAAAAATACACAAAATAATTTTTCACTAACAATAAAATGGGCTACTCACACATACACACGTGTATATATATATATATATATATATATATATATATATATATATATATTAAATTTTTAATAGTAAATATAGACTAATTTTATATTATCATATGATATTATTTAAAATTATTTCTCTACTTATATAATTATAATTAATAATTTAAATATAAAATATTTTTTAAGGAATAATATCTTTTAATAATTTTTATCATTAATCACTTACCTCTACTAAGTTAAACCTCATTAGTTACATATATAATAATTTTAATTAAAATAGACTCCCTTCGAAAAAATTAAAATAGCCGAATTAATAGAAATTAATTTTATTTTAGTTAATATTAAAAAATAAGCTATTTATAGAAATGTAAAAAAAATAATTTAATAGAATAATCACTTTTTAAAAAAACTATTTAGAAAATTAAATTTTAAAAAATATTATGTATTTTTTATTTCAAGGAAAATTCGATACATTCTTCGTTGTTTATCATATTCTATCAATATCTTGTTCACCCCAAAAACAGGATAAGATAAGAATCTATCATGTTCTTATAATATCCTGTGCTTATCCAATCATTTATCATATTCTCATCCTATCCTGACCACCAAACAGGCTCAAATGTTAAGCCCAAATGTTAATCCAAGTTGAAGTTTTTACGGCAAAAGTTTACTTCTCTATTTGCTTGCATGTTCAGATATGTGTTTTTATTTTGCCTCAACGCAAATGAGATTCCTAATGTATATCAATGCTCTTTCTTTTTTCTTTGCATTTGGTTGGAAAGTGAGACTAGGTGGTGTGAGTTCTCACTGGTCAATATTCTTTTCATTTCACAGTTATAAAAATAATAAATAATTTATTAATACTGCTTTTAAAGCTCTTCTTAAAAATATATTTTTATCTAAAGAGTTGATCATCACATTTAATGATTATTCGAGGAAACTTGTGTCATTTTGAGAACATATACTTTTCTTTCATTTCACTTTTTCTTTCAGGTTGGGTGACAACACACATAGAGCAAAGACCAAATTGTAAAATCAGAAAACTAACATATTACCTTACCTATTTTTCAAGTTACAAGAGAAATAAATCATGACCATCCATTAAGTAATCGATTTAATGTATGTATATACCTAAAATTTCCTTACATTGACATTCAATAGTTAATGGCCACCAAAAAGTAAATTTTAAATTTACTTTTAATAATAAATTATGTAATTGCTTAAGTTGTAATATGAAGTGATTGGATCTCACTGTATATAATTTCATACCTACAATACATTAGCATTAAACTCTTAAATAATTATTAATCTCTAATTGTCTTTTTTGCTTGAGTGTGGGTAAACTACTTTTAATTTAGCCTATCATATAATAACCCTTTATTTTTTAAAATAAATGTTCGAAGATACGAGCGGAAATCATGGGTTATTAATTAACAAGTTATAAAGTGAACCAATTTTAAAGTGATCCACCAGTAATCCACTATTAATATTATCGTTGATTTAGGATTATCAATTGAAAATTCATTAAATCAAAGACTATTAGTAACGCTTGTGCATATTATCTGGCTGAGGTTAAAGCTGAGCAAAATAGAGTTTTTCTTATTGTCTAGGATCTTTCTACCGGTCCTATTTTCCACCTCTTGGCGGATGCTGGCTGGAGCTCAGCAAGACAAAGTTTTTCTTATTGACCAGGATCCTCCTGCTGGTCTTGTTCCCCACCTCTTAGCGGATACTATAGGAAGTAGTTTTACTCGGGCTTAGTTGCCTTAAGTGTTTTTTTTTTCTACTTGTTTTGTTTTTCTTAGCCTTTTGTATAAAGAAAAACTATTAATAATGGTTCAGCCATAGATCACTTCAAATTTGGTTTGCCTAATAACTTCCCTTGTAATTATTCATTTATAATTAAAAAAAATAAACTAAATAGCTACTAAATATAACCTATCAATTATGAGTAGTGTGTCTCCGAATAATAGTTTAAGTAATAATAACTTGAGACATATGAGTTAAGGAGAGAAAAATTTAAGAATCAATTCCTAATAAGAGAATTTAAATACGTTCCAATATATTTAAAAAAATCAATCAGGAATAGTTTGAAATTCAGGATCTTATTTTTAATAAAAAAAATGTTGAATTCGTGCGGGAAATCCATGTGGCATATAGATATCCCAATTATGATTATTTTATTATAAATAAATATAATGTTGTAACGAACTACTATTGCTTTATGGCAGATAGCATGTGCATGTTTCAAGAGTTCTTGGAAAGATGTGGACAAAACATTTGATATACTTACAATTCTAATAAAGTTGTCCCGATTTCCGTGACAATAATTGATTACAATTCATATACAAGCAAAATCCTACATGTAGTTTTGACATGTGCCAAAAAATAAAATCCTTCATAATATAAAAATTATTGTAAATTTTATTTAAATACTTTCTAGTTAAAAAAAATTAGCTGAGACCCTAATTTAAAACAGGAAAATTTATGGGACTCAAAAAATCGTTACATAAAACTCTTATTTACCTCTGATCAAGAAGATAGTCGGGGTTTAAACCTACGATCTATCATTACGAGAAACTGTTATATTCCATGAATTTTTTTTTAGCTGTTATTTAAATACTTTGTCACTTATTCTTATTGCTCAACTTCCGTATTGGTGGGCCTTACCAAAATTTATGAAGTTTGTGGCTATATATAACTAAAGTATTCATGGTGCCAAACACTCATTTCACAGGAGAGAGTAGAGTGAAGTGAGAATCCAATCCAACCACATAATTGAGAAGTAGAGTGAGAGAGTATCAAAGGAAGGAAAGGGAGTCCCACACCGCTTGAAAAATGGGGAGAAGTCCTTGTTGCTCAAAGGAGGGTTTGAATAGAGGTTCTTGGACTGCTCATGAAGACAAAATCCTCACTGATTACATCAGGGTCCATGGTGAAGGAAAATGGAGAAACCTTCCCAAAAGAGCAGGTTCTCTTTCTTGTTTCTCTCCCATTTTTCAAGAGAAACCTCAAATAATTGATTTTGCCCTATTCACATTTGTGGGTGGCCATGCAGGTTTGAACAGGTGTGGAAAAAGTTGCAGGCTTAGGTGGTTGAATTATCTCAGACCTGACATTAAGAGAGGTAATATCTCCTCTGATGAAGAAGAGCTTATCATTAGGCTTCACAAACTGCTGGGAAACAGGTACCTTTCCACATTCTTCAATTCAATGTGATCATCTTTGTTTTTTTTTTTGTTTTTCCTTTTTTATTTTCTTCTTATGAGATTAAGGTTCCAAATTGATTGGACAAGTAAATCTTGATAAAAGGTAGAAAATTTCCTACCCATTTTTAAGGCAGAGTAACTACTAGTCTCTTTGTAGGAGCTTATGTGAATCAATAAGTGAATAAGTGGATGCTCAATTTCTTGTACAAAAGTGCAAGTGTGAAATGTTGGTTAGGTTAGACTCACGTTTTATGTGATGGTAGAGATTAATTTGACTGACATTTGACACAATCATCAGGGACCGTAAGATGTATTTTTTTCATTTAAAGGTACTAACTTGTCTGACGCTTTTAATGATGAAATTTAGCATTTACTTAGAATCAATTCTAAGATTCAGAAGGTGCTCTGAGAAGTTTCTCCACATAATTGATTGTGGCTTTACTTACAATGACATGGCTGCTGGCTTGTTTGTGTAGATGGTCTCTAATAGCAGGAAGGCTTCCAGGGCGAACAGACAATGAAATAAAGAATTACTGGAACAGCAATTTGGGAAAAAAGGTTAAAGGTCTCAACCAAACCAACACTGGTTCTAAAAATTTGGCCACTTCCTACCCTTCTTTATCTCCTCCTAAGCCACAATCCCTTGTGATCCGTGCAAAAGCTACAAAGTGCTCCAAGCTATTTTTCATAAACTCACTCCCAAACTCATCACCAACAACAATGCAAATGCAGAACATCAAGTCAGAGGCAGAGCCAAAACCAGAACAAAGGCCATTGCTTGAAGATTCAAAGAGTAACAAAATGGAAACAAGTGATGGACTCAATGTGGCATTTCCCAGTGAAGATCAAAAGGAAGCCTCAACAGATTTCCTCATGGATTTTAACATGGGGGATTTTTGCTTATCTGATATTCTGAACTCAGATTTCGACGGCATGTGCAACCTCGCTAACAATGACGACAACAACAACAACAATAACACTGAGCCATTATCGCCTAGCTCAGACCAACCTCCTATGTTCTCTGATGAAATTTTCAAGGACTGGACAAATGTCTCCCACAATCTTCATTCATTCACTTCGTTCCTTGAGTCCGGTGAGGAAATACTAGGAGAATCTTCATAATGGCTGCAACAAAAATGTTCCTTTGTGTTATAAGGGGATTGTGTGAATTTCTTTGAGGATCAAATAGTCTCATCTTAGGTAGACTTATCTACATACATTGAAATAAAAAAGTTAGTGTAATTTCTAGTGTGTTCGTTTCAATTACATTGGACCATCTAGATGAGTTATTTAGCCCCTTGAACTATGTTAAACAACCTATGTGGTGGTAACATAAGTTCCCAATAAAGTTAACTAACTTGGTCCTTTTTCAAACAAATTGTTGTACAATTTGATTTTCACAAGCCAAACATGTGAAATGAGAGGGAGTTGTTGGATTCACATTAAACTAAACGAGAGATGAGTGCAAGCAAACACTTAACTTGTGTTTGCGTAGCTATTTTATTACCTCTAAAATATAAAAAATAAATAAAAAACCCTTTGCTTCCCAAAAAACCCCATGCATCATCCCTTTTTTCTTCTGCATGTTACCCTATCTTCTTCATTTCAATTCCCCCATTCTCCTCCCTCAAACCTTATGCATACATCCCTTTCTCCTCCCTCAAACCCAACCCGCGACCCACCCTCAACCCAAGTTTAGGTAATTCGATCTCTTTCAATCCTTCTTCTATTCACCCCTAAATTTTGTTGTAATTTGCTTTAGTATTTCTTCTACTTCTTCTCATTTGATTTATTTTAATAAATTACTTTCTATTTTACTTGTGGTTGTTGTGGGTATTCTGCATGCCCAATTTTTAGTTATTTTCTAATTTGCTAAAAAATTACACTTGTAAGTGCGATTTTTGACCATAGGTCGCATTTACAAGTGCGAAATTAGTCATTGTCGTCTTGAGTTGAGTCGCACTTGTAAGTGTGATTTTCACCAATATATTCGCAATTATAAGTGTAAAATTACCCAAACATGAAAATGAAATGATAGTTTGAGGGATGGATGTTATACTTGGTTGAATTGCTACTTTGAGATCGTCTTTTGTTTTCTGATTAGAAATATTGTTTACTTAGTTGTCTCAAAGAAAATGGCTGCTGTGTCGTAAAACAGTCGTATGTAAATTGATAATCCCAAAGTCTAGACCATTGGTTAATTTGTACTGTGAATAACCCCTATTTTGTGTCTAATCTAATGTATCAAAATAACTGTACCAATTTTTCTCTGAAATACTTTATGCACATTTTGTATCGAAATAACAGTACAAGGATCAATTGTTATCCCAATTACTACAATTAAATCAGCCTTAAGCTATCCTATTTAACATTATTTTACACTCCTCATCAATTGGTTCATTAAAATCATATGCACCAACCAATACGGGAACCTAATTTGTAATAATATATTTTAAATGAGTAGATGCCTAAAACAATTATCAATCTTATCTGACAACACAATTTATATGATTGGGATGCGTAAAACAATTATGCACGTTAATAACAACCAATAAGCGCAAAATCACAAATATAAGTGAGAAATTAGACTTAGTATAATTTTTTCAGACCTAGTCACACTTATAAGTGAGAAATTATACTTGTATAATTTTTTCAGACCTAGTCTCACTTATAAGTGAAAAATTATACTTAGTATAATTTTTTCAAACCTGGTCTCATTTATAAGTGAGAACTCAGACCTAGTCTACTTTTTCCATGTCTGGTCGCACTTACAAAAGCGAAAATTACGGTGTGTATTTCGCATTTATAAGTGCGAAAATATGTGTCAGGTTAAAAAAAAGTTAACTAAAAATTGAGAAACGAACCTCATAAATATGTGCAAAAGTGCGAACAAAAGCCCCCAAAGATGATGGGTGAGATGGGAAAGGTGATGGGTGGGATGGAGAAGATGATAGGTAAGGTTGGTTTGAGGTTGGATGAGGATGGTTATGAGGGAAGGTTAGGGTTTATGAAGAAAAGAAAGATGATGGGTGGTTGTGAAGATGAATATTGAAAGGGTATGGAGGTGAGAATAGTGATGAGGAAATGAGAGGGATGGTGATGAGAATGGTAATCAGGAATGGAAAGGAAGGGGATAGTGGTAAGAATGGTGATAAGAAAAAAAGGTATAGGACGGTGAAGATGAGAATAAATAATAGGTAAATATAAAATTTGTTTTTAAGAGTAATTTGGTAATTAAACCATTAATAAGGAGGATATGAAAACTAGTAGGAATAATATTAAAAATAACTCTCTTTTATTAAATGGAAATGAAATATGTAAAAAAATATAGAAATAAAATAAACACTTTTTTAAGTCAACGAACCAATTTGTTTCGTAGACTTTAATATCATTGGAATTAATGAAATTTCTTTTACGTGGAAGCAAACTGAAATCCAAATGTGTAATTTGTTAACGTTATTTTTATTGCTAACGATTGTGATTGACAGATGAGCCAAACAATTGTGATTGACATCACTTTAAATTTTAATCTTTTTTTTTTTTTTTGAAACCACTTTAAATTTTAATCAAATCCATCACTATGGGTTCAATTTCTAAATTCTTTTTGTTTTAATGTGGAACTCAAGACCTCCTATCCAATTATTTGATTAATTTTTTATTTTTAACTATCAATTTTATACAATTTCCCCTTAATTAGTTCTTAGAACTCAATTTTTAATTTGTTATACATTTACTCATTTTAATCTCCTCCTCTTTTCTTTAGTTACATAGGAAAATATTAACCTGGTCATCTAATGTTATCAGTAGTATCTAATTGTCTTTATTATTTAAATTTTTTAATATATTTTGGATAAAGAGATGCAAAATATAATTATTAACCTAATTTCTTTAAATATAACATCAATGTTATTTATAATTGACTTAATTATGTTTTAGAATCATGAAAAAAAAAAGAATTTACATGTGAGGATATCAACTTCATCAAATCACTAATAGAGAAAACTAAAATTAAGGGAGAGGCATAACTCCTATCTCTAAATGTTAAAAGTTTCAGAGTATAATATTTTTGTCATAGAATTTGATATAAACTCTGAATTAGTGGTTGTTTGTGACCGCCACTAATTACTGATGTATGGTGCTGCCACTATTATGTGGTACACATATAAGCACCGAATATATAATTACATTGCAAATTGAGTCCAAAAAGAATCGGTCATATATTAGGATAATTATTTTCATTAAAAATTAATGGTTTAAATTTGTAACTAATCATAGAAAATTTTGTAATTAAAATCATGTAAATTTGGATGTTGTTAGCGAGATAATTTCTCTAATTAACGAGCCATTAGGTCGAACCTAAAGCCATTAGGCAAACCCAATATAATTTTGGCCCAAAGTAAACATATTTATAAATTTATGTTGACTTTGGCTCAGAGTAAACATATTTATAAATTTATGTTTGGGTTGGCCTAATGACTTTAAGCATTTGGTTGCACCTTGGCTCAGAGTAAACATATTTAGAACTTCTTTCTAAATCAATTTCACTTGGTATATAAATGACTTTGGAAGCCATGAACTTTGTCAAACATCACATTCATTGTGCAAATTGGGTTTTGGTTGCAGCAAACGTTAAAGTCATGATAAACAAACAAGCTCTATCTTTTATTTGTATTTTGTTTAAGAGTAATATATATTTTTAATGTAAATGTTATTGAACATTTTATCGAAAATATTTGATAAAAAATATTTTTGTGCATCGGAAAATTAATAAAAATATATATTATAAAACATAAAATAAATGTTTTTTATTCCTTTATGCAGTAAATGTCTTTTATTAAATCATGTTTAATTTTATACCTTTTTTTATTTGATGAAGAATTCTTTCATTAAATATTCCAGCATTATCTTTATTTGTCACAACGAAATAATTAGCAAATCTGTCATCAATTGTTTCATGAAGACAGTACATCATCATCACATGGTAGCCATAGCAACGTACCACGAACAAGGGTTGTGAACAAAGTGACTGCACTGGTACCTCAACCAAATTATGATGTAAATTGCTCTCTTAAAATTGAGTCAAATGTGATAAAAAGTAAATATTTTTTCAAATAGTGCGACTCTTAAATATTAAACTTTAATATAGAATTTAAAGAATCGGAGTTATTGGTTTACCTAAACCAATATCAGCATATCATTGAACATTTTACACTAAAAGAGCTCTACTTCTACTTTATATCAGATATGCATAACTAGAAAGGATCATTTACTCCATTTGAAAAAAACTGTAAGTCTTAAAAAAATCGTTACTTCAAACTCCGCAATAGCATTAGTTCATCCACCCGTTTTTCACATTTCTTTTTTATTTTGGAAAATTACTACTTTACACTTTAATTTTACTCTCTGACTGAAAAATAGAAAAATATAATGTGATATGATAAGAGAAATATATAATAAAAAAGTGGAAATTGAATGAAAGAGTATGTGTGTTTGGATTCCTATTGATGCTAGTGCCAACTGATGTTAGCATTTATTTTGAGACAGAATGTGAACGAAAATAATTTTATTAATTGAGATGAATGTGTTTGTAGTTAATTCAATTGGTATCCAAAAATACACTAAAAGGAATGTGAAAATATCAAAACCCCATTGTTTGCCTTATCATGTGATCCCCCTCCAGAGGCCTCATTGAGTTTTGGATCTTCTCTAAAAGAAAGAAAACCAGTTTGGTAACTTTTCATACTCAAGTGAAGGTGATGAACATTTAATGTGTGTAATACTAGCAATATGTGCCAAGTACAAACACACCAGTGGCCCTCTAGTTTTAAATGCAACTTGAGAACCATAGGACAAGAGTGGTCACTGTCTTGAAAATCATTCACCCTTTAAAGGAAACAACCTAACTAAGTTAGTGTTTGGGATGTAAGAGAATACATGATGAATGCTCCTTATAAAGAAATCGGATGGATACCTTAAGGTTAGGCCACTGACCTGGCCTACAGTTTTCACCTCAAAGATTTGTTTTTTTCCACCACAATAGTACATGTTCATTTCTAACTTGGATTCATTGGGTCAATAATTATATCATGTTAACTTATATGTTTGCTAGTAGGGAATTCCACATACATCAATCTATCATCCCCAAAGTATATAGTGGAACAAAATACTTGCCTACTTGGTGTACTTGTACAAGTTAATTAATGGGAATGCAACTTTTGGGGCGCACTTGATAGAAATGAAAGGTGAAGAAAGACTGAATGAGAGAACTTGAATAAATTAATTGTATAGAATGATGAGTGCTTAGTGAAAAATTACAGAGAGATTGCAATGAGAAATTGAAAATGGAATCACCTACAAATAAATCTAGCTGACGCTGTGTTGTGTTGTGAGTGGATTTTTGTTGTTATTTTCCGGTAATTGGAGGTAGAGAAACTCTAAAAAATAAATAGTGGAAATAAATAATCACAATCAAACCCAAAACCCCAAGTATTCCCAACCCAACCCGGACTTTGACGGAAAACTTTTTTTATTGGGGTTTATGAAAAACTGAACCCGGATCTACCCGATGTAATAGTTAAATAATTTAAATATTACTATTAAGTATTAATTATGAAGGAAAGCTCTTGTGAATAGCTTCTCGCCATATCTCTGATTTTAAAAATATAGAAAATGATACAAACATACTAATAGTTGGGTCCCTTGTTTTGAATTCTGCAGCAAGGGTTAGAGCACGTGATCAAGGAAAAATCACTTACAAAAACTTTTTTTGTAAAAAAAAATACAAGCTTTGCTTTTAATAGGTATGTTTCGTTTTCAATAGTTATGTTTGGATATTTTGGGAATAATTCAAGAATATGAAACTAGTCGTAATAAATAAACTTTAACATGACTCCATGAAGCTACTTTCAATTCAATACTTGCACTGGCTACTTGACCTGAGAAATTTGTCTAAGGCAATATGAAGAAACATAAAGCACAAAATCTGACCAACTCGAAAACAAATTACATGTGAGTTATGCTCCAAGCATGAGTTTGGAAAATTGAAATAATCAAATTCTTTGCAACTACAAGCAATGGTTTGATGCTTCTAAGATGGTAATGTTCTTCTGCTTGCTTTTATATAACTTTTTGACATTTTTAACTTTTTTCATACTGACAAAAATTAAATAAAAATAATGTAACACTTATACCTTTTTATATGCTTTTCATCTAAAAGTAAATTAAAATTATCTGAGCAACATACCTCTTCTAAAATCAATTTGAAACTACTTTAAAACGAAATGAATTCAATTTATCATAAACCAGCAAGACTGTCAACAACAGCATCCACATCCGGAGTTACAGTAGCATACTTGCTAATCTCCCCAATTGCGCAACAATTCTTTTCAGCAGTGTTGATTGAAACCAAATCTTGAGCAAATGCACAGTTCATACCAGAGGAAACCTGCAACCATATTTAAAAACAGAACACAGAAATTCAGCTAAAAATGAAACCAGCATTAACTTAATCAATCTCTGCATTAACTCATTTAAAAGGGTGGGTGGATAAGATTTTCAAAAAGTGATCCACTAATATTGGTTGTTACTAAGCATCTCATACTTTCACATATAAGATATAACTATGACTTAAAATATAGAAAACGATAGTGTATGTTTGGACACTGATCCGCATTTTCGTTTAGTTAAAGTAGCAAAATCTTGCTTCTCTATTTATGTGTCTGAGATGTGTGTTTTCCGGGAAAAGGAAAACAAAACTTGTACTAAATAATACTACTGAAATTCATCTTGTGATACAATACTTACATCAAAAAGGGTATTGCCAAGCTTCAACTTGACTGTGCCACTCTTGTATACAAGCATTTTGCCCATGAAACCAGCTGGTAACTCAATCGACTTATAGGGCGGCTTCTTTTCATCTTTTGAACCTCCAGGACGTTTAGTGTTCTCATTAACATCTTGCCCTCCAGCAGTAGCTGATTGTTTAGGCATTGGAAAAGTTGTTGGGAAACTCATCAAGAACACACTTTGCTCTGTGTTTTCCTCCTACAATAATTTGATCAAAGAACTATTAGTAATAAAGAAACAAGTTGAAGTTAATGAATTTGATTTCTTAAACTTCAGTTTACTCACCAAAAGGCCAAGCTCTACTGCTGCATTTAATGAATCTTCATCATAAGTTCTGGATTCTGCAGCCTCCCCAAATTCTTCCTCGTCAAGATATTCTAGCAGAACATCACGTGAAGTTAAGACCACTTGATATTGCATAACAGAAAGAATGTTATTTTCAAGTAACATCTAAAGTCCAGTGAAAGGAGAAGGTTATGTGAAGTTAAAGCCACTTGATATCTCATCAAGTGATCAAGATATCCTGTATCAGAACATTATGTTGCTAATATATGTTCATATAATATAGTATAAAAAAGAGTCATTTACCCAATAGCGTAAACTTTTGGAATAGTTAGTTCATGACATGATACCAGAGCATCTATGACGAAGTGGTCTAGAGTTCAATCCTTGTCGCCCATAATTATTCAAATAAAATAGTTGAATTTTAGTACAAGGTACATGGGTCTGTACATTGTTTACGCTTGGGTGAGGGGGCGTGTTAGAAATATAATATAAAAAACATTTATAAGTCATTTATCCCATAGCTTAAACCCTTTGGGATAGTTGGCTCAAGACACTATATGAATGTAACCAAGACCTCATAATTCTGTGAATGGCAGAACAAGTTTTGTGGCTAAAATTGACTAATGAACAAGTTTTACTACTTTGCCTTCTCTTCTTATTAAAAGATGGATCCTGGAATATACCTGGGTTTCCTGAATATGGTCTCCTCAAGGGAAGAGTTACTGGATATTCACTGTAATAGTCCTGCAGCAACATCACAACACCAATACTTCAAGATAAGACAAGAATGAAAAATTACACTACCACTCTGAAGCAAACAAAAACAGTAAATCAATGAGACAGCACATTTATTTCACTCAGTATACTTACCCACGGTTCTTTGTATTCTTTCTGTGTCTCAGCTGTGGTTAAAGCATCACCGAAATATTGTTAAGAGGGATGAATCATGCAGCAAAGAGGAAAACAACTTGTTGCAATCTGTTAAATAAAATTGCCTTGACGAATGCATACCATTGAATTCTGATTTTTGACCGTGGTTGGCACTGCTCCCACCCCTGGGAAATCCATAGGATTTGATAGCAGTTGATTCTCCTCCATAACCAAAAGCAATTTGTGAAGCTGACACTGAAACCATAAAATGGACAATGCAAGGTTAGAAAGCAGAAAGAATGATGCTGCTTCTGCTTTAGTGAAAAGGGAATCATGTAAGGCATCAGTATGAGATCTCTTCATAGACCAGTTGGCAAGTATGCTAATTGCACAACTTCAACTTTGATGAAGTGCGGGGAACATACATTTACTTTCATAGGAATGGCTCAAACATTCAAGTGAGCATATGTTAATCTCCATGCGTTTTTGGATCAGCATTATGAGAAGTTATCGTGATGTTTGGATGCATTTATAAGAAAAGTTGGTTCTATAGGATTCTGTTATAAAGTCAAGTTGTGAGATACAGACTTGATTTAGTCACAGAAGCTAGTGTTTTTAGATTCATTGCACAATTAATTTTGCTGCTAGAATCAATTATGAAGATTAACATCGAAACATGCTCACAGATGAAGCATGACAATTGCCAAATTCTCTTTAAATAAAAAAAGCAGAAACTATTTCCCTGAGATGGGATTTACTTTGATTCTCCATTAGTTTTGCAATGCCTGAAACATAATCTTAGTAAATATTCCCTAATCGCCCCTTTTCTATTCAACAAACGCAATCACATACAAAGATATAATGTCAGCAAAATTCCTCAGAATATCAAGATTGCTACAATAAATTAGGCTTGAGACGATGGAAAAAGAAAATCAATGCTTAAAATTGGATAACAGAAATTCAAACTATAAGGTTTAACATGCTAAACCTTTGCTCTCAACTTTGTGCTTTGCTTTCGCACTCTCGTTCTGTAAAATAAAGAAATATAACAACAAAAGAAAATTTCCAAGAGGTTGAATATTAAAGAAAATAATGATAAAGAAAATTCCAACAAAATGGAAAATTGATTGAGAAAAAGTGAATAAAAGATGTATCAATCAAACATAAATCACATATACATCGAAACGCCGGAGTAGTAGAGCCTTTTTATCAGCATCATCATTCTCAACGATTTCACTGCACAAACAGAACAGTAATCAGTAAAACAAAATAATAGAAGAGCATCAATAAAATTAATCAAAACCAAATAACACATACGATTTAACTTCTTGCTTCGGAACTCGACGGGGTGGTGGAGCTCTTGGTGCAAACTTTAACTACAAAAACAACAGGGGAACAAATAATTTGACATTATAACAAAAAATGAAAAGTATAATTAGTATTATATATTGAATGTTTTGAAATCAAACCTTCCTTCTGCCACCAGGAGCGGTTTTTGAAGATTCTGAATCCATTATGAACGATTTGAATCTAAGAAACAAAACACATTCTTAATCAGATATTGCTGAAGCTTGAAAACACGGAACGATTACAATTGAGATGCTGACACTAGAAGCGGTTCGAGAACTTTATGCTGTTATGTATATGTATAAAGGATAGTTGAATTTGAATAATAATAATGTGATAATAAGAAAGTACCTTTGGGTTGGGGAAGAGAAACAAATGGCGATGATGAACGAAACGGCGCAAGGCACAGGAAGAATGCGGCGGGAGAAGAGAAGAAAGAGGGTTGTGTTCCGTTCCTTGCGTCCTCTTAAACGGCGCAAGGCACACACACTCTCTTGTTTTATTTTGTGCCTTGTATATTTGAATTTTTATTTCTCTAGAGAATCTGAGTTATAAAAGTAGTTAGCCACTACTAATGGAATGTAAATGCGTGTTTGGAATCAACCTCCTCATCTAGTTCGATTACGTGCCTGTATTGACGCAATAGACTAATAGAGTAATTTGTAGTTTTGTTTAATCTTTTTGTATGTAACTAAAAATAAAGTTATCACGTCCTAACCTAATTTTATCTATCTTTAATCAATTTAAAGAAAGCAATTATTATACATAATATCACAGAATCTTATTAATAATGTAAATTACATAATAAAAAATGAATTCAACCAATCTTTATGGTCAAACAAAACAATTTTTTAATTATAATTTCTGCTTTCAAGTTTGATAAAAAAATAATTTAGCATTTCATGCTTTCTTTCCTATTTTCACACCATATAATCTTATTAAGGATATTTTTTGCATTATTTTAAGTTCAATACTTCCACGTCCTAGTGAAACCTATAATTTATTATTACAGCGACGCCCAATTAGGCTTGTCTGATTGCAGTTTTTAAAAACTGTATTTAAAAAGAATTTTCAGAAACTATTTTTGAAAACTACTTTTCAAAATAAAATTTTTTTGTTTACAATTTTTCAAAATAAAAAAAATTGTTGAATGAGATGTTTTCCTCAATATTTAAAAAACTGAAATTTGAAAACTAAAAACAGAAACTGAAAACATCTTTTAGTTGTGCTGGTATTTTAGTTTTTAAAACTGAAAACAAAAACGGTTTTCAAAAATAGTTTTTAAAAACAGATTTTGTCAAGCAGATTTTTAAATTTTCCAGTTTTTGAAAACAGAAAATAATTTTTAAAAACTGTAATAAAACAAGCGTTGTATCTCTTTAGCCCGCCAATTCCATCGTTTATCACGTTTGGCACAAGATGGACTCTATTTAGGTTAATGTTGGGCTTCACATCCCACATCTTTGGATGCAAACATAATTTTTTTCTTCAGGTGGACTCCCCCTCTAGAGTCATGGATTAAAATAAAGTTACAATGGTTCCTTCCCATTTTCATCTGAAATAGCTGGCTGTGGTTGTGCGGTTTAGGACCTTATGTGTGTTTTTCTTCAACTTGGGTTCTTGCTCCATTCATGAAGAAATGTGTGGGCTATTTTGTATGGCCTCAAGCTTCATAGACAAGGAGGTTTTCACTTAATTACTACAGAATCACGATGTTTTACATTCTTAGTGTTCACTAACTAAAGATGTTGCCTTTGATAACTAGAAAACATTACAAACATCAGCATAACTCCCCTCCCAACCCCCTTAAATTTTCCTTGGTAGTTCACCTCAAGGGAAGTCTGTAGTCTTTTTCAAGTAACAGGTGAGAACAGAAAACCTTGAATGGTCCTAGTTCCTTAACTGCACTGATGCAATCAGTTGGGCCAACGCTGCAGCGTACTGAACAGCTGTATGTTGCGGAGTGTAAGTGTCACCAAGCCCATATTCTTTAAAATTCGGTTCTGCGCGCATGAAATGACCAGGTAATGATTTTTTAGACAGGACTTCACGCCATATATCAATGAACTCTTCCATGATTGGCCTGGATTTTTCAACTGAAGAAATAGGGAGGTACTCAATCTGCAAAACAAAAAAACCAAACTTGAATCCATTCCTACTGAAGCACGGTGACTCAAGCAATGAAGATGCCACGCATAGTTTGAGCATTGAATATTTAAATTCAGCCAAAAAAAGGTAACGAAAGAAAAAGTAAGCAAGCAAGATCATTCCATCAATATAGCAGCTATCAAAGACATGGTGATTTGGTTATAAATTTGTTCTGTGTTCAATGGAATATATTAATCTAAAAAAATCCATTCACTTTCTGTTTTTTGGAATGCATTCTGATACACGCTTCAGGGACTGCGATGTTCTTGTTTGAAGGCAAATTTAGTAATATTCCGCACAAGGACCAATTATACTGTCTTTGATGTTTATTATGTAGGAAATACAATTGTACCGAAGTTGAGGTTTCCCCTAAATACACTTGAAGTAAAGCACCACGATGACGTGATAAAGGAAAAATTAAGAGCTCTAGTAACACTTCAGACACATCTTAACTTCCAAAGTAATCAATCGGATTGAGCAAAGAATGAAACTACTTCGAAGTCCAATTCAGAGCATCACAAATAGTCATAGATGAGAACTAACTTTTGGATTAAGCTTTCACAAAGCTTAATCACTTGATAAAATTTACTGTTGTGACCACTAAAGTTTTGAATAATGTGTTTTATTAGAGGTTATGGATATATTGGGGAAATCAGATGCTACTTTCATCTTTGAAGTTGATTTGTTACAAATTAAGATTGTAGATTAGCATCGGGTCGTGCAAATTGGATGTTATACAATTTCAAGTCAGCATAACTTTTTCCCTTTCATTTTAGTGCATGCCTGTATATTGTCCTAAATAGCAAGCCTTATTCTGAAAATGACTAGACTCACATGAGGCTTATGCTTATTTTATATTAGTAATCACTGATTTGAAGCATGTATCATATAACAGATGACAGGATCTGTAGTAAAATTTGATGGCTATGTTTCTTCTCTTCATTGATCCAAAAAAAAATAAACAATGACCGAACCTCTAAGGGGAGAGATCTTTATGACTAAACTAAGCAGATCAAATATAAGGTCTTCTCTCATCTTTAAGCAAAGAAGGCATTACATAGAAGACTTGAAAATCTTCTACAACAAAAGTTTAGTGGACATATCTGTATCTTCATAATCTTACAAACTTCTTATTCCCACTTATACAATCAACTTTCACTCAGTCTAAAGTGCAAGATACGGTTATTGATACACTCTTAGAAAGGCAGAGTAAAACTAATTGCATTGCGTAGAGAAACCATTACCTAGGTCTCTTCTTTCTTCATTTGCACCATATAAGTTACGTACTAGTGCAGCAAACCTAACAATGCACCACTCACACCATACAAGATGAATATTGTGAATCCCAAAGCCCAGAAGTTCAAAGAAAATGTCAAGATGGATCACTCCATTTGAATCCCAGAAGAGAATTCCATTCCAATCAAAAGTGATTAATCTTAGCCACTAATATATTGACCAATTTATTAAAGGAATAATTATCAGCACCTGATAATGCTCATTTGTTAGTGACCTGTCAAGGTAGCTACTGAGTGAGGATTATTATTCAAGAGGCATGGCTATTTACAACCCAGAAGTTTATTATTCAATAAGTAAAAAGGCTTGTTCTAAAAAAGAAACCAAAGAAAAAGAAATCCTCTAATTACATACATGGGTGCAGCTATTCATGAAGTCAAATGTCGAATCACAAACTCTAGTACAAGGTCAATCTGGCTTATCATAACTAAGGATTACACTCCCTAAAAGTGAAGGAGTGCACTTTAGAGAAAAACATGTGTAAGGATAACTATAATTTCAAAAATTAACTGCTAGATTGTGTTACAATACATGAACATATATAACAAACATTGAAGTTGTTAAAATCTCAACAGTTGACTTTCCAATCAATACTTAGGCCCTGTTTGGAAGAGCTTATATGAGCTTAACTTATAGTATAAGTGCTTATGCAAGCGTTTGGGAGAGCTTATGTAAATAGCTTATGACCTACCTATAAGCTGTTTTGAGCTTATTTTCATAAGCTATTCAGAGTAGCTTATAAAAAAGAGCTTATGCTTATATATAGCTTATTTTCAATTCATTATAATAAATATCTTAAAAGAGCTTATTAATAAGCGCTTGTGCCATAAGCGCTTATGGTCATAAGCGCTTAATTAAGCTGTTTTCCCAAACGGGGCCTTATAATTCCAGGCTTCATTTTCTAAATTGCACAACTCACTTTAGAGGAACCAAATCACATAAAGAAAACAGTAAGCTATCTCATTGCCCAGGTGATACTTGAAATAGGCTAGCTAGATAATTACCATTGTAAGTTTCTGTTTACACAACAGCCATAAATCCTAGAAACATAAAAGGTAGGAACAACACTAGCAATGGATTATGTATATTTCCTTTCCAGAGTTTGCAGCAGTAACACTCGGATCAAGAGTGAGAGACAAGTTCAGACAACATTTAGACCTCACGTTTCTCTTCATCATAAGCATATGAGGAACAAATAACAAACACGTATGACCAAAACAAGATCAACTTAATTGAGAGATGATGGTTACTTACCTCCATTAAAATTCCTCTGAGATTTTCAGCCTGATTGGGAACAACTTTAATCACTCTCAGCTGAAAGTCCCCTAATTTATATTGCACTCCCTGCATTATCGGCAAAACAATTGAGCAAAAAGGACAACAAAACTAGGGAAACAAACAAGGGCGCCATAAAGAAAAAGAGAGAGAAGAATAACCTCGAAATTAAGGGCGACTTTGGATTTGTAGGACTGGAGTTTCTCCATGATAGCGAGAATTGAAGAATCAGCCTCGACAACAATCTTATGGCCGCGAATGATGAAGTAGTATTTGGTGGGCTGCTCCATCAGCGATATCCCGAGGAAATCTCGCGGGAAATTGGTAGCGATGGACTGGTCTGTGGACAATATGAATCAATAACAATGGAATCTTCAAATGAAAAAAAGGAGGGAAGGTACCTACCTCGCAAATTGGGTTTGTAGAAAGTGAGGGTAGATTTCCATCTTCCGTCTTTGACGCCATTGATGTTCTCGACGCACTGTGAGATTTCATTGAGGGTGTGGCTGTTCACCACAGTTCCTTGGTGGGGTTGCCAGTGCAGAATCCTAACAAACAAAATAAAGGTGGATTGATGAAGTGTTGAAATCATATTATATAGGATAGAAATGGGATTGGTTTTGATGATACCATCTGATGGGCATCCTCGGTTCTTCTTCCAAGCTATTCAGTTCTGCTAGATTATTGCGCTGCAACAACAACGAATATCCAAACTTCAATTCAGAAAGAGAAAAAATATCCAAACTTCAATTCAGAAAGAGAAAAAACAATATTCAGTAAAGCAGCAACCACTGTATGAGAATTGAACAAGTAAAAATCAAATCAGGAATTGTGAACAGAACAATGGAAAATCAAATCAGAAATGGTGAAACTTCAATCCTTGTCAGGCATTTTGAAACAGCAATTTAGCTCCCAACCACTTGTTCATATTGGGGCTTCACTAGCAAAGAGATTTTGAAAATTGAAAACTAACAAGCTCTCAATGCCAAACGTAGAAAGCATGTACGGGTGAGTGAGAGAAGAGCGTTACCTGAGTGAGACGGAGGCGCCTCACGATGCGGTACGGCGATGGGTGCTTGGAAGCGCGGCACGGCGCGACGGGGTAAGATGGGAGAGAGCAGAAAAGCAGAACGACATCGTATCTTTCGCTTTGTGACCTTAATGTTTTTCGACCGTTTGATGCATCTAACGGTTCATAAATCTGGATGTCAAAAAAGGTTTAATGGGCTGACCCTCCCAAAAAAGAAAAGTGAAAAATATAATTTAATATTTTTGGGTTATTAGGCCGGCCCACCCAATAACCCAAAAAAAGTTTAATAACTATGCCTTATTACCGAAAAAGTTATTACACAATTAAGAAATATTTAAAATGAAAAATTATGATTGAAAACAAGTGTAAATTATTTCGGTCCTTATACATAGATCCCAACAAATTTGTTCATCCAATTGACAAACAGTATTGACCGCCGTGAAACAAGAAGAGTGACAATGAAAACTTTAGGGTTTTGAACCTCTGTAAAATTATTACGTCAATTTTGTGACGATTTGTACAGCGCTCTCAATCACCAGAAAATATTTATTTTCTTATTTTAGATACTCTACAATTGTGGCGGTCAATTGTCACAATTCACACATCTTTATTGGTGGTTAATGGGAACGGTAGTAAACTCATACTCGTGGGTACTTGACCCGACCCGATTTAACGAGTAAAACCCGTTCAATTTGGGTTTTGGTTTTAGTTCGTGTTTTACCCAAATTTTTAAATTGTGTTCGGGTTTGGGTTTGGGGTTTGATGAAACCCGAACCGGACCCCATATGTGTATATTTACCAAACTATCCTTATATATATATATCAGTAAATGTAGGGTTTTCTGTACATGCTCAGCCAATTTCCAATCTCAACCTTCCCGCAGTCACGCTGCTGTTGAAGAAAACCCCAGGTCAAATGGATTTGTGTTTGCTGTTGAAGACTTTAAATTGTTGAGTTTACTGCACCTTGCATTTGACGTGTAGTTTTTAATGTAATTGGGATGTTTGTGAACCCATTAATTTGGTATTGGACTTAGTTGGTTTTGATCATAAAAGTTAAGAATTTTGTTTTAGAAGTAATGCTGCAACATGTACTGAGATCGCTATGTGGAAAGTGTCAGGTCGGGTTTTCGGGTTTTTGTGTCGGGTTCCTTTATTCATTGCGGGTTTGGGACAAGTTTAATTTTTCCACCCGAGTTGGGTTTAAGTTTGAGCTCGAGTTTCAAATTTTTAATTTTAGATTTGAATTTGAAAAGAGTATAACCCGCATCCAACGCTATCCATCGTGATCCAAGTGGTCAATAGCCTCTTTACACACAATAATCATTATTGAAATTATTTACACTACCCGTGCAAACTTTTTACCGGTGAAATGTTGGCAGCATCCCGCTAATGCTGGCTAAGTACATTCGTATTATCATAAATATTACTATAATCGTTGAGAAATTCTTAAAATCAAATTTGTAACAGTTTCTTGAGGCATATAGTTCAATATTCATTTTCTTTTACGTCTAGTTGAATATTCAATATGATTATTATATAGAGAAACTGAGGGAACTGCACGCTAGCTAGTTACCCTTCTTTTGGACCAAAACAACGACAGTCCCACTCACTCACCGCACCTGCAGGCTTCTGCTCAATCAAAAGTGTTTTGCATTTGCTAAAGTGGACTTCGACTGTCCAAACATGTGCCTTCTCTAGGTTGCTTTACTTTTTTTTTTTATTCACGTATCTTTCATCTCATTTTTATTTATATTCTCTTTCTATTTTTTTCTTAATTTTCTATTACAACTATTTTTTTTTCCTTTTTTATTTCAAATATCACTCAAGTGTAAGTGTAATTAATGAGAGCGATGCTTCTTTAGTCACAATTTATAATTGCATGTTTGGATTTGCCCGCCTCCACCAGCTAAGTTTAGTTCACGTCTATTGGTTATGAAAATACTTAATTAATACTAAAAAAAGACTATGATCAATACACATAAACAACACTGTAAATAAACACTAACATTCACTTCAAGATAAAAAATAAATGAAACTCTCCTTATTTATATAGTAGTTTATCGTATTCAAACACAAATAGATTAGAAATAGTATTCTATTTTCAATTTTATTTTACACAGCGCCTTTTAGTTATAATCGACATTTTCATGTTTTCTACTCTCGTTATCTTATTCTCACTTTTTTTTAAATCTCTTTTTGCAGTAAAATAAATTATACAAATATAAACTTTTTAAATTAAGTTTTATACATCCTATGGTTTAAGGGTTGTGATTTTCATTTTCTAGTGTTTTGATACCTATTAGTGTTCTTTTTATAAAGTTTGTGTTTTGATACCTATTGGTATTAACTTGTTGTCAACTTGTGTATTTATGTTTATGTTGGCTAAAAATACATCTACTCAAATCACACGAGTGACATACATCGATCAAAAGTATATTCAAACTGCATTGAAATATGCACCGATAAAAATACAAACACAACCTCAAGTGATAAATGTTTATTTGTGTGTTTGATTTCATATTTGAAAACCTTATAATTAATACTTATGGTTTAGAATCACTTTTAGATAGCTATATAGATATTTGAAAAATGACTTAGAGAATTAATTGGAGTCCCAAAATCAGTTTTGTGAGAAGTTGGAGAAGGTAACTTCCGTGATAGACATGATCAATTGTGAGATTTTATGATAAAATTTTATAACACTATCCTATAAAAAAAAAAATTAAATGTATCCATACACAAATTACTTCATTTTCAACTCGCTTTAACTATTTTTACACTAATCAATCTTACCAAAATCAATTCGGTAAATTCTGATGCAACACATACATTTCAAGTTACTAAACGTGGAAGGAAATATTTTATGGATTGAACTCCGGAGGTCACTTTTATATAAACATACCTATAATCATGTTTGATAAAATTATCGTTAGCCGTGTCTAAGTAAGTTTTGGTGTTTTGGTATGAATCACATTCACACATAAAGTATTTTGGAATCTAGGAGCTTTATAGAGTAGCTCTTGTGGTGAAGCAGCAAAGATAATATTAATTTGTAAAGATGAGGCACAGTCGAATCCTGACCCTCCCCATGCTTCAGAGTCCCACCTCCTTTATGGCTCCTTAAAATTTATCAAGAAAAGGAAAAATAGAAAATAGATGGAAATGAGAGGTACAAAAAAAATCGTAGAATATTCTCCTCAAACAGACTTTTGAATAAAGGTTATGAGTTAGATAATACAAAAGTTAAATTGGAATCTTAAACATGCATAAATGTTTTTGAAACTATAAACAGGAAACTTAGGGGTTGGCTAAATGACTCCATAATTAATTGGGGTCATTTAACCCCATGCTTATATGAACCGATAAGATTATCTCATAATTAAAATTAAAAAATAATGTGAAAATAAATAAAACATTCTCATTGGTCCATGTAAACATGAGGTTGAATGACCCCAATTAATCATGGGTCATTTAGCCGACCCGAAAACTTAACATGCATAATAACACGAGGGGAAAGAAAACGTTTTAGTGATTTCCACATATCATGAGAGAATTATTGTTAAAAAAAATAACATATCAGAGACAGAGAATCAACCTATGATGCCCACACATAAATGTTTTTGGTCGTATGTGTCTTAGAAAACATAGGCACATGCACCTGACCGAATAGTATCAAATGAATAGAATAGTGATGACTCATAGTCATAACAAAAATCACTTTGGACAAGCACTTTCTCACTAGTGGAGTTTGCACTAAGTGTGAGCTTAGAAGATGCAAGTTAAAAATTGATTGGTAAGAAAGTTTTATTCAATAGAGTTCCTTTGAAATTAATTCAGTGCAGGTTTACAGGGGGTTGGATTCACGTTTGCAGAAATAAGAAATAGTTGTTTTTGGATTGTTGGTTTCATGTTTGGCGTCTCCAAACGTGAATCCAAACACTCTATGTTTGACCTCTCCAAACGTGAATCCAAACAATTTCAATTTCAATGAGTGGTCTAGCCGGTACTCTTTTGGAATTTGAGACAAACAAGCAAAACCCGGGGCTCACACCAGAAGCAAAGAAAACGATGAATTAGCAAAAAAACAGACATGAATGGAGTCACTGGGAGACTCTGAACACTATGCTTGGCAGAAAGAACAAAACTTTGAAAGCAATAGCAGCATACAAACACGCAACTACACACATTGGATCCCTCCACGGAGACACAAATCCAATTCAACAACAATTACAAAACAGATGGGAAAATGGGGAGCAAGTTGCAAAAAATAAAAAACAAAAAACAAAAAACCTAACAGAACATGAACCCCACCATGTAAGTACATTTTTGGCCTTTGATTCAAGTTCTGGGACCCCCCATTATTGAAAGCTGAGCTCAACCATCTGCAAAGTGAAATGCAAGATACAGAGAAATCTTCAACTATAAGCTTTATTGATGATGAAGAAATAATCATGATGAAGAATTTGAGAGAATTACTTCCATTACCTCGTGGGGTTGTGGAACTGAAAGTTGTGAAATCATGAGAAGATGTGGGAATGGAAATTGAAAGCTGGGTGGTGGATGATTTATCATCCAAATCAAGCCATGTTCCTCTGCTTTTGGGGGGCCATTCATCAAAGAAGCGATGAACGGTCTTCTGGGGTTCTTCTTTCCCAAGTTTCATGAAAGTTTCAGACTTGTTATCACTGTAGAAACCATGTTCTTCATGTGATTGTTTTGAGTTGTCAGTGAGGCTCTGAAGTTGCAAGTAAGAGTATTCATTGTTGTTGTCGTTGGAGTTGGATAAACCAGAGCAGCTCCTCTGTTTTGAAGAGGATGAGGAGCTTATAGTCAGTGGTGTTAGCTGCCAATGATCATCAATGGAGGAAGCAGAGAAGCTTCTCATAGTCCCAGACGGTTCAGTGAAGAAAGCATGCTCATCCACCTCCTCTTTCAATCCATAAACATACCTATTAGAAGGAAATAAAAAAACAGAGATTTGATCATAAAAACTTGTTGAAAGAAGGAAACTTCCAAAACTATTTAACTATGTGCTGGTTTTCAGAAGAAGAACCTGCAGTCAGTGTTATTATTGTTAGAGCAAGAACCAGTGTCAAGAAACAGAGGAGCACTGTTGTTGTCCTGAAAAGACAAACCAACACCAGAAGGCCTTGAAGTTGGGGAATGATTGTAGAGAAAGGAGTTTTGAAGATGGGAAGAAGAACCATAGGAAGAGTGTTGAGGGTGATGGTGATGATGATGGTAAGGGTCATGAGGTGAGAGAGAATGAGTGGTTGTTGGGTTTAGCGCAGGACTACTTTTTGTGATTGATAACATTGTTGCTGGTGCTGAAGCATCTCCTGCATCTGTTGTTGGTGCTGTTTTCAAAACTTCCACAGGCTTTCTTGAACGGTTCTTCCCTCTATGCATGTGCCTCTCACAGTACTTTGAATCTGGGTAAGCTTCTTTGGAGCACCTCCATTTCTTCCCATCAGTTCTTCTGCACCTCCCTGGCTCTGGGTCTATTTTTCTCCCCAAACCCATAGGCAAATAGTTCCACCCAACTGCATGAAGAAGAAAGAATCAATCAATACAAAGTTACAAACTCAAACAAAACTGTTTCACCCAAAAAGCCAAACAGTTGGTGTGCAAGAACTTACAGTGTTGAGACTGGTGAGGCAGAAGCCTTGAAGACAGAGGAGAGTCCAAGTAGCTCCTTTTGATGGTGAAGAGAAGATCAGGTGGAATAGAAATACCTGAAGCCATGTACTTGTAGATAAGAGCTTGATGTTCAAGCTCTTGCCACTGGGAAGGAGTAAAAGGGAACCTGTTCCTTCCATTCATCATCAAACAGAGAGAAAAAGAGAAGAAGAACAGGGAAAACAAGCAAAAGCAGAGAAATGAAATGAAACAGAGCAGGTTTAGGGAGAAGAAGAAATATGAATGAATGTTTATTATTATTATTACTATTTGGAATAGAGAGGTATATTTATTTCAGGGACCATTGTGTTGTTACAGAATCTTCTTCTGTACATGGATGAACAACTAATGGTTCTGATTACAGAACTGCATGCCAATGCTGTGTTTTATATTTTATTTTAATTTTCTCTATCTATCTATCTATCTCTCTGACTCTGTTTCTATTATGACTGCACCTGCACCTGCTCTGGCTCTGTTGTTACTGCTTCTCTGGCAGCTGGTGTTTCTGACATCTTTACGGAAATCCATAAACAAGAGGAGGAGAGAGAAAGGAGAAAGCACCTAAAGACAAAAGAGGAAATAGTTATTATTGGAATTGGAATTGTTGTGTATGAAACTATTTGAGAGTTGGTGTCTGAAGCCAATGCTATGCTTATGCTTGTGTCTGAGTCTGAGAAGATTGTACGGTTTAAGCTTTTACTGCTACAAACTCATTTACTTTACTTCTGACTCAGACCCCAGGACAGCACCTTCTCACACCCCCCACCCCCACTTACAATTTGACCTTTTCTTTATCTCACAAATATACAAAAAATTATAACTTTTATTAAAATTCTTTTATATATGATTAGTTTTTTTTAAAGTTTATTAAATATAAAAAAAAACTGATTCTTTGACATAAATTTTTGTAGTAATTTAAGTAAGTGGTCAGATGTTCGATTCTTCGTTCTTGTAAATGGAAGCAACTCTTTGATTAGTTCCTTATGACTTAGTGCTTCATGGTTATTGGTTTTGAAATACAATGATTAAGAAAAACAGTAGTAACACGTGTATCACCAAATAGTACATATATCTTAGGATACTCATTTTTTTCTTTACTTTTGTTCACATTACATTATATATCACATCTATCTTTTATCTCTTTCTATGTTTCTTTGGTGGTCTAAATTAGTCTTATTGAAGAGCTGCATATATTTATAAAGAGTTGATAGTCAAGTTAGTCTTAAAAAGTGTGAAAGTGTGAATGGGTCAAATTCATCCTTAAAAAAGTATATAAACAATTTAATCTTTAATGGAGGTAAAATTTCGGTCAACTTAATCTTTTTTGTGACATAAGACACTGCTTAAGACCCCCATTTTACAAAAGTAGAGGCTAAATTATCTATTCGGGCGCTAACATTTGGATGCTAACATTTTCAATGACTAATCTAGTCATTCACTTTATTTATAAAAGTGGAATCTCCTTGCAGTAAATTCATATTTTAAGAAGAAGAAAAAACTCCTTGTTGCAGGTGTGTGATTATTTAACTGGGGTTGTTTTGCATTGTCCTTTTGCTAGTTCCATTGAAACAAGATGGGGCTTTTGTTAAAGCAGGGCTACTTACTAATTCAAATATTGTACTTGTAGTGGTTAGTGCTCAGAAAGTGACCTTTATTCATTGGTATTACAACTTGATCCTCCGTTTACAATGGAGGTTCATTCAACATCATTCCTATAGAAACCTAACTTTATCTGGATCTGTACTAACAAATGAAACAGCCATTGCATGCTTAAATAATAAATACTAAAACAGCTTTTTCTGTTTAATGAAAGACACAAGAAAATGGCAGAGTAGGATAATATGATATCATAGCTAGTTTGGTTTTGCAGTGTAAAACCTCATAATCACTTGTGTAAGGAAAATATAAAAATCAATCTTCTGGAATCACACATCCAAACATGCTATGAGTTTCACAACTAGTATAAATTAATCAAGGGGAAATTGCAGGAAGCACATGCTGACTATGTGACTCATCTAACCTAAGCAAAGTACCATTAACTATGCCCCATAGGGTCACACTTAGCAATCTAAATAATATAATATATAGATTGCAAATACAAACTGGTCAGCATGACCAAACAAATGGGGCCAACTCAGAAGATTTAAAGAAACAAAACCAAATCAATCAAAAGGGGCCATACAAGTAAATGAAGAGCCAAAGATTGGCATAACTATTTTTGCTGTTTGGTTGCATTGAAACCATTGGAACTATTCATGTGTTGTGAGTTTGGCAGCAAAATTTTTATCCACTCTCTACCTTTGTACCACAGCTTCAACCGACCTAAAAAAAATATCTATATCCGTTTTCGTCTTCTATTGCTTGACTTTACACCATATCTTAATTTGATGGATACGAATCTAGAGAATTTACATTTTAACTGAGCAAGTTCATTAATTTAAAATTAAATATACTCATATTATCTTATGCACTTCAAACTAATCTTAAGAACTATAACTAAGCAACAAACTAATCTTATGGGTTTCTTGGACGTTTGACTCTATTAATCTACTACACGTAAAGTAAAGATTTTTCTCTATCGACGCATTTTAGAGGGATTTTCGACCGCCGCTATAAAAAAACAAAAGCTAAATTCGTAAATCAGTGTATGTATGTCTCTCTTATGTTTCTCTCATTCCCGAGATCCAAATATCAGGACCGATGTTCTTTAACTTCCGTTCCTTCTTTCTTCTTGCAAACATATTAAAATTTTCTAAATAACGTATTTATATGATTCTTTAAGCTGTTCCCACAATATTCAAGTATTGGATTAATTCTCACTGAGAGCATAACCATGACCATAAGTGCTGTTAATAAGGTTCACTCCTCTTCTTATCGTTACAGGGAGGATCAATCACATAAACATACGCACAGAGGAAACAATTGATTTTACAAAATATCCCCATTCTAATTTCTCTTCAAATTTAATCAATGAGATAAAGTGCAAGCAACATCCGTACTCGTTCCATTATTTGTTCCACTTTCTGAAAACACAGAGCCTGTGTGGTCTCTTAGGTCTTAGCATGCCATGTATCATGTACCTCTTTACATTTGGCACTCAAGCTAATAAATTTAAAGTACAAATGTTGAACCAAAGCTCCACAAAACAAAACTACTAAGTTACTGAAAAGAGTGGCACATTTAAGAGGTAAAAGGTCCCAAGCAGGAAGGGACACATGAAATGTTTCCATTAACGTAACAGCCAGGAGGCCAAATCCCGGTATCTTTGCTGTCTCATTCTGATTTTGAATCAATGTTATTGTGAACTGCCACATCTTCAACTTGGACCACACAACACAACCACGCTTACTGAATACTTTGATCATATCCCCAACAATTTTGAATTGCAATGACAAGTAGACATTAAAAGTTAAAACAAGCTCTATAATATTTGTATCTTTGTTTAATGCTAGTTGGGACCCCAAAATCCTAGGACAAGTGGAAGATCTTTAAGGCTTTGTTTGGTTGTTATAGACAAAGTGATGAGAGAGAATATGGTAAGGTATAAATTGACTAGATTTTTCTTAGATTCAGATTAGGTCTAACTCTACCGTAAAACTGGATATTTGAAGCGTGAAATTCGCATGATTGAACATATGGGAAGTGACCTAAATATGAGTGGACTCCAATAAATGGATTGTCATTATAAAAAATTTAGGCTTGAATGTATAATTTAAATAAATGATAATTATTTACAGGTGCCCCCCAAAAAAAACTAGAGAGCCTAAAGGGATAAAAAAGGGTCCGGGGTAAACATGTAAATGGAGAAAAATTTACCTCAAAATAGGAATATTATACAACACTGAACTTGCATTCAAGCCTGAAACTAGACAACAATATTCCCAGAATGTTTTGAATGGCAGTCCTATTCCTTTTGTAAGAAAGAGAGAACAAGGTCTGTATGAACTGAAAAAAGCTGTGTATCCACGAAAAGCTGTTTAGCACATGCCAACAAAATGGGGGAAAAAACTGCATTAGTAGTCTGAATACAATTCCAGAACAGAAAAAGGTCTAATAATATAGAAATGTTTGTGATCTCAGTGACACAAATCAGACAAACAAGGTTAAGCTGATTTGAACATGCTACGATGAGCAAAAAGATTATTTGCTTGTTCAATTGTCTTTGAAAATATTGCTTCTCATTAAACACATTGACTTGTGTTCTCACTTCTCAGTTCTCACACATTTATGGGTTGATGCACCTAAAAAGGACACAATCAGGTTTATCATTGCTTGAGAATAGCACATGCCAATCCCCCTAATAAAACCTATATGAGGAGTGCAATTGAGATGCAAATTTTAGATAAAAAAAACACTTACATAGTGATATAGATGTGATTCAAGAGAATAAATATATGAAAGTGTGATAGTATTCACATGCTAAATGCAGATTTTGGAGTTGGACTCAACTACTAGAAATCAGATATAGTTTGTAAGGTTACTCTGATCATTTAAAACTTACTAGCAAATGTGAGTAAAATTTATAAGGCATGAAGTAAGGTCAAGAAATAACCTTCATAAAAGCCCGATCACGGTAAGGGAATGAGTCAATGAAACTCTCCTTCAACAGCAAAGATACCTGAAGGTACAAAGTACAAACCATATGATCTTTGAAATATTTATAATATGCCTTTTGCAAATCAAGCCAGTGTTTCTAAATGATTGACACTTTAATGCATGCCTCAGACTTACAGTTACAAATTATGCATAATCTTCTTTCAGGTACTTTTTTTTATTTATATACTTTTGCTTTCTGACCTTAGGAAATAATCATCTTCATCTCATTAATTACCGTTTGAGCAGAAAGCAAACTAGGTATCTTAGCAACATTTTCAAAAAGAGACTAAAAGGGACACTGATAAAGGTTTGAGCATTAGATGGATAAGCTGTAAGCCTAAGCTTATCTATAAGATATTGTAGGACTTGTGTCATTCATGTCACTAAACTTGAAAATATTGCAAACAACGAATTATCAACAAATTAAGGTGGAACCATTCAAAACAATTTCACTTCAAAAGAACTACATTGTTTTTTTTATAATTAAGAAGAATTATAAGTTAAGAACTGACTTAAAGACTAAATTTACCAATAATGCACTCCATAACGAGGACCAACCATACAACAGTAATTGATCCCTTTTTTTGGTAAATTAAGTCCAGGTTGGTTCGAGATTACAATTCAATCAAATCCTTAATTTTAGAGAGGTAAAAGAAATAGAGACAAATATAAAAATGTCTTAACTTAATTTACTGTAGAAACTAAAATACAAACCTTATCATCATTGGTTTGTACATTAGTAATTGTGTGAGAACGGATGTTATAGCAAAGAGAATCCAAGTAAGACCTTAACACTGAGAGGAACCCCTTTGCAGCTTCAATCTGTGGGGGCACTAACACACATGAGAGAAGACTAAAATATTGAGACATGTTTATTAAAAGTTTGACAAGGAAACAACTGTAAGAAATCAGAAATACTACTCGAATTTTTCTAAGGATGCACAATATAATGATGAACTACTAGGAAACGGAACAATTGCTTCGTACAAAATGTCTACTAAATCACTTGATATAAATTTTAATAATGCAAGAATGACTATCTTCTATAATAATCAAGATACCAAAAATGACAAAGTGTAGAGAGAGAGAGAGAGAGAGAGAGAGAGAGAGAAATAGAAAGGAAATCAAGAAGGGCCATGGGCAATGGATATCAGCGATTCGATAAAGAAAGGCACACCTGCACTTCTGTGCATTCATACACTGGCCTTCTCCTCCCCAAGTAACTTTCCCCTACAAGAGTTGCATGATAGGAACGTAAAGAAGAGACTAGCTCTTTCTGTCTTGGAAGTTGTGGTACTGTTGGTGACTTCACCTATTGCAACATAACAGCAGTTTCATAAGAAACCATGAGTGTCAATTAGCAACTCCAAGATACAATTTAGACACCCAAACAACAAGTTAACAGATAAGCACATGAAAAGAAAATAATTATAGAAGCTTAGCCCCATTCCTTTTCTGGGAAGGATTAAAGAAGCATCTGGATTGAGGTGAACCCACAATGTACCACAAATATCTAACAGCTGTACAGTGTAAAAGTAAATAGCTAGTAGTCTCAGAAATGATAGATACAAATAACATAGTAATTAGAAGGGAGATCTTTCTGTGTATAGCAAACATGCACCAAATCATTAGGAAATTAGGATATATAATCTTAACATATTTAATAACTAATTAGTTGACCTTCATCTTAAGGTTTAACCCTTGCTCCAAAATCTTAATTCTTTTACTCTCACGTGTCATACAGTTAGCATATGAGGTGTATTTGACATACTAATCAAACTTAAAGATTAAATTATCAAATTAATGAAACTGAATATTGGCTCTAACAAATCAGATCAATCTACCTCCCACCCTACATGGTCATAGCAAAGTGTGCTATTGGTCTACATTTAATATCCATCAACTTAACTATAAAGTTATAAATCTAAAACGTATTACCTTTCTTAACAAAAAGCAAAAACAATATTTTACTTAAGAAGTTAATTTGATAGTAGATTTATTATAAGGAACCAAAATATGAAACTTCAATGCATTTCACAAGTAAATGGGGAAAAAATGCAGTAGTACAAAATCAATGATATGCAGAATAATGTTTTCCTTCATTTGAAGCCAGAACTTTTCAATCATAAAAGAAAAGAAACGGTTACACATTAGTCCAGTAAACTGTTGGGGGTAAAAAGGATTTGATTTTTATTAGCACTAAAAAGCTGCGAAAAAATCACAAACCTGGTTTCTATCGGCATCAACCAGTATAACATTGGCAAACTTTGACTGAACTTCATTGTTCTTATTGTTGATACCAACCTAGAGAATTGATTTCGTACAGTCAGAAATGGTATTATGATATTATCAACTGAAGGGTTAAGATAAAAACAGTTGAAGTGTTGAACTTGAAACCAAATGTAAAATTACACACTCGAGTAGCAAATCTAACTTTATCTCCAAAGTAGGAAAGGTAATATTAAAAGTTCGACCAGCCCCAAAAAAATATGTCCAATATCAATATCCAAGTAATAACTGGGCTTGTTCAAGGGCAAGCACTGATCATGTGTCTAAAAGAAAACAAAAAAATTCCAATATGTAAAAAACAACCTAATGGCCTGAATGCAAGCAGATTATATTCCTATAGTAAAAGCAATAAAGATCAAATACTCACCACATAAGGGACAGGTGCATCTAAAAACTCAAGCATGTCACTTGGTAAAACCTGGAGACCATATTCTTATTAAACACCATAAGGTGGAAAGTATAAATAAATAACATGTAAAAACTCATTCACTTTAATACTGAAAAGAGAAAGAAAACAAACTGGCATTAGTAGGCTTTGCCATCGGTAAGGCTGGATTAGTGGAATAACTGATAAAACTGAAGCAGATAGGATTCCCTGGTCATGAAAGAATTGTTTAAGAACTTATAAAAAATCAAGCCAGCAAAGTTATTTCAACATGGAGTAAGATAAAATATTGATGACTTTTGCAGTTAAATTCTTCAAGTTTTCTCCCCAAAGATTGGGTGTGAAGCAAATTGTCCAAATTATTAAAAAAGATAATCATACACATATTTCAATATGAGAGTGACTAAGTTGTAAAACTAGAGGATAAGATTGTTGTTGCGAGATATCCAAATCATGATCATGACAGTAAAATGACTGATCACATATGCACAAGGAGATGAGCTAGGCCAGGACAACAATGAGAAGAAACCAAAATAAAATACAATTGTCGTTGTTACTAATTGAGGATGGATCAATCAATAAGGGAACAATAATGTTTCTGACGGACAGCACAACATGGAGCTAATGACTAACTCACATAACTTTACCGCAAATCATCATCATCATTTATCATCATTATTATTATTAGTAAATAGGAAAAGTAAAATAGTATTATCATCATCATAAGAGATCAGTTGACAGTCATATTAATCACCATCACAATATGATTACAAACTTAAATTAAGGCACAAGACATACCAAATTCGAAGAGAGAACAACTATCTGCTTCTCTAGCAGAACTCCGGCGAAGAATGTTAACACCTGCAGAGTGCAGAATGGACACACAATCAGTTAAACCAATTCAGTTGTAAAACTGTTATGCACAATTTATGAAATTGTTACACTTGGATCAGCACTGCATTTGAATTCAGGAGAAAACTACCATGCTAAACTCATGAGTCATGACCAAAATGCATAGTTTTCATCTAATTTGGTTACAGTTGAAGGAATCCAATGGATTGTTTATATCTGATCTTCATTTTTAACACAGAAGCAACAATAGCTATTAATCAAGAAATATATCAACAAATAACAGATCTCACTTAATAACAAAGATGCATCCAAGTAAAAGATTTCAGCATTTTGATTTGAGACTTCCATAAATGCTGAAATCAAGGAGGCAGTACTCATGGCACAGGTAGAGCAACCCCCCCCCCCCCAAAAAAAAAAAACCAAAAGAAAAGAAAACCTTCTCCTATAAAACGGTAATAACTCCACCGGCACTGCGGCACATATGCTCGGTCTCAAAATAAAAGAGCCTAAAATTTTCCATAGAAAAATAAATCCATACACTTTGGAGATCAAGCATTTTATAAATATTAACAATATATGGAGAGAAAAAACAGTTTATTAAATATTTCTATCAAAGCATAAAACATACATTTTCAAGTCTCAAGATACCGCAAATGCAAGCTACAGTCCATATAGATAATGCAGTCGCGTCTTCCACCAGAAGAGAATTATGTGCCTGAGAGGAACGAACAACAATGAAGTACTGTGTTTACCAAGAGCATATGACTATCAAACAGAATGCTGCCCACACGGTTGAAATCATAAAGCTAAAGCAGCATGCAAGCAAGCTCATCTATTCATAAGTTACTGTGAGAGCATACATCAGCTAACTCCTGGCCAGCGTTGCAAGTTTTCAAATCAACAGTTGAACCAACCAGATGTGGAACTGGCCCAGCTGGTCTATGATACTCCAAGGGATGCAAGTGTTCCAAAGGATGAAACGTAAGTGTTGAGCCCCTGGCAGGGCAACTTAAACGATAATACTCACTTATAATTTGTAGAGGTCCATGGTTATGTTCCTAAGAATTGGTAAAATACCATCAGCTATAAATATCATAAAAAGGACCAGGTGAAAACAGCTATAGGTTCTTGTTAAGCTACAAACCTTAGCCCATTGAAGAATATCATTCAAGTCATTTAAATCCTCTTGGCCAGAGAAAGATGCATCTTCTGTATCATTATCATCAATTTCACTCCTAAAATTTCTGTCTTCACAAGGTGATCCTTGAATACTGCATAAAGCAAATCAGATATTTAAGATGCATCACTTAGAAGGAAGGGGCAAAAATTTAATTGAGGACGAATGGTCATCCTATAAAATATACAAGTTAAAAAACATAATACTTTTTAATAAAACTAGAAATTATGGGAAGGAAATAAACAAGGAATGCAAAGGAAAATGGATAATAAGTTACTTCTGTAGACAAAGCAACCAAATGACAGGGAACAAAACACAACACATACAAAGCAAAAACACCAATGAAAGAGAGCACTCAAATCGCTCTGCATGTCTATCAAATAGACTCGCAGAGAGAAACATAGGAAGCCCAAAGAGGAGGGGGGTATGCAAACCTTGGGTTCAAATTTCTTCCTTTTAAAAAATATGACCATTTCACTCCAATAAAAAGTAACATTATATCCTAGGGGGAAAAGAGAGAGTAAACACACCAGAATAAAAATCAACATATATTTCTTGATAAAACAACTAAGCTTAAAAGCCATGAACCTGCATGAAGATTCAGAGCTTTCATACTGGCAATGGCGTAGAAGGGGCAAAATAGCATTAGGTGAATGCCTATCTTCTGATTGTTTGTTGGTTGCAAAATCATCTGCATACTTATCACTATCTCCAGAATTTGAAGGGCCAGACTCTTCTTTGACTGTTGTCCTACTACTATCAGTTTCAGGCTCAGCGGGCACAACATTATCATAATTGATTCTCTCATTATATGTCTGCATCTCCTCACTAACCATTAGGTTCTCTGGATCACCATCTTCCATAATGTTTTCAGGTGCAGACCTTTTGCCTCTTGATTGAGAAATTATTGAATTTCCATCAAATCTGTCTTCCATGGGTCCATCGCGCACCACCACACTCTCTGGATCACTATCTGAGTTTTTATCTTCATAGTTACCTTCAAAAACTTCTAAATTCAAATCCCCAACACTTTTTGTCAACCACTCAAGCCTTTCTTGCGTGAAGATGCTGCACAAATATAGCCACAAAAATTTAGCAAAAGTCATAAAACCATAACATAAGCTAGCATGCCAGAAAGTAGACAATTATACGTTTCATGTATAAGAATTCAATGTGTGAACATATATTATCCATCATTCAAATTATTTCTAACAAATAGGAATTTTATAAATATCATGTCATGTACCCAAAAGAAAATGTCAAAGGAGAAAAGTATATCACTTCTACTTCCACAATATATAGAACTTAATCTTCAAATGTAGAAACCTACTTCATCAACCCCAGCGAGAAAAACAGATAAAGCTCCCCAGTTTATAATTTGATTCCTCATGGCAAAAGACCAAAATTTTGTTATAACAAACTACAACATAGAAATCTTTAGACAACAATGAATCAGTTTTTAGTCTTTCGCACACCAACCTATGTTGGGAATCAGGTGAATGTGCAGTGTATATAAGTATATTGTTGGAAATTGTTACAGATATCTTCTACACCCCAGTTTCCATCAGATAACTCCTGGTAACATATACCTACCTATTTAATACACCAAAGTGCAATTCAAAAAATGGAAGTCTTGAAAGAATGCAGTAACATCTCTGAGTGGTTAATACATGAGGTCTCAAAGAAGAGTAAGATGGCCGCTTATCAGGAATTAGAGAGAGCAATCCAGAGGGCTTATGCACTAGTTCTTCAACTAGGACACAGCACCCATATAGTATTGAGTTGTCAGCACCCTAGATGTAAAAATACATAAAGGAAAACAAAACAAAGTAACATTGTGAGTACAGGAACCAGCACAATCTAAATATTACAAAATAAATTAGCCATTGTTATTTGTTTGGTAGGGAAGATTTGGAAGGAAATTAAAGGAAATGGTTGATGCATATAAAGTAGACTAGGCTTTAGCTAAAGAGCCACAGCTTAAATGACAGAAAGTGCCTTCGGGAACTACTTGATCTGAGGAATCACCAGGGATACTTAATTGGCCAGCACTTTAGCATATCCTACCTTTCCAACACTAGGTCTTCAACTTCCAATGCACATTAAGAAAAAAGGGGGGGCTAGAGTCAAAACACACCAACCATATCCTTTCCTTTCTTTCCGAATCCACGATACTAAATAATGCATTATTGTAATATTTAGATCCCTCAAAACTTAATTGAAAGAAAACCATCAAGCTAATTACGTTTGTAGCAAGAAAAATGTCTTCTTGTAAGTTTTATGTCTAGAAAAATGGAGCAATAAAAACACAATAGCATTAGCCAATGTGAGGCTGGTTTAGAAGCACAAAAAAGGTAGACTTCATAACCATTATTTGAATGTAGACCAAGGGGATTAAGGTCCAAAATAATGATGAAAGAATCCAGGCTAACACTGGTCCATCCAGAAAACTCTTTAGAAGGTTTACTATCATAAAATAGAATCCATAAGAGAATAATACGGTAATAAGGAAAGATACATGAGGGGGAATAAAAGAAAAGGCACGCGGAGAGTACATTCCACACATAGTTATAGAACCCAGTTTGAAAAAGTTGAATGTATAACACGTATTATCCCTATAATGTTTTGATATTAAAAACAAAAAACAAAAGCAAACATAGTAGGAGTCATCAGAGCACCTGGAGTAGCAACAACCAAAAGAAGAAAATGTATGAAAGTGATAGCAACAATGTAAAAGTAAGATTGCTTCAAATACCTGTAATCTGAATACAAATGAAAGATCCCTTTGTTTAAGGTGTTCCTACAATATACAAAACAGACCTTTAGTTGCCAGTATTTAACAACTTAGATATCCTGCAACTTTATCAAATAAAAGGTAGTCTAGCACTTAGTAAACAAAAATTTGATGATAAATATTTGGCATAGTTAGTAACTTAATATAAGTATGTCAATAACAAGTTAACAACCCCAAAATAGTTTTTTTATCTATGAACTTTGAAAGTTATAAGGCCTGTAGAAGACAACCTCTCCTGAATTTAAAAGCATATAAGGCCCAGGGAGGCAGGAACCAGAGTCTGAAACATGTACCAGTAGACTAAGGGAATCCACAAAAATCATGATAACTATATTGGGGAAACATGGATCTGAAAGACCAAATTAACCATATAGCTCTTCTAATTTCAAATTATTGCAATATGCTATGTTATGGAAACATGACATGTCTTCCAGAAAGAAGCACTCTGCTGGAACTAAATTCTCGTTAGGTGTCTGAGTTCCCAACATGACTTATACCAGATCTATGAAAAATAAAGTTGTGGATACAGGATAACCAGATTGACAAAGATGGACATATCAATACAGACAGCATGTTAATAATTGGTCAACCGCTTAAGAAGAGAAGGAAGAATATAATCAAATCAAATATTAATTAACAAGATAATTGGCATAAATTAATATTGATGGACATATAATGTAGCATGAAAATACCTGCCCAAAGATCATTTCATTCAACTCGCTCATGGAAGGGGTTCTCTCAACAGCACGGACCTGAAATAATAGCCAAGAAAAATTAAAACCTAATTGAAAGCGCCACGTAAGTTACTCACATATGAAATTAAATAAATGTAAGACAAGACAGACGAGTATATGACTGTCTCTACAAGATTTTAAATATGAGCAATATTCACAATTGATTCCTCTGATTTTTCAGTTAGAACATTTTATCGATAGTGAATACAAACTCTAGGTACTGGACAAAATTGAATATAGTATGCAAAGTGATGCTCACTTACTATCAAACATCACACACTAGTCTTAGCAATGGAGGCATTGTCAATTGAGCTACAAGATAATTGGAATCTGTTTTCTTTTTTTTCCTAAATAAATCCACCATGTTTGTGTCTGAAAATCAGTTAAATGGGGTGAAAAAAGACTTTCATCTCAACGGAATCACAACCCTCCTTCAGCTTTTTCTCTTCAAAACCGTGTAAAGGGACTTCCCCATTTTCATCTAACTGATTTATATTGATGATGATATAAAAATGATGGGAGGAGAAGATTGAAGTTCCTTTAGCATACTCATACCTCCAAGCCTCCAGGGAAACAGAAAGAAAGAAGATCTTTGCATTTAAGAGGTAGCTGTTTTTCTGGAGGGTAAGCAAATAAGACCTGGAAAAAAAATGAACATGAAATGTTTAACACACACATATATTTGAGACAAACTAATATCAAATACAGAAATCAATTAAAGCTCCAGTGGTCAATTTGCCATTGTAGTAAAACTGTATTGTAATACAATTAGCACTAGGACTTGTACCACTGGCAATAAGAATAATAATTACAATAGTTTAGTCTCTGCTACAAAAGATCACAACCTGAGGTTCAATATTGGGTTCTACACGAGATTGATTCTCATAGCTCAGTACACTCCTCAATTTACCAGATCCTTCAAACTTTCTATCAACATATTGCCTTTGCAGTGCCTGAACATCACAATTAGGATGAAGTCCAACAACCACCAAGCTCTCAAACAGTCGTGAGGGCTCCTTCCAAGGCTGATGGTCCTGTGAACTCAAAAAAGAGGGAGTGTATGAGAACAATCAAGGGACAACAATAGTTTATGAGTTGTGCCCTGAGGCAAGAACGTAACGTATCGGTCCTAAAAACTAAAAGCTGATAATGGCACCCTTCGTGAAGAAATGTGAACACATATATAGATGCCCGGGCCAAACTTTCAAAGGAATTTCAAGGAAGAGGAGCATTTAAAACCAAGTGCAGAATATCCTACAATAGGAAGCAACTTAAGCTTTCCTCGTAATTCATACTCAAAAGACTAAAAGAAACGTATAATCCCGGTACACTGAAGCACAGAATTGTACCCTACCATGCATTGCAACTGAAAGTTAGCAGCCCATTGACGCTTCAGACTAGTAAGAATTTCAGGATTGTAATTTGTGTGTTCAACATCAGGAGGGCGCGAAAAGCCCTTTAACATTTTTGTAACTTGATACTGCAGTCTTTGAAGTTTGCTACCACTATTGTCATCTTTTGATGAATGCACCACGGGCAACATTGGAGAACTAACAACAGCAGGAGCAGCAACTCTAGCCACATCTCCTGTCGTCTGCGTGAAAAAAGAAGCAGCCCAACTAGGACTACCTGCTTCTTCTTCCTTTACCATTTCAGTCATGAGTTCGTTCCTAAACATGATACTCGATGAATCAGATAAACAAGAATGTCATAAAAGCAACATTATTTCAAACACAGTACATATCAGAATTAGAGCTACATTAAATCTCAAATCCTTTCCGAATAGTGAAAATGGAGCAAAGTTACAGCTATGAACCAGTATGGTGACAAGTGACAGACCACCAAACAACGAAACTCTCAAGAGCACCGATTATAATATGCTAAAAAACAAGGCATTTTACGGTAGAATTTCAAATTTATTTGCTATTCGTATCAATCTACTCTTAGAAGGAATTGAAAGTGAATTGATTAAAACTTAAAAGTGCCATTTTTCGCTAGTAATTGCACCAAATGAATATATCTAAAGCAAATAAACAAATAAAGTAGACTACAGTAAGAACAACTAACAAGTCCAGTCATTTTCATTACCCATTTACCCCAATCATAATTTTCTTCAAAGGATGCATCAGTTACTACATTCCATTTCATGTTCTGCTCTGTTTATTACATGAACTAAAAAACATGATGCACCAATTGAATGAAGGACAGCCAATGAAAAAAATGGCAACAACCCACAGAAAAAAAAATTAACTTAATTGAACATACGTATACACCTGCAATTGGAGCATATAAAATTCACACACAGAAAAAAAAAAACTAAGAAAAAATGGTAAGTGACCTCACCTCAAAATTGCAAAGTAAAGTAAAGGCACAAAATTTGGTGAGAGGGAGTTGAAGCGGCCATTAAGAAAGGTGGTGGCTGGATTAATTGATCAAGTTCTTGGTTTGGGTACCGGGAGAAATTTAGATATATTTTGTTTTGATCGGAATTGAAAATGATGGATGGAAGAAAATGATAATAAAAGTATTGGGTACATGAGAAAGTGGTAGAAGATTGAGACGAAAGGACAAATTGAAGTGAAGTCATGAAAGAAACAAAGATGAGTTTCTTATTGAGCACGCCTTTGCCTTTGATCCTTCTGTTTTGGCCGCTGCTTCTTCCTCCCTCCAGTCTACACTGTCTGCCAAGATTCTTTTTTTCTCTTTGTTTGGTAACAACTAACACTTCAATCCAATCAATGCTCTTCTCTTTTTCTTTGTCAAATTAAAATTAAAAAATTATTTTTTATTATTGTTTATGTTTTTTAAAATCTATCATTTTGAAACCAAAATATAAATATATATATATATATATATATATATATATCATTTTACTAACAAAAAGCAGCTAAAGGAATTTTCGAAATGAGTTTGAAGTTGAACGGAAGAAAAAAATCTGTTGATAAGTAATTCTAATTTGTTGGTCTAATCGTAAGCAAATTATTAGTAAGGTGGAAAACGTAAGTTTGAACTGGATCAATTATTAGTGAGAAATTATTCTTGAACGCGTTGAGACATTCTAGGTGGGTAGTTCGACCCAAATTTTCTTTTCTAAAATAGATATTATTCATTGTAGACTTTATGAGTGTTAAATGTCCACATTATAGTGAGGTTAGCTGTACACAACACTTAAACTTGATATTTTGCTTGCGTTTGGTTTAGTAAATGGGAGGTGTGGGAAGTAGGACTTTAAATAGTGTTTGGTTGGATGAGAGGGGATGAGATTTTCTAAATTTATTTTGTGTTGTTCAAATTTTTGGAAGGGAGTTGAGGGAAAACGATGGGCTAAAATGTTTAGTAACTTAATTTTATCTCCACTTTTAAGAATAAATATTTTATTAAATAAAATGGCGCTCCTCATTTTTATAACTCTTTAAAAGTAAGGATAATCAAAGTAAAAATTTCTTTGATTATAGAAAAAACCACATTAAAGTTTTATTAGGGTTGTCACATTTATTTTCCTAAGAAAAATGGATTGTATATTTACAATATTTTAATATGCATTTTTACTTTTTTCTTATCTTTACTAAGATATCTCATAGTCAGTTGTTGTGAGACTAATTTCTTGCTCTACCGTCCATGAGTGCAATGCATTTTTTATATTTGAAGTATGAATACTATATTTTTTTCAATATTCAATACTCTTTTATTATTTATTTAGTGCTAGGTGGGTGGATTTTAACCTTTTCTTTTTATAGGCTTGGATCTGAATTGAATAGTTGAGTATACAAGTAAAAAGATGACATTCGGAAAGCGAGATATTGAAGGGGATGATTCTGCATTCATCTAGGATCAAATGTTGGGCCAAAAGAGGATGAGATTTCCATCTCCTATTTTCTACCATTTTACTTTGTTAATAGGTAATAATGACCAAGTACTTTCCTTTATTCTAAGAATTTGAGGTAGCCCAAATGTTTATTGAAAGTGGCTTCTTAAATCCATGCTTTCCTCAATCAATGTTTGTTTGTTTTTTTATTCCATTTTTTTCGTTCTTAATGTTTGTTTTTATGTCGGGCCTCATATTTGCATGATCATATGTATTAGGGGCCTCATCTAAATGATTGCTTTGGATTTTAATCACAAAAGTAGGTTTAAGTATCTTAAGAATCTCATGAATTATTAGAGAGCTAAAATTAGTTTTTGCCAACTTTACGCATCGCAATTAAACTAAATATTAAAAAATGGAAAAGATGAGATAAGATGTTTGTGTGAAATTGTTTACATTGTTAGTGTATACTAATTAAATTACTGTTTTATTCATCTAGCATATTGAGGTATTGCTTGACTCAAGTTTCATATGGCTTAAACACTCCTTAAAATGAGAAGTTAGCCCACACATCTTTTTTAGAAAAGCTGTAAGAATAAAGGCTACTTAATTTTTATGAAGGAAAACTTAAAAAAAAAAGCTAACATTAGTAGCTTTTATAAAATAAAATAAAAAAATTCATTATTTGCTCGCTTTCTCCTCCTCCAAAACCACCCACTCTTTGGCCTCGTCGCCAAGTCCTCCACCTCTAATCACCTTCCTCCAGAACAATGTTCTTCTGACTAAGCCTCGATATGTCATTCACACGGGAAGCGATCGTCCTCTTGAAACACCAAAATATCCCAAACATGAACAACTAGTTCAATGAGGCGGAGACGCCGAGATCCTTCTTATGATGGAAGATGGTGCAATCCTTGAACGTTTTCCTCACAATCCTCAATCGAATCTCCCTCGCCTTGTTGAAATCATCGAACGTCTTCCTCACTTCTCTCAATAAGAATGAGATCACCATCGTGTCGTCACCCTCCGACGGGCACTTCTCAAGGTACTAACTCAGTGGCTCCCTCCTCTTTATTTTGTCTCTCCACATGTTTTTCCCCATGAAGATGTTGACCTTCAACTTACTCAAGGGTTTGATTTTGATTCAATTTTTTTTCCATTGGATCATTGTTCTTTAGCAGCTTTTGATTCGGTTTTCATCCAAGCATTGAGGGGCTTCGATAGCTTTTTCCAACATGTAGAGACTAGGTGAAGAGAGTGTGGGTTTGTGTCTTGCCAAAGAAGATAAGTGGGTTCTTGTTGAGGTGCATTAGACATGGCTCTTTAATGGCGTTGATATCAAACACATTAAAGCATGTTGGAGTGAGGTCGCATGATTGGCAACCACTAAGGTAGGGGCGGATGAGGAGGATACTAAATTTGTGATTTTTAGTTGAAAAATAAAATTGGCAAAAAGCTTCTAACTTTTTATTTTAAGTTCTTATTTTCAAATTTTTTCTTTTAAGGAGTTTTTAAGCAACACAAAATTTGGGACAATTATAGCTTAGGTTTCAAAAAGTTAAATTAATATGAAAATAAATATACTAACAATATAAATATTTTGAGTTAAATTTTATGTATTATATATTAGTGCAAGACTGTTTTCCGATATATAAAAAAAAATTCAAGACTTTTTTATATTATAATTTAATATTATGTCGGCAACATATTTATTAACTTTGACTTTTTAAATAAATATAATCTTGATAGTTCTTTTCCTGAAAAATGTTAAAATGACATTGTGATTGAGAATGAGTCTTTTAAAATGCGCAATTTTAATTTTTCATTTCCCTTTCTATTAAATAAACAAAATTATTATACTTGAAATCAATCTCAAAGAGAATGATGGTGAAATTTCTAATTTCAATATGAAATGAAAGCCCTGCTCTTATTCTTATTCTAAGGACTTCAGCTCTTCAAGCATTGAATAATGGAATGCTAACGCTATCACAATTTGTTTATAGTTGATTCTCAAATGCATAAGTTATATATGTAATAATAGAGTATTAAGTCCTCGTGCTTTTTAATCTCCATCATCATGTATATAATTAACTCATAATGGTAAAAAATTAAAAATCGTGTTTTTGTGGATGTTTTATCTTCGTACTTAGTGATTAACAATTTTTATAAACTTTGCTTTTGATCGCAAAAAATGATGCGAAAAAATTACTATGAATACAATTTAGAGAAAGATAACCGAAATTGATCAAAAACATTTAAGTTGACATAAAAAAGATGACAATGAATCCACTTGAAAATTCAAGGTGCACAAGCTAAACCACTAAAATCACAGACACTTCATAAACAGAGAACAGATTAAAGCTAAACATCAATAACAAACATGCAAAATGAGAAGCTGACAAAAGAAATCATAACCTATATGCATAATAAAAATCCACTTTCGCACTCACAACACATGAAGACTACTAAAGGAATAAACTTGAATGCCAACTGCCAAGGATGATGCACAATGATTGACTTTTAGCTATTCAATCCACTATTTTTGTATCATTCTTCATCGCTCGATGACGGTTATTGCTCAGCCACACTAAAAATGTTTTGTGAGTAATTCCAATCTCCAAGCAAAAATGCTCAATGTCCTCCTTGTTGGCCCCTTTAGGTGTCCACTTTATCCTCTCAGCGAATTCTGCCAACCGGTTCCTCAAGTCCTTTGTGAAAACCGTTCTCTTCTTCCTTTTCGGTGGCTCCAATAGCGTCTCCTTCTCAGGGTTTCTTTCGCCATTCACCCCAAATTTCACATGAGACTCAGATGGGCCTACAGGTGAATTTATTTTAATTGGAGTGCTTTTTGTCTCACTTTGAGCTTTGGGGGTGTCAATAGTATATTGAACATGAAAGTTTCGGTGACACCCGCAAACAACACATAACATGGCATCTTCAGTGTTGTTCTCAACACTTGCTTTCAGAAACTCTTGGCACCCATCATAGGAAACAAGGTTCAGTGATGCCGCATGGTTGCGTTTGCACTCCAAGTACACCACCTCTTGTTCGAAACCTGGTGGAGGAAAATTGATCTCATTGTCAGACATGGTTTTATGTGATGATGAGACAATGGTTGTGAAAGGTAAAAATTGTGGCTGCAGAGATGTGTATCGGCCATGAGCGAGAGAGCCTTAAATAGAACCGAAGAGCGAGATAAATGTCGCCACGTGGAGAGCTCACGTACTGTTATTGCCGGTCTGCATTGAAAATTGTAGCGCAAAAGTCAAACAATCAATCTTTTTTGTATATATTTTTTTTATTTTATACCACTCAAATAAAGTATCTTTATACTTTTTGTAGTAAAAAGCTAGAAAGTTAAAAAAAAAAAAAGAGAGAACTTTTAATGTTAATATGAGAAATAAAGAAGGAAAAATAAATTACTTTTGCTCTCGGATATTTGTGAATAAGGTGTGTAAAATTATCCGCACTTGCGGACTTCATTGGCTTTTTTTATGGATATTTTCCCAATCATTTATTTTATTTTTTGAAACTGAATAAATATATTAATCAAGAAATAGGGGCAGAAGCCACTACATCATGCTGCAGAGCAGCTAAAATCTCTGGAGGAGTATCCTCAATCCAGACGAAAGACAACGTGGAAAAAGATAATTTGGCCAGGGAATCGGCAACCATAAATCATTTATTAATTGGATAAGTATGGATATTATTACATTCGTTCTCATAGATACCCACTATCTAAAATGAACCAAAATACATATAATACATGTTCTTAATCTTACTTTTGCACATGTATATATATGTAATAATTAATAGTTAAATAAATGTGTATGTAAGTTTAGCATTGATAAATTTTAGCATGTTTTTGTTTGAACTTCATACTATACTATTGTCATAATTTCAAATAATTTACTTATCTCAATTTAATTGTAATTAAGTTTTTTTTATTTTAATAAACATCCACGAATACATATTAGCGAGTACCCATAAATATTCTATAACCCATTAAAAATTTACTTCATGAATATCAACGTGGGTATGGAGCAAGTATTAATGAAGGTTTTTACTCTTAGAGCGAGTAATGAATATGAACCATTCATGTTCATCGATACTCAGAGTATCTCCAATGTAGTACTTTAAGGTTGGATCTTATCTTAAGATCCCGTATCTTAAATTTCCTCGCATTGGAGCAAGCTGATGTGAAGGGTGTGAGATCTCATTTTTAAGATCTATATCTGAGCTAAGACACGAGATCAAAGCAAGATCATAAGTTAAAAAATATTTTTTCTCTTTCATTCATGTGGGGTATTGTGGGACCTAAACAAATGTGGAAATAAATAATATAAATATATGAAGTACTGTGGGACCTAACCAAAAGTAAAATAAGATATCACCATTAGAGCAAAATGTGCATCGATATCCTATAAACACCTTATATCATATGTGACATTTCAAACTCACAAAAAAAGTGATAAAATACAAACTAAGGTACCAAACACCGAAGATTCTCTTATATGTATCTTAGCAAAGTTTTAACTTCTGAGAACGAAAACTAAACTTGTTGGTTCGACCCGTTAATAAAAAAACAATCGATATCATAACTTTTAAGATCTAATAAGGATTAGTCAAACTATTACAAAATCGATGCTAAAAAAATATTTGAACCTGTTCATCTTTTATTTTGAAAAAAAAATGTTTTAACCAAATAAAGTTCCAATCACAGTTTATAATAGCCTGCACACATTCAAATTTTATAATATATCCTTTTATTTATATTTTAAGCATACAAAATATATGATGTGATTCTTTAAAAAATTAATTTCAGACTAAATTAGTATTGATTTCTAAATATTTATGTTAATTTAGTATATATATTTAGTTATAACTGATTCCACCACAGTTTAACTATACTTAAACGATTGAACAGTGAATCAATATCTTTACTGATTCAATGATCGATATAATTATTAAAAGATTGCCTTTTAGACCAAACAAGCATTAAAATTTTATTCTTAAAATGGTAATGCATCATATCAAGTTTTATTTCCATTTCATATTACTTTAAACAATCCAAACACAATCTATTGTGATTCCATATCTTAATTCTCTATTATATCATTTCCCTTCAATGCAATTAGAGTCTAATATTATAATTGAGAACACAAGTTCATCCCATAAAAAATCATTTTTTAGAGGGACAACAATAATTTCCTGAGCAGGCGTGAACATCTGTTTAAGACAAAAATAAATATGATTTTCCTAGTGATAGTTTTACACATTAAATTCTATTTTTTTATTAATGGTAATTTGTTTTCGTGTAATTTGTAACTCCAACATTTATATCTACTCGAAAAATGGAGTTGAAAAGCCAAGCTAGAACGTTACTCCCTCCTCCGTTCCTATATATCTGTCACTATTTTAATCTTGTTTTAATTTGTTTCTAATTATTTGTCACTTTTACAATTTCAAGAAAGTATTAATTATGTTTTACCAATTATACTTTTACATTAATGGTGATAGGAAATTAAAGAGTTTAAATTAAGAAGAAAAATAAAAGGGTATGTTAGGAAGTTATGTAGTAACTTTGATAGAAACAAGAACATTAATACAATTCCTTAATATATGTGTAAAACTTTAAAGTGACAGTTATTAAAGAACAAATGGAGTAATTAACCGATTAATATATTTAACTTGAAATGTTTAAACAAGAACAATATTTTTTGATATTATATTAATCTCACAATTTTAATTTGGGTGTGCTAAAGGCCAAATGTATCACTAAAAGTGCTTATCTTAAATATCAGATTTTCAATCTAGTAGTTTAAACAACTAATTTTAAACACTGCGATCGACGCCTATTGAGTGAAAAAAATAATATATTTACATTGGAATTGGATGAATTAATAGATATTTAATGTTAGTTTTTTCATTAAATTATATGGTGTTTCGGTGTACGTTACAACTTCGACATTTATATATACTCAATTAATGTAGTTGAAAAGTCAAGCTTGAACGTGAATTAACCAATTAATAGTATTTAACTTGATTTTTTTTTATTATATTGCTCTCACAATTTTGAACTAAGTGTGATGAAGGGCAGAAATATTTTTATGAGTGCGACTTTTAAGGATTGAAATTTCGACTTAGAGGTTCAAATAACAACTTTTAATCACTATACAATCCGCACCCATTAGTTAAAAAATATTCACTCATTTTTTATATAACTGTCACTATTTTTATCTTTTTTTTTTCCTAATTATCTGTCATTTTACAAAGTTTAAGAGAATATTAATTATATTTTACCAATTCTATCCTTAAATTAATGTTGATAGGAAATTAAATAGTCTAAATTAAGAATAAAGATAAATGGTATGTTAGGAAGTTATATAGTAATTTTGATAAAAACAAGAACATTAATACAATTCATTAATATATGTGTAAAACAATATAGAGAGCAACAATATATTTACATTGTGTTTGGATGAATTAATAGAAATTTAATGTTAGTTTTTTCATTAAATTGTATTGTGTTTTCGTGTTACTTCATAGTAGTAACGAGTAACTCTTACATTTATATCTACTCAATTAATGTAGTTGAAAAGTCAAACTTGAACATGAATAGAGCTATTAATATGTTTGACTTGAAATATTTAAAAAAGTACAATTTACCATGGGTTTGAATGAATTAAGTTAAAACTTTAAGACATTTAAAATAAAGAAAAATTAAATTGATATTTTTCCTGTCATTTTTAAAATGTTTTATTTGGATAAATATTTAAGATTTTGAACAAAAATTATTCAATAGGTTAAGAGAGAATTAGGATACTCTCATGTGTCATATAACACTCTAAAGTGTATCACGCCTTCATAAGTGCCCCACATATTTAATACTTTCTCCGTTTTAAAATAATTGTCTAAAAAGAAAAGAAACATGCATATTAAGAAATTGTAATTAATATTGTTAACTTTTAAAAATATTTTATTTGTTTTACTATTTTAGCCTTTAAATTATATTGTTATCCCTCCTCATTTATTATTTCCATGGAGTATTATATGGAAAAATATCAATTAATACTACATGTAAATTCTAAGTGGACAGTTATTATGAAACCAATTATTTTTCTCTAAATAAATTGTTATTTTGAAACGGAGGAGTACATAAGAAGAGAGAGATGAAATAAAATTTTAACATGATAGTGTCATGTGAACTTTCATATGGGAGGATCTTGATGAGAAAGGCCGAGTGGAGAAATTTTTAGAGTTCCTTTTAAAATGGTTGAATTTTAAATCCTTTATTTTAAGATAGAAAATTACTTGCAAAATTACATGTTATATTTAAAAGGCTTAAATATATTTGTAATTTCTCAAAATACAATAAATGTTGGTTTCAGTCCTTGAAAAATATATTTTAGTTTGTAATCCCTGAAAATATACATGATTATATGTTTTAACCACTGTCGTTAAATCTTGTTAAGGTGACCCTCAAAATGATGACCCACTTTTCCTACTTGGAGTTTTTTTTATCTAATTTGACCGTCACAACACCCGTCCATATACACAATTAGTGCCACATAAACTTTGTAAATGAGGAGCACATTAACCATTTATTTTTCCCACCGAGAAAATATTTTTTCATCCGGAATTCTTATCCAAATAAATCATACATATATAAACATAATTTCTAATCATAATTTTCATATGCATACATTCATAACATGAACAAATTTCTTAATATTCATACAATTCTAATCATACATGCTCATTGATTTCACATTCTATATAAAATAAATATACAAATATTGATCACTAAACCTCGACGACGTACAAAACATATTAGAAGCAACCTCAATAACAAACTAATCCTCATCACTAACCACACAAATTTAAACTACTAAACAATAGACAAAAACTTGGAATAAAAAACTAATTAAAAAGCTAAATGCAATGAGAGAATATATTAAAAGAAGAAAGGAAGAAAAAATAAAGGAAGCGAAGAAAACAACGTTTGTGGGCTGGTATACCAATGGTCTTTGACGTTGGTAAAGTTCATTAACATGCGTAAATTTTTAAATATCTAACAGTCTTTTCTGTTGATATATAAAAGCAAAAAACTTCGAATCTTATAACTACTTTTTCACTTCAATAAGTTATAACTTAGGACTTTTCAGCATTATTTTATTTTATCAGCTTAGTAATAAACGTGTTTTTTCTTTATATTATAATAATGGCGAAAAATCCTGCAATTTCCCTAGCATTTGATGACATCACCCATGACTCAAACATAGTCAAAAGGCCAATAAATTCCGATTATTGGTAATCAGCAAATGCAGAAGAATTTTGAATGCACTTTTTAGCCTATTAGAAAAAAACAATACAGAAGAAAATGACATGAAGAAGTAAAAAATACTCCATACTTTACTTTTTATAATAGCTAAATGAGGGGGGTTGATCGTGTCTTTTTATAAGAATCACATAAGACTTTGTGTCATATTAATTATTTGTTCACATTTTTACCCCTGTTCAATTCTGGAAATATGAAATTGCATGGAAAGAGATTAATAAGAAATATGTTAAGGACAATTTTGAAAATTCAACAATATTTGAGAACAAGTTTAATGTAAAAAACTGTGCTACCTAACTTTCTTAATGGGTGTGCAAAGTTTGTTTAACTCGAAACGTACGGGAGGGAGGAGAAGTAACAGTCAATTCAGCGGTCAAAAGAGTACAAAGAAATTAAAGACAATTCACACGATCATGAGAAAGAAAACTCAGTTTGAAAAAGATAAGGAACTGAATGTGAGCACTTTCCACAGTCACCGGCCAGAACCCAACCCTACCCAACCGTATTTCCCATACTCCATCCAACCTTGTTTGAATCTGGTCAACACGGAGATATATATAACAATGTCGACCCTTCAATGGTTTCAGTATAGCAATACCAATTCTTCCTTCTCCTTCATTATCTGCATTCTGTTATATCTTTCACCATGACAGAGATTTCGACTTTAGCACAAGGAGGCCTCACCCTCTTTTCTCCTTACAAGATGACAAACTTCAACCTCTCTCACAGGGTGGTGCTGGCTCCTATGACCAGATGCAGAGGATTCAACGGCCTTCCAAACACAGCGCATGTTGAGTACTACGCTCAGAGATCATCTCCTGGTGGATTTCTCATCACTGAAGGCACTTCGATCTCTCCCACTGCTTCTGGGTATTGTGTTTCTACTCTCCCCTGTCTTTTGCTCTCTTTTTCATATATAATTCACATAAATTTCATCCCTATATTTAGTGATTCTAAATTTACATTGTTTGGTGCAGGTTTGCCAATATACCTGGAATTTATTCAGAAGAACAAGTTGAGGCATGGAGGAATGTAGTGGATGCTGTGCATGCCAAAGGTGGCATTATCTTTTGTCAATTGTGGCATGTTGGTCGTGCATCTCATGCAGGTAACAAAATCCCACGTTGGTCATGCTTCATGAGTATTCATCCTTAATTAACTGCATGGAAACCTCTAATTTGTTATATTTTCTTATGTTTGTTTACATTTACTTGGTAGTAACCACTCACATCGTTACTTAATCATGAGGTGTGTGGTCGATCATTGTCCATGAGAATGAGACATATTTCGTGACTAGCCGTTGCTCGCTAATTGCGTACACCCGCGTCCAGGATTAGTCATTGCTGTCGGCACATACCCTTGTCTAAACCGTGATTTTATACAATTAATTGTCATTGAGCATTACTTGTGTTGTGAAACAGTATATCAGCCTGGTGGGTTTGCACCCATTTCCTCCACAAGCAAGCCTTTATCATCAAGGTGGAAAATTCTCATGCCTGATGGTTCCCATGAGGTATACCCAGAGCCTCGTGCACTCAACATTTCTGGGATACAAGAAGTACTGCAGGATTATCGCCAATCAGCAATCAATGCTATTCGAGCAGGTTGATTTTTAATTTTCATCATCATATAAAGAAATTTGTATAATAATATTTTATTGTATCATTGATCACAAGGTGTTTGATGAAATGTGTCATCCAGGTTTTGATGGAATTGAGATTCACGCGGCACACGGGTATCTCATTGATCAGTTCCTGAAGGATGCTATCAATGATCGAACAGATGAGTATGGTGGATCACTTGAGAATCGGTGCAGGTTCTTAATTCAGGTGGTTCAAGCTGCTGTTTCTGCAATTGGAGCAGAAAGAGTTGCTGTGAGAATTTCACCAGCAATTGACCACCTTGATGGCATTGACTCTGACCCTCTTGGCTTAGGCTTAGCAGTGGTTGAGAGACTCAACAATCTTCAGAAAGAGCTTGGGAGAAAACTCAGCTACCTTCATGTGACTCAACCTCGATTTACAGTTTATGAAAAAGCAGGGGAAAGGAATGAAGAAGAAGAAGCTAATATGTTGCGGAAGCTGAGGAAAGCTTATGAGGGAACATTCATGAGCAGTGGTGGATACACTAGGGAGTTAGGAATGGAAGCTGTTGCACAAGGGGATGCTGATTTGGTTGCTTTTGGTCGTCTTTTTATCTCTAATCCAGACTTGGTTTTAAGGTTGAAGCTTAATGCACCTCTGAACAAATATGATAGGATGACATTTTACTCACATGATCCTGTCATAGGCTACACAGATTACCCTTTTCTCAAGGAAGAAAATTAGACTTAGGAGCCAAGTGCATGTCTATGATTTGTTAAGTGTTTTGCTCTTTTTGAATAAATATATTCTTGATAGTTCTTTTCCCGAAAAATGTTAAAATGACATTATGATTGAGAATGAGTCTTTTAGAATGCGCAATTTTAATTTTTCAATTCCCTCTCTATTAAATAAACAAAATTATTATACTTGAGATCAATCTCAAAGAGAATGATGGTGAAATTTCTAATTTTGATATGAAATTCAATTCCTACTCATATTCTTATTCCAAGGACTTCAACTCTTCAAGGATTAAATAATGGAATGCTAACGCTATCGCAATTTGTTTATAGTTGATTCTCAAATGCATAAATTATATATGTGATAATAGAGTATTAAGTCCTCTTGCTATTTAATCTCCATCATCATGTATATAATTAACTCATAATGTTAAAAAATTAAAAATCATGTTTTTTGCGGATGTTTTATCTTTGTACTTAGTGATGAACAATTTTTATGAACTCTGCTTTTGATAGCAAACAATGATGAAAAAAAAATTACTATGAATACAATTTAGAGAAAGATAACCGAAATTGATCAAAAACATTTAAGCTGACATAAAAAAAATTTGACAATGAGTACACTTGAAAATTAAAGGTTCACAAGCTAACCCACTAAAATCACAAACACTTCATAAATAGAGAAAAAAATTAAAGCTAAACATCGATAACAAACATGCAAAATGAGAAGCTGACAAAAGAATTCATAACCTGTATGCATAATAAAAATCCACTTTCGCACTCACAACACATGAAGACTACTAAAGGAATAAACTTGAATGCCAACTGCCAGGGATGATGCACAATGATTGACTTTTAGCTATTCAATCCACTATTTTTGTATCATTCTTCATCGCTCGATGACGGTTATTGCTCAGCCACACTAAAAACGTTTTGCGAGTAATTCCAATCTCCCAGCAAAAATGCTCAATGTCCTCCTTGTTGGCCCCTTTAGGTGTCCACTTTATCCTCTCAGCGAATTCTGTCAACCGATTCCTCAAGTCCTTTGTGAAAACCGTTCTCTTCTTCCTTTTCAGTGGCTCCAATAGCGTCTTCTTCTCAGGGTTACTTTCGCCATTCACCCCAAATTTCACATGAGGCTCAGATGGGCCTACAGATGAATTTATTTTAATTGGAGTGTTTTTTGTCTCACTTTGAGCTTTGGGGGTGTCAATAGTATATTGGACATGAAAGTTCCGGTGACACCCGCAAACAGCACATAACATGGCATCTTCAGTGTTGTTCTCAACACCTGCTTTTAGAAACTCTTGGCACCCATCATAGGAAACAAGGTTCAGTGATGTCGCATGGTTGCGTTTGCACTGCAAGTACACCACCTCTTGTTCGAAACCTGGTGGAGGAAAATTGATCTCATTGTCAGACATGGTTTTCTGTGATGATGAGACAATGGTTGTGAAAGGTAAAAATTGTGGCTGGAGGGATGTGTATCAGCAATGAGCGAGAGAGCCTTAAATAGAACCGAAGAGCGAGATAAACGTCGCCACGTGGAGAGCTTCCGTATATGTTATTGCCGGTCTGCATTGAAGATTGTAGCACAGAAGTCAAAACAATCAGTTTTTTTTATATTTTTTTTATTTTATACCACTCAAATAAAGTATCTTTGTACTTTTTGTAGTAAAAAGCTAGAAAGTTTAAAAAAAATCTTTTTTTAAAAAGAGAGAACTTTTAATGTGAATATGAGAAATAAAGAAGGGAAAAATAAATTAGAAGGGATGGGAAAATTAGTTATGCTTTCGGATACTTGTGAATAAGGTGTGTAAAATTATCCGCACTTACGGACATTTATTGACTTTTTTTATGATATTTTTCCAATCCGTTTATTAATTGGGTAGGTATGGATATTAGTACATGGGGGTTGCGTTTGGCGCCCCCTATTGCGTCATACGCCCCCCCTATTTTTCAAAAATGCCCAAAATACCCTTCTGTGCAAAAAAAAAAATTAACCAAAAAAAAAACTAAATCAAAAAAAAAACTAAACTAAAAAAAAATCATAAAAATTTCAAAACTCCAATTTCTTCCTCTTCAACTCATCACCATCAACATTTTTCTCCATCCACTTCATTGTCATCTCCTTTTATGTTATCCTGTAAAAGAAGGAAGGGGCAAGCAAGAAACCTTGAAATCCTCATTCCGACAGAGAAAACGAATTTTCGAAAACGAAGCCTGGTTATTATTCGCATCTTGGAGTGCGATTTAAAAATCGCATCTAAGAGTGCGATTTACAAATCGCATCTAAGAGTGCGATTTCATATTAAAAAACATCTAAAAAAATTCAAAAAATGCCCAAACGATTTTTAAAAATTATGGGACCACCACAGTTAGTCTAGTTGACATATTTAGAAATTTATGGTGAAATATTTTATTTTCAAAAATTAAAAAAAAATAGCAAACGATGGAATTTGGGCTGGGGACACCGAGCTTATGGCGCAGCAATAAGCGTCCAATTACTTCTTTTTTCTCTTCAACTTTGTAGTTCAGCCCGTCGCCATCCGAGACCGTTAGAAATTCCTTTTTCAGGGCAAGAAAAAAAATAAAAAATACAATTTCGCACTCTTAGGTGCGATTTGGAGGCCCATTTCGCACTCTTAGGTGCGATACACACTTTGTAGTTATAAAAAAATAATAAAAAATAATAAAATACTATTTCGCACCTATAAGTGCGATTTGGAGGCCCATTTCGCACTTTTAGGTGCGATACACACTTTTAAAAAATTAAAAAAAATTAAAAAAAATTAAAAAATACTATTTCGCACCTATAAGTGCGATTTGGAGGCCCATTTCGCACTCTTAGGTGCGATACACATTTTAAGAAATAAAAAAAATTAAAAAAAATTAAAAAATACTAGTTCGCACACCTACAAGTGCGATTTTGAGGTAAATTTCACACTTGTAGGTGCGAATTTTAACCAGTGTTACGAAAATAATTGGAAACGACGGGAGGGAGCAAGGAGGAAACAAGAGGAAGGATGTTGATGGTTAGTAGATGAAGGAGGTGGTTGATGGAAGATGATGAATGTGGTTGTTACAAGATGATAATGTTGGTGGTGAAAGGATGGAGAGAAAGGGGGGTGGGAGAATGGTGGAAGGATGAAGATGATGATATTTTTTTAATTTTTTAATTTTTTTAATTTTTTTAATTTAAAAGGGTAAAATAGTAATATTTTAAATTTTAAAGGGCAAAATGGTAAAAGGCGCATTAAAGGGGGGGCGTATGGCGCAATAGGGGGGCGCCAAACGCAACACCCTTAGTACATTAGTGCTCATAGATACCCAATATCTAAAATGACCCAAAATACATATAATACATTTTCTTAGTCTTACCTTTGCACATGTAAATATGTAATAATTAATAGTTAAATAAATGTGTATATAAGTTTAGCATTGATAAATTTTAGCATGTTTTCGTTTGAACTTCATACTATACTATTGTCATAATTTCAAATAATTTATTTATCTCAAATTTATTTTAATTAATTTTTTTATTTTAATAAATATCCACGAATACATATTAGCGAGTACCCGTAAATATTATATAACCCGATAAAAATTCATTTCATGAATATCAACGTGAGTATGGAGCGAGTATCAATGAATGTTTTTAATCGTAGAGCGAATGACGAATATGAACCATTCACGTTCACCGGTACTGAGAGCATCTCCAATGTAGTACTTTAGAGTTGGATCTTATCTTAAGATCTCATATCTTAAATTTCCTCGCATTGGAGCAAGCTGACGTGAAGGGTGTGAGATCTTATTTTTAAGATCTATATTTGAGCTAAGACACGAGACCAAAGCAAGATCATAAATTAAAAAATATTTTTCCTCTTTCATTCATGTGGGGTATTGTGGGACCAATCAAAATGTGGAAATAAATGATATAAATTTATGAGGTATTGTGGACCTAATCAAAAATAAAATAAGATATCATCATCAGAGCAAAATGTGCATCGGTATCTACTTTATATCATATGTGGCATTTCAGACCCGCAAAAAAAGTCATAAGATACAAACTAAGATACCAAGCATTGAAGATGCTCTCATATGTATCTTAGCATAGTTTTAACTTTTGAGAACCAGACGAAACTTGTTGGTTCGACCAGTTAGTAAAAAAACAGTTGATATCATAACTTGTAAGATCTAATAAGGATTAGTCAAACTAATACAAAATTGATGTAATTTTTTTTTGGTACATAAGGAATGAAAGCAAACAGCAAAAGAAACGAACTAAACTAACCTGTTATTTTTTTTATATTTTTTTTGAAAAAAAAAAGTTTTAACCAAATAAAGTTCCAATCACAGTTTATAATGGCCTGCACACATTCAAATTTTATAATATATCCTTTTATTTATATTTTAAGCATACAAAATATATGATATGATTCTTTAAATTTAATTTAAGACTAAATTAGTATTGATTTCTAAATATTTTATGTTAATTTAGTATATACATTTAGTTATAACTGATTCCACCACAGTTTAACTATACTTATACGATTAAACAGTGAATCCATTTCTTTGTTGATTCAATGATCGATATAATTTTTAAAAGATTGCTTTTTAGACAAAACAAGCATTGTAATTTTATTCTTAAAATGGTAATGCATCATATCAAGTTTTATTTCCATTTCATATCAAGTTCATATTGTGATTCCATTTCTTAATTCTCTATTATATCATTTCCCTTCAATGCAATATATCAATGTTTTTTTACATGATACTTATAATTGAAATATGATTTTCTTACTAATAAAGTGTCGATAGCCCTAAAATGGCTTAAACTTCAGTAAGAGTGAGAACACAAGTTCATCTAAAAAAAATCATTTGTTAAAGGGACAACAATAGTTTTCTAGCCAGATATGAACATCTATCAAAGACAAAAACAAATATGATTCTCCTAGTGATAGTTTTACACATTAAATTCTATTTTTTTTTAATGGTAATTTGTTTTCGTGTAATTTGTAACTTCAACATTTATATCTACTCAATAAATGGAGTTGAAAAGCCAAGCTAGAACGTTAATTAACCAATTAATATATTTAACTTGAAATGTTTAAACAAGAATTTTTTGATGTTATATTAATCTCACAATTTTAATCTGGGTGTGTTGAAGGTTAAATGTATCACTAAAAGTGCGTATCTTAAATATCAATTTTTTAATCTAGTAGTTTAAACAACTAATTTTAAACACTGCGATTGACGCTATTGAGTGAAAATAACAATATATTTATATTGGAATTGGATGAATTAATAGACATTTAATGTGAGTTTTTTCATTAAATTGTATGGTGTTTTGGTGTTACTTTACAACTTCGACATTTATATATACTCAATTAATGTAGTTGAAAAGTCAAGCTTGAAGCGAATTAACCAATTAATAGTATTTAACTTGAAAAAGTAATAATTTTTTTTTATCATATTGCTCTCAAAAATTTTGAACTAAGTGTGATGAACAGCAGAAATATTTTTAAGAGTATGACTTTTAAGGATTGAAATTTTGATTTAGAAATTCAAATAACAACTTTTAATCACTATACACCCATTAGTTAAAAAATACTCCCTCCGTTCCTTAATAACTATCACTTTAAGGTTTTGCACACATATTAAGGAATTGTATTAATGTTTTTGTTTATATCAAAGTTACTACCTAACTTCCTAACATACCCTTTATATTTCTTCTTAATTTAGACTCTTTAATTTCCTATCACCATTAATTGAAGTGAACTTTGTAAAGTGACAGATAATTAGGAACGAAAAAATGATAGAAATAGTGACACTTAAATAGGAACCGATGGAGTAACAATATATTCACATTGGGTTTGGATGGATTAATAGATATTTAATGTTAGTTTTTCCATTAAATTGTAGTATTGTGTTTTCGTGTTACTTTATAGTAGTAACTCTTACATTTATATCTACTGAATTAATGTAGTTGAAAAGTTAAACTTCAACACGAATTGAGCTATTAATATATTTGACTTGAAATATTAAAAAAAAGTACAATTTACCGTGGGTTTGAATGAATTAATTTAAAACTTTAAGATATTTAAAATAAAGAAAAATTAAATTGATATTTTTCCGGTCATTTTCAAAATGTTTTAGTTGGATAAATATTTAAGATTTTGAACGAAAATTATTCAATAGGTTAAGAGAGAATTAGGATGCCTTCATAATATTCGTAGTGCCTAATACTTTCTTCGTTTTAAAATAATTTCTAGAAAAAGTAGAAAAAGAAGAAACACGTATATTAAGAAATGTAATTAATATTGTTAACTCTTGAAAACATTTTATTTGTTTTACTATTTTAGCTTTTAAATTATATTGTTATCTCTACTCATTTATTGTTTTTATATATTAGAATCTAAAGTGTACAGTTATTATGAAACTAATTATTTTTCTCTAAGTGAACGGTTATTTTGAAACAGAGAGAGTATATAAGAAGAGAGAGATGGAATAAAATTTCAACATGATAGTGTCATGTGAGCTTTCATATGGGAGGATCTTGATGAGAAAGGACAATTCGAGTGGAGGAATTTTTAGAGTTCCTTTTAAAATGGTTGAATTTTAAATCCGTTATCTTCAGTTAGAAAATTACGTGCAAAATTACATGGTATTTTTAAAAGGCTTAAATATATTTATAATCTCTCAAAATAGAACAAATGTTGGTTTTAGTCCCTGAAAAATATTTTTAGTTTGTAATCCCTCGAAACGGTTACCTGTTTTAGTCACTGTCGTTAAATTTTGCTAAGGTGGCACTCAAAATGATGACTCACTTATCCTACTTGAAATTTTCTTTATCTGATTTAACATCGCGAGACCCGCCCATATATACAATTCAGTACTACATAGACTTTGTAAATGAGAAGCACATTAACCATTTATTCTTCCCAACAAGGAGACATTTTTTCATCTAGAACAACACGAGTCATTCTTATCCAAGTAAATCATACATATATATAAACATAATTTCTAATCATAATTTTTATATTCATACATTTATAACACAAACAATTTTTTTAATAAGCTACCTGAGGTAGCTTATAGCTTCTAGCTTAAAACTTATTGAATTTATTCCCTTTTTTATCCTTATCATTTTACCAAGATTTCATCATTACCAATTTTATATTTATTTTGATTCATGGGAAAATACCCATTTTATATTTATAAAAACACTAAATCTAGATTATCTTTTAATTATTTTTATTTTGAAATAATAACTATTCATTTTTAATATAAAATTCAAAAAAATATTTTATAATTTAGACAAATATAAGCTTATTTTATGAAATAAAAATATAGAGTTATTTGTTTCATTCTATTTAATTTAAGTAATAAAAATATCAAAACGAAAAAATAAATTGAAAAATAATATTATACTTGTAAGATGATAAACAATTTGAATTAAATTAAAATATTAAAAAGTCAATATTATACTCTTAATATTTATCTGATAGGTAGTGATATGTAAGAAAAAATCATGTTAAATATAAAAAGAATTATACAAGTATATTCTTTAATGTCATTTTACAATTTTAGATTGTTCAACAACTAGTTTTACGAAACACTTTTTTTCAATCAAATAGCTTTTCAACTTTTAGCTTTTAGTTAGCTTTTTAGCTAGGCGTACCAAACATAGCCGTAAAAGATATTCTAACGTCTCGGTCATAAATAATTTTGGCAGAGTGGCGTTAGAGTTAAATCATGCATTTTTAGGGAAGAGTTCTCACACTATTTATAGTAATCCTCTATTGTCAATCACCTTTAAGTAGTGAAATTATTCCTTTGTGGTTTAGCGGTGATCATAATAAGTCGTGTGATCATAGTAAATGCATCCTTACCTTGCATTGCTGAACGCGTGAAATGGATTTCCCTTTAATTATGGTCCACATCCATCCTTCTTAGGTACCATTTCTTCCTGGACATTCCATTAAATATCCAAGAAAAAAGGCCTAGGGTGGGATGAGTTGGGTCAAACTCAAAGTTGGAGTTGTGAGTTGGGTCGGGTCAAGTCGGCCCAGACGACCTAAAGTTGAATCCAAACCAAAGCAATTCAAATTTTGGACTATGGGCGCAAAAAGTCTAAATCGGCCATGATGCCAATTTAGAACAAACACGGCCACACACACAATATATATATCTAATGAGAAAGAAAGATCTTCTTCTTTGAAAGTGGAATGAGTAAATTTTAAGTATTATATCTAATTACGGATAATTGAGTACATAACACGAAGTCATGTGACATGTGATTTTAAAGTTGACATGCGACAATTAAATAATTTTGAATCTTGCCTATTCATATATGTTGTATGGAGTGCAAGACAGGGAGGTGGTCTTTTTTAGATTGTGAATGTTTGAAGTTTTTAGATGTTCAATAGAAAGAGATACATTTTCATGTGATTTCAATGTGAGATCATGACTTTTTTATGGACCTGTAATATATAATATATATTGTAATACTCGTGTTATTAATTATGAACACTGTCTATAGTAACCAAACCAAGGTGTGATAATCTGTGACTTGGATCTGAAGAACTGTTTGACCCAAAGAAGAACAAATCTATGCATTGAGTCACGTGCTGAACCCCACCCCACTAAGAAAATATTTATTTTAAGTTCTTATTTTCAAGTTTTTTATTTTAAGGAGTTTTTAAGCAACACAAAATTTGGGCCAATTATAGTTTAAGTTTCACAAAGTTAAATTAATATGAAAATAAATATACTAACAATATAAATTTTTTGAGTTAAATTTTATGTATTATATATTAGTGCAAGACTGCTTTCTGGTGTATACAAAAAATTCAAGACTTTTTTATATTATAATTTAATATTATGTCGGCAACATATTTATTGACTTTGACTTTTTAAATAAATATATTCTTCATAGTTCTTTTCCTGAAAAATGTTAAAATGACATTGTGATTGAGCATGAGTCTTTTAAAATGCGCAATTTTAATTTTTCATTTCCCTTTCTATTAAATAAACAAAATTATTATACTTGAGATCAACTTCAAAGAGAATTGTGGTGAAATTTCTAATTTCAATATGAAATGAAATCCCTACTCTTATTCTTATTCTAAGGACTTCAAGTATTGTATAATGGAATGCTAACGCTATTACAATTTGTTTATAATTGATTATCAAATGCATAAATTATATATGTGATAATAGAGTATTAAGTCCTCTTGCTATTTAATCTCCACCCCATCATGTATATAATTAACTCACAATGTTAAAAAATTAAAAATTGTGTTTTTGAGATGTTTTATCTTGGTACTTAGTGATGAACAATTTTTATAAACTCTGCTTTTGATAGCAAACAATGATGCGAAAAAATTACTATAAATACAATTTAGAGAAAGATAACCGAAATTGATCAAAAACATTTAAGTTGACATAAAAAAATATGACAATGAATCCACTTTAAAATTCAAGTTACACTAGCTAAACCACTAAAATCACAAACACTTCATAAACAGAGAATGTATGAAGTTTTTAGATGTTCAATAGTATATTGGACATGAAATTTTCGGTGAAACCCGCAAACAACACATAACATGGCATCTTCAGTGTTGTTCTCAACACCTGCTTTCAGAAACTCTTGGCACCCATCATAGGAAACAAGGTTCAGTGATGCCGCATGGTTGTGTTTGCACTCCAAGTACACCACCTCTTGTTCGAAACCTGGTGGAGGAAAATTGATCTCATTGTCAGACATGGTTTTCTGTGACGATGAGACAATGGTTGTAAAAGGTAAAAATTGTGGCTGGAGGGATGTGTATCGGCAATGAGCGAGAGAGCCTTAAATAGAACCGAAGAGCGAGATAAACGTCGCCACGTGGAGAGCTTTCGTACATGTTATTGCCGGTCTGCATTGAAGATTGTAGCGCAGAAGTCAAACAATCAGTTTTATTTTTATTTTTATTTTATTTTATACCACTCAAACAAAGTATCTTTATATTTTTTGTAGTAAAAAGCTAGAAAGTTAAAAAAAGAAATTCTTTTTTTAAAAAGAGAGAACTTTTAATGTTAATATGAGAAATAAAGAAGGGAAAAATAAATTATAAGGGATGGTAAAATTACTTATGCTTTCAGATACTTGTGAATAAGGTGTGTAAAATTACCCGCACTTACGGTAATTCATTGGCTTTTTTTATGGATACTTTCCCAATCCATTTATTAATTGGGTAGGTATGGATATTAGTACATTGGTTCTTATAGATACCCAATATCTAAAATGACCCAAAATACATATAATACATTTTCTTAGTCTTACTTTTGCACACACATATATATATAATAATTAATAGTTAAATAAATGTGTATATAAGTTTAGCATTGACAAATTTTAGCATGTTTTCGTTTGAACTTCATACTATACTATTGTCATAATTTCAAATAATTTATTTATCTCAAATTTATTTTAATTAAGTTTTTTTATTTTAATAAATATCCACGAATACATATACTATTATCATAATTGCTGCTTTTATTAAATTTATTTTTAGTTTTATTGTTATTACTTATGATATAAATAAAAAATTGTTCATATTATTATTAATTGATTGTATATCTCAACTGGTAGATGAATGTTTTGCCACTTCTTAGTACCGTGTTCGAATCCGCTAACCCGTTTTTTCAAGTTCTGAAATTTATTTAATGACGTGGCATCCCTTCCGTCCAATTTTTAACTGCAGACTAAGGAAGGGGGGCATTTCGTGCCAAAAATATTGGTGGCACACGTTTCGTAAAAGTGTGTATTTGCAGAGACAGAAAGTGCATTTAATCCAAAGAATTATACAAGTATGTCCTTTAATGTCATTTTACAACTTCAGCTTATTCAACAACTAGTTTTATCAAACATATTTTTTCAATTAGGTAGCTTTTTAGCTTTCAGCTTTTAGTTAGCTTTTCAGCTAGGCGTGCCAAACATTGCCGTAAAAGACATTCTAACGTCTCGGTCATAAATAATTTTGGCAGAGTGACGATAGAGTTAAATCATGCATTTTTAGGGAAGAGTTCTCACACTATTTATAGCAATTATCTATTGTCAATCACCTTTAAGTAATGAAATTATTCCTTTGTGGGCTTAGTGGTGATCATAATAAGTCGTGTGATCATAGTAAAGGCATCATTACCTTGCATCGATGAACGAGTGAGATGGATTTCCCTTTATGGTCCACATCCACCCTTCTTAGGTAACCTTTCTTCTTGGACCTTCCATTAAATATCTAAGAAAAGGCTTAGGGTGTGATGAGTTTGGTCAAATCTAAAGTTGGAGTTGTGAGTTGGGTCGGGTCAAGTCAACTTAGACAACCCAAAGTTGAATCCAAACCAAAGCAAATCAAATTTTGGACCATGAGCGTAAAAAGTCTAAATCGCCTGTGATGCCAAGTTAGAACAAACACGCGCACACACACACAATATATGTATATCTAATGAGAAAGAAAGATTTTCTTATGTGAAAGTAGAATGAGTAAATTTTAATTATTATATCTAATTATGGATAATTAAGTATAAAACACAAATTCATGTGACTTGTCATTTTAAATTCGACATGTGACAATTAATTAACTTTGAATCTTGCCTATTCATATATGTTGTATGGAGTGCAAGACTGAGATGTGGTCTTTTTTTAGATTGTGAATGTATGAAGTTTTTAGATGTGGAATAGAAAGAGAAAGAGATACATTTTTATGTGATTTCGATGTGAGATCATGACTTTTTTATGGACTTACATATGATGTAATACTCATGTTAATAATTGTGAACACCGTCCGTCCATAGTAACCAAACCACGGTGTGATAATCTATCTGTGACTTGGATCTGAAGAAGTGTTTGAGTTTGACCCAAAGAAGAACAAATCTATGCATTGAGTCACGTGCTGAACCTCACCCCACTAAGAAAATATTTATCACATGGAGAAAGCAAACAGGACAGCCCACTAGCATATAACAAAATCGATAGGTAGAGTAGATAGATCTCTTCAATAATTCTTCACTAACTTGCTCTTCTCTTCTCGCTGTTACATCTCTTAGATTCTGGAAATTGAATCCACCACCACCATGCCTGAGGATTCCAATTCAACACAAGGAGCCGGAGGCGGAGGCGGAGACGGAGCCATCACGCTATTTTCCCCTTACAAGATGCCAAACTTCAACCTCTCTCACAGGTGAGTGAGGTCTCACACTTTTCTCTCACTCTCACCTACCATCATCATCAGTATTCACTGATCAGTGTTTTTCGCTTTTAATTATAATTCGGAATATTTTCTTAGTAACAAAAAATGATTGATCATAAAATAAGAAGAATTCTCCTGCGATCGTAGGGTTGTGCTGGCGCCGATGACGAGATGCAGAGCGCTGAAGGGGATTCCAAACGCGGCAGTAGCAGAGTACTACGCTCAGAGATCAACTCCGGGTGGATTTCTCATCAGCGAAGGAACTTTGATCTCTCCTACTGCTCCTGGGTATCTCTTCCAATTCTTCCTCTTTTTAATTTTTTTATTCCATTTTTTAATTCTTTTTTATATCTGCCATGATACTCTAGTTGATGCTAAAGCATAATTCTCGTGTGAATGTTTGTAATCATGAAATTGATTCAAGGGTCAAACAAGGTGTTCTATGGTCATTGGTTTGCCACGTGGACTCCACCAGTCCTTAGTGGAATAATGAATTAATTAATAAAATTATTTGGTAACGACAACCTCCACCACAATTGGCCAGTCCCCTACCGCTTCGTGTGCTAATCGTGGGACGAAAGATTAGTCTCACGGGAATCGGCTGTGGGGATACCTTGTTCAAGACCAAAAACTTCACCACAATTGATATATAACTGAAATTTTTTCGTAGGGTGTTTGATTATTGAACGGTGTGCATGAAAAATAATTTCTTAGGAGAGGTGATCTAGATTTTCTCACAACAGTGGACACAACCGTCAAAGTAAAAATAAATTTAATTATTGGTTAAAGAAATTACGGAAAGTATATTTATTCTTCAATTGACTAATTAATTGAGAAAAACAAATACTGTTTTTATTTAATTTAATATTGGAGCTCAAAACACATGTCACACTAGGAGAAAGATGCAGAACTTTATATGAGAGAACATGAAGCCACTTCAAGTTATATTTTAGATTTCATGTAAAGGAGTAGATTACTTGACCAACAATAGATTTCATATAAAGGAGTTATATTTTAGATTTCCTATAAAGGAGTAATGTACTTAGTACCTTTTTAAGATGTGTTTAATTTTGTTAATGCCACACAAATTTCAATCTAAGAGAGAACATATTAGAACTAGTGTTACTAGCTAGCATTTCTCTAGATTTTTTTTTGCAGTTAACAAACATTATTGTGATGCTTAAAAGAAAAACATATAGTCTAATATGAGAAAAAGGCTTGCACCAAGTGGCCTCATGATCCACTACAATTCAATAATAAGTTATAAATAAAATACAACCATGCCACTCACCCATCCTAAATTTTTATATGAAATGTTTACATTGTTTTCTTACATTGAGTAGCATTTTGTTGCAGGTTTCCACATGTACCTGGAATATATTCAGAAGAACAAGTGGAGGCATGGAGGAATGTAGTGGATGCCGTACATGCCAAAGGTAGCATCATCTTTTGTCAACTCTGGCATGTTGGCCGTGCATCACATGCAGGTAAAATCAATTCCCCTGTTTCAAACCTACCAATTCTTCTCATTTTTCCACATTCACAACTAAATGCATCATGATTTTCATTTCATCCTTATATAATTAAACTGCATGGAAAACTCAGATTTGTTACTTTCATTCACATATTAGTTATCTGCTAAACTTAGTTAGGGCCTATGGGCTTCAATGATCTTGCTCTTCATTTTCATTGAATCCTTTACTTGTGAAACAGTATATCAGCCTGGTGGGGCTGCTCCCATTTCTTCCACCAGCAAACCAATCTCAGCGAGGTGGAGAATTCTCATGCCTGATGGATCCTATGGCGTATACCCAGAGCCTCAGCCACTTGCCACTACTGAGATACCAGAAATAGTGCAGCATTATAGGCAGTCAGCAATTAATGCAATTCGAGCAGGTTAGATTATCTTGATCAGAACATTAGATTGTGCTTGTGGATTGTTGAATGGAACTTAAACCAAACCCATGCTTAAAGCTTTAACATTATTCTGTCATCATGTGGCTTTTGCTATCAGTCATTCAAGGCATGTGATGAAACTAATGTGACATTCAGGTTTCGATGGAATCGAGATTCATGGGGCACACGGGTATCTCATTGATCAATTCCTGAAGGATGGGATCAATGACCGAACAGATGAATACGGTGGATCACTTGAAAATCGGTGCAGGTTCCTAATTCAGGTGGTTCAAGCTGTTGTTTCTGCTATTGGAGCAGAAAGGGTTGCTGTGAGAATTTCACCAGCTATTGATCACCTTGATGCCATTGACTCCGACCCGCTTAGGTTAGGCTTAGCTGTGGTTGAGAGACTCAACAATCTTCAGAAAGAGCTTGGCAGAAAACTCAGCTATCTTCATGTTACTCAACCTCGGTATACAGCTTACGGCCAAACCGAGTCGGGCAGACCCGGTAGTGAAGAAGAAGAAGCTCTGTTGATGCGGAACTTGAGAAAAGCATATCAAGGAACATTCATGTGCAGTGGTGGATTCACTAGGAAGTTAGGAATGGAAGCTGTAGCTCAAGGTGATGCTGACTTGGTATCTTATGGTCGTCTTTTCATCTCCAATCCAGACTTGGTCTTAAGGTTCAAGCTTAATGCACCTCTAACCAAGTATAACAGAAAGACTTTTTACACCCAGGATCCTGTTATAGGCTACACAGATTACCCTTTCCTGAGCAAAGGAGACAAGACTAAGGAGCCAAGGGCAAGCCTTTGATTGTAATGTTATTTTGTCATTTTGAGTTTTGATTCTATGTAGAATTGGAGTCTCTGTTATCTCAAGCCTATGCTTTCATTATGAAAATTCACCTGATATAATAAGTTAATAACTCCTACTCCCTGTATGCCTTTATATTCTCTGTTTCCATTCCTTCCCTCCAAAATCTCAATTTCAGATACAAGAATTTGGAAGCAACTTCATTGATGTTATCTTTTTTTCTAACATTGCCTGAATGACAAATCTCTAGCTTGGTTTAGCATTTGTCTCCCCATCCTGGTGAATGGTGATGGATGCTCTATTCTTTTTAATCAAGCAAAAACCTCACTGACCAGTGAGCAAAACAACAAATGAAATTCCACTGCACATTACAGATTTCAACTTTTGATATTTTACAAATTCGATTGATTTAGCTGAAGTAATATAATCCGTTCAGAAACCTGCTTAGCTGAACAAGCTGTATCTGAAAACTAACTGATGAATATAAGGGATGATCCACTGTAAAGAAACCTGTTTAAAAGAATTTTAGGTGCATCAAAACTATATATTTATTTTCAAATGCTGCACAGTGCAATAAGAATGTAACTTATTCAGTCCCACCCCCTTTTCTTGATACTATTACAAGTATTGGATCAAATAATATCTAGAAAGGAAAAAAAATAATGAAGGCTGGAAAGAACGTGTGGTTAGGGATGAGGTTTGCTTAATAAGGTATGGTGTTTAATTTCTATAGCGTGTATTGACAGTGGTATACTCTGGCCTACCCGTGCTTGATCCTTATTTTCAAAGTGCAGCTGGGTAGCACAGTTTCTTACCCCTACCTTGGCCCTTGTAATCTTTAGCATCTTACCAGATAGCCAAGCTTTTGCACATTCACATCCCCATGTCCATAAGACTGAAGAGTATTGAAACTTATCACACCACAGCCACAATGTTTTTTTTTTTAATTGCAGCTCACGTCATACCATCCTAAGAAAGACAACCTTCAGCCGAGTATCTACTTTCGTGTTTCACAAATACATCCCGGCAGAGGATTTGCATAAAAACTTTCCTCCAGCTTTGGAAATTCCCCAGCCTCTCTTGGATATGGAGCACCGGTTCGGTCTCTGTGAATCTTTCTTACCTTGGAGCTGAACTTTTTCCAGGAAATTTTCCCTTCATCCAACTGATCAACTAGTTTAACAAAATTCGTCCTGCATCAACCGTTGAAATCAGTTATACTTATAGAATGGACATGAAACAAACAGCTTCACATGAATAAAAAGTTCATGTCACAAAATTATGATGCTTGAAGTAATACAGAAGAAATAGGTTACGAATATATTACTTGTCTGGATTGATGGTCTTCTTGAAGTTTTCAAAGCGCCTATGACCTTGTACAGCCTTCGCCATATTTCCATCGTAAGTGTAAAGAAACACATTGCTCTTAAGGGCAACAACGTAGTCTATACCAGCCAACATGTTCTGATGACTCTTGAAAGGAATCAGCTCTTCTTCAGAAGACAGAGAGGAATGGGAGAAAATGTTGGGGAAATCATCCTCAAGGTATTTCATACTTCCTCTTCCATATGCTTCTCCTGCTACCAGATAAATCCTGGTGTGTGATGGGAAACCTAGTGCTGTAAGTAATAGGGAAGTTTCCCTCGGAGTTAATGGACAACCTCCAAGCAATCTCCTTTCAGTCCCATTAATCTCTTTCTCCTTCCAGTGACCGACTTCATATCGCATCTGTCTTAATTCTTCATCTTCTTCTGCAGTCAAATTGTGACTGCAGCCTGTAAATGCAAGCATATCCTTCTCATATCTATAACAACGAGGAGATAGAGTAAGGTATTTGAAGCAACATATTTATTTAAAATTGTTGAAAGGAATGCAAATATTTTCTACAGGATGAGAACTTGACAACACCAGTGAACTCCAAAACTTGGGACTCTTAGTCCACGGGACAACTTATGGAATGTGATTCAACCTAACAGTTACTTAAACTATGAGTGCATATCATATGCAAAAATGTTAGGTGGAATTGATGAAAGTTTAATCAAACAGTCAAAAAGCAGCAAAAGTACTTTAGGGTCCAAATAGTTTTGACTTTCAATAAAAAATTCAAAATGGAACCACTTCAGGCCTTACACAGAGTCTGGCAGTTTCACAACTTATCATAATCAAATGAGGTAAACTTTCATGCCAACCAGTCCCTCACCAAGAGACATGTTATTTTACTTTGATCTTAGTATAACTTTACATAGATTTAAGTGAGAGATCACTTTTAAAGGAAAGAATATATTATTCAATATGCTCTTAGGAGTAGATGACGATGTCCAATTTCTCCAACCATCCCCCTCACCCCACCGTTTTTTCCAGCTCAGATTAACTCAAGACACATTCCCATGTATACAATATGGTAAAAACTAAAAAGGGAAAGGGGGGGGGGGTGAGGAGCGAAGAAGAAAGATCCAGCCTTAATAATTGTATTAAAATACTGAACTCACCTCAAATGAAGGGCAAGGTAAGGATTTCCATTCTGCTGCATTCTAGATACCAATGTATTTCCAAATGCTTCAATTGGAGCTGAATATTTCAGTGCTCTGTAATTTGCACGACATCTTAGTTTCTGGATGTAATTTGGAATGCCATTGTTAGCAAGCCGGGAATCAGTGTGAGTGAAATAGATCACTTTGTGCTTATTTAGGAGGGGAAGAACCTCAGTCTTGTAATAAGTAACCTGTAAATAAGCACTATGTATAGTCAGTGATGATTATTTAGAAACATTGTGATAAATGGATGCAATCGTATGAAGTTCATAAAATTTCAGCATTGACACAAAGCAACTCAATGAATATGATGACACACATAAGGCCATAGTCTGATAGTGGTACTTTAATTTTCTTAACAACTTAACTGGATACTTGAAAGACCAGATGGATGGATTACTAACTTCAACAAGAATGCGGTAAATCAATTAATCAAACATATCCTTCCAGATTTAAAAAAGTAATTTGAGTAGACCAGTTACGCTGACCTTAGACCATGATATTGGAGTTTTTGAGAAAGGCTCAATTCCCGCATAGGCAGGTGGTAATGTCTCAACTATGTGGATATCATCCTTCAGTGTATTAATAAAATGCTTCCAATCAAACAAATCCTTGAAGCCACTGCAAATATATTAAACAAAATTCATAGACCGCAAAAAGTATTTGATGGGAGATTTATTAATTATCGACCTGGAAACTCATCACTTGATAGAAAAAAAAAAAAAAGGACATATATGAGAGAGACCGTCACATGAAGAGTTCTGACAATTGACTAGAAAAAGGTTTTGATTGTAGGATTACGATTAGCAAAACCAAAGTAGCAACAGATTAAACCAATAATCCTATGACATTATATTTCTTGCATGTATCTAATCACCTCTAGTCCGGTGCTACTCCATGTTTTGAACAAGTTTAAAGCTACAATTTTTATATCAACTCATAAGAATAATCAACATTGGCTGAAACAGAATCAAATTTTGGGCTTGCAAAATACAAGGGCATTATACATTTGCAAAGAGATCCAATCATCTAATCCCACAGCAGGAGGTTAAAAAAATAAACCAACCTCTCATCAGCCCAGTAGGAGGTATGATCAAGAGAAGGAAGAACAAATGTTGCCTTCATTATCTTAGCAACAGCAACCATATCACATATCTGCAATCAAAATATATTAAGACATTAAATTATGTTTGCTGCTTAACGTTATATAATATACCATCAGAAACCAACACAGCCAGACCCCAAATCTCATCTGATTCAGACCACCATTAGCATTTAAAAGAATGTAGCCATTGGTCTTTGCTTCTAGCTCTGCCAAAAAATGTAGAAAATGAGAGGAGAGATATCATAGAATAACCCACTGCACAATGGGAGAAAGGAGTTAAAATAATAAAATTTCATACTTATAAGATTTCTTGGCAGATCTATGCATTGGGTGAAATTGTCACTGTTGGATTTAGTCCAGATATCTGATTCCTGAATAAAAAACATACTTTGATGAATGAAAAGGCAAAGAAACTTATATATAAGCCTATATTGAGAACAAACAGTCCACAAACTTGAGATATAGATTAGAGACCTACTTCAGCCATGGCAGTATGGCTGCCAACAACTCCTGTTTCTACCATCTTTAGAGTTCGTTCAACATCACCAGCTCCATCCTTATATGTATAAGGAAGGGAGCTTTGGTCCATTAGATTTAGGCTAGAAATGCCAATGGAGTCAGGTAGTTCCTGATTAAAAAGCAAAAACAATTTACCAAGTAAGATAAGAGATGCAATAACCACCCCACCCCCAAGACGCGCCATAAAAGAAAGTAATGCAAGGAACTGTGCAAATAGTTCCCAAATCAGATCATGACCTATATACTTCTTAATCAACCCCCAACTCCCAAACATTAGGCCTTTTTACAGTTGGTGAAATATGATCATCCAACAGCTAGTCGTAAAAAATAAAAACCTAAAACTCTCAATTGCTTTTTTCAGCAAACTTAAGTTGGTATATTAGCTAATGGGTTACAAAGGATACAATGTCCTGCGCCAGTTTATAAATTGAAGCATTAAAAGGCACTATTGTCCACATTTAGAAGACCGTATTAGTACTAGCATGTTCAACTCACAAGTTAAAAGCAGAATAAGAAATTTTACATTTCTAAAGAGGCGAAATTCGACCTTGTATGCATTATGAACTAGAAGTTACATAATTTGCACCTGAAAGAGGAAAGCTTCTTAATTCAGAATACCCAAATTCCAAAATCCAAAAACAGCAAATAGATGTCTAGATCAAATGGAACTAATCAAGGAACTAAACTAATACAAACTTCCAGCATCCAGCACTGATAAAAGTAGATCCATCAAAAAGAATAATGGAAAGGACAAAACTTCCAATTTGGACAAAATGATATATACTAAGTACTAAACTTATCTCCTCCGGAGATTAGATTATTAACATGGGCCTTCTAAAAACTTGATCAAGCAAGCATCACAAACCAGAATCAGCATGATCAATATGAAGCATCTAAAGCTAACCTGATTATTGGATTGAGCTTTTTCTAAGGCAGATCCAAGCCAGCCAGTGGCACAAATCTTGAGAACCCCCATGAACAAGCAAACCCCACAGAACAAAAAGAACATCCAATGGCCGAGCTTTTTCTTCTCCCTTGACCCCAAATCGACGACAATGGATTCAAGGCGTTTCTTAAGCAAGGACTTCACATGAACTCTCTGGGTCACGTGATGGTGATGGTGATGGCCGCCGCCGTGCTTTCTCTCGAGAACAGGGTCCAACCCTTCTTCCGATCTGGGGGAATTGATTTGGAGCTCAACTTCATTGTGGGTGCTCAGAGCACCGCCGTGAGAGTTGGTGTTGTTGTTGTTGGTGTTGTTGTTGCGCTTGAAGGAGTGAGCACGGCGAGTCATGGGACCTGAGAAACGAGGGCTGTTGTTGACTCTCTGAGAAGAAGAAACGCCATCGGAAGTGTTGTGGTGGTGATTCGAATCGGAGAATGTTGCCATTACAGAATACAGATAGAAGATTGTTTCTTCTTCTTCTTCTTCTTTTGAAGTCTCAAATTCGATGATGATGGTGATAGTTTTACAGATACAGTGAGCGTTGTTTTGTCAAAAATGGTAGTGGAAATTTGTCTTGTTCAAGTAAAAAAGTGATTTGATAATAAAATGATTCTAAATTTACTGCGATTCTTCAAAAACATTCTAAATAACTTTACTTTAAAAGTGATTTATATTAATGGAGCAGGTTGGTGACAGATAATATCATAGCTTAAATGTAGCATCATGAAATTTCCATAAGAGCTATAGAAAATTATGGTTTAATGTAAGTTATAAAGTTATAGCTAATATGTAGCATCATGAAATTTCCATAAGAACTACATACTGCATCCTGCAACACATGACTCCATAGTCTATAATTTACCTAGAAAAAACTTGGACCAGGTATAAATATTTTGTCTCTTGAATAAGAAATTACAGGTTTAGTTCTCTATATAGAAAAAACTCATTAATTACTCTTCTATCTCTCAGTGTGTTTACAATGAGAACAAAAGATTGCCGGCTTTGGGGATAAATTAGTTAAAAAAATGTTAAATATTTTCATTTTTATCAATATGTGAATTATTTAATTTTCAATATAATGTTTATCTCTTTAATATGTTAGCTTTTCATAAATTAATATCAATTGGTTTGGTTAAAATAAAAAAAAATAAAGCAATAGTTAACAATATGTTAATTTTAATCAATAAATAAAAGTAGTTTAAAAAGGAAGATATGCATAATGCTTATGAAGAAAAGAAAAGGTTTTGAGGCTAACAACCTTGTATATGCAAATGATTAGAAAGCAGTCTCCATAATTGACCATTAACAGGTTTTGTAATTGTAATCTAAAATCATTGACAGTGACACTAGTGGTGTGGTGTGAATGATGAAGTATGCACACGGCACACGCGTCTCCAATTTGTGCTGAATCTGTGTGCAAATTAGCTGGATTTTTCACGCGCATAATATTACATTTTCAGAATGGCTTCACTCTTTTTTTTAAGATTTTGGGGCACGTTCAATCATGGACATGTATATTACTTTACCCTAAATATTAACTCAAACATTATATTTATATTTCTTTTCGTCATTTTCATAGAAAGAGATAAAAGGGTTCTCTAAATCACCAAAGTAAATATTGAGTAAAATTAATTTAGTCTTGGGTGATTCAATAATATTTTTACATGTGTGATGTGTTAGAATTTTTTAAGACAATTAGGATACCTGAACTATGGTGATTTTACCCAAAGTAAATCTTTGATGATTTAGACAACCCTAGAAATAAATAGTCACAAAAATTTAACATAAGAGAATTTATAGAGTTTGAAATGAAAGAATCTTCATCCTAAATATTCATATATAGGCCATGCATCTTTAAAACAGGGTAGATTTATTCCGAAATGGATTTAAAGTTTTTTATTTTTTAAAATTACTTTATCATTAAGAAAATAAAACTATCGCAAAGGCCCTTACATCAAGATGAACTAAAGTAAGGAGTCTCGAAGGGACTTTCTAAATCCAATCAACATTGCTCATACGAAAATAAAGTTGTTAAAAGGGTTTTTACGTCTTTTAATAAAAACCAATACTTGAGCTGCGTTCAAACCTCTTTTAAGTAAGAGTGTCGTTCTTAAGTCAAGAAGTTAAGCAGAAAGAAAATAGAGGATGTTTGTTTGGAAATACTTATGTTGAAAAGCATGAAATAAGAAAACAAAGGTTGGAGAGATAAACAGATTAGGAAAACAGTTGGATTATGATTTCATACTTCACTATTCAGGATTTATCTTGTTCTTGATTACAATCACTTAAAACCTTTAATTCACTCCCGCCAGTTCTTAACTAACTCACCTATTCCTAGTATGAGAAGTTGATTCAATTACTTTCCTAATTGTCGCTTCCACAGGCAATTAATCAAAGCAACTGTAAACATGCAGGCGTTAAAGAACTAGGTGATCTAACGCTATTCCTAGCAAATTAGCTTCACCCAGATTAAACAGTTTATGTCAGATTAATAGAGTAACTTCCACATACAAGATTAATCTCAAATCAAATGAAAGGTGATCAAACTCACATAGGCAATAAAAGCAAAACTGTTCAATTGAATTTAAAGATAGAAAGTAAACAAAGAAACAATAAGAATCCCTTCAAGATGAAGTACTACGCCTAAATCCAATTAAAAGAGAGCTTAGTTATCCATAGGATGGGAACTAGCTAGCTTACAAGGATAATCAATAGAAACTAGGAAGACGGCGACGTTGCGAGGTAAAACCCACGATTCCGGCGAGATTCCGAGCGTCCGTTGATGAAACTCCTCTTCTCCTTCTCAATTTCGAGCTCTCTCACGTCCAAGGGGTGTTTAGAGGTGGCTAGGGTTGAAAGAATGCCCCAAACATGCCAAAAATCGCAAATTTATAAGTGTTGGGCGCCGCAGGGGCGCTTAGCGCCCTAGGCTGGGGCCTGCGCGGCTAAGCCGTGCGCAGGGGCGCTTAGCGCCGCGACCCCTCCTGCTGGGCGCTAAGCCCTTTAGTGAGGCGCTTAGCGGCCAAGCTGCATAATTCTCCTTTCCGCTGGGCGCCTAGCGCCCAAGGCCAGCGCTTAGCGGCCAGCGGCCAGCGGCTCCCGTCCGTGAGGTGCTGGGCGCCTAGCGCCCTGGAGCGGCGCCTAGCGCCCAGGAAGCTCCAGTTCCTCTTTTTCTGGGCGCTTAACACCCTGCAGCGGGGCTTAGCGCCCAGAGTCATGATTTCTTCATATTTTCTCCAATTCTTTGCCTCTTTTGGGTCCTGAAACATGTGAAAAACACATCAAAAGCACAAGAAACATATTTAAAAGTTTAGAATTGCCTTACTCTTTTATTTAACCAAAAACTCTATAAAGAAAGGGTATTTTACAATGAAAAACCATGATAAATGCTATTAAAAACATATGAAAACTAATGGCAAATTGGCATTTATCAAAAGTCTAGCTAGATAATCAGTAATACAATTATCAAAAACATCAAACCAAGTTTTGCCTATCATGAACTCAAGATGCAAGGTAAGAGCTATCCCTAAAAAGATACTTCCAAGCCTTGAACAACTAAAAACAGTTAATCTCAAAACACACCTCTAGAAATAAACGACAAACACCATAGAAAATAAAATACTACCATTTGAAAAATAAAACAGCCTTGAACACACGGGCATTATGTATATATTTTAAATTTTAGTCTTCTTTTCACCTAAACTCAACTTGTGGGGGCAAAATACTCAATTACTCAAACATAGTCGACATCGCATGCTTCTACAAGTGACTTGTGGTCATAAAATATTCATATATATTGAATCCACCTTTTAAAACAAAAACATGTATATATAAACTCACCAAACCTACTAAAAAATTTGAAAAAAAATTAAGTTCACATGTCTTTTCCACCTCCACCTTAAAGATTAATGAAGGGACATAAATAAATGAGTAATATAATATGTGATGTGATAAAAAATACAGGAAGAGATAAAAAGAGAAATGAGTGAAAATGAAATGAAGAGAAAGTGAGGTATATATATGTTCAAAATATTCTCCCCCAAATCATTAATTTAATGAACAAAACACCTTCACATGGGATCAATAACAAGTGTCCTACCAAAGCCTTTTCCGGCCAAGCACTTGCATACATCTAGTTACTTAATTTAATATCAATTCCTGATGTGTCCAAAAAATATGTAACATCAACTCCTTACAAAATAATAATTGGCAGAAACTTTAGCTACATCATATTATTATACACTTGTAGGACACCAAATTAAATTACACATTCTTATTAGACTTGTTATTGCATGTGACTACCAATATTATATTATGATAGAATCTTACTGCCTCTGCCTCTGAACAATCAAGTTAGAATTTGAGATATTATAAGCAATACCCACAAAAGAGAATGAGCCAACAAGCTAAATGCTAAGAATCATTTTATATTACCAAGTTCTGGATTACAAAAACATTTAGTGTGTGTTAAAAACAAATCACCGGATCGCGATGCCAGATTAGTAATATTTTGATGGGAGGGCGAGATGCAGTTTATGACAGAATTGACTTTACAGCATGAAGGTGGAGGAGCTGAAACATCTACTATTATACTACTAAGATCAACATGAAGAAGGTTGCTGTTGAAATAGAGCCAGAAGATAAATATGACTTTGTAATGTAGTCATCAGATAACGTTACACACACTTTGTGATTATGTCTTTTTTTTTCTTTTTGGCCCTTTGGTTTGACATTTTCATAGACTTTGGAGTTATAATTAAATGTAGGATTATGATTTTTCTTTGAAACTAGGATTATGAATGTTATTGCTTTTCATGGTTTTTTTATAATTTTTTTTACATGTTTTATTGCTACACATTGCATATATATATATATATATATATATATACAAGATCTTTTATAGTTTTTGCAATATTAATAAGAGGGGTCAGCTAAATGACATATAATTAATTGGGGTTATTTAACCTCATGACCACATGGACCAGTAAAATTGTGTCATGTATTTTATTTATTTTCAAATTATTTTTTAATTTTAATTTTAGCACAATTTTATTAGTCCATATGGGAATAGGTTAAATAACTCAATTAATTATTGGTCATTTAGCCAAACATTAATAAGAAGCTATTGTAATTAAGTTGGTTCTGTAATCTGTTAGTGTTAAGTGGCCCATTTGGTTTTGTTTTCGACAAGGCTGGTTAAGAAGTTGGTTCGGACCAGGCCCAAGTGGAGAAACTGATGGTGTTGCGTGGAAAACTTTTTTTTTTTGAACTGGTTGCGTGGAAAACTTAAAACAAGAATAAATAAGTTATTATTTTCAAATATTCAATTCTCCAACATTATCAAATTCATAACCATTAGAATCATTATCATCTTCAAGTTCTTCTTCGTTAAGTGAATGAGACTCTTCAAGATTAGGATCAAGAATCAAATTCATAACCATTAGAATCATTATCATCTTCAAGTTCTTCTTCGTTAAGTGAATGAGACTCTTCAAGATTAGGCTCAAGAATCAAATTCGGAGGGTCCCTGAAACTAATTCGATGGCATCCTTAGAAACTTGATTCTCACCATTAATCTTTTTTAAAATGATTTTCACCATCTATCTAATTTTACATTTTTCAGTTATACATTCATCATCAAATTGGATTTCATCAAAAAGGAAAAACAACATTTCTTCTAACTTGTTTAGTTCTTAACTTGGTGTTATACATCACATAAACCAAGTCATTTATCTTTTTCTGATGCAAGCGATTTCTTCTCTTCGTGAAAACCTTGAAATAAAAATCACAAAGTCATCATACTAAACAATTTTTTTACCACCAAACCACATCTCGTGATCTCTTTTGTAATCTCGTGAGATCACATGAGATCCCCAAAATTAACAAAAAGTGAGATTACATGCTACTAAGCACGCTTTAGCTACTAAATATAATAACCTCTAATCCGATTATGAGATATCCGCAAAGATTGGCAACCACGATCATGTCTAATAATAATATTATATTTCATATGTGAGATTGTGCTAAATCACTTGAGTAACTCTTAAGTAATAAATTTACTATTGTCTCGTTATATATTTTTAGTATCGACACCTACGAATATACAACGACACCGTTGTAAATTTATCAGAAAAAAGCCGATCAATTCATCAAATACGATCACATATACACTATATCTCTAATTTTGAGTCCTCATTCTGAATTCTCATTAAGCCACATCACTCTCTTTTAAAAAGAAAAATCTTTAATTTAGACATTTTTTATGAGATTTTAATCTAATTAATGACCACAATGAATGAAACTTTAATAGGGTTTGATTAAAGTGTATTAAATTTGTGAATTAAACGATAATTAAGCCATTGTATTAAACTTAAACCATAGAATCAGATGTGTGAATTAAAGTGTATTAATTATCATTGAATTACTTTTCAATATACTTGAAGTTAATACCGGTAGTTAATAAAGACTAATTTTAAAAAAATAAAGAGGGGGTGGAATTTGAAAACAATCAAAGTTGAAATAAAAGACATAGAAATTTATTTGTATTAAATTAATAGTATCCGCGATGCAATTTGAAATAATTTAAATTTGAAATGGAAGAACTCCATTAATTGCATTAATGGGGTACGTGTGTGTTTTAGTAGCCCACTATTGAAGGTAAATAAATTGTATTAACCAATGAAAAAATTACATATGACATGTATATTTCAATATGACCCACATTTGAGATTAGACATTATATCTATAATTTTAAGTCCTGTGGACTCTCATTAAGCCACGTCACTATGTTTTTAAAAAAAAAATCTATAATTTAGACTTTTTTATGAGATTTTAATGACCTTAATGAATGAAACTTTAATGGAGTTTGATCAAAAGTTGACATTTGAGATTTTGGGGTGAGTGTTTGTCTGAAGGTGCAAGATATTTGAGGGGCAAGATGTACTATTCATCTAATTATATTATTTGCCTTAAAAAGATCTAATTATATTTGTGTACTAATGAATAAAATATTATTAAATATTTTATTTTACTGTTATTTTTAAAATTCAATTTTAATATAAAATAATTTAAATATGTAAATTATAAATTAAAGAAATCTGTGTCCCGGGCAATGCACGGGGTAGTGACTAGTATGAAAGAAAATGTTAGACAAGATACGTGCTTTCACGACATAATCTCTTGTTTTTTCTCTAAAATGTGAATTTAAAGTACACTTTATTTGAAATAGCAATTACAATTAGTACAAAAAATACACTCAACAATAATAATAAATATTAAAATTATGTCAACTAAAATTACCCGTTAATCGCATAGGTCAAAACACCAGTATTAGATGTAATAAGCATAATAATATATTTTAATCTAACAAGTTTGTATAAAAAATAATCAGATTAATTAAAAAATTTAAGTGAAATAATAACTCATTTATATTATAATTAATATTTTTAAAGTTAATTTTACTAATTTATATTGACATTGTAATATTTGGAATTTGTATACGTATTTTAAATAGTGAATAAATTTAATAGCATAAAATATTATTAAAGGTTTTTATAGATTTTTAAACCTAAATATTACTCTCTTTATTTATTACACGCCACTTTCACTTAATTCTCAAGGTTTACGAAGAATAATCAAATCACTGTATCCTTATTTATAAGTTACATTTACCTAATTCTCTTATATTAAAAAAAGTAGTTTTTTTAAACAATCATGAATTAATTAAGTAGAAACTGCAGATGCAAGAGCATCCGAATACATCAAAGAATCAATATCCGAAGGTCCCGTCTTAACCAAACACGGTTGCCAAAAGAGGGAGTCTTGCGGGCAAGGTGATCCGCAACACAATTACCAGTACGCTTAGCAAAAACAAAATCAAAAGATACAAAACCATGAGCTAAAGTCTGACAATCTGATAAAATAGAACCAAGGTAAGAGGAGCAAGACCGGAACCGCTCCCACTTCTCGAGCAAGGAGAGTCAATTTGTCTCAATGCAGATGCTGAAAAAACCCAACTAAGCTACCAAACGAGCAGGCCACCGAAAAGCTATTGCCTCGACTAGCTCGGGAGTTGACACCGCGACAGGGTACACTATCGCCGCCGCCATGTTCTCACCCCTGTGATTACGAGCCACGCATCCCAGACCTGCCACTGTCGTCGCCGAGAAAGCTCCATCAAAGTTTAGTTTGATTATCCCGGACTCGGCCTGCGCCAAACCTCCTGAAGAGAGCGAGGGGAACGAAAGGTAGCCCCCTGACACATTTGAACCCGGGAGCAAAGACGCCGCTCGAGCGAGTAAGTCCTCTCGGGTTGTAAGCTCATCCCTCAAACCACAGAAGGCTGCGACGCTTCCAGATACTGTACAACAACGTAAGAAAGTAACCAAGAGCCTGTTTGTCACCACGCTGGGCCACCCTCAGAAACACGTCCAAGATGCTATCAGAGTCGCCTATGCGAATGGTTAACGGACACGCGAACCAGGCCCTCCTGACCTCACTGCAAAACAGTAGAGCATATGACGCCGACTCGTCTGCCACCCCACAACTCCTACAGCCCACATCAATGGGAACACCACGCCGAGCCAACTGGGTGGCCACCGACAATATGTCTAGCAACGCCCTCCATGATACATCCCGGTATCGAGGTAACACAACGACAGTCCAGAGACTCTTCCACCTGGAAGCTGGCATATTTGTCCGCAACGAGGAGGGCTCATTTGCCAGAACCTATTTGCGAAGGAACTCATAACCAATCCTCGTAGTGTAGATACCATCAGTTGAGGAAGGCCATATGAGCTGGTCTCGACGAGGAAACAAGGGTAAAGGAATTTCCATAACACGGCAAACAGACTGAGGATGCAAGATGAATTCCAACAAAGGTTGGTTCTGATACCCAAATCGCAAGTGCACGATTGACTATCGCGTAGTAAAAAGATCGAACCCAAGGGATAGGTGTTCTTATTAATATAATATTTAGTACTTGTGCAGAAAAATTAAAAGATGTGTTTGATGTTGGTTTAGAACAAGATGAAAATAATAGCATAAAATGATAAGAAATAAAGATGATAAGAATTTAAGCTCTTGGGTTGGTTTACATAGTCTATAAAACATGCTAGAAATCTCCTACTTAATTTCTGAATTTTAAATCCAAATTCATGGTGCTATAGCCTAGAATTTCTACATCCTACTTGCCTTAAGAAATGTAGAACTTTCTTCCTAATTACTAAATCCATAGCCTTGGTATCTAGTTAACCAGAAAAGACGATGAAGAATGAATTCGGGCTAGCACAAAGTTACGTCCATCCTAATTGCCTTAAGAAATGTATACTTATAACTTTTTTTATTCCCTATTTCTCTTACTACTTACCAAATGGCCTTATGACATAAGTAGAAAGCAAGATATCTTTTGCGCATAAAGATGAATGAAGAACAAAGAAATAAAACATGAAAGGAAATATTATTCAGAAATGTAGAAAAAGACTAGAACATGAATTATAAACTAAAACAACCCGAAAACTTAAAGAAGAAGTTAGCCAAGCATGGCTAAAAGAATCATTGAATTACCCTGGATAGGAGCTCAAGTATGGCTTCCCATAATTCCTAGGAACAATGATCTTAAGGAGGAAAGAAGAATACTTGTTGTATTCTGAATAGGTGTGCTTTACAAGTGAAGAAAAGGCCCCTATTTATAGTAAAAATTCACCCTCCAGCGCTTGAGCGCTGGCATTCCCAACGCTTGGGCGTTGGGATGCATTAAAATTCCACTATCAGTCCGAGGCCCAGCGCTTGAGCGCTGGCTTTCCAACGATTGAGCGCTGGGTGGAAATCTGACTCATCTCCTAGTCAGAGTCCCAGCGCTTAAGCGCTGGGATCCCAACGCTTGAGCGTTGGGTCGCTGCTGCTTCATCTTCAAGCTTTTCTTTCCTTCATGGTAGTGGGTTTTGAATGCCTTCAATGGCCACTACTCAGCCCTTATTCATTTCTGAAACTTCTCATCCACTACCATCAATTCTTCAAGCTTATTTTCCATGTGCTAATTTGAAGAGAGTTGCTTCATATTCTTTTTTTTCTCTTTTAGCCCTCTCTTTACTAGCACTTCAATTCTGACCCTTTAATTCTTTCAATCTTCACTTTTAATCCTCCACTCTTGAACTTTCACACTTTGATCCCTGATTTCCTGAAACTTTACAAATTGGTCCCTGGACAAAAATGGTAACTATACCAGCTTTTCCTAAAAATATAAAATAGCTATAAAAATTCCTAAAAATATAAAATAAAGTTAGAAAAACAAATAAAATCTAATCTATATGCAAAATGCAAAATAAATAGAAAATCTATATAAAAATAATAAAAATCCTATATGAGACTCAAAAATAATAAAATAAAAAGACTAAAAACACCCTAAAAATATCATATAATATCCACTCATCAGGTTCCATCCACCCTCCGGAGCAATCAACTGGGACACTTTTGTGATACCCAACTTGGGCACAAGATCCTCATGGTAAACAAGCGGGGACCCTGAGGGAATCCACCTACCATAGATATTTTAATGTACGTATATTTTGGGACAAAATAAAAATTCAGGAAAAGTGAAAGAGGAAGTACTTAATTAATATTGAAATTAATCCCTTTTTGTTTCTAAGGTATTCTCATAGCCGACAGCCATGAGACCGATCTTTAGAGACCCTGAGATCACGTTAAGTAGGTAGAATCTTTTAACAAATGTTTCCCCATACGCACAGCGCAAAACCGAACATTATACTAGATGCTTAAGGAGTCCAACTATGTACGAATTGTGCTAATTAGACCTTGTCGGTTTATACTTTCTATAACGTATATAATTATATCTCTTTAAGTCAGTCTTATCAATATTATAATAAAATATTTTTAATGTATATAATAATAAATTTTAATCTTGACACTATTTATTTAAAAACCATGAATTATATTTAAATTTTCTAATTGAAACAATAATTACTTAATATTATCCTTAGTAGGTTTTTAAATAAATAATATATTTAACAATATAAAATTTAAATATTTTCTAGTAAAAAGGAAGTTAATTAATATTGAAATCAATACTTTCACCCGTTAATTTGACTAAAATTGATATATATCTTTAAGTCAACATTATTAATATTATAATATATTATTTGTAATATTATAATAATATATATTAATCTTACTAGTTCTTTATATAAAAGAATGAGTAAATATATTTAAATTTTTAAAGCTAAATAGTAATTCATTTATAGAACTAATTTCACTAATGTATATCGAAATAATGTTTAATATTTGGAATTTATATAAGTATACTTTTTTATGATGAATATATTCAATAAAATAAAATATTATTAAGTGTGCTTACAGATTTTTTAACTAAAATGCTAGTTAATTAATACTTTCTATAGCATAGATCATTATTTCTCTTTAAGTAAGTCATATCAATATGATAATTTAGTATTTTTAATGTATTATATATATATATATATATCTTACTACGCTTTGTTAAAAGCTTATTCGGTCGCATAGACATGGGGTTACATGACCCCAACGGGACATTTAGCCGAGACCCCGTTAAATAAAAATGAGTACAAAGCATTGTATTAATTGCACAAAAGAAGTTTCCATTCTCTCACAAAACCCAACACCGATACGGAAAATAAATAAATAACCCTTCTTTCTCACTCCCTCTGGCCATTGTATTTGACTATTTGTGTTTTTTTGCTCTGCTTTCCCCTGAAAAAGAACAGAGCAGAGCAGAGTCGAACCACAATGCTCCCGAACAAAAATCCAGAGCCACCTCCTCCTCATTCGTCTTCTTCTCTTCCTCCGCCGGACAACAACCACAACCCTCCGCCACAGCCTAAAAGTAATTCTCCTTCCCCCCCAGGACAACCATTCGATTCTCTTGAACCTGCCACCGCCGTTGAAAAAGTTGCCTCAACTCTCGTCGACTTCTCCAACGCTGAATTGCCAACAGAAGGAGAAGCCTACCTCAAGAGAATAATCGATTTCAACCAAAGTTTATTCGGGTCTCCTATTCCCAAGCGCCAAAGAACTACTAGAATCGAGATCGAGGAGTTTTTCAATGATCCAAAAGGCAAAGAAAAGTTAGTTGATGATGACGACGACGACGATGATTATCTCGAGTGGAGCGACAAAGAAGAAGAAGAGAAAGAAAAGGAGGCCCCGCCAGTTGAAATTGATATGTTGTCTAATTTTCATGGTCAACGAGAAGAAGAAGAAGAAGAAGAAGAAGAAGAAGCAGAACCATCATGGGATTCAGAACGAGGTGGCGGCGTAATCTACCCAGCATGGTGGGGTCGTCATAGGATTTACAAAATGCAGGAATTTAAAATGAGGGCTAAAGCAAGCGCGCCTCACTTTGCTCATTTTGCTCCTCAAGATGATGGTGGCGCTTCTTCTTCTTCTTTGGTGCCTCAAACAAAAGACGGTTCATCTTCCGCGACTCCTTTCTCTGTGGCAGTGCAGAAGAAGAAGGAGAAGGGCTCTGCTTCTACATCATCGATTACGTGGGTTTCCAGAAAGAAACAACATCAAGATGGTGCAGTTGCAAGAGTTTCAGTACCGTCATTGTTGGAATTGAGCCTGAAAACCCTTGCTAGCAATGCCGATGCAATTGTGTCACTTCAAGGTGTCCCGGATGAGCTGAGGCACAGGCTCAGCCACTTGTTGTGTGACTCCAAAAGAATGGACAACCGCTTTTTGGAGCTTCTCGTTAGCGGGTCTCCCACGGAGATTCGCATTCGAGATTGCTCGTGGTTGACGGAGGAACAATTCACAAAATGTTTTCAAGCTTGTGACCCTGCCAATTTGGAGGTGTGTTGTAAGGTGTTCTTGCAATTATTTGATAGTTGTTGCTGCTGGTGTTTCTTGTCAATTTGGTTTAATTGAATTTTGTGTTTCAATAGGATTTCTACCATTTATCCTTATTCATTTTTTTTGTATGGAATAGTGGACTTTGTGTTGAATGTTGAATTTCATATAGCATCTGAAATTGGTACTTGCTATGTGAACCTATCAGGTATCTTTTTCAGTTTTTTGTTTTTGTTTTGTTTACATTCTGTCTGCAATGCGAGCAAGTTTGACATGAGGGTAGAAGCAAAAGGAAAGCCAGAAAAGGGTATTTTGGGGGAGTAGGGGTGGGGTTGCTGTTAATTACTAATAGTCTTTTGTTCCATTGGAAAAGCTCAATTTGTAGGCTTTGCTTGCTTTTTGAATACTTGATTAGAAGTTTCTTATCACGTTTTAGTTTTGAAAAGTTGCACCATCTGAATTTGGGTTATATATTTACTTTGGAATAGGTGCTACAGCTTGACCAGTGTGGACGATGTATAACTGATTATGCATTACCTTCTACTTTGGCAAAATCACCAAGGTGTCTGCCTAGAGTAACTAGTCTATCCTTCAGTGGCGCATGTCGTCTTACAGATAAAGGATTGCAAATGCTAGTTTCCTCTGCTCCTGTACTTAGATCCATAAATCTAAGCCAGTGCTCCCTTCTCACATCTGCCAGTCTTAATATTTTGGCTGATTCATTAGGATCACTCCTGAAAGAGTTGTATCTTGATGATTTTCAACTCACTGATGCTCTAAAAATTTTGCCAGCATTGAGGAGTCTTAAACAATTAGAAGTGTTATCACTGGCTGGCATTCGAGCTGTGAGTGATGAATTTATCGAATATTACATCATTGCACGGGGTCATAACATGAAGGAGATTGTGTTAAAGGATTGTATGTAAGTACTATTTGAGCAGTCTGATTCTTGCTTAGTATCTGCTTTAGAAGTGATGCTTCCACTGAAGTATTTTTTTATGGAGAATTCCTATTAAGGATGTCTCAGTGAAGAACTTTCCAATTAGGGGGGAAATTAGCCAAATATGATATTGATGGTTAATACAATTGAAGTTTGGTTAACTGATAATCACTATTTCCTTTCAAAAAAAAAAATTATAATCACTCTTTGAGCATGGATTAACCGTTGGTTCTAAATTTGGTCAATTCTTTCTTACTTGGAATTATGTTTGCTATGACACAATTATTTTCCTTATTAAATTATTTTAAATTTAACTTATTGATTTATATTTCTCAATGAACAGAAACTTGACTGATGCCTCAGTGAAAATCATTGCTGAAAACTGTCCCGGGTTGCACGCCCTTGATCTGACGAACTTGTGCAATTTGACAGATTTATCTATTGGATATCTTACAAATAGTTGTCAAGCACTACATAGATTGAAGCTTTGCCACAATTCGTTCAGGTGTTTTCTTGTACTCTGTAACTTACTCTCTGTTTCGTTGTGCTAGCACATATTGCTTTTGCTAGATGCCTGTCTTTAATCAGTCTGCTATTTGCAAGAGGTGATGACATATTTATGAGAGTTTCTAGCTTTTTAACAGGATGGGTGTAATATTTGCTTTTGTGATAACATACATTCTCTATAGGAGGGTTTATTGTTTACTGATGGATTTGAAGTTCAGGTTATATTTATGTACTCCATCTTCTTTAAGATGCATCAGATTCTGTACTGTAATTACAACAAGGGATATGGGAACACATTCCAGCATAACGTACTGGTATATTATTAGTTGTGTGGAATGGTATTGATTTTCTAGCATTTGGACTATCAAGAGTTTTTTTTTTTTTTTTTTTCTTCATATGGATCCAATTGGAATTCTTCCTTGAAGTCTTGGCCCACAAAATATCAAATAGAACATCATTCCATCTATCTTATTACCAAGTACATTTATGCATGATATGTTTGATATTTCCTTGGATGGTGTTTCATAGTGCTTGGTTGTTGATCTGTTTCTCAATTCCAATTGATACAAATTAACTTTTTCTCCACTATAGTGATGAAGCCATTGCTGCATTTTTGGAGATCGCTGGAAGGTCTTTGGAAGAACTTTCACTCAATAGCATTAAGAAGGTACATCACTAAATTGTTATAGTTAATACTGTCTTGATGACTCTCTCAGCTTACTCACAGTTTTGTGGTTGTAACCGGTAACTTCAGGCACACTTCAAAGTGTAAAAACACGAGCACTTAGATCATTGGACATGTTGGAAAGGCTTTTCTATGTTCATAAAAGGATTAAATCAATCTGTTTTCAACTTAGCCTTAACAAAATAATAAACTATGTGCTCAAAGCCTCAAAGTGCAACTTCTTCTCTAATAATATCTATTCTCTGTTTGGTCATAATTTTACTCAAGCAGATACTTCAACATGTCATGTATTCTGCAATCTATTAAACCTTGGTTTAATGCAGGTTGGCCAACATACAGCCTTATCACTTGCAAGCTATGCCAAAAATTTGCATACTTTAGACCTATCATGGTGTCGAAATTTGTCAGACGAGGAGTTGGGTTTAATTGTAGATAGTTGCTTCTCGCTGAAGTTTCTTAAACTTTTTGGATGCACACAGGTATATAATTTAACCCACTTCAAAGGCATTTCTGGTGATGTTGTTTGTAGTCATAGAAAAGTATATAAACACTGTCAAAGGTTTTAAACGTTACCTGTTTTTGTAGGTAACAAGCATTTTTTTGGATGGGCACTCAAACCCAGAAATCCAAATCATTGGGTTGAAGCTCACTCCTGTGTTCCAGCATATCGAAGCATTTGAACATCCTCAAGGTGCTTTGCGTTATTCATCAGTCTCATTCAATGATAGAAATCAGAATCAGAAACGAAATACATAGATGGGGACAATTGGCATAACTTGTGATATTTCTGGTAGAAGTAGGGTTAGTTCTGGTGACATAGTGTTTTTTTGATTGATTGAGTTAGTCTATTTGTAAGTGAAGAGTACATTTTCCCCAGTTGAAAGATTCAAAGTCATACATACAGAATCACATACTACTCAATGCTAGCAGATTTTTTTCTATTCCAGCTCTGTATGTCTGATCTCAAATCACTAAAATTTTATGGGAAAGTAACAATCGGAAGAGTACAAAAAGAATCATTAGGGTTGTGGTTGACCGGTTGTGTTGTTCTCCGGAAAGAGTTTCATTTCATTTTATATTTATTTTATAATAATAATATTATTTTGTATCTTATTTTGAAGTGTTTTTCATTTTCATTAGTTTATTCTATTTTGAAAATATAAAAATTATATATTTGAAATTGAGAATAAAAATAAAAGATAAAAATGTGTTCACAAATCAAATTGGCACTTGGAATAAAAAAAATTAAATACTTGGATTGAGTAGTTTTGTAGTTACTTATATATATTGGCAATGACTATGTAGATCCAATAGGTTTGTCCACTAAGTTTATTAACTTCGGAAAAAAAATTGTGCGCCCTACTTTTGCGGGAAACACCACACACCTATAATCATTGGCTGAGCCAGGCATGTGCCTAGGGATGGTAAAAAAACTCATACCCGTGGGTATCCGACCCGACCCGAATTTACGGGTAAAATCCGTTCTGTTTGGGTTCGGGTTTTACCCGACTCTGAAAGCACTATTCGGGTTCGGGTTTGGGTATGGTGAAACCCTACCCGAACCCGATCTCTATATATTAAATTACTAAAATATCTTTATATATATATATGTATATATATTAGTACTTTAGTAGTGATTACTAGGATTTAATTGTTTCAACTTTCAAATTTCTGAATATATATATATATATATATATATATATATATATATATATATATATTCATGATCTTAAATATGTAATTTTCAATTGGCTTCTAGAGTCATTTTTTAAATCATTATGAAGATGTTGCTGCTACTGCATTAGTAATCGGGTTCGGGTATGGGTCGGGTTTTCGGGTTTTTTATGGTTTTCTTTTGTTTACCGCGGGTATGATTTCGGGTATGGGGAACCCGAAACCCGACGGGTTCGGGTTCGGGTATGTTTTTCTACCCGAACAGGGTTCGGGTATATGATTTCGGGTTCGAGTTCGGGTATGGTTAAACCAGCACCCGACCCTACCCGTTGCCATCCCTACATGTGCCTATAGAGACCATGGCACCACCCAACATTTGGCTATTCTCTTTACAATAATTTGGTGTATTCCATTGCAGATAGATATGGTGGCACAACACTTGTGTCTAGCTGATATTATTTTGACACAAATAAATTTATAAAAAACCAATTGCAAGTGTTCAATTTATATACCAAAAAATTAAGAGTTTTGATACATTTACACTCATTCACTTGCATCTTTATCAACCATTGGTTGACGTAGTGGTTTAGCACTTCACCTCTTAATCTCAACTCTTGTGAATGGAAAAACTCTTGGTCAACCCTCTACCGCTTGATACGTTTACTGTGAGCCGAAAGATTAACCTCACGTACGGCTAGCAACAGTGGAATACCTTGATTAAGACAAAAAAAAAATGAAATCCTTATGAACCTAGAGAGGCCAATTTAAAAAAAAATTGTACATTTTTCTATTTTTATGATGGCCCTCCTCAACTTGAAAGTCCGCCTCCGCCACTGCCTATAATTTATGGCGGTTAATAACAAAAGTGGTGTACATGAATGAGAACTCTATTCACTTAGCATTCTATGTAGCTATGTGTTGTACTTTGGTTAGGCGTTGATTTCTTTTTAATTTTTATTTTTTTACTGCTTGGTATTGACATTTTTATAAAATAAGCACATGCTAATTATTTGCACTTGCTTGGATGCTATTTGGTATTTGTTGCATGTATTTATTGTATTTGACAATGTAAAATTAGATGATGAGTTAGATTATTTGTTTGTTGCTTGAGGGTGCCTAAGGTGGTGGCTATCGTGTTGGCTTAGCGGTACGACTAGCATCGTGTTGTGAAGTAGTTTGGGATAGATCAAAACATGATTCATCTCAAAATGCATAGCAACATGATGTTGATGATACTGCTTTGACGAGATGATACCCACAAGGTCAGACTCTCTCAAGCAACGAACAAATGATTTTTTTTTCATCTTCTAATTTACATGTCGACCAACATTAGTGTCAACTTCAAATTGAGGTTTTTTTTTGTATTAATTAGTGTCTTCTTAGCCAATGCTAAGGTTCATAACTCCAATGACGACCGCCTCTAAAGAAAGGACAATAGTATCTGTCATCTTTTCAAGTGTGTAGAGTCAACTCATGCAACACTAAAGCACTAGCTTTGAAAAAGTTAACGTGAGTTCCTACACCAATGCTAAGTTGATGCTAATTAAGCTCTAGCCTCAAACTTTTTCTGCTTGACTCTAATGAACATTATTCTTGTAGTGATATTATATTATAATATTTATATTGAGTATTTACGTTTAGAGAGCTTCATTTAAGTGGTCTATTTTAGTGAGCCCTTTAGACTGCCAGCATAAAATTATTCATGGACATAATGAGTGGAAACCTAATTTTGGCTTATTAGGGGATGATGGGAACCCTAATAATGTTAAAACCAAAAGCATGGTTATCATCTTTCGATATACCAAATTAGAATTACATCTCTCATTCTCCCCCATTAGAAGAGAAACATCAAGTCCCATATTAGGAAATCAGTGATTTGGTTGAGGATGATCATTATACTAGAGGAACTCTAAGGCACATTAAGAAGTTCAAGAACATGTGTTTGAGTATGTCTTTATATTCTTATTTAAATTTAGTTGTGTGTTGTGAGAATAATGAAATCTAAGATCATTAAGGGTTCATTTAATTTAGACATGGAGGGAGTGGGGATTAAGAAATTGTTGGTTGGGTGAGGAGTGTTGCGTTAAATAACAACCACTTAAAAAAGAAAGTGCACTCTATCACTTAAGTAATACAAGATTGTAAACACCAGTTATCAAACTGAATGGGCCATGTGGACAACTAAACCTAGGAGTTGATTTATAGTTTAGGAAAATTAATATTAAGGTTGATGAGAAGGTTGTGACCATGAAAACAAGATAGTAGAGAGAAAGAAATAAGAATTAGAAGGCCTCGAGATTACAATGATATTGGATCATCTACCCCGCTTTCTATATATGCTATCCTAATTACTATTGTGCCAACCATACCCTCTTATGATAATTAACTCACTGACTAAGTTATTGTTAATTGTCTTATCCGACTGCACTGACTTAAGAGCATACATCATCTTAAGGTGATCAGTGAAAATAGGCATGAAGTGCATATATGTGTCCTAAAGGTATTTCACTACCTAATCGTAAGTTGGAAGAAAACAAGAACTAATCCTAAAACCTATTGTTAGGAGCGATTTGTTATTAATTCCCTATACTCATTCCCTTTTATTGATTCCATAATTAATCCCTATGATTAGGAACAAACTAATTGCTATTATTATGGTTGATCATTACACATAAAATTAAGCGCATAAAAGAAAAACACAATTTATAAAACTGAATTGAAATAACATATATATATAAAACGAGGTTCAAATCATATCCTACATCACAACCTCGAGATAGTAGATTTAGCTACTCATACTACAAGATGAAAGCAATAAAATCCTTGTAGCTATAATAATCCTACAGAAACATGGAATTAACTTCACTGCTTCTGTCTCTTTTTTTCTCCACAGTTAGTTGTGTTTTCTCTCTCTCTCACACACACACACTATTCTAGTTACTCTCAATGGCTCTTTACATACTTAGTTTTCTCTAAGGTTGCATTCTCCTCTCTGAAAATACTCCCTTTAACAATTTCCCTAGCCTCACTTTAAATATAAAATATTAGGGTAAATTTCGTGGGTTGCTGTTGCGCAAGGTGGCACGACCGTGAAGTTGGATTCACGATCGTGCTGACTTTAATACACGTCAGCACGGACGTTGGGGCTAATAGAGTCTTTATTTTAATTGACACAACAGTGGCCTTTGGCCAGCATGGACGTGCCTCTATGTCAGCACATCAGAGACCACGTTTTGACGTCATTTTTGCCTCTTTTTTCACTGTTTTATACTCTTAGCTCTTTTTACATGCGTTGTATAAAAACACTTGAAAGCACATGAGTTCTGGATAGTAAATGCATAATACATGCATGAAATGATAGTGAAAGAAGACATTTATCATGCAATTTAGACGCACATCAAGGGGTGAGGTGTTATAGTGCTGGGTGGGTGAGGTTTATATAAAGGGTGAGGATGTTTGAGTGGGTGGAACACGCGTAAGGGTACAGAAATTGCACTGACATCTTGGCCAATCATGAGCGCCCACACGAAAGAGTGGCATAGATAGTAAATGCATTATTCAAAGCGTGTCAAATCCCTGCACAACTTTGGCTGAAATTACTCCTATTTGATAGCTATTTTCAAACCGAAATTATTGCTACTTTATTTTTTTCCGGGACTCCAAAATGCCCGAAATTATGACCACTTTATTGACCACTTTTTCTCTCAAAAGTAGCTTTTTCATTAAAGGCGCGGCCCTACCGGCAAGATTCCACTTTATTGCCTCTTAATTTTATTTTTCTTTTTTCAATTCAAAAAAAAAATATTTTTCTTTTTAAAATATAAAGTAAAAAAATCATAAAATAAAATCATAAAAATGATTTTTTATCAATTAAATGAACTTTAGAATTCTCAAAAGTAAAGTTTTAAATACATCTGTCATTTAAGTTTTAATCTATAAATATTAAAGTAAAAATAGATAATATAATATAACATTTCATTTCATTCTATAAAACCTAAAAATCTTGATATCATTCGTTCACTCTTTCCTTTCATTCACTTGAATCGCACAGACCCTCCAACCCTAGTTTTTGATTTGAGCCCCAAACCCTAATTTGCGTTTACAAAGCCCTCTTCAAACTCAACCAGTTACTCTTTTTTTGCTGCATTTCTCGTCTGTCATTTGATTCTCTCTCTCATCCGTGCAAATTGTTCTCTGTGATTGTATGGTAAGGCGATTGTCCTGGGTAGATCTGTCTCTATTCACACCAGTAATGTATCAATCCTTTCTTATAGTTTCTTTTGTTTGGTTTTGTGATTCCTGACCCTTATCTAATGACGACTCTTTTGTTTTCCGTGTCAATCTAGACTCTGGTACATTTACTCCTCTTTTGTGTTGAATCTGTGTTCTTCATTTTCAGGAACTTCACTTCAGCAGTGAAATAATGTTGATCCACTAAGAATCTTGTTCGTAAAGGATCTCGTTCGCAAAGGTTAGTTTTATTTTTCCCCTTATTTTCCCCCAAATGAACACAATCAGTGGATCTTATTATCTTCATGTTTTTACATGAGAAAACCCCTTATTTCCTTGGCTGATTTTAACATCAGGATTAATGTGAAAATTTCATGTGATACAACAGTATACAGACATTATTTCGGCTTTGATTTTATTTATCTTCTCCCATATGATTAATCATTGTCATTATTGGGTTGTCACATAGAGGAGGAACGTCATGATCCTCCTGCAAAACTCCCCAAAAGTCAACAACTTCTAGGTAAAACATCATTATAATAGCCCAATCTCAACATTACAACAACTAAAATGTGGTTTCAATTTGCATGTTTTTGTTTTGGTGTCAACCCTCAATTTCACATAGGCCCTAAAGAAAAAAAGATCAGGTTGTGTTGTTAGAACCGGACCGGATCAGCCGGTCCGTTAGGGATCTCGGTTGATTCGAACTTGATGAAATTCAGTGAAAAACAGGCAACACCGGCCAAAAGTGAAAATTGGTGTAAAATTGGTTTAAAGCGGTTTAGACAGTTTGGTGTTCTTTTTGGACTATGATTCCAGGCAGGAAGGATCATCTTACCATGATGCACCATGTTCCTAAAATTAAATGTTAAAATCTATATATTGAGTCTAAAACTTTGATTTCATTGCCTATTGATGATTTCAAATCTAAATACCACTTTATTGTGTGTTATTTTCATTTTTTGTTCTCGCGATTTCGATTGGGTATTATCGTGAAGGTTGTACGTTTTTCAAGAGTGCGGTTCATAAGAATCGAACTCTCAATCTAAGAGTCTAGACAATCACTTTTAACTATTTAATTATTAAATATTTCAATTATTGAATGGGTGTTGGTTTTAAGACCACCCCAATTGGTCTTAAAACCATCACCCTTATGTGCGAAAATACATTTTTACCCTTTAAAAATAATTTTTATCACCTTCATGTCCTTCTCATTCTTCCTCTCCCTCCACCCACCATCCCCTTCCTTCTTCTTCATCTTTCACTCTCCACCCCCTTTTTCCATCCCCATCACCATTACCACCACCAGCACCTCTATTTGCTCACCACTTTTCCTACTCCATTCCTACCTCCACCATCTTTTTCTCCATTAAACCATAACCTCCAACACTTCCAACCTCAAACCAAACCACTCATCATCTTTGAGGGTGATAATCGCATTTCCCCATCTACACGAAGGTCTGTTTCTCGTTCCTCATCATCTTCTTCTTCTTCTTCATTTTTTCTCGTTCCTTACGTTTTTTTTTTTTTGAAATGTCGTCTGTGAATTTCTCGCACCTTTAAGTGCGAAATTTTAATAAAATTCGCGCGTAAAGGTGCGACCACAATATATTTTTTAAAAATCACATTATTTTTATTAAATTCGCACATATATGTGCGAAATTTTAATAAAATTCTCATATAAAGGTGCAACCACAATATATTTTTGACAAATCACATTATTTTTATTAAATTCGCACTTATAAGTGCGATTTTACCATATCAATTTATTAGAGAATAGCTAGTGGTGACTCAAAGGAGTCTCACATTGCCTAGATTAGCAAGTGTATAATAGTATATATAATAATGATCACACACACCCATTACCTCAAGCATTGGATTTTGTGGTGATGTGTGATGTAACTTATGATTTCTATCACAATTCACACATAAATGTGCAATTTTTAACGAGTCCATAAATGGATGGTCTTAAAACCAACTCCATTATCAAATGATAAGGGTCTCACCTCAGCCGATTCAATTATAGGTGGAGTTAAAAAAAAAACACAAATGATCTGATCCGTTTGATTATTTTTTATATTTATATTTTATTAAATATCTCTTGGATTGACAAGGAGAGTGGAAAAGACACGAGCCATCTCAAACAGTAGTTGCTTTGAAAGTAGTGAACAATATTTGAAATTTGGCTCCATGTAATATACATTTTTATCTCCTCTGCCACCTCCAGTTACGCAAGCAAGCAAACTCAACTGTGAAGAGAGCCCAGCTTTCATCAATCATCATGGTCTCGCTTGTATCATCACTTCAAAAATCCAGCATCGGGGAAAACTCAAAGGTTACATTTCTATCTCTTTCTTTGCATTCTTATATCATTTTTTTTTTAATATCATCGTTAATACTAAATTAATATTCTTTACACTCGATCACGTTACAGGGCAAGACCAAGGTATATCATCACTTTCAACACTATCTCGTTCTGTTAGAGTTTGCTTAGTTCATCATAGTCGAATATTGCTCATTTTACATTTCACATTGTAAATTTCTTCTCTTTACCATCAAACATTGTCTCATTTGTTTCCATGTTGAACAGTCTATCAGTCGCAATTCACACAAAATGTAAGTTCATTTTCTTGCCTTTTTAGCTGATTTCATAACGAATAGAAAATGAATGATTGATTCACTCAACGTTTTTACTCTGCTATGCATATATAGACGCAAGAGAGGAGGCGAAGGTAGTGTGCGCAGGAGCACTTCTAGTTCTAACAATGAACCTCAGTTTGTTGCTCTGCAACGTGCAAAAGAGCTTCAAGCTAACTTATCTCCTCAACTCCCAAGCTTTGTTAAGCACATGCTCCCATCTCATGTTACTGGAGGATTTTGGCTTGTAAGATTTCACTTTCTTCATGCTTTTGCATTTTCAACAACTCTTTTCAAATGATTCATATATTTTTAAAATTGTTAGATTTTGGAGTTTTATCTCACGTAGACTAGTTATTCATGATAACCTAGTAGCAATAATTTTAGTAGGTACTATTGACTTAGTGGCTTTATGCATCGGTAAATGCTAATTTTGCTGTTACGTACTTTAGTTTTGATTTTGGAGACCATGATTCATAAGTTTTTTGATAGAAGGTTCTAACCCTCCAATGAAATATTTGTAACAATCTATGTAAAAGCTTGCAGTCTTCGTTTTTTTAAAGTCTGTTACCTGCATTTTATGTGTTTTTCCTTTGTCTCCCATGTTTTCTTAAGGAAAATAGTGAGCACATTTGCGTAACTTTTTAAAAAATGTATTGACTTGTTAAGAGTGTGTTCTAAAGATTGTCTTGTTAGCATTTCTGTGGTTTATATTAAAGATTTTTCCCTGTGTTATTTGATGCCAGGGTCTTCCAAGAAAATTCTGTGACATGTATATGCCTAAGGTTGATACTATTATTGCTTTGGAAGATGAAAGTGGGGAGCTTTATCGAACCAAATACCTTGCTGACAAGGTGGGTTTGAGTGGTGGATGGAGGGGGTTCTCCATGGCTCACAACTTAATTGAGAGGGATGTTCTCGTATTCCATTTGGTCCAACATTTCAAGTTTAAGGTAATATATGTTTGACCTTTCAAACTAAATTATGTTTTTTTTTTTTCAATACATTAAGGGAAAATCGAACGACCTTCCTTAAAGTTTATCATTATTCCACTCATCTTGCCTCAATTTTGCAAAAAACTGTTTTTTTTTTCTTAATACATTAATATATGGTCTCCTAGTTCTGCTACTTTGAAATAGTTTGGGAAGTTGCAAACTTCAATATTTTGGATCTCCACAGGTGTACATTCTAAGATATGAGAGGCCAGATAACCTGGATGGTGCTATTGGTCTGCTCAAGCTGGATAACTCCATAAACTCAGAGAATGGAGTGGATACTGTTCTTGGTAAGTGTGTCATAGTTCTCCTTGCTTATGTAACTTGTCTGCATTTTGAAGCAAATCAAGTAGGATAGTAATAGAGGCTCTTAAAAGAACAAATTATCTGGTGTAAATTGATGTTATGCTACACTTCCAGCTTATTTGAATTAGCTTCTTTTTCCTTATAATCAATTTTACCACCGAGAATTCTGTCTATAATTGATTTGACTTGAAAATCAATAGTAGAAAGATTTCCCAAACACTAATCGTAACATGTTTGGTTCCACGCGGAATGCTTTAGAATCAATTCTGGTTACCTTCTGACTAAATCGTGAAAACAAATATGCACTGAAAATAATCTTTTCTATCTCATTTTCAGACGCTATTCAAGAAAATGATTCGGTGAATATGAGCATGGTTCTTGGTGCTATCTTATCTCAACCTGAAGAGCTTGAACAGAAAAGTGAAGTTTTGGCCCCAGAAGCTTATAGTGGAATTAGAATTGCAGAATCTAGTATCAGGTTTGAAGAAGTGACTGGCCTTGAGAATTTCAGCATCATAGTAGATCGTTTGGTTCTGGATTCAGAGTTCTATGAACACATTTGGGCCAAGTACTATGAGCTCTGTCGCAGTCAGGGATGTTTTCTTCATGAGAATCTTCTTGGGGGTCTTAACTGCAACCTGATAGTTGGAATGATTTCTGAGACCACTTGCATTGCTGATGCCATCAAAGCCAGCAAGGTTAGAACCTGTGTGGATGATTTTGTTACTTGGGACCAAACTTTGAAAGGCATGGAGTTAATGGGAATGAATGTGGGATTTTTGCTTGTTCGGCTCGACAAGCTGATGAAGCTGGCCTTGAAACTGAAGAGGTACAGAGATGCAAGGCTTGAACGTCTCCATGCTAAGGAGAAGCTGAAAGGTCTGGAAGCACAAGTTCTGGAAGTGAAGCAGACCATAAGGAGGCTTGATGAAGAGATCGCAATGCAGGACATGAACCCTGAGACGGTGGAGACTATGTTTCAAGAACTGGCTAATGCTCCTTGGTGATGTTGCTGCTTCTCAGCTTCGACAAAAGTCTTAATATATAATATATAATATATAATATATAATATAATAGACAAAGAAAAATAAGTAATTGTGCTTTGGAACCTTTGCTCTTTTTTTACAATTTGACAATCCTGCAGTTCCTTTTCTGAACCTAGGACTTGTTCTTAAGTACTTATCTTTTTGTATATTTTGTTAAATATGTGGTGTGGATTTGGGATTGTGACTATTATTTACAGCTTGGAAAACTTTTCCTTCTGGTAACTTATTTTGAACATAAATGTTTGGCATTTAGGGCTAGTATGTGCATGTTTTGAAATTTTTCTACAATTGATTTTAAAATCAAAATCACTGACACTGTGTGTTTGGAGAACTTAGAATCAGTTTTTATTAAGTAAAATTAATTTTGGATGACAACCTTTTCTGAGTAACTTGTAGGTGCTAGAATTCAGGCTTCTCTACAATTGAATTTTCCTAAATTTATTGTTGTCGGGTTCAATAGCTCATCAAGCATCGGATTAAGCATTTATGGCCCGGATTTAAAATTCCATCATCAGATTTACAATTGATTTCTTTAAATATGAGTGGTTTGACCATGATTCAAAAGACTTGTAAGTGTTAGAATTTAGGCTTCTTTGCGGTTGAATCTTCCTAAATTTACTATCATCAAAGTTGAATAGCCGATCAAGATTTTATAACCTCAATTTAAAATTCATCATTAGATATACACCTGATTTCTTTAAATACAAGTGATTTAATCATGATCTCACAACTATGAATGCACGGAATTAAGAAAATTTTATCCAGCAAATTGAAATCCCACTCTAGCCATGTCATGACATTTTATACATCCATTTTTATATAGCATGACTAATTTAGAGGCCAAAATGATTGCTTGTAGATTGTTGTTCGAACCATGATCGCCTTGAAGTTTGGAGTGAGTGGTGAAGGGTCATTCACCAAACGAGAAGCCAACCTGCATATGTTGTAGCATTTGCTTAGTCATGGGCTCCATTGGGATGGTTGGTGCCTACCGCCTTAGTATGAAAAGAGGGGTTAGATTCACATTTGGATTGAATTTCACGTTTGTAGAATCAAGAAATAATTGTTTTTAGATTGCTGGATTCACGTTTGGTCTTACCAAACGTGAATCTAAATACACCGTTAGTGAAATATGCTCTCTCGAGGTTTGATCTGCAGGTAAAGCCATCAATGTTGTTTTTAACATGTTGTTCACCTTCACCGGTGCTCAAATTTTCCTCGCCATGCTTTGTCACTTGTAGTTATTTGGCATTTCAGATAGTGGAAATATAATAGTTGACCAAGAAATGTGTGGTGAAGGATTATATATATTAAAATTAATCGTAAAATATATATATATATATATATATATATTTATATATATATTAAATTTAAGAGAGATGAGAAGTATATTACGAAGTTAGCTAGGAGTAATTTTTAAATGGGCTTGTTGTGGTGCCTTAAGTTAGATTAAGGTGTGGTACGTGAAATGATGTGTACTAATAGAAAACATATATTTTGTAACTGAGTCAGCAATCATTAATTCGTATTAATATTTTCTTTTATAAATTTTAAATGTTAATCAAATTATTATTATTTGTTAATTAACCTTTCACACAATTCTCAACCTCATCTTCTTTGCATCACCAAAATTTTGTTCCAAAGCATATGCATTGGAACCTGCACTAGTGTTTTCTTCGTTCGTCGGAAAGATCTTTAGATTTCGCCCTCCCTATCGTTAATAAGCCTCGACAACTAGAACCCTCTTGGCTCTCGCTCTCCATTCGTGGCTAGTAATATACTAATGCGGAACATTAAGGATATGATTGATTGCAATTTTTAAAAACTATTTTATATTTTAAAAACTGAAAAATTTTAAAATCTGTTTGCCCGTCTGTTTTCAAAAACCGTTTTAACATACAGTTCTTATTTTTCAGTTTTTAAAACTAAAATATCAGAACAACTCAAAGATATTTTTTGTTTTAATTTTTAGTTTTCAAATTACAAATCTTTGTAATATTAGAGAACATATAATTCAAATTATTATTTTTTTCTTTTCAAAAATAGTAGTTTTTAAAAACTGCAATTAGAGATATCCTATTATTATTTAATAAATGTGTCAAAATCTTTAAGAGACACATATGAAGGAAGGAAGAGAGAGTAAATAACAACATTAATAACTTAAGGGGTTGTCTTCACCCACCTGAAGTTTAAGGCACGTTTGGAAGGATAAACTTTGACAAGAAAGAAATAGGGGAGAGAGATAGAGAGGAGATGAAGATATTCTCTTGAGAAGAAAGGCACCCACGCCTCTTCTTCTTTTTTGTTTCTTTATAAATTAAAAAATAATTATAAACTTTAATAAATAATTAAAAATATACAAAAAATTAGACAAATTATTTTAAAAAATAAAACAGACTATAATATGCTAATATATTTATAATTAATTTATAGTATTTTATATTTGAGATATGTTCTTAGATATAGAGTAATGGGAGACATATTATTATTTTGTATAGAATGAACAAATCAGAACCCCATTTACATGAGCCTCTACTAGTTATTTATAGGGGGAAGAGTTATAAATGACATTAAAACCCTAGTTTACAAACTATAGGTCCCTGGGCCTCAAGAACTCGGCCCAATAAGGTATAAATATGCACCCCTCATAAGCTATGAATTCACACCCTCCTGGTGGTCCAACTCGCCATCACCTCGCCCCAATGAAGTCGCCTAGTCGCCCTTATACTGAGTGAGGGCGCTTGCCCAGTCCACAAGCCCACAAGACACCAAGCTTAAAGTATGAAAGCGAAGTGTGTCTTTATAAGTCTTCATAGCCTGCCACAAGGGGAATGTGCTTGCCCAGTCCAAAATATTCATGATATTTCATATAAAAAATTTATTTGCTCATTTTTTTACTATTTATTCAACCAAACAAAAGGAGTGAGAAGTCACGTCATTCTTTCTCTTTTTTCTCTCATCTCTTTTTATTATAACAAACAACTTTTAAAATCCACTCTATTTCTCACATTTTTTCTCAAATCAATCTTTCTCTGTTCTCCATGGTTTTGTCTAAAGTGAACTACCAATTAAGTAGTGCACCGTGCACCACCAGCTTCTGGCCAATAAGATCGCGCCAAGTGTCCAGGTAAGTAACCGGTTCTACAGGTTATTTTATTTTTATAATTTATTATAACTTTAATTTGTTAATTATTATAAACCCCTTTCTCTCTGTTAATCTTCTTTTTATAATTCATTTTTATCTTTTTTTTAAAAAAGGGTAAAAATGTAATTAACTAATTATTCTTATTTTAAATTTTTTTAAATATTAGGTCAAAAACCTGCTGTTGCAGGTCATTTAGAGTGGTGCACGGTGCACCATTTCGGGTGCAAGTGCACCCTAAAAGCCACCGTTCTCCACCACTCATCTATCCAAATAAACTTATGTGATGGATTAATAAGTTGTAACATAAATAATAAATGATGAACAGCTGTGTCCAACTAATGTGAAAAATCCAAAGAATTCCAAAAATTGCATGCAAAGAGTACATGAGAAAGCATTAAACCCAAGGAAGACATGTGACACAACTTTACTTAAGAAGGAAAATTTAGCATATTATTATTGATTATAGATTAGACAAAATAAACACTTTTATCTCCTCTGCCACCCCCATCACTCACTCTCAACTGTGAAGACCTGAAGAAAGAGAGAGCCTTGGCCAGTTGGCCTTATTCATGGTTGAAGCTGTAGTTCAAAACCCCAGCAACAGGGATAGTCCTTCAAAGGCTAATACCCATGTAAGATTTTTTTTTTTTTCCTTCTTGGCAAGATTAGTAATTTAGCAACTTTTACTACAAACATTATTCAGAAACATAGTATAGAACATTGTTCATTTTACATTTAACATTATGAATTTCTTCTCTGTCCATCAAATGTCTCATTTGTTTGAATGTTGAACAGGGTTTCAGTCGTAATCCACACAAAAAGTAAGTTAATTTTCTTCCCTTCTAATTTGGTCTCATAACGAATAGTACAAGACCATGACTCAACGTTTTTTCTTACTTCTACTTTGCGTAGACGAAAGACAGGGGGCGAAGGTAGTGTGTGTAGTAGTGCTTTTAACTATGAAGCTCAATCTGCTGCTCTGCAACGTGCAAAAGAGATGCAAGCTAACTTATCTCCTGAATTCCCAAGCCTTGTTAAGTGCATGCTTCCATCTCATGTAACCGGAGGATTTTGGCTTGTAAGATCTCACTTTCTCGTAGAGTAATTGCGGTCCCGGTTATAATTGCCGTTGCGTTGCGGAATTGCAGACAAATGTCTGTTATGTGGCCAGAATTGTGGTCGCCATGCCAGTCGGGGGACTCCAAAACTTGTTACGTTGTGGACCGCAATTTAATACCCTAATTCTCCATGCTTTTGCCTTTTCAAGTTAATACGGAGAAGATAAGTGCTTACAACACACTTTTTTTGAACACATTTTACTCACTGTTTACAAAATGAATTTACATTTTATGAGTGTGTTCAAAAAGGTGTCTTGCTAGCATTTCTATGATTTTTATTATTAATTTTCACCATGTTATTTATTGGCAGGGTCTTTCAAGTGAATTCTGTCAGATGCATTTGCCAAAGGTTGATACTATTGTTACTCTGGAAGATGAAAGTGGGGAACTATATGAAACCAAATATCTTACTGAAAAAGTGGGTTTGAGCGGTGGATGGAGGAGGTTTTCCATAGCTCATAACTTACTTGAGATGGATGTTCTCATATTTCACTTGGTCCAAGCTTCCAAGTTTAAGGTAATTGTTGATCTTTCACATTAATTATATATGTGTGTGCGTTTTGTCTCAATGCATTATATTATCTTCCTGCTAGTTAAATACTTGTACTAGTTTTGGAAGTTGCAATCTTCATCAATATCGTAGATGCCCCCAGGTGTACATTATAAGATCTCAGGGGTCAGATGAAGTGGATGGTGTTCTTGGCTTGCTCAAGTTAGATAAGTGCAGAAAAACAAAGGATGAAGTGGGTAATGTTCTTGGTAAGTGTTGTTTCTCTGAAACTTGTATGCATCATGATATTGATAGATTTGAGATTTTTCTCTTTTTAGCTATAATTACATAATTAGTCATGATCACCTAGAAGTAATGATGTCCTAGTTGCTTTATGCATTTGTTTATTTTTAAAATCATAACTTTTACTTGTTCGACTTTTCATATGGTCTATCAGTTTATGTATAGAAGTTAAATATCAATGAAATTCTTGTAACAGTTCATACCAAAGCTTGTAATTTCTCTCTTCGCTTATAAGTTTGTTGTCTGCGTTTCCTCTATTTTCCTATCAGATGCAAATCAAGTAGAGAGCATAAAATTATATTTGCTGTCTCATTTTCAGATGCTACTCAAGGAGATGATCCAGTGATGATCTTTGATGCTAACTTATCTCAATCAGATCAGCATGAAAATGAAAGTGAAGATTTATGCTCAGAAGCTTCAGAATCTGTTATCAGTAGTTTCGAACAAGTGACTGGTATTGAAAATTTCAGCATCATGGTGAGTGGAAAGGTTATCGATTCGGAGCTCTCCGAATGCATTCGGGCAAAGTATTACGAGCTCTGTTGCAGCCAGGGATGTTTTCTTCATGAGAATCTTCTTGGGGGTCTTAACAGCAAACTGTTGGCTGGAGTGATTTCTGAGACCATTGATATTGCTGATGCCATCAAAGCCAGCAAGGTTACAACCTGTGTAGAGAGTTTTGTTACATGGGACAAAACTTTGAAAGCCTTTGAGACCATGGGCATGAATGTGGGATTTTTGCTTACTCACCTAGACCAGCTGATGAAACTAGCCTTGAAACTGAAGAGGTACAAAGAGGCAACTCTCGAACGTCTCCATGCTAAGGAGAAGTTGAAAGGTCTAGAAGCAAAAGTTTTGGAAGTGAAAAGGACCATAAAGAGACTTGATGAAGAGATTGCAATGCAGGACATGAACCCTGAGTGGGTGGGGACTATATTTCAAGAACTGGCTAATGCTCCTTGGTGACGTTGCCGTTTCTCAGCTTGGACATAAGTTCTAACAGACAAAGCAAAAGAAATAGTTTTGGATTAGGAACATGAAAGAGCCTTGCTTGCTCTTCTTTTACAACTTGACTAGTACTTAAGTATCTTTTTGCATATTTTGTTACATCAGTGCTGTGGATTCGGGATTGTGACTCTTAATTACAAGTAGGAAAAGTTTTCCTTGTAACTTATTTTGAACTAAGTCCCAAAAAGTAACTTATTTTACCACTGCGAGCGCGTAGTTCAAACTAGCGTGATGTTGTTCTAAGTATATGTTTCAAGTTCAAGTCTCCCCAACAGTATTGATTGCTTCAGCATGTTTGTATACACGATGTAAAACCACCAAAATCACGGTGGACAAAAAATTGCCATGCATGACAGAGGGTGGAGACTATTGTTTCAAGAACTGGCTAATGCTCCTTGGTGATGTTGTCCTAGTTCTAATGTAATAGACAAAGCAAAAGAAATAGTTTTATGTTTTGGATTAGGAACATGAAAGGAGTAGTTTTTGTTCTGTTTAACAACTTGACAATTGTTTGTTCTGTTTCTTTTGTGAAGCTAGGACTAATTTATTCCTCAGTATCTTTTTGTATATTTTGTTACATCGGTACTGTGAATTTGGGATTGTGACTATTAATTACAAGAAGGAAAGCTTTTCCTTGTAACTTATTTTGAACTATATAAGCACCAAAATGTAACTTATTTTACCACTAACCAAATGCGTAGATGTTGTTGTAGCTTATGTGGTTTTGATTTTGAGTCTCATTGATTGCCTCAGTAGTATTACCAGTTTTATCAGCATTAGGTAAACATTTAAAAAAGAGAAATGACATATGTGCAAATCATTATTCATTAACAAGATGAATTGAATGCTCGCAAATCATTACAAATTCAGGCAACTTCTACCTTGAATGCTAACACATTCAAATTTAACGGCCACATCCTCAGTGACCGGAACAAACAACACCAACAACAAGCGACTGAAGAAGACACAAGAAATCAAGCATGCAAATGATCTGCACTGAGCAAGTACAAGGTAGAAAAGGAAGACAGAACAAGAATGTCATGGAGCGTCATGGTTCAAAATCAGTCTTCACCCACTGTCCATATTTGCTTTTGATCTTCTCATCAAACTCCTTAGCTTTAACCTCAGCAATCTTGGTCGCATTCGCCATCGATTCCTCTTGCACTTTGGCAACCCTTCTACTCCTCTTCTTTGCTGAAGCCTCTTTCTCTGCTTCCAATCCTTCATAGTCTTTCACCACACAGCTATGCACTGCACAGCTCAGAATCAACACCACCATCTGCAACATGCACATGGCCATCAAAGCCCCACACTCAACCCTCACCAAGAGTTTCGCTTCCTTCGGGTCCCGCGGTGACTTGAGAAGGGTAATGCTCGCTTTCTCTTTGGTGAACAAGGCTAACATGGCAAGAACCTGTCCTACCAATGAGGCGAGTGTGAGTGAAATGTGGGTGAGGAAACAGAAGTGTGTGAGGTGGGAGTAGAAGCCTATGAAGGATGAGAGAAGCGAGATGCCGGAAACCATGAGGAATGCCATGCCGAAGGATGTTGGGGGCATCTTGAGGAGTATGGTGGGTGCGAATGAGGCCGCGGAGAGGATGAACAGAGTGAAATTTAAACAGCAGAGGAGGAGGGTGGTGAAGGAACATGCCTTTCTGAGCTTGGAAGAAGCCATTCTATTGTGGTGTTGATATCTAGAGAATATTGTCTGGTTTGGTCTTCAGAAGATGGTGGAGTATTTGAATTTATAAGAAGGTAAATATTGGTGCCGTTATGTACTGGCTATAACGGCTAGCATAGAGCAGGACCCACTTTATTGATTCTAGGAAATGCAATGCAATATTCCCACCGCAAGCGTTCAAACTTTTCTCGAATAAGGAGATTTATCAGCGCCACTTGATGATTAGGAATAATACTTGGAACTGTTAATAACAGTGAGTGAGAATGTGATGATATCATAAAAAGCAACCACAGCATGCAACATACAAGTTTTCTAATTCAAACTATCAACATACACCCCTCACCCACTTTAACTAAAAGAAAAGGGGACTATTGGTTCGAACTTCGAAGTATGAGTATTTAGTATTTACTGGAATCCTTTTATAAGTTTGTCATTCCCTGAGTTTCCGTCTAGGATTGCCAAAGGAAAAGAGATCACTCCTTATAGTATTTGGAATCACTTTTAATTTAGTTCGAAATCGCTTCTTCATGAAGCTACAATTTGTAGCTTTTCCCTTGTCAATTGTCATGCAAAGGATTGTGTACCAAACTCAAAACCAGACATGAACTTGTCCCTGGGTCGCTGCAAGGCAGTGCAATTGGTTTATACAGCACAAGGCCATCATCAATCTTCAGTTGGTTCTTTTGCTGATTAAGTTAGAAAGCAAACCATGATTGGAAATTGTCCTCTCTCTAGTCAAGTAGGGCTATTTTGTGGAGTAAATAAGCAATTTGCAACATTTCAAATTTGGATCGGAAACAAAGACTAACTACAGCCACATGTAGCAAATTATCACACTGAGGAAGCAAGTTAATAACTTGACACTACAATAATGTATAGACAAAGCAAAAATCCCTTGTCCTGGAGTAGTTTTGTTCCTATCAACTGCTCCCGAATAAATTTCAAATAACTCCGCCGGTACCCACTTAACTCCACTTTGAGGCTTGTAGGCATTTCAAACAGGCAGTTACATTCTTCAAAATTTGAATTACAACCTGCAAAAACTATACTCAAGATGAGAAAAGCCATCAATTTCAAGTTTCAACAAGAAGCCTATAATGAAGCTATCTAATTGCTGTCACCTGAACACACCAGTGCAATTTTTAATTAAAAAATGTTATTAAAAAAGGCAAAGAAAAAAAAATACAGCATAAAAGAAAAGGTTGTGATAGCAGAGGCAGACCCCTAATAAAAAGGGTCTATGTTAGAAGAAGGGGGAATGGACCAGCAAATAGTTTTTTAGACAGCAGTAGATAGCCCAATATCATATCTAGGGTGGCTTTGATACCATCTTGTTCTGGACTATGCCTAGCTCAACCCCATCGGCTAGATGTAAAGTGATGACTGCTAAGGTTTTATAAGCTTTACCTTGGTCATATCTCTAACTAATGCAGAATCTCGCCAATTGGTATAAATAGAAGTTTGTTACACATTGTTAAAGGGGCTATAGCCTATATTAGACCTAGCTGGTAGGAAGTAGGGGTCGTTTGCCAGTTAAACACTGATTGTTAGGAGAGACCAGGACCTCTCAAACTGATATGGAGATGTGTACTTCAAAGAGAACTGAGGAAGTACAGGTCGTTGAGCAGTCCGCGTCCATACTGGAACAGCACTGAGGAACTCTTTATTTTCTTCTTCAAAAAACTCAATCTTTTCTCTCAATTTCAGTACCACTTGTATGCGTTTTATTCTTAATAGTAACACATATTTTTCTTTTTATTAGTTACAGTTTTAGATTCAGTGGCCACAGAATAAAATAAAGCATAAATTTAATTGGTTAGAAAAGCATACTTATCATCGACAAACTTCAATGCACATAAATCATTGATCTGGATATACCGCATCTTAATGTGGTTTCTTGACAAATTAAAAGAGTAATCAATCTGAAATAAGGAATGATATTTTCATCTTTCAGCATACATTTACTGTTTCCTGTTTGTAGATATTATTTTCAATTACCATGTGGAACTTCTTCCAAAGGGGAATGGGGATTATACCTGGTTTACATTCACTTTTACTATCATCTTTGTGAAAATCATTCGGCATCACTGTGGGTTAATATGGCCTCAACTCTATCAAGTGATGCTTGTAGTCGTCCCGATTGCATGTTGAACAGTGGCTCATCAGTACCCAGAGCACTGTTAAGGTTTAAAGCTTTAATCGCCAGTAACTCACAATAATTGCATGACAGAAAATGACAATAACATGGAACTAAATGAGAGGATGAAACAGACTTGTAAAACAATAGATATCAATAAACCATTGGTCTTAGACCATACTTCCCAATTATTGATAAATATATTGAAAAAAATCACAAAACTTGCCCAGTAATTTCAGGAAGAACATAGTCTGCCCTCCATCCAAACCGTATATCAAAGCCAGGAAATAAACCAACTGATGTCTTATTTCGGATCCGGGATACACCATCTCCACCCAAACATGTGGTAAGCTTCCATTTCCAACCAGTAGCATGCATTTGGAAATTGTGCCCTACACCAACCTGCACTGTTTATGCCTGAATAAATCGCTTCAAATGAAATTTTACAGAAAATGGTACATCAACTTATCACACCAACAATAACGCAGAAGGAATTGATACACACAACACAAGCAAATAACAATGGCCACATTTATCACTATTTTAAAACATTTTCTGCATAATCAAAATAAACAAAATAATCATGTCATGAAAAAAAAAAAAGAACAGACATCATCAAAACCTGAAGATTCAGAAATTTGGTAATTGGGATCTTTTTTGAGAGAATGCGAACATCATGATGAATAGGCTCATAAATTAACTTCCATTTCCATTCAGGTGTCAAAGGCTTCAATACAAGCTTTGCCTGATATTCATTGCTTGGGGCATTGTAAAACTGCACAAAAAAATGACGTCCTGAATATGTACTCATCACATGTAAAAAGTTGACCAGTTAACAAAAACACTACAACATTAGCCAATTAACTGGAAACATCCAGCTATATAAGTTAAATATCAAAGAGTAGCACTATCACAGCCACATGCTTAAGACTTCTCTGTGACATTTCTTGTTTGCAAGGAACAATGAGTTTAACCACATAGACAGGACCAAACACAATTGCCAACCATACAGTGACAGTGGAATTAAGGAACAAAGAATAATCAAGTTCCAGTACCATGCATAATGAACTGACAAAGTACTATTGAAATATTAGCTTTGTGCCTTGGCTGATTCAAGCTACAAACAGCAATCTACTCTCATACCACATCACAAACTTTCAAACCTTAATCTGGTAAAGTGCAGGAATTGAAATGTATTCTTCAAGTCCCTCGGAAAGGTTCTGATTCAGAATCTTCAAAGAAATGATGTTTAATTATGGAAGTTCTCCTTACTCAGTGTCAGTGGTTTACCAATGGACCCAGCCAGTGAGTAAGAAGAATAAGAGCGTACACGTAGAGAAAAGTAGCAAAGACCTAGGCTCTACATCTAAATTTCATTCCTCAATAGAAGGAGCCCCCCTTATTCTTTCCTTCCGAGTTCCGACTGTTACACCCTCTCATCTCTCCCTTTCCAACTAACTGTTTGATAAAGGCTAGGCCCCTTTTTAATTGGGGGTTTGCTGCAATAGAACTGAATCTTGAATCCAAACCAATGAAACACTTTGAACATCAATTAGGAAACAAATTTGGATCTCCTACCTGATACCTTGATAAACAACTAATCCGTGCTCCAAAAAATTAAAAGATATGGAACCACACAAAACAGGAACATAATTTTAACAATAAGAACAAAATTCAGCTAGTCTCTCTGTGGTTTAAAAGTGACATTTCCCCCTAACCTTTGTTCTGTTAGCACTTAGCATATAACCACCTGAAGGTTTTTCAGTCCAAATTATGCCTCATCCTCATGCTCATGAAAATAACTTCACACTTCACAGCATGATACCTCTCTATGCATGTAAACCTTAAAACAAAAAAACTGAACAATTGGCAAATAATTCATAGGGAAAACAAAAGAGTCAAATTAAAACTAAACAATTAAAAAAAATTACTCCATCCCCGTGTTACTATCTCCAATAATAAGCAATTGTGAAACAGAGAGTTGCGAGGGAATAGAATCGAAGAGAAACCTCCATGTTGAGACCAACTCGAATGCCCTGAACTTCTTTACGGAACTTGAGAAATAACTCAGAAGGCACCAAATTGATGTTGTATAGCTCATCCCACGAAGTGGGTTCCTCCTCGTTCGACCCCGATTCCATTGTTGGACTGTGAAAATCACCTCAATGTAATGTTGTAGCTTTGATTGTCGAAAAATAGTGACTTTTTGTTCTGCCCCCAAAACTTGCACAGGGAGGACGGCACAGAGATGGAAGAGAAGCAACTTTGGGTAAGGATTATCTTCAACCCTGCCCTCGTAATTTGCACTCTCCAGCCTGAAATGGAAGAGAAGCAATTTGGCTAAGGATTTCCAAAGCTATAGTATAGTTTTCTAATATTGGGTTAAATACTTACACTATACCAACATACCAACTCTTATTCAAAAAAAAAAAACATACCAACTCATTTTAGTTAACCAACTCATGTTAGTGTGTTCGTATCTCACTGTGGATGTGAGGACCGTGTTGGGGGCGATTTGTAAGTACATCTCTAAGCGGCTAAAAATTCTGGAGGCATGCCTTAGCTTACGGTGATAATCAGAGCTGAATTCACCACCCGAACTTTCATTTATCGAAAAAAAATGTTAATTATACACATTAATCTAAAATGGTTCTTATACAATGTATAGTTTTTGGTCCTTAAAAGAATGTGTTTAATTGAAAATAGTCATTATGACCTCATACAACTTTTTAAAATTATTTTTAGGTAGTTACTGACTCACATGGCAATCCTAATCTAATATAGGTTTTTACATGTACTTTTTACATTAGTTTTAGTTCTTCAAAATTTTCATTATCTTCTTTTTCCCCTCCTTATTGAAAGTTTTTTTTTTTGCATTAGTTGGGAGATGGAAGTTGGAGGGAAGATGGAGGAGGAGAGGTTTGGGCGAGAGGAGGGAGAAGGTTTGAGTGCGGTGGTTTACCGGAAAAAAATGGTGGGAGAATGGGAGATGGGAGGAAGAGAAAGAAAAAGGAAAAAGTGAGAAAGATTAAATTCGAAGAAAGAAAATTTTGAATGACCAAAATTTATGTGCAAATTACGTGCAGACACCTATATTTGAATAAGATTGCCATCCACATGGGCTTGGGCCGGTGACGGGGTAAAAAATATTTTAAAAATGTTTTATGACGTCATAAGTACTATTTTTAATCAAACAAAAAAATTTAGGAACTAAAAACTATGCAAATATTTTATAGGCTCTACTTTAGATTAAGGTGTATAACTCACGGAACAAAAACATATTGTTTAAACTTCAATGGACCGATCGAGTGGAGTATGACAAGATTTCAGATTTAAAGTAGTAAACTTCAAATATGATTATTATTTTAACTTAGGGGTTGGTTGAATAGAGCATGACAAGATTACGTATCTGAAAAAAATCCCTGAAATAAGGTAAATGTAAGTCTATTATAAATACTATTTCAGTCTGATGGCTTTTCCTACTTTAGACCGGGACATCATCCTCACTCGCCCAAATACATAAAAATACCACTAATGCTTTTTTTAGGTTGTAAAACAAAACTATGACTCTTATTTTTTTTTTTTTAAAATGACATAAACTATAAAAAAACTGACGGGACCATAAACTATATATTAGTGTTTCATAATTATTTATCTGAATATTCATTAACAATTAAAATCATCGTAAAGTCATTTTGCTAAATAAAATTTTAATAAGTAATGAATTTAATTATATAAATTGATTAAACTTTAATTTCAATTCTTTAATTAAGTGATAATTAATTCTATATAATTAACATATAATAATTATTAAATATTAACATTCTTATATAAAAAAATATTATGTACTGAATTAGGGATGAGTAAAAATATTAATTATAGAACTAATAATTAGTCAAATTCAAAAAATTAAAATTATTTCATGATATTTTATATAATTATATTAACTATTAAAAAATTATAAATATTAAGAAGGTTTATTAAATTAATTATTAAAAAATTTATAAATATTAATCACTAATGATAAATTTAGAAAATATTTAAAAATAAATTAGTAAAAATATTTAATATTTATACTAATTATTATTTAAGTACAAATTTAAATGAACTTAATGATATTTAATGTTATTAAGATTTGACTATGTTTCTCAGTTCAAAAAAAAAAAGATTTGAATATGTTTCAACTTTAATTATTAATAGTATATAAAATAAAAAGTATTGGAAAATTAAATTGTACATATATATATATATTAGTTATATAGAGCTAATTATTAATAATTATCATTTATTAAAGGGTATCCTCAGCCATATCTACCACCACCAACATCATCACTACCACTATTCATCGTCAATAGCAATGACTAATTCTCGTTGAGAGATGAAGTAAACTAACCACTACGCCACACCTTGTGGTTTTAAAATTTATTTTATATTATTAAAATTATTACTTGTTAAATTATTAAATATCAAAATAATTTAATAAGTAATTTTCAAAATTATTCATGATTCATATCACACTTATTTTATGAATAAAGATTAGTGTACACCTTAAAATATAGACCATTAGAAAGATATAAGAAGAGAAGAGAGATAAGTAGTAAGTGCAATACTGCAATGTATGATATAATGTGACCGAAAGAAAGAAATGAAGAGAAAAAATAGTGTCCTAAAATGCCTGCACTATTTAATAATTTGTAAATCATTGTTGTTACTTTAATTTTTTTAATCTCATTTCTATTAATTATTTCTTTGTACTTCTCTCTACTTTTCTTTTATTGAGAATCTCTAAGAGGAGTAGCAGTGCTATTTGACACCAACCACAAATGCTCTTTTAGTTTTAAAAAAATAAAATCAAGAGCGCTCTAAATCAAAGAATAATTTTGTGTTCGTCACTCTTTCCCACCTCCATCCTAATTAAATTTGATGATAAATGAGTGATATAATATGTCATGTGATAAAAAATGCAAAGAGAAAAAAAGTAAAAATGAAATTGATAAGAAAAGATCTGTGAATATTCATTACGCTCTTTCCTACAAGGAATATCTCAATCAATTTTGGTTTATCAAAGGGCATGATCAGTGAAGTGTTAAGGGGTGTGTGTTAAAATTAGTGCGCGACTTTTCGTTCGTAGCGGTAGCAACACGAAATTTTCTTTGCCATAACATGTATGGCGCTTTTCTTCTTCCTTTTAGTTCTGACAGAAGAGAACTTCCACCATGCGATTCAGTATCCATGAAACTAACTTTTTGAAACAGATTTCATTTCAACTTGACAAAAACTAATAATCTTTATTTTTATTTTTTGATAATTCACTCACTCATGAAAACAACATAGAAAACCATCACCAACCCTTAACAAGCTAAAATCCAAAAAGACACATTAGAAAACATAAAACCAGACTTAACCAAATTAACCACCACCACCACCACAGAAACCCAGAGACATTCTTAAAACCCAGAGCCAGAGGATGATTCACCAGACAGATAACTCTTTGTTCTCTTGGGCACAAACTTTCTCGCCCAGACATGCTTTCCATTGATTGTGAATTTTGCCTTTGTAGCCCCTCTCAGAATCATGTCAATGGTGCAAATCTTTTTAAAAACAATGCGAGCAAACAGAGCCTGTTCATTCTGCTGCACTTCCTGCATGAACAGAGCCTCAATGCAATCACCATAAGCCATAGTGAAAAACTCTCTCACCTCCCATTCTTCCACGCGATACCCTTTTGAGAATGTCACGAACAGAGTCCTATCGTCCGCCGGAACCACCACTTCATTGCTCTGAACAACCGCAGCACCACCACCACCAAGCCTCAGAGTAGATGGCCCAATTGAGCCAAACCAGAAATTGTTTTTTTCAGAATTCTTTGCTGCCGCCAGCACCGCCATCCTCTCCGCCGCGTTCCGCATCACGGCTTTCTGCATGATGTCGGAAACCGCTCTCAGGCAGACCTCCTGCACCACCTTCGCCACGCCGCGAACCGCGGCGACCCGGTTTCGGTACAAAAATTGGAGAGAGATTTCCTTATCCGTCAGACTCTGGAGAAGGTGTATGTCATGGCCATTGCCAATGCCGTCAGGTGTTATGATCAGAGTGTTGTTGATGCAACTCAGACATATCACCGTCTCATCAGCGACTTCATTGATCAGAAGGCTTGGCAAGGTATGAATCTTCTTCACCACGTTGCGAAACCCCACCCTCTCCAACCAGAGCCACATGCCAAGAACTTGCATGGACTCCGATGGATCCCGGGAAAGCTTCATGACAAGGATGGTGTAGACATCTCTGTCAATTCTGTGGAACAGAATGAACTGCTCCTGAGAAACAGTGAAATGATCCATCAAGATCAGAGGATTTAGTTCTTAGATAGATAAATAGAGATTGTAGTGAGTTTGGTTTGGCTAAACCCCATATAAATAGTGAGGGAGTAGGGGCTTTTGGTGTGAAGAAATAAATGAAAAGGTTCATTGGATTAGACCATGTGTTTTCGCAAAAAGACATGTCCGGTGAGGGGTTTATGGCAAACACTCCTTGCGGATTTCAGGTTTAAGAGTTGCATTAACTATTTGAGAGTAAGAAACTGAAGAATCTGGATGAAACAAATTTGTTTTGACTTTATGTGAATGCATACAAAGTGTTAAAGAGAGTACAAAGTGGAAGGATTTATTTTTTATTTTTTAATTCATAAATTTAAATGATCTTAGTCATCATATCAAGATGAGCATGCTAAGATATGTGTAAGAGTCCTTTTTCCCATGGTTTCAAGGTCAACTGAACAAGCAGAAATTAAGCTAATTGCCTCAAGTGCATGAATAGGTTCATGAGTTTTTTTTTTATTTTTAACCACAAGTATTCTCACGATTATGTTTGAGTCGAATAAAACCATTATAGGCGTCAAAGCTCTCCCGACCAAATATTGGCGTATATGCCTTCACAGGGACTCAAACACGAGGCTTCGTAAATGTGTTAAGGATGTTTTTTATCGTAAGTTAGTAATCATGACATAGTTAGACTTATTAATGTTTAACCAACAAGGTGTAACACAACTTGTAGATAGTTGAAAACCTTAAGTATCTACTATACGTTTGGATCCCTCAGCAGTGCGTATGGAGAAACATTTGTTGAGAGAAGCATATCCACTTAAAGTGATCTCCAAATCTCGAGGAATTAGTCTCATAATTGCAACTCATATACTTGTCCTACCCAGTTCGAGCATGATTTTTAGTATGATGTATGGGGAAGGATTAAACGACACCATGTGTCAAACTTGTACCATTACACCACTTCATAACTTTTTATATAATACAAATTCAAACAACCCAAACCACTAAATCATGTTATATTATGTTAATTCATGCATATAAACTTTTATACAATTTAGATAATCATAGTTATGCAATCAAATAGTAAATATTTATTTATATTTAAATAATATATTATACGTTAAAATAAAGTTTTATGATGAAGTAGTAACTAATATTTTATTTATATGAAATTTTGTAAACTTTATCTACTTTATAAAAACCTTCAATTCAACGGTTTAAATTAGTTAAATTTGTATTATATGAAAATTTATAAAATGATGTAACTGTACAAGTTTGACACCTAGTGTCGTTTGATCCCTTCGCATGATGTATATCTAAATCTATATATCTTGTGAAAGTATTTAATGATTGTGTTAATAGTTTCTCATTTTAATAAATTAAAATTAAATACATTAAGATTTCTCTATCTTAATATATAAGCATATTTACTATCTTCTTAACTAATGCGATGATAATTTATTTCATTAACAACAATAGCTATCACAATTTTGAATATTGGAGTTATTTTATGATAAAATTAATTATAACAATTAACATGACAAAAAGTATGAATAATATATGTGGAGAAGAAATATTAAAAATGATCAAATAATACTATATATTATAATATGAAAATAAAGGTAAATTTATTCATAAAGATATTATTATTAATTAATATTATAAAATGATAACCATAAATGATAATTTTTATTTTCAATTTTTACAATTAAAATATTTATTATTATTAAGTATTTATTTTTAACATTTAATAATGCTTTATACTAAAAATTATATATTTTATTAAATTTTAAACTACTTATTGATAATTAAAATATTAATTATAATTACTCCATGTTAACATTAATTATTAATAATAATATGAGAAAGCATAAGTACTTGAAAAATATTAAATGACACCATACAATATTAAATATTTAAAATATAATTTTTATATATAATATGTATTAAAATTAGTCAATGATAATGTTGAATAGTTATTATTTTTAAGTTCTATTCTACAGAATTTAAGAATTATTAAATAAATATTTTAAAATGTAATAATATTTATATTAATAACTATATATTTTATTAAATTTTAAAATACTTATAGATGATTAAAATATTAAAGTATTAATTATAATTACTTCGTGTTAACATTAATTGCTTTCCTTTGTAAGCAAAAAAATGTTAACATTAAATATTAATAATAATATGAGAAAGTTTAATGTAATTTTAAATATTTAATTTTTTTTTATGTATAATATGTATTAAAATTAGTCAATGATAATGTTGAATAGTTATTATTTTTAAGTTCTATCCTACCAAAAGTTAAGTATTATTAAGTAATTTTTTAAAAATTTAATAATATTTATATTAAATTTGAAACTACTTATAGATAATTAAAATATTAATATATTAATTTACATTACTTCATGATAACATTAATTATTAATAATAATATAAGAAAGTACTGGACAAACATTAAGTAACACCATAAAATATTAAATATTTAAAATATAATTTTTATATATAATAGTAATATTATTTATTAAAATTTCTCAAATTAATGTTTGAATAGTACTTATTTTTAAGTTCTATCATAAAAAGTTAAGCATTAATTACTAATTATTTCACATATATTTATATTATAGTTATTACTTGAAGAAAAATATTTTAAATATAGTTAATGAAAATTTAAACATGTTATATCATCTTATTTATTTATTATATGTCTTTCTTTTACTCCTATTATTATGTAGACTGCTCTAAAAATAACTAATTTTATAAATTACATCATAAAATTATAGTGTACATTTCATTAGGCGATTGACAAATTTCCTTAACTATTTTTATATATTATATTTTCAAGAATAACTTCATAAAAAAATTAGTTCGTAATATTGAACAAGACCAAAACTACATAAACTACACAAAAGATATTGTTTTTTTCTTTTTCGAAAGATAAAATATATATATTAAGAAGGAGTATACACCTTAAATAGCGGCCGACACCTAAAAACGGTCACCCAAAAAACACAGTAGACAAAGACCACGCCACAATCCAACACAGGAATGTACAAAACTCAGCCAGAACAAGGCACCCAAAAAAATAAGAAAAAGAACCCAAAAAAACATCAAAACACAAAAGATATTGTTTAGAATAATTTTTTATACATTGCTAATCAAACCATAATTAGAGTTAGTAAAAAATTATTTTTACACATTTACATAGTGCATTTATCCGATAGGCACCCTGAATGAGAATTGCATAAGAAAGTAAAGTATTGAACAATATATGATAGAAGAAAAATATAGAAAGAAAAATGAGGTGTCTTTTGGGGATCAATATCCTTTGTTCCCAAATTATGTTTCATTCTCCGTTTCACCAATGAAATTGTGTCATGTCAATTAAAATCACACATATAAAGTTATAAATGTCATACCCATATATTTTCTAATTGACTTATCAAAATTTCATTATTAAGACAAAAAATTAGATATCAATTAGGGACTAAGGATCTTGATGTGTAAGTTGGATGTCTTGATTATTTGTATGTTTGAGTATTAGTGCTTCTTCCACACAATCCACAATTTAGGGTCCAATAAGTCCAAAAACGTACTTGGCCGGTTTAACCCTGAATGTTTTAAGGTTTGTTTTCGTGGATGTTTTCTAAATATCAACGAAATATGTTTTCAGCTTTATTTTTTGGTTTCTTTAAAAATAAAACATGAAATGTGCAAACCAAACATATTTTATTACTTAGGAAAAAGAAGAAAATTTATTATTAATGAATTCATTTTTTCAAACAATTTCATTCATTCTTTCTATATCTATCTAGAGGTAAGTAGTCAACTGGACGAACCAAATCCTAGTGTTATTAAACTCAGATCGATTGTTGATCGGTCAAGATTCTGAGTTGTTAGGTTATTGATCAAACTAGTGAGTCACTAATTGACCCGGTTGACTTGATGAAAATTAAAAAAACAAAATAAAAATTATAACTTAAGCTAACATTATTAACAAATTCATACTCTATATAAAAACAATTTTTTTATATAATTTCTATTTAAACAACCAATGAAAATAATGAGACAATAACTAATAAAATATATAAAAATTTATTTTAATTTTAATTTTTTTAATAGAAATGGAATGTAACATCCTATTTTTCACCGCACGAGGACTACACGATGAGTGAACGGTTGATATCTTTAGTTAGAAATTGTTTGATTAAGTAATATTATATTTTTATATTAAGTGAAGTAATATGATTGATGCTTGTATTATATATATAGAGAGAGAGATTTCTTGAGCAAGCATACTTGATTGGAAGAGGAATTAGGAAAAAAAATGCACTGTAAACATCTTTAATGAAGAAACCATCACTTAGAGGAAGAAATTGCTCACAGTAGCTTTGAGTGCAGTCATTTTTTCTACTGGTGAGAAGGTACCTAGGTAATCAAGGCCTTTCATTTGGGTGTATCGCTTAGCCAATAACCGTGTCATCAGGTTATGCTTGATTTTTTGTACAGTTTTTTGCAACCAATAGGAGTTTTTTCAGGTGGAAGGTCAACAATAATCCATGTGTTATTTGTTGCAAGGCACTGATTACAGCATCCATAGCCTGTTTCTAACACTCAAATTTGACAGCTTGTGTAAAAAAATTAGATTGGGGAGTGCAAGTAATGTTAACAGTGAAAGCACAATTTGAATGAGGTTGTGCAACAGAAATCTAGCTCTGATACCATACAAGAAAACCAGAGAAAAACAAACAAAATGAAGGAACTGATTGAACTTATCATTTTCCTTATTGTTATTGATCTCAATGGAACAATATAAATAGAAAAAACCTAACTAACCTTCTAACTATTCACACAATAGTTGATAAACTAATTAACTAATCACATAACCTTGATTAGCTTATGAATCCAAACCAAATTTAGTAGCGAAGAAACGACGTATTGAGATTGTTCTGCAATTACTCTAATTGAAATCTGATTTCAAGTAACTTTTTTTATTTCGACTGTGGATTCTACTTCGTTCTTGTCTTGAATGTTTAGGTATTTTCAATTGCAATCAAACCAACTTTTCACTGAGTCACTTCTACTCCACTTAAACACCTATCCAGTTTGTAAACAGACTTAATAAAGAGGCTTCCACGACTCATAGATAAGAGAAAGTTTTGAAGTTTGAACTATTTAATATACAACATCACCCTAGTGAGTACCATATAATGTTAAGACAAAGTTTGCAGAAAGTACTTCTCCCATTACAAACAAACTCGAATGTGAACTAGAAACTCCGTGCTATGAAACTAAAAAGTTGAAATTTCTGTCAGAAATTCAGTGTACTTTATTGCCTTCGTTTCCGCTACAAATTGCCAGCCCAGATATCTCACGAGCCTCAGCAACAACAGAATGCAGATCAGAGACAGACCAGGAGTATGACCTCCAAGGAGGAGGAGGTTGCGATTTATTTGCAGAGGATGACTTATTATTAGCATGTGGGTGAGGATGAAGAGGTGGAAGAGGGCAAGGTGGAGATATTGATCTGGAGCTGCTTTCCCCCTCCTCATTACAGTCACTGCTGCTCAAATTAAGACATGATTTTCCTCCACCAATGTTAGCTGATCGCTTTGAAATTCCACCAAGATTAAACGCGCAACTACGACTCCTCGCAATGTTGCGGGCAAGCAGATTCTTTCGTTTTTTGGCATAAGGGTCCTCTGGCTTTACCATTTCTTGCACGGAAGTTACAGCTGCAGCATCTGCTAAGCTGGTGTAAGACCTCGATTTGCCGCTATAAAACTTGGATATGCCTTTCCTGAATCACACAAAACCACACGACTTAAGTTAATAAAAATTGATCTGAAGCAAAATTTTCACATCATATAACCATTACATTAAAATTAAAAAAGATATCCAGTGGCCAATGTTTTGGTAATCTTGTAGTTTCAATTTCTGAATCAAAATTTTCTCCCTCTGGTCAAAAAACAGTGGCTAAAGTTCGGTCATAAGAGGAACAAGTTGTTTTTCATAGCACAGGAATTTGAAGCCTTTTTTACCCAAGTAAAGCTTTTCTAAGAAGGAGTACTTAATTCATTTTTGTTCTACACTGAATGAATCAGATTCAAAGCTAATATGGCCCCTCGTCAATGTGTAACACCTAGTACTAAATCTAGTGGAAATACTAACTTTCTGACAACCCAAAAGCAGGGTTGGTAGTTGCATCTATTAATCCACTATCCACTCCAACCTCGTCATATCTAAATCCAATTGAAGCTATCCAAAAAATTTAAATGATAGGACTGGTTATAGTTAGAGGGTTGTTCATGAATCAACCAAAATATTTATTGAACATCCGTATCGGTATAATGAGCGACATGTACTAGGACATAGCAAAGTCTAGATGCATGCAGTCCAGAGAAATACAAAGGTGACAAATAAATAAATCTAGATGCATCTATTTTAGAAGAATGAAATACCTTTTGATAAAGAAGCTTTTAATGCTTCTGGTTAAGATAACCTTATTTAATTAATGAGAGAGAAAGTTAGAAATTATGACTTTTTTTAAATAAATAAAAACTTGGGTCATACTTGAACTCTTGAACAAGCTTAAAAATAACCAAAGTCAATCCATTCAATCCAAAACAAAGGTTCTTATCTTGTTTAGCTTAGATCCTTTCTTCCCCTAAACTCGACCTAATGAGATTACCCCCTAATTAAAATTGGTCATCAATGTATTAAATAAATAACTTTGTCAATGAATCCTAATTGAATTGATGGGTCTTTTTGGTCCATTATTTGGAGCCAATCTAAATTTTTATGTTCATTTGCAAGCTGTCAATTATTCATCCCAACTTAAAAGCCAATTTACAGTGTCATAAATGATCTATTCTGCAAATGCATCATGAATTCATGATGTTGATAAATTTTAGTCATTTTTAGAGGAACAAGCTCACCCTATAAGCGATCTTGAGGCCCTATAATTAATTACCCATGGAATGTAGCCTTCTTTTACCCTACTCCTTGAACACTATAGAAAGATGCTCTAATTCACAACCCACTAGTTAGTAATATTTCTTTTGATGATGGAACAAGATATATTCCGTAAACCACTTACTCTCCCCAACATAAAGAGCAATTCATTAAAATAATGAACGGTGAGAAAATGAAAGAAAATGGTATCCAACTGTATGGAATTTTTCTCATGATAAATAATCAAAAGTCCACAACTTAGATGCTCCTTAACACTAACATAACATGACCACAGTTTACTTGATTAAACAAATACCCAAACGAATCATTTCTTCACTAGGAGCAACTCAGGGGTAAAACAGTAAGTTACTAAATCCGGCAAAACAAGCATAGTTCTTAGTTATTACAACCAGATGCTAAAATCAATAAATAACAGAACCCCAAGTCCACAAATCAGCGATTTATTGGTTAACTACACGGAAAGTTTGAAGCTTGAAGAAAACCCAGTTAAGAAAAAGGTTCCAATAATAGTATGTACTTACTTGAGGGGTAAATCCTCTTCCAAATCATTCATGGTATCCAAGGGGCTTTTCTTCAACTCAAGTTCGCCGGAGTCTTCCCGGTCGGAGTCGTCTTCCGACGAGGCACTGTTCCTCCCGATGGAGGAGGCGTCGCTGCAGTCGGAATCGTACTCCTCCTCTTCCGGAAAATCCTGATCGCAGATCGAGACGCAGGGGATGAATCTGGACCTTCCGATTCCAACTCCTCCTGGATTGGTTTCCAGAGCGAACGGCATCGTTTCAGTAGAGAGAGAGAGAGAGAGAGAGAGAATAAGATAAGAAGAAGAAGAAGAAGAATAGTGTGAATGAATAGAAATGAAATGGAATGACGCTAACAGCAGGTTAGAATGGAATGAGTTAGGGGTTTATATATCTGGTTAGGAGCACATGGATGTGGGTATCACAATTCCTGGCCATAGCTGATCATAAAATAAACAAAAAACATAAAAGTTATTGAATAAATTAATATGTCAAATTGTCAATATTCTACTAAAAAAACAAACTGTAGTAGAAAGTAAATAAAAATTAAAAAAGGAAGTCACATCTTATCCTCATAGGATAGAAGAAGAATAATAATAGTAGTGTTTCAAGGAACAGAAGAAACTGTTTAGCAGGAAAAAATGACTTTTATCTTCTCTTTTTGAATAAAAAATGTTTGCTATATACATTAAATAATGAGAAGTTGGTTCAAACGGTACATAATTAATTTCCTTTATGAAAAAAATTCATATTAGTGTTAACAGAGTTTACCCTATCATGATATGAATGTTTTCTACGCGCACTATGAAGAAAACAAAAAGTGAAAGCAGAAATAAATAATAGATGTATAAGTGGAAGAAAGAAGATGGAATCAAAGTTGAATTGAAAGTGGATTGGATTGGATTTACCAATAAATGATTGAGTGTGCACCGTTGGATTTACGTTAGAATATGATCTTTGAAAGGATGAAGTGGATCCCACAGCACCCACCATTTTTTATTTATTCGTTCCTCTGGTTTGGTGTTTTTTCGTGATAATATAAAGTATTAATCATCATCACTGGACACATTCTCTTAAGCCATTTGCCCTACTCAGCGGCTGTAAATGGTTTCCTTGTTAAATCAACATATTTGGATTTAAAAGACACAGGATAGGAGTATTATATTTTGATTTTGATGTGGTTAATATTGATTGATTTTAATTAATGAGAAAAGAAAATATCAAGTAACGAGGAGGGTGGCACGTTGGTGGCAGTGGATTGAAAAAGTGAGTCAATCCAGATAAGGCGACGCATCACGTGTCTCGGTCTCCACGCTCTGTCTTCGCATGGCGGCAACCACCCATCATTTACGGGTCCCACATCTCCCCTCCTTGCTAGTTGGGCCTTTACTCATACTGCACCTTGTTTTACTCGTACCACAAATTTATAGGTTAGCCTCTCTAACTTACCTTTCAAAAACATGTTTTCTTGTAGAGAGTATCACACTTTTTACTTCGAGCAAGTGTTATTGGGCCTTTTGAAATCTTCCACTATTCACCATGAAATCTGTTATATGACCTTTACTGGCCAGCTAGACTGCTGAGATTAACTTCTTCAGGTTAGAATATGTCTAAATTTTTTGTTTTCAATTCTCATATATAGACTCGTTCAACTCACATTTACTTACCATCTCACATGATTGTTTCTTACCAGGCAAATTTTACCAATGTTTCTAGTAACATAATTCTCAAAGAATATTTGCTGCGATGTGGCATGAAAAGATGCTTCAGAGTCTAACACTCAAGACTCTTGTTTGCTTCCTAAATAACATATCAATGCATCACCTTCTCCCGAGTGGAAGCAGCCTTTGCCTTGTTCTTCGCCTAATGATTCTTTCATGCACTCTATTGATTTTTGTAGTGCTCAGACTTCCCAAAACTCGATTGGCTTCGAGTAGTGGGAATTGTGATGGCTTCTAGATTTGGACCTGCATTTCTTCCTCTTAAGCTTTGTATGAAATATTGAAGATGTTGATGATTCTCTCATCTCTCTATGTCTGATCTTTTCATTAAGATCCGGATCATGAACATCATTGAACTTCAACTTATTATCTTCTCTTGACCTACTCAAAGTTGTGACAACGGATAGTAGTATTTAATTTTTTAGTAGAGAAAATAAAAGTGCAAAGTCCAATCTTAACTGAACTTAACCAAGTTACACTTATATTGAGTTAATTTTATGTTGCGTTGCTGATGCACCATTTGCATGTTAAAAAATTACTCCAACAAATAAACTTTATTTAGAGCACATAACTTTACATATTAGAAAGAACTGACATTTAATGAAAATATTAATTCATTTTATAATTCTTGTACCAAATGCCAGAGTGACTTATATAAAGGAATATAAAAAGTATCAATATTATAAGCTATTTGTTTTTTATTTCTTAAAATCTTAGCTTCTACAATAATGAATCCTTATTTTAAAAGTTTGTTATTGTGAATACATTTTGAAAAATCAATTCTTATTTAAATGAACCCATCAAAATTTATGGCATGACGAGAGTGTTTTCAGTTCTTTTATTTGACATATTTCTATCCTTTAAATACGTATTAAATTTTTAAAGTTTTCAATAAAATATACAAATTATGGATAATTTACTTTAAAGGAAATAATAAGGGTATGTTTGGTTCAAATGAGGGAAGGGGAGGGGAGAAATTTTAATTGAGGGGAGGGGAAGGGAGGGGAGGGGAGGGATTTTAATACAAAACATGTTTGGTTCATAGGAGGGAGGGGAGGGAAAATAACTCTTTTTGGGAAAGGGTTTTATAATTAAATTACTTTTCTACCCCTTACTATTTTAAAAACAAATTTTAAAAACAGAAAACATTATAACCAACAGCAATGAAATACTAGCAAACAAGATAAGTACATTTAAATGGAAAACAAAAGCCAGAGAAGTCAAAAAGAAAGACTGTTCAATTTCAACAAAACAAACTCAGCAACACTTTCAATCTCATAAAACAAGTCAAAAAGAAATCCAACAAAACAAAATCTGCAACACACCAAAATGGAAAAAGAGAAAAATGGAAAGGAGGAGAGAAGATGGAAACCTGGGGCTATGTGTGAGAAGCAGTGGCAGGGGGCGGGCGGGCGGCAGCAGCGTCTGGCGGAAGGGCGGCGGACGGCGGACTGCAGGCACGGCAGAGAAGCAGGAAGGACGATGGATTTGCAGTATGAGAAAAAGATAATGAGAAGTTTCAGCAATTTAGGTTTATTCAATTTGGGAATTACAAAATTTGGGTAAGGGTATTTTTGCCAGAAAATCTATTTCCCTCCCAATACCCCCACAATTGGAGGGAATAAAAAATTGAGTGAGGAGGGGTTCAAAACCCCTCCATTCCCCTCCCCTCCCCTCCCCTCCTAAAGAATGAACCAAACAAGTAAACTTTAAAAAAATCTCTCCCCTCCCCTCCCCTTCCCTTCCTTCCCCTCCAACCAAACAACACTCGTCGTTGACACGGATAGAGTAGTGGCGAAGGGTGTTAGGGACTAAACCCTTGTCTCTGTTCAACCCAGCAACTACCAACTAAGCACCGCACAAGGCAAATCGTTTGCTACTGGGGATGTTCAACAGCATCAAAGATGACAACTTTCTTCTATTTTGGGTGAATGGGGTTTTGATTTTGATGGATACATGTTCCCTGTTTTGATCATCCATCAAATCAAATTTCCTCCATTTCAAGTATCATGAATTTCTTCTTCACACAAAGATTTCACTCTAGTATCTGAAGAGGGTCATGCTTTCATTTCTACATGGCGTCGCCAACCCTTTGAGTCTCTCATTCTCCACGAGGGTTCAAGCTTCCAAGATAGCATTTTCCCGTTCCCTCACTCTTACTCGGTTGAAACCTGCTTCCTGTTACAAAGGGTCAATCATAGCACCTGAAGCTTGGTTCGTCAAGATTGTTTCTACTCTCTTTCTTCGCTCAAACTCATTGGATAATAATAGAGTTTTGGGTTATTTTGGTAAGCACTTAACTCCTTCACTTGCATTAGAGGTTGTCAAAAGGCTAAACAACCCCATCTTCGGTTTCAAGTTCTTTCAGTTTACCAGGGAAAAGTTGAATTTGCATCATTCATTCTGGACTTATAATATGCTTTTGAGGTCTCTTTGTCAAGTGGGTCTCCACAATTCAGCAAAACTGCTATATGATTGTATGCGGTTTGATGGGCAATTGCCTGATAGTAGAATGTTGGGGTTTTTGGTTTCTTCTTTTGCATTGGCTGATAGGCTTGATGTTTCCAAGGAATTACTTGCTGAAGCTCAGCGCAATAAGGTTCGAGTACATGCTGATGTTTATCAGAACTTGTTGAACGTCTTGGTAAAACATGATAAATTAGATGATGCCATTTGTCTATTTAGGGAGCTTATGAGATCACATTCTAATCTTGAAACTCGCAACTTTAACATTTTAATGGGAGGTTTGTGTAGCGCCGGAGAAATTGAAGAGGCTTTTAAGTTTTTCAATGATATGAGAAGTTTTGGCTGTTTCCCCGATATAGTTACATATAACACTCTTATACATGGTTTGTGTAGAATTAAGGAGGTGGATAGAGCAAGAGATTTACTAAGAGAAGTTTGTTCTAAAAGTGAGTTTTCCCCTAATGTTAGAAGTTATACAACAGTGATATCAGGTTATTGCAAATTGAGTAAGATGAAGGAGGCGTTTTCTCTTTTTTATGAAATGGTTGGATCAGGAACCAAGCCTAATGCAGTTACTTTTAATGCGCTTATTGATGGCTTTGTAAAAGTAGGTGACATGGCTTCTGCACTATGTACGCCCAAGAAGATGCTCTTGCACGGTTGTCCTCCCGATGTTGTTACTTTTACTTCCCTAATTGAGGGCTATTGCCGACTTGGAAAGGTTAACTACGGCTTGGTTCTGTGGCACAAAATGAAAGCGAGAAATATTTCCGCTAGTTTGCATACTTTCTTTGTTCTTATCAATGCTCTGTGCAAGAGCAATCGACTACAAGAAGCTCATGACCTTTTGAGACAATTGAACCAGAGTGGCCTTGTTCCACAGCCTTTTATCTACAATCCTCTCATTGACGGATATTGCAAGTCTGGGAATGTTGACGAGGCTAATGCAATTGTAGTAGAAATGGGGGAGAAGTGTAAACCTGATGAGCGGACATTTACAATTCTTATTATTGGGCATTGTATGAAAGGAAGAGCACCTGATGCAGTTGACATCTTTTACAAAATGTTGGCAACTGGTTGTTCCCCAGATGAAATAACGATTAGAACTTTGAGTTCGTGTCTTTTGAAGTCCGGAATGCCTCATGAGGCTTTCAGAATTAAAAAAACTCTACTTGAGAACCAAAGAAATTCACTAAAAAAATCTTATTATGAAGCTACAAATTCAGATGTGCCAATTTCTGTTCATTAAATCACTACCGCAAATCAGTGATTAGACATGGCCTTCCATCCTCGGTTTTCTCTGGAGGAATACATTCATCATGCAAAGGGTAATTATGTTGTGGAGGTTATCAGAAGGGGAATTTGAAATTCCAATTCCTCCAAGATTTTCATTATTTTATTGGAACTTGCTTGTAGGTATGCTGTCCTCTTGTTACTTTTTCTTTTTGTTTCTTATGTCACTTTTTTTCTATTTCTATATATTCCTTTTTTTTATTATGCAGTTTTAGTTGATTTTCTAGTTCATTTCTGAGTTTATTACCTGAGAGTATTACTTAAAGTGTTATGAGTATGTTGAATTGCGCCTTTAAGAAAAGGAAGTGACTGAAATATGGAATGTTATGCGATGGAAATGTCATAGTAAAAAAAATAATGCTGGAAAAATATAGGAAGATTATTACTGAGAATTTTCAGTAACAGAAACATTTGAAAACTGGTGGGAAGGAAACCTGTAGGCTAAAAAAATTGTAATAATACAAGAGAGGTGATTGTCTGATGGAATTTTTGAATCTTGAGCATTATTCTAATTCAGACGTATTTGAATAAATCTATTTTGCATATTGGGTGAAGCTTTTTCTTTTGTTATATCTTAGTCCTCTTTTCTTTTCTGAAAAACAAGCAGCAACCTATATTAGGATAAAAAAATATTTGCTACATTTCCTTCGTTTTTATCTTTTTGCAAAACAGAATCCTGGAATATTATTTTATCTATGAAATCATGCTCCTTCGGTAGGGCTTAGGCTCCGGGAAAGGTCTGTTTTTCTCTGAACTCATTTGATTGTTTCCCCTTTGTTATCATGTTGAGTGAGCACAAACAAAAACTTCCTAACTATGTCTGTTATGTTATGATTCATTACAGTTGAGAACTTGAGATAACCTCAACTTTTGTCCCCTTTGTCATTCAAAATGAATCACAAAATAGACAACCCCTGCTTGAGGAACAGGTCAATTGGCTTAAGAGCGATAGCATTCAACATAGTGAATTCCTTGGAGTCTTGGAAATAATGGGACTATGCATCTATACATGGAATTAAAATTATATTTCTAGGCCAAAAGTAGCAACTTCTGTTTCATGTTTCAGTTTCATGCATAATTGCATTTGTTGTTTGAGTTACCATGTTTCCTTTATGACCTTAAATTATACCTGGTTTCCCCGACATGCAAATAAAATTTCTACTACCATTTGGAAGAAATTGTCCTGCCATTTGAAAGAAATTCACCAATTCTTTTTATCCCTTGCTATAAAATGGGCATCATGTGCCTGATGTTGAAAATTTATGATAGAATGTATGTCACGTTGATGACTTTGTAATAGAATCTGAATTAAGTCTGTAACTTCAGGGCATCGAAATTTGATGATTTAAGTATTTGTAGTATTGGTTGTTTCTTTTTTCCCTGGTGAGGCTGGCATAGATGACTTGAATGCTACCATGGCCTCCCAACTCCAGAGGGGGAAAGGAGCTATTAATCACTAATGCCCTGTGCTTTTATGGTTTTTGCAGGTTCATGGACAATACTGTATCTATTAGATTTTGGTAGTACTTGGAATGGCAGGTTTCTTGCTTCACAATGCTCATATAGACAATAAGTTTACCTGGTAGTTAATAAGCGACGTGTTCTGAATTGCGTTGTGGATAAATGGTTTACTTTACCACCGTACAGCACAAAACTTGATGGATTTCACTAATGGTAATGAGACAAAGTTTGCCATGTTGAATGATAAACTTCATCTAGGTTTGAATCCTACTGAGAGGTCCAATAGAGATCAGAAATTGTTGAAGAAAGAACATGATGTTCATGTTTAAGTTGAACTCATCATGTGGCAAACCATTGGGTTTAAATACTGTGTTCAGATGAATTACGTTTTGCATCAATTTTTATTGTCCAACCATTTTTGGCTTACATGGTCTTAACGAGTAGAATTGTAACATCTTAGTATAGGATGCTAGGTGATTTTCAATGACCCCCCCCCCCTGCTGAAACCATGTATATTCTTCATAAAAGGTAATCTAGCACGACTCCAAGAGTCACATAGGAATGACCCCCAAGGAGTTGTGACCATTTTGTGAAATTGGTGATTATATTTAAGAATGTATATACTATGGAGTTATATAGTTGCTTTTTAGCTTATATTGTATATGTACTTCTAGCTAAATAAGTAAATACTAAATAGACATTCATCATATCTCCCTTTCTTTTTGGTTGATGTATCTTCTCTCCTTTAGGTGGTGATTTTTAAAAATAACAATTTGAGTTTTGCGTAAAGAAAGATTTGGTTGATATGATGCTTACACATTTACTGGGAAATTTAATTAAAAAGGTGATTTGTATGTTTAATACCACACTGAATTGTATTGTAAAAGCTTTGTTTTGGTGTTTTTGGCTACCTTTGGACGGCTTGTCATGATCTTTCCGCTACTTTTAGGATTTTAAATCAATTTTAAGAAGCTATGAACTAAAACTTGGGTTTATCTAATATGGTCCCAGACCTGCAACAGACAGTCACCTCCCTCCCTTCTCCCTTCTCCCCTTTCCCACCTCCCCCACCTCACCCTTCCCCCCACCTCTGCACGCACCCTCAGTCTCCATTTCAACGCCATCACCGATTCACCAATCCCCTCCCTTTGAATCAAATTCACCAGTTCAACGTCCCCACCAAATTGTCCCCCTCAAGCTCAAGATATTCTCTCCAGATCCCACCCCCAACAATCTCCTTAATGGACCTGTACAAATGCCCTCTCTTCTTCATTTTCTGTTTCATCCTCTTTCATTCTAATCAATTTCCCCCTTTTCTTCATGCACTAGAATAATTGAGTTGATCAATTATGAATTATCTATTTTACTTTGTACATGGCTTTCAATTTGAACTATCTTTTAGATTAATACTTCCCCATTCATGCATGACTTCATCTGTTACTGCATCAACTAAGAAGAAAGAAAGGCTCAACTCTCCTGCGTCAAAACCGGAACTAATAAAGTGTTGGAGTGAGGCAGCTTTAGGTACTGTGGCTCCTGCAGCATCAGTGGCAGAGAATGCAGCTTGAGAGAATGTTATTATAGCAGTTGGAGGCACACCACACCAACAAAGCCTCCATGATCAAGGAGATAAACAGCTAGTTCTCTTATTCCAGTTTCACCTCCCAGATAAACAGGGACAAAGGTGTTGGAGGGGTGGGCTGAGGCGGTGGTGTTGGTGGGGGATGGAGGTGGGTAAGCGGTGGTGTTGCAATTGGCTAGGACTGGTAAATAAAGAGGGTCCAAAGTTTTTCTGTCCACCACTTACCCAAATACACACTTACCCAAAGGCTCTACTGAACTGTAAAATAGTAAATACTTTATATACTTTGTTTGCGCTGAAGGATTTTTACCTCGAAGTTCCCAGGTTTGCTCCGAGCATGCCAACCTTGAATTGCTAAAAGAGATGGGTAGCACAACAACTGCAGTTTATTATATATGTCCCTACGTGATACATGATTTACATACATACAGTCTGATTTCGTATTGTGGTTTATATCATCATCAATAAGAAATATCAGCCCAACTACAAACTTATTTTACAGAAACATTAACAAAGAGCTATCATGATATTACGATATTTCACGTTTCAGATGGACAACTATGAAGCATGACGTGCAAGGTGGAAGGAAGTCCCCAAGGCAGCCTTTCGGGCACCACACCTCTCCTTAAGCCACAACAGGATAAGATGCACAAGTTGCAACACCTGAAATTAAACCAAAGGGATTAGCCAAAACCGGTAAGGCAAAAATGATTAATATCAGCTTTATAAATTCAGAATTATGACTTCATTATCAACAACTTTAGCAAGGCCAAATTTCCACGAAGACGGAAAGGATTTTGAATTTTTTATATGTGCTCCTCAGAATCACCATCTCATGGTCTTTGACACAATTTACCAATCACCAATACAAGAAAAGGATAATTAGGTGAGATAACTTTAACTATTCTGTAAGAATTTAGGTACAGTAGATCCTTACCGCACATATTCTTCCCCAATTCCATCTTGAAGTAGCCATGGTCACCCCACGCACCTCCCCATGAATTTTTAATGAGCCAATATGGTACACCATTTTCGACTCCATACCCAACAGCAAGAACAGCATGATTCACATCCTGCCAGGCAAATCCAAATTTTGTTAACATCCCGTGAATGCATATCTTAGGCTCTTATCGCTAGTATTATCGACATGAAAAATACATGTATTGCAGCATGATGCTGCTATACCATATATTCGAGGTAAACAAGCAACGCATTAAACATGAAGCCAAACATTTTATTCCGAATATTGCATAAAACACTAGATTGAGGAGGATAAGTATTTCTCTTCTCTGACAGAATACTCACCATAGGGGTGCTGCCACAAGTGTCACTAGTGTAAACTCCTTCCTTATATAAACGGAAGTCATGCACCACTTGAAATGCCACACTAACTGGCCGAACAAAAGCAACTGCATGTTTCAATTCATCCTCAGCACCCTACACAGAGACAAAATTAAAAAGTTTAGAAAATCTCATTTAGATCTGACTGAGCAACTGAGGTATGAGTGATATCCTGCCATGTCGCTTAAGAGTCAATGGCAATGTTAATTGTACACATTGGAGTAATTATCAAGCAAACATTTAATTACCAAGGTGATGTTGACAGAGTCAAGGACTCGAACAGCAACGTTTTCTGCTTTAAATTTACAGACACCATCTTCTGCGGTGTAGGGATATGCTTTCTCTGTAGCGATGCCACCATTGTATTTAATATATTCAAAGGCTTGGGACGGCAAACCACCGTTGCAGCCAAAGTTATTGAAAGCACCGGCACAATCCACTAGCTGCTGCTCAGAAAGAGAGATATTTGTTCCATAGGCCTGCGCGTAAGCTGCCTCCAGTGCTCCAGTTGTGCTGCAGGTGACAAATGTTTGAGTTAGATGCATGAAAAGTAGAATGCTTTACTCATTATAATCTGTTTCTCAGGGTTAAACAGCAACCTGAATGTCCAGCAAGATCCGCAGTGGGCTTGATCTTTAACCTCGCTTACTATAGATTCTTTTCTCCAGTCTTTCTGTACAGAATAACAAACGGAAAACAAATTCATACAAGGCTCCTAGGAATAAAATTTTGGTGACAAACAAACAAGGACTCAGGTTGCAACCTGACAGGGATAAGGAAAGGTATATAGAAAATCAGTTGTAGAATGGAAGGGAATGCTAATACAGAGAAACACACTAACTTTGTTAGTTACATTCTCCTTCGATGCACACACACTCTACTCTGTTACATCACTTACTGACGCGCTTACATACTTGTACTGGTTTTCAATTTCCAAAATCTAGAACAGCCAACAATGAAAATGATGTTGTTTGGGACTATGCGAATGAGTACGTTATCTGAACACACATTAAAAAGAAAAAGTCGGTACATGGATATGCTGAATACTTAATCTAGTTTACAATTAGAGTTTATAGCAATTCTTGCATAAGCAAGAGTGTCACAACAGAATTGATTAATATAGTAAAAATGAGTTGAAATTGAACTAATAATGTTTGGATACAGTTATTATGAGAAAATGATTTTGTAGGATAGTGTTGTAAAATCTAGTTGTGAAATCTTACAATTGATCGTGTCAACTGCATAAGCTTGAATTTATAGTTAAATTATAGAATTGATTTTAGAGCTAGAATCAATTATGAAACAAACATCCAAAGTAAGTTCTGACAGTGGAGAATCAATAATAGGCAATAGCACTTACAAATGTGAAATCAAGCATGCTAACAACCAATCAAAACTTATAAACCAATCAAACACATCAAAATAGTCCCTCTCCTCCTTTCACCTTACTTATCTCTCACTTTCATTACTATCTTCCTCTTTAACTCTTCAATAGAAAGGTTATCAAAACTTGTGGTAAGAGTTATTCTACTACTAGTATATTAAGCTTTAAATTTAACATATAAGCAAATTCTGAAGTTCATCTGTTCCATGGAGTGACGTGATGCAGTTTAACATAGAATTTCAGAATGGTAGAAATCTATCAGCTACAGTTTACAGTCACCTCAGTAGGAAGATTGGCATCGGTAAGCTTGTGATTGCCTTTGAGAGTGGCAGAGCAATTTTGAGCAGCGCCGAGTTTCTGTGTTCTGAACTCCTCCCAACTCAAATCCGCAAAATCTGTGATCATTCAACATCGATCTTCTCACATCAAAATTGAAAAGAAACAAACAATCAAACAAACAAAGTCTGAAAGAAGAAAGAGCACGTACGATTAAGACCGAGCTTGTAGGAGAGGCGCTTCTTGTTGGTGGATTTGATGAGTTCGAGATTCTCAGAGAAGATCCGGAACCGATGCTGAATCTCCTCTACGGTATCGTATCGCTTGCGATACCTGCGAGCGAAGCGTGCGAAGGAGAGAGCATGGCGGGTTTGACCGATCACCTGAAGAACCTGCTCCTCCAGGTCTGATACCAAACGAATTGGATTCGACTCCTCGAGGCTCGACGACGATCCTGCGGCCGCAGCCACACCAAGCACCACCGTAAGCAGCAGCAGCGACCACCGTGCCATCTCTCTCACTCACTCTCTCCGTTGAAACTAAACTCTGGCTACGGTTCGTTCAATCAATCTATCTGTCTTTATATGATTTTCTTCGTTTCAAATTTCACTTCCTATTGGTTTAGCTTCGAAGCACCATGATGATTGGTCTCAGGGAAAGCGCAATGACCAAAGTGTCCTCCAACGGTTTTCAGTTTCACTCTTGCTTGCGTCCTTCCTTATGTCACGTGATGTACATGGATAAAATCCTTGGATAAATACATTCCTATTCCTATTCCTATTCCTATTAAAATGGATACGCAATAAATAATTTACGTGAAGGAAAATTACGTGGTCACACACTATACTTCTCACACTCAATCGAGAGATACACATAAAAGAAAAATGAGTAATATAATTTGTAATGTGATAAAACAAAAATGTGAATATAAAAAGAGAGAAAGAAAAAAGGATGAAAAAAAGTGAGAAGTGAATATATTAAAAATCTTACTTGAATTATTGGATGTGTTTTTTTAGGGTTAATTTAGTCAAAATGTCACTTCTCCACCAAAATATCTAACACCTAGAGTATGTCATCATGTTTATTGTTTTCTCTTAAATATCGGAGCATCATTTTCCTACGGGACCCATTATGATAGGTTCCCAATATTTGTTTAACATACATCAATGAATTCTTAAGTACACGCATTATATTAAATTAAGAATGCTTTTCACGTATGTTTGACTTAGACGTAAAACATTTCAAGTACTCGGCACACTTGGTTGTACCTTAGCTTATTAATATTTAGTCGATTTAATTTTTATAGAATGTGAATGGAGAATAATTTTTTAGAAAAAGTTTATTCATTTAGAATGATTTTAGAGTTTCAAGAAAATTAGTATTAAGATTGCCGACAGTGAGTTACAATTGTTATATAAAAAAATCTACGAGATTCTGAGATCACATTAAATGGGTAGGTCTCTCCTAACAAATTTTACTCCATACATATTACTCTGGATTTTGCTCCCCTGAAGTGAGAGATAAAGTGAAAAAAAACCTTCAACTGAATGGTTGAGAAGTGCGGCCAAATTATTTTAATGTTTGCTTATGTTAATGAATTTACACATTTGCAAATTTTTTATTTGCATTGTGTTGGAGACTATGAGGTGGCAAGGAGGGTCTAGAACAATTAATATTTGATTGCCAGATCAGCAGAGATGGAGTGTTAATTCGTTCAGTGAGCGGTTGGCGTCACATATGCGTGGCGTCTCCATACTATTGTGTGGTCTGCTTCCCCTTATGTGCAGCTCTAGAGTGAGCGTTGGGTCGTTAGGAGGCTCATTTGACTAGTTGAGTGGCACTTAATACGAATGGTAGTTTCTTAAGGAATCATAGTAGAGCAGGTTTTGGAGGGTGGTTCATAATGACCTTGGGGTTGGATTCTTGGTTACTTGGGCTTTACAAGGGTGTCTAAAATAATTAAAACTAAGCTGCTTGCAATGTTGAATGGGTTACGAATTTTTTGGGATCTTGGGTTTCGACTGATTCGACTTTGGCACCTCATCTCATCCAATGGAGCTATCCAAAGTTTCATAAGTATGCCTCCATCATTAATCCTATTTGTTCTTTTGTGCACATGGATTGGAATGTGTCAGAGCTTCCGCGAGAGAAATGCGATGACAGGCTTCTTGGCTAAAGAGAGTGCTAGAGTTGGCGAAAAAGGTTGGGCTAAGTTAGACTTTACTTAAATAGGTCTTACCTACTTAAAAAAAATTCAAGGTATGAGTTTGACCTATTACTCGTTGTAGGCTTTTTTTATGTCTGAGTCTGATCATTATGAAAGGTTGACCTGAAAGCCTATTTAAATATATGTTTTATCATATGACATTCAATAGACTGATAAATCTATTTATAATCATTTCAATAAACTTATAGGCTAACGAGCTAAAATATATTAATATGATTATATTGTATATGTCAAAGTAAATAGCTCACTTGCCGTTTTATAAAAAAAAAAAATATATATATATATATATATTTAAATTATTATATATTGTATAGTCTAACATGTTTAAACATAGAAATAAATCAATAACTATTGAACTTTAAGATATTATAATAAAAATGCAATGTAAAAAAAAATAAAATAATAATAAATAAATTTATATTAATTATATTTATTTAAGTAGACCGACATGTTAGGCTTATGAGATTTTTTGAGAAGTAGACAGAGTCACATACCTCTGTCAGCAGTTTAACCTACTTTCATCCCTAGAACGATCAATTATACATTATCTAATACCTTTAACTAGGCATTGTTTTGTCTTTGTTGGATATAGAGGCACCTTATTTTTTAGGCGTTAGCTTGTGGTCTTGTTTTTTTTTTCTTTTGCTTTAAGCATTTTGTACCAAAAAATTCATTTCAATTCAATGTGCATCACTACTTTCTAAGGTAGACATATTGATATCCTGTATTTCTTATGAAACTATATGCAGCGTGGTCCATAATTTTATTTTACAAGCAAAATAACTATAATAAAATTGAGGATAAGTGAACTCAAAAAGCTAAGTATGTCATCATCATCATCATGAAAATGATACGTACAAGAGAAACAAAAGACACCATCCTTTCTTAAAGTAAAACTTGTCCCCAAACACTGTCAGTCTGTCATTCAATTACACAGTACTAGTAAACACCAAATTCTTCACCTACTCTGTTCTGTTTACAGACAGCAACACTCACAGGAAACATGAATGAAAAACTCGGGAGTTCCTTCAGTAAGCATAACACAATATGTTGTTAGCATATATATATTTAACCATGATTGTGCAGGATTAGAGTGTTAGAGAAAAAGGATATAAAAAGTTGGAATCTTTAATGACTATTTTACTACTATCAGAAGTTGCGTGTTTGTTCTTCTGAATGCAACTCCTCTAGGCTAGAAACAAGTTCAATTCCTTTACATGCATAAGATAAGGAGATTCTCAATCTCTTTGTCTGTATGGAGAGGATGGCCTATTCCACATATTTTTTGACAATGCAAAAACGATATCCAAATCATTGTGCGCTATCCAAAACTCGGCCTCTCATTTTTTCTAATCTGTTTTTCACCAATTACTTAATTTCGTTGGTAGAAGCTTCCATTCGAGTCGAATGATTCGACTAATGGAGGTCACTTTACTAGGACGTTTTTTAATTTTTTTTCTTCTTAATTTTGTGATGCTTCAAGCCAAAAGTGAATTATGTGTTGAGAAGTCTCACATTAATTAAAAATATGATTAAGATAGATCTTATATATGGAAAAACACCTCAACTCTCAAGTATTATTTTTGTGATTGAGTTAGATTTCTTAAATACTAGACCTTAACTAGATATTTAATTATGTTTCAACTGTTAAAGATGATTTTCTCTCTATTACTCTTTATATGACTATAGCTTCCTGCAAATAATTTAAGAACAGTTGAAGGATTCCAAAGGGGTATTTTACGACTAACTTATTATTAAAATCTGATATTCATTTATCTATTTTAACATCCTTAAATATTAAACAGTCTTTGCCCGTGCATAGTTCTTGCAAGTTGCAATAATTGTGAATCACATCATACCTCTAGACGATTGGTGGTACAATACTGGAAAGTAGTCAGCTGAATTAAAATCCAAAATTTTCTGTGTGATCATTGTAAGTGCCATTTTTTATGTGATACTTCTAAGTAAGGCTAAAAATTTTTCTTAAAAATTTCAATTTATTCATACACTATCTAGCCACCGCTATTTTACTATATTTCTAACATGTTGCTTCTCATGTAGGTTCTGTGTGAAACTGCGTGTAATTGACGGTTCAAACTCTGTCTCCATTGTTATATTGTGGCAATTTCAAGAGTTATAAGTAGAAAATAATTGAAAATACTTACATTTGATGATAAAGGCAAAGTTTGTTCAGCGACAACCAATATAATTTATAGATATTTTTTAATATTTGATAACTTCCTTAATTTATTTCAACTTTATTTTCAAGTGGTTAACTTAATTGATATTTATCTTACATGTTGAGATTATGGTAAGAGTTTCAAGTATGGACTATCATTTTATGACTTTCTTACATTTCAATTTGATACCAATTTTCTACTTTCACTTGATCTTCATATTTCTACAAATCTACATCAGAAAATGATGTACCTTTGATAATTTCATTAATTTTTATTGATTAATGTCTTTATTTCTTATATATTCTTATACCAATAGTTTTTGCTACATATGCATTACACAAGCCTGATCATTAGAGTCACGGACGACATTATATACTTGTTAGATAAAAAAAACTAAAACTCTATAAAACAATCTAGAAGTGTCTAGAGGTATTTTGAATTTTTATATATGAATAAAAAATTATATATCAAAAATAATTTACATATTCTTAGTTTGTGTCATCTACAAGTTAATTTAGTATGAAAAAATATTTTTACCCTTAAAAAAATATTTTCATGTTATGTAGACCGGTTCATATGATTTTTTAATGTAATATAAGAAATTTATTATTATTTGATTTTCTTTCCTGTTTTTCTTTTCTCAGTTTCCCTTATTGCTGAGATTTAGTCTACCTCTCTGTTTTATTTCTATAAACTCAATTTGTATAAGGGTTTCGGACCACCCGTGTTAGTTTAATTCAGTTTTTACTTTTAAAAAAAAATTGATATGATTAATTTACAATGTATAGCCATTCCATGGGGTTTACTTTAACAAATGACTCGTTTAGTGATCAAGACAAAATAAAATATGATAAAAAAAGTTGATAGCAATATAATAAAATAAAAGTAAAATAAACTCTTTTCCTATTGTGTTCAGCTTCACCCACATTGGCATCATGGAAGCATATTTATATGCTGGGTTTGGTGGGCCGGAGTCTAACTGAAAGAACTAATTCTGTTTCTTTTTCGGCTGAAAGAACCAAGTTGTCTCAGCATTTATTGTTAGGCCTTTATCAAAAATTAAAAATTTTGGGCCTCGTCTTTCACTAGCTGATCCCCTTTGCTTCGTAATCAACTTAACGGACCTATATTAGCTAATAGTAAAATTTATTATAAGAGTAGTTAATAAATTACAATGATAAGAGGACATGTTTATATGTTAAACAAAGTCATTTATTATATTACATATCAAATGTATTTTAAGACTCTTATAATATAGGTTGTTTTTTTAAAAAAAAATTGGATTCTTATAATTTCTATCGGTAAATGAATGTATTCAACGAGAGGAAAAGTTAAGAGTGTCTCTGATCGTAGTGTGGGGATGTAGGCTGAATGCATGGTGACGTGCAGGACATCCGTGGAGGCGCACAATGAGAGATGTACATACAAAAAACACTCAGACGCTCTAGTCAATTTTTAGATCGAAGAGAAACTCAAAGTCTTAGAAGAATCTTCAATGAGCAAAATGATTAATACTTATATAATTAAACCATCAAACTTGTATTTGTAGAGTGTGTTATGACCCGTGTTTGAGAAACTTGGTCGTAGTCGAGTCAATGTGGACAACTTCCGAGTGAATGGCCACGATTGGGCTGCCTTTAGGCGTTTAATCATGCCGACTTTACTTTTGCTTGATTGACATTTGGACAAGGTAGATCTCGCTTTGATTATCATAGCTGGTTGACACGACGTTCATTTAGCAGTAATTCATCTAAGCCAACCAATACGATATTGAGACTAATAACTATATTGGGCTGGCTGGAATAAAATATTTTAAAATTGAATTATTTACTTCTTCTTATCTCAAATTCAATAACTAGAGATGTTTTAAAACTCACATTATCTATGTACTACAAAACTATTATGCATAAATAAAGATACAAAGAAGAAATATTTTGTGTCTCTTTTAGAATGAAATAAATAGAAACTTGACAAATATGAAGATAACCATGTTGGGGGAAAAATAGAACAATGAATTTTTCTAATATTCAATTTTGATTTTTTTCAGTAATTTATGTAAGATAAATATATATTTATAAATAAAACTGAAAGATGGAAGAGACAATATTAAGATGTAATGAAGGCTAAGATGAAATTGGCCTTTGGTAAAGAAATCCATATCAAACAGAGGACATTCTTCCTTGTTGTTTTAATCATCTAACCCTTCATCAGTTGAGGAAGTTTATAGAGCTGTACAAGGGGGGAAATCTCTGAAAAAAGATAATTAATGGTTAAACTGAGCATATGGCAAATTTGAGGTGGTAAAGACCTTAAACAAATGGATCCACTAAATGCATTAGACTCAAAACAAATTTGGGCAAATGTTGATGGATGACATTGCAAATCAAGTAGTTAACTCTTTCTTTATGAGCAGATGATGGACCTCAAAACGAAAAAGATAAATAAACCGCATAACAGCAACGATCACTCCTACACACCTGCTTCTATGGCGGTTTTTGAGTGTGGTCGGTATTGTCATGCGGTCGATATATAAAGGTTGGCCCTGAAAATGCAGTACCTCTACCTTTTAGATGGGCAAATCAGTTGGCGTGTTTAAGAAACTCCCTCTCCTCATTTTGACCAAATCACATTCTATAATGGTCAACAGCTTCGAAAGCAAGACCACATCGCCCTTGTTGTACCTAATATTATATGACAGCATGCACATGACGTCCACTTTGCAATTTTTCAGATTAAATTCACATTAGGCGTTCCAACAACAACATATATATATATATATATAGTCCCATTTTTTACCTTACAAAAGCTAAACGATTTATTTTAAACTGGTTAATTGAATTGCCATCGATCAAACTGTATCACTGAGAAATGATATACATATATTAATATACCTCTCTACTGTGTAACGAAATGGAGTTGTGTCTCGTTTGAAACTTGGACTTTTAATAGCACACAAACAAACAAATAACAAGTTGTGTCTAAAGAAAGATAAAAGTCAGCGAAAACGCGCAAACAAGAAAAAGCAAAAAAAGTACAATATGTTTCGGAACAAAACGAGTTTAGGGTCTGCTAAGTATCTTAGGTTAAAAATTCAAAAAGTTTGACCTTTTTTAATATCATTTTCTTTTCAGTTTTTACGGATGTTTTACCAATATATCTTAGATTTAAAAAATACAAATTTATAATAATATCTTGATTTTTTTATTACAATTTATCCTAACGGCCGACTAGGCATGACAATTTAACCCGAACCGGACCTAATTTGATAGAAAAAATCCACTTTGGTTGGGTTTGGGTTCAGTTTAACCCGATTTTCAAGAATTCAGGTTTGATATTAGAAATTCTCGCATCTGAACCCGGACCTGAACTAGCCCTATATATGTGAAATTATGAAACTAACCTTATATTAGTAAAGGTTAAAATATTTTAAATTTTGATTTTCACAAAAATTATTATTTTAAGTCTAAGGGTATGAAAAAATTTGTGTAACTAGTTTTTTTTTTTACTCTTCCTAACCTCAAACTTAATAAATCCAAAAAAAAATATATGGTAGAATGACATAAAACATGCTTATTTTGCAAAAGGAAAATGACTTAAATATCGAGTCAAATAATGATTGGGGGCTCAAACAGGTTCGAGTCAGGAAAACTCGAAACCCGACGCGTTTGGGGACACAGTTAGTTTTTTCATCCCTGTTGAGTTTGAGTTTGGGTTTGACTTTGAGTTTGGGGAAGGTAAAACTCGACCTCGACCTACCCTGTTGTCATCCTTCTGACTGACAACTACGATGATACTCTTTTTGAGGCTCGAAGATCACATTAAGTGGGTAGACGTTATCAAATAATAGCTCAAGTGGTAAGAGCTGAGGAGTATATGAGTTGAGAAGGAGTCGAGGGGTCAATTTTTAGAGGGAAAATTTTGGCCGATTAAAAAAAATTGAGTAAATCTCTCCAAACAAATCATTTTTCATACACACCGCGCATAAACCGAACATTCAACTACATGTTTAAGGATACAAACTATTTAGCAAAAGTCTAGGACTTGTTGGTATTTACTTAATAATATTATCCTTTCACTTTATTAATATATTTTTTCATTTTATTTGAGAGTTTAATTTTGATATACTAACCGTGTAAAGAAGTTTTACATATGCATCCAATCAGAATCCATTAATTTATCATATCATAATTAAAATTGAATTTAAAATTATTTTAAATGAATAATAGAGAATATGATTAGATGCATATGTAAAACTCTTTACACTATCGGTACATCAAAATTAAACATTAAATATGAAAAGTTGAAAAATAAACTTGGAAAATGTAATTGAATCTTCTTAACTTTATAAATAATAGTAAACAAACAACAATAAAAAAAAACTACTAATGTTAAAACCTAAACGAATAATTCAGTGTGAAATTATGACCAAATTTGGGTTTTATTCATAAGGAGGCTTTACCTTTTTGAAGTTGAAAAGGAAGAGCACTGGAAGGTGCTATCCCAATATCAAACGTTCTAAACTGAGAGTCACTTTTCCAAATTTATTACCACACTAATGTTGCAAAGTCAAGGAGGGGTAGCCTTGTCATTATCATATTTAACCCAACTTCTTAAACTTTGGACACATATCAAATATTTAATAACTTCACATTATGGTCTTCTCATCCTTGCCAAAACAACAACCAAATCATCACTCTCTATATAATTAGAATAACAATTCCATTACTCCATGTATTAAAGGACCTAGACAACTAATCTAAAAGAAGAAAAATACAGAGGAAACATTCAATAGAGGGCTACAAAAGGAGCCTCAAAAATCAAATTTCTGAGTAGTTGAAGATTTTTGCTAGCTAGCATTCTTAATTTCTCTCCCTGTAAAGTCTTAAACCCACCCCTTATATATATTCTCATTGATTCCCCAAGCTTCATTGAACATAGCTAGAAACATCAAACATTTTGTGTTGTACAGCACAAATGAGATTGTACCCATCTTAGAAAACCGAATCAAGTTTGCATTTTGATCTGAAATTCTCAACTCATCATGAAATTCACATGGAAATCAATCTTCCCAAGTTGTTACAAGGGTGATGAGTACTCCTCACCTAAGCCAGCGACGGTGGTGGCTACAAAAACTGGTTCTTTTAACAGGATTTCCATGTCGGATTTGAGTTTTCCAAGCACCACAGCGCTTCTTACAGAGGATCTCTCCATTTCTCTAGCAGGGTCTAACCTCCATGTCTTCTCACTTGCTGAGCTCAAGATTATCACACAGAGCTTCTCTTCCAGTAACTTCCTCGGAGAAGGAGGGTTCGGACCGGTGCATAAAGGCTTCATTGATGATAAGCTCAGGCCTGGTTTACAGGCTCAGCCTGTGGCTGTTAAGCTCTTGGATCTGGATGGCACTCAGGGCCATAAAGAGTGGCTGGTGAGTTCTTTGATTATTCTGGATCCTTTTCTTATTAAGTGCTTTTTGAGTTTGGCCTAATTGCTTTTGATTCTGATGACAGACTGAAGTTGTGTTTCTGGGTCAACTTACCCATCCACACCTTGTGAAATTGATTGGATATTGCTGTGAAGAAGAACACAGGCTTCTGGTGTATGAGTATTTACCAAGAGGAAGCTTAGAGAATCAGCTATTCAGAAGTAAGATTCTTGTTGTTACCACATCCATGACCATTTTATTTTATTTTATTTTTTCCACTTTGCTTAGTGTTGAAGGATAGACTTTTCTTTGTTTTATGCCTTAATTTTTTTATGGGGAATCAATTGCAGGATACTCTGCCTCTTTACCATGGTCAACAAGAATGAAAATTGCTGTTGGAGCAGCAAAGGGTCTAGCTTTTCTACATGAAGCAAAGAAACCAGTCATCTATAGAGATTTCAAAGCTTCAAACATCTTGTTAGACTCTGTAAGTACCACTTTAATTTCTTATTTGTCTGACATCCTATAATTTTACTTCAATTGGATGATCCCTTTCATCAATTAGTTTAACTCACTCTCTCTATTGATTTATTCTTGCAGGACTATAATGCAAAGCTCTCTGATTTTGGGTTGGCAAAAGATGGTCCTGAAGGAGATGACACACATGTTTCCACTAGAGTTATGGGCACACAAGGTTATGCAGCCCCAGAATACATCATGACAGGTAAATTAAACTTACCAATTCTGATTAATTGTTTTGATTATAAATGAGTACATTTGGTGCATGCCATTTACTGCTTAGTGCAAGCATAGCCGTTTACCGATTAGTGCCAGCATCTGTGGTAGAGGACTAGTTACTAATATCTGTGGTGAAACAATGAGTGATGCTAACTCAATTATCTATGTTTTTCTTTATGTAGGACATTTGACAGCAATGAGTGATGTGTATAGTTTTGGAGTGGTCCTCTTGGAGATTCTAACAGGAAGAAGGTCAGTGGACAAGGCACGCCCACCAAGAGAGCAAAACCTAGTGGAATGGGCCAGGCCAGTTTTGAATGATTCACGGAAACTTAGCAGAATAATGGATCCAAGATTAGAGGGACAATATTCTGAATTAGGGGCAAAAAAAGCAGCTGCATTAGCTTATCAATGTCTCAGCCACCGGCCAAGAAATAGACCTTCAATGACCACTGTGGTTAAGGCTCTTGAGCCTCTTCAGGATTTTGATGATATCCCAATTGGACCCTTTGTTTACACTGTTCCAGCTGTTAATAATGAAGGGCAGAAAGATGCAAAAGAGGGTGAAAGTACACCTAGGGAGAGGAAGAGAGAAAATGGCCGTAGGCATAGTTCTGATGGGAATGAAGGGCTTAGAGATGCAAGAGAATGTGACACACCTAAGGACAGGAAGAGGGAAAATGGTCACCGGAACCAGCATCGCCGGAAGCATCCACTAAAATCACCTGATTCACGGTCACGGTCGAGGAATGAGGGGCACCAAAATGGCAGAAGTGGTGGATCACACTCACCTGAGCCCGCAACTACAACTGTAGCCGCAGCATCGAATGAGGGGCACCAAAATGGCAGAAGAAGTGGGTCACACTCATATGAGGCTGCAACTGCAACTGTGGCTGCAACACAGAATGAGGTGCACCCAAATGGCAGAAGACGTGGATCACACTCACGGTCACGGTCGAGGAATGAGGTGCACCAAAATGGCAGAAGTAGTGGATCACACTCACCTGAGTCTGCAACTGCAACTGTAACCGCAGCACCGAATGAGGTGCATCAAAATGGCAAAAGAAGTGGGTCACACTCATACGAGGCTGCAACTGTGGCCGCAGCACAGAATGAGGTGCACCAAAATGGCAGAAGAAGTGGATCACACTCACCTGAGTCCGCAACTGCAACTGTGGCCGCAACACGGAATGCGGTGCACCAAAGAAGTGGATCACACTCACGTGAGTCTGCAAGTGCAAGTGTGGCTGCACCACGGAATGAGGCGCACCAAAATGATAGAAGAAGTGAATCACACTCACCCGAGTCCACAACTGCAATTATGGCTGCAGCGTAAAAGGTTTTGGAGTCTACACAACGGTATTGCGACCACAACAATCCGCATTTGTTCACAAGTTCACATCCACTGCATCAGAAATGCATTGAAGTATAGCTTAGTAGACAGGTAGATCATACTGTAAAATGTACATAGTTATTTTGCTGAAGAATTTTTAGTGTGTCAAATACTAGTACCAATAAAAATTTTCCAAAGTGAGAAGAGAGAACAATTGTAATGGTTCATGGACAAACATGCTTGTTTTTTTTTTTTTTTTTTCTTTTCATGTTATTTATTATTCTTCAATTTTGTGAGGAGGAAGTTACTGATTATTTTGAATTGTTTATAGTACAATGATGAATTATGTTCCTTTGATGAATGATGAATCAATAGACTAGTTCAATAATGAGATAATTACCAACTACGATTTGTTGAAGGAATATTTAAAATCTGCACCTAAAGCGAGTACAGCTAAGTGGGTTTGACCAGACAACACGTAAAATGTATCCAATTGCAAATTTTATATCAAGTGCAGGACAGCAGGGAAACCGTCCTCATTAATGCTTTGTAGTTTGTGGCAAATTCACTTAATTACAGATTTAATGACTCAGTAAATTCCAAATTTATGATTAAGTAGTGTACATCATCAATTCCCTGTTTGTAGTGGTAGATTATGTTTCCTTTTCTTTTTTTGTTATGACAATTACTATGTATGTATGAAACAATACCAATACCAACTAGCTCTACAGTGATTCAACTCTTTCACTCATTAAGCAAGTGGTTGGAGATACGATTCTTAACTTTTATGAGTAGAAAAAACCCATTGATTAATCGCATACTGCTCATTATCATGAAGTGAGAGATTAGTCTCACTAATGCCGACTAATAACGTGGGTTGGAGATAGTCTTACTTAAGATCAAACAATACTGGTACAACGTCGTTGTATGAAATTGAAACAGCAACATAGTGAGGTAATCAAGTGATTAGAAACTTCAATAGCAGCTGGATATCTTTGCATCACGTTCGTTGACAACGCGCTTGGTGTTATTTGAATGGTGAATAAATAATCACAAGATTAGGTGGTGATGAGCCATCGGAACATTATTTTCAAAACTTGTAAACTTTGTTCAAATTTCATTTGTATATTATATATATATATCGGATGAACTATGACTGTCAAAATTATGAAGAGACTTATCAGCTTCATGAAAGTAGTAATTAATGTAGTCTTTTAAGAACATTGGTTAGGAAATCTTTACCATAATTACGACATTAGTTAACTTCAAAATTATGGTAGGCGATTAATTTGTGAAAGTGTGGACCAGTGAGAAAATTGTTATCATGATGTGGTCCTCGGAATAATAATATCAATGAATGATGTTAAATTCATGTAAGGTAAACGTGCATGACAGAATGCAATGTCACACACCAACTTCAACTTAGTGCGCGAAAACAAAGAAATCTGACGTGTTAGATGCACAATGAATAAATGAGTTCGTGATTCATAAACCACTCTTAGGTGCAGATACTTAGAGATAAAGAAGAGAATAGAAAAAAGTAATGAATGTGATCTGATAAAAGTGAGAGATAAAGAGAAAAATTAGGTATAGTGTTTATATGTTTATGAATATTTTTGATGCAGAATAATACGAATGAGCCTGACATCTCGTCCACACGAAACCAGACAGCACAACTATGATGATAAACATGACAAAATAAGGCAGGAAAATATGTTTATATATGCATATGTGAGTTATAAAATTTATGATGGAGAGTAATTATATTGAACTAATTCGTTAATCATAGAAAAAATTAAAAGGGTACTATTTGCCACATTAAGAGTGGTGCTGATTGTCAAAATATGTAGGCATTTAGCCTTGACATTGATTAGTATTTTTAAACTATTATTAAGAGGGCAAGTGGGCATAAAATTGACATGTAGTTGTAGACAAACTGTTATGGCAAAATTATATAACATTAAATTAAAGCAATTAATTAACGGTATATGATCAGTCCTGTGCTTCAACAACAAATCCACAGGGTTCTTTTTCTCTCTTTTTATTCTCCATTAACACAATAATGTTTGAGTTAGGTAGGATTATTAATTTACTATAAACTAACTCACAAGTTGAGTGTCTCCTTCATGATAATATGAGTTACGTATTTTCTTCTAGAATACATATTATTATTTTGGACAATAATTTTTTATGTAGCTTTTACTACAAATGAAAAATAACATGTAATATTCTCTATATAATAAAATGTGACTAAAACAATACAAATATGAAAGGGTAAAAGCACCTCTATTTAGACGAATTTAATCCAAAAAGGCCAGTAGCTGGCCTCTAGAAGCTTTTAGGAGTTTTTTTCTTTCTCTCTATCTTTCTATTTAATCTGAGTACAAAAAAAAAATAATAAACATTTCAAAGAACATAATTAAACATGCTTCCATGCCAAAGCAAAGTTGATCCTCTTTCTTATTGTTAAGCAAGTCTCATTAATGATTCAAATGGGCCTGTGCTAATTAGGTATTTCCCAAATGCCGAACTAATATATAATTCAGGACAAAATAATAATACTTGCACATCAAGGTACAACACAATGACCGAGTTTTTTAAGTATTTAGTTGGGAGTTTAATTTCTGAACGGTACATATATGGAAAATGATTTATTGAAAGAAATTTACTCACTCAAGGTGATCTTAAGAAAAAATCTGTGGGAGCATGATCATTTTGACAAAACAAATGGCTATAGCTGCTTTTGCAAAATCTGTGGGGTACCAAAAACGGATAATATATGCTTATGGGAATTATGAATTATATATGTAGGGAAACAGCAAATAAGGATAAAGGTTCATCATCATATTCAACACGTACTCAGTATATTATAATTTAAACCAATCATAGTCGACCAGAAAACAAAAATCAACCATAGGCTCATAGCCTTGATCTATCTTCTTTTTATTCTGTGTGTTTTAGATAGTTGTTCAAACGTTCTACAGTTAAGATTAAGATAATCTTGATTCTGTTGGCCGAAACCATTTTTTGTCAAGAGGCTAAATAGAATATATTTAAGTAATTAAAAGTTAACAATCTCTTGTATTTAACGCTGTTGAGTACGTAATCCCAGCCATTATAGTGGGATTGCAATAAGACTTGAAGATGAGTGTTTCCACACCTAGCTAGCTATTTCACACTACTGTTTCTAGCACTCCTCTTTCTCTAATCAAAAGGTTGACTTGTAACTTTATTAATTTGACACATGTTCTACTCATTTTCTCTTCTTCATGAAGACGGCTTTAACGAGTTTCATGATTTGATTACTTAGTGCCTATCACACTAATGATCGCTTAATTGAAAGATAAAACCAATTAAGGGGCGTAACTATGTTATCTTTTTTTGTCCCGTGGAGTAGGACCTGAACTGGAGCATCATTTTCTCAAATAGAATCAAGACTAAGAATATATAATGATGCACATGAAAATAAGTAATCACATGGTCGATTATTTGCCACTACTCAATCTTAATAAAATACTTCTGACACCATCTTTGGGTGGGGTTATATACCATCTCTGTTCAATGCATATAATCAACATTCATTTTTTCTCATCTTGCTAATGAATATTATAACATTGCAGCTAATTAACGGAAAGATATGTGCCTCTTTATTTGTTTTTGTTTTACCATGTATCCTCATAACCGATAATCATGAGATTAATCTACTCGATAATGAGATATCATATTAAGTGGCTAGGTTTTTTTCAATCAATCATTCTCTATACACAACACTCATATATCAATCTCTCGACTAAATATTTAAAAAACACATCTATTTATTTACAAATTGTGCTTAAACAATACTTTTTTCATACTCTACCTTTCTCATTCTTTCTAATAAATACTTTTTCATAATGCAAGAATTAAGAATTTGACATGGTTTTTTGCGAACCTAGCTTAATATAGGTTTTTTTTTCTTAATTTACTAAAGCAAATGGGTTATGTTTAAAGGATAAGCATCATAGACAACACCATTTCAGTGAAGATTAGTATTATATCCATTTGATTTTTTATTTTAATTACAACATTATTACCCTACTTCAAACTTTGTCCAATTACAGGGACCTTTTGCAAACTTTTTTCCGGGAAGGGACCAATTCCAAATCTTGGTACAAACACAGGGACCAAGTAAACCATTAACTCTTCATTTTACTATTTCTTAAACAAATTTGGAAAGGAGAGGGTTGACCGGTTTGGGACCTGTCTTGTGAATTTGCTTTTCGGTGGTCCTTAGTGGGCTGGGAAAGTTGCCAACCGTAGACCCAAAAAAAACTGTTATTTTCGCAGACTGCATTCTAAATTTTTGTCTAATTCTTCTTTTGATAGTCGATTCAACGTCTACTTTCGAAATATTAACTTGTCTAATCTTCTCTTTCTTTTATATCAGTAAATTTTAAAATGTGATAGACATACATTTGCAAACACACTTGGGCTTGTTTGGTATGTTGAGTATAGAGTCAAATAGTATAAGATTAAATTGTATTAGACTTGATGAGATAAGACATGGTAAAGATTTAATATTATCTAACATTTGTTCATACTTAGTATAACTTATTATATAATTTAAATCAATACAATTCACTGTTTAGTGAAGTATTGAATGATGATATATAATATAAAAATTAAATATTTTAACAAAAATTCTATTCATGACTTTTTTTTTTTTGCGGTAGCAGCAGTGTTGCAGGGCGGTGGTGACAACAGGTGAAAGTGGTGGAGGTGAGTGTAGTGGTGGCAATGTTATAGGGCGATGGTGGTGGAGGTGGAAGGGTTTTTTTTTATCGATCAAATTTTCCTTTTAGGGTTTGATCCCCGGTCCTGCTCCTTCCCAACTCATATGTTCCCCAACTCTTACCACTTGAGCTATCTTTCGGGGACGGCGGAGGTGGAGGGTGGTGGGTGATGGTTCTGGTTCATGAAAAAATGAATACATAAAAATAGAAAAAATAATAAATAATTTGAGACCACCCAACTCCTTAGGCATACATATAGGTGGTCTATGGCTGACCGATATTGCACATCATCATTTAGCGGTTGCCATTCTTTTCTTGATAGCGGGTCACATGTATAGGACTAACTGGGTATCGGTCATGGTATAAAAGATATATCGCTTTTGAAGCTCCTCCGAACCAGCCCATGAAATAGATCTCATAATCTCAATGCATGATTTAGGACATCTTCATGCATTTCAGAAAAGGAAAGGTAGAACATGGGGATTGAGTATCAGCACTGAAGGGACATATCCATTAATTTGAAGAAAATAAACAATTAATTAGCGTCTCTCACTTATATGAAGGATAATGTCAGGTTAATTAAAATGATTGATATAAGTGAGAGACGTTAATTAATTGTTTATATGAAGAAACAGCATGACATTTGATAATAAAAAAGACAAAGTCATAACAACTCAGTAAAATATATAACCGAAAAGGAGTTATAAATAATAAAGTTTTAAAGGTATAATATTACAACAAATTAATCGAATGATTAGGTTGGTTCGGGTTGAAAACAATTAATTCGATAATTAAATCGATTACAATTGGTTTGTTCAGAGTTAAACCATTGGTTTGGTTTGTATCATCAGGTTCATCAGTTGATATAAATTGACGAAAACTCTTATGCATTACCACCTCCTTGTATCTTTCTTCGCTATGTTACCGTTGGTTGTCTCATTTGCAGATAACTCAGGTAATCGTGTTTCGACTGGTCCATTCGCTTCGATAATCACTCCGACTTTCTTTTGAAGAGTTCTTCTCTCGATTCCAATATCCACTTGCTCCCCTGTCTATTTGCGTGGATATATGAAAATGGAAAGGAGAAAATACCATAGCTAATATAGCATCACAGTACAACTTGTTTATTGATCTCATCATGTACCTAAGACACATATGAAGTAAACTCAGTTTAAAAAAGGCAATGAAGGAAAACATCACAAGATCGAAGTGTAACTTTTCTAATGATTCTTATAACCAACCAAGTCATAAAGGGATAAGAAACTAATTTCTTCAAGAGAAGGAAACTTTGATTCAAGGATATAGCATTTGTCAATATAATGAAATAATCTTAAGAGTCATTATTTAATACTTTTGTAATTTTACCATCTTTTCAGTAGTTCTCTTAACAAAAGTTCATCTTTCTTTCCTTGATGGAAGAACCTATAGTTAATAAAATCTTATTGATTGTAATGAAGTCAATGTTAATGTAAACATACTAAAGGTCATCAAAAAATGTAAATATTCTAACAAAACACTTTTATCCAGACACAATTACTTCATAAATTATGCTGAGGAATTACAAATAAAGTATACATGATCTTAAAGATGATACATATAAAATGAAAAGCATAAATATATTACCATAGCTAATACACAGTCTGTGACTTGTTTATTGATCTTATCATGTACCTGAGACACAAAAAAGAAGTAAACTTAATGGGTGAAAAAAAGGAATGAAGGAAAACCAATAAACATTTGAAAATTTAGTGTAAGCTTTCTAAGAATCTCATCACCAACCAAGTTATAGAAGGGTAAGAAGCTAGTTTCTTCAAGAGAAGGAAGCTTCTTGTTAGGGATGTAATATCTATTAAGATAATGAAAGATCTTGAGAGCCAGTTGGTCATCATTTCGTAATTTGACCATATTTTGAGTAGTTCTCTCAACAAAAGTTCATCTTTCTTTCCTTGCAAAGATGGAAGTACCTACAGATAAGCAAGTCTTATTAATATTAATAATGTTAATGGTAATGTAAATGCAAGTAATGCTAACAACACACATTTATTGGTTCACTTTTTGCACATATTTTATGATCAGACTAGATTTTTAAAAGTTAATGTAATTTTAAAAATTCCCTAAAATTCTAGATAAAATGTGTTATTTTTAGAAAAGGGGTCCAATAATAGAGTATACTATTAGAATTTGGGTTAGACTACCTCTACCCCAAAAGCTAGCTTAGAAGTAAGGGATGTTATACTCTTTATAAACACTTATTTGGTCATACCTCTATTCAATGTAAGCATTCTCTACTCATGTTGAAAAGTATGTTGACAGGTATTCCAACCTTAAGATCTTCATCTTCTCTCAACAATGGAAAGAAAGTCTGTCTAGATTTTCCTTCAAATCACTCTCTATCACCTTCTTCTCAAAAGATTTGCTGCCCCCTTCAATGTAGTCCCTTATGCTCTCAAATGGAGGCAGATCTTGAATGTAGAAACTCTACATGACCATATTAGAATTTAGGAATAAATTTGAAGTTCAAATAATGCATTTTTCAAACTCTCCCCAAGCACAAGGCACATTGAAGAGTATACATAATTTTTCCTCTTAATGCAGGCCATGTCTAAATAAATTGACACAAACACAAGAAAACAATGTTTGAAGTTGGAGAAAATAAAAGTAAAAAATAAATAAATTGGGCAACAAATTTAAAACCGCATTAATTGAAAGGGAGAAAGGTCTTGCAATAGAAAGCTATTCTTCAAATTGCAATGCCTAAAATTTGTTCATAAAGAAATTATTAAGTCTTGGGGAAAGAGATGGTAGTCATGGAAATGCTCATATTTCGAATTAGTAACAAAATAGAAAATCAAGCACAACCTAGTAAAGATTTCATTTGTATGTATTGACTCTAAAGGCTTGACATCTATGTAGTCATAAATCTTCCAGGGTATTAACCTAATCGTTGTAATGGTTTTAATTTATGTAATTTACAAGTAAATAGGATATATACCTTAAACTTGGCAAGATACCCAAGCTTTTGGACAATTTGAGCAAAATGAAAAATTATAACAGATTAACTTGACAAAACCTCTTATTAACATAAATTTAATAGGCTAATAAAAAAAACAATATAAAAGAAACTCATGAAAACAATATGGAAAAAAAGAAGGAGGGTCAAATCACAGCACAATGTTAGTGGTAAAAAATGTTATTTTAACATGTAAGTATGTGAACCTATATTGGCAATGAAATTAATGGGAAATTAAATAATACATTCTTAATGAATAAAAGATAAATTTGCATAAAATTCAATTCAATTGCAATTCATAAAATGCAACAAAATCAGCAAACAAAAGAAACTTCAACAAAATTATATGTAAATACTTAAAGGGAGTAAGGAAGAATGGACGACTTACCGCAATCACAATGTGGCTGATTACTTAATCAAAGAAATCACAGTCGTTGATATGAAACAAGGCAAACTCCAACACATAGTTACAGAAGACACATAAGTCATCATTCCATCGCTTACCGATCTAAGGAAATGAGAAAACACAACAACCTTGAGCAAGAGATCACAAGAACCTAACCAAAGTATATAAATGAAAAAATGATAAAACAATAAGTGGAATTGTAGAAATAGATATGATGAACAAGCAAAATTGCCTGATTAAGATGCAAGAGAACATAAGCACTAAAATCAAGTAAGCCCTAGCACCACAGCTACACAAGAAATTGGGTCGATGGAGAGTAAAATGAATCTCCCTGCCGGCGGCGGTGGGGAAGAGGTGAATAGAAAACCTAACCCTACTGATGTGTTTTTGAGGGGTAAGAAAAGGAGGATGAGATATTTAAAGAGTAAGACTGGGCTTTTTGTTGTCAAATGGTGGGCTTTGCTTGTAGGCCGTGACAATGTTGAGATTATTTTTTACAATAATAACTTTACATAATTTATCAGTCCTTTAATCAACGATAATAAATTAGTTAACAAAAATATTTAAAGACACTTAATAAGAAAAAATCAAAATAATATTGAAAAAATAGAAAAAAAAATGATAAATAATAAGTTTAAGAGGCATACATATAAAAGTAAGATTTGAAAACAAAAACAACTGGGTGTTCCGATTCGTTTTGGGTGAAAAAATAAATTTAAGAACTAAACTGATTGTAAATAGTTTGATTTTAATTTAACGTAAAGTGAACTAATTAACCACATGATACAATAAAATAGTAAATTATCATGTTCATCGGGTCGATCTGAACACAACTAGCAGATGTTCTAGCTACGCATGAACTTACTATTCATGAACAAATGAGAGTTAATGATAGGCATTCTTTATTTTGCTTTGTTGAGTTTTATTTGGATAATGCCTCCACATTTATCAAAGAGGCAGGTAGGTTTTTTAGTTTTTAACTTTCTTGTTTTTGATTTAGTTTGTTCCATGCGGCTTTTAGTCTTATTTTTCATAAAATGTAGAATCTAATTTATATTACTTACACTGTAAATTATTTTACACAAAAATCTAATTTTATATTTCATGTTTTTATAAATATTTTATATTTTAATTTATTCACGGTACAATAAAACAGTGAATTGGGATTATGGGTGGAAATAAACTGGGTTAGGTTGGACTTGCTAAAATAATTCTGACCTACTTACGAATTTTAAGGTTTGAGTATGACTTGTTACTTGTCATAGACTTTTTTCTAGGCTTGAGTCTGGTTTTTCTGAAAGTCTAGTCTAGTCTAATATCCTATTTAAAAGGTGTTCTATTATAACACAAACACATTCAAGTAGACCGACAATTCTATTTGTACACATGCATGTAAACAAACTTGTAGGTTAACGATGTATTAATATCATTATGCCATCTCAGTTGAAGTAAATATGTCATTAGTTAATTTCTGACAGGCCAAGCTGTGGGGGCTCCTCTTTCGACCAGCTTCTGAGCCACCTGACCTGAGGATATCTTAGTCGACCAAAAGGAATGCCCTAAACCATTCGCCATAAGGTCGAAGGGTGAATCAGAAAGAGACGCATCGCCCAGCCGGTGTCCGCTCAGCCACTTGAAGACCAAGACACAGTGAACTAAGGCAGGCAGGACGACCAAATGCTATAAATACAAGTTTGATCATTCATTTACATAAAATGTTATTCATTCTTAAAATTTAGAGTTGTGTTCCAATTGAATCTTTGGGATTATCTACTAACACTTGAACTGACTTAAACGTGAGGGTGTCTTTTGCAGGTAACCCCTTGCAGTGGGACCTCGAGTTCCGCCAAAATCTACAGGACAACAACCACCTCAATCCGCTGTAATGAGCAGGCTGGACAAGAGAGACCCTGCTCACATTCTCAAGAGCAAACACGAAAAATCTGGTTAAATTGCAATATCCAACACGCAGAAATACATAATTTGCATAACCAAACTCTAAATTGTCAACTAAATTGCAATTTTCAACGTACTAAATTGCAGACTTTTTGATTTTTTAAAATAATAACAGCGTGACTTTTACTTAACTATTTAAATTGTTGGAATGATTAGTTTATGACATGATATCAAAGTCTTTATAACCAAATGGTTTATTGTTTTATTGTTATTACTCCCAAATTGAATATCACCCCATACTAAGTGAGTCTGTGCATTGTTGCTCTTTAAAGAACCCAAGGACACTAACCTAAGACTTATATAATGAATAAAATTACTGAATTAATAATACTTATTTTATTGGTTAAAATGAATAGAGTGAGTTGAGATGAGTGAGATTGAGGCATATATACTGCTGTTGAGTTTTGGCAACAGCAGCAACATAGCATTTTTTATTGGTGAGGGTGAAATTGCAATTATAATAACATGATTAGTGTTGTCCCAGCAGTAAAAGCTAATGTAACAAAAGATGGCACAGAACAGAACATTAATTAATAACGTTACTACTACCTGGCACGCTCGCAGGCTGTTCTGAGTTCTGAGTTCTGACATAATGCTACTACTACTACGCACCACCAAATATGCAAAAATGCAAAAACCAAAATGGTTGATGTATTCACGAATCCATATTCATCTCACATTGAGATCCGATCTTAAAAATAATAATAATGCAGCCACAGATGCAGCTCACTCAGGTCAGGTGGCACGGTCAATTTCACGAATTTGGAAACACCACGGATGGTTTTGCTTTCCACTCCCGAACACCCCATGTGTGACTCATTCACTGTGTATCTCATTCATTTTTCTTTCTTTTATCTTCCTTCGCCACACACACGCGTGGTGCCTGCACTCTTATTAATCACTGTTATGTTATCTTGTTCCAGTCGGATCTCTATGCATCATAAGCATGCTAATACTCTTTTTATTTATCAAATATTTAAAGCAACTACATTCACATAGTCGGATCTCATTCCATCGTTGGCAGTCATAAGACTAATCTACCGAGACTCCATATAGTCCAATGTTGTACTAACCTTTATTCGCTGTGGATCAGTGTTATGTTGTTACCGCAGTACTGCATAGTAATATTCATATTCTAGACGCGGTCATTTCAATTTCTAATTACTAGCTATACCCAAGTGTCTTATTCCGAACGAACTTGGGGTGAAAGACCACTAATCTGTGTAGTGTGGTGTTGTAAGTGTACTACGTTTGAAAAGACATTTCCTGTGTCCTGTGTCAGTTATGCAGAAAAAAGGTGGCTCACAGTGAGCACTTACTTTCCTGCCGTGCCATTTGATTATTTCACCGATCATCAACTTTCTTGTAGGACCACCAGAGAAATTGAAACTTGGGAGGGAAAATAAAATATAATTAATAAGACAAAAAAGAACCCATTTCTTTTTCTTTATTTGCTGTTTTTGGAGATAAAAACACTTTATCCTTGGCATGTTTTGAGGAAGATGGCAGATTTCACAATTTGTGAAAGAAACCAACTGCTTTTGGTAATCCAAAGTGGAAGATCAAAGCAGGCAATGGAACTTGCTCACAAATTGTGTTTGGTTGAGTTGGTTAATAGCATGTCAAAATCTCTTTAATCACTTATACAAAGAAGTAATAAAAAGTAGTTTCTGTCTTTCTAAAGATACTAAGTTTCACATTACGTGTCATCAATTATTCAAATACGTTATAGTGTATGTTTGTAAACTCATTTAAAAATCACCACAATAAAATTAAAATAATGGTCACATGATTTTAAGATCACCTTAATTTTTCAACAGGTTTTTACAAATGTCTAAAAATGTGATGTAAAGTGGGTTGATTGATTTTTAAATTTCACCCATTTAAACTTAAAAGCAATATAGAGTAAGTGCACGTTTTGCCACAAAGTGAAAAATGACAGTAAGTCAAAATCACAATAAATAAAAGCAACTTCTCACAATATTTGTAGCTGTCCACTATGAATTTTCTTTCAGGATGGTTTCCCACCGTGTTCCAAACATGCACTAATTTCATACCATGTTTGAATTGTCAAACCAAGTTTGGAAAGTTTGGTAAAATAATTCTTAACATTTTCAAAATCTACAAAACCATATTTTCAAAGATAGAAATTGTGGCTTGAGATTGAGTGTTCCGTACGCACAACCAAACAGGGTAAAATAATTTTGTACTATATTGCATCTTTCATTTCACTTGCAATGCAACAATGGAGATGGTGAACACTGAACAGCAAAGGATCGATCTTACATGACCCACAATTACAAGCGGAGCTATTACAACACTTGCTTCTTCAAGTATCCATATAGTGCAAAATCTAACTTAGAGAGAAACATTTATAAACCTTTATATTTCCAAAATTTATACTCTAGCTATTATAAATGCAATTTCGAAGACTAGAACTAGCTTCAAACTTTTTTTTTGCTTTTGTTTTTGGAGAGTATATACTAGTAGCTAGCAACACCACAAGCAAGGATTCCAACATGACTCTGTACAACGGCAACACTTGCTTACCTTTGGACAGATTGGGCAAGAACAAGTGCAAGTGCATTTGCAACTGCAGCAAGAAGGGCATGATGGGAACCCAATTTTGCAACTTCTTGGGAAAGTACAACAATTTCCCAAACCACAGCTATCTTTACAGCAATGTGATTTTGGACAAGGGCAACAACAACAGCTCCACTTTGGTAATGAGCAATTGATGGATGGAAGACAAGTGCTGCAACAACAGGAACTGCATGGTTTGCAGTCACAGCAGCATGGCAATTTTAGATGTGCAGATAGCCCATCACAGCAGCAGCAGATCCAAGAGAGGTTAAAACAGGGCATGCCACTGCAAAATAAAAGTTGCTCATGTTATTCATGATAGCTAAAGTTGCTGCTTCCATAAATGAAAATTTAACCAGCTTATCAATCATTGTGTGGTGGTATCACACCACAGCTAGGCTTCTTGCTCATTGTGAGATTCATAATTTCACAGCATATTTAGATCAGCTTTTGTTTCCACAGAACTAATTCTGAAAGCCAGAAGCTACTCACAGAAGCTTTTATGCTCAAAATTGATTCTGACTTTAGAATGAGTTATATAATATTTCCCAAACACGCACTCAGTAACATGCCAACTTGCTTGTATGATGCAAAAAATGTCAAGAGTGCAAAAAGAAATTATTTGCTTGAGCTTGATGCTTAGTCTTACTTAACCTCTTTCTTTCTTGTCTTAACATTCAATTAAGTAGCTGCACTTATGAAGATTTGGAATTGTTGAACCAGTACACTTTAAAAACCTCGATTGAATTACTACTCAACAATTAATTAGTAGGTATAAGAGATAAACAAGTGGTACCAGAGCCACTTCCAGAAGCGACGCGATCGGTGGTTCTTCTTGTTTCTGCTTAGAAGAGAAAGGCATATAAGTACAATGATTTCTTTTATGAACTAACAAAGGATGATTGAGAGGAACATTTCTTACGATGGTAGCAGAGGGTCTGCATTTGCAATGACATAATCAGCAATCCTGTAAAATTGTGACAATGTATCAGCAAAGTACCTTTAACTAACAACAATTTTCAAACACATGGCATGCAAGGAAGAACTCCACAAATAAACATACTCTTTGCAGCATCTTGAAGCTGGTTGAAGGCCTTCAACAGACTTCAATTCTTCCTGATAGATACAAAACTGTCAGTAAAATCTGTTTTTAACACAGAAACAAGCTTACACAAACTTAATCCAAATCGGGAAATTTCCCAGTAGTATCATGATGACATGCTTTTTGGTTAATTTTTATAGCATTACATCAAACACCTCATGGGGGAGGAGAAAAAATAATTAAAAAATGTTCACACACATGAAAAGAAAAATATCCCACAACCTGAGCAAATAGACCCAGAAAACAAGTAATGCACTTATTTAAAATTGTTTTCAAACTTGACAGTGAGTCCATCAATCAGCATCCCCAGACAAAAGATTCTGAAAATGAAAGGAACATATTTTTCTTACTTTCTAGGCTTACTAAATTGTAGGGGTTAGTCTATTCAGGTTGAGTGTTTCAAAGCCTTGTCACAAAATTAAAAATATGCCATATTAGAAGTATTGGTGGCAGAGATCACCAACGAACAGAACACTCATTTTCTCTGTTTCAAGTGATGAATGAAAGGTTTTTCCAATTTTGCTGTAGAAACTCTGACACCAAATGTCGGTTCTCTTTGACTCCATTTTGAAGAATGGAAGTTGAAGTTACAAAAATGGCATGTGTGCGTGACAGAATGAGAATTTTAACAAACGAAACAAACCTCAAGAAACGAAATTTCTCTCTCGAGCATCTGAACTCTGGCGATTTCACGGCGTTTGCCATACAAATCTGGGTACTGCGGCGGGGACTTGGGGGAGGGAGGAGGGAGGGAGGAAGAGGAAGAAGAGGCCCGAAGGGTAGTGGTGGCCATTAACGAGAGAGAGAGAGAGAGAGAAGGTGAAGAAATGAGTGAAAATTTGAAATGGACAGAACAAGAGAAATGGCAGCAGCAGTTGCAGGCAGTAGTAATAGCAGTAGTCCTTTGTTGATGGATGCAGGTAAGAGAAGAAGAGAAGAAGAGAAGAGAAAGGGAAGGGGGTACAAGTAACAGTAATGGTAAGTGACAAAGAAGAAGCGGCAAATGAGGTTAGGTGTGAATGTCATACCAAAAGCACTGTGGCAGGGGCAGTAAATAGGGTCTCTGACAAGGGATAATTAAGAAACACCCAGAACCACCATAACACAATCAATACAATTCTATAGATTCTCACCAACAACGTTCACCACAGTTAGTTTACGGGAGAGTTCTAGCCACCTAATGTGCTCACCAACGATGTCTCATCAAGAGTTTCATCTTTTCTAGAGTGGTGTGTATGAAAAACATTCGTCGGACTCACTTAGTATAATTTCTGAGTCTCGAGGTCATCGATTTAATAGTTGTGTGTCATGGTAAAAAAAAATGATACTTGAAATTGAAAGTGGGAGGATTGAGACTTGAGGGTGAAAAGGGTTGAACTTGGAAAGAAAGGAAAAGTAACTGAAAAGAATGATAATGAGGTTAGATTTAGAAAGAGAGTAATTATTATTATTATTGTACACTAGACAGGGGCTCAGGGAGGGCACGAGTGAAAATAAAAAGACTACAAGAAAAAGAATCATTTTTAAATCCACTTGTGACATTTTTAAATATGAAATGAAAGGAGTACGACTATTTAAGAATAATATTAAGAAGATTATTAAAAGGGGGAACTGGGGGGCTGAGAATCTGATGCAGTTTTCTGACGGAAGCATCAGGTGCATATTTGGTGCATGCTGTATCATAATAATAATGGGGTTCTTCTATCACACTCCATTTTAATGACACAATCATTTTTCTTTAAAAAAAAATGACACAATCATTTTTAAAAATATTATTTTAATATTAATAATTTATTGTTTTTTTACTCAAGATATACTTTAAATTGTGAGTCATAAAATTTTATTTTTTAATGGTCAAAAGATGATATCGAAGAAGCTTACTAATAATAAAGGCATTGCTCTGATAAACTTATAAGAAAAGAGGGAACAACACAGTTAAGTTTATTATTTAAAATATTAATGATTATATTTCAAATTATAAAGATTAATTTAGCCAGATAATATGACTTATTAAGGCAAAAATGTACGTATTCCCTCCATTTTTAAAACCAAACGAGGTTGAATGGGAACCTCTTGCCAAACACTTGTAACAATGTATAGACATTAACTCCTTTAAATTATGCTCCACAACTGCAATTACAATCATAATGTAGAGGATTTTGGAGTCCCTACATCTCACGCCACTGTTGCAATTTGGGCATTAATTACAAATAGTAAAAAACTAAAAACGGCAAAGAGAAAGGGTTCAAGTGCAAGTTTGTGTGTTGTTGAGAAGTCCAGATTGATTAGAGATATAATTAAGATAACTCTTATATATGGGAAGAGAGACTTCAACTCTGGGTATAGTTAGGTCAACCAAATTCTAATATGGTAATAGAGTCTATCATAGATTCGTTTAGTGGAGAACACTCATATATGAGCCACCCGTAGATGTTCATTCCTGCATATTCCATATTTCAGATGTTTAGTGTTGGGTCAGATACTGTGTGTTGAGAAGTTTCACATTGACTAGAGATTTAGCCAAGATAGCCCTTATATATTTGTGCTAGCTTTTAGGTTGAGTTAGACCTCCAAAATTTCCAATGTAAAAACATTTGAAATAAATGAAATAGCGTGGAAGAAGAAGAAGAAGAGGAAGAGGAAAAGAAAACCTAATCAATGAAAAAGTGTGGAAGAATCAAAGACACATTAACGGAATGCTTATTGTTCTTTAAAGCGCAATTCATCTCGTTTGAGGAGTGTTTCATAGTTATTATTGCATCATAGCTAAATGCGCTTCATTTAAAAAATGTTTGTACGTGTTGAACTACATGCTCCTCATTTGAGGAGTTTTTCTGAGTTGTCTCGTCACAACGTGTTGAACTAAACGTTCTTCATTTGAGGAGTATTTCACAATTGTATCATCAAAGTCAGTTGTCCATGTTTAGCAGCAAGGATAAATGTGTTCTTCAAGAACGAGAGTGAATGTGACCCATAAAGTTCATAGTTGCAATTGAAATAAAGTACAGTTTTGACACACATGTTTGCATGAAATAAATGTTTACTTTTGGGGATCAAAACTTTGTTCTAGGAAAAGGGAACTCGAAGAACACAAAGGAAGAAGAAAGTTTGAGGGTTCTTTGACCTTATTAGTTCAAAATTACACACTAAAAATTATCTCATTACAAGACATGACAATGTCTAGCCCCTCGATCTGCAATCCTCCTCCCTTCATCAACCGAGGCTAATGCCATAGCCAACTCTAGCTCCAAAGCAGCATGTGAAGAGCTAGCCTCTGCGTAATACATGGCTCGAGGGGGGCTCGTCATCGCCACTCCTTGTGATTTTCAAGTCTGGCGTGTGAGAATTTTGTGTTTATCTCACTTTTCACATATATGCATTAAATAAATATAGTGGGACCCTTTAAATGTTTATAAAGAGAGATAAACACAAAACTCTCGCATGATGGCACATGAGAGAATCCAAATCCATGTTGCATGAAAGTCATTTAGGATGCAATAATGAGTGTGAAATACTCCTCAAATGAGACGAATTGTGTGGTAAAGAACTCACCTCACATGAAGTGAATTCTAACGATCCCGTCATATCAGCTACCCACATGACCAAAACAACCTCATCTTGGTAAATATTTAGGATTGTTGGAATTGTGCTAGAGTACGTGCTTGGCACAAGTTCATTTGAAATTCCTTTTCTCCTTTGAGCGTTAAGTTACTAGAATTTGAGTTAATGAGAGATTTAGTTAATTTATATTGTTTAAATCATCCTAAATAAATATGGAACATTATTACTCTAGTCTTATGTGGTTTAATAATATTTTAACTTACTTTTTAAGAAAATTTAGCTCATAAAACACGTTAAAATATTACTAAGCCATTTATAATTAAAGTAATTTCATCTCATATTTACTTGAAGTTATTTAAAGATGATAAATTAACATTATTATCACCATTTTACATAAAAAAAAAAGTGGTGGAGAAATAATGCCCATATTTTTCACAAAAATACTAAACTGAGAACCACATCATTCACACATTAGTTTTATGGCTTTATAAATCCCATTTGCTATATTGAAAAATTGTATGCTATTTTAGTTTATTCATTTATGGAAACAATTAATACAACGCATGTACTTGTAAAGCGGTAGTTAGGCAAGTTAGTGATGGTAGGGATTACTTTCCATTTATGGGCCACAATATTTATAACGTTCTATTTATTTTAGCTCATTAAATGATGTAATTTCTAATGGAATAATATCGTTATCTTGATATAGGAGTATCTTAATAGAAGTCCTCTTCCTCTACTTAGAAGAAGTCAAGTCAGTATCAGTAGTACAGGGCAAATAATTATTTACTCCATTTCTTAGTGTTTTATCAATCATAAAATTGGATAACTTAACCATTTTTCACCACCTCAAGGCATCCAATTCATTAGTGATTGACTCCTCGCACTCCAAACCAAGTGGAATCTTGGTGTGCATTGACATCTACATTAAGCTTTATAAATCCTGGCTTAAGGGATAACGAGGCAAGATCAAAGTGTTACTAATTTACCAACCTAGCTTACGGCCCACACGAGTTGGCCCATAGACCATTAATTTTTTGAAAAACCCCTTAAAAATAATCTTAAAAATTAATTTGAAATAAAATAAATTTTTTCCTACTTCATGTAAAAATGAATACATAAAAATAGAAAAAATAATAAATAATTTGAGACCACCCAACTCCTTGGGCATACATATATCGCTTTTGAAGCTCCTCCGAACCAGCCCATGAAATAGATCTCATAATCTCAATGCATGATTTAGGACATCTTCATGCATTTTAGAAAAGGAAAGGTAGAACATGGGGACTGAGTATCACCACTCAAGGGACATATCCATTAATTTGAAGAAAATAAACAATTAATTAACGTCTCTCACTTATATGAAGGATAATATCAGGTTAATTAAAATGATTGATATAAGTGAGAGACGTTAATTAATTGTTTATATGAAGAAACAACATGACATTTGATAATAAAAAAGACAAAGTCATAACAACTCAGTAAAATATATAACCGAAAAGGAGTTATAAATAATAAAGTTTTAAAGGTATAATATTACAACAAATTAATTCATTGATTAGGTTGGTTCGGGTTGAAAATAATTAATTCGATAATTAAATCGATTGCAATTGGTTTGTTCAGAGTTAAACCAATGGTTTGGTTTGTATCATCAGGTTCATCAGTTGATATAAATTGACGAAAACTCTTATGCATTACCACCTCCTCGTATCTTTCTTCGCTATGTTACCGTTGGTTGTCTCATTTGCAGATAACTCAGGTAATCGTGTTTCGACTAGTCCATTCGCTTCGATAATCTCTCCGACTTTCTTTTTGAAGAGTTCTTCTCTGGATTCTAATCTCCACTTGCTCCCCTGTCTATTTGCGTGGATATATGAAAATGGAAAGGAGAAAATACCATAGCTAATATAGCATCACAGTACAACTTGTTTATTGATCTCATCATGTACCTAAGACACATATGAAGTAAACTCAGTTTAAAAAAGGCAATGAAGGAAAACATCACAAGATCGAAGTGTAACTTTTCTAATGATTCTTATAACCAACCAAGTCATAAAGGGATAAGAAACTAATTTCTTCAAGAGAAGGAAACTTTGATCCAAGGATATAGGATTTGTCAATATAATGAAAGAATCTTAAGAGTCATTATGTAATACTTTTGTAATTTTACCATCTTTTCAATAGTTCTCTTAACAAAAGTTCATCTTTCTTTCCTTGATGGAAGAACCTATAGTTAATAAAATCTTATTGATTGTAATGAAGTCAATGTTAATGTAAACATACTAAAGGTCATCAAAAAATGTAAATATTCTAACAAAACACTTTTATCCAGACACAATTACTTCATAAATTATGCTGAGGAATTACAAATAAAGTATACATGCTCTTAAAGATGATACATATAAAATGAAAAGCATAAAATATATTACCATAGCTAATACACAGTCTGTGACTTGTTTATTGATCTTATCATGTACCTGAGACACAAAAAAGAAGTAAACTTAGTGGGTGAAAAAAAGGAATGAAGGAAAACCAATAAACATTTGAAAATTTAGTGTAAGCTTTCTAAGAATCTCATCACCAACCAAGTTATAGAAGGGTAAGAAGCTAGTTTCTTCAAGAGAAGGAAGCTTCTTGTTAGGGATGTAATATCTATTAAGATAACGAAAAATCTTGAGAGCCAGTTGGTCATCATTTCGTAATTTGACCATCTTTTGAGTAGTTCTCTCAACAAAAGTTCATCTTTCTTTCCTTGCAAAGATGGAAGTACCTAAAGATAAGCAAGTCTTATTAATATTAATAATGTTAATGGTAATGTAAATGCAAGTAATGCTAACAACACACATTTATTGGTTCACTTTTTGCACATTTTTTATGATCAGACTAGATTTTTTTAAGTTAATGTAATTTTAAAAATTCCCTAAAATTCTAGATAAAATGTGTTATTTTTAGAAAAGGGGTCCAATAATAGAGTATACTATTAGAATTTGGGTTAGACTACCTCTACCCCAAAAGCTAGCTTAGAAGTAAGGGATGTTATACTCTTTATAAACACTTATTTGGTCATACCTCTATTCAATGTAAGCATTCTCTACTCATGTTGAAAAGTATGTTGACAGGTATTCCAACCTTAAGATCTTCATCTTCTCTCAACAATGGAAAGAAAGTCTGTCTAGATTTTCCTTCAAATCACTCTCTATCACCTTCTTCTCAAAAGATTTGCTGCCCCCTTCAATGTAGTCCCTTATGCTCTCAAATGGAGGCAGATCTAGAATGTAGAAACTCTGCATGACCATATTAGAATTTAGGAATAAATTTGAAGTTCAAATAATGCATTTTTCAAACTCTCCCCAAACACAAGGCATAGTGAAGAGTATACATAATTTTTCCTCTTAATGCAAGCCATGTCTAAATAAATCGACACAAACACAAGAAAACAATGTGTGAAGTTGGAGAAAATAAAAGTAAAAATAAATAAATTAGGCAACAAATTTAAAACCGCATTAATTGAAAGGGAGAAAGGTCTTGCAATAGAAAGCTATTCTTCAAATTGCAATGCCTAAACTTTTGTTCATAAAGAAATTATTAAGTCTTGGGGAAAGAGAGGGTAGTCATGGAAATGCTCATATTTCGAATTAGTAACAAAATAGAAAATCAAGCACAACCTAGTAAAGATTTCATTTGTATGTATTGACTCTAAAGGCTTGACATCTATGTAGTCATACATCTTCCAGGGTATTAACCTAATCGTTGTAATGGTTTTAATTTATGTAATTTTCAAGTAGATAGGATATATACCTTAAACTTGGCAAGATACCCAAGCTTTTGGGCAATTTGAGCAAAATGAAAAATTATAACATATTAACTTGATAAAACCTCTTATTAACATAAATTTAATTGGCTAATCAAAAAAGAAACAATATAAAACAAACTCATGAAAACAATATGGAAAAAAAGAAGGAGGATCAAATCACAGCACAATGTTAGTGGTAAAAAATGCTATTTTAACATGTAAGTATGTGAACCTATATTGACAATGAAATTAATAGGAAATCAAATTATACATTCTTAATGAATAAAAGATAAGTTTGCATAAAATTCAATTCAATTGCAATTCATAAAATGCAACAAAATCAGCAAACAAAAGCAACTTCAGCCAAATTATATCTAAATACTTAAAGGGAGTGAGGAAGAATGGACGACTTACCGCAATCACAATGTGGCTGATTACTTAATCAAAGAAATCACAGTCGTTGATCTAAAATAGGGCAAACTCCAACACATAGTTACAGAAGACACATAAGTCATCATTCCATCGCTTATCGATCTAAGGAAATGAGAAAACACAACAACCTTGAGCAAGAGATCACAAGAACCTAACCAAAGTATATAAATGAAAAAATGACAAAACAATAAGTGGAATCGTAGAAATAGATATGATGAACAAGCAAAACTACCTGATTAAGATGCAAGAGAAGATAAGCACTTAAATCAAGTAAGCCCTAGCACCACAGCTACACAAGAGATTGGATCGATGGAGAGTAAAATGAATCTCCCTGCTGGCGGCAGTAGGGAAGAGCTCAATAGAAAACCCTAACCCTACTGATGTGTTTTTGAGGGGTAAGAAAAGGAGGATGAGAAATTTAAAGAGTAAGACTGGGCTTTTTGTTGTCAAATGGTGGGCTTTGCTTGTAGGCCGTGACAATGTTGAGATTATTTTTTGCAATAATAACTTTACATAATTTATCAGTCCTTTAATCAACGATAATAAAATTAGTTAACAAAAATATTTAAAGACACTTAATAAGAAAAAATCAAAATAATATTGAAAAAATAGGAAAAAAATGATAAATAATAAGTTTAAGAGGCATACATATAAAAGTAAGATTTGAAAACAAAAACAACTGGGTGTTCCAATTCGTTCTGGGTGAAAAAATAAATTTAAGAACTAAACTGATTGTAAATAGTTTGATTTTAATTTAATGTAAAGTGAACTAATTAACCACATGATACAATAAAATAGTAAATTATCAGGTTCATCGGGTCGATCTGAACACAACTAGCAGATGTTCTAGCTACGCATGAACTTACTATTCATGAACAAATGAGAGTTAATGATAGGCATTCTTTATTTTGCTTTTGTTGAGTTTTATTTGGATAATGCCTCCACATTTATCAAAGAGGCAGATAGGTTTTTTAGTTTTTAAGTTTCTTGTTTTTGATTTAGTTTGTTCCATGCGGCTTTTAATCTTATTTTTCATAAAATGTAGAAGCTAATTTATATTACTTACAATGTAAATTATTTTACACAAACATCTAATTTTATATTCCATGTTTTTATAAATATTTTATATTTTAATTTATTCACAGTACAATAATACAGTGAATTGGGATTATGGGTGGAAATAAACTGGGTTAGGTTAGACTTGCTTAAATAATTCTGACCTACTTACGAATTTTAAGGTTTGAGTATGACTTGTTACTTGTCATAGACTTTTTTCTAGGGATGAGTCTGATTTTTCTGAAAGTCTTGTCCAGTCTAATATCCTATTTAAAAGGGATGTTCTATTATAACACAAACACATTCAAGTAGACCGACAATTTTATTTGTACACATGCATGTTAACAAACTTGTAGGTTAACGATGTATTAATATCATTATGCCGTCTAAGTTGAAGTAAATATGTCATTAGTTAATTTCTAAAGATTTTTATCTGGTTAAATCATTATATAATCTAACATGTTTAAACATATTAATAAGTCAATATGTATATAATTTTAAGATATTATAATAAAAATCCAATGTAAAAATAATAAAATAAATTTATATTTATCATATTTATTTAAATAGAGAAGTTTGTTAGACTTATAAGACTTTCTGAGTGGCTTAAGCCTAACCTACTTAACTAAATAGACTATTAAAAAAACCTTAAACTTATCTATTTATTAAATTGGCATCGTATCACCTGGACCGGATGTAGGCTGGGTCATCGGCTCATGTCGGCAGTCTGACGTACTTCCATCTTTATTTGGGATCCCTTTGTAAAAAATTGAAACAAATCCTCTCAATTGTAAAAAAACTTGACAATGTTAGGTTTTACCCTCTAATCATTGATTATTGTGTGTTTAATAATTAAAAAAATCAATGGTTAGAGATGAAACTTGTTAATGACCACGTTTTTTTTACAATTGAGAGGATCTTAATCCATTGGAAGTTGTTTGGGAGAGGGTTATGTGAGGAAGAAAATGAGAGGATATATTATTTTTAAATTAAAATTATATATATTTATGATGAAAAATAAATAATTAGCATATCATGTTTATGCTTATATTTATGCTAATTTATCATTTCATAATTTTATTATAAAAAATTAAATATTATTTATTTTTAAAATATAAACTAAATCTTATTTCGTATCCTGCAAAAACAACATCCCAAACACACTGTTAGGAAATGAGAAGTTACAAGATTCAATTTAAAGAGTGTTGCTCCTAGTAATGAAAATATGAGGCTGTTTGGAACTCCAATATTCCCATTTCTATAAAAAAAATAAGCGTGTTAGCATAAGACATATCATTTTGTTTGGATATTATTTTGTCAAGTCAAAATCTGTTTTTCATTAAAAAAAGTGTTTTAAGTGTTTATTTATATTTTTGCTCATTTTGAAATGCTCATTTATATTACATCTATCATTTATCATGTCTATTTTAAAAAATATGTTAAGTGTTTATTTATAATATTACATTTATATTACATCTATCATGTCTATTTTAATAATTTTATCCCAAAAATGGTTTCACTTTATTCTATCCAAGTAACATTCACTTTTTAAACTAATTTTCACACATCATTATTTTTTTTATTCATGGGAAAAAGTTCACACATCATTCCTAAATAAAAATTCATAGTTTTAAACATAATTATATCAAACTTCATTTTACCAGTGCCTTTGGCCGTACGCTAAGCCAATTTTGGATCGCTAAGCCCAATCCCGAAAGCTACTTAAAGCCCACATTAGCAGCCCAAGTTTTCACGGACTGTTTCGGAAGTTGATTTTTTTGCCCAAGTATTTGGTGGACTGATAATTTGTTTTTTGACAAACGAAGTTCATTTTTCTTGTTAAAATAATATGGAAATCAGAATTTCCAATCTACTAGTTTTGGGCAGCACTATTTGTGAAAAAAAAGGAAATATTTATTTTCACAAGCACTGAATTACTTATAAAAAATGGGTACTATAGCTACTAGGGAAGACAATTGGATTCAGACCCATTAGGTACTCGCAAAAAATACTCACTATGGGTAGAGTAAAAACCCGCTAAATGGGTATGGAGTTGAGTATGAGCAAATACCCATAAAAATTAGTGGGTATGGGTGCGGGTATCGGTACTATAGTACCCACCCCGACCCATACCTGCGCACACGTTATATATATAATTATTATATATACATAGATAATTGTTCACCGTAAAACAATTTTTTTTAAATTTTTCCTTATAATATTATTACTGTATTATAATTATACTAAGATGGTAACTTATAATATTTATATTAACATAATCATTTTATTTAATTTCTTTTAATACAAGTAGCAAGTAACTTTTTTAATATATAAATTTTTTAGTGAGTTAAATTAGCAAGTAGACTACTATATAATTTGGGTTTGAAATTTTAGAATGCAAATAGTGAAAATCATATTTTCTTAATAAAGCTGCGGGGTAATGGGTGCGGGTACGGACATATAGGTACCCAGAGGGTATGGGGATAAACACTCAAGTTGCTACCCACATGGGTATGAGACGGGCACGGGTACTATTTAAAAATGCGGGTATAGGGATGGGTACTATAGTATCCTACCTAGACCCTATCCATTGCCATCCCTAAATGCTACCCTGAGGGGTCCCATGCTATATTTCCTATGCGATAATACCCTTACAAGTATTGAATTACTTATAATGAAGACCATTACATTTGGTTGAGTTGAATGTTTTGAATGTTAAACTCCACCTTTTGGATGGGTTGAATGTTGTGTTTTATATTTCAATGTAAATTTTGATAGATGTTATTTGAAATTTATTATATATTTTTATTTATTTGATGTAGATGCATTGTCACTTGTGGATTTCAAATTTATTGCATAAACTTATGTATTTTTATATATTTAATTTAAATTTTTAATGACATGTACGGAATCCTTATGGGGATTTGTGGGGAGGTGAGGAACAAAGATGGGGGGGAGGGGACAGATGAAAGATGCGGGGGCAGGGATTGAAAAGACACCACGCTCCCGTCTCATGCGGGTGCCATCCATAGCATAATAGACCATTTTTTAAACTCACTTCTCTAATAAATCCGTGACTAATTGATTATCTATGAAAAAAAACCCTACAGTTACTTAATCCATATATGGCTAAATGATTGACAAAAGTTTATCGTACATGATTTTGCAGTATACCTCTAAGATTAAGCTAGGTTAAAATAATCTAACTCAGCCTAATGTGTAAAGACGAACATCTCTTTCTTCTAAGTGAACCCTTATCTTGTAATGTCCTATATTTATTTCAGTACCAGACTAGACAAAGTCACGCATAACTAGTGGCCTGTTTGATTACAGTTTTTAAAAACTGTTTTCTGTTTTTAAAAATTTAAAAATTTAAAAACCTGCTTGGCAAAACCTATTTTTAAAACTGTTTTTGAAAACGGTTATTGTTTTTAGTTTTAAAAACTAAAATACCAAAACAGATAAAAGATGTTTTCAGTTTCTGTTTTTAGTTTTCAAATTTCAATTTTTTAAATGTTGGAAAATATCTCATTCAATAGTTTTTTTTTTCTACTTTTATTTTGAAAAACAGTTTCTAAAAACTCTTTTTAAATACAGTTTTCAAAAACTGGCATAATATTTAACTATTTTTTTTTTGAAAAACCCAAATCAAGCAATCCAGAGCAGTTAGGAAGTTCATGGGCTTGCCCTTTGCAATAATGATGAGTCTACATTTGTTGATCCTTGTGGTCAATGTAGGGTCAAAGAAAATCACATAAAAGAAAACCCATGATGGTTCGCACGTTTAGTCCCTGTTCAGTATCTAAGGCACTATATGGTAGTAGAAAAATGTAGCTAGAAATCAGCAATGCTCTTAAAAATTGGCCATTTTTCATTAAGGGTGGACTTGCTTGAGGAATAGAATGCAGATTGATACAATAAGAGGGGTTAGGTAAACTACCTTTTAAACAAAGTGCATAATCAATGGGAATTATTTCGGTGACCCATGAAATGATGGATTCCATTGAGAAATTAATCAGCTGACTACCTTGATGATTATGAAAAATAAGACTAATTTATGAGCAGGCAATAGCAGAGAGAAAATGTTTCACATACATAATTTGTTTTCAATAACCATGAATTATGCTCCGGTAATAGTCGCTCACATCATCCCTAATCACGAGGTCATGGTTCAATATTTGTTTATGAGAATAAAACACGTTTGTCATCAATTATTTACGGCTTAATGCGAACATTTGTAGTGAGAATTAGTCACTATTATTAATAGGGAATACCCTAATTTCAGAAAAAAAAACTATGGCTTTTCTATAGAAGCACTTTTATCCTATTTTACTTGAAGGTTAGGTTACTACTACTGCTTCGAAGACCTAAAGTGCATGCGATGTTGTACCCAAGAATAATATATTGTTTTGGATCCATGTGGTCTGGCTTGAACCATGGGAAACCCATTTCAAAGCTTCTTTGCTTCATAGCATCAAATTAGTCAATTTTATAAAAAGCACTTCTTAAGTCTATGCATTTTTCAGGATCGGCCAAATATGTGTCAATTTTTGCTGAGAAGTAGTACTAATGAAGACACTACAAACCGTGATATTGACTCTCTAATTTTTTAATCAACTACACAGATATGTAGCAAAATAGCAGATGATTTTGATAACATACTCTAACAAAACACGTAAGCACAAATATTGAAAATTTACATGTATCAAACATTTCTGACACAAAGAACCGTAGAGTGAATGAATGAGTTCCTAGTCTTCAACAAAAACACGCAAATAAAAACAAAAGGGCTTATAATTATTTAATACTAATAACCTGAATGGATTGAATGTGTAAACTGTCCCCACAAACACACTTACACTTACACATACTCTCTTTCTTTGTCTGTTTCCATTTTTTGTGCACATTTCGCAGAAAACTCATAATGTTGACACATCTCGAAGGTTCAGATCATTCACCATCATTTTTCTTTTCCCATTTTCGTCCCTTGTTTAGGTCACTATGTGTGTACTTGGCGACAAAAAGGTAAATTGAGTGTCAGGATAAAGATAACTACACCTAATCATTCCAAGTGGATCATAGTAAAGGTTTTGAACTTTACATCCTACAAGTCTTGTAACGCAAGAACGAAATTCAGGCATGTAAAGCATAGTTAGAAGCATGAATATTGAACAAAAAGTGAATTTAAGATACTTGCAGGAACTTCACCCCTGTGCATTATTATTGTGACCAAGTTGTGAACTTTGGCTGGATACTAACTGCATCCGGAAAATATGATACTTTTTCCAACAAAAGCTATGGCCTTTTCGTTTCAAGGAAATTTCTCTGCAGTTTCCTTTTGTGTCCATAACTTGCTTGCAATATGCAAATGCATTGATGTGTTACGAAATCGTAATTGCGGCTGCAACGTAAAAGGGTTTTGGAATCCGTAGAACTTCATCTTGATTGATTGCAATTATGACAACACCAACTCACATTTGTGTGCAATTCTATAACGGAACAACAACAATTTAAAATCTTGATTCAGTTTTCCTTAGTTTCCGTACGTCACGGAATCAGGCATAGTCGGTCAGTCGGTCAACAAAAACAGACGTAATTCTCACTTGAATCTTGCATGAATGTTCCCGCGCCATCAAAGCAATTTCAGGCGGGAAAGGAATCAATTTAAAACCTTGATTCAGTTTTCCTTAGTTTCCGTACCATTCCGTCCCGGAGTCAAGCGCAGCCAACCGGTCAACGACATACGCAATTCTCTGACTGAACCTCACATAAATATTCCCTTGTCATTAAAGCAATATCAGGCGGGAAAGGAATCAATTAGAGCCAATAATAATCCCGCCCCGAATCAAGCAACGGTTACCAAACCGAGAGAGTAAGCAAAGCAGAAAACCCTAGGTCATTTCTATTTAAGCCTACGCAATGTAAAACGACACGGGAAATACGCCACTAGCAGCGAAGGGAGGTTGCATGACCGCCCGACCTTGTCTCCTAGAATTTTCAGCGAACAATTTCCTTTTTTCAATTGAATAAAACCATTTATGATAAATGGAGAATCTGAAAATTGACACAACCAACCAGCAAACCTCACCTGGCATGATTGGTTTGGAAAAAAAGGTTTAATGCACAGACACACACACTACAGCCATAGTCCTAGAATGCAAAATTGTTTCTTTTAAGGAGTGCTTGCTTGAGCCTTGAGCCAGCCATCATAATGGCAAGTTTGTGCTGTCTTTTTGTTCTGATTCAACAGTTAGCAAAGTTTTTAATTTTATTTCCTTTAAGCATGTGCCCTCACTAACCCTATAATACCAAAAGAGGACAAAATACTTAACAACATAAGGCAAAGAAAAACTGTGTGCCAGATTGAAGCAACACTGATCGGTTCTGGCATATTCTGTTGTATCCATATCCTTTTCCAGAACAAGATACTGAAACAGTGAAATCGAAGAACTAAATTCCAGAATTTCATAAGAAGTCTGCAAAATTTTCTGTATATAAATTAAAAAGCAGGACTAATAGTTAAGTCTAAAGTCATCATCATCACTGAAATTCTAACAACAAATCCATCAACCCATCAAAACAGAAAATTCAATGTTAGAGAGCCTCCTCTAAGTTATAGATTTCAGCATTATCTATCACAGTCATAGAAAAAAACGAAAGACCTTAACCAGAAATTGATGAGAAGCAACTCTCTGATCGGAGCAGCGGTGAAGCACGAGCCCTACCATCGGGAGCGAGAGCGCCGATCGAGTTCGATCGGAGAGGCCTCCTCGGAGAGTCCAGGTTCCGGCGAAGGATCCTTCCCATGACGAAGATTGGATGCTCTGTTTTGCTCTGGGAATTGGATGATCGGAATTCTCTGCAGAAATCGATGTGGCGATTGAGCGCTTCCTCGACGGTGATGCGCCTCTCCGATCTCACGACCTCGTCCTTGACGGCCTCGGCGCACAGGCCGCAGAGCCAGCGTCCCTGGTATCGCTGGCGGAGGCGGGAGATGTATGCAGGGGTGCATTCCTCCGTGAAACCGCATGAGTCGCATTGGACAGACTCAACCTCCACCACCACCTGAGACCCTGTTTTGCTGACAGTACTTGCAGCAGCAGAAGCAGAAGCAGAGGATGGAGCCTGAGACTGAGACTCTGACCCTGAAATTGCCATTGTTTGGAATAAGACCCAATTCTCTCTCTCTCTCTCTCTGAATGTGACAACAGTATAAGGAGGGTTTGAGAGTCAAAAGATATTTATGTTGTCCTGTACACTAATATATATTTATTTATATTTATATTAATCCTAATTGTGAGTATTAGATTAATCCTAATTACACAATTTCCTCGTTACATATCATGTATTTCCTGATTTAACTAAACATATAGTTCTTCTTAAGGTTAGCCCAAATTAAGATTAGTTTCCGCATATTCCTTTTAAATGTTGATACATTTCATTATTTGAGTAGATGTAATGTATACAAATTGATTAATAGTATGTGGTTCCTCATATGGTATGGGAGTCTTGAGGGGGAGGGCAGAGTCTATAGTTAGGATTATGTTATGGGAAGATAGGTTAACTTAGATTAGTTTTCATATATTCTTTTAATACTACGTGACACGATATAATTAAGTATGACTCTTACAACATTATGAACATGGATGAAAATATTGCAAAGGAGAGAGAAAATTAGGTTATGTTGCATGGGAGAAAGATCATAACACGTGGTCGCGTGTGTTCCACGATATATTAGTTGTGTGAAATAGTATTTTCCTTTAATATATTAATGTTTCATTGTTTGAGGGATCGTGAAGCGAGGGTGACATCTCCGGCTCGGTGTGAGGGCCAGCTGACGTCGATGGAGGGAAGTTCTGCTGTTGTCGTGGGTTCGTCGGAGATTTTCATTCCTACTCCACTCTCGGGAGTCGCTTCTACTAGGGAGGCTTGGATAAAAGAAATAATGGATTCGGGTGGCTTTTCATCTGGTGGCTATTTTACGCGTGCTAAGAAGGCATTACTTGTGAGTAAATTATCAGGATTGGAGTTCCCTGACATCAACGCAGAAGCTATCATATCTTTTGTTTTAGTTCTGTTGGTTTTTTGGGATTAATTATAAGTGTTAGGTAGTGTTCTTTTTTGGGTTTAATTATATTTTCCTTAAATATATTAATGTTTCATTATTTGAGGGATCGTGAAGCGAGGGTGACATCTCCAGCTCGGTGTGAGGGCCAGCTGACGTCGATGGAGGGTTCGTCGGAGATTTTCATTCCTACTCCACTCTCGGGAGTCGCTTCTACTAGGGAGGCTTGGATAAAAGAAATAATGGATTCAGGTGGCTTTTCATCTGGTGGCTATTTTATGCGTGCTAAGAAGGCATTACTTGTGAGTAAATTATCAGGATTGGAGTTTCCTGACATCAACGCAGTAATGCCTTCTATAACATCAACGCAGTAATGCTAAGAAGGGCATTACGTGTTCTTTTTCTGGTTCGTTTCATTTCCCCTTAGGGTTTGTTCTTCCTCCAGAGTTTTCAGTTGTGTTTTATTTCCTCACTTTTTCTTACCTTAGGGGGCTATCCTTATTCCTTAGCTCTTATTCAATAATAAATCTCTTTATTTCTCTAAAAAAAGTTTCATTATTGATAAGATATAGGTGAGTCATATTAGTATAAATAAGGATTAGTGCTTTATATATGCTTTGTATCGAATGATTGATTATCAATACAATAATATTATGTTATGATTCTCATCATTCTCTTTCATTTCAATACCATAACCTTATAATTTCATCAGGATACCAGAATGTTTCCTCTTCGGTGACTTGTGTCATTACTATCTCACTGTCAAGTTTCTCAAAATTTGGAGATGTTGTTTCTTTTTGCAATTTTTTCTCGAGTGACAACATGAATAACGAAATAGATAACTTATTTCATAAATAATGGAACTTTGATGATCTTCCTATTTTTGAATTCAAGATCATCATTAGGATTAAGATGATCATTATGATGAAGATAAATCATCAAGATGAAGATGATTATTATGGTGATGAAGATAATAACCAAGATGACCATGATTAGTAATTATGATGATTATTATTAAGAATATAGAGTAACTTAGATTAATTTCCGTATGTTCCTTTTATATATTGATATGTCTCCTTATTTTATTAGATACATATAGGTGACCTAGTATAAATAAGGATTAGTGTTTTATGTTTAGGTTGAAAATAAAGGTAATGACTTGTTTGATTACCGTTTTTAAAAGCTGTTTCTGTTTTAAAAATTGAAAAATTGAAAAATCTTCTTGGTAAAACCTGTTTTTGACTAAAATACTAGAATAGTTAAAAGATGTTTTCAGTTTCTGTTTTTAGTTTTCAAATTTCAGTTTTTGAAATGTTAGAAAACATCTCATTAAACAGTTTTTTTTTTTTACTTTTATTTTGAAAAACAGTTTTAAAAACTCTTTTTAAATACAGTTTTCAAACACTACGATCACACTACATTTTTTTTCTAACATTTAGGCATTGATTGTTAATTATTTTGGGCAGTGATAGTAAAACAACTTATTTTAATGTGTTTTATGTCTCTTTAAGACAGATGCAGTTGTGCAATCAAGCGCGCACACACACACACTTGGTTATTGAATGAGGCATCAACTTTCCTGCAGGAAAAAAGTTATCTCACATATGTGACAGTATGCTTAAACATGACACTGGAAGTTTCATTAATTAGCTCACACAGTGCAATTAATATGGAGATGCAACATATATACACATGTATCTTTAGCTAGCTTATCAAACATAGTACAGCAAACAGGTGAAGATAATCATGCATGCATATTATATTGTCTCTCCATCTTTGCAAGGAAAGCACTATAATTAACAAGAAGGTGGTCCTCCTTGTATGCGGTTCTGAAAAGGTAACACAAAATTCTCACAGGCAAAAGCAAAAGCTAACAATATCTATAGTACATGACTCACTTGCAAGTACGATTTTCTGTTATAGGACATTAAATATATAAGCATGGCCGTATCTGCAGGATACTACGGGTAACAACCTAAGTCTAAATTGCTCTTACAGTCTGTTTGGATACATAGTTAAAACTCTTGAGAATGACTTCTTCCCGCACAAAAGCTACTCATTGTAGTTTCCACCTAGAATTAGTTCTCCCGTGGAGAACTACTGAGTTTCCAAACCTGCACTTACTGTGTGTTTAGATTGACTGTGGAACTGTGGACGCATAATTCAAAGCACGGTAACTCTAGAAACTACGCTATGTAGCTTCTTCTTAGAAGTGATTATGAAGCTTAATTCCTACCGTAAAACCGAATACACTATTAGTTTAAGGTGAATGAAATGTCAAACAAGGTTAAACACCCTAGTTCTGAAATGCAGAGTTTGTTCAAGGTTACAGAAGATATTGTCACTGTTTTAGTTTCACAATCAAGGTTACATCCCTGGTTGTCAAATAATTTACAAGCAGGGTGCGTTTATGTTTTGACAGTTTTAATTTGTTAAGTTTTTCTGTTCCTAGTTTCTACCAATGGAGAAGGATACTTAGTTAAGTTGATCTTAAATGTGTTTCAATTCTGCTAAAAATATGTTTGGATCACCTTATTTTTTCACAAAATCAATTTTATCACTGTACCTTCCCGAATTTATCGCTCACGGTTGAGATCACCAAATCACCCGGCGTGAACATTTGTCGCAAATCTCGTCCTAAATCTTTGCATCCAGCTGCAATCACCCTGAAATGGAAGAATATTAAATGGGGCTCGACGTTACCGCCTGATATAGGGTAACGGTCAAACATCTGAGGAGGATGCAACGAGTAGAAATCCTAGTTTTTCACTATATAAATACATGTAATCCTCAATGTAAAACACATTGAATAATGAATACAATACTACCTTTGACTAGAGAGGTCCTATTGCTGACCGACCTAGTCTTTTTGTTCTTTACGCGACCGGTCACCTAGAAACCACTCACACTAGAATTGATTTTAACTTTAGAATTAATTGTAGAAGAATTTTCAAACATGTTATAAGATGTTGAGCAAGTGATGAATGTGATCATGTGGCCATTGAAATGCATGACTCAGATTTTGCTCCTATGTGATTATCTCATCCATTGTACAAATATAACAAGATTGGAGGAGGCAGTTCAATCACTGAAAATGAGCCATGTGCTAATCTTGCCAATTCTTCTTGAGCATCGTACACACTAGCCACAAGAGGGTATCTTGATATGTAGGTGGAGATGCTTCTTCACTGAATCAGAAGACTTAGAGAGTTGTTGCATCTACTATAATTAAGGGAATCTTGTCCTATTGGGACCACCCTAATGACTTCAAGCAATGCATCAAAGGCAGGTGCCTTTCGATATGTATGCCCAAATATTACTTCCAAGACTTTGTTTTCTGGGGCACCTTGTTGGAGACAAAATATTGAAGTACTATGTCTGTCTTGATTCATGAGAAACCTTCATCAGTCTCTTTCAACATGGTATTTTAGGAAGAGTCAAATTCTGGACATAGCGATAGCCTAGCCAATAGGTGAAAAACTGAAGGCAAAGGCTAACCGGTCCATCCATGTGGCTGGCCCCATGACTGCAACACTCATCATATCCTACCTAAAGCCAAAGGAAATGAGTTTTGTTTTTTTAGTCAAAGGTTTACTTGAATCATCAGATTTTTATGCTGCCATTAGCTAGGAATGTCTCTAATGGTTGAACCAGGCTAACTAATGATCTACTCGAAGTATTATAACATGGACTAATTTCGCTTTATATTGTAGTCAATTCTCACACATAAAAACTACTTATATAAGCTTCTATCTGAAATGTTTGGTTCAACGTTAGCAGAATTGATTCTGTAAAAAACTGATTCTAGTAAAATTGCGTATATATAGTAACCGTAAGTGAAAATGGTGTGATTTATGTTTAAATACACTTGCATAAGAAAGTGATTTTTGTATGGGAATGTTGAGATTTAATTGTAAAATCTCAAAATTGATTATGTTTAACGCAAAAGCTATTATTTCTAGCTTCTAGCAGAATTAGTTTTGAGGTGGAAATCGATTCTCCAAAATGACTTACAAACATCTACGTGCATATTTGGATAAGGGGGCAACCACGGAGGACAGAAGCGACCTCCCTTAGCTTTTGGCCTCACTGATGTTTTCCATTATGAATCCAAACATGTACGTACATTGACATCCAGAATTGATTATGAAATTCTCCAACGTTGAAACCAAACACTCTAATTTTAGCTTTAAACGTGATTTCATAACATGTTCCCAACTATGCTATTCAATGGATGTTTAACTCTCACCGCTTTCTAACTAAATTTGGTCCTCACTATTGGTATATTGATGTGCTAGAGGCAAGACCTCATAGGCAAGGACCTCAAGTACATTCCCATCTCAAATGTGACGACAATGATCCAATATTGTCTTAGTTAGGGGTTGGTTAAATGACCCCATGATTAATTGGGGTCATTTAACCCCATGTCCACATGGAGTAGTAAAATTATACCATTTGTTTTATTTATTTTATATAATCAATGCTTCACCAATGGTGTTGCACTCTCGAAGGATCAAAGACCATTTGTGTTCTGTGAAATATAAGCAAGCATACATATCTTGATAAGATTCCCCTGTCCTCTCTTAACCAACCGAGTCTCTCCTTAAAAACAGAGCTACTCTGTGTGTTACTCTATGTCGGTACTTGGTCCATCATACTTCTTGATTTTCTTTATCCTCATAGGTCTTTCTCAGTTGCTTTCGGTTGATAAGTCTCAAATTAACTAAAGATTAGAAATGACTAATATAACTCTTATATATATGAAAATATAATCCTCAACTCTAAAGCTAGTTTTTAGATTGAGTTATGTCTCTCAAATTCTAATATCGAGAAATGTTAATATGGTTGTTAACATATAAGCAGTGAAGGACTATAATAAGCAAACCTGAAGATTCAAACCAGGAAGACATGATGCTGAATTGGTTTTCTTCAATATCAATTCCACAGCTAACTTCTGATTTTGAAGGACTAGGATTTGTACGTAAACAGCTCCCCCATATCTAATCTAAACACATGGTGATGGTAGGTTCATTCACAATACTCAGAACATAGATAATCAGAATATATGGGAAGAGAATGATTTCCGTACTTCAGCTTTGGAGTTTGAGGACCACCGTTACCTGAGTGGTCTCTACTCTCAATTATATTTTCATTATAAATTTGACCATTTCAGAGTGTAGAACTTGTGACAAAAGATTCAGCTTATTAGAATAGGATTTTTATTAGAATAGAACTTGTGACAAAAGATTCAACTCATTACTGATTCAATTTAAAGTACATTCTAGTTTCAATTCATAAAAATCTAAAGATTAATACACCTTTACTTTGTCTTTAGAGGAGCTTTTTCTTATTCTGTTAGGTTACGTCTTCACTTATAATACCATGTATCTTCATAATACCATGTATCTTCTCATGCACCTCCGCACCAAGCAAATCTAAATCTAAGGTGCAACTCTCTTAAAGTGAGTGGTCTCATTTTACCATGATTTGTGTACACTTAAAATTTCGTGACACTAGCAACACCTGCAGTTTGTAGCGGTTGTACAGAGTTAACAAGCTCTGCGGTTTGTGGCGGTCAGAAACTGCCACAAACTACATGTGTCGCTAGTGCCACAAAATTTTTAATGTACATAAATCGCGACTGATGTAATTATTGGTTGTCTTTTTCTCCTAGTGAGTTTCGAAACTAAATCTATGTTATTGATGGGTTCCCAACCATGCACAAAGTTATCTTTATGCAAAATTGCATAAGCCCACTATGACCTGTTATCATAGGTCTAGGACAATTAGTTGTTCTCACTTTTGGTCCTAAAAATCTAACTTTTGCAAAATCGAACTATGGCCCGAGTTATGATCTACTTCAAATGTGTCCAAAATTTATTTCTTTATTTTGTTGTGATAGTGAAATCAGATTAGGGCAATCCTACTTCTACACTATTGTTCAAAGGGGGGAGAAAGATGGTTGCCTAATCTGATTCTATGTTCACAACAAAACAAGGAAATAAATTTTGAATATATTTGGAATAGACCTAAACCTTTGGTCATTGTTCAGTGTTGTAAAAGTTAGATTTTCTAGTTCTTTACAATATTTGCAATAATATATATATATGTATTAAGTGAGAGCAATGTTTATTATGAGAGATGAGAGTGTTAAATAATTATCGTACAACCATTGGTTAAGTTGTCACATGACTATTTAAAAAAATCACATGTCATTTTATTTTAATCTTAATCCTTTATGATAGATTCAATGGTCAAGTTTTAATGCTCTCATCTCTCATGATAAACATCACTCTCACTTAATATGTTCCTATATATATATTTAAATGAGTAATCGGTGGTTCTGGAGCTATGGTAACAAGTCCTAATGGGTTTGTGCAACTTTGCTCACATTTTTGTGTGTGCATGCCAGAATATTGAAACACCACTTTCACATGATAATAGAACTTCTCAATGTAATAAGAAAAGACTTAATTACAATTTTGATTCCTCAGTTACATTTTATGTGTGAATTTTGTTATATCAAAAAATTAGTAATTTTCATCTCTAACATTAACAATGGTTTGTACTTTTGATTATTTGTCTCACAGAAATCTAAATGGGATATCTTTAGGTAAGTTGATTCCATTTTTTGTCCACTAAAGAATGTCATCACACATCATAATGAGAATGAGATATCTCCTAAAATAAAATGTCTACGAAAATAAGGAAAGCAAGCCACATCAAATTTAAAATCCATAAAGATAAACTAGTGCAACATAACATAACATAACCAAGAAGAAAAGCGCACAATAAATCAAATTGAAAGCACGAAACAGATTGTTACGTGACGAAGAAAATTAGAAAGGCTATCATCACCAACTCAATGTTGATTATCACGACACCACATAAACTTATATTATTACATAATTGACCAAAAACCAGACTGAAAAGGATATGAGTCCAATTAGCGAGTCCAGTGAGTCACATAAAATAATTTTAGTTAAATAAATCTTCACCGAAAGAAAAAAAAAATCTATTAAATAAATCACGATTAATGGTTCGAACCGTGAAGAAGCGTTGGCCGCGATCTCCGTTTATCTGTGACTGTGTGTGATTAATTTATTAAGCGATTCGTAGTACTTTCCTACCTCTCTTCTCTTCTCTTCTCGTAACTGATTAATCTCTCAAACCTCATTTGCCATCTGATTTTCCTTCAACATTCAGAAAAGCTCCAATTCGAAGCTCTTTCATCCACAACAGGTAAATTTCTCACGTTTATCTCTATGAACGTATTTGCCAGATCCATTGTTCATTTTTGTCTGCATGCGATAGATTACAAGCTAGCTTGTGAAGTTTTCTTTCTGTGCTTTTAGGGTTCCTTTGCATGTGTCATAGTTGTTCACTAATTGTAGTTTTGATGCCGCAAATTGTCGAATGTGTGTGGTTCTGATAGAAATCGTGATGAGGGGTGTCACTTTCCTAATTGAGAGGGTGGGTGGTGTTTGATTGAATTGGAAGAGTGGCATTTTTGCGTTCACAGTGTTGAGTTATCGGATTAGTTTCTAGTGTGATGTGTTCAGTTGCACGGGGAGCTTCGCAGTGAACTGAAAACTGTTTATTTGGGAAACGGGACGATTATAGTAACGAAATTACAGGATTAAGGTTAAACTGTTGTTGCAGCTTTAGTTTAAAATGTTTGTTGATAATTGTTGTCAGTTTCTGAGGATCTGAGGGCCTGTATGTATGATGTGTGTGTTCTTTCGTTGTCTACTGTGTGTGTGTTGTTGGCTGAAAGTGAAATTTTTGGTCCTTCTTGTTAGAGCATTGTTTCTTATATTTATTTTCATATATTGTAAGCCACATAGAGCTTGAGATTCAACTAATTTTGTGTTTTTTTTTATGCAGGATGAAGGCAGGGTTTAATGGATTAAAGGGTAAAGAGATTTCCCTCATTTCCATTGTACTCATGTCTGCAACTATCATTTTATGGTCATGGGATAAAACTCCTGGCCTTACTACTCTTCTTCCTCCTCAAACACCACTGCAGCTGTCTTCAGGTTCACTTCCATTTGTATAATTATTTAAGAGAATCTATCAGTACTTTTTGTCTTTGCCAGTGAAGAAGTTGGATGTAGGTCTTTAATGTCTTGATAAGGATAGTCTCATCTTTTGGGATGAGGATCTCTGCAGTATAGTTATTATTGGCATCAAGTATTGGCTAATCTTTTAGTTTCCATGATTTGAAAGTTCATGCTGAATAGTACACTTGTATTATTCTCAGTACTTTGTTTTTGGGTGGTTGTTTTACGTGTATGCAGATCATTTAGTCAGTAGTTCTTCAATCAAAGTGCCAGCATCAGATCCAAACGTAGATGTGGGAGATGATGGCTCATTGGTGCCTAGGAAAAAGACAACCAGTGAGATAGAAGAACCACATCTTGATATAGTATCTCACACAGATTCTTCACAAAGCTCTTCTGGAAAGAACATAGGTGAAAGCAATACCAGAACTACTTCAAATACAGAACGTAAGACGTTGATTTCTTTAATCCTCTATGGGTTAAGGGGGTTTGTAATGCTTCATGGTGTGGTATCATATCCTGTATTAAAAAGGGATGTTTTGGCCCTCTATATATGGTGCCTTATTTATCTACTTAGTTGTCCTGTTCTTTGCTATAATGCTCAGCATGCTGTTCCTACATTGTATTAAACCAAGTTGGTAGGGTTAAGTACAAGTTATTGTTAGATGCAGACAACTTCTTCCAAAGTACACCATGCTCTATTAAATGTCACCTTCCTCTTAGCAATAAAGCCCTTACCATGGGGTTTTCCTTTTTCCCTCTCTTCTCTATGTTAATCTAATGTTATCTTCCTGGGGCATAAATCTTATCTTTCATTTTGATCATGTAGAAATCCTTTCAAATGTGTCAGATGAAGAAGTAAAACATGAAAGAATCTTGGAAACTGGTGAAGGCCACAATGTCCAAACTTTTTCCAGTCCAAAAACATCTGAGGCCAAAAGGAATGAAGCTAAGGGGAAGAAAACTTCCAAACAAGAAGGAAATAAAAAGGACTTTGTCATGAACTCTCCACGAACAAGCTCTTTAATTGGTGGAAAAGACAACAATTGGAATAATGCTACACAAAATAAAGGTACTGCTCTTTTTGCTTATCATCTATAAATGAGCTTGAATCATTACAGCCTTACAGGTGAAGGGAAATTAATACATGTTTTTCAACTTCTTTTCTAAAATGAGTGCAAGTGAAGTGTATGTCATAATTTTCCTACGAAACCTTTTTTTTATGAAATGTTGAAACCTTTTATAACTATCTTAAAATTAGAATGCTTACCGTTTTATTTCGTCATTTGTGAACAGTGACGTATCATCCAGGTAGCCCTCAGTCACTATTTTCAGAAGTAGAAAATATTTGTTAGGAATCCAGAGAAAATGAAATGAAAGAATGATAGAAAGAATCAAAAGTTTGATTGAGATGCTCTACTGAAAACGAACAGAAAATGGAAAATAGAATTCTCGTATGAGGCTTTCCCCTTCACAAATGTTAACTCATTTCCCTCACAAACTATCCAATTCACGGAATACCCCCATGCCCCCAAAAATAATATCTGATTTCTCGTATATATATCCAACTAATCTCTGCTAACTAACTAATGGATTAACTGACAGCTGTCCTTTTGACTAATGGACCAACTAACAACTTTATTCAGCCCCTAATGATGTTCATGCTAACAATTTTCTGTAGACTTACCCTTTGAAAAGAAAATTCTCATATTAGACAAACTGATTTAAACTTTTTAAATTATTGTGCATGTTTGCTCCACTATTCATAAAAAGTCAAAGTTATTCTGTGGACTGCAAAAATGGTGTATCATGCCATTTGTTGGGCTAATGAACAATGTATTTAATATTTATAAATGCTGCTGACTAATTGATTTTCTCTTATTGACTCTGTCTCCAGCCTGTAACTATGCAAAAGGAAAATGGGTCCCAGACGATAAGCTGCCTCTGTATTCAGGATTTGGTTGCAAACAGTGGCTTTCTGGGATGTGGGCTTGCCGCTTGACGCAACGTACTGATTTTGCATATGAGAAGCTTCGATGGAAACCAAAAGATTGTCAAATGGAGGAATTTGAAGGCTCTAAATTCTTGAGAAGGTATTTCATTCTCTTGATACATGCATATAGATGGACTCTTGTCTAATTGTTTGAGGGCACATTTCAACCACTTTATAAAAACATATGTGATTTTTCAATTCCTTTTGCCCATAAACTCATTTGAAATAATTGAAGCAGGAGATGCTCCTCTATTTACATAAAAGAGGTTTGGCTGAAGGGTGTGTTAGCATGCTAGTCCTGTCACTTTAGTCTATTGTTGTTCTTGTCACATGACTGATGCTTTTTGAGGCGCCTTTGCTTTTATGAATTTTCTATGCATTAGAGAACAAATTGCCCTAACTCTCCAAGATATTATATTATTTTTATTTGCCCAAATTCTTAGGTTCAACTGGAACAAGATAAAAATAAAAATAGCCAATAAATGTATAATCAATTCATATTCTTGGTATACTCAGGATGCAAAACAAGACCCTAGCTTTTGTTGGAGACTCACTGGGGAGGCAGCAGTTCCAATCTTTAATGTGCATGATCACTGGTGGTGAGGAGAAGCATGATGTTGAAGATGTAGGTAGCGAGTATGGATTGGTTATAGCTGAGGGCTCTGCTCGCCCTAGTGGGTGGGCGTTTCGTTTCTCAAGCACTAATACCACCATTCTGTACTATTGGTCAGCAAGCCTCTGTGATGTTGAACCTATTGATATAAACAACCCGAAAACAGATTATGCGATGCACCTTGATCGGCCACCAGCATTCTTGCGCCAATTTCTCCACAAGTTTGATGTCCTGGTTCTCAACACTGGTCACCACTGGAATAGGGGAAAGCTCAATGCTAATCGATGGGTAATGCATGTTGGTGGCGTTCCAAACACTGATAGGAAAATAGCTGTGATTTGGGGCGCCAAGAATCTTACTATTCATAGCGTTGTTAGTTGGGTGAATTCACAGCTTCCAAAATATCCAGGTTTGAAGGCATTCCTTAGGACCATTTCTCCTAGGCATTTTTTCGGAGGGGACTGGAACACAGGAGGCAGTTGTGACAAGACTGAACCAATGTCAGTAGGAAAGGAAATATTGGATGAGGAGTCCAGTGATCCAGTTGCGGCGAATGCGGTGAAGGGAACAGGGGTCAAGCTCTTGGACATTACAGGCCTTTCTCAGCTTAGAGATGAGGGTCATATATCACGATTCAGCATTACAGCAAAGCCTGGTGTGCAGGATTGCTTACACTGGTGCTTGCCGGGTGTTCCTGATACATGGAATGAGCTACTCTTTGCTCAAATCTAGAGTGCACACCACGGTGTACGTGGAGCACTTGTTTGCCTTGGAAAGGTAGTAGCCGTTCCCTGACTTTGAAAGGATCATAAGTTTCTAAACCATAGTTTTGCAGAGGACGCAGTCATGGGGTTACAAAATGTCCTAAACCAAGTTTGAACTTTAGAGCTGATCTATTGAGGTATTTGAAGACGTATGGTGAAGGTTTTATCACATTGCCTTAAGAGATTTATTTGATTTAGCAAAATTGAGGTCATTAGTATAACTTATATGACATGTAAGTTAATTACTTCTTCATATGTTCCTTGCGACTCCTCAGCAGAAAGGAAGGTTGATAGGCAAAGCTGCAGAACAGAAGCATTGTGATATTGTTACTGGAAGTTAGTTCTTCTCAGCTGTTAAAGCAGAGGTTCAAGTCAATAGGACAGCAAGACGGTTCTTGCTCTCACTCCTTTTTTAGTTAAATTTTGTAGGGAGGGTGTAACAGAATAGTGTGTTCTTTGTCTTATACTTACACATTTTAGAGAACCCTTATATAGAGTTGACCGATACATTTCATGTTGAATGCAATGTATCTACCATAGTTTGAGAGTGGGGTCTCTTTGCTGCAATAGTCATGTCGACTCCTCTTTTATAAGCTCATCCAGCCATTGACATGTTCAACAACACGTTGCAATTGCATGAAACTAGTAAGATAACTCCTAAATCTCATAATATTTGCCTTTATGACATTTTTGTCTTAGATTATATATCATTTTATAGCATTAAGAAAGTAATAGTTTATTTTTCATAATGCCTTTATTTATTGATTTTTTTATCACTTATAACTATTTAAATAGCTACAATTACTTTAAAAATGACATGAAGATTTATATTCTTTTTACTTTCATCATAGAAGTTTGTATAATTAACTATTTTTTAAATGTGTGCATTATCTTAAAAAATATTTAATGAGATGGTCCTTTGCTCGTATTTATATATTTCGAGATAGAAAAAAATATAATAAAAATTCAATTATTTTGTTGGAACCATTTTATAGATTTTATTTATTTATTTTATCCTTTAAGGACTACCTTTTTTTTTGGCGTGAACCTTTGGACTGCCTAATATTGAATATTTTATGTTACTTAAGAGCTAAGAACCATTAGGTGGGCATTTTTTTAATCGAAGAAATTAAAAGACAAAACTACCCTACAACAGTACTGGTCCGAAGCTAGAAGCGGGATCAACTTAGCAAGTGCCAAAGACCATTGATGAAGGCCAAGGAGACACGCCAAGGACGAGTAAATATTTCCACAATATTTAACAACATAACTTCTAAATGCCACGACAAAGGAGGGGACTCCAACATCCTAATAGCATCCAACGAGTCACTTTTGCACACGACATTCGATAGCCTAAATTTCAAGCTAGTAATAGTAATAGTAATAGTAATAGTAATAGTAATAGTAATAGTAATAATAATAATAATGTTATTTTGAATTTCTCGGTGTTGTCTACGGTGAACTACTATTTAAGTAGTGCACCATGCACTGCCATTTTCTGACCAATGAAATCGTGCCAAGTGTTCAGGTGAGAAACTGGAAATCGGTTCTACAAGTTATTTAATTTTTATAATTTATTATTTCAATTTGTTCATTATCATAAAACGCCTTTTAATGTTCGTCTCCTTATTTTTCATACTTTTTTTAGTGAAAGAAGGGGTAAAAATAGTATTGACTAATTATTCTTATTTTCAATTTTTTAAAAAAATAAGGAAAAAAACCTATTATAACATGTCATTCAAAATGGTTAACAATGCACTTTCACCCTGCACCATAGAAGCCACACAATTTCTCTCGTAAATTTTGGAGAGTTGCAAAGTTCAACGCGATGTTAAATAAAATAATTGTCGGTTGAAGTTAAAATTGGTGCCTTCCTTGTGACAAATACTCAAATAGGCAAAGCCAAAAAAGCTTAAAAAAAAAAAACCACGAGATTGAAATCCTACAGGCTCATAATTTTTTTTTGGTTTTAAAAAGTTTTGGTGGATTCAGCTTCAGTTGTCTCCACATGTCAGATAGGTTTTCGGGACATTCGATCGTTTACGACTCATCCACCAACACTGCTCTTACATCGTGACTTTTGAGAGTAATTCATCCTTACCAACTGAACGAACGAACATAGGTGGGTATAGGTTGATAAGTTGATGACTCTGCTACTAGTGAATAGTGGTGATAGATCACTGTCAGAGAAGCATTTGTCATTAAATGGTGTGAGATGGGCGAATCCAACGGTCAAGTCGAGGGATGAGGACATAACGGTAGAATTTATTCATGAAATTGTGCGCGATGGACGTCCAATAGTATTATTGACATTAATGGATGTATATGACACATTCAATTCAACACTGAAACCATGTCGATAGCTCTTTTACTTTAGAATCCATTATTGTCCTAATCAATGGAGATATCGTAATAAAACAGTATTAATAAATATAATCGATTAATTCTGAATGCAATAATACAACATCTTACGCGTTAAGAAGCTTCAAGGAGCAACTTGAATATGGCCATTTGGGTTGGGTGCACCCCACCGTATCTGCATTCCATTTGCCGACATCGGAAACATACACGTGTCAATAGGCAAATGGTCGCACGTGGCCCTAACGGTAAAACAGAAGCTCGGGACTTAAGAGGGCCCCACACTGCACTTCCTTGACCTCAACTTTTTTTTTCTTCATGTTCTAATCTCTCATCTTAATTTCGTTTCTTCTATCTTCCTCTTTCTTCACATTGTAACAGCATTTTGAGGTTCGCGTAAAAGAAAGAAAAAAAAAGCATTCTGAGGTTCCCGGATGGCGGAGGAATTTTCGAGAGCGGTTGACGACGGGCTCAAGCTCTCGAAGCGAATATACTTCGGTAAAGACAGGGCGGTGGCGCCGCCCAAGCTGCCGCCGCCGATGGCTAGGTCACCGGACGCGCTTCTTCCCTCGGCGCCGATGGTTTACGCCGTGATTTACGATCCAGGGATCGTGGATAACCCTGACATCGCGAGCTACCAGCCTCACGTCTACGGCCGGTGCGACCCTCCGGCGCTGATTCCGCTTCAGATGAACGGTGTTGAGATGGAAATTGATTGTTATTTAGACACTGCGTTTGTCACCGTCTCTGGCTCTTGGAGGCTCCATTGCGTTATGGGTAGCCGCGCCTGCGATTGCCGTATTGCTATTCCCATGGGCCACCAGGTACCATTGCAATTTCTTTATTGATATCTCCTTATTGCTGATAACATTAGTTGGAAATGGTGACTTGTTTGATGTTTCTTTTGATTGATACATGCGTAATTTCATTCAAGATTTAGAATATGATGAACTAAAAATTAAAATAATTTACTGTCTCAATTGGAAGAATTTCTGGATTTCTACTTGGCAGAGTTTGTGTTCTGATATGATTTGGCTAACAGGGTTCAATTCTAGGTGTTGAAGTTACTGCTCATAGGAAATCCTACTCTACTCAACTTGTTGTTATGGAAGACAACAGTGAGCATGAAAATGGCACAGTTGCTCAAAAAGGAGGCTTTCTCAAGTCAAATATATTTACTTTGACTATACCTCAGGTAAATAAGTAGCCTGACTCTAACAGAAATTGATTTCGAGAATATGTATCGTTTAGAGTCATCTTATATAGATGCTGTTTATCTGTTGTGCTTGTAACAGATTGATGGGGGTTCCAATTTATCAATTAAAATTCAATGGTCTCAGAAAATAGTACACTGCGACGGTCAGTTAACTTTGAACGTGCCTTTTACCTTTCCTGATTTTGTCATCCCAGCTGGGAAGAGAATGTCAAAAAGAGAAAAGATACAAATAAATGTGGAGGCTGTTGCTGGAAGTGAGCTTCTGTGCAAGACAATTAGCCACCCCCTAAAGGTTCTCACTTCTCATTTGGTTTGAATTTTTTATGGGACCACAGTTGAAGTTTTACATATGAGATAACCAATTGAACATTTTATCCTCACTGTCCAGGAAATGAGGCGTGATGCTGGGAGTATAGGTTTCTTATATGATTCCCAAGTTCTCTCGTGGTCAAAAACTGATCTTAGCTTTTCATACGCTGTAAGACTCATTACCATTCGATCTTATTCTTTTATTTGTAGTTTTAGTAATTGAAAGGTTATCTTATCAGCAACTTACATGCATTCAGGTTTCCTCAAGTCATATAGATGGTGGTGTGCTTTTGCAATCTGCATCTGTGCATGATTTTGATCAAAGAGAGATGTTCTACATGTACCTTTCTCCCGGAGATATTCAGAGTAAGAAGGTTTGTGCTCCAACTGTAAACTTTCAGGTCTACATGTCATGTTACATAGACATTCTCATGTCTGGTTCTACTCCATATGTAGGTATTCAGAAAGGACATAATATTCATTATCGACATCAGTGGAAGCATGCAGGGAAAGCTAATTGATGACACAAAGAGTGCACTATCATCTGCTCTCTCTAAGCTTAATCCTGAGGATTCATTTAATATTATAGCCTTTAATGGAGATAGTTATCTATTTTCAAAATCGATGGAATCGGCTTCCAGCGATGCTGTCGAAAAGGCCACTGAGTGGATGAATGTGAACTTTGTCATTGGGGGTAGTACAAATATTTCGCGTCCCTTAAACACGGTACAAATACTGTTTTTCATAAATATAAAGATTACAAAGTGTTATGTACTGATTATACAAATGAATCCATGCTCAACTTGTGGCATGGTTAATACTGTTTTTGATGGATTTTTTTTATTATCATAGTAATTGTTTCCTTCTCTCTGTAATTGGGTAGAATGCATTTTATATAGTTGTTGACCTTTCTGTTCAGGCAATAGAGATGCTATCCAGTGCTCAAAGTTCAGTTCCAATAATTTTCCTAGTTACAGATGGAACTGTTGAAGATGAGAGGCAAATTTGTGCTTTGGTAAAGAATCATATGATCAATGGAGAGTCAATATGCCCCCGAATTTACACTTTTGGCATAGGTATAAATCTAGTATTTTAAAAGCCCTTATCTGAATTTTCCTCTTACATAAAATTTTAACGTGCTGATATATTTTTCTGATAAAACCTGTTTAAAAGTCTTGCTCTTAACCCTTCTAATTCATTGGTTAGTAATGGTAAAGTTCTTCATTCTTTCACTTGCTTATGTTAAACATAACACCTCTTTCAACCCAGGCGCATACTGCAATCACTATTTCTTGCGAGTGCTTGCTATGATTAGTAGGGGCCAATATGACGCTGCAGTGGATGTAGGTAAGTCTTGAATTTAGCTTTTAAAAAAGTAAATATCATGATACGTGCTTATATTTCTTTCGTGTTGTAATTGAAATGACATTTGATTTTACAAGCAATTATAGTACATGAGGTTGGTTCCAAGGCCTATGCATTTTATTTGGATTTTGGAAGACTTGGTTCTTGACTCTACTGTGAACTTTTGAGTTTCCTTTTTTTCGTAAGAGAGATAGGATACTGATTTACATCAAAAATATTTATTCAAAAGCCATCTCAGACAATCTCTCTCTCTCTCTGGCCAATTGCAAGAAATGTAATAATATTTGAAATAGAAGTAACGTGATGTGGATTTGTGAGTTATCATTTTGGCTCCTTACTCTCGATATTTAACATGAGAAGTTTTTTTTTTCAGTTACCTAATCTGAACTTTTTATGCTTTCTACATTTACAAGTATTTTATAGCTTCTCTGTTTTCTGAATTGCAAGATTTGGTTGAGCCTCGAATGCTGATGTTGTTTGAAAAAGCATCATCTCTCATTCTTGCAAATATCGAAATGGACTTATTGGATGATATTGATCAACTTGAGGTAATATTTTACTGCTACTTGGCTAGAATATTTTTTTAGTTCCCCTATTCTTGTTCTACCTGCTTTTTATTCTTTTGCATGGTCAATACATGCTACATTGTACATATCACTCAAAAAAATTCTGTCGTTTGAAGATATTGATTCTGTCTTAATTTATGACAAATCCGGAAATCATCATGCTGATGTCTGACAATAAAATCTGTGCTCCGTTTCATTTTTGTTCTTGTCGTCCTCTCTTCGTTTTGAATATTATGGTTCCTTAATACCCTTAGGGATTCGTGGTGGTGTGTGCTTTACTTACTTTTTGCGTCATGCTTTTTTCTGTTTTTATCTTCTTTAGAGTGTTATTTGAAATGGAAGAGTTGACCGATATATGATGCCATGGTGGAACTGATATATCCTAGCAAATAGCAATTATGACAATTTATTTTCTCTTTAGTCTTATGTGACCCTACTTTGAATTTTGTCCAACTTTCCCTGAGCTTGTGGCTGTCTCTTATGACATTATCTGCGATGTTTGTGCTATAGGTATATCCTTCCCATATTCCAGATCTTTCAACAGAGGGTCCATTGATTTTATCTGGCAGATATAAGGGCAATTTCCCCGAAACTCTTAAAGTCAAAGGCGTGTTGGCTGATTTCAGTGACTTTGTAATAGATATGAAGATAAAAACAGCTAAGGACATACCTATACAAAGGGTAAAGTACTCTACTACTTAGCAGCATACTCAAGTTTTCTTACTTTTGAAATTATATGAGCAATTCTGAAGACAGGGTTAGTTTTGTTTATGGTTGGTTGCTGAGAAACTATTTATGTGAAACTCTTTGAACTTCGAATAACCTGTTTTTTTTTCGTATAGCACAAGTTTATAGTTGGGTCATGTTTTACCATTATTATATGATCTATTGGATTAGGATCTTGACAAATAAAGGTATTCCTTTTCTTCATCTATCTTTGTTGTGAGGGTATATAAGGAACTGTAGTCTACTGGTTAATTCACCATAGTCTCAAAGTCACTGACTTTAATCTGATGCTGCTTTATAAATAAATGTCCACAACTTTTACCATTCTGTTTCATTTCCTTTAGAATTATTCTTATTATTGTTATTATATTGCTCTATTTTCCTTTTAACAGGTTTGTGCAAGGGATCAAATAGAGTATCTCACTGCTCAAGCATGGCTTTCTGAAGATAAACAATTAGAACAGAAGGTTTATTAATAATTTCTATGAATATTCCTCCACTCATTACCTACATGGTATATATCCAGTTGTTCTTTTTATTAAATAAAATGTGCTTATGCCGCATCATTTAATTGGCAGGTTGCCAAACTAAGCCTGCAGACTGGCTTTATATCTGAGTACACACGAATGATAGTTCTTGAGAATGATCATCTAAAGAAAGTCAAAGAATCAGTCCAGTCGTCAAAAAAGAGTCATCCTCCTTCACACGAGGCAAACACAAACGTACAAGGCCAGAGAATGATTTTACTCCCTCACTTAGGTGTTGGCTTTGGCGACTTGACTGCAACTGCTGAAAACACTCCTCCAGGAGCTGAAAAGATGCTTGAAATGCCTGAAATCTTTAAGGCGGCCTCAAATTGCTGTAACACTTTGTGCGGTTACTGCTGTTGCATGTGCTGCATCCAGTGCTTTAGCCAGATGAACAACCAATGTCTAACTGCATTGACTCAGCTTTGCGTCGGGATAGGATGCTTCGGCTGTCTCACATGTTGTTCCGAGATATGCTGTGGTGGAAACGATAGCTGAAATCTCAATTTGTTAAAAATGATTTTTGTATTTTACTGCATAGAAATTATATAGTTGTTATTTTGAGAATGTATATGAGTAAGTAAGTACATTACTAGTTGCTTTACTTGTGTTGTATAGCTTTTCTAGTTTTCCAGGTTTAAACCTGCAATAGAAAGTAAATTATACACTTGTACCGACAAAGAAGAAAGTGAATTATAAAAGGTGTCGACTTCCATTGAAGAAACATTTTTAATTTTCTTTCTTCCCTTCTTATACAGTACTTTACGTTAAGAATTTTGTTTGAAATAATGTTAGTATGAGTATCTGTGAGAGGAGTAGAGCTGGGTACGCGGGCCAGCTCGGCCCGCATCTAAATGAGCTCCTATTTTGGAGGCTCGCCTAATTGCGGGCTGGCCCACGGGCTAGTATATGTAAAAAAAAAAAACTTAACAATCAAATTTTAACAAGCATACTACTACAAGCTTTAAAATTAAGAGTTCATTAAAAATACTACATCAAATTAAGAGTTCATTGCAAACTTTTTGGTAGTTTACCAAATTAATTATACTAATAATTCAAAACAAACATTAAAAATCAATTTTAACAAGCATACTACTACAAATTTTTTGAACTGATGTGTTGCATTTGTGTGTGCCATTGTGTTTTTAATTTTAGTTTTTTTTTTTAATTTAATTGGCCCGCGAGCCCCGCGGGCTAGCTCATTAAGTTTGCGGGCTAGCTCACGAGGGCCCGCGTTTAAATGAGCCTATATTTTTCGGACCATAGCCCGCGCGGGTTACGGGACTCGCGGGCCGGCTTGCGGGCTTAGGCTCATATACCCAGCTCTAGAGGAGATATTTTGGGATATTTTGGGCAAGAATGTGGACACATGCATAGAAACAAATACAAAAGAAGCTTTACAGATATTAAATCATGGTACGGGTATTTTTGATCAATTATGGCACATGCAGGTTTGGAGCAATAGTTGTTTCTTTAGTGAAAAATCTGCAACACAAATATGTGCGCCAGCTGGTCTTTTCAAAGGAATGTAGTGATTGAGTGGTGTTCCTATATTCGTGAATTGTATTGCAAGTCCAAGTTCTGACGGAACTTGTGATAAGGAACCAAGTAATCTCAGAGTTGTTGGGATTTTTCTTTTTGGCATTCCAAAGAGAATAGATGAGTGATTAACAGTGTGTGTGAGAGAAACATATGCTGAAAAAGTGCTCAGTTCTTTTATCTTTGTACATGTTTAGTGTGAAGCCACGTACGTATTGTAGTTTTCGGTTGGACGAGGTAATGATGCTCAAACAAACACTAATGACTAGACTTGCTCCCCAGCTGGTTCGGTTAGTAAGGAACACACCCACGGGAACTTTGCTCTGATATCCCTTTCACCCTGCAATCTTGTACATGACTACTTTGGCTGTTCCATGGCACAAATCATTAACATATAGCCACCAGATACTCAAAAACACACACTACGCATGATTAGTGAATAGTAAGTAATTATATTTTATACATTCATTTTCTTTTTCAATTTCATTTCCATCTCTTTCATTTTTTCTCTCTCCCTTCTTCATTTCCATTACATTAATGTAGCACACTTAGCCCGAGTGCATTTATCGCTCCATCGTTCATTATAACTTTATGTTTTGCTCGGTCTAAATGGCCACTAGGTCTAATATAATCATGGTCGACTCAGAGGATGGGCAGCCAAGCGACAGCCGTGTTGGTCCACCATGACGACCAAAACAAAGATTTAACTCGTTTAAGCGGCTACCCGAGCAAATGTAAACCAAAATTAAACGTATTCATTATTGCTCATATCAAACTCTATAAATATATGTCTAAACATTCCATAACTTAAACATTATTCATTTTACTACATATGCTCTTCTAATAATCTTTTCAATTTTGAGCTGACTTGAAAGTCACATAGCCTTTTGCAAGTACACATTGCTTTGCCCCACTCTCCCCTTCTGTCACCAATGTGCACCACCATTCTCTATTTATGCAAAAACACCTTACATCCTTAGGCACATGGCTTTTTTTTATAGGGAAAAGAGTAATTAACCACCTTGAAGGCTTGAACTTTGTGTGTTTTGCGAATAGATACCATGAACTTTTATTTTGTATTAATTGATCATTACTCTTACTATTCTTGTAAGGCCCTTCTATTAACCTTGGGTTAATTTACTAATAATTAATGAAATATAAATCTTTTATTTATCTAGGAATATATTATAAAATCAAATTAAACTTTGTACTTTTTTCAAATAAACATTTTGAAACCTCACATTTCATTGTAATTAATCTTTGAACTCGTATTAATATCTCTTGTAACAATAATAAAAGCTTAAGAATTAATCAGTACAAAATAAAAACTCGTGATGTCCATTTACAAAAGTTATAAAATTTAGGGTGATTAGATGCATTTTTTTTTTTCCCTTTTTTATATAAATCACACGTATCCTCCACTAACACAATTCTATTTGAGTCAGGAGGTCAGTCCACTTTACTGAGCTATCTCACTACAAGTTAGAAGAAAAGTAAGCTAAGCCGAGCTAGCTCACTTTTGTGGTGAGCCTCTAAAATCATAATCGACTCGATCTACCATGAGCTCATAGGTTAGGTGAGCTGACCCACTTTCATTTTAAAAAATAAATATTGATAAAAAAATCATAAAATTTGTAAAAGTACTAGAAATCAAGAAGAAATTTGAAATTTTCTATGTATAATAAAAAGTGTAAAAAATAATGTTTCATTAATAAATAACAGAATCACGTTGTTATTGTATTAAAAAAATAATCTTTTTGTTGAAAAAAATTTAAATTCAATTAAAAAATGAGCAGGCTCACGAGTTAGCTCAACTCACTTCGATTGCAACCTGTTTAGCCACTGAGTTAGGTGAGTCGAGCTAAAACTACTCGTGTAAGGTGACAAATGTTACATCCATGTATCTTTTAATTGACATGTCATAATTTCATTAGTTGACACAGAAAATGATACATCTTTTACGAATAAAAGACTTTGATTTAGGTCTTAAATGATTTAATCTATCTATTAATTATTCATCGTAAGAAAACTATTAATTAAATTATTTGCTATCTTGCACTGCCATTTCCACCCAAAACCTCCATTGTAACATCACCATTGTCACATGGTATCCATCGATCGCCACCGCCACACGGTACTCTCTACCACCATTGCCACCTGGTATATGTTGTACAATTGTTGTCGTCCCCAACAACTAGTATGTACCCTCCGTTGTTGCCACCACACATTACAATCTTCCACCGTCTCTGCCTCGTACCCTCCACCATTGTTGGCGACTGACGCCATCCACGAGGCAAGGATAGCTACCATTGCCACTCAGCCTCCACCTATCGCCCACCTTCTCCTTACAATTCTTTCACCATCATCTTTGTCCAATACCCTCCACCATCACCTATAGTCTTCGTTGTCACTGTTGCCGCCATTAAATACCCTCCAACACTTTCATCTAATACCCTCCACCACTATCATCGCCACCCTTGGGCACACACAAACATCCAACACCATCTGTCAGCACTACCATTGACACGCTCTACCGTCACCGCCATCCTCCACCACTATGCATGATCTACCATGTCTTTAGTGTGAGTGTGCATACATAAAGTTGACATCAATTTTTTAAAATTAAAAAACCTTTAAAAACTAAAATCGAAATTATAAAATTGAAATTTATTTTTTATTTTTCAAAATTTTAGAAGATAAAATTAAAAACCATCCTAACCGGGGCATAATAGAAAATGTATCTATTATGGAAAGTGTATCTATTTTAGGTTAGACAAAACCCCAAATTAAATAGAAAATGATAAGAATGAGTTCCACTTTCATCCCTAAAACCGACAAGTGGTCTAGCACATGACCAGATGAGATATTTAGACAGTACTGCGTACATTTTCTATTTAAAGTCTATCAACACAACACTTGTTGCACCTCACTCACTCATAGTCTCATAGGGTCTCCTCTCGTTGTGCATTTCATTCACCCTTGCTTTGCAGTAATGAAGGTAATGACGTGAAGAATTAATAGTTTAATATGGATATATACATAAATATCATTGTCTATCTATATATTGCATATATAGTAGTAATTCTGAACTCTTTAAGTTCATCTCCTTTCCTCAGATTCTTCAATGGATGCACCATACGCTTAATGGGAATCATGGCAAGAAGAAATCAAACTCAACTTCAACCACTTGTAAGCATTTTTCGTTCGTTTATATGCTCGCGTTGCATCACACTTCAAACGGGGGAAAATTATTTCTTTTCATCTTAGTCATAGACATCTTCAAACAGTGTGTAAAATATGTGCAAAAATGGAGAGTTTATTTTGATTATTAATTTGAGTATAACGTGAATAGATTTTTAATCTATAATAATTTATAAGTTAATTTTTTACCTTTGAATGTCCATAATTCGTGGCAACTCTTTTGCAAACTTGCAGCATGAAGTTGACTATCCATTTTTTATGGTATAGAATGATAATGCAGATTTTAGAAACACCGGATTAAGGTTTTGAGGGCATCTTTTCTGCACAAGAAAAAAGCATGAAAATGGATCAAATAAAGTAAAATAAGTAGAACAATAACATTTTTTTTTATAAGCATAGAACGATAACATGTTTGATTTTTTTGGTTGTTTAGAATAAAACAAAATATATGAACAGCATTTTATCAAATTCCATTTAATATATTGAGTGAAGGGAACTCATGTACTGAGATACTTAGTCAAGCTGACTTGTGTTATATATTGATTCAATCTTACTCCTCCTCCAGTCAAGAACTTTAATTTCAATTAAGCTTGGCCTCTTGGTGTAACTTTATCTTCTTCTTTTTTACTAGTAAAAAAAAAAAACTAATTTCCATTCCAATAATTGAGTGTTTACCTATCAAATTTGAACGTCCAATTTTAAAGACAATTCATGATTTAATTGTACTTTTTGTCTCTTAAGTTTGTACTTGTGCAAATTTGATGTCCCTACATTTTTTCTCGCAATTTTGTTCCATTAAGTTTAGTGATTCAACGATTTCGGTGCTCCTCTTGTTTTTTATTTCGGTCCTCCTCTTTTTTTAATTGTACAATGATAACTATTATGCATTTAGTCTCTTTTATAATTATTTGTAATTGTAATTAAATTTAATTTCGCTTTTTCATTATTAATTTATTTCATGCATCAGACAGTAATATTTTAGTATTTTAGTACCAATAAGATGTTAGTTTAGTGGTAAGCAAATTAGACCTTCAGATGAGAGCACAAATTTGAATTTTTGGAAAAACATTTGTTAGGAGGGACATGCAACTATTTCTCGAACCAATAGGCATTTGTCAAAGCAAAAACAAAAAGACGGTCATATTTTAGTAAATATTTTGATGTAGCAGAAATAAATTTGATGCAAATTTACATTAACCAGTGATAAACCATTTTCTCATAATTTATTGTTATATTATTATGAACAAGTATTATCAAGTTAATTGAAATCTGTTTTCCTCTTGTAATAAAAAAAATTAATTGAAATCTATTTATTGGTTTTTTTGTTTGAATGGAAATCTATTTATTGTTGAAAAAACATAATTATATATATAAATATATAATTTATTTTTGAAACATGTAAAACATATAAATTTATTGTAAAGAAGTTGAAAAAGTATAACTAATTAAGTTAGCTTCATGTTGATAATGTAGGTTCAATCTATTTTATTACATTAGATAATTAAAGATTCATTCACACATGAATTCGCCCACCACCTATGGAGTAAGAAAGAAATAAAAGTGAGAGATATAATGAGTGATGTGATGGGAAAAAGAAAAGAAAAATATAAAATAAAATTAGTGAAAATAAAATAAAATAGAAAAATGTTGTATGAATGTATAATTACGGATCTTATTATTGTGCATAACTTTCAAGTAGTCAACATATGCGTGTGATGTGAATAATTATCAATAATGATTGCACTTTGTGAGAGATATTTATTTGTGAGAGATATTTATTAGACATACTCACTTGTGAGGATTTTTAATTGTTACAAAGAAGCGTTGTCGTTTGATAGAAGGTATGAAATTATATTCTCAAATTATATTTCTAGGCATAATTTACGCTATGTCTTAATATTTTTGATAGGTGTTTTATATTCTCAAAAATATTTTCAAATTTTATTTGATTAAAAATATTAAAAATAGAAAAACACGAGATAAAATTGTAGATTTGAAATTATTTTCAAATGTAACTTCCATTCTCATATAGGAATATGAGATACTCATATTTTACCTTGGGAATAGATATGTGACAAAGTGTGTGTAATAAAATTTCCTAGAAATAAATTATGCCTGAGATTATTCTTACAAAACTTCTACCAAATACATAGGAATACAACATTCTCACTTTCAGGGAATGTTTTTGAATATCTTCTACCAAATTAAACACCCCCAAAGTGTTGTGGGAGTTAAAAATCGCTACAAATATATACGCCGAATGAATGTTAAAAACCAAAAAGTGTAGTGTACCTATCATTACTCAATAATTATTCATGGTTCCCTAGAATTGCATTTAAATATATGTTACAACTTATCTTTCTCACGGTAAGTTTAATGACCAAAATTTTCCAATAGATTATATGTTACATGAGCCTTGCAAACAAGAGTTCAGTGACTGGCCTCAAGCACTTCTTGTTATTGGGACACTTGGCAATGGCAATTTGAAAGAGGATCATAGCATTGATACAAGCACTGCACAAGACGATTGTGTGAAAGAGTTCACGCTTGAAGCACCTGGAAATCATGATCAGAATTATGAACTCAACATTTATTTCCGGGAACAGCTGGTAGTGGAATCAAATGGGGTCATCACACAACAGAGAGAAGACACCATAAATCAACAATCAAGCTTGCAAGTTGAAGAAAACGAAAATGAGACAACATTTTCTGATGGTGACAATAGCAGCAAGGGTGGTAATTTCCACCCAAACAGCAGTGTAATTCACTGTTTGGATAAGAGTAACAGGGCCAATGGTAGGAAATCACTTGTTTTTCTTCTTAAGAAGATGTTTGTTTGTAGAAGTGGATTTCCACCTAAAGCTCCTAGTTTCAGAGATCTTCACTCCACACAATCGAAAATGGAGAAGGTACATGAGAAATCAATTCATGCTAACCAACCAGTATTCTCCTTATTAAGTTTCTTTAATTAGGAGTTAGCTAGGACTATCTTAAGCAACTCTTGGTTTGTTTCTTATTATAGATTTTAAGGGCAAGACTCCACAAAAAGGTATATCCTCAAAGTTCAAGTTCAGCAATTTTAATGAAGAAGTGCTTGGAAAACAAACATGCACCCAAGTCCAACAATGGTGAAGAGGATCTGACTTCAGATGCAGACAATGGAAGTAAGTGGGACAAGACGGATTCTGAATGTAAGTTCTAACAAATTGATTTTTAATTAATGTTCTAGTAATCATATTTGATATATAGTAGCAGTACTCAATTAATGCTAAATGTTCACCAGAGTTATTAGATGGCTATGAATAAAATTATAGCTAACTTGATCATCACATCTATTTTGTGTCTGCAGATATAGTTCTTGAGATATAAATGGCTTCTTCTCATCAGTTACTCTGCTTATGCACAAATTTAATTTGTTAATGGAAGTTACTATCTGCAAACAGAAAGGAATTTCAACTGTGATCATCGACATGCACCATTCTTGTCAACTAGAGGATGAGTCGGGAAAGAAGTCTAGCTTAGTTCGTAATTTCTAATAAAGTAATCAATGCACCAATATCTGGCCTTCTGCTAGAATTTGTGTCAATGGTAATAATATGTTAATATACATTTTTCAGTCGACATTCAATCGACACACATTTCATAAACCGCCGCAATTATTAGCGGCGGTTAAAAAGTGTGTGTCAATTGAATGTCCCTAAAATATGTATGGCAAGAACTAGTCAAAAAAGCAGTTATCCAGCTAGTAATTTCCATGTGTTCAGTCCCCAAAAATATGTGCAATATACGTGGAACAGTGAATGTGGGTGGTGTGTCCAAAGTTTTCAACCATAAACTTGTTCTCATACTAAAACTATATTAATTATTTGATTCTCAGAATGTAGTACTAAATAAATACAATGAAAACTTGCCAATAAGTAAAGGTTACATTCATTCAAGCAAGTGGTGATCAAAACTTGAATCATACCAGGAAGAGATGAAAGGGGTTGTTACTCTGGAGAGGTGAGTGCAGTGATGAGAGGCTCCCATTGAGGAAATCGAGAAACGAGGTCATCACGTTTTGCAAGCTCGAAGTCGTTGAACTGAAAAGCAGGTGCACAAGTGCATCCTACAAGAGAGTAGTGAGTTTCACCATCTCTAGGTGGGGTTCTGACAAATCCTCCATCTGCAGAGACGGTGAAATCCTTAGTTGGGAATGAACCAAACCAAATGTAGGGAGGCACAGTGTACTGCGGTGCTTGATTCTCAGTCAAATCGGATCCGAGTAAGGTGAATTTGACGCTTGAATCTTGCTCATTCAGTTCCACTACCTGGAATTTGGGGGGGAAAGGAGAATTATGATAAAATTGATGAATCAAATGAAAAGAAGAGAATTGGATGCGGCGTATATACGGTGATGGATTCTCCGACGTAGTGATGCCAGGTTTCAGCGCAAGGGATGCGGTGGAGGCGAGAGAGGTTTCCAGATGGAAGCAGAAAATATATGGAGGTGGAAACTGGGCGATCAACTTTGTATTGAGGGGGGAGGTGAGACTTGGAGAGATGAACGGAGTGGTCTCGGAAGGTCTCGGCGTAAAGTCCACCTTCAGGGTTAGGTTGCAGATTCAGCTTCACGGCGATCTCTGATGCCGACAAAGACATGCTTCTTCTTCCCACTTACATACACTCAACCCGCGAGAGAGAGAGGAGTAGGTGAAGCTGCGAAATTCAACCCGCCAACATCACCCACCAACCCATTGGATATCATTTTTATTTTGGCTTAATACGGATTTTAGCGCTCACCTTTCACGATTTTACAATTTTGAACCCTCTTGGAATTTATTAGCAAAAAAATGTCCCCCACTTAAACAAACGACAGCAGTTTTAGTCCCTCATCATTATTCCGTCCAATATTTAACTTTTTTCTTAAAAAAAAGTTAATAAAAAATGAAAAAGAAATAAAACCTAGAAATCTATTATCTTCATCACCTCCTCCCGTGATCTTCATCATCTTCTTCACCCTGAAGATCAAAATACCCAGAATATAAATTTACAAAAAAAATCTCTATTTCTCTTCCTCTTCATTTGACAAAGGGTATTGGCACATCTTCATCATCATTCACACTTTCTATTTCACTTCCTCACAATTTTCCTGAACCTTTTCAAATCTGGAATTTAAAATTGGGAAATTTCAACTTTGAGAGCTCTCTCCCCATTTTTCCCAAGAAAACCCTAGCCACCCAAGATGCTAACGTTAGCCGCCACCCACTAACCCAAGCAACCCAGTCGCCTCCTCTTCTCCTTCTCCTTTTTTTGTCTGTTGAATTGCTCCCGTAATTTCGAACCGGGCAGGACCATTATGAACAGCAAAATTATTTCTACCAAGTATTTAACGCAACTGAATCTTTTGTTTTCAAAATTTCGACTATTACTCATTATAATTATAATAATCAATTTACATTCTTGATTTATTAAATTTACAACATTTCATTTATTATACGATTATCACACTTTTCGCGCGCGGTGGATTCCTCCCAGGTCAGATTGGGTTAAATTCAACGTTGACGGTGTTGTGACGGAGAATTTCCTTGCGAGTTGTGGCGGGGTTCTTCACAATTCAAATGGGCAGTAGCAGCGAGGTTTCTGCAGGAATTTAGGTGAGCTAGCAGAGGGTAGTGTGTTTTTTACCGAGCTTACTATTGTGCTTACGGGTGTGGAGATAACTATCAGTTTTGATGTTCATCAAATCATTATTGAGAGTGATTCTCTAGGGGTTATCCACCTCCTCCCTTCTCTCGATACTAGCCATCACCCTTATGGAGACGTGGCTCATGCTATCTTTCATCTTCAGAAGGAGCACGGGGCCATGGAATTTTAGCACACGTATAAAGAGGGAAACTCCTTTGCAGATTATCTGGCTTACTTGGGGCGTTGCTTTCCTTTTGGTTCTCATATCTTGGAGGCTCCGGTTGGAGAGCGTCATAGTTTTCTAACTCAGGAAAGACGTTGTGTTCGTCCAATTTGTCTGTTTCGGTTGCGTCTTAGCGCCTTTTCTTTCTAGGCTTCCCCTTCCTTGTAAAAAAAATGATTATCACACTTTAATAAATTTGAGTTCAATATAATTTACGATTTATATTTCCTTAAATATCTGGGTTACAAACCATATCAATTATAATTTTATTAATAACTATAAATTGGCCTTTTAACATGATGTCTCTTCTATATCGAATCGGATACCTTATGTTATTTAATTTTTGATTGCTCAAATTATGCTTTCTTTTTACAATATATAATCAAGATTCAAGAGTTTTTTTTTACATTTATTTCATTTATTATTAATTAATAATCAACATTATTTACCACCATTCATGAATTGAAATATGATTTTATTTCATTTATTATGATTAATGAACAATACACCTAGCAAACCGATGCAAGTTCCCAAACTCAAACGGAAATTTGGAAATGCCACCTTGAAGGTTGACTTGTTAAGTCAAAGAAAGTATCATTCTTTAAAAAAAATTACCTTGGTGTGTCCTTTTAACAAACTGTGTTTTGCAGGTTAAACGATTGCATGTTCGGCCGATCATGTAAATTTCCTACCACTTAGCTAGTAAGCAAAATTGAAAGTTAAAAACTTCAATTTTGTTTTGTTCTTGCGTTTTTCTTGGGGTCTAGCTCATATTGTTTACCTCATGCTATGCTACGAGCTCCCATAAATTGCGAGATTCAGGGAGGGGTTGAACCGACTTTATGGATTTAATGTATAAAGTCTTGGATTTTTACAAGACACTAATTCCACAGCTCGAACTTGTAACCGCAAATTCATATGCGCCGACTTGGTCTCAGCCCCTATTGTTTATCTCAATTAATGAAATGAATATTCTTTAGTGGAGAACTCTAGTAATTGACCACCCTAGCAATGCTGATTATATGTATCCAAATGAGAATTCTAGTGCTACATTAGCTTCAGCTCCTCTGATTCGAGATAACTATCACTAAAGAGCCTGAGCCATGACTGTAGCCCTTAGATGAAAAAATAAGTTGCAATTTGTGAATGGAACTTTACGCTAGCCACATGTTGATACTGCATATGCAACCTACGGCGGGTGAATGGAACTATATATACCCAAGCCATGGCCATGGTGCCTTCTTAAATTTGCCAATTGATGGATCTAGCAATTGCACAAAGTGTGTTATAGATGTAGACTATGGAAGTTTAGAGTGACCTCAAGGAGAGAAAATATGATATATTTAGAATTTTAGAATTCCAAAAAAAATTAACTCCTTCAAGCACACACACGAAAACTCTGGGAAGAACTAGACAACTTCATACCTACACCTTGTAAATCAAAACTTTGTATATTTATTAACTCAGCAACCTAGCTACTAGGTCTAACATAGTGGTTCATGACAACTCATAAGTTGGCTTGTTAGATTTCATTGTAACTCTAGTTCTCCAATCTTTATTCCCATCCAAAGAAACAGAACAATGTTCTACAAGCTTGAAGAGGTTTTGCTTAACACTGGGAAACACAAGAATATGGGGACAAACCGTGGTGATGCTTATGCACTCAAGCTTCATAGAGTAGAGTAGCAGGGGAAATGACACCGACCATAAATTTATTCCTTATCACGGTTACAATACAGTTTTGGTCTCATACTAAAACTATATTAATAATTTGATTCTCAACAAGTAGTACTAAATAAATACAATGAAAAGGTTACATTGATTGAAGCAAGTAGTGAACAACAATACATCCAACAAAACAGTAATATTACAAACTTGAATCATACTGGGAAGAGAGGAAAGGGGTGATTACTCTGGAAAAGTGAGAGCAGTGATGAGAGGCTCCCATTGGGGGAATCGCGAAACGAGGTCAATGCGTTTTGCAAGCTCGAAGTCGTTGAACTGAAAAGCAGGTGCACAAGTGCATCCTACAAGAGAGTAGTGAGTTTCACCATCTCTAGGTGGGGTTCTGACAAATCCTCCATCTGCAGAGACGGTAAAATCCTTAGTTGGGAATGAACCAAACCACACGTTGGGAGGCACGGTGTACTGCGGTGCCTGATTCTCAGCCAGATCTGATCCAAGTAAGGTGAATTTGACGCTTGAATCTTGCTCATTCAGTTCCACTACCTGGAATTTGAGGGGAAAAAAAGGGGAATTGTAATAATAATGATAAATGAAATGAAAAGAAAAGAGAATTGGATGCGGCGTATATACGGTGATGGATTCTCCGATGTAGTGATGCCAGGTTTCAGCGGAGGGGATGCGGTGGAGGCGAGAGAGGCTCCCGGATGGAAGCAGGAAATATATGGAGGTGGAAACTGGGCGATCAACTTTGTCTGTTTGAAGTGAAATATGAATGAGGAGTGAATATATAAATATGAAAGAAATTGAGGAAGAGATTGTTACATTGAGGGGGAAGGTGAGACTTGGAGAGATGAACGGAGGTGTCTCGGAAGGTCTCGGCGTAGAAGCCACCTTCAGGGTGAGGCTGCAGATTGAGCTTCGCAGCGATCTCTGATGCCGACAAAGACATGCTTCTTCTTCTCACTTACACACACCTGCTCTGCTTTGACCTCAGAGTGGGTGAAGTTATCACACACCACCAACCTTATTGATTTCCACCCTTTTAGTTGTAAGGTGTTGATGGATCATTCACACTCATCACATGGCTTACTAAGAAGGAAAGAGACATGGGCCTCACAAAGTTAATAGCTCTCAAGAGCTTTAACTAACCTCAATGTTTTATGGGGTTGGCTAAATGACCCCATGATTTATTGGGGTCATTCAACCCCATATCCACATGGACCAATAAGATTGTATTATTTATTTTATTTATTTTTACATTATTTTTTAATTTTAATTATGGAACAATCTTATTGGTCCATATGAGCATGGGGTTAAATGACCACAATTATAAACCCCAACAATTGGGGTTAGAATTGACACTCCAACTACTCAATCATAAACCCCAACCAATTTTTAAAAATACCAAAATACCCCTACTTGTAAATAACTCAACACCACACTCGTACCTTCTCCCATCTGCATTCCGAGATTTAGATCCTGGAATACACATTTCAATTGCACTTTATACCGGGATATTCATCTCGAAAAACTACGAAATTGAATTCTGAGAATTATAAACTCGGAATCTATTACAACATGCTTTCTGGGATTTCAAAAACCAGTAGTGTCGTGCAGAAACACTTAAAACTTTTTTCAAATTTTCATATTATATTTCGGGACATAAAACCCGGAAGGTAATAGCATTCCGAGATTACAATTCTCGGAAGACATTTTAGTGGGTCTTCCGGGTTCTACAAAACTGAAATGCATGAAAATACACACCGGAATTAAAAATCCCGGAATGTGATTATAGTGAATAATAAACATTCCGGGATTTATATTCCCGGAAAAAATGTTCTAATACATACCGGGATTTAGAAACCGGAGTACAACATTCAGATTACATTCCGGGAATACAAAATCTAAAACTTTATCAAAATTGGTACCAGGATTTTAAAACCCAAAATATATTTCGTGACAGGGGTAATAAGGACAATTACTACAAATGCTTGGGGTTTAAAATTGATTGCATGGGGTGGCAAATCCAACCCCATCAACAATTTTTTGTAGACTATTATGCTTCAAAATACATCTTGGATGCGGACCAACATTCTTCATGGAAACCAAGGTTGAAAATCCAAGGGCCATATTGGGGCATTTGGTTACTATTTCAGTTATCAATTTAACCATCTTAGTGACATCTAAGCAGTCAGATGAAGAAGAAGAAGAAGAAGCCATTAAAATGGTGGAGAATAACTGAATCAGGGTTTTGGATTACAGACCTGTTGAAATCTTACAATTATATAGAAAATAAGGGAGAGCTTCTGTCCCAATACTACTACAATTTCAAATGCCATGAAGAGAGAGCTTCTGTCTTTCGCATAGAAGAGTGGAGAGAGAGCTGTAGCAGATTCGACTTGATGAGTAGAATCGCAGAGAGCTTAGCTTCTGTCCAGAATCCACGGTAGACCCTGCTGTTAGATAGAGCTTCTGTCGCAGCTTAGCTTCTGTCGCAACTTAGCTTCTGTCCAGAATCCACGGTAGAGCTGCTGTGGAATGGACTTCTAATATATATATATATATACTAAAATAAGGTATAATCACACGTACCTTCATCATACCCTATCCACTAAGACACTACCCTAATTAATTATTTTTTATGTTGTTATTATAAATTTTGAATTTAAAAAAATTTTTGAACATGTTAACCAAATTTTAGTAACAAATTTTATCTAAAAAAATTGATATTGATTACAAATCTGCAAATACCAAATTACTATAATTAATGTTAAATAAGGAACGAATTTTAAATGTTGAGAGAGATTTAGAGAAATATGGAGGAATGAGTGAGTGATGGAAGTAAAGAAATAACAACCTTAAATTTGAATTTTTTGATTTTTTTTAAATACAAAATTTTATAATTACTTTTTAATTACAATTTATTAAAATCTGAAATATTAAATAGAAAAAAATGACAACATAAAAAATAATTAGTTAAGACTTTGTTGATTATCATTGGAATATTTCCATGATAATCAACAAAAATTGAACTTATTATTTTAAATATATAATTGAGTAGCTCATTATTATTATTATTATAAATTTTGAATTTAAAAAACTGTTGAAAATATTAATTTAGTAACACATTTTATCTAAACAAATTGATATTGATTACAAACAATACCCCATGTGCGAGAGAATGAGATAAAGATTACAAATTGATACCATTTAAAATATTGATTACAAAATTAATTCTCTGCCAAATTAATATAGAATTCTCATTCTAATTTTAATTCTCTACCAAACTGATATTGAATTTGTGTTTGAATCCAAATTATAATTAGATTTAATAATTCGAATTCAAAAAGTATATTAACAATTAGAAATTGAATAGAAATAATGAGATAAAGATTATAAATTAAATTAAAAATAAGGATTAAAATTTAAAATTAAGATAAATATTAGAAATTGAAATGAAATAGGATGAGGAATAGAAAAAAAATAAAAAAAATAAGGATTACAATATTCTCATAGGGTTAGAGTATAATGGTTTGACAACCCTTTGTAAGTTCTTTTGTAACAAAAAATGAACCCCCTTTGTAAGTTGGGTTTTCAAAATTCTTCCGATAGAGATAAAAGCCCATTCAATGGTTACAGATGGCCTAGAGAATTCAATCCCCTGCAGGCCTTTTATTTATGGTGAAGGTCCTTTTTATTTGTGGCAGTAAAAAATATTATCCTTTCAACGTGGCGATTTTTCTACCTCAAAACAAATAACTATGTACCAAAGTTTGTCTTTACTCTCTACTCTTTACTCAAGTCTCTTCAACCGTTTGTTTCTTCATCTTTGCGATTTTATGGAAAAGGGAAACTCAAAGAGAGTGAGTATCTGTGTGAGACCACATTTTCAGCATGAATGAAGCACACAACAATCATCTCCCATGGGGCATGTAACCCACTCTTGAAGCACACACAACAATCGCTGCTTTGAGTGGGAGTGAAGGTAAAAAATCAAGCCTTTTTACGCCTTTTCTTCTTTTATTTTTTCTATCATTTTGTTATTTCTTTTATAAAACTCATTGCTTACTGCTTAGGGAAGTTAATCCAGGAAACAATTTTTTCAAAAACAAATTCACCTTTTTAATTTTTTATGTTGGTCATTTAAAAAAATTTGAAAAGATTTGAGTCTGTCAGACAACCGTGTGACCACCCCAGCCAGTGATCAACTGGCTGAGAACGATCCTCCACCGTCCATCTGATGTTCAGAAGACTATTAATCACGCTCTGATCACAGAGTCATGGTTCATCAACCAGACTTAGGTTCCTGTCTCCTTAGAACTCAAGGATACAGTTGTACGAGCCTATAGAACAGATCCTGTTCAAGTAAGGTCGTGACTGTAAACCTCTGCCCTCACTTATATAAACGCTTACATTGAGCTTAGACCACCCGATGTGGAACTAATTTGTTTCCCTCGTAAGTAGTATAATTATCCATTGGGCATTCCAGATTTTATAACAAAGTGCGTTCGAATTACTGTGAAAGCATTTGATGCTCAATGGATTGGATGCATTTCCTGGTTTCTTTCTGTATTGATCCCAAATTTCGAACTTTCTAGATAAAAGAAACTTTGAAAATCCCTTACATTGCTTGAATCAATCATCACAACCATCAGACTTCACCTGTCCTGTCACCATCGATTATGCTTGGTGACTTAGTGTGAACCACATACACTATAACCATGATGTAGTAAAATCTGGGTGCATGAAAGGGATCAACTCTGGTGGTGTTACCCATTTCAAGCAAATTTCACAGGGATGATGCTAAGCTGTAATTGCCCCCCAAATTTCCATGACTATTGTGCCCACAACTTTTCTGGAATTTTAGCAACTAATATGATTATACTTCTTTCTGGATTTGTGCTGATTACTTTATGGACTCAATTTGTTAATGTTAGGAGCCTTATTTTAGCAGTGGCATTAGGCTGCGTTTCTACCAGCTGTTCACCACTTGATTTAGCTTGGTTCAAAGATAATCTATTCTGTCCTTTTGATATTCTCCCTAAAATTCAACTGAAAAGACGTCTATCTAAAAGAAAAGATACAAATGTTCTCCTTATAGTCATTGATTTTATGATCATACTTACCTCTTCAGGTCACTTGGGTAAATGAGTATTTTTATTACTATTATTAATACTCAGCTTCACCTGCTTGAAGAAAAGATAAAGATTATGACTTATGAGATTATCCTATCATTTGGGATAACTTGGTGAATTTGATTTGACCACATCAATATTGTTCTTGAGATTTGAGACTATTCTTGAAATTTTCAGTGATGTGGGTTCACAAAATTAATCATTCATGTCAACATATGCTTATAAATGCCTGTGAGTGATTCTGCTAATGATTGTTAACCTTCAATTCAATATCCCTCTCTTTAGGATTTGTGTAATCAGAAATCTTCCCTTTAAGACTTCAGCCAATTATAAGCTTTCTCACTCTTTTATGTGACGGTTACTAAATGTATGCTTCTTGATCCATATAAATTTCTTATATCAGGGAGTTCTTTAGAATGAGCCATAGGTATTCAAGCCTAGGCTCTTCAAGAGAGCAGAAGGAAGGAAAATGCTAGGCGCACAACATCAAGATTCACATCACCTCAAATCACGAATAGACGATAAAGTCGGAGCGAAGGCATGCAGAAAAGGTGGCACAAATCAAATCAGATGGTAAATGCTAAGCAAATATGATTGATTATATGAGGTGGTGCATCTGTAAGAGGCTGTGTGGTACATTATTCAGAGGGGAAAGTAACTGCTAACATCAACATAAGATTTTGGTTGCATTGTAGGTTTCTTTAGTATAGTGATAGTTTTGTAAACAGACTTGGAGTTAGGTGAGAAGAGAATTAAAGGAAAAATGAACACATAGTTTTCAGGCGTAGCATCACTATAACAAGTACTTGATATGTTTTTTTTTTCCTGTATGAAATAGTATGCATCAGAGGGATATGTAGCTAAGCCTTTTCCCTAAATTGTATCTGGAATGTGTTATAATAAGGATCATGTACATATCTATCCATATGCATATCAATATAGAAGGGGCATTCTATGTCCTGTATTGATGTTTTTAATGGGGATAGTTAGCAATTATCACAAGCAATACATCAGCTACCATTTAACTTTAACTGGCACTAAGTAATAAGATAAAAGCCTCAGTTTCATAATTCATTCATTCAGCAAACTTTCAATCTGATAGGGTTAACCCTTTAACATATGAAAACAGGTCTAAATCAAGATATATTATTGCACCAGACACTCTTTTGGTAAAGATCAGATTTGTTGTTGTTAGGATATGTTAGTTTCTCATATTATTCTTGGGAATATTATGTTGTTATTCCTAGTAATATTCTGTTATTATCTCTAGAGCATATTGAGACATTCGATACTTTGCTCTCAAGTATTCCTAGAGCATATCGAGATATTCCTTATAATTAATCACCTTATTATAAATAAATATACGCAGCATCTCTCATAGTGTGGTGAGAGCCATCATATCTTTAATGGTATCAAAACAGGTTTGATCCTCGGTACAACTTTCAGAGATCCAACTCCGCGGTGAGTTGGTGTGGTGGAATGGTTCTGTGCTTTCTCAGCCAGAACCTGAAGTCGGGTTGCCGGACCACCATCTCTGATTTGTCCTCCATCGGCCTCTTCTTCTCGCTGTCTCTTTCTCACCGTGAAAGTGACATTGCAGTTGTGGGCTCCTGCCACCACAAGCACTGCCGGGCACACAGGCCCAACTGCCATTTGAGAGACTCCTCCAAGAACTTCGGCGACAATGAGGTTATCTCTTCCTTCGTTCACGACAGTGATGCAAGGCCGCGTCTTTTCTAAAGCGAACCACCGCATGAAGACCGCACGCCAATGGGTTTCAACGAGGATGAGCTCGTCTACTTCTCTCTCACGCACAACGACACTCTTTCTCTTATGACCTGTTTAATTACAATTTTCAAAAACAGTTTTTAAATACAGTTTTCAAAAACTGCAATCAAACAGACCCTTAATGATCTCTCTTCTCTTATCATCTTCTCCTTCTCTATGACAATGATGGTAATAAGAATGACAATGTACTCTCTTAGTTTTTTTTTTTTTTTGTCTCTAGGTGTATTTGTAACAAGCTTAAAATTAAGTTAGCTTATGTTTGAGGGGAGTGTTAGGATATCTTAGTTTCTCATACTATTCTAGGGAATATTCTGTTGTTGATCCTAGTAATATTCTATTATTATTTCTAGAGCATATTGAGATATTCATTACTTTGCTCTCAAGTATTTCTAGAGCATATTGAGATATTTCTTATAATCACTTTATTATAAATAAATCTACTAAGCATTTCCCACCCCACATCCGTTGAGAGCCATCATATCTTTCCTTTGTACAAAATGTGATTGATATGAGTGCCTTTAGTTTAAATAAATTTTCTCTTTTAAGTATGTTTATATTTCTTATTAGTTTATATTTCTTATTAATTTACCAGCAGCTAACTCATGTCTGTGCATTACGTGTGAACCATTTAAGTTATCATATGGGAGCTTTTGATTCTGACATAATATTCACACTAGTTCAGACATGGCTCTTTACATGGTTCTAGTATCAACGAAGTATATCCAAGGATTTCTTTTTAGCAAACTATGAATAGCCATGTATCAACGTTTTCATTGAATAAACTCACAAATTAGCCCCCAATATCTACCACCAATTTTAAGTTAATCTTGACATTAATTAGATGTCCGACCTATTCAAATTGCAGTTACATTAATTTAATTTTTAGAGGGATAAGCGTGACAACATTCTTATTTATAAAAATCAAAAAATAAATTCACACAATTTAATAAATCTTAGTTAAAGTAATTAAGTGCATTAAATTTGTTCTTAAAACTTCTAATTGATTTTCAAAACATAAATGGTTATGGAGTGAGGAAAATTTATCTACATTTTTAGTGGGAGATAACTATTAAAAGCTACCCATCTTCTATATATTCCCAATAGAGGATGAATTTTGAAATAGTGAAAAATATTCTTCTAGGGATTTATTTTATGCCATTTAGGTAATCTAAAACCTTGAAAAGGTGGTCTATGGGAGAGGATGGGCTAGTTTGTCTCCTCACAAGAAGGAAGCACCACATATTTCCCCTAATTTTGAGTCTTCATAATCATTGCTGAATACCTCTCTAGACTATGGATAAGTTTTGGAACATGAATGCCCACAAAATATTAACACATTGCCATATAGAATGAGTGTCATCATGTTTTGCCTATCTAGGGTAATTTGTTAAAGAAGATAATAGCTACCCTTTGTTCTCTTAATTCAGTGAGACAACAAAAGATGCTTCGTTGCTCTGCTCAAAGACAACCACCATGTTAAATGATTATATGTGAATAAATAAAAAAATTATAGAGGAAAAAAAAATGTGCAAGTTACTTGATACATGAAATGACAAGGGGAAATTTTACAAGCTTCAGATTTTTGAGAATTCATGACCCCGTAAAATGAAGCCTCCAATTTCAAGTAATCTGAATTCTGAAATTTAATGACTATTTAATATATCATCCCCTTGAAGTTACAAACTTACAATCATTATTTTGAACAAACATTGTTTGAATCAAGATATATAATCAAAGGGACAAATGCATACATGCAACCCGGGTCTTGCCATCATAATTTATCTCCGTAAAACTTTCCCAACAATCCCTTGAAAGGAGTTCCCCAGCCCGGTACTAACAGCTTCTGCTAAATACTGTGCCTGAAAATGATTGTGATGGCTAAGAATTCTTGAATGCAGCAAGCATGATATTTCAAAAATAAATGAGATATGAAAATCTTGAGGGACCAATCACTGTGTCCAATTGAGGACTACCTCTTGAAGGGTTTTCTTTAGATCAAAAGCATCTTTCACTCGATTATCCAAAAATGTCCATGTATCCCGAAAATCTGCCAGAAAAGAAGCCACAGAAGTATCAACAACAGTCCTCACTAGTCACAGTTTTACAATATTGTGCCATAACCAGCAGGTTCACGTTATCATAAAGAGTAAGGCACAAAAACACCAGAGAATGGATGAAAATTAATGAGCAAAAATCTAAAAAGCTAGTGTCCTTAAAAGGGGAAGGCAGAAAAACAAACCAGGAGAGGTATCTGTCAGCATATAAATCTCAGTGGTTGAGTATATCCCTCCAAGGATAGTGCGCTTGGCATACCAATCAATGTCAGAGGCATTATCACCAGCGGCATGCCAGATCTCATCCACAAGCATTGCCCTCTGCTTAAAACTAGTTGGAACATTAACTGGCTGTGCCTGTAAAGAAGTCATTACCAAAAACTCTTTCAGCTCTAGAATTCAGAGAGAGAAGCTTCTAACTATAAAGAACACTGGCAGAGACCTGGATGCTAAGAGCTTGTGGCCATGTTGATATGAATAGAGCTTGCATTTCTAGACGATATCTGATAAGCTTGGAGATGAAGTCACTTGGTGTCAATAAATTTTTCAAACTCTCGTCTGAGTCAATTCTATCAATGAGCCTTTGTAAACAGTCATCCATGAAAAACTGAAAGCAAAATAAGATTTATGACAAACAAAATCATTAGTTCCAAAAAAAAAAAAACAAATAAGCACAAGTGAAATAAAGCAAGCTTCAACAATTGCAGTAACTCATTAAACTGATTATACTTGATCATGTACAATTAGAAGGGAATTCATACATTGGAAAATCATAACTGAATTAAGCAAATCTTGAAGTTATTGCTTGTCAAAGGTCACACCTTTCAATCATAGGATGCCAATGAGAATAAACACTCACAACCACACACTAAGCTGGTGGGGAGGGGGAGAGGAAAAGGGATATCTAACTTAGCAAGTAATCTGAGTAACTTATTTCATAATAAAAACAAAAATACTAGAATACTTTTCTTCTTGCATTTTAGCATTCATCGTTTCTTTGGGAGAAATATTTTCCCCAATTGTGAACTAGAGGACAGAGTGCTGCATAATTTCAAAGCAGAAAATGTGATGGGAATTACAGTATAAATTGTTCATAATTACATTATAATGTGGAGTATTGTGAAGCAGCTGATAGACAATACGATCCCTGCTATAGAACTCTTCTAAATTCTATCTATAATGCAATTTTATACCATAGCAATCATTGAATTGCAACAATGACCTAAGAAACATATTCAACCATCACCAGAGATGAACTGTTCAAAATGGTCACAAGAGTTAAATAAGAGAATGGAGATTACTACTCTTCTAATCCAATCATCATAATAATACTAAATAACAACAACATCAACAAGTTTTCCAACAATGATGCTTATCCTTAAACAATCTGACTTGAATTAATTACTATAAATGTAAAGGAGCTTAATACAGAGATCAGATACATGAAGCCAAAAAAGACATAGGAATAAGGTAGAGGAGGAAATGCACCTCAACCAGTGCTGCTTCCTTTCTCGACAAAGATCCAACGATAGAAGGGGACAAACCAACATCCTTTGCTCCAGCAATTAGCGCTGCTTCCGTCCATCCCAATTTTAACTGAAAAAAACCACAATTTGAGAATCACACATTATTACAAACGCAAAACCCAATCCGAAGGAAGAAACTGAAAAGAAGCGGAAGAGAATGAGTGTACGAACAACGTGAGTGAGGGATGCGTGAAGCAGGCGAGCTTGTTCGTCCTGGTACTTGGCTCCGGGTTTTGGGGTCTCATGGCGCCAGGTATCCTGAGCCGTCGATGATGATGATGATGATGATGAAGAAGTCAAATCTGGAATGTTTAGGGATTCGGTGGTGTAGATGGGAATGGTAGTGTGTGGATCAGAAAGTGGTTGATTCTCCGATGTGGAAAAGCGAGAAGAGGCTATCAGCGCCTGAGGACGCCGGAATCGGAGCCCAATGTTTGAATTATAGTGCCTTGCACCGCATAACAACCGCTTCGCCGCCGTTCGGTACATTCTGTCGCCGCCGATTGGGAAAACTTACGAGAAGTAGCTGAAGGGTTTTGTTTTGGGGGAAGAAGAAAAAACAGCTTGAGTTCCACGTAGCATACCTACGTTATGCCACGTGGTCAACCATATGCCACAAAGAAATCCTCGTCAATCGCCTCGCCGGGCCCCACGTTTGACCATTTCTTGTATTCTTACATACGGTGTTGGAAAAATGCTCTACAATATCCACATAGTGTATATGTATACATCCCAAGAGGCATCTAATCGAGAGAAAATGATAAATAGTGAATATGAAATTTGATAGATGTATTTAAAAAAAGTAATCAAGGGTAAAAGCGTCTCATTTGGTTCAAATATTTTATAAGTAAGTAACACCATGACACTTGAGATAACTTAGTTAAAGAATATCTCATATTAGTGTAAGTTAAACGAATCATTCTAGCTCATTAATAAGATATTGGATGGAAATAAACTTGATAGAATTAGAATTACAAATCTTAACATAGATTAGAAATTCTAATCAAGAACAATAGTACAATACCACTAGGGGTTAGAGAGAAGTTAGAGGAAACAAATTAAATTGGGAGAAAAATCATTTTCTCATATTCATTAATTAAAAAAAATACAATTTATTGAATGAAATAACAACTAACCCTATTAGGATTAGAATAACAGAATCTCTGAACCAAATATCTATATTAGGAGGGAAATAACATCCAAATAACTAAATCAAATAAATATCATCTAGAAATCAAATAACTGAATTAAATAAAATAGATTTAATTATATCTAAATTTATTAGATATAATTACTCATCCATTTCGGTTGAGTAAAATTTGTATAATAGAGAGAAAAAAATTTGTATTTATTAGGTGTATGCATTATTTGTATGTCTAAGGCATGGAACATAATCGAAGATTGTTGTTTAAAGAGGTAAAACTTTACCTATCGAAATTTATGCAAATATTGTTATGCAATATTAGTTATGGAAGGACACAACCTTCTTATGTGAAAACTTAGCTGCGTGAAGAGCAAGAAACAAATTGTAGGAGCTCAATCAAGTGTAGAAAAAACTGAGTTCTAAGATGGGGCACAAGGAATATGTGTAAACTATTATTCGGCACAAGTTCATAACAATTCAATATTAGTTTCAGATGCAGTTTTCAGTTTTCTTCAAAGAAAAAAAAAGTTCAATGCGGAAAGTATGCTAATTAAGCCAAATCGCACAAACGTAATAGATAAGGAACCAAAATTACAATTAAACCTAAAAAAAATAGTGAGCATTGGGCAATAAGAATTTCTTAGAGCAACTAGAATTGGCTAACTTTTAAAAAAGAAATAAAATTACAAAAAGATAAACAGAAATCCCTTGGATTTGATAGACATAAGAGGAAAGCTTGAAAATCTGTCTGGTACAAACTTTTCAGCAGTAAATTTTGAGGGATGTTGTCTCAAAAATGGTTTTGTTTTAATTTTCAAGAATTGCACAAAATTTACAAGGGCCCGGTATCAGCAGAAAGAGGCACACCAACACCACTCACTCAAACTGAGCTTGGACTGCAACATTTTTCTCTCTTTCAAATGGACAAAGAAAAACATGGGAAACACTCCAAGCATCAGCATCCCTCAATTCATAGTTTCTGTCCCACAATCTTTGAGATCATATTCTTGCCGCACACAATATGTCATCATTCTTAGTAAAACCGAACTCTTTCCATGAAGCTTTTCTCCCTCTCTACCTCTTTTTCCTTCCTCCACATGTTCTTTGTAGCCCCGTGCTTGTTTTTCATGTGCAATACTCATTGCTTACCACGACGCTTTCAGAAGATTGTTGGATCAAGATGCTGAATAATGTAATCTTTCCTAGGCCTGCAACCTCACCTACAAAAGCAACTTGTACTAAGCTAGCATATTGACATGATCTTTAAACCTGTACCTCCTCTATCCTCCTAATGGCTTCCCTCATGTTAAGTCTTTGTTCAGGGTTACTCTCCGTGCAAGCAGCCCCAATTTGGAGAAGCTGCAGCATTTGACCCATTGTGTCCGCGCTATTGCTCGTTGTCAATTCTGGATCAATCAACTCTGCCTCTCTTCTCTCGGAAATTGCTGTGAAGACCCATTGCACCACATCAGTCCCACCCTTGCCATTGCTGTGATACTGAGAAGGGAACTTCCCGGTGATGATTTCAAGAATGATGATTCCGAGGCAGTAAACATCGGTCTTCTGTGAAACTTGCTGGTACAGCACGAAGTCTGGAGTTTTGTAGGCAAACATTGTCTGCACGGCATAGCTCGGGTTGATGAGGGAGTGAAAGGCAAAGTCACCCAGGAGAGGCTCGTAACTGTCATCTAGAAGAACATTGCTGGATTTGAGGTTTCCATGGGGCAGATCTTCAGAAGAAAATTCAGAATAGAGAAAGCTTAAACCTCTTGCAATTCCCTTCACAATCTTCAAACGGGTAGGCCAGTTCAACTCAGCATGACTCATCCCTCTATCACCTGAAAAAACATCAAATGAAAACACAAGGATCAAAGGGAAAGACTAAAAGGGAATCATGATCAGGCTCCACTGTGGAGCCAAGATCGTGTTGGACAGAAGCAACTTCCATTAGTTATTGCGACTGTCCACCATGATTTTAGTCTCATCGTAGCTCTTCGCCGTGTACCCAAACTTGCACATAGTAATCTACTACAAGACTATTTAGTAAGAAGATATTATTAAGAATGTGAGCACACAAAAAGTGGAAATGCACAATTGCAGAGAGTGGTATGTAAACATTTAGCATTGTTTTAATTTCTACTACAATTGATTATAAAGCATTAAAGCCCGAATCAATTTTCGGGAGAAGCTTCTACTAATAGCATATTTGGACCAGTTTCTTTTTTCTGAAAATCAATTTTGAAACCCATAAACTCATCGGCGAAGCTTCTATCCGAAGTTGATTTTGGCTTTATAAATCAATGTAGAGGGATTTTCAAACATACACTAACTTTAACTTTTGAATGTCACAATTGATTTTGAGTAAAAATAAGGTGATCAGCTAACTGCATACCCCACATTGATATCCTCCAGCAATTATACTTGTCTGTGCATTTTGTTTGAAAGAAAGAAAGGGGAAAATGATGATAATATGAAATGATACCGTGCAGCACATATAACAAGCTTCCTTTGGGCATGTATTCAGTGACAAACAATTTCTCCTCCCTGCGGTAATGGTAAGCCAAAGGAGTCATGATATTGCGGTTTCTGAGCCTCCCAAAACGTCTCATCTCAGCATCAAAGATGTCTCTGCTTGCTTTGTTCATCTCCCTCATCCGCTTCACCACCACAGACAACCCATTCGCCATGGCAGCCTTGTAAGCCGAACCCAACCCACCGTTCCCTAAAACCTCCGCAGCAGCCTTCATCAAATCCGGCAATCCAAACACGCCCTTCTCGTCATTCACCATGATCAGATCACCCATCCCGTTCCTCGATGACCCTCTCTTCGACGATTCCTTCTTGCTACCCTCCGATGCCCTGCTACGGTTTGAGCTCGGCACGTGCACCTGCACCACCTCCTCCGGATTCTCCCTGCTCATCACGCTGAAATCGTCATCACTGCCGCGCCTCGACTTCAAGAACATGAACAGCGCCATCAACACCGCCGCGAGGACGAGAATGCCGATGATCTTCATCGCCCAGCTGGTGCCACCTTGCTCTGTTGTTCCAGTGGCTGCCGGCGGCACCAGAGACGGTTCGCACTCGTTCTCAAGAGGCTTCCCGCAGAGCCCTTCGTTGCCGGAGAACGATTTCGCTTCGTATTTCGACATTTCGTCGGGGATTGCGCCTTGTAGCTTGTTGTTCGACATGTCTAACGATTTGATGTCCTGTTTCAGCGGCGGAACAGAGCCTGAGAATTCGTTGTTCTCGAGGTGAAGTTCGGAGAGGAAACGAAGCATGGTTAACGATTCAGGGATGTTTCCGGAGAATTTGTTGTTGGAGATCCAGAATTTCTTCAAGGATGCTAAGTGGGAGAAGAAATCTGAAGGGATTGGACCTGAGAATTGATTCTGCGAGAGGTAAATGGCTTTGAGGGCGCCGAGCTTGTTGAACTCGGGAATGGGGCCGGAGAAGGAATTGTTGGCGAAGCTGAGGGAGCGGAGGGTGGGAATCTCCATGAGAGCTTCGATGTCGATCTTGCCGGAGAGACCCAAATCGGTGAGGTGGAGGCTGGAGACGATGTTGTTGAAGCAGATGACACCGACCCACTTGGAAGAACAGGGATTCTGATTGGGGACCCAGGAAGACAGAGACTTTGGGTTGATGAAGGATTGCTTGAGCTTGAGGAGGGCTTCGTTCTCGTTGATGGAGAATGTGGGTGAGAAGAGGGTGAAGAAGAGGAGGAGGAGAGAGAGAAGGCGGCGAACAGCGGCCATTGCCGAGCCGGAAATGGAAGGCGGCCGGGTAGAAATGGACCGCTGCTCGGAGAGAATGAGGTTTTTGTTGTTTTTTTGTTTTGTTGGAGCCGAAGGAAGATTGGTGTCATGATGTTTGATGATGGAGGTTCAAGTTCCAGAATTACCATTGGATTTGAATTGGATGCTAAGAATAGATAAAACATTCACTGGATTCAAAGGAATGCTTCCGATTATTCTGCAACTCACAACTTGCACAACTTGTGTTGACCCGGTCAGCTCCATTTCAGGGGTTTTTATTTGGATTTTCATCATCTATTAATATCACATTCACGTGCATCTCTTTCATATCATCTGTCACGTGCTCAGCATTTTTTATCCAATCTGGGCTGTGAACATCAGGGTGGACAAATATCTTTTTAGACAGGAAACTTCGACTAAGTATTTACTATTTAACACGACTAATGTTACACTCAAACTCAGATATCAACTTAAACTAAAACAACTTAATGTCATTCATTTCTTTTACCTTACAGTACATGATACTTCCATGACTAGAATATAATATAATTAGGTAAAAGCTTTTATTAATCGGTGAATAATATTTCATTGACTTTGAAGCACACCTAATCCAATGAGATAAAAAAAATGTGAGATAAACAAAAAATAGAATAAATGATATGATATGAATAAAAAAGGGAGATTGAAAGAAATGACAAATGGAAGTGAAATTAAAGAGAAAATAAAGTGTGTATAAATCAATCAATACTCTTAATTGGTAGACTCTCCCGTTAGAAAGAGAGTACACGTTACCGATAGATTGTAGTATAAAAAAATGAGAATGATGAATTCTATTTGTGGGACATGGAAAATGATTCGTAGACATACATACGGGAGAGACATTCATTAGACACCTAGAGTGAAAAAAAAAATAGAAAAAATTAATAGATGTCATATGTGATAAAAGAGAGCGATAGAGAGAGCAATAAAGTATCTTTTAGATGCCTCAAAATTTATATGTTTAACTATCATTACTCATATAACATAACCAAGGATATTTTTTTAACATAACTAACTTAACACCTTTCTTACTTTGCTTACAAATAAATATTTTCACACACTCAATTTGTTATATTTCTCATCCACATCACAATGAAAGTCTTACAATTTAAACATATATTAGTTAACATAGAGTTATATAATTTTAGCATGTTTATTATTGTTCATGGAAAGAACAAAGAGACTGGGTCAGCGCTAAGTGTCAAATAAATTTGAATTTCCAAATTAGAACTTGCACTTTTTTGTTCTAAATATGTGGGTTGTCATTCAAACTATTTGTTAATTGATTTGGTATGTAAATGTGTAGGTTTTAGTAGTATCATGTCTTTAATATAGTTTGAATAATGGTTAAACTTTGTTTTCTTTTTAGTAAGAAAAAAGTTGAAGGAAATCCAAGCTTTTTGAGAGGAAATTGATGTTTTGAAGAGGTTAGGCGGTTAGGTCTCATTCTCGGCGTTCAGCCTGTTTCTGGCTTCATGGATAACAAAGAAAATTCATTCTAGAAGAAAGCTTGGTACTTAGCCCTAGGAATTGGCACTAAGCGCCCCCAAAGGCGGTCAAAGGAAAATTCAATGGCGCTTAGCGCCAGAAAGTGGCACCACTCTGCTTTTTCTTCCTTCATATTTAGGACTTCTCATCGGACTTTGGGGAACTTCTTGGCTTTTTTTAGAGAGAACACGAAAGGAACTTATAGGAGACTTGAGTGCAAGGGTTCTTGGTCGTCCAAACAGCTGGAAATGATTTTAGGACGTCACAAATATTCGGCTTCATCTTAGTTTTCTCTTGTAAGTTTGTAAGAAATCAATGGCTATGGGTTGCTAAGTTTCTTTTGTTGGAATTTGATGTAGCTCTTGACTATGATGTATTCTTCTTGATTTTTATATGAAAATATTGTTTCTATCAGATGATTCAATAATTTTCTCTTAATCTATGTTATGTTTTAGTTTGTGCACCTAGAGCATGTTGCTTGGTTCGACGTAAGAACAAAAGCTACGACATCTAGAGTCTGACTTAGGGTTAATCATCTAACTTAATATTTAGGAAGGAATTAGGCTTTTTTAGTCATTGAAACACCTAAGCTTAAAAATAGCTTAGCTGTGTTTTTCGTGTCAAGAAATAAGTCATTAAAACCTCTTATAAATCATGTGTTTTCAATTACACTGTGTGCTACAGTTCCCTTTCCTGCAATTAATTTACGGAGTCCAATTAATATGTGCTGGTTAAAAAGTGATTCAGTTTTGCACAATCTCTCTTTACCTACTACAATAAGTCACATAATTTCAACGAAGTATTTTCAATTAAAATTAATTAATTATATCCTCTAATTAATTCCAGAATGGTCCATTCTCCTAGCCCATTGCTTTTAAACAAAAGTAAAGATGTTTATTATTTATTTATAAAATTGATTTAATTAATAAACATATTTTTATTATAAATAAATTAAAAAAACATGTCTATTGTTAGATTAAAGAAATTAAAATACTGACTGTAATTTAAAAAAAAATGTATCATTAATTGAAAAAGTAACTTAAGAAAACAATATTAAATTAATATATTTTGAAAATTAACAATATATATATATATATATATATATATATATATATATATATATTATGATATGAGGAAAATTACGCGCTAGGGCCGGGAAATAAAATTGAGGCCGGGGAGTAGATCAGCTTTGCAAATTGTAGCTCCAAGGCCCAAATTCTCTTCCAAATCCATTGTTCAGGATAATAATAATGATAACAAATTAAATATATCCTCAGAATGTTTTGGAGAATTGTTGTTTGCCATTTGTTGCAGATGCTGAGTAATTTATGAAGGAATATAAATTTGTTGATATTATATATGTTATAGTTGAATGATGTTGTTGATGGATTAACTAGGTTTATTGGACGAAACGAACAAGTGTTTGTTAAGTCTAAGATAATATTGAGTTTGAATGTGAGAGAGTAGGTATACGTAACATGGATCGATAGGAACCTCCCACCTCTTCACCCACTTTATATGTTAAGATATGAAACTTCTAAATGCCGCAATCTAAGAGATTCAAATATAGTAGAGACATGATGCATTTATCAACTTAAACGTATTAACTACCAAGTAATAATCTTTTCCCCATGTAAATAAATAAATAAAACACTGAGTAATAAAAAGCATTGAGAATAAAACTCCTCTAAGTTTTTTTCCCTTAAAAAAATGTTAACTTAATTGGGATATAGTGTTGGTCTCTTTCAACGACTTTCCTAAATAAATAGATTAACTTAAATTGCATCAATAAGTAAATTACTTTTATTATATATAATGTCTAATATTATCGGTGTTTGGTTTCTAGATTAAAACAAGCTTTAACTCTTTTTGATATAATTTATCCATTTGACCAAAGTTATTGAATTGAGAAAAAGCATATTCATATCCAATCTAATGGATAAAAAAACACACACATGTTATTGAGTTTTAAAGGTGATAAAAGAAAGTGTTAATGAAGTAAAAGATGATTGGGCAGTCAAATTCATCCCTAAAAGTGTGAGTGTTAGATAAATTAGTTCATAGAATAAGAAAATACCCTTATAATCTGTGATTGTGTTAAATGAATATCATATTAATCTTTCGCTACCCAAACGTTAACAAACACTAACATCTATGATAATGTAGTTTGTTAAGTGTCACTTGGACATGCCACTGAGGTTGAGGTTTTGTGTCTTTGACTAGTTGTAGGGAGGTGAAAATGGATAAGAGTGGTGTTTAGTAGAAGAGGAAATGGCGGTGGGGTACTGCTATTGTCGTGGAAAATGGATACCCCCTCCACCAGTATTTGGTGCTGCCCATTCTTTTTCTTTCGTGTGTGTTGTCTGCCCCCATAAAATGGGAAAGAGGGAGGTGAGGGAGGGAGAAAGGATGAGAGGGAGGGGGAAGGGTGAAAGATTAATCCAAATTGAAAGGCAAAAGATTGGAAGGGAGAAATAAGTTGTCATGTAAGTGCTTAGCGGCATGTCAAAGTGGTCATGAACATGCCACATCACCTCAGTCGTTAATGTTTGTTATCGTCTGAGTAATGAAGGACTAACTTGACTAACATTTGATACAATTAGAAACTACAAGAGATATTTTCTTCTTTTAGAAACTAACTTGCTCAATACTTATACTTTCATTGATGAATTTGACTACAACCTAGATAAAAGAGTGGCAATTATCCTTTTTTTTTCAAGACGATTGAGATGGAGATGCACATCTATTACAAAAGTTAGTCTTTGAGTGTGGGGAAAAAGAAACTCAAAATCCCTTGCTATCATATATATTTATATGCACCATTTTTTCAAATTACTCTCCTACATACTTTTAGCAAGTTTAATAGCCATGTCTTGCTATATGCTAAAGAGAACCTAACATTGATTTGTGCATCCAGCCCAACATTAATAGCTTATTAGACCTAAGGTGAAAAATACTTATTATACACATAAAAAATCACTTTTTAGCCCAAGAAATAACAAGAAAGCACAATTATTATAAAAATTGGCATATATGAAATTGTCAAATTTCAAGTACACCCCTTTAAGGATCCATGACTTTGCATTTGGACCCACTGTTACCAATATCATTTTCCCAGGAACCAACTTCCACCAGTTCCAGTTCTCCAAACAACTCTGTCATCTCTCACAACACCTTCCCTTTCAATTCACTCCTTCATTTTATTCCCACCAAACAGATCCTCCCTTCACTGCTACCACCACTCACGAAAGTTTCCTCCTTTCTCACTCATTCCCTTCCGATGATGCTCTGAACCCCACGAAAGGAATCCAATCAATCCATGAGCTTCGAGCAACCCACATCGTTTTGAGCTGCTAAATCCAAAGGGTAGTTTCCTTCCTTTTTCGGTCGAATGATGGTGGAGACCTCGACGCTTGGGCGGTTCCACCACCAAAGGCTCGACCTTAAGCGCTGGTTTCCGGCATTCTTGACATCGCACAAGACCCTCTTCACGGTTCTCTGGATCGCCGCTTTCGCCTCGGTTTTCCTGTGGCAGAGGAACATAGTCGGTGGGTTATTGGTCTTCGGCCGTGCTCCGGCGAGGCCGATGCCGAAGCTCCGGCCGGTGGCTTTCAATTTGACGGATTTCGGAGGGGTGGGTGATGGGGTCACTCTCAACACTGAGGCCTTTGAGAGGGCTGTTTCTGCCATCTCCAAATTGGGGAAGAAAGGTGGGGCCCAGCTCAATGTTCCTCCCGGTCGTTGGCTTACGGCACCGTTTAATCTTACCAGCCACATGACACTGTTTCTAGCTGAAGATGCTGTTGTACTCGGCATTGATGTGAGTTTTCCTTTTTCTTTTCCTCTTTCTTTATTTGGTGTATGTGTTGTTTGGTATGCAATTTATTGACAGTTTTTTCTTGCTAAAAAGGCTTGAGCATTATTATTCTTGTGCTTGTGTCTTTTGTCTTTCCAAATTATGATATTGAACATGATCTGGGATTAACAAAGAGCATCTATGACTCTGTTATAGGTGATGACATAGATTTATGGATAGCACTATATTTGCTGACTAGGGCTGCTGTTCAGACCTTGTATTTGACTGCACAACACCTTTTAATTTAGCTTTAAGGGAGAGCTTGCTTTATCTTTTTGAGCAAATTGATTGTACCTGGATCATAACAAACTTTGATGTTGTCTGAAGTCAATTTTCTGGCATGCTGAATTTCTCGATGCCAGCCAGATTGCTGTCATATCAGCAGTTGGCCACATGAGTACCCATCATTGAATGTGCCAGAAATTATAAGTATACATACATGTTACATCTACATCTACATCTACATATAGATTGTGCATTTGGTATCGAGTGGGAGAATTGGGGCTTAATATATGTCAAAACCTAGATTATGTATTCTACTAAATCATCATTGATATATTTGGTTATTAATCACTTATATATGTTATTCTATCTATCTCGTTGATAAATCTATTGCTTCCATTGCATTTCTCTTCCATTCTCTCATAAATGGACATATTATTTACATTACATTTGTCATCTTATGCAATGGCTAACAGGATGAGAAGTATTGGCCACTGATGCCTCCATTGCCTTCATATGGTTATGGGAGGGAGCATCCTGGTCCTCGATATGGCAGTTTGATTCATGGTCAAAATCTTAAAGATGTTGTCATAACAGGTGAGGATCTTTCATCCTGCTTCTATTTAGTGAAAGGGGTAGCAAACATTTCATTATTCATGTTAAAGGTCTTCACTTAATATCGAATGTCATTATAAACACGTTCAAAACTTCATCTTCCGACGAAGAATAATTGGTGTATTTTTAGGTAAGTGAAGGAATATTATTTGGAGTCTCAGGAAGAAAATATTATTGTCCAAAATATCTTTCTTGTTGATAAACATATATCTCAAAGGCGTGACCGCGTGAGTAATGGTGAGCAAATATTTGAGTTGTTCCTTGTTGACCAATATCTCATTAAACTTTGCAGTGTTTGTATTTGTCAAGAACCAACTATTTCAAAAGTTTAAATTATTAGGTAAAACTTCGAATGGTTTTATATTTTTTACATGCCTCCTCACGCAGTACTTTGGGCTTGAGGTGTGGAAATTGCACATAGGGGTGAGAATAGACTAGACCAAACTAGGTATTTAAAATATTTAAGGCCTAAGCATGGCCTATTACCTGTCATAGACTTTTTTTAAGTCTAACCTAGTTTTCTTGAAACCTTGGTCTGACCTGATAGTCAATTTAATGACCTATTTCATAATAAGACGTTTACGTAGGCCAACAAATCTCTCTGTTAATAGTCCAACAAACTTATAGGCTAATAATTTGCATTGGCTCACCTACCTTGTGATAAAACAACTTTTTATTAGAAGAATGGGGATGGCAACAGTCTAACTCTAGACAACTTGGTCATATAGACTCATACTGTGACATAAACCAACTACCCAAAAAGTTTAAGCTGTTGGATGAGGACACATGAACATTTTTGTATTAAATTTCTAACAGTAGCGATTTTTATCAATAGTGTTCCAATATTTGTTGAGAAACTAGTTGCTTTAGAATTTACTGACACTTCCCTTGGGGTACTTGGTGCACTGCCTCATATTCTACCCACATTGTCCACACTCCTCATTAAAGGGAAAAAGCTTAGCATAACATAAAGTCTTTCTTTATTCACATATATTGTTGTCCACCCAATACTGTTTGATTGAGCAATCACCTGAAGGGTAGCACAATGCACAAGTAAGGTGAAACCTGTGACCCGGATTAAATTAATGCCTTAACCAGGACTCGTTCATTATTCCTTTCCCCTTCTGTGTGTCATGCTTAAGCCTGATTTCTGAGTTTCTCTGATTCCATCTTCTGTCATTACTGACAGGGCATAACGGTACCATAAATGGACAGGGACAAGCATGGTGGAAAAAATATCGCCAGAAGCGTCTCAACCACACGAGGGGGCCCCTTGTTCAGATCATGTGGTCTAGTGACATTGTGATCACTAATATTACTTTGCGTGACTCTCCTTTTTGGACACTTCATCCATATGACTGCAAAAACGTTACAATAAAACATGTTACAATATTGGCTCCTGTATTTGAAGCTCCTAATACTGATGGCATAGATCCTGGCAAGTATCTTCTACTGAAAACAACTTTATTTATATCTTGATGTACGATATATGATTTTCTGATCAGTTCTATCCCAATCTTTGATCGATTAGTTTTGACAGGATAGCTAAACCAACTTGAAAATGCCACATGTAAACTAATTTTTATATGAATATTAATACCAACTGATTCAGTGGAGAATGGTTAGTGGGGCAGGAATTGATTCGGTAACCGTTTTTTACTTATTGTGTAAGCTTGTTTGAGGTTTCAAAATTTTGGGGAATGAATTAAGACAGTCGATTTTTGTTATATGTGTGAAATGTGCATGTGTGTTTATGTGCCAGCCCAATGTACACCATTTGACCCGGCGTGTTATTATTTTTCTTGCTTGTGTTTCAATTATCAACCGGTGAGATAGGCAGTTAACTTTAACTGGAATGTTAATCTATATTAGTTTTGTTGTTATATGAAGAATTTGAATAAGCCTGAATTTCAATGGTATGAACAGACTCTTGCGAGGATATGTTGATAGAGGACTGTTATATAAGTGTGGGAGATGATGCAATTGCAATAAAAAGTGGCTGGGATCAGTATGGAATTGCTTATGGAAGGCCTTCCATGAATATAATGATCCGAAACCTCGTTGTCCGCTCTATGGTCAGGTGAATCCCTAACTCAACCAATTTATACTTTTCTACATGCCTTTCAGCATCTTATAACTGAAGAGTACAAAATAGAAGTTTGCATAAATCTAAGAGTATAACTGCACAAGTGTCCCCTAATCATGCCATGGCATGTATAGTTGGTCTATGTTAGTATATAAGAATGGGAATTGCCTCTTCTGGTGTCTGCTCATTGTTATAAATACCATGGAGAGATAGCTTTCATGTCTCATCTTGTTTTATTGATCTTCTGAATTTCTATCAGTTAACATTCCTAGTTAACTTCTCTTTGCATAAACCAACTCTAGTTAACTTGACTACTGCATAATTTTTTAGTGTCTGTCTCATCATGCATGGGTCTGTCATATCCTGATGATTTTATGGAATTGAACAGTGCTGGCATCTCAATAGGCAGTGAGATGTCTGGCGGGGTATCCAACGTCACGGTGGAGAACCTTTTTGTATGGGATTCACGGCGTGCTGTGAGGATTAAGACTGCAGCTGGACGAGGAGGATATGTGCGACAAATAACTTACCGAAACCTAACGTTCGAGAATGTCCGTGTTGGAATTGTTATGAAGACAGATTACAACGAGCACCCTGATGATGGATATGACCCTACGGCACTTCCAGTAATCAGAGACATAAGCTTCACCACTGTCCATGGCCACGGGGTTCGTGTGCCGGTACGTATTCATGGTAGTGAAGAGATTCCGGTGAAAAATGTAACTTTCCGTGACATGTCAGTAGGGTTAACCTACAAGAAGAAGCATATCTTTCAGTGTGCTTTTGTTGAAGGTCGTGTAATAGGGACCATCTTTCCTTCTCCGTGCGAGAACCTTGATCGGTACAATGAGCAAGGACAGCTGGTTAAGCATTCTGCATCCCAGAATGTAACAGATATAGATTATGATTTTTGAGGTGTCATGTTCACTAATTTCTAGCCTTGTTCCACGTATTATGGGGGCTCAATTTCTGTCTGTTGTATTTGATCAGTTTTGTGGGGGTTGGAGCATTCAATTCATACTTTTATTTTTCATCTTTTTTGTAATTTCACTTCCCTACTCTATAGCTTTCAGAAGTGGAGTAGTTGTAAATACGGAAAATTTTCAGATGCTTAGATAAGTTTATTTGATTCACAAATGCATAGCCCATGTGAGCATTTAACCCACATGTGATATCATTATACCAATATAAAAGGAATGCTGAATCATGCTACTTAGGCCACCAATGGAAAACAATAATGATGCGGGAAAAATAACACTTCCTCGGTGTTCATGAGCAATATAGGAATGCATACATGTTCCAATTAAACAGTATCACTCTAATTATGCAAAACATGTATAGGAACATGTATTGGTTCAATGCAAAACATGTATCATTAGGAACATGAAGAAAAAATAGTACAATGTGCGTTGCCTTTTATTAATTTTCTGGCAGTTTTGCCCAACATGTGGGATCATGTTTATGAACCGATTTTAATCAAACTGATGGTGCAGTTGGTCATGGAAGATGAATTGAACAATACTTTTTAGACGAGCGGAATTGGAGGGGTTAAAAGTGATAGTGGGGAGAGGGTCATGACTAATGAGTAATTGACAAGGGTTGTTTTAGGAAAATAATTAGTAATGTGCATGACTTATATATGACCACCTCTGTTAAAACCTAACATAAATATTAATAGAAGGTTCAATTTACTGGTGATGTTATGTCACACGAATGCCTTCAGCTTTTCCTCTGGTGGAAGAAAGGCTCACAGGGGACCTCTTACTTGGATTCCATAGTTCGTGACTGTCGGATTTTAATTTCTGCTTGTCTCTTTTGAATTATTGTTTGTTAGACGTTATGGCAATTCTGATGCTATATTTTTAGTTCGGAATTTGTGTTTCCTTCTGAGGCTGTTGTTTTGGCAAACGCTGATGTACTGACTTCTATGTCGATTTCTGGTTAATTTAATCATATGATCTTTTCAAAATAAAAAACTTATAAATTACAATTTTTTTTTTGAAATTTGGATTTATCCACCAATCAAGTTTATTCGTGTTGGGTCGTGCTTAAGTTTGTCATGTATTACAACATTTCCCTAAACTTACACACTTTCAAAATAAGGAGTTAAGAGTCGTGCTATAGAGCGCAACAGCTCTAAGGCACGACGATGCACACCTAATTGTTTTACTTTTTAAACTTAAAGTATTACAATTTTATGGAATAAAAAAATAATAAAAGCCATTTACAGGATACACTAGTCGTGTTATCTCGTGCGTAAAAGACCCGGTACTGTGCATTTTTACCTTTAACGTTCTCTCTCCCCACAACCAGACGAGATGAGAGACTACCTAGTATTTTATTTCTCTTGACCTTATCTCTTATTTCTCTTCAAGAATCTATTAATTACTTTTCTCACAAGTTTCTCTCTATTTATATTCTCTCTTTCTTTTCACTTTCTATCCCAAACCAAACATGCCCTAACTGTTTGTTTGGGTGTATTTTATGATGATGAAAGTTGGTATGACACATAGCGAATGGAAAATGAATTTTTATGTGTTTGGAACATCAATGAAAATGAATGGCATTGAAAACGGTACATCTACAGTGTACAAAAAGTTTTCCACCCAGCCATGGCGAGAAAACAAGTAAAATACAATGAAATTTTCTTAATCTTTGCGAACATAGATATTATCCATTCTAGTTTTTTACTCCTATGATTTTCAATATAATTTTGTTTATTCAATTTATTTGTACATTAAATAATTTTTTTATAGATCAGAAAGAAAAAATAAATGATTATAACTTAAATAAATTATTTATTAATTATTTGTAAAATTATAATAATCTATCTGATATACGGAATTATTGTTTCTTAAACTAATTTCTTACAAAATTAAATGTTTAATCAGATATACAAGAATAGTAATAAGAATTTTAATGATAAATTTTTTTGATAGGATAATATTAATGATAATTTAATAGGTTAAAAGTTGCACATATTTTACTATATCTAATGAATAATATCTATAAATTCATGCTATACCGAACATGTAAACACGTAATTAAAATGTGTATAAAAGAAAAAAATAATATGCATATCGGCATATCCTAATCTCACTTGATCTCCGTGTTCTTCTGCATGATCTCCTATTTTCTGCCTCTGAATACTCTATTTTTTCCAGTCCCGATTCATCAATCATAAAGAGTATAACACAACAAACATGCACCTGGTGGTTAAAAGAATAGCCAAAGTAACTGAAATTAACCTCTACCCCGTTATTTAATTCGTTATATAACGTGGATGCTTCAGTCAAGGACAAGGAGGACGTTGGAACTGGTCTGGGGGTTGTTTTCAGGAACGAGGACGACAACATCATGGCGTCGACGACCCCTTTTTCTACCGGCATTATACAAGAACCGAGTAGCGGAGGCGATGGGCTTGCGTTGGTGCATTCAGCTAGCTCTGGAGCTTGGTTTTCAGCAGGTTGAGTTTCAGCAGTGTGAGTTCCTGTTTGGTTCAACATTGTAGAAGAGTGCCTAATAATGTCGCTGATACTTTGCCTCATCTTGCTTTTAATTCCCATGATCAGATTTGGGTGGAGTGGAGTGTGCTCCCCCTAATGTTCTTTCCCTAGTTTCTCTTGATGCCACTTTCTGTAATTCTGCTGATGTTCCTATTAATTGAATGACATTATTATTCCCTAAAAAAATATTTAAGGCAGAAACATTCATATCATAAGACTCAAATTAAAATCTTAAATAGAATCAAATATGAACCACTGAAACAACCGCACATTAAATTGATTGAGAAAACTTGAGTATAGATTATAAAAAATTAATATACATATAAGACAAAAGTTATTTTTTCCACTAATTATTAGTACCCGGGGTTAAACATGTAGACTCTAAAATTTATAGGCGAGTGACTCATATATGAAAGGTCTTCAACAAATAAATATATAATTGATTTTGATACTATATAAAAATTTGAGTTAAGCCTAACTATAATTTAGGGTTGGCTAAAGACCCCAGGATTAATTGAGATTATTTAACCTATGTCTATATGGATCAGTAAGATTTTGTCATTTATTTTATTTTTTTGCACATCATTTTTTAATTCTGATTACACATTACCACCACAATTAATTAATTCAATTAATTAATGTATTTATTTAAATGATTTTATAATATATATTCTAAATACCATATGTTCTGTTACACAAGGCGTGTTTTTGGTGTGGGGTTCGGTGCTGATGCGGTTTTGGGTGCGATGGTGGTGACGTTGTTGATCAAATTGAGCGAGTGTTTTGATGAAATTGCAATTGCTGATTAGTTTTCATATATTTCCCAACTTTTGGATGCCTATGTCTAGTGCGATGGTGGTTCGGTGCTAATTCGTATTTTCTATAATTTCCATCTAAGCAATTTTCTGCTTGAACCATATTGTCACCTGAACCAGTGAATACATGAGTTATTTAGGTAGTATACTATGAGGAATTGAGATTTAGGTTGTTGTGTTCCTTAGTTCCATTACTTAAGATATATCACAATTGATGAAAAGTCTGTGTCAAACCAAAACTGAATTATACTTTATCACTATTTTTTAGCTCCTGTCATTGTTTATCTTGGTATTACTATTAGTAATAGTACAAAATTGTGGAAACTGCAGAATAGCTCATCTCACTGTTTTATACTTTGCCACTGTTTTACAGCTCCTGTCATTGTTTATCTTGTTTACCTTTTTGAAGGTCATGTGTAGGATAGTAGAAACACGTCTTGAGTAACAGAACAACGGGGTGGGGTGGAAATATGTCAATTTAGGTCGGAATGCAAATTAAATATGGTATTTAGAATATATATTATAAACTATTTAAATAAATACATTAATTAATTGAATTAATTAATTTAAGTGAAAAAGTGTAATCAGAATTAAAAAAATATGTGGAAGGTCTATGTGGACATGAGGTTAGATAACTTGATTAATCATGGGTCATTTAGTTAATCCGTATTAATTAACCTTATTTTTTTTTGTTTTTTTTTTAAAGGAAACCTTATTTTGTAATTCTTGTGGAAATTTGTGATCTTATTTTTCAGGGGTTGGCTAAATGACCCCATGATTAATTGGGGTCATTTAACCCCAGGTTCAAATGGACGAATAAGATTGTCCCATAATTAAAGTTAAAAAATAATATGAAAATAAATAAAATAAATAGCACAATCTTATTGGTCAATGTAGACATGGGGTTAAATGACCCCAATTAATCATGGGGTCATTTAGCCAACCCCTATTTTTCATCGATCGAAAATAATTTTTTCCATCATTTTCTACCCCTTAGTTTTTATTTCATGATATAAACATGAGTAATAGTAGTATGGAATATATTTCCAATTTCCAATAATCAGTTAACAATAAACAAAAGTGGAAGGAAGACTTTTATTGAAAAAATATTTCTGACTACCACCTTAATTAAATATAATTAATAGTTTCTTTCCCAAGAAGAAAAAATTAATCAACACGGTTTTCTTCACGTGATCCTTGCCTCTGAGCAGATTCCTCAACTGCATTTAATGCTGAACGCAATTCAAGGAAACTGACACGAGGCAACTACGTAATTGCTTGCAGGGCGCGCTTTAATAAACGACAGAAGTTTGCCGCTGCCGTTTAACGAAACGCAAAGAACACGTGTTCAAATAAATCACTATCACAAAGAACCTGTGTACCAATTCAAAAAGCAATGTCAGAGTGGACTTAGACATGTGCTATTTTGGTCATCATAGTAGGCAACAAAAATATTTTAAAAATAACTCGGTTTGCAAAATAGTTCAACACTTGTTAACTTAAACAAGTGGTTTTACATTCAACCTAATAACTACTTTTTATGAATAGAAAATTTTTTCCAGCCAATATCTTGGTTAAAATAGGAAAAAGTATAGTATCAATACCTTGGTTAAAATCGGAAAAAATAAAAATAGATACTCCCTCGTTTTTTTTTATAAGAGTTAAAGAATGAGTGTTGGTCGTTCTTTTTTATAAGAACCACATAAGGTTTTGTGCTATATTAATTATTTTTTCACATTTTTACCCTTATTTAATTCTGCAAATATAGAATTCCATTAATGATTGAAAGAGATTAAAAAGAAATATATTAAGAACAATTTTAGAAATTTAACAAACAAATTTAATGTAAAAAACTATACTACATAACTTTTTTAATAAGTGCGCAAAGCTGATTTAGTTCTTATAAATAGTATCGAGGTAATAAAAACAAAGACTAACCAAACCCAACAAAAGAAATAAACAAACTTCCCACATATTACTCGTGCTCCAATTTCATTTTCCCTCCTCGTTCGAATTAAATTAAATATAATGTTTACGATATTTAATTTAACACAAAGTCTCCGTGACGAAACATTATAATTAGCATCTCCTTCCTTGACAGTCCTCATTCAAAGCGTGCCGTTTCCACCATCATTCTAACTACTTTCTGTGTTCACAAACCGCAATTATCTCTCTCAACCCACGATTTCTGCGTTTTCTCCTTCCTTTCTCTATAATTTGCACCTAACCGCATATATCCATGTCGATCTCATCGGAGAATTCGGGATTTTCCTGTGCGAAATCATCGGAGAAATCCACATTCTCACAAACTTGCAATTTATTGAGCCAGTTCCTCAAGGAGAAGGGTAGCTTCGGAACCCTCGGTAAGGATTTCTTTTCAATTTCTGTTTTTGCCCCATTCATGCCGCTTAATTCTCTGTTTTGTTAAACACAAAATCACTTATGAAAAATGAGAATTTAGTTTTGGATATTTATTATTCCAACTGTCCATCTTTTTCTCCTCAAATTATTCTACACATTTTCTTTGCCTTCAAATTCAGATATATTTAACCGTACACAAGGTACACCCAAAACTTCAACTTTCTTTCTAAAAATTTCTGAATCTGTGTTTCACAGGGTTCCCTGAGTCCTCTTTGCACTCTGCAGAAACTATGGAGTTGTTTCCTACAAAGGGGGCAGCACCACAACAAAACTTGAAAACTATGGATTTGCTCGATCCACAACAATCTGAGGTTCCAACTTTGGTGAACTCAAGGTACGTTGGTTGTTCTTCTAAATCAACTAAAGATGTTTTTTTTTCATGCACCGTGGAAGAAATTAAGGAATCTGTGTAGTACCATTTCATAATGATTAATATTTTTTTGATCTGCAGTGCATTTAAGACTATGGGCAACGAACCTAAAGCTGCACAGTTTACAATGTTTTATGGGGGGCAAGTTGTTGTGTTTGATGATTTTCCTGCTGAGGAAGTGAAGGAGATGATTTCATATGCAAGCAAAGTAAATTCCCGAAGACAGAACAACAACTCTGCATATGCTTGTAATCAGAATCAACCTTCAGTTAGGCCAACTGTTCGTGGTAATTTCCTTTGATCACTAATATTTGTAGACAATTGAAGTGAATATTTCTTGAATTATTATGGTTTATGGATCAATTTTTGTTTCTAATTATAAATTTCATGTGTACACAGACCTACCAATTGCTAGGAAAGTTTCCCTCCACCGTTTCTTGGAGAAGAGGAAAGATAGGTAGGCCTCTCAAACAATTTATCTATGGCTTTTGTGAAATTGAAACATAATAGCACTTTCTTATTGATGAAAATAAAACAAAAAGTTTAGTCCTTTGCAACAATTTACTTTACTCTTTTCATTCTGCAATTGAACTTTAGTTATTCCCTTATGTTGTAAGTAATGTTTTGGCCTAATTGATTATGTTCTTATATTTGCAGAATCTCTTCCAAAGCACCATATCAAATGAGCAATGCAGTCTCTGCCCTTGAGAAACCTGCTGAATCCATTTCATGGCTTGGATTAGGTGCTACACCAGCACAAATCTGAGAGGAATCGCAGTTTTAAGTAGTTTTAGGCCTTTTTTTGTTGTTAATATTTGATGGTCCTATCCGCACAGTTTGTCATCTGCTCCGCTATGAATATGTTAGATCTAACATAAGTTAGTGATTTGAAATATTTCCTGTAATTAGTATTTCAAAGTTTTGAATTTGTTGATCTCATTTCTTTGTTTTATTCCTTCATTTGTTGTATTGTATTCCTTTCATGCTCTACTTTTTCCTCTATTGAAGAGGAGAACCAATAAATCAGAACAAATTAAAACAACCCCATAACCTAAGGATGATAATTTCATTTGCACGAATTTGGATTTATTTTGGAATGAGTTTTTGGTCAAAGTTAGAGATTACGGTTCTTATTGCATCAATCAGAAACCTAAGTGTGTACAAACCTTAGCTACTTAATAAAATTGTAAATTTCCAATACGTCAGTCAAGTTTAAGAGTACAATTGACATTTATTAAATTGCTCTTGCAATTTTGCCATGGGTGTGATTCCTAGAAATTAAACTTACAATCTAAGAATTCAAACAGTTATTGGGTAAATAATATGTGGGTAAATAATCTGTGAACAAAAGGTAAATTTTAAAGTATCTAGCAAATAAATTTGGGAGGCAACCTGTACTTCATAAAATCACCCCATTATTGTATCTCAAGTTTCTATTAGTTCAATTTTATCAAGAGGCAATATCCACAATATAGTGGGTCTACATAACCTGAATAAACCAATCAGGTGAACAATAGTAGGAATAAATATGTCCCTCATATACGTGAGATCCTTATTATTCCCTAAAAATGGAGTTCCAATATTTGAATACTGTTTGACAAACTTTCTGGGCTTAAAACCACTTTAAAGTTAAAATTTTAAAGGAGAGATTTGAATGTAACGTATAACTTGTTTACTTGTTTTCATGTGTTGGTTCGAATTGATTGTTGCTAAGTTATCGTTAAAAGCTCCACGTCCTGAGTTTTAGCATGCTCATTCCCTTCAATATTTCGTCCATCTTTTGCTGATCAAAATCTATTATTTCATTAAGTTATTGTTAAAAATTATGAAAATAGAAAAATAATATATGTTGGTATCGGATAGGACTAGTCCATCAATCTCAAAACACCAAATCAAATAGGTTGAGACGTGTTTTAAAGGCCTTCTATCGAGCATGTCTTGTCTTCATTTTATCCTTGCTTCCTCATTGAACTTCACTTGTACCTTTAAAAAGAGAAAACTATGCCAAATGTTAAAAAAAAAATTTAAAATTTATAAGAAAATTCGGCAATCCACTTGCCCCTCCATCTTGGCATACCACCAACCCTAAGGCACCAAAGTTGGTGGACTGAAGTATGGCTTTTAACACTTGTGCCACATTGTACCAAGCATGTTGTTGTAATCGTGTTGCGTAAGCATTTGTCTTTTTAAACTCTGAAACTAAAGCGTTTTAATTATTTATCAACACGAATAAAGAGAAATTTAATTGTATCCATTTTAAACTTATGTACAAGGGAAATGTGATGTTGTTTCGTTTCTCCGGTTATAAGCAGTCCTCAAAGTAGACTTTCCTATCCCATCTTCTCATTCCCCTTTTTTATATGTTTCGTGAAAAAAGCTCCACCAATGCTCTTTTTACTAGTTTTCATCTCTTGCTTCACTCAACTTCTTCTCCAAGGCAATACATTTCTCCATTCTTCAAATGTAGTTGGTGTTCTGCAATATTTCTCTGGTCACTACATCTATTGAAAGTTGTTTTTCTAAAAATCTCCCTGCCACTGCTTGTCTAAGGTCATGCATGTCATAACTTTTATCGTTCAACAACTAGTCTTCCATGGGTTTTTGGGTAGAATATTTGTAAAGTGATGCTTCTATTTTGATCCGGGTGAATGATCATGTAGTGAACCCTAAAGACCGAGTCAAAATCATTATTTAAACCCTAATACCTAAAAATATAAAAGTGGGCATGCCTTCTTCATTTCTTACCTTGCCTCTTATAGACCGAGGCTTTAATTACACAATAAAACCACTTTAATTCCTTGCTAGGGTCTAGTCTCACTTGCAATCTTCTCACCTCCTTTGACATGGCAATACAATCAACATTTAAAGGTAATGGCTACTCCCTTTAATTTCGAGCAAGTGTTATTCAAAAGCTAACAGTTGGTCCTTTCCTAAGAAAAAGGAAGAAAACAACATTTCTAACCTACAAATTGAGCCAATCCAAAGTGTCAGTTGGGTCGGACCAGTCCACCTTTAAAATCAATTAGAAAATAGATCAATAAGTCACCCTATAGAATTTTTCTAATTCGTTGCCAACAAGGGTATCACCCACTCGATTCCAAGTCTGTATAGAAAAATGTCTCATATATTACCTAGCACGACATTAATTTCCCAATAAACATGAGAAATCGAAATTTCTAAATTATGAGATAAGGGAGAGAGTGTTTGAAACATGACTTGCATAATAATGAAGATTAGAATATTTCTTCATTGCAAACACATTGACCACTTCCGAATTGTTAAATTCACATGTCACATTAGGATACTCCAATTGCGAAGCAAACTTTATCCTATGATGACACTTTACAATCATGCTAAATATGCATCATGCTAAATAACTAGTTGACCCTTTTATCTCTTGTATAGCACGAGCACAACTCATGGTTCGTGTCTCTTTGCTGGTCTTATCAACAATTGACAGAGACGAGTCAGCGAGATAGATCAAAATGACTTACTTAGCAGAGACACTTTTAAGTTTTAACTTTATTTATTTTCATATTTCATAAAATCAAATAATGATTTGACAAAAAAATTAAATATGATTGTTTGATAATGTACAAATGTTGATATTGTCGGTGTATATGCATAATAGTCTATTAAAAATTTCTTATATGTTCATATAATTTCCGATAAATTGTTTGTCCAAAGGTAGAGTTGGTATTTTATGCAGATTGTAGGATAAAAAAACAGTCCTTTACCTCAACCACTTGATGTATTGAGGACTATCATTTCTTTTTTGTTTTTGGTCAATACAAGAATATCATTTCATATTTTTGGCCTACTCTCAAGAGGCTTTTTCTGTATCATTCATTGGGCCTATGCCCTTTTATGAAGCCCACCACCATTGGTGGCACTCACTGTAGCTTAAAAAAATCAATTAAAAAATTAATAACTATTTGCCATAATAATAATAATAATAATAATTGCCTTCAAAAAGAAAAAAATTGAAGAGAGTCTACAGTTTTAAAGGGCAATTCCTTTTCAATCCACTATCCGTCATCTTCGTCTTTCGTTTATCTTTCTTCACCCCTCTCTTTCGAGGGTCTTTTTTTCTCCTTTTTCGTTTTTTTATCCTTTTCGTTTTTTTTTCCTTCTGTTTTCTCTTGATTTTTTTTTTTTTTTCTCTTTTAGTTTCATTTCCGTTTCTTCTTCTTCTTCTTCCTCTGCACTGCAACCCTAACCCTGGAATTGAAGATGCAACCAGAGAGGTTAAGGCAGCAAGCTATGATGCAGCACTCTCTCTACCACCACCCTGCTCTCCTCACTCCCCCTCAGGTTCCCCTTCTCATTTATCATTTCCTTTTCCCTTCAATTGTACTTATTCATTATGTTTTCTGCTTCATTTCTACTCAATTTCTATTTCGTATCTTTGTGATTACTGTTAGCACTTTAGTCTGCTGCTAATTGATCAACCTGAACTTTTTTTGCCCCTTTTCTTCAGTTAGATATATGTGAATTACCCTGCAATTTTGATTTCTTATATATGATAGGAAAAACACAATCTTACTTGTGGCAATTCATCTTGTCAATTTTTTTCTTCATATTAATCGAAAGCTTAGATTTTTCGATGATTCGGTATGTGTGTTTTGTGTGATTAGATTAGCTGAGAAGAGAGTGGATAATTTTGCTTTTAGGAATGCTTTTTTCCTTTTTCTTTTCTTTGTTTTTTTACATTTTTATTTTGCAGATAGAACCTATCTTGAGTGGGAATCTGCCTCCTGGCTTTGATTCGAGTACATGCCGCAGTGTGTGAGTCTTAATAGACATTTTATTTTATTTTTATATTTTTATAAATTTCTTCCTTTCCACTGTTCTTTTTTATTTAGTTTTTGTCATTTTTCCCTGTTTAGCTGCCTTAAGAGACTTGTTGGCTTGATTATATCTAAGATAATCTTTGTAATGAATTGTTGTCAACTTTTTCTATTGGTTTCTATTTTTTGTAGTCGGTAAATTCAATTCCTTTTGTCTGTTGGCTTGTGAAGTCTTTCTTTGCTTTGTATTTTGCATTTTGTATATCTAATCGCTCTTGAGGAAATGCAGCTATGTCGGCAATATTCATCCTCAGGTTACTGATTCCCTTCTTCAAGAGCTATTCGCAAGTGCAGGCGCTCTTGAAGGATGCAAACTTATTCGGAAAGAGAAGGTTAGCTTTGTTGATAATGATCTCTTTAAACTGAAAATAAAAGGAACGATTAATAATGTGATAGGGTCCATGATTCCTGTTAGCTGTTCTAAATAACAAGTTTTGACTAAAAAATATATGGGTGGGCAATAGGCATATTCTTTTTCTTTTGTCATCTCAATCATGATGATTTGCTTTATATTGTCATCTGCAGTCATCTTATGGCTTTGTGGACTACTATGATCGAAGTTCAGCTGCATATGCTATTGTAACCCTCAATGGGAGGAATCTGTAAGTGGAATCTTCATTGGAGATTTTGAGTTATCGTACAACTTTTATTGGTTTATTTTAATACATTGTCTGCAGTTTTGGACAGCCTATTAAAGTTAACTGGGCATATACTAGAAGCCAGAGAGAGGATACCTCAGGTTATTTTTTGCTGACCATGCACTTTTGGAGGTCCCATTGTCATGCCTTATTTTGTTGAATGACAAATTTACCTTCTTCCTTCATTTGGTTTCAGGACACTTTAATATATTTGTTGGTGACCTTAGTCCTGAGGTTACAGATGCAACATTACATGCTTGTTTCTCTGCATATCCTAGTTGTTCGTAAGTATTTATATGCTTTTTCTATTTTGTTTGTTATCCTGGTTTACTCGGGATGTTTTTTGGAAGTACTTATACCTGAACTTATATCTGATCTGAAATCAATTCATGTTCATACTATGGTGACACTTATGTCATTGGGGTTACAGAGATGCAAGGGTAATGTGGGATCAGAAGACAGGCCGATCCAGGGGTTTTGGATTTGTCTCTTTCCGGAATCAGCAGGCATGAAATTATTGCTTAATTTCTCCCATTTTCTCTCTTTTCTTTCCGCCTTTGTTCTGTGTGTTTTCCACGCTAATGGTAGGTTGTTTTGGTTTTGTGATTCAATTTATCAGGATGCCCAAAGTGCGATAAATGATCTCACTGGTAAGATATTTTTATTTTTATGATGTAAATGCTAATGTTTCATTTGTAAAATTCTCCGTGATTTATGAAACTGATGTTTCAGGAATATAGTTGAAAGTATGTATATGATTGTCAAACCTTCATTACCATTTAATTTATATAATATATATTACTTGTCAACTTTTTAAGATATAACATTGTTTAAACTAGAAATTAGACAAGATAGAGAAGAAAATGCACTATATATTATTCAGTAACAGGCCTGATCAAGGTGGTCCAGGACCTTAGTTTATCTGTCTGTACAATGTAGAGTAGAAAGAAGAAAAGAAAAATGGCTCCAGGCATTTGAGAGGCATAGTCTCTCCCAAGGTACCAAGACAAAATCCAGCCCTCTCCCCCTACCTCATGTCCCATGGTTATACTCTCTCTTCCATAGTCCACGTGCCCTCCTATCCTACCTAGTGCCAACTAGGCAGTTAGTTGATTCCCCTCTCCTCAATCCTGATTGAGTGCATCACATGTGTCTCACATAAACCTTAGTAGGCTGTGGGCCCGCATCAGCTCTCTCCCATTCAGAAATCACCTTGTCCCCAAGGTGGAAGTCTGGAAATTTGTCATGGAAACCAGCAAAGGTCTGCCAAACTTTTTCACTTGGTGGCAACTGGCAAGTGCTTCCAGTTTATCAAAATCTCTATTGCACCCTGTGCACTCTGTCTTACTGCCAACACTTCTTCTGGTTGAACTTTTAACTCTCAACCTTCTGCTAAAAAAGATGATAGTAGCTGCACAGGAACTGTAGTGGCTGCTGAGTTATAGTTTCCATTCTCCAAGCATCTTTTTAAAAGTTCGTCTTCCCAACCGTTCGAGGATGGTAAGCAGAACTAAATCTCAATTTGATACCAGCCAACTTAAAAATTTCAGTCCAAAAAGAGCTAATAAAGACCCTGTCCCTGTCAGACACAGGAATTAGGAACCGCCAGGCAATTGCTTAGACACCCACCTTGTCTGAGAGAGCCCAGAGAAAACTTTGTCTTAGAGAGCCCACAGAAAATCAGTGTAGGAGAAAGAGTTGATGGTGGTTGCTGTTGTGTTGGCTGTTCAAAGTGGAGATACTACCTACTGGGGTTTGATTTTGAGGTCAAGTATAAGCCTGGGACTAAGAACAAAGCAGCAGATGCCCTTAATAGAAAATTGCAGTTTTCAGCCCCATCTACTTAACAATTCCATGAATGGGATGATTTGGAATAGTAAATACAGAAACAGAAGGATGACAGGTTGAGTAAAGTTATGAATCATATTGGGCTGTGGGCTTGCATCATATATTCCCCTGCAAATCTTCTTATTATTATTTTATAGAGAAAGCATTAATCAAAAAGGTAAATGCATTTATTATTTTGAAAATATAAAAAAATATTTCTTTCGCTATTTAGTAATTAGGAGGATTATTAGAAGGAAGAAGTAGGAGGATTTAGAATTATGCTTAAAACTATAACATATCTTGCAGCAATCTCTAACCAAACTCCTTTCTTTTAACCATGTTTAAACATATTATATGGGGATCTGATGGTGGGACATAATTGTGCTGCTTTTTTTGCTGAAGGATCAATCAACACTTTAGTTGGTGTTTTGGTCCTTGAGCTTCACCGTCATAGTGATAATTTTAATAGGATGTTTGGTTACTTAAATTTCTGTTTTCGCAATGTTTAGTTCATAGCTTATTATATTTGCTCCTTCAGTTGTATCTGAAGTTTTTAATGTTTTTCCCTGACACATCAGGGAAGTGGCTTGGAAGTAGACAAATTCGTTGTAATTGGGCCTCAAAAGGGGCTAATGCCAATGATGAAAATCAGAGCTCAGATTCCAAAAATGTTGTGGAGTTAACTAATGGAACATCTGGTGAGATTGAGTTTATTCTTTATTGTATTAAAAAAGTATTAAAAATTCCATCTATGGGGCTCCTCATTTTTTCTTTATTTTGTGGTTTGCAAAGGTCGTTGAATTGAATTATAGTTTTCATTGTCTGTTCTTCATATCATTTTTAATGGGACCCAATATTAGCCTGTCAAGCTGCTGATATGATATTCTGGTTTATCTCATGCGTGATATTTTTCAAATATTTATTTTAGCACATATATACTTATATAGATATTTTTCTTTCTGTTAATAATAATGGCCTGATTATTGATTTTGCTTGGAGAGTGATCTGCATTTCATGTTTTTTTATTTTTATTAGGAAGCCAGGAAATAACCAATGATGATGCTCCGGAGAAGAATCCTCAGTATACAACTGTTTATGTTGGCAATCTTGCTCCAGAGGCAAGGATTTATTAGTATTTTTCTGACAGATTTTACCTAGCTAGTCCTTCATGGTTCAAATCCATTAGTAAACTTTCTGTGGCTATTTAAATCTGTAATATAAACTGATCTTTAGCCATGTGCGTGTATGAAAGTACCTCAGTGCTGGCAATTGAATTTAAGAACTGCATAAAATATGTATAGAACAGTCTTGTTAATTCAATTTGTTCTAAAATTGCTTTGTGACAATTCTGATAGGCTGCGACATTGCAGGTTACTTCTGTTGATCTCCATCAAAATTTTCATGCCCTTGGTGCTGGAACCATCGAAGATGTTAGGGTGCAACGAGACAAAGGTTTTGGGTTTGTGAGATACAGTACCCATGCTGAAGCAGCTCTTGCTATACAAATGGGTAATGCTCGGGTTCTGTTTGGCAAACCTATCAAGGTACATGGCTAATTAGCGGGAAATGTATTTGTTGATAATTCTTGTATGTTGACCTATGCCCTTTTGTTATAAGTGCATTATTTTTTACTTCTTGTTTAGAGGTGTTGATGGCATATTAATTGAGCACTACTAATAATATTGTGTTGTTTTAAGGACTTATTACACTCAACTGCATTTTGTTGCATCCAATTTTTTTTTGTTTTTTTAAAATTATTTTAAAGTAAAAGGCAAATTAAGGTCTCGGGTTCGAGTGCCACAAGGATGTAAATATTCCTGGCTGGAAGATGATTGTCTTCTGTGGTGGTTATCTATCTTAGACCAATAAATTATTATGTCATCTTTATTGCTTAGAACCCTTATGCAAAAGTTCTTGCATCTTATCCTGTACTGAGGCTACAGAAATGTTGTATCATATCTAATCTTTGTTTGTTGATATTTTGCAGTGTTCCTGGGGTAGCAAGCCCACTCCTCCAGGAGCAGCCTCTTCTCCTCTTCCCCTTCCGACGCCGGCTGCCTCACCCGTGCTTGCTGGCTTTTCACTTGCCGCTCATGAACGCCAGATGGCCTTGAGTAGAATGAGTGGTGCACATGCTGCCCTTCTGCAACAGCAGGGTCATCAACATGCGGCGATGAGTGCTCTAAGGGCTGCTGCTTATGGTACAGGATACCAGGGTTCAATGTACTATCCGTAAGTTATGTTATTCAACTCCCTAGTATAAACAAGGGAGGGTTGAAGTCTATTGAACCGCTAGAATGGTTCTACTATACTGGTAATTTCTTCCCTTTTTATCCTTCACAATATGCAGACGTTTGAAATTGTGTAACACATTTGTATATTACAGTATTACTGCAATTTCTTAGCCGTTGTTGGGTACATGGATGATTTGTCTTCTGTTTTCCAATGGCGAAGTTTATTTCGTGAATAGAATATTTATTTGACTAATATGGAAAATATAAATGACTAGTTATGCGAAAATTTATCTCATTTTTAGTATTATTTTCTTTTTTTAGAATGACCAAATTTAGTCATCAGCGTTTAGTCAACACTGTGAAGTTTGTCCATTTGATTTTTTTTAACTGTTATTCAGTTAAACAACATAAGTCTGATTTATTAGTCTAACATAGGTTCCTTTATGAACCAAAAACTTGACCAAACATCTTTAAAAGTACAACCTAGCTAACTTTAAAGAACAACGACGACAATAATATACTAGAGTTTATAAGAGAGATACATGAACCAAAGAGATCAATTAACCTAAATGTGAAACTACTGGGCTGGTTAGTTTTAAATGGATTATTATGTTCTCATTTAGGAATTGGACTTGGTTGATGTACTCAAGAGTTTGTGGACGCAAAAATAAAAGACAATAAAACTTGGTTATTTGATGTTAACATTTAATTATTTATATATTCTCTTTAGAATTTCATAACATTTTTCTTAAAAAATAAAAAAAGTATATGGGGTCCATTGGTCGTTTGTAAGCAGCGGACTTTTGTAGAGATAGGTTAAAATAATAAAATTTGATACGTCTATCTATCAAAATCGCGGGCCAACCCTAGCTACCCTATTTATTGCTAGTCCATTTGGATTTTGGAATCAAGTTAGTCTATTATATTATATTATATTGAATTGGTTGGTCTTTGATAAATACCGAAATATAGCCTCTTAAATGAATTAACTTTTAAAAGAACCAACTAAACTTATTTATTTAATAAATTTCAGGATTATATATGTATTGTAAAAATTAACCATAAATTGGGGTTATTGCAACATTTGGCAAAATAAGATAATAAGGTAGCTGAAAGTGGTTGAGTGAAGTGGTAGAGATGTATATGTCAAAATTAGTGGTTAAATTAGTTAAAAATTTAAAATTACATAAAAATAAAAGAAGAAAGCAAGGGAAATGAAGCGAACGAGGATAACAGAAGAATGAAGAGAATGTGAGCGGGAGTGTTAGTTAGGGAATGAAATGACTCTAATCTTTTCTTTATTTTTTGGCTAAGTCTTTCTTCTCATGCCGAGGGGAGCTGGCTATCTCGCCCACTCTTTTCTAGAGAATAATTTTTATTTAGGAGCACGAAATTTCTATAATGCCTTCTGAATTTCTTTTTATTGTGATTTCCCTTGTCTGAAAAGGGAAAACCCTTCTTATCATGGTTCTTTATCCCGAAGTATGTCTCGTGCTCGTCGTTCTGGTGTACCGGCTCAGCCAAACTATCTTCCATATTCACATATTTGTCTGCCCATGTTCTAAATTCCTCCATATCAAATGTTGGCAACTTGGCCAATGATGTGTAGAACGGAGTACCCGTCCTTATTGCCTCACAAAGCATATGGAGCTTTACTTTTGGATCCAAGTTAGGAACCAAAGTAGCTTCCTTGTAAAATTTTGTAAGGGAATTACATAATGATTCATGTTTTCCTTGTTTAACTTTTCCCCACGTTTGGAAATTCTTGGGCAGCCCTTTGTTAGTAATAAATTGATGGACAAATTGAGCATAAAGCTCAACCCATCCTCTAATGGAGTGACAGGGAAGAGATGGGAACCATCATAATGCTCTAAGGAATGGCATGGACGTAAGGAAAACATTCAAATGCTCTAGGATTAGTTTCTCCAATGTATGACTTTATTTTCGTTGGCTTCTTGAAGCCCCTAGTAATATCCATTGACATGATTTCCTCACATAATGGAATTTGTATCTTGGTCATAATGCCAATTGTTTGACCAGATATTTCCTCATTGTAAGTCACAATTCTTGCATAATTGCATTCAACTTTGTCTCGTTTCTTGTCATTCCAGTTTTGCTCATGGCAAACATATTTATTAGCGTGGTATCTTCCATTACGAGAATCTTCTTCTTTGTGCACGCGTGATGCATGCATATTTTTATATAACTCTTCGAGACGTTTCTCTATGAGTTTCACAAATTCATCAAGTTTTGGAATGGAATTTCCAAGACTTCCTGATTCTCTAGGATGAAATTTTCATTTTGTGGCGACGTGTACAAACTATGGTGATAGGAAGTTTCCCAAAGACGACGCAAATTGTTCTTCTAGAAATTGAGTTAGGAAAGTTCTCTGCTTCAATGCGGTGTTGCATAGTGGTGATTGTAGTTGAGAACAGGGTGTAGCAAGACGAATCCACGATAGAGGTACCTGCAAGAGGAACTCTAATGCTCAAGTAAGCTAAGGATCAGATAGAGAATCCTCTAAGTTTAGAAGAGCAATATGAAAGCAATTAAGACTAATGCTTAACTTATAGTGTTGATCAAACCTATAGAAGTTAGAATGGACAACGACAGAGGCAACCAATCATTGTAAACTTGACCATTTTCTCTAATAACTTAGTCTTATGTTCAGCTAGTTGGTTAAATGAATATTGTTTTGTCTTCGTTGTCAGGGCCGACCAGTTTTGCGTTCACTTGGTTGTGAACCTTTTGGGCTATCATGACGAAGGTTGACCGAGGGACCTGCAAGAGGCACTTCGATGCTCAAGTCGGTTAAGGATAAGGATGAGATAGAGGATCCTCTAAGCCTAGAAGAGCAATAAGAAAGTAATTATGAATAATGTTTAACTTACAGTGTTATCAAACCTATAGAAGTTAGAATGGTCAATGGCAGAGGCGACCAAGCATTGTTAGCCTATTATGTTGGTGGTTTTGAAGTGTCTGCCTAGTTTCAATAAACTTGACCATTTACTCTAATAAGTTATTCTTTTATTCTGCTAATTAATTTGACGAGATATTGTTTTGTCTTGGTCGTCATGGTCAACCAATTTGACATTCACTTAACTTTGAACCTTTTAAGCCAATCATGACAATGGTAGACCGAATAACCTTTGAGCCGACTAGAACTGTATGAAGATAGGTAGCACTTCGGCACCAAATTTCACACAAGTATTTCATTCATGAAGTAAGAAATGTAAAAGCCATTGTTGAAAATTTATTTTTTCAAACTTACGTACAAATTTAAATTATGTAAGATTTTGTGATCAATAACGTTTTCCTACATGAACTAAACACATTATATTATCATATCTCAAGCCTTCAAATTTGGATTAGTCATAACTCGATCGCGAAAGTTAGCTTGGAAGTGAGGATTGTCTTCTCATATACAAGGGATATTTTAACCATATCTCTGATCAACGTAAGACTTGTTAACATAAAGAATCTCTTAGTTTGAATTCAGCCATAGAACAACTCATGCAAAAGTAACTTATGTATCTATGTGAATAGATCAGTTTCCACTCTGGAGAGCAGGGAGCACAATGATGTTCATTTTCAGGGAAAATTTGGGTGGAGAAATATAATTTGGTAGTGGGGCATATGCCTGGAATAATAAAAGGGGTTCCCATACATAAAGTAGATAGGGAAATCATGATATGATATGATTTATTTCTTTAAGACCATAGTTTGTATGATGATTTTTTTCACTTTTTCCTCAGTGGGGATGGCTCATAGTTGGATTCCCTTGTCATATTCATTCTAATGGTGGCCCCTCCCAGGGTCCCCCCATCAATGGCATCCACTAAAACGACGAAATAACACATTTATGAGACAGCTTCTTCTTCTCTTCAACAAAAGATCTCAATTCATGCACCCATTTTCTCACTCATCTCATGTCATAGACTCGTGCACCATTTATGGGCTGCAATCAAACCGATTCACAACAAAACAAAACAAAACAGGGCAAGGAACCCAAGAAAAAAATGGCTTTTACATTTCTTAATTCCCTCCTTCTTATTTTTGTCATTATAAATAATAGAATTAACGTACAATTATGTGCCAAAATGATTGGTGGGGCTGCAAAATTATTGTGAACAACTAGGGTCTTCTTGCATTCCTTTATCAGTTTTCTGAATTCAGAATTAGTTTTTATGATATTTTTTTCACTGAAGTATTCAAATATCCTAAATAAATCATTCTCCATACTCGTTGCTTTGACATTGAACATTCGACTAAATGCTTAAGGAGTTCAGCTATCTATATATTGTGATTTGAAAACTAAAAACAATAAACATATCCGAGAGATTTTGGAATTTTAGTTTTAAAAATTGAAAAATTAAATAAGAACTTTTAAGAACAGTTTTTGAAAGGTGTTAAGATCAAACCATCTCCTGTTCTATTTTCAAATAGACCCTAGAAATCTATTTTTTGATTTTTATACATGTTCCTCTTTTATCCCCTAATATGATCTTTTTACTTTAACAAGTTATAATTCAGATCCAAGATATTGTAACAACAACAGATGGTGAGAGTCAAATTAAAAATAAAAGTTAGTTACACGACCAAAATTAGATTTTTAACCAAAGAAAATGAGATTGGAAAGGGTCTGTACCCTGCAGTCTGAATTAGATTATGTATTGAGACAGAAAGTGAGGAACAGAGAAGAAGAAAGAAACAAAATCTGTGCAATTGAGATCTCAATTAAGTTCATATTTCTTTCCATCTTGGTAATAGGATAATAATACATCAGAATATCTACCCCAATTTCCTTCCCCGATCAAAAATTTTTCTCAGTTACGATCAAGCTATCTTAACTATCAATTATTCCAGATAGTCAATAATAGTATAGCCGTATTATATTATGTACTTAGTAGGTGTATTATTACTAGACTTGTAGATATAGATCAGTCCCTGGATTATTATTATTATTATTATCAGATAGTTCCAAACTCAAAACTAAAGTGCAAGAATTCCAGTTGAAAAAATCTGTTCCCTTGTTGTATAAGGTGAACTTGACAATTCCACTGAAGACCTTGAAGCTTCTGATCTACACACTTCTTTGCGTTCATCCATCATTATTTGATTTGAACGACACTCTGGGCTGCAAAATCCTTTCTCTCCTCTGCAAACACCACAACAAAAACATCATAAGTCCATGTTCCATAAAATCTGAAACTGTGTTTGAATTAGTTTCTTTTTCGGAGATTCAAAATCAATTGTTGAAGAATTTACTAACATAAAAAAAAAAAAAGCTCTTTAGTTGATGAATCAATACCTATACATGTATATATCCTTGCCATGGAGCTTCTTTCCGCATAAATGACATGAACTGAGAAAATTTGAGGTTGGAAATAATGGTTCAGACTCATAACTTTTTGGTGGGGTTATTCTGAGAACACCAACTTTGTTGGTGGTGGTGGTGTTGTTGTTGTTGTACCTTTTTCTCCCAAAATCACCTTCACCACCATCATAGTAAACCTTGGTGAAGGTTTTGTTAGGAACATGGCATGTGACATAGGTGTATTCTTCTTCTTCCAAGCTTCCACCCTCATCAATTTCGTTAATCCTAGCATCTGGGTTTTTCTTCACAGACTGAACCGGAATTGGACCCGATCGGTTCAAATTCGAGGCGCAAACGGCGTGTTTGGGCAAAACCTCGCGTCTGACTTCACAGGATTTATCAAGATCCACCACGATTTTGAGCCCAACCCCACCAAGGTCGTAGCTTTTCAACCCCCTCGGCGATGACACCATCTTCGTGTCTAACGGGCTTCTTGGGCTTTCCAAAAGCGCCACCGCACGGCCGCCGGAGACAAATAATTCCGACAACTTTCCGATCATCGGCGGGGGTCTCTTCCTCAACATGATGAGAGAAGAATATAAAGAAGAAGAGGTATGTGTGTTGTGTTGGGTAAGAGTGTCTCTCTAATGAAGAATAGAAAGGTGAGGGTTGTGGGTGTCTTTATAAGACCAAAACCAAAACCATAAAGCAATCTTAATTTTAATTCATGGAGTAGTTGGGCTAAGCCCCTGGTTTTGTTTGGAATTTTATGGCTGATCATTGCTAGAGAAATACCCAACAATTAATACTTAATTTAATATTAGATTCTTTGTTTTTATTTTTAACCAATGTATGTCATGACTACCGGTTGTCGTGCGACTAATTTTTTATGTCACCATCGGTGCACTATGCGAAATGAGCTAGTGAAATAATTTTTTCCATTCACAGAAGCTGCGGAGAATTAAATCCCTCAATCACTTGCTTAAAAGATCAAAATGCTAAACTAATACTTTAACATTTAACCTTGTTGATTTGGATGCTTTATTATTGAATTGAACAAGTTATATGATAATGTTCGATTCGATTTGCTTACACATTAAACTGATTCCTTTCTTGTGATAATTTTATCAATGTCACTTGTCAGTGGGCCATGCTCTTGAAAACCAAATTTGTCATTTTCAATTATTGAGATGCCCTACTTACAAAATAAACGTTAGTTTAATATAGGCTATGTTGATTGTGTAGTCAAATATATAAATGGAAAATGTTGAAGTTCTGTATATTAATTATAATTACAGACATAATAACTAATTGATGTAATAGTGATGTGATTTGAAATTAAATTTTGATATAATTAGTAGTAGTTTATTGATTTTAATTACTCAATAGTCTACTATCGAAGTTGACCGATTCATAGGTTACTTGAAATGTTACAATTCAGATTGTTATTGCTTGAATAAATATAAGATTGTAAGCAGATCTTTAATATTTTTTAACTTCAATAATCCTCAAACATCCAACCTTTATCTATGTATATATATGGCTTAATTACATTTTTGGTCCTTCACGAATGTTAAATTTGTGATTTTGGTCTCTCGCCACTATTTCATACAAAAACTAATAATTTCAAGAATAAATATGTAATTTAGCAACAACAAGAGAAAAACCCGGAAACTTCACATTCTTTCCCCTCTCTCTTCCTGCTAACCCATCTTCTTCTCTTCCTCTTCTCCATTTTCTTCTTCTTCTTCTCCCTACTCAAGGTCCTGAACCACCACCACCACCCACCACATGAGGCGTCGCCACCACCAGTCTCCCTCTTTTTCCTTTGTAAAGAGACACAATGAGCACCATGGAACTGCCACCGTGGTCCCCTCCCCTTCATCACCACTGCGACATTCTCTCTTCGATTCCGACTAAAACATGAGCCCAATGGAGAAACCACCACCACCATCGAACTCCTCTCATTGTCTGCAACAAAATTCATAGCCTAGATCGTCATTCTGCCGCCACTGTTACCTGAAAAATGGTTTTTCGGCTGACTTTTTCGCCGTTTGAGAAAATGGACGCCACCACGACGATCCTCGTCGCAAGTAGAAGGAGATCCAGTAGTCGTTGATGTCATCACCGGGCTCTGCCGCGGGTCGCCATGGAAGGCGATTTCCAAACAACTTTCTGGGTTTTTCTGGGTTTTTTTTGAAACTCCAACACTTTTTTTTTTAAAAATGATTTTTTAAAATTAAAATTAATTACAAAGAAGCTGAAGCTTCTACCCCCTTGCATTCGTTGTTGTTGTTCTCAGTTACCACCGATTTCTTCGAAGACTTCTTAGAAGGTTTCACACCTTTCTCTGTTTTACTATTCCTCTGATTCTGCGAATCAACCAAATTCTCATAAATTGCATCAAGCTTTGCATCAACGAAAGCTCTGGTTTTTATTTTTTAAGGGATTTCACACATTTGTATCAAACTTGCATTAGCACCTCTGGTTTTTATTTTTTAGGGATTTTATTTTTTGATTTTTCTTGGTTTTTGGATTTGAATATGATGTAGATGATAGAGGAAGAAAATGAAGATCATGTTGTTTCTGGGTTTGGCTGAAGAAGATGGAAAAGGGATGATGAATGTTTATGGGTATTTTATTTTATTTTATAATTAATTTGTTTAGCTCCATTGCAGTTTTAGTCTCCATAAACGTTAGTGTTTTTACGGAATAGTGTCGAGGGACCAAAACTGTTGATGAAGGTAAACGTGGAGGATTCAAAATTATTTTTTTAAAGTTTACGGACCAAAATCGCAGATTTAGCATTTAGCATTCGTAGAGGACTAAGAGCGTAATTAGGCCTATATGTATATATCCAATGATAATTTAAAATTAGATTAATATATTGTTATTAAATGATCTTGAAAAAAATTGGGTTAAATTAATGTAGTTCTCGGTGGATTAATAATATTTAAAATAAATAAATATGAAATGTCTAACTTACTTATTTTACATGTCATTGGTCTATATATAGAACTATGATGATTTAAGGTAAACTTTTATAGGGTAATTTATTCAATTCATTTATATGTACTTTAATTGAGCTTATTTTTGTTGTAAGTCTTTCAAGACATGAGACTTGAGTTGAGGTTAGATGTCTCTCCTTGAAAAGGATTCGATGGCATTAGGACCGTTAGATGGAGGACCACGTGTACAGTAAATGGGGACAGTGATGACTGGAAGCACATCCTTGAGCCCACTGATTTTGATATATGGAAAGCGACAAGGTGGTCGAGCCCACATCGGAACATAAATATGCACTATGCACCTATCACTACCAAGTTACTTTTATATCCCTCAGATATCATTTCGTTTTCTTTTTATTATTATAGTTTTCTTTTTCTATCATCATTCAATCACAATTAATCTTATTTTAGGTAGGTTAATAGTGTAATAAGTGAGTTGTAAATTATACTTATTTTTTGTTTAAGTTTTTATAAATAAACTATTGGTTCACCTAAAATAAAATTATTTTGATTTCATGGAATACTTGAACAAACTATTATAATTAGACACATATTGACTCAACTTAAGTCATAATACTCAATTCATTTTTTAATATTTGTTACCTTCAGATTTTAACACTTGTATTAAAAAATTGTATTAATGTTATTATTTATATCAAAAAATTTAAATAACTTTCTAATATACTCTTTGTCCCTCTTTTTTTTTATTTCTCTTTTTAATTCTGACTTATGTATCATCTAAATTTAATAACTAAAATCATTTAATTTTCGCATAAAAAAAATCATTCCAACTTTCCAAGTCTCATAACTCTCCCTAAAAAAAAAGTCTCATAACTGCATAGCATAGCATGGTCAAATGTCTTGACCTTTATAGACATTACTTCAGCTCTCAGTCAGAAAAATGACTTCCAAGGCTAATTTCATGATAACCCCTAGGGGTGTTTGGGGTGTTCATGAGACGGGTTGAGATGAGTTTGTCTTGACTTTTATTCGGCCCTAAATACTAATAGATTTAGTTTTTAAACGTGAACCCGTCCCTAGATTCGGAGAGGGCCGATGAGGTACAGGTTTAACTCAGACCCGACCGCAAAATGACGGGTCCGGGTTGACCTGAAGGAAATTTGAATATCAATTTCAAATCTCACCAAAGAATTATAAATACATATCATTATATAAAAAGACTAATTTCTATCCTATCAATGAATTATGGAAGAAACTATATAGAACTGAAGTTTTCATAATAATATCTTAATTAGAGAAAAGATTGTAAATTATATTCACCTGAAACGAGACTATAAATGAAGATATACAAAACCATATTTTGAAGTTAGTGGGTAAATAATGTTTGAGGGACGTGTTAAGATGGGTTGGATTTGACTTTCACCCGGCCCTAAATATTGACCGAGTTCAATTTTTAAACCCGAACCCGTCCCTAAAACCAAAAAAACCCGAATAGATGCGAGTTTAAGGAACATGAGTTAGGACGGATCAAGAAACAGAGCAAGGTCTTGTACACCCCTAATAACCCCGTTCAATTTTTTTTTTTTTTTATGATAACCATATATAGTGTACGACCTGAATTGGTAAAATAAATAAAAAATGTTATTCAAAGTGACGCAACAATTTAGTTGTGTTTTTCACCATGTGAAATATTTATATGATACTTAATTCAAGTAACTCATTTTAAAGATTAATCGGATTGTACTCGAACTATAGTTTTTAGGAAACTGTTGTGTTGAAACTCATTCCGACTATATTTTTAATTAGATATAGGAAGAATAAATAAATGATGAGTTGTAAGAAAAACGGTGAATATATTAAGCTTATAGTTTTTCAGCCACTCTTTTATTTTCTTTACTTTTTACACAAATCTGTTCAGTAGTGAGTATTTTTTTGTACGTGCAATATTTGGGTAACTTGATTAATTTATTCTTTGAAAGGATTTTTAGAGCGTAATAGATAGCAGTAGTAGTAATGTGGAAGAAGGGTAGTTTTGGGATTGAAGTGATAAGGATTAAGGAATACGAATAATGATTTGAGTTGATGCAATGAAAAGGGTGGCCCACATTGGTCGACAGATGAAATAAATAAAGGAGAACGGAACCGCTTTGATAACAAAACAAACACTATAAAATTGGCACACACAATAAAGAGTATAAGAAAAGAAAGACACCAATAATGAATAGGACCCACATTACATCACAAAACACACGTGTGTTCCTTCCAATGGTTCGTTTAACAAGTAACAAAAAAAAAAAAAAAAAGGAAATGAGAGCAGCAGCTCAATATTGTAGGGTAAATTTCTCAATGACTGAAAGCTACACTATATCATCTAAATAAAAGAAATATTCTAGAAACAAGCTAAAATAAGCCTTGTCCTGTTTTTTTTTTGGTCAAAGCCTTTGTGGGCCAATATATGGGTCATAGAAATGCTGGGCCGAAATATAGAAGAGGGAGTTTCATGGGCCAAGTGGTGTGACCGAAGTTGTGTAACCCACGTTCAGTTATGCAAAGCACGATGTTTATTTATTTTTTAAATCTAATATGGCATCATAATATAACATACGCAGTAGGAGAGAAGAAATTAGAAGAGTGGAAGGAGAAGAAATGGAGGAAGTAAGAGGAACAGTGAAGCACATAGTCCTGGCCAAGTTCAAGGACGATGTAACACCAGAGCGCATTGAAGAGCTCATCAAATCCTATGCCAATCTTGTCAATCTCATCCCACCTATGAAATCATTTCACTGGTAAGAACAAGATCTATGCTTCTTCTGCATCCTAGGTTTTTTTTGTTATGACTGATTCTGATCTCATCTGAGTGAGTAAGTGTGAGAGAACTAACAAAACAGATGATGGGTATTAGTTCCCTGATTCTCAACAACTTTCACATTGTCAATTTGTCATATCTATATTTGTATATGGCAATAGCTGGTCGATGCACAAAACTCCCGCATGTAACATTTTATCAAAGAAAAGCAATATATCTAATTAATGCCATGTGTGTTTGATATCCTTCCAATTTGATTTATTGTAGGGGCAAGGATGTAAGTGCAGAAAACCTGCATCAAGGTTTTACTCATGTGTTCGAATCAACCTTTGAGAGTATGGAAGCTGTTGCAGAGTATGTAGCTCATCCTACCCATGTTGAATATGCAAATCTGCTTCTTCCCACCTTGGACAAAGTCATTATTGTTGACTATAAGCCTACCATTGTTAAGTTTTGATTGTATTAGTAATGGAGTCATGACTGCCAGTGTTTTTTTATCTGAAAAATAAATTCTGTATTGTGTACCCTGCAATGCTCTCTCTCTCTCTCTCTTGTCATTGTTGAGTGTTTTCTCTGTTTAGATTGGAAATACTTGTTTTGATTTTTATAATTGATAGAACAATGTACCACTAAATCATTCCAAGGTTTAAAATTAGTAAATCAATTACCCTTACTTTTACCTTAAGTCGGAAATTGATGTACATTACTTTAAGTTTACAGGTTATGTATTTTGAGTTGGAAGCATAGGGGATTGGATTTGGAGAAAATTTTCTGCAAAATGGTGAATGGTGCGACCTGTTTGTGTGTGTGCTAAGAGTTCCTCTTTTATTGGTCAAAATGCTAATTGGACATATGTTAGAATGTCTATAGTTCCAATTCAACAAAATATTCAGCAACCAAAATGAGCCATACACTGATAAACCTAGGTTAGTGCTCCATCATATATAAAACACTGAATCAAGCCACAAATACTAGACATGGCAGAGAACATTAATACATGCTGGGTGATGCACAAGCTTCAATTTTCATCTCAGCAAGCAATTAGTTATGAACTACAAATCCAAGAGGCAGTCCATCACATACATGGAACGAAATCCTCTATTCTAATTTGATGTCTATTTTCTTGTTCTACCAATAAAATTGTGTCATATCATTAAAAATTGGTATGATAGAGAATGAGACGCCTACAAGAACATAGGATCTTAATGTCACATACATATGCTGCATTTATGTTACAATAACATATGCTCTTTTCTCTCGTTTTCTCTTATATTTTCCCCTTCTATCAAAGAGAGCATGCACATATGGGTTTAATTTCAGTTTTTCCCCCCGAATTATTTCATATCAAGTTACAAGAAAAGCATTATCAAGGTCTCCAAAACATTTTGTTCATTAGATGTTCCACCCGGTATTGGTCTAAGTTGGCCATAGAATTGGATACCAAACAAGTACCATTTAAACCCAGAAGAACTATCATCTGAAATCTGAATAACATGGTTTACTAAGGACAACCAATCAGTTGAAGACAAATCATAGTTTGATGTAGAGGGGTGAAAAGGAATTGTTAATGTCATGCATTGGTTCTACAAGCCACAATCCAAATTATCCCAATCCCAAACCATGAAAATTAAGCTCGATAAAAAAAAGCCAATGGTTATATGGGGTGATACAGAGATAACCAGAAAAGCTTACATGGCCACATGGTAAGTTGGTCAAAGTTGTGTAACACACACCCAGCCACGCAGGGATCAAACATTGAGATAACAAATTAGAAGAAGAGTGCGAGGGAGAACAAAAGAAAAGGTTGTGAAAGGAGAAAATGGAGGAAGTAAAAGGAATAGTGAAGCATGTAGCTTTCACCAAGTTCAAGGATGATATAACACCAGAGCGGATTGAGGAGCTCATCAAAGGCTTTGCCAATCTCGTCAATGTCATCCCATCTATGAAGTCATTTCACTTGCAACCAGCTACCTCTGTCCCTCTTTTATGTCATTGCTTATAGCATTAAGATCAGAATGGTTAGTGTATGTTTGGTTTAGCGTTTGTGTAAATGCTAACATGATTTCACATGAAGTAAAATTTGTCACGTAGAGTTTAACGTTGATTGGAAAAACATGATTTTACCACGTTGAGTTCAGCGTGTATCTATATTCGCTTCAACGGAAATCCAAACACAGCAGTGTATAAGTTTTTCTGAGATTCTTTTAAGTCCACCAGTGAAAATGCAGGGTTCTCATATCTGGATCTATGCTTTTTGTGCATCCGAGGGTCTATTATTATTAGTGCTTGAGTAAACTGTAACATTTTATCAAACATATGCATTGAATCCCTTCTAGTGGCTTGGTTAAAACATTTCAAAAGCGATATATCTAATCTAATGTCTATATGTGTTTGTTAACCTTCCAATTTGATGTATTGTAGGGGCAAAGATATATGTAATGGAATCATTACTGCGAGTCTTTATTTTGAAAAATAAATTATGTATTCTATTTTAACAACTCTTGTGTACCCTACAATATTTTCTCTTGTCATTGTTGAATGTTTTTTCTCTTTAAATTTTGTATACCCTACAATGCTACATCTGCTACAATTCCTCTCCTAGTGGATGAATTTAAATTCTAAGTTAATATATTTTTTATTTAATATTATTATATTAACTTATTTTATGTTCTTTAGAGTAAGTAATTATGTTACATAATTATGATACTCAAATTATTGATTCATTTTAAATAAGAGATAAACATATTAATTTTGCTGAAATTTAAATAAGTATTTGATTAAATATATAATTTTAATATCATTTTATTTTAAAATTATGCAACTTAATAATTATGAATAGGTTCATAATATTTTAATGCTAATTATCTAACCATGTATTGCATGATTAGATTTTTCAAAAAAACCCAGTGCAATGCACGGGCTACTTACTAGTTGTTAGATAAGATAAAGTCTCTTTTGCAATACTAGAATTGAACCCCTTGACATGGGAGAACTATTTTCCAACAATTTCCATGTAGTCCAATATTTCTAGTATAATAAGCTAAAGCTGTTTTTTTACGGTTTATTTTAAAAAGTGGAAATCTTTAACTAACAAATCAATCTACCTGGTGCATGATAAAGGATATAAAAAAAAAAAAACATTTTGAATTGCACAGCACTAGAAGGAGAAACTACTTAATAGATTTAGTTATTGGATAAGATAAAGATTTTTTATTCTGTTTTAGTTAAAAGATAGTAATCTTTAACTACAAGATGATAGGATCAAACAGCACCTTTTTGAATTGAAGTATAACTACTTCGTGTAAACTGCTATAAATATAAGTGGTGCCATTTAGATTTTTCACCACTCACTTTCAAGCCAATATGGTGAATGCAAAGAACTTGTTCTCTCTAGCACTCTGTTTTTGCCTTGTTAGCTTTCCGATATTCATCAATGCTTATGAAGTTTCTCATGATGGAAGAGCCATCAAAATTGATGGCAAGCGTAGAGTTCTCATATCAGGATCAATCCATTACCCTAGAAGCACACCTGAGGTATATTCATATATATAATAATTATCACTTCATTTTATTATTAATTTGTATATATGCTTATTATTAAGTAACACTATTTTTTTGTCACATTTTAATTTTGAATAATAGATGTGGCCGGATTTAATCCGAAAATCTAAAGAAGGAGGTTTAGATGCAATTGAAACATATGTTTTCTGGGATTCACATGAACCTGCTCGTCGTGAATATGATTTCACTGGCAACAATGATCTCATCAAATTTCTCAAGACCATTCAAGAATCTGGACTTTATGCCGTTCTTCGCATTGGTCCCTATGTCTGTGCTGAATGGAATTATGGGTACGATATTTAATTAATAGTTTTTATTTTTATAATTAAAAATTTCAATTGATATTTTGGTATTGTTTTAGAGGGATTCCTGTGTGGGTTCACAATCTACCTGGTGTTGCGATTCGCACGGCCAATAGAGTATTCATGGTAATGTTAATTGTGTTTATATATTGTTGAGGTTTTTCTTTTATCCAAAATATTTTATTATTGCTGGTTTTTATTTGATTTTGTTATTTTAGAATGAAATGCAAAATTTCACTACATTGATCGTGGATATGGTGAAAAAGGAGAAGCTTTTTGCTTCTCAAGGTGGTCCCATAATTCTTGCTCAAGTACGTACTTTCAGAATTTTCCCCATAGTTGCTTCCATTTAATTTTGGTTTTTCTCTTTGCTAATGAATTAGTCGATAATGTTAGATTGAAAATGAATATGGGAATGTGATTTCGAATTATGGTGATGCTGGAAAAGCTTACATAAATTGGTGTGCGAAAATGGCCGAGTCCTTTAACATTGGGGTCCCATGGATTATGTGTCAGCAAGAAGATGCTCCTCAACCAATGGTACGTGTTTTATATTATATGAGTTTAATTTTTATACACATCAAATTCATGTTATATTATATAGTTGAAAAAAAATATAGTCATGCAATTAATATGTGAACTAATAATTTTACGTTTTTCATATTAGATCAATACTTGCAACGGTTGGTACTGTCACGACTTTGAACCCAATAATCCTAACAGTCCTAAAATGTGGACTGAAAATTGGGTAGGCTGGTATGTCTCTAAATACTTATTATTTTTCAGATGAAAAGAAACTTAATTTTAGCTTCATGGCTTTGTTGTAAGGTTTTATATTTTTGTGTATATATATTTTTTTTTTTATTATTTGAAGGTTTAAGAATTGGGGTGGAAAAGATCCACACAGAACTGCTGAAGATGTTGCCTATGCTGTGGCTAGATTTTTCCAAACCGGAGGAACATTCCAAAATTATTATAGGGTAAACCATTCACAGTTTAATAAAATTATCAATCATCATTTGTTAGTTCTTAGTTCTTTATTATTAAGATATTGATATATTTCTTCTTACATGTATGTATAAATTTTGGTTTCAGTATCATGGTGGGACTAACTTTGGAAGAACAGCCGGTGGTCCATACATTACCACATCATATGACTATGATGCTCCTCTTGATGAATATGGTAATTACATTTATTGTAATTCAAGTATTTAGAATAAGATTTATATATTTTCCTATTTAATTAAAATGCCACTTCTTCATCCTTGAATGAATCTTTGATTTATTATTAATATTTGCAGGCAACATTGCTCAGCCAAAATGGGGTCACCTCAAAGAACTTCACAGTGTTTTGAAGTCAATGGAGGAAACTCTTACAAATGGGAATGTTTCAGAGATTAGTTTTAACAATTCTGTTAAGGTAAGTGAATGGAATAATTAAATTCCATAAATTTGATTATTAAGTTTTTTCTCAAGGATAGGATTATTGAGGACATTTAATATGATATATGCATTTGAATTTTAGGCCACTGTGTATGCTACAAATGAATCATCAAGCTGCTTCTTGAGCAACACCAACACCACCACTGATGCCACTATAACATTTAGAGGAAAGAATTTTACAGTTCCTGCTTGGTCTGTTAGTCTTCTTTCTGATTGTCAAACTGAAGAGTATAACACTGCCAAGGTATAATCTTTTTTAGTAGAAACCCATAATCCAATACTAATTTTGTTCATTATGATCAATGATTCTGTTACTAATTTTTCTTGATTAGGTGAATGTCCAAACCTCCATAATGACTAAAGTGAAAGGTAAAGCTGAAGATGAGCCAAAATCTTTGAAGTGGGTTTGGAGACCTGAGTATATTCATGATGCTCTTCATGGAAAAGTTAATATCAATGGAAATACCACTGTAAACAAACTTCTAGATAAAAAAGATGCTGCTTTGGTACATTACAAGGTAACCAATAATCACCATATCCATTCTAGTTTTTTCTTACATAATGTATGTTCATAAGTGGTAACAAAATTTGTGTTTTCATCTTCCATTATGATAGACTTCATCTCAACAAAGATGATCCAGTTTGGAGTCATGACATGTCTCTTAGGATCAACGGCAGCGGCCATGTAATTTATGCATTTGTCAATGGAGAACATATTGGTAATATTTTACACACCAGATAACATTATGTGATTAACTACACTTTAATTTTATTGTCAGCATTTTAATAACATGATTTCCATTATAGGCTCTCATTGGGCCACATATGGGATTCACAATGATAAATTTGAGACAAAGATTAAGCTCAGACTTGGAAAGAATGTTATCAGCCTTCTTAGTGTCACAGTTGGTCTTCAGGTATCACACATAATGATTAAATTTTGCACAATGATGATAATAATTCTTGTTCCAACTCCTCTGATAATATGTTTATTTTATGGAATATAGAACTATGGTGGATTTTATGATAAATGGCATGCTGGTCTTGTTGGGCCTGTTGAGCTTATCAGTAAAAAAGGAGATGAGACCATCATCAAAGATTTATCCTCACATAAATGGTCACACAAGGTTGGATTGCATGGTTGGGACAACAAATTCTTCACTGATGACTCACCCTTTGCTTCTCTTTCCAAATGGGAATCAAAACAATTACCCACAAACAGGAAGTTCACTTGGTACAAGGTAATCATCATTTTCTTCCAATGATTTTTCAATCATATGTTACTAGTAAAAAACTAATAAATCAATGATACTTAGACACTATAAACACCCAATAACATACACATCAATTTCCTTTATATCTCTATTTTCTTATCATATTTATTTCCCAATTTGAGCGTCAGTTGTGTGTCTGCACTATGCGAATCATTACTTAAACTAATATGTTGATGTGTTTATGGTTTGAAGACTACTTTCAAAGCTCCATTGGGCTCAGACCCTGTGGTGGTGGATTTGCAAGGAATGGGAAAAGGCTATGCTTGGGTGAATGGTCAAAATCTTGGTCGCATTTGGCCTAGTTACAATGCTGGTGAAGATGGTTGTAGTGATGAACCTTGTGATTACCGTGGCGAATACAGTGACAAAAAATGTGTTTCCAATTGTGGACAACCCTCGCAGAGATGGTAAGCTGTGTGATCACACTGGTTTTTTCGCCATGTATTCAAACATATAGTTAATAACGTTTATGTTTGAATGATTTAGGTACCATGTTCCTCGGTCTTTCATTCACCAAGATGGTGCAAATACTCTGGTTTTGTTTGAGGAGATTGGTGGGAACCCATCACTGGTGAAGTTTGAAACAGTTGTTGTTGGAACCGTGTGCGGAAATGCACATGAGAACAAGACCTTGGAGCTGTCTTGCCAAGGAAGACCAATCTCTGCAATCAAATTTGCAAGTTTTGGTGATCCAAGAGGTGTGTGTGGAGCGTTCATCAATGGAAGTTGCCAAAGCAAGAAGAACGCATTGTCCATTGTTCAAAGTGTAAGTATTGATTGACTCTTATTGTTTGTTTGTTTGAATAATGAGGAATGATTATGAACATGATAATGAGTTTGATGTGTTGGTATTTTTATTTTGTAGGCATGTGTTGGCAAGAATTCATGTTCAATTGACGTTTCAGATAAGACATTTGGGCCAACATCTTGTGGAGACATTGCTAAGAGGCTTGCTGTGGAGGCAGTCTGCTAGGATTTTCAAATTTTAGATTAGACCAATTCAGTTTAGATTTTATATGTTCTAGGCATAGTTTTATTTTAGTTATAATAACCAGTTACAATAACTGCTTTTCGGTTAATTGATGCCGTAATTATATTTTGCACTTAGAATTTATGTGATTGTTTGCTTTTACGTGTTCATTTGGCTGAACGTCGTCTCTTTCACGTTTAATACTTTAAAATACCATATTTAGTTGAATCCAGACAAAAATTTGTTTTTTACTTGATTGAACATAATGCATTTGCATTTCTGATCATAAGTCATCTAGTACCTTTTGAGGAATAAGCTCTGATTATTTTCAAGATAAATGTGTGTTTATAAACAAACACCAACAACAATGTGGTTCTGTTAATCACACCATTTCTACTTTTGATATCAGTAGAACTTTAGGTTCCTTTGTCAATTGTCATCACTGCATTTACTCATGCAATTGAGGATTATGGACTTTTATGGCTTGTCTTAATCCTATTTAAATTCAGTTCTTATAGCTTCGCTAGCTGTTGCTGCATGCACAACTAAACTTCATTGGTTAGCTACCATTACAAAATCCCTTGTGCCCTTTCTGCCATAATTAAAGAACCAGAGTCTGTATATCACACATTCTTGAATCACCCATGACTTAGAGAAAGTGAAGTGTAGTGGCTTCAAATGATTTCATAGTTATACATGAACTAAATTAATCAGCTTAAGCAAGAATTTCAAACCAAATAACAAATGTTTCTTGTGTCTGGCCGTTCTTATGACATATATTATATTATCAACCAAATAACAAATGTTACTGGTAACTAGTACCTCTATCCCTCTTTTATGTCATTGCTTATAGCATTAAGATATGAACGGTTAGTGTATGTTTGGTTTAGCGTTTGTGCAAATGTTAACGTGATTTCATATAAGGTAGACTTTGTCACGTAGACTTTTCCACGTTGAGTTCAGCGTGTATCAACCTTCGCTTCAGCGGAAATCCAAACACAGTAGTGTACAAGTTTTTCTGAGATTCTTTAAGTCCACCGGTGAAAATGCAGGGTTCTCATATCTGGATCTATGCTTCATAGTTATACTGAAAACCTGCATCAAGGTTTTATTCATGTCTTTGAAACAACCTTTGAGAGTATGGAAGGTGTTGCAGAGTTTATAGCTGATCCTGCCCATGTTGAATTTGCAAATTTGCTTATCCCCTCCTTGGAGAAATTCGTTATTATTGACTATAAGCCTACCATTGTTAAGTTTTGATTGTATAAGTAATGGAATCATTACTATCATTGTTCTCTGAAAAATAAATTATGTATCCTATTTAAACAACTCTTGTGTACCCTACAATGCTCTCTCTCTCTCTCTTGTCATTGAAGAGTGTTTTCTCTGTTTGGATTGGAAATACTTGTTTTGATTTTTATGAAGAAACCTTATTGATAGAACAATGTATCCTTAAATCACTCTTAGTTTGTAATCTCACGAGTTCAAACAACCACTTTTAACCACAAAATATTCACTAGATAGGAATTGGATAGAAAAAAAACATCAGCAATTTTTTGAATATTCATTGGATATACGTTGAATATATCACTTTGATTAGCATGCTGTGCGAGCTAAAAAGACAAGTCATAATTTTACATCAATAATTATAATCAAGTAAAAGAGGAGTGCATTGTCTTTAGTTCCAGTTCAACAGAATATTCAGCAACCAGAAATGAACCGTACACTGATAAACCCAGGTTAGTGCTCCGTATAAAACACTGAATCAAGCCACAAATACTGTGGCATGGCAGAGAAAATTGACACATACTGAAGTGTGATAGGTAATGCACAAGCTTCAAATTTCATTTCAGCAAGCAATTAGAGATGAACTCCTATTCGGGTAGTTCATATTGATTCGTTCACATTTTACTTTCTCTTCCATCTTAATTTCATTCATTTCCCGTTTTTATTTCAATCTTCTATTTTTATCTATCATTTTTCTTTTCTTCATTATTTTACGAGGTGTAACTCTCCAAAACATTTTTTCATGAGATGTTCCACCCATTATTGGTCTAGAATTATAGTTTGTTGACACATTTCCACCTTTAAACCATTGAGATATATGAATGGAGAAATAAAAATGAGTGATATAATTTATGATGGGATTGAAAACTGGGTGAAAATGAATTGTAAGGAAATGAGAGGTGTGAACATATCATAACTCCTCGGTCTAAGCTGGCCACAGAATTGGATACCAAACAAGTACCATTTAATCCAAATTATCTCAAACCATAGAAAATTAGTAATTAAGAAGTAATGCCTCCAGATAGCACTTAAATATAAAAGGATGATCTAGATTTAAAAAGTCAAGGGTCCAGAAAAGCTCACATCACATGGCCACATGTTAAGTTGTTTAATCAAGATATTTATTTTTCCGATTTCTTAAATCATTGTTTAATCAATCATATGGCATCATGTTATATAATATATACACGCAGGGATCACATGCAGGATGAGATAAGAGATTAGGAGAAGACCTGGAAGGGACAACAAGAGTAAGAAAAGGTTGTGAAAGGAAAGGAGAAGAAGAAATGGAGGAAGAAAAAGGAGTAGTGAAGCACATATCTCTCTCCAAGTTCAAGGACGATACAACACCAGAGCGGATTGAAGAGTTCATCAAGGCCTTTGCCAATCTCGTCAATGTTATCCCATCTATGAAGTCATTTCACTGGTAAACTACCTAACTCTACTCCTTTAATTTTCATGTCTTTGCTTATAGCATTCTAGCTTACATGATTTCACCTAATTTTAGAATTTGCAACATTGAGTTTAATATGGACCGCGAGCTAGAATTTTGCCACATTGAATTTAACGTGTATTCACATTGACAATAACGTAAATGCAAACTCGCGCATAAGTAAGAGTCACATGAATGACTTTATATTATAATTTTCAACACTACTCTTACAGAAGAGTCCATATGAATTTGAAGTGTGAAGAGTGTATATGACCACCTGCTATGTGCTTTAATTCACTTTCTACTAGAAGAATTCAAGACAACAGGGATCAAACTGTGGACCGCTTGATATTGAGTTTTATGCCTTTGCAATTGGTCAACTCTGATACAATATCAAAATAACCAATTATGCCAAAAGTTTAAGCGGTTGGGTTTGGACCACATGAATGTTTGGTTCCCCACACACAAGTGCATGTTTGAGCTTTAAATGTGGCAATGCACGTACACATTTACCATGTATTAAAATTCAGCTTTTTATTAGAATAATTGAGAGTAATAGAGTTCGAACTCTAGACCACTTATCAAATAATCAAATATCCTAAAATTGAAAGCCACGTCATTAATTTTATATTATTAATTCTAGAACTAGTTTTTTTTTCTAAGATTCTTAAAAGTCCATGAGTGAAATTACAGTATTCTCATATCTGGATCTATGCTTGAGGAAAGTACTGTAACATTTTATTAAATATATGCATTTTTGGACCAACCCCTTCTAGTGGCTTGGTTAAAAACATCAATTCAAAAGCAATATATCTAACTAATCCCATATATATGTGTTTGATTTATTGTAGGGGCAAAGATATAAGTACTGAAAACCTGAATCAAGGTTTTACTCATGTGTTTGAAGTAACCTTTGAGAGTATGGAAGGCATTGAAGAGTTTATAGTTGATCCTGCTCATGTTGAATTTGTAAAGTTGTTCGCTCCCAACTTGGAGAAATTCATTATTATTGACTACAAGCCTACCGTTGTTAACTTCTGATTGTATGAGTAATGGAATCATTACTGCCAGTCTTTATTTGAAAAATAAATTATGTATTCTATTTTAACAACTCTTGTGTACTCTACAATATTTTCTCTTGTCATTGTTGAATGTTTTTTCTCTTTAAATTTTGTATACCCTACAATGCTACATCTGCTACAATTCATTTGAATTCTAAGTTAATATTTTTTTATTTAATATTAAATTATTTTATATTCTTTAGATTACGTAATTATGTTACTCAAATTATTGATTTATTTTAAATAAGAGATAAACATATTAATTTTGCCGAAATTTAAATAAGTATTTGATTAACTATATAATTTTGATATCATTTTATTTTAAAATTATGCAACTTAATAATTATGAATTGATTCATAATATTTCAATGCTAATTATCTAACCATGTATTGCATAGTTAGATTTTTCAAAAAAAAGCCGTGTAATGCACGAACTACTTACTAGTTATTTAAATAAGATAAAGTCTCTACTACCAGAAATTCTGTTAATTGCAGCGGTTCTGGGTACATTTTGCGGCGACTGCCGCAAAATGTATGTGAGAGGCGGTTTTGGCTGATCATTGGAATAACCGCCGCTGGTATTTAGCGGCGGTGTTTATAACCGCCGCAGTGTTTGACGCTGCAGTATAGTGCAACTTTGCGGCGGTTTGGAACCGCCGCCGCAGAATACTTCATTAGCAAACAAATAAGCCAAAAGAATGCTTAATAACCAAAAACAACATAAGTTAAGTAAAGCAACATAAGTAAACCATAATGAAATTTAATGCAACCAAAATTCATTTAATATAATCTAAAGTTTAAAATAAGTAAAGAAACATGAGTACAATTGTATATTTTTCCTCTTATTCAAACTAAGAAGACAATTAACAAACATTCGCATTCTATAAGACACTTTTATGGGCAAAGAACTACAATCAGCGGTTCCAGCTACTAATGAGAAAACAGGTCAAGAAAGAAGCCATCTTCATGAAGAAATATAAGATACTTCTAGCATTAGATTGTCACCTCAGCTTATTAAAAAGTGGCTCCTCGACAATTTCATCAACAAGATCAATCAAAGCTTTCAACTTCATTGACCCCATACCACAATCTTGTCCAATTTGAAATAGAGCAACAAAAATAGCCAAACCAAAGCAAGAAGAAGCAGAAATTTGTCAGATTATTGAAAACAAATTTGGGAAAAACTGGTTCTCATTTCTGAAAGTATATGGATGCACCTGCATCAATATTAGCAATTTGTTTATCTCCAAAACCATTCATGGTAGGCAATTCAACACATTGCAAATTAAAAGATACAATCTTCTGAAAATTAACAAGTTCATGATGAAATCAACTACAAATACATAAATGAGCACAGTTATTTTATCAGATTAAATTCTTTCAACAAGAACCAAGTTTGTTTAGATGCCAAATGGGATTTTTAAAACAAGTAGGAACTTGAAATATAAGCTAACCTTCAAGAATACACATTCCTAAGAAAACGAAAGTAGAGATGCATTTCAAGCTTATGCACTTATGTCATGAGCAGTAGTCAGATTAACCTCCTAAAATTTTACAAAGGAAACTTGCAAGGATGCTTAACAAAGAATAGCATAATTACCAGTAAAAAAGCCAGTGATGTTGTCCCCTTGGACTTCATATGTTCTTTTGCGATCAGCAAACTCTTTGTGTTTTGCAATGTCAGTAGTATCATCAAGGATAACATCATGGAAACATATAAGAACACCATCTTTGGAAGACAAGATATCAGTCTCAATGAAGTCTGTGCCTTCTTCAATAGCTCTCTGCAAGAAACATTCATTTTTAGGCAAGTATTCAACCAAGATGAAGATAATGCCCGTTATATTATCTGCCTTGTACCTAATAATAGTTTGTGCATAACAGTAGCATGATTGGATTGCAGTTGATAACAAAAATCAGTATGATAACTAAAACTTTGGAAAATAGAATCAAGAAAACTAATTTAAAAAACCATTGAGCTATTCAGCACATCAATCAGAGGTAACGCGGGGGCATCTCATGTAAACTTGTGATTCTTTTTCTTTTTGTGTATATAATTTTGGTCAATTTTCAATTCAGATATAAAATTATGTGAAAGGAAATTTTGCCAAAAAAGAGTTATGTTCTTATTCACCAAGTATGCAGGACGAGTTTCTTCTGGAAGCTCTCCATTTGAACCCCGATGTGCGATGTTATATGGGCGAGAAGTCTGCAGAGGCTGCCTACTTCCATGGTTAGCTTTGCTAGGAAGTGGATATAAAGGTCGTGCAACGGCCGCAATCACGAAAAAAAGAAATACAAAAGGTACAAAACCTGTAAAGTTAAGAGGTATTTAGATAGAAGCACTACAAGAAAAACAAGTATTAATTTCCACAATGAAAAATATAGATCTCATTTTCGCACTTCCTTTTTGACATGTTTACTGCTAATTGATAACGTCCCAGAACAGCAGAAAGATATAAAAGAGTGAAAATGAAATGAAGACAACTGAGTATAGGTTCTGGTAAATTTAATTATTGGCTTAAATTACATATATAAACAGAAAAAATAGCCTAACCATAGATTCTAAGGAAAGAGAAACATTAGAAGGCATGAAGATCAAAGATGAGAAAACTCTACCGCCACCAAATTCAAGTCCCATTACTGCCAAGTTATGATGAGTCTATTATTCATGTCATGAGAGGAATATCAATGCAGTTTCTAGTTCTGCAAATAAACATATGCCAATCGTTGTGTTAATCACAGAAACATGATTTTTCTTTTATTGAGCTAGATGCATTAAGCTTTTGAAGTTTGGGAACCATACACTACTTTGGGAACCATACACTACTTTTGTGGCAGGTCGAAATGATGCAGTGTAACATGTGGTTGGATTCCTACAAAGGAAGAAAAAAACATGTATAACTTGGAAGGATTGAAGCATGGTGTACTGTTATTTAAAATTACATCTACATTTTCAAACAGAAATAAAATAAAGTTACTGTTATTTAAAATTAAAATATAGTGACTTCACTGCTCAGCAAATTCATAAATTTTGAAATATGCAAATTCACATTAGAATGGATCCACACAATTTCATACTTCCTGTTTTTTCCTATGTATTTAAATTATACTAATGCAGGTAAACTCATTGATGAATGAAACCAAAGGCCTAACCGTAAAGTCTTGAGAACCTTCCATGTCTGACCGGTATCCGTAGAATGTAGCTTCCATATTATCAGCTCACCAGCTGAAAAAAAAAAGAAGAAAAAAAATCTAATGTCAAAACTTTTCCAGTTGTTTTAACAGAATCTAGAAAGTAAAGACTGTAATACACATTTCAACAGTGGCAATGAAGGTTGTACCATCAGCACCAGAGGCTAGCAGTTCTCCTGCATCAAGCAAGCAAAAAGAGAGTTGTTACCAACAAAGCATTACTCCTATTCTTGTGTAAAAATAAGTGCAATAAGTGGCAACATTACATTTAATCCAAATAACTGAAATCTAACTTGACCTAAGCAGTTACAATAAACAATTCTTCAACCAATGTATGAAATTGTGATCCATTTTATGGGAGAAGATGAAAGAAGGAGTTACCGGAAGAAGAGAAGCGAATGACATTGACAGCGGAGCTATGGTAAGAAAGGTTGTTGACATAGGAAACTGAAGGTATCTTCTTCGGTGCTCCTCCAGCTGATTTTATCGTCCAAAACTGCGAACATGATAAGACAAATCATCAAATCAAGTCATGATCAGTTGAGTGGTGTGGAGTGGTAGTACATTGATGTCGAAATCGGCGCCGGCGGTGGCGAGGGTGGCGGAGGGAGGGTGGAAATCAAGAGATAATACAGGTTTGCCCTCGTGCCAGCTTATCTGAACCGTCCCACCCTTCATTTCTCTCTCGCGTGCGTGGGTGCCCTTTCGGTTTGATCGAATCAGGGAATTAGGGTTTAGAGTAGAAAGAGAGAGTGAGAAGAAGGCACAGAGGAAGGTGAAAGGGGATGAGAGCAGAGCGGCGGAGGCGATGAGAGAAGGCGGCGCGATGAGAGCGGAGCGGCTGCGCGATGAGACGCGATGCGCTAACCTTTCTCTTTCTCTATCTCTATCTGCAGTAAAAAATAAGAAAAGCCTTAAAGTAAAAAAAAAAAAGAAATTTAAAACCTGCGGCGGTGCGGCGGTTCTAATGTAACCGCCGCAAAGATAATCCAGTTTGGAGTCATGACATGTCTCTTAGGATCAACGGCAGCGGTCATGTAATTTATGCATACGTCAATGGAAAACATATTGGTAATATTTCAGACACCAGATAACATTATGTAATTAACTACACTTTAATTTTATTTTCAGCATTTTAATAACATGATTTCCATTATAGGCTCTCATTGGGCCACATATGGGATTCACAATGATAAATTTGAGACAAAGATTAAGCTAAGGCTTGGAAAGAATGTTATCAGCCTTCTTAGTGTCACAGTTGTTCTTCAGGTATCACACATAATGATTCAATTTTTCACAATGATGATAATAATTTTTGTTCCAATTCCTCTGATAATATGTTTATTTTATGGAATATAGAACTATGGGGGATTTTATGATAAATGGCATGCTGGTCTTGTTGGGCCTGTTGAGCTGATCAGTAAAAAAGGAGATGAGACCATCATCAAAGATTTATCCTCACATAAATGGTCACACAAGGTTGGATTGCATGGTTGGGACAACAAATTCTTCACTGATAACTCACCCTTTGCTTCTCTTTCCAAATGGGAATCAAAACAATTACCCACAAACAGGAAGTTCACTTGGTACAAGGTAATCATCATTTTCTTCCAATGATTTTCCAATCATATGTTACTAGTAAAAAACTAATAAATCAATGATACTTAGACACTATAAACACCCAACAACATACACATCAATTTCCTTTATATCTCTATTTTCTTATCATATTTATTTCTCAATTTGAGCGTCAGTCGTGTGTCCGCACTATGCGAATCATTACTTAAACTAATATGTTGATGTGTTTATGGTTTGAAGACTACTTTCAAAGCTCCATTGGGCTCAGACCCTGTGGTGGTGGATTTTCAAGGAATGGGAAAAGGCTATGCTTGGGTGAATGGTCAAAATCTTGGTCGCATTTGGCCTAGTTACAATGCTGGTGAAGATGGTTGTAGTGATGAACCTTGTGATTACCGTAGCGAATATAGTGACAAAAAATGTGTTTCCAATTGTGGACAACCCTCGCAGAGATGGTAAGTTGTGTGATCACACTGGTTTTTTCGCCATGTATTCAAACATACAGTTAATAAAGTTTATGTTTGAATGATTTAGGTACCATGTTCCTCGCTCTTTCATTCACCAAGATGGTGCAAATACTCTGGTTTTGTTTGAGGAGATTGGTGGGAACCCATCACTGGTGAAGTTTGAAACAGTTGTTGTTGGAACCGCGTGCGGAAATGTACATGAGAACAAGACCTTGGAGCTGTCTTGCCAAGGAAGACCAATCTCTGCAATCAAATTTGCAAGTTTTGGTGATCCAAGAGGTGTGTGTGGAGCGTTCACCAATGGAAGTTGCCAAAGCAAGAAGAACGCATTGTCCACTGTTCAAAGTGTAAGTATTGATTGACTCTTATTGTTTGTGTTGTTTGAATAATGATGAATGATTATGAACATGATAATGAGTTTGATGTGTTGGTATTTTTATTTTGTAGGCATGTGTTGGCAAGAATTCATGTTCAATTGACGTTTCAGAGAAAACATTTGGGACAACGTCTTGTGGAGACATTGCTAAGAGGCTTGTCGTGGAGGCAATCTGCTAGGATTTGCAATTTTTAGATTATTAGACCAATTTTGTTTAGATTTTATATTTTCTAGGCATAGTTTTATTTTAGTTATAATAACAGGTTACAATAGCTATTTTCGATTAATTAATTTCGTAATTATATTTTGCTCTTAAAATTTATGTGATTGTTTGTTTTTACGTGTTCATTTAGCTTAACGTAATTGGAATGTCAAAGTCTCATGTGTCCTGCCCTTTCTGCCACAATTAAAGAGCCAGAGTCTGTATATGACACATTCTTGAATCATCAAAGGGAACCCTTTATAAAACGCATCATATAATAACATTTGATATGGAACTATCATAACAATGATAACATGCACCCCCTCCCACGCACAGGAAACCATTTTTTAATGCATCAATTTTGGAGGCATATGCCGTGTCATTCAAACACATGATAAATATACATAAGAATATGAACATGTGTTTAAATTAAATTCAAGCAATCACTTTTACAATTTAAAAGTATTCTTTTACACAAGAAATATAACATGGATATGAATGTGTTTAATGTATTCTTCCTTTAGTTCAAAAAAAAATGTATTCTTCCTTTACAAAAAATTAGAGTGCCACCTTAAACTTCATATGTTTGGCAATTAGATATCTTTGTCTTAATTAGTCACTAAAAATTCAACCATTGCTTGGGCAGGTCTTTATGGTAACTTGGGAACGTGCCCCAATTTAGTGTGTGTTTGCATCGTGAACATATAGAGTTTACTCAATAAAAGAATTTCTTCAATCCACATTTAGGTGAGTTGGAAATTGAGATTGTGAATTATGAGGTGCATAAATGGTTTCACATGAAAATCCTAAAATTCTACTCCTTCCGTTCCTTTTTATAAGAGTTAAATCAACTTTGCACACCCCTTAAAAAAGTTAGGTAGTATGGTTTTTTGCATTAAATTTGTTCTCAAATGTTGTTGAATTTCCAAAAGTGTCCTTAATATATTTCTTTTTAATTTCTTTCTATCATCAATGCAATTCCATATTTCCAGAATTAAATAGGGGTAAAAATGTGAAAAAATAATTAATATGGCACAAAACTTTATTTGGTTTTTATAAAAATGAACGATCAACACCCCTTATTTAGCTCTTGTAAAAAGGAACAGAGAGAGTAAATCCTAGTCAAATTCAATCTATTGAATGTATTTTTTTTAGTTTTGGAATTTTATTAAATTTTAATTCATTAATTATGAGAGGGGGGACTTTATAAAAAAAACAAATTAATGGTTTATATTTAATAAAAATGAAAGTTAAGATTTATTCATATTTTTTTTGACGGGAAGATTTATTCATCATTACTAAGTAGATGAATTAACAAAACCACCTACCGTAACAATATTTAAAATTCAATTATTAGATAAGATAAAGTTAAAGCAAAAAATAGTAATTATTTATAAAAATAACTCTAAAATTATTAACTCTATGTTCCAAACTATAAGACGAGACAAACTTGATATCCCAAATTATAAGACCCCTTCTAGATTTCATAAAAAAATTATAAGTTTTTTCTTTTTTACCCTTTGTATTTATTATATTTTCAATTCCCAAACTCTAATTATCACCCCTACTAATTACTTCGCTTTCATGTTTCCCAACCAACCTTTGATATATCCAATACTAACATAGGGACATATATGGAAGATTTGTAAAAAAAATTACAAAACTAACATATTAATTAGCTTATTACATGTTTTCTTAATAAACGTATTTTCTAAACATGATTTACAAATTTTTTTAAATGATAAAACTTGAAATAAGTAAATACTTTCAAAATAACAAATTTGAGAAGAGCACACTGGTATTTTGATTGTAGAATGATTCACAGAATTATGATATGTATTGAGAACTTTACAACTAGTATATCATTGCATTGATCACAATTGGCAAATAAAAAAGCAGATGTTTGGTTTCAAAAAATTAACCAACCCATCATCATTCTCATCTCACAGTTCCGAAAATGATAAAAGAAAATCCGCAACCGTGACCCGTTTTGCCATTAACTGGAGCCCCGTATCGCATTCAACCCGGCCCTGATCAGAAATTCCACAAGAAAGAGTCCTCGATTATATACCCTTCGTTGTTTTCTTCTTCGCAGTAATTAACGCTCTGGAATTCCGGCACGTAAAAATCACCGCTAAAATCATCAAACCCAGGGAAAAACCCGTAACCCGAAGCAAAATCACCCGACCCGATCGGCGCGAACAAATCCGGAACCAGACCTTGGTTGACGGTGAAGTCACTATCCGTCTGAACCGTCATCTCGGAAACAGACGGCGACGGAGATTCAGATTCCTCCATACGCACCAACGCCGTCCCCTCCGAAGAAGAAGCCGGGCGAGAGGCGTTGGCGAAACTTGCGGCGGCGGCCTGAATCTGAGCCGGCGTCATGGACCTCCCACCGGCGATGTCCGGTGGGTTATCGGGGAAATTGAACCTGCCGTTGCGGCCGCGTAAGCAGAACATGGCGGCGTCGAAGGCACGCGCGGCCTTCTCGGCGGAGTCGTAGGATCCGAGCCAAATTCGCTGGCGGCTGTTTGGTAATCTGATTTCGGAGACATATTTGCCCCACTTCCTCTTCCGAACCCCTCTGTAAGTTGAATCGTGTTTCTCCTCAACAACCTTTTCCATGCTCGGCTTCACCATTTTTTTAAAAATTTATTATTCAAATGTCACAGTCAGAGATAGCAAAAATGGAATTTAGAGAATGAGAATTGTTTCAGGTGGTGTTTTGTTTGTGTTGAATGTTGCGGCTGGTTCTATTTATATGTGTGTGGTTTTGGGGGAGTGAGTATTTGATTTGACCGTACGGTGAGTATTGGCGAGTGAAGAAGTTTGACTCGCGGTCAACACTGTATGTGTTGCGAGGCGCGTTTGTTGGAACCCACACACCCACACAGAGAGAATGTATTACTATAACTCTAACTCTAACTCTAACTCTATCTCACATTCTCACTGTGCTGTGTCTACGTGGCATTGAGTATTTCGTCCCTACGCGTTGAGAATTGTGGGAACAAGATCACGTTGTTGAACCACGTGCGTCTTGTAATCCACGTGAACTTAATACTCTACCTTTAACTCAAATTTTTCAACATTCAACTTATTTCTAAACATTCAAAAATGTTTTTAAAAGAAATAAAATAACTCACATTCAACCTTTATAAAAATATTTGGTTGACTGTATAAGAAATATTTACACTGCCAATCAATCTGATTTTACAGATATGTCATATTAATTAATTAAATTAAATATTAATTACACTCCTAGTACTTAGTAATAATTTATTCTTCAATAGTAATCTGTTTCGCAATTAAAGAAAAATATTAATTACACTCCTATAACCTGTTTATTTATTTGGATGAAAAAGCGATTAAGTTCCGTACTTTGAACGTTCTCAACAATATTGGAAAAGAAATTCTACCGTACATGGACAGAATGTTCTTAATTCAAACCAAATATAGTTACATTTGACTAAATTATTTATTTCATTGACTTAACATATTTTTCGTTCTACTCAGTGTAAATTATATACCGAGAAACTATGATAATATTAAAACAAATATCTATATTTCTAAATTTAAATTTTATTCCAACCAAACTATTTTTTTTTCCAATTAAATTGAAATTTATAGAAGCTAATTTAGTTTTTCCATATTTTTAGAAAGCCTTCATGCAATATTGCAAGTGGTATTATTTGCTCCTATAAATTGATATTATATACTCCCTCCATCCAGAATTATATGGACATTTCACAATCACGCTTATTAAGAATACATGTAATAAATTAATTAATTTTTTGGTTTTATTATTTTTTGTATAAGTCTTCCATATATGTCTCTATGTTAGTATTGGATATATCAAAGGTTAGTTGCGAAACATGAAAGAAAAGTAATTAGTAGAGGTGATAATTAAAGTTTTGAAATTGAAAATATAATGAATACAAGAGGGTAAAAAAGAAAAAGCTTATTATTATTTTTCTAAAATCTAGAAGGGGTCTTATAATTTGGGACACTAAGTTTATCTCTAAATAGTCTTATAATTTGACACGGGCGAGTATTACCATCAATCTTGTGCTCCTTTAGTATTATTTTATTATTAGGAAAATACCCATTCCAGCTTTTTGTGAGTGGGAAATATTAGTTTATTTGTAGCTAAGAACATATTATTTCATAAGATAAAATATGTTTTTAACTTATTCTAAATAAATAAAATTTGATTCTAGTTTTTTAAAAATAAAATTTAAATACTATACTATCATTGTTTGTCAATTAAATTTTCTTTAAGATATATGACACATTAATTTTTTTTTACTATTAGGATGAAATATGTTTGGGGTCTCTGACATTTGAAAAGGAATCATTCTAGATCTTTGAAAAAATAATTTGTAAAATTGGATCCCTAACATATTTTTTTTAATCAAATTAAGGATAAATCACAATTTTAAGTTGATTAATCATCTAATTAACACAGCCACCAGTCCACGTAGCTTTTACTCATTTTTTTAATTTCACATCATATTAAAAATAAAAACTCAATTCATAAATAAAAAATTGAGTTCTTCTTTCTTCTTCTTCCATTTTCTTTCTTCTTTCTTCTTCTTCTTTCTTCTTTCATCTTCTTTCATTTTCTTTCTTCTTTCATCTCCCTGTGCGCGAGCCCCAATCCATGCTCCAGAGCCTTTTGCGTGTGAGTAACTGAAGTGTCACCGCCACATTCTCTCTAGATTTCCGGCCAGCTCCGGCCTCTGTTCACCACAAGACAACCACCAATGGAATCCCCACGACATCCGCATCAAAACTCCCAAAGAAATTTGACGATCGGCCGCCATCGACCACTGCCGCCGCCGCTTCAATCTGGGTTTGACAGGTTTTCGTCCCTCTTTCTCCCTCCGCCATCGTCTTCTTTTTCCTTCCTTCCCTTTCGCGGTCTCTCTCCTTCCAGATTTGTTGCAAATTCAACACCCCCAAGTCTCTGTTGTCTCTGAATCTCTACCTCTTTTTTAGATCTGATGGGTTGTGGTGGTGGTTAAGGTTGAAGATGAAGATGGAGAGAAAGAGGGATTTCTGGTCTTTGATTTTGTATTTATCTAGGTTTTGATGATGAATATGTTCTCTTTGGGGTTTATGGGTTCTATGGAAAATGTGATTTGTTTTGGAAGGCTCTGGAAGGATTGGACGGTGGCGGCGATGGAGTCGCGAAGGGAGGGAGGGAGGTCGGAGGAAGACGAAGAGGATTTTATGAACAATTGAGTTTTTTTTTTTAATTTTTAATATGATGTGGAATTAAAAAAATGAGTAAAAGTCACGTGGACTGATACATGTGCTAATTAGATGACTAATCAACTTAAAATTGTGATTTGTCCTTAATATGATTAAAAAAATATGTTAGGGATCCAATTTTACAAATTATTTTTTTAGGGACCTAGAATGATTCCCCTTTAAATGTTAGAGACCCCAAACATATTTAAGTCTTACTATTATTAAATTAATATAAATAAAATTTTTAAGAAAATGGCTAATTACTTCTTAGAAGTTGAATCCAAGCCTAAATCTAACTATCTAGATTTCATTTTCAAGTATTTTCTTTATTGACTCACTTTTCTTTTCATATGAGATCACATATCATATCTCTTATTCTAGTTTTCTCTATTTCTATTTTTCAATGTGAGAATAGAGTCAACCAACTATACATATTCGATCAATTTGTAAATACAATTTTGTTCCTCTCAGAAAATTGTGTGTTCAATTCTCACTGACATTATAAAAACTATAATAATGAAGGATATGTAAATAGTAAATACTTTTGTGAGCGAGTTATAGTCGTATTCTTTAACCCGTGGCGGTCATTTGAAACCACCTAATTTTTTATTAAGCAAAATGAGGTGAGAATAGAGTGTTGTGAATCAAAAAAAAAAAAAAAAACTTGTTCAAAGGTACATGTTGAATTAAACTGACCCTATTGTTATGAAGGTCAAATGCCCATGCCACGTGGGACCTTAACGTCATGCATGAGCTCAAAAGCAAGCCGTGTAAAAGTCCATGCATGTCCCCATTGTCATAATCTGGTCCATCCTTCTAAATTTGGACTAATTTCAGGTCGTTATCAGGCTGCTTGTGTGAAAGTTTTAAATAGGAAATTGTTTCATCCTTCATCTAATTTGGATTTCAGGGATTATCTGTTGTTGTTGTCTCTTATCTCTGTACCAAGGGGGTCATGATTTGCTATTCTCCGCCTCTTTCAAACGTCCGGCGTAGGCTGAGGAGGCTCTCCGTAGAACGACGAGTAGTGATAGTAATTGGTAGTGGAAATAAGTTCACTATTCCCACGGCCAGCGTTAATTAAACAAATAAATAAAGTAACTAAACATTCTAGGTCTAGTATGACTCCATGATGATACTTGCACGAGAAGACATTTCAACACTTAATTTGCTAAGTAGGAATTAACGTGCTTGTTTGATTTTCAGTTTAAAATATCATTTGATTTTGGTACATCGTAAATTGGAATTATAATGCACTTGATGGTTTGTGCTTTTACATTTACCCAACACACAAGTATTTTGGTTGGCTTGCTCTGCGTGTGGGTTTGGTGGCTTTTAGTCCTTCTCACTACTGCAGGTTCTGGTTTCTGTTTCCTATTATAAAAGGACTTATTTCTTGCTATCTAAAGGAAGGTAACGTTTTGGAAGGAGTGGGAGAGGCATCTGATTGAATTTTCTGTTCTTCTGCATCAAAGTGTTGGTCCAAGTGCCTTGGCTTCTTATCCTTGGCGGCGGTTGTTTGAGCTTACAGTATTTTTGTGTAATCCTTTCCTGCTTCTTTTCCTCCTCTTCTGTCTTTTTACTAGTTGTAACTGGCTGTGCATTGTTCTTCTACGAAATTACAAAATTGTTCAATTTTTTGTTTTGGGTTGGAGCACACCTTGTGCTCCCTTTTAATATAATTCTTGCTTATAAAAAAAAAACTCAAAAACACAAATTCAAACATAGTAAAAGAGTATTTCCTTATGTAACAAAAAAAAACATAGTAAAAGAGAGTTTAACCTCTCCTTAAGTGAGTTAGTGGATTGAGTTAGGTGATACATCAACCTGTCTCACTCAACCCACTGACCCAATGAGCCAACAATGAGGTGGGTCGACCCGGTAGGCTATCTTATATTTTGTTTATTTAATGTAATTTTAAGTGTTTTTGGTGTTTTAGATAAATATTTAGTGGGTCAGCCAGTGATCAACATAACAACACGTAACTTTTTTGTTAAATTTTTTACTTCAAATTATTAGTTTTTTACTTTTCAATTTTATGGTAGACCAACCTGCCTTAACGCAATGTTTTAGGTGAAAAAGACTAAAAAGAGAGATGCTATCATGGAGAGATTACCCGAAGATAGCCACCCACCTTTGTTTAGTTTCAGTTCATGAAACACACAGAGAACTTGAAAAGTACTCAACATGCCACTTTTTATGGCCTTTTGACTTGCGAAGAAGCACTTCCAGTATCTCTTCTTTTTCATTTTATTTTATTTTCAACTTGTAAATTAATTATAGAACTAAATAAATAATTAAAAAAATATAAAAATATATTATAAAATAAAACAAATTAAAAGACCTTAATATATTTATAAATTTATATAAAATATATTTGAAATTGATTTATTATATTTATATTTAGGATAATGGTCTTTTATAATATATATATTAAAAAAACAATATTATCTACTTACACTCTCAATTCAACCAAACGAAAGGAGAGAGAAGTTACATTATTCCTTTATTCTTTCTCTATTCTCTTTCTATCATAACAAACAACATTCAAAATATACTATATTTCCCTCCCCATGAACATCTTCTCCCTACTCTCTTCTAAACCAAACAATACCTAAAGGGTGGGTCGAGTTTTCCTACCCACTTTTGTTGGTGGATCAACGCACCTGCCCCATTTAATGCGGGTTGAAAGTGGGTTAATTAGGACAGGATTGGCTCACTTTACCACCCATATTACCAAGAGTATATGATGTGTATGGTTTAGGCTAGATTGTGTGTACCTTAGTTGGTTTCGTCTCACTTCATATAAGAAGTCAGAGTATCTCAAGTTCGGTCAACATCACTCGAATACAAAGGTGCATCGTGGATCGCGATGAGCCATATGATTGTCTTGGTCAAATATTTTGTCAGCAAACAAGGGAATGGTGGAATTAGAGTTAGGAAGGAAGACACTCACTTTAGTATCTAGCAACCAAGCCTCATAAAATATGGGTCTCGCCGGTAGATTGATCACAACCAAGGGATAAAATCAAAGCAATATAGAGGCGGGTTGCATCGAGTACTGATAGATTTAAAAATTCTTACCCGAACTTGACTGTGTGTACCTAGTTCAACATGTCTCCTCATTTCGCCTTATCTAGTAATTTGACCATACCAATTCCTTTTTGTTTCAAATTTTTGGGTTTGGGCCGGATTGGGTGATTTTGCTTAGACTAGCCTTCGCAGCCTAACTACGAGCCTCTTTTAAGCTAGAAGGGCGATTAAGTGCAGGTTCTGTGTGGTCAGGAGGACTAACCTAGAGGTTCTTGAGTACGTGTAATTAGAGTCAAGGAGAGAGGGAAACCATGAATGGAATGAGAGGAAGAAGTACAAGGTTTAGGAGATAGCCAGAGAGTGAAAAATGGGAATAAAGGAAGAGGGAGTAAGGGAAATGGAAATTAAAGCAAGTTTTTTACCGTTTAGGGTTTGGATAACTTTAAAAAAAATCAAGGCCCTTGTCATTTTTGTTTTGTTTTAACAGACTGGACCATGTGCCTCACTTTTTTTCAACAAAAAAAGGCCCACATTTTTTCTTTTGTGGTAGATATATGATGCATTTCATATTCTATAAACAAATGTGTTTTGCTTAATTAACGTTGTTTTTGTGCATGCGGGTTTTCACTTAGGTTATGCCCAGTAAATGATATAATTATCCATCAATAGTTAAATTTAATAACACTTCAAAAAATCTTTCCTTCAATACATTATACAATTTTAAATACATATTATTTAATCATTACCTATTTGACGATGACAAATAGACTATTAAACTTTGAGCAAGTATATCGACTTTTTATAGATAAAAATGAAGACATTAATCAAACTTACCAACTCCAATACTTTGTTTGTTTTTGTGGAAAAACAAGGAATGGAAAATAAGAGGAGGGGTTTTGAGTGGAAAACTATATGCTAGTTCGTTTGAGAATGCAATAAAAATGAAGGGAAATGAATAAATGATTTAGGGGTAGGGGAATGGTTACAAGTTTTCACCGCACCACATGAGAATGAGAATTACATTTTTATGTGAGAATTGTAAAAATAAATCATGATCAATGTACCTAATTATATGATTAGTCTAAATTAAAATGTGAAGTAACTTTTTTTACATTACATTTTTAAATGTCATGTAACCAACCATTAGATAACTTTTAATCTTGAAAAAATTTAGTAACAATGTCATATATATAATGTAATGTAAATATTAAATAGTTATAATGATTATAATACCTAATTAAAATATTTTAAATAGAATTAAGATATAATTGTTTTGAACATAAAATATATTTAGTTATACTTTGTATTGTAAGAGAAAAGTATAATAGTAATATTTATAATTATAATTACAATATAAAATGAATATGATAATAATTTGAAAGATAAAAATTATAATTATAGTATTTAATAAAATATTTGAATTCATTTTAAAATGATTAGAAATGCTAATAAAATTTTAAACATTTTTAGTTGGTAAGTTTGGATTGAGAAGGCTTCTGTTGAGCTTTTATTCTTTAATCTAATATTTATGCATCGTTTCAGTTAAAAAAAAATAATAATAACTGTAATAACAAATTACCAACAGCATTATTTTTGCTTTGACAGAACCACGTTGAGTGGTGCATTCAGGCCGAGCCTAAAGATAAACCTACTCTGAAATTCTAGAAGGGTCTATTTTATCAAATTAAAAACCCAATCTTTATTTAGGGTTTATCTATCCACACTTCTTCCCACTTCCCTCCCAAGCTTCAGAGCCAACTTTCGATAAGGTACACTCTACTTCTATACTTTCTCTCTTTGAAATGATTTCATGATAAACTTCCATGCTTGTTTCTCGCTGAAATTCATAAAATTTAATTGGATTGCTTGAGCTTTCAATCCTATGAGCTATCCCAGGATTGCACTGAAAGCATTGATTCTCATAAATCTTCTGTTCTCGCACCTAATTTTATGTCATTTTTTCTAAATTGTCTGAGTTTGTTCATTTGTTGTAGCTAGGAACAAACAACACACTCCTATGGCGACCTCTCAGCTCACTGCATCATCGATTTCTAGCAGGAACTTGCCATCCCTTGAAGGGTTTCGACCTTCAGCTCTTCAATTTCCTCATGCCGGCCGTGTGAGAGTTGGCACTCTCACTCAGAGGTCGTTCCCGTCTCTGGTTGTCAAAGCTGCAACTGTTGTCGCCCCCAAGGTATTATTTTTTGCTAATTCATGATTCTTTTTGGGTCCTGGGTTGTATGATTTCATCTCGGAAAAAATTGATTTGTCCAGTTTGTGACACTGCTACAATTCCATGTCTAATGTTGACATTTGCAAAAAACTCTTATTGCACTAGCTTAATTATGCTTTTGCATTTAGAAGGTTTAACATTTGTCCTGTTTATTGAGAGTGTTGTGGGTTTGGTGAAATTACTCTTTTAGTGACCATTTGGTTATATGTTTGAGAGCAATAGAACAATGCTCATTAACATTTATGTGACATATATAGCCTTTTTCATTGAAACAATTTTCTACCAGTTATTTTCATTTTCTCTTATCTGCTGTTTTTATTTCCTCAGTTGTATTTGTAATTGAACATGTCTTATTGATTTATTAGTTCTAGCCTCTGCAACTGTTTATAGTATTTTGGTTACACACACATGTTGCTACATGGACCTGATTGGTAATTTCATTTTGCAGCACACCTCTCTTAAGCCACTGGGTGATAGAGTACTGGTAAAAGTTAAGGATGCAGAAGAGAAGACCGTGGGTGGGATTTTACTGCCTTCGACTGCTCAATCAAAGCCTCAAGGAGGTGAGGTGGTTGCTGTTGGAGAAGGGAAGTCAGTTGGGAACAACAAAGTTGATATTAGTGTGAAGGTGATCATACTGTCTTTGGAAATTGTTAACTTTCGATCCTCATTTTTTTTTGGGTGGATTTAAGGGTTTTGGAGAGGTTGCTTCCTTCATCTAATTTTGAACTTTATGTGATGCATTTCTTTTGTACAGACAGGGGCACAAGTTGTATATTCAAAGTATGCAGGGACCGAGGTGGAGTTCAATGGTTCAAAGCATCTTATACTGAAGGATGATGACATCATTGGAATCCTTGAAACTGATGAGGTCAAGGATCTTCAACCCTTGAGTGACAGAGTCTTGATAAAGGTGTGTTATTCTTCCAGAGATTTGTATATTCTGATGTTAGATGTTAGGTGGAGAATGGTACCAGAACATCCCCAATCATATATTCAGTCATCCAACATTGATGTTCTACCCATTTAATGGTTTGCTTAAGCCATATTTTACAGCCAATATGATTTATGCTTATCTTGCATGCTTTTGATAATGGTGCTACCTATTGAGTTGTTTAATTATTTACTGCAGGTTGCAGCAGCCGAGGAAAAGACTGCAGGGGGTTTGTTGCTCACTGAAGCAACCAAGGAGAAACCATCTATTGGAACAGTGAGCCTTCCTATCTTTATTCTTCTGTTTTGATAAATGATATAGTTAAAACTATCAATGTAACAGCAGACTTGAAATAAATTGCTTGAGTTGACGGAAGAACATGTTCAGGGCAATTTAATAAATACTTGCTATTGTTGTTTCCTTGTTTTAGATAGGTAGACCTTTGTGGTGGAGTAACAATGCTCCGCCTGAATAATTTTCTCTAACAATTCTTGCTCGGTCAATTTCCAAGATTAGTCCATAATCTTTCTGCATTACTTTGGATGTTTCAGGTGGTAGCAGTTGGTCCAGGTACTCTGGATGAGGAAGGCAACAGAAAACCATTGTCCGTTACACCTGGGAATACAGTTCTGTACTCTAAATACGCAGGGAATGACTTCAAGGGCAAGGATGGTTCTGAATACATTGTTTTGAGGGTCTCAGATGTCATGGCTACCCTCTCTTAGTGACTGATTACTTTTTGTTTTGTAGCTTAAATTTGTGTGTTTAAATGTTGAGGGAAATGAGTATTTTTGTAATGACGCCTGAAATATAGCAACCCTGTTCCTTTGAGAATAAGCATTTAGCATTACTTTGTTGCACCCCGTTGTTTTGTTGCATTTATTGTCAACGGCTGTTCACCTCCCCTCATGGATTCAAAATCCAACTTGATTTCTAGTGGGTTATTTTTCAAGTATGTGGGCAAATCCATGTGTTACCCTACTTTTTGAGTCATGTATGAATGTTACTTTTGTTTTTGGATCGAAACTTATCAATATCGCTTATCCTGTTCAGAGATGTTTAAACTAAAAGCCCAATTGAAACACATGTTATGTTCTGTATTGGTTTATCATTCCAGCTTATTAAATGTTATGTTTCAACAGGGCCTAAAAAAGGGTAAAATATCAAAAGTGTCTGTTACATCCCCTGAACTGAGCTTGTCTTCATTCATGGAGTCCATTTCAACTTTGCCACCATGGGAAACAACGTGGGCACTTAGCTAGAACTGTCATACATTCTTCGTTATACCGGCCATCGCTAAGACAACTCACTTCCGTATATAACTTAAGACAACAAAATTTACAGAGTCAACTAAAATTAATCTTATACAAGAATGATCTCACATTATACACTAGCTGATCTATACTGCTGTAACTTGCACAATATTAAAAAAAAAACCTAATCCAGTATCCATTAGGAAAGCTGATTCCAAGGTTGGATCTGAAACTTTAATAGTAAAAGTCCTTGCTACATCTCAGGACCTAAACTTCTCACCATTAAAGCAGTGTGGTGACAGGGAACTGGATGCAGTTATGTGTCAAGAGCATCTCTTGTACAACACCCCATCAACAGCATTGCATCACTTGTAATGAATATATATCTCCTTTCCAATTGAGATATAGAAGAGAAGTGCTAACCAGAAGTTTAACAAGGTTAAGTTGATTCTCCACCACCCAAATGAACAAGATGACTTTCCCAAAATGTCAGTATTTGACATCTTTACCTATTAAATGAGGCTGCAGAGTTATCATCATACTGTCCCCTCCATGCATTGCCACTATCTGTCCCACTGCAAGCTTGATTGGGGATTGGAACATTACCTAAATCTCCATCCAAGCTCATTTGCTGCACCTCAGTATATGACAGTATCTTTATGCTCTGGACACAGCTAACAAATTCTCTGCAAAGAATTACAAGTTGAAAGTCAAGAACACGAACCAGAACCGCAGAAATGGCAGGTCTACAAACTAATAAGGAATTAACTACTTACTCCCAAGGGTCATCGCCAACAAGAAGAATGTCATTTTCATGATCTACATATACCAATTTCCAGTCAGTCCTCTGAGGATCTTCTAGTTGCCCTTCAATGCCGAACATTCGAGCCAAATCATTCCGGAGTTCGTCGTAGCCCTTGTAACGGGTGACATCAATACATCTTCCAACAGAGCCACGCTTTTGAACCTACAAATTTGTATAGCATTTTGAATGCAGCATCTAAAGAATACATTACGGACAAAAGCAGGCAACACTTGCATTAGAGGGGGAACTCAGATGACACTGCTTCAGGAATGACATTAATGGTGTACCTCTAAATGATTTACGAAGACACAATAACAATAGAGACCAAACAAGAGGGGAGCAGACTGTAAATGTTTGTGCAAATAACTTAACATTCAGTACAACTGTCTGTTTTTAATGAAAAGCTCTCCAGTAAAACAAAATGAACTAAGAAATGGAATGAGTTGGACTGAAAAACCTAAGGAAGAACATAAACTGTGTCAGGCCAGAAGCTAGACCATTATTACTATGGATGTGATGCTAAACTTAACAAAAACCGAAGATTACTGTCAATGAATTAAAAAAAGAAATCATGTGGCTCAACTATAGTTTCATGATATTGTGGCTCGGTCTGATCCATGTAGCTGACCTCACTTAATGAAATATGCCTTGGTTGCTGTGTAGCTCAAATAATATTACCTTCAATTTGTAGCTCAGAAGCAAATGAATAATGAAATACAATCCTGTTTTTTTGTTTTTTTTTTTTGCTTTAGAAAAATTAGAAGAGATAGATGAATGAAAACAAAAAGAAAAGGAGAAATAACTACCACCACTATGGGATTTCCAACAGTCATGCTTAGAATCCTAGGGAATTCAGCTTCTAGTCTATACAGGCAAGGGCTTACTAAATATGAAGTTTAATTTGCTCCATCTTAAAACTGCACAGCATGCCTACATTTTATTTACCATTGAGGCACACAAAGCATGCCATTCAATATATCAATTCTAAATACATCAGCAATCGTCAGAGTATGACAAACCTTAGTATATGTTCGCATTCGTTGAGTTTGGTTAGCCCGCAAGCCATTATTCAGAACTCCAGTATCATTAACGCCAACATCACCTGAGCAACCAGGATTAAAAGACATGTTTGGCACTCCAAACGACTGAGAGCTGATGTCAGCAGTTGATAGCTCAGTTTCAATGTCTCTTGGAGCACCACCATAATTAGACAACAAGTTTTGAAGATCTTTCTGAGAATCATAACCCCTCAAAAGCACAGGATCAGGCGATAGACCATCAAGACTAGAGTCAAATGGTAGATTGCTTCTAGAGTGTGATTGGACATCCCCTTCCATACAAAAGTTGGAAAGTGGTAAGCTCTGCTGGACATTACCAGGATCAAGACAGTAAGATGTTCCAGAAGAAGCTTCCAACTGATCAGTAATTGTCCCTTTATACTTAAGCTGGTCAAGCCCTTTTACATTGTGGAACTCATTTTTTATCTGCATGTCAGACTTACTCTGAAGCTCCTGTATCAGATTACTAGTGGACTCCACTACTAAACTCCCTCCTAAAGTAGCAGGTACTTGTTGATTTCTTTTCAGGAGATTTGATGGAGATATCTGGCAGTTATTAGTAGATGGCGAGGTTGAGCATGATGGGGCATCTCCATCTGTAAGTGTAGAGGGAGCTCTAGTAATTGCAAGCGATTTCTGTGTATTCTGGGGTTGGTTCACAGGAAGCTGGTGAGGTTGTATAAGAGAAGAAGAGAAGCTGTTGTTATTGAGTACCTTCTCAGTTGAAAATGCATTATTCCCAAGCTGTTGAGTCTGATGCTGAGATATAGGTAGTTGTGTTAATTGCTGGGTTTGTTGGGGAGTATTTTGTTGTTGCAGATGCTGAGACTGTAAAAGTGAGCTAGATGTGGAAAGAAGTTGATGGTGCTGCTGTTGCTGCTGCAATTTCTGTAGCAACTGTAGGTGTAGCTGTTGCTCCGACGGGTTTTGCTGCGACATTGTAGTCACTGGTGGCTGTTGTGGTGCCCTCTGCTGCTGGTTTTGTTGCAACAACTGAAGTGATGATTGTTGCAACTGTGTTTGTTGTGGCTGCTGCCTCTGTAAGAGACTAGCTTGCTGGTCTATCTGTTGCTGAAACTGGGATTCTTGTGGTAGGGATGTCAGTGGGAATGTATTCTTACTAGCTGACTGAATACTTCGCTGTGGTGAGATACCTCCTGAGAGCAATTGCTGTTGCTGAAGTACAAGCTGATTTGTAATCTGGTTGGAAGCAACTACACCATTACTCAAAATAGCTTTCTGTGACTGCTGTACTAGCTGCTGAGGTAATTGTTGCTGCTGCAATGGCAAGTTCTGGGGTTCAGGAAGCTGTTGTTGCCTTGGTTGCTGGAGCTGGTTCATTGGTATTTGGAGCAATGACTGTAGCTGCTGCTGCTGATGTTGTTGCTGTTGTTGATGTTGTTGCTGCTGTTGATGTTGTTGCTGTTGTTGCTGCTGTTGCTGTAACTGCTGCTGTTGTTGTTGCTGGTGCTGCAACTGTTGTTGCTGCTGCTGCTGCAACTGTTGTTGTTGTTGCTGCTGCTGCAACTGTTGTTGTTGTTGCTGCTGCTGCTGCTGATGTTGCAGTTGTAGTTGCTGTTGTTGCTGAGGCCATGATACTGGGGACTGTTGCAATTGGTTGATTTGATTTGGTAAATTAGGTTTATTAAACTGAAGACTTGGTGCGGAGAGGACAGGAGCTTGAAAGCTGAGAAACTTGGATGGGTCATCCGTGCTAAGGTTACCATGCAGAGCATTAGATGAAAGCATGGGTGGGAAACATCCTGGTTGAGCAGCAGAGAACTGATTATTCTGCTGCATGCTCATCCACTGCACTAAACTCAAACCAGGGAAAATTGAACTAGAGGGATCCTTCATGCCAAAGTCATCCCCAAGCCATGGCATAGCTCTCTTGAAAGCATTTTCTATATCAGACTCGTCATCTGCAAAATCAATTACAAGGATCATCAGACACACTCAGACTTATCATGCACAACCTGCAAGTGTGGAGATGAGAATAAAATGTGGGAACACAAAAGCTGCTTGCTTTTATTCTCACCGTGTGAGGTTGATACTAAGAAGTAGAATTATTGATAGAATTGACAACTGAGCTTCTTATCAAAAGATGACTTATAGAAAGAATTAACAACAGATATGAATGAATTGTTCATAAGAATAAAATAGATCCAAGCAAGAAATCGTGCAATGAAAGCTCAACTAAACAAGGTGTGACTCATGCTACCTGGCATTCCTGGTTGCCTGGGAAACTTGGGCCTAAAAAATGGAGGTGGACAAATATAGAAAGGAGTCACCACTGGTTCAATTTCCCAAATTGAAACTCTGCTCGGGCGCTCACCAGCTGTTGATTCATCCCATCCAACCTATCAATAGTTCAAAAGATGACTACCTCAATAAGTCAATCAAGAGATTAGTGTTACTACTGTAAGGCTAATGGAAGATTATAGACCGTAACTTATAAGACACTCAAAACTAAGGAAACAAAAAACATTTTGTTAAATAGTGAAGTAGTGATTCCATAGGAACTATGATATGTGCACCACAAAAATATTCAAACAATTCCAATAAATGGAAAATAAAGATAAATAATTATTCTACAATGATATTCAGTAGTTCAAACAATGCACCTATTATTTCTTTGAGAAGTACGAAAAAGACAAAATTAGGAAGCAAAAAATGAACGGTGTAATAATACCTGAAGATTGCGCCACTGTGAACTTTTCCATCGGGCAGAATCCAAGTCACTAATCCCAGTGATTGTACCCATATATCTGCGTACTCCAGACTCCTCTGTTTCAAACACCATTCTAAATCTCATTCCAAGAGAAACTTGAGTGTACATGGCTTTGTTAAACTTGGCCAATGGAACAACAAATTCTGAGGGGCTGGCCCTGTTAAATTGACAGATTTCTGTAAGAGACTATCACAAATGTTCAATGGATGCCATTCATACATGCCAAGTAGTACCTTGGATTGTAAAATATAGTAAACGGGCTGTTATTTGCAGCAGCATGAGCTGCTGCAGCAAGAATGCCGATGTGCATGCTGTCACTGGATATTACTGATGAAGAAAGTGCCGGTTGCTGTCTATTAGCACGCCTTATACCTAAAAGAAGTTGCTGTTTCTCATCTCTAAAATAACCCAAAAATATAAAATTGTTTAGCAACAGAACTTCAAAATATTCCTGAAAGTCCCGCGTAAAAAAAAAAAAAAAAAAAAAACTACCTGATAAAAAGAACAGAATCTCCAGCAAATAGTCTTTTTGTGCTGACAAATACACTCCAACCAGTAGTCAACAGATGCCTCTTTGGTTGTCCTGTAGCCGATAAGCTAGCAATTTCAGCATTCAAATTTGTAAAACATCAATTACACAGCTTCTATATAAATATGATTCTAATGTCAAAGTTTTTTTTATTTTCTTTTAATTGATATTCTCAGGACTTCTGGGCACATGTTTTGGTCCAACCAAAATGAGGTAGCAACACTAACTAGATGATATAAGACTGGATAGTTTAAAAAAAAACTGGATTAAGCATAATCTATATACTAAAAGAAGATGGCAATGAATGAAGAATATGTTAAAGTGGCAATACCCCGATAAATATGTCTAAATGACCACGGAGTGTCATGCAAATCTTTGGCAAGAAGCTCTTGCGCTGGAGGTTGCATAGAATAGTCCTATCAAAAACACTTATGGTCAGAATACATAGGGAAAGCCCAGATGAATTACAAAATTATCTTCCAATTCTTGCAACTGTTAAACAAGAAAAATTGAGAATGTAGAATACTCACCAAAGGGGGGAATATCTTCTCAGCTGCTCTACGAGGCACAGAAAATCCACCATGAGTGCTTGTGTCACTAGCTGTAAGGGTTTTGCAAAAGAACTCTGTAGGTTGTCGGTTTTGTTTGAGACCCATGTCTGATGCCAGTATTGCATCCTTGTCATACTGTAGAAAAGGCAAATGGAACAATCTTTGATATAGTTACACATCATTAGCTTGAGAGGAACTTCATGAAGAGGTGCGAAGCAAATTCTGAAAACAATATAAGAAGTCTCAGATTAACAAGCTAACCTACTTTGTTTACAGGCTGAAGCGTCATCTGAGCATAGACCTCGTCAGTTTCAGGATCAGCCTGGTCCAAAATACACAAGTCAATAAATATATGTACATATTTCCACTTAAGAGAACTGCACGATGCATATCATTAAATCAAATTATTGAGAAACTAATATTGTCGTGTGATAATGTTTATCTACCCAGGTTGCGCTATATATCTGGATGTGGTTGAATGACATACACCAAAAACACATTCTTCACAAACTAGAATATTAGGATAACTAGGCATCTTCTAAGAATATCAGAGAAGCTAAAATGTTGGCATGTGCTCAAGGATAATAATCTGAGATTTGATGGAATATACAATATGGAAATAGTAAAAAGATAATCACAAGTTTTAATTATTGCATAACAGCCATGTAACAAGTGGGAAGTGCACGTACATGCAGCGCAACATTGTGAAGCATGCAAATCAACTTGGAGGGAAGGTTAGGGTAACTGGGTATGAAGTCAGTCTCCTTTTGCATGGATGCTGCAACCTGAAAGTTATAGAAGTCAAAATAAACTTCCATCAACAATCAAAGTACAGAAATATCACGCTCATGCACGAGGGAAAGAAACATACTTGCTCGCTGTGTCCTTGAGGGAAGTAAACCACAAGACTTCCAACAGGAGGCAAGGAAACCAAAGGTCCAGCACAAGCATGCCATAACTCTGAATTGATGGTCTTCCTTTCACCTGTTGTCAACACAAATATAACGTTTAGAAATTATAGAATCCAAGATTTATAAAACACAGAAAAAACAAGTTTAGAAACTCAAAAAGCACAAGCTTCATATCAGGCATGAGTTCAGAATAGATGCTCCTTTCAAAGTGAAAGTAAGCTTTCCTTCAACTGAAGATGACAGAGGGGCAAATATAAAATACTGGGAAGTTTATAGTGGCATAATAAAGTCCAGAGGAAGAAAAGTTTCTTTCCAGAATGGAATTTTAGAAGAGCTGCAGAACCTAAAAAAGATATATACAGAATACAGAAGATAAACGTTTCTAAAAGGGCTGAAATTTCTCAGGGGGAAGTAGCTTAATCACACTTTTGTAATTGCCAAAGGGCATTTTCAGTTGAAAAAGCAAAGGAACAGATCTAGCATATTCTTTACTGGTTCTTCTGTCATAGTTATCAGTAGACCATTACCATAAAGAATATACTGAGAAGATAATTAAATTCAGATTAGTAAATAAGAATTAGATTCTCACATAAGATTATCACGCAAACATATGCATTATTTTCCATTTTGAAATGAAATTTCAGAAGCAACAGTTGACCCCTTTTTCACAATTTTCCATATTATTATTATTATACTTTGTCAAAACCAAACCAAATATGCTGATTCCCCAAAAGAGTTATATGCTGGAATTGGGAGTTTCTGTTTATGTTTTAATTCAGAAGATATGAAAATGTAATAATATAACGAAAAAAGAGGAACTATATGCAATAAATAAAGACTAAGGAACAACCATGATTCGCAGCTATCCAGTTCAAGGTGAAAATAAAAAATCATCAGGAGAAGAGACTCTTCTGATTAAGTAAAAGACCAGCACCTACAAAGTGGGATGAAAAACCATTCTCTTCATCATTTTTCAGAAGACAAATTGGCCAATTATAACATGTAAGGTATCAACGAAAACCATTTAACAGCCACCCACTTTTTGAACACAAACATTGTCTTATGCTCATCATGTTCATTCCATCTAAATGCTATTAAATTCATTCAACAACATAAAAGCAGCATTTTCCTTGAAAACAACTATCCTCTGAGACAATAAGCAAGGTTATCATTGATGAAATTGCAAAATCACAAGCAGACAGAGAGAGCATGATGAGGCAGTAAACATTGAGAAAACCCACCTTCACCAGAATTAGGCAAGTAACAATTGGATGGAGCCTTCATTTCCACCTATAAGAAATGATGACCCCAAACAAAATCAACACCTGGCCTTTTCCAGCAACAAGATTGAACCCTGTTCCCCAATTTTTTTTGCACAACAAGACAATTCTAGCTGCAATTCATCCTCCAATAGTTTCAGCAGAACTTCCCCAGAAACAAACACGAAGTTGAAGAATCTCCAATCCTACAGAATCTCGAGTAGAATCAACAAAAATCTTTCCTTTTCCCCCTGAAATGCAACTAATCGTTAGCTCCACCTCCAGCCAAATGTCACGTCAGTACCAAATCTCAAACAAACAAGGGAGCAAATCCCAGCACTGGAATGGTTCTGGTTGGACTAACCCAAACGCCAAAATCAAAACTTTCAGCTGAAACCACCCTCATGAGCAGATAACACAAGACAAGTGAAGCTGACGGTGCCGAACAAGCCAAAATCTGTCCAAAAACCATTTCAATAGCAACACCAAACAACAAAAAGACAGGACAAAAATAAAACAAAATAAGAACACCAGCCAAATTGAAAAGGAAAACATAAACTAAACAAAACAAAAAAACTCACCCCCAGATACAAAATATGCCGTAGAGAAGAATCACCTTGTAGTTCCAGCAACCATATTCAAAGAGCGTGGACAGAGGAAGAGAGAGAAGTGACCAAAATGGAAAAGGAAGGAGCTTTGTTTCTGGGGATCGAGGTAGCACATACAACGTAGAGAGAGAGAGAGAGAGAGGAGAAAAGCAAGACAAGTTTTATTTTTTGTGTGTGTGAACTGAACAAAGCCGACATGAAATATAGACCGAAGCACTCACTCAGAAAAACAGAACAGAACAGAACACACACGTTATAATAACGTTGCTGCTTAATTACGATGCTTAGTTAAATTTCATTGTACATTAATATTCCGGTGGTTTTACACCATATGCCTCTTGCTTTATCTTTTTCTCTAGTACTACTACATAACCCTCAAATAAGACTTTAATCTTCAAATTTAAGAGGATACATCAAAATTATTATTTCCTTTTCCCTTTTATGGTGGTGGGAAATTAAATTGTGCAAAAGTATGGTATGCATGTGGTGTGAGGACTTGGAATCAGACTTTTTTTAGAAGAAAAGTTTGACTTTTAAAAGAAAAGTTTGAGTTAGTTTAATTTCAGTTATCACCGCAGCAGCTCAAAGCGTGCATTCATGTCCCATTATAATAAGTTATTTACAAGTATTTACTACTTACAAATTGTTTGCTAACACATCTTTTATAGTTAAACATATACTTTCTTGAAGAAAAAAAAAGATACTTGCTAATGTGCTCTCATAACAAGTTGGATGCAAGAAGAATTTACCTTTTCTGCTAAATATGTTTATGGAGATCTGGTACATGGAACTTATGTTTAGATTATTGAAGTTTGAATTTTTTAATTATGGTCGGTGACGTGGCTCTGCACTAGATGTTTGCATTTTCCATTATTTTATTATTGTTTTGCCTCTTTTGAATGCTTGGACCCACAAGACCATAAAAAGCCATTTATAGTTTAAGGCCCAAACGCTTCAAAATGTGGTTTATCTTATTTATATCTTTCCACTCTCAATTTTTGATCGGCAAACACAGCAAGATTAACAATTGGAAAACTAGCGTAAAATTAAAATTATGGTGAATAAAATCAATTTTTCTTAGGCCCATTTGGGGTGACTTTTAATTTTATGTTTTGATATTTTAAAAGTTAAAACTAATTTTTCAGTTTTATAAATTTGAGTTTTAGGCTTTTGTTGTTTTAAATTTTAAAAAGTTATTATCAACTTTATAAATTTATAATACTCACTATTATCCGATGACAATAGCCGTTACCAAGTTGTGGTGACGAAGGACTTGCATGTCACTTGGTGGTGACGTTGGCGTTGGTGTTAGTGGGTGGTGCTACTGGTGGTGGTTGTGGCCAAGGTTGATGGTGACAACGGTAGAGGTTGATGGTGGTGATGGAGGGTGGCAGTTTACTATTCACCGATTTTAATTTTACTCTGATTTTTCATCTGCATTTTTATTTTTGATGATTTTTCACCATTTATTTAAATATGGACTAAATATACTTGAATATATTATTATGACTAGACACAAATATTTTTTTAAAGTAAGTTAAAAAATAAATAGAAATATGTTAATTAAATCGATGAGAAATTATTTAATGAATGTTAAAAAATAAATACAAATATAAAGTATCTATTTAAAGCTTTTTAAATGCAAGTATCTATTTAAAACTTGAAAAACTTCAAAAATCAATTCAATTAATGCAAAATTATTTCACTATTCATCTAGAATACCTAACAATATCTAATATAGTCTATGTAATGATAATAGAGAATTGAGTATTAACTAAGAACATGGGATAGTCAGTATTTTATTTGGATAATCTAATTTGACACGAAATTCAGAAGGCATACATAATAAAGACATATACCTACTTGAGAATAAGAGTATACCAAAGTTTCATCGAAAAAATAAGAATATACCAAAGTTATCTCACTGTCAACACAGAGAACTCGGATTCGTTATTTAGAGAAAAATTATGAATAGCTTTCTTTATGTTTTCTAATTGTCTAGGTATACTTATTAGGATTTTCCTAAATGGGAGTGGACTCAAGATTTTTTTTAGTTATTTGACTTAATAGCATCTTTAGTCATTCACTTATCACGATTTGACACTTTTGGTTTCTAATGAAATTTTTTAGCCTAAATGGTCCCTCACTCTAAGGGACAACAGCAGTTTCAGTCCCTCATCACTATTCCGTTAAAAAACTAACGTTTTCTGTCAAAAATTAAAAAGAAATTTATTTGTAACAAAAAACAGCAGAGCGAAAAACCATTCACCCTTCTCTCTCACTCTTCATCTTCCTCTCTTCCTCTCTTTCTTCCCCTGCACCTTCTCTTCATCGCCACCCACCGCCAAAAACCTCTCTCACTCTCCATCTTCCTCTCTTCATCTCCTTCCTCTTCTCTTCAACCTCCATCAACAGGCACGAGGGGATGTTTTCTCGCTTGGTGACCGATGGTGATGGGTTTCTGGGTTGTGGAGAAGGGCTAGGTTCAAGTTTGGTTTAGTTGCAGTGGCCATGCGCATCTTTGCTCTCGGCAGTTCTGGTGGTTTGGGGGCGGTAGCCGCAACGATTCTGATGGTTTGACTTATTGGAGTTAAGATCTGGAGGTTTACAAGACTCTGTTTTGGGGGTAGAATGGAGGTTGGAATTTATGGCATGAATGGTGGCTGATTTGGACGATTGATGGCCGTTGATGGTGACCGCATGTGGCGGTGGTTGCGGCAGTTCCGGTGGATGGTGGTTTTAGCTCTTTTTGCATTCTGGAATGTGTTTTTTGTTTTTTTTTTATTGAGGACAATAGAGAGCTAAAACATGAAATGCAAAATCTGCATCTGATTTCTAGTTTGAAAAAAATGCCATGGCTTAAGGAGCTTGTTAACCATAGCTTCGAACTTGTTATTAGGGTTCCAAAAAGTTTCAATCTTTGAAGCTAATTCAGTGTTTGAGAGATTGGAAAAGATTCTTTTGATCGTTTACAAGCTCTTGTACTAATTATTTCATAGGAAAGGAAGGAGAAAAACTGGGTTTCAGGCTCGGGTCGTAAAGGAAAGGAAGGAGAAAGAAGAGGAAGGCTGGTGGCGGTGAGAAGAAGAGGAAGGGATTCAGGTTGGATACGAAAACTGGGTTTTTTTTCTTCCAAAAACGGTTAAATATTAGATGGAAAACGTTAGTTTTTTAACGGAATAGTGACGGGGGACTGAAACTGCTGTCGTCCCTCAAAGTAAGGGACCATTTAAGCTAATTTTTTTTTGTTAGGGACCAAAAGTGTCAAATCGTGATAAGTGAGGGACCAAAAGTGCTATTAAGCCTAGTTATTTATATATACATCTTGTTATAATTTCAAATATTTTCTATTTGAGCACATCTATCTTATATATTATGGTATTTTGTGAATCAGATAACTTTCATGGTATACATATCAATGTTTTACATATGGCAGAAAATTACGGTAAATTATAATAGACAGCTGTGAAAGTTAAGGAAAGATATTTCTTTCCACTACGATTTTGAATTACAAGATGAAGTTTAACTCTTTAAGACATCATTTTCTTTCCAAAAAGACTATAAGAGATTGCAATTGATGTCACTAGCAAAATTCAAACTTAAAACAGAAATGCTTGATGGCACGAGAGAATTTTCGTCTTAATTCAGGAACTATTTTTATTGGCTCATTTTTGCAACTGCCCTATTCATGATATGAGTTTATGAATTAATAAGAGATATGATTAGTTGATTTCAAAATTCGTTTAGTGTTATACAAAATGCTGTTTGAAATATCAATGTTCTCTCATAATTAAGGTCTCTTCCATCATCTTTGTGATTACTCCTCATCTATTACTCATGTGCTGTAATCATGCGCCACCCACACTTTTTCATGTATTGAAAACTTAAAATGAAAAAAAGGTGAAGGTTAATTAACCATGCACCTAGCTTTTTTGATGTCATTGATAATTAGCATTTGATTCTTGACCAATAAAAAGTATCCTAAAAAGTATAAAGCAAAGGAGGACTATTACATACAAGCTACGACAGCCCCTAGCCGCAAAAGCAGGAAATATTCACATGTCATAAGTTTGATTCCTCCTTGTGAGATCATAATACCTTAATTAATCAATACTATAAAACCTTGATAATCGATTGTTTAGTAAAAAGTACAATGCTTCAAATCTTTGGTTGATTTGTTTCTTTCTCCTTGTTAGCAGGAATCCCTCCAATTCTTGTACCTTGGACAATTAATTTTGTTTACGGATGTAAACATATATATAAAATAAAGAAAGTAAGGGGTGTACGGTGCCGGCCAAATGGCAATATAAGACATAGCCAATAAGAGAATTAATTAAAAATAAAATGTGATGAGAAGGGTAGAATATCAATATATAGACAGAGGTAGGTGGAAGGTAAAGTGAGAGTGAGAAGGAAGGAGAGGGAGAAGCAACAGCAGCATCATATGAAGGTGCTTCAGCTTTAGTCGGTGTACCTGCTTTCAACTCCGACCGTTGTGTAAAACTAGGAAAATGTTAGGTGTAAATACGGATTTTTGGACATTTAAAAGACATATGAGTTACTGATAGTTTTTAACCGTCGTTAAATTATATGTCTCTTGAATTTCCGTTGAAATCTGAATGTATACATCATCTCGCGTAAAACTATGCTTCTCATGTGGTTATTATCATGCTATCTATGAGAGTTTTCTAAAAAAGTGTTTAATATATATGCCTCTCGATCACTTTGTTTTCGCCCATATTCCTAAACGTCTTCTTGCTAAAGCGGCATTCTTAGTCACTCATTCGACCTTTATCATTTCACCCCAAGATCGAAACTCTAACCCAATTTTGAAACCAAACACACTCATGCTCTCTTCATCGCGTCGTTCACCTGCACCTCGCTCTCCACGATAGCAAAGTGATACAGTAGCTTCAATGGCAGTTGGAATGATGAGGAGGTTGATTGTTGGTGTTTGGGGGCCTGTGGTGGTGATGGTGGTAGTGGCGAATCGAAATATGGTAGTTGAAAGTGATTTTTGTAAGATTAAAGTGGAATGCTTTACGACTAGGAGACTCTTTTGAAATTTTGAAAAGTTTTAAGTGTCAGTGAAATTTCAATACAATTCTCAACTATTTAGTTGTGGTACATCGTGAATCACTTTTCTTCAAACATACAACTTAAGTGTCCGTTTAAATTCTCGTTGAACTCAACATGAGTCAATATTAAAACCAACAAGTCAAAATCTTACTTAATTCACGTTAAATTTAACATGAAAAACTATAATTTCTCTCACTTAGTAGAATTAGTAGAATTTGAGACACATTAGTGTATGATTAAACATCACAAGTGAAAATGAACTTGTGAAGCAAGCATTAACATTAACCTATGCATCTGCTAGTGACAACACGACACGCATACGTGGAATTTTGGGAAAGAAAAAGAATAAGTGAAATGAATATCCCATGAAAACGAAAACCAATTAAGCAAAGTATTAAACATGACATGACACAACTAAACTAGCTCGCAGTCGCAGCAATCTGATTTAAAAAGAAAAGTGTCTGCCATTACTAAAATCAACCCCTCTTGGCACATATGCTAGCTACCCTAATCAACAATGTTAATAGTTGTGACAAGGTACAAGATCCTTGATGACACACGCATGCACATTTTGCTTAATATAATATTTCTATTTCTAGCTAAAGATGATGCATGTATGTAATGTAATGCTAATAATTAACCCATTTGGAATTGAATTGAAGCGAAGGAAAGTTAAATTCCGTAGCTTGTGGCACTCGACACGCCAATGGAATGATCCATATGCGTCGTGAGGTATATGTCCACATGGTTGTGTCCGTCCATGCATATATATAGAGGTAATTTCTCTTTAATCTTTTATATATGCCTTTTAAATTAAATTTATATATTAAAGGCTAACTTACTTATCTATGATCAAAGCTAATGAAAAAGTTATAATATATATTCGCGAGACAATGAGCGACATGCATGCATGTATCGCTCTCTCTTTGATGGATCCACTCACTGAACTGAACTGAACAACCGTTAACAGGAGTCTTTTTGTTGTCCCTACAGTGCACAGTGTATATATAGCTCAATTTAGCATCAGGAGGAAGAGACCTTTGGTTTGGTTTGGTTTGGTAGGGTAAGCTTTATTTATTGTTCTTGTACTCTTTCTCCGATGATTACCATGCATCACAACGCACCATCAAAGTGCTAATATTTCATTTTTTAATTTCCCCCCTTTCCACGGTCATCCCAACAAAGCTTGTGAACAAGAGAGGTTGGAAAGAATTCAGATACTTTTCATGTTCGTGTGATGGGTGTAACTTGAGTGCACGGTGGGAGAAGGAATATCACGGTGAAATATATTAGACCATTTTTAATAGAAAGTGTTTTAAATGAATTTTGGTGGATCCGTATTGCCACATAGGATTAAACATACATAAGATCCTGCTGCACAATTTGCTGCGGTGGTTGAGGTTTTATTTTATTTTTAGCCGGACTCATAATACACAATATATTAATATTATTTATTTCCACCTAATATTAAAAAATGGTTTGAATGAGAGAAAAAAAATTATATTTAATTTGATATCTCACTTTTTGTAAGGAACGAGCTAAGCCACAAACCTTAAATTTGAGTAATAAGTCATGTTATGTCATCTCACTCCAACATTGATGTCTTGTAAGGTCTAGGTCTTATTTTAAAATCTCATATAAGATCTTTAATTGGAAATGCTCTTAGGGATGTTCTACCGCTCAAATCAGGGTTTTAGATTAGAGAAAGAAATTCAAAATTTTAAAAGAATATTCAATGAGCAAAATCATGTCATTAAATGTTCAAATTTGTATATTTGGATTTTGATATGAGGTGTGGTTGAAAAACTATGCCAATGTAAATGACTTTTGAGTCGATGGTCACACTTGGACAATTTTTGTGTTATTGCTTATGTCGACTCTTCCTTACTCAACTGATTATTTAGACAGATAAATTTAAATTTAGTTGTTCTAGTCAGTCAAAACACGACATTCACTCAATTGTAAGTCTTTTAAATTTTCGAGACAGATATCAAGTCTAATGACTATTTGAACAGCCACAACCATATTCGTGCGCATATAAAAAGAGAGGGTTGAGGTTGAAGGTAGAAGCTAGAGTGAGCTAATGAGCCATGCACTAAGGTCACCATCCAGGTGATTCCACAATATCTTCAACTCAAGGGGCAAATCCGAGTGCTCTGGTACTAGTATTATCCACTTATTATGATATGAAAGATCAGTAGCCACAATATTTTTCTCCAGTGGGTCCAATTTTTCAATGGCACCATTAAAAAAGGTGGGGTTCAATCAATCAATTCCCATTTCGTCCTTCTAACAACAACTTGAGGATAAAGACTAGATTTTGACATGATATATATATCTTAGGCAATTAATTCATTTTGGATGTGTGTTTGTGTGAGAGGGTTTTGCAATGTGACACCTTACCTATACATTATAATAAAGCACCTAGCTACATTACAAGGACAGTAACAACTTTGCATCTTATTAACGATTGTGTACAAGAATTAAGAAGTAAAAACATACAAGGAACAATATTTATTAAGAAAGCTACCAAACAGAAAACAATATTTATTTTGTGCAAATTGTATAGTATGTTCCCATAATTTATAATTGTACAGTGTCTGAAGGGAGTGAACTTGGAGGGAACCTTCCCCTTGCATTACAAGTGGTATTCAATTATATAAGTTATTATGTTCTCTGTTTTTGTCCCCTGTATATGAAATACAGTAAACTAATAAAATGTTATATAGTAACAGAAATAAACAAATTTACACAAAGAATTGAGATTCAGAAATTGATTAAATCATTAGCTCCACTCTTCCTGCTGCATAAACCAATGTCATGCTGCTATTATTGACCTTCACATGGATTTGTGATGATTGCTGAGTTTTTAATGTCATCACTCATCACTCATCACCTACATTTCACTTGCCCTTTCTTGACGTGTTGTTCCATAACATCATTAGATCACTCTTTCTTAGTACTTTAATTCCATTTCCATTACATTTAAGATATCATCATTTTTCTATTATATTAAAATCCTCTTCAAGGTTCAAGAAGCATGTTGGCATGTCTAGAGGCTGTAATCTCCTTCTTCTCGCCACAAAAAGAGTTGTATTGGAGGTGTTATTGAAGTAACACGTACAACTCAAGTAATCAGAGTTGTAGCAAATTAATGATCTGATTGTGATTGGAGATAGATATGCAGACAAAAACAATAATTAAAAAGACTGAAAAAACTATAACATAAATAATTAATTGTCATATTCAAAACTGCATTATCATATATATCATGATCACTTCAAAAAAACTGCATAGTCGGTAAGATATGCTATAATATAAGAGTCAATATATTTTTACCTCATTACTTAACTTATGACGTTGACAAAATTGGTCTTTAATTCTGATTAATTACATGTGGACTTGGGTGATGTGTGACATCAAACTTCAATTATAACATCATCATAAAGTCTCTATAATATTAAGAAAAACAAAGTGATAATGAAACATGCTTGTTCTGTTCATTGAGACATTTAATATTAATTAGCATTCCAGTCTCCTTGTTTACTTATCATCTCGTCATCGGTTTTATGAGAAACATCATGAATTAATTAAACTTAAGTTATCTCTCGGAACTTTATTAGAAATGGACAAACCAGCAGAACATAAGTTTATGTCCTATTCACAAAAGCAGAGGATTTTGACATCATAGTCTGTGTTATAAATGGTAATATACATGCTAAACAAGTTGTGACATCTAATGTAAAGTTATATTGTATTTAATTATTTATTTTAGTTGTGTAAATGATCAATAGCATCATAGGCTTTAACCTTTTCTTTCCCAAGTATCCTCCGCGGGTGCTTTAAATTGGTAAGTCTTTTTGCACTAAGGAGTAAACGGTTAGTCATAAGATGGAAATTAAATCAAGCATCCAGTGAAGAGATTAGTTACCGCTGTTGATGGTAGATCCTCTAATCTTAATAAAAAAATGGCTTAAATACATTTTTAGTCTCTGTAAAATATGTTGTTTTTATTTTTCATCCCTGAATTTTTTTTTTCTTGTTAAAGTCTTTCAAAATTTGTTTTTTGTCTTTGCTAGTTGTTTTTCATTCAATTCAGATCTGAAAACACTCTCACACACGCTTAGATCTGCTTTACGAGCGGTGAAATCAGGTTCAGTCATCTTAAATTTTTCCCAAATTGTAAAAACTTAAATTTGAATAGAAGTAAAAACAACTAGTATGGACTAAAAATAATACGTGTAATTTTTGGAGGACTAAAACAAGAAAAAAAATTCTTTAAGAATGAAAAACAAAAACAATGTATTTTAGAGGGATAAAAATATATTTAAGCCAAATAAAAAATTAAAGGCTTCTTTTATTGTTATTTACTACTTGAAGAAAAATTGAAGGAAAGCAAGACTTTTTTCCCCGGATGGCAGGTATTAATATTTAATACTACTACTCATGAAACTTATAAAGAAGGCAAAGTCACCATCCAAAATGGATCTTCAGCGGGCCCTGTGTTGTGATGGGCCTAAAACGAATGGGCCCAGTTGAGAAAAATGTAAGACACCGTACACCTCCTCATCACTGTGTTGTGTTATTGCTAACAAGTTATTGTAGGTAATAATGTTAAGTGCTACTATTATAATTACTCAAAGCCCACTTTAAGGGTCAAACTCATCAAGGAAAGTTATAAAAGTTATGTGAAGTATTGAACTTTGAGGAGAATATTGTAAGATATGTGAGTAGTTTATTCAAAAGTTACATGTCTAATATAACATTAACAAATAACAATGTTGAAATTTCTCTCCAAGCTAGAAAAGCATTGTCCAGAATCTAGATGGTTAAGAAGTGTCATGAACCTATTCAATTATTGCCAACAAAACCATGTGCCTCAGAGACAATCAATTAGGCTGACCTAAATATATGCTACAATGTCTGCTGTCAATATAGATTATCTTTTCAAGGACAAACCTCAATAATATTATTTTTGGAAAAATATTCTTAGATTACCAAATTAAAACTATTCATCATGAATGTGAATGGTTGAGCATATTCAATGACGTGTGTGTGTGTTTTTTTTTCCTTTAAGATTTTTACATGAATTACTCGCGTATATTGTTATGTCACATTTAATTTGTAATTTTGTATCCTCATTTTCCTAGCAACTTGTTTGTCCAATATTAAATCTATGATTGCCCCTCTTTCTCAAGGTTGAAGAAATAGTAGAACTTGTTCACACTTTTTTTCCACCTTACTTTTATTCACTATCTTTTCTGCTATAGGATATCTTCTATTCATATTTCTTTATCACAACAATAAAATTGTTCATTGGTTTGCCAAAAAATAGCTTCAGTTATTCTTGTGCCTCTTTACTAGGTTCTGGTAGTCTATAAAAAAATTATAATAAACCTAATTCCAAAAATTGATCAAAGAGTCATGGAATATGCTGAAATAATTGTTAGTGGAGTAGCAAGAGAGTGTGAGTTTGAGAGTTTGAAGGTTTGAGGGGAGAGAGTTAGGGCAGCAAGGCATTGAGGGAGGGGGCGACAGAGAGGAGAGGCGGGGCGAAGAGTGAGAATGGCAATTAGAGTGAGGGGAGAGACTTAGGCTTAAAAGGACGATCGTGCGAAGTAATTACTGACCAACGCTAACCTCTAAGCCCAAGCGACAGGCCAGATCCACTTCACATTTGTGTTGGCTCAGGTCGACACTATGTAGGCCGATAATATTAGAGTCGTTCGAAACTGACATTAATGAACGACATACAAACACTAAATTAATCGGTGATATTAGCGTCAGTTCTGATTGAAATGCTAATCAGCTTAAGCATACCAGCATTTCAAAATTGACATTTCACATGAGATTCGCAGCCGTTAGTGTAGGCTTCAGGGCCGACGCTATATTTCAACGCTAAAACATTTTTTTGTTGTAGTGTGTGTGGTTGGAATTAATGACTTATGTCTTGGACCAAACCTTTTACATGTGGTTTTCGTGTACGACTTTCCAATATAATTAAGCAATAAATGAGTGAGTGAATGTGAAATAGGGCATGGACACATCAAGAGTCACATCTTATTGGCATAAGAATAGAACATATCCACCATGATAGCGAATGCCTCCAACAATCGGAACTATATCCCAAATCCAATTGCCAAGTCCTAATTAACCTTGCCTTAATTAACATGTTTGGCCGTGGCCAGAATGAAATCCCAAATGAGATTAATTAGTTGTAATAATAACTAATTTGGAAATAATAGCATCTAATAACTTAAACTCGTATTTGATGGTTAATTCTACTGCTTTTCCCATTTTTAAGTTTTAAGTGTTTCTTAACAATGTAAATATCTAAGGGAATTGAGTTAGGAAAAAGCTAATTTATAAGGCGATAATTGACGAAAGCTTTTTTCCACTCCGCTAGCTTATTGTAGAGATCTTCTAAAGTTTTATGCATCTCGCAGTCGGACAACTAGGGCAACCGAAAGGCCTGGATGCTGCAACAATATAGAGGAGACATGAATGGCCTGTGTGACGAATGCACGGCATTATGGAATACCCCGTGGGGACAATGATCTGGTCTCATCTACAATCATCATCAAGTTTCAGCATCGATCCACTATGATCGTTATCCATTTTCATGGCTTGCATTACGCCACACACTCTTAACTTTTTTCACACTTTGTTAATTCGCATATATACTTATGTCTATCTCTTCTTAGGTGAGTGCAAAAATAGACATGACTAACTATTGTTTCATGCCAAAACTATCACTCTTTTGAATTGTCAAGCTCATTCTCCTGTACACAATTTTGGAGCTTTACATATGTCTGCATAAGTTCCACCTAGCAATAGCATCATATATAGTCCTCTCATGAATTGTATTACTTCATATTATTGCATAAACTTGGACAGGTCAGAACTCAGAACTCAAATGTTGTGTACAAGAAACATTTCCAAACAGGGAAAACAAGTATATATGCATATGTATATGTATATTCAAACAATCAATTTACACATTTTAAAATGATTTAATCAATTTCCGTATGTAAGTTTCATTGTTTTGTCTACTGTGTACTAGTTCGTAAGTTAAAAGAATTCATCTGTAAAGCATAAACTGTTTTCGTAAATGCTTAATTTAATTATTCATAGGGATCATCATTAATCAGGAATTATTAGCATGATGGTGTATCGAGTGCGAGTAATATTTATTATAAGAAATGAGATGATTAAATTGTGACTATACAACCATACATGAGTAGTTGAGATTAAAAATGGTTTAATGGTCATCACATGACTTTTTTAAGAAGTCACATGACTACGTGTTTTAATCTTAATCATTCATGATTAAATCAATGGTTATGATTTAATCATCTAATCTTTCATAAGTTGTCTCACTTAATACGCTATCTTATTGACATATATATCAATTACGAGAATTGTTAGGTTTTTTATTAACATATATGTGTAATTTCTTTCTTGATGAGAAAAAAAAAATGCTGGACAATCCCTTATGGGCAGGGAAGCCCACAACTTCTACTTTTTATGTCAAATTTTCTATTTTTTGATTTCTATGATTTTAAGGTAAAATTTAGAATTTTGGACACCCTTTAATTAATGTTTATGTTAAATCAACCAATATTATTTACTAAAATTTCCATGCTTTACCATTAATACTTTATGGGGTTTTTTTTTTGGTAAATTGATAGATATATGACTTAGACTATTGAAAAGGCATGGATGGGTCAGACCCAATAAGGCTACAAGAAGGACTTGGCCCGTTTGATTTTTTTTTTATTAACAGTAAATTATGTAACCCACACCAATATAGCAATGATATACTTCCTTTTTCCCATAAAGTCCAACAAGAAAGAAGAACACATTGTGAACACACACACACACAAAAAAAAAAACTTAACATTTTGCAGATTTCCTCTAGTTCACCACTTCCTTTTAGCCTTTGGGTTTGTCCTTCTCCACAAGTGGGCATATGTACAAGTGAATTCTAATAATATTTTTTCTTTGTTTTAAAGAAGTAAATAATAAAATTTCAAAATTAAAGATGGCCCATAAATTGAAGCCAGCATACACACATAATATATGAAGGGGAAAACAGACCTTCTACATATATAAGTGTGAAGTTTGGTAAGGGAACTTCCAAATGATTCGAAAATACAGCCACAAAAGGGGCTAAAACAACCTTCTACATGACTTAGAAGTTTTAACCATTAAGTCTACTCTCACTTTTAAAAACAGTGAGGGCTAATTTCAATGTAACTGGAATGATTTTGGTGTTCAAATAAATATTTAGTCCCTTTTGTTTTAGGTTTTGACCGTAAGTAACTTTAGTATTTATTTTCGTTTCCTAAGATATCCTCATAACTGGCAGCCGTCTGGAATTATGTTAAGTTGGCATGTCTCTTCCAACACTGATTCTATTTTTAAAATTAAACTGATTTTGTTTCATGATCAATTTTCTAGTAGTTAGAGGTTACACTTTAGAAAATAAAGTATGGAATTATAGATATTGATAATTAGAAAATCATTTGTTGAGATTTCAATAGCTTCATAATTTGTATAGACACGTGTATTATGTCACAAACTCAGCTGCGAGACTTATTATTTTTTATGATGAATTTCACATACGAAATACTACCTCAAATCATATTTATAAGAACTACATGTAAGGTTAATCTTGATCCTTTTTTAAAGAATTAAATTGAAGTATGTATTATATTAAATATTAATTATTTTTAGTAGAACTTTTTTTAAAGTAAATTTAGTAGAACTTGGGTAAATTTGAAAGTTTTTTAGAGAGTTTTATTAGGGCTTCAATAAGAGAAATTTGACACTTGCTCTAGTTGTAAGTGAAATCTAATATTTTATTTATTAAATTTGCAAAAAAGATAATATTCTAATTTGTAAATAGTTGAAGTTACAATTGATGAAATTTTTTAATTGATACAATTAAATTCTTCTATTTACTTCACTCTACCTAAATGTTCTAAATAAATCCTTATTTTTTCTAGATAAATAATTGAGGGTGTACAACTTGAGATGAAATTTTTAATTGAAAAGATAAAAAGGATAAAGAAAATTTAAAAAGTCTCAAATTTTAGGGATTAGTATTTTGCAACTGATATAAATCATTTAAACACACACGCATGCATATTTGATTGTCGATTTTTGACTTCGTATTGAAATTTCACAATACAAACGATTCATTTTCTAGACGGCTACTCATTATGTGTGACCATTAATTCTTACGGTAAGAAGTTATGCATTATTATCCAATCATATCATGCCACATCGAATCAAATCCTTACATTTTAAAACTTTAATTAAAATAAAAATAAAATTTTGATGGAATGAAAATCATCATTTAGATGTATATGTAAAAAAGGTTTACACACGATGTATCAATCATTTTCTTATTAATTATTATGCCGGTGGACGGTGGTGATTTTTTTTACGTTTGATTATTTTAAATATTAATGAGAAAAATAAAGGAAGTTAAAAACAGAGTACATGAAGTTCACGTTTGGCAATTATGTGCACGTGTATTAGTCAATATCGTCGACATCGGTCACCACTCATCAGAGCCCAAAATGTATGTTTTTATGAACTCAGCACTGAATACATACATTGACAAAAAAAAAAAACGGTACTGAATACGCTGACAAAAAGAAAACACTGAATACAAAATTCTATGTTGAATTATCTTGATTCAGAATATGTTTAAACTAAATTATTTATATATAAATTTTCATTTTAAAAGTAAGTTATTAACATATTTTATGGTTTATTCAAAAATAGTGTTGGTTTATTTAAAAATAAATAAGTAAAAATAATTAGAAATATAGAAATATATTTATGGTGGAAAGAGATTAAAAATAAGTATGTTAAGGGACAATTTTGGAAATTCAACAACACTTTAGAACAAATTTTGATGTAAAAAACTAAATTAGCTAACTTTCTTAAGGGGTGTGTGAAGTTGGTTTAGCTCTTATAAAAAAGAATGGAGGGAGTAAAAATTAATGCTAAAGTTGTATTTTCTTATATACTTTTAGGCATACGTAAAAGGTTTACTTCCTCTGTTCCTATATATCTGTCACTATTTTAATATTGTCTTATTTTTGTTTCTAATTATCTGTCACTTTTACCATTTCAAGAAAGTATTAAGTATGTTTTACCAATTGTCCAATTCTACCTTTAGTTTAGTGGTCATAGGAAATTAAAAAGTTAAAATTAAGAAGAGAGATAAAGGTTATATTGGAAAGTTAAGTATTAACTTTATAGAAACAAAAACATTAATATATATGCAAAACTTTAAAGTGACAGTTATTAAGGAACGGAGGGAGTAATTTAGAACGACCGCTCAGTTATCTTATTTACTCCATAATTACGCTTCCTTTCCTAATTAAAAACTAAAAAGTGAGCCTAAAATTGTTTAATTACTAAACCCTCCGTTAAGCTAACTTAACAAAAGTTAATTTCTTTTTCCATATTTGTCATTACATTTATCGATATTGAAGCATTATTAATGCTATAATGATTGAAAAGTTTTATTTTAAATAGGAGCAAATATGAAAGATTGTACAATTTTGTTTTAAAAACAATGTATCAACTAACCTTATCATTTATTTTCTTAATAAACGTGAATTTTACAATGTTGGCTTATAATTAGAGACGGATGGACTTCTCACTTACTAATATCATTTGGGCATCGTGTGAGATGATGATAACATTAATATTTTTGGAACTGGTATTTTCATTACCAAACATTTGGACAGAAATTAAAAGCAGCAAAGATGTTCAATCAATGTTGGATAACATTATCTTGATCCATAGACGTGGAGATTGAAAGACGGATAGTGTACCTACAAAACAACAGAAAACGAACTAGGGGACCATATCAAAGAATTAGACTCTTATGCACTACCAATAATAATGTTTTGTTCACACTCAAAACACACTTCAATCTTGTGAGACACATGAAGGAAAAAGAAAAAGAAAATATAGTGAATAATGTAATAAGAGAAGAATAGAGGGAAATTTTTTCACTTTGCGAGTTGCGACAAATCTTGTCATACTTCTGGAAAGTGATACTAGGTTGAAAAAATGGTACGTTGAATGACATATAATTTACTACATTAACTTTATTTCCTTTCCTTTAATGTTTTTAAAGTTTCTCACAAATGTTAGAGACATTTGCTATTATTTGCCTCAATAAGTAGGTTTTGTCAAGTCTATTTAGCACATATTCCCTCTGTTCCTTTTTGTAAGAGGGGAGTTAGGGGGGTTGACCATTCCTTTTTATAAGGATTAGATGAAATTTTGTGCCAAATTAATTATGTTTTCATCATTTTACCCCTATTCAATTTTGGATAATAATTTCATCACATTAATTATGATATTTCTTTTTTCCATTTTCCAAAGACTAGGTACATGAAGTATGTTTATCAAAAAATGTGAACTACTCCCTCCGTTCCTATTTAAGTGTCACTATTTTTATCCTTTTTTCGTTCCTAATTATCTGTCACTTTACAAAGTTCAAGAGAGTATTAATTATGTTTTACCAATTATACCCTTCAATTAATGGTAATAGGAAATTAAAGAGTCTAAATTAAGAAGAAAGATAAATTGTATGTTAGGAAGTTAGGTAGTAACTTTGATAGAAACAAGAACATTAATACAATTCCTTAATATATGTGCAAAACCTTAAAGTGACAGTTATTAAGGAACGGAGGGAGAGTATGTCTTTTCATCTATTGAGTCAATCAATTATCTAACACATCCACTCATATTGCATCACATTAATTCTCAATGATTCCCCACTCTCTTCTTTACAATAAATGGTGTTGGTTTATTAAAAAATAAATAAATAAAAATATTAGAAATATGGAAATACATTTACTATGTTAAAGGGCAATTTTGGAAATTCAACAATACTTCGAAACAAATTTAATGTAAAAAACTAGATAAACTAACTTTCTTAAGGGTGTGCAAAGTTAGTTTATCTCTTATAAAAAAGAACGGAGGGAGTACACAAAAATGAAATGGACATATATATATATATAAAATACATATATAACAATTTTTTATTTCATTTCTTACTGATTTTACCATTTTAAATATTATTTTTAAACTTTTTAATCTTATGATAAAAAAAATTTATGTTAAAATTTACAATATATCAAATAAATTTCATATGTTGTAGTCTGTGTTGCTGCAATACGTCCACCAAATAGTGCTTTGAGATTAGTATCTACTTTTTGTCCTTTTCCAACAATTCTCCTACTTAAATAGAAAAGAATTGAATGTTTGTTTATGTTTTCAATATATATAATACTCCACCAAATACAGTTTGTTTATGTTTTTAATAAATATAATAGTATGTATTTACATTTTTATTGAATGCTTTTAATAAATTACTGGTTCGATCTGATCTGTTCCATAAAGATGGTTGTTTTAGCAGCTCTTCACTTTTTCTAAAATGTTTGTTTTTATAAAATTAGGACGTTTTTTTTCTAATTTTTTCTTATCCAATACAATTATTTAATGAATTTTGTCTCATTTGTCACCTTCAATATTAATCAACCACAACTCTTATCTATCAACTAAATTCTTTTCTTTCCAAGGTAGAATTTAATGGTTGTACATGATACTACTAAAACTAAATAATACTCCCTCCGTCCCAAATTATAAGACCCTTTAGAGACAAACTCGGTGTCCCAAATTATAAGACCCATTCTAGATTTCAGGAAAAAAAAGTTTTTCCTTTTTTACCCCTTGCATTCATTATATTTTAAATTTCAAAACTTTAATTAGCACCTCTACTAATTACTTCTTTCATATTCTCAACCAACTTTTGGTATATCCAATACTTACATTAACAATTTCCAATTTTTTTAAATAGGGGCATATTTGGAAGATTTGTATAAAAAGTAACAAAACCAACATATTAATTAACTTATTACATGTTTTCTTAATAGGCGTGATTGTCTGAAAAAGACCCTATAATTTGAGACGGAGGGAGTAGTATTTTTGTAAAATTGTACTTTCAATAATTGTTATCTTGCTTTTTATCACAACTTTAAACAATAATTTTTGTAAAACGGAGAGAGTAATACTACCCGTAGTTCTAAGTATACATAGAAAATTGATAGAACAATATAGTGTTAGTATCCATTTAGATTGGCGTTGGAAACGTGGTATATGAATGAACGTGATTTTCCAAACGTGACATGTCCTTGAGTAAAATTGTGATTAAATAAACGTGATTTATGTTTGGATGATTTGTAATAAATATGACTTGAAAAAAATGAATATTGTTTGGATGACTTTTAGTTTTTTGCGTTTTAACAAATGAATATTTGTGTAATGTGATTTGCCCAACGCTCAATGCTCCAATTTATAACTTTCAGTTGAACGTGATTTTGGTGACTTTTAGCGTTTTTCCAAACACGTATCCAAACGATTACGGATAGCTTCAAAATGTTATTTCTCTAAACGCAACGCTCATAGCCTCTCAAACGCCAATGTGAAGAAGCCCTGATCATTTGACTAACAAGAAAATTGAAAGTCATAAGTCATAATTAGAAGCGGCATAGAAATGAAAAAATTTAGTTTGAATTAACAAAACAAAATACTCCCTCCGTTCCTAAATAACTGTCACTTTAAGGTTTTGCACATATATTATGGAATTGTATTAATGTTCTTGTTTCTATCAAAATTACTATCTAATTTCCTAACATACCCTTTATCTTTCTTCTTAATTTGGACTCTTTAATTTCCTATCACCATTAATTGAATGGTAGAATTGGTAAAACATAATTAATACTCCCTTGAACTTTGTAAAGTGACAGATAATTAAAAATAAAAAAAGGATAAAAATAGTAACACGGAGGGAGTAATTTTTATTGCTCTCATTAGTAAATATAATAATAGACTAAGACAAGGTATCTGTAACTGTAAATATCCTAATTAGCAGAGTATATTAAATATACTGTAGCTTCTTTAAAAAATAAATGGCATACGTATTATTATTTTGATAAAAAAGTATATTAAATATTTTTAATAAACGTGCATATTAGAAAAATATAGTGGTCGGAAAATATTTTGAAAACGTAAACGAACGGTTTCATGCAACAAGACAAATTGTTCCATTGATATTTTCAACGTTGAAACTTTGCTTTTGTAATTCCAAAACGAATTCAATTAATGGTGAAAATAAAATAATAAATTCATTGTTTACGCAGGTGAGAGAGCACGCAAGCTTATAATTTTGTAACAACTTGAATATTGGTTGAGACTAAGTTAAGTTGTGTGGGTGGTTGCATGCCATTTGTGATGTCAGTTGCAGGTGGAATAATGAGTTTGTTTGTTTGTTTGACAAGGAATCAAGTTTGGCTTACCTGTTCAGCTATTCTCACTTGCTATTGCTATTCAATCCACTTCTTCTTCTTCCATATATTTTCACTCCATAAATAACAATACAATATTTTTTTCACAAAAACTCTTAACGATGACATGCCTGTCAACAACAATTTTTTTTTAAATACAAAAACATATTTAACCGTATTATAAGCGGGATGTCAATCTTGTACACTTACACCACTTATAATGTTTTATACAGTGCAAAATCAATCAATCCAAATTGTTGAATTGAATGATTTTATGGGGTATAATGAGTTTATAAAATTTCATATAAATAAAATAATAGTTAATACTTGGTGAAACCACTTTATTTTTATGTGTAATATGTTATTTAAATATAAGTAAATGTTTACTACTAAATTGCATACCCACAAATATCCAAATTGTATGAAAATTTACATGCATGATAATTAACATAATATAGCATGATTCAATGGTTTGAATTGATTAATTTTACATTATATGAAAAGTTATAAAGTTAAATAAGTGTACAAGTTTATCACTCGGTGTCAATTGATCATTTCTCATATTATATATATATATATATATATATATGGTGTATCAAGTTAGAAGAATATCTATTATAAAATATTAGAGTGTTAAATCGTGGTCGTACAACTATTTATAAGTGGTTGAAATTAAAAATGATTTAGTTGTCACATAATTTTTTTTTAAAAGTCACATGTCATTTGTTTTAATATTGGCTTTTTATGGTAGTTCAAATGGTTAAGATCCAATGCTCTAATATCTCTTAATAATCATCGCTCTCACTTAATACACTCTTTATATATATATATTAAACGTATTAAATGAGATGAAAAGATGAAAGGATTATTGTAGCACCCTACATGACCGCACTCCTGTGAAACTCAGTATTTAACATTAAAATTCAGCAAGAATGAAAGTGACAAGTTTATAAAAATTGTTTTGTCACTAATATATCCACTCTCGCGTTCTCATTTCTCACAGTCATATGGTGGGAAAAGTGACACTGCGCTGCATTTCCCCGTCCTTTTCCTCACACCAATTTTTCATCAAAGAACATGGAAGAGTATGGGAAAAAAAAAAAAAGAGTATCAGACTTGTTTAATTATAGTTTTTAAACTGTTTTTTCTGTTTTTAAAAACTAAAAAATTAAAAACCTTATTTATCATAATCTGTTTTTAAAAATAGTTTTTTAATTTCAATTTTTAAACCTAAAATATCATAACAACTCAGAAAAGTTTTTTTGTTACTGTTCCTAATTTTAAATTTCAAATTTTTAATGTTGAAAAATATCTTTTTTCAAACAGTTTTATTCTTCTTTTCGTTCAAAAACAGTTTTTAATTCTTTTGAAATATAAAAAATGCGAGCTTATGAGTGCGTATGTTCCAGATTAAAAAATAGTTATTTTGAGCTGTCTAAAAAGAGATTAGTTTTATGAGATTTTGGTAAAAACATAAGCTAGTTTATTTTTAGTAGTTTTTTCAAGTAATTTATTTTCAGTTTTTTTTAAATAATGATTTTTTGAAAAGCTAAAATAAATATCTTAAAATTTTTAATTTTTTTAATTAATATATATATATATTTAAAAAAAAATTAAAACAAACGCATTTTATATAAGTAGATTTTTTGGGATAATAATAGACCATTTTAAGGGGAAAAAAATCAGATGAAATAATAATGATTTCATTGGTTCACATGGGTGGCTAAGAAGCTTTTCCCATACGCAATTTTTACTCGGCCTTATTGGAAAGTTGAATTGTGATATTGGTATTAAAGAATGCTAGTCAATTGAATAACTATCATTTGATCAGAATTTAATCACAATAAGTCAATAATAAATAAATTAATACCAAGTCGATATTAATGTAAAAATAACCAAGTACCCATTATTAAGTTCAATCAAATAATATACCAATAAGATTAAGTACGTTGAGTTTGATCCGTGGATGCTGCGTTTAGAGAATGAATTTTTGTGATGCGGTAGGGGTGCGGTGGAGGAAAGGGATATTGAAGTGGTGAAGGTGGTTTTGGAGGAAGGGGAAGAAGGGAAAAAGTTACAAAGTCTGATATATGAGAATGGATTAGAAAATAGACAAATGTGTTGTTCGAATAGAGCTTTAAAGGAAGTGATTTTTTTACATACAAAAAAGTCATATAGCGGCATTGTCGCAACCGGGGTCGCGGCAGGACGGTGCAAAAAGAATTTATTATCAGACAATGTCGCCACTAATGTTTATTAAAGGGAAACACTAAAAAAATCTAAAAAAATGATAAATAGCCTATGGAACCTAAAATCTAGGTTCGATGGTCTATTACGCGTAGGGAAGGTGTTAGCACCCCACAGCGATCGTCTAAACGGTACCTGAGATTGTTTGTGTAATTTTCTTAGCTTTATATCTTATTTATTTTTACCCTAAAAAACTAAACCATTTGCCTTTTTATTGCTTAATGTTTATTTTTTATGAAGGAAAAGAAAACATTTTTTATTTTAAAGTGTCTGTCAAAGGGGTGATTTAAGAAAAATGTGATTTAAGAAAATGGTGGCTTAAGAAAAGGGCGATTTAAGAAAAGGGCGATTTAAGAAAAAAGTGATTCAAGAAAGGGATGATTTAAAAAAGGGATATAAAAAAGGTGGTTTAAGAAAAGGGGTGATTAAGAAAAGAGTGATTTAAGAAAGGGGTGATTTAAGAAAAGAGTGATTTAAGAAAGGGGTGGCTGAGAGGTGTTGCGACGTGAGGAGGATTGCTGGAAGACGGTGACGGCGGCGCTGGAAGGTGAGGAGCAGCGGCAGTAGCGCAGTGAGGTGGTGGTGCGAGGACGATTAGGTTTGGCGGTAGTGATGACGGCGAGGGAAGGGAGGAGGAGAAACGTTAGTATGGAGGGAGAGAGAGGGAGGTTCAGCAGCGTTTCAGAGGAGGAGAATGGTGCGGTGGTTGGTGGTTTGGGAGGAAGAGTGGTTGTTTAGGGAGAGAGGATGAGGGTGAGAGGGAAAACAGATCGAGGCTTGGAGTTGGGTATCGTTGTGCTTGTGGCTTTGATGGTGATTAGTGGAGGTGGCTGGATAAGGGCGAAGTGTGCATGCTGTGCTTGTGGCTTTGATGGTGATTAGTGGTGGTGGCTGGATAGGGGTGAGGTGTGCATGCTATCTGTCACAACCGGGGTCGCGGCGGGACGACGCAAAAAGAATTTATTATCAGACAGAGTCGCCACTAATGTTTATTAAAGGGAAACACTAGAAAAAACCTAAAAAAATGATAAATAGCCTACGAAACCTAAAATCTAGGTTCGAGAGTCTATTACGCGTAGGGAAGGTGTTAGCACCCCACAGCGATCGTCTAAACGGTACCTGAGATTGTTTGTGTAATTTTCTTAGCTTTATATCTTATTTAATTTTACCCTACAAAACTAAACCATTTGCCTTTTTATTGCTTAATGTTTATTTTTTATGAAGGAAAAGAAAACATTTTTTATTTTAAAGTGTCTGTCAAAGGGGTGATTTAAGAAAAATGTGATTTAAGAAAATGGTGGCTTAAGAAAAGGGCGATTTAAGAAAAAGGTGATTCAAGAAAGGGATGATTTAAAAAAGGGGATTTAAAAAAGGTGGTTTAAGAAAAGGGGTGATTAAGAAAAGAGTGATTTAAGAAAAGGGGTGATTTAAGAAAAGAGTGATTTAAGAAAGGGGTGGCTGAGAGGTGTTGCGATGTGAGGAGGATTGTTGGAAGACGGTGACGGCGGCGCTGGAAGGTGAGGAGCAGGGACAGTAGCGCAGTGAGGTGGTGGTGTGAGGACGATTAGGTTTGGCGGTAGTGATGACGGCGAGGGAAGGGAGGAGGAGAAACGTTAGTATGGAGGGAGAGAGAGGGAGGTTCAGCAGCGTTTCAGAGGAGGAGAATGGTGCGGTGGTTGGTGGATTGGGAGGAAGAGTGGTTGTTTAGGGAGAGAGGATGAGGGTGAGGGGGAAAACAGATCGAGGCTTGGAGTTGGGTATCGTTGTGCTTGTGGCTTTGATGGTGATTAGTGGTGGTGGCTGGATAAGGGCGAAGTGTGCATGCTGTGCTTGTGGCTTTGATGGTGATTAGTGGTGGTGGCTGGATAGGGGTGAGGTGTGCATTCTATCTGTCACAACCGGGGTCGCGGCGGGACGACGCAAAAAGAATTTATTATCAGACAGAGTCGCCACTAATGTTTATTAAAGGGAAACACTAGAAAAAACCTAAAAAAATGATAAATAGCCTACGAAACCTAAAATCTAGGTTCGAGAGTCTATTACGCGTAGGGAAGGTGTTAGCACCCCACAACGATCGTCTAAACGGTACCTGAGATTGCTTGTGTAATTTTCTTAGCTTTATATCTTATTTATTTTTACCCTAAAAAACTAAACCATTTGCCTTTTTATTGCTTAATGTTTATTTTTTATGAAGGAAAAGAAAACATTTTTTATTTTAAAGTGTCTGTCAAAGGGGTGATTTAAGAAAAATGTGATTTAAGAAAATGGTGGCTTAAGAAAAGGGCGATTTAAGAAAAAGGTGATTCAAGAAAGGGATGATTTAAAAACGGGGATTTAAAAAAGGTGGTTTAAGAAAAGGGGTGATTAAGAAAAGAGTGATTTAAGAAATGGGTGATTTAAGAAAATAGTGATTTAAGAAAGGGGTGGCTGAGAGGTGTTGCGACGTGAGGAGGATTGCTGGAAGGCGGTGACGGCGGCGCTGGAAGGTGAGGAGCAGCGGCAGTAGCGCAGTGAGGTGGTGGTGCGAGGACGATTAGGTTTGGCGGTAGTGATGACGGCGAGGGAAGGGAGGAGGAGAAACGTTAGTATGGAGGGAGAGAGAGGGAGGTTCGGCAGCGTTTCAGAGGAGGAGAATGGTGCGGTGGTTGGTGGTTTGGGAGGAAGAGTGGTTGTTTAGGGAGAGAGGATGAGGGTGAGAGGGAAAACAGATCGAGGCTTGGAGTTGGGTATCGTTGTGCTTGTGGCTTTGATGGTGATTAGTGGTGGTGGCTGGATAAGGGTGAAGTGTGCATGCCGTGCTTGTGGCTTTGATGGTGATTAGTGGTGGTGGCTGGATAGGGGTGAGGTGTGCATGCTATCTGTCGCAACCGGGGTCGCGGCGGGACGACGCAAAAAGAATTTGTTATCGGACAGAGTCGCCACTAATGTTTATTAAAGGGAAACACTAGAAAAAACCTAAAAAAATGATAAATAGCCTACGAAACCTAAAATCTAGGTTCGAGAGTCTATTACGCGTAGGGAAGGTGTTAGCACCCCACAGCGATCGTCTAAATGGTATCTGAGATTGTTTGTGTAATTTTTTTAGCTTTATATCTTATTTATTTTTACCCTAAAAAACTAAACCATTTGCCTTTTTATTGCTTAATGTTTAATTTTTATGAAGGAAAAGAAAACATTTTTTATTTTAAAGTGCCTAAAACCAGGTAAATGCAAGTGATGATGCAACATGTTGTGTTGATGCAAAAGCTGGGTTAATTATAGAGCATATAAAATGCCATGAAATAGAATGATGAATGAAAGGTGAAATGGTTGCAAAAGGTTTTTTTTTATTTTTTTTATATGAGATGAATGATGCATGACACATGGGATGATGATGATAGAAAGAAGAGCACGCTCCTATTTGTCCTACAAGGGTAAAGACCTAAGGATGAGATACTACATTGGCCAAAACCTTAATTGGATAGGGACTATAGTCAGATTAAGTGCACTTTTCAAGGTAGGTTCTAGACTCCTAAAAGGCTCTCGGATTACCCCCGTCAGAGAGACAAGGCCCCGATGATCAAACTATTTGACGAGTAGACACTATGCCTCTCATGACAAATAGCACGATGACCGGTAATAATCCAGGTGGTGACTCAATAGTTGACGCGTAGACACTAGGTCTCTCACGACAAGTACCGAGGCACCGCTACTCCTAAGCTCGCACAGGCTCGGGTATAGAGCCCAAAAGTGCGTGTCTCACAAAGTGAAGGTGAAGTGTGTGCTTTGGGAGCATACAAACCTTTTTCCAAGAACCCTTTCCTAAAAACTACCCCATCTGCAACATAGCCAAAAAATACCAGATATAACAGTTTATTTAAATTTGCCATCTACCCTAATACCACATGCTGAAGACAAATTACATACAAGGTAGAGAAAATATGTACAAGGCAATTCAACAATAAAAAGGGCAAAATAATGAAAGGTAAAATAAAATATAAAAAGAAAGCTAAGAAAAAAAAACACAATCAACAAATGCCCGACTCTCAAAGTGTCCCCAGCAGAGTCGCCATCTGTCGCAACTAGGGTCGCGACGGGACGGCGCAAAAAGAATTTATTATCAGACAGAGTCGCCACTAATGCTTATTAAAGGGGAACACTAGAAAAAACCTAAAAAATGATAAATAGCCTACGAAACCTAAAATCTAGGTTCGGGAGTCTTTTACACGTGGGGAAGGTGTTAGCACCCCACAACGCCCATCTAAACGGTACCTGAGATTGTTTGTGTAATTTTCTTAGCTTTATATCTTATTTATTTTTACCCTAAAAAACTAAACCATTTGCCTTTTTATTGCTTAATGTTTATTTTTTATGAAGGAAAAGAAAACATTTTTTTATTTTAAAGTGTCTGTCGAGAATTAACCCGTCCTACGTACCCTCATAAGAGGCATCAAGGCTTATGTAGTTCTCAAGTGATTTAAGAAAGGGGTGATTTAAGAAATGGGTGATTTAAGAAAATGGTGATTTAAGAAAATGGTGATTTAAGAAAAAGGGTGATTTAAGAAAAATGTGATTCAAGAAAGGGATGATTTAAGAAAGGGGATTTTAAAAAAAGTGGTTTAAGAAAAGGGGTGATTAAGAAAAGAGTGATTTAAGAAAGGGGTGATTTAAGAAAAGAGTGATTTAAGAAAGGGGTGGCTGAGAGGTGTTGCGGCGTGATGAGGATTGCTGGAAGACGGCGACGGCGGCGCTGGAAGGTGAGGAGCAGCGGCAATAGCGCAGTGAGGTGGTGGTGCGAGGACGAATAGGTTTGGCGGCAGTGATGACGGCGAGGGAAGGGAGGAGGAGAAACGTTAGTATGGAGGGAGAGAGAGGGGGGTTCGGTAGCGTTTCAGAGGAGGAGAATGGTGCAGTGGTTGGTGGTTTGGGAGGAAGAGTGGCTGTTTAGGGAGAGAGGATGAGCGCTGATGGCGGTGTGATTTGGGTGAGGGTGAGAGGGAAAACAGGTCGAGGCTTGGAGTTGGGTATCGCTGTGCTTGTGCCTTTGATGGTGATTAGTGGTGGTGGCTCGATAAGGGTGAAGTGTGCATGTGCTTGTGGCTTTGATGGTGATTAGTGGTGGTGGCTGGTGAAGGGTGCGTGGCAGCTTTAGAGATGAGGGAAGGGGAGTTAGTTTTTTGTTGGGAGTGTGGGAGGAGAGAGGAAAAGAGGCTGAGTTTTTTTTTGGAGAGGGGAATGAATAAGAGTGTGTTTTCTAGATTAAGGATAGTATGGTGTGTTCTTCCCAAATCAATGAGAAGGGGTATATACATGCATGCAGTAGATGATTTTTCAGATAAGGTTAACATAATGCTAATTAACTGATAAAATTTGTTAAATATTTAATTTGAATTTATTTATAACAGATTTAGTTGTCAATTTATCAACTATATTTTTATTATTATTTTTATATTCCTGATAAATCGGGCCCAGACAAAAATGAGTGTCAATTGGCATCATATTTTTTGTTGGTTGGTTGCATAATATTTTTTATATAACTCCTAGAATTATTACTGGCATGTTGGAGAGACTAATATAGTGCAAAAATTGGGCAAACTTTTAAAGGCAAACTGACATTTGTTGGTAACGTTTTTAATGTAAAAACAACTATTTATATGCATAACTAAATAACAAAATAATTCACTAAATAACAAAATAATTCACTAAATAACAAAATGAAGTGGGAAAGCAAAGCAGAGAGATCTAGCTTGCCCATTTCCTAGCCAAGAGTCCAGGGCCTCATGGCTTCTTCTCCATACATGGATCCCAGCGTGGACCCCACCCTCAGTGCTCATAATAATTAAAATATAAAAATAATATAAGCCAATTCATTTTATGGTAATTTCCATTTTATTTTCCAGAGAAAGGTATTTCAACAAAAAGAATCGAAAAGCCCAACTTTCTGAGGAACATAAAAAAAAAAAATTCAGCAATATGAAATAGTATGCAAAATTTATTATGTTTTTTTTGCTTCGCAAAAATATCTAGACAGCTAAGAAACTAATATCTTGAGGTCGGAAATTACATTAAGTGAATAAGTTTATCCCATCAAATGTTTTTCTGTAAGTACCGTTGATAGATCACCTTGGAAGGAAGGCAAATCATATTATGCCAAAAAATGCTCCTTTTTAATGTATTTAATTGTCTTTGCAATTCTGATATGAGTATAGTGAAAGTCAAAGATATCTTTAAAAGTGTAATTTTTAAGGTTCAAATGAAACCCCTATGAAACCCCTCTTGGTTAAAAAAATATCTACATAGCAAATAAAAAATGAGCAAATGTCAGAGATAATAATAAAGTAAAATAGTATAAGCTCCAAAAAAATGGTCATTAATTTAATTTATTTATTAATTTGGTCCGTGTCTGTCATCTCAGTCACTAGAGAGAAAGCACTAAGCCGGAACGACTCACTCAGATTGCAGAAAAGCAGCGTTTGTGAGTTGAGAGAGAGAGAGAGAGAGAGAGAAGAGAAGAGAGAGAGAGAAAGAAAATCGATTTCGTTTGTGAAGCTTCTTCTTCCCAATTCATCTCTCTCCCTTTCAAACCCACCACTTCTTCTTCTTCTTCTTCTTCTCCATTTTCATCTACATGTGTCTCTGTTTCTCGTTTTCATCTTCTATTTCCTCTTCTTCAGCTTCTTCTGCTTCTGCTTCAGTCCTTCAAAGCTAGTTTCAGAATCTCAACCTTGGTGTTTTTCGATTTCACACCATCCACACATGTCCATGGCCGGAACAACCTCTTCCCTCTGCACGTGGCTCGTCGCCGCTTGCATGTCAGTCACGTGCGACGCCGACCGTCCCAGAACCTCGCATGCGACGTTCCGCTCCTCCAAGAGGTCTCGCAGAACCACCAGGGCCTTCATTTCCTCGCTCTACGGATCCATCACTTCCCTCCACCCCTGCGACCACTTCGCTTCTTCCCCTGACAATGTCTTCGGATCCAAACCTTCCAATTTCAATCGCAGCCACAAGCGTCTCAATCGACACCCTCATTCTGGTAATCCCAAGTTCAGATTTTTCTGCTGATTTTTCAGATTGTAGATTGTGCCCTTTATTGGGTATTCTTCATTTTTCCATTCTATACTTGATTGTCACATCTGGGTTTTCCTTTCCAGTAACAAAAGGATGCGTTTTTCTGAGCTGTTCATTAAAAGTTCATGCTTTTGGTTGGGATCTTTGTCTATGGTTGGTTTGTTTTTTGTATTATGTGGATTTTTGGTTTAATTTCCATGTTCGTTTTACCTGCTCCGTTGCCTCATTGTGTCAAGGAAAGTAACGTGGTTAGTACTGGGTGGGCACACACACATGTCACTTTACTCTACAATTTGCATTTCTTCGTATTTAACGAACGGATATGCATAAAGAATAAACCCTTCCAAAGTTTTCATTAATTTATTTTTTTAATGGTCACTTCAGTGTTCTTGCAATTTCATGGAGGTTGTTCATCACATGCACTGAAAATTACTTTAAACAAGATAAAACCCTTGTGAATTTTCCTTTTGCACTCAAATAAGAGTCCCAATGAAGTGTTCCTGAAGCTAAAGTTGAAAATATCCAACTCTGTCTCTGTTTGGCGGATTGATTTTGTTACTAGGTTGCAAAATAGAGAAATTTCTGGGAAGAAACTGCATCATAAGTGGTTTGGCTGCTAGTTCTTCAGTATTTTCAACTCTCTGAACATGTCTATACTCTACGGTACAATGGTACCTTTGTCATCCATGTTTGGTAGGGTCTGGTTCAGCAATCTATATTTTTTTATTCTAAACAATGGATGGATATTTAGGCCTCTTTCAATATGACAAGGTTTCAATTTCATAGCATTTTTGTTGTTTAAGGTTTCTGTAACCAGGTTGCTTAAACCTAGGCATATTTGTTCGTGGCCGGTGGTTGTATTCCTTGACCAATGTTAATGTCCACCTCCTTGAAAATGGAAGAATATGCTTGCATTACTTAGTTTTAAGCGTTTGACTTTTCCTTTATTGCAAGGCTTGGCATTACATTTTTTGAATGACAGGGCCTCCAATCCAAAGTTGTGCTGATGTAGAAGGATGCCAATTTATAAACCTGACTTTTATGTCCCATTATTCATATTTCATGTTATAATTGCTCAGTGCTGACCTATGGCTTGGAATTGTAAACTTTCAAGGTAAAACGATGGCTGTAGCATTGGAACCTGCCCAAGAAGTCACAAAACCAAAAAAGCCTCCTACAAAGCAAAGGCGAGTTGTTGTGACAGGCTTGGGCGTGGTTACACCACTTGGTCATGATCCAGATGTCTTCTACAATAATTTACTTGATGGTGTTAGTGGTATAAGTGAGATTGAGACTTTTGATTGTGCAGAATTTCCAACTGTAAGTTATTCTAACTTCAATTTTATTTCAGTTGTTTCCTGCCGCAGATTTTGTTCTGATTTTTTTTTGTCCAGAGGATTGCTGGTGAAATTAAGTCTTTCTCAGCTGATGGCTGGGTAGCCCCAAAACTATCAAAGAGAATGGACAAATTTATGCTCTATATGCTAATAGCTGGTAAAAAAGCCTTGGTTGATGGTGGGATTACTGAAGATGTGATGGATGAGTTAGATAAACGCAAGTGTGGAGTTTTGATTGGCTCAGCAATGGGTGGCATGAAGGTGACCGACCTTTACTTTCTAGCATGTTGAGATTCAACATTTGAAGAAAAAAAAGGACTTTTGTTGTGTTCTATAGTTCAATTTTATATCTAAAAGCATCATAAGATTGTCAAGAAGTTGTAACAGCTCTTATTATGGCATTGGTTGGTTGACCATTTGTTGTTTTTGTGTGCTGAACAGGTTTTTAATGATGCTGTTGAAGCTTTGCGAATATCATATAAGAAGATGAATCCTTTCTGTGTACCTTTTGCAACGACAAATATGGGTTCTGCCATGCTTGCAATGGATCTGGTTTGTTTGAATAGATTTTAGGGCTTACTGTATTAGTTTTACTTGTAAGTTTCTATATTTTTTTCCTGGCCATGTTTGATTAACGATTTTTTTATCGATTCCAGGGATGGATGGGCCCTAATTATTCCATCTCAACAGCTTGTGCTACAAGTAACTTCTGTATACTGAATGCAGCAAATCATATCATTAGAGGTGAAGCTGTAAGTACTTTACTTTGATACTTGCTCTTAGGATCCTGGACTTCTTCTCCAAACTTTTTTTTCTTTTAGTGTTTCTATTTTGGCATGAAAATGTGGTTTAATGAGATTTTCATTTTATCCAAATGTGCTAACAAATTTAATAGAAGTGAATTTTTTCTGCAGGATGTGATGCTTTGTGGTGGCTCAGATGCTACTATTATACCAATTGGTATCCTTTTATTTCTCTCTTCATGGCTTGTACGGACTCATCATGCCATGAATCTGATATTTAACCAACAATCATTGATGCAGGTTTGGGAGGCTTTGTGGCATGCAGGGCACTCTCACAGAGAAATACCGATCCTTCCAAAGCTTCCCGCCCTTGGGATAAAGTAATACTCTAAAATTCTTGTTGCTTTTTACCCCTACTTAAGTTGGATGAGTATTCCTTGTCTTTTATTGTAATCTATAGCGTTTACCTTAATAAGACCTTTGTGAAATTTGGAAGGTCCATCAAGCCAACTTTGTTTGTTAAATTAGGCACAGTTATTTATGGGAATTACTACTTCAGATTTGCGATAAGATTCCGAAGCTCTTGTACAGCGATTAGTTTTGTAGGACTTTTTTGTGTTTTTTATTCTCTATCTTTAATTGTTTGAGGATTCTTTATCCTCCATATTTTTTGTACTATCTTTTTCTAAGACTAATTCTAATACAACTTATTTTACAAAAATAAAATCCAGAAACACAAAAATTACATATTATTTTTGAACACCTAGGATACAAAGATACCAACTATCAAAAGTTTAAAAAGCAATACAACAATAAGAATCTGTAAAGGATTGCAGATATAACAGAATAAAAGTCAACTAGAAATTCTGCTTAATTTCCTAAGCTGGCATAAAGCACCAGTTTTGATACTCATTAAACTTGAATTTACTTTAACTAAGTAATGAGTACTTGAATTACTATGTCACAGAAATTAAATGCTTGCAATGCTTGCCGTTTTGGTCTTTATATTTATCCTTTTCTTCACCATGTCCTGATCTTGTGTTTTTAACCATCAGCTAACGCTTGTGATATTACAGAATCGTGATGGATTTGTCATGGGGGAAGGGGCTGGAGTTTTGCTCTTAGAAGAATTGGAGCATGCTAAGGTACTTATAATTTGATCTCATAATCGGAGAAAAACATGCCTTAACCTCGTTAGGATTTACCTCATTCTTCAGTTCCCTCCATTAGTATTTAGATGCTTGATGCATCTGTTGTAACTTGTTTTAGGATTGTTCTTCATACTTGTTATAACTACCCATTATTTTTCATTTTATCGCAATCTTTATTTGACATTCATATCATCCCTAAATAAAGTATATCTATCCCTTTTGACTTTGGAAATATCCAATCTTTTACCTTGCAGAAAAGAGGTGCAGTCATATATGCAGAATTCCTTGGTGGGAGTTTTACCAGTGATGCATATCATGTAACTGAGCCACGTCCTGATGGTAAATATTAAATTTTCAAGGTCTTTTGTATTCATGTAATCTTAACAACATAAATCATCTGTAACTGTACTGATCAGCTTAGTATAAACATCTTGATGAGCATGATCTGGGTCTAAAAGTACCTCTACCCTTTAGGATCTCAAGAGAGAACAATGAAATAAGACAAGGGTGTGGCATTTTCTTCTTGTTCCTTATTATATTGCTTACTTTTTGGAGTTTTTTCATGACAATAATAGTACAGAAGCTTAAAGCTGCATTCTTTAGTCTAACTTTTAATAATTCATGCTATGTTTCAACACTTTTGTTCATATGGATGCCTAAGCTTCTACTTTTGTAGCATCTATCAGTTTGAATTAAGAAAAATGAGGCTTTTTTATGATGAAGTGGTTGCACCGTCTGGAAATGCATGTGCATCTTCTATATGTGCTTGTGATATTTTAGAAAAGGAGGATGGGGAAGCGAAAATGAGTGTAAATTTTCCCTTCCTTGCAAGGTTGTCAACTCGAGAGTTTATGTAAACTCTTACGAGTTTAACTCGTGCACAAAAATATATTTAAAAGACCATAATAATGATGAAAACACACATAAAATGATCTGATATCTAAACCATGAGTTCATTTAATTTTTTTTACACAAGTTCTGAATCTATATCAAGAATATATTACAGTGATAATACTATAATTAACATGTAACAGCAACAAATAAATGAGAATTTAGCAAAGGTGTTTGTAAAATGAGTTCATAGCTGATTTGACTCGATTTAGCAACCTGGTATCGTAAAATTTGTTACAAGGTAAATCACGATTTTAACAACCATGCTTCCTTGCACCTTTTCCTCTTTGCAAGGTGCTTGTGATTTATAAGTCGAAGAATTTCATGATCAAAGTTCATATATAGCTGGTTGAAAATGGCTATTAGTTGTCATTTGGTTTGCAATTACGATCGTCATGTCTAAACTCTGGCAAGGCATGTTCTGAAAGAAAATAAGTGCATATGTATCTTTCTGGTCACTTATAAATCAAATGTGGAGCTTCTGCATTCAGATTTGTCTAATGTGACATGTTTCTTTCTGCTATTACAAATTCTATGTGATTGAGACCTACAATACTATAAATCATCTTATCATCTTAAAATTTTTGGAATGTCTTACACTTCAATCATGGCAATTTTAGTATACTATAAGTGATTAACTACTTGGGTGAGAAATGATATTCCTTGAGATCACTCCAGGCTCAAGCTCACTTATGTTTTTCAATCCCATCTCAAACAGGGGCTGGCGTAATACTTTGCATTGAGAAGGCATTAGCTCAGTCTGGAGTATCAAGGGAGGAAGTGAATTACATAAATGCACACGCCACATCCACACCAGCTGGAGATCTTAAAGAGTACCAGGCTCTTATTCATTGTTTTGGTAAAAACCCCGAGGTAAATTTCCTTTTTTTTCTTTCATGTTCTTATGACTTGCTAGCCAATCCAAAGGTAACTATGACTTGGTGCTCTCTTTAATTGTTTTGATTTGCACTGTTATTTATCATTACTGTCATGCTTAGCAAGGTGTCTTTGTGTACAGCTAAAAGTGAATTCTACGAAATCTATGATCGGTCATCTACTAGGGGCAGCTGGTGGTGTAGAAGCAGTAGCAACAATTCAGGTGAAAATGGATGAATCACTTTTTTATGAAATGTGAATAGTAGGCGACGTTTTTGCAATGAAACATATCTGATAGCATGTTTTGGATTAACTTTTCTTTTATCAGAATCAATTTTAAAACCTAGAAGCTACTCACATAAATTTCTCTCTAGAATTGATTTTGGCTCTAGAATTACTTGTAGAAGAACTTCAAACATGCACTGAGCTTATTTCCCCCATTATGTAGGCAATCAGAAGTGGGTGGGTTCATCCTAATATCAACCTAGAAAACCCAGATCAAGGAGTGGTATGTTAACCTCTTGCAACATTTGAAATTGTGTCATTTCATTTACATTGTTTATAATCATATAATTTGGCTGTCTAAAATAAATTTTAAACCAGGATGCTGGAGTGCTTGTTGGCCCAAAGAAAGAGAGACTGGATATCAAGGCGGCGTTATCTAATTCATTTGGTTTTGGGGGTCACAATTCCTCAATCATATTTGCCCCTTATAAGTGAAACAACAGATTTCACAATAGTACTACTTTCCTATAATTATAAACAAGGTATGTTTTGTTTAATTAAGAAGGTTATGTTTTGGTATTTGTTTGTTTCTCTTCTCCATTTTAAAGTCTGTTTTTATTATCTTCACCACAGTTGCTGAGTACCCAAGGCAATGTTATTGCATCTTAACTCCACTGTTTGGTTGGGTGGAAATATATGCGGTGGGTAAACAAACAAAAACTATTGGGATGGCATTGTGTTGTACCTACAGAATCAGAATGCTCAAAGAATATCTAGTGTGGTAGCAAGGGGGCCAATCTATCTATCTATATCTTTATAGCATGCATGAATGGCTAGAGTAGGAGCATGACCCTCTTTGATGTAACCTTTTAACAACCTCTTTGATGGGGAGGGATACTACTGTGTTTTGTTTCATTCTCATTTGTATAAATAGACCCTCGTGGCTAGGCAATAGTGCAACAATAAAAACGAGTTTCCGTGATTCTTCACTGAGATTTCTTGAGGTTGGTTGGTTGGTTTCAATTGAATGAGGATTTTGACTTTTGGATACTGAAACTGGCAGAATTTATAGTGACTACTACGTCTTCCCAAGACTTTTTATGACCAACTGCATGAATTATAATTCATGTGTCCAACATATAGCAATGGACAGTATCTCTTTATTAAATAAGTATGGTGAGAATTTCTCTAGTTTTCGTAGAAAACCATGTCTATTGTTTGAAATTTATGTCATTGTAACATGCTGTTGTCCTTGCTTCAAATTTCGTTTTCAAAGTGGCATTTTTTTAATCAATAACTAAAGTATGAAAATGAGTTATGACTTGATTTAGTTAGGTAAGCTGTTTAATGTTGGATAAATTAATTCAACCAACCAACCAAATCTACTATATATTTATTTTAATGTTACTTTCCACCCAACCCCTGAGGATTCGAAACAGATCTTCCATACTATATGGGGGAACAATCAATACTACAGTACTCCTTACTCTCAAGTGTTTTTTCTCTTAAAATAAAAATTAGTAACCCTACAATTACAATAGGTAGCGCTTTTGAATAAACAAGGGATTGTTAAAAGAGTATTTTCTTCCAAGTACTACAGAGCTCTTTATTCATGCCATAACAGGTGTCACCGCATCTTAAGTTTACGTCGGAGTCTGATGTGTGTAAGTAAGGAAAGTGCATTTATATAAAAGTTTTAGTTTTTAAATGAGTCTCGGTTGTGAAGTATTTTTGTCGTAAACCCAACCCCCACCACCACCACAGGCTTAGCCCAAACACAACACATAATCTACCATCCAACTGAACTCAACCACCAGTGAACCACCATAATAGTTTTCATACCACCTTGGCCCATACTCGCACAACATCCTCCTATTTCCTGTGCCAAACCCCAACCTTCAGACAACCCCATCTGGCGCAGGTCGAGCCTACATCTGGGCCTAGGTAGGTTCGTCTGGGGCTTGGTGCAACGGAGGCTCACCTTAGTTGGGATTTCGCAGCCTGTAACTATGGTTGTTGTGATTTGGTGGAGCTTAAGGAAAGAGGGTAGTTTGAAAGGGGCGAGAGGTGGTGGTCTTGGATTTAGGGTTTGCAACGACATCGACTGTTTGGTTCACGACGAAAGGGGTAGAGGTGCTGATCATGGAGTATGTTCGGTTGCCACCGCGAAGGTGTGGTTTCAGGTTGCAAGGGTTTTGGGTGGTTCAAGCGTTTGACTATTGGTGTGAATTGAAGAGGTACAAGGTGGGAATGGAAGGATCTTACGGGAAGATGCATAGGACTAGTTGTGCTTCGAGGAGTAGAAGAGTAGCTATGACAACATTGTTTTTCATCTATTGCTTTTAGGAAAGCGTGTGGGAATATGGCACTCTCAAGAGGATCGACATTGTGACATCATTGGGAGGCCTAAGATTAGGTCGTTGAGTCTTCTATCGCCAGACGAGGATTAGAATTTATATTTGAATTCATGGTTTCTTTTGTCACTTTTTTGTATCTGTCAACTTAATCAGATAAAAAAGATGATTCTTTTTCTTCACTTGAAACTAAATAAGATTTGCATTTCCCAGAATGATGTAGAAGAGATAACAGGAAAGAAAAACGTGGAAGGGCATGAGAGTGGTGAGATCAAGTTATGGGTAGGTTCTAGGTGGGTGGTTGGAGGGGGTGGTGATGGTGGCACATGTGGTGGAGGGGCAAGACAAAAGGTCTTGTTGCAAATTACGAAACCTTTACATGTTGGTAAAATATCTTATTTACTCTCAACTACTCACCAGTATACCATAAGAGCTTTTTCAACTTACTCATATTAGACATCCCTAATTTAATGCCTTGGTCCTGTGCCCCGACATCTATCTTTTTTTTTTTTGTCACAGGGGAAAATGAAAAGAAAAGAAACTACAAAGAAACGCAACTTCCTCACAGCAAAGCAACACAGCACATGAGTGAACAAGCTAAAGTAATCACGAAAATCTTTAGCAACATAATTTGGAGGGTCCAAAGAGGAAGAATTCAAAACAATATTCACCGCTTGAACAGAGTCAAATTCAAGAATGAGAGGAGCAATCCAATCTTTAGCAATTTGTAGACTCCATTTAATTGCAACAAGCTCAGCAAACAAGGGATTACTAGGACTATCAAAGGATATAAAACCTTTTTTTTTCCAAATGCCAAGATTATCACGAACAACCCCACCAGAACTCAGTAAGTCTGAACAATAACTTCCATCCACATTAACTTTGAGATAACCAGGAAAGGGGGTTTCCAAACTCTATAACGAAAAGTAAGCTTAGCAGAAAAAGCCTGCTTCGGATTGAAGTAAAATTTATTTCAGAAATACTAAATTGATAAATAAAATTTACTCTTATTTTTATTTTATAAAACGTCCGCTTTGGGAAAAAGATAAACGATTTTAAATCAGAAAAAAGACGGTGATCAGTGCAACGGGAATCATGGAAAGTCCAGCAAGAAGCCAAGGCAACTAGTGAGGAATTACGTTCAAAACGAGTACGAGTAATTAAAAATGTACAAAATAGCTAACTAGACCAGGCAGAATACGTTACTCAAAGTCACATTTAAAACATAATTGTTTCAATTGTATCACGAAATAAATCAATTTAATACATGAATTATAAAATATACATGAGAATTCGTGTACAAATAACATAACATGCATTATTTCATCCGTAATGTAAAACAGGCCGAAAAGCCTGTTTCTCTTTCTCATTAATTAAATACATGAAAATAAAACATTACAATTCACTTAGCTTAACTTCATCTATAACTTAGGAGCTTCAAAATTGGTATGATGCTGTGATTTTATCTAAACACTGCAAAACATGACACGACAATCGACACTGGCGCTACTTACATTTTTTTCTTTCCTTTGCCACCTTTCTTGTGAGACTTTTTTAGTTTCAAACCTTTTAGGGACAGCACACCAGAGGCACTCTTGCCTTCAAGCTTTTTTGTCATCTTCACAACACTGGCCATACCTTTCCTTGCAGCAGTCCGCTGCTGTGGCCGACGACTCATCATTTTCCGATCAAGTGGCCAATATGCGTAAGGTTCAAGCTTGTCCTTCCTCTTAACATCTCCACTAGCTTTTTTGCTAGCATATTCCTTTCCTGTGTAAGCCCAACCAGAGTCTGATGTTTTTCTCCGCTTCTGGGCTTTAGTTCCTGACTTTGCAGACAAATGACTATCACGCTCACTCCTAGCATCATAATCTGGGTCGTCAGGTTTTTTATTCTTCCATTCCTCTTCCTCACGGATAATCAAGCGTCCTTCAGAATCCACCTCCATCTCGTCATCTAATCTCGACTTTCTTTTGAGATTATCAGACGATCTAAGAGCTGACCTTGTTTTCTGCCGATCAAGCAAATCAAGTGGCTCATCATCGGATTGGTCAGAAAAGTGCTCAGGCAAATTCTTCTTTAGTCTGATATTGGACCTAGATAGAACAAGCACCAGTTAGTCAAAAAAAATTTTCAGAACACTTCTTGCTTGGACAGGTTCTAGATTACCCATCATAGATAACTACAAATTTACGCAATACATTCTGCATTTAATAAAAAAAGGATCAAAAGCATGCTAAATCCAAGACTAATAACTCTCAGTACTTACATTACAATCAACTCAATGAAGCAGAGTATTGAAAAGAATTCATGAGAAGAATAAACAAAATAAAAGGTAAAGTTTACCGAAATGAAGATGCGGCTGAGTTGAGACGTAAAGACTTGCCCCCTCTGGACATTGTTTTGGCATTCAGGTATTCTGCATCACTATTGCCGCTATCGCCATCAAAATCCGAGAATATTTTTGTGTGATTCCACCTACTTTGCCTGAAAATAGTTTCATGATATGGCCAGGTGCAGCTTTAGATATGGATTGCAATTTTAACTTAGCATATACGCTAAAATAAATTGATTAGGGCTTTCATCGTGCATTATATTCAACATTACAAGACTAATCGAAGAACCGAAATAATACCCTTTTACTGACATTCAAGGAACAAAATGTCAATATTTTTGGGAACAACAAGCATGCCATTTAAAAAAAGCTGTTTATGTCTTGAAAAGAATATTGTTGGTCAATCATACATAAAAACCATTCTGTCACTTATATAACTTCTCGCTGGAAGTAAATATCCTTCTCGCTGAAAATAAAAAGTAGTTTACTAAAAGCTCAATGTATACTGGTACATATATATGTAAAACGCCAGTACATCAATGGACATGAGGACGATATTCAAAGTTCCACATTATAAATCATGCAAATAAATACAAGATCATACCTGGATGTAGTTGCTTTTGAATGATGAGATCTAGTTTCTTCAGATTTAGCACCCCGATTCCTCTCTTTCCGCTCCTTGATCTGTTTTAAAAATGGATTGAAAAGTCTAGAAAGAAATTTATATAAGAGAATTATTATAATTCTGTTCAACAAACCTTGCGAATGTTGGATAGAAGTTTAACATGTTCCTCAGGCAAAACTGCTTTAACAGCCTCCAGTCCACACTTCGTGACAAGCATTCCCAAAATAAGTTTAACCTGAAAAGAATTTGAATCTCACTGTTTACAATCTGAACCACCTAGCTACAATATTGAGATAACAGCCATCCATAACAAATCAATGAAATTGCATTAATTAATTATATAAAACATGATCACGTAAGACAACCCAAACCAACCTTTGCTTTGAAATGATTTTTGGTGTTGTCTTGCCACTTCAGCAAACCCTCCACCATGCTTCTGAGGTGCAATTGCAACCCTTCTGCTTGTGATTTGGCTACTAATACCTTTAATAAACCTAGATTAGCCTGAAGCATGAGGTGACAGGACACTTAATTAGCAGGTCAAGGAAATAAAAGCAGCCAGTAATTCATTTAACCAACAAATAAAAGGAAACAAACCTTAATTATCTCTCTATTTTTCCGCTGGAGGAGGAGAAACGCGGATGGAAGCAAGTTAAAAGCAGTTAAAACAAGATCAGAGAACTCGTAAGCCAAACGAGCTAAACCTTTGGCTGCTGCACTTATCATATGTGGACTTTCCCCAGCAAGGCCGCCAGCAACCTAAGCTCACAAAACAGCACAAAATAGAATTACTCCATATGGGAATCCTATAAATTATACATTTTTAAACCAGTTATTTGAAGATGAGGACATGTAAGACCAGAAAAAAGAAGAGGGCTGATGTTGATTACAAATGAGGATGTAAAGCATGGAAATTTAAATTGGACATTTACCATGTTGAAAATCTGATACAGGTTTTCTCTGTTCCCACCTCTCTCCTCATCCCCAAATGCATGGGCAATTTCAACAAGAATATCATAAGCCCTGTTCCTGGTTTTTTTATTAGCCTGCAAGGATACTCTTTCAAATTTAGCACCTCAGCAATCTTCTGAAGTAAAATTAGAAGCTACTGACGAATAGAAGTAATGTCCATGCAAAACATCTTTTTATCCTTCTCTCAACACTACACACAATTACAGTCACACACTACTAAAAATCACATAAAAATTAATCACAAACAGCTTATTGACACAGCAAACACAAGAATAACCATCCCACCCCATATCAACAGTTGAATTTTTCATCCAAAGAAAAGTGATGATTCAGAGAAAAAAGGGGGAAAATCAGAGGGTGGTGCTAAAAAAAGGTCAAGTGCACATACACTCAAACTTTCCATGGCTGTCACTAACCCAAAAAAAATGTAAATCTAAAAATTACAGAAAAATTTCAGCCATGCTCCATCATTGACTATTTACATCATCGATTCCTCTCCAAGCCCCCAAACAATGGACTCTAGTAGAATAAAAGAAACGATGTCAAACCAGGAGCACACCTGATTTCTATATACTAATACTAGAAAAAATGACGGATGTCAGAATCCACAACTAATCTGAATCATGTCCTTCAAGTTGCCTTGCTTTTTACCACATCATTTCAAACAAAGTTTTACCATAGCATTCTGTTAGTTTATATCCGGTATTTAATTGATTGGGCTAATATGTAATTGAAGCTCAAGGCTTCCTATATATGGACCCATCTGTGCTTTCTGGAACTACAGGTCTGCTTGAGATGCAGAGATCTCCCCCATGAAGGATCTTAGTGAAAAACGTAAGTACCTGACGTTATTTTACCCTTACATACCATCATTTTGGATGATGCCAGGGCTACGTAATGTTGTGTGTGTTACACTGGAAAATTGGAAACACTACACGTTTCATGTTGCAGGAACCTGGTTGCCCTATGTGGTTCGTAAATGAATGTGCAACAGTGTACTAATAATTAAAAGCTATAAGATCACGATGAACCATTGCACAAAGCACCTGCCCCCAAAATGTGTGGATAATCAAGAAATGTGCCAACCCCGGAGAAAATGCAGCAGAGCAAATAAAACACATTGCATACTAAATCATTTATTACAAAAAAAAGCTGCATGGAAAAGGGCACCTGAAAATGCATGGCTAATATGTTTCAACAATTAACATATTACCTCTTTAAGAGCGAGTATTATTTCAGTAAGGAAAGAACCAACAATTTCTCGCCAGTGCTCCAGATTATCCTGCATGCACGCATAATTTCTTATTTTTATTATTTACAACATATTAGATGCAGCAAGATAAAAACATGTCTCAGGTTAACAAACATGGAAGCAACAGCTCTGCTTTGAATACCTTTGACTTTGAGACATGGACTATTAAGAAGTAAAGGCAATCAAGCCTGTAACGTTTGGCAGAAAAATGGCATGAAGGAAGAATGTCAATCATAAGCCCAAGCAGTTCCTCAAACTTCGAAGAAACAAAATCATCTTTGCTCTGTCAAGAATAATCCAACGACAAAACTGTCAGCTGAAATACATTAGTAGCATGAAACTAGTTTAGCAACGACAAAACTGATTTATGCGCTAATTTGTGGTGATCCAAGAAGATAACGCACATAAATAACGTATTTGATTATCACTTCAACAACTTAACCATCAACTCAAAAAAAATCAAGCTACTACTTTATTTCTGACAATAACCATAACCAGACAGCAGTGACAAAGCCTTTTAGTCAAGTTAGAATATGAATATACTTTTACGAGATCGAATGATCAAATCACTAAATTAATGGAGTAGTGTATAGAAATACCTTGAGAATGATTGAAAGTACTTTGTATGCCTTCTTCTGCAGGACACCTTCAACATCCTGCAAATAATAATCGCTATGACCATCCTTAATTTCCTATTTTGAAAAGAGGTTTCAGAAATTCACAAGTATGCACTATATCTCTCAGCCAAACCTGAAATGCTGGCTTTATTGCTTGAAATAATAAAGCAATACACTCGTCATTTAAACCAGGCAACAGGGAAACTGCAAAATCAAGAAGCTGTGCCCTGGAATAAAAATAAATTATGTAAAATAAATGGAGACACCCCACAAGAAAATAAGATAACTTGAGTAAAATGCACAACAAACTAAAACAGTTTTCCACATCATAAAAAAATCTTAGACACAATGGAGAGAAATAGATGATAATCAAAACCTGATAACTAATGGAGACACATTATTTGATGTATCATCAATCTGCATAGAATCTTTCAAATTGCCTGCTTTACTGGCCTTTTGAGTGCATTTATAAAGCTGCCACATTTTCTCTCCAAATAATTTGCATATGTATTCACTATCAGCTATAGAAGCAATGTCACCAATAGTGCGCTGTAAATGAAGTAAAATCATTATTAACTTCTGGTAGGAATTAAATGTAACAAATAAAGGACCAGTTCAATTCTCAATGCTGAAGTAATGAAGAAACCTACAAAAAATAAAGCACTTAATAATCTGTTCATTTAAAGGGTAAACCACAAAATATTAATGTCCAAGAACTTGTCTATATGACAGCATTCTAAGTTTTAGGAGCCAACCTTTAGGGATGAAAGATGGGACCTTGAACAAATTTCGAAAGGAACATTACTGACATAAATTGCCCTGATATCAAAATCAAGTATTGATTTTTCAACTTAAGGAATGAAAACAGTTGCTATTCGAGAACATTTCGAAAAATTACCATCAATCTAATGAAGATCTGTGAGCTTTACTTAGCCTCGGATCTGCCTATCTATGCAATATACCCCTCACAATATTCACTATTGAAGGACTAAAACTTGAAATAACACTTCCAGATACTATAGAACTAAAGACTAATAATACAAATCAATATGCTCTTCAAGCCCACACCATCACTGTTAAATTTCTTTAATTAACGATGAATACTATTTAAGAAACAGTAGAGCACATATTTAGACTATATCTACTTAAATCATGACTTAAAACTGATTTCCTAGGCAAATGAGTGAGCTTGGACAATGATATATATATATATATATATATATATATATATATATATATATATATATATATATATATATATTATTTCTTTGACACTGACCTACATATATGCCCTAAATCGTTGCGCCACCATAATGACTTCTAGAGGACGTTATTATCAGTAAATCAGATGAGCTTTACATGACAATAGCTGCAATATAGAATTACAGTGAAAACTAAAACATGTGCTCCAGATAATAAAAGGATGGATAGCAAACATGTAGGGAACAGAAAACGTAGAACCATTTGAGAACAATAGCATACAGATTGGAAAGCTCTAATTTAATGTTATGCCAATATACATGATCATTGTCAAACAACCAATAATCCCAAAAGTTTAATGATTTTATATTCTATTCTAACACGCCCCCTCACGCAAGAGCCCACTTGGAATTGAAGCGTGGACAAAGCACATGTCGACCTATACCATGTGCTGAAATTCAACTTTTTTATGAGAAGAATTGGGGGCGGCAGGGATTGAACTCTAGATCACTTAATCATAGAGGCTCTGATACCATGTCAAGAAACCAATTCTCCTAAAAGCTTAAGCTGTTGGGTAAGGGTCACATGAATGATTTTATATTATATTCTAACAATCATGTAAGGGAAGCAGACAATCTGCTTAACTACAAGATATTGAAGCAACTATTACCAATTATAGTACCTGCAAACAACCACCATCATCTTTTGTAGTATTCAGGAATACTTCTGACAGATCTTTCAGCAAGTTCCTTGCAGATGACTTCAGCTCATTCAGATTTTCTGTTGCTACCTGCTGCGAATAATGAGCCAAAACTTCTTCTTTGACCATATCTTGCCCGGTACTATCCGGGTCATTTGAGTCCTTAATATTCTTGTTCTGTTGAATCAGAAGCTGCAAACTAGTGCAAATTATTCCACGAATATGGGGTTCTTCTTTTAGCCTCTTACGTAAATGTTTCTCCAGACACTTGAAACTTTTGGCTGTGTCCAAAGGATAGTTGCAAAATGAGGGCAGCAAAGACCATAAAGAGTAAGCAAGTGCATCCGCATTCCTTGACGACACCGTGAGTCCCCGATTCTCAAGCTGCAAAAAGTACAAAATGGAAATGAATATCATGCAAAGCAACAATAATGCACCTCATAATTAAATGTTTCATACCTTCTGAGCCTTCTCCTTTACACGTTCAATCATAGGCAAAATCTCTTCTGTAAAATAGTTTAATCGCGCGCCAACAATATATTGTTTCAGAATTGGAAAAAGCCAAATATTTGCATCAGATAAATCTTCGGCCTCCAAATTCAGAGGTATTAGGGATAATAAAGTTTCAGGTCCCATTGCAGCAAGAGCTGATCCAACGCATACATGCAACTGCATATAAGAATGTACAGTAGTCCACATTAGTAGTTTGTTGCACATAATAATTTATAAAATTAAGGAAGTTCCCAGATCATCCAACAACAACCAACAAATACATGATATTGGCTATGAAATGAACAAAGAAAAAAGGAGCACTCAAAATCACCAACAGTTATAGAACATATAAATCAACAGATATTCAATACTGTAGCTCTGACAGCTATTTTTGTTACCGGCTAATCATAAATGCATTATTTGTCAACAAAACTAAATACCCACGTTGATACATATTACATGGGATAAACCCAGATTTGTCACCTACAATAAGAGAGTTGTTAAAAAACACCTATTAACTTTTGAATCTTCAACATTACAATATAATCCAAAAGACATCCAACTTTTTACAGGTCAGCTCATACAAGAAACTGTTCGAAATTGGGACATATGGCCCTGGCTAGGAATATAGAACATATCCAAGGAAATTGAATATGATCTAGAACTCCACTTAGATAGAAATTTGGTTAAAAGTTAAAAGTGACATAGAAAATATAGTTACACCTGTTTCCTAAAAGGAAAATCTTCATCAGGCAGCTTTTGCATATCTTCCAAGTTTTTGAGTATTCCTCTCATAAAATAAGGAGAATAATTTCCTGCACATATAATAGCAGTGATCTCAAATATTAGACGAATGAGAATACAAAAAGATCGTATGCAGAAGCTAACAAAGAAACAAGGAGAAGCACAACATGGTGCTGTAGATAAATTAAACTATAATAATACATACCAAAGATTAATAAGTCAATATAAAAAAGTTAAACAAGTATTGACAGAAATCAAATTACCTAATTTTTTAAACAAAGCTGAAACAACTTGAAATACTCTGTCCCAGACATCAGCATAGTGATAATCAAGTAAGCTCTCAATAGTTGCACAAATTTTTTCAATAATCGTGGGCCCTGACCTCCTTGGTTCTTTGTTTTTGCTCAAAGTGAGCTGATCCACTCCCTGTTTAATCAAACTTTCATCGATACAAGAATTGATCATGCTTTTGAGTGCATCGGTGGCTGCATATATGGCCTCTTCATGTTCAGATGCTAAAATATCTGCATATTCAAGAGAAGAATAGTATACTTCCATAGTTTCCTTCTGAAAAAAAAGTGACTATATGCAGACACAATAGAGTTCACAATATCTTACCTTTGAGAGCATTAAAAACAATGGGAAGCTTAATTATGCATAGTTGTCTGTTTAGAGAATGAGTTTTATTCATTCCAGCATCAAGCAAACGAGCAGTAAATGTCAATCCGTCTCCAGACATCTCATTTGATGAGATGGAAAGAGCTAATGAGCTTAACAATTCAAGTAGGGCTTCAGGGGAAATTTCTGCTGTAGGGTAAAGACAGAGAAAATTCAAACCATCTGTTATGCGCCTCGTGACTAGGGGTTGACGCAGATCCAAGAGAGTTTTGAAGTACTTAAGAATGCTGGTCTTGTATTTTAGTGACAAAAAAGGCAGACATTCTTTCAAGGCATCAAGAACATACAGAACCTGCTGTGCTCCTTTAGTTCCTTCACCAGTATTTGAATTTGCCCCACCCGCAAGCAAAAGAAACCTTTCAAGTAAGCTTGTGACACCTTCGCTTGCAGATGCCAGAAGTGGAGAATTTTGAAAGTTTAACAAGACATCACGAAGACACAAATGAGATTGCCTTCTAACCTGTGGAAAGATATAGTTAGCACACAACATTCAAGTATGCACCCATGTTTAGAAAGCATCATGTGTCCAAAATCAGGACCAGAAGCTGACGAGTAGAAAACTAACCAAAAGCCATGTAACCTTCCTACGCTCCTCTATATCTATGCATTTCCCCCAAGTTAGAATTCAAACATTAAGAAACACAGGCTCAACGAAATAAAAAAATGTAACCTCAAGCCATCACCAACTTTCTTGAGCTATAATTCAGGCTATAATGGATTAAGACCCCAAAAAAAGGTGGCTGTGAATTTTGAATTTTTTTTACATATCATGAGGGTGGTGGAGGAAGATTAAACACTAGTTAAGACCAAACCTGCGGCAAAGTACATATTCTATTAGAGCACGATCAACTAAGCTCAATAGTCCTAGGAAAGAGTTTAACGATCAACCAAAGGCAATGTGCAAACTTTCTATTATAAAGTTTTTATATACTGTAAATTTTCACAATCAACTAAGCTCAACCTATATTAGAATACGATCAACTAAGCCATTACTAGTACTACTAACACGCTACAAAATCGGAAAGGCTAGTTCAAAATTCAAAGATAAGTACCTTAGGTCGTGAATCAGTGAGGAAACCCAACAAGACATTGAACAAGGGAGACACGTCAGACCAGTCGACACTGTCCCTGCTGATCAACAAATGCGAGAGGCACTTCATTCCGCTGACAGCGGCGCTCTCCGAAACCGACGGCGACTGGAGAACACGAACGACGAGGCCGGACAAGAACTCTCTCTGCTTCTTCAGCACGGGGATGGGGACACCGGCGATGAGTAGGGAGAGGATGGTGAGGAGGGCGTCGATGATGTGGCTGGGAGGGTTTGGCTCGGATGCGATGCGGTGGAGGGAAGAACAGGTGGCGCCGAAGTAGGCGACGGGGGAGGAAGGCAGGTTGTGGTCCTTGAGCTCCTGGGACATGGCGCCGATGACGGCGCAGAGGTGCTGGTGGTTGTCGGCGGTGGAGTTGCCGAAGCGAGAGAGGATTGAATTGCAGAAATCATCGTCGTTTGAGAATGCGATGGGTTCCTCCATTTCCAGTGAAGTAAAACCCTAGCTAGCTCTCACGGCAACAAGGGTTTATTCTGCGCAGAAGAGGAAGGAAGAGAACCCCATTAAACTGATTTTAATATCTCTCTTATAACTTCGCGGGAATTCTTGGGCTGAGAAAACTGATCAAACAGCCCGAATTTATTGGGCCTAGGCCCAATTTGAATCTATGAAAGTTGGTCCTTAACAATTTAGTGAAAATTGACAAAACAAAAATCTAGCCAGCATGATTTTTCTCGCATGATAACCGCACAACTTGCAACTGTGGTAGGCTCGGCTAAGTTGTTTTTTTGGAGCGTTGTTTAATATTGAAGATAAAAGCTTCTTCGCCTATAAGCCAATTGGTTTCTTTACTTTTTTGAGTTTTTAGGGTTTCTTTACTTTTTTGAGTTTTTAGGGGCTTCAGTACGGTCTTTAGGGTTCTACATCATATTTTCTGATGCATGTTTCAGCTTATTTGTTTGAGTGTATATGTTTGTACTTATATTGCTTATGTTCCGCATTGCTTTATCGCTCTTTGAGATCTATTCTCGCATGTTGTAAGTGTCATTAGACAACTTTTTGAGTTTTGAATGAATTAAGTACCATCGAGAAAAAAAAAAGGTATAAGGCATCATTTACCCCAACTTTTTTTCTATCTTAAGAGGAACTTTTAAGACAAATTCAAATAAGAGCTTTAGGAAAAAAAATAAAAGTTGTTTGACAATTTTTAATTTTTATAGCTTAAAAGCTATTTGTCATTTTGTAAATTCATGATAGTGTAGTTGCGGTGACATGTGTTTGAAATTTTATTAGTTTATTATTTATTTTAAAGTAAATTAAATTTAATTAAATATTAATTGGTGTTAAATCAAATGTAAAAATGTTTTTTGCCGTTGAAGAAGTTATATTATAACAATTAATATTGCCTTATTACATGTTGCAAGATTTAATTCATGTTGGTTTCAGTTTTATATGATTAAATGGAATTGAATTATTATTGATTCCTTTATATGTAAAAAATATTGGTAGATATATGAATAGTGTCAAACACCAAACATTTTTTGTGATGGTTAAAAACCGTTATAAAATTGCAAAAAAGTGTCACAAAATTAACAAATATACAATTTTTAACTATCACAAATAAAGGTGTTTAGTGTTTCACATTATTCTTATTTCTAGGAACCATCACTCTTATATGTAACAGTTTCACGAATTACTTTGTCTTCAACGGTTACTATACCGTTTTGCAAGATTCCATCTTATTATATATATATATGTAAGCACACAGTCAGTGAAGGAGACAGAGAAGAAGAATATTTGAGTGAGAAAGGAAAATTTGTGTACAAGTATTTGAGAAAGTAGAAAGCTATTATTTTCTTTACTTTTTAATTTGGTTTTGTTCGTCAATCCAAGAGATGTTATTGTAGCCATGCTATATCATATTCAAGTTAGCTGGAAATGACTGTTGTATTTAAAGTCATTTGCATTAAGTAATTTACTTGTGGTAGTAAAATATTCTTTTTATGCTCTATGATAAGTTTGTTTTATATAATATATTTTTTATTGGTAGTTTTGATTCTATTGTTAATTTCAATTAGTCAGATTGAGAAGTATAATTTTACTAATAAAATTGTTGTTTCAATTAATTTTTATTAGGTTTTTGGTGAAATATTTCCTACAACATGATGGTGGAGGGGTTAGGTAGCAGTGGGGCTGAGTTGTTTCGTAACTGTTTGAGAGAAATTATATAAACAGCTTATATCCTACTTATAAGCTGTTGTGAATAATTTATGAAAAAGAGCGTATGTGAATTTATAACATGTTTTCAACTTATTTCAATAAATTTTTAAAATTAACTTATCAATAAGTGTTTATCGCTTATACGATAAGCGCTTATAGTCATAAGCACTTAAGTAAGTTATTTTTTCCAAACGGACCCTTAATGACTAAATCACACCTTTTTAATATTAAGAAATGTATTCCGAACATGTAAAGCAAAAATATACTCGTTTTTACTGTTCTAATTAATATATCTATCAAATACTAATAAAATGGGAGCGTATCAAGTGAGAGTGATGTTTATTATGAGAGATGAGAGCGTTCAATCTTAGCCATTAGATCTACCATGAAGGGTCAAGATTAAAACAAAATGGCATGTGACTTTTTTAAAAAGTCATGTGACCACTAAACTACTTTTAATCTCAACCACTCATGAATGGTTGTACGGCCATGATTTAACGCTCTCATCTCTCATAGTAAACATCGCTCTCACTAGATACGCCCCCCTAATAAAATAATCTAAAGGAATGGGTTAAGTGGAATAAGATATATTTTGTTTGTGCGTGAACTTTGGACGACAATGCTTTCGACGGAGCAGTGGCGAAGTTCAGTCTTGCTCTGTCATGATTGAGGTGGAGCCTTCGAATTGCATTGCGTCCGGGGACCTGCAAAAGACACTCCAACACTCAAGTCAGTATTGGAGCAACGAGAGCATATAAGAGCTCAATTCAAACACGTAAGAATACATAATAAACTTGTAATTTAAGTAATTAGTAAGAAGCATCCCAGAGGAAACCATAGAACCTGTATTTATAGACCGCGAAGGTCCCCTACAGGTGTTGGAGGGAACTCTTAAGTGAAGTTTTAGAGAGAGATAGAGAGAGGCGTCGGAGGTACCCTGCATAGCCCTTCCCTCGGTCTTTGCCTGGGCCGGTTGGATTAAGTGCTACTAAGTCAGGAGTGCTCGCCCTTAGCCAAAGTCATACAGACTGCCTCTTAGGTGTATGGTGAAGAGCATCTCTAAAGTTTTGAAAAGCCTCTGAATAGTTGAAAGTTTTGAATCTTCACTTTCCTCAATTTTGAAGTTAGATACATATATATATATATATATATATATATATATATATATACATATATATATATATATATATATATATAAGTTATTTTAGATACGGAGGAGATTTGCATAGGAAAATGTAAATATCAATGTGAACCCCGTTTTAATTGATGAATATAATAATTAGAATAAATTAAGAAGCAAATGGAGGAGTTTAAGCTGTCACACTCACAATGAACTCCATTATTTAAGTCAAAATGAAGACTGAATGAGGATGCGATGTGCAATCTCATTTACAATTCATTTTATCTATTATTTCATTTTTCACATATTTTCATTTTTTATATGATTCTCCATTTTTTCTATCACATTAAACATTATATCTCATATTTCTTTCTTATTTCTTCTCATATATATTGGCGTAGATTGAAATGGAGTGTGATTTGTGAAGAGAAACTATTGAATTTGGAATATGGTAGCATGTTGGTGAATAAGGGTTAATTAAATGAGTTATGATTAATTGGGGTCACTTAACCCCATATTCAAATGGACTAATAAAATTGTCACATAATCAAAATTGAAAAATAATATAGAAATAAATAAAACAAATAATACAATCTTAATTATTTATGTGGATATGAGGTTAAATAACTCAAATTAATCATGAGATAATTTATACCATCTTGAATACTGTGATACGGATGGTAAAAGCTAGCACAATAAAATGTTCTGAAATCATCATTTTAGATACAAACTACATGAGGGTTATTTTAATGATTTTTGGTCAAGTGCACCACGTGAGCCACTAACTTTCTCATTTCTAACCATTGACCGCATTTATTTCCGTTCTATTTCGTGGCTTACCGCCCTTAGTACAGACATATTGATTTGTTATTTTGGTTGCTTTGGAAAGAAAACAAGATCTACAAAGATAAGAACAACCCTATATATGACTCTGCCAAAACAAGATTGACATAACTAGCTAGGGTGTTTCTGTTTCATTCTATACTCGATGTACGAGTTTTACTATAATTATTACTGAATATTATAATGAATTAGGAATTTCATTTCATTATTTAGCTGAACATATAAATTAAACTAATAAGTAACGCGTGTAATGCACGAGTATTTTTAATATTTAATTTACAATATTTTTTTAGTTGATGTTGTAAAACTAATAAATATATGACATATCTCAACATTTTTAAACACGCGTAAATCATGTTTGAGATTGAGAACTCACAATTAGTAGATAAAGTAGTAGATAAATTACATGATTTAAATTTGTAATAAATAATTATTTGAATTCCTTAATTATGGCAAATCATAATTTAAATTCGAAAATTTGATTTGATAGAGGGAGAAATTGTTGGGTTATAAAGTGACACGTGTCGATATATAAGAGAGCCTTTTTTTTAAGAGTTGCTGAGGTTTGAGATTGAGGACTCACAATTAGTAGATACAGTAGTAGATAAATTACATGATTTAAATTTGTAATAAATAATTATTTGAATTCCTTAATTATCGCAAATCATGATTTAAATTCGGAAATTTGATTTGATAGAGGGAGAAATTGTTGGGTTGATAAAGGGCCTGTTTGATTACAGTTTTTAAAAACTGTTTTCTGTTTTCAAAAACTGAAAAATTTAAAAACCTGCTTGGCAAAACCTGTTTTTGAAAACAGTTATTATTTTCAGTTTTAAAAACTAAAATACCAAAACAGCTAAAAGATGTTTTCAGTTTCTGTTTTTAGTTTTCAAATTTCAATTTTTTAAATATTGGAAAACGTCTTTTCAACAGTTTTTTTTTCTGCTTTTATTTTGAAAAACAGTTTTGAAAAACAGTTTCTAAAAACTCTTTTTAAATACAGTTTTCAAAAACTACAATCAAACAGGCCCAAAGTGACACGTGTCGACATATAAGAAAGTTTTTTTTTTAAGAGTTATTGAGGTTTGAGATTGATGACTCACAATTAGTAAATACAGTAGTAGATAATGCCGCGTGAAGCAATTACTACGTAAAATTATTAAACCATGCAATTTCATTATGTAGGACTGTTGACTAAGTTTGTCGTTATCTCTCGATCTCAATCGCCTCCTCGTGTATATCTCAAAACTTCGATCAGTGTAGTTTGACTTTGCATGTTGGGCCTTTTAAATTCAGTTTAGAATTTTTTTTTTTTATAGTAGTTGATTCATTTTCAAACGTGTACATTTATTTACCGATCGAATCGATTGTAACTTGGAACTTTTATTAATGAAAACACAGTTATTGAATAATAGCGTATATATGGGACGAGGGGGTATTTTATATCTTTGGCTGCATGGCATGAAAAATATTCGCATGAATTGTTACAAATTTTATAATTAACATTTTTCACGCAATGATAATTTATGTTCATACACACCGCACTGACAACCATTTGATATAAGCATCGCCACAATCTGTTGAGTATACAAAAAATGTAAAAAAAAAATATTTTAGCGATTTTAAACCAATGAACAGACCAAACAAAATTACACATATATTTGGTTGGGGATTTTATTTATAATTTTGTATACTCCGTGTTTAACGGCTTTAAACACATGCCAATTATATATCAAAAAACACGAGATCTGTTTTTTCATACATGCCTCGCGTCTCACTTTTGGAGCTGTGAATATAAATTGAGTTTCTGTTTATCAATTGTATTATTGGACGTTAATGTGTTTTTACTCAACATAATAACTTTGGTTAAATATCTTTGAGAACCGAGATATTTAACCAACGTGATTTTAGCTTCACTTTCTACCATATATCAAAACATACACTGAGACATATATTAGTTTTTCTTAGAATTAATTTTTCTTCTAACGTGAAATTTTAGCGTGTATACAAACATACTCCATATACCACCGGTTATACATGGAAGCAGAAACAACTCAGGCCATGCATACATATTTAGTTTGAAAAATGATCAAATTTTGTTTACTTTCTTTTAAAAGAAGGAAAACAATTGGCAAGCCTGTGCAGTTCAGAAGGAAACAAAATTTATTGTTACACATTTTACATTGAGCACCCACGTAGGCAAGCTATATATTACAAACGTAGATTTTACACATCTTGTGTTTGCAGAAAATTAAAACCAAAACCAAAAGCTTTCGCTCAAAAACAGCTAGTCCTTAACCAAAGATTTTCACACAGTACTAATTATTATTAATCATCATCAGTTATGGTTGTTACGACTCGTGCCATTACTGAGGCGAGTGATAAGGTACAAAGCGTTGCTGGTGAGCATAGTAACGGTGGTGACCCTCCGTTTCAACTCCAACTTCAGCTTGGTGTCGGCGTCGGTGTTGCTGAAGCCGCGGTCGCAGGAGCCGCCGTTGGACATGGCGGCGCTGGCCCACGTCTGCGCGTTGCTCATCTGCCACTGGAACGATCTCACCTGGAGGTGCTGCAGCTGGTTGAGCGTCTTGTCCAGCTGAGTCACCGAGTCGGAGATCTGAGCCATGCAGTCACTCAACGCGGCTCGCTGCCCGGTGCTGGTGGCCCGGGCTTGGACGGTGGTCTTTAGGTAAAGGGAGAGGGTGCGGACCTGGCCCAGGCTAGCCTTCACAGCAGCTTGGGCCAGGTCCAAGGGCTTTCTGGTGGGACCCGTTACGTATTTGGCGAGGGTGCTGATGCAGAGGGCGGGGTACATGGCCCCACCACAAGATGAACGAAACACGTCATCTTGCGGGGTTGTCGTTGCTGCCATAGCAGTGACGACAAACAAGAGGAAGAAAGAAACAGAGGGTGTGAACGAGAGAGTGTTATGTTTTTGCATTTTCTTCTTTTTTGGTTTAGAGAGTGAAAGGTAGAAGGAGGATGAAGAGTGCAAGACTGATCAAGATTCAAGAGTGTTGAGTTGCGTTGTTAAAACGTGTTAAGGCGAGGGTGCATTTATAGGGCACATGGTGGTGCATGTTAAACTGTTAAGCAGTGTTTGGAGGGAAGTCTTCTAAGTCAACACTGAATTGTATTTTTAACCTTTCCAGCTCTTAAAGTATTAAAGAGAAACGTGCATTGATTTATTACTACTCATCTATTAATTTATAAAAAAAAAAAATCCAGTCCCTTCTCATTAAAGTTATTTCACATAATTTATCAATAAGTTGTTATTTAGTGTAAGAGGAATGCTAGTGGATATTACTTAAGTTTTCACAAATTAATGAGAAAGTGTTAGAAAAAGAATGTTCATAGTATTTTTTTTACTGTAATATTCTTCCCCTTTCTAATTATGTCAACCTTTAGAGATATACTCCTCATGTGCATATGAGATGACATACTAATTTAGTTAGGTTTTATTTTAAAAAAATACTAGATTTAATTAATAGAAAATCTGGAAAATTATATAGACATTTTTAAAATAAATACATTAATTAGTCTAATTAAATATTTTCTTAATTAGTATAATTATCTAAAAAAAAAATCTTGTAATTAGAGAGAGAGTAGTACACTAGTATGTAAGTTTTAAAATTTTATTTTCAGAGATAATTCTAAATTAGAGTGCCTTTAATTTATTCTCGGTGTGTCTTTTTATCGCTCACTTTGAAATTGTTACACTAATATATTTTTTTCTAATTATTTGCAGGTTACGAGCGTTATTAGTTGTGAGACTAATTTTTAATAAATAATTTATTAGGCAGTAATGCGTTTATCAATGAGTATTTTTCAGTAACAATAAGTTATGATAATCTCAACTACTGATTTAACAAATGATTTTTTTGGAGTTTGAATGATTTAAAGAAGTGTTTTACTATGCCAATTCTCTTGTTTGTTACACTAAGATTTTAAAAATAGAACCAATGTGCACTTTTATTGAAATTGTTATCTAATTTCTTATGATTGTTATATGTTTAAATTTTTATTAATTGATTTTAAAGCAAATGTGAATAATTATAAGTTACGTGAAAGTAAAGATATAATTGATAAAATAACAATTAATATTGTCTTTAACTTTTACAAATAAAAACAAAAACATTTTACGAGATTAAACATAACAAAAGGGGACAGAGATCGTACTAATAAGAAAAACAATGAGCTAAGAACCTAATAGTATTCTTCTTGTCTTAATATTTTGGGACAATTGCCTTCACGCTCAGTTTTTAATTTAGGCCGGTGCCTGTTTGTGTAAACTTGAAGATTATCATTTTTGAAAGAGTTTTCTTTTTCAGACTTAGATATTTAACATTTATTAATATTAAAATTTAAATATACAAATACATGGATATGATTAGTAAATCCAAAGTTACCAACGAGCTAGTGGCAGTAGGCTAATGAGATCCTTCTAACCGTGAAATTACAAGATAAAACTTTAAAAATGTTATTTAGTGGAAGGAATTGTTATCGTCGATATCCCGAATAACTTAACATAGATTACGAAAAAAAAGAAGTAAATCCTAAATTGTTTTTGCCTTTTATAATTAATTATCGGAAATGATGCATATAGATACGTTTTCTGTAGATATACAATCTTCATATATAACTGTTTTTAACCATCACCACATTAACAAAATTGTTACTTTTACATTTCAAATGAATGTGAAAAGCGGTGAAAATAGGAGAGAAATAAAAATAAAAAAAAAGTGAGAAAAAATATATAATGTGATAAATGATATGAGAAAAGTGATATAAATAAAAATGAGTGAAATTGAAGTGACTAAAAGATAGGGTGTGAAAATATATTCATTAGAGTGTGTCGATTGACTACAAGCGTATGTTTAACGTATAATCACTTATTATATTATCTGAATAAAACTTAAAAACGTGAATATACTTATTATTAATGAATTTATTAATCTCTCCTTATGCTTGGACCATCCAGATTTCTCTAGATGTGGCCTTTGAATCTCGTAAATCGCACAATGCGCAATAGTTTTGTCAAACCTTTTCTTTTTTTAATACAAATTTGCATTTATTTCCATTTAAACATAGTTTGTACTAAAAAAATAGTTGGTGAGAGATTTTAGGGGCGTATTAGTCAACCAAAGTATAGAAAGCACAAGTGCAGGTTTATAGAAGTGAATGCAGTTTGACCTTAGAATTTTTTTAATAATACAGCTATAAATGAAAGTTGATCTGCAAATAACACTAATTTATAGTAAGTGTATAGAATTCATGGCATCACGCGGTCGCGCCTACCCGCTAGCTGTCTTACGTTGTGATTGAGTATAAGACAAGATTAGAGAAAAGTAAATCCCCAAAGGTTTTATTTATACTCTCTTCCGTTCCTTTTTATAAGAACCACATAAGGTTTTGTGCTATATTAATTATTTTTTCACATTTTTACCCTTATTCAATTCTGAAAATATGGAATTACATTAATGATGGAAATAGATTAAAAAGAAATATGTTAAGGATAAATTTGAAAATTCAACAACATTTGATAACAAATTTAATGTAAAAAACTATACTACCTAACTTTTTTAAGGGGTGTGCAAAGTTGGTTTAACTCTTATAAAAAAACGGATGGAGTACAAGATACTAAGTCATTTATTAGTGTTTTCTATTGGATCGGAGTGCAGAGGCCCAGAGGAGACAAACAAAGTTAATCATTTTTTTTTTCACATTATTCTTTTATCAAAAGTGTTGAAAAAACTTTTTTAAACAGATTCTCCAACACACTTAATGTGTTTGGTTTAATTTTTATAAAGTCAATTTTTTAAGAGAGAGCAAAATATATTGAGTTTTTCAAAAAAAAAACAAAAACCAACCACAAAAATTGTGTTTAAAATAGTATGTTGTTAGAATTTCTCTAATTTTATTTGCACAACCTAACTTTTTATTATTTTCAAAGATCGTTTTGAGATAAAATTAAACTTTGGATATTGAAATTTTAAAAGTGAAAAATTATATTTTACTCTCTGTGTTCATACCTGATCAGCAAAATGTATGAAACCACTTGCTTTTTATTACATACTTGCTTTGATTGCATAAAAAGGCTCTTGATTACATACTTACTAATTTGCTTTGATCAACAATGTTTTCTCTGGAGGACTCGTACCGGTCTTAAGAAATTGGGTGTATGAGTCTTCTCACTTTATATTCAATGCGAAATTCCTTTTTCGCACTTGACATCCCAATAATCTCGGTGAAGCCTCTAAATACTTACATTGTTGTTGGAATGACTATTCACCGACAGGAGCTAAATAGCAAACTACGAGTAGATTGAACACCATGTTTTTCACCCAAACCTTGAGCGAAAGCCTCTAAATACTCGCTCCGTCTGACTCTCCACTAATGTGACACACTGCAGGAAGACTTTCAACACAAGGAGTCGTCATCATGATCAAACCAACCATCAGCTCTAATGCCATTGTAGGGCTGTGAGAGGCATAAAACTCTGGGAGATCTCCACATTTGGCAAAAGAGAAAACCACAAGTGAATTAACACATCACATGTTTTAATCAAAACCTTAAGGTATTGAGTGTATGGGTCTTCTCGCTTATAAACTGTTCAACACTTTATTTCTCATCAAATGTGGGACTTCTTACTCACACTTAACATATGATCACAGTTTGATAAGGGGCTGCAATATGGTGGAAATTAGATTCTTATGTGGACTGGTGAAAAAGTGTTTAAAGTGAAACACGTGATGACTTGTACTTGTGACATATCCAGCGTTGGTTCGAGGAGGCCTTAATGTACTTGTAACTTATGGGAATTAGTGAGGATTCCTCGTTGATATGTACTTACCGACATCGGTTATAGAGGAGATGATCCAGACGATTATGTCCACATGTGTTGCAATAGAGTCTTATCACCTTTATTGTGGTAATACCATTTCACTTATCAATGAAGTGAATCGGTGGCTACCATGTGATGGCATTGTTCAGATTCTGCCACCGGTTTACGTTACAAGGAGACTTAAAAAGCTACTGAGGAGAGACCTAATAGAGGAAAGAGACACAGTTACGAAGAACCAAAACAAAAAAATAGATGTCATAAACGTAATTAATATGACCACGGCGTTAGAACCTGCAAAAATAACTCACTGAAGTCAAGTACTGGATCACAAGACACTACTCAAGCAGTAAAATTATAATATTTCATTTAGGGAAGAAATCGGTCGATATCCCTCCTCTCTTATTTATGATGAACCCTAAAAAATGTCCAATATTAGTTAGCAGTCCATGTCATTTACACATAGAAAATGAAAAAAAAAAATATACATACAAATAAAAAATTACACATAGAAATAAAATACCACATCATTTAAAATGTCCACATGAACCGTACAAATCATCATTAAAATGAGTGGAGAAACCAAAACATAACTATTTTCGTAAACTAGAGATTTATTTCTAAACTCTTTATAGCGACCAATACCAATAATTCATTGTTTTATTAGCAGAGAAACATATTTAACTCTCAAATAAATAATTATAACCTCAAACTCATAGATAAAGAGCTGAGAAATATGAGTTGAGTTGAGTTGTGAATTAAAGAAAATAAATGAGAGGAATTTAAAAAAAAAAACTACAGAGAGAATGGGTGTCCGAATGAACACGCGGCGACTCCAATGAATTATGATCATCAAACCTTGTTCACTCATTTCTTCATTCATTCATATCTTGGCGTGTGGTTCACTCCTCTTCCATTCTTCCCTCTTCTCTTCTCTGATTCTCCCTCCCTCTACAATGGTGGAAACCTCTACTCTCTGCTCCTCCTCTGCATTGAGATTCTCTCGTGCTCCATCCTCCGTTTCCTCTTCCAGGACCTTCCCCTTCTTCTCCCCATCCATCTCTTTCCCCCTCTCACCTTCCCCTTCAATCACCCAACCCCGTCTTCTACGTTTCGCGCCCAAATCCAACCCTACCGACGACCACTCATTCGGGTTCTTCCCTTGGTCCGACGCCGACGGCGGTGGTGCGCTCTTCATTTGCTCCCTTTTATTTCAATTTCAATTTCCTGAAATTCGTCCTGATTTTGCAACGACACTTGAAATTGAAAAATTAGGGTTCCTTTATGTGTCTTTAATTTCGAATATATGATGTATCTTCTTAGTTAATTTCCTTTATGTTCGTGACTTCTCAGAAATTCAATGGATTCATGAGGACAGAATTACGTTGTTCACGGCTGAAGGATTGGTTCAGATTGGAGGCTCCATGGTTCCTCGCCGTGTCAGCTCTTCAGATGTATGATTTTATCATTTTGCTTGTAATTTTAAAGTTAACTATGAAAATGTAAAGGGAACCTTAATTGTGCCAGGGATCATTTCTTAGTTGGCTATGTGTATGTCTGTTTGTAACATTGATTTTTGTTACTAATATTTTCAAATTTCACACAGTGCCCTTTAATGTTTAACTAAACAACATACATGTCCACCCATAACTTATGTTGAAACTTTAATTCCATTAGCAGAGGGGAAGGGCCACTTTGTTGATGAGGTTTTGATACTATGTCAAGAAACAACTACCTTCGAAACTTAACCTGTTATTGGTGAAGGTCTAAGAACGTTTCTATAGTTCTATTGGTACTTACAACATGCTCTCTATCATGATTATGAAGTTTTTGTTATGTACTTGTGGTATATTGCATGTTGTAAAGATGAGTTAGGTTCTTTGCCCTTTTACCCTCTCAGAAAAAGTTATGTTGGTCTCTAATGTGGAATAGCTGCCATCATATAATCAGTTTTTAAGGCCAAGACACAATATGCTCTTTTGTTACCTGTCTCATAGTATCTTCGTCTTGTTTATAATCCATTTCAATTGCATTATTGTCTTAGATTGGCTAAGAAGGTTTTCATGCTTCACAGAAAAAGCAAGGGAAATTCAAAACTTCTCAAAAATTTCAACGGTTCCAAGAGACTGATTACATGGATCCCAATCAAGGCCTTTGTCTGGGTGCACTATTTGATATTGCAGCTACTAATGTAAGCACTCATTCTTTTGACTAAAACCCTCACGAGTTATCCTTTTCGCTCTCATAAATATGAATTGTCTTCTTTCTAGGGACTTGATATGGGCAGAAGACTTTGTATTTTTGGTTTCTGCCGCTCCATTGAGATGCTCAGTGATGTGGTGGAGGACACTGTCTTAGAGCATGGTGGCGAGGTAGGCTGTACTGCATAGTACTCTTCTTTTTGCAATAAAACTATTGTGTTCTGATTCTTACTATGCTGAAGAAATTTTAGTGACAACTGTAAAACATTGTTAAAATTTCTTGAGATGTTCTGCTTATAAAACTGCCTTGTACAGAGGATAAGCTTTAAAGAATTATGTTACACACACAAATGTGGCATAAAAAGCTAACCTTTCCATACGATTAGATTTACCTCTGGATCTTGCTGGGTCACATAACTAACTTCATACATTTTTGTAAAATATCTGCAAGCAAGCCGACAGCTAAGCAATCTAATTGCTGTCATTTGTTTTTGCCTAGAGATATTGCAAAAGTCGAGCTTAGATCTATATCCCGAATTCAAGGTAGTATCAGAGCTCTGTCTAAAAGCAGTGTCTAGTTGAATTCCTTACCTCCTGAGCTAACTTTTGGTGTTGAGTAAGGCCTAGACTAAATTCAAGAGTTTCTCAAGTTAATTTTCTTCCTAGCATGTTATACTTAAATCTCTAAATACAGAACAATTCTTTTCATTTCAACTTCCTATTCTTAGTATCTTGTTGAAGTGAAACAATTAGTTGCATATTATAGAAGTTTGAATTGGTAAACCATTCACCTTGCATTGAACGATCATTGACTGGATTTAGGCTGTTTGTTTATCAATGAAAAATATATTCTGCTCATTTTACCTTTGTTAACAGGTAACTGGAATTTTTATGGGTAATTGCATGTTTGGAAAATCCTGGACGTTAGTTGGGTTAGTTAGCCCCAACTACTAAGGGGGGTCTTGTTTGGTGAAATGCACTGAGTGGAAGCATTTACGTAGCTACTATTCAATTGATGTGTCACCATATCCAGATTTCTGTTCTTCAGTTTTCCACTAGCAAGTAGTCCCAGTGAAAAATTTCAAAAAAAAATTAAGATAAAATAATTTTTAGATTTTAATTTTATCATTTAATCCTAAGCTTCAAATTCAAATCAAGATGTAGACTTTTACTTGAATAACTTTTTATCTCCTCAAAATAAAACTCATCCTTCAGATCTTAAAATTCCAAACAACAGATAAATCTCACTAACGTTTTATTTATTTCAAATTTGGATTTTTTTATATGGTTAATTTATTATATTTCATTGATGTTGTGACTTCATGACAATTGAGAATGATGACTTGAACTTTGTGAAAATTTAAAATGAAGACTCAAATTTTATATATGGTGATAAATAAACTCTCCAACCCAAATTTTCTGAGCATTAGAACCAACATTTTTATATGGCAGGTTATTGCCGCAGAGAAGGCAAGTAAAGGCGATTTACATGAAAAGCTAACCATGACTGTTGCAGTACCGTTACTATGGGGGGTTCCTCCAGCTTCTGAGACGCTTCACCTTGCTGTTAAAAGTGGTGGTGGGATTGTAGAGAAGGTCTATTGGCAATGGGACTTTCTGTAGATGTATATTGTAGGTCTCCTTCCTAACCATTCTTTGTGCATTCTGTACATAAATCTAGTATTTCTGCATATGCACAAAAAATAATTGTACAAAACAAAACATTGTTCTCAGCACATGTACAAAAAATTGCTGTCATGTCAATATCCAATGGTCCGTTCTCTCGGCCACGATAATAGTCTTGTTTATATTTCAGCGTTCAGGGAAGAGAGTAGAATGGAATGTTAGTACATAATGAAATAGAATAGAACAACTTGATTACTTGGATCCTGTTTCTTTTACAAACACCACGTACAACAAGGACGTGTAATATGTTGGACTTTGGAAACATACTACTTGTAAACTTGGATTTCAAAATACATTCAAACTCAAGGCTTCATAAGTTCATATTGCAGAAACTTCAGAATTGGCAACTTCGTGTCGTGATTGATCAAGTGATTAGCAATCAAACAGAGCAAGAACAGCAACAATCGAACTCTTGTAAGTCACAGAAATGAGTTTGTCAGACACTGGAAGTTGATTCCTTCCACACAAAATGAAAATCACAGAAAAAATAGAAATGAAAAGAGAGAGAGAATAAACTTGCTTAATAACAGTTCAAGAAGCGTAACGGAAGAGCGAAAGGGAGAAGAGAGTGAATAGTGATGACACATTTGGATCAGGTTTTTTTTTTTCTTCATAATCAATTCAGACATGACATTCAAAAGTTAGTCACATAAATATACGGTTTAAATTATATTAAACAGTTTTTAAAGGTTGCCATTACTTATGTCGGCTTAGCTAACACAAAATTTTAGTTTTCAATTGTTTTACGAATTGTGGCAGGGAACTTTTATTGAATTTGTAATTGGTTTTATAGGCCAAAAAATGCATTAAAAAGGTAAAGGGTACCTTATCTCATATACAAAGCTAATTAGCTCTTTGGTTACACTATGATATATTTTGTCTTGAGATTAATTCTCTCGAGACTCTGAGATCATGAGAATATGTTTCTCCCAACAATTTTTTTTTCATATATACTGTCTATGGATCGAACTCTCAAATAGATGCTTAAGGAGCATAATCATCCACTAACTGTGTTGGACCTTATTAGTATATAAAGCTAACTAGTTAAGCACAATAAAGAGTGTTTATATTAATCAACAAAAGAAAAATTATAACTTTTTGAATCTACTCGTAAGCAAAGACTAAGCTAAAGCGCTAACTCTTTCCATAATTGATGCAAATTATAACTTGTCTTCAACCTTCTAATACAGGATTTCCATCCAAATGCTGAAATTTTTGGTGGTACAACATTTAACCAAATAAGCTTTAAAAACGAATGGCCCACACTTCCAAAATTTTGTTGCAAAGTCACATAACCGAATACACTGAAAAGCCCACTGAAAATCAGTTTTCCAACACCATGAGTCATTAACTTCTTGCTTGGACATATTTTAATTAATGACCTGCATAAAAAAAGCATCAAATAGTGTCTTACATATTCAAATAATTTCCTTTTTCAAATAATATCCTACCTCCAAACACCATCCATAGGAACTTTCTTTCACCAAGGCTAAAATTCCGGGTGCTAACATTTTAATTAATAAACTATTTTTATATAGAAAAGCAAATAACATATATACATATTAAATTAGTCTAGGTATTACTGTTTGGTTGATATCGTGGGATTTGTCATTTCATTTGGTTGTTTTAGCTACCGAAGATTCTTCGTTTCTTTTTTCCCAATCTGAGTGGATGCGGTGGGAAGAAGAAAGACAAAAAGAAAAAGTGTCGTATCGTATGTAATAAGAAATAATGGGAAAACGAAGGTACAAATGTTAATTTAATTTTTATTAAGGAAAGGAAAATGTTGGAGGTTCAATGAATGTGATAAAATGTGTGCATATAGAACTTCAAAGTTTGTCCATAAACAAACTATCACTTTCGAACGGGCAACACCCACTAAAAAAAGATTATATAAATTAGAATTATGATTTATATACCACCATTAGTGGTAGACATTAGAGAGAGAAAGGAAGAAAAGAGAGAAGTAATGAATGTGATATGTAATATGATATGATAATGAGTGAGAAATAAAGAAAAAAAATAAGGTGTTTGTAGTATCTATACTGTTTTTATGTTTATAAATCTTTATCGTATAAATTAGCTACACTATCTCATGTGAATGATATGGTAAATCGATTAGACAATTTTAGGGTTGCCATTTTCTCTTACTTTACTTATATTTTTATGAAGATAAAAATATTTAATGGTTATGAGTAATCACTGTGCGTATCGGTATATTCTCAAATGATTGAGAATATTACTCAAATTTGTTTTACTTTGCCAGTGGGAATCCTAACACAGTAAACATCAGCTAGGTCGTAAACGTCAAATTTGTTTTAATTTTGTGTTGGCAAAACAGATAAATTAACCTTGGGAGTTTTAAGCTAGTAGGTTGGAAATCAACATATTGGTAAAAAGAACCGCTTCTCCTTCAAATATTGTGTATTTAGTTTCAGCTCTCTCTGGATGTGAAAAATGTATTAGTGAGTGATCTATAAATACTTTTGGAGCTTTATATATATAATCCTATTGATGCATGTTTTGATCCGTAGAGAAGAAAGTAGGTTGGAATTTAGCACAGTCCATTTAACAAAATAGGATGACAATATTTTTATGTAAATTAATAAAATTAATTGCATTCTATGTTTCTTCCATTTCTCGACAATTAATAAAAAATAAGTAAAATGCTTTATTAATTTTTATAGATCACCCATTAATTCCTCTCTCCAAATTAAAATCTTTACAAATTATATTATCTCATTCATGTTAAATATGAGAATAATTTTGAAAAAATATTAAATGTTTCATTAATATCATAATGTAACTTATATTTAGAGATAAAAACTTCTAATATGTTACCGTGACTTATAAATAGAAACAGATGAAGTAAATAAATTCGTAAGATGATGGAGTTGCTCTTAAATGTAAAGTTAATGCATTTAGTATATATGGTTACAAAATATTAAATTCTTAGTGTAGAAAAATTTATAGGAAGATGTAAGATTACTCTTAATTCTCAGCTCATATATATAGACATAAAATAATGTTTCACAAATAAATGAAAATGAGATGGAAGAGAGAGTGAAATTTAAGATATACATATCTATGACTATGACATAACCTTGGGCAAATCCTTCCTTTAATTTAGAATGGGCATTTTGCCTTGCAGCACAGAAATCTCATTTATTGTTTCTAATACTGGGATTTTTACATAGAATTAGTTCATAAAAAGTGAATGAACCAAAGCAATGCGCATTTAAGATCGAAATTGCATGGATTATTGATGATGATAATCCAAATATACAGCTAAATGACTAAATATATATACAGATTCTGAATAATTAATCTCTCCCTCTTGATGGAGAGCTAGCTAGCTAAATCACCAAACACGAACACAGGTTGAGGCTGAGCTTGAGCTTGATTCCCCTGTTGCTGCGATTGCCAAGGTAGTAGTAGTAGTAGCACCATGACCATGACCATCCCAAAACCTAACCACGTTGCCGTTAAGCACCGTTAAATCCTGCCACGTGTACCACCCATTCTCGAATTCTCCTCTTCTCAACCTCAACAACCTCTCCAACCACTCTTCTTCTTCTTCTTCCCTCTCCTCCTCCGCCCCGTCGCTCTGGCATTCCCCCGTGTCATCCTCGTAATAATGCAAGGTGAACTTTAACTTTCCCTTGGTGACTCCGTCAACATCAACATCAACGGCGGCGTCACCAGAAGCCGCAACCGGGTCGGGTGAGTCCGATGTGGTGGGACCGGGAGGGAGTAATTCCGGCTGGTTGGAGGAGCGAATTCGAATTGGAGCCTTCCAGAAGCTGAAGGCGAGCCATGTCCAGAAATTGTTAAGGACGGTGAGAAAACCAAAGCTGAGGTAGTTGAGAGCTAGAGCCTCCACCGGAGAAGAAGAAGAATTCTCTAAGACTTTCATTTTATTATGGCAGCCGCAGGCAGTGGTTGAATGAAGAGTGAGACTGTGAGAGAGAGAGAGGGGGGAAGTTGAGATTTTATGGAATAGGATGACAGCAGTAGGTGAGGCGAGGGTGGCCAAGGGATCTCGTAATAGATGCTCAGATCTCGTAAAGATGCCTTATCATTATGGTACATTCCATTATTCCATGCACAAATTTCAAAGTTTAATAATTTTTAATTATAGCAGGATTGGATACGACAATAATCCGATCTAGCCAGAATTCCATCCGGTCACATGATTTATGTTTGGATACATTAACTCATAATTAATTTTCGTAATAGAGTTTCTTTTGAATAACTTTAATTAAAATTGATTTGGTTATGTAATGATTAAAATGGGTATGAAAATTTTATTCATTAAATTAACATATAATTTTTAAAATTGATTTCACAGCATTTTCTTTGGTGCTGTTACAATTTCTCCTTAGTTGCCCTTATTTTTAATAGAATTAAAAATATAGATAATAAGTATCTCTCTTTTTAAAATTCTATAACTTATAACAATATTTACCATGAAACCAAAAACTAATAACCAATGAAGGTGCATGTAAAGATGATTGGAAAAGGGTATAATTGAACATGCCAAAGGCATTCACCGAATCCCTTCATAGAATCGGATCAGCTAGATCTAAAAACTACTCTTTCTTGATTAAGCCAAATCCACATGAAATTACTATAATCGACTCTAAAATTTGTTTTCAAACATATTCAAAACGATGGAGATCCACGTTTGGGATTGACAACTAAACACACCCTAAATCTCGGTCGGAACTCAACATGGATCCCCGTTGAAGCTAACATGTTAAAATTTTGCTTCTCTGATATATGTTAAACTCGACGTAACAAATTTTAGCTTCTTCGTTGGTACTTTGAGATATGTGAAATTACGGTTACGTTGACTACAACGCTAAAACAAACACTCACATATCCATATTGTTTGAACCGAGAAAAATCGGTCAAGTGGTTGATTCATGTGAAGTAGAAAAATTCATAATTAGTGAAAATCGATGTTATTGAGCCAATCTAAATCGATTCAATCATATTTCAAAATTAGACAATTTTTTTAAAATACTTTTAAGGCTTAAATATATTCTTGATCCCGGTAATATTAATGTTCTTTGTATAAGATCTTGTAATTTTTTTATAGAAAAAGTCCAGGCAAAATAATAGTGTGACTTTGGAGGAGGAGAGGAGGGAGAGGTTTCAAGGAGTGGAGGAGAAGGTTTGAGTGCGGGGGTTTATCGGAAAAAATGGTAGGAGTAAAGGTGATGGGTGGAGGAGGAAGAGGGAAAACGGGATAGTGACTAAATTTGACGATATTTCTTTTGAAAGACTAAAATCGATGTGAAAATTACATGAGATTGCCACGTGGGCTGGTGACTGGGTTAAAAATATTTGTAAAATATTTTATAACGTTAGAACTATTTTCAATCAAACAAATTTTTTTAGGGACTAAAAATTATGAATTTTTTTATAGGAACCATTTTTGATTATATTGTAGAAGTTAGAAACCAAAAGTATATTTAACCCAAACCAAAATATATGCTCCCAAAAGGATTCAAACCCCAAACCTCTAGAAAAAATGACACAAATCCTATCACTAGTTGCATGATATCTTAGTAACATTAGTCCAAGATTTTATATTAATGATGATTTATATTAAATAAAAATTTAATTTAACTTTATTTCTAACCTATTATTTTAATAATATATTATGCAATGTTAAAAATATTTATATTTAATTATTATCTATTCAACCATATGGTTAAAGCATTGAATCGTAAGTTAGTGTCTCCAATAGTTCAAAGACAGCTTAATTGGTTCTAATTAAAACTAATCGGACGCTATTAATTAGATATGAGTTGTGTATGCAAGGGCGTATCTGAAGTAGGGATGGCAACGGGTAGGGTCGGGTGCGGGTTTTACTGTACCCGTACCCGAACCCGAAATCATATACCCGAACCCAAACCCAAACACTGTTCGGGGAAAAAAACATACCCGAACCCGAACCCGTTGGGTTTCGGGTTCCCCATACCCGAAACTGTACCCGCAGTGAACAAAGAGGAACAATGAAAAAACCCGAAACCCGACCCATACCCGTTAGGATTCCTGATGCAATAGCTACAACATCTTCATAATGATTTAAAAAATTACTCTAGAAGCATGCAATTCAAAATTCCACATACAAGATCATAATATAAATCTTGAGTACAAGAACAACAAGGATCTAAAACAAAATAGCGACGTCTACAATCAAAATTTATAACAAATACAATTATACAAATTCCAACTGTTCACAATCTTTGCCAACATCAACCTCTTCCAGATTAAAATATAGCAGCAGCAGACGCAGACCCTCCAAAACATAGACACCTGTTTATCTGTTATATTCACATTAAGCTCATTAGTAATTTTACTTAAAACAATATTGAAACAAGTGGTTTTAATCAAAGTTAACCACAATACCATGTTTTTCATTAAAGCATAGATGCAACAGCTATTCATCATGAAAATTGTATGTCAAACAACTATCCGCCAATTCAGCTGTAATAAGAAGTAATCTAAAATTAAATATAACATCAAAGCTTAAAACTACTACTCGTAGCTATCAGTAATCTAATGTTAGTGTCACAAATATTTGAAGGAAATAGTTTAGTAAAAGAAAAGAAAAATAGTATGCATTTAGTAAAACAACTACTCGTGAAACCAATAGTATTATTTTCCCAAATTGTCTTTGCTCATTAGTCATCATAAACCAAACTCACAATCAACTAAATTACAAAACTAAATTGTTAACTTATTATCCTACAAAGGCAGGCACTGTGATCTACTTCACCTATAGCATTTGTTGCTGGCAATACCGACACAACAATGAAGAAAAGTGCAAAAGTTCACCAACAATTTAAAGAAGACAGAAACAGAAAATGTATACAATCAACATGTTTGACAAGAAAATGTATACAATCAACATGTTTGACAAGAAAATGTATACAATCAACATGTTTACATCCAAAATACACATGCAAATAGATTTAAATCACTAGGGCATTCATCAAGAAGCTAAAGTATTTGCTGAGAAGGAATTATCAGATGAATTGCTAAATTAGTTAAGGCATTCATCAAGAAAAAGGTCCAGTTTTGGTGATACTCATAGAGGTGCATGCACAAACCTCGGACACCAGCTATGATGTTCAATTCCTTCTATTTCTAGTGTCCAATTGAAATAATAGCAATAATATTTCCAAAGAAGGATGTGCACAAACTGATTTGCAAAATAGAAGCAATCTCTGTTATCAATAAAGGAATTGTTGAGCATAAGATACCTGGAATGGATTTTTTCCTCTTTGCCTTAAGATATCTCGCAATAGTCAGTAGATATCAAAAGAAAACCAAACTGAAAAGATATAAAAATAATTCAGAAACTTAAACGCAGAAGATTCACCGCAAATCCCAAATAATAGTACAGGAATTCAGGAAATAAATATGGAGGATTACAATTCACAAGTAAAACTTGAAAAACAGAGTTTTGGATGACGGTGGAAGAACAATCGAACATGCACCTTGTAGCCTTGGACGACGGTGGAAGAGAGATCGAGAGACGGAGACGGAGGCAGGGAAGGTGGACGACAGCGGACGACGGCGGACGAGCGGCGGAGACGGAGATCGTGTTCCTTCTTGCTTGAATGGTGGACGGCGGCGACGGCTTGGAGCCTTGGACGACGGCAGGACAAAGTTCGACGGCGGCGGCTTGGAGCACGGCAGAGGTAGGGGAAGGGGAAAGTCTGAGGGGTGAGGGCGGTTGCTTCAGTTCTGCTGCTGCGCCTGCTTTGCTAATGAAGCTTCAAACTTGAAACCCTAGCACTACTAATATATATATATAAGAATATTTTAATAATTTCTTTATAGGGACCGGGTTTCGGGTAGGGTACGGGTAGGGTTTACTCATACCCGAACCCGAACCCGAACAACGCTTTTGAAATCGGGTAAAACCCAAACCCGAACCCGAACCCAATCAGAACGGGTTTTCCCCATAAATTCGGGTCGGGTAGGGTCGGGTACCCGCGGGTATGGGTTTTTCTGCCATCCCTAATCTGAAGGGGTTGAAAAGGGTCACAACCTCCAAAAATAGAAGTGTACGTGTCCTCCCACTTTGTCTTTGTATTTGTTTTTATTTTTGTCATAAACTACAGCAAAAACCTGCTAAGTTAAATAAAATTAACAATAATTCACTTTTAAAATTTAACATTTATTTCATTCTAACTAAATGTTCTTTTAGAATTTAAGCGAAGTAATTCTTCATATGAGGGTGGTGGTGCTTGGTAGAGAGCATGATGGTGATTGCGGGTGGTGCAGTAAATGTCTATGGCAGGGCATATACTTACAAAATCACTATAATGCTCAAGTCAAGATAAAAGAGAGGAATTTCAAAAACTTTGAAAAGTAAAATGAGTAGTCTTTATAGTTTATGGTGCGATCAAACTTATTTATACATGTAGTTCGATCAACTTAATAGACCGTTTACCATTTGTCAACTTGTTATTTAGGTGGCAGCACGAATTCAACCTTAGTTAAGTGCATGTTTGGAAATGGCTGGTTTAAATGACCCAAGGGAAAACTTGGGTTACACAACTCATGTCTTAGGTGGACCAATGATACTTGAGATAAATAAATAAATATAAAATTTATGATCCACTCATCTTAAATGTCATTGGTCTACCTAGGACTCAGGTTGTTTGCTGCATGAATCCACGTTTGGGTTAAGTCCACATGGAAATGCCTCGAAGCAAGCAGATGTATTTTTCTTTTTTACGAAGTTTTTAAATTTTTTTGATACATAAAAAAACATTTTTAAGTATTTGTTGTATTTTTTAACAATCTCATATTATATTTAAATTTACGATATATAAGTATGCAGAGCAATATATTGTATGTCATATTTAAACCACAATTATCACAACTCAAGAGTAGCATTTTCCATTTTTCCTACTCATGATTATGTGGGGCGAGGATATCAAAATTTATATGCTGAAGGGTTAGGTAGTCATATGCTTGATTGTTTGTTTGGTTGGTGTATACCTTGCTGAATTGCTGAATAATTGGTGATAAATTCCAATTAATCTCATAGAAATAATATATTCAATTTAACACATCATGCTAAGATTGGTTTATTTTATAAAATGCCCGCATAGTCTTATACATTTTATCCCTCTATACATATTATCCTTTCATTTTTTTTTCAAATTTTATATTTGATATTTAACTATTATAATCAAATGTTCTCTTTACTTTTTTATGTTTAAAAATCTTAAATTATGATTTTATTAAAATATTTACAAATTAAAATAATTAATTATTAAAAATCCTTTTTCACTATCTATCATCCAAACACCAAATTTGATTTATTCAAATGAAATTCCAGTCTCACTTATTATTTTAATATCGTTTTCAAAAAAGTAACATTATTTTAATATTTTTTTGGTCTTGACCAAGGTATCCCCACAGCCGATTGCCGTAAGACTAATCCTTCGCCCCACGGTCAGCGCACGGAGCGGTAGGGGGCTGGCCAATGAGTTTTTTCCATCTCAGAACGTAATCCATTCAATTTTTTATCTCAAAATCCTCTTAACCTGCTTCTAACGCTGTGAGGAAAACAATACTTATTTATAATTTTAACATAAGGGAAAAAAACTCACAAGATATATTTATTGTAATAATTTAAATATAACAAAGTAAATTAGAAAAAAACATTATTAGGAGACAACAATCATATATTAACCATTGTAGAGAATCAAAGGGAGGATTGTAATAATTTAGACATCCATGTTTTGGTAGAGGTGCGATGTGTGAATAGCAAAACATGGATCCTTCTCATTAACAGATACACTCATTGTCTCATTCGATTTATATAAACATGGAACCAAGCTTGTTTCTTTGGGCTTTGCGACATGGATGTTGTTATGGACTACATTCCATGTATCTGGGCTTGGCCCTTCTTTATGAATGCAATAAAAACTTGACAAAAAGAAAACCAAGTTAGTTAGAGGAAAAAAAGAACTTGTGATTTCATTTAAGAGCAATTTTCATTTACATCCTAGATCCTGATCAAGATGGAGAATTAATCATGAGGGTTAACACACTCCCCTAAAATCAATTATCGTCCCTAAATCATAGCACTCCTTATCAAGATAACAGCTTAAGTTGCTTAAGCATGGATTAATGGATTAAAACCAACTTCAAGGTAATAGTACACTAAATTTGATGTGTGAAATATGGTAGATGATGAAGAAATTATATATGTTAGGTTACATATCCCTGGATGAAATGATAGGCGATTAACTGAAAATGGACATGGGCTATTGATGAAGCTGAAGCAAAGACCTCTTTAGAGTCGTCTCGATTAGTAAAACCAAAACCTGTTAGACTATGTGGTTGAAATTGAGGCATTAAAATTGACTTTCACCAGATTAGATGAAGGTCGCATTCAAGCCAAAGGAAGCTCCTTAGAAGCTGACTGAACTAGAGGAGAGGTCGCCACCAAGGAAGAAGAGAGAGAAAGAGGAGCTACGCCAGAGAAGAGAATCCAGAGATGCTGCAGGCTGGTCGTGAAATAAAATATTGTTTCGGTCCTCCCAAATAAAATACAACAAAAGTAAAAGAGTATCTGCATTACCAACATCAGCCATAATATGGTCAACTTGAATGCCAAAGCTACAAGAAAACAAAAAATGTAGTAAAACAGGGAAAACCAAGAGCTAATGATGCATCATTTATGGTGCAAAGGCACAATAAGAGCACACAAGATCCATCTCCAACCCCCGGCCAATCAGATTATATTGAACCAAGAGAAGATCCAGGCAAGCTCGCCAAGTCGTCTCCTTACACTGGGGCAAGGGTTCTGCTTTCCACAATTTCTTCCAACAAGACATAAGGAGAGAGGGGTGACCTGGCAGGGATGTCAAGTTCGTCCTCCCTCACTGTTGGATGAAATGATAACCAAATTTAGTGGAATATTGGCCATCAGTAGCCAAATGCTAGAAAAAAAACACATCTTCCTGATACTGCAGAGGTAGAGGGATAACCAAGACTCTTTGAGAAACTCCACCAGCTCCCTGTTCCATGTCATATGGCCAGGTATCAATAAATTCTCCACCCAAGTAATGTTCAACTCACAAGCGACATCCTCCTGATAAACCATAGAAGTCTCGATCGTTGACCATGCATCCTCACAATCTTTAATGCAACTTTCATCCTCAATACACCATGATGTGAACATAGGGGGGAAATTGGACATTGAAAGACAAGGAACAAGAAGGACAAAGAAAAATGGAAGATGATAAAAAAGAGGGTTAAATATGTTTTTGGTCCCTGTACTTGGAGTGAGATTTGGTTTTCGTCCCTCGCCGGCGTAAAGGTGGATTTTAGGTCTCAGACTTTGATTATTGTTTGGTTTTCGTCCCTGCCGGTGTTAGTCGTTGACCGCCGTGCCTAGGTGTCACGGCAGATCCTATGTGGCAATGGCCACGTCATTTAATGAGTCATACATTTGGTCATACACTGTATAACTTATCACATTGTTTAAATTGATACAATCAAATGTTTGATGGAGGGTGGTGGTGGAAAGTGGTGGTTATGATGGTGGTGGTGGGTGGTGGTAGAGAAGTCGGTGGTGGTAGTGGCGATGAGGGTGGTGGAGAGTGGTAAGGCGATCATGAGGGGGTGGTTCGAGATGGTTGTGGTTGTGGCAGTGGCGGTGACAATAGTGGTGGTGGTGGTTGTGTTGTAGGGCGATGGTGGTGGCAATGACGGTGGCAGTGGTGAAGGGCGTTGGTGGTGGCGAAATGTGGTGATTGTGGCAGTAGTGATAGTGGTAGTGGTAGAAGTGGCATTGTTGGGTGGTGATAGCAATGGCGGCAGCGGTGGTTGGGCTTATACGTCACAATTTTATAAGGTTTTATTTATCATTTATATGTTGAATTAAATAATTCATTATTTTAATGTATAAAAGTGGATTATTGATATACAATATTAGAACTAAACAATGAATAGACTCATAATATATTATATAAGTTTATACTATCATAGCTAATACAACATATTAAACAAGTCATTATCAAAATTGCCCACCTGGCGAAAGGCTCGTTCATATATTAGTTATTGAATGATGTTTCATATGAATCAGCTTAATTAGGAAATTAAATTGGTAAGCTTTGACGTAATGATGACATATGTAGTAGTATGAATTGATATTTAACTATAATCTTGAGTGTATTCCACTAGTACATTTTCTTATATGTTAGTTTGATAAAATCATCTACTTTATAAATTATAACTCTTTAATTATTCACAACGTTTAATAGATTTAACAGTATTCACACTAGCCCTGTCCCCTCAACGTGCAAGGAGTTGTTGATTTATGGATACTAAATAAATATCTTGAGCGCACATGCTAAAATCGTTTATATCAATATATTCTATCTCTTAGCTAGCATTCATCAAATGATGCTTTAGCTACCAAAGTAGTTATGCTATGTGTATTTGGAAGGCTTATCCGTCGTTTGTTATCCCGCTTCTTTGCTTGAATGCTCTTGCTTAGGCTATGTTTGTTTGTAAAAGATAAAAGGAGTGAAATCGAATTCTAAATGTAATATAGCTCATTTATAGAACTCAAGAGACTAAGACATACATTTTTTTAATTCTGAGCGATATATTCATTGTCTAGGCAATTGAAAAATAATTGATCTTGAGAATGTATGTGAAAAAAAAGAAAGCAAATAAAAAAGAATTGTGGAATCAGATTAAAGAGGCCTTAAGGTTACCACGATAGTGGATTCACATCCTCTTAGATTATATTTCATTATTGAATCCTATGATTATTAATTATACCTCACAAGTTGTTAATCAATTTGGTTTATTCATAATTAATAGTTTTTTTCCAGACGCAATACATAGGCGTAACTATCAACGGATGTGTTAGAGTGAGTAAGCATGAACACATAGAGACCATCTAATGGGTGATTCTATGGTCCATCATTCTTAGGCGAATCAGAAGTATTAGAAAGACTAAATCCTACATCTCCGCCTGAAGTGAGCTAATAGTGACTCTTTTCTACTTGATTTCCTCTCAGTTCCATAAATTAATACGCTGATTAGAGGTGAGCTAAATTACTAAGACTATATTATAGTTGACCAATTCGCAATATAGAAATAAGCGCGGAAAGAAAACATTGATTAATTGAAAATTAATGGTATAAAAATATAAGTCATATAATCTGTTACATCATAACCTTGAGAGATGCTGCTTAACTACTCATCATAAACATGAAGAATAGTATAATCCTAATCATAGCTAGCAACAAGAAAGCTGAGGAAGAGGATGAACCAGCCCCGTGTAGTCCCTGTTGAAACACCTCTTGATCTTAGCCGAGGAGCCTAAGTAGGACTCCCACGACCTTCTCTCTATGTCATCTCGCATATCTCCCTTTCTTTCTGTGCTAGTTCTCCCTTTGTATTTCTCTTCTAGGCTTCTCAAATATGTGGGTTGCGCACGTCAACACGCCTCTAGATAACAAGCACCACGACCGTGATTAGTGACAACTTAAGTGATTGACTTCTTTCATGTCCAGGGCATGCGCTTTTTAGCAAACATCCATGGTCATGCCAAAACCTTCCATGGTCGTGCTCATCTCAATTGATCACCACGATGTCAAACATCAACATGGCTGTGCTCTTGCCATTTTTTCAGCACAAGCAACAATTGAACACCAATTTAAATAGAAAACATCGGAAAAATCACTATAAAATAGACGTTCATCATTTACGTATGATTTTTTTTTTGTCTACTAGCATTTCTTAGAGCAAGTATATTTAGAAGCTGCTATAGTAATTGTAATATGAAGGGAAAAATAACTAAAATCAACACACACATTTTGGACAAATATTAAGCAATATATAATCAACAAGTTATTAAGGATACAATACTAATATTGGTCGCATGTACGGTTATATATGGAGCCGTGTAATATGTTTCCCATTAAAAATTTTCATGCACGGTTTTTCAACTATTCCACGACCGATTATTATAAGACTAATCTATCCAGATTCAGAGATCAATTAAGTGAATATGCATATTCAAAACAAATGTTTCTCTATACGCATCGTTTAGAAATTAAATTTTGAACTAGATATTTAAAGAGTCCAAATATCTCCAAACCAATTTCTTTCCATGGAGAGTGCAATAAAGGAATTATCATTAACCAAAATTCCAAGTAACTTGTCTATTTATAAATATAACAAAATAAATTCTTATATAAGGTAGAACAACCTACCCTCTAAATTTATTTTAGTGTACATAACCGTTAGAGCTAAACTAGCTTTTGATGATAGTTCAACCGTTTATAAGAATTTATATTATTAATGTGAGATTTTTAATATTTTTCACTTTAAAATTTCCATGCACGATGCAAAAAGGGATAATGATTACCTAAAATTCCAAGTATGTTGTTTCTCCCAAACTTTCCTCCTTAGGTTCCTTGTTGTTTCCCTTTTCTAGCCTCCATTAGTTTTCCAAAAATAATGCCTAACTCAAGCCACCTCTAGCCATATGCTTGAATGTGAGAGATGCATGAATGTTATCGGGGCTTTCTCTCTGTTGAAACAGATCAAAGATGTGACAGGAAACATCATCGATCACCAATTTTTTCTTATGATGTTAAGTAAATTTCACATTAATATAAGATAATATTAGGATATTATATTAATTTCGTTTGAATTGTGACAAACAGTGCTTTAGGGTTGACTTCATTAACTAACTAATTCAATATAATTGTTTAATTGGCAACTAGACGTCCCAAAATTGGAACGAACTCACGTTTGCAAGTTTTAGATGGTCAACACAAAAGAACACCACTTCCATTCATACTCATTGTTTTAATTGAATACTCAATGTATACATAATTGATCAATTGAAAATATGGCATGTTATCATTTTTCTTAAAACGAATATGTTTTCACCAATTTGTAAATTAATTTTCAACAAAACAAGATACACTACAAGGCTATAATCTCTTCTGCAGTACATTAAAAACCATTTAAAGATTCGCAAGTTTTTTTTTTTTACCATAAATTACAGTTTAGTGTGCTGAAAGTGAGGTGATCGGGCGAAAAATTATTCTAACGATTATCAACTATGGAAATACATTAGTTAAAACCGAAAAGAATAATTTAATATATGGCTACAACTTACAACGAAATTGATTGAAGTGTTAAGTGTAATTTAACGTAAGGTGTTCCACACCAACTTAATTTATTCATGTAATCTACATACCCGAGTCATGAAGAAACAATTTTTTTAATTTATGTAGTCAATAATTCAAGGGAGTCAAAGTCTCGTTGTTCAGACTCTGTTTCTTATTTCCATGTTATGTATCGCCATATGTACTTTATAGTTTATACTAATAATAGAATTAATGCATTCCTGGCAGGAGAAATTATCTGTTATCTAACATTCTTTCCAAAGATTAATGAATATATATTGTTAAAGTAAAAAAAAAAAATATACATTGTTAATGTAAAAATGTAATACATAAGACATTCAATCGAATTATATTACATATGACCAATCAGTTATAATTATTTTTATTTTTAATTATATTATATGGCCTTTAAAAAATTTATTTTTACTTTATTTTTATTTAGTAATATCATATTCTTTTGCCTTTTCAAAAAAATAAATAAATTATAATAAAAATAAATTTCTAATGTGGCGGAAATCAAATGAGTGCATGTTTGAAAAAATTTATATGCGTCAACCATTTTCTCTTCTTTCAGTACGTTTGGAGTAAATTAATCTTTTATTTAAGAAAGAAAACTGCATTTATACGAAAAAGATTGGCAGACCACTCAAAGCTTCCACTCTAAACATTTACTTTTGTGACGGTTTTTTACCGCCACAAAATAAAAAGTTTTTTGTAGTGGTTAAAAACTGACACAAAAGCAAATGTTTTGAGTGGTTCACCATTGTCTAGGGGTCTATAAATCACCATCGTATAAACCCTTTGAATAAGAGAACTAATCTCCATATTTTTTATTGTACTTAGTGATTGAAATATGTTAGACTGTTCGTAAGGGTCTATGACCTAGCCTACATTAGACCCAAACTAGACTAGTTCATCGGGCCAGGCTTGATCGACTCAAATTAATAAATAAATTAGGTCAAGACTTTTACAAAAGTCTATTTTGTTAAAAATGGTAGACTCATACTCTTCAAAAATACTTTTAAGTCCGTTATGCCGGCTTTTTTAAGTGAATACGATTAATATGAATTCATTTAATATTATTGTTTTTGGTGCATTAGATTTCTATTATATTATCTTGAAGTAATATATTTAGTTAGTTATTTATAAATCTAAACATGTTGGTCTATATAATAATAACTCTATTTGGAAATAAACTTATGACATGTTTAAATACATTTATAATTTTAAATAAGTTTTCAGGTCATTGGAAGCTAACTTATCTATTTTCATTATGCCTATTAACATATAATCTTGTTGCTCTATTTATATATAGATTTATTTTACTATATTTTAGTTCATTAATTAGCCTATAAGCTTAATGGCCTATACACATATATGTTTGTTGGTCTACTCGAATACCTTATGATGAGATAGACATTTAAATAGGCTTTACCCTGGACCAAGCTTTCAAATAGAGCATGTCAAACTCAAAATAAAATTCTATGACAGGTGATAAACTAAACTTAGGTCTCATATTTATTTAGCAGACCAGATCTTTTTATGCGAAGCTAGCCCGTCATATTTCCACCATTAATTATCTGTCACTTTAAAGGTTTAGTACATGTATTACTACAAGGAAATGTGCATCCAAAGGTGGTCATTATTATGAAGGTTATAGTGGAACCGCTGCAATATGTTACTTTAAGGCGGTTTTGGCGGTGGTTTTTCGAAGCGTTGTATATTGAAATAAAGGCAACCCTTTACCAATTGGGGGTGTTTTTTTTTGCGCCACTGGAGCCGGTTTGAACTATCGCAAATTGCTCACATAACCGCCACAGTTTATTGAATTATTGTAGTGTATTATGAAATCATACGTTTTTATTAAAATTATAACAAACTTTTTAATATACTCTTAATCTTTCTTATTAATTTTGACTATTTATTTTCCCTATCATCATTAAAAAAATTATTAAATTAAGATTTTAATTGGTAAAACATAATTAACACAAACACATGTACACAACACACATAAAAGGATCCAAGAGAAAATAATTCATGGTAGGCACCCGTATAGTGTAACACCCGAATTTCATGTGGAATTTTCAACGAAAATAATTATTGAAATTATTTTCTTGGGTGTCGCATCGTGCGTATGATCATTTAGCGGGAATGATAGTTATTGACGTGTTTCGACTTGTAGTAAACACATAATCAGAAACACACAATAATATCATTAGTTACACTTTGTAGTTTATTCAGAAGTGATTACGGGACTTTCAACAGCTGAAACTATACATTACCCTATTATATATGTGAGACAACCTACATACATTTTTCCTCATAATATATATGGCTCTTGAAGAGATAATGAGTTGACTAGCTAGCATCAATAATTTGAATTAAGCAAGTGCCTGTCTTGAGATAAAAAATTAAAAAAAAAAAAAACTGTATACCCAGCATAGCATATATAGCAGGAAAGTTCTCCATCATTTCAGAAATCGACAATATTAATTATGAGCAATTAGAGTCTAAACTAAACCCTTTGATATGATTTTTCTTGTTCAATTGCTGTAAAAGTCTACGCCACGTGATATCAGAGTGACGAGTGCATGCAGCTTGATCGAGCATCTATAAATACCAGTCTCACACTCCCTTTGTCATTGCACACATCTCACACGTCTATTATACACGCATTAATTCTTCATTACACAAACACCTTCAACTTCAACCTTAAAACTATGGCTATGATCCGTGAAAACAACACCAGCATGATGTTGGTTTCGAAAATCGGCATCATAGGAGCTGGAGTGAGTGGCATAGCAGCAGCCAAACAGCTATCACACCACAACCCTGTTGTTTTTGAAGCCTCTGATTCCATTGGTGGGGTTTGGAGGCATTGCTCCTACAATTCCACGAAGCTTCAATCTCATCGTCGTGATTATGAGTTCACTGATTTCCCTTGGCATGAAAGGGACAACTCTGATTTCCCAACCCACTCCGAGATATTGAAGTACTTGCACTCCTATGCTCAACACTTTGATGTGCTCAAAAACATCCGGTTCAACTCCAAGGTGGTCCAAATCCGGTTCGTAGGGAATTCAAACCAGGATCGACCCTCGGAGTTTGGAGGAGGAGTGCCTCTTCCTGGTCACCCTGTTTGGGAGGTTGCTGTGCAGAATAATCATTCTGATACCATTCAGGTCTTCATCCACCTCCAACTAACTCATCTAACTAAGTATTTGTTCTTTTTTAAAGGGGGAAACTAAGTATTATATGCTTAGAAAATGATTCAAAAATTACGGTGAAACCATATATATGATACTTAGAAGCAACTTTTCTTAATTTTTGCTTCCATTTACTATTACTTAAGTTTCATCGTGTTTTCTAAACGAGTTTCAAAATATACACTAACAGTAATGAGTCTATATGTTTAGGAACTCATTGAAAAATTATGGTAAAATAAAAAATTTAATAGACAGAAATAATTTTTCTTAGTTTTCCTTCAATTTATTTTGATTTTAGCTTCATCATATTTGAAAACTCAGACTCATACTTCTAAATTCCCTCACTTTTATTTCATATAAAAGTGATTTCACACGTTTCAAACAAATGGGAAAACACGATTTTATAGCATTGAGTTTAACCTGAAGCAATGCTAAATTCAATAGAAATTCAAATACTAGAGTACATACTCCCTTACCTCCTCCCCTTTCCACAAATGGAAGGAAAAAATATTTGTTAGTTAAAAATCAATAATTATTAAAAGCTCTTCAAACCTAAATATTTAGGCAACTTTTGTAAATAATCCATTAAAAAGGTTATCAATTTAATATAGTTTTGCTTAATTAGATTTTTTTGTTGTTGCAGAAGTTGTTATTTTTAATTTTTGATAAAAAACAACGAAACATCTTGTTGTATATGTTTTTAGTATATTTTATAAAAAATTACTAATTGTTATAAACAATTTTAAATATTTTCAAATTGATTTTTTTCTTGGAAAATTTAAACAAAAGGATCCCCAATTACACCTTTTTTTAATAATTTAAAGCTCTTTCCTTAATATCTTTTTATAATTTTTTTAATTAAAAAAATTGTTTAAAAATTTGCTAACCAATATATAACAAAAAAATCTGTTTATTTTCCTTTTTTAATATGAGAAATTGCTAACCTGTGTTTTCCTAACTATTCTTCAATTAGTTATCAAAGAATTTATTAGTAGTTGCTAATTATTCTTAAAATAAATGTGTAGATTAGATTAATTAATACATATTTATATCTCAAAGTATTTCCTTGATTATCCAATATTTCAGTGGTATGGGTTCGAGTATGTTGTGGTTTGCATTGGGAAATATGGAGACATCCCCAAGATTCCGACGTTTCCACGAAATAATGGTCCAGAGGTATTCAAGGGCAAGGTTCTACATACACTTGATTACTGTAAACTTGACAAGGAAGCTGCTACTCAACTTCTTAACGGGAAAACGGTTGTGGTAGTTGGTTTCAAAAAATCTGCTCTTGATTTAGCCATGGAGTGTGCACAAGCAAACCAAGGTAATTAACTCATCATTCATTCCTTTACTAAAACTCTAATTAAGTGTTCTTCATATTCCCCTTTTTGTGCTTCGTTTTTTTATTTTTGAAACAATATTATGAGAGCACGTTGTTGATGAATTAGTTCATGTGAAAGCAACTACTCTTATTTTTATATGCAATTTAACTTTTATCGAATAATTTATGAACCAGTATTTTATAAATTTGTGATCTTTTTTCATTTTAAATTCAACAATCATGCATGTTGTTTTGACTTCCTAGTGACACTATTCAATGGCTAATTCCAACTTTCACCTTTAGCCGCAGAAATTAGAACCGCCACGTGTGGAGTCTTATATGCTAATTTTCAATCCCACATGCCATTGACTAACTTGGACACGTAGGGAAAAAAAGAGGACACGTCGGGAAAAAAGAGAGGACTAACTTGATTCAATGATATGCAAGAAAACCTGAGAAACTTCTGCGTTTTTTTTTATTTTATTTTTTAAAATTTTATTAAATTATACTCACAATTCCAGTCTTGTTTTTACATTTAATTTCTATATAATTTTATAACTATGTTATTTTTATTTTGTTCAGAGAAAATGATTGATGCTTGCGTAGTGTAAATTTCTTTTATATATGCATTCAAATAATTTTCGGCACAATTAATTTTTGGGTTGGCTAAATGACCCCATGATTAATTGGGGTCATTTAACCTCATGTTCATATGGACCAATAAGATTGTCCCATAATTAAAATTAAAAAATAATGTGGAAATAAATAAAATAAATGACACAATCTTATTGGTCTATATGGACATAGGGTTGAATGACCCCAATTAATCATGGGGTCATTTAACCGACCCCTTAATTTTTATATACTAAAGTTAAAAAGAAATGTAATCACTTATTACTTGTTAGTTACTGTGTAATATAATGTGATGGAATGTCAATATACAATTTCTTTTATACGTGATTGGATGTCAATATACAATTTCTTCACATGATGGTGCATATCCACTAATCATTAGTTTTAAAGTTTGTTTCTTAAACTTTCAATAACAAAGTTACTGCTGACTTGTTCTGAAGGACCTGAAGGAAAACCATGCACCATGGTAGTAAGGACTTTGCATTGGACAGTTCCCCATTACTGGATTTGGGGATTACCATTTTTCTTGTTCTACTCAACAAGATCTTCTCAGCTCCTCCATGAAAGTCCAGACCAGAGCTTTCTGAGAACCATTCTCTGCCTCATGTTATCTCCAATGGTACATTAACCATTTTCACTTTCAGTCTTCAATAAATGTTATGGCTTCTAAAAGTATATATATAGCTAATGCTTTCTTTCTTGTTGTGCAATGAACTATAACAGAGGCGTGGAATTTCAAAGTTCATTGAGTCCTACATTCTCTGGAAATTTCCATTGGACAAGTATGGGCTAAGGCCAGAACACCCTTTTGAGGAAGATTATGCATCTTGCCAAATGGCCATTATGCCTGAAAATTTCTTCTCTGAGGCTGAAAAGGGCAATATTCTCTTCAAAAAAGCATCACAGTGGTGGTTTTGTAATGAAGGAATTGAATTTGAGGACAAATCTAAACTGGAGGCTGATGTAGTGGTTCTTGCAACTGGTTTTGATGGAAAGAAAAAGCTCAAATCCATTTTACCAGAGCCTTTTTGTAGCCTGTTGGAGTACCCTTCTTCTGGTATTATGCCTTTATACAGGTAAGAATGACTCTTTGTGCATGTTTGGAAACTCCTTCCAAAATCACTGTGAAGCCAAAATCTTGGTGGACAAAAGCAAAAGTTGAGGAAAGTTGCTTTTGTCCACTACGATTTCAGCTTCACAGTGATTTTCGAATGGATTTCCAAATATTGACTTTATAATCCATTTTGCTTCTCTCATATGAAAATATGTCAGAGCTAATAGTTGAGTCCTGCTAATTATGACAGGGGAACTATCCATCCATTGATTCCAAACATGGCTTTTGTGGGCTATGTCGAGAGCGTTTCAAATCTTCACTCATCCGAGTTACGCTCCATGTGGCTTTCCTCACTGATAGATGACAAAATCAAGCTCCCAAGTGTTCAGAGCATGCTTTCACACACCCAGAAGGAGATAGAAGTAATGGAAAGGTCTACAAGGTTCTATAAGAGGCATTGCATTTCAACATATAGCATCAACCATAGTGATGAAATATGTAAAGATATGGGGCGGAATTCCTGGAGGAAGAAGAATTGGATATCTGAAGCATTTGCTCCCTACAGTAGTGCAGACTATGAGAATGAGAAGCAAGATTGATCCTGATGCTTATAAGTTATAACCATTCTATTAGTAACCACATAAATAATATAAGAATAATAAGAAAATACCACCATGTTCTCTTGGTAAGAAATATATTAGCAATCAGTTTGGTGTCCCCTTAAATATAAGGGTCAAAATTTTAGGGGATGAGTATATTATGAGAATTCTGGGCTAAATGCCTTTCACACACTCAGTCATGTTTCAGAAATGTACTCATAACTCCTTCAAGGTTGTATCAATGTTGTTTGAATAAATCATAGAAATTGCTGAACCTTGTTTCAAATGTTAAATTCAAAAACCATATAAAAATTATATTGGATGGTAACTTTATCAATTGAAACTAAACTTACTATATGCAAAAGATACTAATATCTGACAGTGTTTGAGACAGTTGAAGGCATTATTATATCGGAGAGGTTATAAATGTTTGCTCTCTATAGGAGAATGTTGTCACCTCCATGTGATCAAAGGATGCAAAATCAGCTACATAATTACAAAAGATACAATTTATGCTTACACACTTATCCGCCTCTGAATCAGGTCAAGGGATATACAAAACAAATGAATCGGAATCCTCGGAATCCTCAAAGGCTCTGAAGTAGCTTTAAGGTCTCGTCAATATGCTTTTCTGGTTGGAACTGATTGTTGTATACGAGCTGAACCACTCCACTTTTGTCAAGAACGTAAGTCTCTCTCCCAGGCAATGCTCCAAAGAAATCACCTGGCACTCCCCACTCTTTCCTCACCTTGTTACCCTCATCACTCAACAATGTAAATGGAAGTCTGTACTTCTTGGCAAATGCCTGCATTCGATGCATTCAGAATAAAATAATATGACTAGTTCCAAATAATAATAACAAAAAAATAGCAGTGATAAGTGGAACTTTTGATTTTTACCTTGTGAGATGAAGGATCATCACCACTTATACCAACAACCTCTGCTCCTGCTTTCTTGAACTTCTCATATGAATCCCTGAAAGCGCAAGCCTGTAATAATAGATAAATCATATTGGCAGCGTGACTGTATCGGTAGCATGGTTTCAAATTGCAATTGCAATTGCAGTTGCAACCGCGACAATTGAGGGCACTGCAGCTGTTGCGTTGGCTGTTGTGGTGTAAACTTATTTTTTATCTGCACTAAATATTGCCTAGCATAAATGACCTCGAAAATTCCATATCTCCTCTTCCCTCCACCCAAATCCTACATTTCTTTCATCACTATCTCAATAGCCAATACCATCCTAAAATCTTCCTAATCCATTGAATACCCTCTAAATCTAATAAATAAGGAAAAACAAAGAATGAAAAACAATTTATGCGAGGATTTTGAGTATCTTTGCAGTATGATGCAGCAGTTGCGCCCTGCTGAGTAGCAGAATTGTCAGATTTTCACTTTTCACACACACCATAATCACATAGTGATGCGGTTGCAGCCACAACTGCAATGTTGCTGCATCACATGATGGTATCCGCAATTTGAATCCATTTCAGCAGTGCAATGGTAATGATTCATTGTATTATTTCTGTATAACCTAATTCTATGCCTTTACCCTATCAGATTTATGTCATAATCCTCATGTTCCATAAACACCACCTTCCTTTTTCAAAAGAACAACAATGTCTGCCTGCATTTCCACAAACCCTAGCTTATGAAATCCAAACCATCAATGTCACCTTGTTCATAGGCATCACAGAAAATACATATACATTTCACTTTTTCTTTCCCTTCATGAACTGACAGATCTGGCAGGGTAGTTATCCTCCTCCACTATCACTAATCCATTGTTGTGTTGAACTCTAAATTTTTAAAATGTTAAATTTTGAAGTGGAGCAAGCTACATTGTTTGCAGGGAGGAAGGAGTAAGTGCAATTTACCTGTTTGGTACAGCCAGGGGTCTCATCAGCTGGGTAGAAATAGACAACAACAGGTTTCCCTTTGAACTTGGTGAGGCTCACAGTCTTCCCATCCTGATCTTTCAGCGTGAAAGCCGGTGGCTTTGAACCTTTACTCACCTTGGCAAAAATGGAACCTTTCAATGAAGAAGAAGGAACTGAGAAAGAGGAAGAATGAGAAGAAGATAGCTTGAGGCCAAGAAATTGAGAAGAATTAGAATATGAGGTGAAAGGAATTGGGAGGTTTGGAGAAGATGGATGAGGGTGGAGGAAGATGGGAAGAGAGTGGTTTGGGAGAGTGAGGGAAGAAGCCTTAGCCATCGATGACGAGGAATAACAAAACATTTTGATAATTTGTGCTTCCTCTTCTGTGTTTTGTTACTTTGGAGGGAGATATATTGGAGATTGCATTGAGATTTTAGATAGATAAGGTTTGGGTGGAGGATGAATCTTCAACCTCAATGTAGTTTTTCTTCCTACTGTTTAACTAACTGGAGTAAAGAAGAAGTTTTTAAATGTGAGAGTCTCCTAGTTTAATGATTTCTTAATTTTAGTCCCCTAGTTATATTTAAGCAATTTTAGTCCTTCTAGTTTCAAAATGATGGAAATGTGGTTCATCATTTACTTTTCATCTAAAATTTAACGATTTATGCTGAGTTGACTCTGCCTTGTGGAGACATTGACTTCAATGAGTCAACAGGTTTTGATGGAGATGCCTCTTAGAAAAATGGGTAATAGTGGTGGTGGCTGCAGAAACAATGATACTGCATTTTCAAGTGATGAGAGAGTTCGCGAGGGTCTTCCGGAAGTTTGGAACTACTACTCTTCAGCATACTTATCATCGGAATTCATCAGCGTGAAGATCAAGCGATGAGTCTTCTAGCTAGGTGTGCTATTTGTAGTGATATGTGACTCACTCAACTCTTCTTACTTTCTGAAAATGGTGATCGAGAAACAAAGAGAGGAGAGAGAGAACAACCTATTATAATGGACGGTGCAAATCAACGATGAGCATTGAAACTATGACACCAGTGAGCGTCTCGAGGGTACATGCAACCTTGGAGACATCAGGGACAACACAGTTAAGGTGCACAACACAACCTTACTCTTTATTACCACTTTGTTGGGACTTGACGAGGCGAGTGGCACTGTCGATGTAGATGATGTGGTAATTGATGACTAGGGTTGAGCGGTCCTATTGATGTAAATGTGCAAATTTCAATCATCACACTTATTTGCCATGTCAGCCAATTCAGCAAAAACCGTTAAATTTTAGATGTAAAGATAACATTGGACCATATCTTTTAATTTTGAAAACAGGGGAGGACTAGAGTATCCTAACAATAAATAGGAGGACTGAAATACAGAAAATACTAAACTAGCGGGATACAACTGCAATTAAGCAAAAAATAAATAAACATGAGGAAAGTGAAGAAGCTGTGAAAGCGGCGTTGTTTTTGCAATTTGAAGCTATGGAGGGTGGTGCTGGGAAAGCTGTCGTCAAGGTTTCCGGCGAGCACAGAACGTCGTCGTCGTCGGGCTACGGTTACGGCCATGGCCGAACAGCATCGCCTAACGATTCGTCCCTCATTTTGGCTACCAGACCTTCCAGGCATGTCTCTTTCTCTTTCTCTTTCTCTTCGCGGTGATTTGATTTGATTGTTTATAATCACTATTCCTTTTCAGTTGGGATTAAAATTAGGGTTTGGATTTTTAACTCGTAGGGTAATTGATTGATTGTGTGTTTTCTTGCAGGCAAGTGCTGTCTTACTGGACATGCTCGAAGCTTTGTGCAATTTGCTTTGTTGCTGGAGTTGTTTTTGGTTACACTCTCAGAGGACGTGTCAAGCGTTGGGCTTCCAAAATTCTCAAGAAGCTAACCTGAAAGACAAACTTTTTTCTTCTTTGTATTTAGTTCTTTACATGTTAATGGCTCTGATTACGGGCACTGATTTGATTAGGGTTTAGTTTCCTAGAAGATCAATTTTGCTCCATTCTTAGATGCTCACTGATTATGCTTGATACGTAATTTGAAATGAGTTTGAAGGTTGAATTTACACAACACCTTGTTATTCTCAGGTAGTCTTTTTTGGCCGTTTGGCATTTTCACCTGTTACCAATGTTGTTAAAGGCAAACCCGCCCGCCATATTTGACAAATAGTTATGGCAGATGAATGGCAGGATATTGGCTGTGATGAGATTCCGCCATGGCAGATATTTGATAACACATGTCTAGTTAAGCTTTTATTTTAGATTTATGATACATGTCTAGTTGTCTACTAGAAACTCTATTCAACATGGAACTTAGCATCTGATCTTCAGTGCTTTGTTTTCTACATTGCTCTAGATATTTTATAATCAACATCACTTCTATGATTTCCAACAAGTTCACTTTTGGCAGAAGATGGAACTGTCTTTTACCAGAGATCCTGAGTCTAGATTATTTGCCATCCAATGTGGTTAACTCGTTATTTTCCAATTACCTGAATTTTGCAGATGTTACAGTATTATAACTTCATTTTACTCTCACTGTTGTTCTGAGGCATTCTTTGTCAGGGATAATATATTTGACTCGTTAAAATAGACATTTTCTGATTTTCAATGTTGTGGTTATGATACATTGCTTTTAGTTTCTGATGTACTTTAGTTCAAGTTCAAACTGCTTCTTGCTTAACAAACCCCTCCTCTCCAAATTAGTTCACTATGCAGAAAGCTTTGGAGAGTAGGGCTGGATTGTGTACTGTATGAGAGCTGTATAAAAATTGACATCGCTGCTCTTTCATGGGGAGGGGAAGGTCCAAGGATCAATCCCTAGAAGAGGAATTTGACTGATAAAAAAAACTGCTCTTTCATGGGAATCAACCTCACATCTTATTCAATGTGTAGGGTTTAACAATGGTTTTTTATGCTGTCGTCTATGTTTAGGGTTTAACAATGGTTTTTGTGTTCTCCTTTTCTTCGGTTGGCTAAGGCTTCTTTTTCATATGTCTCAATCAAGAAGAAGAAAAAAAAGAAAGGATATACATCAGACTACATTTTCCAGAATATAAGCAAATTATCTATTAGCTCCAAATATTTATCGTAGGATAACATTTTTGTTAATATTTTCCCGATCAATTTTAATTGGATCTTCATGTTAGAAATCACATCAAATTAAACTCGAATTGGCAGAAATCAAACTTAAATGTGGTACACCAAACTAGAAACTACAAATCAAGTTGTCTGTGGCTTGCTGAACTTATTTCTTAGCTAGACTACAACTCCAATCCAGGTCTTAACAAGCATCATATAAAGGAAAACTGAGTTTGTTTTGAATCAATAATCAAAGTCCAAGTAGGCCAAAACATTGTCGACCTTCTTTTCATCTTCAATTTAGGGAGTGAGGTGTTTACACACAAGATATTTTTTTGTGTGTGACTATTCCAGATTGAAATTTAATCATAGTTAAAGACTTAAGACTCTTTAACTCTCCTCTCAATGGTATTGTGTGAGGATCGAATTCAATAGTTCTTCCCGCACACTCTCTCACGTTGTCAACTAAGTTACCTCGTACGGACAAACAACTTATACCATGAAAATAATACACTAAATTTATTGGTAAGCAATTATATCCCGATGCAAATCCATCTTGGCCTCTGTAGTTTGTCGTACAAGGGAGGCTCCTCGGGGATCATGACAAAACTCAATACAAATAATGCCCATAATCAATAAAAGCTCATTTATCTATCTCGGGAGAAGCTGCAAAACTGAGATAGCTACATTCTAATTCTTTGCATTGCACCCGAATTTTTTCCAGTAATTACTAGTGTGGTTTCGGTACATAACCATCAACAGCAAAGTTTCGTGTAGCAGCAGGAATAGCTAAACAAATTCCATCAAGTTCAGGTTTAGCAATCACTTGGCAACCCAGACGTGACCTGCATAGAGCTGCCAAATTTAGTCCAAGAGGAAATTTGTGGCAGGAAATATGGAAAATAAAAATTTCAAATCCCAAGTTTCATGGATAAGAAACCCACGTTTCAGTGAGCCCAAAAGCTAGATCCAACATGTCATTTTCCTCATCAGCTGGATCTTCCAACTTATTGTAATATTCCAAGTCCTGCACAAAGTTCAGTAATTTTAGGAAAATAAAAAAATTGATCTCAAGCAGCACTTTGTTGTATATATCACCCATGATGTACCATGACTATAAGATGGCAAGTTGAACATGCAAGTGAGCCCTCACATGCTCCTGCAATCGCATCAAATAAGAAATTAACTTTGGTAAAAGAAAATGGACTTGGAAGAAACTTGAGGATGCAAATTGAACTGCAATGACAAAAGCGCTTAATATCTGATAAGAAAATGCAGCAAGTAAGAAGGGTCACCATATCTATCATGGTCAAGGGTCACCAAAACAGGCTACCTACCAGAATGAAAAAGATTCTAGGAAAACCAACAACCAAACAGATTATCACACTATGGATACATGGATCAAATGATGTTATTATGCTCGACGAAACATAACACCAAACATGAAGAAACAAATGAGTAATCAGAGAGACTATAAATTTAGGGAAAAGAGTATAACACCAATATAAAAGCTCTTACCTTCAAGTTCAATGTCGTTTTCATGAGAAGCTTCTAACATAGACATGCCAACAGGGACTTTGATAACCTTTTTCTCGCAATCTTTGTCAATAAAAGTCACAGATATCCTGCAAAAAGTTGCCTCACAGTAAGGAGGAGATCAGAAAAATAGCAAATGAAGATTGTTCTTTCAAATTTGATGAAGATATGGGCCATGATGCATTTAACCAAGGATGTTACTCCATTTTAGCATTCAATTATTCAACCTATCATTCACACTCACATGATGCACTATTATCATAAAATAAAATATATGGAAAAGGTATAATAGTGTAATCTAAGGGAAGTTAACATTGACGGATAAAGATGATTAAAAAGCCAATCGAGCATATGATAAGTACGTCGATTATTGACATTTGACATGGGGCATGGAATGGAAAGAATTTCAAGGAAATATGACCCACTGCAGCAACTGAGGGTCAAAGATTGTTATTGTTGCCATTTTGGTCAGAAGAATCAAACTCTAGCATCAACCTAACTCCTGCTCAAATCAAAGAATATTTGGATGCACACCACATACATGGAAGGGTAAAGCAAAGTGGCTAAACTTGAACATTCAATATTTCCTCGCATTTTGAAGTTCTCAAACGCCTTTAAAAACTTAATCATTGGAAGAAGAAAAATAAAAAATAAATCCAAGTTTATAGGCTAACAAACCAATTCAAGTTCATAATGTCAGTTCTTAAGTCTTTCATGTTTGGGGGTTTGAAGTGTTGCTTATGAGCCATATAAAGCACCCACTTTGTAGTTGATAGTTGATTGTGATTTGTTACTCTCAACAACCACTTGTCTAAGTAAACACTTAACAAGAGAAAAAGCTCACTATATAATTCTGGAGAGCTCTTCTTCAATTTCCAAATCATGTCTAGCTAGAAATGAAAAATCTGCAGTTTGCAATCAAAAACTTACCCTGTGGCACACCTGTGCAAGTGTTTTTCTTTCAAGTATCACTGTATCAGTAATAATCTTTAAAAAACAATGATGAAATTATCTAGATGATCAACATTGCTTCTTCATCCAAATTTATAACACACGCACAACAATTGCCGTGTTTTTTAATGATCTGAGATATTAATAAGAGTATAGCATACTACCACAGAATCTGCCATCTCAAACAAGGAACTTACGTTTCTTTCTGTTCACTCTCATCCTCAGTAGAGCTGTTAGCAGTCATTGTTGAAAGGAAATTATTTTTTTCAAACATGGATCCCTTGTACAACTTGGTGAATGAATGCAGTTGAAACTGTTTCTAAAAGAAGAAAAATAAACAAAAAGTTACACATGAGAAACAGACATAAACATAAACTAATGCCATTAGAAAACAAAAAAAAAACTATTTCACATTTTCTCCAGTAACCCAAAAGCATATACAATCATGCATATCTGCAATTTCTATAAATTATGAATTCCTTAAACATTTTCCCTTACAATTACCAACTTGAGATATATTTAAACCAACTTGAGATATATTTAAAATGTCAATAATCACAAACTTCAGCTTTCTAATCTCCTCTCTTCCTCCCTAGTAATTCATTCTTCCATCATAAAATTCCATATTGATAGAGAACTTGCAGATTTCTGGATAATTTTGTTTGCCAAATGCTAGTTTTATCACAATTGATTCAATCTCTATTCTCTAGTAACAAGGAACCAAAGACAACTAAATCCCTATTAGTATTAAGACCAACATATAAAGAAGACAACCATATTTAAAGCCAATGCATAATGTTCAATTTATCAACATTTCCTTAGACATTATCAACCTCTCGCAGTATGTTTAAAATCACCAATCTGTATACTTGACGAAAAGACTTCCATAACCATTATCTTCAAATACTAATGGGTTTATACTTCAAAAGCATGAATGTAGCAAAAAGATTACATCCAGATTCTCATTGAAACAAAGCTCAAAATCAGACACTCTCTCCTAGGTTAGCCTAGCCATCCATCAAGTATATCATCTCATCTGTTTCCATGAATGTAGCAAAATCCAATACAATGTGTAACTAACTAGCAACCAAAATAACGATTCAGAACACATTAAGCTGCTCTGAATTGACAAATGTGGGAAAATTGAATACTTAAATTATACTTGAAGGAAAAAGCATGAGAACGTAATAGGAAATTCCAAATTCTGGGAATTGTTGAAAATATATTGAAAAGACTAACCGAAGCTTGCAAGTAGTGGTTTCTGACGCTTGGTATATACGCTGCTCTGCACATGGATGTATAATTACCTGCCCAACACAGAAAATCAAGAACTACAAATGAAATTTTTGGATTATAGTTTCAACACAAATAAATGTTCCGACCATGTTAATGTTATGTAGATTATGATATAATAGCAGAAGAAATGTGAAATGAAAGAAAATGCAAAAGTAAAAGTACTTGAGGAGAGGCGTTTGGCGATGGAAGCTCCTACTCTAGCTAGTCTTGAATTTAGGTTTAGCATAGTCACTAATGGGTGTAAAAAATCCCAAAAATTGCAGGAAAAAAAAATGAAGTGGTAGAGAAGAAGATAAGCTCGAGATTTCAACTTCAATGGCACGCCACAGTGATTCGCGGCACAGACTTATTCATCACTTTACTTGGATTCACAATCGCTCCCATTCATTCATGATTCATGAATCTTAACAATATATAGTTTTATATTTTAAGGCTTAAATACGTTTTTTATCTCTTAATAGAAACTAATATTGGTCTCTATAAAAAAAATTAATTGCAATAGGTACATAAAAAATTTGTTACTTACATAAGAAGATCATTATATTTTTTTCCAGAATTACAGAGACCAATTTTGAAACCAAATTAAATTCTATCAAATTACATAGAGACTAAATCTATTACACTTATACACTAGAGGGACCATAAATAATGTATCAAATTAACACATTGAATGATAAAGTACGGAAACTCATGGGCCAAATTGATAGTGAGATGAGTGGATTGGGGCTTAAGCCCCAAATAGTGGGTTGTAGGTTGGGGTCTAGAGGGCAGCCCATGGGCCATGAGCTAAATTTACAATTACAGCTCTAATCCTGTATTTATAATACAATAAAATATATGAAACAGCTCTAATCCTGTATTTATAATACAATAAAATATATGAAACAAGCGGTAAGATGTTACCTAATGAGATATCCATTAAACTCTTAATATAATCTTAGGTAATATTAATAATGACACGTCAAAAAGTAAAGTTTAATTTTCATTAATTAACTTAATGACAACGTAATGCGATTTGAAACTATATATACATACAAGTGTTGGAGGGAGAAAAGAAAACTGAAAAAACAGAGTTTCCGAGCGTCAAAAGCAGTTTTCTCTTCATTTTCCAGCTTGAATACAGTTGAAGAAGCTCTGTCATATCAAGTTGACATTCCTTCAAACAGCTCATGTGCTTTTCTATTTCAGGTATCAAAATCTCTGTTTTCTTCACTCTTTTTTATTGTTATTATTCAAACGTCGCCATCAATAATCCTTGTGAACTCGAATTTCGGTAATTTTCATTCAAACTTCATGTTGATTCTTTGTTCCTTGTCATGCTCTTCCTTTTCTTGGCTTATAATGGATCTATCTATGGGGATCTTGTCTTCTTGGCTTTCAATTTGGTAATTCATGATTCTGGAAATTCGAAACACACCACTAGATCATAATGCATAACCTGATTTCAAATTAAAAATGTGATCTTTCAAGAGATATTGAACACAAATATTTGGGAATTAATTGTAGGAATCTAGTGACTTGGAACTTGGAAGGCTTCCACTACTATGATATGTTTTGAAAAATTGAGAACATGATTCATTATTGTTTCAATTATATCTTTAAATTGCAATTTGTGAAAAATCTTATGGTACTTTTTTTCAGACTTGACTAGGGTCTACTGAATTTAGTCCTGGGATACATTTACCTGTTACCAATGGAGGAAGCTGGAGAATCCAAGATGGAGGATGCTGGAGGGTCCAAATTGATTGGAATGAGGCAGATTGCAAAATTAAAGGAAATATTTCACAAGTGGCAGCATGTGACAAAAGATTCTGATGAACATTCAGCAGGTGTGAATCATGGAGGCATATCACCAATGATTAACAAAAGGTTAGCCAATATTGTGTACTGTGATTCTGATGATGATAGCTGCCCAAGCCCTCAAGGACCACATGATGTTCCCAAAGGTTACTTAGCCGTCTATGTCGGTCCGGAGCTTAGGAGGTTCATTATTCCCACCAGCTACCTTACCCACTCTCTCTTCAAAATGTTGCTGGAAAAAACTGCTGAGGAATTCGGGTTTGATCACAGTGGTGCACTCACAATTCCATGTGAAATTGAGACTTTTAAGTACCTCCTTAACTGCATGGAGAACCATCAGCAACATGATGATGATGATAGCACCTGTGAGTTTGTTACATTATCATACCATCATGAATAATAAGAATTAGCCAAGAAACCTTAAGAGTTTTGTCTTTCATGTTAGTTATTTTGGATTGCGATCTCAGTTTTTAGACAACTCATATGTGTGTTTGTTTAAATGTTTGGTGAATGTAAACGGGCGTTTGCCCAATCCAACCCCTCACATCCGTTGGCTTTTTGGCCTCATAACGTCCTCGAATTTGGGGAGAAAACCAACAGAAAAACAAAAAGAGGGGCTTTTGCCTCATTTTTCTTTCTATCTCCTCATAATGCAATGTCGTTTGTATGCATTATCCAACAGCATGAATCTTTTCTTTTGAACTAACTTTCAGATACTGATGGAATTGCAGCTGGAAACACAGAAACAGTGGAAGAGTAAATAATCATAGAGGTGCAGATGATAGTGCTGGTGTGAAACGGAGGTTTCCTTAGCTTGCATCATTTTTGTTTTGATTTGTTATGTGAACAATAATAGCATACCCCAATTAGAAAGATTTGTTGTGTCTTAATAGCAATTTGCTGGTAGAAATGTTGTTAAACCTCCACGTACTCTATGATTTGGTATAAGAATTATATCCATTGTTCTCCTCAGACATGTCCTTTTCTGACTAAACTTTGGTTAACATATTCAAATAGAACAACTTTAATAGTTTCATTGAATCACAAGGGAATTATTTCATGTTTTTATCTAATTTTTAACTATAGGAATGCGTGAAAAGTAAGTGTAATGTGTATCCAGGCATATTCTTTTGAGTATAAACATTCTCATGACAGCAAAAGTTGCTTTTTCTCTACTTTCAAAAGAAAATTAAAATTAAAATGAGCATCATGTGCCTCTGTAACATGATCTTCAATCATATCCTGTTCTGAGTTGTCACAGCTTCTTTCAGAGTATATGCTAATTTATTATCTAGTAAACAATAATTAGTGTTTCTTGATGTTCCGAAAATAAAGCGCCCATTATTCATGCACCTCATATGCGCACATGAAGGTCGATGAAGAAGTAACCGCGTGAATGTGATTGCTAATAAAATATGATGCTTGATATTTTTATATTCATTATTATTTATCCATTTATTGTTCATAGAAGTAGAAAAACGTCTTGTTTATTCAGCCGTAAACAAACTTTAGCCACTTTTATATAAATTTGTAAAATATTAAAAAATAGCATATGACCGATCTAAAAGCTTTTAAAACTTATTTTTAGTTTATGAACTAAAACTTATACTCACTAATAAACTATTTTGAGTTGTAACAAAAAAAAGATTGTAACAAAAAGAAACTATTTTGAGTTCATCACAGTAAACATCTTCGATTTGCTTATAAATAAATGCTTATGTGATGAGCGTTTATTATTGTAAATAATTAATAATTGCTTATCCAAACCTTTTTCCTTTTCTTGTACAATTATTTCTATTTTCTAGTGTACAACTCATTTTCATCGCTTTAATGGACCGAGTAGTCCCTTTCAGTTGGGCCTCATTAATGGAAAGTGTATACTTTGTACAAAAACAAATTAAAAAATTGAGTGAGACTACTTCCCTTTTCTTTTTTAATTAAAAAAGTGGGACTTCTAACTTCCTGCGTATATCAATTTTTAGATATTGTAAGTGGAATACTTAAGCTAACAAAAAAATAAAAGGACTTAATTGCACTCATGATTCATTTAGTATTGCGATTATGTGAAGTCGGTCTCTGTATTTTAAAAGGAGTGATTGTGGTCTCTTACATTTATTTCGCATAACACTTTCTTTTAGGTTTTGTGGGAATCGATTTTGGATTTTGGAATTTCTGGCATAACACTTTTGATCTTTCTATAAGTTTTTTTATTAAAAAATAATATATTTGTTTATGTGTCATCGAAAAATTGGCATGACGTGTGATAAAAATGATAAGTCATGTTCATATGACCCTTAATTGCGTAAGCATCATACATGATATTTGCAACTTTAGGTAGAGTGAGGATTGAACACCCAACCTTTATGTTGGAAACAAAAGTGTTACAACTAGACCGATGACCATTAATTGCATAGTCAACATATTGTATGGCGGACACGTAAGGATCCTACTTGCAATTTTAAAAAATCTAACTCTTGGATTTAGTGAGGATTGAACTTCCAATCCTTATGTTGAAAACTAAGACCTTACCACTAGACCAATAGTCCTTAATTGCACAACCAACATCTTGCATGACAGACATGTAAGCATCTTATACGACAATTTTAGAAAAATCTAGCTTTTGGTGGAATGAAGATTGAACCCTCAACATGGTGAAAACTAAGCCTTGCCACTAGATCAAAGGGCCAAGTTCACTAATACATGCACCACAAAGTACATAACTGTATTCCAAATAGTAATTCTAAAATGTTAAAGTTTAAATAAGGGGGAATCGAACTCACATCCAAGCAAAGGAATTATCCAGTAAGCCAATAATAGTTTTTACTACATGTATAATAGTTATATGTGTATATACCAGAGTTGATATTTACTAATTATAAACTAATTGTTAACTTCTTAGTTATTTGATAAATTATTTATTATCATGTGAATGATATTAATTAACCTTTCATTTTCATATAATTTTATTTTAAATTATTATTAAGATATAAATAATAAATTATAAAAATTCAATCACATCATTAATCGTGTTTGTTTACTTCACTAATTTTTTTTTTATTTCTCTCATCCCATATATGTCTATAAATATTTTTTTACTACATCTGAATATTCATATGTTTTGAGTTTTGACATACTTCAGGGCTACAAATTAAAATTTCAGTTTTTGGGTAGGTGTCTCCGAAAGTGGACCATTCGTTTTGTCACGAAAGTTAAGCAACACAAAAACGCAAGTCCATTCTGTTTGCACTGCTATATTCGATAGTTGGGCTTCTATCTTCTCTTTTATTTTTTTTATACTTTTGTTCTCAAAAAGGTAGGAGGGAGAGAAAACCCCTCAAAATTATTGGGTAGGGTGCCGGTTGCATGTTAGAGAGACTAGTTGAGATTTTACTGGACCCAAGGGGACTCGAACCCTTAAACTATGGGAAGATGTGAGTTAAAACCTGGAACTTGAAATCAGTTGTGCCAACCCAAAAAGATTTTGATACTAGTAGTAAGAATTTTGACTTTGTTGAAATACTGTGCTATCTTGTAATAAAATAAGACGTCAGTGGATATATTTTGAAAGGTAACTAATTATTTTGTTTATCTACTTAATCAGGATATTAAACGCATTTTTTTTAACGTAAACCAAAACTTGCATTAAACTACTGAAATGTCAAAAAAAAAAAAATTAGGGTGATGAGGAGATGATACCTCGATCCATGACACTTAAAGTTACCAGGGTATAAAATAAAAATATATAAGATTTGAATGTTTAAAAATCATTTAGTAACTTTTGCTTAATGTGGTATATAACTATATATGATGCCATGTATTCATCATTGGATTATAACAAGTACATGTTTATAGTTTAAATTAATTTCACGGGGTGAATGTATCATTTAGGGCACGAATAATCCTCCCAAAAGTTCCAAGTTGTTTAAGTAAATTAAAGACGCAAAAACAATATTTCAACATAGAGAGAGCTTGTTTGTATTTTCAACTGAAACTGTAAGAATTTAGTTTTATAAAAGGAGCTAGTATCTATTCACGATGTATTAAAAGAGGAGAAAGAGTGAAAATCCATTTTCTTTTCCGAAAGTATCAAACAACCAACAGCCATGAGACTAATCCTTCGAGGTATCTCCTGATAAATATGTTTTTATATACACTGTTCAGGTATCGAACTATATAGTAGATGCTTATATCAGTTTGTGTTGTACTTGTTAGTATAATAGTTGGAAATGCACCCATGAAAACTGAAATATAATGACACAGATCCTATAAACAGCCTCAAACAAAAAAAACACCCAGCAAACAAATTAATCTTATGCTTAAATTTGTTTAGTTTTCAGTTCAAAACAGTATTTGGGATCACAGTGTTTAATACATTTACTTTCACATTCTCCCAATGCAAATCCAAACAAAGTATAATCAATGCGCCCTTCGTTTGCCCACTCGGTTGGAGTGGGTCAAACAATATATGTCTATTTGAATGGATGAATCGGTCCATCATTTATTGATTGGTTAGGGTCGGTCGCCCACATATATATAGGAACATAAGCCCTCAAGGTATAGGAGATAAAGAGTCGAAACATATTTAGGGAAGTCTTCTCTTTGAAAGGATGAACAGATTGGCCCACTTTCTGATTCGTTAAGGTCGGTCTCCGAGATGTAGAAATATTAACTTTCATAATAAATAAAACCTAGTGCGCGTATGAACATATTTCATGTATGAAATGGTTTGTAGGATGATTACTGTATAATCGTTTGTTTGAAAATTATTGTGGGTGTGATTTTTCGGCTACAAATTAATATATTACAGCAAGTCTTCGTCGCCATTTTGCATATCCTCTCATCAACGAAATTAATTAATGAGTTGATCTGGAGGGGGAAGATGTACTCAGATCTCAGGTAGCACATGGAAATGTCTTGTGGTTTCAATTCAAATCCTTTTGGAATTTAGTGCCTACAGCGTTTCAGAAATTAGATCATGTTGTTAGATTTTTTTTATTTTCTCTATCTAGTTTCATCTTTTTTATTTCATGTCCAGTGATTATGCATGCCTTCCCTCTTTTTAATTTGATGCAATGGCTTCGAATATAGTAATTACCAAGCCAAGGTGCCTTCAGCGTTATGTTTAAGTTTCTGGCATTTTAATATTTTTGCTTCTAGAAGAATGTCTTTACATTGATGTTTTATTGCATGTTTGGTTTAGTATTAGAGTTAATACAAATGTGATTTCACATAATTTAATACATCAATAGAGAAATTAAAATTTGCCAAATAATTTTAACATGGATCAGAGAAACATAATTTCAATACATTGACTTCAACATGAATCATGTTAAACTTAATAAGAATTCAAACAAAACACTAAATTATCAGGTGCTATGAGGTCTTTACATTTTCATTTTTTGTTGGAATTATTAGATCTACCCAGTTTGGTACAATGGTTATCCATTGCATTTTTTAAGTTGTAATTAGTTTGGGTTGAGGTTTGTGTTTATGAGTTAATGGAGTTTTGGTGAGGATGATGGAAAAGGATGAAGATGATGGAAGAAGAGGAAGATGAATGGAGATGATGGAAGAAGGGATTAGTGGTTAAACAAATAATTGGGGTTAAAGTTTGATCTGTGTTTGAATTTTTTTTTTCCAGAGTTGTAATCAAAATTGGAACTTGAATGTCGGTGGTTATGGTGGAAATCGAGAGTGGGGAAAGATGGTTTAAGTGTTGGAGAAAATCAATTTTTCTAGGTTGAATATGTGTTTGGTCTCTCCAAAATTTGTAAAAGTTGGTTTTAGTCTGTTAGTTGCATGTCATTCATCACATCATCTTCCACGTGACGTGACAAGTGCCAACGTGACAAGTGCCATAGGCATGCTACGTAGGTGTTCACCGGAAACGTGAGTATCTAAGACTCAAACGCTTACTAAAATCAGGAAATACAAAAATTTTAGGAACCGAAATGCAACTTTGCTCCGACGATAGATTAAAGTTGGCCAACGATACAGTTAGAGGGTTAAAAAAACATAGTTAACCCTAAAATTTGTTCTGTTAAATTTGATTATAGTTAAAATATATTAAAAAGTGTAATAATTTATATTTAAATACATTTAATTGAAAGGAAATTATATAGCGCATGTGACATTCATGCAAGCTACATGTACTCTTTTGATTGGATAGCATGGAAGCAGGCCAAACGGCCGACATGAGCCAATGATTTAGTCTACATCAAGCCCAAGCCAAACGTAATTACTAAATAGATTAGGTCAAGCATTTTTTAAAAGCATATTTAGTTAAAAATGTTAGACTTATGTCACTCTAATTTTTTTGTAAGAACCGACCTATTTAAATAAATATATTTAGTATAATTTATTTTATTATTTTTACATTGATTTTTTATTATAATATCTTAAAATTATATACTTATTAACTTATTTATATATTTAAACTTGTTAGACTATATAATGGTTCAACCATATAAATGAGTAGTAACATATTTACTTTGACTTAAACAATATAATGATATTAATATATTTTTTCTCGTTAGTCTATAATAAGTTTGTTGACATGTTTACAAATAAATTTGCAGTAACAGGTCACGCTTAAGTCTTGAATTTTTGAAATAAGTCATACCTATTTAAATAAAGTCTAATCTAACTCAGTCTATTTCTAAGCTAGATAGTAATGACGAAAGGGCTAAATATTAACCACCTCGTCTCTTGAATCTTTTCAAATATATGAAGTGATTATCATTTCGCTGATTTCTGGAAAAGTTAATTTTGTGAAGATAATATTACGAAATTCAATAATAAAATATCAAAATTGGTTATGTTTTTTGCAAAAATTAAAATTTATAACTTGATCTCATAATTAATTTGAAATAACATTACTAGTGTCTTTCAAAAAACATTACTAGTGACCAGAAATATCTAAGCACCCAAACATTAATTATGATAATAATGGAGAATTATTTGAAAAAGTAGAACGAAACATTCTTTTAGCCAAGAACAAGAACAAGAAGAGCCTTGACGGCAGCTTTGTAGAAAAGCTCAACATTTGTGCTACCAAACAAGTCTCTTTCCAATTGGATTAGTATTTAGTAGTACTCCATTGTCATTCTCACAAGTCTCACTCTGATCTTTTTTATTCGTTGGCATCCAGTTGAGCATGAATCATAAGATTTGGTACTTATGCCTTCCTAAATCAACCTGTTAGCCAACAATTTGTTTTCATTAGGACATGATTTACTCAATTTGGTCAATGATAGAAACCCCATACATAGAATGTGCAATGTTTTATTATCAGTAGTTAGGTTAATTAATGTCCTATTCGACAAGGATCCAACATAATAAAACCAAAACTCTCTGTTCCTATTCATCCACAAAATTCTTGGAAATAAATCAAGAAAAGAACAAGATAATTGGAGGTATATATAATTCACATAATTATATTTAGAATAACTAATGCTAATTCCTGCAATATATCATTTATTTTTTTAATTAAGTAATTCCGTGAATAAGTATCTATTTTGGGTCTATATCAAGTCAATCGACTCCAGATTTGAGACTCAAAATGAAATAGTTGTGATTCAAGTAATCACATCAGAGGCCGAAGCAAAGAAGACTAGTAGACTACGTCAACTACCTAAGTTAGTTAAGCAGTTGAAGTAATGGTTATGCGATCATATGTCACGTAGGCAAGCAGTTATGTTAAGTGTATAAAGGGTTGTTACTCAATGATCGAACATCGAGAAAAACTCACATATAGAACAAGTATAAATACTAAATATACTAAGAAAACAAAGTTAGACACTTAACTTTATTAATATTCCTCATACACCGTTGATATCCTCTCTGATCTAACTTAGATGTTGTAGTGTTTTTTATAGGTACCTTCAGTCACGGTCCACCGCGTTCCGGTTAGTGTTGCGGTTGTGTTCTGCCTTTCTCAACCAAGATTCACCTTGTTGCATTGAGCATTGGTGAAGATCAACTTGAACCAAGAATATAAGGGAGAACAACATATTTTTTAAAAACTTTAGTATAGGAAAATAAGTAAATTATAAATTTATAAGAAAATTGATTAAATATGATATATTTTGTTAGAAAAAGTGGAAGTAAAGATGAAAGGAGTGGCCAGAAATTGGTGCAAGGAGACACTTAACATGAACATTATACAGGCACAGCGTGTGGTGTTTGCACCTAAAAATTTAGAGACAAAAATTCCTGAAGTAACATGGGCTCAATATCACTCGTGCAAAAGGAGAGAAAGGACCCTCCATGAGCCTGAATCCAAATTTGATTCACTGACCCATTGCATTACCCATGTGGCCTACTTTTTGTCTGAATCTCTGACTTTGAAAAGACATAAAAACCCTCATTATCATGACAAAGAACAAATGCTAAGAGCCTGTTTCAACAATAATATATTTTCAAGACTCTTCATTTATTTGTCAAGATTCATGTGAGATCAATAGTAAACGTGGGTTACTCAGATAAATTTTACTCCCTCCCCTCTCTCTCCGTTCTTTTTTATAAAAGTCAAACAACTATTACATACATCTTAAGAAAAGTAGTTAAGGTGGTTGTTAGCAATTAATTTATTCTCAATTTACATAAACTTTTCAAAATTGCCCCAACTTACTTTTTAAAATTTCTATTGATTATTAATGCATTATATAGTGGAAAGAGAGAAAAAGTCTAATTAAGCAAGGGTAGCTTTGTCAAAAAATAATTAACGCACTACAAATTTCAAGTCAGTTCTTGTAAAAAGGAACATAACACTTCTCAATTTAACTCTTATAAAAAAGAATTGAGGGAGTATTAATAAATATGAGGGTGAGAAAAAGAGAGCGTCGGAGCAAATATTTTATTTTTTGATAAGCAAAAGTTTAGATGAGTTTAACTCCGATTATTACCACAGTGCGTATTAGAAATTGAGAGGTCTAACTTAACTACAAAAACTAGCTTAAAAGTTGAGAGTTACTCTACCTTTATAAACACTTGATTGATCATATCTATACTCAATGTGAGATTTCTAACACACTCGCTCACCCCCAGAGTTGGACATTTAGAGCGTGGAATAAACATCAACAGGTGGCCCAAAATATGGGAAGTCACCACAATAAATGGATCTAAAATAGATACTGATAACATATTAGAATTTGGGAGACCTAATTCAACCACAAAAACTAGTTAGAGAGTTGAGGGTTGTTTTACCCTTAGAAACACTTGATTAACCATATTTCTAACTAATGTGAGACTTCTAACAAGCCAGGACGTGTTCAAGAACCTTTGGCTGGTTTCAAAAATATTTATGAATCGCATGCCAAGACAATTTTAAAAAGAAATAATATATGTCTTTAACAACAAATCTAGCGAGTTTTGAAATCACTGGAAACAAAACAAATAGGTCTCTGAAATTTGTGTGTGTGGTGTAGTGTCTGGTTGGGAGCATCTCTACCAAAACCCGCAAAATGCGGCCCTCTCTGATGTACCTTATCAACCTTTGTCGTTTTCGGTTCTGACAAGTCTCTGTCTGATCCCTACCAGTAATATATTGTCTTTTCATTTCTACTGAACACAAGTTCTAGTACTAGTACTAGTACTACTCTAATTGAAATAACAAAGGTAATTGCTATATGTATATATTTGTAATGTTAATCCTACACTACAAAAATACAAGATTGGTTATCTATCTATAATTTGTTTTTCAATAGCGAACATTTACCGGGGGGCTATTACTAAATAACAGCATATCTACTATATATATCATGAGATATAAGTTGCGCGACCTAAAATATAGGGTTAGGATTTGGACATATGCTCCCTATGCAAATGTATCTATGAAAAAGCTATGTGATAATTATACAAGTAAAGCTGTGAATTTGTCCTACCCCTGACCCACCTGAGTTAGGGCTTGAAAGTCATAGAAAAAAAAGTGTATATGGCCAAATATCATATGGGTTAGAGAAACTCATGAGTCTGGTGATTTTCATAAGTTTCATCTCTTTATCATTACTTTCCTCCTCTCTCTCTCTCCCCTTTCTCCTTGCCCACTTGATTAGTGCTGACCTGACCTAATCTTCTTTGACTGACCCGACTTGACTTACCATGGCGCCAACTTGAATTGTCCTAAAGCCGACTTGACCTGCCTGGCGTCGGGGCCGATTGAATTGATTGCGCCAACCCAAAATAATCTAACCTAGTGCCGACCCGACCTTGCCAGGTGCTGACCTAACCTGACATGCTTCGGCACCAACCTAACCCGGCCCAATCCCAACTTTGCTGCACTTGGCTTGCTCGATGCCAACCTCACTAGACATTCCTGACGCCAACCCGACCTGCCCAGTCCCAACCAGCCTGACTAACCTGCCTCTGTGCTGACCCAACTCAACACGACCTTTTGGTGCCATCCCGACCTAACATGTCTGGCTCTAACCTAACCTTCCTGACGCCAACCTACCTGTTTTACTTAGCCCAAACTAGCGTCGGGGGAGGGAGGGGAGAGAGATAGGGAGAGGGAAGAGAGATGAGAAACAGGGGAGGAGAATGTGGAGAGGGAGAGAGGCAGAGAGATAGGACAATATAAATGAAATTTTAATTTTTAATTTTAAAGTAGTTTACGGTAAATGATTATGTAAATTAAAAAATAATGGTTATTGAGTTGGCCTTAAGCCTAACCCTGGTCGAGCCCACTTAATAAGTGAGTAGTGTGGGTCAGGACTGAAAAAGCCGCACTTAAAATGAATTATAAAAATGTGGGTCAAATATGCCACACAAGTTCTGTTGGAACAAATATGTCTAAAGAAAACATTAATTCTCAACCTTAGTGTTCAGATTCTACGAACCTATGCATATATTGGTTAGCGGTTTGGTTTAGAATACAAGTATACAACAACAGAACTAATTTATAGTTTACACTTGAAAGTTGACATAGGTGTGAATGTGCCTTAAGGAAATATATATGGAGATTACCCATTCCCACAAGAGGGTGATTTAGCCTTTCAATATATTCAAAAATTATTTAGAGGGGCTACAAAAATTATTCAGAAATTAATTTATTTTTTAATTCCATAACAAAATAAAATTTTCCCCGGAAGTTCATGACAAGTATTCTAATATTTTTGTTAAGAAAAAACAAATAAGCTTACTTTTATGGTTCCTTTCAATCATTGTTCTGTATAAATCAAGAAAGCATACAATGATCAATACAATACTAGCTTTGGTCAAGACACGAGTGGTTTTGTCCAAATTCTCTGAGTTGTCCGGTTGGATCAGGATTCAGGAACCCACCTAGTTAAAAGTTGAAAGCATGAATTCATTGAATTGCACATTCTATGTCATATGAATATCAAACCAAAAAAAATGTATATTTACATATAAGGACTCAAATTAAAATCCATCCAACTTTTGATACACTTTTTACTTTTCTCTTCCCCTTTTTTTTCTCGAAAAGTTAAGTTTACCCTCCTCCAATATTTATATAGTCATACCTATAAGAGATGAAAATAGAAGAGAAAAATAAATACATTACAGGTTTAGAAAATAAGATCTGTGGAATAATTGTTCTTTTCTCCCTAAACAAGGAACAAAAGTGAATTGCAATAATTGTTTCCTTCTTTTTGTAGAATGGAAATAATTGTTCTATGATGACTATGCACTAAGGTTTAGAATATCTATCGAAATCATCATTCCATCACTACTTTTTGTTCCACACCAGCAACTTCCAACAGTAAATTCAAATACAGTGGGGTAAGAATTTACAGATAGAAAATGAAAGGAAACCTTATTCCACAAAAAAAACTTCATTTGTATACCACATATTCAACTTGACCCCACGCCATTCAACATGTCTTCATTCTATCTTATTCAATAGTCTTCCTACTCTGTTTTCACTTTTAATAATTAATTTATGTTCAACTTCCTTTTATTCCTTTTCCTTTTTGAGTATTCTAATGATGGATGCTTACTTAATAACCATAGCTGGCTGTTCAACTCTTTATGTTCAAAGCTCAAAAGTTCAAATTCAAGAGGAACAAAGACGGTCTAGCTGTTGATGTATTGCAAGGTGCATTGCATCCCTATAAAAAATTGTCCCCAAAAGAAAATGACACAAAACTATTTCAGTCTCAAATAACTTCCATACACAGCCTCTATTTTCTAAACTTCCATCCCATACAAACATTAAATGAGACTTATTCAATGTAGTATTGTCACTAAATTTATTTTTCAATGTACAAGGGTTGGCTAAATGACCCCGTGATTTATTGGGATCATTCAACCCCATGTCTACGTGGACCAATAAGATTGTGTTATTTATTTTATTTATTTTCATATTATTTTTTAATTTTAATTATGGGACAATCTTATTGGTCCATGTAAGCATGGGATTAAATGACCCCAATTAATCATGGGGTCATTTAGCCAACCCCAATGTACAAAAGTTTGGGTGGAATTTACTTCTGGTCACCACCACTCGTCAGGATATGCCTTTTAGATTATATGTCGCTTATAGAGGTACTAGTACATATCGTCCATCAACACAACCTAACATTGACAACAAAAATTAAACACACAACATTTTAAAGAGAATTTTTTTATCTTTAACAACCGAACTAACATGTGTTGGCATTTTTAATAAGTAAAAAAATGTATCAACTCATAATTAATAAAATAACAAATATAACCGTATCATTGATCCCTTAAAATTTAAATGACTTTATTTTTTTCTCAGAATCAACTCTTCTACTTGTAGAAATTTGTTCTTGATTAGACAAAGTCTAACCAAGCTCCCCTCAAGAGAGCAATGTCAGGAACGGTAGGGGTTCTTGACGGGGGGCTGGGGTGATGCAACTCTGGAAGTTGATGGAAGATGGTTGAGAGCTCCCGCCGATGGTACCTGCAATAACACTCTGATGCCTAAGACAGTAAGGGAAGAGGTAGTGAGTGGAATGTATTGGAATAATGAACATACCTTCTAGGGTTGGCTGCTTCCCTACTTATAAGTGGGAGTCCAAAGTTGGGGGTGGTTATCCCTTCACGTCTTCTTTGTGGCTCTGCACCGTTAAATCTCGCACTTTAGCGGTTGTCTGTCTAACTCTGCCTCAACTTTGCATCGGTCCTCGACTCATCATGGCGTGCATCAACTGTTGGATCTACTCCTTTCTCCTCGTCACCCCCCTCTTTGATCTCAGCTCGAATTCCAGATATGTCTCGACTTGGATTCCAAATGCCTCGACTTTAGTCGCTGGACGCGCCGGAATTATCCAACCGACATATCAATGGTCGTTTGCGACCTCCCTCATAAGTGATTTCGCCAATAGAATTAATTGTAAAATGATTTTCAAGCTTATTTAAAAAAGAGTTTTCAAGCGTGCACTAAATCACATTTTAAACATTTTCTGGAACAACATAACATACCAAAGGATTGTTTTATAAAGGGGTGGCAATGGCAACTTGGCAACGCGTTTCATGCACCAAACGGCTTTCGTGTCATCCACTGCATAATTAAGGTTAAGGAAAGCTCTTTTAATCTCTCTTTCTCACTAACCAGCAAATTCCTTTGCTTAGCTTTGGGAGCGTGTTTGTATTGGGGAAAACAAAGCCATCTCTAACTACCTAATCATTAGAGTTCAAAAAGTAAGCGTATCTCTAGCACATAGCGCATAGTATTATATATAATATATAATCTCTTTCCTAGGAGCAATTTGGAACCAGCTGCATTATAATAAGCTCAGTAGCACAACAACTTTTTTAACCCACACAAACTCTACTAACACACCAGTTGGAACTCATTTTGTCAGGGCACAAAAGTGGTTGACTTCACTGGTGTCTAAGCTAATACATGGGTGGCTATATTTTACACATAGTACAGTATAATGTGGCACAGATGCTCCAGCCAACAACCAAGATGAGCGATAATTATTCAATCAATTTATTTACTTGACCAACCCATGATATGTTTTGGTGAGTAGCTAGTAATTAATGCCACTTTTGGGGTCTTGACAAAGAGAGGACGTAGATTCTTCAATTTCTTTAAAATAGAAATGATGATGCAAGGCCAAAGTCACTGATATGGACACTTGGGTAACTTTTATGAACTAGCCAGAAATTAACCTTTGTACCTCCCAAAAACTAAACTACACAAATTAAACTTTGAATTTGTTAGCATAATATTAACTGAAAAAGGCTTGGGGTCTTCATTTCAACATTATAATTGTATGTTTTGATCTTTCTTTAAGTCATAATTTGGGGAGAAGCATATGTGAATGTGAATGTGAATAGTTTCTAAGCTAACAATGTAAAATTCACGCTCATTAACAAAATAAATGATTAGATTAATTGATGCATTGGTTTTAAAAAAAATTGTACAATCTTCCATATTTACCCTTATTTAAGATAAATTTCAATTATTATAGTATTAATAGTGTTCCACTATCAATAAATGCAAGAGCAAATATGGAAAGAGAACTTAACTTTTGTTAAGTTAGCTTATATTTAGTGACACCATATAGAGGTTAATATTAGCTTATAATTAAGTACGGCGAGACTATAATTGAAAAATCATGTCAAATTGCAAATCTTGTCCTGCATACAAAACACTACTTGTTGGATCTTCTCTGTACTTTGTACACAGTGCATGTTACCTTGTCTCTGTAATAAATATAGGTACTGTAACAAATGAAAATAGTGAGGAAAAGTGTGAAGCATATCTCATGTCCCAAAAGGGGGGCCAATCAGTCAATTTCTAAGAGTCTCATGGCATCTTCTCAGTTAATCCAGAGAAAGGTCACAAGTAGTAGAAAAGTAGCCACCATGTCAACTTCATCTCACTTCAATTAGCAACAATGAGTTCCTCTGGTCCAAATATGCTGGCAATTCCAACCAAACACCCACATTGGGAAACAGAGAAACAAGTCCAAAACTGAAGCTTTCAATGCCACAAATGCTTCTTAGACAAAAAAAATTCGGTGTCGACTCACTCACATTCTACTCAAACAGACAGTATTTATCCAAAGCCATGCTCATTGACAGCTACATTTGTTGTTTTCACAGGTAAAACGACACACATTTTTCCCTTGTAGAAGAAGAAAGGAACATATAACTAATAACAATGTGTGGCGTAATGGTTGGTCACCTCGTATCTTAACCACATTTGTTGTTTTCTCGCTTGTTGTCGGCATGATACTCCAGTAAAATAAAAGAAGAAAGGAACCTTTACAACCACATACATTGCCTAACACATTGGAGTCTCCAAGGCTCAACTCAACCATTCAATAATTAATCTAATATTAACCAATTTGTTCAACTAATCGATCAAAATTATTGACCATATATGTAATTTACTAAAAAAATGTACAGAAAGTGGAAATTGAACTCATGGAAGAAGAAACGCAGTACCATAAGTACAGATCATTGATGAATTACTCTCTGTATCTCTCAGTCTCTCTCCCCTTGTGAATGTTAGTAATTGAAATTACAGTCACAAATAGGAAAATGAACAATTATTATTATCATTCATCACTACTAATATATATATATATAGAGAGAAATGAGAAAATAATGATAATCGAATTTTCTTTTTCTGGTGCTAGCAAGCGTAGAAATCGACGAGTTCGTCGAGCGAGTCTGGTTGAGGATCGGCATTCTCGAGCATCCAGAGCAAGTGTTCGAAGAGGACGACCTCGCAGGCGACGTTGACGGCGGCGTCGTTTTGCTGCGATTCGCGGGACCGCTCGACGAGTTCACGGAAGACGGGGTGGTCGACGACGTCGGAGGAGACGCGGTAGAGGCGGCGGGACTTGCCGACGTAGACGTTGTGAAGAGAGGAGGAGGAGGACTCGTCGTCAGCGACGGCGCTGCTGCTGTGGCGGCCGTTGTGCCTGGCGCTGCTTCCTCCGTTGCTGCTGCCGAAGGAGTTCCATTTCTTCAGAGCGGACTTCAGCTTTGTTAGTTTGCCTCCTCTCGCCATGGATGATGATCGTGTTTGGAAGACGAAAGACTTTGAAAAGAAGAGAGGAAGAGAAGAAACGAGGGTGTGGGAATGGGAATGGGAATGAGATCGGAGAGAAAGGCGTATATAAAGGGGTGGGACAGGGGTGAAATGGTCACACCAATGTAGAAAAAGTTGCCATAGAGGGGCCTGCTGAAATGGGACCTACATCTTGTATTCAAATAAATTCGAATTAATTGAAGCTTGATTTATTTTTGGATAAAATTACATTAAAATATAATTATGTTTGGTAGAATTAAGTGTAAAATTCTCGTGTAATGGATGATATGTGCTGAGGAGCCCAAGTTCTCAAGAATGGAAGACTGATGAAGACCGAGATAAGAAGAAGAATGGCGACATGGCGTTGGCCAATCAAACATAATTCTCGTGACTTCTTCACAATTTTGTTTTCCTTCGACAACATGACTTAGTTGACCTACCTTGTGCGGAGTTAACTAGCCGTTACCCAGAATCAAGGACTAATGGATCAATCTCCTTTATTCGCTTGCCAGTATGGAATGTAATAAATACCGCTTCAATAGTCATTAATCCTAGCTTACTTGATTCTTACACAATTTTTTTAATTTTTAAACATAGGATTGCACAATTCCCTCACCCAACATTAATGTAATCAAACATTAATGTAATAAAGAGGTATATGATTATATGAGGAGACACTCTAGCTCTCAAACTTTTTGTTACAAATTTACCCAAATGACCTCCTCTTTACATTTTTATATTTTTAATAATAAAATAATAAAAATAGAAATACATATTTCTAATAAAATAATTAAATTTTTGACTAACATTTTAAAACTAGTTTTTTATAAAAGTTAATTATTATATTTAACTTTTAATTACAAATATTTATATCATTTTACAAACGTGCTCTATTCTTTTCATTTTTTCTGAAACCAAGCAATTAGAAAAGAGTTTACTTAATGAATCCTTAAAAAAGAGGTCCACTTTTGGACCACTAAATTTGACATGTTATAGCAGGTAGCACAATTTTTCTCAGCAAAATGTTGCATTCTCTCCTTTTTCCAAATCATAGTGCCCCTCCATCCACCACCACTATCATCCCCTACGAAATCATATGCTCCTCCGTTGCCACACGCCCCCGCTTATTCTATTGCCTCTGAATCTTCCCTACACCAAATCGACAACCAATTTCAACCCATCACTACTCCACCAACCAAGTTCCCCAACCTGCATCATCAAACCAAAGACCGCGACAAGGATAACAGCTTAAGTAGAAATCAACCCCTTCCGACAACCATGACTCTGCATAAGTTCCACCCCCACAAGCTCCCATACTACATCCACCAGATTTTCATGTATGAATTGCATGTTTCTACAAATTTGCACGACTTAACAACCAACTTATTGCCTTCCCAGCCCCTTCCGATCCTATGCTTCGTGAGAATAAGTGGCGGTGCCATCCAACGTGAACAAACTTCTGGAGTAGCTACTCCCACTGGAATGTCACGGCAGCGAGACCTTCCTGTCGACACAACCATCCACGCCGTAACACCACCGTGACTCCTCTTCATGTTGAGAATCTCAACCCCAATGTTTTCCAACAACAAAAGCCTATATCTTCAAAATCACTATTCTCCAACTCTTCTTCTATTACTTCATTATCTTTTTACTCTTCCTCGGCTCCACCGGAATATTGTCGTCCACTACCTGCACCGCTCCTTTCTCTCTCTACATCACTCACTTTGTCTCTTCCACTGAGAATTGATCTCCTCTTCTCTCTCCTCTAGAGCCATTGCGGATTTTTTTTTTATGACACAACCTACACAATTAGGTAAAACAAGGAGGTCCAAATTTGGACCAATATCAAATGGGTCACATCTCATTTTCTACTATTTTTTTTTCTCTCCATTTTCTTGTACGTACCATAAGCTTTTACCTTTTACCAAGAAAGGCACTTTAAAAATTCATCAATAATAGGTTGCCTAGTACTCTTCCTCCCCAAATTAGCTCGTGTGAAAGGTACACTTCCCACCCTACATTTCACAAAGAAGGAGTCTGCCTTCAAAAAGTTGTCCAGCACATTTGTTCCAATTACAGAACTTTTGTGGAAATTTGCCTTAACCCGACACAATTCGTGACATCTGAAAATGGTTTTGATCCCCAATAGTGATTGTGTCATTTACATATTGCAATCAGAAACTTTCAGCTCCCAATACGAACTTCCTTCCAAACACTGCCTTTCTTATAAGACCAACTAGGCCTTTTGCCACCAAAAGAAAAAAGAATGGAGCTATAAGGATAACATTGAATTTGTTCTTCCTTCGTGGGACTTTGATTAATTAACTTTTTCTTCTTCTTTTGACAGTGATTAATTAACTAGGTTCCAAGTTAATTTCTCTGTGTAGTCTTCAAGTTCATTGTTTTTTTGGTAATAATTAATCAAGTTCATTGTTTAATTAACTTATTCTTGTCTTTTATTAATCACCAGTGACACTTAATTTCAACTTAGAATTAATTAGTCTACTGTCCTTTTTATTGTTTCTCATTTGGCACCGAAAGCGACAGACATGTGCTACTATGTTGCCAAGGTCTCCAACGTATTAACTTATATTATCTTTCCTAATCAACAACAGTGTTGCTAATTAATTTTTATTTCACTCAAGAATATATATATCCAGGTACAAAACCACATCGTTTGTTTTTTTCCTTCCTCCTATGCATGCATGTTTTATATAATTGGGATTTCAAAGACAAAGACAAAGACAATGCCTTGCTCTCTTTAGAATTTTGCAACCAACTGGTGCTAACTACCATCTCGTATTAAATTTAGCTAGATTGCCAAATGAAACACCTTTTTTGGCTGTTGAAAAAAGGAAGCATATATTTTCAAAATATTCTATTGGTGTGATGTATAAAAATATTTAAAATATGTTCCAATGTGGACTATCAATCTCTACGAATTAAGCTAATTAACAATTATTGTGATGCTTGAAAGATTCTTGATGGAGATGAGCCAATTTATCTCTCAACCTACATGCTTCACTCTTTCCCATCATAGAAACCTTGCCTTGGTCTCTCTCTCTCTCTTTCTTTATAAGAAGTTCATATATTGTTAAGAATATGTAGTAAAGGGGTTGTCTGAATCACCTATAAGAGTGGTTTAACCTCACACCTTAATGAACTAATAAGATCGTTTATAAAAAATAAAGGAAAAATTTATAAAATTCATTTCTCACTTATCTTAAATTCTATTAGTCCACATATGATGAGATTAAATTACTCTCATGGGTGATTTAGAGTACAACCCCTGAAGTAAAAAGTACGAAACACTTATAGTATTTTTGGATCAATTTATCTTTCATAAGAACCAATTCTGACATTTAAAAGCTATTCATATAAGTTTTCCCCGAACTAATTTTGACTTTATTTTTTCTTTATTTTTTAAAATTAAAAATTAAACTAAAAATCAAAATAAGTTTAGGGTTTAAATTTTGTTTAAAAAAAAATCTCGCTAGCAGGGCTAACCTTATAATTATGTAGATATCCAACGATTGATCATAATTACCACCCATGAATAGTAACGTGTTAGATAAAAAAACAATATTTTGTATATATCCAACGAAAACTCTAATATTTGGATATCCGTCAGCATGGTTAGTACTAACAAATAATAGCACTAACTCGAAAGCAAAAAGTGAAAGAATTTTTATTTTTATAGATTAAGATGAAAGTGTTTTAAGGTTAATTCCTCAACGGGTATCCATGACACACTAAGTTAGTTATGTAGCATTTAGCATTTTGTAGTAGCAACTAGGTATCATATTTCTTAGTCGTTATAGTTATACTTGATAGAGACACGCGGCATTCAAGGGGCAGAGCCATGTGGGCAACACATGGATTAAGCACACTTTACATGGTTGATGAAATGGAATTATGGTACCATATTCATTGGCTCATTGCCATGTGAATAATTTTGTGCAAGTTGCAATTGGTGTTGTATAAACCAGAAGCATAAACTATGGACCATGCTTTCTCCAATACAAATTAAGAAAGTATATATATATGTTGGTGGCAGATCACACCAACATACATTAAAACCTGAACACACCTGCTAATAAAATAACATGTAGCAATGCCCTCATTGCAGAACACACCATGCAGAATGAACCAGAGTAGATAATAACTTCATCAGGGTCAAACAAACTGCATCAAATGAACTTTGTCATCTTAGCACCGAACAGAATTTTGTCATCTTACTAGTGATGATTAGAGTTTAACCCCACGAGTCCAGGGACAATTCTGTTTTGCTCAGAAGCTAATAATTTTGGACCGTAATGCCTATAACTTCTCAAGATATATATTATGATACATAGTTATCTTAACATAATAATTGTAACTTTTTATGAAGAGAAAGAGAAATCTAAGTTGAAGAACATGCATGTTTTAAACTATAATCTGAATCAATGCCTATGTGCTTGATGTTATTGTTACTGGTGATCATTTAATCAGCATTGCCACAACATACTCACTGATTACGTATATATATATATATATATATATATATATATATATATATATATATATATGATTTGATTTGCTGAAAATTTTGGATGGATTTGTGAAACAAATAGTTTTGGATCTTATGTGTATAGGTATGGGGATTGTTGTTGGATTAGCAATCTCTTTCCCATGTGCTTGATGTTTGCACCCCAACAACATATTTTGCATTATTAAAAACCCAATAATCTGAGCTTTGGAGGTTACAAATGCAGATAACTTGGACGATTTCATTGCCAAATCATGAATATATAAAAGCTGCTATTATATTAAGTGGTCATATTAATGTTGGGATGATAATCTTCTCTTTAGATTCCTCATTACCATTTCTATAATCAATCATAGCTTTATCTTAATTAATGAAAAATCTTGCACATAATCCAAATGTAAGTTCCCCTTGCCGAGACACACATGTAAATCCTCATATGCTGTTGGATTTCAATTATTTATTAAGACTATTTATTCATTTTTTGAGGGAGAATTAAATCTTCTTAACGCCAAGAAATTAGAAAATCTTTTTTTAACCTTTGGAAAACAGTTATAAACAAAATAAACCCAAAAGAAACTAAGGAACAACAAGGGAGTCCTTCATTTGAAAACAATAATAATAAAGGAATCCTTCATCAAGAGGATCTCCAACTTAAACTCAAACTTATCTAAAATCCTAACCTGAGAAGGAGGGGAATGCGCACCCCTATTGGGTGCTAACCCACTCCCTGAGGTAAGAATGCAACAAAAAAAAACTGGCCCAAGCAAGAGCACCAATTATGAGCCACATCTCTCTTGAATGAGGGTGGTCTCTAAGGCAATGAAATAAAAGTAGAAATTCTTTTATATGTATTTCCATTTTTTTTTTGGCATTAAAAGAAAAAAATGCAACTAAGGCCACATGATAGGGGTGGTTGCAGATTGATTGGACCGTTTTTGTATGAAAAATTCATTCCATATCCGATCCTTTGGATAATGAATAATAGAGTTAGAATTGAGAAGGATTTTATAAAGGGATGATTTTTTCATAAAAGTCGTCATTAATTTAATTTTTTTATTTTAAAGATGGAATTGTTTCTATCTTTGAAATTCGTTACTAATACATGCAAAGTCTAACAAGTATTTTTAGATTATCGATGGGTTTTAGAGATAGAAATATAAACCGTCGTTAAAATAAATGGATTTAAATTAGTAACGACTTTTGTGACTAAAAACATCTATTTATAAAATCTGTCAGAAATTTGGTCTCTATTATTTTGATTTTGTGACAAATTATGATATTTCATCACAAAAGTTGAAAGAGAGTGGGGTGGAGTGTATATTTCAGACAAGAATAAAGTAAATTGTCATTTTGACAAATCTTGAAGAGGGTGAATGTATAATATGTAATGTACTATAACAAGATATTATAAAATTAGACTAATTAAATTTTAAATTAATATGAGATGTTGATATTATATATTTTATATCATGAATATCAAAGATAAAAAGATAAATAATAAAAAGTTCATGTATGCAGGTATTTTTTTGTTGTTGAATTGCCCTTACAATTCCGACTCGGGTGTGGTGAAGGTTTAATGTCTTCCTAAGAGTGTGACTCCTAAGATTTGAACACTCAATCTAGGGGTTCAAAATCCACTTTGTACCACTGCGATCGGCACACTAGGTGTATGCAAGTCATTTTAACTTGTCACAGAACTTTTTATTTGGTTAAAAAAAATAAAAATCAAAGACAAAAAGTGAAATAATTACAAACTAATCAATTCAAACCGATTTTCATTACAAGTTCACACCGATTGGTGAACCAAACAAGTGGTTCAATTGCCTGGGGAGGGCGTTTGTTGAGGAGAGGTACGATGAACTTCCGGAAGGGTTAGGGTGGTGAACGGTCAGACCGCCGTTGCCGATCGTGCTTCCTCCGTCGATCGTGCCCGAAAGGATCCCTGGAAAGACACTGCGATGCCAAGGTCAACGGTAGTGGGACGAGAAAGAGTTCTCAAGGGTTAGAGTCATGTACCTCATGAGGTGAAGGACTTGGTTTTTTATAGAGGTTGAGATGCTTTGAGCGCATCAAAGGTGTAATGAGTGTTCATGTTCAGCACATTTTCCTAGCCATTGGATCTCTCTGTCAAGGGTGTTACCTTGACAGCTCAATCCTAGCTTGGTGCTCTAAACGAGGCTTGGAGCTTCGTGCGTGTGCTAAGGGGTGTCAGGGGAGGACGCGTGTGATATGATTGGTGACAGATGGTTCAAACTAGCCTTCTAGAAGGTCCCTCTTGTCGGGGTTAGGGTCAAAGTATGTAGTCAGCTTCAGCCGGAGGTTGGTGGTCATCGAGGGTGTCGTTCGTCCTGCTGGTACTGGGCGATCGTACTTCCCCTCTAAACAATTGATTTAACTAGTTTTGACCGATTCTCGAATCTACCGAGAAAATGAAATATTCAATAGACATGCGATATCTAATGATTAAAAAGAAATTCCCTACAATGAAAGTATAGAAAACAAAAAACTTGAAAACGAGACACATGTTGAAAATTAAACAAAGTAATTCTATGAATGAACTCATCAAACTACATTAGCATTGGAAATTATATGACTTATCAAGTCTTGTTCAAATGAAGGCTCCATAATGGTTGTTATAAAAAAGAAAGGCTCCATAATGGTCCACTCCCTAGAATGGTGTAGTCTTGTTTCTTTGGGGCTTTTGCCCTCCGATATATTGAAAAAAAAAAGCTTCACAATGGACACTGTATACCCTCCTAGAGAATAAGATTGACTTATGGACTTTACTTCACCTAAAAGGTCCATGCTCTGTTAACCAAAAAAAAAAATCCATGCTTTTAGGTTGTGTATTCCTTTCCTTTTAAAAAAATAAAATTCACTACCCTTATGTGATAATTAATATTACCCAGTATCTATAAGAATTATGATTCATTCACACTTTCACTTTAACTTCTTTTTTTCTGAATTATATCCAGTATTAAATCTTTTATTTTTTTATCTTTTTATTCTCTCCATTCCATTAATACTCTTATCTTAAGAGTGTAGTTTTCAAAAAAAAAATAAAAAAAATACTCTTAAGAGTGTGAATGAAACTTTATTATAATAAGAGTTGAGATTTAAGCAATGACCACCCCACATAAAGGTCCAGAGAGGTTACCAAGAATTCACGCAAAATTATCTAAAAAAATAAGAAATTAAAAGAATCATTTTAAAATTCAGAAATTAAACTCAAATATTAACATTTGTAGGAAAATAAAATTTCTCTTTATTCATAAAAAATATAAATATAAATAAAACAAAAAGATGGAGCAATGCATGTAGAATAGGTGATAGAAACAGGGGCGGTGGAGGGAAGTAGAGGAAATGGTAGCCTTTGATTGAGTGACTAACGGACAATCCTGGACCGCTGAGGGCTCTCCCCGTTCACCGGAACCAACCGTATTCATTCATGTGATGATAATATTAATATGATCGATCGATCACCGTGAAAGACCTCATGAAATTGAAACCAAACCACCATGTTGGCGGTTCCCCTAACTCCCTCCCTTCTTCCCGCCAAACCCTTCCAACCTCGCCGCCGCGTCTTCCGCCGCCGGAGGCTCAAAATCGATTCCTCCTCCGACCAAAATCTCATCCACTCCCTCGATTTCATCACCCCCGCCGCTCTCACCCTCGCTTCCGGCGCCGCCCTTTTCTTCTCCCGCTTCAAATCCTCACCTCCCAACAACAACGACGACAATCCCCCGTTCTCCGATGTCGGCGACTGGATCCTCTTCGCTTCTCCCACGCCGTTTAACCGCTTCGTGCTCCTCCGCTGCCCTTCCATTTCGTTCGAGGGGGGCGACGACGTCAGCGAGAGGCTCCTCAGGGAGGAGAAGCACCACGTCACCGTCACCAATGGGAGGATTCAACTGAAGAAAAAGAAGAAGAGGAAGAAGAGAGAGAGGAAATCGGAGGTGGAGGAGTTGAGTTACCAGAGAGTATGCGTGAGTGCACCGGATGGAGGTGTGGTTTCGTTGGATTGGCCTGCTAACTTGGATTTGGAGCAGGAGCGTGGCTTGGATTCTACTCTCTTGCTTGTTCCCGGTACGCCCCAAGGGAGCGCCGACGATAACATCAGGTTCTTTGTGGTCGAAGCTCTCAAGAGAGGTTTCTTCCCTGTTGTTATGAATCCCAGAGGATGCGCCTCTTCACCTCTCACCACTCCCCGGTAAAAAACACTGACACTTCTTTTTTCAGATTGTTCAGATACAAGTGATTTAGGATAAACTGTTCACATTTTTAGTCAGTTTTTTATGCTTCATTGCTTGGAGGGGATGATGTACTCATTCGAAATGTTACTTCTTTGAGAATCAGTGTTCATCCATTTTAGCTTCTGTGCAATCACTTTTAAGTTTATGAGAGTTTTTTCCTTATTAGATAGGAGTCGAATGCTTATATCAATTTAAAAGCTCCCATATACTAAAAGCCAATTCAAACTGGGCCAATCTGTGGAATAGTACTTTGGATAGTTCATAGTCCTTATTGTAGTGGCTATTGGGTGAATGATAGGACATAGGAGGATGGTGCTTTTGGATTGAAGATGATGGTGTTAGGTTCTTACTATTGGGGACAGGGGGACTGGACTGCTACTCTTCCTTTTGATCTTCCATGTTCATCCAAACTACTTCTTTGCCTTTTAATGGTCCTCTTTATCTTCTCTCGTCTGCACTGGGACTGAGAATTTGGTCGTTTCTTATAATGGATTAGGAGTACCTTTTTCTCTTTAGAGACTTATGGCAAAGATAAGACAATGGTGAGACTTATGGATTAGGAGTACCTTTTTCTCTTTAAAGACTTATGGCAAAGATAAGACAATGGTGAGGACTTCTTAGCTACTTTATGTTCTGTAGGTTATTTACAGCTGCTGACAGCGATGATATCTCCATAGCTATAACGTATATCAATAAGGCAAGGCCATGGACAACCTTGATGGGTGTTGGCTGGGGATATGGTGCAAACATGCTGACAAAATACCTGGCTGAGGTTGGGGAAAGAACACCACTGACGGCTGCTACGTGCATAGACAATCCTTTTGATTTAGGTGAAGCTACAAAGGCCTCTCCTTATCACATTGTCACTGATCAGAGACTCATTGGTGGACTGGTAGATATTCTACAAACAAATAAGGTAAATTAATTGCTTTCATATTCACCCTCCTTTTCACTTATTTCACCTAGCCTGCACTGAGATTTCTCACACAATCTGTTTTTGCTTTCAATCTCTTAATAGTCACCAGTACTTATGACTTGGCTATATGAAATCTAACTGTTTCTGTAGGCACTATTCCAAGGCAAAACAAAAGGTTTTGATGTGGAAAAAGCTCTTTTGGCAAAATCTATACGTGACTTTGAAGAAGCAATATCCATGGTATCTTATGGCTTTGGGGATATAGAAGATTTTTATACAAAATCCAGCACAAGAAATATGATCAGGGATGTTAAAATTCCTGTTCTCTTTATACAGGTAAGCATGCGTTACCTCATGCTGCTATCTCGCTTAAATCCCTACTTGATCAACTGCATCCTGTGCATTCTATAAATATTAATTTTGATGGGATTGTGATAGGGGTAAGTATTATATTCCTGATTATCTAGTATCCACAACATACCGAAGAATTGTCTGCAATTGAATCTCAATGTTTTACCGCTAAGAAGTGGTTTCTTGTGCCTCTTCAAAAATATGAAAGACAGAGATATGTGTGTGTCTATATATATATGTATATATGTATATATATGTGTGTAGAGAGAGAGAGAGAGAGAGAGAGAGAGAGATTTCCAAGTTAGAAATATGTGGATCTTAAAGATGGATCGGAATGAGACAGCCCAGCAAGGGAATTACCCGTGTGCACAATAGAAGCAGTGGAACTGGCGACCTTTCATTCTTCATACCACTTGATGAAGTCCTTGAAGATGGCAGGTGGGGCTGCAGAATCAGTCAGTGGAGCAGGCGGAGCAGTCTGTGCAATGTGGACAGTTTGAGGAGGGGGCGTCCATGCAAGGCATAACACCTATCAATAGCGTCGCCCAACTTCTGACAATGATCACACCTGAGAGGCTGAGACGAGCCATCCCAGGCTTACAAAGTCAACCATGACACCACCTTGAGCACAATCACCTCCCTGGGCACGACCACCTCCTTGTGAAACCAATGCAGATGAATCAACTGTACTAGGCAAAAATCCCCCTTGAGAGGATGATTTTGCTGGTACATGCAACAAAGTAGACCAAGTAGCATTTAGACTGGGTATGGTAGGAGATCCCAAAATCTGATCTCGAATAGAAGAGTAATCTGTAGGCAATCCATATAAGGTTAGGAGCATGAATAAGGCTTGGTCATGTGTATTAACATGAATAAGCATTAAAAATGCTTTCTATGTGGTGACTTGGAGGAGATCTTTATGGACCTATCCCCGGGTCTATTGCTCAAATGGAGTTGGGTCTTTTATGTAAATTGCAGAAGTTCTTGTATGGTTTAAAACAATATCCCTGAACTTGGTTTGGTCTTAGCCCAGGTACTCAACAGTTTGGAATGATCTGCTGTGATGCTTATCCTTGCATCTTTGACTTCCCATTGTGCCTATTTTGTAGCATATTTGGAAGTGCGAATTGGAATAGTGCCATTTGAATGTTCTCACAACTCCTTTCCAGTAACAAATTATTAAAATTGAAATTCCCAGGTTGTGTAATTCTATCCAGTAAATTTAACACAAAATTCAGGATTAAGACTGAGCCTTTCGAAGTAATTATAATGCAATTCACAGCTAAATAAAATTTCCCTATTAACACAAGTGTAGAATGGAAAAAATTCTACCAAATTCATGGGTTTTCTAGCCACCAAAATCCAGAAAATTGATTCGAGCAGATAATAACACCTAAAAACAGAGTTAGAACCAAAACAGAACCCAGGAAAGAGGGAACGCGAATGGAGAGGGAACATGTCCAATTCCTTTAAGATCCCAGAGTCGAACTTCTTGCAACAAAAGAAAAAATAGGCTCTTGATAATGATAAGATACAATTTTGTCTGAATGGATCCTTTACTTATTTGTACGTCAATTTATCTGAGACAGATTTCAAGCTTATTTACAGAGATTTACTGCTATATAAACTAAATAAAAGCAGCCTGTACAAAATAAATGTGAGCAGGTGAGTGGTGTACAGTAACAGCCTTGCTTCTCCTTTTCCCTTGCTGTTACTCTTCTCTGTAGAATTTGACAGTGTTTAGAAAAAACAAATAATCTATAAATCTCAGTTCATAACATGTTTTAACTCTTGTCAAGCATGGATAAACTCTATACATGAGCCTATGGGTTTTATGAGACAATGGCATCTTTGTACTATTTGTTATTTTCTAAGTATTAATTCCCCTATGCATGTATGCAAATGCACAAAATGAGAAAAGTCTTACATGGTAAATTTTATCAGAGTGATAATGGGATGGTTCCAGTATTCTCAGTTCCACGGAATCTGATTGCAGAAAATCCATTCACAAGTCTGCTCCTGTGTTCTTGTTTACCATCTAACGTTATGGATACTGACATGTCTGCTTTATCGTGGTGCCAGCTTCTAACATTTGAGGTAACTATCTCTCCCTAACAAGTTATAGATGAATATGTTGTCTTATTTATATAACATCCTTCAAGTTGGGATTATAGTCCGAAAAAAGTGTCGTATCTTTACTTGGGTAAAAGGCCAAATTGTTTAACTTACATGTTCCGAAAAACAGGAAAGATCTAGGGTTCTCTAGGAATATATACGCTTTCCATTCAAATACAAACACCTAATATATATTCTTACTTCTTCCTATTTATTTTGTATTTTAAATAAAAAATTGTCAAATTGAGAATTTCTCTAAAAGAGGGCCTTTAGTCCTAAATTGAGAATGTCACTAAGAGAGTGCTGACTCTTTAGTCCCTATGAAGGACATAAGATTTGTTCGAAAAATATGTTGGACTGGCCAAGTAGACTAGTAAACCAGATGGAGTTAGGTTGTTACATTTAATCAATAATGAACTGAATCAGAGAGAAACTCAAAAAGGTTGTAGGATGAAGTGTAATGTAATGTGTAAATTGCCCCCAGCCCACCCCTGGATTGATACTAAATGCTAGAGGAATATGGGAAGCACATTCTGTCAATCAATTGGACCTCTATTATGCTCCAGTTTTCTAGAATCAATGCCCCACTTAATAGATCTTAATTTTAGGGTGAAAACGTCCTCATTTAATTCAAATACTTTTTTCTTAAGGTTTCATTTGGATGATAGAATTGAAATCACAATTCAGAATTCTAATGTCAGTTCCAATTCTATCATAAATGGAATTCACTATCAATTTTAGTTTTTATGTTTGGAACGAAAAAATGGTATAGAACTGGTGGTGGCAATGGGCACCAAAAATATTGACGGCAACAACAGTGATTGGGAAATACTGGCAACTACGTTGATTTGAATTTTGAAAACTCTTGTCACAATAGTAATTGGAGGACGTTGGGGATGACAATGATGAGGAAGCCAGCAACGGCAATCAGCGGAGGATGTTAGTGACAATGATAATTGGAGGATGCAGGCGATGCTAATGGTCTGAAGATGATGGCGATTGCAGCGGTCAGCATTAATAATGGCAAATAGCATGAAATGGCTATTTTCCAATTCAGTTGAATTGGACTCGTAATTGGAATTTCAATTCTCATTCTAATGTGCTCCCCAAACAAGATAATTGGTATTAGGCAATGTTGTTAATGGCGGAGAGCCAAAAACCCACCATATTTGACAAATGATGGTGAGATATCGGCCATGGAGAAAAGGCAAAAACCCGCCATGATATTTGATAACACTAGTATTAGGAGGTCCAAAACCAAGCCTAATTCTGTGCGCTAAATAGAATCTTCAAAATTTTCTTTACCGTTAACATAGTTACATTTAAAATACATAAAATATGCAAGTTTTGCACACTGAGAACCAATCTTCCAGCTGGTCCAATTTAAAACTGTAAATTCAAAAAATGGGAAGCTAGTTAAGCCTTGTGAACTGGTCATGGTTTGACCAATTAAACTAGTCTTTTATAAAACAAAATCAATTGAAATTGTTTATTACTTAAGTGTATTCCTTGGTTTCAATATATAGCCAAAACTCAGTATAATAAGGAACTTTACCTCTCCTTTTCTACTTACTCAATATGCACCTAGTATTGAATCAGAAGTCTTACCACTTTCACTTTTACTTATTACATATGTAACTGCCATATACTAGAGAAAAAGGCTAGTGATTTTAATGTTTTGTGAATATATTTCAACATTTTTTACATGACTTTATTAATATACGTAACATATGTATATTATATCTTCCATTATATTTTTTATGTTTTTATAGGACGTCTACATAATTTGGTTGAACCTCATCCTGGTTGAACGTCAGCCTTAAACATCTTCCTTACCTGTTCAATGGATGGTCAGTTTTGATTATAATGATTTTAAATATATTCGTACTCGCTTCTTTTACCAAAGTATCTAACAAATATTAGTAAAATGTTTAAACAATAAAACAATGAAAAGCCTCATAATTATCATGATGATAGATTTTATAATATTTTATTAACGCGAACTACATTTCTTTTTCAGCCAGGTCTAGGGTACATAGCTTCTTTGCAAAATCTATTTGTAGCTAGTTTTTTAGTTCTCTTGACTGTTACAAAAAAATGTATTTTCCCCCTTTGTAGAGTTCTGTGAGGTTTTTTAGTCTACTCTCTCAAGTGATATTCTGATGTTTATACATGCAGTGGCTCACAGCAGTGGAGCTGGGACTCTTAAAGGGCCGTCATCCTCTTCTAACAGATTTGGACGTAACCATAAATCCTTCTAAAGGGTTAGCTGTTCTAGAGCAAGTGAGCTCAGATAAGAAAGGTAATGTCAAGAAATTGTTTAATCTTGCTCGGTCAGATGCATTTAATGGATACTCTCTTGGCCCTACTAAAGATTCACTTGAAGAAGGTAAGAATAATGCTAGCCTCCACCTTAGGTCCCAACAGGAGCCACAGAGGAACCTTGAGCAGGTAGATATTAGCTTACAGGTTAAAGATGGTCCATTACAGCAGACTAGCTCCTCTGATGAAGATTCGATTGAAGAGGAGAACGATGCCTCAGTAGATAGTGAACATGGTCAAGTTCTACAGGCAGCACAAGTGGTAATAAATATGCTTGATGTTACCATGCCCGGTACTCTAACAGAAGATAAGAAGAAAAAGGTAGAGCATTATGTTAATTCTTGTTCTTACATCAGTTTAATAATCTTTGCTGCTAAAAGAGCAAGAGGGAAACTTAAGTTTGACCTTGATGAGGTGCCTTTTTTTTGTGGGGGGGGGGGGGGACAGACTACCGGATTAATATGCAGTGTTTATATATTTGTTTTCTGAAGTGAATTGCAATAGATGTATGTACATCCATCACGTGGTTGGATATTTTCTTTTAATCATATTAAAGATCTTTGTTTTTCAAGTTTTACTTGTGATCCTCCATATTTATTTCCTGTACTCCAGGTGAATATTTGGGATTTGCCATGAATCTTCTGTGTTTCAGTTTCTGAATTATTTTATATCTTTTCAGTTTGGTTTTCTTTTGCTATCTACTGTGAGATATTTGTAAATTTTAGTTAAAATTATGGAAAAAAGAAGTAACTTGATTTTGACGGAGAGCTTATGTGAGATCTAACCTCACTGATAAAGATTTTAAGGCGAAGGGGAAAAAAACTTCATTCCAGGTATCTTATGCTCAACAATTCCTTTATTGATAACAGAAATTGTTATAAGTAACCTGGTTATTTTGTTGCTTGGAGTTTATAAATCATTTACCAAAAAAGTTGGTACTCTCCCTGTTCTAGGGGAATATTAGGAGAGGTAGAATAAAAGGGAGTTAAGGCAGTTTGGACCAGTTAGGATAGTTAGTTAGTTAGTCAGTTAAAGGAGATTCAATTAAATAAATAGTGGGTACTAGAAATATAATATAAACCATTAATGTGTCTTTTACCCAACAACTTAAGCTTTTGAGATAATTGGTTCATGACCTGGTATCAGAGCCTCTACGACCGAGTGGTCTAGAGTTTGATCCTTGTTGTCCCAATTATTCTAATAAAAAATTTGAATTTCAGCACATGGTAGGTGGGTATGTGCATTGTCCACACTTCAAGCCCTAGTGGGGCTCTTACGTGAAGGGGCGTGTTAGAAATATAATATAAAACCATTCATGTGTCATTTAGCCAACAGCTTAAGCTTTTGGGATAATTCGTTCATGATAGTGGGAGATTGTAGGAGGAGATCCAGATTTGCTATTTTTGGAACACAGCAGTGGCTCAGTTGTAAGGGGAAACCTGAGGAGATCTCTCCTAGTTATGTAAATTTCTCTCAATTCTCTATCCAAGTCTTTTGAAGGCTCATAACTGAGAATATGACATGTTTTATCCTCAGCGGTTTTTTATTCCTTTTATTTTTATTCTTTTATAAAATAATAAAAATTGTGACTTTCAGAATCAATTTGAATAAGTTCTCTTTTACTTTTAAGTTAGCTTCTCAAATTTTGTCTTTAACTACATGTATTTGTGTGTGGTTCATGCATATTCTCATACTTGTCATTTCGTCCAAATGAGTTGTATAATTTTTTTGAATTATATTATTTTTAGTATCATGTAACATTTATAATGGTTTATCTAAATTATAGACTTGTTTCAGAATCTTGTAATTGCAGTGACATTTGTAACAAATTTCCAGGTATTAACTGCTGTGGGTCAGGGGGAGACACTCATGAAAGCTTTACAAGACTCTGTTCCAGAAGATGTTCGTGGAAAGTTGACAGATGCTGTGACTGGAATTATGCATGCTGAAGGCTCTGACTTGAAGTTTGATAAGATACTTGGTACAGGTCAGGCTCCTAAACCATCACCAGGGCAAAACAACCAAGAAAAATCAAGAGTATCAAGTGGAGAAGTTAAGTCTGAAGATCAGTCATCTTTGAATCAGATAAAAACGACAAATAGTTCTACAGATGGCTCTGATAATGCTCGAAGTGGCAGGGGTGAAACTGCAGAAGGAACAGAAACAGAAGGTCTTTCGCTAGAGATATCACCAAATTCTACAAATTTAGCTCAACCACAAGAATCCAACGATGAAGTTGGTTCTTCTGGTTCTCTCGGGAAGGAGACTGGCGAGTCTAGAGACAATAATGTCACAGAAGAGGAATTAAAAGGAGAAGCCATTCCTGATATTGATCATAGCGAGAAAGAATTAGAATCAGGTTCGAAACCATCTACTCCGAGTCCTTCTGATGGGGCAGGGGGCCATGAAACAGTAGCAGTTGCTGAAGAGAAAAGCCAAAGTGGCGGAATACCTAAAACAGACATAGAGGAAAATAATACTGTGAAGGTTGGACAGAAAAGTCAGGATTTCTCTAGTGATCAAAGTAAAATAACATCAAGTGATGCAAAAGATGATCCATCTTCACCTTCTCTGTCCTCTGAACACCAAACAATAGAAAAGGAAGGTAATGATAATGCTCCAAGTGGCAGGGGTGAAACTGCTGAAGGAACAGAAACAGAAGGTCTTCCGCTAGAGATATCACCAAATTCTACAAATTTAGCTCAACCACAAGAATCCAACGATGAAGTTGGTTCTTCTGGTTCTCTCGGGAAGGAAACTGGCGAGTCTAAAGACAATAATGATATAAAAGAGGAATTAAAAGGAAAAGCCATTCCTGATATTGATCATAGCGAGAAAGAATTAGAAACAGGTTCGAAACCATCTACTCCCAGTCCTTCTGATGGGGCAGGGGGCCATGAAAAAGTAGCAGTTGCTGAAGAGAAAAGCCAAAGTGGTGGAATACCTAAAACAGACACAGAGGAAAATAATACTGTGAAGGTTGGACAGAAAAGTCAGGATTTCTCTAGTGATCAAAGTAAAATAACATCAAGTGATGCAAAAGATGATCCATCTTCACCTTCTCTGTCCTCTGAACACCAAACAATAGAAAAGGAAGGTAATGATAATGAGAAGGAAGATAACAGGAATATGCAGCATATTTCGCAGAAACCTAACTCCACTAACTCAGACTCCGGTGCCTCTGCCTTCAGTGTTTCTCAAGCACTGGGTGCTTTGACAGGAATCGATGATTCCACCCAAGTGGCTATCAATAGTGTTTTTGGTGTGATAGAAAATGTGTTATCTGAGCTTGAGCAAAGCTCAGACAATGAAGATAAAGTCAATGATGGAAAAGATATTGAACGCAAGTTAGGAGGGCAGAAAAAAGGTAATAGCCAAAACAATGATTCCATCACAGATGATGATCCTTCTGTAGATCACCCTAATGGCACGTACTTGAAGAATGATTCTTGTGATACAGAGGAACAACCAACTCAAAGCCTGAGTACAATTAATGGGAGTGTTGTATTCAATTCTCACAATTGTAACTCTAATGATCACCCAGTTAAGAAGGAAAGTAATACGAATGGTCAACTGGTTGGCAAAAGATCGCTTGTTGATAAATGGGATGGACAGAGACAGGTAAGTAGGATGCCGGAGTTCATACCTGCTGGTTCATATAGGGACTCGCCTTACAGAGAATACCTTCGTAAGTATCTTGTTTCTGAGATCTCTGCCAAATCACTTGATTTAAAGACAACAACTGCATTATTGCTTGACTATTTTCCAGAAGAAGGTCAATGGAAACTCCTTGAACAACCACAAAGCATGGAAATTGCTTCTGCTGATGCTAAATCTGCTAAATCTGATGATGCAGAGCAGTATATTGAACCACCATATGTAATATTAGATACTGAAAAGCAACAAGAACCTGTTAAAGAGTTCATTACAACAGACACTGGGGACAGAATGATTGATACTGGTGATGACAGGTCAGAGGGATTGATCCAAGTAGTGAAAAACAGAGTACTAGATTCTTTGAAGATGGAAGTTGGTCGCAAGCTGAATGCTGAAGAAATGATAGATATGAAATCAATGCTTGCTGGAGATCTGGAGTATGTGGCAGACGCGGTTTCACTGGCTGTTGTAGATAGCAAGGTGCCACAACAAAATTCTGAAAGTCAAGGTCATGATGTTGAGGGTGCTGTAGAAAAAGTTGGTACTCTTGATGGGGAGCATATCATTAGGGCAATTTCATCTTCTGTTCAGCAAACAAGCTGCCTGAGAAAAGTGATGCCTGTTGGTGTTATTGTTGGATCCATATTAGCTACCTTGAGGAAATATTTTAATGTAGTTACACTTCAAGATAACGGCCAGGGAAGATATCTGGGCCATGATAACGGGGAAAAAACTAGAAAAAATAATCATGACACTGTTGGTGCAACAGATATAGATCAAGTACCTGATGAAAAAATTGCTCTGGACCATCCCATCAATAGAGAGTTGGTAGAAAGTGAGTTGGAAAATGCAAGCAGAAGTACTGTCATGGTTGGTGCTGTTACAGCTGCTCTTGGGGCTTCTGCTTTACTCATTCAACAGAAGGTATTAGTTCAATCTCTTCGTGTGCTTCCAGTGTTCTTGGCTTGCAATTTAAACCTCTGTTGCAAGATAGGGATCAATTTTTCTATTTTTATCCCTTGGTTTGCTTAATTGTCTTTCCACATATAGATACAGCACTAGTTCCTCATATTTTTCTCTCTATCATACATTTTTTTTTTCTCGTCTTGGCTTACTCATTATTTTGTGCTTCTCTTGTTATCTCCCTTTTATGTACTCAATATACTTTTTACTGAAGTTGCTTCTTATTTATGATGATTTTTCTCGATCAATTATAACCTGAGAATCAACTTGGTATTGGACTGACTTAAGTTGTATGTATCCTACAAATGAGAAGAGAACAGAAAGTAGTGAAGCAGACTGGACTAATACCAGTTTACTATTATATCGTAAGTTGCACGGAAACAGAGTTGTCTGAGTTCTATACTTAAATTGCTCTGTTCCAGGATCCACAACTAGGAAATGAAACTGCCGAAAGCTCATCCACATATTTGAAAATGAACGAGCACCATAAAAAAGAACCACAAGAGTTTAAGGATGAAGGATTTGGAAAAAGCCAGAATAACTTAGTCACAAGCCTTGCTGAGAAAGCCATGTCAGTTGCTAGTCCAGTTGTACCTACTAAAGATGGTGAAGTGGATCAACAAAGGTCAGAGCACTGAGCTTACATGGTACCAAAATGCCAGGTTCCAGTGGTTTTGTTTTTTTCTAATAATTTAATGCAACTTCCCTTCTTGAACAGACTGGTTACAATGCTAGCTGATTTAGGACAGAAAGGTGGCTTGTTGCGGGTTGTTGGAAAAGTTGCTTTGCTATGGGGTGGTATACGTGGTGCGATGAGTTTGACAGATAGACTTATCTCATTCTCGCATATTGCTGAACGCCCCTTGTTTCAGAGGTGAATGTTCATTCCGTTCTCTGTTTTTCTGTACTTCTGCTAATCTGGCCTTTCCATTTTGGAATTACCTGGTAGAATGTAGAAACTGCAACAATTTAGCTACAGTATATCATAACCCACTATTAATTTTAGTTGAGAGCCAACAATATTAATTTTGAAAAACAGTAGTTTGAAAAATCTAATGGCTTTTCATTAGTTAGAAATAAGGATTTATATGTTCTTGACATATTTTATGGAAAGACTGTCGATACTCGAGAGTGATCTTAATAGCTGATAGTATTTTTCTTTCATATTAAATCTATTGCTTAACTTGTATAATTCCATGGTTGCTTTGTATAGTCCTCAAGTTTATTTGGAATGATTTATTTAAAAAAAAGCAAAACTGAAAAAGATATTTAGCGAATTCAAAATTCTTTACTTTGGCCTTGTTGAGCTGCACTGTATAGAAAAGAAAACAGCCATGATTATGATCTATGATGTGACCTGATCTTTGCCTCCGCCTATTGATTTATAGATATCATACAGGATACACTTCATAACTATAAAATTACTCAAACAGTAAACTACGCTTGTTTCTTTTTTATAAGCATTACTGCTTTATCCCAAAAAAAAAAGCTGGACTATTTGAATTGGAGAGAGAGAGAGAGAGAGAGAGAGAGAGAGATTATCAGTGAAGGGTTACTTGATATTCTAATCATAGTGGAGATTCATGAGGTTTATATACAACCTGATAGGCTTGCAGCTCAAGCTGCTACATGAACTAACTAAAGCCAACTGTCTTAAAATTTTCTAACAGAATGTGTAACTAATTTTAACTGGAGGCTTACAAATCTAACAGAACTAACAGCAAGTAGCTTTACATTTTGCATTACGAAATGCTATCTCGATACTGTAACTTGGGTGGGTGCATCTGTTTAAAATGTGGAATGGTGGAACGTGGAAGTGGCTTCGCAGGAAACATAGTATCAGGTTCATACAATATGTGCAGCCAGTAGAGATACTGTGTTTTCCCAAATGATATCTAAGGTTGTCATTACCCATCTTTTGGGGGATGGTCTATTTGTTCACCATAATTAAACAATTTCAGTAAATTGCTCATATGAACAAATATGTGTATATATATAGGTAGTTTGAAGTATCTAGAAATGAATAAATGGTAATAGCCCATTCCGGAATTCTGCAGTTGGTCTATTGATCCTAAAGTGGATGCCTGAAGTTATTACTCTAGATATTCCTTTTATAAATATCTAATGTAATTTTTCCCATGTGTTCACTTAAGTGTGAATGTATCTTCCCTAGGTTTTACTATCTGTGCTTAATGCCCGAGTGCTATTAATGTCTGAACATAACTCTCAAACTGCACTGATTTCCCTCCTCTAGGATTTTTGGGTTTGTTGGCCTGATCCTTGTTCTATGGTCTCCTGTTGCTATTCCATTGCTTCCAACAATCGTTCAGAGTTTGACGACGAATACTCCTTCCAAAGTAGCTGAGTTTGCTTGCATTAGTGGCCTCTACACTGCTATAATGATACTTGTTATGTTGTGGGGTAAAAGAATCCGTGGGTACCAAAATTCATTTGAACAGTATGGGCTGGACTTGACATCATCTCACAAGGTAAATGTTCGACATAAAACCAATGGAATGTGTTTGAGAATAGTTTCAGTAGAATGTGTTGGAGATTATCTGGATATTTCTCTGAGGTTCTAACTATATTGTTTTATCTGTTCCTTTCTTTGGAAATATCTATATTAAAATTTGAAATTTCATATATTATTCATTGTTATCATAGATATATATATCTAGTAAGATATATAGGGGATGGCAATGAAGAGCAACAATAATCACAACAACAAAGCCTTTCTCCGCTAGATGGGGTCGACTATGTAGATGACGAGACACCTTAAATATGCTAAATTTGCTTTCACAGAGGAGATGGAGGAAATACTTGTTGCATTTTTAATGAATATGTGTATATATATATATGTGTGTATGTATGTATGTATATATATAGAATGTAATGATTGGTAGTGTTTTTAGGATTTTGGATAATTACCGAAGCTTTTAGATCTAGTAGTTTGTTAACATGGTGTCTGTTTGGAAGATATGAGGGGACAGATAAATTATGTATAACCATATAATGAGGGATAAAAATGAGTATAGTTTGGGTGAGTTATAGTACTCGTCGTCATACTTGTATTAAAAAAAATGCGTACTTGAACCCGTACTTGTGTGGATAGCAAGATTAATACCCATACCCTTACCTATTGGGTGTCTATATGCACCGACCTAGACCCATTGTGTGCAATTTAGTTATAACTTGGATATGGTCTCTTGTGAAGTTGTAATGTGTTTATTTACAAATTAGTAAAACATGAATGTTATTAAAATACTAACATTATGCATCACATAATTCAACTGAAAAAATATTCAAAGATCATCTAATTGCTAATTATAAAACTTAACAAACATAACGATTTAACCTAATTAAAAAATAATTACTCAAAAATCATTCAAATTCTTGTCACAACATAAATATATTGTGTGAGAATGGGTAGGGTTGGTTACTATAGTACCCATACTGCTTCCATACCTGCAAAATTGCGGGTAATTATCAACATCTGAACGAAGGCTCATTTGATGGGCAAATAGCTACCTATTATGGGTAATTTTTATAGGTATCCATGGGTTTTGAGTTTTATTGTCATGCTTAAATATATTGAGTTATGCTATCGCAATACAGGTGGTGTTCCCAAGGCTGTAGTGTTAGAACTTCTATTATTGTTTATACTTGTGTCTGTTTGTAAGTTACCTCAGACAACTAGGGTTAGACTTTATTCTAAGGACTAAAATTTGTATTTTAAAATGGATGATTTGTAAATTTTCTTAATGATGAATTATTTCTTTATTTACCCTTTTTTTTTTAACTGACCCTGTTTGTGAACCAGAGGAAAGACCAGTCTTCTTTTGGAAGAGTTTTAGATATGTTTTTAGCGTGCATTCAATTCTATATATCTTGAGTGCTTTAGTAAAATCCTAGGCCTTTTATTCCACATCAGTGTTAAAGCTTAGTCCTCCAGATGAATAGAAATCAACCTCTATGCCTTGTCTTATAATATTAAATTTCAGTATAAAAACGCGTTTGTTTAAGGACAAGATACTTGTAAATCTGTACATTTTGCCATGTTTCAAAACCACTGTACTGGTGTATGAAGTGTGTGTTAGAGTATTAAAAATCATTTTCAAGCCCTTAACAGCTTAAGTCTTTAGAGTTTAGAATGATCAAGTGGTTATTTCACAAAATGGGCTGATTTGTTTTTGAAATATAGTCTTTGCTTTCAACTATCTGAGAGAGTATTTTAAAGGCATACAAGGAATCCATTATTCAAAACATATATTTCCTGTGGTTTGTGTTTGATAGATTGACTAACATTCATTAGAAGATCCTTTCCCCATTGGAACATTTTAAGTGATTCCGCATCTGCTCTATTTAAATGAAATGCAATTTTTATGCGCACCATCAGAAATTTTAATTCTCATATTTACCATATACCATGAATTGGAAAAGATGAAAAGGTAGGTGAGTAACAAATTATATTAGAGAACTTTTTTATTTACGTCAATTTGTGTCATAAATGATCAAAAGGTGGGTAGACAAGTTACTATAAATCTTCTCGCGTTTGCTTATTTGTGACTTCGAATTAATGCTTTGGACTTCTTTATTCAATATACATTTATAGACATCAAGGTAAATTTGGTACATCCTTTTTACTTCAATTTTTATTTGAGGACGCAGTGAGGGAGTTTAGGAGAACATGAAATATTTAATGAACATATAATTCACCAGAATTACTTGTGTACTGATTCATGAAAGGTCAGCTAATTCCTTTATCCTTGGTGCAGCGAATTGAATTTTTGAAAGGCTTTGGTGGTGGCTTTGGTGGTGGAGTCATCTTTATTTTTTCAATTCATGCTGTCAATGCATTTATTGGTTGTGCAAGCTTCTCTTGGCCTCATACTCCACCTTCAGATGCCATGACTTGGCTAAAAGTGTACGGTCAAATGGGCCTGGTAGTTGTTCAAGGAACTGTTATTGCAAGTGCTATTTCCATGGTAGAAGAATTGCTTTTCAGGTCATGGTTGCCCCAGGAAATTGCAGTTGATATCGGGTATCATCAAGGAATCATAATTTCAGGGCTAGCATTTTCTATATTGCAGAGGTTTGTCTTCTTTTTGGATTTATGCTTTGCCTATTGTGTTCCATCCATTACGATTGCAGGACCCTTATATGCCTTTAAGTTCTCGTATTCACCAGGAAATCCTCTAGCCGTAATCTCGTATTTCTGTTTTAATTATGTTGTCTTTCTTTTTGTCCTCGTTCTTTTGTTTATTTCTATTTAAAAATGAGAGAGAGAGAGAGAGAGAAGTGAGAAAAGGAAAAGCAGTTTCGATATTATGTGAGAGAAAGTCAGATCAAGATCCTCTCTTGTGTATGTGTAATGTGATAAATAGGTATAGGTGGGGGGCCTGTAAATGTTTATGAAGAGAAAAATAGTCGCAATGTTTCACTTCACATTGTCATGTGACTTGAGAGAATCCAAATCCGAAAAAGTCACGTGATACTAATATTACCCTACCAAAAAAATGTTTTTCACCCGGAAGCTCCGTAGTTGAAAGGTGTAGCCTGATATAAAATTTTCTTTACCATTTATGTGCTTGAAGGTAAAGCTTCCTGGAATTTTCCCACATGTAATGTGTCCTTTTAACAAAATATTTCCTTTTTCTTTTCTAGATATGATTATACAGTTCAATACATTAATCTACATCAGTCTAATGCTCTTCATTCCAAATCAAAATCTTCTCTTTTGGTGCGGGTTTCAGGTGTTTACAGGCAACCCCAGGACTTTGGCTTTTATCATTGTCTTTGTCAGGCTTCCGAGAGAGAAATGGAGGTAGTCTCTCCATCCCTATCGGGATACGTACAGGGATGATGGCATCCACTTTCTTCTTGAAAAAGAGTGGTCTTTTAACATATTACAATAAGGCCAATTTTCCTATGTGGATAATGGGGTCTCATCCGTTTCAACCATTTAGTGGTCTCGTTGGTTTTGTATTTGCTTTATCACTTGCAGTACTTCTCTACCCCAAACAGACTTCACCCAAAAAAGAAATTCGGGAGTAAGTAGAAAATTCATTTCTTAAAAGCATCACCGTTATGAATTTCGTTCATAATATGCCAAAGTTGGAGGTGTTTTGTAGTGCATTTTGATTCTGCTCACAATGCAAGTTTTTATGGTTTTTGTCAATGGAAGTAGAGAATGGGAAAGACAGTAGTAACTGAGGCACACAAGGAAAGACAGAACTTTGGAAAATCAAAGGACGATTTTGAGTAGAAGATCCTTGTATCAAAAGCATTTAAGGCTTCAGTTATCTTGAGTATCATGCAAAATTCTCACACAGAGCCTAGAGGCAGACACCAAACATGCGGGTTTAAGATTTAAGATATGATGTAGAGGGTCAATTTTGTAAGTAGAAAGGTTACAGGCTTGTACAAAATTGTTATATTTTTCCTGTACTTCTCAGCCAATCGAAGTGTACAGTAGGTTACTGTAAGTTATAATAGTTATGTCACTATTTAGCAGAAAGCGATACGATGCAGATTGCAGAGGAGCCTGATTACAGGACTCTAAGTAGGTATACAGTTTTGTTGTACTCTTTCTGTTTGCCACTTTCAGAAGCATATGTATACTCCATACTGTAATACTAAATAACGAGTGTATAATTCTTGGTAAAATTTCAGTCATGTCCTTTAAAACATCCTGATCCAAGATAATGCACCCCCCCACTCTTATAACTTGCATCAACATAAGCATTGATCTCCCTCATGACCATCCAAGGGTCTCGTGTTCCTTGCAATATCTGCCAGATTTCTCCAGAAATTGCTTCGCTCAGCTAACTGGGGACTGCCATAAACAAAGGTGGAAAAGAAGTTGTTCTCACCTTTCACTTTCAGCATGCTAACTCTAGTGTGAACATGTATCTACTTCTACTTCAAAATGATTCCAGAGAATCTATATCCTTCCTGCAAACCCCTCTGCTTCTACAACAGAAGATTTATCAAACCCCAATTTCATGATAATTTCTGCAGCCTTTGACCCACTTATTCTAGTCTCGAAAAGAGCCATCATTAAATCTTATGTCTTCTAACCAGGTCCTTTAACAACAAAGGAAAAATCCCTCACTGCTGCTCCACCAGACTTTTAAACTTACATCACCTAATAAAATTGAGTTGAGTTTTCCACCACTCGAGCTATTTAGAGGGACATCTAATAATTTGTTTTAAGAATGCAAAATTGTCAAATGCAACCACTGGATTTAATGTTCTTATAAATTAGTTAAAGTTTATTAAAATTCATACAAATTTAGAAATAATAGACACTTTATCATATAATTTTATTTGATGTATGATATGTCACATAAAATTTATGCAAATATTTATTATATTATTACATACCTATAATTTTTTGAATTACCTAAATTTTGGTATACGTAAGAATGTAGGTAATATCACACGATTAAACAGTTGAATTAGTTTATTTTTCGTTCTACAAAATGTTATTAAGTCGTATAAATATAAAATTTAACACCTAATCCCAGTTTATCATATTCCAAATATGATATGTATAAATTATTGTAAATGCAATTTTGTATATTAATTAGAGTATTTTTTTAGATTACTCTTATATATATATATGTATTAATTATATTTTCATTATCATTAAAATAGGTTTCTACCTATTAATTGAATGTTTTTTAGTTTTTTATTCCATTTTCTATATTTAGTACTTATGCTATGCTGAAGAAGATCAATAGATTAACCGGCACGAAGTTGTTTTAACTTAAACAGATGTCTCGGGTTTGAAATCACGTAACTGCATTTACGTTAAATACTTGGTATGGAGATATTGGTGGTCCATAATTGTTCAACCCGACTCGAAATTACGAAAACAATTTAGTACGCGAGAAAACATTATGATTTTTTTTTCGTTGAAACGGGAAAATATTATGCTGAGTGAAGGACAAATAGGCATGGAAATGTCGAATGACTAAAAAAGCACCTGGTGAAAGCACATTGGACCGTGCATAGAGCACTCCGAATCAAAGTTGCTGAGGTTTGGACCCTGTCGTTTTTGTTGTCATAAGACTCTCACTGTCTCACACCATGCTTAACAGCTCAGGTGACTTATGTGGAACGGAATCACGAGCACAACTTGATATTCAACCAAACACAAAAACAAAAAGTTCATTTACTTTTTTTATCCTCAGAAAATGGATATTTCTTCTTCAAGAGTTGAGAAAATGACATGAGAAAAAAAGGGGAAAGAAAAAGAACTAATGCTCAAATGGACCACTTCTACTTGTGCTACAAAATAAGCCAAAACGTCACACGCAGCATGTGAATGTGATCCTAACAAGTCACTGTTATGCTTTTCCAATGTAAATATTGTGTAAGTAATTATATTCTTGATACACATGAATTTTATCTATTTTTTGCTACTGAATTAGATTTTAAGATTTCTACAGAATTTTTTATTATTCATATGGCATTTTCCATTTTATGAAACTTCTCCAGATAGATCCAATTTGATGATGATATGTACAAAATTGCTTATTTCACTGAATGTGTCTGATACAAAGGAAGCAAGCAAAAAAAGTAATTTCAGGGCAGCGTTTCTTTGCGTGAAGTTGGAACTACCAGCAAATATTTTTGGCTTTCTTTGAAGCTCCCCTGCATTGGCTTTTACTTGGATTGAAAAGGTGCAGACCCTTTAGAATTTGGATGAGGGTAGCCCCAAAAGTAAACAGGGTTCTCATGCAAGATTTGTTTTATTCTTTGGTAGATACTAGACGTGTAAGATCCCTGACCCAACACTTAAGCCCGTTTGAAAAGGAGTTGCTTTGCCACTTGGGAATTATATAACCGAACTATAAGCGCAAACCTCGTGCCATAAAACGCTCACTACGCATGAGGTATAAGAAGTTGTCGGACCTACTTTGTGAATTCAATGTATCTAATTTTACCTTATATTTTTTTTGCAAAAGGTCCTATGGCTCCAACATATGACCCTTACTGTTTGCTCCCGCTATGCACAAGGATCAAAGAGCTGTTGGGCAATTTTATCTTATACTCCCTCCGTCCCAAATTATAGGGTCATTTTCAGACAATCACGCCTATTAAGAAAACATGTAATAAACTAATTAATATGTTGGTTTTGTTACTTTTTATACAAATCTTCCAAATATGCCCCTATTTAAAAAAAATCTGGAAATTGTTAATATAAGTATTGGATATACCAAAAGTTGGTTGGGAATATGAAAAAAGTAATTAGTAGAGGTGGTAATTAAAGTTTTGGAATTTAAATTTAATAAATGCAAGGGGTAAAACATGAAAAGCTTATTTTTTTTTTTCCTGAAATCTGGAAGGGGTCTTATAATTTATGACACCGAGTTTGTCTCTAAAGGGTCTTATAATTTGGGACGGAGGGAGTATATTTTTTCAATGGGTTGATTCTATAACTCTATCATGTGACCCTTGCCGTTGCGCTCCCTCTATGCTAGACTTTGTGAATCCAATATATAGGTTGTTTTCAATATGTGACCCTTATCGTGCGCTCTCACTATGCCGGAGATTCAAGAGCTACTTACAACGGCTACGGCTTCAACATATCATCGATGAATTACATGACAATAATGTCGAGACTCAAACAACAACGAAATTGAAAATGACAATTACATGAAAATTCTAACGTCAATTTTCACTTTTTAGCTTTTTTTTCCTAGTATAGTGTGATAGATAATACCGGATGAAATTGCGGAGTATCCTTTGCTCTATACTAATTTTGTTGTGGTTTGAAAGATGAAGACAAAAGTAACTAAAAGCAAAGTGAACAAGAAGAAGGCACGGCTTGAAATTGAATTGATGGGGACGACACCCTTTCAAAGCTTTTTCCAATCACATTCAAATCATGCTACAACAAAAGACAAGGACTCTTTTTTTTTTTCCTTTTATCCAAGGCTTAATCACAGAATCAAAATCATTGACATTATTTATAAAACTCAAAAACAACAGACTCCAAATAAAATAAAAAAGGAAAAAGCCGGTTCCTTCACTTCTTTTATCTACTCTTCAGCCTCATGTTTCACTCTTCAACAGCAAGGGGCACAGACTCAGCCTGAGAAAAAAAAAAAAGTTAGTAACTTCACATTTGAAAGGAGAAACATGAAAGATATAAGAATGAGTGCATGTTTAAAAATCTTTTGAAAGAGGTTTATGTGAATAGTTTTTGAGCATCTTAGTTTCGGAGAAAAGAAAAGTTGATCCAACCATGCTATCAGAACGTACCAATTTGCGGTACTTGAGGGCATAGAACATCTCAAGATAGCGGCGGCTCTCAAGGCGGTCAAGGTTAGACACATGCTTCCAGAAGCCATAGACACCGGTGAGAGTGAGAAGCCTCTGAGAGTAAATCTGCCATGTGTACCTGTGGAACCATAAAGCCTTAGTCACAATTCACATGATACGTGTTTGAAAATCCTTCTAGAGTCAGAATCAATTCTAGGAGAAGCTTCTATATGAGTAGCTTCTAAGTGTCAGAATTGATTTTGAGAAAATAGAAACAGATACAAACATGCTAAATGAACAATCATTCACAATGTGATATGATATATTGATATGATTCGAGTGTGAGAGTGCAATTGAATTGAATGAAATTAGCTTACTTTTCTTCAATACGTTGAAGACCACCATGGGAGATATTGTCCCAGTGAGTTGGGTCTTCCTTAACCTTCTCAAAGAACTCAACAAGAAGATCAGCAGCACGGTCACCATGGTAAGGGTCAATGTGGAAACCAGATTTTCCATGCACAATGATCTCAGCAGGACCACCATTGCAGGTAGCAAATGTTGGCAACCCACAAGTCATGGCCTCAACCACTGTCAGACCAAAAGCTTCATACACAGCAGGCTGCACAAACGCACCCTTCGTGTCGCAAATGACACGGTACAGCTCTCCGTTCCTGACCCTGTTCATCTGGGAGGAAATCCACCTGAATTGCCCATTCAGCTTGTAGGTCTCAATTAGACCATACATCTTCTTCATCTCAGCTTTCTCTTCCAAGTCCTTTGACTCCTTCCTCCTATCTCCAGCAACAACCACAAGGTTCACCAGCTCCCTCAGCTTTGCATTCTTGCCATACCACTCTACAAGTCCTGTAATGTTCTTCACTCGGTCCAACCTCGCCATGGTGAAGATAATCGGCTTGCTTCGGTCCTTCAACACACATCTGTCACAGTGGGAGATATTACATTAAACTCGAGACATATATCAGCTTCTCTTTCATCAAAATCAATTCTGAAATCCAAAAGTTATTCACAAAAGCTTCTTCCAAAAATGATTATGACTTAAGAATCAATTGTGAAAGAGTGTGTGTGCAAACAAAACAAAAGGAGCTAGGGAATGAGAGGGATAGAATAGAGACTAACATGTGCTCTTCATTCTCCACCGAGCTGTATAGAAGCTCTTCAATTTCAGGGTGGAAGGATGTCAACCTGCGGCTGGTTTCGGTGTATGGGAAGTAAATGGTCTGATCAGCTCCGGGAGAGACAATGTTGAACTTTGGATCGAAGACATCGATACCGTGGACAACGCGGTAGAGTCCCGGAAGGGTGAAGGCAGTGTGACTTTCATACTGTCCAACAGTATCCTTGCTGTACAAGTATTCATACAAGAATGTCGGTTACTAATCAATACAAAAAATATTGCAAAGGAATAAACATGATAAAGAAATAGCTCACCTTCCAGCAATCTCTTGGAAAGTACTGGTGATGATGAAGTCAGTGTGGTTCATTGCAAAGAGATCAGCTGTAAATTGGCATGAGAAGTGATACTTCTCTTCGAATTTCTTCCAGTAGATGTCGGATTCAGGGTATTTAGTCTTCTCAAGTGCATGAGCAATGGTACACTACAATGGGCAAAGGAAACAAAACATTAGGCCTTAGGGTTCCTAAGCATAGTTAACAAATGGTTACAACTTAAAACTGGTCTAGTAAGTGTTACCTGAGTGACACCTAATTTATGTGCCAACAAAGAGGCAACAATGTTTCCATCACTGTAGTTTCCAACAATCAGATCTGGTTTTCCTTGCAACTCTTTGGCAAGCTCATGAGCAACATCCTAATGACAAGAAATAATTGAATTCAAGGTTTAATTCTTATGAAATCAATAAAATGCTAGAACAGCATCAGAATCATGGGTCAACAATTTACCTCGGTGTAAGTTTCTAGGTAGGGCCAGACTTCGAATCTTGAGATCCACTTGCGGATGATGCCCTTCTCATTTCTGAAGGGAACTCGAAGAATGTGGCAATGTTCAGTGTTATACACCTTCTCAAGACGTTGGCCACAAGTAGTTCCCACTGCATCGGGGAGAAGACGAGTGATCTGCATTTAACAGCGCCCACAAGCACCAATTAGAGAAATATCAATACACTCTACACAAGTTAGTCTGCTAACACCTCATAAAACTATACTAGTAGCATATTTTGATCAGCTTATTTTTCCATTTAAAAGCAATTACAGAAAGATTTCTAAACATGCGCTAGGACTTACAATGAGAATGCGAGGGACAATATCCAAGCCTTGTTGCTTAATGCGTTGGAGCATCTCATTCTCCAATGCACGCACTTGATCCAAGATGTACACAACCTGGATTAAAGAATAAGCAAAGCATGTGAATTAACCATGATAGGCAAATTAGTATGAGAAATAGTACACCTGGAGCATTTCATGTAAACCGACCTGGCCACCGGTATCAGGGTAACCCAAGACATTGTCTTGAGCAAAGTAACCATGGGGTGAAAGGATCACCACATTAAAGACCATAGGGATTCTTCCAAGGAAAGTCTCGAGGGTGCACGGGTCCGGTGCCTCAAGAAGATCCAAGAGGAGTTGAATGGACTCAAGGACACGCTCAGCAGTGTCACCCCACCCTCTCTCCAAACCAATCTCCTGGAACTTGTGTTCAAATTCTGAGTAAGGTGTCTCAAGAGGAAGTGTGCCTAGGTACTCTTCAGCTTTCCTCAGAACATGTTGGAGAGCACTAGGGGTTTGGATTCTGTCATTCAACATCAAAGTCTGCAAATGCAAAGAAATCTTTGTCAGTAAACTCAAAAGCACACAAGACAGCACATGTAAAGGAATGAATAAACCACCTTAATAAAAAGATATGCTATAAAATTGGAAATATTGGATTTGTATTACAGATCTGGTTGTTAGACATGGTTCAAACATGGATGTGGATATTCAAGTCACAATTGTTTTGAAGAATATGCCTTACTAAGCAAGTACTATTAGTTGTTACTAATAACCTGCTCGGATCAACCTCTATTTCATCATAATTAATTCTGAAACGAGGTTCTCCCCTTAATTATGTTAGGATCGGGAAATCCGTCCAAAAACCACGTCGCAGCAGTGAACATAAGCAACTTCTCTGCCCACTATGATTTTGGCTTCATCGTGGTTTTCGGACGAGTTTCCAAGCAAGCACTAATTCAGGTTTCAGAATCAATTGTGGAAAGGCTTCCAAACATGCACTACCATGAAAATTTATAATCAACAGGGAGAAACAGGTACCTTTCCATTGTAGCTGTGAAGTCTGAGGAATTCCAAAAGTGGGTGCAAGCTCTCCTTGTCATGGAACAGTTTAGCAGAAAGGTGGCGGTTGAGGAATTCCACACCATTTCCAATTGACTTGTTCAGAGTTGGGCGAGGAAAGGATGCGTTAAATGGTTCAAAGTCCAACTCAAGCACAAAGTTTCCATTAGAACTACAACAAGAATGAGACAACTTTTTACCATTTGATATATGGTGGAAAACAACGGTGAACCAAAATCACCGTGAACAGAAGCCAAAATCAGGGTTTCCTATTGTGTATGCAAACATGCACTAAAAGTCTTACCTTCCATCAACAAGTTCCTCCTTGAAGTGAAGAAACTCAGCAGGTTGCAGCTCTTCAACAACAAGAGCATGCACATTCACTCTCAGGTACTCCCAAACACCAGGCCTTGGACGAACAGCAAGAGCAACCCATGGTGGTAAAACTATGGCTTCCTAGAAAAACATTGAAACTCAGAAAATCAACAAATAAAACACAAATTATAGCTTGTTCATAACATCCAATGGATTGATCAAAAAAACGTTACCTGAGTAGATCTCAAAACTTCTCCAAAAGCTCCATCCGTCAGCTTCTGCCTGTTCTCCTCAGGAATTTCCTCAAACTCAGCAATGACCTGGTGGTGTTGCAGGATCCCCTTGCCCTTGGCTTCAATCCTTTCAAAATCCAAAACATTTCTTTATTAGAGTTGCATGCTTCCACAATAAATCATTATAGCAGGATCAGCTTCTATCCGCTTCTATTTTCTCAAAATCAATTCTAAAACTGAATCAATTGTAAAATCCAGAAGCTACTCCCCTAATTAATTGTAAAAGGATTTGCAAACATGCACTTAATAGAACTCCAAGTAGCTTAAAAAAAATGAGCTTAAACCCTCTATCTAAACCACTGTGATCATTAAACCCATGAAACAAAATGATGAACATTTACCTTGACAGAAGGGCCAAAATTTCATTCCTGTTGAGAGCGAGGGTCTCATCAAGCCTCTCCCGGAGGCTGTGAACACGGGTCAGACGATCGGTCGCCATGATCTGAGAAGAAAAGGCAGCATAAGAAACAGATCAAGAGTATACAAAATAGACCACCATGAAAATAGAAGATTAATCAACAATTCTCACAAAGTCATAACACAAACAAGTGAAAAAACAAAATAAAGAAAGATAAAATTATTCCACAAAACTGGATTGGATTTTCAATTCCTACTGCTACACCCCACCACCAACCACCTGTCCATAAAAATATTAATATCAAATCTTCTACCTTTGTTCAACTAAGATTTCAACCTTAATCAGTGCCAGGAGAATATTATCTTTTTTCAGTGTAGCTAACTTTAATTTTTAAAATAATTACATTATCTAAAGTGGTTGATAGAAATAATGATGTTTGTGCTTTTGTCTGAAAGCAAAAAAATTGAACATTCTGATCCTATAGCTTAAACCTCATAACCCCCAAGTTCAACTAAGCGCAGAAAAAAATAACATTGTATCATGAGAAACAAACAAGTTCTTCATTCAAGGCCAGGTTGTACTCAGTTTTTATCTTTTTTGTTTTTATCAACCAAGGCCATGCATTTTGGTCTGAAATTCTCATAACCAGCAAAAGGGTTGGCAAAAAAATCACCCAACTGACAGAACCTGGTTCCCAGAAACCAAATGGAGTCTGAAGAACAAAGCTTCCCAAGTAAAATGAAGTAAAATTCAACATGCACACAGAGCTACTAGACTAAGAAGAACCACCCCCATTGCATGTGAGATGGGGGATGAGAAGAGAAAAGCATCGAAGACCCCAGATCAGACCATGGATTCTGATCTAGGTGCCATGAAAGAATGAACATGAAGAGGAGTTTGATCATTCTGACATGGCAGGGGAAAACAGAGCACCAAAACAGGGGAGGAACAGAACAACGAGAAAGAACAGAGACAAAAGAAGAAAGAGAAGAGAAAAGAAAGAGAAATGATACTTACGGAAACAGAGTAAACGCAAAATAGAGAGGGGGGTGTACAAAGAGAAGGGATGAATGAATGGAAACTGAGGTGGTGGCTGAGTCAATTTATAGACTAGGAGTGCCAAACAAAATGGGAATTTCACAGTCAGAAAAAGAAAATGAATGAGAAAAAAAAATAGATTTTATAAGTTTAAGAGATTCACCAAAGGTCAAAAACTTTATCTTTCAATTATCTTTACTCAATTGAGGGTGGCTTAGTAAATGCACAGCGGATAATAAAGGTATATTCTATTACATGTTGCTTCAAATTGAAATGTAGAAGTGAATATGCATTCTCTCACCCAAATTGCATCATATCCCACATCCTAATTTCACAATCGACGGTCATGAGATTAATCTTTTGAGACTCGAAAATCACACTAAAATAGTATGTCTCTTCCAATAAATGTTTCTCCATACACAGCGCCTAAAAATTGAACCCTAAATTATATAGTTAAAGAGTTCAACGATCTATCAATTATAATAATTAATTATATACCTAATTCAAGTATTCAACATTTAGAGCTATATGGCTATATCATATTTTCTTGTATGAAAATTTTACTCTTTTTAAAGTGAGTATTTTTTGCTACACCATAAGTATGGGATTTTTGCAAAAAAAAATTATATGAATTTAATTAATAATTATATATATATATATATATTGCACATACATCTAATTAAATTTTTATCATCTTGCCATATCATATTTAAAATTAAATAAATAATACAAAAAAACAAAATATTACACGTGAAACTTATCCAATAGTTAAGATGCCTTTAGTACAACTTATTTGTACTTATTTTATAATGTAAGTATTTAAGTAGTTGTTTAATTAAATTTTTAATAAAATATGCTATGACATTTAACTATAAGATTTTTTTAGCTTATTTTAAAAATTATTAGCTCATGAGTGAGCACATATACCTACTAGCTATAAGCATTTTTTAATAAACACTTATATGATAACCATTTATTAATATAAACACTTAATTATTTTCATTATCCAAATAAATCATTTAAGATGTATGATGCTCTTGGAAATTATTATCAATTTTTTTTACCTAACACGACTAATTTTTAAGAGACAATCATGTTCTAGAAAAATCTATAATATTACGGTAATATGTACTCCCCTATTTAGTCATTGACACATGTCCAGGAATAGTTTTTTTTTTTTTAATTTTCTAAAATTGAAAATAGAAAAAATTGAACATCTGTGAGAGGGATACATGTATAAAGCATTGCCAGAAATTTGTTTCTTGGTAAGAAATTTTCCATATAAATGACTCGAAAACACTGGTCCCATTAGTAAACACTGGTAAGAATTAGCACTCTTGGATATGCATTAATAAAAACCTGGTCCCACCCCATAAATAATTTAATTAGCACTGTGATAGTAGCGAGTAGTACCTCCTTATACGAATAGATAATTTTATAAATGGCACTAGAAAACAAGACCTATCAATAATTAAATTTTGCAGCCATGAGGGTGACCTTGTAAAGAATATGCTCTATTGAACAAGTATCACCTAACTATAGCTAGTCATGATAACTACATGACAATTATTTACCCCATGCAAATATCGATCGAAAATACCAAGATTTGACATTGTGAATATATAATATATGGGTTTCTATTTAATTATAAATATAAACATATCAAGATGCCTCCATTAAATTTGAAATGCCTGAAAAAGGAGGAGGAAACAAAGCAAATGAAGGAATCAGGCATAGAGAGACAGATAGAAGAAAAAGAGTGAAGGCAAACAAACAAAAGTTGGCCAAATGAAAATAGAGTGAATGAACAAGTATATATAAGGGCGTTTTTCAACCAATCTAAAAAGGTAAAAATAAAACTCTTAATAGTCATAGATGGGTTGTTAGTTTGACACTCTCCTCAGCAAACTCCTTAATTACCAATTTACCATTTTATCTTTCTGTATTGTGGTTGGTGGGGTGTTAAGGAAATTTGAGTATTTATCACTTTAGCTTAATAAATTTAATTTCCAATCGAGTATATATAGATGGAAAAGCTTTACGTAGCATATATTTAACATAATTATATTCACAAGGATTAGACCAATTTATTTAAGCTAGAACAATTCGTGTTAGTTAATCTACGTGTTTCGTAAACACTTTAACTAACTTGTTTTGTAACTATTTAATTTCCTCGAAAAGAGTCTTTCATTCATTATTACTGCCAACCTTCCTGTGGTTTGTTTGTTGTTTTCACAAAACCACTTTTGTCCATCACAATGCAACAACCCTTCCCCATTTTCTCTCTTTCTGACTCATCACTTGCATTTTTTTAATCAATATCCTTATCCACATTCGACATGAACACCCTCTATGCATTCCTAGTTGAATAATTAATTTTGCTGCCCCATATTAGACAATGTACTTATTTAAGAATCCTTAAATTTCTTGTGGTTCCTGTAGTATTTGACTCCATTCTCTTGTCTCAGTCTTTAAACTGCTGACGGGTTTGTCAGTAGTATAAAACAAAAACAAAAGTCATTTTTTAATTATGCAGATTACAGTTAAGTACTGGATAACCAAACGTAAATGACAATAGTCGGTTATGATAGATGATACGAAATTATTTGAGCACTATTAAAAATACTCCTATATTATAAAAATTATCCGTTAGAATGCATTAAAAAAGAACATTTAACATAGTATAACTGGATAAAAAAAATATTATTAACATCAACTAAGTAAGATGGTATCGAAATTCACAATTATTCATAAAAAAATTAACACAAAATTTTATAAGACATGCATGAAATTTTATAGGTATACCAAAAAAAAATTCAATTTTCCTCGTAATCTTGTGAAGTAAAATGTTATATGCATATTTTTCGTTTGAAAAGTTTTTGCATGGAAGTTATGACTCATGAATTACATTATTGTGTAGATACTTGGAGATATTTTTTTTTCTACTTTTCTCTTCTGCACACATCATATCATATGTCACATTTGTCACTTATCTATTATTTTTTCCTATTTTTTTAATGAACTACACCCAATGAGTATACACCAATCTTTATTGTTTGCATGTTTTCATATAACTTCTAACACGTACCCCTTTCTGAGTTAAGAGGTGGGCCCGTATGCTCTCTGATCCGTTTCAACAGAATGAAATTACCTGAGTTTCCAATGTTGTCTGACGTGGCAATTACCACCAACATGTCATCATTTCCGTTTCCGTCATAAAATATAAAAGCAGCAGCTTATTCCGTTGTGTTTGCTATTTTCCCATCACTGTTACGGAGAATGCGTTTCGATGTTTCATAATGCATTTGCATTACCATCATGCACTTATATTTGTATTTGCATTTTCCCCTTTTTTTCACTCTAAAGAGAATTTATTTTGATTTTTGAAGCTCTCATTACGTTTTCTAATCTAAGATGAATAGAATTGTGTTCCCACCAAAAATATAAGATATTGAATCAATCGAGTTTTCTCCTCAAAAGCAACATATTTAACTATGAAAACACCTAGATTTTATATATTATCCAAATAAAGGAATTAAAATCGTACAAAGAGAAAATAAGGGCAGGTTTGGTTTCCTCATTTGCTATTTTCCTTTTTTTAAAAAATAGAAAACATGTTTGGTTGATTTTTAGAAAACATTTTCTTAGAAAAGGTTTTCTAAAATATTATTAAAATAGAAAGAAAAAAATGGTTATTTTCATTTTCAAAAATGAAAATAAGCTATCACTATCATCCCCGCCATTGTCATCGCTATTGCCACCTCTGTCGCTGCCGTTGTCGCCACTCACACTATCATCGCCAACACCTTTGTCGCAACCACTACCGCCGCCGCCACCACCACCTTTGTCACCGCCATCGCCACCACTACCACCACCTCCGTCACCGCCCCCACCACCCAGTGAGATTTAAAGCGGTGATGATGGTGGCGACGACAGAGGAGATGGTAGCTGCGATGGAGGTAGTGGTGGTGGCAGCGGCGGTTGCAACGCTGCCAGTGGCAGCGATGGAGGAGTTTGTGGCGGCGGCGATGATGTAGCAATGGTGACAACGACCACAACGGGGAAAATGAAAATAAAATATCAAAACAAACATTTTTTTGATTTTAAAAATTGAAATGAAAGCCATTTTTAAAAAATGAAAAATGACAAAAGAAAATGTTTTCTCAAACCAAACATATCTTAAGGTAAATAAATGATCCCTTATGTCCTTGGTTAGATATCGAAAATTTAATGATTTTTCACATTGATTGATATATCCCAAACTCATTTCTAAGCAATAATTAATGACTTCACATTCTATTAAGGACTTCAGAAAATGAAGTCCAACTTAATTAATTTAAATTTTTTTTATCAAGTTTAAGTTTGAAGTGAGTTAAATAGAAAACCAAGTACCAAGGAAGAACACGGTTTGAGACTGAGAAAACAGTGGACAGGTCACCGCGCGCGTTGTTTGGGAGGGACAGTGTCCGTAATCTGTCGTGACCAGTACTTTTCTTTTTCTCTGTTTTCTTATTTATTTCTGAAATCTCTTTTATGGCCAGGTTGTTTTGTCAGATCAGCTTTTTGAAGGAATTAAAATAAATGATTTTTGGTACATTTGCATGTCAATATTTCTGCACGTGATTTATCCACTCAAACTAATACACACGTACGGTTTGCATTTGTACGTGTTGTGGTCACAATAGCAAATTGACTGTTATGTTTGTTCACAATTTTTGCAGTTTTTTTCCCTCCTCAGTTAAATGCCTTTCGTTCTAGAATGTTTTAAGGAAATTTTGACTCCATTCAAATTTATGGTGCTATGCTATGGCTTACTCTGAAATGTATTTTTTGACTATAGCTTTCTTTCTAGAGAGGAGTCACACGACTCATTGAGCCGTCATTAATGGGATAATTTATTTGTTGAAAAAGATAGTCTCAATTTCCCAAATAAATTACATTCATCAAAGATAAAAGAAAATTGGTTAGTTTATGTTTATACTTGGAATCCGTTTGTTTTAAAGTTAGCTAGGTATATTAAATTTGATATAATTAAGTTTTAAAAAACTACTTTTAAAAAACAATTTGCGTTTGAGAGTGAAGTATAAAAGTAAATTTAAAATAATGAATTTTATTTGGATAGAATAACGTGGAGTTACTTTCACGGATAAAATTGCTAAAATAAACATAATATAATAGATATAATATATACACTACACTATTTTTTATTTTTGGCAATAACAACTGAAAAGTGTAACAATAGACACAAAAATTACTTCTTGAACTTTACGCAACAATTTTCGATTGTCACATTTTCTGGTGTTATTTATTTCTTTTGACAATAATTGCTCATACTCTATGGTAATACTGTGAGAAAATATAACATATTGTGGGGAAAATGCAACAATTATCACATAATGATTATTCATAATTTTTAGATAGAGAAGAATACTTATTTAGTGTTGTTAAAAAATGTGTCACCTGAAATGAATCACTTATGGCAACAAGCATGAACTAATTATGTTCCCTAAGTTCATACATGAGTGGTCTGCTCGTTACTCATGAAGTAACTAATGTGGAGAAAATATATTGAGTATTTTAAACATTCACAAATTCGGATCCAACTTATCATGCAGGTTATTGATCGACGGTTACAGCACTAACTCCCCGAGTGTGAGCTTCTTCATGAGAATTGTCATTTTCCCCAAACATATTAATATGATCAGTATGCAGTTTTAGTTTAATTGTTGACACTTTGAGTTATTTGAATTCCCCATACTTCAAGGCACCCTGAGGTTCAGATTAAGGTAAATAATCTTGATTTAGCCTGTTATGTCATAATATATGGTGTGGAGTGTCCTCATAACTCTTGAATCTTGCCAAGGTAGTGTTTGCGGTTTCCGGGTCTTGTCCCATGGTAGTATTGAATAAATCACTCTCGTATAAGTTGTAAAGTTTAAAATATACTATTTCATATTACAAATTTGGCTTCTTTCACGAGAATTGTCACTTTAAAGGGTAAAGTCATTATAATTGTTGATTACGAAAAATTATCTGAGATCATATACTTGCACATATATAATAAATTATGATTTAATTTTGGGTAACTAATTTTTCAATAAACAATCATAATTATTGATCTTCAGTTTTATGTATGATATGATGAAATGGTGTTAATTTGGAGTGTGCAGAGTAGGTTGGAAAGTGGAATAATTGGGTCCAATGCCAAGCTTAGAAACAAATGATTAGATTGGATGTAACGATTAATTCGGTAAAACTGGCTCCCTTCTGAATGCGTTATTTGTTTGATTAAGTAAGATCACTGGTTTTAGTTTGTTTGGAAAAAAGAAAGCGATATTTGGTTTAAGTTAATTAAGCATCATCGTGAAACATACGTAATCCCGACAAGCTGTTTACCTAAGAGGTGCTTTGGCTTGCCTAACGCCCAAATCATACGCAGTGAAAATATTACTCCATGTCCATGGTTCTTTAATATAACAACAAAATTAGAGGTGTCAATTAATTTGAAGTTTCTGGGGTATTGATTTTTTTTTATAAGAGCACCCTTATTTAATTAAACATTATTTCTCCTTCCACTTTCCTAAACACGTTTATGATGCATAAAAATTAAGAAAATGAGTTATGAATGATTTTGAAAAGTTTATTTAAATTGGGAAAATAACTTTAATGCAATTGATTAAATTAACTAGATTTATTAAGAGATGTAAACTAGTTGTTTAGTTTTTATATTAAGGAACAGAGAGAGGGAGTATGAGTTATGACACGCATTGAAATCATTAATTTGTCATTATGTTCAACTGCAAAGTTTGTTAGCTATAATCAAACCTGTTATTGTCAACAATCCTCCCTCGTTCCAAATTTTGTTGTTGTTTAAAGTTATGTACATAGTTGAAGAATTCATTAATTAATATTATAGTTTTATTGAAATATTTTTATTTAAAGTTGAGTCATATTAAAAATAGAGAATAACAATTATTGGTTAAGTGATTAATGTGAACTGTGATAGGTGAAAATAACTAATGATAGGTGAAAGATATATATAATCTTAAATGAGGGTATACATGGAAAAAAATATTCTTAAATTCATAAAACAGCAAAAGTTTTAGAAAATATGTGAAAAACTGAAATAATAAAAAGTTTTGAAATGGAAGAAGTATATTACAAGTCAATGGGATAAACTCTCTTAAGTAAATATTTATTATTAATTTGTCATTATTTTTCTCATCATTCATGATAGCTAGTTTTATAATGATATCTATCTCTTTAATTATATAATTTTATATAGTTAATACAAATGATGCAAACTTAATAATATATATAGAAAATTTTGCTTTCAAAAAAAATATAGATATATAGAAAATCTTAAAAATGTTACTATTTTCAAAATAAAAATGTGATGAAATTATATAAATATTTTATTACTAATAAGTTTATCTTATGCGAAAACGACTTAAGTTTGTATGAAAGTTCTATCTCTTCCAACTCCCGCGCCAAGAGTTAATTAATTAACAAAAGAAAAGAAAAGATTCCAACCCCATACTGGCCATGCAATATATATTTGTCCTCTGCAAATTAGCTTTGAGTTTAATATTTTTATAGTAATATTATTATAGAGTAAAAGTGGCAACACAAACTTTCTTTGCTTTAGAAAATTAAATATAAAAGAGAGAATAATGAAAGTACTTGAAAGTAGAACACATGATTCTGCGTCCATTTCAAGCAAAAGGGAGTGGGAAATTAAAATATGAAGAAAAAAATGATCAAATAAATTCTGTTATGATTATATAAGGTAGAATCGTTGAGTGTTAGTTGACCAGCAAGTTGCACTAAATCCCAGATTATAGTAGTAATTTACAAAGGCCGCAAAGAAAATCAATGGGTCACTTAAATGGTTTTGTGGTTGAACAAAAAACAATGGTTTTGTGGGGACGCAGATCTCTTACTCTGGCTTTTCACTTGCTGGTGGTGCAAAGTGACTTTTCTTTCACTCAAAGCGTCACTTATTAAGCTGTAAGCGCTTATTAGCTAAATGAGTTTTAAGCCATTTAAGTAAGTTATCTGAAACACTTACATAAACATTTGCGCTTGTAAGATAAACTCGAATAAACTATATTCCAAATGGATCATCAAAGTTAACGTTGTTAGGAGTTGGGTCATTGGAAGATTCGGGGGATTAGTCTCATGACTACCGATCGTAGAAATACATTAGAAAAATAAAAATTTAATTAATTCAACGTCCAACTCCTAATTTACTTGGAAACTAAACAATTTATTATTATCTCTAGTGATTCATGAGTTTCAATTCAAAGGTAATTAATTAATGTCTTGATCAATTCTGTTGTGCGATGTGTAACATAAATCAAGTGGAGCATGCAATTGCATGCATCCCTGATCTGTTATTAATCTCTTTCATGGTGTAGCTAGCTACTAAGTAATGAGTTTGCGCATGGCTGTCAACCATGTTTAATTTCTTCTTTTAGCTTTTGGGGATATCTTCTAGTGAGCTATGTCAATTCACTCCCACACATATACACGTATTATGATTCTGTTATATATTTAAATAAATATTTCATAACAAAGACAATATATAAACAATATTACTAGTGACAATATATATAAGTTTCAGGAGAGTCCAAAAGATACGAAATATTTTGATGTGGATAGATTAAGATAATTAGTAATTTACTATGTGATTAATTAAAATATAAATTTTGTGATAATTTTGAAACTTAAATCAATAATTTTATATTCATACAATTTCACTCCTAAATTTTAACTGATTTCATGTGGAATTTCTCGTGAATTTCGCTAAAAAAATACAGTAAGAAATAGATTTACTTTCTTAAGATTTTTATTTGAGAAAACATTTTATATTTTTCATTTTCTGATCCTATTTTCTGAAAATGATTTTCATTTTTAAATTTTTAAAATTTGGAAAACATATTTATTTTCACATTGTGTTTTCATTTTCACCTCCACGACGGTCGTTGCCAACACCACCACCACCATCACTGTTACCACTACTGCCACAGCCACCGTTGTTGCTACCACAACAACTGCTTCTTCTGTTGCCATCACCACTGTCATCGTTACCACCACCAACGACCATATCGTTGCCACCGTCACTTTCATCACCCACCACCATTGTCACTGTCACCACTACCACCACTGTTGTTGTCGTCACAACCACTGTCTCTTCCGCTGGCACCACCACCAACGACCATTGCCACTGTCGCTGCCACCACCACCACTGTCATTGCCTCTACTGCCACCACCGCCATCACAACCATCATTGCCTCCACTGTCATCGTCAATGGCGCTATCACCGCCACCAACCTCCACCACTATCGCTTCCACCTCCACCAACCACAGTCACCACGACCACCACCGCTTTTCATTTCACTTCTTTCAATGGTTTTCATTTAATTGAAAATAGGACGAATTTTTTTTCTTTTTTTTTTGGAAAAAATACTTTTTAAAAATCAGCCGAATATGTTTTGAATTTTATTTTCAGTTTTTCTAAAATGAAATCAGAAAATGGAAAATCAAACAAACTCTTATATTCTTTTCTATAGATTTTCATTCCTAAATAATACCTTCATGGGAAACAACCTACCTTTACATTTACGATTGCCTATTTCGAAGGATTTACATATTATTTGACGTTGTCTCTTACTTTGTGTTGTTTGAACTTAATTGATTATATATTATTGGATTTGATTTAGTAGACTAGTTAAATGTGGTTTTCTAAAATTAGTATATAATCATTTTGTTCACTTTTCTTTATTTTCAATTTTTGTTTTTTTATGATGAGTATGGGTTTTCGTGGATAGATGCGGAAAGTTTTTAGCTCAATTATTACAAATAAGTGGTAAGAGTTGGAAATATATGAGTTGGGGAGGGGTATGTCCAGGAATTAATCTCTGAAATGAGAATTTAAAATGCTTTCCGATTTAAAAAAATTACACATAACCAATTGGGATGCAAATCAAATAATTAGAGTTTATTTAAGTACTTTTCAGGTAGATAAGCTTCAATAATTAACTTCATTTGCATTAGACTCCATAAAATTAAATTGAATATGATAATTAGTGTTAGGTTTGGTGTATAACCCATGTTATGGACAATTTGATTCCACATTAATATTCACAATCTGATAGTGAGAGTCATACGTACGTTAGGGGGAGGGATGCTGAAAATTTAAATGTAAATAATGAAATTCTTAATGATTAGTCATTAGTGGGAATAGGCATATTCCTACTTTATAGTACTCTAAATGCAACAATTTCAAGTTGATTACACAAAATTTTCATTATCTAACCTCAAGAATAAAGACATCATGGTATAAAAATTCAACCTTAGTGCCATGCAAGCATGAAAAAAATGATAAAATGAAATTAATTAAGAGATTTTCATTCGCACCTTATTATTTATTCTCTTTTATATTCACTCATTTTTTATCTATCTTTATTTTATATCTCATCATAAATCATATTTCTAATTTCTCTGTTTTCTCATTGGTGCAGATTCTCCAAATTTCACCCCCTGATTTTCTTTGTTGAACCAATTTTTATTCAACAACAATTTTTTTTTTCTTAAAATCAATCCGCTTATTGAACCAGTTGGTTTATGATTTAGTGATTCAATTGAGGTCAACCATGTATGTTTTTATAAGCCAAAAATAAATATTAACGAGGAGCACAAGGGATGCCCCAACTCACAACAAATAAAAAAACTAAACTAGCATAATTACTTTACAAGCAAATAAACCTAACAAAGAAAAAAATAGGATACCTGCTACCCAACCTCGAACACTCTAGCATGTATACTGAGACGTATCACATGTCAACATGCCACTGTCATTGAGAGATTATTATGCGAAAATTCCACATTAATAACACTTATTCCAGCACTTTAATATTCCCACACCAGTCAAAAGTTACCATGACTAAGCCGACCGTTACAAGAATAATCTTAATTTTCATGATTAAAATAATATTTAAATATATTTATTACAATAACTATATATGACCGTTATGTCAAATAAATCAATCAATAAGATCGTAGTCAAAAAGATTTTAAAAGAACTGTAACGTTAAACAATCAATAATAGAAATAATATTAAAAAGTAATAATTAATTAGAACCAATAGATAATACTAATAAAACACCGGTCTAGCGGTAAGTAAATTAAATTTCTAAAACGATAAAATTGATTGAGAAAAAATAAAAATCTATACTTTAGGATAAAAAGGGGTGATAAAAACTACTTATCTTATTATTTTCGATCATGAAGCCCAAGCAAACCCGGGAGGCCACGATGTTTTAGGCCCATAAAAGTGTATGATGTGGGGCCGGAGAATTTAAAACTTCCGTTTCTTGTTGCTCGTGCCGGTGCGCGCACTGAACTGAACGGAAAGAGCCACCATTGAAGTAGCCGTTACTATTCCGCTCTCCAAACCTCTCTCTCTCTATCTCCACAACACTGCATTTCTAATTCTCTAAACTCAACCGATTGGAGAGTTTCAGTTTCGGGCTCCAAACTACGCTGTTCCTCGCTTCGCCGGCGAATCCACCGGCGTTTCTCCATCTCCGGCCGCCTCAAGAATCGGCGACGCCACCGTGCCTTCATCTTTCACTCGCAGGTAACTCTTCCCTTTCGTTTAACCAGGATATTTTTTTTCCCAAGTACAGCGATCCCTTTCTTTTTGAAGAAGTGTGTTTGAAAATGGAAAGATCAAGAATTAAAATTAGAAATAAGAGGTTTAGGAAAGTATTAAATGAAGTAGCGAGATTTTTACACACGATTCAGCAATTTTAGAATCTTCAGTTCATGCTAGGTTCTAGCTTAATCTTCGTTCGCTCTTAGCTTAATTAGAAATTTGATTTTGCTTTTTCACTTCTCGGAAGCTTGATTCTCGTTTTCTTCTTCTTCTTCCTTAGTTGGAACCTCTTTTGTTACTGTTTTTACGATCTGATTTGCTTCGAAACCGTTTGTGTTATTGTGAGCTGCAAATTGAAACGAAACGGTTTTCGGAACAGGTCACTGCGCTGATGGAAAAACTCACTTTGTTATTATTTGCAATGCTCTTTGTTCGGATTGAATTCTCTTAGGAAAGGAAATGCTGGAAGCAGCTATTGGTTGATGCTTCCTTCTGATCGGTAATTGAACTGCAGAAATTCACAATGGTAGCAACACCAGCAGCGGCAACACCGTCGTCTAAGATACAGAGAATTCCGTCATGTACTCCCGGTGGTTCCAAAGTTCGGGAAGAGAAAATTCTGGTCACGGTTCGGATGAGGCCACTCAACAGGAAGGAACAAGCAGCTTACGATCTGATTGCTTGGGAGTGCTTGGATGAGCAGGCCATTGTGTTCAAGAATCCAAATCAGGAGAAGCCGGCCACACCATACACCTTCGGTATGTATTGCATCAAAGTCGAATTTGATTTGAACGTTGATTAGATCTCTGTTTGAACCCTTGCTCCTTCTGAAAAGGAGGATTTGTATTTTATTTTTTTTGTGAACTGAAATTTTCATAAAGGGAAATTAATGAATTTTAAATTTTGGTAAATATGGTAATTAATTATTAAAACAGAACTGATTGTCAAATCCATGGGCTCCTGATGATCCTTCTAGCTTACATTGTTTTTGTGTTTCTTGTAGTGGATTTTTTTTTTTTTTTTGGTTAAACAGGGGACTGGAATTTGTTAAGGTTATAGGTTTGCTTATATGTATTTTTACTTTTTATCTATTATGTTGCAGATAGAGTTTTTGGTCCTACAAGCCCAACTCAGAAGGTTTATGAAGAAGGGGCTAAAGATGTTGCTTTATCAGCACTTTCTGGAATTAATGGTAACTTCTTCTGATAAATCTTATGGCAGAATAACTCTGTCTCTCCCTTTTACAGATCATGGCGCTTTTTCATGGATTCAACAATTTTGTTTTTCTTGCAGCAACAATTTTTGCATATGGGCAGACTAGCAGTGGAAAGACATTCACAATGAAAGGCATCACAGAAAACGCGATTAAGGACATCTATGAGTTCATTAAGAATGTGAGTAAAATTGACTCCTCACTTACTTCAGCTGTCTTTACAGAATGAGTAGGTGGCTATTTATGTTGACAAAAAAATGTAGAAATGCTATTCATGATTTGAATCCTTTGTACCAGAAAGGGATGGTAAATGCTTGCACTTATGATTTTCTGTTAACTTCAATCTCACAGACACCAGAAAGGGATTTTATTTTGCGAATCTCTGCACTGGAAATCTATAATGAGACTGTCATAGACCTTTTAAATCGTGAAACCGGTCCTCTTCGGCTTTTGGATGATCCTGAGGTATATTTCACAGATAAAGCTCCTATTAAAAGTTATCAAAGGACTCCGTGCTGATATATATTTCCTTGGATACAGAAAGGGACCATTGTGGAAAAACTGAATGAAGAAGTAGCTAAGGATGTTCAACATCTAAGCCATTTAATCGGCATCTGTGAAGGTAATTTAGAAATCTGGCTTAGTTTGTCTCGTGTCTCATATGAGTCTTCAAAGTTCTCTCTTGAGTATTTGGTTTCTTCAATTGTTCAGATAATATTTTTCTATCGCACTACTGCTGATGTTTTAACTTTGAAATAGATTTCCCTTTGTAAAAACCATGCAACAGAGTTGTAGAAAATAATAGCACTTTGGCCAGTTTATGCTCACTATGAAAACACTGTTTAGTTTATCTGCATAGTACAACTGTTCATATAAAATTTTGTATCCGCGCAGCGCAAAGGCAAGTGGGAGAAACTACTTTGAATGATAAAAGCTCAAGATCACATCAAATAATCAGGCTGGTAAGCTCAACGAATGAAAAATAAGTATTCATTATCTCCTTTAAATAATAGATGCATATTTCATGTTCGATCTTGGTTAACCTTAACCATCCCATTTCTCGTCTTTAGCTAATTTATGCAGAGTTTAGAGACAAGGCATCATCATGTTTATTGTACTGCGCTCGCAATCAGTACTCATTTATTTCTGTATTTAACATTGCAGACTGTAGAGAGCAGCCTTCGCGAAAGTTCAGGCCATGTAAAGTCCTACATAGCCAGTTTGGTATGTTTTATCTTCATAGTTTGACCTGAAAGTCTTAATATCAAGTCAGACACATTGATGAATGTTGTTAACTTCATATAGAATTTGGTGGATCTTGCTGGAAGTGAACGCATCTCTCAAACAAACACAACTGGCGCAAGATTGAAGGAAGGCAGCCACATCAACCGAAGTTTATTGACTCTAACAACAGTCATTAGGAAGCTAAGGTCCTGCAATTGTAGAATTTTGGAAAATATCCAACTGCATGTGGTTACTGTTTCTCACTGCTCTTCTTCTACCGAAGAGTCATAATTACAAGTAAACTTTAAGCAGCCAAAATTATTAAAAGGTCTTAGTGATTACCTAGTTGCTGCAAAAAAATACTAAAGGCCCTTTTGTTTGTGCTTTCATTTTTTTTTTGAAGAAAAAAAGTTTTATAATTGAAGATATGTTAACAAATTTCATAATTTACAATTATTAATAATTCAGTTTACTGAATAGAGTCTCGCATAGCTTTAAGTACTATAAATTGTTTACTGTTGAAGTTGGGTAATCTTAAATTGTTATTGATAATTATGATACAATAATGCCTCTACAGGAGTCTGATTCTTTAGAGTTTTCTTTTGCTTTGCAGTGGTGGAAAACGTGGTCACATACCATATAGAGATTCAAAACTGACTCGTATATTGCAGTCTTCACTTGGGGGGAATGCTCGAACCGCAATTATATGTACCATAAGTCCTTCCTTGAGTCATGTGGATCAAACAAAAAATACACTAACATTTGCTACCAATGCAAAGGAAGTCATTAATACTGCCCAAGTGAATATGGTAAGAGTAAGGCCTTAATATGATTTGTGTTTGATTGGAGAATAAATTAGTGTGAAAACTATTTTGACTATCAGTTCTGATTTTTATATACAGCTATTTTCCTGAAAATTTGGGCTTAATAGAAGCATGCAGAAGTTTGGTAGCTGACATTCTTATTATATTGACAAGTTCACTAAATGAAAATTTTCATCTTAGTTCCCCCTTGGGTTCAGATTCCTCTTCGTTAGTAGCCATCCTCTAATTGGCTAGTTGCATAGCTTATTTGTTTAATAGAATTGTCTGAAATTACTGAAGTAAGTTGTGGACACAAGTTTTCGTAAAAAGCATCGTCTTTCATTTTCACGTTTGAAAGACAGGATGTCTAATTGCAGGATTTAGTCACTTGCACTCTAATTTTCATAACGTACCTGTTTTTCCCTATAATCTATCAAATGTTTTTCATTTTCTTTCACTAAAAAGAAAACTATCGTCTTTAGGAAAAGTCTGTTCAATGGGTTGGTGGTGGTTTTATACAGGTTGTTTCAGATAAGACACTAGTTAGACAATTGCAAAAGGAAGTTGCCCGACTTGAAGAGGAGTTACGAAGCCCTGAACCTTCATCACATTCATGTCTAAGGTCATTGCTAGCTGAAAAGGAGCTTAAAATTCAGCAGGTACAAAGTTCTTGGTCTTAAAAACTTCCATGTAAAAGCTTACTTAGTTGAAAATCTAATGGTATTGCTTGTAGTTCTTACATTATCTCTTGCCTCAGGATTGTGGTCAATGATTTCTATATTGCCATATTTTTATTATCTACATTAATATTGGTATTCTTAACTGTAACGTTGCATCTCACTTTCCCTTTCCGTAATGGGTCAAATCTTGAGTTTTTATACAAGCTTGCTCTCTTTTGTATGAATAGAATTGATAAAAAGAAATTTGCAGATGGAAAGGACTATGGAAGACCTGAGGCGACAGAGAGACCTTGCACAATATCAACTTGACCTTGAAAGAAGAGCAAAGAAAGTCCAGAAGGTATTGAGGATGATCATAACACATTTGTTGAGTTTTACTCTAATTTATTCTTCTGATCGAATTAACTACTCTTGCAGGGATCCAATGAGTACGGGCCCTCTGGTCAAGTTGTCAGATGTCTTTCTTTTCATGAAGAAAATGAATCAGCTAGTGATAAGCATACTCCTGAGAGAAGGAAGCCGGTGGGCAGGCAGGCTATGTTGAAGAATTTATTAGCTTCTCCTGATCCATCCATTCTGGTCGGCGAAATTCGAAAGCTTGAGAATCGGCAGCTGCAGCTCTGTGAGAATGCAAATCGAGCACTTGAAGTTCTACACAAGGATTTTGCAACCCATAATCTTGGAAATCAAGAAACTGCTGAAACCATGGCGAAAGTACTGTCTGAAATAAAAGACTTGGTAGCTGCTAGCTCCCCTGCAGAAGACTTTGTGACTGCTGATAAAGCCGACCTGATGGAAAAGATCACTCAGTTGAAATTTCAAGGGAACACCATTGGATCTTTAGAAAGGAAGCTGGAGAATGTTCAAAATTCTATAGACAAGCTGGTTTCTGCTTTTAGTTGTGGGGAGACTCCAGAGAGCAAGACCCAGATGAGAAGGAAGAAAATTCTTCCATTCACCTTAAGCAACAGTCCCAACATGCAACATATAATACGCGCTCCTTGCTCCCCTCTCTCCTCTTCTCGCAAAATAATGCAGAATGAAATTGAGAATAGGGTGCCTGAGAACAATTCCTACTCTGGCAGTGATACTGTTCCAAGGTCACATAAAGATACTCCACGAAAGGATGATGGAAGTTGTGATTCTATTTTATCACGGGAAGAAAGCCCTGCTGTACGGCAATCAAAATCAGTGAGTGTGAAGAAGATTCAGAAAATGTTCAAGAATGCTGCTGAGGAGAACCTTCGTAGCTTTAGAGTTTATATTACCGAGTTAAAAGAGCTAGTGGCAAAACTGCATTACCAGAAGCAGCTCCTGGTTTGCCAGGTTAAGATTTCATATATTTTCTTATTTACATACATCTATTATGGTGCCGCCCTGTTCATTTTCGTCATTTTAGAAAATATAGTTTTTGAACTCAACCATTTTTCTTGTCCTTATAGAAATAGAATTATAAGATGACATATTCTGGTGTGTTCGAGTTATTTCAAATCATAAAGAGTATATGGAGTTATATCCCTAGTACATGGAGGTTCAATCTGAATTTTTTAGTGAAAAATTCAAGGCCAGGATTAGACTTTTAGTCGCTCGACATATCAAATGGGTTGTTTGAGTAGCCATGATTCCTTTTTTCCCCTACCTGACAAGTAGACATGGTTAGAGTAATTTGATTACTTCCTACATATCAAATGCAAATATGTATTTGCACTTTCCCCAACCAAAAATTACTAATTTAAGCTATTATTGAACAACAACAAAATTAGAACCACTTCAATAACTAATCCCTTGTATCTAAATAATAACTTGAAATGCTAAAGTTTAAACTCTTCTTTCTGGTTTACCTGCTGCGGACAATGTGTGTATAACTTCACATTGTAATCTATTCATTTTAAAATATAATTGATGTTGATATTCCTTGCACACGCATATAGGTTTTGGAGCTTGAAGCAAACAAGTCTGTAGATGAAGAAACTAGCACAGCTGATCGATCTCCCTTACCATGGCACATACTATTTGAAGAGCAGAGAAAGCAAATTATCATGTTATGGCATTTATGCCACATTTCTATCGTGCACCGAACGCAGTTTTATCTTTTGTTGAAGGGAGATCCTTCTGATCAGGTATATATGGAAGTTGAAATAAGAAGATTAACTTGGTTGGAGCAGCACCTGGCAGAGCTTGGGAATGCTAGTCCAGCACTTCTAGGTGATGAGCCTGCAGGCTCTGTTTCTGCAAGGTACGCCAGTCTCTTTCATTAAAAAATTAGTAGCCCTCCACTTCTCTGGCTAAAGTTGTGAAAATAGCTTATCATCTATCTATTAGCTGTTTTGAACTTATTTTCATAAGTCGGTCAGATTTAACATATGAAGAAGTTCTTATGCCAAAAGTGCATATTGTCAGAAGCGCTATTTGCCCAAAGGCACCTAGGTTTATAATTATTGTCATTGCAAAAGGTTTATATCAGAAAAATTAATAGAAATTAGTGCAGGTCTTACACACACTTCAATAGTTTCATTATTAAGAACAAAAGATAATATTAATCTTTTGGTGTTGGTTGGTCATCAAATGGCAGCATCAGAGCTCTAAAGCAAGAAAGGGAGTATCTAGCCAAGAGGGTGAACACTAAACTTACAGCAGAGGAAAGAGAACTACTTTATGCTAAATGGGAAGTTCCTCCAGTGGGGAAACAGAGGAGGCTGCAACTGGTGAATAAATTTTGGACCGATCCTTATAACTTGCAGCATGTACAGGAAAGCGCTGAAGTCGTTGCAAAGCTCATTGATTTCTGTGTATCTGATGAAAATAGCAAGGACATGTTTGAATTAAACTTTGCAAGCCCTTTCAATAAGAAAACATGGGCGGGGTGGAACTTCATATCGAATCTCTTAAATTTGTGAAAACAAGCTGTTGTAATTGTACTTCATTTATAGTCATAGCTGATAAAACTATCAAATATATATATTGAGATTATGGGCATACCTGTGTATCATTTTAAGAATGTGAAAAAAAAGAGTCAACATATCAATTAATGGTAGGCATTTTCTAAGAACTTGAATTATAATTTAGGTTTACTTCGCTAACCATTGTAGCTTGTGAATTTCTGTCACAAACTTGAATAACTTTCTCTTCATTTGCTTTGCCAACTATTGTATTCACTTTCTCTTTCATTTCTACTCTTTTTCTCTTCTCATTTTTTTCTTCTTTTCTTTTTTTTATCATATTACTCATTGTATCTTTCACTTCTATCTATTTTATTCTCATCTCTTCCTAAAGATAGGTGGAATGGATGTATAATTTTTTCTCATAAGCAATGTATAGTTCCACACATACTCAATTTTCTTAATAATACTATAAATATAACTCCTGAGACCGATATACTTTCAATTCAACAAGGTGAAATCAAGTTTACAATGTAATTCAAGCTTACAATTTAATTGTTGCGATTGTAGCAACCAATGTTGTTAGGAGCTTTAATAATAGTAGTTAATCTATACTCTCTTATGTTATAGAGATAGATAACAGGTTCAAATTGAGACAATAAGAGGACATGACCATTCTCATACATGCACACCGAAATCATTAATTGTCTATCAAGAAAATGTTATAAGTCAAATACTGATCTATTGTTCCAAACTTGTTCATTTGCCAAATCCCAGGATATCTTTCCAACGAATCATCAAATACACATAGGCAATCTCTCAACCACAAGATGTGGCTCAATAAATAAACCTGGCGGGAGTGATAATTGTGTCCACTTCTCTTTTCCCAAATCAAAGGAAACAATAACTCCTGTCAGATGATTAACAAAAGTACCACCATTGATCACATCTAAGAGGGAAGCAACAATGTTATGAACTCCTCCTCCTACCCAATTAAGAGTACCACTCACATAGAATCCATCCCCATTTACGCGAAGGGCAGTGGAAGAAGACGGCGGAGGAATACTTCTCCAACAATTGTCACCACCTATGTTCTTAATAAGTGCAATGTTATCTTAAGGGGTCTTGTAAATAGGAACAGAAGGAGTAGGTGATAGTTAAATCATATCAAAGACATACATACTTTCAATTCAACAAGATGAAATCAAGTTTACAATGTAATTCAAGCTTACAATTGAATTGTTAAGATTGTAGCAACCAATGTTGCTAGGAGTTTTCATACTAGTTAATCTATGCTCTCGCATGTTATAGAGATAGATGACTGATTCGCATAGTTTTCAACCAATGGTCGATTGTCAACATAATGTAAGTCAATCTTCAATAGCTGGGTCCAAGACTGATCTACTAATCCAAACTTGTCCAATTGCCAAATCTCAAGATATGATCTTTCCAAGTAATCACCAAATACACATAGGCAATCCCTCAAAACCAAAAGAGGTGACCTAATATGTAAACGTGGCAGCAGTGATAATTGTGTCCACCTTTCTTTTCCCAAATCAAAGGAAACAATTATTCGATATTTTGAAGGAAGTAAACTTATGAAATCCTACCCAATTAAGAGTACCACTCACATAAACTCCATTCCCCTTTAGGTGAAGGATAGTGGAAGAGGGAGGAATGTTTCTCCAACAATTGACACTACCACCCATGTTGTGAACTTTCACCGCGTGTCTTCTATTTTCATTGAGCACCACCACCTTATAGGTGTCATTAAAAGAATCATAGCCAAGCCCAAAATTCAAAGTAGCTTTGTTTTTGTTGTATAAAGGAGGGGACTATTTAGACAATATTGAACTTGTAGTTGGGTTCCATAAACTGAGCTGGTGTCAATAATTTAGAATTGGATCAGCAATGTTATTTGAGATGTTGAGCAAAGAGATGAAGCCGTTGCAGGTTCCGATCAGACGCCACTGATTGTAGCGGCGCTCTTTAATCAATGGCTGGAAACAATGCGGATTTGCTTTTAGTAACGAACTTACGAATCCTAACATCAACCTGATATCTATCTCAGGCGACGATCGGTGAAAGTGCAGTTTCACGAATTTCGGATCATCGGAGATTATGGATTTCCAAGACCTGCACACGACAGTCAATTTCGTCAGAGCTTCGGCTGGAAGCCATGACAGAATTTCTCTGATGAGATCGTCGTTGAGAAACGGCGGCAGCAACAGTGGTGACAACTCTGGGAGCAGCATGGTGTTGAAAATAGGTTCCGAGTCCACACTCTCCTAAATTTACTGCGGGTTATATACTGGGGAATAACTTGGAGATTTTTTTTGAATGGAATAACTTGGAGATTTTGATAATTAAAAATCTTTATCTCTTTTTTCTAATCGTTTTTTTTAATCCTTATCGTTTTTGCAATATGAAAGTGCAATCAATTTTTCATAGTTTCAAAAAAAACTATATTTAGTTTTTCATGAATTTTATTTATTGGAATATCAATACATATATATATATATATATATATATATATATTATTTTTATCTATATATATATTACGGATTTAATTTTCCTTTATACACATCTGGTTGTATTTTAACCGCACTCTCTTATTAAAGAGGTTTATATGGTTAAATAATTATATCATATAAAATGGTTAAACATATAAATAAATATATAATTTTAAGATATTGTAAAAAAATCCAAATGTAAAATTAATAAAATAATTTTATATTTATTATATTCACTTAAATAGGCTAGTCTGTTAGACTTATAAGACTTTCTAAGTAGCATAAATTCAATATTTTTAACTAAATAGGCTTTTAGAAAAACTTTAACTTTATCTACTTATTAATTTAGCCTTGACCTGGCCTGAGCCTGATGCAAGTTAGGCTATAGGCCCCGGTTGACGACCTAACCTTGTATCAAAATCATACTATATATTACTAAAAAATTGGGTAAAACACACTCACAACTTTAGATTTGGTTAGCACAGAAAAAACACCTTAAGGTTTGGTAGAAGGTGAACGAACACTCTCATGTCACTCTTGATTTAGGCCTTCTTTTAATTTATCATGAATTTTATTTATAGAAATATCAATACATATCTTATATTTAATTTTATTTATGTATATTAAGTGTAACTTTTCTTTACACACATCCGGTTGTATTTTGCCATAGTAAAAAACAAATTATTGTTTTAATTAAAGTAAAAAAATAAATGTATTTGTTTCTTCTCCTACGGTGTCCAATATTGCATTAAAATTATATTCATATATAATTAAAAATTAGGTAAAACACACTCACACCTTAAAGTTTGGTTAGCACTAAAAAACACCTCAAGTTTGGTAGAAGGCCACCACTTTCATACCACCCTTGATTTAGGGTATAATGATAACCACTCCTACATAGCCCAATAGAAAGTCCATTAGTGTCATGTCATGCCTTGTCATGAGTTTGAACTTAAATATGTTTGGGGTCCCTCACATTCGAAAGATAATCATTCTAGGTCGCTTAAAAAATAATTTACAAAATTGCATCTCTGACAAATGTTTTTTAATTAAATTAAGGATAAATCCCAATTTAAGTTAATTAAGGAATGTAGTTAGTTCAATCATCATTTACACCTGTTAATTTTTTTTTTAATACCAAACTCAATTTATAATATTCCACATCATATTCCCAAAATCAATTTCCTCCAAAGAACCCTAAATTGAAACACCTGCAGCGGTGAAGAAGTACTTTCCTCTGGACTCCTCATCCAACGAGAATCTAGCGACGAAAGAGTATTTTAATTGTGATGAGTGAATTAGTTGAATAATTAGGATCATGATGATGATGAGTCCTTCTCCTCCAATCAATGAACAACCTATGTCTATAAACATCACTGAGGCCTCGTTGGAAGGAGACAATGTCACTAGCATCCAGCTTCTTATCCTTCATGAAACGACTCAATCCTTTGGTCATCACATAGCTCTGGCTGCTGATCCAGTACGAGTACCTGAACCGCCACAACTTTCCGTTGCGGTCCTCGAAATTGAGGAAAATGCCTTTTTTCGTTTTTCAATTTAGGGTTCTTTGGGGAAAATTGATTTTGGGAATATAATGTGGAATATTATAAATTAAGTTTGGTATTAAAAACAAATTAACAGGTGAAAATGATGACTGGGCTAATTACATTCATTAATCAGCTTAAATTGTGATTTGTCCTCAATTTGATTAAAAAACATTTGTTAGGAATACAATTTTGTAATTATTTTTTCGGGGACCTAGAATGATTTCATTTCAAATGTCAGGGACCCCCCAAACATATTTAAGTTTTTTTTAATTATTATTGTGTAATTATTATTTTACTTAGAAATAACTAAACTATTACATAAAGTCAAAATTAAAATTAATTTTTTTTATATCAAATAAAATTGTAAAAGTTTTCCTAATATAAACCTAATTTGAATGCGTAAACATCATATTCTCTGATCATTTCTTCTTCGTTCTTTGACCATCCTTCTTCTTCCGCCCCATACCGGCTCTGCCACCGCCCACAACCTTGAGCCCTTCATCCCTGCAAGTCAAATGCCATCGCAAGCCTTGTTCGTTTGAGCAGAAGGAGGAAGTGTTGTTTCTTCTCCATTCTTCGACCATAAGCCCTAGTGTCGTAAGACCTCCTCCGCTACAATCCCTTATTCGTCTGACTAGAAGAAGCTCCTCCGCCTCTCATAGCCACAAACCGTCTTGTCGCCGCTCAAATTCATTTAAAAACTTAGGATGGAATTGTTCAAAAATCTCATCCTTTGAACGTCTTCATAGGTACGAACTCTTCCCCTGCATCAGAGGCATGAATTTGGTGTAGCTTCTTCGAGATTGATAATAGGGATTTGGTAGCACAGACTTGTTAGTTTATCTACTGCGTATGAGAAATTTTATATTTATTTATTTATTTGTCTTAACTATCACTGGTCTATCTGGGGCTCGGATAATTTAACTCAATTTTTTTCTAAGATTATTAAGACACTCCATTTTAGTTTGAAGGTTCTATAATTTTATTTTTTGTGGTCATCAACAAATCTTTGGCAGGGATAAGACATCCCTAATTGAATAAAATCAAAACAATAAACAAGGAAAAATTGTATCTTTAGAGATAATATTTTTTTTTAAAGCGAGATAATAATAATGGTAAGTAAAAGTCATATTAATTCATAATCGTTTGTCACTGCCCCTCGTTGAAGTTCCGCTTTTAAGCATGGACTAAAACCAAAAAGTCCACAATTGCGTGAATAGTAAATAATTTTTTAAAAATGAAAGATGAAAATCAAACTTGTTTACAAATAGAAGGATTAATATGAAATTTAACCGGTAAGAAAATAAAATTTATTTACATCAAGTTATAATGTGCAATTTTTATTTTTTTCTGTAGACAACGCAAAATAGGGCCTTGTTTTATTTTGTTTTCCCTGTGTGTGGAGGTAGCTAAGTAGGGTTTGTGCATTCTCTCTGTGAGTGAAAGCCGAATATCGTTTCGAGAGAGAAAGAGATGGGAAGAGAAAGAGAACAACCGCAGCAGCAACAGCAACAGCAACAGCAGGTAGGTTACGCAGTGGAGCAGCTTCTTGCCCTCAATCGATACAATCCTGATATTCTTCCAGATCTCGAAAACTATGTCAATGACCAGGTACTTCATTCTTTTTCTTCTCATTCTCATCATGCACGATTTCCCGGCATCTCAATTGGATTACTCCTGTTTTTTCACTCTTGTTTTCGTAAACCTAAAAGCTTGTTTTTTTCTTTGCTTACTGTTGAATGAAACTTTGTCAATTTACATGCAAATAACAAATTTACGTTTTGTTGTGATACAGGTTTCATCTCAAACCTACAGTCTGGATGCAAATCTGTGCCTTCTTCGCCTCTACCAGGTATTTCTGCTACCATTCCCCTTACAACACTCAGAGCTTTCGTTTTGTAATTGTTTTTCTTATTTAATTTAATCATCACTGCTGCTAGTTTCTGTTATTCTTCCTTCCTTTTCTATTTGTTTGTTATTTCATTGTTGGTTACAAGTAATAATTTTTCTATTTGTTTATTATTGTTGCAGTTTGAGCCCGAGAAAATGAGTTCCCAGATTGTAGCCCGCATATTGGTTAAGGTTTGGCTAAGTTTTTATTCTGGCTGTGCTTCCTAGTTCTTAGTTCTTACTGTTGGACTGGATTGTAGTGGATTTCAGCGCGTGCTCACTTCTTTGTTTTTGTATTTTTGAGCAGGCCCTCATGGCAATGCCAGCTCCAGACTTCAGCCTGTGTCTCTTTTTGATCCCAGAACGTGTGGTATGGTTCTATCAAATTATTCTCTGCTATGTAGTGGCAGTTCTTCTTGCTCCCAGGAATAGTTGCACGCATGAATAGATGTTTGAACATGTGTGTTTGTAACTTTGAATAAGTTGGACTTAGTAATCATCTGCAATTTCATGAATTTCACTCATTTAACCTGGAATATTTTGTGGGGTTCCTACGAATCTCTGGCATTCATCCATTTTCTTTAGCAATCTTCTATTGGAATTTGAATTTGCCTAACTGTACCAGTGATAACTGCATTTCTTTTCCTCCTTATTATAGTACAATGTGCGCCATTTTAATTTTTTTATTAACTTTTGTTTACTTGTGAATCTTAGCAAATGGAGGAGCAGTTCAAGACACTGATTGTTCTATCTCACTATTTGGAGGTATGCATCACAGCATCAGCTTTAGTTGCCTATGGCTTATGCAGTTGTTTAAAAATTAGAAATTAATCCACTTCTCTTCAGACCGGAAGATTTCGACAATTCTGGGATGAAGCAGCAAAAAGCCGCCATATAGTTGAAGCTGTGCCAGGTAATTATGTCATTTGATTTATGAAATTATTAACAGCTGTTAGCACCAATGAACTTTGAAGAATGTAATCATTTCAAATCTATATTCGGAGAAGTTTCAGTTTGGACTCCTTGTTGTTACTGCTTTATTTTTCATGCTCTCTGGTTAGTAGGGTATTGTCAATTTGAAGCCTCATGGTTCTGCTTGTCATGTCATATGACTTGCCTTACATCTTGTACAGTATAATTCTTTACAGAAGATTGTTGCCTATTTACCTTTGTTGAACTAAAGCACTCGTTACAACGTGCTCGTTTTGCTGATAACTATTGCCTTTCTGGAAACAAGTGGAGATTTTAACTTATCTGTATGAGCCTGTTTTTCTTGTTTAGTGTTGGCACTGATTGAGGTTCATAACTTCAGCTTATTCATTAATGCATGCTTACATACTAGCTTAATTAGAAATTAATTGCAGGATTTGAGCAGGCAATCCAGAGCTATGCGGTTCATGTCCTTTCCTTGACTTACCAAAAGGTTCCAAGGGCTGTGCTTGCTGAGGTATGCTTGTAGTTTTGTCCATTTGAAGATCAGTTCAATTTTTTACTGAAATAATTGTTGTCTTTAGCTAGTATCTGCTTTGCACAGTCCATTGCATTTATTACCTAATGGCTACTTGAACTCATTATCGAAGTAACTCAGATTAATAATACCACACTTATATTCTTTATGGGTTAAATGGTTCTTGAAACTTCGGCAGTTTTTGTTTACATTCTTCTGCTTTTCTAAATAAAAGTGTTCTAACTATTATTTTGTAGTCTTTATGTAGTGATGGGTTCTGTGTATTTTTTTCCTCTATGACTTCGACGTGCCTCTATGATCTTCATAGAGGAAGTTTGTTTCTCATTTTATTTTGAAGTACAAGACCATTTATTTTGTGTTGAACTTTCATAGGCTATCAACATTGAAGGTTTATCCTTGGACAAATTCCTCGAACACCAAGTAGCCAACTCTGGTTGGGCTATTGAGAAAAGCCAAGGCAGGGGTCAACTCATTGTCATTCCTAGAAATGAATTTAATGACCCAGCTTTGAAGAAAAACACCGCAGACAGTGTACCTTTGGAGCACATTACTCGCATCTTCCCTATTCTTAGCTAACTTTTTTCTATGGCGAACTGCAAGTTTTCTTTCCAGGAGGAGTTATGCAAATTTGAGATTCCTTGCAGCTACATCTTGCATTCTCCCTTCCCCTTGAATGATTCAGTTTGAGAATTAGTGGGCAGATATTGTACTTTACTCATGTTTTTTTCTACTGTCTGATAAATTAAATTTCTTGACCATGCTTTATTATTGATTGGGGAAATTCCTTGAATAGAGGCTATAATATTCCTGAATAGAACTTTTTTATTAAACCTCATATCATATGGCCATATTATCAAGTGATAGCATGTCACTTGTGCTCGTGAAGTATTATTTACAAGTGCTCAAGGTAAATAAATTCATGGGGTGAAATACTAAATGGCTCAATCTTTAAATGTATTTTTCTCAGTAACTTGTAGGGAGCAAAATGCGAGTTTACTCTAATTCCACTTCCCTTTTTACAAACTTTTTTTCTTCGATCTTCCTCATCTTTAAACTGAGTATAACTGTTTTCGCGTTTTCCATCTTTGTGGAACTAAATTGAATGTCTTTAATCTTCTAGGGATGAAAATGATAATTTACCTCCATCGTAAATCAAGCATATGATGTACATTGTAGGTTATTCTCATTGAAAAAAAATGAGAAATGATAATAATTACCGAGTTCTTAGAGTCAATGTACCACGAGTGCTGAAAATTTGCTCATATCTTGGGATAATCATGATTTACTCTTATTAAAAAACCCAAGAAATAATCTAAATATAATACTTTTGATCCAAACTTTACTCTAGTCATCCATGTTATGTGAACACTACATGTTATCTCATTATTTTTTAATTTTTTCAAAAATTTTTTTTGTCTTAATAAAAGTATTCTCACAGTTGATAGCTGTGAGTTAGCACACTAACCATATGAGAGTTGTGAGACTAATCTCTTGCGGATGATCCTGGAATTTTGAGCTGAGCTCTACAACTAGACCCTTCAACTCGATGTTAAATATCTGCAGTTGGATTTGCATCCCTCTGACTTGGTATGCACCCACTACAATTTTTCTGGTTGAATAGCCGATAGAAAAAAATGTTACCACCATGCACAATAACGAAATTTACATAGGCAAAGTAGTTAGAAACAAGAATTAATATACTGTGAGCTTGATATCATGGTGGTCACAAAGAGGTCTGGAGATGAAAAATTATTATCAGAAAATGTGGCTGGAGGTGTTAAGTAGTTATTTATAAAATCATTTGAGCCTATTGTTACAGAAAACAATGCCTCAGGAGATTATGTCCTGTCTGGTATTTGCAAAATTGTCTATTTGTACTTCCAAGTTGAGTCTATCAACCTATAAATCACATTACACACATTGTTATTGTTATTATCCCTTGCACGTGGATCATGATCCTCTCAAAAAAAACTCACATCACATTTTCTTTTTTAAAAAAAATTAATAAAATTGAAATATAATTATAAAATATCAAGGAAATAATCATAATGTAGTTTAAGAGTTTAGAACATGTTATATTAACTTTAAATAAAGTAAAGTGATTAATGGAAATGCACCGTTAAGTGTAAAGTTTACACTGAGTTATTTCACACTTTGTCATATAGGACTAAAAGATTAATGGATATGCATCGTTAGTGTAAAAAAATTTGCACGTAGGACCAAATAGTTACATTCCTAAGTAATTTTAGTTAAAATAAACTTAAATTTCTGATGTAGCGAAAATAATTGAATGCATGTGTAAAAATAATTATAGTGACAGTATATCAACTATGTTATTTAGGACTAAACAGTTATATTTTTTTAATTTAATTAAAATAAAAATAAATTTTCGATGTGGAAAAATTAATTGGACTTGTGTGTAATTTTTTTTTATAATAGTAGTGCATCAACCATAATCTCTAAAACAAAAGATATTGGTATAACATATTAATATACTAAGAGTTACTAATTAGTAATATTTAATTTGTCAAATAAGAAAGGCCTGTAACAAAAGAAAAATGGCATCGAAAAAAATGTAAGGCCCATACCCAATAATGCACTACTAGGGTTTTGGGTATTTATATCTGAAACATGACTCCACCGTCTCTTTGTTCTGTGCTTCTGATAAAATCACCCTACGCCGCCGCCGTCTGTGGATCGCTGCTGTGGTGTGCCTTCCAGATCGGAGAAGGTCTCTTCCGCTCACATCGAATATTTTCGGTATTTGTGTTTGTTTCTCTATTTTCGAATGAAATCACTGATTGTGTGTAATGAATGATTGAAATTTGCAGGTAGGTAAGGTAAGTGAAAATGGTGGAGAAGAGCGGTAGAAAAGAGGAGGTCGTTACCAGAGAGTACACCATCAACCTCCACAAACGCTTGCATGGCTGGTAATCAATCTCCTTTCTCTAACAATTTAGGGTTTTGTTTGCATCCTCATTACTCTTGTAATGTGTTTTCTTTGCTTTCAATCAAATTTGAAAATAAATTAGAAAAAATAATAATTGCAAGATATGAACTTCGATATGATGGTAGAGAATTAGTCTCTTGTGCTTTGTATTTTTTTTTATGATTCTTAAACGCCATTGTTAGCCTGCATCAACTTCCAGTATCTCAAATGTGATGGCAATATTTTTTTTCCACTTTTATGTTATAATAGAGCAAAAGCAAATTTTCCCCTTATCATTAATCATTTTTTGGTGGTTTGATGCTGTTAGCTAATGACTTGGTATGTTTTAGGACATCATTTTGAGTAGAAGATTTTGTGAGTAGCTTGTGAGTGTCACAGAATTGATTAGGATGAAAAAGAGGCTTAATTTAACATGATATTGGGCTTTTTTTCTCAGAGTGACATATTGTGGCAATTGCGATGTAGTTCCGCTTTTGTGCCCTACTATCTGTATTCATCACTTGTAGTTGATATGATTTCATCATTTCTTTTGCATTCATCTTGAAAGATGGCATGTAGATACTGTGAACTGTAAACTGAATCATATTGCTTGTTTGTATTAAATGACATTGTGAGCTGTCTTGGTGGTTAATTGTTTCTGACATGGTTATGCAAAACAGCACATTTAAGAAGAAGGCTCCTAAGGCTATCAAGGAGATAAGGAAGTTTGCCCAGAAAGCCATGGGGACCAATGATGTGAGAGTGGATGTGAAGCTGAACAAGTCTGTCTGGAGCCAGGGAATCCGGAGTGTTCCCAGGAGGATAAGGGTGCGCATTGCTCGCAAGAGGAACGATGATGAGGATGCAAAGGAAGAGCTGTACTCCCTTGTTACTGTTGTTGAGATCCCCAAGGATGAGCTCAAAGGCTTGGGCACCAAGGTTATTGATGATGAGGATTGATCTATCTATTAGCTTAGTTAATGTGGTTTGTCCAATTTCATTTCATTTTGTTGAGACATCAGGAATATGTGGTATGACAATTTTGATTTCCTTCCTCCATTGTTTGAATTGGAAGCTTGAAAAAGTATGATATGCATGAGTCTGAATCCTCTAATTTTCATTTTGTTTTTCTTGTGGTAGAGCGATAACTCACCCTTTACTCGAGAGTTTTGGAATAGCTTATTTTAATTTATCGTATAATAGAAAACACCGGTGTTTGGTTAAGTTTATGAAAGTAATGACTTGCGTACGACCTTGGGGAAGGTCAAACTCTTACCTAGTCATACTAGGAAACTATAGCAAAAAACAAGAAGACACTTGTATCATTGTTTCTTGACCGCATTTGTATAAGAACTCTTTTAGTTTATTATACATAAATAAATGGCTCAAATTTTTCATTATTGTATATGATCATAATTTTAACTGAGAATTTCTTAATCAACGGCTATAATGACTAGTTTTACCTTCAAATGATTCCTAAACTTTAGAAAAGTCAAATTCAAAAAGCGAAATAGAAATGTTTACATTACAAAGAAGGTGCAAATAAAGGTAAAAGAGTTGCTTAGATTTGTTAATCTTTTCCAAAATTTAGCAATTCGTCATGCATTATGTGAAAAAATCAAATAATTGAGAGTTGAGAGACATGAATTGAATATTCTCATAGGTTATCTACCAAAATATGTCCAAACATGAAGGCAATCATTGAGTTTCTCACGCGTCACTTATGCGGCTTTGCAAAATTTTGAAAGTGTGGATATTGCGCGTTCCTAAAACTTCTTTGATCAAACGTTGTACCACTAAAAGTTTGTGCATTGGTTGGAAGTCTATCTTGGAAGATGACTCTTAGTTCCTTAGAGGAGTTGGTTTGGAGAATACTCCCTCCGTTTCTATTTAAGTGTCACTATTTTTATCATTTTTTCGTTTCTAATTATTTGTCACTTTACAAAGTTTAAGAGAGTATTAATTATGTTTTACCCATTCTACCCTTTAATTAATGATGATAGGAAATTAAAGAGTCTAAATTAAGAAGAAAAATAAAGGGTATGTTAGGAAGTTAAGTTGTAATTTTGATAGAAACAAGAACATTAATACAATTCCTTAATATGTATGCAAAACCATAAAGTGACAGTTATTAAGTTATTAAGGAATGGAGGGACTAATAATTATGCTTGTCCTTTGTGTAATTATGTACATTATTCTTTTTCTCATCTGCTGCTTTTGTTGTCCAATTTCCCAATCTGTTTGATAGGTTTATCTTAATTGTCTTGTGTCGACACAGAACTCCATACATATTGCATAGCTAATTTTTCACAAATTGTTGGGCTATTACATGGTAAGTTCACAAAGAAGGTCTTCACAGTTGTATGATTTGCAATCATTTGCTTCATTTTGGGTGCCCGCAATAATATATTTTCTAAAATGATAATATATATGTTGTGTTTATTACAGAAAAAGTAAACAAATTAGCTTTGTCAATGGGTTATGGCCTCTTGTACTCTTTCCAATACATTCTTTTGGTTTTTTAACAACAGTAAATTAACATTAAAGATCATATTATGTGTTACGACTTACACGATAAAAAATTAATAAGAAAAAAAATTCTAATACATGCATATATTTTTTTCTAAATTTGTATTAGACTTTTAATTGAATAAAATTCATTTTTTACCAACCCATTCAAAAATTAACCCATTTTTTCTTTGAATAAACTGCATGCAGATCCAGTTCTCGATTTAACTGTTCAAATTAATCCGTTTTTTCTTTGAATTAACATATTATTTAAATAGAAATTTGAGGCTCGTAATGCTGAACTCCAAAACATTAACTCGAAAATAACTTCCTTCAGGTGAAACCAGGTAGTAACGCTTACAATAAGCAAAAATATATAGAAAAATCAATTTATCTACAAGTCTAAAAGTGAAGCTCCCACAAGCAGGGTTTAAAGATATTTACAAAACGCACCTAAAATCTTAAACTGGTGAAACAAGAATGAAAACAGTGAACTCCAGGGAAACAACGAAGACAAAGGATTAAGGAAGAATTTTACACCCACTTGCTATGTACTACTTTCTACTACGCTTTCAGGATTCGATTTGAGATTTTTCACGACAGAAAAAATGTTGCTGCATGTCACTACCAAGCATAAGCTCTCTCTAGTCTCTTCTAATCAGCAACTTTAAAGCAGGCCAAGTCAATCAAAAAAATGTCAAATTAGTGCAAAGGATCATCATATGCAGAAGTTCAATGGCAAAGAGTTTGTCCATAAGTCACCCAGTTCACAAAAGTATCTGGAAATTCCTCTGGGGTGTTGGACCGTCCGTTATTGTAGGATAACTCCGATTCAGTTTGCTCCCTTCCCTGAGGATATTATATGGGATTAGATCAGCATGGGAATTCTGACTTAAAAGAGTAATAAAAGTTGACTGACACAAAACTCATGTATGTCCTAAATGAATGGTAATTGACAACAGATTGTTGTTCCATATGCTCAGATGATGAAAATCTTCTATGTCCCCAAATGGTGTCTCAATTTCCTATTCCATCAGAAATCTTATCATGACAATTAAAAAAGACAGTGAGTGAGCCAGTTACAAACTTATATGGTAGTTTTTAATTGACGTGGTAATATTTTGTTGGCATGACAGTAAATTGAGACACCATTCGGGGAAATAAAATTTCAATTCGTGCACAGAATATACAGGCCTTTATCTCCAGAAATAGCTTAAACTTAAAACAAAATTCCCACCAAAACAATTAACTCAAAACTCACGTTACAAAATAATATAACAAAAGAGGTGGTACCTTCACGCTAGAGCCGCCCAGATCACTGGTGGAGGCAGTTGTATCCCCTACCATCACCACCCCATTGATAACATTTTCCGAAGAAACACCAGCAATTGGAGAGTTGGTTATTGATAACCTGCATTCAGTACAATTGGCCTCTAAAATGAACAATTGTTGCAGGATAAAACAATAATACAGAAAGAAATACAAGTTTGGTAGACTGTCCAGAAAGAAAAGTACAAATACGAGAAATACATAAGACACATGAGGCAGCTATATTAAAACCCAAAATTCATAATTCTTAACCATGTTCCTCATTTTTCTCCTCCCTACTCCCATCTTGTTGACTATGTATCTCTCCCAACAAGATATTCCTGTAGCAAAGCATTCTAGCAAGATATGTACAATCGCTTCAATAAAAAGCATTACCTCTCAAATGGCTCTTCTTCACATGAATTTCCAGAAGAAGATAGCCAATCCAGGTCAACAAAGTTGGAGCAGCTAAAGGAATCCCCATGCTCAGAATAGTATATGTGATCACCTTCAAGGCTGCGCTCTCTTTGCATGTCTCCAAAAAGCTGTCTCCGAGGCAAAGAGGGAGTGTACCTGCAGCAACAAAATGAATTGCGAATCATACACACAGACACACACACATCAGTACATGTCATCATTACAAATTTTCAACGGAATTATTTTAAGGAAACTTACATGAAGTTTTGGCAATTACAAGGGAAACATGCAGAAAACATTTAAACTGGAAAATCAAAGAGAAGAAAATCAGAGAAGTGAAACTTCTCTTCCCTGTGGCAACAGCCACCCCCAACTAAAAGCCTACCTTCCTCCAACCCATCCCTTCTCCCATTCATGGCCCCCTCCACTGATTCCCGCATCCCTCATTTCTCTCCCCTGCTGCCATGTGTCTAGTTTGTAGGATCCAACATAACAGGTTTCCCTACCACATCAGTTCCTATCCTCCCCCTGCTCCTCCTCCCTCTTCTGTGATACACTCCCACATGAGGCCCATGGCGAGGCCCAAGAAATTTTAATCGGGCATTTCAACATACAAATACAGCCAAGTATAAAGAAATGAGAGGACCATCTCAACTAGAATTATGTCTCCCATCTTCTAGAAACTACTAGTTAAGAATATTAATCATTTTAGCTATCTTGTATAAGTTCTTAAACAGAAAGGCCTGCTATGAGAAGTGAGAAGACATAAAAAAATAAGGATTAAAGCAACTACTAATAGATTAAAAAAGGGAGTGACAGTATAAAATGGGATGTTAACAATCATGCCCTAAACTTATAACACAATTAAGTTCACATTAATACAGAGTACAAACCTTGAAAATGCAATGCCACTCTCATTAGAAGATATTTCAGGTGATGACTCACAAAGAGCCTTGTTTCCATCTTCTGATCGGTCTGGTAGACGACGGTTTGAGAAGTTTTCTTGCTTGGCATTTGGAGCTGACCTAGGTGTAGAACTTTCATGAAGAATGTTTCCATCCGAGAAAGATCTTTTGAAAATCGACCTAAAAAGGCAAATTTTAGAGTTACCATGTTAGGTGCACAGAAATGCATTTTCAAATTTCTATGAACATGCTTCACGTTATCATGATATTTTCCACAAGCCTATGCAACATAAACAAATGTCACTAGAACAAATGCAAAGCATAAAAAACTAAAACATGATTTCATATATCTTCCTTGAAAATGATAGCTTTGATTGGGTTATCAGCTTCGTCATTCTTTCCGGCAACACCTTGTCCCTTTACTGCAGATCTACATCAACCCCTTTAGCCCTCCTCTCAATATTTAAAATCGCATTCTCTCATCATTTAATTTCGAGCGCACTGATTTCTAAATTCCAAGGTAAGTACTTTCTAATAAGTTGATCGGTTGGGATAGCCACCTTGGAGCAGTTTCTCAAGATACAGTTTGAAGATTTTGATAGGAGTAAGGAAGTTGAGACTTCATGGCATGTATGGTTTATTGAGTTTCTTTCTCCTTGCATTTGTTATTGAATTGGAGTATGTTTACAGATATTCTGGTGCTCTAATCATGGAAGCTGTAATGATTTTTCAGTTCCTGATATGAAAAAAAGATGCTAAATCTTCGCTGCAAGTTTTAGCCCCTTCGGCTCAGTTTTTAAATAAAAAATTCGGATGTCTGTTTATCCGACTTGAGTTTCATTTTTCTCTCCTAACTATCTTCTATTGCTCTGGCTGTTATGTAAAAGGACATTCCTTTATTGTGTGTAATATATCTCTTTACCCCTCTCATCCCTCCCAAATCTTGAAATGTCATGGGGGTGTCTGTTTCAAAGATCATAACAATAACAACTAAGTCTTTTCTCACCAGATGGGGTTGGGATAGACCCATGACGTCGTATTGTCTAGTCATGGTTTCTGTTTCACTGATATACAGAAACTATGGAAGGGGAAGGTGGACTATATAAACTCCAAACAGAGAAACATTAAGCAAGTTTTTCAATCAAGGACCAATTCATATAAGGTAAGTGAACAAAAGGTCTACTCCAAAAAATTATATTCAAATACCTTGCATCATCATCTCCAAGGCTCCCTGTATCGTAGTTCTGATCTGGGCCCAAATCCCATAGAGCAGGCTTACCCAGTTGTGGTTGAATATGCCCCAGGAATCTGCATAGAAAGATTATCTCATGATAAGCAGAAATAAAATAATCGTTTAAGACCACAAAGGTATCGTTCTAATAAAAAAATATATCTTAAAAGAACAAGCTAAAATAGCATGACAAAACTACTACATGCCAGGGACAGCAAGATATGCAGAGATTGGAAAATTCTGCAGTATTGTCACTGTTTCCTTTTTGTTTTGCAGTGTTTGAGGAGTTCAACTTTATCCTTCTTTCCATAAAAAATTATGGGTTGTCCCAAACAAACTCTTCATAACAGAGAGATAGAGACAGAGAATGGAAAAAATAAACAAACACGATGACAGGCATGATATAAATACACAACCACTGCAAACTTGGAGGCGTATATAAGAGTAAAAGAAATGCATGACTGCAGCACATACACATTAATTGCATCTTGTTTCACAGCATCCATGTAAGCGTTGCTGTAATAGCGTTGAAGAGTCCTGAAAAACTCCTGAGACTGTGTTGCAGCCCTCCATTGGCCCCTCCTCTCAGAGAATATCTACATAGAAAAAGAAGTTTTAGAAAAAGACCAACAGAATAAGGCGGTGAACATATATGCTGTACCAATATGCATTTGAGTGGAATATAACAGCAAGAAAATCAATTGACAACAGATACTCTGCCCATTTAACAGTTTAGTGGAATATAACACGCAAGAGATGAAGAAGATGCTAAAGACTGAGTAGCCCATCACGGGGTGAACCCTGTTCTCAATAAAGCAAAATTATCTCTAAGGCCCTACATTATGCATGACATAAGAAAATTAGTGCTAGTCACAATGCCAAAATTGTCAATATTCTCTAAAAGTGATATATGGAATCGATTAAAAAGCTAATGAGTCAATTGGTGTGCCATCCAGTTCAGACAACATAATTAGGTCACTAAGAAATAAGAACTCTGGTTAGTAAAGAGGACTGCTTAATTTATCCCCCCCCCCAAGCAAAGTTTTATGAGAGTGATGATTATCTAATCATTACAAGTTTAACTGGCTCCAAATATAATTAAGAAAGAAAATGATGTAGCAAAAATATCAATCCCCAAGCTAGATTCGAATAAGTAAACTGAAGTGATCGCAGCAATAAGCTGCAGAGCTTCAAATCACCTTGTTGTGTGCAGCAGAACCACCATACTGGTGTGCAAGTGTGTCACCCATCCGCTCATAAAACTTCATCAATTCATCAGCTACTGGATCATCAAGGTCAATTCTCGGGTGGTCAATAACTCCCAGAGCGTGAAGCTGTTGGCCAAGAGCAGCCAACCCATATGCATATTGTGCAACATTTGTGCGATCCAAGCAGTCTATGCAGTTGGTCCGGAGCACACCCCTTTGCAACAGAGGTGGTTTGACAGAATGATTTACATTGTTTCCTTCACTCAGTTTTCTCTCTAAATTGTTAGCATCCTCACTGTCACAATCGAAATGACTAGTAGGTGAATCACTTCCCTTATCAACATTTCTGCATGCAAAAACTTAACATCAGTGATTAAGAGATGCCAGTGGAAGAACTTTAGGAATTTCTCCTGTCCATCAAGCACTGTCTGCTTTCTTATTTATATATTATTCGATTTATTCGTTGGCATAGCTTATATCAATGTTCTATTTTTTACTCAAGATATTGTGAATTTAAGTATACACCGTGAAACTAAGGAACATCGGAGAAGGCAATTGAAGATCTGAAACAGGATGAAAAACTTACTCCACAGGTGGCCAATTTAGACAGTCCTCTGGTCTCAAGGTTGATGTCACTTGGCAATAGAAAAAACCAGTTAATGTCAACGCATATGCAGCCACTTTGCCCAGAAGCAGCAGGACGTTTGTAGTTTTGCTGAAAGTAAATTAGAAGGCATACTTTTGAATCAGCTCACTCAAATCAGACAGTGTAATTTGCCCAAAAGAATAGAATTCTATATAAAAAAATCAACCTCTGAAAATGTTTGTGCAGATCCCAGTGAAGGAACCTAAGCCTGTTCTCCTCAGGCAAATCTTTATTAATGAAATCTATGGCATTAGCGAACTCTGAACGAAGTATGGACTCACGAGGCTTCTTCTCATGGGTCTGCTCAGGAGAAAAAAAAACACACAAGTCTTGTAAATAAAGAGATGTGGAAATTACACAGTTTAGGTAAGGAAGGAGAAAGTGAGAGAATAGGGACTCAAAGCAATGAAATATTAAATTGCTGGGGTGTATTATAATGTGAGTCCAAATACTAGCCAGTAGTCCTATCCATGCTAATACTAGACCCTAATCCTAATTAAGTAAGTAAATTGTTAGAAATATAATATAAAACCTCCACCCAACAACTTAAGCATTTGAGATAGTCGGTTCATTATATGAGACTAAAGCTTCTATGACCAAGTGGTCTAGAGTTCAAACCATGCCACTCCTATTCTTCCAATAAAAATTTGAATTAATTAGCACAAGGTAGGTGTGCTAGTGCAATGTACAAGCTTCAAGCACAAAAGGCTCTTGCGTGAGGGGCAAATTAGAAATACAATTTAAATTTATTAATGTGTCATCACTAAACATTTGGTATAGTTGGTTCATGTTAGAAGTAAATATATTTCGAAAATAATTCTAACGAATCAACACAATACAGTACAGCCCATTAGCAGAACTTCAACTTTGTTATTATAATAATATAAGCATTTATTTTGTTCAGCAAATATTATAACATAAATCTAGTCAAGAACAAGACACTGCCAAATACAACATCAATACGTCTTCAATTCAACCAAGACATGAGAAAATGGCACATTCAGAAAATTGACATGTAGTAAATGGAGGGAAATAAGTTCATTTAATTCAAAAAAGAAAAAAAAGATACCTTTATTAAATTCAAAATTATTATGGGATTCCCATATCTTTTGACGAGATTTTCAAAGTGAAGTCTTGTGGCTTGATAATTCTGATCCTTCTTTGACACTGGGGAAGAAACAAGTGATTGCATCAGCAAAAAAAGGATTTCAAAGCATCAAATTAGATACGACAAAAATAACTCTACCAGTGTTAAAATATTCTTATAATTGGAAGACATACCTATAATATCTGGTTTAATATTTAGACGTGAAGTTTCCTGCGACCAAAAAAGAGGGATTGAACCACGGTTCTGGATGATAGAGCTTATTTTGATAGGAAGACCTTCCGGAACATCTTCAAAGACTATTTGTTCTGTCTCGACATCATTTGCTACTCTGCCCTTCTCATTAACACCTCGCCTCAAATACCTATGCATATTAATCAAATAAATGAAGCCATGAGTGATACACATAATCATTGCATGTACTGCCAGCCATATATATCCTTCAAATATGCCACAATGTTTCCTGCCATATATATCCTTCAAAATTTCAAGATTGTACCGCCAGCACAAAGCAGTATGTTTCTCTATCGTTTTTAATATATAATTACTTACTGTGGTAGAAAAGTTTGCATAATGATTTGTTTCAAGTTCTCACTCACTGTCCACTTTGTGAGGCTAACAAAACATATCATACACTAAAAGTTTTGTTTCGTGTACCTCGTTAACATGAAAGATTGAAAGATAGATTGATCCACCCAACATTCCCTATCATATATTCATTTTATATTCAAACTGTGAAGGCATAGAGATAATTGAAAACAACCAGAAAACACAAGAAATGGCTTGAAGTATAACTGTATACGGATCACATCCTCAGCACAAGAAGGAAACAATCATCAGAGGAGGTCCTTGATAAACTAGCTGACTAGCTAAATTTGCACATAGTCGACTTATAGAACCAGATGTCCAAACCAACTGCAGCATACATTGGAAAAAGACTCGGATGCATTTAATGAGTTTTGAAAGAAAACAAGGTGAAATTCACAGACCTAGTGCCAGCATAATGACGTGATCGTCTCGCGATCAGCGTAAGTATGAACTCCCGTCCAGATATCATGAGTTTGTCCTAATGAATCCACCGACAGACATTAGATATTAAAGTGCACGGTGACAAAACTACTTGAATTGAGCAAGAAATAATAGTAAACATGCCAGAATCAGATATTTAAGATTAATCAATGAAAGAATACAGTATCCAACTGAGCTTTAAGAGAAGTTTATTTCACCTGTTTAAAAAATCCGTAAACCAGTGCAACAGTCCAAGTAGTATTCTGGAGGTGATTCCTAATTCCTCGTGTCAAGAACTCATTCCAGACAAACATGGTCTCATAAAGGACATGGCCTGTCTCGTTATCACAAAAGTTCCTTTGAAGACTACGCATAATGTGGTATGAGTAGCTAAAAAAGAAGTCCTTTGTAAGGTCGACTGTGCATAGGAGCTTCTTGTACCTTAAAAATCAATAAAATAAAACAATTCATAGAACGCCTAATAATGCATCAACCAATAAAATTTTATAAAGGCTAAAAATATTGTGTTTAAATTCCAAAATGGCATTAAGAATAGTAACCACGTAGTAATTCTAAATTATATCATATTTCATCATTAACAAAGTTTAATTAAAATTAAGTTCTCATCAACAAAACTGTGTGCCTTTTAGTGTATAATAATATTATTTACAAGTAAAAGGGAAGGGTTGTCAGCATGTAATGATTCATGAACAGTGGAGAATGGAAATAATTTAAGGTTGAGAAACTGAAAGATTATTATAAATCCAAGTAATTTAGAACAAAACTGAAGTGGTTTTTTAGTTTTAAATAGTCAAAGATGAAAATAAACAAATGAATGTATTTATGTTCCATATGCAAATAGATTCTCAAAACCCCTTGCCTAACTTTCAGGTTTTCCGTGGGAAGTAAAATTGATTTAACATGAAAGATTGTAATGACCTGTTTTCATTTTTAGAATTGATGATGTTAGAGTGAACCGAAGAATTTGGCAAAGGAATCATCTCAGTCTTCGAGACAGCATATACTGTATGACCACAGATTGCACCGATTTGCCTTCTTTTTGTGATAAGCAGCATGTAGTAAGGCCCCAAAAATTTGATGAACCCTAAAAGCAGAATAACATATAAAGATACCGATTAATAATTTGTAATCATGTAACTGGACAAGTCATTATAGATACACATACCAACAATTCCATAACAAGTTGTAACAAATTTCAGTCCACCCGTGGACTTGTTCCCCTCATGTACCCGCCTCAAAAGATCAGAACATTCTCTTTCTGTATATGTGGTGGAATCTTCACGCAAGTTTAGCTCAGAAGTATCTAGACGGTCAATCTTTAGTATCCTCCAATATGTCCTGCTCTTGTCCCTTCCTATCATGTAAAAGTTCTGTGCCATAAAACACACATAAATGCACAAGTCAATAATACTTTGAATAGAAGAAATGCATGATAAACACTGCAACTCGAACAATGTATCCAATGTTGTAACTTCAATTTCTCAAATGGGACATCCCAACTCCCAAGTTCAATAACCGCATAGATTACACAGGGATGATAATTCATACAGCCAACTAGCCAAGCATCTAAAGCATAAAGAGAGGCTGGTAAGACCGATTTTAACGTGAAAAGGAACTACAAAAGGACCCACATAGATGTTGAAAAGCAAAGACATAAAAAATTACATTCACAAAGGCAAAAGCCAAATATACAATTACAACTTAAACAAAACAAGGAATGGGGATACAAAGTTAAGTACTCCCTTCTACTTTGCCAAGGTAATTCTTAAATTTAAAAAAAAATTGAATCTGACAAAGTTTAAAACATAGTCAATCATGTTAGAAATCTGATGCATTCGATGACAATCTAAATTCAGGTTTCTTCTAAAAACATTTAACATTGCATTATCAAAATAAGAGTCAACTTTGAGATGATGAGTGGTTATAACTAGGATAACAAATGCACTTAAACATATCAGCAAAGAACAAGAAACAAGTGTAGTGAACAATGAAATAAAACTTCGGACCCAAAGTGGAGAAAAAATATCACACAGAATTACAGATATAATTGATATTTTTCTACAATTCAGAAGGAGCTAATCACAGTGACAAAATCAGAGAGATCTCCCTGTAACAACGGTAGAGAACAAAGTACAATAGAAGTTGCAAAGAAGAAGAAAAAGGCATTACCGATCGAGTCTCATAAAGCCTAAATTTCTGCATACAAGCTTGTGAAGGAGGAGGAGGAGGAGGAGGTGTTTCTCCAGAGGCAGGAGGAGGAGGAGAGTGAGAAGGTTCAATCTCTGACGACGCCATGACTTTTCTGTTAGATATTCAGATCCCCCGAGCCTCAGGCTCAGGGAAAGTACCAAAACGGCATACAACAAAGAGTGCCAAATTACCAAAATTCAGAATGCAAAACGCTCACAACCCAAAAATCCAAACCCATAACCTGAACTATAGGCTGCTTCAAATACAGCATTCTTTTTCAAAAGTATCGATCTTTCTTCATCGTTCCAGCTGGAAACACCACCACCATCACTGCCACCGCCTCTGCTGCTTTTACCCCTATCTGATATAACCAATCACGACCTAGTGATTCTCGCTCGAGCTTCAGCACACCCAGATCGAAAATTCGCAACCCCAGAACGAAAAATTGCGAATTTTTTGGGAGCTGTTGAATGGAATATATATCGGTAAAGGCAAACAGAAAAACTGTGAATTTTTGAAATGGAATCTTTATATGGAATTAACAAGATATGAGGAGAAGATCAAGGGCGAAAACTGGGTGAAAAAATTGAATAGAGGCACGATTTGGGGAGGTTCGAGAACAAAAGGTTGAAACCACGGGTTGAAGAAGAAGATGAACCTAATTATTGATTCATTTTCTTTTAAGAATTAATTTTAATTTCATTTAAAAAAATGCATATATATCATTTCTGTCTCAACCATAGGGAATAAATAAAGCTCAGATCCGAAGATCAAATCAAAACCACAATATCAAAATTAAATTGATAAATAAAATAAATTTTAACGTGTGAATTTTCCGTCCACACTTTAAAAATTCCACAAACAAAAAACAAACTTATCCCTGAAATACTAGCAACATGATAATCATCATTCTTGATAAGAAGCCTGTATATTTCGTAGTACTATGTAAGACTTGTTTCAATATTTTATCCTTTAGAGACTTAAATTTATATTTTTACGAATAAAAAAATTTATTAGTTAGTTTTTTACATATAGTGCGTTGATAATAAGGTGAAAAATTAGTCTCGCAGTAAGACCGAAAATGTAAGACTTGGTTTGTTTGGAGAAAGGATTAATTTTAAAAAACAAAATATAAGTTGGTTTTTTATGAGGGGTGGCTGAGCCACAAAAATATAAATTGTTGATTCAATAATTAGTATAACAAATGCAGCAATTTTGAAATCATGTCAGCGGTTATTTATGAAATCATGTGACATGGCGTTGTTTAATTTTTGTTTTTTTAAATAATTTTCAGAAATGATTTTTAATATCTATTTTTCAAAATGTTTGGATAAAATATTCTACAGCGTTAAAATAACTATAATTTAAAAACTAAAGACAAAAACATAAAACATCACTGAAATATTTTGAGATTTTACTGTTTTTTCAAAATAAATTCTAAAATTAAGTCATGATGGTATAACATAAACTTACTTACTTCAATATATCATTTGATCTTACGCGTGTTTAAAAATATTAACATATGTCATATATTTATTAGTTTTATAATAACATCAACTGATAAAATATTGCAAATTAACTATTAAAAACACCCGTGCAATACACGGGTTACTTACTAGTTTAAAAACTAAAGACAAAAACATTAAACATCACTGAAATATTTTGAGATTTTACTGTTTTTTCAAAATAAATTCTAAAAATAAGTCTGGATGGTTGTTCATTTTTCGCTTTTTAAAAACAGAAAATAGTTTTCAAATATAAACTTTCATATCAAATTGTAACAAAAAAAACTTCCATATTAAATAAAAATTAAATTAATAATAATTAATTCTCTAAATAGATATTCAATAAAATTATATTATTAGTTCTGTAACAAAAAAAAATTATATTATTAGTTTTCTATTGTTAATCAACATTTAAGTTCAATCAATTAGCAATAATTTAACTTTTAAATAGTTTTTCTTCCATTAATTACCATTGAACAAATTGATATATTCTTAAACATGAATTAAATAGTCATTTAATTAAATATCAACCAGTAATATTGTTTTTAAAAAAATTAAACGAAATATCAATTTTTTATATGTTTTAATTCAATTTTATATCTCAAAAATAAAAATAAAAATTGTGCTTTGTGTGTGATATTACTAATTTTATTATTTTTAGTCGGCACTTTATTTCGTAAACCACGTCATTTACGTTTCATATGTGTCAAATCAGCTAACATAGTAATTGATAAATAACTACATTAATTTTCTTTGTTTTTTCTTTCATAAGAATACATTTATATATCATTTATATTCAACACCGACGTAAATGTGCACTAACGTGGCATCTAAATTAGTTCGTGACAGCTACTTGAGAAGAAAATAAAATAAAATAAAATAAAATAAAATTACAATACAAGTTTGATTATCCCAGGACGGCAATACTATAATGGTATTAATTATTATCAAATTCAATTTGACCTTTACATTATAGGCATTTCAAGAATTATGAATTGTGATAATGTAGTTATACACTTTTGTTTTGAAATTTTACCTCTTTCTTGTTAAATTGCTATTAGTGTAGTTAAACCCAACAATTATAATGTAAGCAAAACTCTTCAATCAGCTGATTCATCATGCACTTAATGATAATTATATAACATGGTTATAACTTGAATCATGCTAATTTTTTTTTTTGGTGTAGCTAAATAATAATTTATGTCATCATATTGTTAGCATGAAATATTATTTATTAAATAATATTATAATGTTATTAATACTTTATAAAAAAATGTAAACAGTGTGTGAAAGTATAGCTCAAGGTATTAACTAAGTTGCACCTTTCAACTAGTACAAATAGAAAATGAAGCCTTAATAAATTTATTTTAAATTATTAGTCTAGTCTACATGATATTCAATTATTGTTTTATCAACAATTAATGATATGTTTGGAATGGGAGAGTTTTTTTTTTTGGGGTGCAGATTTGAATGGGAAAGTCAAGTCATCCGAAACTAATTAAGTTCTTATCACGTGGAATTAGAAAATAGTTTCATAATAAATCTCAGTGTTGAATATATTATTAGTGAACAATCAACAAGGAAGAAAATTCCTTTAAAAAAAGAAAACAACGAAGACAATAATTGGAAACCCCACACGGGACGCAAAATACATGTCAAACGGGAAATTTTAGTGAAAAATCAAAATGACATCATTTGCTTTAAGAAAAATACTATTCAAGAATTTGTTGGGTTGTTAATGGAAATGAAGCGCATTTCATAACCTATCGTTTATCGTTTACCACTTAATGTGAACTCTCACAATAAATGAATAGCTCAATGCTATTAGCCGCTGATACCATGACTCAAAAAATAAGTTTGGTTAATTAAAAATAAGTTAACCAACAATAATTGTATTTTTTTAACTCAAACAAGCGGGCCTTTTAGTCATTATACCCAAAATCAAAAAACCTTCTTATGCTAGTCATTTTTTGCCAGACAGTTTGTGCAGTGTTATCTTTAAACTCATTACAAAAAAACTATTGCTAACAAAATCAAATCTATTCTACCTAATAATATTGTAGACGGAAATCAGAGTGCTTTTGTGTCCCATACGCTTATAACTGATAATATACTTATTGTCTTTGAATGCTTTTACTAAATAAAGAAAAAAGTCTATAAGCACAAAATAATAATGGTTCTTAAGCTGGATATGGCAAAAGTGTGTGATAGGGCAGAATGGAGCTTCCTTCAAACCACATTACTTGTTGTGGGATTTCCTGACAAATGAGTCAGGCTTATTATGAAGTGTGTTGCCATTGATTCCTTTTTTGTTATGGTGAATGGTCGGCCTCATCAGACTTTTAAACTAAAGCGTGGGCAAGCGGACCCATTTTTTCCTTATTTGTTCATCTTATGTAGTGAGGTGTTATCTGCCATGATTTATAGATCGGTTGATAATTCTGCTCTTCATGGTCTTAAAATTGCACAATTTGCCCATGTTATCTCAACTCTTTTGTCTGCAGATGATAACATTACTTTCGCTAAGGTCACCCATGAAGAAGCTCTCCACATTAATAGTATCTTGCAGACGTATGAGCGTGCTTCTCAAACATGGTTAACTTGGATAGATCAAATTTTTCCTTTAGTCAACGTGTACCTAATACAATGATTGATTAGCTTACACAACTCTCGGATGCTAAGGAAATATAGAGCTATGATAAGTATGTAGGCTTCCTACGATGATAGGAATATCAAATACCCAATTTTTTAACATTATTAAGGACCATGTTCGGAAGAAGTTCCATGGGTGGAAGGAGAAGGTGTTATCTAGAGTGGGAAGGGAAACCGCCATTAAATTCGTGACGCAATCTATCCTAACATATGTTATGAGCTGCTTTGCTTTGTCGAACTCTTTTTGTGATCAAGTTGGTGTTGTGATGAATAAGTTCTTTTAGGGCAGTGATGTCTCAAAGAAAATGTTCCACTGACATGGTTGAAGGCATTCGGCAAAGCATAAGCATCGGGGTGGTCTTGGTTTCAAAATTATTGAAGCTTTCAATATTGCCATGTTGGGGAAGCAGTTTTAGACGATTCATTCTCACCCTTACTATCTTCTTCCTCATGTAATTCGTGCTTGCTATTTTAGGCATTGTACTTTTTTATTGACGCCGAAAAAGGATATTCCTAGTTATACATGGCAGAGTTTGTTTAATTATCGATACGTGCTCGAACGTGGCTTCTACTGGCGGGTTGAAGATGGAGCTTCAGTGCATATATGGCAGGATAGATGGATCCCTTCATCTCCGAACTCCAAGGTCCATTTGGGTTCAAATGATTGTGGCCTTCATATGGTGGAACAACTTTTGAATGTTAATTATGTGGGTTTGAACTTTACCCTTCCTCGAAGCTGCGTTGGAAAGCATGACCATGACTTGAGAGACACGACCGTGGCTACTTTAAAAGTATCACCCGCGGGCAAGGTTAGGATGACACGGTCCTGGAGATTTACTTGATGAGCACGATTGTCGCCTCTTGCTAGCACCACTGCGCTTCCTCTTTAACATGTGATTCTCCACTTAGTGCGTCATTTGCCTTATTTTCCATTGCATTTTCCGTTTTTCTCTTTTCACTTGCATTTTGTAAATACACATAAAAGCACATGAGTTTTAAATAGAAAGTGCAACAATCAGGTACAAAATCATGGGAAAAACAAGACAATAAACATGCATTTTAGACACGCATTAGGTAGCACATGGCAGGGCTATACAGGGCAGGGAAACACATCAACATGTTGAATCAGCATCTTCATAATATATCCCAACTATTAGAATTTTATAGCTTGTTGGGAAACACATGGAGAACAAGGAAAATGCTAATAACTAAACGAACACTAACACATTCGTTAGTATGAGAGAGTTTGAGAATAGAGAAATATGAGAGTGAGAAAGGGGCCACCCTTGTTTGGCAGGGAAAGGGAGTGGGAGAGAGGTGTATGCTTCACCACCTTTTGTGGGTCTCCCGAAACTAAGAAGAAAGGGATGGGTGCAACTTTTTATTTTTCCATTATTGACACAATTTCTAGTAGTTTAGATTCACCATAAACCATGTATTTGACAGTCATAATCTATTACTTCCGCATAAAATTGGATAAAATGGTTTTTCGACACAAAAATTAATTTTCTCCCTTCTTTTTTATTTCTATTATACCAAATAACTTATACAATCTACTTTTTGTTCTCATATATTCCTATCTTCTATTTTTTTCCCATAGACCAAAAAAACCATAAATATATTCAAGTGCATGAAAATTTAACCATTGTTTTTTTTCTTTCTTAGCATATGCTAGTTCGAACTAGGATTTTGATGGTGGGAGAGACATTCTCCGAACCAACAAAAAGGTGGAAATATGATGGGCTAGGTTGAGCTTTGCTTAAATAGACTAGACCTACTTAAAATATTCAAGACTTGAGCATGTTTACTTCTCATGAGTTTTTTTTTTTTAGGTTTGAGTATGATATTTTTGAAGTAGAGTATGATCTTATAGTTTATTTAAATGATTATTTTATAATAAGACATTCGAGTAGATTGAAAAACTTATAAGCTAACACGATAAAATATATTAAAATCATTATATCGTCATAGTCAAAATAAATAGGTTATCAATGCATTTATAAACAGGTTTATATGGTTAAATCATTATATAGTTTAAAATACTATAATACAAATAATAAATAAATTTGTATTAAATATATTTATTTAAATAGACTAATCAGGTACCTTACAATTTTTTTTGAAAAGTCTGCATGACATTTTTAACTAATTAGATTTTTGAAAAAATTTAACCTTATTTATTTATTAATTAATTCTGATGTTTGTTAACAAACCACTCTGGAACCAGCACCTTTGGGTAAAATTGTAAAAGACAATGGGTTAATTTGTTGAATATCAATTCTCTCAAAATTGAAATCAATATTTTGAGTCGAGTGTTCTACAATTACATACACAGACAGAGATTGTTTGAGTCACGCAAGTTCATCCTTTCCGTCTCAACGACGTCATTGCAATTCGCAGGTAAGTTATTGGATCATCCCACATACCATTTGCTTTCACTTTCACGATTCCTAATTCTGTATTCCTTCTCTTTCGATTTTCAATTCGCTTCAACTCAATTAAGCTTCGCAGCTTCATTCGTCCAATTAAAGGTTATTATTCCTACTATTCTTATTATTCATGCAATCACGCTTAATTCCTTTTTTGTTTACCCCATCCATCGAAACCCTAATTTTACATGCCCCATGAGCTTCTCTTGATGCATTCTCCGCGTTTGATTATGCTGCATACAATTCGATGCTTAATATGAGTTTTCCCTGAACTGTTGATGCCCCAATTCACTTTTGTTTTACTTTCCCCCCTCCTTTTGGAAACTTTGATCAACTTTGTTTTTTTAAAAGCTGGTTCAATTCCCTTTGTTGATTTACTATCTATTCCTCGTGCCCCTTCAATAAAGTTTGTAACTTTGGAACGTTGTGTTGCAGCTTTGGATTGCTTTTTCAGCAAATGCATTGTAGTTTGGTAGGTGAATGGCAGCCTCTAATGGTAAAGTAACGTATTCTTCACTTTCTAAGCTAGAAAAGGAGGACACCCACTCCGGGTACGATGCTTTGAATAGCTTTAGTGAGTCTACATGGTCTGAACCCAAGTCTGAGGCCACTTTTGGCCCATTAGGCTCGGCTTTCGTAAACCAAGAGAAATTGTACCAGTTCCCTTCTGAGGATGATGACTTGTTTGATGGAGGTTATGAGTCAAATGACGATGCTCGTCATATCACCCCCTCTAACATGCCTCCAGAGGTGAACTTGAAGAATGTGCTTGGTGGGATCCTTGCTATTTTGACTGGAAGAAACAAGGCTCCAAAGGCTGTTGTAAACGAGCAGCTCCCAAGTTCTAATGTGTCATTTTTTGACTCTGGAAATGATGGAGATATTGTCCACGCATCCGTGTACACGCCAAGTGCTCCTCCTCTTTGTCTGCCAAATGGGGCTGATTATAGTTCCTACAAGGAGGTCTTGGAAGCCGAACCCCCTGAGTGGCTCCCTGACAGTGCTACTACTGTTTGTATGCAGTGTACTGCTCTGTTTACTGCACTTACCCGCGGGAGACATCATTGCCGGTTTTGTGGAGGGATTTTCTGTAGGAATTGTACAAAGGGGCGGTGTTTGTTGCCTGTTAGGTTCAGGGAAAGGAATCCTCAGAGGGTTTGTGATTCCTGCTACGACAGGCTTGATCCTTTACAAGGAGTTCTTATCAACACCATTAGCAATGCTGTGCAGGCAGCTAAGCATGATGTCATGGATTGGACTTGTGCTAGAGGGTGGGTTAATCTTCCTATTGGTTTATCTATGGAGCATGAGATATACAAAGCATCTAATACCTTGAGAAACTACTGTCAGGTTTGTTCATTTTTGCCATTTCATTTAAATTTTCCCTGAGCAAGTGAGTTTTTTTAGTCTCATTCCGATTCAAATTCCAATGATAGAATTGCTTTATTGTTTATTTTTGTTTGACTGGGTGGTTGCTAATGCTTTAGAGTACCAACTGATATGCATGTTATATCTCAATAATAGCATTTTAGTAGTCTTTGTTTGGATTAAAATATATGTATCAACTGCTTCATGTGATCCATCAAGTTTCTAGGTATGAGATTTTCAAGACACAAGCTTATACTGCTCTTATATGAATACTTTTATATATGTCAGGTGGCCAAATCAAATCCTGAAAGGTCCATCCCTTTAGCTGTTCTTAAAAGTGCCCAAGGCCTAGCAGTTTTAACGGTTGCCAAAGCTGGTGCACTGGTCTCTTACAAACTGGGTACTGGTTTGGTTGTTTCTCGAAGATCAGATGGATCATGGTCTGCACCATCAGCTATATTCTCACTGGGTTTAGGATGGGGTGCTCAGGTAAGGAGAATATATGCAGGTTTAGTTCATTTGTAGAAACTATATCACTATGGTTATGCTCATTGCTTTGGTTAAAATCGAAAAAATGGAGAAAAACTAACGAATGGAGGCGTGCCATTTTGAAAAATTGCTTGCATTTATAATATTTTTTTCGCTTCAATTTTGATTGACTTTAATATTATTTGACCTTATTCATGAACACTTGCGCATTGGTAACATTTATCTATCAATAAACTAAACTTCACCCTTCTAATAATAAGTCAGCAGAGAAGATAAAATTTCTGTGGTGGGCATACACAGTTGTGTTGGCTTGGTTATAATTCATTTTTGACTGAATGTGCTTATCCTGTTTCTCAGATTGGCGGTGAACTTATGGATTTTATAATTGTTCTCCGTGATATGAAAGCTGTGAAGACATTCTGCAGTCGCATGCATTTTTCTCTTGGCGCTGGTTGTAGTGCTGCAGCAGGACCTGTGGGGAGAGTTCTTGAGGCAGATATTCGTGCTGGTGATAGAGGCTCTGGCATGTGTTACACCTACAGTTGCAGCAAAGGTAGTTATAATGAAAATGTTCTCCATATCTTGATTTTCTTTTTACATGAAATGCCAAGGACACTTATTATTTAAGTTCATTTAAGTGCATGGGCATATAGGGCTTTTTACCATGTTAGTATCCAAATTATGGCTTTCAAGCTCAATAATTTCAACATCTGATCTAATATGTGCTACTATTATTATTAATATGCTAACCTAGATATCATGTTTTAAGAAAACTAGAATAATTTGTGGTATAGTGAACTGAAGGCATTTGTTGTGGCTTTGTCTTTGTTCCTACACATTATATCGTCATTAGTCTTTCTTGTTATATACAGTGTAGAATCTGCAAAGCTTTCAGATAGTTCTTTGTCTAAACGGCCTAACTTAGTCTTTGGCAATGTCTGAAGCATAACCTGGTCTTTCCATCTCCTTGTTTGTAAACAGTGAAGAAAAACATGGTACCATAGTAATGTAATAATAAGACTAATAAGCACATTTCATTATTGTGAATATGCCACTTCATTTATTTTTGATGTGTGCTTGCACCTTCTACTTGTAATATTCCCATGATTTATGTTAGTGGTAGAGTGACGTTTGAAAATGTAGCTATTAACACGGGATGTTGCCAAACTGCAGGAGCATTTGTGGGTGTGTCATTGGAAGGGAATATAGTTGCAACCAGAATGGATGCCAATTTGCGCTTTTATGGTGATCCTTATCTCACCACCTCTGATATTCTACTTGGGATGGTGGACAGACCAAAGGCTGCTCAACCACTGTACGCCAGTCTTCAAGCTCTATATTCCTGTCTGCGCCACTAGGCCTTGTCTCAGTTTCCAGTTGCAGAATTGCACCTGTCATTCATAGCATGTTTGGTTCTGCATATGGGAGACTCGTATTCACATTGTCGTGCTTTGGTTCAAGTGTCAAATACTGCCAGTTGTATATACAGTTCTAGCTTGTGCATATGGTGTTCTGAAATGGGATTCTCATTGCCAGTTCGAAGTCCTTTATATTTGGTTTATTTGGGATGAAGGATCTATGCACTTTTTCATTCGGTTATACATTATATTTATTGCAAACTCATACTGTGAATATGCTATTGGACTTAACTGTACATAGACAATCAATGAAACTTATCCTTGTTTGGGGTCTTTTCTGGAATTGGATTTTCAGGATTTTAACCCTTAATTATTTGAAATCAGTTCATACCCATGTGAAAATAAGAGTGCTGAGCATGATTTGATGCAGAAAGGTTACACTGTCACATGGAAGATTGAGGTGTCCACGTCTTTTTATAGACAGCTGTCTTATATTATATCTGAACTTTCTATTTTTCTTTTTTTTGGCTAATAACAATATTTGTGGCTACTATATGATACAGCAGTGTCACTGTCATGGATGTCTTAATAAATGGAGGGATTTGGTGCAACTGTTTAGGGAGGTGGAGGAAGGAAAATGAGTGTTTCATGGTCATTATTTTAAGACTGCATTTATGTTTTATGTAAATGCAAGTTTGGTGAGATAGGAAGGGGAAAATGCCATAAGATATGTGAAAGGGAGAAAAAGATTAAAGGTGAAAGTGATTGAATGAGTGTGTGAGGAAAAAGTGTAAAATAAGATAAAACTTAGGTACAGTACTTTGTCCTGTAAGATAATCACCACTCAATTATTAATGGGTAAATACCAGGCTGTTAAAAGATAAGTCTAGTTTGGCACTGACATATACCTACATGACTATTGGTTGGTCTATATACAAGGACACGTTTCCGCTATTTGAGAGAAACTTGAAAGATACAAATTGGGTGTGAAGGAAAAAGGAGGAAATATGTCATATTTTTCTCTTAACCACAAATATTGTCTTTATCTTATTTTCTCTCTGCATAAAAGGAAAAGGATAATATAAGTGGTGCAAAATTTACTTTGAATCTTCCATTCTTCCTATCCTACTCTTTAATGTGTGAATTGTTATTAAGGTCGGAAATTTGGCACATTGTCAACTACCAAATTTGATCCCGCGGTTGGCACTTGGCAGATCTATCAACAATAATACCATTAGGTATATATTTTTTTTATCCTTGAGTAGTGGTACGTATAAAGAAGAATTTCGTGTGAGAGGTTTACCTATTAATGTGATTTCAGAGTTTTAGGAGATAATTTTATAGCTGCCGGCAGTGAGATACCTTATGAAATAAATAAAAAATGCCCGTGATATATATAAACTATTTCTGAAACTATGTCGGTATTTTCAAATAAATAATTTTTTTTTGAAATATAAACTTGTGCTCATAGTCTTACGAGAATCTAACTTGTATATCGCTGAATTGACATCTTATTGGTCAAAATGTGAGTTACAACATTCATAATGCAAGTGACTTACACTATCTCTTAGTTATAAACAACGTTGTTTTTTTATTTTTATATCGTTACACCGCATGCATAGATGAAAAGTTTGAGCATAACAAATAAAAGATTTTGATTGTCGGAGTAAAAGTTGCTTAAGTGGTTTATGATTAAAATTCAATTTCTTCATTTAGTGCATTAAAATTTCATGTCCTCTCATGTATTAAGTGGAAATTAAATGAAACATATAAATATATGAGTTGCACGGAAAAATAAGAAATAAGTTGTTTATTAATTACTTAAATGGTTAAACCTTATATAACATTTGGGCCCACAAAAGTAATGTTAAGCAATCTAAATAAAAACTTGTGAATGCTCTAAGAAATTTCCTCAAGCAATGATTTTTCTAATTAAAAAGGCTAATGTAAATTTTGGATAAAATCGCTTAAGTCTAAGGTGGATCAATAATATTTTAATATGTGTTATGAGTTTTGACACATGTCGAAATATTACTGGGACACTTAAAACTAAAATAATTTTACTAAATAAAATATTGGATGATTAAGACTACTAAAAAAATATAATAATTCTATCGTGATGTAGATTATTATTATTATTATTAATATTATTATTATTATTTTCTTCCTTCTGAATTCTGGAAAATAAACTTTATGAATTAAAATTTCTTTTCTGCTGTATTTAATTCTCTCTTTATATTTTTGAGTTGCATCTTATTTTATTTAAAAAAAATACTTTATAGGTATAAAACTGATGTCGATAAATTATTGCACTTCCTACTTATGAAATCTATGGCAATTGAATTGATTAGTCAAGTTTCTGAAGTCAAAAAAGGAAACGAAGAAAGAAGGTGGGTCAGGTTTCTCGTGACCATAATAGGAAAAATTAAATTTGATAAAATAGAACAATAATCGTGATCACAACTCACAAGAGAAAAGAAAAAGGGTGATAGAAAATGATGTTAGTTTTTTTTGGACATTAATTAATAATTCTAGAAAACACGTGTAATTGTAAAAGATGGTAGATTTACATAATACAAGGTGCGTGGCGGTTAGTTAACATTTCTTCCAGAAAAAACAACTTTAAACAAAAATATTGACAAAAAATAAATAAGTAAATAAATAATAAATAAAATAAAAAAATAACATGAGGTAGCGAGCGTTGGATCCACACGTGATAAGGTGTGGCGCCAAGCAAATAGAGATTTTTTTTCCATTTGTTTTTGGTGTGACAGAGTTTCTCACAACACTGTGTTGTTGTTTCTCTTCTCATCAAAATCAATCATTCAAAATTTGTTATTTTAATTCGTCACTGTTCTGGCGTTTTCTGTATAATTGGTGCGGTGGTGAGATCTGGTTGCAGTTTTCTGAGGTCTCCAAAACTTGTTGATGGCTTTGTGGGTTGGTGTGTGACACACAAAGGGGGAACATTCGAGAACAAGCTTTTCCCCTGATTGGTTCGTGTTTCTGCATCTGGCTCATCGTTTTGTATTCAATTTGCTTTCTGCTGGGTATACTGGGAAATTGAATGATGAGGCATTCAGCTGATTGATTGAGTTGGGAAATTGGGTTTTCTTGTGCCTTGGCGGTGGCCATTGGCCTCTGCCCTTAATCTGAACGAACAATACCATTTGGTAACTACATGCTGCTATTTGTTCTATTTAATTTGTGAATTTAGAAGATGCAGCAGGTTTATGCCAAATTTGGGAATTAGAAACATTACCTGCCAAGGTTTCCAGCTTTTAATTGCTTTTTAGGTTAAAACATTTTTGTCAGGGTTAATGTTTTTGGTTGTGGACAAGATTTTTTTAGCAGTATTACTTAAATGACTGAGATTGTTTTATGCTTATTACTAATACTATTCCATTATTCTTTGATCAACATTAGCAGTTAAAAGTGGATTTATTAACTTTCTTGTAGCTATTGGTTTAGCCTTGATTTGATTCCCTCTTCTTAACTCTTAGAATAAATTGATTTCCTTAGTAGTATATAACGAATATTGTTGTCGATTAAATGGTTATTCTTAATTTAAAAAAATCATGATTGCTGGACTTGATATGGTAATGTAAGTTGGTGCTGGTTTCCCCTGCGTTTTGATTTCTGTAGAATATTTATTTGTTACGTGCATATTCTCACCAGGATCATGGGCCCAGATACATGGAATGTTAACAAGACTGGTCAATGAGGAACCCAATGAGTGGGCTCAGGTGGAATCACAGTCCATGGGCACCCCTGACAAGAAAGTATCTGACTTTATTGATGTAGTTAGATCGTGGATCCCCCGAAGGGCCGAGTCACCAAATGTGTCCAGGGACTTCTGGATGCCGGATCAGAGTTGTAGGGTATGCTATGAGTGTGATTCTCAGTTCACAATATTCAACCGCAGGCATCACTGTCGAATCTGTGGTAGAGTTTTCTGTGCAAAATGCACTGCCAATTCTATTCCTGTGCCATTGGATGGGACAAGTACTGGTCGTGAAGATTGGGAGAGGATTAGGGTATGTAACTATTGCTTTAAACAATGGCAGCAGGCGGTAGCAACTGTTGATAATGGCACTCCTTCAGCCACCCCTTGTCTCAGCCCTTCCCCATCCACAACAAGCTTGGTCAGCACTAAGTCCAGTTGCACCTGTCATAGTAGCAGCACTGCTGGTTCACTTCCTTACTCAACCGGGCCTTATCAACGTGTACCATATAATCCACACCAGTCTTCCGAAATGAATACAGTAACAGATGAGCAAGAAAATTTAAATTCTGGGAGCACCATTCCCTCTGAAGATGCAGGGAATTTGTCTTCTAACCAATTTAGCTATTGCTTCAACAGGTATATCTTGTTCGGATGATTAACTTTTTTGGACTTCTGGATATAATTTGTCTTTCTGTCTCCAAACTGTTTGGTTTCATTTGTATCCTCACATTTCTACTGCTGATGTAAACATCTATATCAAGTAAAAATAAAATCAAGGCTGAAAGTGAGCTAGAGTTCTGATCTATTGAGAATCTTATCTTACAGAGATGAATGATAGTTTTGCAAAGATGCGTTTATATATGTATGCTGAGCTGTGGGTTTTATATGGATCTGCAGCAAAATTTTCATATGATCCTGTGCTGGGTCAGAGATAAACCTAATGGGGCAGATATACGTTGTGATTTTTTGTAAAGAAAAAGGGGTGTGTAGATAGGACTCCTTTTCACATTTTTTCTGAATGTCATTTGTAGAATCCGATTCATTGACTTTTAGAAACATATATTATACTAGCATCTGTATCTATGATGGTTAATATATTTGTTTTGGTCAATTTTTTTTTCCTGTTCTTATTTTATCTTGTCTTTATTCTTCTGAACCAGGAGTGATGATGAGGATGATGATTACGGTGTTTATCATTCTGATACAGAACCAAGGCATTACTCTCATGCCAATGACTATGACGGTCCAGTTAACATCCATGAGATAGACCATGTCTATGGACCACATATAAAGCATTCTGATGGAGATAACATCCAGGAAAAAAGTTTGAGTTGCCTAACACCCCCGCTGAATCTTGATCAAGAAGGCGTAGATGGAATTCAAGCTCCTGGAAAAGAAGCTGATGAGCATGATCATGCTGATGGATGTGAAACATCTCCTTATCATGAGGAGAGTAGTAATGCGGAGCCTGTGGACTTTGAGAATAATGGACTTCTGTGGCTACCTCCTGAACCAGAAGATGAAGAGGATGATAGAGAAGCTGTTCTTTTTGATGATGAAGATGAAGATGAAGGTAGTACTGGAGAATGGGGATATCTACGATCCTCCAATAGCTTTGGCTCTGGAGAATACCGTAACAGAGATAAATCAATTGAGGATAATAGGAAGGCCTTGAAGAATGTAGTGGAAGGGCATTTTAGAGCTCTGATATCTCAGCTTTTACAGTCGGAGGAACTAACTATTTGTGATGAAGATAATAAAGAGAGATGGTTGGATATAATTACCACTTTGTCTTGGGAAGCTGCTACACTTCTGAAGCCTGATATGAGCGGGGGTGGAGGTATGGATCCTGGTGGATATGTAAAGGTTAAATGCATAGCGTGTGGGCATCCAAATGAAAGGTAATGATAGTGGACTACTGCACTAAGAAAAGAAATGTTGATGACTAATGCTTTAATCTGCATGCTGCTAGAGCTTTTATTTTGTTATTTTATTTCAGTCTTTCGGTAGATTATATCTGTCTGATTTTCATCTTTGTGCTACTGATAACTCTGCATTACTTATGATTTCTTTCAGAATATTCTGTGTCAGAAAAAAATGAAAAACTGAGGAAAAAATTGTAATAATAATATCTGCCCCCTCCCTCTCTGAAGAAATGATTAAATGAAACAAAATATGTGCTGCTTTTCTTTTCTTTCTATTCTATATGGATATTTTATATCTGTCAAGGAGCTTTATGCTGCTTAAATCCAATTTTTTGGACTAGATAGGTGATTCTGTTATATTGAAGGGCAGATGATTGTTTCGTCTCTTCTTTTTAAGGTCTTTTCCTTCCCTTATTTTTTGTCTTATAAATTATGGTGGAAAGAATTCTACCACACAAATAAAAAAAAAGCTGAGTTCATATAATTGCCTGTTCAATATAATTATATGCACCTTTTGTCGGCTGAAGTGTATAAATTCTTTGTGCTTGTCCGGGGATGGGCTGCTGGGTCTAAGGCAATGTGATGATGGTAGAGTGTCTACTGGTGCAGGGCTATATTCTTAATAATAAAAGATACATGTTTATGAGCAGGCTGGTGGATAGAATAGTGTTATGTTATCTACTCCATATGGTTCTCATTTTGAGAGAAGGCTTTATAGGGTTTTCCATTATTTCTTCCATCTGTCTCTATATACTCTTGATGTTCTAATTTCTATTTCCAGTGTGGTGGTTAAAGGAATTGTTTGTAAGAAGAATGTGGCTCATCGACGAATGACATCAAAAATAGATAAACCACGTTTTCTAATACTTGGAGGTGCATTGGAGTATCAGCGTGTTTCTAACCAGTTATCGAGTGTTGACACTTTGTTACAGCAGGTTATCTCACACCCAATCCAGCTCGTAAAACTTAATAATTATATACCAATTGTTTGAGCATCTGAATCATTTTCACTTGGATCTGATTTATATTAGCTGACCCCATCTAGTTGGACAAGACTTGGTTGTCATTGTCTTATTTTCTGACAGTTCTGAATTTCCTGATCTTTCAACTCTTCTCCAGGAGATGGACCATTTGAAGATGGCCGTTGCAAGGATTGCTGCTCACCACCCCAATGTTCTTTTGGTAGAGAAGTCAGTATCTCGTTATGCTCAAGAATATCTTCTCGCTAAAGACATATCACTTGTTCTGAATATTAAAAGGCCGCTTTTAGAGCGTATTACCCGTTGTACTGGGGCACAGATTGTCCCTTCAATTGATCATCTGACCTCCCAAAAGCTAGGTTATTGTGAAACCTTCCATGTGGACAAATTTTTTGAGGAGCATGGTACTGCTGGCCAAGGTGGGAAAAAATCAACGAAGACTTTGATGTTCTTTGAGGGTTGTCCAAAACCTTTAGGTTGCACTGTAAGTTCTATAACCTGATATATTTGGGGACTTGGACATCATTGTCAGTACCTACATATATGTTGCACATAGTCTTTGAACTTTTCTCTCAGTCCTATATCTTTGTTATCTTGATGGTCATGGTTTATTATTTCTCTCAAATGTTAGGTTGATATATGTCTTACCAATACATTCATATGATCTTAAGATAAATAAAACATGGGTGAAGACCACAAAAAGGAAAATAATTTATAATGTATGTAGTTATTCAGACTCAAATTATTTCTCTTTCAAACAGCGGATTAAACTTTATGCCGTATAACCATCCCAAATGATTAAGCTGATGATGGAAAAGGAAAAATCATATTAAGATCAGCACAAAGATTTAATAATATCAGCTGCTGAAATTCATTACACAACTTAATGTTGTTGCAGCTACCCAGTGAATTAAATGATGGCAATGAATACTTCTTTCTGAATTTTTTTTAATCTCGAGCCTTCTGGATTTGATGTCTCTAGTGCTGCTGTTCCTAGCTAGGCGTTTTAACTTTTACTTGTTTCAGCACTGGTAGAAATTCAACTTACATATATGCTGCAATCTGTAATTTCTATTCTTGATTGACATGATAAGGGTGTAGATTTAATGTGATTAGCACGGAATATCAAGTTGTAAAGAAAAGTTGAGTTGTTCTGTGGCTTCACTTTCTTACCCTATATGTGTTTATTTATTTATTTATTTATTTTTGGCTTTACTTTGAAGATCTTGCTCAAAGGTGCCAATGGGGATGAGTTGAAGAAGCTGAAACATGTGGTCCAGTATGGAATCTTTGCAGCCTATCATCTGGCGCTGGAGACATCTTTTCTGGCTGATGAAGGTGCCTCACCTCTAGAGTTTCCCTTGAAATCTCCCATAACCGTTGCTTTGCCTGATAAACGATCTAGTATTGTGAAATCAATTTCAACTATCCCTGGATTTACTGTTACTACTCCTAGAGAACATCAGGGATCTGAAACTATTAAAGAGGTACCAAAATCTAATGATCGCCAAAACACAGAAAGAACCCCATCTAGATGCAGTGGGTCCTTTGAAAGATCACAGGTTGGTGACTTGGTCCACATGCATGAAGTCTTTGGAGACGCCACCCAACCAGTTCAGGATATGACATCTACCCACTGCAATAGTTTCCTCCCGAATACTGATTCTAAGGAGGATGACAAGAAATGTCCCAATGAATTTTTTCAATACAGACAAGATGAGAGTGGGGAAATAATGTTCAACAATGATCTTATTTCAGATTCTTTTGGTACTTTTGAGCTTTCAGGGCAAGATGGCAATAACCACATCAAAGCTGTAGCATTGGCTTCACATCAAGGAGCTGACCCTGAGCCACCTATTGAAAAACATGACAATAATAATAATGATGATGATGACATGCTACCTTCGAAAGAAGGCTTTCCTCCCTCAACTTCTGACCATCAGAGTATTTTGGTCTTTTTATCGACACGTTGTGTGTGGAAAGGAACTGTTTGTGAAAGGTCCCATCTTGTTAGAATTAAATACTATGGAAGTTCTGATAAGCCTTTGGGACGGTTTTTGAGAGATCAACTATTTGATCAGGTATTTGTTTTTCCCGATTATTTTTTATTAAATGAATTTTATTGCCAAAGGCTACCTTGTCACCTGAAAACTCAAATAAGATTAACATTTCCTTATTAGAGTTACACTTGCTGCTCATGCGAGATGCCTCCAGAAGCTCATGTTCATTGTTATACTCACCGCCAAGGGAGCCTGACAATTGCTGTTAAGAAACTACCAGAGTTTCCTTTACCAGGGGAAAGGGAAGGTAAAATCTGGATGTGGCACCGGTGCTTGAAATGTCCTCGTGTAAATGGTTTTCCTCCTGCTACACGAAGAATAGTTATGTCTGATGCAGCTTGGGGCTTATCCTTTGGGAAATTTTTGGAGCTGAGTTTTTCAAATCATGCAGCAGCAAGCAGGGTTGCAAGTTGCGGTCATTCTCTCCACAGAGACTGTTTAAGATTCTACGGGTATGCTTCACGAATTGAATCTATGATAAATTGAATATTATAATGAGCAAAAGCTGTATAGAACTTGAATTGCATTCATTTTTGGTGCTTTTGTTTAATCAGCTATCACTATTCATTTAATAATGTATTCATCTGTCAAGTCTAAATTATCATGGAAGGATAATTTGATAGTGCCCCTGTTGGCTTATTTCTTACTGAAATGGTCAAATGTATTGTGTGGAGGAATCGGAAAGATTGCTGTGCAGGTTGCGATGTCCAATGTATCCTCAATTGTCTTCAATCCTGCAGGCTGCAACTTCTCCATGATTCATGGATTTCTCTATTTGCCTCCATCTTCCTCTTCTGGTCCTCAAACCTTTTCTCCAAAGCCTCCAGTGGGGCTTCTCTCTTGACTAGGGATGGAAAATGGGTAGGATTTGGATTAAGCACTAGAATAGTTGTGCCCATACTTGCAACTAATAATCCACACTAAGATCCGGACCCATGCGAATAGCAACTTTAATGTCCATACCTGGACCCATCCTTAAGTATAGTATCAATAAGGCCTGATAGTGAAGTGTATCACTAGGACTGTGAATCACTTGAAATATGCGCCCAATAAAAATAACATTCCCATCCAACTTTTAATTGTCTTCTTGAATCATTATTTTCATTGTGCAGTTTCGGGAAGATGGTTGCCTGCTTTAGCTATGCTTCAATTCACCTACATTCTGTTTACCTTCCCCCGCCTAAACTTGAATTCAACTACGATACTCAGGACTGGCTACAGAAAGAAGCGCATGAGGTTGATAAGTTAATCTTAGTTGAGATACAGCATCCACTTCTGAGTGCTTCTGTTTATGAGACCATTTATCTTGTCTAGCAGGTACATAACAAGGCTGAAATACTTTTTAGTGAAGTGTGCAATGCTCTACATCAAATTTCAGAGAAGATTTCAGGTCCTGTGCAGCAGGAGGGTGAAAATGTTGTGGCAAATTTTAAGCACCTAGTTGCTGAACTTAAAGGAATACTGCAGAAAGAGAAACAAGAATTTGAGGTGGGTGGTTTGAGACATTGAGATTGATTGCCCTTTATCAATGACTCCCCTAATCCCCTCCCTCTTCCCCCGACAAAAGAGTTCCCAAATGATAGTGAAAATTTTCAACTACATTTTTTGTTCTTCTTATATAGCCCTCCACTTACTATCGAGATTAATTGATATGGAAATTGGGTTCGTTTAAATTTTGTTTATTTTCCTTGCTTGACTAAGGTGATAATACATTGTTTCTTGGCTTCCCATTTGTCATGTTGAATTAATCAGGACTTGTTACAAAAGTTGCTGCATAAAGAGCCCAAAGCTGGTCAGCCTATGGTTGATATTCTAGAGCTCAACAAATTGCGGAGGCATATCCTTATCCATTCTTATGTTTGGGACCAGCGCCTGATATATGCTTCCAATCTAAGTAAAACTACTCTCCAAGAAGAATCAAGGAATTCCTACCAGAGAGAGAAGTCAGTTGTTTCTAAGGAAAAGGTTGCAGAGACGGATGCGGCCTCTCGGTCTGCAAGAGGCCCTAGCAGTTGTGATTCCCTTCGTTTGGAAACAAAACCGGATGGAAACCTTAATTTAGAAAACACTAGCCGCCTTAGCCCATCTGGTGAAGTGATTAAAGGTGAGGACAAAGGTAAAGACACAAGTCATGGTAAGGTTGATCTTTCACTCTCTGGTGGTACAAGTATCAATGATAAATCTAACTCTATGGAGTTTAGAGGAGCTGTAAGGAGGGCTTCATCAGAGGGGGAATCTCCCACTGTTGCTAATTTATCTGATACCCTTGATGCAGCTTGGACGGGTGAAAGTCACCCTACAAATTTATCATTCAAAGAAAATGGTTGTCTACCTCCTGATACAGCAGTTGTGACGATTCGTTCACCTGTGGCAAATAAAGTTTCAACAAAATCAAATTCTGATAATTATACTGCTGATATGGGTGGGGTTGCGACAGGGCACACTAATGACTCTAAACTGCTACCCAAAGGACTTGATACTAGATGGAGTGGGATGCCTTTTGCAAATTTCTGTTCATTCAACAAAACTTCAACCATCAATATGCAGAAGCTTGTTGAGTACAACCCCGTTCACATTTCATCATTTCGAGAGTTGGAGCGCCAAATTGGTGCTAGACTGCTTCTACCTGCTGGTATTAATGACACCATAGTACCTGTCTATGATGATGAGCCCACTAGTGTTATAGCACATGTACTTGTGTCAATAGATTATCACATGCAAATGTCAGAATCTGATAGACCTAAAGACAGTTTAGACAGTTCAGTCTCATTGCCACTCTTTGATTCAACAAGTCTACTTTCCCTTGGCTCTTTTGATGAGACAATTACTAATACTTACAGAAGTTTTGGCTCTTCTGATGAGAGCATGTTATCCACTTCTGGGTCTCGGAGTTCGTTGACTGGGGATCCACTCTTATACACAAAGGATTTCCATGCAAGGGTCTCTTTTACTGATGATAGCTCCCTTGGAAAGGTGAAATATACTGTAACTTGCTACTATGCAAAGAAATTTGAGGCTCTAAGAAAAATCTGCTGCCCTTCTGAGCTAGATTTCGTGCGGTCCCTTAGTCGTTGTAAGAAGTGGGGGGCTCAAGGAGGAAAGAGCAATGTTTTCTTTGCAAAAACCCTGGATGATAGATTTATTATCAAACAGGTTACAAAGACAGAGCTTGAGTCATTTATAAAATTTGCACAAGCTTATTTTAAATATTTATCTGAGTCAATCAGCACAGGAAGCCCAACTTGCCTAGCAAAGATTTTGGGCATTTATCAGGTATCCTTTGTTAAATTAACTTCTGTCCTGATAGCATGTAGAATTTTTACTAATGACTTATTTCTAGTATTTCAAATTGTAGATCAATTCATAGTAAGAGAGTGCCTGCTAGCTTGCCTACTTTCTATGCGTAATTATATATACACAGAAATCACCAGTTTGGTATACCTGCCCTGCCTCTTTAGGTATTTAATGTTTGTAAACATAGGCTTAAGAGTAGTGTAATCTATTGAGGACATGTTTTCATATTGAATGTAGATGACAGAGTCTATGGTGGGAGTTTCTGGATCACTGGATTCTCTGTATATTTTTGTGAATTCATGTTCTATCTTATATTCTAAAAAATGTGACATGAGCAATCACACAAATGCAACCAAATAGTATGTGCATCATATATTTGGCTTGAATCTTTCTTGTGCAACAAGCTTTCCCGGTGCAAATGATTGATATGTTTTTCAGCTCTCACCGGGTGTGCTTGTATGTCTTTCTTTTCATTGAAGGTAACATCAAAGCATGTCAAAGGAGGGAAGGAAACAAAAATGGATGTTTTGGTTATGGAAAATCTTCTTTATAGGCGTAACATTAGACGGCTTTATGACCTCAAAGGTTCTTCTCGATCAAGGTACAATCCAGATACAAGTGGGAGCAATAAAGTTCTGCTGGATCAGAATCTCATTGAAGCTATGCCAACCTCTCCAATATTTGTCGGGAACAAGGCAAAGCGATTGCTTGAGAGAGCCGTGTGGAATGACACAGCATTCCTTGCAGTAAGTTTGGTTGCTCTTTTTAACTTTCATGCTTTACACCATAAATGCTTAAAAGCTGTTTATGTTTAGTGCATGCTTGAAAATCTTTTTACAATTGATTTTAGAACTAAAATCAATTCTGAGATAGTAGCTACTTTCCAAATGCTTGCTGAATGCATTTTTCGTCACCTTCCTTTAGTAGTTATATATATTGTTTTGGTGATGTAACATTGTACATATTGTTGCAGTCAATATATGTGATGGACTACTCATTGCTCGTTGGTGTGGATGAGGAAAAACATGAGTTGGTTCTAGGAATTATTGATTTCATGAGGCAATACACATGGGATAAGCATCTTGAAACTTGGGTGAAGACCACAGGCATTCTTGGAGGACCCAAGAATGCTTCTCCAACTGTTATATCACCACAGCAGTACAAGAAACGTTTCAGAAAAGCCATGAGTTTATATTTTCTCATGGTGCCAGATCAATGGTCTCCTCCAGGTTTAACTCCCACTGGCTCCCAATCTGACTATTGTGATGAAAATTCCTGAGGTGGGGTCCATTTTGATTGATGTGGTCGAAATTTGCATTATGTAAATGTAAAAGATTCCAGCTTCATCCCATTTATACCAGCAATATTTGTCTGCTGCTGCATCGTATTTATGTGATGCATGCAGCTGTCATTTTGTGTCCATTTAGAGAACAACATAAAAGGTGCACCTTCAATTACGAGGGGTTAGTGAAAGGGTATGTTGGATCATGTCTATAAAGGGCAACTGTACAGTGAAATCTCAAAATTGTATATCGTGTATTACATCTCTTGCTTTCCCAATCACTGGTTTTTAAATTTTGATTTTCAAATCGTGTGATCATTTAAAGGTTATTGGATGTACCCAGCTTTTCTTTTTCACCGCATGTAAAACGCTTGTGTTGAATTAAGAGAAAGAGAGACAACGTTAGATTTTTGTTTTAACTACACAGAGGTCATTTTATATAGTAGATGATAAAGGTACAATATATACATAATATTTTAGTTTCCTGTTTACATGAACTCTTGGATGAGCTCTACAATTTTCACTAAGATTTATCTACGCTTCAGTTTTCACCATATCAGGGGTTTTCAAAAAAACACATAAATCGATGTTTCACTGCGTGGACACCGAATTTTTAGTGATGACATTCAGACTAAACGCCCTATTTACCTTCCAAGCGGCCATGAACGATCTCCTAAGACCTTTCCTATGCCGGTTTGTCTTAGTCTTTGTTTTGGTCGTGCTTTCTTCATTAGTACCCAGTGTTGTTTTAGATCTCCATAAATTTTACTCCACCTCAGAAGGTGATTTCATTGAGTTGCGAAAACTTCTGAATAGGTATTTTACATCATCTGTACAACTGGCTACTATAACCCCTACCCTATCCTAACTCAGTCTAGGAAGATGTCTCAATAGATTTTATATGTAGCTTATAACTGAAAAAGTGATAGATATGAAATATCTCTAATCAATGTCAAACTTATATGGGTTGTCCGACAGAAAAGTAGTTATACAAATTCTTGAAGTTGTTGTAAGATTAGGAGGTGGATTCACAAAATATGCAATCATTGAGTAGTAATGATGTAAACTAAGACGTGTCACTGGACACTGTCAACAATTTATTTGCTCATGATGCGGCAATGAGTAGGTTATTACATGAGAGTTGTGTTTGGTGTCACTCCAATTGGATGTGGTGCTACCGTTCTTAAAGTAAAAAGACCAGTTTACCCTTATAAAAAAAAAATTCCCCATCACATATATTGACTGCAACAATATTAAAGTGGGATGCTGTTTGTTGTCCCCATGTGTTTCTTGTTCTCTCTTGCGTGGACTGTTTATGCTTCCACGTGTTCCATGTTGTAACTAGTATGTTATGCCTCTGTTGGTTCTGGCATGGTTTGTCGTTTTCTGTTGCTTCCCGTTTCGGGCTGGGCCGGTTGTTTAAAATAATGTGCACTTCCATGGGCCGATAGTGAAACGGAATAATGTGCATATTATTCATTTTATGACTTAATTTTTTTATTCGTATCTTACGATATGCATGCGACATAATTCAAAAATTAGGGTTTAGTGACACACAATACGTATCTCAATTTGACAACTACGATGCTAGTGTAGAAATTCATAGCTGTATGCTATTTTTTCAAGTCTAAATTTGTACTTTTCTTGATATTCTAGTTAAACAAGTAGTAAATATTTAAGAGTTTAATACACATGCACTATCTGTGTAAAGTTCTTTTACACAGACAGTTAATAATAATTCAGATTTTTATCGCATCAAATAATTAAGTTAAAAAATTATTTAATTAATTATGAAATTAAATTATAATGTGATAAATTTAGGAGTTATGATTGGTTGTCTGTGTAAAGTTCTTTTAACTAACCGTGCATGAGTATTCATAATATATTGATATATCATATAAATATACTTCAAAATAATTAAAGACTCAAAGCATAAGAAGAAAAATAGTTGCACAAAGTTGAACACTGAAGTGTTCAACCTAGTTCCAAGCCATAAGCCAAAAAAAACATAAATAAAATGATAAAATGCAAATTACTTTGCTAATACTTAGACCCTAGCAAATAATCAAAATATAATTCAAACTAGTTGAATCATACGCAGCATGGCTGGAATAAAGTGCAACATGCACGCAACTTTGAATTGTATCTAAAGTTTCAACTCTCAAATCAGGACTGAATCGAGATACGTATTGTATGTATAGTTAGATACTGATAACCATGACTAGCATCACTTCAAATGGAAATATCCAAGGAGACGACTGTCTTATAACAAAAAATACCAACGGAAGGCTGGGTAACCATATGGTTGGTTGCTGACTAATGCAAAAAAATATACAACAGAAAAATATCCACCAGTGTTCAGAAAAGGACACATTCGCGGCGAAATCACAACAACTCTGCTATTTCTTACTAATAATTCTACAAAATTATCTAGAATGTAATATAGTGATGTAACTTTAATCTGTCTGTTCATAAGATCCTCCAGCTGGGAAAAAATGGATATATGAAGTCACTCAATGGCCTCTCCATATAGATCAGAGTAAATTATCAAGCCCGGTTTGCAGATCCTGTACGGATTTCAGATTGATAATCTGGATATCTTCACTCGTGTATTCTGATTGAAGTAGGGATTGTATTTGGATATGGGCTTCAACAATATTTGTCCTACATAAACACAAGAAAAATAGAACTCGATTGTTAAGATTCTGCATAACTAGAAAGTTACAAATTCTGAAACACAAACTCATATTAATATGAACCAACATCAAGCAGATGGTTCATGGTTCTAACCTAACATTATCTCATTGTACAACAGATCAATCATCTAATCAACTGGTATTCCTACTTATTAAAAATCTCAAGTTGAGCTACCACCACCTTTAAAAGCCATTCCCAAACCCTAAACCCACAAAAAGTATATAAAACCAACCAATGGGAAATAATTTCATGATGCATGCATTTGTCACAGCACAGTATGTAGGAAAGTGTTTAAAATGTAATCTACATTATACATAAACATACTTGATAGGTTTGAAAAGTATTGTTCTTGTTGATGAATTTTGCAGATAAAGCTTCATCTTCTCTATCACCACTGGCAGTTGCTCCTGAATAGCAGTACTGACCTGTTAGACACAGAAAAAACCTTTTTGTTAAAAGAACAAGATTCACTCACCAATATAAAATAAAAACTCATAACTTTTTTTCTTGATGATCAAGTAAAAAAAAAAAAAAAGAGAGTTCATGATGACAAGAGGAACATTTTTCTTTTCTTTTTTGACTTGTGTTTTAATTAGATTTGACATCATTAAGATCTAGATGAGTAACTACAAGACCACATGTTACAACAATTTGGTTGGTGAGTGATGAACACTACGGTTCCTGGGAAAGAGACATTCAGCACTTATGCTTTATCTAAAGCTCTCGTGTTACTTTCAGACATGAGACTAGAAGCATTGAAGATAGCAAGGAAGTTTTGAAGAATAGTATGGAGTTCTGGCGCCTTTGCTTCGTAAGTGAAAAATTAGTCACATATAGATAATTTTTTATTATCCACCAGGAGTGAGAAATCCCCAGTGTATCTTTTCAGAATAGAATGTTTTGTTGTCCAAAGAATAAATTATCTACATATTTATGACCTACCTTCTGAACAAGTTCAGCCACCTTATCTGGGGTAGCAAAAGCCTGATCCTTCAGAGGTTTGGCCATTACTGAGTCCGGCTTTTGATTCTGACCACCTGAAGATAATGCAACTTTGACTGCCGTAACCTACAGAAACAACATGAAGTTGGTTGAAATGTTTCTCTTTTGAAGTAAAAAAAGAAGTTAAACTTTCATAGCCATGGCTGTTTCAAAGCAGTTTAGTTACTAAAAGAATAATAGACGTTACAAGGATATATTATATATACTTAAATAAGAAATGAAATACCTTAGATGCAAAATAAAGATATATTTCAGATGTAAAATATTTCGAAACAATTTATTATATGTTAACAGTACTAAACAAGTTGTATATAAAGTCTGGATTTGTTTTCAGTTCATCAGCTATCAAAGCAGCAAATAACTTGGTTGCAAGCACAAACCTTTGTAACAAATGAAAGTAAAGGATCCACAACTAGCTTAGTAACTGCCATGATAAACTCTTCACAGGTGGCTTTAAGACTTTTTTCCAGCTCCTGAATGAAAATATGTCGGAAGGCATTAGATAATAATGGTTTAAATTTGATTATGCAGCACAGGAATTAAAACGACCGACGGAGATGTAGTCTATTTATTTTAGTGCTTAATATTAGCCATTAATTCCTCATCTTCACTGAAATTATTAATATTTATCCAATAAATTACTGCTGGGTAGAGACTATCCCATATTCAATGAAGTTAAACTAATGGCAAAGAAGATAATTTAAACTAATTTTGAGAGGGTTATGTCAATGTTTCTTATCTAATTTTGTATACGGATGATAGTAACAAACTACCAATTTACCGTCAAAATGTTAAATATAAAACTATGCATGTGCTTTCACTTAATAGTTTAAGTTTTTTAGATAGTAGGTGCATACTATATTGGAGCTCTATAACCCAATGGTCTAAAGTTCGACCATTGTTGCCCCCATTGATATAAAACATGTGTGTGCTTTCACAAAATAGCTTGAACTTTCAGGGCAATTGATGCCTGACTAAAACTTCAAAAAGATATTGCTTTACAAGTAATTTGATCAAGCCATATTAAGTTGCAAAGTCACAAACCTTCTTGGTATCAATTTGATTTTCCAAAACTCTTGGAGACAAGGTCCTCGCCAATGAAGTTGACCTTGACCAGTCGAATAATGAGGCTTGACCTCTTAGAAGTCTTCGTAGATGCTCCTGAACCATATTCAATAAATTTACATGTAAATAAAGACTTTCCTAATACATAATATATAAGTGATGTTAAACCTAATCAATAAACTCAACACAATCTTAGTCATCAAAAAATATAAACAGGCAATCTCTATTACTAAAAAAAAATCTTCATGAAGCATCCACATACTAAATTGAGAATTTAAAACAGTTGATCTAAGGACACTGCAATCAAACGCATTAAGAATAAGCGGTTCTTGTAGTTTATTATATCATTGGTGATTTTACTTCCTGAATTTCATCTTTCATTTACAACATTTATTGGGCAACACATCTTTTCCTCCTAATGGAGTAAGAAACATGTATCTTTAAGTCAATCTCCTTCCGAATAAACTTACTTTGGGATAGGGTTACAATTTGCAAACGGGTTGGGCTACCTACTGTATCCCAATTCTCCTCAGGTATCGTTTCTTTCGTTATATTAATTAATTTTCTTTTTCAGCTTTTTAAGATATCTTACCTTGCCCCGGAATACTTGTTATATAATTTAAAGAGAGCATTTCCCTATAAAAGAATTACTTTCCACTTAGTATTTAGTGCATTTATTCAATGGTTCTAGACATGGTAAAATGCAAGGATATCAGGTCTTCTACGCAATATTGTAGGCTTCCTTTAATAAGAATCATGACTAAACAAGAAGCAACATCTCCTAGTCCTAAACAGCAGAGAGAATACTCAAAAGTACAGATGATTTTCTCAATTCACATCATAATGAAGTTGAATTATGACAAATGAACCGATGAGAAATCATGTGTCTCTTGTTTGAGACTTATTGACCAAGTACTTTCATTTTACTCACATTCACATAGTGCAAAGGAAGCAGAAAAAGAAACGAGTACAAACTTGATAAGTGTTCGAAGCAAGAAGTATTGCACTCAGCTCACGAAGCATATTATTAGACAGGCGAAGAGACACTAACCAGCAAATGAGAGAAGTCAAGTTCCTTTTGTGTGACTGAAAATTCAATATTGAAGGGTGCAATCTGGAAAAACAAAAAATGATTACCTACAAATCATATAAAATAGACTAAATAGTTCATAAAGGAAAGTCTAACACACAGGATTACCTGTTCCCTTAAAATTAAAAGATGTTTTATAAGAAACAGCTGTCCGTCCATTTGTGATGATCTCTTTGCAATTAATTTGCTTGCTTTCTGTGGCAGACAAGAGGAAGCAGCAACCATAAATCATAGAACAAGCTAATATTAGGGATCTTGAAGCATATCAAATTGTCCATGATAGTTGTCAAATCTAAATACTCGACAACAATATTTACTATATCATAATAAAATAATCATGATATTATATAGACCAAATAGCTAATTTTAGCCTTACCTGAATAGATGTTGAGCAAACCTCCACTGCTTCCTGATTGAAAAAACAGTCTGCTTGTTAGTAAATACTCCCAAAAAAGGAATACAAGGTGAGAAAATAAAAATAGTTCATAAAGCCTCCAATACCTGGGCTAAACCAGTGAATACTTCTGACTCTAAACAACGATACAACTTTGAAAGACATGCTAGAGTTTTCTCTAGGGGCGGATACCATGTCTTAGATATATCTGGGTTGTCATCAGCCTGCAAATATAAAGTAAATTGGAAATTACAAAAGATGGACGACCAGAAAACATCAAGCAATTACGAGTTTACAACATAAAAATATAAGTCAAATTATCCAGCACAAAACAAGAAATATGCTACATCACACATACAACACTATGTATGCATGTATGCGTGTAATAAGCACATGAGATGTTCATTAATGAGTCCACAACTCTGAAAAGGTAATACATAGAAAATGAAATAATAAAAAGAAAACACAGATGAATCACTTCATAGTTGTGACTAAGTTCACGTATGAAATTAATGCAGCAGTAAACACCCAGAATACAAATTATTAAATAAGTCTAATAAACTTTAACAGAGGAAAATCAGCATGCAATAGTCATCATTCATTGGTGTGAAGCACTGATAGCTGATAAGCTAAAATAAGACACTGCAGGGAAAGATACTTTACAGGATTGATCTCCGATGTACTTTCAGAAGATCTCTTCAGCTTTTCAGGATAGTCCAAGTCATCATTAGTTGGTATGTAATTTGCAATCTGTAAGGTTTCCATAAACCAATATATTAGAAAAGAAATTTTAATTATTATAATAACCACCTCAAGGGACAAAATATGGTGAGTCAAGATGTTTTCAACCAGCAATAGAAAATAAACGGTACATTTAATCTGCAGAATGTTTCTCAAAGCTGAAAATCGTTTGCATTAGTCATCTAAATATGTCTGGAAGGACTTGAAGTAAGCCTTTGACAAGCACACTTGACTCGAGTATATACATTATGATTTTATACTTTACATGGTTATATTTATAATTTGATATGCTTCGTTAAACCAAGACATGAAAGCTAAAACCCAACTAGATTGACCGAGAAGAGCAGTGCCGTCAGGACACCTCTGAAAAGTTCAGAACACCGTAGTCATTAAAACACACAATTAATTTCATATTATATAAAATGTCAAGATTATGAGATCATTTTTTGGCAAATAGATCTTGGGACTTGGTCATTTAATGGTCCAACTTCTTTCAAGAAAAATAAAAAATAAAACTAACCACAGCTTTGAGTATATGAACATAATTGACACAGGCACACAGCTCTACATTTAATGGTCCATTTTATCCCTTATAGTAATGCGGAGGAGGGAAAACAACCACAATTATAAAAAGCTAAACGAAAAGAAATGTCTTCAACAGTCAAACAAAGTAAGAAGTAAAAAACAATTAAAATCAACAACTAAATAAACAGAAAAAAGACTAAAGTAACTCACCTCATCCCGTACATGAGTCCGAGCACGAAACGTCAACCGCTCGTGCACATCTGCTAAAATTCTTTCAAATGTAGGACGGAGACCAGCTAGTGATTCACTCCTTCTATTATGATGTTCCCCTAGGACTTCCATTCTGAGTATATCAACAAGCTCACAAAGAAAATCAATATTTGTTTCATGAACAATTTTGGGACGCAGTGTATCATACAAATATGTTGACCTGCAAGTAAAATTGATTGAATCATCAGGGTTGCAGACACTATGCACATACGTTGAGAGTAAGTAAGTTTTGCTTTTAAAGAATAGCATTCAGAGTTCAGACTAAACAATTAGAACAGATTATGAGAAAGATGGACTTATAAGCACGAAGTATCAATAACCCTAGCAAGGTACTATATTATCGTAAATTGAACATGTATTAAGCTCCTTTCTATATCAATAACTACAAGAACAGTAAGTTTCAAGTTTCAACTTCCAAGGTATTAAGTGAGAGGAAAGGAATAAGAGCAATCCTTGAACAAGACAATCTTTTACGCATTATTTTGTGTACACTTTTTTTATTTCAATCTATGCATTTCTTTTTTTTTCCCCTCCTAATGAAGGTTTCCATTCAAAGAACATAAATCAAGTATATGCTAATTTAACAGGAATACAAACTTACAGAGGATCCATTAACAGAGCTAAACTTGAAATATCCTTTGAAGACACAGGGAAAAAATGATCAAAGAGTTGATGTTCAAGTTGACAGACCTGCACTTCAAATTACAGTCGGTAAGACTTTCCAAAGCAAGCAATATCATTTAAAAGTTCACATTAATCATAAAAATTAACTGGAATAATTACATGATTCACATTTATTTTGCTGTTGAAAATCTGTATACTTTGTATAATATTAGTAGAAAATAAATTAAACAACACCAACTTGAGGCCTTGACCCCTTCAACCTTGGGGCAAGGGTTAATAAACCCCACAGCTTTCAGTTTTAAAAATCTACAAGACAATCAATAGATAGGCTGGATTGTCGAAAACAAAGATGAACAAAAATTATTATAATTTATGGAATTAACTGCTAAACTCAAAGTTGCAGAGTTAATTGGTCCTGAAGTTGTGAACGATTTGCTCTTTTTTTTCCTGTTTATGATACAAACAGATAATCAACTAAATCATTTAGAGGATTTAAAAATATTTCATATAACTTAATATTATTTAAACAAAATGAATTAATATAACTATTAAGTATTAATTAAAATATGAAACAGTAAATACTGCATGATATTGAAGATAAAACTAAAATATGATTATAATTTATACTAGTATAAATAAAGACATTCTTTAAAAAAGAAAAGAAAACCTTCGACTTCGAGAGCAATACCATACGAAAAGGGAATTGAATGGGAGATGGTTCAATTAAATAGGGTAGAGGATGACTGAAGACACCTAAGGAGAAACAATAACAAATGATTCGCCATAAATGATTTTTAATGAAATATTGGTTTTTGATTCATATTGTTGACCACCCTTAGTGATATATAAGGCTTGGTTGTTATTATCATCATCACATCTTTAGGGGGGAAAATCTCAGAATGTGAAAAATCGCTGAACTTAAAAAATACAGAAACACACCCTGGGCCAAACTAGGCACGGAGAAATTTATAGTAACAAACTACAATATATTGAAGGTAAATGACCTAGTGTAATTAACTACATGCGCAAGAAGAAACATGGATATGAAATTAGCAAGAATTTGGAAGAGCAAAAAGGGTTTCTAAGATTATAGCAAGAATCATAAGTAAAAGCCTTTACCAAGCCTAAAATAAAGAGAATCTTACTAATCGTTAATGTGCAGAACATCAAAGAATTCCCAATTCTAAACGTAAACTTAATGATCAAATTAAGTTTATTCACTGAAAATTAACAAGTATTTCCATTTATAAAAAAAAAGTATATTCGGACATCATCAAAATACATCAATTTTGCCCCAAAACTGCCAAAAATCTCCTCATCCAATTCAAATATTTATTATAGATTAGGATTGCAAATTTAAATTGAAAATCAACGTCACTTTTCTACATAACGACACCTACAATGCATCTCTCCATTTCTTCCACCCTTATACCCAGTTTCTGCAATTCATTATCAGTTTGTGTGTGTGGAGTGTGGACCACATTTTAGTACAGCCAAAATCATGAAGCCAATCTTAACACTTAAATCTCAGTGAAAATTGTCTTCATTCTATATTCAAAAAAGACACAATGATCAAAAACCATAAAAAGACAACAACAGCAAAAGGCTTATCCCGCTAAGTGATGTCGGCTATATGGATCACACTACGCCATTGAGCTCGATCAAAAACTAAGTTATGAGGGATGTTATTGATAATGAGATAATATAAAAAACACTACATAAAAAGACAGCATAATATAAAAAAGAACACTACCTGTATGAGATATGCACATCCTGATCTGGTCAAGGATGGCAAGGACTCTTTCTTGGAAAATTCAGATATTCGTCGCTGAACTATACCTCTTATCTTCATGCAATAAAACAACAAATCTTGCAATCAGTTGACTCTAATGTTTTTCTTAAAAAAAAATAAGGACATGTGTAATGACCAAGCATGTAACTTCTCACCAAAGAGAGGCGTTGCTCACAGTATAATCTGTGGCATTCTGCAAGTATATGACCATATTCTTTCCTTGAAGACCTGCTTTCAATTTCTTCAAGCAGTGGCTTAAGCTGCAAAAGTCACAACTCTTAATTAGCTGTGCAAAGTAGAGGTAGAGATCTGCTGCAGAAGAAATTTTTCATCAAAGCTAACCATTGTGTTTTCTCTTTGTAGTCTGAACACACCTTGAAATCCAAAGACCTATTCAAATAGAAACGAAAGGCTTACCTCACTTGCAGCTGCCTTGAAGCGAACATATATTACAGAAGCCTCTACTCCCTCAGAGATAGATGTTTTGCCATCCCCAGTTCCACGAATTGCTTCCTGGACCTGATATGTAAAGGTATATTCCAATTTCCAAATTACTTTACCATAATATTCTAAATATTTATATCCTTGAAGTACATAACATGTACATATATTATCAACTCAACCTGTTAAATCAACTTAACCTGAGATGAGGCACCTTTAAGGACAGCAAGTACATGAGAACGCATCATGCCCAATGCTCGAGACTATGAAAAACAACAATATTCCAAATTACGAAAGGTTAGATACTTTTCAAACATGAGATATCACAGGACTTCCAGCCAAAGACAGAAGACTAAAAGTAGTACACACTGTTTGCTAAAAACAAAAAACAACTCCTCATAGTAAAATTTATATACCTGGAGTTGCCGGAATTTAAGCAAGTAAACACTGGATTCAGCATATTGTGGATTGTTTTCGACATACCTAAAGAGTTAATAATGTCAAAGACCACATTCAAGGTCAATAACAAAAGCAGATGAGGCTCAAGTTAAATTTGAAATTCTATGCACTGAGCACACCAATGGAATAAAGTACAAGAATGAAACTGGAATTTTACTCACGAGATACATTCATCAAGCCTTTTGAGAAGTGGTAGAAAGTTTTCATTTCCAACACTCATGTTTGGAGAATAAAAATTGGTAGCAACCTGTGGAGAAGAATGTGAACAAACCATATGCATCACTTATGAAACATATTTGCAGCTTTACATTACATTCACAACTTCTGAAAAAAACAAATACTTTCAAACCCTCTGATAAAGAAATTACATAACTTCAATTTAAGATAAAGATGAAAATACTACCTGCGGCACCAGCACAAGCATGCTGAATAAAAGTCACACGTAGAGTTTAAAAGAGTAAAGCAGTAGCAACAAATATGTTTTTGAAAACAGTAACTCTAAAGAAGTATAAATTATATAAATTAAATGACTGTTATGCATAATGTCCTGACACCAAAAAAATACGATCTCCATACAGTATCAGATGGTGTAACTTGAAGCAACAAAATATAAATTAAATTACATGTGATCATAAAAATTTCAAATGCAACAGTGTGAAATATAACCTCTCCGAAACTCAACATTTACACCATATCGAAAACTTAGTCAATTAAAACAGTAAAAAGTAGCAATTTGATACAGATCGTAGTTTTTCAACCCGGACTTAGGCATTACAATAAAAACATATTTCATTATGTCAGAAGACTTTGGGAAAATGACGCCTCTTTAATTACATGTTCCACAGGAAATGACTACTCTTAGCAGTAGCACCCACTCATTGTTGTTTTTTCCTGATATCTACTAGGAGCATATAAATTTTGTATGTCCTCATAGCATTTTCACATTTAGATCATTAATAAAAAGCAGGACAACATGGAATAAAAATCGAAGAAAAAGATCCAGTCAAGCCAGCAGTCAAACCTTACATTCTCCAGTTCATCAAAGTAATTGAGTTTACTACGAAGTGCTTCTGCAAAGTCAATCAATCTTTGCTTCTCCTGTACCTGTAATAGGGAAAAGAGGGAGTACTTCAGTCCTTTCAGCTGAAGAAGAAATCTAAGGTGGCTATTTGGGGGGGGGGGGGGGGGAAGGGGGGACACTACATTTTCAACTACTGATAGCAACAATAGATCCACAAAATGTGTTGCATGTAACTCAAGTAAACCTGGCTGATAATTAGTTAACATGGCCTCTTCGATTGACTTATTCTTCTGATTTATTAGTTAACATGTACAAAAACCTATGCAATGTGGCCTATATTAATAGATAACTGGCAACCACTACCCACAATGACTTTTAAATTCTTTACAAAATATGGAAAGTGAGATTAAGATGATAAGTAAGAAAACCACACCATTCTGTCACATGCATCATGAAGCGTTTTTGTCTTTGTAGCTACGGCCTGATGCTGCAACTGTAGTTCATTGAATAGGTCTAGGGTGTCATCAACCTGCACGAGATAAACAAGTCCAAATGGAAAACAGAATTAGGAAACAAATAGTCACCAACGAACCAAATCAGATAGCCACAATTATCCCAGTTCATTCAACTAGATAGAAAAACGACCTGTTGGAGAATATCGTCACATGTTTGTATGCGCTCTGTTAGAGTGTTCACATAATGTTGATATTTCTCTTCTGTCTACAATTGGAGAACAAGTTAAGAAAGAGTCCACAATCAAACCAAACAGACAGTGAAGCAATGGCACAACAAAACATCACTAACCTCTGATTTCATGGCAGATTCGAGATCCGTAAACCATTTATAGAACTGCAACACATTCAAAGAGAACAAAAAAAAAGCAACTCGGTAAAAAACTCAACTCAAGCATTCAAATCAAAGGCACAAATCGTCAGAACTTGCCTGATTGGTATTAACCATAACAGCCTGAATAGCGCCGGAATCATCGAAACAGTTATCCTCAGTTTTCACAGACAACGCATTGTCCTGCACCGATGCATTCTCCTGAGCCTGCAAAAATGCATAATCATGAACACGAATAACATTTCATTCGTTTCGAGAGGGAGAGAGAATGGATAGAATTGGCTTACGAGCTTGAGAGGCAACGGTCGCTCAGAAACTGCATGAGAAAGCGATGCAATCGCGGCTTGTTGGTGCTCTGTCAATGGAGCATTCTGCAAAAACACGACGAGTTAGTTGAAGCATCAAGTGAATCGAAACACGGAAAGTGAAAACTCAGATCGGAGTGAGATTTATGGATTTGATGACATGATTGAATGGAAATGAAGGTGGAAAGTGCAAGATCTGGAAAATTGAGGAGGAAAATGGAAGAAGGGAGATGATGATACATGTTCCCAAGTGAAAGCGAAGTTGTAGCCCTTTGAAATGGCAGCGGAATTTGGATGGGATTGAGGCGGAGGACCTCTACTTCCCATTTTTCCTCACTAGCTTCGTCTTCTCTCTCTCTCTCTCTCTCTCTGCTTCTTCCCTTCTCTCCTTCCTTACATAACAGACACAGCTCCCGGTTTCCCTTCAAACCCAAACGCTGCGTTTTCCTTCTCGAGATAAAGAGCAAGCAAATAAATACTGAGAAGGGCGGAGATTTAACACCAACCCATCCAATTTACACCCTACTTTAATGTAGTAAAAGACTTTAATACCTTTAATTTTTGTGTGCTAAATCTGGAACACGTTTGGATTAATAAATCGAGATTTAAAACTCGGAAGCTAGCTAGTAAAGAACACACCGAGTTTTAAATCTCATTATGCTTTTAACGTACTGGATTTTAAATACTGGAATATAATATATCAAACAAGTTCCGGTTTTAAAAATCCCGAAAGTTAATTCAAACATGTTGTCGGAAAAAGAAATCTCGGAATTATATATTGCAATCCTTAAAAAAAAAAGGCATCAACAATTATACAATCGGTCTTCCAAACTAAGCAAAGTGGTGTTGGATTGGAACGGAAACAAGTGAGAAAAGAAAACCTCCAAAACATGTTCAAGTATCGAACATTGGTTCTAGGAATGATTAACGGTGATATATCTCATTTCCTATAGAAGAAATTGGTGATATAGGAAAAGGATACCTCGCGTTCGTTCCAGAAGTTGGGTTCCCATATATAGAGTCAACAAGTCCCACACCGCTAAAATAATTTTTTTCATAAACATCAACAATAACAAATACCGGGCTTTAGAACCCGTTATGTTTTAAATCCCGAAGTATTCCGAGTTTTAAAAACCCCTAATCTTAAAAGCACACAATTCTCAATTTATAAAACTCGATAAACTATAAAATGCATTCCAAATTTTAAATCTCGGTACGTAAAAATTTGGTGGAGTGTGGTGAGTAACAAAAGAGAAAATAATATTTTTGATATTTTGAAAAAATAGGTAGAGTGTCAAATCTAACACCCAATCACATTTTCCATACTAATCTCAAGATTTGCCACACCACTTATATGACGGAAAAGACCCAAATACCCTTTGATAAGTTCCTTCCGAATTCTATAATCTCAAACGTGTGCATTGTGCTTGGTATCGGTAACTGAGCCTTTTGTTTTTGCATTGACATCCAAGAAGTTGGTATGGGAACTAAAGTTCCTACTGAACTTAATGCCCAAACCAATGCCTCAGCATTAAATGTTTTTGTTACGGGAGGAGGTGACTGGAAAACCAAGAATGGTGGCCACATCATTTCAGCAAAAAAAAAATGAAGTCGTTGGCAGCCGTCGACCAAAATTCGGTGAAACAAAATAAGAGCTCAAGGCTGTAGGGGATATCATGTGTAGAAAGCAAAATCATATCATAAATACCTCATTCGTTTCAAGACTCTCCTATTTCTGATGCGACTCTCTTAACCCAAGAAGAACACCCAGTTGCACCAACAGTGTTGGGCCCCCTCGGAAACTTCGGGGGAAATTCTGGAAGGAGAACCATTTGTGGGTAATAGGGAGTTGGTGACCACCCGTTACAATGAATTCTTTCAACAACTAAGGGAATTCATACGACTTTGGGTGTATGTGGACCCAAAAGGTACTGACAATCGTCATTACCGTAGGGAGTGAGTGCATTGATTTTTTAATCTATAGAAGTTACAATGATCTCTGCGTAACTGCCACTCGTAGTCGTTTTCTACTTCCCCTTCATAACTTTGGTGGTAATTTTAGACGTTTCCTCCGTGCGGTAAGAGGAAAAGGAACCCATGGAGATATTGCCTTCATAGGAATGATTGTGATTATGTGAGTTGTTGTTGTCAGACACAACGATGAATGGGGAATCGCAGCTTGCAAGAGATGAAATGATGAAAGAAAAGAAGGTGTGGCTAGGGTTTACAAGCCGAGGGAAGCAAGGAAGAAAGGAGATATGTTTGCGTAAATCAAATAACAAACTGATAAGAAGTTTGAAATTTTGAATTTGAGGAGATATATAGATAACCAAATTCAAGGATTTAAGCGTAAAATGGTAATTTTTCTCCTTGGAAAAAGGTGAGCTTTATTACATTCTAATATTAACGCGTAACAGCTAAAATCCATAATGCAGAGGTAATGTATTGACACTAAAATATTGGTCATTTCATAATTGCTAGAAATATGCATATCGATGGAATACATGAGCCGATATGAAGATGTAGCCGATTCAAAATGAGCAGTCGATAGAAGAAGCTTTGCATGTGGACGAGATTTATGAGCAAGTACATGGGCCTAGGTACGAGGATGAATATATTTTCAAATTTGGATGCAGAATCCAAGTTTAACACATGGAAATTGGAAAATTGTTACAAGCGCGGGATCGACAGATACACTAAAAAGACTAGATAAGATGCCTACGAGTGAGATGCACAAACACCCCGTGATATTAAGTTGATCACGCGAAGCTAGGACGTGGTTTAGTTGTTAGAGGTCTATTAACTGTTATAGATAGTTAAAACTCTCTCTATAAAAAGGGACAAAGTTATTTGTAACAACAACACAATCATTGATAAAAAAATACGAAATTCTCATACTCCAAGTTATTTATCTGTTACGTTTTACTCATTTCAGTTTTTATTTATTCCTTCCAGCCATTTATTTTAAGTTTTCGCTCTTATTTACTTAGCCGTTTTAGTTACCTACCAATCGTTTTTCTCATCACCTTAGTTAATACTCAACTAACTTTATGCATATCTCTCAATAGTAATAACTAAGAGTCTTTTGAAGTGTCATAAGAACCTATATTGAGAAACATAATCTCTTTTTTGAATAATAGATTGTTTAGCAAACCATAACGTTAGTTTTTTTAGCCGACGCAGCCTAAACCTCATTTTTTGAGCCAACAAAGTGATTGCATTTTTAACTTCCTAATTTCCTTATAAGATGACATGGTTTGCACCTTAATATTGTGACTATGTTAATGATGTGGGATTCAACAATATGGTTTTAATGACTACGTCAAATTCTTTTTTTTTTATTTTTAAACTATGTCAAATTCGTGGGCAATATGATTCAACAATATGGTTTTAATGACTATGTCAAATTACTCATGAAAAGAAATTTGTGGTGTCCTTTTATGAGTTTTAAGTTAAGGCATGGTATACATTTGACATTTTGCGCTTGACTATAAATTATGAGCATTTCAGTATTTCACGTTTGCATCATTTTAATATGAATTGAGTATGGTTAAAAAAAAAAAAAAACAGAGTTGACTACACTCAAACGATTTCATCCATGTTAGAGATGCTTGAGTTTTTTTAGGAATTAATCATGGGTCTAAATTCAATTCAATTCCACTATTTCGTAGAGAGAGATTGGTGACGAGACTCAGAATGAAGAGTCAATTTGCAAGCTTCATGTGGTTAAAGGGATTTCGAGGAAGGATTTTGGCATAAAAGCACGATTTTTCTTCATTTGATTCACAGAAGAAAGCAGAGTAGAAAAAGAAAATTGATATAGGACACCAATCTATATGGTTTTTTCATGCTTGTAGGGACACGATTTTGAACTAGAGGACAAAGTTGAGAGCTCCATTCCCACAACTACCTTCCCCTCCCTATCAATTTCTAGGGTGTACTAGAACCCTAATAATCCCAGAAAACCGTTGTTGTGCATCTCTAATGCAACCGTGACTGAAGAGGAAAATGTGGACTACCAAACTGACAAATATTGCAAAATGAAAAATGCTAGTAACATCCTATTTCCAACACTCTTATTCGTCGGTTGAGATTCATGTGAATTGCAACATTGGATACTCATGAATCATCTGTTACCACTTACAAAATGACAAGCAAACAAAAAAGAAATAAATTTTAGACAAGCTAAAAAATTTCAGTCTTTAACATCCGAAACACCTTCAGCAAGAATCTGAAACCTTGCTTCAGCTTCAGCCAAGCAAGGAGAACTTATCACTTTACAAATTCTTTCTTCTCCTCTTCCTTTCCTAAGAGCTAGCCTGTCATCAAGAAATTAATAAACATCCAGGGTAAGAAACTAACTCAGAAAAGAATTAAAAGTGAATATTTCATATTTTGCAAGTTAGACCTTGTTGTTGTAGCGTGAGCCATAATGTTGCCTCCAATAGGCTTGATTTGAGGCCCAGCAAAGACTGCAGAACCGTCTACTTGTGAAACTACTTGGTTTGTTAAGACAATAGCCACACCAAACTACAGTTAGACAACCAAAACAATTTATTAGCTCGAAATTGGTTGTGTATAGCTAAGAAAATTTAAACACAATTTATCTATAACCTAACATCCTAAGCAAGAATCTTGAATTGGTTTGGCCTAGAAGATTAAGTGCACTGCTAGTCTGACATGGACGTTTACCTCATCTGCTAATTTTTGAAGGCTCCTCAGGAACTTTGCTAGATGCATTTGCCGGGCTGAAAGCTCACCTCTTCCAGAGAAATCTGTCCTATAGAGGGCAGTAGCACTGTCTACTATCATTATAGCAAACCTGTGTGTATATGTCATCAGAATATAAGCCTCAAAAGCAAATTTTGGTTACCTAAACAGAATAGAGCTAGAGGGTCCAATTCCAACAACCCATAATACTAAAACACATGAACAAATTTAGCTTTTCACACTTGCTGTATCAAACATCACTAGTAAAGAAGGAAAATCTTCCAACTCTTTGCCCAATAAAAGACACGAATGAAATAATTCAGCAGGTGATAATGTTACACATAGGATATGACAAAACAAGATGACAATAATTATGATCTAATGCACTAGGGCATCATCATGTGTATTTATAAAAGAAATTATGTAGACTTTTGCAGGTTTTAACAATGTTTAGCAAAGGGGGCCATCAGAAGTCACACCTTGTTTCCACCATCATTGAAGCTGCTTCAAGCAAAAGCCTTGATTGATGATCAGTGTTATATGCTCGAGCATAAGCGACATTTTCTAACACATCAGCACCATTGAGTCCAAACCTGTAGTGTTAAGAAACTTAAATAGTACTGAAAGCACATATCACAAACAAAAAAGGCAGCAAAGTCATAACAATATTCTTTGTACCTATCAGCTATCTGTAAGAGTCGCTGAGGCCTAAATGTTCCCTCAGCATCTATGTACATAGCTTTACCCTCACCACCTCCTTGATCTAGTGGCAACTACATCAACAATAAAATGAAATATCAGGCAAAATGGCACAAAGCAGTAACAGATAGGTATGAACTCAAAATCTTCACAAACACTATCCCTATGCTAATATATTACAAACAGTTGAAAATTGAATGAAGCAGAACAGGATTCATTCTGAATGAGTATATGCTAAATGCTCCAAATCACAGGAAAAGAATGTGCATCATTGTGTCTATCTATGTATGCGGCCCTAGATTGTTTTAAGTTATCATATGACAGAAAGCACAAGAACAATGGGTAATACCACAAAAAGGAAACTACTTACTTGGCAAGTGACACAGAGAGTGTGACACAACTGAGTCTTCCCAGATCGAAATTCACCATACAACTCAGTGATAGAACCTGTCTCAACTCCACCTGGTAGAAGCAGCCATATCAAGGTAATGTAAGTCACTTTTACATGATGTTCCAAATGCACACATAACATTACATAACATAAACAAAGTCTTTAGGCTGACCTTCCAGAATCTTGTCAAGCTCTCTTGACCCAGTTGTTATCTGAATAATTGATTCCCGCTGGGCATGGAGCTCGCTAGCACTAGTAAAACCCATTGGCACCAGCTTAGAAGCTGTCAATAAACAACAGAAATCAAACCCTAATCTTGAAATTTATCAGAATTGAAACAAACAATAGTGAAGGTGAATAATGAATACCTGCTTCGACAATCTTGTCAACCTTAGCTTCACTGATACCTTTGATTTGCAGAAGGTCTTTCCTGGGAGTGTACGCGACAGATTCAACCGTGCAAATACCCGCATCTTTGAGCTTCTTAACGTCGATTGAAGCTATGCCCGAAGCCTGATGTTACGAAGAAAGGGGGAATGAATTGTGAAATTAAGGGAAATGGGTCAGCGAAAAGATGAAAAAGAAAGGATTTTGGAGGAACCCATTTGGGAAATTCGTGACCTGAAGTTGTTCGATGGGTAAAGGGCCGTGTTGAATGTCTTCACCTTCCTCCTGTGGTTGTTGGGCGGTTTTCTGGTGGCGCTGCTGCTCCATGATCCTGACCCGACCCCTCCAAAGATTCGATCTTTAGCGAACAAGGAATTGCGTTGCGGGAAGAGGGAAGAGTCGGTGGAAATGAAGGTGAGAAAGAAGAGAGAGCGCAGCGATGGAAGAAAACAGAAAAGGAGGGAATGGGAATGTGGGGGTGGGGGATTCAAACGTGTGGGAGAGGCGCCACAAATGAATTCTTTTTATTTTAACTAGAACCTTACTCCACAAGCTTAGTGAGTGAGTGAGTCAATAAATAACCAAGAAAATATAAACAAAAACTCGTTATTGGTCCAAAAAGAAAATATATTGACATTGAATAAACCAAGAAAATATAAACAAAAACTCGTGATTGGTCCAAAAAGAAAATATATTGACATTGAATAAAGATCAGTATACGAGTGAAGTAGACCACTAGAGAGAGACAAGAAGAGATGAGAAATAAGTTATAAGTGTGATATATGATGTGATGTAATTGAAAGAAAGAGTTAGAGAGAAAAAATGGGTGTTACTGTTTAGGTGTACATGAATCATTACTCAATTTATTCTATAAAAATAATTTTATTCTAATGTTTTTTATATAAAATAAATTCTAAAAGTAATAACCAAATAATAGAATGAAATAACCTAGGATTGGGGAGGGGAGATTGAGCTTGATAGTTAAAAATGAATAAAATAAGAGAAGGCACCACTATAGCAATAAATCATTGTGTCCTTAATGTTTCAACTCAAAACATGAATGTATGGAAGACATTACTCAATGCAAATTTCAACAGATAACATATCAACTATAACAACACATTTGTGCCCCACCATGTTCCAATAATTTTGCAATGCACTCAAACTAATAATTTTACAATGGCTAGAGCATTACTACACAGTTCAGAGAAGTAACTGTTGCGCTTAGTAAGAGAAGGAGTGGAATAATCCTTATTGCCATCATCAATGAACACCTCCTTGAAGCCATCCTCACATGTCTCAGCATCTGACATAGCAGCAGACACCAATGTATCTACCTTGTCATAATCTCCTTCTGCAAGTGCTTCTGCTGAGTCCTGCAAATTCTCTCTGGCTTCTGAGTATTCCTCTATACAATCACTTAAGCAAAGTGACATGTACCTATTATTGGTGCTGTTAGCAGCAGAAGATTTCAGGTCATAGACATAGGACAGCGTCTTTGCAGCATATGTTGTGCTCAGATTCAATGCAATCTCAGCCAGCATTTTGAGATCTGATTTCTTGCTACTAGGAACTGATCTTAAGGAAGAAACACACACTTTAAAATGAAGGGTGTGCTTGCAGGTTGCAGTGACCAAATCTTCTCCCTCTTCTGTGTTCAGCAGCCTAGCACATTGCCCCAGCAAGACAAAGCAAGTTATCAGCAAGATTGGCAGAACCAGTAACTGGTTCAAGGCTTTTCTTGATGCCATCTTTGGTCCTGGTTGTTTAGGGGCTGTGTGGTTGTTATATAATAAGGTTGAAACTAGACTAATAGATTTTAGATACAGAAAAATGAATTTAAAAATTGAAACTTAAATGTGTGTCAGCTGCTGAGTTATTTAATTAATAAGTAATGTGGATGCCAACCTTGAATTTCAGATAGAATAGCACTTGTTTTTTGGTGAGTGACCTGTTATTGTGAATTATTTGAGTAGCTTCCTCTGTTTGTTCACAAGAGGTATGTGGCAGTAGATCAAGACAACTCTATGCATTTATTTTGTCTATAGTATAAAATAATATTACCCTTTCGGCTACAAGTGCTGACAGAAAAATATAACACTTACTGATTGCAACTACTGAAAAATTGATTCAACATGGAGTGACTTTTAATTTAAATACCTTTTGTGGTTTTCATATATTAAATAATTATAAAAACAGAAGCTCATACTCAAATTTTTGAGCAGATTTTTGTAAAATGGTTATTTTTCTTTGCCAGGATGATCAAGTGTTTTGAGACCCAAACCCAAAGGCATAGCACTAGTCTATATAGCATTTAGAGGGTATTTGTGTAAACAGCTTAATTAAGCGCTTACACACAAGTTTTATTCATAAGCTAACTTGATAAGTTTATTGATATAAGCTTCAAAATAGTTTGTAATTAAGTATAATCACTTATTCATAAACTAATTTACGTTGAATACTTGCATATATGCTATAAGATAAGCTCGTCGAAATGAGTTCTTATCTTATTCACAAGACACCTCAAGGAGAAGCTACAGTGAAAGGAGGCCATTATTGCAGAATGATAAAATTCTATGAACATATCAGACTTCAGAAGGGCAACAGGAAAGGTGCTGCTTGTATATAATTCTATTTACTTTAGCATTTGGTGATGATACAATCCTATGCAAGTTTTTCTCATCCCACTGTAGTTATTTAAACATTACAACTCAAGATTAAACATTTTCAAATTTTTTATGGTAAAAAAAGGACAAAATGTAGAAAAAAATATTAAAATTCATCAAAATCATTAAGGCACATGTCATTGGCTCAAAAAGCATTCAAGTCAGTGCAAGCATGGATTGAGCGGTGCATGAATTTGAAGCCAATGTGCCCGTTTGAATGCAAACCAAAGAGCACTGATTGAAGTTTATTTAGTTTATTCTCTAGTAGGTAAGCACCAATAAGCTCTAATAAGCCCGCATCCAAACAGACTCGTTCATGTTTAATTGTAGAAGCCCTGCACAGCAGGCACACCTGTGCCCTGAACCCAAGAGCCTCTCAAGAAAGTTCCCACTGTGTACTTGCTAGCTTCATCCCTGTTAATAATCTTGTAGCCAGGCCACTTGACCCTAGCAGTGGTGCTTGCACCAGCTCCAGTGTTCTTGAACTCAGCATAGTACAATGTGTTGAGTGCAAAGTTCCCCGCCCAAGGTGTCCACCCATCAGGGTGAATGAAATCACCAATTTCAGATTCCATGACAATAGTTCTTGAGTACTCCTTCCATGGCCTCCCAAGGTAGCTCCTGATCTTGTCCTTCACAGGAATCAAAGAGTCATCAGCTTTGATCACACATTTTTGGAGAACGATTCCAGTGGGTTGGTGCTTGTCCATTCTGCCTTGAGCTGTGACCATGTTTTGCTGGTTGTCCATTGGTTTTCTCACAACCATGATGCAGTTTTGGAATACAACAGCTGCATCACCAAAGATGAAGTCAATTGTGCCTGCAACTATGCAGCTTCTGTAGAATTGTCTGTGGGTTTGTGTGTAGAGGGTGTCTTGGTATCCCTCAAAGCGGCAATTGGCGAACACTGAACGATCTGCTTGTACTCTTGCAGCCACTGCTTGGTGCCCTTCAGGGCCTGCAGTGTTTCTGAATCCCATTGCTAGGCCTAAGAAACCATCTCCAAGCACCACTGTACCATGCATTCCAAAATGAGTTAAACAGTAAAGCAATATATCATAAATATCTATTTGTTGGATCAGCTTTCATCATGTTTGGATCAACCTTTTCAGAATTGATTTTAGTAAATGTGATAATGGTAAAAGTGAGTTGAAAGTGAAGTGATTTATGTTTGGATATGCTTATGAGAGTGGTTCCTGTAGAGTAATGTTATGATATGAAATCCAGTTATGAAATCTCACAATATATCCGCTGCATAAGCTACTCTTTCTAGTTTCTCTCCAGAATTGATTTCGGTACTAAAATTAATTCTCTAAGTTGATTGCTAAACATCTATATAAACACATAAAAGTGATTTTGGTAAATGAAAATTGATTCTGAGATTCTCAAGGGTGGAATCAAAGACACATTAAGTACCTCATTTGCACCACTTTTGCTTTTCATGATAAAGGAAGTTCACTACGTCAGTTTTATTGTAGACTTACCAAAACTTGCAGTTTGGAAAGTCCTGACTCCATCCCTGAAGTTTTTGCTGCCAGTGATGATACTCTTTTGGGATCCATCTCCATACATGGTAAGATTTTGCATTTTCTTTGTCACTGTCACTTGCTCATCGTAAATTCCTTCTTTAACATAAACCACATACCTTCATACCAAAAAAAAAACCTTTTATGGTCAAACTCAAACATGTATAACATAATAAAAATGCAACTTAGTGCATGAGGGGTTTCACAATTTGCACAAGTTGTTTAGAAATCTTGAAAGCCAAAATTGATTATGGGGAGAAGCTTCAATGATTAGTTTCTACGTATCAGAATTGATTCCAATAAAAAATAAGTTGATCCAAGCATGCTTGACTCGTAGTTTCTAACCAGAAGTGATTCTAGAGCATTTTATCGTGCAACCACCAAACATGCTATTATTATCAATAGGAAAATTATGATGGAATTTCCTCTTCCATATACTAAGTGATAATGTGAATAAGCTAGATCCTACAAGATTGAGAGGAGCATATTTACTCAAAAGCTAATAGCACGTTTGGATCAATTTCTTTGTTCTCACTCCTCAGCATGAACTCTGGTACGGGGAAGCTACGCTTCTCCCTTCATTTTGACTTTAGAATCAATTGTGGAATTATCTCCAAACATGTCTAGAGCATTTTGGAACCACATTAAAGATGTTATTATTATTATTATTATCAATTGGAATAAGATGATGGAATTTCCTCTTCCAATTCCATATACTAGGTGCTAATGTGAATAAGCTATAATCTACAGGAATGAGAGAAGCTACAATACCTTCCTTTATAATTTTCAGGGATTTTGCTCAAAGCTTCAGAGATGGTTTTGAAGTTTCCACTGCCATCTTTGGCGACGGTGACATTAGGTGGAGGCCTGTTATCTGCAGCCTTCAACAACCTTCTGTCATCAACATGAACCCAAGAAGGAAAACCTTCACTGTCCAAAGAAGCAGCAGGGGAATTGGAATTGGATTTGGAATTAGGAGCCAGCAACAAACGACCACTTGCAAGTGTTTGGAATGTAGAAAGCACCGTCGACACCTGCGAAACGATGGCGAGGGAATTGCTAATGAACTGATTGGAACCATTGAAGAGACTCTGAAGGTCATTCTTCAACTTTCCCTCGGGGAAACCATCGACACAGGTTTGTTTGAACGAGATGACAGCACTGAGCCAACTGTTCAATTCAGGAGTTCTTGAAGAGAGCTTGGCGAGATCAATCTTGCCAAGCTCTGAGATGGAGGATGCTAAGTCGTCTTTCGCGTCGCTAAATAGCTGCTTGCAATCCTCAAATGCTCCTTTCTCTTCTTCAGATTGGAACTTGAAGGAGTTGGTTTTGTCAAAAGCCTTGTTCACCTCTTCCTCAGCATATTTCACATAGGCTTTAAGAAGGTCTTTGGGATTTTTAAGTTTTGGGTCATCCTTCACTGCTTTGTTAAGAGGGCCTTCACATTTTTCTTTATAATCTGCATTGCTGCAAACAAGTTTCACCATCTTCTCTGACTGTGCAACATGTTTGCTGTTGGTACTGGTGGATGGTGAAGCTTGGTTGTGATCCCCTTTAGCATTGTTGTTATCACCACCAACGCCATGTTTTGTGGTGGCAACGAAGAATGCAGCACCTATGATGCCAACAAGGAGAATGGTTGAGACAAAACCAATGATGATCCTTTTTTTGAGCTTTTGTTTCTGCTCACTCCTTCTTCTTTCTGTGATGAGATCGAAATCTTGGAATGCCATTGTGGGAAAAATGGTCTAAGGCAGAGGTGGCTTCTCTCTGCCTTAGGTGCAAACCAGTCACGGGGAATAGAGATAAAAAAGAGATTCCAAGGATGGTTAGTCCTAAATTTTCCAAGTTGAATTGTGTGATGGTTTTGGAACTTTAATGTGGTTGGTTTGCAAGGTAACGCCAAGGTTAGAGTGGACGAGAGAGTTTTCAGGTGTTTCTATGTTTAGAAAGTTGGTTCTAAAGAATGTGTGACAGGCATAACAACTAATAGCAACACCTTCAATTTCATTCAACCTTTCAATATCCTTCTCTCCTTTTTCTGTGACCAAAAGTAGAACACAAGTAAAACGAGCAAAAAAAAAACCCAACATGGCATGCTGCCATATCTGATCCTAACTAGCAAATGCACACCAGCAAAATCAGGACGAACCTATCATGCAGTTTGTCCAATCTAGGTAGGATCATGTTTAAACTTATGACTGATTCTAAACTTATGATAGATAGATATGCTCATCTTTTTCTATTTCAAATAACATGCGCCGTGCATTCAGTCAAACAAATAAGAAGCCTCATAATGAATAAAATAAAAATAATGCTGACATGTATATAAGTGAAAGGACTCGTAAGCCCAATATTTTAAAGGTTTTTGGTGAAAGATATTTCATTAATGTGATTTAACTATTCATCCAATGTGGTGTATAAAAAAAATATTCACACCATCTATAAAGTGACGAATAGCTTCACATCAAAACAACTATTATCAGAGTCGATGGTTACGACTCTAATTGCCCTACAATCTTACACTAAGGGGAGCATGGTAATGTAATAGTGACTCACACTTGAGAGGACTCCACTAAATTCATTTATCGATTAAAATTTATGTGGATCCCACTAAATTGGAAGTGAGACTCATATTTTTAGTGGACCCCACATAAATTTCAACCAATAAGTAAGTGTTGTTGAGAACATTTTTATATACCACATATAACAAAAGTTGTTTTACTTTGACAAATAGTGTAAACTTAGATGAGAATATACAACTAAGTTTCTAAAATAAAGTTCATTTGGTTTTGGTCCCTATAATTTCATTTTGTTGATTTTAGTTATTAAGCGTAAAGAAATAGAATGGTTTTATTCCCTATCGTCAACCTCTCTTACAAAAGATGTGAATCAGCTAAAAGAGGGTGGCATAACCGTTTGACACATCATCAACCTTGCCCTAGTGTCATCCTACGTGGATATTGAGTCCAAGTTGCATGCCATGTAAGCACTACATATAGAGGATGTCTCTCATGAGAAAACTCTTTTTATATGAAAACGTAAGAATAAATCACGACTGTTAAATCTAATCATTAATGTTCAAGATTAAAACATGAAGTGAAGTCGTGCATATATACGTAACAGAGCACTTAGTCTAGTGGTAAGGGCTTGGTGGTTTATGTTTCATGTATGATGTGTCGAGTTCCGAATCTTTTGTATCACATTTTAGGAACATCACCCTCTGTTAGTTGAATCACGTTTTTTGTAATGGCGGTTGACGACAAGGATTAAAACAAAACTTTTGTATCACACTTTAGGATTTGTGACATTGTCACGTTAGCTGGTTACATGGCATATTAAATAGACTCAATATCCATATAGGAAGACACTAGGGCAAGGCTGATGATATGTTAGACGGACATGTCACCCCCTATAAACTGAATCACGTTTTTTTTAATGGAGGTTGACGGCAAAGACTAAAACAATCATATTTATTTGCACAAAAGAACTAAAACCAACAAAATGGAAATATAGGAACCAAAACCAAATACCAAATGACTCATATTTTATAGTCAATCTCGAATATATTTAAACCTTTAATTTAACTAAAACATTAAACCTTTAATTTAACTAAAACATTAAAGTCAGGCGTGCAAATTTTTTTTTTTAATTTTACATTGGTAAGGACTAAGAGGAACAAGTTAAATCTATTCACTTTGTCTCTTTTTAATCAAATCCCTTCATCATAAGGGAAAGAAGTAGAACCAATCCATTCATCCCCAATAATGAACTCTGAAACTGTGAAGTTATAGGCATCATTGTAATCCATTAAATGGTACCCAACCCAATTCACTCTGTTCTCTGTCCCTGCCCCAGGACCATAATTCTCATACTCTCCATAATACAAAGCGTCCAAGCCTTCATCATCAGAATCAGACCACTTAGTCCACCCTGTAGGGTCAATAAACTCATCAATGTAGGACTCAAGGAACACAGTACGAGAATACACCCTCCATGGCCTCCCTAGGTAGCTCTTGAAGCTGCTAGAGTTTGAATGCAAATCATTTGTAGCTAAAATTGAACAGTTTTGGATTGAGATTCCAGTGTCCTCATCAAGGGAATCTCTTGATTGTGCAGTGATCACAGTGAATTGGCCAGGTAGTGGCATTCTAGACACAATATTACATGCTTGTAACACCACTGCTGCATTGCCAAATATGAAATCTATGGTACCAAAAATGTCACACTCTCTATAGAATTGCCTGAAGGAGTGTACATAAAGAGTGTCTTGGTAACCATACATGCTGCATCTGTAAAAAGCAGTTAAATCTGCATCCACTCTCAGTGCAACTGCTTGATGCTTCTCTGGCCCTGCCTTGTTCTCAAAAGCTATGTCACGTGCTAGAAAGCCCTCTCCTGAGACCGCTGAAAAAGAAGAAAAAATGATCATGCAATTGAAATGCTGGGGACTTCAGTAAGAAACATGGGAAATTTTCAGTTTCAAGTTAAGACTATATTACAAAGATGTACTAGTACTATTAGTGTGTGTTTTAAAATCCTTCAACAACTGATTCGAAGTGAATAGCTTGAGTGTCAGAGTTAATTCAGATGAAAGAAAATCTGATCGAAACTTGCTATAATACATATCAGGCACATTGGTAGCTCAATAAAGGTTTTACTTACCTAAAGTTGCAGATCTGAAAGTGGTCCAGCCATCAATAACACTTCTATTGCCAGTAATGACAGTGACATCACTTCCATCACCAAGCAGAACAATATTTGTCTTATAACTTGGGATCTCCACATTTTCCTCGTACAACCCTTCTCTGACATAGATTATTGTCCTGTAAAAGCTGTTATTTGGAGCAAAATCAATGGCTTCACTGATTGTACTAAAGTTCCCTGTTCCATCTGCAGCCACAACCAGCATAGGCACTTCATCACTGATTTCAAGGTCTTTTTTGCTTGGAAACCATGTTGATGAAGGAGCACTTTGGTCAGGCTTAGGAAGCATTGAAAGAGAGTTACTGACATGCTTGTAAGTGTTGATCACAGAGTCCACAAGAACTGGCTTCAGGGTACCAGAAGCAGAATCTAAGCTTTCTAAACATGTGTTCCTGTTGGTGAGTGCTGCACTGAGGTAGGTTCTTGCATCAACTAGTTTCCTCGTGTTTTTGGAACGAACCCCAGATAATGATCTTTTTAAGGAAGCCAAGGTGGATTGTTGGAGTTCTCTGCAGTCTTGGATTGTTCCTCTTTTGTTCTCTTTGATGTTTGAGTGTTGTCCTGCATGGTTGAAAAGTTCAGATAGCTTTGTGGTTTCTGATATTGCTGCTTGGAGGGACTGAAGGAGGGTGTTGATGATGTTTGGATTGATGTTTATTGAGATGGAAAGCTTGGATGAGTTGAAGCAAAGTTCTGGGTATGGAGTGGTTCTGCAGAAAGATTTTAAGGAAGAGAGGTTTGCTTGCAATGTTGCTGTGGATGCATTGGAGGAGTAGAAGAAGATTGTTAAGAGGAGGAGGAGGAAGAGTTTAGGAGATGAAGTAGCCATGAAATTTCATGAAAACTAAAAAGAGAAAAAAAATGTTGAAATGGATTCACAAGATGAAGAATTTCAGTATTCCTCTAAATAATATACCTAGTGAACATTGATTAGAATCTAAAACAACACTGACTTTTGTTTTTTAGTGTGTTGGTAGAGTGGTGGATACAAAAGCCATTATACTTCTACCCAAAACCATACTATGGACCTTCTAGCTAGAATTGATTTTGAAACCTAAACTGGTTTGTAAAAGCTAATTACATTTTGGACCTTCTCATAATCAAGTTAGCAAGTTTTGAGTTTAAAAAAAAAAAGTTTTGCAAGTTTTGGCACGTTGTTCTCATGCAATTTTGCAATCACAAGTTTGAGCTGTGGAACCAATGTCTTTGTAAAAATGATAAGTAAGGTTAACTAGTACAAACATTAGATCTACAAACTGTGTTCGGACCCTCCCTAAATTCCGCGCAAAGCGAAAACTTTATAGCACCAAATTTACCTTTTACTCTTTTCTCATAACCAAACACACTTTTAACCATTTTTTCTTTTAGGAGAGGGGCAATTCTCAATTGAATTGCCTATTTGACTAGGAAGCATGAAAAATCAGTTTATGAACAAGGATGCATGATGCACAAAAATTAAAACATGCCATAAAAAATTTCCAAGATTCCGCTTTTGGTGGGTCACATGTTTTGTTTTACTTGAAGATCAACTCTTCTACTATTTCCAGGTAGAATGAGAAAGCTAAGACTAATAAGACTAAGGAGAAATAAATAAATAAAGGGGAACAATATTTTCATCAAGTTGATGGTGGGAAGTTGCTCTCAGAGGATACTGCAATATATGATGTAGGTCGGTGAAAGAGAATGATCTCAGACAGGAAAACATTGACTCCTTTTTATACGGTAATAATATAGTAGGTTGCTGTAATTTAATTGTAGGGAAATTAACAACGAGTTTCTTACCGGAAAAATGTTTTGCATTTGTCCTTATAATGTCTCTGTCGGAGCTCGGGCTCTGGTGAGCGTTGGCGCGTCACGCTAACTAGTTTAATGAGTCTGACGTAGATTTTTTTTATTTTTTACAGCTTACCACATCAGAAAATAAATAAAAATAATAAGTTTACCCAAATTAAATCTAATTACTAATTAACTTTAATAAATCTAATTTAACTTAATTTAACAATAATTAACCTAACTTATTCATGAGCCAACACTGGCCTCCAATCTCTCTTGATTCCCGTCAACCTCACTACGATTAGGAACTCAATATATATTATTAACCCCTCATTTCTGTTTTGGGTTTTTATAGCTAGCGGTGAAAATAATGCATGTCACCGTTACCCTATAAATAATGTCTTTATAGAGTCACAATGTCCTTAGATGATATCCTTCTTAACTTTTATATGCTTAATTAATAATTTAGTATGAAGCATACTGGTGAATATACCTACCCTCAAACCCGTCATTTATATTTACTCAGCTTTTAGATCTAGTTACATTAAATTATGTAAACTTTTACAAACTAGTATTATAATTCTGCTATGTATGCAATGCAGGTGCATAGAAGATGTAAAACAAGCATTTTTTCAAAGAACATATATATTTTGCAACTTGAGCTCTGTGCCGTAAAATCACGAGATAAGTTAGAATGTGTAGGTCACTAGGTGCACAAAGTCTGCCAAAATCTCACATGTATATCTTAATGAAAGTTGAACATATTATATAAAATTAAGTCACGAAGTCGGTTCATAATCATATATTACTATCAATTTAGAAAAAACTTATACACCATTCTCATTGCCGTTTTCCTTCATAATTTGCAAATAAATAATTATTTAGTGTAAACAAATAATAATGAGTTTTGAGATTAAGATTTTTCACTGGTTCAGGGTGGGTTTAATTTTATGCTTTAAAAATTTTAAAAACAAAATTTATTTCTTAGTTTTTATGAATTCAATTTTAGTTTTTTTTTCAACTTTTATAATTTCTTTTCAGCTTTGTAAATTTGCAATAATCATTATTATTGTAAGGTATCCTTTTGCAATAAAGTAGCAGTATGTTTTTAGTGGATGCTAAAGTGTTGGTATCAGAGCAGTTCAGTCCGTGTGGATGCTAAAGTGTTGGTATCAGAGCAGTTCAGTCCAAGACGGACTGATACTGCATATGGAGAGTAGAGTCTAGAAAACATGGCTTAGGATTGTGTGCCCATCAACAAGATTTTGTAACTTTTGGTTGTTTTGGTTAAGAGTTACGGGCTTGGCCAACCCGGTAATTTGTTCCTGGCATGATAAAGTCACAAAATATCTAGATGTGTGGACGTCACCATTGGGTAGAGGATTGCTAATAATGGTCGTAATGTGGTTCCGTCCACGTTATGCTTGTTACTTGACACCGAAAGAATCCAGGATAGGAAATAGAGTGATTCTTGGAATCTAAAAAAGAAGGTCCTAAAGGTTAGGGACCTATGGAAGATCGAAGTTGAGAACACAGTTAATGACTGTAAAGTGATAGAGGTGTTAAGGGATACGATGTCCATCCTAGTGGATGAAGAGTTCCTTGATGGGAACTAGTTTTCTCTTACTATGTGAGGAGAGGTAAAGTGATGGATCAGAGTTTCACATTAGTTGGTGGGATCTGTGTGCCGCAAGGATTTGTGGAACTAGCAAAACCACAAGAGTTTGTAGGATTAGTGTACCACAGGAGATTGTGGAAGTGTATGCCATAGGAGCTATAAAATCCAACAAAGGAAAGAAACAAAGAGCTGACAAACCTACTCTTAACAACTTGAAGAACATCCCCAACCAAGTAGTTGAAGATACCATGTGGGTATCAGAATAACTGATTTAAGGATGTTGTTGTGGCTTGTAATGTGCATAAATGGATTGTGTGTATGTGTGAAACTGCTTGATTTATGCATAACCCTAGGCAGATGACCTTATGGTAGAATGTTGAGTGTTATGCAGCGTGCCACTGCTAATCAAATGATTTGAACCTTTCTGCTCATGATTAGGCCAATTTATTGACGACCAAGTTTAACAGAGGTATTTTGGTGCACCTTGTGCACAAGACCTTCTCTGTCTTGTGTCTTGACCCTGTTTGAAGGAAATTGTGTGATATACAAGGATAAGAATCAGCCCAACTTGTGCTTATCCTGTTGGAAAGTAAAACATGTCTTGAAGGTGCAAAGTTTCGAAGTTGAAAGTTGTCCTTCCTTAATGATCTTTTAAGACCATATGTGGTATTATAAATGTGTATCACAATTTGAATCAGGCAAGGAACTTCGGAGTTAAAAGAAGAATCCAATCCTGATGTTAGGAGGAAGTTTGTCTTGTAGGAAATGATTCAAGTCTAATGCTTAAGTCTAAGCGTGATAATGGGAGTTTGATCGTTAAGAGTGTACCTTACTCAACCTCATTTCTCAAGTTGCAAGAGCAACAAGAGCTCCTCTATGCAATAATATGCTAACTATGCCAAGTTGGCTAGTGAATTGTGTTATGTTGAAGAGATCTAAAGCAAGAAATGTGACCAGCGAGACTTCTTTGATTCAGTTTAAGGCCTTAAGTTAATGTGACTTTTGACAAATGAGTCTACATGAAGTGAATCTTAAGGCCACGAAGATTGTACATGACGAAGACTTTGGTGAAAACAAACCAGCGTGCTTGTGGTTTCAAAACAAAATTCGTGTACTCAGGACGAGTCAGTTTCCCCAACTCTGTATACGAATTTCTTTTCTGATGAGAATCTCTTGTGAGACCACTAATGTTGAACAATTCCATTAAGTGACTTGAATTCGTAGAAGTCAAAGTTTTAAGGTTGGAGATAGTCCTAAGAACTTCTTTGTGCCTGAGAGACTACTTGTTCATGGGTTATTCCAGAAACTTGAGATGGACTCCAACCTGCTCTTATCATTAATCATATTTGTACTGATGAAGGTCTGATCTCCGTGCTTTAAGCAATCCAGCCGTGCCTGAGGAAATGTCCGTAAATGCTAGCCCACTCTTTTACTATTTCATTCTTTGAGATTGTCATGTTCCTAAGAAGTTATTCAAACCTTGCTTGGAAGTTAACTTAACTCAACCATGCTAGTTCTAAACCTTGCTTGATATTCGTGATCTACTCAGCCTTTCTTGCTAATCCGGTTAGTACTACAAATGTACTTCGATACTCTAGCCATTTGTTTTGAGTATCTAACTTGTTGAAGCCATCAAATGTCCTTCGAGGCGACTGTGTTCGACATGAAAAGCCTTACAAGACTATATTGTAAAGTCAGACGAGGATGTGGAATCCTTAGGTCATCCTTGTTCTCCAACTCAGAATTGAATTTCGCCGGGCGAAATTCCTAAAAATGTGGGAAGAGTGTAACATCCTGGCTTTTCGATTGCTTGTGAGACACGTACCATACGTGTATGTCAAGGTGATAATTAAGAGTAATGTATTAGTGTAGTGTATAGTTGAGTGATTTGCTTATGTAATGTGAGTGGTGAGGATGAGAATGAATGTAGTAACAAGTGATGATGTTGAGGACGTGGAGTGAGCGAGTGTGTGAGAAAAAGATAAAGAAAAAAATAGCAGTGTGTTTTTAGTGGATGCTACACACGAGAAGGAGGTGTATGTGGATGTTATCTGGTGGCGCGAGACACTAATGGTGGAGGGTGGTAGTGACAATAATGGTGGGTAGTAGTGATGATGGCGGTGGGTGGGTGGTGGTGATAGCAGTGGTGGCTATGGTGGTGGCGGTCGTGGTGGGTGCTGGAGGTGGTGGTTATGGCGGTGCTGGAGGGTGGTGGTAGTGGTGAAGAATGGTGGTGGTGTGGAGGGTGATGATGGTGGTAGTAGTGGCGATAGTTGGTGGTAATGGTGGTGGTTGTGATTGTGGTGTCGGTGGCTTTGCCATACATAGATTTCAGTATCCATGCAGGTTCAAGCATAAATAAGCACTTCCCTTGTATTCATGTTTTTGGCAGCCCTGGCCTAAACCTTGTTGGGTGCTGGGCCCATTAGGTGGTGGCCTGAAACTACAACCGAGTGGATACAAACAAGCACTCTTTTTTGGTACAACAAACAAGCACTCTACCACGCCTTTAGTTAAGATGTCATAAGCACCTTCTAATTATAACCCGATTTCTCGTGCAGTGATTTGCCCACCACACCAAATAAACTCATCCCACAGAGAATATTTTGCCAGATTGATAACAAATTGTTGAGGCTCATTAATGCTAAGTACAAAACTCTTTAATGCATATAACCCTGGATAAAGTAATGGAGATGCAAGAGTTTTATGAAGTGGCATAAACAATTATATGAAAAGAAATATATATTGAGGTTATCATATATTGACTTGTGAAAAATCTGAGCAGTATACATAATAGTTCGTTAACTTATGTACCCATGAATACTTCTCTTTAAATGAACTGAAAATAAACTCAAATGTGAATTTCCCCCTTTTGCACAAATTTGGCTTTCTTAGTTGTTCAAAATTAACTTTGGAAGTAATTGTTTTTTTCATAAAAAAATTGATTATGCTAAAAGTTAGTTTAAAAGTAAAAGTTATTTATGTTTAAGACTTTTACAAGAAAAATGATTTCTAAAGAAAAATATTGTATGGATAACTTTTATTAATATATACATATATATATATATATATATATATATATATATTAGTAGTAGTAAATTAAGAATGCAAAGGTTCGCATAGTTTTTTTTTAAAAAACTTTCATGTCAGTTTATCAATTAAATTAAAAATAATATATATATATATATATATATATATATATATATGATATTTCAACGTTTACAATAAAATGCTTAGAATTATTATAAATTGTATATGGGCTAGCAGCTGATAGATGGACTTAAAGGTTTGGACTTAGACTCTCAAAGCGAGCGACTTATGTCATCAGAGATGACATAGTTTGCCATGTGGCTTGCCGAAGACCATCATATTAAAGATACTTTAAATCTTTAAATAGGTCAAGGTGCACCCCTCATATATCATATAAGGCACGTGCAGAAATGTCGTGCAATAGGTTAGAGTTAATGATGTATTAAAGATGATGAATTGCCCTCTAATTAAATATGTTCACTCGAATACTAAAAAAGATTAAATTTAGAATTCTTGTCTGATTTATGAGCTTGGTCTCTTGAGATTCACTCGTGAACAATATGAGATCGAAAAAATATGCAAAATGTACACATTGCCACATCCATCCCCAACAAAGAAGAGAAAACAGTATATATGTAGTTTCACATTGAAATCTCTTCCATAATTATTTATTGCCTTGAATCTTTGTTCTTAATTTGATACAATTTGAATAATATTAGCTTCTATCAGTACACAAGTTTTCCAGAAATTGTTTCAAGATATGAGTCCAGCAGTGTAAAATACACCTCTGGAAGGCAACCAGAGATCCCCCTGAAGAAATTGTTCCACAGTGAACTCACTAGCCTGGCTAGAATTCAATACATGGTACCCTCGCCATTTCACCCTGTTACCCACACCCGCACCCGCTCCATAATTCTCGTACTCGCCATAGTACAACGTGTCATCAAAACTCTTATTTTCATTCCACTCTAACCACCCTTCCGGCGTTATCACCTCACTCATGTTGGATTGCATGAAAACTGTTCTTGAAAAATTCTTCCAGGGCCTTCCAAGGAACGTTTGGATGGAACTAATTAAAGGTTGAAGGTCAGAATCTGCAGTGATGCTGCAGTTCTGGAAGGAGAAGCCTGATGTTTGATTCGGGCATGTTCGACTTTGAGCGGTGATTGTGTTTTTCTGATTTGGCAAGCATTTCCTGGCTATGATTTTACAGTTTTGGAACACTACGGCGGCGTTGCCGCAGATGAAATCCACCGTGCCGGTGATTCTGCATTCTTTGTAGAATTGCCGCTGGGAGTGAGTGTAGAGGCTGTCTTGGTAGCCGATGATCTCACATCGGAAGAATACTGAGAGGTCGGAGTCTGATCTTAGTGCCACTGCTTGTTCTTTCTCTGGGCCTGCAGTGTTCTCAAAGGTGATGTCTCTTGCTATGAAGCCTATAGCACTCACAGCTACACATGCAAAAGAAGAAATGGAATTGTGTTAGGATGTGGATTAATATCGTGCTATTAGTTCATGTTTATAATGCTTCAAGAAGCGAGGGATAGAGAGAAAAATGAAGTGTTTATGGGTGTTTATATGTGTATGAATATAAGAAATGAGAAATGATTGATGGTAGAGAGTGAGTGGTGTCTCCTTACCAAATGTAGCTGTTCGGAATGTTGTCAGGTTACCATCAACGTGGTTCCGGTTACCAGAAATAACTGTAATATTCATGCCATCACCAATCATCATGATGTTCCATTTCTTCTTCTTGATCTCAACATATTCTTCATAAATGCCCTTCTTCACATGTATCACATGACGTTTCATGCTGTAGTCAGGTGCCGCCAGCACGGCTTCCATCACCGTCCTGTAGTTCCCGCTCCCATCCGCAGCCACCACCGCATCCGGCGGACCAGCCTGTAGCAGAAACTTCTCATCCTCTGCTTTGACCCACGAAGGAAATTCACCACGGTTGCTAATGCTTGAAGGAACTGAAACAGGGATCACATGAAGAAGTAGCTCCTTCACCAACGACTTCACTTCCCCGAGTCCACCTGATACTACAAGATCCTTCACATTGCTGTTTGTACCTTCGAATCCGTCAACGCAAGTCTCTTGATAAGATAGTACAGCACTTAGCCATGTTCTCAAATCAGAGCTTAAGTTCCCAGTGGCATTATACTTCCCTGAAATGTAAGAACAGGGGAAAATATAGAGTTTGAGAGATAGCAAACAATTGTGTTTAATAACTTTAAGATATGTAAGAACAGGGGAAGAACAGAGCATGTTAGAAAATGTGAGAACTGGGAAAAACAGAGTATGTTAGAAAATGGTGGTGTTAGTAGTAAAAATGATACCTTGGGTGGCGGAAATAGAGAATGTAAGATCTTCGGCAGCCATGTCAAGCAAGTCTAGACAGTCAGAAATGGCGCTTGAGAGATGAAAGTCATGAAGAACTCCGGTGAAGGATGAGAGAATGGATGAGACTTTTTGCAGAAGAGTAATGACTTCGTTTGCAGAGTCAATGAATCTGGTTGGAGAAACACTGAGGCAGGCTGAGGCTGAGGCTGAGAAATCAGTGACGGCAGCAGCACAAGATGGGGTGGTGCAGGGTTGGAGAGACAGGATTAGCAAGAGGATGAGTGTGGGAGTGAGTGTTGAAGTGAGAGCCATTTTGGCAAGTGAGAAGTGAGAGATGGTGATGAGTATTTAAAGGGAGAGAGATTCAATGGTATGTAGCTGTGAGAATTTCAGTGGGTGAGCTCTGAAATTGAAATGAAGTAAAGAACAATGAATGTGTCATATAATTTCATCTTCACACCACATTTCAGGGGCGTGGATGTGAGGCTGATGAAATAAATTAGGAAATGGAGGAAAAGTATAGCCTGAATATGAAAAAGAACAAACTCAGATAAAACTAGAGTCACACTCTCTATTTCATTTTCTCTCTTCGCATTTCCATTAGATAAAAGAAACAAAAATGATTGGTGTTAAAATAGAGTGATATTTGTACTAGTCATTTCTCTTTAGTTTAGTTTAGGATAATACTCATATGTAAAGCTTTATTTTCCAGCTGTAACCATATGTTAGTTACCAGCTACAGCTACAGCTACAGATCTATAACTTTCTTACTATTTTAGATTTGTTACCGACTATATAAGGCTTGTACTAGTACACTCTTTTCATATGGTGTACCGATTATTTTCGCGGTTCTTTCTTTGCAATATGTGGTGGTTAAAAACCACCACAAATCACAAGTGTCTTGGTGTCTGCCAAGAAATTGGTTCATGAATTAGCGTTGTGAAAAAAAAAAAAACTTCAACTTTACCATGAACAACAACAAACAAACAACAAAAGTTTTACCCGACTAAGTGAGTTTGAACATATGGATCACAATATGCTATTGAGCACGAGCATAAGGTAGATTATGAAATGTCTTATTAATAATGAGATTATTTTTAACAACTTTCTAAGTTAAAAAAAATGATGAAATGAGAGATAATTGATGTCACTTTCTTAAAAAAAATGGTAGGATCACTAAGTTTCATATAGTTGACCCTTTGGATATATGGTCATTTTCTTGTGTATTTTAGGATAGTTTAGTAGGTTGTTTGGTAACTCTCATGCATTTTAGTCTAAGTTCATGCATTCTTGATTTTTTTAGATTTTGTTTTTTAGGATTTCAAGGTATTTTTTATGTCTTTTTTTATAGATTAAGTCTATGAAAATTATGTTTGGCTAATTTTTCTTGTATTAGGGGTGACGTAATTAACTGTATTGTTATATTTTGATTTTGTTTCTATTTAATATATATATATATATATATATATATATATATATATATATATATATATATATGGGTCTTTGTGTGTAAATGACTTTCCCTTTCTCCATGAATCTCTTCTCGGCTTTTATTACACCTGAGTGCATGCGATAACATTAACATCGTCTGAGGCAGAATATATATATTGTTGATTCTTATACAGCTTGTCAGGCTTTTTGGCTTGATGAATAACTGAAGAAGTTGCAATTGAAGTAAGAAAGCCTCTGAGATTGTTGGTTGATAATATCTCAGTTGTTAACCTAGGAAAGAATCCAGCTTCAAATGGAAGGAGCAAGCATATAGAAATTAGATTTCGTATTTTGAGGGATCAAATGAATAAAGGAAAGCTTGGGATGGTTTATTGTTCAACTGAGGAACAAATCACAAATGCTTTTACTAAAGCAGTAAGAGTTGATAGGTTTGAAAAGTTAAGAAATTAGGTGTTGCATCCCTCGAGTATTTGAATCAAGGTGAAGTGTTGTTAGTAATTCAAATAACAGTTAGGGTCAGTTTTGTCAGGTAACTGACAGCTGAGATTGTTAGTTGTGTTTGTTAAATCTGTTAGGAATAAGGAGAGATATTTCTACAAAAAGTACATGTATTACATTCATTAGAGAGATAGAATACTTCTTTCTCTTACATAGTCTCTCTGTAAATTGTTCTTCTTTCAATAATTTCTATCTCCAACAAGTACATGTACCTTTACATTGAAACCTTCCATAATTATTTATCCCCAATCCAAGAAAGAATAATCTTTAATATACTTAAGGTGAACATGAACCCTTCACCCTTTTCTTTCAATCTTGTTCTTAATTTGAATAATAATAATAATAGTAACTTGTATTAGCTAGGTACAATACAACATTTGAAGATTCTTTTAAGCTATCAATCCAGCAGTGTAAACTACACCTGTGGAAGGCAACCACAGATTCCCCTCAATAAATTGAGCCACAGTGAAGCTACTAGCCTGGCTAGCATCATTCAATACATGGTACCCTGGCCAATTCACTCTCTTAGCCACTCCAGCACCCGCTCCAGAATTGGCATACTCGGCATAGTACAACGTGCTATCAAAACTCGTATTCCACTCTAGCCACCCTTCTGGACTTATCACATCACTTATGTAGGATTGCATGAAAACTGTTCTTGAATAAGTCTTCCAGGGTCTTCCAAGGTATGTTTGGGTGGTGCTGATTGATGGTACAAGTTCAGAATCTGCAGTGATGCTGCAGTTTTGGAAGGAGAAACCAGTAGGTTGATTCGGGTCGGTTCGACCTTGTGCTGTGATTGTGTTTTTCTGATCTGCCAAACCTTTCCTGGCTTGGATTTGACAGTTTTGGAACATGGCAGTGGCGTCGCCAAAGATGAAATCCACCGTGCCGGTGATCCTGCATTCACGGTAGAATTGACGCATGGTGTGAGCGTAGAGGCTGTCCTGGTAGCCGGAGATCCCACACCGGAAGTACACGGAGAGGTCGGAGTCTGATCTTAGTGCTACTGCTTGGTGTTTCTCTGGTCCTGCGGTGTTCTGGAAGGTAATGTCTCGTGCTATGAACCCTCTACCACTGACAGCTACACATGCAGAACAAAAAGGAATTGTGTTAAGACTTAAGATTTGTAATTGCACCACATGCTCATTTATTTGGTCTTAATTAGCTGTTAATTGTGGACATGAATTTGAGGGCCTACAACTTGTTTGAAAGTTGAAACTCTATTTAAGGACAGTATACCAATCAATATCTTTCATTAGCTATTATTTAGGTAAGTAATTCAGTTATTTATTGCAAAACAGTAACCTAACAAATTACTAAAATACTCCATCCCTCCCTAATTAGCTTAATTACATGTTTTTTTTAAAAACGTAATTATCCCCTTAAGATAGAGAGTATCGTCCAAAGAAACGATTCTCAAGTTACAAGGTAAGATTCCTAGTTAAAGATGCTTGTCAGAGTCAGCAGGTTTCTACACTTCTCAGTTCATGCTGATGCCTCCAAATATATATTTATACAACCAAAATATAAACAGTATAAACACCTAAAAATACCTAATTTTTCTCTCTATCTCTCACTTCTTATCCTATCACATCATATGTCACATCCATTACTTCTCTCTATTCTCTTCCTTTATCTCTCTAGGTGTAGACACCTAAGAGTGGTCTATGAATCACAAATCTTATACAACTTATCACACTCTAATTTGTACACTTATTTTATAGTTTTCATATTTTTGTATCCCATTTCTCTCTTCCACTCATGGGAGGATCTATAATATTCACACTAAGTTCACACACAAAATTTATATTTATCCCATATATAAATACAGTTCAAAGTTTTTTTCTCTCCTTAAAAAGTGTACTAATTTTGGAGAATATGTGTGTATATAGAATGACCATTATAAGTTTATATAATTGAATTGGTTACATAGGAAATGAGACAGGAAACTGCGACTGCGACTGCGACTGACTAACAAAAGAGAAGAGAAACGATTAATGGCAGACAGTGAGTGGTGTATCCTTACCGAATGTAGCCGTTCGGAATGTGGTGAGGCCGTCAACGTAGTTGCGGTTACCAGAAATAACTGTAGCATCCATGCCATCGCCAACTATCATGATGTTCCATTTCTTCTTCTTGATCTCAACATATTCTTCATAAACACCCTTCTTCACATATATCACATAACGTTTCATGCTGTAGTCAGGTGCCGCCAGCACCGCATCCATCACTTTCGTAAAGTTCCCGCTCCCGTCCGCAGCCACCACCGCATCCGGCGGCGCACCCACCCCAGTTGCCTGCAGCAGCAGCAGCTTCTCATCCCCTGCTTTGACCCAAGAAGGAAATTTACCACTCTTGGTGCCGCTTAACGGATCCGAAACAGGAACCACATTAAGAAGTAGCTCCTTCACCAATGATATCACTTTCCCAAGTCCACCTGATACAAGACCCTTCACAATCCCGTGTGTACCTTCGAATCCTTCAATGCAAGTCTCTGGATGCGATAGTGCACCACTTAGCCATGTTTTCAAATCATAGCTTAAGTTCCCAGTGCCATTATTCTTCCCTGAAATGTAAAAACAGGGGGAAAACAGAGTATTTAGAAAACAGCAATGCTATATTTCAAGAAATACTGATGTACCAAAGCTAAATGTGTTAATTTGATGGAAATCATGGGATATTGAGAGATAACTACCACTTAATGTGTTCCGTTAATTTTACCATTTTTTGTTAGAAAATGTAAGAACAGGGGAAAACACAGAGCATGTTAGAAAATGAAAGAACAGGCTAAAAACAGAGTATGTTACAAAATGGCGATGTTAGAGGTACAGATGGCACCTTTGGGGCTGTGGGTGGCGGAAATAGACCATGTGAGATCGTCGGTAGCCATGTCAAGCAAGTCTAGACAGTCAGAAATGGCGCTTGAGAGACGAAGGTCGTGAATAACTTTGGTGAAGGGTGAGAGAATGGATGAGACCTTTTGCAGAAGAGTAATGACTTGGCTTGCAGAGTCGACGAATCTGACCGGAGACACTTTGAGGCAGGCTGATCTTGAGAAACCGTTGACGGCAGCAGCAGAAGTTGGGGTGGTGCAGGGTTGGAGGGAAAGGATCAGCAAGAGGATGAGTGTGGGGGTGAGTGGTGAAGAGAGAGCCATTTTGGAAGGAAGAAGAAGAAGAAGAAGAAGAAAAACAGAGTTTTGGTTAGGATGCAATGGCAAGTGAGAAGTGAGAGATGGTGATGAGTATTTAAAGGGAGAGAGATTCGATGGAATTTAGCTGTGGGAATTTCAGAGTGTGGGCTCTGAGATTGAGAAGAACAGTGAACGTGTCATATTCTTTCATCTTTACACCACGTTTCGGTGGCGTAAATGTGAGGCTGATAAAATAAATAAGAAAATGTAGAAGAAGAAGAAAAAAAATTGAAAATGAAAAAGAACAATCAATCTAAGAGAGGATTAGAGTGACTCTTGTTCGGCACGCGATACATAAAATTTCATGAGATTTTCACATTGGAAAAAGAGAACAAACTACAAGCAGATTGTATACTACTTAGTTATATCACATTGTGAGAGACTATTGAAGTTGTGACCATGACTAAATCAATCATCAACATTGATTCAAAGCTGGGCCACAACTACAAGTGGATTGAACAACCTCTTGCAGAGAGTAGAGAGTGGAGTTAACCATTTGTCTTATGGTTCACAAACGATAAGAAGAGTGACATATCTTTCACCCAAATGCTAAAATCATAAGTGGCTGGATACTTTCTTTTGTATTTAATGTGAGATTTCTTACTCACATTAATATCCCAACAATCTTTCTCTCAAGTGTGAGTTCATTTACAGAGGAACTCTTTATATACTTGCACCGTCGTTAGGCTTGGTAATAGACATCAACGAGACACGTCTGATCTCCATATTGTCAGGAATACTTTCGATTCAGGAAGTTGTCACAATGGTCCCACCAACGATCAACTCTTATACCACTGTTGGGCCATGAAAATCATGAAATCCTGGGAGATCTCCACATTGGACTAAGAAAGCAAAGGACAAGTGAATTGAACAACATATCTTTCACCCAAAATCTTAAGACATTTAGCGTATAAGTCCTCTCACTTATAATTGGCTCAACACTCCATTTTTCATCCAAAATGAAACTTCTTACTCACACTTACTTTTTCAACAATCTCCTCATCAAGTGCGAGTTCATCTCAAGCGGAAACCTTCACATACTTGTACCACTGTTAGGTTTGGCCATCAACGGGACACACCATTTGTTCTCCACTTTGTAAGGAAAAGTTTTGATACAATATAAGCCGTTATGATGGTCACACAACCATCGAGTCTGATATACCATTGTTGGACCGCGAAATATGCAAAACATCAGCACATTGCCACATTGGGCTAAACAACAAAATGCAAGTGGATTGAACATCTCATATCTTTCATTCTAAACCTCAAGACAATGCGTGTATGGGTTTTCTCACTTATAAAATGTGCAACACTTTCTTTTTCATCAATATGAGACTTCTTACTCACACTAGATATCCAGGGTATTCACTATCGGTGCTCATACTAAGCAGTAAATGGTTGATTAAGAAATGTGCTTAATTGATTATCATGGGTGAGGATTGAACACTGACCTCATGGTCAAGCGATGAGGGCCAGCAAGCACAGCACCACAACTTGTGATTATGTTCTCTCCTCTTGTTAGTTTTAAGGAAACTACTACAAGTTACTAAACAAAACGCAAGAAACGATAATTTCATATAGAGAAATGATTGTTGGCACGAGACGAATTTCATCTTTACCATGTGTCTTTACTTGATTGGTTATTAAAATTTCCAACCAGAAAACATGTTGTATGGCCTTCAAGTCTTGAAATTTAAAATTAAAAAATACACCATTTGTTGCATTTGTACGAGGAGTCTCATGCCATATAACATGACTCTTTTATAAAATGTTTACTTATCATAATCACATGTTTCATTTTGGTAATGTATACCATAACTATTTTATATTTCATAATAAATAGTGACTCGGTTGTAACCGACACATTCATGTATACTATGTGATCCGTCGAATGAAATGAAAGTAAAACTCTCCTCTCAAATGTTCCTTCTTAAAATGCTAAATTTAACTTTACAAAATATGAAGAAAAAAAATACACTAGAGCTAGAAGAGAGAATGATGAAGAGATGAGATGCGTGACTCTTACAATCCCTATACGTGAACTCTAGTGGAGGGCGACATATGACTGACATGTGTAAATTGTGATAGTTTTTTTACCACCACAACCTGTAAAGTAATAAATAAAAAAATTTGTGTTTTCGGCAGTTTGAAAATGCTAAAATAGTTGCCGAGAATCGAATAATTTTCCAGACAGTAACTCTGTGACATGTCTGTAGCGGTTCAAAACCTACCACAATCACTCTGTGCGGTACCTGTATTGGTTAGAAACCGCCACAATTCACATATGTCGAACGTATGTCGCCAGTTGTGTATGTGCGAGAGTCATTATTGGAACCTAAAATATGTGGATAATTTTTTTAATATATTATATAATATTTAAAAATATATATAGTCATTGCTGATTAATCACCATTTAACCACAGTGAAATCATTAAACTCCCAATGAGAATGAGTTACTGATCCTGTTTTTAAAACATTGATTGGACCCATGCTATTGTACATATCCCTAGTCAATATTCATGAGACAAAGGAGTATGGCCGGTTCCGGAATATGATGTAAATTTCCAAAGCCAATGGTCCTATGCAGGCCAACAGGCCAAAATTTTGAATTCCACTTATATACATCAAAAAAGGAAAACCCTGGTTTAGTCCAATGCAAGTTAGTTTAGTCTACCCTACAAGGCTAACAGTTTAATTAAAGCTTTTAAAATTGCACTTTTTCAATTCCATTTCTCTATTTTTTTAAATAATTAAACCTTCTACTTTAAAAATTAAGTAGATATATTTTATTTTTCTTCCAAATTTTTTATAGATTTAAAATCTTTAAATTCAATTTTCTGTTCAAATATTTTGGGCTTTAATTACATACTATGGATAAAAAATCATCCTCGTAACTAACCATGTTGGTTTAATTGCATTTTTCTTCCCCTATTTATCGCGTGCGATTTAAATCTCCGATATTTAAAATGAACAATTTTATCCTAGATTTTATCAATGTGAGTAAATTGAGTCATTCAATCAATTCTCGTCCAATGGCTAACCGAAATGTTGAGTTGAAATTCATTAAAGCTTAGATGGCATGATATATGCTTACATGGCAATGACTTGGTAAAATCTCTTTCTATCTCTCTCAACTTCTCCCTCTTCGCCTTCCCCTTCTTGTTTTCTTCAAAGACCACCACCAAATGCCACCTTAGCCTCCACCACCATCACTTTCCCATTTTCCCAGAGATCCATGAACAATTTTCCCCAAAAGGTCAAAAGACAACACCGTTCATCTTGATATTTTCCCTGCATTTATTATAATTAGTCTAGATACGAATTCATTAAACTAATTAATATGATCAAACATATATATTAATATTACATTCATCTACCACCTTCAGCGAGTTTCGTCTCTAATATATCGACAAGTTAATGAGGTTGATGCAAACTTGATTTCCAACAAATTCTACAATTTTCTTGGAGAAGTTTCTTTCAACACAACCACCTTAATTTGTGGAGCTAGTGCCAATCAAATTGTGTTCACTTCTTTTTTATGAACTATACTCCATTTCGAATCTTTCGTCTCATTGGGTGCTTCTCTTCTTCTAAAGAAAAATTAAGATTATCTTCGACTAAATAGTCTTCGATCGTGCGTTGCCATAAACAAAAACTAGCCCTCCCATAAAAAAAAAAGGAACACCCAACTTCAAAGTACCCATAGCACGTCTCAAACAAATAAGTAATTCTTAAAGCTTTTCATATTAAGCTAGGAACAAATCACACCAGTGAAATGAACATCATATTTTTCACTCAAAAAATTAAAGTATTAGATGTATGAGTCATTTCACTTATTATTACTCAAAACTTTGTTTTTCATTAAAGTACGAGACTTTTTACTCAAATTTGGTATCCCAACAAAATACTGAATTGTGATTGATAAAAGCTTTTCCTTAGCTTTATTGAGCGTGGAATCAATTTCGATTCCCTCACATGAGAAACTAAACATGCACAATTTCTAAAGTTTTCTCCAATAAAAAAACTAAAGAAATCCAAAGTAGCATTAGTTGTTTTTTTAAAAGCTGCATGGTTAAAGAAGGAAAATGTATCACTAAATTTTGTCAGATATGTCTCAATCCTCTTGGAAAAGCCTGCCGTCCAAAAAAATAAAAATAAAGCAAAATAATATGTGTATATTTGCATGTTGGATATATCCAACCCTTACAAATATATCCATTAATCTGTCTCTTGCTTAACAGCTTAAATTTTAGAATCGTTCCTAACTTTTCTAATAAAAAGTGAAATTTAGCATATGATAAGTGAGACTGTGTTATGTTATTTACAAATAACTTGAATTTTTAATATAATTAATTTATGAAAATAGATATTCAGAATAAGAAAAGAAAAAAATTAGACATTAATTATTTTTTGGTGAGTTTATAGTATCAATCACTATCTGACAACAGTGACGCGTGGAGTGGTCGCAGTCACTATAGTATTGCTCTCATAAGTCATAAATTATTAACACACTAAATGCTCTAAAAATTAAGAAGTAATTATACACATATGACCTGCATGCAAATATGCAATAGCACTGTGACTATGCAACATATCATGAATCTGATATGTTAATAGAGAAACATCAACATTGGAGTTTTGATAATACATAACCCAGAATCCGGGCGATTCTACGCTCCCACATGACCTTCCGTGTTGAATTGGTTGTAGAATTGTAATCTGGTGGAATCGAGTGGAATCGCAGTGCAATCTTCGATTCTACTTAGGTTTTGAAATGTTGTGCATTTTTTGTATATTAGACATGTTAAGCTTTTGGTATACACAGTTTTGCTTTTGATTTACATAGAGATGTAAAGCTTTTTTTTTAGTACTGAGATGTAAAGTTTTTTTAGTAATGTAAAACTTTCTTATGGTACATTGAGAATGTAATACTTTCATTAGCTACATTGAGATGTAAAGCTTTATTTTGGTACGTTGAGATGTAAAGTTTTTTTATGGTACATTGTGGCTGTAATGTTTTCATGATGTACATTGGGATATAAGCTTTATTTTAGTACTTGAGTACTTTATTATTGACAATGACAATATTATGAATTATGCTAGTCTATTAAAGTGTTTGTTATTATGAATTTATATACATATAATATTTATGTATATTAGTAGAATTGTAACGACCGTGTTACGTTTATACGATTCTACAAGTCTACACGCCTGCTCCGTTCCTACATATTGCCCAGGGAGCACGTAGCATGATAGAAAATTAAAATTAAAGGGAAAAAGGTCCCAAACAAATGCAATAAAGCCAAAAGCGACTTGCAATTAGCTTTAGAGAACATGATCCAATGCTACACAAACGAAAACGCGGTTACAGCTAATTGATTTCAATATTTCCGTTTTGCTTTATATATGCATGCTAAAGCATAAAAGGAAAAGAAGGAAAGAAAAAAAAGGTTAATGTTAGAAAAGAATATCACAAAAACGCGGAATCTGAAATTTATTCGTGGATCTTGAATGTGATGTGGTCCATCAGTTTGACTCTGTGTTCTTTTAACTTTGGGGTTAATTGTGGCCCTTCATGCATATTTGTGGCAATCTTAATTTTGGGATATTATTACTATTTCAATGTGTAGTGATTCCGCATTAATAATTGCATATCAGTGGCTGGGTCAGTGTGTATGTTAAATTCACATTCATTCCAACAATTATGATAAAGAAACTTATTCATACAAATTTTATAAAGTCACAATTATATAGTATGTTCCTTAGAAGATACATCCACAAACAAGTTTAGATAAAAGAAGGTTTCCTTGTTATAAAATGCACAATCATATATTTAGTAAATTGATATCAAAATGCCTGGATAATAATGTAACCAAATTTTATATGGATGACAGCTAAACTCATAAATATATATTTAAACTATATTACGAATATGGGGTGGTCTAGTAATGAGTAAATTAGACACAAGTTCAAATCAAGGGAAATTATTTATTGTGAGAAACTGTTATCGCAATTGGGGTCACGGCGAGACGGCGCTGAAAGAATAAATTATTAACAGAGTCGCCTTAGTGGGAAAACATTAGAAAAAAATCTAGAAAAAGAGCAAAAAGCCTACAAAATCTAAAATTTATGTCTGGGAGTCCATTTCGCGTGGGGAAAGTGTTAGCACCCCACAGCATCCGCCTAAAACAGTACCTAAGATTAACTATGCGATCTTCCTTAGCTTTCTATCTTATTTATTTTACCCTTAAACTAAACCATTTGCCTTTTTATTACTTATTATTTATTATTTTATGAAATAAAAGAAAACATTCTTATTTTTATATTAAAGTGTCTGTCGAGAATTAACCCGTCCTACGTACTCTCATAAGAGGCGTCAATGGTTACGAAGTTCTTATATGATTAAAGTTGATTTTTAATTTGGGATGCATGGCGGGTTGCTACCGGGTCCTACGTACCTCTAAAGAGAAATCAAGATTACGTAGTTCTAAATGGTTCAAGTTGATTTAAAAAGTCTTTTTTTAAAAGGATGTTAATCTTTTTTTATTTTTCATGAAATAATATTTTTTACTTTATGAGATTTTTAATGTTTTTTTTTTATTTTCTTAAAAAGAAATTGTTATTATTTTATATTTTTAGTATGACGTAACACACGACCTTCTACAGGAATAGTCGAGCAACACACGAATTCCTATGTGTATGTGAAGAGCCGAGCTGTTACAAAACTTTTGTTTTAATATTATTTTCTAAGAAAAAGATGTGAGACACGATATCATACGCGAACAACCGAGACCACACAACATATTTGTTTTTTATTTTATTATTTAAGAAAAAAGGGCACGTCGTAAGACACAACCTCCCACATGAAGAGCGATACCTTACAACACATTTTATTTTATTACTTTCTAAGAAAAATGTGAGACACGACAACCTACGTGAACAGCCGAGACCTCTTTTTATTAAAAAAAAATTAGTTATTTAGGGAAAAGAGCAAAACATCACGAGGTAACGATATCCTACACGAACGGCCGCTACCTAGCATCGTATTTGCATTTTTTAATTTCACATGCAGTAGAGAAAAAAGAAAGGTGAAAGCGAAATGGTGAACTGAAACCCTTGATCACAAATTGCAACCAACTTTCAAACAAGATAAAGAGAATTAATCACAAACCCATTTTTTAATCAAGAACTGATTTTTATCATTAGGACCCGAATCCCATTTTTTTATATCATGAAGCAAGATTCAATTTTTACAATCAAGAACCTATTTTTATCATCAAGAAGCCATTTTTATCAAAGCTGGATATTAATGTGGCAAACAGAGACCGCCAAGAATCCGTTTTTATCAAGAACCCACTTTTATCAAGGACCTATTTTTATCAGGGGCTAGCTATTTTATTTTTTCACCCGAGCTTATTCTAGGTGAAGTGGACGCAGACTAAATCTAGTATCAACAACTGTGTTATAGTTTTCTAAACGGGTGGTGAAAAAAGTACCACACTACTATGGTAAATGATTTAAGTATAAGATTTCTTATAGTTGAGAAGGTTAAGAATTCAAGTGTAAGTTGGAGTCTTACATTAGTTAAGAATGAGTTAGATGAAAACTTTATAAGAGATGTGACCCATAAATTCAATATTCTAAAGTTTTAGATAAAAATATAATGATTATTTCTCGTGGTCGTCTTCGGTTTTGGTCATTACTATTTTCGGACCTGTCTCCCAATACTCCCAATAGAGAGATTTATATAAAGATTTTATTAAAACTATTGTTAACTATTTTAATTAGATCAAATACTAAAAATTTATTTCTCCCATTAATCCAGTATAGGAGAATATAAAAAAGCACTCAAACTAATTAATAGGTGAACACAGTACACCGAGACAAGATTTAGGCTTGGAATTAAATGGCCATTAATTCTTCTTCTTTTTCTTTTAGCAATGTTTCTCCTTGATTTCTGGTGAAGTTGTTTGATGGAATTGAACTATAACATCAATCATATATTTAGGTAAAATAAAATCAATTATATACATGAGAAAAAGTTACTTTTAACTTTTTTTTATAGGCGTTACTTTTAACTACTTAGTTTATAATGAATAGCTAATATTAGATTTAAGTAATTTTATATCTCTATGATGAATATAACTCCTCTATTTCTTTATCATGCTTTAGCATGATTCACATGTGTATGAGCACACAAAAAAAAATGACGTTTTAGTTTAAAAAATTAACATTGGTCACACCGACTCTTATTTTAATTATTAGTTTCCATTATCCGACACATTGATTTGAAATTCAAGTCCACTTAAACATAGTATCAACTCACCTTCAATTCGTGACAGCCCCAACTGCCGCTAATATCTCCAGTCGATGTAACATCTGCTTGCGCTACAAATGAATACTCTCCATTCACTATTTTGAGATTGTTTTTATTTTTATTTGTCATTTTTACAATTTTAAAAGAGCATTAATTATTTAGAGAGTTAGAATTAATTAGAGTTAAAAAATATACGTTAGAAAGTTAGAGAGCAATTTTAATAAAAACGAGAACATTAATATTATTTTTTAATACATATGCCAGAATTTTAAAATGAAGTTAATAAGGAACAAATGAATATGAAAAAAAATGGTTAGACTATTTACGATAACGTGCTAACACAAATTTTTATTAAAAATGTGAACGTAACTCTTTTTATAATTTGAAATGGAAGCCGGTGGTTCATGATTCGGTTAACTTTATCTTAACATACACTTAATTAACCATCTAAATCTACTAGCACCATGCTATTTCAAATGCTTTTCGTGAAAGAGATAAATTTCAATCAATTTCTCCAGAGTATGAGAGGATCTCTGAGGAACATGCATCTGTGGCATGCTTTCCAAACCACGAAAGAAAAATATCACCAAATAAAATTTGTCATTGCTGCCCAATTTGGTAGCAACACGCTTCTACTCTCAAGTTACTTCACGGCTTAGACTAAATATTAACTTTTGTAGCTATGCAACGTGACAAATTTTCTTTTGTTTTTGAAAGTAACGTGACAAATTATTATTATTACACTGAATGCAACTTTTAGCTATGATTGTTATCTACCATAAAAAAAATACTACGTATGACTATCTATTACTTTGATTGATGATCATATTAAACACTATAAAATTTAACAATGATAATTGGAATATAAGCAAATGATTGTAGTACAAATGTTGATTTTGATGTATATAAATGAAATAACCCGTCATTAAAATGCTACTAACATCATGTTTGATTTTAGTGAAGCTGATATATTGTAGTAAATATGCTTATGACTTAAGCTAACCATGACTTACATATACTTAATCTTAGCATTGGTTATTGACGACGTAAGATATTTTTTAACTATATTTTACTACGTGGTCAATAAATATAAATATATTATTAAATGTAAAATATCCCTGAAGGATAGCTCAAGTAGTGGCAAGAGTTGGAGACATATAAGTTGAGGAGGGGATGATCAAAAGATCAATTATTGGAAGAGAAATTTATACGGATAAAAAAAGGGTAAAATGTGGAAAAATAGAAAAAATAGTAAAAGCTAGTATGAAGTTAAATATAATAACGATTGGAGTAATTTTTTTATGTGCAATATATAGTAAAAAAATTATTATAATTTAATATTATGCCGACAACATATTTATTAAGTTTTACTTTCTAATTAATATATTCTGGATCAAACATGGTCTAAGTTTTAAAAGGTTAAAGTTTTTGAGTTTTCTAGATTTAAGGGGAAGAATGAAGGAGGAAGAGGAGGAAGAAAAGTGGATTTGTTGTTGTTTATGATTCATTGAAGATGAAGATGAGGGATTATGATTTTTTTTTGAGAATAATATTCAACATTGTTTTTTATTTTTATTTTTTATATTTTTTAATTAATTTTAAAGAAATATTCCGTTAAAATTTTAATAGAAATTGATGAAAAATCAAAAGTGCAACCGTTTGTAAACGTTAGAGACGAAAATGACTAATTTTTTTTAAAAGGACCAAAAGTGCACTTTCGTGATAATTAATGGACCAAAAGTGCTATTAAGCCATGATTTTTTTTTTGGTCAACTTTTATTTTTCTACTGTAACCCAATTTTTATTACATATGTAAAGAAACCAGTTAATGGACATGTTATTGAGAGTTAGTCCTCTAGAAAAGCGTAATTTTAAAATTATATTTTATTTTTTATTAAATTAAAAAAATTATACTTTAGTTCAATCTCAAATAGATCGAATGACAGTGACATTTTGTAATTTCTTCCATTAAAGGTAGAATTCAAATTCAATATGAAATATCTACTATTATTCTAAGGATTTGAAATATTGTATCAAATGCTAACTCTATCACGAGTTGTAGTTGATTCTCAAATACATAAATAACGTATATGATAAAAGAGGGTTCCTCTTGCTATTTAATCTCCAACACTGTGTATTTAATTAACTCATAATGTTAAAAAATAAAAATCTAGTTTTTGTGAATCTTTTTTCTTCTTAAATAGTGGTTCAAAAACTTTTATAAACTCTACTTTTGGTAGCAAAAATGATGCCAAATGAAAAAATACTATGAATTCAGTTTAGATAAATAACAGAAATGGAGCAAACACATTTAAGTTGGCATAAAAAAAGATGACAATCCACTTGAAAATTCAAGGTACACAAGATAAACCACTAAAAACCTCAAACACTTCAAAAGAACAAATTAAAGATAAAAATGATGACAATCCACTCGAAAGTTCAAGGTACACAAGCTAAAAACCCTGACCCTTTAGAACAGAGAACAGATCAAAGATACATATCGATAACTAAAAGACCAAACGAGAAGTGGACAAAGGAAACTCTAACCGATCTTTATAGATAAAAATTCACTTGAGCACTCACAACACATGTAGACCACTTAAGGAAAAAACTCGAATGCCAATTGGAGTAAATGATGTACAATGGTTGACTTTTACCTTTTTAATTCACTAACTTTTAGTTATTCTTCATTGCTCGAGGACGATTATTGTTCAGCCACACTGTGAATTTTTTGCGACTCATTCCAATCTCGAAGCAAAAATGATCTATTTCCTCCTTTTTAGCCCCTTTCGGTTTCCACCCTATCCTCCCAGCAAATTCTGTCATCTGATTCTTCAAGTCTTTTGTGAAAACCATTCTCTTCTTCTTCTTCAGCGGCACCGACATTGTCTCCTTCTCAGGGTTATTTTCTCCACTCACCCTATATTTCACATGAAAATTTTGGTGACACCCACATACAACACATAACATTGCATCTTTAGTGTTGTTCTCAACACCTCCTCCGAGAAATTCTTGGCACCCATCATAGCAAACACGGTTTAGTGAAGCTGCATGGTTGCAGTTGCACTCCAGGTACACCACCTCTTGCTCAAAACCTGGTGGGGGAAAGTTAATCTCAGTATCGGACATGGCTTTTTGTGATGTTAAGATATAGGATTTGAAAGGTAAAAGTTGTGGCTAGGAGGATGTGTGTTTGCAATGAGTGTGAGAGACTTAAATAGAACCTAAGAGCCAAATAATTGTTGCCACTTGGAATGGGGCTTACGTACATGCTATGACCAGACTTCAGTGTAGGTTTTACCACAGAAGTCAAACAATCAATCTCTTTTGTATATTTTGTTGTATTATATACCACTTAAATAAAACAATCTTTGTAGAGAAAAAACTAGTAAGTAAATCAATGTTCCTTTTTTAAAAACAGATTTTTTTTTTTTAATATGAGAATAAAGAAGGGAAAAGTAATAACTTATTTAATCTCATAAAATATGTCATTTTAGCATAGTTTTAAGAACCAAACTAGAAGAGTACTTGTTGGTTCGATTGATTAAATTGGGAACCGGACAAATATCTCATTAATTTAAAAAAAAAAAAAGTTAGCTCACTTTTGGATGTTTTTGGTTCGAATATAATTATCTTTCGTGGATGATACTCATAAGCGGGAAATAAAGGTTGATATCTTAACTTTTAAGACTAGTTAAATCAATACAAATCCGGTGGTGGAAAAAAGTTTTGAGAATGAGATTCCAATGATAGGTTATAGGAGTGGTTAAATGAGTTAGATCAGTTGGGCTAGCCCGTTTGGTTCACATTTTTAGTGGGTTGGGTTGGAAAATTCAAATCAATAACCCACTTAGATCTATTTTTATAGACCACTTCATTATGGATTACGACGGGTGAGGTTGGCTAGCTCGTCGGACCAGCCATTTAATTGAAATAAAGTATTATTTATTTATTAATTATTTAAATAATAACAATTAACAACTAACATTTGCTTATAAAATAATAATAACAAAATAAATAGATTAAAATGAATCCCCTGACGGTCATTAACCTATCTAATTAAACACATTAGTTAGAAAAATGTACATTAGTTGATTGGTGAAGGTAATGTATTTACATTAATTTATTAATAATATTATTGAAACTTAGTTGCTTGATAAGTTAATGTATTAAATTAAAGCACATTAGCTAGAAAAAAATGTGGTTGTGCAACTTTTGTTATTCGATATTTTTGTTTTGTGGAAGGTGGACTTAATGAACTATTGATAGAGTTATGTTGATTGTTGAATGAATGTGTTTAAGTTGTGATTTTTTTTCCGTGAGCCCAAGGTATCACACCAGCGGTAACCAATCCCTAAGAATTTGCTTGTTGGTTAGTATGAGTTTGATTGTTTGTGAGTTATATATGATGATGTTTTTTACTATGATTTTTATTTTAATGTTATTTTCATACATTTTGTACTTGTGAACCTTAAAGCATTAGTCTCATGGCTGTCGCTCTGAGGATACCTCAGGGGAAAAAACTTGTGACTCATTTTTTCCATTTTTTAATGTTTTTAAAATAGATTTTGGGTGGGCCAACCCACCGACCCACCCGATGCAATTGAAACTTTCAACCTGAATAAGAAAAGTGAGTCAACTCAACTCAACTCAATTTTTGACGTGCCAATGACGGACTGGGCCCAATCCACCCGCCGCCTATTTTGCCACCCCTAATAGGTTATAATGGCCTATATATCTGACTTTTATAATTTATCATTTTATTTAAATTTTAAGCACACTATATATAACATATGGTACTTTTAAATTAATTTAAAACTTAATTAGTATTGATTTCTTATAACATATGGTACTTTTATAATTTAAAACTTTTGTTGAATCGCTATACCGTTAACTAATATCTTTTTCGGTTTAACAAAAAAAATAATATCTTTTTCGGTTTAATGATCATATGATTTTTAAAAGATTGTTTTGTAGACAAAACAAGCATTGTAATTTTTATTCTTAAAATGTTAATGCATCATAGCAAGTTTTATTTCCACTTCATATTACTTTAAATAATTCAAACATAGTCTATTGTGATTCCATTTTATGATACTCAATTCTATTATTTTCCTTCAATGAAACTATAGTCTAGTATTAAAATATCAATGTTTTTTACCTACCCATAGAAAAAGTAGATTTGTGGTTATCAGACTGAACCCACCCACTTTTCACTTAAAAAAAAATCAATGCTTTTAACATGACCCTTATAATTAATGAAAATTTATTTTTCTTAGTGCCATGGAAGTTTTTAAATAATTCATATTTAATAGATTACATTATGTTGCAGGTGAATTGTCTTGGCGTAGGGGATACTTTTAGTGAAACTAATAAAAACATGTTTGATTGCAGTTTTTGAAAATTGTATTTAAAAAGAGTTTTTAGAAACTGTTTTTAAAAACTGTTTTTTAAAATTAAAACAGAAAAAAACTGTTCAATGAAATGTTTTTCAACATTTAAAAAAATAAAATTTGAAAACTAAAAACAAAAACTGAAAACATCTTTTAACTGTTTTTAAAAACAGTTTTCAAAAATAAATTTTGCCAAACATGTTTTTCAATTTTTAAAAACAAAAAATAATTTTTAAAAACCGTAATCAAACAGGTCGCAACTCAATAGCAGATTATTTGGCTAAGAAGGGTTGTCATAGAACGGACCCACTTTGGATGCTTGTACACCAATCCTAATTGGGTTGGTTTTGTTTACTTACTTGAGAAGATTGTTATCAAGTTGTTTAATACAATAAACTTGATTTTTGAAAAAAGAAAATAAGTTTTATACAAAAAAGTCTATATTTATTAAGGTGGTCATTAATTGATGAATAATGTTATTATTTCATTAAATTGTATTGTATTCTCGTGATATGTTATTATAACTCTACATTAATGTCTTCTCAGTTAATGTTGTTGAAAAGTCAAGCTTAAAAGTGAATTAAACAATTAATATACTTAACTTGAAATATTTAAAAAAGAACAATATGTTGACCTTGGGTTTGAATGAATTAATTGATATTTAATTTAATTTTTTACACTATTCATTTTAAAATAACTGTATATTTAAAGAATTACTCCCTCTGTCCCAAATTATAGGGTCCTTTTCAGACAATCATGCTTATTAAGAAAACATGTAATAAGCTAATTAATATGTTGGTTTTGTTATTTTTTATACAACTCTTTCAAATATCCCCCTATTTAAAAAAATCTAGAAATTGTTAATGTAAGTATTGGATATAACAAAAGTCGGTTGAGAATATGAAAGAAGTAATTAGTAGAGGTGGTAATTAAGGTTTTGGAATTTAAAATATAATGAATGCAAGGGGTAAAAAAGGAAAAGCTTATTTTTTTTTTCCTGAAATCTAGAAGGGGTCTTATAATTTGGAACACCGAGTTTGTCTCTAAAGGGTCTTATAATTTTGGACGGAGGGAGTATGAAGTTAAATATAATAACGATTGGAGTAATTTTTTTATGTGCAATATATAGTAAAAAAAATATTATAATTTCATATTATGCCGACAACATATTTATTAAGTTTTACTTTCTAATTAATATATTCTGGATCAAACATGGTCTAAGTTTTAAAATGTTAAAGTTTTTGAGTTTTCTAGATTTAAGGGGAAGAATGAAGGAGGAAGAGGAGGAAGAAAAGTGGATTTGTTGTTGTTTATGATTCATTGAAGATGAAGATGAGGGATTAGGATTTTTTTTGAGAATAATATTCAACATTGTTTCTGATTTTTAATTTTTATATTTTTTAATTAATTTTAAAGAAATATTCCGTTAAAATTTTAATAGAAATTGATGAAAAATCAAAAGTGCAACCGTTTGTAAACGTTAGAGACGAAAATGGCTATTTATTTTTTATAGGGACCAAAAGTGCACTTTCGTGATAATTAATGGACCAAAAGTGCTATTAAGCCATAATTTTTTTTTGGTCAACTTTTGTTTTTCTACTATAACCCAATTTTTTATTACATATGTAAAGAAACCAGTTAATGGACATGTAATTGAGAGTTAGTCCTTTAGAAAAGCGTAATTTTAATATTTTATTTTATTTTTTATTAAATTAAAAAAATTATACTTTAGTTCAATCTCAAATAGATCGAATGACAGTGACATTTTATAATTTCTTCCATTAAAGGTAGAATTCAATATGAAATATCTACTATTATTCTAAGGATTTGAAATATTGTATCAAATGCTAACTCTATCACGAGTTGTAGTTGATTCTCAAATACATAAATAACGTATATGATAAAAGAGGGTTCCTCTTGCTATTTAATCTCCAACACTGTGTATATAATTAACTCATAATGTTAAAAAATAAAAATCTAGTTTTTGTGGTTCTTTTTTCTTTTTAATTAGTGGTTCAAAAACTTTTATAAACTCTACTTTTGGTAGCAAAAATGATGCCAAATGAAAAAATACTATGAATTCAGTTTAGATAAATAACAGAAATGGAGCAAACACATTTAAGTTGGCATAAAAAAAGATGACAATCCACTTGAAAATTCAAGGTACACAAGATAAACCACTAAAAACCTCAAACACTTCAAAAGAACAAATTAAAGATAAAAATGATGACAATCCACTCGAAAGTTCAAGGTACACAAGCTAAACAACTAAAAACCCTGACCCTTTAGAACAGAGAACAGATCAAAGATACATATCGATAACTAACAGACCAAACGAGAAGCGGACAAAGGAAACTCTAACCAATCTTTATAGATAAAAATTCACTTGAGCACTCACAACACATGTAGACCACTTAAGGAAAAAACTCGAATGCCAATTGGAGTAAATGATGTACAATGGTTGACTTTTACCTTTTTAATTCACTAACTTTTAGTTATTCTTCATTGCTCGAGGACGATTATTGTTCAGCCACACTGTGAATTTTTTGCGACTCATTCCAATCTCGAAGCAAAAATGATCTATTTCCTCCTTTTTAGCCCCTTTCGGTTTCCACCCTATCCTCCCAGCAAATTCTGTCATCTGATTCTTCAAGTCTTTTGTGAAAACCATTCTCTTCTTCTTCTTCAGCGGCACCGACATTGTCTCCTTCTCAGGGTTATTTTCTCCACTCACCCTATATTGCACATGAAAATTTTGGTGACACCCACATACAACATATAACATTGCATCTTTAGTGTTGTTCTCAACACCTCCTCCGAGAAATTCTTGGCACCCATCATAGCAAACAAGGTTTAGTGAAGCCGCATGGTTGCGGTTGCACTCCAGGTACACCCCCTCTTGCTCAAAACCTGGTGGGGGAAAGTTAATCTCAGTATCGGACATGGCTTTTTGTGATGTTAAGATATAGGATTTGAAAGGTAAAAGTTGTGGCTAGGAGGATGTGTGTTTGCAATGAGTGTGAGAGACTTAAATAGAACCTAAGACCCAAATAATTGTTGCCACTTGGAATGGGGCTTACGTACATGCTATGACCAGACTTCAGTGTAGGTTTTACCACAGAAGTCAAACAATCAATCTCTTTTGTATATTTTGTTGTATTATATACCACTTAAATAAAACAATCTTTGTAGAGAAAAAACTAGTAAGTAAATCAATGTTCCTTTTTTAAAAACAGATTTTTTTTTTGTTAATATGAGAATAAAGAAGGGAAAAGTAATAACTTATTTAATCTCTTAAATATGTCATTTTTGCATAGTTTTAAGAACCAAACTAGAAGAGTACTTGTTGGTTCGATTGATTAAATTGGGAACCAGACAAATATCTCTTCGATTTAAAAAAAAAAAATTAGCTCACTTTTGGATGTTTTTGGTTCGAATATATTTATCTTTCGTGGAGGATACTCATAAGCGGGAAATAAAGGTTGATATCTTAACTTTTAAGACTAGTTAAATCAATACAAATCCGGTGGTGGAAAAAAGTTTTGAGAATGAGATTCCAATGATAGGTTATAGGAGTGGTTAAATGAGTTAGATCAGTTGGGCTAGCCCATTTGGTTCACATTTTTAGTGGGTTGGGTTGGAAAATTCAAATCAATAACCCACTTAGATCTATTTTTATAGACCACTTCATTATGGATTACGACGGGTGAGGTTGGCTAGCTCGTCGGACCAGCCATTTAATTGAAATAAAGTATTATTTATTTATTAATTATTTAAATAATAACAATTAACAACTAACATTTGCTTATAAAATAATAATAACAAAATAAATAGATTAAAATGAATCCCCTGACGGTCATTAACCTATCTAATTAAAAACATTAGTTAGAAAAATGTACATTAGTTGATTGGTGAAGGTAATGTATTTACATTAATTTATTAATAATATTATTGAAACTTAGTTGCTTGATAATTTAATGTATTAAATTAAAGGGTTAATGGTTCAATAGGTCCTTGAAGTTGTACGAAAATTTGTGTTTGGTCCCTCCCCAGAAAAATGACGTTTAGTGGCGGTTTTTTTACAATTACTGGCTGCTTTTGACCGCCACTAAACGTCATTTATCTGGGGAGGGACCAAACACAAATTTTGGTACAACTTCAGGGACCTGTTGAACCATTAACCCTAAATTAAAGCACATTAGCTAGAAAAAAATGTGGTTGTGCAACTTTTGTTATTCGATATTTTTGTTTTGTGGAAGGTGGACTTAATGAACTATTGATAGAGTTATGTTGATTGTTGAATGAATGTGTTTAAGTTGTGATTTTTTTTCCGTGAGCCCAAGGTATCACACCAGTAACCAATCCCTAAGAATTTGCTTGTTGGTTAGTATGAGTTTGATTGTTTGTGAGTTATATATGATGATGTTTTTTACTATGATTTTTATTTTAATGTTATTTTCATACATTTTGTACTTGTGAACCTTAAAGCATTAGTCTCATGGCTGTCACTCTGAGGATACCTCAGGTAAAAAAACTTGTGACTCATTTTTTCCATTTTTTAATATTTTTAAAATAGTTTTTGGGTGGGCCAACCCACCGACCCACCCGATGCAATTGAAACTTTCAACCTGAATAAGAAAAGTGAGTCAACTCAACTCAACTCAATTTTTGACGTGCCAATGACGGACTAGGCCCAATCCACCCGCCGCCTATTTTGCCACCCCTAATAGGTTATAATGGCCTATATATCTGACTTTTATAATTTATCATTTTATTTAAATTTTAAGCACACTATATATAACATATGGTACTTTTAAATTAATTTAAAACTTAATTAGTATTGATTTCTTATAACATATGATACTTTTATAATTTAAAACTTTTGTTGAATCGCTAAACCGTGAACTAATATCTTTTTCGGTTTACCAAAAAAAAAAAATCTTTTTCGGTTTAATGATCATATGATTTTTAAAAGATTGTTTTGTAGACAAAACAAGCATTGTAATTTTTATTCTTAAAATGTTAATGCATCATAGCAAGTTTTATTTCCACTTCATATTACTTTAAATAATTCAAACACAGTCTATTGTGATTCCATTTTATGATACTCAATTCTATTATTTTCCTTCAATGAAACTATAGTCTAGTATTAAAATATCAATGTTTTTTACCTACCCATAGAAAAAGTAGATTTGTGGTTATCAGACCGAACCCAACCACTTTTCACTTAAAAAAAATTCAATGCTTTTAACACGACCCTTATAATTAATGAAAATTTATTTTTCTTAGTGCCATGGAAGTTTTTAAATAATTCATATTTAATAGATTACATTATGTTGCAGGTGAATTGTCTTGGTGTAGGGGATACTTTTAGTGAAACTAATAAAAACATGTTTGATTGCAGTTTTTGAAAATTGTATTTAAAAAGAGTTTTTAGAAACTGTTTTTTAAAATTAAAACAGAAAAAACTGTTCAATGAAATGTTTTTCAACATTTAAAAAAATAAAATTTGAAAACTAAAAACAAAAACTGAAAACATCTTTTAACTGTTTTCAAAAACAAATTTTGCCAAACATGTTTTTCAATTTTTAAAAACAAAAAATAATTTTTAAAAACCGTAATCTAACAGGTCGCAACTCTATAGCAGATTATTTGGCTAAGAAGGGTTGTCATAGATCGGACCCACTTTGGATGCTTCTACACCAATCCTAATTAGGTTGGTTTTGTTTACTTACTTGAGAAGATTGTTATCAAGTTGTTTAATACAATAAACTTGATTTTTCAAAAAAGAAAATAAGTTTTATACAAAAAAGTCTATATTTATTAAGGTGGTCATTAATTGATGAATAATGTTATTATTTCATTAAATTGTATTGTATTCTCGTATGTTATTATAACTTTACATTTATGTCTTCTCAGTTAATGTTGTTGAAAAGTCAAGCTTAAAAGTGAATTAAACAATTAATATACTTAACTTGAAATATTTAAAAAAGAACAATATGTTGACCTTGGGTTTGAATGAATTAATTGATATTTAATTTAATTTAATTTTTTACACTATTCATTTCAAAATAACTGTATATTTAAAGAATTACTCCCGCCTTCCCAAATTATAGGGTCCTTTTCAGACAATCACGCTTATTAAGAAAACATGTAATAAGCTAATTAATATGTTGGTTTTGTTATTTTTTATACAAATCTTCCAAATATGCCCCTATTTAAAAAATTCTAGAAATTGTTAATGTAAGTATTGGATATACCAAAAGTCGGTTGAGAATATGAAAGAAGTAATTAGTAGAGGTGGTAATTAAAGTTTTGGAATTTAAAATATAATGAATGCAAGGGGTAAAAAAGGAAAAGCTTATTTTTTTTTCTTGAAATCTAGAAGGGGTCTTATAATTTGGGACACCGAGTTTGTCTCTAAAGGGTCTTATAATTTGGGACGGAGGGAGTATAATTTATATAGAGGAAAAAATTGCTATAGTTAAATAAGTTCATCGACTAATTAAATACTTTTATTTTATAAGACCCTTTAGAGACAAACTCGGTGTCCCAAATTATAAGACCCATTCTAGATTTCAGGAAAAAAAAAATAAGCTTTTCCTTTTTTACCCCTTGTATTCATTATATTTTAAATTCCAAAATTTTAATTACCACCTCTACTAATTACTTCTTTCATATTCCCAACCAACTTTTGGTATATCCAATACTTACATTAACAATTTCCAGATTTTTTTTAAATAGGGGCATATTTGGAAGATTTGTATAAAAAGTAACAAAACCAACATATTAGTTAGCTTATTACATGTTTTCTTAATAAGCGTGATTGTCTGAAAAAGACCCTATAATTTGGGACGGATGGAGTAATCAGTTAAAATGACTAAGCAATTTAAACGCAGTCTCAAAAGAAAAATGCTTACTACACATTTATAATCAAAAGGTCAGATTTTCTCGCATTAATTATAATCATAGCATATGATTTTAATATTGCAAAATTTTAAATTATCACTCATAAAATTCACATTCAAGCTCATTTAATTTACATACCACCAAACGCATAGATCAACTAACACAAAGTTATTATGACTTAAGCATTGACCTAGGGTTTGAGCTTCTATAGATTGCGGTTCATAATAATAGTCCTATTCGATTCAAAGTTGTGAGGACAATTCAACAAAAACTCATTTAATTTCTAACCATGAACTTCGTCTCCTGATTGTTGGGGTTTAAATTTCTTTCTCTTTTTTGTCAGTGATTATCCCCGGTTGGGCTTTAGATGTGTTTTTCTCAAAGCCCGAAGAAGCAGTAGACTTTCTCCGTCATGGAACGAAGTTGGGCCTTGTATCATAGCCTTTGGGCCTCTTCCAGTCCATGTTCAATGGTCGACAACGATGAAGAAAAATAGAAAATTGCATCATCCAATCATATATCTCAATTTTCCATTTAAATATTTTAGAATATAAGGATTTTTAATTAGATGGTTGTATAAAACTTTTTTACAGCATAGTGATTAATACAAGAAGAGTGTATATAATATTTTCAACGTCAACTTAAAATATATATTTGGTATTTAAAATGAAAGAACACCTCACATCTTATCTAGTACATATCATTTAGAATGTTCTGAATGTATAAAGCCACGTGACGAGAACTTCAACATTTGTCATTCTTTTTGGTTACAAAATGAAATAATAAATAAAAAGAAATACACTAAACTATCACTTATTTGCACAAGAGCGAAATCACATAAGAATGAGGCTCCTTCCAAATACGCATCGGACACACTAATTGAAACGCTTGTCCAACATTTATCATTTTTTTTTTATATTTTTTAAAATAGGATAAATAATCGTATATAGAAGAACATGAGACATTATAGTCATGGGTATGGGTAAAGTGAGTGCTTATCCAATTTGCATGAAAGACAGTTATTTACGTAAAGTATTCTCAGAACATGTGGCAGTATATGAGTGCCTCCCACCCAACTCCAATATACTGGAGCTTCATTAAAACTTAAAATTAAAATAATACTAAATTACCAAATGTACCATGTAACTATAGTTGACCTCTTTAAATAACTTAGTTCACAATTTGATTGCTGAACAATCTAGATAAAACACATGGCCCTCAATTAAATTGAGATTTCAATTATAATATTTATCATTACCTTTTCAATTCACTTTTAACAAAAAAATTCTTAATTTTATGTGTGCTAAAAAGCCTCTTGAAAGTAATAATTTTTTTTTTATCCATAACATGGGAGTATCGTGTCTGTCCATTCAACAATGACTTTTTTTTTTCTTACGAATTTGATCTTGTGATATCATTCTTATGAGGATTTAACTTGCCTACTAACTTGTTGGTGGAATTTTAAAATATAAAAAAATGTAAAATATAGATATTTGTATGAAATATTTTTAATTCTTAATAAATGAACAAAAAGTCCTTGATATTTATCTTATTCAGAATAAATATCCATAAATTAGTGTTAATGCGCACATTATTGCTTCAACACAATCCATGTCATTTGTAACAAAAAAACACAGTACATGTAGACCCACCAAATCACCAAAATTGGGATCTTTCATAAAATAGATTCGTATCTGAAGATCGCATAGATAAGCTCAACGCTAATCCGCCAAATTGAGATCCATAAACGTTTCTTTTCAGCTGGAAAAAATATATATTGAATCAATCTCATTCCACCGCATTACAAATTACAAATAGAGACACATAAGAATAAGAAGTGAAAGTGAAATGAAAAAGAAAATTGGTTTGAAACTCGATCACATTATTTTTCCCATCACAATCACAATCACAATCACACGTGTTTTGGTTACTTGTTTGCCCTGTAGTTCCGAATTCTCTAACCTTTGAATCTGAATCATTCACATTGCTTTTCAATTTTCATATTAAAACAAGCCTTTCATGCTGATACAAGGAACCAATTGCACCACCTTTCATTCATATTCATATTCATTTCCACTCTAGTTTTCTCTCACATCCTCCTTCTGTAACTGTAAGAATCTCTTCTATCTACTTCTTTTCTCTTGTAGGACAACTTACACATGTTTCGGGTTTCGGGTTTAACAATCCTCCTTTGAATGCCACTGGTGCCTTGCAGTGTGTTTCCCCGTCCGATCATATAATCAATTGTAGTAAAAACTAGTTCAATCACTGTTCTTGAGGAAAAGTTGGTTTTCTTACTTGCATGTGGAAACTGGGGCTTGATTGGTGTGTGTTTTTGTTATTGGGTTGATGAAGGATTTAGCATAATAGCACAATTGAGTGTTGTATTTGTATTGGGGCAGGTGAAAGGATCATGCTTGGGAACGGGGTTGTTGGGATTCTCGCAGAGTCTGTGAATAAATGGGAAAGAAGGGCACCCTTGACCCCATCACACTGTGCTCGATTACTTCACGGTGGGACTTCTGTGTCTAAAATTATTGTGCAGCCTTCTACTAAGAGAATTCACCATGATGCTCTGTATGAGGAAGTTGGTTGTGAAATATCCCAAGACTTGTCACAATGTGGTCTCATCCTTGGCATCAAGCAACCAAAGGTGAATTTTCCCTTTTTCTGGGGTTAACCGAGTTATGTGTAAGAGTTTCTTGTTGCCTCTGTTTTTAGCTGATCAGATAGATTTTTTATAGAAATTAGTTTATTCGAGCTTATCTTATAGCATAAACGTATGCAAGTGTTTCGATAAACTACTGAAAATAACTTATGACCTGCCTGTAAGCTCTTTTGAGCTATTTTTTCATACGTTGCTTAGATTGGCTTACTTATAAACTGTTTTGGCCTTATTTCAGTAACCTTCAAATTGGCTTAGAGCTTGATTTAGTTGTTTACCGAGAAACACCCATGATCCTACTTCTTATGGCTTTCTTGCAGCTAGAGATGATATTACCAGATAGAGCTTATGGCTTCTTTTCCCATACCCATAAAGCACAGAAAGAAAACATGCCTTTACTGGATAAGGTACTATATCTAATTCTTTGTTTGAAACATGACTTAAATTTGTAGTGTTTTCTTGCCACTTTTAACTTCTTGTTGTTATGTCACCCACCATTATGTAGATTCTAGCGGAGAGGGCATCGTTATTTGACTATGAATTGATTGTTGGGGACAATGGGAAAAGGTTACTTGCATTTGGAAATTTTGCTGGTAGAGCTGGGATGATTGACTTCTTACGTGGATTAGGACAGCGTATGTTTCTCCTGTCACTGATTTTTGTATATTTCCAAGTTGAGTGACTAAGAGTGTTCTTCAAATTTTACATCTTATCTGTTTATGTGCCAGGGCTTTTAAGTCTTGGATATTCAACACCTTTCCTGTCACTGGGATCATCTTACATGTACCCTTCATTGGCTGCTGCTAAGGCTGCTGTCATTTCGGTTGGGGAAGAAATTGCAACCCAGGGATTGCCATTGGGGATTTGCCCCTTGGTTTTTGTATTTACCGGTTCCGGAAATGGTATGGTAATAGAGTCTTTGTAGGCACTTTTGTTAGTAACCTTTGCTTCTCGCATATCCTTTCTTAAGCAGACATAATGACAAGTGACATTAAATTGATCCCTGTAGTCATGAACTAATGGTTTCTGAATTCTGATATCCCATTTACTTCTTTGCCTTATTAATGTTGAAAAGTGACTCTTTACACTGAGCTCTTCCTTTCTTGTAGTTTGTTCTGGTGCGCAGGAGATATTCAAGCTTCTTCCTCATACCTTTGTGGATCCATCTAAACTATGCAAGCTACAAAAATTGGTTAGTTTTAATTGGACTATTTGGATTTACTATTGTGTTAGTACTTAGCCTTATTATGGTAATTTGTGTATCCCCCTACTAAGTCATATTTTGTTTAAATTTTAAGGTTTAGGGTTCAGTATATAGAATTAGTAGAGGTGTATAATAAAAGCCTATTATAGTTATAAATAAATGAAATTATTATAAACTCGACTTTACATTTGATTGAAGTAATCAACTGTTAAAACCTTGAAAAAGTTTGTTGCTTTTGAGATGCCTAGCATGTATCTTGCAGTTTGTCTCATATGTACTTTGTTTAACAGGACACAAATCAACCAAGGCGTGCATCAAAAAGAGTTTTCAATGTTTATGGTTGTGTTGTGACTGCCCAAGACATGGTTGAACCCAAAGATCCTTTGAAAGTGTTTGACAAAGTGAGTTAGTTGATCTTGATCTCTTCTATGATAAGCAGGGGGTGAGATTTATATCTAGTATACTACTAACCTGATCTGGTTATTTCAGACAGACTACTATGCACATCCTGAACACTACAATCCCATTTTCCATGAAAAAGTAGCACCATATGCATCTGTTATTGGTAAGTCCTTTCATGCTTGTTCAAACTGAATTATTATGGGCAGCTAGTAATTTTCTTTGGTTTAACCTTAATTTATTATGAAATACTAAAATGCTCGAATTGATTTAATTTCTAGTTCCTGACATTTGAATTCTTCTTGCTCACTTGTCAGAAAGAAATATTGAAGAAAGTATAAGTCTCCAATGTTTTGTTTTATTGTTGAAGATACATGTAATTCCGTCTAGAGAATTTTTAACAAGTCTCGAGTTAGCTCACAAATCACCGCAAATTAATGTTTTTGTTTTCGATACATTGGCATGAAACTTGTCTTGATAAACTTATATTTTCTCAAGTCTTTTGTGCTTTTCCATGGGTGGAAATATACCTAATTCATATGTTGCTAGATCAAGAAGAACTAGAACAATTAATTGACCATGCACAAGTAGTTCGGTTTTTGATACATTTGGCCTGAAAAGTTTCTCCATAAACTATTTTTCTTAATAAGCAATGTTACTCACATTTACTTGCTTTAGTCAATTGCTTGTATTGGGAGAAAAGATTTCCTCCGTTGTTGAGCTATAAGCAGACTCAAGATTTAATGAGAAAGGGGTGCCCGCTTGTTGGAATAGCAGACATAACATGTGATATAGGGGGTTCAATCGAGTTTGTTAACCGCACTACATCAATTGATTCACCCTTCTTCAGGTATACCATTTCACTATTTTGGGCATGTCATGTGCTTTAGTCTCACCAACACTATTTCTGTGATGGAATTTATCTTAGAAACTGATGATAGTTTTGTTTTAGAGTCACTGAATGTTGCATTGAATGTCCAACAAAAAAGCCTGGATTTTTATACTCCATGAGGCCTTAACAAAATGTCTCACCATGCAAACCACAATAAATCTGTCCATTTATGTCATGTATAAAGCATCAATGTCACTCCTGTTAAATGTAGACTTAGGTCTTGTTAGATGTGTCGGAGGCCCATCTAAAGGATAGAAGAAAAGGCCTAAGAAGCATGGAATACCATATTACTTGGGTTTATGTTTATAGCAGCTACCACATTTGTAGGTGAAATTTATGCAGAAATATTATCTCGGCTTACATTTCACTGCCAATTCAATTGCAAATACTTATGTTACCAAATTTTTATATTTTGTATGATGTCATGTTTAAACATTGTTGTTAGATATGATCCCATAGCGGATTCCTACCATGATGACATGGAGGGGAATGGTGTGATATGTTTAGCTGTTGACACCCTTCCAACAGAATTTGCAAAAGAGGTAGGTGCCTTCTCATTTGCTAATTCCTTTACATCCATTGGATAAGAAAATGTTATAGGTTTGGAAAATGATTGAATATGCAACTTTATTATGTCTAGGCTTCCCAATATTTTGGAAATGCACTGTCCCAATTTGTCACAAGTTTGGCTTCCGCTACTGACATTACAAAGTTGCCTGCTCACTTACGGAGAGCTTGCATAGCCCATGGAGGTGTGCTAACCTCCTTATATGATTATATCCCTCGCATGCGGAACTCTGAATCAGAGTATGTGTTTGATTTATATTGCTTTACTTGTTGTCTGTATCCTTAACTGTGAATTTGTAAATGATCATTTTCATTCACTTTGTTGGGTCCTCTTTTACAGTTCCTGTTGTTTTCCCCTCTTAATAATAGGCACACACTACTTTTTTGGTTTGCAGGAAAGTATCAGAAAACTCAACAAATTCTTCATCTAACAAGAGTAAATACCATATATCGGTGCGTTTTTTAGTTTCAATGTATCATATAAATTTGTTGTACTGTACATGCGCAATTAACTTGTGTAGTAGATAAGCACGGTAACTGTACTAGTTGCTAGTTAATCTTCTGATCTAGAATGCTGGCTACAAATGACAGGTATCTCTAAGTGGTCACTTATTTGATAAGTTTCTGATAAATGAGGCGTTAGATATTATTGAAGCTTCTGGAGGCTCCTTCCACTTAGTCAACTGCAGCGTGGGTCAGAGTGTTGATGCTATATCATACTCCGAACTTGAAGTAAGTAGTGTATTTTTTTCAAACTGGAATGTTTATTTGTGCCCCTTATTCCCTTGAAAACACCTTGCTTTTTTATTTTTTTTATTTTGATGTTGAAATACTGAATAATTTGCATTTTCTACCCTTTTGGATGCAAATCAAAGAGCACTTATTGTAGCTTATCTAGTGCATTTTCTAGTCGAGAAGTTCAATAAGCTGGAATAAGCCTGTACCCAAATGGGCTCAAAGCATCTGCAAGACGTGTAAAATATCGATAACAGTTGTCTTTTCATTAATGATCTGCTCATCTATATACTTGAAACATGGAAGATCCACTATTTTTTAGCCAAAGTAATGACAATTTCTCAACCAGCAAATATATTGGATGGATTGGATAATAGTTCATCTTAAGGAAATGCTGGATTATAGTTTGCATCATATTTGAAGTTTCAAATCCATTCTGTTTCTCTTTCTTCTCTTTCTCTGTGTCTCTCTTGGGGAGGGGTGCCAATAGAAGCTTGGCCATTGCAGGCCAAGTCAAATTCAACCTGGGCCAGACCATTTCGTTTGATGTGTGGTGATTTTAGGCATCACTATGGAAATTATATTTATGATTCTTGTATCAACCTTGTGAACTTCTTATAATTAATGATGCATCAACATGCTGTGTTTTCAACAGGTTGGTGCAGATGATAGGGCTGTTCTGGATCATATCATTGACTCTTTAACTTCACTTGCTAATCCAACTGAAAATTATAATTTTTCAAATCAAGGTTTAAATAAAATTTCACTTAAGCTTGGTAAAGTCCAAGAGAATGGCGTAGAGAAGGAACCTGATTCAAAAAAGAAGGCTGCAGTTTTAATTCTTGGTGCTGGTCGGGTCTGTCAACCAGCGGCTGAGTTGTTATCATCATTTGGAAGGCTTTCATCCAGCCAATGGTACAATACATTGTTGGAAGATGATGTTGAAGACCAAATTGAGGTTGACGTCATTGTGGGATCTCTGTACCTGAAGGATGCAGAGCAGGTACTTTGACTAAAATATTTGCTGTTCTTCTGTGGAAGCAGAACTGGTTTTTTTTTCCCCATAAGGATCCTAGATTTGATATTAGAAGATCCTGCAGATTGTTGAGGGCATTCCAAATGTTACTGGAATTCAGCTTGATGTGATGGACAGTGCCAATCTTTTAAAGTATATTTCACAGGTAAAATTGTCTTTTGGAAAAATGTTTTTGCCATTATCTTGATTGATTTTCAGAAAGCATCTTGCAATAACCTTATTTAAAAGAATCTTGAGATGTGTAAATATTATCAACCTATATTGTTGTTTCAATTTGAATTTTCTCATCATGAGTTAATGCTGACTATATTTCCATCTCGAGACATGTTTCAACATATTGATATCTATTTTGTGTTCTTGGGGTCTTCATAGAAGCCTTGTAATTTTATTTTTCTTTGTCTGCAGGTTGACGTTGTTATAAGTTTGCTGCCCCCAAGTTGTCACATTGTTGTTGCAAATGCTTGCATTGAGGTGATTCATAGTATTTTATGTTATTATTCAATTTTAAACTGATTATATCTATTCAGAAAGGGGAAACAAGCACCAAAATGACATCAACTTTTTGACGAAGCATATCCCGAATAAATTCTTTTTAAGGCTGCAACAATTGTACAATTCATAAAGGAGTGAATTGAACTTATGATTTGTGATAAGGTTTGAAGTATGTTAAAGATTAGTCTTCCTCTGGGGAAAAGGAGATCATAGAAGTAATCTAGGAATAGTTTCCCCTGTGACCCAATGCTTTATTTAGTTGTATGGCCAGAATCATGGAAATAATACCTGTCCTGAATTTTGTTATTTCTTGGCTAAAAATCCTAATGGTTGTACTGGTCTATGACTATGCTTTTTTTTTTTTTCTAGCTTAGTAAATAGATATGTTTCTTGATGCAGTTGAAGAAACATCTTGTCACTGCTAGCTATGTTGATAGCTCCATGTCAATGTTAGATGATAAGGCTAAAGATGCTGGTGTAACAATTCTTGGTGAGATGGGCTTGGACCCAGGAATAGGTATGGGCTTTTCTAATTGTCGAGATCGGTTTCCAGGGCTTTTGCAACATAAAATAGTCTATATAAGAATTCAGTCGGGTTGATGTAAATATTATTTAGTTATTATAATCATTGTTCTCACTTCTCAGGGATATTTTCTTTAAATTTATGATCTTGGCAGTGCACCAGCTTAACTATTGTCTTATGTTTCTTTTCTGATGGTATGGATGACTAGCCTACCATACTTCAGAGAAAATTGAAGGATATTATTAGAATATATTTATTCAGTGGATTGCATATTACATATATGCCTTGCTGTAAAACTTATACAAATTCCTTCAAAAATACTTGTTTACTTAATATATCCCAACACATAGCTTGTCATATTCCCATGAAACTTATTCTTGTTTGATGATCTAGATCACATGATGGCAATGAAGATGATCAACCACGCACGTATGCAGAAGGGGAAAATAAAGTCTTTCACTTCTTACTGTGGTGGACTTCCATCTCCTGAAGCTGCTGACAATCCATTAGGATATAAATTCAGGTACTTTATGGAATGCCTTGTACCATCGTAATGAAAACTCTACATTTTGATAGTTTAAAATATTACATGGAAGCTTGAGACATTTAGAATATTATGAGGGTGGTAAGTTTTCCTTCACAAGAGTATTACTTATTGATTTGATGTGATGGCATAGTGGTCAATAACTTCATATCATAGTTGATTTTATGCAACATGAACATTCTGAATGAAAATACATTCTTGTCTCAAATATCTTAGAACTTTGAGTAATATCTATGTTGACTTCAGTAACGAGCAACTCTAGTACATACAAAAAGGTAGAAGTATTATCTTCATTCAGCTAAAGCTGATTATAGAGTTTGGTTTTAACTTTTGAGGTTTGTAATGTTACCTTAAAATCCCTCCCAAGGGATCACATGATATTTTTATCTTAAATGCCTATGAACTATGTGACGAACAACTACTGATTTAGTTAGATATATGATCTAGATTCTAGAGGGCACATGGATATTTGAAGCTACCGAGACCCTAGTACTTTTAAATTTCTCTTGATTTTGTTTAGTTTTCATCCTTAGGTAGTAAAAAAGTTAATTGTAGTTGGTATAAGAACTCATTGGTTACCCATTATTTCAGTTGGAATCCTATAGGGGCCATTCGAGCTGGACGCAATCCTGCCACCTACAAATACCATGGAGAAACTGTACATGTTGATGGTAAGATTTTAATAAATTGGGATTATAATTCTAAGAAAGCAACAAGATATGTCTCTACTTTTTTGTTTTGTTTTTAGGATCTATGTCCTAAGTCCTAACATGCTTCTGCAACATATATCCATGATTCCCTTTTAATAACGTGCATTGAATTTTCAAAATTTGAATTCAAGACAAGTCTTGCTAATTTTTGTCAAAGATTACTTCATTTGTTCTGTATTGAATGATTCATTCTGTCCCAGCTGACTCCGTCAGCTTGTTACATTTTCTTGAATTATTCATAAGCTCACTGCATCATACTATCTTTTGGGACAGGGGAAAATCTTTATGATTCAGCTACAAGACTAAGGATACCTGACTTTCCTGCTTTTGCTTTGGAATGTCTCCCAAATCGTGACTCGTTGGTGTATGGAGATTTATATGGAATAGGATCTGAAGCATCAACAATTTTTCGTGGAACACTCCGTTATGAAGGCATGGTGCATATATGTTACATTACTTTCATAGCAACATTTCACACACTCAATGATTTATATTTAATACAGTTCTCTAAAGTCTAAACATGTTTAAACTACAATAGTCAATTAGTCATTATTTCGTGAAGTGGTGCAATATTTTAAACATCTTTAAATTAACTATAGCTGGTAAGTTTGATTATAAAGTGTTTATCTTTGAGGAACTTATTTGCGGTAACTCTGATGTCCAGGTTTTGGTGAGATCATGGGGTCACTTTCTAGGATTGGCTTATTTAACAATGAAGCTCATCCGATTCTAAAGAATGAGCAGAGACCAACTTTTAGAAAATTCATGTTTGAACTTCTGAAAGTTGCAAGTGACCATCCGGATGGACCGTTGATGGGAGAGGAGGACATTGCGGGAACGATATTAAAACTAGGATATTGCAAAGATCAAAGTTCAGCAATTAAGACAGCAAAAACAATCATGTAGGCAATTTGTCCCTCTGGTCCTCAGATATTTTTCATTTGGAAAATTATTTGTTTAACTTGTTTGTCTTCTCTCATGTAGATTCTTGGGACTTCTTGAACAAACAGAAGTTCCTGCTTCCTGCCAAAGTGCTTTTAATGTTGTCTGTTTCCGCATGGAAGAGAGGTTATCCTATGCTAGCACAGAAAAGGTATATTACTAATTATATGAAATAGCAAGTGACATTTAAGGAACTAATAGCATGTTTGGATCAACTTCTGTGGCACCAGAATCGTTTCTGGCACCAGAAGCTACTCACATAAGTTTCTCCGAAGAATTGATTTTGATATGAGAATCAATTCTAGAAGGATTTCCAAACATTCAGTATTTGTTGCAAAACAAAATATGGCTGCTTACTAATTATATGCAGGAATGACATTAAATACCGCTAAAGTATATGAAGGAATGTGCAGAGATTATTCTAGGAAAGGATACATTTAATGTCTAATGCATTAACTTCTATCTGATTTGTAAGCAGGATATGGTGCTTTTGTACCATGAAGTGGAGATAGAATATCCAGACAGCCAAACTACAGAGAAACACAGAGCTACTGTGCTTGAATTTGGGAAGACTCTCAATGGAAAAACAACCACTGCCATGGCTCTTACTGTTGGTATTCCAGCTGCTATTGGAGCTCTGGTAATTTCCATCATTTTCTGTTACTATATACTATATTTCAAGCAAATATTGTAAGTGAATTAATTATATCTGTTTTTGCAGCTCTTATTGACAAACAAAATTCAGACAAGAGGAGTCTTAAGGCCCATCGAACCTGAAGTATACACTCCAGGTGAGTGCATGAAAATTGTAGTTTTGATTTTCTTTTATTAGAAATTGAGACGATGCATCTTTTTTGGTCCATGAATCTTTAATTTCTCATGGCCTAAACTAAAATAGATTCCTGTTTTTTCTGCTTATTCTCTTTTATTTGCAGCGCTTGATATTTTAGAAGCTTATGGCATCAAGTTGATAGAGAAGAATGAGTAATTTATCTCTGAAGCTGGCGTTTGATGTATATAGGTGTACGTAATACCATCCAATAATTGATGTAAATAATTTCTGTATTTATAGAAACGCAACTGCCATTATATATCACAAGTGTCAGGAATGACACCATCTTGGCTAAAAGAGCCTTAGAGCCCCCCTTCGAAACTCTTGTACTGTACAAGCTTTTACAAGCTGATTCCTATTTCAATAACAAGCTTTGTACTGCACATAATGATGCACAGTGGTCATGAAGAATGATTCTAGATGGTGTATTGCAATTGAGATCGAATACGTGCAGTATGACTATGTTTGGATATCCGTCAGTACCGATACAAATGAACGTTAATACGCGCATTAAGATTAAAAACGAAACTCTTCTTATATAAATTAGAAGAAAAGTTCCAAAAATAGGATTTATCACTTTAACAAGATGCAAACTGGTGAAATACCAAGCTTAAAACCTTTTTAGTTTTATTTTGATTGACCTGGAGTCAAATTACTACTATAACCATCATGTCATACGTTTTACCCAACTGTTTTAGGCTTGAATTCCCTCTAAGTCCAACAATTCAGTGGACCAAAACACAGATGAAACAACTATAATAAAGTGTACTTGCAGAGGTCATGCAATTTGATGGTCAATATTAGTCATAAGATTGTTCAACCATATGATTCAGATTCCACTTCTACATTCATGGAAGGCGTTAAACAAATCTCTAACTAATTATGGATATTGTAAAATCACGATAAATTCCACAATAATGAACTTCCTATTCCAATCTTCATCAATGTTGCTCAAAATGGGAAAAAAGAATATATTTATTTAACCATATAACCCTCTAGGTGGTCTCCTTGCAGCCACCTGAAATCATTTCAGTTCTTCAGGAATGTACACTTGACATTTCAAACACAAGCAATTCTCCAGCACTTGCTGTAGAAAGGCAATTTCCACAAATCTTTGCCACTGGATACAGACTATGAAGCTATCACTGACATCAATTGTTGTTCCACTTCTTCCCAGTTCTTAACTCTGGTCACCAAGGGGTGCTCATCAACAGACTCATTCTTGCACCAAGGATATGAATTTTCATAATCAAATAGTAGGACTCTGATTCCAACTTCAGCACACTCTATGGCATACCTTGGGTTATCATCAATAAGAACCTTGGCATTTAAAGACCTGTCAATGGCAGTACCCACGGAATTAATCAGCAATTAAACATTCTAAATAGCTAGTTTAGAATACTTGAACAAAGAGCATGAAGGTAAAGGCCAAATCACAGAAATGCAGGTGAATAAGTGTTACCTACTTCACCAGAAATGCAGGATTAAGGGGGTGTACCTACAAATCTCTGACTTTGATCTTGACAACCCATCAAGTGCAAAGTGGTTACCAAAGTGAATCTCATGAAACAGTCCTGGATAATTCTTCTCTAACCATTCAATTGTGTGGTCCTTAATTACATTCTGCCGAGACCTGATTATATAATAACAATTTGGGTTAGTTGATCCTGACGATATGCCTTTAAAGGTTGAAGAAAGCTCAATGCCAAAAGCGTACGTTACAACTGATAGGCTACAAAATCTTGATAACTTTTGAAGTGCTGTCTGAGCACCTGGGAGAGGGTGGATCCCTGATTTGAAGTATGATGTTTTGAAAAACTCATGAACACGAATATCAGCTGCAGAATAAGATATATTTATTTTCAACCAGTCCATAAGTCATCCAGAAGCATAAAATAATTTCATTAGGAAAAAACATAACATAAAATTGGTTCACTAGGGGTGCTCCAGTTGAAATTGTATTTCAGGAAAGTGAAACTATTAGAATTCCACTCATTCGACAATTAGATTCATGGGGAATCTAATCTTGAGAAAGATCCTCCAGATTTCAAAACTTAATAGCAAATCTGTAGATAATAAAGTAGCAAATATGTAGATTTCAAAACTTAAATGAGAAGGAAATTTTTTACTATCCAAAAAATTTATATAAGGAATTTAATAGCAAATCTGTAGATCTGATGGATACACAGTTACCTTCATCACGTGAACAGTTCCATATCTGTAACAGAAATGAAGGTCGAATCAGGCTCCATATTCTAACATGCACAAATATATGCAATGGACTAAATGAGATGCAAAAAGTAAGGACTAATCTTTTTAGCACTTAATTTTTCTTTAATAGCGCCACTGGTGCACAAGTCAGACAATCCTGATGCATACAGTAAGTTGCAGTTCAAGACTAGAATTATAGAAGAACTCACAGAAAGGAGGAAAGCATAAAATCAGAATATTCGATTTTATGCCATCAATGAATTAAATTATGAATTAAACAGAATTACATTTATAGATTGTTTCTCTTAAGCAAGAAGAAAGATTTACACAAAATTTAGGTCCCTAACTGACGTTTATCGGTACATGTATCAACATTTATGTCTCAGGATATTGTCTGGTACCATAGGCCAATGAAACAGTATCAAAACCAAGACGAAGCCTCAATGCGCATAAAGCACTTTAGACTGCAACTTAATTGATGATATGATACTCCATCTCATCATGCAAAAGGAAGATGCCTACCCATAATATATTACCAACATGAAAAATAAACTGAAACCTACTCTAAATTCTAACACCCCAGGCCGACAAAACCAGAATTTTGATGTGTACAATCATTAATGGCAGATTAACATTAACATTACATCCTGGAAGATTAACACCAACAATAAAAGCCTTATCCCACTAAGTGAGGTCGGCCCTGAAGATTAACACCAAAGAAAATTAATGCAGCACAAATAACTCTAATTTCAAAGGAAGCAAACATTTGTAATGCTACATTATTATATATAGGGGGCGAAAATCAGCCTCTGGAAGAACATGCAAGTTCCTGTTCATTGACATTGTTTAATATTAATAAAAAATTGCAACTCAATCTCTTATCATGAAGATATAGAAGTAGCAAAGAAGCAAACAAATGATACCTTACAGAATTCGTACACATGATATTCAGAAAGTGAATAATTTGATGAATATCGATCTGCAATGAACTTGTTGAGAGCTGACACGAAATTTCCTAATACTGCTTATAAAAAAGAACACAAGCAACATACACATCAGAAAAAACATAAGTGGATAATCCAAAAATTGTATTGCCAGTCTACAATAGAGTAAAAAATCAAGAAAAGAAACACAGCTAACTTAAGGTGGTACATCACACTGAAAATAGTAGGCTCAATGCGACAAAGATGAGAATATTACAATGGATGAGTATTTAAACAATACAGAATAAAACTAAAAATGAAATCATCAAAGAAAATGTATGGATAGATTGCATTGAAGAAATCGTAGAGTTAGATAATTTGGACACTTACGAAAAAGACACATAGAAGTACCGGTAAAGAGAGAATAGTCCAATAAATAACTAGAGACATGGGAAAACCAGGAATAACTACATGTCTAACCATTAAGAGAGATTTAGATTTAAATGATCTATCTCGAGACTTGATTCATGACAAGACTTTATGGAAACATTTAATCCATGTAGTTAATCCCACCTAAAGGGAAAAGAATTTGTTTGTTGCTATTGTTATTGTATCACACTGTGAAAGTAGGGGATCATCAATTATTTATACACACATGGAGAAGACAATTGATAATGTATTTAATAAAATATAGAGCTGAGTTTATTCACACTAAGAATAACACAAGTCAAACTACTCAATGACAATTTGAATCATGCTCTCAGCCAGGCAATAATTTTGCAGCAATCATCATAAAGCCAAACTGGGGTCAATTATGCATTATAATCTGACTCTTACATGAACCTAAGGAGGGAGCTTCAACTCCAGTTTCATAATTCTTAACTATATTTAGAAATTTGAAACAAATTAAAAGAGTAAAGAAATTGAAAACACATTAAAATTGACCATAGTTAAGATTATTTTATTAGAATCTAATACTGACCATCCATCAATATTTTATGGTAAAGATTAATTTCTTTCAAGCAAGATTATATAAATTGAAATCAGAACACAGTCAAGATTCTCCACGAGGTCTTCATGAATCATGTTGAGAAAATTATATTACAAAACATATAATCCTTTGAAGACATGCTATAATATTAATAAAAAAAGGAAGTTGCACATGTATATGCAATTGCATACATACCCTCATCAACATCAACAGCAACAACAAGTTTCTGGGACAAACGCTGATCACAGAAGCTATGAGGCTTAGTAGGACTTCCATTAATGGATCCATTATCAACTTTAATTGGAGCAGCATCACCATCACCACCACCCCTGACAGAATTCCCTTGCTCCAAATCAGCTAACATTGGTTCGTGACGACGAGTAGTAAAGCCACGAGGCCTTGCATTAGCCCTCACAGAGAATTTATAGCTATTAATACCACTGATGTCAAAGCTACAACCTTTAGGACCCAACCCAATACTTCTGCCACCCCCAAAAACATTAGCACAAACCAGATTACGGAGAAACGGGAAAGAAAGGTAGCTGCCACGATCAGACGAAGAAAGAGAAGGGCATTGGGAAAAGGCCTTGCTCAAGTGAGAACAAGGATCATAGCCTACCAAATTGGCCATTAAAATGTTATGGTTGGGTTGATGCAGAGCCTGCTGATACAAAAAGCGCACAACAAGGCCTTCACTGTTCCTTAATCGAAACATAATAACACCAGAATCGTGCTCTGATATTCACGCATCACCACTAAAAAGGAAAATTGAACGGATAAATCTCAGCAAAAAAAAAGCAATATTCCCTTCCAAAAAAGAATCAATCCCGGGTTGAACACCGCAATAAACAAGGACCGATCTTTTTGTCGATCAATTTCGTTCAAAGAAAAAGGGTATCCTTCTAAAGATAACCGACATAAACCCTAGATGTGAAATGGTGAAATTCTAGAAGAATCAAAGTTACCGGGAAAATGGGGTGTCTGGGGATTCGGGAAAAATCAAATCTTGATATGTATTGGATCAAGTAAACAAACACCCAGAAGAGAAAACATTAAAAGGTGAGAAATTTTCGTTGAGATTGAGAAGGGTTTTCCAGAAGAAGCTTGATTATCACAGTGTTTAATCAATGCAGTAGAAGTTAGATTCAGATTGTGGTATTGCTTTGCTTTCCTTATATAGAAGAATCATTTCATTGGGAAAAGTATATATAGGCATGACATGCATTGAAACTCCCACAATAGATTAATTGAAGAGAAACATTGAAAGCAAAAGAGGAAAGAGGAAGATTAATTGCTGATTATTGCGGAAATTAGGGCATTATTATCGATTCTCCTCCCTTTCACTCCCTTTTCCTGCTACTAAATTTTGGTACTATTGCCTATTATCACTCACTCTTTAGTCTTTTCTGACGCTTTAGTTTGTCTAATCTAGAATTGCTTTCACTTCAAAAAACAAAAAAACAAAAAAACAAAAAATCTAGAATTGCTTTAAGGTTTTATGATGTACTCATTTCTTTTCATATTGAGTTGCGTTAAATATGTTTTTCGTTCGTGTAAATTAGGATTAAATTGGAATTGGTTTTTTAAAAAAATTTATAATTTTTAGTTTCAACATTAATAAAATAGGTTAAATTTGTCTCTACAATGTACTTGGTAGCAATTTAAACGGCCACTGGTATATTATGTACGATTAAAAACTATCATTAATACAAAAAATAACCACATAATGTATTCTGTGTCATTTTTTAATAACCACTATTGCACATGATTCACCCCAAAATGTATAATATGAACTAATTTTACATATTTCATTAACATGATAAATTACACAATAAAATATTTTTGAAAAAATCATATTTAAATTCACCTATAGTAACTAAAGATATATTTAACCCTATTTAGTTCAACAACTTAATTTTAAAATACTCATTTTTTTCTTTATATTTCTATTTATTTATTTTATCATAGTATATCATTAATCATACCCTTTAATTTTTTTTAAACTAATCATACCCTTTATTATATCTTTTATCTTTATAAAAATCTCCTTTGAAAAAATTCTTTATAGTCTAGATTCGATCTCTAGGCAGTTGTGCGTATGAAAAAACATTTTTTAGGAAAGACCTACCCACTTAATGTAATCTCAGAAATTAGAGGGATTGGTCTCATAATTGTCAACTGTCTGAATTCCTCGGAAAAAAAATCTTTATAAAATCGTATACCAACATTTTGATGATTTTTTTTTGGTGAATTGTCTCTTCTCCTAATCATGTTTTCTTCGTACACATAAATAAGAATTGAATACTTGCCAACATCCTCTATCATATTATTATTTATTAGAATAATATTCTTCTAAATATATGCTGAATGAAGGATCTAAATATCCATCAATACTTCTGTATATATTTAATTTCTTTAGAGTGGAAAGTTATTTAATTTTATTGAACCAGTATCAAGATTTATAAGGGTTTGGAAATAATCTTATTAATATTTTTTTTTTCAGCCTCTAATCTCTATTTGGTGCTGATGATTTGTCAATCTGTGCTCTTGATTATTGAAATTGAAATTGAAAAGTGGAAGGCGGTTGCTCAAGGATGCACATTGAAAAGTATAGTTATGACAAGATTGTGGGAGTGGTTGAGGTAGCACTATTTATAAATGGTAAAGTTTTCCAATTTTTTTTAATTTTTTTTAAAAGAATAATGTATATGTTTGTAGTGCAAATATTAATATATGAATCAATATCCTATATTTATAGGAATTCGTTATTGTTTATTATAGAAATTGGCAATATCAACAGATAGCAGCACAATGTGGGTAGGGGATTAAAAATGAGTCACTGTGAAGAATAAGATCAATTTGTACATTATTTTTTGGTCATCATGCTAGAGACAAATGAAAGAAAGAATATATGCCTCAAAAAAGAAAAAGAATAATGAATTTATGAAACTCTGCACCATACAATTAGAACTAAATACATAGAGATAACATGACAGTGAACATGAAGCTTGACACCAGCATGACCATTGAGTTTATCTCCCTTTTTGGTGCAGCCAAAGAAGTGGACCTAGTTTGAGTTTCATGCTTCCCCACATCAATCATGATCTTAAACTTGCAAGTGCCTTGAGGTGGTGAAGGATCAATGTTAGTAATCACTGAAAGACCATTGAATTGACATGCATCTTTGCGTTGATCCATGGTCTGATAGTACATGTTAAATGCATATGAAGCGTTTGCTTTTATGTCAAGCCCACTGCAAGAAGCACCAGGAGCAAGAGAGGTGCAATCAGCATAAGTGCATGCTTTGCTCATACTATCTGCCAAATCTGAAGGATTTGCTTGAGCTGACAAGACACACCATTGCTTTGTCAAATACCTCACTCCCTTTGCAGCAATCAGTGATTTTCCTCCACCAAGGTTCAAAGGGTATTTGATTGATCCATCAAAATTGAAAATTCCCCAGTGTCTCTCAAAAGGGCCTGGTTCAATGCTCTTGGCATCCTCATCAACAAGGGAAAAAACATAGATTTCTGGTGGGGTGGATCTTTTTGGAGTTCCTTGTTTTTTCACTATTTTGTCAATTAAGCCTTGGTTGAATCTCTGAGCACTTTTTATGTTGGCATTGGCTGATCCATCAGTAGGCCAACCAACCTCACCAATTATCACAGGCATTGATCCAAAACCATTCTTTTCAAGAGCTGAGATAAGGGTGTCAAAGTTGGCATCAAAGACATTGGTGTAAGTTATGGGGCCATCAACAACAGGGGCAGCAGAGCCATCAAAGAAGGCAAATTCCTTTGGGAAATTGGGATCAGCATCAAGGCTGAGGAAAGGGTAGATGTTGAAGGTGAGGGGTGCATTGTTTTGGCTGAGAAACTTGATTATGGAGGTCATTTGGTCTTGAATGTCAGGCCTGAAGTTTCCTCCTGATGGAAGACCACTATCACTCTGGTAGACATCAGCATTTAAAGGGGTTGTCACCTTCACTTGCCTGCCTAATCCAGCTTTTATGAGAGCTGCTTGAATGTTTTTTATGGCTGGGAAAGTGGATTGCACAAATCGACCATTGTATGTTTTGAGAAAAGCTTCATTCCCCACAGCAACATACCTATGGATTTTACAAAACACGAGTTCAAAAATGCAATTCATTTGGAAATTTTAAGGGAAAATGTTTTGCAGACACCCCATTTGAGTGCACATCAGAATTTTTTTTTTTTATAAATGGTATGATTTGATAGAAAGGTAGATATAGAGAAAAAAAATAAGTATATGTGGAGTCTTTAAATATGGGATTGTCTTTTAAGTTTTTTATTTATGAAATTATAGCACAAAAAATATTTTTTTGTCTAATATAGGAATCTTCCATGAGAAACAATCTTATTCGAGTTGAGAATATCCACGTATTGGTCGAGCTAGTTCTCCAATCATGGTTTTTTTTTCTTATTTTAAGAAGAATTAAACATGTATCACTTAAACCAACCAGATAGCGTAATAAGCATTTTGAATAAAGTGCTTAGCATTATAATTTCTAAGCCAACAAAAAATAAGAGGCAGTAATACTATCTATTATATTACCTTATATCAACCCCAACTTTGGATATGTAAGTTGATACATTTTGATTAACCCATGCAATTGCTGCATCAACACTGTTAGCAAGGGATAGCAAGAGCTCATTGGGAATACCAACCATGACCTGAATGCCAGAATTCCCAAGAGCCTTCAGTGCCATTGGATCCGCTTCAAAGAGCTTGACTTTGCTGAATCCATTGTCCTTCAAGAGTTTCACAGTTACTTCAGCTGGAAGAGGATGCGTTAAACGCGTTCCCCAGTTGCAAGCAAAGCCAAGAGCACCTTTGGCAAAACCTTGGCTTAGTATGCAAAGTGCTAACAAAAAGCACGTAGTAAAATGTTGGGATCCCATGTCGTCTTTTCTTTTCTTTTCCTGCCTCAACTTAACTCTATTTCTGAGTTCCCTCTGTCCCAACACCTCATCTATATGAAGATTATGATTCTGAACATAGAATTTATTAAAGAAAGTGGTCCTTTTATTCAGTAGAAAGTTACGTAAAGAATTGAATGAAAACTCAACAAAGCATTCGATTCCTAAACCCAATGGATGACACCAAGGTGTAGCCCTTTTATTCCCTTGAAAATGTATACGTGGTAAGACTTAGGAAATGGAGCAAAGAAAGGTAGAATCAAAATAAAAGGCAACTCAAGATTCAGATTGTACTACTATAAAGGTTAGCTTTACTTTATTTTTCATTTTAACTCCATATTCCATGCTGAGTTTAGGCTTGCCCATGGATCTTGGCAGAATCAAGTACCAATTTAACAATTATGACCGAGCTAAGAAAGCAGACTTTTGAAAAGAAAAACAAATTCTTTAGTTTGGTGCCAAGAAAAGTTGAACTAATTATTTTTCCCATTTATATGTATATTCTATACTTATTTTTGTATTGTTCGTTTGCCGTGTTTGATTGGAATTCACACACGCACGGAAATAAACATTAAAAAGAAAAGATTAAATCGCCAAGACTACAAGTGTCATATCGAATCGACATTCTATAATTCATAAATTCAGTCACATTCATGCACCCCCCAAGACATCTTCAATAGAAAGGTGTGAGGTTCAAATTAAAGATCTGAACATTCAAAAATGAAAGTACAAAGACGAGAACTGCTATTTTCCCTCGTGTTTGTATACATCATGAATATCTAATACTTGAAAATTCTCATGTAAGTGGTAAGGGTTTCCATGGTAAGCAGCTATTATCATACAACAAAAGCCTGATTGGAAACCTCAACCAGAGATTAAGCTATTGTCCAAATACTGCACAGACAAATGGAGTTAAGTGCAAACGAATATTGGGATGTCGGATGAAACCAAAATTACATTTCTATTGACTTTCTACAAAACTGTTAGTGCCAGCACAAAATTTTCATCAAAACATTGATACAAAGATACTACAATATTTTTTCTTTCCAAGCCAGCTAAAATGGATATCAGGCTATTGGCCGTGCACTGAAGAATTTATCTCTGAGAATCCTAACAGCAGCATTGTAAGATATCTATGGCAAAAGAGCTTTCAGTTGTGATTGAAACAAATCACCAAGAGCTCCCCGAACATCCATCTAATCAAAACAAAGGGTTATCAGTTTATCACAGAAGACCCTCCTCCAAGAAAAGAAAAGAGAGAGAATTTGACACTGTGTACATATCGAGATTCTTTAATGGAATCCAATATTTTAGAAGTATTGACAGCACGTTTATTTTCAAATTAATCATGTCTAAGTGGGGGTATTGGTAATATTTATTTAGTTTAATGTGAAGAAGCTATCTATATCCATGTTGTTGTCAGAATTCGTAATCTCGTTTTTTTTTATCTTGAATTATTGCGGAAACAAGAAATTACCTGGTCACAGCAAACAAGTTTAGTTAGCAAAGGATAGAGTTCTCTTAGGTGTCTTCTGAAAATCTTACTGTTCATAAAACACATGCTTTGGATCACCTGAAAGGGCAAGGTCAATAGATAGTTTATTAATACAGGAATGAACACATAAACATAAACTGCAATAAATTTCACCCAATTAGATGGAAAAGCAAGTGAATACTCAAGCTAAGAACCCCTTTGATTAGTTTTTTTACAGAAAAAGAAAGTTGTAATAGAAAAATATGTAAGACCGAATGGGCAAGGTATCCAAAGAATTTAAAAATAAATCAATAATAATAATGATAATAAAAGAAAAACAGAAAGGAGCAAGTAGAAGACCAAGAATGTAGCTCGACTGTGCAACCTCTTTACATATAGGATATAGCAACTCCACTAAAACAGCCATAGGCAGGACATCGTTGATTATAAGGTGGCCTTTTTGACTAAAGATGTGACACACAACAATCAAGACAGACAGCTAAAGAGTTTATCCTTCTCACATGAGGATAGCAAAGTGTAGCATTTTTACGAGAACTAATACCAATCAATCTACAAATTCATCATTTCTAAGTATATTCTGATTGAGCTTAAAGTTGATCCACCGCTAATGTCAAGTTTTATGCAATCTACAAACAAGAAATGCCAAGTCATGGTAATAATAATCAAGGTTTTTAATAAACAATAAAAGCACAAAAAAGTTTTTAAAAGGTGACATCATATTGTTCACTGGCAGTATAATACCCATTACATGGATAAACAATAAATCTTTTTTCTTAACAAGTCCTTATTTTATTTAAATTCAGCTGGAATAATTACAATACATTAAAGATTAATCAAGTATATGATAGGCAACACCTGACACTGAACAGAAAGCAGGTCAACACCATGACACATACTATCAAGCAGGATAAAGTTTGTACCTTGACAATAATAGGAGCACGAAGTTCCAAGACACGATGAATATCCATGTTAGTTGTTTCTCCAGTACTAGACTGAAGGTCAGATGCCTCCCTGAGCACCTGTTCACAGAAAGACACCAGCTTCTCCTCAGCTACCCTTTCAAATTTCTCTTCCGTATCAGAATGTTGGGTAATACTCGAGCCATTGTCTTCCGTAGAATCAGCATCTTGAAATCCAACCGACTGACTTTTTTCTTTCTCTGTTTCAAACCCATAAGTTGACTTCTGTAAGATGTCCAGATATATGCCAGTACCAGCTAATTCCTGACGAAGAAGATTTATAGGTGGCCTGTCCAAAAATTTAGTGATGCTTAAATGTCTTCCCCACTTGTAAAGATATTCCAACAGAATGACATGGATGCTGAGTTTTTTACTACCTTTCATCAGGAATTTGGTGCATGCGAGTTCTTAGATTGGTGGATGAGTTAAATGAAGCAGCAAACTCCAACAAAGACAACAAAATGTCCATTACAGCAATCTTCTGTTGCGCTTTTAACTTTGTCCAATATTTCTTCTGCAAATAACTAGAAAAACTTAGCTGGGAGAAGATATTGGACCTCCCCACTCCAAAACTGACAAAGCTGAAAAGAAATAAACATAGATACAAACCTGAATACCATCAATTGCACCGAGGAGCAAGAATTGGGTGATGCACTTCCCCCTGATAGTTGTTAGCAAAGGACTCTCTTCATTCTTGGTATCAGGCTCTACAGTATCAATAACCTAAAAAATGGAGGAAAATAAGGGATGTATCCATCCAGTAATCCAAAAGTAAATTTTACATTTCCACCATAAGAGGGCATATACCTTAACTGGAGAAGATGGTTGTGAAGCATCAGATACACGGCTTTTAGATTTTGAAGTAAGATTTCGAAGGAAGATATTTTCCATCATATTTCCCATAATCCGTTGACCTAAGGTTTGACTCCGCTGAAGGCCTCCTCCGTCTGCAGCCTTGGGAGTTCTTCCTGATGGAGATGGAAGGCCTGCAACAATAAATAATTTAATGCCAAGTCCAAACCTCATTTTTCTTTTTATAGTAGCTTTGAAAGTCCCACCATGAGGCGGGGGGATTTTAAATCAGCCATTTCAGTTTTATGATTTATTTCAATAATTGATACTGCTTCCCAGTTATTTTAATGAAGATATGACCATTCTTAAGAACACTCAACTAAAAATTTAAAATATCAAACCTTCAGACTGGTCTATATTTGTCTGTGATACTGAATCTTCAACTCCATCAGCATTTGCATTTGAGAATGCAAGTGGGGATAATTTCCCATTACTGTTGACCTCATGTTGATGGTCACCCACTACCTCAGTGTCAATAGACTTTATGGTAACACTGCCATCTGCATTGTCCTCAGAATCCCTAACAATGCCCCCATTGTTTTTCATATTTTCGAAACTCAAAGTATTAAGCAATTCTAAAGGTTGTGTTGTGTATCCAGCATCTCTGGAGAAACAAGAATAAATTAATGTATTATAGTTAATTTCAGATTAAATCCAATGCATTTACACAAAATAGGAAAAAAATTGCACCTTATGCTTTTAAGTAGCATGTCCCAGTCACTTTCACTGAATTGGTGACCACCAACTTCAATTAGATGCACCAACGCACCAAGAGATATTGAGACCACTGTTTGATCTGTCTTTTTAGCACAATCTAAAAGCAAACTTAGCAATGGCGGCAGCATAAAACAAACCTCCTGGAAGCAAGACTACTCATGAATAATCTTTTTAAAATTTAACAGCAATTATATAATACTGAAACTAAATGCCATAAAATTCATATAATTTGATAAAACATAACAGATGCATCAAATCCAAGAAACTAACAGTCAATGCAGGTTCCAAGTAGGACCATGTCCAACAAACTTACTTTCAAACTTACAATTTACAACAACAAAAAATCAAATGGCATTTACAAAAATAGTAAATTATAGAAATTCCCACATTAATGACCCTAAATGATGAAAACATCAAAGTGTATTAATCTAACGTATCCCTTTCATGTTTATTAATTTTCAATAAAGAAAGCAATAGAAAAAATCAGTAGAACAATGCACATAGTTCTATTGATACTTGTTATAGGAAAACAATCAATATTCAATCAATATTCAGATCTAAAGTTGTTGGTCAAATTTTCCTATAATAATAATAATAGTGATCTCTGTGTTGTATGGAACAACATAATTCACTGAAAAGTATTGAAACTTTACAGAGAATTCAATGCCAACCCCAGCAATATATCAAGAAAGCACCCAAATCCCATAAGCGAATGTTGCATTCAAGAGTTGGTGTCAATCCTGTCGTTGGTACTTGAGTTTTGTGCAAGGCTTCGTGATTCTATACTGGCAGCTGTCCCATCATGTATTTAATTGCATGTACTAAAATTTAATAACAAGCTTAACAAGCTCCCATTGATGCATATAATGTTGAACTATCAGGCCAATGAACAGTCAAAGCTAAAAGAAAGAAAGAAAGAAATACTATTTAGTTCTTTACCTTATAGAATGTGTTGAAAAGGTTGCATAGCAACTGAAGCGAATGTATGCTTGTTTCACGAAACCAATCATCATCAGTAGAAATAAAGCTCTCTTTTCCAGCATGTCTCACATGATCAAAAATTGGAAATAAGACTCGATGGAAAATATTCTCCCAGAATGATGCAGAGAACTTGCTACCTCTTTCATTCAATAAATCAAATAAGACTTCAAGTGCACAACTTCTGACCTCTGGTCTATGATCTGATGTCAGATCGGATAAACCAGCCAGCATTGGGAACCAATAATGCTCAGTTACATCCAAAGTTGCATCCAATGTAGCCTCAATAGGCATCAAAGTGCCTCCAGGAATAAGACCCTTAGCAAACAAATAAAACCATTTAGAGGAGGGGCAATACATGCAGACACACACACACACACACATATATACACACACATATACATACACACATAGAGACACAGACACACACACATAATAGGTAAAAATGTGATTTCCAACTGATAACCCAACAAACCTCTGCAAGACGGTCCTCACAGATCCGTAAGAGTGCAATAGCCTTCAAACTAATACGATGTGATGTTTTATTGTTGGCAAACCTGATGAGACAATTTACGCAATCCAAGAAACAGTCTCCCGCTACTTGATCAAAGTGTTCTAAGATGACTGTAAAATTCAGTGTTAGATACACCACAATTGCAACAAAAGACTGCAACGACAAGATCAAAGAAACTCATGCCTACCCTGCTCAACATTTTCAAATGCACTCTCAACAATGGATTCCAGTTCATCATCTGCAGCAGCCGTAAAAATCATAAATACACTACGCCACCCAGACTTTATGCTCCCAACCTTGGATTTTATCATCTGCAATAGGCAACAGTACTGAGTGAATTTAAGTAAAAATTTCCAATGATACTAAGCACAAATGGAAGAAGAATCAAAACTGATGCATACTACACCTGAACAATGCAATCAACAATTAGCCTCCTTTTGGATTCACTTTGACTATTCCGCATAAGAACAACAAATGGTTTGAGAATATCATTTTGGAAAGTGAAATTGGCCAGTTCAGCGCGCTCCAAATACTTCATACCAAGTTGTCTTAGAGAATCTATGGCATACATAGCAATTTTTTCTTCATGATGACTCCCAGCTGATATAAAGTGATTTGCTAGAACAGACCAGATTCTGGCCCAGACCTGGAAAACATAACAATTAGAGCTTAGAAATGCTTTCCAGAGCAGTATCAGAAGGCACTATTGCTACATGGAATGGGAATGTGCAATAGGTCAACAAATTAAAAGGATGAAACTAGTCGGTATTGATGTTAATTTAGCAGATAGCTTGAGCAAAATCATATTTTTGAATAAATCCACTGTAGTTGTCAAAAACTTACACAAGGGCATAGATATATTGATATAACTGGCATCAAAGAAGAAAGAATTTATTTTATTCAAGAAAAATGGATACAAGTACTGAGAGTTTCGAGAGCCTCAGCTTCTCTCCTTAGAATTCACCAATCTTGCAATCCGAATACCCCCCATTAGCACTACTATCCCCAATTTATATAATTATAACCAACTATGCTCTTTTGTTACTACTAACCAACTAACTCTATGTTGGTTACAGAGTTAGTAGTACAATGAAAATGAATCCTACGGGTTAGGAAAATGAATCCTATGGGTTAGGATTCCCTAAAGATCCTTTACATCTCCTTTCATAGGCCTTAATTGGTATTTATTCCTATCATACGTGCACTCATAAGATATGCATAAACTAATCCAATCAATTAACTTAAATGGCTTTTACTCTAAGTAAACAATAAATTGAGCCAATACACTGAAAACAAAATTTAACAATAATAAAGGTCATTAGCCCAACAAAAAAAACAGATGCAATTTATAAGATGTGAAATATCAAAATGAAAAAGCAAAATGTGCAATTTGATAAAAAGATTTACCATACGTATACGAGCCATATTGTAATAACTAATTTCAACAAGCTTTTGCAAACTGAAAACACGAGCTGGATTTTGTTTTAGCTCTTCAGCAGATACACCACAGAGAGCAGTGAAGAATTCCACAATTGAATCACTAGGTAGTTTAACACTATTCATGAACACTTGTTCAGAAGGTTTCCCAGCTAACTCTCTCAGAGATTGAACAACAGCATCCTTGGAGATTTGATTTGATCCATGCATGACAGTGGCAGCAATTGCAGGAGTTGTTGTTATAAATTCAAGGCGAGAAACACATTCTAGAACTGCATTCCATGTGTCTTGAAGGGCGTTCATGTCTGAGTCACAAAGAACCAACAGTGTCCGTAAAGCTTCCACATTTTTACTACGCATTTCCCTTGGGGCATGCAAGAAAGTGAACCTGAGTAGTTTAAAAAGAATCTAAATGAATATAGTCAAGTCAACTGCACCAAACATAAAAGTTGCCATCCTGTACTCTCTAACGCACAAAGCATGATACCTTGTATCATGTCAAAACAAATTAAAGCAAATAACCTATAATAGTAAAAGTGAAACTTTTCAGGGATGTGAGGCGATGAAGGAACGTAGGAAAATATCAAACCTGACCAGAGATGTTAAAAATGCATAGCGCATGGTATCCATTCCAAGTACATATGTGATGTGTATTCCAGCTTTAAAACCCTCCATCAGCAGAACAACACGAGGCTTATTCTCACCTTCCTCCATAGTTACGGAGAAAGTAGCAAGCAAAGCCCACCCAACAGCATCTACCATGGGCCTTACAAGTTCAATCTGTTGGGCAGTGTAGAAAACTCCTCGTTTCACCCCTTGATTCCTGAATATAGCTTGTGTTTTCTTAATAATAGCCTCACTTTCAGACTTGGCATCTCCTGATGACTTACTTTTGGGGAGTGCTAGGTTAAGAATACTGACAAGGCGTCCTTCTTCACCTTCTGACTTCTGTCTGCTGCTTTTTCCCAGAAAAGATGTGTCATCTTTCATTTTAATCTCTTCTTTAACAATGGAATCATAGATCTCTTCCAGTAGTTCCCTAGGCGCACATTCATCTGGGTCATCTCTAGCATTCATACGAACAAAATCTGACTTGGACATCTTAGGCCACACCATTGGGTTATGAGCGTCAGTATTTAACATAATAACAGCATAAGCAAGAACGTATGCTGTATCTGCATTTTTAAAAAGGCCTGGATTGTCTGCACAGTATCTGACATAGACAACATGCACAAAAGACACTGCTATTATTACAAAAAGCATAAATTACCAGTACATGTAGAATGCTAATTATATATTCAAAGAAGTATAAGTAGACACTTCATGCATAAAACAGAGTTTTGAGCCAACTGAAATTGATCATTTTGACCTGACAATCAATGAAGATTTCACATCTAAGGTAACGAAACATACAGAGACATCTTAATCACAGGTTAAGAGGAATAATTGGGATAAGTCAAGGTTTTCCCTTCTTACCACTAGATTCATAGAAATTAATAACTGACTTGAGCCGAGGTTAAGCTTATCAAAAGCAATAATGATGATGACATGATTATCAAACACAAAGTCATCTATCAAAATTAAGCACAATATAGATTCATAACTAACTATATCTATATCTAAATGCCCCATCATAATTCTAATGACAGACAACCACTACCTGCTGACGCCAGTGGACATAAAACAACTTGCATACACAAAAAATCATTACCTCTCTGCAAACTTTTCCATGATTCGGTCTATCTTTTGAGCTTCTCCAGGAAGTCGGAATCCTTTAAGGAACTCCCTGATTGCAGTATGAAATTTCATTCCAGAAAATTTCATGGAATCTACATAAGCATGCATCACAGCAAGGGGGAACTCTTCATGTTGGCCTAAATAGTCACCAATTGTAGCCTGAAAGCAACCAACAGTTATATATTCAAAACTAAACTTGAAAGTACTGATTGATCAAAAACTAAATTGTATTATTTGAGAGTTACAACCTTATCCAAATTTGGGGTGTTTTTCAAAAATTGAGCGACTGAAGCAGGTGTGTTTTCCACCAACTTATTTGATATTAGATGCTCCACCCCTTTCATTGGTTTCCTGTTGAACTAAAAGATGATTAAAACCATAAGTCAGCCCCCAACGACAGTTCGAAAGTTTGATCATTATGCCAAGGAAGGAAAAGAAAAATTTCACTTCCCCCTTAAGTCTTAAGAAGCTTAAAGAACATATGATATATACCTCAGCAATGGCAGCCTCCAATGTTGACTTATGAGCCTTAGCCTTCTCAAAATCACTAGGTACATCCTCCCTGGATCTTACTTCAAGAGAATCTTCAGCTGAAACCCCTTCCTGCTGATTATTCTTTAACTTTTCCAATTCCCTATGTGATTGTTCCCAGTCAACCAATGATTTAAGCACACTCACAAGACCCTGGAAAGATTAAAAAAAAGGAGTCAATCAGCTACTTCATCAAAAAAATATCAATCGATGAATCACTGATTTTCAATGATAAAGACAACAACTAAACCTACTTGAAGTGATGAACCTTTAACTGAAGCAGTTTGAGAAACAGCAGCTGAATTCGGATCAGCATTTTGAGTCCCTTGTGCTATTCTGGACAGAGTTGTAACCTAGACATTTAATTGGAAAACGGCAGAGATTATATTCACCAAAGAGGACATAACTAATTAAAACGCTGTCAACAATGCCATAGAAGATCATCTGAGATCATACCATTCGTTCAAACAAGTTTGGCGCCTCAAGATCACAGTCATAATTCACAAAGATGTCAACAAGCAGCTGCGGATCCTTACATACTTTCTCTAACAACCTGCAAGCCCACGCTAAACCAGATTAATAAAATTTAAAAGAATAAATCAATAATATTATTTATTGGTTCAAATTGTAAGTTATTTACAGTATGTACTCATGCTACCAACTATTTTCCTAGAACAGAGATATATTTTAGGAGGCAAATCAGTCCTGATAAAAAGGAAATAAAGAAGAAGAAAAAACTGTACGGAACCAAAAAAAAAGGAAATAATCGGCCCTAACATAGTACTAATTACAATAATACTCAACAGTACTCTCTCTCTCAACCTAGTGAACAGGATATCCATCATTCCCAATTTATCAGAAAGATCCTAAAAGAGCTCTGATAAGAACCCCCATACGACAAAAGCTAGTCGGTGTAGTTGGAGAAAGCAAGGCCTTATAAACCCACATTAGAATCTCATACTTCCTATGTGGGGACTTAAGTCCCATACCCTGAAATTGGATCCTAATATTCCAACACGCTCCGCAGCCAAGCAGGCTGGCTGTGCACTAGCCCCTTCAACTAGGCCTGGGCGAACACTGCAATGTTGGCGTCACCACCCACACTGCTCGTTTGCAGCCGAGAGAACCATACCACAAAAGCGAGTAGTTGTAGTTGGAGAGCCTAATAAGAAACTAAGAAACGAACTGATATTTCTGTTATTGAAATGATTCAAGTTAGTTACAAGAGGTGTGCACCCCAGTATATATAGAGAGGGTGCCAAGTTGCTTGTATCGCAAGCTACAACAATTCAAGCTAACAATCTGACTAGACTGACTAACAAATCACAATGGCTATGACAACACATAGCTATACTCTAATAGAGTCCAACGCCTTTTAAACCCTACATTAGAATCTCATACTTCCAATGTGGCACTCAAGTCTAATACCTTGCAATTAGATCCTAATTCCTAACACGCTCTATGGTAGTCTTTTAGTTCAGAAATATGCCAATTAATATCTCAAAGCAACATATGTTGTAGTTAAGCAAGATATATCATTGTCAAATCTTTATGGCATGGTTCAACAATGACATAAAATAGTGCTATTTAATTAATGTTCAACAAATAATGAGGAAAAGAAATTATAAACAAAATATCATGAAGGATCATCAATAGAATTTTATAGACAGAAATTTTGAATCAATCAGGAAGAACATCATACCGAAGAACACTAAGTTTTTGGTTGACAGAAAATTCTAACCCATCCAGTGGTCTAAGAACTATCAACGGAAAGAAGATGCATATTTCACCCTGAAAACAAAAAAGTAGTGAAAAAAATAAATAAGACTAATCAAGTTAAAAGTATTTTTCTGCTGAGAAGCTTATGTAGGATCCTCAAAATGGCTTGCATACTTTGAGACTCTCCCTGAATCGCAATAACAGCACCAAGAATATTCCAGTTGCATACTGCCACAAAAGAAGATTGGTATCACAAAATTTACAAATGAATCCTTTAACATATGCAAAGAAAGATAACTAGTTCTACAAAACCTGAAATATGACAGGGGATTGTGAAACTGAAGCTCGCAACAACGCATATGAAAGATAAGCCTTCACTGAATCGATAAAATGGAAGTTCTTTGTAAATGAGTGGCTAACTCCCTCCAACAAACCCTGAGACACGACAAAAGTGTAACTGTGAACAGTCAAAACAGTAACTCTCAGAGGAATGAAAAGCTGGAATATCAAATAAAACATAGATGAACAAGTATGGATATTTATATATCAGTCTTTCTCCTATAATCTACTCCCACATAATGCTATATTCTAGCTTCATACAGGCACAACAGGAAACTAAGAAATGAATTGTATCATCTCAGTGTGATTCAACTTGTCATTTCTTGAACTAACAGTGCAATGCAGTAGCTAATAGTAGTATTACAGTAGACTCTTTTTCTGAAGCTTTTAAGTCTTTACTTTTCATTTTGTATCTTTCTTGGAGGAATCTTTATGTGGCTAACTATTGGGCTCCACTGTCATGAAAGCTTGCCAATAAATTTGTAATTCATCAAATTAAAATAAATATTAAAAATACAATAGTCTCATGAACAAACTATCTCAAAACCATAGGTTATAGGTCTCGTACATGAACTGTTATCAAGAACCGATCAAGCATGAAGTATGGACAATGACGTGAAATTCAACTTTTTATTAGAACGATAAGGGTGGCAATGATCAAACTTTAGGTCACTTAGTCAAAGAGGCTCTGTTACCATGTCCTAAACTATCTATCCCAAAAGCTTTGATTGTTAGGTGAAGACATATAAATAGTTTTTATATTATCCCTAACAAATAATCCATGGAGACAAATACATGTACACTTAATCATGCATTTTGATTAACATATGTATGGTTTTAACTTTCATCAATAAAAAGATTTATTTAAAGGATCCAGAAGGAAATCGATGTATTATCTACCGTATGGGTGAAAAAAATCAACCACTTGCCACAGCTCAAAAGGATTGTGGTAACTGGTAATAAGAGTTCTTTGAAGTAATTCAAAGTAGTCCACCCAATGCATACACAATTACACTTCCATAATAAAAACCATATGTCTAGTATAAATCAATTCTTTCCAACAAATCACTTCAATCCATGATAATCTTACAATTAGTCACCAAGAATACAACGTTACACGAGTAAACTAATACTTATTGCGATTCTCTTTTTGTTTTCTGCTAAAAGAAGAATTAGAAAGTACAATATGGCTCTTAAAAATTGCATTAAATACAAAAAACAGCATAAAAAATAATATTATAACTTTTCTTCCTCGCACTATCCCTACAATGAATGTGAATTTATATCAACCAAAGGCCACATCACTGAACACCTAGTCTGCCACAGAAAATAAAATACACCAGCAAGTTGGCCCATATAAATTAATGCAAGCAATTACTTCTGCAACATTACAAGTAACATAATATTCTATTGCATTATAGTGCAATTATTAATGAAAAGTAATATCAAGCAGAAATCACTGTATAACCTGCAGAAGCTCAAGGGACAATATCCTTGTCTTGGTTGTAACGTCATCATTATCTTCCTTCATACCCATCTGTCAAATTTAACCCAGGGAGTATAAATGATCTTCACAAGAAATTAACCACTAGGCTATCATTAAAGTGAGATAACCAACCTTGCAGAGAGTTCGGAACACCAACAGAGCGTCACGTTGTCCTATACTCATGCTCTCCAAATCAATCCCACTTGACAGAATTAAGATTAATACTTGAGCAATCATTCTGAGTAAAAAATACAATGGATATCCCAAAGCACTATCTCATATTCATACCGTGTTATTTTTTTACCATCTTCAGTATGCACAGCCTTGTCCAGTACAGCTTCTAGGCCCTATACAGGACAATACAGTCTTGTCAAAATAAGGACAAGTTAAAGTGGATTTAATACATAACTATTCAATTGATATACCTTGATATCAGCACCGCCAGCAAGATTTTGAAGTTCCTCAAGAGATGTTGGAGAAGCATCCTTGGCTTGATTGAGTGCATCACCTAAAGTCATTTCTTTTTCGTTTGACTCCCCCGTAGAAGTTTCATCAGATTTTGTGTTTAAATTCTCTGCTGAAGCAGCTTTTGTAATTGTATTTCCACCAGAACCAGATGAAGATTCAACCTGGAAATTCTAAGGCATTACTAACAAAAATTACTGCAAAAGCAATAAGCCAAACATGCTTAACATTAAGAAATTTAAAAAGACCCACGGGGTTAGTTTCCATCCTCCTGAAAACGATGCTGATCATCTGGGTCAGCATTGCCTTTGATGTTGCTTGGTTTATAGGACTCTTGCTACAAATACAAACAATGAAACTCAATATATAGATTAATAGTATTAATAACAACCCTTGAAGACAAACTAGAAATGATTAATACCTATTCAGAGCAATATTGTAGCATACTCTGATAACTCCCAACAAAGGTTCGCCATGTACTGAACAACATAAATAAGGATTCAAAAATCACAAAGTAACACATAAATATATTTAAAACAAAGAGAAAAAGCACCGCAGAGCACCACAGAATGCAATGAACATCTTCTAGTTGCAAAAGGTGGTTCTCTTACCACAGCACCAAGATAAATGCTTAGGCTGACTCGGTGAAAGGACAATACAAGCACAGCAAATGCATGCAGTACAATACAATTAATTTGTAGAGAACCCAAGCTCTGAGTCTTAAACTGTACGCAGAATTATAAAGTGCATGAAAGGAAAGCAGGAATGTATTTGTAATCTTGTCTTTTCTATTAATAAAATTTCCTTTTTAATTTTTCTTAACACAACAGTTTACCATCAAGTATTTTCCAATCAAGCCTAATTGGAGCATTGCAAGTCTCAGTATACTTGATTTTCATAAAAAGAGCTACAATAAAATGAAGATAATCGAGTCAAATAAAAACCTAAAGGCAAGCAGCAGAACCCTGAGGCTAGCAGCATAAATGGGCAAAGGGGTCCTAGCTCAATAAATTATCCAAGCTCATTCTTCAAAAAAAGTCAACTCATCAAGAATTGCCTCTACAACATAGGCATGAATAACATGACATCATAAAAACTATTGTCAAACTTCATTTGCAACTCTAAACCCCTGTTTATACCCCCAACCTTTACTCAGTATTTGGAGATGGTAAAGTCAAGAAGAAGGCCTCCAAAAAAGAAACACTTCCCATGAAACGTCCTTCCCCAGCCCAAAGCATGAAACATCATGTAAAGCAAGAGAAACCAGTGATCAAAAGGAGGTGAATCCCTTAGAGATAAACTTTAAATCATTAACAAGAGCTACATCAATCATTGTAGTTGGTACTTTTAACTTTCAAGTGGCCTTTTATTACCAGACCCTATCTGGATTAATAGTCAAACTCTAGACTAGAAGCTTCGTCACTTTTTCAGAGATAAAACCGAAATTTACAACTTAAAAATTAACGAAAAGAGTAAATAGATCTACCATTTCCTCCTCTAATAAAAATGCAGCAAAACAAAAGTTCCTTACTTCTTCAGAAAGACTACATATAATGATAAGATTATGCTGAGCCTACTCTTTTACCAATGCATTTCCACTCTGCAGTGGTAACTTAATGAGAGGAAATTCTTGAAAATATTGAAAACAGAGTATAACTTAAACATGCAAATTAAGCTCCATTTGCTAATACATCCTTCTATGCTTTAAATAGACATCATATTAATAATTTACACATACAGAAAATTTATTGATTTACCGTGCACAACAAATTTGCAAGATACCTAGTACAGAAACTGAGATACTATATGACCACGGATTGTATGTCCACGTATACAACATGTTATCAGCAGACATACATAACAGATGAATCAATTTATTTCCATTACAATCAACATACCTCGGAATTTTGAGGACGCTACAGCAGTAAGAAGTACCTTCAGCACTTGGAGAATAGTACTGCATATTGATTCTTAAAAATGAATAGGTATGACAAGAAACATATATCTACTCAGGTTGCCTACATGAAGTGATTTGTGTACCTGTCAGGTGATGAATTGTCGATACAACTGCAAACCATGTTTAAAATGTCCGTAAACAATGGGACATTTTTACCACCATCTAACCCAGGATCTCCCTCCAAATGGTCATATGCAATAAGTTTCTGCATTAACATGAATTAGGCAGAATAAGTAAGCTTTTACCAATTTAGAATGATTACAAATCATAATCGCTAGAACCTATATTCAAACAACTTATTGTGTAGAGTCAAGAAAGCTTGCACATACATGAAGACAGTCTAAAGCAGGTTCTAGGATTTTCAAGTTCTTCGTCTCGAATGCAAGACGAAGCGGATTTAAAACAAGTTCTGCATCAGCTCCTTCCAGTGCATTCCCAGCATTAGCTAAGATAACCGTGATATTTCCACTATAAGGCTTCTGTGACTGATCTGCTTCTGTTCTAGTAGCCACTCCGTCTTCAGTTTCATTCTCACTAGTATCAAATCAAAATAACTCGAATGTAAAATTTAATAGGAACCAGGACCATTAACAGAAAGTGCGATCTCACTTTCATACAACAAGGTTAATCCATCATTCATTTGCCATAAATAAATTAAAGAAAAAATACAAGTACAAATATTCAAAAACGCATCCACTACCTCGCAGATTCAGGTGACGGTGCAGCTTGATTAGGCTCACTCTGCTTTCTCTGGCTGGCCTCTTTCGTGATATCTGGAACGATAACAGAGCACGAAATATAATTCGATAACCAGCAAGATAATCATCAATAGCATCGTAACTAGATGAACTAATGCCAACAATTCAACACAGAAGCGCTTAATTATCTCATCTCAGCCAAAGAGAAAACAATTAGAAATGAACAAAACACGATTAAAAGCACGACGAGCGAGGAAATGAAACAGGGATCTAGGGTTGGAAACCTGTGAAATTCTGAATAGCTTTCTGGAGTTCAGGATACTTCTTGCCGGAACACTCCTTGAGCATAGAATCGAATGCTCGAGTCAGAAAACCGCCGGCGGCACCTCCAGCCATTTCGACACACTCTCTCGCGACCAATCAAATACTCACACAGATCAATGATGGTGCCGAATCCGGAACCGAAATTCGAGGAAATGCAGGTGAATCCAGATCATCCGAAATCGAAACGAGATCGATCAATCTATCCTGGTGAGTGTGTGACTTTTCCGACGGCGAAGGCCGCAGAGAATTGGAGCTCTGAGAGATCTGAGAGATGGATGGAAGATGAAAAGGAGGGAAAGAAAGGGTGTAGATCTGTAGTTTGAGATCAGAATTCAGAACGAAGCTAAATTTTGGAAGACAGAGGAACTAACTACAGTGCAATATTCTTTTTGTTTTTACTTCCCCATAGTTTTTTCTCATTTTTTCCATTACACGTCTTTTTTTTATAAAAATAAGGGAATTAATTTTTTTCACATTTGAAGAATCTTAAAGATTAGGGAATCTTATTCACACATGGTAAATTTGCTTCTCATAAGCCTAAACCATTTTAGGGGAAAGCTAGGAAGAGAGGAATCAGCAGAATGGTTTATGACCATTTATGGAGGAACTTACAAATTTCCAATTTGTGAATCAATTGCTTACTAGTAGTTTCTTGCACAGCCACTTTCATGGTGTTGACCCTTCTAACAAGAAGGGTTCTTTCTCATTTGGAGCGGGATTCAGCCGTAAACTTTAGGAAGCCGCCCCAATATGCCAATGAGGTTAAAATCTTAAGTCTTGAACTTGAAAAAGCTGAACACAGGGGAGATAGAAGGATAAAGGAGTTGAAGGCCCTCGAGGCCGAAGCTAGGCCTCTTAAGCAAAAGGTTGAAGATTTAAGTACCGAGTGTTCTAATGCCAAAGTCGTCGCTTCTTCTACTGCCGATTATTTGAAAGAGGAAGAAGAACAACTTGTCCGTCTTCAACAAGACTATGATCCTAATTTGAAAATGTTTTCTCTAAGAAAATCTGAGAAAGAAAATGCTTGTGCTCTTGCTTTGGACGAGAAAAAAGAGGAATGAGATGCTTCAAGGTTCTCCGGAGGATGCTAACCCCAATGTTAAAACTGAAGGGGCTATTGGAAAAAAAGTCGCCAGCGATAAGGTAATTTGTGAAGTGATTAATGGTGTTTCCATCCATTGCCAATATATCTTTCCCAACACCCTATAGCCTAAGCCTCTTTTACTTTGTTTGTTCTAGTTAACTAACCCTATTATCATTTTGTACTTATTTTAAAACAATCTTTTAGCTAGAAGTGAATTTTTCTTCTTTTTTCATTCAAGTTAGTGTATACTTTAAGCTTATAGAGCATAAACTCAATTTTTTAACAATACACACTATATTGCAAGGATGCAAAAATATTCCTTAAAAAAGTGCACGAGCTTTCCTCCCACTTGTAACGCTTTAAAGCTTTTTTCAATTTTGTTGAATTTCAACGATCCTTTTTTGTTGAAACAAAAGTTCCTTTCTTCTATTTCTTTTCCAAGATAACGTATTTTTAAAAAGCCGGTCGACAACGTTTCTTACATGGATCACTCATATGTGTTTCTTGCAGAGATGAATTCGATTTCCTCGCATTGATCGCTCATATGCGTTTCTTGCCGAGATGAATCCGAGTTCCTCACATGGATCGCTCATATGTGTTCTTGCCGAGATGAATTAGAGTTCCTCACATGGATCGCTTATATGTATTTCTTGTCAAGATGAAAGACTGTGATTCTTACATGAAACACTTATATGTCTTTATTTTTTAGATGAAAGACCGTGTCCCTTACATTGCTTATATATATTTTTTTGTTGAAGTGAAAGATTGTATTTCTTAAATGGATCACTTATATGTATTTCTCAAAAAGATAAAAAATAGTGTTCCTTACATAGATTCCTTATATGTTTTTTCTATTATGATCTGGTTTGAGACTTATCGTCTAGCCTTCTTCGAGAAGTCATAATGACGAGGCTAAAGCCAAGTCTTCATGACTCAACCCAACTCTTTACTTATTGTACTAGACAAGGCTTATGTCAAGTCTTTTTAGCTTGTTTTAAAATCAATTATATTCAATCACAATAGAAAAACAAAAGGAATCCTCGAAACTTTTCGTCAACTTAATTGAATTTTACAATCATAAAATTCAAAGAAACTCGAATGCAAAATTGTGAAAAGTAAAATAGACATGTCTTATTTGGGTTTTTAATGATAAGTTGTGGTTCCTGAAACACAGTTGCTGAGCAATCTTCCACACCTCTCCTATCGTTTGAACAATATTTTCAACAAATTCACATGTCATCCTATATTTCCGCTTGAGCCTTATTTCTTGTAACATCTTGCTTGACCAATCTTTCACTCATATTCGAGTAGCCCCCCACAATATGTTTTCCTTTCATTTTATGATTACTTCCCCACTTTTATTTTTAAATGGCTTAACAGCATTTTTGTCCCTCTCCCACCGTCGTGGTGCACGATCTTGATAGATTTTTCGGCACGTTGGTGAGATGTAGCCACGACGAGGGTAATACCTATAAAACATTCTGACGCTTAAGTCAGTACGAGAGCATTGAGAAAGAAACTCAATGTCAGAAAAATACTGAGTTAGAAAAATGAGTAATGCTTATATAAATGAACGCTCAAACTTGTATTCATAAGCATGGTGAGAGACATACTCGAGACATTGAGCTTTATTGAAGTCTTTATTTATGGCATCCAACATAACAATTGTCACTGAAAAACCTTACAATTGTCCGCTCGACTATTTGTTGGACGAACTCGCTTTGGGTCGTTTTGACTAACCAATATGAAATCAACTTAGTTATGAATCCTGTTGAGCGTGTTAGATGGTATTAGGCTCAGGCCCAGTAGCCTTTTGGACCAGAACAATAATAATTATGGTTGTTGGAATTGCATCATCTTTATTCTTAAATTGAAAGATTAAATGACGACATCTTCTGGCTTGCATTCTTGATACTCTTTAGTGGATCTTACATAAGCCGAAGATTGTAAGTTGATTAATTATTTGAAATAATACATATAAATATTGATAGAGAAGTTGAGGATGACGTACAAAGAGAATGGGAAGATAAAAAATGTATTGACATTGAGACAAAAAGTGGAAGGCTAAATAAGAAATGTGATTATGATTCAATTATTGAAATAACATATACTTAAAGCAGCTGGACAAGCCTTTGATTAAATACTATTTAGTGGCTATCTCATCTAATCTTTCTGCTTTTTGTCATCACCCTCATTTTTTTCTTTGCTCTAAACCAGGGAATTTTTTTTGCTTATCTCTATTGAGCTGTTGTTGAACAGAATTTCATGTTTTTAATGTCATATTAGTCACTCAAGAATGAAACAGTTTAGAGACCAAGATTTGTCATCTATCGGAGGTAGTGCTTGTTCAGGAACATGTTTGATTTTCAGGGTGTAATAGCAATTTTTAACCATCACTAATATTTACATAATCGTCGTCGTTAAATAGTATGTCGATTGAATCTTCACTAAAAGACAGATGTTTGTATATAATTGCTCTTCTTTTTATGCATAGCTGCTTGTAATTAAAGTGTGATGCGTGTATGGCTTTTTTAGGTATCAATATTGATGTCATGTTATCACTATGGTAGTAAAGAATGGTTACGTGACCTCAAGTTAGTGGCTGTCTGAACTTTGTTCCTTTCTTATGCTACCATATGCTGTACTCTCACAGAACACTCGAAGCAATGAATCTTTTGCTTTATTCAAAAAAAGCAGGGGAAAAAAATTTACCTATCTCTATTGAGCTGTTGAACAAATTTTACATCTAAATTTAATCAGTCACATAACTAATTTTAGCTGAGATAGAAGGATAGTCACTTTTTTTTTGCCTTTAACCTAACAACAATAGTAAGGAAAGTATATATGATGAAAGATAATTTAACAATCAAAGGTAAAGGCAATTGAGAAAAAAGTACAAGTTAAAACATTAACAAGGATTTCAGGTCAAATGATTTATCATAAAACAAGGTTTATGGTAAGAAAAAACAAGATTTGAAAATCCTTCTATAAATGTTTTTAAAGCCAAAATCAATTATGAGAAGACGCTTTTTGTTAGACTATTTTGAGGAAAGCAAAAATGATAAATTTGAGTGTCAAGAATTTAGGGGGAGGAGAAAAAGAAGGCCCTGATTATTTTTACAATAATCAGATAACCATAAATTCAATAATGGAATATATCAGAAGCAATATAAATGTGAAAAATATAAAGACATTCACACAGACTCGTATTCTTCTTACGAAAATCAGATAGCCATAAATTCAATAATGATTATTAGAAGCAATATAAGTTAAATACTTAAATTATGTACAAACACACAAACTCCTAACTAGCTAATTTGTGTGGTGGTATCTACTGGTCATTATCTTGCAGCACCCAACAAGGCAATGGGATTTCAACTCAGATAACATTTATGATCATCATGGTGAAAACTCAACAAATAATGAATTCCTAAGCTATCTTTGCATAGTTTATAATTCATACACCAATCATCAGCATGTTTAGATCAACTTCTCTTTTCTCAGAATCAACTCCAACACCTCCAAAAGTTACTCACAGAAGTTGCTCCTCAAAATTGATTTTGGCTTCAGAATCAATTGTAGAAGGTTTTTCCAAACATGCAGAACTAGCTAACATGGAAGCAGATCATCCCCAAAGAGATAGAGAAGTCTCTCCACAGCCCAGCTAGGCTGAGGAGGAGACACACAGCTTGAGCTCTCTGATGACAGACAAGAAGAACTCAGCAAAGGGGCTCTGCAGAGAGGGCAAGTAGGGTTGTGGTTTTCACTCTCATGATCATGCTCCAACCATCTATCTATGCATTCCTTGTGGAAAACATGGTAGCAATTCATGAGCTCCCTTACCTCATCTTTATCTTTCAGCTGGTTCAAGCACACAGCACATGTGTCCTCAGTTTCTGGCAGCCTCTCCATGATCTCACCAAAAGTGGTCAAAGGTAGAGTGTTGAAACTGCAAGATTCCCATGATGATGATGATGATGAGGAAGAAAAAGAAGAAGGTTCAGGTGGGTTGTGAATAGATTGTGTCCTAGATTTCATTACTTTGAAAACCAAGCACAAAACCCATCTCAGAACTGCTATGAGTAGAGCTGCTTCATAAATAGCCTGGCCTATTGTGAAGCCAGAGATAGAGTCTTCAATATTGTAGAAGCTCATTGTGGAGAAATGGAGTAATTGAGAGAGAAGAAAGGGGAAAGGGGGAAGTTCAGAGGAGCTCTATGGCTTCTTTATAAAGCCAATGTGTGGTGGGGTGGTGGTGGAGGCTACTCTATCTTTTTTTCTCTTTTGGCTTCTTTCCTTTTACTTTCACTCTCTTTCCTTTTTCAAATGAATGAAATGATCTCAGTGTTTATTTATGTTTATCCACCGTCCTTTTGTGATTAGGAATAAAGGGTCACCGACTAGTCTTTGAGACTCTTCCGCGTGTGATTAGCCAGTCAATTTCAGAGGCCAATGTATTTACAAGTTTTAATCAAATGGCTCATCACAGCTAATACAATTGGAGCACCACATTTTATAATCAATGGATCTGTAGATTCTATTCTTGAGGTCATTCTTTTTCTCTCCCTCTCTCTCTCTAAATAATTAAGAGAACTATTATATAGCACCACAGACTTTTGTACCAAAAGTAAGAAAGGAGAGAATATTCAACCAATAACAGTGAGAATACATGAATGATTAAACAGAAAATATGATGGGAAAATATTACTACTTTTATAAAGAAAATACCTCCCGCTATATATGAGTCTACTAACGAGCCATAACTATTTTGTGGATCTAATATAGATAACTTTACTTGCATTTTTACAATAGGTTGATTCTACGGTTCGAACATGTGACTAAAAAGTTATATGACAACTACTTTACCACCGTGCCGATCATACAAGGTAAAATTTATATTTTAGTGTATTTCTCGTATATTAGTTGAATGTAACGTGAACGAGTTTTGATCCCAATATATAAGAAAAGTTTCGATCACTTTTTATCTCAAAGTGAGTGCTAACGGGTGTCAGCGGGTTTCCACATGAAAAAAAAGAAAGTAATATGGAGCATTAATGAATAAACTATGATGAACTCATGAGTATTTTAGCAGTACATGTTTATGCAGTAAAACATATCAACTATCAAGTGGAGTGAAGGAGAAAACTAACTAAACAAAGTAGTATTTACATATTTTAATGCAGCAAATAAACGCAAGGACACTTGCAAGCCACTTGAAACATTATGTGCACTCTAACGTAATTGAGCTGTATGATTGACCATCTTAGCTTTAATAAAACTCCTGCTCCATAAACTATTGGGTGACATCAATATCAACAAGCTTTATTATGATACAGTTGTTAAGAGTGATGAGATTTGTTAGGTGAAAGATAAATAAAGGGCTGATTCTAGTTCATGCTACCAGATCAGCTTTGCTTTTTCACAATATCACGAAACGACCCCATTGCATGTGTTGATTTCAAACATCCTAGTCAGATCCAACCTGTGTACACTATGATATCATCACCACAATTTGGTTAAGATGTACGTTGAACATGACAAAGGAATGGGAAAACATGAGTGGTGGGGCATGATGCGTGACGGAAAACAACACAAAGAAAAGGATCACAGTCAACTATGACTCATTACTTGCAACAGAAGAGAAAAAAAAAATGACCCTCCCATGAAACAGGACTTTTCCATGACATCATTCAAAAGCCGCTTTTACTGCATCTTTGAAAATCCTTCTACAATTGATTGCAAGACTATAATCAATTCTGCAAAGAAGCTTCTTTTAGTAACTTCTGAATTTCAGAATTAATTTTTAGAAACGAGAAGCAGGTCCAAACATGTTTTCAGTAATACTTGAATTCCTCATTTATAAAAGCTTACAATGGAAGAAAGTAAGATAGCTCAGTGCAACAACACAGATGCACGCTCAATAAAGCTCTTATGTCATACACCGAATAAATTTACATTATGGATAAGGCCTAATTTGTGTAGCTGAAAAGTGACAAAGATGTGTCTTACATAGGTCAGCTTGCTAGAGTCTAAAAATTCACACGAAGAGATGAATTGAACCCCAGTTCTTTCACATTATGTGGTATAGCAGAGAGACTTGTTAGAATTTAGACTCTGGTAATATTTGAAGCTCTCTTTAGGACACCCCAATTCTAGATTATTCAAATGCTTTGGTCCATTACTCCACCTTCTTCCATCTTCTTTCGCATTTTGTATTGCAATGTAGCTGGAGCACAATCAAAAGGTGTTTCTCCTGAATAAGAAGCAGTGAGTTAGGAATTGAATACACAAATTTTGCATCTTTTCTTTATTTTTTGGATCTCTATACTGCACTTCAGAACAGGAATGATAATATTGTAAGTTGTAACTGGCTGAATTCTAGGAAGGGAAAAGATTAATTGCCTTGTGCATTTTTGTACTTCAGGCTTGCCCCAGAATCCATGAGGATGAAAACTATATCAGTTTGATTGAACACTGCAGCCTACAAAGAATACTAAAATCAGTGTCCACTGTATGATCAAGCAAAACAGAATTAGATTCATGCTTGCATGCGCTTGAGCACAAACAAACACAAGTGTGAGAAAGGTACCAAATGCAATAAAGACAGCCCTTGCTTGTCCCTGTAATTTGCATCCACGCCCTGCACATTTAGAATCCATGAATACTACTTCTGAAAATATAAACTACAAGGGTAAGTGTCTCGTTTCAAAGAAACAAACCTCACTAACAAGTTTCTTGACAGCAGCAATGTCACCATTTTTTATTGCTTCTCGTAGACCCTGAGAACATTACATTCAATTCAACATGACTTTCAATTCCCAAGACCTTTTCACACAATGCCATATCAGAAATTGAAAAATCTCAACAATGAAAAACATTCACCTCTCCACTAACTTCATAATCAATCTGGGGTCTGTCTGAGGCACCATTAGTTACATGACCAAGGTTAAATGGAGAACTGCAATTTTTAAATTTTAAATAATCAAATAATCATATCATAAAGCAATCAAAAGCAAAACTAATCAATGACCAGTTTATAAGCTTAGACATAATGGCATTCTTAATTGCTTTATAAATCTTCAATATTATAAAGAAAACTCAGTATATTAAATAAACCAAATTCCATGACGAAGATCCAGCGTCACTTCATTTCTTTTGTTCACAAGGAACAGAAATATAACACAATCAACCATCAAGGTATTTTTGGCTGTAGCTTAATTACAGAATATTGAGAGAGAAAATCCCCTCCTTATTTTTGTGGGAAATGCTTGTTTTCTCAAATTACAGGTTTCAGCAGATGGGATTGGGAAATGCTAAACCTTCCCCATTAGCATCTCAGCCAAGGAATGCATAACACACAATGACATATACTTCTAGTCAATTTCACTTCAAAGAAAGGACTCTTATGTTGTGGTTCTAAGACCAATGAGTTTCTTAAACTTTCTGCCAGCATAGGAACTAGACATGTTAAGGAAAAGAGGATGTGATTTCAAGCTTTCAACCCAAAAAAAAATCCATTTGTTTTACTTTATGTTATCAGTTTTTTATCCATATAAGGTGTAGAATGATCATTAATCCTTAGATGGAACCAACTATACACTGAAACTATGTACCAAAACTGGTTCTAAACATAGTTCCACCAAATTAGATATTTGTTAATCAGTCCCTACCTAAACTTGTTAGTGGAGCTGGAGCTTCTGTTTCTTGAAACAGTATCTGTCTTTCTAGGTTTAGGATTTGATGAAGCTGCCACCGCTGGAGAGTATTTTGTCTGTCGTGAAGGATCAAAAACACAAATATTTTGAGTTTGCGGGTAGCACCAAAAAAAGGTACCCGAAAAAAATCAAATAGTTACCACCTGCTGAGGGAGTGCATCAGAAGAAGGGGCAGGAGCTTCACAAATGCAAAGAGGCATTCCACACTTACACTCTTTAATGCCTGACACGGGCTTATTTTCTGCACTTGGTATTTTTTTTGAATCAACATTGGCATCAATGTCTAATTTAGAAATTGTGTCTGTTATGTTGTTTACTCCATCTGAAGAAGCATGCGGCCCATCCTTCTGAGATCTGTGTCAACAATGTAAGGTATAAAGATTCCAATTTAATATTGATCTAAAGTAGTCAACTTGGAAAATAATGATATTATTACAAGAGGAAAGGGGAAAAAAACGCAAGCATATAATTATTTTTTCTAAAAAAAAGATAATGCTGGTAAATGAGCTATGCTTTACGTCGCAAAAAAAGGGGGGACTTATGTGTATTTAGTTACAATCCAAAAGGTTCAGAGGAATAATTTGAATGTTTCTCAAGAAACACGTATTCATGCTAAGTTATTAATAAATATAGTATCAATCCATATAACTTTTGTATGATAAGAGTTTAGCTTGTACTTGGTATACAGCTCAGGCTCATTTTAAAGGACTTTCCATTTTCCCCAATAAATATGTTGAGAGATTGAGTAGCTTTGCTTTATTGATTTGATCTTTGTCATGTCTTAGTTTTTTTTTTTCGAGGACAAACTATTTTCATCCTAACTACTCGTAATCCTCTTTCATTTGTCATGAGTTTCTTCTTTTATGATAACACTTGCATTGAACATTTTGCCATATAACTTAAAAATAGTAATAATATAAAGGTTGAACTTATATTACTAAGAAAGTAATACCACATTCTAGAGTTTTTTAAATGAGTAGAATACATTGAACATACATCTTAAAATAATCACTACAGAAATACAAGGTTTTACCTCACTAGTAACTATTTTTCCCTCCTCTAAGTGGAGTTCCAAATTTCTTTTGAAGGGAAATTTGTTAAACATTGAGAATTACAGTCATTTGAATTAAATAATAATTGAAAATTCCAGCCTCTTATGTTACTGAAATACCATAGATCATCATAATTTAACATGATCTCCATCATGAAGTTATCATTTAATGGATCTTTGCAAGGATTTTGGCCTAATGATCTGAGCAAGATGAAGTTAGTCCAGTACGTAAATTAATTTCACTTTGAGTTCACATTGACTACTATTCCATAATCATTAGATCAAGCATTCATCAAAAGTATGTACTGATCCCTGTAAAATGTAGCCTAGAAAGAATCTTCAAATCTTAGTTCTAACATAATTACATTTATGCTCAAATAAATCACAAGTTCCACCAAACAAAAGTGTACGTACTGATCCCTGTACAATGTAGCCTAGAAAGAATCTACAAAACTTAGTTCTTACATAGTTACATTTATGCTCAAATACATCACAAGTTCCACCAAACAAGGTGGAGAAACAAAATTAATTTTTCAGGTAATCATATGATGTTAAACAGGTATAAAGAATTCTGAACACATCTTACCTTAATTAGCATGCTTTTAGCACAAGCAGAAAAATATCTAGTTTTATAATCAAATGATAACTGAAAAATAATAACATAGTATGAAGTTTATGAGGAAGAAATTTACCGTGAATTGTTGAAACAATCGGCACATACTCGGACATTTGAGTACAGGCCAAATTGTGGTAAAGCCTACATAGAAAAAGACCACTCAGTAAGCTCATAACACCTCCAACAATATCCACATCAATGCAAAAAAAAAAAACGTACCATTTGATCAGATGAATGTTCATTGCACAATGTTCTCCCGCAGGAGCGACAGTGATGCTGCACAAACATCAAACAGAAGTTCATAGTATAGTCAGTTCCCAGTACTGGAAAAGATTTTCATTATGATCTGAAATTCATGTAAATGGTGATAATGCTTATGAATAAAAAACTATGTGAGGCTAGCAGAACTTCTACACGGTGCCTTAAACAGAAGCAGTTTGCCAAATTGTTTTAAAAGAAGACAGCATCAAATTTATCATTGATATAGATTACTTGATCAAATGCTAAGCATCATGACCATTGTAATGCTTAATCTAATTGGCTCATTTTGTATGGAAAAATGAAAATTGAATAAGCATAAAGTAGCTAAAACTGTAAATTTGGGACAATTAAAACACTAGTGGTTGTGCTTCTAAATAAGCATTTAATCAGAACATTTTGCCTAGGAGCTACCATTTACTTTTGGGGTAGATAACATCATTGCTACAATCTTAACTGATAAATTCAGGATTTTTCCCAGAAAGAAAAAGACTAATAGTAACCAATCCGGCCGATTTCAATGCCTAGTATTTAGCATCTAAATGTCCTTGACCATGATCCTCAATTTGCCAAACACAAAGCAAAGTGTTGAACTTTATGCATATAAAATGAACAACATAACAACATGCAACAAAGCAATTGGAAAATCAAAAGCCCAATTCACAAATTGGGAAATCAGCATAAGAGATGTGATAAATCATATGGAGGGGGGGTCTAATTGGAAGGTACCCGTCTCCTGAAGGTGTTGAAACTGCAATTGCAGACAACACATCGCGCTGCTTCTTGGAAAGGAGGAGGTTCTGTTGACATGATGATACTCTGTTTCTTCAAAAGGGTTTTCTTCTTTGCCTCTCACACGCACAAAGTTTCAATCTTTCTCGTCTCTGCTATCAAATCACGAACTCGAACAAATCGATTCATTTCTCCATTGGAATGGATGTAATGTTTTTTTTTTTTTTAATATTTTTTGGTTTTTTTAGTTTTTCTTTTTGGCATAGCAGATGGAGATTGGATCCAGTTTGACTGTAGCACTGCACTCAAAGGATCTCAGCTGTTGCATAAATGGACGGCTCAGATTATATGAAACATGTTTCTAAATTTTGACTTGTCTTATTTTTTAATAATGTTTCAATATTTCATGCACACCTTACCTAATGAGAGAAAGAAAAAATAAGAGAAATGAGAAATATGATAGATGATGTGATAGAGTTAAAAGAGAGAGATAGGAAAGAAGATGATTAAAAATGAGATAGAAGAGAAAATGAGGTGTGAATAAATCAATTCTCTTTATTTGTAGACGTGTTCATAAGTCGCATTAGTTCACATTTGAGGTAAAATATAAGAAGAACAAAGTTGACGCACATTCTATGTAAATATGCATCCAATTTATTTTTCGCATATTAGTAATTATATTTTTATTTCAATTTAAATTAAAAAAGAATGTAATTATCGGTTTTACGTAGCATGAAATGATTGAGTATTAATGTAAAACTTTTTACTGTGCGTCAAAATTAAACTCAAAATATAATACGAACCGATTAAATTCAATTGTTTGTTTGATTCATTTTTGTAAGAAATTTTCATAAATCAAACCAATCCGATTGAAATTAGGTTTGTTTGATTCAGTAATCGGTTGGTATATAAAAATTAAATCATCAACCGTGTCTACTTTTATGGATAAATTTTGAATCTTGGAGTTTTTTGTTCTTTAGAATTTTAGGGATTAGTTAAATCAATTTTGTAATATGTTAGCTATTAAGATTAGGTAGAATTTGGCGGTTCATCTAACACGTGAGAATTACGGTTGATACATAATTTAATTAAAGTAATATATATAAAAACGGGAGAAGATGATCCAACTGTATTGCAATCTTGAGACTTTCTCATTCTTGATTCTCTATTTCTTTCTTGGTATTGCTTGTTTGTATGATCACAACACTACCACTATTAAAGATTGATTTTCTTGAAATATGAAATTACGCCTCGGTTTAGTTTATTTTCCTAGTCCCTTGAATACAATGATAGAGACTTACAATTCCATATTACTTGAGTGCACTTGCTCTAGTTTGGGTGTGTCACTTTAAACACAATAAGATGGTATGATATGGTGAGGAATGAAAACAATGAACTGATCTTGATTAGAAAAGTGACAGGGTGGAGCATTTGTGTAGACTATTTAAAATTGAATTCAACCATACATAGTGATCATATTCCACCTTCCATCGACCAGATGTTGGAGAGGCTTGTACGGAATACATTCTAGTTTTCTAGATGGGTATTTAGGATATAATTATATTGTTGTGGCTCTAAAGGATTAAGAGAAGACTTCATTCACTTGTCCATATTGAGTGTTTTCATATAGGTGGAATGCCCTTGCCACATCATAGAGGTGTAAGTTTTCTTGATTTTCCAATCTTATTGAAAGCTCCATTGAGATTTTCATGCATGAATTGTTATGCGTTTGGTCATTTTTTAGATAAAGATGGATAGACATCTAAAGGATGTAGACCACTAGAGAGAGATAGAAAGAGAGGAGAAATAAGTTATAAGTGCGATATATGATGTGATGTAATTGAAAGAAAGAGATAGAGAAAAAAAAAACGTCTAGAGTTGTTTGTACTGTTTAGGTGTACATGAATCATTACCTATTTTTTTTTTTTTTTGACGTTTGATTGTCTAATATAACCCTTACACTAAAACAGTGTCAATATGTCAATCTAGTTCTGAATTAGGAAAAATATCATTTTATGGTACAAGAAAGACATTGTATTTGGACATCCTGTATGTGAACAAAGGATAAAGATACATATTGTCAAAGTATAAATTATTGGAAAACTTCCTCCTCCCATTAATATTAAATAATATTAAAGGTGTTAGGAGCTTTTTAGTTCATGCTTTCTATAGCTATTTATTAAAGACTTTGCAAATTGGCTAAGCCAATGACAAACACACTTGAAAAAGATGTCTATTTGATGAGTATATGTGAAAGTTTTTAATTTGACTAAAAATCAACTTGTCTATGCTCTTATCATTGTGTAGCCAGATTAATCTTTACCTTTTGAGATCATGTGTGATGCAAGTGATATAGCGGTCAAAACTAATTTATAATTAAAAAAAGGAGAATGTGTTGCATGTAATTTCTTATGGTAGTAAAATTTTAAATGAGATACGGAGCAATTATGCAACAACAGAAGAAAAAAAAATACCGGCAATTGTGTTTAGGTCTTAGTAACATATAAAATTAGTTTAAAAAAAACATATAAAATTAACATTTAAGTATTTATTTGCTAAGCATGATACTAATCCAAGGTATAATTGATGGATAGTATATAGTTGAGGATGAAGAGACTTGATACGAAATTAACATAAAATGAACAGGTTAAAGTGGAGATTTCCACTAGATGTAACGTGCATGAAGCCGACAATTTGTTCATTTTCTTAAAATACGGATATAAGAGGCACAGAATTGAAGCACAAAAAACTCATGCTTCTCGTGAAGATTTGACAATGGTTGCATGTTTCCGGAGGAGAGGGACCACAACAGTGAATGAAACCAATGATAGCCTCTTCCTCCTTGAAAGAGTTAAAGTACGAGTCTCAGCTCCTAAACCATACAATAAAAGCAGGGTCCCTGTTTGATTTATCTTCATTCTCAAACATGGCTAGTGTGAACCACGAGGCTGAGATTTTTGCAGCTTCTCCTCAATCTATTACTGATAGTAATGGAAGGACTGACAACATGGAGGTTCAGAACAACCTCAGTGATGAAGGCTCGGTGAAGCATTTCTCTGACAACAACAACAACTGGTGAGTGTCTCTCTCTCTACCTTAAATGAAAGATTCTGTGTATTTATTCACCTGGAGGAAGGGCACAGCCTTATGGGAAGATAATTCACCTTTGAGCCTTTGACTTAAAACTTCTTATTAGTTTACCAAGTTATTGAGGGTCTTGCTAGAAAGATATGGTATGTGACTATGTGCTCTGGCTAATCAAGCCCAAGAAGAAAAGTAAAATTATGAACCCATAATCTTAATTCAGTGAAAAACAAGACTAAAACTTCTGGTTTAACTATAAAGACTAGAGAGTGACAAGTAATCTGATTCAACTCCTACTGAGGCAGTTTCTCCTAAGTGGAGTATTTAGTTCGTGTTTGGTTCGGAGCCTGAGAATCACTTTTAGGGAGAAACTATAAGCTATATCTTATGGAGTTGCCTTACTTTGAACTTTGTGTTCACTGCCAATCCAAATATGCTATAACAGTAATAGGCTTGACACTCTCTTAAAAACATATATAGTGATTTTATGGGTCTTTCCACTTACAAAGTCCTCATTGAATCCTTCCTTACTAATTTGGGACTTCTTGTACCCACATATTCACTTGGAATACACCCCTGAATTCCCAACTGAGGCTCACTTGGGGGTAAGGACTAAACCCTATAATTAAGTACTTCCTGTCTCCCTGGCTGCAATTTGACATCATGGTTCCATTTGCTTCTTTTTTTCATATTCATGTTTGAGGACTTGATTTTTGAAAAGGATTCATCTGAATTTGCATTTCTTGTGTAACATTATCTATGGGTTTCCACTTTAATTATCCAAGGACTCTGCTAATGCTGGGGCTGGGGAGGGAATGAACAATTGACAAAGGATATCATGAATTAAAGCAAGATTTTGGATTCATGTTATTTAACTCAATTTTGATATGTATTTTGGCCCTCTCTATCACAGCACAAAGAGCCTATTAACTAAGCTGTTGAGACTTCATAATCAATTCTTGACACCCATCTCATAAGACTCTACCTCTTCCCCCTTCAGGTCAATGCCAGCATCTGGGTTGTATGTAGTGACTCCTCGTACGACTCAGTTTGCCATCTACTATAATGGGAGTATGCGTGTCTATGATGGAATCCCTGCTGAAAAGGTAACTCCTTGTAGAAAGGAAGATGATGTAACAAATGAATATGTATAGCAAAACTTGTGCTCTCATTCCAGTTCACTTTATATGTTATGGTTTTAATACAACTCGTGTTGATTCTCTTACTTACTATCAGGTGAACGAAATACTGTTGATTGCTGCCGCCGCCGCCAAGTCTGCTGAAGTGATACTCATTCCTGCAAACCCTTCTTCTCCACAAGGAACCTCTAATAGTTTGACTTCTCCACAGTCAGTGTGCTTTCCTGCAGAGAAGAGTTCCATTTGCAGGCTGCAAGGTGGTAATTCTCCCATTATTGTACTAGACTTAGTGCATGTCTGAAAATTCTTTGACAATTAATTTTGAAGGTGTAATCAATTTTGGTGAGAGTAGCCCTTGGTTTTCAAGAATTAGTTTTGATGAAAGAGAAGCTAATCCAAACATGCTGTTAATAATTTGTCAAACAACTTTGTTGTGGGGCATTTTTGTGCTTCTTTATTATTTACAATTTCATTGCATGTTTGGATTGGTGGTGCAAAAATTGAAAGCACGCTAACTCCAGAAGCTGCTATTTGTAGTTTTTCCACGTAAGTGATTATGGAGCTTCCCACTGCAGAACAGGACTTACTATCAGTAATTGCATTATCCATCATTTTAGTGTAATAATAATTTACATCTTTTGTGCCCTTTGCTTTTGCTACCTCTCTTCAGAATTTCCACTAGCACGCAGACAGTCACTTCAAAGGTTTCTTGAGAAGCGACGAATGAGGTACTAGCAGCAACCTGTCATGTTTCAATGGTCTCTGATCAGTTTAGAATTTCCAGTATGCTATTTGATTATTATGTACTGCTTTTGTTGTTGACTCTGTTTCTTGTTTCTTTAATAAAGGTTGGGTAGCAAAGTTCCTTATACCTCCTCAACAGGTAGAGGAGCTGATAACAAAGAGAACAACATCTGTGCTGACAAGAACCCAGATATTGCTTCCTTGAAGGATCAAGTGTGGGATTTCAGCTCAGTATTGCTGCCTCTTAAGGGCAACTAGTACTGTTGGTGTCTTGAACAGCATGTGCATTCATGTAGAAGCAAATAAACTAGTGTTACTATGTTATGTTCTGTATAATTATCACTCTAGTATGACTTGAAAGTTGGAAGTCAGTTAATGTCCATAAAATGCCAATTCTGTTTAGAACACATGCCTCTTAGACTGATATTGGTGTACCTTAATGTGTCTGGACAATTTGTTATTGATTGTGATGACACATCTACTTTCATAATGCTTCTTGCTGTTTCCTTTGTATTTTGGATGTTCCACCATATACAATTTCTTTGCTTGTTTTATTTTCTTCTTAAATTTATACAAAACTATTGCTGCTTGAAAAATTGACATATTTTCGATAAAACTGTTAATGTGATTTGTTATTCAAGGTATTAATTTAGTATTTGTATTTTTTTAGAAAAAGAAGAAACTCTTTAATGCAAAAAACCAGGAAGTGTTTGAAATTTGAAAATGATAAAAGTTAATTAGAGTACTTATTTATTGATAGAATATCTATGAAAAACTAATCCATGCCAAAATGGATACTCTTTTATCGTATATATATTTTTAAAAAAAGTTTTATACAGCTCAACAATGGAGATGGTTGGGAATATAATCGTAAATAGTTGTTTCTCATTGATATACTAAATGCCTAGGCAGAGACGTTTAACATAGTGGAACGTGAATTCATGCTGGAAACTTATGTCCACAATAATGGAATCTAAGGATACAGATACAGTGTACCATTCAAAAAAAAGAAGCTTAACCAATTTTAAATTACTGGATCCTCTTATTTTATTTCATTCTCCGTCACTGCATAGCTGCAGAAACTGTTTGAGAAATTAAGAACAATTACAATAGCATTATGGATAGGTTCAAACATAACTGGGACAAAAAAGTGCATATCATTATAATATCATCAGCAAGGTGAAGAAAATAACAATAATGGACGTAAACAGCAGCCAGACGCTCATTCATATTCGACATGCTTATTTCACAAGGAAGGTCTATATGTATGACTAACATAAAAACCATGGGTCTGCAGGGACAAAAGACTAGTAGTATCATAGTAACAGGTGATTGTACTCAGCAAAGTTTACAAGATATCTCAAGTTCTTTATCTACATCCTAGTGTGCACTGCGCATAATTCCATGCAGGTAACCACCAGTCATAATGAGTGATACAAGTGACACAACACCTGCTGGAAAGACCTTCCCAGATTTCTTAAAGCGAGAACCCATCACCCCAAGAAGTGCAGCAGATATACCTAGATATTATGAATAAAGCAAACAAAATCAGACATGACAGTTCACTCCGAACTTAATACAAAATATCAATTGCAGTTGTTGACAAGGTTATAAAACTCCAGAATTTAAGTAAACCGCAGGAGAGTAAACTCAACTAATAAGAACAACACTGAAAACTCTCAAGAGTTTGTCTTGTTCAAAGATAATATTTCAAAAACAAATTATAGTACTCATCTACAGGAATACCGCACTAGATTCCGGAGCTAAAATAATCAGTGCTATCAAAGGTAGTCCGTAGTTTATGACAGCCATAAACTTCATGTGAGAAACCACAATTTGATACCGCAAATCAACAGTTACTTAAAAATGCCTCTTTGTCTCTTTCATGACCAGTTTGAACTACTTTTAACACTGTTTAGTTTGTTTTAGCAGGTTCTATACGACTTTACGGGCTTGAATAAGAAAATACTTTAGTTTTAAATTCTTAAAAGGAAGTTCAGAATTCATGATTGCCAAATAATGCTTTAAAATGCACAATAAAAAAACCCAATTACAATGATTGTTTTTCAAAAGCACAATGCATCCTTGTCATAGAATTTTCATTTTTCATTTTTTCAAACAAAGAAATCCCCTTTGTATCATGAAAATAAAGAACAGAAAGGAATGTATCCTATCTACTCGCAGACAAGTTAGTTTCTTGAGGTGGGTTTTAACGGGGAAAAAAAGGATATCTTGACAAACTAGTCACTTACCAAGGCCCAGAGATGATGCAAAGACAGGTCTTAAAGGTAGCTCAGTATGAACATAATAAAGCAGCGTGGCAGACAACCCCCCAGCCAAAAGTGACTTCTGGCTGCCACTCTTGAGATAGCCCATTACACCACCCACTGCCAAAATGAAAGCCATAAAAAATGTTGTTAATGCAGATGTCACGGATGGATACAGAATATACAACACAAATCGACAACCGAGTCTTTTCCTCTTAGATGAGGTAAGCTACATCATACGACCCCACAATGTCAAACACACAATGCATGATTATAACTTCACAGTCCAATCCTTTGGACATATAATACTGAGAAAATCCTAAGGCTCAATAAGTGTCTTAGACCCCCCAAAAATCGCATTTTACCATAACGCAGCAGCTGTACAGGACCCTATTATTTGTGATAAATGATAATTAGCCAAAATAGATGAAATTCAAAAGATCTAAGATTGAAGTAAGTTAATTAACACCCAAAATTCCAAAGAACCAAACACTATGACCATGGAAGTTTTCATTCATCCAGTACCGTCCAAAATGATTGTTGTTGAGTTCAAGTAGTAAACAAGCCTAGATCCAAGTTCACTAAGGCCCCGTTTGGAAGAGCTTATTTTATACCATAAGCGCTTAAACAAGTGTTTGGGTGAGCTTACGTAAACTGCTAATGGTCTACCTATAAGCTGGTTTGAGCTTATTAAATTCTTCAGACTAGCTTATACATATGAGCTTATACTTTACCTATAACCTATTTTCAGCTTATATCAGTAAGTTACTTAAATTAGCTTATGAATAATCGCATATGGCAATAGGCACTTACGCAAACACACCCTAAATCAACCAGGCGATTATACACTCCAAAATGAAACAAAAGGTACAAGACATTGCCCCAAACAACACAAGTAAAAATGTGCAAAGCTTGAACCCAAAACAAATCAACCCAAGCTTGTAAGGGATCAGTCTCTACTCTCTAGGGTTTAGTGACAATGATATTTGTTGACATGGATCAGACCCTATAGTAAGAGAAATAGAGAGAGAAGGTACCTCCAACGAGGGCAGCATAACCTAGAGTGAATTTCTGAGACATTGACAGACCCATCTTCCTCTCGTCACCGTCCGATCCTTCTTCGTCTTTGTTACTATCACCTCCGTCTCCGCCTCCGCCGCCTCCTCCTCCACCAAAGCCCTTTCCGTTTCCGCTGCTACCACCGCCGGGACCGGTGTAATCCAAATCGGGGGTAACTGGAGCGGTTATGGAATCGGAAGAGACTACAGCGGCGTACACGTGGCGGTTGGAATGAGTCAAGTGACCGAACGCGGGAAAATGAGAGGGAAGGAAGCGAAGAGTGGGAGATTGTGATCGGGAAATGGGTGCGGAGCGAAGAGGAAGCGAGGGAAGTGATGATGAACTTGAACTGGAAATGCCGAAAGCAGCTACTGCCTCTGCCATTTTGAGTTTGACGACGACGTTCTCGCTTCGTTTTGCTTCTTGTTGATGCCACCTTAGCCCTTGCACCTTTTTTTTTTTGAGGAAGGATTCACAGTAGCTAAGTTTACTCAAATACTGGGCCAACCAAAATTATTGGACGATAGCAGGCCAAGCCCACATTCTCGAGGAATACAAACAAGTAACAAAAAATAGTCTTCGTGGGAACTAAAATTTAGGGTGAGGGAGGGAGTTCATATTGATTAGTTGGGTTTGACTCTGTATATGCGGTGAGGAAGGGAGAGTAACTCACTTGGTTGAGTAATCAAGGGTACAGTTTAAACCTCAGAGAAGGAGTGATTAAATTAAAACGAATGAAGTGATTTTGAATTTCATTTACTAAAAAGTTCAAATACCTAACACTAATTGGCGGTTAGGCTTAGAAATTTTAGATTACTTTCGACCTTGAATCGATTATATAAAAGACAATGTAAATTCTCAATAGAGACATGTAAATAACATGAAATATTTGAATTTTCGATTTGAATTTCCTATTGATTTCACAAGTATGCCTATGAAAGTTTTCCCTTGAAAACAAGATTCATTCAACTTGATTTCTTTTAACAATGTATTTCTACATCCATGATTCACCTTACATATATCACTATCCCCCTATTTCCTTTCCATAGATTTGCATTGGATGCAAATTGTGAATAACCTCAAACAGCATCAAAAACTATCTATGCTAGTATTTTTGCTTCTAGATTGAAATCTCCATACCATGATTTAAACAATCAAATCAAAAATCAACCATGTACTAACTAGTTTAAATGCTGTAAAATAGGAAAAAACTGATGTTTTTTTTTTTCATTTGTTTGAAGAGTTCAATGTATTCTTCCAAGATCACCCAAATTTGCTTATAACCCATAGATAACCTCTGAATTTGATCCCACATTAGTAATGCGTTGGTGTGTCAGGCACTTCTGGGCAATCAGATTCCTCCATCACTAGTGGATGAATGTCAGTTGATGGATTGTACTGCTGAATTACCAAAACTGATGCAGTAGGGGAGAAGCCACCAGAAGCCATGTAGCTTCCAACAGGTCCAAGCTCAGGACAATCACTTTTGTTAACCAAAGGTGCTACTGGTGGCATTCTACCAACCACTATCAGATTGCTCCTGCTCATTTCCTTCAATGCTGTCTCAATATCCCCTTTGCTTTCCACAAGCCTCTCCTCATACTTAATTGACTCATTGTTGTTGCTGCTTGCACTCAAGAACTCATTCCACAATTGTTCATCCTGTTGTTGTTTATTACCATCATGGCTACTCCCATCAAGCTCCTGCATTGCTATTTTTCTGTTCTTGTCTGATGCTACCCCAACCAATTTAGCACCAAAGGCCAATGTCTTTCCAGGCACAGCTACAAACTTCACCACAGTGAGAAGAATTCCAGGGTGTTCAGCCATTCTCATCCCATATGCAAGCGCTTCATTATCGTCGCGCCCTCCGAAGAAGGGCACAACAACCTGCAAGGACAGATCACTAGCTTGGACTTGGCTTGTCCCTCCGAGCCCGCGATCGACCAGAATTCCAACCGAGCAAGGAGCATGGGTCAGCACAAGCTCATTTATCACATGGAATGAATGTCCTAGTGACTCCATTGATCCGTCTACACGCTGGTGTTTGTGGAATGGGAGGACAATCATGGCAGCGCGCTTTTGGTGAGCACTAGTGCAGATATCCTCATGGATGCTGTTGAGAGCAGATATGGCTGTCATAGGGCGCACATTGACACTGCTCAGTTTCCCATATGTCTGGAAAGCAATGACCATTTGATCCTCATCATACTGTTTCTTGTTCCAGAAGGGCATGCCATTGTTGCGCGCCTTGTGAACCATTGTGATTGCTGATGGTCGCTCTGAGAGTTCCATCAAGTGCATTGCGTATATGCAGAGTCGACCGCGCTTTCTCGTTCCGCGGGAAGATTCTATGAGGTTGATTAATGTGGGGATGTTGCGGGTGCTGTGGAAGCAAGCTAGTACTCTGAGCTCTGACTCAGGGTCTTTGCGCTGAATTGTCTTGTGCTTGTAAGGTGCTCCTCTGCGTGCAGGTTTATACACAGCTACCACAATTGGGGTGGTGATGAAGGTGGTAAACAATGCCATGAGAACACAAATTGCAAATGCTTGGTCATTCAGTACCTGCATTGCAAGAAGAAAGATTGATAATTGATAATCAGATAATAGAATGGAGGAGAATTCTTTTATAAAAGCTGCTTGCTTCTGTTAATTATTAGGCATATATGTTTAAACCACAAGTATCATTTCAACTGAGCCAATAGAGGCGTGTAAGACCACTATGGACACATAAGCTCTCCTCACCAAACAAATGACATTCACAAACTAAAATTTGAGATATTTATTTAAGTTAGAACAATCAAACACCACATGATCTACGCGTTTGATTGTAATCAGAAATATGTATATGTATGTGAGCAAAAGAAAACAAGTTTGTTATCAGGAGAAGATGGATACCTTGCGATCCTTTCCAATGTTGAGAACAATGAGCTCTACCAAGCCCTTGGTGTTCATGAGAAATCCAAGTGCCAGGGCTTCTCTAATAGGAACCTTGCATAACAATGACACAACAATTGTGCCAATGATCTTTCCAAAGCAAGCAGTGAATATAACAAGTGCTAGTAGTGCCCAGGAAAGTCCTCCACTGATGGTTGCCACATTGGTCTTCAAACCACTAGATGCAAAATAGAGTGGTAAGAAAAGACCAGAAACCAGGTCTTCAATCTTCTCAATCAACACACCAGCAAAGGGACCATCTTTGGGCATAATAATACCAACAACAAAAGCTCCAAAGAGGGCATGGATCCCAATAGTATCTGTAACAAAACTACAAGCCAAAACTAGTGTCAAAGTGATGCATATGTATAGCTCCTTCACCGGTTCACCCTCCGGGGAACGCCGAGCCATAGCTCCAAGCACGGGTCTTATGACGAGGACAGCGAAAAAGATAAAAGCAGCGCCACAGAGCAACACCCAGAGAGAAACTAAAGGGGATGAGTTAGAGCCAGAGAGGGCTATTGCCAGAGCAAGGAGAATCCAAGCTACAACATCGTTAACAGCAGCAGCCGACATCGCCATGCGTCCGACATCGGTGGTGAGGAGTTTGAGCTCAGCTAGGATCCTAGCAAGGACAGGAAATGCGGTGATGGAGAGCGCAACGCCCATGAAGACAAGGAAGGGGACAGGATCAACGCCTTTGCATATGGTGGCTTTAAGAACAAACGAGGTGCCGATGCCGAGAAGAAAAGGGACAGTGATCCCACACAGGGCAATGCATAAGGCCTTATGTCCAGTGCGCTTGATGGAACGCATGTCAAGCTCAAGACCCACCAGAAACAAGAAGAACAAAAGGCCAATGTTGGCTAGTGTGTCAAGGACTGTTAAGCTTTTCTTTGGGAAAACTGTGTCCAGGAATTTCTCACTTCGTCCAATTGCAGATGGCCCCAGCAGTATTCCTCCCTGCATTCAACACATGAATTTACCCCCAAAGTTAAATATTTCAAATGTCCAATCCATCACAGTTCTTTTCATTATTCTTTTATCTTCCTTTCTCTCTCAATTTACAATGTAAATCATGTATTTTAGGCAGACAAATGATGAGATTATACAAAAATATATGATGTACACACATATCATTGCTTGCATGGGGAAAAACATTTTCTCCATCACCACCTTGAGTCAAAATCACACTGAATAGAAGAAGGGAAAAACATGGTGATTTTTCACCGCACAGCCAAACATGCACTTGATGATGATCTTCTTTCAATTAAAAAATGAATTTTCTAATACTACGAAAGGAAGAAGAAGGGAAGAAAACAAGCTTACAATGATCTCTGCAATGACTCTGGGCTGCCTGAGGGGTTTGCAAAGGAATGCAATGAATCTAGTGAATGTGACCACTAAGCATATCTGGAGGATCAACAATGGAAGCGCGTAGTCGAGGGGGTTTTCATGTTGGAAGGCCCCGTTCGACACGGCCTTCATCGGTGCCGGACACGATGAAGCGTTGGCAGCCGCCATTGTGAGCGACTCCGGAGACACCACACCACCAAATATCCGTGAGGGCACTGCAATTCCAAGGACAGTGGTGAACTGAATTGAATTGAGTTGAATGGATCACAGAGTTTATATTATATAGGTGTAATGTGACAGTACACAAGATTCAAGCGGAATATGTAAACGAAAACCAAGGCTTTTACTGCTATGCTTATGCGGTGTAGAATAAAAGGCAATGAGTTATGAGTTTGCATTTTTACTATATACAGCAATTTAATTAAACGGTCCATAACAAATTAACTATATGGGTGCAATTATGGATAGGGATAGCCGAGTCCAGCTGAAACCAGGATATTGTTTTTTCAAATCTTAATAAGATCCAATCACTTAATAAAAACCGTTATATCTCTTTATTTTAAATAAATTAATATTTCATTTTGTAATGTGACAAACAATTATTGAGGTATGGTTATATGGATAATGAGATAATTTTTAACAATATCTTCCTTTACACTGTTAATTCAAATCGAGTTAATAGCTATGCACGAATAGTGTAAATATTTAATTTAAATTTATTAATTTAACATATTATAATTAAATTTAAATTTAAAAATATTTAAATAAAAATATAGAGCGATATAACTGGATGAATATGTAAAACAGTTTATATTAATTATAAGTGCATATAAATTAATTAGATACATAAAATAATATTTTCCACGTGTAAAAAAAAACAATTATACAAAAAACAAAAGGAGAGAACGAAATAAGCACCAGCGACAAAAAAAATTGCAGCAATAGAAAGAAGACGAAATGGGGGGGGAAACAAAGAAAGAAAGAAAGAAAAATCATATGAAGATAATGACAATTCCACGCGCATGAAAGTAGGAAATGAAAGTGAGATCTTGTTACTTAACAATAATTATTTAACTCTCGTCTATTGGAATAATGTTATATTGTTCCCTTTCAAAAAAAATGTTTTATTGATTTAATAATTTGCTTATCGCATAAATTTAAATGAGTAAACATTAACATTTTGACTTATACACGTAAGCGAGCTATTTATATTTATATTTATACCAGTGTACATAATATTATATTAAGATTACCACAAATTCATGAATCATAAGAAAGACTTTTAAAAGAATTAGTAGTTTTCCTTTTGTAAAAAAAAAAGAATTAGTAAATAATTTTATCAATATCTTGTTTAAGTTTTACATGTTTGTTTATCAATTACAACTTAATTACAAAAAGCTTATCACCTAATTAAAGGATTGATTGATCTTATCTTTTCAAGTAGATCACATGACCCAATAGGCCAATATCAGTTTGAATTTGGTTAAAGTTATCTGACTCATAAATACGATGAAATTATTTATCATTTTTTATGATAAAATATCTAGACTTATTTTATCCTTTTAATGAATTTTTAGTTCATTTTTTCTTTGTAAATATCATAAAACTAAAACAATTACCAAAAACATTCAAATATATAATATATTTATTATTAATTATATAATCGCTTTTAACTCAGAAATGTTAAGCCTATCATCATCTTACATTTTTTTTTTGTCTTAACTAAGGTATCCCACAACCGATTGCCGTGAGAATAATCATTCGCCCCACAGTCAATCCTCATCTTACTTTGATCCTATCCTCATCTTACTTTGATCCTATGTACAATTATAGAATTTCATTTAATGTAAAATTGACCCAATGTACAACTATAGTAAAATTGACCACAAAATAAATATATTAAAAAATAAAAACCATTAGGGTCAACCCTATTTTCGATATCCTAGAATATGTCTTCATGGAACATCGTGTTACGAGAAGTTGATGAATTAATTGAATGTAGACAAAGTTGTGGTGTAGTCTGACTTTTATCAGATTCACAACACTGCATCTCTGAACTTTATTTCAGGGAAACTGAAATCGAATTTACTCTTTCGAAGTTAACAAAATATCTCACATCATATAAGAAAAAACATGACGTGATGAAAACATTAATTAAAAGTAGTATTGAATTAAAGATATGAAGAACGGTTGTTTCACGTGTGATGTACCTAATTACTCTTTAATGGCTAAATTCTAAACTAAATTTACTAATCAAGTTCAAGTAGGTAATCTTGATGGGGTATCTCGTGATTTGAATGAAAAGTTGACCTATTACTCTAATTTCTGTGGCGTGCATGCGTGAAGCGTGATCGATGGAGTTTCAGAAAAAAAATGGAGATTATTTCTCGCAAGGAGCAATGAAATGAAAAAACAAAAAAGGCAAACAATTAACAATGTGTGGAAGAAATATATGAAAACTGCAGAGTGAGGGAGTGAATGGTTAATTACCTGATACAAAGCTTGGATTTCCCAGAAAAAGAAGAAGATGAAGAAGAAGAAGCTTTCTCTGTTCGCTTTCTTCTCTTTAGAACTTCTACTGTTCTCTAGTTCTTATAATTTATAATTTATAATCAAATGAAAATGAATGACGTGTGTGATAGATCATGGATTTAATGGTAATGGGGGCAGCTGTGCGCCTCAGCTCCCATTTTTGCTCTGCTGTGTCTACAAATCTATGCAAGTACGCATTCCAAAACAGAAAATATATTTATTATTATACAATTAAATAAATATCCAATTTCATTATTTGCATTTTGTTTTTAGCCAAGCAATTCTGTTTTTCTTATATTTTAGTTTTTCTTTTATGCAAGAATTTATTACACAATGCGTGCCTTAGAACAAAAGTAATGTTATATTTTCGTATTTCAATGGATTTGCATTAGGATTTATAAGAGGATTTTATAACATTACCCTAAAAGTATAGAGGAAATTGCTGAAAGCAATTTTAGTCCGGTGAATTAAATTAGTTGCTTCTAAAAACAATTCATAGTTTCTAGTCTTTAATATTTGTAAAATATGTGAAGTCAATCTCTTTCGTTCATTTTGTGGTGGTTTAAACAGTCACTAACTCATTTTATGGTGGTTCTTAAAGGCCGGTAATGCGAAAAATAGTCAATAACTCATTTTGTGGCGGTTTTTAGCGGCCGCTAATGAAAAAAAACTCTACAAAATGAACGAGATAGACTAACTTCACATATTTTATAAATATTAATGGTTAAAAACTATAAAAAAGATTTGAAGGTGCTAAAACCAATGTATGTTATTCTACAGGAAAAAAAAAACATATTTGACCCTAATTTTCAATTATTTTAAATTTTCTTATTCTAATATTTATTATTTCTTTTACTAAATAGCTGAAGTTGCAAATTATAATTTTTTTTATCTATTATTATCTTAAAAATGACATAAAAAAATCCCTTTTAGACAGGGAGGAGGGAAGGGGTGACCTATACATGGTCTTGCCCCACCTTCTAATATTTTGATACTAGTAGTATATAAAAAATTCTATGGTCCCGGTACCTTCAATTTTTTGAACAAAACAAATGGAGCTGGTGCGGAATATTAATTGAGTATTTTTCCATCGAACAAAAATGTGTTTTCAAACTAAAAAAATGTGTTCACAAATTCATTTTTTTAAAATTTAATTATATCAAATTTCATTTTTTCTCAATGTAATTTTATCCATCAGTAATTCAAACGATGCTTGGTTTTCTATTTATTCTGATTTGCCGGTTTCACAAGCTTATAAGGTTGTTAATGTCTATTGTACTCAAATTAATTATGTATTTCCTCTACATATAAAAATTATTTTATATATATATATATATATATATATATATATATATATCAATTCATTTGCATATGTAGTGTTTGTGAAAAAATATTATATGTACTAATAAGTCATAATGCATGTTTGGATACGCAATAAAAAATTATAATAGATATAATCAATTTTTCTTAATTTTTATTTCTGTCAATTATAATTTTTCTTTTATTGTAATTTTGTATCGTGTACTCAAACCTACTCATAATCTTTTTAATCTCGTCTCCTATTGCGAAAATCCTGACTACACACATGCTACGTTTTTTTTTTTATAAGCTACACACATGCTACATGGTTTTAGACAATATAAAGATTGTGCGAAATAAGTTTTAGCCTAGCACTAAAGTCATACTATGTGGGTGTGGTGTGGTTGTGAAATAAAGAATAATAAATGTGAATTGTTTATTACTCTTTTGTAAACAAAGGAAGGTGAGGATCAAGTGCCAAGTGAGGGGGAAAAGGTAAAGCCGTAAAGCACGAAAAGAATGGAAGAGGCTCAAAGAAGGTGAAAAGCAAGGGAAAAAAAAAACAAAATAATTGCATTATTATATGTTAATCTTCTAAATGATGGTGTTTATAGGGGTGACTAATAGGATGAGGGAACAGTGCGGCCATTTTGCAGTTATAGTACTACTGTGCTAAGTTGTGTCTGCCGTGGAATGGTGTGTGCAAAATTTGTCTTTTTGGGTAAAATTCTCTACCAACTTTTGACAAAACAAATAATTTAATATAAAATATTGGCTTAAATATGTTTGGGGTCCCTAACATTTGAAAGGGAATCAGTCCGGGTCCCTGAAAAATTAATTTGTTAAATTGGGTCCTTGACATATGTTTTTTAACTAAATTAAGTCATTTTAACCAATTTTGAGTAGTTAATACCTAGTCATCACCTCCACATCATCCCACTTATCCTACATGGATTTTGATTTTGATTAAAAAGACTAGTCAAAATTGGTTAAAAGGACTTAATTTGATTAAAAAACATATGTCAGAGACCCAATTTAACAAATTAATTTTTCAGGGACCCGGACTGATTCCCTTTCAAATGTCAGGGACCCCAAACATATTTAAGCCTAAAATATTAATTTAAGACTTGCTTTAAAAGTGAATGGTTTTCTAACCAACAGAATATTTCATAGAATCAGTTGGCATCACACGCATATTATAAAAAAAAAAATTGATGCTTTTATAGGTTATTCAAATGTTTAAGGATATATTACTTTCAAAAGAAAAATTAATCTACTATTTACTATTGTATCTACTAATTATGAGTCATTAATCTCAAACCTCAGCAACTCTTGAAAAAAAAACTATTTCATATGTTGACACGTGTCACTCATAAGAATGATTTAAAAGTTTTTCAATTGATAGAATTTCATTTTATATTTAAAAATGATCAACTCTTTATTTATTTTTTTACATATGGAAAGAAGATCAACTCTTTATTAGTTATACCATTTATTTGTGGCAATTAATTAATAAAATTGATTACAATTTATAACATTAATTTTGAATTGCATATTTAAGCTTGTGAAATGGTCAGATTTTTTAGAATTAATATCCGTAAAGATTTTAAATTCCTATTTTGAAAAACTTAATTTAAAATGTTTTTTTAGTTATAATATAAATATTCAGTATATTTCAAAAATATTCCAAATAAAATTAATTTTGAATTACTCAATTTATTTTAGAATTTTTGAATTAATTACTTAAAAATGATTAATACTTTAAATTTTTACCATTTATACGTAACAACTAATAATTACTGAAATTAATTACAATGTACATATTAATTTTAATTATAAATTTCTAAACTTTTTAGAATTATCAAATTTGAATTTAAATTCAAGTGTGTCTAAATATTGAAATTTTACCATTTATTTATTCTTTGACTCATTGACGGCTAAATAGGTTAATTAAAACAACACTAAATATTGATATTATTCATTATTGCAAATTTGATTTATATCGCAAAAATCAATATTATTTAATATTTCATTTCTTTACTATTTTTAATTTGAAGGAGAGAAGGGATTCGAAGGAGAGAAGGGCTGCGAAGGAGAAGAAGGGATTCGAAGGAGAGAAGGGATTCGAAGGAGAGAAGGGCTGCGAAGGAGAAGAACCCAGGAGAGGAACTCTGTCCGTGTAGGCTTCTGACTGAAGAAGATGCTGTTGCCATTGCAGCTCTTTTGTCCGTGTAGACTCCTGGGTTCTGGCTGCTAAGAGCTGCAATGGCAACATCATCTTCTTCAGTCAGAAGCCTACACGGACAGAGTTCCTCTCCTGGGTTCTTCTCCTTCGCAGCCGGGTTCTTCTCCTTCGCAGCCCTTCTCTCCTTCGAATCCCTTCTCTCCCTCTACACCTCTGAAATTCGAACCTGCTTCAAGTGCTGCGTTCTTCCCTGCGATTTTCCTTTCTTCCCCTCAAACATTCCAGTTCTTCAGAAGATTAGGTTTGGAGGTAAGTAATTTTGGGGAAAATTGATTTTTGGGTGAGGAAAGGTTAAAAACAATTACTGAATATTCAGAAATGCTGACTTGGAATTAAAAATAAGGGTTAATATTAAAAAATTATGACTGGGATAGCTGACTGGGTTAATTAGAGCTTAATTTGCAATTTGTCCTTAATTTGATTAAAAAACACATTTTAGGGACCCAATTTAACAAATTATTTTTTCAGGGACTTGGACTGATTCCCTTTCAAATGTTAGAGACCCCAAACATATTTAAGCTTAAATTATATCATCAAAACTAGAGTACATCGCTCATAGTGATGAAGTGAGGTCGTCCATAAAAGATAAAGTGGCTAGTTTACTTTGAAAATTACGATTTCAAATTTTTTTTTTCATCTAAGGCATCTCTTAAATAGTAATAATAGTAATACAAATTACTCCCATGTTCACTGCACGGCAAAAACAATGTCAAACCTTGTCACATAGCAAAAAGAGTAAAAGATTTGTTTCTCTTATTGTAACAACAGACACAAAGCATAGGAAGCATAGACACAAAGCATAAGAAGAATATCATTATATTTCATTTTATTATTGTATATAAGTAGAGCCTTTCTTAGTACAAGGTTAGAGCTAATTAAGATAACAAATAATATGAGTAATAATCTTAAAAATTCTTTCCCAAATTATCTTTGATCTCATTTAACTGCATCTGATTTGATTCTTTTATTTAATTGTTTTAATTGCATAATATTCTTACATGTCTTTGTTTTGTTTCAAGTGTTTATATTTTGGATTTAAATCTTGTTGAAGCAATTAAACCCACAAATGGAAGCACACATGGGGGAAAGTTTAGCTAAGACAACACATTTCATGATGACCCTGGTGTTGGTACTAGGGTTATTGTGCACCTCTGTTGTTGTTGCAGGTACCAAACATGTGAGCATCAAGAACAAACTAGGATCTGGGAGGAACATGACCTTACATTGCAAATCCAAAGACAATGATCTAGGCAAGCAGAACATTGAAGATGGGAATGAATTTGGGTGGGACTTCTCTGACAATGTTTTTGGAACTACCCTGTTTTTCTGTGATTTAGCATGGGAGAGGGTCCAGCAGTATCATATTGATGCGTATTCCTTTGGCAGGGACTTCGTACGATGTAAGAGTGGATGTTCATGGCTTGTGGCGGCTGAAGGCATTTATGGCTTCAATGGACAAACAGGGTTCTGGGAATTCATGTATCATTGGCCAAACTGATTAGTGATTCAATTAATTTTTATAGAAATAATTCAATGTTGCATATCAATAAGAGTATGTGCTCTGTTCCATATATGAATATCATTATTAAATTAGTGCATCCTCCAATATATTATGATAGTAGTTTATTTTCAACAATCTAGTAATAGCGACATTGGAAATGAAAGATACAAGAATGAACAAGAGTAAAACTGGAAGCTTATTCTCATTGATGATCTCACACCTAGTACAAAATTTATAATTAGTAAGCTAATCATTGGTACCTACTAGAAGAAAACACTTCACCTCAAATGTCGTGTGTTGAAAACACTAACCATGGTTAATGAAAAGAGAAAAATAACTCCATTTAGTTAACAAATAACTTCTATTAAACCTCCATGACCCTCCTCAAGCTAGATAGTACATATCATACAATCCCAGCTTGGATACAACGTGATTAAAAGAAGATGAGAGTAGGAGTATGGTGAGCAAAAAGTAATGATTTAATCATCCAAATTTTCTCTTCATATCATTTCCCTCATCTTTGCTTTATGTATCTTTTACATTTTCTATCACATCACCTATCATACCACTTATTTCTTTCTTTTCTTTTCAATCTCACTCTGAGTGCGAATGTAAGTGAAGTGTGAACAAATCAACAAGCTATAGTGAAGTGGAGGAAGAGGGAAAAATTAAAAGAGAAAGAGGAAGAAAGATTGCAAGTGATTAAAAAATTTGGAGAAATCAAAATTGATGTGAAAAGTCAACGTGAACACTCATTAACTGACTAGGCTCAGTGGCTCACCGTGTGGATTGACGACTAAGCAAAATTCATACCATGTGCGTGACTAATTTATTTTTAATGGGACCAATTGAAAATAATTTTTTTATATGAATCAATTTAGATTCCTCTTTATTTTTTTGGTAGCTAAAAGTATATTTAACCTTTAAAAAAAATAGATATGTAACAAACTATTTTAGGATTTGACAAACAAAAGTAATTAGTGATGGGCCAACCGGTTAGCCCACAGCATATTTTTTTCGCAAAAAAAAAAATATACACGGCCCAATTATATTTTTGAGTAACTTGATCTTTCTTGTCAAACACGAACAAAACCGTGATACCTCTGCAACTCTGAGAGACTTAACAAAAAGCTTTACCTTTGGCTCTTACTCAGACTTGAACAAATCGCTCATTCTCGTTCTCATTCAGGTAGTAAGGTTTTATTCTCTTCAATCTTGTTTATTTTCTCTCTCAATTTTATTCGAATCGCGAAACACTACATATTTTCAGCGTTGAATCCCTGCCTCTATCGCGGAATCGTGATTCTCCAGCACGATTCACAGACACTCGCAGATCCCCAACTAGACGAATCGCACAATTTTCAGCATTTTTTTAAGTGAATCGTTTTAAGCATATTTTTTTTTCGAGAAATCGAACCCTACTTGGTCACCTTCACTTCACCGCACCGCTTCCTGCAACTCACTTCACAGAACCCTACTTGCTCTCACGAGTGCTGCTGCTCTGTATTTTATACTGAGTGCTGCCTCCTTATTGCTGCTCTGTAATTTTACACTGATTATGTTCTAGGATCCAAGTATAGGAAATAGGGAAGTAATTTAATTTATAATTTGTTATCTTATTGTTGATTTAGGTCTTGTGAAGGTTTTGTTCTAATTGACTAACTCTGCATAAGTGAAAGTGTAAATACAATGGAGCAACGTGACATTGCTTATCCCTGCTGGCGTCTATTGTTATTGTTAATTATCATTTCAAAGTTCACTGCCTTCTGAGGATATGATGTGTAATATAAGGGAATATTTTGCTTTCATATGACGTATTCATTGGGATGAGTAATCTTCATATTTTGGTTTTCCGTTGTAAGTAGAGAAAGTAGATTAGCATCAAAGTGTTTCAATTTTTTTTCTTTTATGGTTTTAGACATGAATTTAAATGTGGCTAATCATTTAGCGTTGTGCTTCCATGCGAAGATGTGGATTTGTCCTTCATTTCTTGCTTTTCCATTTTGGCTTAGCATTGTATCTTACCAAGAGGCTTGCATTTGTGAATTCAGTGGCTTGTTTCCACCAACCCAAGTTTTTTGGGTCCAAAACTTATAATTTTTACATTTTTTATTTTCTTGGTGCACCGACCTATCCTTAAGCGGCGTGGGTTGGGTATCCCAACCCATTTCCTTTGACTGGCCAACGCGGCCCGACTTGCTTAAGGTAAGGGTGGAGAGGGGAGGGGGGAGTTGAGGCGGGTGACCCACATTGCCACCCCTTTCCTCGACGCCCTTTTTGTATATTTGTATTGAATTGAAAGTAACCCCTTCTGTTCACCCCCTCTCCTTATTCTTCCGCCCTGCACAACTTGTAAGCATGTATCTCTTAAATTTAAGTACACAAAGATATTGGTGCTTTGGTTGAGTTATTTGACGATTATCTTTTGATTCACCTCGTTTGCAGGATAGATTTGATTTGGGGTTTTGAGAATGTCTAAGACGATGGATCTTCCCCCCAAGGGTGGCTTCAGTTTTGATCTCTGCAGAAGAAATGAAATGCTCGAAAAGAAGGGCCTTAAGGGCCCGTCCTTTCTGAAGACCGGGACGACTATTGTTGGATTAGTTTACCAGGTCTGAATGGCCTATTCTTCATCTTATGTGGTTATTTTGGATTCACATGTTTTTGTTGTTTCTCTATCATGACGAGTTCATGGCCAAAACACACATGTGGGTCCCATATTGACTAGTGGAACCAACACAGGATGTGAACTCGTGTTTCACCTTGGATTGAGAATGACTTCAAATATGTAGGTGTTATATGTTTAGTTGAATTGGGTGTCAGTATTGGGAGGGAGGATTTGCTTAGTAGTTAGTACGTATCACGTGTTCAATTTTTATGATCTTAACACAATAGTTGGTTCTGATATTATGCATTTTTTTTTGGGGGGGGGGGGGGGAGGGTTGAGTGTTAAGAAATCGGGAAGCCTAGAATGGCATGATATCTTGATTGTTATGTTTTAAGAATCTTAGACAACCGTTTGGACTCAACTAGTTTTGCCTCCTCTCTCTCTTTCTCCAACAACCTTGCTTGTATTTTAAGGGAAAATGTTAAATTTATTCTAAAATATATGAGTGGTTGATATTCTTTTATGGACGGCCTTTAGGAACAATTGGCAGTAAATAAAGTTGTTAAACTCATGCATTGATTTATGAAGATGGCAATGAATCATTGGCTTCTCATGTAACGTCTTATCATATTGAGCTTAGTGGTAGATTTTAAGCTGTTCGGTTAAGATTTTCTTTTGCCTGTATTGCTTCATCAAGCTATGGAACAATCAATGTGGCTGTGGTTTTAATGTTAAAGTGGAGATTTAATATGCACCTTTTGTATGGCTAATTTGAATTGAGCTCCCTTGTGTCCAGACTGTATTCTTATGAAATGGTCCTGTGTACTAGTAGATATTGTGTGGTATTATACCTTACTGTACAGCTTACCGCTAATGTGCTAACCCCTCTTTCTGTTACTGTTAGTATTGCTGATCTTTTACCCTAGTTTGCTGTAAGTCTCAGTTAGCTTTGTTAGTGGCAATTATCTGGTTGTTGATCATTGTACTTGGCTGTTAGGAGGTAGTTAGAAAGCTTTTCAATGAAGCTGACATGTCGATATATTCAGAACACTGTAATCAGAACTAAAAAATACAATACACAGAAGTTCTCACTGTAACACTGTTTCTTTCATCATCCTGAAAGCTGAAGTACAGAATTGTTCTATTTAACATCTGTGCTCTTCATTACCGTCCATGGCATGGTCACTGATTAAAAATAAATTTTTATTTAACTGCATATTTTGATTGCACATTTGATGTTTTCTATGTCATAACTCATAACATGTAAACTATGAATCTATGATCTAATTTTGACGTTACCCACGTAATAAATTTGCCTCAGGATGGTGTCATTCTAGGAGCAGATACTAGGGCAACTGAAGGACCTATAGTTGCTGATAAAAACTGTGAGAAAATTCATTATATGGCACCCAATATATATTGTTGTGGAGCAGGAACTGCTGCTGATACAGAGGCTGTAACAGGTATATACTTTGAAATTCATCTTATAACATTTTTACTTCATGCCTTATGCATAATATGGTAAAAAATTGTAAATGAGTTGTATTTACTGCAGACATGGTTAGCTCACAGCTACAACTTCATCGTTACCATACTGGTCGAGAATCAAGAGTTGTTACAGCACTGACCCTTCTTAAGAGACACCTCTTCAAGTTCAATTTTAGACCTTACATCTCTAATGAATTTACTCTCTGTATCAAACTCTGATTCTGATCTGACTCTTCAATTATTCTGCAGCTACCAAGGTCATGTCTCGGCTGCCTTAGTTCTTGGTGGAGTTGATATCACTGGCCCTCATTTGCATACTGTTAGTTCATTGCCTAAAATTTTCTTTTATATTCAGTTTTCGTTGTTTTGAATGCGTATAGTTTGACTCTCATGACTATTTATGACATTTTGTGCAGATTTATCCACATGGTTCAACTGACACTCTCCCATTTGCTACGATGGGATCAGGTTCACTTGCTGCAATGTCTGTATTTGAGTCTAAATACAAGGAAAGCTTGACGGTAAGTGAGCATATTAAGGCTCAGAAATCATGCTCACTTCAATATACCTCTATAAAATAATTATGAGGAAAGATGCAGTTGAGACTTTCTAGACATGTGCATTTTAAAAGATTCTTTAAAATGTCAGTCGATTTCTAACCTTTTCATGTAATGAAACTAATGTCAATTTTGAGTCTAAATATCAAGATGTGCATTGTAATTGTTATAATTGATTAAACTGGTTGTGTTTGTAGCTTCAGTCTGTATAAAGGTTGCAATTATATAGATATTTCAATTCACTATAAACATTCTATTGTGGTGCAGAGGGATGAAGGAATAAAGATAGTTGTTGAGGCAATATGTGCTGGTGTATTTAATGACTTGGGAAGTGGAAGTAATGTTGATGTCTGTGTGATAACCAAGGTTAGTGCTTTTATAGCCAAAACAAGTTATTGTTTGAGGGGGCGAATCTAACTTCTTCTGTTCAAATTCTTCACTATTTCTTCACAGGGACATAAGGAATATCTTAGGAATCACCTCACGCCAAATCCTCGGACATATGTCAATCCAAAGGGTTTTGTTTTCTCCAAAAAGACTGGTTTGTTGCAAACTAAGCTAATTGATTACACTTGAGACCACAATATAAACTGTTTTGCTTAGCATTGTGCGTCATTATTTCTGGTCATATTAGCATGATATACTTCTCACCATCTGAAAGTTTTGATAACCTTGGGAATATGGTGTTGTGAAGTACCATTCTTATAGTAGCTGAAATTACAAAGACCATTTCTACTTCTCTTTCTAGCTGATTAAAACACTTGGAATATATTCCATTTTTATTTTTTGGTTACTGGAATATATTCCATTTGAAAGTATTTATATACAGGCTCTAATATTTTATTATATTTGTCTGTTACAGAGGTTCTCTTAACAAAGATTACCCCGCTGAAGGAGAAGGTGGAAGTGATTGAAGGAGGAGATGCCATGGAAGAGTAGCATATAATTAAAAAGTAATTGGTTTTTGAGTCTGAAACTTGATATGTGCAACGATGTGATATTTTGTAATTTGGAACTTTGGCATTTACCTGCTTCAAATGATTTCTGTTTCATTAGATGCTTTCAAGTTATTTAATTCCACCGATTTAATCATTTGGAAAGTGTCTTCGTGATATCTTCCAATCTATTAATCCAGGGGCACTAGATGTGTCACCTAAATTGAATTGGAGAAAAAGCTGATCAATATGTAGCAATGTAGCTATCTCACTGTGAACTGTTAGCAGTTACTTTACGACTTGGACTTACTGGAGAGGTTTTAAGCAGTGAATTTCTTTACATTTTGTTTGTCAGTGACTCGTTGATCATGCAAGGTGCTATTGCTAACGAGTTTGTTTTTGGTTGCGTTTTAATATTCCGGGGTAATTTGCGTCAATAACATAGTAGTAACTATTCAAACGTGTTCGTTTAACTGGTTTATTTTTACTATTCAAACGTATTCGTTTAACTGGTTCATTGCAATAAAGCTCGAAGTAGATTTTGCAAAGAATCAAAGCAATAGTATTAGTGACTGAAACAATTTTCATTATGCCCATAATCTGGAATCACATGAGTTAAAAAGACTCGTAATTAGATAGCATTAACTATTTAAGCACTAGTGGCATTTGAGTTATTTCTTTTAAAGAAAAAGAAGTAATAATACAGGAAACAAAGGCACACTTAGCAGCTAGTATCCCATCCCCCAAAACAAGAGGGTGAAAAACAATCTTGTTAACCGCAGTTGATAGCAAATTCCAAACCAATCTTTGATGAAAACATCCGATGTTGTATAAATTGCTCAACTCACATAACTGGATGCAGAATCAGCCATGAATGGACAAATAGTCTAAGTTTAACAAACTCATATCCTAAATTGAAATGGTGTAATGTGTATGAATTTTGCCATATCCAAACGCTTCTGTGCAAAATTGTAAGTGATGAATTAGAGTGTGACATTTCCAGTTCCACATCCAATTTGTACCTATCTGCTAGAAGGTGGAGCATGATCAACATTCAAAACCACCATCACCTAGCAAATCTGTCAATTCTCCGACGACGCAATTCATCCACCGGAAGCCAATCGGAATCGCGGTTCCGCGGAAAAGAAGACAACCCACTCCCACCCCTTCTAGTCCCACACATCTCACACTCACTAACTAAACCCGAATTGTCAAATGTGCACGCCTGGCACCTCCAAACATCACTTCTTCCCCTCCGGCCACCGCCGACGGTCCCCCTCCCGGTGATCCTCCCCCGCCGACTCCGAAACAACCGACTCAAAGACCTAATCGGCCAATTGATCGCCGCACCGAGCCCCCTCATCAGAGAAACCACCGGATCCGAACCCGAATACCCGCGCCTCAACCTCAAATAAAGAAGACCCGCAAGTATCCCACCTAGGTGACCGAGAAACGAGACACCAGGGACGAACATTTGAATCAGAACCAGTTCAGCCCAAGCAGCGTAACGCGACGGCACAACCACGCCGTAAACGGAGGTGAAATTCTCCGATTGGGAGTTGAGAACGACCTTCAACGCGAAGAGGACGCCGGAGAATCCGACGGCGTATTCGTTGTAATAGGGTTTCTCGTAATCGAAGAAGAGGAGTAGCGATTTGGAGAGGAACAGCGTGACGCCCTGAGACAGAGCGAGCAAGGAAGCCACCGTGGAAGCGAACTCGGCGCTTCCGATCGCGGTTTCCAACTGCATCCCTTTCCAGAGAAGGGATAACATGTTGTAGACAAGGTGAGGCTCTCCGATGTGGTAGAACGCCGATAAGAAGAACCGCTTCAGATCCTTGTTCTGAAAAAACATGTTAATTGATTGAATTAATCGATCGAATTCAAAGGAATTAAGAGAAATCACGATGGTGATGGTATTGTTGTTACCTTGAGGATGAGGTGCGGATTGAACCAGACATGGTCGATCGGTGGAATGAGGTGTTCTAAGAAAGAGGGACGGAGGTAGATGACGGTGTTGGCGGCGATGAGTGCGGCGGTGACCGGTGGTTTCCGGTCCGATCGGTAGTACTCGGCGAAGGTGTGAAGAGCGAGAAGCGGAAGCATTCCTCTCGAAACCCTTCTCCCAATTCTCACTTCCATGACTGTGAGTGATTTCGAACTTTTTGTTCTCAATTTCAATCCTAATTCTCTGAAACAAACACTATCTTTGTTTAATTTTAGCAGAAAATCACTTTATAGATAGAAAATCACTTAATTTGCCTTGGCCTCTAAGAAAGAAATATGAAAAGAAAATTCGAGATGTTTCCTTGCGGTTTCTGCTACTTTCATACAAAAGCACTTTTTACGAGTAGTAATTACACAAATTTCAAACCATTCAATAAATGTGCAAATAGAGTGAAAATAGTTACACATATATTAAGAAATTGTATTAATATTCTTGTTACTATCAAAATGATTACTTAACTTCTTAACCTGCTATTTATCTTTCTTCTTAATTTAGACTCTTTAATTTCCTTTCATCATTAATTGGAGGGTAGAATTGGTAAAACATATAGAGGGTAGAATTGGTAAAACATAATTAATACTCTGTAACATATAATTAAAAACAAAAAAAGATAAAAATAATTTCTTATAATTAAAACAATCAATGGCATGTATAATTTTTTTTTTGAAAGAAACAATTCAGTATAGTTCATTGTATTATTGACTCATCCGAGAAAAAACAATTACACAAACTAATCAACATTCAACACCTTGTAAAAAAATTCCAACTCGTGATCCCATCTGCAATAATCACATGAGCTAATATCATCATCGACATCCTCGAGTATTGCCCATCTATCGTTCTTCACCCTCCACCCTTTGCATGTGCTCTTGAAATTGCATAGAGGCTTTCGATTGCGGACCACCATTACCTCTTTCCACATGGATTCCAAGAACAATTTTACTTTCTTCCTGCAGCTTACAACACACTTAGACTCCCTCAGAAAACGCAAGTGCTCGAGACCTTGTTGAATCAACTCATCATCTTGGGAGCATAGTGAAATCATGCCGAACACATATTTTGCTTCCTTGTGACCCTTTTGAGCAACCATCTTCAAAGTTTCAAGGCCTTCAATTTTTCCACAATTGAAATATTCTCGCAATCCTTCCCTATACAAGCTCTCAATGTTTTCACTTCTCCTGCAGCGCTCCAAGAAAGATGATTTTTTATCATTTTGGTGCCATTGGATTAAAGGAAAAGTGTCCAAAGAAACCCGTTGCCAAACATAGTTATCCTCTGTAGCATTTAGAAAATCTTTAGAACATCTTTTCAGGCTGTGAAGATCAATGAAAGAATGAGAGGCTACACTTGCAATCACCTCAACCAACAAGTCTCTTGGAAGTGATTCAATGGCTACAACAGAAGAGTGTAGCTTATTTTCAATGTGCCTTCTCTGGTTCCTAGCCTTCTTCGATATTCTTGAACTAGCCATGGTTGGTAACATGTTGAGTTTGAGAGAGATTCAATAAACTCTGAATTGTGTGTTTTAGAAAAGGGTAGGATGTTTATATGTATATATATAGGAAGCTGTTTCCCTTGATGTGATGATGTTATATTTAAGAAGTGTACTTGTTGTTGGTTAAGAGAAGGTTGATAATTAATCCAAATAGAATCAAAAGAAATCTTATTCTATTTATCTTTATCTTATAATTAGTTGATTTTGTATATTTATTTTATATATCTTTATCTCATTCTAAAATATCAAATTCAAATTAAGTAAATTATTTTCTCTCTCTCTAAAAAATTTATCTTCTATTTGAACGATATTTCATTTGTTTGAGATAATAATATTTATTCTTCAAATTTTTATATTAAAAAAATATGGGTCTTATCAACTTTTTAATCGATACCTTAATATTTGGAGTAGTAGAGATCTAAATCAGGGAAATCTTCTTATCTTTGCTAAGATTTTAAAATCAAATGTATCTTTTTTGAATAAAATCAAATGTATCTTATTAATGCTAATTAGCTTGCAGGTTTCCAAAAAAAATGCAGATTAGCTTACATTGTCTTAATTAATTAAGTAGTATATACCTAAAGAATCAACTTTTATTCGAAGATTTAATTTTAATATACCGTACACCACTGCTAATTTTTTTATTCATTATTCAAATAATTGATAATTTGATGAGATTGATAATGTGAATATTTTATGTTTTTTCAGTTTAGATTGCAAAAGTAAATAACATACATAACATTTGAAAATAATTAATATTACCTGGTTATATTATATTAATAATGATCGTAGATTGTAAAGATGACATCTATAAATTAACTTTTAATTAATTAAAATTGAAGAATCTTACATATTTAGCATGACAATATTGTGTGAAAAGTACTTTATTTCTTTTCATTATTTTAACTATATATTTACCATAAAAGAAACTATATATTTTACTGTTGTATATATATTTTTTGATGAATCTGTTCGTATATATATAAGACAGAAGCATGCCATGTATGTGTTTCAATTCATTCTGCCGTACGACATAATTATTTAAATGCGTATCCTTTGATTTAAAAAATAATTCTTTTTAAGATCAATCCTCAAGATTGAAAAATGAAATAAAATAATTGTTTGAAAAAAAAAAAGTAAAAAATAAAAAAATAGATTCTTTTATAAAAAAAAAAATTGATTGTAATTTTATACATTCAATATAATAATGGTTTTTAATAATTTTTTTGCTTTTTATATTCTAAGAATGATTGTGTATTCTTTCAAATCTGCAACTTTTTTATTTCACTAGCTTGCTCACTAACTATTTAAACAATATAGAATTATTCAGTATCTGGGCTTAACTTATTGTATCTAAGTTTTCTCCTTTCAAATTGATACTTTTTTTTTTGGGTCAAAGGGTTAAATTTCAACATTCTCAAAGGGCATCATGTAGTGGGCTCTTCAGCTACTTATTGCATACTGAACATGCTCCAAAGTGGCACAGATGGTGATTCCAGCAAAAAAAATTGGGCTTCAAGCCTCATTTCAATTCTAATAGATCCTCCTTAGGCCATTCGATCTCCAAACCTTCCTCCATACATTGTTTTTTTCCTCACATCATGACATTGGGTTATTAGACAAGAGATTTTTTTTATATGGTCCATGCATGTAGATAATCATAAAAGTATCCCTTAAGCCAAGCACCATTCCCAATTGAGACATCTTTCAGAACTATTCCTGATTTGATCAATGAGTTTCTTCGTAATTGAGTTATTTTTTCATCCTGTCCATTAGGGAGGGAGCCATAAAATTGGGTTAAAGAGACGATAAATTTAACACAATAAACGATTTTTCTTAAAAGGACGATCGTGCCATTTTAAAACACCTAATTCTGTTTCTAGTACCCATTCTACTTCCTTCACTTAACACGTATTCCTTTCCAAATTATAAAGGCTCGTTCCTCCCCTTTATATTGGTATGTATGGCATCATTAGTTCATTACACACTATACTTAAGTTTGAGATTTGAACTCAAAGAGTCCCTTGCTTCTCAACTAGATTTGATCCTATTTTTATGACCAATGCCTGGTTGAATTTATATATTCTCCCACTCCCATAACCCCACGTTCTTGGATTGATTGAATTGTTCCCAAGCTACAAAGTGGGTTTTTTCTTTCTCTACTTGTTGCTCTCCATATGAATTCATAATCCATTTTCTCCAAGACGTGTCAAATGCTTTTGATACAGCATCTGCTTTCATAAATTGTGCCTTACTTAGACTACTCGCAAACATAAATTGTGCATTATCAGCATAACTCTTATTGATATTATTCTAGTTTTTGCCGTTCAGCAACTATAAATGGTTAATATTTTCTGCGCGCTGAACATGAGACAAGAAATTAGGCTTACGATTACTTGATAGACCATACCTTTTATCTAAAGTAAACTGACTTTGTCCTGGACTTTGGTGGGCTAGGTTCCCATTGAAATTGGAATGGACTGGGCCTGAAAACATTTTTTTATGTGTCTCGATCGGGTCTAGCCACCGACAAAACCATTATTTTGAACCGAACCCAACCAATCCAAGCCATTTAAAATTGAACCCGTCACCTGCTTATCCAGAGACCCGCCCCAACCCGACAGGGAGCACTAAATTGGGCTCAGTTTGCTCAGTTTCGGGTCAGGCTGAGTTTTCTGATCAGTTCTACCAACATAGAGATACCGGTAGAGAGATACTCGGATTGTTTTGTTGATGGCATAATTGTAATTAACACTCATTTAAAGGTAAATTTGTCTTTGACTTCCCAAAATATTCTACGAGTGAATCCCTCAAAACTCGAAAGTAAGGTTAAGTGGGTAACCTCTCTAAAGTCTCAACAAATTCATACGAACGGCTAAGGTATTTTGATTCCACCTGTTGTGCATTGGTGTCCCTCTTTTCCACCGAAGTGTTAATGACTTAATTCACTCACTGAGTTGGACAAGACTGTGTAAATAGGGCAAACAAGGTAAAATTGAAAGAACGACGTCGTTTGTTGGGTGGGATTCAGGTGAGGCAAGAGCTCAGGGGTGATGGATTCCGCAAGGCGGAGGAAGGGTGGAAAGTGGCAATACATATGGCCGATGTGGACGGCGCTACTGCTTCACCTCACCGCCATTCTTCTCTTCACCACCGGCTTTCTCCTCACCCGAACGGAGCTTCCCTATCACAGCCACTGCTCCGACGCCGTTTCACACTCCCCTTGCTTCTCTTCTTCTTCTTCTTCTTCTCACAGCAATGGATCTTGCTGGACTAAACCTTCCGTTAACCGTCTCGTCATCATCGTTCTCGATGCTCTCAGATTTGATTTCGTCGCTCCCAGTACCTTCTTCGCAGGTTCAGTTTGCTGCTATCTCTGTTATACTTGACCAACCGTTTTTTTCAAATTTTTGTTATTGTTAACTTCATAATGTGAGAGTGTTGTGTTGCAGAATCAAAAGCGTGGATGGATAAATTACCAGTTCTGAAGAATGCCGCGTCTTCACGACCGTCCTCTGCAAAGATCTTCAAAGCCATTGCTGATCCACCTACCACAAGTTTGCAGCGCTTGAAGGTCGGTCAAATCAATTTCTATCTTACTAATAACATGTTGGCATCACATATCACAATCAAAATTGAAGTTGTAATGTTTTCTTTTCTGTAAACTAGATTTTTATGAATGATTCTGTATGGATAGGATATTGATGGTAAATTGTTTAATAGCATGCTTGGTTCTATAGTGAAATATTGTAGAATCTTGTAAGGTTACAAGTGTTAGCTTCTGTGTAAAGTGTACTGGATTCTGATCAAATCGTGAAACCAAACATGCACTAAGCTGATGGTTTTACTTTTGATAGGGCTTGACAACTGGTGGACTTCCAACTTTTGTGGATGTCGGTAATAGCTTTGGTGCACCCGCGATTGTTGAAGATAACTTCATAAATCAGGTAGGGCTTATATCTTCTTGCTTGTGATATTTATCATTTGAAATATTGGTTTACTTCAAAATTGAAAGCAAGGTTTTATTTTTAAATTTCTGAGTTTGAATTGATGAGACAATGCAGTTAGATTTAAATCTGGTTCTAAATATGAATATTCACTTACAGTTGGTTCAAAATGGGAAGAAAGTTGTTATGATGGGGGATGACACATGGACTCAGTTATTTCCTCATCATTTTGAAAGATCGTATCCGTACCCATCTTTTAATGTCAAAGATCTTCATACGGTAGGCTTTATATTGTGTTGAAATTGGTTTTGGAATTGATTTTTAATCCTTGCAATACATATTAATTTTTCCTCTTTTTGTTTGGTCCATCATTTAAATGATTGTAACATAGCACTTTATTTTCTAGGTTGACAATGGATGCATTGACCACTTATTTCCATCCCTATATGAAGAAGATTGGGATGTTCTTATTGCACATTTTCTCGGAGTGGTATGATTGATATTATTTCGAACAATACACCTAAGAATCATACTATTCATATTCTATACCCTTTTAATTCCCATTCTCATTCTGCATCATTAGGATTAGTAATTTACTAATTTTTCAATGTCCTGTATGATATTTGCTTGGTTTAGGATCATGCTGGACATATATTTGGGGTCGACTCCACTCCGATGATAGAAAAGTTGGAGCAGTACAATAACCTTTTACAGGTATTTTTTATTCTAGATTTTTTGCCAAATGTTTGTGGTCAATCCTACTTGGTTGTAAATTAACAAGTGACGCTTTTTTGGCCTATGTTGCTGCTTCAGTTATCCAATATTTTTTTTTTTCACTTACATGCTGTCTGACAATATTCCTGAGTTTTTGGCACCTCTCCCTTACTGTCTGTTGTATGGTTGTATATTGTTATCTTATTCTTTTCCAATTTAGTTGCTTTAGTCTTTCTTGATTCCTGTGCCTGGTTCATAAACAAACTAATCTAAGTTTGCTTTAGAGAGTTATTCAAGTGCTGGATAATCAGTCTGGACCTGGGAACTTACATGAAAATACTTTGCTTGTGGTATTGGGTGACCATGGACAAACCCTTAATGGTGATCATGGCGGTGGGAGTGCTGAAGAGGTGCGTACCAACATATGGTGTCTGCTTATTTACTTTTATTGAATAATATATATTTTCCCTCCAAATTTACGTGGGATATTTTGGATGATACCTCACAGGTGGAAACTGCCATTTTTGCTATGAGTTTTAAGGAGCCTCTTTCCTCTGTGCCACCAGAATTTGTTTCTGCTTCTTGTCAAGCAGATGTGGTATTATTTACTCTCCCTTTAAAGTTTAAATATGCATCAACATGCTGGAATTCTAGTAGCTCTAAGATTTTTTTCTGATCGCTTTTGCAGCAATCTTTTGCCTCCTTGCACATGCTCACTCCCCTCATGTTATGCTAGAAAGATCAATAAATAGAAACCATAAAAAATTTTAGAGTACTTAATGTATAGTTACGTATACAAGTGATTGAGGGGCCACTGAAAACACACAACATTAAATTACGTAATATATCAAACTTAATGGATATGCTTGGATAAATGATCATTCTACTGATAGGTAGTGTAACCCTGTTCATACTCTGATTCCCAAGATAATAAACCTGAGTTAGATCTTTACAATTTCATTCTTGAATTTGATATTTTTTTTTGGGTAAACTACCTATCATCTCTTATATATCAGGATGGGAAGAATGTTTGTATCAGCTCCATGCAACAGGTTAGAAAACTTATTCTGTTGTAATGGCATTTTGAACATTCTACATATACCGCATTCATGCCTGTATTTATCCCTATCATCCTTTACAGCTTGACTTTGCAGTAACAATGTCAGCATTGCTTGGCGTACCTTTCCCTTATGGAAGGTGCAGTGTAAGCATCCTGTCTATGTTACCATTGTCTACGTTTTTTGTTATATTTGTATTTGTATATCAATATAATTAATCATAATGTATTCACTATTCACTCAACTGATTTTCTATGTTTCTCACTCACTTTTTGTTTTCCAGTGTGGGTAAAAGGGATTGCTTTTTTGGTCTTATAAGTTCTGATTTCCATATTTGATGTTTTGAGATGATTTGCTAGGGCACTGGGTAGTTATTGTCTGAAAATATTGATTTTAAGTTTTATTTGATGTTAACATCGAATCATTGAGAGTTGAAGGGGGTTTTACCTTGCAAAAAGGAAAATAAATAAATTTTTTAAAATATATTATTCTTAAGCCACTGTGTCTGGGAAGATGTTTACTTGTCATCTACAGTTTAGAGTTACCAGAGAATTTTAGAATGTTTAGCTACTTAGTAAGTCTAGATAGAAGTACTGGACATAAATCTGATAAATTAAATGATAACACTAGTGCAATTCTGCAGACATGTCAAATAAATCTACAGTGCAACAAAACATTTAATCTCATGCATTTATTAACCACCAGATACTTGGTGTTAAGCAAGTTTCATCAGTCATATTTTTGTCTCTTGTAATCTGTATGACCTGAATCCTATTTTTGAATTATTTCCTCAATCTCAAAGCTTCTATTTTGATGCCTGGTTTTACATTTTCTTATGGCATGGCATCATGTTGTATCACATTGTTTTAGAAATTTCTTCATTGGAGCTGTGCTAAGAACTAACAAGCTAATTTTATTCATTCCTCAGCATTGGTCGCATCAATCCTGAACTATATGCTTTAGGTAGTTGGAATTTAGATGCCTCTCAAAAGCTGTCAGAATCAGATATTTGGATGCAGAATTATGCTAATTCACTGTGCATAAATTCTTGGCAGGTACAAATCTTAGATTCTCAATTACAAATTACCATTTTTAAATTTTGCTACTAGATACTACTAGGATTCCCAGATGAAAAAAGATGCACTTTGTTTTTTATGAAAAAATTACTTGGGACATTTTTTAGGTAGGTAAATTTAGTTTCACTTTGTTACATTGTAGTTTTTTTTTTTTTTGCTTCCAAAATGGTTTCATAATTCTTTTAAGATACAATTCTTGGTTTTACTACCATCACTTTTTGGGTGTTTTATTATGGAAGTCCCAAATATGATATAAGCAGTCGGGGGAGTGTGCTTCTGAGAGAGGAGATCATTTAGTAATTTTAATGGTGAATTTTTCCTTTTCTAGGTGAAGAGATATGTGGATGCTTACTCAGTTTCATCTGCTGTTGGATTCTCCCATGATGATTTATCCCGAACCGCTAGTGCTTATGCTCAAGCAGAGAATCTTTGGTTGCACTCTACCAAAAATCTGCTGCTTGATAGACACAATGGCAGTGATATATTAGTGCCTGCACTTATGAAGCAAATGGATGCATACTTCAATTTTCTTGCAACAGTCGCTGAGTTAGCTCGGTCTAAATGGACTGAGTTTGACTTGAACATGATGGGTGCTGGCATTGGAATCATGTTAGTGTCACTTATATTTCAAGTATTTGCCATTTTAAGGGTGAACAAGCAGCATGGCGTAACTTCACAATCACCTGGAAGTTCTTTGATTACCAGTGCCTCAACTTTTACATTCTTTTTACTGGGAATACGTGCTTGTAGTTTCCTTTCAAACAGTTATATTTGTAAGTGTGAAGTTTTTCATCTTCCAGAATACTTAAAATTCAGTCATTAATTTTATGCTCATTTGAACCTTGTTTTCAGTGGAGGAAGGGAAAGTAGCTAATTTTCTTTTGAGCACATCTGGGATTGTGGCTTTACGCCAATCAATCTTCAAGGGGAAGCTGCTAATAGAAGTATGTATTTTGTTTAGTTTTCTTTCTCTCTTGTTTAAACACTAGCATTATATCTGTACTTGCATGCTATGGTGTGTGTGCCTATAGATGTTTTATTGTATTCTAATTAAATGGATCTTGAACATATCTTTTCTGCAGAGTGTTGGATTTCTTATTTTGAGCACCTTTTGCCGATTTGCCGTTGAAGTTGGGCTGTCCAAGCAAGCTGCCACATCTGCTTTCATGAAAGATTACACTTCATGGATTGTCAACACCTCAGATTTACCTGTTTGGGACTATGCAGCTAAAGTTGTACCATTGCTAGTGCTGATTCTGTTGGCATTGTGGCTTTACAAGGCCACCAGGGGCAACTTCTTCGGTTGGCCATGGATGTATGCAATACTGGTTACTATCTTGAGTTATATGCTAATTATTGTGCATTGGATCACAGAGAGTAGCGAATATGGTGCAGGGCTGATACCTCAAAGCATTGAAAGAAATTATATCCCTAGAGTCATTTATGTTCTTTCTCTGGGACAGTTGTTATTACTGGCATTTGGTCAACTATTTAAACACAGAAGTTTTGATTGCAAGAAAAACTTAGTCGCAAAAACAACAGCCATGTTATCTGCTTTGAGTTCAACTGTCATTCTTCTTTCAGGAAAACAGGGTCCCGTGATTGCTTTTGCATCCATAGTTGGAGGTGCTCTTTCTTTTTGTGCTCATATGTTGTGTTAACTTTGCTAAATCACATGTGCGGCATGGCCTTGTTTATACTCTTAATATTTGTAGATTAGCAATAGCAGTGTCATTTATTAGTCATTTCATTCGCACCCAGCTACATGCTCTCTCGTGAAGAAATTGTTTTTGTCTATGAATTATCTTCCAGGTTATTGTATTATGAGGTTGAATAATATAGTAGAAGTTAGTAAGGATGGACCTCATAGAAGTTTTGCTGTTATGCAATGGAGTCTCTTTGCCACGTGTCTCTTTTTCTGCAGCGGTCACTGGTATGATGCAACTTTAATCGTTTAACTTTTGCAGTTACAATTAGCATTTCTTTTCATTGATTGTGTATGACTTTACAACTTTATCAGTCTTGCATTATCTTTGTCTAATAATAAATCTTGCAATTTTGTTTTCAGGTGTGCTTTTGATGGTCTCCGCTATGGTGCTGCATTCATAGGGTAAATAAGCTACATCTTATTACTATTGAATAGTGCATGTATTGAGCATTTGAGATTCTAGTGGGGCTTGATTTTGGAAATTGATCAGTTATTGGCTGTTAAAGGGGTTTTATCTCTTTCTATTATTATTAGTACTGCTCAATTGGTAAATCAATCATCGAAGTACTAATTCATTTTTCAGGTTTGAAGAATTTAGGCTTGTTCGCCAAGCAATCCTCCTTACAATAGACACATTTGGATTCTCTATCATCCTTCCAGTATTTGGACTCCCGTTTCTTGTAGCAACTAAGTATCAAGCTAATCTAGGAAATCATTTTCTTTTCACTCAATTATCTCAAGTGAGTATTCTTCCCTCGTTAATAGATCAACCAGTTGATAATTTTGAATGCATCCCTTGTTCAAAGCAAATGACCATTCAATGTTCTATATAGATGTATACAACATATGGGCTCATAACAGCAACTATGACCACATTTACAATACTATGTGTTACAATTCAAAGGCGGCACCTGATGGTAAATAATCTATCTTCTTTACTTCAATGTTTTTCATCTATCAATTTCTGAATTTTCGATATACACTCAATGCATATTAATATTTGCAGGTTTGGGGTTTATTTGCTCCGAAGTTTGTCTTCGATGTGTTCAATCTTATACTTACAGATGTGTTGATCTGTTTGGCCTCAATTTACTATTTCGATGAAGCGAAGGATGATCCCCAACTGAAATCATAAGGTTGCTGAAGAATAGACACAAACACACACTCTGATTAATTTGCAATTTCTTATTCTAGCATATCTGGTTTCCCATAGCGTATAAACGGTTGATTTACTTGAGAATGATATTTATTTGAGTTTTGTTTTTTTACTTAGCGAAACTGTCTATATAAGGGGGACATTACATATGTACTTCAATTTTTCACTTTGCACTCCACTTGTAGCAAATTTTGTTCCCTGATTTTGTGATATCCACTCTTATAAATTTAAGTTTTAATTCTTGACAGTGAGTTAACCTTGCTATGCAGTTTTCATTTTGTGATGTCACATCATACTTCTATTTTCACAAAGTCAAGGTAGCTTTAATAGTAAAAATATATAATTAATTTATTTTCTCTAATTTTTTTTCAATTTCTTTAATCATTATCTAACTATTTTTCAATTAAAACCGGACAAAACGAAACATTTACAAATTATCGTTAAAACAAAATTTGCAGATAGATTAACTTCTATGATTTTTCCTTAGAAAAAAAACTTCTATGATTTTTAAAAAATTGAAAGCTTTTTGGTAATTTACATTGTATCACAATCAATTTTGGGGTGCAGCTCTTCTAAAAGTAAGTTTAATCACTTTACATGGTAAAATAAATTATCTCAACGGTGTAATGACTTACTTTATCTTTAAAGTATTAACGGTGTAATAACGTACTTTATCTCTAAAGTGAGATCACTTTATAGGTCAAAGGTTGTACCAAAAAAAAAAACAATTTGGTTTTAGTTAGACTGGTGCCATTTTTTTCTGGTCACTAGCTGGTGTCAATTAAACTCTAGAGTGGAATTCATGCTTGTGTGGATGGCAATTAGAGGCGTGATTGGTGAGCTTAATTTGGATAAGGAACTATAACCCATTGCATGCGAATATAACGGATTTTAGTAAATATTCATTTTAATAATAATCACATCTTACACGACATGTTTTGACTTTTTATATTAACTAGTTGGTACTGCCGGTTCCTTTGATTCTGCCTTGTCATTTCAAGTAAATTTTTAAAGATAGAAAGGAAAATTAGCCCTGTATTCCAAAGGGTATCCAGAAGAAGTTTGGCTTACACTTGCATAATGGACAAACTGAAAGTGTAGACAATAATGGGGAATACATCACAAACCTAGATTGTTAGACTTCAAAAATCTCTAATCTTTTTAACAAAGCTTTAAATTTCTGACAATGAAATTGTTAACATAGCTTATTGCTGCATTGCTGTATCAATTCTCACATACATAGAATTGAATTTCAAGACTAAAAAAAGTACAGAGAGCAATCGGCTTTCATCAAGAGAAGCGGATGTAATTTCTTCTAATATAGGAAATCTTTCAACAAAAATGAAATTCATAGCATTGGTTGAGCCATGATCTAGGTGGAAACTTGGGTTTACACATCAAAAGAATTGTGAGGAAATGAAATGTAGGAAGACACAGCAAATAGGAGCTGATAATGAACTATTCATTCATTCAATCAGCAATGCAGAGTTCAAGAATTTTCCTCATTGCTTGTTTTTTCACCACTTTTCCATACACATCTTTTGCCAACTTGAAAACTTTCTCCATCTCCACATATCCAGCACCATTTTTCTTCACCTCCTCCATCAGGATCCTAAGCAACCTGTGATCACCTCCCACTACATCAGTGACACTATCAACCACCTCATTGAGTGCCGGAATCCTCCTCCCCCATCTCTTCATAGACCTCTCAGACCTATAAGTCTCTGAATATGCAGCCCAAAATGAAGCCCTCAAAAACCCTTTCTCTTTCCCCCTCACCTTCCACCTCTTCATCTGTTCCTCTATTTTATACACAACACCACCTACATCCAACAACCCTCTTTCAGCACCAATCTCAATCTCCTTCATCTCTTGTTTGGAGAAGATTTCCCCTTCAAATTTGCATCTCCTACACTTGCAATGTATTCCCCATGTCACTGACATCTCTTTTCTCTTGTTCAAAGGAGTCAGAGGGTCAAGATAGGCAAAAGTTATCTCCTCACCAGCCTTCAAATCTTTGGAAGCATGAACAATCAGATAATCCCCCACATGCAATCGCCTCGCATTGGGGCAGCAAGAATGGTTGATGAATGCAGGGAGCAACCACAGCCCAACACCATAACAATCATTCTGCTTTCTCAGGACATTGGCTGAAACAGCATCCTCAGTGAGAGAATTCACATCCAATATAGCCAATAGCTTCACCATATCAATCTCCTCACTTGATTCCTCATCCACCACTGTCTCAGGCCTAAACAGATTCACATCAAGTACATCAAGCTCATCCTCATTTTCCCCAATTGATAACCTACCAATCAAATTCCTTGTTTTAGGACATTTTCTAGTAAAGTCTGCAACTTTATCAATGAAATTCTTCCACATCACTAACTGTGCATCCTCACTCAAATCTTTACCTTCAATCAATATACTCCTCTCCATTGCTATTGCCTTGGTGACCAAGATCAACGACCCTGCATCGATGTTCTTGGTCGCGAACAACCCGCGCCCGCTGATCTCAGATTTCTTGATCTGCACAGCGCCAATGTGCTCTGCAAGCTCCGGTGCCTTGCCAGGGAACCCATTGGCAACCCACTCTGAGAGATCCAGAGACCCTGTTCTTGATAAAAACTCAAACTTTTTGCATTTCTGAAAGTACCCATTAAGGAATTCAGAGTTCCCAGCAGCTTGAGGGTCAAGCAGAGCGGTTCTGAAGCAGTCGAGAGCCATTGAGTACCTGTTGAGACCGAGCAAGATCTTACCTTTGCACACGAGCGTCTTGAAGTGTGTGGCGTCAACATCGAGAGCATGTTCACAATCTTGCAAGGCGCAGTGGAAATGGCGCAATCTGAACCTGGCTTCGGCGCGGTTACAGAGGGCAATGCAGAGGGATTTGCGGTGGGTGTGAGAATGGTGGGTGCAGAGGGCGATGAAGTGGGAATAGGCTTCGATGGAGTCTTTCCATTCTTCTCTGATGAAAAGCTCGGTTGCTTTGGATCGCAGCTGTTGCAGTTGCTCCTCTTCTTCAGCCATTTCTTCACTCCCACTCTTCTTCGTAACTCTTTTCAAATGGAGCTTCCAATTTCAAAATATTCCTAATGTAACGGTCGCATTCATTTAACTTTTATTATTCATTATTATTATGCATTACTTAACTAATTTAGCACCTCTTCAGTTTGAGAAGCACCAACGGAAGATTACATAGTTCTAGATTTCTCACCCTCAACTTAACTAATTTTTGATACCCTTTCACATTCTGAAATTTAAATATTAAAATCAATTTTTTTTTGGGATTTGAAACCTTAAGAATTAAAATTTCCGGATTTAAATCTAAAAATGCAGAAATGGATGTTTGGGGCTGTTAATTCTAACACCTAAGATAATAATGATTTTTCCTTATATTCTTTTACGCTTTTTTTTCATTTTCAAAAGATTCCCCCTTTTTTATCTCACTTATTTGTCTTGTCACATCTCCAACTCCAGTTGTTATGTGTACTTGGATCAGCGTTAATAAAATTGGGTTTGCCCATAATTGAATCTTATAAATTGACGTGATTTATATTTCGATTCACTTATCAGAAATATGATTTCCGTAATAGAATTTCATTTGGGTAAGCTTGGTAAAATAAATTATTAAAAGTAAGTTTACTCACTTTATAGGAGTCGGACCCATAAGCCTACCACCCTGAGTAAACTCTGACTGATTAACTAAAAAAGAGATGAGTCCATTTTCTTCAATAAAAAAAGAAAAAGAAAAGAAAAGAGAATTACACATAAACTATTATGCAGAGTCACTGTTTTTGTCATAATCAACCACATGACATGAAAGAAAGGATCTTTGGGCAACTCAGTGGCTGAGCAAGGCACCTCTGAATGCTCTTGATCTTTTTATCTTGTTCAAGGCCTGAGGTCTCACTCCTGAAGACACCTTGTATTGTATATCTGCGTCTGGGCAATAATGTCACACTCACTATAAGGAATCTCTAGTGTCATCATCTCCAACACACACATTCCAAATGACTACATGCCCATGCCCACCATTTCTATTGATATAACTCAGGTGGCATAAATTCTGGTGTCTCAATAATTGAATATGCAGAGTGGTTCTTCGCCACCATTGCTGCCAAACCTAAGTCACTAATCTTCACCTGATATACAAAACAATACATGAAAACAAATCAAATACATATTGTTAATTATAAACAGATTAAATGCTATGATCCTGCACTAATACTTATTATATCAAAGGCTGCTGCAAGCCTGCAATCCTGCAACTATTAAATGCTTTAAAAATTAAAACATGATCTAATATGGTTAAAAATAATTAAATTCCTTTATTATTCTAGGCTATAATATCTTATAACATATTATCTTATTATTCCTAAGCATATTCTATTTTCTATTGTAATTCATTTCTATAAATAATGCATTGATTATCCCACACAAATTGTGGTGAGAGTTATCACATCTTACATGGTATATGTTGGAGAAGACTATACCAAGTAGACGATGGATATGGACCACACGATACGGAAGACGATAAAAAAGAAGACGGTAGAGAACACAGTGGAGGAAGACGATAGAGAAGACGATGAAGAGAAAAAAAATGTTTTTCACTATTGTGTATTCCTTCTATCTTTCTAATCTATTTACACAGCACATTCAGTGCTTATTTATACAACACGCGTAGTCTAACTAACTAACTAACAAATCAATTCTAAATTGACTTCAAACACTCCCCTTCAATTCAGAACATTCTTCAATAATACAACCTCAATCATCTCTCTAAGCTTCTCAAATTTATCAAGGCCTTGATGCCTTAGTGAACATGTATGCCAACTACTCTTCACTCTTATAGTAAATCAGCTGGAAGCTTCCTCTGTTCACTTGATCTCTTAGAAACTGAAAACGGGTCTCAATATGCTTGCTTCTACCATGTAAAATAGGGTGCTTGGCTAGATCAATTGTTGATCTATTATCTACCAGGAGCTTCATTGCCTCCTTCTTCAGTTTCAGTTCTTTCATTAACATCCCAAGCCATATAGCCTGAAAAGCTCCAAATGAAGCCGCTACATACTCAGCTTCACGGGACGATAAAGCAACAATGGGTTGCTTCTTTTAACATCACGAAATAGGAGCTTTACAATCCATGAAAATGTACCTAGAAGTGCTTTTCCTATCATCCTTGTCACCACTCCAATCAGCATCAGTAAAACCAATTAAACCACTACTTAAATTGCCTTTACTGCTAGGATACAAGATTCCATAGTCTAGAGTTCCTTTCACATATCTAATGACCCTCTTAGCTGCTGTCAAGTGTGACACCTTAGGATTCTCCATGTATCTACTAATGAGGCCAACACCATAGGTTATGTCAGGCCTGATACTGCAGAGATACTTCAGTGGTCCAACCATTTGTTTAAAAAGTGTAGGATCAACAGATTCTTCACTCTCATTCTTCATCAAACTGAGACCAAATTTAACAGGTGTTGAAGATGAGTTACAGTCAAGTAGGTTGAACCTCTTTAGCACAACTTCAAGATACTTTCTTTGTGTCATGAAGACTCCTTTCTAAGTTGATATAAACTGAATTCCCAGTAAATAGGATAGAGGGCCTAGATCTGTCATCTCAAATTCAGATTGCAAGCTGCTTTTGAATTCAGGAATCCTTGAGATATTGATTCTTGTTACTAGCACAACACCCACATAGAGACATACTAATAGCACACCTTAATTTCTAGAAACTTTAACATAAACTCCATGTTCTGTTGTGCATCTAGAATATCCTAGTTGTAGCAAAAAAGAATCAATCCTCTTGTTCCAAACTCCGGGTGCTTGCTTTAACCCACATAGAGCTTTATGTAACCTGAAAATTTTGTATTTACCTCTCTCCTCAACCACTGCAAATCCAGGTGGCTGTAACACATGGACTTTTTCTTCTAAGGGGCCATTTAGAAAGGCTGATTTGACATCCAGCTGATGCAAAGTCCACTACTTCTGGCTTGTAGCTGCCACAACTAGCCTGATTGTCTCCATTCTAGCCACAGGTGCAAAAACCCCAATGTAATCCAGCCCTTCTCTCTGCCGAAAACCCTTAGCAACTAAATGCTTTAAATGCTTCGATCGAACCACTTCCAGGATCTATGTGTCTTGCCATGCTCAATTTGACGAACTTTGCTTCCTTTTTCTAGGTTCTCATCCCTCTGGCACCACTTTCTTGGTTTCTTCATTTTATGAACCAGCTGCAGGCTCCTCCCACGTGCCACTTTCTACTGTCGATCCGGCCAACCCCCCGCCGGCTCGTACTATGCCCTTCCCATCCTGTGTTCCCATGGATGCTCCCCAGTCTCCCTATCTTGATGCACCTGCTTCTCCGGATCCTGCCTCACCTCCACGGGCTCCATCACCAGCACTGCCCTCTCCTGCTGTGTTGCTTGCTTCTTCAGTTGCTCCTGCTCAGGCCGCCCCAGTAGCTCCTCGTATGCAGACTGGGTCTCAGAGTGGCATCTATTGGCCCAATCCGCGTTATGCTCTGGCTCACTCTCAACCTACTGCTCTTCTCATTGCTTTGCATGCCACTGTTGATCCCAAGGGTTTGAAACCTGCCATGAAGCATCCTCAATGGTTGATAGCCACGGAGGACGAGTTTTATGCTCTCCATAAAAACCACACTTGGACCTTGGTCCCTCATCCATCTGCTACTAATGTTGTTGGTAGTAAGTGAGTTTTTCGCACCAAACACAAAAATGACGGCACTATTGAGCGCTTAAAGGCGCGTTTGGTGGCTCAGGGTTTCACGCAAATTCCAGGTTTTGATTACTCACTTACTTTTAGTCCCGTTGTCAAGGCAACTACTATTCGTCTCATTTATCCCTTGTCGTGCTTCATGGATGGAAACTTCATCAGCTGGATGTTAAGAATGCTTTTCTTCATGGTCAACTCACTGAAACTGTCTTTATGGAACAACCCCCTAGTTTTGTTGATCCTCGTTTTCCGACACATGTATGTCGGTTGACCAAGGCTCTCTACGAGCTCAAACAGGCGCCCCGTGCTTAGTTTCAGCGTTTGAGTTCCTTCCTCCTCCGTTTTGGGTTTATTTGTTCTATAAGGGGCGCATCACTCTCTATCTCCTGATTTATGTGGATGACATTATTCTTACCTGGCAATGATTCTCTTCTTCTCTCTCAGTTTATTGCTCGACCCAATGCTGAATTTGCAATTAAATATCTGGATAAGCTTGGCTAATTCCTTGGTCTTGAGATCACTTATGCTGCTGATGGTTTGTTCTTGGGACAGGCCAAACATGCTTATGATCTGCTCTCTCGTGCTATGATGCTTGAGACAAGCCTTTTTCGACTCTCCTGGCTGCTGACTCTCATCTCATCAGTGCTGGTGAGCCTTACTCTGACCCGCCTCACTACCGATCTTTGGTTGGGGCCTTACAGTACTTATTATTAATCGTCCTAGAGTTATCACAGCTTACAAATATGACAAAACACAAAAAGTTTAAATCTAACAATTTTCACCTTAATCTAAATGCAAAACTTCATCAAATAATCATAACATGAAGCTTGGCTCGGAAAAAAATTGAAGCATGATTTATCTCTAAAAAGATGTATTTAATCAAGCCTAGTCTTGTTATTATGTGTAAATGCATAGTATAAGTGAATAGACCTGAAAATAAGCCACAGAATTAACAAATATGGTGATTTGAACAATCTTATGATGATGCAAGTCAGAAGGAATAAAAAATGTCAATTAGAAACAAAGCATAGATTAGGAAACCAAAGTTCTAGTTAGCTTGCTTCAATGCATTATGATGAAATAATTGATTTTTGTCGATGTGTCCGAGAACTGGTAAAAAAATCGATTAAGTCCAGCAACAACAATTAACATTTTTTTAAATTTTCTTTTAAAATTATTTGAAAATAATAAAAGATGATTAGGGTTGGGAAGGAACCTGAACAACAGTGTGCAACTGTCAATTGCTTCAATTCACGGTGAAGAAGATAAAATTTCTGAGCGAGGCCAAGCAATTGAATTTGAATGTGAAAACAGAAGTGTGAAAGTCGTGAGAGTTAGAAAGAGACGACAAAAAGTATTTTAAATAAAGATGAGGTAGCTGTGTGAAAGAGAATGTATAATTTGAGTGTCTCAGCGTTTAGAATGAGTGATCACTCAAATTTACTTGGGGACGTTTGTTAGAAGGGTATAAAAAAATATAACCAGGAATGAGATGGTGAGGATGTAGATTCTCATGTTTGCTAGCAGGTTAGAAAAAATTTGCCCTAGCATCATTTATTCCTGGGAAAGTTATTTACACACATTCACCCTCCTCAACATTCCCATCTTCAGGGGTGGGTATCAAAGATGCCCGAGAATGTTCTAAACTAGATAGCAATACTTTTTTGGAAAAAATTTATGTTACCCTTTTATTCACCCACAATTTCCGTCTACTTTTCCCTTTTTTTTTTTTGGTGTTGTGGACTAAATTAATTGTGCTTTTTAATTATTTTTATTTATAATCATATAATGTAAAATGTTTAATAATAATGATCTATTCGACTATAGTCGAATGTGTGTTTGGAACAATATTGAACAAGCAATTTCAAATGACGTTTTCAAAGAAGAGTGACTTTAAAGTAGATGTTACGTTTCTAACACACCTTGAATCAATAAAATATCTTAACTGTTCCATGTGAAGTAAAAAACATTATCCCACACATTCTTTTTCCAATTTACTACAGAGCAAATCAATGTAACCTTAAATTGAGGCGATTCCCCATTTAAAATGAAGAATGACATTGATTGAGGTGAGTTGTTCCTTTTCATTGGTTAAGTGATAGCCATATGAGGTGTCTGGCCCAAAACAATAAATGCAATATAAAATACTCACTTTAACCTTCTATTTTCAACGCTTTCTCACAAAAAATTCATGTAAATTTTACTAAATTTAAATTGAAAGTGAAACTTAAATTTTCAGTGAACGTGAGCTAAAATTTAAACAATGAATATGAGAGGGTTGAAAAAAAGTTTTAAGTGACTATTGTTGTATTATTATATGGTGCCACTAAGATAAAAGAAACATGACAAATAACAATCACGTTGACCCCAGTTATCCAATTGGTAGATAATTGAGTTATTAAAACATTTAATTTAAGATTTGATTGTATAAAGTATAAAGAAAAATTTGTGGAAAAGAAAAGTTACTGTTTAATGTGACACATTTTTTGTTTGGAAAAAGATTTTCCAAAACACAGAGGTGGCTCCACACTGTGAAAGAGAGTGATGGGAGTGAGTGAGGTACAGCTTTGCCCTGGGTTCCTCCCTCTCAATCTCATGCCAATGTCGGTGTGATCTTTCCTTTCTCATTCATCATCATCCATCCATTTATTCATCTTCATTTGATGCCAATTTAGTCTCAAAAATCGGTTCTTACATTGTTTCATGCTTTTTGAGTGTTTGGTCATCTATATTTATGTTCATCCTGAAAAAAGTTCCCACCTATTCTGTTTCTTCTGTGTGCGTTTCGTGACGGGCTTTTATTACTGCATTGAATGCCATTTTTTCAGCCAAGTCAAAAACTTGTTCATTTATTGTTACCGTTTTGTGACTCTGCTTGCAAGTTCCACAGTCTTACTTGAAAAACAAATTGATCCTCTTCTAAAGAATATACTTGTTCTTACCTTAAAGTTGCCACTGCCTTTTTAGTTTTTGGTTTTTTTTGTTTGTTGTTGTTCCAATTACATTTGGCAATGTCCCAAACAAACAAGTCTGGAGGCATGAAGCAGCTATGGATGTTTGTGTTTGTGGGTTTGGTGGTTGTGAAATGGGTGGAAGGCTTTGAGAATTCTACTGTGGAAGAAGTGCAATATGTTAATAGAAGAGGTTCCTACAGACCTTTGCTGGTTGGTCTTACTCTTATTAATGGTGCTGCTGCTAAAGGAGCTGGTATGTACCTCTTTGTATTAAGTCATAAACTCTGTTTTGCTCCCTAGTGTGTAAATTTTCTAACTTTGATGCCTCTTTTATAATTTGCTTGATCAAATAATGGGATCACCAATTGTTGTTTTGTTCATATGGGGTATTGTGGAATTATCAGTGATTTGGGGAATTGTGGATAATATTTTACTGAATTTTGCTTCCTCCCTGCTCCATGAATAACCAATTAGCTATGAAGAATATTGAAGGTATTCTTTAATTCTAAAATGTAGCTATTACTTAGGTTTCCTTGCTTTAGTTGAGATCTGAGATATGATATCTGATCAAACTTTTCTAGATTACATGGTAGTTTATTTGTGAAATGGGCCCTTTCATATGGTTATCAGGCAATTGCTCTTTATCACATGTCATGATTTGTGTTTTTTCATGCAGTTTGCCTGGATGGATCGCTACCGGGTTATCACTTACACCGTGGATATGGATCAGGATCAAACAGTTGGCTCATACAGTTGGAGGTATTTGAGTCAGACACCTGAGCTTTGAACTAAGTTCACCTAAGATAGGACACTGTGATTGTTTTATTCTTACAAACTACAATCCTCCTTATCAGTTTCTTGCTTTCTGAAGAATTTGCCATGCTGAGTAGCCATGAACTGATTAGCTAGAATGACTATGCACATGCAATCTGAAATCAACACCTTGTCAGACTTAATTCTTAATATAAATCTAGTTTTTAGTGCATGCCATTTATTTATATTTTTATGTCTGATTTAATGACAAGATAACTTATTTGTTCTATCCTTCCTATACCCTTCCATTCAAGCAAATTATGCACCTATTGACAATCCACCTGGAAATTAGTGCATAGGCAATACAGATTACCTTTGTAAATCATATCGTGTAATGCCCTTGGTTGAAAATTATGTAGTAGATAGGGATTCTTCCTTACAGATTGTAGTTAGAATAGAAACTTCAATCTTTACTCTTTCTAACACACAACCTATTAGAGGATCTACAACATTCTTTCATATGGCATGTGGAGTTACAAGATTTAGCTTAGAATCATGCTATGACGGTAATCAATTATAACTTTTCGCCGTATTGAACTTCTACAAGGTACTACTGTTGTTGGTATATAAGATAATGTTGATGTGACTAAGACCTAATATCATGGCAGTCATGAGAGATTTTGTTGCTGATATAACTGTTCTGTATCTTCATTGGCTTCATTCTTCTCTTTCCTTATCCTGCCCTGGAACTTTTATAATCTTGGACGAGGAATGAGCTTCTTCAGTTTAGAAATGAAACTACGGAAATTGTAACCTTAGCATCGACCTGCAAAATTTGGTAGAATTGGTGCACTAAAGATAAGACATTGGGAAATTGAAAGATAAATGCCATTGCCATATTGATTGGATGGGCATGTAGTATCAGAAGCTCCTCCAAATTTTGAAGAGGAGTATATAGCCATGAGTGTTAATTCCTGAGTTTCTCCTTATATCCTGGAGATTTGTTTGGCCATAATAACTTCAACAAACCTTTTGGTGACAGGGAGGAGGCTGGTGTGGAACTATCAGAAACTGTGTTTACAGTAAGAAATCGCGTCATGGTTCATCAGCATTTATGGAAAAATATATACCATTTATTGGTATACTAAGTAACAAAGCTGAGGAAAATCCAGGTTATAACTCTTAGACTCAAAAGCATCACTAATTTTTTTTTTTGCCCCATTAAACACACAAGACATGTTTGCACACGTGCTTTTCATTTTTAAATAGAAGTTAACTTCACCTTTCGTTTGGATGATTATATTTGCAGATTTTTTCAATTGGAATAGAGTAAAAATTCGTTATTGTGATGGTGCATCATTTAGTGGGGACAGTCAAAATGAGGTAAAGCAGGGATACAAGCTCCTCTTCTACACTAGCTTCCTCCAGAAGCCATGCATTCTGTTTAGTAGGGTTTGCAAAAAAAGAGAAAGATAAAATTTTACTTCAACTTGGATTTGCAACGAAAAAGAAATAAAATTAAAATGAACTACAACTTGTCACTGAGTAAACCCTTTCATTTTCATTTTCTCTTATTATATTTATTTCAATAGTTATCTCTTATGATATGCTATTCTTTTCCTCCCCTATAACTTTAACCTGCTTTGCAATATATTAATTCAAGTTACTGCTTTTTCCAATCTCTCAATCAGTTTGTTTAATGTGAAATTTACCTTTGTTAAATCAAGACCACCCCATTCAAGTTTTATAAAGTTTTATCTGGTAGCATTGTTGGATTGGGTTGATGGTGAATGTGATGGAATTAATACTGAATTTATCTTTGCTCCACAGGCAGCAAGGTTGTATTTCAGAGGGCAACGCATCTGGCAAGCTGCTATGGAAGATTTAATGTCCAAAGGGATGCGCTATGCTAAACAGGTTTACCTTTGAAAAACTTTGGGGGGAAAACATTGGCTGTCTGAGTTCTGTTTGACATCATTTATGTTTTTCCTTTATAGGCTCTTCTATCTGGATGTTCTGCTGGAGGTTTAGCATCTATACTACACTGTGATGAATTTCGAGAATTGTTTCCTAGAACCACAAGAGTGAAGTGCTTAAGTGATGCTGGACTATTCCTTGATGCGTAAACATCATCCAATGAACTTTAAATTCTAATCTGCTACTCATAGGATCTGATCATAGATCTTTGTTCTGATTAGTTCATATACTTTTAGTGGCAAAATAATTGTCTTGAATTGCATAATTGCAGTGTTGATGTATCTGGCCATCGCAATACAAGGAATATGTTCAGAGCTGTCGTCACCTTACATGTATTTTCTAATATTGGAAATTTCTTGTTGCTGTCTTCTGTTTCTATTTTGTTGAGATATTAGATGCTCTGTTATGATAAGATAAGATTAGATTTGAAATATGTTTTGTTATGATAAGATAAGATTAGATTTGAGATATGTTTTGATAAGATTAGTTATGGTAGGTATTATCATGTTATCATGTACTACTAGATAGGATTAATTTTGTAGAAATGTTTGAGATAGACTAGGAAACCTATTGTTAAGATAGACTAGGGCAAATAACTACATATTGTACTTCTAAGTCATGTGTAATACAACTTCAATCAAATTATCAATCAGAAAATAATATTCCTTTCAACTTATTTTTAAGTAGATAGTAAAATATGAGGAATCAATGAACTTAGTTGCAGAATACAAAATGTCATGAATTAGGCTCAAACAATCATTTGCCTCAGGCATGAACCAAATGTATTCGCAAAGTATTGTGGTGATTAAGTGGCTGTTTCAAATTACTTATATATTGGAAAACATCTCCCTTAATAAAGCAGAATAATAATTTTGATTGATAATAACTCTCTCAAAAACAATAGTCGGCACATTTGAAAGTTCCCACTAAGAAATCTGAGTTTCTTCATTACTGAACTAGAGCAACCAACAATAACATCACGACTCTAAATGGATTGATATTGCCTGATAATGTGAGAAGGAAAGGAAAACTGTAAAGATGTAATAATGTGTTGTCATTGGATAAATCATATTGGTAAGTTTTACCTCAATCTAATTTTACTTGAATATTATCAAGACATATATTATGGCTGGAAAATAAATTAATATATGTATCTTTGCATGGCAGGGAGTGCAAAAGAACCTTCCAAGGAGTTGTACCAGTCACCTCAATCCAATTTTGGTAACTACTATTATTAGTCTATGACAATTGGATTCGATTTTTGTCACTTGAGAGGAGATATATATTTTGTGAAAATGGGCATATTATGTATATGGAATTCTAGTATTGTTAAATTTTTTCGCTGTAGAGGCATCTCATTTTCCTTTTTTCTTTGGTATTTTGTTTTCAGTGCTTTTTTCCTCAGCACTTAATTGCCAGTGTTAGGACACCACTATTTCTTCTCAATGCAGCTTATGATTCTTGGCAGGTAAGTTCCTTCTACAATTTCCTTCACAGTCGGTTCAACATGAAGTTAAATCAATAACAATGTTTTTAAAATTAAGAGCCCCTCTAATTTTACCTGTGTAGGGTTGGAGGGCACATGAATAGGAGTAAAAAAGATGCAATTATTCCAGATCCTAATAATGAAAGAAAAGAAATATGTTGTTCCTTTAAATCAGTCATCTTAAACTTAATGAAATTTATCTCATGAAAATTTTCATGCTTTGGGAGCAAGCTCTTGCCACTCATCAACCAGTTTCTTATTTGTGATTGCTTTCACTTTTTTCAGGTCCAAGAGAGTTTGGCTCCACCATCTGCTGACTATCACTGGAATTGGATGGAATGCAGAAAAAATTATGCACGTTGCAGTGCACCACAGATACAGTATCTGCAAGGTAATTATTTGAAGTTTCAAGAGTATTAGTTTTTAGCTTTTATCATTTTGAGTTTCATGATACCAGTTATTCTCAGTATGGTTAATGCTTAGTGGCAATATCATCAACCTTGAATGAAACAGGTTTCCGCAATGAAATGCTTAGAGTTACAAGAGGCTTCTCAAGGGCTCGTAAAAATGGGTTATTCATAAATTCGTGTTTCTCGCATTGCCAATCTGAAAGACAAGATACATGGTTTGCTCGTGATTCTCCTCGTATTGGAAATAAAGTATGTCATTCTGTAACTCATTCATCATACATATACATATTCATTATGTTACTTTTGTCAACCTGGTGGAAGACTTAAACTAGAGTTGGTTCATAGGAGCAACTTTTATTTGAAGACTTGGTGTATATTCAGTTCCACGTTTGAGAGCCTTAGAATCAATTCTTGTTGACCAAAATCACTTTTAGATTACCATATTAGATGTTTGGTCATCGACTTAGAGAATTAGTGGACATAATCAATTATGAGATTTTATAACTGGATTTCACAACATAACCCAATAGAAATCACTTTTCCTATTAAACGTATGCAAAACATAAACCACTTCACTTTTACCATATTCAATTTTACCAATATCAATTCTGACAATCACCAGAATCAATTTTGACATCAAGAAACTATTAATAGAAGCTTCTTCCTAGAATTGATTTTGGTTTTAAAATTAATTGTAGAAGGATTAGCAAACATGCACTTAACTGTTTAAAATGAAACAAGCCAATTAACATTCATTAAAATTCCATTCACTGTTAAACTTGTTTGTTTATTTTTCAGTTTACTTTAGTTTGGTTGTAGTTATAGTGTTCCATGACACCCTTCTAATGTTTGTCTAAAAATACAAGCAGGGCATTGCAGAGTCTGTTGGGAAATGGTTTTTTGACAGAGGTGGTGTTCAAGCTATTGGTTGTGCTTACCCTTGTGACAAGACTTGCCATAATTTGGTTTTCAAGTGATAGAACACCAAAGTATCATTCTTTAGTAATTTTTCTTTTCTTCATCCTTGCATTGCAAATGCATTATTGGAATCTCAAAGAAAAGGAAAAAGAAAAATGAAGAAAGAAAGAAAGAAAATCATTGCCAGGGAAAACAAGCTCTGATATATAGAGCCAGATTATTCTCATAAAATCATAATATTCATTGATTGAATCAATTTTTTGTCTATGGAACTTCCATTACATGGACTGTGTTCCCAGTGAGTGAGGAGTGTTGCTTGTCTCATCGCTCATTGATGAAATAGCGTTTTGCTTTGTGTCTCATCCCTCATGAACGTTGTTGGTGTAAGCTTTGTGAAATCTTACAATGTCCTAACAAAGGCAATGTTACTTCACAGATTGGACATTTATATAATTGTAAAACCACTTGAATAACTATGTGCAAATCAATTCTAGTTAGAAGTTTACATATCTTAGTTTATGAATGAACGTGTTTTGGATTAATTGAAAATCATGAAACCAAATAACCACTAATTAAGGTGAAATAATTTGACTTAAAAATCATGGGTGGGTTGGGTACAAACTTAAAAGGATAGTTTCTGATTGACATGACAAAATTTTATTGATTATTCAGGAAAATGAATCACAAATTTTGGTACACAATACCACAATCATTATTAAAGAATTATAAGAAAATTATATTTGGATTTGCATTATCATGCAATGAGCATCTCTCTAGTATAGCAGAGGGGATTTCTTTTGCATACCCTTCTATTACACACTCCAATCACTTTTTTTTTTGGTTACAAAAGGAATGAAAGAAAACAACAAAAGAAACGAATTAACCTACTGCATCTTTACACAAGAGCGGAATCACAAAGGAAGGAGGCTCCTTCCAAATACGCATCGGATACCCTGTCTTAGAAGCTTCTCTCACCAACGCATCCGCCACAGCATTTCTATCTCGCATAACATATAAGAATTGAACATTTCAGTCCTCACCCAACATTACCAAAATATAAGCAATAATATCCCGTTCCCAATAAGTTTACAATCACTCACAACAATAACAAAAGCCTTAATTAGAATAAAAAATAATATAGAAAATGAGGTTTGGGCATGTAGATACTGAAAAGTAGTAAAAAGGAATATGACAAAAATAGTCTCCTAAGTCAGAATTAGAAGTTATAATAATATTTTTTGGAACTAATATTGCTTAGATTTTTTATTCATTTGAAGGCATGTATTTGCAACGTGTTATATAGATAACAATTGATTAGGTTTAGATAATGCACTAAGTTATGTGTTTAAGAAAAAGACCTATACCCAATCTCAATCTTAATCTCAAACCTATATCGATAGTAACTTTAATGCCCAATATCTGTACCTAATAAACATGTATGCACTGAGATCTAGATTGGTTGACCAGAAATAAAATTAGATTCATTACATGTGCAGTCAAATAAATTATTTATCTTCAGTATATGTCTTTTTTTATTTTTTTGAAATCTAGTATATATCTTTTTCTTAAACAATAATAAACTTAAAATATTACATTAATACTAATATTAACTATACAAAATAATAAAAATATTGCCAAAATTCAAAAATATTTAAATCTCAATTATAAAATCAATATATATTTTATGTAAGTACGAGTAAGGTTAACAAATATAATACTCATATTTTCAATCTTTTATGAATAATTATTGGAAGTTCTATACCATCACCCATTTGATGGATAAAATTAATTTTATTGATACTTATTGAATTGAATCAGAACCTAATTGCCATAGTAGGAGTTACAATTCCACTTCAGCTAGTTGAAATCTTTGTCACAACCAAAATGTTGACATTAAGTCCTCCAATCTCCATAAAATCACTCCATTGACAGAACTTAGGCAGAGACAAGCTAACATGGGTGTAATGAAATGAAATGCTTATCCACAAGACACATGGAATATTATTAGAGGAAACAACACCAATAAATTCTAACACAGTTGACACTTGATAAATAGTTGAGTTTCTTAAACATGTTATCAATAATTAAAATCTCATCCGTGTGTGTGACCAAATTGAATTGTTAGGAAAAACAAAACACACTTAAGTAATCTCTGTAATCTCTATATCTCAAAAGAAATTAGTCTAGTTTTAGCTAATTAAGTGCACAAAAGGAGAGAAAGAGTTAAACAAGTGAGCTTTATTGGGTTTCATAAAATCCCAATGTGAGGTATGGAAAGAATTTCCATGTAGGTGATTAAGGGGAACAGTTGAATTAGATGTGAAGTAGGTTTATCTTTAGGGCCAACACAAAGGTACAACTATTGGGGCTCAACGCACGAGGCCCACCTCTTCCTTTGACACGCCCACCTCTTGTGTCTTCTTGTAATCTACATACTTAAGCTACACACAAAGTGCAATGTGAAAAATAAATAAATATTCATCATGAAATTATTAATATTTAAAGAAAAAGGGGAAATGTCCAACTAAAGCAACATTGGGGGAACAACCTTTTCTTTTACCCTTGTTTTTAACAAACCGAATCTTAAATCTCTCTCTATTTCCCTTTCTTGAGGAATAATTCTGTTCCCTGTGGCTTCTAACTCCATCCCTCTCCTTGCTGTTTCATATGTAATTGTAGTGTTCTAGTGTTACCAATACAAACATTATTCCAAATTCATGTAACATAAATACACAATACGAATTAGGAAGCACCAACAAAGTTAGGCATAGTGGCAATGGCATCTTCAAAGAGGTGTAATGAAAAAGGACCAAAAGACAAAAGTTAAAAATAAAAAAAGAAAATGTCTAACTGTCCATCTGTGTTTTACATTCTCTCTAGGTCTAGCTATATAGCAAGGTACTATTCCATTTGCATGCTAGCATATGGGTTTGTCAGAATAGCTGCCAATGCCATTTCAAAAGGACAATAATAGCTAGAGGCAGATTCAAGATCACCAACACCATAATTAACATAGGAAAACACTAATTCTCCGCAAGTAAAATTTCAGGTTGAGTCTTGTGTGTGGAAACAATTTCTACTGTGAGAGCTAACCTCACATGGGATCCAATGTTATCAGCTCGAATATGATTGTCTCTCATTTATTTGTTTAATGTTTGGATATAGTCAATGTGTTTATTTACGGCATGGAGGGTTGCAACTTTGATGATATCTATCTCAATTTCCAATGGTATCGTTTTGCACATGCCTATGCACATGTAGATATACATATGTTGTGTCTATAGAGAGAAAGAGAGTTCATTAGGTTAGATGATTGCAATTTGCATGTTTCGTAAAGTTGAGCTCGTGTCCTCGCTTTGGAGATAAGTATTGCTTAGTTCAACTTAGAAAAAAGAATCCAACATGACAAATTCTCCATAAAAGAATAAGAATAAGAAGATATATGGCAAACAAAACACTTTCTTACTTGCAAGCTTCATCTTCCACTTCACTTTCTTTTCCTCTTTTTCTCATCATGCATGCCTGTCCTGCCTCCAATGTCAATTGTTTTAGTACCAAACAAGTTCATCACGCCTTCACGTAACTTAATTGATTCATTTTACAATTTGTTCAAATATTCTGAGTGCAATTACTTCCATTTTCTATGTTAATAGTACTTAATTATTATTCATTGGTGTAATTCAATAAGTTTTTCTCGGATAATTGTATCAAAAAAAATTCCGTGGATTGATCGTATATATAAAATTTTACATTAACCCAAAGTTTTTAACCATGTCATTGAGATATTTTAAGATTAGCGTCATGTAAACATTTCAAAATACGTGAAAATAATGACATTCCGGTGATAAACTAGTAGTTAATTAAATTTTACAAAAATTGACACAAATGATCATGATTGTAAATAATTGTGATTAAGCGGTTGGATTCACAAACAAATATTTTCTATTTAATTTTTTTTGGCAGTGTAAGTCTTAAACGGTGTAAGTTGACTCCTTCTTGAAAAAAATTAGAGTAAATTACACTCACTACCAATACTTTTACGTTTATCTATATGACACAATTTTAAACTTATCAAATATTACACTTCACTCTATTTATATCAGGTAGCACTACTAAAAAAAAATATTATGACGGAAATTTGTGAAGGTATAAATCTGTAACTAATACTTACAAATTTAGTTACGAGTTCTCGTGAAAATATCTTGAGTTATTTTTTAATGCTTAACATCGGATTTTATCCATTTAAAAAATCGAATTTAGTGATAAATTTTCTTACCACTAAAATATTTATCATTTATTTTCTCATCAATATTTTAACTACTCATTTAGTTACAATTTTTTAATAGAAGAAATGTAAAATAAATATATTTAGGAGTATTTAATTTTTTATTATATATTTTTATAATAAAAAGATCAAGTTTCAATCTTAATAGAAAACATTTTAGGAAAGTGCAATGAAATTTTTTGACGAAAATTAGTAGGAAATTTGATATTTTCAAGTAGTCTACAAAATAGATAATTTAAATTCAAAAGCATGTTGATGACAGGTACTGGTGCGTCATAGTTTTAATGATGGAAAAAGTGATGGGTCACAATATTAATGGAAAACCTCCTTTACTGATATTTTTAAAAAATTAATATTCATATTTATGTAAACGGGTTCAAACATATTTAGGGAGAGAAAATTCTATCTTGAAATTCATAATTAAATGAGTAGCTAAAACATTAGTGATGAAATTAATAATGGATTTTTTAGTGGTGGGGAATTATGTCACTAAATCTGAAGTTAAGTTTAAAAAATAGTTTATGCATTTGAGCGAGTGCAACTTGATAAGTTATGAAGTGGAGTGTAATATTTGAGTAAATGTGAAATTTAGTCTCATACCATATAGGCAAACCTTAAGGTAATTTATTGTAATTTATTCAAAAAGTTAGATAAGGAAAATGTTAGTTGTATATATACATTTCAGTGACTTTCAATCATAAAATGGAGTTTTTAATAATGTTTGTGGCACTAAACCATATATTTATTAATGTATGTACGCGTATCGCTCTTTAAACAATAGACACAATAGTTTAACATCTCAATTAGTTAACATGATCGGTGCATCACAATTAATTCGCAGTGGAAATTACGTTGAAGAATTCTAGAGCCCACACTAATAACTAATCAATTTAATTAAATACTCCCTCCGTCCCAAATTATAAGATCATTTAGAGACAAATTCGGTGTCCCAAATTATAAGACCCCTTCTAGATTTCAGGAAAAAAAAATTAAGCTTTTCCTTTTTTACCCCTTGCATTCATTATATTTTAAATTCGAAAACTTTAATTACCACCTCTACTAATTACTTCTTTCATATTCCCAACCAACTTTTGTTATATCCAATACTTACATTAACAATTTTCAGATTCTTTTAAATAGGGACATATTTGGAAGATTTGTATAAAAAGTAACAAAACCAACATATTAATTAGCTTATTACATGTTTTCTTAATAGGCGTGATTGTCTGAAAAGGACCCTATAATTTGAGACGGAGGGAGTATAAGAGACAAATTGAGAGATGACATGATCCTTTTTATAAGAATCGACTTGAAAGTTGTAGTGCATTAATTGCTTTTTGACAAACTTACCCTTACTTAATTTGATTTTCTCTCTCTTTCCACTATGTAATGCATTAATGATCAGTATAAATTTTAAAAAGTAAATTGGACAATTTTGGAAAGTTTAAAAAATGTACCCATTAATCGTACCAAACTTAAAAGAGTTACTAAGAAAATTCTTGTTGATACTTGATACCATGAATTGATTAGGTAAAACATCACTCTTAATTCCGTGCACAGGGTCATGAAAAAGCTGTGGATTCCTGATTGTATTAAAAAAATTAAAAGATTTATCTTTGACTAGAACATTTTTATTGATTAGATTTATACCCTAAAATATTCTTAACTTCGTAAATTATTAATTAATTAATTAATTTAACTGTCTATGTTGGTCCCCTTTTATTAGAGGGCATATTTAGTGGGATGACTCATGACTTAAGATAGTCACAGGCATAATTTGTCGGATTAGTTAATAAAATTTTGTATGCTGTGTTTGTTTGATTGAATATTCGGTCTAACATAAGTAAGAGTTGTGTCGTAGTAGTTGTTCACCTTATTTTTTAATTTTAAGATCTGGCGTTCGACTTTTACCATAAAAATAAAATACATTTTGTAGTCAGTTGTTTATCAATTACGAACACTCATAGTGAGTGAATTAATTATTATTGTCGGTGATATTCCGGTCTCAACCAAAAAAATATTTGGACTAAGTACCAATGTTTTTAATTAAATAAATGTAATTAAGATGGTCCAATTTCTATGGTTAATGAATGTCTCTTAAAAAGGGAAAAAAGAAGGTAAAAGTGGTGAGGTAGCTATATATGGAAATGATGATAACTAAAGGTGGCAAGCTAGAAGTAGGTACTATTAACAGACAGAAACAAGGAATATTGTACTCTGTAAATTTCAATTTCAAAGAGGAGACTGTAACTTTATTTAAATCATATGTGTTTGTCTCTACTTTTCTTTTTTTCTTTACATATTCAAATTTTTATACCCACACGTTGGCTCTATTGAATAATAAATCCACTTATACACAAAAATAATTATAAAATCCACTTTGGGCTCATAGAGCATACTTATAGCCTAGTGTTATTGTTACTATCGAGAGCGAAAATCAACCGTGGTATGATTATTTTAGAGCAGAAAATTTAAGTTTTAAACATTTTGTAAAATGAGAATCACTATCGAACAAGATTATCTTAATAAAAAAATATTTATTATTAGAAAAAACTCTACTTTTGGCACTGATTTAGTAAATTTATTTATATTACCATTTAACATATACAAAAATGTCTCCTTCAAATATGCTTCCTACTTTTGTAAGATTTTTTTTGAGTTTATCTTATGATTAAAGGTGTGTGCGTGTAAACTTTGTTTACATAGACAACCAATTGAATTCTGTCAAATTAGAAAATATATTTTTCTTTTAATTAAAATTAAAAATGAATGTAACTATTTCTTCTACATGGCATGCCTTGATTGTATGTCAGTGTAAAACAATTTTACATTGTTAGTGCATATCCATTAAACTCTTGTCTTATAGCATAAATGTTTATGTAAATGTTTGATAAAGATATATAATTTATGATCTACCTATAAGTTGTTTTGAACTTATTTTTATGAGTTACTCAAATTAGCTTATGAATAAACTTTAATACATACATATAACTTAATTTAAACTTATTTTAATAAATTTCTCAAAGTAACCAATGAATAAACATTTATGTGCGTGGTAGACGCTTATAAACGATTAGTTAAAGTGTTTACCCAAACACAGTCTTAATACATATGCACGTATATACTACTATACTATTAGTTAACAATGAGTGTGTGTAGGGGTAAATTTGTGTATATTTTCTTCCTCCAATGAATCTAGCATTCTATCAAATTATAGTGTAGTCTGGCAAATGTTAATTTCAACAAATTTTATTTTATCAATAAAAAATGTATAATGCCGTGTAAATCTTAACCTAATTTGTTAAATAAAATATATTTAATTTATGTGTGAAACTAGTTAGGTCAAGGTAAAAAAGTTGACAAATTGTATAGTAGGTTACATGGTCTTGTAATAGATTGTTTTTTACTTTAAAAAAGAAAAAGACCACTCAAATTTTGTTTGGTTAACATACTTTTTTTCTGTTTATTAGCAAAGACTTTCCCTCTTAATATCTAACTAATTCAAATTTTGTTTGGTTAAAAAGTTCATTGATGGATCACTACTTTCCCCTTTCCAACCTACCATCTCACAAATTTACCAAATCCAACAAATTGGTAAAAAGGTTAGTGTACTCCAGTGCTACAGTGCCTGTAATGACCCTTAATCTTTTTATAGATATTTATTTCATCTCAAAGTATTTAGATTAGGAAAGTCTAGCTACTCATTAACTTGCTTTATAATTGAAATTTGTGATATTTTCTAAATTTAATAAGCCAACACAAAGACATTTGGTTTTGAGCCAATATTCAATCGACATACACACTAGCGGCTGTTTATAACAGTTGCTAATATTTGTAGTAGTTAAAAGCAGCCGCTAATTGAGAGTTGGTCCAAACCATATATGTACATGAAACATTTTGGGAATATAATTTCATCACTTACTACTTGGTTGTCATCTCAGCAATTCTATTCTTCCGTTAAGTTTCTTTTCAACTTTTCTTTTAATAGTCTCAACCATTCACTCATTCTGAATTGTCCAACAATTTCATCGTTTTAAATTTCTAATCAACTTCTAGTCAGTTATCTCTCCATTTAATTAGTTGATGGTGATTTGTTTGAGTACTATAGAAGCTGGAGAAGGAAGAAAGGATCTGTATTGAATTTGAGTGGGGCACCCTCCTATTAATGAATGGTTTTCTAGACAAATTATACTACCTCATATACAATGAACAAAAAATGAAAAAGGGAAAAGAGCCAAGATATCTTATTTGAAATGCATCATATTTTAGCTGGAGCACATTCACATCCCATTTTACTTCATAAGGCTAAGCATCATAGTTACTCCAATTTGCTAAACTAGGGTTGGTGATGTGGTACCAAGCTGTCAATTTCATTCCTTTCTTCTTATATTGGCTTGGAGAGTTGAGTATCCAAGACTGAATTCAATGCTACTTCATACATACTCTCCATCATTCTTCTAATGCTGGCATGAGTTTGGTTTAACTTTAGTTAAATTTGGCTGAACCTTTTGGAGCCATCTCATTTTCTCCATTAACAAAATAAGGATATAGCCCAAAAGAGGCCAGCAAACAAGTGTAGCTAGATGCTTGTTTCTTTCTATTCAATGTCTTTAAGTTATGTAAGATATTAATTGACATAATTATGTTATGGCTTTCAAAGTGGGTCGTTTTCCCACCAAAAAATGGTACACAAATTACAATACTTTTCCCCGCCCATGGTTTGTTTAGTTCATATGAAAAAAAAATAGAAAGAACATTCTAATGTAGACCGATCTTCGTTTTACCGTTGGAAGCCTCGTAATCATTTTTATAGAAAAGTTACTAAGTGTACCACGAAATTACCATACGCTAAATTGGTTCTAAATTTTCTCCAATCAAGAAAATCCGGCATTCTAATGTTTTTAGCCGTCAAAATAGCTCATATTCCGAACTACTTCTAAATTACTTATTAAAACTTTAAATGTGAATCATTTAATCATTATCCAATGGTTAAAAATACTTGAGTGTGTGAATGCGAGGCTATCCTAATTGCAGGAAATTCAAATCCTTTTAAATTATGTGTCCACCATGAATCCAAACACACTAACAACAAAGAAATAGCATCACATAGTTCAATATTTTAACAACTTTGATTCATTAATATCTACTTTTTCTTTCATTTCATTTTCACTCACGTTTTTTTTTCTATCTTTTTCTTATTTTTATAACATATCTCACTTCTTATTCTCCTCTTTATATCTCTCTTAGGCGCTCAAATTATCAATTTCTCTCAAAATGGAGCTCAAATTGGAGTGTGTGTGAATAGATATTTTTCATATTTTAAAGACTCCTCAGACAAACATTAAAATCCACTAAATTCTACAATGGATTATTACAACATATACAAGTATACTAATGCTAAAAAGAGAGGATAATCTATACAAAGATTGCTTTACCATTCTTTCTGATTTGATTAATTATTAAACATGGTGTGCATGTCTAATGGCCAGGGCTATTGAGCCAAATCCTCTGCCTCTTTTTCTGATTTAATATTTCAAAACATGATGTCCTCCCATCATCATGTGAAGACATCTGCCATGGAAGACAGAGTTGATTAAAATTAAAATAATCACATCTGGAGATTAAAATAAGCAGGAAGATCATTAAGAAGTTGATTAAAATAATGAGATTTCAAGGTTCCAACCAACCAAAACTTGAAAATAAGTAATTAATTGAAGACCGTGTAACTTAGGCCTTATGGACATGTCGCCCACCCTCATGGCAAATCAAAAACCAACGAGACTCTCAGAATGTTTCTGACTTGGCTTTGCTTTTGCTTCTCATCATTCTCTCTCTCTCTTTTCTCTCTCTATATAAGGAGCCTATCAACTCAAGGTGGCGGCTTTTTCTTGTGATGAGTTTCATTGATTGGAAGATATGAGAACCTTAGAACAATTTGATGCTTCTCAAACACAGTCATCATCTTCTTCATCTTCTTCCATTGATAGCAACAACCACCCTTGTGGAACACCACCACCACCCTCTTCCTCTTCATCTCTCTGCCTCTGCAGAAACAGAACAGATTTGAGCACTGACCTGAGACTTGGTCTCAGCATCTCTCATTCTTCTCAATCACAATCAGCATTCAATTCAACAACACCAAGGTGCACCACTTCTCCCTCTTCCTCTCTCTCTCTCTCTGGCTCTCAATTGCACTTTTTTAGAAATTATTCTCCCAGAATCAATTATGGGAAGAGACTTCTGTGAGTAGCATATGGGAGCTAGAATTGAGTTTGAGAAAATATAAGTTGATCCAGACATGTTTGTATCAATTTTCTTTCCTCAGAATCAATTTTGAAACTCAGAAGCTTCTTCTTAGAACTGGTTATGGCTTTAACATCAATTGTTGAATGATTTCCGATATTCTTATGGAATTGTGTCCCTTAATCTTGACACTATTGTTTGTTTAGAACAAGTTTATGCATGTGTGATTAGTTGCATTAACTCTGTTGATCTATCCTTTCAGGGAGGAAACTTTTGACTGGCCACCAATTAAGTCCACATTGAGGAGCACCCTTGCTGAGAAACAAAACCATCTGAGCCAAAGGCCCTCTTTGTTTGTCAAAGTCTACATGGAAGGAATCCCCATTGGTAGAAAACTAAACCTGTTGGAACATCATAGCTATGATGGACTTGTAAAATCTCTTGGCCACATGTTTAGGACCATCATTCTCTGTAAGAAATGAAATTGAAATCCTCATAAGATCATTTTCTTTTGTAACTTCCTTCATTTAAGATATCAAATTTGTTTTTTCAGGCCCTAACTCTCAACCACAGAATTCTGGGAATGTTCATGTGCTAACTTATGAGGATCAAGAAGGAGATTGGATGATGGTTGGAGATGTGCCTTGGGAGTAAGTGATAAATCCTTCAAATTGAACTCTTAAATTAAGTGTTGTTAACTCTGCAATCAGCAAAAAAAATCTGTATTTTGATCATTTTGTATTCTTTACAGGATGTTCTTGACCAGTGTGAAGAGGCTGAAGATCACAAGAGCAGATAGATGCTAGTTTACTCAATAATGCATACAATCTCTGACTACACAAGCTCCACCTCAATTTTCAGTGTTCATAAATTTTTGCTAGTTATTAATTAGAGAGTGGGCAAAACCAGTAGAAATTCCAGAAAAAACAATGGCTTCCATGATGATCATATATGATAGCTACATACACACAACAACAATATAGATGCATAGCTTGTTACCTAATTGTGTTGGATTTTGAAGAGTGAGATTAGAGTCTCATTGTTTACGAATGAGTCAGTTGAAAACAATATAAGAGGCGAGACCTGCATACCAAATATTTTAAGATTTTGAGTAAAGACGCGGCGTCTAGTTCTCTTGGTAGTTTTTTTTCATCATATTGATGTGAATTCTCTTGTTTTGGACTCTCTCAGTCTCCCCAAAAAAAAGTCAATTGAGTGCATAGCATAGTTACCGTGTTTGTTGTTAGTTTTTTGGTGGGATCTCAAAATTTTCCACCTTGTTTTGGAACAATGTCAAGTCATTTGGTATATTGCATCACCCTTTTAGCAATCTTACCTACAATGCATAGCTGTGATGTTTTTTGGTGTCTTTCTTTTATGACAGTGTACTCAAAAATTGGATCCAGCTGAATTATTTTGATGGGAAATCGGTCTATTACATATTCCTTTTATGATTCATACCTACTAGTTGAAATACCAAATACTCAATCCCATATGTTAGCTCAAAATTTATCATAGCTAATAATAGTGGAACAATGAAAAGCAGGTATATTTTCCCTAGATGTGCCTTTTTGTGCTGTTTCTGCTTTGATGTGCCTCACTTTGTTGGGTACAACATAATGCTTATGGTGCACACACCCCTCGTGTCAACAACAGTGGTTTTGCTTTCATTGTCATCATAATAGTGAGGAATATTCTAACATATGAACTCATTGGATTGTAGATCAAACATATTCACCAGCTGACAGTGATATCTAACCTGGATAATCATTGATGATAGCACTTCAATTTCAAGTCTGAACTCAACTCTTGTCTCCTGCAAAACGCTGATTTAAAAAATAGGCATTTAGGAACCACACATCTGTCATATTATCATTCTTCATTCAATAAATTAGATTTAATCATTTTACAATATATTCACAAACTTTATGATATTTTGTTTTGGATTTCAAGGTAGTCAAGTTGTGTAAATATGCTACTTTTTTTTTAAAAAAAGAAATCATCAAGCAAATTACCTAGAAGAAAGTACTTTATTCATAAGTTTGATGAATTGTTTTAAGGATATTAATTTAATGGCCTTATTTAAAGGGAGTTAAGTCTCACATACCTAGATATATGATTAATGAATTATAAATTTGAGGGCAATTCTCACCCCTAAGCTAGCTTTTGGGGTAGAGTTAGACCCAACTCAAATTTTAATAAAAGGTGTAAAAAGATATATTAGTGATTGCTTTAACTATTGATATTTGAAGAGTACGTAGACGAAAATCCCTACTCTCTACAAGCCACAATGCAACGTTGCATTGTCCCTTCCTCCTCCTCGCACTAGGGCAGCTCCCCTTCTCAAGGGAGGTCTCATACCGATTTTAGTCGAGTTTTCTCCCTCCCCAATAAGAGTTTTATTTTCTAGATATATTCTCCGGCCACCACCACCTTCCATTTTCCTTCTCTTCACCATCATCCTTTAACCTTTACCCATCACCACCTCCTTCTCCTTTTGATCAACTTCAGTCTACCTTTGTAAAGATAGGTTTAATTTGGCTAAGTCGTTGCTCTTGATTGGTCTCCCTCATAGCAGCTCCGACATAGCCAATAAGGCTTAAGAAACAAGGACAACGAAGAAAAAGCGAATAACTTGATATATTAAAGAAATTAGCCTGAGCCTTGATTTCCATATAGAACTTGTTTAAGGGGAGTTTATAATTTGTTTGTTTATGTTATTTTAGTTTTTAGATTTCATGAGCAAACTTGCTATAAATTGTAGTTTTTTATCTCAAAACATTCAAAATCTCATTGAATGCATCACATGATGTCCTAGCATTTTCTTACGGATTATTGATCATTACTGACAACTTGTCTGTCGGTACGGTTAATGTCAATAATTTTGTCACACCCAACTCTAAAATAGTCGTTGCAATGCTTTACCAATGAATTTTTTTTAGCATTTATAGTGTGTATATGTTTAAAAGTTGGAAAAAAGTAAAAGCACGTCCACTTAATCCACCTCATTGGTTCCGTTCATTTTTTACCTTGTAATATTTCAAATGTACATTGTTAACAATGGTTATTGACCTTAGTAATGACTGGAATTAAAAAAAAACTTATCAGCCCATAAGGTGGCGCAGCGGGCTTTCTCATCCAAATTAGATTTTGGGCCGAAATCCTTCATGGGTGATGGGCCTAATACCTAACCAAACCAACTTAATAAAAAAAAATTCGACAAAACAAAAAACAGAATTTTGTAATCGGAAGTTCGGAACAATGAACTGAACTGAGTGAAGAGAGAAACTGTGGTTGGAAGAAGAAGAAGAAGAGAAGAAGAAGAAGAAGAAGAAGAAGAAGAAGAAGAAGAAGAAGAAGAAGAAGAAGAAGAAGAAGAAGAAGAGTTTGTTGATTTTCGATTCCAACACAGCATGAAAACTCCGGCTTCAATTTTCTACAGAAACCCCGTGAAATTCAGGATGTAAGTTCAAACTCCAAAACCTTCTCTTCCGTTTTCTTCAAAGCCCTAAACAACCAATTGCACAGGCCAACGTCGGAAAACCTGGTACCCATTCGTTTGGACATTGAAATCGAAGCTCAGAGGTACAAAGATGCCTTCACATGGAACCCTTCTGGTACGTTCCTTCCATTTCCGACACAACACAACTCACTCTTTTTGTTGTTCAATCATTCTTATTACCAAATTCATCGATTCAATTGCAGATCCTGATAACGAGGTGGTCGTCTTTGCAAAACGGACTGTTAAAGACCTCAAGCTTCCTCCACCTTTCGTTACTCAGATTGCTCAATCAATTCAAGTAACCACTATCACCAACTAGCTGAAATTTTGTTTTTGTGGATGCTATAATCTACTGTTGAATTTACCAAACGTATGTTGGGATTCTCTTTTATTAGTCACAACTAGCTGAATTTCGATCCTATGAAGGCCAAGATATGTATGCTGGAGAGAAGATTGTTCCCATCAAGGTATTTTCTCTTTCTTATGCTGGTGCAGTATAAATGCTTATGTTCATTTAAACCAAATGTCTGCAATTTTGAAATTTTATGAAATTGTGTTGTTTTCTTTTGGCAGCTTGATCTTCGTGTAAACCATACGCTGGTGAAGGACCAGTTCCTATGGGTAAGGTTGGAAGCATTGGTGTTATATCATGAGATTGAAGCTGTTATCTGCTGATTTGCTGCACTTTTTCAGCTTGTATGTGTCTAAAATCATTGTATTCTAGGACTTGAACAACTTTGAGAGTGATCCTGAAGAGTTTGCCAGAATCTTCTGCAAAGACATGGGCATTGAGGATCCTGAGGTTGGGGTAAGTATATCTAACTATCACAAATAATAAATTATCATGTGTAATACTTATGAAGTTACGCACACTAATAAGAGTAGCCATTGTGGGCATGTTGAGTAGTGTTAAAACTACCTGCTCCCTGAGAAAGGGCAAGAAAGAATGAGAACTGAAAGTTTACTTTGTGGAACCTTTATGTTAGTTTCTATTATCTTTCTTCTTGGCAACATCATAGGATTTTGGTAGATGGCAAATTTTTTGTTGTTAATTCCTTTTTGTTAGTGTTATAGGAAGGAAACAATATGTTGGGTTAGGAATTAGATTCTTGTTTTCATCCATGAAACTCTGTCTCTCTCTCTCTCTCTCTGACTCTTTCTCAAACTCTTATGGATAATCATACACATTCTTGAAAAACGAAATATACTAAACAGCAAAGTGCTACTGTTTTGCAGCCAGCGATTGCGTTCGCTATCAGAGAGCAACTCTATGAGGTCATTCATTCTATTGGTTAATATCAAGTTTTTTAAGTTATATATAATTCAGTTGACAATAATTTAATTTGTTTTCAATTTTCATATTTAGATTGCTATTCAAAGTGTGGTTTCAGCAAGAGAAAGCAGATTAAGCAAGAAGGCACGTCGAGGGGCTGACTATACTCCAGTCAGGTTTTTTATACACTTTTTCCTAATCCAGTTGTTGTGATGAATGCGTTTTTTAATCATAATTTCAAGTGAGTAAATATATGTCCCTAATCCTTTATTTCATTGCTATCTCGTCAATGTCTATCGACAGTAAAGGAGGTGCTGTGGCAGTAGACTTGGTCAAGTTATTTGGTCAGAAATCTAGTGTAATTCGGTGAGTCTGTTTTCATAAGTTAGAACACTCTTGTTGGCTGAAATTCAGTAAACTGAACATTTCTATCATCATATAATCATCTAGGGCTGCACTTAGTCTTGGTGCTTATGTAGTTAAAATTATTCTTCATAGGGCATAATGAGACAGTTTCATTCTTATGGGAGCTTATAAGATAATTCATAAGCCTCAGAACTCACGTTGGAAAAGCAGATAGGCAATGACATAATGTGACATGTACATTTGTGGCTTTTTGCAATTAAGAACCAAAAATGGTGCAGATGTCAATTAAGAGAAATGGTGCAATAGAATAACAGAGTTGAAGATAGAAGATAGATAGACAATGAAGTTGAATTAGTTGGAAATATTAATGTATGGTCCTTTAATATGATATTTACATTTATAAAACCTATACTTATTCGTAAGGACTGTTTTGTCTTGTTATAGTTTTAGTTGTGGAATTTGAAATTAGAACTTAAAATGCTTTTCCTGTTTTGGTTGAATGTGTCAGGAAAAGAAAGGAGTGGGATGTATATGAACCCATTGTAGACCTTCTATCTAATGAGGAAGTTGATGCCCTTGAAGCAAAGGAAGAGAGGAATTTCAGGTAAATTCCCCCATGGTCAGCCACGCCTGAAGCGTTTCGAAGTTGTTATAGAAATTGGTTTTAAAAGGCTAGGAATCAATGGTTCAACATGTTGTTCATTGTTTGTTCAGAGTGTCTGATGCAACCTGTAATTCAGTGTATATTTTTTAAGTTAAAAATTGAAGAGTGTTTCTTCTATGCAATTAATCTAAAATTTATATTCGTCAACTCCAAACAATTATCGCTTATTTTGTAAGTCAATATTAAAAGGATGAAACGTAGTAGACGAGATAATGACGGTAAGTCAGCTGATAAGCTGAAAATGAAGAGCTTATAAGTTAGTTGATTGAATTAATTTTTCATTACTTTTTTCTGAAAATCTAGAAATTAAGAGAAAGGAGGGGTGCCAAGTCCCTGATTCGAATCCCTCCGCTCTCTTTTTGTAAAATGCTGAATTATAATTGAGCTGTCACGCCACGTAGAATGCTGATGTGGTATATATTGTGCCACATCAGCTGTTAATAGATACCTCATCATCGTAATTGACCAAAATTAACGGAGGACTAATTTGACCGATAATTTACACTTTTAATATCATATGTGGTATTTTCATAATATAGAGATCAATTATTGAGTGCTAGACTATTCACTATTGTACTTTTAACATATAACCCAATATAGAAAATCTTCATATTTTATTATTTAAAATTATTTTCTAAGTTAGATAAAGATTTAAGAAAAGTCAAACCTATCATCCTATAAAAAAAACTTATATTAGTAAGTGAGGCTGAGATCTTAGTTTTAAATACCTATGAGCGAAGTGGTTTTGCAAGTGTTTCACTTTCAACATTTCATCATTATTGAGCAAGTATTTCGGGATTTCACTTTCAACATTTCGTCATTGAGCAAGTATTTCGGGATTTGATTTCTGCATCTTCTTTTTGGTTAAAAAAGTTCAAAAGGTTTGACTCCGGTCATCACCACAGGTCAAGTCATGTTATTGAGTTATTTGGTTATTTATAGAGACACTTACAAATCGTTCATTCTCAATTCTTATAAATAGAAAAACTCATTGATCGGTCTCCTGTGGTCTAGTACAGTGAGGCGATAGATAAGTCGTACAGTCACCTTCTACGGATGCTTAATTAATACCAAAACAAAATTAAGTGTGACTTATTTGGAGAGAGAGAGAGAGAGACGAAAAAGATGAACCTTTTAATAAAATCTCGCCATGATTTTGTTTCATGAATCACGGGGATTCCCAAACCACAAGTGAAAGTGAAAGTGCCACCGTCCTCATCTAAGAATAAGGGGCAACCATTCAAACCTTACCAACCAAACTCCTAAATATCTTTTCCTACAAACATAATTACAATGATAATTGCATGACTCAAACAACATTAGCATCCAAAAACTTTCGCTAATTGCCGCACCAAATCTGGGATCAGCTTGAAGATGTCATGTTGCAGTTTGTGGATTTTGACCTGTCCAGAATTGACCACATAACTTGAACATCTTCATAGCCACACGCCATCACTTCACCCTGAAGATCCATCACACCCCTCTCTTGCTCTGCATAATCATATCAGAACCAATTTATGTTATAAATAAAGAGCTTCTTTATCTAGAAAGCACAGCACAGCTACCATGGGGTAGAGTACAAGTACTAATCTTTCATTAAATGAAAGAATTGACATTTTACAAGAGTTAATAAAATACATCAACTATGACATTATTTTGATTTGTATTTATATAAAAATTTACCAAATAAAGTTGTAATTAGGAATATCCTAAGTACTTGTTAAGTTTATAAAGGGTTCATCAGTGCTTGTTTAGACAGTGGTGATGAAGAAGAAAGATTATGCCAGGCACACATAACACACCTGTTTGTGACTTCTTTTGATCCCTTGTTGGCTGCTGGTTAAAGAAAGTGCAAGCTTTCTTGAATGGTGTGGTGATGGTCTTCTTCCAAGAGGCCATTTGGATAAGAAATAAGAATTGAATATGCTCCAACCAAACCAAGTCTCTTAATTTGCAATGAATAATATGTATTCTCTAGGCCTTATATATTAATATGCAGATCAAGTGTGGGAAGAGGAACACAGAGACACAATCTCAGAGACAGAGAGGGAGAAGAGAGGGGCAAGATCCGTGAGATGAGGCTGTTGATGGAAGGAACATCACTCCTTTTTATTGAGGTCCCTTATCTCTCTCTCTCTCTCTCTCATTCAAGCCAAAAGGTAAGCACATGGTGCACGCTGCCTTATAGACATAGACACCTCCTTACACGTGAATTCTTCTCCACTGGATTGTGCAATTACTTAATGAGGGTGGACCCCTTTTGCTTCTCTTCCAAATAAGTTAAACTATAGCCTTTTCATTCAAGGCCCTACACTACTTTTTTTCCACCTTCAATGCACACAATATTCATCTTCACTTGTCCTTCTTTAACTTTTCTAGTGTTCTATCACAGACTAGGTTTGTGTAATCATGGTATCATGTTCTAGAAATTAAGATTGAGTTATAACATGTCTGTATCATCAGCTTCTTTCACCTCAATTAATTTTGGCACCAGTAAGCTTCAAAATTAATTGTAGAGGGATTTTCGAACATGCACTCAGTTCATAGTGGTATAAATGTATGAACTTTATTATATTCACCATGTTGAAGTTTTGGAGTATGAAACTCCCTATGTGATTTGTCACTTAGCTCACTTATAGAATTTTTACCTCTTTTGGACTACTGTTAACATTGTTTTCATTCTTCTATTGTCTTTCAATGAAGGCCCTACACATCCTTTTTTCCACCTTCAATGCACACAACACTCATCTTCATTTGTCCCTATTTAACCTTTCTATTGTGCTATCTCACAGTAGGTTTGTGTAATTATGGTATAATATGCTAGAAATTAAGAATGAGTTTATAGCGTGTTTGGATAAGATTTTTTCTCAGACTCAATTTTGGCACTTAGAAACTTCTTTTCAGAATTGATCTTAGCTTAAAAATTAATGAAAACTCTTCTACAATTGATTCGAAATTCATAATTAATTATGAGGAGAAACTTCTATGAATTGAAACATGCTAGTAGTGATTGATAAAATTGTACCACTTTTGGACTTAGTTTTAACATTGTTTTCACTTCTCTTGTGTAAACCTACAGTAGTAGATAAGCTAAAATATCTAACCTATCTTTTATGCTATTTTATCTCTTAGGGGAAAAGCAAGCAATGTTACTGTGATTCTGCAAAGGGAGGGACCCCAATTCAGGTCGGTAAATTCTGACATCTGAGTCATTTGCATTTTGCAATGAAAGGCTTAGTTCCCTACTACTTGATGGCATGTGAAAATGATGTGATATGGGGTATGAAAACGTGGAAGATGGAACAACACAAAACCAATAAACCAACCCTTGTGGGGTTTCAAAGCTAGAGTCACTTCCTTTTCAGCCCCATCCAGCACCCAATTTTGACATAAATGTCTGTATTTTAGCTATGGAGGAAGGTTTAGTCTTAGGATACATGATGATTTCATATCAACCTTCTAAAGTAAATGTGAAAACTAAAGTGACGGTGCCGTTGATTGTTCTAATCATGGGTTGACAAAGACATTACCATTTAAATAATGCTCTGCCTCTGCATTGTTTTTAGCTTCAAAATCTTCATTACCCCAATTGTAAAGTGTGTTTGGTCAATGTTTACAACTTACAACAACATAAATCAATAGATTAAACAATAGCTAATGGTTACATCGAAAGTAACAGAAAATTGAGAGGCAGAGTATTATTCCATAGAAATCTTTGGGAATCTGAAAACCCATAAACAATGTAATCTTATGACAGTGACATGTCCACATTTGCATTAATTAGATTCTTTAATGTTTTAAGCTTTCTCTGATGTATGCAGAGAAACCAAATCATCAATGCAACAGTAGTATTATGGTGAATTGCCATTTGATCTAATTGCAAATTCAATTTAGCAATTGGACTTTGTTTAGTTTATTCCCTCTCACATGCAATGTATCATGTGACTGACAATTAAGCAATTAAAAATTATTGTTGGGATTATCATTGTTTTAACTTTTATAAACCAAATTGGTTACTTGTTTTCACATTTAGACATGCTTATTGCATATTTGGTCACTGAATTGTCGGCCTTACTTTCCGCTTTAGTGCTATATGCACTTGATATTATTGCTACTTCTTTATTCATATCATATTCTAATTCTATTTCTCTTTTTCTTTTTCATTTCCCCTTGTCATTATGTTTCTATTGGGGTGGCTAATGGTAATGGAGAGCTTTGACCAATGGTTTCAATTTTGGGTTTGAAACTTGTTTGTTCAACACTTCACATCTGTTGAATTCTATGTCTCAAAATGTATGTGAATGTACATAGGGGACATACTTGCTTATATGATTTTATTCAGCCGTGCTTGATTAGCGCCTGTTGGATATGTTCCTGCATAAGATTTGATCGACCGATTTCATGATTTGTGACTGCAGCTGAGAAGCATAATTAAATGATGGCTAGTTCGTGAGCATGAATCTGAAACGTCTATAACTAAATAGCAATTAATGAATATCGATAAGGGACAATATCAATATCATAGTACATTTGCAACTAGAACTTATCTCTCGGTCTTTGGGTCGATTGAGACGAGAAGGGGAAGATACCGGGCAAGCTATTCATAGACTTAACTGTGACATTACAATAAGAGTAGAGTTATATGAAAAAGAGGAAGAGATCTTCACATATCACTATCCTAAGGCTAGCCTTGCCTAGGTCTAACTTAGTCTGTTGGAATTTTTTGCGCGAACAAATCTCTTTCATACAAAAATAGTTATGTACTAAATTACTCTCGTAATTTCAACTTAAGTGTAGTAAAGACCAAAGATCTTCCCAATAGTGCAGCTCCTTAGGATCTAACTCCCGATCTTTGGCTCCTTTTTATTTTGAACAGCATCTAGGAGTTTAAACAACTATATTTTACCACCGCGGCAGGCACTCATCGCATATCTCTTTCATCAAAATGTTAATAATTTAAAAATGTTGTGTGAGGCATGGAGTTTGGGTGAAGTTAACTTTATGGCCCATTCTTAAATCATTCTAAAGGTGGAGATCTTAAGTGGGTCAAAGAAGGCGGAACTAAAGGGCCCGAAGGCCGAACCCAACATGTTCCACTATTCATCATTCCCACACACAAATGATCAACAACATCACAAAGACTAAGGTTATTTCTTATTATTACTCTATTATTCTTTAATATTTGTCTGTCAATGAGGGGAAAAAGACTTACAAGCCACACCAATTTGAAAGAGTCGGTGGACAACAAATTCATAGAGGATAGTAAACATATGCTATAGAAGTGGATATTACACTAAAGAATATTAAAAATAAATCATACTTTCTTGTGTTTTCAAATTAAACAAATAGTTTATCAATATTCAATTATTGATATGTCATTTTTACTTTTTTGGCATGCATGTCAGGGTTTTTTTTTGTTTTATTTAAAGTAACTCATCCCATCAAAATAGGTTTAGATTTAAAACATGAAACTTCCCACATATATCTCGTGTCGCATATTGCCGACAAAAATGGGCCATGTTCAAACAACAAACATTAGTATTTTCACCTTTTATTTTTTGGATAACAGAATATTTTCACCTTTTAAGCTATGCATGAATCTTTCTCTGAAATGATCACATGACCAAGTGGGTCTATGGTGTTTTTTGTTGGGAAGGAAATTGCAGTGGAAGGTTACTTTCAATTTTATTATTCTTTAATTTAAGTAATATTGAATATTGTTAATTTTTTAGGGTAAGTTCATGTAGCTGCAAGGGTAGTTGGATATAGTTGTGGACGCTACTTGTTCTTGAGCTCCTCTGCCATGCTCAGAAGTGTAGAACGCACTCCAGAACATGTATTGTCAAAAACTTTTAAAGAAAACACAACGTTTAAATTTGGGCTTGTTTTAGAAAATATTTTCAAAGGATATATCTTTTTAAATTCCATTAATAAATGTTTTCAGGCTTTCAGCATTGCCTTTTGTTTTTTTTAAAGCGAAAATAGGAAATGGTCAGACCAAACATACCTTAGATTGCAAAAGTAACCAAATATGGGAGCAAATTTTCAGTACTCATGTAGTGCAGAAACATCCCTCTCATAATATTACAATTATCTTCTATTTTTTATTTTAGAAAAAATTTAAAATTGGAAATAATTTACCATACATATCAGGTATATGCTTTAAGAGGGAGGACCAAACAAAATCTCCCAAATAGAGTTACATATGCAGTTTTACCTTAACTATTAACCAATCATCGCAGCAATTTAGATTTTCCTTTCAACTTTCTTTTGGAACTTTCACGCAGTGGGTGTTCTTGTGTCTCTAGAAGCACTTCTCTAAGCATCTTCAACCATAAATTTTCAAAGTCCTTGTGATAACTCTTCTGAAACCAATCCGAAATTTCTGAAAATAGTTCCCTTGGATTCTCCTTCCAAACCATTCTCAACATAGCAGAGCTATCAACTAGCCTGCTTTTCAACTTGCTTAAAAGATTTCCCACCCTTTTATGACCAAATGCTTCTCTCTTCATAATACTTTCAGGAGAGGCTGACATGAACTTTCGAACAGATTTTAAACATGGACATACCTGGCCATCAAGCAAAGCATAGGCAAACACTTGTACCCGATGCTCGTCATTGCTAATCGGCAATGGATGCATCGGAAGCTCCCAACAGAAACGCCCAAAGGTTGGGACAACCCAACATTTTACTTGGTCGGTTTGTGCGTCATAAAAGGGTTTGGGATCCGTCAGCGGCTGAGAGAAGGTGCATGAAGACTTAGCATGCTCAACTAGCCAAGCTGGCTTCACACTTGTTACTCCATGCATGTAAGCTCTTTTCGCACTTGTTTCCCCTTCTTTGTTTGGTCTTTTTGTCTCTAACAGTTCATTGTAAACCAAAAACTCAGGGCCAGAAACTGATGAGCGGAAGTGAAGAAAAATACTTTCTTCAACCATGCATGACTGATACCTAAGACCACGTGCGCTTTTATTTCCATCGTTGGCCCTAGAAGAAGTTGAAATACGTTTTGCAACCCTATCTACCCAGCCAGCACATATTGCCTGACAGATGAGCTCTTCTTCAACCAGAGATAGAGGATATTTTGCAGAAGAAACCCGCCAAGCCTGTTCAACATCCTCTAGTGTTCCATGAATCCATGAGTACTCTTCTTCAAAACCACCTTTATCACTCTGATAAAAGACCAGTTTAAGTAGCTGTTGTCTAAGTTTGGACATTTCCTCCATGGTTTTGAAATGCAATGCATTGTCCTCACAGAAATCTACTGACTTTTGTGAATGTTCAAAACATTGCAAAGCATAAGCTATGGTTAGAGCATCACTAGTGTCAACTCGGAATTTTCTGCGTGCAGCTTTAGCAGTTTCTTTTTGTTTCTTTCTCTTCAACTTTTCTTTTTTATCAATGTCCTTCTCACTGTCTTCCATGCTAGATTTCTCAGACATCACTGAATCTTTGCTGCTATCATTTCCTTCATATTGAATTGCAAACGGATTTGGCAAACTCAATGCTGCAGCAGCTGCAACAGCATATGCCAAAATCAGACTTGGATTATATTCATGCTTGTGCCTTGTATTTTTTATTACAGTGAGGATCATTCTAGAATGACGAGGACTCAAGGGATAATGTGCCATGGTTTTTCCCAAAAGCGTAAGTTCATCCTTGCTATCAAGTGCTTCAAGAGCTTTCAAGCAATTCTCAGCTTCTAGCAGGGAAGCAGCCTTAAGAGAAGTAGGAAATGGGAAGTTTGCAACCTGGATTAACAGTAATGCAATAAGTACAGAAGGATCTCAAAAATAAATATCCAGTTTGCCAGGAATTGAGTAAATCAAATTACCAAACAGAAAAAGCTCAGAAAATCATGTGGTATAGAACAAAAAGTGACAACTCAGTAGCAATCTAAAGATACAAGTAGCATATAATACCTTAGAAGTTAGAACCAAATAGCAATGGTCTAAATGAACAACATGGCTTAAAAAAGAACCTCATCCCTTCACTCAGCCCATGATAAATAACTGCTACCCTATCAGAATGATGATGTACATAATGACCTACTTCCTTCCCAGCCAATATAAAAAGCATGTAGAATGAAAACTGAGGTAAAAAGAAAATATTAAACCTACCTTCTTAATATGCATGGATTTCAAGAGAAGGACAACACCATGAACAGGTACTTTCTCAACTTCAGCAGGAGAGTAATCAGGGAACTCGTTATTAAAGGCTGCAGAAGAATAGAGACGATAACAGTGTCCAGGTCCAGTCCTGCCAGATCTGCCTGCACGTTGAGCAGCAGATGCCTTACTTATCCATTGTACTTCATATGTCTCCATGCCATTAGAGGAGTCATAATTCTTCACCTTTTCTCTTCCAGTATCAACCACATACTTTATCCCTGGGATTGTCAAAGACGTTTCAGCAACATTTGTAGCAACAACAATAAGCCGCTCTTCCTCCTTGACTCCTTCAAATACACGAAGTTGAGCTGCAGCAGGCAGCATGGCATAAAGTGGTAGAACAAAGAGCGGACCTGGAGAAGGACTGCAATTTTCTTTAGCCATTTTCTCGCTGAAATCTTTTGGTTGGTCTAAGCCATTATCTGTATTAACAGAAATTGCCTGCTCCCCATTTGAGGTGCTTAACAGAGCTTGCCCATACAAATTTTCAAAAGCAGCCTTCAGTGAAGCAAGATTTCCTTCTTGTCCTAAGACATCCACAATATTACTCTTGTTCTTTGAATGATCAAGATTATCATCATCATTATTAAATTCCAGTTCACTCTCTTCTTCTGAATTATAAGAAAAATCATCGGATTCATTCCCATCTAAACCATCGCCATCTTCATCATGACCACTAAACCTATCAGTTTGCTGGATGGATGAGCTACCACGAATCTCTAACGCTTCATTGATCTCATTGATATCTATTCCCTCAACAGAATTTTTTTCATGGACCACAGTGCTATCATTTTCGACAGACCCTTTAAGTTTTCTTGTGATAAACTCCTTTGAAATTTTGCGTAGCTTCCTGCACAAGTCCTCTACTTCCCTTTGTCCAGTTACAAAGACAAGTATGCCCCCAGGTGGCAACCTCTTGTGAATTGCCAAGACCTTCTTATATGCTGCCCCAATATAATCTGTTTTTTCGGTTTTCTTTGTGAAATAAACTGTTACTGGAAATTGCCTCGTAGGAACTTCTATTACAGGTGGGGGAGTATGGAATAACTTTCCAGAAGTAAAGTCTTGAACTCGCAAGGTGGCACTCATCAGCACAAGTTTTAATGGAAAAACCCTTTTTTCAGGACTTATACTTCCCCCTGAAAGGATCACCTTTTGTTGTTCATTATAAAACTGTCATGATAGTAAGATAAAGAGCATCCAGATTAGAACATCATTGGCATGAGTAATATGTAGACAGAAATTATGAAAGATATAATCCAAAATTAAATTTCATTAGTAAAATATTGGTAAAATAAATCACCCATTCACCTTTTGTCGAGTTTTAATTACACGCGAGAGCATCCCGATCAGAATGTCTGTGTTCAAGCTCCTCTCATGAGCTTCATCAAGAATTATGACAGAATAGCGGCTCAACAAAATATCATTCTGCGCCCATAGGTAAAAAAAATAAGTACATACGATTCAGCTACCCATCTAGTTTTGGTCTAACTAATATAAGTTAGAGCAATTACTTCAGAGCATCATATCCTAGTATATGTGGAACCATCGCCATAAAATAATAGACAACAGCAACATGCTACATTGATAGCAGTGATACTTGCAATTATTACAGATAATAAGCATGCTATGAATAAATGAAAGGAAAATTTATAATCAATTGACAGTCAGTTTCCAATCTAATATGATGTGGAATATAGAGAATCCTGAAATGCACTCACATTTACACAGATAATATATTCTCAAGTATTTATTTCACCAAAAAAATCCAGGTTCTTACATAAGGGACTTTCTAATTTCCCCCAAATACAACAATAACAACAAACGGAACAAATGTTTCAACATATCAAACATTTCTTACTCAGCTACAAACTTGATATAGAACTTCTCAATATGAACAAATGGAAAAAAGATAGATAGGTAAAACATAACAACCTGAAGTTCACGTAGCAAAATGCCATCAGTCATAAACTTGATAGAACAACTTTCTCCAATTTTCTTGTCATATCTAACTTGAAAGCCAACCTCCTTCCCTAGACGAAGACCAAGCTCATATGCAACACGCTTTGCTGTGGCAAGAACAGCCACCCGACGTGGTTGAGTAACTCCAATAATACCATTGTGAACATGAGACTTACTTGAACCGTAGCCAGCTTCGTAAAGAAACTAATAAATTTTTAAAATAATTATATTAATATTAATCAAAAGGTAACCTAGTTTTGATTGACAGATATACTGTCATAAGCATCAGACGTACTAACCTGGGGAACTTGAGTTGTTTTACCACATCCAGTTTCTCCACATATGATAACATTGGAATGGTCATTTATAGCTTCCATTATCTCTTGCTCCATCATGACTATAGGCAGATCCTTTCTTTTGTCTTCAACCTCATGTGGTCTGTAGACATGCACAACAGTAGCAGCAGTCGAAAGCTTCTGTGCAGAAACATCTGGAAGGTTGCTCAATTCTTTGAAATTGGTGTCAGGGTTCTCATTTGTCCTATCCTGTTCCAGGTTAAAATGTGAAAAAAAGCATTAAAGTAACTTTCGGATATTCAAAGAGTATGTCTCACAAATCAGGGCCGCAATTAATAAAAAAATATGATAAGTAAGTACCACAATAGATATATAGCACAGTGGGAAAAGCTGAAAAGGATTAGGTCTTGTTGTATGGATATATAGGCATATATAGTGTGCATGTAAGATGATTTGTTTCAAAATTAAGAAAATAGTACATGAAAGGATAAAAAGCAAGTGCATTTAAATATACATCCACAAAATGAAGACAAACAGATATAATAACTAAGGCTTATTACTTCATAAGTGTTATACATCCAATGTTCTTAAGGACTGTATATTGATTACACACCTACCAACAATCTGAGTAGGAACTATACCTTTAAGTTTGTGTTTTTTATCTCAACATTTGAACAAGATGTGGAAGAAGAACTTCTGATTTCATCAGGTTTCTTGTCAATGGAAATGTCAGCCAGAGGTTGGGCAGCAGATTTACTATTTATAACTTCATTTCCATGAACTGGTTCTTGAGAGAACTCCAATGGAACAGGTGTCCTGTCCAAGACTTTTATTTCTCTTGCAATTGGGTGAATGGTGTCATTTTCTTCAAGTTCCTGAGTCTGCGCCAAATTGATCTCTTCTTCAGGTTCAGCTATAGAGGAGAAATCCTGTTTCTTGGACAGCTCATCTCCACAAAGAACCTCCAATCCTTCTTTCAATAAATGTACAGCCCTCCTTCGCTTTTCCTTCACAGTCTCATCCTACAATATACAATGGCATCCGTAAACAAAAAAGTCTTGAGACCTATAATCTTTTCATAAAAAGATAAAACTATCACTGTTTTCGACAATACAAACCCGATTGATATTGCACGAAGACTGCAAAAGAGGATATGCATACTCCGGAAGTGTGTTTTCACTGAAATAAAAAAAAAAGTTCCAAATTTTGATCAACAACTTCGTGTTTCAATAGAAACAGCATTAAAGCAGAAACTAGAGCTTACTAATATTTCATTCACATACTTCAATGTCTTGATGGCTTTTTCCAGCAGAAGCTTCTTCTGCTCATCATCCTGCATAAATGAAGGGAACAAAACAAACTGAGACCCAAATCAGAAGAGAAGAGAATGAAAAGCGTTCCCTTTATCGTAAACCCCACATACCTCTAACTTCTTCACCTTCCTTTTCTGAGGTTTGCTCAACTTCTGTTTCTTATTTGATTTGACTGTTCCGTGTTCCTAATACAACAGAACTTGAATCACACAAAGTGTGTAAAACATGCAAATTGAATGCACACATAACCATGTCCAACTGTCCCTACCTGTTTCACCCCTTTCCTTTTCTTCATTCTCGTAGCTGGTAAAAGTAGTGCATTACTATCACCATCTCCCAAACTACTCCACAAAAAGAAAGAAAGAAAAAAACAAAATGTAAAGATCATTCAGAGGATTAACCAAGCCTGATTAATACTTTTTTTTTGCAGTTTCTACAAAAGGGGTGATTTACCTTTGAGAATTGAACTCAATATGACCTTCAAAACTTTCACAAGTTTCCATTTCACAATAGAGGAGTTCTGTGAAGTATGAAGAAACAGTTAGCTGAAAACAAGGAACAGAAAAGAGCAAAAAAAAAAAACCGATTTTTGTTCGTGTTCTTTTTCATTAACGCCAAGTTAACAAATTTTGATTGTGCTCATAAAAATGATTTTAATAAATTCATAACACAAGTTAACAAAATTTAGCAAGTGCATCCTCCAAATTCAAAATCATCACCATCCCACAAGCTCCTAAAAATCAAGGCTTTATTACAACACAAGCTCAAACCAAGGTTTTATTGAAACATAACCTCACAAATAACAATGAGAAAAAAAAATTGCAATTACCGTATACAATACAGAAAGTAATGGTCCTTTAAGCAATCATTGCAATTGCGAAATTTCAAAGAAATTAAGAAAAAGAATTACACAATAAGAACGTCAAGTCGATGATGGCGATGGCACGCACGAGGAACAGAGGTGCGGCGGTGAAGGAGGGTTCGCTCTTCTGCACAGTAAGGAAGAGAGGAGTGAGTAGGTTAAGGTTAAGGCTTAAGGGGTGGCAATATGGGCTGGCGGGCCGGGCCAGGCTGGGCCGGGCCCAACCCGCCAAAATGCGGGGTGGGTTGGGTTGGGTTGGCCCACATTTGGTATATGGGTTGAAAGTCTCAACCCAACCCACATTTTGGCAGGCTGGCGGGCTAGCCCGCCAAATTTCAAAAGTAAATTCCTAAAATAAGATTGTGTCCCAAAAACGTTCAAAATTATATTAGCTTTGATTTTGAATCCGTTACCTAAGAGATAGGATGAAGATTGGCCTACCCTGCCCTCACACAAGTGTATTTCTAAGTTAGAACTAACAGCAGCTATATAACATTACTAAGAAGGCTTTCTTAAAGACTATTCAGAATACAATTTAAATATCCATAGGCAAGCACAAATGACAAACCAAACAAGTTCTACATTCTCACAATACAAAATCTTAGAAAATGCTGTAACAAAACTCTAACTGCTGAATTTGCATGATCAATTGTTTCCAATTTTAATTTGTTTCCAATTTCAATTGTTTCCAATTTCAAATTCAATTGTTTCCAATTTCAATTTTAATTTCAATTGTCCTCTTAAAGAAAGCGAGTAATTTCAATTGTCCTTCAAATAGTACTGCTGCTGCTCTATAATTCTATAGGAGGTTGTTTTGGTGGGATGAGAAGGTTGTGTAATAAGATGGCCTATGTAATCTGTTCCTGATTCGGTAAGTAATTTTATTCAAGAAATGGAAATTATCAATGTAAGCTGTTATTAACTTGTCAGCAAACTAGTCAAATGAATTTGCATGAAAAATAATAGATGAACAGGCCGCGATGCATTTCTCCTTTTCTGCTTCTGCCAGAAATGGCAAACATGCAGGGGAGAGGAGAATGCTTACCAATTCGTGAGCCGCGATGGAGAGGAGAGCGCGGCGGCCGGCGGAGAAAAAGATAGTGCAGCGGAAGAGACGAGTCGCGACGGAGAGGAGAGCGCGCGACGAGAAGAGGAGAGTGCAGCACGGCAGCGAAGGAGAGGAGAGAGCCGTTGAGGAGGAGAGCGCGGGCTGCGCGGCTCGGCGGTGGAGGAGAGAGGACAAGGACAAGGGGGTTTTGTGAAAGAGAAAGAGTCTGAGAGTGAAACTGAAACCTAGGCTATCAAGTCACTACGCTGCTGCCAGACATCAGGAGATGAGTCATTGTTTTTTTTATTTTTCTGTTTGGCAAACAAAAAAATAGTGCTGGCCCTCCTAAGCCCGCCAGAAAAATGATTTGTTAAAATGGGTTCAAAATGAGTATTTGTGCTGAAAGTTCTAACCCAACCCGCTAAAAATAGCGGGCCAAACGGGCCGGTCCAGCGGACCTATCCCATATTGTCACCCCTTAGGCTTTGGTTCAACTCACATAGTCATGTCAAATACTTTTATTAATTAAATTGGCTTTTAAACATTTTTAAGAATAGAATTGAAAAATTATAAATAGATGTATTATTTATATTCCAATTTTCATTACAAATATATTATTTTTATGAATTAAATATTATTTTTATGAATCATTTTTAAACTCAAACAATAATTATGTAACATATAAGATATTTGGGTTGTGTGTGATATTTCTAGTAAATCAATTCTCATCTGAAAAAGGTTAAAATATTTTCACATCTTTTAATAAAATTATAATAAACTATTTCAATTAGTTTAAAAAGTCTCATCTGTAGTTTCAAAAAAAAAAAAAGTCTCATCTAAAATTTCACTTTAGGCTTACTTAGTGACTGATAATAATTAAAACACTTAGTTGTCCTATCAGAAGAGCCAAATGGATAGTATTCTTCCTTTCACCAAAACTATTCTTTCTTTTCTTTCCAATTCCCCTTTTTGTTTCTGTAGGGTTTGTGCCACTTTAGGTGTGCTCACATTGTTTAGACAAGTTATGAGGTGGACCCATTAAGCATTTGGCTCCTCTACCATTCCAATTGCTAAGACTGATTGGATGACAGAAGATTTTTATGCCCTTTGGTCAATTACAATTAAGTTATACACTTATAGTGATTAGAGAAAACACCATTCAATTGCATAATGCTTTTCAAAAGGTCTATGTTCAAAATCCAGCTTAAGAAAATAATCCTGTTCAAAAGGAAAATATTCATATCAAAGAATTTTCTAGAGTATCCTAATTGTTGCAGCTAATGTTGTAAAGTTCAGAATGCTTTCTGCTTTCAAATATGTATGTCATGTAAGTTGAAGCACATATCAAAACACACAAGCCAAACTACTTTCAGTGTGGTCATGCAAATTGACTATTCCAAGTACCATCAGTCCTCCTAGAGTAACAAGTAAACAAATCAAAGACACTCTGTGCCTAAAATGTAGATAACAGAACACAAACAAATTAATTAGTATATGTATTACTCTTAAAATTAGGTGCAACCCTAATTCTCAAAGACTATCCTACATTTCTTTATTTGAGACCACTAATATATAGGTCACCCGTATACATCAATTACTGCAAATTTCACACTCTAGATCCTTAGCCCTGGGCGTGAGGAATGTGTCAGAAGTCTCACATTAACTAGAGATATAGCTAAAACAGTTCTTATAACCGGTAGAACAATCATCACCTCTGAGTAGTTTTTAGGGTACAATTAGGTCTGGGTCCGAGTAATAAGAATTGCAGTTATAATTAATAGTTGTCCATTAATGCAGAACAGATAATAACTTCAAATAAGATTCCATCAGTGTACAAAAGGGCACGATTTTTCTAGTCCAGACCAACTGACCAGGCTAAGTTAGAATCTCAAGTCTGAATAAGAGAACTACCTCCCTGAAGTTTCCAACAAAAGCTGTACAATTTCATTCCATATGGGGAAAAAGTGAAACACGTGTGATTTGGTGCTTGATATTTATCTGTACTATAGTGTACTAAGCATATAATTTGAAGTGAAATTATGTAAGAAGTAAGAACTAAGAAGTGAACATAAAATTTAGTACTTAGTGCTTAGTAGCATTCTTGACATTGAAAGTAGCTTTTGTACTTTGAAGCCGTAACTGGAACCTTACGATTCAAAGAAAGACATTGGTTGATGAACAAGATGCTGGAATGATATTCCAATGTATCTTGTCATTCTGATATGCATTTATTGATGATTCCATTCAACCTTTGCCGATGGTTTGCAAAGTGAACCCCAGAATAACCTCAAGAGTACAAGCTTCCTTTATGCAAGTAATAGTTAGAGACTCATGCTGCATCACACTCTTGCTCCTCCATTATTAAGATATGTAACTCTCCCTATCAAGATCCCAATGCTAAGTTGTCTTTTGAGCTTGCAATTTTATATCCAGGCTTGAAAAATGAATTTCACAAGTATTCTATGTTGGATCAGCGTTATCACAATTAATTTTGGTAAAATTGATTATAGTAAAAGTGAGTTGAAAGTGAAATAATTTAATTTATCTCTAGCTATGTCTATCGGAAAATTTATTTTTATAGAAAAATGTTGTGAAATCCCACAATTGATTAAGTGATTATGTTCACCGCAGAATTGATTATAAGGCTCCTGAACGTCGAACCACGCAATTATCATGTTTCTGTCACAAACTCGAGATCTTTTTCTATTTGTTGCAAGAATATTTGCTCATGTATAATTAATTAATTATAGCCTAAACCCAAATTTACTCTTGTTGTATTGAATCGGTTTCTTTTCTCTGTTCCCTGAACAGCATTAGCAGCATATTACTGTTTGGACTATGCTATCAGTTGGATAATTACAAGTCATGCAGTTGAATTAGCCAATCGTGAGGTATTAATTTGAGTAACTAGTACAATGTGTTAGAAATAATTAGAAAACTGAAGAATTGTGAGTTATACTAGGTTGAAAAGTTGTGAATTATGCTATAATATAATTTTGTTACACTACATGTAATCTGAAACTGAAAGGGATAAAGGAAGATTAAAAGATGTGAAAACAAATAAATGAAACTTGTAACAATAACAGCCAATGAGTTTTTCCATTATTAACGACCACATAGATGATTGCAGCTACCAAGTTTGGATCCAAACCTCAAGTAAAAATCACTAGAATACAACCAAATGAAGGAAGCAAAGCATCACATTTCATTCAGAAGAACTGAGAGAGGATAGAGGTAGGAACCAATTGTAACTGGTCAGAGTTATTGAAGAATTAAGCACTACTTGGAAGAATAGAAAACAATATTGAAGAAGGAATGTAAACTTCAAGGTGCAATTTGTTGCTCAGAGTCAGTGCCTCTGGTGGCATAGAATCTAGCAATGAAAGCAGAAGCTTTCCTGTCAATCCCAGGCTCACCAACCCAGTTCCTTCCTCTGTCTTCATCACTTGCAAATATCCTTCTGCTGCTGTCATCATAGTAGTAGTAATCATCCCTGCTTCCACTTGAGAAACAAGCCTTTAACATGCCACAAAAGGAGAAGGAGGATGACTTCTTAGCCCCCATAAATCTCTCTTCTTCTGATGATGGTGAAATGAAGGTTCTAATTGCAAGAGTCACTCTGAAGAATAACACTCACAATCACAAACACAAAGACCCTTTTCCAAGGATACAAGAGTCACTCTGAAGAATAACTCTCACAATCACAAACACAAAGACCCTTTTCCAAGCATACAAGAGTCACTCTGAAGAATAACACTCACAATCACAAACGCAAAGACCCTTTTCCAAGGATACTTGACCTCTAAGCTAACTTGTACTCTCCCTGTCTGTGATTGTTGGTAGTAGCATGGAATAGCAGTGGTTGTACTTATAGTATTCAGGACAGTCACATGCACCAGCTCCTCATGACCATATCACTTGCTGCCAAAAGGGGTGGTGAGGATTCCCTGAAATGACTAAAAAAAATGGTTCCATGCGTGTTTGGATCAGCACTGTCAGATTTGAGTTGAAAGTGAAGTGATTTATGTTTAGATACGTTTATGGGAAAATTGATTTCTTCGGATAATGTTGTAAAATACAGTTATGAAATCTCGCAATTGATTATATTCACCGCAAAAACTACTATCACTTCTCCGTAGAATTGGTTTTGGGACTAATATCAGTTCTCTCTCTAAGTCGATTGGCAAACTTTAATATAACTACCTAGAAGTAATTTTGGTCAACGAGAATTGATTCTAAGGCTCTCAAACGTGTAAACAAATACGCTATCATGGCTGTAAAACTTGAAAAAGAGCATAAACATTCTTGTCCTCTCATTTTAAATTGACTCTCAGCTGTTCTCCCTTGCTTTGCTTTTCTTACTATGATAACTTAGTTTCCCCCACACAAAAGATGCTTTTCTTTTTTCTTATATAAATAATGACTACGGAATTAGATTAATGCTTCTAGTCCTAACTTTTGTTGAATGTGTATGTTACTTTTCCTCTGTCACCTCCATTTATTTCTGTGGGGATTTCTTCTTTTCAGTTCACCTCTTTCTTGGAAACTGGGGAGCAAGTACTTCAACAAGAAGGTAGTACAGATCTTTGGTAATAGGAAGTGTGTAAGGAAAACTCGAACAATTAGTTTGAATTGAAGATGGATCACTAATTTAATACAGATACCTCATGTATGCAAGTTTTATTTGAATAACTCTACCTTTTTCCTTTGTTGTAAAAGATCATTTCTAGAGCCAAAGGCTTTTCTTAAAATTAAAAAAAAAAATTGGTTTGATTTGTAGATATTTTCTAGAAAAACATTTTCTGAAGTTATTATATATTTAAGAGTGTACAAACCAACATATGATAGGGTGGTGGAGAGTGCTAGGCCAAAATGGCAGCTGGCCCCAAAAAAAATTTAGTTACTATGACTGGTTCATCCCACAGTCCAACTTGATTGTTGTGTCATTTAGATCAAAATAGTAATATAATAATATTATCTATTGACGAAAAAAAGGATATACGTTTGTGAAACGGTTGCCTTCAACAGACAAAAAATAAATTAAAACTCTCCCCTTCCTAAAAGTTAGCCAATCACAAAGGGAAGTTACACCAATATCATAAAAAAAAAATTGGAAACTAACCAATATCATCATTAATATTAGTTAAAATATTTTTATTTATCCCAAAAGACATTATTTTTATTATAAAACTCCAATAAATAATTTCACAATTCAAAATGCTAGAAGATTAATATAATAATTAATAATGTATATGATATATTAAGTCTCTTTAAGATTCTTGTAAAAAAAAATCACTTTAACATTTTCACCTTAGGTCTCAAAATGTTTGCACATGGCCTTGCATGTGGTTGGCTTAGGTTATCCTGAATCTCTTTAAGTAAGGTCTCATATTTGAATTGAAAAAGACATTTTCACAAAGAATTAGTTCCACCATGAACGTGAATTTTTTCAACTCTAACAAGATTGTCTCGTGCGGAAAATACTTATATCAAAACCAACAATATATATAAGAGGCTACATCACTTGTTTTAGATAGAGTTACACTCGATTACAAATTTTAAAATTATGTCATAAGTACTTACATGTCATGTCTACCGTGAATAAAGAAAAATCTAATTCACAAATTAATAGTGTTTCTCTGTAAATTAATTTTAACACATAGCGAATATACTATGATAACATGTACTAGATACTAGTAGAAAAAACATAGTTCGTGGATGGTCAAATTTTAACTCGAAGTCCAGAATATAATTACGCTAAGTCATAACCAATCCTATATTTGTTATTGGGCTCGCCAGCAAAAGTAAAATCTTGCAAATTTCATGCTCCAAACTCCTAAACGTTCTGGAAAAGTAAGTCCTAAATGTAAATGAATGTCCTAGTCTCTCACAATAATTAGATGTATAAAAAAAATTTGTCTTGTAAAGAGTGCATGTCCTCACCTTTAAACTCTTTTTTAGGGTACACTAGGTCATTGCTCAAATTTTTAAAACTAACCTATTTAATAAAACTCATAATGTCCATTAGTGCATGTAAGGCTCATAAATGAGATTAATATGGTTGGTTGTTATTTTAGTCCAACATGAGTTGTTTACAACCCGCCATAAACTCTGATTATTCTGTTCACATTGAATATTTGGAATAGGGTTAAAACTTAGATTAGCTGTCTTTATCCTTAATTAGCTAGAAATGCAACTATGCCTAAGAAGCATTAAAAAATTGCTTAAACTAATACTTAAACCACTTATTTAATACATGTAAAATGGACCGCGTACTTTGTACCGTATAGATTTATCAAAAGGGAGAAAGGGAAGATTTGTTAGAAGTAAAGAAAAATTCCAAAGCAAGCTTTGTAGGGTTACTTTTCAGCTTTAGGTAGTATAGTATATGTATTTTTGGTTAGTATATGTGCATTTTGTTAGCCAAAACCGTGATTGGTGGTGAAGGCTGAGATTTTTCCAAGCTTGTTCTCCCAAGAGAGTGCCATCAAGCTGTCTAACTTTTTGAGATCTTAATTCTTAAGGGATCTTGAAGGGGAGGTACGGTTGGTATACGTAGATATTGTACAATTCAACTTGATCAAATACAAGGCATAATATCTTTACTAGCTCTTTTGATTATTGTATCAATCATTGCTAAAGTTCTTTCCTTCTATTTTTCTAATCTAATACATGTATTTTTTATCGGTGATAATCTTGTTCCGGTTAGAAATAATAATACAAAATCATTCATTTGATTCTTACCCAACAATTTAAGTTTTGGGGATAATTAATTGTTTAACATGATATCAAACTATAACCAACCGATCTAAAGTTTGATCTCTGTCACCCTCAATTCATAGCTTTTGGGGTAATTAAAGTCTAAAATTTCTGCTAAAACTTATAAACCGCATGATATATTGATAAAAAAAATCAACAAACAAGATTAAACCAATGGCTAAATAATACTTTACAAAAATAACGTTCATCTCTTCCCCGCTTTTTCCCCTCCCCACGCCCCTTCCCACCACCTCTTACTCCCCCAACTCCCCCCTCTCCACCCTAACTCAACCACCCCTTTCTCCACTACCCTTTCTGCCCCCATCACCCTCATTCTCCGCCCACCTCCCCCACCTTTCTCCCCCCCCCCCCCCCCCACTTATGCCCCCATATTTGAATTCGTTAAACATCATTCCTCTCCACCTCTCCCTCCCCCCACACCGAGATAGAACCTCATCAACCTGCCAAGCCAACCAACAAGAACAAACTTTAAACCGAAACTTTGCATCAAACCCCACAAATCCAATTGAACATAATCACTTGGTCTAAATTCATCCCACGCATTGTCCCCTTTCAAGCCCCTATCATTGAGCATCGTCTTGGCCAAGTTTGAAGCAACCACCGCGAGTAGACACCCTTGCTCCAAAGTCGTTCAAATTTAGATTGGAGCTCCATGGTCGAGCTTGATCCAACATTTTCGCACCTCAAAGCCACCGTGCCACATAGCAGAGTCATTGCCAGTTTCCACCTCCATTGAACCATGGCTCATCCTCATGTTTCCATCTTTCTCACCACTAGGCTCTGCACTATCATCCATGCTAATCGCCATCGCCCAAGATGTGGAGCTGTCTCCGCTGTGAGCTTGCGTTTGGTATCATGTTGGAGCGTGTGACGGGGTCGGTGGCCCGAGCTTGCCAATAATGGGTGGATCTGACTGAGGCGAAGCTGATGGTATGTTTGTTAGAGGAGGTGGAAGTGGCTGAAAACAGCGGTCGAAAACAACACAAATGGATGGGAGTAGATGAGAGTATTTTTCTTAGGGTTATTTTTCACTTTTGCTAGCGATGCACCGATGGACCATTATTTTATATGGTCCACCGTAAACAACACCTAACATTCTCGTTGGGTTAATTCTCCTTGCAAGGTTTCTTCATATGCAATATTCAATTTTGATATCTTACTTAAAAAGAATCAAATATATACAACTTGACACAACCACATTTTGCTTAAGTTATTTCATAGTTTTAATACTAATTAATCATATTATTTGTTATGCTGTTTTTCACTTTGTACTTTGTTATAATCTATAGGTAAAGGGTATATAGGGTGTACAACTATATATAATAATGCTTCAGAAGACCACTTGCGATATGGTAATCTTCCGCTAAGAATATTGATGGCAGAGGATTATGATTATTATTAAAGATCGTATATTAGGCAGTATGTTTATGAACAAATAATTTGAAAAAAAAAATGAACAAATAAAAATAATTTTAGCGTCACATGACAAATGATTCATTTTTGTAAGATTTTATACAAATAGAAGTTATTTCATATTTACTTGGAATTATGAAAAACAGTTGTATTTCTCTTTAACACTATCTCTCATTCATTATAATATTCTAAAAATAATTCGAAATAACTTTTCAAAATAATAAAAATAAATTTGTTTCTTTTCCAAAATTCATCCAAACGCACACTATTTTTCTCTCTTAAAAACCGGTAGAATGAAAAGAAAATACTTTCAAAGTATCGGGTATGGCACCAATGAAATGATAAGGAGGTCAAAACGCTACAATTCTAAAAGTAGTTTTTCCGTAAAAAATTAAATTTTTAAAAAAATACTCTATTGTGATAACAAAACATCTTAAAAACTCAAGTGGTTCAGCACTTCGTCCCTTAAGCAAGTGGTTGGGGGTTCGAATCCCAACTCTTGTGAATGGAAAAAATTCATTGGCCAGCCCCTACCGCTTCGTGCGCTGACCGTGGGGCGAAAGATTAGTCTCACGGCAATCGGCTGTGGCGATACCTTGGTAAAGAAAAAAAAAAAAAAAATCTTAAAAAGCTGACCTAAGTGCTAATTGTGTTGGATCTCCGTTGGTTTTATATTTTATTGTATTGTGCAACTTAATTCATTAAAACCCTTTTATGTTTGCTCTTGCTTTTTACTACATATGATTGATTGATTTATGTATGCGCTAATTAAGATAATTTTAATATATATAATTAAGTGTTCCATTAAAAAAGAATATATATATATATATATATATATATATATAATTAAGTGTTAATTCTATATATTTAGGTTTTTAATTAGAGGAGTGCTAACAACATTGTTTTTTTAACATTCTCTTTTAATACTCTATCATTAATTGGTTAAAATCATGTGAGTTCCATATTTTTTTATAGAATATACTTAAATTTTAATTAATTAATAAGAGAATGTTAGAAAGAGAGTGTTTCTAACCATTTTTCTTTTAGTTATGCGAGATGTTTGTGCCAAGTTAAATTCCTAGAATATTTGTGATTGAAATATGAGTATTCTCATAGTTATTAATTATACAATGTTTAAAATATTTGTTCTTAGATATAAATATTCACACGAGAAAAATAACTGCTACATTACCATATTTTATTTATTATTCTCAATGGAGGGGTTGAGAATGACGCATTCCTAATTATCCCCTTGAAGTGAAATTTTCAATTAACAACTCATGCTTCCACATTTTAATTATTTTAAATAATTTCAACAAAGATGCCTATGAATCTTTAATGTTTGCCAAACACATTTTTTAAATATATGTTGAAACATTATTTCTAGAAAAGATAAACCAAAGCACAATATATTGTATAGAAAAGGCCACTAGAAATGAGAAGGTTTTTTTTTCTTTTATCATCGGTTCAATTTTTCTTTCAAGAATTTAATTTTTGAACCCTTTCCTCCTCAACTCATATGTTATCAGCTCTTATCACTTGAGCTATCCTTCAAAGACTATAAATGAGAAAGTGAAGGATAAATCAAAGAGAAATAATGAAAAAATGGTCTTTCAGTGGGGATCTTTCACTTCTCTAGCTTCAAAAGACTGTTGCCAACCCTAAACTTTTGTCTAAACCAACTTAATGCCCTTTAGATGCCTGAAATTCTAGCAATTAAGTGAAATGATCAAAAAACATTATATGAAGTGGTTTATTGTCTAAATTACTAACTAAAACTACTGTAAGATGGAAAGATACCTGCAAATCAATAAAATAAGACACCCCATACTTGAACAATTGCTTGTCCTCAAGAAAAAACTTATAATCTAAATAAAGAAGATAAAAAGTATAACAAAAAAAGTTCACTAGCTAGAAGTGGCTTAAAGGAAAAGTAATTTAACTTATAAGCACAATTTTTTTTTTTTGTTACCAGCACAACTAATTTTAAAGTTGTTGGGATACAATGATGTGATAAAGACCCTAATTCTCTTACCAACTCATCATTTTTTAGTTATATTTAATAAGACTTGGTTTACTTAAGAGACATACTGATAATGTGCGTCTAGCTACCCCAATTTCTTACTCAAGGAAAGAATTGTAATTTAAAGCAAACAAGGACGTGGAAGGATCAAGTCATCAAGAGATACCGTGGTGTTATCAGACTCTCATTCTCTTACTCAATCCAAGTTCTTAATTACTTTTTTTTTTTTTTTATAAGCAAAATTGTATTGAAGTGGAGTACTAAGGGTACTCCAACCCGTATACAGATGTAGAAAATAGAAGAAAGAGGAAGCATAAGGCAGTGCATATCAGAACATTACAAACTGCCAAACAAAAGATGGTCTAAATTATATCTACCATAATCCTAGCAGTGGTGAAAAAAAAAAAAAAAGTTCTTAATTACTTTTTGTTCATTTATCTACCCTTAACGGCCACAGCAGTGTAGAATCAATAAATAAAAGGGTGTTGGTTTTAAAACCACCCCTCTTATATGTGAAAATACACGTTTACCCTTTAAAATTTATTTTCATTCTCTTCATGTCCTTCTTCCTCTTCCTCCACCCACCACACCCTTTCTAATTCTTCATCTTTCAATCTCCACCATCCTCATTTTCCATCTCATCACCATTACCACCACCACCACCCTTCTTACTCCATTCCTACCTCCATTAAACAATTAAATCCTAACCTCCTTCATTTCCAACCTCTAACCAAACCTCTCATCATCCCCACAAAGCAACTCTCCCTACCAAACGAAGCTCTGTTTCGTTCTTCATCATCTTCTACTCCTTCCTCGTTGTTTCTCCTTCATAACGTGTTTTTTGACGTCTGTGTATTTCTCGCACCTTTAAGTGCGAAATTTATACAACATTCGCACCTATTTTTATTGTTTTCGCACTTAAAAGTGTGAAAATTCCTTTTATTTCGCGCTTAAAAGTGCGAAGATTGTATTTTTATTTTATTTTTTAAGTTTTTCGCGAACTGAAAAAATTGCACTTTAAAGTGCGAAAATTACTCTTATTTCGCACTTAAAAGTGCAAAAATTGTATTTTTATTTTATTTTTAAAGTTTTTCGCGAACTGAAAAAAAATTGCACTTAAAAGTGCGTAAATTACTCTTATTTCGCACTTAAAAGTGTGAAAATTGCTTTTTTCGTATTTAAAAGTGCGAAAATTGTATTCTTAATTTTTTTTTAAAATTTTTCATGAACTGAAAAAAATTGCACTTAAAAGTGCGGAAATTATTATTATTTCGCACTTAAAAGTGCGAAAATTACTTTTATTTCACAGGGTATTATGGAAATTAAGAAAGTGAGGGAGTGGTGGGAGAACCAATGAGATGACCTTAAAACCAATTCCCTAAATAAAAAGAGTTAAGAATTTCAAGATTTGCAAACAACCTAACATCTGAGCATCCAATCAATTCAAATCAGGTTCCCAAGGGACAAACTCAACAAATTTAACAAGGAATCTACACTACCTCAATTATCTTACCTCAAATTTTTTAACCTTGTAATGAAAATGTTAATTCTCAGTCTCTACATTCCCGAAAATCTGTTAGCAACACCTAAGTTATTGCAAATTTACCGCACCACATACCCAAATTCCAAATATTTGTAAATTGTTACATTTATATAATCAACGATTCAGATGATTTCTGATGGAGGTGGATGAAGAGAGGCTTGGATGGGAAAAAATCCAAATTTTCACTATTCAAATTTGGATCCCTTCTATTTAGGGATGATAAGAGGCTAAATTCAGCTAGCATTTGCATAAATGGGTTGAATCTGCTTAAAATTGTTAAAGTATGAATCTGACTCGTCATAGAATTTTTTTTTCAAGTTTGGTCTGAATTGTTTGAAAGCTTGTTTTATTTTTTTAAAAAAGTGATAGTCTATTTAAAATCATGTTTCGTAATAATATTTTTATACTTTTAATACACTTATTAGTAAAAAGGCTAGTAACTTATATGCTAACAGTTTAAATTATACTAACATAAATCTATCTATAAAAGTTTAGAAAGATTATAAGCTATCAGTTGGGACAAAAATAAACTACATTATGTCAATTTTTTAGGATTTGAGGGCATATTTAAAATAATACTTCATAATAATAAGGTATTTTTTGGGTAGACCACAATAAGATATTTAAATTGGTATAAATCTATTTCTAAATAGACTAATATTCTTAAACCATTGTATAAGCCAACTTGTTTAAATATTTAAAAATGTGAATAAGTATATAATATCAAGATATTATAAGAAAATTTTAATGTGACAATAATAACGGTGATAAAATAAAAGTTACATTAATCATATATTTATTTACATATGCCAGTTTGTTAGGTTTATAAGTTTTTTCAATGGTCCGAGTCTGACTTTGTTAACTAAATATACTTATAAAAAAGTCAAAGCCTTATTTATTTATAAATTTAGCTTGACCTGACTTAAGTCAAATGTAAATTAGGTCATAGACCATCCTAAACGGCATAAAATAATCCCACCTCTACTTTTATTCAAATATCTCTCCATCCAAGATGTAAGTAATTAGTTTTATCTCCAATTATCTAAAAAAGAGGGAGTCATGGATCCATAAATAGAATAAGGTGTATGATAGATAAGTCATGATATCACATTAGATTAATTTAGAATAAGTTCAGATTTAGTATTCCCATGATATGTTTTTAAATATTTAATATAAAAACTGAAAAAAATGATAAAATGTGTAGAAATAAAAATTTATATTCAAAATAACTCATTTTCCAATGTGGACCCATTTTATGGGAGAAAAAAAAAACAATTATTTCATTCATGGAAAGATTTGATAATTGAAAATCCGAAATTTTAACCTTGTAACAAATATACAACGATTCTCAATTATTCTGAAAAAATGAGTTTCCATAATTTGAAAGAATCCCTATCTTAGATATTGCAAAGTTGACAACAAACACGCAAAAGATGGAGTGATGGAACCGTAAATAGAATAACGTGTATGCTAGGTAAGTCATGATATCACATTATTATTGCGTTCAAATTTTATTTCTACTATTACAATTACAAATCACATTAATGTATTTTTTTTATTAATTTTGTCTATGGCATGCATGATGCAACTATGCGACATTCATCTCCCTTATCATATAATTTTAGTCATTTCATTTTCTATCTTCGATTTTTAATAATTCACGCATCACATGATCCTTTACTACTATTCTAACCATATTTGCCTGCAAATTCACATGCTTCCTTTTTAATTAATTATTTTTATTTATTTAACATATTTTCGTGGACTCAATTATTCTTCACCATTCCCATTCTTCATCGTTCCTGTAACCCCTCAAAGCTTCCCCGATTTCGTTCATTCTCTGACAACTACTTCCTTTTCATTGCATCCAACGCTGTCTCTCATGGAGGAAGTTAACGGTATGTACCTTCTTCAATTGTCGTTTCTGCCTTCTGATTTTTCTTTCACTTTTCCCAGATTCCATTTTTTCAGGGGATTTCTATGTTTTTTGGGGGATTTGCTTACCCATTTCATCGGTTTTCACTTTGTATTAATTTTTAAACACTGGCTTCATGAGTCTGACAAAAAGTTCATTCCTTTTCAAATTGCTCTGCAACACGTTTTGTTGTATAAATATGAACTTGTAGAGGATTGATTCTGCTTCATGTGTTCCATTTGCTTTAATTGTGGTTATTAATGTTTTCTTGGCCTTGTTGATTATACCAGTGGTAGAAACCAAGGATGGAACTGTTTCAGTGGCTTCTGCTTTTGCTGGTCACCAGGAAGGTAATGCTTCTGCGCATAATGATACATCTGAGACTCTCTCCTCTTTCATAATATTCTGCTTGGTTCAGTTTAGTTATTTCAGAATCTTGATCTTATCATATCATTTCATTTGATAGAAACCTGAATTTATGATTTATATCGGTAAACGTTAGGCTTGATAAGCAAAACATGTATGTCGAATCTTTCATAGCCACTGTATGTATAGCGGTTGATGGTTTATATTTAAAACGAAAAATAGCCATGTGGAGATTTTGTTGCATGGCCTGCTCGATATTGTACTAGCGTCTTACTACTTTTCTTCTGGTTTTGGCATTGGTTAATTAGCTGTGCAGGATAGAGACCACAAATTTTTAGGCAAAGCCGTTGAAGAAGCATATAAAGGGGTAGATTGTGGACATGGAGGCCCTTTTGGCGCTGTTATTGTTCGTAAAGATGAAGTAGTTGTTAGTTGTCACAACATGGTTCTGAATAACACTGACCCTACTGCTCATGCCGAGGTGACAGCAATAAGAGAGGTATAAACAACCAAATGATTTCCTTAGCTTGAGAAATGCATTTCTATAATTAATAAACCTCTATGTTGCATTTGTATTTTCTCTCTGAAATAGCATTCATCGTTGCAATAGATGCATCTGCCCTGCTCCTTTTGATAATTGATTCTTTCAGAACAATGCTTAATTCATGCAAATGTTAGGAATACAATAACCAGTCTACTTGTTTTTCAAAGAACTATTATACAGAGAAATCCAGGGGCTATTTTAAGATTTTTGACTTAAGAGATCTATTGCTTAAGAATTTACTAGCTTTGATTCAACATGATTGAAAAGATGCAGTGCATCAACATAACGGACCCTTCCTCTAAAGATACTACTCAAATTTTGCTCAACTCTATTAGTTTTAAGCTTATTTGGGGAAACTGTTTAGGCTCTCATTTAGATCATTTTTGTGGAACTCATGTCTGCCTTCTCTATTCTCACGAAACGATAATGCAAAATGATCATTTTGAATTGAACATTGGTCAAGTAAGGGTCTTGGACTTATGTTCGATTTCATCTATGCAAGAAAAATAAAAGGGGTTCAGCTCTTGACACTTAGTTTTGATATCTGATATGTAGAACATGATCCCTGTCTCGTCGGCTCTATATTCCTATGGTTTTAGTGAGCATCTGCTGGAAATGCTGTTAATATTTGTTGTTGAATTTGTGAGATAAGCTTCCAAAAGATTTGATATGATTTTAAGTGTTAAGATGATTTTATGTTACACATGATATGAGTCAATGTGTACTTCAGGATACTATTGTGTTGTCTGTTTAAATTTTAATGTCTAGATAATGACTCAGATGGAAACGCTGCAGCATTGTAAAGAGCTAAAAAGGAGAAAAATAAATTGCTACCAGATTTTACATATTGTTGCCTCACTTTTTAAACAATCGATAAACAATTAGATATCTATTTGACATCTAGTGTCTCTCCGTCTAGGTAGACTTTATAGTTTATAAGCTCTTAAATCCCAACAGCCGATCTAAAAAAACTGATTGTATTACTCTATGTGCCTCTTCTTTAATGCTTTAGGTGTAGTTAACTTTATGCAGTGGCAAACAAAAAATGACTGATGCAGTGCTTTCATTTTACAGGCCTGTAAGAAGCTTAACCAGATAGAGCTTTCAGATTGTGAAATATATGCTTCTTGTGAACCTTGCCCCATGTGCTTTGGTGCAATCCACCTTTCTCGAATTAAGGTTGGAATGGCCTTCTTTTCCTATGTTTCTGATTTATACCAACTTTTGTCCTGTTATGATCATAACTTGTTACAACATTCTTTTCAAACAGAGGTTGGTTTATGGAGCAAAGGCTGAGGCCGCAATTGCTATTGGATTTGATGATTTTATTGCGGATGCACTGCGAGGTACCGGATTCTATCAGAAAGCACAGTTGGAGATCAAAAGAGCTGACGGCAATGGGGCCATCATTGCTGAAGAGGTTTTTCAGAAAACAAAGGAAAAATTCCAAATGTATTAAATCTTCGTTTCTTTTTTCCCACATCTGATGACAATTTGCTGTTCAGGATTGGCTTCATTTGAATTATTGAAAATGTTGATAGTGTACTGAGCTCATTTGAGTATAACAAGTTATATGCTACGTTTCTGATTACGTCAGACAATGACTATATTGTCAATTGGTTCTGGAATGATTTTCACACAGGAGTATATTAAATACATTTCCATCTTTATCATGTCATTGCCACTGATGTTGTGTTCAAAAAGCAATTAAGATTTTCAAACCTTCAAAATTAGTTTTTCCCTTACATAAAAAATTATTGCTCTTGTGGAGTTTATCTTTGACTCTTAAGAAACTACCTTCATTTTTTAAAGGAGACTAAATTTTTCAGTGGTTTTGGAATGGTGAGAAGCAATTATTTTGCATATATACATTCTTGGAAAAGGATACACCTCACTTCTAGTATGGTAGAAATAGTTCTTGTGAAGAGTTTAGGCAACTCAAGACCAGTGAGTGAATCCATAAGCAGGAGTATCTCTTATGACCTGTGAGTGTTTAGCCATCTCTTATAACTCCTGTGTGGGATACTTGAGCTTATAAGGTGGCACACATCTTGAAGTGGGTTTATTATGTTTCATACAACTTGTATACCTATTTTGAGATAGTGGGTACTTTTGTTGGAGGGTGTCCATGCATACACATAGGGAGTTAGGGACACGGTGCTAAATCACATAAAATTCTTGGGTTCCATATTTCCTTAGGGGTATATTCTGTGTATGCTCTCATCCTTGACCCAACCATTGGCGTGTGATTTTCCCAAACATGTTGACATGAAAGTTTTTATTTTTCTTGGAGTTACATTTTCATGATGATGTGGACATACCTTAGCGCGTGTTTGTATTTTTGTTGAATTCAACTCTCATTCACATTTGAGTCAATGTGACAAAATTTTGTTATTTTGTTAATGCATTGGGATGCGTGTTTTCCATTACGCTTGATGGTTTGAATATATTAAGGCAGGATATGATAAGATAAAAGAATTGGATAAAGATAAGATAAGAGCTTACTTGTATTTGAGGTAGACTTCATAATGATGAGATAATTTTGAATAATGATATTATGCAATATAAATAGTGAGAAATGAATGAAATTCCTTTAAAATAAAAAGTAAATAATTATTTTAAACAATTAATTTATCTAAATTATTGCTTTTAAAAAAGTAATTAATTTATATAAAAAATTCGTTGATGGGTTGGAATGTGTGTTTTCCATTACATTAATGCAAATGAAAAACTAAACAGGCATTAAGAGACTCATTTGAGAGATATGATAAGACAAGATGTGATAAGATAAATGAGTTAGATAAGAGTAAGATAAGATAGAACTTTCATTCATAAAAAAAAAAAAAAAAGATAAGATAAAAACTTACTTGTATTCGAGGTGGACTATATATTGCTATGAAATTTTTGGGATAGTGATAACATATTATATAAATATTGAGAAATGAATGAAATTCCAATCAAATAAAAAGTAAATAATTGTTTTTGAAATTAATTTTTCTAAATTAATTTTATAAAAAAAATAATTTTATAAAACAATTAATTTTTGATTTTTTTTTATAAAGGAGTCTATGTTTAAAAATTAAATAAAATAAAATTATTTTATAAACTAGTCTATTTTAAGTTTAAAACTATATGCGTACCATTAAAAGAAAACTATATGCATAGCCAATTGATTTTAAGTTAGCAATAGCAAACGTTATATAATAAAAAATAATTAAATTTGTAAAAAAGTTTATATTTAAATTGTAGAAATTATATAAATAGAGAAATAGTTTTAAGTAAGCAATAGCATGTGATAAAAGAAAATTAGTTTATAATTATTATTAATAAAAATATATTTATAAGTCCGTAGCTATTTTACTGTCACGAATAGTTAGTTTATTTCCTTATTATTAATAATATAAGTAACAAAATATTGTTAATTGAGCAGAAGCAACTAGCAAATGATAAGATAATTTTTTTATTATTAAAACCAATATTTTTACTATTTAGAAATTATTCCATTTTAATTAAACATATATGAGTAACCAAATAATTTTTACTGAACAGTAGCAACTAGCAATTGACAAACAGTAAAATTAACATATAAAATAAAAGTAAAATTTTTACATTTATAAATTAATATTTAATAAAATAAAAATATTAATTGAACTAATTTTAATTTGGGTCGGGGAGAGAAAGAAATAAAAAATGTTATGTTATCTTGCTTAGTTCTAACTCAATCTCACCTTAAAATAAATTTTACACATGATAGATAAAATATGATAAGCATAGGATTTCATTATTTTATCATGCTTGGCAACAAACATCAGAATACACTGTGATATGATTATGTTATTCTATGTTATGCTTTCATATTAAAGGAATAAAAAATGTTATCTTATCCTGATTAGTTCTAACTTAATCTCACCTTAAAATAAGTTTTACACATGATAAATAAAATATGATAAGCGATAGGATTTCATTGTCCTATCATGCTTGGAAACAAACATGGGAATACACTATGATATGATTATGTTATGCTTTCTTATTATCGGCCTCTATATATTTATATATATATATATATAAATAAATAAATAAATAAATAAATAAATAAATAAAGATGTAAAATTGCATTTGATTTTTTATCCATATAATTAAAAGTGATCTCACTAAATTAATCAAATTTAATGTAAATTAATTGCATTAGTTAATGTTTTAGTCTTGCTGTGGATTATTCATATCTTGCATTGATTATATTCTTTAACTATTTTTGTTAAATATTTCTAACTATTTAATGTAATAAATGTTTTTCAGTTTAGACTTTAGAACATCATATATTTTTTAAGAAAAGTCTTGATGAGTCATTAAGATGGACCAAACAAATTCTTTAATATTTTTCATACGATGATAAAACATGATTTGAATGTTATATCTATAAATTCAATGATACTTAATCCCTTTCTCCAGATTGTTTAAACACTCAGATAGTTCTGGTTGAGTGGTGTTTGTCATTGACAATGACTATGAGGGATGAGGTGGTGTTGTTGGATTTCAGTCTCGGTATGTTTGGGACAAGAGTTAAGATTGCACTAGCAGAGAAAGAGGTCAGTTATGAGCACAAGGAAGAGGATTTGGTGAACACCAAAAGTGAATTGCTTCTGCAAATGAACCCTGTTCACAAGAAAATCCCTGTCCTTATCCATAATGGTAAGCCCATTTGTGAATCTCTCATCATTGTTGAGTATATTGATGAGGCCTGGAAGGACAGATCTCCACTTTTGCCCACTGATCCATACCAGAGAGCTCAAGCCAGGTTCTGGGCTGATTTTGTTGATCACAAGGTATGTTCAAATCTTCAAGAGTAATAATGATTTGATTTAAGAGTACAGACACCCCAATTCATCTTATTTTTCTGTCTATCTTTCTCTTCTTCTGTTGGGTGTCTGCGCTATGCAGATATCCACAAAGCATTAATCAATCTTTGAAATTGCCCACTTCACCAATTTCATAATAATTTTGTTTAGTTTTTATTCATATGACATTCATATTTTAGTGAGGAATGTTACAACTTTGGGTTAAATATGCAGGTGCATGAAGTTGCAAAGAAGATATGGACTGGGAAGGTTGATGAACTTGAGGCAGAGAGGAAGGAGTTAGTAGAGAATTTGAAGCTGTTGGAGGGGTTCCTTGAGGACAAGGCATATTTTGGGGGTGAAGCATTTGGGTTTCTTGACATTGCTTTCATTCCTTTCTATAGGTGGTTTTCTATTTGGGAGACAGTAGGCAAATTGAAGATAGACTGCCCAAAACTCATTGCATGGGGAGAGAGGTGTTTGCAGAGAGAAAGTGTGTCCAAATTTCTGGCAGGAGAAAAGGATATCCTTGAATTTGTTCTCATGGTCAGGAAAAATTTTGGGGTGGACTAAGACATAAAAACGAACAAATCATGTTTTGATTGAGGAGCTTGATTCAGCCAAATAAATGAAGAAATAAGTGGCAAAATTGCTTGTTTGATGTAATAAAATGTGAGTTCAGCTTGGATGGATTAGCTGGTAGAAATAAAATTGGATTTTCATTTTATTTCTTATTCTAATTTCTAAAACCAAATATACAAATATTACCATGGGTAAAATCAATGTTTGACATTATTGAGGGATGTTTGGTACAAGTACCATAAACAATTCATGAAATCTCACAAGTCATTTCTTGTTCAGAAAGCATGAGCAGGCAATGCAGGACTATAAACAATTTCTCATTCTAAGAAATAGTAATAAGTGTGTAAACTAAATTTCTTTGCACACGTACAGCTTCTTCATTCTATAGTCTATACCTTGTTAGAAAGGTGCTTTTGAGTGAGTAACTCAGCCTCCTGTTTGAATCAGATGCCTTAATTTTGGCCTTTACCCTTACCCACTCCAAAACAAAGATGAAAATTGGTCAGCTTTCACTACCTCAAACTACATATGCAAGACACAAAATATGATCATTTCTAACTCAAGCTCCAGGTTCTAGAAGAAAAAGCATTACAAAACAGCAGCAGCTAGAGTCATCTCTTGATCCAGTTCCCACACAGTCACAGTATCAAACGTACACATGGGCGTCAAATGATTAAGAGATATTAGCAAATCGAATGTTCATCATGTGTTGGAGCAGGGTGTGGTAGTGAGATGAAAGCTGAGACGCGCTTTGAGATGGATTTGCATCTCATTGCCATCTTTTATGGCACACGATTCCATATCTCCACCAACAAATCATCTGATAGATTTTTCAAGACAGGAAGTAAATTCTTGTGATGATATGAATACTTTGCTTATGCAAATAGTTTTTGAAGAGGTTTGATGTTTTATACTATGGAGCCTCAAAGATACTTTGCTTCTTCTTTAAGATTAAGATGACTGAAATTTTCGTATGCAACGTATTGCAATTCAAATGGGCACAAGTTTACTGAGTTTTTTACATTTATAAGAGTAAAAGTTAAGAATCGAATCTTCAATCACTCGCTTAAGAGACAAACCACTGGCCAAACGACTTGGTTAGGTTGATTATTTATTGTCTATTTTACTCTACTTATACTTTAAGTTTTATCTTTTAGAACTTTAGAAAAGACATGAAAAAAACAATAAAATTATTGATTTATTTACATGGTCTACTTAAATATCTTATGATAAGAGAGACTTTTAGGTCAAACAAATCTTTCAAATAGATCAGGTGTGACCTGGAAAAAAAAACATACGATAAATAACCGGTAATACTGAAGCTTCATAAACTTTTACCATGATATACCTATTTATGTTAAGTCTGCTAGGCCCATCTCATTTCCACTCTAAAATTATGTATATCAATAAAGATGCACTTATTTTTTATCTATACATCATATCAAAATTTATATCACAAAATTAATCACATTAATGTAAATTAATTGCACTAATTAATGTTAAAGCCTTGCTATGGAGTACTAAAAATAATATTCATATCTTGCATTAATTATATTCTTTGAAAAAGTAGTCCTCGATTTTTAAAACGAGCGCTTTCAATTGTAATGTTTTTTATGAACGATTTAAGTCTCTTCATCCGGTTCGGTCAGTTGAGTAACAAAATATATTTATGTGTCATTTATTAATTGCATTAATTAATGTTTTAGTCTTGCTATGGAGTAACTAAAAATACTCCCTCCGTTCCTTTTTATAAGAGTCAAACTAACTTTGCACATCTCTTAAGAAAGTTAGATAGTATAGTTTTTTGCATTAAATTTGTTCTCAAATGTTGTTGAATTTCCAAAATTGTCCTTAACATATTTCATTTTAATCTCTTTCCATCATTAATGCAATTCCATATTTCCAGAATTAAATAGGGGTAAAAATGTGAAAAAATAATTAATACAACACAAAAGTCTTATGTGGTTCTTATAAAAAGGATCGGCCAATACCCCTCATCTAACTCTTATAAAAATGAACGGAGGGAGTAATATTCATACCTTGCATTAATTATATTCTTTAACTATTTTTATGAAATATTTCTTACCATTTAATGTGATAAATGCTTTTCAGTTTAGAACATTAAATGATTTTTAAGAAAAAGATGGGTCATTAAGATGGGCCAAACGTATTCTTTAATATTCATCATATAATAACAAACATGAATTGAATGTTATTGTCTATAAATTCAATGACACACTCCATCTCTTTCTCCAGATTGTCTAAATAACTCAGATAGTTCTGGTTCAGTGGTGTCATTGACAATGGGGGATGAGGTGGTGTTGTTGGATTTCAATCTCAGTATGTTTGGGATAAGAGTTAGGATTACACTAGCAGAGAAAGGAATCAATTATGAGCACAAGGAAGAGGATTTGGTGAACACCAAAAGTGCACTGCTTCTGCAAATGAACCCAGTTCACAAGAAAATCCCTGTCCTCATCCATAATGGCAAGCCCATTTGTGAATCTCTCATCATTGTTGAGTATATTGATGAGGTCTGGAAGGACAAGGCTCCACTTTTGCCCTCTGATCCATACCAGAGAGCTCAAGCCAGGTTCTGGGCAGATTTTGTTGATAACAAGGTATGTTCAAGTCTTAAAGAGTAATGAATTGTAGACACCTTAAGAGTACAGACACTCCAATACAACCCATTTTTCTCTCTGAGTGTTTGCACTACGCAGCTGCCCACGAAGCATTAATCAATCTTTAATATTGTCCACTTCACCAATTTCATAATAATTGTATAATTTGTATGCATATGAAATTCATATTTTAGTGAGGATTGTTAAAACATTTTTATATCAAATGTCACAACATGGTGAGTTTGAGAGTAGCTGATCTTTATTCCATTAATAAGAACTAAATAGAGATCTTATTCTAACTCAAATATATCAGGATACTTCTGGCTCGAACATGATTGTATGTCTCCAAATACCTGCACTACAAAATAACCATGCTGATACATGATATGTTTGTGGTGCATGGATTAAATTCAATTTACAAAAAAATGTACTAACAGCAATACTTTGGGTTAAATATGCAGGTGCATGAAGTTGCAAAGAAGATATGGACTGGGAAGGTAGATGAACTTGAGGCAGAGAAGAAGGAGTTAGTAGAGAATTTGAAGCTGCTGGAGGAGTTTCTTGGGGACAAGCCATATTTTGGGGGTGAAGCATTTGGGTTTCTTGACATTGCTTTCATTCCTTTCTATAAGTGGTTTTCTACTTGGGAGACAGTAGGCAAATTGAAAATAGACTGCCCAAAACTCATTGCATGGGGAGAGAGATGTTTGCAGAAAGAAAGTGTGTCCAAATCCCTCTCTGACGAAAAGGATGTTTATGAATTTGTTCTGATGTTTAGGAAGAAAATTGGGGTAGACTAAGAAACAAAAACTAACAAATGGTAAAATGGTAAGATTGAGGAGTTTGATTCAGCCAAATAAATGAAGAACATGTGGGAAAATTTCTTGTTTGATTCAAATAAAATTGGACTTTTATTCTATTTATTATATTGTATACTTCTCTTCTTAACTCTCTTTCTCTTTAATATTTTAAAGACAAATAGACAAAAGAAAAACCTTGGCCACAGTCAAAGTCTGTAAACAATGTAAAAGTAAAGTACCATTCTCCACCACAGTAGATCATAGTAAATAACATTACTATTTGTACTAACACTGTTTGTACAGTTATCCAATGAAAAGTTCAACTACCCACTTTTTCAACATTTTATTAATTTTTTCATGTGTTAAGAAAGTGGATAGTTGATCTTTTCATTGCCCATCAGAGGGAACCTTGCCTACAGTACTATATCTAAGTTTTCTCCAAACAATTAAGGTCAAAATTAACTTCTTGCATAATAAAGATTCAGTGTTTAATCATGTAACAAAGCCATAGTAATTCAAATTGCCCGTATTATACAAAGGAAGCATGAGCAAACCAAGATTGTAAACTAAATCTCTGTGCACAGATTCTTCAGTTCATACCTTGTTAATAAGATGCTTTTGAGTAAACTTCAGTAACTCAGCTCCTGTATGAACTAGATGCCTTAATTTTGGCCTTTACCCTTCCCCACTCCAAACAAAGATCAAAATTGGTCAGTTTCACCACCTCAAACTACATATGCAAGACACAAATATGACCATTTCTTATGACCTATTCTTATAAATAAATTACCACGAGTTCCTAGGGGGAAAAAAAGTCTCAAAGGAAGAAAGTCATAATAATTGAAATTGGCTGTATACAGAGGAAGCATGAGCAGGCATTGCAGTAGACTAATCTTTTTTTTGTTATGGGAAGGGTTTTGGTACCTTCATACTCACATTCTCTTTCATCCCAATTCCATTCACTTTTTCTTCCTATCTCTTTCATATTTTCATATCATACCTCTTATTTCTCTATCTCCTATTCCTATTTCTCTTGGAATTGGGGTATGCACAAATTATCAAATCATAGTAATTTCTCAAACCAAGTGTGCAACCTAATAATTAACTCAAGTTCCATTCACAAGCTTTGTACATTCATAGTTTCATACATACATTGAAATCAAACCTGTCAAAAGTAATCAGATGAAACACCATAACAATTGACAAAGATCTCTAAACTCTAAAGTCTAATCTACCAGAGAATGGAAGTAACTTCATGTTATAAATGGAACAGGAGTGGGCCACCCTGGTAGGTCAAATGAGATTATCTGCAACGCCTGAAACCCATGAATCCAACAGAAAATATGGTGTGAGCACGTTGGAAGAACACAACATCTCCATGATGTGGATGGAAAGCTCTCACCTGCATTCCCATATCAACCGTCTCATATTCTCGCCCTGTTTCAAACTCAGGTCTAATACAACTCCTCCCATCTTGACCAGGAATGCAAGTCTTGTGCACCAAACGCCAGCACCAGCAGCTAGAGTCATCTTGATCCAGTTCCCACACAGTTACAGTATCACACACACGGCATCAAACGAACGAGAGATATTACCAATTCGAATGTTTCCACAAGACACCCCAACATGACCCGTAAAAGGAAGATCTCTTGGATATGGAGAATGAATAGGATAATCAATGGTCTGACAGCACTGATGGCCATCTGTTGGTCTCAGACACCTGAATCACACAGAGTAAGTTGAGAGAGAAAGAGATCGAAAGCACACAGAAATCTGTGTTTACGCAGTTCGACCAAGGTTGTCAGCTATCGATGGCTATAGCACCGTTTCATTCAAAACTTAGAACGAACAACAGGGATATAGTGTTACAGTATATTTATACTAGATATAATACTAAAACGACAGTGTCTTAATCAAGGTAGTCAATCGCGGATCGCGGCCTGTCGCGAATGACCCCCAGAATTGAAATCCCATACATGTAAAACCGGGATTTGGCCGCTATTTGGCCGCTATTGGCCGCGATCGCGCCCTAAATCCCGTAGCGGCAGGCCTCCGCGACGGCACTATAGCGCCGCTATCGCGTAACTATGGTCTTAATTATATCCTAACACAATCCTATCAACCAATCAGATTCTAGATTACACGGATATTACGGAATGAGTGTTCATTAGCTGTCTTCAATTGACCACGTAATAACTCTAGCCAGGCGCGGCCTAGCAGCCCCAGCCAGACTCTTACGTGTCAGTTGCAGACGGATTCTCCGGAAGAACTCGACGGACGAACTCAACAGCTCCAAGCCGGACGAACTCTTCAGCCAGACGAACTCCTCGAGTTTCCAGCCAGACGGACTCTCCGAGTTTCAGCCAGACGAACTCCTCGAGTTCCAGCCAGACGAACTCTTCGAGTTCCATCCAGACGGAGCCAGTGAAATGAGCCATACTCAACAATCTCCACCTTGGTGAATTTTCAAACCCTTGTGAAGATAAACCGCTTATTCTCAGAATCTCGAATTTCCGGATTGTGCTCCCCATGTGCTTAACACTTAGAAATGTGCAGTAGTTCCAAACAATGCTTGAACTTCTCGTTGGTGACTGGCTTGGTTAACATATTTGCTGCGTTTTCAGATGTGTGAACCCTCTCAAGTAGTATCTGCCCCGACGCAAGCAACTCTCTGATCTTGTGAAATCTCACATCAATGTGTTTTGTCCTTGCATGGTACACTTGATTGTTCGCCAAGAAAATGACACTCTGACTATCGCACAGCAGACGAACTCCACCTTGCTCAACACCCAACTCTTGCACCAACCCTATAAGCCACAATGCTTCTTTTGCTGCTTCAGCCACAGCCATATACTCAACTTCAGTTGTGGACATTGCCACTATGGATTGGACAGACGACCTCCAGCATATAGGTCCACCAGCCAAAGAAAAAACATACTCTGTTGTAGACCGTCTGTTGTCAATGTCTCCTGCATAGTCGGAATCAACATATCCACCAACTACAGGATCACCTTGTTCTCTATTGAACATTATCCCATGACCAGTTGTACCCTTTAGGTACCTGAGTATCCACTTGACTGCCTCTCAGTGACGTTTCCCTGGTCTTTACATAAACTTACAGACTTGGCTCACAACTTGTGTCACGTCTGGTCTAATGCAAACCATAACGTACATTAAACAACCAACAGCACTAGCGTAAGGAATTTTCGACATACCTTCGACCTCTTCAGCTGTCTTTGGACACTGATCAACGAAGAGCTTGAACTGATTTGCCAACAGAGTACTCACAGCTTTCGAATTGCTCATGTCGAATCTGGCTAACACGCCTTCAGCATAGCTTTTCTGAGAGAGCCACAGCTTTCGTGCTCGTCTGTCCCTGTGAATCTCCATTCCAAGAATCTTCTTAGCAGCTCCTAGGTCCTTCGTGTCAAACTCCTTTACCAGCTTGGTTTTTAAATCACGCACATCACATGAGTGATTAACAGCAATCAACATATCATCCACATAAAGTAACAAGAAAATTACTGAATTATCATCAAGGCTCCGAACGTAAACACAGCAGTCATAGTCACACCTTCTGTAGCCAACCTTTTGCATGTATGAGTCAAACCTCTTGCACCACTGCCTTGGCGACTGTTTGAACCCATACAGAGACTTCTTCAATCTACACACCAGACGTTCTTGATCGGACTTAACAAATCCTTCAGGTTGCTGCATGTATAATTGTTCATTTAGATTACCATGAAGAAACGCCGTCTTCACATTCATCTGCTCTAAATGCATGTCTCGAGATGCTACTAGGGCCCACATTGCCCTTATAGAAGTGTGTCTAACCACTAGGGAGAATATTTCATCATAATTTATCCCCTTCCGCTGTGAATAGCCCTTTGCTACTACGCGAGCCTTGAACCTTTCCCCTTCATTTTCTTTTACTGGTGGCTTCTTCTTGAACACCCACTTGCAGCCAATTGCCCTCTTCCCTTCCGGAAGTTCGACGAGATCCCACGTCTGATTCGTCTTCAGGGACTCCATCTCCTCTACCATGGCAACAATACACTTCTCACAGTCTTGGCTTCCCATAGCCTCACGGAAAGTAGAAGGATCTCCAGAACTTGTAAGAAGAGCATAAGCAGCTAAGTCTTCAAACCCATATCTGAGTGGTGGTCCTTTTGGACGAGGCTCCCTGTCACGCACAAGAACATAATCTTGCACTCCACCTGAATTAACTGGCTCGTCTTTTGACTCACTGTCAGAATCTGCAATGGCCTGCACATTGGGCGTCGTCTGCCCAGGACTGTGAGGATCAGACGTTTTTGCATCATTTGATGCCTCGTCTACCAAACGAGGTGGCGTTCGTCTGGTTGGCTCGACAGCCATCTGAATCTTCCCAGCAGTGGAAGTTTCAGCCTTCGAAGTAGTCTCTCCCTTTGGATCTGACTCCTTCATCATGCATTGTTCATCAAATACAACATCTCTACTATGAACTGCCTTCTTCAAGTCTGAATCCCAAAATCTGAACCCCTTCACACGCTTGGTGTACCCAAGAAAAATACATTTCCTGGACTTAAGATCTAATTTGGACCTCTCATCACTGGAGATATGCACGTAAGCTGGACAACCAAAAATCCTTAGATTATCTAGGTTAATTGGTTTACATGTCCACACTTCTTCTGCAACTTTTCCATCCAATGAAGCTCTTGGAGACCTGTTCATAAGATAACATGCCATGCTCATTGCTTCTGCCCAAAAACCCTTTGACAATCCTGCTTGCAACCGAAGACCCATCTTCCCCATGAAATACAACCTCCCTCTATGTGCAACTCCAAGGATCAAAATGTCAGTTTGTACAAAACCCTTTGGGCAAGAAATGGTTTTTCTACACCACTGCCCTGTTTTAGATGAGAAGATCACCATTTCAAACTCGAACTTTGGTGTATGAGAAAAAACCCTATCATTAGACCAAGGAAAATGCACTACCCTGAACCTGTTGCGACGACATTGTTTCCTTCCACCTTGTAAAAAGGTTCACACACAAACCCTTCAAAGACACGGTCACGCTGGTTGTGACCGGTGAGTGGTCGAGGAGGTAGAGGGAGTTTGGCCCATTCCCTCGTGACAGGGTTGGTGACATGGCAGACCCTCCTCCCACTTCTTGCATAGGAGCAAACCATTGGAATCGCCCACGATCCTTGAATAAAGGGCACTTTTTTTCCTTTCATCGCCAAGTTTTGGGTCGAATTTTCTGCCAAGAAAACTCAAGGAAAGTTGGTTTTGATTGGGGATTGAAAAGATGAAGGTTAGGGAGGAACACGATGAGGAGGTTACGCTTGGACATGAAGTTCAAGTACCAGTCTTTGTGGCGCTGCTCCTAGTTCATGTGTTGGAGCAGGGTGTGGTAGCTAGAGATCGATCGCGACATGAACAGATGGAAGCTGAGAAGCGCTTCGAGATGGATTTGCATCTCACTGCCATCTTGTATGGAACACGACTCCATATCTCCACCGGTAAATCATCTGGCAGATTTTCCATGACTGTAAATTCTTGTAATGACTTTGCTTATGCAAATAGTTTTTGAAGAGTATGATGTTTTATACTATTGAATCTCAAAGATATGGCTGTGAACCAGTCCATTTGGAACAAGTCCAATGTTTACTAGTCTATGAACTTTGAAAGCCTAGTACCTATGAACTAATCCGCGTTTGAAGCGTTTGAACCAATCAACGTATAAAGCGTTTGAACCATACAACATAAAGCTACTAGTAATGGCAATGATTCGTGTACATCTAAATAGTACAGACACCTCTGGACACCCATTTTTTCTCTCTTTCTCTTTCTTCAATTACATCACATCATATATCACACTTATCACTTATCTCTACTCTCTTCCTATCTCTTTCTCGTGGTCTACACCCTTTAGATGTCTATCAATCTTTATCCCTACTAGTAATTAGCAATAAGGTGCAAATTCGGGACAAGAAGGATATAGAAGAAAGAAGGCTTGTTCAAGATTCTGTGCAGTTTGGTTGAATAGCCCCAAATAACAGTCATTCGAGACAACAGTGTTTGAAGATCCTGATCAACTGCATGTCCCTTTTCTGCAATTCTCCTATACCACTGTTTCAGTAACAATAACATTGCAGCATAACATACTGTAGCTAGTGCTAATAAGTTTGAATGGCAATGTATAATAACATAACGCTCATATGTTCCAGATTTATTTGGCTAAGCATCTGATTTGGGATAAGATTTGCCACTTAACTTCGATTTACTGTAAAGTTCATGACCTTCTAAAGAAGTTTCCAAAAAAATGCGCAGAGAAATTAAGCAGCTTTGCTCCATTTGATGCTCACGCCTTTTCTTGTTTAAATTTTCCTTTTCTCAATCCCGAGTTCACCCACTCATGTTTTAAAAGAAGCCAATACACATGTTAAACACATATACCCTACTCCTACTGATTTGGACTAATCTGACTATATTGAGAGCCCTATTTTGTTTCTTTAAACTGATTCTAAAGAGGTCATTGGAAGAAGTAGTAGCCAAGAGTTGAACCTCATATAAAGCCATCAACTAAGAGTTCCTCATTTAGGTGTTACCTACCTCAAATCCTTACTTTGCACTGCATATCAGATTGGAAGAAAAGCAGATAATAACAATATATTTTCACATTGAAGAATAAGAGTCAAAAGATAAAATATTATAATCTAATTAAAGCATCACAGCAACATATATCCCAAACATAAAAATATAACAATAATGAAAAAAAAGAACCCTACATCCAGCAACTTCTGTAAGAACAATATATGTTTGTTATCAGCCACCCTGATTCCCCAAGTAGCATCCCTGATGTCTAAGGCCTATTTGCACTGAATCATTCATTTTCTATCATTCTTCCTGAAGTTGGAGCCTGTACTTGTTTATTGGATATTTGTGCATTAATACTAAAACCTCAGTAACCAAAAAATAGTAAAAAGAAAGATCACAGAAAGTGCAAAGTTCAGTACATTGACAAAGTACATAAAAGCTTATATCCTAGAGCTTGCGGCAAAGAATAACTATGCACGAAAGGTTCGCAAGTGAGACCAGGTGCGTGTTTGGATGCACCGTGAAAAATCACCATAGACACTGGGATTTTCGCTTTATTGTGGTTTTCCGGGCGTGTATCGAAACACGCACTAGGTCAAGGAGATTGTCAAAGAGATATTAGATGAACCACGATACATCATACCCATCTAGAGCACCACCATACCATTTCAAACAAGACAATCTCATATCTAACACATAATTCACTTCCAAAATGCTAAATCGGGTCACAAATATTGTACACGCCACAGAATGACTGAGCATTTGAATATTATAAAAAGGCCTTAAATATTTGAGTGATGCAATCAACTGGCCCTAATAAAAAAACCTGGTTCAAAAAAATCAGAACTTGCCCAAATCAACAGTCTAAATCTAAATTACAATGCAAGTTTTGATGGCAAAGTACGCTAATTTGTGATACGGAGACCAGCATTTTGAGCAGAAACGCCCCTCTGATCCATCAAACCCTCTTCCTCCTCCATGGCGATGATACTGGCGAGGTGTTCCAGCGCCTCCTTGGCTTTCTTCCTAGCCGACGCGGCTTCCCTCGCCCGCCGCTCGGCGTCCAACCGAGCAGCCGCAGCCGCCTTAGTCATGGAGGTGGCGGCAATCTGAGCGGCGGCGACGAGCACCTTCGCGGACTGGACGTCGACAACTCCGGATTTCCGATCGGGGAGCTTGAAGTAGGAGAATTTGGGATCGGCGCAGGTGGGGCAGAGGAATGAGGGCGCGGCTGTAGGGGAAGCGACGGTGGAAGTGAGCGCACAGGACCGGTGAGCGATGTTAGGGCAACGAACGCACATGACGCGAAGCTGAGGGAGAAGGGAACCTTCTTCGAAGACGTCGAAGCAGATAGGGCAGAAGACGCCGTGGTGTTGCTTGAGGACGCAGTTGGTGCAGTAGCGACGGTTGTTGCCGCGGTAGCGAATGTTGTGGATGATGAGGGTGGCGTCTTGGGTGGCATCGCAGCCGTCGCAGGTGGCGGCGGAGGGTGGTGGTGGGTTCATCGGGGTGGCATTTGACGGAGGAGAGAACCTCCGTACGTGGCGAGGGGTAACGGTAACCCTAGAAATCAAAGAGAGAGCGAGCGAGTGAGTGTGCTGAAAATGGGGACTATGGTTAGGAAAATTGGTTTATAATTATGCATTACTACTTATTAATACGTTTTACAGGTTTCAAGTATGAAGAGAAAATCATTTGTCCTTAGCAACTGAGTCAAAATAATCGTTGAAGGAGAAGGCCCCCTTCCCAACTCTATGAATTTGGTTTGGCGAGTCCACCAAAATTTTCTCCATGTGAATGTGAATTTGGGGCATAGTCGAATGATCTTTGTCTGATTTGTCCCGTGCAGCCTGAGTCTGTGGATCATGCCTTGCTGTTGTGTTCGGATGTCAGAGCAATTTGGTTCACTTTTTCACATCCAGTGTGAATCCGGTATGGGGTGCAACTGTCCTTTGTGAACTGCTGGAGGATCTTTTACGTCAGGCCGATGTTGATGCTTTTACACGAGTTGTTTCGTTAGTTAGGGTGATCTGGCAAAAAAGGAACAAGCTAGTTCTTCAAAATGTGCATCTGTCTATTTAGTATACTTTGGCGATGGTTAATGCCTCCCTTCCTACTACCTCATTGATGTCTGCAGGAGATGCGTCTCCACTGGTTACTTGGTTATCTGCGGATGTTGACGATGATCAAGATTTATAGCTGTCAATTTGGCCTTAATCCCCAGGGCCAACCCCAAGCCCCACTATCTTAACCCTAGTCCACACAACCCTATTTTTAAATGTGGGCCAAAAAGCCCCAGACCATTTAGCCCCACTAGTGCAGTGGGCTGGACAGGGCTAGCCCCAGGGCCAACCCACATTGCATTTTTTAACTTTTAATGTTTTTTTAAATTTTAATTTAAAAATTTTATTCTGAAATCTGGCTAAAAGAATCCTAATTCAAAAATCAGTTTTCATTTCAGCCTCCTCCGCCGCCCTTCCTCTTCCTCTCACAGCTGCCCTTCCTCCTCCTCTTCCTCTTCTTCTCCTTCGACCTCTCACCGCCACCCTTCCTCTTCCTCTCATTGCCACTCCTTCCGCCTCTGCCCTTCCTCTTCTTCTCCTTTGACCTCTTGACATAAACCCCCTCTTCATTGCCGTCACCGCTGCTCAAATTGGAACCTGATTCAAGGGTTCTTAGCTACTTAACTCTCCACCCCTTCTAGAACGTACAAGGGTTCTTAATTTTCTCACATACGGATATAGTTTGAGACAAGGACGGGTTGGAGATCATCATCTTTTCCTCTTCAAGGTATCTGCTTCGCATGTGTGCGTGAAAGTACAATTATGACCTTAATATAAAAAAAATCACAGCAGCAAAAATCAGAAATGGGGATAAAAATATGAGAAGGATGCTGGCCAATGTTATCAGGATCCCGATCTTACAATCTGTGATCAACGAAAGCCCCAACGATCTGAACCCATTGCATGATCTAAAATGAGCTAGGATCGATCTTGAATATCGATTCATGGAGAAAAAATCCCATAGATCCTATTGTTGCGATCTTGAAGGATAAGGTTTTCAAAATTGAGTTTCCTGTTTTCGACCCATAAACAGTTTCGGACATACCTTTTCTCGTTCATTAGTCATTTTCAACCCAATTTTAACTCATTATTCTAGTATATTAAGCACTTGGATTATGTTGTTTTGGGATATTTATTAGTAGTCTATCTTTTTGTATGATTATGAACTTATGTTTCTTATGGTTATGTCGTATGATATGTCTTATATGTTTATGACACTTGAATTATGTTTCATATGTTATGAACTTATGTCATTATCTATGAATTTTGATGTGAATTATGAGTTATATTTCTTATGTGTGTGAATTTTTATATATGTGTATTTTATGAAGTATATATTTGCATTCATAATAGGATCTTAAGTGATCTATGATTTGGATCTCGGTCCTACCATCTACGATCTCTTACTCCCTCTTCCCAAGCTTTTTTGATTTATGTTTTCTTACATGTGATATATATGTTTGTGAGTTGTAATAATTATAGTTGGCATATTTTTTTTTTTTTGATCTTGGTCCCCTCTTTTTTATCTCAACTTCTTAGTCTTAAATTTCTGTCTCTGCCATGCAGGGACGATGAGCGAGAAGGTAGACTCCGCCCTCATTGCGCGGGAGTCCCCCTTGCATATAGCTTGTAAAAATGAATGCATATTTATATCTTACTTAAAAATATACATTAGTTTCTCAAAAGAAAAGACAAAGGAAAAGACTATTACAAAACACTTGTCCTCTCCTTAAATTAAACATTACGCATATTGTTTATAATATTACATTTACATTTAAACATTATTTTCAATTACAAGAGATGTGTCTTGATTCAAGTAAAATTATAAAAATATTAAAATAGAAAATGAAAAAAGGTACTAACTTTTTGAAAATATTTAAATTTACAAGTATTGTTATTGAATAAAGTTTAAGTTGAATATTATGTTATTCTCAAGATAATATAATTTAACACATAAGATTTAATAATTTTGATTTTAGAAAAAATTAATTTTAATTAAAAATTTAAGGATTTTTTTTTGGTGTATTGAAGAAAAAAAGTAGTAAAAAGAGAATTAAAAGTGCATTTTGATAAATGTAAAAATGGAATGATAAGTTAATTAATAATTTGAGGATTTAAAGAAATAAAGATGTGTTAAATAATACTGATGTTTAAGTATCTTTGATGATAATGGCTTAATTACACTTTTGGTTCCCTTATTTTTTTCAATGAGTGAGTTTAGTCCCTTAATATTTTTTTAACAGATTTATTCCCTTACAAACTTTTTAATTGCTGCAAATTAAATCTTTCTATCATTATTATTCTACTTAAACTCTCAAATTTTTGTTTTATTGAAAAAATCTTCACAAATCGAATATATCTTTCATGGTAGACGTCATCAAAACCCAGTAATGAAAATATTTAATTTCAGTCCAAAATAAAAAAATCTCAATTTCTCACTTCTTTAAACCCTAATTTCATATCCTACAAAATTCTTCAAATTTCACTATATTTTAACTTTTTAACTTTGAAAATTGCATCCTATATCAAATACAACCTAAACTCTAAAATATTTAAAAAGAAAGTGAAAATTTCAGGATTTTATGCATATAAAATTGAGAGAGATCAAACTTCCTTAATTTTAAAAGTAAAGAGACTTTGATTAGGTTAAAAAAAACTATGAAACCAAAACCCCTTTAAATTAAGGGTACTAAAGATTTAATTAAGCCTTAGAATTAATAAGATTGTCAAATAGAAGATTCTTCTCTTTTTTACCAAAAAATGTGCTAGTCTTGTAAACTAGATTGTTGAGAGGAACGTTACCGTATTTTAAACCGTGTTTAAGTTAAGAAAAAAAAATGAATTAGTGGATTTAATATGACCCATGGCAAGCCATAGAGGTGGAGATGTTGATTCTCATTGATTTCTATTCTACAAATTTAAACAGCTTTTCCAAATAAATACCAAATAGTAAGTAGCATCTGTAACCTACCATAAAACTGAAGAGTGTTCAAGTCACGAAATTCAAAAGAGAAAAACGAAAACAAAGGGGAAGGAAAAAAAGCGCGTTTGAATTTGTATGAATTGAGTTGAGAGAAGAAGATAGAATTTGGCATTGTGTAGCATGGAAGCAGAAGATTGGGACTTAAGCGCAGAAGACCTTGATTCCCTCGAACGACAAGCTTTCCAGAAGATTGCTCAACTGCGCCACCCTCCTCCTTCTCAACAACAACAACAACAACATTCTGCACCTAACCCCCTTCCCGATTCACGTCCTCAAAGGGTAAAGTTATAATCTTTTTTGGTTTTCTATTTCATTGTTGTTTTCCATTTTATATGGGTCATGTGTTTCTCTGTTCTGGCGTTATTGGGTTAACATAAATTTTTGTTTTTTCCAGTTTAGTGTGTGTTTCTTGCTCGTGTCCCATTCAATTTTTGCTTTTGGTGTTATAATTTCTAGTATTCTGCTATTTGGTGAGGAGCATTGCTTTGTGTCTTAGTTTTATTGTTGAAATTACAGGTTGATGCTTTGTCTCAACAAGGAGCTAGAGTATTGCCCACTTCAGTGAGTTTGAAATCAGGAACAGCAAACAACGGTGTGGTTACCATTGACTTAGTCACCCCCTCACTTCCTTTCCTATCAACCTATCTTTATCCATCTTCTGTAAATTTGTTTCCCCAGCATTGTTTATGGCTCATGGCGTGCCATGTAGACTTTATATCGATTTTTGCTCCCTGCTCTTTCCTCCTCTTTTTTTATTCTATTGCTGTGATTTTGTTCTGGTTTTCAGTGTATCAAATGGTGATCTGTTGGCTTTTATGTGTGAGCAGATGAGCACCCAAAAGAACTGCCAAAGATTTTGGTCAAATTTTTCCTTCACTCCAGTGGAACCATCGCGGCAAGGTTTCAATATGACCAGGTTTTATTTGCTAACTACTTGCAGAGTGTCGAGTTTTATTCAATTTTGCCTCTTCCTTAAATAAGGTTTTATCTTTGGCCATATACAATGTTAGTGCTGAGCTTTCGGGCTTATGATAAGGACTTTGTTTTGCATCAGGTAGTAGTTGCTGCTTTTCGGAGAATATCTAAATCTTTTTGGAATGCAAAGGAACGGTATGTTTCTCCACCCTTCTTCAATTGTGTGTTTGCTGTTGCAAGTGCGTTAGTTCTCTGGATTGGCTGCTTTGCAGCCTTAGCCTCATAAAAAACTTTGTGTCTGCAGGTTATGGATGTTTCCACTATCTTCTTTATCAGAAGCAGAAAAGGTTCTTGGAGAACTATCTGGTCATAATGTTCAGGTAATAGCTTCTATTTTTTATTTCCTTTGGAGCTTATGAGTTGGTGTTAGTTTACTATTTGCCACCATATGATAAATAACCTTAGCATATACTAACTTCCTTTTCATGTTGAATTTGACACCTTGAGGGAGAGCCTGCTGCCACAATAAGATTGTTGTCAGTGTCATGTGATCTAGTGTGGATAGGGCCATGTACTTTGTTCTTGTCATAGGAACAACCTCTCCATTCATGGGGTTAGTGCCGTGTACATGTGACCCTTCTGAGATTATCACGGACAGACCCTCCCATTTATTTTTTTCTGCCTTTTTTTCCTTTGTAATTCTTTGGTATTTACTTTTTAGGTTTTGTCCAGAACTCCAAATTATCAAGGATATCTGTATAACTTTCCCATTTAAATGATTTAATGCAATGAGATTATAAGCACGGTCTGGGGAATCAAATACATTTTAAATTGGATTGGATGAGATTGGAATTATATGACTTTTAACTGGCACAGAAAACAAGAAGGGTATGATTCATGATTACCTAATCTGTGTTGCTATCACTAGTCCAGCTGATGGTGGATGTACATTTCCTTGTCCATTACGGGAAAACTCTTTATGAAGTTTGGCATTCCATTGTGAAGTAGTTTCAATGTGGGAGATGAAGTGAATTTTGTTTCTCAGCATATATTTGCTGTGTTGAGAGCTGTTAACCCAAAATTTTACCAAAAATCAGTGTAAATACCTACATTGTTCAATCACTGCATGAGTTTCATGATTGTCCTGGATGTTCGAGTATAAGCTACAGAATGATTTTTCTCTTTTTAAAGGTTTTTTATTCCTTTTTCAAACTAATAGATTGTTTATGTAATTGATCTGATGTTTTCTTTTGGCTGGAGGGAAGCAATAGTATTCATGAGCTTCAACTCTTTACTAAGGAGATAAGAGGAAATCCCTTGATATATTTGATCGTCCTGAATCATACCATAGTTTTAGTTGCCTTCCTTTTATTTATAATTTTATACATGTGTTTTAGATACTTTTACCCCCTTCTGTCTCTTGCCTCTACCACATTTTTGTTTTCTTCCCCCTTGTACAACCTGTATACACTAACACTGTATATGCACACTTAGATATTCTAAGATTCTAATGGTGAGATAGGTCATAAAAATGGAAAAGATCATATCTGGATAATAGGATTAAGTGTGAAGGTGGGATCACTGATTCATATATTTTATTTCTGCTGTCCTAGAGTCAGGGCTTGTGCCAGACTTTTGTGCTTACATTTGTGATTTTTATCTGGGATTATATTGTTCCTTAATTTCTATATATTTTAGCTTTCTTCCTAGTTCCTACTACATTTTTCTAAATTATTGTACAGGTGGAGAACCTAGATCCCTTAGTGCAGCGGGCCATTACTGCTGCATCTACTGTTCCAGATCTTCAAGGTACATGACATGCTGATTGCTGAATGTTTTGATTATCAGGATTTTTTTCCCTCCTCTCTAGATCTGCAAAGGATTTATGCATCTGTTTTTTGTTTTTTTTCCCCCAAAAATTTCTATTTATGTTGTCTTTACTGAAAGGTCGCTACGACAAGATCCCTAGCGATGTTGAATCAAAGCTTTTGCCATTTCAGCGAGAAGGTGTTAGGTATACTCACCTTTCTCCCACCATTCTTGTATTATAGGATGGGTTATTGTGGTTTATCTTCCACGCCTTTCCTTCCTAATTTGTTCTTCTACTATGCCTTGATTTTAGACGTTATTTATTTGTTTTCAGGTTTATATTGCAGCATGGAGGTCGTGCTCTTTTAGCAGATGAAATGGGACTTGGGAAAACTTTGCAGGCAATTCACTGTCTAAAACTAAATTATTTCTATGCAAGAACAAAAATACAATTTTTTGTAGCTGTAGAAGTATGGTCTTAGAATTTCTGCTTATCTACACAGCCTTGTAAATTTTGTTATTTTTCTCTTCCTTCTGCATTTTTTTTATAAACTCATTGTGGAAATCATACTTATTTAACATTTGATGCTACCCCTGAACCATTGATGTGGTTATGTAGTCAGGCCAAAATTATGCTGCTTGCTCAGTTACCTCTTGTAGATTCTTCTCGTAAAATTTTAGAACTTCCTATCAATTTTGATGACTGATGTTGAATATCATAATCTGTGCTGAAAGTAGACTGTAAATATTTAAATTGCTACTTTTTGAAGATACATGTAGACATCAGTTCTATGTTCTAACATATGCATATGTGATGTATGATTCTCTTCGTAAAATTGTGACTAGATATTCTCTTTTTAAATACATATACATATTATCTCTGTAAATTTTTAAATTGATCCAATTATGATTAATAGAGTACGAGAATCACGAGGCTTATGGTGTGTGTGTTTGTCAACAATAATCATTTTCTTGCACACGTAGTAATTGTTTACATTTTGAAAGAAGGTTTTCTTAAGTAGATCTTTTGTGAATTGATTGATGGATCTTAGCTATTTTGGTTTTGGTGATTGAGCAGCCTACCTACTGCTTCCTCACCAAAATTACCCTTTATAGGAGTCTTCATTCTTTTTGAAATGATATTTTGAGGATGCTTTTATTTTATATTTGATATCACATTAACTATTGTTTCTAAAAATCCATTTCACTTTTGACTTTCTGAGAAAATATTGTAAGTAAATGATAAATCACGACAGTAGATAAATAGAATTTAAATTTGGGACTTTTTATGCCAACTTGGGAGAAGGGGAAAATAGGATAATGGTGGGAATGAAACCTATTGATCATTAGTGCACTTTTGCTTTGGTTAATCTCCTTTCTGCCTTTCTCTCGTTCCCCTTCTTCCTTGGGAATGAAAAGTGAGGAATAATTATTCTTGTGGAGTAAAATATCACCGAAATATTGCATGTATAATTTTTCTTGGTTTTTTGTAGGCCATTGCTGTAGCTGCATGCATTCAGGACTCGTGGCCGGTTCTCATAATTGCACCTTCTTCATTACGCTTGCAATGGGCTGCTGTAAGGGTTGTAATTCTACATTTCTCATGATTTGTTAGAACACACTTTTTAACATATGTGTCTATTGTTTTGCCTTAGATGATTCAACAATGGCTGAATATTCCTTCATCGGATATAGTTGTATGTAATCATTGATCCCTTTATTAAGTTTTCTTTAGTTTGTTCTCTTTTGGTTTGTATAAAAAAACTTTAAGAAGATCTTTTTTGGTTGCTTTAAGTTTTCTTTCTGATATAATATTAATTTTCTTCTAATTATGTTGAGTAGATTGTCTTATCTCAAAGTGGTGGATCAAATAGAGGAGGATTCAACATAGTATCTTCTAGTGCCAAAGGCAGCATTCATCTGGATGGGCTATTCAACATTATCTCATATGATTTGGTGCCAAAGCTACAGAATATGCTTATCGCATCCGACTTTAAGGTTTGCGCCATCGACTTGTCTAATTTTTGTCTAACTTACATTTGGTTCATAAGTCCTGAGCTTAACCATATACCAGTATTTTCTTTTAGTCATTTGTAAGAGGCAGAGTGAGTATAATGAATGAAGTCATCTATATATTGTAACTAGATGTGTGGAAATACATGAAATTTGATAAAGTACTTCATGTATTTAAATTGTACCGCTCATTCTATTCAACTGGCCAAAGTGCATTATACTAGGCTGTTAAGAGGCGTGTTTGTTGAAAAACTGAGTTATGAAAGTCTTGTATAGATTGGTGAAAGCTATGGAGGAGGTGCAAGATTTGCTATTACCCCTTCTTCTGGGACTTTTAGCGATGAAGTCTGTTAGTCATTGATCATTAAGTCGAAATGACTTCCATTATCCACACAAACCAAAATTATCTGTTAGTCATTAGTTTCAGTTTGCATGTGAATTTCAAAATATCTAGCAGAAATAGTGTCTATTATGTTCCAAAAGTAAAAACTAAGATAGAAGTTTTTCCCCCATGATGGTCTTTTTCCCTTCTAGTATATTCTTTAAAAAATTAAAATGTTTAGAGAAAGTGGCCAAGTGACACTAACTTTTGGCATTTCAGTTACTTTATTAATTATTATTGGGTCACGTGCTGTACAATCAGAGCTTTCCCTGAAGTAATGACTGGGTCTATATTTACCTATGTCCTTTGCAAATACAGTTCCAGTTATTGCTGATAAATCATACTCTTAACCGTGAACTATTTTTATTCAGATTGTAATTGCAGATGAATCACACTTTCTGAAAAATGCTCAGGCGAAGAGGACAACTGCTTCTCTACCAGTTATAAAGGTATTCACTCTGGGAAGTCACAATGACATGCTTGCGTCTGGTCTGGGTATATTACCTCTAAAGTAAGCTCATGTTTAATAAACATAAAAAATATGTAAGGACAAGATAAAACAAGAAGAGAGAGAAATAAACGGATATTCAACGAAAGAAAAAATAAAGCCGTGGTGTGTGCAGAAGTATGGGCAGAGGGTCTAGTACTATGGACCCTGCTTGCCCTCTGAAAAGGAACTCTGTTTTATATGTAAAGGATTTTGATTGGATTATGTTTTATCTTCTTTATTAGTTGAGGTACAGTATAGACTGCTAGCTGCAGTGCAGAGTAATTTCTCTTTATCCAATTCAGTCATGCTTTTGTTCACTCTAAAACTAAAAGTGTGACAATGTCAGAAAGCTCAATACGCAATATTGCTTAGTGGAACTCCTGCTTTATCCCGACCAATTGAACTATACAAGCAGGTAACTTATTTTTGTCTATTTTGGTCTAATACCTCATTAATGTTTGACCTTGTTGGAATCTACATTTTGATAATCTGTTTGAAATTGTGCTGTAGCTGGAAGCTTTGTATCCTGATGTGTATAGGAATGTCCATGACTATGGTAATCGCTATTGCAAGGGTGTAAGTCCTCTCTTATTCGCTACATGCAGCATTCATTTAAAGCCATTTTCCCTTTTGCTGTTAATGCATGAGTATTCCAACTAACCACTAACGCATTAATCTTCCAGGGAATTTTCGGAGTTTATCAAGGTGCAAGTAACCATGAAGAATTGCATAATTTGATGAAAGCAACAGTGATGATTCGCAGACTTAAAAAGGATGTTCTTACTGAACTTCCTGTAAAGCGTAGGCAACAAGTGTGCACATTAATCGCCATTTGTCTCTGCAATCTGTTTCTGTTCTGCACACTTTTGACTGTTTACTTCAATGTATGAAACTAAGAATGTACACAGCTTATTGACGGAACTTTGTAGTTAATTATTGTCTTTATTTTGCAATTGATTCTCAGGTCTTCCTAGACTTGGCTGACAAGGACATGAAGCAAATTAATGCTTTATTTCGTGAGGTAATTCAGCAGATTTGTTGTACGTCTTGACTCTTGAGATGACAATAGCATCATTCATTTTTATTATAACTAAAGCTAGTCATGGAATGCAGTTGCTAGGCATCTTGGCAGTTTTTTTAGCTTATTTTATGACATAACATTTTTTGAATTGCATTATAGTGGATTGTTGAATTCCAAACAAGTTGACTTTGTTTACACTATTTGATGGCTGTTCATATTATGAGTATTTTATTTTTATCGCTTTTGAATAAATGAATTGTAGTCTGGTCTCCAGGGAAGATGAAGCGAAAATTCATTTATTTTTTACTTCTGAAATTGGTTGTAAATTTGCTCAACAGTTTTTGTCTAGAACTGTGGTTGTAGTTTCTTTACCTAGAATAGGACATTTTGCTTGAGTGTGATGATATTTGTGCCTTGCATATGCAGTTTGAGGTGGTAAAACTGATCTACGATTGTTGCTTTGCAGTTGGAGAGGGTTAAAGCCAAAATTAAGGCATCTAACTCAAAAGAGGAGGTTGAGTCACTCAAGTTTACTCAAAAACACCTTATTAACAAGGTATGGATGGAAGAAGGTGTACAGAAATATAGTTTGCACAAATTTGTTTGAGAAGTTGTACTACTTCCGAGAACTTGAAGAGCTTTATATTTTACTGCTATGCCTGCTCATGCTCCTTCAGTATACTAGCAATTTGAATTATTATGACTTTGCTATGTTATTAAGCTCTGAATCTTGATTCATATAATTCCAGATATATACTGATTCTGCAGAAGCTAAGATTCCATCTGTTCTGGATTATGTGGGAACTGTCATTGAGGTACTCCTCACCTTAATATCTTTAAAGCAATTGAAGATTAATACTTCCAAATGCGGCAAGCCGGCCACCTTATTAACTGAAAATGCGTTAAAATCTGTTGAGTATTCTCAATCATCTTTTTTTTCATTTTAGAATGTGCTTGCATGTATGCATGTTTATTTGTCATCTAATACTATTCAATATGTTTAATGTCAGTTAAATTTTCCATTTCTGTTGCTTTTATTACAAATTGTGCCCCTCAATGCTGACTATAAGTTGAATGAATTGACTGAATATTTTAGCAAAATTTCTGATAGTGAACTAAATATAAATGAAGCTTCCATGTCCAGTCATCTTATAAGTTCTAACCTTGACTCTACTAGAAGATATAAAATATAATTGTGTTATATATACCTTCTTAATTTTGATGCTTTCAAGCTTCAATATGTAGCGTTTGTTCGACTTGAAACAAAGTTTGTTTCCTTGCTTTTTCTTGTGATTTAAATTAGCATCATGGCAAGTGGTAATGCTAGATTTGTCATGATTCTTGCAGGCAGGTTGCAAGTTTCTTATCTTTGCACATCATCAACCAATGGTTGATGCCATACATGAGTTTCTTCTTGTAAGGCCACTTAAATTTTATACATCTTATCATGAAATGATAAACACTCATGAGAACTGTTCAAAATTTCCAGAAGAAAAAAGTGGGTTGCATCCGGATTGACGGAGGTACACCCGCTGCATCAAGGCAACACTTGGTTACAGAGTTTCAGGAAAAAGATGCTATCAAGGCAGCAGTGGTATGGTAGTTTCATTCATTGATCTAGTAATTATTTTTCTGTTATCTCGATTGAGCTCCTGGCTTGTTTCATCTGTAGTTTTGGTGTAAAATATGTTTCAATTTTGATATAATGGTTTCCTGTTCTTGTGCTGTCTTGCAGCTATCTATTAAAGCTGGAGGCTTTGGGTTGACTTTAACTGCTGCCAGCACAGTCATCTTTGCGGAATTATCTTGGACTCCAGGTGACCTAATTCAGGCGGAAGACCGTGCTCATAGAATCGGTCAGGTAAAGGAAAAGGAAAATGGAGAGATCTTAAATATTCTTTAAATTTATAATATCAGCAATAAAACTTTACAAGAGTACTAGCTCTTGGCAATTCAAGTGAGAGTTTCGAGTCCTACATTGGTTAAGAGAATAGGCCCATATACCCAATACTTTTAAGACTGGGTGAAAATGTGGTGTCAGTTGGTCCCCTTGCTTTCTGGGCTCTTTCTGTCTCCCCAACAATAGCAATGTAACATTATGAAAATGTGGCAATTTCCGAAAAAGTTATGATAGATTATCTCGCCAAAGAAAATATCTGTCAGTAGAAGAGGTTGATCTATGCTCTGATGGTTCTTTAACTTTCTAGTTCTTGTTTTTAGGTATCTTCAGTAAATATATACTACTTGCTAGCAAATGACACAGTTGATGACATCATATGGTAGGTTTTGTATTTGTCTCAGTCCTCTGAGTTTGATACTTGGTATTGACTTGACATCTTTGATGCATTGATAATCTCGTTCTTTTCAATTCTTAGGGACGTAGTGCAAAGCAAATTGGAAAATTTGGGGCAGGTAAATCTGTTTTTTTGGATCATATTTACTGCAAAATGAAAGATGTTGTAAATTCAGTTTCCATATGGTAAAATGACATGGACGTTCGGTTCTGATATATATTTTTTAGAAAATATTTATCTCAAGTAGTCTTTGGTACTTTGTATTGATTTTTTTAGAAGCATTCTGAAATTTGTTTTTTTTTTTTTTTTTTTATTGAAAAATCAGATGTTAGATGGCCATGAGAACACCTTAGAGGTCTCGGCTGGTCAGCCAGTGAGTAGCCCTGCAAAACAGAAAACTCTTGATCAGTTTATTAAAAGATGTGACAACACAGAACATCAGTCCACCCCAAAACGTGCCCGGCACTGACCTGAAATTCATGTGGCATGGTAAGTAAACCCATTCTTGCTCATGCATAACTGCTGGCAGTGCAATTAGGATCGCTTTTTGAAAATTCTGTGAGCATGTTTACTTCTACTTGGAGAACATGTAGAATGTTGCAGTAATATCATTGTCCAGAACCTTCTCTATGATATTTCATTGTAATTTGGACATCAGGTGCTCAAAATGGAGTACGATTGCATTTTGGCACTTTCTTGCTCATCCTATGAGAAGGGCTTATAAAGCAGAAGGTGTAGTTAAACTCTGTTGATAAGAGGTCATGTAAAGTAGGTTGTCAGAAGTCAGAACAGCTTGCAACCCTAAACTATTTTGCTGGTGCTGGAGGAGGTGATCGGTTTACTGAATTTGTATGCGATGAAAATGGTGATCAAGTCTCCAACAGATTATAGGGTTCTTTTCCTCCTCCCTTAACGTCTTGTCCCCTTGAGTTTTGTTCTTTGTGGGACTTGTACAGAATACATTATCATATGAATGTAACATGTAAGTTGCTCTCCTAAATACACATTTCATATTTCATCCATTTATGTTATTTACTTTTCTTGTTCTTCTAAGGAGGATTTAACATATAACTTTTCTTTTTAAGAATGTGAGAATAGGGCATTTCAGTGCTAGAAATAGGGAATTTAAAATTCCACTTAAAATTACTCACTTTCTTATCTCGATGACTCTTTTGTACATGCAGTTTCCCAATAACTCTCTTAATTTGTTCATGGATTATTGACCAAGATAGCTAATAGCCTTAAATCATCTCTTTTTTGCAATATGATACCAATAGTTTTTCATATTTGGTTCCTGGAAAATTTGCTCAAGGGTCATTGATGAAATGCAAGAGTTATTTGACTTTGACCATGTTGTCATTGGCATAGCTTCCCCTCCCTCTCTGTCCCAACCTGGGATGCATAGGACCAAACTAAAAGTTAGAATTTGATCAAGGAAAGCTTGAGTTATGACGACAATTTCCTTATGACTCAAAAGTTTTATGAAATGTGGTAAAGTGAGCATCACAGCCATTAATAATGATTACCTAATTTTAAAAAGTCGATAAAAGATCTCAATGAAGGATTGTGATACTCACTTTATCCATATAAAGTGAGTGGACTCACTTTAGAAGAGCTGCACTAGTGATTATTTATGTGGTTTTACATTTGGGAAGAGTTGAATTGCTGAGGATTGTTTTATTAGGATTGTTTTATTATAGGGACTTGCTGGAAGTGGAAAAGATATCATCAACTTGAAATACCAAGTCAACATGAACAATTGTTTCATGGACAACTTAAAATTCCAATTTTGAAAATAACTACTCAAAAAGTAATATTACAAATGAAAAAATTGAACTGATGCAATTTAATTTCATAGTATTTTGAACTCCTTTGGATTATGAAATCATCCTTTCAAACGCAACCTTGGGATACAAATCATAGAAGCCCCAAGGAGCATACTAGTGAAACCTGTATTCTGTAAAAGCGCTGAATGGTCTTGTTATTTTTATCTCTTCTACGTAAATACTATTCACTAAAAATAATTCCATTGAATGTTGACCGCAATGAAAATGATCAATCATTATAGTATCTAACCGTTTTTAATTTAATCACAAATTAACAATCTGTTGAGGTATAACTTAGGGGAGGTAAGGTTTTTCTTCAAGCTCAGCGATAACTTGAAAATGCAGTCATTACCCAAACGACAAATAAGTATATATCTAAATGCATGCAAAATATCTCAATTTGATGGAAACTTTTTTTTTATAAGCCAATTTGTTGGAAACTTAGGAAGACTTTAATGCAACACTTTGTAACAGAAGATAATTCAAGGGCAATGGCTAATTACTACTAAAGTACAGCATTGGAGGGAAACAACTCCATCACAGTGCCAATAGGGAAAAGAAATTTCATAACAACTAATTTTTATACAATAATATGAAGTTATGAACATTTAAAAGAAGAAAGTGAGAATGATATTTCCTCCTGGCTACTAGCTACACATATACAACTGCAAGCAAGCAAACTAGCTATACTTCATCAAGTAGTTGCAGCTGCCATACCCATATCTTGGTGGTTCTCTCCTAAAAACCTAGCCACAATAGCATCCACATCCTCCAAACCAACCCCAATGCAGAGAGGGTTAGCTGGAACCTTAACAGAATCATTAAGTCCCTCAGCCAAGCCATGATCCACACCATTCTGAATTCTCACATTAGGAGCAGTTTTGCACTTGCCCATGCACTTGCATCCAACAACAGCACCACCTTCAACACCCGCTACCCTCTCAAACTCTTGCATCAATGCAGCAGCCCCTGATTTCTTGCATTTGTTACCCATGCATACCTCAATCGTCTTCTGAGGTGCAGCAGTGGAAACCCCATGATTCTCGTTTTTAAAGCCAACACAAACACTCCCCGCAGAAACATCACCAGCAACAGTGGTCTGGGGCAGCAAAGCTGGTGGGGAGAGTGCGGTAGCCTGCAGTGCAGGTGGCGGCGATTTGTCCACCGGCGCAGGGGCAAAAGCAACACCAGCTCTGAAGGTGTTCATGTCAACCACCTCGTCACACTCGCTGTCACTTGACTCAGATGATTCGGAAGATGAAGATGATGAAGACTCAGATTTACAATCAGGCACAGTTTTCATCTTGGAGGCTTTGAGCTTGGCCTTCTTCTCCTCCTTCCTTTTTCTCTTCAATTCCTTCTCCTCTGCTCTTAGCTTCTGTAGCTGCTCTTTAAGCAATCCCTCGCTAGAGTCCTAAATGCAGTAAACCAAAACAACACAAACTCCAATTCAATTATTATCATTCAGAATAAAATAAGGCTTCATTTCATACCATAAACACTTTAGATTAGCTGATGAAGCTTATGCTTATCCACAAGTTATTTTCAGCTTATTTCAAAAAGTTTCACAAATTAGCTTATGCGATAAGCCCTTATGGCTTAATTAAACTATTCATATACAATTGTGCAAATAAAACCAATCAAAATTTCAACCTAACATTCAAATCACCTTCGCAGATAAGGAACAATTCACAATCTAAGCATGCGAAAATTCAGATTATCAGGAACCAAGATAAGGGGAAAGCAAAGAAGGTTTAGTACCGAGGTGAGGTTTCCCTGAAGATTGTTCAAAAGAGCACGTTGATTGGGATCCAGAGCGAACCCTAATTCATCGAACAAGGCCATGCCTTTGGAAAAACGCTTGAGCAATTTCAACTTGTTCTTGGCGGTGAGAACAGCAGCAGGTTGTCCCTTCTTCTTGTCCTGGTAATACTGCAGATGCCCCTCGTCACAGAAACCAGAACCCATCACCACCCTCGTTGTGGGCCTCGCCGCCCAAACTCTCGCGCCACGAGAGCGGGCGTTGTGGGTGCCGGAGACGTAGGTGACCTGACGGAGGACGGTGCCGGAGACCTCCATGTGTGGCGGCGGCGATGACGGTGACGGAGAGAGTCCTTGGAAGATGAAACTGCAAAATGCTCTTTCTCTTCCTCTCTTGGTTCGTTATCAATGGCGGGATCCTTTCACTGTTGCATACGTGGCAGTTTCTGATTGGGCTTTTCTGACGTGGCAAGCGCGTGTGGCCGTTTGCGGTTTGCCACGCTCAGCCTTCCTTTTGGCGTACGAATCAGTTTGATCTCCACCGTTAAATGTTCCGGTTTCATCGAACATGAGCCAAGTGGCAACACGTGTTCATGTTTTCATGACATGGCGTTTTTTCTCTTTTTTCTCTTATCATCATATGATGAAAGTAAAACCAACAAGGTTCGATAAATAGTTGAATGATGTATATAAATTTTTTTTTTTATTGAAATACATGATCGCAACGGTTGAAGAGATTAACGATATAATTGCCGACGGTGGAATACCTTTTACGTGACATAGTAATTTGAAATTTAAAATATAAGTTTAAAATTACTGGATTAAAATCTAAATTTAAATTAAGAAAAAATAGTATAATTTAAAGTAATTGAGTTGTTACCGCAACAAACCTCTAAAATAATAGCAACATGTAAGTTAAACAATGTATTAAAAATTAAAATCCATGAACTTATCACCATCATATTTTCCGCATACAATTTAAACATTGTAAGATCTGAATATATTAAAGTATCACAATCAGAATTTTATTGATACAACAAGATTTAACTTTTACAAGAAGCATTCTCTTGAACAGAGAAGAACCAAATTGCTTATAGAACACGGTAGAAATTGCTTCAAAATGTCTACAAATTGAACATGATAGTTAAATTATTAAAACAACTTGGTAAAAGTTAATTAAATGCATCTACACACGGCAAAGCTGCTTCTTCATGTTCTTTGTTACAAGCATTAGAGAGAGCTAGCTCAAAACTTCAGCACTGAAATTAAACAAATATGAACACAAAAACCTCTATTCCTATGATTTGAAAGCAGATTAGCCATTTGACTTAACTATTTAGAGTGTTCTTTCTTCAGAATCTCTTGATGTTGTTCCTCCATATTTCTTCTGAGGGGTTCAGAGTGTAAGCATTGACCATTGGAGATGAGAAAAAGAATAATGAATGTTTTAGGAGCCAAATTTCTAACCATTAGCAGCAGCAGAAGCATTAAAATCAGTGGTTTCTCTTCTCATGATGATGGTATGCCGGCTAAAAGTTCTCGCGACCCTGCTAGGTGTCCAGGTACACGCTGCCTTATCTCTTCAAACGCGCACAACGTTTCTGAGTCCAAACCACCAGCAAACTACATAAAAATAAATGCCAAAATAAGTTTGACAGTGTACTAATTAACTTATATAATAAATATATTTGAATTTTGTACATTTGTGAACACATGTTAATATTTTTTAGTGCAATGCCAATGGTGTTATATAACAAGTAAACATGCTTATTAACCAGCATCATCAATGCATTTCAGTAAGTTAACAATCTTAATTTTTATATGCATTGAACAGCACTCGGTAGTTGTAAAGCACCTACTCATCTTCCATTCCATCAAACATGATTGTTCTTTTGATGGTACTTACATATTAGTATAGTTCAATGCTTCAATTTATGATCTGTTCTAATGACGCGTTTCTGAACATTTACAAGTTACAGATTTACAGCCCTCAAAGTTGCATGAAAATCAAAATTGATGACGGAATATGTGCTGAAAATAGCTAAAGATTACCTGATGGGCTCTATATGCAAAATGGACGCCTTGAAGAAGAAGAGATTCTTGACTGGATTCTCTGTCTGAATTCCGAATGGATTCGAGCTCCATTGTCAATCTTTTCATGTACATCTTGACCAGAGTCATGGATGCCTGCTTTATCTGCATAGATTGCATATTGCTCATCAACTCAAGTTTTACAGTGGAAATTTGTAAATTTAGCATGAGTGTCGATTTTTCCTATAAATTCACAAAGTAACAATGAAAGAAAAAAATATCTTGCAAGAGAAGAAATAAAAAAGAAAAAGAAACAGACATGCTTTATTGAAATAGTTAGAGAGGCATGTTATATAAATACAAACAACTTTTTGATAAAAAACATTTGATTGTGAGGTTCTGGGTGGTCATCTCTTATAGCTGTTTGAGATCAGTTTTAATATAACACTTGGTTTTGAATATATATAATGACTCTATTCTAAAAGAGGAAATCATATAATGTGCCTCAGCAAACAAATAGATAATAACTGCACCAGCTTCTACATCATGCAGGAATCAGACTTATGGAGCAACACATCCTAAACAAAATACATCCTTCATTGGATTTGTTACATTTAGCTGTGTTCTATTTACATTCAGTCAAATCAATACATAAAGCAGAGCAATAGATGGTGGGGGGTGGGGGATGGATTGGATTAAATGCCAGAGTGATTGATGCACAACTGTGCCTTACACAGAGCAGTTCACATCAAGTTCTGTATCTATTCACACACATACTAAAACAATGGCAATGTCATTCAGATATGATGTGTTGATCCGAGACCACAAAGTCTACTATGTTTAGCAATTGTTCTCATTAAAAGTAAAAGCATAAAAAATATAAAAAATGGTACCTTGCTCATCATTCCAGAATCAAGCATCCATGCAGTTGGAATGTTGTACACTTGATATGACCGTATGGCAGAACTTCGCAGTTTGATTAGCCTCTGTATGCTCCGCTCAGACCTATCTTAGTGAAATGAAATGAGGGACAGAGTTAGCATCCCCAACCAGTTGTGTGTTTGGATTTCCATTAGCAATGCTTAAAAGGACTTTCAACGGAAGTCCATGTCTTCAAATTATATTGAAATAAAAGTGCTTTTAAGTGAATGTAACGGAAATACTAATGTCACATCTGTAATTCATAAAAGGAACATTATCTTGACATATATCTTACTTGTCCAGTAGGCTGGCCATCTTTTTCAAGGAAGCTCCACATGGAATGTCAGGGTCATCTTTGAAGGAGGAGATCTCCTGTTCTAACATTTTAAGCTCACGATACTCAACTGCAGCCTCTCTCATTGCATCAGCTTTCTTCTCAGGCCACTTGAAGTGCTTCAAGACAGAGCGCTCATCAGCCTACAAAATACAGGATACAAAGCTAGTAAGAACTGAGGTATTATATGCTGTACCACCTGACCAAAACATCACCAAATGCCCTCATATTTTTACGAAGCTAGTAGTTATGTCTCATCTGCTAATGAAATATTGTAACATATACACGATCAAATGACACACAAGTAAAACTAAATGTACTCGCAAAGCTTAGATCATTTGCCCACATATTTTTGTAACCATCCTAGCCCCTCCACTTAAACCAGATTCCTTGCAGAGCTCAGATCATTTACTAAGGTTAAACTAAATCGTACTAGTAAAACTCAAATGAACAAGGAAAACATGGAAAGATAATACTAATTTTTTTCCGGAAGGGGTGGCATTAAATACTAAATCAATAAGCCTATCTTTTAGTCTTCAGCAATAAATTAAAGCATCCACGCATTAGCCACCACCATATATACCTGAGCCTCATAATGGTATAAAACTACTTATTTTAATGATGTAGGATTATAGCATATTAGATGCATCAGGTAGAAAGTCATTGGCTCAGCAGGTAAATATTTTAGTTAGAAACTTACCAATGTGGATAGTTCACCATCAAGCCAATCAACAAACTTTAGGACCTCTTCAATGTCCACGTAGGCTGCATCAACCACCATCTTTATAAGGCCATGAATGAACTCTCCTTTGGTTTCAATGTCTGCCCTTATCTGGAAAGGATGGTCAGTCATTACTCATCACCCGTTAATTAATACTAGTACATATTGTGAAGTTAAAAACACAACTGAAAACAATGCTTACAGCTAAAAGATGAGCTGAACGGTTTTGAATTTCTCCTACAATGCTACTGTGTGCACTAATAGCTACTGGTTTCTGATGATTCACCATTCCTTTTGAGTCTTTCTTTCCATCTTGATTCTTCAAATTGTGAAGTAGTTCCACAATTGCAGGGGGCTTTTGGATATTAGCCAGTTTTGCTAAAGGCCGAGATGGAATTGGCGGCGGCGGCGGCGGAGGCGGCGGCAGGCCTAGGTTGGGTGGAGATTTTCTTCCTATACTTGTAGTTTCAGCAACGGCATGACTTGGTGTTGGAGCTGGAATTGATGCTCTAACAAAAATTGCTTCAGGAACAGTTTCCTTTTTCACTTTAGACCGTTCCAATTTGTCAGCTATGAGTTTCTGAATGTCTTTAAATTTGGGGCTCTGGTGTTCTCCAATTGGCTCCTTCTTCATCCGAGAAAAAAGTCAGATTCATTTCCAAGGAAGCAATGCATGATAAATAGACTTTTATGCATAAAACACATATTTGCTCTAATTTTTACACCACCATATAAGTTAACAAAATGGAAAAAAAATCCAATAGCTATTGATGATTCCAACAATGAAACAAGTAACCACCTTGAAATTATAAACAGAATAAGATAACATCATTTTATTGGAGCTTTTGAAGGGCATTCAAAGTTCAAACACATTCCATGTTTTCTGAGGCAAAGTACAACAAAACCATGAAATTTCTCACCTTTCCACTACTGCCAAGTGCTGCTATCTTAGCTTCAGCAGCAGAAAGCTCCTGGGTGAGCTTTCTGTTATGAGACTCCAGCTCCACGTTCACGCTCCTAGCTTTATCCAATTCAGCCTTCAACTCCAGCATCTCAGACTGCAAATTCTTGATCAAGTTCTCACTCACCTCAAGCTTTTCCTGCAACTCCTTATTCTTCTTCCTTTCAGGGTCATCTTCACTCCTCCTCAAACCAAAATCCCCAACCCTTCTCCGCGGCCGAGCAGCAACAACAACAACCTTAGCCTCTTCACCCTCCCTACTACTACCCCTCTGAGACCCCTCAACCTCTTCAATTGATTTAGGTAGCTTGTTCAGCACAAGACCCCTTTTGGCCTTTGAATTGTTCTTCAAGTCTGGGGGCACTGACTTAGCTCTGGTTGATGAAACGGACAACACTCTATTCACAACCTCAGGTGGTGTCTTTGGAGACTCTCTAACCTTGGAAGAAGCTCTGAGACGTTCTTGGGGTGGTGGAAGCAAGGACTTTTCACTGTTCTGCTTCAACACAGTTCTCCCTGTGATTAATGGTGGCGTTTTCTGCTTCATGGTTCTCAAATGGAGCCTGAAGAAACAGGATCAAAGATCAATGAACAACAGAAGAAAAGTACCAAGAGCTTTTGTAATTGTGTGGGGTTGATGTATCATGCAATAGGAACCTGCCACGTAGAAAAAGACAGAAACTTTATGCGACACTCGCGTTAACGATGATGGTACAGGGTCGCCACCACCATAGATGAACGTTCACTTCACCTTGAACCTAGAAAAGTGACCCACTTGCGAAAATTCACAAAGGTGAGAACTTTGGTGCTTCTTTTTTCAATTGAATGGTGACAGTTATCAAATCACTCTCTTCTTTCTTCTTCTGAGTGGGAAACGAAGCTTGGAGAATGCAGATTTTGAAGCTTGGAAAATGACACGAACTGAAAAACACGATGAATAAACCGCTAAAAGAAACGGCAGAAAAAATCCATTTTTTTTTTGTCTTATTCTATGTGGCACGTGATCCCAATCCATTGTATTTTTATTTTTGAACTAATGTCCTTTATTCACATCTAACAATAGTGGTTAAACTCCTTATCGCACGTACTAGCACTAAACGATAAATGACTGACCGTCAAATATACTCCATGAACGAGGAATTTCCAATCTTATAATTAATAAATGAAGTAAGCAACTGCCACACCACATCTCATGATTCTTAAGCATTTCTTCTTAGGTGACCAAGGAAATATAAACAATAATTTTCTTTTGAAATTTTCATTATACAATCACAATTCAGTGTTTGAACCATGTTAGAAGTACATTATTTATGTTTGGGTACCATATGAATATCGGTTAGTATAAATGCAAATAAATATTAACACATATTTTGAAATAAGAAATAAATTAAACTATTCTTAGACATTGAGATGAAAATATGTTTTTTTTTTAAATTCAACTTAATTAGATTAAGAAGTAAAACGGGTCTGTCCAATACATCAACTTCCAGGAATGCAATTAAATCTGGAGGAACATTCTCAACCCAAATAACATTCAGAAAAGTAATATAATTATGAAAATATGTTTACGTTACACTTTATCAATAAATAAATACATAATAAAGCCCTCACGTTTTAATTTTTTTATAATCGAACCATAAGTTTCCTCCACTCACAAAAAGTTGAATTTCAAATCTCTGTTTAAGTTTGATAGATGGTCACTTTGAGAGACAATACCCAAAAAATGTGTAAAAGATAATAATGATGTACAAATTTTTCAATGGTCAATTACATATGTCCTTTAAAATTGTCTACCAAACAATACACTTTTTTGTGTATTGTATTGTAAGTTGCAAGACAGCAATTAGCAGTTGTAATGGGGTTCCTATGGGTTGTAGGGTGCATACAGACAATACCTTCCACATAATGATGATTATTGTCATATTGTAATGACTAAAGTGGTAGTTGGTCCAAAGTGGAAGCATTGTTTTTTAGTTCAAATGAGGAGAAAATTCCAATTATTGGGCTCTCATTACATGGCAATTCAATGTGAAAGGTAGGATCACACTGACATTAGTGTTTTGAGCATCATATCATTGATTATATATAATAGATACACATAATTTCAAGAGTAAAAAAGATATTGACATAAAGCATCTTATAAATTTAATTTATACAAAGCCTATCACAACATGAGGCATTGCTGATGCATGTGGCTCATTGTTGATCACTCATATGTCAAATATGAAGGTGTGTCTTCTAAGGTGAAATTGTTAATTGTGTCTTCCAAAGGTGATTTGGTTGTTGAACTTGCATTGTAGCTTAAGGAACAATTAAACATCCTCATTAATTGGTTGCTGCTGATGAAAACGTGGTTCATGTTCCAAAACTGAACAATCTCTTAATTAAAGTATATGGGAAAACAAGGTTTTGATCATGGCTGAAGTGAAAAGAATGTTTCTTGTTAGTCTAGAAATGGTCTTTAAGATATGGGACCTCTATGCCTTAAATGTCAAAATCAAATTTATTGAGGTCGGTTCCTGTCGCATTCTTTTCCTTATCTTACAAGGCTAATTACCATTTCCCCGGAACATGGACCATGAATTGAAACAAATATCATTACAAAATATGAAGGGGATCAAAGTTTATTTTTTTTTAACGGATGTTTTCACTTGTTTGAGAAACCGGAGTGGTTCATCTCGATAAATGGTTTTTTTAGGATATTCTCATTCTTACGAAGTCTAGATTATTAACTTTTAGACCAACATTTTATTAGTGGATATAAGAATAAAAAAAGCAAATTAAAAAGGTAAAGTATACATAGATTTATTGTGGGATTAAAACACAAATTGTTTAGTAAAGAAAAATAATATGAATAAAACGAAACTGTTTTTATGACTTTTTATATAAATATATTAAAACAAAAATGAAGTGAAAATAAATAATAGTGTTGTAATTAATTTAAAAAATAAAAAAACAGAAAATATTAGTATGATGAGAAGTGGGGACAATGTAAATCCCAAAGGTTTTGTTATCATAAAAATAGGGAGTGCATGTGGATCCATCCAAAAAAGAAGCCACGCAAATCCAAGTAAAGGCTATGATCAAGTTTTTTAAAGGGCATCACTTTATAAGGCAAAAAACCATTCACACACAAACAAACAAAAAAGAAAAATACCACTCAGAAAAAATATGCGTATCAAATCTGAAAGGCTCCAAAATGTAATATGAAATTATTTTATTGGTCCCTTTTCTTGCTTCATGCCTTGTTTTTAAAACTGAAAAATAATATTTCAGTAAAAACAAAACTAATCATTAAGAGGAAATATTGCTATTTATAAAAACTAAGGATCTATTACATTTTAGTTAAAAGAAGTAATACAAAGACATGTTATTAATTTGAGTTTGTTTTGTAACCAAAAAACAAAATTTGAGTTTGTTTGATGTGTTTTTATTTTAACATATGGGAAAGGGTGTTAAAACAACTTGTAGAAATTGGGGAAAACTGTCTAATTGCATATCTTATAAGAGGTTGGTATGTGTAAAACTTTCAGGGGTGGCAATGTGGGTTTAAGCCGCCAAGTTGACTCAATTAACTCACGGGTGGGTCGGAACAAGTCAAACAATCCATTTTGTAAACCTGCATAACTGTTCCGTTTAACCCGCGGGTCAATTCATCTTTTAATTTGAAAAATAGTATATTTAAATATATTTTAAGTATTTTGGTAGGTCAACTTGCGGACCGACCAACCACTTTATAAAAAAATCTTCAATTTTTTACATTATTTTTTACTTGCGAGTCAATCTACTAACTCATTAATCTGCCATTAAGCGGAGTGAGTTAACATTTCCAACTTATATTTTTTGGTGGGTCAACTCGACTCAATCCGTTTTAAGTGGGTTGAATGCGGGGCGAGGCAGTGCAAGGCGAGTTGGGGCAAGTTAACCTGAATGACCACCCTTAAAAATTGAATGTTTTAAAAATATAGTAAAACTACCTATATTTATATAATAGCTATAAGCCTACAAAGAATATGTGAATACTTTATAAAAAAATTATATATATGTGAATAAAACTTTGGGAGTTGCGTTTGGCGCCCCCAATCCGCTTTACGCCTCCCTCTATTTTCAAAAATACTAAAATTACCCTTGATTAGAAAAAAAAAGTTGTACTAAAAAAAAATCTCCAAAAATGGTTTTTTTTTTTCAAAACCTCACTTTCACCCCCTTCAACTCATCACCCTTCACCATTGCTCTTCCTCCATACCTTTCCGTTCTACCCGGATAATAAAATGGACGAAAGGGACAAGTTATAACCTAAAGTGGGTTAACATAAGTGAAAGAAAAAAATGGATTTCAAAGTTTTCGATGCGTCCTGGTTAATATTCGCACTTGTAAGTGCGAAATATTCTTCAAAATCGCACTTACAAGTGCGAATATATGTTAGATATTTTTTTTAATGCATTTTATTTGGTCACATCTTTAAGTGCGATTTTGAGACAATTTTCACACCTTGAAGTGCGATTTCATATTAAAAAACCACCAAAAACATCTAAAAAAATAAGAAAAGGAACCAAATGATTTTTAAAAATTATGGGACCACCACAGTTAGTCTAATTGACATATTTAAAAATTTATGGTAAAATATTTTTTTCTTCAAAAATTCAAAAAAAAAAGCAAACGATGGAATTTGGGCTCAGGACATCGACCTTATGGCGAAGCGATAAGCGTCCAATTACTTTTTTTTCTCTTCAACTTTGTAGTTCAGCCCGTAGCCATCCGAGACGGTTAGAAATTCCTTTTTTTTCCTCTCAGAACTCCTATTTCGCACGAACAGACATATATAATCACACTTATAGGTGCGAATATGAAGTGTGATCGATATTTTTTAATTGGGTCGCACTTATAAGTGCGAACAAAATTTGAAGCACAAATCGCAATTATAAGTGCGATTTATTCTGACAAAAAGGTAGAAGAAAGGGACATCTCAAGAATCAAAAAAAGATTTTAAGGGCATTTTCATAAATGACACTATTTAGGGGGTGTAAGGTGCAAATGGGAGGCGCCAAACGCAATTCCCTAAAACTTCCTTTAGTAATTGTGATTACTTTCTAAAAAAAGAACAATTTAACAATCTAATAGTTTGCATCAAAAGACACAAAACAAAGTGGGTATCAATTATCATGAGCCATAGTTAGCAATTCCTCACTTAAAGCTCCAAAATCATGAAAATAGTATGTTTCTCTATCGGTTACCACAAAAAGGACCATTATCAGGGATATATAATAGGATATACATAGAAGTTGGAGAATTCAATCAATCTTATTTTGGACTTCAATTAAAGAGAGTTTTATTAATTGAAGGTTGGACTTTTAATGGGTTGCTAGTAGTACATGGCAAAGCATCTAAAATTATCTTACAAGGAAAGTATAAACAGTTGGAAACTATCCTATTCTCTTGACATACAGACATCCCAAAACAATAGCTCAGGAAAAGAGGGAGGGGCAATAGAAAGGAGAAACAAATTAAGCTATGTTTGGATATCAATTGATCACCGTAAATAGATATTAGTATATATTTCAAAATAAAAAATAAAGAATTAAAACTCTTCTTATTATATGTTTGAATATTAGTTTTATAATCTAAATGAACTTTGATAAAGAAGAGTTTATAAAAAATTAATTTAAAATATGTGTTAACATCTATCTGCTATGACCTCAACTGATATCCAAATATAACTATAAATTAAAATAAAAATTTGTTCACATCCATCAAATCCTAGCTTATGAAGGTATATGCCAAAGTGTTACATAAAAAACAATTAGGGGTGGAATAATGATTGGTAGACATTTAAATGGTGTAGACCATTAAAGAGAAATAGAAAGACAGAAGAGATAAGTGATAAATGTGATATATGATGTGATGTAATTAGAAGAAAGAGATAGAAAGAAAAAAAGGATGTCCATAAATGTTTGTACTATTTAGATGTATATGAATCATTACCCATTAGTGGAGTATTAGTGGAGTGAAATTGAAAAGGGTGACCCGTGAAATCTGAAAGAAGTAGCTACATGCATATGCAGCACATGTGGCAGGACATGAGTGTGCATGAAAGTGAGAGAGAAATGAGTAGCAGCTGCATGCACCTGCTAGAATTTAGAGCCACCACCACATAGTATTCAGAGTCCAGCACAGTCCCTTAATGCCACGTTATCCAAACAACATCTTTACTTAATCACATGTTTTTGTCTCACTTAGAAAAATGAGGACCACCTAATTGAGTTCATTTCTTTGTTAAACTCCCCTAGCTAGTATGCATTGTATGCAGATTTCCAATCCTTTTTAGATGTCTACAAAGATGTCCTCACTGTACTGGACCCAATTTAAGGCTCATAGGTTACCTATTTGTTCACCAATTTTACAAATTTTAAAATGCTTCCTTTTAATGTCACTATCTTGTTGGCAAGTTTAATTTGCTTTTGATAGTTGTCAATAGACAAATAAACACAACTATTTTTCACTTCAATATTTATAGCTTTAGTTATGAAGGGCCTTTAAGCCTGCAGCTATCACTATTTGAGATGGATCAATATAAACTAGCCAATCAAATCAGGTATATGTCACAAAGGATACTAAAAAAAAGCTGAAACTTAAAAGGGGAAAATGATTTAATTGATGTGCATGTTCATAAATTCTTCCATAATTGATTTTGAAGTTTTCATATTCAATTTTGGAGAGACTTCTGTAAGTGATTTTTAGGTGACCAAATTATTATGAAGAAATAAAAGCTGATTCAAACATGTTATAACCAAATACCTGCTAAAGATCTTCGTTTGTATCTTTCACAATAATATAGCAGTCTTCAAGCCTCAATAGTCCACAAAATCACGAGGAACCATTTTTCAAGCCCTGACAACTAAATCTCCTTGATCTCATGATCTAGAAAGAAATATAATGACATATGAGTTAAATGATGGAATGGCTAAAATGAATGTGTGTGGTGAAATAACTCAAACACATGCACAAACAGAGAAATTAACCTGGTTGGGAAGTATTAGGTACCTTGGCTTTGAGCAATGAGTGGAGGAGGGTGCTCATGTCTTATATGCATGTTTCTATGAGGCAATTGATCTTCATTCTGAAAAAGAGTTGGAAATGTAAAATGGAGACAAAGGGTCTAGGAGAGAAGAGGTGATAGGGGGTTGAGTATATAGGTAAATAGGTGATTCACTTTGAAGGAATACTTAAAATATATAAGGAAAAAACACTCCAAGCTTTCACAGGTTTGTTGTGATTTCACATCACAAGAGGTGACATTTGTTAATGCACTTGTGATTATCTTTGAAATGCCTTGTCTTTTGTGGCTTAACTCTTGAATACACGTGCTTAAATTCTAACCCATTTTTGCAAAAAGAGGTTTGAACACAAAATCAACCCTTTCCTAGTTGGTACGCCTGCCTAATTAGATGTATATATCTTAAGATGGGAGACATCATTGAGATTTTTGTCAGACTAATTTTCAATTAACTACTTAACTTAACTAGCTTTTTACAACTATATCCCTTTTACCCCAAATTTTCTGTCTCTTTCTAACGGCTAATTGGCTGGAATATAATGACACTTCAACTCATTCATCTTTGCTGACTATTGCAAGTGGAGTACAAAATAAAACTACAGCATTACTTTGTGTTGAGAAGAAACCTGGTAGATTTTTAAGATAGAAGTGATACATGTTTAGAAATCTTTCATAGAATTGATTCTAAAGTCACAATTAATTATGAGGAGAAGCAATTGTGTTTAGATGTGCATTTGACACACACTTTGACTGTGTTAAATACTCGGTAAGGAGAGTGTTACCGACTCGAACATAATTGACACAGTGGTGGATACCTATGGTTTAAAGAAAAACACTCACTTTACCTTGTGTGTTTAGAATTGGTTTTGATAAAATAGGAGTTGATCAAAACATCTTATAAGTGATTGGATTAGTGATGAACGCACGATTCAAAATACCGTAAACTTAGAAGCTCTACTTTATAGCTTTCCCCTAAACACACTATATAAAAGTAACTTTTGCGGGAAGAAAAGTAATTTTAAGAAGATTAAAAGTGTATTTAAATATGTTACTGCATATTGTATTACTTGAACTATGTTGTTTATGTCTTGTTGGAAAATTGCAACGTTGGTGCAGCAAGCATCTCAATCATTTTGCTAAGGATCCTGTGATAAGTACAGGTGCCTAGCTAAAACTAGGCATCAAATTCAGGTTAGGAAATCATGGTTCCTCACTAGGAAAGTTATTCACTTTTATGGTATTTTTTACTCTACACTCTTCTATTAAAATTACCCCTTTCTTGAGGAATACAGTTACCGTTTTGTTTGGAGTTTAGCTTCTTCTATCATGTTGGTACCTCAAGCAAAAGCTAGGCCTTCACCCTTTGATTAAGTTGTGCACGACCTAGATCTATGGAAGGTGACCACTAGGGTAAATGCGTACGTTCGAATTTCTTACAGTTTTATTGATTTCAGTTGATGAAAATTTGAATATAACATTGGGGGAAGATAACTATAAGTATGATGTAGAAGTTAGATAAGTTCGTGCAGTGGTCCGACAATTCATTCCTTAAGTAAGTGATCGAAATTTAATTCTCAACTCTTGCGAATGAGAAAAAACTTATCGGCCAAACTCATACCGCATAGTGCGTTGACCGTGAGCCGATGAATTAGTTTCACGATTACCGGTTGTGAAAGTCCTTAACATAAAAGCTATAGAGGTTATACACTATGTTGGGCCCTCCACTTTTTCATGTAAATTGTAGATTTGAAGCTAAGCAGTTGACCTTATCAAGTGATGCTAAAACATTTTTTGTTATCTGTGATGCTACTAGTGGTTGATTTGATGCTCAATACACAGGACCCATGTATCTCTATCAAATCAAGTTGTTTGGGTTTATTCCTTGTTTAGAAATGAGTGTTGTTATTTGAAAGTATGTTTTCATATTTATCATTTTTAAACTACTTTGTCCCAACAGCACAATTTAGTGTGCAAAATTGAGTATAAGACTTTCATCTCAAAATTCAGTATAAGACTTTCATCTCAATTCATAATAAGAATTTAATATACTTTTATTTTAAAGTGTATACTAACATCTTAACGCTAATGCTAACCAATATCCAAAGATAACCTTAATATTAGCTGCTTAACGTAGGAGATACATCAATGAAAAATGGATTGAACATATGTTCAGAGCTCCCTCAATACAGACAAAATCTGGAGTTGTTAAAGAAAGCCTAACCAATTCATGTGCTACCTTTCTTCATTTTGATTAATAAGCATAAAAAAAAAATTGACAAGAATTATTAACAAGTGTGAAATTATTATCTATACTAAAAAAAAATAGTCAGTGCAATAAGATATAAAATGAAGATTTGCACACCGAGATAATCTTGATCAAGCTGGGTAGGACCACCATTAATTGTAAAACTCACTCTACTAAGTATTTAAAACAACTGTATTCACAATTATTCAAACTCGAGACCATCGCAAAAACTAGAATAACCTCACGCCAAGCGCTCGGTGGTAATTAGTATTTTATCTGAAAAAACGTTCCACTAGTTGCTATTTATTTAATTGTTGCCTGCAGCTTTAAGGAAGGGATACATAAGCAAGTTGAGGTGTGAATCATGATATATTAGCCATCATCAGGTGCTTACACCACTAATCCACTATAATAATGACACAATGAGTAAAATACACTTGGTTTCCTAATAACAACAGACACAATCTTATGGTGGGATCCTTAACACATCCTAAAAAGAGTGATTGTGAAGCTTGACAATCGTTTGTGCTGGTGGGGTTGGGAAGAGATGAAACAATGAAGAGGCATAGCCTTTGTTTTATGGCAATATTCAGATGCTCCCTCTCTCTCTCTCTCGCTCTCTCTCTCATAAGGCAAGGGTTTTGAATGATCTTTTCAACAGTGATAGTAGTGCAAGTCTGCAATCCACAGCCAGCCATTTCAATTCAGGGCATTAACAGCAATGTAAGCATAGGATTTGAAAACACTGACAGATTCTTTTATCCCAGCTCTCACTCAAAAGCCAAGCCCACTCCACATACATACTTTTAGATGCAGAGACATCCCTCAGATGCAGGGTTCTAGCTTTGCAGGTGGAACAAAAAAAAAGGACATGTTTACATAATTATCGGTTAATTCAGCGGACGAATTTGCGAGGACTCCAAAGAGTAGAAACAACAATAATGTAAGAATAGAAATATCCACATTTACATCAGAAAACTTGCTAGGCAAACTCCATTCTAACAGCAGAATCCTTTAGTAGGAGTTTGACAGTACTGTCCATAACTGAGATATGCATCCATTAATTAATACAATCAAGAACTGGATAAAGAACTTGAGGAAGCATGCATAGATAGAATGGCAGCCAATAAAAAATCCATTCATGACAAAGAAGATGGAGCTGTAGGATGGGAGGGCGACAATGAAGGTTTCTCTTTTCTTAACTCCTTCACAACAACAGCAAGTGCTTCAGGATTGACCCCAAGATCACAGAGGGCAATGAGAACAGAAAGCGTGTGACGGTCTAGACCTGTGTCTAGTACATTGGACATGTGAAATGCCAGGTCTAGAGATTCTCGTGCAATTCGTGCTGCTTCTGGATCCATGCTTTAAGCTGAGGTATGATTACTGAGAAGGATAAGTCAAATATATCAGATCAGAATCACAAAAATCAAAACACCTGAACATGCCACAGATTCAGCACTCAAGTATAAGTTTTGGATTCACTTTCAATCCTTTCAAAATAAGTTTTTACCACAAAAGCTACTCCTTATAGCTACTTCCAGCATCATTTCCCCTACAATGTGGAAATTTACAGGGATCTAAGACACACACTAGTTCTCAGATTCAAAGTATGTCTGGATTTAGGGTAAAAACTCCCGAACCACTTTTCTCCCACAAAAGCTACTCCTAGTAGCTTCTCACAGAATCACTTCCCCACCTAACATGGAAACCTAGAGGGCTTCCAAACATACGCACACTCGAGCAATCTCATGAAATGCATGATCATTCACTTTTTCCTTTTGCCTTTCAACAGTGAGTAAGTATTTTTCAAACATTTCATTAATCCAGCAATTAACAGAAGAAGAAGATCATAAATGTGGAATGTGTAAAAACCAACTTTTAATCCTTTCAAGATTAGTTGTTCCCACACAAAAGCTACTCGTAGTATCTACTTAAAGAATCACTTCCCCTCCAAACGTGAAATCCTACACTAGTCTACTGTCTACAAATTCACAGTAAAATCTGCCAGAACCATTTCTCACCCCAAAAAGCTACTACTCCTAAGTCGTACATAATCATTCACAACAATGAGCAAGTATGTTGAAAGTTCAAACATTTCATTCGACCAGCAACTACAATAAGAGAATCTGAATTGTGAAAAAAACCAGCTTTTCATATAAAACAAAGTGGGTATTGAGAAATATGTAAACTTTTCATGAAATTGTGACAGAAACCGATGGACAGTACGAAGACCAAGTGGCAGAAGGGATTGCAAGATGTAGAACAACAGATTATGTGGTTTTAGGGGAAAATTAAGGAAAATGAAAAATCAAAGGATCACAGATAATTGCTACAGAGACTGATGATAAACAAACCTCCTTTTTCACGAACCGCCCCAAGACTCAGGAGGAGGGGGAGGAGGGGGAGGAGGAGGAGGAGGAGGAGGAGCCACTGAGTGTAAGAGGAGGGGAAGCAACCCTCTTCTTTAGTTCATGAATCATGATGGAAGAGGAGACATATCGGAAAACCATTTAAATTTACTGATTTTAAAACAAATTTACTTTACTTACTTTTACTTTTAAAAGAGATTTAAAACTCATGAGAGACATATTTATCTAACAAAGATAAAAATGAGTTATAAAAGGTTATAGCCCTCTCCATTCCTCTCATTTGTTTTCTTATCCAAATAAGTAGGTCAACTAACATGTGGTTCAATGGAGGTTTATTTATTTATTTATATGTATTGTTAAGTGAGACAATCATATTTGAGCTGAGTAAGATAATTGTGGGTGGAAAAATTTTCTCTACCAAATATTTAATTCAGCTGTGTTCAAAAGAACTAGAACACAAGACATCTGCTTATAACAACCTCGTATTAGTTAATCTACGCGCGTGAGTTCTTAATTTCACAATAATAGTGGAAAACCTAAAATATTTGTCACAACTATCTAAAACCTTAAGTAACATTCATAAGTAGACACATCTCGGCTAAAAGAAAGTTTGAACATGTCAAGATTAACCTTATGGATTGCTCACTCAAAAACATTAAAAATTGAGAGAATATGTTGTGCTAGCACCGCATTTGCCTTGAGAATATGATACTATCATATAAAAAAAGAGATGAGAGATAACATGGCATTTTGTGCAACTTTGATACCATGAGTAGGATTTTATTCAACTCATATAGACAACATAGTATAAAAGACCTAAACACAAAAAATAAAAAGATGAAGAGATAAATTGTCTCATACCCCTCATATAAAAAGGCACGATGTCACACACTTCATAATAAGATTCACCCATTTTTCCCTAACTCAAGATGTTGGAATGTGGATTGAAGTAAGCTCTATTTATTATAGACTTTTGTCGTATCTAACTTTAGGGCAATAACACTTTTTCTACATTTTTTTCTCCATGTAATGAAAACGCAATTACCACATTGTCTCTAATAAGCGGAATGAGCACAAAAGCATTTTAATGCTCACTAACAATATCCTCAAGGATATGTTTTAGTCAAATAGCAATTATTTTTATCGCAAATTTGAAAATGACAAGCATGAGAGGGGTTCATAATTTTGGGTATAATTTTGGGTATGAGAATATTAAGCGTTTGATTTATAGAACACGAGGATGCTTCGCCATTGATAATCTAAAGGATAAAATCCAATGTTCTAAAAACCAGATTGATCACTTAATCAGTTCAAGGTTGAATGATGATGGAACTATAATTAAAACGATACTTAAATAATATTTTTAATATTATTTACTATAATATGTCATATATTTACAGAACATATTAAGAAATTTCAACTAATTATCGGTTGTTCATCTTATATATTTATATGATGAAAATAAATAATAAAGGGATAAAAATATTTTCAACATAAAAAAAGCAAAAAAAATAAAATTGGTCAGTTCAATATATTCGATTTTCATCCCCCATTCTTGATCGATTCTCATGATTTTAGACTAGTTCAACTGTATCTTGACCGCTTCAGACTGATTCTTGAATCAACTGATTTTTTCAGCTAATCCAACCGATTTGATCGATTCATCCAGTCCGATTTTTAGAACAATGATAAAATCTAAAACTTGATATCCCACAATATATATATATATATATATATATATATATATATATATATATGTGTGTGTGTATGTGTGTGCGCATTTTTTTTGGTCTTTGACAAATTTCGCCATCCGCTCGAGAAATAGTTGCATGTGCCTTCCAACAAATGTCTTTCCCGTGATTTGAACTTATGCTTTCATCTAGACTACTAAACCAACATCTAATTGGTATAAGTAGATTATCATAATCTCAAGTCTCAACTATTATTTATCAATTAACAATTCTAATCACTAATGTATGCTACACAATACGTATCATATGCGCTGCGTTACTCCTTTTTTTCCCATCTCTGAAGTGCAACCCCGTAGGTAAGGATGTTCTTCAATTAATTCAACAAATTCACTTTACAAGAACAATCTCCAAACAAATATTAGATTTGCTTCTCTTCAATATCATCAGGGGCTAATGGGAGCAAACAAATGCCATAAACACTGGATATGTACAGTGCAACTGGATGCTGAGATAAGTTTCCGCTCAATCTCTCTCTCTCTGTGATTGTAATTGTAGTTGTTATTGTAATTGTAATTGTAATTCTGATGGTAATTGTGAGTTCAGATTTTAGAATTTAGATGTTTGTGTGAGTTACTCACATTAAGGATCATGAAATGAAAGCGTTACCTTTGATACCCTTTAAGAAATTGGTAATCAAGTCTTAAACAAAGTTACATTGCATAGAAATAATGCCATAAAAAAGAGATTAAGAAACCCTCAGAAAATAGGTGCAATGAGCTCAAAGAGTCTAAGATGAAGTAGCACTTCTGTGCAGTGCCACTAAGGAAGCATAGGTACCACCCTTGTTGAGCAGAGTTTCATGCTTTCCTTTCTCTGCAATGACTCCATTTTTAACCACAGCAATTGAATCTGCACCCTTAATAGTAGATAGCCTGTGAGCCACTACTATTGTGGTTCTGTTAACACTTACTCTGTCAAGTGCATCTTGCACCACTTTTTCAGACTCAGCATCAAGTGCACTTGTGGCTTCATCTAGTAGTAATAATTTTGGACTCTTCACTATGGCTCTTGCAATTGCCACCCGTTGCTTCTGCCCTCCAGATAGTTGAATCCCTCTCTCCCCTACTACTGTATCATACCCCTGCATATGTTGTTTTTTCAAGAATTTAGAACCTTATCCTTATGCATTTGGTGTTTAGTTTCGATAACTAAGTAATCGAAATCTTGCAATACACATTTTGTTAGTCAAGGTTCAAGAACAGATTCAGCTCATTGAATGCTGTGTAGTTTACCACTTTACCTGCTGCAAACTGCTAATGAACTTGTGAGCATTTGCCAGTTCTGCTGCTGCTATAATTTCAGCCTCTGTTGCATCTCCTCCCTTTCCATATGCAATATTGGCTCTAATGGTGTCATTGAATAACACAGGCTCCTGGCTTACCAGGCCCATCTGTTGTCTAAACCATTTAAGTTGTAGCTTTTGGATTTCTGTTCCATCCAGTGTAATGTGACCTGAGTCTGGGTCATAAAATCTTTGCAACAGTGAGATCATTGTTGATTTTCCACTTCCACTTTCTCCAACCAGTGCTACTGTCTGATTTTCATCAGGATAATCAAACTCTTAGATTCTCCCTAAAGAAAGTCCTAGATGGAAAAATCATGTCTTCCTATGAGAATTATGCATGAAAACGATGTATCGATTGGTAAGTTACCTGTCCTGAATGAATGCTCAAGGAAAGATCTCTGAATATATGAACATTAGGCCTGCTTGGATACTTGAAAGTGACATGGTGGAACCCAATCTCTCCCTTCACATCTTGTAATGTCATTCCGGACTCATTGCTAGGGTCTATTATTGATTTCTGATCAAGAATAGCAAAGATAGAAGCAGCAGAACTTTTTGCTTTACTCACACCTGGGGCCATGAAGCTAGCTTGAGATAATGCTACCGCTGCCATTGTGAGAGAAAAAAATACCTGAAAATAAGGAAAGGAAATGTTTAATGCTAGATGAATAATGTGATGAACTTAGAACTTAAATTATCTGTAAGAGAAATTTGCTTATTCTTTTTTAATAGCATTTGACATATGAGATAAGTTAAAAGTACATGGCAACCAATTTAGGATATAACTTACACGGAAAACCTCTGAGATTGTTGTTTTGCCATTCTGAACAAGTTGGGCTCCGGCATAAAAACTGCATGCATAGACAGAGAACAGAAGGAAGAGCGATAAACCAAAACCAGTTCCGCTGACTAAACCCTGCCTTATTCCTGTCTGGAAAGGTCCTTCACATTTCTTCTGGTATAACTCCATCACCTTCTCTTCAGCACTGAAAGCTGAAACTGTTCTAATATTCCCTACTGCATCATTTGCTACTTGACTTGCTTCCTCATATAGTTTCTATCAAATATAAAAAGCACAGTAACATCATATCAAATGGTTGTTACTTGTTGGTACTAATTAAATATAGAAACAAAGACATAGTAAATGAGTATGAGTCAATAATGTATCCTCTTTGAGTACATGTAGAAAGAGTCATGCTACATTTATACATAGAAAAACCCATCTTTTTCTGTTATAATATAAAACCATTGTTGTATCTTCACCTTATTATTGGTTCATGACATAGTGTGTTTAGAGTTAGATCCTTGTTGCCCCTACTATTCTAATAAAAAGTTGAATTTCCGCACAAGGTAGGTGAACTTGTGCGTTGCCCACACTTACGCCCAATCAGCTCTTGCTTAAGGGGCTAGAAAGAAAATATAAAACCATTCATGTGTCTTCATCCAGCAGCTTAAGCTTTTGCAATAGTCGGTTCATGACACTTCCATTAAATTTACCTTTGGATATAAATAAGGTAAGACCAGGACTTCTCTGTAAAATCCACATGCAATCAAATGGCTTTGCACAATGGTTGTCTTTTCTGGTTTATTCATAAAACATTTTCCATACAAAAATGGGCATAGAAATTGATGTGATTACTTCAAAATCAGATTATATTTACATCCAAAGTTTTCAGTCACCCTATCCCTACTATGTCCTAAAAAAACATGTATTTCCAAGGTTTCATACTAATAGTCGATAGTTTGATGTCAGTAAGTCACAAACCTTTGCATCTGTGCTGAATCCTTGCATGGACCTGATTTGCAGATATCCGTTTACTAATAGTAGAGGTAGCAAAACAAGAATGATGAGAGACAGCTGCCAGTTTGCCTCAAAGGCAATTACCAAGGCTGTAATTGCTGTACCAATATCTTGAACCAGCAAACCAAGTGCATCCCCAACCAAAGTTCGAATAGAAGCAGCATCAGTTGACAGCCTCGCTCCGAGTTCTCCACTTGAATGCTCAGCTTTATCAAACCAGCCTACTTCCATGTGAATTATTTTCTCAAAACACATTAATCGGACCCTTTTTATCAGCTTAGAACCAGCAACAGCAAAAAAATAGGTCCTCAATGGATAAAATAAGAAGGAAGCCACACTAATGACAACAAATATTAATGCCCAAAACTTTGAGTCTTTGCGGAGTTCATCTGCGGGCTCAAAGAAAGTATCTATCATCATAGAGACAAGAAGTCCCACAGCAGGTAGTATTGCCCCATTTGCTGCAGCTGCTAGACTCCCTATGAGTAACATTGGGATTTCAGGCTTGTTAAGATAAGCAAGGCGGAGAATTGGGACATCTGAAGGTGGATCTGCTGTTGCTGAAGGAAGAACTTCAGGCTCTCCTTCTGATGCTTCCGTGAGACCAAGCGTGGTAGGCATAGTATTGGATATTCTGAATGAGTGATGAATGCTTTTTGCAATTCCAGATGATCCCCGACTTAAAGACCGAGGGAAAGAAATCCGCTGGCTTGATTCTCTACCAGAGTCTATGTAGTTTTCTAGCCTGTCAATGTCATTTTCACCATGCTGTTCTGTCTCCCTTTTAACTTCTTGCAACCCAATGAGCTGGCTATAAGCTCCATCTGGATCATTAGTGAGCTCAGCATGTGTGCCTAATCAGTTAAAAGAGATGAGAATGCAGTGTTCCATATGTCAGGAAAAATGGAGATGTGTTTGTGTGGAGAGAGGTTTGAAAGCAAATTGCCATGCTGAGTTTCATTTCTGTGGCAACTTAGTATCTATACCTTTTTCTACTACTTTTCCTTGATGAATGACGGCAATGATATCAGCATTTCTTATTGTGCTTAGACGATGGGCAACAATGATCGTTGTTCGGTTTATCATGATTCTGTCTAGTGTCTCTTGTACCACTCTTTCAGACTCGGCGTCAAGTGCACTTGTAGCTTCATCAAGGAGTAGAATTCTTGGATCTCTCAGAATTGCTCTTGCTATAGAAATTCTTTGCTTTTGACCTCCGGAAAGCTGAGTTCCATGTTCGCCAACCATTGTGTCAAGTCCCTAAATTCATTATCTTACAAAATGAGTTATGGAATCCATTAAATGAACACACACATCTTCAGTATTGTGGAATTTGAAACTGAATTATTGTAAAAGCAAAGGAACATATATAGCATAATTCACAAGATGAGGAAGAATTGATTGCTCACATGGGGAAATTTATCTATGAATTTTGTAGCATTAGCAAGCTCTGCTGCAGCTATGATTTCTTCATCTGTTGCTCCATCCTTACCATAGGCAATGTTCTCTTTAATGCTACAAGCAAAGAGGACGGGTTCCTGGCTGACAAGTCCTATTTTCTGTCTGATCCATTTTAGTTGAAATTCTCTGAGGTTGATACCGTCAATGAGGACTTCACCAGCTTGTGGATCGTAAAATCTCTCTATCAAACTGATAACTGTTGTTTTCCCACTCCCACTTTGCCCTACCAAAGCTGCAGTAGTGCCACTCGATATCGAAAACGAAAATCCATTGAATATCAGTTCATCTGGTCTTGTAGGATAACTAAAACAAACCTCCCTAAGTTCTACATCTCCAAAAATATCATCTAGCTGCAGACCAGCAGTGTCATAAACATCAATATCTGGCTGCTTATTTATTGTCTCAAACATTTTAAAGGCAGCAACTTTTCCTGCAGCTGATGCAGTTAAGATTGGAAATGCCTGCCCCAGAGACCTGTAAAATGAAATTAGCTCAGAAATGTGATGTGTGAAAGCTTGGGAGAGAGGGTTGTAGGATATGGAATGATACATCCACAATATTGAAAGTAACTTACAAGGAACCAGTCAACATTGCAAAAAATGCACCCATTACTTGGCCTCCGGTATAACCTTTCTCTAGTACCATCTTCCCTCCAAACCATACAGCCATAGCATATGTGCAGTGAACAAATAAACGAACTGAACCTAGGCCTAAACCAGTAGCCAAACCTTCTTGCACTCCAGTTCTGTAAGCTTTAGTTAAGGATTGATTGTATTGAGCTATAGCTTGGTTCTCACCGGTAAACGATGCAACCTGCATTGAAGGAATGTGTATCCTTTATATACTGTTCTGTTCACTAGAAACATGAGAAGGAATAGTAATGAAAAGATTGCATTGGCATACAGTTCGAATTGAACCAATTGTCCTCTCCACTGTAGCAGCTGCTTCAGCATATGCTGCTTGTCCACGTGATGCCATCTTTGCGAAAGCAATGCTCATTAATGATCCGGATAGGACAAGAAGTGGAAGAGAAGATAGAAGAACAAGGGTTAGAAGCCAGCCCTTGATGAATGCCATGATTAAACCTCCTAAAAAAGATGCCACATACTGTATGAATTTTCCTACCTGAGATTATATCAGCCAAAAAGGAGGAAGAAAACGTTATCTTTAAATTTTGTTTCATCATAGTTGGATGAGATGGTGATGATATCGGATGGTGCATTGATACCTTCTCAGCCATGGCATCTTGAATAAGAACTGTGTCACCTGACATCCTTTCAACAACCTCACCATTGTTCATTTCCTTGTCAAAGAAGCTGATATCTTGCCGTAGTATTGCTTTGAGGTATAAGGCTCTTATTCTTGCAGCTTGTCTCTCCCCAGTGATAACCCAGCAAGCCACCTCTGGAAGATTAACTCTTGTTAGTTTTACATTAAGCTCAATTATATTTATATCAAGATGTCTTAAGCTAGAGAATTTGGCGTTCTTACGCAAAAACGCTGCGAAAAAGGCGCATACACCCAGGACTGCAAACTTCAAAGATGCCTGAGCATGAAAAGAACCATGATGGAGATTATAACATATAAATGAGGAGAATTTGAAACTCATTGTTCCCTTCAAACTAACTATAATTCTGGTTGAATTAAATTCAATACGACTCCATCTCGCACTACTTTCGTATCTTCTTATCATTATCATTATCAATACCATTCTTCATAAAGTAGGGCTAGTTGCTATTACCTTGGAAACTTCATGAACTACTTGTTTAGTGTTAACATTTCCTCCAAATGCGTCAATTGAATCTCCAATGAGTATAGTCATTAAGGGTATGGAGATTCCATTCCCAACAGCACTTATTGTCCCAACAAACATCAGAAAATAATCCCAAGAATCTGCAAATGAGAAAAGCTTATGAAAGGGTACTGTTCTGTTGCTATGGTCCTTGGCCTTGTTCTTCTTGGAATCCTTCTGCCTGTCAGCCATTTCTTGGGTATTTTCAGGACCTAGAACTGATGAATCACTTGTTGATCTTGTCATTTCAGTGGAAGTAATATCTCCATCAAATCTTTCCTCAGCCACCATTGAATTCTTGTTACAGCTTTCAAACACCACTAGAAAACAGCTGCAGAAGAAGGATAACCGGTTTGAGTTAGTTTTTTCCATCAAAAGTCAACACTGATGTGAGATATAATTCCTTAGATGTCAAGAACTTCAATAGCTACATAATATGGAAACTAGTTGACTTAACTAAATTCAACAGTGGAGAGATTCAGTGGAATGAAAATTGAGGTGACAGAAAACATAAGTTAGCAGTGAAACCAGAATAGGATGGCAGGTATGCAAAACCAATATGTGTGATCAAAGCACATTCAAAACAAAAACATATACTAGAGCATGTGTTGTTGTCAACTTGTCATTGTTATTTTCTGACAAAACTAAAAGCCAAAAATAAACTTCTTAGGAAGCTTGAGGTAGAATTGCTTCTTGCCTTCTCAGAATGATGGCAAGGTGACACTACAAAGCAACAGGAGAATGAAGGAAAACTATAAGATTGGTGGAAACGAGTTGGCAATATAGCCTAGCATTGGAAGCTAAACTTGGGTTGTCTTTAAATCATGGATAAAGTGAAAGAAAAAGAACAGAATTAGATGCCCATTACCATAAACAAAGCTAACAATTTATGTATCACTCAAATGCACCATGGAACAACCTGAGTTCTTTGATATGATTTTTTTTATGTATTTGGAGAGTATTACACTAACCCTCTAAAAACATAACACGTGGAGACGTTTTTTTGGTTTGATACAAATATCATCCATGGGAGACAATCATGTTCGAGCCATGAATATCCACATACTGGTGGTAACGTGCGTTTTTTCCATACAAAGGACTCGAACACGAGACCTTATTTAAGTGGAATAAACCAGCCACCCGTCGGTAATACATGAAGATCATAATCATCCTTTGAATTAATTATAAAATATTACATAATAAAATTGAGATCAAATTTCAAAAGTAATATTATTCTAAACTGTCTAAGAATTTGTCATCTGATTTCTGCCACTTTAATGGATATGGCTGTTGTGGTTTAGTGAAGCAGGTGTACGGCATCATTCTCTTGTCAAATAATTCAGTATGGTTAAATAAGTGTAATGTTGAATTTAACAGTTGAAACTCTAAATTTCTGAAGCAAAAAATCAGCTATTTAAGTTTTTTTATCAAGAAAATGTTTGAGTCTAAACAAATGGATCTCACATGAAATTTGAGCTTGTGATTACTAACCAAAAAATTAATGACCCTTATATCCAGGGCCACTGATTACTGGAAATGCTTATTTTAACTTTTGATCTTGAAGACATATGGATGTCACATGGAATTTGAGCTTGTGATTATAAACAAAAAGATTACTGATACCTATATCCTGGATCACTGTTAACTGGAAATACTTATGAATTTGAGTTTGAAGATAAATAAAGTTAGAAGATTATTTTCTCTCTTTTCAACTGCAAATAAATATCTATGCACAAAGGTTAGACCATGCAAAATTTGACCTTGCAATGAAATTCAAAATCTCTTTTTGGACCCTTTGCTAACAACTTGCACTTGAACAAATATTGGATTCAAAATCCAGGTTGTATTTATTTTTTCCACAGTTTTCTTCCCATTCTTTGTGGACTCTTCCTTTAAATGCTACTATGAAAAGTTGAAAACCTATACATTTATGTATAAGTATACCTAGGTCCTAGGCAGAATCTCTGTATAACATACTGAGCCTAGATACCCATTTGTTTATGCTAAGGTTAATAATTGAATGGTATCCCATTAAAGAGACAGACTCATTTGTTGAACAGCTCAATTTATAATTTCCAATTTTCCCTGCTACGGTTGTTTTTATTTTTTGTCCTTTGCTACTCTATATTTATGCTAGTAATTTGGCTCAAGATACCTGGGACCACGTGATGTTTGCTAAATAAAATTATCTCTATGGTGTATTTTCCAAATATCATAATCTAATACTGATTTGAGATGACAAATTTTCATGATAATTTAAGCATATAGTTACAGATTCATAACGTACAAGCTTTGCTGATATAATATTTGGTTGGTATTAATTTCAAGTGTACGACAGCTACGTCTAGCATCTTTAAAGGGTGAGCAACGTGAGAAGATCACAAAGAAAAAACCCTATAAACGTACCATAAAAATATACAATATGGTAGCTTCTTCTTGAGCCATACACAAGTAAGGTATACTTTTGAATGAGATAAGAAGCATATTTTCTTCTTCTCAAGTATGCATAGAAAAATAAAATGATTCTGTGGTTAGATAATTTAATTAGAAAATGAATAGATAATTATGTGGTCCTAAATCCTAATTGATTGGGGCTACACAAGTTGTAGAATTTAATTTGATTCTCAATGAGTGTGATTCTGTTACAATGCAAGTAACAAGCAATAATCTCCTGCCCAATCATATAATTACAGTTTATTTTGTTGATTTGATTTTAGCTACTGAAAATTTTCTCTTTTGGTTATCAATTTTACCCTTTGAGACACTGTTAGGATATAAAATACCCTAACAGCAATCAGTCTTGGCACAGAGAATAGGAAACTGAAAATAAGTTCTGGAATTAACTTAAAAGGAACCAAGAAGTGTGAACCTACTTCCAAGGGAAAATCCCTTCTAAGGGTAAAACCTTTTACAAACTCTAATAATCAAATCCTCCTACTAACCTATTGAGATAACTCCTATTTACACTAAACTTAACCCTACTAATGAGATAATAAGACACCCCATCTTAATTAATAAAAAACAGACTAAATAGACTCAGCCAAACAGACCCATGAACCCACTAACAGTACTAATAGATAAAACCAGCCCAGGCTCAAATGCCTCAAGCCCATTTGCCCCAGGCCCATTCGCCCCAAGCCCATTCTCTTGGATCCTAACATAGATAAAATGACAAGTTTTGGCCACATTTAGTTTTTCCTTAACACACCAGCAAGATTTTGTTAGGCTAAACTCACTGCAAAATGGTAATTTAATTACTCACTTTTTTCTTCCTGACTTCCTCATAAACTGATTTAACCAATTTTTCTTTTTTCTTCCTGACTTCCTCATAACATGCTTAGCTATCATCTCAACTCCAACCACTTTAGCATTGTTTGTCTCTATTGTGTCATTCATCTAGTACACACAACCTCAAGGCGAGTGTGTTCTGCATAGTTCATGAGTGAGTGACCATATCTTGGGCAAGATTTTGAAGTAAAAAGGTAATGCAAATGTGAATGATATACGTAAGAATCATTTATTGAATAAAAAAATAAACAATCAAACCTTTTATTTCACTATTTCTTTCAAGAAAACAAAATTACAAATTACACATAAATAAAGCATTTGGAGCTTGACTAATCATTGAGAACGGTTAATATATATCCTAAGCATCTTGTTTTACTCTGATAATAAAAGCTGCAACAAGCTGAAGGGGAGTCTAAGATGAAGAAGCACTTGTGTGCAATGCTACTAAAGAAGCATAGTTACCACCCTTACGGAGTAACGTTTCATGCTTTCCTTTCTCTGCTATGACCCCATTCTTAACTACTGCAATTAAATCTGCACCCTTAATAGTTGATAACCTATGAGCCACTACTATTGTGGTTCGGTCCACCATAACACGGTCAAGTGCATCCTGAACTACCCTTTCAGACTCCGCATCAAGTGCACTGGTTGCTTCATCTAGTAGTAATATCTTAGGATTCTTCACTATAGCTCGCGCAATTGCCACACGCTGCTTCTGTCCACCAGATAATTGAACTCCTCGCTCCCCTACTATTGTGTCATAACCCTGCATATATAATATATTCATCTCAAGAATTTAGACCTGTATTCATGTCAAAATAACTAATTCAGAAGTTTAAAGATGTACACTACAATTTACCTGCTGCAAACTACTGATGAAGTTGTGAGCATTTGCTAGTTCTGCTGCAGCTATAATTTCAGCTTCTGTTGCATCTCCTCCCTTTCCATATGCAATATTGGCTCTAATGGTGTCATTGAACAGCACAGGCTCTTGGCTTACCAGGCCCATCTGTTGCCTTAGCCACTTCACTTGCAGCCTTTGGATTTCTTTTCCATCCAGTGTAATGTGACCTGAGTCTGGGTCATAAAATCTTTGTAGTAATGAGATCACTGTTGATTTTCCACTTCCACTTTCTCCAACCAGTGCTACTGTCTGATTTGTATCAATATAATCAAGCTTTAGGCAGAAAAATATAGAGTAGTCTACTGGATAAGATGTACAAATTAGAAAATTACCTTGCCGCTGTGAATGGTCAAGCAAAGATCTCTAAATATTTGAACATCAGGTCTGGTAGGATACTTGAAACTGACATGGTTTAACTCAATTTCTCCCTTGACTTGTTCCAATGTCATTCCAGATTCATCACTGGGGTCTATTTGCGACTTTCGATCTAGAATAGCAAAGATGGAAGCAGCTGCACTTTTTGCTTTAGTCGAATCTGGGGCCAAGGACCCAGATTGTGAGATTCCTATAGCTGCCATGCTGAGGGCAAAAAAGACCTGCAAATCAGGAAACAAAATCATCAAATATGAGAAGAATAGTGATAGAATGTCTGACATAATGAACAAGTTAGGAGAGTAACTTAAACGGAAAACATCTGAGAATGTTGTTTTGCCATCCTCTACAAGACGAGCTCCAGCATATAAACTGCAGGCATAAACTGCATACAACACGAAGAAAGATACCCCAAAACTAATTCCACTAACTATCCCTCGCCTTATGCCTGTCTTAATTGGTCCCTCACATCTTTCCTGGTATAACTCCATCACCTTTTCTTCAGCACAGAAAGAAGCAACTGTTCTTATACTCCCAACAGCATCATTCGCCACTTGACTTGCTTCCTCATACAATTTCTGTCCAGCAAAAATATTGTTAGTATTCAAAATTTACCTAGTTCAAAAACATGCTTCCTCATCAAGTAATTTTTCTTCTTAGTATGATGTCAAAAGTTGTGTTAAGAAATTGATCTGATTACTTTCATTCAGGTTCAGAACTCCACTTCCCCTCAAGTTAAAAACACAGATATTTTCATATTCATTCACTATATCAGTTGTTTGATTAATGAAAGTCAAGAATCGAGAACAAACCTTTGAATCTCCACTGAACCCTTGCAAGAACTTCAACTGAAAATATCCATTTAATCCTAACAGATGTACCAAGGCAAGGATTACAAGAGCAAGCTGCCAGCTGGCTACAAAAGCAATTACCAAGCCAGCTATTGCAGTAGCAATATTTTGAACCAGCAAACCAAGCGCATCCCCAACCAAACCCCGAATGGAAGCTGCATCAGTAGAGAGTCTTGCTCCAAGTGCTCCGCTTGAATGCTCAGCTTCATCAAACCAACTAACTTCCATGTAAACTAGTTTTTCAAAACACATTCCCCGGATTCTTTGGATCAACTTACCACCAGCAACACCAAAAAAGTAGAATCTACATGGAAAAATTATTAACGACGCCACACCAAGGCCAACGAATACTAGTGCCCAAACTTTTGAATCTTTGCGAAGTTCATCAGCTGGCTCGTAGAATATACTTATCATTTTGGAAAGCAAGAGCCCAAAAACAGGTAATATTACTCCATTTAACACTGCAGCTATAATCCCTACCAGTATGACTGGAATCTCAGGCTTGTTTAAATAGGCCAGGCGATAAAGAGGCACTTCTGGTGGCGAAGAAACTTCTGAAGGGGAAGCTTGAGATCCTCCACCATCTGGTTCCAAGAAACCAACTGTTGGGGGTATGCCATATGAAGCTGAGAATGAGTGATGACCACTGTTTCCAATTCCAGATGACCTTTGGCTTATAGATGCTGAGGAAAAAGATCTTTGGCTTGATATTCTTCCAGATTGCACTGTACTTTCTGGCTTGTCTGCTTCATTTTTAACATTCTGTTCTGATCCCCTTATTTCTTGCAGTCTAATGAGCTGGCTGTAGGCTCCATCAGGATCCCTGGTGAGCTCAGCATGTGAACCTGATCAATTGAAAAATATAAGAATGCAATAAGGTATGTAAGCAGTTCGATTAAATGCTTTCTAACTTCTAAGAATTTTGAATGGAGAAATTAGATTTCTATTACAACATCATGTGTTTACCTCTTTCAACAATTTTTCCTTGATGAATAACAGCAATTAACAGAAGAAGAAGATCATAAATGTGGAATGTGTAAAAACCAACTTTTAATCCTTTCAAGATTAGTTGTTCCCACACAGAAGCTACTCGTAGTATCTACTTAAAGAATCACTTCCCCTCCAAACGTGAAATCCTACACTAGTCTACTGCCTACAAATTCACAGTAAAAACTCCCAGAACCATTTCTCACCCCAAAAAGCTACTACTCCTAAGTCGTACATAATCATTCACAACAATGAGCAAGTATGTTGAAAGTTCAAACATTTCATTCGACCAGTAACTACAATAAGAGAATCTGAATTGTGAAAAAAACCAGGTTTTCATATAAAACAAAGTGGGTATTGAGAAATATGTCAACTTTTCATGAAATTGTGACAGAAACCGATGGACAGTACGAAGACCAAGTGGCAGAAGGGATTGCAAGATGTAGAACAACAGATTATGTGGTTTAAGGGGAAAACTAAGGAAAATGAAAAATCAAAGGATCACAATAATTGCTGCAGAGACTGATAATAAAGAAACCTCCTTTTTCACGAACCGCCCCAAGAGCTAGGAGGAGGAGGAGGAGGAGGAGGAGGAGCCACTGAGTGTAAGAGGAGGGGAAGCAACCCTCTTCTTTAGTTCATGAATCATGATGTATTAACTTTTACTTTTAAAAGAGATTTAAAACTCATCAGAGACATTTTTATCTAACAAAGATAAAAATGAGTTATAAAAGGTTATGGCCCTCAGGCCCTCTCCATTCCTCTCATTTGTTTTTTTATTTTAAAAATTTAATCAAACAAACTAGCATGTGGTTTAATGGAGGTTTTTTATTTATTTATATTTATATGTATTGTTCATGAAGATAATCATGTTCGAGCTGTGTTCAAAAAAATTAGAATTGAGACATCTGTTTAAACTAGAACAATCTCGTATTAGTCAATTTAATTTACGTACTTAAATTCTTAATTTCACAATAATAGTGGGAAGCCTCAAATATTTGCTATAATTATCTAAAACTTAAGTGACATTCATAAGTAAGTAGACACATTTTGGTTAAAAGAAAGTTTGAACATGTTAAAGTTTGAGAGAATATGTTGTGCTAGCACTGCACTTGCCTTGAGAATATGATACTATCATATAGAAAAAGAGATGAGAGATAACATAGCTTATTTGCAATTTTGATACCATGAGTAGGATTTTATTCAACTCATATATAGACAACATAGTATAAAAGAGCTCAACACAAAATAAAAAGATAAGGAGATAAATGATCTTTTTGCCTCATACCCCTTTTAGGAGAAAATTAAAATATGGGTTCCATCAACCATAATAGAGAAAGGCACTATGTCACACGATTCATAATAAGATTTACCCATTTTTCCCTAACACAAGATGTTGGAATGTGGATTGAAGAAAATTCCATTTAACTCTATTATAGACTTTTGTCATATCCAACTTTAGGGCTATAACTCTTTTTCTACATTTTTTTTCTACATATAATGAAAACATTTAAAAGCAATTACGATATTCTCTCTAATAAGCGGGATGAGCACAAAAGCATTTTAATGCTCACTAACAATATCCTCAAGGATATGTTTAGTCAATTAGCAAATTACTATTATCGCAAATTTGAAAATGACAAGCATGAGAGGGGTTCATAATTTTGGGTATGAGAATATTAAGCGTTTGATTTATAGAACACGAGGATGGGAGTTCTGTTTGGCGCCACCCCAATTGCGGTGGCGCCACCCCCCATTGTAGTAAAATACCATTTTACCCCTTTTAAAATAAAAAACCCTAACATATCCTTCTTCTTCCTAATTACTTCATCTTCTACTTTCTTCTCACCACCCCCTTTTCCTCTTCTCTCAACCATCCGTCCACCACCCCCTTCATCTCCTCAACACCATTCTCACCATCATCCTCTTCCTCTTCTCTCCACCATTCTCACCCCCATTCTCACCCCTATTCCCTTTCGAAACTAATCTTCACCACCACCTCTCTCCAAAATCTCACCCCATTCCTTCCCCTTCTCTATTTCGTTCGTTACTTTATTTTCCGACTTTTAGTTCGCACTTATAAGTGCGAATCAATCTCTGTAAAAAAATCGCACTTATAGGTGCGAAATAGTATTTTTTTATTTTTTTTATTTTTTTTTATTTTTCAAAAAGTGTATCGCACTTGTAGGTGCGAAATTTGCCTCCAAATCGCACTTATAGGTGCGAAATAGTATTTTTTTTATTTTTTTTCAAAGTGTATCGCACCTACAAGTGCGAAATTTGCCTCCAAATCGCACTTATAAGTGCGAAATAGTATTTAAAATTATTTTTTTAATATTTCTAGCCCTGAAAAATGAATTTCTGACAGTCTCGGATGGCGACGGGCTGAACTACAAAGTTGAAGAGAAAAAAAAAGTAATTGGACGCTTATCGCTTCGCCATAAGCTCGATGTCCCGAGCCCAAATTCCATCGTTTGCTATTTTTTTTTTAATTTTTGAAAACAAAATATTTCATCATAAATTCCTAAATATGTCAACTAGACTAACTGTGGTGGTCCCATAATTTTTAAAAATCATTTGGTGTCTTTTTTGAATTTTTTTAGATGTTTTTCTCAAATTTTTAATATGAAATCGCACTTCAAGGTGCGAAAGTTGTCTCAAAATCGCACTTAAAGGTGCGACCAAATAAAATACATGAAAAAAATAATATCTAACACATATATGCACTTTTAAGTGCGATTTTGAAGAATATTTCCCACATACAAGTGCGAATATTAACCAGAACGCGTCGAAAACTTCAGAATTCATTTTTTCTTTGACATATATTAACCCACTTTAGGTTATGACTTGTCCCTTTCGTATGGGGGAAGAAAAATTGGGGGAGTGATGAGTTGAAGGGGGTAGGGGTGAGGTTTTGGAAAAAAAACCATTTTTGTATAAATTTTTTTTTTTGAAAAAAAGGGAATTTGGTATTTTTGAAAAATGGGGGTGGCGCCACCCGCAATTGGGGTGGTGCTAAACGCAACTCCCCACGAGGATGCTTCACCATTGATAATCTAAAGGATAAAATCCAATGTTCTAAAAACCAGATTGATCGCTTAATCGGTTCAAGGTTGAATGATGGAACTAGAATTAAAACGGTATTTAAATAATATTTTCAATATTATTTACTATAATATGTGATATATTTACAGAATATATTAAGAAATTTCAACTAATTATCGGTTGTTCATCTTAACTTATATATTTATATGATAAAAATAAATAATAAAGGGATAAAAATATTTTCAAAATAAAAAAAAGCAAAATAAATAATTGGTCAGTTCAATATATTCGATTTTCATCACCCGTTCTTGATCGACTCTCATCGATTTTAGACTAGTTCAACTGTATCTTGACAAATTCTAACTGGTTCTTGAATCAACTGATTTTTTCAGCTAATCCAACCGGTTTGATCGATTGATCAGTCCGATTTTTAGTACAATGATAAAATCGGTTGCATGTGGGAAGCCTAAGGTTAAAACTTGATCTCCCACAATATTCATAAGTGCATTTTTTTGGTCTGTGACGAATTTCGCCACCCGTTCGAGAAACAGTTGCATGTGCCTCCCAACAAATGTCTTTCCCGTTATTTGAATTTATGTTTTCATCTTTACAAGGGTCTAGCTTGTTTACTACTAAATCAACATCTAATTGGTATAAGTACATTATCATAATCTCAACTAATATTTATCAATTAACAATTCTAATCATTAAGGTATCTCACATCATAAAAACGGGTCTTGTTTGGCCAACACCTAATGTACCATATGCGCTGCGTTCTTCAATTAATTCAACAAATTCACTTTACAAGAACAATCTCCTAACAAATATTAGATTTGCTTCTCATCAATATCATCAGGGGCTAATGGGAGCAAACAAATGCCATAAACATTGGATGTGTACAGTGCAACTGGATGCTGAGACAAGTTTCCGCTCAATCTCTCTCTCTGTGTGATTGTAATTGTAGTTGTTATTGTAATTTTAATTGTAATTCTGATGGTAATTGTGAGTTCAGATTTTAGAATTTAGATGTTTGTGTGAGTTACTCACATTAAGGATCATGAAATGAAAGCGTTACCTTTGATACCCTTTAAGAAATTTGTAATCAAGTCTTAAACAAAGTTACATTGCATAGAAATAATGCCATAAAAAAGAGATTAAGAAACCCTCAGAAAATAGGTGCAATGAGCTCAAAGAGTCTAAGATGAAGTAGCACTTCTGTGCAGTGCCACTAAGGAAGCATAGGTACCACCCTTGTTGAGCAGAGTTTCATGCTTTCCTTTCTCTGCAATGACTCCATTTTTAACCACAGCAATTGAATCTGCACCCTTAACAGTAGATAGCCTGTGAGCCACTACTATTGTGGTTCTGTTAACACTTACTCTGTCAAGTGCATCTTGCACCACTTTTTCAGACTCAGCATCAAGTGCACTTGTGGCTTCATCTAGTAGTAATAATTTTGGACTCTTCACTATGGCTCTTGCAATTGCCACCCGTTGCTTTTGCCCTCCAGATAGTTGAATCCCTCTCTCCCCTACTACTGTATCATACCCCTGCATATGTTGTTTTTTCAAGAATTTAATTTAGAACCTTATCCTTATGCATTTGGTGTTTAGTTTCGATAACTAAGTATTCGAAATCTTGCAATACACATTTTTGTTAGTCAAGGTTTAAGAACAGATTCAGCTCATTGAATGCTGTGTAGTTTACCACTTTACCTGCTGCAAACTACTAATGAACTTGTGAGCATTTGCCAGTTCTGCTGCTGCTATAATTTCAGCCTCTGTTGCATCTCCTCCCTTTCCATATGCAATATTGGCTCTAATGGTGTCATTGAATAACACAGGCTCCTGGCTTACCAGGCCCATCTGTTGTCTAAACCATTTAAGTTGTAGCTTTTGGATTTCTGTTCCATCCAGTGTAATCTGACCTGAATCTGGGTCATAAAATCTTTGCAACAGTGAGATCATTGTTGATTTTCCACTTCCACTTTCGCCTACAAGAGCGACTGTCTGATTTTCATCAGGATAATCAAACTTAGATTCTCCCTAAAGAAAGTCCTAGATGGAAAAATCATGTCTTCCTATGATAAGTTACCTGTCCTGAATGAATGCTCAAGGAAAGATCTCTGAATATATGAACATTAGGCCTGCTTGGATACTTGAAAGTGACATGGTGGAACCCAATCTCTCCCTTCACATCTTGTAATGTCATTCCGGACTCATTGCTAGGGTCTATTATTGATTTCTGATCAAGAATAGCAAAGATAGAAGCAGCAGAACTTTTTGCTTTACTCACACCTGGGGCCATGAAGCTAGCTTGAGATAATGCTACCGCTGCCATTGTGAGAGAAAAAAATACCTGAAAATAAGGAAAGGAAATGTTTAATGCTAGATGAATAATGTGATGAACTTAGAACTTAAATTATCTGTAAGAGAAATTTGCTTATTCTTTTTTAATAGCATTTGACATATGAGATAAGTTAAAAGTACATGGCAACCAATTTAGGATATAACTTACACGGAAAACCTCTGAGATTGTTGTTTTGCCATTCTGAACAAGTTGGGCTCCGGCATAAAAACTGCATGCATAGACAGAGAACAGAAGGAAGAGCGATAAACCAAAACCAGTTCCGCTGACTAAACCCTGCCTTATTCCTGTCTGGAAAGGTCCTTCACATTTCTTCTGGTATAACTCCATCACCTTCTCTTCAGCACTGAAAGCTGAAACTGTTCTAATATTCCCTACTGCATCATTTGCTACTTGACTTGCTTCCTCATATAGTTTCTATCAAATATAAAAAGCACAGTAACATCATATCAAATGGTTGTTACTTGTTGGTACTAATTAAATATAGAAACAAAGACATAGTAAATGAGTATGAGTCAATAATGTATCCTCTTTGAGTACATGTAGAAAGAGTCATGCTACATTTATACATAGAAAAACCCATCTTTTTCTGTTATAATATAAAACCATTGTTGTATCTTCACCTTATTATTGGTTCATGACATAGTGTGTTTAGAGTTAGATCCTTGTTGCCCCTACTATTCTAATAAAAAGTTGAATTTCCGCACAAGGTAGGTGAACTTGTGCGTTGCCCGCACTTACGCCCAATCAGCTCTTGCTTAAGGGGCTAGAAAGAAAATATAAAACCATTCATGTGTCTTCATCCAGCAGCTTAAGCTTTTGCAATAGTCGGTTCATGACACTTCCATTAAATTTACCTTTGGATATAAATAAGGTAAGACCAGGACTTCTCTGTAAAATCCACATGCAATCAAATGGCTTTGCACAATGGTTGTCTTTTCTGGTTTATTCATAAAACATTTTCCATACAAAAATGGGCATAGAAATTGATATGATTACTTCAAAATCAGATTATATTTACATCCAAAGTTTTCAGTCACCCTATTCCTACTATGTCCTAAAAAAATATGTATTTCCAAGGTTTCATACTAATAGTTGATAGTTTGATGTCAGTAAGTCACAAACCTTTGCATCTGTGCTGAATCCTTGCATGGACCTGATTTGCAGATATCCGTTTACTAATAGTAGAGGTAGCAAAACAAGAATGATGAGAGACAGCTGCCAGTTTGCCTCAAAGGCAATTACCAAGGCTGTAATTGCTGTACCAATATCTTGAACCAGCAAACCAAGTGCATCCCCAACCAAAGTTCGAATAGAAGCAGCATCAGTTGACAGCCTCGCTCCGAGTTCTCCACTTGAATGCTCAGCTTTATCAAACCAGCCTACTTCCATGTGAATTATTTTCTCAAAACACATTAATCGGACCCTTTTTATCAGCTTAGAACCAGCAACAGAAAAAAAATAGGTCCTCAATGGATAAAATAAGAAGGAAGCCACACTAATGACAACAAATATTAATGCCCAAAACTTTGAGTCTTTGCGGAGTTCATCTGCGGGCTCAAAGAAAGTATCTATCATCATAGAGACAAGGAGCCCCACAGCAGGTAGTATTGCCCCATTTGCTGCAGCTGCTAGAGTCCCTATGAGTAACACTGGGATTTCAGGCTTGTTAAGATAAGCAAGGCGGAGAATTGGGAAATCTGAAGGTGGATCTGCTGTTGCTGAAGGAAGAACTTTAGGCTCTCCTTCTGATGCTTTCGTGAGACCAAGCGTGGTAGGCATAGTATTGGATATTCTGAATGAGTGATGACTGCTTTTTGCAATTCCAGATGATCCCCGACTTAAAGACCGAGGGAAAGAAATCCGCTGGCTTGATTCTCTACCAGAGTCTATGTAGTTTTCTAGCCTGTCAATGTCATTTTCACCATGCTGTTCTGTCTCCCTTTTAACTTCTTGCAATCTAATGAGCTGGCTATAAGCTCCATCTGGATCATTAGTGAGCTCAGCATGTGTGCCTAATCAGTTAAAAGAGATGAGAATGCAGTGTTCCATATGTCAGGAAAAATGGAGATGTGTTTGTGTGGGAGAGAGGTTTGAAAGCAAATTGCCATGCTGAGTTTCATTTCTGTGGCAACTTAGTATCTATACCTTTTTCTACTACTTTTCCTTGGTGAATGACGGCAATGATATCAGCATTTCTTATTGTGCTTAGGCGATGGGCAACAATGATCGTTGTTCGGTTTATCATGATTCTGTCTAGTGTCTCTTGTACCACTCTTTCAGACTCGGCGTCAAGTGCACTTGTAGCTTCATCAAGGAGTAGAATTCTTGGATCTCTCAGAATTGCTCTTGCTATAGCAATTCTTTGCTTTTGACCTCCGGAAAGCTGAGTTCCATGTTCGCCAACCATTGTGTCAAGTCCCTAAATTCATTATCTTACAAAATGAGTTATGGAATCCATTAAATGAACACACACATCTTCAGTATTGTGGAATTTGAAACTGAATTATTGTAAAAGCAAAGGAACATATATAGCATAATTCACAAGATGAGGAAGAATTGATTGCTCACATGGGGAAATTTATCTATGAATTTTGTAGCATTAGCAAGCTGTGCTGCAGCTATGATTTCTTCATCTGTTGCTCCATCCTTACCATAGGCAATGTTCTCTTTAATGCTACAAGCAAAGAGGATGGGTTCCTGGCTGACAAGTCCTATTTTCTGTCTGATCCATTTTAGTTGAAATTCTCTGAGGTTGATACCGTCAATGAGGACTTCACCAGCTTGTGGATCGTAAAATCTTTCTATCAAACTGATAACTGTTGTTTTCCCACTCCCACTTTGCCCTACCAAAGCTGCAGTAGTGCCACTCGATATCGAAAACGAAAATCCATTGAATATCAGTTCATCTGGTCTTGTAGGATAACTAAAACAAACCTCCCTAAGTTCTATATCTCCAGAAATATCATCTAGCTTCAGACCAGCAGTGTCATAAACATCAATATCTGGCTGCTTATTTATTGTCTCAAACACTTTAAAGGCAGCAACTTTTCCTGCAGCTGATGCAGTTAAGATTGGAAATGCCTTCCCCAGAGACCTGTAAAATAAAATTAGCTCAGAAATGTGATGTGTGACTAATTTTCTTGGAAACCTTGGGAGAGAGGGTTGTAGTATATTGAATGATACATCCACAATATTGAAAGTAACTTACAAGGAACCAGTCAACATTGCAAAAACTGCACCCATTACTTCGCCTCCGGTATAACCTTTCTCTAGTACCATCTTCCCTCCAAACCATACAGCCATAGCATAAGTGCAGTGAACAAATAAACAAACTGAACCTAGGCCTAAACCAGTAGCCAATCCTTCTTGCACTCCAGTTCTGTAAGCTTTAGTTAAGGATTGATTGTATTGAGCTATAGCTTGGTTCTCACCAGTAAACGATGCAACCTGCATTGAAGGAATGTGTATCCTTTATATACTGTTCTGTTAACTAGAAACATGAGAAGGAAAAGTAATGAAAAGATTGGCATACAGTTCGAATTGAACCAATTGTCCTCTCCACTGTAGCAGCTGCTTCAGCATATGCTGCTTGTCCACGTGATGCCATCTTTGCGAAAGCAATGCTCATTAATGATCCGGATAGGACAAGAAGTGGAAGAGAAGATAGAAGAACAAGGGCTAGAAGCCAGCCCTTGATGAATGCCACGATTAAACCTCCTAAAAAAGATGCCACATACTGTATGAATTTTCCTACCTGAGATTATATCAGCCAAAAAGGAGGAAGAAAAAGTTATCAATAAATTTTGTTTCATCATAGTTGGATGAGATGGTGATGATATCGGATGGTGCATTGATACCTTCTCAGCCATGGCATCTTGAATAAGAACTGTGTCACCTGACATCCTTTCAACAACCTCACCATTGTCCATTTCCTTGTCAAAGAAGCTGATATCTTGCCTTAGAATTGCTTTGAGGTATAAGGCTCTTATTCTTGCAGCTTGTCTCTCCCCAGTGATAACCCAGCAAGCCACCTCTGAAGATTGTACGTATAAATAACTCTTGTTAGTTTTACATTAAGCTCAATTATATTTATATCAAGATGTCTTAAGCTAGAGAATTTGGCGTTCTTACGCAAAAACGCTGCGAAAAAGAAGCATACACCCATGACTGCAAACTTCACAGATGCCTGAGCATGAAAAGAACCAAGATGGATTATAACATATAAATGAGGAGAATTTGAAACTCATTGTTCCCTTCAAACTAACTATAATTCTGGTTGAACTAAATTCAATACAACTCCGTCTCGCACTACTTTCATATCTTCCTATCATTATCAATACCATTCTTCATAAAGTAGGGCTAGTTGCTATTACCTTGGAAACTTCATGAACTACTTGTTTAGTGTTAACATTTTCTCCAAGTGCGTCTATTGAATCTCCAATGAGTATAGCCATTAAAGGCATGGAGATTCCATTCCCAACAGCACTTATTGTCCCAACAAACATCAGCAAATAATCCCATGAATCTGCAAATGAGAAAAGCTTATGAAAGGGTACTGTTCTGTTGCTATGGTCCTTGGCCTTGTTCTTCTTGGAATCCTTCTGCCTGTCAGCCATTTCTTGGGTATTTTCAGGACCTAGAACTGATGAATCACTTGTTGATCTTGTCATTTCAGTGGAAGTAATATCTCCATCAAATCTTTCCTCAGCCACCATTGAATTCTTGTTACAGCTTTCAAACACCACTAGAAAACAGCTGCAGAAGAAGGATAACCGGTTTGAGTTAGTTTTTTCCATCAAAAGTCAACTCTGATGTGAGATACAATTCCTTAGATGTCAAGAACTTCAATAGCTACATAATCTGGAAACTAGTTGACTTAACTAAATTCAACAGTGGAGAGATTCAGTGGAATGAAAATTGAGGTGACAGAAAACATTAGTTAGCAGTGAAACCAGAATAGGATGGCAGGTATGTAAAACCAATATGTGTGATCAAAGCACATTCAAAACAAAAACATATACTAGAGCATGTGTTGTTGTCATTGTTATTTTCTGACAAAACTAAAAGCCAAAAATAAACCTCTTAGGAAGCTTGAGGTAGAATTGCTTCTTGCCTTCTCAGAATGATGGCAAGGTGACACTACAAAGCAACAGGAGAATGAAGGAAAACTATAAGATTGGTGGAAACGAGTTGGCAATATAGCCTAGCATTAGAAGCTAAACTTGGATTGTCTTTAAATCATGGATAAAGTGAAAGAAAAAGAACAGAATTAGATGCCCATTACCATAAACAAAGCTAACAATTTATGTATCACTCAAATGCACCATGGAACATGAGTTCTTTGATATGATTTTTTTTTTTTTATGTATTTGGAGAGTATTACACTAACCCTCTAAAAACATAACACGTGGAGACCTTTTTTTGGTTTGATACAAATATCATCCGTGAGAGACAATCATGTTCGAGCCATGAATATCCACATCCCGGTGGTAACGTGTGTTTTTTCCATACAAAGAACTCGAACATGAGACCTTACTTAAGTGGAATAAACCAGCCACCCGTTGGTAATACATATAGATTATAATCATCCTTGAATTAATTATAAAATATTACATAATAAAATTGAGATCAAATTTCAAAAGTAATATTCTAAACTGTCTAAGAATTTGTCATCTGATTTCTGCCACTTTAATGGCTATGGCTGTTGTGGTTTAGTGAAGCAGGAACACGGCATCATTCTATTGTCAAATAATTCAGTATGGTTAAATAAGTGTAATATTGAATTTAACAGTTGAAACTCTAAATTTCTGAAGCAAAAAATCAGCTATTTAAGTTTTTTCATCAAGAAAATGTTTGAGTCTAAACAAATGGATGTCACATGAAATTTGAGCTTGTGATTACTAACCAAAAAATTAATGACCCTTATATCCTGGGCCACTGATTCCTGGAAATGCTTATTTTAACTTTTGATCTTCAAGACATATGGATGTCACATGGAATTTGAGCTTGTGATTATAAACTAAAAAATTACTGATACCTATATCCTGGATCACTATTAACTGGAAATACTTATGAATTTGAGTTTGAAGATAAAAAAAGTAAGAAGATTATTTTCTCTCTTTTCAACTGCAAATAAATATCTATGCACAAAGGTTAGACCATGCAAAATTTGACCTTGCAATGAAATTCAAAATCTCTTTTTGGACCCTTTGCTAACAACTTGCACTTGAACAAATATTGGATTCAAAATCCTGGTTGTATTTATTTTTTCCACAGTTTTCTTCCCATTCTTTGTGGACTCTTCCTTTAAATGCTACTATGAAAACCTATACATTATGTATAAGTAAACCTAGGTCCTAGGCAGAATCTCTGTATAACATACTGAGCCTAGATACTCATTTGTTTATGCTAAGGTTAATAATTGAATGGTATCCCATTAAAGAGACAGACTCATTTGTTGAACAGCTCAATTTATAATTTCCAATTTTCCCTGCTACGGTTGTTTTTCCCCGTTATCTCTCCCGATCGAGATATCCTCTCTTTCACCCTAAAAAAAGATTGACTGAATCATCAAAAATTTGGTGCGTTTTTTGTCCTTTGCTACTCTACATTTATGCTAGTAATTTGGCTCAAGATACCTGGGACCACGAGATGTTTGCTAAATAAAATTATCTCTATGGTGTATTTTCCAAATATCATAATCTAATACTGATATCAGATGACAAATTTTCATGATAATTTAAGCATATAGTTACAGATTCATAACGGACAAGCTTTGCTGATATAATATTTGGTTGGTATTAATTTCAAGTGTACGACAGCTACGTCTAGCATCTTTAAAGGGTGAGCAACGTGACAAGATCACAAAGAAAAAACCCAATAAACGTACCATAAAAATATACAATATGGTACAGCTTATAGTTTTATATTAGTCAACGTACAATGGAGGGGGATGTGCTAACAAAACAAGAGTTGTAGAGTGTCAATGGTAGCTTCTTCTTGAGCCATACACAAGTAAGGTATACTTTTGAATGAGATAAGAAGCATATTTTCTTCTTCTCAAGTATGCATAGAAAAATAAAATGATTCTGCGGTTAGATAATTTAATTAGAAAATGAATAGATAATTATGTGGTTCTAAATCCTAATTGATTGGGGCTACACAAGTTGTAGAATTTAATTTGGCTCTCAATGATGTGATTCTGTTACAAAGCAAGTAACAAGCAATAATCTCCTACCCAATCATATAATTACAGTTTATTTTGTTGATTTTAGCTACTGAAAATTTTCTCTTTTTGTTTATCAATTTGACCCTTTGAGACACTGTTAGGATATAAAATACCCTAACAGCAATCAGTCTTGGCACAGAGAAAATGAAACTGAAAATAAGTTCTGGAATTAACTTAAAAGGAACCAAGAAGTGTGAACCTACTTCCAAGGGAAAATCCCTTCTAAGGGTAAAGACTTTTACAAACTCTAATAATCAAATCCTCCTACTAACCTATTGAGATAACTCCTATTTACACTAAACTTAACCCTACTAATGAGATAATAAGACACCCCATCTTAATTAATAAAAAACAGACTAAATAGACTCAGCCAAACAGACCCATGAACCCACTAACAGTACTAATAGATAAAACCAGCCCAGGCTCAAATGCCTCAAGCCCATTTGCCCCAGGCCCATTCTCCCCAAGCCCATTCTCTTGGATCCTAACATATAGATAAAATGACAAGTTTTTGCCACATTTAGTTTTTCCTTAACACACCAGCAAGATTTTGTTAGGCTAAACTCACTGCAAAATGGTAATTTAATTACTCACTTTTTTCTTCCTGACTTCCTCATAAACTGATTTAACCAATTTTTTTTTTCTTCCTGACTTCCTCATAACATGCTTAGCTATCATCTCAACTCCAACCACTTTAGCATTGTTTGTCTCTATTGTGTCTTTCATCTAGTACACACACCCTCAAGGCGAGTGTGTTCTGCATAGTTCATGAGTGAGTGACCATATCTTGGGCACGATTTTGAAGTAAAAAGGTGATGCAAATGTAAATGATATACGTAAGAATCATTTCTTGAATAAAAAAATAATCAATCAAACCTTTTATTTCACTAGTTCTTTCAAGAAAACAAAATTACAAACTACACACAAATAAAGCATTTGGAGCTTGACTAATCATTGAGAATGATTAATATCCTAACTCCTAACCATCTTCTTTTACTCTGATAAAAGCTGAAGGGGAGTCTAAGATGAAGAAGCACTTGTGTGCAATGCTACTAAAGAAGCATAGTTACCACCCTTACGGAGTAACGTTTCATGCTTTCCTTTCTCTGCTATGACCCCATTCTTAACTACTGCAATTAAATCTGCACCCTTAATAGTTGATAACCTATGAGCCACTACTATTGTGGTTCGGTCCACCATAACACGGTCAAGTGCATCCTGAACTACCCTTTCAGACTCAGCATCAAGTGCACTGGTTGCTTCATCTAGTAGTAATATCTTAGGATTCTTCACTATAGCTCGCGCAATTGCCACACGCTGCTTCTGTCCACCAGATAATTGAACTCCTCGCTCCCCTACTATTGTGTCATAACCCTGCATATATAATATATTCATCTCAAGAATTTAGACCTGTATTCATGTCAAAATAACTAATTCAGAAGTTTAAAGATGTACACTACAATTTACCTGCTGCAAACTACTGATGAAGTTGTGAGCATTTGCCAGTTCAGCTGCCGCTATAATTTCAGCTTCTGTTGCATCTCCTCCCTTTCCATATGCAATATTGGCTCTAATGGTGTCATTGAACAGCACAGGCTCTTGGCTTACCAGGCCCATCTGTTGCCTTAGCCACTTCACTTGCAGCCTTTGGATTTCTTTTCCATCCAGTGTAATGTGACCTGAGTCTGGGTCATAAAATCTTTGTAGTAATGAGATCACTGTTGATTTTCCAATTCCACTTTCTCCAACCAGTGCTACTGTCTGATTTGTATCAATATAATCAAGCTTTAGGCAGAAAAATATAGAGTAGTCTACTGGATAAGATGTACAAATTAGAAAATTACCTTGCCGCTGTGAATGGTCAAGCAAAGATCTCTAAATATTTGAACATCAGGTCTGGTAGGATACTTGAAACTGACATGGTTTAACTCAATTTCTCCCTTGACTTGTTCCAATGTCATTCCAGATTCATCACTGGGGTCTATTTGCGACTTTCGATCTAGAATAGCAAAGATGGAAGCAGCTGCACTTTTTGCTTTAGTCGAATCTGGGGCCAAGGACCCAGATTGTGAGATTCCTATAGCTGCCATGCTGAGGGCAAAAAAGACCTGCAAATCAGGAAACAAAATCATCAAATATGAGAAGAATAGTGATAGAATGTCTGACATAATGAACAAGTTAGGAGAGTAACTTACACGGAAAACATCTGAGAATGTTGTTTTGCCATCCTCTACAAGACGAGCTCCAGCATAGAAACTGCAGGCATAAACTGCATACAACACGAAGAAAGATACCCCAAAACTAATTCCACTAACTATCCCTCGCCTTATGCCTGTCTTAATTGGTCCCTCACATCTTTCCTGGTATAACTCCATCACCTTTTCTTCAGCACAGAAAGAAGCAACTGTTCTTATACTCCCAACAGCATCATTCGCCACTTGACTTGCTTCCTCATACAATTTCTGTCCAGCAAAAATATTGTTAGTATTCAAAATTTTAGCTAGTTCAAAAACATGCTTCCTCATCAAGTAATTTTTCTTCTTAGTATGATGTCAAAAGTTGTGCAAAGAAATTGACCAGATTACTTTCATTCAGGTTCAGAACTCCACTTCCCCTCAAGTTAAAAACACAGATATTTTCATATTCATTCACTATATCAGTTGTTTGTTTAATGGAAGTCAAGAATCGAGAACAAACCTTTGAATCTCCACTGAACCCTTGCAAGAACTTCAACTGAAAATATCCATTTAATCCTAACAGAGGTACCAAGGCAAGGATTACAAGAGCAAGTTGCCAGCTGGCTACAAAAGCAATTACCAAGCCAGCTATTGCAGTAGCAATATTTTGAACCAGCAAACCAAGTGCATCCCCAACCAAACCCCGAATGGAAGCTGCATCAGTAGAGAGCCTTGCTCCAAGTGCTCCGCTTGAATGCTCAGCTTCATCAAACCAACTAACTTCCATGTAAACTAGTTTTTCAAAACACATTCCCCGGATTCTTTTGATCAACTTACCACCAGCAACACCAAAAAAGTAGAATCTACATGGAAAAATTATTAACGACGCCACACCAAGGCCAACGAATACTAGTGCCCAAACTTTTGAATCTTTGCGAAGTTCATCAGCTGGCTCGTAGAATATACTTATCATTTTGGAAAGCAAGAGCCCAAAAACAGGTAATATTACTCCATTTAACACTGCAGCTATAATCCCTACCAGTATGACTGGAATCTCAGGCTTGTTTAAATAGGCCAGGCGATAAAGAGGCACTTCTGGTGGCGAAGAAACTTCTGAAGGGGAAGCTTGAGATCCTCCACCATCTGGTTCCAAGAAACCAACTGTTGGGGGTATGCCATATGAAGCTGAGAATGAGTGATGACCACTGTTTCCAATTCCAGATGACCTTTGGCTTATAGATGCTGAGGAAAAAGATCTTTGGCTTGATATTCTTCCAGTACTTTCTGGCTTGTCTGCTTCATTTTTAACATTCTGTTCTGATCCCCTTATTTCTTGCAGTCTAATGAGCTGGCTGTAGGCTCCATCAGGATCCCTGGTGAGCTCAGCATGTGAACCTGATCAATTGAAAAATATAAGAATGCAATAAGGTATGTAAGCAGTTCGATTTTATGCTTTCTAACTTCTAAGAATTTTGAATGGAGAAATTAGATTTCTATTACAACATCATGTGTTTACCTCTTTCAACAATTTTTCCTTGATGAATAACAGCAATGGTATCGGCATTCTTTATAGTACTTAGGCGATGGGCTACAATGACAGTTGTTCTGTTTATCATTATTCTGTCCAATGCCTCTTGTACAATTCTCTCAGATTCAGCATCAAGGGCACTTGTAGCTTCATCCAGAAGTAGGATTCTTGGGTCTTTCAAAATTGCTCTTGCTATTGCAACTCTCTGCTTTTGACCACCAGAGAGCTGAGTTCCATGCTCACCAACCATTGTATCGAGTCCCTATGATCATAATAATTGTGTAAATTTGTTGAGGAAAATGGACACTTTAATGTAAACCTAGGAATTTTTTTAGTTTGCACACTATGCTGATAAACATAATATATACAAGGAAGGAAGAGAACATTTCAAACATGTTAGCAGGAATTCAGTTTGTAGTTTCTGCATTTAAATGCAGAACTGAGAGTTTTACCTGAGGAAGTTTATCTATAAATTTGGCAGCATTAGCAAGTTCTGCTGCAGCTCTGATTTCTTCATCAGTTGCACCATCCTTGCCATAGGCAATATTCTCTTTAATGCTACAAGTAAAGAGAACTGGCTCCTGGCTGACTAGGCCTATTTTCTGTCTGATCCATTTCAGTTGAAATTCTCTAAGATTGATACCGTCAACGAGAACTTCACCAGCCTGAGGATCATAGAATCTCTCAATCAAACTAACAACTGTGGATTTGCCACTCCCACTTTGCCCTACCAAAGCTGCAGTAGTACCACTTGGAATTGAAAGAGAAAATCCATTGAATATCAATTCATCTGGTCTTGTTGGATAACTAAAGCAAACCTCCCTGAGTTCTATATCTCCACGAATGTCATCTAGCTTCCGACCGGAAGCATCATAAGCATCAATTTCTGGCTTCCTTTCAATCGTTTCAAACATCTTAAAGGCTGCAGCTTTTCCAGCTGCAAAAGCACTCAAGCTTGGAGATGCCTGCCCTAGAGACCTGGGATTGGAAACAGAAATATAGTTAGGATAGGGATTTTAGAAATTGTAGGCCCATGTTTAAGAAAGAAAAAGGAACACACAACTTACATGGAGCCAGTCAAAACAGCAAAAATTACAGTCACAACATCCCCTCCAGTATATCCTTTCTCTATTACCATTTTCCCTCCGAACCATACAGCCAAACCATAACTGCAGATGACAACAAAATAGAGTGATCCAAACCCCAAACCAGAAGCTAGTGCCTCTTGCACTACTGTCTTGTATGCTTTAATTAAGGACTGGTTATATTTAGCTATGGACTGCTTCTCCCCTGTGAATGATGCAACCTGCATTGGAAAAATGGAAGATGTTTATATATTCTCTGATAAAAAAAAATCAGAGAGTTTTTTAAGATGTGTGCTTACAGTTCTGATGGAACCTATGGTCTGCTCTACCACACTTGCTGCTGTAGAATAAGCTGCTTGTCCATTGGATGATGCTTTTGTAATAGCGACGCCGACCATAGCCCCAGACAAGACCAGAAGTGGTATGCAGGATAGCATCACAACAGTTAGAAGCCATCCCTTGAGAAATGCTACAACAAAACCTCCAATGAAAGTTGCCATTAACTGTATGAACTGTCCCACCTGAAATGAAAGGAAGCACAAAATCAATAAAGATACTACATTTTGAACCTTTTTCTCTGCTAGTTAGAGGAGAATGAAATGGCAATGATTTAGGAGTTTTATGGTGATTCATCAATACCTTCTCACCCATAGCATCTTGAATAAGAACAGTATCACCTGACATCCTTCCAACAACCTCTCCAGTATTAGTTTCCTTATCGAAGAAACTCACATCTTGCCTCAAAATTGTTTGAAGGTATAATCCTCTGATTCTTGCAGCTTGTCTCTCCCCAGTGATCATCCAGCAAGTCAATTCTGGGACATAGCAAACAGGGTTTCTTGTTGAGTCGCAATGAGCTAAACTAATTGGTTTGATAGTAAGAATTAACAAAGAATCTAATGTACTTACGCAAAAGTGACGCGAAAAAGGTACCCGCAGCCAAGTATACAAATTTGAGAGACACCTGAACACATTTAATGTTTAAGTTTTAGAAGTTAACGTCAAACTAATGTTGTTGTAAATTGTAAACAGGTACCATGAAGGGATTATTGAGGATTTACCTTGGAAACTTCATCAACAACCTCTTTGGTGTCTGTGGTTCCTCCAAATGCATTGATCATATTTCCAAATATCAAAGTCATCAAGGGCATGGAGATTCCATTCCCAATAGCACCCACAGTCCCCACAAACATCAATAATTGATCCAAAGGATCAGCAAATGAGAAAAGCTTGTATAAGGGTACTGTTTTGGTGGTTTCATCTTTGGCCTTGCTTTTCTTTGATTCCTGCTTTCTGTCAGCATCTGCAACTGGTTGAATACTTGCAACATCTCCATCCAAACTGATATCCCCAGCCATTATCTTGGATGAAGAGTTCTTTTGATCAAAAGCCTTTTTAGCAATGACTCCAAATGGAAAGCAGCTGCAGAAAAAAATATTCCAGGTTCATGTCATTAACATACAACATTATGAAAATGTTTTCTTTTTTCCTGGTTTGTTGTGTGTGCATTGATGAGTTTGGGAAGAAAATGATGACTTTATGACTTCTTTTTTTTGGGGGTTCAGAAGTTCAAACTTAGTTCAACAAAAATAGTACAACAGAAAAAACTAAGAATCAGCTTTAGTCAAAATTTCATCAACATGTTAAGGAAAACAAAAACTATATCAGAGAGAGAGATGTGAACCTTGTGCAAGCAAAAGCTGAAGTAATTTTTGCTTTGATAGAAGAAGGAGAACTAACCGTAGCAAGCAACAGAGCAATGAATAGAAAAACAAATTGTCAGTTGAAAAGTACAAGAGTGAATGGAACTTGTGTTGCTCTCAAGTCTCAATACTTTATATAGAAGTACATACTACACAAATTGGTCAAATAAAGAAAGTGGAAGTTGCATCTGCAAATTCTTGACCCGTAAGTTTAACTATTTATTCTTGATTAATTTGTGTTGTGTTTGAAACTATGATCAATTGATAAACAAAAACTTAATAACTTTGATTATTACCGATGACTAACTGTGTTTGGATATCCATTGAGTGCAACGTGATGAGTTATGTTAAGTTTTTATAGTGCATGCTAAATCTGCACCGATGCCAATGGATATTCTTTTTTGGTCTTAACCAAGGTATTCCCACAGCCGATTGCCGTGAGACTAATCCTTCGCCCCACGGTCAGCGTACGAAGAGGTAGGGGACTGGTCAATCAGCAACGAATATTCTAACCTAGGCTAAGTTTTTTTTTTCTTTAAATTTTACTAACTTGGGGAGAAAGTAAATCACTGTCATAGTCAAATTAGAACATTATTTAATGAAAAAGTTTTCAAAAAGACGGTAGAACATTTATTATAACATATATATAATATATTATTATCATACTTTATTTATATATATATATATATTATAATATTATAATATTATATACTATCTTATATATATATATATATTATATAAAATAAGGTTTAATCTCACCTTCTTAAATATGTCATATTCACTAAGACTCTACCCCAAATAATTATTTTTTACCCTAAATAATTATTTTTGGAAATATTTCCTAATTTAATATTTACAAAATAAATTATTTGAAATCTTTATTTTGAAATTGTATTTTTCGTTTAAATTTGACAAAATCTTTTTCTTTTATAATTCGACAATTATTTGAATAATATCACTTACACTTAAAAAATATTTAATATTTTTAGATAAATATTATTAGTAATCTAAAAAATAACGTGTTGATCAAAATGACTATATAGTAATTTAGCTTTTTTTTAAATATTTAGAACCAATTTATATTATAAAAAGTACAATTTGCTAACCAAGATCTCAACCCCATCCTCTGCAATCATAAGTAAAGCAACAATCTAATTTCAACCAACCTTCTACCCTCTTTTCCCCAATCCTTGCTATCTCAATTTTGATCTCACTGAGCAATGAACAGTTGTTGAGGAGTGCAAAAAATGTTGAATCAGTGAATGTGCTATCTGGTGTTATTATTTCAAACATGCATTAACCGGAAGCAAACAAAGTTGTCAGAGTTGAAACTATGTTTGAAACTTTGTCTATACAATAACGTGTATAAAAATCAGCGAATGCCCTATCAGGATGTACATTATGACCCTATGTTTGAAACTTTGTCTATAACATAGTGTTTAATAATGCATGTTTAAAAACTTCGCGTTCGTAACTAATAACACACATTGTAGACTTTTCTATTGGCAAACGTCCTTCTGACAAAACCATGCACTGCACTAATCACTCCCCCGTGCCTAACATCTCAAAGAACAGTACATCTTTTATATCTATAGCTACAATTTAACTATTACCAAATAAGACCACTTCAAGGATAGAGCAATTTTAGCACCAACTGTTGAGTTAGTTGGAAAGGTCAATGACAGCATGATGTCTCGGGTACCGGGATTGCCAAGAGATTATTTTAGCTCTAATGAAATATGCAAAGAAGATGCCAGTGTCGAAAGTCAGTTGGATGCATTTTCCCCTGAGGTTTTGAATGCTATAAATTGTTCTAGGCTTCCTCCTTATAAGTTGACTTTGAAGGAAAATGTCTCGGTAATATTACTGAGAAATATTGATCAATCCAACGGATTGTGTAATGGAACAAATCTCGGAGTGAGGAGGATGAGAGACCATGTCATTGAGTGTGTCACACTCACATGGACTAAAGCTGGACGTATTGCACTGATTCCTAGAATGAAAATGGCTACGAGTAATGCAAACCTATCATTCAAATTTCAGCGAACTCAGTTTCCTATATCCATTTGTTTTGGTATGACGATCAATAAATCACAAGGACAAACACTTGGGTGTGTTGGATTATATCTTCCAATGCCAATTTTCACCCACGGACAGTTATACATTGTTCTGTCAAGAGTAACCAGCAAACAAGAATCGATGATACTAATAGAAAATCATGACGACCTCCCTCCTAACACCACAGTTAATGTTGTGTACGAAGAAGTGTTAGGAAATATAACTCCATAAGGTACTGTTTACCGATATTCTATAAATGTATTACGAATGATATTATACTCCTACGTGTTAGAACGTTAATTCTAATGAGCGGTGTGGGACTTATTACCTGATCATAATTTTATCTATTATTAATCCCTTGTCAATTATCACATATTATAATTATTAAAGAATCGTCTGGGACTTACCTTACATCATTGTTTGTCATTGTTGCAAATCGACACTCGTTATTGCCCAAATCGTAATTGACACTCCTCAACTGGGTTCCTCCATTGTTGCCATTGCTGCACATCATCCCTGCGAACGAGTATCATATGTGAAAAATTATGCTTCGAAGTTGATGCTTAAATGGACAGATCTTGATATGGATTCTATATTATCAATTTCTTTATCAGAATTAGTCTTTATGACCAACTTTTATAATTGTAATCCTATATTTTACTAGAGTCGTCAAACTCATGCTTATAAGAACACAAACCTCCTTACCAATCAGAGCAACAATCATTCATTCTTTTTACATGTACAAAGAGAATTTTTTATTTATTTTTTCGAATCCAAAAGAATTTGAACAAAATTCCAAATCAATGGTTACCAATAGAAGAAATGACAGATACATAGGTCTAAATTAGATTCTCAAAACTTCAAAGAAGTATGGTTTTTGAAAAATCCAAACCAAATACAAATGAAAGAATTTGGTTTGCATTTCAATCTAATAAGTTCAGTAAAGGAAGAAATAAACAAAACGGCATCCTTGCCAAATTAACATGATTCTTATATAATGTTTTTAATTTAAGTTTTTTTTGTTACTTTTTTAATTTAAGTTTGAATACAAACAAAATAGTTAAGAATAAACTCAAACCGTAGATAGGTTATGAGTTTTAAGGGTGCTTTATCAGAGATAATTTTGGCTTTATGTGATTGACATTCTTCTGAGTTATTAAAAATTAAGCAATCACATTTCTTTTTTATTTAGACATTTTTATGAGATTTTACTCTAATTAATGACCTCAATGAATGAAATTTTAATGGGGTTTGATTAAAGTGTATTGAATTTGTGAATTAAGTGATAATTAAGCCATTATATTAATTTAAACCATTGAATCACATTTGTGAATTAAAGTATATTAATTATCATTGAATTACTTTTCAATATACTTGAAGTTAATACCGGTAACTAATAAAGACTAATTTGAAAAAAATAAAGAGGAGGTGGAATTTGAAAACAATCAAAGTTTAAATAGAAGACATAGAAATTTATTTGTATTAAATTAATAATGCCGGCATCATTTCAATTTATTTCACAGAGCGGTGCAATTTGAAATAATTTAAATTTGAAATGGAAGAAGTAAATTAATTGCTTTAATGGGGTATCTGAGTGTTTTAGTAGCCAACTATTGAAGGTAATTAAATTGTATTTATTAATGAAAAAATTACATGTGACATGTAGATTTCAATATGACCCACATTTGAGATTGGACACTATATCTATAATTTTGAGTCCTGATTCTGAACTCTCATTAAGCCACGTTACTATCTTTTAAAAAAAAATTCTCTAATTTAGACATTTTTTATGAGATTTTAATCTAATTAATGACCTCAACCAACGAATGAAACTTTAATGGGTTTGATCAAAAGTTAACATTTGGGATTTTGGGGTGGATGCTTATCTCGAGGTGCAAGATATCTTAGAGGGAAGATGTACTTCTAATTTCAATAGGGACCTCACTTCATTTTTTATTTATGTACCGTAAAAGTGAAGGAATTTCAAGTGTTCATATTGTAACAAAATTTGTACTGTTATAATTTAACTTTTACTTAGATCTTACTATCCATCTAATTATATTATTTGGCTTAAAAAAATCTAACTATACTTGTATACTAATGGATAAAATATTTATTAAATACTCTATTTTACTATTATTTTTAAAATATAATTTTAATATAAAATAATTTAAATATAAAAATTATAAAAATCTTATGAATTGCAGTATCGTTATAGGACGTGACAGGTTTTAAAAGTATCCAACACTACGGGCAGGGAGGATGGGATTCTTGGCCGTCACGGTGGAATTGCCACCCAACGCGCATACAGAAATAAAGAAAGAAAGATTATGTTTGAAAATTCTATTCGAAAATAAAATCGAGTTGGGTTGTGATTCATGAACCAATCTACTGTAGACAGCTCGAGATACTTCTTTTTTTTCTCTATCTTTTTGTTCTGCACACATCACATTATATATCACATATGTCACTTATCTTTCATTTCTTTCTAGTGGTCTACCCCCAACCCAAAGGTATCATCCATCTTTATTGACTCCTATAGTAGTACCTTCTTCTCTAAGAGATAGACTTTTATTCTTCATGTTCTAGCTTTAATGTAAAAATAGAAATCATGAAACGTGACCTCTTTGAACTCTCTCTTTAACAAAAATGATCCATCTCGAAAGCATGGTGTCATCATTCATTTATATTTTATAGACAGTCACATTGACACATCACATTGTTATGTTCCTCCATGATTACCTTTACCTGAACACAATTAACTCTTCTTTTCCTTCTTCCTTATTTCGAATATTTTACTTCCATACAGAATGAAACAACAGAAGGAGAGGGAGGATGTTACAGAACTTGTCTCTCTAATTAAAACGGACAAATATGTGAGAGGTCATAAATCTTCACTCCAAAATTGACACAACATGACATATGTTCATGTTATGGACCTCATACAAAACTGCCACAAAATGCTTGTAGCAAGTCTAATAGACATAGCTAGCTATGACAATTTAGTTAAATTGCCAAATCCATCTTCAGAATGTTATAGGAAAATGTTTGGTAGAAACTGCGAGTTGAAAAGGAAAATAATAAATGTGATATATCATGTGATGTAATAAAATAAGATAGATAGGGAGAAAAAAATATATGTGAGGTGCATGTAAATTTAATTTACTAACTCATTCGACATACAAGTTAGCAACCGTCTTTAACCACCGGCGGTTAAAGATTGCTCTCAATATGTATGTTGATTGATGTCTAAAAAAGGTATGTCTTGAGAATATTTTAGTATAATAAGCAATGTTAACAACAACTTAAAATGACAATTTTATTGCAGTGAAATCAATGAATTATTTTTGTTTGGCTGTACATGTTGAAAAACACATACAAATTAAAACATTTATAGGCATCACTATATAAGTAATTATTATACGCAGTTGTTATATTTTTAAAAGAATTAAATTTTAATAATATATTCATAAAACTATAAATTCAAAATAAAAAAATATCGGTCAACATTCATTTTGTATGAGTTTAATTTTGATGCATTGATTTTGTTCTTTACATTGTTTAACCAATCAAATTTAAAAAATGTGCTACATCAATAAATTAAATTAAATAAAAATAGTTTTTCTCACATTGAAATCTGATTGGTTTACAGTATAGTTTTTTTTACTCCATTACTGTATATACCTTTTTCTCCATTTGAATTGCAAATGAACTTGTAAATACGTAGGATTACGGGAAGTCGTAATACCGTGCCATGTATTTGTTGGGTGAGCTATGAATATATATATAGGATTTTTGAAAACAGGTAGTGTTAAATAAGTTTTTAAAATTTCAATTTTTATTAATAAAAAATAGTTTTAAAAAATTGTATTCAAACATATGCGAGAGTATTTCTTTTAAGAGAAAATTCATAAAAAAATTTACACCAATATATTTTAGTGAAACTATTATTATTACTTTTTTAATCCCATTAATTTATAACGCAAAATATTTTTGTTTTCATTGTAATTACACAAACTGCAAGAAAAGTCTAATATTGAGATAATTCAATTATTCGTTGGCCTTGTATTAAGTGAATACATTTAGTTTCAAAAAAAAAAAAAAAGTGAATACATTTGCTAAGAGTATTTAAGTTCAAAGATAGATTATTTAACTCTACATGTTTTTCCATTGTTTGATTTATAATTTCTTTTTTCTCGCTTTACCTCTAACATCTTGATAATTTATATCTATCCATAGAAAAGAAACCGCATCTTACAAGTGCTTCTAGAGTCTTTTTTGGGTTTGAAGTGGGGACAATGCACATGTTCGGTTATAGATGCTCTCTTATATTGTGTCAATGAACTAATTATCAAGGGTCTGTTTAGTGGTCAGAATAGGATAAGAACATGATAGGATAAAAGATTGGATAAGCACATGATATGATAATCTTATCCTGCGTTTGAGGTGGACAGGATATTGATAGGATATGATACAAACAATAAAAAATTAATCAAATTTTCCTTGAAATAAAAAATACATAATATTTTTTAAAATTTAATTTTCTAAATAGCTTTTTTTTTTTAAAGTGATTATTCTATTAAATTTTTTTTTTAATTTTTATAAATAACTTATTTTTTAATATTAACTAAAATAAAATTAATTTTTATTAATTCCACTATTTTAATTTTTTCGAAGGGACTCAAGGGAGTCTATTTTAATTAAAATTATTATATATGTAACCAATGGGTTTTAACTTAGTAGGGGTAAGTGATTAATTATAAAAATTATTAAAGATATTATTCTTTCAAAAATATTTTATATTTAAATTATTAATTATAATTATATAAGTAGAGAAATAATTTTAAATAATATCATATGATAATATCAAATTAGTCTATATTTACTATTAAAAAATTAATATATATATGAGTAGCCTATTTTATTGTGAGTGAAGAATTATTTTGTGTATTTTTATTAGAATATAAATAACAAAAAATAATGTTAACTAAGTAGTAGTAAGTGATAATGAAAATTTAATTATTTTATATGAGTAAATCCAATATTTTCACCATTTATAAATAAATTTATTATTTAATTAAATTTATCAGTAATTAAATAATTGAACTTAACAATAAAAATTAGTAATTGATAAGTAATAAAATTAATATTATTATAAATTATATAAAATGTAAATATTGAAATTAATTTTGATTCATGGTAATAAATAAATAAATAACTGATATAGAGACAGGTTACTATCCCGTCTCTGTTATCATCTCCACTAAACGGACCCTAAGAGTTAAAAATTGTCTTCTCATATATAAGAGTTATCTTGATCATATCCCTGATCAATGTGAGACTTCTCCATGTCTATATAACACATAAAAGGCCACAAACTAATATCGTCCCAAATGAGGCCAAATTAACCTTGGTTCTGCATAGTGCATTCTAACATATTAGTGTCTCATATTTTGATATACAATCTAATACAAGTGATAATGATATGTAACATTATTTCCTGCATAAAAAGAGAGAAAAAGTGAAACATAAAGCCATTCAGAGTGGTATTTAAACTTGACAAATCAAATCCTGTGCATCTTAGTTTGCTTAGATAAAAGTACCAACAAGCTGAACTGAAAGTGGTACTAAGATGAAGAACTTGTGTGCAATGCTACTAAGGAAGCATAATGACCTCCCTGATGGAGTAGTGCTTCATGCTTTCCCTTCTCTGCTATCACACCATTCTTAACCACTGCAATTAAATCTGCACCTTTAATAGTAGATAACCTATGAGCCACTACTATTGTGGTTCGCTCCACCATAACACGGTCAAGTGCATCCTGAACCACTTTTTCAGACTCAGCATCAAGTGCACTGGTTGCTTCATCTAGTAGTAATATCTTAGGATTCTTCACTATAGCTCGCGCAATTGCCACACGCTGCTTCTGTCCACCAGATAATTGAACTCCTCGCTCCCCTACTATTGTGTCATAACCCTGCATATATAATACAATCATCTCAACAATTCATATCATATGGATATGGTGTCTAAATAACTAGTTCAGAAGTTTAAGATGCACACTAGTGTTTAAGAGAGATATTCTGTAGATAGTGCACCCTGCAATTTACCTTCTGCAAACTACTAATGAAATTGTGGGCATTTGCTAGTTCTGCTGCAGCTATAATTTCTGCTTCTGTTGCATCTCCTCCTTTTCCATATGCAATGTTAGCTCTGATAGTGTCATTAAACAGCACAGGCTCTTGGCTTACCAGGCCCATCTGTTGTCTAAGCCATTTCACTTGCAGCGTTCGGATTTCTTTTCCATCCAATGTAATGTTACCTGAGTCCGGGTCATAAAATCTTTGTAGCAATGAGACAACTGTTGATTTTCCACTTCCACTTTCCCCAACCAGTGCAACTGTCTGATTTTTATCAATACAATCAAGCTTTTAGTCCTTCATTTAGGAAGAACAATATATAGAGTATTCAAGTGGATAAATAACAAATCAGAAAATTACCTTGCCACTATGAATGGTCAAGCAAAGATCTATGAATATTTGAACATCAGGTCGGGTAGGATACTTGAAACTGACATGGTTTAAAACAATCTCTCCAGTGACTTCTCCCAGTGTCATGCCAGATTCATCACTGGCATCTATATGTGATTTTCTATCAAGAACAGAAAATATTGAATCAGCAGCACCTTTTGCATTATTTGAATCAGGGGCCAAGGAGCCATATTGAGAGACTCCCAAAGCTGCCATGCTGAGAGCAAAAAAGACCTGAAAATATAGGAACACAATCATCAATGCTAGAAAAAAGTGGAAACCTTATGGTGAAAGCTAGAAAACTAGTACAATGCCTGACATGGTGAACAGGCACAGAGAGTAACTTACACGGAAAACATCTGAGAATGTTGATTTGCCATCCTCTACAAGACGAGCTCCAGCATAAAAACTGCATGCATAAACTGCATACAGCACCAAGAATGATAATCCAAAACTAATTCCACTTATTATCCCTCGCCTTATGCCTGTTTTAATTGGTCCTTCACACCTTTCCTGGTATAATTTCATCACCTTCTCTTCAGCACAGAAAGAAGCAACTGTTCTTATACTCCCAACAGCATCATTTGCCACTTGACTCGCATCCTCATACAATTTCTGTTCGACAAAAAGAATATCAGTACTTATAACACAAAGCCAAGTCAAAAAATGCATCCAGGAAACATGTTTGCAACAATGTTGGTTCATGCTCATCAAGTAATTTTTCATCTCTTCCCAGTGTGATGTCAAAAAAATTGTAGAGAAATTGATAACACTTCCCCTCAAGTTAAAAACATCATTCACTCACAATATTAGCTTGTTCTGTAGTGGAAATCAAGAACAAACCTTTGCATCTGCACTGAACCCTTGCAAGAACTTCAGTTGCAAAATTCCATTTAGTGCTAATAGAGGCACCAAAGCAAGGATTACAAGTGCAAGTTGCCAGCAGGCTGCAAAAGCAATTACCAAGCCAGTTATTGCAGTAGCAATGTGTTGAACCAGCAAACCAAGTGCATCTCCAACCAAAGCTTTAACAGAAGATGCATCAGTAGAGAGCCTTGCTCCAAGTGCTCCACTAGAATGCTCAGCGTCATCAAACCAGCTTATTTCCATGTGAACTATTTTCTCAAAACACATTTCTCTTACCCTTTTGATCAACTTACCACCAGCAACACCAAAAAAGTAGGATCTACATGGAATAATGAGTAATGACACCGCACCAAGCCCAACGAAAACCAGTGCCCACACTTTTGAATCTTTACGAAGTTCATCAGCTGGCTCATAGAAAATACTTATCATTTTGGAAAGCAAGAGACCAAAAATAGGCAATATTGCTCCATTCACCACTGCACTTATAGTCCCTATCAGTAAGAATGGAATCTCAGGCTTGTTTAAATATGCAAGGCGATAAAGAGGCACTTTTGGTGGTGAAGAAACTTTGGAAGGAGGAGCTTGAGGTCCTCCTCCACTTGTAGGTTCTGAGAACGAGTGACGACCACTGTTTCCAACTCCAGATGACCTTTGGCTTATAGATGCTGAGGAAGATGATCTTTGACTTGATTGTTTTCCACCAAGCACTATACTTTCTGGCTTATCTGCATCATTTGCAACATTCTGTTCTGATCCCTTCATTTCTTGCAGTCTAATAAGCTGGCTGTAAGCTCCATCAGGATCCTTGGTGAGATCGGCATGTGAACCTGATCAATTGAAAAACATAAGAATGCAATAAGGTATATACGCAATTCATGCCTTATGAGAATTTTGATTCATGGATAAATTAGGTTGCTATTACAAGTTACAACATTTGTCTACCTCTTTCAACTATTTTTCCTTGATGAATAACAGCAATGGTATCAGCATTCTTTATAGTGCTTAAGCGGTGGGCTACAATGACAGTTGTTCGGTTTATCATTATTCTGTCCAATGCCTCTTGTACAATTCTCTCAGATTCAGCATCAAGAGCACTTGTAGCTTCATCCAGAAGTAGGATTCTAGGGTCTTTCAGAATTGCTCTTGCTATTGCAACTCTCTGCTTTTGACCCCCAGAGAGCTGAGTTCCATGCTCACCAACCATTGTATCTAGTCCCTAAGATCATATTTCATAATTGTATCAAATAATTTTGGTACAAGGATCATTCAATAGAAGAATAGAATAATTCTTCTTCTTTTTGTCTATTAGACTATGCAGATAAATTTAATCCAGACAATGAAGGAAGAGAAAATTTCAAACTGCTAAGCAAGATTTCGCAATGCAGTCTCTACATTTAAATGAAGTTTTTCAGAGTTTACCTGAGGAAGCTTGTCTATAAACTTGGAAGCATTAGCAAGTTCTGCTGCAGCTCTGATTTCTTCATCAGTTGCACCATCCTTGCCATAGGCAATATTCTCTCTAATACTACAAGTAAAGAGAACTGGTTCCTGGCTTACTAGGCCTATTTTCTGTCTGATCCATTTCAGTTGAAATTCTCTAAGATTGACACCATCTATGAGAACTTCACCAGCCTGAGGATCATAGAATCTCTCTATCAAACTAACAATTGTGGATTTCCCACTCCCACTTTGCCCTACCAAAGCTGCAGTAGTACCACTCGATATTGAAAACGAAAATCCATTGAATATCAGTTCATCTGGTCTTGTAGGATAACTAAAATAAACCTCCCTAAGTTCTATATCGCCATGAATGTCATCAAGCTTCCTACCATTAGCATCATAAGCATCAATTTCAGGCTTCCTTTTAATCGTTTCAAACATCTTAAAGGCTGCAGCTTGTCCAGCAGCAAAAGCACTCAAGATTGGAGATGCCTGCCCCAGAGACCTGTGATTGGAAATGGAAATATAGTTAGCCACGAAAAACATGTTCATGTCTTAAGATTCCTTGGATACAACAACAACGACAACATGAACAAGAGTCTTATCCCACTAAGTGAGGTCGACTATATGGAACAGCTAAATTCCTCGAATAAGGGGAGTAAAATAATTTTAGATATTATAGGCTCATATCAAGAAAGAAAAAAGGAACAAATAACATACGTGGATCCAATCAATACCGAAAAAATTACAGTCACAACATCCCCTCCGGTATATCCTTTCTCTATTATCATCTTCCCACCAAACCATATAGACAATCCATAACTGGCGATACCCACAAAATAGTTTGCACCAAACCCCAAACCAGAAGCTAGTGCCTCTTGAACTAAACTCTTGTAAGCTTTAGTTAAGGATTGATTATATTTAGCTATGGCTTGCTTCTCACCAGTGAATGATGCCACCTGCATTGAGAAAATGGAAGACATTTATATATTCTGCAACAAGAGAAAAGAAAAAGCTAGGACTAGGAGTTCATTCTGCCAGTGTGCATACAGTTCGTATAGAACCTAATGTCTGCTCTACAACATTTGCTGCTGTAGAATAAGCTGCTTGTCCAATGGATGATGTTTTTGAAATAATCATGCTCATCATAGCACCTGACAAGGCAAGAAGTGGAATAATTGATAGCATGACAAGAGTCAGAAGCCATCCCTTAGTGAATGCTACAACAAAACCCGCAAAGAAAGTTGCCACTAGCGATATGAACTGTCCGACCTGAAAAGGAAAAAAAAAATCACATCAAACCATCTTAAATGGTGACACTAATTACCGATGGTTTTTTACCGACGGCGAACAATCCGTCATTACCGACGATTTTTCTCCTGGGAAAAAAAACTCATTTACCGACAGCTACGGCTGCCAATACGTGGCAGGAACATTTAGTGACTAAGTTTGCCGACTGCATTTGCCGATGGTTTCAATTGTTGATAAATTCACCGACCATTTTTCAACGGTTTCGGTCATCGGTAAATCTGTTAATCAAAGCATTTATGACCCCAAAACCATATGTACTTTAATCCTTTTATAGGTAACCGACGGCTTTATGGACAATCAGTAACCTATAAATAGAGGGCTTGCACGTCACTTTCATCACACATCTCTTCTCTTATCAATTTTTTTTTTTACAAGAGGAAAACCTTCTCTTATCAATTTGAAATGTTTTAGTTTTTTGTAATTACTTTCTAATTTTCTTTTTGTTTTGTAGTATAAATATCCGAGGATTGACAGAGCTTATTTACAACGTCTTACACATTATAGAAGTTAGTAATTTAGTAATTTATTGTTATTATGTGCAACATTATATAATGTGTGACATGTGTAATGTGTGACATGTGTAATTATACAAGTATGAAATTTATATTTCTGATGGTGTATGATTACAATTCTATAAAACTATTTAACTTTAGAATATCTATGACTTGTATAGTTAATAATTATATTCAATGAAAGCAACTTCTTATATTGACGATGATATCTTAGTGTACCGAAGTTGCTTACATGTATGACAATAGGAAAAATGATTCTCGAAATGTGATGAAATACATTTGCAAGGAGCACAAATCCTAACAAAATGTTTACTAACAAAGCCTCATGCTCCACTTTGCTTTCATTCATCATGAAATGCTTCATCCATGACTTGGATGAAACATTTCAAGATAAATGAAGGTCAAGTGGAGCATGAAGCTTTATTAGTAGACTGGGTTGTCAAGGTTTGTGTTCCCGACAAATATATTTGATTACATTCTGAGAAATGTTTTTCCTATTGTTATACATGTTGATCATTTTGGTAAACTAACATATTATTCACTTTCGTTTTGGTAAACTAACATATCATTTAACATTGATCGTCGTCAAATCACCGACATTTTAAACCATCGGTAATGTAACTAATTGCTATCAAAAAACGTTGGTAAAAAATACCGACAAGCCCAATAAAGACAGATTTGTTGTTGTCAAGCTGTCGAAAAAATTGCTTTACTGACACGTTTGAGTGGTTAATATGCGTTTTTCTTGTAGTGTGATGATTTAGGACTTGTGGTTAAGTAATACCTTCTCACCCATGGCCTCTTGAATAAGAGCAGTATCACCTGACATCCTTCCAACAACCTCTCCAGTACTAGTTTCTGCATCGAAGAAGCTCACATCTTGTCTCAGAATATTTTGAAGGTATAAGCCTCTAATTCTTGCAGCTTGTCTCTCCCCAGTGATCATCCAGCAAGTCGATTCTGGTACATAGCAAACAGGGTTTTTGATGAGCCAAACTAATTGGTTTGATAGTAAGAACTGACCAAGAATCTTATATACTTACGCAAAAGTGATGCAATGAAGGTACCGGCTCCCAAGTATACAAATTTCAGAGCCACCTGAACACAAAGAGTCCTTATTAAGTGTTAAGCTTGGAATTTCAAGTTCTAAAAGTTCACTTCAAACTACTATATTGTTGTAGTAAACGTCATGATTCAATCTAATAGAACATGTTTCGATAAGCTTCTCTTTCATCATAATCAATTCTGAAGCCCAAAAGCTACTCACCTGAACTTCTCCATAGAATTGATTATGGCGTAACCGGTCTCTCTCGAGGTTCAAATTTCACAGATATTGATTACTGATGAGTGGGAAATTACCTTGGAAACTTCATCAACAACTTTTTTGGAGTTTGTGGTGCTTCCAAATGCATTGATCATATTTCCAAATATCAAGGTCATCAAGGGCATGGAGGTTCCATTCCCAATAGCACCCACAGTACCCAGAAACATCAATAATTTATCATAAGGATCAGCAAATGAGAAAAGCTTGTACAAGGGCACTGAGTTGTAGATTTCATCTTTTGCATCGCTCTTCTTTGAACTGTTTTTGCTGTCAGGATCAACAACTGGTTGAAGACTCACAGTATCTCTGTTCAAACTGTTATCCCCTGCCATTTCTTTGGAGAAACATGAATCATCTAGTCAAAACTTTAGCAGAAGATAAGCTAGTAAAATGGCAACATGTTAAGTAAAATTAAAAGCATATCAGACAGCGGAGAGAATCAAAGTCTAGAAGAAAAAAAGAGAAATGAACCTTCTTTCTACAACCAAAAGCAAAAGCACTTTTTTTCCAAGTTATGTAATATGAAATTGTTCAGTTCTCAATGACTTATGTAGCTCATACTATACAGCATTTGTCAGAAAATTTCAAAGTAGAAAGTGGAAGTTGCATCCATACAAGTTTCTTGACCCGTGAGTCAATTAGTCAACTGTATTCATAGTCAAAATTCATCATCATCATCAGCCCGGCACTAAACCATTGTTTTCAATTTTGTTGTTTACTTCTCGCGTCGGATCAGTTCGGCTCCGGTCACTACAATGAACCCGAGCAATTTTGTTGTTGATTTGTGGTCAACTGAAGGAGTTTAGAACTTTAATAGAAAGAAATTAGTGAAAAAAATTTATTGGTCAGTCTCTTTCATCTTACAGTGGACGAGGAATTATTTTCACAGCTATCGGTTGTGGATATTTTGGTTAACCCCTAAAAAAAATATAAAAAAAGCTTTGAGAATGAAAACAAGAATATTTATTTTACTAAACTGCTTATATACAATTTTCTTTTTAAAGTTTAAATTGGTTAATTAGGAAAAAGAAGTTGTTAATAAAACACTTTCACTAAATCATCAAAACATTTATCCAAGAAGGATATAAATCCCTGACGTAATTTGAGTATGTCAGCTTATGTGGAAATAGGGGAAGAGCACAAAATTCACATGGGCCCCACGTTATAATTTTCTCGTCTGATATAAATGAAGTGAGGAAAAATTATTTATAGCCATAAATCACCAATCTTTGTTTCCGAGAGTGCCGCTACAACACGGGACTTTTGATGTTATGTTTGGTTGTGGAAAAATAAATAACGTGAAAAGACATCATAAAAAGGAGAAAATAAGTAACAAATTTGTTATCTTAGCAATAGTTAATTAGTAAAATTCTATTAATAATCAAATTAAAGAGGATCTGAATTAAAAAGCTAAGCTCTAAAATTTATCTGAATAGAAATATATATGATGGGAGAAGGTTTTAAACCACACTTACATGTTAGTAGCTTATAGGGATTGATTTTCTTGGTAATCAAGGTGCTATGGCCCCACAACATGAAGACAAATAAATTTCCACAATGATTGAACAGTCCTCTTAATTTCCACAAATGAGAAATTTCCTAGCAATTACTACACCAAAGCATGGTGTCATCATCACATAATAGTTCCACTGAATAATGAGCCATCATATTGTAGCTTCTTGTTCTTAGTCCAACTAAGGGACAGTATAAGTAATGGGAATAAGATATACCTATATGAGGTGGAATCCTATTCTATTTATGTTATGAGTCAAGTTTTATGGAATTAACCTTACAACACACTAATAAGATTTGGTTGATATTTGTTGGCTTTAGCGCGAATGAATCCTAGCATGAACTTATATAATTTGTGATAAAAATTTGTTCACATCACACTTTAGGGTTATCCAAACAATAAACGAATAAAGTGTAGCACAACTAGTAGGTAATTGGGTTCCTTAAATATTTTGACCAGGGTTCAATCACTGGACGGTGCGTATGCAGAAGCACTTGTTGGGGTCTACCCACTTAACATGATTTCAAAGTCTCGAAGAATTTATCTCATAACTAGCTACTGACGGGGAATACCTTAAGAAAACAAAAACAAAAAATATCCAAACAATGACATAGGGGTGGGGGACTTCTACTAAATGGAATTTAGGATTTGCTCTCACGTTTTGAACTAGGAAACTGTTTTTAGTTGAAAAGGTATGGGAATATGTTAAAACAGAATTACAATGAATATCCAAACATATACATAACATTGGCTATCAATATTATTTTTAGACACTCAAAGGCATTAGAAATAAAACTCATTTTTCTCTCTTCCTAAACCTATCCTATCATTTAATATATCATATTTATAACTTCTCTCTTTGGTTACATGTTTCTCCAAAATAACATTTTCACTTCATTACCTTAAAATTTAACTCTTCTTTTGTATGATTTTCCACTGCCTACCTGTGTTATCAATTTAGTGTTACTTTTCTAGCATGTACAACTAATTGTAAAGCCAAATTTTATTTACAATGTAACTAACTTTATTTGATGTTACTTTTTGAAGAAAAACATTACTTATTACACGTAACTAAAAGCATGAGAGAGTAAACCAGAGAGTGGCATCGAAATTTAACTAATCATTGAAAGGGGTCTAATTTGAAGAAGCACTTGTGTGTAATGCTACTAAAGTAGCATAGTGACCACCCTTGTGGAGTAATGCTTCATGCTTCCCTTTCTCTGCTATCACACCATTCTTAACCACAGCAATTAAATCTGCCCCCTTAATAGTGGATAACCTGTGAGCCACCACTATTGTGGTTCGTTCCACTATAACGCGGTCAAGTGCATCCTGAACCACTTTTTCAGACTCGGCATCAAGTGCACTTGTGGCTTCATCTAGTAGTAATATCTTGGGGTTCTTCACTATAGCTCGTGCAATTGCTACTCGCTGCTTCTGTCCCCCAGATAGTTGAACTCCTCGCTCCCCTACTATAGTGTCATAACCCTGCACACACAACATATTCATCTCAATAATTCAGAAATGTGTTTATATCATATGGTGTCTAAAGATTCACATTTGTTGCAGTAGTGTTTATGAGAGATTGAGTAGATAGTACACAATGCAATTAATTCACCTTCTGCAAACTACTAATGAAGTTGTGGGCATTTGCCAGTTCTGCTGCAGCTATGATTTCTGCCTCTGTTGCATCTCCTCCTTTTCCATATGCAATATTAGCTCTGATGGTATCATTAAACAGCACTGGCTCTTGGCTTACCAGGCCCATCTGTTGCCTTAGCCATTTCACTTGCAGCCTTTGGATTTCTTTTCCATCCAGTGTAATGTTACCCGAGTCCGGGTCATAAAATCTTTGTAGTAGTGAGATCACTGTTGATTTTCCACTTCCACTTTCCCCAACCAGTGCAACTGTCTGGTTTTTATCAATGTGATCAAGATTTGAGTCTTTCCTTTTGGAAGAACAAGATAGAAGTGTACTAGTTAAGAAGTGCAAATTGGAAAATTACCTTGCCACTATGAATGGTCAAGCAAAGATCTCTGAATATTTGAACATCAGGTCTGGTAGGATACTTGAAACTGACATGGTTTAAAACAATTTCTCCCTTGACTTCTTCTAATGTTATTCCAGAGTCATCACTAGCGTCTATTTGTGACTTCCGATCAAGAATAGCAAATACGGAAGCAGCAGCACCTTTTGCATTAGTTGAATCAGGGACCAAGGACCCAGACTGAGAGACTCCCAGAGTTGCCATGCTGAGAGCAAAAAAGACCTGAAATCAAGAAATAAACCAACAATCTTAGAAAAATGATAGAAACTTTCTGGAATCATATGGTCAATTGTTTGACAAGTTAGGAGAGTAGGTTACACGGAAAACATCTGAGATTGTTGATTTGCCATCCTCCACAAGTCGAGCTCCAGCATAGAAGCTGCATGCGTAAACTGAAAATAGCATGAAGAAAGATAACCCATAAGCTACTCCACTTATCACCCCTCGCCTTATGCCTGTCTCAATTGGACCCTCACATTTTTCCTGATATAGTGCCATCACCTTCTCCTCAGCACAGAAAGAAGCAACTGTTCTTATACTCCCTACAGCATCATTCGCAACTTGACTCGCTTCCTCATACAATTTCTATCATGCAAAATGGAATATCATTATTCATAACATATAGCGAAGTGAAAAATTACTTATGCTCATAAAGTAATTTTTCATCTTTCCTTAGTGTGATGCCAAAGAGTGTAAAAAGAAATTTATCTTATACTTCTTGGTCAGGTTTGCCACTCCACTTCCCCTCAAGTTGAAAACACAGATATTTTCATATTCATTCAAAATATTGCTCTGTTAATGGAAGTCAAGAACAAACCTTAGCATCTCCACTGAATCCTTTCAAGAACTTCACTTGCACATATCCATTCAGTCCTAATAGAGGCGCCAGAGCAAGGACTATAAGAGCAAGCTGCCAGCTGGCTTCGAAAGCAATTACCAAGCCAGCTACTGCAGAAGCAATATTTTGAACCAGCAAACCAAGGGCATCCCCAACCAAAGCTCGAACAGAAGCTGCATCAGTAGAGAGCCTTGCTCCAAGTGCACCACTTGAATGCTCAGCTTCATCAAACCAACTTATTTCCATGTGAACTGCTTTCTCAAAACACATTTTTCGGACCCTTTTGATCAACTTACCACCAGCAACGCCAAAAAAGTAGAATCTACATGGAACAGCTAGTAATGATGCCACACCAAGCCCGAGAAATACTAGTGCCCAAACTTTTGAATCTTTACGAAGTTTGTGTGCTGGCTCATAGAAAATAGTAATCATTTTGGAAAGCAAGAGCCCAAAAATAGGCATTACTACTCCTTGTATTACTGCAGCAATAGTCCCCAGCAGTAAGACAGGAATCTCAGGCTTGTTTAAATAAGCCAGACGATGAAGAGGCACTTCTGGTGGTGAAGAAACTGTTGAAGGAAGAGCTTGAGGTCCTCCACCTGCAGGTTCCAAGATGCCAACTGTTGTGGGCACACCAAATGATGCTGAGAGACGGCCACTGTTTCCAACTCCAGATGACCCCTGGCTTAAAGATCGTATGGAAAGTGATCTTTGACTTGATATTCTTCCAGAATGCACTAGACTTTCTGGCTTGTCTGTGTCATTTGCAATATTCTGTTCTGACCCCTTTATCTCTTGCAGTCTAATGAGCTGGCTATAGGCTCCATCAAGATCCTTGGTGAGCTCAGCATGTGAACCTGATCAATTGAAAAGTATAAGAATGCAATAAGGTGTATACACATTTGGGTTTCATGCCTTTCAAGAATTTTTTATCAAGGAGAATTTCTATGACAGCACAATATGTTACCTCTTTCTACTATTTTTCCTTGATGAATAACAGCAATGGTATCAGCATTCTTTATAGTGCTTAAGCGGTGGGCTACAATGACAGTTGTTCGGTTTATCATTATTCTGTCCAAAGCCTCTTGTACAATTCTCTCAGATTCAGCATCAAGGGCACTTGTAGCTTCATCCAGAAGTAGGATTCTAGGGTCTTTCAGAATTGCTCTAGCTATTGCAACTCTCTGCTTTTGACCACCAGAGAGCTGAGTTCCATGCTCACCAACCATTGTGTCTAGTCCCTAAAGTTATAATCCGTAATGGTGTAAAATCAAACTGTTAGCAGGACTTCATCATGCTGTTTCTACAATTAAATGAAAATTTGAGAGTTTACCTGAGGAAGTTTATCTATAAATTTGGCAGCATTAGCAAGTTCTGCTGCAGCTCTGATTTCTTCATCAGTTGCACCATCCTTGCCATAGGCAATATTCTCTTTAATGCTACAAGTAAAAAGAACTGGTTCCTGGCTGACTAGGCCTATTTTCTGTCTGATCCATTTCAGTTGAAATTCTCTAAGATTGATACCGTCAATGAGAACTTCACCAGCCTGAGGATCATAGAATCTCTCTATCAAACTAACAACTGTGGATTTGCCACTCCCACTTTGCCCTACCAAAGCTGCAGTAGTACCACTTGGAATTGAAAGAGAAAATCCATTGAATATCAATTCATCTGGTCTTGTTGGGTAACTAAAGCAAACCTCCCTGAGTTCTATATCTCCACGAATGTCGTCTAGCTTCCGACCGGAAGCATCATAGGCATCAATTTCTGGCTTCCTTTCAATCGTTTCAAACATCTTAAAGGCTGCAGCTTTTCCAGCAGCAAAAGCACTCAAGCTCGGAGATGACTGCCCAAGAGACCTGGGATTGGAAATAGAAATAAGGGGAAGAAATTATATTTAGATATTATAAGCTCATATCAAGAATGAAAAAGGAATTTTTACCAAAAAAAAAGAAGAAATAAAAAGGAACACATAACTTACGTGGAGCCCATCAATACAGAAAAAATTACAGTGATAACAGTCCCTCCAGTATACCCTTTATCTATTATCAGTTTCCCACCAACCCACACAGCCAAACCGTAACTGGCAATGAAAAGAAAAAAGAGTATACTAAACCCACAACCAGTAGCTATCGCTTCTTGCACCCCATTCTTGTAAGCTTTGTTTAAGGAGTCATTATATCTAGCTATAGAGTGCTTCTCCCCAGTGAATGATGCAACCTGGATTGGGGAAATGGAAGTCATTTGTATAATCTGCAATAACAAAGAAAAATTCGAGTTCTTTTGGCAGTGTGCATACCGTTCGGATAGAACCTATGGTCTGCTCCACTACACTTGCTGCTTTAGAATAAGCTGTCTGTCCCTTGGATGATGCTTTTGTAATAGCCATGCTTGACATAGCACCAGAAAAGATAAGAAGTGGAATAATTGATAGCAGGATAACAGTTAGAAGCCACCCCTTAGTAAATGCTATGACAAACCCTCCGAAGAAAGTTGCCACAAACTGTATAAACTGTCCGACCTGAAATGAAAGGGAAACAAAACAAAAACAAAAACAAATTTTTCCTTGAACTTTCCTTCTTTTTCTTTTTTCGCTAGTTAGGGGAAAACAAATGATGATTTAAGACTTGTATGGTGAATGATTAATACCTTCTCACCCATGGCATCTTGAATAAGGACTGTATCACCTGACATCCTTCCAATAACCTCTCCAGTATTAGTTTCCTTATCAAAGAAGCTCACATCTTGCCTCAGAATATTTTGAAGGTACAAGCCTCTAATTCTTGCAGCCTGTCTCTCCCCAGTGATCATCCAGCAAGTCAATTCTGGTATGCAAAGCAAGCATGTTTTCTTTGAGTCATAATGAGCCAAATTGAATAGTTAGATTGTAAGAACTAACAGAAATCGGATTTACTTACGCAAAAGTGCTGCAATAAATGCACCCACAGCCAAGTATACAAATTTCAGAGACACCTACACACAGCAAGTTGTTATGAAGTGTTGAGCAATTCTGAGAATTTCAAGTTCTAGAAGTTCACTTCAATGTCAAACTAATATTGCTGTATTAAACAGGTGCTATGAAGGATGTTGATGGTACCATGACCAATTTCACAAATATGGAATTGTGGTAAAAAAGATTAGTCAGAATTTACCTTGGACACATCATCAACGATTTCTTTGGTGCTTTTAGATCCTCCAAATGCATCGATCATGTCTCCAAATATAAAAATCATCAAGGGCATGGTGATTCCAGTACCAATAGCACCCACAGTCCCCACAAACATCAATAAATGATCCAAAGAATCAGCAAACGAGAAAAGCTTGTGTAAGGGTACAGTTTTGATAATAGTTTCATCTTTGGCCTTGCTAGTCTCTGAATATTGCTTGTTGTCAGGATCTACATCTGGTTGAAGACTCGAAACATCCTGATCCAAACTGATATCCCCCACCATTTTCTAGGTGCAAGGAAACTTCTTTTCCTTACTAACCCCTCTACCAATGGCTGTAAATGGAAAACAGAAGCAGGAAAAGTAATTCAAGTTCAAAGTCAGTAATACACCACAAGATAGTGCTTTCCAATTGTAACTTTGTCAGGGAGCCTCATCTTTGTTTTTTGTTCCGTTGGTTTGGGTGTTTGCATTGAGTGTGTGATGAAGAGGATGAGTTCATTTCATGTTATTTTCTTCTTCAAAAAGGTTCAGAAGTTCAAGCTTAGTTGAACATAAGTAGTAATAGTATGCTCCAAAAAGAAGAAGAAAAACGAGTTAGCTTTGTCAAAGTTTCAGTAGAAGATGAGGAACTTATAAAGTGGCAACAAGTTAACTAAAACAAAAACCATATAAAATCATGAAATCAGAGTCAAGAATGAGAGAGAGAGTGCTACTAGTGGAGTTATGCTTTACAAGAATTAAAACCAGCAAGAGTGATCAGAGTTCAGAAGGCATTCAAAACCAAAACCAAAGAAGAAATGAACCTCTTGCAACTAAAATGGCTCTTCACAGTTCACAGAAGAAGGGGAAAGTAGCTGTACTAACCAACTGAGGAATGAAGGAAAAAACAAATTTTCAGCTGGAAAGTGGAATCCTGTTGCAGACTTAATATAAGAGGTTAGTCAATGGAGCATGCCTAGTTCTTACTGACATATATAACTCAATATTATGGTCAAATAATTTGAACGGGCGAAATTGGAAGTAACTTGGCATATTTCTTGGCCCTCAAGTTGATTTATTAGCCCTTAAGTCGATTGTACTCATAATATTTCATAATTTGTTCAGCTGCGTAGTCCGAATCTATCGATTTATGTTGAATTTAAAACAAGGACAGCCAAGAAAAACTTAGTCTTTCATCATCATTATCAATTTATCATCATCATACAGAATTGGTCAAATAATTTATATTGGATAAAATTGGTAGTTGAATATACAAATTTCTTGATCCGTACGTAAACAATATTCTAATCCAATTAGTTTTATATTTTCTGTTGCTGTCTATTCCAAAATAATCAGTTTATGTTATGTTTGAACTTTTGAGTATGTATCACAATTCACAAAGAGTTAATGAGATCATGAACCCTACCAGCTTAACTTTTCTGCTATTTTATTAACTTGTAGACAAAACGTAGAGAAAAGGTAATTCCTTGATTTACCATGATATATGGAAGCTTGCTCCAGAAGCTCCCCAACCGCCCCCACCACCTCCGTGAGCCACCGCTTGGTGAGGCAGCGCAACCACATTCCCTAGTCCTCCGCCAACACCACCACCACCAATAACAGAGGAATTAGGAGGCATTGTAGTGTTGTTATTCAGGTACATGGCGGCGTAATGCTGCTGAGACACTGATGCAGTTGTATGGCGAGGGGCAGAGTCTGTATTCTGAACAAGAAGATTGTTGTTGTTCTTCTCTGTGTATCTCACACAAAACTCCATTCACTGTGTATAGAAGACGGCCTCTTTTTTGTTTTTTGACAACAAATTTAGAGGTTTTTTTTTTATATTTAAGAGGAATAGTCAAATTTGTCCCTTTATGATTTATGTCTCACTTGATTCTTTGTGTATCCCCCCTCACAAAAGTGTTTGGTCCAGAATTCGATTTTTAAGTGATGTGTATGGAAAAAAATTTGTTTAAGAGAGATTAGTCACATAGTTGAGAGTGATCTACCTACTTTGAAAAAGTCAGTAAAATAACTCAATCAATGGTTATGATACTTACTTTAGTCTTTAAAGGAGCCGGACTCGAAAACAACAATGAAGGAAGTTAGCGGTCTTGGTTGATTTGAGCAAGAATTTGCCTAAACATTTTCTAATTAATAGTTTTTGCGGTACTACACTATAAGAAAATAATGTTTTATCGACAGCCTAAAAATCGTCGCTAAATCTCGTTGTTATCGACAATGCATTTTTGTGTTAAAAAAAATAAAAGAAAGTACCAAACAACCATCAATAATTTGTTAGTAAATTTTGATTGGTGGAATTTCAATGGCCGTCGTCAGTGATTCAAAACTTAAAATTGGTGTTCATTGATAATTGATGGACCAGTGGTGGCGGTGGCGGTGGTGAAGGGTGGTGGCGACGGTGGGTGGTGGTGGTGTGGTTGGTGGTGGTGGTGGGAATGGCGGCAGCGACGGTGGTGATGGCAATCGCAATGGCGGTGGTGGCTGTGGTGGAGGGTGGTAGTGGTTGTGAGCAGTGGTTAGTGGATTAAATAATTTCAAGTAGTTTATACGTCAAATCTTATTAAGTTTTATCCATCATTTATATGTTGGATTAAATAAATCAATTATTTTAATGTATAATAGTGGTTTGATGGATAAGTCTATACAATACAATGTTAGCACCAAACAATGAATAAACTCATTATGTCGCAAGTATTATCATATTTAATACGGCATATTAAACGGGTCCTAAAGTTTTATTCTAAATATGTTCCCTCGATCTAATTTTTTTTTTTTTGAAACTGTTCCCTCGATCTAATTAATGTAAGGGTTGTTTGATCTCCTTTGTGACTTTAATACAATTAGCTATTAAAAAACGAAAGAAAATTTATATAGTTTCCAGGAATATACCTTAATAGTAATAAAGTATTTATTTAGTATAAATTAAATTTTCATAAAAATAGGACATGAGTTTAAAACCTAAAAAAATAATTTATCAAAAGGCACAATTTCTTAATTTGTTAGTAACTTAATATATTCCTCATATATACGTAAAAATAAAATCATTCCCCGTATAAACTTTCTTAGTTTTTTCATTTAATTTTTCAAACCAAATCTAGAGCTTTGGGCCTCAACAAAACACATCAAATCCAAATCCAAATCCAAAATCCAAAGAAAATTAAGATTCTGTGTCAGTGTTCTATCTTCCACGAACTAGTCTCACTCACTCTCACTTTCACTTTCAGTGTTCCCCGACACACATTCTCCTCACACTTTACTCACCACCGTACTTCCGACACATGTATGCGGCGGAGGTTCTCAGCATCTTCGCCGTGCACGGCGGAGATGCCACGCTTTCAGTTGCCGCCGCCACCAACAGGTTTTTCAAAAACGCAGCTTTCACCACACCCACTTCCCACAACGCGGCGAATGTGAGGTTGCCCAAGGCTCTGACGCGTTGTCGCTGCACCGTTGACTCGAAGCCCGTCGGCGGCGACGTTTTCTCGGTGACGCCGCCGAACAAGTATGACGTGGACTACCTCGGCGAGAGCACCAAAGGGGATTTGAACGTCAAGTTCGAGCATCTCCAGGCTTTTGGTAAATTTTGAAACTTTTCAAAATTCCCTTTTTGGTTCCACACCATTTAGTTCTCAGTTCCTTTCTCAATATAATTATAGACTTTATTTATTGCTTGTGCTGTGACTCTGGAAATTCTTTTGTATCATGATGGACACGCTTCCTCATTTTGCTCAATAGGACCAAGACATTGAACAACATAGCTTGGACCAGATTCATTTATTTGAGCACAACCAACTATACTATTCTGTTTTTCATTTTCTATTTTTATTAATCATAACAAAAATGTTACATTATTTTTACTGTTTTTTTTTTTAAATGTTTGCATAAAATTGATGAACTTATATTACGTTTTCATATTTCTATTCCCACTTATGGTTACAAAATATCAAATTGCTTTCATTTATTGTTTTCTAAGATTTTATTTTCACCCTTTCCTGGACAAGTCTTTGAAAATAGAAATAAAGTGAAAACAATGTGATGTTTTTGTAATTGTTAGATAAGTAGAAAATGCTTTCTCATACTAAATATGCCCTTAATTTCTCTCCAAATATTGATGTCGTTTGTAATATTTACGAAACATCAGTCATAATTACATTGGATATGGCTTTCATAATCTATGATAACAAGTATTTGTCTCCTCTATTGTAGGAATTGATGGTCATGCGATTGAGGAAGTGGCCAGAACAGAGGCTAGAGAAGCGGAAGACTTGCTAAAAGACCTGGGTATTCCGGTGCAGTAAACTTACTCCTTTTGCTAACTTGCTCATTTTCTAGTTTGTTGATATTTTTGGCTTGAAATAATCTGTGGTCTACAACCCTGTCTTCTATGGTATTAGATGACGAATGATTATCAGTATATCTAGTGGTATCTGTGTACATCCTTCACCACTTGTTATTTTCTTCATCTCATTGTTGTTTCTGACCAGCACTCTGATTTTATCATCTGCTATTTTTGCTCTCTTACTCTTCTGGATTTGGACTTTGACTGGGGTTTAGTTTCATGTACAGTAAGTAAATATCACTGTGTTGTGTCCTCATGTAGAGCCCTTCTTCGTCCAGAAATTCATCTCGTGGAATATTCTGCACCCGTACATTGAATCTGCGGTCAATCAGTGTCATTGGATATGACATGGACTATACTTTGGTCCAGTATAATGTGAGGGTATGTCTCTGTTCCATGTATCATATAGTTTGTGTAAACTATTATAAATTTAATGACTTTTCCTGCAGATATAAGTATATAACTTCCTTTTTTCAATTTTCAGTTGTATCATATACAATATTTATAAACAATTTTATGCAGTATATGACCTTTTAAATTTTGGCATTATAAGCATATTTGGAAAACATCGCTGAACCCACCTATACTCATAATCGCATAAAGTGGAAGCAACAAATAGTTACTTTTACATTGCCATGTGCGATTCTAGTGGCATCGTAGGCAAAATCAAACTTTAACATGTTATACTGACTGTGACTGAGCCTTAAGAATAGTCAATATACTCATTAGTATTTTATAGTCATTCATCCTATGATATTTGTTAGTTCTTATGTTACCACACTAGTAAAAGTCCAAAGTGTTTCCTCCTTACTCTGTGCTTGAAGTTTTATTCTTGTATGTTAAAATCATTAGCATGGTACTTCAGATCATAAAAGTACGAAAGAGGTTATTTATTGTTTTTGTGTTTATCAGGGAACTATACTTTTGTTTCTATTTATGTAAATGGACTTTTATGATATTGACATATGCCCTTACAGGCTTGGGAAGGGCGGGCTTATGACTACTGTATGGAAAACCTTAAGAATATGGGCTTCCCGGTTGATGGACTTGCATTTGATCCTGACCTGGTAACATGTTCTCTCTAGCAAGCTGAAGGCATTTGGCAGTCCATATCATCTCATGTTTGTTGAAATGTCTTTGCATTCCTTTATAAATTGTTCAGGTAATTAGAGGCCTTGTCATAGACAAAGAGAAAGGCAATTTGGTTAAAGCTGATCGATTTGGTTATATAAAAAGAGCCATGCACGGCACCAAAATGCTATCTACTCGAGCTGTTAGGTAAATGCCCGGCCTTGTAATTTTGATTGCTCATAATGGAAATCTATACAGAGCCCTCTAGCTCACTTGTTATATCAACACAACACACTCTGCAATAACTTATAAAACATACATCGCTTTAGGCTATCAAGAAAGTGCATTCAAGATAAATTTGTTGTTCTACACTGGTTAGTTAATTATGAAGCATAGAAACTGACACTTGATTCAAATAGCCACACCAACAGTCTAGTTTTCACCTTAGTTTGCACATGGATCATTTCATTGATTGATTGCCTTGCAACTTGCAAGGCAATCAATCAATGAATTGCAATGCAATCTTCACATTGATATATGTATACACAATTACACACATCTGTGTGCGTGTGCACACAGTAATAGCTCAGTAGATATCATTTATCAAAAACTGGAGTTAAAGTTTCTGTAGTGCTACTTAATTTTATATGCAATGGAAGTGAGATGTACGGGAGAGAACTGGTGGACCTGCGAAAGGAGAGTAGATGGGAGTTTCTCAATACACTGTTCTCTGTGTCTGAAGCTGTGGCCTACATGCAGGTATGTCATCACTGTTGAAAACCACTAAACTTTCAGTAATGTTGATATATTCAGCTTTAATGGTCATTTTAAAGTAGCATCTAGGTCTTAGTTCATCTGGCTCCTTTTTATCTCACCACTAGATACTAGGTTTTGTTGGTGTCTTAAATTTGAGGATTTTAGCTATGTCCTTACAATATGCATGTATGCCACGGGAAAGGGAATGACTGGACTACTCAATTTTTTCCAAACAATTTCTAGCGAACATAATATCACCGGGTCCAATGTTTGTCCCATGTGGGTGATATGAGTACGCCTTATTGTAGTCACTCATTTTATTCTGCATGATGAGCATAAAAGCCAGTTGAAAAACTAAAAAGAGTGAATGGAAATTGTTTGGAAAAAATTGAGTAGTCAAGCCATTCTTTCACGTGACATTCATACACAGGATCTATTTAAGGATAAATCTGTAATATATTTGTCCCAAATTGTTTGGAAAAATTTGAGTAGTCAAGCCATGCTTCAAGCATCTATTTACTTACATTAACACGTACTACCTTATTTACATATATACGTATTTTGGGACACACTTATAGTGGATGTCAGCGGACATAACGACAAGTGTATTATGGGGTCAGAGGAAAGTCTTGAAGTGTCAATCCCCCTTGTTGACACTTTAGGGGCCAACTAGGTATTCCAATTGTCAAGTCGACATTTGATGATTGGAGTCCAAGTGGTAGTTCAGAAAGGTGTGAAGTTTGAACATAAGGCAGCTCCTGTTAGCTACCTAATTTATGATGTTCCCTTTTTATTTAATGTTTATGCATGACTATGTGATGAGACTTCACTGATGATGTATAATATCTTTCAGATGGTTGACAGATTGGATGATGGGACTATACCATCGGATCTCGGTCCCCTGGATTATAAAGGGCTTTATAAGGTAATATGGTGCCAATGTTTTTGTGAACATTATATTTGATTAGGGATGTTATTTTTTATTTACCATTGGCACAATTTTCAGGCTGTTGGAAAAGCTCTCTTCTGGGCACATGTAGAAGGTCGTCTTAAGGTGAACACATTCATGTTGTCTTTGGCCACTATGAAATTTTAATATTTTTCTTTGTCAATACCAAATTACTTATGAAAATTATGCAGAGTGAGATCATGTCTAAGCCTGAACAGTTTGTGGAGCCAGATCCAGAATTACCTCTGGCACTTTTAGATCAGAAAGAGGTATTTCCTCTAAGGTGTTTTTTTTTTTTGCATTACATGTGATTCCCTTCTACTCCTTACTCAATTGTTTTCGTGAAACAGGCTGGCAAAAAATTACTGCTCATTACCAACTCTGATTATCATTACACAGACAAAATGATGCGGCATTCTTTTAATCGATTCCTTCCAAACGATATGGATTGGCGAGATCTATTTGACATAGTAAGTTCATGGTATTTTTTTCTTCCATAAAACAATATTCTCTTGACATTAGAGTTTGCGACCTTGTTTTATTGTGAAATAAACCTGACATTTTAGGGGTGTGGCTCATTTTCATGGATAGGTAATTGTGTCAGCAAGAAAACCAGAGTTCTTCCAAACGTCACATCCCATGTATGAAGTGGTGACAGGTGAGGGTCTGATGCGTCCATGTTTCAAGGCTAAATCTGGTAAGTAGTACTCCCTTTTTTTTTTTCCTAATCTATGATTCTTTTTCGTTCTCACGAAGTATGAGAAGATTATTATTTATTAATAGAGAATATGGCATATTTCTATTTTTTATTTTAAATTCGATATATAAATGAAGACTGTCCTTTTGAAAATTTTGCCCAAGTTTTGCGAATTAAAAAGTTATGGACGATTGAAATTCAAAACGTGAAATACATTACTTTGAAATATATTTTGAGACTTACAAAAATAGAATGAAAGGGATACATATTGAGACAGACATAGTTTTCCATCCCTTTAACAAACCCAGAAAGGTATATGTTTGTATTTTGGCATTTCCTATCTCGAATACATCTTTCGCTGATAATTTTCGGGTCTGCTGCTACCTTCTCCTTAATGGAAGTAGGAACAGAGGGACAAGTCGCAGATTGTAGATGTAGACTGTAGACAGGTTTGCTACTAATACAAAGAAAACCCCATCAATACAAAGAAGAAAAGTACTGATGATATATTTTGATGCATTAATATCTATTTAGCACTTGATTCTGCATATTTTAGGGTTGAACAGATTCTGATCATGGTTGAATTGTTTCTGTCATAATAAAATGTAGCTGAAATGCAAAATAGCTGATGTTTTTGGAAGAATTTTTTTCATACTACTCAAATAACTTCCGTGCTACTTTTGAGTGAGGAAAATTGAGCTGCTAATTACTACTTACGGTCATGGTACTTCATTCTCAGGTGGTTTGTACTCAGGGGGAAGTGCACAGATGGTTGAAAATTCTCTTAATATCCATGGAGATGAGATATTATATGTTGGTGACCATATTTACACAGATGTCAGTCAGTCCAAAGTCCATTTGCGATGGCGAACAGCATTGGTTTGTCGTGAACTGGAAGAAGAGGTTTGTACAATAGTTTTATACGACTTGTATTTTTGAGTAAAAAATCTTTAAGACTTCTTCTTTCGAGAAGAATAATACGCCTTGTTTTGAGTAAACAATGATTTTATTGCTTGTTAACTCAGATGAGATGCAAATCACTTTCGTAACTTTTAATGTTGAACTCATGTACTCTTTAAAGCAAAAGTAGCGCCTTGACTGGATCCTATTATGAATTGTAAATGTTAAAACTGCAGTACAGTGCCTTGATTCGTAGCCGGAGTCAGAGAGAATCTTTGGTGGAGCTTATAAATCAAAAGGAGGTTCTAGGGGATCTCTTTAACCAACTTCGGCTGGCTCTGCAGAGACGAAGCAAAGACCGCCCTGCTCAGGTGAACTTTGGGTTTATAATCCTATTTTATATTCTGGCTTTTATGCTTTATTTGTACTAATGCCACACCTCCTAAAAAATTAAGGTGTTAGGCACTTAAGAGTTTTGTTTTGCATTCTTATGGTAGTATGTGGTCAACCTTTAATGCTACTGCTGTTATGTCCTTGCCTCATTCAGTTCCCTTTAACCCTCCTAATCTAAATATCAATGCAGTAAAAAAAATTGATAAGCATATAAATGCAGTAATTAATCTTCCTGAATATCTCAATAATTGATCCTGGTGTACTAGTGTGTTATTAACTAAAGGTTATGGATCATTAACCTAGTTATTAACTTTCTTGGATTTTTGAACCTTTTTCTTTCCATATCTTGAAACCTTCTTAACTTTTTAAATACCCCTAGGTTGACCTTATCTGACTATTGGTTCCCAATTTAGAGGTATCAAGAATACCTTTTCCTTATATCACTTTTGAAGCTGTGTTGTGTGTGAGCACGCGCATATAGACGTATTAATTTCAATACTAATTGTAAGCAAGGTTGTTGATAGTGCGATACAACGCTGTCACGGTGCGTAGCGGACTCCTGGCCACTCCTCAATCCTCATTGCTGCATAGTGTCACAGTTTAATGTAGTAGTCATTGTGGCCGCTAATGTCAAAACCCTCACTCCTTCACACCTTTTTTCCTTTCTTTATCTGAGCTAACCTATCTGGTGACCAAGCTGTGATAGTAGTGAAAATGTTAAAGATGATAAGACTTGGATCTAAAAGAAATGATTGATGGTTTTTATACAGGAAACTTTTATTTGCAATTTTCATGTTTTTAGACAGTTTAGTTTAAGCCTTAGGCTTAAACTTAATGCCTTGACATTTCTTGGTATTTACTTGATGTTTTGTTTAATATTCCTCTGGCTTTTTATTGTTATGAATTTCAAGTACTTTTTATCATTTTTTATCATTTACATATGAATATATTATAAATTATATAAACTAATTAAAAATTTAGCTTAGCGTCCGTCCTGCCATGTGCGGTACTGCTATAGCTTTTTTGTGTCAACGGTGCTATGTTCTGCTATCCATGATTGACAACTAATTGTAAGATTCTTCATGTACTTGAAAGACACTTGCAGCAACCAACATGAAAGATGAAGACCTCACTGAAAGCATGCAAAAGCTACTTATTGTTATGCAAAGACTAGATGAGAAAATTGCTCCAATGCTAGAGGAAGATGGGGAGCTCTTTAATTCAAGGTAAGCCAAAAGAATAGAGCTTTTGATTTAGATCAACTCTAATTGCACTCAGCTTGTACTTGATTTATTGATGTCTGCCCATATGGCTAAATATGTAAACCTGTTTTATTTCAATAACTGAGCTGCTGTGGAAAATAATTATTGGTGACCTAGTTCAGTCAATGTGTCCCACGTTAAAGGATAAAACTTAGACACAGTTCTATACATTGTGTTTTTACTGTTGTCCAATTACAACATGACACATGTTGGAAAATGAAAGTTGAGAGAAGTTATAACACTAATAAAATTAAAAAAGTGGGTGGCTGAATTTTCCATTGTTTCTGGTCTTGCTTTTTGGTCATTTTACTGCATGCATTTGTGATTAAATTGGACTATTTGTCTGCATTAGGTGGGGCTATCTATCTCGTGCTGGACTGTGGGATAAAAGTCACTTGATGAGACAAATTGAAAAGTATGTTCTTTCTTTTTTATGCCCTTGATCTCTATTTTATCATATTAGTCTCTGGAAATTGAATTGATTGAGCTGTTTAAATTTATTGTGGCAGATATGCTGATATTTATACATCTAGAGTGTCAAACTTTTTATATTACACCCCCTTCATGTATTTCCGCTCTCAAGAACAGGTATCCACATAACATTTTCCTTAGCTTGTCACTTATAGCCATAAACTATTAGGTTATTATCATGTTTCTGAATTGACTTTGATTTGTTCTTTGTGTCTGCAGAACCTTGCGCATGACTCTTACTCACACCACTGTTCAGAACTCAATGATGGCTTTTCTTAGGGAAAAATTGAGGGGGGAAAACTGATTAATATGAGAAATAAAGAATCTGTTGGTGACATTGTTAGCAGATGTATCATTGTAACGGTATTCAATGTTGTGATGAGGATACCTTGTATTATTTAAAACTGATATGATATCCTCGGAGGACTCCTGTAGCATTTTTACCTTGACCAAGTAGTGTTTTACGTAGCCGCTGGTTATTGGAGAGCAAAGCCCCAAGCAAAGAAGGAACACAAATTGCAAGAGATTTTGTTTCCAACTGACTCTGAAATTGGTGTTAATTTCAGCAATTTACATGATGTAATCAGATTGACAATTTGGCAATGTATTGTGGGAAATCACTAATCAAGTTTGTATCCCCATATATTTGCTTTAAATGAATTATATGCCAACTATCAAGGTTGATGTTAGCCAATTTCTTTTTGATGATTTTATGTTTTTTTCTCCTTTGAGAATTGAGAGTATGAACAACAAAAACCTAGGACTAGCAGTAATTCCAAAACTTTTTTTAATGTTGTATGCTTACCAGTCCGCTGCTTCCTTTTTCCCCCTCTGAATGAGCCTTTTTGAACAGAATACCAACGATGAAGAAAAATATGTATTTGGGACAAAACCATTGAAATAACCAAATTAGCTCCACTATATATAAAATAGGAGATGCTGACGCAAGGCTTTTGTGGAGAGTGTGAACTTTAGCAGAGTGACAATGCTCCCTTCAACTTCAAGAAGCAACAATTTGAGAAAAAGAATACAGCAAACTGAAAAGGAGTAAACAACTATGTTGTTTCTACGTGAACAAGCTTTCATTCTAATTCATAATTATTTATTTTTTCTTTTGAAGTGTGTGAAAACATTTGCTTATTTTAATTCCATAATTATTATTATTTTCTTTTGAAGTGTGTGCAAATATTTGCTTGGACTTATAGCGACAATATCCTTAAAATGCCTTCTAAACTCTATACCAAGAATTCTCCTTGACTCAATTGTTCTTTTTATCCAGCCCTTCACTGTAATACTGCGAGTTTAAAACTTTGAAGGGCATTGCTTTGACTGTATTGTCCATCAATCCATCATGTACCAAACCAGGAGTAATATCATGTTTAAAGTACTCTCGGAAACTTTTCCCCATAAACGATTCTAGCTTTACAAGGATTTTCAGGCATGCACTGAGAAATATATTCTGTAATAGTCACCATCAATACAGATATCCGGTGTGCAAACCTTCAGTGTCAATTGAGCCGAAATGGTTGCTTACACAAATGACAGATATCCGGTGTAACAAAACAGTTGGCGCTGGTAAACTGTAGTCATCATCAAACTGCATTTTTTGATTTAACAAAGAGAGAACTTCAATCCAATTACATCTTTGAAACAGCCCTACAAGCTAAATCCCTATTTTAGGCTCCAATTTACAGATTAAGAATCATGAAGCACAAATATTAAATAAAAATGTCCAAAAGAATCAGTCCTAAGATATCTAGACCGTTTGCTCTGTTGCCTAGCATTATCAATAGAATGGAACCTTGCATTTTCTTATGGTATGATGCCTACCAAAACTGTTTGCTGGGCAACCTGGTGGAGGCAATAGGTGACTTTCATTATAGTTGATAGAAACAAGACAAAGGCCATGAGGTGGAGCAGACAAGGCGTATTTTGCAAGTTCCTTGCGATCACGACTCGCCAAAATATTTTGAACAATGTCAGGAGGGATAGCTTCCTTGCCAATTTGAAGCAACAAAGCCACCTGGAAAAGCAAACAGGTATGTGTCATTGCCATCATAACAGTGGATCAATCAAACAGTAATTTTGCAACTGCAGAATAATTCTGCAAATGAATTAGGGACAAGTATGATTATATACCATGTTCCGGACTTGTCGATATAAGAAACCTGAACCTTCAACTTCTAGCTGCAAAAGAGCACCCTGCACATGGATATTGAAGTAATCAGCTTTAACAGGGTAAATATAGTGCAAAATGCTAATAATAGGAGTAATACTACTGGAAAAAAGATTGACTAAGAACTAGTTAGGTACCATTTCTTTCACGTCAAATCGGAATATATGCTTCACTGGATCTGGTACCCGATCATTGTGGGATGCATTGGCAAAAGCAGAGAAATCATGCTTCCCGACATAATATTTTGCAGCTTCTCTCATAACAGCGCTATTGAGTTTATACGTACTATGGTGAGCAAAATGGCGCTGGAATGGATCCATGATGGTATCATTGTATATCTTGTAATGGTAAATCTTACTTTTGGCCGAAAACCGAGCATGAAATTCTTCTGGTACAGGGCTGATCTCTCTGACTCGGATATCAGAAGGAAGAAGACCATTCAAAGCCGCATGAACTTCTTCCAACTTGTCGTAGTTAAATGGTGTAACAAAATGTGCAACCTGCAATCACATTATGTTATAAATTTCCCATGGTTAACACTTGAAAGTTGGAACTGCACATAAGGAACAATGTCTGACCTGACCCCAGGCATGGACTCCAGCATCAGTCCTGCTTGCACCAACCAAACAGAGATCCTTTCTTTGAAGCTTTGTTGCTCGAGTTAAAGCACTTTCCACAGTGCACTGTACAGTTGGGGGAGACATCTGATATTGCCACCCTGAAATATAAATCACCATTCAAAGTGATGGAGGAAAAGAAAGAATTCAATTATTAAGCTCTATGTGTATTCACACCACTGGACAGCTGCACTTTCCTATATAGCTCTAGGAGACTTGGTACATCTTTAAAGTGCACTGAATATCATTACATTAAGATTGAAACTTCATTCAATAGTTTGGGAGTTTGAGTTTTTTCCAACATGGATTTTGACGACAAAGAGATTCGCAGCATGTTTGATTTCAAGATTTGCAAAGAATTCAATGCACGTTTACTCAAAAGCTAAGTGTGTGTTTGGATCAGCATTATCAACATTAATTCTGGATAGAATTGATTTTGGTAAAATTGGTTATAGTAAAAGTTAGTTGAAGTTAGTTGAAAGTAAAGTGATTTATGTTTGGATAAATTTATGAAAAAAGTGATTTTTGTAAGGTAATGTTTTCAAATTCAGTTGAAAAATCTCACAATTGATCGTGCTCATTAAGCTTCTCTCTAGCTTCTCCAGAAGTGGTTTTTGGAGTAAAATCAGTCTCCGAGACAATTCCCAAACATCTATTTCTATGTAATCATCAAAAAGTCATTTAGCTTAATGTGAATTGATTCTTATTATGTTTGGATTCACATCAAAATCCTACAGAATTACTTCAAGCTGAAGCTACAATTCATAGCTTTTACACCTAACATGCTTTGAATTATGTACCCATTGTAAATCCAAACACACTCTGAAGTTTCTGGGAACCAAGCATGCACTTAAGACTTGTAGCTTCTAATCAGAAGTGAATATATACTATATAGCATTTCTCCATGGAACCAAACATGTTATAAACCATTTAAATTATGAGGTTTAGCCAAATTGACCCAACAGATACAGCTGTGAGATTTGTAAGTTTCATACCTCATGATCAGAATCACGAAACGATTTTGAGATTACACAAAGTAACAAAAAATTGAATACATGCAAATGCAATAAATAGTCATGCAAAGGATCTCCAGCATTTGGAGTCTATATTTAAACACTGAAGAGAAAAAACGATGAAACACTCAAACACACACAACAAATACAAGACCCAGAAATAGATAATGACCCATGTCAGAATGTTTGAGAAAGTTAACAGCTTTATGAATGAAATGGAATGCCCAGAGTGTGAAATTGAAAAGAGAAGCAAACCTGCGTATCGGGTTCCATCATAAGCCAAAACCAGACGCCACTTATACATATCTTGATTGGGCTTCACCCCATTTTCCACTTCCACAAAATCAGCAGAATTCAACTGAAATCCACACAAAAAAGAAAGCTGTTATTATGAGACATAGGGAAGGGAAGAAGACATAGAGAAGAGAGAGTAGAGAGGTTAATACAGAAAGAAGGGAACTTGGAGGTGAAGATGGAACAACAAGAGCTGCTACTGCGCAACTCATCTTACAAAGTCAAATATATCACCCATTCTTCTTCAATCCATTACATTGCTAAGAACACCAGATGATAATAAGAATATGAAAATTAGTTTTTTTTTTTTTTTTTTGCTGAAATACAAAAATTTTAGGGTTATATATGTTTTTTTCCCTATAATCGTAGCGAGTTTTAATTTTGGTCCTTCAACTAGTAAAGTTGCAATTCAATCCAAACGATTATAGAATTGTTAGAGTTTAGACCTCACCTAAAATTGAAGTCGGGCAAAAGTGAGACTTTCTTGTTTAATTAGAGTGGTTGGTTAAACGTTGAACGTGAGTTACACACTTCCCCATGCACGTTTTCTCGAAACATCGCATTTGTCTCATTAACAACAAAGGACTCTCACGTTTTTTCTCAACCACTATGCGAGCATGCTCTAAAATGTTTAAAATCAAAACCACCTCTCTCTCTCTCCCCGAGTTCCTTTTTCTTTCTCTTTGCGACTGAAAACCCAACGTCTCTCTTCCTCTTCCTCTTCCTCTTCTCTTCTTCATTCTTCTTTTCTTCTTCACCAAAATCACACAAAATCTCACCATAAAATCTTGAAAAATGAAGGAAAATTGTATTTCAAGTGGAAAGGCTCTTGGTTAATTTTCGGGAGATAGGGTTTGTGCTTTATGGAAGGAGAAGAGTACTTATCTCTTTAAGGTTGTGGTTTGATTTCGTTGAGGTATGTCTACAACCCATAAACTTAAAGAATAATATTTTAATGTATGTAGACTTGAGTAAATTTTTTAGGGCTTTGAGTACATATTTTAGGATTTCATAATTGCTCATGACTAGTAGAACATGAGATAATGATTGTTGAAAGTTGATTGCAGATGGCGAATGACCGTCTTAGAAAACTCACTCATATCATTGGAATGCTTCACCTCTCAATTTTCACCAAGGAGGCTGATTTTGGTTGCCGGAGCCACCCTGGATATCGTCGGAAACATAAAGGTTAGGGTTTTGTAAAAGATATGTTAGAGTTGCATTTACATTTGCGCCCTTTTATCATCCATCCAATCCTAACCATTGATTTAGAGAATATTCCTAGAGTCTTTCAAGTTTCATCTAATGGTGCATAGTCAGTGGTCCATCAGTGAACTAAAATATTTTTAGTCCATCTTATATGAACCCTTTGAGGGTTCGATAATAGTAGAATTGAGTTACAATATGCCACATTGAATATAAAAACATTTGATACTACATATGGAAATTGAAACTCATTGTACTGGAAACATGAAACTCATATGTAATGGAAGTGTCAAACCTTATTGTTCTAAAGTGTTTTATTATGAGAAATGTGAAACTCATTGTAATAGAAATGTTCCAGATCCAATTCGCCAGATCACTCTCATCCCATCATCATCGGTTTCATCAAGAGTTTGTCCATTAGTCCACCCAAATTCAAAAGCAACACCAGGAAGTGGATATCAAATTTCATCAAGATCTTTATCATGTATATCTTGTACTTGCATATGGAATTGAGATCCTCCTAAATAAAACATCTTTAGTAATCCCGCATAAATTAAACCCTAGTAGTTTTGAATTCCACATAACCCTTGTGTCAAGTAAGCATTGTTATTTTCTTTATTAAGTAGCAAATTGAGGCATTTACCTACACGATCTTGAAGCCTAAATTTTTCAGAAGTTCTATGACCGAATTGATTAGACAAATCCACATGCATATATGGATACTATCATGCAGTATGCATAGCATAATAAACTTAGAGTGAATGCTTTATTTTATCCTGAAATTGTATACTATAAATAAGTTAATTCCTCACTGTCCCTGATTGTGTCAAATATCGGTCAAATTATTCTCTAGACCGACATTTTATCTCACCATAAAAATCATCTTGTCCGACACTTGACACAATCAGATATCATGAGAAGTATTTCATTGTCCTAAGGATTAAATGGCCTGAAACTTACACTTTTGAGAACCAAATTATGCATTCACTCAACAAACTTAATATAACATGTCCAAGGTAATAAGGATACAAAATTAAATTAGATGAAGTTCATGCTACATGTATTCTAAAACCATAACTATTTTAAAAGATAATTAATATATATATATATATATATATATATATATATATATGTTCGGAAGAAGATATACATGACTTTGTTGAGATGATAGTCTGGTTTTATAATATATAAAAATAGAAATTAAAAAGAAATATAGTAATGCATTAACGTCAAATAAAGAGATTTGATTGAAAAATCAAGAAATACTATTATTTTTGGTAAATGGTTATTGATTTTAAAGTAGTATCTTAATGGGGAAGAAAATATTTGAGAGGCAATCCCTATTGGTGTTGTGAGTGTGAGAGAGGCAGTACGTCGTCGTATAGGGAGATATTGCGATTTCAGAGTTTTGGCCCTTTTTTATTGCTTCGTGACCCAACGCCTCCAAAGTTTTCAACTTTCACCCTCTTTGCATAACCCCAGCAATTCAATTGCACCTTGCTCTGTGTTTTCCTTCATTCTGGCTGTTACCAGGTTTCTTTCTTCTTCATCTTCATTATTGTTTCCTTCATGCCTTCTTTTACTCAATTACTTCAATCTTTCTTTTGTTTTTCTATCATAATTACATGTTATTTTCTTAAAAATTGTTGATTTCTCATGTGGGCAGTGTTTCTTTCATTGTTTTATTTGTTGATGATTGAACCTTAATCACAAATTATCATGGATTATGTTATGTTTGTTGTATGTGAATTTTGCTTGAGATTTGACACTGAATGAGGTTTCTGGATTTTGGGCAGTGAAATTTACCTTTTGGAACATTTGCAAATTAATGGTTCAGAATGCTGAATGCAAGCCCTTCACTGTTATTATCTACCCTGAAATTTGAGTTCTTGCAGCTACATTTTCTCTCTAGTACCTTTTCTTTTTTATTTAACTTTTTTATCTATTTTTTATTTACATTAATTTTTTCAATATTTGTGTTTGTTGTGTGTGAATTTTGCTTCTGAGATTTGATTCTTAATGAGGCTTACGGATTTTGAGCAGTGAAATTTACCTTTTGAACATTTGCAATGAAGGGTTCAAAATGCTGAATGCAAGCCCTTCAACTGTTTATTATCTACCCTGATATTTAAGTTCTGGCATCTATATTTTCTCACTACTAGTACCTTTTCTTTTTTATTTAATTTTTTTTATATATATTTGCTACCTGATAGGGCATGGCTTCAAGGAAAGTCATAGCTATATGTCAATCAGGAGGTGAGTTTGTGAGCAAACCTGATGGATCGTTGTCATACACTGGAGGGGATGCTTATGCAATTGACATTGATCAGGAGACAAAGCTGAGTGATTTTAAGTCAGAAATTGCAGAAAATTTCAGCTGCAATGTAGACGCCATGGTTATCAAGTACTTCCTTCCTGGCAACAAGAAAACACTCATCACAGTATCAAAAGACAAGGACTTGCAACGCATGGTCAAATTCCTTGGGGATGCTAGCACTGTTGATGTGTTTGTTTCAGAGGAAGGAGCAGCTCGATACACACCCAACATACCTGTTGCTGTTAGTAGGTAGTTGTCTCCAGTTCTTTTTGGTTATCACTCTTGCTCATGTTCAGTTCACATAGACTTCCCTAGATTGCAGATATTTCTGCTTGTATACTGTATAGTTTATCACTCCTTATATTTATTCTCATAGACATTTATATAGGCTGTGTTTAAGTAAAGAGTTTAATTAAGCGGTAAGCGCTTATAAGGGCTTATTTATAAGCTAATATGAGTAGATTATGAAAATAAGTTCATAACAACTTATACATAGGTAAGCTATTTACATAAGCTCTAACAAACACTAGTATAAGCGTTTATGCTATAAGATAAGTTCAAATAAGCTCTTCCAAATGAGGTCATAGTTCAATTTGGCATATAATATAATGTTAGGGAGTTGTATTCTTTTTTTTTTTGAAGTTTTCCTGATGTCTCAACCAGTGTTGTTGAATAGTGGCTATAGTGTAGCGCCCAAATGCTGGCGGGATTGCTCCCGCATGGCAATTTATGTTGAGGCGGAAATAGCCAAAATATGTTCATTTTTTTATACATCTGGAGACAAGCCTCACGTGATAGCCACATGAGGTTTTTTCCCTTCTACAATCTCCAGCGACTGTGAGCAGGCTTTTTCGGTGTGTTTCAGGCACCAGCAACAGTCACACAGCTTTCTGATTCATATATTGTTTGTCATGCTCTTTTTTCTTTTCTTTCTTCTTCCTTTACCTTTTCTGTTTTTTGCTATGTTGTTTTCCATCTCTTCCATTGTTCTTCCTTTTCAAGCTCTTTTATGACTTGTTTCTTCCTCTTTTTTCCCTGTCTTTCACGTTTATTTTTAATACTCTGTTTTTGCTGTTTTGTTTCAAAACTCTGTTTTCTGTTTTTGTTCTCTTCCTTCTCAGGTTTCTGTTATGTCTTTAATGTATAACCTTGTTTTAGTGTTCTCATTAGTATTTTGCCTTAAACAGTTGACACTTTTGAGTTAACATTATGTCATTGTATGTCATTTGTCTTATTTTTATGAAGCTTATTGTATTTCCCCAAGAAGCTTGTGACAAGCTTAATTTTATATAAGTTTTTACTTAATTCAGCTGCTATGCGTCTTCCGCTATTTACCCACGACGCTATCCTCTATGATATAGCGGATTTTTGGCTCTCCGCCACTGCGATCCACGATTAACAACACTGGTCTCAACTCTCAAGATGAAGATGTGACCTGCATCATTGAGATGTTGATGCCATGACCAAAATGAATGGCCGTAGCATATATTAGATAATTTAGATTCTAGTGCATTGTTTGGAAAATCTTACAGAATATATGTTGTTGCAGGTCAAGCAGGACAACTGCGTCAGAAGCCCTTGATGTTCCTATTGTTGCCCCTATTGATGTCATCCTTGATCCCGCCCAATCCGTTAATCACGCTGAGGTGGATGTAGCTAATGAAGCCCCTGCACCTTCTGTTTGTTCTGGGGCCAATGATAGCAATCATCGTAAAGCTGCACAACAGTGGGAAAATACCATTACTGGTGTGGGCCAAAGGTTTAACAGTTTTAGTGAACTGCGAGAAGCATTGCATAAATACTCTATTGCTCATGCATTTTCTTACAGATACAAAAAGAATGATAGCCATCGTGTCTCAGTCAAATGTAAAACTGAAGGTTGTCCCTGGAGAATATATGCATCAAAGTTGTCAACCACCCAATTAGTTTGCATTAAGAAAATGAACAGCACTCACACATGTGAAGGATCTGTCCTCAAAGCTGGGTACCGCTCAACAAGGGGTTGGGTGGGAAATATCATAAAAGAAAAATTGAAAGCTTCACCCAATTATAAGCCAAAGGATATTGCAGCTGACATAAAGCGGGAGTATGGGATTCAGTTAAACTATTCTCAAGCGTGGCGCGCGAAAGAAATTGCTAGAGAGCAACTCCAAGGCTCCTATAAGGAGGCATATACCCAATTACCATTCTTCTGTGAGAAGATAAAAGAGACCAATCCAGGGAGTTTTGCAACATTCACGACTAAAGAAGACTCAAGCTTCCATCGTCTCTTTGTATCATTTTATGCCTCAACATCTGGTTTCCATAAAGGCTGTCGCCCTCTTCTTTTCCTTGACAGTACTCCTTTAAACTTAAAGTACCAGGGGGAATTATTAGCTGCAACAGCTATGGATGGAGACGATGACGTTTTTCCCGTAGCCTTTGCTGTTGTAGATGCCGAGACCGAAGATAACTGGCATTGGTTTCTTCAGGAACTGAAATCAGCAATATCAACATCTGAGAATATTACATTTGTTGCAGATTTTCAGAATGGTTTAAAGAAGTCACTGTCTGAGATATTTGAAAAATGCCACCACAGCTATTGTTTACGCCACCTAGCTGAGAAACTGAACAAGGATTTGAAAGGACAATTCTCTCATGAGGCTAGACGTTTCATGATTAATGATTTTTATGCTGCTGCTTATGCACCCAAGGTGGAGACTTTTGAACGTAGTGTTGATAATATGAAAGGGATCTCTCCTGAAGCCTACAACTGGGTCATACAAAATGAGCCAGAGCACTGGGCCAATGCATTCTTTAATGGAGCAAGGTATAATCATCTGACTTCAAATTTTGGACAGCAATTCTACAGCTGGATGTCCGAGGCACACGAGTTGCCAATTACTCAAATGATTGATGTGTTTCGAGGTAAGATAATGGAAACAATTTGCTCACGACGGGTGGAATCGGATCAATGGACGACAAAATTGACACCGTCCAAGGAGGACATGCTCCAAAAGGAAAAATCAGTTGCTCATTCATTCCAAGTGTTGTTCTCACAGGGTAACACATTTGAAGTCCGTGGGGAATCTGTTGATGTTGTTGATATTGATAATTGGAGTTGTAGCTGCAAGGGATGGCAACTTACTGGCCTGCCTTGTTGTCATGCCATTGCTGTACTGGAGTGTGTTGGTAGGAACCCATATGATTATTGCTCCAGATACTTCACAGTTGAGAATTACCGATTAACATATGCAGAAACGATTCACCCTTTGCCGGATCTTGACAGACCAATTGAGGGTGAGTTGACTCTACCAGCAGTTACTGTAACCCCTCCACCAACGAAACGCCCTCCAGGTCGGCCAAAGATGAAGTCAGTTGAGTCAATAGACATTTCCAAACGTCAGCTTCAGTGCAGTAAGTGCAAGGAGCTTGGTCACAATAAGAAGACATGCAAAAATTTAGTATCACAAATAGTAAGTGTTCTCTCTCTGTCTCTTTTTATGCATGAATCAAGATTCTCTCATGTTTGAATTTTTGTGTCTATCTCTATTCTTACCTATTAAATAAGTGGGCCTTCTGGATATTTATAAAGAGAGAGATAGACACAGAGTTTCACATGACAATGTGATGTGATGAGAGGATCTGAATACGTTCTTGCACTGAGGTGAGCTCTCTGTATTTAATGTACAACTTCCAGTTCCATATATGTGCATGCCTGTTGCTAGGTTAGATCTTTGCATTCAGTTACTGGAAGGAATTCATGCATTTTTTAGACCTTTCAAACTAGTTGTAGCTGTTTGGTTTGGATTTTTTTTTTTTGTATGCAAACCCACCTTCCAACCCAATGTTTACAAAAAAGTGAAAAGTTCCCCTTCCCACGAGGGTGCTTAGCAGCATTTAGGAAAGCCTAGATACGAACAGGGCCTTGTATGAGCAAGTGGCTTCCATGCAAAACTCGTGTGATGATTTGTATATCTATTATGGTTTTTTCCCGAGGACAAAACTTGCGTGACATGTGGATAACTTTTTAAATTTTGACAACAAATTCTTAATGAATGCTACTTATTGTTAGAAAAATATCCTCGTGTGGATGTTTGGGTGAAGAACATGACAGCAAAGATATAAGGAACTTGATTTAAGTTATCTTCTTTTTCTGACTCTTCCAGCACTTTTACCTGATATGTCTTCAGATACTAACAGCATGCTATGCATACTCTGAATGTGTTGAATGTTGGATACTTTCTAAAATATTGTATGTATAGCTCTGTCTTAGAAGTTTAACCATCTATATAGATGCTTAATACTAGTTATTTGGAACATAATTTTTTTTCCAAGCTACAATGACATAAAATGTCTGAAATTTGTGACACAGGGATCTTTGAGCTATTTGGAACCACACCAGGGACTTAGTTAACAAGACTTTGGGTGGGTGGAGCTGCTTTCAGTCACCATAGTTGGACTAGAATCATGTGATTTCTCCTGAACATCATTACCGGTAGAATAGAAGACAAATAGATATTTGCGGAATATATTTGGATATATCTTTATGATGATTTGGGATTATTTTTTTATCCTTAGTTAGAGACAGATTTAGCTTTCTTTTCAGCTAAAAAATAGATATTTATGTGGTTTTTACTCCCCGAACTGCGTGGTCGTTATAATTTGAAGTGAACAATTTTGTAGCCGTGTGGTTTTGATGGTTCTGCCAAACTTGCATATGCTCTAATCTATGCTTGGTGGGTTCGATCGCTGTCGCTGGACAGTGTGTATAGGAAAACATTTGTAGGGAGAGACATACCTACTTAATGTGATCTCCGAGTCTCGAAAGGATTAGTCTTATGGCAGTCGGCTGTGGGCACACCTTGGTACTACCAAAAGTTTGTATGCTCATGTTAATCATTGATGAGTTTCTGCCATTCATCCAAGGGTTGTACGCGGGATTTGTTGTGTGTTTTAGTTGCTTGCATTGTCTTTTACATGCAGAGTGGTTTGAAGGAGGAAATGGGAGGGGAAACGAAAATAAGTTTCTTTTGTTACGTTTGAGGAAGGGTGAGGGGAGAGCTGGGGAAGGAAAATAATATCCTTCGTTTAGTTTAATGCTGCATGAATTTATGTGAAGAAGATCCGAAAGTTGATGCTTGCACAGCATAAAAGTCTAAGAGTCTCATAGACGTGTGTAGTATTGGTTATAGAGAAGCACTGCGGGGATACACATGTAAGGTCAGTTTTGACTTTTGAAATTGATAAATATTATAATTCACAAATTTTAAGTCATGGTTAGTTGAAGTGATTCGTGGTTGATTCTAAATTTCTAATGATTCGGATTTGAATCTCGTGAAAAAGCCGGAAAATTTAAGTCATGAGTGGTTTAAGTGACTTATGTTTCTGAGTTGAACAAAATTGTCTTTCATGGACAATACTTGTCTTCTTTAGAGGAGAGCTAAAAAATGAGTTACAATTCACAAACTTTAAGCCATTCACTTTGATTTCACTAACATACAATTTGTGTCAGTTCTGAAATAAATGACACGATATTATGATAAATTGATTCCAGACATACTTACTTAAGTATATGATATAGATGAACCCTTTGAACAGAACCATAGCCTTAGAGATTAAGTGATTAACTATGATACTTGTATAGTTAAGAATTTTTCCATGATGTCCATATTTTTGTTCTATCATCATCAAGTTACTCACGTCTTCTTTTAATTATGAGGTTAAGAGTTTGATTCTTATCCGTGTAAAATGAGACACTTTGTGGTCACCACTTTTTTGAAATATTAGTCACTATTATTGGTGTCATGATAATTGCTCGCACCATCTTTTAATTATAAGGTTAAGAGTACAATTTTTATATGCGTAAAGGAAAACACTTCATGTTCAGCACTTTTCTAAAATATTAGTTATTATTCTTGACAGGGATTGAAAGATGCCCTAACTAGAAGAAAATAATGAAGCATGTATGTAATAATGTATAGCTCTAACGAAAAGCAGCCTCGGGAAGAAACCAGTGGCGGTGGCAAGGATAGAAATGAAGAAGCAAAAGTGCTTCTTCCAACTTGCCTTCCTTATACTCGGTGCTCCTCTGTTCCATCCCTGCACTGACACGTTCCACCAAGGAAGAAACCGCAAAACATCAAACCAAAACAAATGCTGCTAACTTGACATCTTTCTTCTTTCTCTAACCGACACGTAACATTTGACATGTTTCTAACCAAGCCACGTTGCATGTTACACTCACCACGTTCATCATTCTTCAACTCATTCCCTTATAAATTACCCCACTTGCATTTTCTCAGATAACTTACTTCCTCTACTACATTGTGAACTGCAAAGCACAAAAAGTTTTGTTTTTTATCTGTTACCAACACAGTTTTTCATATTGTTGTTACATTTGGTATTATGGCCATGGCTTTTAAGGTGGTTTTTGTGATGGCAATGTTGGTGTTTTTTGCCATGATTTGTGACTGTTCTAGTGTTGGCCACATGCCTTCAAACACAGAGGAGGCTCAAGATTTTGAAGAGGTGAAAGCCAAGGCAGGGGAAACTGCAAACAAGGCAGCAGAAACTGCATATAAAGCAGGGGAAACAGAGGAGAAACAGGGGAAAGAAGCAACAACAGGGTCATGGACAGAGTGGGCTAAAGAGAAACTCACTGAAGGGCTTGGTTTGAAGCATGATGATGATGATGATGAAACCAAGACCAACAATGAGAGCACCACCACCACCACCACCACCACCACTGGCAAAGTCTCTGACTATGCTTCTAACACTGCACAAAAGATCAAGGACTATGCCACTGGTTCTGCTCAGAAAACCAATGACTATGCTGGTGATGCTACTCAGAAAACCAAGGACTATGCTGGTGATGCTACTCAAAAATCTAAGGACTATGCTAGTGACACTGCACAAAAGACCAAGGATTATGCTGGTGATGCTACTCAGAAAACCAAGGATACTGCTCAGAAAACAACTGATTATGCTGCTGACACTGCTCAAAAGACCAAAGACTATGCTGGTGATGCTGCTCAGAAGACCACAGATTATACAACTCAGAAAACAAAGGACTATGCAGGTGGAGCTGCTCAAAAGTCTAAGGACTATGCAAGTGGTGCTGCTGAGAAAACCAAGGAGTATGCAGGTGATGCTACTCAAAAGTCCAAGGAATATGCTGGTGATGCAGCTCAGAAAACCAGAGAATATGCTGGTGATGCAGCTCAGAAAACCAAAGACACCACACAGAAGACCAAAGAGTATGCTGGTGATGCAGCACAGAAGACCAAAGAGTATGCTGGTGATGCAGCACAGAAGACCAAAGAGTATGCTGGTGATGCTGCTCAGAAGACCAAAGAGGCTTCAAGTTATGCCACTGGCACTGCTCAGAAGACCAAAGATTATGCCACTGGCACTGCTCAGAAGACCAAAGAAAAGCTCCAAGAAGTTGCATCTGGTTTGTATCTAAATTTCAGAAACATTTCTAGTGGGCACATGTTTAAGGGGTAAAAATTGCATATTCACACACATTTTGGGCATGTAATTAAATATTAATAGTAGTAGTCAAAGCATTTTCCTAAATTATGTAAAGCTGATTGTTGATTGTGTGATGAGCAGGGGCAAGTGAATACAGTGCAGAGAAGGCGAGAGACATGGCAGACGCAGCCAAGAATACCTTTGAGGCAGCCAGGCAAAAATCACAGGAGATGAAAGACAGTGTAGGAGGTGGACAACGCCGTGATGCTGAGCTTTGAGCTTTGAGCTGCTGATTATGTATACCTCTTCTTATTGTGTCCAATTCTACCAGAAAAGAAAAAGAAAAGATGTTTTGTATGAATACTGAGAGTGTGTGACTTTGTGTGATGTAAATAATGTTGGAACATTATGTATCAAGTATGCTCATGTTTTTTCAAATTCAGGTTCAACAATAATACCCAACATGTGTCATTTCTTTGAATGTTTTTCACACATATTCTATAATTACTTTAATTAAATTAGTGCAAGTATCACTAAATTACTTTAATTAAATTAGTATCTATGTTAAGTTCAACCTTTTTTTTGAATAGGTCCGTACTAAGATTTACATGAAGCAAAGCCCAAGGGATTTCTGAACCCACTTCCCATAGCGTGGGCTGTTTATTCTACATAGCCCATTTTCACTAGTCTGCTCAATCATAAAATTGTTTCCATTTTTTTAGCCTATTTATTGGATAAGCTATGTTCTTTTTTTAGTTATATTTTGTTTTAAAATAAGATTTTAGACCATTTAAATTTTTCTTTTGAGCATGCACCTATTTCAATAAAAATAAATATATAATAATGATTGTATCAGATTTTATTTGATTTCTTAAAACTGCATATTTGTTTACTTATCTAAAGTGTTTAAGACCTAAACCCATTAGCCTAAATATATAATACAATGTTTAACTTATTAGCTTATATATATAATGATAGGACTATGAACTATTTACGCTCAAAGTAATCATATATAAGAGAAAACCACCAAAGTAATCATATATAAGAGAAAACCACCATATGCGTAGTAAACAGTTTACTAGCAAATGCATATTTTAAAATAATAAATGTCGATTAAAATCAATGTATGTATGTACAATATTTCCAATCATATAACCAATCATATAAGTAGAATATAACCAATCATATAAGTAGATTTTTAGGTGAATAGCCTTACTACAAAAGTCTAACTTGGCATTAAGAAAAAAAATTATATCACAAAAGTTAGGTTTAGGTATTATATTTAAGAAATAAGTCAAGCTTGCTTTAGGTTGAGTTTGGCTTGACACACATTTTCTCACCTACAAAGTTGGTTGGTTGTAACATATTTTACACGTGAAACAAAATATTGTTGGATGTAACAAAATATTGTTGGAAATTGAATTTTTTAAATGAAGCTCATATATAAAAAAGAAGTTGTCAAAGAAAATGTCTCCCCCATCAAATACCGATAGTGTTGTTACAGTTTGGGAATAAACACCCTGAGTATGTTTCTACTTGTGGTACTTGCTATATGAAATGAAATTCACATTCATGAAAGGAAAGGAAAGGAAGATTCAATTCAGAAACCAAGAAAAAGACACTTATGATTTTCAGTTGAATAACTACACATAACTAAAAGTGTAAACAATTTCACATTGTCATACATATATTATGAAAACCAAATTTATAATTTTCAATTGTCGTTTTTTCCTCTAGAGAATCTATATATACTAGAATTATTTACACTGGATGGATGGGGTCTAGATAGATGGGTGACTTAACCTTGAGAAACATGTGGTGTAGGAAGTTTTTCACACTGAGTTAGGCCACCACCACGTGAAGTGAAAGAAAGACAAAGATTTTTCTATTCTTTTTTTAGAATTTTACAGCTTTTGGAGGACAAGTATTATCATTCTACTGGCCTTTAAATCATGATAGACAGTTGTAAAAATTAAAAGAAATTGTTTTTATCCACATGATTTTGATTTCACTAACATGATTTTGATTTTACTATACTTTTTCACGGTATATTTAAACATGTGGTAACAGAAAAACAGGATAACTAGGAAAAAAGAAGAAAGGAATGGTAGTTGGGAGTTGGGACAACAAAGGCAATGGATGATATGCTCTTGGCGTCGCGCGCATGATTCCAATAACTTATCTGAGGAATGAGATTTGTGGCCACAATTTGATTTGATTGCTGCCAACACATGGCATGAATAATTTACCAGGATATATAATGATTAGTGGGGGCAATGGAATTATAATTTAAATGCATATAACGACTTGAAGAGTCTTAAGTTTGTGGTTGGAATTCTAGGTGGCGGTTATGAGAAATGATTTGTTGAGATATACTTATTTAATATGATTTTTGACTGTCAGTAATATTTTAAGAAAAAGAAATTACTTGAAGAGCCTAGCCTAGATTAAATATATAATTTACATGTTCTAGGTTTTTAGATCATGGAATTAGAGTGAACCACTAGGGAACACAAGTTATATAGTTTTACGATATTATTGATCGCTTGACATACACACAGTACTTGACATGTTCAGACATATGCATTTTTTGTGTTTTTATACCGTTAGAAATGCGTTCACTTTTTTTTTTAAGAACTTCGTGAGACTGTCACAAACTCGTATGTTGCTAGGTGTCACGACTTTTTGAATGTTTACGTATCATATTTGATAGTTTTATGTGATGATAAAAAAATCAAATGATTAAAAGGTAAGGGTACTAGTGAAAAATAATTGAAAAACTTTTTCTTAATTCTTCTCATTTCTTCTCAAATATGAGAGATCCCAAAAAGTAAGTGGCTTGCACACAAACTCTCACATCTTTTCATAAACTCTAATCTATCAAAAAAATGTGCATTCTTCTCTCTCTCCTACCTGTCTCTTCTTCCCTACCTCTCTCTCTCCCTCTACCAAACAATGTGTTACACTATATTTAGTTGAATCAATTTTGTGAAGAGAGACGTATGGTAGATGGAGTTAGCGGTGAGAGAAGCATTCCGCCCTTACTTGGTGGTGCATTGGGATAGTGGCAGAGAAAGAGTTTGGGTGAAACCATCACTTTTTTGGGCCTATCCAAATTGGAGAGAAATAGGCTGGTGGTCCCTGTTTTTTTCTCCTCATTTTTTACACTTTATACGCAAAAAGACCGCTAGAAATAGTGTGTCCTTGGAAATAATTCTTTTTAAATCTAAAAAGTAACATTTTCTCTTCTCTGTCTATCATCATAAACAACCTTCAAAATTTACTATACTTCTCACCTCTTTCTCTCTACTCAACTTCTCTATTCTTTACTTCTTTCTTATCTCTTTCTCTCCTCCATCAAACCAAGTGTTAGAGATCTCTTCAAATTGGCGAGGGTTTCTTCTGGTTTTCGTGTCATTTTTGGACCCGTTTGGTGGATAGGATAAACAGAGACAGGATATGATAGTAATCATATCCTGTTGTTATCTGTTGTTCGTTGCGCCAGCAGGATAGGATAGGATAACACTATCATGTCCCTTATCCTATCATGTCCATCATGTGTAAAAGTTATCCTAAGGGGGAGCTAGGATATAAATTATCCTGACAGGATAGAATATCAGTTTTTTGTTTGTTTATTACCATGACCCAAAATTAATTTCAATATTTATATTTTATATAACTTATAATAATATTAATTAATAAATATTAATTTTTGATTTTAATAAAATATTAATTTAATCCCCGGAACATGTGTTTAGTTCAGCAATTTTATTTTTTATATAAAAACAAATTTTCTCTCATTTTAAATACATCATTCTTCCTCTTCTCTTCTTTTTCTATTATATTAAAAATCCTACAAAATATACTATACTTCTTCTTCTTTCCTCAGTTCATCTTCTCTCTTCTATTTTTTTTCATAAACCAAACATAGTTTTTTTTTTATCGGCATAAACCAAACATAGTGAGGGAAGAAATTAAAATACTCTTCCATCTTTTGTTATTTTATGATCTATGTTTTTATTTGAATTAACAATCGCAGTATGTAGACCCCGGATTTAGAGTAAGAATGAGGTTTCATTCAAATGAAACAAAAATTAAATATTAGAATAAAAAAACTCAGTCACCGTCCATCTTACCTTTATAAAATCATACAATTAAGCTCCTGAAAAGCTAGCTCTATTAACAAAAGCCACCTAAAAAATAAATAAATAAACAAAAACGTTTTGCTTCGTATTAATAAATCATTCTTGATGTTAAAAGTGATGAATTATATGAAATTAGTAAAGGCCGAAACTAAAACGTTTTTTTCAAGTTATAGAGTATTAAAAATTAAAACAACTTTTTCATTCAGTAAAATACACCCCATATGTATTCTGCGGTGCCGACCTACCTATGAGTGATGGGTGCTAGTTTTATGAACACGTCTTAAAACCACCCCCGTTATATGTGAAAAGATTTTTTTATTCTTTAAAATTTATTTTCATTCTCTCCATGTCCTTCTCCTTCTTCCTCACCCTCCGGCCTCCACCCACCACCCTCTTCCTTCTTCTTCATCTTTGACCCTCCACCACCTCTTTTTCCATCTCCATCACCATTACCACCATGAGCACCTCTATTTGCTCACCAACTTTCCTACTCCATTCCTACCTCCATCATCTTTTTCTCCATTAAACCATAATTTTCATCACTTCCAACCTCAAACCAAACCCTCCACCATTTCCCCATCTACACGAAGGTCTATTTCTCGTTCCTCATCATCATCATCTTCTTCTTCCTCGCTTTTTCTCGTTTCTTGCGTTTTTTTGGGTCGTATGTGAATTTCTTGTACTTTTAAGTGTGAAATTTTAATAAAATTCGCACATAAAGGTGCAACCACAATATATTTTTTAAAAATCACATTATTTTTATTAAATTTGCACCTATAAGTGTGACTTTACCATATCAATTCGCACCTAAAAGTGCGACCGCAATATATTTTTAAAAATCACGTTATTTTTATTAAATTCGCACCTGCGAAATTTTAATAAATTTTGCACATAAAGGTGCAACCACAATATATTTTTTAAAAATCACATTATTTTTATTAAATTCGCACATATAAGTGCAATTTTACCATATCAATTCGCACTTAAAGGTGCAATTTTTAACCAGTCTGTCGAACTTCAGTCTGCATTCATTTTCTCAGCAACAAATTCCTAATAATCTAAATTTAAACAACAACAACAACAATCAAAAAACAACAATCTCTAACAATGAAATCCCTAATATCAATCCCTAACAAGAAATTCCAAAAAAAAAAAAAATAGCTGTGAGAGTAAGAACAAGGCGAAGAAGGGGCGCTAGTAAGAGGAAGAAAGTGTGCTTGAAGGTCTCTGTAGTTTATGGGTTTAGGGGAGAAGAAATGCGAAGAAGAAAGAAAAAGAAGAAGAAGAACACGATGGTGATGGTGATGGTGATGGGGATGGGGGATGGGGGATGGGGGTGGGTTTTTTTTTATAAAAAAAATAGGGGTATTATAGAAATATGAAAAATGAGGGGATGGTTTTATGACAAAAGGGATGGTCTTAAAACCAACTTCCATCATTAACTATTTGATCTTTTCATTTAGAATTTTTAAATTTACATGTTCAAGATATGATAGTGATATTTAATTTGGTTAAAAGTTATAATATAAGAGACAAGTTACTCCGTGAATCATGGTTTGGTTTTAACAACTAAGTCATTGATTATAGATTTTGGGTTTGATGTAGGTTTTGTGATGTCCTAAATCTTTGGTCGCCGAATGTGTGGCAGAGTTGGGAGAACACCATGAAAGATTAGTTGAAAAATTAGTTGAGAGGAATTGCGACCCGATTCACGTTTAGAGCCATCATAGAAACTCAACTTTTGACTACAAAGGTGAAGCATGTAAAAAGGGGTCTTTCACCTTTGACAAAACATCATTTAAGAAATTATTTTTTGGCTGTAAAACGTGCAATAAATTTGATGCATATATAGTACTTCCAAGTTCCAACTGTCTTTTTCAAAAAAAACAAAAATATATTTACCGGTATAAGTGTAATCTTTCTTAGGAAAGAAACTATGTAGTAATAATTAATTAATTATCCAAAAACCAAGTGAAATAAAAATAGCAAAATTAATTTGTGATGCTTTGTTTAGAGTTTGGTACAAAATGAGAGTGGGAAAGGTTCAACGGTGAAGAAACTTCGCATGGGCAGCAGGAAATTTCAGAGAAATTCCAAAACGAGGATTAAATAGTTTAATTTCATATTTGCTGGTGAAGCTAATTCATTTCATAGAATCGAGAGCCTCACAATTGAGGCAGATTAAAAACAAGACAAACATTGTTGTCATATAATAAAATGAGTGGAGAATATGGAGTTTTGTTTTTGGTTACATACAGACAGAAATTGAAAGACGAAGACATACTACATTAAAGCGTCATGGTACAAAGACGTAATTAAACAAGAAGGTGGTTGTCTTCAAGCACGCCGCTGTAGGCCAAGCTAACAAATTCATCATCTAATTATTATCTCTTGAGATTAGTTTGATCGAAACAAACTAGCCTAGTTCACTATTGCTCTGACTGGAGTAATTGTCTCTTTCACCAAGAAAGTTGATATATTTTCACAACTCTGAAGAACCTCTACTACATTAGAACAATTTGAAGAGCAAACAATCGCTTGAAACCCCAACATGTTTCAGCCCCAGTTCCGTTGCAAATAAATGAGTGGAGGATATGAAGTTTGATAAAAACGTGAGGAAACAGAAAAAGAAAAAGGAAAAAGGTTAATGTCGCTTGATATATATGATTATATACATAACCTAAATAATGTTAAAATATTGAAGTTAATATTAAACGCTCAATAAAAGGATAATTATAATTGCAAGTAATACATATTATACAATTAAAACATTTATTTCCACATGTAATAAAAAAAATTAAAACATATCTAAATATGATTTAATTTACATGTTATAAAAATATTTACAAATAACCATTTTGTTGAACCAAAAAATCCTTTAAAACAATTTTGAATCCTAATTATTAAAAAAATAAAAAATAGACATTACCAGTATAACTAATTAAGTAGAATCACTCATTAAATTTTATAAATAATTAGATATGAATTTAATATGTGTGCAATATCACTCTAATTTTTTTTTCATTATAGTACAATATAAAAAGAGAAAGTCTTACGGGTTAAAACACATAAGTAGTCAACGACCAAAATAGGTGAAATGTCTACAAAAGCCCCTTAAAAAGAACCCCAAGCTTAGCTCGAAAACCAATCGCTGCATTGCCCTCCTACTAAATTTCTTTACTCATACATCTAACAATTAGTTGTCACGTCGGAAAATAAACTTTCAATTTAATTTAGAAAAAAATAATGTAACAAATTTTGAATATGTAACGTTAAATAATTTTATTTTTTTGACGTAACATTAAATAATTGGACATTAGTATAAAAATGTTTTACATATATATGTATATATTTTCCGATGCATGTTTACTGAATACATTTGATAAATTGTTAGGTAAATTATGAGGATTCATTACCTTCCCTATTTATATGCAAATAATAATGCAATAGGCAAGTAAAAGCACAAGGTAGTGGTGCTACTGCTATATTTCTCTCTCTGCCTCCATTCTTTCATCTCTTCATTCTTCTTTCCACACACACATCAACGCTGTTGCTTTATTATACCTTGCCTTCTTCCCAACCGTGTCAACCACCGTGGCATACTTTATGAATTGAAAAAAGTTGCAGAAACACGGGTTTCCCACTCACTGCACAAAACAACAAACTTTGTGTTGTTTAACTCTGTTTTGGAGAGAACAGAGAAATAGAACCGGTTTGGCCAAAAGGGTATTGATTCATTGTGTCAGAGCAGTAGCAGAAGAAGAAGGAGGAGGAGGAGTGACAGAGACAGAGGAAGAAGAAGAAAAAATGGTGCTGATAAACAACTTTGGTGTCAACAACAACAACAAACAGAGTCATGAGGGAATGAAACTTGGGAAATACGAGTTGGGTAGGACTCTTGGTGAAGGCAATTTCGGCAAAGTCAAGTTCGCTAGGAACACTGATTCTGGCCACCCTTTTGCCATTAAGATCATTGACAAGAACAAGATCATCGATCTCAATATCACCAACCAGGTATGACTTGTTCTGTTTTTTCTCCACTTTTGGTTTTCTCTTGAAGATTTCAATGAAAAATCTTATTTCTAGTCCTTCAATTTTGGCAAAATCTGATTTTTAGTCCTTCAATGTTATAACACCACATTGTTAACTGTGTAATGGTGGTGAAAATTGCAGATAAAGAGGGAAATAGCTGCCTTAAAGCTACTCAGACATCCCAACGTTGTTAAATTACACGAGGTACTACCATCCTCCTCTCTATATGGTTGCACCTAATCTTCAATTGTATAGCATGTTTTCAAATTCTGACACTCAATGCTACTTACCTAAGCTTCTTCTAAGATTTAATTTTGATTCTAGAATCAATTGTACAAGAATTATCAGACATGAATCTATTCACTTGCTTCTTTCTCTTTTTTGTCTTCTGGAATTTTCATTATGAGTTATTGTTGGATCTTGCAGACAATCAACACCAATCAGTCATGGAGTAAAAAAATTTATTTTTTTAGATTACAACTGGTCATGACATGATTCACACGATCCAAGATATATTTTTTTAGGATTACCCTCCATTATTTGATACTTATAAATCTGCCAGATTATTTTAGTTTTTAGTTGACAGCTACAACTCCAACCATAATTCTGGTCCCCTTTTTTCTTCAAGGCATGTTAATGTCATGATATGAGAAGAAAATATAAATTAACATTGATATCTTCTTCTCATTAAATTTTCCAAAAAAAAAATATTTTCTTTAATCTCCATTCATAAGTGAATATCACATCCTTGCTTTTTAAGAAATCATAATCATAAGGTGATGCTTCTAATACATTATTGCTCATATTATGCTTCAAACCGCGCCAGGAGCTACTGATAGCATGTTTGAATCTAACTTATTTTTTCTCAGAACTAACTTTGATGCCTTGAAGCTACTCACATTAACTTCTTCTCGTAATTGATTTTGGCTTTTATGATCAATTGTGACAGGATTTCCAGACATTTACTCACAAAAGTTTCTCCCTATAATAGATTCAGACTTTAAAATCGTTTGTATAAGAGTTTCCGAACATGCATGTGCATTTTGTTTTGCAGTGGCTTGTGTGATTCAAAGTGATGATTAGTATTATTCTTGCGTGGACTGCACCTCAGAATCATATTATCCAATGAAGTCATGACTCTGATTAAAATATGGCATAGATGCTTGTTTAGATTCCGATCCATATCCTCCTCTCAACTGGGATAAAGTCCCAAATAAAACAGAATGAATTATTGTTATTGGGGAGAAAAATCATGGATGGCCCTCCATGCATTCTTTAGCATGATTATGCTATGAGGGTCCCTAAGGGCCCCATGTTATCCTCACATGGTTAAATACCATCATGACTAGACTTTTGCATTTGCAACTTGCATTTGTATTATTTATGTTTCTGATCTGAGTATGATTTGTGATCATAATTATGCAGGTCTTGGCTAGCAAAACAAAAATTTACATGGTACTTGAGTATGTGACAGGAGAGGAGTTATTTGACAAAATTGTGAGTATCAGTCACTTGTTATTGACTCTTTGATCTATAATCATTGACACTAATGAGGTTAATTATATTCATAGGCATCCAAGGGTAAACTTAATGAAGATAAAGGTAGAAAACTGTTCCAACAGTTGATTGATGGTGTGAGCTATTGCCACTGTAAAGGTGTCTTCCATAGGGATCTCAAGGTATTCAATCAGTAATGATACTTAGACATCCAAACAATACAGACACTCCACATACACCTCATCTCTTTCTTTACACTAGTGATGCTATGTTCTTGCAGCTTGAGAATGTGCTTGTGGATACCAAAGGGAATATAAAGATAACAGATTTTGGCCTCAGTGCTTTGCAGCAGCAGTTTAGGGTGAGATTTTCTTTGTACCTTACCTTAATGCAAAGTATATGATTTTGGCTTATGTGATAACTCTGAAAATTTTCAGGCAGATGGATTGCTGCACACAACTTGTGGAAGTCCGAATTATGTTGCACCGGAGATTATCGCTAATAGAGGCTATGACGGCGCAACATCAGATGTATGGTCATGTGGTGTTATCTTGTATGTGATCCTAACAGGATACCTACCTTTTGATGATAGAAATCTTGCAGTTCTCTATCAAAAGGTATTTAGATGTTGCAGTTCACTTTTTATATAAGCTTGCATAGTAGTTTTATATAGCAATTCTCATTTTCTTGTTTTGTTCTGATGGATAACAGATTTTTAAAGGAGATTTTCAGATACCAAAATGGTTATCACCTGGTGCACAGAACATTATTAAGAGGATTCTTGATCCCAACCCTGAGAAGCGGATAACAGTGGCTGGGATCAAAGAAGATCCATGGTTCAAGCAGGACTATACTCTGGCAGATCCTGATGATGAGGAAGATAATGTATATATTGACGATGAAGCCTTTTCGATCCATGAATTGGTATATACTTTGAACCTCCATCTATCTGTCACCGAAGCAAATCAGTAGTACCGAAGACTCATTGTTCCCTTCCCTCTCTCTCAAACAACCAGTTATCTTCAATTTTTCTTTGTTTCTTTTTGTTGTAACCCAGAACTATTCTCTTGGTAATAGACACATGAAGCAGAACAGAGGAGTCCTGGATCGCCAACCCGAATCAATGCATTTCAGTTGATAGGGATGTCTTCATGCTTAGATCTCTCTGGCTTTTTTGAGCAAGAGGTTAGAATGGAAGTTAGTTTGCTGGAAATTTGCATTGTTACATATTTTGAGGCTTTGAGCACAATATTCTGTGTCTTTGGAGATTCACCATCTCATGAGGAAACTTCACTTATTTTTGCGCTCAATGTGGTTTGAAACAGGATGTCTCTGAGAGGAAGATAAGGTTTACATCAAATCTTTCAGCCAAAGATCTGATCGAAAGGATTGAAGACACTGTGACAGAAATGGGATTTAGAGTCCAGAAGAAAAATGGCAAAGTTCGTTAGTACTGTTGCTTTTGTTTACCAAATTTGCTTCTATTTCCGATAAAGTTGCAAGTAAACTTGTATTAGTTTGACCAAAAAGTAAATTTAACATTAATTTTTTCAGTTGAAAGTGATACAAGAGAACAAGGCGCAAAATTCTCTAGGCTGTCTCTCAGTGATAGTGGAGGTAATGCATGTTTTTGTTTTGAATGAGCTAAACCATCTTAACTGATTTTTGCATCTTAATATCTGCATAGTTTGCTAAAGTTAGAAATATAACAGGTGTTTGAAATAAGCCCATCACTGTATGTAGTGGAATTAAGGAAGTCTTGTGGAGATGCCTCTGTATATAGACAGGTATTAATACTCTCTCTCTCTCTCTCTCTCTCTCTCTCTCTCACACAATCTCTAACTTAGAGTTTGATCCATATATATTCCTCATACTGTGCAGTTATGCAAGAAGTTATTGAATGATTTGAGTGTTCCCCCAAGGGAAGCGCTAGTAAGCTCAGAAGTGAATTAGAAGCCAGATTTTCTTTGACATTTCTTTCCTGTTGGATAGCTACATAGATGATTTTTTTTTGAAATTTAGATAGATGGTTTTGAAATCAATTGTAAATGCATTATAAATTAAAGAGTAATAGCATGATTTGGTGTCGGATTCCTCATAATCACGTCTTTTTGGCTTTCCGCTGATTTGGCCCTCAACGCGGCCATACCAGTTTTGAATTTAGCAATCAATTAAACAGTAAGTGGAGAAGCTGAATTTTGTAGAGTTGAGCTCAATGTGAATCAACTTTTAGTTTAATGGAAACCTAAATTCATAAAGCTTTGGAATTTTTTTACAAGAAATCTTAGTGTCCCTTAACTCCTATCCACTCATGTTCAAACCATCAATCACCACCAACTTGCCTTATGAGGTGTCTTCCACGATCAGTTCATCAACTCCCCAGTCTTCATAGCTGGAAAATGTTGCCAAAAAAAGAGTACCAGTGAGGATGACATAAAAGGGTGGAATCAGATTAACCTACCAACAGGCAACAGCAAAGAAAAAATAAGTCCACAACTTGACCTGCTTAAATAATGGCCAGCATTTACCTTCCATCAGGCAAGCAGCGACGGATGGTAAACGGTATCTTCCGCTCTCGAAGCTCCTTCAGTGCAATCTGACCAGTTGAGAGAACAAGAAACCAGATTTCATATAACTAGGTACAATTTCAAATTAAATGCAAAACTATAGCTATAAAAATCACACAACTGGCACAAATTAAAAATGAAGAAACCACAGCAGAAGTAGCATACATTCCTAATAGCAAATACAAAAAATGGGGGTCAACTTGAAATAATCAACAGAACAGAACAAGCAGGAAATAAAAAGTTGATAACTGGAATTGAAAAAGGTTAACATATCACCGTTTAAAGTTTAACATAACAATAACAAATCAATCAGTAAACAATACTAGGTACACTACTCATCTAAGGGAAACATTTGAATCTAAATAAATATGCGACGAGATTCAAAATTGGAAGACATAAGAATTACTTATTCATCATAGCCTTACATTTTAAGCTTTATTGAACCTGTAACTCCTCATACTGGAAAAAGTAATTCCCAACCAATACTCAATCTCAAAACAGAGATTACTAAAATTTCACCAAGTTAACCAACTTAAATTACCACTTTTAACCACAGGGGCATCAACTTAGAAATTTTCTTCAAGTAGGACATTGACCATCCTTTCCTAATTATACTTAAATTTAATTTAGACAACTATTTGGAGAAGATTACAATACAGATACACTCATCACCAAAAGGATGAAATTGAGAAAAAGTTCAGATTGCAATGTACAAGAACAAAAGCATCAGATTGTAATGGGAACAAAATGGTTCAATGATTACCTCAAGTGGGTCAGTTTCCCCCTCCAACTCGACCATAACAGGTGCATTCATGCTGCTCAGCCAGAAACCCAACAGCTTGTGTTATGTTAAAGCATCACATACAAACAATCAATAAGCACACTCTTAAAGACTCTGAAAGGTTCAGAAGAAAACCAACCTGATTTGAAGAGCACGGTTACCCAAAATCCTGGCACGCTCATACTTGGTCATGTATTTCGACGTCTTCCGTAGCCTTGCTACTGGTTGTTCCGCTTCCTTCTCCTCAGCAGTCTCAAGAGGATCTCCAGTCACATCCTCATTTTTGTTCTCCAAATCCTCCTCTTCACCTTCCTCAATCTCAGGCTCTGGTGGCTCCTCCGCGTACCTACATCAGCAATTCACCATCAACATTTTCATGAGGAATCATTCAAAGGTAAAATGCAGACTACAAAACAAAGGGCTCTCTAATTCTTGCAATTGACGCATGAAGAGGGACACAAACACACAAGCGCAGAAAACTGGACCGAACCCAGAAGAGGGAAGTTAGAAAAGTTTTCGTTTTTGCTTTGAAAACTTCACAAACAGGAGAAATAAATAAGATTAAGACTCGTCTGAAATTAAGGGTTTCAAGTATAATTTGAAAAACTCAAATTTCAATGAGAGTTTGAAACAAAAAAAAGGCAAATGAAGAGAGGAATAGGAAGAACGAACCCCATGTCGATGTCATCGTATTCTTCTTCGGCCATCGTAAATTGCAGAGAGTTCTGTCCCTAAGAAGCTTAACCCTGCTGCGAGTGTGTTGAACTTGAAAAAGAAAAGACCTAATAACTTATGAAGCAAGTAACTTGACTAATAGGGTTTAGGGGCTCAATTTTTGTTAATAAACCTAATAACTTGACCAAAAAATCAAACCTAATAACTTAAGCATGATTTTGACAAAAAAAAAAGTATACAATAAAAAATGCTTTTATATTTTTTGGCCAATAATAATTATTAATTATTGTTATCTCAGGCCAATAATAAATTTAAATCTAATAAATTTCATCTTAAGCTATTTAACTTAGGCCATATTCAAATATTTACATCTTAATTATTTGTATACAAAATTTTATCAAAATAAGTTCACGGATTCGCTTCTTGCCCATGGGAATGAAGTGCATCTTGTGATCAGGAGTTTGCAGCTTAGTGTGAGCACCCACGACAAAGAAATTAGTCATTTTTGTCGGTAGTCGATACTCTGAACACTTATTTTATTTTACGATGATCGTTCGATTCATGACACATTAATCTAGTATAATTTTTTCATTCTCTTTAGTTTTCTTTAGCTAATTAAATTCCTACACATGTAAAAAAAAAATGCAAATACGGTCTATTTATCAACTTCATATACCAAAACTCCTTAAATCATAATATTCAATTTAAAAACTTTGGGCTTTGGCCCTGCTTAATACCAAAAAAGAAATTCAATTTAAATATTTTGGGGTCTATAATGAATTCAGGAAATAATATAATTTTGGAAGTCTAAAAGTAAAAAAATTATTAAAATCTAAGAATTTAAGATAGAGTATTAAGGCTTAAAGTGGGAGAGATTTAAATTTTAAAATTTTAGGTGAAATTCAATATTTTGGAAGGTGGATTTTTTTTTTAATCCCTGAACCTACCCCTTTCCATCCCATATGTCATCAATTCTTGCCACTTATGCTATCATTCGATTACTGGCAGGGACTGATTTGGTTATAAAAATTATAGGGATCCAAATCACACATAAAAATAAGATCATCAACTATACTAGATGTATAATAAATGTAACAAATATCTCAGAATGATAACTCAAGCGATAAGAGCTGGGGACATATGGGCTGAGGATGCAATTCTTCATGTTGCTTTTACCGAACTTCCCTCTTGTATCATCAAACCATCGCCCATTAATACAACACCAACATCTTTTGATTCCATGATTTCCTAGAAGGAAAATTTAAATGTTTTCCAAAATAAATAAAAAATGTAATTAAGCCTTGTTTCTATACATCAAATGTGTTTAATAACTACAATTCCATCTCTAAATCAAAAATTTGAATTTCTGATAAATTCAACGCTGATTCACATTGAATTTAATACTATAGCTGTATTTGTGAAACTGTGGACTTGTTTCATTTACACCAACACATACGTTATTTCCCAAATTGCAACGTATAAATGGAGAAGTGAGATTTTATAGCATTGAGCTCAACATGAATCCGCGTCAAGTTCAGCAGAAGTCCAAATACAATTGTTAGGCAAAGTTCGATTACTCACTCAGGCAATCCAATACAAGAATAATTTTATTCTAACAATTAAGATGTAAGAACATGTTGTCCATGCATGCAAACACACCCCTGCAATGAAACATGCTGAGAGCCATTTATGTAGAATGTTAACAACCAAAACAGCTAATTAATTTAATTGTAGGGAAGAAGTTTCCCGTCCTAAACAAGGTTTGAGTTGCCAGTAGGCTTTCAAAATTGAACACACTTGACATAAATGGGTTGATCAAAGTGGTCTTCTGGCATCAATGAATGGGGCCAGATTCATACTGATCTACCTTACTTACTGAATTAATTATGCATGAGCTTCCCATGCTTGTGGCTTCATTCATCATTTAGATGTTGTAGGAATAAAACTTCCAAGTTTGAAAATCAATTTTTCTTTCTTTCCTCTCATTTGGATTATGAAGATAACATTTGAATCATACAACAATTGATCAGTGTAAGCATGATCTTGAAACAACTTCTGAATCACTGGAACTTCACTATGCAATTAATTAATTTACATGTACAATACATCATTTACAAGTTACATGTGACTCTAGGTAAATGATTATTTTCACTTCCTTTGAGGATAGGTTGAGGGTTCACCCATGATAGATTAACTAAGTGAGAGCCCTAGGAGGAATGTGAGGAGGAATTTTGTTTTGTGTGTGTGGGTGGGGTGAGGGGAAAACTAGCTTACAAGCCTGTTGCCAAACTCCTTATTATATACTTGAATTAAACCACTCTCATCTGCCATATGAAGCTTCTCATCCAATATTTTCTTGTACTGATCATCTCGGTCCTCTAAATTGTGCACCAACTCAATCTACAAAATCAAATACCAGTGAAGCTAAAATTGATGAGACAGGAGATTTAGCTAGCATTCATTGTCATAAAAAAAGAAATGAAGTGGTATCTATTATAGAAAGACACATCATGATCTCCATACATGAATGGTTAGTGGGACCTGAACTAGCAGCTTATTATAAATTGACAAACAAAGTTAGTATGGATCAATTATGAAAGCTGAGATACAAATTTGGTCCCAATTTATCTATCTCCCAATTGATCCAAAGAAAATGTGATGAAAGTAGGCCTTAGCAATTTAGTAATGAGATCATTAAGGGACTCTGTGTAACTAAATGAAATTTCTGAATGAGGCATGAACATACACATAACAAAAAAGGACAAATCATACTTTATCAGTGATAAGATTATCAAATCACCTGATTTTGGAACATATGAAATTCATCAGAGCTGAGAGAGCCATCGCTGTTCGAGTCAAGGAGCTGCATCATGTCTTTGGCATCTTCTCCTGGTGCACCAAGCTCCTCCATCACCTCTGCAAGTTCCTCAATGCTAATTTTACCATCTCCGTTCTTGTCAAGAAGGCGAAACACTCTATCCCTCTGGTCAATCTCAATCCCTCTATGACTTGCGCCTGGAAGATCTTTAAGGCGCAGAGCAGCCAGTTCAGCTGCAGCGAGCATGATTGTCTTCAGACGCTTTGCCTGAGAGCATCAACAACTAAAAAATAAATGCCAGTTTCCTTCTTTGTCTTCCCTTTGGACTCAATGGTACATAAATTCAAGTTTTTCTCACAGTAACTAAAAACTAAATCATCTTTCAATTTTTTGCTTAACATTTACAATGGCACAATGGGAGGGGGGATCAATTCTGTGTTTAGTTTCATGATGGATATTTCAATTTTCATTTTTAAAAGAAGACACTGACCTCCTCTGGATCCGTAAGACCAGCCTTGTATAATGAATGAGATGCTGTTCCACCAACAGCTAACCTGTCCATTTCTGTTGTTCTTATCTGTATTTCCATCAATGGTCTTGTTCTACAATTGTCACTCACATCTACTGCCATATGCAAACTTCTATACCCATTTGCTTTTGGCTTGGCAATATAATCTTTTGTTCTATAAGGGATTTCTTTCCACATGGACTGAATGATCTCATGAGCTCTATAGCATGCTCTCTCTCCAGCTCCCAATGCACTGTCACCAGGCTTGGGATTCAACACGACTCGCAGCCCAAGCACATCATTCACATCTTCCGGCCTCCTACCATCCTTCAAGAGCTTCTTCATCGTGCTGTAACGACTCTTATAGCGGCCTTTAATTGAGATATCATTCACCAGTTCCGCGATCAAGGGGTCAGCTTCTAGTGTCTGGAGCAGTTCTTCCTTGTACACATCAATAAGAGGTTTACCCCCAGTCTCGTGACTCGTCAACCACGTATCAACATAAAGGTATGAGTAAGGAAACAAATACTTAAAGGAGAGATCTTCCAGCTCCAATGACAGGTAAGTAGTCCCCAAAGCATGAGCAAGAGGGGCATGAATCTTCATCACCTGCAGGGACAGGATCTGCTGCTGGTACCTAGGGAGATAAGCAATATGTCTCATCATGTCAAGCTTCAAAGCCAGGTCCAAGATCAAAGCCCTGATGTCATAGTAAGTGAGGCAGAACTTCCTCAACGCAGCAGCATTGTCATCATCCAGAACATCAATCCTGGACGGGATGTTCTTCACACGCAAACTCTCGTGCACCAAATGAGCAGTGGCAGCACCTATCTGAGTCTGAATTTCATTGATACTCAATGCACCTACCTCCAACACCTCTCTCAATATTCCAGCAGATATAACTTCAGCATCCATCTGCAATCATACTTACATACTATAAACAAACAATAAACAGCAATGACAAAATGTCACTCTAGTCTAATCCAGCGATTAAATATGTCTGTGGATAACAGTTGAGCGCAACATAAACGGACTTTGAAGTGTGTGTCAAAAACTGATTGCAAACAGATGACCAAACACAGTCTAGATTGCTAGAGCTGTTAATATTTAAAACCAATAGTATAATTAATTGTGTTGATTACACCTCACTTAACTAATTCCGTCACAGCAATAGTTATTATACTACTCATGTTGCGTTGAAAGAGTTAATTTGTGTTTATCTTATAGGATATATACTTGTGCAAATATGTGGGTAAACTTATGAAAATAGCTTATAATCTATCTATAGGAATTTTGAGCTTATTTGCTTTAGATTAGCGTCTTGTTTGAAAGAGCTTATTGAACTTATCTCATAGCATAAGCACTTGTGCAAGTGTTTATGAGAACTTATGTAAATAACTTATTGCCTACCTATAATCTATTTTGAGTTTATTTTCATAAGTTGTTGATATTAACTTATGAATAAGAGTTTATGTTTATCCATAACCTATTTTCAGCTCATTTCAATAAGTTCTCAAATTAGCTTATGAAAAACGCTTAATTAATTAAGTTGTTTACGCAATCGCACCCCAACTATACCTTCTCATACTATTTTGAGCTTATTCTAATAAGTTTATGAAAGTGTTATTGTTATAAGCACTTAATTAAACTTATTCCCAAATCGCACCCTCAGTTTGTTAATTCAGTTAGATCTGTTTTGATCTTCTATTTGCATAAATGTGAATTTGATTTCTCATTCTCCAAATAAAGTAGTAGTGAAGTGTAGTGGTGTTGTGTACCTGGAGATCAGCGAGGATCATGGCGAGGGATAGGGCTCTGGAAAGGGGAGAGCGGCCGTCGGGGGAGAGAGGTGAGGTTTGGAGGGCGGGGATGGAGAGCTTGAGGGACTTGAAGAGGAGGCCGGAGGAGCTCGTCGACAGCACCTTCATCCTCTCCGTGAGTTCGTTGAAGGCTCCGACCAGCTCCATCACCATCTTCCCTCCGCCGGTGACCTCCGCAGCCACGCACGCCCTCGGAGGAGCTGACCATCGGAGGCGGGTGCGGCGGTGGCGACGGCGGAAGAGGAAGAGTGCTAGGGGAATGGAAGGAGACGTGGTGGTGGGTTTGGGGAGAGAACAGGGGGTGGGGAACTCGTGAGCGTGCAGGTTTAGCTGCGAGAGCTCCATTTTTGTTTTGTTCTTCGCTGCAAGCAGAGGACGAAAATCTGCTTCGTTTTCTTTCTTCTCAACCATTAATATTGGATGGTTGCTCCGACCAACGCTGATTTGTCACCACGGGAGTGATGGGCTCAGCCACGTAATTTAATAAGCAGACGTGATTTTTCTTTTCTTTTTTCTTAATTAAAATAAGTTCAAATGAGAAATTTTAATTATTAACCCCAATTAACCTCTAAATTAATCTAATTTAACTCTAACCTAACTAGTAAAAATTCTTTTAATCTTCATCCTTTATTATTCACCTTCATCATTGTTCTTCAATTGTACGGAGGAAAAAAAATTATGTTCTTCATAGGGTTAATGGTTTACTAAGTCCATGTAGTTGCACCAAGATTTGTCTTTGGTTCCGGGCCGGAAAAAAGTTTGCAATAGGTCCATGTAGTTGCACCAAGTTTGCTATAAGTCCCTGCCACAGACCAGAGCTCCGGCGAGTGCATATGTGGCAGGCTGACTGTATTAATGAAGATGATGTGGAATTTATTTAATTTAATTGAAAAACAGGTCAGAAAATTAAGAAACCCTAAATCTCCAAATTAATCTCCCTTTCCCTCTCCCCCAATTTTAGTCTTCTTCTTCCTGAACCTATCAACAACCGCATTTCTTCTTCTTAGGTATACATTTTTTATTCATTGTTTATACATTTCTGGGCTTATGCATACCTAAGTGAATGAATAATATTGGTAGGACATTTTAGATTTTTTATGCAATTGGTATACATTTCAAGTCAGTGAAGATGTTTTGTAGGATGCTTTTGTTTGGTGTTGAGCGCGATGAGTTTAGTTATGGCAGTGTTCTCTCTGCGTGCATTGCTTTGCAAGTTCCAATATTTGGCAAGCAAGTTTATTCACTTGTCATGAAAAATGGTTTGCTTTCCAGTGGCTATGTTCAGACTCGAATGATGAATATGTTTTACAAAAATTGTGACTAAAAAATGGGGAGCAGACCAAGTACGAGAGAGAACAACAAACAAAAGAAAGAAGAAGAAGAAACTTGAGTAACCCAGTACGAGAGAGAACAACAAACAAAAGGAAGAAGAAGAAGAAAGTTGAGTAACCCAGATAAGAAGAAGAAGAAATCCGGCTGTTGATAGGTTTAGGAAGAAGAAGAAGACTAAAATTGGGGGAAAGGGAGATTAATTTGGGGATTTAGGGTTTCCTAATTTTCTAACCTGTTTTCCGATTAAATTAAATAAATTCCACATCATCTTCATTAATACAGTCTGTCTGCCACATATGCACTCACCGGAGCTCCGGTCTCCGGCAGAGACTTATAGCAAACTTGGTGCAACTACAGGGACCTATTGCAAACTTTTTTCCGCCCAGGGACCAAAGACTAATCTTGGTGCAACTATAGGGACCTAGCAAACCATTAACCCTTCTTTATATCTTCATCTTCATCCTTCTTCATCTTCAACCAAAATCAAAATCTATTTCCTTCTTTTCTTTTCTCTTCTCTACCAACACCGTCAATCAAGCACAAGAAAAAATGGAAAGTTTGTGGTTAAACACCTTCCCCAAACACCCATAAAAAACCCCACGCGTAATCAACTCCTTCAACCTTCAATTCCCGATTCAATTAGTGTTCAACATTAACCCCAAATTCAAAAACTTCAAAATCCCAATTCAGACAGTAAGACTTTCAATTTTTTAATTTTATTTTTACGTCTCTGAATTATATAATAGTATGAGTTGGTCCTTGTTGACTTTTGATTGACTGTCTTTTACTCTTGTGTGGAATAAGTGTTGGATTTTCAATTATTTTGATAGTATATTTTAAATAGAAAATAGTTTTGTGTGGGTATTTAAAATTAATTATTTTGAATAGTGTATATTGAACGATTGAATTTGACAAAAATATGCTCATGATTTGGTTGTATGTGTAAGTATGATTATAATATTTTGTTTTTCGATTATCTCAAAAAGTTGTCCTAGGAAATATCAAATATATCTATTTTTAACGGCTAAAAAATATATCTTAGGCTAAGTATTTTGAGTTAAACTATTTTAATTATAAAGATTAGGAGAATTATTTTAATTTAAATGAGAAATAAAAAAATTCCAGCTAGGCTTCATTAATTGACGATATAAGCAAATTGGCACACATAAGCATTCCGGCAGCGGCAGAGACTAAAACCAACAATTTCTACGAAATCTCTGCCCTTTATTTGTCACGAACCTGAACTTCTTCTGATCCTTTTCAACCCGCTGCCTTCCCTTGCTCTGTCTTCCTCTCTGCGTCTTGCGCCGCCCGCCACTTCCTCCGCCGCCGGCGCCGCTTCGTCAACCGCTTCCTCCGCCGCCTCCGCGTACTCCGCCCACCCTTGCGCCGCCCACCCTCTGCGTCTGCGTTTTCCCATCACAAAGGTAAGAACTTTTCTCATGATTTTCTCCTCCCCTTGCTTTTCTCCTGATTGTTTATGGTTTGATTGAAGCTTGAACTGAATACCCCTATATTTCTGGCTCCCAAAGTGTTGTGTTGTTCCTATGATTTAGGTTTTATTGTGAACTTTTCCCCCTTGCTTCCTCCCCTGTTTTTTTTCCCTATGATTTCAGTTTCACAGAACAGTAATGATCATCATTGTCTACTTTAGTAGGATCATCCTTTTATAGAGGCTTTTTCCTGGTCCTTGTCTGTTTTTTCTCATGTTCCCTTAATTTTATGAATATAATTTTCTTTTTACATTTTTTATTTTTTTAATATATATATATATATGGCTTGTCCTCGTGTCATACTTTTGGATGTTAGCTGCGCGTGTCCGTGTCCGTGTCCGTGCTTCATAGATTTTAGGTATTTAATGGATTTCATTTTTCTGCCTGTCATTCCTCTGAATGTTGACTCTTTGTTGCTTGTAATCTGGTGCTTTTCTTAGTTGATTATATCTCAGATTGTTGTTTATGTTATGAACTTTTAGAAGAGCCCATTCATTCAATAAAGTTGAAAATGGGATGAGAGACATTTCGATATTTTACATTATATTTATTTACAGTGTGCATTATTAGCCTAATCTTATTATATGTAGCTTAGATGGGGTTATAATGCTCATCCATTCTGAGATCATCTATAAATGTCTAGATTTATCCTTTCATCATCTTCTGACTGCTTAATAGGTGCACATGCTTGGCAGTTTCAAATTATCTTTAGCAGCAGGCTTTAGTTTGCTTTAAATTCTTTAGCGCAATATTAACATAACCGTCAAATAGGACCTGCTACTCTAGCTTGTCTTCACTATCTATCATCAATGTTCTTTCTCAGGTTACCTCATTTGCTATTATTGATTTGTAATTGCTTCTGCTGCAAACACGATCAGTTAATATTACATGACTGCAAACTCTACCCTTTATTTCGGTTTCCAAACCATGCGTTCAAGTGTAGGTTTATTAAATAATTTATACACTCCCTTTCTACACTCCAGCTATGGCCAGTCAAGGAGTTGAGTACCTCTGGACTGTACCAAAAATAAAATAAAATTCTGCCACTTGTTTATCATTTTGTCATTAATGCTCCGGGGCCCTTTCTAGTTTCTACCCTCCAGCTAGCGATGGAGTTGAGTTCCTTTGGACTCCAGTGATAAAAATATTTGCTAATTTATCATTGTTTTCCTCAATGCTTTGGAGCCCTTATAGCAGCTAACATGTCCACTCTTCCACGGACTATAGAAATTTAGAAATTTAGATTTCTCAGTCTGGGGAAAGTGCGTGTTTGTTGGGGGGGATCCTTATATGATTGCATTTGGTGCCTTTCACTGGAGCAGTGTCTGAATTATTTTCTGGAATTTGACATGTTGTTCTACCTCTTAGAGTTGGTTCCAGTTTTATATGTTTATTTATCCTTTTAAATATTCCTTTTTGGGCGTAGTTCGCAAGAGTCTGTTGCAATATTGAATTCTGCCCAATTTGAAATGATTCAATGCTTACTGAAATACATGATCTTTTGCAGGTTTGAGTTGAAGATTCGGATGTCATATTCATTATCAATCCATTACAGTCACATGTGCAATATGCTTATTCTGTTTTCCATTCTCCACATCATGGTGAAGGGCCCAACCCTCTGCTTTGGGAATAAGTGAGTGTATAAAAATTCTCAATTATATCTTCAGCTTAATTGTTTGGACACTACAAATTAGAAGCCTCCCATGTTATTAACTTGGTTGTAGTGGCCAACTACTCACTGCCTAGGGTTGAGGATAAAATTTTGAAAGTTGGAGAAGAGCTTTGGAGAGAAACTTTGCCGTTACAAGGTGGCTCTGGCTTTTATCAATTACAAGGTCTGAAACCCCATATGTGGTATGAAGTGAAGATATCATACCCAGCTTCTGTATGTATATTATGTCTTCTTCCAGTTCTTAGTTGGGGATCTTTCCTCTGGTATCTGACATCTATGATTAAAATACCAGATACCTGCGAGCTTCAACATACAATTGAAGAGAGACAAGTCGGATGTGGTGCTGAACAATAACAGGAGATTGCTTAATACTGAAAAGCTAATTTTTAAGACCGATAGCAATCAGGTCAATATTAGTATGAAACCTTTCAGTCCTAAATTTCAGAAAAGTCTGCATGTGCTTGATTTTATTTTGTTTTGTTCTTATAACATTTACTTAGTTCAGGATGAAACCCAGTTATTATTAGTAACAGTGGAGCCAGAGGGATTTCCAGCAAAGTTGAATGTTACAGAAAGACAGTTTATTATCTTCAATATAGGTAATTCATTGCATAATATATTTATAATTTTGATATCAGTAATAATCACACCTTATGCTTCATGACTAGCTTTATACCCTTTTGAACTTATCTGATATATTTTTTAGATTACTGTTCAAAAGTCCCCTGCATTATAATAATTTCCTTTTGTGTTAATATTCTATATTCTGTTCTTCTGCTGATACCACAGTATGTGATGAACTATTACTGGGCATACCTCACAAAGCTTGGTGGGTAGTGATACTGGCTTTACTGTGTCTTGGAGTTGCATTTGTGATCCCTTCTTTTCTTCCAGTGTATTTGCTACCAAAGAACCAAGTCTCGAGATCAGATGATCGTCCTTTGAAAACTTCTTAACAAGCCTCCAAGTAAGATTAAGTGGTTGAAGGGTTGTTTATCTCAAATGCTATGAAGGCACAGAGCATATGGCACTGAAAATGTAATTTTGAATCATTTTTCAAGTTTTCTAAATCTTGTTCAATCAGGCATCATGTTTGATATGCTAGAGAGTTTTAGGATTTGTTGTCTTTACCTGTGTTGATACTCATAACTTTATTTATGCTGTTATTTTTTAAATCTGCAACATTAGTTATCTTTTCTGTCCCTTCCCACTCAACAATAAAATGAAGCTTGGGTCTTCTAGAGTCTGAAGTCTGGACATTCATTATGCGAATGAATATTGAGAAAACTGTTGCAGATGACATCTTTATTATGATAATCAATTAATAAACTTGAACTTTAAAATTTAACTTGGAAGCTGCCCTGCAATGACTATTTTTGTAAAATGTAAACATTAAATTAAAATCATTTTCAATAATTGATTTAGAAAATTATTTTTGATAGTTTTAAAATTATTTAGTAGAAAATATAAAGGTCGAGTGGAGATTCACTTATTTGAAGATTAAGTTTGGCTAATTGCACTATGTTTGGCATGATAGTTATGCATGCCAAATTTTAAATAAATTTGTAGCAAAAAGAAAATATTATATTTGTAGCACTTGCAGGTAAAACTCTTTGACGAAAGCAATGTGTATTAGGTGAAGGCCCATTATTAAGGCTTTTGCAGTGTAAGAAGAGAATTGAAGCAAAAGGAACATTCACTAGTTAACAACAATTAGACATTCTAGGGACGTTGAGAGTTATAGGGACTTTCATGAGAGCAATTATCAATCAATAATTATACAAGGTGCATTTGCATAGAAATCCAAGCTAGCACTCATCAATTCCCACCCCAAAATCTTACCATCATTGATTCATTGTTATCTCTCCAACACAACTTCTTGCATAATATTTGATTTTTCAATATCTGGACCCACCAGAAAAGAAAAAAATGTCTTAGGCTCTGCTAAGGAATATCACATATTCGAACAAAAAAGAAGAAGGAAGAGCACATAATGTATCCAGCAAGTGACCAAATACATGGGATATAAAAATCTAACTTCACGGACAGCCCCACCTAAAGAAATGCCTCAAACAGTTAAGGAAGAACACATATTGCAATTAATGTACCCAGCCAGTGACTAAATACATGGGATATAAGAATCTAACTTCTCAAAACATAGAGACCAAGAAAATTTAATAGGATGAAACTGATAACCCCACCAGAAAAAATGCCTCAGACAGCTGAGGAAGAGCACATATTTGACCAAAAAAAGAAAAGAAGAGCACATAATGTATATACATGGGTTATATAAATTAAATCTATTAAAGAATTGAAAAGAGAATGAAGAGAAGAATAAGTGATATCGTTAAAGTGACGTGCTTCACTCGTTTATATAGGTCATCGATATAGGTCGTTGGTAAAACAGTCGGTAACATATAACAGGTTCAACTTACCGATGGTTTAAACTTTGACGGAGTTACTGACGATTAAATTGATATTAGATCCCTTATCACTAATCACAAAATGTGTATCAATAACCACCAAACACGTATATCAATTGATACATGATTGTTCTAACTTTGCAAGGGTCTCAAGTTTGAATCCATGTGAATGCTGCTATATTAAATTTCTGACATGTTTTCCCTTTAAAAAAATAAAAAAAAAATCCACATAATCATCACTTACACAGTCAGCACGCCACATATGCCCTTGCCGGAGCTCCGGTCTCCGGCAGAGACTAAATAAAAACTTGGTGCAAACTGAGGGACCTATACCAAACTTTTTTCCAATCGCAGACATTCGTACAAACTCAAGGACCTGTTGAACCATTAACCCAAAAATTTAAATGGAATTTCTTGCAATTTATTTCTCTTTATAAGTGTTTATGTTACTATTATAAAAAATTGATAGTAAAAAGAAACACGTTCAATTTTTTTTTTACAATTTACATGACTAAAAAATTAGTATCATTTCTTATAAAAAAAGTACTTAAAATGTAAAATAATTATTAGTAAATTTTTAAGTTTAGTCAATATGTATAAAATTTTCAGCAACTTTTTGTATTTTATAGTTAATAAATATAAAATGTATAAAAAAAATTGTGAAAGTAACTGTAACAATTTAAATTCATTAGACTGAAATTATTGAATAAGAAAGTAAGCAAATTAAATTATTACACAAGTAAAAAAATTAATAAACAATATTTTTAAAATATTTCTTCTATTTGAAAATAGATTATACGTTTAAACGTTTTATCTCAAAATTTTAGTCTAGCAAAATGTAAATTTTATCTCACCTTTAATGAGAGAGAAAGATCTAAATAAAAAATATATGTTGATCGAAGATTTTAAGAAAAAAAATGCAGCTTTTTTAAGTGAAAATATAATAAATACATAGAATTTTGAAAAGTAATTTTGATATCTTATCAATTGATAATATATTTAGCTTGTTAGTATTTATTATTCTTGTATATGACTCAATTGTCATACTTTTTTTTATATTCTATTTTACAAGTACTCTTTTTTTTTAATTTTTTTTTGTATATCGGAAAGCATTTAAATTACCCGTCCAGGGATTAATCCTTGGATCTTCCCCTCCTCAACTCACGTGTCCCCAACTCTTACCACTTGAGCTATCGTTTAGGGACTTTTTTTTAATATGTAAACATATTTAGATCCTTGGATCGAACATATTTAAACATATTGATCCTTGGATCTTCCCCTCCTCAACTCACGTGTCCCCAACTCTTACCACTTGAGCTATCATTCAGGGACTTTTTTTTAATATGTAAACATATTTAGAAAGCATGCCATTTAAAAAATTAATAGAGTTCCTTTACAATATTTTTTTTAGTGTACATTTCTTTATAATATTTGAATTTTTTAATCATTTTTAAGATAATATCATTTTATAATGTATCAAAATAAAACGGACACTTAACATTGTGATTTTTTCTTGCAGAAAATATATCTACCACAAGTGAAAATGAAGTTAAGCTTATCTAAAAAACAAGAACTCTAATTACTGCAATTTTTAAGTATAGTTTTAATATAAATAATATTTAACAAAACATAATTTATTAAACTTCTAAAATTAACAAACATGTGCATTGCACGGGGTACTTACTAGTGTATAAGTAAAATTGACTTAAGAAATCCTAAAGGAAACAATTATTCATGAGTTAAGTTCCAAATAAAATTATTTTTTTTATGTTTATATTTGGAAGTTATTAATTATTATAATTTTAAGAGTTTAATCTTATGCACTGTTAGTGCAAATTTTCTTTACACGTATATTCAATAGTTGTGTGTCACATATACTAATGGTATTTAAATTAAATTAAATTAAATTTTTAATTTGCGATGTGACAGAAAACAGTTGAGTGTATGTGTAAAAAATGTTTACACTAATCATGTACAAACTTTAAATCCAAAATTTAAATTTTAAATTTACTTGAGAAAAAATAGTTTTATAGTATGTGTATTACTTAAAAAAAATCTTTAAATATATATATATATATATATATATATATTATCTATTAGTAAAATTGACTTGAGGCAATAAATATATATATATATATATATATAAATATAAATAAGTAAAATTTAACTTGAGCATTATATTGATAAAAATAGTAATAAATTTATATAACTATAAAATATTGTTATTTGTATTAACTAAAAATAACATACTTTCAATTTCTTAGACAAATTATTAACTTAATAGGTACTAATTAAAAATAGTTAGAAATATAACTATCAATCATAAATTGAGATAAAAAAATTAAAAATAAAATAAAATGAAACTATGTAGCACTTGAGTTTTGTATTAAATACACATGAGAACCAACATTAGTGAGAGTGTCTTTTAAAAAAAAGAGTGAATCAAATTAAAAGTGTATTAAATACACTAAACAAAAAACTGAACAAATGACATTGCAAGAAGCTATTCAACTACCTACATTAAATAATAACATTTATAAATTTAAATATTTATTAAAAATCTAAAAAATAATAAATTTACTCTGGGTAATATTTTTATAAAAAAAAATATATTTCCTGTTAAATTTATTTAACGAAATAATGTTAATTCTTAACAACTTTATTAGAAAAAATAGTTTGCAAATTTTTAAATTATTATATGATATTAATTATTACCTTTTTTTATGTGCATACAATTTGAAAAATTAATTTATATACATTTAATAATACATATAATTTAATAATTTTTTTCTTTATGTTTTCTTAAGCTAAATTTACTTATATTTTTCTTAAGTTAATTTTACTTATAAAAAATATAAGTAAAATTAACTTAAGAAAACGTAAGGGAAACAATTATCCATGACTTAAGTCCAAACAAAATTATTTATTTATATTTTATATTTGAAAGTTCGAAATTATTATAATTTTAAGAGTTTAATGTTATCCACCGTAAGTGTAAAGTTTCTTTACACATACGTCCAATCATTGTGTGCCACATATGAGTAACGTTTACATTTCTCTTTAATTTAAATTAAATTAAAATTAAAATTTGTGATGTGACTGAAAACAATTGGGTGCCTATGTAAAAAATGTTTACACTGATCGTGTACAAACATTAAATCCTAATTTGAAATGTTAAAATTACTTGAGAAAAAATAATTTTAAACTTTTAAAATGACATTATATAATATTTACTATTAAATATAATATATGTGTTTTATTTAAAAAATTCTTTAAATATATTTACTTATTTAATAGTAAAATGGACTTGACGTAATTATGACCAAAGTTGAATAAATAAATAAATATATATAAGTGAAATTTAACTTGAGTTTTATATTAATAAAAATTTCAATAAGTTATTGATAACTATTTTATATTGTTAATTGTATTAACTAAAAATAATATACTTTTAAATTTCTTAGACACATGATTAACTTATTATGTATTAATTAAAATAATTTAGAAATATAATTAACAATCATAAATTGTGAGAACAATTTAAAAAAATATTAAAATGAGACTATGTAATATTTCTAGATACAAAATATTTAATAATTATTATTAGTTAAAAATATAGCAAATTTTATTAATAATAGTTTTAAAAAGTACTTTTAATCAACCATAAATTAAGGGTGGAAATTAAAAATATTAGAATGAAACTTAATAATATTTTATATTAAAATTATTTAATAATTAAAATTAGTTTAATAATACAACACTACTTATTAATTATAATTTATAAAAATTAATTTATATATTCTTAATGTTAGTGTACACTATTTACTATAGATTATAATGCATGCATATATTAATTGAAAAAGTTCTTTAAATATATACTTATTTATTATATATTAGTAAAACTGACAGGAGGAAATATAGGAGATAAAATTATTATAGTCGTATTTGAATAAATTTAAATTTACAAAATGATTTATAAGCTATTTAGGTTATAAATTATTATAATTTTAACAGGTAAAATTACTTCATTGTTTTTTTTTTTTTGGAAATAGAAATATTTTACTCATAGAAAACATAAAAACAATATATATATATATATAGTAATATAACTTATATGATAATATTAAAAAAATTATTTGAACTAACATATTTTAAATTTAGTTAATAATATTTTGTATTTTTAAAATATAAATTTATTAAAAATAATAGAATGTTAATTATTAAATAATAATTTTAAATTTAATTAGTGTCATGCACAAATAACTCTATGATTACTATTTTTTGAAATATCTCAATGCAACTATTTTTTTTTACTATATGTATAATTAGAATTTATTTTAATTATTTATTTAAATTATAATAAATTTTTATAATTTTTAAAAATATTGTAAATAAACTTTTTTATTTTTTATACTTATAAATAGAAATTCAAAATATCTTTAGACACTTCTATATTATCCTATAGAGTTTAATTATTTATATTCAACAAATATATAATGCATGTTTACATAACAAACATATAATACATGTCTATAAAATAAGCATATAATACATGTTTACTATATATATCATTAGTTTGTTTTTAGGGTCTTCTACTGTTTTGGTTTTTTTTTTTTTTTGTGTTTTCCTTGTCTGTTTCTCCCTTCTTGAAGCTTTTGGTCTCAAGTTGTTATTTAATAATATTTTTGCTTACCCAATAAATTATTTTTATCTACATAAAAATATAAAATTTATTAAACATTTTATTACATGCATATTTTTTGTTCATATATTTCTTTAAAAATAAATAATACAAGAAGTTAAATTAATTTTTTTATTTCTGAAAATTAATATTAATAAATTAAGTTTCTTTACCATAGTTGGTATTTATTTAGTATAAGTAATTAAGCTAATTTTAAGATTTATTATTAGTTCTTTTTATTTAATCTTTTAATTATTATCAAATACTTTTAATTTAACGAATATAAAACATTAACCTTTCAAGTTGCTATATTATTTCTTTGATTAAAAAAAATCACAAGAGTTAAAACTTCAACCTCTTAAGTTATTATTTTATTTAATTGTATTTAATATTTTAAAATAAATATTATTTAATTAAAAAAGCTGTTATATTAATGTAAGTCCGCACAATGCGCGAGTCATATCATAGATAACATACTTCCCCGTGCATCACACATGTATAATACTAGTATGAATCAAATAGAGTATTTATTCCTTACAATGAAGTTATAGGGATTATGAAAGTACAATTTCATAATTTTAATGATTGAATAAAAATAATTTACATGAGTTGATTGGACCATGAACAATCGCAAATCGAGATTGAAGCACACCAAATGCTCGTTCAACATCCTTTCTTACTCCTTCTTGTAGCTTGGTAAATAATTGTCTTTTTTCTCATTGCGACATTGAGATGGTCTTCACAAATGTAGCCCACTCGGAGTAGATATCATCTGCTATATAGTACCCCATATGATAGGAGGTTATATTCACAATATATTGCACTGTCGGTGCTTCTCCATTTAAAACATTGGTGAACACATCAAATTAGTTTAACACGTTAATGTCATTGTTAAAACCCGCAATAAAAAAAAATGCATGCCAAATCCACAAGTCTTGTGATGCTACGACTTCAAGCATGATCGTAGAATTTCCATGATTACCTCGACAAAATTGATCTTCCCATGCTACTGGACAATTTTTCCACTCTCAATGCATACAATTATTGGAACCCAACATACCTGAAAATCTACATGCTTTTCCCTTTCGTAGTAGGCGTGCAATGTCTTCATCATTTGGCCTTCTCAAGTAATGAGCACCAAATATTTCATGCATACCTGTCACAAATCTTCTAAGCAATCCATTGCGGTACTTTCACAAATACGAACATATTCCAATGGTGGAATATTATTAGACACATATCTTATTTTAATATCTCATGTTAAGATCCCCATTGAAGATGCTTTTTACCACAACAATGACTAATTCATTTTGCGCGGGAACTCGCATTAAGTAAATCAGGGACTATAAATTTACATTTCAATTGGCTTATCTATATCATGGTGGGGTTGCTAAAAAAATCATGTGAAAGCAAAATTTTACTCTATGATAAGGGTTGTTTTTGTTTCTCCAAAGTATTTCCTCAGCTATGAAACTAATCTCTTGAGACTCGAGGATAATGTTAAGGGTGTTAGAATTAACAACTTCATCAACCAATTTGACACTCTACTGATTTTTCCTATATTCCAAAAATACTATTTCTTTTACGTTACTCATCACACCACAACAATTTTTAATGTACCAAAATTTAAAAACCAGATTGCATTTTTTAGTTTACGGAGATTTAAAATCCCGGAAGTGAGTATTTTGAATGCACCGAGATTTGAAATCTTGGAATGTTTTTTTTACATTGATTTTCTAACACACCGGGTTTTAAATCTCGCTATGTGTTTGTCACCTCCAACAACATTCACATCAACACCTCCAAAAAGTCGTTCCTTCCACCTCCTTAAGCTCTCTTCACCACCTTCAAAAAGTTGTTCCTTCCAAGCTCCTCATGAGGGACGAATGGTACCAAAGTTGAGGAGAAGAAGGGGATTCTTGGCGCGTGATGACAGTGGCAAAGGGGGAGATTTTTCAAGCTACTCAAAGAATGGGTGAAGTCCTACATCGTTCAAAAGTTTTTTCCCACCTAAAATAACAATGACAGGTATCGCGTTACCAGGTTGTAAAACCCGGTATGTTTAATAAACATTAACATACATACTAAGTTTTTATTTCTCAGAAGGTAATTGAAATTCTATTTTGGGATTTAAATCCCGGTATGGACATCCAACATTATTCCAGATTTACAAATCACCGTAAATAAAAAAAAAAGGTATTAGTATTTTTTACTACATTAAAGTTGGGTTTAAGATTTAGTGGGGGGAGTGACAATTCTAACACCCTAATGTTAGTGGTATTACATCCGGTCTTATTTATAAGAACAAAAAACCAATTCACATAGTTTAAGAAATTTATTTAAAGTAATTAAGTGCATTAAATTTGTTCTCAATTAATATCGAACTTAATTAATGCACCATAAACTCCAAATTAATTCTTATAAATAGGATTAATTCTTATAATTAGGACCAAAATAAACATATCATTTAGTTCTTATAAATATGACTAGACGTCTTTATAAATATGACCAGGTGACGTACTCCCTCTGTTCCAAATTAAAAGGATTTGTTCAGACAATCACGCTTATTAAGAAAACATGTAATAAACTAATTAATATCTTGATTTTGTTATTTTTTGTATAAATCTTCCATATATGCCCCTATTTAAAGCTCGCATTTCAATACTCAACAAATTGAAAATATAATAGATGCAAGCAGTAAAAAAGTAAAAACCTATCTAAAAAGTGTCTTGTAATTTAAAACACTAAATTTGCGTATGCAACGGAGGGAAGGAGCAGTATAAAACTATCCGGCGTTGTGTGACATTGTTTTGTTGCCCAATTATTATTTTCATTTTCATTTTCAATTCAACCAGGTTTTTTTTTTTAATATTACAAAAAAAAAAAAATAGTAAAATAACGCAACAAAAATTAAATTTAGAGAACTAAGGCACTTTTGCTGTGGGACCCACTGGATTCGCAGAAAGCCACGCGAGTCACGCCTTGAAGGCTGTGCTCGCGTGGGAATCTCCATTGCAGGGAATCTCCATTGCAGGGTGGGTAGGGTGCAGGGTTAGGTGTAGGGGAGCAGGGGGGCAGGGTTGGGAACCGCGTTGACCAACGCGAGTTCCCTAGGACCTGACAACGAGCCGCAGCAGCTCGTGCGGCTCCCTTGCATGGCTGCCACGTGGCAGGGGAGCCGCGGGCCCGTACGCGAGTCACCCGTGTCCTCTGGCGGTTTTGGACCACTATAAATAGACCGCCAGAAAGCTCAATCTCCTGCACTCCATTCCTCCTTCTCTCCCTAGCAAAAACTCTAACACTTCTACACTTAAATTCTACTCATCCTTCTTCTAACTCTACTCGATATAGACGGAAAAATTTCTCTGAAGGTCTTGTGTCGAAAACTCTCATCAAACGCACTTGCTCAATTTAAGGTAAATTCCTAAACTCGTTTAAAACTTTTAGTTTAGATTATTATTTTCAGTATACATATTAGTCAGTTATGTAATTTAGATTAGATAATGATTATAAGTGTAAATTGTTTAGCATAAGTAGAATATAATTGTGTAGAAAAAGAAATGTTTTGCTATAGTAAAGTTTAAATTATTGTGTAGAAATAGTTAAGTTTAAATTATTATGTAGAAATGTATATATTATTTTTAATAAGTTAATATTTTTGTTCAAGATTGTTAATGGCTAGAAGTGTTAATTATTTAGACTAAGTTAATGAGAATTATATTTGTTAAGAAATAGGGAAGTTACTATTATGTTGTTAGATATACTTGCATTATTTTACTCCGATTATTTTGAATTGTTAATGTCTAAAAGTGTAATATATAGCATTTAGTACGTAATTTTTTTTATATATTAATGGTTAGAAATATAAGTTGTAGACTAACTCTAGAAATATTATCCTTTTAACTATTGCTTATAAGGACTAAAGGATACATGTTTTGTAAACAATATTATTTTTTAATTTATATAGTACGGAGTAATATTGCTTAGAGTAGGTAATAGTTAGAGGTATATATTGAGTAGACTTTTTTTAGATAATTGTGTAGAAATCATAATGTACATTTTATTGATTACAAATAATAATTTTTAATATTTGTAGGAACCTTATGGCGAATGAAGCGTTCATCATTCCTGGCCCCCTAGACACCAGTCTCTTGCACCTACAAGATAAGCATGTATCCAACCATGTCTGGAATGAAGAACCGAACAGAATATTGAACGTGCGAAAACCGGCGGTGAACCGTCATGGTATTCCGGACTTGATTGTTGGGCGACTACAAAGTGCCGGACTGTATGAGGTTGCACGTGTCAGACACGAACCGCTGGACAAGGAGCTGATATCTGCTATGGTGGAGCGTTGGAGGCCAGAAACGCACACCTTTCACATGCCATTTGGCGAAGTCACCATCACCCTACAGGATGTGGCTGTGCTCCTAGGTTTGAAAGTAGATGGCCTTCCCGTGACCGGCAGCACCTGGCTTAACTGGCCTGTACTCGTGGAGAATATGCTAGGTGAGGCTCCTCCCCCAGATGCTATTAAGGGAGGGGTAATTAAGCTGTCTTGGCTGAACCAGCTTATGCGGAACATGGTTCTGGACCCTGATGATGATGATGCATTGGACCGGTACGCACGAGAATTCATTCTTGTTTTGCTCGGGGATTTCATGTTCACTGATCACACAGGGGCAAGGATTTCAATGCGATACCTAGCATTGCTTGGTGACTTTGACCAAGCGGGTCTTTACAGCTGGGGATCCGCACTGCTTGCTCATCTGTACCATGAGTTGTGTGCTGCAACCGACCCTCGGAAAGCGGAGATCGCTGGCTGCACATATCTTATACAGTTATGGGCCTGGTCTAGGATTCCCGGCATTGGACCGCAGATGCCGGAACTTCAGTCCATGGTCGAACATCCACTTGCTACTAGGTGGAACGACGTGGAGACAGCTTACGAACGTCTGTCGATTGATGAATATCGCACATTAATGGACACAATGCGCAGCAGCGAAGTGAGTTACATGTTAGATGAGATTTATAACGTAAAGCATTTGCATACGGTTCCAGTTTTTTCATTAATGGCATGCAATATACTTGGCCCCCTGACAGTTCGCCCCTTGCGGTAGTACCTCTCTGGACAAATTAATCTACGAGCCTCCCGTACGTGCACTTCACAAGTGCTGTGATTGGCATGTTCCTCGCTCCTTTCAAAATCTTGTTAACTGCTTCCGACAAGTTGGTCGTCATGTGGCCGTACCTGCGTCCACCAACATCACAAGCCAGGCTCCATGTCTCCTTCGGGATGGCGTCAATCCATTGCCGAATCTCAGGACTTTGTTCTCGAAACCACTGGAGCCTTCTCTCAAAATAATATGGACACGGATCATATCCTGCGCATCATCAACAAATAAATATTAAACACTCGTCAAAACATTGCGGCCAAAAATTAAAAATTTTAAGTGCAAGAGGTATGCGTACCCATTTTTATCAAGTCTCCTTTCAGCTTCACATTCTTGAATTTGTGGTTGAAGTTGCTGGCAATGTGCCGGATGCAGTATACATGTTGAGCGTGTGGTGGTTGCCAGCCGTTATTAGGATTTCTGACAGCCGCTATTAGGCCCGCATGCCTATCTGATATCAGACAAATACCTTGTTTCTGGGTACCTTTTAATCGGATTAGCCGCAGAAACCATGACCAAGTACTTGTTGATTCACACTCTACGACAGCAAATGCTAATGGCAACACATGACTATTGCCATCCTGGGCTGTGGCTATCAACAACGTTGACTTGTACTTCCCGTAAAGCCAAGTGCCATCTACCTGAATCATAGGCTTGCAGTAATTAAAAGCATCACAACATTGCTTGAATGTCCAGAAGACCCTACGAAATTTCTTAAATCGACCATCGATTTCGCCATCAGGACCCACGTAGTCATCCGTTACAATCTTGTAATACGACCCAGGGGAATACATCATCATGTGGTCCAGCCACCTTGGTAGTTCGTTGTATGATGCTTCCCAGTCCCCGAATATCTTCGCAAGCGCCTTCTGCTTCGCCTTCCACGCTTTGAAGTATGACACCTTATAATGCAGCTCCCCGCTGATTCTCTCTTGTATAAGAGAAATTGGGATCGCTGGTTGCAAACTAACCATGCCTGCATGTGAAATAAAGCACGTAAGTCCATAAAAATGACATGCGAGCCAAGTTCTACACAGGATGCAGTAAACCTTAAATAAGTTTCAATACCTGTGATGTATGTGGAGATGAAATCTGAATTCAACTTGTCATGGTCCATGGATCCTGTCGAACTAACACAAGTATGCGGGCCCTTCCATTTGGATATTACCCAGTCATCTGTTTTTTTGGACAATATTGCCCTCATCCTCCACTGGCATCCATTATCTGAATTTGGACATTTTGCGGTGAAATGTCTTGTGGTTGATTCCTTCACCACGTATGTCTGATTTTTCTTGATACAAAAGTGCTTCAAGGCCGTCTGAGCATCTACCTTAGACTTGAATCGTAGACCTTCATACAATTCTTCACCTGTTTGCCATGACTCTTGGACAACCAAACCGGGGAAAAAATCGGTCTCTACATCAGGGTGGTCCCAATTAACATACGAATAGTGGGATGAGGTATTCCAAAAGGGGTTCGAGTTTGTGGCACCTAAAATAAATAAAGCATAAACAAACGAAACTACGTAACTTGTAAGGACTAAAGATCTATTTATGAATACATACCTTGTGGTTCAGAGTATACATTCACCGGTACTGGCGAAGCAGTATGCATAGAAGTATGACCTGTTTGAGGTTCTGTATTGCCACCCAAATCAGGCTCAATGTCAGAGTCTGACGATCCCCCTTCAAGCAATCTATCATCTTCATCCACTTCATCATCTGAATGGTTAACTTCAGGATCCACATTGTCTACGGGGATGTTGTCAATGTCGTCCGCCAAATTTACGGTGTTCCCCGTGTTTCTGAAGTTCAAAGACTCTGGATCAGCAACTGCATCATCAACGTGCCTAACCCCTTCTTCCGACAATAACTCATGTGTTTCCATCGTATACGTTGACACTGGGATCGACGATCCTCCGGCCTCAGCAATGTCAACGTACAACTCCAACATTCTCATCGACGATTGCTGGCTAAAAGCGTCCATCATGATGCAGACGTCTTCAGTATCACATATCTGAAGGCTTTTAAAAAAAATAGGGTTTTCTGAAGCTAAAAATCGATATGTAACGCTCGAAATAACCTGGTTACTGCTTAGTTGTAACTTCTCGTGGATTCTCCTCTTCAAGCGTTCGAAAGAAATGCCTCGTTTCACATATATGGCCTTCGTTGAACCTTCAAACATAACGCCTTGTCCACCTTCGTAAGCCCTGCCGTTGTAGTACACAAAGACAATTTGTTGATCCATCTGACAGGGGTGGTTTTAGTTTTTGAGATTTAGAAATACGAGAAGGATTTTAGAATTGAAGAAAAATTGGAGAAAGGAATTTAGAAGAAGGGTGTAGGAATCAGCTGGGTGGGGCTGGGCTTTTATAGGGTCTGAGGCGCATGTGGGCCTGCGACTCCAGTGGGAGTCGCATGTGGGCCTGCGATTCCACTGGGTGGGAGTCGCATAAGGGCCCACAACTCCAATGGGAGTCGCCCTAGGGCCTGCGACTCCAATGGGAGGGAGTCGCTTAAAAGCCCGCGACTCCAGCCCAGCTGATGACATGGCCAAAACAGCCTTAGTCCTCTAAATTTAATTTTTGTTGCATTATTTTACTAATTTTTTTTTTTTTTTGTAATATTAAAAAAAAAAGCCATTCAACCAAGCCGTTTTATATTTTTCTACTAATTTATTTATTTCGATTTCATGCTTGCCAGCGCATAATTCTTGAAAATATAAAATTATTACTTTGTGACAACGATTCTCTCTCTTCCCTCTCTGTCACATTTCCAGCACAGGTTTCTGTTGTGTGTTTGGGGGTGTTGCTGAGGTTGTATTGTTGTGTGTGTCGTTGTTGTTCCCTTTTCACTTTTTCTTTCTTTCCTTCATTCTCTTACTTTCAACCAATCCAATCGTATTCTCTTTCATCCAAAACCTGCAACATTCTCCTTCTTCATCATAATTATGTGTTGTCATCATACTCTGTCAACAACAACCACCACCACCACCACCTAGGGTTTCTCTTCGATTTTCGCTTTTTTCTCTTTGCCGGGATTTTGGGGGCAGACTTAATCTCCGGCAGCCATGGCCACCAACTTGCAGATGACCCCTCAGCTCGAACAGATCCACGGTGAAATTCGTGACCACTTTCGAGCCCTCGCGTAAGCTTCATCATCATCATCATCATCTCTTTTTCAATATTTCACAGTTTTTTATTTTTTCTGATTCCATGTTTAATTGATTCTATCTGTGCATTGTGCTGGTTCAAAATATGAACTTGTTGCGAAATTTGGGGTGTGATTGATGATATCACTATCAGGAGATCGTGAATTGTTGATTGTTGACATTTGGGGATTACCCTCTCAAATGTATTTTTGGTCAATTTTAGGGGTTGATAATTCCTATATATTTTTCAATAAGTTCAGACTTGGTGTTATTTGGCCTTTAGGTTTAGTGATTTTTGAAAATTTAGGTGTGTTGTGGTTTCTAAGGGAACATGGTTGGTTACATAGCTGTGGGGGGATTGTAGTTGGTGAAGTGGTTATGTGGCTTTGTTGGAAATAGGATGGTACTAGGACACAAGAGTGTTTGTCTTTGGTGCCGCTTGTTTGTGTATGAAGGCTCAGACTAAACAGTTTTAGTTGTTGTTAGTTTGGATTATACTTGAAAGACTAAGGCCTAGTTTGGGTTGGCTTCTAGTTTATGTAGCTTCTTAATTGAGATAAGTATCTGATTTCTACCTCACAAAAAAGTCCTTGCAAGGTTATAGGAGAAGTTGGATGAGGGAGCTCATGAAAAGTTGATGACTTGAGGTGCATAAGCCTACAATTTAGGCATGAAGTTGTTGCTTAGAAGTCTCGCAGTCATTGTCAGACCATTTTAACTTTTTTTTCGTATGAGTATTTCTTAAAAAGTTTATCCAAACTGGCCCTAAGTGTTGCAGCTTGTTAGTTGAAAGTATGAAATTTTTTGAGGATAGTCAGACTTAAAATTGTTTGTATGGTTATATTTTCTTTTCCTCTACCGAAGCATTGCTCACATGTCAGAATAGTTGTTCTTCATGAACCTTTAGAGCATGTTCCTGCATTGATCTCGGCAATTGCATGCCCTTATTCAACATGTTGATCTTCTTGGAATCACACATACTTTTTTGGTATAGTCGTGCATTTTTTTTCCACTTTCAATAGTTACGTAGGACTGCAGGATGTCCATTATGTGTGTTTAGAATGAAGTAAATCCTGTTGAATTATATTTTTCCATCTACAGGGATGTTGTTTTATGTAAGGACTCATTTACATTCTGCAAAAAAGTTTTCCATCTGGAATTTAAGACATAGTGAGACTCAGTTGCTAGAGGCAACATTTCATAGGCTTATTTACTACTACATACAAGTGATTTATGATTTACTTGCACTTAGAAATTCCTTGTTTTTCCTGGTAATAATGTCTCCTTAGCTGGTGCCGCATTCAAAGTTAGCAATTCCTGAGAAGCAAAAGAAGGAGAAAAAAAAGCTTACCTTTCTCTCCAAATAGATCCCGTAATTTAAGCATTTGTAGATGATATGCAATATGTTAATTTATTTTTAATATGTTCACCTTTTGCATCCAGAAATGGCTTCCAGAAGCTGGATAAGATTAAAGATTCCAATAGACAAAGTACTCAGCTGGAAGAACTAACAGGGAAGATGAGGGAGTGCAAAAGGTAAGTCGAGCATCTATGCAGTTGTATTCTTGGTATCTCTTTATGGTAGCTGTATCTCTCTGAATGAGGCCCAAAACAAGAAAGACCCTGGATGAGAATGAAAATGCTTTAAATGCATATTCTGAAAATATCAACTTCTGCAGTTTTCTTGTCCTCATATGTTGGCTGGATGAAATTTCTGTTTTGTTACTACAAAATATCATATACAAGAGTTTGCAATGGAAATGACATCTCATGTCAACTTCCCAGGGTTCAGATGATGATCATGTAGGAAACATGGAACCCTGTTCTATATTGAACATTTTTATGAAAAATGAATTCTGAGTGATTTTCTTGTTTATCATACTAGTCATGTGCTTTAACTGGTAGTGTTGCCTTTTTCCACTTGCCAATGCTGAAAGAAGTGCAATTTCATGTGATTTTTTTAGTTTTGACAACATTATGTTGTTATTAATGTTTCAGGTTGATAAAAGAGTTTGATCGTGAAATTAAAGATGAAGAGGGAAGAAATCCCCCAGAAGTGAGCAAGCAACTCAATGACGAAAAGCAATCAATGGTCAGTACCCAGAACCTTCCTTTTTCTTGCTCATGTTGGAAATCTAGTATCTACTTCCACCTCTTCCAAGATTGGAAGTGAACAAGGAGGTCTTCCTTGTGTTATGAATTGGCATTCCAGGTCTTCTTTTTCATGTGTAACAACTCTATAAACAATTTGCAAGCAATGCCAATTGCCAAGTACTTCCTCGGTATTGTCAAGTAATCAAATAAAATGATCTCAATCTGGTCAGAAAAAAGTTTGAGTGTCTGAGTATTGTGCATATGTTTATTATTCAGTACATGCCCATGCAACACAAACAGCCAACTCTATGTTTTCTAACATTCATTTTTTTTCTTGCAGATCAAGGAGCTAAACTCATACGTGGCATTAAGAAAAACGTAAGCTGATGTACTTCCATTTTTTGTTTTTAGACTTCAATCTATTGAAGGTTAAGGAGCAAACCGAATGATTAATACCAATTTTCCTTTTGGGCATGTTCAACTTTCAAAGTTCATGATAAATATTTATTGTCAGCATCAGCAGAACCAATAAAGTGAAAAAAATCCAGTCTGTTATTGTTTTTTTCTCATATAGGAAAGTTTTATCATTTGGGCTATTTGTAAGGATTTATACTTTCACTTGAATGATAAACAGGTACATGAATACCATTGGTAATAAAAAGCTTGAACTTTTTGACACGGGAGCAGGAGCAAGTGAACCTACAGCTGAAGAAAATGTCCAACTGGCATCAGGTGAAATATTCAATGGAATTTATAATCGATACTGATGAAATGATATCAGCACTTTGCCATATAAATTGAAATTGTTTTCACTGCATAGAATCTGTGCATTGTGTTTGGGTGCCAATTTTTGCAATGGCATACTTCAGGTTTTCATCTTTTTTGGTGCATCCTTTTTGGGGTTGGGACTGAGGCATTCTTCGTGTGTTTTATGTTCTTATTGGTAACAACATATTTATCTCAGCAGTAATACTTATTCTGCTTGTCCTATAGAAATGTCAAATCAAGAACTTGTCAATGCTGGAATGAAAACAATGGATGAAACTGATCAGGCGATTGAGAGATCTAAGCAGGTGAGTCACTTCTGACTTATGCCCCCATTAATTGCCTTTTAGACCTTTGTTCTTACCCATGTCAAAATGTAGGTTGTACATCAAACAATTGAAGTGGGCACCCAAACTGCTGTTACCTTGAAAGGCCAAGTAAGTTTGGTTTGCCTTGAGTATGCCCTATGAAGAGAAGAGTCCAAGGAATTACTAGTTTGACCTCTTTTTGTTTTCAAATTATGCAGACTGAACAAATGGGCCGTATTGTTAACGAGCTTGATTCAATCCAGTTCTCAATTAAGAAGGCCTCCCAACTTGTTAAGGAGATCGGTAGACAGGTTGCTTCATTGTCATTGCTTCTAGTCACCATTTACTTTCCATCAAACTTGTGTCATGGAACTAAATTGTATTTCCCCCTGTTTTCAGGTAGCTACTGACAAGTGCATCATGCTTTTTCTGTTCCTTATCGTCTGTGGTGTAGTTGCCATTATTGTCGTAAAGGTATCATGTTAAAATTCATCTACTAATTTGGTGAATTTGTTCTGGATATCTATTCCTCCTTCAAGTAATATAACATTTTTTTGAAAAATAAATTAAAATTAAAACAACATTCTACAAGAATTTGTTTGATAGAATTTTATTTACATGAACTATTTTAAATAACTTACTTTGGTTATACATTACACAACATTGAAATAAAGGCAAGGACCTGAATTGCAAGTAATTGCCTATGAAATGTTTAGGTGCATTTTCTTACCATCAGATGTTCTGATGTGCAGTATTAAGGATGTGTTTGGGTTAACAGCTTAATTAAGCTGTTATTCAAAAGTTAAGCTTATTGAAATAAGCTCAAAATATGTTATAAATAGGTATAACCATATAAGCGCTTATTCATAAGTTAATCTGAGTAGCTTATGAAAATAAGCTCAAAACAATTTATATGTAGATCATAAACTATTTACATTAGTTCTTCCAAATGCTTGCGTAAGCCATATTACAATCAGATAAGCTCAAATAAACTCTTCAAATGGAGTCTGAAAGTTTCATTTTTTTTGTACAATGCTGACACTATCCTTCTATTTTAATCGGACATATTTTTTCTTCAGATTGTGAATCCCCACAACAAAGATATCAGGGATATCCCAGGATTGGCGCCTCCAGCTCCCACGAGGAGGCTTTTGTATGTAAGGACTGGAGAACATTTTGATTAATTTTTATATTGGAACAAGAGTTTTCTCCATCCTAGTCCTGCCAACTTAATTCTTGTTCTTGTCGATGGAAAAGTTAGAGGATTGCTGTTGAGAAGCATCATTTTGGTCTGCAATTATCATTATTTTTTTACAAAAAAATCTTCCATGTTCTGTTTGTGATTCTATGTATATCTCACGAGAGCCTTCTGGTTTGCTTTGAGTATGTTTCTTTATGTAACATTCCAAAATATTGTAGGGCTAGGAAGTAATCCTCTACTGTGAAATTGGTGGTGTATATGTCTTATACAAAGGAGATTGCCCCCCTCCATTTTTTTTTGATTTGTTATTCCACGCATATATTCTTAAATGTCTGCTGGATCTGTTTGTAAATTGCATTTATTTTATAGGGTGTTCATATGTGAATTGATTAAGCTTCAAAGTCAATTCTAGGATGAAGGTACAAAACCTAGTTGTGGTTGACATAGTGGTTGGATTTCACAATATTACTCTACGAAAACATTTTTTTCCATTAATGTGTTTAAACATAAATCATTTCACTTCCAATTTAATTTGACCGTAATTAATTTGATCAAAATTTATTGTATTCTAAATCAATTTTGACATGCTGATGTATTGAAGTTGTTGCAGCTGTTAACTTAAATCTCTTTACCTGGGCCTTCAATTCATAGATGGGGATGGTTTTCTAGTCGTGGATTGTTAGGAATAGATCAATATTCCCCCTTTCTATGTTTTTTTGTGGTATCTTTGACCTATTTTTTGAAGGGAAACAATGGGCAAAACTAATAATTCTTAGGTCATGGAGTATTCATTTGCCAATTATCATCTTGTTACAGGTCATTTGTCTTTACAGCAGAAAAAGAATAAAATAGAATTATAGCCATTTTGACTGAGCCAAAACCTATATTTGTGGAGACATTCTTGTAAGTGTTGTATTATTTTATTAAAAACATGATACAGCAACCCCTGTCAAATTGTAATGTGTTAAAATCCTAGTTTTTCTGTTTATATTGTAAGATACGTGAAATTACGTTTGCGTTTACATTAATGTCAAATTAAATTACACTAGAGTTTTTTCGTGATAATATTCAACCACGTTCAACATTATCTCTACCAAATCCTTGCTTTGACTTTGTGTCTCAAATTTTGTGTTTTTTCATTGGATTTTTCTCGAAAAGCCCCAAAACATTGTGGAGGAAGTTATCCACCGAAGACAACCCTTAAGTTAAGTACACATCACTGCCTGCAGGTTTTCTAAATTATGAAAAGTGATATCAAAATCTGTTTCTTGTTCACCAATGTTTTATGATCGAAGTAATGAAGAGTTTACTTTCGTTTAAGTGAGTTCATCCACATAATTCAGATTAGTTAGTGGCATTGAGATATTGAACAAAACAATCGTGAGATTGATTTCAGAGAACAAATTTATGTCAACCAATGTTTCAGGAACCAAAATAGGACTTTACTATGTATTTTATATTTGACAATGAAAATAATTATAATTGTTTAAAAAGATTAGAATATGCACAAATATACATATTGAATTCAAGAAACGATCGATTTCCGTTGAACTCAACGTAGATTCATATTGAATTCAGTACAGCAAAATCATGCTTATTCGATCCATGATAAACTTAACGTGACAAATTCTAATTTCTCCATTTATACATTGAAATATGTGAAGTCACATTAGCGTTTGCACAAACGCCAAACTGAACATACACTAACAATACAATTCAACGATAAATATGTTTACTGAACTTCTAAGATACTTCCAATTGGCCAATGCCAATTTTTAGTTAGGAGATTCCAGTCACGTCATGATTCATGACAAATACACTTACATTAAAGAAAAAGATGCATCCTCTACACAAAGTGATTGAGCTATACATGAAAATTGGAGTTATGCATAAACCTGAACCAGAACCAACCTCTAGATAACTATTAAACAAATAAATGTGGATTGTTAAGGATCACATAATTCTAATAGAGCACACACGTTTATGATTAAGATTATATATATGAAGTGGATGGATGATGGAAACTGTCATGACTCATGACACAACCAGCTCAGCTAACTAAATTATATTAGTGTATAACCTCAAAGGACAAAGCAGTTTCAACTACTAGAAGCACAATCCATAAGCAACAATAGCAGCAAACCAAACATGCGTGTGTGCTTCCACTAGTTAATAACCAAAAGTGGACATGTCTCAAACATCATAGCCACATTCCAATTTTGATATCCCACCAGCTAGAAATTCCAGCCAAATTGCTTTAGATGATTGATTGAAATCATAACATGTGGTTCATGTGGTATATACTTGATAATGTCTCGATTCGAGTCTTGTATATGGAAAAAAAAAAAACTACCGTTGGAAGAGCTAGCTCAACGAGGATGTGGATGTTCAGAGTTCGAACAAAATTCTCTACCGTGGAGCATACCTGTGTTAGATTAGAAAAAAAAAATCTCACTGTGTACAGAACAGGAATCAAGGCTCACCAACTGATCTGCTTCTGGGAAAGCTTCCCTTGGCCTCACTTAATTTCAACAACAAAGATTCTTGTTCATGGACTTGGAACAAATCATTGGCACTTGTACCATAATGGGAACTTTTGAATTGAAATAAAATCAATTTCTGGTACACCATGTAATCCAATTATGATTGTTTATTTTTTTCTATAATAATTCTTTAGTCATTTTTTATTTTGTTTTGTGGGGTTGGATTTGATTATGAAGGTCAGTGACAAGGTATAATCCAATGTCCCCTTTATTATTTTGTTAAGCATGTGTGGTGCTGGTGTGGAACTTTGTTTATATATATTAAGTTATGAACTGGGGCACCCTGTAATGGGATCAAAACATGCCAATAATATAATTAGTATACCAACCTTGGTTTGGTTCTGTCTTTTGGCTTCAGGTAAAAAAAGAATCTCATAATTTGTTTATCTGTGATAAAGAAAGTACAAAGTTCAGTTATTCCTGATGTATGTATCTAAGAAAATCTAACCATGGAAGGGAAAATGGCCTTGAGATGTTGACTCTGATTTTCTTTTCTTGTAAAACTCTCTACCAACAATTGTCGGCAGAAGAGGAGACTCTGCATTTGTTTATGTTTTCTGTGAGGATATGTTGTGACCAATGCCTCCTTGCTTGGCACCTAAAATATATAATATGATATAGCACCTCTTTTGATGCAAACCAAACAGGCTTAGACAAAAACTGAACAACCTAATCTTCTTCTTCTTGACAATATATTTTAAAGGTATGGTTGGTTCGACTGGTACTTTTAAGTAATGTTTTTTGTTCGAGTCATTGGAATATGAATGTTAGTTACTCGAACATGAGCATCTCCCATGAATGATATTTGTATTATTTTTTTTGTACATCAGAAAACATTTAAATCTCTCTTTTAGAAATTAATACTTGGACCTACATTTTCCCAATTTATATGTCCTCAGCTATTCTTTAGTGACAATACTTATATCTTTTGCGGCAAAACTATTAACATTTTGGAATAATTTTAATTTAAAAATCTGAAATTTAAATTTAGTGTATGTGGTGGATCAAGGGCCAAACTGGTATATATTTAATTTTTCCCATAGCGTTTGGTTTGTGTAGTTAGGCTATATTTTAAAGAAACTAACTTGTTTTTGGAATAAATATCTTGTTGAATGATCAAACTTTGGACCTAGGTGGTCATAAATGTCCATCTAAATAACAAAAATATGTTTCCCACATTCTAAATGTAAATTCCCACTAATATATTGGTTATTCTATATGCATATTTCTTTCTTTCTTTCATACCCATCTCATTATAGTACCACTTTTAATATTTTTTAAATTTCATACAATATCATATGTTTACATTTCAATGCATACTCCTCTTATTCTATGCACATTAATTTGTTTTTTGTGAAATTTGATTATAAAATCAAAGTCCATTTGCTTTTTAGGTGTATAATTGTAATGATCCAATCTGTCAATAATATTGCGTGCATCCAAGTAACAGAAAGCAATTAAGTAGTGTTTCAACTGCATTAGGCAATACAATTATGCAAGCATATGCTTGGTGTGCTTTTGAATTAATTATTAAGTCATTGTCTAACTTAGGCTACTTTCAGAATGTGTCTGGTCAAAGAAGACACTTGCTTTATTATTTATCAACTGTTAAAGAAGTTTCAACAACAACAAAAATAAAATGAAACTAAATGAGGATATTTGAGTAGTTTTATTAACAAAAAGAAAATGAAACTGAATGGGGCATTAGAGTAGTTTTCCCCCTAATAAGTACAAAGTATAGGTGAGATTCACTCTAATCATCACCACGGGTCAAAATCTATCTCAAAAACCATAAATCGTTGACAACAGAGATAGGGCATTAGAGTAGTTAACACGTGTTTTAAAATAGAGTAAATTCTTCTCCCATTCCCCGAAATAAGCTAAAATTAAATATTTTCAATTATTCTTTAGAATAAGCATTTTATATTTCAATGTAATAAAAGCTTTCATGTTTATTAAATTTTCTTAGCTAATACATTAATAACACTCGTTAGTGTTTATGTTAGAGAAAAAATATTTTCCATTTAAATAAAAAAAAAATTAAAAATCACATCTTACTTTTTTAAGATACGTACCATCCATTAAAGATTTCTCTTAGCTTAAATTTTTTTCTTCAAATATATACAACTTGAACCAAGCATGTATAAGTATCATATAATATATTTTTTTAGTACGAATATCACATCATATATATAGAGTGAATGTTATTTCATCTAAATCTAATTTTAGTCATAGATTATGGTTGTATGGTGAAAATTCTTATGAAATCAAATAATCTTATAACTATAAAAAAATACTAAGTAATTATTTGAATAAATCACACAACTTTATAATTAATGTCCACCTTTAAAACTTTGAAAAGATTTAGTTTGGCAGTATTCACCTCCACAAATTTTGCTTTTATACTGGGCCCATTTAAATTGATAAAAGAGGCAACTCATGGTATAAATGACATTTAAAACAAAACAATAAAGAGTAGGGGAAAAAACAAAATGATTAGTCTTCAAAAGCGGCAAGGACATCTGTTTATAAACAGCACATTATAATTGTGCTCCGCAAGTCACATCTCTTCTTCCTAATTCCTAAAGAACAATATGTAAGCAAATGCTTTTTGAAGAAACTAGTAGAAATGGTTTCATAAAGGAAAATAAAACAAGCACACACTCACAAGAATCTCTTGAAAAAAAATTAAACAGATCTTATATTAGGTAGTAGTTTTTTTTTCTTGACCAAGGTATTCCCACAGCCGATTGTCATGAGACTAATCATTCGCCCCACGGTCCGCGCACGAAGCGGTAGGGGGCTGGCCAATGAGTTTTTTCCATTCACAAGAGTTGGGATTCGAACCCCCAACCACTTGCTTAAGGGACGAAGTGTTGAACCACTACGCCAACCCGCTTGGTTTATTAGGTAGTAGTTATATGAAATGAATCCATTATGTTAATTTCTTACATGTAAAAAAGCAAACCTTCTATTATGTTTGTAAGGATGTGAATTATTTTGAATTTCAGAAACTCATATTTTTAAGCACATGATTTCTGTCATCATAAGAGATACAAAGTTGTTTAATCAGAGAAATCATATCACATATTTCCATATTTAACTTAATAGTTTGGAAGAAAAAAAGAAATAATTTCGAAGAAAAGGAATGTTGAAGGTAGAAATTATATTTTTTACATTTCTAATTATGTTTGATATTCATTGACAACCTTGCAAACAAATGTTTTAGCACAAATTTAAAATAAAAAGTGAAAGAAAACACTCGCAAATTAGAGGAAACTCTATTCAGCAATGAGGTAAGGTCAGCTGGTTGTTCGTCTCAGAGTTTCAATCTCCATCTATAAAAATGAAACTCATTTTATAATTATCGTTTATGACTTAGATCAAACACCTGTGATACCTAAATACTACACTACTATTGACGGTGAATTCTCCGGGTAAAAAAATGAAAATATATTCATGTTACACTTATATAAACACACAAACACACGCTTCATTATTGTCTCGTAAAGGAAGGAAACATCTTCCTCACCAAGGACAAAGTTGGATAAGGAATTGCAAAATGGGGCTATTATGGGCTATGACTATGTCAAAACTTATATGGTGTCCAGTCTGTTTCCTTGACTATCTAGCCTACTGGATGGGATAACGAGGTCTCAGTAATTCCACAGATTAAAATCAATTTTACGCATTTCAAGGATATTCCAAATCTGCAAAAATCATCACTTTCTGGTGTGCAGTCTCTTCAATTGACCTTTCACATTTCACTTTCAACTAGTAACCTTTTTATTCACAAACATCAAGTTTAGCATTTCTTATTCTCATTACCAACACATCTTGTATAAGCTGTCGATAGCTAATCACTTCCTATAAGTACTTATTTAAGTAAATATAATTGTGGAGAGATGTATTGACCTGTGATGGTGATTGGATATATAAGTACCTATGTAAGCAATAAGTAGTTGTTAAGAATTACTTTTAACATGTGGTGATGATCGAAGCTGAATTCGCCTATACTTTTTGTTACCAAAAAAGAAATGCTATTGATGTTCTAGAATTGATTTCTGACTAGCAAAATGAAATAGTATAAAAAGAGTAATTATTTATTGGAACATGGTATTTTTTCTTTTTGGTTTTCAACACTTTTAATAATGTCAAACATGGCATTCAAGCTTCTGTTTATCTGTCACCGTCATCTTTAGGAAGAATAATAAAGGAAAAAGAAAAAAAAATGGAGTCTTTGTAAATAGCAAAGAGAGAGAAGAAGCTACGCAGAGAAATGATAAAAAATGACTAAAGAAGAGGGTGTGTGGGGGAGGGAAGAATTTTGAAGAAACAGCAAAGAAAGTTTCCATTTTTGATGCTTTGTTTTTACTATATGCATTGCTGAGTCCATATCACTTCCTTCTCCCATCACCTACCACTGATAATTGATAATTCATTCCATGCCTTGTTATTAACCCCACCACACCCATTTCCCTCTTCTCTCACAATTTCCTTGCTTTCTCCATTTCCCTCCAACAGGGTTGTCGGTTCCTTAACGTGACCTCCAATGATGCTGGTTTGAAAAGTTTCTATTTTGAAGTTGGAAACAGATACCCATTAGTTCAGTTGAGAAAACCCAGAAGCCAAAATCATTTTTTGACCATGGGGATGTGCCAATGTGTTCACATCTAAGAGGATTCAAGTTGCATAAGAGATCTAGTATTGGAAGTTGATTCAGGGTTTGAAAAAGAGCTGCTAGAGAAATCTGGGAAGGGTTTATTTAAAGGAACTGGAAAGGTATATTCAATCTCACTCCCATATGGCATTATTCTTTCAAAATCTCTTTTAAGTTGCTGAAAAATCTGGGTGATGCTAGCTAATGAATTTTTCTGGTCATTGGTTTTTTTGCTTAATGGTTTTTCTTAGCTAATTTGATTTTGATGTGTGCAAAAATAAATAAAGTTTTAGTCTTTCTCTATTATTTAGGTATCAAGTGCTGTACAAAACCGACTTTATTTATTCTTTATGCTCTTCTGGCCTCTTAAGATTCGTATTTTCAAAAAGCTTTGAAGTCAACTTATTGCAATCTTCTTTCACAGCTTGGGTTCATATTTGCTGGATTTATCTGGATATGAATACCGAGTCTCATATGCAGCTTAGTTTTCTTTCCTTAATGCATTTTTATTTGTGAACTGAATAATTTCTTGTTGGAATTTCATATTACTGGATGTGTGGTTTTCTATATGGTGTGAGGAACCAAGTACAGTAATCTGGTATCAGTACCATAATTTGTTCAATCATGTTCTTCATTTTGCAACTGGATTTGTTGTCTGTATTGACCTGATTTCTTATGTTTAACTCACTTCTGCAGATAAATTGGCAGTAGCAGGATGGCATCTGATCTGAGTTCAGGGTTGTCCAAGAAAACTGTTCTCGGGTTGAAAGCGTGGGAGTTAATGGGGTTAATAGTTGGGTTGTTCATTATAATCATTCTCATGGTTCTATCAATATGTCTTACTTCAAGAAAGAAATCCAGAAGAGTCAATGGCATGCTTCCCTTGAGACATATGTTATCCGTTTCGGATGAGATCAAAGAGATTAAAGTCGATCAAGCTTCAGCAAATAATCATCCCCAGAACGGCGCTTTTGTGAGTCTGTTTGACAAGTTTAGTGACAGGGATTCTGAAAAGGTTTTGATCAATGGAGAAAATAACAGTCAATCGGGCTCATTCATTCATGTCGAGAAAGATGCTGCTGGCTCTCAATCAAGTGATGATAGCGGTGCTAAGTCTGTTTCCGTCTACAGGTCTTCTTCGCATCCTATAAGTGCACCCTCCCCATTGTCGGGTCTTCCTGAATTCTCTCAACTTGGCTGGGGGCACTGGTTTACATTGAGGGACCTAGAAAATGCAACAAGCAAGTTTTCAAAAGACAATATTATTGGTGAAGGTGGATACGGAGTTGTTTATCAAGGCAAGCTAGTCAATGGGAGTCCTGTGGCTGTTAAGAAGCTACTCAATAATCTGTGAGTTTTGGCATTTATGCCTTTATTTTTAAATTTCATTTTTGAACTATGCTTTATAACCTCATATTTTGTTGTTTATTAGCATATCTGCATGTATCTAATATTTTTGATGCTCATCATGCAGAGGACAAGCTGAAAAGGAATTTAGGGTGGAAGTTGAGGCTATTGGTCATGTGCGGCACAAGAATTTGGTTAGACTTTTGGGATTTTGCATTGAAGGCACTCACAGGTACCCTGTTGTTTTGGTCTGTATTTTTTTGGGTTAAATATCCAGATTTTGGCTTATGTTTTCATTCTATATATTTTGGAATCAGCAAAGATGAATCATCACCAATTGCATAATTCTGTTGCCTACACGTATGCCTTTGTGTGTTGTGTGTGCTTGACCCTTTGGGTCTGCTTTCATCTTGATTGACATAGCTTACTACCTTAAGGATTCGCCATATAAACATTTGTTGTAACTTGCAAATCTATTTACTGTAGCGGATGTCCAGAAATTTTAGTATCATAGAATTTCTTGTTAAATAGCTTCCACAGTTTTAAGTTATAATTGCATTGGCACACTACTCTCTGAGTACTGGTTTCGATAATTTGGATTCTTGATCGATACTTAATAAAGCCCTGTTAATTCAGGTTGTTGATTTATGAGTATGTTAACAATGGCAATTTAGAGCAATGGCTTCATGGAGCCATGCGGCAGTATGGTTTTCTTACATGGGAAGCTCGGATCAAAATTCTTCTTGGAACGGCTAAAGCGTATGCTTATTTATTACTTGTCCTTTTCTCTAAATTTCCTTAATTTTTGGTGAGTTTCATTATTCTGATCTAGTATTATCTTACAGGCTGGCTTACTTGCACGAGGCAATTGAACCAAAAGTCATCCATCGAGATATTAAGTCAAGCAATATTCTAATTGATGATGACTTCAATGCAAAAATATCCGACTTTGGGCTGGCTAAGCTAATAGGTGCTGGAAAAAGTCATATTACAACTCGAGTAATGGGTACTTTTGGGTAAGCTCTTTGTCTAGTGATTTAGGTCTCGTTTGTTTTTACATTGCAGACCAGACTAATGGAATATCAGTTTTTTCTTTTTGCCTTAATAGTTTATGACTCATTGTCAATTCTACCATTACATTGCAGACAATTGTTGGCACCTCAAAAAATTAACTGAGTTTGCCATTTTAACTGTCTCTAGTTCTAACTTTGTTTTTCTTTTCTTGCTTGCATTGCAAATTTTAGATATGTGGCTCCCGAATATGCAAACTCTGGCATACTAAACGAGAAGAGTGATGTTTATAGCTTTGGGGTATTGCTACTTGAAGCAATTACTGGAAGGGACCCGGTGGACTATAGCCGACCTGCAACTGAGGTGTGTCATTGATAACCTGTAGAAAATGATTCAAGAAAGGAACTTTCATTCTCTTCACTTGCATTTTAAATGTGAAGAATGGCATATACTAGAAATGTCCCTGGAGTACTTCAAAATTTTATTTATAACACTGTCTCTTTTATTTGAATGACTTTCCTTAATATCATTGGATGCCCTTTGTAGGTAAATTTGGTTGACTGGCTCAAGATGATGGTAGGGGGCAGGCGTGCAGAGGAGGTTGTGGATCCTAACATTGAAACCAGACCATCAACAAGTGCCCTTAAACGGGCCCTTTTGACTGCTTTGAGATGTGTCGACCCGGATGGTGAAAAAAGACCGAAGATGAGTCAAGTTGTCCGCATGCTTGAATCAGAAGAATATCCCATACCTCGAGAGGTTTGACTCCGGATTCTCATATATAAAACATTCTCATATATAAAACCATAAGTTTGGCAGTTGATCCTTTTGAAATTCAGAAGTATAATATAAAATCATTATTCAACTTTTTAAATTTTTGGGATAGTTAGTTCATGATATGTTATGAGAGTCTCTATGGTTAGTGGGTCTAGAGTTTGATATTAGTTGCCTCATTATTCTGATAAAAAGTTGAATTTCAGCAGAAAGTAGAGGTTATTTCTATGTTGTCCACGCTTCAAACTCAATAGGCTCTTTGTGAGGAGTGTATCGGAAGTATAATATAAAATTGTTCATGTGTCTTCCTACAAGGGTTTAAACTTTCACTATGTGATAGAAATGAAATTTAATTTGGTTTCTTGGAATAACCTTTAATTTTTAGTTATTTATTGTTTCTGTAAGAATCTGCGATTGAAAATTTGAAATATCTATTTTAAGACCACTTCTAAGAATCTTTTTCCATATAAAGGCTTACACCTGGGAAAGTGTTTGAAACTTGTGATTCTCAAATGAAGTGGGTAACATTTCAGGATCGAAGACGCAGAAGGAATCAAGCAGAAAATATAGATGTGGAGGGCCTAAAGGAGACTTCTGACACAGACAAGAGTGATAATCCAGATTCTAAGTCCAATGGCCAAAGGAACCATAGGAAGTAGAACCATGGATCTCAAATTTTGCATTCTTTTGATCCTATACGAGTTCTGATCACTTCCACATTTGACATCAAAGACATGGAGCAGGATCAAGCTACTTTGGAGTGGTTTATATACTTATTTGTTTTCATAGCCTAGATGTAGATGTTAGGATGTAGAGTATTGTGCATGAATATGGGGCTAAACAGACCCCTTAAACTAGTGTGTACAGAGTTCATTGGTATTCATACATTTTCTTTGTTTCTTTATTATTATGATCATGGGGTAATTTGGTTTTTCTTTGTGTAAGATGATAAGAAAATAATATCAAGCGTGAAGGAATTTAAGCTTAATATGCTAACATCTCCCAGGGTTTTCTTGAAGTTTTAATGGTATTATGAAATCATTATGAGACCATAATGGTATTATGATATTATCAGCATAATGCTTACATTTCCCAGGGTTTTCTTGAAGTTTTAATACCAAATTAAGCAGCAGAGCTAGCCCCAAAACCCTGGGAAATGCAGGTTGTTTGCTGCTAGCATGTTTGCATCAGCATAGTGCATGCTAGCTTCTCTTTTGCATCAGCAGAATCATTTGTAGAAAAATTTCCAAACATGCACCATGCACGGCTTAGTTTTGGCATTGACGAGTGAAATGTTACATTACATAGAGACCGAGCAGCATTGAAATTCGTCTAATGTTAACAGATCAGTGTAAATATTGGATCTTCGGATATTTACAATATGTTTGGATGCAAAGTGAAGATCAGATGAAGGAAGATAAAGAGAAAATGAAAGAATTTTTGGGGCTATAAATGCAAAGTACATTTACCATTCCATTAGTTTTGATTGATAAACAGGATATATGAATCTAAAACAATTTTTCACTCTTGATGGTGATTTTTCTTTTGAAATTTTCAGCGTCCTATATTTGATTTTGATTATGGTTTGCTTATACATACTTTTCTATTTTTTTAATCTATTAGTCTATATTTAATTCTCTTTAAATCATCTCGACCAATTATGAAATAAAATGTTAAATTTACAACGAAAATTTCGAGGATTAAATTGAAGATTGAACGAGCATAATCTCTAATTCCGATTCAACTAGTTTAGCTAATTACGTGTTTGTTTGAATAGGATCGAATAGGATGCTCCAAACTCTAATTTGGCTTCTTGAAACGAAATTTGTAAACTTGTTCTTTCAAATGTTGCATGCATTCTATTAAAACTATACTACATAACAAATAATCAAAACAATCAGCTTGGTTTAATTTTTCAATCATTATTAACTTCCATATAATATAACTTAAATCTTTTAAGTGTTGTTGTGATATCCTCCATCAATGAACCTTAAGGGGCCACTTGACATGATCATTCTCTTTCTTTCATTCAGTAACCATAGTTTCTGTGAAGCAAAAGCACAAAATTTGGTTGACAAGTTTAAACATTAATTCATAGAACTATGCTTGAATGTGTGTTGGAGACACTCTAAAACACATTAGCTAAGAAGCTACAAATTTTAGCTTATGAATGAACAATGAACGTGATTTTGAAGTCTAAATGTGGGTTACAGAGGTGCAACCAAACATGGACTTAAAAGAATTTCCTACCGAACCCTCCATAAGAGTTTACCTTTATATAAATAAGAACCATAAACCTAAAAAATGAGACAAAATAATGCTAATGGTTCAAGTCAAATATGTTCATTTGACTCAATGCAACTAAACTTGTGTTATTCAGGAAAAGTATATAATATATTCACTTATACATAGGTTGTAGAATCCTTAAAAGAACAAACATAAATTTCCAATAAACATTCAAAACCACAAACCTAAGAGACCTGCATCACAATTTATGTATAATGCTTAGTTAAGAGACAGATCTAAAATGCAAATTACACTTAAATACTATGCCTTGGACACAATGTGTAATTGTTGACACTAATCACAGAAGACGATTTGTCAACGCAATCTGAAGTCTGCTAGAAGGGATGAATGGTGTGGAATTTACATGTGGCGCGCTTCCTTTGGACGAGTATTCAGTAGAGGCTGTAGAGCTTTCACTATGATGCTCATATTTGGTCGAAACTCAGCTTCATATTGCACACACAGTGCAGCAACCGCAGCCATCTTTTACCAAAAAAACCAACCAAGTATAAATAAGTAGATGAAGTGAAAACTACAAAAAATTCCTTCAGAAAATTATGTAATTGGGAAGGGGAAAAGTCAAAGCAGCATCAATTGATTGTGGAACTTTAAGTGCATGCTTGGAAACTGTTCTAAGTCAGAACTAATTCTGGGCAGAAGTTTTTATGAGTGTGTATTTGGATTGGCATTATCACAATTGATTTTGGATAAAATTGATTTTGGAAAAATTGATTATGTTAAAAGTAAGTTAAAAGTGAAGTGATTTATGTTTGAATATATTTAATTATTTATGAAAAAAGTCATTTTGTATGGTAATATTGTGAAATTCAGTTGTAAAATCTCATAATTGATTATGCTCAACGCAGAAGCTACTCTCTAGCTTCTACAGGCTAAAAGCAATTCTCGAAGAAGAACAATTTAACATCTATATTGTCATCCAAAAGAAATTTTACTCAATCACTGAGGTTCTCCAACACACATTGAGTGGCTTCTGGGTTTCAAAATTGATCCTAATGAAAGAGAAGCTAATCCAAACATGCTAGTGATAAGCTCACTAACAATAGAATACAATAAAAGTGTTGAAAGCAAGTTTTTGTGGAATATCAAAGTTGAACAAAAAGACAATATTCCACCTCCATAATATAACACCTTATTACCTTTGCAACAGACTTTGCCGGGTACTCTCCCTTTAGTCTAGCATCAACACACTGCTTCACCTTATCTTCACTAAGCTTTGGTGTGGCCTGATAAAATTCAATGAATAAGAATCACAACTTGCAAAATCTAAACTTCAATAAAAGGGGAAGAAGACAAAAACAAAAAAGAATAAAAGAAGCAAGCGAAAATTGATACCCATGTTACAAGGCTTTGCTGTCCTCGAGGCAGTGTATGATCAACAGGTTTACGCCCAGTTAAGAGTTCCAGAAGAACAACTCCAAAACTGTAAACATCACTTTTTGAAGTAAGTGTCCCAGTCATTGCATATCTGTCATCCAAAAAATCCAAGCCATTAGTAGTTAAAACCACAACTGTTCAATGTAATGAGACTTTAAAGAGTCAATGAGCCAAATTGATGACTGAGTGCAAAGTGGATTGAAGTTAACTATGTTAGAAATATAATATAAAACCATTCACGTGTCTTTTACCCAATAGCTTAAGCTTTTGGGATAGTTGGTTCATGACATAGTATCAGAGCTAATATAGTGGTATAGAGTTCCACCCAGGAATAACTTACTCTGGAGCATGATAACCGAAGGTTCCAAGAACACGGGTAGAATGCAGTCGTGCTGCAGCATCGGGGGCTTGATTTGACAAATCAAAATCAGCAATCTTTGCAACGTCGTCATCGAAAAGCAGTATGTTACTAGACTTAATGTAACGATGGATGATATGAGTCTCTGCCTTTTCATGAAGATATTCAAGTCCTCTGGCTGCTCCAACAGCAATTTTAACTCTTTGAGCCCATGAGAGAACTGAACCAGGTTGTGCACCCTTGACACCTTTGCGTCCTGTATCCACAATTATAAGAAAATTATATATTGCAATGAAGAGATTAATTGATCTATTTATCTTATTTGATCTAGTTATCTTAAGAAAATAACTGCTTGTATGGTAAGATTTCAAAGCTTTCAAGCCTCACGCAGAAGGATGATACTGTTTCCAAATCGTAATTCCAAAATCACTTGCAAGTTTCTATACATAAGATTTGTAATCATTAACCTTAAATTTACAACAATAAGTTTGAATATATTTCTATAACTACTGCATAAAAATGAGGATTAATTTGGTATCAGTTATGACTAACCATGTATAATGTCGTGAAGGGATCCGTTAGGAGCATACTCGTAGGCAAGGGCACGGAAAGGACCATCAACGCAATAACTCACAAGCTCAACAACATTTTCATGCTTTAGCCTTGATACCACAGATACCTATATAAGTAAGGAATTATAATTTCTGATTAAAAACTTAATTTCTGAATAGAATATGATCCAACAAAATATAACAAGACATTTTTGTTATCTAATTATTAAAGAAAACTTATAGCAGTAGTTGAACCGAACCTGAGAAAGAAATTCCTGGTCTGGCTGCTTACTAGAATCTAACTTTTTAATCGCCACTTCACGTCCATTTTTCAATGTGGCACGATATACTTTCCCATATGCACCCTCGCCAATGAAAGATTTTGATCCAAAATTATCTGTAACAGACTTCAATTCATCTACTGTAAGGGAAGGGACAGAAATTGGTTGAAAATTTATAGTTGGCGGAGTTGCTATTGGTGTGTGTCTACCATGATAACTGTTGTTCCCTGCATTGTATTAACAGAGTTTAAGCCAAAGATACTGGAATAACAAGGAAACAGAATTACAAGTTAATACTAGAAGTACAAATTTATGATTAGAAAAATCACAGAGTACTAGAGAATGGAAAACAAAAATATAAGAAATGTCAACAAGAAGAAGTTCAAATTGTCTTGTAACAAGAATTTGTACAGACTACATACACAAACTTCACATTATGAATCATGAGAGTGGCGCATATGGAATTAAATGAAAGATAGAATCTTAAAGCACAGAATATTATAAAGAAGGAAAAAGGATTGAAAATAGTGGATTACCAGTAGGATAGGTTTGCATGAAGGGTCCTTTGTCAGCAGTTGTATAAGCATCATTTCCTTTGCAAAAGCCAAAGCAACCCATGATCCTCTGCTTTGGAGGTATTATTCAATGTTAATGGTTAAAATCATTGCAAGAAGTATGAATAAGACTAGGCAAATATGATCAAAACAGAAACCCATGATTCATAAATTAACATAGATATACTCCTAACCCTTTTTCATCTTTTTCCCTTCACTTGTTTATACAGTAAAGTAAATTTAATTTTACAAATAAACAAATTACTACAATGTACAAACACAAGCATAAAATACATTACTGCAAAAGAAGAAGAAAAAACTGCAGACACGACAAGGGCTAAAGAAGTTTAGAGGTGAACACACAAGTCACATGTTAGTATAACTTTGCAACTAAACTGAGACTCTGAGGGAGAAGAAGAAAAACCAGGCTCTTTGAAAACCATAAATACAATAACAGAATTAGAATAACTTGGTGTAATAGATATGTACTAGTGCAATCATGGACATAAATTCTTTTTATTCTGATGTTACAATGACAGAACACCAAATTTGATGCAGTTGGTACTTATAATAAATGAAGCAAAATTTAGAAGAATCATAATTCATAAACCAACCCCACAAGTCAAGGGTCAAAAACGGCGTTAATACTACTATAGTATTCTCAATTCCCAATAAATAAATGAAAGTCAATACGAAAACCACCAAAGGGTTTACACTGATTTTATCAAGAGACACAAATTTGAAGATTATACAAAATACATCCACTGCTATCTATTGTATCCTTGCAAAGTGGAAGGAAACCCAGAAAAAGTTACTGGCCAAAGAAGCAAATAAACCCAACAAACACACACACAAAAAACAAAACTTTAAAGAGACCCACAAAGTGATTAACCGAAAAATCAAACTGGGTAAAGAGAATTCCTCCTGATATTCCTATGTGTTGATGAATAGAAAAGGGTAAGTGACAAAACAAGGAAAGAAAGAAAACAAAAACGCAAAACTACTGAAGAGAAAGATCCTACCTCGATTGTAGTGTTTGTGTTCTTCAGAGCACGAAATGGATGAAAGGGGAAAAAATAATGAATGAAAGAAAGAAAGGAAGGAAGGAAGAAACTTTGAATATGGAAGTGGAAGTTGAAGAAGAAGGGTTTATGTTGTAAATGAAAAGAAACTAACTTGACTTCACCGAGAGAAGAAAACTCGCGGCAGACATCACCAAACGTTATTTATTACCAAGTCAACCTTCAAAAGCCCGTTTCCAATTTGGCGGATGCTCGCGTCTATTTTATTTTTTATTATTTTAACTAAAAGTTTGAACAGGTTCGACTCCGGTCACCACCGTCCATCAGGATGTGTTTCCGACTCCAGTGATATTTATATATCGCCCACCAATAAAACCTTCACATCAACATCAACGGGAATCACACACAATCTTATGAGGAGACATGGTTTGTCTTAGCAACTAAGCCAATATTGCTTTACATTTAATTTATCTTAACTCTCTTCTCACATATAAAAATATTTGCAGCGAAAACCGGTTTAAAGTAATCAAATATAGCTAAGTATCATAAGTTATCGAAAATTTAAAAAATAAGATGCCTTCGGCTTCTTGTCAAATTTGTACATTATGCTTTTTTATTTGGAAATTAAAAAAAAATCTCAGGTTTCTATTTAAATTTTAATATTTTAAAAATAAATACAAATTATAAATTTACTAGAATGAAAAATATATTTAACCCTTTTAAAAAATTATACAGACAATCATAATTACTCTCCAAATCCTTTTCATATTGAAATTTAGGTAGGTTGAAATTCAAACCAAAAGGGAAAAGTTACATGATTTAAAAAATCATTACGAATTATTTATATTTACCTCACCTTAGTAAGTTGAGTGGGGGCTCAAACCCCGAATTTGCCATATACAATGCTCTGTTATGTTCCACTCGATCCAACTTAAAGTTACGTGACAATCATAAATTTGCATCAATGCAAATAGGCTCATGATATATGGGCATTGCATTAACTAAGGATAAACTCATGTTTGATAGTTGAAAAAGTTATATATATATTTGGTGTTTATGGATATGGTATTAGGCTTATCAATTTTTCTATGATGGCTCTTCCCTTTACAGGCATTTATGAATCATGATGACAAGAGGTGCGTGTTTTAACTTTTATGTAAAGCAATTGTAAAGCAACAAAAATGGATAAAGATAGAGCAAAATTGCATAGCAGCTTCTGGTAGAGTGAGGTACTTTTGGCTGGAATTGCAGTTTGATGCTGGATTGTGAATTTATCTCGTTGGCATATATCACTTTATTGCTAAAGTTTCATAAAGTGAGCTACCTTCTTCGAAGCTTCTAGCTAAACTTCTTTATATTCTTTACATCAAGTTCTTCATTTAATTAATCACAACTGGATTTTATTTCTAAAAATAAATGATATTTATTAAAAAATTATGGTTGAATTTTAAAAAATTGTACATGTGTCTTTATATTATTGGAAAACTTAATAAAATGGGTATAAAGAATTTGACATAAGATTTATTCTCATTTAATTTTATTTGTGAGTTTTTTATCATTTTGATTTTGTCTTTTTTTTTTATTATTTGTTTGTTTACTTATGATGTTCAATAATTATTTAAATGACTTTATGGATTATCGTTAACTATTGTAATATGTTAATGATTATATGCCTGATTAAGTGAAAGTTTAATAAAAACATGTGGTTTAACTACCATATTCTTATGGTTAAATTAATGTTTGTTTTGATAGTTTTATGTTAGGATTAAAATTGTTTTTCGTACAAAAATCCAACGATAGATTGACTTATTGAACATCTAGTCCATAGTTTGATTCATGGGTGGTGTGTATAAACTATAAAGTAGAATTTGTTGAGAGACTCATTTAATGTGATCTCCAAACCTTAAAGGAATTAATCTCATAATTTCTGGTTGTGGAATACGTTAGGAAACTAAAAGGAATTCTTTTTCGAGGTTTTCTTTTTAACTTACACCTATGTGGGTTATATATGTACTTTTATGGCTTTCATGCTATGGAATACATATAATTGTTGAACTAGAATTGGGTGATCTCCTCATTCTGTGAGCAATCTCTTCATCTTGTAGATGACTTTAATATAATGGACAACTTCTTCACCACGGGGGACCTCTTCTTTACACAGGCAATCTCACGCATTTTTACTAACTTATGTACGTTTGGGGATTTTTATTTTAGGCCCAAACCTTAGGAAGATTTAGGGTTAGGGTTACACCCTCCTCCTATAAAAGGAAAACCTCTTGTATTTAGGCATGTTCACCACTATACCAAAGATGGCTAGGTTTATAATCCTCATTTGGGGAGCTATGAATCTGGTCATCGGTTCACCACTGTGAACATTAGCACCCATTGTGGAGCTCAGTAAAACATTTCTAGCTCCACAAACAAGAGCTAGCAAGCATTGTAGAAAGTCATTGTTACGAACAATCCTAAGGTCATGACAGAGCCACTGCCCTCATCAAACTCTTCTTCTATTCCACTTTTCCATGTAAAATTTTCATGCTTGTGAGAAATTACTCTTGCAAGTTTCAATTACAGATATCACTACGAGAATATAATGATTTGCTGACGGTTTTTCACTGGCGGCCAAAAAGTCGTTGGTAAAGGACTCCATTGCCAACGACTAAGTCGTTTAAAAAGGAACTTTTGAAAAAAATAAAATAAAAAAGAAATTAAACATGCATAAGTCCTCGGTAATTTGGCAGGAAAATTTAACGTGTGTCGTCTATTATTTGAGTATGATATTGTTCGATATAATTGATCTTCAAGTATGATATTGTTTGATATAGTTGATATTTAATTTAAGTAATTTGAGTATGATATTCGTCGAACAATATCATTTATATTTAATTCGAGTATGATATTGTTCGACATAGTTGATCTTCAAAATTAAACAGATGTCTTTAAACAATCCTCCTATACGTACTAATATGAAGCAGACATGGGTAGATGAGAGGTCTGCGAACACTTACGTAAGTATGAGTGTTATTTGACTTAATATTATTACAACTTTAACATATACCGTAATTGTGAGGAATATTTTGATCCGCATATGTTGTTCCGTGGAATAGTCACATAAATGCGTGGTCAACAACTATAAAAAACTGTCCGTCTTAGAGAAAAGTTTGCATATTTAAAGGTACAAAAGGAGGATGAAAAGAAATAAGTGAACAACAATGATGAGGAAGACGACTAGCAAAAAGAGGAATTTAAAAAAGAGAGGTTATTGACGGCTTAAACCGTCGGTCGTTACCGATGGTTTTGTCTGCCGGTAATTATTGATGGTTATGGAAATCCTTTAATAATTAATTATCGACAAGTCAAATACCAAAGGCTCGATGGCCGTCGGTAAAATGCCATTCCCAACCGTTTTTAACCATCGGTAGTATGACATTTTCTTGTATTGTATTGTATGACATTTTAGCTTTTGAGCCTCTCTAATTTTTGTCATGTAAGTAAATATTAGTATTCTATTAACACTATCATTTCCTCTTACTCCACTAAATTTGTGAATGTGTTGCCAAGGATATTGTTTTTCATTCTACATTGAGATTTGACTCTTTGAGGTTAGGAGAACAACAAATGTAATCATCGTGAATCATATCGTTAGATATTAAAGTAGCTTGATAATAATGATATTCGGTAAATATAGTTTGATAAAAATTATCCATATTATCATATAATATTATTCAAATATAAAATCTTAAAGTTAATTTCCATATTTAATTTTTTAATAAAATAATATAACTACTAAATACAAATTTTTAAAAAAGTTAAATATAAAATTAAAAAATTAAATATTGAAAAATTATTTAATCACTAAATATTTGGTGATTGCGACAACCCTTTTCATTATTAATAATTATTCGATAACAATATACTAAGAACATGTAAATTATTTTTTATATATATTTATCATACTTTTATGTGACTCTCCTGGTTTAGGTGAATTGGCCAGGTATTATTGTCAGATCATTTTGCCAGTATTTATTTTCCCTTTCAGTTAAACATGTTTGTAAAAGAATGTGTTTGCTTTTGAAAACCCATTAGATCTCATTTGGCTGTTGGAAGCTGAAAGTTTATTTCTGCTATGATTTTGAGAAAATTTAGTTGGGCACCTTCATATTGGTGGCACACTGACGATAATGGAATGCTATTGTTAATCAATTAGTGCATTTTCTCATTACTTATGTAGCAGTGTATCAGTGTCTTAACTTATTGGACTCCTTAAAGTATTTGCCTTTGCCCTATGGAAATACGCTATTATGGAGTGATAGAATCTTTTATTAATGCTTTATTTAGATGTGGGAGAAAATGAGAAGAAAAGTGTGTAAAGATTATTTTCTGGCGATTGAGTATGCACTTTATATTGAAATGTGTACTTCTACAAACCACTTAACAATCTCAACTACAAATAGTTGTATCCCTTCTTATTACCTATTTACATTACCTATTTTTTTTTGGGGTTACAATTTACATTACCTATCTAATTATCTATTTACTTTTGATAAATTTTTATAAAATAAAATAAACAACAAACACAACCATTAAAAATTATAATGCATTGGCTAAAAATTAAACAAATTTAATATACATAATTATAGTTACTCGTGCAATTTACTCATGTAGTTTGAAAATGAAAATAAGTCATTTTCCCGTGAAAAGTCTAAAAAGAATAGAAATAATGAAAACGCCATGACAAACTTGTAAATATGTGAATCTTTGTTTTTATTCTTGTTAAGTACCGCAACGTCCTGGGATCAACTCTCCCACATAGCAAAATTGGGTCTCCTTCATGTCATAAAATATAGGAAAGACCAGAACATACAAGAATGGTATAAAAACCCGTACTCGCGAGTATCTGACCGAGTAAAACTGTTCAAGTTTGGGTTTTATCCGTTTTTAAAAATGTTCTTTGGGTTTGGATTTGGATAAACCCGCATCCGAACCCGATCGCCTATATGAAATTACTAAAATATCCGTATATGTATATTAGTAGTGATTTAGGGTTTCACCCCAAGCGATTCTCTGCATTCTGCTATTCCCCTGCCGTCGTCCAAAGCTCGTCGCCGTCGCCGTCGCCGTCGCCGTCGCCGTCGCCGTCTCCGTCTCCGTCTCCGTCTCCGTCTCCGTCGTCCAAAGCTCGAAGCCGTCGCCGTCGTCCAAGGCTCGAAGCAAGCTGTTCACTGTCGAACCATCCCTGCTCGCCGTCGTCGCACTTTCCCAACCCTTCTCGTTCTCTCTTCCGCCGTCCAAGCAAGGTGGCACTCTCGTTCTCTCGTTCTTTACACTCTGCTAAATTTCTGATTTTGCTGTTCATCAAAATTTCTGAGTTTGCTGTATTTTGTGTGTATCATAAATTCAAGATTCTCCCATCTATGTACATGTTCATACTCCTCTGTATCTCTGTTTTCAATGCATGTGTTGTTACTGGGTTAGAGTTTTCAGTGCTCTCTATTTTGGATAAGATTATAGAATGAGTTGAACTTATTTTCTCTTTTTAATTTGTCTGGATTGAATGCAATTTTAGTTTACTTTAATTGCAATTATTATTGGATTTGAATCCGTTTGCGTGTTTGGATTGGTTTTACTCTATGTTTTAGTGTTAATGATTTGCAAGAGTTTTGAATGTTATTTTCTGGTCTCAATGCATAGCTGTGAGTCTTAGCTTCCTTAGGGATTAGGGTATATACTGTTAGCCTGTGTTTTGTATGTGTAGTATCTGAGATCTCTAATCTTTTTGTGGATGAGAAGTGGTTTAGGTGAAGCTTTGTGTGATTTTAGGAGAAGCTATTATGAATTTAAGATTAGCTTGTGTGTATGAGAAGTAATTTTTATATAAGGTATGCCTTTTAGGATTAGATTTTGTCAATGAGGAGTGGTCTTAGGAAAAGCTATTAGGATTGACTTTATGGATGAAAAGTGATTTTGGAAGGAGCTATTTTGTTTTGGTCCTACTGTTGATTTCCTGTTCCATTTTCTGTGTGTTTTATGCAAAATTTGCGATGCTCTCGCATAGTACCCAACTATGAAATGCATTTAGATAATTTGTCTTGTCAATTTAGACATCTTCGTTTGTGAATTGGATGTTGTTTTTAGCTTTACTTCTGCTACAATTATTGAATTGAGATCCTATTGTGTTTTAATTGGCTGTGCTACATATGTTCATGGGATTAAGTGTGTTAGGATATTAGATGAGTGCAATGCGCGGATTTTCAACTAAATTCTTATGAAGATTTAGATTCACTTTAAAATGCTGAAGTGTTGATTAATCACACACCTTTGCCATTGCCAATTTATATATTAGGGCTTTGAATTTGGTTATTTGTTTACTGGCTCTCAATGCGAAGTTTTCTATTATATAAGTGTTGATGTATTATGCGGTAACGTGTGATATATCATTGATGGTTGGTATTGGTAACATGTCCTCTGCAGTTTTTTATTCTTTACATGGATAATCAATCAGAATTTCTAAATTTGCTACATCATAATCTAATTTCGTAATTAATTGAATAAATTTTGAAATTAGTTTTCTGATTTAGAAAGAATCTGAGTTATTATCGGTTGTCTGTGTTAAGTTTTTGACATAACAGTACATGAGTATTAAACTCTTGGGTGTTGCTATTGGTGCCACTCTCATAGCTATTGGCGCCCTTCCAACTTTACCAAAACCTGTAAATAGCTGTCTGTAGTTTGTAATTATGAAAATGTTTATTTTCCGTATTTACAAAATGCGGAAGACATATGTAACTAGTGGCTGCAGTTTAAACTGTGCGAGAGCCGCAATTTAAGCTGTGATAGGTGATGAAGGTGGTGGGAAGTTATTTTTTAATTAAAGAGTATTTTAGTCATTTCTATGAAAATGAGATAACATCAATAGTTTCGAGGGTGAACCAATAGTAACGTCCTAAACTCTTTGTTCAATATCTTTTTTATTTATACTATTCTTATTTATACTATTCTCTTTGTAGGAAAAAAAAGGTACAAATTTTTAACGTTGAAAAAAAATATAAATGAAGTGATATGCAATATATAATTATATATATGTTTATAATTCTTGTTCTTCTAAATGTTTATAATTCTTTTATTGAGTTTATTTTGTACTACTACATTTTTTACTCGTTTAATTGTTCAATTCTTGTTTTTATTTTTTAAATAAATATATTATGAAATCAATCTTTATAATCATTAGAACATAATCATTAGAACTTATATTATAAATCTTATTCATAATTTATTCATTAATAAATATATAAATGTTTTTTACTATTTAAAAATTATTTTCATACTTTTTTTAAAAATAGTTTCATCAAACACATTTTCGATATTTTTATTTCCAGAAAATGAAAGATAGGAAATTAAACCAAATATGTTTTCATAATTTTAAAAAATTGAAAATGAAAATCGTTTTTGAAAAATGGAATCAGAAATTCTTTTCTCAAGATCAAAGAGACTCTTATTTCTTGTGGGCCAAGTTACAAAGCTTCTCGGCCCAACCAAAAAACAAAAGAAACAGGTCTAACACGGACATGAAAGGGGTAGTGGTGCATTTTCTGGCCAAATACAAACACTGACCCTCATTCTCTCTGCCTCTTGTCTCGTCGCTCCAATGTCTTTGCCGCTCTATGCCGCCGCCTATGGGTTCGGAGGCCACGCCGGAGTCTTCTGCGTTGCCGTCACAGACTTCATCCAACGGCTCCTCTCTATTTGCCGCAGTCTTCCGCAGAAGGTAAATCGGTAAATGGGATCTCTTTGCTTGATTTTCATTTGCGACATTTGCTTACTGAACCAACTCATTTACATGTTATGCGTTGACAAGTTTTTTTTAGTGTATTTTGCTATGTAATAACTTCTTATTTTTCTGTTATAAAAAAATATTGCTTCTTCGACTGATTAATTATGCATATTACTTGTTTGATGAAATAGCTATTGAGTTTAAGTGTTCAATCACATGGGTGTAGATGTAGAGTAGGGTTAACATTAAAAGAAATAAGTCACGTGACTTGTTTAAAAAGTTACATGACATTTTTAAGTGGTCATGTGACCACTTATTTCTTTTAATCATGACCACTCATTGTTAGATTTAACTGTCATGATTTATTCTCACCATTCTCATATAAGAATAGCTTTCTTACTAGATACATCCCCTATATATATGTATATATTTTTTTCGACGTTTAGAATTTGTACTTTTTTTTTTCCTTCAAAGAGAATAGTATAAATAAAAAAGATATTGAATAAAGAGTTTTAAGGCGTTACTATTCACCCTCATAACTATTGATGCTCATTTTTTCATAGAAATGACTAAAATACTCTTTAATTAAAAAATAACTTCCCACTTCCCCACCACCTTCATCACCTACTGCGGCGGCTCTCACACAGTTTAAACTGCTGCTACTAGTTACATATGTCTTCCGCATTTTGTAACTACGAAAAATGAACATTTTTGCAGTTACAAACTACATACAGAAGACTATTTACAGGTTTGCAAAGTTGGGATGACGCCAATAGCTATGAAGGTGGTACCAATAGCAACATCCAAGAGTTTAATACTCATGCATTATTTGTGTAAAAAACTTAACACAGACAACTGATAATAATTCAGATTTTTTCTAAATCAGAAAACTAATTTCAAAATTTATTCAATTAATTACGAAATTAGATTATGATGTGACAAATTTAAAAATTATGATTGATTGTCCATGTAAAAATTTTGCTGCATGAGTATTTAACTCTTAAACAAAATGGGTGGATGCAATTTCTTCAAAAATAAAATAAAAATGCAGAGGACAATTAAGAACAAAAACGTATACCAACCATCAATGATATATCACAAAAACCAGAGTGATGTAACAATTAAGAACAATACAATAATGATGATAAATATTAAGAAGGACAAACTATCCCAAATCAAATAAAATCACATCACACAAGATAAAATTTGGCTAATATCAGTTTGCTTCTCACATCGATGAAGCTGTTTCATTTTTTAATTCGGTACTGTTGTGAGCCAAACAGTACATAGCTTAAAATGGTTTCTTGCAATGCTTATTTCCTAGTTTTCATATTAAAGAATTTAGATGCAATAAGGTATTAATATCATGATTCATTCTACATTTTAATTAATAATTTCATCTTCAGGTAAGTATTATTCATTTTATAGTGTAAATTACTTTCAGTTTGAGTAAGGACTTACATTGTATTTTGCATTCTTCTTGCAAGAAATGAGTCGCTTACCAGAATCTTCTTCCCATAAACGGAAACGACAAGATTTGACTTTAGTGTCTCGGTCTCTGACTGACGCGGAGCGTGTACTCTATGATATCATTCATAGCAAGAAAGACCTGGGGATTTGGATAGCTGACTTGAGGCGGGAAGCAAACCTTGCTGACAGTATTGTCAAAAAATCCCTCAAGTTGCTTCAAACCAAGAATCTCATAAAGGAGGTTGTTAACATCCAAAACAGAGGAAGGAAGCACTACATGGCAACAGAGTTTGAACCTTCCAAGGTAATCACCGGTGGGAATTGGTATACTGATGGGAAACTTGATACAGATTTCATAAACGATGCAAAGGAAGTGTGCTTGAAATACATTTTCAAGCAGAAAGTGACTACACTTGATGGAGTTTTGGAGTGGATAAAAAAGAACCCGGTCTTCAATGTTGATGTCTCAGCACAGCAAATAGAGGAGATTTTTCAAACTTTGATTTTGGATGATGAGATCATAGAGGTAAAGAACACTGGATCTGAGGAGTTTGCATCTGTTCCTCTGGGCAAAATCGGTTACAAATGCAAAAGCAAAGGCGGCGTTAGAGGGGAAAAGAAACCGGGTGCCATGGCTTCCATTCCATGCGGAGTTTGTCCAAGAATCAACTCTTGCACACCAGATGGCAATATCTCCCCAATAACTTGTCACTACTATGAGAAATGGTTAGAGTTCTAAATGAGTCTAATGCCAATTCGTTGGTTTAGACTGCAGCTATTTTGTATTTATATGACTTTATATTATTCAATAGTTTCACATGAGGATTACACAGGTTGAAGATTTTTTGTCAGTAATGTGGGTTGGTGCTCATCCTTATCAGAGCAACCTTTGTTTATACCATTTTGTGAATCTATTTGCCAAGCTTATGCGTATTCAACCTGTTAGCCAAGTAGATTGAAGATTTATGCTTAAATTGTCTCAGTTTTGATTTCTTCGCAAGAATCTACTGTAGTATATTATCTTTGGTTGAACTTGTTCTGGTTTCCTTGAGATTGAAATTGAATATATGAATCCGCTTGGATGCAAAAACCATAAAGCATTTATTGGAGCTTACTTAGTATTTTTTCTAATAAATAAATTTCAGTAAGTCCGTATCCAAACAGGTTTATTTGAGCTTGTTTGGTTGGTTTACTGCCAAAAAGTATAAAACTGAGAAAATAAATATTTTGAGGCACTTTGTGTTAAAAGATGATGTGGATATTTTTTATCATTTTCAATTTTTTTAATTACACGTGGCTCTGGTTTAGGGATGAAAATAAAATATTTTCTATAATTTAGGGATGAAAAGCATATTGATCCCTTAATTTAATTGTTACATTAACTAAACAAACATCATCTTCATTTTCATAAAAACTCAGGACTTCATTTTCATCTAAATTCATCATCATCTATTTATCTTCATGAATGTTCTTCACCTTTATGAGTGTTCTTCATCTTTTTCATCTTCATGAAAGTTCTTCACTTTTATGAGTGTTCTTCATCTTTTTTCCATTCAAACCCAGCAAAAGCAACCTCCAAACATAAAAATGCAAATAAATAAATGCCTAGAAGACATTATAACAATACGATCAGTAACATTTACCTTCAACCTAAGACAGAAAAACACATGTGAACAAGAATTGATTAGGAAGGGAATAAAATTTAACATTACAGTTAAAATTCTCTAGCATAACACATGTAATATCACACACTCACTTTTCAGATTTCAAAATGTCACTTCTCAAGTCCTGGACTTGTGAATCTCTGACTGTAATTTTAGTTACACTCTTTCCTATTTCTTACATCTTGCAACATAATGCCAATCATTTCAACTCAGAAAAAAAGAAGCACCCACAAATATACGAATCCAACTTAAAGCCAAGTTTGATGAAACCATAAAGAACTTGAGTACCAGCAAGCTCTGTCTCCAAATATGAGCACAAACCGGCAACAAGTAAATGGGTCTGGCTTATTACCTTCTCGAAGAAAATCAATATAAAACGAATGTCCTTCCTTGGATTTTCCAATCTGATTAAACCCAGCAAGCAAAGCACACAAAGCCACATTATCCTTCTCTTCAGGCATTTGAAACACTTTGCAAGCACCACCCAGGTCTGACGAACCTGGAGAGTGGTGATGAATGTGGACGGTGGTGACAATCCCCTCCTCTATCTCCCCTAAGGCCAACTTGGTTGAATACGAGCAGCAGCAGCGAATCGCACTAGTAGCAGCCTTGGGGTACCACCGCGAACTCCACCGCCTGGTATCGCCATGAAGTTGTTCATGCCTTCGTCTCCCTCACGATCCTATTATCTTTCTCTCTCGCATCAGAAAAATGTCAAACTAGGGAGTGGTGGTGCGAGATAGGACTTCCTCTCTGGTGCAATTTAGGGTTTTCAGATGGGGATTTTGTGTTATGGTTTTTGGTGTTTGTGAGGGTTTGATGTTGGAAATCTGGTTTTTAGAGGTGGATGCTGATGATGATGATGATTTTTTTTGAAACCACCGTAGGTTAATTAAGCAGAAACCGCAGACGCAAGAGCATCCAAATACAACAAAGAAACAATGTCTAAAGGCCCCTCCTCAACCCAGACACGGTTCCTAAAGATGGGAACCTTGCGGGTAGAGAGCTGGGCAAACAGACTTACTGATAGGTCTGCCTTGCAAATATCTGACAAGTATTTTGTGACGGACTTATTTCCCGTCACAAACAATCAATTTCTCTCTACTTCTTCTGTAAATAGTTTAATTTTTTATATTATTAAAAAGAATACTCAACGAAGTAGTCTCAGCTCTCCCACTCAGGCACTCTCTCTCTTCGGGCATGGCTTCCATATCCCTTTCATTCTCTTCTTCCATCGCTCCCTCTCCGATTACCCACCATAAATGCAAGAAAACCCACTACCCCACCTCCCAAAATCCAATTTTTCGTGTAACCCGCTACGCAGTTTCATCTCCACCGTCCAAAGCTGCTTCTGCCTCTGCTTCTCCGTCGGTTGTCAAAAAGAAACACTGGAAACAAGGCGAGTTTCCTGGTACTTCGGAAACATCGTTACCTGGGAGTACGAGGAAGGGTCCCATTAAGAATTTGAAGAAGAAGCTCGACAGAAAGAACAATGCTAAGGCCTGGGTCAACACTGTTACTGAAGACCTATCTGAACGTATTGACAAGAAGCAGTGGCTTCAAGCCCTTGAGGTCTCTCTCTCTCACTCTCACTTCATAAACTAACCTTTTAATGATGTTGTCAAATTCAATACTTTGTCTGTGTCTTTGGGTCTTAGGGAGCTGAGTAAACATCTTAATTAAGAGCTTATCACACAAGCACTTATTCATAATCTAATTTCAGAAGCTCATTGAAAAGTTTCATAATAGCTTAGCTTATAGATAGGTGTAAATTCTTTATTTATTAGTTTACATGAGCATCTTATCAAAAGTAAGCTCAAACCAGCTTATACCCATACCCTATTTTCATAAACCTAGGCTCGGTTTTGGAAGAACTTATTTGATTTTACCTATAACATAAGCGCTTATGCAAGTGTTTGGTAAAACTTTTGTAAATAATTTATGACCTATCTATAAGTACTTACTACTTGTTTTGAGTTTATTTCAATATGCTTGTAAAAATAGCTCATGAATAAACACTTATGAGATAAACACCCTTACTCAAACACTTATATAAATGTTTATGCTATAAGATAAGTTCAAATAAGCTCTTCAGAATACAGCCTTAGTGAGTTTTATGTATTTTTTTTATTAGCTAATATAAATTGAGATTATTTCTTGCTGGGAGAGATGATACTTTGCTAAATTACAATTTTGCTTTTACTTATTCATGTGTGTAGGTTTTTGACATGCTTAAAGAACAATCCTTTTACGAACCCAAAGAAGGGACTTACATGAAACTCATTGTGTTGCTTGGAAAATCTGGTCAACCCCACCGTGCCCGTCAACTTTTTACCACAATGATTGAAGAAGGTTGTGACCCTACTCCTGAAACATACACGGCGTTACTTGCTGCATATTGCAGGAGCAATCTGATTGATGAGGCATTTTCGATTCTGAATGAGATGAAGAACCATCCTCTGTGCCAGCCTGATGTTTTCACTTACAGTACCTTAATAAAGCCCTGTGTGGACGCTTTCAAATTTGAATTGGTTGAGTCGCTGTATGAAGAAATGGCTGCAAGATCTATCATGCCTAACACAGTCACTCAGAACATTGTTTTGAGTGGTTATGGCAAGGCAGGGAAGTTTGATCAGATGGAGAAAGTGCTGTCTAGTATGCTCGAGAGCACTTCGTGCAAGCCTGATGTCTGGACAATGAACACAATCATCAGTGTTTTTGGTAACATGGGCCAGATTGATATGATGGAGAAATGGTATGAAAAGTTCCGCAATTTCGGAATAGAGCCAGAAACTCGCACTTTTAATATCTTGATTGGGGCCTATGGAAAGAAAAGAATGTATGACAAAATGTCATCTGTTATGGAGTATATGCGGAAGTTGCAATTTCCATGGACCACCTCTACTTATAACAATGTGATTGAGGCATTTGCAGATGTTGGTGATGCTAAAAACATGGAGTATACATTTGACCAGATGCGTGCGGAGGGTATGAAAGCAGATACCAAGACTTTCTGCTGCCTTATCAATGGTTTTGCAAATGCAGGTCTCTTCCATAAAGTAATTAGCAGCGTTCAGTTGGCTGAGAAGTTTGAGATAGCTGAGAACACCACATTTTATAATGCAGTATTATCTGCATGTATAAAGGCAGAAGACTTGATGGAAATGGAGAGAGTTTTCAAGCGAATGAAAGATAACCAATGTCCACCAGATAACACAACATACATGATCATGATCGAGGCATATAGAAAAGAGGGTATGAATGACAAGATTTACTACTTGGAGCAGGAAAAGAAGACAATGATAACTGATGGTAAAAAAGTGAGCCAGCCCGAGGATGAGATTTTCAGTTGATTCATAGTGTGCTTGTATGGGTGGTGGAATACAATCCAAAACGCAACAGCTCCAGAAGCTACACTTTGTAGCTTGTAGCTTCTCCCCATAAGTGATTTCCAACCGCAGGCAGAACCAAACACACGGTTTTTAGTTCACACTGCTAATTCATCTGTATGCTTTACCTCTTCCATTTTTCTGGAGCCGCTGTTGTATTTTGTTTCCGCGTGAAGGGAGCGATCAGTTGCCGAGTTGCATAATGAAGCTTCCTTTTCATGAATGATGGCAACTTCTACCTAACTAATATGTGCTTATTGTAAAGTTGAAATAATTTTTTTGGCATCCATTTTATTCGCAGAAAAGAATTTAAACATCATCGTTTATTGGTGTACAGGGTTCATGAACTGATATTTGAGTTTATTAGTGTCTTTTGTCAGTTTTGAAAGTGCTTACCATCGCTGCACTACATGAAAGAAAAAGAGTGGATCATGCCACTTTGGTATCCTTGTGTGCTCTCATTGACTTTTGACCACGTACACCCTCATGTTTTTCAGTAAAATATATTCAAACATGTCTAGACGTATGGACTTAAGAGATTAATTAGTATATCTATGAAAGCAAATTTGTCATAAAAAACTAAAAGAAGGTTTATATTTGTAATGGTTTGGACACCCTGACAACAAATTCAGTAGCCATTCTCATGCCAAGGCAATTCATGACATAATGCATTACATCATCAACTACAACAATCAAGCTTCAAAAACCAGCATGACACTTTCTATAAAAAGTCTATAAGTGGAACATATCAAGCACTCCACACATATGTCCGAGGTTTAAGCTGCTTAATCCGGTGTTGAGATGGCTCAGCTGGCTGGTGCAGATGAGATAGAGTCTCTGAGAGTTGAGTTAGCAGAGATTGGAAGGAGTATAAGGTCCTCATTTAGAAGTAACGCGTCCAGTTTCCGGAGCATTTCAAGCATCATTCATGTGCAAGAAGATGACGCTGATGAAGGAGAATTGTTTCAATGGGCTGAAATCCAGAGGCTGCCCACTTTTGAGAGGGTTACTTCAGCTTTGTTTGATGCACATGATGATGGCATGGAAACAGGTGGAAAAACTAAAGGGAAACAGGTGGTTGATGTCAGCAAGCTTGGAGCTCAAGAACGGCACTTGTTCATAGAGAAGCTCATCAAGCACATTGAAAATGATAATCTTCGATTGTTGCAGAAACTCAGGAAAAGAATTGACAAGTAATCATTTTTCTCTTAGATTATCCACATCTCTCTCTGTTGTTCATTAGCTCATATTGTTTGGAGATTTTCACCAATTTTCTTTAAATTACTAATCATGTCAGCCGGTCTTAAGCCAGATAAAGGAGGAATGTTGTATTAGGCCTGCGACAAGCAACGTAAAACTGGTCGTATCTTTAATATGGATCATGTGATTCAAATAGCCAATCTCACTTAGTGTGTCGTCACACGTCAACTGAAATAGTTATACTTCATCTATTGGCAAAGGTTAAAATAAAGATAGCTCACATTTGTTTGAAAAACGATAAAGATGTTATTCAATATAATGGGATGGAAAAACACCTTCTTTCCTATCAAGTATTTGTCATTAATATCTGAATATCTCTTAGCGTGAAAGTTTCAAGGTTTTTAGTATCATATATGGTGGTGTCTACTAAACCTCTAAATACCCTAGTAGCATAACAAGTTATTATGTAAATGTGAATGTGGCTAATATATTTTTTTGTTCTTTCTTTTGCTTTGTAGAGTTGGTATTAAGTTGCCCACAGTGGAAGTGAGGTATCAAAATCTCTCTGTCGAAGCAGAGTACAAGGTAGTTCAGGGCAAGCCCGTACCTACTTTGTGGAACACCCTAAAAGACTGGATCTTTGTAAGTATCTAAAAGTATCAATATTTGGATATATCAGTTTTTCTTTTTCAGTTATTGTTTTTTTGACTATCAAGACCTTTTCCCCTCCTTTTCTCCATTTATTTTCTTGAAGGACATCACTAAATTGTCAGTTCTGAAATCTCAAAATTCCAAAATAAGCATCATCAAAGATGCCAATGGCATTATCAAGCCTGGAAGGTATGTTTTGCTGAGTTCAACATTGTTATTGTACTTGACCACTCACAGTTAGTTACTATTCTTGTTTCATTCGAAACATCGATGACCTTAATTCATTTTATAGCATTTTTTTCTGGAAAGAAAAGAACAGAGAAGCATGTCTACTGATTTGTTTGATATGCCTGATTCTGTTGCAGGATGACCTTATTGCTTGGCCCTCCAGCAAGTGGTAAAACAACATTATTATTGGCATTGGCCGGAAAACTTAGCCATTCTCTCAAGGTTCTCAATCTCAGGACTTCTTTTTGTAGTTTAGTTAACCTAGTCAATCTCGATGAGAAGTTCGTGATAATTCAAATATGTTGATATTGCTTGAAATAAAATGAGAAGGCTTGCTGATATGACATTTTTGTAGTATGCACTTCAGGAATTATATATTACAAATTGCTAGCATGTAGTTTAGTTGACATTTCAAAATCTGACAACTCTTTTAAGTTAAAATGGATCTTTTCCATGATTGTTTTGGTGCATGCCCTTTAACAGGTTCAGGGGGACATTTCTTACAATGGACACATGCTAGAAGAGTTTATTCCCCAAAAATCCTCAGCGTATGTAAGCCAATATGATTTGCATATTCCAGAGATGACTGTGAGGGAAACACTTGATTTCTCAGCACGTTGTCAGGGTGTAGGAAGTCGAGCTGGTAGGTATACCTAAATTTACATAAATATATAAATTGGCCTTAATGATGACCTTTGTTCCATGTTTGAAAGAACTCCTGATGGAAATCACTAGAAGGGAGAAAGAGATGGGGATAGTACCAGATCCTGATTTAGATGCATACATGAAGGTACTATATTGCACATTTGTCGTTGTCATGAGCCAACTATCTTAAAAGCTCGAGTTATTGAGTATACATACATAAATTGTTTTATGTTATATTTCTAGTATGCCCCCTCATACAAGAGCTATTTGGACTTAAAGCTAGGATGTTGCACAAGACCATCTTGTGCTAAAGTTCAATTTTTTATTGGAAGAATGGGGTGGTAAAGTTTGAACTCTAGAGCACTTGGTCATTGAGGTCCTAATACCATGTCATTAACCAACTATTCCAAAACCTTAAACTATTGGATAAAGACATATGAATGATTTTGTATTATATTTCTAACAACATCTTTGTTTTGTCCACCTATAAGTTTTGTTTTGTTTCGCTATGCTTTGACAAAAATAAGTTATTCAGATCCCAAAAAATGAAAGGGGAAAGACTAATTTTTTTTTAGTTTATTTTAAGTATTCCTTTCATGTAATAGGTACAGTTTATCCTGTTTCTTCACTTATAAAATTAATACCTATATGAAAATAATTTACAAAGTAATAAATTATTCTGCTACTTTTTAGCATAAAAATGTTTGTTGGTAATGCTAACATGACAGCAAGGATGGTTTCGTCAGGGAAGTTAGCATGTTCATCTTGCTAAACTGTGATGTAGGAACAAAAACTTCAGAAATATCATTACATCTACTTCGATAACGTTTTTAGAGCTTCATTAGTATGGTTCTCCGTGCTCACGCTGTCTCCTAAGTCCTGGATGTCTTAACAATTGAGAAAAATTTGAAGTGTTAGGCTATATATCCTACAATGAGTCTGCATCATCCAATAAACATCCTCGAAATCCATCATGACCTGATCAAGCTATTGGTTTTTATTTTGATGATATTTCTCTCCGGGAACCCTCTCCAGCCCCTTTTTCTCTCCAAATCCTACTTTCTTCCATGCTGGATATGACACAAAGCAGGAAACAGTTAGCTAACAAACTCTATAATAAAAAATTATCAAAATAAGAAACTTCTCAAGGTTTAGCTTTGTTGAGAAGTCTCACATTGACTAGAGATATGACCAAGATAGCCCTTATATATGGGAAGACAATCCTCACCTCTTAAGCTAGCTTTAGGTTGAGTTAGGCCTCCCGAATTCTAATATGGTATCATAACTATCCTAGATCTGTATCCGTTAAGTGGAGACCACTCGCAGATGTTCATTTCTGCATATTCCATCCACACTCCAGATGTCCAGTTCTGGGCGTGAGGGGGTGTGTTATGAAGTCCCACATTGGCTAGAGATATGACCAAGATAGCTGTTAGGACCCAATTGCAAGGTACGGGACTTGAGTCCCACATTGGAAGTATGAGATTCTAATGTGGGGTTTATAAGGCCTTGGGCTCTCCATCTACAATAGCTAGCTTTTGCTTTTGTGGTGTGGTTCTCCAAAGGTTCTTATCAAACCTTTTGGGTTGAGTTAGGCCTCTCAAATTCTATGACACTTTGAGAAAGTTATGATTCTTTTCTTAACCCATTTCCATAATGTTTCAAACCTGAATTGCAGTGTGATAACTGAAATTTTTGGTGATAGGCAACGTCAGTTAATGGACTGAAGAGCACCCTTCAAACGGATTATATCTTAAAGGTAGTATACTCATATTCTCCATGAAACTAGAGTATCAATGGCTTCTCTATCAATTTTCTCCACCAAATATTGTTCATCTACTGTTTACTGACTATTACAATGACTTACAGATCCTTGGTCTTGATATATGTGCTGATACATTGGTTGGAGATCCTATACGAAGAGGTATATCGGGTGGTCAAAAGAAAAGGTTAACTACAGGTATTGTGGGAATACTCTATAATAACATCAATACATTGATCTATGAATATGAATGTTCCTGACTCTGGTGCATTATACAGGAGAGATGATGGTTGGACCAATGAAAGCTCTATTTATGGATGAAATATCCAATGGCTTGGACAGCTCCACTACTTTCCAGATAATCTCTTGCCTTCAACATCTGGTCCATATCACAGATGCCACTGCATTAATTTCACTTCTTCAGCCAGCACCAGAGACCTTTGATCTCTTTGACGACGTTGTCTTAATGGCAGAAGGGAAAATTGTGTACCATGGCCCACGTGTTTATGCGCTTGGGTTCTTTGAGGGCTGTGGGTTCAAGTGCCCACAGAGAAAAGGCACAGCTGACTTTCTTCAGGAAGTATGTTAAGATCAAATCTTGTATCTCCATTTCTAGCATAATAATTTTTAGAGTTCGATTATTATGAAAAGTTTGTTAAATCCAGGTTATATCTCAAAAAGACCAAGAACAGTATTGGAGCAGGACAGGAAAACCTTACAATTATGTTTCTGTTGACGAGTTCATTAACAAATTTAAGAATAGTTCTTATGGTCAAGAGGTTCATGAGGAGCTCTTGAAGCCATTTGATAAGTTTCTGAGTCACAAGAATGCTCTCACTTTTACAAAGTACTCATTAACAAAATGGGAATTATTTAAGGCTTGCATGATGAGAGAACTTCTTCTAATGAGAAGAAACTCATTTGTCTATATATTCAAGTCAGTACAGGTAAAAAAAAATCGTTCATTGCTTTTTATACCTTTGTCACAATTATTATACCCAACTTCTCAATTTTCTAAGTATCTTTGTATTCTTCATCCATGCAGCTTTTCATTATTGCCTGTATTGCAATGACTGTTTTCATTCGAACACAAATGACGGTTGATGTGCTCCATGGGAATTATTTTATGGGTTCACTGTTCTATTCACTCATCATTCTTCTGGTTGATGGATTTCCAGAACTATCTATGACTGTATCAAGAATTTCAGTTTTTTACAAACAAAAAGAGTTGTGCTTTTTTCCTGCATGGGCTTATACAATCCCATCTGCTATTTTAAAGATTCCACTTTCACTGTTGGAATCTTTCATTTGGACAACACTTTCTTATTATGTCATTGGTTACAGCCCTGAGATTGGCAGGTTAGTCCTTGACAGAAAGCTAACTTTGTTCCCAAATTTTTCAGCAGTATTTATTAGATATGGTGACTATAGTTACATAAATACTCATCTAAAGCGAGAAGGTTCTTCATTTGAAGTGCCTCTTTCTCTCTAGAATTTGGTATGGGTTACAATGATGCTGGAAGCTTCTGTGTTTGATCTTGTACCAGGAGAAGAACATGTTAAACATTGCATCTATAAGATCTAGCTTATGTGTGCTGCGTCATCACTATGAAACTACGTTTTGGAAATTCTGGCATCTTAATTATGTTTTCACCTTAATTTCCTTCAGGTTCTTTCGCCAGTTCCTTCTCCTATTTGTCATCCACATGACTTCAGTATCTATGTTTCGATTCATTGCCTCAGTTTTTCGAACTGTGGTTGCTTCTACGATAGCCGGTACCGTGACCGTTCTAACTGTTCTACTATTTGGTGGCTTCCTCATTCCAAAACGTAAAAATCCAGAACTTCTTTTCTTTTAGCCGTGATTTTTATTCAGATGATTATGTCCATTTTCTTTTCCATTGCAGCATATATGCCATCTTGGTTGCGGTGGGGATTTTGGGTTTCTCCTTTGACATATGGCGAGATAGGCTTAACTGTGAATGAATTTCTTGCTCCTAGATGGGAAAAGGTAATCATTTTTTACTTCTAATTTTGTATTTCAAAGAACACACATTACATGTAACTAAGCCTCTCTTTCCTTATTGATTAATAAGGTGATCAGTTAGATTCATTTGGTAACAGGGTAACTCAAAGCCTCTACCCCTACAACAAACTACCACTGAAAATATTTATTTTCATTATCTAGCTTTTTTCAGCCTTTTCATATAAAATTTATATGTTACAATAGTTTTGGTAACTAATTTATACTCATAGTAAAACTTGGGGCTGGAGGGGCAATCCTTAAATTTATCCTTTTAGAAAATGTGACTCATCTAACCATTTTGGCTTCTTTGTTCCTATTGAAAGGTGTCTGGGAACTCAACATTGGGTCAACAAGTACTTGAAAGCCGAGGGCTAAACTTTGATGGTTACTTTTATTGGATATCAATTGGTGCCTTAATTGGGTTCGCATTGCTGTTCAATGCAGGTTTTACCTTGTTATTGACTTTCTTGAAGGGTAAGTTCATCTCATTGATTACATTGTCATGTTAACTAACAAGGCTTTTAGATCTGTATTTTAATCTTTACTTTGGTATTGTACCATCAGCTCCTGCAAGGTCTCGCACTCTTATATCTTATGACAAGTATTCAGAGTTACAAGGGAAGAAAGAAATCAATGGTAGCTTTGGTGCAGATAAGAAACCTGCTCGTTCTCTGACTGAAAGTACTGCAGAAACCATAAAAGGTGAGCAGTTTTCTTATTCGTGTGCATTTTTCTACTATTAAATGTAAGAAAACTGAAAGTACAGCTCTTTTTGTCAAAAATACTTTTCTCCTTCATTTGTCTCTCTCTCTACTCCAGGAGGATTGGTTCTACCTTTCCAGCCACTGACAGTAGCATTTCAGGATGTGCAGTACTATGTTGATACCCCTATGGTAACTTTCACGGTTTAAATTCTCACAAGTATCAATAGAAGCTAATGTCAATGTCCATAGTTTGGGTAATTATATCATACTGAATTGCAGGAAATGAGAAACAGAGGTTTTACTCAGAAAAAGCTTCAACTCCTTTCAGACATCACAGGCTCATTCAGACCAGGCATACTAACAGCATTGATGGGAGTCAGTGGAGCAGGGAAAACAACTTTAATGGACGTTCTGTGCGGAAGAAAAACTGGCGGTATGATAGAAGGAGAGATTAAAATTGGTGGTTACCCAAAGGTTCAGGAAACATTTGCTAGAGTATCAGGTTACTGTGAACAAAATGACATACATTCTTCAAATATAACAGTCGAAGAATCTGTTATGTTTTCTGCTTGGCTTCGGCTTCCTTCTCAGATCGATGCAAAAACTAAAGCTGTATGATTATTATTTCAATGCAACATCATTATTGTTTTAATTCTGAGCTTGTTCATTGGTATTCATTTCCTCTTACAGCTTCCATTGTTTTTCAGGAATTCGTAAATGAAGTCCTTCATACTATTGAACTCTATGAGATTAAAGATTCTTTAGTAGGCATGCCAAATATTAGTGGTTTATCAACTGAGCAAAGAAAACGCTTGACAATAGCCACTGAGCTTGTTGCTAATCCTTCAATCATATTTCTGGATGAACCGACTTCAGGTCTAGATGCAAGGGCAGCTGCAGTTGTGATGAGAGCAGTGAAGAATGTTGTTGGAACAGGAAGAACTGTCACATGCACCATTCACCAACCAAGTATTGATATATTTGAGGCATTTGATGAGGTAAACTACAATTACTTCCTTAGATTTTGCATATATAGTAATCTCAGAGGTCATGATTTGCTCAAGCTCACCACTTCCTCTTCTGAAGCCAAATCTTTTCCAGAACAATTTTTGAGTTACAAAATCATGTTACAATGCTGCAACATCTTAATAAAAACTAATAGTACTTATAACTGGATAAAAAAAATGCACCAATTTGGAAGACAAATCATAATTTTGTGGCCCTTTAATTTTCTGCTTGCCTTGATCATGTGTTGCAATTCCCTATAAATGCTTATTTAGCAAGAAACATTGAAATTTGGGGGAGCCACTTCTATGTTCATCCTCAGCATATTTTGATTATACTCAAAAAGCAGCAAATAACTTTGCTTGAAGAGAAATAGCCCTATGCATTAGCATGCAAACAGGATGGTATGCTGCAAATTCATAATCATACTCACTCCGGTTCTTGTCTTGTAATGCCTTTAGGTGATTCTTATGAAATCTGGAGGACGCATAATATACTTTGGCCCACTTGGGGAACACTCAAGTAGAGTCATTGAATACTTTGAGGTCAGTTTTCCAAGTATATCCCATCCATCTTTTTCATCTAAAATGTAGTTCTGGTACGACTCTCCGGGAAACAAACGATTGATTGCAAAGTCTTGGTTTACATTCTTGCAACTTGTGTTTTTATGTAGAGTATACCAGGGGTACCAAAGATTAAAAACAACTATAATCCATCAACTTGGATGCTAGAAGTTACTTCAAGGTCTGCAGAAACTGAACTTGGAGTAGATTTTGCCCAAATTTACCGGGAGTCAACCTTATATAAGTAAGTAATCGCAATTTTTTTTATGTGCCACTGCGTGAAACAGACAAATGGTGACACTAGGAATTTAAAAACACTTCTCTAGTACAATGCATATAATCTTTACATGATATTTACTTGTGACTGCAGACAGAACAAAGAGTTAGCTGAGCAATTAAGTTCACCACCTCCAAAGTCCAAAGATTTGTATTTTCCATCTCATTTTCCACAAAATAGTTGGGAACAGTTTAAAGCATGCTTGTGGAAACAGCATTTGTCCTATTGGAGAAGTCCTTCATACAACTTGATTCGCATCATTTTTGTCGCTGCCGCATCTCTCCTGATGGGGATACTGTTCTGGAAGCAAGGAAAGAAAATGTCAGTGAGCATAACATTACTAATGTCTCCACTCTCCATTAAGAAAATGAATATTGGAAGTTTTCCCTAATATATTATAATATCAAATGAGCTTCAAGCTGCGTTTTACTATGTTTCTTCATTTGCTAATCATTGTTTTTAAATAGATTTCAACTCTTAACATGAAGGTCAAGTAGAATTAGAAAGTCTTGTGCAAAAATTACTGAAATTAAGATCTTCTATTTATTTCACAGAAATAGCCAACAAGATTTGTTCAATGTATTTGGTTCAATGTTCTCTGCGGCACTCTTCTTTGGGATAAATAACTGCTCAACAGTTTTACCATATGTGGCTACAGAGCGCACTGTTCTATACCGTGAAAGATTTGCTGGAATGTACTCTCCCTGGGCCTATTCTTTTGCACAGGTTTAGTTCTCTTGAAATTATGGATTTGCCATTTATTTTCAACTTTTTTTAATTCAGTAAGAAAATGGAAGAGTCATTCTTTTATATCATTGCTAATGCTAGCTAAATACTTTTCTTAAGGGTTTGTTTGGGAGTTTTTGAGGGAGGGATGGGGAAGGCTTGAGGGGAGGGAAAGAGAGGGGTCCTAACAGACCGGCAGACTTGAACCTTGTTTCTACATGACCCGATCAATTCGATCAGGCACTCGCCATCTACTTTCGTTGTTCAACTCTTTGACAACATGAAAAAACCATAAGCTCTGCCCCCTATCTATTCAAGGGGTGGAAGGTCAGAGGCCTTTGGTTTCCCCTCGAGTCAAGAATTAGGGCCTCACAATGAACAACCAATATACTCTAATCTCATGTCTTTCTTCGTTCATGGTTCAGTTCAATATTCTGGTTCCTAAGGTTTTGGAAGCTCAAAATTCTACCAAAACCCCTAATTTGGGGGAACTCCACAAAATAGCTAGAGGAGGATCTTGAAGGGGTTTTGGAGGGTTTTCAAAAATTCTCCAAACTCTGACCCTCTTTTTAAAAAACTCCCAAACAAGGGGTGGGCCTCTCATAAGCCTCCCCTTTCCTTTCTCTCCCCTCCAAAATTCTACTCAAAAACACACCTAAAGGTCCAGAAAATACAGGGACTGTTTGCCTAATGGTGACTAAAAGGTAAAACTCATCATAGAAATTACCAAAAGTTTTAAATGTATTAGTATTTTAACTTTTAAGTAAGAGTAATTAGAAGAAATATAAGAAAAAACCTTTAAGAGATGCTAATGCTAGATTGTGTGGTCAATATTATCTTTCTAAGAATTAAAATATTGTAGTGAAGTAGAGACATGAATTGGAAAATTAAGAGGACAAAAAAGAGATGATAGTTACGTCTAACCCGAATTCTAAGATGGCATCAAAGTCAATCCTAGATCTATTGTTGGGTCACCCATTGAATTTTAAAGTTGAAGAGTTGACTTGACCCGTGGTTATTCCATGAAAAATTAATGAAGTCAATTGGGCCTGCGGACTATTTCAGGATAAACTCATGAAGTTAATCTATCTATGTTGGTATCTCATGATGAGGATAAGTGCATTTCAATAATATGAAGGTTGTGATCTTCACGCTCCAGAGTGAGAGGAGTGTTAAGGTTCCACATTGTTTAGATAAAAAAGTCTATATAAGGGGTAGCGCAATCCTCACCGTTGAGCTAGTTCTTGGGGTAGAATTAAGCCTAACCCGCATTCTAAGAGCTTGATGATTGAAACATGATAAAATTTTGTTCTGTAGCACTAGTTTGCTCGAGGATTCTATTTTTGGGGTGAATGTCCAACAAGTTTAGAGTAACTTGGATTCATTTCTTTTGCAGGTGCTAATTGAGGTTCCCTATTCATTCATTCAAGCTGCATTATATGTGATAATCACATATCCTATGATTGGTCACTATTGGTCCGCATATAAAATATTCTGGTCATTCTTCAGCATGTTCTGCAGCATATTAAACTTCAATTACCTAGGGATGTTCATCGTTTCGGTGACACCAAATGTTCAATTGGCTTCTATCGTGTCTTCATCTTTCTACACAATACTGAATTTATTCTCTGGGTTCTTTGTGCCACGACCTGTAAGTTTCATAAGATATCACTTTGCATGATAACGTCTGTTTGCACTAGTGATAATAGATATCCAAACATAGCATTTAAGCCAAAGTATCACCACTTTCAGTTTACCATTGCTTTATCAGCTTCTTTCTAAGGCATAAATAACTGGTATAAAAATGCATCTTCATACATGATAAGTTCATAATAATGTGTGCTTATAAATGGCTTTTATTCCATCTACTTGCATATATTGCTTGAAATGTAACACTAAGGGATGTTGGTTTCCTCATTGCAGCAAATGCCTAAATGGTGGGTTTGGATGTATTATTTATGCCCCTTGTCTTGGGCAATGAATGGGATGCTTACTTCACAATATGGAGATATAAACATAAATATGTCAGCCTTTGAAGATGTCAAAACAGTTTCTACATTTTTAGAAGATTATTATGGGTTTCACTATGATTTTCTGGGTGTAACTGGTGTAGTTCTCATTGTCTTCCCTATTGTATTTGCTGTTCTATTTGCTTACTGTATTGGAAACCTCAACTTTCAAAGGAGGTAAAATATTCATCCTACAAATGAAAGGAGAATTTGTGCAAGCATCACATTTTTATTATCTTGTTAGTGTTATAAAAATTTGAAAAATGAAAATATATCAATAAATAATATTATATTTTTTATGATAAACAATTTGAAATAATTAAAATATTTAAAGTAATAATTATTTTAAAATTAATATCATATATATTGATGTGTAAATAAAATAATGTTAAATATAAAATTATTCATTTATAAGTATGTCATTTTATGTCATTTTACCATTTCGGCTTATTCAACAACTAGTTTCGCCAAACATTATTTTGCAATCAACTAGCTTTCAACCTTCAGCTAACTTATAAACCTTTCAACTTGTAGCTAGTTTATTAGTTAGGCGTTGCCGAACAAAGCCTAGTTATTCCTTACTAATAGTTTCTTAGTTTTTTTTTTGGTAGACATAACTTCTTAAATTTAAGTTCACAATAAATATTTTTTAAATAATTTTTATATATTAATTATAAATTAAATACTCATTTTCTATTAATAATATATTTATTAATTTATAACTGAAGCTTTTAGATTTTAGGTTTTTTCACCGGTAGTATTTATTACTTTTTTCATAAACAGTCACATCTTTAAAAAAAAAATTGAAATTGCACACGGCTTATCTTAATTTTCCACATTTATCTTTTTTTTAAAATATATATTTTTAATTGTTATTCCTTAATTAATCCTTGAAAGTGTCTTCCAAGTAACAAGATTTTGATATAATTGTAAGCAAAATAGACCTCATAAGGATATGATCACAAATTCAAATCCCGAAAAATATATTTATTGGGAAAGATAAACAATTGTTTTCGAACTGGGTGGCCTTATCCATCAAAAATAAAAAAAAATAAAAAAAAATTGTTTTTGGATTGGCAAGACATTTTTCTCTAAAAAATGTGTATTTTAAAAAAAGATGATTGAGAAAAAAGAAAGAATCTTATTGTTTAATCAATGAAAATAAGTCGTTGAACTTATATTCTTGTGCAACATATTTGGCTGAGGCTAGAAGTTTGATGAACCAGATTAAGAAGTGGTGATTCAACATGAGCCAAGAGAGTTAAATAAACATGTTGATGCTCTTCTTAAGCTTAGTTTGAGGAATAGGAGAACTTACTCAACTTGGATTTCACCTCCCCTTGATATTGTTCATCAGATGGAGGGTGGTTAGTGTTGTCTTTTTCTCTTTTTGCTGTTGTTTCATTTCCAATGTAAGAAAAAAAAAAAACAAGAAACATTATCATCAAAAGTTCTCAATATTTAGACCCAATACAGCCCACCAATTCCTAATAACTAAGCCTATTTCAGGCCAGGATAAGATAATTTTAAATAACATAAAATTCTACTTCTACAATACCAAAAAATGATGATAACCCAAACCAAAAACCCTAAATACATAATAAAATAAATAACCTAATCTACATCATTTAATACCAAAAAAAAAATGTAAAATCTGAATATTGCATGTTTATTGGGAAAGCTTATGCTCATTGATGTAGTCTTGTATTTCTATATTTCTATACATGAAAATTGTAGCTGCTGTACTGCAGAAGAAGCAATCTCATCTGTATCTATCTCCTTTGGTAATTCACTTTCCCTATGCAATAGGCAAAGAGAGAGGCATAGATAACTGGGTAAGCAATGAGCACCACAGCCACAACACTTAGTCTGTCATGTCTGAACCCATAGTAATCTTTTAGAAAGGAACCAACTGATTTTTGCTCCCCAAATATGAGTATCTCCTTGTCCAAGTCTCCATACTGTGAAGTTAGGAGGCCATTCAATGACCAAGCTGTAGGGCATATCCAGTAGCACCAAACCCACCATTTAGGAATTTTCTGCATATAAAACAAACTTAGTTATCATCTCAGGCTTAAAACATCCACTCCTAATTGGTATATATATATATGGACACTGGAAATTCACTTCCAATCATATGAATAAGTTGATATTACTCAGATGCAGCTATGATTATGTTGTACTATATCCTAATATAATTAAGCTATAAAGACTGTTGCATGAAAAGAAAGACTAACTGAAAACTCACTCTTTGATTCAAAATAATATCCTACAAGAAATTCACAACTAACAATAAATCAGAATCTACCTATTAATGTGAAAATCAATGACAAATGTAAGTATTTGTTGAGAAGTACCACATTAACTAGAAATATGACCAAATAAGTCTTTATAAGGTTAGAACAATCCTCAGCACTGATAGTATAAGTATCTATCCTAGATTCGTTAATTGGTAACTTCACGCTCCAAATGTCCAGCCCAAGTAGCTTTTAGGGTAGAGTTAGACTTTAGGCCTAATCTAAATTCTAAGAATACGCATACAAATACAATATAACAGCTCATAACTTTCACAACTACCAGTAACAATGCTCATAATAGTATAAATTTTACAATTATAACAAAGACTAAACAATCAGAAAGAAAAATTTGGAGATCCAGAACACTTACCGGTCCTGGCATGAGAAATCCAGAAAAGAGATTGAATATGGTGTAGACTGCAGTTGACAATACCGAAGCTAGATCGAGATTTGCACTTACCGACGTTATCAGCATTCCAAGATACACAAAGTACAAAAAAGTGCAGAATGTGGTGTAGAAGTACCAAAAGAATTTTGGAGCTGACCAATGGAAACCTATCATTGGATATGTGATAGCCACATATAAAATTGCTTGCACTAAGATATATGGTATTTCAATGGCCACCTACATCAAAAAGGAATTTCAGAGATTTTATAAACGATACTGGTTTTCCTGTCAAATAAAAATCACCTGAATTTGCTTGAAATAACTTCAAACCTGTGCAAATGAATAAGCCATGGAAGAATACATTCCAGCAAATTTTTCTCGATACAAGACAGCGCGCTCAGTTGCCACATATGGTAGAATTGTTGAACAATAATTTATGCCCAAGAATATTACAGCAATGTACATAGATCCAAACACATTGAACAAATCCTGCTGATTGTTTCTTTTACCATAGAAAATAAGTTTTTGTCAGTACTTTCATCTGTACAACTTCAAATCTTACACTACGCTGGAATCACGCCAACACTATGAAATGTCAGCATCATAAAAAGCTAGTGAGATGGAAGTCATAACTAAATGTTTTCTTCCAAGTATGGCTAATATGTTTTTGATATAAAACATCTGTTGTTTTATGTTTTCAAAATGTACAAATAAGGCATGTTATTCACTGACCTTGGAGGAGCAATTTACTTTTATCTATCTGAGGTTATAACTAAGAAAGTGTTCCAGGTACTATGTTATGGATTTTCAGCTTCTGTCTGTTGAATGATCTTCTAAAATATATAAGAACCTTGGATATGTTTTTCCTCTTCCACAAGAGTCCATTTGGGGAAAACACTGGAAGGATTTTGATAAAATTTTACAGCTATACAGACTGGAGTTCGAGATTGTTCAGATTCTTTTAACACACATTTATTTTCCATATTAAGGGTGTATTTCAGTAAACAGCCTAATTAAACGCTTATTGACATAAGCGCTTATTCATAAGATAATTTAATAAGTTTAGTGGTATGTATAAGTGCTTATACATAAGTTAATCTGGGAAGCTTATGAAAATATGTTCAAAACAGCTTGTAGGTCATAAGCTATTTACATAAGCTCTCCCAAACACTTGCAGAAGCGCTTATACTATAAGATAAGTTCAAATAAGCTATTTAAAAATGGATTAATGGGAAGAGTTTGATATGTGTGAACTTACATTTCATTCCCTTTCTGCCAAAAGACTGCCCCAAATATTATTGCTGCAACAACCATGAATATGAAACGTGTTAAGTTGTACTCTGGACTTCTCCAATAGGACAAGTGTTGCTTCCAGAGGCATGCCATAAACTGCCCCAAGTTATTCTGTGGGAAGGGAGTGGAAAAGTGCAGGTCTGTCGAACTTGGCGCTGGTTCACTTAACAGTGTCACCAAATCAAGGGTCTCCCTAGAAACAGAAATAGTATGATTACCAGTTCAAAACTTGAGACAAGTTCTCTTCCATATGCACTATCACTATCATTACAGCTGAAACCAGTTAGGGCAGGTAAAACCTGAAAAACAAAAGTATATGTTTTTTTGCGAAAATGAATGGATGCTCACAAGTAAAGGTTTGATTCTTTGTAGATTTTTGCAAAATCTACTTGAAGTTCTTCTTCTATTGATGCAGAGGTAGATTCCAACATCCAGGTTGCAGGATTGTAATTGTCCTTGATCTTTGGAACTCCAGGTATACTCTGATGGACAGTGAAATTACTTAGATACCAATTTGAACAAGGACAACTTTAATTATTTGACCATTTTTTTATCAGTCACTTGCATCTTAAGACTATTACAAGGAAAGAACACTAGAAAATAAGGTGATCATGGACCTGTAAGGAATCTAAAATAATTTGCAGCAGATTCGAGCATACCTGGAAATATTCAATCAGTCTACTTGAATGATAGCCTAGCATTCCATTATAAATAATTTGTCCTCCAGATTTCATTAGAATCAACTACATAAAAAACAACTCATTTATATTTGCCGACATGTATGTTATCCCTATCAATCTAAGTATATAACAGAGAAAGTGATAGCATGCATTTTAAAAAAGCTGTAACTTCGCATATATAATCAACAGAAGGCACTTTTGACTACCTCATCAAATGTCTCAAATATGTCAATACTTGGTTGATGTATGGTGCAAACTGTGGTCCTGCCAGTGCCAACAACATTTTTCACTGCACGCATAACAACTGCAGCTGCTCGAGCATCCAAACCTGATGTAGGTTCATCCATAAATATTATTGATGGATTGGAAACAAGCTCCACTGCAATGGTTAGTCTTTTGCGCTGTTCGGTAGATAAGCCACTTTGGCCAGGGATGCCAACTAAAGAATCCTTTATATCATCAAGTTCAATTGTTTCAAGGACTTCTTCAACAAATTTCTGCTCAACAGATTTAGAGAAAGTTACAAAATGCATCTATTATCTGAGAAAAACAAGCCATGGTGCAAGAGATAAGGATGTCATATCATACCCCTTTTGTGGCTGAATCAACCTCCTTTGGCAACCGCAACCAAGCTGAGAATCTGACAGATTCTTCAACTGTTATATATGGAGAATGTATGTCATTCTGTTCACAGTAACCTGAAACTCTTGCAAATGTCTTCTGCACTTTGGGGAATCCTCCAATTTTTATATCTCCTTCAATGGTACCACCAGTTTTTCTGCCTGAAAGGACATCCATGAGCGTTGTTTTCCCTGCTCCACTGACTCCCATCAATGCAGTAAGAACTCCTGGCCTGAAGGCACCCGTGACATCACGGAGCAATTGTAGTCTTTTCTCATCGGAACCGTGTTTTCTCATCTCCTGCTCAGAAGGAGAAAGTTAAAATTCTTTGTTGACAACATAGTAAAAAATTTACACGATCATGACAACGTTGTTGTTATGCTTATTACCGGAGGTGTTTCAACATAATACTGGACATCCTTGAATGCTATTGTCAGTGGCTCAAACGGCAAGACCATTTTCCCTTCATGATCAACCATGCAAAATATACCAAATGTCCTTACTATTTGTTTGAAAGAAAGAATTCAGCTTTGAGGTAATTTATCATAAAACAGCTTTATTCACCTGTACTTTGAGTTTCCTTTGATGTTTTGCTAATATCAACTGTAACCGACTTATTTTTCAGCTCCACTTCTTCTTCTCCTCCTCTTAGCTGAGAGAGCCTCTTTTTTGAGACTAAAGCTCGCGATGGCTTAGGCTCTAAATGCATTTCCCATCAAATCAGTGGATTGAGCAATATAAAACAGTTATTCAATTTTTTCCTTGTGATAACTTAGGTAGGAGTTACCTTTTAAGTAAGTTAATGCTAAGATAAATCCAATATCAAATACTACTGCAAAACCAAGTAAGGCTCCAACTGATAGCCAGAAGAAGTTGCTATCAAAGTCTAAACCATGACTCTTAAGAACCTCCCTTCCAATGGTAACGTTGTTACCATTTTGGATCTGAAAAAATAATAATAATTTAGATTTATACATACACATTATTTAGTAATAATAAACATAGAAGTTAGATTATACCTTCTGCCAGCGAGGGGCGAGAAATTCATTTAGTGTTATTCCTATTTCCCCATATGTCATGGGAGAAAGCCAGAAGCCCCACCTCAACCACTTTGGTAATGATGCTGCAGTGAATAAACTCCATGAGTAACATTATGATTAGTAGTACCACATCTTATAACTGAAGAAAGAATGGCTTACGTCGAGGAAGAATAAACCCTCCAAACAAGAACATGAGTACTAAGACCAAGGAACCAACAGTTGTAGCTGCAACATCAGTTTTGAAAACTGCGGCAAGGCAACGACACATGGAGGTGGATGACATATGCAGAGTGACAAGCAAAATAAACATGCGCAAGAACCTGATCCCATATAAAAAAATTATAAAAAAAAGGATGAGAAAATTTTGCAAAGTAAAATACAAAAGTGGACTGCATTAAATAAGCTACTTGCCTTGTTATTTCAGGGCTGTAGCCTATAACATAATATGTTAGTGATGTCCAAACAATAGAATCAAGAACTGAAAAAGGAATCTTTATAATGCAAGATGGAAGACAGTAAGCCCAAGCTGGATAAAGATAGAACGCCTTCTGCTTATAAACAACAGGAAGTCTTGTAATTGTCATGATCAACTCAGCAACGCCATTAGTCATGAGGCGGACAAGAGTATAGTACAGTGAACCTAATAAGTAGTTTGCTCCTACTAAGTCCACAGTCAGCTGAGTGCGTAAGAAGACGGTCATTGTTATAATTGCAGTGATTGTAAGCTACAAAATGAGAGAAAGAAACAAGTGAGATAGAAGTGGTTGATTGAGGTGTTTAGGTTCTTCTACTTAGCTGAGTTGAACACTTGTACTCATGCTACTAACCTGTACAGTTTTGAATATATAGATGAATGAGTTTCGATTCATGAGAAGAAGCTCCCTCTTCATACAAGCTTTAAACAAGTCCCATTTTCCCAAGGAGTACTTGCTAAATGATAAAGATTTCTCATGTGATTGAGATTTATCATATGGCTGTGAGAGCTCAGCATTTAACATTCGTCCCCAGTAACTTGTTTTGAAGATCTGGGAGAATTCATCCACTGAAACATGAGTGTAAGGAATATCTGTGCGGTACCAGTATTGCCTTTGATCTTTCTTAGAGATTACCTGTACAAGGATGAAGTTTCTAGCTTGTGATTCTATGATGCCGGATTAAACAAAAGAGGAAATTCACTTCAGCTTGTTATCTCACCTCTTGAAGGAAGTCTGCCACTCCTTTTCTTTCTGGGCACCAGAAACCACAATCCCTAAAAAATTGAATTGCTTGATGGCAGGGACCATGGTATACTATCTTCCCCTCTGCCATCAATATTAGATCATCAAATAGCTCAAAGGTTTCTGGTGCTGGTTGAAGGAGTGAAAGCACTGCAGTAGAATCTGTGAGATGTGCCAATTGCTGGAGACATGTAACTATTTGAAAGGTTGTGGAGCTGTCTAAGCCAGTTGATATTTCATCCATGAAAAGAGCTTTTATGGGACCAACAATCATCTCAGCTGCCATTAAGGGACATAGTATTTATGAAGAATGATTAGTGTGCTTGCAGTTGCAGCTCAAGTAGAAGTTTCACTAACCTTTGATATATCACTGGTCTTGTTAAGAGGTCAGTCTTCTCATACATTTTCAGTGAATTTTATTTAATGCATTTGCAATAAATGACATAGAAAACACAATTTATCTTTCTAGATACCTGTAGTTAGCCTTTTCTTCTGTCCACCTGAAATGCCTCTCTCTAGTGCATCACCAATCAGTATGTCAGCACAGATATCCAGTCCAAGAATCTAGGACATAAAAAGTTTGAATTCACATGTTAAAAAAGAATATAACATCTTAAATGGGACTCCCAGTAACTGTGTACTCTAACTCAACCCTGCTTGAAGCAGATGTACCTTTAAAACATATTCCGTTTGAAGATTTTCGCTTTGTCCCTCAACTGCAATTGCCTGCAAAAGTCTTGTTATATTTTTCAATTGGTTGCTTTTTAACTATGACATACAAGTTCTCCTTCAACAATTACCTTCATATAGGTATCAATATCTGGGTCAGGGATGATTCCTTCTTCTTTTTCTCTCCTAGTGACTTCAGCCTCTATATCTGTAGTACAAAGGATATATATGAATGCCTACTGGTGTGGTATTAGTTACAATTTTGTGGATAATCTAGGATTGAATTAATCAGAAACCTTACCAGCTCTGCTTCCAACCCCTTGGCAGCGTGCCGAAAAGTCAATTGTTTCTCTCACTGTCATCTCAGGAATGTGCAGGTCGTACTGGCTAATGTAAGCTGATGTTTTTTGAGGAACAAATTCATCTAGCTTGTGACCGTTGTATGAGATTTCTCCAGAAACCTGAAGATAAGTAAAAGCGGTAGGAGGATGTCACAGGTACCGTAGTATAGGGAAATTCAGCTGGTTGAATGCCTTACATTAGTTTCTGAATGACTACTAGAACACTATCAAGAATGAAGAAGCATCAATTGTGATACTAAGGCATATTCTTGATTGGTTTAAGTTATGCTCAAAATGTCAATTAAAGTCGATTAATTCGTCCAATAATTTCACTCTATATTACTGTGCTTTAAATACTGACCTTGAGAGATTGCTCTAGTTTTCCAGCCAATGCCAATAACAAGGTTGTTTTCCCACAGCCGGGTGGACCGAGAAGAAGAGTAAGCCTGCACTCACAACCATCATTGATGACTTAGCAATTTGATCTCTTTAATTGTGTGCTTTATCATTTTGTTTTTTAGTCAAATTCCCTATATCCATGTCAGCATGTCTTAATGGAGGCATGGAGCATTTGCTTCTTGTGAATTTTAAGGAACTGAATTTGAAAGGCTCCTCAAATGCTTGTGCTTGAGGCACACTTTCATGTGCATTTTGAATATTTCATTAGTTTGTCACTGACTAGCTAAAAAACTTATGTTCTAAAGTGACATACACATAGAACAAATTCACTTACCTTGCTGGCTTTATGATGCCACTGACATCCTTCAGAATGCTTATATTGGCTCCTTGTGAAGTACATGATATAGTTTTCATGAAACCCTGTTCAAATGACAAATTAGCCCATGTTTTCATGAACACATGCGAATATTTCATTGCTTTTGTTTAATCTTCATCTCATACATTGCTTTATATTACTCAGTTTTGCATGATGCTGGCAATATTTACGTTCAAGAAGGAAGCATACTCACTGACAAGAAGCTGGAAAAAGAGTTCCATAGAGTAGGGAGTGGCTTCCCTTGAACAACCTCATATTCTGCTTCTACATTTAGGTTCTTGTACTTGACCTCCAAAGTAGGTAATTTCACATTGACTCTGGAAACAACAAACTTGTCAATTCTTGGAAATAATGAACATATATTACAATATGTTTGGTCTTCACATTGAAATCTTCCAGAATCACTTCTACTTTCCCAAAAGCTACCCCCAGTAGCTTCTGTCAGAAGCAATTATCCTCTTAATGTGGAAACCTAAAGCGTTTCCAAACATGCACTTAGTCAGTACCCGCCCGCTCCCCCGTTCCTTCATTTAATAGAGTGACATAAAGTGACTCTTTAGTAATTACAAGTTTATATCTCCATATGATCTAACTGAGAATCTCAATAAAAAGGGAAATAAATAGGTAAACAGAATCAGGGGAAAGCAGAAAAGGAAGTTTCTGAACTTATAATTCTGAAAGACAAATATAAAGTGACCCACATGGGAAGCAGCAAGAGCAGTGCTTCATCCATCAAATTGAAAACAAGTCAAAAGCTATCCTATTCAGAATTGGAAATCCTTATGCAACTTATTCTAAAGTCTGAATCAATTCTGAGGAGAAGCTTTTCTGGGTAGCTTCTGTGTGCCGAAATTGATTCTGGGAATAAATAAGCTGACTGAAACATGCTAAAATATGAAGGGTTGTTGATTCTCCATTCTACAAATTACTCTACCAAATGATTGTAATAATAACCCAAAGAACTTATTTTGCAGCATGAATGAGTGTAAATACCTGTCCATCCTCTCTCTGAGTCTCTGCAGCAGTTGGAGGTTATCATTCTCAATGTGCCTTATGAGCTTATCTATGAACAAACGCTTCTCCACAGCTCCAAGCTTGGTGACATCAATTACCCTTTTGCCATCTCCTTCTTTGCTGGAGCCTACACCCTCCTCCTGAGTGACATCAACAAAAGAAGTTTGAATCCTTTTGAAAGTGGGTAGTTTCTCAATAGCAGCCCACTTTGACTGAAGCTCCCTATCTTCCTCCACAAAAGAGTCTGCATCTCTGTCAAAGGTAAAGCCATGGCCTTGAGTTATCCCTCTTGGAGTCAAGGCCCTTGGAGTTAAGGATAGTGGAGTTAAGGATCTTGGTGTCAAGGATCTTGGGGTCAATGACCTTGGGGTCAATGATCTTGGAGTTATGGATCTTGAGGATCTTGGAGTTAACTCCATGGTGAACTGAACTGGGTTTTGCAGCTTGAAGCAGCTGCTACTGGAGCTGTTGAACTGCTCCAAGCTCAATTGCAATCAAAAGTTGGCAATGATTGTTACAGACTGTGGGGGGATGCATGGAAATGGGGAATGTTTACACTGGAGTGTCTTTTCTGCTTTAAAAACAGGGAAATTAGTTATGATAGCAGCCACCTCTTGAGAGTGGCCCCTTAATTTGGAAACAAGCATTCTCCTTGTCAAAGGTTCATTTAATACAAATGAAGAGAGCTGTTTTGTTACATCTTACAAGATTACAAGGGTTGTTGGTGCTTATTTAATTTCACAATTCTAAATAGTAAGTAGCACGGTGAAGTTGTACATAGTTATTCTCCTTAAACAATATCTCTATTTGAGTTTTGTTAATGGAAAAAACTTATTTTGGAGAACTAGCTACACAAAAATATGAATGTTTACGTCTCTAACAAGATTATCTCTCTTAAAAAATTCATGTCTTACAAAGAAAAATATTCAAATAGTATCCACATCTCCTATATTTTTTTTTTTTCTATTTCTCTCTTCCTACCACCACGACATTACACGTGTATATTGAATACACCGCAGAAAATCATACTAAATCAGAATAATAGTTGACAAAATCAATTTTAAGTAACTTTACTTCTATTTATTATCATTTTGATTTCACCATAATTTTTTTTCGTGTATTTCTGATACACTATATCAGAAGTTATCTCTATCACTTATTTCTTTTTTCTCTCTCTTTCTTTTGTTATTGTTATTGAGGTATCTATAAAACATTTTGGTTTTTAGATTCTCCCTTTCCTTAATTATTTTATAGTCTCCTCTTTGCTTCATTGACCCTGCACAGAAAGTCCTTGTGTAGATTGTTTTTGCCTGTGAAAGCTTTTTTAATCTTTTTTAATTCGTATTATTATAATAAGAAGACATTATCTACTGCTAGTAGTTCTTCATATCTTATACTTAGAAAAATGTTTTCTCACGTAAGTGGTTTAGCTTTCAAGTGATAGACCCAGATTTGTCTCTCCCAAAAGTACTTTGTGTTACTCTTTTTTAAAAGTTGATTTCAATCTATAATCCACGTTTTTTGTCCTAGCTTTTGCCCACAAGAGAATAAAATCAATGGATTAGCATATGAATAAAAATATATACCTATTAATAATCTATTTTCAAATTATCTCAATAAAAATCTTAAATTAGTTTATTAATATGCGCTTATTCGATAAACAATTATTGTCACGAACGTTTAATTAAGTTGTTACCCGAACACACTCTATGTAGAGTGTAAAAGTTACTCAAAATTGCTTAAGAATAAGTGATTATGTTTAATATTTGATTTTTCCAAACACCCCCATAGGAACTAAGAAGCCCAGCCATAAGTACTTTTTTGTACGATATTTCAATGCGATAGAGCCATGGATTTTTCCATATAGCAGACTATATAAGAAAAAGGAAAGAAATCATATGATATTAATTATTGGGGTTACCGAAAAAATGTGATGTTATTTATGTGTTTAAAATAATTATTAGTAGTTTTTTGTTGAAATCAAATATTAATTAAAAAATTACCTGACACTTAATCAATTTGTCTATTTTGAGTGGCGCCAAATTTAATGAGGTAATTAATTGCAAATTCTAGCATGCATTCGTTGAATGGCTAATTATGCTTATGCATGTGGACTTTCAAACTTTAGTGGCGGCTGTTTGAATTGGAATGTACTGAAATAGCCTTTATTTTATTTTTTATGAAAGCTATGACTCATGTGGATGTATGATGTTGAAGAATTTGCAGTACTTATAATACGTGTAATGTGAAAAACCCATGTTCTTCTATCTAAACTAAATTAAAACTCTGTTCTGCTCGGCCAATAGGTGAATTTTTTAATGAGATCATGATACATTTTATATTATTTTCTCTAATATGATTATTATGGACATGTGAGAGAGTAAGCACAATTACAAATTACAGTATCCTGTACAAGTGTGAAGTGTTCAATAGTATGAACTATGAAGTTTCAGATTTATCACCCATAATAGGTTTGCCTTGCTAAACTACTTCAATAATTGCTTAATTGGTAAATAAATTTAATCTTGATAATTGAGTAGTAAATGATTCAGTACTAATTGAGTGTATTGTTAGCCGTATTTTACAGCGATTCATAAAATAGTTTTGTTGATTATTTTTAGAATTACGTACAAATGTCGGTTTATTATGTCAACGGTTATTCAAACATATATATAACATGAAAATGCAAAAATAAGTAAAAATAATATGAATTTAATTACTTTAAAACATGTTTATTTACAGACAGCGGTGGCTCGTGTACAACAAAGTTTATGTAACCTATGCAATTTGTGACGGTTAAGTGTTGTCTAGATTCTATAGTAGGTTGTCATAAAATAAGAATTTGAAAAAAAAATACATATTATGCGTCTCTAAAATTATTATTCGCTCACTAAAAAGTGTTAAGATATTAATTTATAGCAATTTTAGACCGTCATAAAGTGAAAGGGATGATAAAACATGTTTTGTAACAGTCTAAAATTACCAAACTTACATGATTTACACTGTAGCGTGCTATTTTTGTATTAGCTTAGCTAGGTTTTATCTGATTTGTTTGTTCGAAAAGGTGTAAATATTAAAGTTGATTTGTTAATAATATATTTGAGTTCATTTCTGCGTCACATGAGATTAGATTATGATAAGAGTATGAATGGGCCACCACCATGTCCAATCCATAACTAACTACGACTTTGTTTTGTTGCTTCAATGAGTAATGAGTACTGTCTTTTTCTTTCAGCCTCTTGCACTCACTGTCTGGGCCTTGCTGTCTTGCTTAGCTCTTTTTTCTTGTTTAATCACAACTTGTTGCACACTTCTCAATTAATTTTACTATACGATTACCGCACACATCACGTGTTCTCAATTTTAAAGTTAATGTAATCGAGTATATTCTTTTATGTCTGCACCAAAAACACTCCATCCATACTCAATAGACATAAACTAACTCATTTTGAAGTTGAGGTCTTGTTCCTCAAATGACCATAAAGCTTAAATATGGTTCTCAACGGCCCAAAAATCTCTTAACCACCGAGTGAAAACTGTGGCACAATTAATGATACTGAATAGGCTGTGTATCATTAATATCAGTGTATCATTATTTACACTGATATTCAATGATATTTTATCATGTATCACAATCTCTTGCATCCTGTAATTTGAGCTCCTAGAGGTAATAAAGGGAGAATTGAAGATACCAAATTGAAACATGCATTACAGGAGAAGAACTCTATATATACCATGAATCTGTTACTAGTTGTAATGTATCTTCTGCAAAACTCAGCTATTATGCTAACAATTATTGTGTTTGGATTAATGTTGAGCACACTTTGTGCCTTCTTCTCATGGGTGATTATAAGACTCTTTGTAGTCTAATTTTTGACAGAAATTTCAAATCCAACAAGAAATCGAAAATGATTATTGGGCTAATTAAGGCAAGCCCAACTAGGCCTCTCAATACCCCAGGCCTAAAATGTTTTAGGCTTAATGTCCGCTGGCCCAATCCCTGTTTTTTAAATTGTAAGGTTATTTTTACTATCTCATAATAAAACAGAGCTTTTGACCAAAAAAAATAATAATAAGGCAGAGCCACGTACAGATTAATTTAATTTAAAATGTATAAGAATTGCATAAATGGTGCCCTTTCCATTCTTAATTGGATGGTACAACTTTTCATGTTGAGTTTGATAGGATCAGGTCCTACTTAAAATCAAGGATTCTGAACTTCTGAAGTACTCTATAGAGCTCGAGATAGCTCATTCTACTTGTGGTATGATAGTGCTCATGTATCTCAAAAGCTTCACCAAGTTATGATATCTTCTTTCCAACAATTTTGACCTTCAATTAGAGCTTCTATGATGCAAACTGGAGCATATGCCTTGATACCAGCAACTATATCACTAGTTATTGCTTCTTCTTATTGGAAATTCAAGTAGGACAACATTATTTCTCAATCTTCTTCTAAGGCACAGTGTAGGCCTTAAGTGCTGCTGCTTGTGCGCTTGATGGTTTACTTACCTCCTGAGTGATCTCCAAGACAAGTAATCAATATATACTTCTCTCTCTGTAATTTTTTTTATGAATTCCAGTATAGTCTAGTCTAGTCTGATCTTTGATTGGTAGTGCAAGACCTAACACTCACTTGCGCCCAAGAAGCCACCGCACTCATCTCCTAAAATTGTAAATTATTGATTTTGATCCTCTTTAAACCCTTCATTGATTTTGGTCCACTTAAAATAATAAATTATTGATTTTGATTCCTCTATCTATCCATATTAGTGGCATTTTGTGACAGCTTAAACCGTCAATAACACATTATGTTGGCGGTTTTTATGCATTATGTAACGCCCCAATTTTCAGCCAGGGGTCACATTATAAATATGCGGAAATTTAAATTTTTAAAACCTCTCAGATAGGTCACTTAATTTTTTTTTTTAAAACGCGACGTTGCTCAATAAATAATTAAATCATACTAGTCATCCCATAATTAATTATAATATAACGGAAGTATTGAAAATAAATACATCAACATAAGATTTCTAAGTCTTTGATAAAAAGAGCAAGCATCTATGCTTCTTCAAGATTTTCTTCTCGTCCTCAGCTTCCTAATTAGACCTTCGGATCAACGTTCACGCTGCTCATCTGTGGCGTTAAGCGCCCAATCAACATACATGCAAACAGTAAAGGGTTAACTTCGGAAACAAAATAATATTGAAAATAGACAAGTGATAATTTACAACAAATAGCACATACACATCTTATAGCAGGAACAATATCTTATAAGACTTTCATTAATACTCAATTCAGTGCAAATTATTCCTAGGATAACTATATGCATAGCTATGGCCAAGTTTTGCTCCACTAGAGCAGGACAATCACGTGGGACGAGTATCCACCACATTGCCCTTGTAGGGAAGATCACGCGGGACGAATATCCGCCACATCAAACCCTCCGGATGATCCCACGGGACAAATTACCGTCACATCATACCAAAATACCTAATAATGCATATGCTTATGACAATATAATCCTCCAAAATACATGAACCAACAGTCCATAACAATCTCAATAAATAATTCAACAAGCGAACCAACAGTTCTTTAAATATTGTCATACATACCAAATTAATTCCAATAACAACATGTTATATCAGTATCAACTTCAAATCCTCATCTTTTATTATCATCATGTTTCAATTATAACATGTACAACAGCAAATAACAATCATATAATTATCAAAAGTCAAGTTCAATCAAAATTTCAAAAACAGGATAAAATCACTCACAAACGACAATAGATTCCTAAGAAAGAAGTTACCCTTACTTTCTAAGGTAGAATCGCATCTGCTCCGCGTCCAACATTCACCTCCTCTCTTCATCAGACATTAAGTCCCCCAACTAGCCATCTCTAAACAGAAACCCCACAGAGCCATCATCTACAACCTCTGGCCTTCCATCTTCATTTTCATTAACGAACCCACAAGCTTTGAATATCCTAAAAAATAACGTGATCATGTGTCACATTCTTGCTCACATGTTTTACTATTATGCCCAATACTAATTCACTAACACTTATCAAAAACCCAAGGATGCTGTCAATCTTGTACTATACATAGACTTGCACACAATGATATACTGCAACATGTCACGTTACTTTTCTACAAACACAAAGCATGGACATATTATCTTTTTCAACAAACACAAAGCATGGACATGTTATCAGTAAATAAAACCTCTCCACCATGCAATTGTAAATTCCAAGAACGTACCAATTTTGAGCCACAACCACAACTCATGGATTTTCCGAATTAGAGCAACTCACCATCTAAAATTCATGAATCATGTCAATTCAAAGTCCTAGGGTTCTCAAGAATTGATTCTCAGCAAGAAAGAACTTCTGTATAATTGAATTCACAAACAGAATTTGAATTCCTAAGAACCCATTAGTGAAATTCGAAAATCCCCAATTCAACCTTAAATTGAGAGATTTAATTGAGAAAGGGGAAGAAGACTTACCTGGAACGGAGAAGAGAGGGACGAAATTGATGATCAATAAAGCAGTGAAGAACAGGGACGCAAAAGAAGAGGGACGAACCAGTGAGTAGCAGGTCGTGAGTGAAAGAGAAGGACGAGTGGCGGCGGCGCTACGGCGTCACGACAGAGGACGGTAACAGGACAGGGTCGGTTGTGAGGGTGAAAAGGAAGGTGGACCGGTGGTGGTGCTGGGTGTTGAGAGGGCTTGGTCGAAAGGTTGAAAGAGGAACAAAGGAGGTGTAGGTGGTTTCATATCAGAAAAAGGAGATGCGGGGGTGGCTAGAGTTATTGGAGGAAAAGAAAACCGTTTCTGCTGAGAGAGAAAGAGGGCATTTTTTTGAGGTGAGTTGAAAGAGAGAATAAGTTATTTCAAAATTAGTCTCAGGCCAGACTCGACCCCGTGGAATACTCAAATCTCAACCATTAAATCAAAACACATCTTAGTATAACTTAAGCAAACAAATACTTTCAATCAAGTATCAATCAATTCTATAAGATTTTATTCATAACAAATTTCAAAAAGACAATACTACCACAATTTAATTTGAACAACGGCCTAATAGGGACTAAAACTGAACTATAGAATAGTTCAGGGACCATAGCATAAATAATTCAGACTCAGTGACTAAAAATATAATACTAAAAATAGAGGGTTTTACGCGGTTTTTAAACAAAAATTATTGTTCATCCAAGTAGTGCTTATCTGAAGGACCTCAATTAAGTTGTTAATTTTGATAATACTAGCAATCTCAATCACACTTTGTGCCGACAGGACCACATAATAATACTAGATTTAATATGAGGTTGGTTGACATACAATGACTTTCTTGTGTGGACAAGTATACTAGTGGTAGACTTAGAACCACAGTCACCACAACGCCTCATATCAATCTGAACGCCACTTGTGCTCCTTGATTCCTGATTAACATGGCTGAAACATTTCTTTTAGATGTTGCTGCTTCACTACTAAGAAAGCTTGGTTCTTATGCTTATGAAGAAGCTTCCGGAGCCTATGGTGTGTATAAAGATCTGCAAGGGATCAAAAGCACTTTGTCAATTGTCAAAGGTGTGCTATTGGACGCTGAGCAGAAGAAGGACCAAAACCATGGGTTACGTGCATGGCTGCGCCAGATTCAAAGCATATGTTCTGATGCTGAAGATGTATTGGGGGGATTTGAGTTCCAAACCAAGCGAAAGCAAGTTGTCGAAGCTTCCGGCAGCACCAGGATGAAGGTAGGCCACTTCCTTTCTTCCTCTAATCCTGTTGTTTTCCGACTTAGGATGGCTCATCAAATCAAAGATATTAAGGATAGATTGGATAAAGTAGCAGCTGATGGAACCAGATTTTGTCTTGAGAGAATTCATGTTGATCACAAACTTGGTGTGCAATTGCAAAAGAGAGAAATTACTTATTCTCAGGTTAATGTTTCAAATGTCATAGGAAGAGAGAAGGATAGAGAAGAAATTATCCAACTCTTGATGCAAAACCACCTTGCTGGTGGTGATGATGGGGATAAACGTGTTTGTGTTATTCCCATTGTAGGAATTGGAGGTTTGGGGAAGACCACACTTGCAAAATTGGTGTTCAACCATAGGAGGATTGATGAACTTTTCCAACTGAAGATGTGGGTGTGTGTGTCTGATAACTTTGACATCAGGCAGATAATTATTAAAATCATCAACTCTGCCTCTGCTTCTGCATCTAGCTCAGCTCCAACTATTGCTCTTACCCACCAAGAAAGCATTAACAATTTAGATGTTGAGCAGCTACTAAGTCGTCTTAGGTATAAGCTTTCTGGTCAAAAGTTTTTGCTAGTGTTAGACGACATATGGAATGATGATCGTGCTAAATGGATTGAGTTAACAGATTTGATAAAAGTTGGTGCAGTAGAAAGCAAAATCATAGTGACGACACGTAGTAACTCAATTGCTTCAATGATGGGAACTGTTCCCATGTATGTTTTAGAAGGTCTTTCTCTAGAGGATTGCTTGTCTTTGTTTGTGAAATGGGCATTTAAGGAAGGTGAAGAAGAAAAATATCCAGAACTAGTGGAGATTGGAAAAGAAATTGTGAAAAAATGTCGAGGAGTTCCATTAGCTGTGAGAACATTGGGAAATTTCCTGTTCTCAAATTCTGATTTAGAGAAGTGGAAATATGTAAGAGACCATCAAATATGGAATTTAGTGCAAAAGAAAGATGATATCTTACCTGCTCTAAAATTAAGCTATGATGAAATGCCACCCTATTTGAGGCACTGTCTTGCTTCTTTTTCCCTTTATCCTAAAGATTTCACCTTCACAAGTGAAGAAATTGTTAGTCTTTGGGTGGCGCTTGGATTAGTTCAATACAGTGATGGAAGTCAAAAGCTAGAGAGTACTGCAAGAGAATACATAAATGAGTTGCACTCAAGATCATTTCTTGAAGATTGGGAAGACTTTGGCCACTTTTACTTGTTCAAAGTCCATGATTTAGTGCATGATCTTGCCCTCCATGTTGCAAAAGAGGAGTTTCTAGCGGTAGACTCGCATACTCAAGCTATACCTGAGCAAGTGAGGCATTTATCAGTTGTTGAAAATAATTCACTTGACCATGTTGTGTTTCCCAACTCTAGAAGTGTGAGAACTATACTATTCCCCGTTGAAGGAGTGGGTCTTAGCAGTGAACGTCTTCTGGATAGATGGATTTCAAGATACAGATACTTACGGCTTTTAAACTTAAGTGATTCTACAGTCCGAGCTCTACCTGATTCAATTGGTAAATTGGAGCATCTTCAGCTTCTTGATCTTTCCAATAATTGTAAAATAAAAAACCTGCCTCATTCTATATGCAAACTGCAAAATCTGCAAGTTTTGTCACTCAGGGGATGCAAGAATCTTGAAACATTGCCTCAAGGATTAGGGAAGTTGATTAGTCTTCGGCAATTGTATATAACCACAAAGCAATTTGTTCTGCCAGAAGCTGAATTTGCAAGTTTGAGCAATCTTCAAATTTTGTGTTTTGAATATTGTTGCAACTTGGTGGTATTGTTCAAATGGGTGCAACTTGTTTCCCTTGAAGCATTGTGTGTCCATTCATGTTGGAGCCTGGAAATGTTTCCTCTTTATATTCTCCCTCAGCTAGTTGCTCTATCAGTTGTAGATTGTAAGATGTTAAATGAGTCCTTACTCGGCAATGTAAGACCAATCCTGAGAATGAATTTTCTCCATCTTGAAGATTTGTCAGGGTTTGAGATATTGCCTAAATGGATTCATAGAGCTGCAGACACTTTACAGACCTTGATAATTAGAAATATTGAGCTGCAGGTACCTCCTCCTTTTCGTGTCTTGACTCATCTTAAGAGGTTCCATATTTCAGACTGTCCTTGCCTGTTGGTTCTTTCATTTGACCCGGACCATCTCGCTGCCCTTGAGGATTTGAGCATAGATGGTTGTCCTGAATTGTGCCAAATTTATCAACCACAATCCGGTGAGTTATGGTCAGTGATTGCTCACATAAAAAAGGTCACCATTGGGGAACCCGGAACCAACAAGGTCATCCACTTGAAGGTAAAACTTGTCACTTTCCTTTTAAAAGTTTGGGCTAAATCATCGGAGTTTGAATTCTCACCCCCAAACAACATTTGTTTTTCTGTCCAGAGCGCCTATACTCAAGACGGAATGTAGCACATGTGCTAGTTGCTCATCTCATTTCATAGGAGTTTGATAAGCACATTTCATATCTCTTTCTCATTCTTCCCTTACACTTGCATGAAGCTTAGAAAGGGTTGAATGAGAGGGTGTCCGAGGTTGAAGGTTGTTGTGCAGACACATAAAAGTAGTGACAAAACGACCGCCCCACAATCCTGGTAATTGGTGATGTTTATATGCTGGATGAAGGCATTGCTACAGTAGTTACACACGCTTGCGAGAGCTTTGTTTCTAAAGTAATATTTTAACTAGATTGAGCGCGGTTGCTCAGTGGATTTTTTTCTTATAAAGTTGAAATTGATACATTACTACAGTATGTTTTGTGTCATGAACATTGAGTAAGAATTGCATATATGGTGCCCTTTTCAGTCTTAATTGGATGGAACAACTTTTCATGTTGAGTTTGATAGGATCAGGTCCTACTTAAAATCAAGGATTCTGGACTTTTTAAGTACTCTATAGAGCTCGAGATAGCTCATTCTACTTGTGGTATGATAGTGCTCACGTATCTCAAAAGCTTCACCAAGAGATAGTGAGGAGCTCATGTGGTTAATGAGACAGGTAGTGAGTCAGTTAACTAAGTGCTGTGTCAGCATACTAGTAAAGCAAGATAAGTAACCTACTCCCTAGTGAGAACATACACCTCTCTCTATAATTTTCATCCAAATTAATTTAGTAAACTCTAGTTTAATCGGATCCTCGATTGGTTGTGGGAAGTACAATGACTTCTAGACTCTAGAGTGCAAGAGAGTGTTAGGTCTTGCGGTCTTGCACCCATACAAGACCAAAATTACTTGTTATAGCAGGTTTGGTTTACCAACTAGAAAAAAAAAACACATGAAAGATTCAGCCTCGTTAATTTGTGTAATTATAGTTTGAGTCTGAAACCGCCCACCTTTGTGTAGTTTGCGGACACGGCATCGCAATCTACGAAGATGGCTTCCTACTCTACGACGACGGCTTCCTACCCGTCTACGAAATCTAGAGCTCCACAAGGTGAGGAGTTTGAGCTGCTGAACTACGAGGTGGTTGTGGCAGTGGAAGGGTAAGGAAAATTGTCTCTCTTGGAGGAGCTCGATGAAATTCTGAAGAAGCACAGTTTTCTCTGCATTTTGTGGCGGTCTAAAACAGACACAAAAGCGCAGTGTTTTTATGTCGGATTACTGTTTCGTGGTTCAGGAAGCATTAATGGTTTTCTCTCGGTGGAGAGACTGGAGGGTTTAAGGGGGTGGGAAGTGTTGAAATCAAGGAAGAAGAAGGAATTGGTGGAGGAGAAGGAAGGTTGATGGGGTTGTTGGTTTGAAAAGTTGATGGGGTTTGAAACACGGTTTGGTACTCCAATTGTGCCTAAAGATGCTGATTTTGTTGTTGGATGTCCGCAATGATGCCACACATTCGGTGTCACTATGCATTCAGCCTTCATCCATCACATTACGATCAAAGGTACTCTGAGTTCTATTTATTAAATAACATAAGTGAGTTTTGTATCTTTTAATAGATTCATTTGTGCACATTGTCACTTTCCAACTTTTATCTACATACTTAAGGAACTCATCCATGTATAGTAATGGTATCTTTGTCGGTATGAACAAGTATATATGCTTTATTTTATTTCTGAATTTTACATGTTTAATATAGATAACTCAAAAAATAATTATTTCAAAAATACTAGCAATGCTCTTTTCAACACTCATTATTTAATTAATTGAAATTTACCTGGTAACCACTAAAAATATGAGTCCCATTTCATATTTAGTGAGACTCGTGAAGAACATCTTCTACTCCTTACCTAACAAGACATCAAAGTAAACTCATTCCATAAGATATAAAGTTTGGAAGACATATGAAGAACATTTTTCACTTTGGAAGACATATGAAGAACATTTTTCACTTTAGATAGAGTAAATTTACCTTTTTATATAAATGAACGGTATACTTTAAAGCATATAAAACAAAACAAGTAATTTTAAAAATCAATAACTAATTATAATAAAAGTATGTGTGTATATAATAACAATATGAAGTTACCAAAACCTCGTCTATTAATCAACGGATATAATTATGTACATGCACTCTCGGCGTAACACTAAACTTATTTACACTGGTATTCAATGATATTTTACCATGAATCACAATCTCTAGCATCTTGTAATTTGAGCTCCAAAAAGTAATATGAATTGAAGACACCCAATGGAAACATGCATTACAAGAGAAGAACTCTATGCCATGAATCTGTTATTAGTTGTAATGTATCCTCTGCAAAACACAGCTATTTTGTTAACGATTATTGTGTTTGGATTAATGTAAGCACACTTTGTGCCTTCTTCCTATAAGTGATTATAAGACTTTCAATTGTTCTTGCAGTCTAATTTTTATCAGAAATTTCACTCCAACAAGAATTCGAAAATGGTTATTGGGCTGATTAAGACAGGCCCAACTTAGCCTCTCAATAGCTCAGACCTAAAATGTTTTAGGCTTAATGTTTGCTGGCCCAATCCTCAATTTTTAAATTGTTAGGTTATTTTTACTATCTCATAATAAGACAGAACCACGTAGAGATTAATTTAATTTAAAATGTATATTAATTTTCACTGCCTTGTTGATTTATATGGATGATATAAATAATCCATGCAATGAATTCACTTCCTAAGATGCACACTTATGCGTAAGAATTGCATATATGGTGCCCTTTTCATTTTTAATTGCATGGGACAACTTTTCATGTTGAGTTTAAAGAATCAAGTCCCACTGGATTCAACATTTAAATTCAAGGATTCTGGATTTATGAAGTACTTTATAGTGCTCGAGATAGGTCATTCTACTTGTGGTATTTTTCTCTTAAAGATCCACCAAGTTGTGATATCTTCTTTCCCCACAAATTAGGCCTTCAGTTACAAGTTGTGATAGCCGCAAGTATATCACTAGCTACAGCTTCTTCTTATTGGAAATCCAAGAAGGATAATATTGTTTCCCAATCTTCTTCTAAGGCGGAATGTTGTTGGCCGAAGATGGCTATAGTAGGTATCTACTGAATTGAACAGTTTTAGCATTATTTTCATAATTTATAAATGAGAGAAAATAAAAGCATCCTAATGAGATATTAATCTCATAAAAAGAGAAATTGGTGGACTTAACTGGTTGAGCGTGAAAAGTTGGGATTAAAGCTTGGGGGGAATCTGTAAATCATAACAAGTACCGTACTATCGACTTGCCAAAAAGTTGGAATGCTTAAATTCGCTTTAAGGTTTTGGCTAAAGGTTGCGTTTGTCTTATTCTTGTCTCCTACCACTTCTGCAGGTACTTTTCATGAAACCATAGATTGACTGCCACACTTTGTTTTTTCGATTGAATAGATCCGTAAATTTTGGAGAAAATATAATCCTTGATCAAGTTTTTAATGTTTAATAATAATGACTATCAAGGGAAGCAATATGCGTGCAATGAAGTTGAACATGAACTAATTTTTTATCGTGTGATGAGAATCTTCTCAGATTAAAATATATAATTGGTCCATGCTTTAAAAAATCAGCACAAGAAAGTTAATCGCTTTTTAAAAATAAATGTATTTTCAAAAGGCAAAAGAATCACATAGTATCAGAATTCAGAAGAGTATATTAATAGCATTCTCCTTTAAAACATTGAATACTCACTTTCTGATATGAAAATACCATACTAGTATATGACACTGAGCATACACGAACTGAGTACATTTTTTGATTGATCATTCAAAAATTTCACAAAGCAAGATGAAAGAGACACAGAAAAACAGGGCATTAACAGATTTGAATACTATCAAGGTAAACAGCAGTGGGGTCACTTAGGCCTTCTCCCACTTAAGAGGCTTCACCACTTCCCATGTGAAGTCAGCATCATCCCTTCCAAAATGTCCATAAGCAGCAGTCTTCAAGAACCTGTTATTGCCACCCCTCTTGAGATCAAGGTTGATAGAGATCATGCCAGGCCTGAAATCAAACTCCTCCTTCACAATCTTCAGAATCTCCTTATCAGGGATCTTCCCAGTACCAAAGGTGTCAACAAACACAGACAAAGGGTCAGGCACACCAATGGCATAGGAAACCTGCACAATGCACCTCCTAGCAAGTCCAACAGCAACAATGCTCTTAGCAGCTTGCCTCACAATGTAAGCTCCACTCCTATCAACCTTAGTTGGGTCCTTCCCTGAGAAAGCACCACCACCATGAGCACCCCATCCACCATAGGTGTCAATGATGATCTTCCTACCGGTGAGACCAGCATCACCATGAGGGCCACCAATGACAAAACGGCCAGAAGGGTTCAGGTGGAAAATGGTCTTCTCATCAAGGTACTTCCCAGGGATCACAGGCTTGATCACATGCTCTTTCAAATCAGCAGCAATTTCATCGTTGGTGACAGTCTCATCATGCTGGGTTGAGATCAGCACAGTGTGGACACGAACCGGAACCATGGCACCATTGTCATTGTAATACTCAACAGTGACTTGGGTCTTGCCATCAGGTCTGAGCCACGGACAGGTTCCATTCTTGCGAACCTCGGTGAGACGAGCACCAAGCTTGGTTGCAAGGACATGGCTCAGAGGCATCAACTCAGGGGTCTCATCGGTGGCGTAGCCGAACATGTGACCCTGGTCACCAGCACCGATTTCCTCAGGCCTTTTTGTGAGATGGCCATGCACACCCTGAGCAATATCAGGGCTCTGCTGCTCAATGTAGACAAGGACCTTGCATTTGTCAGCATCGAGTCCCACATCAGCGGAAACGAACCCGATTTTCCTGCAGGTGTCACGCACAATTTTCTCATAGTCAACATTGGCCTTGGTGGTGATTTCTCCAAAGACCATGACCAAGTTGGTCTTGGTGCAAGTTTCACATGCAACCTTGCTATCAGGGTCCTGCTCGAGGCATGCATCAAGCACAGCATCAGAGATCTGGTCACACAGCTTGTCAGGGTGGCCCTCGTTCACTGACTCAGAAGTGAAAAGGAAAGTCTCCGCCATCTGCAGAACAACACAACCAAATTTGAACTACAAACAAATTCACACAGAACAAGAGCACCATCATGCAGCAAAAGGGGACAAAATCCAAATACGTATCCCATCTTCCAACAATCTATGCACACAGCAAGCAGAACCCTAAACCTCAAATTACAAAACCCCATCTCAGTCATAGATCAAAGCTTAAACCTTTTCAATGATTAGCATACGAAAATAACCCCAAATTCCCCCAGAAAAGCGATATTCTGATCGTAGGATATCAATCAGAGTGTTAATTTCGACTAGATCTGAATTCTCAAAAGCGAATTTCCATTTCCCACGTGACCACAACACAAAAATCAAAGAGACAAGGTGCATTTCAAATTAAGAGTGCCGTAAAAAACAAACAAAGCAAACAAACAAACACATTTTCATAAATGGGGGAAGCACAGATCGACCCATATTCATAAAAGACAAAGTAAAACTACCCAGAATTGAAAAATTCCAAATTGAATTGAATAGCGATACAGATATGCTAAATTAAAGTTGAAGATTGTTTCCCCTAATACACAGAAGAAGCAAAATAGCAGAGCAACGAAAGCGTGAGACAGAGAAGAAGAAGAGTACCTTGAAATGAAAGGTAAAAGAGCTAGCAGAGAAATTGAAATGGCGGAGTGGGTGCTTTGTTGGAGGAGGTTGTGGGTGGTTCGAGTTGAAATGGGACCTCTGAGTCGGTATTTATAGTCAAAATCCCCGTACGTAACAAGATTGGATTTTGGGTTAGGTTCATCCATGTGCAGTTGAAATTCGAATCAACGGCCAGATTAGGGGGTTCAAATGAATCTCAACCGTCAATGGATTTGGAAAGAGTAGGTGGACTCATTTCAGCAGAAAAATGCTACAAGAATTTTCTTCATTCTCTCTTTTTGACCAAACGTGTGTTTGTTTTTTTATCCCTTTAGATTAGTGCATTAAAAACTATCATTGTAGAATGTAGATTATATTGAACGGATCATGTATCATATGAGAAATATGTTTTTATATGAGAAAATGAGAATAAATCATTACCGTTAGATTTAATCATGAATGGTCAAGATTAAAACATGAAGTCATGTGACTCTTTAAAAAGTCGCATGACATTTTTAAGTAGTCATATGACTATTAAGTTATTTTAATCTTGACCATTCATGATTAGATCTAACGATCGTGATTTATTCTTATTTTCTCATATAAAAACATTTTTCTCATACGATACATCCTCGTATTAAACGTGTGTTTATAGTAATTAAAAGAGTTTGGTTTAGTTTTTGTTATTTAATATAAGTTTTAAAATTATTTCTAGCCAAAAATTATAAATTGTATTTAAATTGAAGTTTACCAATTTTGTGTATATTATACATTAATAGCATGTATGATATGGTAAGAGCAGGAGGACAAGATATAAATCTGAATAAATGTAGGATAAGACTAAACACGCGATGTTGACGAAAAAAAGATAAGAACAAAGATAGATGGTCATCATATCTCGTGTTTGACTATTTGTGGTGGACTTGATAATAATATAATATATTTTTTTGCCATTCACACGTGTTAACCTGTTGGGGATGCGTGGCAGTCTTTCCCAACAAATGATTTTCTCGGGTTCGGTCTTGTGGTCTCACCCTAACGAGGGTTTAGCTTGCATATCACTAGACCAACACCTTGTGGGTATAATGATAGAATATATGATATATATGATATAAAAAATGAGAAATAAATACAAATTTTAATAGAATAAATTTAAATTTTAAGAAGTTAATTAATCTATTAAATTTGTTCCTTTTTATTTGGCTTAATAGCACATTTGGTCCCTCACCTTTCACGATTTGGCATTTCTAGTCCCTCTTGAAATTTATTAGCATACTCTCTCAAGTTTACTAACTGTTGCAGTTTTGGTTTTCCATCCACCTGCTGTTAGAAACTTAACGTTTTTCATCCATGTGCCTCTCACGTAACATCTTCTTCCTTAGTGACGAAATTTTTTGTCACTAAACCCTCCTCAACATTCATCTTCTTCCTCCCTCTCAACAAATCAGAAACCCCAAACTGCAGCAGAAAATCAATTTCGTCATATTTGCGTCAGATTATAAGACTCGTTCTTCTTCCTTCTTTCGTCAGACATAGCTGAGCATGAAGAAAAGGCGATGGAGAAATAGGGAGGAGGGTCAAGGAGAACCATAACTGCATACAGAAGGAAGGTTGACAATTAAACAGGGGAAATTGTGGAATTAAAGCGACGAAAATGAAAGGGTTAAATGGTGAAGCAGGGGAGATGGCGAGAGAAGGCAACCATGACTTCGATTTAGGGTTTCGTTGGATGGGGACGAAAATTGCGATCTAAATTGCGCCTATGTCGTGTATTTCGGGCTGCGAATTAGGTCCCTCGGTTCACGACCCATTCACTCATAAGATTGTGGGATCGCAGATCTTTCTCAATCCCAAGAAGGTCAGAGTGGCCTGGCTTATTGGTCGGATTTTGTGACCTGGGTGGAAGTGCCCCCCCAATATATTCTGAACCTAACTTAACCCTGATGGCTCGATTCTCATTCACTATCTGTATGTGATCTCTGAGCCCCTTCTACCCTCTCATGATGTTTTGGCCTTTGCTAGACCCATTCATATTGTGGAAAATTGAAAATCTTCTACCACATGCCATAGTGGGACTTGGCATGAAAAAATAGAGCATCAAGAACAAAAAACATTTACTCTTTGAAAGAGGAACAGTGAGGGAAGAAGACATTCTAACCCTTCCTAAATTTGAAAGAGAAGTAGAAGGTTGTGGTAGAGGAGCTTTCCTATTTTGGTTGAGAATATTTAATGAAGCATTGCTGTTTTTTTCTTTGTTTAATTGAGAGACAAATGCATTTACAAGGTTTACAATTAGTAAACAGAAATTTTGATTTTTTTTAATCTTTTGGGTTGTTTTCACTTGATGAAGATGTTTTACTTTTTTGGATTTAATGATGGAGAAGATGATGAAGAAGGAGATGGAGATGTTTTGGGTTCTTTATTTCTGAGATTTTCTGGGTTTCTTCATAAATTGAGTGGTAGTTGGCGAGGAAGCAAGAGGAGAGGGGTGGTTGAGAAGGAGGAAGAAGATGAATGTTGAGGAGGTTTAGTGTCAGAAATTTTCGTCACTAAGGAAGAAGATGTCACGTGAGAGGCACATGGATGAAAAATGTTAAGTTTATAACAGCAGATGGATGGAACACCAAAACTGCAACCGTTAGTAAACCTGAAGGGCCTTGTATGCTAATAAATTCTAAGAGGGATCAGAAATGTCAAATCATGAAAGGCGAGAGACCAAAAGTGCTACTAAGCCTTTTTTATTTCTATATCTGAGTTTATGTTTTTAAAATTAACTAAAATTAAATAGTATTTTATGAATTAGTTTACTTAATTAAAATTATGCCGGTCACCAATTGATTTCGACTTAATAGTAGTAAGTGATAAATAATAAAAATTAATTAAATTTGAAAATATTTTTAAATAGTCTAAATTTAAATTTAAAAAATTATATTAGTAGAGAATTTTCTTAAGTAAGTAGTAGTAAATGATAAGAGAAAATATGTTCGTATTTCATATTATAAAATTAAATCAATAGTTATATTTGATTAAGTATATTTTACCATTAGTGAATAATTGGTTTTTTTATTATTACAATATAAGTAACGGAATAAGTTAACATGTATACTAGTAGGTGATAAAGAAAAAATATATATTTTTATATGAGTAAAATTAATATTTTTACCATTTATAAATAAATCACTTAAAGTCAGCTTTTAATTAAATTTAAATGAGTCATTAAATAATTTTAAATTAGCCTATCAACTAACAATTGATAGATAATAGAATTAATATTTTTAAATGTATTAAGAATATATTATAAAATATTAAAATCATAAATATTAAAATAATTTTAATTTGAAATGAGGGCGGAAAGAGATTAAAAATTAGTTATTATATCTTGTCAGGATAAGCTTTGACTCAACTTCCTCGATGATAAGTTTACACATGACACGGATTTGGAGTAAAATTTCTCTCATGTGTTATCATGTGAGAGTTTTGTGTTTGTCTCTTTTCTTAAACACTTAAAGGGTCGCAATATATCTATTTAATGCATATATGTGAAGGGAGAGATATATACAAAACTCTCACATGATGACACATGAGAGGATCCAAATCCCACATGATACACATGATAATGATAAGTAGTATAATCAAATGACGAATTTACTATTAGAGCAACATTAAAATTTTTTATTAAAATTATTTTTCTATAAGTTAATATATTTTAAAAATTGAATAATTTCCTTAAATTCATATTTTTATATTGAGTACACGTTTATAATAAATTAAAATAGTATCTTTAATTTTCACAAATTAGTCAAATTCTACATTCAAAGATTATATAAGCTGATAAATAAGTTTAGCTGAATAGTAAAAGTTGTAAATATTATAATTAATTAATTTTAAATTTAATGTACTATTAAAATTAATATTTGTTTACCTTATATAGATTAATGTATTTTTTAACATGAATTTTTTTTATAAGTAGTGAAATGATTTTAATTATGTAATAGCAAGTGATATATAATAAAATTATGCATGCATTTATTTTTGTCCTACTACATGCTATCTTAATTTAAAACAATCTACAATAGCAATAATGAACTAAACTTAAAAAATAAATAAGTTCACTGAATTTTTTAAAAAGAAACAAGAGGATTAATACCATTAGCATGAATAAACTTCAAGGTCAATTCTATCAAAAAGTTGTTCGGTTTGACCTCTAAAGTTAGTCCAGTCTCTTTACAAAGTAAAGTGAATATCACAACCATTGATTGAGTTATTTTATTAATTTTTTCAAAGTAAGTAATCGCAATCAATTGTTGTGATGTTTACTTTACCCTGTAAAATAAGTGGTCTCACTTTAGAGGAGTCAAAACCCAAGTTTTTTTACTTTGTTTGACCATGTCATTGGTTCTTGAAATGGTTGAATATTCCTCCTTATAAATATCCTTCACGAAATTTAAACTTGTACTCTTATTCTTGTGGAGTTTGCTTATCGCTAAAACAACACTTTATTGGTCACCAGCACAAGTTGTATAAAACCAACAAAGTATAGAAAAAAAAAAAAACAAGACGCAAAATTATCTTAAAGGGAAATAGATGGTCGAGCTTTAAACAAATGTGTTGGTGTAGTAAGCAAATGGTTGGAGGTTCAATTTATAATTTTTGTGAATGGAAAAAAACTCAATTATGAGCCAACCCCCTAACACTAAATGCACCGTGGGATAATGGCTATCGGCTTTGAAAATACCTTATTTTATTTTTTTGAAAGTGAGGAGATATTTTAGTTAACACCAAAAGAGGTGATCAAGCTAACAAAATTCTTCCAACTCTTGTGAAGGTAAAAACTCATTGATCCACCTCTTACCGCTGACAGTGGGATAAAATATTAGTCTCACGATCATCAATTTGAGACACTTGTTTAACATCGAAAAAATGCTAACAAAACCCTAAATTAAATTCTTAACAAATGTTAGACGATCATCATCACAACTCCAAAATATAATTGATGAGCATTTTTTTCTCTCCCAAAAACGCTCTAATTCTGTAAATACATTTTCTTCATCTCATTCGTGAGGCCTCTATAATCATAAAATACATTCATATCATCTCGAAGGCGATTTGCAACTTCAGTCAGTCTTTTTAATTTTTTTTCAAGTCATCTCCAAAGTTTGATTCAATTTATTGCGGTTAAATATAGACGGTCTAATTTTTATTCAAGTCTAATTTGTTGACTGCACCATATATTTGGCTAATTGTGATTTTGATTTTTGACTTGTGGTAAGTGTTTGGAGACTTTGAAATTTGGCTAATTAGGAACGTTTTTATTTGTTCTCTAGCTAGTTTTGACTTTTGACACTTCATCCAATATTTGTCTTTGAAGAGAAAAAATATTAATAGAACATGTAGGTTAGTGATAAAAGAATTAAGAAACACCACACATTATGTTATAAAATATGGTCTTAAATATACCAATAATTTTTTCATGAAAGGTTAAATATTCCAATAATTGAAAACACTACTTTTAACAAATGTTTACTATTTTAAAAACCTTAGTGTGTTTGTATTTATCTAAAAACTATAATATTTAAAAAGTTCTCTAAACAAAAAAGACATTAGATAATATTTGGCTTAAAATATTAAAACACTCGATCGAAATATTTTCATTAATTAAAAGACATCTTTTTACATTTCCATTTTTATTATAAACAGCTCCATAAATTGCAGCGTCGGCTTACATCAGAAACTACTTTGTTCTTTTTGTTTTATCATTAAAATAAGTTAAGGAAAATAAAATTTGGGATTGGAAAATCGGAACATAATAAAAGTTTTTTTTTTTTGTTTTTTGAAAAGGAACATAATTTAAAGTTATGGAGCTTGTTGTTGTTTTGGTAGACAGTGACGGAGTTTGTTTTATTGCAGTTTTAGATTTTTATATTTAAAAATAAATTTTAATTTTTTTAAAAGAAAAGAAATAAAGAACCGTTCGAATGAAATGTTTTCCAACATTAAAAAATTATAATTTAAAAATAAAAATAAAAATAGAAAATGTCTTTGAACTGTTATGATATTTTAGTTTTAAAAACTCAAAAACAATAATTAAATTGTGGCAAACAAATTTTGCAATTTTTCAAATAAAAACTCTTTTAAAAAACTGTAATAAAGACTTTTTTGGAATCTACTTCTAATTAATTATATGGATTGTGGATAGTGATAGCCAACCAAATATATATATATATATATATGTTTTTTTTGAATGGAGCCAACCAAATATTAAAGCACTGTTTTTACTTTTGTGTGCATTAAATTGGTGACAGCACCAAACCTCCTGCTTAGGTATTTCTGTCCTTCAACAAACTCATGTTGCAGGCTTGCAGTTTTACTGTTTTGTCCTCATTCATAATTTCATATGATTAAGCTTCAATAAATACTTAAATATTATTCATTAATTAATACACTGGCCAACATCACAATTTGAGAACTCGGTTGACTTGAGACTCTTAAACTCAACTTAAACTTCTTGGTAGAAATATTGTTAACCGGGATACATGACATTTATGATTTATATAACTAAAAATTAAAATAAATTAATAAAACATGATATATATATATATAAGTATTTTTATTTTGAATTAAAATGAATAATTTAAACATAAAAAATAGGATAAGAAATAGAATTTAAATGAAAATTTAGAAATTGAATTAAAACAAGATAAGGAATAAGGAAAATTAGAAATGAGAAATTGAATTGAAATCATAAGAATAAAAAATAAATAAATCTTTAACAAAATAGGGTTTCGAGTAAGAAAATAGACAAGATAAAGAGAGCTAATTTAATCACAAACCTTAAAATATTACGTGAGTAGTTATATTTCATTGTTGGTTTTTTTTGTTGAAAAGCATCTCAAGAGCTGCTTTGCAGCAGGATGTTGTGGCCTCTAGCCGTATTATTGATTAATATATCTTTTCAGTTAAAAAAATAATTTTTTATTTATTATTATTAGTGAATTGAATAAGCAGTGAAATGAATATTGTTAACTAAATAGCATCAAGTGGTAAAGGGAAAATTATCTATTTTTGTATAAAGTAATATAAAAAATCATACCTTTTATACCTAAGTCTGTTTCTAAAATAAAATTATATCAGTAGCTAAATAATTTGAAGCAGTAGCAAGTGATCAATAATAAAAACAATATATTAAGATTTTCAATTTTATAAATATGTGTATTTTAAAATTATAAAATTGTGAGAGAATTTTTTTTTAATTGTAAAATTGTGGGAGTAATTTAGTTTTAATTATAAAATTGTGAGAACAGTTAAATACAACAAAAATTATAAAATTGTGAATAGTAAATTAATTTTAATTTGGAATGGTAGTGTAAAGAGAATAAAAAATGGTGATCATAGTGTGTTAGGTTCTAACGAGCCTCTACCTCAAAATAAGTTTTACAATGAAAAATGCTAAACGGCACGAGCCTATCAATTTACCTTACCACCTCACTTGTCTAATATTCATGATGTTTTCCACGTATTTCAACTTCTAAAATATACCCTTTGACCCTTCACTTACCCTAAGAAGTGCCTTGACATTACTTAAACGCATGTCATTAACACGCATGCCACAAGTTTTTATTAAGTGCCAACAGTGATAAAAACAGTTTTTATTTAATGCATGTTTGGATGTGTGCTGGAACACACTATAATGCAAGTAAATTTAATTCTAAACGTGCAACCACATACGCACTTAGTGGCAGAAAACAAAAACGTTGCATTAATGTGTACCAATAGAAGACCAGAAAAAGTGCATTAAAAAACAGGCTAATGGTATCCAAAACTAGAAAAAATGTATTTCTTTTAACAATTTATAATTAACGAATCATTATATAGCATAACAATTAAATATAGAAGTCAAATTAAAACATCCTAAATGCAGATTACTTTGATTTTCATTTTGAAAATAAAAGATCAACAAGGAAACTAATTTCTAGAAAAATAGTTACAAATAAATAAATACATCAAGAAAGCATGGCCCCATGTTGAAGTTATAACCAATAAATGAATCATGAGCCGCCAAATACCTGCAAGGGACATAGTGGAAAATCTTCAATTAAAAATTATGATTTCCTACCTTTACCTTTAGTGAGTGAGTGACGGATCCAGAAATTTTAACTCGTGGGGGCAGTATATACATATAAATTTATAATATTAAAAATATAATATATTGTTTTAAAAAAAATCATTTATATTATTATTATTTTCTATGAGTATTCATATTTTAAAAATATTATACAATTTTTTATTTTCAATACTATCAAGAAGTTAGGTAAGGTTATTGGAACTTTAAACTCTTAAAGAAAGAACAAAGGGAATGAAACACAGAGTTATGAACCTACAATATTGTCATATTACATATACAAAAGTTAAAATGGTAGATCACAAGAATATAAAGTTTGAACTTGTTAGTGACAAAATATAACAACTTCACATTATTTATCATATTTCTTACTTATGTTTTATCTACTCTTATTTCTTTCATGTGAGTGTGAGTGAAATGAATGTGAACTCATCTTTTTTCCAAAGTACAAAGTAATGAGGACACTTGTTATTTTGTGGGGGCGATTATTTACTGAATATTCAAAAAATGTAGTGTATATGTAGTATATTTTCTTGAAAAATGAAAAATCTTATGGGGGCACTTGCCCCCCTCACATACTATGTGGATCCGTCCCTGCCTACATTAAGTACTTCATCAAAGAAATAAAAAAGAGAAAATACAAAATACATAACAAAATGGGACACCAAAATAAGAGTACTTATGTGATTATCTCTAACCAATAATGAAATTGATTCTTACTGCATCCAGAATATCACGTTTACTTATAGCAGCAGCTGCTATTGGCTCTGTCTGAGAGAAATGGTGAATCACTTTCGTCACTTGTACTGAGTCTTTTTGAACCTTCTGTTTCTGTGCAAGGCAAATGCAATGGTATTAGTATGAACTGGATCCTCCATACACATAATTTTCAGTTAAGTTTTAAAAGAAACAGCCCAATGTATCATTAGAGCCTGTTTGTGTTGACCATTTAACATATTGGCAACGCTCTTAGCAACTCTTTTATCGGCGAATTCAACCCATCTACACAGTCACAGAAAAACACAATGATCAAAACCAACCAATATAAAAAAAAAACCAATAATAATAATAACAAAAACAAATACCCTTCTAAAAACATTTGGTCTCTGGATCGACGTGATCTCTTAGAATCTGCTAAATTAACGTGATGAACAAAAATGGGGGTTTTAGTGAAGAGTGAGTGACCTTGAGGGGTGAGAAAAATTCTTTGAATGTCACCAAATTGAGAGAGAATGTGGCAAAGCTTGACATGGTCCATGTGAGGAGGGATGCGACTCAAATAGCACAAGCCACGCTTATCAGCCTTCTCCAGCTTCTTCTTCTTCATCTTCTGCAATTTGTTCGATTTCAATTCCGTGTTCTCTCCATTCGATGTGGTTGTTGAATCAATCTCACCGTCTTGCATTCTCCTTCTCCTCTTCGTCTTCTTCGATTTTACTCTCTTCTGCCGCAGGAGCAACCGACCGAGGAAGGGCTGTTACCGTAGTGAAGAGGAACGACGAAGCAGTGAAACTGTACGACGAAGTTATGATTCATGAACCACCCAGATAGTTCGAGACACCTCTTTTTTCTTTCTATTTCTCTCTTCTGCACAGATCACATCATATGTCACATCTTCCACTTATCTCTCGTTATCTCTCTAGTTGTTTACATCCAAATCCAACCAATCTTTATCCTACAACTAATTCAAAATATTTATTTAACAAATATTTAAGCTTATCATTTTTTTTTTATAAATTTAGATTCGGCTGGGTTCTGCTAGGTCACCCCATGGGTCAAGTCACACCGAGATTTTTAGTCATTTACAGTCAGATAGTCAGATGTATTTATGTATTGCATACTAACACAGCTCTTATATCTGCAGCGTCAATCAAACCTACAACCCTTACCAACTAAGTTAATATGTGTTGGTTTTAAGGTTATCATGCAAGTACTTTGGTAAAATGTTTAGTTAAACTTATTAAAATTTTATGACTATATTATGATATTTAACCCTCAATCCGTTTTAAAATAACTATTCACTTAGAAAAAAATTGTTTCATAATAACTGTCAAATTTGAATTTCAATAGAACATACAAAGGTTAAAATTGTAAAACAAATAATTTATTTTAATAAATCAATAATAGTAATTGAATTTCTTCATATACTTTCTTCTGTTTCGGAACAATTATTTTAAAGTAGATGGAGTATAAACAAATATCATTAAAATAAATATAAACAAATAAATATGAAATTTTTATCCCACTCTTAAATTTTAGTGATTAGCCTAGGATTAAAATGATTTAACAAATCGATTCCGATTTAAACAATCTCAAATTGTATGCATAAATTCGAACCCCCGACCACTTGCTTAAGAGACAAAGTGCTGAACCACTACGCCAATCTACTTCATTTGCTATAAATCTAGCTAATATAAGTTGAATATTAAAACATGCGTGTTCTGGAGAATTTCAAATCCTGAAACATTGAATTCAAATTTGTCACAGAGAATTTCAAATCTTGAAACATTAATTTCAACATTAGATCGCTTGGTTTGCTATAAATCTAACTAATATAAGTTGGATATTAAAACATGCGTGTTCTGGAGAATTTTAAATCCTGAAACATTGAATTCAAATTTGTCACAGAGAATTTCAAATCTTGAAACATTAATTACAACATTGGATTGTTTCGGCTGATATCAACCAAGCTCATCAATAAAAACCATCGAAACCAAGTGATAACTGATAAGTGACTGTGAAGATTGGAAGTTTGGAAAGCAACGTCATAGAATAGAGATTTCCCACCAATTTTGACCATTGATTATTACTTGGATTGGTAGGTAGGTGGCTTATGGTGCCATATCTTCATCAAACAACACCCAATGAAAATGACAAACTATATTATTTTCTGGGAAGATATTTGTCACTTTTTTACTTTAATCAATCAATTGACTATGGCATTTGTGTTTTTTTGCATGGGATGATGATATGATAGCACATCAATCAAAATGAAGCAATTCAACATGAGATTCAAAATTGGAGGGATTTTAAACACGTGCTGATTTAGTGGCTGCCAATTTTTGTATGTAACACAACTATCTTTTTTACGAGAAATAATTATTTTCGAGTCGAGAGCATTCACATTCCAGTGAGACTAATTCTTTCAATGAATTTTTCGATTCACAAGACTCAAACCCCAAATTTACTTTAAAGAAATCAAACATGTATCATTTAAACTAATCAGTCACTGATTGTACCCGACAATTTGATTCATTATTGGGAGAACTATCATACGTATACATTCTATCAACATAACAATTTATTATATTATTTTTCAGAACTATTAACCACCGCTGATCATTTTTATATATAATATAAAGAGTAATGATTAGTCATATTTTCAGTATACACATTTTTGGAGTGGTCTAGGACTAGAGGTGGCAAAATTGGCTTGACTCGTTGGGTCAATCTATTTGACCCGCTTTTTTTGGCAGGTTGGGTTGAGAGTGGGTCAGTCCAGCCCAACCCATATTTTGACGGGTTAATAGCGGGTTGGCCTGTCCCGCCCCGCCAACCCATATTCCCTATCCTAATGAGATTTCAAAGTTGATGATGGTAGTGGTAATGGAAAAAATGATGCATCTTCCTCCAAGAAAAGTATCTAATGTTTCGAACTAAGACCTTCAGAACTTAAAAGCTTTGAACTAAGACTACGTTATTGTGAGATCGTTGGACTTTGATTTGTGTTTTGTTGTTTTAAAAGACATTTATGAGTTGTGATGATTGTGAAATTTTGCAACCTGTGAGTTGGTTATGAATTTCTAGTTTTTATTCTTAGTGTAATTGTGGAATTGATTCTTAATGTGAAATTACGTTGAGTTTTTTACTATTTATTATTATCTAGTTGAGATGAATCAAAACTCAATGATAAGACCGACATAAAACAAAGAAATAGGGGGCAACCACATCTTCTTGTTTAATTCAATGTTAGTGTGGTAGTCTTGCTAATTGTACATTTTGACTTTTTTTTCTCATTGCACAAAGAAATGAGAGCAACATTTTTATCTTTTTCCTCATTGCATAACCTTTTTTTTCCCCTAAATTCTTAAAGTGAGCTAGCCTGCCAACCCGCTAGCCCGCCAAATTATGGGTTGGGTTGAGACTTTCAATCCAAATACTAAAGTGGGTCAGCCCAACTCAACCCGTATTTTGACGGGCCAATGACAAGTCGGGCTGAACCCGCCCGGCCAACCCATATTGCCACCCCTATCTAGGACCACAAACGTGACCGATGGTAATATATTTTCACATTGACTATGTGATTTGTAGCGGCAACTCTAAAACAGACACAAACTTATCTATCTGTGGAATGAATTTATCCGGGACTGTAATGTAAAATGTAGATGAAGATAAGCTAGTCTCAGGCCCAAACATAAGGCCCAAACACGAGGCGCATACAAAAAAGCCCATCACGAAAGCCCACTTTTTTTGTGTGTAGTTTAGTTTAGTTTCTGGTTCTTAACGTGTTTCAGTTGATTGACATTGACTTGCACGATAATGCCAGAAAATTTGACGGTGGACGCAACGAAATAGAAAAAGGAAAAAAAACAACGATTTTCCATTTTCATTCAAAACTCCATTCTCAGCACAAGAATTGCATTCCCCTTCTTCTTCTTCTTCTTCTCTCTCTGTTGAACATGGGCAAGATCACTTCTTTCAAACACGAATTCTCACTCGGTTTGTTCGTTCTCCCTTGAATTCCAAATTTCTCAAATTTCATTCTCAAATATGCAATTTTATCACGTTATAGATTATAATATTAAATTGTATTGTTGTTTGATTGGGAGCAGAAGAACGGCGCAAGGAATCGGAAAGCATCATAGTCAAATACCCTGATCGAATTCCTGTATGACTTTTTTTTTTTAATTTCATTTTCTGATGTGATAGTTCACAATGGGTTTTGATTGATGTGTGTTTAGAACTTAAACTTTCACACAAAAATAGAAAGAAAAATAAAATTGAAATGAACTCTTGAGGTGTCTGATGACTATTTTATCATCATGCATTATGTGTTGCAGGTAATTATTGAGAGATATTCTAGGACAGACCTTCCTGAATTGGACAAGAAGAAGTAAGTGTCCACTTTACATTTGATACTATGTTTGGATCAGCTGCTCTTTCATCAGAATCAATTATAAAATCCAGAAGCTATTAACAGAAGCTTCTCCCTAGAATTGATTTGGGTTTTAAAATCAATTATAGAAGACTTCCCAAACAAGCACTAAATCTATATATGCACAGCCTTTACATGTTCTGCCAAAAATTCCATTCTTTGCTTTAACAAATAACTTTTAAGAATAGTAACATCTTGATTATATTTATATGCTTTTAGGTAAAAGAGGTTGCTATTTTGGTGTAATGCTTTTAATGAACACTTCATTTGCCAATTTTTTAAACAGATATTTGCCTTGCCTTCATTGATTTTGACTATTGTTTTCTGATCCTTTTCAGTTTTACTACTGTAATATGATTGAATAATAATGCATCATTGAATTCCTAATTTTCCACTTACTGCAATAAGATTGAGTAATAATGCACCATTGAATCCCAAATTGTGACTAGTTAAATGAAATTTGAATGTCTATATAGTCGTGAAGGGCCTAATCTCCTCTTGTATTTTTTTTTTTAAATCCTTCTTTAGATATTTGGTTCCTCGAGACATGTCTGTTGGGCAGTTTATTCACATTTTAAGTAGTAGGCTGTGTTTGACTCCTGGGAAAGCTCTGTTTATTTTTGTCAAGAACACGCTACCTCAGACTGGTAAACGCATCTTATCACTAAAATTTTGTTAAACTTCTCTGTTCATATATTAAAGCTAACATATATCTTGTCTGTGGCTTTCGTGATTCCATCCACAGCGAGTCTTATGAACTCCATCTACCAAACTTATAAGGATGATGATGGGTTTCTGTACATGTGTTACAGCAGTGAGAAAACATTTGGCTAACTTTGTTGTAAATGTTGATGTTGATTCCTGCAAGTACTTGCAAATTGTGAATTGTTCAGTATTTGTAATTCTCTTCAGTAAATAAATCTGTATGTATGACATGACACCGGAATCTCTCATGTAAATGATGATTTATCATATACATTGAATGAAGTGTACAATTTAATGATTAATGCAGCAATATCTGTTTCCATGTTAGGACTTGAAGACTTGCAATGCCAGTGTTCATTTAGCATTTACAGATACACATTTAAACTTATAATGTTAGTTGTAGAAGACTTATAAACAGTCTCATGATCATGACAATGCATCAACCACCCCAAGTATTGTAACCTCTGCCTCTACCAAGCAACTGTCCTTCACCAAATACCCCAAATTCTGACTGGTGAAATTACTGAGTGAAATAAATCTGGATGCTCCATTTTCATGGCTTGAGCCACTAAACCAGTAGTTAGCTGCAAGTGGGTAACGAAAAAGAAACTGATAGTTATTGAATTGAAAAATGTTGCCCATAATGTTTATTCACTCAAATATCATTTTGTGTCTCTGGCTTTTTTTCTTGAAGAAATGCACCTCATAAAAGTGTATCAAGCTTTACCTTTTCCAGAATGATGTTTTGCTTGCTTCTGGTCTAGTATTCGTAATATTATCTGGGCATATATTTTGGAATAAGGAGAAAGGGATGTTGTGTTAGCCAAGGCTAGATAAAGAGAAAGATAACTTCCCAATTCAGCTTCTTTTCCATTGGGATATAGTTTTATCTTCCTGTAAAAAAAACCAATGAGTAAATTGTCAAGTTTTCTGCTATATGTTGTAAAGCAAAAGTTATGCACTCTGGTTAGGTTCAAGCACACTTTGAAATCAGAAGTCCTTTGAGTGAATTAAACTTGTTAAAGTTTCTTCAACAATGTTTAGCAATTAATCTTTTTTGGTAGTTATGGATTCTTCATAAGTCCTTTGAGTGAATTAAACTTGTTAAAGATTGCATCTATCAAGTTTTGAAACATAGCAAAGTTAATTATTTGTACCATTTGTAGTTTCCAGCACTGAATGTTTTGGAGTCATAACATTCTGAATCCAATTTTGAGAAGTTTTTAATCTCCCAAACGTGCTTGTAGGCAACGACATCCTTCATCATTATCAATGATTCTCCTTTGCCTGTGCTTCTTTCCTTGCACACAAACACTTGTGCTCCAAGTGCACATGTATCATCCACAAGAAAACCTTTAGAGCTATTGTTGAAATCTTTGAGAGGAATAAATTGATCAAATCCCCATTCAACTTTCACTTTGTGAAATCTCTTCTCCTTTCTCTTGGCATCTATAAAATGCAGTATAGTAAAAATGGTAAGGGACACCACTGAACTATCTTAGAAGCACAAATTACTTAATCAGTGTTTTCACGCACTTGTTAGCTTTCACCATAGAATAAATACCTTGGACAACTAGGAAGTTGTCATTGTTCTGATCATGCAAAAGTAATTGAAAATTGACATAGATTTCCCAACCAGGATGAAGTGAACTTGATTCCTCCAATGCCAAGTACAATGAAATGTGGTCCTTTACATTTTTCCTCTTGTTCCCACTTGGGTACAAAACTAACTTCCTGCTAGGGCAAGCATATATAATATTTAATATAATATATAATTCACTCTAGAGTAGAGACCAAACTAAGATCTGTGACCTATTTCATTGAGATTATTATCAACAAGAACATATAAACGTATGTGTACCATTTGTAGCCTCCAGCTTCAAAAATCCCTGATTCATATCTCTCTATAGAACTCTTAGTGAGGAATGAAAATGACTGTATTTTCATTACGTAATGAGCTGGTAGATCTTCTACTATAGATCTAGAAATGCCTGCGATTTAATAAGTAAATCACAAAGAATCAGCAAAAAAGAAAAATGCCATGATGCATATTCTTTTGTTCAAGGCATATGCTCTCCATGAGTTATTTTTCTTTAAAAAGCTAATCATTATTCTATTTATCAACATCTCCCCGTCCTTTTGGACCCCATAAAATCATATGGTTTAATTATAACTTTTCCCCCTACAATTGGTTTAACTATTCAAACAGTTTTGGATATAATGAAAGGCATTAGTGATAAAAAAAGTTAATAAAGAAAACTAATGATTGGTGATCATCAATAATAAGCAAAATGTAATTTTGTTATAAGAAGTAAGTCTTGCTCTTAGACCCATCAAAATCCCATAACTAGCCAGGTTTATTGACTGTACATTTTATGTGTTATAGATTCATACATGCCAAAATAATTATGAAGACACACATGACAACTTATTTATAAGATACTTCCCAAGAAAGAAGGGAGGGGGGACAAACCATCTTGGCTATCCATGGGTAGATGTAGGATATGGCAATGAAATAGTAAATGGCGGCTATTTTATGTCACTGTTTTCAGAGTTTTAGATGTTATTTATATGGTTAGATAAGGTTTTATATCCTTATCCTTTTCTTGAGGAAAAGTGTAGCTAGTCTAGGGAATTAGGTATATATTCTATGCTTTTAGCATGAATGGAAGCAAAAAGGTTCAATATGAATTTTTAAGTGTAATTTGTCCTACTATGAGGATTGATTTCTCGGTTGGGACTTGGGATGTACTTAGCTTCAAATTGTATGTGAAGAAATCTTAACTTGCAAAATCACATTGCTTTTATTATAGTTCAAACGTGTGCCAGAAAATTGTTTGTCGGATCTGGTTACAAGAGAACCTTTTTTTTAATAACTATTTTTATATTGCTTCACATGGAATTATATCCCTGTGAAGTTGACATATGGGTAAAAGAAATAAAAGTATGAGAATTTCGTAAAAATATAAATAATAAAATACAAATATATTTTAAAAATTATTAAATTTTATTTTTAAAGTTTTTTTTATGCTTCGGAAAATTCCAACAAAAGAAAAATAAGAATAAGAAACTAATATGAATTCTTTCAGAAGAAGAGTCTCTAAATTAAGCTGGGGAACATCAATGAAACGGGTATCAAGGATGAGTGTAAAATCTCTCATTCTAACTAAGAAGTCCGGAGGAGCATTACATTCATGGCGCACCAATTTGAGCAAAATACTCCAATTCATCTTAAGCATCGCCTTCATGATGCTGTATGTTCATATTCCAGACACCGCATTAGCCTCCATGACCTGATTCATGAGAATAAATGGTCCTTTCATAAGAATAAGAATCATTAATTAAAGTTTTAAAAATAATTTAACTATAAAAATAGTATATATATATATATATTTTGGTACATCGGAAAACATTTAAATTCCCCTTCCAGTGATTGATCCCTAAACCTTCCTCTCCCCAACTCATATGTCCACAGCTCTTACCACTTGAGTTATCTTTCGACATAAATAATATCTATTGATAACACGAGCAAATAGTTTTTTTTTGTATGAAGTATCTTTTTTTTGGTTGGAAATATAAAGTATCATGAACATTTAATTTTTTTTTTCAAACCAGACGAGCCACAGTTAACTTGGGCCAGCAGTGAAAACCCAAGTAATTGGTTGAAGCCCAGACCTTGCAGAGTTGTTTCTTCCTCCTCCTGCTTCTTCTTCTTCTCCTAACGATTTCTCCCTCATCAGTTTCATACTCTCTCTTTCAAGGTAATTTCCATATCAGCATAGATTGATCTTAAGATTCTGTTTGCGAACATGGATGGTGAATTGCCGAGTATAAAGAAGTGGAACATTCTGTATCCTGTTTACATAAATTCCAAAAAGACTGTTGCTGATGGAAGGCGAATTGCCATCTCCAAAGCTTGCGAAAACCCTACCTGCGCTGAAATTGGGGATTGCTGCAACTTTCTCAAGCTTCCATTTGCAATTGAGGTATTATCATTTCCAAATGATCTCCCATTTTTAACGCTAATGATTGATCTTTTTTGAAATTCTACTTCATTAGTTGAAATTGTATTTGTTGATTTGCACGACAGATAGATAAAGCTTACCCTCGTGATTTCATGCAAAGAGGCCGAGTCAGGTTCTTGCTCAAAAAGGAAGATGGAACTCTCTATAATTCAGACATTGCATCCAGTAAGATTCCCAATTTAAATTTGTAATTTTTTTTAGACTTTCAATCTAAATCACTTTAATGGTAGTACTTGGATATGGTTTTCATTCATCTAATACCTCAATGGGTGAAGCTGGACCCTGCACCTGCAGCATGTGTGTGTCTTTGATAATAATAACTTAACAAGCATGGATAGGATCATAGGATAGGAATGTAGTTATTAAACATTGTCGACAGCCTTAGGAGGAGGAGGCCACCACATTTCCATCTCATGCTCACTAGCCAGAATAATACTGCTGTAAAGTACAATTGTTAGTGTCATGATGTGAAGTTGGCATCATTTAGCTTTTGGGTTGGTACTTAGTCGCTAAAACAAATTGATTTGTGTGCTTGTAAAAATTCACCTACGCTTAGTCAAGAATCTGGCTTTATGTCAAGAATCAAGATACCTTTTATCTATCAATTACATGTATGGCATATGGTGTGGAGTTGAACCAGCCTCTCTACCAGCAGTATTTAGCATATACCATTTTTATGGCTCTAGACAGTGATTGGGATTCGGGACCGGTCACTACAAAGTGGCGTGGATATAGAGGAGTATTGGTACTACAAATATAGGTTTGGGTAGAATTAGGAGTTAGACTGGTTTTGGTCTTATGTCATTTAATTTATGCATAAAAACCGTGTTACAAGATTGAGAAAAAAGTGATGTACTCATATAGATGAAGCTTAAAAGCCTGCAATAAAACTTTAAATTGATAAATTGCAAATATTCTCTTTGCCATGAATATAAAAAATTGAAATGCAATATGTGCTGTTTGTATAATTTAGCGCTACTTAATCAGTGGCTTTATGCTCAGTCTTCTTATTAGGGGGGCACTATGTAGGAAGAACCTATTGCTAGCATTGTGAGATAATATTTATATCATGAGCTTATTAAAACCAGATTCTCATGCACTCTCCCAAGTTCCAACTGATTGGGCTGGTACTTTTATTTTCTAGTTGATTAAGGTTAAAGGTCTTTCTGATTTGGCTACAGGAGTATGTTGCTAGGAAAAAGAATCAAAGAAAGAATAAAGAATAATTAATATGGAACTGTGATTAAAATCAAAAGAGAGGGAGAGGAGAGAAAGTCTTCGAAACTCTTTCTTAACCGTAACTCCACAATCAAATGTAATGTTACTTGAAATAATATTCAAATTGACAGTGAGTGTTTTTCCTCTCTTTCAAGTTAGAGTTTGCCTTGCTTTAGTGAGTTTGGTGAAAAGCAGATGTTGCTAATAGGAAGAACCTTATTCAGTTAATATTGTGGACTAGTGTGTAACAGTTGAAAATTTTACATGTGTTGATTCTAAGATATAGTTGCATTTCGACTATCATGCATGGTATCTTTGGTATATCATGATATTTTGGACACTGTTGAGGGCTGATATACATATTCTAAAATATTGTAGATGTTCTAAAAAGTGTGTTGAATGAGGTTTAATGATGGTGGCTTCTTTTTTTAACGCCTCTGACAACAGAGACGAAAGCAATTAATCCCTTTGCAAGCATCACATATCAAAAGGATTAGAAAATTGTTTTCTTGTAGTTATTTTCGGTAAGTTGCATATAGTATAATGTATGTCTGAAAATATCTCATGTCATCAGTTTTGTTGTGATTGTTTTGCAGGAAAGCAACTGATGCTTCGCATTGCAGAGATGGTGCCAAGACATCATGGAAGGGCTAAGAAGCAGGAAACTGCATCAGCATCTACATCAACATCAACTGCTGGAACTTCGAACAAGTCTGGGAAAGGAGGAAAAAAGAGGAGATAACTATGTGTTTGAATAATTGTCCTAACATGTTGATACCTGAGTGTCTTGCTTCCCGGATATATTATTTCTTGTAATTTATGCCAACTAAATTCAAGATTTTCTTGCAATTGGGATTTTACGTTATGCTTAGAGGAGGGGTGATGGAGGAAATCATAAGTATTGTTTTGTTTACATAGAACGAAGCAAATTAAATTTTAATCACAATCACGGGAGGAAAGAAACAATAATAGCAAGACAACACCATATCACAATAGTCAAATTTCACTACGATATGTACAATTCAGGTACGAAGATGTTGATCTTCTGAGGTGTGGTGGTGTGGAAGAGACGAACGACAAAGGTCGAGGTCCTCTCATGGAGGTTCTAAGGTGGAGGACAGTTCGAAAGAGAATTCTATAAAATCAAAATTGCAATCTAGTAAAAAACAATCATTAACTAAAGTGTGAGCATATGAAGACCCATGCTTAGCCTTTATCCAAATCTCATAAATCTTTAGGTAGTCTACAAACTTATCGAAAACATAATAAATCCATTTAACTCTTAATTTTATTTGAACTTTAAACTCTGTATAAATTTTATAAGGTAACTAATTTGAATGTCAGAATTTAATTCAAAAAATAAACCTGAAATAATATTCATTGTATGTTTTTTTAATGTTTAGATAAAAATAATGAAATATGAAAACTCTTAATTTTTAAGAAATCGCATAATTATAATTGGGGTTAAATAGTCACTACAAAATAGGAGTAAATTGAATTTGCTCATTTTTTTTAAAATAGCTTTTAGTCACCAATATTATTAAAATATGTGAAATTAGTTCTTATCATCGTATTTTTGTAGTGGTTTTTGTATATTAACAGCAATTTTTAACCGCCACAATTAATTTATTTTTTACTAAGTAGCGGTTTAAACCGCTACAAAATGATCTGAGAGACTAATTTTATTAATTTTAAAAACTAAAAACTATGAAATATTTTTAGAGGGATTAAATCCAATTTACATTTATTTTATCGCGGGTAAAAACATATTTAACCTTATAATTATTTAAAATAATTCCAAGTAAGGATAGTACTACAAGATAAGAGTAGACAAAAAGACTGAGTCATCCTAAGCACGGTTGCGTAGACAAAGCCCAGCCAGCGTTGGCTCATTCGAAAGAAACAACAAATGCCACGTGGACAAGTACATGAGAACACGTGGACTTTCACTCTCTCTCTCCTTTTAGAGTGCTTTTCACGCGCCACCACTTTCCCCTCCTTATTCTCTCTGAGAAGAGAAGACTGATTGATTTCATTTCCTTTCCCTTCAATGTCACACGTTATTGCTTGATCATGTCTGAGACCAGAAACTACAATCCAAACCAACAATTAGGTTAGTAACTGTGCTTCAGTGCTCTTTTTTTCTTCAGTTTCTTAGTGGTTTCAATTGGAAGTTTTAATTCTGCATAAAAACACGTACATGCATGTGTTACTGCCTGTGATTGGCTTCATTTTTGTATTGGTTTACTTGTTTCAATCATGTCATGTTGTGGATTAGGTTTATATATTTGAACTGATGAATGTGCCAATTGAATCAGTGCATTGTTTGTGTAGTGTCATATATTTATTTAAAACTTTTGTTTCATCTTTGCGAGTTTACTATTCAAATACAGTAATCTGTTCGAGTTTGGTTTTGAATTTGTTCTTATGTATGTGTAACCCTTTGGATGATTCCTGGAATTTGACAGAGCTTGAAGAGATACTACAAGAAGCAAAGCAGCGTTGGCTTCGACCTGCTGAAATATGCGAGATACTTCGCAATTATCAGACGTTTGAATTAACATCTGGTCCACCTGTTAGGCCTACCGGTAATGTTCATTTTCTTCCCTGAAGTTTATGCCTTTCTTGGCTATGGCTTTTTGGCTACACTCAAGGAAAGGGAATACACTTTCCTGGATTTGGGGCTTGGTGGGTTACAAATTGGTGAACAAACTCACACACCCCACAGCCTTTTGATTCCTTTATCTAAGGGTATTTGTTATTGCTATAGCGCGCGATGATATCAAATATTGAACAAGTCACACTTCATAATCTGGAATTTACTTGTCCTGTTTGTCATTCATCTGAGATGGAGAAAAGTCATAATTGAACTCAAGTAGTCCACCAAAACCCCAAGAGAAAGGCCTAATCTTTATACATGCCTCTAACTACAATACACATGCTTGGTAGGAAGGTGGAGTATTAATTTTGACCTAATTTGTTATTCTTTGTATCCAGCTGGATCAGTATTCTTATTTGATCGAAAAGCACTTCGTTACTTTCGCAAGGATGGTCATCGGTGGAGGAAGAAAAAAGATGGGAAGACCATAAGAGAAGCTCATGAAAAGTTGAAGGTGCGCTGCTGTCCATTTTATTAGTTGTAAGTTTCACTTTTTTAAATCATTATTTTAATTGAACCTATTACATGGATGATAAGTTGAAGGTGTTGGAATAGCCTCATATAATGGATACACTTAACATTCCTGTTCTTTTCCACATAAGACCATGGTTATATATTAGGAGCATGACTGGTTGTACTTGTATAAGCATGTAGCTTCAGGGTGCCATTTTCCCCTAAATTTAGTTTTATAATTATTCTCATTATCTGCCTAATTATTTGGCTATATTGTTGTGTGTAGGCTGGTAGTGTGGATGTCTTGCATTGTTACTATGCCCATGGTGAGGATAATGAAAACTTTCAACGGAGAAGTTATTGGATGCTTGATGAGTGAGTTTTTGTCATCCTGTTGACTTTAGGATCTGTAGTTCCTATCTTTGATTTTTTTAGAGAATATTCAGGATGGTCATATAATAAAAATAACAACCACTACAAAGTACAAACAATCTTTTCATACTAGGTGGGGTGGCTACGTGAATCAAAAGTCACCATAATGTCTGGTCATGTATTAAGTTCAAAGATAGACCATTTACCTCTCAAACTCTCTTAATGTCATGGATCATATTCTACATAGTTTTTATAATAAAAAAAATAAAATACTAATTTATGACCATTTTTATGATTTAACTAATTAACAAAGATGTCATTTTATAAGTTGATGAAAAGTCAACATTATTATTAATAAATGTTTAATTTATAAATAGTATAAACTAAAAAATTGCTTTCCTAAGTGTGGCTAGCCTTCATCTAAACCATTTTGATCTGCAAGCTAAATAGACTACACACCATGCAGGCCCTCATTTTAATGGGCTCATGACTCATCACTTGAAGGATATGCTCTGCATAACCATACAGTTTGTTCCACGACTCCAGGCCCGTTTAATAGTGTTAGATTGATAACTTTTCTTTCATCGTGATCATTGTTTTGGTTGCAGGCAGCTAGAGCACATTGTCCTGGTGCATTATCGAGAAACTAAAGAGGTTTGCATTTGTTCTTCTCTTAAACTTTTTTTCTTCTATACCATTTAAAATTATTTCGATATGATGTTGTTATATTGAATCAGTATCCATGTTAATCGATTAGTATTAAGCATGACTATGCTGATTTTCTTTCTGCTATCTTTCCTCCTAGTGTGTTCATAATGAACTGCTTTTATGGGCTGTGACCATTGTGAATACTGACTATAGTTTGACCTGCCAATGGATCTTCTGATCTTATTGTTGTTTGTCAATTGTGCTTGTTTAAGCGGTTTGTTGCTATATTATTTCATGTTTCACACTTAACAGGGCTGCAAGTCTGGCATCACACATTTGCCTGTAGTTCCAGCAACCTTGGTTGGGAGCTCTCAAAGTAGTTCAGTGCCTTCCTGTAACAATATAAACTCACCAACATGTGTTGTTCAAACATCTTTGACACCAAGTGCAAATAAAGATGATCTGAACGGACAAGCTTCAGAGTATGAGGATGACAACTTACTGAATGGTCCTCAAGCCTCTTCTCATGCTCAACCTATCAGCAATTCCATGCCACACAGTGCTTCACAGCTTGCACATGAAGCCACTGGTAAGTTGAATGAATTATAGGCATAAAATTCATTCAAGTTGTGAGGAATTATGAAATTAAATAGGAATATGTTTGTTGTCAATTCTCTAAAGTGTTAATTTCACTGCAAGAAGCTCCCCAGTGCCACGACTGCTGTCATGACAAAGAAGCAATTATGCACGTTTTCAAATTTATGGTTTTATGTTACTGACCTTTCATAATGCTTTTTTACAGAATAGCATGCATCACTATATTCGTGGAATTATTTTCATTTACTATTTTAAAACTATTGCCTTTCCCTTAACTTTGTAAAGTAAATTTAACCTTTTGACATGTTGATCTATTTCAATTCATCTTGGGACACAATCATTCTTTTGTTTTTTTTATTAGTCAAGTGAAGTCTTTAGTGACGAAGACAATGATCATTGCCTTGTTCCTCCCTCGCTCTTATGCCTTTAACTGTATTTGTTTATTTGGCCCATGGCTGTTTATAATGGCAGTTAGATTTTTGAATATGTGATTTTTAATTTTTTTAATTTAGGGCTTTCTGATTCATTGAGGAATCCCATAATGTCATCGTGGACATCTTCTCTCACAAGCTTTTCTCGTGGTACTGGCTTATCTCCCTTGGGATTAATTCAGAATTCAAGCCGAAACACAGTTAATATCCATGACAAACAACTTCATGTTGAAGGATCGTTTGATGGGCCGGAAGCTGACTTCACTGTTCTTAAACTTGGCAATTCAAGGGTAGATGCAGTCTGCAAAATGCAAGATAACATGATTTCCAAAGATAGGGTCATCACTGGTGGGTATATCCAGCCAGTTACAGGAGCTTCAAAAACTGTTAATCAGGTGTGGTAATTGCAATTATCAATAAACTTTAAACCTTGACGCATGTCTTCTTGACTTTCTTTTACCATTCTTTATTACGATATTATCTTTATAGCATCGAGTTCAAGGAGAGCTATGCACCTGAGTATGAAGCAGAAATCCTTAACAGTAGTAAAAATTCACTTTTTTAGTCAATTCATCTCAAGTGCATGTAAACAAATTAATAATTATTTTATGATCTTGAGGTCTTTGTTGTTCATGACTTTCATGCTTGATAAGACGACTAACTCATCCTGTGATCTTCTGGATTTTTCTTATGCAATCGTGTTCATGTGTTCTATTTATAGTTTACTAGTCATGACTCATGATGCTTCCTCCATGCGAGTTCTTTTTACATTGTGGCAGGTAGAAAAGGAGCATGATCTAGGTTCAATTCTTGCCCAATTCCATGATCATACTGATCATCTAGTTGTTGCAACTACTTCCAACCCAGCTGAGCAGAAACTTCAAGATGGTGGTATCAACAAAGATGAGTCAGAACATGCTGAATCTGGGGAATTGAAAAAGCTCGATAGTTTTGGAAGGTGGATGGATAAGGAGATTGGTGGAGACTGTGATAATTCCTTGATGGCTTCTGATTCTGGCAATTATTGGAGTACACTTGATGCTCATGATAAGGATAAAGAGGTGTCTAGTTTTCACCACATGCAGTTGGAAATGGATTCATTAGGCCCTTCTCTTTCCCAAGAACAACTATTCAGTATCCATGACTTTTCTCCGGATTGGGCATATGCTGGGGTTAGAACAAAGGTGTGTGCCTTTATCCAGTAACATACTGAAACATTTATGTATTTGTATGAATTCACTTTATAGAATCTGGTTTTGATCTATTTCTTCCTTCTGTGAAAGGTTTTAATAGTTGGAACATTTCTGGGGAGTAATAAACTTTCTAGTGAGGCAAAATGGGGATGTATGTTTGGTGAAATTGAGGTTTCTGCTGAAGTTTTGGCAGAGAATGTCATACGGTGTCAGACTCCTTTGCATTCACCTGGTCATGTCCCATTCTATATTACCTGCAGCAATAGACTAGCCTGCAGCGAGGTCAGGGAATTTGAATATCATGAAAATCCATATCCAACTAAGTTCGTAGGTCCTGTAGGTATTAGAATCTCACCAGACAAAGAGGTACAACTTCAAACACGACTTCTTAAACTAATAGAAGTAGGACCTGACAAGAGGTGGTTGAAGTGCTCAGTTCCTGAATGTGAAAAATGTAAACTTAAGGGAATAATGTATTCCATGAGAGATGATAGTGGAGTATTTGAAGAAACTTCCCAGATTGATGGACATGATCACATAAACCCTAGAGATAGACTGTTTCAGAGATTAATGAGAGACAAGCTTTGTGAGTGGTTGGTATTTAACGGTCATCGAAGAGGAAAAGGACCACATGTATTGGATAATGAAGGCCAAGGAGTAATACATTTGGCAGCTGCTCTTGGTTATGTATGGGCTATGGGCCCTTTAGTTGCTTCTGGTATCAGTCCTAACTTTAGAGATGCTCATGGAAGAACAGGACTTCACTGGGCATCATATTTTGGGAGGTCAGATTGAGACTTTACTTTATGAGCTTTCTGTGTTATGTCCAATATTTATATGGCTTACTGTTCACCTTAAAATGTGTATTATTTAGGGTTTGTTTCATCCCTGTATCATTGCATTTCTATTTACTCTTCAGAGGAATGAAATTCTTTTGTATATGCAACATGTGAATCTTGCTTTTCAATGCTTAAATTTCTTTTTCATCTATACTGTAAATTCATATGCCATGTGTCACGTTGTTGGGGATGATTCTCATTATATATTGTTTTTGTGCTCTTAGATTTGAATTTTATGTCTCTATTTTTTAATTGTTGACTCAGTATCTTATGGGCTAAATATATTAATTGTAACTTTGTTTTATGTTCCCTCCTCTTCAGAGAAGAAACTGTGATTGTGCTACTGAAATTAGGTGCAGCCCCAGGTGCAGTTCAGGATCCAACATCAGCATTTCCACGAGGACATACAGCAGCCGATTTAGCTTCAAGTAGAGGACATAAAGGCATTGCCGGGTATTTGGCTGAGACAGATCTGACAAGTCAATTATCTATATTGACTGTCAATGATAATGAAATGTACAACATTGTCACAACCACAGCAGCCGACAATGCTTTTGAGTCTGCAGAAGGTGACTCGTCAAATATGACAATGGATGAGCAGCATTGTATGAAAGAATCACTTGCTGCTTTTCGAAAATCAGCTCATGCAGCTGCTTCAATCCAAGCAGCCTTTAGGGCAAGATCATTTTGTCAGAGACAATTAGCCAAAAGTAGCATTGATAGTTCTGAAGCAGTACTTGACCTGGTTGCTGATTCTTTGAACAAGGTTCAGAATATGGGTCACTTTGAGGATTATTTGCATTTTGCAGCTTTAAGGATTCAAAAGAGATATCGCGGGTGGAAAGGAAGAAAAGATTTCTTGAAAATACGCAACCGCATCATAAGAATTCAGGTATTTGTGCACATATGGTGTATTAGTTTCTGCCTATGTGTTGTGTTCCAGTTTTCATTTTACTTGACATTCTGTTTCTCAATTTATTTTATTGGCCTATAATGGAAGTTTTTTCACACCCTCTTTTTAACTTGTTCTTAGGCTCATATTAGAGGACGCCAAGTTCGCAAGCAGTACAAGAAAGTTATTTGGTCTGTTAGCATAGTGGAAAAGGCAATTCTGCGCTGGAGACGGAAAGGAGCTGGTCTGCGAGGATTCCGGATTGGGCAGCCATTCGGCGTCGTGGGAAAAGATGCTGAGAAAAGTGATGAATATGAATTTCTTAGCCTTGGACGGAGACAGAAATCAGATGATGTAAAGAAAGCTCTGGATAGAGTGAAGTCCATGGTTCGAAGCCCAGAGGCACGCGATCAATATATGAGGCTGATCATGAAATATCATAATTCTAAGGTTGTCACTACTTAGGACCTATTTGATTACTGCTTTGTAAAACAGTTTAGCTTTTCAAAGTAGAAAAAAAAAAACTCGTGTGGTATGAAATATTTTTAAAATTGTTCGTCAAAATGGTTCTTATTTTAGGTTTTTAAAACTATAATCTTGTCTTAAAACAATCTCAGACGTTTTCTGTTATCACAGATTTTTTTACTTTGTAAAACATATCGTTTAAACAGTTTTTTTCCTTCTCTATTTTAGAAAAGTAGATTTGATTTTTTTTTTCTAAAAATAGTTTTTATGTTCAGAAAACTCGTAAGGGAATCAAACAAGCTCTTAATTTCTTTTGTGGGGGCATACTTTCTGTACCATTGATATACAGGTGGCTAAGTTTTGCCAGTTTTCACCCATTGAAAGCAAAACTGATAGTTCTGTCTGGGTGCTTGTTTTGGCATACCATTGAACAGGTTGATGACAGTGGAAGCAGTTGATCACAGCATGTTGATAGAGTCTGAAGGAAAAGAAGAGATTAACACGGGTAGCACTTTTTTTAACACTTAATACTAAAAGTCTTACAGGTATGCCTTTTTACGTAAGTAGTATCTAACATGATTTCTAGTTTCTATTGAAGTTCTGTTAATTCGATAGGTAGAAGAAAAAATTAATGTAAAAGGAAGACGTGTATATTCCCTATCCCTTCTTTTATCAGTGAATAGTATTCAGCTCTAGTTGGAAAAGAGTTGAGATAATGTATAAGATATGGGTATTGAAACACTGCAAAAAGATGAGTTTTTTTTTCTTTCTATTCTCATAAGTTTTCCTTTTTTCCACACATAGCTGCTTAGCATATAATGAATTTGCATACGAGAAAAAGTTCAGTGTATACTATTAATCAAGTGGATTAAGATTATGTTTAAAAAATAGGGTTGAAACGTCAGTTTTTATTTAACTGAACTGTTTCTCAAACACACTAAATCGTTTGCATAGCTGTTCAAAGTTGAAGATGTTAAACGATGGAAAACCTCGCACATATCAACTGAAAACTTGAACAAGTTCAAGGCAAAGGGAAAATGGAATCAATTATACATACAAAGTTCAAGGCAAAGGGCAACTAAAATAACAACAAATTGGCATATGCCAACATTTTCTTTTTTGAGAAATTTATGCTTTCATTTTCTACAAGACGTGTAATCAATTATACATACAATTAACGGGGATCTATACAGTTTACATCAAATCCCACACTGCACCAGACACCAAAAAAACTTGGTCGTTGCTTGTTAGCCGTGTGAATTATTACCAGCAGCTTTGCGATACTGAGCAAGCTCGTTATTAACACGAGAAAGTCGTTCAGCTTGTGTCAACCTCCTACTGTATCCAACGTTACCCAAATTTACAGCGCCATTATCCTGTAATCCACAAAAAATAAAAAGGTATTACGTGAGAAGGAAAAGATCACACCTTAGTCTTTTTTCTCTTTTATCTTAATGCTATCTATTTTTTCTTTCTATCTCTCTCTTCTTTTCTCATCACATCTCTCATTTTTCTCTTTTATTTCTTTCTCAGTAGAGGGGGGAGTAGGAAGATAGCAGACATGCCTTAGTCTTTGACGACTGCCGGGCTTGTTGAGTATGTCGTGTCCCGAGTACTGTTTTTACCATGTCATCCAATTCTGCAACCTTCTTCATGAGATTGGTTTTGTCCATCTACAAGAAGAGGCAGAGCAAACCCTTAACAGCAAGTTTTGAATTCTGGTTGGAAACTGGGATCACAATTATGTATTAATGGCCTACCTTCAACATTTCATTTTGTGCAGAAAGCAACTGATCTCGCTCTTGGAGTTGCTGCACTGCTATCTGAGTAGCTAGCACGTCTGCCTCTTTCGCTTTCAGCTCCGACACGCAGCTGAATCAAATTAAATGTAGTTAGAATAACGGAAAGTGGTTATGTTTTGTTAGTTAAAACAAAAACTTTTCATATTGGTTATGTTTTGTTAGTGCAAATGGATGTTTATACGCACAGAAAGACAAAGTGAACAAAACTTTTCTTATGATCAACATTGTATCCAATGTGAAATATCCTGTTATCAACATTGTGCTGACAGTTCAGGAACTATTTTATTGAAAGATACAAAACCAGCATAACAGCTGTTTATGCTAGTCTCAAATCTTTTTCAATATCCCCCCACACACGGTTAACGAAAGAAGTTAAAATATGATATAGAACTACGAAATCATGAGATATTACAAATTGAAGAGAATTAATTAGAACATATAATAACGCATGGAAAAAGACTGATTTGGAAGTATACTAACCTTTCTCTTTCTTCAATGAGATTACTTAGCTGCACCCTCAGGTCGAGGTTCTCTTTTTCCTAATGAGAAAGAAACGGTAAATAAGATAGACACATAATAAAATATATAGTACACTGTAATTTTGGCACCGAGTACCTTTGCAAAGAACTCTTCTCTTTGTTGGTTAGCTTCCTCCACTAACTTCACAATTTGGTTTTGGTCTATCAAATTCTAAAATATAGCAAAGCATGCATGGCAATGAGAAAATTGGGAGAAAACCGTACCCATGAAATTTCACAATTTGAAAATGAATCTGAAACTTACTGCATAGCTTGTAATGTCCAATTTGACACCGAGAAGGTCCCGAATAACATCATGAGTCATGCTTTCAGTAGCAGCCAGCCTTGTTTGTAGCATGCATACCTGATCCAATATGTAAATTTTAAGTACATTATGTAATAAGTATTAACTAACTTTTTGTGCTAGTTCTTCTCACTACTATTAAAGAATCTAATATGAAAAGTGGTTGTTATTCCTACACCTAATCTTCTAAACGTAGCCAACACCTTAATTATTGGCTAAATCCTCTCTTTGAATATAAGCCTCATCCACTGATTGCACAACAATAATTTTCAATTTAAAGCGAATTGAGATTTACCACTTAAAGCAAATGGAGATTTAGTTTTGGTTTGGATGAATAACAACTAAACAACGTCCAACATGTCGATACTTGAAGCTTTCATTTTCAATTTTTCTTTTTCTTTCGATGCATTATCTAAAACCCTTATGAACATCACATGAAAACGATATCAATGTTTACTCTCCAAGCATCTTCAGTTCTACACCTAGGACAGAGACCATAAAAGATTAAAAACCTCCTTTTGTCGGCTAGCTGCTAGTGCTTCTAGTTCTTCCACTCGGAGCCTTGCCACCATCAATTCTTGATCTTTCTCATGATTCATCTGCTGAACAATATTTGAAATGCATCTGAATGGTGAGCTGGAACCTCTAGTCCTTGTTGAGTTTTTTTCAAATCTCTCTGATGTTGGTACCGCTGATGTTGAATATGGCATTTCTGTTTTAACTTCGTGGAACATGGACTCCAGGCACTTGTACTAACCAAGTAGGGAAGCAAAAAGATGGTAATGTAAGAACAACGGATAATACAGTTTCTGGTTTTTCAAAGGAAAATATTGTTAATCAGACCTGATCTTAACACAATGCAACCAAAAAACTAGTTGATAGAATACAACTTATTTTAAGGTGTATACCTTCTGTTGGTACTGTAATGCTTGGGCTTCAGCGTGCAATACAATTTCAGAGATGTACTCTCTACATTTTTTAATCTTCCAAAATATATACAAAATGTCAGACTTCAAGACTGAAAAATGAGTATCATGCTGACTTGATTTTAATGAAATGTCTCAGGAGTTGAGAATAATACCTCCTTATCCTGTTCTGCCTTTTCGTTTTCAAGAAGCTTTATACGATTCAGTGCCTCATGAAGTTCCTGTATTTTACTGGATTGTTGCCTGCATCAGGATTTTTAATATGACGGAAAGTGGAGAAAATTAATCAGAAACCAATTACAATAATAACAGCAGAAAGCCTCATCCCCAATAAATATGTCTGTATATAGATAAATCAGAAATCAATAAAACATGGAAAATAATCTTGACCAATTATAAGTGTACAAATTATTTTACACTGAATCTAAGACATCAGTAGACTAATCAGATTGTTAACAGAGTTGAATTCTTTCAATGTTTACGCATACAGTTGATCAAGAATAGATAGTCATACAAACCAACTATCAAGGAAAGGATAGCGTCCCCAACCTAGTTATCTGCTTGTCAGTTTGATCACTTGTACTGTCTGAATCTGCATTTTTTGGTAGATTCTCAACCAACAATAACCTCCCTCTGAAAGCTTGGAGTTCCATTTTTAGTGAATCATTAATTGAAAGATGTCTTCCTACCTCCTCATCCATTTCATAGACCTAAGAACAATGCAGTCTAGTCAGTAAAAAGCAAAAATGTAAATGAAAAGCACAATTATCTAACTGAGCCATCTTAACAAGCAAGCATGCTGGTAGTGGTACTGAGCATTAAGAATATTCACCTAGTCCCTACATCACCACACTTTCAATAACATCCCTAAGATTTCTGATACAACAAATCAATCATGCATGCAACTAACCTTTTTCTCTAAAACATTTATGGTAGATTCAAGCTCTTCAACAGAATGTTCCAGAATCTTAACTTCCTCCTCCTTTTGCTCAGCATAGAGCTTACTAGACTCTGACTCCTGCAAATGAACATCAGTTCCATAAAAGGTAGTTCCCCCAATAATAATTATTTGAAACTAGAAAGAACAACAATTGTCAGCATATAGATACCTCACGAGCTTCCATAGCAATAGCTTCCTTTTCATCAGCCAAGGAATAAGCCATCTCAAGCTTATCATTCAAGACACGAACTTCTTCATGAAGTTGGTCTCTCTCTATGATCAACTGATTTAGTTCATCCTCAATGCTTTCAAACAAGGAAAGTGATTGGTTTTCCAGTGAAGCTGTCAAATTAACAATTTCTTTTTCCAAGCCTTTAATGACCTCTTTGTATTCATCCAATTTCCCTTCAGCTTCAGTTTTGTTGGCACATAATTCATTCAGAAGCTCCCTTAAGTCTGCATTTTGATCAGAAAGGTTCTCATTTGTTTCTTTAGCAAGCTTAAGCTCATAGTTTGATGTAGTTAAGGCCTTTTCAGTGTCAGCAAGAGAACCTTCAAGTTTTCTATTTTGAACCAGTACATCATCAAGCTGACTTGATTTAATCTCTAGCTCATACCGAGCTTGCCGTAGGGAAAATATTAACTTCTCTGTCTGATCCTTAAAGTCCTTACTGTTAGAAGCTGATTCCTGCAGCAGCCTAAAGTCAAAAAGTAAACCCTCTAATAACTCTTGTTTCCTCTCTAGCTCTTCTCTAAGAGCCATATTTTCATGTAACACATTAACATCGGGAATGTCTGGATCCTGTTCCACAGTTTGGATTAACGTACACTGCTCTCTTTTCCCCCAACCTTCCTTATCCTTACTGATACTCATGACTGGCTTCGCAATACTTGAGCAAATTTTTGGCAAATTATGCAGCTCCCCTTGTTTGAATGATTGGCATCGCGATTCATGGTTTACCCTAAAGCGGGAAAATTTGCTGACAAGCTCTGTTAAACAGCAATTGTACAGAACAAAGGATGCAAACCCTTCATCCACAATCTGAGAGCATGTATCTTCTACTGATGACCTCAGGTTGTTCATAAAGCATAGTATCTCCTGCCACATGAGGAAAACATCAGAATATATTATTATGAATTTCTTCTCCACATCAGTTTGCATTTGCGAGAAACACTCTTCGAGGATAGAAATTGAACTTGTCATCTCTTTCAAGCTGAAATGGATGTAGTTGTTCAGTAATCGATTCTCTTCTTCTTTATGACATATTGAAGATTGTAGCTTTTGAATCTCTTCTTCGAAACCTGCTTTTTCAATCATTGACTTTTCACTAGCCTGCTTCCACATAGCACTCAACTGTTTTGATTCTTCAAATGCTTTCGTCAAAGCATTTAGAGTAAGATCTGCTTCCTTTACAGTTTCATGAGCTTCCATAAATTTTGTAAAGAAGCTATCATCAGGCTTAACATCTCTATAGCTGAATACCTGAGTCACAGATGCAGAATTAAAATATAAGAGACTTGATTTTATTCCTGACAAGCAAAACTTTGATCATTATAAAATAAGCAGTAAATTTTATAATCGGTGCCTTCATGTCACAGAATTTGGCCACAAAATGGACTTTTAGTACCTCGATGTCACTCTCACAGCCAGATTCATCTTTCTGCATCCTCAAATGGGAAGTTGGAGCCTCCTTTTTCAGTTCTGTTATTCATCATTACATGATTTAGACTTTTGCAGTATTTTTCAGATGACTAAATACAAATAGATGTGGCATTTAAAAAAAATTATTATTTATGGATGGAAACATATCAGGCAAATGAAATGATACCTTTCAGGTTAGAACAGGGCCCATCATCCAATTTTTCGAGGAGTGCAGACAAACAACTATACACTCTTCGGAAACCATCATATGTCACATTTAATTCTTTCCTCAGATAGGACATTGCTGCTTCATTATTGATTGGCCTTTTCATGAGCTTTCCTGTATTTAATGAATTGCAATCATCGTCCGATTCAACTACAACACCTCCTTTAGATTTTAGGTGTGCCATTTGTTCAGTTATTTTTCCAGGGGAATTAAAGTTGCAAGTATAAGTGGATCCATGTGACTTGCTTTCAGAAGCAACGCTCTCAGACTCAGTTGATAAATCAGAGACTGAAGAACTATCAGTGCTCAATTCATCAGCGTCTATGAGATCTTCATCCACCAGTTGAAATCTTGACACATCTACTTCTGTGCTAATACAATTCTCTATGATATTCAATCTGTTATTCATTTCAACAAGTTGCTCTTTTATCTGATGCAGGGTGTGATGCTGATCTGTGAACACCTGACATTTGTTTGTAATTGATGTCAGGGAGTCAACTGCATAACCGTCACAACTTCTATGATGCATCTTTAAATCCCTTAATTGTCCCCTCATGTCTTTTGTTTCTTTGACTAGGCCCTGGATGAAGTCCCTGTAAGCAGAAGAAAGACCCAATACACCAGTTTGGAAACTGGCTATCTGTGTTTCTGTATCAACCAAAAAGGCTTTTACAGCACTTTCCATCTCTCCTACTTCTAATTTTGTTAACTCAACTTGACCCACAAGATTATTTAGTATCAAATTATTTCCCACATCTTGATTCTCAGAAACAGTACAACTTCCAGCTCTGGCTTGCGTATCTAGTTCAGCAATGGAGATATCTTCAACATTATGACTATCAGAAAGCCATTTTGCAACAAGTAATGCAGCATCAGCTTGTTTAGCTGCTATACAAAGTTGATTTTTTTTATATTTTATTTCATTTTCCAGCATCATTATCATATTCGACTTCTCATTTAACAACATTCTTAACTGAGTTACCTCTTCAGTGCCTTCATGGTGATCTAGCTGTTGAAATGCACTTAAGGTTACAGTTGCTTCCTTTAAGGAAATTATTTTTAACTCCATGTCCAAAACCATCTTTTGTGCATCCTCCAAACTACTTTGTAGCTGCTGAATTGTTTCCTCCTTTTGAATATACTTTTTGACAGCCATGCCAACATGTTCATTAATCCGAGCATTGACCTGGGGAAATGAACAAGAAATGCTTTTCACTTGGCCACAGGCATCGTTGAGAGATCTGGATCCTTCTAGAAGGAAGGTTGTCAGTTCCAAGATTGCCTTTTCCCAGTCCAAACAGAGTGACTTAATTTCCTCTTCTTTTGCTGCAGCCATACTTCTTAGCGCTGTATTTTCTTTAGAAATGGAGTATAACCTCCCATCTAACTCTGACTGAAGACTGGCAACCTCTTCCTGCAAATGAAGAATTGTGCTGGTTGTCTCCATCTCAACTTCTTGACAGACTGTTTCAATCTGCTGTTTCTGAGATAACTGTAATGCCCATTTTTCTTTATACTCGTCACTAAGCAACCTCACTTCCTCAAGATTCTTGCTCATTTTTTCCAATCTGGTCTCTAACTCCTTGTTGTTGATGTATTCACTACCTTTAGCAAACTTTACTGAGTCACCCGAAGCATTTCCTTCAATTATATTTCCTAAAGCATCATCAGTTTCCCCCGCAGAGGATGGCATATCATCTCCAGAATCACTTCTTACGGACATTACCTCAACCTGTAAAATTTAACTGATTGTGATGAACTTGATTATAAAACAATGAAGCGTACACATGTAATTTGCTTCCCGAAAAATTGAGCATAAGTGCATGTTAATACATTAAATAATTTACCAATACAGATTCAGAAATATCACTTCAGATTTCAGGATATTTGCTCAACACATGAGTTAAATTGTTCAGGAGATGAATATATCTAATTACATTTGCATATACTTTGAAGAAACATATTTGTCTTTACTTCATAACTTTCATTTCAAATGATGAAATCATGAATTTGCTATACCTTTTAGTCATATAGAAAATCCAGTACATATAATGACTTATAAAACAAATATGATATACAGACAAATTCATTTCTATTAAAGGCAGACCAAGTAGATGATGACCTAAAAATAAATTGGTATTACCCACCAAGGAACATTTATCTTTTTGCAGGAATTCATCAGGATGCTCAAATGAAGAACTCAAAACCTGCAGAGATGAAAAATTATTAAAAATGACGGAAAAAGGTTCAGTAATGCATTCACAGGGATTGTCAGTATTTCATAGGAAATCCTTACAGAATTGTAGTTCAAATACTTTCCTAGTTCTGTTTGTAATTTACCTACTTCTCTGCAACACAAACAAACAAGAAAAAAGGAAGAATTTTGTCAACAGTCGACGACAAAATAGTTTTTTGGATAGCAATACAATAATATCACCACAACCTAAGTGCCATATCCTTGAAATGGGAAAAAAGAGGAAAGCCAGTTTCAAATTTCCAAACAGTAATGTTTCTACAAGATATGCATTGTTCTACAACACAAAACATCTACCAGTAAAATAAATGGGCATCCAAGTTGTAGCTTAGCACACCATAGCCTGGGCTTAGAAAATTGGTTCTAATGTATCAAATACTGAGTGAACCATTAAGAAGATTTTCTGAGATAGAAGCTTGTTTGAGAATGGAATACCAGGCTTAACATGAATTATAACATTACTAATAAGAATAATTTAAACCACTATCTACCTAAGCAAATTAGAATTCATATTCTGGCAATCTTCTAACTCTTGTGCAGCATCAGTGTCCTGAAATATCAAAAAGCATACAAAGTGAAAACAGGAAATCTGAGTTGGCATAACTAATATTGCACAAGTGATAAAAGTTGACCTGATTTTCATTTTTCATGGAGATTGTGTATTTTTCTTGGAGATGGACGAGGAGCTGCACATGAAAAAAATAATTAGCAAATATCCATAATCTGTACTACATGAAAGTTGAGTTTTATCTTTTGGGGGAGGGTAGAATAAATTCTGGGATCTAGCCAACCTGATCACGCAATTCAGAAATTTCAGCCAGCAATCTTTCCCGCTCTCCATGCTCATAGAAGTTTTTGCATCTGGGGATAAGCACTGATGGAAAATGAATCATTGGCATTAAAAAGTATATTAGGTTTTAAGAATATTAACTATCCGCTCAACATACTGCTGCAGTTGTTGCAAAAGCCTATCATTCTCCAAAGCAAGTCTGGATGATTCTGAATTTTTGTCAATATTTGCTTTAAGCAATTGAATCTCCTCCTTTAAAGCCCCATTTTCCTCCCTGAGATACTTCTCAGCTGACAGTTGACCTTCTACCAATAATTCAAGTTGTTTAATTTTCTCCTCACAATGACTCAGCATAACTTTAGTATTTTGAGCATCCTCTTCCCTTTGTCGAGCCTGCAGAGAATGCCACATTAGCATTTTGAGATCATGATATTGAAAATAACATCGGTTACATAACAAACCAGAAAATACTTAGGGTATAGATGTCTGGTATAACAAATTTATTGCAGGGCTTAAAATGGTGGAATCCTGAAAGATAACTTTTTTGTCAAAACCATACATACCAAGCAGTTCATGCAATCAATTTCAGCCTTTAAATTCTGGATTGTAGTCTCAGCCACTTTTTCTCTCCTCAAGGCACCAACCAAAGCAGTTTTCATGCATTTGACCTGCCCAGATATAATAGCTCCAACTTTCAGTGACTTATAATCATCATCATCATCATCATCATTACTATTATATTATTATTATTATTGGAAAGAAAACTCACACAACCCATAATACAAGACCCCTACGGTAATTGCCCAAAAACTTACCTCTTTGTTTGGAATGAGTTGCTTCTGGCCTGGTGTTACTCTTTCTCCCAGAGAGCTATATACTTCTGACACTTCACTCAACCTACAGCTTTCTGAATTTGGCTCCAGATTTGATACCGGAGTTGGAAAAATACTATTTTTCATCAGCAAGGACAGTTGACCCTGTGCAAATTTGGTATACGACTCAACTATATCAGCCTACGATGCAGTACAATGTCGTAGAAAACATCCCATAATTTTAAAAATCTGAACAAGATACCTTCAACTGTTGAATTTGCCATTGCAGTGCACTTATGTCCCCAGAAGCATCTTCATTCACTTTCGCCTTATAGGTGTAAGAAAAAGAAAAATCAATTAATTCATATCTTATCTCTATTAAAAAAACTATGCAGCGTGCCTGGGTTATGTATTTCATCCACAAACCAAAAAAATATTAATAATATAAAAATGAATGCATGCATATAAATTGGCGAGTAGTACATTGTTTTGAATGAGCTTGGCTCGCTGGGCAAACTTCAGAGAACTTAACGTTTCATTAGCAGAGCTACATGGAACGAACGAAAAAATCAATATCAACAATATCAGAAAACTAAAACAAAGAAATGGCAAAGACCATTATTTAATTTCAATCTACAAATTCACACAAACCAAATGGATGGGCTGACATTTGCAATGATCATTGTTTTTGAGTTTCCACCTAAAGAGTCCTGCATATAAAATTTTGGGAGTATATTAATTTTAATACAGAGAACAATGCACTAGACTGTAACATTACCTGAGAGAAAATTATCCCCCTTTTTAGACCCCTGTCCTGTGTATCTAACCTGAAGAAGAAATGTAAGCCTTGAATCTCTGTAGGGAACATGCCTAGGCTTCCCGTGGGCTAAGTCCACCAATGTCATTATGACCAAGCTAATCACATAGAAGAACATAATAATAAAAGTCAGGCATCCGAACATAATCACCTGTACTTAGTGTTAATCATTCAACCATAATATATCAACAGCAAATAAATCGATAACCAGGTCCTTGATAGTTAGCCTACCCAAGAGTTGACAGGGATTTATTTATATTTGCTGCTTCTTTCAAACGCTCACTATCTGCTCCGGAGCTTTTCTGCCTAGATTTTTGTGCAAGTTAACTCCGGTTAAGGAAAAGAAATAGCAATTGTATATAAAGAAGATTCTGATCATAAAATTTCTAGTTACCTTTCAGAACCAGCCAGATCTACTAAATTTAGCCTTGCAAACCTAAAGTGAGTCATAGAATCTTTCTCCCATTGGCTTTCGATGATGCAAGTGAAAACAGTGTGAGACCGACTGCTCTCACAGTTCATATGAGTTGCAGCCACCTTTCTATTTGCAGTGCCCTGTGTAATGGTGTAGAAGAATAAGACCATGCGAAACATGATCAAGCACCAATATAAAAAGTTAATCTGATCAAAAAATATGAAACCACACAATCCCACCTGTAACAAAAGCCTGAGAACATCATTAACTGTGACCACACAATGTTCAGTAAGGTTTTCAACATATACCCCCTTCTTCATATCTTCCCTGAGCTACAGTCAGAAAGATGTTTGAGCTTTAAACCCCGTTATACAGCATTACCAACAACTTAAATCAAATTAGATACAATGAACTGTGGATTACTTGCAGATTAGTTGATGAAGGTTCTAGAAGATCCGTTATCTGTTCATTGTATATCTCCAAAAATGAACACTTGCAACTGTATTTCAGCTTGTCATTCTTCCTGCTCTCTTCTTCCTACATATAACATATTAGACAAACAATAACATTCTGGAAGAGTCTATTCACATGGAAATGTGGGCATTCTAAATATCACACCTCTCTAATCCTCATGAATAAATAATGAAAAACTCTTGGTGTTATCCCGCTATCTTCGGCAAGATATCCTTCTGTTTCTTTAATCTCACCCATCATAGTATATGTTTTGCCACTACCCGTCTGCAGAAAATCAACCACAATTTCTTCAGCAACAATAACAGAAACTCAGAAAGTAAAGATAAGAAGTCCCCGCCATGATATACCTGACCGTAAGCAAACATGCAACTATTGTAACCAGACAAGCAATTCTCCACCATGGGCACTCCCGCCACTCCGAACAGGTTTTCCTGCACCAATTCACCGCGACAAGAAGCATTTGAACTAAAACCTTTATCAACATACCACCTTCACTGCTTCAAAATTCTTCATTTTGAAATTAAAAACAAAAAAACAAGCTCAAGGTTAAACTTCAACCTGTGTTAAGGTCTCACACCCTATATGATCAAAGGTGAATCTGGTTTCGGGATGACCAAGCCAGACCAAAGTTTGCGCATTTTCCTGCCTCAAGCACCTGCCGTGTCCTTGTGAGAGCTTCTCCTTTGAACTCAGAGGTCGAATCCTTATTAGCACCTGTACAACAACACAACACTATTAAGTGTATGTTTGTTTATGTATTAATGCAAACGCAAAATTGAGTTCACATATCTCAAATTAGCAACATTTAAAAATAAGAATTTGACACAAATTCCAAACACACAGTAGAAGAAGATAAACTGATCCACAAAACCTACCTGCACATTGTGATCCGTCCAGAACGAGGGGTCGTCTTTGAGCTCGAAATGCGGAACTTCTTCACGAAACGATGAGTCGTCTTTGAGCAACTCGCAGGAACTCAGTCTTCTTCCTCTGCCGAGTGAAACCCTGGGAAGGTTTCTAGCTGGCGTGCTCTGCGCCGATGTAGGTTCGGAATGAGGTTTGGAGCTCCGAGGCGGAAACCTGGGAGTGGCACTCCCGAACCAGTGTGGAAGAGGCTCAGGCTCGTGACACTGAGAAGGATCTGGAATGGAGTTCAAAGGGGTTCGTGGAAGTGGATGGTTGATTGTGTGGTTGGATTCGAATTCGTTCTCGTTTGATTCGATTTGAAGTTGAGGGTTCCTTCGAGTTCGAGAAGTGGAAGTTTCTTTCACCACCATCTTGTTATTGTGGATGGAGCTCTGGTTCTGATTCAGATTTGAAGAAGCAGAAGCAGAAGAAGGTAAGAAGAAAAGAACCTCGAACTAGAATAGAAGGAGGACCCGCTTCATTTCAAATTCAAGTTCCGTTAATTGTAGCCATGCCCTTTAACAATTCGTTAATGTTAACATCACCCCAACCCGTTTAAATTTCAAACGTTGTTTTGGGGGAGTCATTTCATTGCTAAGGTTGCTAAGGAAATTTGTTCGATAAAAAAAAAATCTTTCGTAAATAAGTTTTTATTAATGTTATTAGGGCCAGGAGCAAAATTATTTATATTAGCAGAACGTTTAAAGCAAATAATAGAAGTTTTTGTATACAAAACTTTGTCGATGTGTATGGAATTTAATATTAATATGCAATGGGTGGGACTTAAATTTGAATTCTGTTATTAACTATTAGTGTTGCAGGAAGAAGTGGCCTACCAAACCAAAAAAACAATTTGATTAATGAGCATCAATTTGAATCTATAACAACTACATAGAGAGAATACTCTAGCACTGTTCATAACGGATTTTTTTCGGTATAGCACATGTACACTATAAGAGTTGCTTTTTGATTTATTATAATGTCTTATATAGAATTAGAAGCAACCATGTGAGAGTAGGTAGAAAGTAAAGGTAGAAAGAGTCCAGAACTGAAGAAAAAAATTGAAAGACTTTAATGGAGTTATGTTGAAGAATTTGTTCTTCATTTTGCATATTTGTGTAAACTTGGCTGGGTTGATGATGATGTATTTGTCTTTTGATTTTATTGTTTAAACAAATATGTATAATGAATTCGTATTTGACAACAAGTGTGAATTCCAAACAGGTTTTAATTCATATATTGTACACGTAACTTGTGTCGGTTCTTTATTCATTAGTAATTTATGAAGTTATGTTCTGCTTAATTATTGAGTTTACAGGTGGGTGTTGTTTTTTATTGCACTGAGGATGAGGCAGTTAATCAAATTGCGGCCCAAATTATGGAGCGTAGAATTTCGTAGGAGCGGGTTCTTTGTGTGCAGATGTTGCTTTTTGGGGGTTTTCGGTGTTGAGGGTTATAGTTTTTCTCTCTTTGGTTTGGGTTTTGTATATTCATTTCCTGGTCGGAGGCGTAGAGTTGTCTCTCTCTAGTTTGTAACATAGCGTGTGCTAGCCTTGGGTGCTTTTCTAAAGGTAGTCATTGATTAGTTTGCCAAGAAAATTATTATCTTTAAAAAATAAATAAAAAGGAAGTGTAAGTAGTGGTTTTTTTTTTTTGTTGTACTTTGCCAATGAAATTACAATCTTTTAGTAAGAAGAAGATCACCTCTCTATATTATTCATAATATGTATCATTTTAACTATTAGTGCATGTTTGGTTTCACGTTTAAAATTCACATTAAATCTCAAAAGTACATTGTACCAAAAATTACGACATGGAGCTTCTCTGCTAACATGCTTTGGAGTGTGTGGCCAATATACGTCCAACATGCATATACAATATTTGAATAATTACATTTTTATCAATATTGGAATAATCATTTACAATTCTTTAATTTTGTAAAACATTGTAAGATTAAGGCATAATTCAAGTCAAACAACATTTACAAATGAAGAGAATCAAACCCTAAAGAGAGCACTAGAGCATAGCATCACAAATACACATTACAACACAATCTAGCATTCACTAATCTAGTGTTTTTAAACTCAACTCAGACTAAGCGGTCTCATCGGCTAGATTGCAAACTGGTCACCTGATCGGTCTGAGCTGTTTTTCTAATCGGTTATGCATTGAAATCAAACTTGTCTCGGTAAAAACTAGATTGAACTAGTGAAAACCCAAGTGGTTGGATCGAACAACGACTTGGTCAATGTTTGATCAACTTAATTTAAAGTTCGAATTTTGCCAATATTTAAAATTTAATTAGATAAGAATGGCGGGAATTGGAAAAAATGTTGAATTTAAAAATTTGTAACCACAAACTGCAAAGCAAAAAAGGTTATGCAATTTGCAGCGGTTTTGTCTGTGTCATGAAATTTTTGGTGTACACAAATCTTTTTCGTATATCATATCTATCACTAATTATTGATAAGTCGCACATTTGCCAGAGATATAACCAAGATAACTCTCATACATGAGAAAACTATCTCGACATCTTGAGCTAGTCTTTGGATTGAATTAAACCTCTCAATTTTAATATGACATTAGAGTCTCTATTACCGAGTGATTTAGAGTTCGATTCAATAGTTTAAGTTTTTGAGATAATTTGTTTATAATATGGTATTAGAGTCTATCCGTTTAGTGGAGGTCGTCCTTGTATGGTCCATCCGCAAATGTTGATTCCTCCTCCTGCATTTTCCACGCTTCATATGTATGTCCAGTCATTAGCGTGAGAAAGTTTGTTGAGAAGTCTTACATTGACCAGGAATATGACAAAGACAACGCTTTATATATGAGAGGACAATTGCCATCTCTTGAGCTAGCTTTTAAATGGAGTTAAACCTCTCAAATTTTAACATTTATATCTCATTTCTTCTATCAAAATATATGTGTCTAAACTACATTATTATATCTCAAAATTACATTTCAGGGCGCCATGCTTCTTACTATATTACGTGCTCTTAGTGTTAGGACTCTACAAAATCCAAACTCAATGCTACGATGACTATTCTCCTGACTCAATGTTAAGGACTGAGGGTAAGGATTATTCAAAACCCAATATAAGCCAAATACGGTGTCATCCCATGTTCTAATATGTGCTAAAACGTAGATAAGTAGTAAGAAGTAAGAACATTTGCCCATTTGTCATGCCCATTGTGAGCATGTGAAAATTGAAATGAAGATCACATGCGTCTTTTCTACTTTGGCAAGCATTTTTTTGCATTACTAGAGATTAGAAAATAACTTGCAACTCCTATAAATCTCAAAGAACCATATCACAAATGTCAAATACACAACTACACAAAGCCCTCTCTACCCACTAGCAGAAGTAGTGTAAGTCAATTAACCTTGAAAACTCTCAAAGGAGCCTCATTAGAGTGTGAAGAAAAACCACAAGATGCAAAACAAACAGGTAGTTTTTCCAAGGAGCATTGCTCAGTTCTCCTGATATTCCACTTCCAGCACCTGAGACACAAAACAGAACGCAACAATAAATTAAAAGTTAGCACACAACCTGTTTGATAAAAATCCCAAGACAAGAGTTTCTTACCACATTCCCTTGTTGAATTGTTGAAACTTGAGCAGAGACATAGCAACCCTTCTGTATCAGTATCAAACCCACAAACCCCACCTGATTTCCTGCAACTTTCACACCCAGTTTCCGGCACACTGAAAGACAGCTTAATCCCATAAACCCAGTCCAAAGGCCCAACACCCTTCAAACCATCACTGTTAAACACACTGGTATAGTGCGTGCAGTCCAAAATGTTCATGCTCATGAACTTCACCGTGTTGTAGCTCGTGAAACAGCACGGTGGGGAACTGTTTGTCAGCAAATGGAACACCCTGAAGGCATTGCAAGACCCGTAAAGCTCGTCGCAGGTGTGGCCGGCGAAGTCAAAGCAGAGGTACTTGTAATGGTTGAGAACAGGGGAGTCTATGGAACAATTCAGCAGAACGAAAACTGTGTCCTGTGATGGAGGGATGATGGCGGATTGAATATCCGTCATGAGAAAATCGTGGTGGGGTTGGAGAATGGAGCAGGTGGACATTGATGGGTCGTAGATCACCATGGATTTTTTGTCGTAGTTGATGGATTGAACTTTGTATTGCCCTGAAGGTGTTTGAAAAAAGAGCTCAGTGGTGTTGCAGTTTAGCATGTGCCTGAACTGGGGTGCTCCGCACCCATCTTCTAGGCCGAATGGGTAGTTTATGGGAATGGTGCCGCATGAGTTCTTGCAAGGGGAGAGTGTGAGAGTGGGAATGGCTTGTAGTTGTAATGTTAGGATAATAACAAGTTTGAAGATTGTGAATGGTGGTAGCAGTGGAAGCTGCATCTGCAACATGCTCACTAATTGGAACTAGCAGAGAATGCAAACTACACAGTGGGATTTTGGAGCAAAGGTAAAAAGGAACTAACTTTATTTTTATATTAATTCGGTATTCATTCGAGCACGAAACATTTACGTTATAGCCGAATTACTTATTTTAGCAAAGTTTTTTTCTATGTCAAATAAAAGATTGCTATAGCGAAATCATATATGTAGATCACTTAAACTGAACTTTAATAAAAGGAAGTTTAGTAATGATTCATTCGATGCTTTAATTTTTCTTCCATCTCATTTATGTATATTTTCATTATATCTCTCATACATTCAACGAACTGTACATCACAGGCTATAGCGAAATTATATATGTACATCACTTGGAGATGCTGATTTTACAGAAAAAGGTGTGGAAATGCCCGTAATTTACTCGCATGGTTTTGAATAGCTTTTTGAACGTTGGACACAGGCTGGTGATGGGATCCACCACATGTTGAAAAAATTGAACAAAAAGTGAACTGGTTTTGTTTGTCAGACTCTTTTTGTGAACAGAAACTAGAGCTCCCTTGGAATGTGTTGCCGCTCAATTAATATATGTGCACCGCAAAAGCTTGTGCCATTTCAACCTTTCAGAGATTTTGATAGACTCTGTCATACTGAGAGGAGAGAGCTATACAGGACATGGACATGGACATGGACATGAACCTCGATTCTTGCTACAGAGCCGAGAGTGCCCAATTAGTCTGAGAGGCACGTTTATACGTGTAATGAATATATTTTTTTTAATTTTTAATGTCTGTCACATTAGAAAATAATAAAAATAATAATTTTTTTAAATTAAAATAAAAAAATCTTAAAGTTTTAATTTCAACCTAAATTCCAAATTGTCTTCTAATCTCACACTCTTACTTCTTTCATCTTTCTTTTCTTCTTCACCTTATTCGCCTTCAAATGATTAATAAGGTAAAATAAATTTCCCATAAGTTGTTAGAGAATATAAATCATCTGAAGTTGAAGCATGAAAATAATCACAGCAACGTCTATGATTTGTAGAAGATCAACAACAGAGTGCGTTGTTTGACCTTTGTCTGATCAGGATCGTCTGCGCACTGGAACAAATGGATCGTCTGCTCAAACCAAGATTGTAGTATGTGTCCTTGCCAGCTGTAACACATGTTATCTTGTAAAAATGACAATCTTGGATCTTATCTTGGGTTTATTATTTGTTTATTAGTAGTTTACGTTTCCAATATTGTAGGTTACATTTCCAATGTAACAGTTGGCATCGGGATATTCAACACGGTCATTTACATTTCAGTCTCGTCTGTTTATTTTCACACTGTATAAATACAAAGCTTGTAATAGTTATTACTCGGGATAGAAAATATATTTCAAACAATATTTCTTCGATTCCTCAAACCCTTCTTTTACCTTCCGCTACTCGAGAACTTCCTTTTTAAGTTCTTAACATGGTATCAAAGTCAGTCTGAATCCATGGGTTATTTTTTTCTTCGTTCATTTCTCCTGTGGCAGAAGCTCCGTTTTCTTGTCAAGCTTTATCTTTTTCTTTAGATAGCCCTCACCTTAAACCCTAACTGAGCTTCATGAACAGAGGGGTAGCTCCTGTCGACATTCCTCTGAACTCAAGCTTTATACTTCTATTTACTTTTTCTGCAAATTTCTCTTTTTCATCGCAGAGATCCATGAACAAAGGGGTTACTCCTGTCGACGTTCATCTAGACTCATGCCCAAATAGCCGTAAGGCCCCTAAGCCGCAGGAGGTAGAGAGCAGCAAGGCGCCTCCCACTGACGGACACGCCCAGGCAACCAAAAAAATACAAAAATATGTATATTTTCCTCCACGTATTGTTTCAAATCTGGCGGATCTGGCCAAGGTTTTCAATTCATTTTTCATGATCGTCAAACTCTAACACTCCTGGCCCAACCTCCGCTCCAATTACAAGCATTGGTGTCAAATGAGCGCAACTATTCCTGACATTATGTTTCCACATTTGTTTGTGATGCCTGCAAAGGAAATACAAGCAAGCAAGTTGCAGCCATGGAGGTCAAGCTCAACCGTGTGTTTCAAAGGCTGTCTTCCTTCTCACCCACTTTGAGCTTGCGGAGGGATGTTAGAGAATATAAATCATCTAAAGTTGAAGCATGAAAACAATCACAGCATCGTCTGTGATTTGTAGAAGATAAACAACGGAGTGCGTCGTCTGACCTTTGTCTGATCAGGATCGTCTGCACACTGGAACAAATGAATCGTCTGCCCAAACCAAGAATGTCGTCTGACCAGACACGTCATTTGTGTTCTCGCCACATGTAACGCATGTTATCTTGTAATAATGGCAATCCCGGATTAGCCGGGATTCGACCTTATCTTATGTTAGGTTTATTATTTGTTTATTAGTAGTTTACGTTTCAAATGTTGTAGGTTACATTTTCAATGTAACAGTTTACCTCAAGATATCTGGCACGATCATTTACATTTTAGTCTCGTCTGTTTATTTCCACTCTGTATAAATACAGAGTTTGTAATAGTTATTACTTACGATAGAAAATATATTTCAAACAATATTTCTTCGATTCTTCAAACCCTTCTTTTACCTTCCGCTACTCGAGAACTTCCTTTTTAAGTTCTTAACAGAAGCACAAACAATAATCAACTTCCCCCACCAATGATTAACAAATAACAAGGCTCAGTGAAAGAAGTTGTTGTTCACCCTCATCCTCTCTATTTAGATTTCATCATTTCTTGCACCAATTGACCAACTCCTAGTGATATGCGCCCTTGATCTTCACTCTCTCTTCGGAAATTTGCACCTCATCCTTATCTTTATTGTTCTTTGTAGTGTTTAATTATTATTTGTGTACATGTGGCTTCGGTCGGATCGAAATTCGATGGTGAATTTTTTTGACACCCGATTTCGCCCGTAAAGTCCGATTGAACTTGGATTTTTTCAACCTGCGGAACTGATTATCCAATAAAATCTTCCCATTTCAATTTTGTCCAAAACGGTTTAATCGGGTTTAGGCATATTCGGGTTTCATAAACAGCCCTAATCATTTGCACATAATATATACGATATAGTATGAAGATATAGTATTTGCATGACCCGCAAAATGAAGATATAGTATTTCTCCCTTTGTAGAGGTCTTTAATAATTTATTCTCTACTAAATTCTCAATATTATATTTTTATATGTATAAGTATTGTCTTTTCCTGTACATATTTAAATTTTAGTTATCTTTTAAATTCTTTTGTTCCCTTATTTTTAAATTTTATCAACTTATTCTTGTAACATAATCAAGTTGATATAAAGGTTTCATGTTGTGAAACGTAAACCTATTTTTATGAACTTATTATCGTGAAACATTTTTCTCAAATTCCCATCCTCTGTCACTAACCATAGTTATATTATCTACGTGAAATCTCCACTTGGTGTCAATAATTGTTGAACTCTTTCAATTTCAGTTAAACTTCATTTCAATGGCTTTTTGTCGTTTGGATGAGTTATCCCTATTAACACTGCTTTCTTGGACGGTGCAGTCTTTGTCTTCTTGAACTTATGTTTTAAATTATTCTCAGATTTCTGTTTTCCCTCCTTGTTACTCGCTTGTTTTCTTTACCCTGCTTATCGTCTGATGATCTCGATACACAACTTATCGTCAAGAACACAAATCCCCAAGTCTTTCAATAATCATCTCCATAACCTTATTCTTCCCCAAATCCAAACCCACGTTGAAATTCCTAGGACTACCATCAACCCAATTCTCATCCTTCTTCATACTCCTCAAGACATCCTCCTCACCCTCATCGCAAACCCGCCACTCCCACCGCAAACCCGCCACCCACCCTCTTCCTTCAGAAACCCATAAACCCCAACAACGTCTTCAAACAAAAACCTCACCTTTTGATCCAACCCACGAACCACCGCAACCCCCACTAATCGCAATCAATCTCTCCAACTAAAACTCCCTCCCCCTAAAACCCAGAAGAAGAATAAGGAGAAGAAGTCATCGCAAACTCTCTCTACAAAGACGAATCCGCATATGAGTCGCACTTCCATCAGACCCTGGATCTGTCCCTAAAAACCACCACCGTCGCACCTTCGATTTGGGTTTCACCCGCATCTAGGACGCACATTCGATCTAGTTTTATGGCTTGCTTGGGGTTGCAGTGGGGATGGGGTTGCGATGGCTATGTTTGGGTGACGAATTCGAAGACGGTGAACTAAAATTAAAAACAAAGGGATAAGAAAGTTTGTGAAGTCAACCATGAATTCAATCTTTCATTTCTTCTCACAATTTTTTTTACATAATAATTCACCTTAATCACAATAACATTTCTTCTAATTAACCACTCATGAAATTCTCTCAATCTTCCTCTAATCATGCTTTAAGATAATTCTTTAAAAATATTTCAATTAAGTTTCTCTAAATAATTGTTCATATTTTCGTATACTATTTTTCTCCTCTCTTATTCCTTTTTAGTATTAATCCTATAATTAATGGAAATTATCACGTTAATAAAATTATGAATAAAACTACATTTCTTCCTAAATATTGTAATTTAAATATTCATATTTTTCTTATTTATTAGTTTCGTCTTCCCCCTTTAGGAATTAAGTGGGTTAATGGTTCAATAGGTTCCTGAAGTTGTACCGAAATTTGTGTTTGGTCCCTCCCTGAAAAAATGACGTTTAGTGGCGGTCAAAAACAGCTAGTAATTGTGAAAAGACCGCCACTAAACGTCATTTTTTCTGAGGAGGGACCAAACACAAATTTCAGTACAACTTCAGGGACCTATTGAACCATTAACCCGAATTAAGTTGTTTCTACTACCTTAGACATTTAAATTTACAAAAAAAAAATCAAACGAATTTCAATCTAAAATGTACGGGTGTATCAAGTGAGGTAAGAAGACCAATCATGTCACAAATTTTCTCTGTGTATGTCTCTAGTTACATAAATATTTTAAGGTATCACCTATATAGACTATTAACTAAATATATGAGATGCATCTTGTGAGGAAAGTTTTCTTACGTGGGAATAATAAGAATAAATTGTGACTGTTAAATCTAATAATAAATGATCATGATTAAAATATTAAGACACGTGATTTTTTAACAGTTACGATTTATTTTCATATTTTCACTAGATACATTCTCACTTAATATATATATATATACACATATAGGGGGAGTATGTGACAAAGCATATCTTACGTGAGAAAAATAAGAATGATTTATGACCATTAGATTGAAATAGATGGACTAGATTAAAACATTGAATTAAGTGGCTCACGTGCTTAGCATTTCTCCTTATTCTCCTTCACATTCTAAAACCCAAACCCTGAAATTCTGCGACGTGCCTAGCATTTCTCCTTCACGTCGTTTTTCTCCACCTGAAGCGTATCACGTCACTTTGGAAAATCCATTTCTCCTTCTCGCATCACATTTCCTTTTTGGAGTTGCGACACGCCGCCTCAACAATTGTCATCGCTCCATCACGAGAATCAATCAATAACATAATGGTCTATGATGTAAATTTGTGCACTAAATTCACCTAAGAAAGACAGTTGCCAAGAATTGATGAGACCTTCCATAATTAGGATCCAACCCCAAAGCCTCCTCACTCGCCTTTGCCAACAATCCTCTCCAACAATTAACATATATTATTGACCTAATAAACCAGAAGCTACAAAATACAAAAAACTGGAAGATGCTTTTAGATAATGGATAACGGTGAAGGGGGGGAAATAGACGGTGGAAAGGAATCACGGTTATTCACAGTTTGCGGCCACATCGCGACTCAACTCGAACAGGAACCTGACGGTGTAAAGTTAACGATTCAAAAATGCACGATAGCAGTGAGCAAGGGTAAGGAAAATGAAACAGGGAACATTGAGAGATGAACGATTGTGAGATTTAGGAGCGATTGAGAGAGGAACGATAGTGCAAGGAGTAGGAAAAGAAGCACGTGAGTCAGGTTTTAATCTAGTCCATCTATTTCAATCAAATGGCCATAAATTATTCTTATTTTTCTCACATAAGATATGCTTTATCACATGATAGTCCCCTATATATATATATAAAGAATGAGATAGGCATATGTGAAACTGAAATTGTAAACTTTCACTATTACACATTCATAATTTAATAAATAGGGGATGTAGCTCAAATGGTAGAGCGCTCGCTTTGCATGCGAGAGGCACGGGGTTCGATCCCCCGCATCTCCATCCTTTTCGTTCCGAGTTTTTTTAAGCCTTTTTACTCTGTCTCTCTCAAAATCCACAGCCTGTCACTCATATATAAAGCCAGCCATGAATTTATTCCCGCCAAGACGTGTGTGTGCGTAGCAGAAGCTAGGGTTTGACATGGCGGAGCTTCCTCACATCGTCCACCTACTCAACCAGACACTCAGCCCCGACTCCGACGCCGTCCGTGCCGCCACCGCCGCGCTCGATCACCTTTCCCTCACTCCCCACTTCCCCTTCCACCTCCTCTCCATCTCCGCCGGTAATTTGCAAATCCTGATTCCGCATCATGTTCATTTCATTTCGACACTCTTCCAATTCTCGTTGTTGTGAGCAGGAGGAGAAAATCAAGGTCAGAAAATCGCCGCTGCAACCTACCTGAAGAACCTCACGCGCCGCAACATCGACAGCAGCGGGGCCACGCCTTCGAACGTGAGCAGCGAGTTCAAGGAGCAGCTGCTGCAAGCTCTGCTTCAAGTGGAGCTCCCCGTTCTCAAGATTTTAGTTGAAGTGGTGCGTTTCTTATTTTCAGTTTCTTTAATTCGTTTGTTGTTGTGATTTTGCTTATATGTTTGAGGTGGCAGTTCCGTGCAGTTGCTGTTGCTGATTTTGTTAAGCAGAGTTTGTGGCCAGAACTTGTGCCTAATCTGCAGTCTGCTATTCAGAATAGCCATCTTATCAACGGCTCAAACTCTAAATGGAACACAATCAATGCACTTATTGTTCTTCACGCCCTTCTCAGACCCTTTCAGGTATTCCAATTTCACAATTTGTGCTTATTATTTTGAAAATTCCGATGCAATATTTTTATAGCTGTATTTAGATGGACATTTCTCTATTTTCGCGTACTTTTCTTCTTGTGGTCTTAAATACATTAAGAGTCTTTGCCAGTTTTATTCTCTGAAACTTTGCCTTTTCTTCACTGCGTGCATTTGTGTCTGGATTAGCTACTACTAGAAATCAAGGACTTATGTGTTATTTGTATAGATTAGAAATGGTGTGCTTTACTTAGTTTGCATTATATCTGAAATCCACTCTTCATTCTGCAGTATTTTTTGAATCCCAAAGTTCCTAAGGAGCCAGTACCACCACAGTTGGAGCTCATAGCCAAAGAAATTCTTGTGCCGTTGCTTGCTGTGTTTCATCAATTTGTTGAAAAGGTGTTGTGTTTTCCATCATTGCTTTGCTTGCTGTTTCTTGTGGGCTTCATTCTGATTGATTTTATTGTGCATGGATCAGGCTTTAGCAAACCATGACAGAGCAGAAATAGAAATTGAAAAAGTCCTTCTCACTACATGCAAATGCCTACATTTTGCAGTAAGTGATGGTTTGACATATATATAAACCTATTGATTTGAAAATGTTCAAAATGGTAGAGCTTAAGCCTTGAAGGTAAATAATCTTGTCTAATTGGCATTCTTTAGTTTTCTTGTGATTGCATTGTTTATGATGCCTATACTCTTTTGTTGTAGTTTTTGTTACTAATTTCTAATAAGCCTATGGTACATCTAAGTGTTTTGATTGACCTTTGGCGTTTTTAGTTTTTGGCTCACAAGCTTCAAACAACTTTTGTGTAGTCTTGATACAAATTTACGCAATGTGCTTGCTCACAAAGTGCTGTCAACGTTTAGGCTAGAGTGGCTTGTTTAAAGCAGATAGTTTTTTTCCTTAATATGAAAACATAAACATAAGTGCCCCTGGTACATTTTTTTGGTGATCTGCTCCCACCTGATAATATTATTGTTAGAGTAAATCAAGAATAGGAATGACTTTTCTCGGTGTTGTCACTATCCTTGTCTCTGAATCGCATAGGAGAGATAGCCCCAGAAACATAACACATAATAAACTAATTACCATTTATAAGATTTCATACTATTGGTATGTGCAGAATGATACATATGCTTCGCTTTCTTCTATATGTGGGTGGGATTGAGAAGGAAGTCTTACCAAATGATTGTTGAGTAGATTAAATTAGACTTTTGACCCGTGAAAGTAGTATCTCCCAGCTTGTTCCCCTACTTTCAATTTTCTCTCCTGAATTCTAAATCCTTGAATGTTTTTGACTTTTAATTTTATCTAATTCTTTATTATTCCAGTAAACTTTGTATTTTTTAAGACTACAAATAGTCATAAAAGTAAATACTTTGGGATATGAATCGTTACTGCATCTTCTCATATGGAGATTTCATCCTATTTAAGTCACTGTTAAATTTCGTCATGAGAAGTTGGTTCTTCCCTGTGGAAACTAAAAATGTATGCTATTGCATCCTATTATTTTCCATTTTATTATTTGGCATCTGGTTCAAGATCTGATTCTTATCCTCCCCCTGATTATGTTTTTATATGCTAAATTCCTTTTTATACTGCTACGTTATTAGTTATATTCATTTGTATGTATCACTCCTTTATAGGTAAGGTCCTACATGCCATCAACTTTAGCTCCTTTACTTCCTTCATTCTGTCGGGACCTCGTGAGCATTTTGGGTTCTTTGAGCTTTGATTGTGCGGTCACTGAAGAAGATGGATTTTGGACAAGATTGAAGACTGGAAAAAGAAGTCTGCTTATTTTCTCTGCCCTTGTCATCCGGCACAGGAAACATTCTGATAAGTAATATAAGGCCTGATTATTTTATTGACTAGATGTAAGCATTTTTTATATTATACTAAAAATATATTCCCTCCATTTTCAGGTTGATGCCAGAAATTATAAATTGTGCTCGAAACATAGTCAAATTTAGCAAAAATCTTAGTGTAAGATAATATTCTTGATTCTTCTTCTAAGTTCTTAATAACTAGTTTAGTTATGGGCTTGAACACTGGTTATTCAGTCTTGCTATTTCAAGCACCTTGACTGCCAAAATTCTGATCTACTAATAAAATGCACTTCCTTAAACTTGTTGTCAACTCAGAATTTTACTTAATAACAACCTATATTCATTTTCCACACTGCTGCCAAATCCACTCTTACCAACGACTTGATTCTTTAATTATGTTGCCTTGATATTTATTATTTCCTCATTATTTGGCATCCCAAAATTTGAATAGTCATGTTCCTTTTGCAGAAACTTCCTTTCTTGTCAGAGAGGATTATATCCCTAGGTTTTGATGTTATTTCTAATGTGTTGGAGACCGGGCCGGTAGGTTTTCTCCATATATTTTGTAGTTGCAATTTTTTTTTTTAAAATTGAATTTCAATTGCTTGGATCCACATCTTCAAAATATTATTCTTTAATAAGGTTTAATTTCAATTAACACAGGGATGGCGATTAGTTTCTCCACATTTTACAACTCTATTGGAATCTGCAATTTTTCCAGCATTGGTAATGAATGAGAAGGTCAGAATTAATTAAAAAAAGTACAGTGAAACCTTTTTTGCTTAAGTGTACTAAGTAAATTGTGTTGCTTTACATCCACGTTTTTCTCATTAATTTCTTATTGAAATGTTAACTTAGGATGTGTCCGAGTGGGAAGAAGACGCAGATGAGTACATAAGGAAGAATCTCCCTTCAGACATAGTATGAAAGTCGGTCTTTTTGTTAAATTTTTACATAATTTAAATTATTTCTGACCAGAATTTTTTATTAAGGATGAAATTTGTGGATGGAGAGAGGATTTATTCACTGCTAGGAAAAGTGCAGGAAACTTGCTTGGTGTTATTTCAATGTCAAAGGTTACTACTTGATAAAAGTATGTTGATCTGTCCCTTAGTTATTACCATAGTTCACTTTATCACTAATTTCTGCAGGGGCCGCCGATGGAGAGTGCCACTGATAGTTCATCAGCTTCAACCAAGCGTAAAAAGGGTCAAAAGAACAAAAGAAGCAATCAGCCCCGCTCTATTGGGGAGCTATTGGTGCTTCCATTTTTGTCCAAGTTTCCCATTCCTTCTGATTCCAACGTGTCTCAACAGAAAGTCTTAAATGAGTGAGTTTTTATGTATGCTTCACAAGTGCATGCCTGAAAGATTAATTGTAACTTCTATTTTTGTTTAATTTCCCAATCTTGATGACAAGTGCTTTGTTCATTATATCTATTTTTACAGCCTATTTTCAAAGCAGTAATATAGATGTAAAATGCTAAAAAGTATGCCTTACTTTTTTCAATCAGCTTTGAAGGGATTTATTTGGCTGAATATAATGAGTTGGGTTCATAGCCATGATCAATTTATACCCATTTGTTTGATACTTTGATTACTAGTACATGTTGCATAGATTATTCCCTTCAATTCTTTTTTCTATTGTTAAGAAGTTGTTCCTGATGGAAGGGTAGAAAGTTGTTTGTTGTGTAGGTAACTAGGTATCATTTAATCTGTATTTATCTTAACTCCCTTTCATTTTTTTCTTCCCTTTAATGTTTCCTTCTCTACTGATTCTCAATATTATCTTGGTATAAGTATAAGTATTGCCTTTTCTTGTACATATTTAAATTTTAGTTATCTTTTAAATAATTTTGTTCCCTTATTTTATATTTTTTCATCAACTTACTCTTGTAACATAATCAACTATGGCAGTTACTTTGGTGTGCTGATGGCATATGGTGGCCTTCAAGATGTGAGAACATGAAACCTTTTATTAAAAAAACAATCTGTCTTTCAATGTTACTTTACAAACCGAGATTTTAAATTCGGTTATTTCTCTTACAGTTTTTGAGGGAGCAAGAATCTGCATATGTGACAACTCTGGTTCGCACACGGATTATGCCACTGTATGCAGTAGCTGTGTCCGTACCATACCTAACTGCAAGTGCAAACTGGGTTCTTGGAGAACTAGGTTCTTGTCTACCTGAAGTAAGACATTCTCAATCTTGCTGTCAGAAGTCAAGCAAATGCTGTTTCAAATAGAGTTTCAATTTGCTCTCATGTAACTTTTGATACATACATTTCAAACTTTGTTTCACACTGTGTGTCATTTCAGGAGATGAGTGCTGATGTATATTCTCAATTGCTGATGGCATTGGTCATGCCAGATCAGCAGGAAACTTCTTGCTATCCTGTACGAGTTTCTGCTGCTGGGGCAACTACTACACTACTTGATGTGAGCTTTTAGTTCCCTGATTTATTTTGGACAGGATTTTTGTTCTTTTTTCTTTTTCACTAAGCCACAGTCTCACTTAGTGGGATACTACTACACTACTCTTTCACTACCCATTTTTTGCTTTGCTTTTCAGAACGACTACATGCCCCCTGATTTTCTACCTCTTCTCCAAGTCATAGTTGGCCACATTGGAATTGATGAGAGTGAGAGCTCCATCTTATTTCAGCTTCTCAGTTCTATCATGGAAGCCGCGGATGATAAAGTTGCAGTACATATCCCACACATTGTCTCACCGTTAGTGGGTTCGGTCTCAAAATGGCTTACTGCCAGTGTAGGGCCTTGGCCTCAGGTATGTATTGATCTTGGTTAGTGGTAATTTTATTGTATGTTTCATCAACAATTCTGAACACCCAATAACATGAAATCTGGAAATGCTAAATATATGTAACTTTGTCTCAATGTTTTGTTGAATATTCTTGATCTGAATCTAAATGGTTTTCAGGATTGAAAATTTTAATTATTTGAGTTGGATGAAAATTGCAGCTCCATTCCCCTTGTGGTTTGATGTATAGAGTTATATATGGTGACATGTATAAGTGGTTCTTTAAATTGAATATACTGCAATAGGTGGTTGAACATGCAATTGCTGCTCTAGCAGTCATGGGTCAGACATGGGAAAACTCTAGGCCTGAAGAATCTGAATCAAGCAAGTCTCTTGAAAAATGGGCTGCAGGTCAAGTGGCAATTAGCAGAGCTTTTACAGCACTCCTGCAGCAGGCTTGGCTTACACCTCTATGCACACTGGTTAGTTTGAGTACCTTTCTAAATTGAAAATTGTTTGTCTTAGTTTTATGTTCTGAGGGGGGAGCTGAAAAGAAAATCGGATTGGGTTTCTGAAACTCCAACTTGTTATGGTTTCACTTGTCGGGAGGTGTTCTTATTCTTCTTTTTTATTTTTGAATTCCTCACATGTTATGCAGTTGCCACAGTGATAATCTATCTAGATTTCATGTGCTTTTTCTAATTTAGATCCTATTTGCCATACATTCAAACTAGTTGTGCTGATGAGTCTCGTTGCTTTATGGCTTGGCAATCAGATGTTTGTTTATTGCCTTCCTTTTGACCTTTTACACTGTTCTTCCTCAATTTATTAAGGATCAACAAGACCAGAATTCTCTGCCTTCATCATGCATAGAAGATTTGTCAACATTGCTACAGTCTGTCATACTATCTATTGATGGAAATCACATGATTCAAGAGCTTAAAGTATCAGAGTTACTGTCAGTCTGGGCTGAAATGATTGCGGAGTGGCACGCATGGGAAGAATCAGAGGATTTGTCAATTTTTGATGTGATTAAGGAAACTGTTAACTTAAATAGCAAATATGGATTGAGAAACTTTCTTGTAAAAGATATGCCACCCCCTCCAGCTCCACCTGTGCCTGAACGTTCAATTGTTGAGGGCATTGGCACTTTTGTTAGTGAGGCCATTAAGCAATATCCTTCTGCCACGTTGAGAGCTTGCTCATGTGTCCATATATTACTACATTGTCCAACATACTCACTTGAAACAGAAGGTGTAAAGCAGTCATTGGCTATTGCTTTTACTAGGGCAGCCTTTTCTCGCTTCATAGAAATTCAAAGCACCCCTGATTCACTTTGGAAGCCTATATTGCTTGCTATATCTTCATGCTATTTGTGTTATCCTGATATAGTAGAAGGTATTCTGGAAAAAGCGGAAGAGGGAGGCTTCACTATTTGGGCATCTGCTTTATGTCATATATCCAATAACTCTTTTGAGGATAGTCTGACAGCAACATCTGAGATGAAGTTAATGGGTAAGTGTTTCCATTCAGCTATTACTAAATTTACAGAATATTTACTTTATCTTTGGCTGAAAAATGACCTGTACTGCTTTTGATTATCTTCAATACACACTTTCTTTGTATCATCCTTTTCCGGCCCAATTTAACTCTTCTTTATCCTTGCTGTAGTTGTTGTTTGTGCTGAAACCAAATGTTGAATTGCAAACTAATCTTATCACACAAGCCTTGCTTGTGTAGACCTTCAAGAATTTACCCCATATTGTTCATTATCCATTAAGCTCTTATTCTTTGCCCATAAGTGATTCTTTGTTATAAATTGTTTGAACTTTTGTGTTCATCCAATGGTTTGGTGGTATTATCTTGTTTATTTAATCTTTATGAATAAACATAGTCAAGCTGTTGAAACTGTTTTTTTTTACCCACAAATCATTTTCTTTTATTTATTTCTTCTTGGGTGAAATTCAGTGATGACACTGGCTCGATTGATTGAGCAACTTCTGAAACAAGGGAAGTCAGGTGGTGATTCAATTCGAAACTGCTTTATTTCACTGTTGGAGGTATCTATACGGTTGAAAGAAGTACAGGATGGGGAAGAAGATGAAGAAGATGAAGAGGCTGAAAATGATGACGATGGTGATGAGGACAGTGATGATGATGACTCTGAAGATTTTGATGAGGTTGATCTTTGTAGTTTCTTCATGTATATAATTTTTTTGGAGTTGTTCATACTTCATGTATCTTGTTATACCTATAGTGTGCTGCAATTAACACATTCTCTTGCTTACTCAATTTGTTTCTAACTTATTTTTATTTTGTTGATTTGTTTGTTTAAATTAGGACTCCGATGTTGAGGAATATGAAGAAACAGAAGAAGAATTTCTCAGTAGGTACGCCAAGGCTGCGGAGGCATTGGAAAATGGTTCACTTATTGAAGAGGGGGATGCTGAAGATGAAGAAGTGGAGATTGAATTAGGTAAGCCATTCCTGTATATGCATATAGGAATATGTGCTGATCTGATATTTCTAACGTACTATGTAAATGCTCCAAAATTGCTAAATATCAACTGTATTCTATACTGATATACGCGGAAGATACTTCTAGCTATGTATTTGAGAAGTGTCAACCTTTTTTCAAAATAAAATTATTATGTGATATGTTAGGGATACTCCTTCATTACATTTGGGACCAAGAACTTGCTCAGAATGTCTGGTACATCATCGTCATGTTTTGAGAGGAATTGGAGTGCATACTCCTTTATTCATCATTTGAAGAGAAATAAAATGGATCTTAAAAGGATAGTAGATCAATAGTAGATTTGGCTTATGTGCATTCCAGTCTCTAACTTCTGTCTGGAAAAAGATAAAATATTGTACTAAGGGAGAGACAAGGTTGTTGGATATTAGTGAAGATCATGCACCTGACCTACTTGATGATCATAATGGACTTATTGCATCGCAGCAGTCAGAATATTTTACTTGAATATCATTTTCATAAATGAATGAAATTCATAAACTTATTTAGTATATTTGGATTTTAAGATCTACTATAACTTACTAGTTACTATCCATGTCTTCCAGTTCTAGTTTGTGGTTTCATATTGACAATCTTCCTAGATGGAGGGTGTATAGTTTTTAAGCCATCTGCTATTGTCATGACGGACATACAGGTCAATTACTTGATGCTGATGAGCAGAAACTAGTGTTGCACTTGATAGACACATATCAGCAAGGGCTCATACAAGGACAAGGTTTGCCCTCGCAGCTCGTCATGAATTTCCTGAATGCCTTTCCCGGGTATGGTTTGTATTTCCAGCAATACAGCTAAGTATGGTTTGTGTTGTGTTGTGTTGTCTATGTGTGTAAATGAGGCTTTTCACAAGGAAAGTCCAGGGTTTCAAATGTGCATATAAAGGAAAGTGCAACAGCTATGATTGTTGTTATTATTCATTCTTTTTTTTTCCGGGGTGGGTTAGTGGGTTGGAATTGGTTAGTTGCAATTCTCATTGATTTGTACTATTTATTTTTTTACTTGGGGATGAGAGCAGGGTGTTATTTATCATGTCGAGATTTTGATTGAGAGTTGAGGTATCATATAAGGAGCTGCGAAAATTGTATTGTACAATTATTCAGATTTGAGAGTTATTGATGGTTATTTGCGCTCTGACGCTGTGTGAAATTATAATCTTGGGCTATACATCCTAAACCTTCGCATGTAAAATTTGCCTTTATTGCAAGTATACATTTGCTGCTCTGCAGGTCACATACTATTTTCTGAAAACGTAATATGATTAAAAGGATTAGACTCCTCATAAGAGAATCGCTTTAGAATATAAAATAAGTTATTACAGCTATTAATAGTAATTATGAAAAGTCAATAAAGCTACTCAATTAATGATTTTGATGACTTTACCTTCTATAGTGAGTGAGTTGGACCCTAATTACAAATGCTATTTACCACTCAATAGAATAACTTAGTACTACCTTTGTTTCAAAATTAATGTTCATTTAGAGGAAACAAATGTTTTATGATAACCGTGTACTCTAATGAAACATTGATTGATGTTTTTCATATTTCTTTAGCCTATGTTTTGGATTTCCATTGAACTCAACGTAGATTTACGTTGAACTTGATATTACTAAACCTTGATTCTTCGATCTAGTTAAATTAAATGTGGTAAATTTTAACTTATTTATTGATATATTGAGATATGTGAAATCATATTAGCGTTTACGGTGTCAAACTAAATACAATAAATGTATGAAAAACAGGAAAGAAATTAGTGTATAAATGTTGAATAAAATTAAGTCTAGTGTAGGTAATGCAAATTATGTGGTTTTAGCTTGGTTTGAATTTAACATAAAGTTGACAAATTAACCAATAAATGTAAAGCATTTATCAAGTCAATGTGAACTAATTTGCACCCGATTGAGGTCCCCTCTGCTGCCCTCGTAGCATGCCACTGGCGCTTCGCCCGGTAGTCTAGATGTGTTTTCTTTTCGTTCTATCATTTTCCTTACCAAAATAAATATTCACTTTATAATTTGTAATTCCTTTATATTTCCACGGCTGAAATGTCATTCATTCCCTATAACTACAACATTTGTTCCATATTGTAAAAATCAAATTAGAGGTACATGTTGGTCATTTATATAAGAATTAAATTGAAGTTTGTGATATATTGATTATTGTTTAACATAAATATTTTTATTTAATTGAATTATTTGTATTTTTTCCACTCTCTAACATATTAATATATTAATGATATATAAAAATTAAGAAAAATAAGTTTGGAAAGTTGATAGTAATATTAATCGAGAACTAATTTAATACTAGTAAGTACACTAATTACATTTCTTTAAGAGACGTAAGATAGTTAATATTCGATTTTTATAATAAGTAAGAGTGAAGTAGTATTTTAAATACTATAGTCAATATACTCCATGTTTGATTTGATGCGTAATTTAATACGCCCCCATCCTTGTCTCCTGCCGGTGAAGCAATGCCATGGGCATCTGATTTTAATATTAGGGCATTCTTATCGGTGTCGTTCCGATTGTTATTTATGTTATCTAAAAAATATAGGGAATATGTAAATATTCTTCAGTAAAGGTTGTTTTTTTGCCTGCGGTTTCAAACTGCGTCTAAAGTCGCTAATAATCACATTCATCTATATTCGCCAATGATATCAGTTTTTGTCATCGAGAACGTGGAGAAGGGGAGATTTGCAGGGAAATTTTCATTATTCTGACCCATATTTATTGTTCACATTCTTGGATCTTAGAGAAAATAGAGCAGACGGTGCAACGATAGAGAAAACAAAGCAGACGATAGAGAGAGGATGATGAGGTCACAGTTTAAACTGTGTAAAGACTGTAGTTTGAACTGCGTTTAAAAACACGATCCAAAGGAAAAAACAGATTCGCACTTAAAAATTGCGGAAAAACCAGAACAGGAAAGGGGAGGGAGGATGCAACAGCGAGGCAAAGCAAGTGACGACGACAGAGGATGCGGCGACGACGTAGGCAACGACGGACCAACAACAGTAGTGGTGGGTCGATTGTCAGAACAAAAATGGGGATTATTGGGGAAGACACCAATAATCGTTGTGGTGACGGTAATGCTCTTAATATTTTAGGGAGTTGGTTTTAAGAACACCCCTCTTGGTCTTAAAACAACCCCATTAATAGGTAAATTACTTATTTGCCCTTAAAATCTTTTTATGTTCCCTCCATGTCCTTCTTCTTCTTCATCCCCTTATACCACCCACCACCCTTCATCCCCATTACCACCACCACCACCCTTCCTTCTCCATTCAAACATTCATGAAACCCCAACCTCCTTCAACTCCAACCTCTCATCATCCCCACGAAGCAAGTCTCGCTACAAATCCAAGATTTTTTTCTTTCTCCTATGTCTTCGTTGTTTTCTTTATATTTTCGTAAAGTCTGTGTAATTTTCGCACTTTAATGTGCGAACTTTATGTATTATTCGCACATCAAGGTGCGAATTGAACATTTAATTAATCGTTTTTAAGTACTAGACTTATAATAATATTTTTTTTTTAATGCAATCGCACCTTAAGGTGCGATTTATGGTGTTAAAATCGCACATAAGAGTACGATTTAAATAAGTTGAATTAAAATAATATTTTTTTTATAGAATCGCACCTTAAGGTGCTATTCAGGGTGTTAAAATCGCACATTTGAGTGCGATTTAAATAAGTTGGTATAAAATAGTATTGTTTTTTATAGAATCGCACCTTAAGGTGCGATTTTGACGGTTAAAATCGCACATTTAAGTGCGATAAATGACATAACAAATCGTGAGAGAAGAACCGTGAAACAGGAAGAAGAAGAAACACGAAGCAGGATGCATGAAGCAAGAAGCAGGACGAACCACGAAGTAAGAAGCAGGAAGCACAAGATGGGGGGTGGGGGTTTTTTTTAAAGAAGGGTATTCCGAGAATTTTAAAAAATAGGGGATGGTTTTAGGACCAATTAGGTGGTCATAACACCCAATATTTTACTCTAAACCATATCGATATATTCATTGACAAAAAAAAAGATATATTCACATATTTAATGTTAGTACTATTTATTGGACAGTTTCCGCATGTCACGACCGTCACTACCATGCGTGCAGAGCAAGCAGCTTAAACGACGACGTTGCCATCTTCCAATGCCCTTCTCTCACTCGCGTTTCTAAGTTCAGAACTTCAGTTACCAACAACAACTGGAAGGGATATTCTAGTAAATCAACAACTCAAAGGGGGCAACAAAAGTATTTAAAAAAAAAGAGAAGAACGAAACTATGAAACGCCAATTGTAATATAACCGGTCGATAGTTGAACTATTTAAACATTTAATTCCGAATTTGATCTATAGAAGGTGAATGTAGAGAAACCTACTTAATTAATGTGATGTGCGAGTTTTGAGAGATTAGTTTCATGGATGTGGTATAATTGCAAAAATAAATAAATTACAAAACGCTTCGTTTTATAAACAGGTGGGAATCTCTATGTGCACGTCTCTCTCTCACACACACAAACACATATACATACACTCTCCGCTGGTGAAATTTTCATTTTTCTCTTTTGACACATCGAAACCGCCCTTTCAAAAGCTGAGACCTCTATTTGTTCATCTTCTTCTTTCTCTGTCTTAGTTAGGGTTTCGTAGTTTCGTCATCAGAATGTTCCAGAAGTCACACCCTTCGCCGGTTGGGCTCTCCAATTCCGTTCTCCGACGTCGTTTCCTCACAATTATGTCTTGATTTCATCTCCTCTCTCTTTCTTCAGGTAAATCCTCGCTTCGCCTCTCTCTCTCTCTCTTCTTCTTCTGTTTGTGTCTGTGCATGTTATCGATTTATTTCTCTTTCTATTCGTCGATTGAAGTTGTGTTTATAGAAACCAACGCAAGGAATCAACCGGAGAAATGAGAATGTTCACGCTTTCCGTTTCATGAGTACTCTATTCCGCGTTTGCGAGTAGGGTTTTCTGAATCTTATTCTCTATGTATAACGAAAGAGGGCTTTTGATTTTGGGACTAAATAATTTTGGTTTCTTAATTGGTAAGTTATGGAGCTATTTCTCGAGTTGAAAGTCAAACCGCGTTGATGTTCTCTTTTTCCAAGGGTTTTCCAGATTATTATTAATATATTTTCTATGTATTGTTGGAAGGAGCCAGAGCCTTATCTTCGTATTCTGCTGAGCACTGAGCTATACCTCTTCTCTACCTGTAATCACTTGTAATCAATTATGCAACTTTTTTTTTGGTGGGGGGGGAGTGTTGTCATTTTCAGCTGTCAACTGTGAATTCGGTGGTATTTAGCACAGTTTAAAAGTTTATTAAGGGTATATTATAGAAGGTTCAAATAGTAGACACTGTGAAGTAGCATAAGCCTAGAGTTACTCCGTTTGATTTCCCAGATTATTATTAGTAGCTTTTTTATTTATATTTGGAAGGAGCAAGCGTTTTATCTTTGTATTCTGTTGAGCAGTGATATATACTTCTTCTCCCGTTTCCACTGTCTTGTGTGTTCTCACTTGTAATCAGTTATGCAATTTATTTTGGGGGGGGGGGTGTTCCCATGTCCAGTTGTCAACTGTAAATTCAATGGTATTTAGCACAATTTACAAGCTTTTTTAAGGGTCTATTATAGAAGCTTCAAGTAGCAGACACTGAAGCTTCGCATAAGAATAGATTTACCCCGTATGATTTTCAAGCCTCAGGTTTATGTCATTGTTTGTAGTGGTATATGCGTGTATCATTTGATTCCATTGCTGTATCTACAATATGCAATGTTTTAATTTGCATTGTCTTGGCACGACTTCGTGTGTATTGCATTTATTCTGCCTTTCACGTTTGGTGAGATCTATTGTGTTAATCCCGGATTTAGAAGTCTTTTGTGACTTTTTTGCATACATTATGTGATTGAATCTGCTGCTTATTGGTGAAAACATGTGCTTATGTCTAAACTCTAAAGGTATTCGCTGTCATGTTAATATTATTTCATATTATCTCTTTTGCAGTGGTGGCAGTTTCGGCATTGAGACTTGTGATAGTTTCTGCAAATCTAGAAGCGCAAATTTTTCTTATCTGGTATAAGTTATAGAATTTTTATGACTTCTTTTTTTGGGTACATTAGGTCTATCAATGGCTTGACATTATTATGTTCTAGACATCTCATCTCTGAGTTAGTGTAACAAAAAAATTTGTTGTTAATCTTGACTTTCAGATTTAATGTGCTGATTCAAACTCACTTGCAAAGCCCAGATTTTGAACAACTTGAAGTCATGTTTAACGAAGGAGCCCCTGAGTTTGTTGTTGATCAGAACTTGTATTACCCTGCTGCCACCAATTATGGGTACTACTGTACAGGTGAATTAAAATCCATTTTATCTAATGGCTTTTCTGTTGGTTGTGTATGAAGGTGAATTTATTACCATCGTATTGACTACTTGTTATTTATTGTGGTTAGGATTTGAGACACCCGGTGAATGGGAGGACCACCATAGGATTTTTGGTTTAGATGGTCCTGATATTCAGTACACGGTGAGTGGATCTCTTGACCTATGTATTTTTGTGTGTTTCATATGTTGGGTGCACAACTAATTACAATGCTTTATTCTTTGTCAGGGTGCACAAAACGAAAGTTTTCCATATGTATATTATACACCTAGCTATGGATTTGCACAGTCTCCATATAATCCATACAATCCTTATATTCCTGGTGCTATGATAGAAGTTGATGGTTCATTTGGAGGAGCGCAGCAGTATTACTCTGTCCCTAATTATCAAAACCCTGTTTCTGCGTCTTCTTACATTCCTCTTGTTCAACCAGACTATTTCCCTGATAGTTCTATTGACTCATTATTTGATAACAGTGCTTCTGTCAGTAGACCTGATGGAAGAGGTTTCCATAATAAGTTCAATTCAGCTTCTGGTTCTTTTACTCGGTCAAAACCATTATCAAATCAGACAAGTTCCTTGGCCAGGGTACCCGAAGGGCCAAAAGCTAATACAGGGGTGAAGAATGATTTCACTAATCGAAGTGTTTCAGGCAGTGGTTTTCTTAATTTGGCTTCATCACCTATCCATCAGGTAGGATTTTTCCCCTTTTAAACTATTTTTGAATTTGAGTATGTCAATCCCATGCCTGGTTTTTATATTTTTAGGTGAGAATCATTATATCTTTTATTATAATTAGTTGATTTTATTTGTTAGTTCAATATTTTCCCCGTTTACGTGGTACTATATGTTTGAAAAGGACATGCTTCAGGGGAATGGCTTGATATGAATTTATTTTTGGGGACTTCTTGGAAGTCTTTTGTGATTTAAATTTATTGAACTTATTTAATTTTTTTTTTTTTGGTTTTCATCTAAACTTGGAAGTGGAGCTTCTCCTAGTAATAATTTAGGTTTTATTTATTATATTTAATGGGTATACTTTTGTCTTTTGATTTTTGTAGGCCCAAAGTGCTGATGCCTCAATCCAGCGTATAGATACTATTTCAAATGGAAATGTTTTGTCCCATCACAATCAATTGAGAGTAGCTCCACCTTCGTGTAATAGATTTGCTAACTACAGTTCTAATGCTAATGGACAGTCTGCAGTTGCTAAACATCGACCAAAGGTTAATGTTGGCAAAGTGCTGAGTGATGTAAATGGAAGCTCTGATGTTTTGGGTGAGCAGAATCGGGGCCCTAGAATTGGCAGGCCAAAACATCAGCTGGCTGTCAAAGCCTATACAACAAAGTCAGGAGATGATAACACACAAGAGAATATCGTCATTTATCCTGATCAATATAACCGGGAAGATTTCCCTATTGACAGTGAAAGTGCAAAGTTTTTTGTTATAAAATCATACAGTGAGGATGATGTGCATAAAAGCATTAAATATAATGTGTGGTCATCAACAACACATGGAAACAAGAAGCTGCAGAGTGCTTACGAAGATGCTAGGAGAATAGCTGCAGGAAAATCTGGAGCCTGCCCTATCTTTCTTTTCTTTTCTGTGAGTTTTCGTTATCATGATGTATTTCTTTGTGATCTGCATATCTAAAGCTTACTTGCTGGTGTGTATATTTCCCCCTTCTATGGATCATACTGACCTTTCTTCAATGCAGGTTAATGCCAGTGGTCAATTTTGTGGGGTTGCTGAGATGGTTGGTCCTGTTGACTTCAATAAGGATATGGACTTTTGGCAGCAAGATAAATGGAATGGGAGCTTCCCTGTGAAGTGGCACATCATAAAAGATGTGCCAAATCCAAATTTTAGGCACATTATACTAGAAAACAACGAGAACAAGCCTGTGACTAATAGCAGAGACACACAAGAGGTATATTCGGCAGTCTTCTTATCAATGTTGAATTGATGTGTGTGCCCATAAGCATTTAACTTAAATGCCTAAACTTAAACAACGTAGAACCTGTTTGTTCTGTTCTATGTAAAAAGATTGTTTTAATTTGTGAATATGGTGAACCATTTGGGGCTATTGACTACGTAGAGCCCCACTCACAGAAATATGCATACACTTGGTTGATTGTGTAGAGGCTTTGGGATTGTCACACTCTTTGACTTAATTGAAGTTGTTGTGGGTATTTATTTCTGTTTTTTTTTATGGTTGGTTAGCTCCTGTAAAAATGGTAGTCTTTTCTTAGAAATGTTCCAAAAAAAGTGTCTGTCTTAGATGGTTAGCATGCTCGAAGAAGGCTTGTAAAATACCAGTAGTAAGCGTGGTAGATTAAATGGAGGATAGTCTAGTAGATAATAGGTAGAGGGGGCCAAGGAAAAGCCATCAAGAGAGCTTTAGATTTAAACGTTCTATCATCGCACTTGATTTATTACAGGATATTATGACATCATTTGATCTGTACTTACGTCACCTAGTTGGAAAAAGTTTTGGTTTGGTTCTGTTTTTGTGTTGGGTAAGCTGTTGTGAAATGGGGTTCCATTTGGCTTTTTTGACTGTGGGTGTGTGTTTTTTTCTCTCCAATGATTATAATTTTGACCGTCAAATACCCATTCCTTGTGTGCAGATAATGTATAGGAAAGGTTTGGAAATGCTAAGAATATTCAAAAATCATACTTTGAAGACGTCTTTGCTTGATGACTTCATTTATTATGAAAACCGTCAGAAAATCATGGAGGAAGAGAAATCTAAGGTTCTATTCAAGAGTTTTGGAAGTCCGTTATTTGCTCCGGCCTTGGAACCACCTCGAAAAATGAATTATGTCACCAACATCCCTTCAGTCAGTGATGAGAAAAATTCTAAGATGGATGATGTGTTTGATAGTTTAAAGAAGGCTACAAGTGCTGAGCGTATTGTTAGTAGTTCTGATGTTACCAGCACCAGTACATCTGTGGACGAGAAGGCTGAGAAAGGTTCAGTTGACAGGGAAGATATTTCGTCTGTCTTGAAGATTGGTTCAGTCACCATTACCCCAAAACAGGCAGAGACTAAACCAACTGGCAATGGTGTTGCTTATAAGGAACCAAATGATGTTGTCACAGTGGGCTCAATGCAAGTCAGAGTTAATGGATTTGGGGAGTCTTCTGGTTTTTTGAAGGTTGGGAGCATCCCACTTGATCCAAGAGCTTTAAAGCCAGACAAAGGTACTCGCGTTAAAAATGGGTCTAATCCTTAGAATTTGCTCTTGGAATGTCAAGGCACTTTTTGGATCTTCTCTGGTGAAAGATAGAGTAATATCTGCCTGATTGTATTAAGTTGGGAAGTTGGGTTTCTTTCAATCTTCGTTTACTGCGTTCATTTGATTGGGATACAACATACCCTGTGGATGGATCTTTGGAGAGGTGTTTGTTACAAAAAGTTTTACATGAATTAGTGTAACCTCTTTCATATTTTGTCTGTTAAAGATCAATATGCAATCATGTTTTCTTCGTTGCAGATTTCACCCTGTGTGTTACGAATTTGTTATAACTTCCCTCAACCTTCGTTTCATGTAATTCTGTTATATTTTTCCAGATTTCCTATTTTATTATTGGAATGTGTTTTAGTTTGATTAGTTTGAAAGCCTCGCTTGAGGAATATGCCTTTCTTATGTAGTGAAATCAATCAAAACTACATAGGAAGAACTGTAGAAATAAAGAATCTGCTCTATTCAAGTATTTTTAAGAAAATAGATTAAATATAATTAGTTTTTCTGGCATCAGAAGAGTTGCTGTCGTTAACTATTGTCAATACCATATATTTATATAACAATAATAAAAGTTTTATTCTATCAAGTGAGGTGAGGTGGTTAATACGCCGTTATTATGGATAATATATTTGAACGTTAAAATATTTTATTTATTGAAATGTTACTAAGAATTTATTTAAGAAATAGGAATGTTTTGATCTAAAATTTAGGCAAATTCAAGGAAATACCTATACTGATTTTCTTATTGAGGTGTTTTAAATGATAGAAACGGTAAGTTTAATTTTTGTCAACGGACAAACTTAGTTTGCATCAACATATTAAATGAGTTAGATTAAACAATGAGGAGTGCTGGACATTCTTTAATGCTATCTTTCAAACGCACATTTATTTATTGATTATGATAATTGAGATTTATTAAATGTTGTGGGTGGATCCCTCCCAATTGGGTGATTTTCTCATCTATTACAGATCCCATATTACCTCCCACAAACTCAAAATCCATAATTTCAATTGCTACGGTCTCAACTCTCCATTTGAGTGTTGCTAGTAATATTTGTAAATAATTAAGTTGTCTTTTTAGGTGAGTTCGGGGTATATTCGCCATAATAATAATTAATCCACTCACTGTGAATGTTTGCACTATACGATAAACGATTAGCCACAATATGCGCTTCATTCCTATAAACGAATATCGAACCCCCAACTTCTTAATTAAAGGTCGAAGTGAGTTAACTGTTACGTCATATCTTATACTTATACCTTGTGGTTTAATTTAGTTGATTTTATTAACTGAAATCAACCCAACAACCTTATCTATGTACTGTACAGTACTCCTCCTGTTCCTATTTAAGTGTTACCATTTTTATTCTTTTTTTGTTCATAATTATCTGTCACTTTACAAAGTTTAAGAGAGTATTAATTATGTTTTACCAATTCTACCATTCAATTAATGGTGATAGGAAATTAAAGAGTCTAAATTAAGAAAAAAGATAAAGGGTATGTTAGGAAGTTAAGTAGTATTTTTTATAGAAACAAGAAGATTAATATAATTCCTTAATATATGTGCAAAACCTTAAAGTGATAGTTATTACGCAACACAGGGAGTAGTAAAAATAATGATAGTGATAATGCTTATTACTAATAATGATGACACTTTCATTTTTTTAACATTTAAATATTTTTTTCGGATATTTTATTTAAGTATATTAAGTAAACCAAATCATCTTACCATAACCAACCTGTGTACCAATAGTTGATTAAAAAAATTATCTTAACCAAATATTTTTTTAAAACGATCCTCATAAGATTAAGAAGAAAAAGGCAAAAAAGCCAGTACATCATCATTCACAAACTGGATAACTGTTAAGGGAACCTTTTCGACCCAATTGGCATAGGTAGAAACATGCTGAGCTGAAAAATAAGTCACCGAACTGTCCGAACGCTTAATAATGAAAAAAGTTAAGGAATCTAAAGCACGACAATCACAAATAATGGAGTCAAGGTAAGAACTCCCCTAAGAATCCCATTTCCACCACTGGAAAAGCTGAAGGTAGTCAATTTTAAAGCAAACACGCCAAGAACCGAGCTCCACTAAAAGAGTCAAAGACCGCCAAAATCATGAGGCTTCAACTAGTAAGGGAGAAAGCCAAGGAAAAGGCAAACAATAAGTTGCTGCCATTACCTCTCCTCTCCTATCCTGTTCCTAGCAACAATACCTAGGTTGACCACGTTTCTCTCTTTTCTAAGAGACGTCAAAATTGATTTTTATCACCCCTAAGTTAGGCTTGCGCCACGAAGATGCAACTCCATAAGGACAAAGTGATAGTGACAACTCCATAAAGACTCCGAATAGCCGTCACAAACCAATTTAACCTTATCAAACCTCTTTGTTTTACACTTTTTTGTAATGTTGCAAATTACTTTTACACTAATTTTATTTTACTATTTAGACACTTCAATACCATATTTATTTCTTGTTAACATTTAAATTTTTTATTTTATTTTAAAGAGAATGGATGTGTAAATAGAATAAAAAAACGATGTGTAATTCTCTTTATTTACTGGGCCTTAGTGGAAGAGGGTATAGATGGGCCCACAGGAGCCCATTTCGTTGTCCCGTGTAGTGTAGCTCATGTAAGCAGAAACAGTTACTAGTTGGGACATCATAATGGGACCCACCCACAAATCCAGTTTTGACTAACTGCGTTGCAATTTCTACTTTTACTGACACCGTAAAATAAAAATAAAAATGTGAATGAAATCGCTCTACCTCTCTTCTCTTCTGTTCCTGTTCGTCGATAAATCTTGTTTCAGTAACACCACTACACCTCAGCGAGTGCTCGCCACGCGCGTCCGCACCGGTTGCGCTCCGATCAGGTATCTCCGATTGCACATGCATTTTCTCACACTCAACTTTCTCTGTTCATTGATTGATTCCTTCAATATTCGGATTCGTGCATGTATCTGAACCCACGGTTGGTTGGGTTCAGTAACCCTCCTTGCCCTTCCGGTTAGGGGCTTCACATTCCTGTTAGAAAACGGTCAAGTATGTTGTACCAGTTAGAAACTCGAATTTACCAAAAATAGTTAGGAACTCAAACTAAATTGAGCTTTTGACAGTCACTTATTTGACAACTCCTTACATTATGACAGTGGTATGATGGGGCTAGCATTTGTTCAATGATGGAATTCTGCTAATGATACTTAAAACTTCATTCCAAGTTTGATTTCATATCTTAAAGGGACTGGCCTTCTAGATTTCCTAATAGAGTAATAGTGTTCTGTTTTTCGTATAATGTATGCAAGTCATTCCACTAGAAATACCTAATGTGTCTGTTGCTTATATAAATACAGGTGAAATGGCAGGGAGTTCAAAAGGAAGAGAAGGCCAAAACGCTATGGATCTGAAAATTGAGGACGATTTGGATTATGAGCTGAAAATCGAGGAGGAGGACCTGGATTATGAGCTGCCGCCTTATACTACATTTTCGAGGGATGTAGGGGTATGCCGCAGATGCTCTCAACTCATAAATGCTCGGTGGGGGTGTTCATAAATCGACCTAATCAAATGCAAACAACAAGAATCTAATAAAAAACTGAAAGTTCAAAATATTTTTGGATAGGATTGGACCAGTTTTTGGATCCAATTTTGAAAACGATCCAATCCATGTATGCTGAATTTTATCATATTAACTATATTTGTGTTTGCATTTGATTTATGATGGAATACTTTATTTATCTTGTATCTTTGGGTTTATTTATTGTCCAATGAAATAAAAATCCTAATTGCTTTGAATTGGATCGTAACAAAGTTGAATGTAGAAGTAAACAATTGGATGGTAAAATTAAATAAAAAATCGATGGGATTGGATTATGTGACTTTTCTCCTCAAAAGAGACCCAATTCAATCTAATCCATGAGCGCCCGTAAGTTGTTGAGTCTAAGATGCTATTAATTGTATCCGTGATGCCTTTACTCATTATGTCTGTAGTCCATTGCCTTTTTCTGGAGCTTTACCTTATAGCTTCTTGATGTTGAGCTTGAAACTTTTAATTAAATGAACTTTGAGCAATATTATACAATACCTTCCGCATCTGATTTTTCCAAGAAACGTTTCACCTCCCTACCTTAAACTATAGGGTACATGCCTAAAATGAAGTTTGATTCCTATCTCTAACAAAATGTCTCATGCGATAACCCTAATTAAGCCAACTTTACTTCTCTATATTTGTACGTGCATTATCTTGATGGTCACCATGTATCTTAGCATATAACATTTATAAAAATAGTTCTCTTGATTGAATTTCCGTTTACTTGTGTTTAAATTCTTCTTTTATAACCACCAGGGTAATGTTGCTAGTTCATCTGGAAGCAAACTACGATCATTCTTTATTGGAATGGGATTCTTGCCCTGCCTTGTTGATAAAGTCATAGAGGAAAATGGTAAATTATGTTCTAGCTAGATGCCATTTTCTTGCACCAACTTCATGGCACATTTGATGAACACCTAATATATATGTTTCTCTTTGCCAATGGAAGTTCTACAGTCTACAGTTCTGATTATTTTCTTTTGAATTTATAGGTGAAGAGAATTCTGACGCATTATTAGAGATCCTCTTGAGATCCGTAAGTAGAGCAAAATACATGTTACAGTGTGGCTTTCATTTTTGGTACACTTTTTAATTGGGTATTGGAAACTATTCATTCATTTAAGTTTTTAAGTAGTGATAAAAGCTGAATGGTGTTCTGGATGCTTATTGAGATGATAAATGTTAATTCCTGCGACGATTATAGCTGGATGATTCAAATAAGCATCTTATGAGTATACATTTATAGATTATTGAACTTTTGATAGGATACATTTATAGATTTGTAAATACTGATAAGATAGAGGTGACTTCCTATTTTCTAGGGAAATAGATAATCATCTCCTTGATTCACATATAATCTTTTCTATAAAAGAGGACTTTGTATTTCATTTTTCTGTAACAGTTAAAAGTACAAGTTTTCTTTTTCTTTCAAGTTAGGTACCATATAATTAAGTTAAGCCTCTTTATAAATTCGTTCCTTAATTGTAATCAGTGCTTAAAAGAATGAAATTGATGACACTAATTATCATTGAAAGACCAATTTGATGGCACTTATAAAGTGAAGACCTGTGTGATCTGGTGTACATGTTTAGACGACCAACAACAACAACAAAAGTCTTATCCCACTAAGTTAGGTCGGCTATATGGATCACACTATGCCATTGAGCTCAATCTAAAACTAAATTATGAGGGATATTATTGATAATGCGATCGTTTTTAACAATATCTTCCCATGTTCTTTAGAGGACCAAACCGAACATTTGCTTTTTATAATTTAATATGTTATTCTTGACTTCTCTCCCACTATATTTTGTGTTGATCAATTAAACGCAAATTAGCTTCATTTCTGTCTATATATACTCTAGAGGAAGTCGGAACAAGGATAACATAATGCTTCTCTTTATGATCTTTCGAAAGATTAGAAACTTGTGATATTCTGCAGTTGTATTTGCTCTTTTGATTTTTGAATACTGCAGCCAATATCCTTTCCAAACTTTCAACTGAATATTCTGATTGCTGACTATTCCAATCGATTAGGCTCATAAATCCAATGGTGAATCATCAGATTTCTTGAAAGGCTCCCTTAATACAAGCAAGGGCAGGAGAAGTGCCCCAAGTGTCTGTCCTGATGGTCACTCAAAAGAGGTAACTTGGTGGTCCCCCCCCCCCCCCCCCAAAAAAAAAACCCTAATTTTGATCCTTGAAGGGTGGAAATTGTAGTTTCCATTTAGTATACTGTCTCTATTTATCCATACTTTTGATGTTTTTTATCTGAAAAGTTAACTTAACTCTCAAAATCTTCACTTTTTCAAGGATTATTTCTGTGTAAAATGGTTTAGGTAAAGTTTTAACTACCTTTTCAACTTGCTTTTCAATTATATAGGCTCTTCAAAAATCAAATTCACTGTCTTCTGATTCTCTGGATAGCTTGTTTGATGATAAGGATTCTCCGGAAATTTCCATGGTCAAACAACCAAAAGAGGTACTTGCTTCTTATACCTGAGGGAACGTCACATCATTCATTATAAAATTTAGTCAGGGTATCATCATGGTAGGAATGAGTTGCGTAGTTGAACTTGATTTTAAATAATGATTACTTGTGCTTTATTGTATACTATAATTATTGACTGTAACCATTTACTACCAGCTGGTTCTTCTGATCTATAATGTCATATATTTGTGCTTGCAGTACTCTGCCACTGTGTGTTGCTTTAATATTATTTTTCTTGTTAAGATGTACTCTGATGTCAACCAAAATTCCAAATAGATATTTTGTTCCAGATCATTGCTTTTTCTGATTTTCGTCATCTCGCTGCCAACTTATAAAATAACATGCATGATTTGTTAATGTGGTGTCACACACACCAGTTTGTTTCATATATCATACCCATCACCTTAAGTTGTGGCCAGCATTTGCCTTTCCTGTGTAGGGTGACAATTGACTATATAGTATATATTTAATCATTTGCTTATTATCAATTGGCATTTAGTCTTTTCATTGTGCTTGGTAGTAAAATTTACTTTCTAGTTTCATGGGGCTCCTTAATATAATATATGTTTTGTCTAATTCGATTTGATTTTTTTACATAATCTTATCTAGGAGCTTGATGAACTTAATGACGATAAAAGAGGTTCCTTGCTGATGATGAATTTCTCTCTGGAGGAAGTTGAATTTGCAATCAATAGACTTGGTATGTGAGTGTACATATTACCTACCCAGCTACTATGTACAATCAAAAATTGAAAATAGTGCTTCTAAGTTCTAACTAAGAATAATTCAGGCAACTTTTTTAATATGCCAGGTTGTAGACATTTTTAATATGGGCGTGTTTTCAGTGATTGTCTGAGATCTAAATAACTTTTGGCATACCATTTATACTTATTCAGTACAGAGGAAGTTGATCTGCATTTATGAATTACTCACATCAATAAGGATTTCTTGATTCATTGTTTCTTTTCAGGTCATGAAGCATCAATTCCTGAGCTGGTGGACTTCATCTTTGCTGCCCAGATTGCTAAAAAAATGAAAAGGGAAACAGATGATGACGTCATCTGTTATGATAGTAGGAATCAGGTTTAGATATCTGAGTATCTGACCCAATTAATATGCTTTTTCATGAGATAAATACTATGCTTCTGCAAGTCAGATTTTTTAAGTTAACACTCAACTTTATCACCCATTATACAATATAATAAGGAACATGTTACTACATGTTAACTTTAAGTGAGGACATAGCTATAGCCTCTGCTTGCTCTTTTTAAGACAGATATTCTAATGTTGTATAGTTTAGCTGTAGTGGAAAATACATATTCTTTCATAAGCCTATCTATTTTCGATGTTAATTTCTTTTGCGCGTGCTTTTTCCATTTGGATGAAACCTATCTTCTTTCCATGTATTCCTTCTCAATAATACTTATTCTCCTATAAAGAAATTTACCTATTTATTATGTTAAATTACGTATTTTATAATGTATTTGTTGTGCATTTAATTTTTATGACCTGTGGGATCACAGATTAGCAATGAAAAACTCTATGGAATTATGGCTAAAACACTTCACTTGCTTGAAATGGGCTTTTCTGAGAGCGAAGTGTCCTCAGCAATTGATAAATTAGGTGAGTAATTGTGAAAGATGATTTTTTGTAAATTAGGTTTGCAGTCTTGTCTTTGAAAAGTATTTATCTTCAGTTATGATATGACATCAACTCATATCATTGCCTTGTCTAAATGTAAAAATGCTATGAATTTGTCTCTTTTATCAAGACTTAACAGTTTGCTCTTTAGTCTCAGGATCTTGAGCTCACTAATTTGCTGTTTTTCAGGTCCAGATGCTCCAATTTCAGAGCTTGCAAACTTTGTTTTTGCAGAACAAAATGGGGTCGATTATGTAATGGAATACAAGGTGAGATTTTATTATTCGATCATTATTTGTATTTCAGCTCGTGTTTAGTCCTTTATATTGTAAAACTTGATTTCACTATAATATGCATTGCTACATAAAATAAAATTTATGATGGACATAATGTGATTGGTTGTTGTTTGTGTTTAATAATCTGATAGAGGCTAACAATATTAATTTACTAAATGAATTTAACATGATATTAATAAACAGTGCAAGGATGTAGTTAGAAGTCTCACATTGATCAGTTATATGGCCAAGATAGTCCTTATAAAGGGTAGAACAACCCTCACCTCTAAGATAGTTTTTGGGGTAGTTAGGCCTCCCAAATTCTAATAGATATGTAGCTAATATCCAATATTCATGAAAAACGTCATCAGGTGCTAACTAATACATAACTGTACCAAAAGAAAAGAAAAACTTAGGGGGTAGAAATAATTGTACAATATCAAAATTTCACATAAATGAAAGAACTTTGCTTTTCTCTGTATAATATGTTCTTATTTAAATGTCTGAAATCAACAGTAGTGCTAATAAACCTATTAAACGAAGTTAAGGGCATATTTGGCATATTGTAGACTAAAGTGGTTCTGTCCCCAATAATTCTTTAGTAATAATAATCATTGAGGTATTCCTGAATGATGGACTTTCTTGCTTGTCTAGTATCCCTGGATCAAAGAGGAACAACAAAGCGATATGTATGGTACAGCAGAAGTGAAACCTGAGGATTTTAGTGATGAACCTTCACAATCGAGGCAGGTCAACTTGGAGGAAACTTACAATGGTGAAGGGGTGAAGGAAGAGGGTATTGATGAAATTCCCAATGCTGTTTCTGACATGAGATATTTTGATCTTGCGGAGAATGGTAGAGGTAAAAGACCCAAGTATGAATATGATGATGATTCTAGCGCTTATTTTGATCCTTATTGGGTGGAAGAAAAGGTTGATACTGTTGTTGCTAGAATGTCACAACTTAACAAATCAAATCCATCAAGGTCTCTTAATAGTATGGCAGCGAAGCGTCCATTTTTCTTATACGGAAACGCTTCTAACATATCTTACGAGTCATGGGCAAAAATGTCTCAGTTTTTATATGGTGTTGAACCTGAGTTTGTGAACAATCAGTTCTTTTCAGCCTTGAATAGAATTGAAGGCTATATACACAATCTTCCAGTTGAAAACAGGTTCCACATCCTTCCAAAAGCACCTATGACGATCGAGGATGCAATTCCGCGGAGTAAGAAATGGTGGCCACCTTGGGATTCAAGAAAGCAGTTGAGCAGCATCAACTGTGAAACTAGAGGTGTATCTCAACTTTGTGATAGGCTAGGAAATGTTCTAGCTGATTCTGGCGGAGTACCCTCGTCTGAACAGCAGAGAGACATTCTTCACTATTGCCGCGGATTGAATCTTGTGTGGACTGGTAAATACAAACTGGGTCCTATAGAGCCTGAACACTTGGAGCTTATCTTAGGCTACCCTTTGAATCACACTGGTTCTGCCGCGAGCGAGTTGGCGGAAAGACTCAAATCACTAAAATACTGCTTCCAGACAGACACACTGGGGTATCATCTTTCTGTTTTGAAACCTGTTTTTCCTCGTGGACTGACAATGTTGTCACTTTTTAGTGGAATTGGTGGAGCAGAAATCGCCCTACACCGCCTTGGTATTAAATTAAATGCTGTTGTCTCAGTTGAGACTGCTGAGAAAAAGAGGAGGATTCTCGAGAGGTGGTGGCATAGTTCGGGACAAACGGGGACTTTGGTTCAGATTGAAGATGTTCAGAAGCTGACTAGTAAAAAGCTTGAGAGTCTAATCAGTAAATTGGGTGGCTTTGACCTGGTCATTTATCAGAACCCGTGCTCGAACTCAAGTTCTAGTGGCGGTGAAAGTATCGCAGCTTTAGATTTTTCAGTGTTTTGTGAATGTGTTCGTGTTTTGCAACGTGTAAGAGGTTTTGTGTGAAAGATTCATGGTGTAAATTATGTCAGAGTATGCCTTTTGTTGCATGCCCTGTTCTTGAAAAAGGCAGCTGCTACAAAATGTGACTTCATGTAAAATTTTCAATGTAGGGAATTTTATCAGAATTGCTCAGATATATAAATATAATATGCTTAAATGCATAGGTAGAGAGGCATTAGATATTATAATTTTCGTGGTGGATCATTGCCTAAAGAAATATATGTCGTTGTTGTCCAAATAAAGCTATGTGAACAACTAAAATAGTTAATCCATACGGTGGAAAACTACAGTGAAACTAAAACTATAGTGGACAACCATAAAAATTAAGGAAGTTAATTCCGTCGTGATTTATATTTACTGTAATTTTTCATTGTGTTTCCAAACATGCAAATTAGATGTTAGTGTCCGCCTTTTTAAGATCTCGAACCTACGCCTAAAAGGTTCTTGCGTTGCATACAGAATAAAAAGTGTTTATTTTTTCGGGTTAACCGGTTTTATGTGATTCCTTTGTAATCAATGAATATAAATGGCCGGCAACGGTGATAAATAACTTTTAGATTGACCCCATGAGCAATGGAAAGAGTCTCGGCTAACGGTCTTATTAGTCAGATACAGCAATATTATGGAATAGTGAATACTTTGCCTTCCTCAAGTAAAGTGCTAATATGTATACGGTTTAGTTTTGTATGTTTATATCTTTATTATCATATGGCTTAAATATATTTTTAATTTCGACAATACAATAGGTTGTTTTTGTTTTTTTGTCTCTAGAATTTTTTTCTTATTTTAGTCTTTACTAATTTTTTTCCATCCATTAAAATATAGTTTTTTATAATTTAGGAAAAATTTGAGATGATTGAACCCGATTCCACCGCTTGTAGAGTTGATTTAAGCGCGTGTGAGAGTGTTTTAAGATTTGGATTAGATGGAAAAATAACTTAGTAAAGATTAAAAATAAAATATGTAATTTTCGGAGGACTAAAAATAATTTTTTTTCCTAAAATAAAAAATAAAAACAGTATATTTTACAAGGACAAAAAAAACGTATTTAATGCTTATCATATTTTCGGGGGTAAAGCTGAGGGTGAAAACTTAAAAGCTTTTAATCAAAAAATAACTATTGCAAAACAAAAGCACTCTACTTGAAAACTTTTTTAATTAAGGAATATGGATTTAATAAATCATTTAAAGTGGTGATCCTGTAAGTTGAATTTTAGTTAAACTAGACATTCACATACACGTAATTTTATTGTTTAATTTTACTTATTATATTTCAAAATATATATTAGCGGTTAAATTGAAATTGCTATAGTGTTCCACTAGCCTCAAAAATCAGATATGCCACAACAGAGACTAGAGACACATCATGACAATCCTTAATAACTCCTCCAACATAGGGCTCAACATGAGCAGCATGCTACTTATTAAGACTCACAAGCGTCTTTCCACTTTGCATTTAAATGTATTGAATTTTTCAGGTAGAGTGACTTGCTTCCTACTTATTGCATGTAAATTGGTATTCTCCCAAAGGAGGTGTGCAACAAGTTAGAGAAAATTTAGAGGTGTGCAACAAGTTAGAGAAAATTTAGAGGGATTTAATTTGGGGTTCTTCAGATTGTACCGGATTTACTCACTCTATTTCTAGGGCGAAGCTTTGCCGTCTAAAGTAAGAAGGAGGTTTGGGTCTTCGTCATATGCATGATTTCATTAGATCTTTGGATATGAAACTTGGTTGTGGGCTTGTTTCTAACCCGAATGCTCTTTGGGTTAGAGTTGTTAGAGAGAATTATATGTGTGGCAGACATCATGTTCCTCTTGGGCAGAAACGTGGTTTAGAATCCCATGTGTGGCAAGCCATTAGAAACACTTGGGAGGAGTTGAGTCATAATTTCAGGTGGCGGGTTACAAAAGGATTGACAACCCGTTTCTGGCATGATAAATGGTTGCATTCTGGGATTGTTCTGAGCGAAGTTGTTGTGGGTTCTATTTGGGTTGTTGACTCTGTCAAGTGTGTGGCATATCATTTTGATCATGAGCACCATGCGTGACATTTGATCGCTTTCAGTCACCTTGTTCCCCTTCATGTTGTAGCTGAGGTTCCTGCCTTGCCTTGCCTCCCCCTGCTCCCAATATTGGTAAAGACGTGGTTATTTGGGGTCTTACAAGCGATGAAATTTTTCTTCCAAGTCTCCTTATGAGGCGCACAACATAGTGGGTCATGCTAATCCTGGTTTGAATTGACATGGTTTGTGGAAATGGGACGGACCTTATAAAATTACAAACTTCATGTGGAGTTGCTGAATAATGGAGTGCGGGTGAATTATAGACGTTCACAGGTTCATATGACTAACGATCCTGCATGTCATTTATGTCATTTTGAAGACGAAGCTATTATTCATCTTTTTTCAGGATTGTGTTTGCATCAAGCCCCTTTAGAATCAACTTGTGCATGCTGATGCGCAACCTGCATTTTTTCATCTGATTTGAGAAGTTGATTGTTGTCCAATCTGCATAACTCGACCCTGGTCTCTGTTGGTAGTAGCGACGCTCCAAATTTTGGTCTTCTTCTTTGGGCAATTTGGAAGTTGCGTGTTAAATCAATTTTTTCCAGAATGCTAGTTTTAGCTTGCAGTAGTACTAACCACTACTATGCGTTTATCGTGGGTATCGCGAGAGTCAGGTGGGCTGGATTGCTCCGCCTTCTTCTTGGGTTAAATGCCATACATATGGATAAGTTAGAAGCCCCTCTATGTCCACAAGTTGTGGTGGGGTTTGTAAATACGCTAATGGCAGGTGGTTTGGTTTTAACAAGAACCTTGGTTCCCCTAACGTTCTTTAGGCTGAACTTTGGGCAATTGTCACTATGCTCACCCTTTCCTGGGAGCGTGGGTTTTCTAGGGTCGTTGTTGAGAGAAATCCTCTTGTAGCGTTAATTTGATTAAGGATGACCGTGAGATTCTCCATCCTTATGCTTCCATGGTGAACCATATTCGAGTTTGGCTGCGTAAGGAGTGGGAGATTGTTTGTGTCCACAATCGTCGGGAAGCTTACCGGGTGACGGATTGTCTTGCCAACATGGTCATGATCTTTCTCTTGGAACCATTTTTTGGAGAATTCTCCTCTTAGTTGTGTCAATTATCTTATGGCGTATTGTGCAGGTGTAGCTTTCGCACTCTATCTGTGTGTAGGTTCCTCTTTTCGAAACTTTGTCCCTATTTTTTTTATTCATATAATATTATTATCAATATTTAACATTGAGTCATTAACTATATGCATATGTTTTAACTTAACTCTTATACGTAGACATACATTTTTTTTTTGGGTAACACACATGGCCTCTACAAAATTTTGCAGGGTGTCGATTAGAGGTGTATGTACAATTGTACACAAATCATTTTGGTTTAATATCATGTTATGAAAGACAAACAGTGAAAAAAAAAAAAAAACAGAAAAAAGAAAAAGATGAAATTTGGTAATTATTTCAGTGAAACTTAAGGGGGCCACAAAGCCGGTGTCAGTACCAGGTTCTAACAGCACGTCCCCACTAATAAACTTGCACGATACCGGGACCTATATATCTATCTCCACATCAATTTCTCTCCTTCTTCATTTCCATTGTTCCTCTCTTTCTCTGTTTTACGCAATTTCTTCCACCCGCATCTCAGGGCCACCACCGCTATCCACATCAAACCCTAACTCCTCCATTTCTTCCAATCGCTAATCTCATCATGGATCCTCTCCGATTTGCGCCTTGATCAGACCACCGTGTTTCATCCCAATCTTCACCATGTTCGAAGCTCACGTAAGATTCCTCCCTAAATTCTCTTCCTCATCTTCTCTCATCCAATAATCCTGAACTTGAATTTCAATTTGCTGTGTGAATTTGCGTTTGCAATTTTCATTTGTTTTGAACTTGAATTTGCGATGTTTCTTTTTCTACTTCTCTGCGTGTGTGTGTGTTTGCATGACATGCGATGTTTCTCGATCGGAGCCAGTGGATGGTGGCAGTTCCTAAGTGAATGAACTAGTTTGCCGCGAAGAGTTGTTGCATTTCTAAGTCTTTGCCATATTTGATGCCTTTAAACTATGCTTCTCAGTTAATTAATCTCGTGGACAAAGGAGATAGTACTAATGTTGCTTTGTTGACAGGTACTGCATTTGCTTCGAAAATATTTGGGTGAATATGTACATGGACTCTCTACGGAGGCGTTGAGAATAAGTGTCTGGAAAGGTGTGTAGTCTGCAATTTTCTCACATTTCACTCGTTTTTTTTTTTTTTTTTCTCTTTTGAGTGTCAGTGCTGAATTTAGACTTGTTCCATTACCTTTTTTTTCTCCTTTGCATGTATATAATCTATACTCTGAATGCATCGTGAGGTATATTGGCAGTTATTGAGCATGCTGTTTGGATAACAATGGCTTTGTCCTAGTCCGGCACTCTCTTTCTTTCCTCTTAGTTTTATAATCGACTTGAAAGATTTTGTTAGTAGAAGGGATAGTAAGATATGCTGGAATCCTGCTCTTGTAGCTGTGCTTATGGTCCAATTGGCTGGAACATAACTCTAGAGGCTTTCGATAGATGCTTTGTCATTCTCAATTTTTTTGGGATGGGGTTGTTTTTCTATACGTTTCTGTAGCTTTGATGTCATCATTTTCCTTAAGGTTTCTCATTTGATATGCAAAGGGGTTGTCTTGCTCTTTTAAGTGATTTATTACCATGGTGATTAAGCATGTGCCCTCTATATTATAAATGTACTTTCAAATACATGTTATATTTACATGCCTTTACCATTTACATTTTCATATTTATGTGCTTTTATATGAAACCAAATTCGACCCTGCACGGATGAATATTTTTTATTCAATGAATTGTTCACAAAATAAAATTTTGCTAGTTAAATTTCACAAAAAAAAGGTTTTGCACTCCATTAAGATGTCTTGTTCATTGTTATTACAACCAAAGACTTGATCTCTGCAGGTGATGTTGTACTCAAAGATTTGAAGCTGAAAGCAGAGGCACTAAATGCACTGAAACTCCCTGTTACTGTCAAAGCTGGCTTCGTTGGTACCATCACATTAAAGGTAGCAATAGCATTTACCATTGGTGGTTGGCCGCTTCCAACTTTTGAGTCATTACCTTGGGTTTGTCAGTCAAAGTATATATTCACACATCTTCGTGTGTTTTATTATACATCTAAAACTATATGAATAGATGCATATCTTAGAATTTGAGTATGACTCTAACTCTACTCCAAAAGCTAGCTTAGGGGTGATGATTACTTTACTCTTTATGAGGATTATTTTGGCCATATGTGAGACCTTAACATCCCCTCACACCCAAGGCTGAGCGCGAAGTTTGTAGGATTGGACACATGCCAGTGGCCATTTATTGACGGCTCAATAAACAAATCTAATAGGCTCGGGCACCATCTTAGAATTCAAGTCTAAGTCTAACTCTACTGCAAAAACTAGCTTAGGGGTGAGGATTGCTCAACGCTTTATAAGGACTATTTTGGCCATATCTCTTGTCAATGTGAGACCTTAAAAACATGTGTACGTACATGCACATGTTTAGGTGTGTATTAAACTAAACATATGGCATGCATGCATGTTCTTGAGAATAAACTGATGGGAATTGAGAAAATGAGAGAAATGGAGGATTGAGAGAATGAGAATTAGAGAGAGTTTTCTGATGGAATGGTTATGTATTCACTACTACGTATTACAAAATATAAAATAAATAGATGTAGATATATCTGTTAGTAAATCGATATTGATATATCTGTTTCTGTTAGTAAATAGATATAGATATATCTGTTAGTAAATAGATAAAGTTATATCTGTGAGTCTTTGTTATAAATAGTGGCATTGCCACTCCTCTCAGCATTCAATGAATCATACTAGAAATAACAAAATTTGTTATTACTTCCTATCTCCCTCCTCTTCTCTTAATTTTGCAGTTCCCTATGATGTCCTTTTTTCACAAGAAATCAGATTATAAATTTCTACGAGTTTTTGGTTGTTCTTGTTTTCCCCTTATGAGACCTTATAACAAACACAAATTTGAATTTCGCTCTCAAGAGTGTCTTTTCCTTGGTTACTCCACAGCTCATAAAGGTTACAAGTGTATGTCTTCCTCTGGTAATGTTTTTATTTCCAAAGATGTTCTTTTCAATGAATAGCGGTTTCCTTACTCTGACCTTTTTTCATCCTCCCCTCCAGTCACACCTCCATCCTCCCCTGTTCTAGCTACCATACCCACGGTTCCTTGTTCCAATCCACATCCTACTACCCCTTCTTTACCTCATTCCCCCGCTGTGCAGGTCTCTCCTTAAGTCACTGTCAACAATTCAAGGTTGTCCCCCTCCTCCTCTCCTCCCATTCTGCATATTCTGCCCACTACACCTTCCTCCTCTTCTTCCTCTTCTTTACCTCTTATTAATTCCCACCCTATGACCACCAGGTCTAAGGGTGGCGTTGTTCCCTCCAAACACCTTCCTCCCTATGTTTTCCTAACTCATACCGAACCTCGGACATATAAGCAGGCCTTGGCTGTTCCTCACTAGCAGGCTGCCATGCAGACAGAATTTTCTGCTCTTCAGCAGAATGCTACTTGGACCCTTGTTCCTCTTCCTCCCAACAGAGAACCTATAGGGTGCAAATGGGTTTTTCGGGTTATACAGAATCCTGATGGTTCTGTCAGCAGGTACAAAGCCAGGTTGGTGGCTAAAGGCTTTCATCAGGTGTATGGTTTTGATTATTCTGAAACATTTTCACCCGTTGTTAAGCCTGTCACTATTCGGATCATCTTAACTCTTGCCTTGTCTTTTAGTTGGCAACTACAGCAGTTGGATGTCAATAATGCCTTTCTCCATGGTGATCTGCAAGAGGAGGTTTATATGGTTCAGCCTCCATGTTTTGAGAGTAAGGACAGGGGTTTGGTCTGCCGGTTACACAAGGCCATTTATGGGCTCAAACAGGCTCCGAGGGCCTGGTTTGATAAGCTTAAGGCCGCCTTGGTTAATTTGGGTTTTCAAGGCAGCAAATGTGATTCTTCTTTATTCATCTACAACCATAATTCTGTTTTGGTTTTTCTGTTAGTCTATGTTGATGACATTATTGTAACAGGAAACAATTGTACCTTCCTGCAGAAATTAATTGCTGGCTTAAATTCCAATTTTTCTCTAAAGCACTTGGGTAGTCTTGACTATTTTCTAGGAATTGAAATTCATCACCTGCCCACTGGCACTCTTCATCTCACTCAGTCCAAGTACATAAGAGATTTACTACAGCAGGCTGGAATGACTGATGCTAAACCAGTCTCTTCTCCCATGGTCACTGGCTGCAAGCTCCCTAAGCATGGTTCAGGTTATTTTGGAGACCCTACTCTCTACAGATCAGTTGTTGGTGCCCTCCAATATTTGATCATTACTAGGCCTGAACCTAGCTACTCTGTTAACAAGGTCTGCCAGTTCATGTCCCAGCCTCTGGAGACTCATTGGACTGCTGTTAAGAGGATACTTAGGTACCTCAAGGGCACATAACTGGTTGGCCTTCAATTACAGCCTGTCTCCACTATTGCTCCTTTCTCTCTGTATGGCTTTTGTGATGCTGACTGGGCTTCAAATCATGATGATTATCGGTCCACTTCTGGTGCTTGTGTTTATATTGACCCTAATCTTGTTTCTTGGTGGTCCAAAAAGCAGCCTGTGGTTTCTAGGTCCAGTGCTGAGGCAGAATACAGGAGTATTGCCTTACTCACTACTGAATTGCTGTGGATTCAGTCCCTCTTCACAGAACTTCCCTTAAAATTCAAACCTCCTACAATCTACTGTGATAATCAGAGTGCTGTTGCAATTGCTCACAATCCAGTCTTGCATGCACGGACAAAGCACTTAGAACTGGATTTATTTTTTGTAAGAGAAAAGGTTATGAGCAAGGCTCTAACTATTGAACATGTTCCTGCTCAGTTCCAGTATGCAAATGTTCTTACTAAGCCCTTATCCCCTACTCAGTTTCTTTTTCTTAGGTCCAAGCTCAAGGTGTGTGGTATTCTTGTTAGGCACCAACCTTGAGCTTGCAGGGGGTATATTACAAAATATAAAATAAATAGATATAGATATATCTGTTAGTAAATAGATATTGATATATCTGTTAGTAAATAAATATAGATATATCTGTTATATCTGTTAGTCTTTGTTATAAATAGTGGCATTGCCACTCCTCTCAGCATTCAATGAATCATACTTGAAATAACAGAATTTGTTATTACTTCCTATCTCTCTCTCTCTCTCTCTCTCTCTCTCTTCTCCCCTTCTAATTCTAAAACTACGTGAACTGTACAAGTATCATCTTTTTAACAGTGTTATACAATGAGCTATGAGTAATTTCTCTAACAGTTACATCTGTACTGATGTCATGAACTACATCTTAACTCGGACTGTGCATAACAGATACAACTGTAAACAACTGAACTAGCTGAGACAACAGTAAGGCACAACTCTAACATTCCCCCTGCAAGCTCGAGATGGTTGATCAAGTGAGAACTTGTCAACCACCTTGAGTTTAGTGTTGCAAATTGTAGTTGAGATAGAGCCTTTGTAAAAAAATTTGCACATTGATTCAGTGAGGGAATACGAGTCACAACCAGACTTTTGTTGAACACCTCTCGTACAAAGAAAACGTCAAGCTCTATATGTTGGCATGAAGCACTAGATTATGGGATAGAGAAATTGTATTCAGAATTCAAATTGCCTCAAAATTTAAGGTGTAGTGAAAAGTCTTTAACTCAGCTTGTAAGATTAAGAAACTGCTTCATTGTATTGCGCGATTCGGTGTGCAATTGGTGATATTTTGTGTGTCTGAGAGTGAATGAGAGTGAAAGTGAGCATGGAGCTTATCCCAAAGTTGATAAGCATGCCTGCAACCATGATAGGAGGAACACATCCTGAAGTACGCATAAATTTGTGACCATTAATGACCAGCTTAATCTGCTGTTTCAAAAGGAGGAAGTTCTTGTCATCTAGCTTCTTGAAAATGGAATGAAAAAACGAAACATGAGCATTCACCGGAACTGAAATTGGCAAGGGAGTGGAGATTGGAGTCGCTTTCGTCAGCAATGGTGGTGACTAGGTAGATGATATCAGACAACCGATGTCATCCATGAACTTCTGTGAGACTAGGCTCTAAATACCATAAATGAAGGTTTAGGAAGAGACAATTTTGAGAAACTGAATTTATTTTATTGACTGTTAGAACTCTTGCAGGGACAAATTATGAGCTTCAATCTTCTGTTGAGCTATAACTGTCTAGATCTAAACTACTAACAAACTTCACAGTTGGCATTGGCACTAACTGACTACAACTCTCCTATAGTCATTATCCTATTCATTGAGTATAGCTTAGCTATCATACATCAAGAACATAACAGATACAACAATAACTACGACACTACTGCAACACATGTAAGGTTTTTTGTCATGCATTTTTCTGGTTTCCATGTTCATTTTGTTGGTGCTTTGCTTTTCTTTTTACTCTTGCTTTTGTTATTTTTTCCTTTATACCTTTTTATCTCCTCTTTAATTCCTAAATGTGCTTTCAAATGAGCTGTTTATTATATCTTTTCTCTCTAATATAATATAGGTTCCTTGGAAAAGTTTGGGGAAAGAACCTGTGATTGTTCTAATTGATCGTGTATTTGTTCTTGCTCACCCTGCTCCAGATAGTCGGACTATGAAGGTACAAAAGTATTATGTATTTGCTTTAATTAATTTAGTCTATCTTTTGCTAAAGTGAGCTTTGTCATAAACCAACTATTCGAAAAAGCTGATGTTGTTGGTGGAAGACATGTGAATGATTTTATATTATATTTTGAACATGCCACCTGATACAAGAGCCCATTGGGCTTAAATCGTGGAATATTTCATAGGCTGACCCACCTGGTGTTGAATTCAAATTGAAATTCAACTTTTGAGTAGAATAATAGGGGCAACAGTTGGTCATTGAGACTTTAATACCATGTCATGAACCAACTGCCCCAAAAGCTTAACCTATTGGGTGGAGACACATTAGTGGTTTTATATTATATTTTTAACTAACTTGTTTTTTTACAGGATGAGGATAGGGAAAAACTTTTCCAAGACAAGCTTCAACAGATTGAGGTTAGATTTTATGCAATTTTTGTAAAAATATCTTATTTATGTTAAGGAAGATGTAAGGACTAGGGATGTTTATTATTGTTGAGTTGGTTGTGTTATTTATATATAATTTTCCTCAATAGAAGTGTGTAAGATTATCATTGCATATGTCCTCGACCAATTTTTCTAGGAATTGTTGTGCAATGTTCTTGTCAGTAAACAATGTGTTCCTTCAATTATATATATTTGAGTAAATTATATTGACCTCTATGGGGATTATGAAACCTCTGGAAACAAAGCACCCTTTCAGTTTATGAAATTACAATGTTTGATAGAAATCTAGGGTTTGTGATATAGTGAGCAAGAAAAGAGAGATGAAAAACTGAGTATGAGCTATACTTTCACTGAGTTATCTATGACTTACACAGAGAGGTGATACTATATAGAAATCTAGGATTTGTGTTAGATGTTAAGTACTTTAGTTTTCTATAAATGGGTGTAAATGATTAAGTTTTATTAGATGCTATTGGGTGTAGATGGGTTTTCTCAAATAAAAGAAACCCTCAAGGCAATGTTGGTAAATATAAGGCTTGTCTAGTGGCCAAAGGTTTTCATCAACATAGTGTGTGTGTGTGATGAAAACCTAAATGTATTAGAGATTTTTTGGCCAAGGCTCATATGACATAAGCATAGGGAATTTCTACTCCTATGATTGGTAATGGCAAACTAACCAAGTTTGGTGCAAATTATGTAATAGACCCCCTATTCATTATTGCTCAATTTTGGAGCTTTACAATACTTAACCATTACTAGGCCAGAGAAATGCTATTTAATTAACAAAGTTTGCCAGTTTCTCTCTCAAGTCCCCTAGAGGAGCATTGGGTGGCAGTCAAATATATTTGTAGGCATCTTAAAGGTACTATCGTGGTTTACTGCTTAACAAGCTAATCTTTAGCCTCTTACAATCACAACCATGTGCGATGTTGATTGAGCTTGTGGTCCATATGATCGCAGATCGTTTTTAGCTTTTCACGTTCATGTGTTTTTCTTGGACATAATATATTCTCTTTGTGGTCTAAGAAACAAAATTTGGTTGCTCAATCAAGCAGAGAAGCATAGTATCGCAGTCTCGCTCATGCTACAATAGACACTATGTGGCTTCAATCTCTTATCATTGAATTGCTTGTTTCTTTTCAAACTCGTCAAGGCAACAAGGATCTAACTCTAGATCTCTTGGTCATAAATGCTCTGATACCATGTCGTGAACAAATTATCCCAAAAGCTTAAACTGTTGGGTAAAAGGCATATGAATGGTTTTATATTATACACCTAACAACTCTTAGAATTTGGGTTAGACTTAACTCTAATCCAAAAGCTAGCTTAGAGGTTGGGTTACTCTACTCTTTATAAACACACTTATTTGGCCATATCTCTAGTCAATGTGAGACTTCGCAGTGCACCCCTTCACGCCAAGGGCTGGGTATTTGGAGCGTTGAATTTGCTGGAATGAACGTCAGTGGGTGGCCCATATATGGGTGGTCTCCACTAAACGGATCTAGGATAGACTCTGATACCATCTTAGAATTCAGGTTAGACCTAACTCCTACCCCAAAAGATAGTTTAGAGGTGAGGGTTGCTGTACCCTTTATAAACACTTATTTGGCATATCTCTCTAGTCAATGTGGAACTTTTGAACCCACCCACTATATCTCTTCTATTTCTCTATTCTTTACTTTCTTATAATTTTAAATTTCATCCTCACTTTTGTATTGTGAAGTCTCAGGCCTATCATGAAGTGTTGTTGTGAGGAATTGTGGGCCAAGATGTGCTTTACAAGTTCTCTGATCCTAAGCCCTAAACTTTATATATGAGAAGAGAGAAAACCTTTTTTATTTCTTAATCCAAAATACAATTGGTAATTACAACATATAGACTATGATAGACCTAATTAATGAAATAAGTACGCGGAAATAAATTATGTAGAAGTGGAAATTAAATCTAAATCAAATCTGTCATAATTATAGAAACTATGAAATCTGATTTCTACTAATTATGGTAATAAAATCATACAACAATAACCTTCCTCTTTGCATAATCGTATGTGTTCCCTCCATCACCAAACACATGAGACAATCGAGATTCGAGTCATGAATCGGAAGACCTATTTTTCAAATCATGGATCGAATCTTTTATTGTATCGTAAGATACGTGATTCAAAAAAACCAAGTTATAAATTGAAACATATGCTGATATATCATATAATAAACCGTTTATTAATACAAGATCCAAGCCATAAATCAAAATAAGAAGAAAAATAGTGGGTGCTTGCACCAAGTTTAAGTATTAAACCCCTAAAAAAATCAATAAGATGATAAAATGAAATTTACTTTCCTACTTCCAATGCGATCCTAGTAGATAATCTTAATTTAACTATTGAACTATTCATCATCCCAAGGTAAACAAATATCATAGCAAGAAACACATTAGTAGATGGAGAGAAATGTCATGAAGTACATGATGATCGAAACAGATAAAGAAAACAAGGATGCATATTTCTTTGGTGAGCCAAAAATGTCACCTGAATTGATAGTAGCGAGGACCAAAGTAGGGTTTGATTTTTCTGAGAAAGTGCTGTGGGTCTTTTGGAGGAATATTTGTTGGCTATTTCTGGCCTTTTTTGTAAAAAACTTAAAAAAATCAGCCCAAAAAGCACTAGAAACCTATTTCATTCCTTGAATTTGCCTTTTGTTTTTGGTATTGGTCCTCTTTGGAATGAAATATGGCTATTTTGAAAATACAGGGATTGAAGTCAAACAAAACAAGGAGGGACTAAAACCAATATTTTTGAATAATGCAGGGACCAAAAACATATTTAGGTCTATTTGTTTCAATTTTTATAATGGGGTAGAAGTTGGGATTAGCTTTTGTTATCTTAGTTGAACAAAATCATTTTGTTTATGTATACCAGAAATTATTTTACAGCTCAGGCTTCTGTTGAACTTCATTTACTATTAGTTCTTAAATTATCGTTTGTAATGTTCTTTCTGACTTCTAGTTATATTTTTTCCTCCTTCATGCAGGAAGCGGAGTCAGCAACACTTGATGCAATATCTAAGTCTAAGTTGGGAAGTGTATGACTCTGATATCATCTAGCTATTGGTTTTAAATTTATTTATTTCTTTGTTTTAATTGGCCATAATGCGTGAGGTCATATCTTTTCAGAATATTTAAGCATTGGGGCCATTGCCCATTTTATTAAAATAAACCTGGATGAATGTGTTTTGATTAACGGTAATTTTCTTTGAAATTGATTATGTTATCATTCCTTGCTTTCATGTGTAGTTATAATTGGAATCTGATTTGCAATCAAGTTATAAATAGAAGGCTATTGGTTCAGTCATGTAACAGGATATAGAAGAGTATGCTGCCATTTGATAAAAGGCCATTGTTTTTCTGACACCCCTTACTCTGCCAGAGTGAGAGAGCGAGAAACTACTCTTACTGAAACTGTGATTCTGTTCAAGTTCAAGTTGGTTACAGCAGAGAGTGACTACAGTATTATAGACCAGCTATACAGTGTATTATAACACTAACTGATTCTATGAACCTATATACTCTGATAGGAAGGATCAGTAAGCAGATGCATTACTGAAATGTGATTATGTTTTGGCAACTCAAGCATAATTAATTATTCAACCTTGAGGGTTTTGAAAGTAACTCTCTTTGCGCTTCTAGATGCATTTGTGTCAACAGGCAAGATTTGTTTAGAAGTGAGTTGTGAGAAAAAAAATTAGAGAGCTTGTTGGAATTAGCTAATGATAGCAGAATTAAATAAGGAAAGATTGAGTCATTTTGTCTGGTGTTTGGATGTTAAGATGGGACAAAATTTGGACATATGATGTATGGTTGGGTTTCACTGGATTGAGAAATACTAGAGAAGAGTTATCACTTTGAATGGTGTTTTATCTAAGAATTTAATTAGTATTCATATTGATAATAACACTCTCTTTTTATGTATGTATGTGTGTGTGTGTGTGTGTGTGTGTGTGTGTGTGTGTGTGTGTGTGTGTGTGTGTGTGTGTGTTATGCATAGTTGTAATAAGATGTCTGACACCTTATTATCTTACAGCCGTCTTCTGGAAATTCATGGCTGAGTTCTCTAATATCTACAATTATTGGAAATCTAAAGATATGTATCAGCAATGTGCATATCAGATATGAAGATTCAGTCAGGTTGGTTAATGAGTGTCATTTTAGTCCCTTTGCAGGTGCAACTATGCATACATATTGACTTTGAATTTAATTTCTGTTTTTAGATTATTGAGATTATGTTTTAGCTTTATTTCTACTTGCTTGTACTTTAACCTTATTTCCACTTGCTTATGCTAAGTGTTGTTTGCAGTAATCCGGGCCATCCATTTTCTTCAGGTGTGACTTTGGCCAAGCTTGCTGCTGTTACAATGGATGAACAGGGGAATGAAACTTTTGATACCAGTGGGGCGTTGGATAGATTGAGGAAGGTCAGCAGTTCCTTGCTAAGATAATTTTATGAACAATTTATTGGAGGTTCATTCTGACTTTGCAACCCTAATAGAGAGAAGCCAAGATTGTTTTCGATTCAGTAAAGCTTCATCTCTTAACGTGTGTGTTTTATGTTTTAATTTGTTGACTTGTATTTGTTTCTTTTGTACTGGTTGGTTCTTGGTTGTAGTGTGGTACATAATTGTTTGCAATATTTCAGAATTTAGTGGCCCAGCTACACATAGTAATTGTACTAAGCTACATGATAATGATATTCACAATTCCAGAAAAATATACATCTTTTGGTTTATTGTCCAATAGCTCGACGGTTTGAGTTAGAGTTTAGTAGGTCCATGGGAAATTTCTGCCCAGGTGGCCTATGCTTTGAGCACGATTGGTTTTAGAGATATTAGTAAGGCCATTGCTTGTCAGCTTAAGCATTTGGGATGACTTGGTTCCCATAATGTTAATAGAACTTTTTGATATATAGTGATCCTTGTTGCCTCCCCTTCTAATTTATTTAAATGTTTGGCTAACAGTTCAGGTGAGCTTGTGTATTGTTCGCAGCAGTGCAACTGATTTTGGTCTGAATTATTTTGTTCTCATTACAGTCAGTTCAACTTGAGAGGCTAGCTCTTTATCATGATTCTAATCGGCTGCCTTGGGAGATTGATAAAAGATGGGAGGATATCAGTCCACATGAATGGATTGAGGTTTATTCTGATTTGATAAATTCCATCTTCTATTATGTGTTACAGTCACAGATATGTAATGTCAACTTTATTTTTATTTACCAATGTTCTGTGACTTTTACTCCTCGTTTCATTTCATGTTCATTTTTGCTCTTTACTAGATATTTGAAGATGGCATAAACGAGCCTACTGGTGATCATAAGTTGGTATCTAAGTGGGCTATGAACCGCACATACTTGGTTTATCCTATCAATGCAGTGCTACAGTACCATCGTCTTGGAAACCAAGAAAGAACTGATCCAGAAATTCCATTTGAGAAAGCTTCACTTGTCCTGACAGATGTCTCTCTTACTCTTTCAGAGGTATTTTATTTTTAATATTTGATTTATTTCTAGAATCACTCCTGATTTTAGTGTTTAAGAAGAATGTAGTTAAGAGAAAAGCTTAGAAGCCTGGATGCTCTGACGTGTCTGCCTGGCTTGTATTAGATACTTAGTATATGGTATATCATACTGGATATGTATAACTTTAAGTCATAACTTTATTTTGAATTTTTGTGTCAATTCAGTGGTATATCATTAGAATAACTAAAGCTGAAAAAATGGAATTTCGTCATGTTTCCTTACTCACTTTTTTCAACTATCATTTTAATTTATAATGTCTTATGTTTGTTTCATGTATCTTTTGATATTCTATAAAATGATATTGTTAATATGGTTTATATAATATTTTCACGTGAAAAGAGGAACAGAATTTTTATTCTATTTTATTTAAGAGATATATCAATCCCTAAATTTTAGGGACTATGGTATTTGATTTGTATTCAATTTTTGACTTGTATATCGTTATAAAATTTAGTGCAGGGAGGATTTCTCTCCATCAATCTAAAACCGTTCAAGTGATATATATGATTTTCGATATATAGTTATATACGTGATGTTGTATCTTACAGTACCTGTATCTTATTTTTTTGAAAAATGCTGTATCCCCTCATTGTACTGGTGTCATATCCAATACTATCTATGCATCCTAAAAGGATGAGCAATTATGTTATCTTGTTATTGTGGTTTTGATTGGATATATGAAAAATATGTGGTGTATTAATGATCTCCTGCTGAAATTTCCTCATAACTGTTCCTGATTTTTATATGGTGTCCGTAAAAAATAGAGGTCTGTGTAACACAGTATCCTCATGAAGACCACTCTGGTTCAGTAGCTGGCGCCATAATTAAAGAAGAAAACAGATAAAAAAGAAAAATAAAGAACTGATGGTAGGGACTAGGGAATCTTTGAGGGATCTACTGCCTCCTCCTTAACCTTTCCACTCAATTCTCACTTGTCTGTATCAATCCCCCCCACCTTTATCTCAACCATCCTCTACAAATTCAGTGTTGAGTGTAAGCATCTTGTTACTGGGAAGATATTGTTTTTTGCAAACTCTATTCCTCTTGTACTTCTATCATAGGATAAATTATTCCCACTATTTCCATGAATATACATGTGTGTCTTCACTCTCTATGAGTCTTCCTCTCTCTTCCTAGCTTACACTTGGGTAATGAGAGGTCTAACAGTTTTATTTCCAATCTTGCGTGGGGATTGTTGAATAGGGAAGTCTAATATGCAACTTTTGCGGAACATCATATTCTTAACTTGTGTTTTTGAGTTGTGAGAAACGGTTTTTTTTTTTAAAGGAAATACTTGTTGCTTGTTGAATGAGAAGAGGAATTGGTGAACATATTTGTGTGAATGTTTTTCTTTATTCTTCATCTTTTTCTGGTCATCTTAGTTTATACATTATCTTTCATCGCTTTGCTTCTTTTATTATTATCATTATTATTTTTCTGTTATTGCTTTCTTCCTTTCAAATTTTACGTTTTGATAAAAGAAGAAATTTTTATTAGTGTGTTAACATTTGAAGAGATTAAAAAGATGAAGGAGGAGATCTCTGGTTAGATTTCCTGCATATATATTTGTACCAATGAATTAGATCCAGATAAGTATGATCGGTATAAGCCCAGACCAATAACGCTTAATATGTAATAACAAATATTAGTTTCTAACTTTCTATCACTCACCCTTTATTTGCTTCTCATTAAAAAAATAGTTTTTTTACTGTGTTCCTCCCTGAACAATAGGCTCAGTATCATGATTGGATTAAACTTTTGGAAGCTGTTTCAAGATACAAGACATATATGGAGGTTTCTCATTTACGACCTACAGTTCCCATCTCGAAGGCTCCTTATTTGTGGTGGCAGTATGCTGCACAGGCTGCTCTCCAGCAGCTGAAGATGTGGTAATCATATTGTTGGGTTTCTGAAATAAGTCAACTAGCTTATTGTGAGAGATGTACTGAGTACTAAAGTTCTTCAATAATGTGGATTCTGTGCTATTCTCCATTTATTCCTTTACTATCTAGTAGCTCATACTATACATGGTTTTTTTAATTAACTTATAATATATTTAAATTACTATTTAGATAATAAGCGATGAATGTGTGTATCAATTAGATTTAAGTAATATGCATTTATAAGTTGCAATTTTAATTTGTTGAATTTTTTATAATCATGGCAAGAAATTAAAATTTAGGGATTTAATTTATATCAATAAATTAATAGACAATAAAAAAAGATTCAGAAATAATATATGTAATTTGAATTCAATAGGTAGACAGACACTTAGGGATAAGTTGCTTGAATTTGAACTCAATATATTAATATTATTGGATAATTTATTAGAATTTTGAATTCAGGATGCTGATATTTGAAAATATTTATTATTAAAAGGCAACTGGTATATACACACATCTCCGTTTGAATTAGAAAATCGAATAAAAATGAAGAGATGTCATATGTAGGTCTTTTTTAAAAAACACTCGGTAGCTTTTGGGGGAGTGTTCTTCACGTTTTAGAGTGAGGTCTCATTTAATATATAGGCATAGATTTGAGGCTGATTTTATGCTTTCTTATTAAATCAGCTACCGCTTATCATGGGACCAAATTCGGCATCTTTGTCAGCTTCGGCGGCGATACATTCAGTTGTATGTGGCTTCTCTTCAGCATTCATCATACGATAACCACACAGAATTGAGAGAAATTGAGAAGGATCTTGATTCAAAAGTGATTCTTCTGTGGAGGTCTGTATACCTCTTTTGATTCTCATTGTGCTAATAATTATTTAAGGTGGATGTTTTTGTTCTTAAGAATATCATGTTTTATACTATATCTTATGATCATTGCTTTTACATTTCAAGAATAGCTAAACAAATTTGCTTCTGATTTTGGCTGCTAATATCATAGATGCTTTGTGTATGCGAGACTATAGTTTTGTTGAAATCTGTCGAGTGAATTTTATTAGTAAGAATTTATGGATAGAGAAGACTCTGATTTGTATTCTTTTTGCATCTTGTAAGCTGACCCTGTTGCCTTCTATTCCAAATTTGAGGACTTGATCCCTCCCCTTGGTTTGTCTGTAGTTTTTTCGGTGGCAAGTCGTTCCATTTCCACACTTATTGCCCTAACAGACAGATTTATGTGGAAAGTGATGTAATTTTATTTGTGTGATAAGTTCTCAATAGGATTAATACCAGTAATTGGTCATCTCTATGTGCGTCATGGGTGGCTCTACCATGGAAACTGCTGCACCTTTATCGGAACACTTCTACTAGAATTTGATTTTCTCAGTTTCAGTGTAGATGGGTATGAGAATGAAAAAGGAATTAAAGAAAGGGAGAGAGATAAGAAAGAGAGATTAGGGTAAACTGCAATGGGATGATCTGCTAGGTGTAGTATATATGACTAGGCCACTCTCATTAATCTACTTGTAACTCATAACTCTAACTCTTAACACTCCACCTCAAGCATCAACATACATATTGATCATGCCTAGCTTGTTACAAATGAAATCATTACGCCCCCCACTCGAGGCCTTTGTAAGCAAATCCGGAAGTTGGTCTCTGTACGTAGGAAGTGGATATAAGGTTCTGTTGAAGCTTCTATTGATGAAGTGACAATCCAATGATCCACCTCAATATATTTACTCCTTTAATGAAAGTCCGAGTTAAATTAGATATGTATGGTAGGTTGATTATCACGGCACAATTTCATTGGAGATCTGCTCTCAAATTCCATCTCACCTAAGATTTGTCCTACCCACATAAGTTGACAATTAGTTTGAGCCATACACGTATTCCGCTCTTGCACTTGATTGTGCCACCACATTTTACTTGTTACTTTCATGATATATATTAGTGACAACAGAGGTTCACATTGTTATTGTGAACCTGACTGTATGATATACTATCTCTGTTGAGTCAGTTAGTGTTTGCTGAGCTTTCATCAGCTACAGCTGTCAGATTTCGATCTAGTTGCCAAAGGGTTTCATCAACAGTATGGGTATGACTACAAGGAGACTTTTTCCCTTGTTGTGAAACCAGTCACCATTCGGGTAATTCTTACCTTGGCTTTAACTCGAGGATGGTGTATTCAACAGCTTGACATCAATAATGCCTTCCTCAATGGGTTACTTGAGGAAGCAGTATACATGTGCCAGCCCCCGGGCTTCGAGGATAAAGATAAGTCATTGTTATGTCGTTTACACAAGGCGTTATATGGGTTGAAGCTAGTCCCAAGGGCTTGGTATGATAGGCTAAGGTCCACATTGCTACAGTTTGGATTTGTATCTAGTAAATGTGATCCTTCCTTGTTTGTTTTCCAGCACAGCAACATAACCATGTATGCTTTGGTCTATGTTGATGATATAATCATCACGGGGCTAACTGTATCTCTAGTTCAGAATTTTGTCTCAAAATTGAAGGATGTGTTTGCTCTCAAGGATTTAGGAACTCTTGACCACTTTTTGGTAGGAACAGAGAACGATAGAGTGGACTGCAACCAAGAAAGGAGAAACTGGTCTTATTGCTCCCAGGTCAAATAAGCATCGTTCACAACGCCATTACTCTGATCTTGCTAATAAAGAAACAATATCTGCTGATTACAGAGAAAACTATGGAAGCTGTGAAGCCAATGGTACTTGTTTCCATAAGTGGAAATTCCAATAATAAAGCTTGTCGTAAATGACAAAGAGAAAAGGTTTGTGAAGCTGGGTTGTTTGACACTGAAGAAGATTGGACCACTGTAAATGGCAGAGGTTCCAATCTCGAGCCGAGCGGAGTCTCAATAGTAGATGGGTTTGCACCATCTTCCGGCGGACAAACAAACGACGATGGAAGGCAGATGCACCGCCTAAGGCGGCGTTGTCTGTGGATCAGAAGCTCTGGCTGGACCAAGAAGCTCTTGATACCGTATTAAAAGTCTCGAGAGTTAGAGAGAATGGAACTGAAGAGAAAAATTCTGTATTTAAGTTCTGCTTTGATTGCATTGCCTGATTTACATTTACAGTGTGCCAAAGTATGTGGTTGCTTCTAAGAGAAGCTATAGCAGTTTGCCTAACTAGAGTCTAGGTCTAACTAACTTGGTAGTTACAAAAGCGAAACTAACTGATCAGCTCACTAAATTAAGAGCTATAACAGAAACATATATTTGACTCTAACAATATATTATTTCCATGAATGTGTGTTAATTTATGAATGGATGCCGTCTTGGAATTTTTTATCTACATGCCAATTTTTGCTTGGTTTCTGTAGGCTCTTAGCTCATGCCAAGGTTGAATCTGTGAAATCAAAGGTAGCTGCTGAAGAAAGGAAAATCAAGAAAAAGAGCTGGTTTTCATTTAGATGGTATGCTTCATTACTTCTACACCTTATTGCTTTCGGATTGTTTTACATATTTTCTTTTGGTTTATTAAAGTTTAGTAGCAGTTGCTAATCTTGCTGAATGGTGTTTTTCCGTAGTGTTGTCTGTATGCATGGAAATTTATTGTAGTTCCATTTTTATGTAGGCGTGCTGACACAGAAGAAACCTCTTTGGATGATGTTTCTGAGGAGCAACAGGTGACAGAAGAAGGCTTGACTAAAGAGGAATGGCAGGCAATCAATAAGCTACTAAGTTACCAGCCTGAGGAGGAGTTGATGATACGATCTGTAAAGGATATGCAGAATATGGTCCAGTTTCTGGTAACTGTATCTATTGGTCAGGCTGCTGCCAGGATTATCAGTGTGAATCAGGTGGAAATTGTCTGTGGTCGATTTGAACAGCTTCATGTGTCAACCAAGTTCAAGCATCGTAGTGTTTACTGTGATGTGGTACTAAAGTTCTATGGTCTATCTGCTCCTGAAGGTTCACTTACCCAGGTTTGCTCCTTTGAAATGTATACTGCGTAAACGAGTTTGTTGCACTGTTTTCAATTTCCTGAAATAACTATATTTTATTATGCAAACTTTACTATCACACACGCAAAACATGCATGTATGCATGTGTGTGTGTGTGTGCATGCAGGCAATTCAAATTGTAATTTAATGTATTTTATTTTTTTATCTTAACTAACTTGTACATTCTTAATAGGTTCTTTAAAATCCTTATTGTCTGTCATTTCATAATTGAATTCCAACAATAGTTCTTTTTAGATTTCTTTGGTTGCTAGTTCATACTTCTTGGGAACTTGATGTGCAGAGTGTCTATAGTGAGCAGAAGGTAAATGCATTAGTGGCTAGTTTTGTGCACTTACCGATTGGAGAGAATATTGACTGGAGATTGTCAGCTACAATTGCTCCCTGCCATGTGACGGTAATTTCTCAATCTTTGGGAGAATGAAAGTGGAATGTTTTAATTATGCCACTTTTCCCAGATGTGGAACCCTAATTTCCATTTACTTCTCGTTTGTCTTATGATTTTCTTTTATCAAATAAAATCTCTCTCGGTTCGATAATGAAACTCTCCCACTCCCCCTATGTTGAATTTGGTGTCTGAGCATAAAGGGAAGAAGGGAAGAGAAAATGAGAAAAAAGTTTTGGAACTAAAATGGAGTCTGAAATTCTGATTTCATCACTTGATTATTGTCAGCTTACAGATATGTATAGAGAGCTAAAGCTCAGTTCGGTTGTGCTAGTTACAACTGTACTATCAGTTAACAGATAGTTATAACTGAACCTAACAGATCCTAACTTATGCTAACTGAACTAATGTACAGCTATTACATGTGTGATGAGTTATTGCAGCCCCTCGCCCCACTCAAACTCAGGGTGGTTAAAAAAAGTGAAATAGATTTTTAAGAACTGAGTTTAGGGTTCCTGAGCATAATGAATCACAGCTTGAATAGGGGTTTAGTGAGGAGATCTACCAGTTGGCCTTTTGCTGGAACATGAGCTACTACATGAGAGAGGTGGAGAGAGGCATTAGGTAGATGATTTACCTCAATAGCAAGAAAATAGTCTAGTGTTCACAGTTGCTTTAAAGCAAAAACTGAAATAAGTTTGGTCTTAAGTTGCTGTCTGAGAGTAAGGGTGTGCTGGTGCTGATAATATCAGGCACATAAATCAAAGTAGATGTACTGACTAGAATATCTGTAAAGGAGAAGTAATGGATCACACTTGATTGAGTCAAATCCAAAACTGAGTAGGGTTTAAGTCAGCTGCTCAAACCAGGCACTTGGGGTTTACTTTAGGTTATTAAGGGCCTTGCGCAGTCTGCAAGCTAAGGATTTTTCTCCAGTATTGAACCCTTGTGGCTTTTCCGTTAAACTTCTGCTTCGGGAGCCCATTAAAAAGTGCATTGTTTACTTGTAGTTGCTAAATGGGCCATACACTGGTAAGATCAAAACTAAGGATTAGTTTGGCATTGATTGATTTGAGCACTTGGGATAATGTTTTATGTAATCAAATACAGGTTGCTGATAAAACCCATTGATTGCGAGCCTCGTGCTTTATTTATTGATAGATCTTCCTAGATTTTCTTTTACTCTAAAATCCCACTTGCAGTTGATTGCATAACTGTTGAAGAATGTCGCAGCAAAGACCATGTCTGATTAGCTAATTGTGCATATATTCTGTTTGCATATCAGCCTTCAAATAGGGAACAATAAGAACCTATGTTAACCGAGCTAGGTTCAAGTTGAGTGAGTAGTAAAGCGGGACACAGCCTGTTTATTCCAAACCTGGAATGTGTCTTCATAGTTAATAGAAATGAACAAAAAGAATGAAGAGAGAGAGAGAGAGAGAGAGAGAGAGAGAGAGAGAGGAGAGAGAGAGAAAGTAAATCTGTATTCTGTTATAACTTATTTTCAAAAAGGTTCTGTGCAACAACACATTACAGATATTTATATAATTCTATTAGACTAGAGACTGGGCCTGGGGCTACTTGGCCCGTAAGCTATTAAGCCCAAGACTAAACTATATTCTCATATATTCAAACAATAGTATACCTAGCCCTTGGAACACTGAGTATAGAGGGCAGAAGACGGGTGGGGGGGTGGAAGGGAATTGATGGACAAAGAACTATTGTAGGTAGAACATGGGGATAAGAGTTAGTTAGTAAAGTAGAGGGAATAGGAGGAGGACTAGGAGTTGTGGCTGTGATTGGATTTGGGGGGAATTGGAAAACTAGGAAGTAAAGTGTAAAACCAAACTCATCGAAGAGATCATATTTGGACATAAATGTGACCGTCAAGAGAAAGACTCTTAGGCTTGTTTGGTGGCTAGGATAGAATAAGTCATGTGTAATACACATCAATGAAATTATTAATTAGAGCCTGTTAGGATATAGCATATGTAATATGCAGTATATGCAATATGGCTTATGTAATATGCAGTGTTTGTAATATAGCTTGCGTGCACAGCAAGCTACAGCTGTCAATATGATTGCTGAATTAGTTAGCTGAGTCAGTGGTTTAGTTAGCTGAGTCAGTTAGGAATGGTGGCCTATATAAGCTCTTATGTACTGTGCAGTTATCATCAATAACGGAATAACAAATTCAGTTTCAGTTGCATCTTCTCTCTCTCTCTCTGTCTGTCTTCTTTTTCCTTTAGCTGAGTTAGGATTCTCAATATGGTATCAAGAGCTTGATCGATCCAACAATGGCGGCAGCAGAGAGTGGTTCTGCAACAATGGCGGCAGCAGCGAATGGTTCTGCAAGCACAAAGATTTATGATTCCTTTTCTTTTCAACTTTCGATAAAGCTGCATGAAAAGAATTTCAGTTCTTGGAAGCAGCAAGTCGAAGGTGTTCTTCGCGGCAGAAAGCTGCACAAGTTTGTGTTTGAACCAGAAATTCCTTTGAAATTTCTTTTTGAGGAAGATCGGATTGCATCAAATGTTAATCCTCTGTACAGTGAATGGGAGCAACAAGACTCATTGCTCTTCACCTGGCTCCTTTCGTTGATTTCAGAAGCTGTTCTTCCTCATGTTGTGACTTGCTCTCAATCGTGGCAAGTCTGGGATACACTTCATAGCCACTTTTTCGAGCAATCGAAGGCACAGATCATGCTCCTGTGTTGGGTTGGCACAACTGGCCATAGGTTCCGGGTTTAACTCTCACCTCCCCATGGGTTGAGGGTTCAAACCCCTCTGTGTCTAGTAAAATCCTAGTTGGTGGGCAACCCTCCTCAGGGAGATCCCCTGATGCTCCTATCTAGGAGTGGGTCTGTGCCGGCATATGCCACTGGCGCCCTGCGTGGTAGTCTGGAGGTGCTTTCTCTCCATTCTACCATTTTTGTTACCACCCAAAAAATAACTATCAGTTAGAAAATAATATTCCTTTCAAAAAATAACTATCTAGTTTATAACTACCCTGGTGCAGTTTATTTTTAATTCAAACATAATTATACATTAATACAAATAACTTCTAATAACTAATTACGCCCAGCTGCTCTCTAACTGCCTGCAGCAGTTGTACTGCCCCCTTCCCCTTGCTGGCTTGGCAGCGCATCAGTCCCAACAGCAGCAGAAGTTGGCCTGAGTTTCTTCCTCTTGCGGCTGTAAACTTGAATCATAGGTGGTTTTTCCTTATCACAACCTTAAATAACTTTATCCCATAAAGGAAGTGAGAGAAAGAATTTGGGAAACTGAAGCATGATTGCGTTGATTGATTCTAAGAGCAGATACATGTGTATGTACATATATAGATCTTACAATCTGTTGAGCTCCTAATCGAATAATCAAAAGATCTAACTGATCCGAACCCCAAATAACTTACAGCCGGCACATTTAACTAACTAATATGCAATAGCAGACTAATAGACAGGATCTCATATGCCTGAGTGTAGCTTAGCTACTATACTCCAGTATCCTATAAGAGTTTTAATAGAAGTAATGTCTCTGCAAATCTTTTGTTATTGCATATACACAATATCCCTAAACACAATAGCTACACACTTCTCTGAAGGTAATCATGGTCTTATCTACTTCCTAAGACTTGAAATTGAGTAAATAAATATATTCAAAAGATGGTTGGCATAGTGGCTACTCATTAAGTATTAATATATAAATTCTTGAAAAGAAACAATTGCAGAATCATATACTAAAACAATCAGAAAAAAACTTGTACTGCATAAGGCGTGAAATCGAACTTTTCAATTTAGAAGGTTCTTGTTTTTCATTGTTTTTATATACTAAAACAATCTTTGTTACTTTTTGCTTCCAGGTTTTGATGGAAAGTATTAATCGTGTCTTAGAGTTTTTGAAGCGAAGTAAGGCTGTCAGTCCTACTATTGCATTTGAAACAGCTACTGCCTTGCAGGTGATTATATCCTTGTATTTGATTCTGGGTGAAAATATTTTTGAATTGTAAAATAAATATGATAAAGAAGCCATCGTTTTTATTCCTGAATTTTCTGCCTTGCAGGTGATTATATCCTTGTATTTGATTCTTGGTGAAAATATTTTTGAATAAACATGATAAAGAAGCCATCGTTTTCATTCCTGAATTTTCTCTCTCCTTTTGTTTTTTGTTTTGTTATGTTTGAGCTTTCAATTACACTTGATACGAATGAAGGAATCTCCAAACTTTATATTTTTTTTACTCTTGCAGCACAGTGAGTTCATGACATGCTACTGCTTTAAGCTTTAGATATTATGCATTTATACAGTTTGAAAAATGCTACCATAGTCATTAAGAGATCAGGAATTGGTGTTTAATTGCTGCTGTATTACTTGCATAGGGTACGTAAGATACTAGATATTACATCTGTTGAATGCACTTCATATTCAAACTTCCTTTGCTTTTGCAATGGGTTGTTTAGCTATGAATCAAACTGATGTGAAATTTTTAGCATGTGGGAAAATGGAAAACGACTATTTGTTTTTCAAAAATTGGGCAGACTTGCTTCTTACACTAAACCCTCGGAATATATAAATAACAAATTATGCTGGGATTTTCTTGATATATATGCAAATGGATCAACGAGCCTGAGCTGATGAGTTTATTTTCATTTGTCTATTTCTATTTTTGATTTCTTGTCCAGGAGGATATATTATCCTTCTTCCTGATATTTTCTCCTCCCTTGTTTAGAAATATAACTTTTCGTAAGTGAACTAAGTGCCCTTGAGATTTTGAATTTGGGTCTGTCAAATTTGATAAATAAGGTGGTATAAAAAGGATAAATGTTTACCGCTTCAATTTGCTTAAGTCTTCATTATGAAATATTTTCCCTGTGCATCTACTTAGTGGGAACTTGTTTTAGCTTTATATCCTTTATGGGCTAACTTCTTTTAATTGCAAGGGCAGATGAAGTTTGAGGAAGTGACTCGAAGAGCACAGGAGCAATTTCAAATGGTTTTGGAGGAAAAAAGCAGGTATCCATTGTTATTCTTTTTTTCCTTTTCCTTGCAGGTGTTTGACTTCTCTGTTTTCTATATCCATATACCTATGAAAACTTTGTATATTCATCAAGCCAATATCCCATATGCTTAAAATATTGGGTATTTAAGTGAGATGTGACCAAGTAAGCTTTTTCAAAGGATTAAGTAAATTGTTGGTTGCAGTTATCCATCTTTTTGTTGTGTGTAACTCAGTATATGGCGGGTAGCCAAAAAACCGCCTTGAGAAACTACCATGGCGCGCTGCCATGACGGATATTTGATAACACTGGTGTAACTGAGGAATTTTATTTTTTGTAAATTTCTTCTCTTTTCATTTTCATTTTTTTGTATGTCATTTTCTGGCAGTATTGGCATATGCCTAGTTGAAATATTTGGTACATTAGCACAATATTTTATGTTTCATTTTATTATTTTTTAATGCTAATTTGAAAAGCATACAGTGTTCAATTTCAGACTCTTGTTTCTTACTGATTTTTCAGATTTGCATTCGATATTGATCTTGATGCTCCGAAAGTTAGAGTTCCTCTCAGAACTAGTGGTTCAGAAAGATGTGACAGTCATTTTCTTTTGGATTTTGGTCATTTTACACTACACACTGCGGTATGCTTCTTGATATACTAGATTGAGTGTTTTTTCATGTAATTTCTTAAATGGCTTGGTATTCTCACAGGAAAGCCAGTCTGATGAGCACAGGCAGAATCTTTATTCTCGGTTTTACATATCTGGACGAGATATTGCTGCTTTTTTTACAGACTGTGGCTCTGATTCCAATAGTTGCAGTTTGGTTAAGCCAAATTATGATACTCAAATAATGAACTCACCCGTCACCAAAGAAGATGAAAATGTCTATTCTCTCATTGATAGGTGTGGAATGGCAGTACTTGTTAATCAGGTTGGTTTGTTATACTTGTCCAAACTATTCTGAAGTTGTTTTCTGGGTGACATTTTAGTAAGCATAATTTTTCATTGTCATGTTTCGGTCCCTGGTTACTCAAGATTAAGGTGCCTCATCCAAATTATCCATCCACTCTTATTTCTATTCAAGTGCCAAACCTCTGGATCCACTTTTCCCCAGAGAGATATTTTAGAATCATGGAACTGCTGAACATATTGTACGAGACTATGGAAACTTGTAGTCAGCCTACAGCTGATAATTTCCAATCTGAACTTGCTCCTTGGAGTCCTTCGGATCTTGCCACTGATGGTAGAATCCTAGTTTGGAAGGTATTCCTGCAGTTCTTTGTAAATTAACTCATTTGTCATTTACTTCTAAGGTATTGATATTTTTACTCAAGAATTTGAGATGATGTTTCATTTCACAGGGAATTGGCAATTCAGTTGCTACATGGCATCCTTGTTTCCTGGTGCTTTCAGGATCGTATCTTTATGTGTTTGAATCCGCGAAGTCTCAGAGTTACCAGCGATACCTAAGGTTTTATGCATTTTTTTTATTTTGTTTCTTGCACATAAATTCTGGTGATTTTTTTAAAATAGTTTCTGAAAAGAAAAGAATAGAAAAGAACGTTTTTATGTGTTGAGAAGTCCCACATAGACTAGAGATATGACCAAATAAGTGTTTATAAAGGGTAGAGGCAACCCTCACCTCTAAGCTAGCTCTTGGGGTAGAGTTAGGCCTAACACAAATTTTAAGAATATGGATGATAAGCAATTCTCTGAAATAGAAAATAATACAATAAACATGAAAAAAAAGAAATTAATTAGTAAGGCTGCCCAGTTAGTTTGCATGTCAGAAATAGGAAATTCTCTTGAAACACCCATTGTCAGAACATGATCCTATATTGGGAGTTTTGTAATAAAAAGGCACACTTAATGGTACAGGCTATGGGCATTCTTCTACTCCCCATTGCATTGATAAACTGTGTATCGTTGTAAATATGTAACCTCTTTGCTTTATATCCAAAGCTTTATGTAATTTCTCAACCTTGAAAAACTGCTCCAATGAGACATACCAACTCTTATTATGGATGACAACAGTGAATGCTTAAGATAGTAGCTGCATTGTATGCTGAAGAAAGTAGCCAACTCTGTGAGAAATTGATCTGCGTATAGCATGAATTTGAAGAATGAGCATTGCAAGGGTTAAGAATTTGAAATATTTTCAGCCCAAGGTTGTCAAAGCACGCTATAGCACCATAGCAGTGTGTAGCATCCCCTACCTGCTCCATGCTGCTGCGTTGGCCTTTTTTTGAGAGGGGGGGGGGGGGGGTTGCTTCGGCAACATATTGAAGAGGGTGAAGAGGAAGAGATCTACTGTAGTACCCCTATTTTTAAAGTTACGATGCTTTTTTGTAAACTAATATTTTTTGAATCGAAGATATTTTAAAATATTATGATATATAGTAGGTATTATTAAAACTTAATAATTAACTTTTATTCTACGTTACTGATATATATCTAATATTAACTCTTAAATTTTGAATTGAAACTTTACTTTTAAAAATTGAAATATTTTAGTGTTAAGAAAATTTATACTTTTAACATATTTTATTATTAATACAAAAATATCTATAATTTAAATTTAAGTAATAGAGTATATAAACTCAAGAGTGAAAATACTCTCTCTTAATATTAAGATACTTTTAAACATGCTTTGGAAAATAGAAGATGTTACATCTACAACTATGATATAGTACTAGTAGTGACTTGTGAAAGTGATAAAGAGGAACAGTTGTACTAAAAGAGGATAGTTGATTATTCCTATTTATGAAACTTTGGAATTTCATGTTTTTAGGATGTTTAGATTAAACCTTAGAAGCGTGAACTTCTTGGTTACCTTGACTTTTGGTTGTATTTACATGTAGTTTAAGGCACCTATGTCTTTTTATTGTGAAGTACGAATATCAAGATTTTGATTATTTTTATGATTTCTTAACATTAAATATGCAGATACTGTAAAATATAAATTGCATAAAAAATCCAGAATAGTGGCCTTTCTGCTATGTGCTATACTGCTATAATATTTTTGGAATCGGCCGTTACGTGCCGCTATCAGGGATTGGCAACACTGAGTTTACCGATACTATTGAGTAGCACTATCTGTTAAGGACCACATTGACTTGAGATATGACTCATATTCTCCTTATAAAGGCTAGAGCAACAATTCTCACTTCTGAGATCGCTTGTGGGGTAGATTTAGACCTAACCCAAATTCTAATATGGTATCCTAGTGTATCCTAGAGGCGTTTATTTGGGCCTCCCATAAATGGGCCACTCCCAAATGTCCAACCCTGCAAATTTCATGCTCTAGATGTCCAGCCTTGGGCGTGAGGGGTTGTGTTAAGGTCTCACATTGATATGATTCAAATTGTCCTTATAAAGGGTAGAGCAACCCCCACCTCTAAGCTGGCTTTTGGGGTGGAGTTAGGCCTAACCCAAATTCTAAGACTATCCAAACAAAGAAGTTGATCCTAGAAGGAGCTTTGGACTTCTTTATGGGTTTATCTAGCAAGAATTTAATGGTTAGGACTTAGGAATTAGTTATCCAAACTCTCTTGTATGGATGTGTACAGAAGTCAGTAGAATACAAGCAACTTAAGAGCTTCTCTAATGTAATAAAATTCAAATGATCAATTGGAAAATGTCTTTATTGAGGCTTTGAGTGGGTCTCAAATCATTTAAATTTGTAACAAACCAGCTTAAGGGGGAGAGTGTTAGAAATATTGTAAATAGTGACATTCTGTGTTATTGGAGTACAGTTGTTGTAAATTATTTTGCAATCATTATAACTAGGAAAACTAGGGATCTTATATTTGATGTTTTTTATATACAATTCACTTTGTTGTATAATTTAGACACACGCAATTCATCCTATACTATGTTTCTCTCTATACTGTGTTGTTACTTGTAAGTTTTGACATAGGATACTCACTCTAAGAGTTCTACCACTCTGGGATAGCAAGAGGTTGCGTTATTTTTTGTATTATTGCTCGTGTGTAACATTATCCGTTAGGATATAGTTTGTTGAGAACTTAGGGCAGCAAATCTTCCGACTTCGTTATTTTCCTTGAGTTTTTACATGATTTTCTTTGATTATAGTCTTGGACATAAAGTTTTATTTTAAAAAATGTATTTATGTAATTTACTCGTTGGACTCTGCAGCATGGCTGGTAGGCAAATACTTGATGTTCCCCCAACAAACATTGGTGGTTCCCGATTTTGTATTGCTGTTAGCACCAGGGGAATGGACATTCAAAAGGTAAGCTAAATAAGTTCTGCTAATCTCAAAAGAAGTATGATGTTGTATGTCTGAAATGATTCATTTTTTCTGCTACTGTTCATCATTTTTAGAATTCTAAGTAAGTGAGAATTTGATAAAGTGAGAGTATGTGGTTAGTTATAACCACATAGTAAGAGAGAATTTTTAGAAGCATGTTGTATTTCATCTTAAAAGATTTACGGGGGAGATGATTTACATTTTATAGTTAGACTTAGAGATTTCTAACTGAAGCTTCTAACAGAAGCATGTGGTTAGTTATAACTAACTCAGCACACACTAAACAAAATGCCTAACTATAGTTGGGTTGGGCCTAACTCACACCAGATTTGAAAGAACCAAAACACACTTCTATCAATTGTTGACTGCTGTTTTCAATTGTTTGCATGTCTTTGTCATGACATGGCGTGTTCTGTCACAGTAAACATGTAACACTCCAATTAAATTACTCCATAGCATGGTAGCTGGCTTATGATGAAGAACATTTGTCCAGTTATTTGGGAATCTGATTAGAAGATTACACAAATACTAGAGATGGACTCATGTAGGGCCTCTGTACTTGCAAAAATTTGTTGTTAAGTGCTACCATGAAGCCCAAACACTTCTTCTTGAGGTGGCTGAGTGTTGGACACTTTTTCTGACACTGACACATGCACGATACTTCTAAGACACGTGTAGGACATTCCTCATCAGGTGTCCTTCAAAAAATAATGTTTCTCGGCTCGAACAATTAGCCAACATCGCAAGGACACTTAGTTGACACAATAGGTAATTAGACTACACGCAAATAAGACATGTCACTTGAATGACACAACTCTTATTCAAAAGTTTCGTTTCGTTTTTAAATAAGTATAAAAGAAGTCAACTTAAATAATTAAAAAAGGTTAAACCTAAAAATGTTAAATAGGCCACTATCACACTTCATTTGGAGATGTCACTTCTTTCTATGTCCACCCTTCTTCCACACATAATGTTTGTGTGTGTCTGCTTATGGGGCGTATCAAGTGAGTTAATCTTGACCATATAAGTCTTTCATGGATGAATAAGATTAACTTTTCTCACACACACACACACATGCAGTGTCCTGGTGTCCTATATTTTAAATTACATGTGTCGGTGTGTCAGTGTCCATGTCATGCTCGGTGTCTGTATTTGTGTCTTCGCGCTTCGTTGAGTGCTACTATCTAGACAACAGACTCAACTGGGTGTTTTAGATTTTCAATTCGATTCATCAAGAAGGAGTAAGTTATTTTAGGCTAAGAGAAAATGTAAGAAATATATGAAGTAGGGAGAATGAGAGGATTCGAGAGTTTGTGTGCTGTATGTTATGTTCTCATAGATTTAAGTATTACATTTAAAAACTTGTTAGCTGAGTTATCATCTGACAGCTCTAATTTCTAAGTGAGCATAACAGAATGCAGCTTAAGCGCTGACAGAGAACTTATGCACTACTCTGATCCGAAGAAAGATTTACAAGAAAACATGTCATTTGGGTCTATAGTCAACAATCTGCTGTCCGACTTGGCAGAAAGCTGAATGGAATCAAATAAAACTAGGAGGGACTCTGGCTAGATAGCTTTCTCGTATCATTCAGCTCTGCAAAATTTGGAAGCACACGAGAGGGGAAATGATGGAAAACCTGCCTCTTTCATCTCTCTATTTTGAACAAGCTGACCCACGCAGATTTATTTTTAACTTCGCTTCCCTAGGATCTTTTTCTTTATATAAAAAATTGTTCACTTAATGTTAAGGTAACCCAAGAACATGTGACCTTTAGAATTATTTTTTTGCTTCGATTGCTTCTTCAGTTCTTGAATGGCAAATTATAAGTAGGGACACAGAAAATAAAATTCTCTTATGCTACGAGAAACTTTTCATATGTAATATATTAGGAATTACTTTTTGTTTTCTTGTTAACTTCCTCAATTTTCTCTTGAAAATATGAATTGCCTTGCAGGCTCTGGAATCTTCTACCACCTGGATCTTAGGTTTTCGAGATGACGGGGAGAAGGGATGCTGGTTTAAAGGACTTATACAAGCCACCTATCAAGCTTCTGTATGGCACCCTTAGTCTGCATTTTCTTTTTGTTTCTGTGCTGGTAAATTATTCTTTATTTTCTTGTTCTTTATTCTTGATTTCATAGTAAGTATATATGGTACATGTAGACTCTCCTATCAGTTGATGTGCTTGGTAACTCAGAGGGTGATGCTGCTCCCTACAATGTTCTTAATACCACAAATTCAAAACCAGCTGACATTGTTATAAATGGCGCATTGGTGGAATTCAAGCTGATAATATATGGAAAGGTTAGATGCATTACTTTAAGGATTTGTGTGGTACAAGCATGAAGAATGAGCAGTGTGTTATGCATAAAGAGATATATATGGTCTTCATACATATCACTTTCACTCTAACTATTTTTGTCACATTTCCAAACAATGTCTATCCTGTATCTGGTGACTTACAGGATGTTAGTTTGGAGGGGAGGGGAATGGAGGGTGCCAAAATCCCTCATAACTCAACTTTGTCTCCCTTCTAAAAGTGGGGGGATTTGGAGGGGAAATATTTCATATGACGAAAATTCCCCACACCTACCCTCCCCTCCTCTTAACCAAACATGGTAGGAATCAAAATTCCTCCCCCTCCACGAAAATTCCTCCCTTCATCACCTTTAAACTCTCTCGTTAAAGTTATTTGTTTTATTGTACCTATAGATGTTTTTACCTATTCTTTATCACATTTATTTGCTTAGGGTGCAGTTGTTAAGTGTTTGTGCAAAATACATAGACATATGTCTGACTTAATAATTGTTGTGCAGGCCGTAGACACCATTGATGGAAAACTTGAAGAGGCTCTCCTTCTCGAAGTCGTTGCGGATGGGGGAAAGGTTTGTGTGTATAAGTTTCTACACTTTGTATTTAGACAGATTTAATATCGAATTGGAATGACCCTAGATTTTCAATTCTGTTAATACTGATTTTATGCACTTTTGTCATCGCACATAGGAATTTGGAGAGGTATCCCTAAGTTTCAGTGGCATTGTGTTAATGTTTTGAAAATTTAATTTTTAGGAACTTGAGTATTCTTCTAATTGGTTTTAAGTTTTAATGAAGAAATAATACAAGTTAAGTTTATAGGTAATTTTATTCGTTGAATAGTTTGATCTTTTGAGTTTGTTGTTATAGTGTAACATTATCTGTTGGGATATAGTTTGTTGAGATATTATATATGTTTTGTTATGATAAGATTAGATTCGAGATATGTTTTGTTATGTTAAGGTTAGTTATGGCAGGTATTATCAAGTACTAGGTAGGATTAACTTCATAGATAAATGTTTGGGATAGACTAGGAAACTTATTACTGAGATAGATAGACTAGGACAATTATCTTTATAATGTAATTCTAAGTCGTGTGTAGCACACATCAATTGAAGTATCAATCATAAAATAATACTGCTTTCAACTTGGTATCAACACTCCCGATCCTAGGGAGCTTTGATTCCATGTCTAAACCCTAGCTGCCTTCACTGCGGACGGAGAATTTTGTCACTTTCATTGCGACGTAGTGAGGGTTACCTTAATTGCGTCTAGGCACTGATAATTTTTGTCTCAGTGTGACCTATTGTGGGTTGCCTTCATTATGCACACACCAGCTCATTGTTGTTGACCATCAACCGCATGCTTTGCAGACTGAGGACTTCTGTCGCCTTCATTTCAACCTAGTGAGGGCTTCCTTAATTGCGCCCAGGTACTCAGAACTTTTGTCTCCTTCATTGTGACCTAGTGAGGTCTTCCTTAATTGCAGCCAGATTCTGCCTTAATTGCAGCCAGATACTGTTGTTGGCCATTGTTCGCCTTCACTGTGGACGAACTTGGGTAGCCTTTATTTTACTCATTCTTTGGTATTCTGCGTTTAGTGCACTCAAGATATCTCGGTAACCCCTTTTCCATTGCTTACCGCCAGCCACCGTCAACTTTTATGTATTCTTTGCAACCTAGTGAGGACTGTCTTAATTGCACCCAGGTACTGTTCAGACTGTTTACCGCCAGCTTCCACCATTGACCACCGGAGCCCACAGCTGCGCTGTTGGAATACATCAGCGGCTCTACCAGAAGAAGCCTTGATTTAAGACCGGTCTTTCCATAAATGATCTTTGGGAGATCAGGCAGGCCTCCCGACTTCGTTTCGCCACCGTGTCCCCGTAGACTTGGTATTCTGCTTCCTTGGATTCTGTTCTTGAGGTGGGTTGGGCCATTAGCCTGACCGACTGTCAATTGTCCATTGTTCGCCTTCACTGTGGATGAACTTGGGTAGCCTTCATTTTACTCATTCTTTGGTATTCTGCGTTTAGTGCACTCAAGATATCTCGGTAACCCCTTTTCCATTGCTTACTGCCAGCCACCGTCAACTTTTATGTATTCTTTGCAACCTAGTGAGGACTGTCTTAATTGCACCCAGGTACTGTTCAGACTGTTTACCGCCAGCTTCCACCATTGCCCACCGGAGCCCACAGCTGCGCTGTTGGAATACATCAGCGGCTCTACCAGAAGGAGCTTCGATTCAAGACCAGTCTTTCCATAAATGATCTTTGGGAGATCAGGCAGGCCTCCCGACTTCGTTTCGCCACCATGTCCCCGTAGACTTGGTTGTCTGCTTCCTCGGATTCTGTTCTTGAGGTGGGTTGGGCCATTAGTCTGACCGATTGTCAATTGTCCATTGTTCGCCTTCACTGTGGACGAACTTGGGTAGCCTTCATTTTACTCATTCTTTGGTATTCTGCGTTTAGTGCACTCAAGATATCTTGGTAACCCCTTTTCCATTGCTTACCGCCAGCCACCGTCAACTTTTATGTATTCTTTGCAACCTAGTGAGGACTGTCTTAATTGCACCCAGGTACTGTTCAGACTGTTTACCGCCAGCTTCCACCATTGACCACCGGAGCCCACAGCTGCGCTGTTGGAATACATCAGCGGCTCTACCAGAAGGAGCCTTGATTCAAAACCAGTCTTTCCATAAATGATCTTTGGGAGATCAGGCAGGCCTCCCCGACTTCATTTCGCCACCGTGTCCCCGTAGACTTGGTAGTCTGCTTCCTCGGATTCTGTTCTTGAGGTGGGTTGGGCCATTAGCCTGACCGATTGTCAATTATTGGAAACCCTAATCGTCCTCCCTTGGTGTTATTGCGGTTCTGCTTGTTTTCTCTTCGTATTCGATGTTTGCTTTCTTATCTGGGTATTCCGGAAGATGTGTATACCAAATGGCTTTCTATAAAGCGGTTTCAAGAACTCACTTGCAAGGTGAGAATGATTGATACCCATTCCCCAACTTGAGGGGGAATGTTGTCATTGTGTAACGTCATCTTTTAGGATATAGTTTAATGAGATTATATATGTTCTGTTATGATGAGATAAGATTCGATTTAAGATTTGTTTTGTTATCATAAGATTAGTTATGATAGGTATTATCATGATATCATGTACTAGATAGGATTAATTTTGCAGATAATGTTTGAGAGACTAGGAAACCTTTTGTTTAGGTAGACCAGGACACTCATCTAAATAATCTTCCCCTAAAACACCATATTGCATTACTCTTGCTATTGGTTCTAAGGCAGAAAACAATATTAGTCAAGCATCTTATTTTCTATCTTTTTCTTTGAACTCTTTCTTATTTGTATCAGGGTGTCCCCTTAAATTAATCTTCATTAGTCGAGTTACTTGTTGCCTCGCCTTCACCTCATATTCTTTTTCCATGGCTGAGGACTGATATGAAGCTTTGATACAATATTACAAATCTATGGTAATGGGAATTCTGAGGGAAATTAATATAGATTCAGAGCTTTATTTGATGTTTTTTATGTGTGAAACAGAATATATATATATATATATATATATATATATATATATATAATATATATATATGTTAAAATTTGGGTTACGCCTAACTCTACCCCAAAAGCAATCTTAGAGGTGAGGATTTCCCTCCCATTTACAAGTACTTCATTAGTCATATCTCTAGTCAATCTGGGACCTTAACACCCCCCCTCACGTCTAGAGTTGGACATTTGGAGAGTGGAACTTTTCAAGAATGGACATCTGTGGGTGTCCCAGTAAACAAATTTAGGATAGACTCTGATACTATACTAAAATTTTGGTTATGCCTAACTCAACCTTGAAAGCTGTGTCAAAGGTGAGGATTGCCCTCCCATTTATAAGTACGTAATTAGCCATATCTCTAGTCCATGTGGGACCTTAACAATATACATGAGTGTTGATAAGGAGGCCCTTGAGATAACTCAGCCCTAAGTTAGTTACAATTATTCAACCTAATTATAACTAACCCTAACTGAAGCCGCAGACGGAAACAGCTAAGCCTGCAACTACACGTACACTACTTTATTCATTACATGTATGCATTAGCATTGCGTTTATAATTTGTGTTTGGTGAATATTGAGCATGTGAATTTGTAGTTGAAAAGTTTTATGGCAAGATGATATTTATGCTGTTCTACTTCTACAATCTACAGTGACATTATGAGTATAAAATGCAATGTTTTTTTTTTTATTTTTGGAGTTTTTCTTAGTAAAATATTCTGAGCATAAACAAGGAGTGGGTGAAGCTCAAAATGTGCTGTGTTCAAGATTTGTAACAAAATTATTCATCTGAGATTAGTGTTATCAAATATCCGCCATGGTGGTTTTTTGGCTTTCCGCCATTAATTCTGTAAAGTTATATGGTGTTAAATTTACAACTTATTGAGTTATTTAGCTATTGTTCTTTGCCAAAAAAATGTTCTAAATTAGTAGTAAAATTGTTATTTAACGTCTATTGTTCACAAAGTTACCAGTGCAACTGTGGCTTTTTTGTTTCTTTTTGTTTTCCAGGTGCATGTTATTCTTGCAGGTGGTGATCTAACAATGAAGATGAAGTTGCATTCTTTAAAAATTAAAGATGAACTTCAGGGGCGACTATCTGTAGCTCCACGTTATCTTGCAGTTTCAGTCTTGAAGACTGAAACTTTATCTTCTTCCTCTGGCTCATTAGATTCCCATGGGAAAGAAGTGTCTCTTGGACTCCCTGATGATGATGATAGCTTTACAGATGCATTATCTGAATTCATTTCACATACAGATGGAGGATATTTACATAGTATGGATTTAGATCAGCAAGGTATGATGGGGATTGCTTCCGATTTTGAGTCTTTAGAAAGCTTAATTCATGAAAACGAAATTGAAAAGGGAAAGGGTACTCCTCGTGAGGTATATTATGAGGCAGAGGGAAGTGATACTTCGAATTTTGTATCGCTCTCCTTTTCAACAAGGAGTTCTGGCTCACCTGATTACGATGGTATAGACACTCAGGTACTTTATTGAGGATTGTTAACAATGAATTGGAGTTTCTGATTCGCTTTTATATGTTACGATACAATGCTGTATTTACATTTCTAATCGTTAATCTTCAGATGTGTGTCCGAATGTCCAAGCTAGAGTTTTTCTGCAACCGGCCCACTATTGTTGCTTTGATAAGTTTTGGCCTGGATATAAGCTCTGGAAATAAGACGGCGAGTCATACAGATACTTTGGCAACTTCTCCTGAGAGACAATTGGTGAAGGAGAGGACTGATGAAAAGGGGCGCGTTAGAGGATTGTTAGGATTTGGTAAAGAACGTGTAGTATTTTATTTAAACATGAATGTGGACAGTGTAACTATTTTTCTTAACAAGGAAGATGGTTCTCAACTTGCTAAGTTAGTGCAAGAAAGTTTCCTAATGGACCTTAAGGTAATGACTTACCTTTTATGAGCTGATTTACAGCTTTTTTTTCTCCTTCATATATATGACTTTCTATGTGCTATTGGTTTCCTATCTACTTCTAAACTGTTCCTTTCCATTACCATTTGTTGTAAAAGCATTGAGGCTTTCTATTATTTTTCTGTCATGTGTGTATCAACTCTGACATTAATTATTTTCAGGTTCACCCGAGTTCTCTCTCTATTGATGGGACATTAGGCAATTTTAGGCTCTGTGATACATCCCTTGGAACAGATCAATGTTGGGATTGGCTTTGTGACATACGCAATCCTGGTGTTGACTCCCTTATAAAGGTGGGTTTTCTTTTTCTATGAACTAACTTTTTTGATACTGATTGTATGTAAAATGTTAATGTCAGGAATTTACAAAATTTATACCGTTATGACATTATTTTAGCTGGCACATTGTTCAAATTATTTCAAGTTTCACATATCAGTTTTACGTTTTAAATTTGATTGAGAAATATATAGTACTTTACAATATTGATTCTAGAAATGTTTATGGTCAATATACTAACAGAAAAGTTTTAACTACAAAATAAAGAGTAATAATAAGACTAGTTCAAAATTAAATCATGTAATGAGTGTTGCTCATGACATGAAAACCTATATAATTTTTACTGTCTTTTATTTTTTACTATAGTTTTTTCATACGTGTGTACATGTGTTTTTACCCAATTGGTTGGTGACATCAACAGATCTCTCTTAAAATTTTAAATACACTCAGACATGTGTGAATCATCTTAGATTAATATCTTAAATGTTTGATCCAAATTGAAGATGTTGACGGATTTTACGTTGGCTGCCGGGGCCTAACACAACCCTCCTCCATTTTCCGGGCTTGGGACCGGCTACGCAAGCATAGGCGGAGTTATGTTTGATGATCAACTAAAATTAATGTGTTTTCATTTTATCATATATAATAAGCTTTATATTTGATAATTATTATCTAGTCAATGTGATCTATCATTGTCAAAGTAATTTTTCTCAAGTAATGTTCAATAATTAACATCGGCATTTAAGCTTCAAATGTCAATTTTACTAATACATATTGTTTTTTCTTTTCAGTTCAAATTTAATTCTTATAGTGCTGAAGATGATGACTATGAAGGGTATGACTACAGCTTGCAAGGTCAACTTTCAGCTGTTCGCATTGTTTTCCTTTATAGATTTGTGCAAGAGGTATGCTTAAAAACTCTGTGAATTTGAGCTTAGAAATTAAAGAAGATGCCTTTTTGTTTCTCACATTCAAGCAGTTTAGCTTTTTAGAAGCAGTCTCTTACACTTTTTGGATAGAATTATAAATTCACATGATTTCTAGGTACATATAGCATTTGACATATTTCTTTCTCTATTAAAAAATGTTGCTAAATTGATTATGGTTTACTTCTGCAGATAATGGTTTACTTTATGGAATTGGCCTCCCCGCATACTGAAGAAGCAATCAAACTTGTTGATAAGGTTGGAGGATTTGAATGGTTGATTCAAAAATATGAAATAGATGGAGCTACAGCACTCAAGCTTGATCTTGCTCTAGAAACTCCAATTATCATTGTTCCAAGGAATTCGATGAGCAAAGAGTTAGTTAATCTTTAAATCTGTTTATGGAATGCAGTATCAACCTTTTTTCTTTCTTCTTTCACAATATGCTTGGAGAAATTTTATGATAATATGAGTCGGTGTGAAATTCCAAACATACTAGGGCAACAACTGCATTGTATCAATATGCTCAGACAACTGATTTTCTTCTTGAATTACATTGAGTGCCATATTGTGCTTGCATTTGCATGGCGTATGCTTCAGTATTAGTGACGGGCTACAAATGAAATTTTGGGAGGATTTGTTGGTAGGGGATATTTCTTTAATCCAGGACAGAAGAAGGCATAAAGATTTAACTGATCAATATTAGGGTTTAGTTGGGAGAATTAGGTTTAGTTATTAGGGGAACTGAACATCCATATCAATTGGTGGTGCCGTGGTGGTGTTACTTTTTTATTGTTAATAATAGCCAGGTTTTTATTAAGACTTCAACAACAATATTTCCTGTAATTACATATTTTAAAGGGAAACAGTAATACTAGTGCATAGAGGCGGACAGAATTTGACTCATGACCTGTTATATTCCTTTAGGTCCAGTGTCTGTCATTATGTGTGTGTGCGTGCTCCCTCACACATAAAGATCCTGTATGTATGTTTGTTTGAATGTATGTATTTATGCCCCCTCGCACAAGTCATCTCTGTGATCACTTAGTCACAAAAACGTTGGCACCATGTCTTGGATGCAACTCTTCTGAAAGCTTAAGCTATTAGGTGAAAGATCATGAATGATTTTATATCTTACAAACTTAAATGTCTTGAATTTATTTCTTTATTGTCTTCCAGTTTTATACAACTTGATCTGGAAAAGCTACAGATTAAAAATGAATTCAGTTGGTATGGATCCCGGGAAGAAGATCCTTCAGCTGTGCATATTGATCTTCTTCATGCTCAGGTACTTGTTTCTTGCCATATGGCTGTCACAATTAAAATCCTTGACATCTTCCTGACTCTGAATGAATAACAGATTTTGGGTATTAACATGTCTGTTGGCATTGATGGTTTTCTTGGAAAACCAATGATACGGGAAGGTCAAGGTCTTGATATTTTTGTTCGTCGAAGCTTGAGGGATGTTTTCCGGAAAGTCCCAACTTTTTCACTTGAAGTGAAGGTAACTCCAAACCTATCTTATAGTTTTCTTTTATTTCCCTCAAAATGTGTAAAATTATGTTTCATTCCAAACTCTATTGGGCTAATAACCACGGTGAAATGTCAAATTTTTCACCTCACTTTTTCACAAAATGGATAGAGCTTAAAGTTATTATGTTTTTAATATTCTCTTATAGAATCAACTGAGGCTGCACCAATTTCAGTGGAAGTACCATATTTTTCATTTCGAATATCTGATCAGATTAATAAGCCATTGGAAATATGTTAATAAGCTGACTTGATCCCTCTTTATTAATCTATTCCATCACTTAAGCAGTCATCTACATTCTAGTTTATGTTGACCGTATCATTGTCACATGGAGATCCTCCTTCGTTGTTCAGCAAATCATTCAGTAGCTGAACTCAGTCTTTGCCCTTAAACAATTAGGCACTCTTTACTATTTCCTCGGCATTGAAGTTAAGCATCTCTCCGATGGCTCACTTCTCCTTAATCAAAGCAAATATGTCCGCAAGTAAAACATGACTGATAGTAAGCAAGGTAGTCAAAATCAGATTTTTCCTTTAATTGGGAATGGGGTGTCATAGAGTTTGAGAGAGGAGAGAGAGAAAGAGGAGAGACAGAGAGAGAGGGAGAGAGAGTTTGAATGAAAATGTTTTCTGTTATTGATAGATTAAATGATACAACTGAATACATTTATATATCATCCGACTAATAGCTACTGATCATAACAGAAAGCATCTGTCACCTAACTACTAACAACTGACTGTAACTGTCATCTCAACTACTAACAACTAACTCGATACGTTAGTGAACTTGGCTAACCAATACTTAATAGATAAAATACTCCAATATCCCTCCTCAAGCTGAACTGGGTTGTGTTGAAGCATCACACACAGTTACTAGAAGATCAGCAGGCAAATGTCTAACATGAAGTTAATTACTGATGACTTTTTCTCTTGGAAAAAACAAGTTTAGCTCCATATCTTTTCTTCTTGAACATAGAACAAGATTATGGGCTAGGGAAAGAGTAGACAAATGAAAATATTAGCCTTGGAATTGCAGTAGACACTATAAGTTCATTTAATAGAGATTGAACCCAAAAAGTTTCTGCTGAAAGATGTGCTAAACTCCTATATGGAGCCTCTGTACTACTCCTTGCAATAACTGTTTGCTTTCTTGACCACCTTGAGATAATATTTGCCCCTAGAAATAGACTTTCACCTGGTTTAGACCTTCTATCATCAACATCTGTTACCCAATCAGCTTCTGAAAATCCCCTTAGTTGTAGAGGAAAAGATTTAGCAGGCTTCAATAAACCAAAAGAGATTGTACCCTTCAATAAACCAAAAGAAGGAACTCCACTGTTTTTAGAAAGCCTAGAACTGCTTAGCATAAGAGAAGATATAGGGCAAGCAAGCATATTTTCTTTGCTAAAAAGATCACGAATGTACTTTTGCTGAGTGAGAATAAAGCTGCCAGAATATGTAAATGCCTTACTTCAATGCCCAGAAATTAGTCTAATCGACTCAATTGTTTAAGAGCAAAGATAAAATTGAGTTGAGAAATTAACTGTTGAACCAGAACATGTGACTAAATTGTATTTCCTAGACAAACTACTTTGAGAGTAAGATACTGAGTAGACATCAAAACTTAAAGGCTGTTAGAAGATAGTGCACATGTGTTCTTTGTAGTTAAGCTTCTGATGTCAGTTTACAGCTCAGCTAGTATGATTCTGTTACAACTGAATCTGTTAGCTGTTACCACTAAACTCACTATAAATGCAACTATTCCAATCATAACTAACGAAACTAGAATATTCATATTCAGAAGAACAATCAAGTTTCTCTTATCCTCTTTTTTTATTTCACATTCTCACATTTTTTGTTCATTCAGCTTGTTGAGAAGTCCCAAGTTGACTAGAGATATGGCCTAAATAGCCCTTATATATGGGAAGACAATCCTTACCTCGTGAGCTAGCTTTCGAGGTAGAGTCAAGCCTAGCACAAATTTAATATGGTATCAGAGCCTATCTTAGATCTGTTTAATCGAGACCACCCATATATGGGCCACCTGCAAATGTTCATTCCTGCATGTTCCACGCTCCAGATGTCCAGCCCTGGGCGCAAAGGGGGTGTGTTGATAAGTCCCACATTGACTAGAGATATGGCCAAGATAGCCATTATACATGGGAAGACATTCCTCACCACTTGAGCTAGCTTTTGGGGCAGAGTTAGCCCTAACCCAAATTTAATACAGCATAGAATATTCAAATTAAGGGGAGTCTTGGCGCAACGGTAAAATGTTGTTGTCATGTGACTGAGGATACGGGTTCAAGTCCAGGAAACAACCTCTTGTGTAAAAAGCAAGGTAAGGCTGCGTACAATACACCAAATGGTGGTACTCCTTCCCGAACCCTGCGTATGCGAGAGCTTTTTGCACCGGGTTGCCCTTTATAGAATATTCAGATTCAGAAGCTAATTGTCTAGTTTGTTTCTCATTCTCCCCTTTTCAGTTTCTACATTTTCTCAGTTTTTGCAAATAGAATTCCTGATAGAACCAGCCAAGAATGTAGTGAGAAATATTATTGATTAGGATCCCTAATTCCTCAATTAGGGAACTAGAGAAAGGTACCCGATACTGAGTGTTCGAGAGACTCAAACTCTCCGAAAGTCCAATTACACAAATGATCCCAAGGATACCCAAACCCTCTAAACACTCCCTTATTTATAGGCTAACCCTCTACTAACTAATTAACTCTTCTAACTAAGCCAAGGATGCGGTTACCTATCAATTCCCATGAAGTTACCATATGCTGAACTCCATTAGGATGATTCTGTTCTCTCTATGATCAAACATGCCATTGAATTGAGTCTGATTGAATGTTTTATAGGCAGTGTTATCAAATATCCACCATGGCAGTTTCTCATGGTGGTATTTTGGCTATCCACCATGGCCCGCCATCCGCAATTAACAACACTGTTCATAGGTTGATAACATCCACTAGACCAGGAATTGTAATGGAGATTATTATTGAAATTGCTCAAAATACTCTTTTTTTAGCTTTTTTTTAATTTATGGAAGCAAGTCTATGGACAGAGATTTTCCCTCAATGATTGGGAACACTTCTCCCTCAATGATTTGGAACACTTTTCCCTACTTTTGTCTGGCCTAGGGCCCTGATCTTTATTAAAGAAAAATGTTCAAGTTGAGGGCATACCCTAAGTTTGCAAGTATCAATAGACTACATGTGCAAATACAAAAAGTCTTGTGAATCTCTGAACTCCAAAGTGGTTTCATATCATGATTAGTTGTGGTAGCATATGCTTAAATTCTTGTATTCATTCCAGAAAAAGACACCTAATTCTTCAGTTAATTTTGTAATCTCTTGAGCAGGTGGATCTATTGCACGGTATAATGTCTGATAAAGAATATAAGGTGATTTTGGACTGCACATACATGAATTTATCAGAAGAACCGAGGCTTCCCGCTAGCTTTCGTGGTGGAAAATCTGGTTCGAGAGACACTATTAAGCTCCTCGTTGATAAGGTTAACTTAAACAGTCAAAATCTGTTGTCACAAACAGTTACAATTGTAACTGTTGTGGTGAACCATGCCTTGCTGGAGCTTTGTAATGGCACTGATGGGGAGTCTCCATTGGCTCATATTGCTGTGAGTGTTCATATTATAAGCCGATGATTCATATATCTATATATACACTTTCTTGCATGTGTTTCCTCAGGTTTTTTTATTTTATTTTATCTAAATCTTTCATTCCCATTTATTTTGTTGCATTATTTTTGCAGTTGGAAGGTCTTTGGGTTTCATATCGTATGACTTCTTTATCAGAGACAGACCTCTTTGTGACAATACCCAAATTTTCTATACTCGATGTTCGCCCTGATACAAAACCTGAAATGCGTCTGATGCTTGGATCATCTACTGATGCTTCAAAACAAGCAGTTAGTGGAAAAGTTCCCTTTTCATTTAACCCGGGTAGCTTTAGGAGGACAACAAGTGTAGCTGGAATTGATGATATGCCCATTTCAACTATGTTCTTGATGGACTACAGGTGGCGGGTGTCATCCCAGTCATTTGTAATTCGTTTGCAGCAACCTCGAGTTCTTGTTGTGCCAGATTTTCTTCTTGCTGTGACTGAGTTTTTTGTCCCTGCTCTGGGTGCACTAACTGGAAGAGAGGAAACAATGGATCCAAAGAATGATCCTATCAACAGAAACCTTAGCATAGTGCTGATGGAATCAGTTTACAAGCAGAAAGAAGATGTGCTGCACCTTTCCCCATCTAGACAGCTAGTCGCAGATTGTGTAGGCATTGACGAATATACATATGACGGTTGTGGAAAGATGATTTGTTTATCTGTTGAAACAGATGCAAAGGAAGTCCGCGGTACAAAGTTTAGACCAATAATAGTCATTGGACGTGGGAAAAGATTGCGATTTGTTAATGTAAAAATTGAGGTAATATGCTTCCTATCAATCAAGAAGTTATTTCTCCTATTTGCTGTTTATATATGGGAGTGCTATAAATTCCTTCTTAAGAGTGCCATAAGAGTATATCTTTGTGTTATATTTCTGCTGTACTAGCAGTTTCGTTTCTGTTATTATAATCAGTTCTGCTTGGCCATAATTAATTGTTAGAATTAGTTGTAACTGATTCTGTTATTGTGACAGCTGTATGCTGCTGTGGATATACATGTAATTATATTCTGAATATTCATTGGATCATAAAAGAGATCATTTTCAGATTCATCGATCTCTTTGACTCTCTCTCTCTCTCTTTTCTCTCCTCTGCACATTCTAAACAAACCCAAAGCTTCTTCAATATGGTGAATACTGATAGAATTGAGAGAGAGAGAGAGAGAGAGATTAATTCTTAGTGATGTATTATTGATACTCTGAATGTGACTGCAATACAAGAGGTTTATGTATAGCCTGAAAGGCTTGCAGCAAACGCTGCTGAGTCATCTAACTGAATACTAACTGACTTAGTTAATGCTAACAGAAAATGTAACTGACTGTGACTTAAACTATTATACTTTAACATTCCCCCATAAACTCAGTGTGGGAAAGGAAACCACCTTGAGTTTATCTCTCAAGGCATAAAAGCGGGTCTGTGAAGGAGACTTGATGATATCCTCAACTTGCTCATGGGCAGGAACATGAGTGATAACCAGGGATTATTCAGGGCCTTTTCCTGCTCAAAAATAAATAAATCAAACTCCATATGTTTTGTGTGGGAGTGATGGATTGGGTTATATGGCATAGAGCTACCTTCAATTGTCACAAAAATAACAGGAGGTGATGTGGGATATTGCAGCTTGTTAGAAATATAATATAAGCATTCATGTGTTCTTTACGCAATCGCTTATGCTTTTAGGATAGTCGGTCCATGACATGGTACCAGAGCCTCTATGACCAAGTGAAGTGATCCTTATTGCTGAAATAAACAAAAGAAAACACAATAAGGGAGGATGAATTGTGTTTTTCAATTTTTTTTCAAAAGCTATAGATAGAAGGTCCAACCTTCTAATATGTTAAGACAGTTAAATCACCCTTTTGTGTTTGCATGTTCTATGCAGTCCAGATAGAAGGAGTCTGTCCACATAAGGTTGTACCTTAATAGGTACTATTCTTTTAAACAGGAGCTTTCAAAGAAGGCTCAGACCAGTTTTACCAACCTTGGTTTTTAGAAGGTTGTTTAAAATTTAATTCATATCCCTTCAATTTTTTAGTCACAATATTACAAGATGAGGGATAATGTAACACCCCAATTCTAGGTCAGGGGTCACATTAGTAACCGAACGAAACTTTATAAAAACCTCTCTTAAAACTCATTTCTCAAAACATTTTCCAACTTAGCGACGACAATAATAATATATATAATACTCCCCATTACTTATTAATAAAACGATACTAACAAGTAGTCTAAATAATACTAAGTCTTGCACAAAACACGTGCCCAAAAGAAAACGTAAAGAAGTTCAAAATAACGACGAAAAACATAAAAGCCTTCAACTTCTCATCATTAGTCCATCCCAGTCTTCTAGTTAAATCCCAACGTCTCTTCGAGTCTAGAATTTGAAAACTGAATCAATCATCACGTGGTTCCCCAACCCGATAATCTATGGCGTTAAGCGCCCAAACAACAAACAAAACAAACAGAAATGGTTAACTCCTTCAAACAAGGAGGCAAGAGCAACAGTATAACAACAATTATATGGAAAACATTTACAATAACAGCAAGGGAAATAATGCTTGTTAGTCCTGCGAGTGCAACTATATGCTCTACCAAAAGCTAGCAGTTAGCCAAATATGGCAGGACGGTCTCATGGGACAAATTACCATCTCACCGCCCTTGGTAGATCACACAAATTACCATCTCATCACCCTAGGAAGATCAAATGGGACAAATTACCATCTCATCAACCCTTTCAAAATCCTACAAAGATGCATATGCCATGACAAGAACAACAATAATCAAAGTGAACCCATGGTTCAATATCAATCCAAAAAGTCATGGCATGTTAGCACAAGTAGGCATGATTCAATCCAATAACCAAACAATCAACCAGTAATAATTAGGATCAAAAGAGAGATTCAACCACAACCACAACTACAAATAAGACTCGACCCTTCTAAAACCGAGTTACCCTTACCGCGGTACATAGTATCGCATAGGCTTCGTGTCCAACCTTGCCTGTTTTGCTCGATCAAGGAGAAGAGGAAAAAACAGCACTTGGACTTCTAGGGCTTGAAGGAGAATCGGCTATGGTGTATAAGGAAGTGCTGAAAAATTGTGATAGAACTCTAGGGAGAGAAGAAAAGAGATGGAAAGATAGAATCAGGACAAGCTTTAAGCCATGGTTTAGACCCTAACCCTTCATGAATATAAGACCAAAGGAGTGCACAAGAACACTACAAGAAATTGCTCACCTTGCACTTTTGAAAGGAAGGAAAAGAAAGAACACTTGGTCTCCAAGGAGAAGAAAAGGACGCAGCCAACAGAGAGAAAAACACCCTCAAATAATTTTCACGATGCCTAAGAGTTGTTATATATATTAGATGAAAAACCTCAAGATAAGGAGCTTCTTGATTCCCACTTAAAACAACAAAACAACTCCCTTTAGATATATATATATATATATATATATGTAGAACACACCTAACCTATCTATAAACAGCAGTTATTTTTTATTTTCTTTTTATTGATATTGATATAACCACTAAAAATAACCAATATCTATATCTCTTTATTTCAGATTTTTAACCAATAACAAACTTTCATATATCTTAAACAAACCAATCTTGAATTTTTGAAGATATAATTACCTTAAAACATTATATCTAAAACTTTCAAACTCAAACTCTTTAATCTGAAGACAAGATAAAATAGGATAACAACCAATTAAACAAAAACGAAATATATACGGCCACTGCCGTTTCCCACATATCTATTATTATTTTATTTTATTTTATTTTTCCTTTTAATAACTAACTAATATTAGTTACGGTTGTTTATATATATCTAGATTTCTTTTCTTTTGACAACTAATATATGTTTCAATTGTTTTGATCTCAAGGCACTCACACTAGTAGATATATTTCCTAGAACAACTTCCAAACCACACCACAATAAGTCAAAAGCCAACAAAGACTAAGCGATATTATTATATAATTCAGGGACCCAAAAATAATTTAAAAGATTGAGGGTCTTACAGATAAGAAGATCAATATTTGATATTTATCCTGCTTCACCCAACCACTAAGGCTGCATTAAGTCCCCAAAACACCTTTAGGACTTCTCCACTATCTTATCTATTTACATTGCATAAATTGTTTGAATTGTTTCCCTATTAACAAGATAACCTATCTATTCACAATACTTCTAATATTAACATTAAAACCAATCTTCGGGTAAGTGATAGTGGGATACTGAAGAGCACCAACAATGGAACGATGCAGGATTCTGCATGTAATCAGAACCTTATGTGGTGAGTTTGCAGCTACCAGGGAGTGCATGTAATCAGAACTTGGAATCAAACATGTTTTCCTGGTGTAATAAGTCAGCAATATACTTTGACTGATTACCTGATTGCCCAAGAAATATCAGATCACCTGATGTATACGCTCTGATTATCAATACAAAATATCTATTGGCAATTCTTTTCACTCATTTGCACCAGAAGGAATGCATTTTGACCTGATTGCCCAAGAAATATCAGATCACCTGATGTATACGCTCTGATTATCAATACAAAATATCTATTTGCAATTCTTTTCACTCATTTTCCCTCCACTATGAATCTTAATATGTTATGAGTTTGTTTGTGCACATATCTGACAAATATGCACAGAAATTTAATAGCTTTATTATAATTCTGAGTAATTTAGTTTTTTTTCTTAACATTTAATTTCTTTTGTGACCATGTTAAATGAATTTTTTATCTCCTTTTTATTTTCACATGTATTTTTCTCCCTCTGATAATAAGGGAAAGAGACTACTAGGGCACAGAAGCAAAATTTCTGGTGTATGAGAATTGCTAAAAAGCATTTATTGCCCTATTTTTACTCATAAATGCTACAGATTAGAAGCTTACTTCTTTAACGTTTATACTTTATATATCAGAATGGTTCTCTTCTAAGGAAGTATACGTACCTGAGTAATGACAGCAGCTACTCAATCACTATTGAGGATGGTGTTGAAATTGTGGTTCCATGCAATCTGACATCTGGTGATGAAAAAAGCCTTGACAACATGAATCAAACCTCGGGAACTTCTATATATTCTCAATGTGAATCAAATGGAACTCAAAGTTTTACTCTTGAAACCCAGGTAGATTTTCCTTCATGTTTCCAAGAATAATATTCATAGAACTATTCACATATGCTCAAGAAATTACATGACTTTCAATTTTTACGATTATCTTAATTGAATCTTGCTGTTTCTTTCGGATCTTGCTGTATTTTTATGCTTCATTGATCAGAACTAGTGCATTGAATCTTAGCATTATGTGCGCACAAAAACTATTTTCCAGCAATGTCTGGTCTGGTCATCAGTAGTATATTGTCTTAGTGTCCATTTCCAACTTTCTGCAAGTCCTATTTCACAGAATATCGTGGACGTGCTCCCTTGGTATTTTTTTTTTCTTCTCCAAATTGCATAGTAGCCTTTCTTTTATTTGGCTAAAAACAGTTTTAGGAGTATCAAGAACAGAATTATTATGTCTAGCCCATCAATATAAAACATGTGAAATTCCTACAGTATTCAAAATTAAAAGTTGCATGCTATTAGATGTTCTATTATCATGTCTAGCCCGTCAATCTGTATCAAACTAAATCAACAAAATTATCCATGATGAATTTCACTAACCATTCAAGCTCATAGTAGAAGCTCCAAAAATGGTTTATTGGCTTAGTGTAGATATTATGCATTGTGCTATGTTTATTATTTTTCTTTGTTTCAATAGAAGAGGAAAGGAAAACAAAGTAAAAAAACTTAAGATATTTTCCTAACTCTGGTTCATGGCAAAACTACCCATCCCTGAAGACATGACATCTTTCATTGTCTTTTTGTTATTACTTATTTTTGTTGCTCTTCTGTCTAATGGCTATTGTACTTTGGTGTTAGGTTGTTTCTTCTGAATTCACCTTCTATGATGGTTCTAAGTCATTTCTTGATGATTCATCTTATGGCGAGAAGCTTGTTCGAGCGAAGTTGGACATGAGCTTCATGTGAGATATCTTGGGAGACAGCAGTAAACTTTCTTTGGAGAATTATGGTTTTAGGCTTCTTGGTAAAAATGTTTTTAGTGTAGGAACAATTAATCAAAGTGGTTAATTAAGGTTAGCCCATTAACCAATAAAGTAACCACTTTTTTAGACATCGTGAACCACTCAATTAAATTAATTGTTCCTCAATTGGATTTACTTTTGGCAAGAATTCCAAAATTATAATTCTCCTAATTTTCTTTCTTTTGAAACCCGCTAAATCATCTTAATACTCAACAATTACAGCTAAACCGTATTCAATTTGTCTTATTTCCTCAATACATTCTTTGGTTGTTTCTCAAACAAGAATTTGACCTATAACTTTTTTTCTGTCTATTTGAGCAGGTATGCCTCCAAGGAGAAGGACACTTGGATTAGAGCCCTGTTGAAGGATTTTACTGTTGAGGCTGGTTCTGGTCTTGTCATTCTTGATCCGGTGGATATATCAGGGGGATATACTTCTGTGAAAGACAAAACAAGTATATCTTTGATATCAACGGACATCTGTATTCATCTCTCACTTAGTGCTGCTTCTCTCATTCTAAATCTGCAAAGCCAGGCATCTGCTGCCTTAAATTTTGGAAATGCAAATCCTCTTGTTCAGTGTACCAACTTTGACAGAATTTGGGTATCTGAAAAAGGTTTCTTTCTAATTAAGTGAATAACCTAATCACATTTTTTCTCATTTACTTTTCTGTATTCTGTTTATCAACTTGATTGTTAAATGTTCTGTACTATAGAGCTAAAAGCATAGGTAAATTTTGAACTATTTGGTCACCTCTTCTTCACAGAGACTGGTTCCAATAACAATATTACCTTTTGGAGGCCTCAAGCTCCTGCAAATTATGTCATATTAGGAGATTGTGTGACATCAAGGTACACTTTCACTTGAATATGAATATTTTCCATGTATTTTCAGGGTAATTTGTACACTATATATATATATATATATATATATATATATATATATATATGAAACTGAGAGAATCAATCCCTTAAATTTAGGGACTAGGATCTGCTAACTAAGAAAACTAGAGTAAAATCAAATCGTAATAATATCTCAACACTCTGTGCATCCAGTTTGTTGCAAATTTATGTTATCCTACGACCCCCTTGAGGAAACGTAGGGGATCTTTTCTATGAGGAAATTACTGTCGACTTCCATATGATTTCTCCTCTCATGAAAAATGGATAAGAGGAGAGGTATTGTAATAAGATACTTAGAATTTTGTAACTGAATATTATTCAGAAATTGTTTATCACATGAGTACACTGATTACTTATTTATAGACTGTACTTAGCTTCATAACAGAAGCTAACAGACTAACTAAATCCCAGTCAGCATAACTGAGTCTCACAGCCTTTTAGACATTATAGCTGGACCCTTACTAACATTTAGTTATTATTAAAAACTACAACAAACTCCTTCACAAAAATTCAGACTTAAGCTTTAGTATTTAGATTCCTTTCTATGCTAATTTTATATTTTATTGTCTTTTCAGGCCAATTCCTCCTTCACAGGCAGTAATGGCTGTTAGCAATACATACGGCCGTGTAAGGAAGCCAGTTGACTTTCATCTTATTGGATCATTCCTGAATATCCTAGGGCATGCCGGAAGTGAAGGTCATTCTATTACTGACAATGATTGTTCTCTTTGGATGCCCATTGCGCCCCCAGGGTACACAGCACTAGGTTGTGTAGCCCATGTTGGGAACCAACCACCCCCAAATCATGTTGTTCATTGCTTGCGTTCTGATCTTATAACATCAGCAAAATATTCAGACTGCTTATTTAATATCACATCAAATAATCAATTTACATCTGGATTTAGCATATGGCGCCTTGACAATGCTGTTGGCTCTTTTGTTGCGCATTCTTCAATCGGTTTCCCCCTCAAAGACAGATGCTATGACTTAAATCATCTGCTTGTCTGGAATCCAAATCGGGTTCCTCTGATAAGTCCAATATCTGATTTTAATTCCGATCATGAGAATAATAATCAGCAGACAAGCGGCAATGTAAATGCATCTGGATGGGAGATTCTCAAGTCCATTTCGAAAGCAACTAACAGCTACATGTCTACACCAAACTTTGAAAGGATTTGGTGGGACAAAGGCAGTGACCTCCGGCGTCCAGTCTCCATTTGGCGACCCATTGCACGTCGTGGTTATGCTGTCTTGGGTGATTGCATCACTGAAGGGTTAGACCTTGTTATCTTCTGAGCCTTTTATCTTAATTTAGTTATCTGGCTTCATGTTTTGGGTGGGTTAATATAGTTTTCCCTTCCTTTCAGCCTTGAACCACCTGCACTGGGAATAATCTTCAAGAATGACAATCCTGATATCTCATCAAAACCTGTTCAGTTTACCAAAGTTTCCCATATTGTGGGGAAAGGAGTTGAGGAAGTTTTCTTCTGGTTTCCTATAGCTCCTCCTGGTTATGTTTCTCTAGGATGTGTTGTCTCCAAAACAGATGAAGCACCACCTGCAGATTTGTTTTGCTGCCCAAGGATGGATCTTGTTAGCCAAGGAAACATTCATGAGGTGCCTCTTTCAAGATCTTCAAGTTCAAGGGCTCCACAATCCTGGAGTATATGGAAAGTGGAAAATCAGGTTAATCAGTAATTCCACTTCACTTAACTCACTCAAAAACTTTGTATAATGGCATCTGAAAATGTAACAAATGTAGTTGTGTATTTTGATCAACAGAAGCTTCTTATGCTTATAGCTGGGTCATTCAATGTGATCTGCATGTTATGGAAAAATTTAGTCATTGAGCTGTTCTTGCTTATATCAAAACCCAAAAACAAAAGTTTGCTTTTCATCCTACCCTATATATGTACAGGCATGCACCTTTCTGGCTCGTTCTGACCTTAAAAAGCCGTCTAGCCGGTTGGCTTACATAATTGGTGATTCAGTAAAGCCCAAGACTCGTGAAAACATAAATGCTGAGCTGAAGCTGCGATACTTTTCCCTAACTATGTTGGACAGCTTATGTGGAATGGTATGCTTTCTATGTCTATGATGAAAACAAATGCCATTATTCTCTGAGTCATTTACCAATGTATTTTGTTTTTAAATGAACTACTCATTTTGTAATACTACGTTGAATTACCACCCTTTCAGATGAGACCCCTGTTTGACACTACAATTACCAATATTAAGCTTGCAACTCATGGTGGACTAGATGGGATGAATGCTGTACTTATTTCCTCAATTGTTGCATCAACCTTCAATGCACAATTAGAGGCATGGGAGCCCCTTGTGGAGCCATTTGATGGAATATTCAAGTAATTGATTGGTTATTTACTATTTCTGTTCAATATTTTTATTAAAAATATATACTTATAGTTCAGTATCTTCTTTTGATTTCAATCATGATCCAGTCCTGTTTGAGAGTATGCCATTAATTAGATATTTCCTTTCTAACTTGTTTAGGTTTGAAACTTTTGATACCAATGAACATTCGCCATCAGGACTTGGGAAGAGAATTCGAATTTCAGCAACTAGCATCTTGAATGTCAATGTCAGCGCAGCAAATCTTGAATCCTTTGTGGGAAGCATCCTTTCGTGGAGAAGGCAGTTGGAGCTTGAACAGAAAGCATCCAAGCTAAATGCGGTCAAATTTTGAATCTGTTATCCGTTTTCCTTTAAATTTAAAGATTTTTACTTTTAATAGCTCTACTAACTGTTTGGTTTGCAGGAGGTTGGTGGTCAACAAAGCAAAGGAGAAAATACAACTTTTTCTGCACTAGATGAGGATGACTTGCAGACTGTTATAGTAGAAAATAAACTTGGATGCGATGTTTTTGTTAAAAAAGTTGAGCATGACGTAGATACAGTTGACAAGCTACGCCATGGTGATTGTGCTTCTGTGTGGATTCCACCTCCAAGATTTTCAAATAGGTTAAATGTAGCTAATGAATCTAGGGAAGCTCGTTATTATGTTGCTGTACAGATACTTGAAGCCAAGGTCATAATGTGTTCCAATGGTTATACGGAATTTCAATTTCCTTCCTACCCGGAGTACTGAAATCGATGTATTTTCAATTTTTGTAGGGTTTACCCATCATTGATGATGGTAACAGCCATAACTTCTTCTGTGCTTTGCGCCTTGTTGTTGACAGTCAGGCATCGGAGCAGCAAAAACTTTTTCCTCAGAGTGCAAGAACAAAGTGTGTGAAACCTGTAATATCAAGAATTAATGGTTGGGATGATGGCAGAGTAAAGTGGAATGAACTTTTCATATTTGAAGTTCCCCGAAAGGTATTGCATCATCAATTGATTGGTTTATACTTTCGCTTCATTTTTTATTCTAATATGCTCATTCAATGGAAATTTTAAGATTGAGCAGAAACTTGCTGTTGTAATATGATCCACCAGAAGATAAATGGCTATTAATCTAGAAAATGTTGCTTTACTAAGAGAAAACGTTTTCCCTTTTATATACATAAGTTTTTTGTTAGAATGACCAAGAAAGAAAAATGAGAAAATGAGAAATCCTGACTGGTAATGGATCTTTGGTTCATTATTGACCTGATAATTACAATATGTATTTAAATATGCCTCAAGCTATGCTTGCTTTGGATTCAGATGTAATACTGAGAATTGTTACAGCCATATAATAACAGAAAGCTAACAGATGTAACATCTCTAACGAACTTCAGAATATTTTTTATATTGAAGTTGCACACACTTCGGATACTCTATCTGTTTTCATTCAGCTTGGATACTCTATCCCGGATATAAAAATATTAAGTTGGATTTGTGGTTACACAATTTATGATATGATTAGCGTTGGGGTACGGATATCCTGTACCCGGTTGCTCACATAGGCCCTTATTGATGACTTTTTCTCTTAACAAAGAAAAAGTCGAGCTCAATACGCTTAGTCTCAAGGAATACACAAGCACTGGAAACGAACCACTTTGAGACTATATTAGGCCCACGGAAAACACATGCACAAAATGGATGTGCAATCATTAGGATCAAAGGTCGAATCGGCATCACAGTAGCATTGAATAGTGAGAGATGCGGTATCAATAGTGCTAAGATGTAAGCCATGTGCGATAGTACCTTTAAGGTATTGAAAAATCCTTTTTACTGTCTTCCATTGGCTCTCTAAGGGATGAGTCATAAAATGTCAGACTTGTTAACTGAGTATCTAATTTCTGGTCAGAGTTATAGTTGTGTATTGCAATGCACTAAGCATTGGACGATAATGGGCAGAAATAAGTATAAAGTCAGCACCTTGCTTTGGGAGCTTGAAACCTCCAACCATGGGAGGGAAATACATTTAGCATTACACATATATGTCTTAGCTAGAAGATCCCAAATGTACTTTTGTTTGGAAAGCAAAAGTGAGCTACCAGTGGGACTGGGAAGTGCAGATGGACTGGAGTCATTTGCAGTAACTTGTGAGGACTAGTTTGGTGTGAGAGAGGCAGCAATTGAAGAAACAGGGTATGTGGAGGTGAACTATGAACAGACTGAGTTAGAAGAAGATTGAATGGGAAAGAGGACTGAAAAAGGAAACCTGACGTCATTAAAGACGACGTCTTTAGGACATCACAGTGGGCTAAGCATAAGGACCTGTGTGTAAGCTTTAGTACAGGAGGAATTTACACTATTGAAATCTGAAGTTCAGTTTGTAGGGTTATAGTTGAAGGTAACAAGCACATCCAAAAATTCTAACGGAGTTTTAATAGGTGGTTGATAAATTGATTGTATATTTTGACATATGTAACTTGGAATTTAAGAGAGGCCACAGGTAATCTGTTTATGAGGTAACTTAACTGTACAATGTTGGAAATGAGTAAGCTTAGCTATTTAAGCAGGTGCTATTTGCACCCACAATTTCTGCTACTTCAAAATATCTGAAATGCTGTAACAATTGTGGTGCTATATCGCGCTATTGATAATTATGATATTTTAACCTAATTCAGCTTTTTAAGTCTTATACGAGCTCCTATGTAACATTCCTTTTCTTTTCTCTTTCTGAATTTTTTGTCTAAACAGCCGTACCCCCCCCCCCTCCCCAGTCCACACATAGACACAGATATTCATCAATTTGAAATTTATTACACCTTCGGAGTTTGTTGCATTGACTGTTACATTGAAGATTTGTGATTTGTTACAGGCCCCTGCTAAATTGGAAATAGAGGTTACAAATCTTGCTGCAAAAGCTGGAAAAGGTATTTCTTGGATGCCGTGTTCAGTGATACGTTGTTTATGCTTCGGATGCCCTGTTTGATGAGACTTAGTCTATACAAAATCAAATGCTATCAGTTCAGTCTATCTGATCAATTTCACCACTTTAATTGAACGTCCATATGTTATATGTTGGCTTCCAACTATTAGTTGTCATGTATAATTTCCATATTAGAGTTTTTCTTCTAACTCAGCTTGTTTTTGCTTTTTCCTACGAACTTGTGTATTCACTATGCAGGGGATGTTGTGGGTGCACTTTCATTTTCTGTTGGACATGGTGCAAATATTCTTAAGAAGGTTGCTTCAGTGAGAATGTTTCATCAACCTCATGATAGTCAAAGTATTAGATCATATCCACTAAGTAGAATGGTCAGTTACTATATTTTACATCATTTCAGAGATAAATTTGGATAATTTGTTTAAGTTTCTAGAATTTTTTTTCTTTTTGTTGCATCTTTCTCATTCACTTTTGCAGACTCAGCAAAGCAACGTTGAAGCCATGCATGATGGACGCCTCTTTATTTCAACTTCTTATTTTGAAAGAAACACAATTGCTAACTTTCAAAAAGATGTGGAAAGTGAGAATATTGGTGATCGAGACATAGGTTTGTGGGTGGGGCTTGGTCCAGAGCATGAATGGGAGAGTATTCGATCATTGCTCCCACTTTCTGTGGTTCCAATATCATTACAGAACGAATATATTGGAATGGAAGTTGTGATGAAAAACGGAAAGAAGCATGTAATTTTCAGGGGTCTTGTTACTGTAGTAAATGATTCAGATGTTATGTTGAATATTTTGACAAGTCACGCATCTCTTGGCCATGATCCCTCACTTGGAGCAAATGGTTCCAATACTGTAGTTGAAGAAGTCTTTCAAAATCAGTATTATCATCCGTCATCTGGTTGGGGTAGCAACTGGTCAGCTATGCACCATGATAATCCTGGACACTGGAGCACAAGGGACTTTTCACATTCATCCAAGGTTGGTATATTCATAAACATTTTGTTATTGCTTGTTAACTTCCTTACTGAAGATACATCATTGTGATTATCTTCACTCACTTGTATCATTTTTGAAGGACTTCTTTGAACCTCCACTTCCTCCTGGGTGGAAATGGGCTTCAGGTTGGTCCATAGATAAGTTTCAGTGTGTCGACAATGAAGGCTGGGCATATTATGGGCCTGACATTAAAAAATTTAGATGGCCTCCTACTTCTTCAAAGTTTTCAACAAAAACGGCCTCTGATGTTGTGCGCCGAAGGCGTTGGGTTCGTACTAGACAAACCTTTTCTGAGAAAGGTATGGAATGCTTGCATAGTGGAGCAAGTACTGTGCACCCTGGAGCTTCTGCTGTTTTATCTTGGAGAAGTACATCCAAGGGCTCTGACCAATGTTTGCAAGTTCAACCTAATCTTGATGATTCTCAGCCCAAATACTCATGGGGTCAGGTGGTTGCTGTTGGTTCAAGTTATATATATAGCAAAGATCAGTTATTAGATCAAGGTCCTAGACAAACTTCTGTGACACCCAATTCTTTTTTGAAGCTAAATGAACTAGAGAAAAAGGATATACTTCTGTGCTGTAATCCGAGTAGTGGAAGTAAACAGTTATGGTTTAGTGTGGGTACAGATGCTGCAGTTCTTAATACTGAATTAAATGTACCTGTATATGATTGGAGAATATCAATTAACTCTCCTATGAAATTGGAGAACCGGCTTCCTTGTCCTGCTGAATTTTCAATCTCGGAGAAGACAAAGGAAGGAAATTGTGTTGAGCGGCATCATGGTGTCATGTCTTCTCGACAGAGTGTACATATCTATTCAGCTGATATTCAGAAACCTTTGTATCTTACTTTATTTGTGCAGGGTGGCTGGGTTATGGAAAAGGTGATAACTAATCTAAGTCTGCATATTTATTGTTATTTTATGGTTACGAACTTTTTCATTTGAAATTGTTTATGTTTGATTCTAGTTGATTGACCTTAATCTTCTTACCTTGATTTCTTGGTTCAGGACCCAATTCTTATACTGGATCCTTCTCTCTCAAATCACGTCTCATCTTTCTGGATGGTTCACCGGCAAAGTAAAAGGTTTGTAATCTGTTTTTTATAAAGTTAATCCACATAAGTTTTCTTTTAAGTGACTTGTTGCATCTTTGTTATATCCTAGTATTGGATATTTCTTTTTCAATATTGTTCAAAAAGTGGTATTTTTTGCTCTGTTTGGGGAGTATTTTTAATGCATGCCATTTAATAGGTTATTATTCATATCCTCGATATAATATCACTATACCTTATCAATCTCTTAATTGTTTTGTTATTAAAATATAAACATAAATTTTTGTTTGTTCTCCTGTTATGTCGCCATTTTCTTTTATCGTTTTTTCCTTTTGCTCTTTATTTTCCTACTGACTAATTTCTAGAGTTTGATGATATCAGAGCACAATTTAGAAGATCTCAAATGTAATATGTCCTTGAAATGGTGGGAGGAGAGAGAGAGGAAGGATTTTTACTTGTGCTAATTTCTACACTTATTGTTCATAGTGGTTTTCATGCAGTTTCATTCCCATTGGGTTATAAAATGGTGCAAAATCATACTTATTTCAACATAGATTGTTTTTTTCCATGAAATGGGTAATTCTCTTTTTTTTTTATATGAACAGTCATTACTTTAGCATCGTAAGTGTTGCAGGAAATTGCGTGTAAGCATCGAACATGATATGGGCGGGACAAGTGCTGCACCAAAAACCTGTAGACTCTTTGTCCCTTATTGGATTGTCAATGATTCTTCTCTAGCGTTGGCATATCGTTTAGTGGAAGTGGAACCTTCGGAAAATGCAGAGGTGGATTCTGTCTCACTCTCTAGGGCAGTAAAGTCTGCTAAGACAGCTTTGAAAAGTCCCATTAGCTCAATGGATAGAAGGCGTTCTAGCTCAAGGAAAAACCTACAAGTACTTGAAGTTATTGAAGATAACAGCCCATTTCCTAGCATGCTTTCTCCTCAAGATTATGTCGGTCGTAGTGGAGTTACAATGTTCCAATCTCAGAAAGATACATTCTTCTCTCCTAGGCTTGGCATTTCTGTTTCTATGCACCAATCTGAAGTTTATAGCCCTGGGATTTCTCTGCATGAACTGGAAAACAAGGTAATATTGAAAAATGAACGAAATAACTGCTTCTTTTTTCGGCAATGCATTAGTATTTCGTTAAGTTTGTGTCATAGTGTATAATGTTCAATGAAACTCTTGTAGGAACGTATTGATGTCAAGGCTTTCAATTCTGATGGATCTTATTATAAGCTTTCAGCAGTGTTGAACATGACTTCAGACAGAACAAAGGTTGGAATATCCATTATTCTTCAGTAAATCATTATTTGGCCATCTTCTTATGTTACTCTGTTACTGGCAATATCTATTACTTCACTAATGGCTATTGCATGTCATGTAGTTCAAGACCAGCCCCATTCATACCCTTGATATCAGTAACTAACTACCAAGCTATTGATTTCCAGGTGGTCCATTTCCAGCCACACACAATGTTCGTCAATAGGGTTGGATGTAGTCTCTGCCTACAGCAATGTGATACTCAGTCTTCTGTGTGGATCCATCCCACTGATCCTTCAAAACCCTTTGGGTGGCAGTCGTCAGCTAAAGTTGAACTTTTGAAGGTGTGTTACTAATTTTCATATTTGTCCAACTTACATGTTTGGCTTGTTTTCTGTACCTTACAAACAATCCTACGTTCAGTTGCGTATTGATGGATACAAATGGAGTACACCATTTAGTGTAAGCTATGAAGGTGTAATGCGCCTGAGGCTGAAAAAAGATGGTGGAGATGAACCAATGCTATTAAGGGTAGCAGTAAGAAGTGGTGCCAAGAGATCACGCTTTGAAGTTATTTTTCGTCCAGATTCGTTGTCAAGTCCTTACAGGTTTTTTATCTCTCACTATCTCCCCTTTGAACCGCCAGAATATCCTCTTTTATTTTTAACGTTGAGGAAGGGGAAAATAGGAATTCACTTATATCTCTTTATGTTTTGTAAAACATTGGAAACAATTATTTTCCTTGGTGCTTGAGTCAACTTGTGCAAGATAAGATGTGTAATGTACTCCTTAAGTAACATTGAGTGATTCAACATTGCCCATTACTGATGAGTATCACTACCTCCATTCCTTATTAAGTGTCCAGAAAGAGAAGAAACACACATTAAGAAATGTAATTAATTTTGTTTACTTTCAAAAAAGTATTTTTTTCTATTTTACCCTTTAGAATGAATTTTGTCTCTCCTCGTTTATTCTTTTCACTAGGGCGTTTTTGGAAAAACATCAATTAATGCTCTCTTTAAGTTCTAAGTGGACATATATATAGAAACATTTTTTCTCTAAGTGGACAGTTAATAAGGAACGGAGGTAGTACTATTGTAAGTATTTTTGTTAATTGTTGAACTTTTATCCCATTTCGTAAATAATTTCCTGCCAACAGGGTTGAAAATCGCTCCATGTTCTTGCCCATTCGCTTTCGTCAAGTTGATGGTATCGGTGATTCCTGGCAGCTGCTTCTTCCGAACTCTGCTGCTTCATTTCTGTGGGAAGATCTTGGTAGAAGACGTATATTGGAACTCTTTGTTGATGGAACTGACCCAGTGAAATCACTCAAGTATGATATTGATGAAATTTCTGATCACCAGCCCGTTCATGTAGCAGATGGACCAACGAGAGCCTTGCGTGTTACTATTGTAAAGGAAGAGAAAGCCAATGTTGTTAAGATCAGTGATTGGATGCCTGAAACTGAACCTACCGGAGTTCTGAGCCGAAGACATTTATCATCAAATGTTCAATCTCAAAAGCAACAATTAATGTCAATTACAGATTGTGAATTCCACATCAATTTTGATCTTGCTGAGCTTGGGATATCTATTACTGATCATACACCTGAGGAAATTTTGTACCTGTCTGTTCAGAATCTTGTTCTGGCGTATTCAACCGGTTTGGGCTCTGGAATCAGTAGGTAAGATTTGCATTTATTTAACAGATGTATCTTTCAATTTGGTTAGAACTTAGAAGTTGGTTATTTATCTTTAATTAGTTATTTTCTCTGATTTCCCTTGAAAATTCTGCTCAAACCTGCTATGTAGTCAACTAATACAACTTGGCCATATTGCTAGGAGATTTAAATTAACTCGTACAATATTTTTTTTGTTTTTTTTTTGTCTGGTTAGCCCGTTTATCTTCTATCTATTAATTTTGAAAATACATTTTTTATTGTGTTCCAGATTTAAACTTAGAATGTGTGGGCTACAAGTGGACAATCAACTGCCATTAACTCCTATGCCAGTTCTCTTCAGGCCTCAGAGAGTGTCAGAAACTGATTATATCCTGAAATGTTCTGTTACAATGCAGTCAAATGGATCATTAGATCTTTGTGTCTATCCATATATTGGTCTTCATGTGAGCATCACTATATTATAATTACTATTTAGCAAAACATTATGTCAATGTTTTACTTATTTATGAATTATTAATCTTTGCTTTGGTTTGTTTTGTGACTGGTTCATGTAAGCAGGGGCCTGAAAGTTCCACTGCCTTTTTGATAAACATTCATGAACCTATTATTTGGCGCCTTCATGAAATGATCCAGCAGGTGAAGCTCAGTAGGCTGTATGATTCTAAAACAACTGCTGCATCAGTTGATCCAATCATTCAAATTGGGTATGCAAAACTCTTTGGAAATGCATGATTATCTATGTTGGTTTCCTTAAATTGTATATGACATTACCTTGAATTACAGTGTCCTTAATATTTCGGAAGTTCGATTCAAAGTGTCGATGGCAATGTCACCAAGTCAAAGACCAAGGGGTGTGCTTGGGTTCTGGGCATCCTTAATGACTGCTTTGGGTAACACAGAAAATATGCCAGTAAGTATTTAATTTCTTTCTGGAAGTTACTGTTGAGGTTCCACATTGACTAGAGTTATGGGCAAAGTAGTCCTTAAGAAGGGTAGGATATTTCTCACCTCTAAACTCTCTTTTGGGGTAGAGTTAAACCCAATCCCGAGTTCTAAGATAATCATAGCCTATCCTAGATGCCTTATTGGGCCGCTTGCAGATGTCCACTCTTGCAAACTTCACTCTCCAAATGTCCAGGCCTAGGCTTGAGATTGACTAGAGTTATGGGGAAAGTAGTCTTTATAAAGGGCAGGGAAATCCTCACCTTGGGGTAGAGTTAGATCTAAAGCTCAAGTTCTAAGAGTTGCTCATCTTAAGAACCGCTAAATATCCCGTAGCTTCTTTCTAAGTTAAGCAGTCAGCTATAGATCTCATTCGTTTTCGAACTAGGATCATATCATGTACAAAGTGATTAAATTTTTCCAAAATCATAACAATTAACAACCAAATACTAGGCTTATAAAATGTTATCTTACTTGTACATGTTAATAGAAGTTGAAATAGAGAAAGAGATGAAGCATACATGTAAAGACATGTTTGATATTTATGCAATAATCTCAATTTGCGACACCTGATGGTTGTCAGAAAATTACACGCATTATGTCAAAATGATTAGAGAATTCCTTTTGGGGAAAACTAGTCTGCACTCATGGTGTCATCCTCATTAAATAGTCATTCAGTATCTTTACAAGATAGAAATTTCAGGAGAAGTTATATATATTTTTATCAGATATACAGGAAAGTAACTAAACTTGTAAGATTAAGTCTATACAGAATTATACAGTTGAATGTATAATTAAATAATAATTATACAGCCTAAAGGCATGTGATAAATATGACAGACTGGATTATTACATTAACAATGGTATCTTCTCTGCAATTTAGCATCATAGATATATCTAGAAATGCTGAGGATTTTTGTCATAACAAGTTTTGAGATGCTATGCTTTTTCTGAACCAGGTCAGGATAAACCAGAGGTTTAATGAGAACATATGCATGAGGCAGAGTTCTATGATTAGCATGGCTATCTCCAATATCCGAAAGGATCTTCTAGGCCAACCACTTCAGCTGCTTTCAGGTGTTGATATATTGGGTAATGCAAGTAGTGCACTTGGACATATGAGTAAAGGTGTAGCTGCATTATCTATGGATAAGAAGTTCATTCAAAGTCGGCAAAGAAAGGTATAGACTGTTATTCTGTACAATTTCACCTGATTCTCAAGCTTTAAAATCTGATAGAAATATTATCCGCGGAATATTAATATTTAAACCAAAACATGTTAACTATAATCTGGTTACTATATTTTTAACATGCATTTTACCTGGATGGGGCTACTACATGGTTGTTTACCTGATATTAAAATTAACTCAATTGTTCACACATGACAATTATGTTTCTGATTATTGTGATTCAGCATCATGAAACCCCTTGAAAAACAAAGGACTGTGACCCCAGGACATTTTATGCAGGTTTGGAATTCATTGATATGAATGTAACATGTGAAACACTATCACCATCTTATAACTTCATATAGAGAATAGCAGTTACTGTAATGGGTGCTCATGGATCTGCCCAAACAAAATCTGGAATTTTAGGTTTGAATGAATTGGTTTTATTGCTTAAGCTGAATAATCATACAGGATATACATGGGTGTTGATCAATTGTACGGTTTAGTTATTTTTTAATCAGTGCACCGCGTTAAAGGGCACTGTGATGCTTGATCATGTTCAAAACAAAAACTCCCAGTTGATTATATTGAATTTAACAATGACTAATAAAATAAAAGTTTGCAAGGATGAACTTCAACCACTAAACCTGAAAGTTGAAGCTTTTAAGAAAGAGCCCAACTTGTAAGCTTCTATTAGCTAGTGCGTTCACCCCACCTTATTTTTTGTTATTTCTATTTTTGCAGTTTTAAAAATCTCAGATCACGTGTAGTTGTTTGATAATACGTTTGATAAGACGCTGATACCTGTGTTTGATATAAATGTGTATGACAGGAAAGCAAAGGTGTGGAGGATTTTGGTGATGTTATAAGAGAGGGAGGTGGAGCATTTGCTAAAGGTTTATTCAGAGGGGTAACTGGCATTTTGACAAAGCCTCTAGAAGGAGCTAAAACGTCTGGTGTTGAGGGTTTTGTTCAGGGTGTTGGGAAGGGTATTATTGGTGCAGCTGCACAACCAGTGAGTGGAGTTCTAGATCTTCTGTCAAAAACGACTGAAGGTGCTAATGCTATGAGAATGAAAATAGCATCTGCTATAACATCAGAAGAGCAACTTCTCCGGAGGAGGCTACCTCGTGTTATAAGTGGTGACAATTTGCTTCGACTATATGATGAGTACAGAGCCCAAGGACAGGTACCATGAGTTCAACTTGCTATAGATCACAGACCTGAAGTTCATTGTGTTATTTAACAAATTAGCTTTTAATTATATTATGGTAAATGATGTATTGAAGCAAGAAATATAATTCTCATTAAAGTCCTAGGCAGGTTATTTAGACCCATGTTTAGGAAGATTAGAGAGGAGACATTACCTTCCTTTCCCTTTGAAGATGCAAATGTTTCAGTGGTACAATACAGTTCCAAAATATATAAATTGACAAATTTATCTTTATAGGCTGAAAGGCGTAAGCTAGGATTGTATGAGATAATGTAATTGAGGATCCTGCTTCAGACTACTGCTTTTTCTGACTGAGTTTTTAGGGTTCAATACGTCTTTATTTTACTGACCATTCTGAGTTTCTGACACTGCCTATGACCCTAAAACAGAGAATAACTGTATTATAAAATGTTCGTGGTCTATATCCATGCCTTTCTTTATTAACATAGTATCCACAGCTAGTTCAAGTAAACTAATTTTATTAATTTACCATAAACTTTAATAAAGACACCTAAAAAATCTTATACCTATTTTGACCTTCAACTGCTGTTATCCTTGAATTCTTAATGCCATATTTCCAGCAGATGTTGAGCAGCTAATAAGAGTGAATTTCAATTATGTGAATGGCCATTGTTATGAAAATATTGCGCTGTCTAATTTATTGGTTATACTGCATGATTAAATTGTCCAATCAATGAAATTTGCCTGCTTGGTTATTCTATTTCTTGACCTTTTTGGGGTACTCAACCTGAAACAATTGTCACGCTTCTGTCATGTAGGTCATACTACAGTTGGCAGAATCAGGTTCATTTTTTGGCCAGGTTGATCTATTCAAAGTTCGTGGAAAGTTTGCCTTATCAGATGCTTATGAAGATCACTTCATGCTTCCAAAGGGGAAAATCCTCATGATCACGCATAGAAGAGTTATACTACTGCAAGTATGTATTCATGTTTGAGAACAATTAATAAAACCCATTTTCTTCTATCCACTGTTACTTATCCATCTGTTATCATTGTCAGCAACCATCCAATATTATTGCTCAAAGGAAGTTCAGCCCTGCAAGAGATCCATGTTCAATACTGTGGGATATACTGTGGGATGACTTTGGGACGATGGAACTAACTAATGGGAAAAAAGAGAGCCAAAAAGCTCCCCCTTCACGGCTCATTTTATATTCGCAGTCTAGATCATTGGATGTGAAAGAAAATATTCGCATTATAAAATGTAGCCCTGAATCACAACAAGCTCTTAGAGTTTACTCTTCAATTGAGCATGCATTGAACACTTATGGCCCTGGTGCATCAAAGGTACGTTTCTATTTCTTTCATGCGTTTCATTAGGCGTTCATTTGTACTCTCTCTGTTTCATTAGGCTTTCATTCAACTAATTCACTTAGATTTAAAAAGTTAGTTAAGATTAGTTAGTCTCTAATTTATTAAAAGTTATGTTAGTTTTCCTAAATTACATCTACTAGAAAACTAAAAGAATTTATTGGAAGGTGTTAGATAATTGAATATAGAGGATTAAATGTTAAGGGTAAACTTCGAAAAACATATATATATATATATATATATATATATATATATATATATAATATGTTGCATAGACATTTTAAAGTGACTTATGTTAAGTGAATGAAAAGCTTCTAAAATATGCCTTATAAATTGGAATAGAGTGAGTATCCTATTTATTTAGTTATTATTTTTGGTATCCCGCAAAGGCCCTTTATATATTCGTTCCCATTGTTTATGCACCATACTATTCAGTTCTGAGTGATAAATTCTTTCCATTGATATTCAGGGAATACTAAAAAATAAAGTGACAAAGCCATATTCACCACTTGTTGATGACCGTAGTGTTGATTTAATACTGAACGAAGATGTTTGCTCCTGGTCTTCCCAACTTATGCCTGGATCAGTTCCTCTCCCTTCAAGTTTTGGAAGCAGTGCTGGCCACTAGGTTTTACTATACATTGTTCATTACATTCAGCACTATCAAGGCCCTATCCCAAACATATCAGCATGTCTGATCTCATTCCGACCAACATCAGCATTCAAAGTTTTGTCCCACTAGGTGAGGTCAGCTATATAGATAACTGGCCCATATTAAAGAGATATTGGTCGGCCACACTTCAGTTTGGAAGGCATCCTGTTTGCATTTCCTCACTACCGTATCAGGGTTGAGGTGATATAATGAATGGGTCGCTGGAGGGATCTGGTGCAAATTCTATGAATTGCTATGAGGCACTTGGTGAGGAGGCAATACCCTTTTTCTTAGACCATCATGTCCAATAGTGCTTGTATAAAATTGAAGTCGGTGTACATAGACAAAATCACACAGCACAGATAGGACCATACTTGTCCTCGTAATGCCCTATATGGGATTCCGAACTGAATTGTTTTCCTCCATTTGAGGAAGCATTTTTGTAATTCTGCGTATGCTCCTTCATTAATAAATGTAATAAGGGAAATAAATACATGAGACTACGAGAGTGCGTTAGCAAGCCTTACCCGTTAATATTGGGAAATAAATTCATTTCATTTTTCACGATAAATTCAAGAGATGAAAAAACAATCTAAGATAAGTATTCTAAGTCAAAGACCTTAAACTTGTGTTTAAGATTAATTTAACAGATCATATATAATCATGTAAAAGGAATTGCATGTACTAATATATACTGATCCAAGTTTTGTTTTTCTTCAGTAAGATTGGTTGAGTGGTGTGAATAGAAAAATTGGGGGAGTTTTATTAGCTTAAAAGTGGGTTTATCCGACTCGACTTGGATTAGTTTAGATTTAATGTGATTTCCAGATACTATGATATCAAAGGAAAAAACAAAGATTGCATGTTCTATGATTTATTTTGTACTTACTAAATCAAATGATGTATTTAAGAGGAGAACAATGAAGGGTAGTTGATCGGAGGCTTAACCAATAAACTTTTATTTTCGTCAATTGATTGTTTGTATATCAGAAATGGATGGGGAACGAGGTATTAAAGGGAGGGGAAAACGTTAAAATGAGTAATGCTTGTGTAGTTAAATGATCATACAGTGCAGTATGACTTTCATTTGAGGCATTTTGTTTTAATGAAATCATTGCGAGTTACTTGTGGGTCCATACACTCGGGCAGCTTTTGTATTATTGGCACTATTTTAAAACCTTGGCTCGGGCCGGTTTGGCTGAGACCCAAACTTTGGCTGGTTCGGTCGTACGTTTAGATTGGTTGTGTCGTCAACCCGAAAATTTTTGGTACAGACGGGTCATTCAGGTTGGATTGGTTAGGTTAGGCGAAATTAGCGGGTAAGGAGAAAAATTTAGAAATGGTTCGATTCAAATACAGAACATGGGGCATGTAAAAAAATTACCTTACCACTAGACCACTTGTCATTCAACAATAGTGTGTGTACATTATTTTATTTATAGAAGTTTCATTACATCAATGAAAAATATGAGAAGCGTTAATATGAGAAACCTAAGAGTTTCTTTTTTCAGGTATAATCTCATTTTTTTGTTTCTCTTTTCTTATTTATTAAGAATAATGGCTGGAATTCGTTTGTTGGAGGAAAACAAGAGGGAAAGCAGTTACGATATTAACCCTAACTTGGAGCTTGTCATTGAAATTTCTCCAACCCCTTTGCAAATTGTAAAACCCCTTTCTCATGGTTTTGAAGAAGATACAAGGAATTTTCAGGAAATTTAAACAATACAGTGACGAGGTAATTGAATTTACTAGAGAGATTGACGAAGAATCGAGTAATTCATATTCTGACTATATCTCAGTTGACCCCTAGTTTGACTCAATGTTTGCATGCTTCCGAGTTATGGGCCACGAAAAAGGTGTTCAAGCACTTAAAATTCCTTCTTCCATGAAGGGGAGAGATTGGAAAGATGGAGAGGTCTCAGGGAGAAAATGCTCATTTTCCGCTTGGATTTGAGGAGGCAGTGAGCAAAAACGTAGAGTAGCGCCAAGAGGCGATTTATTTGAGAAATATGTCTGTGTAGTCCTTAAGACTGACCCCATGTTTGTTCTGAGTGTACTATTAGTTTCTATATGTTCAATCATGTCTTCACTGAATTAACGCGTAGGATTCCTTTTATCCTTTTTGAAACGTGCATACTCGACTATTTAAAAATAGTCTCTTCTCAACTTCACCCTAACACATGGTTTCTCGATAGGGTTTATCAAATTTTGTTTGACTACTTCACAATATCTCGACCCCTAAATCGCTTTTTTTCCCTATATCTTTGATGTTGTCCAACTCAATGGAGGTTTCGTAACACTCTGAAGTCACACTAAAAGGAAAATTATAGAACCTTATACCTAGTCCTGTGAGAAGTGGTTCAAAGACGAGTTTGTTTTTCTAAAGGTTGCCCCGAACGTGACTTCTTTTTAGAAAAGAGAGGTCAAAACAGGCAAGTTTCCTTTGAGTTGGAAAGATTATAACTTGCCCAAAAAAGTTGAGGAGTTTTCATTTCTTGGAATTCTTTGTTTTGATGAGAAAAATATTGCCATGCTCTAATAAATGGTCAATGAAAAACAGAAGTGTTTTCTTTTCAGAGAAATACTCAACCGGACCTATTTGAAAATTATTCAATATTTGGGTAATTGCTTTGTGGAATAGAACTTGGGAAGAGGGGACTTGTGGAACGAGGCAGAAGCAGAAGAACAGAGATGAAGTCGAGACCTGGGAAAAGGGGAGCTTGTGAAACGATTCAGAAGCAAAACAAAATGATGAAATTCAACAAAAACTTGTCTCTTAGAAAGAAAATCAGCTTCTGAAAAATAAGTTTAGATATCTTATAATCCATCCTAGGCCGGTAAATTAAATATAATTAAATTTACGGTAGTTTTAAGTGGTTTACCGGTAAACCAGATTTTAAATGACCACCATATAATGAGCCGCATACGTATTACAAAGTATTGTATTTTTTAAATGTCAACTATTAATTTCTTAATCAATAATTTATTTTACCCTATTACATGATTCAAATATCCACAAAATATTTTATGAGTAATATACTTACCTATACTAACTCAAATCCACTTAGTAGATAAACATCGTCTAAGCAACACCCATATCGCTAAAACAACGGAACACTGTCCTAAAACCACACGACGCCGTCCCGAGTTACAAGAATGAACAGTGAACACTGCATATATATATATATATATATATTAGGAAGAAGATGAAGAATATGGGAGGGAGTGTTGTTCATGATTATGGTCTGCACCATTTTACATCTCACAGTTTTGTATCATTTCTTCAAAGCCTTCAATGGTGAGTGACTCTTAACTGTCTTCAAATTTTGTTTCATTTGTATTTGGTCTCTGATTTTCTGCTTTTAGCTATGTCTCTTTCATTTTGTGAGCTCCTTTTAAAAAAGCGTGTTTTTTTCTGTTCCAAAACAAATGCGTGGATTAATAATATACACAGTATAGTCATATATGCGGATCTTGCGCTTTTGTAGACTTCTATGGCAGACACTGGGAACAAAATGGACTCGTTCCCAGAAAATTTGAGTTAGGTCCACTCTAAGAAAGAACTGAGCAGAAAATTAAGTTACGCTGGAGGGTTGTTTGATTTTTACAATGCAGAACTTAGAAAGTAGGAATGAAAGAGTGATGATTTATCCTCCTCTAAACCCTCCTACTACAATAAATGAAAAATTAAGTGCATTTGGGAAAAACATCTAATACTTTCTTCATTTTGTATGTAGGAGGATATAACATTACTCACGAATTTAAAGTTAATAAATTTCCTAATAGCATGCTTGGATCAGCTTCTCATTCCTTATAATTAATTCTGACATTCAGAAGTTAGTCACAAAAGTTTCTCCCTATAATTGATTTTGACTTTAGAATCAATTGTAGAAGAATTTCCAAATATGCGCTAAAAGTAGCCTAGCCCTACGGTTAAAGTTTGTTTTTTCCTTATAAAAATGAAACTGGGGATCAAAGCATGACAATTAAGATTCAATAATCATACTCTATTCAGTTCTTGCATTTTCTCTCTATTCTCTTAGTTAACACTACCTTGAAATCAATTACTCATGGTCATACTATATTTTTAGTATTTCAATAGGCTACTCCCGTGTTAATCAGCTCATGTTCCATGCTTATTATGGTATGTGAGTCCACAATGTGAGATGTGATAATAGTAGACATAGCCCCTCATCCCATTATCTGATGCAGAAAGGCATAAAATGAGTGCTTATGCTAGTTCTGCATTCTCCTCTCGTTAGAGAACGTCAGTTTGACCCTGCTGACTAGCTTTTTTTTCTTTCTTTACTCAATAGGTGGTCTGATTTTTGTTATTCATCTTATATGAAAGTTATTCAATTTCTCTGTCTGCAGAAACGGCTATCTTCAGTTCAAGGTTTACTGAGAATGAAGAAGTGGTATGGAGGCCTGTTGATCACGGTTTTGGGTATGATGTTGCTTCTATTCTACAGCCTTAAAGGAATTCAACCACAGAAGCAGCCAGTAAAACAGTCAGCATACAGTTTTTTCAATGACCATTTGCAAAATGATTCTGTTAAAGGAAGCATCAGTCTTCCAGTAAACTCTTCTAATATGGAACAAAAGCAGGTACCAGAGCCAAGAAAAAAGCCACACTTGGTACATGTTGCAGGGCTTGATGACCTCTATGACATTAAAAAAATTTCTGAAGGAGAGATGAATGCTTTGCTTGTTTGGACTTCCTTGCGTTCCTTGCTGTCGCGGTCAGATGCCTTGCCTGAAACAGCTCAAGGAGTTAAAGAGGCTTCTGTAGCGTGGAAAGAATTGATTTCTACTATTGAAAAGGACAAAGCCTCTAAGATTAGTAAGATAGACAGTCCAGCATATAAAAAATGTCCATTCTCTGTGACCACACCTGTGAAGACAGTTGAAGATAATGGAATCACTCTGGATTTCCCCTGTGGTCTGATTGTAGATTCTTCTATTACACTGATTGGCATCCCTAATGGACCAAACAGAAGCTTTCAGATTGACCTTGTTGGGCATGAGCTAGAAGAGGAACCAAATCCTCCAATTATCTTACATTACAACATCAGTGTTCCTGGAGAAAACATGACAGAGCAACCATACATTGTTCAAAATACATGGACTAGTGATTTTGGGTGGGGGAAAGAGGAAAGGTGTCCGGCTCGTGGTTCTGCTAACATCCAAAAAGGTAGATTTAGTTATGTCTTCATTTATAGTCAAAGAGTTTCTCACCATTGAAAGTAATGATCAGCTATAGATATTTAATTGTTAACTTAGTCTACTTTGCACAACTTGAAAAGCAGCGTAATTTGACTGAATTTCTTGAGAGATTAAGCTCTCAACACTTTGAATTTATATTTACTATGATACAAAACTGAATACCTTAAATTCAGGGATTGAATCACACCATTAAAGCGGTTTCCTTATGTAAATTATATGTACAGATAATCAAATCAAAATATCAAAATATACAAGGAAAGAACAATATTAGGGAGTCAAAGAAATATGGAATCTTCAATACTCCCCTCAAGTTGGTGCATATGCATCAAGTTTATTGAATATAAATATTGTCCTTGGACCCAGTGTTATCAAATATATGCCATGACACTGCCATGGCGGAATGTCATGGCGGGTTTTTGGCTCTCCGCCATAATCCTCCATCCACCATCATTATTTGTCAAATATGGTGGCTTTTTGGTTCTCCGCCATGGCGCCATCCGCCATTTACAACATTGCTTGGACCTCAAAGTGACTTAGTGAGCATATCCGCCAACTGATTATTGGAGTTCACCAACTGATTATTGGAGTTCACAAATCACATAATGATTTCTCTAGATAGAACTTTTTTTGGATAAAATGACAATCAACCTCTGTACTTAGTTCACCATTGAAAAACCAGATTAGAGGCAATGTACAAGGTTGCTTGGATATCACAAATAAGAGGCCCAACCTTACAGAACTTTGAATTAGAAATAACTAAGTCGTTTTAGCCATATAAGCTCACATGTAATAAGGTCCATACCTCAGAATTCTACCTCTGCACTTGATTTGGCATCAACGTTAAGCTTCTTGCTCTTCTTGAAAAACAGTAATTTTACTAATTTGCTTGAGAGATTAAACTCTCGGCGTTTTTGAATTTATATTTACAACGATACACAATTGAATTCCAATACAACAATAGAAGTAGTTTCTTAATCTAAACTATATTGTCAGCTAATGAAATCAATATATACAATGAAAGAACAATATTAAGGAATTAAATAAATAAGGAATCTTCAACAGCCGAAGATATAGTGTACAAAAACCCTTAAAAGTGGAATATCTTCTTTGTTTTGAAGAGGATATAAGATTGTAAAGTTTATAATTCAACTTGGATAATGTCTTGCTTAAACACCATTTTCCCTCCATAATAGGCTTCAGTGACAACACCTCACCTTATTCTTTCGCAGAAATTTTTGTAAGACTCCAATATACAATAATTAACCATAAAAATCTTTCATTTTGTGTTATTATGTTTCTTTATTTTTTAGTGCAGGGAGGTTTGCAGTAAATTCTAAGTTGTCTGACTATATGTTGTAGTTGATGAACTTGTTCTCTGCAACGTACAAGTTGTCGGGAGTAACAATGAAAATGTGGGTCAACCTTCTAATATCTCCTCAGAAAGTGCACGCAGAACTGCTAATTTCCCCTTTGCTGAGGGTAATCCTTTCACTGCCACATTATGGGTTGGTTCAGAGGGATTTCACATGACTGTGAATGGAAGGCATGAAACATCTTTTTCTTATAGGGAGGTAAGGTATGGGAAGAGAAATACCTCTAATTGTTTTTTATTAGAATTTTCATTCCAACCTTGTATGTTTTTTGTGGATGCAGAAGCTCGAACCATGGTTAGTCAGCACCACTAAAGTAGCAGGCAGTTTAAGTCTCTTATCAGTATTAGCTAAAGATTTACCTGTTACGGAAGATAGTGATTTAGTTGTTGATGTTGAGAAACTGAAGGCTCCTTCTATCCCCAGAAAAAGGCTTGTTTTGCTGATTGGAGTATTCTCTACTGGAAATAACTTTGAGCGTCGAATGGCCCTGAGGAGGTCTTGGATGCAATATGAGGTTGTGCGTTCTGGGGAAGTTGCTGTCCGATTTTTCATTGGACTTGTAAGTGATGGATTTCAGACTTTATTATGTGAATCTATACACAATAACCAAGCCTTTTACTACATGGATTATATGATGCTATAATTCTTTGTCATTTGAATCTATACATTAGAATAATTTATTAAAGTTTATACACAAATCTTGCCGAGAAAAATAATAATATTGTTAAAGATCTAAACCTACTTATAGTTATCTTTGTTTATAAATGAAATTGGTGAGGCCCTTGGCATCATTATATGGATCTTATTAAATCAAGTTGCAAGGTAGTCTCGTCGTGTAACTTGGGATCTTTTCTCTTTAGTTCTTCTCCCTCATAGGTAGTTAGCTTGAAGAGGAGTGCTAGTGGCATATTAATATTAAGAAATATACTCATGAATTTGCGTTATGGGGACTGTCTGTATGAAGTGGTTGTGATGTTAACTGTAATATTTGAATGCTGAAGTTATATTCATTTTTGAAATGAATCATATCATTCTTGTTCGGTTTTTCTTTTAATTTTTTCCTCTATTGTTAAAGAACTGAAGGGTGACATTTTAATTTATCTGATTGCAGCACAAGAAAAATATAGTTAATTTGGAGTTATGGAGTGAAGCTCAAGCATATGGGGATATTCAGTTAATGCCTTTTGTGGATTATTATAGTTTGATTTCTTTAAAGACAATTGCAATTTGCATTATGGGGGTAAGTTTATTTAGACGCTTTGCAAAGAACATAATGGAATTGCTGTTGTTTATTGGCTAGTCAAATTATTCCGAGTCAACTTCTTACAGTTGCAGCCTAAGAAAGAACGGTACAAGGTTCTATTAGTCTTCTATAGTAATCAATAACTGTATATGTTACACCATTTTGAACAAATAGAGAAGTAACAAAATATGATAGTAATTGAAAATCTTGATATGTATGCATTGTGGTTCTATGTTGGTCTTATTGTCTATTCCTTATTATGACTCGATTTTTGTAAAATGTCAGATCACTTTTGGTTCCAGACTCGATTTTTTATGGTTTCGGTTATAAAATATCTAAAATATATTTATCCATGAACTGTCAACTAAAGCTCTAATTTGGGAGCTATTGAGAGTTAATTAATCCTCTAATCATTATTTTGATTAATATTGCATGGAAAGTTTGTAGAAGTGCTTTGGCTTTTACCTTCTATGACCTATAAATTTTTCTTAATTAAAATTGCAGACAAAAATCATCCCTTCTAAATACATCATGAAAACAGATGATGATGCTTTTGTTAGGATTGATGAAGTTCTTTCCAGCCTCAAAGATAAGCCATCCAAAGGCCTATTGTACGGTCTCATATCTTCTAAGTCGTCTCCTCATAGGGATAAAGACAGCAAGTGGTACATCAGTGAGGAGGTATTCATCTCTGTATAATGTTATTAATAAATTACATGAGCAATTTTCCTCCTCAATTTTATTTTGTTACTAATATTATTGTTTTAGGAATGGCCACATGATACTTACCCACCATGGGCGCATGGTCCTGGCTATGTCATCTCTCGGGACATAGCAAAATTCATTGTCCATGGCCACCAAGAAAGAAAACTCCAGGTAAGAATTTCTTCTTTACCATAATGGGAGGGTAGTTAAAAACCTGATATATATGCTAATTGAAGAATCTTTTGGATAATTCAATGGTATGCTTAGTTTTTTTTAATTAGCAATGTTAAATGGTTGCCTATGAGAATATAACCTCACTCTTGTATAAATTATTTACCAAGACTCACTTTTGTAAAATCAAATTGAACTTAAGTTGACATCAACAAGTATTATCTTAAACAAGATACAGGTGTATTTTTAAAAAGCTTAATTGCCATCGTTGCACTATTCTTCTGCTCATCCATATATGTCCTTACTGAATACAGAATAAATCTGTATTATCTGTTTCTTTAATCTCATATTACGTGAAATCACGGTAATTAACCACTCATATGTTTTCATTCTTAGCTCTTTAAATTAGAAGATGTTGCCATGGGCATATGGATTGAACAGTTCAAGAATGGTGGTAAAGAAGTGCATTATGTGAATGATGAGAGGTTTTACAATGCTGGATGTGAACCAAATTATGTACTTGCCCATTATCAGAACCCAAGGATGGTGCTATGCCTTTGGGAGAAACTGCAGAGAGAACACTACCCAAGATGCTGTGAGTAGATATCAATATATTTAAATGTTCAGGTTAAATGTTCTTATGGCCAAGCAGCTTACGCGTATTTTGTATCCTATTGTCCATTGATTTATTCATTCATTATAAAACTCGATTTCTTTTCTTTGTTTTTTGGCTTGAAAGCTCAATTAATACATTTTCTGTGGCATTCTGGTACTGAATGCTGAAATTCTTGACTCGGAAAATAAGATTAAAACATTGTATTGTACTAACTTTCATCACCATAATACCACTCCATCCTTGTCAGAACGCTAGCTGGAAAAGGTTTAAAATGAAAATTTAAACAATAGCCAATGCTGAACTGGACATGTATTCGACCAAGAGGCAGTGTATTTGATGTTTCAGAAGTTGTTTATACATACTAATGAGGTTTTGTTGATATACATAATTGCATTAATACTACTATAACTATATTATGCATTAGCTAAAGCTGTAACAAACAGTCTTATACTCTTATTTTAGTGTAATTTTACTAGAATACATGTTATCAGATTGAGTTTTACAAGGCGAGGTAGCAAATTGAGCTCTATGTTGGTGGACTCTATCTGCAATCTACAAGTTCAAAAGAACTGTTTATAGTTAAGGTTATTTATTATGATTAAGAAAGAACAGAGAGTTATACTTGTATCAAGCATTCATTCAAGCTTTCTTGAGCTATGCCACCATTAAGAATGGTAACAATCTTCCCAAAGTAAGAATTTTTCTTGTAGCAGGAGGATCTAAGAATTTCTCATGGTTGTGATCATAATAAAGTAACAAAGCATCATAAGTAAAAGGCTAGGAGGAACATTACAGCATGAATGAGCTCACTTTGAAAGCTCTGTTCAAAATAATTGCTTCTCTTGAATTCCAATTTAAAAGTTAGCTTACTTGAATCATTTAATTTCTAGTTCTATCTTTCTTAGAAAAGATTCATCTTTATGCTTGCAGTTCATTCCCTTTCTTTCTTTGGATGATTAGTTTTTTTGCATCTGTAAAGATGATGAGTGTCTATCTTAGAAATAAAGCTCAGTGTTCATAACTCCTTAATCTTTTGTTTGTGATCTACTAATACTTAGCTCCACTTATAAAATAACTTCAATTTTTTCGTTTGAAGGGGATTCAGGCTTTGAAAGCAGGTTACATTTTTGTTGAATCATTTAACTTCATTTTCCAAGAATGAAGCTGATGAAATTTGTAACTTAGCATTTGAAGGTTAAAAATTAATAAATTGCAATCATTAAGATGCCTCTTTTTTAAGAGAGAAAGAATTAGAAATTAAATGATTAAGAAAAATACGAACAGAACTGTGAGAATAACATGTCTGGAGCAGACATAAACCATTGTTAGCACCATACACAGAATCTCAATTAAGTTTTAATACATATAGACCAACAATTCTTCTTTCTTAAATATAATGAAGAAGAAAGATAAGGAGAGATAAGAATATTAAAAAAGAGGAGAAAAAATGTGATGGGCGAAAAATAGGAGGATCATGACGTGGATGTTCTTAGCTCGAACAAGTCTGTCTCCCATGAAAATACTTGTAAACACAAAATAATAATAATAATAATAATAAGAATAATAATAATTATTTCAATCAACATATGTGGGTTCTAGCGATTAAAAACCGACTGTAACGGTTTCAAAAAAACCCGCCAATAACATGTTAAGATATAAAAATAACTTCTAGGAATTAAAACCTAGAAGTAAAATCTAAAATATATTTTCAAAAATATATTTTAAATTTTAATTTTTGGAAATTACTTTTGTGGCGGCGCACATTATTGGCAATCCAAAACAGCGTCCCTTATATTTACTTCTCTTGTATATTTCGGGTTTTAATTCCCATAAATTATTTTTGTGGCAACACACATTATTGACGGTTCAAAATCACCAGAAAACCCGTATGTCCCTTATATTTCGCTTCTCTTGTATGTCCAAATAGTGGGATCAAAATAATAACAATACTTTAATAATAATAATAATAATGATAAAAATAAAAACAAAGACTTTCTTTTAAAATAAAACAGAAACTTTGGGAGCATGCATACAATTTTAAATTTTAAATGAGAAACTATTCCTTCACTTGTCTTTCTTGAGTGTTCTATCCATCTACGTAGTCACTGGATAGTTCTATTTCTGTCAACTTAGCAATTTATGGTCTGTTTGATTGCATTTTTTGAAAAGGGAGTTGCGTTTGGTGCCCCCAATTGCGCCTTACGCCTCCCTCTATTTTCAAAAATACCAAAACTACCCCTGATTAGAAAAAAAAAGTTGTACCCAAAAAAAAATTCTCCAAAAATGGTTTTTTTTTTTCAAAACCTTACCTCCACCCCCTTCAACTCATCACCCTCACCATTTCTCTCCCCCCATACCTTTCCGTTCTACGATAATGAAATTGACGAAAGGGACAAGTCATAACCTAAAGTGGGTTAACATAAGTGAAAGAAAAAATGGATTTCGAAGTTTTCGACGCGTCTTGGTTAATGTTCGCACTTGTAAGTGCGAAATATTCTTCAAAATCGCACTTGCAAGTGCGAATATATGTTATTTATTATTATTTTTTGGTCTCACTTGTACGTGCGATTTTAAGACAAATTTCGCAACTTGAAGTGCGAATACATGTTATTTATTATTTTTAATGTATTTTATTTGGTCGCACATTTACATGCGATTTTGAGACAATTTTCGCACCTTGAAGTGCGAATATATGTTATTTATTATTTTTTAATGTATTTTATTTGGTCGCACCTTGAAGTGCGATTTCATATTAAAAAACCCGATAAAAAAATTTTAAAAAAAGGCACCAAATGATTTTTAAAAATTATGGGACTACCACAGTTAGTCTAGTTGACATATTTAGAAATTTATGGTGAAATATTTTTTTGTTCAAAAGTTAAAAAAATTAGCAAACGAGACTGTTAGAAATTCCTTTTTTTCTCTCAAAACTCCTATTTTGCACCTATAAGTGCGAACAGACATATAGAATCGCACTTCAAGGTGCGAATATGAAGTGTGATCAATATTTTTTAATTGGGTCGCACTTATAAGTGCGAACAGAATTTGAAGCACAAATCGCATTTATAAGTGCGATTTATTCTGACAAAAAGGTAGAAGAAATGGACATCTCGGGAATCAAAAAAGATTTTAAGGACATTTTCGTAAATGACCATATTTAGGGGGGTTGGCGTAAGGCGCAATTGGGGGGCGCCAAATGCAACTCCCTTTTGAAAACTATATTTAAAAAGAGTTTTTAGAAATTGTTTTTGAAAATTGTTTTACAAAATAAAAGCAGAAAAAAACTGTTGAAAGAGATGTTTTCCAACATTTAAAAAACTGAAATTTGAAAACTAATAATAGAAACTGAAATCATCTTTTAGCTGATATTTTAGTTTTTAAAACTGTAAACAAGAACTGTTTTCAAAAACAGGTTTGGCAAAGCATATTTTCATATTTTTCAATTTTTGAAAATAAAAAACAGTTTTTAAAAACGGTAATCAAATAGCTTTTATATTAGTTGTAGGTTTACAATTTTTTTTTTTTAAAGTCGTAGCTTTTAAGTTTAATGATGCATTCTGATTCTTTTCACTTGAATTCGTGTTTCTTTAGTTTTCTGAAACCAAATTAATTTAGCGGATATTTTATTAATCTCAAATCTTTTAAAATATCTTTTGAAATCTCAAAAACTGAAAAGTGAAAAACAAAAGGAGAATAGAATAATGAAAGATCATCAAATTTAAATTGCAAACACATAGATAATTTAAAATAAAAATGTTCAAATGAAAAATCAATGATCAGGAAAAATTAACTGAAAGAATAACTTATCTGTTTATCCTTGTATTTCGTATTGATTGCGTGATCAATAATTGAAATTTCCTTTACAAATGATAAAATAAAATAAGAGGATTTCTCTTAGTCCATTTTATTGTTAATGTATTACTTATCTTCTTCTATATCTAATCCTTTTTTTTCGTTTGAAAGTTCTTCTATATCTAATCTAATCTAACAAAAAAATCTTATCTAATCTAATCTAATTTCTCACATTTGATTTTTGACATTTTTTATCCGTAATAATTAAATATTACTACTTAAATTGAGTCAACTACATAAAAATTACAAATAAAAACTATAATCTAATATATTTTTTAGCGAGAATTCTTAATTAATGATAGTAAAAGTTGTTTTTTTGTTTTTTCTTTTGAAAGGAGGGATGAATAAGCAAGCATACACATTTTTTATGTTGATAATAATAACAACTTACTTGTACGCAACCGTTGCCACGAGCTTAGCCGCAAAGTTATTATTTATTAATTAAAGACTACTTATTTAATTTAATTGAAACTATAAAAAAGGTAAATAAAACGCAGGGACAGTTGTGTCGTTTCAACCCAATATACATGGCCCATGACATGAAGCGTGGCGATTCCACGTTTTTTGACGTCGTTTCACATATATACCCTTCCATTAGTAAAGATTTTGAGAAGATACGAGGGTATTCTCGGGTTTTCATTTCACGGGCGCGTCGAAGTTAAGCACCCTTTAAGTACACTGCGTACGCAATTTTATTCATTATTATTCATAGCACACAGAGAGAGAGAGAGAGAGAAAGAGAAAGAGAAAGAGAAAGAGAGAGAAAGCGAAACCCTAATTTTGTCACAACTTCAATCAAAGCAACACCAATTTCTCCCCAAATTCAATTCCGGAATTCGGAAACCCTTGTCAGTCATTGTAGTGTTCTCGGAATTCATTGCAAAACGTGGTTTTGAAGATGATGGCGGAAGCGGAAATTATCTGTCAGCAGAGCATTCCCATGTTGGAGGTGAAGTATCACCTCTGCGTCACACAAGAACACACCGTCAAGGTTGAGGTTTCACCCACCTCACCCTCCCCATCTGTCCAGATCTTCAGCCAAGTATGTGTTTTCTCTGAATCCCCTTTTTCACTTTGGGGTTGTTTTATCGTTTGATTTGTTTAAAGAATTGGCTTTTCAATTAGGTTATCTGTTAGGGCTTAATCTTAAATCGGTGGGCTTTTTTGGGTGATTGTGTTTGATTATTCATCAGTCTGAATTTGCTTTAGTTTACTTTCAAATCTGAATTATTTTGTTTAATATGTATGTTTGTTGCTTGATAATTACGAGTGGGATCTGATACTGAATTTTGGAACTAGAATTCGGAATTGGGTGTTTAACCTAACCTATGTTTTATTTACTTATTGCATTTAACCTCAGATGAAATAGCTTGCTATAAAGTTTATAAGTTCCTTATCTTTGATTTTGTTTTGTGCTTCTTTTTTTCTACCAAAACAAATGTGGATTACTTTGGTGTTGATGATGTGCTGACTGCTGTTTTATATGTATGGTAGGCTGTGTCTTGCTCTGAGATCATTAAAGATTCAATTTTGGAGACCCCTACAACAAAGTTCATCCCAAGTGTGCGTTCTGGTAGCTATGCTGAAATTGGACCACGGGGATCTATGGATGATGAACACATTCGGATAGATGATCTAGCTGGGCACCTCGGATTTGTGTTCAAGTCCCCGATGCCAAGTGCGTTCTATGGAGTTTTTGATGGGCATGGAGGACCTGAGGCAGCTGCTTTTGTTAAGAAGAATGCTATGAGATTATTTTTTGAAGATGTTAATATGCTGCAATCATACGATACTGATGCAACTTTTCTAAAGAAGTTGGAGGATTCTCATCGGGGAGCTTTTTTACGGGCTGATCTTGCCTTGGCTAATGAAGAAAGTGTTAACAGTTCATGTGGGACTACAGCATTGACTGCCCTTGTACTTGGAAGGCATTTGCTCGTTGCTAACGCTGGTGACTGTCGAGCAGTTCTTTGCCGGAGAGGCACAGCTGTTGACGTGTCCTTTGATCACAGGCCGAGCTATTTACCAGAACGTAAGAGAGTGGAGGAGTTAGGCGGCTTCATTGATGATGGATATCTCAATGGTTATCTTTCTGTTACTCGTGCCCTGGGGGATTGGGACTTGAAACTTCCACTGGGCGCGGCATCCCCTCTAATTGCTGAGCCTGATGTTCAGCTGATTACTTTGACAGAGAATGATGAGTTCCTGATCATTGGGTGTGATGGGATTTGGGATGTAATGTCCAGCCAAGTCGCAGTTAGTCTTGTTCGACGTGGATTAAGAAGGCATGATGATCCACAGCAATGTGCCAGAGAACTAGTCAAGGAAGCATTGCGCCTAAATACATCAGATAATCTTACTGTGATTGTTATATGTTTGTCCTCCATTGAAAGCATTGTTGAATCATGTCCGCCCCAAAGACGAAGATTCAAAGCTTGCAGTCTGTCTGAAGAGGCCCGCAATAGATTAAAGAGCTTGATGGAGGGAAATTAACAGTAAATGTAATTCTCGTGGTTCACAAAATATTCCTTTCATTAGAATATTGATCTGATTTTTTGGCTGTTTTCAGAGAGTTAGAAAAAGCAGCCCGCAGTTTTGTAGGGATATATTTGGTGAGGGGAAGAGAGGGTTTAGACCTATCTAATTGGTAGATGTCTTTTTTATTGTTATGTTTTAAGATGTAGAAACAATTGTGGCTACTTTTGGCGGAGTAGATCTTGCCACCATCAGGGTGGTTTTGATTTCTGATTGTTGTTGCTTCTGTAAATAGACTCAGCATTGCATTGGGGGTGTATCACGCCACTAGGGTAAAAGAGTGTATTTCAAATTATTCCCAATTTGGTGAGATCTTTCAGAAAGAAAATTTTGAACGAGTGATATTGTGGCGTCATAGTTGTGCACCTCTTTTCTGAGGTTGGGGTTTTGATCTTTGCTTACGGGAATGGAACATAATTCGTGGTTTCTGTTTATCGCTTAGTGCGAGTAACGACTGTGAGGATCGTTGATGTCTGCTGGGGATATTCGAGTCTAAACATTAAAGTGAGTGGTTCAATCAAGAAATAGAACAAAACTAGTATAGGAATATAGGAAGAGGTCACTCTTCAATTAAGAAATAGAACAAAACTAAAGGAAGAGTTAAATTATCAATAACTTAATGAAGTAATTTGTTCTATAATCATTTAAAAAAAAATTGGTCTATGATATAAGATTCCCGGTGTAAAAACAGGAAAAAAACTTAAACCAAATTCTTCACATCATTTTCATCGAGTTCTAAATGACAAGTGGATTTTATTTTTAAAAATAAATAAGATTTATTAAGAATTTATTGTTAAATTTTAAAAAATTATACATGTCGAATTATATGATTGATGAACTTAATGAAGATATAAGAAACTTGTATAAGTTTTGTCCTATTTCAATTTCAAACCTATGATCATTTAATTTTGTAACTATTTTTATTAAAATAAATGAAATGTTATAATGGAATACTCATAGGATTGGGACAAATTAGTGTATGATTTTATGGCATTGCCTATGTATATCCCTACATTGTAATGGAGAGTTATAACTGAAAAACATCAGTCAAATACATGGTTTTCTTTATCTCTTATTTCTCTTTTCTCCTATATTTAGTTGTATTGTTTCCTTTTTTTCACAATATAAAATAGTTATTTTATCACTTCTCTTAAATATGTTGAAAGTGTAATACCTCTTTACTTTTGGTGCATCAACATTTTTTCTAAAATTAACATTTCAAATCATTATGCATCACTGCACCATTTATACACCTCCCTTGCCATCATAAAAGATATATGATGATTTTTTTTTCTCAAGGACGTACCCAAGCACTAGAAAATGGGGCCGTCGCCCCCTTAAAAGAAAAATTTTCCTTTCAAAAATAGTATACAAATGTTATGTGTTCTCCTAAAAAAATTACTATTACATTGTTATATAATTTTTTTCTCAAATTAGTTATTGTTGATTTTGGTTAATTTATTAAATTTTAGGCTCCCCTTATACATTTTTCGCAGTTTCATCCCTTTTATTAAAAATTTAAGTGTGAGTTAGAGTCTTACATTAATTAAATATATGTGAGGTGAAAACTTTATGCGAGATCTAACTGATATAATCAATTTCATATGATATTAGGTAAAAATGTAGTGTAAAGTTGTCTTTAATCTTTTATCTCTCAACACTTTTTAGGTACATCTATCTTATGTTTATATATAAATAACAAAAATAAATTCTTAAATATATCAACGGTGCATACACCCATATATATTTTTAATTTTCTCTCATTATCACCTCAATCATATATCACATTTACTATTTTTTTTTCTCTTTATTTCTCTCTATAGGTATCTATATCTAAAACACGGTTATAAATGATAATTCTATATAAATAAATGTGACAAGAAAGCCTAGTTCCAATGAAAGATTTTGAGTTATTTAGTGTTTTGGAATGGAGGCTATCTTGTCCAAGCAAATATGGAGGTAAGGTCTGTAAGGCCGTTATTTCGTTATCTTGAAAATTGTGAACGTATGACTCGCAAAATTATGTGAGGCCCTCTTCTCTCCACTTCTCATATCCTAAATAAATTACACGTTTCTGCTCAACCAATATTCATCACATTATCAATTCCCACTCATTGTATTCATTGATTGAACTTCATTTTTCATAACCCATCACAAACGTTGTCCATCCAAACTATTCACTATATTTTGAGTTTGCCAAATGAAAATTCAATTTTATTAATAACTAAAAGCACGTTGGAAAAAAATATTAAGTAGTGTATAATGTATTGCTAACGGTTCTTAACTAAGAATTGATCTTGTTATTCCAAAAAAAAAGTCGAGAATGCCTCTCATCAAATTAAGGGAGCAAAGAACGCGGTGGTGGCATGAACGTGCACAGCAGAGCACGATGATGGAAGTACGTCGATGTTCAAATCAGCTCAAGATCATAGAAAAAAATTCAAAAGTTTGAAAGAGCATGAGCCTATGAGTTATGCTTATGTTACAGAGTGATAAATATGTTTTATAGTGGTAGAGCGCTTAATGTTTGAGGTGTATTATCATTTGAGACAGTTAGTTTGGCTTGGCAAAATGTGGTTGAGATGTTGTGGCTGAAATGATTATATGTGGCCGAAATGATCAGTTATGGCCGGCCATCTGTACTTGAGATGTTGGCGAGAATATACCTCTTACCTTGTATGTTTAATTAGTCTAAACCTAAGCATTGTTTTGCAAATATGCTACTTCTCTTGCAACCATTTTTTTTTTTCCAATTTGAGTAATTAAGTATATAGTCCAGCTATGAACTCCTCATTAAACATAAAAATTCCTTAACATGTTTTTAGAATACAACATCACAACTACATGCAACACCTTGACTTACCTATCTTGTTTTAAAATAATCAAGATAGAGGCAAGGAGCATCACGGAAATATTTTCATAGATTAAAAAAGAGATGGATTTGGTTAAGAGTACTACTTTTTGTGTGGCATATAATATATTTTATTAAATATTTTTCTATAGTAAAATTTCATCTTTTGTTGTTGGTCCAAAAAGCACAGCCACAGCCACCAAGTAGAATAAATAGATCAAAATAAAACATTATCACAAACATCATCAACGGTCCAAAGCAAAGATTGAATTTGCAGCTACAAGTTATTAGAAAACTAAAACAAAGGAATAATTTGAAAAATAAAATAAAATATAAGAAAATCCCAATAATGGAGGATCACATGTGCATCATTCAACATCTAAGAGTTGAGATTATAGATGGAATCAAAATAAAAGTTTTTTTTTAAAAGATATTCTCAACTGCTGATAATCATGAGACTACTCTCTTGAAACTCTGACATTAGATTAAGTTGGCAGATCTCTTCCAACATGTCATTCTCCATATGGACCGCCGATTGATCCAATGCTGCACTGAATACTCAAGAAGCTCAACAATTTATCTAATTTGTAGATTTTTTTAATTATTTATTTAGGGGGAGGACTATTTTTTTTATTTTGTTTTATTATTATTAGAGCATATATTAAAAGAGAAGAAAAAAAGCATATATGGGTTGGGTTGGGTTGAGTTGTATTGTGTTAGGTCTGGTGTGTTGAGAAAGAGAGTGGTGAAACTCAATCAAAATCAAAATCAAAATCAAAATCAAAGAAAGGAAAAATGGCTATGGCGAACTTGGCTCGTCGAAAGGGTTGCGCCGTCGTTTCATCGGAGAGGCTCAGGTACTCCTTCTTCTCTATCACCTCAAGGGGATTCGCTTCTGGATCTGACCAGAACGACGTCGTCGTCATCGGCGGCGGCCCCGGCGGCTACGTAGCCGCCATCAAAGCCGCCCAGCTCGGTCTCAAGACCACTTGCATCGAGAAGCGCGGCACCCTCGGCGGCACTTGCCTCAACGTTGGATGCATCCCTTCCAAGGTCACTTTTTTCGATTATTCCTCTCGATTTCAATCCCAATATTATTATTCCTTTTTATCTTTCTGTGTTCGGAATTCGACATCGGTTTTCTACTTCGTTTAAATTCTCTGATTTCTGGTTATTGCCATGATAATAGTGTGCTTGGTTTTTGGTTGTGGATTTTTCTTTTTCAATTTTTGCAATCTGAAGTGAGGTTATTCTGATGAGGTTCTCTATTTGTATGTTTTTTGTCGGCATTCTTCTATCTCAGAATTCTGTGCAAGTAAAAGCAAGTTTTATGTTTCTCCTGCACTGTTCTTGATTTGGGTTTTGCATACTTTTCTCCTTCTTGTGTGAACTGTGAATGATTTGATTTGCAAGGTCAAAATTAAGGTCTGCCTAAGTATTTGTCTAAACCAGATTGTTAGCTGAATGAGAGACCTTACTAAATTTTCCATACAATCACTTCATATCTTGAATTTGAAGACTATATGGTAACATTTAGTCTCTCTTATACTAAATTTGTTGTATTAGCCTCCATGATCTTCTTCGTTTCATATATTTTTTAACTAAAGTGCTTAGATATATATAAACTAAGTCGCCTATTAGTAGAATTGGTGTTTGAGATGGCACATTTGCATTGTTTGATCCATATAGCCGCGGTCACTCCATCTAGCATCAAAAGGCTTTGATTATTGTTGTTGAGCTCCCATATATTATATCTATTTCGTAAATACTTGTGGATGTCACATATATTCTCTCTAGCCTGTGTACTCATTTATGCTGCCTCAAAATTTTGGTTCAGGCGCTTCTGCATTCATCTCACATGTACCATGAGGCTAAACATTCATTTGCCAACCACGGGGTCAAGGTTTCATCTGTTGAGGTTGACTTGCCAGCCATGCTGGCGCAAAAAGATAAAGCTGTTTCTAATCTCACCCGGGGTATTGAAGGTCTGTTCAAGAAAAACAAAGTAACCTATGTCAAAGGATACGGTAAATTTGTTTCACCATCTGAAGTTTCTGTGGACACCCCTGATGGTGGAAATACTGTTGTGACTGGCAAGCATATTATAGTTGCCACTGGTTCAGATGTGAAATCTCTACCTGGTGTCACTATTGATGAAAAGAAAATTGTATCATCGACAGGGGCTCTTTCTTTGTCTGAAATCCCTAAGAGATTTATAGTTATTGGGGCAGGCTACATTGGGCTAGAAATGGGCTCAGTATGGGGTCGACTAGGCTCTGAGGTAACAGTTGTTGAATTTGCACCGGAAATTGTTCCTACCATGGATGCGGAAATCCGGAAGCAGTTTCAACGTTCTCTTGAGAAGCAAGGCATGAAATTCAAGCTGAAGACTAAGGTGGTTGGAGTTGATACTTCTGGGGATGGTGTGAAGCTAACCGTTGAGCCAGCAGCTGGTGGTGATCAGACCACACTTGAAGCAGATGTTGTCCTTGTATCTGCTGGTAGGACTCCATTCACTGCTGGACTGGGATTGGAGAAGCTAGGAGTTGAAACCGACAAGGGAGGGCGAATTTTGGTGAATGAAAGATTTTCCACAAATGTCTCCGGTGTATATGCAATTGGAGATGTAATTCCAGGCCCAATGTTGGCTCACAAGGCAGAAGAAGATGGGGTTGCTTGTGTTGAGTACATAGCTGGTAAGGTTGGTCATGTGGACTATGACAAAGTACCAGGTGTTGTCTACACAAACCCTGAGGTTGCATATGTTGGGAAGACGGAGGAGCAAGTGAAGACACTCGGAGTTGAATACCGTGTTGGGAAGTTCCCTTTCATGGCTAACAGCAGGGCTAAGGCAATCGATAATGCTGAAGGACTGGTCAAGATAATAGCTGAAAAGGAGACAGACAAAATATTGGGAGTGCATATTATGGCACCGAATGCAGGAGAGCTCATTCATGAAGCAGCCATCGCATTGCAGTATGATGCATCAAGTGAAGACATAGCACGCGTGTGCCATGCACATCCAACAATGAGCGAGGCTGTGAAAGAAGCTGCCATGGCCACTTATGACAAGCCTATTCACATTTGAAGAACTTGGCTGGTTGCTTCTTTCTTCTCATTTTCATTTTTGTCCATCGATTTTACAATGACTTGGAGTTGATACCACCTTTGTGTGAAGTTTAGATTCAAGTTTTTAAATACAAATTAGCCTTTTATTTACTTCTTTGCATAATAAGAGGAATGATTATGTTGTTTTTAATCCTCGTTTAATGATATATTTCTCTCATTCTCTCTGGAGCACTATTGTAATGTTGACTCTTGGGTGAAAACAATTTAATCCCACGCTTCTGACTGACAAAACACCTTTTGAGTGGTTCTTGTAAATTATTTTCAACAACCCATTTCTTCCTACCTTTGCAGTAGTTGTCATATGTTATAAAAAGAGCAATTTATTTTTATAATTTTATATATAAATAATTCTTTAGACGTAATCAAGTGTTTGAAATCTCAAAAGAAAAACAAAAGCCACAGCTAGAATTTTTACAACTAGTCCTCCTACACTAACATAAGCAAAAACTTGTTTGTTATTTCCTTAGTAGAGTATTGATTGATACCGCAAAAAGAAAAAGACGAAATTGATTAATGAATCCTGCCCCTTGATTTTCAATGATTTTCATCAAGTTTTTTACTAATTAACCACTTATGATATTTCTCACTATCGTGCAATCCTTGCATGAATGTAGTCGTGCTTCGAAAAACCACAACCTCCATCAAGCCCCAACCAGCAAATTTATGTATGCTAAGAATCTGAAGAGATTGTAACAATTATGTTAAACATTTTACCTTTTTACATTCCGTGAATCATGACTTTGGTGGGAGGAGATACAACTAGCGTGGCATAATTTCGTTAAAAGACTGCAATAGCAGTAGAAGATTGGTATATTCATACCATCTCCTGCCTTATCTGTTTTGAAACTGTGATTTAAAAGCATTCCAAATCTTAAACCTGATGAATGCATCATATCCCAGTAATCTGATCAAAGGCCCTTTTTCTCTTTCCAAATCTTAAACCTCATAAGTGCATCATATCCCAGTAATGTGATCAAAGGCCCTTTTCCTCTTATGAGGACACAACCTTCCCAGGAACTATACATCACCTGGACAATCAACTCAAGACAAAAACATAAATAAATAGTACGCCGGAGGTAACAACTCCAGCCTTCAGTTATGTGTCCTCTTGCATATCTGGTCGTTTCCTAGCTTGCAAAGCCAGCCTTGCATCTCTCTCTCGCTCAAACTCACGGTAATCTGTTCGCTGCAAGAAGTTAACCTTGTCCAAATACTGGTTTGAACTCTTCTTATAGGCATCAAGTTCATCTTCCAGTCCCTTATTTTCCTCTTTAAATTCTCCCCAGTCCTTTTTGGTCTTATCAAGTACACTAAGCTTCTGTTTCTTCTTGATTTGTTCAAGGACAGCATCCACAGCAGAAGGTGCAGGGGCTTTGGCTCTTTCTGCAGCCTCCTTCGAGTCAGCATCCAAGAGCTTTTTAACTTCAATTTCTTGACCAGCAAAGTCCCGAACCTCAGTAACCTGATAAAGGAAACAAATGAATAAACACTGACAGTTTGACACTGAAGTGCCCTAATAGGTGCTGTGAATGGTCAGACATCAACCAAATCGGAATTCAAAGCATTTCAAATTTTCACATGGAAATTTATTGGATGACAGGTAATCCCAGTAAATCAAATATTGGAACAGCGACATACAAAAAAAGTCAGTCCTATTTCACAGTCTCCTGCAGCATAATTTGGGCATGCCTACATATTGAATTTAAAAAGAAAAACAAAAAAACATTCGAACGTCAATGCACTTGCAACTTGCTATTTACCACTTCAGTTAGATTAACACATCACAAAAATTAGGTGCATTGATTATTAGATAGCAATGTGCTTACCACAACTTTCCCCCTGCCTGAGGAAGAAGTGGCAGCATCTTCTTTCACAGCTGCAAGAGCAGCAGCAGCGAGCTTCTTGGCTTCATCATTTGTGTTCTGCTGCATACCAGGTCCAACCTGAGAAGCAGCACTCCCATGGGATTCATTTCCTTTTGGTGCCAACCCCAAATAAGACATCCAGTTCTATTTTCAAAGTTGAAAGAAATTAAGATCAAGCTAATAACAGTGAAGAAAGCAACAGCTATAAAAAATAAAGCAACAAGGTCTTACAGAAGATGTCTTCTTTACAGTTTTTTTCACAGTAGATTTAGACTTGCTTGTAAAACTGCTGAGGATCTTATTAGATACTCCTTTATTCATTTGTTCCCACATAGCATCAACTTGAGCTTTTACTTCTAGCAAGACAAGGAGAGCATGTGAGCAAGCTTATTCAAAACTATAACAACTAATCTCCATAACAGAAGCCAAAAGTCCCGTACCTGCACCCGTATCATCCTGTTTTGCTTCCAGGCTTGGCCCCGGAACCGATTCTTTGGCAGTCTCGACAGAGTTCACATTGACAGTATCTGAAACATGAAATCTCAATCGTCATCCAAAGCCACTCCATCTTATACCCACATATGAAACAGTATGATAAACTATATGATAAAACCATTAAAAAGTAGAAATGGTAATCATATAGCCACAGATTTTCACTGGCAATGTTTGTTGGACTAATTACATTTTCACACCATCCACATTTTCCATATCCAGGGATTAAGAAAGCAGCATATTCCAATGACATAAAGAACTAATGGGGTATAATCACCATTCCCAATAGGATAAGGTGCAAACTGCAAATGTAAATCAAGTTTACCAAGTTGTAAATTATAATAAATTAAAAAAAAGGCATAACATGTTGAAAATTATTAGGGTTTTTCTTTAGAATCTACCCAGTTTGACAGCAACCACTGCCGGAGAAATCTAGAAACCAGAAAGTAAGAGAGGGCGAACCCAAGGCAAAAAAATAACTTGTTTTTTCATAAAAAACATCACTTTTCAGTTTCAGTGCATTGGAGAAGTGGATTACAAACCCAATTATCATCTAACGAGAACGAAAAGCTTGAACACGTTCATATTCAAAGTTGCAAAAGAGACTGAAAAGGTGAAAGGACAAATCGGAGAGCGAAGAAGAAGGAGAGGGTTGAAGAATCGGAGCAATGCTTTACCAGCTGAACTCATCTCTCTCTCTCTCGATCGCTGCTTCGACGATGGTGGCGGAAACCAGCGCCTCTGCCTTTCCTCTTCCCTTGTAATTTCTTTTTCCAAAATCACCCCTTTCAATTTTTGTGTTGATTTTATTGTCATTTTTCTAAAAGTTCCGTGGAATTCTCCTAATAAATATATTTTTATACGCACGAATAAATGTAAAAATTTCTTATGACTAGTCTCGTACTTTTTTTTTTTTTTTACTAAAGTATTCCATAATCTATTACCGTGAGACTAATCATTCACTCAAGGTTAGCGCACCAAAGACCACTTGCTTCTCTATTCTCCAACTAAAAACAAATACATATCTTGTGCGAATTTGGAAGAATTAGGCCACACTTTAAGCCACTCCTGTGCATGGGCTATGTTTTGAATCCAATACAAATAATGGGCCAGGATACTTTAATTTATAAAAGTTATAATACAATTCTAACACAAACGGAAAACAAAAACGGCTGTGTAGCCGAGTACTTTTTTGTCAACATGTGAAGCCCAGTTTAGTTCGTATTATGTTTTAAGCTGGGTTATCCAACATGTACAATCTATCGTTGACCCAAAAAAAAAGCATGTATAGGACAAAAAATGTGAGAGGTAATTTTCTATCTTAAAATTAAGGATATTTTTTATTTGAGAAAATATTTTCTACTTTTTAAATTGAGGAGGTATCCACTTACTACAAGAGTTACTCCAGCTTAATAACTTTTTATAGCGTATGAATTAACAAATACAACCATTAGATGATACAATATTATCATGATGATTACGTATATCAAATTTCGGTTAAATTGGAAATTCATAGATATGTAATATTGTAGTTAATATTTACATATATTTCAAAATGTATATCATGAAATTGAAGTTGACTGATGAATGAAGTATCTAATAATTGTAAAATTTTATAGAATTTTGCACACTTGATGTACTCATTTGAACCTTTGAATTATAGCATTCTCATTTTTGTCATTTTTGGTGTATCTATTCATACACATTGACTTAACGACTAACAAGGGAAGTCCTATATATTTCCAATTCAACGGCCAATAGAACTTTCCAATTTACTATGGAATTCCTTGTGTACCTGTTGATTAATGCACACCAACATAAAAAAAAAGTTGTATCTTTTCCTTAATCATGTGATTTAGAAATATAACAAGTGGATTAGTTGAGTCAGTAAAACTGATCAAACTCCCCAAAAGAAGTTGACTGCTGAAAAGTAAATACCACTGGATAAATTAGGTCAACTATTCTATTTCAAAAGGGTATTAGGTATTGCTGCAAATCATCAAAGGCAAATTATTAGAAATTTGTTTGAGTGCTTTATTCTAATTCAAAGAGCAAGACAAATTAACTGAAAATTAATGTAGTTTATAGCTACCAATGACCCAGTTGACTCCTTAAAAAAATGTAAGAAAGTGTTTTAATTTGTTAGTTGAGCTTTTAGTTTTGACTTGGTTAACCTTGTTGAGTTATTTAGATGAGAGCTTTGACAAAGTTGAATATAATGTGAAAAAATGTTAAGATATATACGTTCAAGAGTCTGGCCAGCAAAATGAAACCATTGCATTGCATACATAACTTCCCCACAATGATCAAAATGAAAATTCCTTCTAAAAAGTATCTTGGTTTGCAACATTGTAATTTATAATATAAGCACAATGGCATTCATGCAATATTCCTAATTTGACCCAAATCATATCTTAAGAAGCTTCCATTGTTGACGCCAATCAAGCAAATTACTTTGGTGTGCTTTGGCTAGATGGACTTTAATTTGCTACATAGACATAGTTATATTCAAACTCCAAAGTGGCTTCATATCAGTCTACCTGTTGGTGTTAAAATAAACAATAAAGAGCAATAAGCATTACTTGCTAAAGTTTTTACCTTAGAAAGAGGGTTGTAGAAAACTTTAAACTTCTTAATTATAGCGCTCAATACCCAAATATTAGACAAAAACCAATGAAGAAAAACTTCTTAATTCCTTTTTTATATTAAGATTTTGATTGATTCACACTTTTCTTTTTACTTTTTCTTCATATCTCTGTCTTTTATTTATAATATATATCATATCATATCTATAATATCTCTTAATTCTATCTCTTTTCATCATGTATTTCACTTGGTGTAGGTGTGTTTCTGGTGCCAATGACACATTATTCTTATAATTAGGTAAGACAAAGTAATGTAAGCGTTTTTTAGACTTGTTTCATGAACTCAATGTGTGCAGTCAGTTGCAGTAGTTAAAATGACTGTTTGAACTTATGTCAAAAGTTCAATTATTTGGAGTCACACTTTTAAATTGGCATTTGGTTTCATCATATCCGAATCAAAATTGCGAGATCAGTTAAATAAAAAAGTCTCATTACATGGATTTTACCGTAACTAGCAACGGTTCTCGCGTACGCAAATTCTTCAATGGAAAAAAGTCATGTTTCGCACCTAAGTTGCAAAAATGTCATTTGGAGGGAAAATGTTGCCGAGAATATTCCACACAAACAAATTTAAATTTACGTTAATGTTGAAAATTTAAATGTGAGTTGGAGTTTCACAATAGTTAATTAAAAAATGGATAAGATGAAAACAATGTAATAAATGCGTCCGACTTATAGACTTAATGTCTTAAGATTTTGAGTAAAATTGTGATATAGATTCTCATGGTAATCTTGCGTGTATAGCCATTGATAAATGTTTTCTTGGTTTGTACTCCATCTTCCCAAAGAGCTAGAAACTAATGTGGAAGCAATGGGCAAATCTAAGTTTGAATTGAAAGTTGAAACCATGCACATGTATTTTAATTTAACCAAAGGTTTCATCAAGTTTGATCATTGATGCCGATTGAGTTGGAACTCCAAGGCTAGCTAGCTAGGTTCTTTGTTCCTAAAATGATTACCACTAACAAGTGCTTTTCGGCTTTGCCTTCCACTTTGGCGGAAATGTCCTGGCTAGCTAGCTAGGTTTAAGCACCAAGGTTTTATGTTCCAACTACTGTGCTGTGCTTAATCATTTCAAATTAACACTAATTATGCAGTTAGTTATATATATATATATGTTCCACATATGGTGTATAACACATCTACTGATGTCGTGATAATTATACAATTATCACGGCATGCATACATGTGTGCAAGCAAAAAAGTCAATATCCATAGGACGTGGCAATCCAGTTTAATTACTATGATTGTCACGACTATTTCTCAAGCAAAGTCATATATATAAGTTATTTTTATCTAACTTTTTAGGATTAAAAAAATTAGAGTATCAATAAATTTGTAAAAAGTTTTATTAATTTTTCTAATTATCCTTATTTAAAAACTCACATAGTCAATAAATTTTTCTTTCTACTTTAACTATCTGCTTAATTTCTCATGAATTTACCTCTTGAAGTTCACAGCTTTTCAAAATTTCACCATGTATTTCTTATTAAATATGAGGGCAACTTCGAAATAAATATTTAATATTTTCTAGTTATTAGAAAGTGACTTATATTCATGAATTTTTTTCCACAAAAGTGTCTTATAATAAGAAACAGATGAAGTATTTAATTTCTTCAAATCTATAATGTTCAATGCACTTTTTTTTTTATCTCTACAAACATCTCAACTAACTCATTTTATTTTATTTATTTTACAAGCCATACCTCACCCCTAACAACAAATAGTTTGCGGAGAAGATATTAGGGATGGGGTATGGTTTTGTCTAGTTTTTATTTTAATTTTTGATAAGTTAAGAAAAATGCAATAAAAAGAGTATTGTGTAGTTGTTTATATATATAAGCTAACAAATGGGTTGTTCTCAAGGACTTTTATTGAAAATAAAAATAAATAGTGACTACTGTATTGAGGACTCAAGTACATTGATCGCCTCTAACAAACGTTTTTTCGGTTTAAACAAAGATATCAAGAAATGCATGGACTTAAGTCTCATATCCTTTGATTTAAAACACATTATCACTAGTTGTGTGTGTGTTTAATTTGTTGGTATAAGCATTCTTGGGGTGAACGTGAAAGGAAGAATGGCACATCATTGACCCCAACGTCCATTTTTAGACTTCTAAACGTTAAAGCAAACATAGCATAGTGTGATTATTGAGTTTGGTCACTACTATATATATCACTTTCAGATTTAACAAGATCATTGAGAATGCTTGTTACGATTTCTCATACGAAAATAATCTAATGAAAGGTAACATCAAGCAAGAGGACAAATAGTATGCAGCCAAAAAATTCAATTTCAATGGGAGGAAACCCTGACTTATAGCCATGTAAAGAGAAAAACAAAAAACTAGGTGGCTAATAATCATGGCATAATGGGGAAATAGAGGACGAAATACTTCCCTTCAAAAGATCATGTGTTTAATTTCATTTGTCGATATGAGAATTATGCTGGTAGGGATCTGTAAATATTTTTATAAACGGTCATAAGTCCTGAAGGTATCTCCTGACTTATGCTGACAACCGGAGCCGAACGCGATGAGATAATAAAAAAATATGGGGAAATAGATTAGCATTATAAGAAAGTAAACAAGTGAAGTGAACAAATCATTAAATCCAGAAGCAGAAAACTGAAAAATTCCCCCAGACATGTCGTTTTTACAACGTGGACTTAATTTAATAAGTGCCATTGAATCTGGACTGCAGGCTATATCTTTCTTCAAATCTGAGTTCTCATACATCACTTTCTTCAGCTTTCTCATCACCACTTGTCTGGTTACATATATCCAGCTCGTCATAATCTTCATCTTTTCCCTCATCATCTTTACTGTTTACCTTTCTCATATTTTCATTAGTTAACCCTAAAACATACATTTTTTCATCTGAATTGGTTACATACATTTACATAGACAAAAACATATTTAACCTAAGATTTTACTATACTTTAAATAAACCACCATGCCACACTATGCCACATTACGAACAAATTTTTGGCTGATAAAAAAAGAATATTACAAACAAGATTAGACAATATCAATTTTTTCAAGCAAATTCAACTTATTTACTCAAAGTCTGGTTAGCTTAATTTACTTTCACCCCTAATGGAGAACACACATTTTATAGTTAATTAGAGGATCATTTTATACTAAATAAATGGCATTTGATGAGCATCTAAAGCTAGTGGGAATTAATGTAGGTTTCGATGACTTGGCTATGTATTGGATCCAAGTAAAATGACAGATCTGATAATAACATTCTATTTTCCACCTGAGAACGTAACCATAGAAGCTAGGTAGTCTAAGTAATCTTTGTGGTGATGTTCCGTATCTTTGACCCTATATAGCTAGCAATAGCAATCTCTATTTCCAAAACAACACACACATAATCATGAAAACGATTGATCGATCTCATCCCCTTGTGCATGTGTGGCACCAATCACAACAAGACATGAACCATCAAGTGATACGAATATTAGTTCTAGAGTTTCACCCAAAGATCCTCTAATTACTTGCTTTACAAAACTATCAACACCATATATATCCAATAAACACATACATGTATATGTGTCTAAAGGTCACCAACCCTAAAGTGGAATGTTGTAATGGTCCCCCACATAGTTCCTAGATAAACAATAGACACTTGTCGTGGGGTGGCGCACGTGTCCCCGAGTCTTATGTGTGAACTCTCACTTGAAAAGGTAACTAGATAATGGCAACCCCTCTAATTTTGAGGTACTTCAAGTTTGAACAATCACATAACTAAATCTCTTTTAGGAGTGATGATGAAGAGGACGTGCAACTTGATTAAATTAACTAAAATACAAAGCTTATTATTATGGTGGTGGAGCTGAGCTAGCATTTGAATTTGTAATGGAACATACAACACGAGGGGGCTGCTAGATTGTAAATGATGAAGGAACATATTGGTTATTTTTATGTAGAAATTGATGCAAATAGAGAGTTTGAAACCAACAAAGTTACGTATGCTTTTATGAAAATGGCAAAGACTAGGGAACACAGATTCACGCTTAGGCTTATAATAATGCTTTAATTAGTAACCTTAATTATATTATTCAGTTCCAAAGCCCACGCGTGCGTCTAGATGGAGGACAAGACAAAACAAATGGTGCTCGATTTTCCTTTTCTTTTCGGCTTTGGCGGCTTCTTCTCTTTTCTTCATTTTATCCAAACACATCTTTAATAAGTTTAGCTTGTGTTGCATCATAAGTCTACATGTTCTTTAATTTATCTTTAAATACTTCGCCAAAACCACTCTTCTTAGTAGTTAAAATCAACTTATATTCGTTCAGGTCCGATTTATAAGATACTATTAAAACAATTACGCTTATGAAGAAAATTTGTAATGAAATCAATAAATATATTACTAATTTTTAAAAAATTTATATAATTTTTATATTTACCTCAGTTAATATATTGAATAATATGAAAGAATATTAATTTTTAGTGGTATGAAGAAATATATATAAAAGAAGATGATGAGTTTTCTTAAAATCTAATAAGGAAGACACTAACAATATGTAGGGTATTAAAAAAAGGAGGAAGTATATAAAATAAATGGAAATATAGAACGTGTTTCCCGTCGGTCATAATAGGATTTTCATAGACATATATACATTTAACCAAATTAATAATAAAATAGTTTCAAATAGATAATAATAAAATAAAACCGGGAGAAAAACAGAACACTTGGAACTCGTAGCTATTAATTAGCCATCATTATCCATAGGGACAAACGACTCACATGGTTGACATTTTTATTTGAAAAATGATAGGTAGACACTTAATGTATAGAAAAGAAGAGTAAGAAAATAAGAAAAAGTGAGTAATGAATACTCCCTCCAAGGAATAATATTAATGATATTAATTTTATTAAAATTATCACCTAACTTTTACTTCTCTAATTATTAATTCTGACTATTTAAATTTTATATCACCGTTAAATTAAAGTGTAATTAGTAAAATATAATTAATCTTCTCTTAAAATTATAAAAGTAACAAATAAATAGTGACAAATATATAAAGAAACAAAAAGGGTATGATAGATGCCATGGGTTTTGTTTCTCTAAAATGAATGAATCACTTTAAAGTGTAAAGTAAATTATCACAACCATTAATTGTGATGAACTACTTTGAAAAGTTAATAAAGCAATACAATCAATGATTGTGATAACTTATTTTACATTTTAAAGTGACTCACTCACTTTACCGGAGTCATAATCATCTTATGTGAAGTGATAAAAATTTAGAGATGCAATGAAGCATGAGGATGGGGTGCGTTGATGGTCTAATTAATATTATAATTGTTTTAATCATGATGACGTGTGGTGTGGTAGTTAATTAACCTCTTATTTTAACTATGAGGTTGGGTTCATCATCATTCATGGGAATGAAGCGCATTTTGTGCTAGCTATTTACTGCTTAGTATAAGTACTGCGATGAGAAGATTAGTCCCTACGGTTGGCATTGGATACCTTGAGCTAAAATAATATTAGAGTACCTTTTTTTTTCTTAGAAAAACATCAATTGATTGATATATAGATTGGAATTTTACTAATAACAAAAATAGTAAAACGAAGAGAAAACATCTCTAAACAACTGGACAGAGAGCTCGTAAAGGCCCGCAAAGACTCATTGAACTAGTGTTTTATGCCATTAAAATATCCGGTGGTTGTTTTAAAGACAAGACATCACATTAAACAATTGTATTCATCAAGTAAGTAAATGATGGTATGTCATGTAAATACAGAGGATTAGGATTTTTCTTTTTTCTTTTTTCTTCTTGTTTTCTTCTCTCTCTTGTTGTGATTCAGTTTGGATGCAGTGCTTCTACTGTTGTAACCTTTTATACCTAACATAAGTATACTTCTTAGGAGGGGAGACAATGCACGTTTTGTCTCAATTCAAAGGGGTCAAATATATTAGAGGGAAGGAAAAAGGGTAACAATCAACAAACACACATGAAGGCAATTTGGGTCAAAGACGCTTTGGATAATAATGATATGAAGGCCAAATTAAAGATAATTTAGAAATTCTACATCAACTTGCAAAGAGAGTCCTTAATGATATTCATTCCAAAACACTACACAAGTACATAGAAGGCAGTGTAATTGGAATTTCATGAACACCGTCCCAAACAGGAATGTCAACGCCATAAATCCTTAAAACCCGGCATTCCTTTGACAAATATGTCAGTGTCACTCTCATTCAACCCTAATGGCATGCTTCCCAACAAATTATGTGCACCAATTGTGAACTAAATTTTAGATTTTTACTTCTGTTTTAACAAAATGGGATGGACATCGATGTCTTCTTAATGGTATAATACCTAGTCTAGGGTCACAAACCGAATTTTTTTACTTGTACATGTCGTTTTGAGCGACATTCAATAGACTTAGCGACATTCAATAGACATACATATTTAGTGACGGTTTTTAATCTCAAAAAAGTTTATGACAAATGAAAATTCAATTAAACAGTGCGTTGATTGAATATTCGCCCAAAATTATATCTAAACATAACACCACTCAATGACAAAATAAGTTGGATCTCACGGTGAACACTCTTACCTTATAGAAAAGAGTGGAGTGGATCGAGGGTATACAATACATTAGTACGTTTTGCCTGCCAAACAATAGGTTGAAGGTAGGTAGGGGTCAGGGCCGAGGATGGCAGGAGATGGTGGTAACATGGACCTCCAAGTTTTTCAATTTTGTTGTTTTAAATGTTATAATATGTGTATGTGAGTTGCGGAGATTATCTTAGACATGTCATATTTTTTGTTTTTGGTTCCCCTATATCAAATTCCTGCCTCCGCGGCCATTGGAAGGGGTTAAATGAGTGGATTTCATGTGAATATTTATGAAGAAAAAAATAGACGGAGTTTAATAATGTGATGTGACATGAAATATATAATTCGTGATAAAAGTTTCCACCACTTACAATTAATCCATAAGTGCAAGAATTATAACAAAATGTTTTGAAAGTATGTGATTAGTTATAAAATTAACAAGGGAGCAGACGCATAATTAACAGCTTGGACTATGGGAAAGTATGAACAAGTCATTGCAATAAAAAGTCTTGGCACGTTTCCAGCAATTTCCATTGAGCGACTCCCTATGACTTATTCTTCTGCCGTCTTGGAGTGATTATATCTTAAATATTTACATTAATCTCCACATCTCCCTTTCCTTTTGTGGTAAAAAATGGGAGATTTTTTAGAATATGAATATGACTGTTGTGGCTTTGTGCTAATCACACTCTGTTCTTCTATCTTGGCTCTCATGAGCATTTACCAATCTGCTGAACTTTCCCAGAGAAATTGAGAATGATTAATGTTGGGGAGGTAGGGGAGCTCATGGGCCTAGCTGCGTTGCTAGGAAGACTTTTGACATAAGGAGTCGTTACTATGGCAACACAACCATCATACCATTTGTTGGAGAGACAAGGGAGCCCATGAGCCGGGGATAAACACCACTAAAAGAACCCAACGCCATATTTTATAGGTCACCTCTTTTATAAAGTTTTCACCTCACCCATATTTAAGTAATGTGAGACTTCAACTCCATACTTAAATTCTTAACAATTAACCGATGCTCAAATTCCAAGTCTGGTTTATTATTATTATCAAATCCAACACAAAACAATACAAGATGATCTGAAGGAAGGAAAAACAGAACGCAATTTAAATTACTGGTACAATGCTCATAAACCTCCCTCCCATCGGTGCAAGTTGAAATATGACTGACATCTTAAACAAAAGTAGTATCGAATACGTTCTCAATTTTTTTCACCTCCACCTTATATATTCATGAAGAGAAAAATGTGATATGATATGTGATGTGACAAAAAATGTAAAGAGCGATAGGAAGAAAAATGAGTGAAAATGATATCGGAGAGAAGTGTGAATGTATTATTAGTTATTAGCATCTGATGAAGGGACACATGTCAAAGATCGATTGGGGTATCCATCATCAAACTCTCTTGGTTGTAGGGTAGCTAGTTTAGTTTCCTCATGGGGGGTAGGAATTGGGAAATAGGAATTGATACTTCCAAAATATCTGTCTCCCTAGCAGAAACCCCTTTTCACACTGTACCCAGGTGCTGCAGATGCCAAAATGTCAAATTATTACCCACAATCATATAAATGCATCAGAGTTATGACCTATCCCAAGTTAAATCCGACTAAAATAATAAATAAATAAATAGGGTTAAAAAAATTTCAAAAGTCTATTTTTTAGTTAAAAATAGTAGGCTCATACTATTTAAAAAGCTTTTTAAATCTAATAAACTGACATTTTTTTTTTACATAAGGAAAACATACCGACATATTTAAAATAGTTATATTATTTTTTATTATTGTTGAATTATATAATTATTATAATATCTTGAAGTTATATATTTACTGATTTATTTTTAAATTTAAGCATGTTGGACTATAATGATTTGAGCACATAAATCTATTTAAAAAGGAATTTATAATTTATTTAAATACATTACAATGAGATATCATTTTAAATAAGTTTTTATGTCTTAAGAAATTCAATACAACAACGCGTATTGTCACGCTATCTATTAACATATATAATCATGTGACCCATTTATAAATAGGTGTTTTTTTAACATATTTAATTTTTTATTTACACATAGGTTGATAGACTTAGTTTTCTTATTATGGAACATGTCTTTATTTATGTGACAGATTATATAAACTTTCTAGAATGTCAAGTTAGACTTAATTAAAAAAACTTATAACAGTTAACAGATCTAACTCAAGTCTTAAATCTTTTAAGAAGGCTAGTCTTATACTCCCTCCGTCCCAAATTATAAGACCCTTTAGAGACAAACTTGATGTCCCAAATTATAAGACCCCTTCTAGATTTCAAGAAGAAAAAAAATAAGCTTTTCCTTTTTTACCCTTTGCATTCATTATATTTTAAATTTCAAAACTTTAATTACTACCTTTACTAATTACTTCTTTTATATTCCCAACTAACTTTAAATAGAGGTAAATTTGAAATATTTGTATAGAAAATAACAAAACCAACATATTAATTAGCTTATTACATGTTTTGTTAATAAGCGTGATTGTTTGAACATGACCCTATATTTTGAGACGGATGGAGTATTTTTTAAGCAAGTCAAATGTATTTATGCAAAGTCCAACTATATCAATCTATTTCCACCCCTAATTTATGTATAAGGTTTGGGTGGCATGGATGCAAATCAACACAAATTGGATCAATTGCATTTCTTGAAGAATTTAGATTCGATGTTGCGGAATAAGAACCTAAGAAGTGTTCCATCAACTTTATGGAATTCAATATCTCTTTTGAGTGCAACCAATGGATTGTAAACAAAATCCTCTACCTATCGATCTAGCACGTCCTTTTTAATGCATAGGTTTAATCATACTCTTGAAAATGAATAAAGCCATAATCAACGAAAGTTGAAAGTAACTAGAATCTTCTAACAAATATCCAAATTAAAATATAATATTATTCCGGTGAGCTCAAACGATCACATAATCCACCATTGTACTAGTTAATCTAAGTGACTACACGTCTAAGTGACCGCCAAGTCGATCGAACAAGACGACTGAACATATAATTTTCACTTTTTCACCAGCTGATCTAACATAAGACTAAGTTAATAGAATTGATGGTTAAACTTATTTAAGCAAGTTTGATTTGTGTTAAAGCATGTTAAACTCGCCAGTTACACAATAGTCTAGAAAAGCGTAAACATTTCTATCACTCTTCATTTTAACCACTATAAATAGAAAATTGATCATACTATACTATAAGTTAAGCATTACTTATTTTGCTTTCATATTGTAGTTTTAGGCTTAGAAAGTTCTCTTTCTAATCTATTGCTAACATGAGCGTCGAAGTGGTTTTTGCATATACCTCCACCACCACAGGTTCTCATTGTACCATCATACTCTAAGTTGTACGCACCATTGTGCACTGTCACGTTTGATTGAAGAATCTCCCGCTCATATGGAAGAACAACTAGCACTGTCAATATGGGAATTCCAAGCAAATCAATTCCCATTACAATGGTGGAAACAAGACATGAACAACTTCTTCATTAAGCACCATTGCAAAAGAAGAATTTGAAGTTCAGAGCCCGTTATGGCAAGTAATTTTGTCTTCAGACTTTCCAAAATGATTGGTCAAATTGATTGACGTGGAATCATACACGAGTAGAATTGATAATGTAGAACATTTGGACGCTTTTAACGCATCCATGATGTTTATTGGAGCCACAGGGTAATAGAGAAGTTGCTAAGAATGTTTATCTATTTAGAGAGTCAGTCTATGCGCGGCCGACACCAAAATTTATAAATTTGTATTGGCCGAAGTGTCAAGTGAGCTAGCTGCGTCGGCTTAGAGGTGGTTGTACGACATTAACTAGCGTCATTAATTAGTAAACTTCAGGTCATTTAACGTGAACTCCAATGCTAAATCAGTGTCCGCATCAGCTTTTACCTAGATAGCGTTGGCCAACACTAATCAACCATTTTGTTGTAGTATCTATATATCTGAACAATTCTCAAACTTCCAACCACATGTACATTTTATATATATGGTTGGTCCTTTCTTGGTTCTTCTTTGGCTGATGCGAGCTTTATTTGATGCTATTAATTTGTCTGATACTGATTAGAGTGTGCATAATATTTTGCACCGTCCGGATCCTAATAGCTTTGTTAATTAATTATAAAGCTCCCCAACTAGAATGATTAGGCATCCAAAAGGGATAATTTGATAAGGAAAAGATGTTTTCACACTACAACTGACAAATGCATGCATTGCATATATAGGGAATTTACTAATTGGAATATAATAATCCTGCAGTTTTATTTTTCAACGTGGGATAATTTTGAGTCATATATATTTTTAATCATGAAACACATTTTTTTGGTATGAAATATTGTCTTTTTGTTATGTTATAACACGTATTCTTAACTTTTATATCAAATCAAACCAAATTAATACAGTATTATTTTTATTCTTAATTAGTTAACTGTGTAAAATATTATTTTCTTAATTCAATTCTTAAAAATTATTAATTAGATAAATTTACGTTATTAATAAATAAATAAATTTTTACATGTTAATATATTTTTGTTATTATTAAAATAATTTAATATTAAAATGATTTTTTTATAAACTAAATTAATTTATTGTTACTTTTAACCTTTCACATAAAATAAAATCACTTGTATATTTAAAAATAAAAGCACTTAACAAAGCAACGATGTCACCAGTTGTAAGCTTAGAAGTTTAGGTTTAACTTGGCACGTGATTGTCGTGTTAGAAAAGTAACGCTCCATGTCTTTCTTGTGCAAAAATATACTCAGACATACAAGCATATTAAAAAAATAAGATGATAATTGTTTAGTTATTATAAAAAGATGATACATGTTTAAGATTCCATCCCTCGTTCCTTAAAAAAAGAAAAATATTCAATCCCTCTTTCTTTGGCTTGAAATCTAGCTTATATCCAAAGAAAATATGCTTTCTTAAATCTACATAATTTTGAGAAAAACATGGTCGAATCATGATTCGTGGTATTGTTATTCCCAAACATATTTTAAAGTTTCATGTAGAATAATTAATCAGAAGGTACTCAAACTCAACTAAATCTCAAAATATAAAGCAGAAATATGTCCACTCTTAATATTGTGAGATGTGTTCAGTACAAGAAAATGATCTTTTAGTATTAGCCAAAAGTCAAGCCTAACACCTAAGAACTCTCACCCCACTTGGTTGGTAGATAAGTGAGTTTCTCAAGCATGTATTCCATGGTTTAATCCTTAAGTGGTAAGATGGATAAGTTAGTGTTGGTATTGCAGTTAGGTAAATTAGTTTTTGTTTTTATTTTTATTTTGTTACTAGTGAATAAATAAAATTATGTGTTTGACACATAAGATAAAACTCCTAGCTAAAGATCCCCTCGTATGAAATATACAGATCTTGTTTGGGGGGATTTTTAGTTTTACGTTTCAAAATTTTAAAAAACAAAATTTAGGTTTTAGTTTTATAAATTCAATTTTAGTTCTTTGTAATAGTCACTACTATAAACTTGAAAGACATCTTCTATCAGCATAACTTAATGACAGTGATGGTGGAGGAGAAGGTGGATGCTACTTGGTGACCACGATGGTGGTGGACGGTGGCGGTGGTGATGGTGGTAGCGGAGGATAGTGCTGGTGGTTGATGGCAATGGCGGTGGTTGAGGGATGTGGTGGTGCTGGTGGAGAGTGGACGTGGTGGTTGTGGCGATAGCAGCGCTAGATGTTAAGGTTGTTGTTTATGGTAGTGGTGGTGGTGGTGGGTGAAGGGTAGTGAAGGTGACAGTATGAGGTAGGTGGTGGTGGTTGCGACGGTAGGGTTGACTGTTGATGGTGGTGGTGATAGTGGTTGTGGTGGTAATGGTGGCGCTGGTGGTGGTGGCGGCAATAGCAATGGTGGTGTTGGTGGAGGATGTTGGTAGTGGTAGAGGTTGGTGGTGGTGGCAGTGACAATGATAATGGTTGTGGGAAGTGGAAGTGGTGATTGATGGTGGTGGCAATGGTGGTGGCGGTGGTGGTGGCGGTGGTGGAAGGTGGCGGAAGGTGGCGCATGGTCGTGGCAGTGACAACGATTGAGATGGTAGAGTGTGGCATACATTAGTGGTGGAGGGTGGTGAGTGGCGGGTTAAATGTTATTGATAGAAAACACATATTCGCACTTACGGATTTGGTTGAAGGAGAAAGAAGGAGAAGACCTTGGAGGAAGGCAGGGATGCTAATGAAACAGGGGCTGCTCTCGGTGCGAGACGAAGTGGATGACACGGGATCTCTCAATGATGTCGTCATAATCGTGACCTAAGGGGTTGACGATGGTCGAAGGACGTGTGGTGGTGGTCGCAGGAGCAGTCAAAAGAAGGGGTTAAGGAACTAGGGTCGTTCTCTCAAGGATGGAACCAGAAGGAGCAACAGTGACAGGTTCTCACATTGACGTATTTTCACAGTGGCAATGTTAGAGGCGACGAGAGTGAAGAAGAAAGAGTAGAGAGATTGGTAATTTAGAGTTCTGCGATTATGTGTGATCGAGCGGTTAGGAGTGAACATACTCATTCAAATTTAGCAACGACCCATTTGATGCTAATGTTTTATTTTGTAGTAGCGTCGGTCAGTTCCAAGCTACCCACTGAACAATTGGAATTGAGCCTCTTGATTAATTAGAGTCGACTTAACCTGACACTATACGTTACAAATTACGTGGCGTTAGCCTCCACGAGAGTTAGAATACTTAGCTGAGGCAGGTCGATGCTACTCTTTAGGTAAAATGGTCCTTATTTTTAACGTGTTGTGTCGGTATAGTGTTGAATTAGCGAAACTAATGGGTAAAAATTAACGTAAGTGATGAGCATTTTTTCTTGTAGTGATGGGTGAAAGAACTATCACACTTTCACCCTAGAAACCACCTACTCAATAATCTATTTATCATCCATTAATTTACTTTAGTTTAACATTTGTAGGGTCCCTGGCCACGCAAAACAGATGAACTGGCCGGGCACGCAAGCGCACACAAGAAAGTCATAGTGTGAAATTAATAAATTATGCTCCTAACACACATTTAAGTGTTAGTTTATTAATCAAATCATTAATATTTTACTTCTTCATCCTTCTCTCTCTCTCTCATTCCCAACTATCATACCACAATTTCAAAGCCCCGTCCTCGTGTATTTATAAAAGCCCCACTCTTGTTTGTAATAATCCAAGCACATCTCACCAATCCCTTACCTCTCCATCTAAGCATACCAAATCAAAACCTCTCTTTCTTCTTTAGAGTACTGTTAGAATCAAATCAAGTAATCACTGGCAATTGGTGAATCAATGGATGTGAAAGGAAGCAGCAACAACAACACAGCAATCATGAGTGAAGATGAGATGGACCTCCGAAGAGGCCCTTGGACGGTCGATGAGGACCTCGCTCTCATCAATTACGTTGCAACTCATGGTGAAGGTCGCTGGAATACCCTCGCCCTTGCTGCCGGTACGTAATTAGGTGTATGTGAAGTGTCTATACTGTTTAGGTTTTATTCAAGCAAGCCCCTCCAATTATCAAACCTAACATTTAATTGCCACCAATGAATTTTGGATAGAATTACCTCTTAAAACATATTGGAAAGCCGAATGAATTTTGCGGTTTATGATGACTTAAAGAGCATATATTTGAAGACAGTGAATGTGTGCTGAGCTGAGCTTTCATGACATATCAATTTGTCTCTATGTTTATTTATAGATCTGTGGTGTAAATAAAATATATAGCTTGAAATTTTTATGAATATTGGTTGGTGATAATGGCTTTGCCGTACCCACTTGCATGTGAGAAAAGGGAAATCAAAGAAAACGAATTGTTATCTATATTTGTTATCCCCCACCCAAAATCGATCAATAGTTTTGGAAAAAGAAAGCACCACATAAAGAGGGTCATGCTCTTTGTCATATATCATGAGTTCTTTAGTACTCTTTACCAATTACCTTCTTCTAATTTGTGGTTGCAGGCCTCAAACGAAATGGGAAGAGTTGCAGATTGAGGTGGCTGAACTATCTCCGCCCTGATGTTCGACGTGGAAACATCACACTCGAAGAACAACTCTTGATTCTGGACCTCCATTCTCGCTGGGGAAACAGGTAATTGATCAACCCAAATATATGCATGCATTAAGAAACTACCCATTCTCTTATAAATAAAGTCTATAATCACATATGAAAAAAACACTCGATCACTCAGAGATTCAGAGAACATTATGATACATAGCATTTGCATCTCTCACATGTGTATTTGATTGGATTAGTTGTTAACTGAGATCGTTTATTGATTGATTGGATCAGATGGTCGAAAATAGCCCAGTATTTGCCAGGAAGAACAGATAATGAAATAAAGAACTATTGGAGAACCAGAGTCCAAAAGCTTGCAAAACAACTCAAATGTGACGTGAATAGCAAGCAATTCAAGGACACCATGCGCTATCTCTGGATGCCCAGGCTCGTAGAGCGCATCCAAGCAGCCGCCGCAACCGCAACCGCAACCGCAACCGCAACCGCAACCGCAACTGCAACTGCAACCACCACTACCACTGCCACCGTCACTCCTCCAGGTGTTATGAACAATGACTTTGTTGGTAATACCCCAGAGAATAGCAGCACAGGGGCTTCATCAGACTCGTTTGGGACTCAGGTTTCAGATTTAAGTGATTATTATGGAGCTCATCAGCAAGTTGGTTACTCCTCCGATTGCATCACAAGCCCGTCTGGGTTGTTGTTCCCTCAGGGACTGGATTTTCAAACCGTGCAGGAGCCAAACACGCCGTGGATGATGATGATGCAGAGCGGAGACTCTTCCGACAACTTTTGGAACGACGAAAACATGCTGTTTTTACAGCAGCAACTCATGTGAGAAACAATGGGAGGGAATTTTCAAAAAAGAGAAAAAGGAGGGGGCAGTTTTGAAATACAAAGAAATGAAGGGATGGAAACAGAAAATAAAATAAATTCATGTGTACGTAGGACACACGTAGGATCGATTGATGTATGAATTATGATCACAACATATATCTTAAAACTGTGAATTATAAGCATATAAGAGAAGGAATTGGGGGGGTTATTTTTCAGTTTGTAGTTTTTAATTTTAGAGATGGTGGTGGAAAGAGTGAAATTTGTGCTTTATTTACACGATTTCATTCTTTCAAATTATTACGTTTTTTGTTTTGCTGTATTTTAATTTTGATTTGATTCTAATCTTAGTTCCCTAGCATTTTTTTTTGAAACATGCATCCCTAGGTTTTTTTTATAACTAGTTGCGAGTGAGTGCATTCTATATATGGATGCAAGTTCGTACATGGTTAAATAATAATTTAATAATGAGCATAATTAATGGCTCCACAGCTTTTTTGAATTTCCAATTGTTACTGTATTATAGTAATCCCACTCATGAAACCAAACCATGTCCACGGGAAATGAACCAAACCCTTGTTTCTAGATTGTTAAAGAAAAAGGTGACAAGTAATGGTAGTAATTTTTAAGACGTGGCTTTCTATAATTGGTCATTAGTGACAATTTTTTCAAAAGTTCAAACGTGCGTATATGGTTAAGTCATGTTTGACGTGGGAAGACGCTTTTCATCATTTCAATTTTTATATTTTTATTAGTAATTTCAATATAATAAAATATACAAAAATGATAAATATATATATATATATGGGAGTTTTTTTTATCAGTTCATACGGATTTTTAAAAATAATAACATAATTATTTTTAAATTATGTACTCTTAATTTACCAACTAAGTAGACCAAATTCCTCTAACGCTTGTTGGATTTCGTACGGAAAAACTTTGTTTACTTGGGTCTAAACTTTTACTTTCAGTCCAATCCATGGTCAGATATTTATGCTTCATCGTTATAAATATGGAAGTTTCACCACCCAACTTTATGGTAGTGTAACGTAATAAAAATTAAAAATGTTGTGTTAGCACTTCTTACTCCTATATATTTTTAGAGAGATGGGAAGATCGAGAAAATTAGGGCCTGTTTGATTTCTGTTTTTAAAAATAGTTTTCTGTTTTATAACATTAAAAAACAAAAAAACTTGTTTGGTTAAGATGTTTTCTTAAAATTAATTTAAAAACAGTTTCCTGTTTTTTTGTTTTTAAAACAGAAAAACCAAAACAGAAAAAAGTTGTTTTTGTTTTTGTATTTTCAGCTTTGTTTCATTAATGACATTACTGTAATTAAAAGGAATTAGAAAGTAAGGGTTTTTTATTTTTTTATTTTCAAAAATGTTTTTAAAATCATATTACCAAACAAGTTTTTTCTTTTATTGTTCTAAAAAGTAGTTCTTAAAAACTATTTTAGAAAACAATTTTGAAAACAAAAAAATCGAAAACACAATCAAACACACCCTTAAAATACCATTTTGAAGAGAAAGTGAGAAAGAAATAGGATAAGAATACGTTACGCATTTCGTAGCAACATATTACCTAGCGCATATCAGGTTCTGGTCCGACCATACTAAATGAATAAATAAACAATGTTCAATATTTATTAAAAAACTATTTAGTTAAAAGATGCTAGACTTAATTAGGTCATTCAAAAAACTTTTTAAGCATAACACATAAATATATGATTAATATAAATATATTTTATCATTGCAATTGTTATATTAAAATTTTATTATAACATTTGATATTATTTACTTATTTACATTTTTAAATATTTAAACGAGTTTTTATTTTGAAACTCATTTAAACAAGTTGACTTATATAATGACTTGAGCATATATAATATTAAATTTAGAAATAGATTTATCGTTTTAAATATATTTCCAAACCCTAAAAATTCCAACTTAATCTAGCATATTTTCGTCCATACCTTATAGCTTTATAATCTTGTGAGGTTGTTTAAGAAAGAAGTATGTTACTCTAATTTAACTTATTAATATATAAGATTGGCCTCTTCTCTAATAAGTTTGCATATGTAAAAACTTGCTATAAAATAAACCTTTAAATAAGTTTTTAGGCTAGAACAAACTTTCAAAAAGGTTACCTGACTTGAAAAAATCTTATGATAAATATCTCGTGCCTTAGAGTTTTTAAGCATGACACGCTATACGAAAATGTTGTTGTAACATCCAAAATTAACACCAGCCCTAACGTCAACGTTAATTTTGACTCGTTAGCGTCGGCTTAGCTAATGCAAAAGCACGCACTAAAAAAAATTAGCGTCGATTTGATCGGCACCAATTAGCGTCAGTTTTAATAGACGCTAAAATGGCTGACGAATGTAGTGTTTAACCACTTACAATTACATAAGTTTATGGCCGACGCTACATTTATCGGTGAAATTAGCATTAGTCTTAGCTGACATTAACGTAAGTGGGTGCAACCTATTTCGAAAGCCGCCCTGCTTCGTCCTCCACTGTCACCCTCAACATCGATTAAAAAATTAGTGTAAATGAAATATAATAGAAATTAAAGTGTAAATATATTAAAACTCTTTCTCTTTCTTTCTGTGACAACCCGAGGAAACAGTAGAGAGAGGGGGTGGCGGCTGGGCAATCTACAGGGCGCATGGCTTTATAAAGTAAGGGAAGTCATGGAAGTGGTCCAGGACATTGACACTCTTCAGAAACTCCCACGTGTTCCTTTCTTCTTTTTCTTTTCCAATTGAATTCATTCATTGATAGTTGATACTACTCCCCTTACATTAATTCAAGAGGGGAAACAAAAAAACGCACTCACAGCCGCAACCCTTGAAAGTTTTGAAACACCCTCTGTATATATATATATACACAAATATCATATCAATTATCAAATTCTACATAACATATTGTCTATATAAACAAGTGTATGATGAAATTTAGATCGCAACATAACACAATTACAGAGTTTCTTGCCTCCTTGTTTATTATTAAACTAATCATTATAGACTAGATTAGGATCCCAGTGCTTTGACTATAGAAACAAGGCAAAGGAAAAATCATGTTAATTTGTGAAACACAAAACACGGGTCAAGCAGTAATTAGTAATCTTCAGCTAGTGATCATATTGCTTAAGCCCATATTATTTATTAAGTCATGATGGGGCTTTGTTGCATGCCTTCGGCTCCACGGTTCGTCACATTCTCAAAGATTGAATCTTCAAATTAAATTATAAATATAAATATTAGCGTGTTATTCATTTATTTTATTAAAAGTTGATATATAAGTATATTATTTTAACACGGAATATCCACGTACCAACAACAATAATTAATCCATTCGTTGCAATTGCTCACACTACACAATAAACAACTGATCACAATATGTGTTTTATTTTCAAAAATGAGGACGAAACTCTCAATCTCATAGTTGAAGGACAAAATGAGCTAACGCTACAGCTTGTGGATATATAGACGTATCTTCAAAGCTTTAAAACATTACAGTTATTTATGTTTATTTAATAGTAAAATAATAATATCAAAATGATTTTAAATATATGGTACATGTTAATATTTGAGTTATATATATATATTTATTTATTTATTTATGAGATGTATATTATGAGAACGATATTCTTATGTAAGAATTGTGAGAATATATCGTGATCATGTGATTAATAATCAACGGTAGAAATTAAAAAGTCGCATAACATTTTTAAGCATCACATGTCTATTTATTATCAATTAATTACCCTAACTGTTTATTACTCTCTCCGTTCCTTAATAACTTTCACTTTAAGATTTTGCACATATATTAAAGAATTGTATTAATGTTTTTGTTTCTATCAAAATTATTACTTAACTTCCTAACATACCTTTTATCTTTCTTCTTAATTTAAACTTTTTAATTTCCTATCACCATTAATTGAAGGGTAGAATTGGTAAAATATAATTAATACTCTCTTGAACTTTGTAAAGTAACATATAATTAGAAGAAAAAAAAGTATAAAAATAGTGACACTTAAATAGGTATTGAAATAATAGGCACAAAGTATAGGAGATTAAAACTCATTCTTTCTTGTTATTCCATTGTAAAATAGAGTATCTTACTTATAGTACAATTGTCCTACTTATTCTGGGAACAAATAATACAGAATAATGAATAATAAAGCCAGAATATTTTCTCCCTAATTATGTTGATTATGCTGATCTCCTTTAATTTCTCCTGATTTGATCCCCTTATTCAGGGGCTTTAATTGCACAATATCCTGATGAATATTCTGACACTCCCCCTCAAGTTGAGCAGTAGGATCTCCAATGCTTAACTTGTGTAACACTGTTTCTAGGACCCTTCCTGTTACTGCCTTTGTGAGGACATCTGCCAGTTGGTCTTCAGAACGTACAAAAGGAAGCTCAACAGTACCATCTTCAATCTTCTCCTTTATGAAGTGTCGATCTACTTCGACATGCTTTGTTCTATCATGCTGAACAGGGTTTTCTGAGATGCTAATTGCTGCCTTGTTGTCACATCGAAGTTGAGTTGGGAATTTTGTTGGAAACCCGATCTCATTCATCAGTTTCTTCACCCAGATGATCTCTGTTATCCCTTTTACTATACCTCTGAACTCTGCTTCTGCACTAGAGAGAGCAACCACCTTTTGTTTCTTACTTCTCCATGTAACCAGGTTTCCTCCAACTAGAGTGAAATATCCGGCAGTAGATCGTCTATCATTCGGATTCCCAGCCCAATCAGCATCAGTATAGGCCTCAATGTTCAGGTGTCCATTCTTTCTAAATATGATACCCCTTCCTGGAGTACCTTTAAGGTATCGAACAATCCTCATGGCTGCTTCCATGTGTTCTACCTGTGGGTGATGCATAAACTGGCTTACTACTCCGACAGCATATGCAATGTCTGGTCTGGTGTGAGCTAGATAAATTAGTTTTCCTACTAACCTTTGATACTTCTCCCTATCAGCTGACTCAGTTCCCTCAACAATCTTGAGTTTGTGATTTACCATTATCGGAGAATCACTAGGTTTACAATCCACCATACCAGTCTCAGCCAGTAAGTCTAATATATATTTCCGTTGGGAGATATAAATCCCCTCTCTTGATCGGAGAACTTCAATCCCTAGGAAATATTTCAGTCCCCCAAGGTCTTTCATTTCAAATTCTTTGAAAAGGTTCTTCCGGAGATGAGCGATCTCTTCCTCATCACTTCCTGTTATGATCATGTCATCGACATATATAATTAGACACGTAATCAAGTCTCCCCTCCTTTTGAGAAAGAGAGTATGATCGGCATTGCTCTGTTTGTATCCATATCGCTTCATGGCCATAGTAAACCTCCCGAACCACGCACGTGGAGATTGTTTGAGGCCATATAGGGCTTTCCTCAACCTGCAAACTTCCTCTCCTTGGAAGTCATTTGAGAATCCAGGTGGAGCTTCCATATACACTTCTTCTTTTAAGTCTCCATGTAAGAAAGCATTCTTGACATCAAACTGGTGAAGCGGCCAATCTTCATTTGCTGCTACTGAGAATAACACCCGGATAGTGTCAATTTTAGCAACTGGAGAGAAAGTTTCTGAGTAGTCAATGCCATATGTTTGGGTGTACCCTTTTGCTACCAATCTGGCTTTGTATCTTTCAATGGTTCCATCAGCCTTATACTTGATTGTGAAGACCCATTTGCACCCAACTGGCTTTTTTCCTGCTGGCAGTGTGCATTTTTCCCATGTGCCATTTTTTTCAAGGGCTCTCATCTCTGTATTCATTGCTTCTTGCCATTCAATCTTCTTACTTGCTTCCTGAGCTGTTTTTGGAATTTCTTCTGAGTGAAGAGTAGTCGAGAATGCCTTAGCTATCTCACCAACCCTCCCCCTGGTTGTATTCACTGGATATCTCGAAGCACGAGACACTCGCTCAGGTGAGTACCGATTAGGAGGTACTCCTCTATTTCTCCTTGGAGGTAAGACATACTCCTCTTGTTCTTCTGATTCAGGGGCTATGCTGTCATCATGAGAAGTGACATTAATTAAAGAAAGTGACGAATCTCCAGAGTTAGATCCATTTACCTCATGTTGGACACCCTCCGAATTCTGAGCATTGGTTGTGTGTACTGGTCTGTTAGTCTCTACTACATTGATAGTGACTGGTTCATTGGCTCCATCTACCTGATCTTGTGGAACAATTTCAGAACAACTCTGGTTTATCCAACTTAGTGGCTCATTGGTGCTCTCCCCCTGAACGCTAAGTTGGTGATAGAAAAATTCAGATTCCAAGAAGTCACAATCCATAGTGACATGAATGCGACGAGTGGAAGGATTGTAGCACCGATACCCCTTTTGGTGCATGGCATAACCCACAAATACACATTTTTCGGCACAAGGATCAAGCTTGGTTCGGTCAGTTTTGGGAACATGGACAAACACTGAGCATCCAAAGATTCGGGGAGGTAAGGTGAGAATAGATGGGATCGTGACTTGGGTAGATAGGGTTTGGAGAGGAGTGCTGTGGTGAAGGATTTGGGTAGGTAAACGGTTAATGAGGTAGGCTGAGGTGGCTAGAGCTTCGGGCCAAAAAGAGGTGGGAACGTGGGAGTCAATCATCAGGGCACGAGTCATTTCAAGTAAGATCCGATTCTTACGTTCGGCTACACCATTTTGTTGAGGTGTATTAGGACAAGAAGTTTGATGGACCAGACCATTCTCTTGGAAGAAAACTCGCATAGACTGATTTACAAACTCACCACCATTGTCTGAGCGGAGGACTTGGATGTTCTTTTGGAATTGAGTTTGGACCATTTTGTAAAACATGATAAATTTTTCGGGTACTTCTGATTTATGTTTTAAAAAATATATCCAAGTCATGCGAGAAAAGTCATCCACAAATAATACAAAGTACTGAAAACGGTTGGAATTAGAATTTGGAGCGGGACCCCAGACATCAGAGTGAATTAAAGAAAAAGCTGAATCAACTCTAGTATTATTTTGTGGAAAAGAAACACGATGACTTTTAGCACGAATACAAGTTTCACACTTCATAGGAGTGGGTTTATTTGAAAAAAGACTAGGAAACAAAAGCTTGAGGTACCCGAAAGAGGGGTGACCCAGACGTCGATGCCACAGCCAAAGTTGTCGATCAACCGTTCCGTGAGCAAGCATGGCATGTCCCGGGTGAACCACTTCATCAACATAGTAGAGACCTTCTCGCTCAGTACCACGCCCAATGATCTCCTTCGTAAGAATGTCCTGCAAGAGACAAAAATTTGGATACATGAGCACCACGCAGTGAAGTTCCTTGGTCACTTGACTGATTGACAGTAACTTTGAAGACAAAGATGGGACATATAGGCAATTATTCAACTTCATTTTATCAGAAAAAACAATAGGACCTCCTCCTTGTACAGTGACAAGCTCTCCACTAGCCGTCTCAATATGAGTCTTGGACGATGTGGATAAATTTAAAAAATCTTGAGGATCATAAGTCATAGTATCGGTAGCTCCACAATCAAAAATCCAATTTGATGATTTTTTATTACACCTGTTTGTAGCTGATTGGGCTTTGGAAATTTTAATTTCAATATTTTCCTTGGGGTAAAATGGCCCAATATTACTTTCAGCATCCACAGAGGCAAAGCAATCAGGAGGAAAAAATTTAGGGTTCAAAATAGATGGGCTTGGGTTATTATACCCAAACCCATTACCTCTAGGGTGTGTTGCTGCGCCGTTTCCAGCAGAGGCAGCGTTCTTCCTTCCTGTTTTCCCTTCAGCGTCGTTTTCTTCTCCTCTTCCATGGTGGTCGACGTGAAGGCCAGTCCCTAGTGCAGCGACAGCAGCGACGGCGTCGGAGCTGGGAGGGATAGCGGCGGCGGCGGCGGCGGCGGCTTTGCCTCTGTTTCCTCCAGTTTTGTGGTTTTCGTCCCACCACTCTGGGTATCCAACGATCCTGAAGCATGTCTCCTTTGTGTGCTTCTTCATTCCACAGTGAGTACACACTAATTTGGATTTGTCTTCCTTGTTTCGCTCGGGTCGAAATTTCGCCTTGCCGCCCGCCTGTCCTTCTCTACTGCTTCGTTCTCCTGCGTTTCTGGCACTTAGACCGGCACCAATCCCCGATGATGAGTCGACCTCGGAGGTTGCCGCTTTCAGAATATGGAGCCTGGCGACCTCCCGCCGTATAGTGGCGTAAGCAGTTTCGGCTGAGGGGAGCGGATCCTGTTTTAAAATATCCCTTTTTACTGGTTCAAACCTGTCATCAACAGCAGTTAGTAACTGAAACAACCTTTGTTCTTGAATTTTTTTATTGTAAATTTGAATGTCTGCAGGACATTGCATCTGATTTGGGTCTCGTCTGTCAATTGCTATCCAGAGGCTTTGCAGTTTATTCCAGCAATCTTCCAAGGTATCACCACCTTGTCTCAGTGTGTTGGCTCTCCGATGGAGGTCGAAAACCTGCAAAGAATCAATTCCAGCACCATATGTTACAGCCAGCCCATCCCATAGATTTTTGGCGGTTGGGTATTGCGAGACATTATTCACCAGATGTGATTCAATGTTTTGAATCAACCAGGTAAATACGCACTGATCGTCTTGTTCCCATTGTATATAATGAGAATCTGTTTTTGCCGGCGCTGCAGGTTCGCCAGTTATATGAGCACTCCTTCCTCTGCCTCCTATAGCCTTCTTCATCAAGGTCGCCCATAGTGGATAATTGTCTCCACTGAGCTTGATTCCGAGGGACAAATTTTCGGAATTGGTTGTCGAGGGTTGTGGTCCAAGACTGTGTCGTAACAGCGCCGCTAGGAGTGATTCTGGGATGGAAACTGCCACTGACTGTTCTGGATTTTTTTGTGTATTAGTGCCGGAGGTATTATCTGCCTCAGACATGTTTTTGGTTGTTTAGATTGAAGGGAAGAAGAAGAAATAAGATGGGTGATCCAGAATCATAGAACACCGCTTTGATACCATATTGAAATAATAGGCACAAAGTATAGGAGATTAAAACTCATTCTTTCTTGTTATTCCATTGTAAAATAGAGTATCTTACTTATAGTACAATTGTCCTACTTATTCTGGGAACAAATAATACAGAATAATGAATAATAAAGCCAGAATATTTTCTCCCTAATTATGTTGATTATGCTGATCTCCTTTAATTTCTCCTGATTTGATCCCCTTATTCAGGGGCTTTAATTGCACAATATCCTGATGAATATTCTGACAATAGGAACTGGGGCAGAATTAAATCTGACGTTGATCATGATTTATATATATTATACTAATGTTGATGTAAAATTAGATCACTGCTTACGCAACACAGCATACATCATAAAGTATTTATTATATTAGATGATGTTTTTGCTTTGTTGTTTACCTTAAGCTCCACGTTCCACTTCTTTTTTTTTCTAAACTATGTTCTCTCTTTTATTGATTCCCTTTTGTGGATTATAGAATTGTATATATAGTTGGGATTCCATTAATGAGACACCTGTTAATATGTGAATCAAAATAGTACATATTACACTGCTTAAATATTTCTCACTCATACATATATGCATACGCGTACTTATGTATGTATGAAAGCTCAGACACAACATATAGAAAGACACATATATATACACAACATAAAGAGAGAATATTTTTAAAATAAGGAAAAGTGAAAAAAGTATTGAAAAATTAATTTAAAGTCTCCATTGATTGTTTTATTTCTGTGGACATTAGAGAGGGAAGTGTATTTTTTGGCCTGGTGATAATGAAGGCCTTTAAAGATGGTTTGAGCTCAAAAAGGTTTTACTACCCAGCCACGAAAGACAATCAATCAAGAGGCCCAAATGATTGGGCTACAAAATGGGTAATTAAGCAGCCCAGCCCAGCCCAGCCCATACGGGCCCAACACCTGTAAGTAACGTAGCGTGACGTGTGGACATGTTTTAGACCGTAAACACGCGAACGCGACCAAACTTTGAGGAATCACGTGTTTTCTCAGAAAAGTGCTTGTTCAACAGAGTCTTGCACGTGGAGAAGTTGAATTAACAAAAATATCTCAGAAACGAACAGAACCACCCAATCAGAAGTGACCGCGTACGCAGTTACGCGGCGTCTGCACCGCACCAAGTGGTGGTTGTTTCTGCTTTTTATTGCTTTTTCACTTTCCAAATGGGAATATGTAGGGGACCACCACTTGTTATCTCTCATGCATTCAACATTTTTTTTCTTTCTTTTAATCACATTATATATAGAAATTTGAATGCTTTTTATCGTAAGAAAAAGATAATGTAATAATTTATGTAAAAAAACTTCTATTACATTCGATCAGAACTCTATTTTTTCTTTCTTTCTATTTGTCAATTCGCTACCCCTATTACACGTCAACTAAATCCTCATTTCCAAATTTCGAATAGATTTATTCCATGAATACCTGGTTAGACGGTTTTACCCTCAGATTTTTGCAACATGGATATCCTCAACACGTCATCACTTTCTTTGGTTACCCAATTTGCCCCTTTCCTTTAAACTATTATCCAAAAGATCAGAATTCATTGACCGGAACAACATCCAAAAGGCTATAAGCGTAAAATCATTGCTAACCCAAAAATAACACAACTTGCACGTGGAGGGACAGTCACGTAATTTCACTTGTCTTCCTTGCCGGAACTTTCCATTCTCAGATCTTATAAATTGCGTTTTGAGCCTCACTGTTCATTTCTGCGAATCTATAACACCAATTGCTCTCTTCTCTTATTCAAACAAAAACCATTCGATCTACTTTACCAATCTTCACCATCGTTTTCTCAATCTGTAAGTAAAGCTGAATCAGTAATCACTGTAAATTTCCATCCCCATTCTCTTGGTTATTATCATCTTAGAAGTTACAATTATTCCTTTCAAGATTTAATCAGTTTTTTTCCTTTCCATATTTTTCCCATATCAATAGAAGATTCGTAAATAAATAAAGTCTTGATTTTTATCAGTCCAATACTGTTTTTGTTTTCTGGGCTGTGCTTATTTGATCATACAAATGTCTACTGGTAGCTATTTTGGAATCTCTACCATGAGGCCATGTTGTAGAATCCTAACTAGTTGTAAAAGACCATTGCTTTCTGGGTTTTCTCCAACCAAGTTTAATGATTCAACAGTCATGGACACCTTGTCCAAATCATGCTGTCCCAGCTCAACTCATCGCCCTAGATACTATACTAGAAATACCCAGAATATAGGATACATACGTGTGATCGATCTGAATCGGAAGGTTTTTAGTGTTTCCGATTCGAATCGGGTTCATTCTAGGAATTTTAGCACTAGTTTTTGTGTCCATATTGGCAGTTTTAGGCCTAGGGTTGTTTCCTTGATACCGAATGTAGCTTCAAATATTAGAAACCATTCTACATCGGTTGAATCTCATGGTAATGACACAAGCTTTGAGAAGATTTACATACAAAGTGGTTTGAACGGAAAGCCCTTGGTATTTGACAGAATTGAAACCGATCAAAATAAATTGGAGGAAGTCTCTGATGAAAGACGTGACGGGGGAACAGATGTAAATATAGATAATTTGAATGATTTGAGTCAGAGTAAGGTTAAGAGGGAGCTTTCTGAGATTGAAAAGGAGGCTTGGAAGTTGCTTCGAGGTGCTGTTGTCAATTACTGTGGGAATCCGGTTGGGACTGTTGCAGCCAACGATCCTGGGGACAAGCAACCCTTGAACTATGACCAAGTGTTTATCCGTGATTTTGTTCCTTCAGCACTTGCCTTTCTGCTTAATGGTGATGGGGAAATTGTCAAGAATTTTCTACTTCACACATTGCAATTGCAGGTATGTTATGGCTTTAACAGCTTAGTTAGTATGTTACTACCTTTATTTGCTTTTCTTCTACAAAGTAGTTTCTTCTGTACTATGGTAAAAACATTGTCAAGCTTTTCAAAATAAATGCCCTCCTTTCAAATTTAGAACTGTTAGAGAGACTTGCTTCTGTCAGCACTGTTAGTTTACAATTACATAATATATAAGCTATTATTGAGATGTTGCTACTTAATGAATGAAAGATGTGCTTGCCTATCTAATAGTTGGACAATTCAATGGATTTTGGGGATAGATTGTTTCTTCTATGTGAATGAAAAAAAAAAAAAGACATAATGTGTCTGATACTCTGATTATCTTAGTTGCTTTTCTCATTTAGAATTATCCTATGTTTGATGTCACTGCTGAAATGTTTAAATGCTTATCACCAGTGTACCCATATCATTATTCCATCATTACTTGAGAAAAAAAGAATCCTGGTAACTCCAAAATTAGGTAAGTCTTGCTAATGCTCAAGCAACATGTAGCCCATGAGTCAGAGGGAAGGAGTACCGTTTATGAATGATGTTTGATTAAACCATCGTGGGACTTGATTTTGGCTTCTGGCACACTGGTTCTGTATTTTAATTCAAATAAGTTGTTTATATTTACCAGAGTTGGGAGAAGACTGTTGACTGCTACAGCCCAGGGCAAGGGTTGATGCCAGCAAGCTTCAAAGTTCGAAGTGTCTCTCTTGATGGAAGCGATGAAGCATTTGAGGAAGTTTTAGATCCTGATTTTGGTGAATCAGCTATTGGCCGTGTTGCACCTGTTGATTCGGGTAAATTATTTGTTGATGTGGAAGCTAAGACATAGTTCTATTACATGAACGTTTCAGCACTGTCTGCTTTTCACAAAATTTCTGCACATCAATTCTTAACTTTACAATCCAGCTTGAAGTCAAAATTTTAAAGCTTATGTGCAGTACTTTGTTATCAGGACTGTGGTGGATTATATTGTTGAGAGCCTATGGAAAGTTAACGGGTGACTATGCATTGCAAGAGAGAGTGGATGTCCAGACCGGCATAAGACTGATTCTCAAGTTGTGTCTAACTGATGGATTTGACATGTTTCCTTCTCTACTAGTTACCGATGGTTCCTGCATGATTGATAGAAGGATGGGCATCCATGGTCACCCTCTTGAGATCCAAGTAAGCGATTGCTCTTATCACTGTTTATAAGTAGGGATTATCAATTATTATGCTCTTTAATGTATTGGCATTTTGTACTAGAAGGATAATTCTTCCAATTGATAATATGCTCTCCTGCTCTGTATTTGGAGCGACATTTTCTTCTTTCAGTTGGATTCCTTGAGCAAGAATAAGTGATGTCACTGTCATTTATAAAAACTTTATCCTTTTTCGTAGAATAACTGATTGGAAATTCTAAATTTTTTTCCTCGACTCACTGTTGGGAAATGATTGATACTACTTTTCATTTTAGAAATAAAAATGGATTCACTGTTTGAGCTTTAACAATTGTGCATTACTGAATACTTACTATTTAGTATATCCTCTCTATACAAGTTAATTTTAAATCTGATTAGGGTTGGTTGTGGCATGGTTGACTTTCTGATACAACCTTTTCCTCATGTCTCATGGGTGAAGTTTTGTTGATGCATTTACGATCATTCTGTCTTGCATTAGATTGTTAATAAGTCAAAGGGGGTTTAGGCATTCTTAGTTTGGCATCTTTGATTGAATATTTAGATCAGAGAATCAGAATTGATTTTCAGTTGTCTGCATACTTCAATGGCATGGAACAGTTAATATTTCTGGAAGAGACTTAGAATATTTCTATGCCGTTTCCCTTTCTTACATGTTGGATCCTGCCTATATGAACATATACCTCTTTCCTTCTAAATATCTCCTTTTGTGGATTTGAATTGCACATATGCAGGCATTGTTTTACTCAGCTTTACGCTGCTCTCGTGAGATGCTGATAGTGAATGATGCAACTAAGAATGTGGTGGCTGCCGTTAGTAGTCGCCTGAGTGCACTTTCCTTTCACATGAGAGAGTATTATTGGGTTGATATGAAGAAGATTAATGAAATTTATCGCTATAAGACGGAAGAATATTCTACTGATGCTGTGAACAAGTTTAACATCTATCCAGAGCAAATTCCTTCATGGCTTGTGGACTGGATCTCTGAGGAAGGTGGATACTTCATTGGCAATTTGCAACCTGCTCATATGGACTTTAGGTTTTTCACACTCGGAAACCTTTGGACCATTGTTTCTTCTTTAGGCTCAACAAAACAGAACCAGGGCATTTTGAATTTAATAGAAGCCAAATGGGATGATTTCGTTGCTCAAATGCCTCTGAAGATATGTTATCCAGCGCTGGAGGGTGAGGAATGGCGTATAATCACTGGAAGTGACCCCAAGAACACGTAAGGCTCTTTTATAATCCCTTTTCTTTTTACATGGTCGTTATTTTTGGAAAGGGTAATGCTAGTTTGCTTTAGCCACAACACTTTTGATACAAAAGTTCACAGTAGTGTCATGCTCCGCATTGAAAAGAACAGCCAATTATCCAATCTCTTGCTAGTTGCTAAAGAATCAGAGATGGTTTTTTTGTATCAAAACTGTTTCGGCTCTTGCTAGGAAGGATATTTGTTTGGTATTGTGTTCCTTAACCTCTGCCTCTTTTCTGAAGTGACATACAGTAATAATTTTCGGTAAATTGTTTGCAGCCCTTGGTCATATCATAATGGTGGATCTTGGCCAACACTTCTCTGGCAGGTTAGTATGCTATTTCTTTGTATAATATCATATATATCAACTGTCTTTTTTATATTGGTTTTTTAAGACTAATGAAGCAAATGGAAGCATATCATATGTTTCCCCTTTGCTGAAGAGGAAACAAACTTTTATGTCTTTGTTTTAATTCTATTTTCTCCTTTCCATTATGCTTATGTTGTCAAAATCCAAAAAGCAATTACTTGCTTTGAATTTGGTCTACATTTTGGTCAAATTGATGATTTTGGATTTTTATGAGTGAGAGCTGAAACATTGTGTTTTTAATTTTCAGTTCACTTTAGCCTGCATCAAGATGGGAAGGCCTGATTTGGCACAGAAGGCTGTTGATTTAGCAGAGAAAAGGCTTTCAGAGGATAGATGGCCAGAGTATTATGATACGCGGAATGGAAGGTTCATCGGTAAGCAATCCCGGTTGATGCAAACATGGACTATTGCTGGTTTCTTGACCTCAAAGATGCTTCTAGAGAATCCAGAGAAGGCATCATTGTTGTTCTGGGAGGAGGATTTTGAACTTCTTCAGAACTGTGTCTGCATGCTAAGCAAAGAGGCTAGAAGGAAGTGTTCCCGTTTTGCAGCAAAATCTCAGTCTTCTTAAGTGAAGTAGTGTGTGTTTGGTTACCAGTTTCATCCAACGAATAAAGACTTTTATCCAATCCTTCCCTTTACTTCCTTTAGCTTTTCAGCATTGAAATGCCGCAAAACACGGTTAGCCTCCTCCTGTCTGCAACGTGTTTCCAAACACGTCTTTAGTCTGTTACAATAATTGATTGTATGGTGAAGGAAACCACTTTTCAGAGTTAGTCTGTGAACTAGTTGTCATGTATAGTGACAACGGCTAACTGTATAACATTGTTCTGTAGCATCATTTTAATTTATAGTTATTCAGGGGCAACTCACTCTCCATGTGGATTTCTGCTTGAAACTTTATGTGCTCTGTCGCTTCACTCTATCAGATTTGAACAGTATTTACATTAACTCTATATAAATTATTTTGTTTGGTGTTAATCAGTTAGCTGTGTATTACAGTTTTCAATTTAGAAGTAATGTTAATGTTCGCATGTACGCAGCGGATTGTGTGTATTTGTTTTTGTTTCTGTTTGGCGTACATTCCAATTCCAATGCACATTCCAATGCAGTTTGAATGTGCTTTTGGCCAATTCATAACTATTGTGTTATTAGAGTGAATGTTCTTTTCACCGACTTGAATGTAAATACTAACACATAATAATATCATGTCATGTCACGTGATGAAGCATTCGCAAGGTCGCACCTGTTTAGTACTTATGGAGAGATAGATGGATTCAAAATTTTAAAGACGGGTCCGACTCCTCTAAAGCGAGTTCAGTGTAAAGTAAATCATCACATTATTGATTAAGTTAGTGATTCAAGTGAGGTAAATCCAATTAATTATGCTGGAACATGAATATTTTGTGCATCACAGCATCTTCAGGAGTGGATAATTATTAGAATTTCATATGCATTCCAGTTTTTATCCTATAACTACCTCACAGAAGTGCAAGGAAATACAGTCTACATCTTATTTAATGATTGTCAACTTCTCATTATTTGATGTGTTCAATTATAATCAATCATGAGTTATTTGTGTGTGGTGTGTGATGTGTTTTTCCCCTTCAATGAAAGTTTCCTGCAATTATTTCTGTTACCTAGTAAGACAGTAAAAATAAAAATAACAAATCTGATAGAAACTAAGAGAGAGTGAGAAAGAGAGAGAGACTGTCAGTGATGATTGAAGGACAGAAGTGCCAACCATCTACTACTCTGTTAGTACTCCAAATACATGCATGAACAGTAACTTTTTTTGCCTTGTCAAGTGAACTTGTACCATGTGTGAAAATTTGTTGACTCATTTGGGCAAGCATACCACCTTTCAAGGACACCAAAACACAAAAGGAGGGGACAACCTTGACACTTTGGTATTGCTAGGATCACTACTTTTCACTGCTCATGTGACTCTATTTCTTCTTTGCACTCTCTGACATCAAAATGATTCGTAGACATGCACGTAGTACAGACATTCATCACAGACACACACAGAGGGAAAGACATAAAAGATAGAGAAATAATTGAGGTGATAAGAAGAGAATAATGGAAAGAAAAATGACGTATTTGTGAGATGTGGGCGTGAGATGTCGATACTGTTTGCGTGTCTACGTATCATTATCATTATTGTTTCTGAAAAGTTCCATGCGGCTGTCCCCAAGCCTGAGAGAGTACGTGGCTTTCTTGTAGTCGGCCCAGGTGAATGGTCGGAAGAGGGAGGGCCTCTCGGGTGTAACCAAAACTGAGGGAGCAACAATGCAAGCATGCAGTGGTGGAGCCCCAAAATATGCCATTGACATTCTTGATTTGAATGAGTTGGTCATAGCCCTGTGTCTCACGCTCACAAATCTTCCATTTGTCATAACCTTCCCACACATCACCCAGAAAAATTAATCAGTTCCATTTTAGTTCAAACCTCAACACCTAAGTTGAACTGTAACTTGTCATCAAGCCTTTATTGTTCAATTCATTTCTCCAACATTTAACACTCATTCTATCCCACATGTATTCTATCCGCTATAAATATTATAGGAGAAGTCTAGCATTACTTAAGAACTGATTTTGAAACAAAGAGACACTTACTCTATAGCATGCACTATGGCTTCTTAATATAATAATTGATTTTGGAATCTGAATTGAATAGTAAAAGCTAAATCAATGACCCTATGAATTGAAAATATTGAAATTCAATCCTATAGCTGCAGTCAATAATGCAGTGATTCTCATGTCACTTCACTATAGTTCCTACAAAAGTTGGGCTACCTTTTGAGATTTTTCTTTTCTAAGCTATTTGCTCCTCACAATCACAAGGCAGGCCCCCAGACCCCCCTTACCCACCCTCCTTTAATTTGCTTAGCAAAATGAATGAATTGTGTGTGGGGGTTAAAAAACATGATCATATAAGAAAGAAAATGATGGAGTGAGTGAACAACAACATTACATACCTCTAGTAGATCACCTACGTTAACACAGAAAGCCTGAGGGTCAGGTTTGACTGGGATCCACAGCCCTTCTTGAAGAGAGATTTGGAGGCCACAGACGTCATTGGATCTGAGAATGGTCAAGATCTGAGGGTCAGAATGCTCCCCAAAACCAACCTTGGCATAGTTGTAGGAGGGTGACTTGTCCTCCCTGTTAATGTTAAGTATAGGTGGGTAGTGATTGAGCCTTAGGACTGAGTCACTATCAATATCCCTTATCAACCTGCTGAAAACCAATGTGTCCTGGACCCCCAGGCCCTCTGCCATTATCTCCAATATCTCACATGCTAGCTCCCTCACTGCTTCTGTGTATGCACTCACTGTAGACCTGTCATGTGTAAATCACACACCAACACCCTCAGAACCTACCTATAACATTAACAACACCTGCTACTACTTCAAAAGCTAAACCAACTGTTTATGTATGTACAACTCTATTAGTGATTATGGAGAAAATCAATATTATGCTCTCTAAGACTAAGTATTGATGTGTGTGATAATATGTAATATGTAGTTTTCTTATCAAGGTTTTTGTTGATGTAACCCTAGTATCCTCATTCTTTTTTAAGGGCAAGACTAATCCCGTTTAGAAAATTGTGGCGACCTCTTCGAGCACATAACGTATTCATGAACCAAAGTTATGTGGTTATCTTTACAAAATTGTGACTTATTTATCACTAGACCAACACTTTATTAGCTTTCATATTAAAGTTCAAGAACAAATTTACATTTCAGAATAAAAGTATTCAAAGTATAAATCAGAACAATTCAAACTCAATTTTATAAAAATCTTAAAATCATTCAAAGTGAATTTTCTAAATACTTATCCAAACACATGAATAAATCTCATAGCATGAGCTAGCTGTGAGATAGGAGTCATAGAGTGGTTCTGAACTGAACTCATGCATGCTCTGCCAGTGCCACTACCCAATCTGGGTTTAACTCAGTGACTGACTAGTCACTGCATTGCCTGCATCTGTTCTTTCATTTCTGCCTCTGGAACTTTTGTAAGGAAATAGTTGCTACCTTTTTCCTTTACATTTTGGGAAATATTTGTTCTGCTTATTAATTTAATTTCAGCTTTTAGCTTTGATTTGATTGGACATTGCTGATATATTTCAGTGATGCCCATCCAATACCTCAAAACTTTGTCCTGTAAATTACAGATAGATTCATATATTTAATTTCTTATCATACTTATTATTATTATCAAAATATTTTTCAGAATTGACAAGTATATCTTACACTAGTATAGTCATCTAATAGACACTAAAATTTTCTCTACATCTCTATTTTCTTATCAAACTGTTAGCAAGAACACCCGGATCGCACAGAGTAACTTAGGAGAAATTAGGGTAGAAAGAACAAAGAAGAAGTTTGTTCACGCAGTTTGACCAATTTATCTACCTCTACGGCTATAGAGTGGCTATAGCTCCTTTCTCATTCATGAATGATAGTTTTTGGTCACGCAGTTCGGCCTTCAAGCCTACATCTGCGTACCACACTTGCATACAGTGGAAGCTATCTGCACTTACACCGCCGTTCGCGTCAACGGGACCCGCTGCCTAGCTGCGTGACATCGCACAACCATCGGCTCTGATAAAATGTTGAGAATTCAAATGTGGAATTGGAGCCCCACATTGGTTAAATATGAGTGAGATGAAGATTTTATAAGAGACGTAACCCATAAACCCGACACCTCAAAGTTTTGGGTTAAAATGTGGCGTCGGATTCTCTTGGTGGTCTTTGTCCTCGACTCATGGGTCCACCAACCTATTATATATCACATCACTTCTACAAATTATTTTCCTATAACTTGAAGTAAGAGTTGTAGTGAAAACATTTTATCCTGTCCTTCATTATCTGATTTTATCAAATTGTTTTGAACAAAAAGTTGAATTAATTCAAGGAACCACTTTTTCTGTGTTGACATGACTAGAACTTGGAGGGGAAGAGGTGAAGTGTCTCTGACATACCGTCCCACCTCCTAGGAGTACCTCTACTCTCCCATGTGCAACGACGTGAATTGTTATCCTTACAATACATTATACATGTACCCAAAAAATATATTTACTTTACCACAACTTGCAAACCAATGCAACTGTTACAACTTCAATACATGAGAAAAGTTTTCTATTCATTCAACTTCATTATCATTATATTTAGTCACAACCAATTTTAATAATTGAACTGAATAAGACAATCTAAGGCTTAGTTAATTAACTATGGACTAGAATTGATTCTAAAGGAGAAGTTAGAGTGAGTAATTTTTGCGTGATAGAATTGATTATGAGAAAAGAAAACATGCCACTGGTTTATTTATAATTGGAAAGTAAATGCATATTGTGTACATAGTTCTAATACCAATTTTTTACTGTTCTCTATCAAAAGGAACATACAACTGCATAGCAAACAACATATATTTATCCATTTGGAGACTGTTAGGAGGTATGGAGATGAGAAAATAACACATTTTGAAGTACTTTTGTTAAAAAGTGAAAAAAAGGAAGTTTTACAACGTGTTGCTCTTCTGTTTTCATATATTTTAACAGACAGATTCTTCAAGAAAATATAAGATTTGAAGAATGAAGAATCTCATGGCTTATACAAAACATTAATAACTTCATAACAGTCTTAATTTATCGAATTTTTTATTGTAAAGTACAGGTACTTCATTCCTGAAATGATTAATATACTATTTCACGTTTGTAAAATGAAATTGCAGCACAATGCAGATATATAGTCTGCTAGCAACATGCCATTGTTTAAAGCATGGCTGCCAGAATTTTATGACTTGTATATGTAAGGTTGAAACTCAGAAGCTTCATTCTCTCTCCGTTTCTTATTTGCTATTTGTTTAGATTACAACTCATAGAAAGGTAGTTCCAAACAAAATATATATAATTATTCATTGAACTGATATAGTCACCATGTATGTATGTACATATGTGTTGGCAATAACTCACTAGATATGTATGGTCCAATAACAATAACAAATATCATATATATGCATGATCTCATCATAACATACAATAGTCAAAACCAGCAATAGCACCTATCCATTCTCACTTTCTATCCCCCTTAAGATTCAGGGGATAAAAATCTTATGTCTCATTTCTATGTCACACGGGAGCGGTTGCAAACTTACATGAGTACTTTTTAATCGACATGGCAAATTTTCATTGACAAGACAAATTTTCACTTTTGAGACAGAGAAATGAGACACAAGTTAGAGACCGAAGATTTTGATGCTTGAGGGAGAGGGATAGTAAGCCAAGTTAACCAACCATGCAATACATATGACAGAGTGAGATAGTGATACATAGAAAAAAGTACTACTAATGAATTAGTTCTGAGTTCTCACACATACCTGAAGTTTGATGGGTCAATGGATACAGTTTTGGATATTTGAGCAATGGAAGGAGTGTTAGCATTGAGGAGAAGGTACTCAACCTCACCCATGTCTCCATTGAAGCCAATGTTCTTACAACCATAGCCAGGTGCAGCTTGTTTCTTTTGAGCCATTGGTTTGGCAAAGAAACCAAACCCTGCTTCTTCCATTTTGGCAATAGTTTCATCACTGATACCATGGTTGATGACCTTGAAGAAACCATATTCTTCACTGGCTTTGACAATGAGCCTTGTCACCTCAGATTTTTCAGCCTTGAGGTCCACTATGGGAAGGTCACCAAGTAAAATCCTCTCACTCTTGAATGGGTTTCTTGAAGCCAGCACCATGTTCTGCTATGTTCTGTTCCTCTATGGAAACAGTGCTGAAAAGTAATTAATTAACACTGCAGGGTGTTTGGAAATGGAAAACTCAGGTTGGTCCTGAATCTTTTCTTTTTCCTTAATTGGTATGTGGAAGTTGGTGCTTGCTAGATATGTTAATATGTTGATGAGTGGTGGGTTGTTATAAGTGGAAAGAAAGGTAGCAAGAAATTAAAGAGAGGCAGGGCAAGAGAGCAAACTATAGCAAGAGTGTGTGAAAGATGAATGAGAGAAGGTTGGGAATTATGACATACAATGATGGGGTATTTATGCACCAAGAATGTGAGAGTGTGAAAAACATTAATGATATTAACCCATACCAATAATAATGTATACACTCAATAAACACTTAATTTTTCTTTTTATCACTTCTTTTATCACATATCGAATTCATGATTTCTCTTTTCTCTTCATTATTTACTTTGAGCGGTTGATGAATTTCTACATTACACAGCGTAGACGCACATCATACTTCTTGGAAAAAAATATCTTTGACACTCAATTTCAGTGGTGATAATAGTAGAAGAGAAAAAGGTGAGAAATATAATAAGTGATATTGAGAAATAATAAGGATAACAATTAGGTTGAAGAAAAAGTTAATATGAATGTACTAAAGTTCTGATAAAGTATATGCAAGAGGGAGGTGATTAAGATATTTAGAAATGTAAATAATAATAGTGATGATGATATGTAGGTAAAACTTTTTCTCTGTTTTCTTTTGTTATTTTACGGGGATTGGTGATTTTGTACTTGAAAAATGAAGTACTACAACTAGCAAAGTTCCAAGTTATATAAGAACGTTGACTTTCTTCACTCTTTAATCTTTATTGACTCATAATAGCTTTTTACAATAAAGATTAGTATTCATCTAATAGGGGTAAATAACTTAAAAAAAAAAAAAAAAAAAGATAAATAATATACGTGATATATAATATGATGTCACTCAAACAAAGGGTAGAGAAAAAAAAAAGTACATCCTAAAGTGTACTTATTATAAAGTTGTGTAAGTATCATTATTAGTATGTTTAATATTTGTGAATATCCTGATAGTGTAGATACTCTATTAATATTAGAGCGAAGAGTGAAGAGAAGTAACGAAATAAATAGATTTCATTTGTGATATGATATGATAAAAAGAAAAATAATAAACAAAAGAGATATTTATGGAATGTGTGATTTTAGCGTTTAAATACCACTATTGGATTAGTATATACCTGGCATGTTTTCTTTAACACAAATCCTCCTTTATATTTAACTTTTCTTATTGTCTTTTTGACTTATTTCACTTTCACTCCTCTTTCCTCACCAACTTTCACGTGCTGAACCTTTTTCTTTGATGAATAAAAGCCTTTCCCTTATTTAATTGAATTGATGTTTGGAGGATAAAAGTTTTTCGATTTAATGTCAATAATTTTTATCTTACTTTAATTGATTAAATGTGAATTAAAACTAAGATATGAATAAATTTTAATCTAATTTATTATGTTTGAAGATGTTTACATTATTAGTTCAAATTTTATTTTATATTCTAAGAGTAAGTAAACAAACTCTAAGATTATGTTTGGATTGATAGATAGGTGAAATGAGATGGAATAGAAAATAGTGTTATTTTGTTTCAATATTTGGTCTTTTAAATGAAGATAAAATGAGATGAAAGGTGATGAATTCATTCCATCACATTTCATTACCTATCATGAATTTGCATACCTCACAAATTATATGAAGGAGATGGAAAAGAAACGCTAATAACTATTTTCCTCTTGTAACTAAAAAAAATACTAATAACTACTAAAACTATAAAATTATTTTTCTCCCCATACTTATATTATATATTCAATATTAGTGTTTTTAAAATAAGAGTAAAATATAAATAAAAAAGTTATATACAAAATAAAAGGGGTGTTAATTTTGTTCTGCTACATCATAAAATATCCAATAAGGTAAAGAGACTTTTATTTCGGTCCATCTCATTATGTTCCATTCTGTTATGTTTCATTCGATCATGCTCTATTATGTTTCTTCAATCCATACACGGTCTAAAATATATGATACTCTACTCGGATAGCTGCAATATTCCGGCTCTTCTTGCTTTTTGATTCGCTCATGACGAACATGCTTCCTTGGAGATTTTTCTGCATGGTGGCTTTGGCTACGAATTTGCGACACATGGACTGATTTCTCCAAGTCGATGCTTAATTCGTTTGGCGAATTCATGAAGCTACGAAATATGATTTCCAGTTTGATCATGAGGAGTTTGCTCCTCAATATGTTTCATGAAGCATTCTCAAAGTGTGCTTCATAGGCGATGATTCATTGTCAGATTGTTGCCTTATAGACGTTTGAACAATAGAGATGAGAGTTGATTATGTTTCTCACATACGACACCAGAATGTTCTTCCAAAATCTAAACTAAAGGATACTCTTGATCTGTTGTAGTGATGTGCGGTCCTTAAAGGATATTTCAGCATGATGGTGTAGTGTTGGCACAGCGGGGGGGAGTGCCTACAAATGGCGCTTCAATGCTCAAGTAAGCGTGGGAGCATATAGAGAGAAACTCAAAATTATAAAAGAATGAGTTAGCAAAATGAAAAATGCTTGTGTAAATGTATGATCAAACTTGCATTTAAGGCATAATGAGAGACATACTCGTGGCGTTGGGCAACCTTGCATTTGTCTTACAAGTATGCATACTTAGATCCGCTCAACTAACTATCGGATGAGATAAAACTTACTTTTGGTCGTCTCGTCTGGTAAACATGGTGTCCACTTAGTTGTGGAACCTTCGGGCTGCCCCGAAAGATACTGGGCTTAGTAACTAGAGGTGGAAATAGGCTGAGCTTTGCTTAAATATGACTGGACAACTTAAAAAATTTAAGCCGTAAGCATAGCTTATTACTTGTCATAGACTTTTTTTAAGCCTAAGCCTAATCTTCTTGAAAGTTTGGTTTGGCCTTGTAGGCTATTTAAAAACATGTTTTGTTAATATACATTCAAGTAGACCGGCAAATCTATTTGTAAACATGTCAACAAACTTATAGGTTAACAAGTTAAAATATATTAATATCATTATATCGTTTAAGTCAAAGTAAATAGGTCGTCAGTCTTTTTCTAAAGAGGTTTATACGGTTAAGTCATTATATAGTCTAACATATTTAAACATATAAATAAGTCTATAACTATATAATTTTAAGATGTTATAATAAAATCTAATGTAAAAATAATAAAATAAATTTATATTAAGTATATTTATTTAAATAGACCGGTTTGTTAAGTGACTTATTTAAATAAATATGCTATTAAAAAAGCTCGAGACTTGTCTACTTAATAATTTGGTCTGGTGTAACTTAAGGCTGATGTAAGCTATCAGCGGCGGTGTGTTTTACTTACATCCTATTAGTAGTCACCTTTTGGCTTTGGGGTAGACCGAACAATCTCATATATATTAATAAAACCATGAGACAACCAAATCTAGATAATTTAATATATAGATACAATAAAGTGAATGTAATAAAATGAAGTGAAAAGCAAACATAAATTTTTTCTAGAATTACCTTGGCTATGTTTGTGATATTGAAAACTGGTGATAATGTGGAAAAGTTGATAATTAAACATATTCTTAATTCTCCCATTCACAATAATGATGTGCTTTCTTTTGTGGCATTAATTGAAAGTTGAAACTATTTGGTGCTTTAATTAGCCATTTGCTTTAAATAGGCGGCTTCTGGTTCCCACGTAATCGACATCTGAGTACCAATCTTTGCTGTTTAAGGTTAATCATTGTCATAATCAAGTATGCCATTGACTAGTGAGTATAACTATTAACTAGGTTTAGAGATTAATAAGCACTTGAAGATAAAAAAGTGAATATATATTTTATTTTATTTTATTTACAAATTGAGATAAAAGTATGTTTGCATTGTACTCACATTTTCAAATTGAAATATTACTCCTTCCTCATCTTGAAACACTTCAATGGTTGGTTCATACTTCGTTTTCATCATTACCCTATTTGTGCCCAAATCCGTAGAGGACTTGAATCTTTGCAGATGCCATCTTAGCATTAATGATTCTTCCACTTTGAATAATTCTATCATGGAATTGCCATTTGAGTGTAATATGACTTAGGTGATAGTGAAATATGCAAATGGCCTTATACCATTTGCAGAGTCATTCTGTCAAAAGCACTTAATTTCAATAAGTGTGGATTAGTAATAAAAATAATTAAAATCATCAATAATCTTCTACCATAAATTAGTCTTCTCTTATTGAAATCAATATATCGACGTATTTGGATCTTCTTATGTAAAATTTTTCTCATGTATCATCATGTGAGAATTTTGTGTTTATTTCTTTCTTCATAAACATTTAAAGGGTCCTACTATATTTATTTAATGTATATATGTAAAGAGAGAAATAAATAAAAAAACTCTCACATAATACACATGAAAGAAATTTGATATGAGATTATCCAAATTTATATATATATCGACATTTTGTATGGTTAGCAAACAATTACTACTTATAATGGAAGACAGACATTAGTCTAGTCTGTCCTATATTCTTTTGACCTATAAAATTGCTGGATTATTCTTTATATGTAGTAACAAATAAATTAATTTGTTTTAGTTTATACTTTTGATTTATTGCACCTAAACAAGCACGTGCTCTTGTAAGAATATAATTATTCTTACCTAAATTTCTATATTTAAGAAAAGGGGCTGACTAATGATCCAATGGTCTTGTAGTTGGATTAAGTTGGATTAAGTTTAAGAGAATGAATTTGTGTTTTAGAATGACGTCTAAATGTAAATTTTAAAAGATGAATATTATTTGAATAGAATTAAGTAAAATCAATTCAACGGGTGCCCGTCGAGTGTTCAAACCTTAGAAGCCGCACTCTTGGGAAGACCTTTAGCCTTCATCATATTGGGTCGAAATTGCGACAATCAAAACATCTGGATATCACGTCTTTGTGTAAGGAGTATTTCCATTCTTATATTGTCTACACTTCACTCATCTTTCTCCAATATGCTCACACTTGAATTCTCAACATTTTATCTTTTAAGTGTGAATTACTGCCACCTCTGATACCACTTGTTGGGGATATAAGAGGAATCTAATGAATGAGAACTTGCACTAATAGGCCACTATCAAGATATTTGAACACCACATCTTGACCAAAAACCCTAAGGCATTAATTTAATAAGTCACATATTTAATATTATCTCCACCTCAAACTAATATTGTCTCCACCTCAAACCTTAACATTCCAACTCATACTTATTTCTCAACATTAAATTGAGTAGTTTTGTAAAATAACATTTAACTCACTCTTACTTAATGAACAACTATCTATAATCCAGTTCAAAAAAAACTATCTATAATCATATTTTTCTAAATACATTTTTTCAATTTTTTTTTTTGTTATTACAATACTTTTTACGCAAGCATGATAACACCTATTATGTACATGTGAACATACTTGTTTTCAACTGAAACACGAGAATGGTATTAAAAAGATAGGCTCCAAGGGTATATTTGGATGCCCATTAACACTAACATAAATGAACGGTACTACTATTTTGAGACAAAAAATAAAATAATTGAACTCTTCCTATTAATTGAGATTGAAGTCTATTCAAATTTCAATTAACTAAGTATCTCCTTTCAAAAAAAAAAAAAAACTAAGTATCCAAAGATACACTAACTTGTGCAACTGCGAGGTTTTCTTTTAAAAAAACTTGTTAATCCCTCTTATGTTTAATACTCTTTTGATTCGATTTTTTTTTTAAGAAAATACTTATTATATTTGAACGCTTATCAGTCTTAATTCTTAAATTAGAGCATATCTTGTAAACATTTTTAGTAAGAAAAAAAATTCTTGGGCTCGTGGGTTAGGCGAGCACTTCGCCCAGTTGAGGACGACCTAATGACCAAAGCAAGGACTCAAGTGTGGCGAGTTAGGCGGGCTAAGAGGCATAAGGTTAAGGTTATTGGGTCAAATGTTCTGAGGCCCAGAAACTCGTATTGTGTAATTTAAGATTTTAATACTCTTTATGATTCCCTTTTATAAATAGTTAGAGGGGGCTTAAGTAAAAGAAATCTCTCCTATTTTCCTCTGACTAAATAAATCGAATACTATCTTTACCTATTACCTCATTTCTTTCTCTGGTTGCTTTACGGGAACAATTCTCATATGTTAAATTTGGGAAGGTGTGTTGAAACTTGAAAGTAGCTGCGGTGTCCAGTTAGGTTCATCGAAGAGAACAACTTTTGGATTTAAAAATACACCGCAAATTGCACTATCTAAAGCTAATTACATATATTATTATGTAGGAGGATCTAATCTGCAACCAAGAGTAAACATACCTTTAAGCAAATTCTATTTTAACTTGTTGGTTGACTCTTTAAGAGTTAGGTTTGCTTTTTCCCATGCTGTAGATTATATCACATACTTCAATACTTAGAGCACAGGCTTCACATTGGAGAGAAAGTTCCTCACAGCTTCCTTTTCTCAAATATTTTACGTTCATGTTAGTGGGATAAAGTAGGAACTAAATTATCTTAATTAGTACTAGTTTATTTTATGGAGTCAGTGCTGTCACATTGTACTTTCAATGTGGACTTTCTATTCAACATCCCGTGAAGATAAAGTAGAAATTGTTTATTGTTATCAGGGACTAGCGATGAGAGATGAGGAGATCTTTGTTCTCAAGTACATTGCTGCTCAATTAGGGTCACATGAGTGTGTTTCCACTATAATAAAGAAGCAAGACACCAGAGTTGTATGAAATTAGAAACCAAAACACAATCTTAGAATTTAAATTAAATCTAGCTGGTTCAAGGATAAAGATTGTTTTACCGTTTATAAGAACTTATTTGGTCAGATTTTTAGTCAACGTAAAATCTTAACACATCGTGATATGCATCAACAAAAACCAGATATAGAGATCACAAGGGCAACCATCTAAGAAATTTGACCAATTGCATATAAGGCAGAATAAGCTTATACATAATTTTTTTAGATGAACTTGCTTATACATTGATAGTACACCAACAAGCAAAAGAAAATCCAGTGCTATGGAGCAACCTAACCCTTCTTCAATCCAATTCTCTCCTTGTCTTCAGTCATTCAGCAAAATGCATAAATACCATAATCCCCTATGATAGTATATGCTACGGAGTCCCCTATGATAGTATATGCTACGGAGGAGCTAATTAGCGCTCATCTTATAGCATAAACGTATATGTAAGTGTTTGTGAGTATTTATGTAAATAGTTTATGACTTACCTATAAAGTGTTTTGAACTTATTTTCATAAATTGTTCATATTAATTTATGAATAAGACCTTATACTTATCTATAAGGTTCTCAATTTAGCTTATGAATAAATACTCATACGATAAGCGTTTATTGTCATAAACGCGTAATTAAATTGTTTACCCATAGATTTACCCTCTCCCTTTAAGTCCTAAATATACTCACTTTTACAAAATAAACTAAACAAGCCACATGTTTTATAGATTTTTGTCACAAATGAGATGTCGACTAAATTTATCATAGGTTAGAGATGGGACTTAAATTAATCCTTTTGGCGCTTAGGCAGGGGAAATGACACTCTTTGATTGGGATTTTGTTGCACATCTGTCTTCTCTTCTTGAGAGGGGTTGGAAGTGGTAGCTTCTTCACCCTCTGTTTCTTCCATAGGTTCAGCTGGCCTTTTGTTTGGAATCGCAAACTGGTAGTTCGGACTGATTAACGTGTCCTGATCAGGTGGAACCGGAACACCAGGTCCTGCTATAGTCTTTGGTAATGGTATCTTGTTGCGGTTTTGAGCCAGCTCTAGAAGCACCTGTTAATCGATGACATGCAACATATTATTGAGCCCATAAAGAGGGAAGAAGACAACAAGAATAATTTACATGCAGCATCTTAAGTAACCCAGATGACAATTTTTAACAACTATGTTGCACAGGTGCTAGTACCTTAACTATATCTGATACTATGTAATTCAATTCTAGAAAGCAACAGAATTGAACAGTTCTAAGTACTTTGATGTGTTTTCCCGTTTGTCACAAGTTGTATAATACTCTGGACTTCAGATAAAAATCCAACCTATGACACTAGTGGATTCTAATTCCTTGCAGTTAGGGAATCATGAATTCACTGCAGTCAAGGGTTCGAAGCTGTCCGATCAAGATGGTCAGATGGCTAAGTGTGCAGCCGGCCTTTTTAAGTATGAGCAGTCCAATCTAGACCGGAAAGCTTCGGACCCTAACGGCAAGGAATCCAGATTCAGTACTAGTCTAACACTTGCAAACTTCAGCAAGTTGCTTTAAACTATCGATACACTCAATTGAATCAACAAAGGAGGAGATGGAAGAGGATGAAAGAGATTTATTGTTATTATGTTCGTAAAGAAACTAGGAACATTCGTAGCATGGTGGAGCTAGCTCTCCCAGAAAGTTCTTTTCCAAATCTCCTAATTTTAGTCAAATCATTTATCTTCCCTCCAAATTGTCAAATTATGTAAGGGAGCAAAAATTTAGTTTGGAGGAATTTTTTTCCCTTTCCCTTTCCCTTTCCATTCCATTACCCTCCCTTCCCCTCTCCTCTGAAAGTTAAATTAAAGAAAAAACTTTACAAAAATCCCTCTCCATCCCTTCCCTCCATCTTCGTCCAACCAAACACTATGTACATGTTTGGTTTTTAACCACAAGGTAAAAACAGCTAAATTCATCAGCAAACAATATAATATGCAACTGGTTTTCCCTCTTTTTGATATCAAATAAAGATTAAGAAACACTGAATTATTAATATTACCTCACGAGGGGGTGGTTGCGAGAAGCTGAAGCTAACCTTGGATTGGATACCATAGCTCTAGAAACTTGTGTATAACACGAGGCTCATAGTCCTCCACACCCATTGATTTCAACAAAGATTTCACAATCTTTGCGTCCCTTGGCATATTCAGTTCTTCATCTTTATCAGTCTTTGCTGTGCACTGCACCCAGAAGATAAAACAATGATTACTGATAATATGCAACAACTGGATGGCTGTGTTTTATGTTGAGAAATTCCAATGGCCCTGAAAGTATTAATCTTTGATACAGGGGTTTTATATAAGATAAATAGGAAACATGAAGACAATGAATTTGCAATGGTTTTAAAAACAACATTGTCTGTCTGGTAGAAGAAAGAGAGAGAACGAATCAAGGAACATGAGTCTTGATTCTGTTTGCGATGCCCTGACTTATTCCAGTTCTAAGATATAAGTCACAAGGCTTAAGCAGTTGATCATATACAATTAGATAAGAAGATGTTGAGTTACGTTATATCATTTGCATCATCTCCAGAATAAGTATGACCCTAACCCATGAATTGTACACACAATGTAGAAGAAGGGAAAAGTTAAAATCAAATATTGGAAGAGCAACCAAAGTAAAGAGCCATAGTAGATTGAACGATTTAAGGGGTTGGGGGTTTGAGCATTACTTAGTTTAGTTAAGAATGATTTAGTGGAATTTAGAAGAACAATTATTTAAATTCAGAACAGACCTATTAGCATTACTTACTTAGTTAACTATCATATTCATACATACACTCATAGATTAGGGTTTAAACGAACCTACATAACTAAGAGGTTTGTTGATTGATTCATGCTCTAAAAGCCACACACTTACCCTCTAAAACCTAAATTGACGGAGCATCAATTTAGATAAAAACCAAAGAAACTGAAAGTATAGTTCTATTATCCATCAAGCAGGAATATAATAGGGTTAGAACTAGAAGATATGAACAAAGGATTAAGATCTAATGATATTTGAAAATTTCAGCTCGAACAGAAAAGAAAAGGAGGAGGAGAAGATTCAAGTTTACGAGGATGCGTAAGTGTGAAGATCGAAAGCGTGCCTGTGCGGTGGTCGGAGCTGCCGAGGACAGTGTCGGCCGGAGTTAGACTAGCTTCCGGTGAAGATTGTTTCGAGTTTCGACTCACTGAAAATGTTTGTCTTTCCAATTTCCATTTAAAATTCTTTTTGAATCTTTTTAAAAATTGAATAAAATTCATTTTGTTGCTAATTTTTTTATTTAATCGCTCTCGCAATTTCGAATTGGTAGAACCATTATGAAATCTCTCTACCAAATATTTAACTCATGTTACTCTAATTTTATTTGCTCAAGTCTATAAATTTTAATTTTTTAATCTAAACATTAATATGGTTTATGATAAATTAGAAACATGGAATAATATTAGAGTCTTCTAAACAGTAATTTGGTTAATCTTTAATAAAGTGTAATGGATTTTATTAAATGAGAGGCTAAGATTTCAAAAGAGGAGAGAGTTGTATTTTATGTAAAATTTGATATTTTGAGTGAAAGAAGCAATAATGGTAGTGGAAGGTGCTGGGTGGTGATAGTGGCGGTAGCAACAATGGTGTAGGAGGTGGCGGCAAGTGTCAAGTAGCAACAATTGTGATACTGGGCGGTGGCGGTGTACAATTTTAAGTAATGGATACAGTGGAAGGTGTTAGTCTCTGGCCATGGTGGTGAAATGTAACGAGCTGCAATACCATCGAAGGCATGGATGAACCTGGATAGAGGTTTAAGGAGTGGTTGTCCCCTAGAATAAAAAAATTAATAGAATAATAATGCTCAAATGTTATTTTTCGTCCTTCTAAAATTTGTTATACTACTTCTTTCAACTCGTAATACTTAATTTTGCTTGATGTGAAATTTATTTACCTCTCAATCTTTTCTAATTTTATCTTGTTTGGAGGGTGTCTGCCGATGTTAACAATAGTGAAGGGTGTAAGGCGGTGGTGGGAGCAAAGATGCTCGATTTTGGTGAGGGTGAACGGTGTCAGGTGACAATAATCAATAGAAGCTACTAAGCAACAATTAATAGGGTGTCAAATGATGCCGTGGTTAAGAATGTCTTATAGTGGCACTGGCGGTGACAAACACGGTTGGGAAGCAATAATGTTGGTGGAAGGTGGCACAAGGCAAGATGTTAGAATGTGTCAAAATTCGAAGAAATAGAGTTTGGTACATTAGACCATACAATAAGAGCAAATCCAAGAGGGACCTTCCTCAATCCAAATACAATTTGGATATGAAATAGGAAGTTTAGCAAGGAAAATCAATTGCATCATTCCCATCGCACTTCACAAACGCTGAATACACAAAACCAAAGGACAAAACTAAATCGTGACAGTCCTTTATAATGTCTCCCAAGTACATAGCATTATTAGCACCATGCTTCAAAAGATTAAAAACAGTCGAGGAATCGGTCTAAAAAATAACGCGACCAAAGTCAAGCTCATTTGCCAAAGAAAGAGACCAAACAAGACATTGCCTCGGCTAGCAGGGGAAATGACATCTCTCTGCATCTTGTAGCATAAGCTAATAAATTACCAGCAGAGTCACGAACCACCGTACCAAAACCAATCGAATCACTCTTTCCTTCGAAAATAGCCATGTTCCTACAGTCCCAAACAACATATGAAATCCCACAAAAAAGTCAAAGCACCAGCACCAGCACTAGGATTTGCGATAAAACCCTGCATAAATGGCGTAAGAGAAGTAGAAGATAATTGATGTGTGCGCATTATGAGAGAACATGTGAAACATGCCTTTTGGGCACCAAGACACGTAAGGATAGCATGGCCATCTGATTCTATTTTAAGCTGACAGATCAAACTTAAATCATCAATAAAGATCGTCATGTGGCACAAATGATCACGCACGGGGAAGGCGTCGTTGCAAACGTGCTATAACAACATACCAAGTGTCATGCCAAATATCAATTTGATATCCATCCAATAGTTACCATCCTCATAAATGACTTGAATTCTAAAAATACTAGAACCAAAGCAATATTAAAGAGGGGAAAATAGCGGAATCTCAACTCCCATAAGTTTTTCCCACTAAAGCTAATGAACCCCCACTTAGCAATATCACCGCTCAAAAAAACCTACTAATCATGGATTCAACTTGAGGGTAAAGATAAACTGACAAAGCAAAACAAGACATATCATAGGTATTGTTTTAAAATTTAAATTCCCCCAAAGATATATATTTATTTGTTGTAAAATGAACCCAAAACAATTCCTATAAAAAAGACGACAAAAGATAGGGTTTTGAAACATTTTTATTTTCTTATCTCTCACATTACACTATGACAGTGACAAATTTTTCCACGTGTCCTGCTAAAATAACAAAAAGAAAAAAAAAAGTAAAGCATATTATCCGAATGAAAATGAACCACAGAAGCCGAATCGATTTTAATTTCATTCTCATGTCCGTGAACTGTGATGAGATCAGAAAACGCCAATGAAGGAAGCATGAAAGTTAGCTGGAGATTACGTGCACTTCTTCTTCTCTGTTGCGTTCTGCGATGACGCCGGTGTCAGTCTTCGTCATCGCCACCAAGCTCGCCGGAGCTCTCGTCACTCTCACTGTCGCCGCCAATGCATTCTCCTTCTCTCGTTTCCGCAAAAAGAATCTTCTCCCCTTCCGCTCCCCTATCGACGAATCCTCCGACACACTCGCCCTTTTCGACACTTCAGGTCCGTAATTGCTAACCAACACAACACATTCATCTCTCTCAATTTGATTCATGTATTCACCATGCAAAACCCTTGTTACTAATTGCCCTTCTGTTTCTCAACATTTCAATTGCTAGCTAGTTTTCTTATTAACTAGCAAACCATGTGGTAGAGGATGAGTTATACTTATACATGGTTTTTATTTTTGTAGAGGGAGAAAATGGGTTTTTCTTTGGTCTGGCTACAGCACCGGCACATGTCGAGGACAGGCTTGATGATGCTTGGATCCAGTTTGCTGAACAAAAGAGTTTTGTTGCTGCTGCTGAGGCCAAGCAGGAGGTGGGTGCCTTGATGGTCTCTGCTGCTGGTGACGGTGGCTCTCAGGGAGCTGCAGCGTCTCAACGACGTGCTCATAGCAAGGGCAAGAAGCCTCTTAAGGTCGCCATGGAGGCCATGATTAGAGGATTTCAGAAGTACATGGAAATGGAAGTAGAGGGTCAAGAAGAAGAAGAAGAAAAAGAAGAACAGCCTAATGTAACTGCTTGGCATAATGTTCCACATCCGTAAGGCCTCATATACTTTTACTTGAATGTTAGTGAGGAATGCTAACTAGTGCCCTTATATAGTTTTTATAGGAAAATGTTGGATTTAATGTTACCACATTACATGTTGCATTTTTCAATAAAAGTTTATATTTTTAAATTCTTTAAACAGTGTGGCACTTCTGCACTGGTTAGAGGACATGGACCCTTTCTTATAACATGATGGTCATGTTAGAGAGAGGAGGATGCATATTTTTTTTTCAGCATACTATAAGTGGATCCACAATGAGACATGATGAGTTAAAAAGTTATGTCTTTACAAAATTCTATTTCTTATAAACAGCAGAGAACCCTGATCTTTGGTTAGCTGGACCCCATGTTAATTGCAGTAAGTAATGGATGGGAAAGAGAAGGGAGGATAATTTTTTTATTTCAAATGAATATTAGCTGGACCCCATGTGAAATCTTCTGTTTGTTCCTTATTTATGTTTATAAACGTTATTAAAAAATGAGATTCGCCCTCCATCAATTGGTATTCCCTCCTAAAATGGAAAAGAACACTTTGGTTTTTTAGCTGCATAGAAATTAAAAGAATGCCTGATTTCCAGGGAGGAGAGGTTAAGGTTTTGGTCTGATCCTGATACTGAACTAAAATTGGCCAAGGATACTGGTGTTACTGTTTTTCGCTTGGGAATAGATTGGTCAAGAATCATGCCAGAGGAGCCAGTAAACAGTCTTAAAGAATCTGTAAGCCAGATTCTGACCTTTCATAATGATGACGAGTTATTGTGACATTTATGATTAAGCTTATATTAGCCAATAGCTTCTGTAATGAAGCTTATGGATATGATTTTCAATTTTAAAACTTTTATCTCAAGCCCTTACCATTCAATTTAACCGGCAGAGAATTTACTTCTATGGAAAAACTCACCTGCTGTTATTTCTTAGGTTAACTTTGCTGCATTGGAGCGTTATAAGTGGATTATCAATAGGGTTCGGTCGTATGGAATGAAGGTGATGCTCACTCTTTTTCATCACTCACTTCCACCTTGGGCTGGTGAGTATGGAGGTTGGAAGCTGGAAAAGACAGTGGATTATTTCATGGACTTTACCAGGCTAGTTTTACCTTCCGGACTGTTGTCTGTACGCCTTTCCTGCTGAGAATGTCTCTCAAATTTCAACTGAGATTAACTGCTACCTTGTGCCAGCCTATCTTACGTTGTAAATGAACAATGAAATGTATAGATTACATCTAATGATTATTTATTTCTTGTCTGATTGATATCTGTTAGTGTAATTGTCTATTAGTAAGAAAGTTAGGTAGGTTAGTTGGGTTGGGATAGTTTAAGGGTGGGGGGTGGGGGAAGGGTTTGGGGAATTTTTCAAAACCCTCCAAGATCCTCGCAAGACCCTCATTTCCCCTCAAATTGGGGAGTTTAGAGGAATTTGACACTTGCAAACAAGGGAAGGGCTTACCCCCCTTCCCCCTCACTTGCCCTCCCCTCCCCTGAAAACTGAGAAACACACCCTAAAGGAATAAGACATGTTACCTGTAAATAAGAGGGGACTGGGGAGGTTGTGACTCTTGTGAGGGAGATCTAGCTAGTCATTTCACTGAAAATTAGGGCCTTGGGGCAGGAGGTACAGTCCTTCAAAGTACTGCAGTGTTCCACCTGTGTAATTGGGATTGGTCCTTGTTTCTTTCTATTAAGATACCAAGTTCCGATCATTTTATATGTTGGATGTGTGCTGTTTACTTGAGGACATTAACAGTAACAAAAAAAATCCTTGAACTTTATATGGAGCAGTTACTGCAGAATTACATCTTTATCTTGTGTTTGGAGTCTTTGTTCACTTCTAGACTGGTATATTAACATGTCATGGCACACCTATTTCCATTATAATGAGTTTTTGTGACTATATGTCAATAAAGAATACTTCATTCAATGATTTAAACTGAACAATACAGTTTAAAATAGGATTTGAGTTAAATAGTTTAGGGCTATGTTTGGATATATGTTGGCACCAATGCAAACAGATGTTAGCACTTACTTTGAAACAAAAAAGTAAACGGAACTCTTCTTATGGATTGGGATGAAAGTCTCACATTGCACTCAGCTGGTATTCAAGCACACACTAAATTCTATAAATATTTCACTTGGGTAGCTGCAACTTGCTAGTGCTGATTAAGCAACGTTAAGTTTATAATCATCTAGGATGAAGTGAGATGTCAGGCTTATCCTCGCAAGACCCTCATTTTCCCTCAAATTGGGGAGTTTAGAGGAATTTAACACTTGCAAACAAGTGAAGGGCTTACCCCCCTTCCCCCTCACTTGCCCTCCCCTCCCCTTCTCCTCAAAGTCTTTCCCTTCCCTCCCCTGAAAACTGAGAAACACACCCTAAAGGAATAAGACATGTTACCTGTAAATAAGAGGGGACTGGGGAGGTTGTGACTCTTGTGAGGGAGATCTAGCTAGTCATTTCACTGAAAATTAGGGCCTTGGGGCAGGAGTACAGTCCTTCAAAGTACTGCAGTGTTCCACCTGTGTAATTGGGATTGGTCCTCGTTTCTTTCTATTAATATACCAAGTTCCGATCATTTTATATGTTGGATGTGTGCTGTTTACTTGAGGACATTAACAGTAACAAAAAAAAATCCTTGAACTTTATATGGAGCAGTTACTGCAGAATTACATCTTTATCTTATGTTTGGAGTCTTTGTTCACTTGTAGACTGGTATATTAACATGTCATGGCACACCTATTTCCATTATAATGAGTTTTTGTGACTATATGTCAATAAAGAATACTTCATTCAATGATTTAAACTGAACAATACAGTTTAAAACAGGATTTGAGTTAAATAGTTTAGGGCTATGTTTGGATATATGTTGGCACCAATGCAAACAGATGTTAGCACTTACTTTGAAACAAAAAAGTAAACGGAACTCTTCTTATGGATTGGGATGAAAGTCTCACATTGCACTCAGCTGGTATTCAAGCACACACTAAATTCTATAAATATTTCACTTGGGTAGCTGCAACTTGCTAGTGCTGATTAAGCAATGTTAAGTTTATAATTATCTAGGATGAAGTGAGATGTCAGGCTTATCTTAGTTGATACTGAATCAAATATATCAGGAGGACTAAATAAAAAGTTAGCTTCATTCTAGACAAATTAATGGAGCTACATGTTCATTATGCTGGCTACCATTACACTTAGAAGTTAAAATCTGGTATCTTTTTAGTGTGAAATAGAAATTAAACAATGCTAACTGCTGAAAATTTCATAGATCAGTGATGATGTCTTCTTTTGTGATTAATCCATCTTGAATCCATTGTGATATTATAGATTCTGAGAATTTACGTCACCTTTAACTATCCTTTTTTCTCTTTGCTTTTGACTACTAATTCCATGTTGGACTGGTTTTAAAACATGTTGGGTAAATTTTAGAGATCAAAATTCTTCTTTGTACATATTACGATGTTCCTTTTCTCATTTATCAAGTATTTGCCTTGATGTTTAGCTCAAAATGTTATATAGTTCTATCAAGTTTCTAATCTATGAGCTACGGCATTATATTCATTAATTATTTCTCATATCCTCCCATTCAATGCAGGCTTGTTGTAGACAGTGTATCAGAGTTAGTAGACTATTGGATAACATTTAATGAGCCCCATGTCTTCTGTATGCTTACGTATTGTGCCGGAACTTGGCCTGGAGGTCATCCTGATATGCTGGAGGCTGCTACCTCTGCACTTCCAACTGGTGTTTTCCAGCAGGCCATGCATTGGATGTCTATTGCACACTCAAAGGCATATGATTACATCCATGAATTAAGGTGAATGTTTCTCAAAGAAGATTCAGAATTTGTTGCAAGTTTTTATTAAGTATATGTCAGAGATTAGCGGGTGAAGGTTAAATTCGGTTGGACATTCAACCATGTTCTTATGATATTCGTACTCTTTTCTGGATTATCTACATTAGTCATTAGCTTATGATTAATAGCTTCAGGCTACGCCCATCTGTCCGATTCCTTGGCTGCCAGATCTTTCTAGTGTACCCAATTTTTTTACAGGCTGAACATTCGAAGTTGATCGCTTAGTTGCTTTTTAATTTTATGACTATTTTTCTGAACTAAACTGACATTTTGGCAGTAACCCGTTAAATCCAATAGTCGGTGTAGCACATCATGTGTCATTTATGCGACCTTATGGTCTGTTTGATGTTGCTGCTGTTTCATTGGCAAATTCATTGACTCTCTTCCCATACATTGATGGGATATCTGACAAGCTGGATTTTATAGGCATAAACTACTATGGGCAGGTTTGCTTTATTAGCCTTGATAATGCACTGTATATTATATCTGCATATACTCACATGACAATTCCTACATTTGTTGCAGGAAGTGGTTTCTGGTGCTGGTCTGAAGCTGGTGGAAAATGATGAGTACAGTGAATCTGGTCGCGGGGTATATCCTGATGGCTTATATCGGATGTTGCTTCAGTTCCATGAAAGATACAAACATCTAAATGTCCCCTTCATAATTAGTGAAAATGGGGTTTCGGATGAGACAGATTTGATCCGCCAGCCATATCTCTTGGAGCATTTGCTTGCTATTCATGCAGCCATGATCATGGTTTTGATTCTGAAATTTTTAGTTGCTTATGATTTAAGTTATTCTTTTATGAATACTGATTATGTGTTGGACCTTCTCATAATTGTTTGACAGGGTGTGCCGGTGCTTGGTTACCTGTTCTGGACTATCTCTGATAACTGGGAGTGGGCTGATGGATATGGTCCCAAGTTTGGACTTGTTGCAGTTGACCGGACAAATAATCTTGCACGGATTCCCCGTCCTTCTTACCATCTATTTTCTAAAGTTCGAACTTTTGCTGTTTGTTTTTCTTTGTCCATATTTGCTTTGTCTAATTTTGGGTGACACTTTCGTTGGGCTCTTGATTGCAGATTGTTAATACCGGTAAAATTATGCGTGAAGATCGTGAAGCAGTATGGGATGAACTCCAAAGAGCTGCTAAAGAGAAGAAAACAAGGCCATTTTATCGTTCGGTGGACAAACATGGTCTAATGTATGCAGGTAATATTGAGACTAACAATCCGTGTTTTTGTTGATTTTTGGGCCTGTGTGATTCTTCTGGATTTTACTTGATTGGTCTATTTTTTAACCACATCTATTTTTTATGGTATCGATCATCCTAGTTTTACTCCTGTATCTACATGTAAGCGTTCTTGCATTTCATTTCCGTACCACATAGCAAAGCTCACTGGGAAATACTTAATACTATGAGGGTTGGGAAATACAAGACCGACGAAGTGCAGTTGATTGGTCTATTTTTTAACCACATCCATTTTATTATGCTATCAAACATCCGAGTTTTACTCCTGTATCTATACAAGCGTTCTTGCATTTCACTTCTGTTTCACATAGCAAAGCTCTTTTACTGTGGAACTCTATACCAATAATTCAGTCACTTAAATTTATGGTAATTGTATCAGCAACATGCGAAATTTTGGAATATCCCTAGTACTTGTTTTGACAGCTTGAATTCTAACTGACAACGATTTATTAGATAGCAAATTTGAATTTAATTTGAAACTGCTGGTTTATACAGGTGGACTTGATGAGCCTCTACAGCGACCTTATATTGAACGAGATTGGCGGTTTGGGCATTATCAGATGGATGGACTCCAGGATTACTTAAGCCGCTTCTTAAGATTCACTATTCGTTCATTCTCCCTTAAAAGGCAAAGAAAATCTACAAAGAAGAATGCCAAGTTAGTTCTTCAGCCTCTTGAACTCAGCAGTTGACTACTTGTCTATTTATCTTGTCACAAATTCTTATATTTTGAGTGATGAGCACTTACAATTTCAATATTACACCAGATACATCACAGTGTAAGTTCCATGATGTCTGTAATATTGTACTCCTAATTCCTAACTATTATGATCCCTTCTTGTAAGCTTATATGCCTCTTTTTTATGAAGAAGTCAAAATGAATATTCAAAGTGGAGGATACTTTAAATGGAATTTCGTGCATAGTAACTGATCTTTCCAGAGATGCTCAAATAATGCATATCCATGACTGATCCATGTAATCCACCCTCCAATCAACTAATTAAAAGATAAGATAATAAAAGATAAATGTCTGATTAACCAAAATACTTGTTCAGAATAAAAAGACAGCCAACAGATAACAAAAAGATGATATCATAGTAGTCTACTAAAATATCAACTTTAAATAAAAAGAACACAATATTATTAAAAGATAAAAGCAAAATAGAATGTGTGGATTCTCCTTGGGCAAATTGCGGCTGTGGTGCCTCTGCTTTCTTTCTCATTTGCTCTTTTGCTTCCTATTGCCTTCACTGCCGCTCTTTGACCATTTTGCCCCTTAAAGTACTATCCTTGATTTCTTCACCCATTCCAATGCGAAAATCCATCCAAAATAAGATAAACTACCTATATGATGCTAAAATGACATGTAAAATGATATGCAAAAGTCTATAAAATCCTCACTTAACGCCCCTAACCCTAACGTTCCATGCCAAAATATTGCAATCCATAACCCCCATAGGAAACATAGAGAAGGGAAAGAAGAAGAACCATGGCTACACCTGGTCAGGGGGAGCCTTAGTGAGCACAGGCCCCCCAAACTTGGCTTCTTGCGACCCTACCACAGCTTTCTCCTGAGCAACGTTTGCATGATTTTTGGACTGGTAGTGAGGAACTGTCCTAGGTTTAGGCGGGAGAGAACGCCCCTGACGACCTCCATTTGTGATATTTTTACTTGCCTTGGTAGGAGCTTCATCATTAGCTCGATGTCGTTTTAATGGACAAGCAAGTCGCATGGTTTTAGGCACAGGTGACGACGAACATACCACTTTGTTAGATGGTTCAGCCATGATAGAAGCAGCCTGCTGGGATCCTAGCACTATCTTCGAACCTTCCTTAATAAAATTTGCAAACGGTAAGGAAACTTCATTATTTGTTGTCTCCTTCAAAACAGAAACGTCATTATTTGCTGCATCCTTCAAAACGGTAACTGCGTTAGCTGCACCTGAGAACTCCTTATTTGGTGCCACCTTCAATACAGAACCAGCAGTAGTAGGGGTAGCAACCAAAACAGAAGCTTCCTTACGCAGCTCAACATCAAGACCTTGCCTCTTATTTTCAATTTTGTTCCCCATTTTACTCTTAACAGTTAAATAATCACCATGAATACGAGAATCATCAATTTTTGCCAAATCTGTAGTTATACCTTGAGAGCGTGCTGAAACCGCGACATTAACAAGTTTAAGGTTGCTACCACCACTCATGTTGGGTTCTTCTGGCACATGTTCTTTATACCTTTGGTCACCCCCATCTGATGCACTTATAGAAGAGCAATTCGACCCCAAGTGTCCATAACACCCACACTTGCCACAGATGATATGGTCACCTTCATATTTAACTTCAATTTCTTGTTCCCGAAACAGAACCTTGTGAAAAACTGGTTTACTAAGATCAATCTCAACGCAAACCCTAGCAAACCTCCCACTCGAGGCCTGCAAATTAAAACTATCAAGCATGACTGGTTTACCTATAGCAGCTGCCACGGCCAACAAGAAATTCTCCTTAAGCAAAGCTACGTTCGGACTGCTAAACCTAATCCATACCAAGGACTTGGCAATAATTGAAGAGGACGAAACAAAATCTAAATCCCATTGAGTAATAGCAAGATAATGATCAAAAATCATCCAAGGACCCCCTCGTATCACCTTTTCCCGGTCATCTTTGTTATCAAACTTAATAACAAAGAAACCATAATCAATATCAAATATTTCAAAGCCACCAGAGAGCTCCCACAGGGTTTGCAATCTCTCTCGCATAAACTTGTAGTGCAAATTGTAACCCAGCAACTGCACAATGATAGCATCTTTCCAAGGTGCACTAAGCTCATCAATCACAGAATCTGCCACAATCAATCTCGGGTGAAGATGATTACCCTGCTCAAACTCAATATGAGCTAGGTTATGTGCGATAAGATCTACCGTAGAACGTCCACCAGTAGAAGACCTACCAACAACCATGTGGCGAAAAGAAGGTCGTGGAGATTGTCCTCCATCAAAGACGGGAAGTTCATCCATCAGTATGGTTCAGTGTATCTAAACCAAATAATTTGTTTCGTATTGTGAACAAATTTTACCCGTATATATAGACTTTTTTAATTATATAAAATATCTATAAAATAAATTTTATTGTTAAATCTTAACTCATCATCATTTCTGTAATTAATGTTTTCTTTTGGATTTATCATCAACTCTTTACCAAAATAAAAACATTATTATTAACTAATTTTATTTATATAATATATTAAATACAATACCCGTGCGTTGTACAAATTTATCCACATATTTTTTAACATTATATAAATTATTTATAGTTTAAATAAATTAATAAATAAATATTAAATTATTTTTTATTTATAAAATAAAATAAATAAAAATAATGGTGTTATTTCAACTAATAATTTTTGTCTTTTAGAGTTATTTTCTGGTAAATAACTAATATAACTCAGTTTTAATAATTAATATTTAATAATTAGCATTGAAGTAATTTTAACAATTGAATAATTCATTTATTTAATAATATGAAAATTTATTAAGTGAATTTGAAATAATTTAAATTATGTAATTAGTTTTTAATATCATCAAATAAGTTATATGAGCATTTTTGTACTTTTTATCAATAATAAATTAATTTTAACTTTTAGAATTAAAATAAGTTATAATTCCACAAATTTAAAATTATTCAACTTTGTTCATAGCTATTTACCTTTGTTATGTTTCCTCAAGTCATTTTTACTAATATATAATAGATCAAAAAATATATTTAAAGATTTTTCTTCAAATAATATACACATACGTTATAGTTAAAAGTAAATACCTTATAGCGGTTTTTTTTTTTAATTTTAAAAATATCTTGTCTAAATTGTATTTGAATAAATATTTTATTATTATTAATTAATTGTAATTAATAATATTTTTTCCATATAAAAATATTACCTAATAAACCGTTTATACTTAATAGTATCTTATGTATATTAATACATTTTAAGAGACTTAAATAACTATAATATAATATAATATACATACATATACATATATATATATATATATATATATATATATATATATATATATTATGTAAATTATTTTATAAAGCACGACGGAACATTATAGTTAATTTTAAATAACATACATAATCATTAATTTAAAATAATTTCTAAAATATATATTTACAAAAGGGATTTAACCATTGACTAAAATCAATATTTAATATTTATTTTATATAAAATTTATTACTTTGTAAATTTTAATTTTTTTCCAACTTGAGGTCAATGATTAATATTGTAACTACTTCTTATATTTAATTTTTATGTATAAGAAGTTTTACAATTAATATATAAATAATAATGAAAATGATAATAAATAAGCTTATAAATGTTATTATTTAATGTATATAGTTGAATAACTTTTGATATTACAATTTTTTTAAATTTAATTTTATTAGTAAATATATTTATTACAAATGAAATTTTTTATTGCTTAATGTATTTAATGCAAAAGTTCAAGTCTCTTTTATTTATATATACTAGTTGGATTAACTCGTGCAAGGCACGAGTAACTTTGGATAAAGTAAAGTTAATGTGTGTGGAACGATTTATTTTTATAACTTCTTATACATGTTGTCAGGTCGACAACAGTGACCAATACCATCGCCATGAGAAATAACAACTTAAAGGTAAACGGTTGGCGACAATTTACGCTTCACTCACATGGGCAAGGATCGAAACCCCCTTCTGCATGGTCGAGGGACAAAGTTAGCTAATTACCACACCACATCTTGTGCTAAATTTAGATGATAATTTGTCATGTTGATTCTTTGATTTTTGATATATGAGTTTATCTAAATTACTCATGAGATTAATTATCATTTTATGTTACAATTTGTAAAATAAAAGACAAATAACAACATCCTACTTGTCATTATTTAACTCATCGATGATGAATGAGAAAGTATAATAGGAAATCACTCGGTACACAAAAAGGCAAATCACACGTTAAAATTAACGTTCTAACACATAGGAGTATAATATCAATCGTAATGCGATTTATAGAATATCAGTAAGCAGTGCCTTATGGAGTTATATCTCCAAAAACTTCTTCATACACAACATTATCTGTTGTGTTAGGAGGGAGGTCGCCATGATTTTCTATTAGTATCCTCAGTCCTTGTTTGCTCGTTACTCTTGACAAAGCAACATATAATAGTCCATGGGTGAAAAATCGCCTTGGAAGATATAATCCAACACACCCAAGTGTCTGTCCCTGCGGTTTATTGATTGTCATACCAAAACAAATGGATATAGGAAACTGAGTTCGCTGAAATTTGAATGGTAGGTTTGCATTACTTGTAGCTATTTTCATTCTAGGAATCAGTGCAATACGTCCAGCTTTAGTCCCTGTAAGTGTGACGCACTCAATGACATGATCTCCCATCCTCCTCACTCTCAGCTTTGACCCATTATACAATCTGTTTGATTGATCAATATTTCTGAGTAATATTACCGGGACGTTTTCCTTCAAACTCAACTTATGAGGAGGAAGCCCAGAACAGTTTATAGCATTCAAAACCTCGGGTGAAAATGCATCCAACTCACTTTCGACACTGACATCTTCTTTGCATATTTCATCAGAGCTTAAATAATCTCTTGGCAATCCCGGTACCTGTGACATCATGCTGTCATTGACATTTCCAACTAACTCAACAGTGTGGGCTAAAATAGCTCTATCCTTGAAGTAGTCTGATTTGGTCATATTCCGCAACAAATTCGGGTATGTGAAATTTACCAAGTCATCAAAAACGTTGTCAGTGTTTGGTATAAGGATTTCATCAGGTATTCGTAATTTCGATTCGCCATTAATTGGCTCTTCGACCTTACCATCACCTATAGCCAACAACCATTTTGAGAATTCTGCTATATCAAATGCATTTGAACTTGAAGATCCACGCATAAGTCTTATGTTCTTTGTCAGACAAAGAACCTGGCAAAAAGACCACAAATAGAAGAATTTAAAGTGGCACTGAGGACATCTTTCCTAGATCTCCATGGAATAACAGGCAAGATCTGTCTGAAATCACCGCCTAAGACAACGACCTTTCCTCCAAATGGTAACTAAGAGTCGTAGCCTGGGGTAAATCTCAAAATGTCTCTCAAGCACTTATCTAGAACTTCGTAACACCATTTGCTCATCATAGGAGCTTCATCCCAGATGATCAATTTAAAAATATTGTTAAGATTGCAAACATTTTATCCAGCTAAAATATTAAAAAAATGATTGCAACTAAATTATTTTGTTAATCCAACTAAAATCAACTAAAAAAATATTGTTAAGATTGCAAATATTTTCGTAATATTTGGTATTTGTCTAGAACTAAAATATTTTGTTAATCCAACTAAAATCAACTAAAAAAATATTGTTAAGCTTGCAAATATTTTTGTAATATTTGGTATTTGTCTAGAATTATTAAGAATGCAAACATTTAACATTTGGTTAAAAATTTGGTATTAATTAGATATGATTCGTTCCTTATTTAACATTTCTAATCAATATGAATATAAATTTTATTTAAAACATTAAAATATATTTTTTAAAAAAATCTTAAGATTGTATGTTAATTATTTCAATATTAAGAATTTGAAAATTGAAAATAAATTTAAAATATTTGGTATTCATAATAACTTTATGTATTCCTAATTTCCGATAGCCAGAAAATATGCAATGATGTGTTTTTCAACGAATTTCCACAGCACTACACAGCAGCAAGAGAATTAGATATTCATAAATACATATGGCTATTACTGTTTGCCAATCAAAATATAACATCCGCACTGTTTTTTTTTATGTCACCACTAACCATCTTACGTTCATCTATCTCACCGCTTGAGACCACGTTTTTCTCCTTTGCTGCACAATTGTTTGCAAATTTCTTGCAAATTCTGCACTATAATGGCATGAATGGGAGTTCCAATTCACCATTACGAAAATTGCCTTATTTTTATTTCGTAAAGATCTCATTACCATATTCACTCTGATCTCATTATAGTATATATTTCAACCATGTCCTGAGTCCCGCATTTTGTAATCACTCTGTGAAGAAACCCATGAAAGCAAAAACAGCTAGCGAGAGCCTGCAGGGTTTGCAGAACACACATAAAAAAAACTCATTCCCAAATTGAAAGGAAGAAGAAGAAGAAGAAAATGAACCGTACCTGCAAAACAACGTTGAGGAAACAATTGTTGCGGAGGTTGTGCAAACCTGGAACCAACAGCGGTTTCTCATTCTCCAAGCTGCTATTATTGCCTCTTGCTTTTGCAGAGGACCATAGCAAGGTTTTTGCTTTGCCATCTTTGAGTGCGAAGATCTCTAACGCACCAACTATGCTCCCCATGATGCTACCAACCGGTACCTGAGTATGACTCATCCAAGTGTGTGCCAAAAACCCAATTGATTTTGTGGCCAGTGAAAGTTTCAGTGACGACTCCTAGTACGCGTGTGGGTGGCGGAGAGTGGAACTGCACGGTGAGAAAGAGGCTGAGACGACGAAGGGATGGGACGGTGGTTGCGGAGGGTAGACCAATTTCTACCTTGGAGGCGGGTTTTGTTGCGACGGCTGTAAGGGATTTCGAGTCTCAGAGGCCACTCCGCCGCAGATATTATTTAATATTTAATATTTTTATTTTTATATAAATGATATTATTTTGTATGATTTTAATTTTTTTCCCAACTTGAGGTCAATAATTAATAATTAACTACTTGTATTTATTTTTTAGTTATATGTATAAGAAGTTTTACAATTAATGTATAAATAATAATGAAAATGACAATTGACAAATTTATAAATGTTATTATTTAATGTAAGTGGTTGAATAACTTTTGATATTACAAAATATTTCAGTTTTAATTTTCTTATTAGATATATTTATTACAAATGAAAATTTGTATTGTTTTGTGTATTTTAATATATATGTTGGAATATTTTTATTGATCGAGGAAATTTTGAAACCATGGAGGGCATTGTCTCATTAGGGGTAGCGGCAGCTAAGATATTGGTTGACGATATATCTAATGAGTACCGGCGGAGGAGAAGAACTGAAGTCAATATGGCCCGGGAAAGAATTGAAACTTACATCAGGTCATCACTAAGTATTGCCTTTGCCCAGACAAGTTCTTACTATCTGCCACTGGCTTTTCCCTTAGTAAAAGGAGATAGATAGACATAGTCTAGAGGTTTATGATGTTCTCGGAAAAGTAATATATAATAGATTGATTTGTTTTTTTTTTAAACATTATATCACGTAGGATTTTTAAGTAATATATAGGTTTTCTTTAATAGATTGAAATAAATAAATACATGAATTGGGTTTTTTTTTGAAAAAGTCAAAACTAATTTATTCCCAAAAACATCAATTATTTTGATGATTATTGTATTACTTAATAATTTAAAAAATTTCTATTATGTGTTTCAGAACTTCTATTTTAAAAAAATTAAAAATTAAAAAAAATCTTAAGATTGTATGTTAACTATTTCCCATTAAAATTTGGTTAAAAATTGATATTAATTAGTCATGATTTGTTCCTTATTTAATATTTGTAATAAATTTTATAAATATTAATTATTTAGGGAAAATATTTTTTAAAAAAATCTTAAGATTGTACGTTAACTATTTCCTATTAAATTTTAGTTAAAAAATTGATATTAATTAGTCATGATTTGTTCCTTATTTAATATTTGTAATAAATTTTATAAATATTAATTATTTAGGGTAGGGTCTCAAATTATTGTTAAGTAAATTTTTTATTCTCAAACTTTACTCATTATCAATTTTTTAATTAATGCTTTCTGATGGATTCATCATGAATGGTGTACCAAAATATAAACATTATTGTTAACTATTTTCATAATATAAAATTTAATTTATATATAATCAATTTTTAAGTTTTTTAATAATACAAGTTCTCATTAATTGATCTCACTAATTCTAAATTAATATTATCATGCCAACATGGGTTGGCGACTGTTAGGACCGGGTTTGAGCCTGTGGATTCAAATCCCTGTAGACATAAATTTGAAGTTGGTGGATATTTCTATTCAGAGTATAAGTTGGTGGACTTATACTCGTCCCCAAAAAGGTGATATGAGACGGTCCTCCCTAGCCAGAAATCCCCTATTCCAATGACACCATGTCTCGTAGATCTGGTGGGTACCTTGTTGGCCCAGGGATATAGGGTCTTTTTCAATTGGTGTGTTCTACCCATATCAAATATGAAACGTTTCTACTTTGGGGGAGTATTTGGGATGATACAAGTGAATCAATCCAAAGATGCAATGAATTTTGGAAACCAGCTGGATAAGGTTCCACTCCGTGATATGCATAATACACCACCTAGTGCTAAATGCTAAGTGCTAAGTGCTAAATGCTAATGCTTGTGTGGGTAAGGCGAACTACAAGTGTACCACAATTCTAAGTGCTCTCAAACCCCACTACTTACAACCACTACAAGGTTTATTTGGTGGGCATAAAAAGAAACAAATAATTTAATCATATATTCTATTGTAATTTATTGTTTGTTGTGTCCATAAAGATATAATAATAGAACATTATTTTTTATCTTATCATGTATATTATATGTAAATGTAAATGATGATAATTTTCTGTTCCATTTTTTGCTATCATCCTAAATTAAAATTATTTCAATATTCATATCTTTTTGTAAATTATGATACATTAATTTACAAATTAAAAATATGAATTTTAATAATATATAATTTTTATTATTTATCAATTGCTAGTTGTTACTACCCACTTAAAAATATTTTCTACTAATATAAATTTCATTAAAAAATGGATTAATTTATAAATGGTAAAAATATCAGTTTTATATAATAAAAAATACTTATATAAATTTTTTTCAAAGCACCAAACATATAATAAAAGATAAACTAATTATTCACTAAATATTACTTAATTATATTTATTTATTTATTAATAGTAAATGTAGGTTAATTTTCTCTTATCACCTACTATTACATAAAACTATTTCTATACTTATATATTTTTTATAATTAATACATAGGCTAATTTTTAAAAATTAAGTATTTTTAATGATATTCTTAAATGTAATTAATTTTAGTTAATTTTATTACATAGAATCATTAATAAAAATGGAAATAATTAATTTTAATTAATTAATTACTTTTAACAATATTAATTTATAAAAAAAAATTAATTATCACCTAAAATTCATTATTAGTATAAATTTATTAGTGTTTTAAAAATATTAATTTAGAAAAGATAAATTTTAAAAGTTATGATGTAAAAACTAACTTTAATAAATTAATTAGTTTTCTAATAATATTATTTTAGATTGAAATAACTTTTAAAAAATATCATGTACAAAAAATAATTATAATAAAATAATTATTTTTTAAAAAGGTAAGTTTAGGAAAAATTTAAAAATATTACGTACATAAATTAATTACTTTTTAAAAAGTATCGATTTAGAAAATTAATTTTAAAAAATGTTATGTAATAATTTAATTTTAAAACATTACTTTTTTAAAATACTCCCTCCGTTCCAAATTATAAGGACTTGTTCAGACAATCGCGCTTATTAAGAAAACATGTTATAAGCTAATTAATATATTGGTTTTGTTATTTTTTGTACAAATCTTCCATATATGCCCCTACGTTAGTATTTGATATATCAAATGTTGGTTGGGAAACATGAAAGAGAAGTAATGATTTAGAAAATTAATTTTAAAAAATGTTATGTAATAATTTAATTTTAAAACATTACTTTTTTAAAATACTCCCTCCGTTCCAAATTATAAGGACTTGTTCAGACAATCACGCTTATTAAGAAAACATGTTATAAGCTAATTAATATATTGGTTTTGTTATTTTTTGTACAAATCTTCCATATATGCCCGTATGTTAGTATTGGATATATCAAATGTTGGTTGGGAAACCTGAAAGAGAAGTAATTAGTAGAGGTGATAATTAAAATTTTGGAATTGAAAATATAATGAATGCAAGGGGTAAAAAAGGAAAAGCTTATTGTTAATTTCTGAAATTTAGAAGGGGTCTTATAATTTGAGACACCAAGTTTGTCTCTAAAGGGTCTTATAATTTAGTACGGAGGGAGAATAATTTTAAAAATGTTATACAAAAAAATATTATAATAAATTAGTTATTTTTAAAAATATATTAGTTTAGGAAACAAAAATTTGAAACAAATTATGTACATAAGTTAATTATAATAAATGAATTATTTTTAAAGTATTATTTTACAAATTAATTTAGAAAAATATCATGTACACAAATCAGTTTAATAAAATTATTCATTTTTAAAAATCTTAATTACCAAAATATAAATTTTAACAAATATTATGTGTTTTTTATTCAAAAAGAAATTCCATTCATTTCTAATTATTTATATCATATCCTATTATTATCTAGCTCACGAACACAACATATGATATGATTTTCCAAGTGCTCAAAGCCACTACTTACAAGCAATATATATAAGAACTAAATACAGTGTTTTGGCCAAAGATGTCAATTTTAGCTGCAAATATGAATGTTATTCTCTATGTCCAGTCCCTATGTTATTTTTTCTTAACTACTTCCTTCATTAAAGCATCTGGAATTAATGTTGGAAGAGGCTATGAATCTGATAGAATAATTGATCTTCCTGGGGTACCTTCAAGCCCCTCAGTCTCACACTTTTCAGGTTACATCACTGTCAATGAAGACCATGGGAGGGCCCTTTTCTACTGGTTTTTTGAAGCTCAATCTGAACCGTCCAATAAGCCTCTCCTTCTCTGGCTCAATGGAGGTCTGTGATTATCTATAATTGTACACTATTTCTCATATTATTATGCAGTTTTTCTGTACTGATATCATTTCATATCTTCTTTTGATTGGTTTGAATCTGAAGGACCTGGATGCTCTTCTATTGGATATGGTGCAGTTGTTGAGATAGGACCTCTTTTAGTCAACAAAAATGGTGAAGGACTATATTTCAACAATTATTCATGGAATCAAGGTTCATATATTCTTTCCATTTTTGGACTATATGGTGTATACTATTTGACTTATTTCTATTTTGCTTACTTGGGAATTTTTTGAAACTCTGCAGAAGCAAATTTGTTATTTGTGGAGTCCCCTGTTGGAGTTGGTTTTTCTTACACCAACACCTCTTCTGATCTCACCATATTAGAGGATAATTTTGTTGGTGAGTTTCTTTTGCAGATGATGAATTAAATCCATCTGATTTAATTTGTTTGATTAGTTAGAGTCACCATGTTTGACAAATTAGCTACTTGTATTAGCTGAAGATGCCTACAATTTCTTGGTGAATTGGCTTCAAAGATTCCCACAGTTCAAATCCAGGGACTTTTTTATATCAGGAGAAAGCTATGGTGGTTAGTGTTTAACTTCAGTTAAGCATGATGTCTTTCTACGTGTATGTTTGGATCAGCTTCTCTTTCCCCAGAATCAATTTTGTCACCCAGAAGCTATTCACAAAGTTTTTCCCCATAATTGATTTTGTAGAATCAATTACACAAGGATTTTACTAACCATGTTTCCCTTGTACACATTTTTCAGGACACTACATTCCTCAGCTAGCAGAGTTAATCTTTGATAGGAACAAAGAGAAAAATAAATACCCCTTTATTAATCTTAAAGGGTTCATTGTAAGTAAATCCTCTCTTACCAAGAGAAGGGTAAAATTAGAACCTTGCCTCATATACTTTATATCTCCAGGTAGGGAATCCAGAAACTGAAGATTACTATGACTATAAAGGCCTTCTGGAATATGCATGGAGCCATGCAGTTATATCAGATCAGTTATATGACAAAGCAAAACAAGTGTGTGATTTTAAACAATTTCAATGGTCTAATGAATGCAATCAGGCCATGAATGAAGTCTTCCAAGATTACTCAGAAATTGACATATACAACATTTACGCCCCGAAATGTCGTCTAAATAGCACATCCTCAGTAGCTAGTGAGGGCCTTGAATCACTTATAAAGGTAGATAAATTGAAGTAAAAATCTTGATATTCTGAATTATCAAGTATTGGTTGAATTTGAGGTGAAATTTTGTTCTTGCAGGGGAAAAATGATTATAGGATTAAGAGGATGAGAATATTTGGGGGCTATGACCCTTGTTTTTCCACATATGCAGAAAAATATTTCAATAGGGTAGATGTTCAATCATCTTTTCATGTAAATACTGAAAGAGGAAACACTAGTCTCACATGGCAGGTTTGCAAGTAAGCACTAGAATTTGATCCCTTTATTGATATGTCTATATTTTTTTCATGCTGAATATTGAATATTAATTATTTTGTTTCATTTCTCAGTGATTCCATATTGAGGACTTACAACTTCTCTGTTTTCTCTGTCCTACCCATCTACACTAAACTCATCAAGGGTGGGCTTAAAATATGGATTTACAGGTATTTCTTAATTAAGATTTATAGCTTCTAACCAAAAGAAACTCTATATCCTCATCATGTGCAGTCTGTGCAGTGGTTGCAACTTGCAAATTGATGTCCTTTACTTTACCGTGATTCACTTTTTGGAACCATCATTTTGATATCATGTGTGGCATTATTAATTAGGTGTTGTTTGTTTGTACTTTTGTGGTGCAGTGGAGATGCAGATGGCAGAGTACCAGTGATAGGGACAAGATACTGCATTGAGGCTCTTGGATTGCCTCTCAAATCCAGTTGGCGCTCTTGGTACTATGATAATCAGGTTCACCTCATTAACTTCTTGTGCTTCTTTTTTATACACGGTAAAGTCAAAATCACAAGTGGACGGTGTAAACTGTGTTAGAAACTAATTTCTTAGCCATATGTCTATGAACTAACTCAAACTAATTAGCATAATAGAATTAGTTTCTAACACTATTTACGTTCTATTAGACAATCACAAAAGTTAGGGAAAGTAGCTCATGTTCGGCATGTTTTGACTTATCGTAATTCTTCTATAATTGATGCTAAAAGTTAGAGTTGGAGAAACTTCTATAACCATATCAATTGGTTCAAAAATTAGTCATTGACATTTAATCATCTTTATAATATCATATCAGTATTCCTTATATATTATGAGTTAGTAGAGTTTGATTGAGAATGAATGAAACATTGCAGGTTGGAGGAAGGATAGTGGAGTATGAGGGTTTGACATATGTTACAGTGAGAGGAGCTGGTCATTTGGTGCCTCTGAACAAGCCCTCAGAGGCTCTTTCTCTTATTCATTCTTTCCTCACCGGTGACAACCTTCCTATTCGTCGCTGATTAGTCCTCTCCGTGCATACCGAGTCTTCGGTTTTCAGTATAGGGGTGACAAAATTATCCATGAGTCCATAGTTCAATATTACAGGAGTTGGAGTATCTAAGATTTACGCACATATTAGCAATTTTTCTCAAAAAGAACAAAGTCTGGTGTATCAATTTATTTAATAAATAATGATTTCAGGTATAAATAAATATCCATGAAATCAAAGTGCTAATTAGTTTCAAATAATTTTCACTATCAAACATTAATCATGTGTAGTATAATGCCAATGGTAAAAGTTTCTAGTGAGTTTCTGAAGGAAGTAGTGATGGAACCAGAAAAAAAATAAGTTAAAAAACAATTTGATACATATTAAACAAAATCAATATTCACCAATTGGAAGAGAGAATAATATAATTTTTTTAAAATGGAACAAATACAATTATTTGAACATTGTTCCATTATGGATTTTTTTTTGAAGCAACTTGGAGGCCCATTAAAATTATATTGGTCTGAAGTGAAGTTCTGCTTATATTGGTCCAAGGAACACTATTCTCGTCCCCGCACAATTTTTTCATTTGCTTCCAATTTTTTCTTCTGAAAATTTCAATGGATTTTGATAATTTCTAACTTTGATTTTAGAGGCAGTAAAATTTAGAACTAACCACAAAATATAGGTTATTTACAAAAAGAGTGTGATTTGTATAATAAATTATCAAACTAATGTAATGTGCATTTCAAAAGTTACTATTGAAGTGTAAGTCATTTTTTAAAGAATACAACTTGCCTCTTTGTAAAACTGCCACAAAATTGAGACATAAAAAATAAAAATTAACCGAAGTTAATGGTATTTAGAATTGAGAACTGTTAATAGTTTTCACTTATGCAAAGTTCTTAGAAATACGTTTTACTTATGCAAAAGTTATTTTTATTCATGGTGTCGCTAATATAACTATTAAAGTTAAAAAGTCTCTCGTAATAATACAATTCTTAAAAATTTAACTTTCAACTTAGGGTTCAAACAATCACTTTTAACCATGTTATTGACACCCGTTGGTTATTTACCTTTTCCAATGTATAAACATTTGGGTGGATTCTCCCACGATCACCACCACGGCCAGACATACCTGGAACATTATAAATCATTTACAAAGGTTTATGGATTACATACCAGCATAACGTAACCGTGAGCCTTGCACTCGTCAAACTTATTACTTAATGCCATGCAAAAGAAAGGCACACAATTCTCTTCCAACAAGATTACGTGATGAATTTGAAAAGGACAATAAGCATTCTTACGCATATTCTTTATCAACCAAACATTGCTTAGCATATTCTTTTTCTGCTACCTCATCTTATACAAAGGTTCTCTATAATTTTTTATCCAATACACAGACAATTAAATCATTACAGAAGAATATACAAAGTGCATTCATGCTGTAGCAGAAAAGAACTAAATTTCGGTAAAGCTAGTTCTCCCGAAAATATTTTTTTCATACACAAAACTCAAACTCTAAATATTGTTTAAGAGAAATAAATCATGTATCACATGGTTTCTATAGCTTTCTATAAATAGTAATGTTTGATCCACACTCCAAATACACTTACATCTAGTAAATTAGTGAAGAAATGAGAGAACAATTAAGAATATAATAGATGATTGTAATTAAAACATAAGAGAGAAATAGGAAAAGAAGTAAGCGGAAATAAAATGGAAGACAGGGTGAAATCGGACTGAAACAATACCCTTGTATAAAATACAAACAATTCAATCATTATTCATTAAAGAAAGTATATACAAAGTGCATTTCATCAGCATAATCTGATGAATAATCCATCCATTATATACAGTTACTATTTTTTTGCACTAATTAATCAAAGCTTAATCATCCTCCACCACTTCTCTTCCTTTGCTTCTTCTTCTTCTTTTTCCTTCCCCTGCTTCCCTGATTTGAAAAAAGACAGAGGAAAAGACATGGACAATCCAAGCAGAGACTTGAAAGTGATTACAGGTCCCTCTTGAGAACCCTTGTTCACATAAATCTCAGTCAAGGTGAACCAAATGAAGAAGTCTCTTGCTCTGACCCCAGTGAGATTCTTAATCTTGTTTGGCTCCACATATGCAGTGACAATTGAATCATAGCAAACAAGTATGTTGTCAAACCTGTGCTCCTTCTTCTTGTCAAGCTTGAGCCAAACAAAGCCTATTTCTTTCACATACCCGCATTCTTCAATGTCCTCTATGCTTAACAATCCATCTGGGAGACCAATTTCTGCAAGCAACAAAGAGAACTTCTCCCTGCAAACTTGGTCCCCATGATACACCTCTGCTTTGGCCTTCAACTCCTCTGTTATTAACAGAGTCATTGCTATTTACTAGCTTGTGCTTTGATGCCTATAAATGAATATGAAGGAGCTCTATGTTTATTGGAGAAGGTTTTGGCATAGGGCAATGGATAAATTTTAAGGCCTTCTTCAATTTGGCCGAATTGAGCTTTTATAATGCCTCAAATATATGGGACCAAGCAAGAGAGGGTATTTGGTGTCACTATTATTGTTTTATGTTGGGGCCAAATAATATGCTTTTTTTTTACTTTAGTATTTTTCACTCTACTTTCTATGTATTTTCTTCCTCTCTTTTAATTACATCACACATCACATTTATTAACTTTTCTTTTTTCTTTTTATCTCTTATCTCCACTTCATTTCCACTTAAAATGAAGTGTCAACAAAACATTTTTCCGTAAAAATATAACTATTCACGTCTCATTTACCCAACAGATTAAACTTTTGAAATACTTGATTTATAAAATAGTATCAAAGTATCTATGACCAAACAGTCTAGATATCAATCCTTGTTGCCTCCATTATTCTAATAAAAAAAAATTAAATTTCAACATATTGATAATCGCGTCTGTGTTTTATCCACAGTCCAAACTTAAGTGGACTCTTGCGCAATAGAGCATGTTAAAAATATAATCACTCATGTATCTTTTACCCCCAGACTTAACTTTTTAAGATAATTAATTCATGACAACCCTTATCATAAAATATTGGTCATGATGACAATGATATATAACATTTTGAAGATAGAAGGAATTAATGGAATATGATTATGTAGCAGATTGCAAGTAGGATCTGGCTATAGCACCATTTCCTCCTTTAGGCAAGAAGCCACCAGGGACATGTTCATCACCTGAACCATACACAATCCTCAAAATTTCCTCTGGAGTCCTTGGATATGAAAGTGAATAGAAGTTAGCACCAAGCACTTGATCTACAATTTTCCCCTCAGCAGCTTTCTTTCCTAGATTATTCCTTAACAATGAAAGCCTGTGTGTGAACTCTGACACAGTCCATTGATATGGTGTCACTTGCAAGTTCCTACGTTCATATAGCAATGCTCGAATCACCGCATCTTGCCCAGATTCTACTCCCAAAAGCCCAGCAACAAGCTGCAGTATATACATACATACATATAACTTAATCAAAATATATAATACGAAGAAAAACCTGGTTCACAAGTTAGAAAGATATGTGTACAAATTGAGGCGAGTTTGAGCCCTTACACTTCTGGATGCTGGATTTTGCAACTTTGGGTTGGCCCCAACATATCCAGTAAGGCCAACATAAGGAATGAGGTAAGATGCAAGTAGGTAGTTGATAGAACTGGCATAAGGGTCAAAAGGTGGGTTCAGAGGTTTCTCAAAGGCACTGTTTACAACCTCAGCAAATGACTCCTTGCTTATGTTTAGCAATGGCCTAGGAAACCCCTTCACTGTTTTCAATATGGCCCTGTAATAATCAAGATACATCAAAGTTTATTTTATAAGTCTCCTTTGCATTTCAAGAATCTTATCCATAAACCACCATCTATCTATTGTTGTTTTTATTTTTTTCTATCCTTAAAATGAGGTGATGGTCAGGTTCAATCAAACCGGGAAGATTCATCTTCTGGTGCGTTGGCTATTACAGTGAGGTTTTTTCTTGTACAGAAAACTCGATTTCGAAACATTGTTTAAGGGGAATCAAACATATACTTTTGAACCAACCGCATATTACTAAACCATCAAGTATTGGTTGTTTTGCTTGAAGTGAGATATCAAATTCATTATAAAAGAAAAATTAAATCATCAATTAAAAAACTCATTGTTTTTCTAGGAAGATAAGAGAGTACCTCAAATGTCCAACTTCCTGAAAAGCAAATTGCAAGATGATATCCTTTAGGACAGGATCCAAATAGGCAGATTTGCCTCCAATAGGAGGGGGTCCTCCTTGGGCTAATTTTGGATCAACAGAATCTAATCCCAAACCTGTAGCACCATACAAGAAGAACTCAGCTTCCAAAAATTCCAAGTTCAGAGGAAATTCTAGGAGATCAATATCTCCAATATCCTCATATAAACAAAATATTGGGATGGAGAGGGAAAGGACTAGGGAGGTTAGCAGGAAGAAAATGGAGGAGGAGTGCAGTGACATGTTTACTTTAGAATCACTTTTCTATGTGATGACAATTGTGGCTTTCATTGCTCATTCACCTATGCAAGTATATATAGGGATCGAAATCACATGTTTCATCTATATTAATTTTGAAAAAATAAAATATTTAAAAAAATATATGAACAAAATTAATTATAATAATTAGTTTTAAAATATTAGATTACAATTTGTTTTTGAAAATCTTAATTTAGATTATTCTATTAATTTTAATTTTTTACATTTCCATAAATGAGTTTATGTTTTAAAATAACTAAAAATAAATTAATTTATATTAATTAGCCTATTATATTTTGTGAAGGGATCCTATTTTAATTAAAATTATGTAGTTAATCAATTGGTTTTAACTTAGTCTTGACCATTGATAAGGATTAAAAGTTAATTAAATTCAAAAAATATTATTAAAATTATATTTTTTCTAAAGTTCTTAATATTTAAATTATAAATTATTATATAAGTAGAGTAATAATTTTAAATAATAGGAGATGATGATAGAAAACTAGTCTATATTTATTATTAATAAATCAATATTTATAAGTGAGTAGTAGCAAGTGATAATGAAAATTTTATAATTTTACATGAGTAAATTCAATATTTTCATCATTAGTAAACTAGTTCTTTTTTTAATTAGCAATAAGAACTAATAATTAATAATAACCAATTATTAAAATTAATATTTTTATATTTATAATTAATATTATTATAAATTATATAACATATAAATATTGAAACAAATTAATTTGGGGTTAGGATACTGAAAAATAATATATAACTGTTATCCTATAATGTCAGGATAAGTTATAACTCAGCCCCTCATGATAACATTTATACACAATAGATAGGATAAGATAAGGGACAAGATAATGTAATCATATCCTGCTGACGCAACAAACAACAGATTACAATCATATCATGTGTCTCTGCTTATTCTATCCATCAGACGTATAATATGTATTCAATGTTGTAATATATTTGAATGTTATAATAAATACTTAAAAATTAATGTTTATTAATGCACCTAATGAAACTAATGTTTATTGTTCTTTAAAAATATATTATATTATAAATATATCAATATTAAAATATTAAATTCAAAAATACATTTATCATTACGTTAGAAATCAATGATAACTTGATAAAAATAAAATAATATATTAAACTATTTAGTGACCATATTGAAATTAATCATATGTTTAATCTATATATATAAAAGTAAAATTGGTTTCAGCATAATATAAATGATACATTTTAGTCTTCCTCTTGTAAAAAAAATGATACATTTTAATTATGTACTCACTAAATTAATCTTTATTATTATATTTTAAGTCAAACCCCATAAATAATTAATTATTACTATTCCATGTTATATCTATTCAATTTAGTAATATATTTTGAATGTTATAATAACTAATTATAAAATTTCTTGAAATTTAAAATCTCAGATACTCTAAAATAGTTATATTAGGTTTAATTTATATTAATGGTCAAAGCTTTTTATTTTGACTATAAAAATAATGACATTTACCATGTAAAACTATTAGTAGTAGAAAGAAAAATGTTATTGCATCGTAAATACAGAAGTGGAATAAATACTAGATTGATTTTCACTTTTTGAAACCTTAAAATCATTCCTAAAGGGTGAATTCAACATAGGGATTGAAAATAATCACATGTTTTTTATTGATACTGAGATCATGATGAATTGATGATTGGGTTGAGGGACAAAAATGATATACAGGCTTAAACCACCAATATTGTTAGTTGAAATGGATTCATGAAATGATTCCATCAGATTTCCTGTGAAGCCAACTAATAAGCAGATCACTTAGCAAATCTTGGTCATGACTTTAAATCTCTTTGTTCTGGTTTGGATTCTGCATAGGGGTGGGAATAGACCAGCCGCCGACAGGGGCCTATGGCCTGACCTGCTTAAAGCTTGGTTTGGCCTGTTTAATATAAATGCTAGGCTCATGCTTTTTAAAAAACCTATTTAGCTAAATAGACCAGACTTAGACTTAGAAAAAAGCTTATTAAGCCTATCAGGCCGGCCTGTTTATTAACATCTTAATTTAATATATTAGTTTAATAAAATATACAAACAAATCAAAATATTAAATTCAATTTACATCCATCGAACCTGTCACCAGTTTTGGTATTTGTAGAAAATTTAATTTTACCTTTTTGAAACTTGTCGATTGACAAACATGGTTGGCCTATTTAGATGTAGGTTTGTTGGCCTGCTTAGATGTTGGCCTGTTTAGATGTAGGCTTGTTGGCCTATTTAAAGGCCTTATTCGAAAATAGGCCTATAAATAGGTTTCAGGTCAGGCTTTTAAAAAGGCCAGACCCAAGCAAAATAAAAAGTCTATGATAGACCACAGGCCAGACTTAAGCCTTAAATTTTTTAAATAAGTCAGGCCTATTTACGCAAAGTCTGGCCTAGCCTAACCTATTCTCACCCCTACCTGCATCACTTTTTGTTTTCTTAGAGATGATATTGTAAGGGTGTCTAACCCGAGTAATTATCATGTATTTTATTGTGATGCACCGTGACATTCAATCATACTATGCTACATTTTTTGAAATTTACTATGCTACATTAAAAAAACAATTACATTTATTTTTAATTTTAATTAAAATAAAATTACATTTTCTAATTTAGTGAAAATCAATTGGGTGTCGTTTACAAATTTTGCAATAATTCAAAATTATTTAATACATAATGATATATGTATAGTTAATCTCACATATACTTTTGGGTTATAAAAACTAAAAAGTAATGAAAAAAAAATTAATCTAGAGGCAGTATGGCTACCACAAAATTGAGTTTGGTGAGGATACAAAAGTTAAGAATGGCACGCACTAGCTATTTGACATAATGTTCAATGGCATTACAAGTAAATACTATTTTACAACACTGACAAAAAGAATAAGGTTGCATAATTAAAAACTAGGCATGACCCCTCTTCTTATCTATACAACTTTTAACTCTCTAATATTGTAGCCAATAGCCTATAAGAATGATCACTCTTCCTTCTGCAAAAAAGACTTACATCTCTCGGTAAAGATTTAGCTTGCCAAACCAATTGTAGCAGTTGCAGTTTTCTTCTGTGTCCATTGGAAACTGGCATAGAAGCTTGTACCATCATATACTATACATGTCTAAATTCTCAAACCTGCAAGTTTTTGAGTATTTAGATAGGTGCATGATGCTATAAGATGCAAATTTAAAATTCTCTTTAAACTGTTGTACATAAGTCGACTGCATTTCATTTATGAAAAGCATAAATGTATGAAAAGCGCATCTGCGCATGTCCATGTACATGTCAGATGTTTGTATTTGAATGGATCAAGTACCTACTCCCGGAGAACCCTAGATTTTTTTTCCAGAAGTAAGGATGTATAAATGACTCAGACCATATCAAGCTAGAGTAATAGCACTCACCCACATTTGAGGTATCCTAAGGAAGACAAAGGACAGAGAATATAAAACAACTGAGAGTGTAGTTGCTGTAATAAAGTTGGATGTAAGACGCTTGTTATCTTTGCTGGGCACAAATGCCACTTTCAGTGTATTGGTCAGTTCAAAGAGCCTATAGGAAATCTGCAGGCAAGTAGATGTTAAATCAGAATAAAATCAACATAAAAAATCTCAATCCATCTATGCTGTTGTTTACTTACCGCAACATATATGGACGTAGTAAGCATGAAGTTCAACATTGGGTAGTCTGGGATCAGGGAAAGCAACAATTTGGGTTGACCATCTGGAACACCTGACCTGAAATCAACCAATGACAGAGAAACAAACAATTAATATTTCTGATAGAAAACAGAGAAATAATTATACACATACACAAGTTGCATCAGGCATGCAACACAAAACCTTTTGTGCATGTAATTATGCACGGCCGTATGTTAAGCCTTTTCCCCATTTGACATTTACTAAGGTCTAAGAAATTTCTTAACTGAAGCTGAGTTTCGATAAGTGAAATTTCTTTAAGTCCTCATGGTCGTGGTAATCGCAAAACAGTCTAAAATCCTCATTACCCATTACTATTCTAGAGCATTATTTGTTGCTATGATGTCACTAAAATCTCATAATTTTATGCTATGAAATTATTATAACTGAAATTATTTATTAGTTATATATAAAAAACTAGAAAATTGTGTTTTTAGATATTCAAAGTTAAATCCCAAAGAAAAAAATAGGATTTGAAAGTTACATGTTTAACATTGAAAGGTGTAACCAAAGGAGTCAATGAATCTAGGCATCTATGACGCCATGCCAAACATGTGAATCTGACATGCCTAAACAACTTGTATCCAGGCATTTCACAGCTAGGCATCTAAGTTGGCAGCAAACACTCCCATTAACTCCAATTAGGATTAGGATGAACACGTATGATATCTAGTAAAGCACCGGTAAATGCTAAAAGCAAGAAATCAGCTTCTGATTACCTTAACCAGATATGGATCTGAGAGATGTAAGTCTCCAGTGTAACCTTCCCAAGCCATCTAGCAGAAAGTGGAAGCATTGGAAAATTAGTTCATAAACTAACAACCTTAAACAAAGTAAAAGTAAGCTACCATTATGCATCACATAGATACTTGACAGCATTCAGTATAAATAAGCCCATTAAATATGAATGCATATTGGTTCGTGTTTTTGAGTATGAGGAAGAAATGGAGCAGAAGCAGAGAGAGATGAATAAGAGTTGTAGTTTACAAAGACAACTTACGCAAAGAGAGTCAATGAATAGCTACGAAGACTTTGTGTAACATTTCGCAAACATATGTAAACCCTGCTTAATAAAACAGTTGCACATTAATAACTAGAAAGGTCTCGAATAGCTCAAGGGCCCAGAAAATGAAGGAAAAATGGACATACGTTATGGGAATCCACGAGGTGTAAGGATGGTATTTGTTGTAAGTGAGCTTGTCTAGCTTGTATATGTACTCAAACCAGAAATAACCCACCTAGAAATTAACAATTGGTCAGCGCCACAAAAATAATGCAATTTGAAGTTGTACCAATACAATAATACTGCTAGAAATATATAATACCACAGAACATATCAGCACAACAGTAGCTTTTATTGATATTCTGCGCTTGATTTCTGTTTCCTCCAATTTCTCCATCCATCGTTCAACCTATTAATACCTTGTAATAGTTACTAAAGTACTAAACTCAGGAAAAAGAACGGAAAGAAAGGAAGATATACAAAAATCAGATAGTTCTCCCACTTCAGAATTATCACTCGATCAGAGTGGGGATGGAGGTAAATGTTAGATTTGTCTTAAATTATTTCAAAAAAAAAAAAAAACTTACAGTTGGATGATAATAAGCATAAATCATTCCAATTATCCATATGTAGCGGTCAAGCCCTGAGCGAAAGTGCCATTCATGCAAGCGGGGAAGTTGCGATTTGGAAGGATTAGGATCCGTATAACCTGAGTTCAAAGGAACATTACAGTCAGCATGATCTGCTGTGCTTTCATGAGGGTAGCCAAACATCATAAATGTTACTAACCGAGCATGAATGTAAATGGACTCCAAACCCATTCAAAGACTCCAGGTACCTCCCATACTAAGATAACAACCAAGAAGCAAGCAATGAATTTTACAGCAATGACTGATCCAACCTCATTGTACTTGTTGAATATACCAAGTGCCCCATAAACCATAAGTGTGAAAAGAGTGTGCATGGGACAGATGTAGTATAACATGTAACTGTTGTTAAGTACAATACAACAGAACAATACCAAGAAATTAAGCCGCCACATCATCTGCTCAACCAGAAAAAGTATGGAAGATGATAAAGTTAGTAGTAATACAGACCAAAGTTGAAAAAGCAACCTTCTATAGTTTTAGGAAATGGCATACCTGAGCAAATCTTACTAGACTAAAATCTTTGCGAATGTAATAATATGAGAAGTTCCCAAATCCAGTCATCCAGACATATGCAGCAATGAACAAACGAATTGCATTGTAGAATTCAGATGCAGCAAAGTAATGGTACATCAAAAACAAAACCTGTGACAATATCGAATGGTAGAAATATGGAAAATTAGATTTTGAAGAATTTACAATATCAAATTGAGCACCACAAGAGTTGAATAATCAGAAGATCTGTGAAAAAGTATAGACCAAAACTGAATTGTGCATCCTATGTAGTAAATTTATCAATTCTGGATCTGAACTAGCATAATTTAGAAGTTGCACAGAAAGTATTTCCATCATAAATGATAAGAGACCACTTCAGTCTTCAGTAATATGAATTGAAAAAGTGACAAACCTGCATCCAGCCTTTCCATTCTTCAGTCTGGTGCCGATTTAAGTAAAGTATGGATTTCCCAGAAAATGGTGACTTGTCATTATGTATCTTGAAGGATGTTATAGCTGAAACTATGATGAGGAGAAAATAGAGAAATAGGAAGAGATCTCTATTGTAACTCTGCAAAGACAGACAATTGTCCACCAAAAAAGTCACATCAGTAATGCATGATAGCTATATGAAAAACCACGTTTTTCATAGGCATACTAATGTTTTCATGGATGAAGCACACACAATTTGGAAGACTAAATTTTGCTAGCCTATGACCATTAGTGTTGGGTACTTGCCGTTCAATAGTTTCTCAGGCAACTCTTCCACAGAAATGGTTCAATGTTCCTTGGCATTTTTCCAAATTTCAAATGGACCACCCGATATTTCAAAACCATTAAAGTTGGGGGGAGGTCTGTGAAGGTTTTTTAAAAATGGTGGGCTTACGAAAAATCAGGGAAATACAGTAAGACTGGAGTGTTTCTCTCCAATACTTCTTCCACTGATCTCCACTTTTCAGGTAATTATGTTTTATTTTCTTCATTCTGCTATCTGTTTCCTTATGAATTCAACAAATGGATATCCAATAATTAGGAGTATTTTCATATTATTCCAATATGTACTATATTTTACCCCCTTGTAACTGTTTGAAAACCAAATATTGGAAAACCATATGAAAGTGTCTATCAAATGTGGCTACACAAATGACAGAAACATGGAGTACTACAACAAAAGATACAATTATGTTGAACTTGAAACACCATGAAGATAACAGTTCAAAACAAGCTAAAATGTCATGGGCCATGGCACAATACTCTGAATCTGAAGTGACTATCCAATCTCAAGATTAGTGGCAAGCATAAAAGGAAGTAACACAATGAAATTATTAACCTTCTTGGATGAGCCAAAGAAATCAGTGCGGTCGCACAAATAAAAGTACCCCAAAAGGAGACCAAATTCAGATCTGTAACATCAAAAGAGTGAAGGAAACAGACATGAACAGTTTGATCCACGTATACAAATATATTTTTCTCTTATCATAAGATTCACTTACATTGCTCTAAGTGTCAAACGGTTTTCAATAAGGAAACATTCATCCATCGAAAGGAATCTGAAGAAGGCCAAGAGCCCCGAGTATTAGTTTAAGCAAAGACAGAAGTATAAAACCACAATTTAAGCAAGCAAAAGCCAGAACTAGATGAACTACAAACCGGATAATTGGTGATGAGGCAGTTAAGCCTCGAGCCTTTGGGGATGCTGGCTGTTGAGCTCCTCCCTCTAATAAAACTTCTTTGTCTTCATCTTTAACGACATCACTGCGCACTTCAACTAAGTTGATGTCCGAGTGCCTACTAGAAGAGACAATAACTTCCATAAGGAATAGAAACAACAAATTCTTACTTTTCTTTACTCCCTTTTCACACATTAGGAAAAAGTAAAGTAATAATCCTGGTAGAACCTTCCAACAAGATATTTCTCTCCCTAAATACTTAAACTCAACCATTTAGTGCATCTTCGACAATCCTTCTTTAATTGACTCTAAAGCCAAAATCAATTCTGCCAAAAAGCTTCTAGATACCAAAATTGATTCTGATGAAAGAGGAACTGATCCATATATGCTATTAATTGCAAATGTTAATAAACGGATAATACAGCAACTATGACAATTAATCTCCAAAGTCGTAGACGCTCACACATTCTACTCAACCAGCGCGCTATGTAAGAATTATCGATCGAACTTACAGTTTGGATGAGACAGAGTTTTTGCGATACTCCAAAATCTCGGAAGATATCCACGCCACAATGACCGGAACGATCCCGAGCAAGAACGAGACCTGCAAGCATCGGAAAATGAAAATTAAGAGAAAAAAAACAAGAAGAAATCTCACACACTCGGAATTTCACAGAACGGAGTAAGTAGAAGCGGTGAGAAAGCAGAGTGATCGGTGCAAGATCGATCTGAGTGCGGAAGAAGCTTGATTCGAACCTGACCGGGAGTAACTGGACCGAAGAAATGCATTTCGAATTCGAATCAGAGGAACTGAGGCAGCAGCATTCGGAGAAGAGAGCGATTTGACGAGATCTGGTAGGATTTGCGAAAATGTGAGTGAATTGAATAACTAAATTCTTGTGTAAGGAAAGTGCTTCTTGCTAGTGGAGTGTAGAACGCGTCTTGGAGAAGGTGATTGCAGAAACCAAGCTTCCAGCATTGAATGCATAGCCGACACTTCAATTTAGTTTCTTACTATTTCAAAGCTTAATTTGGTTTCGGTGAAAAAATTAATGGGGAAGGATAACCGAATACAACTTTTTTTAACGGTATTAGTGTTAGTGTAATTTTATAATTTATATATATGAGTAATTATCAAATTAGTTCATTTTTTTACATACTTCTATAGCAATGTAACACATGTTTAAGATATGATTTATAGTTCTATCACTTTTGTTCTTCTATTGCTTGCGCTCCCTAGATGTAAAGAGCTTGTTTGGAGGATCATTTTGGAATAGTTACGGTGCGTCATTGTTTACGGTTTCGCGGCATCGATATATATGATTTGTGCCTCCCTTTGTGGAAGTATGAAGAAACTATTGGTCATGCTTTTTTGCGATGTGTTCATGTCCAGATGCTGTGGTTTGGCTCTGCGCTTGGTTTTCGGTTCAGGTCAGATTATGCCACTTCCTTTACTTTTACTTTTTTCTTGCTGCAATTCATCGAGGATGTGGATGATGAGGTGCTCGCTTTGTTCTTCACTTTGTTATATTGTATCGTCGTGGAGCACCGAAACAATGTCGTTTTTTCAAGAGTTGCAGCCTGATGTGTCATGGTCTATCCAGGGATCTTCATGATTGCTTGCCTATTCTGATTTGCGTTTTGTTTCTCCTATGACTGACCAGACTTTGGCTTCCTGGCAGCATCCTATGGATGAGGATAAAAGTGAATTTGACATAATTAACACTTTTGATGTGGGGTTTGGTTTCATTTCCCGTGACCATGAGGGTGAGGTTCTTGCTGCAACTACAACTTTCCCTTTCCAAGTGCTTTCTCCATTGATAGCGAAGGCTCTTTGCCTCCATTAGGCTCTTTCTCTGGCTATGGGTTTACGTTCCCAATCAGTTTGTTTTGAGACTGACTGCTTACGGTTGTACAAGACATGGAGGAAGGCCAAGTGCAGATCATTGTATGTTTACGTTTTAATTAAGGATTTTCATTTGCTTGCTTGCTTATGATTTTGCTTTTATCGTTATTTCTTTTGTTCGTAGAAGCGGCAATAGTGTTGCAGGTTTCTTGGCAAAGAATTTTTTTCTCTAAGAACTTGGTTTGGATTGAGAAGGTTACATCGCAATAAAAGTGTATCTGGACATGAATTGTATTAATCAACGAGAAGAAACACGTCTTAAATTTGGGAAATTCACCAATTTGGAGTCTAAAACAAAATTGTGTCAAAAGTAACACTGACAATATAAAAATAGTAATGAGATTGCTACTCCTAAACAATTCAATCAAATAGCTTGAACCTTGAAAAGAACAAACTGAAACTCTAGACAACATCATCTGATATTCTTCTTTTGAAAATAAATGGTTTTTGAAGCTGAGAGCAACATCATCTGCTTGGCACCTAATTGATTTTTGGAGGTCCATTGTGGTAATGTTGTTGTTTGATTTTCGAATGAGGGATAGCACATGCCTTCACTACTGATAGGCCGCCTCATAATCTCGTTTTAATTATTTTTACTTTTATAACATAATCAAATCTTTTTTTGTTGTATATTTTTCAACCAACGAGATATATATTTTTCTTTAGCGATCAAATCTTAAAATTATATTAAGATAAAATATATATATTTTTTCACCTAAAATTTTGCAACTGAGCGAATTTGAGGCGGAATTAAAGAACCAGGAAAAGCACAAATTCACTAAAAGAATTAGATTCCTTCAAAGTGAAGAAAGGTGGATTTGCTTAGTGAATTCTTACTAGACTGATTATTTTAGCGTCTCTCAGGATCGACGTTAATGGCCACTAAACCGATGCTAATTCAACGTTTTTTATCAATTTTCAGAGTGCGTTTGTTTCAAATTTTTTTCTTTACAAAATATTTTTTTTATTAAAAGATCTTTTTTTCTTAACTTTTAAGATGTTTGTTCAAGTTTTTTTAGAAAACCATTTACAATGAATTTTTTTTTGAAAAACTACTTTAATTAATTTATTGGAAAAATCTATTATGATAGATGAAAGAGAAGATTAAAAAAGTGATGTTGATTAGTGTACCCTAACACAAATCAACTTATGATTTTCTTAAAAATCCCTAAAATATAATCTATTTTTTAGATAGTCAAAAATTATTAAAAAGGTATATTGAGTCTAAAGGGACCTAAAGATAATAAGCTCTTGATTTTATTAACACCCTCAACTCTTCAAATTTATAAACCACACCCTCCTTGTTTCATTTAAAAATGCTAAAAATAAGAGGGGGGGGGGGGGAGAATGAGCTACATGTAGATTTATCACTGGACACATCATTCCTGTATCATAAGCTTTGGGTATCATAGAACTCGCCTTTGAATATTTTGACAACTAATGTGTTACAGAACGAATTTCCCTTATGTTGTCGTTATGTTTGTTAAAATAAAAAGCCGAAACACGCTAAGTGAAGTGTTTGTTTAATCTGAAAACTAAGTGTGTGTTTAGTTTTGAATATAAACCGGTTAGCACACACTATAAGGTGCATTTCCCATTTTCCTAAGAACTCCACGTGAAAGAGGCTTCTTTGTACTATTCAAAGAACACCGCTTCACGTTCTTATACAAATGTAGCCCAAGTCATTGATAAAGATTAGAAATTAATTTGGAGAGGTTTAATGTCGTTTATCTTCATAAACTTATTCAGATTATAACAAACGAAACATGTGTAAAGGGTTTCAACCCCACCTCCCCATGAAAACCAAATTGTTACCAGCCATTCTATTTTAATTTAATAATAAACAGCACGACTTAACTTGTTGTCAAACTTAACAAACCAGAAGTAAAATACCCCATATATTTTCAGCAAAGTAAGGAGAAAAAACATATTTTCAATTCATAGTAGACCAATATATATGGACACAAGAAAGGGGAAATTCACTTGTTGGGTGCCTCAAAGAATTCTACCCCTCTTACATATCCATCATTCACAAACGACAAGTCCAGTAGACATAAAGCACCACATTGTAATAAAAAAACCATGTAATAAAACCAGAGGAAATTTACCAACAATTTAAGGGCATCAGAAATAGTAATAATGCATGAAGATATACCGACCTACAAAGTAGGTCAAATATAAAATTCCCAGTACGCAATATCTGTTCTACCACAGGTTTCATTCAACCCACTAATATTAACTATGCACCAACAAGACAAAATTAGTAAACCTAATAATGTTGCAACATAATAATACAGGACAGCATGAAACAATTTCATGGAGCTACTGATCCTTTCTCTGAAATGTATTCAAAGGACAGTTGGTGACATATTGACCTATGGTTGACTGCTAAGTCTTCAAGCAAATAATGGACCCAACTCTATCGCTTAGAGGGTCTCTCATCATCTTCTCCTCCGTCATCGTCATCTGAATCATCTTTACTTGACCTCTTCCTCTTTGGTGGAACCTCAGGCTTCTCATCGTCGTCGCCATCACCTTCATCTTCCTCCTCACCATTCTCCTCCGGTTCAAAATCACTAGACTCTTCCTCCTCTTCAGCATTGCCTAAAGGGCGGACAAGGTATTCTGTCCCCAAATCCTCCTAAAACATTGTATGTATAAGAGTAACTCAAAAGCTAAAAACATATTGAAATAGAATTATGCTTGCAGATATTGACAATACAACAATGAAGCAACACAATAGAATTATACTTGATTGTGTTCCATTGATTCTCAAACCCACAAAATCATAAGCCTGAACTGAATTGCTGAAAAAGTAAATAAAAAACTATGCCAATAAAGGACCTGGTCCATTATAAATGCAAATCCCATGTGAAAAGAGTTGTATCTTACTCCACGATCCAAATGGTTGCCATCACAAGAAGAATCATCAAGCAAATCATAATATAATCGAAGGAATTACAAAACATCAAACAATAATGCGTGCTAATGAATTGAGCAATTCTGGATGTTAAACATGAAGTAGAACAAAGCTTCTCAGATTTCCAAAATCCTCATGAGGTTTAAAAGTGCGCAATCGATTAATAATTACGAAAATTTGTAATATGGAATCTTTTGTGGTAACAGAGATTTGAGGATGATCTAAGATCTAAACTCTCCTCTCTGGTCTCTCTTTTTTACATGCTGATGCATATAATGTTAACAAAAAACAAAAAACTATGTACGACTGAATATATAAAAGGGAAAAGGACACGCCACAGAGGAAAGGTCAAGCTCCGTCACAATAGGAAGGAAAAAGTTGTAATATGACCAAGAAAATAAAGTTTCAAGCACAGGTTCTGTAACCTAATTTTCTGAAAATTAAACAAATAAATAAAATAGCAGAGAAATCTGCAAGGTCTAACAAATAATAATACATGGTTTTACATGAAGAAGCTAGAAAATAATCCTTAGCAAATAACAGATTGAAAAATAAAAACCAATTCACAGAAAAATCAAACGAGACAAGGAAATTGATGAATCAATCCAGAATCCAGATTTTCGAACACACTAAAACAGTAAAAATTTCAACAAATTAGGGATTTGATAAATCGAATACAAGGCAATTACCTCTCCGTCGTGCTCCTCATCTTCGTCGTCGTCGTCGTCCTCATCATCATCGTCGTCATCATCGTCATCATCATCGTCGTCAGGATCACCACCGCGCGCTCCGCTACCTGCTCCTGCTTCTTCTTCATCTTCGTCGTCGTCACCGCCAACGGCAGGAGCGTCATCGTCATCGTCATCTTCATCGTCTTCCTCCTCAACTTCATCGTCGTCCTCATCGTCATCTTCATCATCGTCTTCTCCGTCGTCTACTTCATCCTCAGAGACTTCATACTCTTCTTCTTCATCCTTGTTCAGAGCGATGACCTCGTTTTCCTCCACGTGCTCCTTCAACTCCTCCGCGAGCTTCATCTTGACAGCGATCTCAACACAGATTTCGAAATTCCTTGTTCCGGCACGGAGGAGAAAAATCGATCGGGAATCGAGAACAGGAGAATAGAGAAGACAGCGAAGTTACCAGCCTCATCCTTCGTTTCTCCAGTCGCTCTGCAGAGACGATCTGAACCGTTGAAACACAACTCGCTCGCGGATCGATGACGTGGTATTCAATCGGACGGTCATAGTTTAGGTCTTTGTATTTCAGTGAAGAGAGTGTGATTACGCCTTGCGGCGCCAGTTACACATATTTTCTCAGTCACGTGCGTCACGTGCTGGAGCTAGGGGTGAATCAAGAGCTAGGGTTTTCGTTTCGGGCTCGTTGATGACCCGGCCCATATCTGTCCAAATCAATTAAATTTCTTTCTGGTTGTTTTATAATAATAATAATTCTAAGAAATAATAATAATTGAAGTTAAATTCATTTCCAATATTATGCGCTTAAATTAAAAGGTGATTTTTAATAAGATGCATTTGAGAGTATTTTTTATCACAAGAGATTGCTTGAGGCTCGAATTAGGGAGTTGTAACTTAAGTTGGAATATATGTACTCATTCTTTTCAAATATTCTTCACAGTTATCTTTAAAGCGAGCTTAACCTCACCCTTTATCAAGAGCAAATACTTTGGTATCAGAAGTTTAGGGAGCAACATGGTTCTTAAATATCTTAATTTGTTGTTGTTCAGCATACTTTGTATGAGGAAACACGGTAACTGGCTTCTTAACTAAGGTTGGCTCCTAATCCCAAGCTTTATTAGGAGGTTCTTTTAGGCATTTCGCATATGTTATTTGCTTATTATTCAGGTGCTTTAACTCATAGGAGTTATTTGTTTACATTTTCCTTCTTATACCCAAAAAAATTAGGGTTCTTTAGTTCAATTCAAACTCATCCATTTTAAGAAATGCATACGGGCAAATTTGTTAGAGTACGAACCTTTTAGTTTTGAAATGTTTTTGTTGATTTTTTCTTACAATGTCTTTTTTTCATTTTACTTTCAGACAAGGTGAGAGAAAAATGTTTTTATTAATTTTATTCATTTGCTCCCTCCCAAATAATCGTGAGATATTTTTATTGATTTATTCTTTACAACTTTTCTTTTCATATCACTTTTAAACAAAATGGCAGAAAGATACTTTTATTTTTAATTCATTTTTTCCCTACCATATAATCTAAATGGTAACTTTCGCTTTACTAAAATAGTGTGTCTATCATTTTATTTCATAATAAGAAGTAGTTCTAATTAAGAAGAAGCATTACTTCTTAATTTCAGAATCAATTCTATTGAAAAAAAGCCGATCTAAATATGTTGTAGGTGATATATAAGTGTAATGTAGAAAATGAACATTGTGTAATGTAGAAAATGAACATTGTCGTGTGATAGAAGTATAGAACTTTAACAAAAGTCAAGTCAATCCTTGACTAGTATGTATAGTGTTTCAAACTTCAATAATTTTAAGCTCATTTTTTAAGGAAAAAAGCACAAAAAATATTCAATAACAAAACATATTAAAATTTTTCATGAAATTTGAAGTTAGAGAAAGTTATTTGTTAGGATAATCACCACCGCATACCTAATAGATTAATGCAAGGGAAAAAAATAAAAAAAATGTTAATATATTTTCATGAAATTCGATTTAAGATTTTAATTTTAAAAGATGGATTTAATTTCTGAGGCTCTAAAATCATAATAAGTGGGTAGGCATTTTCAAACAAATATTTCTCGATACATACCACTCATGAATCGAACTCTGACTAAATGGTTAAAAAGTCCAATTTATTTGATTTAAATTTATGTATGGGTGCATAACCCTTTCAGTTAAGGTTCTTTGTGTCCAAAATCAAGCGGTGATTTTAATAAAGATGCGTTTCAGAGTATTTTTAATCATAAGAGATCGCTTTTGGCTTGGATTAGGGAGTTGAAATTGAAGTTGGGATATATGGACTCACCCTCTTTAAATGTTCTTCACAGTCATCTTTAGAGGGAGCTCAACCTCACCCTGCATCAAATGTAAATGTTTAGGTATCAAAAGTCTAGGGAGCAACTTGTTCCTGAAAAAGATCTTGGTATGTTGTTCTTCAGCATACTTGGTAGGGAGGAACGCAGCAGCTGACTTCCTAGCTAAGATATTTAATAGGAGGTTCCTTTAGGCATTTTATCTATTTTATTTGTTGATTATTCGGGTGCTTTAACCCTTAAGGGTTATTTGTTTACATTTCTTCTTATACCCAAAAAAAATTGGGTTTTTAGTTCATTTCTAACTCATTCGTTTTAAGAAATGCATACCAACAAATTCGTTAGAGCACGAACCTTTTAGTTTTGAGATATTTTTATTGATTAATTCTTATATTATTCTTTTTCATTTTACTTTCGAACAAGATGAGAGAAAGATATTTTTATTTTTAATTCATTTTTCCCTGCCAAAAAATCTTGAGATATTTTTATTGATTAATTCTTATAATTTTCTTTTTTAATATCGTTCCCCTCCCCTTGGCGGCGCCGGTATTCTGGCCGGCGGCCAAACTCCTTCGTGTCGCCTCCCCTTGGTGGCGCCGGTCTTCTGGCTCGCGGTGCTCGCTCAGCTTCTCTTCGGTGTCAATTCCAGCGGCGCGATCTGCTTCTCTATCTCCTGTTCGCGTTTGTTGCTCGCGTTCACTGCTTCGTGTCTATTGCTGCTGCTGTTTTTCAGGGCCTCGTGTATCGCTGAATAAGGTGATGTTCGAGATCCTTCCAGCTTTCTCGACCTGATTGTTGATTCTGCCCGCATCAACCCCTGTTTTGCTTGATTTGCTTGCTTTTCGAGATCCTTGCTACGTCTGCTTCTCGCGGTCTCTGCTTTGCGGCTGCTACTGCTGTTTTTTCAGGGATTCTTGGACGTGGTGGTCCTCTATTTGTGTGAAGGTCAGGCCTTATCGACCATCTATTGACCTTGTCCCAGCGCCCTGTTTTGCCATGGATCCCCCCTGCTCTGTCTTGGGCTCTCCAACTCTTGGTGGCCCGGCGGCCGGGAATGGCGTTTCTGGGCTTGGGCTGGCGATTGATAGTGATGAGGCGGAAGAGGCGGAGCCGGCGGATGGTCTGAATGGGTCGCGTGCTCCAGTGGTCGTTGCGGAGGACGTTAGGGGTTTCGTTTCTCGGAGTGGTGTTTCGACCCTCTTCATTGATGGTATCGAGGAGTCAATTGGCTATCATCATATCCGCGGTCTGTTCTCGCTTTTTGGCAGGATATTGAACGTGTTCGTCCAATGGAAACGCAAAGTGGGTCGGCGCTTCCGTTTTGGTTTTGTGCGGTTTTTCTCTAAGCATCAGGCTATCTCTGCTATGGGCGCTCTAGATGGCCTCAAGGTGGGCGGGGCATCTTTGTCGGTGGTACCAGCAAGGTTTCCCAGGGACTCTTTGTCCGTTCCTGCGTCTAGTTCTTTGCGTGATGAGGGCCCGCCTATGGAGGGGTTTGTCTCTCGTAGGACCGTCGCTCATGGGAAGGTGGGGGGTGCTAGTCGTCTTAGGTCGTGGAAAGAGGCTCTTCTGGGGAACCTCTCCGATTCTGCTGATCGAGAGGTGGCACTGGTTTTGGATGCTTCCAAGGGGTGTTGCTATGGTGAAAGGATTCCGGACGCCCTTCTCTTTCCAGAAATTGGTCCCCTCCCGGGCTTCCTTTTTGAGAAGGTGGTTCCTTTTGCTTCTGAAGGCCCTTCCTGTGGGACCTCCTTTCTCTCGGCTTCGAGTTTTCGTGGGCCGGCGGAGAATGGTGGCCAGGAGGGGATGGTTCTGCAGACTCCTAGAAGACGAGGTCGTCCCAAGAAACTGAGGGGTATTGGCTGCTCTTTGGCGTCCTCAGTCACAGCAAGGGCTTTTGGTCTTGGGGTGAAGAGGGCTCGGGGCCGTCCCAGGAAAGAGGTTAGTGGCCGGGAGTTGAGCACTCCTGTCTTCTCCTCTCCTCCTAGCTCTCCTGTGGAGATCGAGGTGGGAGGTGCTTTATGCGAGGATACTCCTTCATCCTGCTTTCCGCCTGAGCCCTCAGTGCCTCCAGGTGTTTTGACGAGAGCTAGGCGAGCAGTTTTAATGGGAAAGCGGGTGGGTGTTGTTTTTGATTGTTCGGATGACGTGGCTATTAATCGGATGGTGGCCCAAATCATGGAACGAAAAGTGTAATAGGAGGGTTCCTTCTTCGCAGGGGTTTTTGTTTGGGGCAATCGTCTTGTGGCTTTTTTAGGTGTTCCTTATGGTTGGGTTATTGTATCTTCTTTTGTGTCCTGAGGCGGTGTTGCTGCCCCTCTCTAGTTTTTTTCTAGAGGCCTGTTTTAGAGGCGGAAGGGCAGCTCCCCCTCTTGTGGCGGTGGCCTTTTTGGTGTTTGTAAAGCTTTCATGAATATATCCTTCTTCTTTTGAAATTTTTTTTTTTTACTTTCAAACAAGATGAGAGAAAGATATTTTAATGTTTAATTCATTTTTTCCCTGACAAATAATTTATTTTTCCAAGTTATGCCAACAACCGGTAGCTATGAGTAGGGCTGAGAATAGGCCAGACCGCCGACAGGGGCCTATGGCCTGACCTGTTTAAAGCCTGGCCTGTTTAATATAAAAGGCTAGGCTCAGACTTTTTAAAAAGTCTATTAAGCTAAATAGATCAGGCTTAGGTTTATAAAAAAGCCTATTAAGCCTATCAAGCCGGCCTATTTATTAACATCTTAATTTAATATATTAATTTAATAAAATATAAAAAAAATCAAAATATTAAATTAAATTTACATACATCCAACTTGTCACCAGTTTTAGTATTTGCAGAAAAATTAATTTTACCTTTTTGAAACTTGTCGATTGAAAAACATGGTTGGCCTATTTAGATGTAAACTTGTTGGCCTGCTTAGATGTTAGCTTGTTTAGATGTAGGCTAGTTGGCCTATTTAAAGGCCTTATTCGAAAATAGACCTATAAATAGGTTTCAGGCCAGGCCAGACTTTTAAAAATGTCAGGCCCAAGCAAAATAAAAAGCCTATGATAGGCCACAGGCCAGACTTAGGCCTTAAATTTTTTAAATAGGTCAAACCTATTTACGCAAAACCTAGTCTGGCCTAGCCTATTCCCACCCCTAGCTACGAGACTAATATTCGAGGCTCTGAAAAGTTAACTATTTACCAATTGTGCCACATTGGTGCCAAATAATCTAAATGGTAACTTTCACTTTACATTCTTATGTAGTCAACAACTTAACATTTTACTAAAATATTGTGTCTATCATTTTATTCCATAGATGTAATTCTTAGAAGCACTTATGAGTAGTTTCTTAATTTATGAATCAATTCTATTAGTAAAAAAAAAGCCGATGTAAACATGTAGGTGATATTTATCTAAACAAGTGTAATGTAGAAAATGAACATTGCCGTGTGATAGAAGTATAGAACTTTAACAAAAGTCAAGTCAATCCTTGATTTATACTGTGAATTTTGATATGTTCACATTTTTATTTCTTTTACATATTATTTTTACCTATTTTTCTTTTTTATATTTTTTCTTTATTTATGTTTTATCATATCACTTATAATGTCACTCATTTTTTTCTCTTTCATTCTTATATCTCTCTAAAAGTGAAGGTGTGTGAAGCCAACATTTTCCTTTATATACTATGTATAGTGGTTTGAATTTCAATAATTTAAAGCTGAATTTTGAAGGAAAAAAGTACAAATAATATTCAATAACAAAAAAATATTAATATATTTTCATGAAATTCGAACTCTTAGGAGGGACCAAGTTAATAACTGACAAGACAAAACAAAACAAAAATATTAATATATTTTCATGAAATTTGATTTAAGATTTTAATTTTAAAAGATGAATTTAATTTATATGCATTGAAAGTATAAAGAGTTTTACAAATTTATCCAATCATATCTCTCCATTTTTTATTTTAAAATTTTTATATTCAATATTAATTATGTAACAAATTAATGAATTCTTATTAAATAGCTGTATAAGCTTTCCAATGAAAAAAATAACTTGTATAATTTTTTTTAAGTATGTCAATGCATAATAATTAAAGTCTTCGAAGATTTGTGCTATTGAAGTTTTATTCATAATTATCAAATTCTTCAATCTTAACATTAAAATAAAAAGAAAGAAAGAATGGTAATAAAAAAAACATACAATTATAAACATATTAAAAATGATTCATAAACATATCTATCAATATAAATCCTTTGAAATTTAATCTCTTGCACAATCGTGACAGAACAAAGTAACTTTGTAAAGGGGGGGTAGCACTCCCAAACTAGGGAGGGATCAATGTGATTGACTTGAAGTCAATTCTTAAATTCTAACTGAAAAAAGTTATTTTCACATGAAACTCATCTCCACCTTAGTAACACAGTAAAAGAAAAGGAAAAATGTGTAATATGATACATAACGTGATAGAAAAATTAAGAAAAAATAAAAAAATGAGGTGAGTGGAATTAAGATGAAAATGAAAATAAAGCGTAGCGTGTATATCAAAGCTCGTTCCGACCATAATAATCATTAATCATTATGGGAAGGGAAATAGGGAATGCGTACCACTTCTGATCTTCAACCGTGGACGAAGACTTTAATTTTATTTAAAATTAAATATGGTTATAAAAGAAACATATCTGCGGCTTCTATGTATCCAGTATTTCTACTTCTACTTCACTCTATAATGGCTCTAATCATGTTTCTTCTGAGTGTTGTTTCACAAATACTAGTGTACGTGACCCCAGCTACAAATGCTCTTGCTTTGAGTTCAAATACTGATAAGCTTGCTTTGCTTTCATTGAAACAAAAGCTTACAAATGGAGACATGGATTCTCTGCCATCATGGAATGAGTCTCTTCATTTCTGTGAATGGCAGGGTGTTACATGCGGTCATCGCCACATGAGAGTCATTTCCCTGCATTTGGAAAATCAAGCCTTGGGTTACAGTGGTTCTCTTGGACCTGCCTTGGGAAATCTAACCTTCCTCAGAAACCTCAACGTTTCCAACCTCAACTTGCATGGTGAGATTCCCAGAGAAGTTGGTCGTTTGAAACGGTTGCGGCGACTTGACTTATCCAGTAACAATCTTCAGGGAGAGGTTCCTGTGGAGCTTACTAACTGCTCAAACCTTCAGGGAATTAGCTTACAGTACAATAAGCTAAGTGGAAAAGTTCCCTCATGGTTTGGATCTATGAGGCAGCTCACTGACTTGTTTCTTGGTGTCAACAATCTAGTTGATACTATCCCACCTTCCTTGGGAAATCTTTCATCACTCCAGAATCTAGTACTTGCTAGAAATGGTTTGGAAGGTAGTATACCTTATGATTTGGGTAGGTTGTCAAGTTTAAAAATGCTGAATCTTGGTTCAAACAGTTTATCAGGTATGGTTCCTCATTCTCTTTACAACCTTTCAAACATTCAAGATTTTATTCTAGCGGACAACCAACTACTTGGTCCTCTCCCATCAAATATACAACTTGCATTTCCCCATCTTCAACTTTTCTTGGTTGGAACGAACCACTTCACCGGAACTTTCCCGTCTTCCATATCCAACCTTACCGAATTGCAACAGCTTGACATTAGCTCAAATGCTTTAAATGGGCCAATACCTCATTTGGGAAGACTAAATAAACTTGAGAAGTTTAGCATTGGTTATAATAGTCTTGGGAGTAGAAGAGCTCAGGATTTGGATTTTCTTTACACATTAACCAACTGTACTAAACTCAAAATACTTCGTTTGGAAGAAAACAGATTTGGTGGTGTGTTGTCAAATCTTATTGGCAACTTTTCTACCCAACTCAGTCAGCTTGGCATGGATTTGAATCAAATTTCTGGAGTCATACCTGAAGAAATTGGAAAACTGGTACTTTTAACTTCCTTTACTATCACACATAATTTGCTTGAGGGAACAATTCCACATTCAATTGGAAAGCTTAAGAATCTGGTTAGATTGGCCTTGCAAGAAAACAATTTATCTGGTAACATTCCTCTTTTTATTGGAAACCTTACAAGGTTATCTGAAGTATATCTTCACACCAATAAATTTGAAGGAACCATTCCACCAACCCTTAGATACTGCACTCAGTTACGCTCACTTGGTCTTGCTGACAACCATCTAACTGGTGATATTCCTAATCAAACATTTGGCTATCTACAAGGTTTAGTAGAGCTTGACTTGTCCAACAACTCACTCACCGGTCTCCTTCCTTCGGATTTCGGTAACTTGAAGCTTCTTTCAATATTACATCTGCACGCAAACAAGTTGTCTGGTGAAATTCCTATGACATTGGGTGCTTGTTTGGCATTAACAGAGTTCGTGCTGGAGAGAAACTTTTTCCATGGAAGTATACCTTCGTTCTTAGGCTCTTTCAGATCGCTTGAAATCTTAGACTTTTTTGACAACAACTTCTCAAGCACAATACCCCATGAACTAGAAAATCTGGCATTGTTGAATATTTTGGACTTTTCTTTCAACAATCTCTATGGTGAGGTTCCCACAGGAGGGGTCTTCAATAACGTCACTGCAATTTCACTCCTAGGAAATAAGGATCTATGTGGTGGGATACCTCAACTAAATCTTCCTGCATGCTTGAGGCCACACATGAAGAAACACAAGAGGTCTCTTAAAAAGAAAGTTATCCTCATCATTGTAAGTGGTGGGGTTTTGATGTGTTTCATTGTGCTTATCAGTGTTTATCATCTTAGGAAAAAGCCCAGAAGGCTATCTTCTATGCCATCTCTACAACATAGGTACTTGAAGGTTTCTTATGGAGAGCTACATGAAGCAACCAATGGATTTTCTTCATCCAATTTATTAGGCATTGGAAGCTTCGGTTCTGTATACAAAGGATCTCTTCTCCATTTTGAAAGACCTGTTGCAATAAAGGTTCTCAATCTTGAAACACGCGGGGCATCAAAGAGCTTCACGGCAGAATGCGAATCTCTTGGAAAGCTGAAGCATAGGAATCTTCTCAATATCATCACTTGCTGTTCAAGCACTGATTATAATGGTGAAGATTTCAAGGCTATTGTTTTTGAGTTCATGCCTAATGGGAGCCTAGAAAGCATGTTGCACAACAATGAACAAGTGGAGTCTAGAAATCCAAGTCTCAACCTCACACAAATGTTGAACATTGCTCTTGATGTAGCTCATGCATTGGATTATCTTCACCATGATCCAGAGCTAGCTGTAGTACATTGTGACATAAAGCCGAGCAATGTTCTTCTAGACGATGACATTGTTGCCCACTTGGGAGACTTTGGGTTAGCAAGGCTCCTTCATGAGACCACAAGGAACTCTAATAGACTTCAAGTAAGCTCCTCTATAATCAAAGGAACCATTGGATATATTCCCCCAGGTAAAGTGATTTCTACTAGAAATTAGAATCAAATTCATTACTCTCAATAGGGTTTATTTTTGTCTAAAGAATTTTCATTTTCTTGGATAGAGTATGGAGAGGGTGGTCCTGTATCAGCACAAGGAGATATCTACAGCTATGGAATTCTTCTGTTGGAGATGGTGACAGGAAAGAAACCAACAAGTAGCGTGTTTTGTGAGGGTCTAAGCATTCACAAGCTGTGCATGATGGCAATACCAGAAAGAATCAACGAGATAGTGGAGCCAAACTTGCTTATCCCATTTGTTGAAGAACATAGAGGGGTGGTTAGGGAGTGTCTAGTGTGGTTTGTTATGATTGGAGTTGCATGTTCTGCAGAATTACCTGATCAACGAATGACCATAGCAGATGTTATAGTGAAGTTGCATGCAATAAAAAAGAAATTGCTCTGCCCTCGCTAGGTATCATCCATTCATGTGTTCATCTAGAAGATGGATTTGCCTTGTGTATGTGACTAGTTTTGATTCTAGCATAATGATGTAACAATATCTATGGAATTACACACCAAACCGTCTCCTGAATAAAAATGGTAGCCATTCATTATTGTGTTAACTCGTCAAATTTGCTCTGCTTGCGATGCTCTGTTACTTCTTCCTCTTCTTTGGTTGCACTCTTTGATTTTGAAATATTCGCCATATTCATCGCCTTCTCCGTTGTCGTCCTCGTCGTCATCATCAATCACGATAACCTCGTTTTTCTTCTCATTCCTCACCTTTTTGACATCATAATATAACCTCCTTCTTTTTCCCGTTCCCGTTCGCGTTCACCGTCTCCTCTACCTTCATCTTCAAATTCAAATAGCTGAACAATCTTTTATCTCCGCAAGGTTTCTAAATGGAAAATAACTTAGTTATATAAGAATCAAAAGGCTTCAAAAGCTATGGTTTTATTTTTATGGGTTAATAGTTTATTAGATCCCTATAGTTGCATCAAAATTTGTCTTTGGTCCCTCACCGGAAAAAAGTTTGCAATAGGTCCATGTAGCTGCACAAAGTTTGCTATAAGTTCCTACCGGAGACCGGAGCTCCGGTGAATGTATATGTGGCAGGGTGACTGTATAAATGAAGATGATGTGAAATTTATGTTTTTAATGGGAGAACAGGTCAGAAAAATATAAAACATTAAATCATAAATTAATACTTCATTAATCCCAAATCCCTAAACTAACACTCCATTAACTCAAAATCTCTAAATTCCTAAATCATTGTTCTTCATCATCATCCTTCATCTTCACCCCCTTTCTTTCTCCCAATCTCAAATTCTTCCACATCAAAAATCAAGAAGCAAGGCAAAAATCAAACTCAACGCCTTCCTCTTCATGCTCCCTCATGCTCTCTTCTTCTTCCTTCTTTCTTTTTTCCTGTTTCTTTGCTCTCTGCTCTATGCTTTCTGTTTCGTTGCTCTTTGTGCTCGAAGCTTTGCTCTCTTAGGTTCCACCATCACAGATTCGCATAAAATGTTTCTTTGTGAGATATTGATTATTGTTTTGCAGGGAGGAATAGTGAACTTGCGATTTCTGTGACATGAATTCGAAGTTGAAACACAAATTACTTGTTGAAATGACTTTTATATATATATATATATATATATATATATATATATATATATATATTGGATGTATCTAGTGAGAAAGCTCTTCTTATATGAGCATGGTGAGAATAAATCGTGGCCGTTAGATATAAAAATGAGTGGTCATGATTAAAAGAAATAAGTCACGTGACTTATTTAAAAAGTCACATGAGAAACCATGTGATTTATATATATATAAGTCATTGTTCTACTTCCTCTCTTCTTCTTCCTTCTTTCTTTTTTCCTGTTTTTGCTATGGTTCTCTTTTCTTTATTTCTTCTTCTTCCTTCTCTTCCTTACGTGCAAAATATGAAGAAGAAGGGGTTGGGTTTGATTTTTTCCTTGCTTCTTGATTTTTGAAGTGGAAGAATTTGAGATTGGAAGAAAGAAAGAGGGTGTTGGAACTTTGAGAGCATGAGAAACCAAGAAGATGAACAATAGTGAAGATGAAAGAGCAGGTGAAGATGAAGGAGGATGATGAAGAACAATAATTTAGGAATTTAGGAATTTTGGGATTTTGGGGTTAATGGAGTGTTAATTTAGGGATTTGGGATTAATGAAGGTTTAATTTAGTGATTTAGGGTTTTCTATTTTTCTGACCTCTTTTCCCATTAAAAACATAAATTCCACATTATCTTCATTTATACAGTCACCCTACCACATATGCACTCACCGGAGCTCCAGTTTATGGTAAGGACTTATAGCATACTTTGTGCAACTACAGGACTTATTGCAAACTTTTTTCCGGCTAGGGACCAAAGAAAAATTTTGGTGCAACTACAAGGACCTAATAAACCATTAACCCTATTTTTATTTTTGGGCTTGTTTATACATCCGGCCCATCTCTCTCTAGCTTTCATTTTTTCTTTTTTGTTGCTTTATAAATTTACAGAAAAATGTATATATTCATTTACATTGTTAACCTATCAAATTTCAAATTATAGGGAAAGCAGTTTTTTATTTAAATTTACTGATTGATTTGAAAAAAATTGAAATCTAATTGGTTGACGGCCGATGATGTAAAAAATCTTTACACCATTAGTGGATAAAATTTTAATTTATTAAATTATCCGCCTTTACTTTAGTTTTAAGAAACAGATATCAACTCCCTTTAAAAATAAAACAGCTATTAACTTGAATTAAACAGTTTATATGTAAGAAATAATAATTTCTGACTTAAAAATCGTAAGATACTTCTCATAAGAACTAATAGAGTTTTAAAAAATTATATTCCACACTTGGTTTTAATTGTGTACCAAGTTCATTATCCTTTCTAATTTTGTTGGAGAATATATATTATAGGTGAATTAATTTCATTTATTTTAGGTAATTGACAAGTAGAGCTGTTAATACGGGCCAGCCCGGCCCATATGGGCTGGCCCGTCACAGGTTGGGTTAGAGCAATCCGTTTTTAAACGAGTTAAGAAAATATGAACCCAACCCGACTCGCGGGCTGGCTCATTTTGACAGTAGAAAAATAAAAAAAATCTAAAAAAAAGGGAAATTCAATTAAAAAATGTTGAAGATATGGTGCAACTAGGGTTCCAGGACCCAGCGACGGCGGTGGTCTTCCAATTCCAAAGTTCAATTCGACTCACTTCGTCTGCAACTGCAAGAGTAGCGGAACTGGCGACGGAGCTACCAGGTGGGGAGACAGAATGAACGACGCGGCGACGATGGTGCAGCGAGGTGATGAAGGCGATGGCGACGTCAATGAACAGATGATGAGATGGAGAGGAGCGGAGCAAAATGCAAATCACCCCTGCCCAACAGCGATGGCGACGTCGATAAAGAGATTGAGAGCCGGAGAGGAGCAGAGCAAAATGCAAATCAACCCCAGCGGCGACAGCAACGTCGATGAAGAGATGGTGCAGCTAGGGTTCTAGTACCCAGCGGCGGCGACGACAGCCTTCCAATTCCAAAGTTCAATTCGACTCACTCTGCAAAATGCAAAACGGCCAAAACCCTACCCACTCTTTGCAGTTGTAGACTCGCTTTGACAGTACACTTAGTCACGAGACACACAACCCAACCCAAGAAGCAACAAAATTAGTCAATTTTTTTTCTAATTGCCCAACCCGCGGGTTGATTCGCTTGACCTACAAGCTAACCCGTTTAACCTGCGGGTTAAACGAGCCGAGCTGTTCTAACTCATATTTTAAACGGGTTGTGATTTAAGCAACCCAACCCGCCTATGGGCTGGGTTGGGCCGGGTTGGCCTGGGGGTTGGAACCCATATTGACAGCTCTATTGACAAGTGTTAGCCAGTTCAGGACAGGATGACGATCTCTCTTAATTTACCTATCACTTGACTAACACCTTATTCATTATATCATTTCATTTTAAATATACATAATATAAATTTTTAAATTTAAATATAAAAAATAATATCATATCATATCTGCTTTTAATTAACTTATATTTAAGCGATTTGAATTTATAAGAGTTTTCAAAAAATTCTATTCTGCACTTGATTATATCATTTATAAAATGTGCATCAAGGTCGTTATCCACTAAACCCACTCACCATATATCCTTTGTGATTTTATTGACAAATATTTGAAAAATATACTCCTTCTGTTCTTATTTTTTTTATTCTTATTTATATATAAGACCGGACAATTGGGCCTATTAAGAAAATATATAATTAAAAAAATTATAATATTTTTTTTTACCCTTAATCATTGCATTAGGAAAGATAAAATTAAAAATGAGTGAGAACCAAAACAATTAATATAAGGGACATACGTAAAAAAGACTAATAATTTTTGCTAAATCTTATATTTAAGGAGAACAAAATTTTAAAAGGAGGTCTTATAAAAAAAGGACTGGAGGAATTATATTATAAATAAATTTATTTAAGTTTCAAACTTATAATGTTTGTTCTGTGCAGGTGATTATTGGTGAGGCAAATTCGAATACATTGCTGGCTCCTGCACCTGCTGAATCGGTGTTGTCTGCATCTGAGGAAGTGAGGTTGCAAATTGGTGTCCTCAACCAAGTGCTGTAAAGGTGAATTTTGACGCCTCTTTCAAGTCTATCCAGCACTCACAACGAAGATTGTCATAGCAACAAATGAAAACAACGAGATTGAAACTAAAAACCAACAATTTCAGGGTATAAGAAATAGCTAGCAATACACAAGATTATCTATCGACCCAGGATACAAAGTTAAGCCTGTAAAATTTGTTCTACCAAACCCACTAATGACTATGCACCCACCTGAAAAAAACTAGTAATATGCACCATAAAACTACAACATAGCCAGAAATGAACAATTCCACGATCCTACTTATCACTTCTCTGAAATGTGTTTAAAGGACTGGGGATAACATGTTGACTTATGATTGACTTTTGAAAAGACAATCCAACTCTATCGTTTAGAGGGTCTCTCATCATCTTCTCCTCCATCATCTGAACCATCATCGTCAGAATCATCTTTATCTGATCTTTTTCTCTTCGATGGAGCCTCAGCTTTCTCACCATAATCATTGTTGTCATCATCACCTTCATCTTCCTCCGGTTCAAAATCACTAGACGCTTCCTCTTCCTCAGGCGCGGCTACCGTGCGGCGGACAAGGTACTCTGTTCCCAAATCCTCCTAAAACATTTTGTGTAAGACTAGTCCAAACTTTGAAAAAAAAACATGTAGCAAAATAGATTTGTAGTCAAAGTAGATTCACAATGCAGTAGTAATGTGAGTAACACAAAAGATACAGATAACTACAATTTATACTACTTGCATTTCTTTTCAATCTCAATTAAAGATGCCCAATTATGTAAGGTTCTTGAGATTTTAGCAGAAACTTTTGAATTCAAGTAACACATAATATGCCATTAAAGGGACCTGGTCCATTATACAAATCACATTTCAAAGTGAACAGAATTTTTTTTTTTTTTTTTCTTCACACAGTTAGTTGTTACTGGTAGCATCAATGAGACAACCAGAAAAAATCAGCAAGCAAATCAAAATTTAAACGAAGGAATTACCAAAGATCGAACAAAATTGTGTATATTACACATGTAATAGAGCAAATTCTTGGATGTTTAAAACCTAAGAAGTAAAATTAAAATTGTGAATTAAATTAATAATTAACATAAGTGATGAAATGAACAAGCTAGAAAAAATCCCTAAAACGAAGTCAAATCCCTTGAACGAAGTCAAAATTGAAAATCGGAAAACAAATTCAAAGGGGAATCAAAGGAATAAACCAAAATTGATGGATAGAAGATAAACAATCAAGAGAATTCAGATTTGCGAAGCCACCAAAATCAAAACTGTAATAATCTCAACAAATTAGGGATTCACTGAAGCAAATACACTCAATTACCTCTTCCTCCTCCTCGTCATCGTCGTTGTCATCGTCGTCGTCGTCGTCGTCGTCAGGATCACCACCACGCTGGCCGTCAACTCCTCCTTCCTCTTCTTCGTCTTCCTCGTCTTCGTCGTCGCCTCCGCCGCCGGGAGCATCATCGTCATCCTCATCATCATCGTCGTTGTCGCCTTCATCATCTTGGTCGTCTGCTTCATCCTCAGAGTCTTCGTCCTCTTCGTTCAAAGCAACAACCTCGTTTTCCTCCTCATGCACATTCAACTCCTCCGAGACCTTCATCTTCAAATTCCGAATATCCGAAAAATCGAACGAGAATCGAGCACGGGAGAATAGAGAAGAAAGCCAAGTTACCAGCCCCGTTTTTTCGTTTCAACCCTGTTCTTCTGCAACACTGATCTCAACCGTTGATACATGATTTCACGCAGATCGATGACGTGGCATTCATCGAACGGTCAATATTTTCATTTCAGGGCATATAGGGTGGCTGCGTTACTTGCGTATTGCGACGCTCGCTGCTCAGCATTTTTCATAGTCACGTGCATCACGTGATACCGTACCGAGCAAATATGGAGTTTAGGGCTTTCTATATTTCTTCTCTAATAAGGTATGAAATTCCGATATGAGCATTAAATATTTATAGAATATAAATTTTCATATACATGGACTTGGGACCACATACACACTCACATCAAACATGTGATTAACGGGTGATTGATTCAATTAGTACATGTTTTACTCTTTTTAAGTAAGGTTTTGAGTTCGAGTCTTGAGGTTGTAACCACTGGGAGAGTTAGCCCCATCAAAATGTAAATGTTTCTGGCTCGAATTAGATTATTTGTCATTGAAGATAGTTGTAACCATGTAATGTCACACGTATTTTTTTCAAGGCTAAGATAAAGGCTACACCCAAAAAAAAAAAAATAGTCACGCCCTAACAGAACTTGAGCCTATAGCAGCATCCGCAAACATAAAGGTTTGAGGCCATGTAAGGGTGAACAATGAGAAATTCCATGGCTTGTTGAACACCTACTTTAGCCTATTTAGCAAATCTTTGACATCTAGAACAAAGAGGCATAAACATGGTGGGGAAGAAACATATTGGACAAGAGAGATTACGTGTAACGAGTTAAAATAGTACACTACTTTTTTGAACCCCAACCTAAGACCAACTCTAGCCCATGCATGATGGTAAGAATATCCATATAATTTTTTTTTTGAGACGGCTCCAAAACCCAAAAGGCCAACGATCCAATCCCCATAATGTCTCTAACAAAAAAATCAGGAAAGAGATTAAAATTCAATTAAAATTTTATCGTAGGTGTTGGGCTTTTTTTTTGCTACGGAAGATTTCCTACTGTTATAAAATCACTACAACTAGTGAAAGTCAGTGGAGCCAATCATGAAGATTACGAGACAATCATCATTATATGTAAATGTAAATACATTTTAATGAAATATTCTCTTTTGGGGGGCCATAAGTTAATTACAGATAAACTAGGACGACCTCTTTCGTAACTCGTTATTGATTTAGCACTTTTAGCTATAATAAACAAATGCTTTTTGTCAATTTCCCTCTTGTAATGTAGTGGTAGGTGTTTAAGCGCAGAAAGCAAAGGTTCAATGGTGGTAATGATTTCAATTCTGCCTTCAAGCTGTGCTATTAATGTTATTAATCTCCACTCACTTTATATACATTAAAAATGTTAGATGCCTTGTATATGTTTGTAACTTTGGATACAGGTTGAGTACATGTGTGGGAAAATTTATCTAATTCTTTTTTTTATCATTAAAATCAATTCTAAACATCCAATAGCAATTTACAAAACTGTTTTTTTAAAATTGATTATTGCTTGAAAATCAATTATAGGAGATTTCCAGAACACCCATGGATGTTTACCTTTTTTTTATCTTAAAATAAGTTGAGAACTACCTTTTAGTTGATAAACACAATGTTTCATTTGACATTATCGCGTCGTATGAGAGAGATTCTAATTCTTATACCTTGTGTCAATATCTAACATTAGTCTTTTCATTTCCTTCCTGCCCCACCGATGAAATTGTGTCAGGTCAATTAAAAACCACTCGAGTAAAATTATAAATATTATATTCATACATTTTTAATTTACGTGTCATCGTTTTATTGGTCGATTAGAGAAGATCTTGAGTTTTTTTACACTTTTGCTAAAATAAAGGGGAAGCATGGTGCAGTACCACAGCTCCCCACTATAAAATGGCCAAACACCATTTCATTCTCTGCAGTAAACTCAAACTTTCATAGCTCATTGCTTTCTATCCACCATCACCCTCTCTCTAATCATCAACAATGCCACTCTTCAAGCCCCTAACTATTTACTTCTACCTCCAAGCTCTCCTTCTCATCGTGATTTCAATGCCAGCAACAACCCACTGCAGAACTCTCCTCTCAAACAATGAAAAACTGATAGAAACCACCTGCAAGAACACACCCAACTACAACGTTTGCTTTCAATCTCTCAAGGCCAGCCCTGGAAGCTCTGGTGCAGATGTCACAGGGCTGGCTCAGATCATGGTCAAAGTGATGAAAGCAAAAGCAAATGATGCCTTGAATGAAATTCACAAGATGCAAAAGGTGAGAATTGGATTTGGAACAGAACAGAGGAGAGCCTTGAGTTCTTGTGCTGATAAATACAGAGCAATTTTGATAGCTGATATTCCTCAGGCCATTGAAGCTCTTCAGAAAGGGGACCCAAAATTTGCAGAAGATGGGGCAAATGATGCTGCTAATGAGGCTACTTACTGTGAGAGTGAGTTTTCTGGGAAATCACTTCTCACAATACAGAACAATGCTATGCATGATGTTGCAGCTGTTACTGGAGCTATTGTTAGGATGTTGCTCTAGCTGTTGAAATCTGTGGTTCTATTACTAATCATTTATAAGTTAGTGGTTGAGTGTATATTTGAATACATGGTGAAAAATCACGGTGAAACCAAAATCATTGTAGACAACTCAAAAGTTAAGAGAAGTTCTTTCTGTCCACCATGATTTTGACTCACAATAATTTCTCATCGTGTATCCAAACATTGGTATAGATGTATAGTTTCCGCAACTTGGTGTCCTGTATTGATGATATCTAATGTTATGCAGTTTTAGAACAGTTATATGTAAAATCCACCCCTCTTGTGATTCCTTTGAGTTTCAAAAGTATTTGAAACCTGAAGTTATGGGAACCAAAGCTGAAAATTTTGACTTTTCAAGACAGTTTTTTTAAGGAATTCAGAAGCCATCACTTTTATTTAATCTGCATTGGCACAGATCTACTTGATTTGTAGTATATGTTTGCATTAGCCACAGCACACAATTCAAACCATAACTGTTGCAGAAGCATTTATCTTTCCGTAAATTAATTATGACATTAAAAAATGCTCATAGAAAACTTTTTTTCCCCAAAAATTATTTTAGCTTTACAATCAAATATAAGCATCTTTACCTAAAAAATTGATTGTATAATAAAACAAGCTAGATTATTATAAGGGTGAAAAATACAAGTTTAAACTCTCCAAAAGTAATGTTAAAAAGACAATAATTTTGAAAATAGTTTCACAATTAATTCTAAAACCATTTATTGTGAGAAACTTATCTAAATAGCTTCTTAAAATTGAGAATTAATTGTGAAAAAAGTGCTAATTCAAATATGTCAAATAACTTTTATGTAAATGTAGTCGCTTATAGAGGTTTTACACGACTTGAATATGATTATCTCACTAGAAGACACATGTGATTCAACAAAATAGATATGTTCATAAAAAATATTTTTAAAGTAACACAAAATGTTCAAGTGATTGTAAGACTTCTAATCATATAATCAAACACACATAGTTTGTGATTGATTGGCAAAGATATATATCCCTGCTATGATTTTTTTTCTTTATAACATGACATTTACGTATCATATAAGATAAGGATACATGCTACTTTATAACAAGAATGTTATCCTTTGATTTGTGTTGAAAAGAGAGACCTACACATATCTTTCAATTATTGGGAATTGCTGATAGTGGATAGGCTTGACCCTTACACATAATTGTTGTATTGTATATCTATTCGCCCTTTATCCCCCGTTTTTTCCTTTCCTTCTTTCACTAATGCGTGTCCTATTCTTCTTTAGTAATGGTGGGGTACAACAAGAATACAAGAGATAAGAGATTTAGCGATCCAAAATAATCCGAGGATTGGTTTGTCCCTTTCTTGTCATGGTTGGCGGTTAGGTGTATGTTGAAATTCTTCTACAATTGATTTTAAAATCTGAAAAATAATAAGTAGCTTCTGAACTTGATGAGTGATTCAGAATAAGAAGAAGTTGATCCAAACTTATTATATGTTTATTATCCAAACATGACTCTTCAATAGCACATAGCGAAACTACAGTTCAAGAAGCTTTCACTTTGGCCCTGTTGTTACAACAAAGAGTCATCACCAACTCATTACATGGACGTTAACATCATTTTTGGTTTCATGTCGAAAATTTCCAGTGTTACTTTTTTTCTTGCTGCTTTTTGCTTGATTATAAAATTGTCCACTATGAAATGTAGAGAATCATCATGTTGAGAAGCATTTTTAACGGCAAAACGTCATAAAAATGTAATCACTAAATGTGAGGCTATCATGAACCTCACGGTACTTGTTATTTTAAGAGTATGCCCATTTTTGCCCCAAAACCCAATATACACGCTTCACTTTGGAACCAAGTAGGAAAGGAATGTACATGATATACTTACACTTCTATTAGTATTATTTTTCAAGTTTATTGATCGAGTCAAATATGTTTTTAGTTCCATAGTTATTATACATTCTATCTAAAATGATTCCTATAAATTTTTTTATAGCTTTTAGTCTTGAAAAGAATTTGATTTAAATTAGTACATATAATGTCATCTGTCATATTTCACTAAATCACCAACTAACTTAAGTATGATAAAATAAATATATATTTTCTTTATGTTATGTGCTTGTTTGATTATAGAGTAATTAGTCTCTTTTAATTATAAATAATTAATAGATTAGCATGTTTATATTGTGAAATAATTAGAGGGACCAAAAGTATGAAGTAGGGTTTTATAGGGACTAGAATTTAAATCTAGTCAACTATCTTTTTCACTACCATACCTCATGTAATTATGAGCTTCTTCTCATCATTAGCCATCCTAGTTCAGATTTGACTTGATTTGAGCCATGATGAGAAATCTTGAATTTTGAATGGAGCAATATCACATGGAGGAGTAGGTTGAAACCACTTGAGTTGAGTAGGAGTAAAGCTAAGACTAGGCCTGAACAACGGCCGGTTTCGATCAGATTCAGACTTATTTTTTCCAACCAACCAAATTGAAATGTGCATAACTTAATTGGAGATCGACTATGGTTAATATCAGGTTTGTCGGGTCAAGGGCCAAGTCGTACAGGTAGTTCAGCGCGGTTTGTGCCCAAATGTGGCTAAGTGCCATCACCAAACATCATATCAAACAAAGGAGAATATCATAAAAAGAAAACACAGGAGAAGAATTCATGAAAAAAAATACATAGAAAAAGATCAACACAAAAAAATGAGGGACGATTAATTAATACCTGATATATCTTATTTAAATGAGAAATAGACATGTAACCAACAACCACCTATTGATATTGTATAGTCTTTACAATGATTAATTCTAGAAAAGATATTTACATTCTTTTTTCAGAAAAAAAATTAACATTATTATCAACTAAAATCAATGCATAATTCTGGTTCCTTACTTGACATTTGTCCACTTCCCTGCACAGCACGATCAGAGCTTCTTAACTATAAAGCTCTCATCAGTTTCTATCTTCTTTCTCATTCCAAGTTCCAAGAAACATGACAAACCTGAAGCCATTCTCTCTTATCTTCATCACTCTTGTTATAGCAGCTACAATCTCAACACCAGTGAGTCACTGCAGAATTATGCAGCTAAAAGCCACCAATAATCTGGTTGAAGAAACTTGCAAGCAAACACCCCATCATGATCTTTGTGTTCAATACCTCCAATCTGATCCTCGAAGCTCTAAAGAAGATGTCACAGGGCTAGCACTGATCATGGTAAACACAATGAAAACCAAAGCAAACAATGCCTTGGACAAAATCAACCACCTTCTTCAGAGGAGCACTGATCCTTCTCAAAAGGAAGCACTGAATTCATGTGCTGGCAGGTACAGAGCAATTGTGGAAGCTGATGTGCCACAAGCTGTTGCAGGTTTGCAGAAAGGGAACCCCAAGTTTGCTGAAAATGGTGCCAATGATGCAGCCATTGAAGCCACCTCTTGTGAGGAAAGTTTTGAAGGGAAAAAATCACCACTCTCTGGTGATAACAATGTTATGCGTGATGTAGCAGATATAACAGCAGCTATTGTCAGATTGACGTTCTAATTTACTCAATCAGATGATGCAATTTAATATGTGTATTTATATTATATTGTATCATATAATATTGTTGATTATATGATAAAAGTGCTATTATTAACCTAGCCTTGGCCCCTTCACATTATTCAAAGTCCTTCTCTTCTCTCTTTTGTCTCTCATTTACTTCTTTATTGTTAAATTGTTAGGAAACTGTTTGCAATGCATAACTATGTTATATATTTGGAAAATCTTCAACAATTTAAAAATAATTTATAGATATATAAACTTCAAAAATAATTTATAGATATATAAACAGTAAAGACACTTATAAACATTTTTATTTTTTTCTTTATTTCTCACTTTTTATCACATCACATTATACATCACATTCATTAATTATCTCTCTTTGGATGTCTACACCTAAAAGATATTTATGAATGGTAACTCTTCTACATTTGGATTGAAGCCAGGGGTTTTGGGGCTGAGTATAAACTTTTGTAAGTAGTTTAGATTTAGTTCAAAATTGATTCTAAGGATTCAATTTTGGAGTTGAGGAGAAGTTTTTCTAAGTAGTTTCTGAGTGTTAAAATTGATTCTTAAGAAAAGGAAATTGATCCAAGTGCATGTTTGCATATACAGAAAGAAAACTACGGTGAGTCAAAATCAAGTTAAACGAACGTAAGCAACTAAATGACTAATTTGCTTAGCTTTTGTAGTTGTCCATGTAGTTTACCACCGCGTATCCAAACATGCACTAAATATGGTATCTCTTTGGTCTTCTATTTTTTCTTTTCTTCTTTGACATCAATGCATCTTAAACATGTTTATTAATTGTGGTGTAGAAAATCATTTTGGTTTGCAGGACCTACTAGAACTGATTAGGTTCATTGAACAACCATAATAATTTATTGCTATGAGTTCGTCCTTTTGTTTCTGTGTTCAATACTAGTTTTGGTAGGCCTGAGCTCACTCAGTTTAAAGAGGTTTGGTTCAATTTCTAAGTATGGGGACCCTTTGGCTTTAGGTAGCAGCTAGCTTCTGGACAGGAGTGACCCTTGTTTGCTACTTCATGAAGCTTCCATTTTGTCTTTTAATGAAACCAATGCCACCACAAGAAGTGAACACCTAATGAAAAAAATTGGATGGTTCTGGAGAGGGAAGAGAATGTGAAGCTGAAAATAGAGAAGTTACTTTATGAACTAAAATACAATGAATAAACAATGTTTTGTTAAATAGTTTGAATGGTTTTTAAGATTTAAAATGCATTGTTTGTTTAAATGGTTTCAATATTTTAAGTGCTTGGTTTAAGTTGCAACCAGTTGGAACTTGAAAGCGATTGAAAATAAACTTGATTAAATACAAAGCTGTTGTTGATGCTGTGCTTGGTATTAATAACAAGAGGAAAGTTGATTACTCTGTGTACATGTTTGGAAATAAAATGCAAATCAATTGAAGCCTCTTTACCCAAAAGATTAATGCTTGGTTAAAAGTTATGATATTTAAATCTCTCTAAGATGACTATCAAGAATTTAGGACATCATTTTTACCTAAAACAAAGAGGGTGTCTAACTGAATATGTGGTTCAAATCTTTTATATTATGTTCATCTCGTTCATTCTTAATCAATGTGGAATAAGACGATTGAATTACAACAAGATTTTAACAAAGGAAATCTCAGTAAGAGAACAAGGGCGTGTCCTTTCCCATGCCAGTCTTTCTTTGATTCCCAAGGAAAGGTTTGATGAACACACATCATCTTCTGGAAAGATCTCTAATTTGTCATTTTACAGGCATGTGGGAACTAAACAGAACATGAAACTGTTGGCTGCTGAAACAAGACATCCGTGACATAAAGTAAGATTTTACCCCAAAATCAATGTGTAGATGCAAAGCCCATGGCTACAAAAAGCAAACAACATGCCTGTGACAATTGTAATACATGAAAAGATCAGCATCTTTGCTTCTACTTTAAAATCTTCCAGAATCACTTCCCACCTTACTAAAGCTATTTTTATAGTGTGTATAGATTAGTGTTTTCAGAATTGATTTTAGATAACATTGATTTTGGTAATATAGATTACGGTAGAAGTGAGTTAGAGTGATTTGAAAGTAACGTGGTTCATATTTAAATATCTCTATGGGAAAAGTGGTTTCTATAGGACAATATAGTGAAATTTAATTATAAAATTTCACAATTAATTATGTTTTCTGCAGAAGATATTGTCTCTAGCTTCTCCGCAAATTCTGATGGATGAGAATTGATTCCGAGACTCCCAAACACACAATTCTTTTAGAAGCACTTCTTCTAACATAGAAACCCACCAAATTTACACACACTATGATTAAGTGAACATAAAAAAAGGATTAAAAAAAGACCAAAGAAGGGCCCAACAAATTTTATTTTTTTGAATTGGTAGCAAACAAATTACAAATTTTGAACTCACCCAACAACCAAACTAACCTTAAATAGCAGCCAAGATAGAAGCTTACTCATTCCTCCACACACCCTTTCTTTCCTAGTCACTCACTCACACGACAAAATGAGGAGGAGCTCAACCCCTGTTCTCTCTGTTCCTCTCCACACTCTTCTTCTACCTTTTCTTCTCTTCACACTCACACATTCCTCTCCTCTTTTCAAAGATGGTGGAGATGGTGATTTGGTGGACCAAATATGCAAAAAGACACCCTTTTATGACCTCTGCAGCACAATCCTCCACTCAAATCCTCTAGCCCCAAAGACTGATCCAAAGGGACTGGCCCTCATAATGGTCAACAACATTCTAGCAAATGCCACTGACACACTGAGTTACATTGAAATGCTGATCAAGCAAACCCCAGACCAAAATTTGGAGCAACAATTGGCCTTTTGTGCTGAGTCATACATCCCAGTTGTGAAGTACATTCTCCCACAAGCTGCTGATGCTATAAACCAAGGTAGATTTGGGTTTGCAAGTTACTGCATATTTGATGCTGAGAAGGAATTGGATGCTTGCAACAAGAAATTCTCAGGCTCAGCAAAATCACCATTAGGTGATAGAACTAGCATTGTACAACAGCTGGTGGATGTGGCTGAAGCTATAGTCAAACTATTAATACATGGCTGATTATTTTTTTTATTTTTTTATCCTTTCTTTTTGTCTCTCTCCCCTGGCCTCTCATTTCTAGTAGGATTCTTCTGTAGTGTACTTATTCTTATTCAATAAATAAGTGTTTTTGCATGGTTGAGTTTGTATGCACAAATATTATAATTCTGTGTAGTATGAACTTGAAGGAGGTTTATAGACCACAAGTTTTCTGACAACCTTTCTCTATTATAACTTATAAGCCTGGTTCACCTTTAAATAATCATAGTTAATTATTAGATTCCAATATCATATGATCTGTTTCACATTCACTACAGCCTCAAAATAGGGATACTTCAATCTATAATCTAAGTGAGTGGTTAGTGCTTAATAGTTAATAGCTAGTAGCTCCAAATTTGTTAAATTAGACAACCTACGGCACCTAGGACCAGGACTTCTTTGTTCTGATTTGACTATGGACTACATAGGATTGGTTTTTTCCAGTGCTTTATATTCACTTGTATCTTGTAACCATTCCATAGAAATGGATAGCCCCAGCAATTGTCACAATTTGCACATAATAACACTAAAGAAGTTAAAACAAGTCATTTCTAATTAGAAGTAATACTAGAGCATTTTATTATGGAACCAAGAAGCAAAGCTAGACACGAGAGAGAGAGTGTATGATTTTATTATGAAATCTAGTTATGAAACTTTACCATTAATTATGTTCACAGTAGAAATTACTCTCTCGTTTCTCTTTTGAGAGTAAAATCAATTATCTTAGTCGATTGTCAAACATGTATATAACTACCTAAAAGTGATTATGGTATATGGTCTATGAGAATTAATTCTAGGCTTCCAAACATGAAACCTAACAGTAGAAAATTACATTAGGACCTGCACTTTGTGAATTGAGATTCACTCATCCAGAACTTTCTTTTTATGACAGAATGGAAACTGCTATAGGTGTCCATTTCCTATATGGTGAAGATTGTTTTGTCAACTTTTGTTGAATTTGTTTGTCGGATAACTGATAGAGCGAAACAGCGTCACATGTGAGATCACATGTGTAGCTAGCTATTCCTTAATATACACAATAGTGATTAGAGTCCAAACTGGCATGATGGCATCTCCAAGCTGAATGTAGCAAGAGCAACACCTGTCATGAAATGCTGTGTTTTGAATGATACTATATATATTCTCTCTTCTAAATCATCATTGAACAAAGCTTTAAATTCAATTTGACATTTGCTGGAAAAGAAGATAAGAGCCTCAATGTGAAAGGGAACTGAAATTGATTTAGGCCAAATTGGATTACCTTCTAGCTCATGGGAATTATTGAATTATGATAAGTGACAGAAGAGAAATAGCTCGAGAAGGAATTGAAATATTACATTTAGTTAAAACAGAATGTAAAATTTCATAAGTATGATGACCTATGCCAAATGTTATAGGAGGTGGGTCCTACTAGTGAATTACCCGTGCTAGTGGTTACATGTATTTTAGGGAAATAAAAAGCTAAGGAAGTGGGAGCTAGCATGACAGAAGACTTGTTCTTGAAGAACTTGGAAACACGCATGCCATCAAAATACATCAACTACCATGCATGATTAAATTTTTTTCTTCTTCTTATTTTAGAGATACTGAGTCAAGGTAAATGTAGTAATTTGTTCGAGACTTTTGATTTGTCTTTATTTTTTATTCCAAACTCTCATTATTTAGACTTGTAATGTGATGTGATATATATGATTCGAATCTACCACTATATCTACTAATTGTGAGTCATCAATCTCAAACCCCAACCACTCTTATGAAAAAAAAACTCCCTTATATGTTGAGACGTGTCACTTTATCTACTCAACAATTTCACCCTCTATCAAATCAGTTTTCCGAATTGAAATCATGGTTTGCGATAAATAATGAATTCAAATAATTATATGTTACAAATTTAAATCATGTAATTTATGATTGTTCTTTTTATATAATAATTATTGTTTGATATTGTTACCAATTATATTCAATTCACATTTATTTATTTATTTACTTATAGTTTTATCATTAATTTCTTATTGCTACTAACTAGCCTATTTTAAAGCAAGATTTTGTCAACATGCTGATTTATCCGTTAAATGTGCAAAGTGCAAACATCTTCCTAAAACAAAACCACTAAAGAAAGTATCATCCAGAGAAGTATCATATGCTACTCAGATAGAGTATCCTCTAAAGGAAAAGAAAGAGACTACCACGTCAAAGTCATATCTCAAGTATGGTCTACAGCTCTATTGTCTGCTCAACAAATATCTCTATCGTCTGCAAAATAAAATAGAATGATGAAATAGTTCTATCGTCTGCTCGAAGAAATAAAAGGCAGAATTATCCCTATCGTCTACTCGGCAGCACTGTCTTCTCTAGAGAAGTATCGTTTGAAGACAAGGAAAATATCGTCTAGAGAAGTATCGCATGCTACTCAAATAGAAGTATCGTGTAAAGGAAAAGCAAGAGACTACAGCGTCAAAGTCATATCTCACGTATGGTCAACACCTCTACATCTACTCAACAAATATAGCTCTATCGTCTGCTCTACGAAATAAAAGGCGAAATTATCTATATCGTCTACTCGACGACACTGTCTACTCTAGAGAAATATCGTCTGAAGACAAGGAAAGTACCGTATAGAGAAGTATCGTCTGAAGACAAGGAAAGTATCGTATAGAGAAGTATCGTCTGAAGGTCTGAAGACAAGGAAAGTACCGTTTAGAGAAGTATCGTCTGAAGACAAGGAAAGTACCGTCTACAACTCTATCGATTGTGAATTGTCCTCAGTGTTTGCTACCTACTCTTGATCCGGATATTGTCAATTCTGTTTTACAGAGCAATATTAGCCTAATGTGTCAATAAAATTATTTCTTATTTATTGAAAAATATTTTAATCTTTAGATATTCTTTATTTATATTGTTTGCTTAATTTATTATGTATTGATCTAACCTCACAATTTTTTAAAACAAAAGAAATCAATAATATTAAAATGTAATTAAATATAATAAAATTTTAAAAGAAATAAATACCCCACAATTTCGTCTACGCTTCCTCCTTCTAAACGTGTTGATGATGACACTGCATCCTTAACTTCAAATGACCATAACTTCTTCAATTCTTATGAGACTTATATTTACTTTGTTTATTGTGAAAAATAACTTTTGAACTATGGTTAAAACGTATTGAGATAGACAAGTGAAATAAGATCTTCACAAGCTTCCTCAACTAAAGAGTTAAAATGTAACAAGATAGAGAAGTGAAATAAGATCTTCATTGTGTTGAGACTATTGCTACATAAGTATTTGTTGGATGTTTTTCAAAATCTGTTATCAAAACTTAATTACATTGTTTGGTGTTGGTATTGGTATGACATGAACTTTAGATGAACAATTTTAATATTAGTCATTGTGACTACTTTGGTTTTATCAATTGAGGGATTTATTTACTTTAATATATCATGTGATCTTACGCATGTTTAAAAATATTGACATATGTGATATATTTATTAGTTTTATAACATCAACTAATAAAATGTTGCAAATTAAATATTAAAAATACTTGTGCATTGCACGGGCTACTTACTGGTTAATTTCTATTTCTTCATTGATTTTGATATTTACAATGTCTTTAAAAAACCGAAATCCAATCCAATCCAAACCGATAAAAATTAAATCGGATTGGTTCGGATTTAAAAAAAGAAAAAAATCGATTATACGATGAAGTGATAAAACCGAAGTAATTGGATTGGATGACTTTTCCCCCTTAAAACAGAATCAATCCAAGCCGCGAACACTCCAACTGGGAGGAAATATGGAGGAAATATGGAGGGTATCTGAGAAGGAACATCTTGAACTTGAAACCCAACTCAGAGCTTAAGATTGTTTCATGTATCCACAAATCAAGTCACATAGTTCCTACCAAGAATTTTCTGGAGGTTTGTTGTCCCACCCTAAGCAATCCATTGGTGGTGCATGTCTTGCATGTTGCATCTCCTGGAGCTTGTTGGAAGATTTTCTCCCATTTTCATCTCACACCGCCTTCAAGAGAGGATGGTCATTGTCACCTTTGATCTTTTTGAGCATGACTATGCAGGTGCGGTTAGAAAAATAGAAAATGGGGAAATTCTATTATGTCAACATACATAACTACTAGATTAAAATACTAAACAGGCATACTGCGACGACTGATAAATTCTTAGTGCATAATAATAACTAGTGTGGAAAATGTGACCTTATGCTTGATGATGAGGTGCTGAAGGGTGTTAAAGGAACATATGGTAGTGTGGAAAATGTGACATATAAAAAAGTGATTATTGAAAACGCTTTTGAGATCACTCCTTTCCTCTCAGAGATAGCAACTATTCATGATTTTACTATAGTTGGGACTTGGGAGACGTAATGGGGTCAAATCTTCTCAGACTGCAGCACCTCAAGATTGGACTGAGTATTCTGAGTTTGGTGTGATTGGAGATTTACTTGCTTTCTCATATACTAATACCAAAGCTTCAATTTTAGTTGTGCAGCAACAACTAATGCCCAAGTCGTGATAAGATACACAGAAACACACCAATTTTAATTTTTTTGTTTCTCATGTTGTAGTTTTTTATAGGACAATTTGGACCAATTTCTATTTCTCTCAGAATCAATATTTATAGACATTTCTTCAAATTGATTTTTGAATTCAGACTGATAGGAACAAGAAATCCCTATCAACATATTACGGTTGAGTTAGAGAAAAACAAATAAACTAATAGCAATGCTTAAATCGCACAACTCATTCTCAAACATGCTCTTATGTAGATCCTAATGTTGTAACTATAGGTTCAGTTATCAACTTTAGTCTCTTGTATTCCAAATCTGCACCTGTTTTCCATAACTGTTTCCTGATTTTACTGCATCAAACAAAACACTTATTGTTGGTGATGTAATAGACTAGTTGTTAGTTATGTATGTAGTTAATTAGTGAGTTGTTAGTTTCTGCTTCTACCTGATTCTGCTTAATTGTTAAGTTAGTAATTAGTTTCTACTACTTCAGCTAGTTAGATACACTAACTCAACGTACACATGAAGTGGCAGATATAGCAATTTGTATATAAGTATTGTACAGAGGGAAAGTTAATGATTGCATTAACTTGATTTTAGTTAAATTTCTCTCTTCAACTTCCTTTCTTCTTCTTGTTCTTTCTGTTTCAACTTGAACACCTATTAAATAGAAATCCTTATTGGCTGATCATCTAGTTAGAGTAACAGTTAATTTCAAGTACTGTAACTTACTCATCTCTTCTTTTTCCAACTTTGTGTTGACTACAGTTACAGTGTCAGTAGCTAATTCCCCAGGTACTGTTGGCTCCTACTGCTGGGTTTGTGCAGAAATACGATCTAAAGATGATGATGATGATACTATAACTTCAACTTTGGAGGAGGGATCGCCGTCTCTATTTTGATATATCAAAGAGTTGAAGTTTGAGGTTAATTGAGTTTGTTAATAAAGTTGGTGCAAATTCTAGAATGTTATAGTAAATGGCAAAGAAAATGTAGCGTATGTATCATGACCCTTTGAGGATTGTGTAGAAAAGAATATTACTATGTACACTTGGTAGAATAATCTAGTAATCACTTCAAGAGGTGGAACAAAGCCTATAAATAAGGCCATGAAGCATTGGATCAAGTGAGCAATCATGAAAAAAGTGGGTAAATTCAAGGACATCCATATTCTTTCACAAGAAAAATAGAGATATATGGTTCCTTTCATATTTCAAGCGTTACACTTAACAACAGAAAAGGCCAAATTCAAGCCGAATAATATAAACTATTGTCGTAAGCCCCAACAAAGACTGACTCTACAATTGCAACCCTCTCGTTTACTTGACCAAATATCAAGAAGGAAGCAGCGCAGAAAGCTACGATCATACTGATGAGGGAGATAAACAGTAGCACTTTCTCAATAATCAAGCTTGGATAGAGTGAGGTGACGAAATCGCTTTCTTTGAATATAGGTGAAGTGAAAATTGACAAGAAAGTGACGATAGATAAAGTAGATGTGAATAATGCAGTTCCATTTGCCATGAAGAATACAGTAAACCAAGTACTGCTCTTGTCTCCTGGAGTAGTGAGAGATGCAGCAAAAGCAACGGCAACAATAAGTGCTGCCACAACCATACAAGTGTTGGCTACTCCTTCGGCTGAGACTCTAGCATCATCAGATAACTTTCTATGATTAACATGAAACATATCCTTTGGTGTCTTGCCATCTTTGTTTCTTATTTTACTTAGTCCAGAACCAAGCTTCTCCTCCATAGACTATGTATGTATTAATATTACCAAAGAGTTTATGTTAGTGATGGTAACGATGCATGTGCACATTGTTAAGATAAATTAATTAATGTCAACATTTAAAATTTAATTTTTCCAATAGAACAAGCATTAACTTGTTATGAAAAAGAAGAAAGAGATAGACAAAAAGTGAATGAATGATAGCTCTATAAAATAAGAATCATTCAATAAAATAAGAAGAATATTACCTTAAACCACATCACCTCTCTTTCAATTTGAAGGTCTAGTCTTATACTTGTTGATACTTCTTGTATTTGACGTGCAGCATAGTGTAGAGCATTATTTGAATCTTTATCCACTGCTTGTAGTGTAGACTTTTGACCCTCATTCTCAAATAAGTAATTCAAGATCTTATGCTGTCGAAATAAAACAGCAATGTGCAGCATTGTCTGTCCCGTTGCAGGGTCCATTAAGTACCTCTGTGGCTTAGAATACTTACTAATGCCATGAACTACTGCAATAAAGTTACAATTTCCCGCTAGTATTGCGTCAAATAGTAAGATTGAATGTGTGGTTATGAAATTCATTATCTCCTCATATTCCAAAGTACTATATCCTTCAAGCCATAATTGCTCAATAATAAAATTCAACAGGTCACCCTCAGCAGTATGGTTTTCAAAAGGACTAGGGCTAATATGTGCAAAGCTGACTTTTCATCATCATCTCTTGCAAAGCTTATAAACTCTCTATGCAATGTAAATAAACTTTTTGTCACCTCTGTCATATAAACATGCACACACACAGAATATTATTACTATATTAGAGTAATTATATAATTAGCTGAAATTATACACTGGTGCGTAAGGGAATTTTGAATTCTACTTCACTAAGCTAACACCTCATTATCTATTCTCTTGATGTTATAATGTTGCATGTATCTAATTAGAAATTAAGAAATGGATGAAATTACTAATAATATTACTATGCAAACTATTGGATGAAATTGCTAGCATTGCTTTTAGGTTTTGGAAAGCTAACTAACATATTACTTTGATCTTTTAAAAAATGGAGAATAAATCATGTATATAATATATATGCTCTGTAGTGTAGTGTTACTTACCATATAAGTTGCTATGAATGGCCATGAAAAAGAGTTTTTGAATATCTTTCAAAACCATCAATTTCTTTAGAACTCGCAAGGATAGATCTTGCCCGATTTGGATGAAGCCATTTAAAAAAGCCAAATGAACCGGAAGCATCTCATTTTGGCCATGGATGAATGGCAAATCTTCATTCTTTTGAATCATTATATCTAGAAGTTCATTGTTCCCATCAATTACAGCCAAGCAATATGTCGTGTTCCCCATTGCATCTCGTATTTCTAGGTCTTCTTTGGTCACGTTTGCAAAGTTAACATACCATTGCTTAGAAAAGAAGACTTATAAATACGAGATACAATGAGGAACACGACATATTGCTTGGCTGCAATTGATGGGAACAATGAACTTCTAGATATAATGATTAAAAAGAATGAAGATTTGCCATTCATCCATGGCCAAAATGAGATGCTTCCAGTTCATTTGGCTTTTTTAAATGGCTTCATCCAAATCGGGCAAGATCTATCCTTGCGAGTTCTAAAGAAATTGGTGGTTTTGAAAGATATTCAAAAACTCTTTTTCATGGTCATTCATAGCAACTTATATGGTAAGTAACACTACACTACAGAGCATATATATTATATACATGATTTATTCTCCATTTTTTAAAAGATCAAAGTAATATGCTAGTTAGCTTTCCAAAAACTAAAAGCAATGCTAGCAATTTCATCCAATAGTTTGCATAGTAATATTATTAGTAATTTCATCCATTTCTTAATTTCTACTTAGATACATACAACATTATAACACCAAGTGAATAGATAATGAGGTGTTAGTTTAGTGAAGTAGAATTCAAAATTCTTACGCATCAGTGTATAATTTCAGCTAATTATATAATTACTCTAATATAGAAATAATATTCTCTGTGTGTGCATGTTTATATGACAGAGGTGGCAAAAAGTTTATTTACATTGCATAGAAAGTTTATAAGCTTTGCAAGAGATGATGATGAAAAGTCAGCTTTGCACATATTAGCCCTAAAGTCTTATGAAAACCATACTGCTGAGGGTGACCTGTTGAATTTTATTATTGGGCAATTATGACTTGAAGGATGTAATACTTTGGAATATGAGGAGAGAATGAATTTCATAACCACACATTCAATCTTACTATTTGACGCAATACAAGCGGGAAACTGTAACTGTATTGCACTAGTTCATGGCATTAGTAAGTATTCTAAGCCACAGAGGGACTTAATGGACCCTGCCACGGGACAGACAATGCTGCACATTGCTGTTTTATTTCGATAGCATAAGATCTTAAATTACTTATTTGAGAATGAGGGTCAAAAGTCTACACTACAAGCAGTGGATAAAGATTCAAATAATGCTCTACACTATGCTGCACGTCAAATACAAGAAGTATCAACAAGTATAAGACTAGACCTTCAAATTGAAAGAGAGGTGATGTGGTTTCAGGTAATATTCTTCTTATTTTATTGAATGATTCTTATTTTATAGAGCTATCATTCATTCACTTTTTGTCTATCTCTTTCTTCTTTTTCATTATAAGTTAATGCTTGTTCTATTGGAAAAATTAAATTTTGAATGTTGACATTAATTAATTTATCTTTAACAATGTGCACATGCATCGTTACCATCACTAACATAAACTCTTTGGTAATATTAATACATACATAGTCTATGGAGGAGAAGCTTGGTTCTGGACTAAGTAAAATGAGAAACAAAATGCGCACCCACTCAGGATAGCGATCCAAAATGGGTTTTGCTTCGTGCCACAAACCATGGTGTGCATTTTCTAGGAGATCTAATTTCAAGGAACCTGTAAAACAAAAACTAATTAACATGTATACGGGTTCGATCATATCATGAGTTGCAGCATTTTCTTTTTGATGATGTGCATATGTTGGGGAGACAGGGGTGTTGGGTTTAAGAGTTGTAAAACTTAAACTCCACAATTTTCAACAGCATCCTTTGTGTAACTTACTATCTAGTGAGAGTAATAGTTAAACAAAAACTAATTAACATGTCTACGGGTTCAATCATATCATGAGTTGCTTGATAATGTGCATATGTTGGGGAGACAGGGGTGTTGGGTTTATGAGTTGTAAAACTTCAACTCCACAATTTTCAACAGCAACTTACTATCTAGTGATTTTTTCAGAGAGCGAGGGATCCTCTCATTTGAGGATTTCACATGAACATCATGTGATAAATCTAGTCCCTTAATTCCTTTTAATGAAATCTAATGGTCTTTATTTCCTATCCCATGTTACCCTACCATGTACCTCCACAACACATATCCAATTGAAATTCTCAAAACCTCAATTTTTTCCCCCTTCTGGTTCTCGCTCTCTCTCTCTCACGATGCTGCAAATCGAAGCCGACCTCAATCGTGAGTCGCGCCGCGGCTCTGCGCCGCCGCGCCGGGAAGAAATTAGCAAATTCAAACACAAACTTAATAAGAAAAACTAATATGCATTCTGGGTTAGTTTGGCAGTGTTGTATACCCAAAAAGCTTCATCCACAAAGTGCATCAATTTACCAACAACGGTGATGGGAGGAAAGAAGAACGAACAAAAAAAATACGAACAAAACAAAAGAACGAACAATTTACCCTTCATCCACAAAGTACATCAAACAATTCTGCACTACTGGTGTTAAAAAGAAAACAAAGAAGAACGAACCAAAGGGGAAGAAGAACGGTGATGTCGTGCATGTGGGGAAGAAGAATCAGATACAGCGGTGATGTGGGGAAGAAGAATTCTCACCTGAACCAGATGAACGCGGTGTGATGCGGCGCGGCGCGGCGCGGCGGTGCAGAACGTGGTGCGATGCGGCGGTGCAGAGCGGCGGCGCGGCGCGACTGACGATTGAGGGTCGGCTACGATTTGCAGCATCGTGAGAGAGAGAGAGCGAGAACCAGAATAGGGAAAAATTGAAGTTTTGAGAATTTCAATTGGATATGTGTTGTGGAGGTACATGTTAAATCCTCAAATGAGAGGATCCGTATCAGAAAGCGAAGGAGCTGATTAGGGTTAGCGGATGAATAGTATATTCGGATTTCGACGAGAGCAGGGGATTTATACTGCGAGGGTTTTGGGGTAAAATGACGATTTTGCCCCTAGGGTTTCTGTAGCTTATTTCCTTTTCTGCTTCCTCTCCCTTTTTCTTGGCCGCGGACCATTCGGCCCACTCTTTCTTTCTTTCTTCTTTTTTTTTCTGGCAGTTTGGGCCCTCTTTTCTTCTCCTTTGTTTGATTTTTTGTTGGCCGTTTGGGCCCTTCTTTATTTCTTTTTCTTTCGTTCTTTTTTTTTTCTTTTTCAGGGCCCTGCCCTTCTTTTCTCCTTTTTTTTTTCATTTTTGTAATGTGAAAAAAACCCGGGCTAAATCTGGTATCCACAGTTAGTTTTTCATCATTAAAATTTTTTTAACATTATTAGTTTTGCTACACGCGTCCGACTCCTCAAAAAGAGTTAGAGTTTGAGGTCAACTTCCCGAAGAAATAAATTAATAGATCTATAATTGTACAAGTAAGGGTAACTCGGTTTTAGAGGAAGAAGGGGGTTATATAATTGTACAATCCAGTACTGGTCATTTTTAATGATGCTAACTAAAGCGAATTCATAGACAAAAAGCTATCATCACATGTGGTACAGTTGGTTGAGTTTAGCGAGAATTAGCTTGTTAATTTGAAACTAATTGGACAATTATTTTTATTTCCACTAATATACAAGTCAGTTGGTGATGTTGCTAGCATTTCTCTTCTATTGAAATCACTTATCATAATTCAATAATTCCCATGAGCTAGAAGCTAATCCAATTTGGCCCAAATCAATTTCAGTTCCCTTTCACATTCAGGCTCTTATCTTGTTTTCCAGCAAATGTCAAATTGAATTTAAAGCTATGTACAATGATGATTTAGAAGAGAGAATATATATAGTATTATAAAGGGAAATAAGCATAGTAAGAAAGTAAGACCGCCACCGGTACAGACATTTTTGGTTCTACGATGAATCACTTCTAATTAGAAGCTACAAGTCTTAACTTCTGAGTAAACGTGACTTAATTTTGTGCAAACCTCCAAACCAAACATCCAATAACAAAATCATAAGAAAGGCTTTCACTTTTCATTTCACAATGGGGAAATGATAGAAAGACATTGATACATAATAATTAGGTGATTACATATGGTCATGGGACTTCAAAAGCAAAATCTCTAAATTTCAATGAGTGTAAGCAACAAGCAGTTGCTGAGGAGGCAACTGCTAATGTACATCTTTGGCAAGCCAATTAAGAGCACAAGCAACACTACCACGCTAATTTATCTCTGAATCAATTCTGAAACTTAGAATTAATTTGTAGAAGGATTTCCAAACATGCACTAACCATTGAAAGACAAGAAGTGCTTGCATGAGAAACACTAGATCATTAAACCATCTTTTCTCACCAAAATACAGCCATGAAGGTAGTGAGATTCTTATTGTCAGTAAATCTACATTAACCTCCATCTCATCTAAGTTTTACAGGTGAATCTGAACCGGTGACCTGCTGCACAATTCTGCAAGGTACCATCAAGTAACAATAAGGATATTACCATTGTTGCATTTTTTATGATTGAGATAGAAAAATAAATAAAACATGATGCCAAAGGAGGTTCATGAACAGAAATATTTCTACTTACTTGTGAGATTCAAAACCAGGTGCGTTTGGATCATTTAAAGATGGATAGGATTGGTGTTGAACTAGAATCAGACCACCCTCTGCAGATACAGGAGATCCTTGGAAACTTGCCACTGAGTTTTTTCCTGATGACATGCCTGCGATGAGAACATCTCAAACATGAATACCACCAGGAGTACATTGTTTTCATGAATTTCATCCCCATCTTGCATAATAGGCAGTAACTTCATAAATTTGGTTGGCTGATTCATGATATGAAGGGAATTTGTAGACTGTTAAATAAAAGACAGTTATAGCATTCTCAAATAGAGATGAAATAGAACACAACTAAATCACTGGAGATAGAGCATTTTCAAATTTTCAATGGCCATTTTGTATACTATGTAAGTTTATATCCCAAAAGTGGGTGACTTAATTACTATTATAGTGCCAAACTACCAAATTTGACAGACTAAACCATTTGCCCCCAATTTTGAACACATAAAAAGGGGAAAATAGGGGGCAAATGTTGCTGCTTGATTCAGTTAAAGGAAAACCATGATCATGCTTTTCTCACTTGCTGGTTGAGAAAAGTAAGCTATTCATTCAGATCTACATGACCATTCGAACCACAACCACAAGGAACCAAATGAAAAAAAAATATTTCTGGTTAGCCAACACCAAATGCTAAGTGAACAGAACGTGTGAGAAAGGAAAGAACCAATAGTCTTATTGTGTCAACAAAGTTGCTTGAAAGTTGAAACCATGTATTTTAGATGATAATCACTGAATCAAGACCAAAATTATAAATACTTGACTGAGTTCGTCGTTTGACAGGACTGTGTTCTTCAAATGAAAGACCCCTTTTCCCCCCTTTAATCACCTCATAGTAAAATTGTTCATAGCTAGATAATCTCAACCCAAAGCTGAATAAAGAACCATTGGAACTGGAAAATAGTAACTATCACTGGACTAATGAATATAAGTATAACATGGTGGTATCTCATGGGAAAATTCTCACCAGATACATATATCAGTTACCTCTAGTTTATAAATGCTGATGTAGAGAATTCTATTCAACATTTAGTTTTACCAACACGATGCTTTTTCATGGAGTCACCAAACATTGGACTGAAGTAATAATTACCAAATTCGAAATGGCCTTTGAAAAAACCAATAGGCACCGGTGGGAAAGGTGGCAAATGGCAATGAAAATGCAGAATCCAGAGGTAACAAATTGAGGTAAAACAACACCCAACTCCACAATTAGCCATACCATTATCAATAAGTCATTTGTTAATTATTAGCTCTTTATAATACAGAAGATTAGAACAAAAAATGCCATATACATGATAAGAATTACTTCAATAATAAATATTACCTTGGAGTAATATCACAATACAGAAGACAACAGTGAAAATCATGGCAAACATGCTGCTACTGGAAGACGATGATGATTTAACCGCTTTCATCTTCTTCAAGGCTTTCATTCGCTCGATCCTTGCGCGCTTTAACATGGCCAGTTCAGTGATCTCCCTGATTAGCTTCTGGTCAGCTGCATCTAATGACGGTGATCGCGGAGGTCTTGGAGGTTTGGCAGCCTTTTTATTACTGGACTTCTTACGCTTCTCCTTTACTGGAGTATTCTCTTTTGACACTTTCACAATGTCTATGGAAAAACTACTTAAATTTGATTTGTTCAAGTATACACTATGCCTAACCTCACCTTTCATAGAATCCCCAAAAACAAGCCCACAAGAAAATTTATCAAATAATGTCTTTCCTTGTTTTGTATTCCCAGGAGTAGAGACATGGTTTGAATCATCTTCAGTTACTACCAACCCACTTTCAATATCAACTTCAGCTCCCTCTTTCTTTACACTTGTATCCTCCATCCCAAAGTCACAAAACTAATCCAATTTCTCCCTCTTGTTACCTTTCCTAAACTTCCTCTAGGACCTTAGTTTGGATATCTGTTGGCACCAGTGCAAAGAGACGTGCACCTCAAGACAAAGTGAACTGAAATCTTCTTATGGATTGAGATGAAAGTCCGTTCCATTCAAGTTACACTCAACTGCTATCGAAACAGACCCTAAATCCTCAAACTCAATCCTCAACAGAAAAGCTACTTAATTCAATTGCACATACAAACAAACAAAAAAAGTAATCCCAGTAATGAAATGACCCTGCATCATAACAAGAGACATAATTCAATCAATTGAACTTTTCTAATTCAAATATCATGTTCAGAAGAGAAAGCCAGAAACAAAAGTGCAAGCTAGTTTTCTAAAGCTTGAAGAACGTCAATCACCCCAATCAAAGGCATAAAACAAAGATATTAAGAAAAAAAATGCAGCAAAGTGAGAAACCACAAGGCACTAGGAAATACCCCACATGACACAAAGTTATATTGCAGTCAAACATGACGAACTATGAAATGCAGAGAACTGGGAAACCACAAAATTGGAGAAAGACACTAACTTTGAAACTAGCTTCAGCCACCATTGTAATAATAAATCAAACAACACATACATAAATATTGGTGAAGAAGAAGAAAACTGGGAAAAAGTGAATACCTTTGATCGAAAATGAAGGAACCCAAGATCCGATGAGGTCTCACAACATTACCGGGAAACTGCTTAACAGCAATTTCGAGAGTTCAATTAAAATCTCTCTCTCTCTCCAATCTTCAATCTTCACTGTCAATGGCAGGAACATGTGGTGTCTTTAAAAAACAGCATATATATAGTACAGAGCGAAAATACTAGGAAGGAATGGACAATGAAGCCTCACCGACAGTTGGCAACTCTGCATTTTCACTCTCTGTCTCTCTCTGCCTCCTTCTACATTATTAATATTAATTTTTTATTCAACTTTTCTGAACCTTTTTTAATTATCATGTGTGTTTGTTTCCTTCATTAATGCTGTTTTCAATTATACACCAGCAAATGGACCTTCTTTTTTAAGGAGCACGTGTAGTCTATTTTCTTTGTTTTTTTGAGCTTTGTAACTTTGCTTTTTCTTTTTGAATCAATTTTCTGGTGTGTATCTTCTTTGACTAATGCTATTTTCTTTGCAATCTTTGTTAGTTAATAGTAATACGCCACTTTAGATATAGTTATACTCATGGATACTTCTTCACCGACACTTTTGTTTTCAGGGTTAGTTATATATATTGTGGATTAGTCAATAGTTGTAATGATTCTAAAAAATCATAACAGAAGAAATGAGTTTGCACTAGATTCCCCAACTATTAGCTTGGAAACTCTTTCATTGATTTCTTAAGTCATAATTAATTATCGGAAGAAATTCTTACGGGTAACGATTGAATATTATAATTATTAGTGATATAAAATCTTTTTCACGAATTTAGTGTTTGTTTCTATTGAACTCGACGGTAAAAGAGCTCACAAGAATTTTTCACATTTGCAGTCTCGGCTGCATCCTGCTTTTTCAGACGGCTGAATGTCGGTTCATGCATGCATGTTGGAGAGGAAGCGAATGGCGTTTTGCAGTGTTTTACTTATTTTTTCTTATAAATATCATATTGATCCATTAGGATGAGGTTAAATTACTCATCAAGTCACTTAGACAACCCCTAAAATATACTCCATGCTAACATAAGTAACTATAATATTTTGTTTATAACTTTGTATATATTATAAATTTAATAGATCTAATAGTTAATTTTTAAAATATTTTCATACACATTAAGGTTAAAATAAATTCACAATTTTAGAAATATATGATTTTGTGGTAAGTATTTATTTATATGGCTTCAGCTTATTCATGAACATCCCACATGAAAAATGGGAGGTGGGTAGGGTAGGACCAGGGAACCATACAAAGTGAGAGATATGTATATATACATGCTGGGTATCTCAGAAGGATGATTCCTCATAATAATGTTGCTTTGGGAACCAGTATTCAATGTTGAGAGCTCTGGTAAGGACCATTTTTATTTGGCATAAGAAAAGGAGGAAGACAAGGATGGGAAGCAATATAAGACCTTGAGCATAACAACTCTTTCTCCCCATCAATTAGACTGAGTTCTCAAATCATTTGTGATTTAATTTTACCTTAGTAATTTTATACACATTATATGAGTGACTTTTACAAATACAACAAAAAAAATTGTTTAAAATTGTTGTATAATATAAAGAAAGAGTACAACTAGTAGTAGTAAGTCATTTTAATTCTTGAAAGAATTGAAAAGTATGAAAAAGTTCTGAAAGTACAAATTGTAAGTCAATTTCAGTCTTACGGACTAATATGAATATTAATTTTAAGCGTTAATATGAATTTTAATATTAGTTTAAAGGACCGATATGAGTTTAAATTTCCATCAAGTTACTTTTGATGAATTTCCTTTTGGTCATTAACTAAAATGCCCCACCTCTACAATTTCAAACAACTGAAATAACATGTTCCCCGATAATGAAATGCATGAACTTCTGTACATTCATACTGGTTCTTTTAAAAAAGTTGTAGTGATTGATTGATATTCTAGCTGTGAATTGTCCTTTTTTTCTTCTAAAGGCTTATGAATTTTTAAAGGATGAATTATGATTTGTCTAGCAGGGAACTCATTAAACACTAACCTTTAATAAATTGGTTTGCAGAACCAAAAGCATAAAAAGCAATTCTGAAAGATGGAAAGGTTCCTTCGGGCGCGTGTAGTGTACCAATAAATTTCAAGCAAATGGAATAAAAAGAAAGAAATTTTATGTTCATATCAATTTATTATAAAACATGAACTTTCATCAGAAGTGCTTTAAGTGTAATGAAATTTCAAACACACGTTGACGTGTGAGAAACATAGAAACATATATGAAGCCTTTTTTTTGTATGCTTACATTTTGTGTGTAAATGATATTCCTGTTGACAATAACAGAAATATGAATGGACAAAAATCATATTATTACTACGTATATGCAAAGATGGAGTGTAAACCATTATTTGAACAAGTGTTGATAAGGCATTAAGCATAACCACGTGCAATTTAAACCCATACCTAATAATAACTCTAAGGTACAAAAGAACGTGGGTTCTGATATTACAAGATTTGCCAGGCCCCAACATTAACAAAGCCTTTGATTGTTTGGGAGGGCGAATAGAGCCGGCACATTATTCATTGTTATTCAGAAAAATCATTATTTCGTTTTGGTTTCATTGAGGATTTACTAGTAATCTACTCCATCAGAAATTGCATTTTGGTACTATGTTAAGATCTATTTACCACAAAAAGTTTAAATAAATTTTTATCTCAGCCATCAAAAGGGAAGCAGCGAATGAAGAAATATACTAAAACTTGATGATTGCAGCACCACTTGATGGCTTGGAAGCAAATACATAAAGGCCAAGATCGTTCTTCTTAATAACGCCCTTGTCCATCCTAGATTGGTAGAAACGTTCCTGCAATGGACAAACAATCCAACAACACAACTTATTAATTCCAAATTTACAATGATTAAAGGTTTTAAGTATTAATTATCCTATGATCCAGACCTTCAAATTAAGGATAAATTGTGGGACTATGCTCTCTTTCACCAAAGCAACAGCACAACCACCCCATCCAGCGCCGGTAAGCCTTGCTCCGAGAGCACCGTTGTCACGGCAAATTTTTACAAGTTCTTCCAACTCGGGACAGCTGAGTCAATGAATAATAAAAGAAAATATGAATTTTATATGCTCAAAAAAGAAACTCCATTTTACAAGGATTTTTCTTCATTCTGAAATTTTAAGGTTGGAAAAGCTCACATGACAGATCATGCCTTATAAAGAGAATCCTTTTACAGAGAATCTAAAAATTGACAATGCACACTTATTTTCCCTATGAAAGAAAGCACTCTGGAAGCAAGAGTATTATATTATATTCAATACAATACCTGCATTCATATAAAACACTGCAGCTATAATGACTCTCGTTCATAAGGTCACCAAGTTTCTTTAGCTTGTCCTCGTCACTGAAAAAAATTGAGTTATTAGAGTCCAAGAAACAAATAATTCACTTAGAAAAGAATCACAAGTTAATGAAATTAGTCCTCAAGATAAAAAAATGTATGAAATTAGAGAGATAATATAAACTAGCTATCCACTCCCGACATGTAATAAGACTCATATTAGAATAAATTCAGAGAGGTCCTCATTCATCATATGTTCTAGACCAACTGAATAATGCAAAGTGTAAATGCGTATATCAGTAATGAATGACTGAAGCTAGAACAGGCATGCATAGTATAGCAAGATGTGGAACTGTAACATTTGAATGGGCTTGGCTTGATGCCTTAATGTCACATTTTAAATGAAAATCTGAAAATCAGATATTGTTCATGTGAAAGCAAAAAATGGCTGCATGCACCTGATAAAATATAAATGTTCAATCAGACTGTTCCAAATTTCAATCATCAGTAACCGAAATTTTCATGGGTTAAAATTACTCTCCAATGGTTGGTTTTTATCCTCTTACATACTACTCCCTCCGTTTCAAAATATAAGTTGTTTAAGGTTATGCACGGGTATTAAAAACTAATCATTTGATAAATATTTTGACTAAAATACCCCTATTTAAAGTTGAGTTATATTAAGGAGAGAGAAAAATGATTATTGGTTAAGTGCATAGTGAGTGTTGTCAAAGGTGGAAATTAAAGGTGGTAAGAGATACAATATTAAATGAGGGTATAGAAGGAAGAGAGTGAGAAAAGTTGCATTGGATTTGTAAAATAACATATATTTTGAAGCATAGTACAAATGCTAAAACAACTTATATTTTGAAACGGATGGAGTAACAATTAAATCCTCAACCAACAGTCCTAGAAGCTATTAACTCCCAGCTTCTACGCAATACAGTAATGTATCATGAGAATCTCATTACAAAATAAGAGAGCACACATTATAAGCATAGCTATCTAAGATGGATCCAACAGACACCTTAGATTTGATTAAACTACATCCTTGAAAGCATGTACCTTAGACTTGACGATACTACATCCTTGAAAGCATGTACTCTCCTGGCTTCTGAATACACGTGAGCAGCTCTCTAGAAATACATTAGTCAAATTATATAAAAGAAAATAAAGAGGAAAATCTTTTTTTGTTGTTGTTGGCAATAGTTAAATACATAAGCCACAAGAATATTTTTTTGATATTTCCTAATTGGATTTTGTCATAACTCTTACATGAAACCTTCACTAACAGGGCTAAGAAAAGAACCTGATGTAACTTGTATTGCTTTGCAGCTTGTATGACTGCCAAATAAGATGCATTAATGTTCAAAAATGAAGTTAACTTTTGCCCTGTAACTTCTTCAATTTCTTCAGCTGTATATGGTTCTTCTTTCAGATATTCCTGCACCAAAAGGGAAGTTTTTAAAACAGGGTAAGACATAAAATTTAACAAAAGTAGGGAAAAAATAAAAAATATCATGTTCAAGAGATAGCATTTTCCACAAGGCTAATTTTAAGGACGGCACCATACCGGGTAAAATTACCTTTACGGCTAATACAGGATCCGATGAGTTTTTAGTACCAGCAAATGATACACACAACCCTTCAACATCGGATAGTGTTTTTACTTTTGATATTGCTTCTTCCGGTTTCATTCCTAGCTTTATAGCGAGCACAATCTGGAAAATTTCACGACAGTACTTTGAGTTAATAAATATAATTGACAATGCAACAGGATAAGCAAGTTTCTTGTCCGCCTAAGCAACTGGCTATTGATGGATGCACAGACACACAGGTAACCAATTGTTCACTCCAACACAAAATGACCCCATGTATCTGACATGAACAGGCATTGTTTATTCTTGTTCTACCATAGAAATTAGTCATGTTTTAAATTCCACACTACGGAAGATAAATATAATAGACCAGTCAAGATTATTAGGAGTGGAACATAATGTTTTGGTAGTTTACAACAAGTCACATGTTTAAATCACCATGCTGCCAGTACACCAAAACCAAAGAAAAAAGACTGTACCAATCTATTTATGCATTACAATCCAACAAGTGTGTACTCTGACAAGCTACATAAAATAGGGTAATAGAAATGCTTTGCACTAGAGGAGTATTTAAGGAGTGAGTACAGAGTACAACTAGTAACACCAATAAGGTTAAAATGAACTTACAGAAGCCAAATGGCATTCAACAACCCTATTATTATAATTAGTGGCAGCGGTAACAGCCTTCTGAGACTCCGCCAAAGAATGAGCTATCACAAAAGTCCCGCCAGCAGGCAGTTGCACATCCGTTGCACGAATTGGGTTGAAATCAATCAGTTCTGCAAACCCAGCCTTGGCCATGACAGAGATTGCCTGTCAAGTGAAATGAGGAAAAAAAGAGAAAAAAATAAAATCAGGTGCAAGTCCAGAAAAAATGTCAGAATGTCCCCAGAAAAGCAACAAAAATGGCAGCCATGCATTGATCGACAAAATCCTACCATTCAACAAGATTATTCACAAAATATCTATCCTGAGAACTGGTTGAAAGTAGAGTAGTTCACTAATACTCTAATTCAAAAGACTTCCCCAGTGAATTGATTATCTTTAAAATTGAGGCCCCAAACATAGTGGACCTACAGCTACAAGTATTAAACTTGTGGAAATTAATTACATCATCTATATCACTCCCAACCTAGAAAATAACTTAGTTTGAACATATAATGCTGTAGAGCTTGTGTTCAAAATTCATATTTCATAGAATTGAGAAGAGAAACCAAATTATAGATAGTGGAATAATTTCAACATAGTTTCACTCTGAATGATGGATTACAACAAAACCATGTATACATAGTTCATCTAAGATATTTATACTGAATTTTAGATGAAAATATCATTAGTCAATCAGTGCCAATTAGCAAGAAGTTGTAAAACATTAGTTTTTAAGACCATCATCCTACACAGAAGGTGATTAGGAGGAAAAGACAACATGGATAGGTAATTGGTTGACATTCAAATCAAAATTAAAAATAGAATGTTTCTGTAATGAAAGATCTGCAAAACCTGATCCATCCCACCAGATTGTGTCCCAATATGTCGTTCACAGTCACATGTGACTTGTGCAATTTCTTTCTGTCAAAAACATATGATAATGTATGTTAGAAACAAAATAAGAGTGCCTACTAAATAAACACTAAAAAATATTTTTCAAAACAAAGACATGCTTGCAAAAAATGCACTGTGGTGATCATCCATCTAAAATGCATAATCAAGACGTATCTGATTTTACATACACAAGTTAAGGTTAAATTATCATAATAAAGTTATATAAATGTTGTTGTTAAAGTAAATAGAATAAAAACAAAAATAAAAGAACCATGGAGGCATGAACCTTTACAAAACATCAATTTCAGCAGTCACAAAAAGTTTGAAATAGGGACTAGATCAGATGTTCCAAAGATGAACACATGAAATTCCAGTTATACTATCATGTCAGCGGCAAACTGTTATCAAATTTGATATAATGTTAAATTACTGCACATTAAAAACAAATCACTTGCTTATCAGAACTCTGAATAATCTTTTCAAAACCTAACAAGCTATATAGACAAACAATTTATCCATGCGAAAGTTCAGCAAGAGCTGAACTGAATTTTCCTGTCAAAGCACAAACTTTTATACATATTTCAGTCCAAAGGCAGACCTTTGGGAAGTTCACGTCAAAAGCAGCCATAATAGCAATTGTTGAAGAACAAACAAATGCCGCAGAGCTTGATAGTCCAGAACCTGAAAAAAAGTAAATATTATCCTTTTTACTTAACCCCATGAACAAACAAACAACATGACTCTGTCATCTTTACTTTAGTGCAAAGATAAAGATCAACATCAGTTAGAGGTAAATTTGGATATCATTAGCAGCAGCACCCAAATTTAAAACAAATTAACACACCTGTCGGCACGGTCCCATCAACAAGAACATCAAGTCCAACTGGTGGACCAACATCCACCCCTTTCAATTTTGCATAGTCATGGAAACCTTTGTACCTACAGAAATCATATAATCAATCTATACCAAATCAAACAACAATGCTACAATTTGTTCTCATTCACCCAAAAAAGAATATCACACACATCTATCCATAAGCTTCCCCATCCATATATAGCATTTCACTCTGTAAATAGTAAATATATCAATAAATAACTAGCTTGCACCTCTTTTTACAAATTAAAAAGTAACCGGTACGCATATTAGGTGCGTCTAGGACTAATTGTCCAAATGAAATACTATCTGCATCAGCATGTTAAGCAAGGTTCATTAATTAAGGAGAGAAAACATATAGCCTCATACATCCACCTAAACCTGCGGCCATACCTCGAAAACCACCTAACAAGAAGAAGTATTAAGAGAAGTATGAAATAGACTCACCCACAAATAAAATAATGGCCCCATTTGTGATTCTTCAAGTCGAGTTCCTGCATGAAAAAAAAAAAAAAAACAAAGCCAGAGTATATTAACAAAAACAGAACAATCTTATTGACAACGTGAATCATGAAGAAAATTACACAAATTAAGAACTAATTGAGGATCCACCTGGTTAGGATCAGCAGGATAAGTGCAAATGGAATATTTCTCATCATTAACGTTAGCGATCCTAAGAACACGTTCGGATTCATTCTTCCGAATCGCAACGATCGTATCTTGGCGAATAGCCATAGGCAACACCGAATAACCTTCATAGTCAATATGCTCCCCGATCAAGTTCACTCTCCCTGCACCACAACACCACTAATAATCATCATTACCATTATTGCTAGTGCTATTATAATTATCGAAACATCGATAATTGATACATGATTTTCCAACGCTATCATACAAATCAATGATCCTAAACCTATGCAGTATAGACAAGCTCATATAAAAACGGAAACAGAAAAACGAAAAGCAAAAATTCAAAAAGTTCATGGCCATTTTGGTTCAGTTTGTGTCGTTCGAAATAGAAAGAAGGGGAACCTGGTGAGCGAGCGAAGAGTTGAGGAGGGTGAGAGAAGAATTGGAGGAATTTGGACTTCAAATTATGAAAACGAAGCTGAGCTTCTTCCAGGGGTGAACCATCACCATAAACGCCTTCCAGGTTCTCGAAAATCGGGATCGGAAGCTCCTCGTGTTTCGCCATTTTCACGATTCAACTATTTTCTCTCCCTCTCTGTGTTTCTTCTGTTCTGTTCTGTTCTGGATGGAAGTGTTGTAGTATAAACAGATTTTATATTTTTATTTTATTTTTTGAGTTTTGTTTTCGGAAAATACTAAAAAGGGAAAACCGAAAAAAATTGTTGGGATTGTGAATGATGATGACAATTCACGTGGCAGTGACAATGAGACTTCAATTTCTCTGTTTTTTTAATTTTCTTTGTAGACGTCAATTTGAGATTTCAATTTCAAACAATAAATGTTTGGATAAACAACCAACCAAAAAATGTGTCAATCCGGTTTGAGAATTGAAATTATCGGCAATGCTTAATCCTCGCATTACTTAAGTTATTATATATCTCAAAGAAACAACAATTTTATTTTAAAATGAAAATTTTTTGAGTAATTAAATCCTCTAATTTAGCACCAAAAATCAATTCAAATTTGTGTGTTTGTGTGCATAGAAGCAGAAAGAAATAGGGCATGTTTGATTACAATGTTTAAAAAAAACCGTTTTTTAATATTAAAAATTGAAACAATTTAAAAACTTGTTTGGCACAACCTATTTTTAGTTTTTGTTTTCAGTTTCTGATTTTAGTTTTTAGTTTTCAATTTTTTTAAATACTGAAAAATATCTCATTAACCAGTTTTTTTTTAAATAGTTTTAAAAAAAAAATTAAAAACGGGAATCAAACAAGATAATCTTTAAATTTGAGAGTTTCTTTTGAAAACAGAGAACATGTTTTGATATCGGATAATTATTGAGTTATGTATTGTGGACCACAACAACCAGGACTAATCAGATTACAAAGTAATTAGATGATTACCATATTATATATACTCCAAAGTTTCAAGTGGGGTCATCATATAAGGGATTAACATTATGGCAATTATTATTTGAGCAAAAGAAGACATTATAGCAACTATACTATAATCATTTATTCACAGGTTTCCACTGTGGTTAGATTCCTCCATTATTATAGCGAAAAGTTGTAGGTTTAGTATGCAGCCTTATGCCCTTATCATTTTCATTTTTACATGTTACTATAACATAATTGTTTTTTGAGTTATTCTTCAGTTTCAAAAAAAAAAAGTTTATTCTCCGTGTACTGAATTCAAGTCTTTGCTTTTTTTGAATTCAAGTTTATTTTTTTGAAATATTTAAATGTTCAAAGTGTCAAGACAATAATGACGAACTGAATTCAAGGGTGTGTTTGATTGTGTTTTCGATTTTTTTGTTTTCAAAATTGTTTTCAAAAATAGTTTTTAAGAACTACTTTTTAGAACAGTAAAAGAAAAAAACTTGTTTGGTAATATGATTTTAAAAACATTTTTGAAAATAAAAAAATAAAAACCCTTACTTTTTAATTCCGTTTAATTACAGTAATGTCATTAATGAAACAAAGCTGAAAATAAAAAACAAAAACAACTTTTTTCTGTTTTGGTTTTTCTGTTTTAAAAACAAAAAAACAGGAAACTGTTTTTAAATTAATTTTAAGAAAACATCTTAACCAAACAAGTTTTTTGTTTTTTAATTTTATAAAACAGAAAACTGTTTTTAAAAATAGAAATCAAACAGGCCCCAAGTCTTTGCTTTTTTCGTTTATTTTTTTGAAATATTTGAATGTTCAAAGTGTCAAGACAATAATGACGAACTGAATTCAAGTCTTTGCTTTTTTCATTTATTTTTTTGAAATATTTAAATGTTCAAAGTGTCAAGACAATAATGACGAATAGTTGATCAGTTGTCCTAAATCAAAATTTGGAGCTCGAGTCTTGTGAATAGAAAAAATTCGATGTGAGAGTTCATACAAAGGGGAATCAAACATCTCTCCTTCCTAGGAACTCAGACGATGGTTAGCCTACCTTCCTACATATGCATATGCACACAATTAACTCTATCCAAACCCTTTATGTAATTTAAATCCTATTTGAGAATAAACTTCCCTTTCTCAATCACATGAACATATTGCCGGTGGAGATAGACATGACAGTATTGGCAAGACAGATATAGAGCACAGTTTATCTATAACTATTATTAGTCCATGCACAAGTTGAGTCAAAATCAAGCATAGTTATCTATTCAATTAATGTAAAAATCATGCACGAAAACAAACTCGTGCTGATCAGCCCTATCCATGTACCAAATGAAAGTGAAAGGTCCTATACAAAGATCCAGTTCTGATACAATCAAACATGTGATAAAATCACATCAGAAGCCGAAATTGTCAACCTCTTCATCTTCATCCTCATCTATGGCATCATCATCATCATCAGTATATATCCCCAAATCAACATCATCATCATCATCCATTTCCTCATCCTCTTCAACCTCATCTTCATCCTCATCCATCTTGCTTTTACTTTTACTAGTTTCTTTGTCTTTCAAACCAGTGCTCAAGACAACAGTTTCTCCCCCAGATTTCCCCATGTCCCTCCTCAATTTATCCATGGTCTCCTTCCTGCGGCTTTCTTCCAATCGCTGCTTCTCTTCACGCCTTTTATCAAGATCAGCCCTACACATTGCAAAATACAATGAAGTTAATTGTTCAGCCGTACCAAACCTAACAACAACAGTTATTTGCTAAATCAACAGTAATGTAATGGTGAAGCTAACAAATACAAAAATCTGTCAAGCTCAGACAATATACCTGTAGTTTTCCATGTACTCCTCTGCACTGGCGTCAACAGTCTTGAAGAAGGCTTCCATTCCTGTACCAGTAACTGCAGAAACTCCAACTGATTTTAAATTATTGTAGAATTCATCTAGCGCAAGTGAAAGGCTCTGAGCAAAAGTTGACGTGTACGAGTGTTCTGTACTTGCCGCCGCTTGGAATGCCTCAAAATCTTCCATCCACTGCACATCCAATAAATTCAACAAAAGGAATAAGTTAAAATAAATTCGGTCCCAGCTATAAAATCAGGAACTTGTAGGTTCAACAGACAGGTAATAGAAGGGATAAAAACAAAACCAACAATGAACTACTGGCCGGGAATTAGACTGCAAATCGAGTATTCCTGGTAGTATATGCTTTAGAGCAGAGCCAGCGAGATTAAGCTCAAAGATACAAAGGAACACATAAACCTTAAAGTTGCAGGAAAACAGTTCAATCTCTCTATACAAGAATTTCTCCAACATGAATTGGAAAAATAATAACAACCTCCATCAATATTGCTTCCATTTCAATGCAATTGTTAAAATTTGGATTATACTGTAACCAATCTATTTATTTCCGTCTTTTACAAACTATAATATTAACAGTCTACCCCATCCTAATTGCAATTTGCTACTGCATTCCATAAATTGAGTACCCACTACACAGAGCAGACATCCCCAAGTTATCCCTACATGCCAGCTCCAAGTCACGAACAAATGAAGAGTTTCTCCTTTTGCATCCTCACACACTCCTCATATATACTGTCTTAACGACTTAAACACATTAATTTTTCAGTACCTATGCCCATATCCAATATCCGTAGTGCATAACAGGAACATGTTAACTGATTCCTTTGCATATTTCGTGTGCTCTCCAATAGACTGGAACCACAAGGTAAAATATCTTTCCATCTGTTTTCTCAATTTGATTGATCAATCATTTCTCCACGAAGATACATCTGATTAGATTGAAATCCAACAGAAGGTAGTTCCCCGGTCTAAAGGATTTTTGGTTGTTTGTTTTTCTACCAACATATTAAGAATAAAAAATAGGCAAGGAAGTTGACCGGATGGGCATTAAGATGAAGAACACCAACTAGTCTCCAAGCTTCTCAAAGGGCCACATAAAAAAGTACAACAATACATTACCTGTTTAAGCAACTAATCTCAAAAACACATCGCATGTAACTGAAAGTAAGCATAACAAATAAACAATACCTCCAAGGCAAATTGATGTTGTGCAACGTCAACCTTGTTGAACGCCAAGATAAGAGGTAACCTTGTCTTATAGAGGATACTACAAGCATAAAGCATGTTGCTCATGAAAGTGCTAGGATTTTCTGAACGAGGTGTGTCAACTACATAAGTGACTACGGTGGGAAATGTGGAGGCAAAAGCTTCTGTGATGATAGCACCAGAAGCAGACCAGGTGAATATCTCAATCTGGCCAGGGGTATCCACAAGAACATAGTCAAGTTGATCTGCTCGCCTTTCTATAACAGAAACTACCTGAAATTGACAAGCATAAACATTACTTAAACAGTACTCAATGTTCTGTAGACAGGACAAAACATATCAGCAAACAAAATTACTGTTAAACTTTAAAAAAAAAAACAAGAAAGCTCAAACATTTCATCAAGAGCTTAATTAGGAAAAATAAAACCAAAATTTATCAAACAAATTTAAGGAAAGCTATCTGCCATCAAAAATAAAAATGCAGTGGGGGATCCTTTGCCATTATTGGTAATATAAATAAGATTACCCATTGAAAGCAATATGTCATAATGATAAAATTTAAAAAGTCACAACAATTCAGTAACTAGTAAGATATGCCACAAGTCACCACTTAAAAGAGCTTCAGAGATTCATAGAGTAAACTTTACCTCATCAAATTTGGTGGCAAACAAGTTAAGTGAAGTCAAAATTCCACCGTTAGGCCCAAGGTTGAACTGCTTCATAACTTCTTTGTACTTAACAGTGTCTCTTATATCAATGTTAGCAGCATAGGGGAGTGTCATGACAGCCGGGTCGAGATTCACCACATAACCCCGAATGTTTGACAAATGTGAATGGCAAACCAACCTATGAAGGAATGTTGTTTTCCCACTTCCTAAACACAAATGAGGTTTACTCTTAGTTCTACTACTCAAAATAAAAAACAAAACCAAAAACTTCATATGAGAAAAATGACTAAGCAAGAAGCATTAGGTTAGGCGTATCACCTGCCATGCCTACAACTAAGATGATAACCGGTTTTCTTTTGAAGTTAGGCAATCCATTCCCAGAGCCAGAAGACGATCCTTCAATATGCAATTTGTCCATAGTCTCTGTGAGCTCCTCCTCCTCCTTGTCTTTGTCATTTGCCTTCAAAACCAAACCAGACAATGAACACATTAAAAAATAAAGCAGTTTTTAGGGTTAATCATTTTCAGAATAACAATTTGACTAAGCAATTAGCTGTGAACGCATGAAGTCAACAGCACAATCTAACTGGTGCGAGGTTCTCCATTAAGCTAGGGTTTCGTTTATTTTTCTTGGTTTAATAAAGCGACGAGAAGATGGAAAGTAGAAAGAGCGAAGCGTGATAGGAGCAGGTACTTTAGCGGCGGAGTCCATCTGCATGGGTGCTCCGTCGAGGTTCACAGCCTTCGAAGCGTCATCGGCGTCCATTTCCGATTGAAGAGCACTCCGCGTTGTTGCGACGGCTCTGTGGGAAGAAATGGTGAACTGAGAGAGAGAGAGAGAGAGAGAGAGAGAGGACAGAGGTTTGTTTCTTTTCTTTTCTCTTCTCTGTGCGCGGAGTCCAGGGTTTTGCGCTGGTTCCACTTGCAAAACGACTCTGCGTTTTTGAAACAGGGAATAAAACAAGGCGATGAAAAAACATGTTTAGTAAATTTATTCTAAAAATATTTTGAAAATTAAGAACGAGAGAACTCTATTGGGTTTTTTCTAAAAATAATATAAAAAATAGAAAATATTTACAAAAAAAAGTTTAAAAAAGATTTATATGGGTTTTGGTTGAGTAGTTGAGAGAATGATATTTTGTGACGGAAAGTAGATGCGCCACAAAATCCTCTTCAGCCACTTTGCGACGGAAAATTTTCCGTCACGAAGCTTTGCGACGGCCCGAACAATCCGTCAAAAAATCCTGGTCAGCGTGTTTGCGACGGAATATAAACCCGTCACAAAAAATTGCGACGCAATATATATCCGTCACAAAATCCTAAGCAGCAATATTGCGACGGATATTAAATCTGTCACAAGATCCTTGTAAACAGGTGAATATAGCGACGGAATGTTAGAGAGGGATTTATTCCGTCGCAAATTACATTGTTTTGTATTCTATGACGAAATTGCCCTCTCAAAGATTTCATCACTATGCATGAAAGCAAGGATTTTGTGACGGGTTAACTTTCTATCACAAACAACCCCATGTTGGTAAATGGTTTTTAAACTATAATTTTTTTTGTAAATTGCTTTAGTTTTTACATTATTTAGAAAAAAGAACCGACCGTATTTTAAGTTTTTTATGAATATCTTGAATACAAAATATTTTTATCATATTTCTTTTGGAATTATTTTCTTTGTATATATTTTCTTGAATTTCAGTACAAAATTATTTGGACATTATTTTTGAAAAAAGATAATCAGGAGATAATTGTGTCATACATGTCGAAAAAATATAGAGAAATTAATAATTTATTATACTTTACATATATTTAGGATATATAAAAAGTCATCATCAATTACCCGTAGAAATGGCCCATTGGAGAAGTAGTAAGAAATTATACATAAAAGCTTGCAAGATATAATGGGAGGTCGATGCAGAAATATCAAGGTCTAAATAGTACTGTCCAGGTTTTTGTATTTTTTTCTCAAGCCTTTGTTTTGGTCATGGCACTCTGTTTTTGAGACTTCATTTGAAATTATAATTGGTTATTGCAAAGACATTATGACATGGAACTTGAAGTCCAAGTATATTTTGCTAACTAATAATATTTTGACTCTTTTGTTATATGAAAATTTCAAGTGAAACTTTGTGTCGACCTCTCATTTTATATTTATTTTAAGAGTTTCACTTATTTAATATAAACGAGAAATGGATATACACAAAATTTTAACATGAGATTATCAACCAACGTATCCACATGAATTTTTTTTTTTTATCTATATGAAAACATAGTATTCATGTTCTATTCTAAATTGTTCTATACTTCTATTCTTATAGACTCGCTAGCCTTGACGAGTATAATTAATTTTGTGATGTTGTTTTGTATCGTTTTGATTCTTCTGAAAATTGCCAAAGTGCATACATCCATCTATTTCATTCTTGATTTCATTGAGGTGCTCCAATATCTACTATCAATAATTTTTCAAATTAAATAATGATTTAGATAATCACTAGTTCACTATGACAATTTACATCATAAGCCATCATTTCCTAAATGGCTTAAACAACAATATCGGTGGTGTTTTGGCCCTTAATGTACAATCAATTGTAAAAAAAAAAAAATACATAGACAAAGACTTGTGGCTCAAGAGATCTTAAGGCATAAAATACAAAACCCTCAAAATCAATAACCCTACATTATTGAAGTTGGTTGATTTGGCTGAAGCAAATTGTTAAGAATGGTTAGAGTGATAGCACATAGATTTTGCACATATCGATTAGTATCCCTCAAAGACAAAGTATCCAAGTTCTTGATTCTATTATTGCATGCCTCAGCTTCAATGAAAGCACCATAAGCCTTTTGCTTTACTACCTTATAGTCACCTCTGTTCATAGCATTCAAAGCCTCTCTCAAATGCACCTTCACTATCATGTTATATGAACCAAGGAAATCTTCAAAATCTTTTGGATCCTTACTTTGCACATATATCTTGTGTAAGCGTTCCAACGCGATAGAGGCATTGGCCTTCACAATCTCAAGGGTTAAGCGCGCAAATCCAGCAATGTCTTCTTTTGATCTATGGTGAATTGATGATCGTAAAGTCAAGATGCAAAGATGGTAATGTGGTGATTGACGACATATTTGTTCAAGCAAGCTAGTGTGTGAGAGAGTGGATTGGATTTGAGGGATGAATAAGGTCAATGAAGTGGACAATTGAAGAAGAAAGATGGTTGAAAAACTTGCAAGCTTCATTTTTATAAAAGGTTTGTGTTAAGAACACAAAGAATGGTAGAGGAATTGAGTCATAAAATTGGATGCTAAAGCTTCATGAAATTAAGGGATGACACCAATGGTTTGAGTTTTGTAACATTTTTAGGAAACATCTTGACGTTTTCCTTTGTAGTCGCTCTTTAGGAGAATTTTGTGGTGAAAATTTGTTTCAAGTTTTGATTTATATAAATATATATATGCAAATTTCTTTTCATGGTCTTATAGTTATGAATTGATACAATTTCCGATGTATCAAAAATAGTTATAAATTGATAGAAGGTCTATAAAACCACAAACACATAATTTACCCCACAAGATAAAATAAATTGAAACTTTAGTGAATTAAAATAGAAAATAGAAAATCCTATTGATTCATTTAAATTTCCTGGAGTTTAAAGTTCTCTTGTTGAGTGAAATAATTTAATTTCTTAAATTCCTCACTTATTAGGGCGGCTAAAAATATATTGCATGAAAGAACTAACGATAAAGAATTTGTTCTTGAATGAGGAAGGTGCATTTTGTAATATTTGAACCCGTACCACTGAATGCGGCTAAATTTAGAAATCGACCACTAATCCAATTTCAAGATTTCCAACCCTAACTAGAAGATGAGAAATATTTTATGAATGACCCGGTCCGCAAAGACTATGATTAAGAAGCGTTTAATCATTTTTCTCTGAAAAAGAGATAAAATGCAATCAACTTGAATTCGGGATAACTATTCAAAATCTTACCACTACTCGTAATGACAAACTTGCAAAATGAATATAATTTTTTTTTTTTTGAAACTTGCAAAATGAATATAATTATCATAAAGGGATTCGTTATTCCAAAAAATTTGTTGTGATAAAATTAAATAATTCATTTTTTTAAACTATTAACCTGGCACGGATGCACATTGGGCAATAGGGGGACAAGTGCCCCTACATGGTTTTCGAAAAACTTACCAATAATGTAATGTAGTATAATGTTAGCATCTTGTTATATTGCCCCCACAACATAGATAGTGCCCCCACACATTCTTATCTTTCAATAATGTTTAAATAGCTACTAATGATACAATTACCTTAATTATTCTGTCACTTATCACTATAGGGAAAGTTTTAAAATTACTTTTTGAAATTTTGATGCAATCATGCACAATGTTCTAAAGCTAACAATTTTTAAAACGAGATACGCAGCATATACCATAGTATGATTGACTTAATTACCTTTTTTTTTTTACCGTTTATCACATGCTTTCCATTTACTTGTTCTTTCATTTAGCTAGGAACCAACAAAACACGATATTGTCATTTTTAAATTTTTATCACTTACTTTTCATTTTCTTGTTAGTCTTATGAACCTTCAAAATAAAAAAATACTCACTGCATTAATATGTAACTTCCTTTTTTAATTCATTTATTGACATATATATATATATATATATATATATATAAGGGTGTGTTTGGTTCAATAAAAAAGAGAAGAGAGATTTTAATGGATAGGAGGAGATGTATTTTAATGTGTGTTTGGTTCAAAGGAGGGGAGGAAAGATATTTTAATGGAATAGAAGAAGTATTTTAAATCTTATCATGTTTGGTTAAGAGGAAAAGAAATGAAATAACTCATTTTTGTTTGATTCAACTAAGGACGAGAGGAGTTTTAAAACATATTTACTTTTATTACTCATGCTTCTTTTAAGAAACTAAAAATAAGGAAAGATCTTTTTGTCCGACAAATTTTTTTCACTTCAATCTCACACTCTTGGAGGCCACGTGACACAAAGTTAGTCAGAGGGGTTTTGGTCGTCCATTTCCCTCATCTTCCCTCCTAAAAATTAAATCAAGCAACGTAAATTAAAAAAATTCTCCCCCTTTCCCTCACTCCATCTTTTCCGAAGCAAGTGCTATGTAAATTGAATGAAAAATTATTTATACAAATCTTGCACACACAAGTGGAATTCATATTTCACTATTCTAAGATTAAGAGGTAGGTTGAGTTGGAATTTGAAATGGTATTTGTTTGGAGACACAATTACAGTTTCAAAAGATTAAGACTATAAAAAAAAAAAGTTATGGGTAAATATTGCTCCTACAACTTGAAATTCCTGGATCAATCACTATATTAAACAATTCATTAAATTTTGATGATAGATAAAAATTTATTTATTTTTTGTATAAATTTTATCAAGAATGAAAAATGTAAGAAAATATTATATATTATTTTAAATAAAGCAAACAATTATTTTAAGGGCTAAATATGTTTTTGTCTTGTAAAATAAGAGTGAATTAAATTTGGTCTCTTTAAAAAATTTCATAACTTTTAGTTCCCTACATTTGTGAAATATAAGAAATCAGTCATTTTCGTTCATTTCGTGGTAGTTTAAACCGCCACTAACCCACTTTATGGCAGTTTTTGACCACCGTTAATGCAAAAAAATGACCAATAACTTATTTTATGGTAGTTTTTTAGCTGTTGCTAATGCAAAAATAACCGCCACAATAAGAACAATTGTGACAAACTTCACATATTTCATAAATGTTGATGACTAAAAGGTATAAATTATTTTTTTGAGGGACTAAAACCAATTCACCTTGTTTTATAGGGACTGAAAAACATTTTTATCCCTTATTTTAAATCAAATTTTAGTACTTTTTCTTCTACAGTCTGTATGTTTTTTTTCCTGACGTTAAGAACTTAAAAAAGAAGTTTACGAGTAGCGGAAGGTAAAAGAAGAGTTTGAGGAATCGAAGAGATATTGTTTGAAATATATTTTCTATCATGAGTAATAACTATTACAAGCTTTGTATTTATACATAGTGGGAATAACCAGACAAAACTGAAATGTAAATGACCGTGCTGGGTATCCCGAGGTCAACTGTTACATTGGAAATGTAACCTACAACATTGGAAACGCAAACTACTAATAAATAAATAACAAACCTAAGATAAGATAAGGTCGAATCCCGGCTAATCCAGGATTACCATTATTACAAGATAACACGCATTACAGCTGGCGAGGACACAGACGACATGTCTGGTCAGACGACAATCTTAGTTTAGGTAGACGATCCTGATCAGACAATGGTCAGACGAGCTTTTCACTATTAATCTTTTCACTTCAATACAAGTCACAGACGATATATGTGATTGTTGCTACACGCTTCCAACAGGAGATGATTATTATCTCTAACATCCCCCCGCAAGCTCAACATGGGTCTAGAAGGAAGGAGGATCGACTTCCACAGACGCACGATTGAGCTTGTCTTCCATGACTGTAACTTGGTTGTTTATCATTCCTTGATAGGCATCACTAGCAAGGAACAGTTACATCAGGAAGAGTTGCGCTCCTTTGACATTGATGTTTGTACTCGGAGCAGAGGGTGGTGCTATGATGCTGGAGATGAATAAACATGGAAAATGAATCGAAAACCTTTCCCGTATCCGCCAGATCTGCTTCGCTGTATAAAGAAAAGACATGTTTTGTTTGTTTTTATAACTCGAAAAAGCACTCTGGAGCAGTGATCTTTCCATGCATAGTCCATGGAAGTTTTTTTTGGGCTTGGCCTTCTGTGGGAACCTCAGAGGTCATTGATGTGTGCTCCTTCATCATAGGCTCAGAGGCCTTACAGCTGCAAGGAAAATGTAAAGGAAAATACACATATTTTTGGGTGTCTGGGCGTGTCCGTCAGTGGGAGGTGCCTTGCTACTCTCTACCTCCTGCGGCTCAAGGGCCTTACGGCTATTCGGGCATGGATCTCAGCGACGGAAAAAAAATTGCAGAAAAAAGTAAAGAGAAGGATAAAGCTTGAGTTTAGAGGAATGTCGACAGGAGTTACCCCTCTGTTCATAAAGCTTAGTTGGGGTTTAAGATGAGGGTTATCTAAAGAAAAAGGACAAAGGTTGACAATAAGGTGGAGCTTCTGCCAGGGGAGAAAAGAACGAAGAAAAAAGAAACCATGGATTCAGACTAACTCTGATACCATGTTAAGAACTTAAAAATGAAGTTATCGAGTAGCGGAAGGTAAAAGAAGAGTTCGAGGAATCGAAGAGATATTGTTTGAAATATATTTTCTATCCTGAGTAATAACTATTACAAGCTCTCTATTTATACAGAGTGGAAATGACCAGACGAGACTGAAATGTAAATGACCGTGCCAGATATATCAAGGTCAACTGTTACATTGAAAATGTAACCTACAATATTGAAACGTAAACTACTAATAAACAAATAATAAACATAAGATAAGATAAGGTCGAATCCCGGTTAATTCGGGATTGCCATAATTACAAGATAACATGCGTTACAGCTGGCGAGGACATAGACGACATGTCTGGTCATGCAACAATCTTGATTTGGGCAGACGATCCATTATTCCAGTGTGCAGACGATCCTGATCAGACAATGGTCAGACGAACTTTTCATTGTTGATCTTTTCACTTCAATACAAGTCACAAACGATATCTGTGATTGTTGTTGCACGCTTCCACCAGGAGATGATTATTATCTCTAACACCTGGAGAGATTATGTATCCCCGAAGAATAGCTCAAGTGGTAAGAGCTGAAGACATATGAGTTGAGGAGGGAAAGATTCAGGAATCAATCCCTACATGAAAATTTAAATATTTTTCGATGTAAAAAAATGAGAGATCATGAGGGACATTCGTGTTCACGAGTGCATTTGTTCAATAAACTAGTTTGCATTATCTTACCAAGTACTTGACAAGTACTACCCGTGGTGGAGATTGACCAATTTATTTGGAGGGGCCAAAATCATGCTAAGTGCATGTCTAGAGACACAGTATAAATTATGATAAACAAAAGCATAAATTAAAAAAAATTGCTTTTATGGGCTCACCGTGATTTTGTACTATATATTCAAATAAGCACTAGACACATAAGTAAAATGTGTAATAATTAGCTTAAGTGAGGCATCCAATGGGTACATTTTTTTCTTGACTTTTCACACATTACAAGAAATTTAGCAAATAAAAGAAATCCATTAACGTTATAACCTTCCAACAACGAGGCCCTTCGAAATATTTCTTCAAGCAAAAAAAAAAAAAAAGGGAAATAGAGAAGCTTAGGGCCTGTTTGATTGTAGTTTTTGAAAACTGTATTTAAAAAGAGTTTCTAGAAACTGTTTTTGAAAACTGTTTTTCAAAATAAAAGCAGAAAAAAAACTGTTGGATAAGACGTTTTCCAATATTTAAAAAATTGAAAATTGAAAACTAAAAACAGAAACTGAAAACATCTTTTAGCTGTTCTGGTATTTTAGTTTTTAAAACTGAAAATAAGAACTGTTTTCAAAAACAGTTTTCAAAAACAGGTTTTGCCAAGCAAGTTTTTAAATTTTTCAGTTTTTGAAAACAGAAAACAGTTTTTAAGAACTGTAATCAAACAGGCCCTTAATTAGAATAAGTATTGCATAGAGAATGAAGTTATGATATGGATAAAATATACTTTCTTTAATTGTTGTTGCTCAGTGTTAGTGTAGTCAAATAAGAGAAAAAATCTGTTGTTTCCAAAGTTCATAAAATAGTGTGTACTTCATATTCTAATACTCCCTCCATTACTTAATAACTGTCACTTTAAGGTTTTGCACATATATTAAGGAATTGTATTAATGATATTGTTTCTATCAAAGTTAATACCTAACTTCCTAATATATCATTTATCTTTCTTCTTAATTTAGACTTTTTAATTTCCTATCACCATTAATTAAAGGGTATAATTGGTAAAACATAATTAGTACTCCCTTAAACTTTGTAAAGTGACAGTTAAAACAAAAAATGGATAAAAATAGTGACACTTAATTAGGAATGGAGGGAGTATATAAATACATGTATACTATTATTATGTGGTAATATTGATTTTGTTGGAAACTCTGGGGTGAAAATGTCCCCCCTTAAGTACTACTCCTTGCATTTGAAATCTAGCTGCGAAATTTTATGTGAGGCATTTCTTTATGAACATGATAGTATTAAATAATGGCGAAATTTTATGCGAAGCTTTTCTTTATAAACATGATAGTATTAAAAAATGCACTTATTTTTTAAAAAAAAGAGCTAGTAAATTATGACTATAAATTTTTTCATTGCGCTCCAACCATCCCTATTTATAAGAACTTGTAAGAAACTCTTGTAGTTGCAAGGGTTGTGTTCCGTCGTCCGCGATCGATTTCCAATATTTTGATAACATTTTTTATATAAGTAAATATTTATTTATGGTAAAATATTAATTATATTATTTGAGATTTATGTATTTTTTTTGTGAATGATTAGAATTTATGTATATATCTTAAAAAAAGCATTTCATAGTATTGAAGGTTGAGGCTCTTGGGTTGGGCTGGCCCAGAAGAAACACACATGAGTCAAGTCGTTCTACTCTTGTTCGTTGTCGTCTCACTCGTTATTATTTTATTTATTCTTACTCTGATTATTATTATTATTACGATCGTCATCGCGTGTAGCCAGAAGAAGCATTCACCGGAGCAAAGCCTCTTCTCCGTCGTTGTCGTTTTTAGGGTTCCGCTCCGTTCGCCAAGCTGGATAGGCACAGAGGAGACCACCGCTACAACAATGATTCTCATTCTCCCACCACCAACTATCGTCACTCCAGGGGTGGTAGTACTAACATTAACAACAACAACAACAACAATAACAACCCCCACTCTCGTTTCTCCGATTCTCCCATCATGAATTACAACCACCGCTCCCCGGCTGGTTTCCGCGCCGGCGCCGCTCCCCCTCACCACCAGCGCCCCTTCGACAGCCCACCGCGCCGCCCAATGGGCGCTGAGGCTCCTGGAGGTTTCGGATTCAACAACACTAACCGGCCAATGGGTGCTGAGGGTTCTGGTGATTTTGGATTCAACAGTCACCACCAGCCACCGCCTCCTCTGTCTGGTCAGAAACGAGGGTTTCCTTTCTCTTCTGGACGCGGCGGACCTTCACCCGGTGAGCATTCTCATTCTGTTGTTTCTTTCACCTCGCTGTTGCTACTGAAATTTCAACATCGAAAATTAAAATTTTCCTCTTATAATTAAATGCACTTTAATTGCTGCCGCTGTTTACCATATAACTATGTTATTATCTACGAGTAGTTGAATAGCTTGTTGCTTTTAGGGTTTCTTGAGCTCAATCTTGTTCTAGGTTTGGGGGTTGTATTGTTTCTCTGTGTCGGTTGCATTGGACTTGCCGTGGGCCATGTTGAGCGTGTCCTTCTCTTGTGGGATATTGTTGAGCATAGAAATTTTAAACTACTAGAAGGTGTTAGGATTTACTTAGGAGTTCTAATTCGCAAGGTAACTATTCTGCTGATAAATAAAAGCTGCGCATGTTCCTAGTTGAGGAGCTTGTTTGGAAAAAAAATGTTAAAATGTGAAAACGCACTTTCTAAGGTAGATAACGCCACAACAACTATTTAACAGGATGGTTAAAACGCTCATACAAGAATTATCTAACAGGAAAAGAAACACACTATAACGCATACACGAATAGGCTCTTGTTATTTTGGAGGGCTACACTAATGTTTACCAGTTATGCTTTTTCTTTAGAACTTACTTCAGTGGGGCCGGGGAACTAAGAATACTATGCGGACATTGACTTTTAATGTTTAGTTTGACGTGGCAGCTAGTGGGATAAGATATGGTTGTTGTTGTATGTTTTGCCGCAATCGTGAGTTATTGGAGTTCTTGTAATTTCACCTTACGTTATTGATAGTTTTCCCCCAAAGTTTGACATCACTTTTAGCTATGATATAACCGAAATAAATGACATAGTTGTCCCTTACAGATCGGTCTGATGGTGGAAATTTCGCCAAACTTTTTGTTGGATCTGTTCCTCGGTCAGCCACTGAAGAAGATGTAAGTTGTCTAACTTTTGTTTTTTATGTTATTTTCTTTTGATTTCTTAATGATTTCATTTTCTGCATTACATCAAAGGGGATAACCTTAGTGTACTGATTAATGACTAATTATTTTCTTGTAACAATTATTCAATGCTAGATTCGCCCTTTGTTTGAAGAACATGGGAATGTGATTGAGGTTGCCTTGATCAAAGATAGAAAGACAGGACAGCATCAAGGTATTTCTGATTCTTATATTGAGACTATTGTGATTCATATACATTTTATTTCAGGTCCTTTGAGAGGCTGATGGGAGAGAAATAAGCTCATCATCATCTCAGTTTCATTTTGCAACAAGTTCAGACTTGTTGGTTTTGGTTCCACTTTTTTCCTCGTCCTGTCTTACCTGAAGGAGCCGAGACATTAAACCTGTAAGCTGCTCTTTGTATAGCAGATGGGATCTTGGAGGACCAAAAGGTCCTGCTCTTGCAATTGTAGCTGCAGCGGTGGGGGCATTGCCCAACAATTGATGTAGTGGGGGTATTAGTTACCATAGATTGTTTTTGTCAAAAATTAGAAGTTAGTTATTGTACAAAGGGAACAGAGGCAAAACCTAGATTGGTACATTTGAATGATGTTAATCACAATGTATTTCGGAAGGTTTAATGTTTCTCATATTTTGGTGGACATAAGAGTTTATTGAATGGTTTGGGATGTCTCATATTAGTTTTGATTTAATAAGTGCATGCTTTGAAGTTAGGTCGATAAATTATGGATGATGATTGACAGTAGTGAGTGACGTGCTTATTGGAATTCATACTTTGTTAGCTACCTTATGGATGGAAAACCTGATGGTGATGGGATTGATGGTTGTTCAACTGTGATTCTTTATGTAAAACCTAGGCAAAATAGTCTTAGTTTTGTTGTTCTGCTTTTGGGATGGATTTAAAGTTCTTTTATGAGGTGGTTTCAGAACAGTGCTTGTTTGGAACAATGATTTTGCTTCTTCGTGATCATAGGTGTGTGATCTTATTTGATGATGCAGTCCCTTTAAAATTTATTATAGTTGAGAGATAGTTGCTTTTAGATTGTAAATGCACTGTTTTGTGATAACAATAAGGATGCCACAAATATTTTAATGTGGAGTCATGGCAGGTATTGGATATAGGTATTTTCTCATTTTATTGGATCTGCTGCCAACTGCTTCACTATACTTTTACTGGCTATTCTGTTGGAGCATAACATTTATGCAAGGATATGTAGTTGTCAATAGCTCATCATAGGAAATTGGATTATCCATTCCATGGCACTCAAAGCTCATGAAGTGTCTTCTTATGCCTTCATTTGTTTAAAGTTAGATTCGCAATTGTGCTTTGTCACAATAATTTGTTTGGTAGCTTGTAGATGTACAGTTAAGTGAGAAAGGCAGACTGACTTTTAGACTACGTTGGTCTTTATGCATACGAATGCATATTCAACGCTATAATTCATCTTCTGATTCTATCAATTGTAAATATATTAGCACATGGATGAGTATCTCTGGTGCTGTTGTGTGGATCTATTCAACGCGTTGACTTTAGTTAAACCTATACCCAAGCGCAGTTTTTCCTATAGTTAACTATTGTTAACTGTCATTTTCGTTCTGCTTCGGGTAAGTACAAACTTACAGAGGATGTGATGTCAACTCTATTAGGAGAGAAGATATTGATTAAGTTTTTTTGCTTAATAGAAAGTGATCATTGATTATGCGATGGCAGTTATTGGTACTTGCAACTGTGGCTGCAGTAGCTTGTGAGCTACCCCATTAATGCTGATAAATCAATGTGATCTTGGTTAATCATGACATATAAATTTGAGCAGCTTTTGTTTACATGCCAATTTTTTGATTGTGTGGACTGTGGATGAATTGTACACCACATAATTCTTCATTATTCAAAAAGATCTTAGTGTATCTTTTATTTTGGTCTATTGTTTTTGATGTTTGGATTCTTACCTCATCACTTGTGGTAAAATTACTTTATATCCCCTTTGTAAGTGGTTCCTGTTTGGTCCATCCAAATTTGATGCTCTATGAAAAACTAGGTGTTCTGATATATTTTGGTTGTTGTTTTAGCCCTTTTATGAATCCTATTTAGTCTTTGTTTTTGTCCCAAATAGTAATTTCAAAGCACGTGAGAAAAATCAATCTCATTTGTGTTGATGAGGAATGAGTATGAGAGGCATAACTTTCTAAAGTTACCGTGATCCATTGTATGGGTTTGTAAACAGCAAGTATTTTGAAGCAAAAAATATTTTAATATTGAATCACATTCCAACAGCTTATTCTCTTGCATTATCCTGTTTCTGCCATATGATTTGTTTTTTGATCTATATACATTGACAACATTCATCTATAGAAGGTATTACTATTGTTTTGATGGATCTGGTATGAAACACCTTTATTATGCAGGTTGTTGTTTCATAAAATATGCTACCTCTGAAGAAGCTGATCAGGCAATTAGAGCATTGCATAATCAACATACTCTTCCTGGAGTGAGTGTTGTGCTTTTGAATCCTGAATCGTAAATGTTAATTGCAACATATGGTTTGTAATTTTCTGATATTATTATTCAGGGTATTGGTCCCATCCAAGTTCGGTATGCTGATGGTGAAAGGGAACGCCTTGGTAACTATTTTTATTACTCGACATTGATAAACTAAAATTCTTCTGCTACATGTCTAGTATAGTATGCACAAGGATTACATAATAGTTAACGTTAAGGTATCCATTATCATAATTGTAATTTTTTCCTCTGTAGAATGCATCTAGAGTTATCTGGCATGTCTGTCAATCTTGTTCATAAGGGACCTTATGAAACCTGAAGAAATGCTCCAAACATCTTTTAGCTTATGTAAATTTGTCTTTTAATGTATGAGTTGAACATTAGGAACTTTATACTTGACAGCTTCATCAACTTTATTTGTACTATGCTCTAAACCTTCTATCTATCATAGTAGTCAACTTGTTATTTTGCCAAAATATATTTAAAGCTGGCTGTGAAACTTTGTTTGCATTTAGAAGAACTATTTGCATGACTAGAAAAGAAAGCTAGCAATAGTACTGTCATATGAACATTATCTGAAGCTTATTGTTGTGAAAATTTGATTTTCTAGGTGGAGAATTGGTGCCTGGATGTTATTTTGCATTTAGGAATGCATCATTGTTCTGAATCATCTGACTATCTGTACTGACTGTTTCTTGTTGCCTTCAAATTGATCTATATGATAGGTGCAGTTGAGTACAAATTATTTGTCGGCTCTCTGAACAAACAGGCTCCAGTTAATGAAGTTGAAGAAGTACGTTGCTTGCACAAATCAAACTTTACACATTAGAGACTGTTATACTAGTATTTTTAGTGGGGCAAAAATGTTTTTTGTGCTGTCTTGCAAAAGGGACCCTTTGGCACAAGGGAATTGATGTCTGTAGGATTTATAAAATTGTTAACTTCACGTCTAAATATTTAACTTTTCTTTAGTATTATTTTATCCTCACTGTTATTGTTTACATAGAGCTAATAATAGATGGTGTCTCTTGCATCAGATTTTCTCAAAATACGGGCGTGTTGAAGATGTTTATCTTATGCGTGATGAGAATAAGCAAAGCCGTGGTATGTGTCCTGACTATATTGGATATTCACTGGATACCCAATTAGTGTTTGTTCTTGAGAGAAGTACAAATCAATTGATGCATTGGATGCTATATTTTTATACCTTCTCCTCCAGTTAATGGTGGCATTTTATTTTTTATTCTTGCATTCTATATTTCTCCTCTCTGTATATGCACGAATTTGTGTTTGATAGCAATCCCAAATAGATAATACTTCCCTTATTTTGGTTTGAAGGATGTGGGTTTGTTAAATACTCAAATAGAGATATGGCACTGGCGGCTATTAATGCACTTAACGGAATATATACAATGAGAGTAAGAAAAAATTGTCATTTTTCTTTTAGGAACTATCCTTATAAAAACTTTATGGTTATTACCTTGTATTTTTCTGCACAGGGTTGTGATCAACCACTTATTGTCCGGTTTGCTGATCCTAAGAGACCTCGTCAAGGAGATTCCAGGTTTGTACTAATCAATGATCTTTAATCATAAGAAACTCCATTACATAGCCCTGTCTGTTCAAATTGACTTGTGCTCAATCACTGATATGAATATGAAATCGAGCCTAAGAAAAAAATATTCTCTTTTAGTTGGGCAATTTGAACTATATCCTGTTATGTTAGCTTTCTTTGGGCTGGGAGTCCACATTTTTAGACGACACAATTCAAATGGAAACAAGGCCCAAGTCTTATTAGCATGTTCTGTTGTGCATTTACACCATTCAAATAAAGTACGGTTTTTGTGAACAAGGTCATTAAAATTTTCATACTTGGTTGAGTTGAAATGTGATTTTGGTATAAGCAACTCTATCTAGCTTTTCTGTTCAAGTATATGGATCATTTTTTGAAAAGACATGTATTTTGATATTTCCCTTCAACTTAACAAAGTTGAATTATTATTTGACAACACGAATAATAAAATCCAAACATATATCACTTTAATCCAAATGAGGTTTAACCAAACCTTTGTTAAAAAAGTTAAGTTCATTCAAAACCATGTTTTGCAAACCCTAGACCCTATGTCTATATTTGTTGTAGAAATTGATGAACGGGCATTATTTTCTTGGGACCCTGATCTTTTTGAGCCTCACCAAGTTATTCATTCCTCATTGCAATTTGTTTATAGTTTGCTCCTTTGGGATGAAAGGAAGAGATTTCTCTTTCATTTTGGATTTGAATCACCTCAGGAATTTACCTAATAATATTCTCAACATATGTAAATGAAATATAATCAGTCGGTATTTTAACAGCAAAATGAAGATACATAAGTAATTGGTCTGCTGATATACCGTACTGCTGCTGCTGTTCTGACCAATGCATGTTATGCATATATCAACTAGTAACTCTAGAAATTTTGTTTGGTTTTTTACAGGGGTCCTGCATTTGGAGGTTCAGGATTTGGCCCCAGATTTGATGCGCCAGGCACAAGGTATCCGCCTACCTTTACTTCTTCCTCCTGTCTTTTGGATAGTTCTTCCTTCCTCTGTTAAATTATTGTCATATGTCATGCTAGAACTTAATGCTATGCTTTCCATTGCCATTACTTTTTGCAGACTTCCATCCAAGATTTCTGATCCTATGGGTGATCGGATGCCTCCCCCTAATACTTGGCGTCCAATGCATCCAAATATGGGGCCATCCCCTAATGCTGGTTTTCATGGTATGGGGCCTCCGTTGCTACCAAGATCTGGTGACATGGCATTGCCTACAAATGCAGTAAGTTTAGATTTGATGATACTGAAAATGTTTGCCCTAAATCCAATGCAATTATTTTTATATTTAAAAGCTACCGCCTAAATGCCTATTTTTTTTTTTTAAATTTAAATGTGCTTTTGAATTCTGATTCCGCCTTAGTTTTTCATTAACTATGGATTACATGGCTGCTCATGGTTAGCAGTCAGCAGATGACTGAAGTTTGGCCAATTAGAGCATGAAGATTGCTATTTTTTGTTAATCAATTTGATAAGAGTGATATAAAATTAAAAACAATTTTTTTAAACTTGTCTGTAGACTGAGATGTGTTCCTGCACACACATATTATTTATAGAATCCCTTTAAGTTAAATACTTTTATGACTACCTTCTGGATTTTTGACAAATTGATAGTGTTAGGATGTATAGTTAGGGCAGAATGACGACTGCAGTTAGACCATTAGTTAACTAGTTAGAAGAGGTTAGTTAGAACTTAGAAGAGATTAAACAGATAAATAGGGGGAATAGGAATAGAAGCATTAAATCCGTAATTTGAATTTTTTTTTTTGTTTTTTTTTTGTTTTTGTGAAAGGGAAACCCCAGGAGAGAATTTTATTCTCCATTTTCTGCTCTGTTTCAATAAAGAACTTTTCTTTTAATTCTTTCTAGTAATCTGCCATTACTCTTCTTGGGTTCCTAAGAATTTTGGTCTGGCCGACCAGCTAGATCCAGCTGCAAGCACGGAGTCAAGAATTGAAGCCTAGGAGGTGTCAGTGGAATATCTGCAGCATGTAGCCCGAACAGCTCATAGAAATCAAGAACAACGCACCTCAATTGACGGTAATGGGGGTGGGGGGAATAAGTAAGTTGGCTGAGAGTGAGATTTGCAGTTTTAGGGTTGCTGGGCTTAAACCATCAAAATGGGCTGGGTCATCCATGACTCAACTCTCTTCCCCCTCTCAAATCTCCATTTCTGCCTTGGAGGCGCCGACTACGGTGGCCAGTCACAATGGGAATTGCGGCCACCATAGGCTGCAAAGTAAAACCTGCAACGCTGTTGCACTTATATGGTAATTTCTGCCACGCCATTCCACCATTGTGCCGCCTTGGCCGCTTTTTGATAACACTGCCTGCCATGTATTTGGTGCGGGCTATAGGAGTTATGGGCTCTGCATGGATGGGAGAATCCCCAATTTTGGACCCAAAACTCAGGGACTTGTTATGAGGTAGGAGGAAGTAGTGTTTCATTGGCATCAATCCTATGGGTTCACCTAGCCTAACTCTTGCAAAAATCATCCTTGAGCTCAACCCATTATTCCAATAGGGGTGGGCATGGGCAAAAAGGGTTATATATTAATCGGCATCAAAAACCAACATTACTAACATTATACCTTCGAGAAACAGAGGAGTACACAAGCTTCCGTATGAGGAGTATGTTAGTACATAGTAGGCAGGAAAAAGGTTGGTGTTTTCGATGTAGCCAACCACTTGGTCAAAGATTTACAAAGAGGAAGCACTGCAAAATGGTCATCTGTGGGATCTCTCACAAGGGGAATTCCCAATTCCTAACTTGAGGGCAAGGTAGATTTTCAAGGGTGTGATGTATTCTTATTCTTATGACAGAATATAAGAACAGCAGTAAGTGCATTTGTTAGTTAGATTTAGTTAGAAGAGATTTGTTTATTTAGTTACTGAGAAGAGATTGTGTAGGTAAATATGGGGAAATCATAATAGAGGCATTCATTTGTAATCTGATAGCTTTTAATGTGAAAGGAGAGATCTTTTATGAAAGGAAAACCCTTGGGAGAATTCCATTTCCTGTTCAGCTTCAGTAAAGCAGTTCTCTTTCAATTCTTTTAGCAATCTACCATTTACCTTTCTTGTGTTCCTAACAGATAGGTGGTTCCTTCTTGGTTGTGAAACACTTAAACTGCCTATCTCAAGACTGAAACTGCCTGGTCTCATTTCGGTTTTCTTTTTTCCTTCAATAACAGAATCTACTTAGTTATTAACCTCTGCAAAGTGCTCTTTAATCAAATGTCATAGCTATTTGTGGCACCTTTCCATTTTGTGAAGGTGCCAGTGCATCTAGACGTAGTGGCTAATATGTTTCCATACTCCAGGGTCCCACTTTGTGTGTGTGTTGAATTTGACATAACAAAATATTGAGACCTAATTGTTTGTTAGATGTGCTTCTTTTTATGTTTTGTTGTTCATCCTTCTCCTCCTCTATTTTAGTTCAATTATTTTTCAATTATTTTGTAGGGTGGTCCTATGACTGGCATGGGAGCCCACATAGATGGTCGTTTTCAAGTCCAACCCCTGTCACCAATGCAACAACAGGTATTTGAGATTCTCATTATGCATGTATTTGTTAGTTAGTTAGTTAGACTACTTGAGATGCAAGTAATCTCTGTTGTATAAATAAGCACTGAAGGTTAGGTAAACAGAATATAGAATATACAATAATACTAAGTATCTTCTCTCAACTTAGTTTCTCTCTCTCCCTCTGCTAGTTAGTTTCTATTCCTACACTCTACTTATTTGCTAGCATGAAACAGATTAGTAAATTTATTTTACTTTCAGAATTTCAAACAGCCTCTACCGCAAATTCCACCTCTCAATCAACAAACGTCGCCATTGCAGAAACCTATTCAATCATCTCAAGCTCCAATGCCCTACTCACAAACATCAACACATTCATCTCTTAGGCCGCATAGTCAGCCACAACTCCCTCTTTCTGCCAGTCCTCTTCCATCACAGCAGAGACTTGGCATAAGTGGACAGTTTCCAACTTCTCAACCCCAAACTCAGCAGACTGCTTTGTCTGCTACAATTCCTCAGGCCCCTCTTGATACGAGGGTACAATCCAATACAGCATTGCGTACTCCAAATCAACAGCAAGTTCCTCCCTCTATGCAGCAGCAGCAGCAGCAGCCATTTCAGCCTCTTCAGCAACCCCCTTCTCAGTTAGCTCAGATGTTGTCACAACAAACACAGAATTTACAAGCAAGCTTTCATTCATCTCAGCAGGCCTTCTCCCAACTTCAACAACAATTACAGATGATGCAACCATCTAGTCAAACATTAACATTGCAGCAAAATGCAGAGGCTACTAAAAAGCAGGTATTTCTGGTCAAAACTCTACCTTAGTTAGCTTATAATTTAAATTTCCTTCTTTGTTAAACATCTTATCTAGTATGAGGTTTCACAAATTGAACACCATAGCTATTGCCTAATTTGCTTTGATCGGACTGATAAATGAATTGCAGTTTGAATCAGTTATACTACTAAAAGTTTTTTAAAATTTGCATTCTTTCCAATTTGGATTGTTTTTTTTTAATTGACTTTTGATACGGTGAACTTGGTTATTTTGGTGTCTTACTTGATTGGTTGTAGATATTTAATCTTTTTGAGGCATTTGATTGTGTCTAGTTGTGTTAGGATGTACTATTCAAACTTCTCGTAGGGTGCATAAGGTGATTAGAATATGCTTTCATGTAAAGATCATGTGCTAACATGCTTTTATTCCTGCAGTCTCCATGGGCTGGGACTGTAGTACAGGGGGCAGTCAGCACCCATGTGGCTGCACCCGCTGCGGATGTGCCTTCGTCCACATCTGCCACTTCCTCGGTACCAGCAATAAACCAGAACACGACTCTTGCAAAATGTAATTGGACAGAGCACTTATCTCCTGAGGGCTTCAAGTACTACTATAATGGTGTCACTGGGGAAAGTCGGGTAAGAATTTATTTGAGTTTCCATTATGTTAACTACTTTTATTTTACCTGTGGAACTAATTTTAGCTGGAATGAATGAACCTATAGTGGGAGAAACCTGAGGAGTTTGGATTAGCTGAACAGCAACAGCAGAGGCCATATGCTCAGCAGTCTCAAACGCAGTCACAGCCTTCAGTACATGCCACCCAGCAAGTTGCACAAATCCAACAGGTTCCACCTCAAAGTAATCTCCAAGGACAGGTTTTCCACCAGCAACAAAGGCAGCAGCCTTCTGTGTCTTCTTCAGTAAGCATCCCCATGATATCCATTTTAGCATCAAAAGATGACTTTCTTTATGTTACTGACTTTTCTTTTACCAATTCTAGTTCCAGGCATATGGAGTTCCAGGTCATCAAAATATTCAGGTAACACAAAACATTTGCTTAATAACTATAGAAGTGATGTATGATGTGCCTCATGGTCCATACATGTAGCCCCTAGTGCTATTTATATTGTCAATGTCAATTAACTGGCTCCTTTCTTTTTTTCTTCTTTTTTTTTGGGTTTAATCGGAAGTTGTTTGGCCTTTTCAGGAAGTTGGTTTTAAACAGTTACAGGCATCAGCTATATCAGCTGGTGATCCTAGACGCTACTCACAGGTATGAGGTTTACACTTCTCACCTTTCATTTATTTTATTATGCCTTTTGGCCTTATAAATGGATTTTCTGAATCAGTTTCAGGGTATGAATACTACACAAGAGTTGATGTGGAAAAATAAGCCCGCAGGTTTGATTACTTGTTCCCACGAATTTTTCCCCTTCTTCAATGGTGAACACACAGAAAAACTACATGAGCTATAGCCTTTCTTTGTCTTTTGATAGGGGGCAAAGAATGTTCATTAAAAGGGATCATTATGAAAAATATACTATTTTAAACTCATACAATGTCATATCTTATCATTTCTGAATTTGGTTGGGAAAAGAGAGAATAGAGGTTCAACCAGGATGAATACAATAGAAGAGCGCGTTAGTTGTTATTTGTAATTGAAAAGTACCATTGCGCTTTGGTGGGGGGGAACTATAGGTCTCGGACCATTAGAAGAATTTTGATTTAAATGGTTTATCTTTAGTCATGATTTGTGTATATATTAGGGCATCATTTGCTTCATGTAGTTAAATCACCTAATGGGAAAAGGTTTATACTGTTGATGAATGAGTTTTGGTTGGAAGGAGATGGACTTATGAATTGCCTTTGCTATATTTGTTCCTTGTATTTTCTGTAATTTCAATGCTGACATGCCTGGTATCTTTTTTCAATTTCAGGAGTTTGAACTTAGATGGGTTTAGCTTGAAGCAGCACATACTTATGTTGCAGCTTTTGAATGCTAATGGTAGGAGACCACCACCTTCATTCTCACCCTATGTGACATACATGTAACCTTTTTGTTTTGCATTCATGAGTTATTTTCGCCCTCATTGACGAGGTTTCACTATCTTTTACTGGCTCAGCATTAAGGGCTCTAGAGCTCAATACACGTGCAAAGAAAATGCCCTCCCTAGATCCTCATGTAACATAAGCTTCACTTCAATTATAGATTTTAACTTGACCATTAATATCACGGGCAACTTAATAATTCCTGTTGCGCTTTTTTTTTTCCTAATAAAATATAACGTGTACTACTTTCTATGCTTCAATTTTGAGGAGTAGGATAAGGTCGGTCGCCATAATAAAATACAATAAAATATACATTTTGACTAATGCTCAATTCAAGTAATCATTAATACTTTTTCTTCCAGTACTTAAACGCAATTATTCCTAATGAACGATTAGCACACGATCACCATCTTGCTTCTACATAGTGCAACATCAAGCTTAGTACTATAATTATATATTGAAATACACAGTGCAATATCAACTTGAGAACTATTATTTTATATTGAAAGAAAAGGCTAAAGTTGGTTAATAACTCGGCAGTCCCTACGAATCTGGCCATTACTCTGCGTGAGTGATCCCAAGCTTCCCATTTTCAACATTGAATTCTTAAAGTCTTGAAAGAAAGCAAATGGATCCTCCACGTAGGTCTCCACAATCTGTAGTGTCTGGTCATTCCCATTCACCAGCACTTGGTCTGACACGAGCAATCCCTCCCCAGACAGAAGATTAACATAGTATTGGTTATCAAACGTTGCTGGAGTCCCCAGGTCAAGTTGTGCAACTTGGTTGCTGTTATCTGTCACCGAGCACAGCTGTTGCAATGATGCAATGAAATCAATGTTCACATTCTGACTTCCCAAGTCACCACCGCCGCCGCTACCCTGCAAACGAGAGCTGAATGTTGAGCAACGAGCTTTCCCTATCGTATGCGCGCCTGCAGAGACAAAATTTCTCGATATGAAGAAAAATTTCAAATTAACTTGTGAATCAGAAAACTAGTTTCCTAAAGATGTTTAACCTGAGAGGGCAACCATGTCTTTGAGTGTGAGGCCAACACTCTGAAACTTAGCTACTAGCACATCAACCGTTGAGTTTGGTCCTGGGATATTATTGTTTGCTGCTTCCTTGCTTGCAGTGATGCTATCTTTTCTTCCCATTTGCACCTCCCATGTTGGACCTCCTGACTGTACAACGTAGCAGTTTAATCAATAATCAAATATTATGATTAAAAATGAGTGTTGAAGAGAGGAATATATGCAATTCAAACCAGAAGAACGGAATCTCGAGCAGCTGTAGCGAGAATGTCAGCACAAGAAACAGTTTGAGGGCAAACTAGTTCTAGTTCTGATTTGATTTGGTCGATTACTTCAAACCCTCTCAGTGAATTCAAGTTTGGACCTGCAGTTTTCTCACCAATGAAGTCCTGCGTGTCATCCAGCAACACTGAAGCATCACAACCCTGAAAAAAAGGGCCAAAACATGTCATACAGTTCATGAGATTTTGCTTCAAAAAAGATAAATAATATGTAAGCAAATTAAAGAGTGTCTTGCATTGACAAAGCAATCATGAAAATGCAGCCTGAGCAGTGAGGCTGCCATTCTTGGATCTTGAGAGACAGCTTGTTCAACCCAATAGAAGATGATGGCCTCTGCTTCCGGGCAAGTGTATCGGTACAGATCAGTCGCTAATGGACAGCCGGTATCACCACCATAGCCATAGTCTCCCTTCAATGTGGTTGTTGCAACTGCTGAAGTGAGAACTAGACACAATAATATCACAACCTGAATGGCCATGTTTGTTGAATTGGTATATGCTAATTGCTAATTGCTGCTGTTCTATATATAGGAACTTATTGATGATTTGATAAAAAAACTAACAGGGTCATGCATGGAAGGTGTTCATGAGGAGTAGGAGAAAGGTGATCAAACAGAATACCTAATGCCATGTGCCTTTGTGTTCATCCAAGATTCTTTCATGTGCTGCTGATATTGAAGTGAAGTCACTATATGACTCAGTCTAACTTCAAGCAGAACCGGTTAATGTTAAGTGTCCACCAAATCTATAATCACTGATTAATACTGATTGATTCTGGTGAGATTATGGCATATTTGATTCTTCGGTTGGGAGTCTCATAATCACTTCTGAGAAAAACACTTAAACTGTAGTTTATGGGGTCACCTTAATCACTTCTAAAGTGTAGTCTCATAATCACCAAAATAAGCATCTCTCTCTCTTCCTTGCTCGGTCTCATTGCCAGAAAGTTAGAAGAAAAATAAGTTTTACTGGGAGTTCAATCAGTTGCACTGGCCATCACAATATATACTTGACGTTGATTCATCAATCTTGAGCATGGATTTATTTCAAGCATATATATTGCATTGAACTTTGTAATCAGAAACAAAATAGTGTGTTCAAGACATGCTAGTTTTGGCTAAAGTTGTATATTTCATATTCATCAGCCACACTTATGGATATGGAACGAAAACTAATAGAAAGAAAGTAAAGAAAAGAATAGAACATACATATATGGAAAGAAAAACTAGGGAAATCAAAACTACACAGCTATACCTAGTCCACCAACAAGTCATCAATTAATTGAAAATATAATTATTTTTGTACCAAGTGTTTAGTTATTATCACCCAAAATGGCTAATAACGGTCATTAAGTTTTGACTAAATTCAGTTGCTAAAAGTGGTTACTAAATTTTGTCGTTAAATTCAATCGTTAAATTGGTCTTTGACCATAGTGACGTTGCAGAGGTAATTCAACCACTACCTATTTTAGCGACCAATTTATCCTATTTAGCGATTGATTTTTTGTCTCTACTGTACCAATTTTTTGTAGTGTTATCAGCCCAATATACATATGAAATCAGCTTACTCAAACGATACATCTAATAAATGCAGTATATAACAAATATTTGAAGAATTGACACTTAGGTTTATATGTGCACATAGATAAAAAAAATTAGCTTAATTATCTACCGCCGACAGCAATAATTAAATGGATAATCATGAGATATGCTACATTTTTATTGGCGAGAATCAAGCTCTCCCAATATCATAATTAAAAGACGCTGTGAGCAATTATCACGGCACACCTCGTGATTGCACATAGATTATTATAATCAATAATTGTTAGGGTAAAACACTTTTATAAAGCGAGATATAGGTAGAATAGATTTTATCGATTAAATTTTCATTAATATAATCACTTATATGACTTGGACAATCAATGTTTGATAACTGAACTTTGGCCTTTTAATTGGTGGTCGGCACCAACACATCCTATTGATTCAGAATCATCCATTATCAACTTTCTTGCTAGCTAGCAACTCATTGGAATATTGATTTTTCTTTTCTTGTTTAAAGCTTTTCATTTGATCAGAATCATAATTATGCAAAAGTGACAGTGAAGCTTGAAAAGCTGAAGACTTTTCAATCAAAGAAGTTAACATCTTGGTTTCAACATTATAACACACATGTGCTTTTGCCCGACATATTCCTAAACTTGCAAAACAAGTAAGGAATAAAACTCAACCGAGTTTTCCACCAATATCTAAACTTGCATTAATGGTACTTGTGTCATTTACAAAGACAAGGTTACATGTGTGTATACATTTAATTTAGAGAGTAAATATATATATTTACTTCAAAGTAAATCTTGTTTCTATAAATTAAGTGTAGTAATTTTTACATTGACATTTTAAGTGAATGTTGTGTTTGTATTAAAGTTGAGATTAATTTGAAAGAGCTTTTAAGTTAACGGAAGCAAAAAGTTCCTTTCATGTCTTAGAATTCATGTTTTAATGCAACACGGGTGAAGTGCAAAAGGAACACATACCAAGTATGTGTTTAAGTACCAGATGATTTAATTAATATAGTCCATAATAAAAGTGTCATTAATTGTTTACTTCAGCATTAACGTCTGATAGCACCGATACTAACAAGTATCTTTTTCTTTTCTATTCTCTCCGTTACTATATAACTGTCACTATTTTTATCTTTTTTTTTTCTTAATTATCTGTTACTTTACAAAGTTCAAGAAAATATTAATTATATGTACCAATTCTACCCTTAAATAAATAGTGATAGAAAATTAAAGAGTCAAAATTAAGAAGAAAGATAAATTGTATAGTAGGAAGTTGGGTAGTAATTTTAATAGAAGCAAGATCATTAATATAATTCATTAATATATATGCAAAACCTTAGAGCAAAAGTTATTAAGAACGTACGAATTACTTTGAGTTAGAGTTTGGATTCAAATTTCTCCAACGAATCATATGGGTTGTATGCAAATGATCATGACAAGTCCTCCTCCTTTCACTTCCTTGATTCGATTTCCTTAAAGCATCAAGTTAGATACGACCTTTTCTGTTATGTGTGTCTTTTGCAATTGCATGACATTAAGTTTGATGGCTGTAAAGCTTACAGAATGAATACTAGCACAGTCACATTCCAAATGGCTTTAATAATTAATAGAAGTGAATTTTTTTCCATTCTCGATCTTCTTCTGTTCATTCTACAACTCTCTTGTTAGGCAAGTTTCCAGTTATCTAGTGTGAATGAGAAAATCCTTGAATCTCAAGTTTCAATTAAACCAATATCTTCTCCTTCTCACACCCACACGCATGTATATTGTAGTCCCCAAAATGTTCTCACTCTCCAAGAATCAAAGTTCTGAGTACTTTTGAAATCACATACTACTACAACTATTAATCCTTCACACCGGGAATCGGAAACTAAAACCTCTCAAACATGCCAATAAAATCGTCCAAGTCATCACAATTTCCCAACTTTTTAACTAATTAAACTCAACTATTCAATCAGTGCTTCTTAATTTCCAACAATTAATTAAATATATTATTATACCCATGATATTATTGTACTGGCAATATTTTTCTTCTCTTTTGAAATTTCAGTTCAATAGTTTATCAGACTGTGGGCTCCTCTATTCTGAAAAATTGAATATCATTGGAATTTAACTCTAATCTCTCAACGAATTTGAAAAAGTACAAAAATTTAGATGAGACAAATAAGATTATTGTTCATATTTATTTTAAAAAGCTGTTAATTAAGATGTGAGTGAAAATGAGATAAAATAGAGGGTGTGAAAATGGTTTCTTTTAACTCTTCCAAACTCAGGTTTTGATTCATGCACACCTCATTTTCTCTTCTTATTTTTCTCTTGTTTTCCTATCATATTCAACAAACTATTTTTCATTTATCTCTACTACTTTCATCTATCTCACTGTGAGTGCAATTGGTGTCCCAAGTAACCAATCATTTTTCCAAACTCTCACCTCTTAATACAAAAATTAATCATTTCTATTATAGGTCTTATTTCTAATCCATATACCCTTTGTAGCGAACTAATTTTCTCACAACCATTTTTTTTGCTATCACTCTTCCAATCGCATCACTGTTTTTTATCCTACCATTGTGACATTTACATGAATGTAAATGTAGTGGAACAGTACTGAAATGAGTTTCAACCACTCATTGTCCTACTTTGTGTCTTGGAGTAGTGTTAGAACCCAATTGCCATGATCACCTAGGGCATTCATATGGGGGGATGAAAATTTCCAAGCTGGGTATAAGGGATAATAAGCATGGCCAAGATGTTACTATTGCAACTTCTATGTTATAAACTATGAGAACCATATACATATACATGTCCTACCAAAGCTTTTTCCCCCTTCAACAAGAAACTAACCATGCTCTTGCAAGCTATTTCCCTCCCAGGAAAACACACATCATCATTGAATGGTTGAAGCCCATGTTTTTGTACATAGCTTATAGGGCAAGATGATGAGAAAACCCATCATGCAAAAAGCTAAAACGGTACTGCTCAAGTAATAATGTTACAAACTTTTTCCATACCTCATGTATCGTGTCAAGTCATGGGGCAATCATAACATACAACACTCCCTCATTCAAATTAACTTTTCACATTTCCTAAACAATAAAACTTCATAAACATATAAAACAGTATATACACCTACAAACATCTTATTTTTCTATCTATCTCTCACTTCTTATCACATCACATTCATCACTTCTCCCTCTTCTCTTCCTTTCTCTCTCTAAATATCTACCACTAATGATAGCTTATGAATCATAATTGTTTCCTAAATTAACTTACTTCTAAGTTCTTCACTTCACTTCCCATTCCCCAAAAATCCTCATCCACAAGTATATATCTGAGTGAGAAAAGATATGCACCTAAGCTAGCTACAAGGTTTCACTACAAATTAAGTCAAAACCCTAACCCTAAAACTATTGGGTTTTCCACCATAAATAATGATTTAATCATATCCAATTAACAACAAGACAAGAATGCACTCAAGGAGAATATAATGTGAATGAAAAGACAAAAAGGATAACAAAAATTAATTAAAGGAAAAAAAAAACAAAAATGGGTGATGATGGAATAAAGATCTAGTTACAAAGAATAATCTATAGAAGGAAAGAAGAAAAAGTTAAGTCACGAAATCAGAATCGAAATCTATCTAACCATAAAAGGGCACAGTCATGTATATAAAAAGGGATCAACATGTTTCATATGAACACAAGCATAGCTAGCTGAAGAGGCCCTGACTCAAGATAGGAGGTTTCATCATTCACATGAGTTAGATTAGAACCTTACATTACATACCAGATACTAATAATTTACAAGTCATCATCATGAAATTAAAACTAATACCATAATTAATTAACCATCATTAATTAGTTCACCTATGATTACTCATCACCACCATCAGCACCATGATCTACTCATCTTCATCCTCCTATTTCCATGTGAGTTGGCACAATCATGTCATGAAGAAGTCCATTGTCCCTTAACAAACCCTCATTGTTGTTGTTAGCCATAAACCTAGAAGATTGCCCAAAACCTCCACCATTGTTCCCTTGAATGAAGCTCCCAAAGGAAGAGGAAGCATTGAAACAACTATTAGGTGCTGCAGGGTTAGCAACATTCAAAGAAGAGGTAGTAGAGTTGTTGTAGGAGAAAGATGGTGCTGCTCGAAGCACATTCTGGTGGTTCTGAAATTGTTGAACATGATGCTGTGGTGGTTGCATCACATAGTGGTTCGAACCAAGTCCATGATGAGGAGCTCCACCACCATAGCTAGCCGAGGCGGCGGTGGGTCCGAACCCGTGGCTAGCCCTTGCTGCGGGGCACGGGTGGGTGTGGACGCCTTCATAGGTGGTGATCACGATGGAGGTGTCCTCAAAGGATCGCTCCACCCGCTTCTTGACGCCGCATTGGGGGGTGGTGCAACGATAGTAACTCCTGTATAAGGAAAAAGGACACAAATTAAGACAGCGAATGAAAACGAATAGCCGGTTTGGTTTCACGATTTGCACTGTTTCTCAGAAACTAAGACTTGTAGCTTCTTATCAGAATTGATTCTGAAGCAATTGAGCTTGAGACAAACATGTTAGAAGATTTGTGTTGTTTGATTGATGATTACCTGGGATGGGGGCTGTTCTTGACAGCTTTCTGACCGTACTTACGCCATCGATAACCATCATCCAAGTGATCAACATCACTCCTTGTCATGAAGGCATATCTGGGCTCTTTTTCCTTCTTTTGCTTCTTCTGCTTCTTCTCCTTCATCAACCTGCCACACCACCACCATATCAGTTAGATTTTGTTGTTTTCAGCTTTTGATTAAATCAATTAATTGCTTCAGTTTCTTTCTCAAAAAGTAGCAGAGGTTAAAGCAGTAGAGACAAAACCACAGAAAATGTCATAAATCACACACAGGAAACCCGGGTCAAGTTGGTCAAGTTGAATGAACATTCAGAAAACCCTCCTGAATCTACTCCTTTATCATAACTCTGCTTTTGTTCTTTTTAACTTTACTACTGATTAACACACTGAATTATGAATGATACACAGAAAGTTAACGCTTTTTTTTCAATCATGGAAAAAAAAAAACAGAGGGATCAGGGATGTTGTTTTTACTTACTCATTCTTAATCTGGTTCTGGTCTTGATCTTCATCATCCTCTGCTTCTGGCTCTGCAAGTTCATTCACTGCTCCTCCATTTGGCGATGATGAAATTGAGGAGGAGTTGGGGGTTGTTGGAGTAGTGTTGTTGAGCACCTCAGAAGAATACTCATGAGGGATGTTTGAGGTGGCAGGGGAGGGAAGAGGGTGGCTGATTTGGGTGGCAGATGGTGGTGGTGATGTGGTGGTGGCGGCGGCGGTGGTGGTGGTGGGGTACCAATCAAACAGAGCAGGGTTGAAATCCTGGATAGTTAGCAAGTCCTTGAAGCTACCAAAGGAGGAAGCTTTTTGATCAAATGATGGTGGTGGTGGTGGTGGGGGTGATGGTGGGGGTGGTGGTGGTGGTGATGACATCATGTTGTCAAAGAGGGATGAGAAAATGGGGCTGAAGCTGGAAATCTCATCGGAAAATGCCACAGAATTTGCCATGGTGGTGCTGCTGAATGATGACTTCTCTCCTTTCTCTCTCTTCTCCTCCATTGCTTTTATAATATGAATTGTCCCCTGCTGCTATGCATCTAATTTAAAGCTTTTGCACATATTCCTCATTTTTCCTTTTTCTTTTATGTTCAAAATTATATAAACTCCAAAAATTGACCCTCCTGATTAATTTTGCTTTTTTTTTTCTTAAATATCTTGTCGACCATCATGAAATTAATTTTCTTGAGATTTAGAGATCATATTATATGAGTAAATATCTTTTGATAAATCATTCTTCATTCATACTGCTTATAGAACTAAATATTTAAGAAATTCACTATCTTATCTTATTTGTTATTAATTAATTTTGCTTATTGCTAAGGTGAGGAGAAAAAAAAAGGAAAGGAGAAAGGGATAGTTTGGGAATTTCGGTTGATGTGTGTGTGAAAGGGGTTGAGGATTTGGAGAACAGAGGTTTCCCACCTTGCTGGTGACCGACACATGCCGGTTACTGATGAGAGGGTGGCGCGGGTGGCATTCACTGCAAAAGAGGACCATTGGTGGGCTCCACTAGACGCGGTTATTTGACCGGCAACCGGTTCGGGTGTGAACGGGGATTTGATCACTGATCGATTGCATGTGATGGCCTTGTGCTTCTTCTTCTGCATTATCTTGTAATCTTTTTTAGATTGAGATCGAGATATTTGCTACACACGACCACCGCACCGCAGTGACTAATCTCCTTATAATGCTTGTAATAAACAGTGAACTTCTGACTATAAAATATGATTTATTCTCATAAGTACTAATCTAATTCCCAATTTTTTTATTAAGAGGCACGAGCTGAACAATTACCACATCAATATCTATTTTGTATTAATAGAATCTAATTAACAGCGATTGATACTAAAAATGTATATGAACTCTAGTTTGGTTATTATAAGTTTTTGGTCATACATATAGCCTCCAATTTGTGTTAGATTTGTTCATGTATGAATACAAGATTTTTGGATCTTTCATAAATAAGCTTATGAACACACTAAATAGTAAATAGTCATATTTCTCATGTGTATTTCTACCACAATTGCAATGTAGAAGCCATAACTTTCATGTAAAATTAATTGCAACTTAACTAAACACAGACATATTTGGCAGGCATAAAACTAGTTTGCAATATTGGCACATCAAAATAATAGTGATTGATGGCAAAACAATAAGTTGCCTTCACATCACTACGACCAGGAGCTAAATATATTAACTAGTACGATGTATGGGAAAGATTGAGCATTTATTAATTTTCTTTTTGCATGCAATTGAATTTGCCTTTTACCAGCTACCTCATGGTCACACGTACCCAGACCCCCACACATAAATAGTGTTAAGATTCCATACATATGATCATATATATGACTCGCATTTAGGTTGGTGATGAATCAAATTTTTAACCGTCCTTTTGTAGATATCCTAGCTACCTATATATGAAGTTAATTACTTCCCCAACTTTATATCATCTGCATTGCCCCCTAGCCCCCACCGGGTCAATAATTAATCTTGAACTTTACCATGGTAGTTTTACAATAACTCTAGATGGGTGCATATAGCACACTAGCTAGGCTAGCATTTGTTTTGTTGATGAGCATGCATGGCTTGTATTGTGCAAAGTAAGGGTCCATCGGTCGGATACAAACATATATTTGGGCCAAAAAGAAAATCCGACAAAATTTGAGTCACACATATCTGAATCGCCTTTGTTCGATTAGGGATACAGGTTGGGCGGATTGCGAGTGAGTTCATAAGGTCCTTGATCTAGAAAAACTTCAAAAAGAAAACAAAAAAAGTAAGGAGATGAACTTCATATATGCGATTTAGAAAAAATTCACAAGAAAAAAACAAGAAGAAGAGTACTTCATACTTCATACATGTCATTAATTTTCACAAAATATTAAAAGAAACAGAAAAGGATGAGTGTGAGTGTGAGTGTGAGTTTTTTGCACAAACTTGCCCCATCATGTTTGGCGCCTAATAGCGGTTCAAAGAGGAAATACGAACATTGGTTGGGGTTGTCTATGGCTTGATCGGAGATGAGAAAAAGGCTTCGTCTTAGGGGTGTTGTCGGGGGAGGGGGGCGTAGACCCTTCTAACTTGATGGCAGGAGCATATATGCAGCGAAGATCAACTTCTTCAACGGCGAATGAAAGGTGGGAAAAGAAGAATGTGAGAAGAACCTTAAGAAAAGATGGGGTGGGGGAGGTTTTTTGAGATGGAAATATGAAACTAGAGTTAGAGTCTTCCCCTTATGGTTAGGGTTATGGAAAGGAGACAAGAGAAGAGAATGAGTAGGTCTTGGGGGGAGTTGTTGCGTTAGGAAGAAGGCTAGGGTTTGTTGTGCGGCATTGAGAGTGAGAGGTTGCAAGGTTAGGGTTATGGAAAGGAGACATGCTTATAAGACCGTTGTAAGGTTGTCTACGAGCAATCATCGATCACCTCGAAAATCACACATACAAACTTCACCAAGGCTCAACACCTTCAGTATGACACTCACCATGACTATAAGTATGAGCTTGATCGCTTGTTTATATAGTCTTTTGTCATTTTGCTAACTCATTAATTGTTTTTCTGCGACTTTTGGTTTCTTTCTCAATATTTTCATATTAACTTATAAGTAGATGTGTTTTTGCAGATACATTCCTCAGTCATATCAACGTTAGCTATACTATAGTGTTGAAAGATCATTTTAAGACTATGCATCACACAGAAAATCAATAGCCCATATACTAGAAGAACATTACATGTTAGATTGGATTGAAAGATATATGGAGAAAAAAAGTTGGATTATCTTTTCAAAATTCATACTTTCTGTCTATAAATAAACAAACGCTTTTCTAACTAACTTTTAAAATTTTGTCTTGAAACTAGTGAAGTGTTAATAGGACGCAAAATTCAAAGGGTGGGGCTTAATCCTTTCTAACTATAGCTTCATTAATTTTATAAGTAAGGATGTTAAGATGTTGTCTAAGGTGAAGTACCAATTAAGTAGTGCATCGTGTACCACCAGTTTTTTGTCAATAAGATCGCGTCAAGTGTCCAGGTAAATAACCAGTAACCGGTTATTTTATTTTTATAATTTATTATGATTTTAATTTGTTAATTACTATAAACCCCTTTCCTTCTGTTAATTTTTTTTATAGTTCATTTTTACTTTTTTTTTTAAAAGGTAAAAATGTAATTAACTAGTTATTATTATTTTGAATTTTTTAAATATCAAGTAAAAAAACCTGTTGCAGCAGTCATTTATAGTAGTGCACGGTATACCACTTAAAATATAAATGCACCCTAGAAGCCACCCGATGTTTAACCTACATGAGAAATTTGAATCGGATGTTGGACTAGTCAATGAAGAAACATTTCCATTGTCACTTGTCTGGAAAAAAATAAAAAAATAAAGAGGTATTTCAGTGGAAAGGGGTCTCTGTGCAGACAACGCTCACATTGAAGTTTAAAAGGCAGCAATATTATTATTATTATTATTATAGGTTGCAGAGAAATAAAATAACCTCCAAGTCCTAGAAAGGGTCCAAAGTACTCAGAAAGGAATGAAAATTAATACAATTTAAGTTGAATGAAAGAAATAAATAGCAATTAATTAATTAATTGTTGATGCTGAGTTTTGACTTGTTATTTGTTGAGTCGACTGTCGTCTTCTCTAAGAAGCTTCGGCACGTGCCTTCCATGCCTTGACTAGAATACCCAAGCTTTGCATTTGCTCACATCACTTCCACGTCACACCTTTCTCCCTATTTGTCATTTACATTTCACTTCTTTCTATTTTTCTTAATTTTACTTATTCATTACATCACCTCTCACTTCTCTTTTCATTTTGTGTTTTTTTTAATATTGCAAAATTTAATATTATTGCAGTGACCCTCCTTTTAATTTACAAAATGCATTAACCTCCCCTCTTTCGTGTATCGTTTTGAATAACAGAGGAGTGTTGAGTATTATAACAATAAATTTTAGGGGAGGTCAGTGTAATAATGATACATTTTGAAGGAAATTAGTGCAATATTTCTAATAAAATAAAAGTCGTTAGAGTCTTCTGAAATAATTTAGGGGAGGTCAGTGCAATAATGATAAACCTCAATTTACCATTTTTTTATTTGGGTTGTATTGACCCAAGGAGTATAAAGTGTATCTTTCCATTTTTTTTCGAAATATCTTACATTCGGCAATCATGAGACTAATCTTTAGAGATTCTGAGATCACGTTAAGTTAGTAGACATCTCCTAAAAAAATTTTCTCCATAAACACACAACCAAGAGATCCAACACCATATTGGAAAATTGGTTAGAGTGCATAATTGCACAGTAAAATCTAGAATAATGGTAGACAAGCTAGATCATTGTAAGAGTAATGTCACAGGATCGAACTCTGAGAAAATTATTTGTTGGAATAAACCTCTTCCGTATCCCGAATATGTTAACACCTAACAAGAATCAAATAAATGAAATCTACAATAACAAGTTATATTAAATCATTTCAAAAGAAAAAAGTTATATGAAATTAATTTAAACGCATGTTTAATCCAAGAGGCAACAGAAGCCAATAGTGCAGGAAGATATTATGCATGTTTAATTTGCTTATGTGCAAAAAATACTAAAAACCTTTTAACATTTTTTAAAACTTAAATGAATTTAAAGGCATAAAAACAAAATCAATAATTATTTTCTATGGAATATACAATTCAAGATTGTGGAGCCCAATTCCAATCGTCAGAGATAGGCCCACCTATCAAACGAGGCACATGAAAAAACCAGGTCGTATTTAGATCCTACATGTTGAATCGGACGGGACGGCTGTAATAATTTAATGAAACTAGATATGAGAATTTTAAAACTCAGATCGGACCGGCCGGTCAGACCAGTTCGCTTGGGACTCGGACCCAAGGGCGTCCGGTCGCAGGTGCAGATCGATTGTGTTATCAAACCAATCAAACTCATTACAAACTTGTCAAGCTCGGGTTGGACCAGCCAGAATTGGGTGGTTGAACCGGCTAGCGAATTGCTGCAACAAGCAAGAAACAAATTTCAATAATGGCCACCCGTGTTTCAATGATATTTGACGCACATTAATTTAAATTTAGCAATATAAATACATCAACAAAAAATCTCAGATTGTATAATCTTTTTTTAATGGAAAAAAAGGGTTTCCAAATTTATAATTAATTAATGCATAATGCTAGGTGGCACGAGAAGAGTGGTGCACATCAAGCATGAGAAGTGCATTGTGAAATGTTTTGAATTTATTTAATCCACTATTTTATATCATGCTGATTTCTAATTAGCTAAAAAGTTATTTGTGGTTGATTTCTCGTGCCACCAAGCACTACTCTTAATTAATTTATAGAACTTTTAATATAGATCGAGTCAAGCAATCAACTCAGTGACTCACTAGTCCGACCAGTAACTAATTAACTCAGTCGATGACCGAGTTGAGTCTTAAAACCACGCCTCCTCCGCCACTTGAGATTAATCTTTTCACTTTAAGTGCTTGTATTAAATGTTAAATTTCAAGTGGTATGCTGATAAGAAAGCGTGATTTTGTCACCGGGATGTGTTCAATTTCCATCCATTTCTACGCTTATTATGAAAGATTCTTTATTTCCACCGAAGTCTTATATATATAGTTTTAGATAGAAAAATGGTTTTTTTATTTATTGAACTTCTAAATTAAAATTATTCACCACGTGAATATGGTACAATTTAAATAACACTAAGTTAATAATAAAATTATTCTAATTTTGTATGCTAAGAAAATTATATGATGTTAATTATATATTTCAAAGAGGTATTAAATAATATTGGATTAATATGTTATGTGCATTAGTACGTTAAGCTTTTAATTAACTAATAATTGATTCTCTTGTCTACTTTTGCTACTTTTACTTCTTCTTTTTTGCTTCAACATTTAATACTAGATCTTTCAAAAAAAAATACTTTTAATACTAGACAATTTTTTTGGATGAAATCATATTCATATGAAAAAAATAAATATTAAACATCATTGCAAATTTAAATATATCTTAAAATTTTGTTGAATATTATATATATAGGTAGCGAATCAAGTGAGTGGATGTTTATTATGAGATATAAGAGCATTAAATCTTAGCCATTAGATCTACCATGAAATGTATGGAAATAAAAAAATAACACATTCCATAGCATTTTTTGTTCACACATTGTTTTCAGATGGGTTATTTTTCAATTTTATAGTTTTTAACGGATAACCAAACGAGCTCTAAGTAATAATTACTATGAATATGTATTTGAAGGATAACTTAAGTGGTAAAAGCTTGAGATATATGGGTTAAGTAAAGGAGATCCAAAAATCAATCCCCAACAGCGGAATTTAAAGTTTTTCGATGTACCAAAAAAAAGAGTTTAATAAATATACAGTGTCTTGTCAGATATCTAATAACATTATATTATATAAGACTGATTGATTAATTTTTTTAATTTTAATTAAAATATAAATAAATTTCTAATATCACACAAATTAATTGAATGCATGTTTAAAACAAATTTACAATAGGTGGATAAATAAGTATTTGATGGGGAGAGTTTTTGCTCTTTACACTAATCATACTAGTATATTTATATTATATTCATATTCATATATATTATATTATATTATATTATATTATATTATATTATATTATATTATATTATATTATATTATATTATATTATATTTATATTTATATTTATATTTATATTTATATTTATATTTATATTTATATTTATATTTATATTTATATTTATATTTATATTTATATTTATATTTATATTTATATTTATATTTATATTTATATTTATATTTATATTTATATTTATATTTATATTTATATTTATATTTATATTTATATTTATATTTATATTTATATTTATATTTATATTTATATTTATATTTATATTTATATTTATATTTATATTTATATTTATATTTATATTTATATTTATATTTATATTTATATTTATATTTATATTTATATTTATATTTATATTTATATTTATATTTATATTTACATTTATATTTATATTTACATTTATATTATATTATATTATATTATATCATTTATTTATTTATTTCCTCATTATAATATAAAAGTTGATACCAGCCAAGATGTCACTCTAAGGGCCCACACAATGCAATAACTAGTTCTACATTGAAACCAAATGAACCAAATGTCAACCTTCTGAGTCTTTGACTCTTTGTTCAGAATGTCGTTCAACAACATAAAAATTAATAGTTTAAGTTTGATGGAACACTGCAGTGAGTTTTACACATTCATCTAACCACATCTCTCTGTTATTTATTTAAAATAAATTTAATTTTAATTTTAATTTTAATTATGACAAGGAAAATTAATAGATTTTAATTGAATGCACGTGTAAAATCTTTTTACACTTGTGCATTAAAATTAAATTAAAAATTAAACAAAACAAAAACTTGATTTAAGGATTTGGCTTTTTCAAATTGTTAATAAAAATAATTAATAAATATTAGAAATAAATGGTTAACATGAATATAGTGAAAATGGTTAATGCATTATTATTAGTGGAACTCGTTTTACATATCAATTATGATTTGTGCCGCATAAATATATTTTTATTTTAATTAAAATTAAAAAGAATGTAACTACTTTATCTTATATGTCATAATTTGATTAAATATTTATGCAAAATTTTTTTACACTGATAATAAATATCCGTTTGTCTCACGAATGAATATATATGCCCATAAAATTATTATCAGGAGATAAATCACATTTTCACACATAAACCCTTAAAATATATTATTTTAGAGTATATTTTATATTTTCTGACAACAAATCATACTATCCTACATAAGATATCAAATACATTTCTTTTGAGTTTTAATTAAAATATAAATATATTTCATTATGTGGGGAAAATAAATTAGATACATGTGTACAAAAAATTACACTCACAATGCATTAATTTTTTTCTCATTACTTTATGTTTTTTGAAACTTCGTTACTTTAAGTTAGTTCCTTTAAGTGTTAGAAGTGATTTTGTACGGAAGTCCTTCAAAATTTCAGCTAATTAATTAATTTTTAATTCATATTAAACCATCCCTTAATTATCAGAAGTTTAGAACTACAAGCAACTTGGGATTAAAGTTATGTCATGATGAACCATAGTTAAAATTGTGTTTGGTCATTAAGGGTAAATTAGGTTTATTTTTTAACCGATGATGCTAATATATGATGAGTTACATTGTTTGTAAGTTTCTTGAGAATATTTGAGTAGTTGGGCATTGGGCTTAATTTACACAATTCAAGTTGGGACATCAAAAGAAAAGGAGTTTTAGCAGCGGCTATAAGTTTAAGTAAATTTTGTTGAATATAATATATATAGGCAAAAAAGTGAGAACGGTGTTTATTATGAGAGATGAGAGCGTTAAATATTAGTCATTAGATCAACCATGAACTGTATGGAAATAAAAAAATAACACATTTCATAACATTTTTTGTTCACACATTGTTTTCGGATGGGTTATTTTCTGTTTTTATAGTTTTTAACGGATAACCAAACGAGCTCTAAGTGATGATTAATATGAATATGTCTTTGAAGAATAACTTAAGTGGTAAAAGCTTAGGATATATGAGTTAAGTAGAGGATATTCAAAAATCAATCCATGGTAGTGGAATTTAAAGTTTTCTGATGTACTAAAAAAAAGAGTTTAATAAATATACAGTGTCGTGTCAGATACCTAATAACATTATATTATATAAGACCGACTGATTAATTTTTTTAATTTTAATTAAAATATAAATAAATTTATAATATCACAAAAATTAATTGAATGCATATTAAAAGAAATTCACGATAGGCAGATAAATAAGTATTTGATAGAAAGAGTCTTGTTGTTTATAGTAATCATTCTACTTTGGAGCCCCTAGACTAGAGACATGTTGAATAGTTCATCACGCAATGCACACATTTCATAAGGTTATCGATATAGGGCAATGAGGAAACTATTAACAAGAAACTAGAAGGCAATAAAGTGAGAGAAAATAGAGTAGCACAACACAACACAAGGAAGTTGTAGTTTCAAACATTACTGTTCCAAAATAAAACAATCAAAGACTTGCAGAGATCCCACATTTGGTTCAATAAAGGTTGATCATAAACAAATGTTAAATCATATCCACATTTGTAATGGCAGATATTGTTTCCAAAATAAAACAATCATGCTGAGAGATTTGCTCACTGTTTCCCCAATGTAGAGAATCCTAACCTTATTGGAATGGGAGAGGACGAGGCCGTCGTGGAAGGGGAGAGGACGCCGCCACCGTGGAAGGGGAGAGGATGTCGCCGCCGTGAAAGGGGAGAGAACGCCGCCGCCGTGGAAGAGACACAGAGAGGGTTGTGGGTTGTCCGCGAGAGAACCAGGGGTCGTGGGTTGAGGGTTTGGGTGAAAAGAAGGAAGAAACTAAAATATGGTTTGTGTAGCTGAATTAAAAAAAAAAATTAACTTACCGGCGGTTTCCAACCCCGTAAAGCACAACTAAAAAAAAATTACCGGGAGTTTCAACCGTCGTAATGTGTAAAACACATACCGTCGGTTGGAAACCGCCGTAAAGTACCACCCTTGTTGGTGGTAGGCTCAACCTCCATAACATCACGCGTTAAATAAAGAAGCGACGGCGGTTTCCAAAACCGCCGCTAAAAGATCGCCATAAAATTGCTTTTTTGGTTAGTGGGATGCTATGCATTCCAAAACAGCTCAAGACATTCCTGATCAATGCCTAGCTGTAGAACAACATGACATGAAAGTTGCAACCAAGTGCACAATATCCATAAAATAAAGTTTACCTTATTCATCATCAGAATTAATATTGTGAGAAATAGTGTTGGCATGGCCGATGCTAGACATGTGACATTAGCGTCGACCAATTTAGCAAAAGCTAATATGAAACCATTATTGTTGATTGTTTATGTCAATGATTAGCGTCAGCTTTTTCGATTCTAACGTAGCATTTTCCACGAGGCCAGAGCTAAAATGATAGCTTCAAGCTATTTAACATGAGTCATGACGCCAACGCAAACTTGGCTTTAGTGTCGACGTTAATAATCATTTTTCTTGCACTTAAATCACTGAAGGTTTTTAGCAAATATGTGGTGTCCATTTCTCTTTGTGGTCTTATTTATTGGTCCATTCGCATATGTTCCTCTTCTTTTGTCTCCCATTGACACCCCAATGGTTTTAGCAAAGATGTGGCGTCTTAGTGCATGTTTCAGTTGAACCCAATTGGACCCCAACAGAGAGTCAAATAATGGTTTGTTCACATATCAATTCCATCCCCACCTCGCTACCATGTGAAGAGAATAGACATAAATTAATTAGTGATATGATAGGTGATGTGATAGAAAATATAGAGAAAGATAGGAAGAAAAAAATGTGAAAATAATATATAAGAGAACGTGGAATGTGAATGAATCACTACTCTTCAATGTTCCTTTCACATTACGCATGTTACGAGATTTATAAAGCGCATTCTCAAATTTCAATGCATCAAATATGGTTTTTATCTAATAATGTTTTTACTGATACACTCTTAACAAGTTTTTTTTGTTCAGTTTGTAGGGTCGTCCTTTCAACCAGTTGACCAGGCAATAAACTATACTCCAATGCGCCTTATACTGACGGCCTCCCAAATTCAATTGCAACTTCCAACTGCCATCCTTATTTTGTAACCGACCATTATAATTTATCTGCATAGAATATTTTATATATATATATATAAATAATATAATATAGTTTCTTATTTCTTATTATGACAAATAAACATTGTAGAATATTTTGATGGTTTAGGTTCAAGGATTCTCCTCCCACTAAGGTTCATGTAACTCGCTTAAAGTTATTGATGGGAATGATATATTAACAAACGTTATCAACCTGCCAATTCATTGAACAACATATATTCCCATTTGAATCATTGAGTGTGGGTAATGTGAAAACAAATTGATTAATCTACCACCGAATAAATTTTTTGAGTAAAAAATTTAAAACACCTCAACCAGTTCAATTTCTATTTTTAATAACATAAAGCCACGTTCTAGATGTGTGTCTCCATCCATGGTTTCCATTCTAGATTAATGTTTATATATAGCCATCCACCATGATTAACGCTAATGGTACTTGGAAACAAGTTTTTTAAGTTTCTGTTCATTCGAAATTAATATATATTTCCAGAAGAAATAGTTTATTTTTTAATTTAATCTAACACTTTATTGATTTAGCTGCTCGTAAGATCCTTCATGCTTTAGTTATTATTTTTATATATGTTGTTATTTTATTATATAGTTCACAATAATATGGCTCATTCTTATCTTGAACTGTTCTGTAAGTATAATCTATAGATCTAGAAACTAGTCAACCCATGCAACAGCTTTTGACCAAAGTAATAATAGCATTAAAATCAAATACAATTTTTGTTGGATTAAACTTGCGAACTACCAACAACCGCAGCACAAAAAATGTCCTCCCGTTATATAGTCAAGACTCAAGAGACAACCTTAGTGCATTTTGCTTCAAACATTTAAAAAATTTAGTTGTTACCTTGGACATGATATTTGAAGAATATTTATTAATTTATTCTTAAAACAAAGTTTATTACAATACCTTAAGCTTCAAACACTAATCAGCTTTTGTATTAATCAATCAACTCTCTCCTATCCACTACATTCTTCTCTATTTAAAGTAATATTTATTGTTTTTTGTTTTTAGAATTCAAATAGTGGTATGAATAAGAAGACTCTAGCTAGTCAATTGTAATGTCAGACAATAATATTTGTGGAAATGACGTAGTACATATATACTCGCTGAAATTGTCCTTGTAATTAATTCTACCTTTAAAATTAATTTGTATGAAAATTTTCAAACATCATACTATAAGACCCTATTTTATGGTGCACTTTTATCCTCTAAAGGATTATCCACCACAAGTACTTACTTTTTCTTTGAAAGTAATTCTGTGTACATTAAATTTACCACTAAACCACCTTTATGAAATAAAGCATGAAGGAAGAAAAAAAGTAAAGTATATTTATATCATTTCATTGAAATTTTATTTCTAAAAATTATTTTTTCTTCTCTATAAAAGGTATCACTTTTAAGGCATTGTCTATAATGAATTAAAAAAAAACATATTTCACAAGTCAAAAGAGTTTTTCTGTAAATTTATTTTAATTGATACATAAGAAACATATTGTGAATAACATAACATAACATATATTACTAAATGTTATTTGTGAAAAACACGGTTCATGACTCCATCATAGAATGACCCTTTATATATATATATATATGATTATCATATGAGAAAGATGTTTTTATATGAGAAAGTAAGAATAAATCATTACCATTAAATCTAATCATGAATGGTCAAGATTAAAACATGAAATCATATGTTACATGACATTTTTAAGTGGTCACGTGACTACTAAGTTATTTTAATCTTGACCATTCATGATTAGATCTAACGATCGTGATTTATTCTCATTTTCTCATATAAAAACATATTTCTCATATGATAAACCCTAAATCCTATCTTAATAGATGTAATGTAGTTGCATAAAAATTTAATAGAGAAGAGTTTTATCAACTATTGAGATCCTATCTAGCACGAACAAGACTATCTTAATAGATGATACATGTGTAATTTTAAAACCAAAAGAAACGGTTTGTAAATTACTCTTTTAGCCATGTATGTTTCTAATGGTATTTTAGAATGACCTCAACAACAGCACCAAAACCAAGCAGAAACGCGTTGTTCTCCAATTTCTAGGAAGTAAGAACACAGAACCGATGATTGCGGCGTTTCTCGCATGGAATATTTTCTGTTCACCATCCATATCTTTCTCTTTTCTTGTAACCTTAAAAAAATCACTATTTTTTTCATTTGTTCAGTTTTTAATATTAATTAATTTCTTACATGAGACAGGGTCGTATATATTATTGCTTTTTATATTCTCAAATCTCAAGTTGGCGGATAAATTATTACTACTAGTAGTATTATTTTAGTTACCGTGCATGTTCATTTAGTTGGCATCAGACTGTGCTTGATAAGGAATGGGATGTCGGGCACAATAAGGAAGTCAAAGTCAACATTTTTTAGTATATCTTTTTCTGTGTGATTATTTTAGTGCTGATTTAATAATGTATTTACAGTGACAGTATTTGTTTATTACTTAGATTAGATTAATTAAAAGGTGAAAAGGGGTGAAAACGCGTAGAGCAGAAAGAGACATAGAAAGGGTCTTTCATTTGGAGGCAATAAGGACAAATCGATCAGCATAGGGTTGCGTGCACGTCTTTACAAAAATTAGGGTTTCCCGTCTGCACTTTTTTGTAGCCATGCTATAGCCTATTTGGGAAATCAATGCAACACAACACCAACATGTTCCACGTAAAAACACACAAAACTCCCCAGATATTACTACACAATTTTACTAACACTTTGTTTGGTTTAAATGAGAGAAAGAGAGAAAAGAGAGAGGATGAGTAGAGAGAAAAGAGATGATGAGTAGAGAGAAAAATGCAAGAAATATAATGAATTTTAAGGATTGTTTATTATAATAATAGAAAGAGAAAAGAGAAATAAAAGAAAAAATCACGTGACTTTTCTCTCTCTTGTTTGGTGAAATAGAGAATACTGATTTGGTGTAAAATGTCATTTACACCAAAAATATATAAATATTTATAAATAAGTATGACAGCGGTAGAGAGAAAAAATTGAAAAGTGGGTAAAAATAATACCTCTCTCTCTCCCACTCTACTTATTTTGAGAAAACTCAAAAAAGTTGATATTGCCCACCACTACATCTCCCTCTCTCCCTCTCCCTCACCTTACCAAATAAGAGTGCTCATGCTCTCTCTTCTCTCTCTTCTCTCTCTTCTTATTCTCTCTTCACAAACTCTCCTATACCAAACAGTGTTCAACTCCACTCCAACCGAAAGTTAGCTTGATAAAATTAAATTTAATCAAATTCAGTTTAAAAGAATAATTTTGCATTTAAAAATGATTCATAAAAGTTTCATTGAACCTGTTTAGAATAACTTATTTGTGTTTACTTATAAAGTAAACGTTCATGCAAATATTTACATAAATAGTTTATAGCTAGAATATGTTTCGATACCTATTGGGTCAATGCAAACAAATATTTCAAGGTAAAATGTGAATGGAACTATTCTTATGAATCTGGATGATTGTATTTTGACATCAACTCAACTAGTATCCTAATACACAAGTTGTTTTGAGTTTATTTACATAAATTGTTCATATCAACTTACGAATAAGTTTCTACTTATCCATAACTTATTTTTCAGATTAATTTAATAAGTTTCTCAAATTAATTTATGAATAGAGTTTATACAATAAACACTTATTATCATAAACATACGACTAATTATACAAATGTGCTCAAGTATCATCGGTGGAGTTCGAACCCTCAACTTTATGATTAATGAATGATAGGTGCAACTACTGCACCACCGACCTCTTGGTTTATAGAAATTTATCTGGTAAGTCATTAAGAATTTTTCATTTCTTAATCATAGCCAAAAAAAAATTATAAGGTGAAAAAAGAATTTTTCATTTCTTAATCATAGCAAAAAAAAATTATAAGGTGAAAAAATGTAAATCATTAAAATTTCATATTTATAGATTCTTCAAAACATTACGAATAATGAAATACTGGTATATGGAAGGTTTACTTTATACTCCACTGTCGTTGCGTATAATCAGTATATGTTCGGTGTGTTGTTTATCAACATTTAAAGAAGCTATCAATAATATCATGTTGATTACAACTTGAGAAAGATTCCAGTGTTTTCTTATAACATTAGAAAAGTATATTGTGTCACTTCATGCCTCAATAATTTGCTGGATATAGAACTCCTGAGTGATATCAAAACATTATATTGGTATGTATGAGCAGATTAGTTTGTGTTTAGTGGCGAACGGAGAACTTTGAGTTGGGTGGTGTCAATATGGACCAACATAATTTTTCTATAAAAAGTAAGTGAAACCAATAAGTAATTTTATACAAAGTGAGTGAAACCAATAAGTAATTTTATACAAAGTGAGTGAAACCAACAAGCAATTTTATACAAAATGAATGAAATCAGTAACTAGTGAGGGGCCATGGCATAGCCATGTCCCCTTCGCTCCGCCACTGTTTGTGTTTTAGAATATGCCACGCTCATCAGATGTTACACACCAACAATTTTCAGTAACACAAATGAAAGTGACATAATTATGATGTATATGCCTCTGTTGATTTTAAATATTAAATTGTGGTTATCTGAATAACAGAATAAGATCACCTATTGAAAGTATATTAAATTTTAAGTATCGATGAAAGTTAGATTTGCACTCTTAAAGTAAAGTAACCATTCGGGACGCACAATACAAACATACATGGAGTATATTCGTACACAATATTCTCCAACTCGTATTTTTTTTTAAGCAAACTCAGTTTTCATTTATTTTTTTATCAAAGCTTAATAAGATTAAGCCAAATCAAACAACATATAAAAAACCTAATGAGAGCTATACAAGAGAACACTACAAATACACATATATATTACAATACAAACTCATTTGCTCTAATCCACTCAATGTTCATATTCAGCCAACACATTACCTAATTGAAATCTTCACCAACCTTTTTGCTTGTTTTAGTTTGCTAAATACTCAATGGCCCACTATTATAGTAGTACTTGCTACCCACAATATGACACAACATTAAGCTTCTTTTGGATTCTTGACCACAAGCCTTCAGAAAGGAAAGCAAAACCTTTCCACCTCAACTACATCGAAGAACGACTATGTTTGGATATTCAATCGTTGCTCAGTGCAAACATACATTAACACTTATTTCGAGATAAAAAAGTGAACTGAACTCTTTTTATAGATTAAGATAAAAATTTGTTCATATTACACTAACTAGTATCCAATCACGTAGATTCAAAACACATGTTTAAGGAGATCTTTTGCCTACCAAATCTAGGTTATGATCCTCATAAACAAACAATAACAATGATGAGGGACAAGCAGCTCAATTTCAAGGGATTGAGATGTCATGAAAAGGCCATAAAAAAATACAGTGGAATTTAAGAAAGGGGAAAGTATGTTTGGCGTGGTTGACTTTATGTGAAGGGTGTCAAATTAAATGCCAATGGAGAAGGATTGGACCATCAATTGGGCCAGGGTGACACCTTGGTGGTTCTTTGACAGAGATTCATATAAGTGACTAACGATTACAACATTTTTGAGATGTAGGAACACTACCAACCAAAAAAGACAGCTACTATATATTCTTAGTTCATAATGTGACACATCTTCGGCCTACGAAGCCCTTTTCAACTTTATTGCCAACTAATAATAAACAACTGGTAATAATATAGATAGAGATGTTAGCTTCAAGCTAAAAAAGCAAGCCACTATGAGTCTAGGATAAACTTCGTACATTTTGAAACACAGCAAAATAATCACAGTGAATCAAAATTGAGACTGTCAAAAGCAACTTCTTACACTTTTGTTGAGCAACACTTCTGTGGTTGCTCACTGTGATTTTAACTTCATCGTGATTTTTCATCGTATACGTGGCTTAGTTAATAGGCAAGAAACTTTGGACCAGCACTCATTTTTAATAAGAACAAGTGAAATATGTTGATATCAAGATTATATGTGGCAAACCCCCCTTAAAATAATTTGAAAGAAGAAAATAAAAAATTAAGGTGAAAGAAAAAGAAAGCTAATTATGCATTTGACTTGTGAACACTCAGCTTCGTTAATGGGTCCCCCATGTGAAGGGTCTGTGCCCATAAAATTAATTAGCCTGCTAACCACATATAATATTCAACCACATGTCATGCAAGAACAAAACCACGAATGCTGTTTTGGCACATCAATAACAGTGCCATTTCACCTAACTCTTGAACCAGTCAAACCATAAGATCCTAGATCACCTTGTTTTCTAGAAATTGTTCATGAGACAAGTTGACTAAATCATATGGATGATATCATTAATGGATCACACGTCATGTCCCATGATTTTGCATCCTTCATTCACAAGCTGAAGATTCTATGGGGCCCTTTTGATTATCCTGCTACCCCATATTTTGAATTCAAGTTAACAGCTTGACAAGACAATTAACCTTAACACCAGCATTTTAAAATGAAACAAAGTAAACTATATTGCAAAGCAAAACATACCCACATGAATCAAGCTAAATAAAACATGGCATTGGGCCTGCATACGGTACTTTTACAAACATAAAGAGACCAGTATGTTAATCAACATGTAGCAAAACGGGTTCCTATCCTTGACATGTTCTACTCTAGTGAAACCAGAATTAGGAACAATAAGCAACGACAATCCATGGACATAATGAGCAGGAATTAGAACCATACTCAGCAACTGAAAACGTATAGAAACCCCAGGTTAAAATGTAGGTATGAATAAATGGCAATGAAGAACTGGGTTGTGGGCAAGAGAAATGGCAATGGGATTGTCACAAAAGACAATGGGGGCTGTGGTTACCACTTTGAGTTTGTGCAGCAAAGTTTGGACCCATGAGATTTCTGAAGTAACCTGAGCTAGGCTACTATATTCAGCTTCACAGCACAGCTGCTCCAAGCAAGGCCGTAGAACAAGGTCTGAAGAGATGGTATTCTTTAGGTAGTAGAGGATGCGGTTAACTGCAGCTGCAGCCCACTGTGTGTCAAGCGGTGCAGGCTGGAACTGACACAAAGGTACCTAACTGTTTCATTGTGAAAACTGAGTTTGGTACTTTGGTTGTCAAATAAAGCAATTTTTAAGTTGAGTGGAGCTCCATGTAATGATAATGTCATGAACATAGACCAAAGTGTAGAGAATAGCTGAGAATCCAGTGTAGACAAAGAAGGAAGGGTCGCACTTGATGGCATGAATACCAAATTGAAGCAAAGTGGCGCAAAGTCATTCAAACCAGGCTGGTGGTGCCTGTTTAAGGCCATCGAGGGCCCTATTGAGCCAACAAACAAGAGGCCTGTCAGAATGCTCAAAACGAGGAGGTTGGGACAAGCAAACCTCCTACTGAAGGTATCCCTTGAGGAAAGCATTGTTGATGTCTATCTGCTATAATAACCAATGATTAGAAAAAACAAGGTCTGATTGGTGGACGTGTTTAGCACCAAATGAGCCTTATACTTATTAATAAAGCCTTCGGGGTTTTCTGGTATTTGGCTGTGCATGTTTTTCCCTTCCTCTGACCTACAACATAAATAAACTTCTGATTTGCTCCAGGAATGTGTCTTCCTAGGGTACTCTACTTCTCACAAAGTTTATAAGTGCCTTACACCTGAAGTTTGTAGGCAATGACTAATAAGGTACATAGCAGTGAGAAAGACATGGTCTTAAAAGGTTTAAGGTAAAAGGAATTGGGCTAAAAGAGTGACCCCTAGTTCAACAATTTGATTGTGGCTATGCTTTCACATATATTTACTACCTTTTAATTTTTCTCCTCTCCTAGTAACTCCTAGTAATCAATCCCTAAAGTTAGTAAGGGGTCACAATGCTTGGCCATGCAATGCAAGTAGGATGCAATGAACATTAATTCACTTTTGATGAGTAAGCATGGTGATCGTACAGAGAGATAAAGAGCACCTTAGCAATTGACGTAACTTATTGTAACGGCTAAAACTAATAGGGAAGGACCTCTTCAAATGAATTTTCCTACATGACATATGCTACCAGCCATTAAACAGTTTCCTTTATGCAAGCTTGTGAATATATTTACACAAAAGCAAACTCACGGTCATGTTTTGGATGATGAACAAACTAATTTGCAATTGATAAATACCAATGAACATGAAGTATCTTTTTTTCATGAGTTACAACATTTTGAAATAAAATAATATATTAAGAAAAAAATTATAGGACTAATATGTATTATCCTAAATATTAATCTACATTGACTATGGATCTCAGTGACCAAGATTTGGAAATCAAGGATTCCAATAAGGAACAAGGATACTTCTAAATAATAGGCTACACCATTAGTGATAGCAGACTCTCTCTCCCTCTCTTTTATCTCTCTATCCTTCTATAGTCTTTTCATATGCCTTTTTACTCAAAAGGAGGGAGCTTAGGAAGACTTTAGAATGTATTAGCAGAACATCAATTATTGCATAGAAAGTGAGGGCAGCTTTATATGCATCAACAGAATAAGATGCACAAAATATTAGATGACACATTTTCCTTATCTAACACATTTTCCTTAGATATACAACCCAGTATCTCTTACCAAGACAACTAACTAGTTTATGTGAAAGCAACCTCCAAACAGACTTCATCGACCCTTTTGAACTAGCAATTTAGAAGCAACATCTAAGCAAATTTCAACATCTGGTATCTTCACCTGACAACCACAACAAATCAGCATCATCAATAAGTGAATACAAAGGGGGAAAAAGGCAACACTCATACATACACAGGGTAAGATTTTCAAAACTTAAGCTTAGCCATTGATAATGTAAGTAGAAATTCTTATTTTTATCATTATTATAATCGTGGAAGTATGAAGCCTGCACAATTAGGAAAAGCTAATGGAGTTGCCCTCAAATTTAATCAAGATTGAGAACTTTTCAATCCATAATCACCAGTTCAATTACAATTCAACTCTCTCAGTTGGAACCCCAACAGTTGGACTCTGATACCAACCTACATATATATTTTGAAGAGAGGAAATGTGGAACCCTGTGAAGCCAGTTTCAAAATAACAATAGTAAGAATTATGACATGCCGCATAGCAAAGAGCTCCCGCTACATGATCCTGTCTAGCAGAAGCCTAAAGTTATATCAAAATGCCAAATTCATACTTGCTCAGAGTCTCCTATTGCAGTCAATACCTTATTCTTTGGTACTAGTTCTAGCTTAAAAATAAGGTTAAGATTTTCATCCTTAGCCCCTAACCAACCATATACACCTAGAAAAAATTAAAAAGTTCATGTCATGGCGAGGTACAATTGATAGATATATAAGGCAATGAAACCTGAAGTTCCCTTTACTGAGCAAGAAGCTTCATTTCAGCTAACTTGTACTGCTGAAGCCTGCAGGAATAATAAGTGCTGGTTGAACAAAAGTGAAACTTCCTGATGCTGCTTTAACTCAAAGAATGAAATTTTAGTTATTCAAGTAACTATTCAAGCCCAAGGTAACACCAACTTATGTAACCTACTTTCAAATTTCAATGTAGAATTAACACATACTAACAACATAAGAAGTCGTGTCACAAGTCCTAATCATAAAACAGAAATGATGATCAACTATATGGAAGCATAATCTTAATGACCTTGAAGAATGACAGGTTAAGCATGATAGGGATAGAGAGAAAAGTTGTAAAAAGGAATCACATCGAACGCTGTCTAAAATTTGCATAAACAACAGCAGGATACATTAATTTCAATTGTGATCCTCTTCCAATAAGCCTGAACATCCTCTACGAACTGAGCAACCATGATTACTCCTCGCTCCGTTACGCCATAACCTGCTCCTGAAGCAAAGAAGAAGGAGAGGAAGAAGTCATTGTTGCTCGTGTCGTTTCCTCAACTCAAACACCAACCTGAAGCTTGTCGCTTTGTTTTATGGGCCCTTCCGTAATCCAATTTTATGGGTCCAACCCCAGTGAGAGTTTACTTTGGGCCGTTTGGTTATGGGTGTTGGATATATTCAACACTGGGAGTTCAATTTCTCACCCTCAATACGAGTTCAATTTCTCACCCTCAATACCTAATTTTTCAATGTGATAAAATACTATAATGCTCTTATTTAAGTTCATTATCAAAATCTGAAAATGCCCGGAACATAATTTAGACTATTTACTTCCGGAGTCTAAAATCCGCAAGGTATTTTAATGTTTCATTTTGGGAGTTATAATTTTCGGTATATAAAGTTACAGGTTCCAGATTCTTGAAAACTTAAAATTTTAACATACTTGAATTTAAAATTCAATACTATATTTTTTTTACCTGCCGTGATTTAAAATTCGGTAGTGTATTTTTATGGTAGAGTGTTTTTAACACACCATAATTTAAAATCTAATGTGTTAAAAGTCGGTATGTTAAAGAACACAAACCCAGCATGTTAAAAAAGAAGAGAGTGTGGTGCGTGGGGTGGTGGGGTGGGGATGAGCAATGAAGGGATATTTTGAGGTTTTTAATTTTTGGGTAGTGTCGAAATTGATAGGTGGGGTGTGAAATTTAACACCCTTCAACGTTTGTTAATGTCTTTGGGTATTTCTCACCACACACTCTTTTTTTCTTGGGCGTTTCTCCGGTACCTACTCAATATGAGAGGGTTTGGAACCCATCGGTTCATTATTTAAAATATAAAAGCACCAAATTGTAAATTATAAAAGTTTGTTATAAAAAAATATGGAAATTAAACTGAGAGTATGAAACCCCTCCATTTTTCATGAGTATTATAGAAATGGCTTTTTTTGGTCAATGATTCAATTTCCATTCGAAACCCAATGGGTTGCCTAATGGCACTTACATCATGCGAGAAAAATCTCAATAAGCGATGTCACAATGCAGAACATAAACAATTTAAGTACAAGCATGCAGACTCAAACAACTAGGCTGAAATATCCAGCATAAAACATAATGTAAAAAGTAAAAACCCTAAGTGTTGTACAAAAGCCTCTTAAAACTCCAAAATTGATAGAGAGACAGATTGACTTCAGAGCACATAAACTATTTTCTTTTAGTTTTTAAACTTTTTATAAAACCTCGCGGGCCTGCACATTTTTTTTTGTGAAGCCCTGTTTATTGGTTGTAAGATGCTGGGCCTTGAGCCAGGATAGTTTTTTCCATACAATCTTTATGAATGAAGATTTACCTTTGAAAAAAAAAATTACCATTGTAATAAACTTTTCTGATGTTGAAATTTTAAAAATGAATTTTTCTCTTACACTTGAAATTTCATAAATAAATTACAGCTTGGAAATATCAAGCTTCAGAAGTAGAAGTGAGAGAAATGTAATTACAAACAATTTTTGGGATGTGCACAATGTAGTTTGGGTTTGTGTCAAAAAACAATTCCCTTTTTATGAAGCTTGTAGTTTTGTATTTGGAGCTCTGGCCCGTTCTTTTGGGCCACAGCCCATTAAGCGTGAGCCCAAGAAGCCGGAGAAATGGCGCCAAAATTTTCCCGCCAAAGGGATGGACCCGACACCAGTGACGGTTTCATATCTATCGACCTAGCATTGCTTTACCCTAATCAGAGAACTCAAAGAAGAAGAAGAAGAAGAAGAAGAAGAAGAAGCAGAGCAAAATTGGTAGAACGTAGAAGCAGCGAGAGAAAGAGATTTCAGTAAGAGCATAAGAAGAATGGCGTCATCACCACCGCATCCTGAATCGCCTTCATCACCCTCCGTCGGTTTCAACACCGACCAGATTCCTCACACCCACACCAGTCGCGCCTCCGAAGACGACGAGGCTTCCGTCGATCCCGAAATAATCCGAGACGACGAACCGCCTGTCGAAGAAGACGAAGACGGAGAGGATCTTTTCAATGACAACTTCATGGAGTTAGTCCCTTCTCTCTCTCCATTTCTTCTCTTCCTCACTCTTTATTTAGTATAACGAAACCCTAATCGATTCCTTTGGAATGAATCAACAGTGATTATCGAAGGATGGACGAGGCTGACCAGTTCGAATCGGTTGGGCTTGATGACTCGTTGGAGGATGATAGAGATTTTGATCAGATCATTGAGGATCGTATGGCCGCTGAGGTCGAGCTTGAAGCCCGTGATGGTCGTACAAACAATCGCACGAAGCTCCCTCAACTTCTCCACGACCAGGGTATGTTCATTATTCATCACCTCAATTTTTGTTCGAAAAGCCTAAAATTTGCTTTAATATAAGGGAATTGAGTACTCTCTCAACTAGTTGCAATTTGATTTGTCTGCAACTCATGGAATCTGGCCCTTGATTATATTCCCTAATCCATTGCTCTTGTTAGTGATATCTGTAACAGATAAAAACTGTTTTATTGCTGTATGTAAAAGAATTGTTCCTCCTCGAAATGCAGCTCGAGGTTGACAAGAAATATGTTGACTTCATATCGATAATGTGGGAATTTGATTGCATTGCTTTTGGCGGAATTATCCTATTGTTTGAATATGGATTGGTATCTGTCTGGAAATGAATATTTTGTATGGCCCATAGGTATATGTGATGCATATGATATTTTGAGTGCAAACTTTAAATTAGCAAGAGAGGATTTTTTTTAGCTTGTATTAGTTATTAGTTATTATTGTTAGTCAAGAGTTCCATATAGAAGTAAGAAGACATGTGGTGTTGATCTGTGACCATTTTATTGCAGATACAGATGATGACAGCTATAGGCCTTCTAAAAGGACTCGAGCTGATTCTAGGCATCCTATACCGAGTGATGATGATCTTGATGGGATGCAAAGCTCACCTGGAAGGTCACAGCGAGGACACTCAAGAGAAGATGTTCCCATGACTGATCAAACTGAGGGTGATGGGTATGAGGTACTATGTTCTTTCAGTTTGTTTCTCTTTTTTTTCCCTGCAAAGTGTTCTAGCATCTACATTGTTGATCTTATTTCATAATTAACATGGATACATTACATGGAGTGTAGGATGAATATGATGATGATGGCGGCCATGAGATGTACATTGTTCAAGGAACACTTCGAGAGTGGGTTACAAGGGATGAAGTACGCCGCTTCATTGCCAGGAAATTCAAAGATTTCCTCCTCACGTATGTCAATCCAAAAAATGAACATGGTGACTTTGAATATGTGCGTCTGATAAGTGAGATGGTGTCAGGTAATATCTTATTTAGAGTCTATTATGTTAGTCTTGTGCTCGTGATAGGGATTTGTAAATTCTCCACATCAGCTTACTAATTGTATCTTCTTACTGCAGTTAATAAGTGCAGTTTGGAGATAGATTACAAGCAATTTATCTATGTCCATCCCAACATTGCCATTTGGCTTGCTGATGCACCTCAGTCTGTTTTAGAAGTGATGGAAGATGTTGCCAAAAACGTTGTCTTTCAATTGCATCCAAATTACAGAAATATACATCAAAAGATTTATGTTCGTATAACCAACTTACCAGTTTATGATCAGATTCGAAATATCAGGTAAGAAAAAACACCAACTGGCGTGTCACCCCATTCTCCTCTCTTTTATTCCATTGGATGAATAACTAAAAGTTGGATGCTATGAGCAGGCAGATCCACTTGAATACAATGATCCGAATTGGGGGAGTAGTAACCAGGCGCTCCGGAGTTTTCCCCCAGCTGCAGCAGGTGAAATATGACTGTAGCAAGTGTGGGGCAATTTTGGGACCCTTCTTTCAAAATTCCTATTCAGAGGTGAAAGTTGGATCCTGTCCCGAGTGTCAATCTAAAGGACCATTCATTGTCAATATTGAGCAGGTACAACTTAACAAATCCTTGTGTACTAAAACTTCTTTTTCAAAAGTTGAGAATAATGATGCTGAAATGACACGTGTCTTGCTGATTATTGCTCTTCACTTCAGCTTGGCCGAATGACTGCACAAGGCTTACTGAATTTATGTTATATTGATGCTTGATTCTCATAATAAAAAAATTTGGATTTTCTTGTGCTCAATAAGTTGACACTTGACAGCCAAATTGCTGGAAAGACAAATGAACTCATCTTTTCATTCAATGCTTTGCTTGCTGCAGACAATTTACAGGAATTTTCAAAAGCTTACTCTCCAAGAAAGCCCAGGAATAGTTCCTGCAGGTCGACTTCCACGATACAAGGAAGTGATACTATTGAATGATCTGATTGACTGTGCTCGACCCGGCGAAGAGATTGTATCATCCTCTGCTTGAACTCGATAATTTTTTGGTCTTTGGTGTTATGGAATGAATCTTATGTTTCGTTATATTCTTTTATTATGTTTCAGGAGGTCACAGGTATTTATACTAATAACTTTGACTTATCCCTAAACACAAAGAATGGGTTCCCGGTGTTTGCCACTGTTATTGAGTCTAATCATGTTACAAAGAAGCAAGATCTCTTCTCTGCCTACAAACTTACAGAAGAAGACAAAAAAGATATTGCAGAGTTGGCCAAAGACCCCCGAATCGGCGAAAGGGTTCGTTCCTTAGAATTTTAATTGGTTTATTTTTCCATTTACTTATGTGTTATGTAATGGGCTATAAATTGAATTTCAGATTATCAAGTCTATTGCTCCATCAATCTATGGTCACGAGGACATAAAAACTGCCATAGCTTTAGCTATGTTCGGAGGTCAGGAAAAAAGTGGTGAAGGAAGGCATCGGCTGCGAGGTGACATAAATGTTCTTCTTCTCGGTGATCCAGGAACTGCGAAGTCTCAATTTCTCAAGTATAAACTCGTTATATATTGTGGACTTCTTTCGATTTGTAATGGTGATCAATTTTGAAAATAAATATTGCATAATTTTGTTATAAGGTACGTTGAAAAAACTGGGCAGAGAGCTGTGTACACTACTGGCAAAGGGGCTTCTGCCGTTGGTCTCACAGCTGCAGTTCACAAGGATCCAGTCACAAGGGAGTGGACCCTTGAGGGGGGAGCCCTTGTTCTTGCTGACAAAGGGATTTGTCTTATTGATGAGTTTGACAAGATGAATGACCAGGATAGGTAAGAAAATAGATCTTCTAATTGCTTTTGAGATTTATTAATTACAGACTGCTAGGTCACACCCTCACTGGAGGAAGTGAAGTTTCCCTTTATGCTTGACCATTATGATATATGTGATATCAGGGTAAGTATCCATGAGGCAATGGAGCAGCAGAGCATAAGCATATCGAAAGCTGGAATTGTCACATCTCTTCAGGCACGGTGTTCTGTCATTGCTGCTGCAAATCCTATTGGAGGCAGGTAAGCAAACACACAAGGTTGCTTGTATTTGAGGGAAAGTTGGCAGAGTTCACTACTCCCAGCTTGGACTTTAAATTATTTGTCGTACATATTAAAAGATGATGGATGATTACTGATACATGCTTCATTTTCATTTCCAAGCCTCTAATTTGGGAGCTGTTTTTCAATTTAACTCTGTTAGATTTGCAGGTATGATTCCTCAAAAACATTTTCTCAAAATGTTGAATTGACAGATCCTATCGTTTCTCGTTTTGACATTCTCTGCGTTGTGAAGGTTATACTTAAATTCATTGCTTCTTCAATTAATTCTTTGTTTGTTCATATTTATTGAGGGTGTTCTTGATTTTACAGGATGTGGTTGATCCGGTCACTGACGAATTGCTTGCAAAGTTTGTAGTTGACAGTCATCATAAGTCACAACCCAAGGGTCCTAATAGAGATGACAAATCCTTGAGTGAGCCCCCAGATGCTTATGCAACTTCCATGCCAGCAGATCCCGAGGTTCTTACTCGGATCCTGTTATTGCTATTAATCTTAATTTAGGTAAAACATATATTGTGGCTTCTGCTGTGTCCTAACTCTTATGTTTGGCTTGTTCGCAGATACTTCCTCAGGAGATGCTGAAGAAGTACATTACCTATGCCAAGTTGAATGTTTTTCCAAGGTTACAAGATGCCGATTTGGATAAACTGACACATGTATATGCTGAACTGCGTAGAGAATCTTCTGTACTGTCCTGTCCCTTTTTTCTTACCAAACTTTTGTTGTTGTTTACATCGGCTTTTTACTAACGTGCTGCCTTTATTCTCTTGTTTAGCATGGACAAGGAGTTCCCATTGCTGTAAGGCACATTGAATCAATGATAAGGATGTCTGAAGCTCATGCGAGAATGCATCTTAGACAGCATGTCACACAAGAGGATGTGGACATGGCAATTCGTGTTCTACTTGAGTCATTCGTTTCAACTCAAAAGTTTGGGGTACAGAAAGCGCTGCAGAAGGTATAGAAAGATTCTGAATGTCTCCGAGTTTTTATTATATCCAGACATTTTCTGGCATCTTGTTACAAATTTACTTTTATTTTTATTTGCCTATGCCTCACTATAATAAATTTTAGAATTCATGGAATTTGTACTGAACAAATGCTCTTCCCCTAACATTGGACTTACTTTTGCAGAGCTTCAGGAAGTATATGACTTTCAAGAAGGACTACAATGAATTACTCCATTATCTTCTCCGTGAGCTTGTACAGAATGCTTTGCATTTTGAAGAAATTGTTTCTGGATCTGTTTCAGGTCTAACGCATGTAGATGTCAAACTAGATGATCTCAACAACAAGGTAATAGCTAATATTAACATTTTCCCTTTGTTTTCGAACTGAGATAACAGTGACTCGACTCTCAAGTTTGTTAAACATTGCGCAGGCTCAGGATCATGAAATATATGATTTGAAACCCTTCTTCGATAGTAGCCTCTTCAAAGGGGGCAATTTTGCATTGGATGAAGAGCGAGGAGTGATCAGGGTATTTCTCCGCCATGATCTTTGAATGTTTGATCTGAGCTTTTTTGGCTATGGATGTATTTGGATTAACTTTATAATTTTGTACGAGTCACTTGGTTACTCTCCAGTGGTTTGGGGCCAATATGTTGCCTGTTGCCATTGTCAATATTACAGCAGTTTTAAACTTAAATTATTTTCTGCATCATTATCTTCGTCGCTTGTGTGTCTTCTACCTAGTAAGATTGAGATCTTATTTCAGGGCTACATAAGATTTAAAACACTCGGTGGGCTACATAAGATTTAAAACACTTATAAGATTTCACTGAATGTGTATTTTACTTGCTTTTAGTTTGATCAACAATACACAATATATTTATATTATTTATTTTCACTTAATATTAAATTAAATTAATAATTCTATATAAATATAATTAATAATTAAAAAAAATATAATATAATTACATATTAATTAGATAGGAAATACATAATTAAAATTTAATATAATATTATTTAATTGAAAACGAAAAGAAATGCATATTATTGAAAAATAAATGATAATACATTTAAAATGTTAGTTGAATGAGAGAGAAATAATATTATTTAATTTAGGATCTCACTTTGAAAGATGAACCAGTTAAGATTTTATTTCTAATGGTGAGATTTTATAAAATATAAATTTCAGTTTCATTAAAGACGCTCTAAGCGATGTTTGTTTTCTACGAAACCTGTTTTTGTATAATTATGAGTACTTTCCTATGTATTTTTTCCTCTAATCCTGTTGCAAGCTTTATGATTTGTGAGTGTTTTCATCTATCAATGTTTGTTGGATGATAATCGTTACCAAAAAAATACGCGGGTTACTAAAATATGCTATGCAAAAGTTTCTCTTTCTAATTTGTGGTCTATTTTCTTTTGCTTGTTTTAACGCCGGTGTATTATTCTAGGGACAAGTTCTTCATGGGACCTTCACATTTTGAACTGCTTTTCCCTAAACCAAAACAAAAATATACCATTAGGACTATGTATCACCTTTGTTTTCCTGCGACACCTAATTAGGTTTTAATCAATTTTATGAGCATTTTTAAGCTTTGCCCCTCCCAAGTTCCCACCTAATGTCTTCCGTGTTCATTCATATTATTTTGAATTTTCATTATAATATATTTTTTGAAATACTTATTATAGTATTTTAAAACTAAATAATTTTTAACTTATTTATATAATTAAATATGTTAGATTATATAATAAATTAACCATATAAATTTCTTTAGAAAATAACTTACATATTTACTTTGAATTGAACCATATTATTGTATTTTAGCTCATTAGCATAAGTTTATTGACATTTTACAATTAAATTTTTCAGTCTACTTGAATGTATTCCAATAAAACCAGTTTTTAAATAAGCTACCAAACCAGACCATATTTTCAAATAGATCAAGCCCAGGCCTAAAAAAAGCTTATGACAAACAACAGATTAAGTTCAGGCCTTGAATTTTTTAGGCAAGCCAAGCCTATTTAAGCAAAGTCTAACAAAGCCCAACAACCTACTTCCACCCTACCCAGGACCTCATGTTCCTAACCAAAGCTTGATCACACCATGTAAATAAGAGGTTAACAAATAAGCCAGCAATCCTGTCTTGCAAAATGAATTTAGCACACTTATCCAATTATAAGTCTTCAACTTTTCATGTCATACTTAAATTTTAATTTTAAAATATTTAAGATGAAAAGTGGAGTAATATGATATGATGCATGTGTCTTTAAACAGTAAATCCATATAAATTAAAGGGATAAATATGTATTTAATCCCTAAGGTATAGTAAACTTTTGGTTTCCGTCTCTAATGAATTTTTTTCATTGGATTACCTCTCTTAACCTGTTGAGCTTATTGCTTTACATCCTTTGACCAATTTGACTGCATATTAGTCAGTCCATAGTGTAGGTTTTAGCATGTAAGTGTTGATGTGGATTTATTTATACTTACATATTTACATCATTATTTGTAAAAATATGATTGAATAAATAGATTTTAAAGTAATTATTTTAATAAATATGTATAAAATTAACAAACATAATCATAACTTTTAAAAATTCATAATGAGGAACAACAAACACAAAACAATAAAGGCAACTAAGTTTGGGAAAACTAGTTATGTTATAATTTATGAATGTTATACTGATGCTATAAATTATTTATCGTTTTACCCATTATATATTATTTATTTTTAAGATTTATATACTACAATCTGGAAAAAAAATAAAATAAACTTAAACCAAAAAATGCAATCCAATAAAAACTGTTATAGCTCAAAATGAATTTTTTTTAATTACTCTTGTAATTTCGACTCGGGTGCAGTGAAAACTAAATGTATTATATTAAATTTAAAATCATAGACAAATCAAGGATGATAAAATAACAAAATTATTAGGATTGAATCAAATAATTTTCCCCTCAAATATCACTCTAATTCCAATCCAGGAACCCTCCTAGTAGTGGTAATACAAATGACTTTCCAACTCATCTATCATGTTGTAGATCAGATTGATTTTTAGGTGTTGTGTTTAGCGCCACCCCAATGGCACGTGGCGCCACATTTGTTTTTAAAATACCAAAATTACCCTTTTCCAAAATAAAATTATTGTACCAATTTTTTTTTTTATACAAAAATGGTTTTTTTTTTTCAAATCTCACCCCCCACCCCCTTCAACTCATCACCCTCACCATTTCTCTCCCCCCATACATTTCCGTTCTACCCGCATAATGAAATGGATGAAAAAGATAAGTCATAAATTAAAGTGGGTTAACATAAGCGAAAGAAAAAATGGATTTTGAAGTTTTCGACGCGTTTTGGTTAATGTTCGCACTTGTAAGTGCGAAATATTTTTCAAAATCGCACTTAAAAGTGTGAATTTATGTGATATTTTTTTTAATGTATTTTATTTGGTCACACCTTTACGTGCGATTTTGAGACAAATTTCGCACCTTAAAGTGCGATTTCATATTAAAAAACCGAGAAAAAAATATAAATAATTCAAAAAATGCACCAAATGATTTTTACAAATTATGAGACCACCACAGTTAGTCTAGTTGATATATTTAGAAATTTATGGTGAAATAATTTTCTTTCAAAAATTAAAAAAAAAACAACAAACGATGGAATTTGGGCTCGGGACCTTATGACAGCGTCCAATTACTATATTTTTCTCTTCAACTTTGTAGTTCAGCCCGTCGTCATCCGAGACTGTTCAAAATTCCTTTTTCAGGGCCAGAAATACTACAAAAAAAAAATTAAAATACTATTTTGCACCTATAAGTGCGATATGGAGGCAAATCTCGCACTTGTAGGTGCGATATACTTTGAAAACATTAAAAAAATTAAAAAAATTACTATTTTGCACTCAGAAGTGCGATTTAGAGGCAAATTTCGCACTTGTAGGTGTGATACACTTTGAAAAAATTAAAAAATTAAATAATGAATTTTTTTAGATTATTTAAATAAAACACACCCCAGGGTGCGATTTTATAAAAAAACATCGCATGGTCAAATGCGATTTTATACCAGGGCTTAAATCGTACATCTAGGTGCGAACTTACGTTCACGAAATCAAATGAAACGACCATGAATTCAGGTAATGAAGGGGATGGACGGGTAATGAAAGGAGAAGAGGATGGTTGTGAGAAGATGAAGGGGATGGCGGTGGGAATGGTGGTGAGAAGATGAGGGAGATGGGGGTGACAAGGAGAAGAGGATGGTGGTGACATGTTGAAGGATATATTTGAAACTTTTTTTAAGAGCAAAATTGTCATTTACTAGGTACAGGCGGTGGGCGCCACTCGCAATTGGGGTGACGCTAAATACAACACCCTTGATTTTTTGTTTTAAAAGTCCAAATGAGAGAGAGACTTTACCCAAAAAAATTCATTGCTATTATTTACCAATGAATTTTGTAAGGATGTGCTGGCTGGCCTGGGTAGTAGATTTGGGCTTCTGTAAGGTTGAGTTTTTTTGGGTCTATGAACCTCCATCGACCAAAAAAGTGAAACAAGAAAGGGTAAACTCGTAATAACAGGCATTCTTCACCCGCAAAACCCTAATTCCCATTATATAAGTCAGATGCACGCCGTTCTTTCTCTATCGCAGATGGCGATTTTTTTCTGGGAGCTCAGAAGCTATGGTTTTGCTCCCTTCTGTGTTTAGATTCTTAATTCCTTTCATCATTTACTCATATATTCATTTGCCTCTTGAGATGCTTTGATTCAAATCTAATTGATTTGAGGTTGTTATCTCATCTGTATTCAAAAGAGGCATAAATTTTGTGCAGACATGTTGAGTCACTTCGCCTTCGATTTTGCCCAGGCGCAGTGAATTATGGGACGCCAAAATCCAAATAACATGTTTTATGGTCTTAATTTAATTTTTTTTTGATATTTGATTTTCTATCTTTTCTATTAATTTGTGGTATTAATTGTGGGATTCTATGATGGCATGAAATCTTTGAGACCTGATCATGTATTTGATGACAGCTATAAGCATGATTACTGAGAATCCTCACCTTTTCAATGCTTATGGAGTTTTTGGTGTTATTGTAGTACTTGTAGGAGGGAAATATAGAGTTGATTGAATTAGCACTGAATGAATGATGATATATGCACTGGGCTCTGAGCTGCTGATGCACAATGCAAGCCTAGAAAGCTTTGTCTGATCATTTTGATTGTTCTTTCCAATTTGCTGGGTTCCATTGGATTTAAATCATTTGAAAATCATATAAAAATAGTGTATGTGATCTTTTATATGTAGTTCATATAAATACTTTTTTCCCTAGGTTGCTATGCTTAGGAAGCACTGTTATTTGGGATGTCATACACAGAAATTTATGAATCAGATCGTTCTACATATCACATCACAATTAATAGAGCTTTCCTTGTAATGGTTGTGATCTTTCTTGTGGTGTGACTGAGAATATTTCTCTCATAATCACGCTTGTCTTACATAATTTGGTAGTACGCATTCACATGTAAATGAACCTTGCATGTTGATGTCAATCACCTATATATATGTAATAGCTACTCAACTTGGTTCTTAATTTATGTTTATTTGATGAAAATGTATTTGACAAAAACTCCCATTTTTAATTTCAAGTACGCTTTTAGTTCTCATCTTACATATTTTCAAATATCATTGGAATGCAGATGTATTAGTGATTTGAGTAGAGTTAATTGTGATAAAATATGATATACTAGCAGTTTTCTTTCACATTTGTTCTTCGTAATTTGCTGCGTTCTCATTGGTATTGAACTAATTTGATTTGAATTCTTTTTGCAATGAAAAGTTTTGAAAGATTAAGGTAGAAGGGTTTTATTTTTATCGAGTGGTAATTCAGGCAGCCTACTTGCTACGTTTCAATGGCATGAGAGGTGTTTAACTGCTCGTAAATTGACTGCTTTTGCTCTTCAGATTTGCTGAGATTTTCTCTGAAGCTGGTCTAGTAAGCTTTAGCACATTTTATCCCGCAACTATTTTGTGTTCTAACCCAAATAAAAATAATCGTATTTGTAGGGACTAAATCACTCAAGGGACTGAAGTGTAAACATAAGTCGTTTAGTATACACTTTAATATTATTTGTCTGAACACGATTGAATCATTGATCTGTGATCTTTTGTCATAATTGGTTGTATGATTCAATCTGATTTTAAATGCATCACCAAACCTCACTTAAATTGCAAGTTGATCAATTTTAAGATTTCTAAATACATTAATTTAGTACTACCCTGCTTAAATTAATTTTCTCGTAAATATATTAACATGAATCACTTCATTTTTAAGTTTGTGTAGAAATTCTGAGGTTAATGTGGTGCACTGACCTTGAAAACACACTTTACATAGATAACAAATGGCATTCCTACTTTTTGCCACGACAGGCACATTTTAACATGATTTTGTTTAATTAGAAATAGATATAAAAATCAGGGTAGAAATAGAGCACGTTCACCCTTTACCATGATCTTGTGCAGACGTGAAATATTGCAGTGTTGCACGACGTAAATATAAAAATCTGTACAGGTTTCGGAGAAATGTGGAGCAGGACATTTGAGGATAGAATTCCAAAAGTCTGGCGGGTTCTTGATTCTAAGTCTATTGAAGACAAAATTTGGCGAGTGTGCGTTGGGAGGGCTATGTCCACTCGGACCATCATCTGCTATTGGGGTGTTAGTGTTTTGTTGGGTGTGCGTTTCCTGTTTCTAGGGCTCCACTTATGCCGATTTCAGGTGATGGTGGATATTGCCTACTAACCCGCACTTGTTAAATCCAGCACGGAGGTGCCAACAACTTTAGCCGGAACAGAGCGAAATTTTTTTATGGAAAAATAGTGAAATAAAGAAGATACTAACAGAAATATGCAACAAGACAAAAATTACCTGGAATAATCAACTTTCTTTCACACCTGATTTTCGTTTTGCACGTCTGATGAAAATGAGGCAACGGTTTAAAACAAACAAAAACTCATCCTGAACAGTAGTTTGCACCCCTTGTAATGGTTGAGATATTTCTTGTTTATGTGTATGCTTTGTTCATATTGTTATAGCATCAATACTTGCTGGGAACTCTTTTTGTTGTGATGTGCTTGCTACTGCACTTCTTTTCTGGATTAAGGTCTTTGTTCGAATTGTATTTCATGGCAATTCCAAATGAATATGGAAAATGTTTTAACATTTCATGTTTAAGGTTGAAAATATGTCGGAAGCTCGAACTCTGAAAAAATTGAAAAGTATTAAAAATTTCTATTGAATTAAATAAGTTTCTTATTTAAATCATTTAAATTTTTATTAGGACTTATTATTAAATGCTACTATTTGGTCCTCTCTTTAACTGAATAAGTCAGCATCACTTTTCATTTTATACTATCCAAACAATCATTTTCTTAAACCTAATATTAAATTTTCAAAAACAAATTCATTAAATTAAACTTAATTTTAACAAACTTTGTCTATTACATATAAGTTTATTACATTTAAATTCTTCCGGAACATTATCATAGAAACTGATTCATTCTTATATAAAAAAGCTAATTAGGTCCCTCAAAATTTTCTTTGAAATGTTATCCCTGAAAATTCCTTTTAATCAAATTAAGTCATTTTGACTAGTTAGTGGCACGAATTCGAGCACCTCCCGGGACGCTTCGCCTCACACCGCCGGTAGGAACAGCTGGTCACATGGCGGTAGCTCCTCCGTGAAATGGGCCTCATTGTTGGCAGTTTTCCCGGTGAGCACCGAGTCGGTGATTGAACTGTTGGTGCCGTTCAAGGATGTTCACAGCTCGGAGAAGATGAACCTGTTCGTGAGCAAGTTGAGCCTGGTAAGAACACGGTGGAGTAAGATGTAAAGACTTTGGTTGAGCTTGTAGATATTGTGTCTTCTGTTGGGTCTGAGAAATTTGTTAAATACGTGGCTGAAAAATTAAATAAAAATTTCATGTAGGTTAAGTGTGATGATGAGGTGATACTAACTAAAATTCGTGCTAGACAGTTGAGTAGTCAAAATTTGTCAAAATGATTTAATTTGATTAAAAATGAATTTTCAGGAGTAACATTTCAAAGAATTTTTTTTCAGGGACCTAATTTAATTCCTTACAACAGGGTCCTCAAACTTATTTAAGCCTAAAAGAAATAACTCATCTCTCGTAGGCCATGGTAGCAATAGGCTAAACTCTATTGATCATCTAAAGGAAAAGGTGGAAGCAACTCTATGGAAGTGAAACACAATTTTAGGGAAATGAATCAAATGGAAGATTCTTGGTCAAACAGGCTTGTGAGAATCAGGGGGTAATTTGAGATGTTTTTGTCTAGGAATAGCTTGCTTGTAATGCCTTCTTGAGTGGTACGTACTCAAGGTTTCAAAGTTTATTAATGAAATTTGTAGTCTTCAAAAAAAAAAAAGTTTATTACATTTAATTCTACTTAACTTTAAAAGAAACAAATACTTAATTTGTGAACAAGACACTCATCAATTTCGCAACGGGCCACTAAAGAAACTTGTCCGAGTGGCCTCTCCTCCTCCCTCCAACCTTCTATTTGCAATTGCAATATTAAGGCCACATCAACTATATGCATGATCAATTAAAAGATGCTTATTTTAAAAATGAAATTTTTGTAAGCAACACCTGCTCTGTTCAAACAAGATCTCTTGATGCCCCCCAAGCATTTGGTTACCTAATCCCTTTGTATCTTAATTCAAGTCTTAAGTAAATTGCTCAAAACTTCAAGCTCTGATGAGTTGCACATTGAATCTGCTCTAATGCTGCCTAAATGATCCATTTCATCACATCTACAGCATATATTAACGCTCCTTTGTATTGTCTACAGTTTAGGCACAAAACCCCTAGCAATACTCACAAAACCCCTAGTCAATGTTACTTCTGTATATTTTTTCTCCAATTGTCCTGCTATGCATTCAAAATTGTCGTATAATTCCATAATGGTGTCAGTGACATGCTTTAGAAGACTTGTTTGTTAGCTTCAAAGTTGAGTTAGCGCACTGGAGATGAAAAGAAAATCACAACAAAGTACACAACGAATCCAGCAATAAGTATCCCCCCATAGATGTAAGTTTGAGAAGAGTGTACGGGGTACTTATACTCAATTTTGCAGCATCTCATATTATCCCTCTCGCTGGCCAAAACATGGTCAACATATCTGCAATTCACAAAATTGAGAATAATTACTAGGGCATTATCACTGAGGGAGAGAGAGGTTTTACTAGAACGGAAACCCATTGGCCATCGGCAAAAAAATATAGGGCAACTTACTGTTGGGTGAACATGGTGCTCTGAAGAATATCTGAACTGTTCAAGGAGGCATCCTGTAACCGATGATCATATAATAATGAAGACATATCAACAAGCTGCTCCTCAAGGCCCTGGTGCACACATACATAATGCAAAATGTCAATATTTAAAAATGCCACAAAGTTGGCTTTGTCTAAGGTACAGTACCAAAATAGGTTGTGCAAGGATGTATCACCCATAACTCATTGAGTTCTGATTTATAACCATGTATAATAGAGCTTAGTTATAACTTATAAGCTCTATTGCGTATAGTTACAAATTTAAACTCAATAAGTTATAAGTGGTGCGTTTGAACACCACCTATTTGGGTGGTGTATACAAGAATTCTCTCACAAAGTGTCGATCCAAAATAAAAGCCCTGCAAAGTGAGATTGTAGAACTTTCAATGAAGTATAGCTTACATCAAGATATTTTTCCAAGCGATCAACTAATTCATGTGGGAATGGTTCAGGCAAATTAGTAGTTTTCTTGTAGAATTTCTCCAACCACAGTTCAGTAGTTGACTTCTCCTTCTTTCCCTTCACTGGTTCACCAAGGGGAGTTTTCAGATACTCCGACGCAAAAGCTTGGACGGTCTGCATAGAAATACTAGGATCCATAATCAGAGGATCAAGTATTGGTATTTATATAACTCAAATGAACCATATTTTACCTCTGATGTTTCCCGAATTTTACGAAGGACAGAATCCACACGTGCATATATTGAGTTCCTCTGTCAACAAACAAAAAACCAATCTAAGAAATGCTTCAAAGTATATAATGAACTTTGGCATATTGAGAAGGCATTTACCAGAGCAACATCACGGAGCATTTGACTGACGTGAGATGTATTGGAAAATGGTCCAAATGGATGACAACCAGCTGCCCAAAGCCAATTCACAACAGGTCTTTCATGTACGTGAGAAGCCTTCTCATATGGTGCACTTAAACCACCCACAACTGAGGCAATACCAGCCAATATATGTCGCTGAGCTTGAGATGGAAGAGCATGTCTTCTATAAGTTTCTGAAACATAACTGTCAAACAAGAAAATGAAAAATGATGTGAAATTTAGCGAGAAAAAACTGATAGATAATCAGGAAACCCGTTAAATCAAGCCAAATAGACAAATAGCATGGAAAGAGAGCAGAGTTTGCATGTTAAAAACTAAATGAAATGGATATTATTAAGGAACTATATCAAACTGCATCAGCAATATGTATTCAAAGAGGCAGACATATACAAATTAAAAAATAAAGTTGCAGATAATCAGAATTCAGACTGCAATGATTTCTTTTAGTGTTGAGAGTAAGAAATGCATTTGTCATTATCACTGTATTTAAATTGAGATGTGAAATCTCAATGGATAAAAAGGGTTCAGATTCTGCATAGAAAGACTAGATGTTTCATACAGACTACAATAGCTGAATAGCATATTATGTTGGCAATTATGAATTACTCATAATAAGCAAAGTGCAACACATTTATCTTGTCCTCTATCATCTCCATGTCAAAACTCAAATGCCTAGAATAGTATATTTTCAACTTGACAGTACTGGATATCCAGATATCATATTCACTCACCTTAAAGGGATCTTTTCATTTTGATGCTCAAGGACAATAACAACATCATTGCTTGTCCACACCATACTTTCATCCTCCATCATGAGATTTGGATCCACATCTGCCAATGATAGCACGAAACTGCATAATAAAAGGCATAACATTTAGATAATTCAATATTGAATTGGTAACACTTCATATCAAAGTGTTTCAACCAATCAATGCCCTGCTTTGGAATAATATCTTTTCAAGCACAACAACACATTCATAAAAAAAAATTATTACAGAAATCAAACTCCTACATTTTGTCAATTTTGATAAATCCAACCATCGAAATACAACAAAATATATTTAGTTTGTCGAGTGAAATAAGTTTCCTTTTTCTTTTGGTCAGTTATTCTTGAGCTTTTCACTTTCATTTTGCAAAAGGATCAAGTATGGAAAACAAGTTCATAAAGCCAAAGTATCTAACTGGCAGCTTACCAATATTGTTTTTTTTCCATCAACTTTAAGAATTAGCTTAATTAAGAGAGCAGTTGGAATAAATGGAGAACATTTTTAATAATTTTTCAAAAAAGTTGTTAATGAATATAAATACACTATAGCAAAGACAATTTCATGTTAGAGTTGTATTTTCAACATGCATCTAGGAAAGAAAAAGAGGTGTACGCACACAGGAACTACTCTTGTCCCATAAGTTGGCTGCAGATCCCCTTGTTTCTTTACGTTCTTCCTCTTTTTCTTGCCAGGCTTTGAGTTGTATGAAGCCCAAAGAGGCTTATGCTTAAGGATAGAATCAGTTGACCCTTCAGATTCGTCCATCCAGTTCTGGCGGAGGAAATATTTACTTGAAAGAGATGGGTCAGCCACTTCAAGCAATCCAGCAGAAAGTACATCAGCAGAACGTTCCATCTCCTGTAAAATGCAGTGTCAAGTCCATATAGAAATAATTTAAAAACTACAAATATAATTCACATTTAACATCTTAAATGCAGACACATTCAACTATTAGGGTAATGGATTCTTCCTGTTCTTCACAAGATCATTTAGGCTAAAAGGTAACAATAGTAGCACTGTATCTGCAAAGTGTTCAATTTTGTCTATTTAATTAAAGGGATTGCAAAGATATACTCATCATTCAAAAATTAAACTAGTAAGATACCTGTGCGATTGCACGGGTCGCGGTCGGTCGACCGCGGTCGATTTTACTCATATTATTGATAATTTTTATATAAATAAACATTTATATATTATTAAATGCTAATTAAATTATTTGATATAAAACAAATATAAATTATGCATGCAATATTTGAAAACAACAAATATAATTCACATTTAGCATCTTAAATACAGACACATTCAACTATTAGGGTAATGGATTCTTCCTGTTCTTCACAAGATCATTTAGGAACAAGAGTAGCACTGTATCCGCAAAGCGTTCAATTTTGTCTATTTAATTAAAGGGATCGCAAGGAAATACTCATCATTCAAAAATTAAATGTTACGAAATATTTCTCAACGAATTACCCCATGAAAGGAGTGACCACATCAACAATGGAAAATTATACGAGAAATTCAAAATGATAGATTTAAGAAACTAGACAGCACCCACTTCTTTTAAAATAGCACCGTCCAGATATGTCTTGGTATGAACATGGAAACGACCATCATTCTTGGTTTCCTGCAGGGAATGTCCACGCATAGCTTTTGAAACAGCAATTGCCAGCTTCTCATGGCGATGTAGTGAATGTGCACCCCCAATAATTACTACTTCTTGCCCATCATGAAGCAAATTCTTAACCTGATAGGATAGAAAGAAAAAACAATGTAACAGTTGCATGCTTTCCAGATTTGCAGAAAATCTCAATTCTTGATCTAGAGAACTCCACCAGACAGTTCTCAAACTCTAAGGTGGAAAAATTGGATTGTACTCAAAAGGAAATTACAAACCTCTGCCTTGATTTCTTCTATGTTAATACTGTAATTATGGCCCTTTTCCATAATATTGTATCGATTGTGGTTTTGCAAGACAATTATTGGAATAAGCAATCTTGAAGCAAGATCAACAGTTTCAAACCTGAGCACATTAATAAAAAAACATAATTAGATTCTAAAGATAATAAATCAGCAATCAGTCAATGAATTGTTCAAGTGCTCTTATAACTTTAATGCAAGATACCAATAGTAACCCCAGTTAGAGTTCTGCATAAAAGAGAATTTTATTGAGTTCAAAGAGAACTTAAAACGCAGCTGAATGCCTAACAAGCTACCAGGCTCTTAGAGTCCCCCCCCCCTCCTCTTTGCTTGTGTGAATCCTTTTACTCAAATGCCACCAACCTGCTACCTCAGTTAACAAACTCAATACAGAGTCCTTATTCCTTCGAGAATATGTGGGCCTTTTTAACTGCAGACCCAATATTTGAGCCTGGTGGCTGTTTAATGGAATATCACATAAAGAAAAGCCGGGTGGTTCAAATTGGGAAAAAGGTTCAGTCATCAGCAAAGAGCCCATAAACTCAAGAAAATCCTATCAGACAACTATAAGACCAGCTATACACTAGGTAGCCAATGTTGAGAAATGAAATGCCAACATGTGCAAAAAAGTGTAGTGAAGATAAGAATGCTGAGATAGATAAGTGGAGAAATAGGAAAAGAAAAAATTAGGAAACAGGTGATCCCCAAGAGAAAGCTGGGAGACAACCAGTTGAAACAAAAATGATGAATACTTTCTGTGGTTTAGTCATGTGAGAAGACCAATAAAAGCTCTAGCGAAAATGCGGATCCCAAATTGAAGATAGCCCAATTAAAAGGGGTAACAGAAGATTGAGGGGAGCCGAAATTTCGATTGAAATGATAGAGCAAAACTCAGATAAGAGCTCATGATTACAATGGCAATGTGCAGAAAAATATAGAAAGTGGAAAAGAAAGAAACGTATCAGAGAAGGAAGCTTCTATACCTTGTGCCACAGCCACTTGATGCTACTCAAATGATTGCATATATTCCCCACTACCCTCCCTTCCCCTCACATTCACTGATTCCCACACCCCTTCTCTCCTCTATTTTCCACATTATTTCCCAGCCTACCTGTGTTCCTTTTCCTGTTCTGCAGTAAATCTTTATTCGAGGCCCAAAAACTTCAGGAGAAACTATTATAAGTGACCTTACTCTAGAATGCTTTGCAGGAATTTTGGTTTTCTATAGAGTCCATTGGATCCTTATAGCTAATAGTAATACCATTATTCCCACCTAATCATTAAGTCTTAGTTGTTGTTATATGCTTATAGATGACATCACAATACCTAACATCAGGTGCTATAACATGTTCCACGGTGGTTGACACCAAAGAGGCAAGTTGTCCGAGAAAAATATCATTGCTGGATTGATGAGAAGTTGTGCTACTTAGATGCACCACATTTCGTAATCTTGGTAGGGACCTAGAACCGACACTTCCCTCTTCAGTTTCAATCTTACCATAAGTGCATGGCCCAGCTGAAAGGTCAATCACGACAAATCTGAACAAACAAAAAGAAGTCAAACAAGGATACATGTATGGGCTAACAAAATTGCATGTGACATATAAAACATGCATTGAAACCGGTTTTTCCTGTAAAAAGACTCGAAGATTTGGTATCACAGTAACTGACAGAGGAAACTGAAGTTTTAAGATAAAGTAAGTTCATAAAGAAAATGTTTCGCACCTGCCAGAGCTCAGCCAAACTTGAGTTGCTCCTCCACCATCATATCGATATCGATAAATGTAATCTCCTTCTTGTCCTTTCATATCTTCCTCAGTTAGCTTAGGAATTTTGCCATACATTAGACTATCAAGATCAATTTCCTTATTTCTAGGATCTATTCTCACCTACAATAAATTTTAATTTATCAGTAAAAAAAAGGAAAAATGCCATTGAAGATGATTCTAAACAAGCAGGAAGAATAAGAACCTGAGCATTTAGTCACTCATATTTCCTCAGTCAGTGAAAATGAAATAACCAATAATTTTATGTCTAACAAATTACAAGCAGTCAATATAAAGTTAACATCAACTAAATTAGTTGAGTATAAAGGAAGGTATTTCACATTTTTCAACTAGACGTATAAAACATTGGCCATACCTTATCAAAGTTTACAATAAATATTGCACTTGGCACTGGTTTATCCATCTCAGTGACAGAAGATCCCACACTATCCACGTCAAATATGTAGGAGTACAGCTTTTGAAATACTGGCTCCACAGCAGTAGCTTCAACTTCAAACAAAGGTACCTCCCTTCCATATTCAGTCTGGAAGTTGTAAATAAAGTTTAAAACCCTCTCTAAAGAGTGCAGGCCAAAGGCATTAATTGCCTTTAAACAAACAAAACTGAAGAAATTGGCATGTAGAAAAATAGTTACCTCCCTTGCTTTTCCTGCAGGAACCATTGCCTCTTTCAGTGCTTTCTCAAGTGCTATCAATTCAGGCTGTCCAGCCTATGGTAAGAATTAAATTTAAATTGTTAGAAATTTTCAGATAGGGTATGTACACGGAAGAGAAAAGCAAAGACAAAATAAACATTAAAAAAAAGTCAAACATAAGTTCAACAGTGGTCTGTGACTCTGTGCAGCAAGATATATAAATAAGACAGGCTTAATTAAGCTTGAGGATTCCAAAGTATAGTTGATTGTGATACACGGCCCAGTGGCAATTTTTGAATAGGTCAATTCAATTCATCTCACCTTTTATTCCTCTCGGCTTTATAATGCTGGAAATTCGACATAATTACATAGAAATACGGACATAATGAAACGTTTTTGTCAGCGTTCTATGGTTGGTTGCAAGTCCTTTTGATTTATAATGAGCAGTCTAAGAAGAAACTAACAAGGATCTCCTCTCTTCAATGGCTGTGCATTGCTAAGTGTGAACGTGCTCAGCTAAGTGTGCTTTCTAATTACTTCGCAAATAAGATCTGTGCTAATATATCTCAATTCAAACCAAACTTATAGTATCAGGACTCCACATTTTATATGAACTTCAAAGCAATTAGGGATAACAGATATAAAAACCAATCAAAAGAGACTCAGGTATGCTAAACGTGGCTTACTGGAAATGCATTATAGACCATGTGGTGCTCAATATCAAGCAGCTCCCCGGTCTCCAAACAAGACGGTCTGTGAGATGGAAAGCTGACTCTGAGAAACTGTTCCAATCGATGCGCATCGAGAGTGTACCTGTAGCCTCCATCTCCGCTAAAACCAACCAGAACCACATTCACTTCCAGCGGAACTTGAAACGGAACCTACACAGAGAGAGACACATACAATTCACACATCAATTGGCTGAGTTTTTTGTTTTTTGGATTTGTCTTAAATTAAGGTCGGCGACTGTGTGATTCCGGCCGCAACGACAAGGTATTAGAGGTTTCGAAACCTCAAAGTGACCGTGATTTTGGCCGCCACAGTCACATTTGTTCACAATTTTCTGCGATGCAATCATGAAGTGACCGCTACTGCTACCGCAACCGCAATTTAAAACTGTGGAAGGAAAAATGATCACCTCGGCTCGAGAATGAAGCATGCGGCGAACATCGGATCGGACGGTATCACGGACGTCGTGGAAGGCACCGTGGTGCCACTGAGGGTGACCGGGATCTCGGAAGGCTTGCTGCGGTGCCGACTCGGACTGAGTCAAGAGAAGACTGAGACTCAGCAGCAAGGCGAGTCTGAACGAACGAGGCGCCATACCTCGCTCTGAGTCAGGTTAACAATTGACTCGGTAGAGGAACTGTTACTCTTATGAGTGATTCTATAAGCATATATCGCAGCAACAGAAGGATGATGGTAACTGACGAATCATCCAGCCATGGATGAAGAAGCTCCCTGTGCTTACGGCTTAGGTCGCCGCAGAGTTGAGAGAACACGACTGAGCAAAGTAGTCCACCCCGCCGGGACTCGATCAGTGTGAGAGTGAACAGCGTTTTCCCAGAATGCCCTCAATAACTTTGTAAAGGCGAAACTTATCCAATGTGATTGTTTTGAAGGGCCCAATCTCATTTTGAATCAAGATCCAGCAGGAATTGTCCATCAGATCCTTGACAAAAAAAGACTAGTCCATCAGATATGTATATTTCACAAAAACAAAATCAGTTATTTATATAAAATAATAAAATGTACAGAGTTAAATGTTTATCATTACCCATCAGACGTTGATTGAGTGTGCGGGAAGAGCTATCGAATTCATCCTAGCATAATACACCTAGAGAAAGGGATGAAAAGTCTTAGTTATGAATAAATTTAGAGTCTAGAACAGTCGTTATAATCATATGTCTCAACCTCTCAGGTAAGTCTTAGAAATACAATTGAGTTGAGTGTGCGGGATGAGCTATCGAATTCATCCTAGCACAATATACTTAGAGAAAGGAATGAAAAGTCTTAGTTGTGACTAAATTTAGAGTCTAGAACAGTTGTTATAATCATATGTCTCAACCTCTCAGGTAAGTCTTAGAAATACAATTGAGTTGAGTGTGCGGGATGAGCTATCGAATTCATCCTAGCACAATACGCCTAGAGAAAGGAATGAAAAGTCTTAGTTGTGACTAAATTTAGAGTCTAGAACAGTCGTTATAATCATATGTCTCAACCTCTCAGGTAAGTCTTAGAAATATAATTGAGTTGAGTGTGCGGGATGAGCTATCGAATTCATCCTAGCACAATACACCTAGAAAAAGGGATGAAAAGTCTTAGTTGTGACTAAATTTAGAGTTTAGAACAGTCGTTATAATCATATGTCTCAACCTCTCAGGTAAGTCTTAGAAATACAATTGAAATATTGTCTCATGTGTATGATACATATGGCTAAGATAAAATAAAATAAAAACATTTGTGATATTTGGTTTAGTTAGACCAACTAGAAGTGTGACCTCAACTGATCCAATTGGGTAAAAGTGTTGGCAAAATATCAAGCTATACTGTCTTAACCGACTTCTCAATATGCAATTTTCTTTTTAAATGTCTAACTTAAAGAACATTATTTGATGTGAAAATTAGGTAAGAACAGATACAAAACAATGCAACCAATGAGAAGTAATGATATATTAGTGATTATACCCGTGCGATGGATGGGATTAAAACGCTTAATAGATGTGGGAGCAGATTAATCGGGGACTATACGTGACAACACTATATCGTCTTTATTAAAACGATGTGTATCATCTTCAAATCTTCAAACCCGTGCGATGCACGGGCCCTTTTTAGTTTTTAAATTTGAAGGTTAAATTAATATATAGTATTTTTTTTACATAAGGAAAATTAATATATAGTATAATAAACAGGCATGCGATAATTTTTTACAATAAGTTTACCTGTTGTGCAGGATAAGTTAAGGTATGGGGTTTCTGCAATTGGACTTTCACTTGGTAATTTCCAAGGTACCACTAAATAATAATGGAAAGATTATTTAAGTTAAGCCTAGGTATAACAGCACAATTTTCTATTGAAACCGTTCACTGTAATGAATAATACTTAATGAAATCGACGCTCCTGCGTGAATGCGTTCCACTTGATTTAAGAAGATGACTCCTTGCATTTGGTCTTCTTCCTACGTATTCCTGCGGGTTGACAGAAAAAATATGAGTGGTGGTAGATAACCATAATTCAAATATGTATAGCTGAAGCAATAAACTGTGAGTTGATGCGCTAAACATGTTAGTAGAGTGTTTTTTCTATACCTGTTTGCTCCTAGGAAAAAGTAGCATATAGTTACATGGTTACATCCTACTCAATATAAAATTAATTTAACATGCAAATGTAACCTAACTGAATTAAAAATATTGATTGCACTTACCAGTAGATAAGTAGCCATGCATATTTGGGTTATTTGCATTGTGACAATCAGTTGGTCTACAACCTCCTCAACCGGAGAAGCGACTCTACAATTTTTTAAAATGTGTTAATAAATTTCCAAACGGAGAAGAAAATAACTTGCTACTGTATTACAACTATCATTCTATTCCTCTTAATGATGATAATAATTAATGGGACCTTTCCCTTTGGTAGTGTCTATCATGCCATCCTTAATTATCTTGCTTGTCTTATTCCTCTTACCCCCTGAATAAACTACAGCTGATATTTCCCTATGAGAGACCACCAACACAAAGAATATTGTATCATAAACAATAAGAGAAAGATTTGTTTAAGGGACCACCAACACTTCTTATCATGAATGCTAGTAGTAGGAAGACTTGTCTCATTGTTTAAGAGAAAGATTTGTTTAACAATATAAACCTGTCGTCAGTCAATTCAAGCTCGATCATTCTGGTCACGCTGTCACCCCTTGTATACTGCCTCTCCCTAGATATTGCAGTTACTAACCCAATCATATTTGCACTTGATAAAAACACCGAAATGAATTAGAGGATCAAGACAGCATACTTCTAATAGATATAGTATAACATGAGTAGAGACTAAATAATTAGGCATACTACTACGGTACTGACCAGTTAAGTAGTCACATTGCCCCACAGTGAGTGCAATTTCGTGTGAATTCTTGAGAAATAGTGTTGCACAAAGGGATGAAAAACCAGAGCCAAACTGTTAGAAGCAGTGATTCCAAGGGTCTCTGTTAGCATTTTCCACCAGCAGTTAGACTAACCCATTTATATACAAAACCAGAGCCAAACTCAATCTCATCTCATCTCCTGACAACTCATCAACTCATTCTGTTAAATGACCAAAGAAACTGATATTATAGATTCTAGGCTATCCAGAAAGAAATGAACTGAGATACATAAAGATTAAAGTCGATTCTATTTTCTTTCCATAGCATGGGACGAAATGAGGGACAAATACAAGTAGCTTATGCTGACTATGAAGTTAATCTGATACTTGGTGGTGTCGTCAATCTCTCAATGTGTTCTTTCTCTTTCAACATGCTCTTGGACTCGAGGTCTCGTACCAATTGCTTGATGGTGCTATCCCTGGGAGTTAATCCCCGCAAGACCATTTCCTCAAGGAATGAGCAAGCATGTTCAAGCTTTCCACTTTTATGCAGACCATGTACCAAAAGGGAATAAGTTCCCAAATCAGGGCTTACATCATTCTTGAACATGTGGTCCCACAAAAACTTGAGCACCTTCATTCTCTTCTTTTTACAGCACATCTTGAGCAATGGATGATACGTCTCAACATCCGGCTTGCATGATGTCTCTTCCATTTCCTTCAGCAACCTAAGAGCAGTCTCTTCCCGCGAGTGTGCACAAGCAGTAGAAATCATTGTATTGTAAGTCACCACATCCTGCACAACCCCTTGCTTGGGCATATCCTCAAACACATCACAAGCATCCTTTAACCTCCCAGCTTTGCCAAGAATGAATATCAATGAGCTGTAAAATGGAGTGTCAGGTACACATCCATGGCTCTTCATCTTCTCATAAACCTCCAAAGCTTGACTTAGCTGCCCTGCTTTCCCCAAAGCAAGCATCTGAATAGTATAAGTCACAGCATTAGGGGAGCACCCATTTCCCCTCATCTCCTCCAAAACTTGATCCACCTTGCGAAAATCCTTCTCATGGCAATATGCTTCAATGAAGCTATTGTAAGAGAAAACATCAGGGACAAACCCATGTTCCTTCATCATCTCCTTTGCTTTCTGGGCCTGTTCAAAGTTCCTAACTTTGCACCACCCATGCATCAAAATATTGAAAGAACCAGAGTTCAACGGAATCAAGCTCTTAAATTCCAAAAGAACGCCATGGGCATGTTCAACACTATTTGCTTTCACTAAAGCATCCATGAGCATATTAAGTGCTGTGGTGTCCATGTTGACACCAAACTCCTTCATTCTACGAAATGCTGCTATGGCATCTTCATGCTTCCCAGCCTTAGCAAGCCTTCTCATAACCTTGGTCAGTGTATACAACGTCACGTACCCTTCAATTTTCGCCATTTCCTCCACCAAATCCCACATGAGATCAAATTTCTTGGACTTTCCCAATATGTCAACCATCAAATTGTAGAGTTCAGGAGAATGCTCATAACCTGTTTGCGTTTTTGCCCATGTGAAGAATCCGAAAGCTGGGATCCAATCACTGTGGAATCTCTTCAGAATCTGCTGAACGGAACTGTTTGATACCTGAAATCCACGTCCACCAAGTGCCTGAGCAACAAGCTCAGGGGAAGAGTGGCGTTCCTTGAGGAGTGTGCTGATTGCGTCGACATCGCCATCGCCGTGCTTGTTTTCATTGAAAGTTTGGGTGGCGAATTTGGGTTTGACATCGAGGATGTGGGCATCGACCCAGTGAGCGAGAGAAGGGATAACGAAGTCGTCGTCTGAGTCGGCGTTTGGAGGGGTTGGGTCGTCGGAGAACTTGACCCAAGCTGGGAGTTCTGGTGACTCCGGGGTCAGTTGCGGCTTCACGGCGGTGCAGAGAGGGTTGCCGTATAGAAAGCGACGCGCCGCGTTGCCGGTGGTGATTCTCGGAGAGAGACGATGAGTTAAGAGGTTAAGGATTCGGAACTTGGAGAGCATTTTGGGAGCAAACTTGAACATGCTTGAAAAGCGAGGTTTTAGTTTAGTGTTGGGCGAAAAGATTTTAACAAGAAAGATGCCCCTAGCAAAACGGCCCAACGGGTAACTAGGGGCATATATGGAATGTTAGCATTCTATATAATGTGCCAATTGTTATGTAATATATCATATATGGAATGTTATTGAATCGTGTAACTAGAAGAGTTGAGTATGTCCCAAGCCCGTGGGTTAGCCCACATAACTTGCATGGGTTAGGACTAGGTAAAATATAAGTTTATTTAATTGTGGGATATTTAGCATAATTTGTTTAACACGTGGTTAAACGGGTTGTAGGGTGAGCTCACGGGCCAACCCACAAACTAGTTAGGGGGTAAAATGGTAAATTATATAGGTATAGGTACTATAATTTTAGGGTTTCATTTTTTTCCTCAATCCATCATTTCTCACTTCGATTTGTTATTGTTGTGTGTATATAAGCTTCTCTCTGCTCTCGTTAGCCCCTACGTCTTTACCCTTGCATATCGTAGTCGCCCCTCCTCTCAATAGTAGCTCACTCGCTCTTGATTTCTCGCCTTGCATATGGAAGATTGTTGGAATCCTTGAACAGCTTGCCCTCGTGTGTAAGTATTTATTTTTGCTATTAGTATTTGATGGTCGTGATATCACTGTATTTGTTCTCAATGATGCTGCGGTGAATGAACTCACAAGAAGATCATGTGAGAACATGCTAACTTTGTTTGAGGTTAGTTTTGTGTCTTAGACTTATGTCATATGTCTATATATAATTAATATATTTTTATTTATATAAGATTTCTAACTTAAGCACTTATCTGATTTTATTTTCTTTCATAGGATCCCTGGTCAGTTTCCTTAAGCACTTATCTAATTTTACCTTTTTATATGATGTCACATCAACTATGTTCATTATAATTTACACGTCATTTTTCAACAATATAAATTTTAGTTTGAGTTGTGAAGATTATATTTGGACTCATCTATTGAGTTTTTGTCTTCACCATATTTTAGGCGAAATTTAGCCCGCCATTCACTGAATTGGACAGCATGCAGAACATGGTTGATGTAGAAGTTAACCAAGTGGAAGATATGGAGAATATGGAAGCTACTGATGATAGTAATGTGGGGGGTATGGATTTTTCACAAGATTTTTCTAAGAGTACAAATCTATCCATTAATCGACCTATTACTCAACGTCCCTAGAAAAGGAAAGTGCTTGAAGAATTTGAAGTTGCTGATGATGAAGATGTGCAGTTTCTTAAAGAAATTGAAGATGATGTTCAAAGAAAATTGAAGCACATGTCTGAAGTTGTTTCTAAAGGGGAGTGTAGCAGGGTCCTATGTTCTCAATTTGATGGAAATGAGTTGAATGAGAGCTTCGAAGTTTCTACTGTTGAAGGTTCTAAAATGAAAAATGTGATTATAATTGATGAAGAGATGGATATTGACAAAAAAAAATGAGGTCCAGGCTGTTGGAGAAACTCAGAAGATAGTGTGCATTGAAGTTGCTGTTCCGAGCACTTTAAACGGATTAGAAAACTACGCAACTGACAAGGAAAAGAAGCTGAAATCCATTGAAGTTGTAGATCTAACAAGCTTGGACGAGGGATTTCAGTTTCCTATAGCACAAGAGTCTAAATAATCGATTCCAGTGATGCTGCTAATTTAGCCAAGATGGAGGATAATTTTGAAGCTTTATCTAAAGAAAATGGCCAAGAGTTGGAGATAATCGAAGTTGTTGATCTTTCTGCATGAGGTCTCCAACATGGATGTGTCATTTGCAACTATTTCCATATTTATATGTTGTCTTATTAAAGTTTGTCTTTTTGTAGTAGGGTTACGATGCTCTTACCCATGCTACTTTGTTTTGTCATTTTGATCAAGTAGTATCATAAGTCCCTGATGCATGTTGCTGTTGTATCTCTTAACTCTATTCTACAGAAATAGTTGTTTATCTTTTCTTAAATCCTTTTGTTTCAGCAATCACAATCAATTGGTTGTACTTGAGTGAGAGTTGTTAGCTAAACATGTAGTATGGTTACTTCTTTGGACCAAGAGGTGAAGTCTCAATCTTGGTGCCAGTCATCATGGTTTTGCAGTAACACTACTCTCTATTGTATTATAATACCATTTACTTATGTTGACTTCAAATTACATCTTCAAATTAAAATAGGTTTTGATTCACTCACTTCTTTTCTCTTTTATCTCATTGTTACTTATTTTTGTTTTTATTTCTCTTTCTTTTGTATAGCATTATCACATCACATCTCTTATTTTAATTTTTCCCTTCCTATATTAATGAGGTGGAAGTGATTTTCAAGCCTGTATGAATCTTTATTCAATTAAAATCTTCCTTGTGATTCATCATGTAGTTGTTGGATTGAACTATCAACCTTTCAAAAGTAGGTTAGTATGTGCAGTCACAACACCTTACCGATTTGCTTAATTGATACGTACTGTGTAAAATATTTCACTTATTATTTTAATGAGTTTATCTTTGAATCAAATCATGGAAGTGGTATTGTGGTTTGGTGAGTAATCTCAAATATCTTGTGCAGACAAAGCTCCTTCATTTCCTATATATACACTTGTGTTTACATGGTCTAGCAAACCATTGCAACCTCTACTTGAACTTTGTTGTAGAGTCCTCAACTTTTTCTTCATAGTGCTATTACCTGAAAGAATTATGTCATCTCAATTGCAAGCCTTTAACTTTGTTAGGCAGCTCTCACTTAAGCCAGCTGTTAATTTTTATATAGGCTGGTGAGTGTCTGATATGCTACCTGCTACATTGGATATTTTTGCTGGCAAATCTTTCCTATTCAAGATAAAAACTGACAACAAAACGAATGGAAAATATACAAATAGTTTTTCCGTGTTCACCATGCCTAATGATGTTGACTTGATCAAACTTTTTAACTCAAGTTTTGAGCCAAAAAAGGTATGTAGAACTCCTTCCATATGCTTTTTTGGATGAGACTGTCATGTTATTGTTGACTATAACTATAATTTTATTCCTTAAGTAATTTAAAGTTCCAATGTGTTGTATTGAAGCAAATAGTGAACATTCAAAAGCAACATTCTGATGTCGTAAGATATTTATTTCATTCGTCAGAACATGTATATATCTTTTTGTAATAATGGTAACATTTTGATGTCGTAAGATATTTATTTGTACTTGCAGGCGGATATTTATATTACAAGTGAAAATGAACTTGACATATTGTCTCCACTTGGTGTTACTCCTATGAAAAGAAATTCAGATCAAGATTTGGACTGTATTGATGTAACAAGAGATTCACCAGCACAAGCTTCTTCAATTAAAGAGTTAAAATGTGTCAAGATAGATCATTGTGTTCAACTATTGCTACATAAGTATTCTATAGATGTTTTTCTAATTCTGTTATGAGAACTTAATTACGTTGTTTGGTTTTGGTATAACATAAACTTTCGACGAACAGTTTTAATATTAGTCATTGCGTCTATTTTAGTTTTATTAATTAATAGATTTATTTACTTCGATATATCATATAATTTTATGCATGTTTAAAAATGTTGACATATGTTATATATTTATTAGCTTTATAACATCAACTAAAAAAATGTTGGTAAATTAAATATTAAAAATACACGTGCATTGCACGAGCTATTTACTAGTTAACATATATATTTATACAAACGTTATGCAACCATGAGAGCGGATTAAGTAAGATGAGTGCTTATTATGAGAGATGAAAGGATTAAATCGTGACCATTAATCTAACCATGAATGGTTAAAAATTAAAACATTTAGTCATGTAACTTTTCTAAAAAGTCATGTGACCACTAAACTTTTTTTAATCTCAACCACTCATGTATGGTTGTACGCACGATTGAATCCTCTTATCTCTTATAATAAACACTTTTCTCACTTGATACGCCCCCTATAGCGCTTTCCGAAGTGAACAACACTTACAACCCCGAAGAATTCAATTGTCAAAACAGAATGAGGATGAGATTTGTATCCAACATATTATTGCCTAGGACATTATCTCCATGGGTGATTGGATGAGCTTTTTTTTTTCTGAACTGAACAACTTCAACATGCTTCATTACATATGCAACTTGTCAAATAATTTTGAATACAATCAATCAACATGCTGCTTGATTAACTATAACCCGCCGAAAGAAAAGAGAAAACAAAAATCAAATCCAGCACGTCGACTGTAAGGTTAGAAAAGGGCTATATAATCAAAAGTTATCTTGCTCTCTTTTCCCTCTTGATGGAAAAATTTCTAATAATATGTTATAACTTAAATTCTCGTGCCTCATCAATGACCACAGTACCAGAAGCCAAACGTGCCACGCCACTGACTTTAAGGCAGGTACCAATGGTGTCCGGTTGCCAAAAACTCGTACAAGACTGCTCTAAATCATTCAAGTCAGTGATCAAGAGCGCTTCGAAGTGAAAATGGCGGGTTTAGCACTGTGCCTCTGGATATAAGGTCGTGATTTAAGAATAAAACAATAACAGATATGTCATCATGAAAATGGCGTCGGACCTTCTTGTCAATCTTACGGAGGTCTGAATACCGCATTTCTCGTTTTCTTGCTGCTTCGTGGAGGGCAGCCTTTACAAGTATCTTGGCACTACCCTGCAATAACATAATTTTAGTACCTAGAGATGCAAGATAGCCACAAAAATAGCAAACCAAGAACAATTGAAGAGGGAATAAATAAAGTACATGAGGACGAAGTTAGTAACATGCCTTATGAGGCAAAATTAGCAGAAATATTCAATCACGATAACATAGAGTTGTTTTATTGAATTACCAATCAGAAAGTATGAAACGGGAAAAGAACACACTTGATGAAAAATGAAATGGGTAACCAAACAGACGGTAAATGCCACAGTGCTGACCGAAGGAAAATTTGAATATCATCAAGAAGAATAAGAGCCATCAGCAGTCGGAATCTTGAAACTCGTTAATAAAGGATAACCCAATCAGTTGAGATGAAGCTTATAAGTTATAACTTCTCCAAAACTACAGATACTGCTCCATTCACTAGTTCTAGTTATACTTCTACACCCTATCAAATCAGGCAAGATAAAAAAAATTAATCTCAACATGTCAAAATCAGATATAGGACAGTTTTTTCTTAGCTACAGTAGTGTGCACTACATCGCCTGTAATGCTGTAGTGATGCTATGGTTAGTTATTCCTATTTTAATAATTGTTTTTTCAAAAAGAAAAACTGTAAGAAAGCCAGATGGAGCAGAGTTTTCACTTTTCAGTACGATAGTAGTACTTAAGATTTGCTCACATGAGAAATAATAAAGCATGGAGGGAACTAAAAGTAAAATTATAAATCAAATCTGTAGCTGAAAATTTCCAAATCTTCTGTCCAGACCAAAATGTAAACCATGTAATAAATATTCAGTCCCTCACCATACTAATACATTAAAATAGGACTAACCATCATAACCAATTCTTGATGCAACCACTGGGCTCAGAGCGTTCAAAAAAATACAAAAAGGCAAAGCATTTAATCGTCATTGAAGACTAAAAGCGCATAGCAGAAAAAAGAAGAAAAAAAAACAGGTAAGATTCTCTACAGAACTAAATATTGCAAAAAAATCCAAACAGGGGAGAAAAGAATCTTACAGCACGTGGACTGCTGTTGACAATATCGACAGCCTTTTCATTACTTAGGTGCTCCCATAAACCATCTGATGCAAATATAAGGAACGAATCATTTGGTTGCAGAGAATGAGAAAGAATAGTGGGATTAGCAGTCAAGATAGGCATGTTCATTGGTTCAGGAAGTCTGAATTTTGCAGCAAGTGGTTCCCGGTTAAATCGTGCATCTTTCATATATACGTCACCTATAGATCTAGAAACCTACAACAAAAACAATCAAGTATTATTACAATTCATATTGTTAAAAATTTGGAGAGTGGAACTAAAACTTACAAATAAGATAATGATTGCAAAGTCTACTTAAATAACTTGAACCATTAAATAACAAAATATGTATTGAGTTCAATAACAAAATAAAATGCAGGAAGAATTGAGCTGACGATCATTAGAACCGTCCTTTATAGACCACTGTTTTAATTTTTAACAAATAATTGCATTAATACCTGTTAGAACTGCTAATTACAATAGAAACTAGAAAGAAACTGTAGTAAGAAAAGAATAGTAGCCTCAGCCCAGAATCAATGTGATTCAGGAAGCAGAGAGAGATAGAAATCTCTATTTGCTCAAGAATAGGAAAGTACAAACACTGATTCCCAATAAACCAATCCAACCAATTCCAACTATTCCCAAAACTGACTAACAGACGCTATAATTCCTCTACTTATAAACTGCCAAGTATGTATTTCATTATTTAGTTACATTTAGTTATTTCCTTCCTATAATTGCGCCTAACATAAACATTTTTAATAGGACGTCTAAGTCTATGCCTATCACAAACCAACTGTAAAAGTTAAATAGTTTATGTTTAAATTGTTTGCTTCCATTATTGGTTTGGTCTTATCCTCTCAAAACATGGAACCATTTATCACATGGATTACCCTCTTTTAATTTAAAAGATATACATTTCTTGAAAGTCATAGCATTTATTGTACTGTCCAAGTCAGCCTTTGCATCTTCATATTAACTAGACTACCCAAAGGAGGCTGGATGCCACAATACTTTCCTTAGAAACTACAAAATGATTAAGACTAGCATTGGTCTGGGATTCAGCACATACAAACAGGAGTAGGTCTTTATTAAAGCACCAATAACTTCACAAGAGAATAGGGATACTTACAGTCTTCTTATAATTAAACACTACAACTTTAACAGCGGGTCTTTTTTTAAGCACCAATAACTTCACAAGAATACAGGGATAGTTGTAGTATTCTTATTCAAAGTTAGCTTTCAAAACTGCCTTTTTAAAGGAATTCTGGCAAAAATATTGCAGAAGTAGATAATATGAGGTTGAGGAATAAGAAGCTTCTTAGAAAATCTAATTGGGTTAATAATTCGTTAGTGCCACGCATGATGCAAATATATAGACACAGTGAAAGAACAACTATAATCTATGACTTTGGCTTCACATGTCTTTGGTCTATTGACGTATATATGAATTTGAAACCATCAACCATGTGAAGCACTCAATTTTAACAAACAGAAGAATGGCCCTTGAGGGCACACGATAAGTTTCTTCCTACTACTTTCACTATCACCAAAATTCAACATTATCTGCGTATATTCAACAGCACTTCAAGAAGGGCAAACAATCTAGAATAGAATAAAATATCAAATGTTTGACCATCTTCATGCAAGCACTGCTTTTCATATGTAGAAGAAGATAGGGGGTTTTCAAGAGGACACGAGCATGTGAAATTACCTGAATAATGCCTTTTACTCTCCACACTCCATGTTTGAGAACAACAATTTGGGGGTCATTAGGGTGTAATTCTCTAAGCTCCTGTCTAATAGCCTCTAAATTTGCATTGTGTTCTGTAGACAGCTGGATTGCAGCAATACCACCAGTGTTGCCAACTTTCTTACCCAATACCACACGGGAATCTCCAGCATTTGCCACAAAGAGTGTCTGCTGAAATATCACCCCAACTAGACAACAGGACCCAGCATTTGCAATTTGGGGTCGAGAATTCCATAAGTCTGACACGAGAGCAGTGTACCCCTCTTCCGTCTGTAGGAACGCCCTTTCAATTGTCTCAGCTGTCACCACTCCGCGTGACTCAGCTGATATTGCTGCACAAACATGAAATCTAAGACAGCTAGCACAAGAAGCACTCCTATATCAAGAGACAAGGACAATGTAGAACCAACTCCCAACACTGATGCCCCATTAAGGCACCAAAATTGAAGGTAGAATGCTCCACCACAACAATGGGCCTTCAACACAAAAATTGAGGCTCCAAAGAACTTAATTATCACATCATAAGTTCGGGAAACCTCAATTCCCTCCCCTTGGAGGGAATCTAAAAATTTACACTCAACTCAGCTATCAAAATTGATTTTTTTTTAAAAAGTGCATAACAAACTGTCTGGAGTAGTATCTACTATCTACCCATTGGCCTGCAAGTTCAACTGTACTTGGCTCCACAGAAATCTCAAACTCAAAGCAATCAATGAAAACAGTATTTTCAAAAAAGGTTCACGAGAAGCCGATTGATGAAAATCACTGCTAACAGTTACTACTTCCCCAACTCATGAAACAAAAAGAATCAAACTTTAATCGTGATCACATTAAAAGCCACCCACAAGAACCATAAAAAGTAATATATGTAAATAAACGAAACTAGGCCTATATGAGTGGATATTCCGAATCATGAACCTTGAAAATTGCGGAACAAGTGATCGCATACGTATCTGGCTGCATCGGGTCCTCCGTGACCATCGTATATACCAACGAAGGTACCGAGAGGGCCGGACTCGATCTGGCTCTGGTCTTCGAGGACCTGGTTGGCCTGGACGACCGCCATGGAGAATTCACCGGAGCCATATTTTCCGACGTCACGGAACCAGAGCAAGCCGTCTTTTCCTTCCCTAGCAGCGGCGAAAGTGCTGCTATCGGCGGTGCGCCCAAATGGCTTCCAACACACAGAGAGAAGATTCATCAATGCATGGAGCATACAACCACATCTCTCGGAAACCCTAACCCTAACCACCACCAACCGCAGGAGCCTTCGAATTTGCTCCGATCCTCCGAATCTGAATGGGGAAGAGAGAGAGAACGGTTAACGCGGAGGTTATGAAAGAAGAGAGGAAAAAAAGGAGGAGAGAAAAAAAAAGCGAAAAGGTGAAGTGTGCGTAAGGCGTAGGATAAGAAGGAGGCGCACGTTAGCAAGAGGAGGTGGCGGGGTGTGTTCGGTGGTAGAGGAACATGAACGAGCTCATTCTGTTTGGGGAGAGGATGGTGTGGGGAAGACCCTGTTTCATGATGTTCTTCTCACTTTCAATGTCCTATTTTATTTTATTTTTTTCTATTTTTTTTTGTCAAAACATTAATCATTATTTTCATCATTTCTTTCGGTTGAAAAATACAAAAATAAATTCTGGTTTACCAGGTCCCTATAGTTGCACTAAAATTTGTCTTTGGTCCATCGCCAAAAAAAGTTTGCAATGAGTCCTTGTAGTTGCACTAAAATTTGTCTTTGGTCCATCGCCAAAAAAAGTTTGCAATGAGTTCCTGTAGTTGCACCAAGTTTGTTATAAGTCATGTGGCAGGGTGACTGTATTAATGAAGATTATGTGGAATTTATGTTTCTTTAATGGGAAAACATGTCAGAAAATTAGAAAACTCTAAATGCCTAAATTAACACTCCATTAACCCCAAATTCCTAAATTAACATACAAATCAAAATTAAAAATGTGAAAAATCTCAAACAACATAAACACATTCTCAGAAACGAAGTACTTCCAAGTCCCTTTGGTTATTTTTCCTTTCATCTTCTTCAACCTCCGTTTTCACCTTCGTCTTCTCTGCTTGAGCAGAGAATGAAGAAGAATGAAGAAGTTGGAGCAGACCCAGAAAAGAAGAACCCACAATCCAGGAAGAAACAAGAAGAAGAAGAAGAGGTAACTTGAGGAAGAGTAAGATTAATTATGGATTTAGGGATTTCAAGAACCTGGGAAAAACAAGCAGAATGAAGAAGAATGAAGAAGCTGGAGCAGACCCAATACGAGAGAGCTAAACAAACAACCTACAAACAAGAACCCACAATCAAGAAAGAAGAAGAAACTCGAGTAATAGAAACAACATAAATAAGAAGAAGAATAAAAGAACCAAGAAGAAGAAGAATTAAATCGAGGAAGAAGATTAATTTAGGGATTTAGGATTTTCTAATTTTCTGACCTGTTTTCCTATAAAAAAAACATAAATTCCACATAATCTTCATTAATACAGTTACCCTGCCATATATGCATTCACCGGAGCTCCGGCCTTCGATAGGGATTTATAGCAAACTTCGTGCAACTACAGGGACCTATTGCAAACTTTTTTCCGGCGGGGACCAAAAATAAAATTTGGTGCAACTACAGGGACCTGGTAGACCATTAACCAAAAAATATACAAAAGCAAGATCGATATAACATTTTCCAAAGCATCAAAAACATAGATTCACACTGAACCTTTTTTTTGTGACCTTTTCACTCACTTTTTTTTTTTTTTTCCTAAAGTATCCTATAGCTTACCGTCATGAGCTAATCTCTCAATGCTTGAAGATCAAGTTAAGTAGATAGACCCCACCCAACAAATGTTTATGAAACTCTGGACTAAATATTTAATGAACTCAACTATTTACAAGTTATGTTACACCTTATTAATACTCATTTTTACTTTCTATATTTTACATATTTTCACATCATATTATTTATCATAACTTTTTCTCTCTCTCTCATAGTCATATCTCTCTTTAAAAATGGAGGTGGAATAAGTCTTAATAAAACTTTTTCCATAAAAAAACTTTGTTTTTCTTGGCAAGAAACTTCTTTTAGTTTCATGTCATTGCCTAATTTGGATCCCCTACAGCTGCTCTATGCAACCCTTCTCCGTATCAAAATCACAGCCACCAATTAATAGCTTTAACGGTGAAGATTAGTTTATGGAAAAATTATTAAATTTTGTTTATGGCTGCTGCATGGTGCAACAGCTGCATAGGATCTAAAATGCTATTGGGAAAAGATATTTTTCGCTAAGCATGATTTCAAATTTTCTTGAAATTTAATTAAATTTCAGCATAAAATAGTTGTTTTCCTTATGCATTATATTTTTTTTGATTTGATTTTTACATAAATATTGTTTGCAATTGAATATCATAATTTTTTTTTATAAATAGGCTTAATTGCACTATTAATTCCAATGTTAGCAGAACCGAACCGTTCATTGAACCGGTCAAGATACTGGTTTAATGGTTTAATAGTTTGACCGTGGTTGAACCGCGGTTCAACTGATATTAATTAAATGATACTTTTTATTATATAAATACATACATATATATATATATGTATAATATATACATAATGAAATATACGCACATATAGATTTTCAACCATCATATATATATATATATATACATACTTTTCAAATAGTAATATTTATATTAAAATTAAAAAACTAACAAAATTAAAAAGGATATATTATACTATTATAAGTAATTGTACAAATATAATAATGTATTATCACTTGTTAGTATTAGGTACTGCTTTTTGACTTTTCAATATTCAAAAAAACACTCTTGAAAGGTGAAACGTTAGCTTCACACAATCACGTGCTAGTTAATGTCAGTGCAGAAGTTTATAATTTCCAAGAAAAATCTCACTTAACGTTACATTTCCAAATAAAAGAGACACAGGTCACAGGGTAGAGAAAAACAAAAGCTAAACCCATTCTTTTTTAGAGTCTTAGATTTCAATGGCAACAATATGGCCCAGATCGACATAGTGGATGATGGTCTTCACGCATGCAGAGGCTGAGCGAGTAACTGGAGGCACGGCGAGGACCCTCGAGGCGACGAACTCGGCGAAGTTGGTCGGCGGTCGCAACGGCAACGGTTTCGCATGGCGAGGTTTCGCGTTCGCACTTCCACTACAACGACAACACCAACCATGGCGAGGATGCACTGTAGGTAGAAAGGTCCAGCAACAGTGAATCTTGTCCAGAACAAATGAAACGAAGTCGTTTGTTCCTAAACCGTGAACCACCGATTTTGACCGGTTTTGTCAGTTTTTGACCGGTTTCACCGGTTTTTGACCGGTTTTTGCAGCCCCGGTTATCAGCATAAACCAAACCGCCCAGAGCAACGGTTCCCGGTTAATCCGGTTCGACCGGACGGTCCGGTCCGGTTCTGCTATCACTGGAAAATAGAGTGATAAATATTACGGCTAAAATAGTTTTCGCACACGAGAGAGAGAGAGAGAGTTAGTTGAGAGAAAAAGTGGTGGTGACCGGTGAGTTCCAAAGATGGGTTTGGGTTTATGGTGGTTGAGATGAAGGTTTGGTGGTGGTGGCTAAAATTAAAAAATCTAAAAGCTTCCGTCTTCACCTGCTCAGTATCATTTTCTCTCCGTCGAAGATATGAGAACGGCGAATGAGTTCAAGCACTTTGACATTGTTTCGGACGACTCTGATCACCACTTTCGTGATCAAAATCACAGCATCGGAAACAACATTACTAGCAACCCAAACAAGAGTATCATGAAGGAATGGAATTTCCTGAAGCAAAATCTACCTGATTCCATCTATGCTCGAGTCTACGAAGGGCGGCGATGATAGGCGCCGCTGGCACGCCCTACCACAACGGCCTCTTCTTCTTCGACATTGCGTTCCCTTCTGATTACCCGAACAACCCACCCATGGTCCATTTCACCTCGTTCGGGCTCCAACTCAACCCAAACCTATACGCCAAGGGCCACATGTCTGCAGCTCCTGCTCGTTCTCAATGAGAAGCCCTACTTCAACGAGCCTTTTCCCGACATATTCGGCCATTACCTCATTGGTGGCTTTTCACGTGACTACAGTGAGCATGTGTACCACCTCACGTGTGAGCTCGCCCTGCACCTCCTTCGTAGCCCCCGAGGAACTTCGATGCCTTCGTCAAAGGCCACTTCTGCAATCGTGCGGCTATGATTCTTGTCGCGTTCATAGAGTAGGCGACTGGGCGCGTAAGCATTGGGTACTACGACGACGCGTCATTTTGTCCTCCGCCCAAGGTTTCGGTTTCGCGAAGTTACAAGATGTGGGCGCAAGAGTTTTACCTGGTTAATGCGTTTCAATTGTGCGGTGCTTCTTTGGAAACTTAGGTCCCCAACTTGGTATTGTTGTCTAAGTCTGGGAGCAAGAAGAGTGCAATCTTCACCGAAGTGATGTCCGAGCCCTTAGCTATTATTGGCTTTTTATTCTTTTTTTCTTTTATTGCTTTACTATGGCTATATTTGACTTGATATTTCAGGTAGCTTATAACGTATTTGACTGGGTTAAAACTTATTTAACTATCTTAAAAGCTATTTAAAGGTGTTTAATAAAGATGCTTCAAGAATATCAAATTCAAACTATTTTTTTTTTCCCAAAAACACTTGATAGTCTGAATTCATAAAATGTTGAAGATACATATGTTTGTTCTGCATCAAAGTTGATGCACCCACTCCAGGTTAAGCTTCACATACATGATTATCTCCATCTACTAATAACAACGATGAGCGTGCTGGTTTGTCTTTTTAAATAATAGATATATTTTATTCTATAATTAATTTTCAACTGTTTGAATTAAATAAAAAATTTCATGAAGAAGTAGAAATTTTTTTTATACGTAGTTCAACTTTAGATGCAAAAGAAAATTTAAAATTATTTGATCATGAGAAAATGTTTGAGCATTTTGAGAAATTTTAAATGGTTTTTTCGAGTTGGATTTTTTTTTACCATTTCAAGTAATATCATTCAGATGTTTTTCAATATCTTAATTTAGGAAAAGAATTCAATTTACCTACTAGGATGCTTATGTGTCCACCACGTGGGTTATTGACTGTCTAGTTGTGTGGACATGACATATCGTAATCATCACATGCTATGTCACTATCTCTTGGTGACTTATAAGTATAACTGTGATAGGAGGGTTAAAAGTGTAATATCAAAAAACTTGCAAGATTACCTTTGCTCATTTTAAAACAGTGACATACTTCACACAATTGCAATACTAAGTGAATTAATCAATGATAGTAGAACCGGACCGGACCGGCCGGTCGAACCGGATTAACCGGGAACCGTTGCTCTGGGCGGTTCGGTTTATGCTTATAACCGGGGCTGCAAAAACCGGTCAAAAACCGACAAAACCGGTCAAAACCGGTGGTTCACGGTTTAGGAACAAACGACTTCGTTTCATTTGTTCTGGACAAGATTCACTGTTGCTGGACCTTTCTACCTACAGTGCATCCTCGCCATGGTTGGTGTTGTCGTTGTAGTGGAAGTGCGAACGCGAAACCTCGCCATGCGAAACTGTTGCCGTTGCGACCGCCGACCAACTTCGCCGAGTTCGTCGCCTCGAGGGTCCTCGCCGTGCCTCCATTTACTCGCTCAGCCTCTGCATGCGTGAAGACCATCATCCACTATGTCGATATGGGCCATATTGTTGCCATTGAAATCTAAGACTCTAAAAAAGAATGGGTTTGGCTTTTGTTTTTCTCTACCCTGTGACCTGTATCTCTTTTATTTGGAAATGTAACGTTAAGTGAGATTTTTCTTGGAAATTATAAACTTCTGCACTAACATTAACTAGCACGTGATTGTGTGAAGCTAACGTTTCACCTTTCAAGAGTGCTTTTTTGAATATTGAAAAGTAAAAAAAGGAGTACCTAATACTAACAGGTGATAATACATTATTATATTTGTACAATTACTTATAATAGTATAATACATCCTTTTTAATTTTGTTAGTTTTTTAATTTTAATATAAATATTACTATTTGAAAAGTATGTATATATATATATATATGATGGTTGAAAATCTATATGTGCGTATTTTTCATTATGTATATAATTATATATATATATATATATATATATGTATTTATATAATAAAAAGTATTATTTAATTAATATCGGTTGAACCGTGGTTCAACCACGGTCAAACCATTAAACCATTAAACCAGTATCTTGACCGGTTCAATGAACGGTTCGGTTATGCTAACATTGCTATTTTCATAAACAATCACATCTTCAAAAAAAGTTGCACACAACTTATCTTGATTTTCCACTTTTATCTTATTCTTTTCGATTCGAATCTTAACAAAATCTTATTCTTATCACGTTTAAGTTTAAATTGAACGTAAAAAAAGTTTAAATTAGTTATCCCTTAATATTAGCGTGTTAGATTTAATCTTTTCAATTATAATCCAAACGAAATCTTAACACATTTAAGATATTAAATTGAACGTTAAAAAAAGTTTAAATTAGCTATCCATTACTATAAGCTTCTTATATTTATGTTAATCTTTCCATTTCGAATCCTAACGAAATCTTATCACATTTAAGTTTAATTTTTTTTTGAACTGACATTTAAGTTTAAATTGAACCTTAAAAAAAGTTTATATAATGACACTTTTGATCCCCTAGTATAAGTGTCTTGAGTGATTTCGGTCTTCCTAATTTTTCGCTTAACTTTGGTTCCTTAATTTTTCTAATCAAACAAACTTGACCCTCTCTCAACTTTTCATCTAATAATAAACCATGTTTGATTACTGAACAATAATTTGAATTAATTAATGACAAATTAGCATTTACAGTTCTTCTAATGAGATAAAATGAGTCCAGCTTGTGCGCCATTGTAATTTCAACATAAACTTTATATATGGCTATGTTTGGTTTACTTCAATCCTTCACCCTTTCAAATACTCATAGGCAAGAAATGACCACAAAATTGTTAAGGTGACTTAGTTCTATATATGACGAGGAGAGTAACAAGGGGCCCAAAGTTGTGAAGAGCCATGTGAGTCTGTAGAAGAAGATCAACTATAAGAATGTACTGTAGAGTTGCTCTTATAATTTTTTGTCGTATCAAAAAATTGAAAATTTCTTCTTGACAATGAAGGAAGGAAAGTGACAGAGATGAAGTTGAGAATGAAAAAACAATTGTAATTGATGCATTACTTTACTAGGTTACTTCAAATACAAAAATGAAAGAATCACTTAAATGTACTGCTACCTTATTTGTAAGGTATGTCATGTACCTAATAATTTGTTAGAATAATAATAAGGCAAATACTTTGATGCCTATTTAAAAATGAAGGGGTTCGTATATTTTTATCTTAATTTGTTATATTTTTTATAAAATAAATTTTATAATTTACAATTTAAAAAGTAAATAAATAAAAAAGGTAAATTACAATAAATTGAAAGGTTCCAATATTAAAAAAGTACAGAGCAACACCTTAATAATAAAGCCATAGTAAAAGGAGGAAAGAAAAACTAAAGAACCAATAATAGCCAAAGGGTCATGCAACACTTATTATTATCGCTATCTTCTCCATTAATATTCTTCTTCTTCCTCCTCCTCCATGAGAAAGCCTTTTTTATTATTATCGCTATCTTCTCCCATGTGAAAGTCTTTTCCTCGGACTCGAACATCAACTTCAACTTGCGGGGGTAAGTGTCCAAAGAAGCACCACACATTTTAAACGCACTAATCATTAAAGGGTAAAACTCCTGCGCCCACCTCTTGTAGCTCTGAGGAACCGAAACATTACACCACCGAGCACGTGTGCCATAGTGCCCGATGGCCTCAGGGAACGAAACCTTATGCCGAACACAAAACATATGAGCACGTGTGCCATAGTGCCCGATGGCCAGACGCCCAGTTGCGTACTCTATGAATGCGGCAAGAATCTTAGCCGCACGATCTCGAAAATGGGCCTTGACCAAGCTTTGGAAGTTATTGGGGGGCCGATGAAGGAGGTGCAGGGCGATCTGACACGTGTTGCGGTATACGGCCTCACGGGTCATGCGGTACATGGCCTCACGGGTCAAGTCCTTACCTGAGGGCTCGTTGAAGGGATCCTTGGCGAGAACGAGTGCTTGGATGGAGAGAAGGAGCTGACACGTGGACATGGATGGATTCCACTTCTCGCTCTTGCTTTCGAGGAGGCTCATACACAAGGTGCCGTCGAACAATACATACGCGTTGAGTGGGAGCCCGAATGCCATGAAATAGATCTCTGGCGGACTGTTCGGGTAATTGGAGGGGAATGCGATGTCGAAGACGAAGAGGCCGTCATGGTAGGGCGTGCCGGCGGTGCCTACAATCGCTGCCCTCATGAGATCAATGCGCCCCTCGTAGACACGAACATAAATGGAATCGGGTAGATTTTTCTCCAGGATTTTCCATTCCTTCATGATTCTCTCGTGCGTAAAGCTATTTGTCTTGCCCAACCAGTTCCGATTGTTGTGAAGAAAGTGGTGATCTGAGTCATCCGAGACCACGTCGAAGTTCCTGAACACTTTCGTGTCTTCCATGGATGGAGAGAAAGAAACAGCTAGGATCGATGCTGAGGGGTAGTGAAGCTTTCAGATTTTAGGATTTTTTTCTCAACTGACTCTTTCATGTGAGAGCCCACACTATTTAAACCGTAGTATTTAGGATTTAGAAACAACCGTTTATGCATTATCTTAATTTTCCACTTTTATCTTAATCTCTTTTCAATTTGAATCTTAACGAAATCTTATCACGTTACAGTATTCTTATTCAAAATTAGCTTTCAAAACTGCCTTTTTAAAGGAATTCTGGCAAAAATATTGCAGAAGTAAATAATATGAGGTTGAGGAATAAGAAGCTTCTTAGAAAATCTAATTGGGTTAGTGCCCACACATGATGCAAATATATAGACACAGTGAAAGAACAACTATAATCTATGACTTTGGCTTCACATGTCTTTGGTCTATTGACTATTGACAAATATATGAATTCGAAACCATCAACCAATAGCCAAAGGCACACGATAAGTTTCTTCCTTCTACTTTCACTTTTCGCAAAATGTACTACTACCTTATTTGTAAGCCATGTCATGTACCTTATAATTTGTTAGAATAATAATAAGGCAATTTTTTGATGCCTATATAAAAATGAAGGGGTTCGTATATTTTTTATAAAATAAATTTTATAATTTATAATTTAGTCTTTTAATGAAAGTAAATAAATAAATAAAGTAAATTACAATAAATTGAAAGGTTCCAATATTAAAAAAGTACAGAGCAACACCTTAATAATAAAGCCATAGTAAAAGGAGAAAAGAAAAACTAAAGAACCAATAGCCAAAGGCTCATGCAACACTTATAGTCTTTACTAATTTTTTTCCATTAATATTCTTCTTCTTCTCCCATGTGAAAGCCTTTTTTATTAATAATCCGACCCCCGAAAAATTTGTAAACTTTTTATTATTTTATTTCGGCTTCTTCTAAAAAAATTATGCATACGCTCTTAATAGATGTATAGTGAAAAATAATATAAAAAAACCCCAAAACTAACATGACTAATTGTGCATAGATGTTGAGTTTATGAGTTTGAGAAACCTTTGAGATGACCTAAAGTTTCTGAGTTGTGTTAATGATAAGCTTCATACTAAAATGAGTTTTGATATATGAATTATTCAATAGTCAATAGTAAAAACATTTCTCAAACACTTTATTTTATTTTTTTATTTTTTTATCACATTACATCTATCACTTATCTCTCTTTTACTTCTTCTCTGCCTTTAATATTTGGGTGTCTTAGACACCCAAGCAATTATTTTTGTACTAAAATACATCTAGTCACCCTGAAATCATCCTAGGTTGGAGCCCTTTGGTTTACCATTGAATAAAATTATGTTGAATAAAATGAAATTTGATTGAATTAAATTTAAAAGAATGAATTTGTGATTAAAACTTAAGAATAGTGGGTAAAAGTAAGTTTTTTTAAAAAATAATGGTGTTTGGATAAAATAAAGTGAAAGCACTTTCAGGAATAAAATTACTAAAATGAACATATGAAAAACTGTATTTAGAAATAGCTTTTGAAAATAGTTTTTTAAAAGAAAAGGAGAAACAAATATTTTGAATGAGATATTTTTCGAAATTTAAAAAACTGAAATTTGAAAACTTAAAACAAAAATAGAAAACATCTTTTAACTGTTCTGGTATTTTAGTTTTTAAAACTGAAATTGAGAATATTTTCAAAAACAGTTTGTGTCAAAACTATTTTTAAATTTTTTAAAACAAAAAACAGTTTTTTAAAACTGTAATCAAACATACCCAAAATATCTTTTAACATATTTTTCTAAACACTTTTTAAAAGTTGTAATTTGTAAACACATTTTAACTAGACGGAAAAATACTCAAACAAAACGGCACCGGCACCGGATAGAATGCATGCTAACCCACCTATTTTTTATGGAAATAGAAAAGGATGTTAGATTTCTCACCCTAACCACCCATTTCTGCACCTCTTTTCCGAGATTTAAATCACAAAAATTAGATGGTGTGAAATCTTATTTATGGGGTGAGAAATCTAAGACCCAATAGAAAAATGGAAGTTACCAAACAGGCTCATGTTACAAAAGGAAAAAGCCAGAAATGCGAGAACACATGATGTGGCAAAACTAACAAATATTATTTGACAGAAATCATGGTAAGTTAGACTAAAACAAAATTTATTTCTTCATTTAAAAAGAATTAAAAACAGATTTAAACTAATAAGAAAACACTCATTACAAACCCGGGACGAATAGCTCAGAAATTTAATTTCATAACAAGTAACTGTTATGACACCTATAATTCATCATGACATCACAAGTATTAACTTGTAAAACCCCAGTTTTGGGGAGCAACACATTTTTACAGCATGAGAGATCAGTGCAAATAAAGAACCTACAATTTGGACTGTTTCTTGCTTCGACCTGCAATGAATTCCTGCATCTTCCTGAACTGCTCCTTCGTCATTCCTTTATAATAATCATGGCCCCTCTCCTAAATTTCGTACACAGTACAGAAGTTAATCAAAGTAACAGTATGTACATGTAAAACTCAAAGCTGAGGAGAAAGATTGCATTACCAGCATAATTGTAAGGATAAAGAAACTAATTTTGGTAAAGAGACGCTAAATAAAACAATGACCAGACAGAATTTGGTGTTAAGACAATCTTTTCAGTTTATTTACCAACATTTCAAACAAAGTTAGGTCTTCAACGAATGGTGTTACTGCAAAAAAATGCCCAGTAGATTTTAGGCCCTGAGTTCTTGCTCTTCAGCTCCCTGTATTTCTTACATCTATGCTTAAGCAACATTAACAAATAGCCTCATTATTCCTTTCATGTCATGTTCACATGATTTTTATATGTTAAACTTTGTCTTTATCATTCTTTCATAAATATTAACATGTCCCACCTATTTAATAGCTAAAAATGAGAAACTTTTAGTATAAAGAGTTAAGAAACTTCAACATGAAGATCCTCCCCACAGTCCACAGCAGTAAAGAGGGAATGACTAATACTCTAATAGGCATCTTTGGATCAACTTCTACTTCCCTATAATCAATAATGGAACCAAAAAACTACTTAGAGAAGCTTCTCCAGATAATTGATTATAATTGATTCTAGCTTAAGAATCACTTCTAGAAAGCATTTCCAAACATAATAGCTGCAATGCAGATATCTGCTGAGAAATTAAAACTTTCACAGCACCAATCAATAACAACATGTCATGACACACATCATTATTACAGAGCCATAGCCATAAACCAGAGAATCATGCCAACCTGAATAATCATCATCATACATTTATACTAACCTTTTCAAGGGAAAGAGCATGACCCAGATCCAGCTTGAGGCCATCATTGATGACCGACTTGTACCTCAACACCAGGTCTTGATTATTCTTCACAATAGCATCCGCAATTTCTCTGCTTTTCTTCAACACTTCACCCTCTTCAACAACATGGTTCACAAACCCCAACTTTTCAGCTACCTCTGCAGTCAAAGGCGTGGCCGTGAGCGACACCTCGCGTGCTTTGTTCACCCCTATAATTCGCGAAAGCTTCTGAGACAAACCCCATGAAGGAAAAATCCCAAACCTGCAACAAAAAAGAAACCTAAATCGTAAGCAAAATGGATAATATTCTTCTTCAAATAAGAAATTAAGGATCGGAATTAGGAACCTAGCATGAGTGTCTATGAACTTGGATCCTTTGGCAGCGATTAAGATGTCGCAGGCGAGTGCGATTTCGAATCCAGCGGTGACAGCGAATCCTTTTATGGCTCCGATTATGGGTTTCCGGCACCGCTCCATTTGTATGACCGGGTCGCTCTCCGGATCCTTCACATCGCCCTTGAAAACGTCCTCCGCCGCAGTGAGGTCCACACCGGAGCAGAATGAACGGCCCGACCCGGACAATATAATGACCCGCACCGATTCGTCAAGGTCCAGGCTCTTGAAAGCTTGGGCCATGTCCACCATCATCGGGCGGGTCAGCGAGTTCAGAGAACCGGGGCGGTTGATCGTCACCAACGCGACGCCGTTCGGGTCACGGTTGACGAGGATGAGCTTTTCCGGCGACCGGTCCATGTTCGGGCCCAGTTGGTTTGTTCCGGTTCGATAGATATTGGCCGGATTTAACGGTTTGGCCTGCGGGTGATGTTGTAGTTCTATTGTACAATGGTGGTGGGATCGGTTTTTCTGAGGAATGAATCTCACTTGAAGTGCGTGCCGCGATGGTTAGGACCTAAAATGACGTGGCTAAGCAATTATCCTCCAAAAATTGGAATAAACTTCTCATCCAAACAAATACTTTCCTCGAATTTAAGCTCATGAAATTTTGTTTGCTTATTACTAAACTAACAACTTTTTGGTAGGGTAACAATACTTTGGTTAGAAGAAGAAACAAATAATTTGAAGAAAAAAATGAGCAATATAAAAATTCAATCCCATTGTTAAGAACCTAACGTTTTTGAAGAAGAAGAAAACAGAATCTGTAAAACTGGTATTATTTCTTAAGATATTTGATTACAATGTACAAGCTATGTTTATATACAGAGGGAGTGTAACTGACCGAGCCAACTGTCATAATTGAACAGCTGACATAACTAACTACAGTTGGCACATTACATAGCAATGTATGCTAACTATCCTAACTCTATAACAGCCTCCCTCAAACTCAAGGTGGTGGGAAAAAATCAGTTTTCTCAATCACATTGAATTTGTCATTCATTGCTGCAAAATTACGAGGTGATAGTGACTTGGTGAAGATATCAGCAAGCTGATCTTGACCAGGTATGTAATAAACAAACAAAGACTTGTCTTGGACTTTCTCCCTAACAAAAAAGATGTCCAATTCCATGTGTTTTGTTCTTGTGTGTAAAACTAGGTTGTGTCTCAAAGCTACAACTCCCATGTTATCACAGTAGACTTTAGGAACTTGAAAAAAAATCTGCAATTCCTTGAGAAGGGACTGGATCCATAGAAGTTCTGCAGTGGTGTTGGCCAAGCTTCTATACTCAGCTTCTGTGCTGGACCTGGCAACCAGTGTTTGCTTTTTGGAACTCCAAGATACTAAGTTTGGTCCAAAAAAGACACATGAACCAGATGTGGAGCTCCTATCATCGGGGTCAGAACCTCAGTCTGCATCGTAGTAGCAACCAAAGGAATAACAATATTTGGAGTGCATGACCTGAGAATAAGAGCATGAGAAATAGTCCCTTTAAGATAACTTAGTATCCTCTTGACAGCCTTACAATGTTCCTCTAGGGGTTGACTCATAAACTGGCAGACTTTGTTGACTGCATAGCTAATTTCTGGCCTGGTGAATGTGGCATATTGTAATGCCCCCACTATGGAGTTACAATGTGTTGGATCAGCATAGTGATTAGCACCATATTTGCTCAGTTTTTCTCCATTGAGCATAGGTGTAGGCTGCCCTTTAGCTTGTGCCATATCAACCTTATTTAGAAGATCTCCTATATACTTGTTTTGAGTTAGAAGAAGAGAGCCATCTTGTAAATGTTTCATCTGGACTCCTAGGAAATAGTCCAACTTCCCTAATTGTTTGAGAGAAAATTTTGTGTGCAGTTTTGTGACAATCTGCTGAATGAGGGATAATGAACTTCCAGTAATTATGATATCATCTACATATACCAATATATAGATGCAACAAGAGGCAGTACCATAAACAAACAGAGATGAGTCACAACAACTAGCCTTAAAGTCAAATTTGACCAATGCCCCTTTGAGCTTGTCAAACCAAGCTCTTGGAGCTTGCTTAAGGCCATACAAAGCCTTGCTTAGCTTACAAACCAAAGTCTTATCTTGACTTTGAAACCCTGGTGGTTGTTCCATTAATACGTCTTCATCAAGTGTGTCACTCAAAAAGGTATTGTTGACATCTAGCTAGTGAATATGCCACTTCTTGGTGACTGCCAAAGTTAGAATGATTGTGATAGTAATTGGCTTAACCACTGGTGAAAAGGTCTCGAAGTAGTCAAACCCTTGAATTTGATTATACCCTTTGGCCACTAATTTAGCCTTGTACCTTTGTATTGTCCCATCTACTTTCTCCTTTATTATGAATACTCACTTACAGCCTATTGGTTTCCTTTGAGAAGGTAAAGGTACCAAAGTCCATGTATTATTATGCTGCAAAACATCATATTTTGCCTGCATAGTGATAAGTGCCATTTTTATATATATTTAGATATTATTTTAGGCACTTATTTGACTTGTATGCTTTGATTTACATCACTTTTATCCCCAGTATATTAGTTATTTCGGTTTTTATCCTAACTTTTTGGTGTAGGAATGAATTTTGGAAATTGCCAAGTTTCAAGAAGGAATGGAGAGAAAATGAAAGCCTCTGGCCGCTCAGCGCCCCTGTCTGGCCGCTTAGCGGCTGAGGCAGTTTACAGCAAAGCTTGTCTTGAAGAAATAGGGCGCTTAGCGGCCTGTAAGTGCCGCTAAGCGGCCTTGTGCACGTATAAAAGCAGAGCAACGCACATTTTGTCAGATGATCTCCTTCTATCTCGATATCTCTCAACTCAGAACAGATTTTGAGAGCTGTGCTTCATGTAAGAGAGATCCCTGGGCCTGGGATTGAAGGAGCGGAGTTTGGGAGCGATGCCGGCATCCGCGGGAGGACCATGACAACCTCCAAGTGCCATGGAAAGCTTGAGAAAGTTTCTGTCGCCGTGGTTTCGTCGCCGTTCTTTGGGTTTCGTCTCTTCCTTTCCTATCCCTTGTATATGTCGTTTTCTATTTTTGTATTTAGATTGTATAGTTTGATTCTTTGATTGTTGTAAATTCATTCATTAATGTAAATGAAAATCTTTCATGTATGGTGTTTCTATTTATGCTTCATGCTTCTAACCAACCAATTGATAATCAAAAGAGCTTCACTAATTTGTAAATAAATCGGGATGTTGACATGAACTGGTGTACGCTTAGGTCAATGAAAGTAGACGCCTATGTCTTAGGTCACATGTGTTAAAGTCTTAATTTTTGCACTTTAAGTATCAGTGTTTTGTGTTAGATTTCTATGGATAAGCATGAGATCGGGAGATGATTGCGGGTCTGGTTCAAGAGAGAAACCATTCAGTGAATTAATCGTCTTAGGGTGAGAATATCTTGGGTATGGACAATAGTGGATTTTCACGTGATAGGTGGGGTTATGAGTTCTAACAGAAGTTTCCGGGGTGACAACGGGGATTCGCAAGCCTAGGGTACCTTGTCTTAAGATAGATTGGTCATCGGAAATGTCTTTGAGAGAGAATATGAGTTATATAGTTTCTTTTGAGTTTTCTAAATAGTAAGAGATTACGTCTAAGAATTTCAACTGATAGATTCACCTAGGTTAGGGATAGTTAGGTGGATAGCTCTCGTCATCATAGATGAAATGAACCTTCCTTTACAGATGTATTTGAGTGGAAAACAATTAGAGGATTAGGTGACTGCATTTCTAAATACGTATTCTTCTTCGTTATCCCTATAAACTTTCTTTTACTACTTTCATTAAATATAAAAATCACAAAAACAATTTACCAAACTATTTTTTATCTGCTCAAATCAATATTTAACCGATGGAATTAACGTTGCACAATCTCTGAGGACGATAAACTCGTATCTGCTTTATTATGATTGAATCTTAAGAGTCTAGTTCCAAAGCAGAACATAATAAGGAAAAAAACCTTTATTAAATTTGGTGTCGTTGCCGGAGATTGTGTTTAGATTTGTGTTGTGAATAATGTAAAAAACTTGAATCTCCACACATATTGGTGACGTTTGGGAGAGCTTTTCAACAGCTTATTTGAGCTTATGCTATAGAAAAGGCTATTTTGTGCGCGTTTGGCAGAGCTTATTGAAATAGCTTATAATCCCTCCATAAGCTCTTTTTAGCTTATTTTCATAAGCTGACAGGAACAACTTATTTGGAGCTTATTCGGAGCTTATGGGACCTTTTAATGAGATCTTCTGTTCGAATCCGGACGACCCCTATTTTTCACACTTACATTTTATTTTATTTTTAATGATGATTTTATATTAATTTTAAATTCATTTGATTGTTTTAAATTGTGTTTTATCCAAAAAAAAAATAGATGTGTTTATATGCAACTGATAGGTGCATGATATAACTTATTATGATTTAATTTTTAAAAATATAATTTTTAAACATTAATTTTATTTATAATAATTTTAGTTCTTTAGTTTTTAATTTTTTAATCTCAACTACTAATAAGTGCTTATGTAAAATGTATCCAAACGCTTTGATTCTGTATAAGCTCTTTTCAATATGTGCATCCAAACGCAAACGGCTTGTTAAATTTAAGCGCTTACAGCATAAGTTCTTATGTCATAAGCGCTTATACAATAAGCTCTTAATTAAATTATTTTTTCAAACGGGTCCATTGTCCTATATGGATTTCATCAACTTAAATAGTGTTATTTGAAGGCAGACACAACTTCAGCTGCATCTTCCAGAAAAACTGCATATGCAATCCATTAATATGCAATACCTGAAGATGCAACAACACTAAAACTGAGAAAAGTATTAAACGATAAAAGATGGGAAAGCCTTAAATCATTGTCAAAGCAAATCTTCTCAAAATCGTTTTGATGTTAAGTTAGTTTGCCTCTACTCATCACAGAGAATGGTTAGAGAAATACTCCCTCCGTTCCTAATTAAGTGTCACTATTTTTATCCATCTTCTGTTCCTAATTAACTGTCACTTTACAAAGTTCAAGGGAGTATTAATTATATTTTACCAATTATACCCTTTAATTAATGGTGATAGGAAATTAAAGAGTTTAAATTAAGAGGAAAGATAAAGGGTATATTAGGAAGTTAGGTAATAACTTTGATAAAAACAAGAACATTAATACAATTCCTTAATATGTGTGCAAAACCTTAAAGTGACAGTTAATTAGGAACGGAGGGAGTAATTGTAGAAGATAAAAGCATTGAAAACTGACAGAGGTAATGTTGGAAGCATTAATTTTTTTTAAATCTGATTGGAGGATATGGTGGTGGGGAGTGAAACTGCTATGGGAAGATGGAAAACAACTGATAAATTCCGTTAATTAGAATTCGAAATATCTTCATAATTTAATGCATGGGTATTAAAAAAAATTAAAAAATTAGGTTTATCTATGTATCATGACGCGGCCTATAAGTACTGCTGAAGGCATGTGCGAACCTCAATCATTTGAAAACCACAGCAAAAATCAATGGGGTTTCAAGCAGATGATGTTGCTCTGAGCTTCACAAAGCATCTATTCTCAAAAGAAGAATATCAGAAGAAGAACATAGTCTTCTCCCCCTTCTCTCTCAATGCTGCTCTTAGTATCATAGCCGCTGGTTCAGAAGGCCGCACCCTCCACGAGCTTCTTTCCTTCCTCCGATTTGACACCGTCGACCATCTCACCACCTTCTTCTCTCATCTCATCTCCGCTGTGCTCTCCTCCGACGACGCTGCAACTTCACATCATCTCTCTTTTGTCAATGGATTGTGGGCTGATAAATCGCTTTCACTTACCCATTCTTTCAAACAACTTGTGCTCACTCATTACAAGGCCACTCTGGATTCAGTTGATTTTCGGAACGAGGTACAATTACTTAACTTTCTGTAATTGACTAAAAATTAAATTGTTTAATTTTGTATTTGATGTGTTTTTAAAGGGTGATCAAGTGTGCCGTGAAGTGAATTCATGGGTTGAAAAAGAGACGAATGGCCTTATCACGGAGGTTCTTCCTCCCGGTGCAGTAGGTGCGTCAACCAGGCTTATCTTTGCAAATGCACTGCACTTCAAGGGTGTGTGGGAACACGAGTTTGATAGTACTATTCTTCGAGGCGTGCCTTTTCACCTCCTTAATGGCACCTCAGTCGAGGTTCCCTTCATGTCAAACATCAAGGATCAGTTTATTAGGGTTTTTGATGGTTTCAAGATCCTCCGTCTCCCTTATAAACAAGGTGCAGATAAAAACCGCCAGTTTTCCATGTACATTTTACTTCCAGATGCCAAAGACGGACTTTCAGCTTTAATTGAAAAGATGGCTTCAGAATCTGGTTTCTTGGAAGGCAAGCTTCCTCAGCGAAAAGTGAAAGTAGGTACCTTAATGATTCCAAAATTCAATATTTCTTTTGCATTTGAAGCTTCTGATGTGCTGAAGGAGTTGGGAGTGGTTTTGCCTTTCTCTCAAAGAGATGCGGATTTTACAAAAATGGTGGAGGTGAGCTCTCCTTTGGATGAATTGTACGTGGACAGCATATCTCACAAAGCTTTCATTAAGGTAAATGAAATAGGCACCGAAGCTGCAGCCGTAACGGTGACACGCTTGAGGGGAGGTGGTGCATGGCCGATTGATATTATACATTTTGAAGCTGACCACCCTTTCCTCTTCTTGGTGAGAGAAGATTTCACAGGAACAATCCTCTTTGTTGGGCAGGTGCTCAATCCTCTTGATGGAGCAGCCACGCTGGTGAAGGTTAGCAATCTCAATATCTGATTGCATTTTGTGACTAGGACTATTCATGTTTTGTCTTATTATGCTGTAGTGGAATAGTTTAAAATGGTGGAAGGAGTAATGATATAGTCTGTTCTTTTAAAGCTACTAGTGATTGTGCCCGTGATGCATGGAATTACAACGCTTAGTAAGTGTGTGAGCATACTAATTAAAGCCTGCTGATATCATCATGATATATGTGTGGACAAAATACATGTATAGATATGGTATGTGATCTGAAAATAAACAATAGAGAGTGAAATAGAGTGTGAGAGATCATATACATGATGATTTATCCTTGTTCACATAATAACTTATGAATTACAACATAGAACCTCTCATAGACCAGTAATTGAATCTTAAGTCCAATATTATGTCTCATTATATGACTGTCTTTAAGCGTTCGTCAATTTTCGGGCCGGATTGTTGAAGTATAAGTATGAATGAAAAATGTCTCATATTAGGTGGATTAGTAAGAGTTGAGTAATTTATAAGTGCAAAGAATCATTCACTCATTGTCTTAAGGTTTTTTAGTGAACGTATATAAAATTATGAATCATATCCAAATCACTTGTATCACACTGATGTGTCCATACAAAACTATACAATCAAGACACCTCCAATAAATAGAACAGTCGGGTATTGGATTAACATCAATGGAACCGATTATCATTAGTAATGGGGTGACAAGTTATGCAGATAATTATAAAATCATGCAAAAAGGTATAAAAAACTTGCCAATAGATCCATCAACTATGTGTTTCTTATGCGAATTACTGCATTGATGATTTGTTGCCAACATAGTCATGTAACGAAAATATACGTGTCTTAACAAATACAACAAATAAGTCATTAGTGGACAGTCACGAGTAATAACTATTGATATCAATAGTATATTTTCTGGAAAACCTATTTGTAGGCAATGTTCTTCGTGACCAGCTCTATTACTAACGAGATATTGCAACATATAACTGTCCATGGGAAAATATAGGTCTGGGTAAATAAACTCCAATGTCCATGGGAAAATACATGTCTGTGCAGATATTATGTGACAGAATTCTTACATATTATTCATCATTTTCATTGAAGAAATTAGTGAGATTATACTCTAAGGAATACATATTCAACTATAATTACGTATTGAACCAATCTTGTTTAGCAGTAGCTCTGTAGTGTTTTGTTCATTACTACATTTTTTTTATATTGTGATAGTGTTTCTGTTAACACAAATAGAAGTTTCTCAATTGTCATTAAATTGAAAAAAAAATCTATTTGGAGTTAACATGTTCTATTTTCTATTTCTTTGTTTTACTTTTAATTATATAAGGATAAGTATGATATTGGAAAAGTTTATGAGGATGTTTGTGTGGTGGTAAGTATGATGTTGGTTTTGCATCTCAAGCAAGCCCTGAATGCCACTCATGGAAGATTTTACTGCTTTTTGTGTAATGAACAAATAAAGAATCTCCTGCCTGTGTGAAACTTTTTTTCTCGGTCATGTTATAACTTCAGTGCTTCCTATTGTGATGGGTCTTGACTTCTACTCTGGCATTTCCTTTTCCCTTATTTTCAGTCTTACATAGATTCTTTTTAGAATTATATGCATCAGCATCTACTTATTAACGATGCATAAAAGAGAGACCTAGAGAGTGAAAAGTTTAGATCTTAGTTCTTCGTGAATTTTGTATTTATAAATGGATAGTTGAGGATTTTTGTCATCCGAGAAGCTTATTTCTACTTCAGGTTTAACATTATGTTTAGTGTTGCATTATTGCATGGTCAATATACTGCAAGTGTAATTTCATTTTGTTATGTGTTAAGCATTTGAGTTACTCTTACACTTGAAATGTTTTAGGAGGATTTGGAAAGAAGACATTGGTTTTGCCCTGTAGGCAGTACTGAGCGGCCAAAGAAAAAGTCTAGTGATTTTGAATCAGAGAAGAATGAGAAGGAAGAAGATGGCGACGATGTTGATAAGGCTGAGGTTCCACCAAAGAGGAAGAGGTTGAGTAAAACATGATTCAGATGACGTCGAGGATGGAGGAGAAGATGATGAGAGATCCTCTAAGCATGAAGATGATGAGAGACCCTGTTGAGACTAATATAATAGGCATAGTGTGAAGGAAATATTAGTTAGTTCTGTTAATAGTTTTTCTGTTAGCAACTTGATATTTTCAGTTTTTGCCTAGTGCACTTAAAATTGTTGGTAGATTTCTTCTGGTTTTATTGAATGGTTTTTTATTACAATCTGGCTCGTTTATTACAATTACATGTTGATGTCGGTGCTTCATGTCTATTGGACTTGTCATTTGTGAATGCTGGATAGACTTCTTTTTGAGACACCCAATGGTGAATTTCCCCATTCTTGTGTCTAACTTTGCAGTTCTGACAGCTTAGTTTAGTTTATTAAGTTATTGTAAGAGCAAGATGGCTTAAAATATCAGCAATACCTAGAAATTACAGTTAGTCAAATCTCAGTTTTTTGGTTTCAAGAGGCACATGACAATTTCCTAGCAACAAATACCCTCTTTGCTTCAATTGCTATATGACATCTATCTATCTGGCATGTCCTTTTCCGTATTTATTTTCAGTCGTACATAGATGATGATAAGCCTCAGGTTCCACCAAAGAGGAAGAGGTCAAGTAAAGATGATTCAGATGACAATGATGGAGGAGAAGACGATGAGAGACCCTCCGAGCGATAGAGTTCGGTCCATTCTTGGCGTACTGAAAATTTTACATTCTAAGTACTTTGTAGGTCTTGTGCATTACTATTTCTGATGCTCTTAGATTGTTGGTAGATTTCTTCTGGTTTTAATAAATGGTTTTTTATTACAATGTGGTGCTTTATGTCTGCTGGACTTGTTTGTGAATCTTGGATCTGCAAGAAGAGTAGAATTCTTTGAAGGAGGCACCCAACAAGTGAATTTCGCCATTCTTGTGTCCATGATGATATATTGGTCTACAATCTACATTAATTGATACTTTGCTGAAAATATATGTGAGGTAGAGGCACATTCACAATTCCAAAGCAACAAAACACATCTATCAATATAACTATATCCTGTACTAATCAGAAAATGTAAATCCACCAAGGACCAATCTCCAAACACCCCTTTTCCCCAGAAGAAACAAGTTTATAATTGAAAAAGCAGGCGAATATTCACTGGCCAAATATCATTAGAGCCACCATCCAAGAGGCGCTTAGCGATGATAACATTTGCAGCATCAGAAGGATGGTAAGGATCCCAGAAAACATACTTTGATCTATCCCAACAAACCTTCGATGTCGGACCACACGGGATCAGACCCCCAAACCGCCCAGCCATGTAACAGCAAGCTGAAGATGGATTATCAAAACCTGACCCCATAAACAATCAAAACAAACCTTGATTAGTTCATAACATGATGTTCTTGGCTCGAACATGATTGTCTAACTTTGTTCAATAAAAAAATATTCTAGTATTCTATAACTGCCACCCCAGATACATACCAAATGCTGCATAATTCTGGAGTATATCTTCTAAAATGTGGTAAACATCTGCATAGACAAACAATGAACCTGCAAGATTTGAACTGAGCTCTGCAATTAGACCCTTCAACTGGATGTTAAATAACTGTGCTATCTGATTGGGGAAAGTGACACAGCTATCTCCTGCAGTTGGATTTGCATCTCTCTGACTTGGTATGCACCCAATAGGCCCCACATTTGCCACAACAATTTTTCTGGCTCCAAGATTGAATAGCCTCTGCAGATGGTAAGGAAGAAATTGTTACCAGTTACCACCATTCGCAATAACAAGATTTACATAGGAAAAATAGTTAGAAGCCAAAATTGTAAGTTTTGAGAAATATTACTGTGAGCTGTAATCTGAGTCTTGCTATCATGGTGGTCACAAAGAGTTCTGGAGCTGATAAATTATGCTCAGAAAATGTGGCTGCAGGTGTTAAGTAGTTATTAATGAAATCATTTGAGCCTATTGTCACAGAAAACAATGCCTTTTTGAATAGATTGAGAGCTGCAGGAGGGCCAATGTTGGAGATTATGTCCTGTCTGGTATTTGCAAAATTGTCTATTTGTGCATCCAAGTTGAGTCTACCAACCTATAAATCACATTACATATCACATGTTATTATCCTTGCACATGAATTATGATCTTATCATGTCACATGATAATATATCAAGTGAAACATTATATTTATCTTTCAACACGACAATATCTTGTGAAGTTTCGACGTTAGAGGATACTTATGTATGAGGTTAATTAAATTACAGCAACTGATCAAGGAGAAACTCACAAAGACTTTTCCAGTAACATTGAGAATTCCACCCCCACCAGAGGCATAATTGACACCTTTCAGAACCACTGGTCCAACTGTAGTGGGTTCCAAATAAGGTGGGGTGAGGCCAAAACCCAATTCTTGTCCTGGTGTAGTGTAAGAAAAAACATATCAGATAAAGAAGTCTCACTCTATGTTTGGATATTAGTGTGCAACAGTCTAAACAGATTTTCGCACGCACTTTAAAATAAAAGGTGAAGAAACTTTTTATCATGGATTGAGGTAAAAGTTCGTTGCACTCATCTAACGTTCAAACACACTCTCAAAAGTAAGATAGCTAGTACTTCTTACCAATGATGTCGATAATGGTTCTTCCATTAGTGAACCTCCCTGTTGGTCTTCCAAAATCAATGCCATTGGGTAAAAAATCAGCCTTTGAGAAAGAAACAATGTAGTTATTGTTTCCCACATCAACTAGAGAATCTCCGAATACAAAATTTGCAGGTAGATCGTCTGAAGCTGAAATCCTAAAGAAGAAGACCAAGAAAATGAAAACTCTAAGCACAATCTCAACAATGGTGACCCTGTTCAAATTGATCCCCATTAGAAAGTGTATGATAAATTATCACAGTAATGAGGTTCTGAATCAGGATACTGTGATATGATGCAATGTATCCTCTTGCTAATAAAATGTGCCAAAATCAAAGAGCTTTATATTGTGCACAAGACATTGCCACTAGCTAATATACTACTGGATTAATATATATTACTATTATAGTTGCAAATCATAAGGGGGGATAACGTCAAGGCATGTAGTAAAGCAACATTAAATGCCCTGATTTTAGAGGTAGAACTGCTGGCTGTGACCGTTTCTTTGGAGGGAATAAATTATAAATGAGATTGAAATATTAGGTGTTAATAATACTTTTCTACCAACACATGTTTGAGTCAGTTGGTAGGGACAGATCACTTGTCCTCGTAAAATCGTGTGTTTGATTCCTACCATGACGTGAGAGCTGTGTTTGTGGGCGATGTGTAATTTCTTAGGTAAACGACCACTCATTTTCACATTTCTGTCTCTGCTATTAATGTATTCGTGTGGTAAAAGAAAGGAGAGTTTTCCATTCATATTCGTTCAAAGTTAATTAATGGTCTATATAGAGCAAGCACATGGAAACAGAAGGCAATGAGGGTGCACCATACCAGTTGAACATGTCTCACTTCATGTTCATAACCGCGTAAACTGTCATGGGGGCAGTTGGACCCAAAACCTGCCCTATCCTCAACTAACAAAGTCAAAAATATTATTATTTTTTTGGTCAAATTTTTTTTTTCAGAAATTATTTGCTGAATTCCCAAATTCATCCCAACCAACCAAGTGGGTTGGCGTAGTGGTTCAGCACTTCGTCCCTTAAGCAAGTGGTTCGGGGTTCGAATCTCAACTCTTGTGAATGGAAAAAACTCATTGGCCAATCCCCTACCGCTTCGTGCGCTGATCGTGGGGGGAAGGATTAGTCTCAGGACAACCGGCTGTGGGGAGACCTTGGTCAAAACCAAAAAAAAATCATCCCAACCTTTATAAGGATTTTCATTAAAATGGTATATAGACGTAATATAGTAGCAGTAAAGTCATCAATCAATTTTTTACTAATCAAGTGATCACATTGGTTTTTCACCTTTAATTTTATCATTTAAATTAGTCACCAACAACCCTAAACTAAAGAGACCAGTGTGATCATTAAAATTAGATTGAGGGTTTCATTGTTCTAATATTAAGTCTAGGTATTGGAGAGAAGACTTCAGTTATTAAGTTAGAAAGAGCTTCTGCTAAGTTAGTTACAGTTTTGTTATTTGTAAGGAAGTTAGTTTTCTGTTTCTACTTCTATGTAAAGGCTATATTATATAGCTTTAATCCCATCTTCTCTAATTCAGATCCAATGAATTTAATTCTGCAGCTCTCTCTCTTTTTTCCTAAGTATCCTACAACCGACAGCCATGAGACTAATCCGTTAAAGCTCGGAGATCATGTTTCATACGCTCCGCCTAAGGATCAAACACTAGACTATATGCTTAAAGAGTTCAACTATCTACCAGTTTTGTTACGAGTTGTTAGTCCAATTCTCTTTTTCACTTTACCATTTTAATGTCCTTACAATCATCTAGCTGGAACACACCCACAAAATTTATACTAGTAAGTTTGACTTTGTATCAAGTGACTTCGATTTAATGAGCATTTATAGGAGTAAGACTTACAAGATCCGAAGTCCAAAAATTATGCGCTTTCTTCTTCATGACTGTCAGGGCGCAGTGGAATAAAGGTATGGGTTTCACGTGCTTGTACAGAATAAAGAACTTCCTATATGATTATTGATACCCAAGTCAAATTAACAAAGGCATAAATGAAGTGAATATTTGACCATGATTAATCAAATAGTACCTTTTCAAGATTACGAAATTCAACCTTAAAACGAAATTCAGCCAAGACTCTGCTCAATTTAGATGACTGATCGGTTAGATGGAAATAATTTGAAGCTCTACCTACTCGTATTTTTTTAATATGGTTTTGGTTTCTATATATAATACAATATTTAAGTACTACCGTATTTTAAAATCCAAAACATAATTAATTTTAAGCACTATTCTGTTTTAGAACCTAGCACTATATGTCCTAAGCATTATGGGGTTCCAAAAATCCGACATAATTACATTTAAACATTATCAGGTTTTAAAACTCGACACTAACTTAATAAAACTTGGATTCTAAAATCGTGTATATATTTCCCTACCATGATTATTGGGATTTAGAGTCCCTCAATCTACAACAACTATTGTGAACCCGGTTTGATGAAGCTCTGTTCCAATGACAGAAACTTCACCATAGACAAACAAATGTATCAAAATGAGAGAAAGAAAATGAGCAAGTGAGGAGAGTGAGTGACGTACTTTTTTTTTTTGACAATGATGAAGCTAGAAGTGAGGTAGAGAGGAGAGGAGAAATGGGTAGGTTTGTGAGGTGAGAAGAAGAAAAGAAAGCGGAGATGAAGGTGGTGGGTGCGTGAGGTGAGAAGAAAAAGAAGAAGGGAAGGTGAGGGAGAGCAAGGTTTTATTTTTTTAATTGAACGGTATTTTTTAATTTTTGAAAGTGAGGAGGGGTGCAAACTTTTTTTCGGGGTATGATCTCCCTCCAAAAATTAAAAGACTTAACAAGTATAATGGCCCAAATAACCATATTCTGATTTTCTTTAAGTCTTTTGTATTAAACTATTAATCTGAGGCCCATCAATGTGGGCTTTCGTGCGTACATCAATGCAGATGGTTTGACAGGAAAAAATTGCTTTCATGTGTTTTTATAATTAGGGAAGGTGCACCTGGGTTGGTCCAAACTAGTACGGACTAATAGGAAAAAAAACTATATAATCAGGGATTGAGATAAATCGTACCAAATCATGAAATTTCAAAAAATCAAATTATTTTTTCAATAATGATGGCTGAACCCGCAACAATCAATCTTCATACTCACTTAACTACCTTTTTGACCGTTTGTTAAATGGGAAGTGAAAAAGAAAACACAAATCATATTTTTAGGGATCTCAAATTATTAAAAAATTTACATTTAAAAAACTTATACGAATTTCGTGGCAGTCTGATACTCCTAGAAACATGTCTTATGTTATTTTTTTAACATTAGACCGTCACTAATCACATACGATTGATTGCTGCTATTTGTTGGGGTCTAGCCGTTTAGGTATGGTGGTTGTTATTTTTTATTAGGTAATGTATGTTGTAAAATTATTAATATTTAATTTTGAGGCAAAACACCAAGAAGACAGAGTTCATATTAGAATATTGTACCTAGGTTAAGTTCTTAAGGTAAAAACATGTGTGAAGATGATCTTTTTCTTGTAATTGATTCCCACATATATAGTGGTGAAGGAAAAAATTTGAGACTAAAGAATCAAGATTAAAGGAGCTAAGAACAAAGGAAATATTTTAAAATAATGTCTAAAACTCATACATATGTATGACATACATGTAAAAAAACAAAATTGAAAAGTTTGGAGCCACGATACCACCATATCCCTTCACCCCCCCAGTGCTCATATAAAGTAAGCAGGTGTAATTGTAAAGCGGATCCTAATGACGAATATCTCATTTGTCGTTGTTTATTAACCATTTTATGTGATCATGTTTGCAACTATTTGGAGTAATTTGGCTAAGTAGACTTATAGTGTTCAGGTCGAGGTGATCCTCAATGTATAAAAAATACCTCCTTAGTTGTGCATACGGGTTTAGAGGGTAGTAATTGGGTACCATATATATCTCAGATGTGAACATGAATAGAGTAATATATGGTTAAGAGGATCTAATTTGACCATTGTAATGTGTCCAAAAAAAGATTGATTCAATGTGCCATTTTTTCGTTAATGCTCCATGCAAATAGTTGTTTTAGATTTGTGACATGAACCTGAAGCAGCCACGATTTTGTTGGTGGAAGCTCTGTAAATATATAGATGGACATAGAAATCAAAGAAGCTTCCAAACATTTTATAGTAGAATTGTTTGCAATAACACATTATATATTTAGGTCCTCTGTCATGACGTTATAATCTTCACTTTCCAATACCTCAATGTCAATTTGGTCTCTGTTTATTTCATAGAAGTTGATTAATTTGTATCAGTATAACCTGAAACATGCTAAAATTCAGTTTAGTCGAGGATAACTCATGTGCAGGTTGTAATTAAGACAAAGGAGAAAAGAATATATACCATGCATGCCATAGAAGAACTTGATTATTTCATTATCTATAGTAGCTGCTCATAAGCATTACATTGCAAAAATAGTAATAAGCATTACTTATAAATATTTTATCTCAATACCCACCCCCAGGCGGCCCTTCAACTTCACCACCTCCATAGCCACCGCCAGAACCTCCGCTTGGACCACCTCCATATCCGCTTGGACCTCCAGGACCATAACCTCCTCCAGGAGGACCATACCCTCCTCCAGGAGGACCATACCCTCCACCACCAACACCTCCTGCAGGAGGACCATAATCTCCTCCAGGAGGACCATACCCTCCACCACCAACACCTCCTGCAGGAGGACCATAATCTCCTCCAGGAGGACCATACCCTCCACCACCAGCACCTCCTACACCAGGACCTAAACCTCCTCCACCAACTCCGGCACCAGGGCCACTTCCACCAACACCAGGAAGTCCACCTACTCCTGGACCAGCACCAGGATATCCACCTTCGTCATCGCCAGCTGCAGGACCTCCTCCACCATTAATAATTCCGGCACCAGCAGCAGGATCACCTGCACCGTCACCAGGATCTGCACCGACTATCATCACTAGTAGTACAACAAATATCACACCAACTACTCCAACATGTGATTTTCCCATCTTAATTTGCACACAGAACAACTGAAAACGCCTGATTAATTCGCTTTGTTTGTGATGAAGAACAAGTTTGGCAAGGACGTGTATTTATAGCGTGTAAGGATCGATTGCACATGCCATTAATACAAACAAACGTCTCTATCGTACATTACATAGTTCTCCAATCCAAACAACGTTAGAAGTAATTCTTTTGGCCGGTGTGTTCATAATTAATGTAATCCCAACTATCAACAACTATTTTTCCTTTTAAGTTCTATGGAGTAATGCTACTAATTATTTCCTATATATATATATTAGGGAAAAAATATGAAATTTCAGAATTTGTTTCAGACCCCTCCACCTCTCCATCTATAGAAATATATTAAAAGAAAAATTGGTGGAAATAAATTATTTGTTTCAGCTTAAAGCAACTGGTCGAAAATTGCAAAGAGTAGTTGGAAAATGTAAAATATATCAAAAGACATATTTATATAATTTATTTTTAGATTTTACATTAGTTTCTTTACGCAATAAAACTATCAGTTAATTATCTTTTTAATATGGAATTAATTATCTTTTATATATTTAATTTATTTCAAATTATTTTTCATCATAAAATTGTGATATTTATTTTTAATTTTATTCTCATTTTAAATAATTTTTAGTATTAAAGAAAAAGGAAATGTTATTGCAAAACTAAATTGTAGTTTATCAAGCAAATGAAGATAAATGCTTGTTTTAAATAAAAGAATAATTTAACTTTATAATGAGTACTTATAACTATAAGAACGAGTTCGTTTAAAAAAAAGCTATAAAAAAGATTTAAATTACCTGCAAATCGTAACGTTGGCCAAACAAATTTGTAGAAAAAAATTGCAGTGGACTTAGTTGAGAATAGATGGACGGCAGGATCATATTTATGTGTGAGATTAAGCAAATTAAGCCATGAATGAGATTAGTTGTTAATCACCAAATTAAGCAAGACGAGAATTAACGTCAGAAACTAAAAGTACACGCACATGATGGAATAACTATTATAGCATGTATTGAGTGATCCCCTCCTCGTTTCTTCTAATATAAGCATTTTCCACTAAAAGAACTATTATAGCCGAGACAAAATTTCCTTCTAATAATAGCTAGACGTACCGAGTTATAAACCAAACCATTTAATGAGTTTACAATGCATTAAGAGTAAACTCTTAAATTTATCCTACCAAAACTTGACCACATTTATGTTAGTTAGTAAGTTCCTAAAAGTGTGCATAATAAGCAAGTGGTGATCATCAACACTTATAAGCACATTGTACTAAAATTAGAGAACAAAATCGGTAACGTGAGTAAGTGTAATGAAAATACTCTCTCCTTCCCTCTATGGAGTATAAGTCATTTTTAAATAATTATTTTAGATTAAGAAAAATAGTTAATACCTATAAATTTATATAATTTTTTATCAACTTTTCTAGATTAGCTTTATTTAAAAATATGAAATTTAATTAATTTCTCTCTCTACTTTAACTATTTGTTTAATTTTCTATAAATTTTTCTCTCCAAATTAAAAACTTTAAAATATGAGGATAATTTTGGAAACAAATATTAAATGCTTCTTTGATATTATAAAATGACTTATATTTAGATATTTTTTTAAAAAAATGACTTATAAATAGGGACAGAGAGAGCAATATATAAGTATTTTAGTATTTGTCATATTGTTACCATATGAATATTCTTTTTACAAATTTTAGAATATTTTTAATAATTTATTTATAACAGCATGTTAATATTTTGGCTTAATTGCATTTTTATCCTTCTAATTTTGATTATGGGTGATTTAGTCCCTCTAGAAGGTAGACGCCATTACAAACTATCTAAACTTGGAACTCTTGAGTGTAATTCCAACAAGTTGAATTGAAACAGGCCAATCAATGATGGAGATCCAACCATAACAACAACACTAAATCACACAAACTTTCTGATTCTAATCTATGTAGTCAAATGAAAACTTCTCCCCCTACTTACTATCCTCTGTACAGCTTTTTAAATGGGGTGCAAGCATTTCGGATAGAAAACGTAATCAATCCAATTGAGAACACCACCAATAAATTGATTATACTTTATGAATCATCATAAAAAGTTTGGCAATTCTCACTGTTTTTTTCTATCACTCTATCCCCGTTCTCTAATCTCTGTAATACCTTTGCAAATGCTGATGAATAACACAGACCAGCTCTTCTAAATTGACTCCAAGACCAGATTGTACCAATTCCTCTCCACGAACATTGATAACATATATGCGAAAGAATAGCTCCAAGGTTTGTGCCTAGGACTCCTTTTGGGTGCTTTCCCCGCCAGCAGACCGGGCTGCCTGGAACTGAATGGCATACCATTTATGCAGCTCCCTAAGCCTTTCAATCAGTTCCCGGAATGTCGGTCGGCAAGTTGGATCACTGGCAGGAATGGACAAACTAAGAAGTCAGCATATGATAATTGGTAAACACACCACCTTGGCTTCAATATTGATGGAATAAGACTACCAAAAGGAGGCTGAAAAAACATTGTTGGTAGCAAACTCAACATTGCAAGAAAATGAAATCAGGGCTACATCAAGCATGTTACCTAATATTAAATGAACAATAACTCCAATAAATCCGATTTGATGAAACAACAATTGATATGAAGATTGTTTAAGCAAGCTGCTCAACTATTATGCTACAAATCACATTTAGATATGTTCTTGGATATTCAGAGCTATATGGGGGAAAGTAAAAAGAACAAAGTTTAACAAAGAGATGAGAATGCATACCTATGCCAGCAGTTCTCAATTATAGAAGCCCACCGTGTATCAGCATCTTTCGGAATTTCTAGCCGCTGATTCATGAACCCTACAGCTCCAATCACCTGCAAGGTTCCTAGAGGAACAAATGTTCATATGTGCACCCCTAGTTGTACATAATCATAAAAAATATCCATGTGATATCAGAAGGAACTGGGCAAAAATATTATTGGAGCATATTTAACACCTAAGTTGAATTCTCTATAGTATAATAGTTCATCTTCAAGCATTGTAATAACAAATATAACAAAAAGAAAAAAGTAAATGCTTCACCAAAAAAGCAAAAGCACATCTTGGCATTTTGCCGGTGGTTTTTCATTCAATAGGCTTAACTACCATTTCAGTTTGCTATCTCCTTTGTTTCAATATATTTTTCAAAGGTTCATGTATACATGAAAGTTGAAACCAATACCTGCATCGAGTTTAGATTCTCCCAAGGGATTTTTTCCGTCGCAAGCTCCCATAATATCACCCCGAAGCTGTATACGTCCGACCTGATGTTCACAAGAAGCAGCAAAACAAGATACTCAAAGCCTGAAATTAGTGTAAAAACATGAGGAAAGAGAGTGTGACTAAGAGCATAGATTGCACATACTTCTCATCTGATGGTTCATTTCGAAGAACTTCTGGTGCCATCCATTGAGGCTACAAAGCAGAAAAAGATGTATTAAAACCCTTTTGCAGTGAGAAGTAGGAGACAACTTCAAACAGAAAAGATGTTGTGGTCCATAAAAGAAATAATGAGCTCACCGTGCCCCTCCCAGTCTTAGTTGTGAGAAATGTTTCATGCTTCAGACGTGAAAGACCAAAATCACCAACCTGTTCAGTTGATGAAGATTAAGACATTGTCCAGCTTAATAGAAAAAAATGCTAGAAACTTCTAAACAATCAAGTACAAGCGTCCAACCCAACAACATCGTAGGATAAATAGACATGTGACAAGTGGCAGACCTTCACAGTCCAATTCTTATCGACTAGAAGATTTGAAGACTTCAAATCTCTATGGATGATAGGAGGGTTACAATGATGAAGATAATTGATGCCTCGTGCCTGTAGAAAGAGTAAGCTGTAAGCATACAACATTGAATGTGTTTCTAATAGCAAAGTCCAAAACCATGCAGTTTTCTGATAGCAGATATCCAAAATGAATTAGGGTGCACTTGAATAAACAGTTTAACTAAGCACTTATGACAATAAACACATTCATAAGCTTATTTGGGAAGCCTATTGAAATAGGCTAAAAAAGCTTATAAGTGGTATAAATGCTTATTTATAAGCTAATATGAGAAACTTATGAAAATCAGCTCAAAAGAGCTTATAGGTTGGTTATAAGCTATTTTCATAAAACTTACCAAATACTTGCTTGGCTGTTTATGTTATAAGATAAGCTCAAATAAACTATTCCAGACGAACCCTTAGTTATACCAACACAAGGGGGGAAATTGAACTAGTAACTATTCCACCAAAATTTCAACATCATAACAATGAAATATCTTTATTGAGAAGGAAAAAGATGTAGATATCACAGTTATAAACCATCTTTCTATTACAAAATACTCACAATATCCAAGGCCATATTGACTCGCCTTCTCCAGTCAAGTTTGGATGTGTTTCTGTGTAACAAGCGACACAAGCTTCCCCTGAAGTTATAGAATAAAAATGAACACAAAAATAATCAGCCACGCTCAGTACTTTGTGGCATGCAGCATAACAAACAAGAATGAAAATACTCCATGATCCAAAGGGATCAAAAGGAAGGTTCAGAACAAACCGGGGGAGAAATTCTGTTACAATGCAGAGACGTTGAGGTGAAGTCACTGACCCCATAAATAGGAGAATATTTGGATGTCGAAGTCTTTTCATGACCGACACCTGCATACACCAAAATTTTGTCCATTCAATGTTAGACAAAACAAAATTTTAGGAGAAAAAAGTGATGAAGGCTATGTTTGAGATAATCAGTTAATAAGCTTGATGAAAATTGTTGAGCTAGCTAAACTGACTTCTAAGTTGAATTAGAAGTGATTGGTCAAATTATTTATTCAATAAACCGAATATATTTTCTATTTTACTTTTGTAGAAAAACATATTTTTAGCTATTTATAGTTTTAGATTTTTTGGTTAATTTGAATTCTCTTCAATTTTGTTTGAAGATAAAATATTTTATTCAAAAATTAAAATAAATAGTGTCATACTAAAAAACAAAATATTTGGAATGAGATTGGGAGTGTAAAACTTTTCTACCCTGTCAACCAATCACATTTCGAAGATCCACAGGAAAAACTTTTTTTATTTAATTTAATTGATTGATATGGCACATCTTTGAAATCTGATTGATTGACAGTATAAATAACGTCAAAGCTAAACTCTTTATTTAAGGTTCCCCAAAGAGTGTTTTATTTTAATAAAAAGTGATAAAGGAAGAATTCTATTAAAATATTACGGTCAAAAATGGAATATATATATATATATATATATATATATATATATATATATATATATATATATATATATATATATATATAATATGCTATAAGCTACTTCAAGGCTTTTGAAAAATAAGTTGAAGGCTAGTGAAATACTCTCATTTATGAAACATCTCTATTTTAGTTAATAAATGTTATAAGCTAATTAAATAAGCTATTAGTGGCTTAAATGATGTTTCAAACTCATCCAAAGAGGAACATGTGAGAAATTTGCTTATAATTTTTATTATTTTAATTTTAGGTCTTGTAGTGTAACATGAGGTTTGGAAAGAAAGAAATAAAAAGACATGATTAACATGCTATGACTTTTGATTTGAAGTATCTTTGTTTTAATTTTATTTCCTTTCAAATTTTCATTATGTAAAAGTAAATCTTGCCCCACAGTGAAAAACTGAGTTTATACCTATAGACTCAGTTTTACACATACGTGTAATTATATTTGAATATCTTATCATGTCATAAATAGATTGAAGTTAAGAAAGAATAAAAAGAAAAGACAGTGAATTATGATTGTACATGTAAAACCTATTAACATTTTCATTGTATTGTTACTAAATTCAGAAACATATTATTTACACTTAACTAACAAATTTTTATATGTAACTAAAAAGTAATGGAGATCATATAGAATTATAAAAGCTTAGAGTGAATTAGGCTAGTAATTTCAGCTAAAATAAAGCTTATTTTACTATTATAAGCTTGTTTGACCAAAAAAGAGGTGTTTGGCAAACGATCTATCTCCCTAACTTGTAGTGTTTGAAAACACTATTTCAAGTAGAACTTATAGCCTATTATTTTTACCCTAGCTGTTTTTTTAAACTTATGCAGACCTCCTCGCCTTATGGATCAGAATCTGTGGCCAAACATAATCAACCAATTAGATTACAGAAGAACATACCTCTTGCCTGAAGGACTGGATCATATCATCTGAATATTCTTGCTTTGAGAAAACCTTGACGGCTACATCCTGTACATATATGAATATAAGTTGACATCAGAATAGCAGTCGGAAAAATGTAGTTTGTCACCCTAATGAAGATGCATTCTAAATGTCAGGCTTAGTGTTGTCAACACGTTTCACAGGCCTGCCAAAAATCCTGTGATACCTAATTTCAAAATTGTTGAATAACATGTTTGGAAATTCTTCTACAATTGATTTGGGAGCCAAAATCAATTCTGAGAAGAAGCTTATGTGAGTAGCTTCTGGGTTCCAGAATTGATTCTAGGAAAAAGAAGTTGATCCAAACATGCTATAAGGGCTAGTAATTTCAGTTTCAACCACTTACATAATCAAGACATGAAAAACTAAAAATATGTTTTAACACGCCCAAAAAGGTAAAGCATGTGTCAAAGAAAACTCAAGTCCTGGTCTGTAAAATATCCTTTATCATGCACGAATTTAAAACCAGAAACTACGGAAAGAGAGAAGTAACATACTGATCCATACCACTTAGCATGATATACAGTTCCACAAGAACCTGCAATTAAACAACAAAAAGTTTAATAGGAAACTAGAAACTCATAAAATGAATCATAACCAGTGATAACAGATACTTGGGTTTGCAAGCAAGAACTCTATAAATTATCAGAGCTCCAGAAAAAAGCAAACAAAATTTCAAACATAAGAACTCTCAATACAGACAATGTGTCAAAACTTTAAACAAGTACTTGTGATTAAAGCATAGAAATTGTTAAAAGCTTCTGTTGTTCCCTTTAGTTAAGAACATGACTTACCTTGTCCAATTGGTTCTCCAATTATCAGGTCTTCCCACAAAATTTCATAATCCAAGCAATCAGTGTCAACATCTGTTTTATTAGTTACACCACAACTACCAGCACTCCCACAGCTACTAGCACTACTTGTGCTGTTAACATTAACAGAGGACCAGGATCCTAAAGCCTCGTTGTTAGTAGTGCGATTACTTTCACCGAAAGAAAGCATCTTCTGACTAACTGACTCATTGTCTTGATCGTTCTGCCTCAACGGCCCAGCAACAAGAACATTCCTTAGCTCTGATCCTTCTCGATCATTTGATCCCCATGGCCATGATACTGTTTTCTTTTGAGTCCAGGCTTCAGCCTTAGAATGTATAATTTTGTGAACAGGTTTTCCTTCACTCTCATCACCAGGGTCGCTCAAAGTTTTTCCTTGGGATTTTTCTTCAACACGAGAGAATACACCAAGAGGGGACTGTGGCAAATCACCTCTGGGGGTGCTAGCTCCGCTTGAATTAGCATCTTCTCGGTGGTCTGAAAGAACAGATTCTGAGAATCTATGTTCAGAATGATGACTTTCTCCGCTCTCACCTTCACGATCCCCATTATTTTCTCCCACCCAGATTCTTGACTTAACTTTGCTACCCATCTTTGATGCCTGTTCAATGGTTCTAACATCAAGACACACCATAGTATATTAAATCACATAAACGTAGAAGTTACAGAACTAACCAAATTTGAAATTTTAGATGCCAGAGAAACAGGAACTGGTTGTTGAGATTCAAGGCCAAGTTTATTTGTAAAGCTACTTCTAGAACGGGTGGAACCTGAATCTGATTCAGCATTTTTTTCACCTGACAGTAGATCCCTCATTTCAAGAAAGGGACGTGAATCATTTGAGACACAAATAATCCCAACTAAGCTTCCATCATCATCATAAAAAGGTGTTTTTGTTGCAACAGCTAAAAACTTCTCTCCCATGTTATTCTTGACCAGGAATTTCCCTGTCCATTTCTCTCCCATCATTACACGGTTCACTGTATCATAGGCAAAGGCCAAATCCCTGGGTTCTACAAGCAGCTCAATCCCTTCCTGGCCTAGAGCTTCCTCAGCTGCATAACCATATAGATTCTCAGCACTACGGTTCCTGCACAAGTATTCCCAACAGAAATATCTTAAAAACAGCTTTTAACTAGGTTCCTAGAATTTACATAATCAACATATATCAAGCCCATCATGCACATCAATATTTAAGTAGAGGGCCTATCATCTCCAAAAGCCAAATTATAGAGACAGCAACGCTATTTGGTATGAAGAAACTACTGTAAAAATAAACACAAAAGTAGAAATGCACAACAATACATGGTGGGCTCAGGTTAAAGTTGTTTTTGAAGATAACTATGGCACCTGGCTTTCATTCTCTCAACCAATCAACTTGAAAAGTTCTTCCAACTAAAAGAGGTTTTATCCTTATATCTATTCGACTTGTATATGGTATCTCACTATCTCGATTTGCCATTACAAGAAAAAACCCCACAATGTAAACTTTATTAACCATCCATTATAAAACAACACATGCATCCTTCCTTTCACAAATTGCACAAAACCCAATACACGTTTAGAACCTGAGTGCATGTTCGAAAATCCTCCTACAATTGGTTCTAAAGCCTGAATCATTTCTAGGAAGAAGCTGAGATAAATTGATCCAAACATGCAATAAGACTAGTAGCATTTGGCCAGAAGTGATTCTAGACTATTTAACCATGGAACCAAACATGCTTAAATTGAAATGGAAAGCAAAAAGAGAAAACAGAGATGTGTGAAAGTAATGACTCACCAGTATATTATACGAAAGTTGAGATCCAATATATGAACAGATTGTCCCATTGACTGCAAAATATTGAAATACTGGACTTCAGTGAAATTCACACCACCTTCCCCTTCACCTTGTGCATCACCACCACCAACGCCGCCGCCGCGACTCTCCCTCTGAAGAGGCGAGGAAGAACAAGAGCCCTTCTTCGACGCATTACCTGCACCATCGGTTCCGCTCCTCGGTGGCGCGCCCAATCTGGAACGTTGCGGAGACACAGAGTGAGACCTCTGGCGATGATGGTGCTGGTGCTGGTGCTTCGCTCTCCCATCTGAAAGCTTAAGCTTCGACATTTCTTGCTTCAGGTGCGCATGACCCTCTTCCAGCTCCTGGATCTTCTTCATCACCTCTTCACTTGCTGTTGCTGGGGTTCCCATTTTTCACAATCTCCTTCAGATGGCTCCACCCACAACATTCATCTCCCTCACCCACTTCTCCATCACCAAAAAGAACCCAACTTTATTCACCCCTTCTCGCTCTGTGAATCAATGCAACACGAACAATAACACAAGAGGTATGGGTTTTGCAGAAGAAATTTTCAATCCAAGTTGCAGAAGGTCTTATCTTTGAGTTTCTCTCTCTATAACTTCCACAGTCAATAAAGCAAGAACAAGCTATTGCTTCTCTCTCTACGCCTTACGCCACTTTTCTTAAACCTATTTTAACTTCTTCTTTTCTTTTGGACGGTGCTCTGGTTTTGCTTCAACGAATGTGGAAATTTTGTATTTTGCTTGTTTTTTCTTTACAATAATGGCAACACTTTACTTTTTTCTTTAATAATAATTAATAAAGAGAGTAGTAAATGTTTAGAAGAAAGCATAAGCATTAATTCCTCAGCCGCAGCAATAAAAGGAAATTATCTGGTTAAGTTGAGTATTCAATTCTAAAGAGGGACGATATTTCAATATAAGCATTAATTCATCTCTTAAATTAATAGTCGAATTAGCATGAGCGTCAGTCAAGTCCATATGTGAAATAAAAAAATAAATAATTTAGTCTTTACAAAAACTAATTTAACTGATATTTTATGTTGTCAAAATGACTAATTTAACCGATATTTTATAACATCGAGAACGAAATTTTCTATTTTCTTCCTTTTACAACAAATTTAATTAACAATCTCACAAGGAGTATTCACTATTCCTCTCTCCGGGCGTAGTGGACTCTGAGGTTCTATCTCATGATTAATATCCGAAAAGAAGAAAGAGTTAATTAGCGTTATTAATCAAAACCACATCTGCACGCGCGAATTTGCATGTGTGAATCACAGCCCGTGGACATTTGGTGTTGTTTTAGTAATAGGCCAATCTCGTGAGAGCGTCCATACCAAACATGCTTCGAGCGTGTGTGAGTCATTTTCACAAGCATCCTCGTTTAATAAAGTCGCTTCATGCGGGTTCGATTTCATAGCAGCACTTTTCCTTCCCCTTCTTACCGGGTCTTTTTTTTTTTTTTTTCTCTTCAACAGAAGAGACCACTTTTTTAACCTTGATTGAGAAAATACTAGACATATTTTATTGGTTTTTTCTTCTTTTACAAATTTTGTGATAAGTCATTTGAAGATAAAATGTAATGAAATCTGAAGTTGGTGACCAACAAGAAACAATTATCTTGTCCACATTTAGGGGCATGTTCATTGAACTGACATGTACTCTAATTGAGTTTTTTTCATTGGTGCTCTTCAAAAGATACAAAAAGTTAAAGATGGTTCATTCTGTGGTCACATGATGGATTCTACTATTTTTCGCAAAATGACAAAATGTCAATTCTTTTTATCTTTACCTTTTTAGTATTTATTTGTTAGTAAAAATAAATAGTGAAGATGATAAAGTATACAGCCGCCATTCAATTAAGCTAAGCCAATGTCAAAAAGATAAGCATGTTAAAAGGAAGTCCTAGCTTGATTGACTTAAACTGTCTAAATCAAATACAAATCTCCTTTTCTTTTTATCAGGTAGGTAACTCTAAAATAACGCAAATCTCCTTTTCTTTTTGATTTAATTCAGTCTCTCTATTATATAGTAGTTGATTTGTACTTTTGCCCCGATAAACTTTTTAGTAAATTCAGTACTTTTAGTTTTTTAAAATTATTATAGTTAAATCACCCCCACAATAGAACAGAGATCATGATCTTCATCGAGAAAAAGGAGAGTTTTAAATTTGACTATATTCCTTAGAAAAAAATTGATGCAACTTAAAGATGGATGATAGCTTTGATACCAATAGACACGTATACTAGTCTAAGCTATAAAAATAAAAAAATAAAAACTATTCCAGCATAATGCATGATCATTTCTTTTTGAAGCCACAACAGAACAGAGATCATGATCTTCATCTGAGAAAAAGGATAATTTTAAATTTGACCAAAGTTATTCCTTAAAAAAATGTTGATACAACTTACAGATGAATGATGGCTTGATACCAATAGACCAGTACACTAGTCTAAGAGCTATAAAAAACAAAAACCATTCCAGCATGATGCATGATTCCCCAAAAGATTGCTGATTTGAAGCATGGTAAAGTTCTTCCAGTTCCAGCTATACAGAACCCCCTCACTTTGTGTAGAGAACGTCCTCCCATGGGTGGCGGTAGAGTGGTTGTTTCAATCTCTTTTGATCAAAGGTATGCCTGAATTTAGAAAAAAATATTTGAATTAGATTAAGTCATATACTGTGTGCATGTGTCTTATTCGTTTATGCTTTTGGAGTTGGAATTTTGAGTCCCGTTGGTTCCCAAGACAGCATGCTATACTGCACACTTCAATAAATAAAAATGTTCTTCAGGACAAATGTATATTATTCAAATTCAAATTAAACTCACCCAATGAGACCAATGGAGCGTGCCAGAACAAAAAGCCCATTTAGATAGCCAATACCGACTATTTCATCAATCTCTTGTTTGGTGAACATTCCACTACCAGCAAGAAGATCCAAGAAAAGTGACCCAATTGCACCATCTACGTTTAGAACTAGGTTATTTGCCTTTGTGAGGGTGTAGCTTTCAACTTCAACAGCATATTCCATGTATCTCACAGAAGGAAAATGAGTGCGTGCAAACTTCTGTAGCAGCTCAACTCTCTTATCTTTGTTATCCCTATTCTTGATTCTATTTTACAGAACAAAACCAAGGTTCATAGTTTAGATCTTTAAAGTAACAGAACTGAAAACAAAAAGGTTATATATTACTAAATTAACACACAGTATGCATCACCTGTGCCCTATTCCTGCCACCCGAATGCCTTTCTTCTTCATGCCTTCAACAAATTCATAAGGTGCAAGACTCTGTAACCAGAATGCATAGTAACACGTGTTAGAACAGAAGTAGGATGATCAAAAATGAAATATGCCAGCTTTACAGGAAAAGCCTTCTTAATCATACCCTGTCACAAGCATCCTTGAAATAGCGAGCAGCATCATCAATGGCACCCCCAAATCGAGGACCAATTGTAAGCAAACCTGATTCAGAAGCCTATTATTACTGACCACTTAATGGAAACATTAATGCACAGAGACATGGTAACCTACTGAGATACCAAGCACACTTGAGTAGTAGAAAGACTGAAAGCCTGTGCTTACCTGATACAAGACTGGAGACAAGGTCCTTCCCAGCCCTTGCTGTCACTATAGTATTGTGAGCACCAGAGACACAAGGACCGTGGTCGGCACACAGCATGATGCATATCTGACGAATGATCAATGTAGTTCATACAAAAAAATAGAAGTTAAAAGATGATATCAATAATTTACATTGAAGAAGTAATATAAATTACGAAAAACTGGCAGCACAATGACATATCTAAAAAAACTTGAGCATAGACAGTTCCACATACTTAAGAGACAGACATATAGTGAAAGTAAGGGAGAAAAAGATTAAAGGAAAGCTATTCAGACTGGAGTATTGGATAGCCAACCTCAATAAATTGAGTACAGTAACGAGGAAGGCTGCGTTTGAACCACAAAAGAGAGATAACATCACCTACACCATAACCCCTTTCAATAATGGAAGACATGGGTACACCAGCATAGCATGGCTCCTCACCTAGGAAGATAATGGAAGAAAACTTCAATTAAACTATCAAATTTGTGTCTAAAGATGCAAAAAGAAAGACACCTCATTTCTATGTTATAACATACAAAACTAAGGATCCATCATACCTCTATCGTCAGAGATGGTGGAAATAATATGAGTTGGAGCACGGACTTTTCCACTCTTAATTGCAGTGTTAAGGTCCTCAGGGATTGGTGGAGGAGTATACTCCTTCACCGATGTGATCTTCCCTTCTTCAAACTAACAAAAGAAAAGCCAGCCATGGTGTTATAGCTAATCTAAGAAGCTAAGAGACTGGTTTAAAACATAGCTTCCTTTGGGGAGTTGGGACAAGGTAAAAATCTCAGTTATGGAGATAAAAAAATTTCAACATAACATAAACTAACCAATTTGTCAAATGTTTCCTTTATTGCAGCTTCAAAAGCTTCATATGAAGTGGGAACAACAGCACCAGCTTCACTTAGTGCCTGATTCTTTGCTTGAGCAGATTCCATCTCACCTCCACTTTTAGCTCCCTAATTTATACAAGTGCTGATGGATATCAGGAATTCGACTCTCTCACAAATGCTTTAATTGAAAATTAGTAAAAGATAATGGAACAGTGACATACAGCATGACCAAATTGTACTTCAGATTTGAAGAGTCGCGCACAGGTGCCACTAACCCAAGCAACAACCGGTTTCGTCACTTTCCCTTGTTTTAGGGCTTCCACTAGAGAATACTCATCCCGCCCACCAAGTTCCCCAAGTACCACGATCATTTTAACCTAAGCTTAAATGTGAATACAGATTTATCATTGACAACAAAGTAATAGGATCTACATTGACAGTTCTTTAAGTTGCAGATATTACATGCAGTATCGCAAAGATGAAAGCAGAAGTTTACCTGAGATATGTTGTTAAACCGCAAAACATGGTCAGAAAGTGTGGAACCAGGGAAAACATCTCCTCCAATGGCAATGCCTATAGCAAAACAGGTTATGAGTCACAACTAGCATTAGGAAATACAGAAAGATAAACAGAGCAGTACCTTCATAAATTCCGTTAGTTACACGGGCAATAGTGTTGTATAGTTCATTGGACATGCCACCCTGCATAACAAAAAGTTGTGTTCTCTCAAAACCATCAGTGTATTCATTAAATCATGCCAAAAGAAATAAAGCTCAAATTCCAAATTTTGTGTGACTGTATATCACCATTTGGTTAACCTAACATTAGATGAAAGTAATCTCACATGCAAAATGTAAACACGCCATCTTAGGTAGAAATAGTAGCTAGCCTAGTACCATTACTGATCAATAAAGAGGGGGAAAACGGTGGCTACTAATGTTACAGAATCCTATCATGCAAGTTAACTACCAATTTATGCTATTGAGCAGTACTGCACTTCTGTTGTAATATTTTGATAATCACTCTTGAACCATAATTTCCATTCTGAAATCAACAATGGGATGAGAGCTCACCAACATATTAAAGGATTGAAGACAGTTACATGGAAAGATGAAAAGGTTTATCCTCTATATAAGACAGATGGCAAAGATGTAAACAGGAAAACGAAGAACTACGTACAGATTTAGAAACAAATCCAACAGATCCAGGCCTGTAGAGCTTGCAATGAATTATATTGTCTATAGTTCCAGCTGTGTCACCTATCTTAAAAGCACCAGCTTGAATGCCACCAACGGTGGCTGGGCCAATAACAACCTAGCACACATCATCAGCACTAAAATAAGTATTCCCAGGTTAGTCTGTGTAGCTATTAAGCTGATTGGATTCAATTTTCTATTTCTCCTCCGACCTTATTGTTTGCCCGAGCATATGCAATCAGTTGCTTAGCATCTGACTCAGGTACACCTTCAGCAATAATAGCAACAACTCTAATTGTTGGCTGCTTCAAAGCATCCTTGGATGATGCGGCAGCACTGCAATTATATCAAATCAAACTATTCTCATTGTACTGTGCAATAAGATTCCTACAGACTCAAAACAACTACAACAACAACAACAACAACAATACTGACCTTCTAAATGATGCAAAATTGATGAACACATCAGCAGTAGGATGGGCAGCACAAGCTGCTTCAATGCTACAAAAGAAGTCAACATATGGCTAAGAGCACTCAAAAAAAGCCATTTTATTACAGGTTACTTTGTATTCTAGTAGCACGTAGCAAATGGTAAGGAAAACACTAAAATGAAGAAAAGATACTCCTTGACCAGGTTCAAGTCATCAAATCCAAACCTAAAGCAGAAAAGGACAATTTGTGAATTATGAATGAACAACACATACGTAGAATGAACTGGGATAGCAATTTCCTCCTGTCCAAAAAATAGCTTTTGAAATCCCTCAGAACCAGGATTAATTATGCCAGCAACTGATGGTGTTTCCCTACCTATAAATAGAAAAGAAAAAAAAAAGTTTCCATTAATATCAAGGACAGAATATTAAGAATTTGTTACTCTATAATTTGTTACTCTCTTTCTGGAAGAATATTAAGAATTTGAGATGATACGAACCGCAAAGGAAGTCAAAATCGAGCATCCGCTGGATGGGGAGTTGCTTGTAGTTATAAAACAAAGCTTGTGTAGTACGGGAGAATAGTTGTCCAGTGGCCATTACAAAGATGCAGATAGATCTGATGACACACTAATGGTGCATTACTTTCTAGATTACAATAGAAACTATATAGTGAATATTGGGACCATACCAAAAGTCGAATTTAAAATGCAACATAAAAAATAAATTCAAAATGTTTATATCCTCTGTATAAGTCAAAATAACATATAGAGGTTGAGATCTCTCTCCAGGATCAAACATTGACAACTATTTTAACTTTTAAGCAACATACAAATTTCAGAAGATGAATTCTTTTTAAGATACATGTGTTAAAAATTAGTCAGTTAGTCACATACCTTTATGGATTCACTTTAAAGTCAACTAGATTCACTTTAAAATAAATGTACAACAAATAACTTTTGCACTTAGCAAGCTCTAGTGCATGGTTGGATCAGCCTTGTCAGAATTTATTTTGGAATTAATTATGGTAAAATTGATTACCGTAAAAGTGAGTTGAAAGTGAAATGATTTATCTTCCGATATATCTTTGGGAAATGTGATTTCTATAAGGTAATGTGAAATCCAGTAATGAAAATCCGCTGTAGAGGCTACTCTCTCTAGCTTCTCCATATAACTAAAATCAGTTTTCTATATCAATTGCCTAACATCTAATATAAACACACAAAAGTGAATCTAGTCAATGAGAAATAATTCCGAGACTGCAAACGTGGAACCAAACACACACTTAGACTTAATGCCAGCTGTGAATCCAAATAGTTATGCATAACTATTCGAAGATCATCAAAAGGATATTTGGATTAGTATTTAGTGATGTAAGAAAACAAAGCAGGTCAACTAGATTCATAATGCGAGGAAAACCAAAAATCAGAAAAGGCAAGGTGCAGCAGCCACCGCTACAAAATCGTTAACCGCCGAATCTCATCGCTATTCAAACAAATCTAAACCAATGCACGCGACGGAAATCGAAAATTTCCTATTCCTATGTGAAAGATGGTGTGGTGAATGTGATTCGGAGACAGGGTTTCGAAAATTCAGCAGTTTCAAACAAGGAAGGGAAAAATCAGATTCGGGAAAACGGTGAATCCAAATGGGAAAACGTCAAGTCGTCATTCAACAAATAAATACAATGACTCAGAGAGTGGGATGAAATGAATGAGAGTGTACCTCGCGGAGAGATGAAGGAAGATGCAGGAATTTCGGGTTAGAGAGGAGGTTTTATATGGATGAATGAGAATTGAGAAGGAAGGAAGTTGAGAGAGTGATCACGTGGAGTATGATAGTTAGCTCAGTGACTATAACTGGTTTCTTATAGGCTACTTGTAAAAGAAGGCAAATTTTATCCAGAATTTTTTTAGTGTGACACCTGCATTAAATTAAGTGAACCACTAAATTAATATGGTGAATGATGTGGTAACTTAAGTCAGGTGAGGTGATGGTACCTAAAATCTAAAATGAGTTGGTTTAGTAATAAAGATTCATGTAGCAGTTAAAATGTCGATTTTGTTATATTGTAGTAATGTAATGTTTTATTCTTATGGACGTGAGATTTGTGAGTTGTGTTTTCTGGACTTTATTAAACCGTTAATCATGGTTATTTTATGCGCATCTCCACTACCATCGTTCGTCTCCGGCGCTCTTTTTTTCATTAAAAAATGAATTTTACGGGATGGAGTTAATTGACGAGTAAAATAAAATCTGAAGATGTAACATTTACTTTGTGAAACATGATAATAATCTATTGAATCACTTAATAGTTAATATGAATATCACACCCCAAAAAATTTATGGGTACCACGTAATTTATTATGTTTGTCTTCCTGGAAAAATTGTGAAGCTTTGGGAGAATAACAACAAGAATAGAGTATTAACGGCCCAAGTTGGGATAAAAGACCAATAGTCACAATTATAAAAAGCTACCAAGATTAAAATCTCAAATTTATTAAGGAAATTGATGTTTTGGAGAATAATAATAATAATAATAATAATAATAATAATAATAATAATAATAATAATAATAATAATAATAATAATATTTGATAAATAAAAATTTAAAAAACATTATTCAAAAAATATCATTGCCATCTTTATTATTGCAAAATACTCATTTTAGGTAGGATACTTTAACCTGGATTAAAGTACCACAGTAAGCAATAAAGAATAATAATGAGTAATGATTCAATCAAACTCATATTTTTTCATTTCATTTTTACTTATTTTTCTTCATCTTTTTGCATGTCTTATCATATCATTTATCATATCACTATTTTTTCGCATTATACATTGAGAAGGCGGGCAGAGCAATCAGGTGGGTTGGTCCGGGAGGAGGAGGTAGATGCATCACTGCTTGTCCGGATCAGACCCCACGGTTGGTTAATATACTACTTTTCTTCTCTTTTTTTATAAATTGGATTTTTGTCCCTTAATTTGAAGTATGATTATTTTGGTCGTGTTTTTAACTAATCGAATTCCTATACTTTTAAAATTAAATACATGTAGCTATTTCTTTAAAAAATTCACGTGTATGTAAATTATTAAATCTGTACTTTTTAAAAATATTTTAGGATTAATGATATATTGGATTATGATACAGTTTTAAAAGATTAAAGTAAAAAAAAAAATTATTGATATTGTACGATACTAAGATTAGGGACTTTAAAGAGAGAAAATTTAGAATTTTCCAATTGAATCTTTTTTTTTAAAACAAAATTTAGTGTGAGAAGTTGGTGCTCGACCCAAATCAGAAAAAATTGTTGGATCTAAAAAACCACTTACATCAAAACTACATTCAATTCACTCAAGAGGACGAGTATTGTTCAAACCTACAATTTATCATACAAAATGACTTTGTCATGCTTCACATGTTAATCTATGAGAGCTAAATGAAATTCTTATTATTTTTCAGTTTATTTTCGTGGTCAAGCTTTCTATCATATTAAATTTCACTCAAACTAACACAACACTCATGATATATTTCCATATGTATAATTTCCGGTACGGTGTTAATACTTAATAAATACCCCACCACTTGAAGTGAATGAAAAGATCTCCATTATTTAAGGTCTTCGATCTTTTGGGGCTACTGCAGTTCCCAATTTTCTTCTAAATTAAATAGAACATTTATGTATTGGTTGTATTTGTGTATTTGAAGGTGAATTGCCCTAACTTTGTAGGGTATGTAAGCTTAAAGTTAGATGATGAATTGCCCTGACAACTCTGCTGGCTTGAACTTTAAGTCAAATTATAGTTGGTCTGTCCTGTTAAAATTTATTAGGCCGAAAGAGCCAATAAAAAGATGCCATCCTCAAAACTCAAACCGCAAAGTTAGGTTTTATGAAGTCTTATCAATGGAATAATGTAACTTTTTTTTAACTCGTGCATAAAGACTTATCAAGTACAAATTTAAAAATAATTTTACTGACATAAACTTAATGCATTACCATTAATTTCTACTATGAATCGGAATATATATTTCAATTATGAGTTTTTTTTTTAGGGATATTTCAATTATGAGTTTGATTGTTTTTCAATTTTCAATTAGCAACCGCATATACCGAAGTTTATTTAACCGATCAAGTTGAACTTTGCTTAACCATCCACTGGACGAGTCCCAAACCGTTGGCGAAAGCTCGTCTGCGACCTGCTACTCTCAAAGACGTTGTGCGGTATTTTATGATCTCCACATGTGAATAAAGATTTGTGTACATTCACCGCTAAATAAAGGTAAGAAGATATGAGAGATAATAAATATGATATATGATTTGATGTAATTGAAAGAAAGAAATAGAAAAAAAGTGTTCAAAGATGTCTGTATTATTTGGATGTACACCAATCATTGCAATTGCGCTGTACATACCTTCACACCGAACAAAGTCCCACGCTGTGGTAATGTTGGGTTCAATTCGATTAAAGACCCAATAATTTCTTAATAGCTTAATAGCACTTTTGATCCCTCATCTTTCACGATTTGATATTTCTGGTCCCTCTTGGAATTTATTAATATACAAGGTCCCTCACGTTTATAAGAAGTTGCAGTTTTAGTTTTCCGTCAACTTCCATCAAATATTTAACGGTTTTTGTGTAAAAAAAACAGAGAGAGAAACCCAGAATCTTCATCATCTTCAACCATCTTCATTATCATCTTCAACATTAAACTAAAAAAACCCAGAAAAAATAAGAGAATAAAAAGCAAAGTGATAGTTCAAAACAAAAGAAAAGCCCTAAAATCAAATCAACCCTTATGGCAGTGGTTTCATACAAGCTACAACATTTATTACTGCCATTGGATCCAATTCTCTACATCCCTGTTCTTCATCTTCATTCATCTTCTTCTAAAACCTTCACTTTCCCAATCAGGAGACACATAAACAAACCCAAAATTTTGTGCTTCCAGAACCTTCCATCAACCCACACTCAGGTCATGAGAAAGAGATCGAGAGGCAAATCGTGAAAGAGAAACAACAAATCCAGATCTTAAGAAATTCAACCTTTCACTTCGATCCTATAAAACATCATCATCATCAGATTTGGAAAGTTCAAGGTTTAACTTCAATTGTGTAAAACATCGTCATCAACAGAAAGAGAAAGAGAAAGAGATCAAGAAAGAGAAACAACATCATTTTCTTCACCTTTATGGGTTTGGTGTTTGGTAGGTTCTTCACCACGGATCCAGAATCAAGCCAGAGCATCAAGAGACCACGCCGAAGTCATTTCCTTCGATCAAGCCACAACGCGGTTCACTGCACCGTAGCATCAAGAGACCACGACGTGCTTTCTAGAATCACCTCCTCTCCACCCCGTTTCCCCCCATCGAGCTCCTTCCTCAGCCACAACATCGAACCACAACCATCGCCCCGGCCATGGTCGTCCCAAATCACCACCACGTCACTGCATCTGTTTCTCCTTAAAGAACCCTCAATATCCCAGCCGCGATTGCAATCGGCCTTCCCTGGAGGTTAAGATTTAGGAGGAGGAGGTGGTGGTGGTTTTTGAGGAACGTCCTGAAGTGATGGTGGTTCCGATTTGCTAGAGATTTGGGCGTTTCAGTTTCTTCATCCTCGTCTCCTCTTTCTCTGACTTGGGGCAAACTAGTTTGGGGTTTAGGGCACAGGTCAATGGAGATGGAGTGATTGTGATGGTGGAGAAGGTGGCAGTGTGTTGGGTTTGTTGGGTGATTTGGGTAGCAGAAACATGTGTTATGGGGTTTGAAGGGATAGGGAAGAGAAAAGGAAGAGGGAGAAGTGACTAAAGGAGCAGATATGGTGGTTTGGGTTTGTGGGTTCTGATTTTGGTGTTGTGGGAGACTGAGATTTTATTTTTCTGGGTTTTTTTTTTTCTGGAAATGAAGATGATGATGATGGGTTTTTATGAGATTAAATGAAGATGATGAATAATTGGATGAATGTTCAGGATTTTTATTTTGTTTATTTTTTATTAAATTTTTAAATTTTAAACCGTTAAATCTTTAACGAAAGTTAAACAGAAAACCAAAACTGCAACTCATTGTAAACGTGAGGGACCTTGTATGCTAATAAATTACAATAGAGACCAGAAATGGCAAATCATGAAAGGTGAGGGACCAAAAATGCTATTAAGTCTATCTTAATTTTCAGATTTCCCAAGGAGTCGTAGAAAAATAATGGGGCCAGTTCACCATGCATGTATCTCGCCCACCACTAGTGCCACTTCTCAAGGCCCATGTAAAGCCCATTGCCGTCAAGATGCGAATTTATGTATACGCCGTGGGCCCTACCAATGAGAGTTGAGTCGATGGTGGGTCCCTCTGTCACAGGGTCGTCCACGACCGTCACGGTGCCGAGGCGCAGGATGCTGGAGGCGGTTCCGCTTTTCGCCGGTGAAGTGGTCGTGGAATTAGAAGACGAGGTTGGTTTGGTTTGGTAATGGTTGCTGGAACCTGGGGAAGGTGTGGTTCACGTAGAGGATGGTCAGTGTGAAGATGAAGAAGAAGAAGAAGAAGAAATTGGAAGTGAGGTTCTTCAGTGGATTGGCCATGGCTTGTTCTCTCTGCCTATTGTTGATCTCTTTGTTTCTACCTGGCATACATTTTATTTAAGTGTGGGGAAGGTGCTTTGGGTTGATTAATGGAGTTTCCTGCTGGAAAGCGACAAATGAGGTCTGTTTTCTTTCACTTGAAAATATGCTTCTGTGTTTAATCAAATTCTTATTAACTATTGCGTTTGTCCCTATATATAAGTCAATTTTATCTAATTTAAGAATTAAGAAAAGTAGTTATTGACAATAAATTAAATTGAACAGAACAAGTTGTTCAATCACCTCCAGGGTGTTGGTTGAGGAGGGAACAGTGAACTTCCGTCGGGAATGTGAGTGGTGTGTGATCGGACCGTCGCCGTCGGTTGTGCCTCCGTCATCAATCGTGGGTCCCTGCAATGGCATTCTGATGCCTAAGTTAGTGGCAGTGGAAGGAGGGGAGTTTCTGAGGATTAGGATCATGTCCCTTGTAAGGTGAGGGCTTGGCCTTTTATCTGGGGTGAGATGACTTGAGTGCATCGAGGATGTCATGAGTGCATATGCACTGCATTCTATACTCAGACTGTTGGACCTCCTTGTCCGGGGTGCTGCATCAATGGCTCGATCCTGACCTGGTGCGTTGGTCAAGGCTTGGAGCTTCGTGCGGGAGTGGGGAGGGGACGTGTGATGTGACTGGTGGCAGATTGCCCCAGCCCCCTTCTAGAAGGCCTTCCTTGTCAAGGCAAGGATCTTTCACGCGTGATTGGATCGGCTTCGGCAGTCGGAAGGTGTGCTGCGATCGTCGAGGGGGGAGGCCGTTCGTCCGGCTGGTACAGGACGATCATACCCTCCCTCGGAACAATTGCCCCCTAGTTCTGGCGCGCAAGGTGTTGCGGGTCAAGAGGTAAGAATGAGTTAGAGTCTCTTCATCTGTGGGTGTAGTAAGGAGTGGTCGGGTCAGATTGACAGCCGGGGTGAGGAGCCGTGATCGTCGAGGGGGTCGCTCGTCTGATTGGTACAGGACGACCGTACCCTCCCTCGGAACATAAATCACAAATGTTTCTTGAAGCGGGAAGGTAAGAAATCTAGTTCATCAAAACACAATCCTGTTGTTGGTGTTGGTGCTGCTGGTGCTGGATTTATTGTTGTTGTTGTTGTTGTTCTTGTTTGCTGCACTGTCTATCGGATAAAGGAGAGAAACGGTAATGAAAACGACTGGTTACCTCTCTAAGTCTCTATGGCTCTTCTCACACACCAAGGACTGTTTGTGATGAATGATAGTATTGGCAGTGATTATCTTTCAAGCCTAACACAAGGCTTGTGCCAGCATTTTTCATCAGCAGAGATTAGACATGCTACCAAGAACTTTGATGAATCACAGGTCATTGGTGTTGGTGGGTTCGGGAAGGTTTATAGAGGTATCATAGAGGGAAGAACTGCAGTGGCTATAAAAAAAGATCTAACCCATCTTCACAGCAAGGTTTCATGGAGTTTCAGACTGAAATTGATATGCTTTCTCTCCTAAGACACAAACATTTAATCTCATCAGAGCAAGGTTTATGTGTTATTTAGGAGCACTTTAATTCAGTTAGTTGTTTTCCCTTGCATTCTCTTTATGTCATGTTACCATAAGTAAAGTCATAACACCAGCACAAATAAGAAGATGAGTTTAATTGTTCCTTTTTTCCCTTTGGGGAGTTTGAGAAGTAAATTATTTTAGTCTAGAAAAGCGCAGAGAGGCATAACATATTTTCTATACTCTATTTTTATCTTTGCCCCTACTAAGCAAAGGAAAATGTTTGGTACAATTGGCATAGTGAGAAAAGGAAAAGAGAGAGAAACAATTGATTTGATATATAATTATATGATAAGAAGAGAGAGTTAGGGAGAAAAATAGGGTGTCTGCACTATTTGAATGTTTAAGTACTAAACCAACTCAAGTTAAGGCTCAAATCGGCCAATTTCTTTTTCTTTTTTTTACCTTTTTCCTTTTGACAAATGAGACAAACTTAACACTTGGCTATTCCATGCCTTTTGTTCTTCTTGACAGCATTTGAGGCCTCAACTGCATAGCCTAAAAAGTGAGGAGCCTACAGAATTAAATAGCCCAATCCAATGACTGCTTACAAAGTTGTTTGGTTCATGAAACTCCACTATGCAATGTAACTGTGAGTTCTGGATGCTGACATTGTGACAAGCTACCACCTTTTCTAACTATGAAGGAAAGAGGTGGCACATTTTCTACATGAAGATTATTTTAAAAAAAAATTGTCATGAGCTAACTATCCTAAAAGTTTAAGCTATTCCATACACACATAAGTAGTTAACATTATATTTCTAACAAACCCACACATAGCTAAATCAGACCAAATCACAGTTACTGGTCTGAAAACAAAAGGGCTATATGTTTGCATGTAGAAACAAGATTGTGGACATGTTTAAGAAATTGGGTGTAGGAAAAGAGTTCTATAAATAATATTTTGGAACTCAACAAAATTTGGCAGACTTGAATGCAAGAGGATACAAGAAGGAATTGGAATAGGTGAATCTGATAATCTGGCTAGAGGCTAAAGGCTTCCCTCCATTCACCAAGCAATCATCATAGGAAAGCCTCTTGAACAATCTGGGGTTGATTATTCTTGCAGAAGCAAACCATCCACAGTGAATGTGAATGTCATGGGGAGCACACTCAGAAACACAGGTGTTGACAATTTGCACAACATACTGTGGAATCCCAATTGTAGATTCTCTGCTTTGTGAGATGCTTATGTCTCTTTTAGTGCAAGAACCTGATGAGAAGAATCAAGCATGCATTCAGTGCACGTTTGGATACACGGTGAAAAACCACGATGACGTCAAAATCATGGTGGACAGCCATAAAGCTAAATTAAGTTGCTTCTGTCCTCCGTGAATTTGTCAAGAGTGTAGTTTTCCACACATGCACTCAAAATGGAACCAAAAGGAGAAATGACATCTCAGGTACAGAACAAAAAGGTTAAAAACTAATAATTACAATTTGAGAAGTACATAAATACCATGCAATAGAAACTTTCTAGATGTAGTGTGTGCTTGTTCTTCTTTCCCTGCGATTGACCTGTTTCTATCTTCATGGAAAGAACGCAGAATCTGGGTTGAAGGGCCTGCTAAAAACATGCTAAACATGAGCTTCAATGAAGAATTAGAAAGAAAAGTAAAATGTTTTGTTGCTGTACCTGAATGTATTCCCACATCGCTACGTACAAGGGACATTATGCAGCAGAGGAAGAACAGAAGGGAATAGTTCATGATGCTGCTCATGTTAGTCTTTGTGCATGACAGACAAGTAGTCAAACTGATAAACTGTGAAGATGAAAATTGATAACACAATGACAGAGGATATTTGTAGTACAAGAGTTGTGAAGTGTTTATTTGAAAATTCTTCTACAATTTATTTTGAAGTACAAATCAATTTTGGAGAGAAGCTTATGAACAGGTTTTGTGTATCAAAATTGATTACATAAAGAGAAATTGATCCAAATATTCTATAAGTAGTTTGGGAGATTTTTTTAAGCACCTTGAGTCAGGTTGAGGAGTGTGAGATCACTAGTTGCATTTCCAATATACTGTATATGAATTTGTGTGGAATAAATTGAAGGCTATATATTCTTGAAGACATAGATTTAATGATAAAATAATGCATATAATTTTGTTAAGTGAAGAATACTGTTTGTGTAGAATTACCTTGTTCGTACCCAGGTAAAAGGAAGACAACAGCCATCATGAATGCACAATGCAAAATGCCAAAAGCTATTTCCTATCACAGTGTAAATTTCAAAGCACAGACAAGCTGTTTGGTCCGATGTTATGTTCAAGCATTTTACCCTTGTCAACAACTATTCTAAGGAAATTTTGTAATGGGCTTTCTAACTTACCCAAGTTTAGGACAAATCTTTACTTCTTTTTCTGCACCATAAGTGGGGCTACCTTTCTTACAAAATCTTACATTATATCACGCTAGATTCATATCATGGTGGAGCTAATTCTCTCTGTGAGAATTTTTTTTCATTTACAAAAGTCATATCGGAGACTTTGTTGAAGCGGAACTTTTAATATATTTATGTTAATTACACATTTACACTCGTGCACTTGAGTTAGAAATCCCGATTTGTATATTTTAGTGGTAGTTTAGACTCTAGAATTGATTCATTGATGAGAAAAAGAAACAGAAAATTAACTCTATAATTAAAGGACTCTGAAAACTGCTATGCTAAACAATGCCACCAGAACCCTATTTCCTAGCCAAGTAGCCTTTAATAAACCTAATAAAAGCGAAAATTAATGTAAGCAGTGGGGAGCAGCTTGGGTTCACATATTTAGTCCATTTTTTATTTGCAATTTGGAAAATTCTAAATCATCGTTTAGGTAAAAATTTGCTAAATTATGGTTACGAAGTTCTAAAGCCAAACTAAACACATTATCTGTGTATGTTAGGAAATATTTTTATTGTTAATTCTAAAGCTATAATCAATTTTGTGAAAAAACTTAAGTGAGTAACTTATGTAATTTATAATTTTAACCCTAAGAAGAAGAAAAATAACTAATTCAAACAAATGTTCAAACTCATGTAGTTACAAAACAACTTGATGATAATCGGTCATCGTGTCTAATTTTGCAGCAGCTTTTCATGATGTGAAAAAACCTTGTTGGTCAAAAAGTAAATTACACCTTTCTCTGCAGTCTCCAACGCCTCATGTGAGATCCTTTACTCAAAATTCAATAAAATGTTTTACCCCTTTTTCTTTTTCTGATAAGCCTCTAATTACCGTGTCTTCTTCTTTATAATCAGAAGAAAATAGTAGAATCTATAGATAGTACAAATCACGATGCACTTCTGAACTAGAAGAAGAAAAGTTATAGGGGAGTAGTAGCAGCCCCCTATATATTATAATTAAGGAAGCTAAACAATTAAAGTTCCTCTAGGTTGTCTCTTATTCTTCTAATGTAACGATAATTTCCATTTTTGCCTCGCCCTACATATTATAGACTCATTCCAACTTCGACAAGAAGGACATTTCCACTAAGTTGTAAGTCATTCATGCTGCATGCATGTTGATGGTGACAAGGTTGCATGGATATATCTTGACTCTTGCCATTCTATAAGTGATTTTGAAGTAAAAATAAGTGTAGATTAAAAAAATACAAGTGTCCACGTATTCACATCAACCTAAAATAATAAATAGTTGTTTTTTGAAAAAATGGACTCACATCTATTAGTTAAATCTGATACTGGGTTGTTCCCTTTAGTCTGTTCTCCCTGTTTTTCAGTTTTCTGTATGAATATGGTGCTATTGCACTTGTTTTTTTTTTTCCATTGTATTGTGGGTTGGATACCTCTTATATACCATTTAATTCAAATTTTGCCTTAAAAAAAACATTTATTAGTGTTAGAATTGAAACCAAACACACTCTAATTCTGAGAAAAAATTTGTATGAGTAACTTCTGTATATTAAAATTGATTTTGAGGAAATGTAACGTGGTTCAAATTAACATGTGCCTCATTATTATGAAGTTAAAAAGTTTTAGGTCTTTTTTTGCGTATGCATAGTATTTATGTATCAATTTTCTGACATGTTGGCCATAATTGTCTAGATTGTTAAGCAGAAGATACACACGCGAGAAGAGGGTTGAAGATACTTTAATTTGAAGATATACGTGGAGATAGAAGAGGGAGGGCCCATAACCAAAAGAGAAGCAATACCTGGCAACAATGAAAGCTGTGTCTCCAGAATCAAACCTTCATTCAGCCTTCAAACAACAGCAGCAGTCACTATTCCGTTGCCAAAAAGACAAAGCGGTGTTTCACCAATATGTATGTATAATGTGAAATAATAAATGAATGAAAGGTTAAATATTTCTTTCAGATGCATTTTAGAGACACATGTTGTGGGTTCACAAACAGGGTTCACAAACAGTTTGGATTCAGCTTCAGCTTTCCAATTTAGATTTTTCTTGTGAGTTCAAGATATTCACGGTCAATATGAATGGCTAATTCCTTCACCGGCGGCTCGCACTAAGCGTAAACAGCCTAGCACAAACAAAATGTGCTTCATTTCTCTCATGGTCTAGTTTAGATAGGTACATACAATAAAAACATGATTTATTGATGCTGCATTTTACAGCAACTTGGTGTTTAAAAGGAACCAGCCCCCACGTTCATGCAGCATATATATAAATATATGACCATGTGATAGGATTTAATAGCTGTAGACGCGTGGAAAATTCACAGCTTTACACTTGCAATTGTATTATCTATAAATAAATAAACATCAAATTTTATTCGAAAAGTGTAATATTTTTACTATAATTGATTTTGAAATGATGCATTACATGGTAGTCGGTAGAATCAGAATGTACTATGTAGTAGGGGTGTTCGCGGTCCGGTTTTGTTCGGTTTTGAAGGGAAAATTCATCCGATCCAATCCCTTCGGTTTTATCCCTTCGCCATCCAATCGGTTGTTTTTATTTTTTAGATCCGAACCAATCCGATCCAATTTTTATCGGTTTGGATTGGATTGGATTTCGGTTTTTCAACGGTAAGAATGAAAATATAAAAATAAACTATGCAATAGGGAATACTTTAAAACATTTACCATGCTTTTTGGACTTTGAAATAAACAACTCAAGGCAATTATCAAAAGTCTCCTAACAAATACAAAAACATAAATGGATAACCAAATCAGTTTAATCCTTCATTAGTTTTTTAATCTTTCATCACAAAAAAAAAATTAAAACCAAATCAGCTGCAGCTCCTAATTGACTTTCGTTCACTGTTAATCTTCAATCTCCAATTCTTCATGGAGCACATGTGTTTTTCATATTGTAAAAGGGGCAGAAGAGGAAAACTAATAAAAAGTGTGGCTAAATATGTAATTTGATATATAAAAAAATAAGCATGTAATCTTCTTTCGGTTTGGTTTGGTTCGGTTCGGTTTTGGACAGTGGAACCGAAAACCGAACCGATCCAGTAATTGAACATCGGTTTTTTCGGTTTTCGGTTTTTTCGGTTATCGGTTTTTTTGGTTTTCGGTTTTTTGGATCGGTTTGACCGGTTTAGTTCGGTTTGGATTGGTTTTGAACACTATGTAGGGAAGAAAATGAGTAGCCGATAGAGTACTACACTACTTGTATACTCATTGCAAAATGTTGTGTTCATGGTTAATTCACCTCCATCTTTAGAGGGGGAGAAGTGAAAAGAGAAACAATTGATATAATGGATGATGTGATAGAAATATAAAAAAGAGATAGGAAAAAAAGGGATGAAAAATGAGATGGAAGAAAATATGGGGATAAAATGTGTTTTTAGTTCCGGTAAAGTAAAGGTGAATTGAATTTGATCATTCTAAAAAATTCATAGCTTTTAGCCCGACATTTATGAAATATATGAAGTCAGTCTTTATCGTTCGTTTTTCAATGGTTTAAAAACCGCTAATAACTTATTTTATTGTGGTTTTAAGCCGCACTAATGCAAATAAAAAACCGTCACAAAATTAACTATTGAGACTAAGTTCACATATTTCATAAATGTTAAAAACTAAAGGCTATAAATTTTTTTAAGAGACTAAAACTAATTCACTCTTATTTTATAGGCGCTAGCTAATATTTAACCCAAAATGTGAAGTGTGAATATATGTGTCAGTATTCATATCCTTTATTTAATATATATATATATATATATATAGGGATAACAGGCTGATCTTCCCTAAGAGCTCACATCGACAGGAAGGTTTGGCACCTCGATGTCAGCTCTTCGCCACTTGGGGCTGTAGTATGTTCCAAGGGTTGGGTTGTTCGCCCATTAAAGCAGTACATGAGTTGGGTTCAAAACATCATAAGACAGTTCGGTCCATATCCGGTGTGGGCATTAGAGTATTGAGAGGACATTTCCCTAGTACGAGAGGACCGGGAAGGACGCACCTCTGGTGTGTCAGTTATCGTGCCCACGGTAAACGCTGGGTAGCCAAGTGCGGAGCGGATAACTGCTACAAAATTCGGATAAATTTTTATTTGAGCCATCTTTTATTTTTGTATGTAATCTAGAATCTCCTCTTTTGAGAGATTTTTTCTAGATACTTGACAATTTTATGGCTTCTCAGGTCCAATCTAGAATGGATCATGCCTTTTCCAGCTTACTGGATTGGGTGAATATTTTGTCCATTCATTTGGGCTACCTCCTTCTGGCTTTGTTCAGCCTCCATCTACAAATGTTTTTGTAACAGTTATGACTTGTGAATGTGAAAGGCAAAACGAAAGACAATGATTATGGAAGAAGAAGTAGCATAGATTTAGAATTAGAATTGAAAGAATTGTCTAATGGAGATGAAATTATACCTTGTTCTAACTTCTTTTTAAAACATTAAAATACAAAAAAACAGCATAGAAATCAATACATCAGCGTTCATAAAAGAAAATGCCTCTAAGTGAACCTCTTCCACTCATACAGTATCCACATAGGAGAATGCGTGAAAGAGTTACTCTAAATGAACCTCTTCCACTCATACAGTATTTACATAGGAGGATGCGTAAAAGAGTAAGGTAAATTCGTGTGTGGATGAGTTAAAAATCTAAAGATTTGATATGGTTATACTTCAAACTTAGGTTGGAACAAAAGATGATCATAATTATATGCAATTTTTTTAGAATATTCCCACACTCATTCTATGATTGAATGGAGAATCTCTTGACTCATATTTGGTGGAAACAATTTTGGGTGGTGAGTTGTATCCATTCAAAAGGTATGGTAGAATATTGTTCTCCCAAAATTTTCATTAAAATTTTAATTTTTATAATTGATTATTCAACCGTAATTAATATTAAATTTGCAAGATGATGGATGAATTTGAGCATTCGGTAGAGAATAAACCTAAAGTTGAGAGGTCAACTAGTGCAGCATACTTGCATAGTGAAACAACTTATTTTTGTTTCTCACGTTTCAAAATGACTCAAATGACCCTATTTAATAAAATAAATTAAAATAAAGTGAAATATGTAAGAAAATACTCTTATATCACTCGGATAAGAGTTAGCTATAGGAGTTGGTTGGCTCTGAGATCAATTATCAACCCGTTTGTACTGGAACTTGTTAGTGATATTGAGATTATTGAATATAAGTAAATTTAAAGGCAAAAAATATATTTTTTCCTTTTTTGTAGGAGTGGTCGTGGAGGGTTTTTTATTTAACAGGTGTTAATCTATTTGAAATATAGGGACGGTTTCTCCCAACATATAACTTTGTCGAGATTTGATCTAATGACATCAACTTGCCTATTATCATTATTATTATTATTATTATTATTATTATTATTATTATTATTAATAGCCGAAAATTCTGTAACAAAAAAAAATAATAGCCGACAATTCATGACTTGTTTGATTGCAGTTTTTTAGAACTGTTTTGCAAAAGAAAAGCAGAAACAAAAAAAAAAAAACTGTTTAATATGTGTTTTCTAGCATTTAAAAAATTGAGAATTGAAAACTAAAAACAAAAACTGAAAACATATTTTAACTGTTCTAGTATTTTAGTTTTTAAAACGGAAAACAAAAACTTTTTTCAAAACCAGTTTTGAAAAATAGGTTGTCCAAACAGGAGTGAGTGCCTTAAAGGAGTGAGTGCCTTTAAGTCTACATTGTGTTGGGGTCTTTGAGGTTTTTTTTTTTTTGGAAGGGTTTTGCTATTGTGGCTGAGTTGTTCCGGTGTCTAGTTGATTAGGTTATTGTACCCATGGTGAGAGGGTTGTTTCTCACATGTCTTATTTCTTTATATACCATTGATCTTTCTAAAAATAATGTTATTGTACGAATTTTCATATTTTTAGAAAGGTTTTCTTATTTTTTTCATTCATCTCATACATTCTACATTCTACATCCTATTCTCAATGTAGACCTCAAATACCCCAACACAAGACAAGCTGTAGCGAGAGAGAGAGAGGATTAAGAGAGATAAATTTCTTAGAGACAATAGAAAATTAGGACCATTATAACATATATTCAAAACTTTAATAAATGTATATTATATTTTTGTATGGATGGTGCTCACAACTTAAAAGTTATAGATTTGTCACTCTTCAAGTTATAACTTCCTTTCCGTTCTTGTACGTTATTGGGAATTGTAATCTCTAGCTTTGAGTTTTCATATAATTGCTTTTAATCATGTAAAAAGGGAGGCAGATAGTGTGGCTCATATACTAACCTCCAATATTTGTATCTTCCCTTTTTTTATGTGGTGTGGTGATCCTCCTCAGTGTATAGATCATATAAATCATGCACTTTTATAAATTTTATTTTTTGTAGTTAATATAGTGAGCTCGTATTTAAAAAAATTGTTATTCACTCAAAGTACTTATTAATTAATATCCTTTATTTATTTAACTAATGCTTAGTTTTTCAAACAATTAATATTAAACAAATCGATATATTTATAAATTAGATGAAATTGGTCATTTATGATTTATCAATTAAATAAATTTTAAAATTAAATCAAATTCTAATTTATCCTTGTTTTTCTTATTTTTTTATATATATTATTGAAGTGCATACTTACCGGTTATATTGATAAATGATGGGCAAGATTAGTTATTACTCCCTCCGTCCCAAATTATAAGATTCGGTGTCTCAAATTATAAGACCCCTTCTTGATTTCAGGGGGGAAAACATTTTCCTCTTTTACCCCTTGCATTCATTATATTTTAAATTCCAAAACTTTAATTACCACCTCTACTAATTACTTTTTTCATATTCCCAACCAACTTTTGGTATATCCAATACTTACATTAACAATTTTCAGATTTTTTTTAAATAGGGGCATATCTGGAAGATGTGCATAAAAAGTAACAAAACCAACATATTAATTAACTTATTACATGTTTTTCTAATAGGCGTGATTGTATGAAAAAACTCTATAATTTATGACGGAGAGGGAGTATTATTATTATTATTATTATTATTAAAATACGACCAAGCCTCAACCAACGTAGTGATAGCGTCGTGCTTACCTACCACTATTGCATAGTTTTCACGAGCGGAGCAAGTCCATGCGACGACGGTTCAACAACCAGTAAACCAAGACTTTTTATTCGAACAACTAAAAATTTGATATTGACAAAAAAAAAACTAATAATTTAGATACATGCACATCCATTTTGTATTTTACTTCATTTCCATTATTTTCTCTATTATTTTACTATCACTTCCATTTCCTCGTATAGTGTTGACATTTAGTGTAAAGTTACAAAAATCTCTATGGAAAACTAATTTTTTGAAATGCAAAATACATTTCAAAAACTAAATTTCAGGTATCTCTTAAAGTTACATTCCTGACATTAATTTCCGCAATATATTTTCAAAAATACATTCCAGTCATTAGTTCTTAGTAGCCAATTTTGTGGTAATGCACATTACTTATAATCTCAAATCAACAAAAAAAAAAAAATTCATATGATGATTGAATGTCACCAATGTTCAAACATCGACGAGGCTTTTATTGACTAGTTAGCCACAGAAAGTTAAGTGGGCATAAAAAATTAAATTTGACCAAAAAAAGTATTAAAAAAATAGGGCGAAAGAAAGTATCCATATTCAATGAAAAGATGGAAGGTTGGAGCAGCCGGTGTGTCTACTTGTCAAGTAAAGAAACGGTAAAGTCAGAGAAGAAACGTTTCCTCTATAAATAACGTAGAGGTTGAGCTCAAAAGGAAAGGACAACGTTATCATTATCATAACAACACAACCATGTTTCCATGGATGATTATTGGCATCGCCACCATTACAGCCATGATCTTCATACACCGTGTCGTCAAGTTCGCAACACGATCCTCACTCCCACTCCCTCCGGGGCCAAAACCGTGGCCCATAATAGGAAACTTGCCCCACGTGGGCCCAGTTCCGCACCATTCCCTCGCAGCCTTGGCCCAAGCCCACGGCCCGCTTATGCACCTCAAATTGGGCTTTGTGGATGTGGTGGTGGCGGCTTCGGCCGCCGTGGCGGAACAGTTTTTGAAGGTTCATGATGCCAATTTTAGTAGCCGGCCGCCCAACGCCGGAGCTAAGTACATAGCTTATAACTATCAGGATCTTGTGTTTGCTCCGTACGGCGCGCGGTGGCGGTATCTCCGGAAAATCACCTCTCTTCACCTCTTCTCCGGCAAGGCCTTGGATAATTTTAAACACTTGCGTCAGGTTAGTTAGCATCTTATATATAACTATATCGCTCTGTCTCTGTAACGTTTCTTATATTTTCATGATTCTATGTTTATATAATAATGATGTTGCCTTTAGTTTTTTATTATAGTAAAAAATATTCGATTTTAATTTTATGGAGTATTGCCTACTTCACTGGTCAAATAACTGAGAAGGACTTCATGTGGTAAGAGGAATCTCACATTCAAGCAAGTATATATTTTAAGTAGTTCGATCAAATATTTCAAAGTTAATCATTACAATTATGAAATATGAATCGTAATCAATATCAAATAACTTAAAATATTTAATTGTCTAACATTATCAAATGATGTTATCTTATTAGGGTTTAAGATAAGTGAATAATTTAGGATAGTTTTTAATATCACAAAATGAATGATATGGTCTAACTTTATATATTTTATAAGTGTTAAAAACTAAAAACTATGAAATTTTATTAAAAGGACTAAAATCAATTGACATTTATTTTACGGGGACAAAAAAAAATATTTAACAAAAAAAAAAAAAAAGTTATTGATGCCTAACTTCACTGTTCTGCATTATTTCACGTGTAAGATTTTAATCCCATTATTTCTAAGCCATGTGTATTTGAAAGTGTAATTCTGTGACTATTTGCGACATTGACCTTACATTTTTAAACACCTGCACACCACTTTTTTTTTTTATATAACATATCATATTCATATTAGATCTATTATTTCTTTTTATTTCTTTTCTTTCTCACTTTTCTTATTTTTTTACCATCTTTCTTCACATTATGGCAAGAACAAACAAGAATGTTTGGTAAACACCAACCCAATGTATACACATAAAGTAAAATAGAAAAAGAAATTATAAATATAATATATGATATGATGTGATAAGAACAAAAATGAAAAAAAAATATATATATGAATATTGTTACTGTTTTATTATATGACACGAGACTCAAACAAAACAACTCAATTTTTGTTGACAGTCAAATGTATAGATAGTTTACATACACTCATTTTTCACTTCACACATGTGTTCTTATCACATTATATCTCATAAATCTTATTTATCACTTTTTTTCTTTTTAATATACTGTCTACATGCAAAGTAGGTGATTATGCAATATTTTCAAATACAAGAGTGTCTACTAGTCCTTCTATTTTCAATGGCATTAATTGATTTCAATTCTGATGTTACAATATCCAAACAATAAAAACATTCACATATATCTCATTTTCATCTTCAACTCTTTCTCCGATTCGATCGCATCAATTATATATCACATATATTAGTGATACATTATCTTGGATTTCTAAAACAACAATCATTTTAAAAAATAAATAAAAAGCTAAAACAACAACCATTTTAAAATAAAATAAAATAAAGTAAATACATGAGACTCTTTAAATATTTAAAAAGAGATAATCACAAATTTTAAAATTATATAAGAGGTACTCCATCCGTTCCTTTTTATAAGAGCCAAACAATCATTGCACACCCTTAAAAAAAGTAGTTAAAGTGTTTGTTAGCATTTAATTTGTTCTCAATTTACATCAACTTTCCAAAATTGCCCAACTTATTTTTAAAATTTCTATGGATCTTAATGCATTACATAGTGGAAAGAGAGAGAAAATCAAATTAAGTAAGGGTAAGTTTGTCAAAAAAGAATTAATACACTACAAATTTCAAGTCGATTCTTATAAAAAGGACTATCACATATCTTAATTTATCTTTTATAAAAAGAAACAGCGAAAGTATCTTTCATAGTTATATTTCTCTCGCTTAACATTTAATGTGTCGGTATTATTTCTTTGGATACATGTTGACACATGTATTAGTAAAAAGTCAACTAAACTCATCTGATCAATATAATTGCACCTGTAGGAAGAGGTAGCAAGATTGACACGCAACTTATCAAATTCCAACTCCAAAGCTGTGAACTTGGGACAACTACTGAATGTATGCGCCACTAACGCATTATCCAGGGTAATGATAGGAAGGAGAGTGTTCAACGACGGCGATGGTGGATGCGATCCTAGAGCAGATGAATTTAAGGCCATGGTGGTCGAGCTAATGGTGCTGGCCGGTGTTTTCAACATAGGTGACTTCATTCCTTCATTGGAGTGGCTAGATCTTCAAGGGGTGCAAGCTAAGATGAAGAAATTGCACAAGAGGTTTGATTCATTTCTAACCAGCATTATTGAGGAACACAATACGTCTTCCAAGAGTGAGAATCATAATGATTTGTTGAGTACGTTGTTGTCGCTTAAAGAAGTTCCCGATGATGATGGAAACAAACTCAATGATATTGAGATCAAAGCACTCCTTCTGGTACTAACTACTCTTCTCTATAACTCATACAAAAAGCTTTATTTACCATGAATTCATAAATTAAAATGGTTAATTTCAACACATAAATAGCATATTCTAAATAATATGTATTGAATGTTACTTGTAAAAATATAATTCATGGGTGAACTATATTTTAACACAATCCACCGTAGAATTACTTCATAAAAAAATACAAAAAGCCAAATAATAACAATTTTTTTTGTGAAAGATTAGGAGTAAGAAAAAACGTTTTTCATATACTTGATTTAAAATAAGATTGTCCTTTTATAAATCAAAATAGTAATTGACCAACAAATATTATATTAGTGGGGTTAGGTTAACTATAATTAAGTTAGTCCCTTTAAAAAAAAATCATGAGTTAGTAGCTTTTTGACATTGAACTTTCTTTCATTGATTTTATTGACATTGGTCAAATTTTGCAGAACATGTTCACAGCTGGGACAGACACATCTGCAAGCACCACAGAATGGGCTATTGCAGAATTGATCCGGAGCCCGAGAATTTTGGCCCAGGTGCAACAAGAATTGGACACTGTTGTGGGCCGAGACAGGAACGTGAAAGAAGACGACTTGCCTCATCTCCCTTACTTGCAAGCAGTGGTGAGAGAAACCTTCCGTCTTCACCCATCAACCCCTCTTTCCCTTCCACGAGTTGCAGCTGAGAGCTGTGAGGTACTTGGCTACCACATCCCAAAGGGTTCCACTCTCTTGGTGAATGTGTGGGCCATAGCCCGTGACCCTAAAGAATGGGCCGAGCCATTGGAGTTCAAGCCCGAAAGGTTCTTACAGGGTGGTGGTGACAAGGTTCATGTTGATGTTAAGGGCAATGACTTTGAGGTGATACCTTTTGGTGCTGGGCGTAGAATATGTGCTGGGATGAGCCTTGGGCTTCGCATGGTTCAGTTGTTAACTGCGACCTTGGCCCATTCATTTAACTGGGAGCTAGAAAATGGGCTCAGCCCAGAAAAGCTCAATATGGATGAAGCATATGGGCTAACATTGCAACGGGCTGTGCCTTTGTCTGTGTACTCTAGGCCCAGGCTCTTGCCACATGTGTATGCAGCCTCACATTGATATTGAAGTTAGTATTTAGGATTTCGCTCTCTTATTAAGTTGTCCCTTCTTCCTATATTATTGACGAAGATCTTCCTAGTAATAATAATAATAAAAGGAAAGATTGGTGTTGAAATGCATTAGGGGCGTTTGTTACGGGTAATGAAAAAACATTCTTGGATAAGGAATATTATGATAGGAATGTTATGTCGGGGTATTATTAAGAAATGTGTTTGGTTAATAAATTTAATTCAACGGAATCTTTTTGTATATTCTTGGAAATAATTATAACATATGTTTGGGTGGAAATGTATATTCTCGGGAATGGATAATAAAATTACTAAATCACCCTTATTATATATTATTTAAATATTTTTAATGTAATTATTAAAAATGGAATAAAAATATAAATAAAATGATTATTACATTTATAGTATGAAATAAATGTTTTTTATAGAGATTATTTATAAAAAAATTATATTTTCTCATATAAATTCAAAGTCAAACTATATTGATTAATATCGCACTAATATTATATGGATGAAATTACTGAATGATATGTATGCTTTAAATATTAAAAGTTTCCAATACTACCAGAAACGTAAAAATGTTATTTAATTTTTATTTAAAATAGTTTACTAAATTCTTAAAAACTTTAAAACATTAATATGTTTTTATAAATTAACTCAACATTGTAGACCCAGTGACCCACAATGTATAATATTAACTCAAAATTGGAGACCCATGATCTTTATTAACTGGAAATTGCAATAGCAAAGACAAAGCAAATAGAAGGGCAAAATGAAATTTAGTTGTACAAAATTACATACCCACTATCTCACTTTCATTGAGAATCTTTCATACCCACCCTCAATGATGAGAATGAAGTATTGCGGTAACGTGTGAAAATAATTTACCCGAAAATATTTCACACATGAGTATATATTTTTGTAATCTTGTACCAAACATGGGAAATGTTACGATTAAGTTGGTTTCAAGTGTATTATTCCAAATTTGTATGTGTATAAGCTTTTTTTACTTATGATGACTATGGGAACAAAGAGAAGCAAGATGAAAGAAAAACAACTAGATGTGGAAAAATACGGTGATATTTGTTTCAAATTATTGACATTTATTATCGAAAACCCCATAATAAAAATATTGTTTTAGGATATGTTTTTTTTAGGTTGATCGTAATGGTGGGATAAATCTCATATCGAACGATGTGGTAAATGAAGAGGGTGATAAAAAAAAATTAAAATATGTGTCCGCATTGCCTATAATGGTGAACGAATAGTTATGTTAGAACTATATATTGATCCAATGTCTTTGTTAATTTTTTTATAATTTAAAGAGGAAGACACTATTTGTTTGAATATGCACCAACACGAGGAAAAAACTCATATTTGTATTTATTTTTCTTATTCATTTGTTGGGGAGCATTGCGAAGCGTAGTTCAAATATTGTCTTTGAATAGTAAAGTATATGTGTTGAAACAATTTTCACGTGTTTATTATCTGATCGTTTATTTAGACAACGATCGTGGTTTTTATCTGATTTATAAGTTTTTGAAGTTATATTTTTGTGTTGTGATTGTGTCGTTGTTTTAATATCTCTATGGTTTCCCAGTAATAGTATCAGAGCCAATGATTTAACAATGATGACGACTTGTGGAGCTTTTGCGGAGGTGATACATTCAAGATTAGATAAGGTGGACATGTAATTGTCTAGGTGGCACACAAACATATGTCAAAAGTGATGTCATGTGCGTGGTGAAAGCACATGAGCATTGGTGATAACACACATACATTTGTTAGCATTAATGCATTGTGTGTGGTAAAGTTACTTATGTTGATAGCTCAAGAACTTCCCAAGAAAACCAACATGGAAGCTGCGCCATAGTTTTTCGAGCAGATTTCGACGTGAAGAAATTTTTGGGATGATTTAAATTAAGTGAAGTTTTATTTTCAATGTAGATAATGAAAGTTATGACTTTCAATGTAGACAATGAGGCAAAATATGCATCTTTTACGATAAAGATGAAGATTGTTGAGGTTGATTATAACAGTGGAACAAGATTCACATCACCCATTATGGTAGAAGAAGTAAGAGGTTAAGGAAACTCTTTGAGAAGTTCTGCACAATGGTAAGTGAAGAGGGAGTTCAGAGCTATATACTGACTTAAGCCCTACTAACGCCAATAAACACTTTAAGCTAATATTTGTGCTTTCTCAACGATCATGATTTTTCTCCAATTTAGATTTTTCCACGTTACATTATTGTACTATGACTGCGTTTCTGTTTTAATTTCTTCACGGTGTGGCGCCTTTTTTCCCACAATTGTAATGGTATATTTAAAAATTATTTTTGGTTAATATTTAAGATTTCTCAAAATATTTTAAAAATTATTAAAAATAATGAAAATATTAAACTTTAGGTAATTAAATGAAACTTTTTGCCTAAAATAATCCATTACTCTCTTAAAACAAGAATATATAAGTATTATTAGAAATCTCACATTAATTAAATATATGTGTTCGAAGAATCACATTAAACAAATTTAGTCCTTTTAAAAGGTACGGTAACTCTTGTTTCTAAGTTAATTTTTGGGGATTAGACCTCCCAAATAAGAATGTGCAATTTTTTTTATAAAAAGTACACTATATTTTAGAATCAAAATTTTAATTTTTCTAACGGATATAAAATTATTCCCATAAAAAATTTTTCCATGACTAACGAGACAAACACTTCCGTGGAGATGTTTTCTGTATCTCTTTGTTCGCAACATCACAAACTTGTGTGTACTTTCCAATAGTAAACAAACACGTGTCACTAAAACTCTTCATGAAGACCTCAGCCACACAAATCATATACCAACGTGGATAATCCCATACCAGCCACACATAATACATCAATTGACGAAACCACCCTTACACACTTCTTTCATAAATTGTAGTATTATATAATTATATCTAATTTTTAAAAATCATCATCGTGAAATTCATAATATTATAGTCGATGAAAAAGAAGAAAAAAAGAGAACCTAATAAATTAAACACTAACTTCCAGCACTATTACAATGTTATTAAAAATTAGCAAATGTGTAGCATAATTAATAGATAATTTGACTCTTTAAACACATAGCCCAATGTTCGATTCTTGGACGATCGTGTAAATAAAAATTTCTTGGAACATATATAATATTTTAATATAATTTGAGAGTCTCGTGTCGTCAAAGTCCCTTACATAATACATAAAAAAAATGGCAAATCTTTTAGTCTAAATATAAACGGAGGTTATAATAGTAATTTTATCACAATCTCTTCTTCCTTCCACCTGGTTTGTACGTAAAACAGGAAACAGTTTAGTCTGTTAACCAGAAATGAAGGTGCTCTCACAGCTTCCTCCTCAATCTTCTTCTTCTTCCCACAACTTCACTCTCTTCACTCAGACAAAGAACTTCAAGTTCACACTCAAAGTACCCATTTTGCCCTTTCACTCCTCCTCTTCCCATCTCACCGCACCTGCACCATGTTGCTCAGTGAGGGACTCATCGACCACCACGGTGCTGGACAAAAATGCCCTTCCCTCCGAACAGAGTTCCCGCAATGAAGCTCCGCCAAAAGACTCGAACTTTGAGGGAGGGCTCGTAGTTCGCCGGCCGGTGATGGAGTTCTCCGGCAAAGATTCAGATGAGGAGGAGCAAGTGAAGGAGGCAGATGGAGATGAAGATGACCTGAAGGGTTCTCCGATCGATGCCGGGCTCATGAGATTCGCGAAGAAGATGCCGATTTTTGAACCGAAGAGGGTCGAATCGGAATTCAAGGAGAAACCCCTCACTGTGAATTTGGACTTGGCGTTGTACAGGGCGAAGGTTTTGACTAGAAAGTTTCGGTTTGAAGAAGCAGTTGAAATTCTTCAGAAGGTGTGGTGTGGTGTCTGATCATTTTCGTTATTGTTTGTTATTTCAGGTTTCTTAGTTTGTTTTCTGAACTAGGCTAAATTTGGGGTGTGTTTCTGATTATGGGTTTGTTCTTGTCTTATTTTTTAAATGTGAATTGAAGTGTATAAGCTATTGGCCAGAAGATGGTCGAGCTTATGTGGCACTTGGGAAGATTTTGAGCAAGCAATCCAAAACAGGTCAAGCCAGAGAGATATACGAGCAGGGTTGCCAAGCTACTCAGGGTGAAAATGCTTACATTTGGCAGGTTAGTGTTCAATTGTGCTCTTGCATGTGATGATCACTCATCACATTCTTAAGCTTATTGATAAGAAAGGAGCGAGTGCCTTAAAGGCTGTGAGTTCAGAACTAGATACAAGTTTTGCGGTGCTTGCAAGTTGCAATTCTCATGCAATAATTCACATGTCATATAAATGGAATGGGATCTGGATGTAGGTAGTTTTCTTATATAGTAATAGTTCTTACTTAGCTACACCATCATGATGAGCAAGAAGCTGTGAAGATTAGCCATGAGCAATGTCCTTCCCAAGCTCGGCGATTAAATCACCAAGCACATGACCCTGGAATAGAGTTGGAGTGAACAAGCCTGCTTTTGTTTCCTTCTCCTTTCTATAGGTCTTATATTTGTCATTCGGATTACTAGAAGTTATTTCATCGCTTCTTTATTTGTGTAATATTACTGAATGGTGTCATGATTAGTTGATTTAATTTGGGTGTTACGATTCCCATAACTCATAAGTCATGATTTTCCGTTAGCTCTATCATAACTCATCCTGAGCCGGAGTTTCTTAGGCGATAGCTTGGTAGATACAAGTAGGATCTGGTCATTCCATCCATAGTGAATCATTCCCAGGATCACTATTTTCTCCTCTCCGACGATGTGATTTATGTAGACTGCTAGCTGCTATGAATACCTTTGATGTGCAACAGTACAGATGTATTTCTGAAAGCTCTTCTCAAATTACACTTTAGACAATGACTCATCGTCAATGGGTCAATTGTTGAAGATCTGAGTGATGTACGTTACCTCTGATATTATCTTTACTTAGCAGACCTATTAAGCTTTTTATTCAGGTGATAATAAACGTCAGATCATAATCGTTCATCTTCATGTATTGAAACTGGATAACTGTTAGGTCCCATCTATGAGTCTTCCCTGCTTCATCTAATTTAAAATTACTGTTTAGCTTAGACATGACTATAATTTACATGGCCTGGCATGCCTAAAGCCTTTGCGGCTTCTACTAGCTAGACCTGGCATGGAGAATGTTTCATCTGTTAACATTAGGAGTAAAAGTGATTGCTTCCAATGCTTTGATACATTGAATTTGGACATACATTCTGCTGAAGTTAACAACTGCAAGTTCTCTTTGAGCAGTGCTGGGCTGTTCTTGAAAAGAAAATGGGAAATATCAGGAAAGCAAGAGAGCTTTTTGATGCTGCCACGGTCGCTGATAAGAGGCACGTTGCAGCTTGGCATGGATGGGCAGTTCTAGAGTTAAAACAGGGAAACATACAGAAGGCAAGGAATTTGCTTGCCAAAGGTCTTAAATATTGTGGACAGAATGAGTACATATACCAAACACTTGCATTGCTTGAAGTTAGGGCAAATAGATATCAGCAGGCTCGTTATTTGTTCAGTCAGGCCACTAAGTGTAATCCCAACAGTTGTGCTAGTTGGCTTGTAAGTCATGATCATCTGAGGGATATTATTTCTGAATTAAACTTATATGTTATGCATATTATCTTATCAATTCGTATTTATTCTTTCTGATATAGGCTTGGGCACAAATGGAAGTGGGACAGGAAAACTATCGTGCTGCTAGGCAATTATTTGAGGTTATATCTCATATTGCCAATTCTATCATATTTTCTTTCTGATTCCTTTGCTCGTTCAAACTTGGCAGACTATACAGTTAGGTTGTTTTCCTTTTTCATTTGCTTTTATTAATTTCTCTCAATGCATGACATATGCTTCTTTTTATTCTTTGTGATTAATAGAAAGCAGTGCAGGCAAGTCCTAAAAATAGGTTTGCTTGGCACGTATGGGGCATTTTTGAAGCTAGTGTGGGCAACATTGACAAGGGAAGAAAACTTCTAAAGATAGGCCATGCGCTGAATCCAAGGGACCCCGTTCTCCTTCAGTCTCTTGCATTATTGGAATACAATCACTCAAGTCCAAACCTTGCTCGGGTTTTGTTCAGGAGAGCATCTGAATTAGATCCAAAGCATCAACCTGTTTGGTTTGTAAGAAGTCTACTCACTTGGATTCTATCTGAATCAAGCATCATTACCAAATTTCTACTCCTTATATGATCTGTTTTGAAGTAAGCTTGACATGGTGAATGATTTGCGTATTTCTGCGCCTACTTCACACCATTCAAGTTGTATCCTGATTTTCTCTCATATTCCTCATCTAGGTATAAATACATGTCATAAATAAAAATCAAATAGAAATGTTATCATTTTAAAAATCAAATTATTTTGAAACATTATTTATGTCTCATCTAGGTATAATTTTTATTTATTCCTCTTTTATATTTTAAAACATTATGTTCTGTGCATCATTACTTTTTTTAAGCATTGCATAATTTTGATTTGCATAATTTTATGGAGAAGAGAGTGACTAATCATTGATTTGGGGATGTGCAGGCTTGGGGTTGGATGGAATGGAAGGAAGGGAATTTGAATACAGCTAGAGAACTATACCAGAAAGCCTTATCGATTAATTCAAACAGTGAAAGTGCCGCGAGGTGTCTCCAGGTAACAGGCTTGCATATGATAAATATTGTGACTACTTGATCCTTTAGACAATATTAACAACTTTCTCCCAATGCAGGCTTGGGGTGTTCTGGAGCAGAGGGCTGGCAATCTTTCAGCTGCCCGTAGATTATTTAGATCCTCATTGAATATAAATTCTCAGAGTTATGTGACATGGATGACATGGGCTTCACTGGAGGAAGATCAAGGAAATTCTGTGCGTGCTGAAGAGATTCGTAACCTTTATTTCCAGCAGGTAACTGTCATAACTGCGGTGTTTATCAATTCATAATCATAAGGTATGACTTTAGAGGCTTGATTTTTCTCTGAACTTTGATACCACTAATTAGTGCATGTTTGTTAATTCTTCTACGATTGATTCTAAAGCTAAAATCAATTCTACGAAGAAGCTTTTGTGAATTGAGTATGGGAAAAGAGAAACTGGTCCAAACATGCTGTTACTGGCGCTGCTAATATTTGAAATGTTATTTGTTGAATGCAACAGCGCACTGAAGTTGTGGATGATGCTTCATGGGTTATGGGATTCTTAGATATTCTAGACCCTGCCATTGACAGTTTGAAGAGACTCCTGAAGCTGGACTCAAATGCTTATAGCATGCCGCTTGAATCTTTGAGAAACATCACCGGAACATATAGAAACAAGGTTGATTTTTCTAGTGGAAGCAACGATGATGACGATGAGGACAGTGAAAGTGACTTTGATTTGGATGCTTTCATTATGAAAAGATTGTCTTTTGATTCGTCCAATCTGGAAGTTCAGTTGGGAACACCAAAAATGCCTTCTGTGAAAAGAAATTCGTCTCCAAGAAGGATATGGAAGAAGGATATGGCCATCAAGTAATAGAATTGCCAAAGTGTAAGTTCAAAATATAGGTAATGTGGTTAAGGGTTGGGCCTTGTGCAGTACAAATTGGTGTCTTGTCAAATTAAATTTGATAGTATGACCATAGCACAAGAGATGTCTTGCCTTGTGTTGAAAACATAGCTCTACAAGAAAATTTTAATGAAAAACAAAAACTATACTACGAGTAATGATTGACAGTACTAGCATGTCTTCAAGGGGCGGCAAAGTGAACTTGTCTCCAAGAAGTTAGAAAAAATGCATCTACATTATCAACAAAGATTATAATGTATTTAAATCAAATCAATTTTGGAGGTACCTTAACTTCTTATTTTTTGACGGAAAAGGAAGATTTCATTAAAAGGTATTCGGAAGAATATCCGAAACAATACAAGATTCAATACAAGGTGGAATGCTATTAAACCAAGACTCATTCTCATGCAACAGAGAGTATTTAGCCAGGCAATGCGCAACATTGTTCGCTTCTCTGTTGATGTGTCATGTGATGTGGGCAATGCTAATGGAGGTGAACTGAGAAATAAGGTTCTGAATTTCCTTGATAACTAGACCCAGATAAGTGTTATTTGTAGATGAATTCAACAGCAGTTGAATCACTTTCTCACAGTCTGATTACATGGAGAGAATTAATCTGTAGAGGCGTGCGCATTCCTTCCATAATACCCCAGGCTTCAGCCACCAAAACATCTTGCTGAATCTGCAATCTCCTTGACACCGCTGCAGAGACATTACCCTCTTCATCCCTTAGAGCAGCACCAACTCCCCACTTATCCTCATTACACGCAGCATCTGAGTTGATTTTAACAGTTCCAGCTTGAGGCCCCTCAAACCTTGGAATAGTCCAAGGCCTCCTACTTACGCACACATTCATCTTTATAATAGTTATCTACCCACCACCTCTGAGTTCTCTTCCACCCTAAGTGATTTTGTTATCTAAATAACTAGGTTTTTTCTGATGAAAAAGCTGAGGATATAATCATAATAAAAACTGATATGTAGAATACAAATCATAGCATGTTTAATAATCTCTAGACAAATAATTAAATCATAATATTTGCGTGTATGTGATACGAGAGAAGAATTTATGTTTTGTGTTTTTGAAAGAGTCCTAATACGTGTGAGAAAAACTATTCTTTCTACCGATGAGCTTGTAGAGTGTCTATATTAACTGTCTAATGGGGAGACAAGTTTATAACTCATCTGATGAGAGTAGAGATGTCTCACTGGGCATAAATAAATATCCCAACTCATCATGAGTTACTTACAAAAAAAATCCAATAGTAATTCCATCAATTGAGTAAACGCTATAATTAATAATTAATTTCTATAATTGATATATGAATAACTATAAAAACATATTTTCTAATTAATTAATAAATTGTAATCCACATAATATAATGAAATAATCTTCCATTTTCTCCTTTTTAGTTTGGCTTTTCTCTCATTTTCTATGACCACCATCGGTTTTCTCAACCCTGCCTTCACCCCGATCATCTCCGCCGCTACGCCATGACGCCTCCGTCGTTGCCACTGCCTCCGCTTCTGCCTCAGTCAATAGCCACTAACATCTTCGACACTGCCACCACCCATGCCACCTCTACCGCCTCCGTTGGTGGCGCTTCCACCGCCATGTCCGTCCCATTGCCGCCTCCATCCCCTCCTCAACTCTCATTTGCTACTTGTTTGGGGTATACAGAAGTCATCCTCTTCTTTACATGTTCTCATTGTTGCCGGATTGACCCATTTCATTGGTGCTGAAGCCGTGACATTAGCTTCCCAGATAGTTGTGCAAATTGCAACTCCGGTAGAGCCGGATGAGTTGTTAAAATTGGAGCGCGAATTAAAATAAAAAAAACTCTCTCCTCTCAGAAGTTTATTAGTTTCTATGTTGAATACTGGGGCTTGCGTGTGACGTTTATGATTTTTGCTTCATGTATTAGCTAGATGTATCAGCTTTAGTGAGCATGTCTCTTCCTAATTTTCCTAACTATTTGCGCTCTTTGAAATTCTAGTCACACATAACGTTGGAGTGATTTTATCAATAGTTATAACTTAAGGATTTAGATAAGTAGATTACAATTGTATAAACAGTTTCAGCAGAGAAATATTACACATAAGAGACAGCCAAATAGAAGAACAAATCTTCAATCTTATTACACTCTTGTTTAGCTAAAGGCTGAAATTTTTGGCTCTGGAACATATGGTTTAACCCGAAAAGGAATCACCTTTACATCAAATGAAATTCATGATATCTAACTTTAACTATGTCCAACAAATTAACCAGCAAACTCAACGGTAAACAAACATACAAGCTAATATGCACTAAATGTATAGAAAGAATTAATGATGCGTACTCAAGTATGCAGAAATCGTTCTTGGTGCATCTGATGCCTTGACGTGTACGATACCACTATGTAAATATTGTCATTTCTGCATGTTGGAGGATACCCTGAACTGAATCTACTTCATTGGCAGCTTTATATGTATGTTTTTATACTTTGTTTTATGCAAGAGGTGAGCATTTTGCAAATTCCAAAGTATGAATTGGCTTCGCGCGTAGCACTAAAATGATTAAGCTAAGCCAAATATTATGGACCTTTCATGTGAGTTTTATTTTGAGAAGAGATTTGAAAAGAAGATATTATAGATGTTTGGTTTAGTTTTTATTTTTTTTGAATTAATTATGACATTAGAAACTATGCAAATAATTCGCATGTAAGAATTTGCGGCATGAAAGGGGATCTTGTGAAGAGAGCTTTGCATCTATTCGTCGTCCCTCATTGCTTTGTCGCTAAAATCAAGCCTCCCTACACACTCAATTCAACCCTCACACACCACCATCGTGGGTACAGTCGGTGCTGCCGTCGCAATCGCAAACTAACATAGATTTGTACGGTTGGAGAATATTTCGACCAGTAATTTATTGAGGAGCGTGATGGCGGTGAAGTGAAGCTCGTCGGAGAAAGAGATGGCAGGGAGGTGAATACGCTCGAGGATGTACCGGAGATTCAAAGTTCGAAAAAAAAGGAATGAATGCCTAACATGCTAACGGCGGGTTGGCTCCCATGATTAACTGGGGTCATTCAATCCCGTGTCCACATGGACCAATAAGATTGTGTCATTTATTTTATTTATTTTTACATTATTTTTTAATTTTAATTATGGGACAATCTTATTGGTCCATGTGAATATGGGGTTAAATGACCCCAATTAATCATGGGGTCATTTAGCCAACCCCTATAACCAGTCATATCATATGGTGCAAAATTATATCACTTTCTTTGTTGGTGCACATTAGGCGCACCCTTAATTAAGAGTCATTTTAGTAAAAAAGAAGTGATTTAAAGAGTTTTAACTGCGATTTTTTCCATACACATAACTCAAATTTGTAACATTTCTTAGCAAGAATCAAACATTTATCACTTGAATCAACCATAATAAATTACTTATAAATAAATTAACGGAAAATGAAAGGAAGAGGAAATGATCCTTGAAACGGGGAACTAGGTATTGGCTGTTATAAGTTCCACTATTACTGGAGGAACTAGATATCTATCTGGAATTTTGTCTTGCACTGTGAGGAAAGCATGGGTGTTCCCACAATGATTCGTGAATGTGTAGTTGAAAGAACAGAAAGACATGAGATGTTAATCATAAATGTACTTCCATTCAGCTTTAGAGAATAGAGATAACAATTTCATGTCAATGACACAATGATTCTCAATTTATACTAATCGAGATCATGATGCTAGAAGGAAATTTAAATCAAGCAATTAACTAGGTGTTCGATTCTAAAGTCTAAGGAAAGAAACTAGCTAGCCGTGGGTGTTAAATACCTAAAATTCTCTAGGGTCAACAAACACATTACCGAGCTGTCTCTTCATCATCAGTGATTCATCATTTTCATCATTGTGGCTTGAAAGCCTTTTTGTGTACCAAACATCATCGATACACGACATAGATGCTGTTTGTGGGACGTGGTTTACAAGTGGATCCCCTAACCCTAACTCAGTGATAACCACTCTACAATCCTTCATTTTTTCTCCCAATCTTGATGTGAACCTCCATATGGCTTCCATAAGCTCCCCAAGGTTCTCTCCCTCTCCATGGAGTCCATAGAGGAAGAGAAACCCAAAAGGCCTACAAAGTGAGTCACTCACCAACATTCTCAAACAAGGGAAAATCTTGTCCCTTGCATGATTTAAGAGAAACCTAAGTGGCTGAGACTTGAGTTGAAGCTTGTAAGCTTCACAAGTGTTCCACATGCTAAAAACAATCCATGAGCTTTTTTTGGTTTCATTGGCAATAATGTCTTCATTCTCTAACTTCCTTTCCAAGTTGAGCCAGCCTTCATTTTTGTAATAACTCACCCAAGTTCCAAGGGTGAGCTTCTCCTTCAAAATAAGGTCCATGTCTAGTGGATACAACTCTTTGGTCCTCAAGATTCTTCTGTACAAGGAAATTGCCTGGTCTATGTTTAGCTTCTCTACTTTGATGTCATTATTGGAAATGTGATACTTTGAAGGTAAACTAATGGGGTGGACAAATATAACAAGTGAGCTGAGGTGATGATAGTTGCATTTGTTGGTGAATAGGTTTTGTGAGGCTTCATTGTTCTTTTCAGTGGCTAGAAATGTGTGCTCAGCCCCATTTCTCAGCATCCATTCTTCAACTGAGTTCATAAGTTTCAGTCCAACCCCTTTTCTCCTGCATATGAGTAAATTTTATGTGATGTGTATATCCTTTCACTACACTTACTATTGCAATCTCTTGCTTCATAACAATTTCACTAACATATCCGGATTTTTAAATATTAAGCAGACACACCTCACATACATTAATTTTTCACTGTATCTTTTATTTATATCAAATCACATCATATATTATATTTATTATTTTTTTCTCATCTTTTCCTTTTTCTTTTTGGCTGGGTGTAGAGACACTTTTCCTAAATTAAAGAAAATGGGTATTTACTATTTAATACTAATCACCTGTGTGTAGGAGAGACCCTAAGGCCAAGTATGCAACCCATCTTCAGGAGTGATCCAGAAGTAGTCTGCACATGCACACTCTTAATGCATCCTCCAACTACTCCAACAAGCTCTCCACTTTCAACCAGCTCAGCCACCTATAGGCCATTATGATGCATATGATTAGTATAAACTAGGTATATGTTAGGATTCTCTTCCAACCCTAACAGTATAGAAGCTATTTTTTATGATATCTTGAGAAAAAATGTCTTGAAAATATATAAAGCTTTCATAGAAGAAGGTAGAATCATAAAAGCAAAGACATTGAGGAAGGAACACATATATATTAACTTCACCCCAAATTTACATTTGGGATTTGAAAAGATATAATTAATTGTGTGAGGGAGACAAAGGAAAGACATATTAGTTACATACCAACATAACATGAAGGGGGTAGAACCTAATCCTAGATAAAGGGTCTCCCATCATGTTGGTGAAAATGGAGACCCCTTGTTGAGTACTCCCAATCTCACAGTCCCTTTCAAGCTTCCCCACCACTTTAACATCTCTATTTTCATCAAACTCTCTTATAAGAACCTTGCTCTCCATCCCCATAGTCTAAAAGAAGCAAGTGATGTACTAGATATAAGGTTTGTGGGAACAGGGAAAGTGATTGGGCTCTCTCCTCAACCAACTCATGTTTGCATCCATATATATATGGTTAAAATTTAAAAATGATTGGTTGTTAGTTTTACTCTTCTTCACAATGTCCTATGATATTGTGTATTCCCTATCAAATATATATCGTTAGTTGCTATTTTACAACACAAAAATAGATGCGTCCGTTGAAAGTAGCATAATACATGTTAGTTTTTATATTAGTAAAGGCTGACATTGTTTATCGGAAACAAAATATAGTCGTACCACAATTCATCTTACACTTTTTTGAGAGAAATAGAAATACGATACATAAATAAGAATGTAATAGATGAAATGATAAAAAAGATAAAATATATACGAAGTGAAAATGAGTAAAAAATGACATAAATTAGTAAAAAATGAGTGTAAATATATCAAAATTGTTCTTAATCCTCGTCATTGGGACGCTAAGAGGTGTACTATCTACATAGGTTGCACCTTGCACCACCAAGTTGAAGCAGTAGCTTCCAAAATGATCCAGTGAATATTTGTAATGATTCTCATAGCTTTGTTCAAGCTTTGTCACTTAAAAAATAAGTACGTAGGCATTGAAAAAACACACGTAAATTGTCCTTTCCGATGCTCCTATCGAAATCTAGCCAGTTTGGATATCACCAAAATGGAGTCGGCATGGTTTAAAACCCAGTTAGTATGCTTTCACTTGTGTTTCTCTTTCGACGAGTAAAATTTAATTTGGTAGTATAACAGATTTGAGCCCGCAATTAATATATATGCTAATTGATTACACAAGTGCGACCAATCATACAAGAGAGTGTTTTGTCGAGTAGGGAATGCTCATGAATTCCGCAGCGGTGCTTTGTGTTTTGGGATTGCTCCTCCGTCACCGGGATGCGTCGAGAGTGAAACCTGCAAAAACACTCTGAAGCTCAAGTTAAAATGTGAGTGAGAAGTGGGAGAAATGATATGAAGTGTGTGTACCTAGCTTGTTCTTTGCCTTTTATAAGGTTCAACTCGTGGGGTACGAGGTATGGTCGGAGGGAAATCCAGGAGCTCGTTGGATTGTATGATGCAGGGAACCTTGCGCCGCTAGTCGAACTGTGTGCATAGGCTTTGCATATGACGTCTTCTCCGAGCACTGTGTCTTCTCCTCAGGAAGAGTGTTATTGACCTTGGGAGAAAGGAGTGTCCTAATGTCGTTAGTGTTAAGTTATGGCAAAAGGTACACAACCTGTTGTGAGATGGAGGACTATAGGCTCACATTGTGGTTTCCAAGTGTTTTGCGCGTGAAGGGATTGTAGTCACTTGGCATCTTCATGGTCGGTAGAGCAGCATGCTCGAAGGATGGTCAATGACCATGTACATGAATAACTCTGCTTGGTCGGTGGCTAACCATGAACCCGAATAACTATACTTGGTTGCACATAGTTGACAAACGACATGTCGTAGTCGTATGGTCGCTGACTAACCATGGACCATCATAACTATGTTTGGCCGGACATGGGCGGCAGACGACTGTGGTAGTTGGATGGTTGGTGGCTGACAATGCACTTAAATACTTATGTCTGGTCGGGCATAGTCGACAGTCAACATGTGGTGGTTGATATGATCGACGGTGACAACAAAATGTCGACCGTTGGAATAAGAGTCCCTCAACTCTAGCATTCGTCATAGGTGATGGTCAAGAGGTATGTTTAAAGCTTGTTTGTTGTAGTTGATCGCCAAAAGAGGAGTCCCTCAATTTTGTTCTTCACCGTAAGTGTCGAGATGGATGTTTAAAGCTCGTATTTCGTAGTTCAAGAAAGTTTATTTAGACTACTTGTGCACCACAACAAATATATATTTGAAGAAAGTTTATTTAGACTAATTTAACTGATATCAATTAAGGACATATCCAAATGAGCTGATTGAACTAGGGCTCTCTTGAGTTCTATGTTTCGAGTTAACTTTTACTTTTTCATTAGCCAAGGGTTTGAATCCTTTTTGGTGGGCAACCCTCCTTAGGGAGATTCTATGACACTCATTTACTAGAGTAAGCCTCTCTTGACTTCCTCAACATTTCGTTGACGTCTTATTCGATGTTTTCCCTCTATTTTACGTGTTGAATACAAATAAAGAAATAGTGGGGTCATGTAGTGAATTGAGTAAATTTCCTTGCTATGATCTAGTGAGCGAGTCTCTGTGTGGCTGAATTGTGCCAAACAATTATTTCTGGTGGTTACCACTTCATTGACGAGGCAAACTAGAGAACCTTAGTTGAAGAAACCACGTGATGAGGTTGTGACTACCGATCAAGGAATATAGTTAAATCACAGTCGATCCTGTATATCTATTCACTCGTTTCTTATCACTTGGCTGTTCCTTTTACGTTTTAGTCATTCAACTAATAATTGCTTTGTCCTTTTGGTGTCGGCTGCAGTGATCCCCATCACAAACTCACTACTTTAGACGTGTAAAAAGCCAAACTGGTGGGAAATATCGAGGAACATCAGGGTATGGCACTGTCAGATTCCTCTTATGGCTTTCAGAACGGACTTCTTCACATTAGCAAGTTAATCAGTGCTTTGAATTAGAGTTGACATAATTTCTTTTGAAAAACTTAACTTAATCACAAAAACTAGCTTAAGAGTCAATATTTACACTACCATTATAAACAGTTGATTAGCCATATTTCTAGTTACTAACCAATTGCAAATGTAGTGTTACACTCAGCGTTCATTCAACCTTCCTCAAGTGACTATATGTGATTTGGTTTTGGCAGATTATTTATATAGTTACGATTCATCATTAAAGTGAGAATTAATATTTTTATGTTGACATCATTACTATTTTCTTAGATGAGTAGGGATTTTTCTATCTGTGCTTTTTGGGATTTATGTTTATAAAAGTGGTGAATTTGAGTGTTTGTCTTACTTGAGGAATGTTCTCGACCATCCATATAGATATCAACTTTTCTGTTTGAAAATAAGAGTTATATGAATAATTTATGAGGAGTGTGTTTGACTATAGTGCATTCTAATGAAGATGCTGTGGAAAACCTGTATGTATTCTTGAAAATACATGGATTAATGTATTATTTCCCGAAGTCTCACAATGTGTTGTCGATTTCTAACAGGTTTCACCAATCACAAACTAGGGCCTGTTGTCACTTCACTTGAATATAAACCCCATTTATAATCCCTGCATGTGTGGTTTAATGTTAGAGTCAATGCAAACATATCATTAACAGAAAAGTTAGAATTTACTGCATTTCAATCTGAACAGGAGACACAAAATTTTGACCCATTTACTTTAACGTGACGTTGAGTTTAACAAGGATTCAAACGGGCCACGATATTTACCGTTGTAGCCTGAAACGTATAATGATATTTTTTTTCTCATTGTGTTTTCGAAAATAGAGGTGGTGTGGGTGGTAGTTGTGGCATTCAGAGTTTGGGCCCCTAAGTACATGTCAGCCCAGCCCATAATTGCCCAACAAAAAAAAATGACCAAGACTTAATAGTGACGGAAAAGAAAGCAGCATTTTTAATTGAAAAAAACCGCGCCAAACGACGCGCCATATTCACAGAAAGTCACAAAATCGTATACCTCGCAATGCAGCAGCAAGAGCAAGGCCTCTCTCATCCCAACCAAACCAAGCTCCTTCGTCTGAAACCCTGTGAGTCGAGAATGGCAGAGGGAGATTCTGCGATGGACGTAGATATTCACCGAGAAGATCAAGAGAAGGAAGAGGAGGAGGAGGAGGATCCGTTCCTCAAGTTCGTGGACTACGCCAGATCCGAGCTACTATCACTGGAAGATGATCCAAACGGAGACGGTTCCGGTGCCGCCGGTGGATATGGTTGGAGCTGGATCGTGTCTCGTATTCTCAAGACTTGCATTGCTTACTCAAGCGGCGTCACTCCTGCGATATTGCTCTCTGAACTCTCTCAGGTACTTCACTCCTGCGATATATAAATCCAATTCAATCTCGTTAGTACATGAACTGTGAAATGCACAAATTAGGGATTTAGAGTCAGTTGCATTCTTCTCCTCTGGAATTAGATAGGTTGATGTACTAGAAGATGATTCCGATTTCACCTCCTTGTTACGCAATCCATGAAATGCAAAAATTAGGGATTCTTAGTTGTTTGCATTCATCTCTTCTGGAATTAGATAGGTTGACCGTTGATCAATGTACACAAACCATGAAATGTTTAAATTAGGGTTTAATAGTCGGTTACGGTCATTTCTTTGGAATTATATAGGTTTTGGTAGAAGTGGACGATTTTTTTTTAGTGTAGGTGTTACTGTGATGCGTTTTTGAGTTCATTTAGGTTTCTACTGTTTGGCTGTTTTCCCTGATATATGATTTTGATTTGAAGGGATGGAGTGAACAGCGTAGGGTTGGCGCTCCGAAGAAGAGGCTCGAAGTAATTAACCATCTTAAGAAGGATCATCGGAGGACAAAGCTTCCAAACACTGTTACCATTGATTCCATATACGAGAAAAATTTCTTGTCTTTGAACAGTGTTCTGGAAACTATTATTATCGATGCATTTGTACTCCCAGGTATCTTGGAAGTAAACTATTCTTTTTTTCTGGTTAGAGTTTATTATGTTGATTGAATGTGAAAAATCATGGCTATCCTTGCATTTGATTTATTTGGATACAACTGAAGGACTATGTATATCTAACGAGAAATGAGAAGCCATTGCACATTGGCATCGCCTAGAGTGACAAAAATCAATAAATACATCAATTGAATGCCTGTCTGACACTATGACCTAGTGCTGAAATACCAACTCTCCAAAGTCTAAGTATGTGATGAAAATAAGTCTAGTGAAAACTTATAGGAATGAACAATGAAGGCATGTGCCAAAGTTATCACTCAACGAAAGTTAGAGCCTGCATTCATCTGTTTTGTTGATTTTCTATTTCATTACGCATTTTTTTGGTAATTAAAAAAGTAAGAGTATGAGGGAGAAGCGAGGTTGGTCCTTTCAAAGAACAACACATGCCACGAACCTTGGCAAAGGTTTACTGTTAAATTATTTACTAATAGGCATCAGTTTTGATATTTTACCCCTTGTTCAGTGTTGTAAAAAGTGATTTGGTTTACTAGAAATCAGTAAAAAAGACCTCGCTCTAAATTGGCTTATTGATTTTTTGATAGAGGACATTGGTGTCCATTGATTCAGGTAACTTATCCCAGTTGATAGGATAAGGCTTGGTTTTGTATCTGTTGCAGATAAAATTTCTATTTCACTTTTGTGGTGATTAATGCTTATCATTGGAAACTTGTTTTTTCTGCAGGGACAAACATCTTCATGCTTACATTGGGTGATTATTGGAGTTCTAACATCATAGATCTCTATCTACACCGCAGGTATATGAAGAATGCAATATTGATCAATTGAGTTCGTAGTTAATTTTGTAATTTGATGATCAAAAGAATAAAATATTTTGCTCTATGCTTGGACTGTCTGACTTGTTTTTCTTTTTGGCCCATTACATGTGGCTTGTTATATTGCTGTTGAAAATATGGAAACATAGAGAATTAGAGATACATAAAATTTAATACTTCTTTTTATACGTGTCTCGGTCTCTGCCTTCTCTATTCAACTAACTTGTGAGTTGGGAGACAATCTAATGGTAATGAAGTATAGGAATGTGTTCTCTATTGGGACTGTTTGTTCTTTCCATTGATAATCAAATCTTTTCTCATGGTAATACTTTTTAAATATACCAATAAGTTCCTTTCTTTAAATACTTGCGCAAAATGCATGTATTGAATCATTTATGTAGCTTATAATTTGAAATCAAAACTTGGCATACTCTTATTTGCAATTTCATTCAACTCATTTAATAGTAAACATTTCATATTTTCTCTAGCAGATACTATGACTTGGCAGACATGCAGAATGGAATTCTGAAGAGAGGGAGGGAGATTTTCCTCACTGGTTGCTACCTTCGAACTGCCACTGAAGGTTCTGGTCATCCACGTCTCTTGCCAACAGAGTATCTTGTGATTATTTTGGATGAGGTAACTGTCAAAGATTTTTATATAAATTTATGGTGCTCAGATTCTGTTATTGTAGTTCTATGTACAAGTAGTTCAAGTTTGGAACAAAGTATCTGCTTCGGAAGACTAGTTGTGACTCACTCTTAGGTTGTAATCCGTGTGCAAGTTAATACTAACTTGTAGCCTTACAAGCTTAATGTCTCAAGATTTGAACAAACCATTTTAATTTCACTTTCAAGTCCAAAATCCGTCAAACAAAATTGGTATCATCTATATGCAATTATTGTCGTAACTTCATAAGACTTTCAAAAGAATAACATCTATAGCAAAAACGTGGCAAGACTATATATTATATGATGTTATACAATCCAAAAGAAAGAAACAACCTCCATCCATATAGTTTCATTATATTGAGTGAACGAGTTCCAGCCATCAATCATTATGAAGCTTACCAAAAATATGAATAACGCCTGTGCAGATCAGCAAACTTTGTGAATCCACTAATCAGCAGCCTACAAATCTGAAGGAAAGGAATGAGATGAGTTACATAACCTTAGTGAAATAGAATAAACAGAGTCAACATGAAGGAAAAAGTTATGACATGAATGTTTAAAATTAGACATTTATAGCATAACGTAGAGAGAAAGTTATAAGCTAATAAGATAACTCATGATTTGTGAAATAAGATCTTAACTTTCCTGAGAATTGCTTGTAAAAATGAATTTTACAATTTCAATTATATTTCACTACCTTATCACGTTATAATTGAATATTAAATTTTAAAAATAAGATAATAAAATAAAATTGGACATTTCTGGAAAACTATACAGATTGTAGTGTATACTAAATAAATTCATAGTAAAACCCTTAAATATTTACTCAAATCCTAAATATTTCAACCCAATAAAAATATAAACTAAAAAAATACCTCATTTTTGGATTGTAGGGATACTTTAGAGCACAGTAAGTAACTTTCATCGGCTTAGCACCCTTCATCCGTAAAGCACTAACTTAACCCCATAATATCACTACAAACTTAACCCGCAAGAATAAAGAGGATGGTTAGGGCTTTAAAGTTTCACTAAAGTCTCAAAAAGTGTGTTTTAGGCTGGGAGAAAATAGAGCCACAATAGGGAAAATTAGAGAATTGGAAACTGAATAGAGGAGGGACGAAGAAGCAGCACACAGAAAATGGAGTGAAGTGCTTCTAATGTATGTGAAGCCTTAAAACCTGGTCTTTTCGTGTTTTTTTCCCCATTTTTTTTTCTTTGTGCTGCACCTAGAACATAGAAGGTAGATTCAGATAGATCAAGTTTTCATGATGATAAGCCTTTTATTTTCTTCACATCTGTAGAATCAGGATGATGATGCAATGCTGTTAGCAGCTCAGTTTTGTTCAGACTCCTTCTCTTCAATTTCTCTTGATGCAGTGAACCAAGGGACTTCTTATTCACTTTGGGCGAGGTAAACACCTTGCAAATTGAGTTATATTGTCTCTTGACGTTGTTGTGATCATATTGAAAGTTTACTGAACAATTGCAACTAAGAAAACTTCATGTAACATTTTGTTGCTTATCTATGTAAGCGTGTCACAGGTCAGAGGTTTAAGTAACTAGTTCATTAATGTTACTGCTCATATGCATTCATCAAAGTGATCCATAATCCTGTCTAGTCATCTTTTTTCCTCTTACAAGTGCGCATGTACTCACTATTTTCTAATGTTGATTGCAGGATTGATAGCATTGAATATGCAGAAATTCAAGGAAGTTATGGGAACTTACAAGGAAAACAGATCACTCTTGCTGAATGTGAAGGTGTCACATTAAAGTTTTTCTTGTGGGGTGAGCAGACTCTCCTTGCCAATCTTTTCAGGTGAATTCTTGCACTTTGTCAAACTACTGAAGCTGAGTTATTCTTTTCTTATATGTGTAACATTCATTTTATTTTTTTGCGGAGGCTCAGTGTGGGATGCATGCTTGCACTGGACAAACCATATGTTAGAAGTTCTGAAGGGTGTACAAGTGAGGAATTTTGTCTTGAATATGGAAGTGCAACACAATTATATTTGGTGCCTTATATTCAAAATGAAGAACAGGTGATTTTTGGATTTAATGAGACATGAGCTAATGTCATTGTCATTTGGAGGAAATATTAAACAGCTCTGTTGATTAGGTTTGCATAACGTTGACACCAAATCGCCATCAGGGTTCAAGGCCCATGAGTTCCTATAATCCCAGTCAGGGTCTCAGGTTTTCTCAAGTGAGCTTGCCCCGTGATTCTCAAGGGGTCATTGATTTCAGTAATTACCCTTTTCGGGTGAGCTTACCCTCTATCTCTCCAAAGAAAAAAAGGCTAGATTTTTCGTACTCTCTGTTCAGGATCCCAATAACTATCTCACATGTTATTTTACTTATGCTAGATATTTATTTATATTTGAATCCTGGCAATAGCTGATGTTTTGATTGTATCAGCTTTAGCTCACAGCCTTTCTTTTTTAATTCGAATCCAACCTGTATAGACATAAGTAGTACAAGCTTGTGTGATTGCATTGCATGCAATATTTTAACTCTTATGTCTATATACAATTTATAGAATGAAAGCTTTGGGTAACTATAGTCGGATTGCTTAATCATACACGTACTTTGCTTACGTAATCACATTGTTATCAGTATCTTAAATCTTAATCACATGCAAATTTAAAATAATACATAAATTGGTCAACATGGAGGTCTTCATCACATACTACTAAGTTGTTTCGTAGATGGGTCTGCTGTTTAAGCAGTACCAATCATGGCTGTACGTGATTTTACTACAGTATCCTGCGTACACTCCTAAATAGTCTATATCTTCTGTCTCTAATGGTTGATCTGTTAACGTTATTACTTGTGTAAAGTTTTGCAGTCATTTGTGGTCAACCTTCGCAACAAGATGACTAGGATCTGCCTCTATGGTGTCATTACAGATATTATCAAAGAAGACAATATCCAAGAATCTGTTTTTTATTTAAGAATCACAGATACTAGCGGAGAAATTTGGGCAAAGCTTCATTTTGCCAGATTTTGGTAATGATTACAATTAATACTAGAATTACTTTCTAGCTATTCTTAAGCAGTATTGGGTAGACAGATGCAGGTTGGAGCAGGCCTAAGCTTGAAAGTTCAAAAGATAAAAACTAACACGAGATGGAAGGAAGAAGAGATAGTAAGAAGCACTGGGGAGGGGATTGGAAATGATTACCATCAGTGTTAAGAAACCATGTAACATGTTTCCCGTTTTATCCTCCCCGATCTTATGCTTTTATAATGTATGGCAGGTCGTTGGGAAGAGTGAGTCTCGGACACACTGTATTCATATCTGGCTTGACATGCACCATGTCTAAGAAACAGAAGCGGTGAGAACATCCAACTTGAAAGTTTAAAACTAATGCACATCACAGACATAAGGAAAAAGATAATTGTGAAAATTTACAATGTAAATTTGAGTTGGTCTTTTCATAATATTTTTATACTTCAAAATGTTGTATAGTACCCCTAGCTGTTAATGGTGTCTGCTCAATCGGTTTTCTCTGCCTTTATAGTTTAATGCATTTTTGGACTCTAATTAAGTATGCACGTAATCATACGATTCTGTTGAATGTTTTTGACTTGACAGTTTGGAAGTATCATGGTTTGAGAATGGTATTGGGGCTTCATTCATCAATCTCAGCTGCTTACCAGCATTGATCAATTCATCTTGCCTTCACAAGCTATCGCAACTCGCTGATATTTCTAACCAGGCTAGCTATGCGCAAGTAAGAGTTATGTTTTGGTATTACATAAATACCTATTTCTTTATTTGTTTCTTATGTGTACACTAGCCAATGTAAAACTAGCCGATTTTTTCAATATAAGATCAAACACTACTATGTCGTACACTCATCCAAAAGGACCCTTTGACTCCTTACAGCTCAGAAGCCAATAAATTTATCTATAAACTGATAATTTCTCTTCCTTGATGTTGTTGAAGGTATGTCGAGTGTGGCTTGATCCGATTGAGTATTATGACGTTAATACAAGATTTGCACATTCTCTCTGTGGTCACTTTGTCAAAGAGATTCCCGATGGAACTGTGAAATGCAGCTTCTGTCATATAATTTCTGATGCAGAGGTAGTGCGGACTTTCCATTTGAAAATTACTCTTGCGGATAAGAGTGCAAAAGTTTTAGCATGGTGTACTGGTCAAACTGCTATGGATTTGTTGCAGATATCTCCTCAGGAGTTCCATGACCTTCCGGAGGTAGTATTTTTAACTCATATCTGTTGTTTCTTAGAAGCAAATTTATGTTCATATGGTCATATTTTGTATGGAGAGAACCTGCTTGCACTAATATAAAAACAAGTTTTTTTTTGGTCGATATAACAAGTAAAAACATTTTTGGAGGGGGAAGGCGAGAGCACCCACTTTTGTGGTGGACACGTAAGTCCAAAGGTCTGATAACTGTTTGGTTTCTATTTTAGTTTTAGTTATAAAAATGCTCTTTTTATTTTATTTTATTTTATTTCTTAGTTTTCAAAATTTACAATTGAAATAATGAAAAGCTCATTTTTTTCAGTTAAATTTTGAAAAAAATGGTGATATAGGAAAATTTTGTAATAAAATTAGAAAATAAAAACTGAAAGTAAACATCGGAAGTAAACAGGTCTTGGACTCTTTTTTTTTCATTTATTTTTTTTAACTAATAGTTATTCATCATAATTTAGGAGCATATTAAAATAATTATTAGATTTTTGCTCCTTTAGCAAGTTACATAATTAGTATGATTATTTTTTAAGAAATTTTAATTAAAAATATTGTCCCTTAAAAACACAAATTAATGCTCTTAATCTATTTTTATATACTTAATTCAACTTTTTATTTTTAAGACTGGATAATTTTAGCATAATTTTTCTTATAAAGTATAAACCATGTCACATTTTTCCAACAGAGTTGTCCCTACATAGTGACATATTTCAAAACTTTTACATTAATTCAAATTAAATGAATATGTTCTCTTTAATTAGTATTGTACTAAAACACTTCTGTTCCTTAACTTCTTTGATTGAATTCATGTTTTTAATTAAATACGTTTTATATTTGATGAAAGTGTCTTGTTAGTTAGTGAACTGAACACCACACCCTTCCCTAGCTTTCATTGGCATTCCTTTCTGGGCAGTTTACTTTTAACTTAAATTATGATTATTTGTTACATTTTGAAACAAAATACATAATAAAATGCAGTTAGCGACTACAAGTGTGAACATGACATTAATCTATAAATGTATGCATAAATGTGCATACAGATTATTTCCTCTTTTGGTAAAATGTATGTAGTTTCTATAATAGTTTGTCTATATAGCATAATTGAAGAGGTGGCAACGCATTGTACTCAGATATGAATGCTTGTAAGAAATTGCAAATTCTGTTTAAACAATGCCCAAGTAACATAAATTTAAAAAACACTTTGTTAGTTTGGCAATAACACATCATTTTGTTTCAGGAAGAACAATTAATGTATCCTTCGTCGTTAGAAAATGAGAGGTTTATGGTTGCATTGGTAAATTGTAAGCAGCGGGATGGCATGGTGATAGATGAGCTCTTGCCAGATGATTCAACTTCCTGGGAAATCACCCGTGCCTCCAAGTGTGAATGATTGATTAATTGTTAGATACACTTGGAAGGGTGTACTTTAGTTTTGTATAAATAAACAAGGGTTGCACAGGGATTGCCATGAAACTTAAATAGCATTAAATGTCAAGGTATTTCAGTTGGTGACTGGTGAAGCGTCGATTATCTTCCATTTTGGGACAGCCTGAGAGTATAAAAGGAGGAAATACCAAATGTGCTATGTCGAAAGGAATGAAGAAAGGATCGATAAGCCACTCAGTGACGACTCCAGGGTTTATTTTATCCTTCCCATTTGATGTAATGGAAGGTATGTGAACTGAATATTACTAAAGTTGAGTGACAAGTAGTCTCCAAATTTTGAATATAACATTGTACCCTGCTAATTATGTAATTATGTTGGATTGTTTTGAAGAGCTTGTTTGGTAAACACGGATGCTAAATAATTCTCAGTAGGTATATTGAGCACAAAGGTTAAGAGGTAAGATTATGAACCTATAGTTCACCATTTTAATTTTTCACCCAGGTTTTAGATTAATCGTATATTTGTTTTCAGTTGAATGAGGTAAACATTTTACTAACTCATTAAGTTTCCAATTGGAAATAAACACTGATGCCTAAACTTTCACGTTCGATGGTAAAATACATGATTTTCTTTTAGTTGGAAATAAACACAAACGTAGAAAAAATAGAAACTAATCTAGTTTCAGATGTGCTCTCAGCAAGTGAGTTCTTATCATGTTGGTGACGCAAAAGGTGGAACTCATGCAAAGCTTCCTATACCATAAGTTTTATACTGCTAGCTTTGCCAAACCATCCACGGGGGCAATGATTTTAGGGTGAATGTGAGAAAGATATTAACATAAAAGATATTTTCCAAGATAGTAACATCAGTATTCAGTACTCCAATTTAACAGAGAAAGATATTAAAGTGAGTTGAGTTTTATTGCTTCACTAATTAATGTAAGAAATGAATGTTCATAAAATTCTCACAGGATCAGCAACGGCAACTAAATTAGCACAATAAAAGGACAGGGCATATGATACAGAATGACAAAATTGCAGGTGGAGATATGGACAACCAAAAGACCCCAATTATTTGAATATGAACACAACAATATTGACCACTTACCATGTTAACCTGATTCTTAGTCATTTCTACTCTTACTGTTGTCGCTGCTGGCACGGTTTGATATGACAATGTTAACCATTTATTTTAGGATGTTACCTGACCTGACAATTAGTCATTTCTTCTCTTACTGCTGCTGCCAGCAGGGTTCTGCTGCTCAGTAAGCATTTTTAAAACGTCTACTAATGCTCGCAAACGGTCCCATATGCTGATCCCATAAAGTGCTTCAACAAGTGACTCCTGAAATTCAAATCCATTCTCTGCAACAGGATACTGTGGGACAAGCCCATTTAAGTTTCTGCTTGCTGTAGAATAAAAAAATATCACGAAAGGTTTTCCAGACTGACCTGAATAGGCTTAGGTATCTTTGTTTTGACAAATGGCCACCATCGATCTTCAACAACTGCTTTAACAAGACAGCAAGCTCGCAAACCTTCTACACCGCCGAATCGTCCAAATCCACTATGTTTCACACCACCAAATGGCAGGGACTGCAAGTGGAAATAAGAACATTAACTAGGCTTACTTAGTGCATGTCTGGATACAGTGTGGAAAACAGCGGTGAGCCAAACTCACGGTAGATAGAAGCAACTTCCCTAAAGCTTTTGTGATTGTCCACAGTGATTTTGGCTTCACCGTGGTTTTCTACTGTGTATCCAAACGTGCACTTAATTACATTTCCAAGCAGCTTGCGAAAAGAAGCTTCATAAGTCTAGTAGATGAAATTGTAGATTACCCACTTCAATTTCAGATCTCGAGTAAATAATCTCTTAAATTCTGGTCTTAGCAAACTATCCCACCAGAAACTTTTATTTCTCTTTTTGCAAACCAAAGTACCAAACGCTTCCCAGCAGTGAAGCAAAGTCTATGATTTTTTTTTTCACATTCAAACTTCTGGAAATAAAAATAGTTGATTGCAGTTGCTAAATAGTCAACGCTCAAGTGGTCAAAATTAAAACTTGAGGGATAATTTGCTAAAAGTCAAAAGCTAAAGTGGGTAATTTACAATTTAAGCAATCTAATATTATGTTTCTAGTATTCTTAAAACAGGGAAATATCTGAAGTCAGCCTATTTGTAGCATTTGTAAGAGATCAGTAGGGATGACAATTAAACCCGTACCCGCGGGCACCCGCCCGACCCCGACCCGTTTTGACGGGTAAAACCCACTTTGATTGGGTTTGGGTTCAATAATACCCGTGCCCGAACCCGATCGAACCTTCTCGGTACACTTAAAACTAAAAATGTGTCGATATATATATATATATATATATATATATATATATATATTAATATAGTTAGAGTCATATATATATTGTCTTCAATCCATTATCTATAGATAAAAGAGTATTTTTTTAAATGGTTTATCTTATAATTATTTATGCACAACTTTGATTTTAATATATATGACAAGTTTTTTTTTCCTAAACTCTAGGTGCTTCCATGTTAAAAAGTAAAGTGAGTTCGGGTATGGGTTTACCCGAAAGGATTGGGTTTGGGTAAAGCGAAACCCGGACCCGACCCGACGCCATCCCTAGAGATCAGCACTTTCTAAACTAGCAGTCAGATGCGAGACTAATAAAAAGATAAAACATATCATGACTATTAGATCCTTTTGACTTAAATTTAAAATGAATTTACCTGACACATATATGTTGCTGCAAAATCATTAATTGCAGCTACCCCAGAATGTATCTGTGAAGCTATCTCTCTGGCGCGGCTCTGACTGCCTGAGAAAACAGCACAGCCAAGTCCATATTTTGAGTCATTTGCAAGCTTGACAGCCTCCTCATCCGAGCTAAACTTCATTATCGGCATGATTGGTCCAAACGTCTAGATATCATTACATTGTACAGATTATTCTAGTAAGCAGTTGCTGAAGCATACAATATAGAAGGAGAATTTTCAAATGTAAATGCACAATTGCAGTGCATATATAACATGAGATATGTTTACCTAAATTTCAAAAAAATCACAAATGGTTTAAGTCAAGATATGGAAAGTATGGGTATCTAATATCAGTGAAACTAGCAGTTAAACCAGCATTGTTGGTAAGGCAATTGCTACCCAGTACCCCCAAGGCTCTTGTTAGGGATTTAAAAAATGGAAAAATACTAAATGAAAAGTAAACCTTTTTGCGTCCGAATATCCTAAATGTTGTACTTTTCATTAAATCCCTTCTATTTTTAAACTCCTTAACAAGTGCCCTAAAAAAACACATTAATAGAACCCTAATAAGAATAATACTTCAGCACATTTTTATGGCTTACATTGGCTCACACTAGTATAATAATATGGGAGAATCAAATTGTAGGTATGAAAAACAAAAGAGGTGGGAGCAGCTGTAATAAGGAGGTGAAAACTATGCAGATATGAGGTGGTGTGTGTAGGATTATTCTAACAAAAAAATAATGAAAAAAGTGTCTTAAAGTAGAAAATTTCAGTTTCGCTACCTCTTCTTGCATCAATCTCATTGAGTGGTTTACATTCACAATCACAGTAGGGGGGAAATACTGATCAACTGCATCTTCACCTATATGTCCAAAACTTCCACGTGCAACAATTTCAGCTCCTTTGTCCAAAGCATCATTTACAAGGCCTTCAAGTTTTTCAGAATGCTCATGCATGCATAAAGCTCCCATATCAAACTTTCCAACAAGTGGTGGGCCCTGCAAGAAATCAATAACCAAAAATATTATGTAAAATGTGGACTTCTTCATACGCAGTACTTTTAGGATGGAAGTGTACTCTTCAATAATCATTAGCAAATACATAGAACATACACAAATTAATATAAAGCCAGTAATAAGTTGATAAAAACAATATCTCTTAAAAGGTGTATGTAGCATATGTTCCCTTTGGGTACAGAAAGGGGGAAAAAGAGAGAAACAAAAGGCAGACAGAGATGCAACAAAAATAGTAACAAAGCAATGTAAGCTGAATCAATATCAATATCAATATCAATATCAATATCAATATAGGTGTTTATTTCTCATAGTTTTTGAAAATGAACTACAGCATAGGTAAAATACGGTAAATTTCTGAAATAGTGGGACAATAAATGCAAGCACAGTGATTATATGCATCAGAATTCCATCTTGAAAGTTACACAGTAAGATTTATACTATTGAAGTCATAAAAAAACACTTACAACTGTAACAGACTTTATTATTTTGGTAACTTTACTGACAAAAGAGGAATAAATTTCCCTGTGGACATAAAATCGCTCAGCCCCAGCACAGTTCTGCCCACTTGACTGAAGAACAGCCCTCACAGCAATTTGTGCAACCTACATAGCAAAGCTTGTTAAAACTATGATTCTCAAGAATATAGATTCCGTTAAGCTTTAAAGATGACATTTGGCAACCAAATAATCAACAAAAGTTTCAAGCCATGAGGAATTAGAACAGGTGGAAGGGATTCATACATGGTCTACATCAACATCTTCACAAACAATAAAAGCATCTTTTCCACCAAGCTCTAGCGTAACTGGTATAAGTGTCTCAGCAGCATTTCTCATTATCTGCATTGAAAAATGAAGCATATTAGCAGCTGAAGAGCACAAAGACTTCCAATTTCATGGGAATTAGATAGTAGATACCATACCATCATAAAAAGATGGAAGAATATTTGAAAAAGTAGGAGATAATTCTGCTCCATTTCTCTAGTTGGATACCACCATCACTCTAAATGACAGGTTTACTACAACTTTTGGGGCAAAGAGTTTGTGTATTCCCAAGACTTCAATTTTTGTCGGTACAGAATGGGGTTAAGCAGACCCACATTCTACTATGAGTTAATTAAATATTGACTCTTTTGGAGTTCCTTTATCAAAACATATCAAACATTTTTTTTAGAAATCCAAATGATGTTATGAATGTTGTGAATTATGATACGGCTCTGAGGTGAGAGCATACAATGATCTAACTTTGATTGGCCATAGGAATCATACCATCTTACCAACACCAGGAGATCCCACAAATATGACTTTATCTACAGAAGATACCAATGCTTCTCCTGTTTCAGCAAACCTGGAAAGAAAGGTCCAATCAGTGCCATAGGTGAAAAATATGAACATGGAGCAAAATGGTAAAAGGGTAAGACAAAAAAAGGCCCTACCCTGTTATCACCTCAACAAGGTCCTCTGGAGCTCCTATGGCAGCAAGGGCTGATTGGATGATCCGGAAGTAAAAGCATCCAGACCAACTTGCATGTTCTGATATCTGCAATTAGAAGCACATGGTTTACAATCAAATTGAAAAACATAAAAACAACTTTCAGGATGTCTTCGGGTAAAGGATTTTAATGGGGTAGTGCATTTATTGAGGGTTTTAAATGAATTAGGGTAAAATGAAAGGTTCGGAAATCAAAAGAATTTTAAAAAGTACAAGGTAGTTTTACAGGGTAGTTTTTGTTGTGTCATGAGGGGGCATCGAGATCTCTTCACACACCACATTCGACAAACAAAGAAGACCACCGAGAGCCAGACACCACATCTTTACCCGAAACCTTAAGGCACTGGGTTAGTGGGTCTTATCTCTTACATAGTCTTCAACAAGCTGATTCTTAAACAATGTGGGACTCCAAACTCACTCTCGATTTCTCAACAGTTTTTAACACAAAATAGAGGATTTCAAATTCCACCTTATCACAAGGAATTTGAAATTTACTCACCAAACTATCTTCACACAAAAACCTTCATTTTACAGGATTTGTCCAAACAACAAAAATGCTACTAATTTAAATAATCAATTTAATTTCCTGAATTTCAAATTCTTTTATATTTTAAAATAAATCATCCAGACACAGGGTTATAGTAAATGTGAAATACAAACTCACCTTAAATCTTAACCTATTAGGTGGAAGATAAAAAATAATGTTATATCTCTAACTCGAACATGATCCTCACACAATAGCCTTTTGGGGCTTGAATTATGGACAAGGCAGATACTGATTTTCACTTCTGGATTTCAGCTTAATAATGCAGGGTTGGGGTAGCAAGAATCAAACTATTGACCACTTGGTCATAGAGGCTAGTGGATACCACATCAAGTGTCAACTCTTTTAAAAGGTTAAGTTGTTAGCTGGAAGTTCGAGAATAGTTTCACATCTCTATCAGCAAGAGTAGCGAGTAGGTATCACAACTCGCAAGATTCTCAATTTCTAATATAATTTGAAGGGGAATATAACCAAAGTCCAATGAAGCATAAATGTTTGGAATGTGTAAACAATATCACACACCTACAACATGAAGAACTGTACATAGGAAACCAGTATGATATTTTATACCTTAATCACAATCCCATTTCCAGAAAAAACTGCTGCCAGCATAGGATTGAATATATTGTGGAAAGGATAATTCCACGAAACAATGGCTCCAATAACACCAAGGGGGTGAAATTCTACTTTGGCTCTCTTATGAAGCATTGATCTTCCAGAAGACCTGCACAGGTTTTTTATTTATCACGAACAAAAGAAAAAATAATATGGTCATAGAAGTGAGTTTAGATTATTTGAAGTTTTACATTAGAAATGTTAGAACGATGAATGTACATGGAAGTTGTAACTTTTTTTCCATAAAAAATGTGCATCTTATAAGATTTAAATATGGTGTAAAAAAAGGTATAGGAATAACAGAAAATATACTGAGACAGACAATCAATCGTAATCAGTTTAAACAAGGAAAAGAGTCAACTAGGATAATAGCACACCTAGGTAATATGAGATATAAATATAGAACTACTATTATGTCTTATGATTTAAATAAAATTATAACCAATAGAAATATTGAAGCACATACCGATATTCAGGCCTTAGCCACTGCTCACCCTCTGACAGTAGCCAATTGATCTTCTCACATGTTGTCATTATTTCTCCTAAAGAGGCATCTACCATCGTCTTCCCAGTATCGCGTGAAGATATTCTAATAAAAGAAATGAATTAGAATGCTATCAACATTTTCATGCAATACGCACAATTCGTATCTATCTCAGACCAAAATGAAACAGTAAAACTAAAAACAAAGGGTAACTACATTTCCTGAGAAGTGTAAAAAATTTGTTAAAAAGCTAATGTTTGAAATTCCTCCTACAACCATGGAAAAGAAGTTTTCTTACTCGCATATAAGTGCTTGATGTTTAATTATATACTTCAATATTATACGCAAAAACAGGCGTCTTTGCTTGAAGCTGGACTTTCCCCACATTTTCTGTGCCTTTCTTACTTTAGCCACTCGATCCTTGACCTATCCATATATGCAAAGCAGTTCAAGTTAATTTGGAAATGCTTCAAGGTGCATGACCTGCAATAACTGGTTCTTTGCATCAATACTCCCCTTTTATTAGCTTTGTGTGCATTGTCATTAATGGTTGGGGTGTAATTTTTTTTAAAATAAGTGCAGGCATATATACTCATTCATAAACAATTTTTTTTTTTACAGAAACCAAAAGTACGATCAGCATCACTAATAAGACCCAAATCCATCTTAAGAACCACAAATATACAATTCATTAGAATTTGTAGTTCGACTTCAACAATGAAAACAAGCAAAGTATTTAGTATACAAGTTTAGCTAGAAGCCATGACTTGTTAGATTTTTTTTCAACAGCACAACCAGCAGATTTCTAGCATAACACTGATGGCCTCCTAGATTTCATCAATCTTCTATCTTCCACCTCCATTTCTTAAGCCATGAAAATAAACTCTTAATACCACCCTCTATTAAACACTTACCACAAAATAAGTTTATGTGCTTCTTAATAAACTAAGGATTATTAGCTTTAGAGAAATAGATTAAAAAAACAAGCATCATAACCATTAGTCCCCTGTTATAAGATCACAAGCACTGGTGCTCACTGACCTCATCATGCGTCAATGCAGGAACATATCCCAAATATTTCATAGTTGCAGGTTCATAGCACTGAACAATCTTGCCTGATTGTTGCGACGTTCCCCTCGGAGGCACCTGAATCGGAACCATCAATAAGACTTAATCCTCCAAAAATTGTATGACTAACATCCAGGTTATAAGTTATAACATTCACGTGAAATGTATCCATTCGGCATAAATTATATCTGTGATCTATCACCTCACATTCACATTTTAACTTCTCAAATTAAAACTAGCACCTATTACCGAATCGCGCAAGATGCAGAGGTTACTTGACTGCGTACTGTATCGATTTTCGAGATTTTTCATTGACGATATGCAGAACTAAAGCAGCGAAAGCAGAAACAGCACTTACGTAAATGAAGCTGTTCTCCTGTGATTGGTTTCCATCGTCCAAAACTGTCAATTCATCAACACATTTCATTTCACCGTCACCACAAATTTCCGTGCGAGAAATGAACGAAGAAAATGATAGCGAGAGAGCAACATTACCATCGGAGGCGTCAACGTCGATTGAAGGAACCTTTGGAGGAATGAGCATGAGAAGGAACCTGCAGATTCCGTAAGCGAATGCTAGAACAAGCAATGACCACCAAAACGCCATTGCGAATTCGCAGATTCGATCCGAAGCAAACCACCTCGCTGTGCTTGGCTAGGGATTTGAAGAAAATTCTCTTCAAGACAATGCTCCCATTCAGTGAAGGATAGAGAAGAAGCTTTTAGCTCACTCATATTTATATTACTTGGAATCGCTTGCGAAATGGCAGCAGATGAAGAAAAATAATCAGATTCCATGCGTCTTGTTCTGATAGCACTTTACTTCTTTATTGAGTCTAGTATAAACTGCATTCTTTCTCCTCCTCTTTTTTTTCTTTTTCTTTTGTTTGACAAAGGACGCTCAAACCAGCATAAGAAAATTAGCGATTATAAATCCAAAAACAATAGGAAAAAAATGGTATAAATTTAGGATAGGCTTAAATATGTTTTTCACTCTTATGATTGAGTTAGAATTGGTCCGCAAAATAAATTTATAGAAAAAATCCCCAAATGTTATCAAAAAATATGAAAATGGTTTCTTCCGTCAATGATTTATGTTAAGTGTTGATGTGTTGTATGAAAGTCAAAGTCAACATATCACATTTGAGCTAATGACTTGATGTGGTAATTTTAATTCCATAAATATGAAAACATTAAAAGTGATTGTGGAGTATATTTTATTGGAGTTATAAATCGCTGCTAACTTAAGAAACATGTTTCGGCAGTTTAAAACCGCACTATTTTTTCAATAGGGATCGTTTTCATATATTTGGAAGAGGTTGAAGATTTTTTCTATAATTTTTTTCAGGGACCAATTCTAATTCAACCTAATTTTATAGGAACCAAAACTATTTAATCCTTTAGGATGGGGTTTTAAAAGTATAATAACGGAGTTTCCCCTCCAAATCTCAATCACATGACTGCTCACAAGTTTATCTATCTTGTTTTTTTGGTAAACAGAATAATTATAATATGTAGTAGTATGTGCTATGCACATGTATGGATTGTTTTAATTTAAGCCTTTAAGGGATTTACTCGATATGTTAAGACAAATTTTTAGGTGAAGTGGAGAATGTTATTGACATTTGCTTGAAAAACAGTTGGAAACTCCTCAGACATTAGTAATTAATACAATAAGATCAATGAAACAACATATTCTTAGTATAAAAGTATATTTTTTTAGTTTCCCAAAGTATCACACAATTATCAGTTATGAAGTTTATTCCCTGAAACTCTGAGATTACGTTAAGTGGGTAGATTTCTCCCGACAAATGTTTTAGTACTAAACTTTGAGCAGATAAATAAATAATGAGGTTCTATTTCCTATGGAGAGCAACCTACGTAAAGAACCAATTTCCATAGGTAGCATTGGTTGGTTTTCAGAATTTGTGGGCTCTAATTGCCCTAAATAAGTTGCGTATCTGACATTTCAGCTTTTGAGCTTCTATAAGTAAGATCAATGAAACATGTTCTATTTTATAAAATTATATCCATCAATAGTTACTAAACTCTGAGCAGCTCAAAAAATAATATGAGAGTCTACACCCTGTAGACAGCAACCTACACAAAGAACCTATTTCCATAGGTAGCATTGGTTGATTTTCAAAAGTTTTGGGCACTAAATCCCCTAAATAGTGTGGAGCTCATTTAAGAAACTTTTTAGTTAACACTTGACATAATAGTATTTTCTGTAAAATATTAGTTAAATTGCTTAAAGTAATAAAAATGCTATATAGTTGTTTTTTGTTTGCAACGTGCTATGTACTATGTAGTTATAAAAACCTTAAAAGATGAATATATAAATTTCGACCAGCAAAATACAATGCCTAATTTACCAAATAAAACTTTATCTATTATAATTTCCATGTCTAAAAGGAAAATTCCGTATCTACTACACTACTATTTTATCACAGTATTAATGTTAGTTTAGGTTGTTTTAAACAAAAAAATTAGTTTTGGTAGCAAGTCCGCAACTACATTGAAGATCCTATATTGAGATCTTCGGTCAATACATCATAAATCAGCGAAGTCACTGCCATATACATTGGCATTAGGTCCACGGAGTGATAAGAGCATCGCTCACGAACTAAAACTCTAAAAGCTGTAGTATTCTTATATAACCAATTAACCATAATTACAAGACATAACTACAATCGAAGGATCGTCATATATCACTTCAGTTTAGAAGAGCTAGATCTTGTGATTCCATGGGGCTAAAAGTATTAACTTTGAAGCCAACATGAGCCAGGAATACATTCAAGATCCATCCATGAAAACTGCACCATGTTCTGTGGATTTAATGAACTTTTTCAGCAAAAGGACTATAATTGCAATGGTAAGTCCAATAGCAGCCCATGTGAACAATCGATCATCAGGTTTTTGAACCCTTGTCTCTGGTTTCAGATTTTGACCCCTTGTTGTATCTGACTTTTGGAGCAACTGGTTGCTAGAGACGTCAGATGGAATCTCAGTTGAAGCTTCACCTCCAGAAGGGTTAGGATTAGCATTGACGGAGACTTCTTGTTCTGCAGCAATTATGTCAACTGTTTGATCTTGAATCGCCTCTCCTGCAGGTACAGCCTCAGGATTATGCAAATTATCATGGGCCTTGGCCTCCTCAATTGCAGGTTGTTCTTCAGAAGCCGGTGAGGGGCTAACTTGAGGAACAGGGGGTGCCTTACTTAGCATATACTCGTGAATCTGGGCAAACAAATTACAATCACTACAAGACATTATGAAAACAAAATGCTCTGAAAAAATTAGCAATAAGCAACATTTTACCTAGTGCAATCAGCACAAGATATGACAGAAAACATGCACTGGGGAAAAATAACGAGCAACATTTTACCTCATCAATCAGTTTTTGACGTTCAGGAGTCCCATATTTGGGGGATGCTTCACGGGATTTAATGGCCAAGGTGCGCCTCTCTTCTTTCTTGTAGTCTAATGAGCCCAGTGCACCATTTGGGTTGGTGGGCATGAAAGCAATCAGAGCAACTAGAGCAGTTCTTACTGCCAACAGAAATTTACATCAGCTAATTAGTGAGATTCTTCTTCCATAAAGCTTCAAAGGTTACAAATTAATGGTTTTTAAACTGACAAAAGTCACAGAGACAATATGCAAGTTGGACTTCATTGAGGGAAAAAGGATAATGTCAATGTTAAAAACAAAATAGATGAATTCCAATTCTTACAGAACGGAATATACTTTTAACTTTTAGTGCAAAAAGGGTGGAAAGGGAAAGTAAGTTAAGTAACTACTTACCACTCCATGATGGTTGCCAGTGCTCAGGATGGTGATTTGAAATGCTCAAGCAAATCTTGGTTTGAGTCTCAAAACGACCATTAGGCTGACAGATAACAGTTAAATTTATAAGCATGTAGGAACTCACATTTCTTCAACAATTAAAACACAAAACACAGTTCAAGAAACAGAAGCGCCTAAAACATACACAGAACAACATATTAATACCAAAATCTACTTAATGAGGGTAAAATCTTACCGTCAACAACATAAACGAAGGAGGTTTGAATGGATATTCCGCAGGCAGCTGGATCCGTCCGTGAAAAATACCACCCTCAAATTCAGTATCACAAGGGCCCCTAATTGCAAATTGCCATTCAAATATATTTTCCTGAAAACAAGCACAGATTTCAGGTTGCCTAAGACAGAAAAAACAAAATAATGATCCAAAGTAATCAAATGCTAATTCAGTCAGTGCCAAGAAGAAAAGGTAAAACACTCCCGTTTTTAATACATGAATGTGATTCCATAAAGCACCACATAACATAACCCAGCCACAATGTCATTTTGATTTTTGTTTGAGTGGAAGGAGTAATAACGAACACAATAGAAGAAATAATTGAATGTAGGATAAATTATAAAACTCATAACCATTCCCATTCCCATTCCCATTCCTTAACGACTACCGTAACTAAAACATAGCACCTCCATAACTTTTTCCCCTTCAATAATCGCAATTCGCTAACATCGACAAGCTCGACCGATCATTAGTAAATTGTAATCACCATATGTTAACAATGTTTTAGGGAAACAAAATAGCAAAATTTGATTGAATCGCAACAGAAAGCAAAATTTGAAATTGAAAACCCTAAGAATTGATTACCGGAGCAATGAAAAGAAAACAGTGGTGAAGGGGAAATGAAAGGAGAAGTTGAATTACCTCGAGAGGGAGGCTCATGAAATCATCGGAAGGGTTGGATTGCATCTCCTTGACCTCCTGGAGAATCCGCTTGACGGCAGGGTTCTTCATGTTGTACTTGTCCGCCATCGCTGCTAAGATTGTCGAATCAAAACCAAACAGCGAGCACTGAACGGTGGAATCAGAGAGAAATATTATGCATTGTTTGTAGTGTTGTTGATGCGGAGAAAAGATCAGAAGTGGGAAGGGAGATTATAGGGGAGAGAGGGTCAGGTTGGCATTCGGTTGGACACGTCAAGATATGCGTGTTTCATTACGTGTCTGGCTTTTATTGGATAAGGCGGAGCTGATGTGTTTATTTATTCATTCAGTCCAGTACAAATCTAAAAGAAAAAACTAACTTATTGAGTTTTCTCTGATGAGTTATAAGTAAATAATTAAATCAATTTAAAGGTATATTAATAAAATTACTATTTGAACACAACTTGTTAAGTTACGATTGGCCTAAATGATTATATAGTCAGTCAAGTTGGTTGATCATGACGACCAAGTATTGAATTGTAATTAAAATTATAGCATGACTTTCATTGTTGTAACTGACTAAAAGTTAAGGGTCAAGCTAGTTTAATTAAGGTTAAAGTCTCAATGTCACCTAGATGTTAGGCTAGCGACTCACAGGTAATCAAACGACAATAATACATAGGTTTGTACTTTAAGCTATTTAAAAAAATTATTTGTTGTTTTATTGCTATGCAAGACTTTAAAATTCTCTTTCTATGATTTTGAGTTGAGGCTTGAGCATTGGAGCGCGTTTTAGAGGTATCTCCCACAGTGTGGATTTTCACTATATCACCTTGCTCTTTTTCGTGCAACAACTAGCTTGATCAGAGGTTGGTCTTGCTTAGTTTATGAAGATCAACTGGCATTGATTGTGAGAATTATGTCAATTTATCTCATTACCATGGCAGATGTTTATGTCTCTTAACACATTTTTTCAAGGAAATCAAAGAGTTATGAAATGCCGCAACCACTGAGAGAATTTGTTCTTGACGGGAAGAAGAAATTGGAAACCATGTTCCGATTCAAGAGAATTTGATTAAGCAATTGGAGTGTCACATTGAGGAGTTAGAAAAAATCATACATGTTTCGAGAAATAAAAAATATTAATTTTCTCATCAACTCGAATCCTATCCTTCATTCCCTTCTTTCTTTCTTCATCCCCGAATTTGAGAATAGCTTGAGTCACTTTCCTCGCCACACTCCCCCGATTCTTCCCCAACCTAATTTTTCTAGAGTATCGTAGAACACCCCTAAGTTTGAATTGCGTTGTCACAGAGAAGACAAAAGCGGGAGCAAGAGGAAGCTCTATACACACACGGAGAGAATGGAATCGAGAGAAAAAGGGAGTGATGACGAGAGGGAGATTGAATGTGGCCTCTTGTGTTGCACGATCAATACTAGTTATGGGGGGTTCAATGGTGGTCCAAGGCTTCGCGACAGTGGTGTGACCATGTAGAGGTGGCAACCACGTTGGCCATGTGTGATGGTTTTAGTCTCGACTGCAAAGGGGTGGTTATTACTAAAGCCAGGAAAGTGCAGTTGCAAAAAAACCATACTCTCCCTCCCTGAAAAATGGGAATAACTATGAAATCCCACGTCATAAATGATGCCCATGTGAGTGAGTGAGTGAATGTACATACAAATTATCACTTAATTGGGGAGAGAGACCAAAATATTTCTATTTGATAAACTAGAGATTTCTTTTTAAGAATTTTTTTTCGAGACCAAAATAAATAACATATTTATCGGAGAAACATATTTAGGCCTACATAATATTCTCTTACTACCCATGTCAAAGTTTTCTTTTCTCAATTAAAGAGAAACAATAAAAAAACCAATCCATTCATTCACATGAAATTATATTTTCGAAAATGACACAACTATTATACTTTGAATGTTTTTTATTTGTTAGACCTTTTATTGTTTTTACTCAAAATACCTTTTTAATTGAAAAAAAAATACAAACAAAGACACCCTTGGATCTAGACAATCACAGTGCGTTGGACACATGGAAAGCACATCTCATAGAGCCCAATAAGGTTGCCAAGTGTAGAGGTGCATGCCGACGAAGCTCCCTATGGATTTCACTAGAACTTGACCGTGAACGGTGCCCACTTACATTTTGAACTCCTTTTAAGGCCCACGAAATAATCCTCAGTTTTCACGATACCTCTGTTTGGTTACTAGTTAGTCAAAAACTCTGAAACAGAATGGCGAGTGAGACACTGAGAAGAAGCGAGAACAACATGGCGGAAAAGGTAAAAGCTGAAGAGAAGAAAATCGGCATGATTGAGACTTGGTTGAGGAAGCACCGTATTCTCTACACCGCAGCCACCAAACACCCTCTGATTTTAAGCATTCGTGATGGCACCGTACACATCAATTCCTTCAAAACATGGCTCGTAATAACTTTCTCCTTTTTCTCTGTTATTAGTTCAGTACTTTTAATTGCCCTTGTCACATTGTTTTTGTGTTAAGAGGTTCAATTAATCACATGATAATTTGATACAATTGAGTCGCTCGCTCTGCCTAGATTCAACAAATGTTTGCAATTTTCAACTAAGTGGTTGCAATATGACTCAATTAACTTTCAACATAAGCACTGAAAGGGCCAAGTACATACCACAAGTTTACACACTAATTTAAAATTTTAATTTTTTTTGTGGAAGCAACCACTACCCAGCCACAAGTGTTAAATATTAGAAGTTTTTCTTGAATTTCAATGGAGAAAACTCTATATATAGGGTAAAATGAAGAGTGATGGTAGAAACTTGACCAATGTGGGACTAAAAACAGCTGAATAATGATTGATTTTAATGTGAAATTTCAATTTTTATATCAAAAGTTAATGTGTTTTTTAACATTGGCAGAGAATGTGTTTAGGGGATTATGTTAGAACATTATTATAAGCATGGTACAATGTGAAAGAGACAAACTATTACTGTAGTTCTCTCTTTCTTGCATGTTATGTTATGCAGGCTCAGGATTACCATTTCGTTCGAGCGTTTGTCCCATTTGTTGCCAGTGTGCTGATAAAAGCTTGCAAGGAATCGGATGACAGTGCTGACGTGGAGGTCATACTAGGGGGCATGGCTTCTTTGGGGGATGAAATATCATGGTTCAAGAGAGAAGCCAACAAGTGGGGTATTGAACTTTCTGATGTTGTTCCTCAGCAGGCAAATATAAACTACTCCAGGTAGGTTTATTAATCATTTGTCATCATACTCAATTCATGTATTTTCCTCTGTCTTAATATAGTTGAAAAAATAAGCCTAGAGTTATTGTTCCTTGAACATCATATAGCAGCCATGCTTTCATGATACAAATTCATATAACTTGTTTGAATTAACTTCTGTAAATCAATTCTAACACTCTAGAAGATTCTCAGAACTTTACTCTAGAATTGATTTTGGATCAATTTCTTATTCCTTAGAATCAATTCGAAGACCCAAAAGCTTCTCCATATAATTTATTTTGATTTTGAGCTTTTGATTTTGATGGTAGAATTAATTGTAGAAGGATTTCCAAACTTCCTATTAGGGAAATCTTATTCCTTAAACATGATATGGCAGCTATGCTCTCATAATGCCATCAATACTCTGAGAAGCCACACATTAAACATGGATATTGGGGTTTTAGACAAATTATATGCTACTTTTGCCTGCAAAAATGTTTGTATTGTGACTACTTAGAGCAAGCAATTATATGTGACAGGTTGCTGGAAAGTTTAATGAGTGAAGATGTGGAATATACTGTGGCTATGACAGCATTTTGGGCCATTGAAGCAGTGTACCAAGAGAGCTTTGCCCACTGCATTGGAGAAGGCTCCAAAGCCCCACCAGAACTGGAAGAGACTTGTGCAAGATGGGGCAATGAGGGTTTTGGTCAGTACTGCCAATCTCTGCAGAAGATTGCAAACCAGCGCTTGCAAAAAGCTTCTGATGATGAGCTTAAAAAGGCTGAAGTTGTGTTCCTGAGTGTTCTTGAGCATGAAGTTGAGTTCTGGAACATGAGCCGTGGAAATGTCTGATTTTGTTCATGATGAAACCTTTGATGTGTGAGTAAAATGGTCAAAGCCTAAAGTACTGTATGGATCTTTATCTCTTAGAAAGATAGGAGTTAAATAGAACTGGGGAAAATAATAAATGGAAGTGTTGAAAACAAATACCTTAACATCTGTAACTTGAGTTCTAAATGTAGTTTAAAAAAAAAACTTGAGTTCTAAATGTAACTTTGGATCCTCATGTTTTTGTCTCAAACATGCAAAATTCTAAATTCTAGATTTATTTGTAGCAGAATGTGAGGTTTGCTCTACCAATGTTAAAGTCTATCTTGGTCATATCAACTTCTAACATTGATATTATTTGAGTGGGATCCTCATGTGTTTTTAAAGTCTATGCTTCACTCATCCGAGCTTTTCTTGAAAATTTGAGGATTCTCGAATGACCTCTACGAAAATGATTTACATGTTGGATAATTATAATATGTCGTTTTCTTGGGCAGTTAGATTTTGGGCAGTGAGATATACGCTATTTGTAACTGTACCTCTGTTATGTCTGTAATGTATATTTTCCTGATATGTAGTATATTTTTCTTACAGGATTATGTTGTTCACAAATTACCTATTGTTGAATTTTTATGAAAAACACCATCACAACACGTGATGGATTAATCCATTGGCAAGATTTTTATGTTTACTTTGCACGATTCTGCAATTTGACACATCACGATTAATGATAAATAGCACATATTGTTTTGTATGGATACATATCATTACAATGTAATGTATGCTAGACTATCATCATATTGATTGATATATACATAGCTACAATTCAATAATACTCATATATTATAATTTCTGTCATGTTACTACATATTTGTATCTATAAATAAAAGTCGGTAATGCGACAAAAAGATTGATCTAACGAAAAGATTGATCACCTGTAATTCTTAATGAATCTGCTCCTACACCTATTAAATGTTTTAATCCTGTGCATGTCACGGGTTTTTAAGCTCTATGCTTCACTCATCGAGCTTTTCTTGGAAAGAAGAACTGCAATTCTGAAGTTGGAAGACAATTGATAAATTAAAAGCTAAAGTTAAATTTAGAGAATGGAGCAGAAAATTATCAAACTGTGCATCTCTTTCATACTTCATTAACTTGTATCAGGAGAAGTATATATCTATCAATTTTATAGTTTAATAATATTAAAATGGTATTAGACATGCTACTTTGACATGATGCTGTGGAAACAATTCTAAGAAGTTCTATTAGCAATTTAGCATTGTACATTGAAACGAGCTTGAAACTGCTGAGTTATTACAATTACAGGTCCTATAAGTTACGATGGTGGTCACTGGTCACTGAAGTTGTGGGGCAACTATAATTTTAGCAGAAACAAAGATCAAGGAAGAGATATTTCTTGGCTTGAGTTGCTGTCACTTTATAATGTATTGTATACTATGGAAGTGTCTAACAACAAAGTGGCTGTAGTTTAGTGGTGAGAATTCCACGTTGTGGCCGTGGAGACCTGGGCTCGAATCCCAGCAGCCACAGTTTTAATATTTTCTATACTTCTAAAAAATTTCTTTCGTTTTTATTTTTGTTCCAAACAATATTTCTTTGGTTGAATGATGATAAACATATATACCAGATCAGATGGAATGGAACTTTATGCCCCACCAAGAATAACTTTATTTGAGGTATTATTCCCCTTAGGAATAATAGTCCATGCTTCATTATTAAGCTTGCATATTTAGAGGAACAGTATTCTATTAGGAAACTACAGAGAAATCAATTTCCTATAGAGAAATTAAAGCAGCAGGAGCACAATCAACGAATCAAGTACCAACAACCAAAGTAGAGGAGAAAAAAAAAACATCAATTTTAAGAGTTTTCACCGATGAGGAAATGCTAGTAACATTCTTTTTCTAAAACTTTAAATTAGATAGACAATAAGAGAGTGTTAGAAAGACTAATATTAGCAATGTGAATCTTCTCCAAGATGCTTTCATTTCCCACTTTCTTCCTTCATCAATATTAGCAATGTGAAACTTAAATTGCAATCAACCCAACATATTCCTCCTCTGCATCTATAAAGGAAGGCTTCTAGCATGCTGACTAATTAAACAATCTCTAGCCAGATTGTATATACAAAAATCATATAGCATATATAGTCGAATATGGCAGACCTTCACCAAAAATTGGATGCACTCAAGGGTCTTGTTGGTGTGCTAAATAGCATGGATGATGATGGTGAAACTCAAAACGCACCTCCTCCAAGGCAACCCAGTTTCCAACCTACTCCTGTGCCTGGAAGGAATCGCTTCTCTGGAAAATACAACAACATGGCCAGACAAACAATTAAAGGTCTGAGTAACCAAACAGGCTTCACTGAAGGCAACGCTAATGGAGCCATCAACTTTGGTAATTTACATGCCTAAGTCACTCAAAAGGAGTGATGTGTAATGAATAAATGATAGTGTGACCATATATTTGGAATAAGAGCTTTGCAGTTGGCAGTTCTTTAATCAACAGATTGTTATATCCTATTCTTTGCAGCTAACACATATATATTCCACCACAATTACAACATGATTCACCATTAATACTTGACCCTTTCCCAGATCATGCTTGTTGTTTGAAAAGGTTAATAAGCTTGTTGTACATTCTATTTTAGTATATCTTCCATTAGATGCTAAGCATGGATTATGCTCCTCTCAAGTGAATTCACAATGTAAAGAGAGATAGTCATAAAATTTCAGTTTGGGAAAATTTGAGAGAATTTATTTACACTAAGCACATGTTGCTGTTTTAGATGAGATGAGATGAAATGGTTAATTGTTTGTAACAGAGTATATGCTTGATCTTTTGCTTGAATTGTTATGTATGTATATGGGTTGACCCTTGTATATTCCATGGTGGAAAGAAAATGTTTGGGTTTGTTGTTAGATCAAAAAGAATGTCCACAGTGACCGAACAAAGGTTTACCATCAAGCCCATTGAACAAGAGTTTTTGAAAAAGAAATTTTGAATTCGATGATGATGTGATAAAAAAATTTGGTTTGCCAATGTATCCATAAAGTGGAAGTCATAAGACTAATTCTCCGAAACTCTGAAATCACATTAAGTGAGTATGGCTTTTTCAACAAATTATCCTCCATACGCATCGCGCAGAGATCGAACCCTGAATTAAATGATCAAAAAGTCCAACTATTTACCAACTGTAATAGACTTTATTAATTAATGATGTGATAAAATGGATTAGTGTGATTGCCCATTTAGGTAAAATTTCATTATATTGTTATTAAACACTCTCATGCATAGGCTACCCTTTTTAGTCAACTAAGTTATATTTTGAAACATTTCTATATAAAACAAAGTTGACACAACCTACGTACATTTAATTTAAATGTAAAGTGAACTTCGTTTGTTTTTTTTATTTTTTTTTTAATTTTTTTTTTTTATAAAAGGTTCGATAGATTTGGCTCTTGTTATTATCACGAGTAAGGAATATCTTCAGAGTCATAGGTCATTCATGAAAGATTAGTGTAGGTTGTATGGAGCCACTCTAATTAATGTCAGCGGTTGACGTTTGGTTGTCAATGCTAAATTGAGATGAGTTACAACCATTTACTCGCTGCTTGAGCCTCTAAATTGTTCGCTCTCGTCTAGGTCAAACAATACACCTAACTTGGAGTTGATATGCTTAATATCTCCAAGTTATAGGAGGGCTGCCATGCATACACGAGACCGTTAACTTAAAAACTCCCAAACAAGTAAATGATGTAAGTCATCATCATATTTGTATGACAACCAATAAGATATATGCATACATAGCATTAAGCATATTTGGACATAATGCACTCTTCATGATAAAACATGATATCATGTACGCTGAATTAATGAATCAAAAGTGTAATTCATCATCCAAATTAGCATTTGCCTAATTAATATCACAACTTCTACACATAGTGAACCTAAAGATATATAAAGTGCGGATTAACTAATATGACTTGTAAAAATAAATAACCGTGCAACTTGAAAAGTTTGCTAAAATGATCTAGATGTATGACAACAGAAAAAACACTGTTCAAAATGGTCTTTGATGCATTTGCAGGAGCACAAAACTTGACAACCAGTATACCAAAAAGGGCTCATGCTCCACTTAACTTTCAAGGTGCTCCACTTGGCTTTCAAGGTTGTCAAGATTTATGTCCCAGCAAACGCATTGATCCCAAACGTGAGAAAGTTTCATTAAGTTCTTGATATTTTTGTGGCAGCTTCTCTAGCATCTAAAATCAGCGGCTGGGTATTAGTTGAGGAGTTCGAGTGAAGTTTTTGGTGGCGGTTATAAGCCCCACAAAATGTGAAAATAAGTGCCAATAAAATAAAAATAAAAATAAGATTATTTTGTAGTGTGTTTATTATTTTAATATTATTTTAAGAATTAATGTAGTCAATAAAATTGAATATCATTCTATGATTATAATATTTTTTTTGGCTCAAACAATAAATATTTGATACCATCATTAAATATTTTTTTGTTATACTTTTCTTTTCATTTTTTTCAAGTTGTTATTAAAGGTAATTGAATTAATCTTTAATAATGTTAATATTATTAAATAAATTTTAATTTTTTAACTTCAGTTATAATTGTTTCTATCATTTTTTTTCGAAAGGATGTTTCTATCATTAATACTTAGTCAAGTTTAGTAATTTTGGTAAGCACATAAATATTTAATGCCATAATTAAATGATTTTTATTAATAAATATTATTTTAATATTGTAAATTTAGTATTAAATATTAATAGTTTTTATTTAAAATTTAACAATATTAAATGTTGTTAATCAATTTTTAATTTCAGTCATGACTAGTTCTATCATTAATATTCAGTCAACTTTATTTTAATAATCAATATAGATATATAATTATTTAATACCATCATGAAATGATTTTTATTAATAAAAATTATTTATTATTTTATAAAATAAATAAATAAATTTTTTAATGTCTCATTAATATTTAGTCAAGTATATTTTACCAATTAATATAGTTGGATAATTCTTTAATATATAATATAATATAATAATTATGAAAATATTTTTTCTTGGTTACAAGAGGAAAACTTTGCGAAAATATTTTAATAAACAATGATAATTTTATTTTCATTGATTATAAAATATCACAATAACTTAATTTGAAAAATAATAATAGTCACTAAATGTGTAAAACCACTTTCTATAATATGTAATTTATTAATTTTGTCAAATGAATATTATTTTTTCTTAATATGATTTTATTTAATAATGAGATAAGTTGCCAATAAAATAGTCAGCTAGCACTAACCCTAAATTATTCTATATATACCATATACCATTTACCCTAAACATTAAATTTAAACTTTCTCCACCACATGATCAGTACTACATTTGCTGATAAACAAATTTCAAACATGGATTATCAAGAAGAAGAAGAAGAAGATGGTGATGATGATGACGATGTGGGAAAAACATGGAGTCTCATGAATCAATTCAACAAATTAAAGTACCGAATTCTAAAGGTAATGTCACCGATTATAATTCACTGAATCTAAATATTACCTCACAAGTATTTAAATATAATGTTTCTCTTTAACATCGAATTCAAGTTTATAAAAATTAACGATAAGAAATGTGCTATGCAGGTGTTAGATGCATACTTTATGTTTCAATTATGGGGACGGAGTATTTCATAGTGTGCACGCTTTAGTGGTCAAATTTTTTCTTGATTTTCTCATCTTTGTCATCGACTCTCACAGGGTGTCGTAGATTATGGAAACTATGTTATGTTGAAAGTGATGACTTTGTTTTCACTATTGTGACACATGTATATGTGCACTATCTTTCTAAATATTTAAGATTTGATTGTAAAAAATAGAGTAATGGTAGATTTTAAAAGGTTTTCTCACACGAAACCAGCAAATGAGTATGCACTTATATACCCTCACTCCTCTCTATCTTTCTCTTGATCCTTCTTCATATTTCTTATTTCATTGTTTTCGTTTGTAATAACAGGCACGCTTTAATGATAATTTTGATGCTTATGATGGATACAATTCTGAAAGTAAGAAATTAAGGATGTTATATGCAATGTGGTACTATGGTTTAAAGAGAAGAAGCTACTAGTGATTATTTTTTCATTTTTGATGCAAATTAATACTTTGGTTGGTGCGTTTGAGTGAAAAAATGTTGAAATTGTTTATTAAAAAAAAATATATGGACTGTGTTGTCATCCTAACTTTGCACCAATCCTTCCATCAACCAGAAAAAATTATCACCTCAAGCCAACCTTGTGTTTTTGTTGGCCGGGAAAGTTAGACGTGTGAATAATAATCCTGCTTTTTCTTATTCTTCCTTTGATATAACAAGATAAAGCTACGAATAAATCTCCACTAGATAGGAGCATCTTAAACATTGTGGACAAGGATAAACGGTCACAAATTAAAGTGAAGCTCCACCATACTAAAGAAATGAGAATCGATTTAGACTTCTTTGGTCGATCCATATCCTCAAGCTGTAATGAACCAATGCTAATGAATCCGCAAAGACATACAAGAGTTGATTAGCCTTAAAGCGGTATATATATTCACCTACCTTGTGAAATTAAAGTATTAAACTAATTTTTGTGTTATGAGAATAATGTGGCAATAAATAAAAAGTATACTCTAAACCACTAACTAGTCATACACTACCATGATTCCAAAAGTTTAAACTGTTTTTTTAAAATATAAGCTCCTGGCTATGTTCTTCATCTCCCTCGGTGGTGCATGGTCGTAAAGGATTTTCGAGCACGGTGGTGAGGTGTTAATACGGATAGAGAGGTATCTCTAAAGGCACGCCAACGCTCAAGTTAGTATGAGTGCGTTGGAGAGAAGCTCAAAATTATAGAAAGATACTGAAATAGCAAAATGAGTAAAATTTATGTAAATCAATAATCAAATATGTACTTTTAGACAAAGTAAGAGTCATGCCTGAGGCATTATGCCTTAGTGAAGTCCGAGACAATGGCTGCTCATGAGCGACCTTGCAGTGATTTTATAAATGTGTTGGCTTAAGTTCGCTTGACTGTATGTTAAATGAGATTAAACTCGTTTCTGAACGTCCTAATTAGCCAATATGAAATCTATTTATTTGTGGATTATTTAGCACTCCTCAAACAATATTAATTAGGTTTCGAAACCTTTTAGGCCGAGCAAAATATAAATTATTAGGCAAACACACATAAATAGTTTTATATAATATTCTATAGACCAACACTATATTGGAATCACACACTCATCAAAATCTCTATCTCAAGTCTATTTAAGGAAGTCTTATTCCTCCAAAGACCACCAAAGCTCTCCTAAGAGATCTCCATCATCACTAGCAAGTTTTAGTTCCAGTTTTCCCCCCTCAAGCCAGGCATTCAATGGCAGGTATTGCATCAGGAATCTGCTACCTTGCCATTGGCTCAGGTGGTGATACTCGACGCCGTCGAACACAAGCTCATTCATGTAACTCTAACTGCAGTAGTGACACAAGCAGTACTTGTGAAGAGTTGGCGTATTATTCAAATGCTGGGAAACAAAATGTGAAGGGTCTTACTAACCAGACCGGATACATCAAGGGAAACGCTAATGGAGTCATTAACTTTGGCAACTTGTCAGCTTCCCCAGCAACCATGAATCATTGAGTCCTTTAATAAATGTATATGAAGCAAGAATCTATGGGTGTTAGAGGAGACAACTCAATAATGAAACTAAATAACTTCTGCTATTGCCCATCTTTTTTATGTTAATTAGTCGTCAAATTAAAGCAGTCATGTATAGCATGTAGAATATGGTTTAAATGTGTTTTTAGTCCCTAACATTTAAAATGAAATCTAATTGGGTCCCTGTAAAACAATTTTTTAGCAATTGGTCCCTAACAAATTTTGGTTTGTTTGCAATAGGTCCAATTCTCAATTTTGACCGGTCAAACATCCCAAAAAACCCTAAACAAAGCTCATGTCTTACTGTTCTGTTTCCCACAAAGATTCCCCCTTTTTGTTGTTGCCAAGTGAAATTTTGGTTTTGTAGACAGCTTTTACCTTGCGGTTTTTCTTTTTGGATTTTCAGGAAATAGAAGAAAGAATTGTTTTTTTCTGTTCAACATAAAAGACCAGAACAGTGAGGATTCTTTTGTTGTTGGGTTTTTCAACAACCCATTTTCCACGTTACCTGATTGAAGGTGTTTTTTGTGTTGCTTAGAAGATTTTGTTTGTTTTCATTTGCTGGGGCTCGCTTTTTATTTTCTTTCTCCCTCGATTCTGTCCTTTTGGGGTGTTTATTTCCATTATTAAGATTTTTGGAGTCTGGGTTTATTAAGAGATTATTTATGGGTTTTATGTTTTGGGAGAGAAAGAGATAGGGAGAAATGAGACAATGGTTGGTTGATTTCAAGGAAGAAGATGGGTTGATTTTAGGGAAGAAGACGAAGGTGGTATGGAATAAGATAATGGTGGATTGATTTTCTGGGTTGAATTTTTGAGTTACGGAGGAAGAGGCAGAAGATGGAGGAAGAAGAAGAAGGTGGAAGAGGAAGAGGAAGGACTAAGTGATATTTAAAAATTTTCACAGGACTAAAACTAATGTGAAAAGTCCACATGGTCGTCCCCTAGCTGACTGGGCTTGCCACATGGACATTTGTCTGGTCCTATTGCAAACAAAACAAAAAATTGTTACGGACCAATTGCTAAGGATTTTTTATATGTATTTAATTAGATTCCCCTTTAAATGTTGGGACTAAAAATATAGAATAATAATAATCTGTAGTGAAATTCTAATTAATTAATAAGGACCATACTAATTAAACCATACTCAAAATATATATATATATATATATATATATATATATATATATATATATATACACCTTATGATTGAGTATTCAAAGTATTTACTTTTAGGACATTTCAATAAATTATGAGAAAGAAAAAGAAATTTTAGGCTAATCTTTGTGTTCCATGCAAGTGCTTTTGTAATTATTTTGAAGAGTTTTTTTTTTCTATTATCATATATCTAGACCATATCGGCAAGTTCTTCAACTCATCAACATAGATTAATCAACATGCTTTAGAACATTTTGATAGTATAAATATCACATTTTTATATACAATTCATAGGTATCAAAACATGAGAATATTCATATAATTCATATATAGTGCTTCTCACTCTTGCATACAATCCACAGATATTCAACATTAAAACATGAGAGTCTTCTATTTCAAGATTGTCACCATTCGCAGACATGTCATCGTTGGTTTGTCATCTACTAAGTATACAATTCTGGCTTAGAAGTCAGTAAATAAACAACACAGCGATAATTGATTTCATTATTCTTTGCGTGTATTCTTGAGATATATCTATCATTTTCCATATACTGCATGTCGTCCCTTTTCATACAGTGTCATCATTTTTCATATAGTGCAAGTACATATATACATGCAAATATTTGAAACTCATTGTTGTTGTCCAATCCTTCCTTCCACTTTGGCAAACAAATACAAAAAACATTTTATTTGAGATATGTCTATCATGGATATGTTTATCATAGATACAAATATAGGTTGAGTCATGAACATATATTGATCATATGTCTATCAACATATCAGTAGTACATGTGCTAAGTCGGTAGGTTTCCCTTATCTTGGAGCTCACAACCCTAACAAGTCCAACAAAAGGTAGTGGATGCGATGCATGGCAGCGCGGAGTGGGGCGTCGCATGATAGTGGGATAAGGTGGCAGAGGGAGGCAGACCCAGTGGTCGAGGAAGAAGGCGAGGCTGATGCAGATGAGGAAGGTGGCGGAGGAGGATGGAGGGGGCAGATCAGGGGGCAGAGGAGGAGGGAGAGGCTGAGGGTGAGAGTGAAGGTGGCGGAGGAGGATGGAGGGGGGGAAATTGAGTGACGTCGTCGTAGGCAGAGGTAAAAGGTGAGGGTTGGGGTGGCAAAGGAGGAGGGGGGAGGGGTAGATTGGGTGGCATCTCTAGAGGGAGGAGGTGAGGATGTTGGAGGAGGAGGGAGGGGACGACAGATGGAGAGAGAGCGTGATGGTTTGAAAGAGTGAGTGAGAGAAAGAGCTTATAAGGAAGATGGGGCAGAGAAATCAATGAAAATTAGCGTTAGCCTAACTTTCGAGCTGGCAAATAAGACGGACCCACTTGACATTTGTGTTGGTCACAACCAAGCTAAGTAGGACGGTGAATGTAGCACCGGCGCAAATCTGCCATTAATATTCGGTGGGAGGACACTATAAGTTACCAAATGATTTTAACATCGTCAGTACAATGCTAATTGTCATTAAGCCAATTCCAAGTGGGGCATGTCACATCGACACTATAATTAAGTGAGTTTCTTTTTACATTTTGTGTTGGTTAAGCCAATATTATAGAGGCAAAATTAGTGTCATTCTCAAAACTGGCTCTATTTTTCACTCCAAAATGACTTTTTCTTATAGTGGTTAAAATATGATTTATAACAAAACGTAAATATGACTAGAGTATATGAAAAAAAATCATGTGTAATATTGTTTTTCTACCACCACCACTACTACCATAGTGCAGGAATATATGCACAAAGTTGCTAAAGAGGGTTTAGATATAGAGTACGGGAAGAATGTTAGAAATATTAAATAATATAAATAGGAGTAGAAAAGTAATTTCAAAATTTTAGTTATGTGAGTTTCATTCAGGGGTAAGAAACTTGATTGTAAGTAATGGAATGTGATGCATCCATCACCTTTTCCATTTTATTTTATCCACACTTAACCAAAAATGGGAACATGATAACACTTAATTAAATTCCATTTCATTCCACCTCTTCTATCAATCCAAACATAATCTTGAATCACATTTGCTTTAGGAAATTTTCTAATTTAGATATGTTTTGATCCAATTATTTGTCCATTATCCGGAAGAATATTTGTTTAGATATTTGGGGGATCCCCATAAAGTAATTAATAATGGAAGACAAGTTTTCAATAATGGAATAGAATATCTAATCCTCATCTTCTTTATTTCCGGAGTATTAACTTTCTACCATTATTATCTCGTCGAACATATGCTTTGATCCAATTACTTACCCCTATTCTGGAAGAATAATATTCTTGTTTAGGGCTATGGGGAGGAGGATAGGAATCCCAGTCTTTAAAAGTAAGACAAGTTTTCCGATGGATACCAGAATTGCGAATTTAGTACCTTATCCGAACAATTAATAATATGTTTAGATTCGTTTTTAATAATCTAAAATTATTTTTCCATTACCGGTTTGATTTTTTTTTTATCAAATGTCTCACTCGGGAATCATATACCACACCACATATGTGGTTTGAACTTATTCATTCATTTACTCTTCCATTGGTAGTCATATAAACTTTTTATGCTTAATTGCACATTTAATCCCTATTTTGATCATGGGCGATTTTAGTTTCACAACAAGTTTTTGAGTAAATTTAGTCCTTCAACTTTTTAGTTATTACAAATTAAGTCGTCTATCATCATTATTCAACTTAAAACTCTCAAATTCTTATTTTTTTAAATAATCTTTAAAAGTTGAATCATATTAATTAAAATATTAAATTTATTCTCATCAAAACCCTTAATTAAAATATTATATTTCAATCAAAAAGTAACAAAATATCAATTTCTCACCTCTTTGAACCCTAATTTCATTCCTTCAAAATTATTCATTATTATTTTTAACTCTTAAAGTTATATCATATATCAAATCCATAATTAAACTAAAATATTTGAAAATAAAATAAAGATATGACGATTTTATGCACGCCAAAATTGAGGAACCAATCTGTGGTTAGTTCAAGTGGTACATGTTTGATTCTCCTCCTCAATATTTCAGGTTCGAAATTTGTGGATAGAAAAAAACTCCACTAAAAGAGTTAGTCTCACCATGATATAAATGTTCTCACTTTGAACATGATTGCCTCCCGTGGAAGATACTTGTAAGCACACACAAAAAATGAACGACCGACCAAATTTATCTAATTTCAAAAGTAAAGGGACTTAATTTGGGAAAAAATTAGGATGATCAAAATCACAATTGTCTAAACTATGAGGACCGAAAAGGCAATTAAGGCATTCTTTTATGCACTGTTCTGCATAAGAAAAATAATTATTGAACATTTACTTCTTGTGCAAGCTACAACATCAATATTCCTGACCTGCATATAAAAGCATGCTAAATTTTCCTAAAACGATCAAAACTTAGAAGACAAAGAAACCAACTTCACCTATAATAGTTCACAATGGCAGGTTCTCTTCTTCACTTGTTTCGTGTCTTTGATGATGATGAAGATCCTGCGGAGATCCGATCCCAACACTCACCCACCCCTGTTGTTCCACGGCCTCAGGAGTCGCGGCGTGCACTGCGGCGTGCATCGGCGTTTAACAACACCGGCACACAAAACATGAGCGGTCTCATAAACAACACTGGTTACACCAAGGGCAATGGCAACGGATCCATCATCTTTGGTGGCTTTGATTCATCCACTAGAAATCATAATTACTAATAAGTGATATGTAATAATATTATGTCTAATAGTTCTCAATAAATTGATGAGGTTTCTATACCTCTTCTATGTTCGATGGCAATAATCACGGGCGTTTCATGAAATTTGAAGCCGATATATCATATGAGGCTCACAATCAAACTAAGTAAGAAAGATGTTCGTATTAATTAAGCATTTGGACTTGAGACTTGTGGTTCTAATTATAAGTATGCAGTCAATTTTATATAAATGAATTCAAGTTCACAATATTTCACATTGAAAGTAACGTGCTATTTCAACTGAGAATAGTGTTTATAAATAATAGAACACATGTCACCCCTAAACTAGTTTTTAGAGTAAAGTTAGATCTATTCAAGTTCTAATATTAGTTTTTCTCTTGTCACTTTTGTGTGTTTGTTTCTCCATTTGTGTTAAGACTAGTTTGATTTTACATATCTCAATAAACATACAAAGAAAGAAACTCTTTGGTTTCACCAAGATATTTTCACTATTGGTTGTCATAAAACTAATTCATTCGAGACTTAATGATCATATTAAGTAGGTGAGACTGTCTCAACAAATTCTTTTCTATATACATGGTTCAGAAATTGAACTTTCAACTAAATATTTTAAAAACTCACGTGATGGATCTTGTTGATATAAAAAAAGAAATTTTGTAGCGCTGATTTCAAGGTGATTCCAAGTAAATTTAACAGAAACTCAATCACACTAATCGTTCATTAGAAAGCTCTCCAAGGAGAATAAGATTGTAAATCACAACGAGAAGCTCCAACCGGTGCAGGGAAACTTAAAATTCTATGTATTTGGAAGCCATGCCCCATTTGAGTCATACCAAAGTAAATGACCTTTTCAAGTAGGTTACACACTTCTATGATGATCAGGGTGGAAGATGGGTGGCTAGATTGGATTTTAATCATCTATAATTGTACACCATTGATGTATCTTTTGGAATTGATTAAGGGGTGAGATTTCTCACATTATATAATCACACATGATAATTCATTTTCACATCATATATTTACACTAACTATTTTATATTCCAATTTTGAGACTTCATTTTTTTTTCTTCTTAATGTCCTTTCATACTCTCACTTCTCACATTGGCGGGGATTGGTGGTGTCGAGGTGGGTCAGACCGGTGATGGCAATCACATATGCATGGACTGTGGTGCACGCAGTGGTGCTTGAGACTCGCTAGTGGGTATGATAATGTGATTGTCATGGCTAAGACACGAGATTCCTTATCTATCCCTTTTCATTTTCACTTTCTTTCTCATTTCATCTAATTTGATCAGCTTAAGGGGTGGGATTGAGGTGGAGTCAAAGATTCGTTGTAGTTTGAAAGAAAATTGTACTTTAGCCTAAAATTTAATTCATAAATACCGAAATAGTACATAGCTCATATTTTTCTATTTATCTCTCTTTTATAATAATATTGCATCATATATTACACTATTATTTCTTTATTATATCTTCTTTTTCACTTTAGATGCCTACACCTACTTAGTGTACATGAACCATTTTCCAAATATCTTACGTATATGATATAACCATTTTGTGACTACATTTTACACATGAAGAAGAGGTACAAGGGTAGTTTAAAATTGAGGGTCTGAGAGTATAACCACTATCTTTCGCTAAGTAGTATTGCTTGAGCATAGCATCTTTCCTAAAACGTCAATCTTCTTTTTTTCTTGTTTTCAAAAAGAGGAAACTGTTTTTAAAAAAGTATTCAAACATGCCCTTAATTAGCTTTGCATTCAAGCTATGTGAGGCCAAGAAATTAAAAAAAATGGGCAACTAGTTACCCTGATATTCTCTTCTTGCGTCTATAAAAACGTAGTTTTCCTTAAACACTATGCATAGCAAGAAATACCACCCAAAAACATAGTTTCTTCACTGCCTTGTTCTCATTCCTTCACTTGATATGGCGGGTCTCGTGCGAGGGTTAGCTGACTTGATCGACGGAGGCGATAGCAGCCGGGCTGTGGCAACTCAGCCTCGCTCAAATCCCATCAACAATTCTCCACTTCCTCTTCAAGCTCCGGCTGGAGGTCTTCTCAATGGAGACAATCAAAAACTAATTGGTGTTACCAACAATGCCAACGTAAAAGTAAAGGGCGATGGTAATGGAGCTTTCACGCTTGGCGACTTCAAATGAATCAGCAATCCATTATACAGCTATATATAGATGGCCTTTATAGTTCATACATACTAATAATACTGCTAAAGAAAGTGTGTTTAAAAAAGTATGTTGTTACTCGCTAGCATTTCTCTATGTAATAATCTTATCAACAGAGCTAATAACATGTTAACGTCATTATGTGTATTATCGAGAGCAAAACATAATATCGTAAATAGGATGGTTCCAAAAAAAACGTAAATAGGACGTGTAGCCCTTTAAATATCCTTGAGTTAGTGAATCTTTTTCTATGCATGGTAAACTCGCTTCAATGAAGCACATTGGTCCATCTACGACTAGATTGATTTGATCTAAAAAAATTCTAAAGTCATTTAGACAAAGCCTATTTATAAAAGGTTTATCGCAATTTATTGTTTCCTGTATTCATATATTTGGGTAGAAATTAATTCAAATAGCAAAAAAAAAATATCCGATTCCTGCGTAAATATTTAATAAAAAGGTGAAAACAAGTAATGCTAAAATATTATATAAAAATCAAAATGCATGCTAAAACATTTTCTCATCTTCGGACTGATATTATGAGTTCTGGGAGACGTGTGGAAAGGAGGAATTTGGATTAGTGTGATGGACTGTTGGCAGAGGTTTCAGAAGTAGGGGGACTAAAAATTGGAAGAAAATCATCAAGGAGAAAATCATCTGAGTCCAAATCATCAAACCACGAAGAGCAGCAGCATGCAATACTCTACATTTATTTTCTAAAATTAATGATAAAATTAACAGATGGTGAAGAAAGTTTGGACTTGACTTTTCAGATAGTGAAGTACAAGAGTAGTTTTAGCAGTGATGAAGCTGATAGAACAGAATGATAATCTAAATTATCCAAAGGAAGAATCTGAGGACATGGAATCCAAGAAATACCTGAGGAATAAACCTCCATTTCCATCCTCAAGCTTAACATGATTTTTCATTTTAGTCACCACGTTAAGTAAATACAAATAAAGGTCCTCAAACTGTATCTTTTGTAGCAATGCGACAAACAAAAGTATATGTTAAGGACTAACATGACTAACAAAAGCATAGATCAAATACCTTAATTCATATTTCTTGAGTGTAGAGACTAAAATATGGAAAATCATGACAAGATTGAAGGTAAATGAGGGTTTATTCAATATCTGAGACTCACGTGGACGCAATGAACAGTAGGAGATTGATTTTTAAGTTACTAGCCCGGTATTTATCTAAACCTTCGATAAAATCAGTGAGCATACGTCTAAGTAACAACCAGGATGAGTAGGTTGTCTCATCTCAAAAACTAAACTGCTCAGGAAGCTAGTGGTGTTGATAGGAACAGATCAAGTTGTAAACATCCAGGGTATTGCTCTGGCAATGGAAGCGATCATGCAATAGAAAGAGCACATCAAGTTATACTATGTAAACTAGTTAGGGAAAATAAGATAGGGAATGGTCAGGGCTGGATCATCTAAGCGTTTGAGAGAGGGAGACGCTATACCATATGATGAAAATGTAAATCTTGGAACTAGGCATGAGAAAGAGGATGGATGAACGTTGAAAGTACCCCTAAAATGTTTTTTGAAAGTTATACAATCATACAGTGAACCTTGTAATCTACCCAAAATGAAAAGAACTGTCCTACGCACCTGTGAACCATCTCTATTAATCTCTTAATTTAAATAGTTCCCAACTCCCAACAGTACATCCCTCCCTTCAATTAATATGCTTTCGATCATTCAAATAAAAAAATGAATGTTCTTTTGATCTTATAGTTATGTTACTACAGATGTACCTGACTAAGATGTACTCTTGGTTTCAGACATGATGTATCCTGCGATGCTATCTTTTAAGTCTACAACACATAACTCTTGTAAACTTCCATATGTTAAAAGTCTAGTCACTCGCTTTCATACATATCTTCCAGGGTTTGAATAAAAGCAACACAAACTTCTTTTATGACCCATAAACTAAAGGATTTGACCATGAACTATGTCAATAGTCAATGGTTAGTAAGTTTAAACAACTAGCACAGATACTTAATTACAAATGTACCTTGACTTAAGCAAAGTATGAAGAGTCCTAGTCTCTCCATCGGTGGCCACAGGTTGGGTTGCAGCAAACAAAAACGAGTGTCATGCCTTCTTCCCCTCTAGCTGTTGTCTACATAGTACAAACAATAAACGACTTTAGAGCATCCCCAACTAACTAAAATATTAAATATGGTTTCTGAATATGCAGATTGAAGTTTTACTAAAATTGCATTCAAAAGAGTGTTGTAGGTTAAAAAGGAAACATGACATTTCAGATCCATGGTGCTACGATGAAACTTCTTTGACCTACACACCATATATGCATTACCTTTTCTGTGGATAGATAATGCCAGAGTTTAATGGCTTAAAAACAGCCTGTACCATTGAAAATAACTAAAGCGAACTCACAGAAGTTCACAGTCCAGTATTCACTAAGGAACAAATTTAGCATTTGAACAAGTGGTTTATGTAAAACATAACTTCTAAGTTCTAACGCAGCAAAATTAAGTATTCACTAAGGAACAAATTTAGCATTTTAACAAGAAAGTGATTTGCATAAAACATTAATAACTTCTAACACAGAAAATAAGTTTTTTATTACATGGAGTAAAATACTGCATTATGAGAATATATGATGACAATATTTCATTTTCTGCTTTCAGTAATTGAAAGTTTTCAAAAATAAAAAATGGAAAACTTATGCATTTAAGCAATCTGCCAAGAATGATGAAAATTACAACAATCAATACTAGGGATCCCAAACAAACCATGCTGATAATAGTAAAGAAAAAAATCAAAACTACTGACATGATAGGGTTTAGATACGGAGGGAGGACAAAGGAAAGAGAAGGCTTTTGATAACTTTAAAGTAGATTGATGTTGCGCATAATGATATAAAAATGTATACAAAATACTAACCCAGTGGTCTTATTTATTTACACAGATAATTAGGTGAAACATTTGAGCCTGTTTGCATGCCAACTGGAAACTGAAAAATTCTCCATCCGAAGGAAAGTTTTGTAAAGGGAGTTATGAGATCCTTTTCTGTTTTTCGGTGCTAAAAGCCTCAAACAAAGACAGAGATGCAATACAAATGAGCCCTCAGTCTAATATTATGAGTTTGTCCAAACCCGCTAATAGAAGCATTAACCCTTAAACAAAATAGAATTAAGAGACAAATCCAAAGATTTCTTCCCAATTAAATGAACAATTGATTATATTCTAATTATCTTACGCCTATCAAAAAAAAAATTATAATTATCTTACAAGATATTCTAAAGATGAGATAAGATATTCTAAAATACTCACAAATATTCTAACATTCCTTGTCAAGCTAAAGTTTTTTGAGCTTAATGCATGTCTGGATTTGATTCATTTTTAGGATACAATTGCTTCTAGTTCAAAGTCTCTCTCTCTCCCGGTAAGATTTTGAATATAAGCTGGGCAACGCGCAAGACGAGTGATGGAAAATCAATTGTATTTTACATTTGAAATTTAACAAAGTGCAATAAATATTTCTTATGAGAGCAAAACATTCTACTCGTAGGCCTAAAAATAGTTCATCCCTTCCATAGTCTGTAGGCAAAATAGGGTCTTAACCTGGAAAAAGACAGCTTCTCCATGACCGCATTGAGCACAACGAACAGACTTGGTGCGGGGAAGAGTTGGATCTGCTGCCACATTTTGTTCCGCTTGCGGGTTCCGCGCAACAGGTTGGCGTATCCGGTTTCTGTAGACAATGTTATCATCTGCAATCTCCTGATCAACAGTGAAAATAGGTTAAAGAAGAAGAAGAAGAAGCCATTAACAGCAAATCTAGGCAACGATAATGCAGAGAAGAAGAAGAAGAAGAAGAAGAAGAAGAAGAAGAAGAAGAAGAAGGAGAACCATGTGAGGGCAGTTGCGGCAAGAGTAGAGGAGAATCTTCTGCTCGGTGTCCTCGTTAGGGTACAGAATGTTGTTGCTGCAGAGTGAACAAGCATTCATGAATTGAAAAGAATCATGATGATAAATAAATTGATATACGAATGCATAGTGCTAGTAGTAATTGAATAGAACGAGTCACGAATGGAGTGAAAAATAGACCATCGGCGGCAAAATTTCATGGAACTCATCTTCGAATGAATGAAGGAGAGAGTGAGAGTGAGAGTGAGAGTGAGAGTGAGCGTGAGAGTGTAGGTGCTGCTGCCCTTTTTGGCGGGCTCTATTGCCTAATGGGCTCTTCTGCCTACTTCAAAAGCCCAATTTATATGGGCCAATTCATGTGGGCTAGCCTACTAAGTGTTTGTTTGGTTCAATGAAATTGGTTGACAAAAAAAATGATATGGATGAATTTTGATGGAGGTAGATTGAAATGAGGGGATGAGAGGAGATGGACTTTAATTCTCATCTTTATTTAAGCGGAAGAGATGATGGGGGGTGAAGGGAACTAATCTCATTCTTGTTTGGTTCATAAGGGAATGAGAGGGATTTTAAATTATTCTTTTATGGATATAGGGATTTTAAAATAAATTTACTTAAGTTATCATTGCTTTTAAAATAATTTCAAAACTAAAGAAAAATATTTTTGTCTAACAAAATATTTTTCCTTAATTTCCTCTACTTTTAGAGGAAGATGAAATTGAGTTGCAAGGGTTTTGGGGCTTTCGGCCCTTTACATTTCATTTCTCTCCTTTTCCTGGAAATTGAACCAAATAAAATATGTTTAAAAATACTCATCTCATCCTCTTTATTTTTCTACAACCAAATATTATGTAAGGAAAATAGAAAGTTATAAATGATTTATCACATATTTTTAACATTTCCAAGCCTTTCCAAAATTACAAAATGTGCCAACTGAGATTTATCACATCTAGAATTCCAAAAAAAAAAAAAAATTGTATAAGTTTCAAATCCATAACTCAATTGTAAAATGTTCAAACAAACATGAAATAAGTGTTACGCTTCTTATAAGAAATCCACCTAACATTTCCTATGGCTATAAAATAGTCAAATGAGGCATACTAAAAAGAGTTGAAAATGAAAACAATATTTTATTCAACTCATTGACAATACGTGGATGAAAAGCAAAGGTAAGGGTTAAGTTATAAATGGTTAGTGAAGACTCAACAACTACCATAAACTAGAACGGAAAACACAAATGCACAAATTTGTACTCTCAAAACATAATAGCAATAATTTAGATTGTCAATTAAATTGATACGTGAGACATAGTTGTAAAATTTACAAAAATAAAACCATTTCAAATAAATAGCGTTTTGACATATGCAATTATACTACATCATATCAATTATGAAATCATAAAAAAAAATTAAAATTGAATATAATATGGTTACACATGAAGAATTGAAGTTATAAAATTATGAGGCGACTCAATCTCACTAGTAGTCTCTCCTCCTAAGGGATGACCTCTCTTATAAGATTAACTTCATCTATCTACTGGCCTTAGTCTTATGAGGCAGCTCAATCTCACTAGTCTCTCCTCCAAAGAGATGACCTCTCTCATAAAATCGACTTCATCTAACCGATGGCCTTCGTCTCGTATTATATGTCATGTCATACTATCAAGAGCAGATTCGTCTCGTTGATGACTCTCTGGCAGTAGCGGCTTCATCTAACTAATAATTAACTCTCCTCTCGAAATCAAATAACTAATGCACTTAGGTCGTTACCACAGTTAACAACTGCGGCTACAAAACAGATTCCCCAATACATTATTCGAAATCCATAATTAAATTCATATAAAAAAAAGTCTCAAACTCAATCTTCCAATACTCATCAAAGCTCATTTTGAATCTCAGATTATTCATAATTCATTCATCGTAAGTTCTTTGCTCGTAACAAAACACAAACATGCGCAAATCAAAACACCTGCACTATCGCTGGTTCCGCAAATTCAGAGTTGGGTTTGCAATCCTTTCATAAAGAGAAAACTCGAAGCCCTTCACTTTCCTGGCTAGCCAGAACCATGATCGAGCTTGAATAAGGTCCAATACTCATTCTGCATCAGTTCCTCCACCCCTAAACACAATTTTATTTCCATGTTGCCAAAGGGCCCAAATGACTTTAAAGTAGCCATTCTGATCAGAACTCAGTTCTGGGTTGATACGCTGAAGAAGATGCTTCTTTTGAGGTTTTGGTGAACAAATGAAACAGAATGCAGAGAGAGAGAGAGAGAGAGAGAAGGGTTTGGAGAAAGAAAGAAAAAAGGGCGACGAGGCTTCTGTAGCTTTAAGGTAAGGGTGTGTTTAATTTTTAAAACTTCAGAAATAAACAGTGTGTTTCAAACAACTTATTATCCATCAACATATTAACATGGGCAACATTGACATTATTTATCAATTGTGCAGAAACGTGGCAGAAATGGTCAAACCTATGGTACATAACGAGACTAAAGAACAACACCCACAACAGAATGTGGAGCACTAAGCTAGTGTCCACCATTAAGCCCTCTCCTTGATAACATCTCATTACATGAAGGGGGAGGGGAAGTGTTGAGTTTGCCTCAATATTTTCAGTTTCGTTTAAATAAATCGGAGTACACAAAATATGCCAAACAACCCCCCCAATTGAACACTAAAATCAAGGTTGAAACACAGTAAAGTATAATAGTTGATGTAAGTAATACAATCAAAGCTCAGCTAATTAGATAATGGTTAGAAAAAAAGAATATGGAAGAACCAACTCAGTTGCGAAAGACTTGAATTAAACAAGAGTTCAGTCGTAAATGAGAGTATTTAAGTGTATTGAAGCTTGCATCCATTTGAAAAAAACATCTAACTGCTAAAACATCTCACAATGCATAGGTCGCGTCCATAAAGTTATATGTGAAAGATCAACCAAGCATATTCTGATAACAAAGTACATAAGGAAAAGAAATACAACCCAGGCAAAGCTTATTCTACATTACCCAAACATACTAAGCACCATATCTGCTGAAAATTCATGATTGTACTGATCTAGCTTGTCACCCACTCACCAAACTAGTAATGCTCCTCACATCCTTCAGTCTCATTCAGCGTCTCATATTATGCATAGCTGCTCCTCACATCTTTCAGCCGCATTCAGCGTCTTCTACTATGCCTCCTCTTTCTCCGGCTGCTTTTATCATCAGAATCAGAGTCTGAAGCAGAATCTGAATCAGATGATTCGGATGATGTGCTGTACTTCTTGTGTCTTCTTCCTCTCTTTTTCTTCTGGGTCTTCTTCTTTCTCCTCCGTCTTCTTTCTTCCTCTGAATCAGATGAACTGGAATCTGAACTGCTTCCTGAAGAGTAATCTGATCCTGTAACTGACGACGAACCGCTGCCACTTTCAGTCTCAAAAACCGAATCCTCACTATCACTTCCAGAATCAGAGTCAGACCGGTGCTTCCTTTTAGCTTTTTTGGAACTGCTTTTAGCCTTTTCCTCCTTAGCATCAGGCTTATTGTTTTCCAAATCATAAGTTACAGACACATTCACCCTCAATTTAGGGTTCTTAAGTTGCTGGGTCCGGGACGGCCTTGAAATGTAAACCCTTTCATTCTTGCATTCATATGTCCAGTGGCCGCTTTGGAAACACTTCTGGCACTGCGCTGAGCCACCCATGGTTGACATCATAGGCTTTGTGTCTTTCCTTTCACCCAATTTAACAGGTTGCTCAGTACTCATCAGATACATCTGCCTCTTCGCTTCCCTCTTCTCCTGCCATCTGCTCGGCCCTTCTTCCTTCTGACCGTAAGCATTCACATTTCGAGCTGCCGCAGCTGCGGCCCTTTCAGCCTGAGCACGACTAAGGCCTTTGGCAGCAGTCAAAGCCGCAGCCTTGATTCTCTCGGCTGCAGCCTGAGACTTCTCTTCCTTCTTACTCGACATGTTCTGACTATGCCCTCAAACGCCTCTTTCACAACAGATCAATAAACTCTACAGCATCAAAATGCCAAAAAAAAAAATTATAACAAATTAATAATTGCGATCTACACTCTAATTAACAGCAGAAAACTCGTTCTAGTTAAAAAGATAGAAAATCACATGCAAATCTTACGAGACTCGAAAGAATCGCGGTGTATTCAGGATGCTACAAAAATCAGAGTAAGGGTTCTATTACAGGTAAACAGCGAAATCGAACAAAACGAAACCCTATGCAAAATCCCTTGGAATCTAGAACTAATTTTGATTTTTGAAGAGCATAAAAATTGAAACCAAAATATACTCCAAAAGATGCAGGCAATCGAGTAAACGGATCGAGGGACGAGTGAATTAGGCAGAGATCTCACCTCAGTAAAACAGGTATCGAAGAAGAAAATTCTCTCCGATTGGGGGTTGGTCAAATGGAGAGGGACGAAGGTTTTCGTGCTTGGTTGAAGGCGAGAGAGATGGGTTCGGTTGTGACGTTGGATGGCAATGATGTGTCAAGGATGGAAGAAGAAGGAGATGGGGGTTTTGTGGCCGCTACAGAGGTGAGGGAAGGAAGAGGGGTTAGTTTTCCTTCTTTTTTTGACAGTGTGGGAGGAGAGAGAAAAAAGATGCTGCTTTTTTTTTTTTAAGAGAGGAATGAATAGTGATGAAGGACCAAAATAGTTGTCGTTTATCAAAGTAAATGACGAAAATTGCTATCGTTTGTCAAAGTAAGGAATAAAAATTGCTAATTTTTTACTGAATAGTGACGATGGACCAAAATAGTTGTCGTTTGTCAAAGTAAGAGACGAAATGACTAATATTTTTCATGAGAGACCAAAAGCACAACTTGATGATAAGTGAGAGATTAAAGCTACTATTAAACCTAAACCTTCGAATTTCAAATTTTTTATTTCTATAATGGGGAGGACCTAAACCCAAGTTAGAAACTATCTTTTACTTAAATAGATTTTTACATTATTATTTTAATATTATAAAATTTAGACAAACTATTCATTCAATTAAAATATAAAGTTAACAAGTTATTAAATTAAATCTTGTTTAAAAGAGTTTATGAACAACTTATTTGAGCTTATTCATAAAAAAAAATTACGCATGCATATATTAGAAATAGTTTATTAAAATAACTTATAAGGCTCGCATAAGTTGTTTTCATCCGCTCTTGTATTATCTCTTACTCTTGCTCGAGCCTACCTTCTTCATCTCATCGATGTCGAAGGTTAAACATGTATCTTTTCATGTTTTTTATTGGCTAAATTGTTCATGTTGACTTATATGTTCATTGGATTCTGTTAGGACTGCATACGGGCCGGTTTGAATCTGTCTAAAACAATCAAGAGAGACCGAGTTGGTTCGGTTCAGTTTTCATGTTTGAATTCAATCTTAATTCTTTTCTTCTGTTACTTTATCATATGTCCAGTTTCATTTGTCATTCAATTACCCACCAATAACTTTTTCATCATAATAAACTTCATATTTATTAGCTTTTGATTGAAAGGTTAGCTGGAAAAATGGAATATAGAGTTTAACTATTATATAAGAATAGTGAGATAGAACTCTTGCGAGTGTACAGTTAACAATTCTTCCTCTTTTATCCATATTCTGAGCATTGTTATAAAAACTCTGGCAAGTTGAGGTTCTGAATGCATAGCTTGGGGAGCAAACCCAGCACATGATTGCACCGAGGTCTGCCCGAATTCTTGCTTTCAACGTAATGTTTCTTCCACGACACAACTTTTTTCTTTACTTTTCTAAAGAGCTATCGACTTATTTGGACCAAACGTCTCTAATATTTTAAATTAGAGGCTCACGTGACATTTTTAATTAGCTAGAGACTTTTTTTTTCCACCAAATCTTCCAAACGTACCCTAATGTCAGTCCCAACGATTCTATCACCTTCTTCATCGTCGGTTTTCTACCGCTCGCACTTCAAAATGGCAACAACGCATTTCCCCTCGGGTGTTGGTTTTAAGACCACCCCAATTGGTCTTAAAACCACCCCCCTTATATACGAAAATACATTTTTACCCCTTAAAATTTATTTTCATTCCCTTCATGTCCTTCTCCTTCTTCCTCTCCCTCCACCCACCACCCACCACCCCCTTCCTCATTCTTCATCTTTCACTCTCCACCACCCCCATTTTCCATCTCATCACCATCACCACTACCACCACCCTTCTTACTCCATTCCTATCTCCATTAAACCATTAAACCTTAACCTCCTTCACTTCCAACCTCTAACCAAACCTCTCATCATCCCTACAAAGCAACTCTCCCTACCAAACCAAGGTATGTTTCGTTCTTCATCATCTTCTACTTCTTCCTTGTTGTTTCTCCTTCATAACGTGTTTCTTGTTCACTATGTTTGTGTATTTCTCGCACCTTTAAGTGCGAAATTTATACAACATTCGCACCTCAAGGTGCGATCAAAATATTATATTTTAAAAAAACTCAATATTTTTATTGTTTTCGCACTTAAAAGTGCGAAAATTGTATTTTTACTTTATTTTTTAAGTTTTTCGCGAACTGAAAAAAATTGCACTTAAAAGTGCAAAAATTACTTTTTTTTAGCACTTAAAAGTGCGAAAATTGTATTTCTACTTTATTTTTTAAGTTTTTCGCGAACCGAAAAAAATTGCAGTTAAAAGTGCGAAAATTACTCTTTTTTAGCACTTAAAAGTGCGAAAATTGTTTTTATTTCGCACTTAGAAGTGCGAAAATTGTATTCTTATTTTTTTTTTTAAGTTTTTTACAAATTGAAAAAAATTGCACTTAAAAGAGCGAAAATTACTCTTATTTCACACTTAAAAGGAAATGGTCGTTTGTGAGAGGATTAGAGGGTGTTGGGGTGATTCCGTACAGGAGATGGCAGTTTGTTTGGGTTTGCGTGTTGAAGAGAATCAAAGAGGGAGAGAAGAAGATGAAACACGCAGAGAGAGAAGGAGAGAAGATGGATGGTTAATGGATAGGGCGTTGGGGTTGGTGGAACCAATTAATGGGTAGAGTAGTTGGGGGTTTGAATTATTATTTTTTTAACAAATAGGGCATTTTGAAAATTCAGAGAAATAAGGGGTGGTTTTAAGACTAAAGGGGTGATCCCCCTTTTCTCTCCTTGACCTTTTCATGACCTCAGCATCGATTGACACATCGATTGACAGATAGACTTGTTATTGTCATAAGACACTAGTTAAGTATTTCAAGGAATAATTTTTTTTTTATAAAATGACTTTTTTTTCGTTGCATTAAAATACAATTTTGTTTGTTAAAAAACAAAACAAATTATATAAAAAAATATTTTTAGTATACAAGTATTTAAATTCCTATCAAACCTACATCTCCCCAACTTACATGTCAACTCTTACCATTAAAACTGTACATTTTTCCTTCTTATAATTTTTTTCAGTATTAATAAATACATTTCTCTAAGGTTCAAAAAAAAAAATACAATTCTCTCTGTACTCATGCTCAGACCAAATGTGAATGTTAACAAAACACTTCAAGAGAAGAATATCTGAGTACAAATTTATTCAGATCAATTAAACAAGTTTTGCTAGAAAGAAAGAAAAAAAATGAAACTTTTAATGAAGTGAAGGGAAGCAAATGGATTTTAATCGAGCAGAGAAAGTGGGTGAATTTTATTTACTCTTAATATGTTTGGTTAAGAGGAGATGGGAATTGGTTCAGAAAAGAGAAATTTTAAAACAAATTTACTATAATTACCCGTACTTTTAAAATAATGTTAAAACTTAAAAAGAACATTTCATCTAAAATTTATCCTCCTCCATTCTCCTCCCCTCTAGGGACAAAATTGAGTTACCTTCTATTCCCCTCCCCTATGGAGAGGAAATTTAATCAAACTAAATAATTTTAAATAAAAACCTTCCCTCCTCCTCCAACCACCATGTCAAGCTCCATAAGATGAATGAAGCATTTCCTTTCGTAATAAATTCAACAGAGACAAAGAATTGTTAGCATTTTGTTGCTTCTCTATGTCTCTTTTTGAGGAATCGCGAGTTATTAGATGCGATTAATGGGAACTACAAACTCAAAAGGAAATCCTTGCAAGTTCATCATAAACATGCATGCATGTTCCAGCAAGTGTCACAAATCGTAAGACATAAAGGTCTTATATCAATATCAACAGAGGGCACCCATTTAAAATATCCCAGTTAGAAGATTCGCAGCAGTGGAGATAGCTGCTCCTGTGATAGCACATTGCACAATCTGTTCATGAGATGAGTCTTCTGAAGTAAGTGCAAGTGTTGCACCAGTGATTGCTCCCGCAACTGCACTATTTTTCTGCATCAAACAAAATAAACAACAAATAATGTATAATATTTTAGTGAATACCAAGTAAAAACATGATTCATGGCCAGACCAATTTTTAACATTATCCATTATAAAATTGTCTGTTAAATTTATGGTCACTCCACAACCCCCACAATTGAAGCACTGATATGAAGAATATGAATATGATGGCATCGCGCCGGCGATTATGGTAGCATTAGCAAGAGATTGCCTTCAACACGACCATAACCACAATTTAAAAACATGAATTAAAGTATTAAATATTCAAAAAATTCTTAATCTTCAAGCTAATAAGGATGTTTTGTTCACATTATTGAAGAGACGAAGGAGGCTTGCTAATTTTGTTGTTCTTTTATGAAATAAACATGTACTTTAAGTTTTGTGGTTTAGAACATTACCCAGTCATGTGCTCCACGAGCTTCTTTCAGCCCATATGTGAGACCTGAATATATTCCTGCAGCCAACCCTACATTTTGGAAAAATCTGTCAGGTTCACTTGTTAGAGGCAAAGTTAGAAAATGTAGCCACACTCAGATTTGCCTTGCAAGTTTGCAATTATACTTCACAATACAAAACTAAAACAATTACTAATTACTATTTATTAGTAGATTCACATATTATAAAGAAACAAAAATATGATGTAGGTTAAGGGAATGTATCATTACCCCACTGGAAGGATTCTTTCCCTGTATTCTTCACCTGAGTAAGAAAAAATTATAACAGTTAAACTGCAAACCAAAAAACAATAGAATATGACATAGCCTCACCTAATTTAGCAAAGATTGACAATTTGACATTATTTACAAGTTCACTCATGGAAGATTAAGGTGACATTTTTTGAAAGGTTTGGTATACATTGTTGGAAGTTTATGAACTAACCATGGCCTCAAGGGATTTGTTGCTGGTCTCTCCTGCAAGAACAAAAACAAAACAAAAAAGAGAAGTAATTAAGTATGTCCCTATTTTCAGAGTTCTCTTCCCATATGAGCACACCAAGAATACATCGCAAGGACTAAACTATATTTGTATATCTACAAGTGCAAATGTATTATGCAAATGAACATTTAAAAGTGAACTAAACTATCCTTATAATTGATATGAAAGTTCGTCCACAATACAGTGGACACACAATTTTGTTGACAGGTGAATATTTCTTTAACTTGAATCATTTCAAGATTTATAACTAGAGGGGTCAAATTATAATGGGATCCGCAAGTGTTGCACGTACCTCTAAGACCAGGCAAATGATGTTTCTTGGTGGCAGAAACTTCCGGAGGCATACCACCTGCATTATCAATTCCAGTACCTATAGATGACCCAAATCATACACAGCATTGCCATTGATATTATCAATTTGTTAATTTCCAAGATGACAAGTTGACAAATAAAATGTCGTAAATAATGAATGGTGTACCCAAAAAAATGAACACACAAAAAGAAGAACATCAATTGGCATTGAAATCTAGATCTAATTAACCAGTTCTACTTCTATCTATCTATTTGCATTTATAAAATTAAACTAAGTGCATATTTGGAAATGTTGCTACAATTAATTTCAATTCCAAAAAAAAAAAATTAAAATCAATTTTAGGGAGTAACTTCTAAGGGTCAAATTTGATTCTGAAAAAAAAAAGATTGACTAAAACATGGTATATCTAAAAAGAGGTTTGCACCTTCAGCAGCTGTGAAATAGGCCTCACGGGACACAGCTTGAACCGCTCCAATCTAGAAGAATCAAAGGAAGACATGATAAGGTTAATGGAGAGCTAAGATTAATTAACTGAAAGTAAACCATGATTAATTAACTTGAATGATCACATTCACATGAATGCATACCCCAGCAGCTTTAACAAAGCTCTCAGCTATGCGGTTAACAAGAGGGTGTCCAAAATCAAAGAGACCCCCTTTGTTGAAGTTACTAAGCTCATCAAGCAGAGACCGAGTCTCCAAGTTGCTGCTGCCACTGTTCATGATCTTAATTAATCAATTTGCACTTTTGCAGTGTGAGTGTAACTAATTAGATAGTGAGAATGGAAGAAAGAAGAAAGCAATGTGTGTAGTGAACAAAGAAACATGCAACAACAAAACCACAGCAAAGTAACATAGGAAGGATTGAAGGTGTGGTGTGTCAGAGGACACGTGTCCCTGTGACCCTACACGTGGATGTTCTTAAAGTACGAGGATGCGCATTTGGTGGCAACCCATTTGCAATAGAACTAACACGTGTCTTTTAGACATTTATTCTGAACCCGATTATGAAGATTGAATTCAGCTCACTCATGCATCTTCCTAGTTTGTAGCTTGCGACCGAGTTTAATGTTCAAAGAAACACTTTACACAGTCCCTTGTTAGATGGATACGCATTATGCTTGCAATTCGTAGAAAATGAAGCATATTGAATTAATAGTTGAATACTAACCGTCGTTGTTTTTTTTTTTTTTTTTTTTTTGAACTGTACTAACCGTCGTTGTTGACAACAAAAAAATCTGTGAATGTTAAGCAGCATCATTTCTTATTAAAAAGCAACATAACATGTAATAATTATTGATGAAAATTTGATAATTTTAATTAAGTTAATTTTGTAATTTATTGGACATGTGCGTGTATATAACTAACTACAACTTCATTAGCTAATTTTTTTAAATAATTTTATATTTTTCCATCTATTTAAGATTTAAAAATTTCACTTAAAAATCTGACTTTTCAATGATTATAACTCAATTAATAAAAAACTCACATTTACCAATCATGATAAATTAGAATTTGGAAGAGATTAGAAATAATTAACCGTTAGTACTTATTTTCAAATATAACTTGTGACTTGAAATTATTGACATAAATTTTTATATAAACAAAATTAAGCACTAGCATTTATATCCAAGATAAAAATTACACAATTTTATTGATATCAATGATATCTCTCTGAGGCATGAAACTACAGACAGACGCAAAGCGTCAAAACTAATACTAAAAATTACTGAATTGAACTAGTGGAAGATAATGTTAGTGGAAAATAAAAATAAGTTTAGGAAGCTGCTCTCATTGCTCTAATATAAAGAAGTTAAATTTCAACAAGATATATGGGAGGCATGTTAATAAATACAATATAGAAATCACTTAAGTCTCTTCATCCTATAACTTAAAACTTCTATCATAAATAACTATCTTTCGTTATATAAGACAGTGGAAAGTGAAATATACATAAATCAGGGTTAAAAATGAGTACAAAAGAGGTTTTTCAAACCAAATCACGTAATCTGCTTAAGTCATCGATTACACGATACTGGGCACAGGATCGACGATCTAAAACCGATTATACAGTCTAAAAGTTACACTTCCGATCCAACACGCCTAAAACACCTGAACTCATGCGAATATGCAATCTCTCCATCAAAATTGTGATATTAACGACCATGATAATAATTAATAGTGAAGTTCTTAGCTTAAAATGCCGCATGGTACGAAAAACAAAAGAAAAAGATTAACAGTGCCTGTGTTACGATGTGGTCCACTCCATACTAAAATTTCCATACAGATTTACAGCGGATGATGATTCGCTACTACATTTGCTAAAATTGGCCCTAGAAACTCACTGCAAAAATATCACTACGAACACACCCACATCCAAATAGAAGGGAAGAAAAAAAAACAAGGAAAACCTGTTTAGGGCAAGATATTGGCGCCCTCTACCATGAAGTTCAAATAACTGAGAAGGGGAATAATGATAATATACCCCTTACCGGCATCATGGATCCTTTGCAGAAACTACAGAAGTAAATGAATGAGATGGGAGAGGAAAATTTTGGAGATGAGATAAATAGAGAAAATTATTGCTCAGAAATGTCATACAAAATCAAGAACTACTAAGCTCAAAGCCCAAAATAGCAGACTGAAGGAATAGGAGCAGATCCACCCATGTAACTGTACTAATGTTTTCCTGCCCCTCAGTGGCATTGTACAGTATCTCCACATATTGTCGAAGAAGCATCCGTTAACCGGAATTCACCCCTTTGTAGGTAAAATTCCTTTGTCTCAGCTATATTGCATTGATAGTCAGCAACCACTTAGCCACAATCAAATCTATACACCAAATAGAGCAAACAATCTGCCTTCATGCATATGATTGCCAAAACCTTACGATCCATTTACAGCCATCTCCGGCGAGGAATTTGGGGGAACCAATGGACGTTCCTCTCCCCCCAACTGTATGTTATCTGATGTTGCGTGCAAACAATCAGAAAAGCTTCTAGAAGCTGCAGTCTGTTTCTCAACATGGTTATCGTCAGCTGCTACGTTGCTATCATCAGAGCTGCTACTAGACACATTAGATCCCTCTTCTTCTTGCTTGCCTTGACTTGAGCTCATCCTGCCCTCAACTGTTCGAGCACCTAGATGAATGTTGATTGCAGATTTCTTACTAGGTAGCACAGATTGGCTCAATGTTGAACACAAGGCAGCAAAAACACTCTCTTTAGATTTTGTGTTCTTGGATAACTTCTGCTTCTTCCCAAGTTCGGGCTCCTTATCCTTTGGAGGCAATTTCCTTTTCAGCCTTAGAGACTCCAGTATCCCTTCATCATCCTCAGAAGCTTCTGGCTGCTTCCTTGGTGGTGGTCGGTAATCTTCATCATCCTCATCATCATCATAGTCAACCAGTGATTTTGGACTGAAACACAAGATGAATACAGTACATTGTAGCAAGCATATGTACTTCAGAAGATGAACAAATAAAATATGAACTACTACATGTCTACCTTGACTTTGAATAGCTTGCAGCAACTCCATTGGAAAGATTAGGTTGTTGATGTCCTTTCTGATCATGCGACACAGAAGCAGAAGCAATATCTTCCTCATCACTGGTCAAACCGCCCGAAGTTTAGAGACCAATGCTAATTGTCTAAAACAAATCTTATAAAATTAAGAATGAAGATATGTACCTATCCTCATTGAAGTAGCGTTCTTCTTCTCTCTCCAGAGCACGCTCATCAGTTCGTCTCCGAAGGTCAACTACAGTAGCAGCATCTTTTGTCCCACCATTATCCAAACACTGCAAGCAAGCACATAAGTTCAAACCCATAAGCTCAGCCCAAAGTCATGCGTGAGAAAAAAAGACTTACCTGCTCATATTTTACTTTCAGCGAGTGAATCGATACCAGATACTCAAATCTCACCAGCTGATCCCAAAAAGAATCAACTATATATTTCAGCAATAATTTCAGATTTTCCTACACAATACAACATTATCAGTGCAATATTTTTTAGCTCGAGGCATTTAAGATAAAACTGAATACACACTCAAGTTGGTACCTTCCGAATATACTCAAAAAGTTCCAGAACAGCAGAATGGAGCAGATTGTAACGATTGCCATTAGCAACAAAGGCGTCTACAATCGGTTTGAGAACATTATTCCTAACAAAATAATTTATCAAATGCTCATCCTGCAAGTTAACACTGCAAACCATTAGAGATACTGCATGTAAGCAGACCAATGAACACTGCTGGTATAGGGAAGAACATTTGTCTTGGAAGAATCACAATGATGACAAATTCCAAAATAAAAGAGGAACAACTTAGACACTGAAATAATATTTTCTGAAGATTGCATAAGAAAAAAACTAGAGCACAAAACATGTTTGCAGAAACAATCTGAGGGAAATAATTTATTATAACTACGAGGCAAGAACTTATCAGGAATTTATTAAAATTTCAAATCATGAACCAAGAAGATAATTTTTAAATTGTTAACATTCAAAGTGACGATCACAAATAGCTTTCACTATATCATATAATTATAAAAAATGCTTGACGTAACGACTTCGGACCAGGAATTGGTCACAAAACAACTTAAACGTAAAATCTTACAAAACAAAATGACAATGTGCAAGTCATTAGCTGAAAATTACCAGCAAGTACTAACTCAGATAAACTAATTTCGACAAAAAAAAGCCCATGACTCGCAAGTAATCAAGCAGTCCAAACTACAAAGTCAAAATTCCAAGCTCTGTTCTCACACACAGCAGAGGGAGAACTGGCAGGAATAGATAAAGAAAACAGGTTTTCTTCACACAAACTGAGGCAGAAAAGTGCCTTCCGCCTGTCCTTTTTTCTATCTCTTTTCTCAACTTTGTGATTTACATGTTCATGCAATGTTAGAAATAGCAAGAATCATGTTCATAGTTCAAGTTAGTTGCAACTTGCAAGTATAACAATAAGCTACTGTTCTGTTAGCTAGGTCGAATTGTGCTCAAGTTGGTAGCTTATATAAAGTGTAATTGGTTCAGAAACTCCATCAACATTCAGATTACCTTTCTATTTTCTAATTTTATCAGACTTTTTGACTATTAATTCTACAAGTCTATTATGATATCAAGAGCCACGACTTCCCTGAATGAATAAGAAACTGGAGAATAGTTGGTAGCCTCTACAGAATGGGGTTCAGAAGTACATCAACATTCAGATTAACATTCTATTTTCTCTTTTTTTTCTCAGCCTTTCTTATAACACTTCTCTTAGTTCTACAATTCCATCAAGCAAAAACAAGATAATCTTAGATTGACAAAACACCATGATTACCAGTTATGATCTTTATCAAACAATTCTAGCTATCCTTGCACTATTAAGGACATCCAAGTGATAAGCTCTCCACTTGTAATCAGCAGTGTAGCAAATCATATTGAATTGCTTGATACAAATCATGATTAGCATGATTTTTACATATACATGAGTTACAATAAAATGAGAAACACGTTTATTTTAAAATTCTTTCCAGAATTTCACTGGCAAAATCCATAGTTCCATAATACAATTGCCATGATGCCAATAGCATAGTGGGGACCCCGCAAATTACCACCAGGGAAGCAGCTATTGACAAAATTGATATACCTCAACTAATTAAGTCCTTGTCTTAAACAAATTTGCATATTCCCCACATTTCATTACAAAATAGAGTATCTATGTAAATGATAAAACTTACATGGCGGGAGAGAACAGTTCGAGCAAAACGGACAGCACCAACAACTAAGTATCTTTCTGCTCTCCGTGTCAGTAACAAAATCGTTTCAATCACGTTATTAAGAAGAAAGTTGCACCTAAAAATAGCAAAAGAGATACATGATCATGATTTTCATGATTAACGGCAAAAACTCAATTCTGATTACGGCAGAGCAACACGGAAATACTTTATCCTGTATGGATGATGTAGGACACAAAAGCAAAGTAATTCACATATGTTTGATAATATCTCCGGCTTTGTTCCATTATGACGCTTAACTCTTCTTCGAGCACCTATTGATTTGCTACTTTCATCACCAATATTTTCTGAAGGACAAGATGCTGCTATAACTTCAATCAGTTGACCCAAATGCTTCTCGAAGAAAATGTCAATGATAGTGTCCCTCTGTCAGATAAAAACTAAAACGATCAATAAACCAAGTCCAAGAACACCCCTATCATACAAACATAGAAAAAGACTTCCATCTTACGCGAAACTTTAACTAACTTTCCAAGAAATCAGCATTTACAATAAAACTTAGTATTCAAAATTTATACCTGAACAAACAAATATTGTACATCAATGCAAGAAAAAAGCTTTGACTTCAAATTCAACAAACAAGTTTCCCCAATAATGGGTGAATATAATATAAAACAGAACACCACATTCAAAGTTTAAACCAGTAAAGCAAGTTCAAAGCTCAAATACATTTACTATAGTTGTAAAGATACCACCAAAAAAAGCTCTTCACCAAACAAAAGCTCATGATAATAGCTGATGGAAACATCCAATATAGACAAAAAACAATACCAACTAAAAAGACTAAAAATATTAATTGTATGGATAAAAGTATTTGCAATTTATAATTAAATAGTCATAATAAAAAATATCAATATCATGCTATGGGACTGATGCCCATATATTATCAAGTCTCGCAAAGCTCATTTGGACATATTAAGAACTATGAACGAAAAGATAAATATATATAATTACATGTGTGTGTGTGTGTGTGTATACATATATATAATTTAGTTAAGAGGAGTTGTGGTCGTATAAAAAGAAGTTATGAACAAGGTTAAAAATTGAGATTCCAAAAAATAGCAAAAACATAAACCTGTGGTCCAGACAATGTGCCCAAGTCCAATAAACAGCGAAGAATCTCAAGAAACTGGCAGTGCATGTTTTCTCCAAAATCTGTCATCATTCCTTTAACCTGTACATTATAGCATGAATAATAAATATATACCAGAATAGCCTTCCCAGTAATCATTAATAGACTGGGCAAACTCATAACTAACTCAAAGGGGAATGGGTATACAGCTAAAGGCAATAACAGGCAAAATGAACATGTCAAACACAGGGACATATGACTCAATCTCTTGAGAAGGTTTTTCTTTTTTATTTTTGGTAATTTTCTAGACAGGACATCTTATCCTACTCTGTATTCTTCCTCCATCATAAGATTTCATTTTCCATTAAAAAAATATTTTCTTCGTAATTCATATTTGAAAAAATAGATGAAGCAGGAAAAGATTAAGGAGTGTAAGCTAGGAAACGTCTTGTTCAGTAAAACCAAAAAAAAACTTTTTGTTCATGCCTTGCTTTCATTCTTTCCAGTCATGAGTTTTTCAAATTATAGACTATACATCCCAGCCACATCCATCCTACTACAACTGTTAGCCTTTGCAGCAAAATCTCAGACTACCATACATTTATACTAGGAGACAAGTGAACCATCTCGCTAACCAACACAATTGACTTCTGTTTTCAGAAAAGCGGTGGAAAGAGGAAGCGCCCACACACATATGAGTTCACCGACAATGTAATTTGGTTTCTGCTAATTCTTTATCCTGGAAGTCATCTATCTACAAGAATATATGATGCGATTTGCATGTAAAACATACCAAAAGTCCTAGAAGAGTAATTCCTTCCTGCCGAACAACATAAGATCGCAGAAGATTAGGATCCTGATTCAAGAAAAGAATGAGAATGTCTGTCCTGCAACCATAAGAATGATATCCCATCAGAAACTAATCATGAGGAATCAAAAAAATACAGTCAAATTAGTTATAAAACTAACAGATCAAACTGACAAAGGGGAAGAATAAGTACCCAGTTAGCACAAGCTTCTTGTCATCACTTTGCAGAACATCAGTAACAATATCAAAGATGCCTTCATTCATTAAATCCCTACAAAAATTAAGAATTTGAAACTAATAACCAATGAGGCTCACTAAGTACTAACCCCAAAAAGTTGTATTTATCAGCTGTTTTATGATAAGCAAAATCTTCCTAATATGCAGTATGTGTTAATGCAAAGCTGCAAGTGAAAATTCATAAATATTCCAGTCAAACTTAGTTGAAAGGCTCAAAGTAAGCCCATGATCGCATAATTGAAGTTTATAATAGGCTACGGAGAAATAGCTGCACTGACTGAAAGCTTCCATACCACATAATTGAAGTTTATAGTAGGCTAAGGACAAATGGCTCCACTGAAAGCTCCCATACACTCACAAAGTAAGGGGCAGAAAAAGAAACAGCACAAGTATTTTTATATACTTAACTAAGTTACTTCTTTACAAAACACAAAAGAAATAAATTAAAGCAAGCAAGTGACTGATAACTAAACTGAGGCAAAACCAAATTTTGCCAAAACATTAAACATTTGAGCTGCAACTGATTTTTAACTGGATGAAGGAAGAGAAGCAGCAGAACGGGATGTTTCCGATGTAACATACCTAAAAAGCCGAAGCTGCTGGACCATCTGCAAGCTCTTGCTTACACTACAAAACTCATGCAAGAAATAGACCTGTACCTCCCACAGAAGAGGCAGAGTGTATTTAGAATAACAATCTATCAGAGTCCTTCAGGGCTCAGGCATCAAACAAGGCAGCATTTATATTAAACCACCATTAATACAAGATATGAAAGACTTCACAGTCACACTAACATTTAACCTCAACGTATCATAGAAGTTAGTCATGATTCAATTAGAAAGAAATTAAACACTTACCTATCCTAATTGCAAAATGATTACTCTAGTATCTACCAAGTCACTTTGATATGAAGCATCTTGATATACATGATTTTCTGGAAGAAAAAGAAAGATGACGAACATTTCCCCAGTGGGTTTCATTTTAAGGTGATAAACTGCTGGTAAAATAAAGTGTTCCTTATACATGATTATCTTTTCTGATTCCTGAAAGCTAAGGGGAAAATGAGGGACAATGTGAACGCAACCCTTCCTATTAAAAAAGACAATTTATATTACAAGGGTGTAATCAAACAGAAAAAAACTTTCTATACAGGGTTTGAAAACATTTTAAAAACATCGTGGTTGGTACATTTAATGTTCTAACAAGTAGAAAACTAGAGAATGATGAAACTTCCATTAATTAGGCCGAGTTAAGCCTCAAATCACGTACATTGTTCAATGAAGATTCAAAAATAAGCACAAGGTGTTTTCAAACCATAATAGTACCCTGATCAGCAATCATGTTAATGTACTTTGTAGTTATCACTTGAGTTGTAAACAGTGTGAATTCTCTCAGTAGTCTATTAGTTAGCACAGTTGTGCTTTAAGTTACAGCACTATTGAGTTAGTTAGCGTTGGGTGTTTTATGGTTGACAATTACTAACAGTTTCCGTTAGAAACAGTCTAGCAGCTGGTATGTGCATGTAGACACTAAAAATACTTCGTACTAGCACTTCATTCAGCAATGAAAAACATTCTGAAGCTTAACACGTGGAGAGATTCTCTCTTTCATACTTCATTACATATCAAGAACCTGAATCACAATAACCTATTTATCCACAATTTGAAAAAAAAAAATCAACTGATTTGGAGGGGGGGGGGGGGCTGTGAATTGGGCACAACAGCAGAGACCATTTATGCACATACTAAAATGGAACCATGTTCACTGCATATGTATCAAGCTACATCTCAAGGCGGTGGCTAATTTTAAGTATGAAATGACATGCTCAAAATTACAGAAAGCAGTATCATGGCTAAGTCTATTTCAATGCGGGGAAACTTGAGGAATGGAAAGGGAAAAGATGGACATGACATAGTTCCCCGTGTTAAGGATTCAAAAATTGTTGAACTGGAGAACAGAATATGAACAGTAGAACCTAGTCCCCCTCAAGCATTCAATGTTTTAGGCCTGCAAATTGGTAGGTGATGGTAGCAGACTAGCAGTGCTTCTATTTCAAAAAAATTCTATTTAACCACATTTAAATTATTTCAATACAAAATTATAAGGGTTATAATTGCAATTTAAACTATATTTAACCTTCCCATTTTCTTCTATTGGTCATTAATCATAAAAATAAAGGGAACGCAACATTTCTCAATTCCAACTCAATCTCTGTAAACCTTTCAGATATCACCGACGAGAAAGGAATGAAACTATGTTCATCGAAGCTTACCAAGTTCTTCTTCGATTCTTGAGAGGTGGTGGGCAACTTTAACCTAGCAAACAACTCCTGGATAAATTTGCTGTCATCCTTCAACAACGAAATAACCTAAAAAGTAACAAAGTGGTAAACAGTAAAGACAAAACCATCTTAAATGACATGTCTTCATTCTAGGATAATCAAATCTTACAAAGGCATTGTTGGCATGTATTATGGAGTTAAGATTTGCACTTGTGGCCTCATCCAAAACTCTAGCCAAAACAACATCCTGAGAGCAAGAAAAGAATGTATTTGACATTAAAGAAGAAGCAACCAGTAATGAAATGCTTAAAGAAGAGCCAAACCTTCAAATAACCAACTCTGTATGTCTGATGTATCTTCGACAACACAAGTGGGTCTTTTATAGGTATGGCCTACAAGAAGAAAAAAATAGATAAAACATTGTGAGGTGAAAATTCCTAGCATATCTACAGATCTACCTCCAACCTTGCAGCTCTATTAAAATAAAAGGAAACTAAAAAAACTTACCTCCTTAAAAACGACATGCTCATTTAAGAATTTACGATGTTGTTGAACACAAGAAATTTCTGGATCATCTGCATATTGCTAAAACAAGTGTTCAGAAATCAAAAGTAGATGAAAAGAACAAAAAATTAAAACGAAACCATCTAAATCAACTAAGTTCAAACTTAATTCATGACACAGAGCTTTATGGTGCCACCTGATCCATGTGACCAACCCCACCTAGTGGAAAAAGACTAAATTGGGACATTAATTTCTGAAGAATGCACTTACACTCGAGGGCACCGATAATGTCCACTATATATTCATCTCTAAAAATCCTCTCAAGAATCGGAGTACTGTTAAGCAAAACTGTAACAGAGCAAATAAGCCAAAATAAATACATAAAAGACAACATAAGAATTCAAATTAAAATGGCATAAGGATGAATACTGACTGATCCCTTTGACTATTTTGAATATCATGTGAAGGCCATCCATATTTTCCGACTTTTCACATTCCCTGAATACTTCCATCAGCTTACGAAAAAATTCTTGCTACATAATAAACAGAAATTAAAAAGGATGGATATGAGATATACAAGCAGATAAAAAGATTGAGCTTGCAAAAAGCTCATCGGGTACTCTGCCATAAAGATGCATGTTGTGATATGTAGGCTACAAAATAAAAAGGGAACAGAACATAAAGCATTACGTAATCATGCTTATGATTCAAACATGCTAAACAATAGAAATTAGCATTTGGTTATGATGGAACAGTACGGAATTTACAGTATAACAATCACCATGACATGCCCCAACTCCTACACCATACAAATTCATGATTTGGTAAACAAAATATCTTCAGAAAATATTATTGTTCTCCTTACAGATCATCAAGGAAACAAACCTCATATTTTCTATATATTTGATAATGACTTCGTCCAAATTTATTTTTAGATAACGTTTGCATAAAGCACAAAAAAATCAACAACTTAAGCAGAGACAGTCTAATATTCTGGAGTCTTGACATATTGTACATATGAGATATAAGATAACTACATAACACCATGGAAAGCTAAGTGAAAACTATACCGCATGCATCTAATGCCCTCAATAACAAGATGTCAAGATCATTAGGTGAATTTGTTCAGATAGAGTTAAGAAAGTCTGGATCCTGTCAGAGATTTTTTCACATGACAAGGTCATCTCACAATATTGTCTATATTTTTCTTCTTAAACATTCATTAATAAATTTTGAAAGGGCTCTACCTTTTTAATGTTTAAGAAAAAATAGATAGACACAAAACTTAACATGACCTTGTCATGTAAAAATCTCACATGATAGGATTCATTCCCCCAGCAATAAGTACTAGAAAAGGCGGTTTAAAATAATTAAACAAAAACTAATGCGAGAGATCTGTAGCAATAAGTAGACATAACCATATTGCGTGGAATGAAGGTCACTGGCCTTCCCTACGAAGAAAAATATGCAAAATACCCTAGGTTTATGTTAACTTACATCACTTAATATTAGCTCAGTAAGCCGCAACTGATCTGCAATGCCACTGTCAATCACAGTCTGCAAACGAAAAAGGCCAAATTGATGAAAAATAATGAAGTTTCATGGATAGAGTGAAATTCTAATAACCCAAATAAAACTGTTGAAACTAAAAACCACAGTACTCAAATTCAACTCATTCCCTGGATGTATTATGTACAACAAAACTCAATGTCTCGAGCTTATGACAATTACCAATCTTGGATAATAGCACGTGGCAGCCAACCCCAAAAGATATGGCAGCTATATTTAAATTTTAGATATATCTTAAATAATTTATAGTACATAAAATATATATATATATATATATATATATCGCTCAAAATAAATACATCCACACTTAATTACAAAACGTCATGGGTTTCAAGATAAATAAATAGGCTAAAAACAAAAGAAGCGACAGCTTGGCTAAAAATGATTCACAGCCTGAAGAGAACAACTGGAAAAAATATGATAGCAAAACAGCAATGCCCAACCTTGAGAATCAAAGGAAGTGTTGATAGCTCAACAGCAGGCAACTCCCTTAACTCACTGTTAACATTCTGAAATGGTTCACCTGAAATATAAAAGCAAAAACTGTCAGAAACACATTTGATATTTTGATTAGGCAAATAAAGGAAGAAAAAAAAGAGTGGTCAAAAACAGTATATAGAGAGAGAAATTCAGTAGAATATATTACTACAAATAATATGCAAGATAAAAGAATCCTTTTTAATAGACAGACACATAAGCACATACTACAGACAGAGTTACTGATGAGAATAAAAAATATATTACTTACTATTTATAGTATTGAAATGCATATTCCTCTGCACATTGCAAATGTGGTCCCTGGATGAAATAAGCATAGTAATTAAACTCAATCCATAGCAGTAGAAGCAAAACCCGGACAAAAATGTAAATTAAAGATCACTAGTTATTTTTTGATACCATATGTAAGAGCATCCGGTGGGCTCTTGAAAGCTAAGTGCCAGTTCTGTAGCATATTCTGGATCTCTCCATGAGATAATGGTATCTGAGGAACAAATGTCTCAGTCAACTGACAAACACAATGAACCCCATATGGTTCAAGCATAAATGAATCTACATATTAGAGATAGACAGACCATAAAAAGTTGCCAACTACCTTCTTGTTTCCTGTAAATATCATCAGAACTGATTCGCTGCCTAAGTATGGTTTCATTGTCGTCTTCATCATAAACTAGTAAGCCCAGCTCTTCTGATCGCTGCATTATAAGATATATCATTCATTTTAATATGCCAAGAATCTGAAAGTTTGTACAATCGAAAAGGAACAAAAATAATAACAATAAATAATATACATTTGCATACAATAACACACCTATTGAGTATTCATTACCAGTTCTTTTGAATACCCAAGCCATATTAACTCTGAATAACCCAAATTTTATTATGGGGAAGGGGACTCATCTTAAAACTACATAATCTTATAAATTTATAGATTAAAAGGAAGAGATAAAAGCCTCTAGGCATGCACCAGAACAAACGTTAAGGAAAAAATCAAGCAGATGTGCATAGTAGGCCTGTCGGTCAGAAATGAAAGCTTCAACAAAAAAAAAAAATTGTCTTCTAAGTGTGGTTTGCTACATAAACCAAACAGTGCCATTGTGATCTGTGACTACTGTCATAAACCACTACATGTCAAAAATGGAAAGGAGCAGCAAAAAGATTTACAAACCTCCAAATAATCAACAGTGGCATGTCCAGTACCCTGGTCATCCCATTTCCCATCATGATTCAGACGGTACACTTTGACACGCTGAAATCCAATTGGAAGAGATACTAAGTCAAGAGTTCCTTGATAAAAGCCTCTAAACAATAGTGAAAAATAATCATTTTTATATTGTAAGGTTGTTAATAACATACTCCACGAAAGAATTCTGAAATGCATAAATTGTATAGTGATAAAAATATAATATATATATACATAAAACTACATGCATTGATCCTAAGCAGCTAACTGCTGACTCACGTGAAAACGGTTATCAGTCTGATTGAATCACTACAATCTAAATCTAGACCCATTTGCTCAGCCATCGTTTGCTTTCTTTTACTTCAAAAACAATATAGAGGAACAGGTGGAATGATTGAAAAGAACTAGCAGAAGCAAACAAAACCAAAACAGAAATAAGCCAAATGAAAAGTTTGTCTCAACTTCCAATTTTTCTTAGGTTACAATTGGTAGGAGCAAAATCAGAGGGCAACGGTGGAACACTACTATATATGCGTCTGGCTTCCCATTATTGTTCCCAATAGATAGTTGATTGCGTAAATTCCAACCTTAACAAATCACACTAAAGTCATCTCTTCAGACCAAATTCCACGCATTAACATTGAGATATATTGTTAATAGGCTTCCTAGTTGCTTGGACAATTTAATTGGCGCCTAACAATCCCAATTCTCATATTTCAGTGCATAACCAGTCATATAACTTATATAACACAATACAGTAAAGACAGATTCTTGTGAGATGAATTAGCTCTCCTAGACGCCAATAACCAGCCATAGAAAGCATAACTGATATCACAACTGCAGATAGAATAAAAAGGTTTTCCTCCACTACCCAAAAATTGATTGGTCCGGCACTGCGTGCAGAAAACATAAACGACACAAGGGAAGCATAACAGCACTCTAGAGATAGCTAAAGAATACTACTTCTACTGATTTTACGAATGTAAATCCAAAGCATATCATTGAGAGCCTCCAACAAATTAAATCGAAGCTCGAGCTCCAAACATCATCGGATAGCAAAAATAAGCATTGAGCAGATTCTAGGGCAAAGCTAATTGCGAAAGTAGAGACTTGCCTGCATCGAATTAGCGTTATCCTCTGGTTTCTCCGGCGCTCCCATGACAGCTTCTTCAAAATTCTAAGCAATAACGACGACGAGCACGCTCAATTCGGGGGCTTGAAATTAGGGTTTTGAGGAGAAGGAGAATGAAAGGGGAAAACAATTGCAGTGAAGAGATGAAGTTTCGTAGGATCAACAGGAAACCCTAACCGCCATTGACGTAGCAGCGTGAAGTTTCTCTCTTCCCTCTTCTCTCTTCCCTCTTCTCTTCTCTTCTCTCTTTCTCTCTCCTCCCACTATAATAATTTCTTTCAAGAGTGTCCCCGACCTTTCTATTAGTTTGGGCTACGCACAAAAAGAAGTGGAAACGAAAGCTAAGAGCGCATTGTATTATTTGTGTGGAATCGCAATAATACCCCTGGGGATCTGCTATAATCGCGATTTAATCGCACGGAAGTGAACTGAAATCCACAGTCGCATTGCTTTCTCTGCTTTTTCAGTTTATCTCCTACATATTTTTTACTCAAAAAGAAAAGTTCATCTCTTATCGAATTGATCCAAACTCCACTATCTAGTCTAAACCAATTTGGCATTCAAAAGAAAAAGTCTAAACCAACTAGTCCTTGTAAAATTATTACTATTTTTTATTTCGGTTCCTCATTTTTAAAATGTTTATTTTGTTTCTATTTTTTAAATAGTCTCGTTTTAATCATCAGCATGTGCTTTTTATTATTTTATCCAGGTTTTATTGCAAGCTGATAAATGTTGAACAACTAACCTGGGAAAACATAGAATTATAATTTTATAAATCTCGTGTTTGTTGTTGATTAGAGATAGGGATAGCTCCTGTGAAGATAATGACACAAGTTTGAATCTGAAAAAATCATTTACTATGTTAGACTATCACAATTTTTCGAATAACGTTAGAGAAAAAAAGCATGTAGATTAAAAATATTTGTAATATGAAAATGTGATAAATATAATATGAATCTCAAGGTCACAAAAAAAACTAAGTGGACTTGGACATTGGTGGTGCTGTGAGACTCATATGATTTCAATTGGAATTTTAATAAAATTAAAGGTCTAATTAGTGTGATGGTCATTTAGTCAGACTTAATGGGTCAATCCATATTTTGGGTTTGTACATTGTTGGTCTAATATAATAGGATACTACTACAATCTTACTAATGATTTCATATCACGTATCTTTAAAATGTGAAATGAGAGGTGATGGTTAGACATATCGGTCGATGCTACAACATTAGGGTGACAATTTCTATAAATTACGACCATCCAATAATATGTGAAGCAATGTAGCATTTGTTAGTCGTCAATAGCATTGTGGAAGATTGAGTCCAAGTTTTACATTCACGCACTTACTAGTAGAGGTACCAGTACACTTGCTAGCTTGTGATTTGACAAAAATTGGTTGGGATCACCCTTCCCAATGTCAAAAAATGTGCTCTCAACGTGACAGTTGCACCGATTATTAGAGGGTTTAGTATATTTTGAAAATTTGTGAAATCTTAAATTCGCAACATTGACCTTTCGAAATCCAACATCAATATGGAGTCAGCTTAAAAAATCTCTTGAGAATGAAGCAATGATTCAATAATTGTGCTGTTACAACTTATTATCGTAAATGAGAGTGAAATTCAATACATAATAAGGTTTGTTAACAACCATCAAAGTCCATTCTTGGATAGTCCGAACAATTTGATCACGTTGACCATAGGTATATACTTTTTGAGGAAGTAGAGACAGATTTCCTTATTCTTTGGATTGCTTGCTGACGCCTTTTTTATACAAGAAGTCGATAAATGCGTTACCAGGTCTTCGTGCTCGTCTAAACCAAAAGAAGGTTGGTCCCATGGTGCCACCGGTAACCGACCTCAATATTTAAACAACCCTTAAGTTAGACAATGTGAGATCGGCGGAGAAGCCGAAGTCAGTTTCAAAAGAAACATAGCGTAAACAAAATAACTGGGAAATGGAGCCTCATTCCACCAAGAAACCCATAGCTAATCCGTCTTTGGGGAAGTAAATAGTGGGTTCCTCGAATAACCGAGCTCCAGTTCATGACATGTACTCCTCAAATCTTCATGGAGAAGTTGGGTAGCTGGCCGACCTGGCCTACTTGTCGTCTGATACTGAGCGCATACACTCAGAGGACATTGAAGATTAGTCTTCCAATTTTATGAGAAAGATTGAAGGAGCTTGGTGAATTGGAGCTTTGGTTTCCATATGACTTCTCTGGTGATTACCGAGTGAAGGAGAGTTGTTGAAGGCCTCCAAGTTGCGGTCATTGGTGAAGGCTCGAGAGGACAAGTTAAAGGTGAGGGATAAAGATTGAGTTTGGAGAAATCTGGTTGAAAGTTGGCTTTATCGACCAAAAACCTTGCCTTGGAGGATAAGGCGTTATTCGAGGCAACCTTTGAGGGGGATGAAAATTTGGCGATTGTTAGGTGTCCCATAGCATGAAAATACTGGAGGTTGTGGAGGATACATTCAAGAATTTCGTCGCCCCATTCAAGCTTCTCAACCCTTGTTGATATAAATGTTGAGAAGGCTCCTGGAGCCGACCTCAAAGGTACAAATGATTCCAAGGGAGGAGTGCTCAACGTGGGCAAGGCGGATGAGGTTCCCAAGGGTCTTGTTGATGAGGAACTGATGGCGCATGGGGCTGAAGTCCTTGGTGAGGTCATTGGTGAGTATATAAGGGAAGATCCCAAGATAGATGACACTAGGGTCTTCGAAGGAGTTTACAAAAAGAAGTTTAGAGAAGGCTCCAAGGTGACTTACACTGAGTTTCTCGCTGAGGTTGCTATCAAATAGCTCAGGACGACTCCAAGGCGATTGACACCGAGATCCTTGGGGGGCTGTTGACGAGAAAATTAAGGCATCTTAAAGGGACTCATCGATGATAGTGAGAGAAGGAAAAGTTTGAAGTGATGACCACGAGCCCCGAAAAGGTGATTGTTGTACCTTTAAAAAGTATGAAGAGTATGGAGGGTGCTAGGGAAGCCTATGAGGTTGTATGGTCAAACCATTTTAGTAGTTGGTGATTGCTGTGTCTTTGAAAAGAGAAAAACTAATCACACTAAAACAAGTGACAATATTATAAGAGTAATGCTAGAATTACATTTTTTTAACTTACTCTTTTAAAATGGTTCATATTGATGGAAATTCATATGAATTCCATGTAGTTAAGATTGAATTCCACATAATTTAACAAATCTCCGTTTTTAACCATTAAAGAAGAATGGAAAGAAGATGTTCTTCTTATAACTTGTTTATGTTATCCATTCAAAAAAACTTCTTTATGTTATAAATGGTGAAGTACATACACTAGAGGATAACTAAATTTTTTTGCACCAAGCTTATAAAATTAAATAGGCTTAATAGTATTTTTGGTCCCTCACATTTGACACTTTTGGTTCCTAACAAAAAAATTAGCCTAAATGGTCACTCACTTTGTCAAACGACAGCAGTTTTTATCCCCCATCACTATTCCGTTAAAAATTAACGTTTTCTGTTAAAATTAAAAAAAAAAAATAACATTTCAGTTTTGTTTTATGAATTTAGTGTGAAATAAAAAATATTAATTAGAATAAAAATAAAATAAAACCAGTTAAAGTTATAATTCTTTTATTTTCCAGAATCCCTAATCTTCTTCATCGCTAACGTTTCTTCTTCTTCATCCATATCTTCTTCTTCATCATCCATCTTCAGATTGAATCTAAAACCCTAAGATCGAAACCCAAATCTTCCAGATCTACCACCTCCATCACCCAAATCACCCTTGTTTTCCCTCTTTCCATTTCCCTTACCATCATCAAATGGGAGATACCAATTTCATGGGGGGGGGGACCCTCATTAAAGGGTTTTCTCTCCAACCCGAAATTCCTCACCTTTTTGTCCTCAATCTCGGTGTCGCGGTGGCACGGTGGAGGCTGACATTGGCTCCGATGGAAGATGAGTGGGGTGGCTTTGAAGGGGAGGTGTTTTTGAAGGTTGGGGGTTATGGTGAGAGGGAGAAATGGAAGACGAGATGAAGGTGAAATAGGGACAACGACGGTGCAGGGAGGAGGATTGGTGGAACAATCAAGCAAAGAAGGAAGGCAGCGATGGTGGTGTCGAGGTCAAAGGGCAAGGAAGAGGGAAATCGATCAGAGGTTGGGTTCATGGGAGGGAGGAGAAGGGGCGGCGCTGGGTGGTGATGGTGCGGTGGCAAGGAAGATGTCGAGGAAGAGTGGTGGCGGTCCAGAGTTTAATGGCAAGGGGAGAATGGGTTTTCTGTGTTGATGCTTGGGATTAGATTGAAAAGGGTGATTATTGATTTAAGACTGAATGTTCTGGGTTGAGAGTTTTGGAATTCTTGACTGTGTTGGTTTGAGGGCCATTTTATTTGCTTTATTTTTCATACAGAGAGAGATGGACCTTGAGAGAATTTTGTGCGCTTTCAATTAGTACACATATCAATATCAATTGAGGATGTTTGATAGTTTGGAAGATATTGCCTCTACTCCTCTTGAACATTTTGTGAGAGGGAGCACAATTGGCTGACGTCGGTTGAAGAAACAGCAAAAGTAACTGCTAATTGTTGGGTCACTGGTTTGAATGTTGAAGAGGATTGTAACTCGTTGAAATATTATATCAGAAAAAAGTTAAAAAAAAATTTATCAGAGTTTTTTTTTTTAAATTTTAACAGAAAACGTTAATTTTTAATAGAATAATGATGAGGACAAAAATTGCTGTTGTTTGTAGGGATGACAGAAAAACCCATACCCGTGGGTACTCGACCCGAATTCACGGGTAAAACCCGTTCTGTTTGGGTTTGGGTTCTGTTTTACCCGATTCTAAAAGTACTATTCGGGTTCGGGTTTGGGTATGGTGGAACCCGCACCCGAAACCCGATCCCTATATATTAAATTACTAAAATATCTTTATTTATATATATATATATATATATATATATATATATATATATATTAGTACTTTAGTAGTGATTACTAGTGTTTCATTGTTTCAATTTTCAAGTTTCTGAATATATATCTTTATATATATATATATATATTCATGATCTTGAATATGGAATTTTGAATTGGCTTCTAGAGTTATTTTTTAAATAATTATGAAGATGTTGCTGCTATTGCATTAGTAATTGGGTTCGGGTATGGGTCAAATTTTCGGGATTTTTATGGTTTCCCTTTGTTTATCGCAAGTATGATTTCGGGTATGGGGAACCCGAAACCCAACTCCGGTATGGTTTTTATACCCGAACATGGTTTGAGTTTGGGTTCGGGTATATTATTTCGGGTTCGGGTATGGTTAAACCCGCGCCCGACCCTACCCGTTGCCATCCCTAGTTGTTTGACAAAGTGATTGACCATTTGGGCTAATTTTTATTGTTAAGGATCAAAAGTGTCAAATCGTGATAAGTGAGAGACCAAAAGTACTACTAAACAAATTAAATAATAACGAAAAGTGCAATGCAAATAAAAGTGGTTTATCCGCCGCACTTTGATTTCTCCGTCCCCTCTCATTTTCCTCCTAACTCCTAACGGACTCCTCGAGGCCCCTCCTACATTCACTCCTATATCATCTTCCTCACTCTCAGATCTCTCCGTTTGTCATTTCCACTCACTCTCTCTTTCTCTCTCTTCCTCCAAAATGCAGTGCTCGCTCTCACTCCCCTTCTCTCCCACTTCCTCCTCTGCCGCCACAGCTTCCAGATCGCACTCCTCCTTTCCCCTCACCACCGGCAAGCCTCTCAATCTCCGCTTCTGCGGCTTGAGGCGCGAGGCGTTAGGTTTAGGTTCTTCCCTCAACCGCCGCCAATTCCAGCTCCCCCTCCGCCACTCCGCCACTGTATCCGCCGCGCTCTCCGACAATGGCAGCTCTCCCAAATCATTCGATTACGATTTGTTGATAATTGGCGCTGGTGTTGGCGGCCATGGCGCTGCGCTTCATGCTGTCGAGAAGGTTCGATTTCAATATTCTTATTTCAACTTTTAATTCATGATTTGACAGTCTAGTTGTAACTGTAGTAACTATAAATCAGCTCAATGCCATATGGAAATTGACATGGCCAATTGTTATTCATGTGCTAAATCGATGATTCGCCATTGTTAAATGCTGGTTGTGGTAGAGAGATTTTAGTAACAGTGTGTCTGCAGGGTTTGAAAACAGCCGTTGTTGAGGGAGACGTGGTGGGAGGGACATGTGTGAACAGAGGATGTGTTCCTTCTAAAGCTCTTTTGGCAGTCAGTGGTCGCATGCGAGAATTGAAGAGCGATCATCACCTGAAGTCCTTGGGCTTACAGGTAAGATAAGAATGTTCAATTATCAGGCTTCCTAAGTTTGGAACACAGCGCAGTTGATGTAATGAAATTAAAGAAGTATTACATACTTACACAGTCCAGATGTAGAGAGATAGGCGGTTATGTCATGATTATTTTGCCTTTGTTTCATTTGCTCGTTTTAGGTTTCTGCTGCTGGGTATGACAGACAAGCAGTTGCTGATCATGCTAATAATCTTGCTTCAAAAATCCGGAGCAATTTGACCAACTCAATGAAGGCACTTGGTGTAGACATACTTACCGGGGTTGGAACTATACTGGTAAGTGGCATATTAACATTTTTGTACATTTTATGCTCTGAGGATTCTGTAGTATCAGAAAATAAATAGGGGTATATTCACTTCAATTGAGTTTCAAATATGTAAAAATAGGAAATTATTTGAATTTATTTCTTTTGGAAATCAGGTTCTGCCTTTGAAACCCATTGCTCAGAATAGAACTAGAGTTGAATTTTTTGTTTGGGGTACATGAGCTTGAGTTGATTTGGAAACAAAACCTCATGCAACTCATTTAAAATGGAACTGATTTGACTTCATTTTATTAAATGAGCTACTTAGTAAGGATAAAATGGTCAGTTTATATACTTCACTTTATATAATAGAATCTTCACATTTAGATTTTTCTTTCTACTTTTTTAAGACATGTGACTTCACCATTGTTCAATACATTTAAGAAAAAGAAAATCTCAAATTACTAATTGCTTTTAAAATTTACTCCTTCTTCACTAATTATCAAATTAATTCTTTTCAATTTCCCTTTGTACATTAAATTTTGCTTTCTTCCCAGACATTTCCTGTTTAAATATCTGGTTAAATAATGTGGTCGCATGAGATTCATGTTATATAGTAGATATAATGAGATTCAAACCAGATTTTAAAAAATAAAAAATCAACAGCCAATGTTTTCATCATTATCATAATCAACAGAAGAAATATTTGACATTATCTTTTGCTGCCTCATTTATGAATGTGCAGGGTCCCCAAAAGGTCAAGATTGGTTCTTCAAATAACATAGTAACTGCGCAAAATATCATCATTGCAACTGGTTCTGTTCCTTTCGTTCCTAAGGGCATTGAAATTGATGGTACGTACGATATCAACTGGTTCTTAGTCCTGTCTTCTGACTACAAATAATTGAACCAAACTGTCTACAAAAAACTAGAGTGATATCAATTACACATACATATAAAAGATATTATTTGAGAAAATCAATTTTGTTTAATGTTGGGAAGGTCGACCATGAAAGCAGTCTTTTTGCTGATAAGATTGATGGAGATATTGTAAGGAATCAAAAACACTTATACATGGTTTTCACCAATTTGGAAAAAACATACAGCAGGAGTTAAGAAGTCAAGAAGGCTTATACATGGTTTTTATCAAAATGTTCATATTGCCTAATTCGAGCAGTTGAAAATATGTATGATGAGGGTCATAACTAGTGTGAGCATGCAAGATTAGTGTCACATAAAATTTCCTATACCTAGAAAATTGCACACAGGGCCAACTTTGAGTCCCTATCTTTTTAACGCAAAGTCCTGGATGTGCTTGTTGAATACATCCTGGAGCCCATGACATGATGCATGATTTCTGTAGAATATATAGTCCTCATTTGAGAGAGAAGAAATATAATAAGAAGTTAGAGGTGTGGAGACAAACTTTGGAAGGACATGACTTTTGTTTAAAGTAGAAGTAAACTCGAGTATATGGAATGTAAGTTTAACAAAATGTGCACTAATTATGGCTTACAGGTAAAAAAAAAATGGAAAGACTGGTAAAGTATTTTGGATCTATCACACAAATGACAATGAAAAAGACTAAAAAGTGAGTGACGTGAAATGTAGGATTCAAGTGGGGTGGATAACTGGATTAAATAGAGAGTTGTTTCTGGTTATATTTGTGATTTTCCCTTCAGCAATTGAAAGTTGTATAAAAATTCCTCTATATCCCAATTTGTAATTTTTAAATGCTGATACAGATATTCAATGCATAACCATTTAATTCAAAACTACAGAAATTCTGTCTGGTCCTATATTTAATTCACGAGGAGATCTTCTTTCTTATTTATGATCTCAGTTTGATATAAATTCAAACCTTGTTTCTTTGTTCTCATTCTCTTGATTTCTTCTTGGCTTTGTCGGTATACTTTTTAGTAAAAAAAATTCAACTATAACTGCAGGGAAGAGTGTGATTACCAGTGACCATGCACTCAAACTGGAGTCTGTTCCAGACTGGATAGCAATTGTAGGAAGTGGTTATATTGGCCTTGAGTTCAGTGATGTATATACGGCACTTGGAAGTGAGGTCATACATCTTTGTGATACTTTTCCTTTCTTTTTCCATTATCTTTTGTTCAGGAGAAATATTTGCAAATAATTGATGTTCTCTTTTGACATCAGAAAACTATGTTTGCGCTGTAAAATCATATTGTGCTTGTCATACTTTTAGTATTATGAGAAGTGAACAAACATTTAATCTTTATATTGGGTCCATTTGTTTCCACTTAAAAAATAAGTGATTTTAGATTTGAATAAAAAATTGTTTTCATTTTAAGAGATTTATTGAAAAGCAGAAATTAACTTATGTTTGTTTGCAAATATAAAAAATTCTTTTCACTTTAAAAAGTTACTAGAAATAATTGAGTATTCCAAAAGCTACTAGAAATAGCTTATAGAAATAATCAGATTTCTGTTATTATCAAAAGTCTATACAAACAATTCAAAAAATACATAAGTGATTATTTCACAAAATAAGAAGAGACAAACGGGTCCATTATTTCCTTATTCGTATAATTTATAATTACCGCAGAAGGATTAGCTAAGTAGTAATTGTTATTCTGCAGGTTACTTTTATTGAAGCTTTAGATCAGCTTATGCCTGGATTTGATCCTGAAATCAGCAAGTTGGCTCAGAGGGTTCTCATAAATCCCCGGAATATTGACTATCACACTGGAGTCTTTGCAACCAAGGTAACTACATCTTGTAATTTCTTGGTTTACTTTTTGTTGGTTGGCTTTGACTATTTGACATGCCTCAGTCCTCACGTTTTTCTTATAGATTACTCCTGCAAGGGATGGAAAACCTGTCTTGATTGAGCTTATTGACGCAAAGACTAAGGAACCGAAGGACACTTTGGAGGTAACTAAATCTTTTTCTGAAAGCTTTTAGGTACATTCTTTGCTCGTAACTGTTAGAATTTTTCCTATGCGGAAAAGGAGAAATTTATTTGTTGTTGTTAGAACTTAGAATATTTATAAGTTATCTCACAATATCATCATTTTATCTCAGAACATTTTATAGTATCTTAACGATATGTTAGGAGTAATTTCCATGTCATTATACTGAAGGACTTATTTCCATGTTTAATTAGGATTAGAAGTCTAGTATATGTATATGCAGGGGTTAGTGCTTTATATTTTTGTTTCACATAATACACCTTATAGTCTAATATATTATTATTTAGTCACGATTTTTTTCCTTCTGTCCCTACCTAAACCCTATAATTTCCAAAATTAGATTAGAAAACATGTGAACATGGAACATGCTCGCACCTAACTATTTAATTTCACTATTGTTATTACCTCTGTTCACATGATTTGTAGGACACCCATGCTTGGTATGGGAGCTATCAATTAAATGAGCTTACATACCCAAAAGCCAGAAGAGGGTAATGAACTGGCTGTCTATTTAGTATAGTGAGAACATATAAGTGCATGAAGCGGCACTAAGGCAGACAATTCAAGTCTATGAGTGACTCATAACCAGATTTTTTGTATTTCTCTTTCCCTTTCAGTATTCCCTTGGAACTTAACAGTTGACTGTGCTGAAGTCCTTAATTATTCGTAGTGTTATGCTTTGTGGCATTGCTATAACATCTAAAAAAGCCCATAGTTTGACCACCTTTTTTTACCTGTATATGTAATTATTTGGATTTATTGCAAGCTTTTGTCTGTGTTGCCATAGGTGGATGCTGCTCTAATAGCAACTGGCAGGGCTCCTTTCACACAAGGTCTTGGACTGGAGAATGTATGCATTTCTAACTGATATCTGTTTATGATTGGAAGTTTCCCCTAAAGGAAATAAATGATTGTATATTTTGTACTGTCATGAATAAACTATCCCAAAAGCTTAAACTATTAAGTTAATGCAAATGAGTAGTTTTATATGAGATTTCTAACATGCCTCCTAATGCAAGAGCTCTTTTGCCTTGAAACATTGACAATGCATGAGCTATTGATCTTAGGCTGAAATTTCACCTTATACTAAAATAATTTGAGCGGCAAGGATTGAACTATGGAACACTTAATCATAAAGACTCTAATAGGCTTGTCACAAATCAATTATCCTGAAAACTTGAGTTGTTGAGTGAAAACACGTGAATAGTTTTATATTATATTTTTAACATATACATTTTTCCTACAGATTGATGTGGTAACACAGCGTGGTTTCATTCCGGTGGATGAGCGCATGCGAGTAATTGATGCAAATGGCAAGCTGGTTTGTCTCGATTTCTCATACACTATTTATCCTTCTCTAACATTTGGTTACTGATAGGATGTGGAATGATAGGTTCCTCATTTGTTCTGTATTGGTGATGCAAATGGCAAGATGATGCTTGCACATGCTGCCAGTGCACAAGGAATTTCAGGTAAGTGGCAACTCATGTAATATTTCCACAAATTTTTTAGTTTTGTGCTTCATTTGACTTGATGAAAATATTTTTCTGACAGTGGTCGAACAAGTCACTGGAAGAGATCACGTGCTCAACCATTTAAGTATACCAGCTGCTTGTTTTACTCACCCTGAAATCAGCATGGTTGGATTGACAGAGGTATATCAGAACTTTCAATGCAATCTATGCTTTAATGAATGAGTTCTCTTTTATTGTATGGTTTATTTTCTCTTCATTCTTCAGCTGTCACTCTTTTCCTCGACATTATTTATACATTAAACTTACTGCTCGTTGTCTTTCCATTAAATTTGCAGCCTCAAGCAAGGGAGAAAGGTGAAAAAGAGGGGTTTGAAGTAAGTGTTGCCAAAACAAGTTTTAAAGCTAACACAAAAGCCCTGGCAGAAAATGAAGGGGAAGGGATTGCCAAGGTTATATTCATGTATCTTGCTCCTTTAATATTATTACTGTGGAGAAGCTTAAATTGTTAAATATTGCCTATGAGTTCTCTGCTAAAGATTACTTTGGTGGTACCCAAATTATTTAGTCGCGAGACCTGTTCTTCACTTTCATCCTTTATTCTCTGGATGCATTTATTTCTCTGCCCTCACCAGCTGGACATTGCTAACTCTGATCTATACTTTCATGCAGTTGATATACAGACCTGACAACGGAGAGATACTAGGAGTTCATATTTTTGGTTTGCATGCAGCAGATCTCATCCATGAAGCATCCAATGCAATAGCATTAGGGACACGTATTCAGGTAATTTTTTCTACCAGTGGTGTCATTTTTTTCTCTATGTGCAATGGGCATTTAGTTATTAATGGTCACAAATTCTTTCTCTTAACCTGACCTGTTTATTTCGTAAACTTCACCCTGTTGTGGTACAATGATGCAGGACCTAAAACTTGCAGTTCATGCACATCCAACTTTGTCTGAGGTTCTTGATGAGCTATTTAAATCAGCAAAGGTGAGCTAACCTTAGTCTAGTTTCAACATCATATTGAGTATAGCTATTGTAACCTACTTTATTTCCTGCCAAATTGGTGAGACGCTGAGAAGATAATAGGCTCTGACAGATTCCTGGTTGTCAAATTGTTTGATTAAAATTTCTAACAGCTGGTTTATTAATATAAAGAAAGACTTGAAACACATAACACTCATTAGGGCTTGCATTTTCGCCCACACACAACCTCTAGTTTATTTTAGCAGATGCATAATACGCGCCCTCTTTGATCACTACGGCAGGTTAAAGTTCAAGCTTCTAGCCCTGTAAGATTGAACCAAGTTGCAGTCTAATCTTGCCAAATAAAGTATAAAATTTTGAAGAAATTTGCTTGTATTAGGGACCTGCAAAATATTACGCATCTTCAGGCGGAAGACATGTGAACATCCAGAATCCTGTAAAAGAAGGGAACCGTTTGGGGGAGATCACCGGTGACATGATAATGGATAGCCGCCGAGTATTACATGTATTGATATCTTTTTTAGTTGGTATTTTCAGTACCTGTCAAAGATATTTATATTTATTATTATTGTTTTTTGTTGATCTAGTTTTTTTCTAATTATAGTCAATGAGAAGGCCTTTTCATAGTGGCCTATTTTTTCAGAGTGCTTGTATTTTTGCACCCAATACATGTGTACTATTAACAATTTTCCTTTGAAGAGATGATAAATAATACTCTTTTAAGAGTTTAGGGTTCTTTCAATGGGTTCTTTTGTCTTTTTCTATGAGCATGGAAGTTATTGCATCAGTCTATCAATTTATGGTATGACAAATTGGCAATATGAAATATGAAGCATTCAAATGTACTTGTTCTTAATTTGATCAAAGTTGCTTAGAACTTAGTAATATGTTTATATTCTTAATGGAGAGTAGAATAAGATGAAATGAAGTTAATTATATGAAGGATTGTTTATAGAAAAAAAAGAGACATTAATGATATGTAATGTAATGCATTTTAATATTTTATAATGTTTTGTTGACAAGAAAAAGTGTTTTATCATGTTTTATTTTATTGTCTCATTTTTAAAGTGATGACAGTTTGTTGTTCCATTTCATTTTGTTTCAATACCTTTTGTAAATCCAATTTTTTTTGACTCATCGGAAAATAAATCAAAATATTGACTAAAGAAGCTAATTACTATTTTCAAGAAAAAAGGGATTTTCCGTGCACTCATAAAATCCCTTCACTTCCAGTGTAAAATCTCACTTATAACCATAACATGAATATTCATTAGAAAAAAAAAACCATAACCTGAATATTGGTGAAACTTTTAGCAACTATGCTTATAAAAATAATAGAATAACTTTATTTATGTTTCAACTTTTTCAGGGTAACTTTATTTTATATTTCAACTCAAAGAAAAAAAAATATAGTATGATATAGTACAACTTTATGTGTTCATATGATTATAATTGAACTTAATATTTATTAAAAGGTATTTTTATTCAAATATACTTCTCATTAGCAAGAATAAGTTCTCAAATAAATTTTACTAATAAAAAAAATTACTAACATGATAAATATATAATTTTATATAAGTCTAGTTAATTAAATCAAATCAATTACAAAATTAAATCTAAAGTCCGGATAATAAACTACAAGCTCTGCAGAGGTTAATAATTCTTTTTCACAACAATTGAATGGTAAGCTCCACCTTCATCTCGCTTCAACCCTAACTATATTCGATGTTTCGCTTCATCATCCAGCAAAATGCGAGAGACAAGTGGCAACATGACTGCTGACCATAGTAGTTGAATTGTGAATCGGAAAACCTATTTTCTGACTCGTAAATCGTATCGTTTTATGTATCGTACGTGTTCATCCCCTTCAAATGACATCAATAACATGACAAAATGTAAAGTACATCTTATTCGCTATGTTTTGATATGTGAAACACTCTTTCTGAGAAAAACTGAAACAACAATAGTGAAACCATGAAGACTTAAAGTAGAGGGTGAATGATTTGAAAATTATATGGACCTGGTTAAAATTTAACTCCCTATAGTTTAAAAAACAAAAAACACAAAATGTAGAGAAACGACTTGCTTCTGCGCCCGTGTGAACGCTCGATTCAACACTGAATCACGATTCGTCTCATACTTACTACCATGCTGGTTTGTTTATTTTTTTCTAATTTTTATGTCTTGCATTTACATACTTCTCCCTACAATGGTCAAAACATTTGTCGTGAGAACGAGAGAATATTGTGGTATGCATTCCGCAAAAAGAGATTCCCATAACTCGACTCTAGAGAACAATATTCATGCCAGTGGCACAGGTATAACTTTATGCTAAATTGAAAGGTTAATTTGCAAGTTTATTAATGTATATTGATATTTGACCGGTGGCATATTATTCTGAAAAGCACAATAGTAGACAACCAATGATAACATTGAAGTGAATGAAAACTACAAAAGCTCAAAATATTGATGCTTCGTTTGTTATGCAAGAAGGTGGAAGAAAAGGTATATAAAAACTCTTTACAATATTAGGTTTACGAACAATTTAGAAAAGGAATTAAAAGATTTAGTGAGCCTCAGAAATTTTTATCATTTTTGTGACAGAAACACCAGAGGCCTCTTAACTAAAATGATTAAACTGCCCTATTAATCGTATCTTAAGTACATAATTCGAAAAACTGTAAAAAAGGTGAACTGGAATACTTAACGGATTTACTTAACCTACATTATTCTACATCAAGTTTTTCTTAAACATAGCCATATTTTTGCATTCTACACAACCAACTAAAAAATCATCTCAACTTCTACTCAGTTCTTTCCTCTCACCTTTATCTCAGAAACAATAGAAGAAATAATAAGTTCATTTAGAATAAAACAATAAAAAACATAGAGACATGACGAAAAAATGTTTTACTAAATAAACTTATGGCAGTTTTAATTGTAATCGTATTAAATAATTCGACAAAAAAAAATCTGGTACACTTTCCTGCCATGAGATGCAATGCACACATTATATTGTTTATAAATGGAATGAACGAAATTTGACAACACGGTACCAAAAAATAAACTTCAGAGAACAGGACAATTTATGTGTTAACCACAATTTTGTTGATTAAAAAACTTGAGATTGAATGAAATCTACACGCCAGGAACATGTATTATATCAAAAACTCAACATACAAAAAATACTAAGTTGCTTGCAAACAAGATAAATGAATCTACGAATATCAAAATTACAAACCCACAAAAACCTGGATCGAAGGATCATCCACTTCTATTGGAGCAAATATCATTATGGATTTCTCTTCAGGCCATGTCTAGATTACTCTAAATAATAGATGGGAAGAGCAGAACTAATAAGTGCTGAGAACAAGAAAAATGCCCCTACAATGAAACAAAAGTAGTGGGAAAAACCTAAATACTAACACAAATGCCTGAAATAATGAGTTCTTTCCTTGGTTTGACACAGCCTAAAGAGAATGAAGAATCTAATTAATCATGTGAAAAAGAACACGCATCTCCCTTTAACAGAATGACCATCCCTCAATTAAATTCTGATAAAAGTCAGATTCAAAGAAAACTACAAACTTATGTTTTAACCCTATTACCAAACAGAAATCCACGAGAATTATGATTATCAGAAAAAGCACACAACTCGGATTGACTCAGAGGTAATCAAATGCAACGCATAAAAATACTAAGAATCCACATTTAACTAAGAACACAAATATATCACTGATAAAATTTGAGTGTCTTCAGCAAAACAGAGCAATAATGTTATGAGAGCATCGCATTCTGTCTGGACAAAACAAACCATGAAAATGACTATAACAATAAAAATGACAAAACATATAGAGCCTGAATAAGAAATCTAAGCAGAGAACCCTAATAGCTCCATCAGTAAGCGGCACTTTACTCTTCTTCAGTGGCGGTTTCAGCACCCTTCTTGTTGTGCTTCCTAGCGTACCTCTGGTTCCTCAGAAATTTGGGATCCATCTACAGAAATTGACAACAATAATAAACTATCAGCCACAAAATTACATTTGAACAAAGAGAAATGGATCGTTGTAAAATTGATGAATCGGAAAATGAAAATAGAAGATTACCCCTTTGGTGGAAGTGTGGCGGTGCCTCTTAGGCTTCTTGATGCCGTTCTTGTGGGCCTTGTAGGACTGGTTGTGAGCGGTGTGATTCTTCGACTTGGCCATCTCTGCAATTCAAAGCACATGAAGATGTTAAACAATGAAAGGAAGAAATCGGAGAGGAGATGTGAGAGAAATTGCAAATGGCAAACCTTCAGTGAGGCAGAGAAAAACTGCTTGAGGATCTAGGGTTTTCTGCAAAGAGTGGTGTTGTGGAAGATGGGGCCTTATATATATATATGATGATTCTGTGACGGCGAAACCCTAGAAGTTCAAAAGAAGGCCCACAAAAAAATATTGACAATAAGGCCCATCTAGTGTGCTTTTGAGGGGTTAAGGTCAGGTAGGCTTGGCCCGCCTGGACGAAGGCCCAAAATGGGAGAAATTAAGAATGGGATACTTTGTACACATCTTCAAATGTTTTTTTTTTTTTTTTTTAAACTTATGGATCTTCAAATGTTAATTGGACACCTTAAATAAGTTTTTGCTTAAAATACCCCTGTGGTATAATAAAACTTGTTTACTCCTAAAATTAAACTTTTGTATTCCACTAAGTTAAGTTGTTGGAAATGTATTTCATTAGACTTAAAATTGTATTTGTTTACACTTCTGTAATTTGAACTTTTAGAAGCAAACATTTTTACTTCTAAGTATTTCAGATTTGAAAATGTAAAATAAATGCACTTTTAAAGTTGAACTTTTGAAACCTACTTTTTAAGGGAGTTCAACTTATGAAAATGTGTTTATTATACTATTGGAGTAAAAAAAAAAAAAAACTTTCTTATGTGCATTTGTTTTATACCTTCAGTGAATTTTCGGAAGCAAAATTTTTAACTTTCAAAATGTTCAAACTATAAATGTATAAAACAATTACAATCATGAGAGTTGAACTTTCGAAAGCTAATCTATTAGTGATTCAGAAGTTCAATTTCTAGAAATATGATAAATTCACTTTCAGAAGTCAAACTTTCGAAAAAATAATATTATCTGATGATAATCAAATAAGTGAAAAAACATATAAAACTTTTTACTAAAGATAATGACGCGGTGCCATGGCAAATGGCAAATCATATTGAACATTAATTTAAATCCACTTAACTAGTGCACCTTAAACTCCACCTAAATATTAAATCCTATTTTTTTCGCTTCCTTAAAAAAAAATCCTATTTTGTTCGTTAAAAAAATCCTATTTTGTTTTGTTTAGATGACGTTCTTGTTTTGCTCGTGGGAAAAGTATCTACTATTACACCCCATGACGCGTAACAACCAATCATATTCGCACACCTTGGATTTCTTTCCCATTACCGGCTACTCCAGTGCCCCCCACTCTGCCCGCATCAGCATTTTATCGTTATTTTAATCTTCCCCAGCCACCCCAAGCATCATTCACTGACCACACCGGTAACCAGTATTCACTCATGAACACTATATATACTCCACAAAACGATCGAAAATAACAGAAAAAGAAAACGAAATTTGTTCTTTTCTTCGTGTTGCGTTTTCTCTGTCGATTCTTCATCTCAATTTACTAATAACACTGTTGTGCAGTTTCTCTCTCGGCTTCTCCGGTTTACAGTTCCGGCGACCTTACCGGCGGCGTAGATTTACCTGTTAAAAGAATGTTTCTGTTTGATTGGTTCTATGGAATTCTGGCGTCCCTTGGTCTGTGGCAAAAGGAGGCGAAGATTTTATTTCTGGGGTTAGATAATGCGGGGAAAACCACCTTGCTTCACATGCTCAAGGATGAGGTTTTCTTCTGCAATTGTTCTTCATAGACTCTTAATTTATATTTATATTTTTGAAGTTGTTGTTGATGTGAAATTGAAATTTTGTAGAGATTAGTTCAGCACCAACCTACCCAACATCCAACTTCGGAGGAATTGAGTATTGGGAAGATAAAGTTCAAGGCGTTTGATTTGGGTGGCCACCAGATTGCTCGCAGGGTCTGGAGGGACTATTATGCTCAGGTTCGTTAGATTGTTTTGTTTTATGTTCACTTTCATGTTCATGGATACAGGACTTTTGGACTGTTTTTACTTACCCATGTTAGGTTTAATGCAAATGTAAGTTTCCATCATGTGGTAATTAAAAATTTTGGATTGGTAATTCAAACTTCAAAGCATGTTTCTGTAATTTATGATTTGAATATCATCTTGGCTCCTGTTTGAATTGTTGGCTTTAGCAGCATTGGCTGCTTTTTGGGGAATTAGGAAAACATAACAGAGATATGATAAAGAAATATTGTTCTAAGTTTTAACTCTCCTATATTTTATAATATTCAAGAAGTCAAACATATACAGGTTTACCAGTGACAATCACCTTATAAATATTAATATGATTTCCTGCACTCCTTCGTGATTTCCTTAATATTTACAAACACCACTCTCCAAATACCCCCTGAAATTGGTGCATTATCGTCTCGAATTCTCAACTTGTGAAGAAGATGGTGAAATTGTCGCTAGCTAAGGGCTATGGTTAAGATATATGCACGCTTGGATTTCATTGGACAAGTTTTTATGAAAAAATGAGTGGTTAGGTTTGGTACCAAAAAAAATAGGAAGTCTTTTATGAAAATGGGAAATTTTTCTTCTCATTTTAGATGCAACAGGGAAGATTTTACAGTTGGCTTTGATCTGTAATGGCTATGTACCTGACTAGTATTAGGAATTGCTTCGAAGCCTAATTTTCCCAAAGATAGTTTCCTTCTTTTCAATGTTTGGATCAACTTCTTTTTCCTCAGAATCAATTGTGAAACTTAGAAGCTACTCACAAAAGCTTTTCCTTAGAATTGTTTCTGACTTTAGAATCTTTTCCTTAGAAGTAGAATGATTTATAAATACGCACACCATGTTAATTGTGGATTTTATTTCGTGTAGGTGGATGCTGTAATCTACCTGGTTGATGCATATGACAAGGAAAGATTTACAGAGTCAAAGAATGAGCTGGATGCTCTTCTTTCTGATGATTCACTGGCAAATGTACCTTTCCTTATCTTGGGGAACAAAATTGACTTGCCTTATGCTGCCTCAGAAGATGAGTTACGTTATCATTTGGGTCTGACTGGATTCACCACAGGCAAAGGGAAGGTTAGTATGGCTGACTCCCAAGTCCGTCCTATGGAGGTGTTCATGTGCAGCATTGTCCGCAAGATGGGATATGGTGAAGGCTTTCAGTGGCTCTCTCAGTACATTAAATAGGGAAAGTACTCCTAGTTCTTGATTATCATGGTGCTGATGCAGTCTCAACATTGGCATTGTAGTGTTTTTAGACATCTTTGCTCATGTAAATTGGATCCTTGAATGGTAGTTTTACTTTTTCTTAGTTACGATATACTTTGGTAGTGTTTGACAAGCTTGTGTTGCTGTCTATACCGGTTGTTAAAATTGCAGAATTAATAAATGGTGGGTTGAATGTTAGAAATAGCTCCATGTATGCTCAGCAGTGCTTTATGTTTTGAATAACAATATATATCTGTTTTGAATTTCATTGAACAAACAAAACAAAATGTTATTTCTCTATTTGTGCGTTGAGATGTGTGTTTCATTGTGTGTTTTTCTATTTGTCACTTGTGACTGATGATTATGGAAATGATAGTTGATCCTCTTTTCCTCCTAAGCGGTTCTTTTATAAACTCCAGGATGGAAAAAATGTTTTATCTATTGCTTATAGCTCATATTAGCTCAAATGGGAGACATCTAATATGCACCATTTGCATAATGGTTCAACTTTGAACCTGGAAGGCATCACCTAGTAAAATAGGTTTGTCAGTTTTTATCATTTGAAATATGATCCTTTACAAATAAATAAATAGAAAATTGACTGAGACACTCAAGTTTGGTCTCATTGAACCTAGCATCAATTTTGTCTCTAAGGAATTATCTTCTCCCACACTGCAAGGTTTTGTTTTAGTTTTTTTTTTTTAAGATTTCCCCATTGTTTTGCACTTTTTTACTGATCCATAAATAGGGCTAGCATATCCCATTGTAATTCCTTGAAAACTAAACTCTTTTTAAAAATTAAGAAGCATCAAACTAGAATTAAATCACATTTAAAAGAAATACGAACTGCTCCATCAAATCATCTTTTAAAGAGTGCTTTAGAGAGGGCCTGCCCTTGAGAACAGAGAATTTGAAAGTTGAGTGAGAGGAATTTTACTATCACTGAATATTATGATGAGTTTGATTATTACGCTTTATAGAACTGCAAATGCTTGTAGCACAAGCAATTAGAGTCATTTACTAACCTAAATAGAATACAACTGAATGAACAAAAGTGCAATTGAAACACTGCATACTCTAATTTTGTTACAAGGCTGTTAGACTAAGAAAAACTTTTAGTTGATCTAAAACTTCTAGTAGATCTTTGATTACTCTATATTTAAGCTTGAGTGAGCAAGTGATAAGAGAGCTAGCCTATTTAAGAACTAAAATACACATATCATTACTGATTGAATTTAGATTTATCCAACATATGTCATACATATTCAGTGAGTACTATGTAAAAAGGGTAACCTGGCACTTCAAAGTTTCATCTGTGGTAAGGTACAAAGAAGAGAAAAGTACTCGTGACCTTTTAGTCACACAACAGTAACTAGGGCCAACGCTGCCCTTCTTGGTGGGTAGGGTATAAGGATATTTAATTATTAATTTAAAGTGATACTGATAATGTGTATGACACTTCGAAAACAAAAATACAAAAGCATCTTTATACATGTGAAAATATTGGAGAATGGAGATACTTCGCCGCATACTAGCCTTATCAATACAAATAGAAAATTTTCACCCTGATCTTCGGTTGCATCAGCTCCCCTTCTAGGGTGCAAGAAATGAGTGCATACAATTAATTCTGAAGTCAAAATCAATTTTAGGAAAAAACTACTGTGAGTGGCTTCTACGTGCTAGAATTGGTACCAAAGAAATAGAAACCAATCCAAACAAGCTATCACTCGGGGTTCTGTCTATTCAACTTTGGGACAGCACGTTGTTTCAGTCCCACACCAACATTATCCAGAGAGCCCAACCACACATCAAAACTTCATAGATGATCCACTCTTGGATATTATCGAAACTTGAAAGGGTCGAGGGGAATTTACATGATATGCAAAAACAGCACCAACCCCTCACACACAGTTTGACTGCATCGAACAATAAGAACATTTCTTAGAACTTTGACCAACCTATGTCTTCTTCTGTTCCATGTCAACTTCACTACTGAGGAGTTGTTCATATTCCCGTTCCAGCTGCACCAAGAATACACTACAAGTAAAAATAAAAGCAAAAAGCAAATTCTCCTAAGTCCTAGGAATGACAAAAATTAACTGTCACCTCACCTTTGCTTGATTAAGGGCCAACTTCATTCTCCTGTACTCTTCTTGTGCTTTCTTAGAACGGAACATAGCCTGCACACGCACTACACATCTCTCTACACGCTCTTCAGCATGTTTCCTACCAGTTCGAAAGAATTCCTCCCCTACATCACTATGCTGATTTTGATCTTCTGTTGATTCCACGGAATTAAGCTGGAGGCCCCGGAAGCCCCTTCTCTTCCAACGCCACCGTAGCACTGCTTTCTCAACCACACCAACAGACCAGAGAATTTTACGATATTGCTTCAGCGCTTTAAAGCACCTGAAAGCAGCCTGCATTGCAACGAATCAAGCGATTTGTTAAATAAAGCCCAGCTGTATGAATTGGTGATGGTAGAGTATATTAGCATGGAAGGTTTCAGAGGAAAATAGAAGAAGAGTAAAATTTAAATTCTAATAAATATTCTTTTAATTGATATTCTGTAAATGAAAGAAATAAAATGATAGATTAGCATAAATTTATTGACATAATCTTCTTCTACTTTTATAAACATTATTACCTAACTCCTAGTTTAAAAATAAAAAATTGCCCTTACTTCCCTTTCGCTCTAAAACCATCCATACAAACACACCCTGAATTATCTTTTGTGCTCATACTTTGTGGAAAAAACCATGTATTTATGGACAGAGATATTCTCGGAGACAGTAATAGTAGACAGAGATATTCTGAGACAGTAATAGGAGACAGAGATATTCTGTGTTTATGGGAATTATGTATTTTTGTTTTCATTGGTACGGTAGTAATAGGAGACAGTTAAGCGTGTGCTGTGGCAGTTTTATGGACAGAGATATTCTCTATAGGAGTTTCTGAACTCTGGGACAGCAAGAAATTGCTGTAACTTCTATGATTTAGTGTAATTTAGCTCTATTTTCTATCGGTGTTCTATCAGACTATCAGGAATGATATAGGCAGGAAGAGTAGCTCTTACTTGAATTTTAATTGCCTGACGACGCATGTTAAGAAATTCTTTACGAATCTTCCATGTACGGAATGTGTGCTGAATGCGAGCAGCAGCTGCCATCATTTTCCTTGTCTCAAAGTTGCGAAAGGCGTGCTGAATCTTCATTGCTGCCACTATATTGCGTGCTTCAGCTTCAGGACTGGAAAACTCAATTGCCTCAGTTCGCAATTTTAGGGAATGCTCCCTGAATGCAGCTTGTATGCGCGATGCTGCCTCAGCAGCCATTCGGTAAGCTGCCAACGTGTCCTTCAGGTACAGCTGGTCGTCGGTAAGGTTCTCATAATTTACCGGATCATTCGTGCTAGATTCCAGTGAACCCCTGATATTTCCAGCTAAGCTCATGTCATTAAACTGCTCAACCAGAGACTTTTCTGAAAGGTAAGCTGCTAAGCCATCATAGCCCCTCATATAAGCAAGATCAGCAGCAGTACATCCACCAGGATTTTGTGCAGTTGGATCTGTGACCAAATTTGGCTTTGCCCCAGCAGACAATAGAGTTGCAACCATTTTCTCTCTAAAGATACAAATTATATATCAAATATAGTAATAACCAACAAAATAATCAATCAAATTCGAACAGCCTACTTTGCCTAAAATCATGCTATATTTGCGTAGGTTATGTTACTTCTAGTTATCTGTAGGGAAAAAAGAATCAGGAAAGAACTTGGATGATGAAATCATGTAAGAAGAACTAATGGTTTAAATAAATGGGGTGTATGTGCATTATACCTTCCACAATATGCTGCCCAGTGAAGTGCAGTCCATCCAAATTTATCGCGGAAATCCAGCGACAAGCCTGACCATGAAAATAAGGAAACGGCCCAATTATATCCCAAAATTGCACACAAATGTATTACACTCTGGCCTTGTGCATCAAACTCAGTAGTCTTAGAGCCTGAAACAATTATTTCCAAAAGCCATTCCTTTAATCTGTTTTTCAATGCAATTCCAAACAGGGCATCTTTTGCTTGTGAGACTGGAATTTGGTTGTCTTCGGTTGATTTGATTAAGTATTGCCAACTATCGGAAATAAATGCTGTTTTGAAAGCGAATTCCCTAGCCTCCTTCAGTCTATTAGGTGACACTTCACTTGAGATAACATCAAGAGTCTGTTGTTTAGCAAAGAGCAAATAAGCAAGCCTAATTTGAAGTCGAAACTCGTTCCAGTTGTCCTTCTCTTCTGTAGAAGCTGCTGGTTCATGCAAAACAGGAGTACGATACTCAAAATTAACAACTTGGCTAATAGGCTTATTACCATCAAAGCTCAAGTAGAGATTCACGAATCCAGAAGAATGTGATGATACCCAGCATCTGTAGACCCCGTTCTGAACAATTTCTGCAGGAACGCTTACATCACCAACGACACACAATAGATTGTACTTTGAGAGGTGCAAATATTCCTTATGAAAGAATCCAGTCACCAAGAACTGCAAGAAGTCAAGGAACTTAAAAAGTTTAGCAAACATTTTATGGTAAGATAACAGGTAGCAAACTTGTGAATTGTCATGCACCAAGTATTTTCTGAGTTAAATATTTGTTACAATTTATAAATGTGAAGATATGCATGCCTGTGGCCAAAGAGCCACTCATAACACCAACTGAAAATGAACTACTACCCTGAAAAACACAATAATCCCTGTTTGTCACGTGGTTTATATTTTATAATTTATAGCTTTCAGCTTTCGAATTCAACAGGAGATCAAGATTGAATGAAAAGACTGAGGAATCAACTAAGTAAGAAATCATATAATACATTAGTGTTAACTATTAACGGAAGATATACTTATAACAGAAAATAATTGCTAGTAAAAAGATATAGGGGGCTGGAAAAGGAAACCTTTGATTTCTCAGTGGAAGACACCCATGCAGGGGACACATCAGTGATATTAAATACTTGTCCTGGCAGAAAATGTTGCTGTTTATCCACTACCAGAGATGAATATGGTTCTTGAACGGATGAAACTGAGGATTCAAGAACTGACCCATCTGCTGAACATGGTGAATCAGACATGATGTGGTTCACCCACATTCCAAAGCTGTCCTGACTTTGCAATGTGTCATTGACCGAAGTGTCCAAGGAATCAACACCACCTAGACAGACAGGACCATTCTTCTGCTCATTTGGATTTACTTGATTGTCCACTGTCTGAAGATTAACACTTTCTGAAAAATTGTAAGGAACACTATTGCTTCCAGCAACTGGCTGAGTTAAATTATCAAAAGTTGGATTTTCTGCAGGTGGATTGCTGGCTCCCTGGTGACAGAAATCATACATAAGTTACAGTAGGCAGCAACAATTACAAAACAAGTGTCTCTGAAAAAAGGAAAGAAAGAAAAGGGAGAATGAGAAAGAAGAAGCAAGGTTCAAGGAAATAAATTAGAGGGATGCAAATCATGCAATTGAGAAAGAAACAACCTTTCCTTCCCCATAATTTGAAGGAAATAAATTATAAGTGATTACATATGTACATGGATTTGAAAAATAGCATAGTGAAGGGGGAAAAAAAACAGTTTTTTAAGTCCTTATCATCAGCAGAAACATTATTTTAATAGTGAAAAAAAATGAAATGCTGCCTTACTGGATGTTGAAAGCCAGGATCTACTAAGTTAGTTGCCAAAGAAATATAATAAAACCTCTATTACATATACTTAAAAGTGGATGATAGGGTTTTATGATAACTTTCAAATTACTAGTCTAACATTAAGTAGGCCAAATTTTTGTGGTAATGTGCAGCTTTGTCATTCTTTAGTGTGTTTGGTTAGAGCAGAATGCTAGCATTTCGTAGGGTCTCTTAGCCCCTTGGTTTGCTTCGATAAGTTTGTATTTTTGGCATCTCTCTAGAGATTAGCTCTTGGATATTTCATGAGAGTTTCCTCTGCCAATGTCGAGAGAGATTGGCCAGTTTTGTTGCATCTTCAAATCTTTCTTCTTCCGAGTCCTTTACCATTTTTGGTATTGGAGGACATCTTATCCTCCACCTAGTTATGCTTCAGTGCCTCACTTCTTTTGCCCTTAATAAAATTTATCTTTCCATATAAAAATGGAAAAATAATCAAAGGACTAAATGTCCCATCACAAAGCTTGAATGAGAAAGGAATAAATGAAAAAAAGATGATATTTTCTTACATTGCTGAAACTGTTATTCCGTAAAATTTGATTTTGTCTATCAAAATAAGGAAATTTGCCTGCAAAAAAAGTTAATTGAAAGTTAAAATGAATTAGTAAGGAGCTTTCCAGACAATTTAGCTCAACTAATTACCATTTACCTCCATTAGGTGCAGCAGAGGTGTTAGTATCGCTTGCAACCACTAGCTCATCCCATTCAAGTGTATTAAGCTCATGAAGCCTCCGTTCATGACTTGTGACTCTTGTATAATCATTAATCTCTGTTTTAAGTAAAGACAACTATAGCATCCATGATTTGTTTTGAAAATAAACTAAAATTATGTTGTTAACAGTTTATATATTTATTTTTTTCAATTAAACCAATGCATCAACAATACAACCAGTTATATAAAGCATCATAAACCAAAAAAGAAATTCTTATCTTCTGCTTTCTTTGGAAAGATGATTAGAACAAAAATGTGGGGGGAGGAATTTATGTGCAATATATAAAGACTCACACATGGCACATGTTCTTAACTCTTAACTCATTATCTTGTTTTCATTGTTTCCAAACAAACCTTTAACATCTTTAAAGTTGAAAGATGAATGTTTCAAATAATGTCATCAACCTCAAACTGATTGCATCAACAATATAACTTGTAAGACGATAGACTGCAATAACTTTTAAGTTATTTCTCACCACCAGTATATGTAGTTGTGGTCCCTGAATCTATTTCTTCTGATAAAATCAACGGTGCAGTTGGATCAGAGGCCGAAGTAGAGTTTGAATTTACAGGAGTGACAGGATAGCCCTGCAACTGTATCATAAACCACAACTTGGAAGAATGTGATAAAGCCAATTTATATTCACTCTCGCAATAAAATGTTGAAATATAAATGGCACCTTAAACATGAGTTTGTGTCTATTTAGTATAAGCATGCCTTAGCTTTTTAAGCGTCTTCACGGAAAGAAGATAAATGATGAAATCCTAGCACTGTCATCCTAGGCATCTCTCCAAATGAATTTCATCTAAATTTCTAAAAGAAGACTGAAAGGAGAAATAAACAAGTTTTCAACCAAATGAAACAATGAGCAGGATATAAACTTTCATATAAGAATCTGCTTTGGATACTGTTGCAAGGAAAACAACCTTCAATTCTTTTGAACTTATAATTTTCCAATGATATGATATCTATCACCATTGCCACAAAAAGCCATCACCCTTAGGTTATAAAAGTAGAATAAAGAGACTAAGACTCCAACCCTAGCCAAATCTTGAATTAAAAAAAAAGGTAAGAGAGTAAATTATATGTGGTATATGTAATAGAAAAAAGTAGAGCAGCACGAAAAATACTGTCAAGTTTTATAAAGATGACTGAGTTAAGCAGATAAAAAAAATATTAATGTTAGCATGCATATAACAATACTTGTTGGTCTTCATGCAAGCTGATAACCATAATGCCCCTACTAATGATGGTTGTGTCAATATTATGTCATGCCCTGACCCCAGCTCAAGTGCTGACTCCACTACATATGAAATAGTACAAAACACGAAATGCAAAATGAATGGTTATCCCACTTGTCTTACTTATCAACTTTTGGAGCTTATACCCGTCATCAAATTTTCTACAAGCCTACAGATCCATCGTTGGACTTGGATATTCCTTCAAACGCATGTAATGGTAAACAAAGCTAAACAAGCTGGTTCATAATACACATAAACAAAAGAGCCTGTGCACTATGCACAGAGAGCAAAGGAAATTTCCATCCAAAACAACAACAATGACAACAAAAACCTTATCTGTCAGCTAGATGGATCACATGATCCATATTAAAGATACGACCATTTTTACGTTTGCTGCCGCAGGCCTAACACAAATTTCCTCCTTTACCCAGAATTTTTTCCGGATAGACATAATCATGGTATATCCAGACATGTTCAAATGGCTAAAACTACATTACCGACCTAAGGATCAGAGAATCACCAAGTTGTTAATGACAACAGACGTATATGAACTTTCTTTCAACCCAAAACAACATACACATGGCTCATAAAAATCATTTTGTGAGGCAAAATTAAACTTTCTGAAAGGGAAAAATAGAGCAAATGATAAACACAAACCTCCTGTGTTTCACGGTAATGAACAAGGACTATGTGTTCCAAACTCCTGAAAAGAAAGTAGTGCAAACAATATTGAGTCACATTATCATTTCTAAACTTAATTTAATTCTATGCTTTAAACTAAATATATGAATTATAGAAGTGCCGCTACTACAACACAATACAGAGGTATGGACATGCATAACATGTTGAAATTGGGGCCTTGAAAGTTAAACAATTGGTATACATACTTATCAAGCAGCCAATAACATCTACGAACAAAGTTTGGGTGGTCTTGGCCATGTGCATAATATACATGGATCCTTTCTTCATTACCAACCTAATTAATGGGGAAAAAGAATGACCAGAAAGAATGTCATAAATCAGACATGAAATTAATGACTCAATCTAACATCATAATCAATAGTAATAAACTGGATGAAAGAAATATGACCACACATAATAGACACTGTGATCTGATCATAAGACTAAGGGCAGAAACTAATCTATTACCCAGATTGAATGATAAATGAGCATTGAATCACTATACAAACTGTAAGACATACAAAACAGAGATAATGAGTTACATAAATTAAACACCATTCAGACAGTTGCTACAGAATTTACAGATTTAACAGATGGTATATAAACTTAGTAAATACTAAAATTCTCATTAAAATAAAACTACTACTCATGCAGATTGATTTTAACAGCATCAATAGAATTGTTAAAGTGGAAACTTAGTTCTAGGAAGGTGTATATCTATCAAGATTTAACCAAACCCTTTTCAGGCCCTGCCCTCTATCATCTTGTGTAACAATATGTTATTCCCTTCATAATTCATATTGCACATTAACATAAAAAGAAAAATTTCCACGTCTACAATCTGTTTAAGAAGCTATATTCAATACACTAGCTGCCTCCATAAAGTTCAAATTAAGACAAATATAAACACCCAAGAAAATGAAAAACCTCACTTTTAAATGCTCATGAGCTTCTTTGACAGTTTTCCCATCCTTTTTCTTTTTCCAGTTGTGTCCATCTTTTCGAAAGTTCCTAAGCACCTTGCGGTCAAATAATACAATGGTGCCACCTGTTTACACACAAAATGATAGTAATAATAATGACATTGTCACTAGAGATTTGACATCATCTATTTATTAATAGCAAAATTTTGTTATTTAGATGCAAAATAACTAAACAAAATTCTGTTACATACATAAGAAAAATTATTCAATGAGATTTTATACTTCTTTATTCATGACATGTAGAGTTGGCAGATGATTTATTTTTTTATGAAAGAAGAAATCCATTAAGACAAAAGGTTAGAAGCAGAAGAAAACAAAGATTATAGAATAAGAGATCCTCCTAAAAATTGAAAAGAAAACTCTAACAAAACAAATAAAAAAATATGAAACAATATAAGAAGGGCCTAGAAGTTCACAAAATTTATAAAACAAGGTAATCCTGACATTGCTAGGGAGTATGATTATCATGGAATGCTCTCTATAAAAAGCTAAAATGCTTTACAGAAATTAAGAAACAGAGATTAAAAGACAGGAATAAATATGATGAGATGAGTCAGATGACCAACAGTCTAACAAGTTGAATGGTAGAGCAGAATTAAAATGGTGCATATCCAATTCACAAACATCAAGTTACTGCTAATAGAAATAGACAATTACTTTTGGGTAAATTCACTGGCTTGACATTGATGGTGAAATACTTGTAATTACAGAGCATGGCATGAATCTCATTGGGACGAAGCCACCTGGTTCTTGCTTCCTCCATAATGCTCCCCACATCCAGCTCTGGGGCATATGAACGAAAACTTTTCAAGACCACAAATAAATGAAGATGGTTTAACATGCATTGATCATTGCCCAAGTAATATAAGTCCAGATAAGATTTTCAGATGGAAGCAGAAGATAGGAAAAGAAATGCATTGTGAAAATATTAATCCCAATTTATTTTAAACTCAATCTTAAAAAGAATAGGTTTCTACACCATTCTACCATATTGAATGAATTCAAAGACTTCAATTCTTTTCATTAGCTTCCTTTTGATATGACCGGAAAAAAACCTAAAATTCGTGCAATATTAGACTTCCTCGATGATTAAGATCGACAAGTTCAAGGTAGATGTTAGGAGCTAGAACATTGTGTTTGGACATCTAGTACTACTCACCATATTCATGTAGTCTGCATTGATCACTGTGAGATACTACTAATAAGTAACACTCTACCTTGACACAAAATTAATCTGATACTTCTTAACAGTTAACAAATTTCTACTTTGTTTTTGCCACCCTAAGAAAACAGGAGAGAAACACACACACACACACAGGACAAGAGGGATTTTTCAAAATTGACATTGGAAGAAAATGCTTCAGCTAAATAAAAGATCAACATAGCTCAAACACCATCAGTGAAGTAGGTAGGTACCTTGCAATGTGTGGAATCCATGTATCTCTGAACCCACCAACTGACCCGCTAAGTTATTTGCCATCAAATAAACCTCTTCCAGATTCCCAACACCCTTCTCTTACCGTAGTAACGGCAACAGCATAATTAACAACCTTATCAGAAACAAACGGAAAACAGAATAATCAGCGATGAGATGACTTAACGAATGAGAACAATCAACGTTCCCCAAATATATCAGTGAAAAACATGATGAAAATTTGAAAGGGTAGTGAGAGATGACAGAAAAGGTGATAACTTTACCTGATTATAGACAAGGGTCTGTTCGGATTGGAAGAAGTAGAAATATGATCGCCTCGTCGGAGCTGAATGAGAGTCTGTTCTGTTTCTTCCGGTTTTTTCTATTCTAATTCTAATGTCTGAAAAAATAAATAATAAGATATATAAATAAGAACCGTATATTATTACAAATACTAATAAATAAAAATCAGATTCCCACACTTATGAAGGAAAAAGCACAAAAATAAAGTCAATAATTTTATTGAAAACTTTGTGTGAACTCTCAAGTCTCAATTGTTTCTTCAATAATTATATACATATATTATTACTAAGTGCGTATATCAACTGGCACGAGACTATTCTAACTAAGCAAAAATGATTTTTAACTCATTCAAAACAATTTCATTATAGTTTTTAAAACACAAAAAATAAGTTTTTCTTAATATGGAATATTGTTTTTAAAAGTCACACACCTTCATCTTCACCATATTCCCAGATCTCCTATTTTAAACTTTAAAAACTTGTCATAACACACTCAACCATCGTCATCCATTGTTGCCATTGTAGGCTTACTACCTCTAAATACCCTACACCATACATACTTGTCATCCCTCTGCCACTTCCCTTGTCATGACCATTCATCACCCTTCCACTATCGCCTAAAACCTACCACCACCTCTTAGTATCCCCCACTTACACCAATACCGCCCTCCACTGCTCTTCACTCCCCAATATCACTCGTTGAGATCATCCATGATCACCACTGCCACACAACATTCTCCATCAGCACCCTCTATCGCCACTGTCACCCTACGCCTTGCATTATGTGAGTCATTGTCTTGCACCATTTCCACCACCGTCATTGAACACCATTTAGTATTGTCGCCACTACTTTGCACCATCCATCATAAGTAATGTGACACCCCCATGGTAGATACTGATTGCCACTTAGACACCTCTACTGCTATTATTACCACTCGACACTCTCAATCACCGCATCACTCCAAAATTATTTACACTCTCACCGCTACCTAAAAAGCTACTTTCGTTTAAATTCCTTGAACTCAACATAGATTTACGTTGAAGCAAACATGTCAAAATTCTGGTTATCTAATCTACATTAAACTCAACGTGACAAATTATAATTTATTCGTTGGTCTCTTGAGATTAGAGGTAGAAATAGTCTAGACGAACCGTCTGGGGGTCGCGGCCTCACCCGTAAAAGGTCTTACTTGACCTGACCCGTTTATTAAAAAATTCAGCTTTAGGCTTTTTAAAAAGCATGATCAACTAAAAAGGTTGGGTCTAAACTATCAAAATAATCGGTTTGACTTGATAGAGCGGTCAGTTTACATAATAATGATATTATTATAACTAATATAAAAATATTGTATACTATTTTAATTAACTTTTTTAAACTCATAATTTTTTTTTTTAAAAAAAGACAATGATATGTAGAAATGTCTATTAAGCCGCTAGCCTATTAGCCCATTGGCTTATTGACCTTCTTAAGAAACATTTTATGTTAAATAGGTTTGTAAACATAGTAAATCCGGTCAGACTAACTCTTAAAACTTTGCATATAATGGGCCATATATTAGGTTTGGACAGTGAAATTAGAATGCACGTAAAGTTCGCTTGATCTAACATTTGCATGATTTTGAAATCAAACCAAACAAGCATTAAATTATTTGAAAAAGTTGTTGATCGATGATATAAAAATAAAAGTTGAAAATTAGGAGGATATCAAAGTTGAAAATCTTAATATTTCAATGCTTAGAAAAGAAATATCAATGGAAAATTTGAATGTCTTAGTTTGAGGGGTTCTTAATTATAAATATATATGTGTGTTTTTAGTGATAGATAAATGTTTGTTTTCTAGCAATAAAAATGTGTTTATTTTTTCCGTTTGTTGTGTTGAATATAAATATGAAATGTCAGCTTGATACATGTGCTCATAGGTTTTCTATTGTTGTAATGTACTTCATTGCTACGTAGATTCGTTGTATTTGTATCCATCAATAACTTCTTCTATTCTAGCTACAAGTAGCCATAACCAGATTCCTTTCGAGAAGAAGGTATTGTTAAAATGACTTTTATCTCCCAAGAGTAAAATAATTAATTATTTATTTAATGTAGGTTGAAAAATTGTTTTTAACCATTGATTTTGTATACAATCTTGGATTTTGACATGAATATATAAAATAATTGATTTATTTTAACATTTTTATATGTCCGTGTGGAGCACGGGATTATGCAGTGATTAAATAAATAAATACTCCAAGAGGACACGTAATCTAGTTGTTGTTTACGACGGGTGTTTGTGATTGTGAACCATATATGAGTTGTGTTTTCCATTTAAAAACCTGTAATTAATTAAAAATATTATATATCAGTAATTCATCATAGTGATGGCATGCACTATCTCAGTTGTTTGAATTGGTTTGGGTTTGATTTAAAAATATTATTGTCGAATTTCTTTTCAATCAATCGAAGCCAAATTAGTCCACTTAAAATCTGATTCGTTTGGCTTAAATTATCCGGTTGGACCAAAAACAGTTTCTAGGTTTAATGGTGGGGAGAGATTGACTTACACTCATATACTAGTAATTATACACCTTAAATAACTTTAGTAAATGTTTTTTTTTAATGGAGGGGCTACGATTTGAAAATAAATGTATATAAATAAATGTATTAAAATAAAGAGATAGGATAATTTGGCACCAACTTGTCAAAATTATATTAACACCAAATTATATTTATTTATTTTATTTTGATCTAGATGCTATAATTTGTTTTCTTAAAATCCTCAATCAATACATATTTATTACTCATTAAAGTATTAATTAATACTTTCTCTTTCATTACAACTGAGATAAAAGTTTATTTTGCTAGTTCGAATAAAAATTATTAATTTACCTACAACTTTAAAAAAAAAATATTTACATAAATTTTATTTTGTTCTGTATACACGTATAAGTAAAAAGAAGAAATAATAACATTAATATAAAAAATTTCAATAAAAAACTTTGAAATGCACCATCTACTTTAAAATAAAATTAAGAAAAATTAGTTGATAAATATTTTTTTATTAAAAGAGAAATGTTTTTCTATTGCAAAAAATTGCAAATATTAATTACTAACTTTTTTGTTTAATAATTTAATTTGTTTACTCCAACAAATTAAAATAATGTTATAGTTGCTTTCCTCTAAAATAAAAAATTGTTCGTCAAGTTTAATATCTACTTTTAATTATAATTACCTTTGTATAAAACATAAAACAAATTGTTCATAATTTTTATTTTTCATCTTTGAAAGTAAATTGTGCATTTAAATTTTTTATTCAAACAAGCAGCATAAACTTTTAACTCAACTTTTATTAGAGAGCCTTTAAAAGAAACTTTAATGAGAGAGAAAAATATTAATAAATCTGCATTGTTTTTGGATTTTAAGAAAACAAATCATATGCCTTTTATCAAAACAAAATAAATAGACATGTTTTGGTGTTAATATAGTTTTGACATTTAGGTGTCAATTGATCCAATCTCTAAAATAAATGACACAAGTAATTATTATCACTTTTGGGACTGTGGTTTCAGTTATTTTGTGTGGCAAACAACAACAACTAATGTTCAATCCCGCCAAGAGATTTATAGTGTTTTATTACTGATTATTTCGTTTCTTATATATATAATAGAGAGATTCTAATAGTTCTACCAAGCAACATGTGTAGCCTAGTGGTAAGCTTTACTTACTCTATCTTCAGGACCTAACTTGAATCTATTGGAGAATTTCTTCTACTTTTTTTTTTCGAAAAACAATATATGTTGAAGAAAAAAAAATTGGAGACTCGTTAGTCCAACCAAGACCCAGATAAGCCATCGGTTTAGTCGTTAAACTGGTTGAGTTGTACCAGTTTTAATCGGTTCCTTTGCATATCTAATTTGATGTGAGACTCAGGCAGACATGTGGTCGAGTCTGGTCCACCCGGTCAGACCAGCTGGTCCGAACCAAATTTTAAAATATTGGTTAAAAATGTTTTTTAATACAAAAATTATTATTTCTCTTTCTTTCACCTCATTCTTTCTCTTCTATCTCTAGATTCTTATTATATCAAGCAACATTCAAAATCTACTATATTCCTCATATTTTTCACTCTTTTGTTTTTATTTCTTCTCTCTTTCTCTCCTTAACCAAACGCGCTGTAATAGAGCTGCCAACCCACTTTTCAAGACACACTTTTTAACACATGTGATTGGAGGTATGAATTTTTTTTTTAACACAATTGATTATATATATTTAATAATTAAAAAAATAGAAAAATTACTTTCAATGTGAATTTTGTTTTTAATGGACCCAATCCATAATCCATACCCGTGATTGGTCTAAATTGCTATGATTTCTCATTCACAAAAATAGTAAAACCGATTACTCAGACGTCTACATATATCATCAGCAACATGCCCCATAGCGTTGGCTAACGCCATTCATTTCTGTTTCAACTTTCATCAACAAAAACTCTAGAAGAAGCGGGAAACACCAAAAGCGTGAGTGAGAGAGAGAAAAAAGAGAGAGAGAGGTGCAGATCGATGGCGCAGGACATAGACGAGTTGCCGAAGAACGCAGCGAACTACACAGCGTTGACGCCGCTTTGGTTCTTAGAGAGAGCAGCTCAGGTGCACCCAAACAGAAAATCGCTCATCCATGGATCCCGTCACTACACGTGGCACCAGACTTACCACCGCTGCCGTCGATTCGCTTCCGCTCTTTCCAACCACTCCATCGCTCTCGGAAAAACCGTACTCCTCTCTCTCCTTCTCTCTCAATTATTACTATTTTTTTATTATTTTATTTAATTTCTCAAATAGTAGTAGAATAGAAGAAGCAAGCAAAGCAGAACGTGAATACCAGTAGAAGATTCTCCCATTTCTCTCTGCTTTTTTTATTGCTCTGAAGAGTGACGTTTGAAAATGTTCCGGAAAGAAGCTTTTGTGGCTTAGCATAATTGATTCTAACAAAATAGAAAATTCATCCAAAAATGCTATTTCTTTTCTCCCAAACTCTCTGTCTCTTTTTGTCTGAATATATTTACTTTCCCATCATCCATGACCATACAATACTAATTTGGTCCTGTGTGGGAAAACAACTTAGTTAAGCGCTTATGACCATAAGCGCTTGTTAATAAGTCCTTTTATGAAATTTATTATAATAAATTGAAAATAAGCTATATATAAGCATAAACTATTTTTCATAAGCTACTCTGAATAGCTTATGAAAATAAGCTCAAAACAGCTTATAGGTAGGTCATAAACTATTTATATAAGCTAATATAAGCTCTTCCAAACGGGGTTTGTCCGTTTTCACGTACCCAATAGCTTCTCAGTTTTTTTTTTTTTTTGCAATATTATTTCACGTAAAGGAAAAGAAGTAGTACGAAAATTGGCTTTGTCTAATTGCAATTGAGGAAGGATACTTTCAAATTAGAATTTCACTCTACACTCACACTGATGTAGAAATTGAAGACAGAAATGTGATAAATAATTTAATATAAAATAAAGAGAAATAAAAAGAAAAAATTGTTGAAAATGAGATAGATAAATGAGAAATGTAAATATAATAACTATTGTGATTTCCAGAGTCCTTTTTTTATTACAAATTAATATACTTGTCATTATTTTTTCAAAAATACTTTTGTATAATAAAATTAAAAATAGTTTTAAACTTGCTTTTAATTGAATAATTATGGGAAAAACCACGACGTGCTCTAATCTAAAGTACTAACTAGAATTCAGGAATTTTTTATCTCTATTTATAATTTAGTTCTTAAAATTAAAATTCTGCTAGCCAACTTGGTTCAAGGGGTACATGGCTTGAACCAGATTGCTTCAGGATATTTGTGTTAGACAAAAAGATAATATATATATATATATATATATATATATATAATATGTGAAGAATTAACTTTCTGAAATTATGTAACTCTCAATACTTATAATCTTTATTAGAGGAGCAAAATTCGTTAAACCATAAAGGCATCAATGTTGTTTTATGTTGTGTGGAGTATGGACTACGGAGCATGTTTTGTTCACGGATGAGGCTTGCTTCACACTGATTGTAGTTATCTTAGTTTGTTTTGGTTTTATGCCAAGTTCTAAAATGTCAATTACGTAATATTCCAATGCTGTTGCTAACAGGTAGCTGTTATTGCACCCAACATTCCAGCTCTGTATGAAGCTCATTTTGGGGTTCCAATGGCAGGGGCTGTTTTGAACCCTGTTAACATCAGGCTCAATGCATCCACCATAGCTTTCCTTCTTGGTCATTGCACAGCAGCAGCTGTGATTGTAGACCAAGAGTTCTTTTCATTGGCAGAAGAAGCCTTGAAAATATGGTCTGAGAAAGCCAAAACCTTCAAGCCTCCACTTTTAATTGTCATTGGTGATGAAAACTGCGACCCGAAGGCACTTAGATATGCTTTGGGCAAAGGAGCTATTGAATATGAGGACTTCCTTCAAAGTGGTGACCCTGAATATGCATGGAAACCCCCAGAGGATGAGTGGCAGAGCATTGCATTGGGTTACACGTCAGGTATGAACCAATTTTCTCAAAAGTTTAAGTTAGGTGAAGACACATGAATAGTTTTATATTACATTTCTAATAGGTACCACTGCTAGTCCCAAGGGTGTGGTATTGCATCACAGGGGAGCGTATCTCATGTCTCTAAGTGGAGCTCTTATTTGGGGAGTGACTGAAGGAGCCGTATATCTTTGGACACTACCCATGTTTCATTGCAATGGATGGTGCTACACTTGGACACTTGCAGCAATCATTGGCACTAACATTTGCCTTCGTCAGGTGAGCTAATGCTTGATGATTGATGGGTTTGGTTTCCCCCTGCATTTATTTGAGTGACTGAAACAAATTGTTACTAACTTGTTATCCTTTTTGTATTGTGTAATTTGTAGTATTCTGTACATGCCTTGTTGATATGAATTTGGTTCCTCTAAAGTGATGGATTCACTTTAGGATGTAAAGTAAGTTATCACAACCATTGATTGAGAAATCAATAGCTAAAATTTAAAGAACATCATATTTTGTTATACAAGTGCAAGCATATAATCTTACTCACAACCATTGATTTCTCAATTAATGGTTGTGATAGTTTACTTTACCAGTGATTATCTCACTTTATAGGAGCCAAATTATGTTGATATGTTGTAATTCTACCTTCAATTTTGGTGTGCAATCATTGATGCTAATGCAATTTGATGAATGCCTCCTTGAGCAAATGATTGATGGCCGTTTTAGATAATTGTGGCATGATAATTTCTATATTGTAGTCTTTAGGCAGTTTCTTGGTTGATAGCATGTTACTATGAAGTCTAAACGTTGCAGATGTAACATTTTGCTGTATTTGAAATGAATATGATATATTCACTGTTTTGTTTTCAAAACAAATTTGTTTAAACACTAAGCTATCTTGTTTACTAATACTGTTGTAATGTCTACTTTGTTCTGAGAGTTGTTTTGTACTTTTCTTTAACAGCTAGTGAGTTGATTGACAAATAGATATCCACCCTCAAATCACTTTTTCTTGATGTGTTTATAGGTAACAGCAAAAGCAGTATATGAAGCCATTGCCAAATACAATGTAACTCATTTTTGTGCAGCACCGGTGGTGCTGAATTCAATAATTAATGCCCCACCTGAGGATACCATTCTTCCTCTACCCCATGTTGTACATGTGAATACAGCTGGGGCTGCTCCTCCACCTTCTGTTCTTTCTGGCATGTCTCAACGAGGATTTCGTGTCACACACACTTACGGTCTCTCAGAAACCTATGGCCCCTCCGTCTATTGTGCCTGGAAACCAGAGTGGGACTCACTTCCCCTGGAAACTCAGGCCCGGCTCCATGCAAGGCAAGGGGTTCGGTACATTGGCTTGGAAGGCCTGGACGTTGTGAACACAAAAACCATGAAGCCTGTTCCTGCTGATGGTAAAACTGTTGGTGAGATTGTGATGAGGGGTAATGCTGTGATGAAAGGATACCTAAAGAACCCGGAAGCAAATGAAGAGACCTTTGCAAATGGATGGTTTCACTCTGGGGATCTTGCTGTGAAGCATCCAGATGGGTATATAGAAATCAAAGACAGATCAAAGGACATCATCATCTCAGGTGCTGAAAATATCAGCAGTGTGGAGATAGAGAATACGCTGTACTCGCATCCTGCAATACTGGAAACATCAGTGGTTGCAAGACCAGATGAAAGGTGGGGTGAGTCTCCCTGTGCTTTTGTGACACTAAAATCAGGAGTTGATGCTAGTAATGAGCAGAATCTAGTTGAGGATATTCTCAAGTTCTGCAGGGCCAAGATGCCTGCTTATTGGGTTCCGAAATCAGTGGTGTTTGGACCCTTGCCTAAGACAGCTACTGGGAAGGTACAAAAGCATTTGCTGAGGGCAAAGGCAAAAGAGATGGGACCTGTTAGGATGAGCAAGTTGTGATCATATCAGAGTGACTATGATGAAAAAAGCTGACAGTTGATGCTATGTATGCGTGAATATGATTCTGCCGATTACTGAAAGTTGTTATCTTATTACAATTACAATAAAAGAGAAGTTTTCATCTCTGCTTAAAATTTATTGTTGAATAAGACAATTTGTCATTCATCTATTTTAGAGTGAATTTTTTTTATGGCTTCAGTTATGTCATTTTTCCCCATTATGATATGTCATACTATTCTCAGTGAGTCAGTCGTAGCTTTTAGTCCTCCTCTAGCAAAAAAGTCTGCATTAACATTTTCTAACCAAGTAAATTAGAATTATGAACCTTGACTCCACCAGTGTGTTGCAAGTTGATTGATGAGTTCTGGGATATAGGCTTGGGTCCTTTAACTGGCCTGGAATAAAGGAACCAAGAAGCTGATTTGCTCTGGTCCAATACTACCCACCTTGTATGGTATGGTTGTGGTAAGTGAACAACCATTTATGACACCTGAGGTGCAAGCCATTTCTTTTCTTCACTCACCACTTTTGCTTACTGTTGACTTTTGGTTTAGTAGTATTTTGTTAGATATTGGTCTTTTGTCATTATTGGTCGTTTTGATCACCAACGCAAAACAATTGTTGATGGGAAAAACCATCTATTAGGCAAGGTAGCACAGTGCTAGATCCCACATCGGAAGAGGAGAGAAAGTTGTGAGGAGCTTTGGGTTATAAAAGCGAAGTGTGTGGTACAATGTAACATACTTACCTGGACGGGATCTATGGGTGATCAGGAAGGCCCATGGTCTAGAGTTGTGACCTCCATTGCACTTAGGAGGGGTGCTACCCTAAGGTCTACCCAAGTGGTGGAGCCTACGTCATAATTTGTGGTAGTGGGGGCCTGCGTTCGCGCGGCCCCCTCCAATTCAAGTATAAATTTAGTTACTCATTCTCTCTTGTGTCTTTGGGCTTTGTATCTTATATTGGCCCAATTATCCAAAGGAGTAAGTGTGTTTTTTTCTTCTGTGCAAGGGTTGCAGACAGTATGCCCCGTGCCTCTATGTTGGATTAATAAATCATGTAACCAAAGAACCTGTGCATGAAAAAAATCTTTGAAAGCCATAAGATCATGATAGTAAATTAAAAATTAATATAAGTGCAGTTTATAACCACCTCAATATGACACATTTGCTCTGCTATGCTTCACTTGCTACTTTCTTCTCTGCTTCAAAAGAAAAAGAGCAGAAAACCAATGAGGATCAGATAAAGCACAAAAACAAATGAACTCAATAATTCAAACAGAAATGCATTTGAAATTTAGATTCAAGTAGTTACTCAGTTTTTAATTATCCAAAGTGCATTTTGAACTTGAAGTAAAATGGCATCATTGTTAGTTTTACAAGCAAAGTTGTTTTTTTTGGGCTTGAAAGTCCAGCTAAATATTAGAGACCAGTACCACTCAGAATTTGATCTTTCTGATCTGTCCTTTTTTCTCAGGGAAAAAGATAGAATCAATTAAGATTGTCTAAAGGTGCCAAAATTAAACAACTCCAAGAATTTGGGAATTGGGACCGCAAATTTATAATTATTTATCGGTTTTTTGATGGAAGTAGTTCCTGTTATAAGAGGTTTCCTTCTGAGTTCTGACACAAGAAAAATCTCATAATTCAATCAGAATAAATGATAATGATACTTTGAAAGAGATCTGAAGTCTTCAGTTCTCACTTTACACTTTAGAAAAGTAGAGTACTATAACAGTTAAGACTAACAACAAAGAGCATTTTTTCTAAGAGGGTCAAGTCTTTAGATAACTCTAATCATTCTATTAGTGTTAACCTTTGTCATTGAAAGTGTAGTTTAAATATGTAAAAACCGTGTAAAAATATTTTAGCATAGCCCCTACTCTACTAGCATTATTAATGCATATCACCATTATCTCTTAGAAGTTAAAACAAGTACTGATCTGTAAAAGAATCACATTTAGGTTCTAGAGGGATAAGAGCAAACCACAAGTGTTTGGACAGTGTATCTTCAACTCAAAACCTATAAACTGATCAATACTCTATTTTTTTCCAATGTGGGACTTACTCACACTTAACATCCCAACAATTTTAACACACTGATCTTTACTTAATATATCTCATATGTAATTGAACCCTCTTTTCTTGTCAGACCAAGGGGCTCAGGGAAAGGAGATGCAAACTTTCAACACAAAAGTTCAAACATGAAACTAGCAATAGCAACCTGGTTTTTCAGTCCCAGAAGCCTTTGCAGCAAGAAGCAGTATATGCTCCTTGTCCACACCCTTTGCAAAGACCACAATCAAGTTCTTGTCATTTATCAAAAGTCAGAAAACGACATTTCTTGGTTATGTGGCTGTAATTTGCAGAGAGGGGCAATGGAACTCTGGAGGCAAATATGATAGACACAGTTGTATATGCTTTGGTTATTGAAAAGTTTTGTGCAATTGATGGTCTTTATACAAGAGTTATCTATACAAAAAAAGAAGAAGAGGAAAGTAATAACAAAACGACATTGCACGTTCAACAATTTGTTTTTACTCTGGGCTTTCTAATTTGTTCATGAAAAATAATACTCGAGTATAAAATGAAGCACATATGGTTTCTGACTTGACATTAATCCCTTAGAAAAAGGAACCAAGAAGCTTTTGGATCGAGCGGATTTGCCCTGGTCCTACTCTGTTGCTTTGATCACCAGCCCAAAGCATTGGATAATGCTCTTGCAACGATTGTTGATGGGAGAACCCATCTATTAGCACAGTGCCAGATCCCACATTGGAAGAGAAGAGGAAGTTGTGAGGAGCTTTGGTTATAAAACCAAAATGTGAGTTGTTGAGTAACATACTTACCTGGATGGGATCTATGGGTGATCAAGAAGGCCCATGGTCTAGTGTAGTGACCTCCATTGCACATAGGAGGGGTGCTACTCTAAGGTCTACCCAAGTGGTGGAGCCTACATCATAATTTGTGGCAGTGGGGGCCTGCGTTCGCGCGGCCCCCTACAATCCTAGTATTAAAGTATTTTCCTCTTTCAGATTTGGGCCAGTCGAAGCCCAAACGTTTTAGCAAGTTAAGCCCGTACGTTGTAATAATTAATAACGGCTTAACAGAAAATAAAGCTGCAAATTTGTTCACTATTTATCACATGATGTTTCTTTCTATTTCTATTTACCCCTTATTTTATTAATTCGCAGATATTAGATGCAACAAGACCCATCTTGTAGATGTAATATTTTTAATTTAAAGCAATTTACATAGTAAATAAATAAATTACATAATAAATCAATTAGCAACGTATTGAGCTCTGAGTGACTTATTATTCTTTTCATGTTTGATGAATTGAAAAACATTTGAATTATTCACATAACATTTTCTCTTCAATCTCATTTTGAATATTTTCTTTTTTTATCTCTATTCTTTTGCATTTAAATCATATATCAAATCTCTCCTCTCGCTTGTTTGCTATCCCTATATCTATTTGAAAATTAGTATAAGTTTCAAACACTTCAATTAAAAATTAAAAACGTGTTCCTTGAGGACTCATCACTTTTGCAAGTTGGAACATGTGATCGTCTCTTAATTAACAATTGTGTTTATAAACAACTAACATAATGATATCCCAAATACATTTTTCTTTCTATTTCTCCTCTAGTGAATCAAATTGTATATCACAATTAGCGGTTTAACTTTTTTTTTCTTCATTTTTATTTAGGTTTAGACACCACATGAGTGTCTACTAAACATTTTCTCTTAATTAATAGTTTAACTTTATACATTTGCACCCACTTTTTCTTCTATCTTATCCCAATTTTTCTTCATATCTCTATCATTTTCATATCATATCTTCCATCACATTTTTCACTTATCTTTCTTTTAGTGCTTGCTATATCTGTACATTCTTTTCCTATAACTTATCTCTCATCTTCCTATACTTTTGAAATTGATTTTTTTTATTCCAAATGCTAATTTATCATCTAATAACTTGCTCGACTAGTCAGGTACTTCCTAGATCCAAAGCTCGCTTAGGAAGTGCTTGAGAGGTGATGAGCTGTGCTAGTTGAAGGCGATCCATATGACCTTGGAAGCCTCTGGTGATTCGTGGAGTCCGTTCTAAGACCTACATTCTTGGCAAGGCTTTCACCTACATAGTGAATTAGTTATTTGTTATAGGGTCTCGACTCCATAAGGGCACGCCAAATGTAGTTAATACTAAGTAAGGGCTCCTAGGCCGTGATTTTATGAGGCTTAAGAGCCTAATTAGGATCAGGTTAGGATTTTATGTCTTTCTATTGTAAAAGGAAAAGATTTATTTGTAATTGACATGTTCACTTGATTATTATACAAAAGCGAGTAGGTCATGAGAAGTTCTTACTTTCGTTAGAGTTCCTATCTTATTAGTTTCTTCATTTACTAACCGTGAACAATAATAAAAAAGTAAACATACGTAACATTTCTTTTTGTATAAAGTGACATAAATCGTCTTAACATGTCATTGATACAAAAAATTGTGATTCACATTTTTTCGTTAAGTATTATAAGATATGTTAATCTTGGACCATATTTGTTTTAACTTTGAAGCATATGGACTTAATTGGAACAATAAAAACAATAGGAACCAAAATAATATATTTATAAAATTGAAGGAAATAAAATGCAATTGAGCCTTGAAATTTAATTTTAACACCCTTAAATTTTTTCTTCGAGGTCCACCACTTATTGTTGTATATGGTTTGGAACTTTATTCACTAAGTCAACTAATAGTTTCCTATGTTTTAACACCCTTAATAAAACAAATAACAACACATTGACCAAAGAAAAATAAACTAGCTCTTCGCCACGGCCAAAAGCTAGATTTCGCTCTTCATAAATATTTAAATAGTCCCACTATATTTATTTAATACATACATTTGTAAGAATATAAACACAAAACTCTCATATGATAACACATGAGGTAAATTTCACATAAGCCGACGAAGGAAAATCACAATTGTGTGGAACCGAGAAAAAACCTCACCTTACACAATCTCATAAATCTTGCGGGAGTAATTCACAAACCACGAAACAGTCCAAACAAACATCCTTTTTTTATATCTCTTTCTTCTAAATACATCACATCATATATTATAATTATTACTTATCTCTTGTCTCTTCCTATCTTTTTCTAATGATCTACCCTTTAGGCTATACAAATCTTTATTCTAAATCTTAACAACGCTGATCACCCAACACAAAATGGAAAGCAGTAACCACGTGGCTACAAACGCGTGGTGTTTGCATATATCTAGCGTGTGCTACCAATCTTTTTTGCAATCTTGAACTTACATACACAGTTCAATGTTCATAGGAGGGTATGAGTTTCATCTCTCTCAGCTTCTCCACCCAGGGCTAGAGGCCAATACATCATGCTGCAAAGCAGTTAAAATTTCTTGAGGAGCATCCTCAACCCATACAAAAGATAACGTAGTTGATGATAATTTGGCAAGGGAATCCGCAACCACGTTGCCTCCCCGCCTAACAAAAGAAACATCCAGAAAATCAAAATGACAAGAAAAAGAACGACAATCCCTAATAATAGAAAAAAGATAAGAACCCGCGGGTTTCGGACGACACCAAAGCTCATAGAGCTTCAGACAATCAGTCTCGAACATGACCCTTTTGAAACCCAAGTCAATAGCGGGGTAGATGACCCAACGGAAACACAGAGATTCAGCGATGATGAGGGACGAGACCATGATAGTAGCAGCGGTCGCTGAAGCTAGAACCTCAACCTCAAAGTTTTGGGCCACCATCCCAAAACCAGCCAATGTCGAGTCTTGAAGAGTTGTATCAAAATTAAGCTTAAAAGTACCTCGAGGAGGTCGAGACCAACTAGACGGCAACACCGTAGTCTAACGGTGATCTGTACGCAGATCCAGAGCCCCAAGAAGAGAAGCCACACGGTCAACCATAAGTGATGTGGGAGTCTGCCGCTGCTGGAAGACAATCTGATTTCTCCTCTTCCAAATACAGTAGGCAGTAGTGATAAAACAAAGGAGAGCCTAGTCATCTGCAATCTCCAAGAACCTAAGGAAGAAATCAGTAAAGGAAAGATCAATCCAGTCACACACCTAAGCCATGCAATGAACCAAACCAAGCCTGAACTGAATCCGGACAATAAAGAAGTGCATGAGCAACCGTCTCGCACTCCACCACCTCACAACATGGACAAGAATGGTCAATATCCACGCCTCGACGCCGCATAGAGGTAGGAATGGAGTAAGAAGGGTGGTGGTGGTGGTAATGGTGATGAGATGGAAAATGAGGGTGGTGGAGAGTGAAAGATGAAGAATGAGGAAGGGGGTGGTGGGTGGAGGGAGAGGAAGAAGGAGAAGGACATGAAGGGGATGAAAATAAATTTTAAAGGGTAAAAATGTATTTTCGCATATAAGGAGGGTGGTTTTAGGATCAATAGGGGTGGTCTTAAAACAAACACCCTTGAATGAAAAGGAAGATCCCGCATGGGAGGAAGAGACTATGTCGTGACGAACTTTGGTTATAAAAAGTGAAATGTGCTTATGGGAGTCATGCACTAGGATTGCTATTTAAAAATAATTTTCCTGCGAATATTGATTCAGCATTATAATATATATCGAAATATTTATTGTCTAAATATTTCAGGCTTTATGGCACAAAGTTATTGTGGCCCCCTCTAATTCTGGTTTAACAATTATTTTTATGTTTTCTCTACAATAATTTGGCCGTCACCTTTGAACCCGCAGTGATTTTAGTTTATTTTATCACACTATTATTTATCTAAATGAATCTAGCCAAAGTGATGGTTGAAGTTTCATATTTAATTGTTTATTTATAAATAATCCAATTTGCTCGGATAAAGTTAGCTCATAATTCATTTAAACAACCTTATTGTTCACTTTAAAATCTATTTTCATAAAATAAGCCAAACATTCGTTGCTATACTATACCAACATCACACGTATGTTTGACTAGATACTAAAAATACTGAACCTGGTTGATTAAATGGTATCAACCGAAACGTATGTTTGACTAGATACTAAAAATACTGAACCTGGTTGATTAAATGGTATCAACCGAATAATGTGAACACTAAACATAATTTGAATCTTATATAATATATTTGGTGGTGACGTGCATTGCACATAAGAAGGGTGCTGGTGCTATCCCAAATGATGGAGCCGAATGCAAACAATTGATATTTTGCAACATCTAAGAAGAGTGCTAATGTGCTATCTTAAGGTGAACTCTATTGCAGCTAGGAGGAGTGCTACATTGACATTTGGATTCTTTATGTGAAATTTTATGAAGAGAGAGAAGATTATATGATAGCACCACTCCTACGTGCAATATAGGCGAATGTTCTTATCATGGGCCTCGAATGGTTATGTAGCTGTATTTGCAGAGAGGGGTAATGGAACTCTGGAGGCAAATGTGATAGACACAGTTGTATATGCTTTGATTATTGAAAAGTTTTGTGCAATTGATGGTCTTTATACAAGAGTTATCTATATAAAAAGAAGAAGAAGAGGAAAGTAATAACTAAACGACATTGCAACTTCATGTTATAGTTGTGCTAGATGAACAACCATTTATGACATCTCTGGTGCAAGCCATTTCTTTTCTTCACACATCAGTTGTGCTTACTGTTGATTTTTGGTGTAGTACTTTGCAAGATGTTGGTGTTTTCTCATTATTTGTTTAATGTGTCCAATAACGTCCACAGACTTGATCACACACCGCAGATGCTATCTAAATCGCCTCTGTACAATCGCTCTCAATTATATTTTCAAAACCTGTAATTAAACAGGTCCAACATATCTATTATCGTCAGTTATTAGGATTAGGATTAGAATGTGTCTTATAGGAGTTTCCTGAACTCTCCTGCTTATGCAAACGAAAATCCATGGATGTTGCATAGCTTCATCAAATCCCCATTTATTGTTCAATAAAGGAAAATCTCATATGAGGATGGATTTCTCACATAGAAACTCTCATTCATTAGACCAGGATTGATTTGCTTTATTGTTACGCATAGAAAATTACAAACAAATCCTCCACAGACAGTAACTATTTCAATCAATAATATTTGATTGACCCCCTCAAATATATTAGTTGCAAACTGCTTGACTTGGGTTCTGCTCCCGCTCCCACACATGCAGCTCTTTTATAAGTAATTTTTTTAGTTTATAGCAATTCGCATCATAAATAAATTACATGCTTAATAGTTAATAGCATTGAGATCTACTGACTTGTATATCACCGTAAGCACATGTATGTCAAGATTCCATGATTGTAACTTCTAATTACTCCATGTGCGTTTATTTGCCCCTTACTTTCTTCTAAATCTAACTAGATTTAGTCCTCACAATATTTCTTTTCATCTCTTTTCCAAATGTCAGTGATGGTAGGAGGGTATGAGTTTCATCTCTCTCAGCTTCTCCACCCAGAACCTGATACTCTTGAACGTATCAACATGCCCAAAGAACCCACATTCCCTACTCTTGTTCATGCTAGACACGTGTTGAAACCCAAGCTGCAGCACCGGCGCCACCGCTTCATAGCACGCTATCTCCTCCAATTTGGTTTTCTCAAGCCCATGTTTCTCCACAATCTGGTCCCAAACCGCACCCTTGTCCCGCATCAACTCCACCAAATCAAACTCGTCACTCTCATCCAACTCCACAAATCCCACATCGAACAGCTCACTCAGCAGCCTCCACATACTCTTCCAAGTGAAAACGTCGCCGTTCGTGCAGTTGAACGCCTGGTTCTTCCCACGCTCCGTAACCGCCGCCCACACATGTTGCTCAGCCAGCACGCGCGCGTCGATCATGTCGCAGAAATGCTCCCACGTGTACCTGGTGCCGGGGTAACGGAACGGCAACCCTACATGGCGGCAAATGGCGGCGTATGTCGACCAAATCATCAGCGCGTTGTAGGTACTCCTCGCTGACGCGCCTATTATGATAGAGGCCCGGTGCACCGAGTACGTCAGAGACGGCGCGTACGACGCAACCAGATCCTCCAGCGCGTGGTAGAAGTTTGGATATGGTAACCGTTGCATATCTTCTCGGAACGGCGACTCGTGGCCGTCGAGTTGGGTGGACCGGATCGGATCCTGGATCGGGCCCATGTAGTGTTTGGTGCCGGTCTGGACCGTGACGTGGGTGAGGCGGGAAGAGTGAGTGGAGGTGAGTGCAGTAAGGACATTTTGGAGCATGGCTTTGTTGACGGCGACGTTGACTTCTTCGTCGCCGATGAACTGGAAGGTGACCCAGAAGAGGTGTGTGACCTCGCCGGCGATGGGGGAGAGCTTGCCGAGCGTGTCGGCGGAGTCGACGGCGTCGAAGGTGATGAAGTGATCGACGGTGGAAGGAGGGAAGCAGTCGGGAGGGGGGCGGCGAGCAGCGCCGTAAACTTTCCATGGGCCGCCGAGGCAACTGGGTTGCTTCAAGGCTTGGGCCAGGCTTAGCCCAGCCATCCCCGTGACTCCAACTATAAGTGCTACGGGAGCTTGGTGTTCCATCTCCATGAATGTATGATATTGATCTCAATACCACTAATTAACCTTGTGGAGCTATATTATATATATATATATATATATATATATATATATATATAGGAAAACGTTTACAAGTGGGAACTATCATGCCTCCAAACAGGCCAACAAGATGCGGTGTCATGATTATTGTGATGAGTTTTAAATTATTGTCATGTAATTTAAACTAACCAAACTTTACAAATTATTCTTTATTTCCTATCTTGATATTGATATATGGAAAATGATTTGTAGATATATGTGCACACTTTACCGCCCAAGTGATTAAGAAGAATAATATTTTGGATAAAGATTAGTGTACACTCTTTGGGTGTAGATTATTAGAGAGAGATAGAAAGAAATAAGTGATAAATTATAGATGTGATGTGTGCAGAAGAGAGATAGAATGAAAAAATGGGTATCTCAAGGTGTTTGCACTTTGCACAGTAGAGGAGTTCATAAATCATAACCCTAATATTTTGTTAACACTTGTTTCCATCTACACTTTATAAATAAAATAAAAAATGAGACAAATATGTGATATTATATGGAATGTGACATGAGATATAGAGAAATACTAAGAAAAAAGAGTGAAAATGAGATAAAAGAGAAAAGAGAATGTGAGTATATTATTAGTCGATTAAGAAAGACAAGAGAAAATCAATGATATCTGCACTGTTTTTAATAATGTTTGCTATGTGCATATCATATTAGAAATTTTCCTTTCCTATATGGATTTGATATCTAAGCATGTTTTACTACGGTTGTGTTGCTCAAATTCTATGTGTTGTATATCTTTATATTTTACTTTGTGAGTTTGTTGCAATTTATAGAAAAGTTTTGATTCTTTCTCACTCATATTTCTCCTTCATTTTATTTTTATTTATTTTTTGATTTATCTCTTTCTTATTTCATTTCTTTTTTTATCTCTCTTGGTAAAAGTTTGATTAGTGTTAATAAAAACTTATTGTTTATAGAAATTATTTGGCTCACACTCCAAATATTACTACATCTACATAGTGATAGAAATAGATAAGGAAAAAATAAGATATAAGAGTGAAGCAAAAACCCACAAGAAGTACTTGTGAACCAAAAAGGAACCAAGTCTTTCACTTCCCACCTCACACTTGGTCCAAGGCGCCGGGAAAAGTCAAGGGCGAGGTTATTGATTGGTTGAAGTTAGGAAAGCTTGGAACGAAAATGGAAAAAAGGGTAATCAAATCATATGGAAATAAGACATCAGATATTCAGATTTCTTTTATACAGGTTCTCTATTATTTGGTGAGAGGATGTTCCTTTGTTTGATTTGATTATTAACTACTAGCCACAAGGAAAGGAAGTGGTGGAGTGCGGTGGAGGCGGACTTTCAGGAAAAAGGGCAAAATAAAATAGAAAAACTGAATAATTTTTTAAAATGACCATTAAAATGTAATTTTGATTTTTCCTTGACTAGAGCCTGGATGCGGTTTTAGCCGCCGCTCATCTACTCTCTTTTTTATGACTAAAGATGGTTATTACCACCGATCACTACAAGAAATATGTCTTTTAGTGACCATCACTTAGTGACGATTATTATTTTTGTCACTAAATATATATTATTTGCAACCCCTTTCTTATGTCGTCACTAAAATTATTCATAATAGTGGTCATATTAAAAACCGTCACTAATACGATTTGTAATAGTGATCAAATTATAAATCGTCACTAATGCTATTCGTAATAGTGACAGTAATATATCGTCACTAATACTATTCGTAATAGTGACAAAGTTATAAATCGTCACTAATTCTATTTCTAATAGTGACCAAATTATAAATCGTCACTAACAATATTCGTAATAGTGACAAAATTATAAATCATCACTACCGTGTTTGTAAACTGATCTAATGCAGTAAAAAAATTGATTATAATAATAATATTAAAATAATATGTTAACTGAATTTATAATAAAATAAAAATGTTTGAATTGAATTAGATTTTAAATTAAACCTTATAAATAATTCAATCAATACATAATTTAGGCATAAATATATAATTTATTTGCAAATATTTACATCACTCAAGTCTACATTTATCCTTTACCTCATATTAAGAAAGTGAATTATGAGAATGAAAAAACTTATGCAATAACCCAATAACAATCATTATATACACTCACTAATTGTACACTAAAACCATGTGCTAATAATTATGACTAACTTAATCAATAATAATTCTGAATAACCGATTCTAACTAATTGTAATTAACTTTAACTAATTGTTTAATATTCTAACTGTGTCTTTGTCCTAATACTTATAAGATCAATATGACATCTAATTGAGTTTTTTTAATACTTCAGAAAGCAGAAATCTAATTTAGTTTGATAAGCCTTTAAGGCCAACATAAAACTCTGATGGGACCAAATAGGCCTCTAAGATCAACATCTAGCCACCCAAACATTAAACTCGTACCTTCATTCTTGAACCCAATAAAGTCACACAACACATTTTATAGAACCTCATACATGTAAAGAAAGTTTTTTTCTTCAATTTATTCATTAAATATTTCAAACCATAGAATAAACAAAATTAACTTATATATATCATTAATTTGGAGTATCTCACGTATATAATCCAATGAAGTCACATCATCGGTAATCCATAACTGATCCTTCTCTGTGTAGCATTCTGGACTCTGTTGCTGCAGGAAGTTGAGTAGGGGTATTGTGTATCGTCATGAAAGCTTGATGATGCCAGGTGTGTGTGTGTCTCGCAGCCCTCTCTTAAACCCTAGGTTCAGGGGATAGCTGTGGGTTATTCTAGATATTAGGAATTTCTATTTGGGGTGTGAGTGTTGTATTTGTGAAATTTGTGGGCTCAGAGATCGGCAGAAGTAGGTATTAGACCAGTAGGGTAACCAAGGGCGTATCCATAATTTTTTTTGGGAGAGCTAAAATAAAATACTAAAAAAATTGTCATTAAATATTATATAACTTTATCTTCGTTCTTTCGTAGACTAAATTTAACGATTATTGTATCAACAATGATTTTTTCAGCAATTTTTCTCACAATATATACAACTAATAAAATTATGAGAATGTCATCTTCAATTTTGTTGCGAAGTCAAGTCTCAGCAACTTAAGATTTATTTTTTGGTACAAAATCTATAAAATTATAATAGAAAAATAAGATAACTTTTATTCTTGCCTAAAATTTGATCTCTTACTTGATCAAGTTTTTATCTCATTCAATTTATCTTATCTCTATTTCCTTTTTTAAATTAAAGATAAATCTAAAGAATGTTTTGTTTATATAAAAATATTTGATTAACTTTTAATCTTATTAAGATAAGATTTATCTTTCAATTATTAAAATTTAAAATAAAAGATAAATTTAATTTATTATGTACATCAAATTGATTTGTGTTTTTTAACGATGAAGGTTCCTGCTAATTGAGGGACATATTAAAATTCTACAAAAATATTTAGGAGATCAAAAAAGCAATTGCATTATAAAATCTACAAAATCTTGTGGACAGACTATAAAAAAAATAACCTATATAAAAATTACATATAGTCGACAAGATTTTTAAAAATCTTAGGGAGTGCCCTGCTTGCCCCTCCCTGAATACGCTCCTGGGTGTAACACCTTGAAATACCCAATATATATATATATATATATATATATATATATAGAGGATGTATTATATGAGAAAGATGTTTTTATATGAGAAAGTAAGAATAAATCATGACCGTTAGATCTAATCATGAATGGTCAAGATTAAAACATGAAGTCACGTGACATTTTTAAGTAGTCATGAGACTATTAAGTTGTTTTAATCTTGACCATTAATGATTAAATCTAACGATCGTAATTTATTCTCATTTTCTTATATAAAAATATATTTCTCATATGACACATTCCAATATATATATATATATATATATATATATATATATTACAAGCGTATATAGTTAGTTGTTGATATCCGATATTAGTTTATTTCTTGATTGGATGATTATGAGTTGTACTTGCTAAAATAAGTCATATTTATAGTTACAATTTGTATCACTTAATTGATATTGATAATGAATTATGAGTTTAATTTTAATGCATTAATAGAGTAAAGAATGTTTACACATATATCAAATTAGAATCTATCAATTTGTCGAAATGAAGAGATGTGATTGAACACATGTATAAAACACTTTTCTTTCAATAAATCAAAATTAAATTCAAGAATTGTTAAAATAAATATAATAACAACTATTATCAAATTAGGAGAAGGGGAAATAGGATTTAATTTATGGAAAAAATCCCTAATAGTCGTTTTTCTAAATGAAACGAGTTGTGTATAGCACTAGCAAGATAAACTGATAAAGCCTCAATATCATCGGGCTTCAGAGTGGTCTAGACTCTGAAATACAGGTACGAAATTTATAACTACTCTTAGAGGAGGCCGCGCGGACGCAGGCCCTACTGCCACAAATTATGACATAGACTCCACCACTTGGGTAGACCTTAGGAAAACACCCCTCCTAAGTGCAATGGAGGTCACTATCCTAGATCATGGGCCTTCTTGATCACCCATAGAACCCGTCCAGGTAAGTAAGTTTCTTCTAAACACACACTTTGATTTTATAACCCAAAGCTACACACAACTTTCTCTCCTCTTCCAATGTGGGATCTGCAACAACTGTGCTAATATGGGTTCTTCCATCAACAATTGTTACAACTTGCAAGAGCATCTTGGCCCTACAGAACTTGAGGGCTATCATCAACTAGACGCTGCTCATTACTAGCATCCGCACAAGTGAACGCATCATTACTAGGTTTATCTTCATTTGTTAAAATCACTATAGGGTGATTCTAATGCAGATCACAAGTGTTGGGATAGACTTGAAGCCATGACTACTGAGGAATGGCCACTCACACAAGTGAACACATCTTGTCACGTTACCGCTGAAATTGCAGCACTCGTGGTATCAATATCTTTGGAAGACTGATTCTACATATTCAAGCAGTCTCCTCAACAATGCCTAAAATTAACCTCATACAAATGGGAAAAAGGACCTGCCTAAAATTTCTATCTTCCGATCACCATAGCCATATAGTTAAATAAAGTCTTGTGGCATTTAATTTAATGTATTAATAAATATTAGTTTTTAATTAGTTTATTTTTTATGTTTCACATTCTCTTGATTATATTATTTTTTATTTTTTATACAATTGGTGTGTGAGAAATAGTATAAGATATTATTAATAAAATTGGAGGAACAAAAGTGATATTATTAATAAAATCACAAAGAATAAATTTATTTCTTTATGTGCAAAACAAATAAATGTATTTATTTATTTATTTATAAATACTAAACCTCACACTATGGAGTTTTTGAATAACCTAAATCTGAAGGGGTTGTTTAAATCATTCAAGTTAAATATAAGATAAAATCATCGTAGACTTAGGTGGTTTAATAATATTTTGACATGTATTATAAACTAGAACATTGAAGACACGGGTCAAAATGTTATTGGATAACATAAATCAGAGTAATTTTACACAAATAAATTTAAGGTGGTTTAGACAATCCCAAATTTGAAATAAATCATACAATTTTTTTAAAAAAATTAACAATTGAACCTTTTTTTTTGTATGTTCGAAAAATTTAACAATCAAAGCCTTTGAACCAAGGCTCATCTCATTTCGCAACCCCCTGATCCACAAGACATGGTGAAGGTAATTTAAAGCATCATCCTGGGTCATCACACTTTCCAACCAATCTCAGAAAGTAAGAAGAGAACTGTGGGAATAGAATGCATTCTGACAAGAGCCATACCTCCTTTGAGCGAGGACAATTTCTAAGACAATGAAGCACATCCTTCACCAGGTGTGAACATCTCGTGCATGCAAAACTTATACAAGTCTACAAACATGCCAATGAGCATTGGACGAAAGGGATCCATGTAAAGTCAATCGGAGAAGAAATTTACATTTCTTTAGAATCTTCCTTCTCCATAACTAGTTCCAAAACTGAGAGTCTAGCAGAAACACAATTATGAGAATTCAACCAAGCATAAGCTGGAGCAGTCGAATAACACCCAGCGCTCCCAGGTCCCACCTTCAAGCATTCAGTAAATCTGTACCAGTAGGTCCTTCCACATTTACTATCAACACCTGGACTGATGAGGAAGAACAGTCCCTATGCTTTGCCAATTCCACCTATTCTACCAGATATCTTTCACCTGCATTTCAGTATCACTAATATGAACAAAAGATACAAAATTACATAGAGCTCCAAACCCAACCAGTTTTGATACCATAAGGATAAGTGGTGATACTTTCTCATCAATCTCATTTACAACATTCTTGTATATCTCTCTATTCTTTTTATTCACGCGTATCAAATCTCTAATTTCTCTAGCTATCCCTATATCTATTTGAGTATTAGTATATTTCGAGTTTCAAACACTATTGTCGATTAAAAATGTATTTCTTGGAGACTCTTCACACTTGGAAGTTGAAACATGTAGCAACATCTCGTCGCCTCTTAATTAACAATCTTAATATATAACATCTCACGATATCAATATTTCAATATTTCAGATACATCTCATTTTTCGCTTTATCTCTCTCCCCTCCTATTAAATTAAACTTTATATGTCACATCTATTACTTATTTTTTTCTCTTCATTCTTATTTAGATGTAGAAATCACACATGAGTATCTACCAAATATTTTCCCTTAATTAATAGTTCAACTTTAATATGTTTGCACCTACTTTCTTCCATCTCACTCCTGTTTTATTTCAGATCTCTCTATTTTATTTCAGATCTCTCTATTATTTTCAATCGCAGCTGCCATCACATTTTTTTCTATATTCTTTAGCGCCCTTTCTATTTTTTCTTCAATGTCCACCACTTATTGTTGTATATATGGATTAGGAATAGTCCCTAACTCAACTAATGTTTCATTTGCCTCAAACATACATACGTATGGTGATGGTCTCTCAATGGCTCTTCAACTACTTTTGATAACACCCATTTTCTTTGTTTAGCCTCATTTTCGACCACTTCTGTCTTTCTATTTTTTTTTCATATCATATTTCTCTTTTTTTTTCTTTCTATTTTCTATTTCTATCTCTATAATGTGACTGAAATTGGGGTGCTAAGAGATAATTTTCCAAATTCAACACATGAAAGTTGAGACTTGAGATGGATCACCAAGGTCCTGTAGCACTCGTAGTTGGAGTAACAGGGATGGCTGGGCTGAGTCTGGCCCAAGCCTTGAAGCAGCCCAGTTGCCTCGGCGGCCCATGGAAAGTCTACGGCGCTGCTCGCCGCCCGCCTCCCAACTGGTTCCCTCCTTCCACCGTCGACAACTTCATCACCTTCGACGCCGCCGAATCCGCCATGACGCTCGCTAAGCTCTACCCCATCGCCGACAAGGTCACCCACCTCTTCTGGGTCACCTTCCAGCTCCTCGGCGACGAAGAACGCAACGTCACCGTCAACAAAGCCATGCTCCAAAACGTCCTCACCGCACTCACCTCCACCCCCTCTTCCCGCCTCACCCACGTCACAGTCCAGACCGGGACCAAACACTACATGGGCCCAATCCACAACCCGGTTCGGTCCACCCAACTCAACAGCCACGAGACACCGTTCCACGAGCACATGCCCCGGTTACCGTATCCAATTTTCTACTACGCGCTTGAGGATCTCGTTGCGTCATACGCGCTGTCGCTGACGTATTCGGTGCACCGGGCAACCATTATAATAGGCGCGTCTCTTAGGAGCGCGCACAACGCGCTGATGATACTCGCGACGTACGCCGCCGTTTGCCGCCACGTGGGTTTGCCGTTCCGTTACCCCGGTAGCAGGTACACGTGGGAGCATTTCTGCGACATGATCGACGCGCGCGTGCTGGCTGAGCAACACGTGTGGGCGGCGGTTACGGTGCGTGGGAAGAACCAGGCGTTCAACTGCACGAACGGCGACGTTTTCACTTGGAAGAGTATGTGGAGGCTGCTGAGTGAACTGTTCGATGTGGGATTTGTGGAGTTGGATGAGAGTGACGAGTTTGATTTGGTGGAGTTGATGCGGGACAAGGGTGCGGTTTGGGACCAGATTGTGGAGAAACATGGGCTTGAGAAAACCAAATTGGAGGAGATAGCATGCTATGAAGCGGTGGCGCCGGTGGTGCGGTTTGGGTTTCAACACGTGTCTAGCATGAACAAGAGCAGGGAATTTGGGTTCTTTGGGCATGCTGATACGTTCAAGAGTATCAGATTTTGGGTGGAAAAGCTGAGAGAGATAAAACTCATACCCTCCTACGAACACTAAACTTTATGTAGATGGTGTTGGCCTGTTGGGTGAGGTTTTCGTCTATTTTCCAGTTTTCTTATGTGTTAATTACTTAATATGCATCGTAATTGTATTATTCCGTTGGGAATGAAAAGTTAATTTGAATGTGTGAAAGTTTATCAAACATATATATCCATGAAAAGAAATAATTTCATACGAAAACTAGTTAGATTTAGATTTATACAATCTTGGGTTTTTCATACTAAAACTACTTTAAAACCATTCTGAATCACCCACAGATTTGGCCAGTTAGCATAATGCCTCTGCTGCAGGGAGCTCTTCAAGTTATGGCAAATCCAATTCTTAAGGTCCACGGAGAAGAAATCCCCCCTTTTCATGCCGCCAAATAAAAAAAACCAGATTGGGTCAATGACACTAGACACTAAGAATGTGGATACCAGATTCCAGATGAACTGAACAAAGATGGCAAAATTATCTACTTCATTGTAGTCACAAAAACAAACGAAGCCATTTTTAATAACGAAAATCGCTTTCGTTAAAGAAAATATGTATTTTTGGGCCTCGGAACGGCCAAATGCAAACAAGGACAGAGAAAAGAATTTAAACTAGAATTGAAGGGGGCCGCGCGAACGCAGGCCCCCACTGCCACAAATTATGATGTAGGCTCCACCACTTGGGTAGACCTTAGGATAGCACCCCTCCTATGTGCAATGGAGGTCACTAACCTAGACCATGGGCCTTATTGATCACCCATAGATCCCATCCAGGTAAGTATATTGCTCAGTAACACACACTTTGTTTTTATAACCAAAGCTCCTCACAACTTTCTCTCTTCTTCCGATGTGGGATCTTTACTTAGCTACTATGGCGCCAAATAGATGGTTTTTCCCATCAACAATTGTTTTGCGTTGGTGATATAAACGACAAATAATGACAAAAGACCAATATCTAACAAAATACTACTACACCAAAAATCAACAGTAAGCAAAAGTGGTGAGTGAAGAAAAGAAATGGCTTGCACCACAAGTGTCATAAATGGTTGTTCATTTACCACATCCACAACCATACCATACAAGGTGGATATACTAGGACCAGAGCAAATCAGCTTCTTGGTTCCTTTATTCCAGGCCAGTTGCACAGTTAAAGGACCCAGCCTATATCCCAGAACTTATCAATCAACTAGTAATACACTGGTGGAGTCAAGGTTCATAATTCTAATTTACTTAGTTAGAATGGTTAATACAGAGTTTTCTGCTAAAGGAGGACTAAAAGCCAGGACTGACTGAGAGAATTGCATTACATATCATAATGGGGGGAAATGACATAACTGAAGCCATCCATAATGGATTTCTTGACTCTAAAATAGGTGTGATGAATGACAAATTGTGTTATTCAACAACAAATTTTAAGCAGAGATAAAAACTTTTCTTTTTATAATAGATAACAAGTTTCACTAATCAGCAGAATCCTATTCACGCATAGCCCATCATCTAGCAGCTTTTTTCGTCATAGTCACTGACATGATCACAACTTGATTAGATAAAACACAAACAAATGAACTCAAAATAGTTCAACAAAAATGCATTTTGATTCAAGTAGTAATTCAGAAATGCATTTTATATTCAGAAATGCATTGACTTTTTGGTCTTGTCTCTTGAAACAGAAGAAAGTAGCAAGTGAAGGAAAGCAGAGCAATGTGCTCGTGTTATATTATAGGATCCGCATTGAATTGATGATGGCATATTTTGATGTGATTAATTAAAATCTGCTCACTTTGGTCGGACAACTCAATTATTCCATACTCATTAAGCAGCATAAGAATTTTTTGGTCTTGGTCAATTTGGGTTTAAGAAAAAAAATCAAAAACCATATAAAGTTGGGCTGTGCAGCCCAAATACCCACCCTGATTTTGACCAAAACAAAAATAAATAGATTTTACACTGAGTTTGGAGGGGGCCGCGCGGACGCAGGCCCCCCACTAGCACAAATTATGACGTAGGCTCCACCACTTGGGTAGACCTTAGGGTAGCACCCCTCCTAAGTGCAATGGAGGTCACTACCCTAGACCATGGGCCTTCTTGATCACCCATGGATCCCGTCCAGGTAAGTATGTATCTCGTAGACACACACTTTGGTTTTATAGCCAAAGCTTCTCACAACTTTCTCTCCTCTTCCGATGTGGGATATGGTACTTTGCCTGGGTTCATCTCACCAACAATCGTTGCTAGAGCATCTTGGCCCTGCAGAATAATTTGACTATATCCTCAACTATAAGCTGCTCATTACTAGCATTCACTCCTGGTTTTAATGCCACAAAAGCACAGGGAGGCTCACCGCAACTCTCATATGGCCTTGCAACCACTGATGTTTCACTGCAGGATGTACAGAGTATTCTCTATCTCTACAATGCTTATATATTCAGCACCAGAGATGATGATGTCCTTTGATCTATCTTTGATTTTTATATAGCTGTATTTGTCAATTTTATTTCATTATGTGTGGAATAGCAGTTATTGTATGATTTTCTGCTCTTTGAGGAGTGTGAACTCCATTTATATGTGAAGAGCATTGTAGTTACTGATGAAGGACTGATAGAAAAAATCAGACTTTTGTGAGGCTTTTAACAATCTATTTTTGGGTAAAACCTTTTTTAAAGACCGGAAGCCATGACTGAGGAACTGCCACTCACACAAGTGAATACATCAGCTAAAATTGCAGCAGCCATAGCATCAACATCTTTGGTCTTTAAAAGACTGATTCTACATATTCAAGCACTCCCCTTAACTGTGCAAAACAGTTGTTTTGTTTTGCCGACAAGAATATGATCTTATAGTGAGAATATAACTGAAGTCCGTGCATATTAAAATTCAGATGTGCAAAGCTTCTCTCAGGAACATAAGGCTTCTGCATATATTTACACCTTTTGGATGCAAAAGTTGGCAAGCATAGTTCCATATCAGATTTATAGGTATTTGGTGTTGTATAAGAATGGAGTCATCAAGGCATAAACAAAACAAGATGAGGCCGTCAAAATTGTTCTGGACTTGCAGAAGATGCATGTTAAGAAATCAGCTCTATTGTGGGATGGTTGCAAACTGGAAGTCGTGCAAAATGCCAGTAATTTTGATGTCTGCTAAAACATGACTAAGTGAATAGAACTTAAGCAGATCCTCCACCTACATTTGGCACCGTGTACACTGTCTCAATTGATAATTCAAAGCTCTTGTTAATTGGTTAAGTCAAAATGGCTTTGACATCTGATATCTAGACCACCAACAAATGAATTTCTCATTGTTAGCCTCACCCACTTAGAGTTTTCAAGCTTTTTCATTCTAACAAAAACTAAAACAATGATCTTTCAAATTCTCACATATTTGAAGACTCTACTGAGTAGTATGTAAAAGAAACTAATTTACCTTAAAGTGTGTAAAAGAAACTAAAATAAAATAAGATATTATTAATAAAATCTCAAAACACACAAAAAAAAACTCGCAACTTTCTATATCTATAGGACTTAAGTCTCACATCGGAAGTATGAGATTCTAATATGAGATTTATAAGGCATTAGACTCTCCAATTGAGTTAAGTTTAGTGGCATGGTTCTCCTAAACTTTTTATCAAATACACTAATAAAAAATTATACAATACAACTCACTTAATAAAACCTGAAAGAATTCAGAAAAAAAATTAAAAATCAGTCATTTCACTTCTTTTTTCTTAATAAAAAATTGCTCATTGTAAATAGTAACTAATCTCTCATCCATCTCATTTAGCACGTTGTATTAAACATGGTTGTATAAGCTTATACAATTCATCATGTGTTTATTCAATATTTGATGCTAACATTTTAGTATATATGATTATCTATCAATCCATTCTTATACATTAAAATGATGGATTTTTAATTCAACTTATAGATGTAGGATAAGGCCCAATAAAATTTTGATGTGTAAGCTATATGAAAATATTTCAACTAGGTTTTTAGTTTCAATAATAACATGTAACATCTCGTCACGCCGCCACCTCCCTCCACCACAGTCACCACCGCCACTACTGCCTCCAACGACACCACCACACCCTCCATGACGACAAACCTCCACCACCACCATCATCGCTACCACCACTGCCGCCACCATCACTACCACCACCACAACCGCCACCCTCCATTACCACTACCACCACCGCAACTTCAATTGCCGCCATCACCACCCTTCACCACCACAACTTCCACTACTACCACCACCACCATCACCGCCGCCGCCCTCCACCACTAGTACTACTAAAACCACAACCACCACCCTCCACCGCCACTATCTCCAAAACTGCTATTGTTTATTGCCACTACCACCACCGCTACAACCACCTCCATATTTGATTTTTATACTATCTATCATTATTTTCAATACTTTCCAAAACACAAAATTGCATTAATTTAAATGACATGATAGGTTATTCACTGTATAACCAAATGCTGGATAGTATAAAAAAATTATCAGACTTTATTCACTATACAATATATTAAACGGGCGTAAGCGGTAATGGTAATGGCTTACTTTTTTTTTCCATTCACTTGTGACATAGTATTATTATTATTTTTTTTACATTTGGAGAACACTTTATGAGTTATGAGACATTATTTAGTAATTTAAATTAATTTTATCAGTTGAATTATGAAAAATACTAATCATAATAAGATTAATAGTATTTAATACCATCTTCTAAGTACTAATCCGATAGCAGTAATATACTTTTTGATTACAGTTTTTGAAAACTGTTTTATGTTTTCAAAAACTAAAAAATTTAAAAACTTGTTTGGCATAACCTATTTTTAAAAACTGTTTTTGAAAACAGTTCTCATTTTTAATTTTAAAAATTAAAATACGCAAAAATATTTTCTGTTGTTTTTAAATTTTAAGTTTCAATTTTTTAAACGTTGGAAAACATCTCATTCAAAAGTTTTTTTCTAAAAAAAAAAAACAGCTTTTAAAAGCAGTTTCTAAAAACCGTTTTTAAATACAATTTTCAAAAAAAAAAAGTGAAATCAAATATGCTGATAGTTTGATTTCCATGTGTTACCTCACTATGTCGTAATGTTGGACATAAGAGAATACTGCTATTATATATGAACGGAGTTAGCTCCTTTCTAAACGACGAGTTTAACAACTTAGCTCACACGCACGCACGCACGCACTTTGATGATCCTTCCTTCCTAATCCTCCCTGCAACAAAACCCAGAACCGTGCCCGTGAAGAATTTCATAACGAGACAGAGGCTCCTTCATCGATTGGAAGTGTTCGACGCTGGCATTCCTTTCCGGCGAAGATGACCATCGACTTAGATTCGATCACTCGCAGAGTCGAGGTTGATAATCGCATTCCTCTCCGCTATTACTATCGGATTGCCGATAACCTCCTCAAGCAGGTAGTCACATCAATCCTTCAATTTTGATTTCACATCCTCAATTACATTAGGGCTTTGCCATGTTTTCTGGATTCTTCTCAATTTTGAATATAAAATTGGTGTATAAGTCAGAGAAACGGAGCTTAGAGTGTTGCATAAGTCATAGTGGACTTGTAGTCAATACAGAAACTTTCTGGGAATATCTATGCTAAATTCATCATGCTAGCTTGCTATAATAGGTTTCACAAGTTTTGTGTAGAATAGCTTGAACTTTGATGTACAATTATGTTAGTTGCTTTTGGATGTTTGCTTTATTCCTTCTAGGTGATTTCAATTGAGTGATGAATTTTGTTCTTGTCAACAGGCAAGTATCTACCGGGCAGAGAATAATGTAGTCGACTTGTATATCATACTCCTTAGATTTATAAGGTAAGAATGAAAGCTGGATGGGTTTTCTTTGTGTGAACTCATAAGATTTCCGTTAAACTAAATATAATCTTAAAATGTCTTTCCCCCTAAAAGTAACTATTTTTATCTTTTGAAGTTTGATTTCCGAAACGATTCCATACCATCGAGATTATCAAGCTTCACTTCCTAATGAAAGAGCAGCGTTTAAGAGGGTGAGAAGATGCTTTGCCGCATTTTGTCGTATATGTGTGTGTTTTTTTATTTGGTGTTTTATATTTGATGTTTGGTCTTGTTGTTATTTTCTGTCATTTTTCCATTGCAGAGATCACTAGTTGTATTGGATGAGCTTGAGTCTTTGAAGCCTGAATTTAAACGCCGGTTGGAAAAATTGAATGAATCACGTGCAAAAGCTCCGTTGCCTGAAAAAAATGGCTTTGATATGGCTTTGCAGAGTTCAGTGAATTCCTCTTTGGAATGGCCAGCTGCCAACAAAAGTTATAAAACGAGCATGGATTTTAAACAGGTTTGGAATGGATGATAATTTTTAAATATCAACAATTGCTGGGGAAAAATATCAATCTACTTTCATCTGTGCCTTGGTGGTGCCTGATCTAGATACAACTTTAAATGCTTGAAAATTGATTTTCTTTTTCTTTTTGTTTACCAATATTCATTTTTGATAGTGTTGTCAAAACTTCATACTTTACTGCTCTGATGTGCTTGCATGTGTTTCAGAACTTTTACTATTATCAACTCTTGTTTTTCTACTGCAGCCTGCTCGGTTGGGACCACACTCTGCCTGGAATTATAATAATACTATGTTATCTTCAAATTCCATACCTATTGACAAGCAGCTTCAAAAATTGTAAGTTTTTCTACCTAATCCTGTTCTATTTTTCTGAAACTTTGCAAAGAGTCCTACTAGTAAGAGAAAATTTGAGTGCCAACTTTTGGGTTTTGGCCATCAATGGAGATAAGTACCTTGCCAGTCAAGTTAGGAATTGGGATTGCCCATGTCCATTATTTCTACTTTCCTTTTTGTCTGCAATTGAATTTTCTTTTGGGCATTTAGATGTCTGGGTGAATTTCATGTTGCAGGTTTAGCTGTTGGTTTTCCTTCCTTTCTACATCTCCCCCAATTATGCCCCCCTCCACCTCCCCCCCAAAAAAAGCAAAGAATAAACTTAAGAGAAGAGTATTTTATTGTAACAGTTTAGGCATGATAATACACGTTGTCTTCCTCACTGGATCAAATTCTAATATTTTATGTGTATTTTTTGACTGGTTGTGTACTATTCAATGCCATTTTCATTCATCACACATCTAGTGTGTAACCCTGCTTTGTCTTTTCAGCAGCATGTATGTTCCATATTATCCTTGTGATTTCAGGAGATTCTGTCTTGTAATAAATTTAATATATTTTAAAAGAAAAAACATGCTACTGTGTTGAAGGGGAAAATGTATAATTATTCTTTGGACTTTGCAGATCTATAGGTGTAGCCGCTCCTAAGAAGGAGACCTTATCTAGACACTCATTTTTAGGACCAAATGGTCTTCGAGGCCAATGGCTTGGACCTAGTGCAGAAATAAAGGTAAATGGAAGTGTTTCCTTCTTAGGTTAAGTAAACATGAATTGTCCTAGAATTCTGATATAATATTTGTAGAACTTATTGGATTTTAGGCATATAGAATTAAAGAGGAGAGAACAGAGAGTGAATACTCTGAGATTGATATTGAAATGATATGATATGATATGACATGATATGTTACAAATAACAAAACATATAGCACGAACCCTTATTTACACTAATACTAAACTCAAAATCCTAATTAAATTTGGAAATAAATCAAGAAATATAAGGAAGTATGGAAACCCATCCTAGGGGATAATTAAGATACTTTAAATTACTGTAGATATACTGTGAGATATTTTCATATGTTCTAACAATATTGATATTGGTTTTTGTGCAGGTTCAATATCCTAGCAGTAGTGATCTCAAACAGGCCAAAGATTCGAGGTTTTGCTCATTTTTAATTTGTAATTGAACAGTGTCCTTTTTTGCTTCATATATTCATGCTATGCAAATTGTATAATTTTCAATTATGTGGTCTATTTCTTTAGTCCATTTCAAAGAGTAGGTAGTTCCTTAATTAGAGCTGTTTTTGTAATTTCTTATTAATATGTTGTTTGTCACTGTAAGTCACATAATCTGATTACGAGAATATGCTTAAACACTTACAGACTTACTATTTTGTTCTTGCTGATAGCCTGAGTCAGGCTGGGCAATATGATCTTGTGGCAGTTAAAGATGGTGATCAAGGATCAGTTACATCAACAATGGACTCGATTCTCTCCTTGGATGATGGAAGATGGCTGCATCCTACTGTTGAATCAAGGGAGGACTCCTTACAGTTGCTCAACATCAAGCAACCTTCGCCTCCTCCTGTCCTTGCTCAGGTGTACCCAGAGTGTGCCCCTATTCCTCCTTCTAAAGTTGCAGATCCAAGGCCAGGACCAGCAAAATCTTCTCATGATTCTGAACATGGTCCTACTAAATTTCAACACCTACATGTGGTAAGCCTTAGTCATGCAAGTTTACAAGTGTATGCCATATATGTTGGACTATCTTAATCATTCATTCGTTGTGACTTTTTTCTTATTTATGTTTGGTTTGTTTAGTTCTTATACTGGGTAAAAGTTATTATGATTTCACTTTGGATTGCAGCCTGTCAAAATGATGGAAGAGTTTTTGAGATTGGCTTTGGAAAACACACGGAAGAACTTAGAGACATGTGGTGTTCTTGCAGGGTCTCTGGTAAGAGCAGTCTTGATTTTGTGTACTTACAACTTCTAGAAAATCTCGTGGATGCTAGTTTTAATAGTTATTTGTCTTTGCACTTTGGGTGGCTCTAGAAAAACAGGGTTTTCCATATCACGACACTTATAATACCAAAGCAGGAATCGACATCAGACTCGGTAAGATAATGTTCTTATTTAAGTCATTGCTTTACATTTACTGTTATAAGCTATTATACTCAGGGTCCCTAATCCTTTATTAATCCATGGTAAAAGGCTACATTTTCTGCATTTGTCTTACTCCAATTATATCCTGTCAAACAAACTAAAACTGTAACACTGCTTTGAGGTTGTGTGTGGTGCACATATGTGGTGATTGGTTAATGTTGCATAAATGTCATTTATTGCTATCTGATATAATTTCTTAACATATTTAGTGGAAATGGTGCTTCAATTTTCACTGTTACTATAAATTAGAGTTATTCACTTTTATTTCTAAAGATAACTGGTTTTTTAATCAGTATTCACTTTTGTTTTTAAACATAAGTGGTTCTTTAGTCAATTTTCGTGGAGTTATACTTTGGAATTCCGATGACTGTGATAGCCGCTGTGGTACTGAGGTTTACTTAAGAAAGGGTAGAAAACACTGTGGAGCATAATAGACAGCTTACATGGCTGTGGGAATTTGGTGAGAAGGGCAATTTGGTGAGGTTGAGTAGAGACAATTGTGAAGAGAATGGAGGGCAGAAGGTAGGCAAAAATTGGGTGAGGAATTGGGCCTTAAAACAGGTGGAAGCATACCCTCGAAGTTCTGCTGAGTTTCCACTATGTGTTTTCTGTTTGTTAGTGTCAGTGATTTTTCAGTGGTTCTGATATATGTAATCGAGGTTTATTTAATTTAATTTTGGATCAAGGAATGAGTTTATATTAGGAGACCTGGATTCAATTTTTCATAGTTCCTTGATTTTTTCCCACTTATGTGATGATGCTATTTTCCATTCAGCAACAATGCATCTAATTGAGAATTTATTTACAGTGTCAAACATTGAATGAAGAAGAAATTTTTGAAGTTCAAGACAGCTTATCACTTTTCCCTTTGGGTTGGATACATGTAAGTACTCCATATCTTTGGCTATATGAATTATGAATTATATTCATGAGTAATTTATTCTTATATCCTGTGCGGTGACAGCATAAAACTACGTAGTAGTGATATTTCTTCTCCTGTACCTCCTGATTTTGAGGCTTCTTAGATTTTGATAAAAGTAGTAGAGCCTTGGCGCAACGGTAAAGTTGTTGTCATGTGACTGAGAGGTCACGGGTTCAAGTCCTGGAAACAGCCTCTTGTGTAAACAGGGTAAGGCTGCGTACAATACACCAAATGGTGGGACCCTTTTCTGGACCCTGCATATGCGAGAGCTTCGTGCACCGGGCTGCCCTTTTTTTAGTGGCCTATGAAACTTGGCTACCTTATATTGCTGTCATGTTTATGCAGTAGTAAGGATTATTTATTGGTCACTTGCTTCTCTTTGTAATCCTGATATAAACTAATGATAGAACTGGTTATACTAAAATTCTACATCAAATTATTTACTTTCTGACAGTGATATCAATGTAATACTACACAGATAAAAAAAGGGTTAGAGTTTCGGCTGAATTTAATGGTGCTGTTTGGTGGAATAAAGTAGGGGTCAATGACTCATCTATAAGAGTTATCAAGCATGCCGTATCATTTCAAAATGTTTCTGGCAAAAAAAAAATCCAACCATCAATGTTTTGTATCAATATTGCTGCGAGGAAAACAGAAATGCATATTGAAATGCACTTTCGTACAGCAGACGAGTTGTAGTAATAATAAAAGGAAGAGACTGAGTCCTTTAAATTCCTTTTTCCTCTGTGGGGCTTTGGAGTGTACTCTGATGTAAAATATTTAACAAGGAAAAAGAATTGATAGTAAAAAATTGTATGTTAATATTTGGTCCTACCAAAGGTTCCTCTCTTTTTGTTTCTTCAGTTCCACCCCCTCTCAAGTATTTTATCTTTATCTTAAAGATGGCCATTTCTGTCTAGCTGTTTATGAATTAATTACTACTAAAGTTCCCATAGGCCAGAACATACTGATGTTTTGGTGGTTGGGCACATCAACAGTTTTTAACCCATTACTAGGTACAATTGAAGATGACAAGCCTTTTGATTTTATTTCAATCATTCTTTGTTAGCAATTTTTCATGTTACTTTTACCCTGTGTCCTTTTATCCACACTTTCAGTGTACAAGATTAAAATGTCTGTATTTAACTTATTTCTTTTTTATTTCAGACACACCCGTCACAAACTTGCTTCATGTCATCCGTGGATTTGCACACACATTACTCATATCAGGTAATAGATAGCCCTCTAAGTTGAATTACCTGGCTTTTCAAGTTGAACATTAAAACACTTAAGCTAGTGTAGCACTCTGTTTATTACTGTAGGCTTAGACAAGAAATAGTTGTGGTTTTATTATAGTATTGCAGATGATTGAGAAGATGAAAGAGAATTTGATAGCGTATGATTTTTAACCTAACTTGAATGAGCATTTAATGTAATATATGAAGTGATCAAATCCTAATAATTTGAAATTTGAGTGCAAGAGTTAAGTAAAAACAATGGAGAAGCTTTATTTTCTCAATTTGCTAAAAGTTCTTATAACATTCCTATATTTCATTTTAATTGTACCTAACTGATCGGTTGTGTATTTTGTGGTTTCGTTTTAGATCATGTTGCCAGAGGCAATTGCTATTGTCATGGCCCCTACAGATACAGCAAGGTAACCTGTTTTTCTCTTGGCATTCATGAATCATGATCATCACATATTAGAGATTAAAATATCTGCTATACAACTCATATTGTGAACTTAGCTTTGGGCTTCATTTTACATAGAATTGGTCCAATAATATATTAAGATGCTTTATTTTAAAATGAAGTATGATTTAATATGTTTTACTTCCTATAACTAATTAGAACTCAGCATTTCTGTGGCAATGCAGTCCACATGGCATTTTTCATCTGTCTGATCCCAGTGGCGTGTCGATAATTCGTAACTGTCAACAACGTGGATTTCATCCCCATGAGGAGCCTTCAGATGGAAGTCCAATATATGAGCACTGCTCTCATGTCTATATGAACGCTAACTTGAAGTTCGATGTTGTTGACCTACGAAAGAGATGATCGGTCTATCCGCAGACTACAATTACAGTGATTTGCTGCATATTTTCTACCCGATGACGCGATGCTGAAAATTGCCTTGCTATTTAGGTGGATTTTATTTATTTATTTGTAAACTATGATAGAGAATACTTATAGCCAGCCCCATGATTTTGTACTACGCTAGTGAAACAATGGAAAGATAGTAGTGTAAATCTAGTGATATTTAATATGCAGGTGAAGAAATGAGAAAGAGAACAAAAAAAAAACTGATATGTAACATTTGCATGTTTTATACAGAAAACCATACTACAAATTTCATATGCCTTGCTGACCAAAGAAGAAAAAAGATATGTCTTTGACATAAAGGCTTTGTGTTTGATTCTGTGATTATGTGAGTTGGTGGCTTAAGAGTATGAAATAAATATATGAAGCCTTTTTCTTGAAGAAAACTATTATTTTGTATTAATATTGATCATGTTCACATATATGTAACCTTAAACAACTATTGTTCACTGCATAATAATTACGTACCTGCTGTGATGAGGCTGTGAAATGTGATCTTGGGTGACCCAGTGTGGCAAGTCAACACATTTGTTAGTGAAGGAGTCACCATCAATGACACAGTTATATTTAATTAGATCCCATGCCACCTAACATAAGGTGAGAGATATGGCTGAGCTACTGCCCTTTTTTTTTTGGTCAACAGCTACTGCCCTTTTGAGTAGTAACAAAACCAGAGTGTGTGTATCAGTGCATGTACAGAACAGGAAAGGTATTCCGCTGAGAGAAAGCATTCATGTAGGGTAACTTTTAAAGAATTAAATGACCAAGGGTGCAACCGTGTGCGTGTGCGTGTGCTCTATGGCCCAAAGAAGGTATTTTTCATATTTCATGAGAATGTTAAGTGAAATATTTTTTCAATTTTTCTTTTTCCAGAAACATTCGGGGAATTTCACCTATTTAATTTATATAAAGAGAGATTTTGATACACAATCTCAACATAATAATCTTGAGTTGAATTTTCACACAAGATAATCTTATCCAGCAGGTTTCCTACGTTAACTTACTCCTACCCAATGGTATGCTGAGTGGTTTTTAGTACCACACAGGTGGAGCTAGACAAAGCAGCATTTTGCCAATGTGGAGCCATTAAGGTAAAGGGCACTGTCTCCCGGATTCAATTTAACCCCTTAATTCGGGGCAGTTTGGTTTGCGTGGCTTCAATTGGAAATTAATCCACGACATAAATTCTGGATTCAATTTTCTTTTTCTTTGTGACTTATGTTTCTCTAGGCTGTTTTGGCACATAATAATAAGACATCTATGATGCAATTAGAGGGAGTTATATTATGAAAATAAAAAAATTCAAGAATTAATGTTGTTGTAAGCGTGAAAGCTTCTAAAACCAAATCATTCACCACATGCTTAAAGATCTTTCAAGGCTCAGAGATAATGTTAAATAGTAGGTATTTTTCAACAAATGTTTTTTCATACGCATCGTTCAATGATCGAACACACTGGAGTAGATGCTTAAGGAAGGAGAGAATTAAACTACTATGACAAAGTGAGGATCCTTTCTTACATTTTTGCAGCTTTTGTCTATTGGATTGGATATTCATCTGAGTCCTAAATATCCCCCACAACTCTGTCATAGCCATCTGTTAATTGCAGTGAATGTTGGATAGAAAGTTAATTACTAGAAAACATATATTCAAGGAATTAAGTTAAGAAATAACTAAGGATAGGTTATAGATTATATTCACTTATACTAACTTTGAAATGAAGACAAACTTGCAAAGAGGAATTTTTATCTCTTAATTTTGGTGCATAAGTATACTGGGTATATTGCTAGAGGAGAAGCCATAAATGGAAACATTACTATCCAATAGTTTTCTCTGCCTCATCTCTATCAACACATAATAACTCTCTTATTTACTAGCTAGTGTAATAAGTGTTACATTCCATTCCTTTATTGTACCGTGAAATAAGAAAATGGTCTCAACTCAAGGTAAGATCATGTGCATGCCCGTACATTTCATATTGATTAAAAAAACTTTACCTCACATTTACACCACTTATGTGACTGTTATTATGGGAAAGACTGTCATATATCTAATAAGGATGTGTTCAGTTATCTATTTGAATCAGTGTAAACAAACATTCACATATACTTTAAGATAAAAAAAAGTTAACTCTTCTTACACTATGTTAGCATGCACTTTAAGACAAAGTGAAAGAAACGCTTCTTGTGAATTGAGTTGAAAGTTTGTTCTCATTGCACCCAACTGTTATAACCAAACATCCACTCATAAGTCGAGTTGAAAGTCTGTTAATATCAGTTAGCATCCATTGGAATGACAAATCCCACTTTCCAATGATAAAAAGGTGATAAGAAGAAATTGGAGCGTTTCTGTTGAACATAACTCAACAATAAACCAAACACATGCAAATGAAATGTAGAGATATCAAGAAGTGAGAGAAAAGAGTCCTGGAGAAAATAAGGAGTAATTTATGCTGTGTACAAGACATCTATCTAAATTATCTCTTCAATCCAGAGTGAACTCAAATATTCATGCACATCCATCCTTAATCTTTTCGATCCAATATGAAACCTGGTCAGTTCTAAGTCCTAACTTTTCTAACACCAGGTTGTAAGTTGTTTTAATTACATGAAAAAGGAGAACAGGTAAAATGCAAGTTTTGATGATAGTAGGTTTAATGTATGTCCCAAGAATGAACTCCTATTTATTACTCTGACAGAAATAAAGTTATGTTCTTACCAAAACAAGTAAAGTCATGCATGCCCTATCCAACAATCGCAACAGATGAGTTTTTATAAGTTGATCTTGTGGTGGGAAAGTGTCAGTGGAGGCCCTAGTGATTAACCAGAAAACCCAGTCAAAGAGGTAACATGGGAACACAGAGTTTAACCTGCAAAAATCTAACCTTTTCTCTGACAAATTCAGAGTTTAACCTGCAAAATCTAACCTTTTTCCCTGACAAATTCACTATGAACTGTAGTTCGGTCCAGTACTTCTGCCAGTTTTAAAGGTCCCGCTCCACTTATATATATTGCTACAGTGAGGAAGCTAACTTGTTGTGTTGTAGCACACTCTAGCACTATCTCTGTGTCACTGTGTGTGAGTGTGAAAGAGTGTGTCCCAATCAAAATCATTTAAGACAAAAATATCAATGGGGAGAGCTCCTTGTTGTGAGAAAGTGGGGTTGAAGAAAGGAAGATGGACTGCTGAAGAGGATAAGATCTTAACTGATTACATCCAAGCAAATGGTGAGGAATCATGGAGATCCTTGCCCAAGAATGCAGGTACATACATGCATATCCAATTCCAATATTTTATAAGCATTTATATATGTCTATATTTATGCTCTCTCTCACACACACACACAGAAAAGTTACTCACAGAAAACTTTCTCTAGAATTGATTCTTGATTTCTAGACATGCACTCATAACATGTTTGGATCAACTTATATTTCCTTAAAAGTTAGATCAACTATGGCCAGTGACGGATCCAGAAATTTTAACTCGTGGGGGCAGGATATACATATAAATTTATAATATTAAAAATATAATATATTATTTTTAAAAAAATTCATTTATATTTTTATTATTTTCTATGAGTATTCATATTTTAAAAATATTATACAATTTTTTTATTTTCAATACTATCAAGAAGTTGGGTAAGGTTATTGGAACTTTAAACTCTTAAGAGAAGAAGAAAGGGAATGAAGCACAGAATTATGAACCTAAGATATTGTCATATTACATATAAAAAAGTTAAAAATGGTAGATCACAACAATATAAAGTTCTTAGTGACAAAATATAACAACTTCACATTATTTATCATATTTCTTACCTATGTTTTATCTACTCTCATCTCTTTCATGTGAGTGTAAGTGAAATGAATGTGAACTCATCTTTTTTCCAAAGTACAAAGCAATGAGGACACTTATTATTTTGTGAGAGCTAGCGATTATTTACTGAATATTCTAAAAATGTAGTGTACATGTAGTATATTTTCTTGAAAAATGAAAAATCTTGTGGGGGCACTTGCCCCCCTCAGATCCTATTGAATCCGTCCCTGACTATGGCAAGCAGAAGCTACTCACATATGGCATGTTTGGATACATGGTCGAAAATCACTATGAGGCCAAGATCATGGTGGACAGTTGCAAAAGATAAAGGAAATTGCTCTTGTCCATCGTGATTTTGACTCCACCATGTTTTTCTATTGTGTATTCAAATACGCATATAGTCTTCTTGCTATAATTAATTTTGAAAAAAGAATTTAATTGGTTTGAACTAAGTATATGTATGTACATGTGAAGGATTGCTAAGATGTGGGAAGAGTTGCAGACTGAGATGGATCAACTACTTGAGATCAGATGTGAAGAGAGGCAACATCAATCCTCAAGAGGAAGAGATCATTGTCAAGTTGCATGCTATTCTTGGAAACAGGTGTGGCCTTTTGATATTTCTGTGTGTGTATATAGATATAGATATATTGTTACTGTTGCTGCTTAAAACATGGAATTGTTGTTTGGTGGTAGGTGGTCTGTAATAGCAGGACATTTACCAGGGCGCACAGACAATGAGATAAAGAACTATTGGAACTCTCATTTGAGGAGAAAGATTTACTGCTTCATGAAGCAGTTAAATGAGTCTCTACCTCCCATAAACTTAGCTGCTATAAACATGGCTGCTTCTTCCAAGAGAAGATCATCAGATAGAGATACAAGTCAACCAGCTAGGCAAGAGGGGAATAATAATCTTCAAGCTCAACCAAAAAGAGAAGCAACTGTACAAAGTTATAATAATAATAACAACAATGTTGGAGATCATGACATGCAAGGTTATAATTCATTCAACTCAAATAATGGTACAATTGCCTCATGCCCCAGTGTGGAAGAAATTGGGGACATAGGACCATATGAGTGGCTAGATGATGAAATTATGAGACTTAGTTACATGTTTGAAAGTGGAGTACTTGTAAACCCAGATGGGAATATTACAAGGAATGAAGATCAATTTGGACTAGTGGGTGAAGAGATAATGCAGGGGAAGAATAATGAAGAGAGCAATTTGAGTACTGAAGAGTGGAACAACAACACTACTAGCTGTTCCTCAGTGAACTCTGTTTATGATTACCAGTGGCCTGATATGCTATTAGAAGGGAGTAGTGTTCAATCTTATAATAATCAGTGGGACCTTTGTGAAGAAGATCAGAACATTAATTGCTTGTTGGGTAACAGCAATTGTGATGTGAATGGCTTTTATCAGTGATTGATGTTTATTCTCATATATAGTATATAGTATATAGTAATGTGGTATTTTTATGGTGGAAGGTTAAATAAAAGTCTATCACATGTGAAAATCGTTTATTCATAAGCATGTATTGAATGTACAAAAAAAAGAGTGTATTATTTGTGAGTTCACACAGAATAATCATTTAATTTTTTGAGTAATTGGTTTTGGGCACCACCTTTTGTTTTACAAAGGCAAATATAGCCCCTCCGTTGGACAGGAAATTGAGGTTATTAAGACAGGAAATTAATCTCATTATCTATTTTAAAGTTAGCATTTGATTTCCTAACTCACATTTTCTGTTCTTCTTGTGGCCATATCTTAATAATTCCTTCTCTTACGAATTAATAAGGTGAACATAAGAATATGGTTGAAAGAGTAATGATTATTTTAAACTCCTAAAATAAGAGATAATTGAATATGGAAGAGTTGTTTCTCTATAATGACACTTTCTGGATTAATAAGAGAGTATGATGAAAGGATGGTTTGATATGGGTATAACACTTTTTGGTCTTTCCTTCCAAATGGTTTCACTACTTAACGCAAATTGTATGTGCCTCATGGCTCCTAATAGCATATACTTTCTCTCTCTTTCTTTATTCTTTTCATTTCATCTCTCTCCTCATTCCACCTCTTTTCCACTTATTATGATGTGTGAACCAAACATTAATCTCTGAATTATCATTGTTCAATATTTTTTGGTAATTTTGTTAGAGTTTAATTTCTATACAATGTTAGTGTAAAAATTTATACACACATACAATCATATTATGTCACATAGGGATAGCGGTTACATTTATTTTTGAAATTAATTAAATTAAAAACATAATTACTGGCGGAAATTAGTCGAATGTATATGTAAATAAAAATTACACTGACAATATACTTGGGAGTGGCATGTAACGGTGGTTTACATCCCTCTCGAGAAGAATAGTGTTACAGACTTCTTGGCCCGACAAGTTTTAAAGGAAGGCTCTCCTCATCAGGTGTGGCGGCAGCCATTGTCTTCAATTAGTCCTTGTGCATGGACTCTGTCTAAAATGACACTTTCTAGATTAATAAGAGAGTGTGATCAAAGCATGGTCGGATATGAGTATAACACTTTTTGGTCTTTCCTTCCAAATGGTTTCACTACTGAACTCAAATTGTAAATGCTTCATGACTCCTAATAGCACCTCTTTTCCACTTATTATGACGTGTGAACCAAACAGTAATCTATGAATTATTATTCAATATTTTTTGGTAATTTTGTCAGAGTTTAATTTCTATACAATGTTAGTGTAAACAAATTTATACACACATACAATCATATTATGTCCCATTGGGATAGCGGTTACATTTATTTTTGGAATTAATTAAATTAAAAACATAATTACTGGCGAAAATTAGTTGAATGTATATGTAAATAAAAATTACACAGACAGTGTACTAAGGAGTGACATGTAACGGTGGTTTACATTCCTCTCGAGAAGAATAATACTGCAGACTTTTTGGCCTAACAAGCTTCAAGAGAAGACTCTTCTCATTAGGTGTGGCAGCAACCATCGTCTTCTGTTATTACGTCCTTGTGCTTGGTTTCTTATGCATAGTTTTTGTCTTTATTTTATTTTTCCTTTTGTATAAAATATAATCTATAAAAATTTTACACAAATATATAACTAAAATTTACTATTTTATTATATAATAAATAAAATAAAAAATACCAAAAAGCACATGACAAGATATGATCTAATATTTAATTTCAAAAAGAAAATCTAATATTTGTGTAAGTTAGTGCAGATAAAAATAAACCTTTTCTTTAAACATATATACATCTTATCTTAACTTATAATTGTAAAAAACTAAAAGTCCATTTGTTTACGATTTTTAAAAATTGTATTCTATTTTTAAAAACAAAAAAAAATTATTTGGTATAACCTGTTTTCAAAATATATTTTTAAAAACAAGTTTTATTTGAAAAACTACATGTTTTCCGTTTCAGTTTTTAATTTATAAGTTATATTTTTTTTAAACGTTCCAAAACATCTCATTCGATTTCTTTTTTTTAAAAATAGTTTGTAAATACAGAAAACTAAAATTGCAATCAAATAAACTCTATATTTGTTTTCCTCTTGTTAAAAAAAACTCTATTTTTTCTCAAGCTTAATTTTGGTTCTAACTTATTTATTTATGAATAAACCACATAACTTTAGAAAAAAAAATCCATTACATCAATTTTTTTAAGGTTATTATGATCAATTTGGTGACACAATGAATCGTGATAAAAAAATTGAATAACTAATTGGATTTTTAATATTACGTTCCTTCGCGGGTCCATGGATTGGATCCATAACCCGCACCGAGCACGAAATTAAAACCCAAAGCCCTCCCTCCCAAATCATAAACCGTTATTAAATTGAATTGTAAGTAGCTAGGGTTTATCATTTCTCCGCGGTTTTCATCACTCTTGAATTCTTCTCCTTGATCCTTCCATCAAACGAAGCCATGTTGCACCGCCCAAATGCAAGAACCGAGGTTCGCCGCAACCGCTACAAGGTCGCCGTCGACGCCGTAGAGGGCCGCCGTAGGCGAGAGGACAACATGGTTGAGATACGCAAAAGCAAGCGCGAGGAGAGCTTGCAGAAGAAGCGCCGCGAGGGCCTTCAGCAGTTCTCCACTCCTCTTCAGACTTCCGCTGTCGACAACAAGGTACATCAACAACGCATCTTCACCTTTTTCTTTTCTTGCAAGAATAAATTAGGGCTCGATGTGTATCTTGATGTTTGTTTTGATAACGTGGTGAAGTCATATATGCTTCTCAAATTGATTTCATTTGATAGGGTTCTTCGATGTTAGGTACTGGTTAGTTATGAGAATGTTTTTGACGGTTGTTCATGTCTGTTGATGTTGATGCAGGCGGTCCAGCTAGAGAGTATTCCGTCGTTGGTTCATGGTGTCTGGTCGGTTGAGAATAATCTGCAACTGGAAGCCACCTCGCAGTTCCGCAAGCTTCTTTCAATTGGTAGGGACTTTTAATCGCTATACTCTGGACCTGTTGTGTTGCTTAGTTTCTGTCTGTTATGGTTTTATTGACTTTGGCTGCAGAGCGAGCCCCTCCGATTGAGGAAGTTATTCAATCTGGTGTTGTACCGCGCTTTGTTGAGTTTCTCGTTAGGGAGGATTTCCCTCAACTTCAGGTTCGGCGTTTTTGGCTTTGCATCTCTTGTGTTTTCCTTGTCGATCCTTGCACCTTTAGTTGGAATGTTCTTTTTTTCCCTAATTATTCGTGTCACTTGTTATTTTTTATTTTTTTCAGTTTGAGGCTGCTTGGGCTCTCACAAATATAGCGTCTGGAACTTCTGAAAATACTAAGGTGGTGATTGATCATGGAGCAGTTCCTATCTTTGTTCAGCTGCTTAGTTCACCTAGTAGTGATGTTCGGGAGCAGGTACGCTATATTTGAATGTGGTAATATGAGCATCTTCATTTTTTAATTTACTTAACAATGATTCTATGAAATTCTAGGCGGTGTGGGCTTTGGGAAATATTGCTGGTGACTCCCCCACATGTCGTGATCTAGTGCTCAGCCACGGTGCCCTCATCGCACTTTTGACCCAGTTCAATGAGAATGCAAAACTTTCAATGCTCAGAAATGCCACATGGACTTTGTCAAACTTTTGTAGGGGCAAGCCACAACCTGCATTTGAGCAGGTAGCATCTATACAGTTCTCTCATCATTGGTTAATATAAATCAAACTTTTTAGATTGGCTCTGTCGGCACATTCTTATTGCTAATAATTTTCATGACAGGTGAGTCCAGCACTTCCAGCCCTTGAGCGTTTGGTTTCTTCTAATGATGATGAAGTTTTGACAGATGCCAGCTGGGCATTGTCATATCTCTCTGATGGCACAAATGATAAAATCCAAGCAGTAATTGAGGCAGGTGTATGTGGGCGGCTGGTGGAGCTTCTTATGTGAGTACCTTAATAACAAACAATCTGTTGTTTCACTTATTGATTGCCCTAACTTTGTATAATGGTTTTTTAAGGCACCCAACTGCTTCGGTGGTGATTCCGGCCCTTCGTACATTGGGAAATATTGTGACTGGAGATGATATGCAGACTCAGGTAATGGCTTGTAAGCACTGCTATCAAATAACGGCCATGGTGGACCGCCATGACCGATATCCAGCAATAATCCACCATCATTATTTGTCAAAATATGGCTGGGTTTGGCTCTCCGCCATAGTCAACATTGCATGTAAATGCATTGTACTAATTAGTTTTTTGTACAATTAAAAGGAGCAGCAATGCATTTTAACTTTAATTTTTTGTCCATATTGTTCCAAATATTTTCCTATTCAACTCAAGTTTTGTTGAAAGTTAAAATTGATAATCATTGCATTTACAGAACTAACAGAAGGAACTGAGTTATATGTTTCTTTGTGTTCACTGTCCTTTTTCCTCCTGTTTTGTACATTTGCATCACTACTTTTAGAGTCTCCTAATTCTGTCGGATTTTCCCCCTCAGTGTATTATCAATCATGGTGCACTCCCTTCCCTATTGAGTCTGTTGACTCATAATCATAAAAAAAGCATAAAGAAAGAAGCTTGTTGGACTATATCAAACATTACAGCTGGAAATAAGGAACAAATACAGGTAAGCCATCAAATCCCAATTTTTTGTCCATTGTTTTTTTATGTTGTCAATGCTTCTATTTTTATATTCTCTATCTCAAATTCACATACATATTTAATTGAATTACTCTGGAGATTTGCCTTTTAAAGTTTCAGGAGTTTGTCCAGCGTTTCCAGGCTTGAATTATACCTCATTGTTTTTGTTGGTCCTATCCCCAGACTTGTAATGGACATTCTAACCAACCTAGATTTAGTTAGTCCTTGAGCATGCCGACATACTAGAATAATGATCGATTTAGTCTCAACTCTCAACCCCACCTTTTTCTATCTTTCTTTCCCCTCTAATTAGAAAATGGGAAATCTATTTAATATAATGCGGTGTGCTATTGACCTTTGGTATTTTGTTTGTCTGTTTGTATGAGACCACAACTAGCTCATGAAATTTGGCTGATCAATGTAGTACCATTTATTTTCTGCTTCACAAGTTGATTGTTGTTCAGAGATAAATTTGTCACTAATAGAAGTGGAGAGTGTTTGAGAGGAAAGTGATTTTTGTGTATTGAATTGTGATCAGATATAAGAAAGAGAGACAGATTATTATTTTTTTGTTTACAATAGAGACAATTATGGAACTGCCTAACTGACTTCTAATCTATCTAACTGAACAGTAACAGAAACTGACTTTTAACAACGGACTAATAGCTGCCTAAGCTAGAACCACATACAATTAACAGTAGACCACTGAAGGGGGAGGCATTTGTCCGGCTGGAAGCATGGCTTTGGATTTTATAGTTTCTATTAACCTTAACATTCAGTTTTTTTGTTGCTCATAAGCTTGTGCGTTTTATTTATATAGGCTGTTATTGAAGCTGATCTCATTGCTCCGCTTGTCAATCTTCTCCAAAATGCTGAGTTTGACGTTAAAAAAGAAGCTGCTTGGGCAATCTCAAATGCTACGTCTGGTGGAACGCATGATCAGATTAAGTATGTATTTCATTAAACTGGTTCTTTAAAATGCAAACTGAGTTTACGGTATTCACGTATCTTATGGGGGTTACAACTTACAAGGTACTTGGCAAGTCAGAATTGCATAAAGCCTCTTTGTGACCTGCTTGTCTGCCCCGATCCTAGAATAGCGACTGTCTGTTTGGAGGGCCTAGAGAACATTCTCAAAGTCGGAGAAGCTGAGAAGAGCCTGGGTAACACCGGAGATATTAACTTGTATGCTCAGGTGATTGAGGAGGCAGAGGGATTGGAGAAGATTGAAAACCTGCAGAGTCACGACAACAATGAAATATATGAAAAGGTTGTTAAAATTCTTGAAACATACTGGTCAGAAGATGTAGATGAGGCACTACCTTCAAGTGATGGTGCTCAACCGGGTTTCGATTTTGAAATTAGCAATCCTCCAATACTGCCTCGTGGGTTCAACTTCAGCTGAAGACCTTTTCTTGAGAAGGTAACTGCTTTGCTAGTCTTGATGGTATAAATATGATAATGATTTTGGCTCATTATTTTGTATAGAAATATCTCAGCATTTTTTCTAAGCAATTTTGTTTCAACATTTGTAGGGCCTTAGTTGGATTGAGCAGAGTTTTATGCTGGGTGGCTGCTGGGATCATGTCTGGATGGACAGTCATTGCACCTTGTTTCTGTTTACAGTCTGGTCTAGTGTCCTTTGTGGTTAAATGAGGTGCTGGGGAGGGTTGTTTACGCGAACATGTCAGAATTAAAATGAGCTGGTGTGCTCAACAGCAGCATAATGGCGCTGTGAAATGGGTGAATTTTGCTCCCAAAACCAATTTTATAAGAAGCTTTGTGTTTAGTTCTTATTGCAAACGCCCAAATTTCACAAGTATACTTGAGTAATTGCTCGTATTAGGGTTTAGCCACGGATATGCATTATCTAAGGCCTTAGGCTCCTTAGATTTTTCTCTTTTATCTTCCCTCTCTCCATTGTTAAAAAAAAATAATTTCATACATAGTTTTAAAATCATTTTTTTTGTCAATTGCAATTTTAGTCCGTTTTTATGTGTGCGATTTTGTTCTAATCATCTCTTTAGTACAGGCATGCTTAACGCCAACAGATCAAAATACATGATTTTCAAGTTTTTTATTGGAAATCGTGATAACCCTTTAACTTTTGCCTCGGAAAGCAATAAAGCGTGAAAACAACAGGTTTCAAAAACTACATTACTGTTATAATTTAAGTTTCTTCATCACTTTTATTAAAATTACAAATTTTCATAGTCTAATTTTCTTTGCAAAATCTTCACAAATAGAATTATTTAAATTATTCTACTCTATTTCCAGTGAAAACTTTCTAATTAAATTTCACCTAAAGCTAAAATAATCCTAAATTCATCGGTTTTCAAACCATAACCTCATCCTATAAGATTCTTCAAGTTTAATTAAATATCAGTCAAATTTTATTTTAAATATTTATATTCTAAATCAATAGCGATGCATCATCAAGTAGTTATTTTGCTTGCTTGCTTAATTTAGAAAATTTCCATTTTTATGAAATGGTTGAACAAGGTTTATGTTTCTTTCAATTTTTTTTGTTTACTCAAATTAGCAATAGGGGTGAGTTCACGTCATAATGCAAATCTTGTAAAAGTCTATTGCCATGATGAATGTTGTTCCTTTCTCATTTACTCCTCCACCACTACCACCACCACCGCAATGTTTGCTTCCTTATTCCGGTAATGGCACTCATTAGTGTCATGGTACTCTTAATGTACGCGTTAATGCGTTCGATGAAGTCGTCTCAATTGTCAAGAAGAAATACAAATGGACTTCATCTTTTTTTTAGAAAAAAAAAGTACCCGAATACTCTCGAAGTAATAATTCTAATGGTTTTTTTTTCCTCTTATTATTATACTGAAAGGCATACCCAAGTCCAAGAGTCCTTTCTCAAACAAGTTATTTCAAAGGGACAAAAATATTCCACTGCAGCCTTCCAGTGGTTTTGTCTCACTGACTTGCCGCACGTTACTTAATTTAGCTTCCCCTGTATTTAGTTGTCTTAGCTTGAGTATTCATTGTTTTAATAAATGCAACTTAATGAGAGAAATGGATTCCCATAGGAATCAAGTGGGGCAAGAGTGCGAGTCAACCAATCCTTGGTTTATTTTCAATCTTAAATACAATGATAACTAATAAAATATTACTCTCCCCTCCCCTAATTATAAGGTCTTCTTCAAATAATTATATTTATTAAAAAAACATGTAATAAAATTAATTAATGTATTGGTTTTAAGAAAATTATGCAATCTTTCACATTTACTCTTAATAAATTTATTGAATAGTGTGAAAAAACAATAATTAGTAATTGTAATTCAAACTTAAAATTATAAAAGTATAATAAATATAAGGGGTATACATGGAAAAAGATACTAAATAGTACTCCCTCCGTCCCAAATTATAGGGTCATTTTCAGGCAATCACACCTATTAAGAAAACATGTAATAAACTAATTAATATGTTGGTTTTGTTACTTTTGTTACAAATCTTCCAAATATGCCCCTATTTATAAAAAAATCTGGAAATTGTTGATGTAAATATTGGATATACAAAAAGTTGGTTGGGAATATGAAAGAAGTAATTAGTAGAGGTGGTAATTAAAATTTTGGAATTTAAAATATAATGAATGCAAGGGGTAAAAAAGGAAAAACTTTTTTTTTTCTGAAATCTAAAAGGGATCTTATAATTTGGGACACCGAGTTTGTCTTTAAAGGATCTTATAACTTGGGAGGGAGGGAGTAGTATTTTTAAAACTTAATAAGAGATCTTAAATAAAAAAACACTAAGTATGTCTCTGGCGGAAGTAGGAGTTGATCTTGATTTATGAAAAACAATTTAGAAACAAAACATAAAAGGAAGGTCAAATTATACTAACTTAAGTTATAGGGTAAATAAAAGGGAGGTCAAGTTTTGATGATGCAGCAGGGAATTTACATTTATTGTGGGCATGACATCAAAACATTTCCACATCCTCATCATTATCATTATCATTATCATATCATTATATTTGTTGTTCCCAAATTATGAATTTGTAGGGTGTGATAGGTATTTAGCGGAACGCTACTTGTTGGTGCCATGTGAAGGATGCGTTGTAATTATATTGATTTGTTCGTTTCCTATTCATTCAGACACAAATTTGTTAATAATTGAATAATCGGTTGTTAGAGAGGAGTGGCGGGTTTTTTATGCTTTTGCAGGTGTTGATGGAATTGGAAAGGGTAGGTTGGGGCAACATGATAATTTAAAAGAGGGCTGAGTTAGGGTTTTGGTATCCCATTTATGAAGGTTGGCTGTCCCATGGTTGATTTTCATATTTCTTCCCCAAACTTAGTGAATTTAGGCACTTTTTCACCTTCGAGTAACTCAATCTCTATAATATTATGAGGAAATACTAACATGAATTAAGGTTGATTAGTAAAACCTACATTAAACTCATACACATTCAGTACTTATTTGACTATCTCAGTCATATTTTGACACTTCCCTAAGTTGTTTTGTCTAATTCATTTCACTAGGAGATCAACATTTTGGTTTTTGTTGACCACAAATGGTTCGTCATATCAACCTTGAGGTTGGTTTTGAACCCCTTCCACATGGTCATCTCAAACTCCGATCAGGAGGATATTATTTCAAGGTGTTTCGATCCAACCCTGCATTAGCTACTTGTTGCATAGTGGGATCACATGGAGTTGCTCCAAACACATCAGCAATTCTCTCCATCCAACTAACATCTCATAATTATTATTTGTAGCTTGAATCAAGGGGTTGAAAACAATATCCTTTTAATGGGTAAGCATATGAAGCATTTCATGATTACTCTCATCCATATGTTGTCTCAATGAATGAAAAGTGGTGTTTGAAATTTCACTTAATGGTCCATGTCGTAAAGGCATGGTTGAACCCATCATATTTTTCTAAGCCTGACCATGATTAACATGTCCCAAGTTTCAAGGAACTTGTCTCACATTAGGTATGGCCATTGTGGTCATAATTGGATTCGAATAAGAGGAATTCCCATAATTTTGGAACATTCAAAAACAATTGATTCGAGAAGAAAGTTGGAGAAGGTGCCCTTGAGGGCACGTACTCAGGCATTCCTAGTGTCTCAAGCCTCTGGCTCGAATTAACCTCCATTTCAAAGCTGTGTTGCCTGCAATTTGGCTAACAACTTGAGACGTGGGTCGTGGGAGAGTCCTAGGTGGTATCACATCCACATATATTGGTAACTGCTCTGAGGCAGTTATCCTTTGAGGATGTTCATTGCTATGCTAGGAAATAAATGTATTCAAAGAGAAATGTGGGACTTGGATAAGGTCCTCTTTGGTGTTCTTTTAAGTCTATTGGTTTACAAGCAATGAAACTATGCGTTTAGGTGACTTTGAAAGCATGTTGTAGTAATGAATTTGGAAGAAAAAACTAAGTTATTCGATGATAATTTGAAGGATCTATGTTGCAGTGAACAAATATCAAAACGTAAGAGTTGAAAATCCAACACCTAGAAGAGTGTTCAGATTCAAAGAAAAGAGAAATTAACAAAAACTAAAAAGAAACTTGCAAAGTTAAGCAATAAACTTTGATTTGATTAAAAGACACTGAAAAGTTGGAAGGAGATCTTATTTACATGTGATTCTTTGTGTTTGTGTGTCATAAACAATAGACATATGATTTTTAAAGTGTTCAATAGTAAGATGTCAATCTTCTACTCAGAGTTACAAACTCCAATTTATAGCATTTACAAAGTAACTATCATCTAATCCTATAACTATAAATAAAACTAGGAAAAACTACAAAATTCAAGCCATCTAGTTAGCATGACTTTGAAGCTTCAAACATGTCATAAGGCTTCGAAATCCTCAAGAACACTATGATATGGCTCGCCTTCGAGTTTCGTAACGCCGTGGACGTGGGTATGTGAATCTCATTGTGTGTAACTGCCCATAAACGCGGGTGAGTGTTTCTGAATCGCGAGAACGTGTCCTTTGACTATGACTCGCCTCAAATTGGGTACACCTTTGAAGCTTCTAGACACGGTTGTCTTGGCTCAATTTAGACAACTTGGATTTTCACGTTTAGGCCATTTTCGTGTTTGAGCAAGAGTCATTCAATCATGAACTTCTTCCCGCCCTGAGTTTGATCTCTAACTTGTCTACACTTGGGCCAAGTTGCTTTTCCTTCTTTTCTTCGAGTCAACTCTATATGAACATACTTCAAATTATGTCATTGGCTTCTTTTATAATTTGACCTCCAACATGACTTTTCAAGCCCTCTTTCTTGCCTTACCAATGACCTTCTATTTGCTCAATTAAGTTCAAAATTTTAGTATTAACACTTCCTTATCCCTTGAAGGCCATGACACTCGTTAGCGTAATGATACTCTTAAATCTTAATGGGCGCAAAGTTGTCTCAATTAACAACTACTTGCCCTACTTATCCTGCATTACAATCCTTTCATAGGGAACTATAAAATATTCTTATATGGCGTAAACCTATAATACTAGAGCCAAAGAAATATAGAAAATTGACTATTCTAAATGGTCAAGCTAATTGAACCTCAATCCGGTCAATAGACAAGCGACAAACATGTTTCATGGCAGTTCAAAATCGCCACAAAATTTGTGAGACAGTTCGGTGTTGCACTATTTCAGGGTCTAATCATTAATTTTGTATTTAAAAAGGAAAGCATATGGAAATACCCTATTTACTAAGAGAGGAAGGAAGGGAGAGCGGGACCATATAAATGAAGAAAATGTTCAATTGAGACTTAGAGGCATGAAAGTGCAAAATTTAAAAATTAGTATCACCATTATTAGTAAGGAGTATTTTTCAACGATAAGGACCATCTAACCATGGTAAGTAAAAGAAACCGTTTATAATTAATGGTGATCTAATGTAACTTGTTATAGATACTAGATCAACAAAAGTGGTCCCAAGACCAAGAGATACTCCAAGGTATCCTTCAGAACCACAAAGTTGCTACAGGATTTCACAATTGTACTATGTCGGCAAATTTTCGTTTATTTGTTGTGTCTCTACTCATGTCCCTATCCTTCCTCACCACTTCAACTTGTGCTGTGTGCCCTTAACGTCTTCTGCATACACCTTGAATATATTATATATATAATAAGTTAATATAACAAAGACTTGTGATTATGTTTAACATGAAATTTCGGCTAGTTTAAAGTGTATTTATTAGCTTAAAAACTCTTTAAAAATATTTGAAAAATTAACTTATTTCATTAGCTTAAAACTTTTTTTAAAAACTTGATGAGGTAGCTTATACCTTAAAACTTATTGAATTTGTTCTCAATTTTATTCTTATCATTTTATTAATATTTCATCATTACCTTTTTATTATAATATTTTCTTAATTTAGACAAATATAAGCTTATTATTTAAGAAGATAAATAATTTGAACTAAAATAAAATATTTAATGTGATAATTATTTTAATATTAATATCATATTAGTATTGATGTGTAAAGAAAGTAGTGTCAAAAAGTATATACAAAAAAATTTATACACATATGTCATTTTATAATTTTAACTTATTAACAGCTAGTTTTGCCAAACTTTTTTTTAATCACATAACTTTTCAACTTTTAACTAACTTATCAGTTTGGTGTGCGAAACATAACTTTGTCATATTTCTTCTTTTATTCTTACCTGCTTTGCTTTTTTCAAATCAAAATGGACCAAGATGCAATTTATTTTTGGGTCAATACAAATATGTGATTAATTGAATTGAAAATATCTAGCAATTAACCTCATATGTGATGAACAAATTCAAATGGACTTCATCATTTTGCCAACAAAATTGGAAGTAATAATTATATTTTTTTATAAAAAAATCCAAGTCCAAGTTCTCTCTCAACCATGTCACGGCTAATGGCTGTTCAAACTTCAAAGGGACAAAAATCCATTGCAGCTTTCCGCTGGTTTTATCACTGACTTACCGCACGTTACTTAATTTAGCTTCCCCTGTATTTAGTTGCTTTTACTTGAGAATTCATTGTTCCAAGATGTTTTCGGTCTCTCCAAACGTGAATACAGCAATTAAAAACAATTATTTTTTATTTTTAAAAATATGGATCTAGTTCAAATGTAGATTCATATATAGTTTTTCAAACATGCACTCAGTAATGTAACTACATCTACGTGAGTGAGAGAAGAAAACAACAAGGTTATTTCACAACCGGTCAACCTAGCTATATCCTTAGTTTGTTTTCAATCTTAAACACAATGATATTTAATTGTTTTTGATTTATGAAAAGAATCTAGGAACAAAACAAATAAACTATATATGAACCCAAAATTACACAACTTAAGGGTTAATAAAAGGAAAGTCAAGTTGAGGCATGGAGCAGGGAATTTACAAAATTAATTGTCTTAATTGCTTAAAGTTCACTTTCTTTACACAACTTGGGGGCATGACATCAAAACTTTTCCCCCATCCCCATCATTATCAATTATGAATTTGTAGGGTGTGAAATTGGTATATTTAGCGAAACGCCACATTTTGTTGTCGTTTTTGTTGGATTCCTATTCATTCAGAAACAAAATCTGTTAATAATGAATAAAGTGTTTGTTAGAGAGGAGTGGCGCGTTTTTGTTGATTTTTGGAGATTTTGGCGGGTGATGAAGGAATTGGAAAGGGTAGTAAGGGGCAATACGGTAATTTAACGAGGGGCGAGTTAGGGTTTTGGTGTCCCATTTATAAAGGTCTGGTGTTTTTCGCATTAGATCTGCTGCGGCCGTGTGTTACTGCGTGTCGTTTCGATTCTTTCTCTCTCTTGTTTCTCTTTCTACTCACACTCTCTACTCACTCTGAAAAATCTGCGGAATCTAGCTGCCATTACCTTCAATCTGATCTCAGAAATGGTGGATCCGACCGGAAAAGTGAGTGATTCACCTTCTTCTTCTCTCTTCAATCTGGTTTCCCATGAGTGTTGAGCTGATCGAGCTTTTTTTTTTGCAGGGATCCGATGTGGAAGACGGAAACCCTAACTCCGCCGCCGCCGCCACCGCTTCCTCAGGGAGCGAGCAGAAGAAAACCTGCGCCGATTGCGGCACCACCAAGACTCCTCTCTGGCGAGGTGGTCCTGCAGGACCCAAGGTGATGATCGTGATCATGGTCATGATGATAATGGTTGATTTGTTTGATTTGATTCGATTTCTCTGATCTGATTTTGATTTCTATTCTTTCTTTGTGCAGTCGCTGTGTAATGCTTGCGGGATCAGGAGCAGGAAGAAGAAGAGAGCGATTTTGGGGATAAGCAAAGGGAACAACAACAACAACAACAACAGCGACGATGGAATCAAAAGGGGGAAAAGGAGCAAAATCGGAGGGGATAGAGCGAGCTTGAAGCAGAGGCTATTGGCGTTAGGGAGGGAAGTGTTGATGCAGCGATCGCAATGGAAGAAATTGGGGGAAGAAGAACAAGCTGCGGTGCTCTTAATGTCACTCTCTTATGGATCCGTTTATGCTTAACAACAATAACAACAACAACAACAACCCCCATTTTTCATTTTTTTAGATCAATTAGGATTTTGTTCTAGGTTTCCAATCCAATCCAATCTACCAGTAACCCCTTTTCTTTTCTAAGTGTATATTTGTTAGCTTTTTTTTCTTCTACTAGTGTGGGAAGAAGGATTCTGAGTGAGTGAGTGAGTGAGTGATTGTGTTGTAAGAATTAAGAAATGATCCAATTCAAGTCCAATTTTGGTAAACATAGTTCTCTCTATTTGTCATGTGCCTTGGCAATCTAATTCAATTGTGACCATAACATTCTCAATATATTGTGTGAAATAGAATTAAATCACTCATGTCGGCGCCGAATGAAGGATATTTTTGAGAAATTGAACTCTAATTTTTGATCGTGAAGCTTCAATTATTTTCGGTTCTAAGGAAATAAGATCATGTACTTGAATAAGCACGAGGTGAGGTGTGATCCACAATTAGAAATTTAGGTGGAAATTCAACAAAAATCTGGTTTTGGTTGCCGAATTTTTAAAGCGGGGTCTTCAAATTTATTGAATGCATCCTCCAATTGAATTAATTAAACTCCTGTTAGATTGAAATTGGGTCGGTGGTTTAATTTATTGATTTCAAAAAAAGTGGAATTGGTGGCAAAAAGGAAAAAACTTTAAAAGAAGGAGGGAACGTGAAATTTTTTTAGTTCCCGCTAGTTTGACTCTTGAAAAAACATACGTACATTACATATATACATGTACAACTCAAATAGATTTTTTTAGGAATCTAGATTTCGTATTCACACTTTGGACATTGCCCGGTTAAATTTGAAGCTGAAGACAGACATCAAGTACCATCAGTACCATATCAGTTAGTGTTAAAAAAGGGAAGGATCATTATCACAGGACACGCATGTTTTGGATGGGTTTTCGTGTTAACCACAGTTTTGTCCTTGTTTAAACAAAATTATTTTAGAATTAGCATTCATTTCATTACTTTTCAATCAGTATTATCCCTGTCTAAACAATCATTTTTAACAAAATTGTTTTCTGGCCAAAATCGATTTGATCACATGTTTCCAAAGAGAAACATGCTTTAAGTAGAAGTGCTAAATGCTTAAGTCAATTTGAAGAAAAATTGATTCACAAAATCTAATTTAAACCTACAGTTTTTATGTAGAGCACACTTTTTTTTTGTCCAAGGTAGTTCGTAGCCGACGGTAGACTAATTACTTCGAGGTTTGAAAATCACATTAAGTAAGTAAATATCTCTAAAAAAATCATTCTTCATGTACACTATTCATAGATCAAACCTTGGACAAGATGATTATAGAACTCTAATGGTGTTGGACTTTGTTGGTCGAGTAAATTTTTTTTTTTTTTTAATACATAGTTATAACCTATATACTATTTCATAAGTTAAAGATTAAAAACTGGAATGTTTTATGAAAAAATATTTACTACATGAGGAATGTAAATGTGCAATGAATACTTTTTTAATAAAAGCTTTTCACTTTTACATCGTTTATCTTATTGAATGTTACATAATTTAGAGGAAAACTTATTGATAAGATGAATCCGATCAATCACTAGAGGTGTAGAGCTTCAAGAATGAGCAATTATGTCAATAACGATGGTGTTTTGGAACTTTAAGTTTTTCGTGAATGATTCTTCTACGAGCTCTCCACTACCATATGTGTTGGACCTTCATGGGTGGTACTTGCAAAAACACTTCGACGCCCAAGTTACCAAGGGGAAGAGAGGACATGATTCCTTCATATGAGGTTATAGGGCTTAAGGTTGTGTCCACATCACGCGTGTTTATAGGCTCGATGCGCTTTATGGCCGACTGTAAAGAACCAAGGGTTCTTGAAGAAAATGAGAAATCGAAGAGACTGAAACGTTCTTTCTTATTCTTATTCTGTTGCTCTTCAATTCCTACTTATTTTATGGTTACAAGCTCTGTATTTATACAGAGTGAACATTGACTCGATGACGGATAGACCGAGGTCAACTATTACATTGGGAATTATAAACAATAATAAATATAAGATAAGATCCCGGATATTCCGGGATTGCTAGTACTACTAGATAACTGGTTACAGCTGGCTTAGTACTTGGTCAGACGATACATCTTGACCAGACGATCTAGCTTGGCAGGTGATCAATTGCTTCAACATGCAGACGATCCTTATCAGACTAGACGATCTATTCCTTTGTCAGTCAATACAACAGACGATCCCAGACGATGCCGTGATCGATACTGTGCATCTCCAACAGCAGACGATACTTATCTCTAACATCCCCCCGCAAGCTCAACGTGGGTAAGAAGGAAGACAGCCTTCGAAAACACGTTGAGCTTGGCCTTCATAGCTGCAACTTGCTTTGCTATTTCGTCTCTTGCATTCATCACGAGCAAGAGTGGCAATATAATGCCAGGAATAGTTGCGCTCCTTTGACATTGATGCTTGTTCTCGGGGCGAAGGGTTGGCACATGGTGCTAGAAATGAAGTACATGGAAGATGATTCAGACTGTTTTTCTAGATCCGCTAGATCTGCTTCACCTGATAAAAGAGAAATGCATGTTTTATTTTGTTTGTTTGCCTGGACATGTCCTTCATTGGGAACCTCAGAGGTCAATGATTTGTGCTCCTTCATCTGAGTCTCAAAGGCCTTACGAATGCAGTGGCTTGAGCTCAGAGGAACGTTAACAGGTGTGAACCCTCTGTTCATGAGTCTCAGCAACGAAAAGTTAATTAAAGAAAAGGGATAAAGCATAGAGCTTGAGCTCAGAGGAACGTCAATAAGTGTTAGCCCTCGGCTCATGAGTTTTAGTGTGAAAACGGGTGACAAAGTAGATAAAGATAAAGCTTGACACGAAGGCGGAGCTTCTGCCATGGGAGAAAAGAAAGAAGAAGAAAAAACCCATAGATCAGACTGGCTTTGATACCATGTTAAAAACCAAGGGTTCTTGTAGAAAATGAGATATTGAAGAGACTGAAATGTTCTTTCATATTCTTATTCTACTGCTCTTCAATTCCTAATCTTCACGGTTACAAACTTTGTATTTATAAAGAGTGAGCATTGACTCGATGAAGGATAGACCGATGTCAACTATTACATTGGGAATCATAAACAATAATAAATATAAGATAAGATCTCGGATATTCCAAGATTGCTAGTACTACTAGATAACTGGTTACAGTTGGCATAGTACTTGGTCAGACGATACATCTTGACGAGACGATCTAGCTTGGCATACGATCAATTGCTTCAACATGCAGATGATCTATTCCTTTGTCAGTCAATACAGCAAACGATTCTAAACGATGGTGTGATCGATACTGTGCATTTCCAACAGCAAACGATACTTATCTCTAACACCAACCCTTTAGATTCCCTTAGCAGATCATTGTTTTGGTATAAGTTGATAGGTGAAGGATGTGGGCTTTCTCTGTTGCTGCTCTTCCTTCTTGAGCCAGGATCCTGGTATGGGGAAATGTGTCACTTATATGAGTAATTTCAACAGGAAAATCATGGGGAAGTGTTTTTGGTTCGCTTAGGATCCATATGTTGGTAAGACCTGGCCTATGACCTTTCTTTCATTAGTGACAATCCCTGATTCGATCAGACAGACTAGGCTTTACTCCCCCCTTTATGTCTTGATAACATACAAGTGAGTCGAGGTTTTGTCGTGTCTTAGAAATATACTTGTGAGTAAGGTATTTTCGTGTCTCGATAGTGTGGCAACCATTTAGATTACGTCTTAGGGTCTCTCCAGGTATCGGCGGTTTACTAGTTGGACAAAGGGATCTTTATTAAGTACAACATCCTAGCGTGTGTGACTGACAGGACAAGTGTTGGCTAAGCTATACATAAGATGTCGTGAGAGATTGACTGAAACTGCAGCCACCCAGCTTTGACTCCTCACTGGAAGTGTTGACCGAGCTATTTATAAGATGTTCGGGGTGATTATAATGAATGTCAAGATAAGGATTATCCATGCTCGAGATAGTTGGAGCATGCTTAAGCCGCCTCTTTCCAGGGAGTTTGCGGAATATAAAAATCCTAACGTTGATGGAGCTAGTTGGATGCTTGGGATGGTTGGCCTGTGTGTGGCCCACCTGTCCTTCTGCGGTTGGTCGCACCTCTTTGATTTCTATGTGCATTAATTCGAATTACTGATTGAACCAGTTGATTTGAATCATATGCCCCATACATTTCTTAAAATCCCTCGCGTGGGCAAATATTACAGCGTTGGAGGCACTACTTTTGAACTTTGAGTTCTTCGTGAATGGTTCTTCTCCAGGATCTCCACCACCATATGTGTTGGACCCTCTGATCCCTGCGAGTGGTACCGGTGAAAAGACTCTGACACTCAAGTTATCAAGAGGAAGGGAGGATATGAGAAGATAAAATCGAGTTTGTTCGTACTCCTTACTTGGTTGTTCCTTCGTCTCCCTTTATCTAGGTATGAGATTGAAGGGTTTAAAGTTGTGTACACATTGTGTGGTTTCTAGTCCACAGCAAGATTTATGGTCAACCCATAGATTCCATGGGTTATGGTCCTTTTAGCCAGTTGATGGGCGATGGATGTGGGTTTTCTCTGTTGCTTCTCTTCCTTCTCGAGCGGGGAGTGTGGTGTGGGGGGATGTGTTAGTGATATGAGTAGTTCGAGCGATAAAATCATTGGGAAGTGTTTTGGTTCTCTTAGGTTCCATATGTCGATATGACCCGATGACCCTTCTTATATTTGTGTCAATTCATGATTCACCAGACGGACTAGGTTTCCCTCACCCAATTATGTCTCGGTAGCATACCTGTGAGTCACAGCGCTGTCGTGTCTTGGTGATATACTAGCAAGGTGGGTATATATTGTTGTGTCAAGGTCAGGTGGCCAACTTCTGGATTACATCATAGGGTCTCGCCAAATTTTATTTTTGTATTTCTTAATCACACTTAAATAATTCTCAACAATGTCCCCCCTCAAGTGAGTAATTATCATATTACCATGCTTCCTCTCACAATTGGTTGTTGTTGGTTATCAGAGTCGTAACCATCGGCTCGGAACCCAGTTGTTATGGTATGAGAGGTATCACTCACTGTTATAACATATGAGAGACATAAGCATGAATATATTTTACAGATGTAACCATGTCGGGGCATAAGCATGAATATATTTTTTAGAACCATATCATATGCCATTAGTGGAGGACATCGTATTTTTCACTAAAAACCTTAACGATGAGTTTAAGGTCTTTTTACTTATATACTATTTTTGATTAAATGTGAAGCTTATTTATTTATTTTTATTTTTTAATCACACTTGAAAAGTTGTCAAGATAAATGTGTCATTTTCAACCTTCAACATCCATCCCTGTCAATATTATTTTTTGCTGAGCTTGAGATTTATTAATCAATGAAAGTCCTTTTCAATCCTGATTTGCTATCGATTCCTTTGACTAAATTTTGCGGCTCTAGCATTACAATCTGATTTCATGTCTTTTTGTCTGTTTTGTTTTTCTACTTTTTCAATTAGCAAAATACAGGCACAATGATTTCAGCATCATGTGTACTTGTGTTGTGTAGACCAAGAAAGACAGACCATACTCAATAAGTAGCTAAAAGAGTAAAAGTTAATTAAGATATTAGGATATAATAGCTAAACGTTAATGCCAAATAAACTTGAAATTTTCCTTGCAACCAATCCCTCTTATCATGCATAATGCTTAATAAATTAAGTACTCGCTTTTGATGTTGCTAAGGTTGTGATTCGACCATTTTTACCTGTTCAAATATCTTTTCTAGATTTATTATAATGGTTAATTTTGAATGACAAAATGATCAACCATAGTTAATTGCATATGGATTTATATTTAAGTTGAATATGAGAAGTAGAAGATTTATTATAAGGATAATGATAGAGTGCACGAGCATGTAGACATGATAGGGTCACGAGATAGTGTTTTTCACTAAATTATAGTATTTTTTTAAAATTAAATTAAATTGAAGATCTAAAATTTAAATCATAAACTAAGGCAAATAGCACTGTTGTGGTCTCATGCACTGCTTCATAGTGTTGTTATTATAATACTTTATATTTACATGGACGACGCCTAAATGACAATTGAAAAATTTCTTAAGTTAGTATTTGTATATAATAAACATAGTTTAGTTAGTTGGATACCTTATTATGTCTTATGAAACTTTAACTGTAATATCTATTATAATATTGAGGCTCCTCTCTTATATACTCGATGTCACCTTAATTATGAATATTCTTGCATACGCAAGCGGAGAAGATCTTCTAAATGGAGAGACCTAGTTAATTTCAGCTTATATAATGAGGTGGTTCATGCTTTCATTGGGGTTATGATGCCAACACATAGAATGAGTGGTTATAAGTTTTGATGTTTTTTGGTCAAAATATTATAGAGTATGAGAAAAGGTTTCTGAACTTAACACAGATGACATACAAAGTGGGCCAAGGGCTGGATGTCCATTTAGCCCCAAGTGTCTATTTGGACCTTATTTATTACTACGTCCTTTGCGTACCCCTAGGCCCAAGCTTTCACTCTTCTCTCAACGAATCGTATAAAATAGGCGATAAAAAACAATCACCCAATTACAAAGGAAAGGACAAAATGATCACATGCAACAAAATATAGACACAATTGAAGAGGTGTTTGAGTTAATAAACTCAAATTGCTCCCTCCCTCCCTCACTAAATGTGTAAATCTTGAAATTTAAAAAGAAAGACATATGAGTTTCAGTTGATTTAAAGCTTAAAATTCATAATACCACTCCAAGAAATTTGTCATTTAGTGACGGCCGAAAACTGTTGATGAAGGGTTAAAAACCATGGGTATAGCCTCAAAAACCTAGACCGACGGAGATTTTCTTTCATAGATTTTAAGTCGCTATACTTACGAAAAGTTGCCGTCACTATAGCCTATAGTGACGGAAATAAATCCGTTAGAATAATAATTTAAGATATACCTATGCTTTGTCTTCCGTCAGAATAGGTATTAGCACTACAAAAACACTGTTATTTTGCGGTGAATTTTGACCGCTGCAAATAAAATTGTAGAGGTTATTAAAAATGCTGTACTGCGGTAACAACATCAAAATAAGGTAGTTTGCCAATACAATATAGACAATATAATTAGCTAACAAGGACATGTTATAAACAGATCAAACTTAAATATGTTAACATTAGATGGCATTTGAACATTATAAGGTCATAAACATAGACAAGTGGACTCACCTCAAATTTCCTGAAACACTATCAACCTATATACATTTGACTTCCAATTTTTTATAAGCTCGAATTTTTTGTTATCACAAAACTACCAACACATTACACATTATATGCAAAAAGAAACAGAAAAGACTAATTAGGAGGCAGGTTTCAATGAAAAAAGGGACCTGTATCTCTATGTAAGCACTAGCAGTGGGGGGCACCCGGAAATAGTAAAAGAGAGAGAGTACTCATGACAACTGCTGTATGAGTCAGGTGGGTCCCATTCAGCATTATAATAAGGGCTAAAGTGACTTCCAGCTAATTTCTCCCAACAATTTTGTTTGATTCAACAATAATAATACTCATATATCCTTCAAAAATAAAATAAAATACTCATATAGATGAAGAAAATAGTATCTTTCCATGTATCTGTTTCTTCAAGCCAAAAACCTAGATACAGAAAAACCGTGACTACATAGTGGACAAATGGCGACGAACAATTAAATAATGAATTATGATAATTAATAATAATAATAATAAATTCCCTGTGAGACGCTGCTACGTTGTTAACAATGTTCATGTATAAGTGGCCCCCTTAATCAGCGTTTGTAAATGAATCAAAAAGATTAGATTGGCCCAAGACTCCACTCTGAATCAGGAAATTGAAGCGTCCAGATCATTCTGAAATCCATCCAACGATACTTGTAGCATGCTCTGATTTATCATCAAGCTATCCTGACATTTATGTTTTCTCATTGTCGGGTTTTGTCACGTTAATGTTCAAGATACGTTGTTCCAATAAATGATTTTTTTAAAATTTGTGATCTTAATTCATTTAATCCGCACGTCATTGGATTTTTGCGGGTTTAGTGATGAACTCAAATTTAAAAATTAGTATAATCAATATTTAAGGTTGGGTGAAAATCAAACATAGCTTGTCTCAACCCCGTCCTATGTCCATTCAAATACTATTTAACATGTATGCAATGTCCCTTTACTTGTTTGTCATTTTTATTCTGCGGGCGGTTAAACTTGTCGTCAATAAGACACAAGCACATATAACGTGATGACTTACTATTTTAAGTTGGTAAATGACAGGAAGGGTTAGCTATGACTCCAACATTTGTAAACACAAGGTCAACATTAAACATTTTCCATTCAATACAAAACATTAAAAAAAAATCGAACGTTGAGCTATGGTCTATTTTACGATAATTAATCCGTTATTAGCAAGACGCTCCAGCAGTCAGCATCTGAGTCAAGACCGCTAAACTAAGCTCCCAACTTTGTCTATAGCACTATCTATTCTCATTATGAATGTGAGAGCTTAGTGAATGAATGTAAGAACTTGTTAGTGAACGATTTGTAATAATTTATGTAAATGACTTATAATTTTGAATGTATGCAAGATGATGACTGAAAACAAAATCTATGGCACCATCCTCACCCTAAATAGTTGCAGCAGCAAGGGTAGCCACAAGATTAAGAGGTCAATGACTTGGAACGATTTTGGTGGCAACAATGAATTCAATTAATTAACCGCAACATTGGCGATGGATACTTTCTTCTACACTACTTCATTAATCCCTCTTTAATTTTTGCTTTTTGACTCACTAGCCTCAGTTCATTCATGCCCCAAAATAAACTCATAACTAACAAAGGAGCTTCGTATTAGTTAAATAGAGGAGTCTCATATTAGCTATACAATAATATATATATATATATAATAAAGATCACACACACATTACTTCAAACATAGGGTTTTATAGTAGTGTGTGATGTAACTTAAGATTTCTAATATGGTATTAAAACACAAAGAAAGACTACCCAAACATATTTAACCATCATAATTTAATTATTAAACAAACAAAGAAGATAATTATCTATACATATTTTTTATTTTACTAATTTTCATACTAATTAAGGACACCATACATGATCATCCAGGTGATCGAGGCATAATATAATTAATAAAAATTGTCAGTAAATTGCAGATCCATCCACATACATTGGCATTAAAATTTGAGAGAGAGAACATAGAAGAAGGTAAAGAAAGAAGGATAGGTACGTGTCACGTGCTCCAGTGTGTGTCTGAGAGCAGGGTAAATTGGGAAGTTGAGTAGTTCTTCACACTCTCTCATGCCATTTCCCTCCCAAGTTGATCTTCTAGATCTGCAAATCTGAGCGGTTATTCCCACCATTTTCTATCTTCAAACCAACAACAGCAACAAGGATGAGAGAGAAACTGTAAAAATCAGCGAGAAGGCCGTCGTCGGCGAAGAAGCCACGGCGGAGGGTGGCGGAGGGCTGTGGAAGTAGAAAGGAAAGTACGGCACAATCGGGTTCGGCGGTGGCGGCTGCGGGTAGTTTCCGTTACTCGGCGGAGGGTAATAGTAATAGGTTCCTCCTCCTCCGCCGGTGGATGATGATGGAGGAGGTGGCGAAGAGTAGGTGTACTGAGAGGGTGGTGGCGGAGAGTAATAATTGTATGAGCTAGGGGGAGAAAGAGAAGAAGGAGGGGGAGGGCAATAGTTGGTGGTGGAAGGAGGTGGAGGTGGTGGACGTGGTGGTGGCGGAGAAGAAACAGGGTTGCAGGGATTCTCACACGAGCTGCACATTGTGCACTCGATCTGTTCGTGAGAAGTGGCTTTTAGGTGGTGGTGATCTCCAATTGCATCTTCCATTGCCACAACATGCACACTAACTATAGTTGTGAGCACCAAACACAATAATATTTTCACCATCCTCATTCTCCTAATCCAACACAACCAGTGAGGCACTCTTCTAGTTCTAGGACACAATATGATCAAAGTTAAGAAGATTAAGGAAAGTGTGAGAAAAGAGAAAGAAAGTGGGGTGAATGAGTGTGGGGAGAGAAAGCTTGGTTGGGTAATGACTACTTGACTAGTGACTGTGAGAACTAGCTTAGGTTGTGATGTGATGAGTAGTTGAGTACTGTCTCTTATTTTTCATTTATTTCTCTAGTTTTTTACATGTTTCCTTTATTTATTTTTAGTAATGTTTGGTGCAATTAAGACGTGAAATTAATGATACATATTTAAGTAAAGTTTCAAAGTTGGAGTATTATAAATTAAAAAACATCACTGTGAGAGTGAGTTTCACTATTATACTCAAACATAATCAAACCACCCATTGGGATTCGTAAGTAAAAAAAACCAAGTTATCATTAAAGATGAGATCGACACGTATGTTTTGGTTTTACACATACAGCTGCCATGTTTGAATTGAACACTACTTGCAAAGTTGGAGTATGCCGTTGCTAATAGCTACATTAACCAAGGTAGAATCAATTTAACTAACAATGCTAGCTTCATGTTTGTCTCTAGCTACCCCCTCCAATTTAACTAATTACTTTATTTTTCTCTTCATTTACTTAATCCCATCTCATCACCTTCCACATATTTCACTTTTCTTTATTTTCTTCCTCTCACAGTCTCACGTGATCATTTTAAGGGCAGAATATACTTCATAAATGTCTACCAATTTTTTTTCAACTAAGACACTCCAAATCAGCTCTTTGCTCTCACTGTTTGAACGAATATGATATTATGTTATAATTTGTGGTGTGGGGTTAAAAGACAATGTACGTGAGAATAATAACATTGGACACTAGCTAGCTGTTTGGTACGATAAGGTTTCAATAACATTTGGATGGTTTTTCTTTCTAGTTTCTAGCTTGTGATAATGTGGGCAATGCAAGGAGGAAAGGAAAGGTAAAGCAAACGTAAGCTCCACGTGGTTCTTTACTTCTTTAATTTCCCCCTTTGGAGCTGCCTTGGGTTAGTGTTTATTTACTTAAACTCTCATTCTTTTTACACACCAAAGTAAAAAGAAAAAAAAAAGGTTTTACACTTTATATATGCTCCGTCTAAATAAAAAGAATTTTTTTAAAAATGATTAAAAGGAAAAAATAGTCTTCTCGTTTGTAAGAGAAAAGAAAGAAAAAAATTGCGTGGTAATTTAAAATATATTTCTATTCTTAAAATGAAAGTTGTCGGAGAAGAAGAGAAAAAAAAATAGAAATAATCAGACCACCCTTAATGTAATGATATTTTTCGTAGGTGTTTAATATATTAAGGATTAGGGAGGTTTTTGTTATTTTTTTTTTGTCTTGACCAAGGTATCCTCATAGCGGGTTGCCGTGAGACTAATCCTGCGCCTATGATACTTTTTATTTTATCTAATATTTTATATATGCAACTAAAAAAGGTTAAGACTTTAACTTGATCTGGACCTAGATGTTAGATTTAAAATTTTCAATTTTTCTTTTATTGATTAGTATAGCATCCTTTAATTTGTTGTGCTTAACAGATTAGTTTTTATATGGCTGGTTAATTAGGGTACTTTTGTACCATTTTTAAAAAGTTTAACTTTTCCTCTATTGAATTAAATAAATAAAATACTTTTTAAATCTTACTTACCTTTATACGGAATAAGGATTTACTTTAGAGTAAAATCACTCTAGCTTAAGTGGCACAATTATATTTTTCATGTAACGTAGAAAATCCTAACTCGTAATACAATCCAAAATATTGTTAAGCTATCTAAGACTAAAGTGATTTAACTCAATATTTATCTATCATGAGTTAGATAAGTTATTTTTGTACCGAAACAAATTTTAAGAATGACTAATAATGGCTGTGAGTAAATTGGTGATATACTAATTTTTTTACTATAAATGACAAAATTAAAGGTAAAGGTATCTGGAAAGATCCATATACCCGATAGACCAGCAGCACGAGAACACTGGCTCATGAGTAATACTAATATAGGCCCACCATTCAAGCATATTTAATTTAATAATTTCTCAGTCCACGAGTTGGTCAACAAATCAGTCCATATTATGGACAAGAATATAATCCATATGTTTACCCTAAAAGAACAAATAAGTCTTCTTTTTTTACTTTTAGAAATTTGATTTTTATGTTGAAAAGTTTTTAATTTGATTTTTATTATGGTTATATTTAGATATCACTCAGACACAAGTGTAAATAAATGTTAGCAAATGCTTAGTGAAAATCAACTATGATTTTCATAAATGATAAATTGTGCTTGTATATATATATATAAATGTTAAATATATATCTTTTTTTCCCCAAAGTATTCCCAGCCGAAATTGTGAAATTAATCCCCGATACTCTGAGATCATGTTAAGTGAGCAAGTCTTTCTTAACAAATGTTTCTTCATACTCGCTACCTAGAGATCGAACTCTAAACTAGATGAGTCCAACTATCTACACGTTGTACTATATATCTTTAATTGTTGAAAGTATGATTTTTTTTTTAAAAAGAAATTATGTGATATTATTTTTGAAAGAGCATAAGGTGAGGTTTATTCATCGACTGAAAAACTGCAAAGGTAAGAAAGTGAAAAAGCATGAGGGTGGAAGGCCCAGATCTAGGAGATCTTATCATGGACTCAACTATCCCATAATATTTGAATCATTTTGGGCCTGAGTCCAGTCTCACGGGCTTTCCAAACATACAGTCTTCAAAAACATCAATTTAGATTGGACCAGAAAGAAAAAGAAAAACATCAATGTTTTTCCAAGCCTATCTCACAAAGTTATTAACTTAGCAATTTATAATATAAGTAAAATATAGTATCAATCAAAAGAGTGATCAGTGATGAATGAACTTTACAGCTATACACGTTTATACACATTACCTCATATCTGAATAATTTTTATTATTTGATGGTAGACTAGTTAGTTTATCAAAAACTTAACTCAATCAGCTTTTGCTAATTGTAAGGTAATGTTCATAGTAAGAGTAATATGTAAGAAGAATTAGTATTCATCAGACAAAAACGTGCCCGCAACTCAATCTGCGGAATATTAGGCTCATAAGAATAGTAATGGTACTATGGTAGTAGTATTTTTTCGAGGGTAGGTATAAGTTTGTATTTTGAGAATCTGTCAAAAGTATAAACAAAAGAATAAGGCTACCAAGTCCCTAACACAGATTCAACCATGAACATGAAACTTGTAAAAAAAACATAAACTTTGAAGCTGGGTCAAATTAGTGTTGAGCATTCTTTTTTGGTTTTTAAAAATGGTTGAATATTGTGAAAATACCTCCAAACTATCGGATAAACCCACTATTTGGTAAGAACACCAGGAGATTTTTCTCTGACTAGAATTGCCAACTATTAGAGGTCAGTGACAGGCAGCAGTAAAATAGAAAAAGCTCCCTCCTTCTTGGCCATCTCATAATTCAAATTACTAATTAGAGCACCAAACCAAACACACACATAAAGTGATGATAGAGCTGTTGAGGTGGGGTGACCCTCAGAATTTCAAAAACTTTTTAGTTTTTACACAATCCACGCCAAAAAGGAAGTAGATCATCTAATTAATTTCCCTTATTCAATATTTACAAAAGAAAAATATAAAATTATCAGTACAAAAGGAATGATTCATTCTCCTCAATACAATAATAATAATAATAATAATAATTAATAAGGTTTTTGGAAATGGAAAGGCACGACGCAATTGCAAACCCAGCATGCTCTGTCTCCTTTGAATTACTCAAATCAAACACGGCATAAAATAAAATTATAAAAAGTTACTAAAAAAACCATTAAAATACACGCTTAAATTAATAACATGTTCTCAGATCAATCATCAAGTGCACACTGTACAAACATTACCTCTAACGTGTAGTTAAACGCGTTTCTTTCAGCCTCCACTTTCTTATTCTTATAAAAATAAAAGTGAGAAAAAGAAATTTTCTTATGTTTATATAATCGCGTTTCTCTCTCTTTGTTCAAAATTCGAATTTCAATCCAACACAACGATGTTCTCGCACCTCAAAAGACACTGTTGCTACGGCATCGCTGTCTTAGCCACCATCTTCATCGCAACGGCGTCGTTAGCGGAGGCCCAATCCTGCAACGGCGTACTCCTCACCTACGCCTACACCGGCGGAAAGCGCCTTCCCCCCAACGTCTCCGACGCGGCGCAGCAGCCCTACCGCTTCCAGTCCACGCTCACCGTACTCAACAACGGCCTCGACGACCTCAAGTCCTGGAAGGTCTTCGTCGGGTTTCAGCACGATGAGCTCCTCGTCTCCGCCTCCAATGTCGTCCTCGCCGACGGCACCACCCTCCCCGCCGCTGTCGGCAACGGCACCGTCTTCGCCGGGTACCCCATGACCGATCTCAAGACCGCCGTCGAAACCGCCGGTGACCTCACCCAGATGCAGGCTCAGATCGACCTCGTCGGCACCGTCTTCGGGGTAGCGCCGCCGAGTATTCCCCTGCCCTCCAAAATCGACCTCGCCGTTGATGGATTCATCTGTCGTAAAGCCGCTGGTCAAGGTAACCATTGTTTTCCCCTCTTTTCAGATAGAAAAGGTTCTCCTTTTGCTTCTAGATCAGTAATCATTATTAGGTTGGTGTTTGTGAAAAAAATTATTTGCCAAGGTTGAATTTTGAATAGCAATTTATTCGATCTATGAATTGATTAAACTTGGGTTCAGTGAAGTACTGAAATTTTGGACTGAGTGTTGAAAATTTTGTGTTTCTATGAATCTTAGGGAAGAATTCGACTAATATGTGTTGCACAAGAGATCCAAAGTTCAAAGCAAACATCACTACAGATGATAAGTTTCTGCCTCGTCAAAATGGTGATCTTACTATTATGTATGATGTGATTAGAACTTATGATTCCAATTACTGGGCTGAGGTTGCAATTGCGAACCATAACCCTCTTGGCCGTCTTGACAATTGGAGATTGAGCTGGGATTGGATGAATGATGAGTTTATATTCTCAATGAAAGGGGCTTATCCTTCTGTTGTGGATGTTTCTGGCTGTGTGTTCGGTAAGCAAGGAACACACTACCAGGATCTTGATTTTTCCACTGTGTTGAATTGTGAGAGGAGGCCAACCATAATGGATCTTCCTCCAACTAAGTTCAATGACTCGGACCTTGGGAAAATCCCTTCTTGCTGCCGGAACGGTACTATATTGCCACCGTCCATGGACCCTAGCATGTCTGTTTCAAGGTTCCAGATGCAGGTATTCAAAATGCCGCCGGATCTTAATCGCTCCCAGCTTTCGCCGCCGCAGAATTGGCAGATTAGCGGCTCGCTCAACCCTGACTACAAATGTGGCCCTCCCGTTCGGGTGAGTCCCACCGAGAATCCGGATCCGTCCGGTGTACCGTCGAACAAAACTGTAATGGCCAGTTGGCAGGTTGTCTGCAACATAACAACGGCCAAGCGAACGTCAAGCAAATGCTGTATCTCATTTTCAGCGTATTACAATGATTCAGTTATTCCATGCAAAACTTGTGCATGTGGATGCCCCGCGAACACTGGAAGAACTTGTAGTGCTACTGCACCAGCTATGTGGCTTCCACCAGACGCACTTCTTGTTCCTTTTGAGAACCGAAGTGCCAAGGCTGTTGCTTGGGCTGATTTAAAACATCGACCAGTGCCTAATCCGATGCCCTGTAGTGATAACTGTGGCGTGAGCATCAACTGGCATCTATTGTCAGACTACACGAAAGGATGGAGCGCAAGGGTCACTCTTTTTAACTGGGGTGACACTAATTTTGCTGACTGGTTTGCTGCTGTAGAAATGGACAATGCAGCTCCAGGTTTTGAGAAAATGTACTCATTCAATGCAACCATCCTAGATGGCGTGAATAATACAATACTCATGCAAGGTTTGCCCGGATTGAACTACCTTGTAGCTGAAGCTGACGGAGCTAATCCGCTGAAAGATCCTAGGGTTCCTGGCAAACAACAGTCAGTAATCTCGTTCACAAAGAAAGCTACTCCTGATATCAATGTAGTTCGTGGAGATGGTTTTCCCACTAAAGTCTTCTTCAATGGGGAGGAATGCTCTCTTCCATCAGTGTTACCAAGCAGTGGTTTCAGGAAGGACTTTCCCCGGGCTACTTTGGCGCTCCTAACACTGTTATGGATCGTCTTGATCCGGTAATGGCGGTGATATGTTTGCTTTTGACTCTGGCTTGTTTTTTGTCCTGAGACAGTATTTGATTCATACATAGACTTCATCACGGAAACTCAGTGAGAAACGTCAGTGGACCAAGCCGAGCTGTTGTAACATTCATGCTGTATGTGTGGTTTGGATGCTGTGGCAATCCTGGTTCGATTGATATGATTCTTTTGAAGCATATTATAGTACAGAAGGTTGTAGATTTGTGTTAGATGATAGAAATACATTCCTTTATCTATTAGAAGTTCAAGTGTTTTTCTTTATCTCTCATTCATTTGTTGTCTGAGTAATTCTAAATTCTAATTTAGGCATTATCTGTCATAGACACTCAAATTATTATTTGCCAAGTGCAAGATTATTGGCACCACGATAGAAATGGACCTATGACTAAAATATTTTGTTGTGTGAATTAAAAATGAAGTCTACCCTGCACTATCTTAAAGGATTTCTCTGTGTTAAATTAAGTATGATGGGGGGAGCTTGAGTACTCTGTTGGGGATGGGAATTACTGATCATAGTCATCTCATTAGCTTCTCTCCGTTCTTTTTTATACGAGTTAAACCAACTTTGCACACCAAAGTTAGGTAGTATAGTTTTTTATTGATCATAGTCATCTCATTAGCTTCTCTCCGTTTTTTACATTAAATTTGTTCTCAAATGTAGTTGAATTTCCAAAATTGTCTTTAACAATTTCTTTTTAATCTCTTTTCATCATTAATGCAATTTCATATTTCCAGAATTGAATAGGGGTAAAAATGTAAAAAAATAATTAATATGGCATAAAATCTTATGTGATTCTTATAAAAAGGAACGACTAACACCTCTTATTTTAACTCTTATAAAAAAGAACGGAGGGAGTACCTTTTTTGGCCAATATTGTTGTATATCTTTAATTTATTTTATCTTAAAAGATTTTGAATGTAAGTTTCCAATCGAATAAAGAAGTACTCTTCGGCGTCGAACTAATGGGTGATGTTAGAAACCATAAATAATTGCTGCATGAGCCTTTGGCTATTATTGATTCTTCAGTTTTTTTCCTTTGGCTTTTATTATGTGCCTGATTTCAGAAATTCAGAATATGCCTCTCCTTTTCACTGCTCTTTCGAATCAACGCATGATACATCATTTAGCTATAATTGATCTTCTTAATATATATGCAGTTTGTATTAGAATTTAAATCATTAAACTAACCGATTATTATAATTTTCAAAAATGATATATAAGAATGATTGGTATCTATCCTTGAACTTCTTACAGTATTTGATCCTTGGTTGAAAAACTATGTTACTGCTTCTTTGAAATAACTAAGATTCAATCGTATGGATTGTCGAATTCAAAGGTAATTGGTTAAACACAATGCCGTTTTCTAGTTAAATTACTTAAGCAAATAAGTTTGTCAAATGATTGATTACTTGTTATGCAAATGAAAAGTAATAGTAAAAAAATTGGTTATCAAAATGAGAAAATGGTTAGAATTTGAGATCACCAATGAACTCTTCAGTACTCGACGAATCCATGTACAAATCGTGTTCTACCGCCATTTATCGACGACTTTTTACCGACTGTCACAAATCCGTAGGTAAATCAACACATTACCTACAGCTTGATCACTCATCCTCTCACGTGATTTTCTCCCCCACCAAATACCGTTGAGGAAAGCATCATATCCTAGATAGATGTTATGTCCTTGCATGTCTCAAAAGGCTCAAGCATGATCATAAGCAACTTTACACAGAATATGAATTGAAATTTGAAAACAAGTTAACCAAGTACGCCACATAGCTGCACAATCACTATCTTGCACAGAAGTAGATATAAAATCTCACATGAGTAACTAATCAAGTTCATTTACAAAGAATGCATAGCATAGTAATGAACAGAGCATATCTGCTGCTGCAGAAACATGAAAAGCACAAAAGATTCGAGTTACAGAAACTACCGGAAAAGAATAGCCAGACCAAATGTCTTGAGCAGAAACCAAATTGAAATATTTACATGCTTACCGAAGTCATTTACTTTGAAAAACATAAATTGCAAAAAAGAACTAAACAAAAATAAATTCATAATTTTTTGTTATTGAAGTTAGAAATGCTCCTACAAGTCTGCAGATGTATCAAAACCTTGCTTCTGCAATTCTTCCCTAAGCCAACATACCTTCTTCATGAAACGCCCTAAAATTAGAAGCTTGCTAGGAACTTCGCTACCAATAGAAGTCAAAAATTGCACATGCTTTGTGCATATATGCAGTTCAGGTTTGTGGCTGATTCTTCTTTGATCAACTACTTGAAAGTTCATGAGTGTTCAGATTAAACCATCATAGTAAGTTACTCCCAGAGATCTGAATATGCATCAACCAAATTCTGTTTGTGGAACAATTCAGAACCAATTCCAAAATAGCTAATAGCAGAATGATAAGGTGCATATGTAAGAGCAACTATATACAGTGGCAACAACAATCAGAATGAACTGGCCAGGGTCTGTTCTACACAGAAATGTTGTCCAGAGAATATCCATCAAAGTCAAACTCATTCTGAGATGGTCCAATGCCTTCCTGCTGCCAGAAACACACAAGATTTGTTAATAATGGAAAATTAAGGGCTCTTTTACTGCGGTTTTGTAAAACAATCTACAATTTTTAAAATCAGAAAAAAAATATTCTGTTCGGTATGAACAGTTTTGAAAAACTACTCTAAAAAACAGTTTTTATTTTCTGTTTCTATTTTTGGTTTTGAAGTAACTTGTCTTTCAGCTTTGAAAAACATATCACTTAAAGCAGTTTTTTTCTTCTTTTGAAAACTGATTTTAAAAATTGTTACTGAAAATAGTTTTTAAATTCAGAAAACTGAGACGTTAATCAAACAAGCCCTAAATGCAAGCATATGAAGGACCAACCTGTTTAAAAAGTACACTCATAAGATCCTCCTGCCCATAATGCTCAGGGAAGAGGTTAGTCTGGGAGCTTGCATCAGGAATTCTCTCAGTCTTAACCCTAATTGAATTGTCAACAAGAAGGTTATTGAGTTGTTGACCAGCAGCATTTTGGAGATTACCTTGTTCCAGGCCTTCTCCCATGGAGAAAATAGCTTTTCCAATAAAATTATGATCTCTGCTTTGTCCACTCTGTTGGGTAGAAGAAAAGCCCTGATGGACTAAAACTGACGGCGAGACATCATAGTTACCCCGTTGTAAAGGATTTGCTTGCTGGGAGGAATTGTAATTTAGGCCTGGGTTTGTAACCTCCCAATCCTGGGACTTCTGATGGTGCAGTTCATTAAAAATGTCATAACTTGGAAACCCACCAGATCCTTTAATTCCCGACGTAACTTCGTCTTGAAATGAGCCTTTGCTAGTGACACTGGATATGCCTGGAGTGCTTCCAAGAGGGAAATTATTGATTGACATTTCAGTAGTTTGATTCATGGGAAAATTAAACAATGAGGAGCTCTGTGGAACAGGATTATAAGCAGGTCCTCTGTTGCTCCCAGCTATCCCGTTTCTGCCCAGAAGACCATCAGAGATTCCATTTGATACATTAGGCTGCCCCAAGGGATTGGGTAGTCTGGAAACACGAGGAGCGGTGTTTTCACTTAGCATCTGACCTCTAGGTTGGGATTGTGTCATCTGCATCAATAATGGGTTGTTCTGTGAAGCAGGACCATTGACTCGCATGTTCATGCTGCCAAGGGATTGAGTAGGCTGGTGCAAATTAGCGAGCTGCTTCGGCTCCATGTTGGTAGGGATTCCATGAAGTAGGTTTATTGGTTTACTATTGCTTAAATGTTGCTGTTGACCTTCTCCGAATCTTAACCTTGGATTTTCAAAACTGAAAAGATTTCTTTGATCCATGAGAGGCATGTGCACACCTGCTTTTGCATTTGACCTACCTAGTCCTGCTGCTTGAAGGGTGGCTAGACTTTGTGCTGGCAGTTGGCCAGCAACTGCAAGAGTTTGAAGATCGATCCCATTAATTGATGAAATTGTACCAAATGAAGCGTCTTGTGTGCCCAGAAATGAATTGTTCATGTTATTCTGGTGCTGAGAAACTCCACTCAGCCTTCGAAGATACAATCGGTATTTCTGTAACAAAAACACAAAAACCAAGTGTTACTCCCTTCAAGTAGTCATAGCATAAATTCAAAGTATCATAGATGACCACAACAAGAAGTAGGGATTAAACTTTTTGAGTGCTTCCTATAGTACATATATGGGATAACAGTAAATAATGATACCTGCAGGTGGCTGGCAACATTTTCTCTAGTGAGCCCAGGAACATTCATCAATTCCAAAATCTTTTTAGGAACAGCCTCTGCATAAAAATAAAATTGCAAGGCATTAGAGGAGTTCTATATTACTTTCAACAAATCTCCAACTAAATCAGGCACAATTCAAGAAGACTCGCCTCGGATGGTTTGATCTAAATATAAAACTAATAGAGATTCCAAGAAGAAAAGTGGATTAATAGTCAAATCAAAAGGATAGATGGAGAACTAAGACAACTGTAGGAACAATAACTCAACAAAGACTGTTCTAAATGGTTCAAGGGAAAATTGGGTTTTTGAAAGAGTTTTTGAACCATGGTAGTCAAAATCGCGATTTAAATTGCTAAATCTTACGATTTAGCGATCTGCAACCCCTGGGCAATTTAAATGGCTTGCTAAATCTCTTTCTTGCAGAATCGCCCCAAAATCGCTAAACCGGACCAAAGTCAGGATTAAGGGAGATTTTGTAATTTAGGCAGATCCGAAATTTAGAGGGTTTTGACCCATTTGTGCACGAATCAAGTGAGAAAAACCGTAATTTTTACGCGAACACAGCTTCTCATACGGCAATACAAGTCACTCACGGCACACCTCCTCCAGAACGAGAGGCGACTTCGACCAAGGGCTCCACAGGCAACGACAATGGCCAATGGCGGCTGCGACGGCTCTTCTTCCTCCCTTGTTCTCTGTTTGAAGCTCCCCAAGTTTCTATTTTAATGTGGCAAATCTCCTAACTTAAGTTGGATGTTTAAGTCTAATTAATGCTTTGATGAGAACTTAAATTTGGGTATTTATGCAATTTTATACGCATATAAGAATTTATATCCCTAAATATATAAATATAGCGAAATTAGCTAAATCTTACGATTTAGTTGCCAGTTAGCGATTTACGATTTACAACCCCTTCCCCGATTTAGGTTGTAATCCTGATTGTGACTACTATGGCTAGGAGCCCATCCTGCGGACTCGATTGTCGCAAGTTTAAAGTCACATTGGGATCTTAATTATCCTTTAAGATTACGGACTGGAATATTTTGAAAACTGATCCACATGAGTTGACAGTCTGCATAACCTAGATGCAATGATCCCGAATATGGTAACTAAATACTGCAAGATCTAAGTAGTAGAATAGTGGCTTTTCAGAATACATGACAAGTGACATCAGAACAATATGCATGTAGAACCATAAGAGTTATTCATCAAAAGTGTTGTGGGGCATTGCTAAGTTGTTAGATAGGTCTGCAAGGAAAAGAAACAAGAGATAAAAAAGCAAAATTGTTTTCAAGGATGCAGGTGAAGGATACATACTGTCAATTCCCAGTTGATCGACAGCAGCCACAAACTGTTGATGGAGCTCCACGGACCAAACAACCCGCGGCTTCTTCAGTGTGGAGGAGTCATCCCTCTCGTCTCCTTCCTCATCATCGTCCCTTCTCTTCTTCGAGTTCCTCCAGTTGCCTTCGTTTGCCGAGGATGAGTAATCCGCGTCATCAGATGGCCTTGGCTGCCTGTCACCCTCATCAGCACTGCCTGATTGCTCCGTATCTTTCCACTCATTCTTCCTCTTCCGAACAACATGCTGCCATATGTTCTTCAAAGCCTCGATGCGAACCGGTTTAATCAGGTAATCACACGCACCGTGCGTCACGCCCTTCAGAACAACATTTTTACCATCATCTGCAGACATCACTGCAATCATCAAACAAATTAACATGTCAGTCTCAATATCAATGCAGCGCCGGAGAGCGGATCTGAGGTAACCAAATCAGGTACTTACTAATAACAGGAAGATCCATCTCCAATCCTATGTGCTCTAGAAGTTTAAATCCATCCATGTCTGGCATGTGCACATCACTTATAACAATGTCAAATCCATTCCTTTTCTCTCTGAGCAGTGTGAGTGCTTTCTCCGCTCGATTGCATTTTGTCACTGAAATTGACTCAACAAAAACATAAACTCATCATCAACAGAATAACAATAAAAGTCCATGAAGAAAATAAACACAAATCTGGTATGCAACAGTTGAAATACAGTTTCAAAGGTTTGAAGGAGGAACCAATCAATCCATAAATACACAAATCCGTCGTTTCAAGGTGGGGAAAACAAGTCAAAAGAAAGAAGAATAGAAAAAAACTTGAATTGGAGAAGCATATATAAAAGGGTGAGAGTGGCAAAACAGAATTTGAGATAAAACTCAATAACATGTGTGATCAACAAACAACTATGCACGAATGGTATAAAGTTGGCGTTTTTTGTGTGTTCCTTTCATGGGTTTTTCAACTAATTGAGCGTCCAAATCGGTGAAGCAAAATTCAAGAGAGAGAAAAAGGTGAAATTGCAGTTAGGAAGAGAGAGAGAGAGAGTGATTGAGTAGTACTGCTATTGCTACCTTCGTAGAGACATGTGCGGAGCATCTTCTCAAGGATCATGAGGCACGTGGGATCATCATCCACCACGAGAACCCGGAGACCCGCCGGAAACTGGTCGGAGACGGCGTCGCCGGATTTCATAACGACAGTTGAACTAACCGTTGACATGGATCCCTTTCCGTTGCTGCTGAGATTCATGGTTCAGAGATCCAAACCGCAACAAACAACACAGACAACAAAACAGCACCACCACCTCAACACAAACGAGGTTGTTTGATTGAGTTCACATAGTTGTTAGTTCGAAATTGAGGTGAGAGCGAACAGAACATAACCGAGAAGCTTCTCCAGCTGAGTTCGCAATTCAACCATACGCAACACAGAGAACGCAGGAATCGGAGAAGAAAGAGAAAGAGAAAGAGAAAGAGAGAGAAATGGAATTTTGAGTCCGAATTTTTTCCTTAAATTAAATAAATATATTGCTATGTGCCTCAACCTCTTTGTCACTGTTACAAGCATAATTTAATCAATTAATAATAATTAAGTGTTTTTAATCATTTACTAACCAGTCGGATTCAGGAGGATATTAATATTAAAATACTATTATCATTTTCTTGGACCATTTAATATAATAATAAATATATAATTGATTGCACTAATTAATAAAATTTTCATTAATAATTTGCGATTGTTATTTTTATTAATTTATTTTTGAAGTTTATAAATAATAATAATATTGAAAGTTGGGTTACAGTAGCTAGCTCCTGAAAGAGTGGATCCAGCTCATTCATTGGAGGAAGGGACCCTCAATCTCATCTCATCTTTAATCTACTTCTCCGACACATTGCTAATTTGCTCTGACTTCAGATTTTACTGCGCCTAAATTTACCGCCGTGAAAAATAACAGGCTTGTTCTCTTGATTAATTTTTCTTTACTTACAATCATTTTAAGAGAATGGTGAACGAAATCAAAATAGAAAATACTAAATGAAAAAGTAAGACTTATTATGTCATAAACTAAAAAAATAATATTTTCTATTTTAAATATTTAAAATAATTAATAAAGATGTTAATGTTCATTAGTTATTTCCTTATTTTTTATCAAGTCTCATTCATATTAAGTCTTAGATAGGTGTAAAATAGTTGAACAAAACAAATACTTTTTTCTTAATTTTTTATGCTAGCATAGGAAATTTATATTCATATTTTATTATAGAACAATATATTACAACAGGTTTTTAAACATCAAAAGCATCAATCCATTCTCGCAGATGTCTCAACTTTTTAGATTAAGTAAATAATAGTAATATATTTACTATGCAAACCATTTTCTTTTAGATTTGTTCTTTAATTTTTTCTGATGACGCCATGTGACACTTCGATTTATTTAATGGTATAGTTGGATGTACAATAATAATATAAACATATATATATTTCTGTTCTTCTATCTTGTGAAATTATTAATTAAAATGTTGTGTAGCTGTATATGAACCAATAATTTGAACAAGGAGTTAAACAAATATTAATTACAGGCCAAAAGGAACTAATTTCCATTAATAGGATGCAGGCATGTGGGCAATTCTAAATCAAAAGTTAATTATTAGTAAAGCATGGCAACAATTATGGTGATTTCCGCATGCAATATAAATGGTATGGACATTTATATCGCCTTAAAATAAATTAAGTAAGGTATGTTATAACTCCCAATAAACTAAAGGTCGGTTTGAGATGGTCCCAAACTTTTAATTTTCAAACGTAATTTGAAAACAAATGAATTTGATAAAAATGGAGTTAAAATAATTATTAACTTAATTTTAAAACAATTTTATCCTAATTTTTAAATTTATAAAAATGATATTGTGATTATAGTTTTTAGTTTAAAAAATACGTAACTCAGCCCTACCAATCACCAATAACCCACTCTCCTCCAACACCTTCATTATCGTCATCACCACCACTGACTTCCACCACCACTACCATCATCCCACCCCCACCGCCACTAGCACCACCAGCAACTACTACCACCCAACACCACAACCATCACAACCAACCTCCACCACGCCCTGCCACCACCCTCACCACCCTTTGTCAGCATCACCACCTTCACCATCCATCATTGTCATTGCCTCAACCACCACAACCACATCCACATTCCACCACTGCCACCACCACCAACCTCCATCATTGTCACCGCCTCCACCCTCTACCACTGCCACCACACTATCTTCTAGCACCACCCCCTCCGCCACCACCAACCTCCGCCGACGCCACTGCCTCAACTGCCACCTCCACTCTCCGCCACTATTGTTATTACCAGTAACTTTCATATCTATCATCAGGTAATGTTATAGAAGATATTTTACAATAATAGTAACTATTGTGAATTACAATGATTTTTTAAAACTAAAAACCACGAAAAAGAATTTAAAACTGGATTTATAAACCGAAAAAATTATTTTGATTTTAGAAAATTTTGAAACATAAAACTAAAAATCATTTTCAATGAGACCTAAGTGTGTTTAAATTTTCTGTTAACAAGACTTAAATGACTTTTAATAGAAAATATGTCTTTACAATAAACCAAAATAAAAATACTTTTAAATGTCTCCAAAAGATTGCTCAACTAGTCAGAACTGAAGACATATGAGTTGGGAAGAAGTAGGTCCAATGATCAATCCCTGAAAGGAAAATTTAAATGTTTTTCAATGTAAACAAATATTTTTAAATAATTGTAACAGAAATTCACACACATATTTGGGTAAAGAAGTATACATAAATGATTGTGATCATGTATTTAATCTCACAATCAAGTGAGAATTATTGATGGGTATTTTCCCTTTCTTTTTCAATGCTTTCTCATCAATTGACATTCCAAATTTACACCCATCTTCCTTGCATTTCTCCCCACATTTTTGGCAGTGCATGTACATGGCATTAATTTATAGAGTACCTAACCATCAGTGATTGATGGTGGGCCTTTTTTAATCAACCCTTAAGTAAATAAATGTTGACAAAGCTATCTCCACTTTGCTTGTTTGGGTCAATATCCACTTTCATGTAAACCATTTCCAAAACTCCTTGGTTGAGATAGAGATCAGCTACACATTCGTTTATGGTTCAAAATGCGAATTCGTGCTAATTACGAGAATTCCATACATTAACGCACTCATTTTTTAAACCAAACAAACACGATGCTTGGATCAGATCTATATGCAAGCCATTTATTACTTGACCTTGACATGGAATTTGGAAACGTAACAAAGCAAAAGTACTATAAAACTGGCAAGTTTTGTTCCTTGCAAATAAATACAACAACAATTTTAGTTAAAAAAAACCCAAATTCATGTTGCAAGCATATTGCAATAAAGTAGTGTTTTCATACCATTCCTAAGCAATGTTAATTGGCATGGCAACCACCACTTCTATTGTGGTGGCGGTTTCGGTTTCCACTAGCATATACTAAGAGTGGTCATTCTAAATTTTTCAAGCATGCACATAGACATAGTATAATACTTATTGTACTTCATTTTAAGCTTTCCTTCAAAAAGCATCATGCTACTTGACATGTTTTATACTCGCTTCATCTCTAATTATAAGCTAACATCAACATCTATATGATGTCACTAAATATAAGCTAACTTAACAAAATCTAATTTCTTTTTCCTTATTTGTAAACTTGCATTTATTGATTTTTTCAATACTATAATGAATAAAAAGTTTGATCTTAAATAATGGTAAATAGGGATGACTGTACAATTTTTGTCAAAACCAATGCATCAACTACATTTATCATTTATTTTCTTAATAAGCGTGAATTTTACAATATTAGTTTATAATTAGGGACGGAGAAAGTATTAATTAAGGTATCTCACATTCGATCGGTGGTTGTACCTTGCCAAACGGTCCACGCACTAAATGCTAGAGGCTTGATAATAAATTAACTTCATCCATACCCTGTTTAAGAGATGAAATGTTTAATCCTTATGTGAACCAGCTTAGCTCTATGTTATATATTAGTTCCAATAGGTAACATGAAATGGGTAGCCATAGAATTAGAATAATATAATAGTAATGAGAAAAAATTAAAAAGAGAAATTGTAGACATGACAAACGGAGTGCAAAGTGTTGAAGAACTTTATTGGTTCTGAACAAGAGTGAAACTCTCTCTGCTTTTGAATTGATTTTTCAGTTCAACATGCATATATCCAACCAATGAAGGCATGCATGCAACTTGAATTCTTTTTCTGAGTCTGTTGTGTTTGCGTTTCTCAGTGTGTACTCTGACTCACTCATTGCCTTTTTCGTTGAAGAAAATAATTATATTGGTCACTCATCTACTACTCTTTTCCCCAAGGTGACACGTGTCTCGCCACGACGCTTCCATCGGATAAGGTCTCCTTGGCCTATATTGTTCTTTCGTTTTCTAATCAGAATGCTACCTTCTTCCGTCATAAATAAATGCTACCTTCTTTTAAAAAACATATAACTAATTTTTTAATATAAATTTAATTAATTTTAAAAAACAACTCTCAATTATCTAAAATCCAGTATTGAAAAAAATATTCTGGATTTTAGAATCTGAAATGTCAAACAACACTACTGTCACTACCCGATTCTAGAATCCAAAATATAATTTTGTTAAGATGGGGTGTTTGGAAGTTATAAATTAATAGGGGCATTCTTGGATTTTTAAAGAAAGAGGGGGTGTGTTTTGGGTGATGGGGGTATATTTAACAACCCCTCAATATGTGAAGCTATGAAAAGCAATGACAACACAAGTAGCTGTATTGCTTCTACTAGACGCATGATAAAATAGATTATCCTCGGAATTACTCAATAGATTATTTGAAATTAAAATGAAACAAGTATACTATATATGAAAATAGTACATAGAAAAAGATAGGACATGGGAGTAAGCGTCGCAATTCCTTTGACAAGCAAGTCACGCACTCTCGAATATTTTAATTCTAATTCTAATATGAAAAAAAAAGTAAAAAACCTTAATTGAAGTATTTTTTATATAAACTGCAAGAAAAGCAGTGAAGCATAGCCAAAAAGCAGTCATCTTCTGCAAAACGTATATTCGGCTTTTCTCTCTTACGATGAATAAACAAGAGCACACTGGAATCGCTTTTTACTCTGAAAAAGTTGGAAACGCTTGCGTTTGCTAGAATAAGCTAGAAAACACACAAAAGGCTATCATAAACAAAACAAAACTACAACTATATGTGAGCTTCGAACTGTGACATTGTCATTCCCCAGTGGCCACTACTCTTACTCTCACCTTTCGCTTTGGCTTCTCCCAACAGATTTGAATCTTTAAAGTTCATCATTCAATATTATTATTAATTATTATTCTTTGTTCGTTTCGTTTTCTTTATTTATTGTTCACTGGGTTTAAGCTTTTCATGGGTTAGAGAATAGTGAAAACAGATGATATGCTTTTAAGGAAAATGGAATATTTTTTGTGTGTCACTGTGCAAGTGCAAGAGAGAGAAAAAGAATTCATGCGCGGAATTAAAATATTAAATATTTGCTATTTATAATTTAAATAGTAATTTATAATTGAGTAAGCCACGTGGCGATACATGGAAGTTGGAGAAAAGTCTAAGCAACTTTTGCTAACTTTTCTGCCTATCTTTGTTAGCATATAGTATAAAATAATAATTAATAATGCACCCTCTCTGTTCCTTATGGTTCTGTTTGCTGATTAAATCGTGATTCTCATGACCAGCAACATCTCTTTCTCGTTTTCGATTTCTATTTACTATATTTGTTTGCCTAAATTAAAATTGAAATGTTGCCCAATTGGTTGTTTTTCTTTTGCTTAAGATTTGAACTGGTGCTGTCTTATATGAACACCACCATCTCCCATCGTTTTCCATTAACAATTCTTAATTAACAACTAAACAACCACAGAAATTGAGCACCAATATAATAATGTTTTCAGTTCTTCTCTTCTTCCTCAAATTTTGTTATGATTAATGTAAAATTCCTTTTGTCTGTTATGGTGGGATGAAATTACTCAAACCAAGAATTTACTGAGAAAACTTGTAGAAAATAAGAATACAAATTGTGTCAATATACATTCCTGCCCAATGGGGGATGAGTGATATTATGAAAGAATCAAGTTTCTGAAGTGAAATCTGATAAATCAAGAAGAAAAACGTCAGATTTGTAGTATAACATCTCATGTCGCATTTGATATTTGTGGTCGATCTTGATTAAACTCTTGCTTTCGTCCGAGGTATAATATTGGTCGTGACCCTGTACTAACCGCTTAAATTTTTGGAATAATTAGTTGTTAGACATGATACTATAGCTTATATGATTAATGATCTAGATTTCAATCATTACCGCTCTAAATTCTTTTAATAAAAAAAAAATTCATCACATTGTAGGTGACCATGTGCATTTATTCATGTTTCAAGTCCTAACAAACTATTGTGTGAGAGGGCGTGTTCGAAGTAATAATATAAAACTACTCATGTGGTCCTTACCTAACAGTTTAAACTTTTAAAATAATTAACTGTTTGACAACCGACACCTATACAAGGCATAGGCAATTATGTTAGTGGAATTAGGTCTATAGCGAATTTCATATCAAAAACCTAGTAATTTAGTAGCCACTTTAGCTGCTTTGGTGTTTAATAAGTGTGAGACAACAAATATTTTAGATGTTGAATGTTTCCCTAATTAGGTATTGTCTCCATTTCTTTACCGCTCAAGTGATTACGTACATCTCTCTCGCACATGTTGACTGATTTTGCATGCGGGTGGACAACTTCTTGCTGAAAAGGGCAATTGGGTGGCTTTCCTTGGAGAACGCAACACCGACAGCTACTATGGGGGCGTTAATTTCTCCTCCTCCTCCATGAGATATATGGAATGCAAATCATGTATGACTCAAATACCAGTCGAATAATGGTCTCAAAAAGTACCAAAGTTGTGTGGTATCAAAAAGCTATAATTCAAATACTAGGTTCGAACTAAGCATACGACAATAGATCTTAGATTCAGATTGAGAAAGGGAGAGAGGAAATTGAGAGATGTAAAGAACCCAAAACCAGAGAGGACATTTAAAGAGGGAGAGAGAACTGGGATAAAGAGAGCGTGAAAAGAGGGAGAGAACCTATTCATATTCAGATCCAATAACCTCAATCGACTTTCAAGGTTCAACTTTTCTCTTGTTATGGGTTGTTCTTGAGTAGGTGATGAAGGACTAAGCGATGATGGCAGCTGGGCGCTTGTGCGTTGATACCGACAATGGCTATGTGGTTGGGTTTCATGAGACGATGGATGAGTGTGATGATACCGATGAAGAAGAAGAAGAAGGATTTATCATGGTTGAGTTGGGGGATGGAGGTTGAGGGTGACGAAGAGGCTCAGACGATGAGAGTAGAGTGTTTTCTCTAGACTTGAGAGTGGGAAGGTTGGGATGGGAGAAATGAAAGGGTGGGGTGTTAGTTTGATGGTGGGGAGTGGCGAAGCGATGGCGATTGGGTTCTAGTGAGAAGGAGAAAGAGTTAGGCTTTCGAATGACATGGATGAAGATGAAAGAGTTTGACATGGATTTTTTTAGGTAATAGAAAAAGAAATATTTAAGTGGCACAGACATACACTAGACATCCACGTCAATTAATGAGAGCCTCGTTGGCACTATTCATTATCAATTAGACGGAAGTGAAGCAGAATGATCCAATTTTCACAAATTAAAAACTTTGTGTCCAAAATTGCTCGTTTTTAACCACCAGGGAGTTAAATCGCACAGTCGAGATAGATGAGAGACCAAAAATGCAATTCAGCTTTTTAAAATAATATATAAATGCAACTATTTATCGAAATAAAATAGTTTTAAAATAATTTACAAACATGAGGTAGTTTTGGCTATGAAGGAAAGGGAAACGGGTTGTTTGTGACAAGATTTCAAACCCATCATAAAATCATTGGCTAAATCTGGTATTTGAATAGGAAAGATGGACTTAGCAACATAATTTAGACATGAAATTATTCTGTCACCAATTCCATCAAAGATTTATAAAATGACAACTTTATCGTATAAGTGTTGAATGTCGTTAATCTGTCTCTATTAGCGAAGGATTTTTCCTCTCTTAATTCCATCGCTAAATCATATTTTTCTAGTAGTGATCATTTCATGTACATAATCGTTACTATATAGTTTAGAGAGGAAAAAAATTGTTGAGAGAGAGATTTAGCATCGATTGTTTGACGTTACCATTGCATTTTATAAATCTGTGACAAAATTTGTAATGGAAGATTTCTCTCTCTAAAATTTGTCGCTAATTGCACTTCTAGTAGTTCGTGAAGAGTTTTAGCCAATGATGTTGTGACAAGTCTGATTTCCCGTCACAAACAAGAAGCTTTTCTCTCATACATGGTCAAAACTATCTACGTTGGTAAATTATTTTTAAACTATTTTATTTTGGTACATAAATTTATTTTTAAATTATTAAAAAAACCTAACTTTTGTTAAATAATTAAAATATTTGAAAACTGAAATAACTAGAGGGATATACAGTTTGTTGCGAACCCTAGTATGACATGTCTATTTAATTGATTTTTGTTTGAAACTTTTTTTTTGAACTAATTTTTGTTTGAAACTTATTTAAATTGATATTGACAGAATTGTATTTGAAACAAAATTTAATATATTTGCTAACAACGAAATGGATTTTTTCTTAGTGGATCCCATACCAATAGATGCGGTTTTTTCAACTTATATCAACAAATATCGTGTACGTTTCTTAAGATATGTCGTGGATATAGAGATATATAGGAATTGAGAAGCATCAAAATAATACCAAATGTTAAACTTGTACATTTACACTACTTCATAACTTTTCATATAATGTGAATTTAATTAATCAAAACCCCGAATCATGTTATGTTGCGTTATTTACGCATATAAACTTTCATACAATTTAAATATTAATAGACATGTAATTAAATAATAAAGATCTATTTATATTTAAATAACATATTATATGTTAAAATAAGGCTGTACGATCAAGTAGTAATTAATATTTTACTTACATAAATTTTTGTAAACTTAATCCACTCTATAAAAACATTTAATTCAACGGTTTGAATTGATTAAACTTACATTATATAAAAAATTATGAAGTGGTGTAAATGTATAAGGTTAACACCTGGTGTCCTTAGTTTAAAAAAAAAAAATACTTGGTGTCCTTTGATATTTCCTATAACAATTAGGAAATAATTGAATCATTCACAAATTAAGAGAAATAAAATTCATATACCGTCATTTGGATGACCATCCAGCTATTTTACAACTAATAATGAATCAGATTCAGACCCCCCATGGTTTTCGTACTATGTATGAGCCTTCCTTATTGGTAAGGGAAGAAAAAGGAAGTTATGGTAAGAGAAGATAACCCTCACAAATTTTGTTAATAAATTATATGTTTAATGCCACTTAGTTTTGGGTATATATAGGTGATTTTATTTATTTCACTTTTTCAAACAAATTATGTTTCTTTACTCTTAAAATAAAGGAAAGTTAATCCTATTTTTGACCTACAATCTTCTATTTAACTAATTAAAGTTATTAGAATTTTGAGTATAAAAAGAGAATTTGGAAATTTTAGATATAAATAATTGAGAAAATGATTGGAAGACCGTAATCATGTATCAATTATATTAAAAAGACTAGAACTTTATTAAATCTAAATTTAATTTGGGAAGTTCTAAAAAAAAAATTAAATTGGGAAGTTAAATTAATAGCACCTTGTGATCATAGAGATCAGATTATTAAACCTTTGAGCCAATAAAAATATTACATTCTAATAGGGATCAGGAAACAGCTAAGTTGTAGCTTTTAATAAATAGGTCCTATTTTTTCTTGAGGTACCTACTTCATTAGATGGTACCTACTTCGAATGCTGAGTATTATGCGGTTGAGGTTTGGAATTTAGATTCTCTCATCTGAAATTTCTCTCATGCATATGAGAGTTTTGTGTCAATCTCTTTATATATATATATATATGCATTAAATAGATATAGTAAGACCCTTTAAATGTTTAGTAAGAGAGAAATAGACATAAAACTTTCACATAATAACACATAAAAAAAATTTCACATGACATAATCTAAATTGTAAGTTTTGTGAGTTGAAGCATGTTAAACGAGGGTGTAATTCTGCTATAGAATTTATGTCTAAATTAGCTTTAATGTTGGGGTTGGATGTTATTTTGTTAAACGATTTGTATTCATGTATGGAAAATTTATAAAAATAAGGGAGGTGACGTGGATGTTTTTCCATAGGCAACATGATTAATTATCGATGAGGATTTATTGTGGATGTTTCAAATTGAATAGAAACTATTCTCACTTAAAATATTATAGTGGATTACTTTGGAATTTATTTTTAGTTTTTACGTGAACTAATTTAGATTATATTCCTCTGAAAGTGACTGAATCTACGTTTTTTAGTCTGAAAACATTACATACATCGTTATCAATTCATTTTCCAAACTTAATTATCATATTTTGGTCTATATTTTAATATTATACACGAACCAGCTATATATGACCACCACTTTTCTACATTTTTAAACGTTTGATTATATTTTTTTTTAAATTTTACTCTTAAATTTACGTAAATTTATTAATATTAAATACCGCATAATGTAAGATAAAAATTAAATATAAATCATTTAGAATGAAAAGATCATAAATTCAAACGAGCACTATTATAAAGATATCATAAACTAATATTAGGTGACAAGGCAATGAAGCAAATATAAAATTTCAGTAATGTTGATAATCCAAATGAATGGAAAGAGATGGTCCCACATCATCCGACGGAAGCCAACGTGCCACGTGGTATCTCCTGAGGCACGCAAGTGTGGGGCCCTTTGACCGAGCGAACAAGGTGAAGTGGACCAACGCGGAGGAAGTGGGACCGGCGGCAACTCATCAGACAAAGAAATGGGGCCCACTCGACGTACGTGCGCGTCTCGTACACGTCCTTTTCCTAACTCACAGTCACAACAAGTGCTACTCAGAGTGAGACACACCTCTTCTCTTTTGGCTTTTTTCTATTTGCCACTATTTTCTACTATGCGTTTATAATATCACGAGTCATCATTAATCATTAATAGTGAATATTTAGAAAGAGATAAAAAGAAAAGAGAGAGAAATAATGAATGTAATAAGTAATGTGATAAGAAGTTAAAAATAGAGAGAAAAATAAGGTGTTTGTAGGTGTCTACACTGTTTATATGTTTATGAATTTTTATTGTAATTTTACTTCAATTTATTACATTGTTTTAAATTTTTAGGAGAAGAATTAAGGAAAGGAACTTATATAAAATAATTATATTCTTAAGATCCACGCAAAATAACTTGGCGAGAAGCTGAGAATACAGGAAACTTATCATTTAGCATAGTGTATTTGTATTGATAATTAACATGTTTATTTTTGTAACCGTGACTCCTAAGCATGATCAAATATATTTTCACTGCATATTTAATATATTTATAATAAAAAAGTTAATCAAAAGTTTATTGAAATAGATATGTTTTTTTTAATTGTTCTCAAAATTTCGAGTCAGATAAGACCACTATGAATGTTAAACTCCCCTACAAAGGATTTAACGCGATTACATCCACTATCATTTTGGTTAGCGCAAAAGGCTCCCAACTAAATGAATATCAAGCTGGTCGACCAAGATAATCATAATAAATTCTCAACTCGTCTAGCCAACTAACAAAACAATGTAGCTGTTAAAGTTAATGAATCAAGACTTGAGAAGTAAAACTAACATCTCAAAAGCTACATGTACAATAATCAGACAAATGTTAAAAACCTTCATTATTACTAATATCAAACTCTATAAATACATGTTTAATTTGATTGATCTATACTTTAAGTACTATTCATTCCCTCACATATTGCTCTTCTAGATTTTAAGACTCCCCCTCTCTCTCTAACTTGAACGTCCAAGTATCTTTTGTAGGTATGTCCCTGCTATGGATTTTTACCACTTCACTGTACTCTCGGTGTCATTCACCAGCAAGCATCACTACGTCTCGAGGATAGGTACAGTACTGCTCATTTTTCTGGAAGAACATTTGACGACATTTGTGAGAAAATTCTATAAATCAATTCCCGTCACAGAGAACCAAGAAGTTCACAACCTAAGAATGTCAGTATGAGAACCAAGGCAAGAATCATGTCATCAAGAAGAGATTGGAACACATATTCCAATACTTTATCAATTTGTCAAACTCATAAAAAACGCTCGGAGGATTTGGATAAATTTGTCAATACATCCCATACACATCGGGAAGAGATTATCAATGTCACCACGTTGAAAAATATGTTTTCCACGAGCGAAACAAGAACAATAAGAAACGAGATGAAGCTAAATGCATCTATGCTAGAACCGCAACTTTCTATGAAGAAGTGTTTAGTCAAACAGTTAGAATTTTGGCTAAGATACATAATCCATCTTTTGACGAGATCATGTCGGTAAACATTTCAAAAGGATTAAAGAAGCTAGTGAGAATAGAGTCGTACTTTTAAGAAACCGATCCAACAAAATACTTGGATATTTTCCTCTAATTCATGTCATTGTTGGGGTCTTCGAATATTGCATTAGCATGTCAAAATTTTCATCTAACTTTGAGGAAAACAAATCTACAATGGTTCCAACATCAAAGACGAAGTGCCTGCACTACTGGAAATGACGAATGGTGGTTCTTGACGGTCGAGGTTGCTTTGCGGAGGTAGTACCGATGAACATGGACAAGGTTCAACAGGAAGTTGAACAAAAGTAAGAGTTCTTGACTCAGAGTTAAGTTTTCAAGATGTGAGAGCAAAGGAGAGGGTCCCAGGACCTTAGTTTTTATTTTATTTTATCAAAAGCGGGGTTTCTATTTTGCAATCCAACTATTAATTACAGGCAACAAACCGCTACTAACAAACGCCCTAATAATGTAAATCGCCTCTATGTTTCTTCTAACCGCCGCAGTCTAACATGCGGGAGTTGCAACTTTTCTTGTAGGGTTGAGTCCCTCCAAATTCTCTATCACATTGGTAAAGTAACACACAACTTGCTTAATTGATTCACATCAAAAGGGATTCCATTTGGGTATATAGAAGTTATCCCCTTTTGGTGTCGTTGTTGACATTATAGGATATGGATAGGCCACTAGGCACGTCATAGGGTTTGAGTCACAATTTGAGGGTTAAATCCTCAAGGCAACTCTTAAATAGGATTTCTAGGATTCGAACTATGGTTTGAGTCAAAAAAATTTTATACTGGTTTGAGTCACATTGATTTTGTGAAATTTATCTTATGTGTTATTATGTGAGAATTTGTATCTATCTCTCTTCATATATATGCATTAAATAGATATAGTGAGACCCTTTAAATGTTTAGGAAGAGAAATAAATACAAAATTCTCACATGATAACATTTGAGAGAAATTTCACATAACAAACAAGATCCAAATCCTTTTGATTTTAAGTTTTTGATATATCATTATCATGTGCAACACTCTCTAGTGTTTAAACACTTACTAATCCAGTTTCAAAAGAAGAAAAAAAAACACTTTCTAATCTGCTACTTCAAATTTATGACTTCCCAAATATCGGACGAAACTGTCGCTGTTATTAGAATTTGTCCTAACTTTAGTTTTTAGACGAATATTCTTTTTAATCTAGAAAACTACATCTACCCATTTACTTTATTATTTCAAAGGAGAGGTTATGCGGTCTCCGTATATAAATTAAAGTATGATATCAAGTATGTGTAATTTTTTAACTGAAAAAGAATGTCATGGTGTCAACAAATTGCATAAAAAAAAAAACAGGTATAGTTTTCTAAATAAAAGGATGTTTAGCTCAGCAAGCACTAACTTGTAATGATATATCCACCAATACATCAACTTATTTTACATCAATTTATTTTGAGCTTGAAGTCGCGTACAAAATCTTTTTTTTAGTCTATTACGGTGTTAAACGGGACCATAATGTATATTTGTAATAATTTTTTGAATTATAAGTAGACTAATTTGAGCATTTAACAAATGTTTAATCATAACATTCATATTTTATGTACATTCTATAATTTTTTTTATTATAAAGGTGTGCTACACTACTAAAAAAATTAATTTAGTGACGGAAACTTTTGAAGAATATCTATGCTGTAGCTAGTGCTGACAAATTTAGTAATGGATATAATGAAAATCATAAAAATATATTTTCATGGTATTTTTACCAACGGAACTAGTGATAGAATGTTTTATCACAAAAGGTTCCATAACAAATTCTGTAAAAAATTCTTCAATTTTGTATTTTGTTACCGATTTTACAATGAAACTATCCCTTGCCAAACAATTTCATCACTAAATTCGTAATAAAAATATGAAGTGAGACTTTGCGACCAAAATTGTGATAGAATATTTGTTACTAATATAATTTTATCCTTCTTTATTTTATTCAAATACAACGCGCTCACTCAACCAACCCGCGCTTGTTCCAAACCTCGAAATTCACTTCCCTCTCTCCCTCATGATCTCTCTATATCTCTTTCTCTTTTTGTATCAGGATCGAAATCGCTTCTATAAGGGTTTGAAGTCCCTCTCTCGATCTCTCTCCATCATCTAGCACTGATTTGATCTAGAAACTTGTGTTACTGTTCTTGAAGAGGTAATTCCACCATCAAGGTGAGAATAGTGAGATGAAAGTGGTTCAAGTTTTGCGACTATCTCAGGTCACGAAACTCTGTTCCACGAACTCTCCCTTTGCACCTAATGCAGATTACTATTGATTTGCTCAATTGCTTTCTTCAATTTTATTTTAGAGTTCACTTATCAATTGCGAAGAAGAAGAAAGAGGAAGGATGTGTCACAGGGTGAGGAGAAGAAGGTGCACAACATGATGGACGTGGCTCATAAGTCATAACCCATTTACCTTGTGAAGAGGCCGATGATTTGTTAAAGTTGAGCATTAGATGGCCATTTGAAATTTTTTTGTTGGTTTACTTTCTAATTTTACCGTTACTTAAATGAGTTCAATTGCTATTTTAAACAATACACAAAACATTGCTACTCAAAAACAAAAGTTGAAAATTTGTGATGGAACATTCCATAAAAAATTTATGACAGAGAGGCTAATTTGTAAAGGAAAGTCATCCGTAACTAAATAGTCACCCTATCCACTCATTTGTGACGGATCATAACATCACTATTTATTAATGAAATACATTCGTTATTAATTAGGGTGACTTATAGGGTGCACTTGCACCCTAAGTGGTGCACCGTGCACCACTCTAAATGACTTGCATTTTTACCTTTTAAAAAAAAAGGATAAAAATAATTATAAAAAGAAGATTAACAGAGAGAAATGAGTTTATAGTAATTAACAAATTATAATTATAATAAATTATAAAAATAAAATAACCTGTGGAACCGGTTACCGGTTACTGAACACTTGGCGCGATCTTATTAGCCAAAAACTGGTGGTGCACGGTGCACTACTTAATTGGTAGTTCACCTTAGACAACACCACTAATTAGTGACAAATATGTTTCTAGACACATTTCTAGGTTTCTATGAAAAATTTGTAACATAATTTTATTGTTAGCAACGAATAATATATTTCACCAGTAATTTGTTAGAAACTATAAATTTCGTCACAATTAATTAGCAATGAGACATTTTGTTATGGTTCATATTATGTAATAAATTCCGTCACTAATTCTGTTTTTAAATATCATCAACTTTTTCTTTTGCCAATATTAAATCATTCTTGTTCGAAGCGAGTAAGATTACTAAGAGCGGAAAATCCTCCCTGTAAGTATTTATTTAACGTAACTGCATTCATATGGTGTCTAATCTAAAACTTCTTAAGCTAGAACAACCTCGTATCACTTGATCTATTGATCCTGTATTTGTTGTATATTTTTTTATAAAACAAAAAAAAGGAAAATCACCAACATATATCATTGAGCATTGACAGGGTAGAGCTTTTCTAAATATACATACTTTAATTTATATATCCACGATAAATTTACTATTACAAGTAGTATGCACAAGCTTCCAATAATGCTTCTATGCTAGCATTTTTCTTCACGTTCGGAACTTGTAGCATATATTACATTTCATCAAGTTGCTAAGCCTCTTTCTCATGTTCACGCCCCCTTGCATGGTTGGAATTATTCTTCTCAAATATTTAGTCACATGCATGCCGTGAGACAATATCTGCAAGTGCATAGAACTCAATGGTCATGTTCCCTTTTCCTTTCTTTTTTCCCATCGAATGTAATTGGTTCTGAAAATGATCCAACAACGGGCGACGACATCTGTAATTTATAGCAATTTCTAACCAATATAAAATGATTGGGTTTTTTAAAATAAAACTCTGCAATTTGTGGTTGATATCACAAATTGTAGGTGTTGTCGGGTGTCACCAAAAGCGATCTCCACAAATTCGACCCAATTGGTTATGTTCCACTAAGCTAAAACATTGAAGTGCCACCAAAGGATTGAGGAAAGGTTTTATTGACAAGAAAGTCATGATTTCCAATTTATTGTACAAGTATGATGCTAACTTTTCACTTGTACAAATCGAACACAATGATTCAGCAGTCTTAATGTTCACAAGTTAAAACATGTGATGGTAGTCCTTTGACCCTGTCTCTTCTCTTGTAGGGTAAGCATCTTATATTCCTTTATTGAGATGAGCCCCTTTTTCTCCAATGAAAACAAAGAAGAAAAACTATAAAAAAAATGTCTTCATGAACCTAAAAAATGTCACTCATAGGTTCAAAGTTCACCGATAAATTTTAGGTTGATAGAAAGATATGCTCACTTTTTTCCTAGCTTCCCCCGTAACATAATCTTGAAGCTATATATAAAGGAAATTCTTATTCAGCTGCAATTGTTTGAGCAAGTTGGAGATCTATTAGATCTAATTTGAAGTATGTGATTTCGTCAATTAATTCCAAGTCCATAATTTGGCAAACAATGTTTATGGGTAGATTCAGTGATTGTGAAACACAATATACAATTGATACAAGTGTTTAGTGACTATTTTTGATGATCGCAAAACGTGAAATATAAAAAAAAAAGTTTTTGGTCACACCGTTATAAAATTCGCATGAATCTTTCAAACACACATGCACTAAAAATGTACAATTCCTTTCATGCATTGCCCTTCTCTCCATGTCACTCTAGTTGGGGCAAGTATATGCTTCTTTCTATCCATTCATGGTGCCATGAACAATTCTGATTTTAAAACATTCAAACAACACAAAAAAAAAACAGAACCACTCAAACTTTTTATTTATTGGAACGCAATTTCTTTTTGTTCAAGGGAAAGAAGTACATTGGAAAAAAAAAATAAAGTGGGTTTGATTTGGCTCCCCAACAACACGGTTTTGCACCCTTGTAGTGTTTCATGATTCAAACTTCGGAAGCAAAATTTTTTAAAATTTAAAATCTCAGAAACAAAATTTTTCAGGATTTCAATCTCGAAATATAAAAGTGGGGTGTGAATTTTTATTATTGGGGTGCCAAATTAAACCCCTGATAATAAAAGCCAAAGAACTACACAAATTGATTTACAAAATTTAGGAGCATTGGGCTGGTTCCCTTCACAAATATCAGTTTACTCAACTCTTCATGAATTTTTGGACCATTAGTCGAACTGGGCCATAGCCCATAATGGACAATACACAGCAACCCACTATCACAACCAAGCGAGAAAAACTAAATATGTGGAATTGGGCTTTAATACATTTTCTCCAACTAAATTTTCTGGGTTTATTCATAAGTTTCTAGAGTAGGAGAGGAGGGGTAGTAGACTGATAGCCATGCCACATTTTTTGTAACGAACGTTTAATGACAATGACTAAAGTCACCCTATTTTTAAAAGATGAGGATCAAAATGGGCTGTTTTGAAATACAAAGACTAAAACCAAGATTCGTTATATTTACAGGGATTAAAACATATATAAACCTAATATAAAATACATTAAAAATTAAAAAAAATTGATAACACTATATGAAAAACTATTTCATGTATTTTAATGTTTATCATTTTTTTTTAATTTTTTTTTCGTCATCCAATTTACTCAATTTATTTGTAAGAGTTTATTATATGTTGATGAAATGGGTTCACTCATTCTTAAAGCAACACATTTCTCAATTGATTGAAATCATAATTGTTTTTTTGCAATTATTTTCCAGTATTTTCTTAATCTATTTTACTCAATTTATTTGTGAGGATTTATTATAAATTTATTAAATGAGCTTATTTTTAATTTAACACATTTCTCAATGGATTGAAATCATAAATTGGGCTATCATTTATTAAATGTCATACTATTATTGTTGGGCTTCATAAAGCAAAGCCCAAGTTCTAGAAACCCTAATATCTGACATATAAAGTCGGTGTTCAGGTTTCATCCGCCGATCTTTTATCCTACTCACTCCCACTGCTTCAACTTTTCTATTCATCTCCTCTGTAATTTTTCCTGCTCTCCAATTGCACAAACTACAACAACATGCCTCATCTCGAGCAATCTGAGACGCTGTGAATGAGATAAGCACGATCGGGGCCGTGAAAATGATACAAAAGGTATGGATGGTCATTCATTATGTGTTGATCTGTGGTGGTTTTCAATTAACTGAAAGAATGAGAGAGCTTTTTCATAGTACAACTCACCCTATTCGAGTCGGATTTCTTCCAAATCGGTCGTCTTGCGCTGGTTCGAACTGATTCTCTTGAAATTGGTATATGAAGAGTTTTAATTGTACTAATCAAAAGAGAAATAATTATTACTTGAATGTCCTTTTAGGATTTTTTTCCAATTCGTCTCTCCCATTAGCTACATTAGTTGCAATTTTTCTGAATTACTCGTATTTTAAACTCTTACCTTTATATTACATTTTAATCTTGCATAATTATTGCTTATATTTAGGGTTTTTTAAAACCATATTTAGGGTATTTGGAGTAATCTTAATTTTTTTGTCATTTATGTCATACTGTTTGTCCAATTTACGGCTAAAGAGTTGTGAAAAGTTTGATCCTAATGAATATTTTTTTTTGCAAATATCATTACCGCAAGTTGGATTTGTTCCATTTTCCCTATTTTTTTTCAAGGCACGTCAATTTACTATTTACTTTACAAGTAGAGTGAATTTTCTTTGTTCACAAACTACAACTCATTGGTGGTAAAATTGCAAATGTTTGTAGGTGTTGTGTGTGGGTCCCATCAAGAAATGTGAGTAAGCTTCACATTAGATATAGAGATTTGGACCAACAAGGTACAATACAGTTGTTAAATAGCTGAGCTCCTTAAGCATTTAGCTGATAGTTTGATCCATATATAATGTGTATGGAGAATGATTTCTTGGGAGAGATCTACCCACTTAATATGATCTCAGAGCCCTGAGAAGATTAGTCTCATGATTGTCAATTGATACTTGGTAAAAAAACAATATAGGGATCAGGTCTATGAAGGAACCACCAATAGCTAGAGCATGAGTTTCTCTTTAGGGTTTCATTAGCAATTTTTTATTCAAATTATACAATCCTTACTCTCATATGCCTAAAAATATCCATGGCTTCTCTATTTCTCTCTTGTTGATGTGTGGTAAGAACCCTAGAATTAATGTTGTGTTTTGGTTCTTTCGGGTTTAGATTTGAGATAGCAAATGGTGCTATAGTGGGCCTATGTGCAATTAAAAGTAAAAACTCTGCATTGCTCTCAATTTTAAGCTATTTTTTCGTCACCATCAAGTTCTCTTGCTTCTTCTTGTAAATCCTTGTCATCATCACCTATGTGAGGGAAATTTGTAGATGGAAAATAAAATTAAAAATACACAACAAAATCTAAAAAATTCAAGGAAATGGGCCATGGAAGTTAACGAGTGGAGAAACATCTCAAGGTCTATCTTTTTTCCTATTATTTTTATCTACATTTGTTACTTTTATTCATATATTTTTAACGATGCAATTATAATGAATTTTATGAGAAATATAAATGGTTTATATTCTACTGAAGGAACAAGGTCCGACAAAGATTTCTATGACTCACAATGCGAAATGCCAATTTAGCACTCTGAGTTCTCATGGACCAGCAATTGGGCTTTTGACAGGGCTTTTTACTCAGGTTGATGCAGTTTGGAGAATGTTTTATTGGAACCTCAGGTCAGAAAAGGAATATAGTGAGTTTATCTTATTTTTTTGTTATGCATCTGGAAAGTGTTATCCTTATTCTAGTTTATACTAATAGAAATTTTATAGCTTTATTTTAGGATTCATGTTTTCATATTTCACTTTTACATACAAATTATGCTTAAACCTACACATATATTTAATATGAAAATGTATTTTAGTCAGCCTAATACTTAAATTCATTATTCAATACTTTATAAATTGTAAATTTTAACAAGATCAAATAGTCATTGAAAGCTTATAACTCAAACATTTGTTTCAAAAAGTAAATAAAACTATTTTTTCTTTATATTGAGTTTCTAAGTATTAAGGTTTATATTTTATTACATGTGGTTGTAACATACTACGATGCTGAGTGAAATCAACATTTTATTTCTTATTCATCTTTTAAATTATCTAGATATCATAATGGACAATGAATGCGGCTAAAATTTCCTTTGACATAACTAGACTAAGGTTCAAAGTTCACCGATAAAATCGTAGATTGATGGAAAGATATGCTCACTTTTTTCCTAGCTTCCCCCGTAACCATAATCTTGAAGCTATATATAAATGAAATTCTTATTCAATTGCAATTGTTAGAGCAAGTTGGAGATCTATTAGATCTAATTTGAAGTATGTGATTTCGTCAATTAATTCTAAGTCCATAATTTGGCAAACAATGTTTATGGGTAGATTCAGTGATTGTGAAACACAACATACAATTGATACAATTGTTTAGTGGCAGTTTTTGACAATCGCAAAATGTGAAATATAAAAAAAAAGTTTATGGTCACACCGTTATAAAAATCGCATGAATCTTTCAAACACACATGCACTAAAAATGTATAATTCCTTTCATGCATTGCCCTTCTCTCCATGTCACTCTAATTGGGGCAAGTATATGCTTCTTTCTATCCATTCATGGTGCCATGAAAATTCTGATTTTAAAACATTCAAACAACACAAAAAAAAACAGAACCACTCAAACTTTTTTTTTTATTGGAACGCAATTTCTTTTTATTCAAGGGAAAAAAGTACATTGGAAAAAAAAATAAAGTGGGTTTGATTTGGCTCCCCAACAACACAGTTTTGCACCCATGTAGTGTTTCATGATTCAAATTTCGGAAGCAAAATTTTTTAAAATTTAAAATCTCAGAAACAAAATTTTTCAGGATTTCAATCTCGAAATATAAAAGTGGGGTGTGAATTCTTATTATTGGGTTGCCAAATTAAACCCCTGATAATAAAAGCCAAAGAATTACACAAATTGATTTACAAAATTTAGGAGCATTGGGCTTGTTCCCTTCACAAATATCAGTTTACTCAACTCTTCATGCATTTTTGGACCATTAGTCGAACTGGGCCATAGCCCATAATGTACAATACACAGCAACCCACTATCACAACCAAATATGTGGAATTGGGCTTTAATACATTTTGTACAGTCCTATACCCATTCGGTCAGAAAAGATGAAAAATACCACCATTAACAAAATTTTGTTTTATGAGTTTATTCATCGATGCTCCAACTAAATTTTCTGGGTTTATTCATGAGTTTCTAGAGTAGGAGAAGAGGGGTAGTAGTGGTTGAGGGAGAGGGTGTGGTGATTCCGTGATTGTACCGTGGGGACCAAAACTACAATAATAGACCAAACGTTATTTAATTAATTGTTTTTTCAATTAAAAAATTGTTTAAAAATGTTATGTCATCATTTTTCTTTAGAAATTGAATGGAAATGAGATGAAAATATGAAACTGTAAATGGAGATATAAATGAGAGACCAAAACTGAGATTTTTTTGTTTGGAACCATTTTCACACAATTGGTATAAGTTGGAACTAAAAGTGTAATTTAAGCCCTTTTTATTAGGGCCATGTAAGATTAAATTTTCATGTAAGGTGTCTTGCCATTAAAAACGATGGTGTGTCAAATGTTGGGGTAGAGCTCTGATAGGCATACCACATTTTTTGTAACGGGCGTTAATGACAATGACTAAAGTCACCCTATTTCTAAAAGATGAGGATCAAAATGGGTCGTTTTGAAATACAGAGACTAAAACCAAAACTCGTTATATTTACAGGGATTAAAACATATATAAGCCTAATATAAAATACATTAAAAATTTAAAAAAAAATTTTGATAACACTATATGAAAAACTATTTCATGTATTTTAATGTTTATCATTTTTTTTTAATTTTTTTTCGTAATCCAATTTACTCAATTTATTTGTAAGAGTTTATTATATGTTGATGAAATGGGTTCACTCATTCTTAAAGCAACACATTTCTCAATTGATTGAAATCATAATTGTTTTTTTGCAATTATTTTCCAGTATTTTCTTAATCTATTTTACTCAATTTATTTTTGAGGATTTATTATAAATTTATTAAATGAGCTTATTTTTAATTTAACACATTTCTCAATGGATTGAAATCATAAATTGGGTTATCATTTATAAAATGTCATACTATTATTGTTGGGCTTCATAAAGCAAAGCCCAAGTTCTAGAAACCCTAATATCTTACATATAAAGTCGGTGTTCAGGTTTCATCCGCCGATCTTTTATCCTACTCACTCCCACTGCTTCAACTTTTCTATTCGTCTCCTCTGTAATTTTTCCTGCTCTCCAATTGCACAAATTACAACAACATGCCTCATCTCGAGCAATCTGAGACGCTGTGAGTGAGATAAGCACGATCGGGGCCGTGAAAACGATACAAAAGGTATGGATGGTCATTCATTATGTGTTGATCTGTGGTGGTTTTCGATTAACTGAAAGAATGAGAGATCTTTTTCATAGTACAACTCACCTTATTCGAGTCGGATTTCTTCCAAATCGGTCGTCTTGTGCTGGTTCGAACTGATTCTCTTGAAATTGGTATATGAAGAGTTTTAATTGTACTAATCAAAAGAGAAATAATTATTACTTAAATGTTCTTTTAGGATTTTTCCCCAATTCGTCTCTCTTATTGGCTACATTAGTTGCAATTTTTCTGAATTACTCGTATTTTAAACTCGTACCTTTATATTACATTTTAATCTTGCATAATTATTGCTTATATTTAGGGTTTTTTAAAACGACATTTAGGGTATTTGGAGTAATCTTAATTTTTTTGTCATTTATGTTATACTGTTTGTCGGTGTTCAGGTTTCATCTGCCGATCTTTTATCCTACTCACTCCCACTGCTTCAACTTTTCTATTCGTCTCCTCTGTAATTTTTCCTGCTCTCCAATTGCACAAATTACAACAACATGCCTCATCTCGAGCAATCTGAGACGCTATGAGTGAGATAAGCACGATCGAGGCCGTGAAAATGATACAAAAGGTATGGATGGTCATTCATTATGTGTTGATCTGTGGTGGTTTTCGATTAACTGAAAGAATGAGAGAGCTTTTTCATAGTACAACTCACCCTATTCGAGTCGGATTTCTTCCAAATCGGTCGTCTTGTGCTGGTTCGAACTGATTCTCTTGAAATTGGTATATGAAGAGTTTTAATTGTACTAATCAAAAGAGAAATAATTATTACTTGAATGTTCTTTTAGGATTTTTCCCCAATTCGTCTCTCCTATTGGCTACATTAGTTGCAATTTTTCTAAATTACACGTATTTTAAACTCTTACCTTTATATTACATTTTAATCTTGCATAATTATTGCTTATATTTAGGGTTTTTTAAAACGACATTTAGGGTATTTGGAGTAATCTTAATTTTTTTGTCATTTATGTTATACTGTTTGTCCAATTTACGGCTAAAGGGTTGTGAAAAGTTTGATCCTAATGAATATTTTTTTGCAAATATCATTATCGCAAGTTGGATTTGTTCCATTTTCCCTATTTTTTTTCAAGGCACGTCAATTTACTATTTACTTTACAAGTAGAGTGAATTTTCGTTGTTCACAAACTACAACTCATTGGTGGTAAAATTGCAAATGTTTGCAGGTGTTGTGTGTGGGTCCCATCAAGAAATGTGAGTAAGCTTCACATTAGATATAGAGATCTGGACCAACAAGGTACAATACAGTTGCTAGATAGCTGAGCTCCTTAAGCATTTAGCTGATGGTTCGATCCATATATAATGTGTATGGAGAATGATTTCTTAGGAGAGATCTACCCACTTAATATGATCTCAGAGCCCTGAGAAGATTAGTCTCATGAATGTCAATTGATACTTGGTAAAAAAATAATATAGGGATCAGGTCTATGAAGGAACCACCAATAGCTAGAGCATGAGTTTCTCTTTAGGGTTTCATTAGCAATTTTTTATTCAAATTATACAATCCTTACTCTCATATGCCTAACAATCTTCATGGCTTCTCTATTTCTCTCTTGTTGATGTGTGGTAAGAACCCTAGAATTAATGTTGTGTTTTGGTTCTTTCAGGTTTAGATTTGAGATAGCAAATGGTGCTATAGTGGGCCTATGTGCAATTAAAAGTAAAAACTCTGCATTGCTCTCAATTTTAAGCTATTTTTCATCACCATCAAGTTCTCTTGCTTCTTCTTGTAAATCCTTGTCATCATCACCTATGTGAGGGAAATTTGTAGATGGAAAATAAAATTAAAAATACACAACAAAATCTAAAAAATTCAAGGAAATGGGCCATGGAAGTTAACGAGTGGAGAAGCATCTCAAGGTCTATCTTTTTTTCCTATTATTTTTATCTACATTTGTTACTTTTATTCATATATTTTTAATGATACAATTATAATGAATTTTATGAGAAATATAAATGGTTTATATTCTACTGAAGGAACAAGGTCCGACAAAGATTTCTATGACTCACAATGCGAAATGCCAATTTAGCACTCTGAGTTCTCATGGACCAGCAATTGGGCTTTTGACAGGGCTTTATACTCAGGTTGATGCAGTTTGGAGAATGGTTTGTTGGAACCTCAGGTCAGAAAAGGAATATAGTGAGTTTATCTTCATTTTTTGTTATGCATCTTGAAAGTGTTATCCTTATTCTAGTTTATACTAATAGAAATTTTATAGCTTTATTTTAGGATTCATGTTTTCATATTTCATTTTTATATACAAATTATGCTTAAACCTACACATATATTTAATATGAAAATGTATTTTAGTCAGCCTAATACTTAAATTCATTATTCAATACATTATAAATTGTAAATTCTAACAAGATCAAATAGTCATTGAAAGCTTATAACTCAAACATTTGTTTCAAAAAGTAAATAAAACTATTTTTTCTTTATATTGAGTTTCTAAGTATTAAGGTTTATATTTTATTACATGTGGTTGTAACATACTACGGTGCTGAGTGAAATCAACATTTTATTTCTTATTCATCTTTTAAATCATCTAGATATCCTAATGGACAATGAATGCGGCTAAGATTTGCTTTGAGATACCAAATTGCACTTTGATCATGATTTGTCTTTTGAATGATGAATGCTAGAGAAATATTTCCAAAATATATGACATATATTATGATCTTAATAAAATGTGTAGAAGATGATTGAAGTGGATCAATGAGGGAAGATTTCTAAAGTTTGTGATAATAATGTTAGCCTATAGGTATTATAGGATTTAAAAAGAAAAATGTAGGAACTTGAAAAGAAAAATAGGTGACTTAGTTCTCGAACTTTAATTGTACTAACTATTGAGTTAGAAATTGTATTGGATGAACATGCACTAAACCAATTCAATTTCTCACCCTCTTTAATGTAGTAATTTCCTTAAAGACCCTCTGGTTTATTGTTTACCGGGTTTTCAAAAACCCGGTAGTATTAGTTGCCATTGCTTGAGGAATGAGAAGACCAAGACTTCTTGTGACCAAATTTCGAGTTTCTGGTATTCACACATTGTCTCTGATCAAGACATTTCACTGCCTTCTTCCTTCCCCATTTAATTGGTGTCATATATCTATCATCATGCAGAGCTTCGTGGGTCGCGATGCAAAGATTGTTTTGGAACTTCCAAATGCAGTAGATGAAGCAGGAAGAGACTTTGACCTTGGTAAACTTCCAATAAATCCATCCTTCCAACCATTTCTTCTACAGGTTTACCATTGCTAGCAAGTTCATCATGGAAACTTTTCCCAAAAGAGATGTTGTCAACATTAGCGGCTTTTATTTTCTTATCAGGGACAACAAGCATTTCATCCAGCATGCTCCTTTTGCAGATGGGTTGCCTTTGTTGAGACTTGAGGGGAATTTTCTACCTCTCTCATAATCTCTTATTTGCCTCTCTACCGGGTTTTAAATCATAAACAAACACGTGCGGGTTTTAAATCTCGGAATGCTAAGAAAACGCTACATTAAAAGTACACTATAAGGTTTTAAAACCTGGCAGGTAAAAAAAGCAATACCAATTTTAAAACCACAGTACGTAAAAAATGTACTATTTGGTTCTAGAAAACCCGATATATTGAAAAACACAATATTGGGTTTTTAAAACCCAATATCTTAACAAAAACACACATATGCACACTACCGGGTTTAAATCCTGGCATGTTAAAATAATACTACCGGGTTTTTGAAAACCCGGTAAACAATAAACCGGAGGACCTTTAAAGAAATTACTACATTAAAGAGGGTGAGAAATTGAGTGATGGGGTGGAAAATTGAACTCTCATTACCAAATAACTCGAATCTTATCTTATTTGGACCTTTCCATATTCCTAGTATGAGCCTTGACTTTGGGCCTCAAATACTCAAATCTTAACACTTTCTTTTGAAGAAGTCAAGCTCTTGACTGAAAAAAAAAATAAAACGAACTAAGGAGTATATCAAGAATATAGGCATTATGCTATTTGCATGTAGCTTAGAAAGCGAAGAATTTTTTTCAGCATTACTTAGTACACTACACTTGATATGATTTACTTCTTCTATGGTTTTATTAACTAACTATATATCCCTGTGTTCAATGTTTTATTTTACCTTAACCCATTAAAGCATTATTGTCATTGATTGGTTAAGTTATTTGAGCTAAATACATTTCGTAGAAAAAATTGCATATAGTATTAAACTATTAATTATATGCATGCTATAACTGAGGATTTCATGCTACTAAATTTGATATGGGTTAATGTGCTCTTCAACATAGTCCTATACGTGTGGAAGATATTATTCTCCAACCATTGATCAGTGTATCCATTCATCTCGCAATCTCATTCAATCTTTATCAGTTGGACATTACAATATTTATGAAGAACCAAAAGGTAAGGTGCTAATTTTTTGTTAAAATACCTTTATTGTCTTTCTTCTTCTAAATTGTGCGAACAATGTTGTTGATCCATGATTGAAATAGTACTGAAATTCAATACCTGAGAAATTGAATAGGTGAATTTTGGGTAGACAAATTTGATGGTGTTGGTATATTTATAGGTTTAACAACCCAAAGTAGAGAACACTGGTTACAACTCTCAGTGTTTAGTCCACCTTGTTCTCTTTAAATGATTTATGTAGAACCTTGAAATATCATAATCGAGTTAGGAGATTGATACAAAATGGAAGAAGAGAATAAAAATTACTATTATTGAAGATTTTGAAGATTGTATTGGAGCTCATGTGGAGAAAGACATGGGTAAGAAAGTATATACTAGTCTTTCTTCCCCTTGTCGAGAAGGAAGTTGAGCCTATAGGAAAGGATGCAAAAGAAGGAATTAACTGCATATGAAGTGGGTGGATCAACAACTCTAATTATCATGATTTAAGGAAAGAATCATAATCTTGTGGAGAATCAGATTTTAAGAAAAGCTACATTGTTTTTTTTTTTATATAGGGAAAAGTGGTATTTGATTCAATTACTAGGTTATGATCACCAGTTCAGGAGAGAAACCCCTTTTTGTAAGGAAACTCATGTTTTATGGCTCTTCACTCCATCCCTTTTACCTATCTTGATTCTCGCTCACCCTAAGTTACATAAAGAGTTGCCTTCAACATGCAGGATAGATCCATCTTACAACACAAGGGTTGTAGTCTGGGCGAGAAGGTGTAGCACAGGCAGATTTAATGTTTCTCATGAGGGCAACGATGTTGGAGACTGAAGCGAAGCTTCTTCTGTAAGTTGTTCGATTGAACTTTTCGCTTTTAGCTATATTTAAAGACTAGGCATAGTATAATTCTCATTTTCAACCTATTCCTGGAAACCTAGTCAAGAAAGTGACTCTAAATCTACTAGAGAAACGTGCAGTCATAGTAGCAATGGCTATTGTCATGAAAGAGGAGCAAAGAGTGTTCGTGGAAGTAGAAATCATCTTAAACATTTTAGATGCAAGTAATCATGATTTGGAAAGGGTCTCACTAGGTAAACCTATGATGGGTTCATCGTGTGATAAGACTGAGATCCGCGATCCACCCAATCAGCTTATATTTGAATACTTTGAGCATGAGTCACCTTATAGTCGTGAGCCATTAGCTAATAAGGCAAGATGGTATCCCTTGATTGACTTGCAAATTGAGATTATGTTGCTTTCTAATCCTAACAAGGTTTTAAAATACTTCTTCTAAGTATAAATTTTTCCTCTGCCATCCAAAAACAAACTGCTGCAGGCTGAGTTTGTATCTATGTGACTCACATTCACACACTTTCCCCCTCATAATGTTAACACTAATTTTCTCCTATCTTTCTTTTTTTTCTAACCCCTAAACCCTAAATCTTAAATCCTAAACCATTATCACATTACTCATCACAGCTCATTTTTCTCTGTTCTATTCATCTCTCTCTAGCAATGATGGATTTGGGGTGTGCCTAGGATTATTTCTGACTATAAAACAAAATAATTTTAACAGTTAAATCACAAATAACATTTGAAAAACGGTAGACTAACTCATTTGGATTCACATCCCAAATGGACCCTTCTATTAAAAATCATACATGCTGCTGCTGATGACAATCCAGATTTCATAAGAGAAGTGTCATGAGTAATAATGACAAAACACTTCTGGATCAACTAGCTAGATGTAGCAAATCCTGTAGGATAACAAATCACAATAAGGAAGAGTATATTGGGAATCAAGATGTCAGCATTGCCTGCACTAGACAATAATTAACAGGTGAAATACAAATTGGTTGGATCTTTTCACCATCATCAGAAGAGTGACATAAAAGAAGCAGAAGCTCCTGGTTAAAGGCTTTTGCATTCTGTAAAAATCAGAAGCAGACCCTTTAAATATGAAATGTGTATAATTTTAAATAACTATTCACCCCTGAATCCCTTACAGAAGCACCCAGCTGTTCTATTTTAGGAAAAACACAATTATCCTGGCGGCTGGCGGTTATGTATTAGCATATGGAAAAATAATGGTTCATTTAAAAATTTAATAGACAACACAAGTATACTGGCCAGAGACTACATAAAAGCTGGTATTGAGAGTCGGGCTGCTTCTTTCAGACAAACCTCTGCTCATCTCAAATATGTATAATGGGACATGAAGAAATTGTAATCAGGATGATTAACCCGCAGTAGCCTAAGCCAGTTCTCAGCTGCTCGCGATAGAGAATTGGCTTTCTGACATTCAGGAACTCCCTCAGGATCCCAGACAGAAATTTTGAACTTGTTATGGGCAAGCCCAAAGATTGGTAATGATATCTTTGACGATCTGTCCCGACCTCTTGAATACTGAATATGAAGCCCATCAGTATTTGAACCTGATACAAAGATCAAACTATTATTGCCAATGCCAGTTTACAAGTATTTTGCATATATGCAAACTAAACAAAGACAAAAGGACATACTTTGTAAAGCTGTTGACAGAGAATGGAAGGTCAAGAAGCAGGCATTTAGGCTCTGTAGTGTTGGACCAGTAGGTATTCTATATATTGGGTACCTACATAATATACACATCAACAAGTAATTTTGAATTAATACTTATCATGTCAATCATCCAATCACAGTAATCTGAAGACTAAGAGGACAAGAAAAACATACCAAGCCAACGAAACCCAACTTGCAGGTGAAAGATCACAGCTCCAGTATGTTTTCAACTCTGGAAATTGACGCGCGAGTTCAGAGATCTGAGTCAAGCAATATGAATACTAGTTAGGATTAGAAAGCAACATAATCTCAACTTGCAAGTCAATCAAGAGATAACATCTTACCTTATCAGATAATGGCTCACGACTATAAGGTGACTCATGCTCAAAGTATTCAAATATCAGCTGACCAGGTGGGTCGCTGATCTCAAACTCATCATTAGATGAACCCATCAAAGGTTTACCTAGTGAGACCCTTTCCAAAGCATGATTGCTTGCATCCAAAAGGTTAGAGTGATTTCTATTTCCATGAACACTCTTTGCTCCTCTTTCATGACAATAGCCACTGCTGCTATCACTGCTTGTCTCTCTAGCAGATTCAGAGTCACTTTCTTGACTGGGTTTCCTGGAATAAAATGGAAATGAGAATGATACTATGCCAAGTCTTTACATATAGCTAAAAGGGAAAAGTGGTAATGAAAAGGGGTAGATCATAGGTATGTTGTTTCAAAGTAAGACCAACACATGAAAGTAAGCAACAAGAAGGCTATGAGCAGCAGAATAGAATACTTTTACTTGTGTCCAAATTTCCACGAATTGATTTCCCATTTCCATATTCCATAAAGGGTATAGTTAATAACTAATTTCAGAGTAAAAACAAGTGAAAATATTATTGGCAGAGTATTTCATAGAGCTGCATAGTATGGTGGAAAGTGGAGCAAAAATGCTAAATTTAACCCAATTTATCTGAAAGACAGCTAGTGTCATAAACTAAGAGTAGAGAGATAAGTAGATTCACTTCAGTAGCTTTAGTACTAAAACAGCAACCTTGAACTAATTTAGTAGCACATAACAGAAATGGTGAGTTTCAGAAGTCACTTTATTATTGTGCTCATATCCCGTTTCTTAAATCACACATCCCTGACATGCAAATATGTTACCAACTTGCCCATCAATCTCCAAAATTGTAGACAAATTGATATGAACATGATGGTCTAGTTAATAAATCATGCATGAAATCCAATACAGGATAGGAAGGTGTGAGTACTTAAGCTAGCTAGTCTTTTGTTTCCTCTCCCGTCCTGATAGCTCAATGAGTAGAAGCCAAGCCAAAATAATTGATATCCATTTTTTTTCAGTATATCCCACCCTCACATAAGCAAATATCAGCTGGTCATTGAAAAATTCTTTTCCCAAAAGGGATTCAAAATCAAAAACCACAAAAGGACATGTACAAAAATCTTCCATCAAGAACGGATATCTCATGTTAGTAATTCAACAATCAAACCATGCAGAAAATAAATAAGTACAATTAAACCCATAAGATACTCATACTATCTTGCCCCTTAGATTAAGTAAAGTATATTTCGTGCATAACGTTGCAAATTTTCATTTCATATTCATTCCATGAGTGAATAAGATAAATAAATAAATTAACCACAAACATAAAAGTACTTAAAGAAACTATTTCGGACTTTTTTTCTCGAAAGCAAAAGAGAAATTTTTTGATAGGGAAAGATATTGAGAACAACTCCACACCTTTGCCATTATAAAAAAACTCAGATTCATATTTTCTAAAACATTAAGAAAGTAAAGCAAAAAAATGATACTTTCACTGCCCACAAGAAAAATAGACACAATTTACAAATATATCAAACCCCGTAGATATATAGTCAAAGAGTTAAACACGACAGAGCTTCCAAGGGAGACTAATTTGTCAATTCTTTGTAAATTTGTAGAGAAAAAAGAGCATTTGTTCAAGGCCCATCGAATTTAGCAGGTTATAGTATCAAGTTTCTTTAGTATAGTATCGACGAATTTTAAAAGACCTTGATGCTGACAGAATCAGAAACAACAGCCATGTGTAAATCAACATAAAATTAAGACTTTAGAGTGCTAAATCTATCTCGTGTAGGTTCAAAACAGCAAAGGCTCTGCTTCAAGCTACTAGCAAGAATATTGATGCAAATACGTGATGATCAATAACATATGTGATCCTTCTTTTAATGTTTTCCCTTGCACAAAAAGCTATGAGTAAAACTGTCCACTTCTCAGTTGGTAATTTGAACCACATATACACGACAGGCAGAATAAGATACATAAGTAGAGGAAAGGCATGCTTAAGCAAGTAGTTATACTATAACAAAATAAAATTATCACATTGAATTGAAGAAAGAACTCAATATTGCAGAAGAATATTCAAACAAAAGTAATTTGCTAAATCATCTGAGAGGTACATTTCGAAATGCCATGTTTCATGGCAACATACTCTCACCTTAACCGGGAGGAAGGTTTTGACGGATCGATATACAGCTGAATGGCAGACAAGGAGACATTGTAATACTGTGTCACCGATTCACTCCCATTCAACACCAGAGGAACACCTGCTCCATATGCGCTCCACTCCTTGAAAGATTCCCACAAATCCCCAAGCACAAAATATGGATGAAGTTCCGCCTCCTTTGCTTTCCACCTCCTCGAGCTTGTCTGTTCATTCACACGCAAAACAATTAACACCTGAATATGCCAAATGTACTTTGAAACAGACTGACAAAACATGTAACCCTAAGTATGTGTTCGTCTTAAAGTTGAATTAAAAGTAAAAGTCTTTTATGTTAACGGAGCATGAGTGTTCCTTTCAGACGGGTATGAAAACATACCCTTAATAGTAAATAGCAAGCAGTCAAGTACATTGAGCTATGTTGTTTTCAACAGCTCAATTTAAGGGACATCCTAAAGCAACAAATAATTTACAAAAGCTCCATGCCATTCATCTATGAATCAAACATTAACCGATTTAAGATAACAAATATTTATTTACTCACTAACAGGGTCCATTGCTGCTACTTATCTGCAAATTGAGTTAATTTACAACCACAACCATGGTGGGCAGTGACTAAAAAAACACACAAATAAATAAAAAATGAGCAAAACAAAATCAAAAGGCGCAATTGAAATGATGGTGGTGATGGAACCTTGGGAGGATACTGGGCGGGAACATGGGGAGTGATGTACTCCAAAAATCGATCCAAATTGGAGATGTCAGATGTGGCCCGAGAAGAAATCGAGCAATCAGAAGAGGAGCCAGGCCTGTTCTCCGATGAAGTTCTCGACAGCGAAGACCTCTTCTGCTGGTGCTGGTGCTGCTCCTCCTGCTTTTCTCTGGGTTTCCGCAACGGTGGCGGGCTGTAGAAACGGTCCTCGCCGACATGGCGATTGCGGTTGCGGCTTCCGCCAGCGATGGCAGAGCCACCAGTGGCCGACATTGACACGGCGGTGGTTTTTGAAAATTAGGAGGGTCAAAACGACGTCGTTGGGTTAGGTTTAAGGCTAGAGTAGAAGAGAAGAGAGAGCGAGGGGGGAAGGAAGAGTGAGAATGTGAAGTGCGAAGGGTTTTATTTGCGCACGCGGAGGTTTTCTTTCTACGTAGATTTAGGATTTTGCTCTCTCTCTCTCTCTCTCTCTCTCTCTCTCTCTCTACTTCAAAGTCTTAAACTACTTAAACTAGAAGATGATAGACCGCACGCTCATGAATAATTGTGTTATGTGAAGTTTTCTTGTTATCTCTTTTTTAAAACCGTTTTAAAAACGATTTTTAAAAACCATTTTTTAAAATCAATTTAAAAAAAAAACTGAAAAAAAAATTGTTAAATGAAATGTTTTCCAATATTTAAAAAGTTGAAATTTTAAAACTAAAAACAGAAACTGAAAATATCTTTTAGCTGTTCTGTTATTTTAGTTTTTAAAACTGAAAACAATAACTGTTTTTAAAAATAGTTTTCAAAAACTGGTTGTGCCGAGCAGATTTTTAAATTTTTTCAGTTTTTAAAAACAAAAAATAGTTTTAAAAATTGTAATCAAACAGGCCCTAAATATATTCGATAGTTATGAGGAAATATATAGATATAAGGTTCACTTGACATTGTCATATTAAAAAAAAAAATCCAAATCCAAAATCTTATTGGACATGATTAATTTTGTGATGATTAATTATGGTATTTCCAACAACATGTGGGGGCTAAATTGACTTCGAACTACCTTTTGATCGAAATTTCCCATAAGAAATTAGATAAAACATCCTATGAGTTGTGTAAAGGTTCTCCACCTAATGTTCTAGTATGAGTTATTTGAAAGTGTGGCGATACTTAGTTAGGATTGAATTGTGAGCTTTTAGGAGAACCAACATAGGTCATAAGACATTGATGCTACTTTTGTTGGCTATACCCAAGATAGTGTTGCATATAAATTCATGTTCCTACAATCCTATATGAAAACTGCATGATAGAATCTTGAGATATTCAGTTGTTCGAACACGACTTTTCGTTAAATAAAACAAATTCGGTTGTTAATTCAAATCTTTCAGATGTCTATGTGTTAATTCAATCCTTAGGACGTTAACAAATAAATAAAAGCCTTTCAGATGTCTGGAAAATTTGAAGTTCTCTTGCTCGAAAGATTTCCTCTCTCATTACTTGATTGCAATTAGTGAGGGGTTTTGAAATAATGGCAATCAATTTGTTCCATATGTTATCTTTTTTATCCTACCATCTAAATTTTGGAATCTTGCATTCACAGGTTACGGGTTGAACATACTAGGGTTTGTTTGGGTGGGTTCAATTTGATAACACATTCCAAATAAATCACAAAAAATAAAAGCAAAATGGAGATGAGATTGAGAAAGAAAGAAAGCTAAAACTAGCAAATTCATAGGAAGATGAATGACAGAAAATTTGATGAAAGAAGAATATTAAACAACCCATTAATACAAATAACCCCAAATCCTAAAATCGTAGGGGAAGGTCCCAACACAGAAAAATCATGGATTGCGGAGATCTTCATCACTATCTTCTTGCATGCTTCACCAGTGCGACGGAGATCAAGCATCCACAATGACACCGAGAGATATCGTCATCACCATCACAGAAGAAAGGAATCTTCGCAATCACATGGAGTAAAAGAGACAATTGTTCATCAAAGGGAGAAGGAACGAGAAGGGGTGGCTTTTGTTCCCTTGTTGGGAAGGGGAGAAGAAGATATTAGGGCGGATGTTGGTTGTTGCGAGGAAGTGGGGGAGAGAAGCGACGTAGAGGCTAGGGTTTCATTGGTGTTGTGAGTGGGGAGAAGAGAAGATATAAGAGGTTAAGGTGGTGCATGTAGTTGGTTTGAGAGGAGAAGAAAAAATATTTCTATTATAACCTTTAGGGTTTCTCGTGTATGGTATGAAAGTGGGCTGGTTTTCATTTCCGACGGGCTTACCTTTCCAAAGCACATGGGTTGGGCCATAATAACATAAGAGAGAAGCAAGGTTTCAGCCAATTTTGGTTTTCTCGACCTCCATCCGAGCTCAACATCGCCAAACCACCACCAACTGATTTTTTTGGACCACTGAACCTGACCATCAAACAGAACCGCTCGCAACAACAACAAAATGTCAGATTGGGCGGGTCTCGGTTCAAACGGGCCTTATGGACAACCCTAATTGCGTTAGTGTTCAACAAAAAATTTCTTCAGTGTAGTGGCTTATCACCAAAGGACTTTCAAAATTATAGATTTTCCAATAATAGAAGCCAACAATGGATATATTTTCATACATGTTAGTATTTCACATTGTTGTCTTTGAAATTTATCGCAGTCGAAGAGGAAAAAATTGCAATGAATTTGAGCAACTCGCTTTCCTACTCAACGACCAAATTTTTTGGTTCTTCTTTGAAGCGAGTTCTAATACATTGAAATGTTAAACATACAATGTAGAATTATATTGTACATATGGCCACGGTGACTGGTAGCTTCTAGGGTGCACTTACACCTTAAGTGGTGCACCATGCACCACTCTAAATGACCTGCTATAATAGGTTTTTTTATTTGATATTTAAAAAATTAAAAATAATAATAATTAAGCAATACTATTTTTACCCCTTCTTTAAAAAAAGGTTTCAGAGTGTATGAAAGGAGTGGAGAGCAAGGGGTTTACAGTAATCAACAAATTAAAATTATAATAAATTATAAAAATTAAATAACCTGTAGAACCGGTTACCAATTACTCACCTGGACACTTGGCGCGATCTCATTGGCCAAAAGCTGATTGTGTACGGTGGACTACTTAATTGGTAGTTCACCCTAGACAACACCATGTTTACGTGATCATTAGTTAGCTCTATCATCATTTAGGAGATGTATGTTAATGCAGGACTATAACGCTACATTTTATAAAAATGAGGGACGTAAAACAAGGAAAATATGAATACATGGAATAAAATAAAAAAAGTAACATAAATGTAAGTGCTTGTTGGGTTACCAATTTTCATATTCAAGTTAAATAAAAGTGGGTTAACATGCATTAGAATGTAAGCCACACTGCTTGAGTATTTTTCTGATGAGTAAAAGTGCGTTTGTAAACTTTATAACTTGTGTTTAGAATAAATATATATGTTTTTGGACGCTTTTTTAAGTTGTGTTTGGTGTTATTTTACAAAATTGCACACCGTGATAGTATTTATCATCATTTTTTCTTTTTAGCAATTTTATCTCTAAAAGTTACTTCACTTTATTCTACCCAAACAAAATTCGTTTTTTTAAATTACTTTTACATATCATTTAATTTCCAATATAAATCCATTCTTTCAAACTTAACTAGTTGGATTTACCTGTGCGAGGCACAAGTAACTTTGGATAAACTAAAATTATTGTGTGTAGAATGATTTTTTTTTATAACTTCTTATACATGTTGTTGTAAGGTCGACAATAGTGACCAATACTGTAGCCGTGAGAAATTGTTACTTAGCGGTAAATGGTTGGCCACAATTTGCGCTTAACTCTCATGGGTAAGGATTGGAACCCCATTTTGCATGGTCGAGAGACAAAGTTAGCTAATTACCACGCCACATCATGTGCTATGTTTATATGTTATTTTGTCATGTTAATTCCTCAATTATTGGTATAGAAATCTGGAGTGCGTCGTCCTCTCTCCGGGCAACAACAGTGCTGCAAACCCACTCGAGGCATCATTAATGATAATATCACCGCTTGATCTAATGGATGTCGATAGAGTGTTCCATACAAATGTTTTAGTTATTCCTCCATACCCATACATGAAGAAAAAACCACCTTTATTTAATGGAGGGAATCAGAATATTAAAATTTAATTTTAAATTTAATTTGTAACTTAATATAATTATATTTTATAATATGTAATTATTGCTAATTTTATTTGGAACATAATTAGTCATTAATGATTTTTATAACTAATGGTATATTGAAAATTTATTTTATATTTAAATTAAAATATTTTAGAATTTCTGAATTAATTAAAAAGGATCAATTATTATTTATAACGTATTAAAACAATGTTATTTATAACATAATAAAAGTATCTACTATTTATAGCATGGTTAGGGGGCAATTCAATATTAAATAGATTGTTTATGCATTAGATTGTTTAAATTTGAAAATCAAATTTAAGTTGGCTTTAAAATTTGATTTCATATTAATTTCAAAGACAACTTTTAATGGAAATAATTATTTATTAAAATTATTTGTATAAATTTTTTCGAAACTGATATCACATTAGTTAAAAAAAGATTCCAAGTATTTTATATACTATTTTTCATTTTTGATATATATATTCTACTTTTTTCTTCAAACAAAGATATATGTATCAATTAAAATTAATATTTAAAATTGGAAAAAATTATTTCATCATTTATTTTACAAAATTGATTTGTTTTTTAATTACTTAATTGTATCAATAAAATTATTGAATTTTTTAAAATAAAATATTTAAAATGTTACATTTAAAAATATTTTTTAATTTTATATTTTTTAAATATTTGATATATCAAATAAAGGATTTCACGTAAAATTATGAATCAAAATTTCAAACTGGTTAGGTTAAAAATAAAATAAAATTTATTCATGCTTTCATAAAAAATATATTTTCTTGAGTTAATATTATTTTACATTTTTTTCAAAAATCGTGGAGTGGTTAAATATATTAATATATTGATTATTGCAATATGCAGTATTAAAATTTGAAATTAATTGAATAGAAAAAAAATTTAGAGATATTAACTTTTTGTTTTGGAAGGAAAATGAATGACTTAGGTGGAGGGGACACGTGGGAGTTTATAGAAAATAAACTTAATTTCATATGTCCCAAGAAATTGTACGCACCACTAATACATCAACTTAGTTTGGAACACTTAAATTTGAATCATCTAAAACAATATATCATCTTACCCTATGGTCAATAAGATGAAGCATATAAATCCATCAAGTCAAATATTATAAAAAAAGAGGTATCTTTTCTTTTCAAATTTATATTTTCAATTCTTCAAAATGAATTCAGGATATCAAACAATAAAAAGATAAAAGATAACTTAAATACATTACACGATGCAAGTATGGACGACACTGAAAAACCAATGTTATAGAAAAATACAAAAATTAAAATAAAAGAGTCAACATTGTTGAGAGAAGATTCATCGTGAGAAAGAGAAACACCTCGAAAATTTGAAGAAGATCATAGCCTTAGGGTAGAAACATCTATAAAATGAGAGGAAACCTATAAAATGAGAAGAAACCTTGATCTGATAATGAGGAAGAGAAATTGAGAAAGGGAAAAATAAAAAGCTAAAAAGAAGGAGAAACTTTCTGCCGTAGGAGAAAAACACACCTTATATATTGCTAACCATAAAGATTTACTTATATTTTAAGAATTCATTCCAAATTTGAAATTTGCTGAATTTCGGCATTATATTTATTAATCAAATTAATTAACACCGGTCAAATTTGAAATTTAAATTCAGAATTACTTAATTTATAATCTTCCCTTTAAAGTTTTTAAATTTATTTAAAAATATTTTAAAATTTTTAAAATTATTGGAGGCACCCCTTATATTAATTTTGATTTTAAAATATAAATATTTCAATGCCCTATATTTTTACAATTTTTATATAAAAATTAATTACTATACTTAATTTAATTACTTAATTTTAACTAAAAAAGATCGAAGCTGTGATATTTTTATCATTAATTTCAAGTTTTATATTTTATTTTTGAAATAGTTGGAGGAAAGTTGAGCATTAATTGTTTTTTGTAGAAATTAAATATTAATTTTTCATTTCAAATTCTAATTTTTCAGAAATAAAAATGAATTTTATTTATGTTTTCTAAAAAAATAATTGAAAAAACTTTATATATTTCTAGATTTCAAGATTTATCGACCTATATATTACTTATCCTTTAAAAAAATCATCTATTATATATTACTTAAAATAGTGTGTTAAATCAAAACTCTTATTATTTAATTGAAAAATATAGCTGGGGAAAATCAAATTAGGAAATAGTTCAAAAAATAATTATTTAGGGTAGGAAATAATCATTTAGGTTAGGGTCTTAGTGGGTAGGACATATTGGGGTAGGTGGTTTTTATCTTTCCTTCTTCTATGAAGTGTCAGTGTAACGGTCATGTTCTTTTTGTAAACTGTGCATTTTGTGGTTAATATAATAAGCTAGTATTAAAAAGAATATTAACTTGATTTTTTAATATGAAAATTAACATTACATGATTTCATGAGAAAAATTGATGAATGCGACTTTATGAGATTCAAGATTGTATACTCAAATTTAAATAATTTTCAACATACCTTAGCGTCAACAAATAACATTTCAATGAAGTCTGATGCATCAGTCTGCTTCCTGTTAGGTGATATCCACAGTCGTGCAACTCTGACCACTATCTTCCACACCTTTTGAGCGTTGGAGATGGTGATGGAGGAAACTGGGTCTACTTTGAGATTCACCACCATTATCGACTAATTTCAGAATGATGCAGGGGAAAACAATTTTGAAGTATGCAATAGTTCTCACGATTGATTTTTGAGTTTATTCTTTTAAAACGATATAGCAGAGAAATCGTAATGGTACAATTTATAGCATCAAGTGAGGAGACTAATTGTTAATAAAAATTCATATTTCAAAAAAATATCTTAAGATTGTATGTTAACTATTTCCTATTAAAATTTGGTTAAAAATTTTATATTAATTAGTTATGATTCATTCCTTATTTTAAAATTTGGTTAAATATTTGGCATTAATTAGTTAGGGTTCGTTCCTTGTTTAACATATGTAATCAATATCAATTTTTGTTCCTATTAAAATTTGATATTAATTAGTTATGATTCATTCCTTATTTAATATTTGTAACAAATTTTACAAAAATTAATTATTTGAAAGATATTTTTTTAAAAAATCTTAAGATTGTAATTAGTTATGATTCGTTATTTATTTAACATTTGTAATAAATTTTATAAATATTAATTATTTAAAAGATATTTTTTTAAAAAATCTTAAGATTGTATGTTAACTATTTCCTATTAAAATTTGGTTAAAAATTTGATATTAATTAGTTATTATTCGTTCATTATTTAATATTTGTAATAAATTTTATAAGTATGAATTATTTAGGGTAAGGTCTTAATGGGTAGGTCATAATGGGGATAGTTAGGATTTATACCTTATTTTAGTGGGTAAGTAGGTATAAACCTTCTTTTATATAATATATAGATTATATTAAAATTTATCAAACTTAATTTTAAGCAACTTCAATACAAAAGGACCCTAAAGGAGTAAATACATATTCAAGTCTTATTTATATATTTTTTGTGCTAGAAAATAATACAATAACATTACACAAACACCCTAAAGGAGTAAATACATATTAAGTCTAAGGTTAGTGTCTAGAAACAAAATCAATATATTTTGTTCTCTAATATCTCATTTTCTTTTCTACCAATGATATCTCGCTATTGAATTAGAAATGACATGGACATAGCGATAATCAGTGGCGGAGGGAAGGGGACATGGCTATGCCATGGCCCCCCATTACTTGTTGGTTTCATTCATTTTGTATAAAATTACTTGTTGGTTTCACTCACTTTGTATAAAATTACTTGTTGGTTTCACTCACATTTTAAAGAAAAACTATGTTGGTCCATAATGACATCACCTAACTCAAAGCTCTCCCTCCACCACTGGCGATAACAAACTTACATGAGTGACTTTTTTAACATGATATAATTTCATTGGCGAAATAAAAAATAAGAGATAGTTTAGAGATAGAAAATCTTAATTCCTATTAACACTGCTTAATGTTCGAATAGAATGAAGTAACATTATATCACTCGCAATAACCATTAAAAGAATAGTGAAATAATTATTTATTCTATATTTAAAACACTGGCTTAAGTATTGAATCTAGTATTATTGTCAAACCCTTATAAGATACCACAATAACTTTAAAAAGTCATCTCTTTATTCATTCAATTGCCTTGCCCTAGTTAAGGTCTTATTTTTATTATAAAGCTCAAACACATTTCCAAAAATTGATAAAATCCTTCTTTATAAAATATGATGATTTCTACAAGTATTTCGTTATACTTGGTATCAAGTCAAGTAAAGTTCTAACACATTACGTGTTTGAAATCAAATTACAATAAGTAAATTTATTATTTGCTATGATAATCTCATGTTGAAACAAACTATTAAATTTATTTTTAAGAATGATCTATTGGTAGTTTAAATGTAAGGTTAACCATTATGAATTTGTATTTGAGTTAGTTCAATATAATGATTACATCAAAATACAAATTGTTCCAACCAGCTTCTCAACCGCTTAACTTCAGCACATCTCAGCCGCACCAGAAGGTAGCATTTGCCGTAGTGCCGACATAAATGCCTCAGGAAGTAATGGACCTAACAGACACTAATTTATATACATAATTTAATAAATGAGAAATTATAGTCTTTATCTAACAAATACCATCGCATATATATATATATATATATATATATATATATATATATATATATATATATATTTATCAATATGCTACTATCATGATCTTGATAGTAAATCTTTAACTTTGATAAAAGACCTTTAACATTTTTCAATTCATAAATGAAATAAGTTAATTGCAAGAACATTGTGGATTAGATCTTGGGCATACGCATATTTATATGAATAGAGAGGGTAAAATTGTGTCACATAATGCAAAAAGTATACTACAAGAATTGAGGTAAAATTGTGTTAACATTCAAATTTAGTATTAATTCCAACACTAACGCTAATTCATACTAGTTAACATCAGTTAAATTGACGTAAATACAACGCAATACGATAAAATTCAAATTTACCCAACTTAATGTTAGAGTCGGCCTTACCAATGCTAACTAGCATCACATTAGTGTCGGGTTGTCATTTAAAAATACTAGTGACAGAACACTCCGTCACATGTAACAACACCTCCGCATTACTAATTAGTGATATAATATAGTCCGTCACTAACCAATGACAAATTTCACTAAAATTATGCTAGCTCATTAGTGTGACTATGTCAACCGTTCATTGGCGAGATGTTTCCACCATAGACTAGTGACGAACTTTTTGTCACTGATAAGTGACAATTTACCACTACACATTTTGGTTCCTAATTAAATATTGGAAAGTGGTTTGTAGACAGACATAGTGCAAACATCCCACTGACACATTGAGTTAGTAAAATAAGAGAAGAAAGAGAAGTTACAGACTTGATATATGAGTGACGCCACTTTTTCTAATGATTCATGTTCCATCACAATTTATTATTTGGTAGTAATCATTTAAATTTTTACATTTTCAAGGAAAAAATAACTATTAACAGGCGGTTGGTTTAAGTGATACACATCTGATTCCCCTTAAGTAAGGTTTCAGGTTCGAGTCTTATGATGGAAAAAACCTCAATGAAAAAGCTAGTGATGTGGATGTTCCCAACTCAAATAAGATTGCGTCTGAAGGAGAACTCTGATAAATTTGTTTGTTTTACTATTTAATAAAATTAAGTTTGATAAAAATTAATTTTTTTTGGTTACATGATAAAACTAAATTTGATGACATAAGAATGAATTTTGTTTGGAAATAATTTGCAAAAGTACATTTAAAAAAAATATATTTGGATAGAATAAAATAAAATAATGTTGTGTCATATTATATTATATTATATTAAATTATATTATATTATATTATATTATATTATATTATATTATATTATATTATATTATATTATATTATATTATATTATATTATATTATATTATATTATATTATATTATATTATATTATATTCTTTTATTTTATTTTATTTTATATAAAAAAGTCAACAATACAAGCAATACTTTTTTCACCCAAATATTTCATATAACATTTTATTATTATAAACATATAAAAATTTAAACCGTCAGAAGGCTTTGGAAAAGCTAGAGTTTCCCAGCTCAACCGATGTAAAGGTCTCTTGTCAACATTTCCACCTTAGAAGAAATTATTAGTCATGACTTTAATTTTTCTGCATCCATGGGGATGGGGATGGGGATGGGGATGTCAAAGCAACTTATGATGTCCAAATCATTTTCTTTCTAGCCCTTAAGCTTCTTCCAGACAAAATTAAATACTAAGAACTTTGATTTACTAATGATAGTAAGGAATCTAAGATACTTATCAGATCTCTTAATAGCCTTTACGTTCATCGATTGTGCAATTTCATTAATTTTTATAACTTATAATACTCAAGAAAGATTTATTTTAGCGTAAAAAATTAGCGTCGGTGTCGACACAAACGCTAATTTTGAATCTTTAGTGCTGACTCAATCACACAAAACCAACGCAAAACGTGAAAAAAAAAAGAGTTTTAATTTTATAAACATAGCGTCGGCCTAGCCGACACTAAGTAACATCGGCTAAAGCCCACTCTAGAGGTTAAATTGGCCGACACTACGTCATTTGGAACTCATGATCAGCGTCTCCTTTGGGCGACGCTAAGTAGGAGGATCGGATCAGATCGATCCAATGACCTTATTTGTAGCGTCAGGGGCACATGTGCTATTTATAAGCCGATACTAAATTTCAAAAAATGTGCTAAATCCTCTTCTAGAGACATTCTCCCACCGCGACCACTCTCTTTTATCAGAACCCTAAATTCCCTTTTCGTGACCACACTCCTCCACTTTCGGCTGTCGTGAACTGCTGCCCACATCGCGAATGTCGCTCTCTGCATCGCTGGACATGCCAGACACTGCTCACTCCATTGTCGAGAGCAACATGCCCCATCGTCGTCCTTTCCACTCTTTTGCAATCTCCCTCCTTTACTTGTTCACTGCCAGGTTTGGGATCTTAATTTTAGCGCGTGTTTGTATACTTTCTGAATGGTTCTATGTTATTAGATCTAACACGTGCTCTCACGCAAGAATCTACTTGGTCATGCCCATTTGAGCTTGAAGCATAGAGAATGCACAAACTCATTTATTATGTGTCCAAATTCTATTTTTGTTTATTAGAAGAATTAAGAGCAATAATGATCAAACTCTAAACCGTTTAATTATATATAAAGGATAAAACTAATTATCTCAAAAACTTAAATCTTTAAATAAGAATCATATGAATAATTTCATATTATTATCTGTAACCTATTTCACTACCAATGTATGATCTAGCCCACTTATAATGATTATAAATCTTCAAAATGAGATCACGAGGAGCGGAAATGGGTAACATTCGGAAACACATGTAAAAATAAGAACTAAAATGATGACGTGATAAACTAGAGATAAGAATTATATTTTGCAAATATTAAAAATAAATGAAATCAGCATTTCGAAATTAGTGTTGTGGAAGGACACCTGCGAAAAATGTTATGCATGCAATGCAACCGCATTCATCAATTTATGGATCATTTCAATACAATTACAAACAGTACACCATCGTTGAATCATTTGTTTGTATTTTAATGCTTCCAAATCGCAATATTTGACAAACTCATCCAATTTAAGATATCAATTCTATTTCCTTATAAAACTTGAACTTTTCAACTTTAAAGACAGAATTTATTTTCGTTCTTAATATATTAGGCGGTGTTCCTCCTTATCAATAATTTCATTGATATATTATATTCTTATTCTTTTCTATGTAAATTAATATTCTTATATATCTTTTTAGACAGCAAAACAAATTTATTATTATATATTTTTATTTCTTCTAAAATTATTATTTAAATTTAAATTCAATTATAATTTCTTGTTTTATTTTCTAAATATCTTCAATCATTATCAACCTAAACTAAACGTTTATAAATTTAATATTTGACATTAATTACATATCAAATTTCTCGACATGAATCATAGTTTATTTCAAATATTCCATTTAGAAGATATTTTCAATATATATATATATATATATATATATATATATATATATTTTTGAGGGAAAGATATTTTCAATATCATTTTTGAATTTAAAAATCACCATATAATTCGTAAAACATATACTTTTTAATTGCTCTGGCAATTTTCATATTTTCTATTTTTTGTATTTTTTTAGTGTATATTAAATATACTATATTTTTTCGTTAAATTTTAATTTAATTAGCATAATATGTATACATAACATGTTAATTAAAAATTATAATTCTATTTGCTACAGTTTCATTTTAAAATTATGATTTTATGAATTAAATCAAACATATGTAAAGGTTACACACGCAATATATTCCTAATTAGCTATGATAAATAAAGAATATTATATTCTAATCGGGGTTTTAGAAAATTGGTGCTATATACCCAATTTGATAGCCAAAATATGTTACCAAAAAAAAATTAATAGCCAAAATAACAGAAGGTATTTTCATATTTTTAACACGAAACATTTCAAACAACTAATCAATATAGTTATTTTTTTAATATTTATTGATTATCGGTAACATTGTAGCAATAAATAACCATAAACCAACGAGTAGTTGGTTCAAGTGGTACATGTTTGATTCATTTTATTGCGGATTGAAAAAATCTCGAGTTAACCCCGCAATGATGTGAATGTTTCCGACCCATACAAAATTCCCTTATAAAAAAGTACACCTATCTTAAAAAAAAATTAGATAACCATGAAATAATAATTCCGAGTATCATAAATCATATAAACTAAGCAGAAAGGCGAGTCAGCAGCTTCACACATGATGGCATTCAGTATGGTGACACCTGGTCCCTATGATGCCCTATAAATACAAGTCTCTCCTCTCTTCATGATCCACACACCAACATCTCTTGTTCTCAAACTAGCTTGTATTATTATCTGTGTAAATTTCAATCTAGTCTCTTTTCAATTAAGCATGGGTGTTTTCACATTTGAGCACGAAACCACTTCTCCAGTGGCACCTGCTAAGCTTTTCAAAGCTCTTGTTAAAGATGCTGATCAAATCCTCCCAAAGGCTGTTGATGCCATCCAGAGTGTTGAAACTGTTGAGGGAAATGGTGGCCCCGGAACCATCAAGAAACTCACAGTACTTGAGGGTCAGTTTTTCTTACTTACTTTGTATGTTAATAATATGTATAACTATACATGATGAATGAAATCAATGAATCAACACATGTAATAGATGAGGTGATGGTTGATTGATGAATGTTTGTGAATGAATGAACAGGTGGGAAAAGCAACTATGTGTTGAACAAAATTGAAGCAATAGATGAGGCTAATTTGGTGTATAACTACAGTTTAGTTGGGGGCTCAGAGTTCCCAGAGAGTGTGGAGAAGATCACATTTGAGTCCAAATTGGTTGAAGGACCTAATGGAGGGTCGATTGGGAAGCAGACAGTGAAGTACCACAGCAAGGGAAATGCTGAGCCAAATGAAGCTGAGGTTAAGGAAGGCAAGGCCAGGGGAGATGCTCTTTTCAAAGCCATTGAGGGTTATGTTTTGAGTCATCCTGACTACAACTGAATTCAAGTCATACTCATACAGAGTTGTGTTCCTTTTCATCCATAAAATGTAACACTTTTGTGTTTCTTTTTTGTTTACCTTTTGTCGCATAATTGTGAGATTTCATGTCTTTGTATCTCACTTCAACAATAAATCAATACAAATAAAAGCACTGTCTTGTGTCAGATATAGCCATTAAGTTCATAAAATTTATGAACAATACGTGGAACTCATGTATGGTCAAGGTAAGATAAACATATGTTTCTATCAAGGTAACATAAACAGATTAGGTTTCTCTCAATTGTAAACACTTTCAAAGAATCAAGTTATAGGTAAAGTTGAATCAAGTTCATAATGAGAGAGAAGAGAAACCAATTGATGAGAATATTTAAATTTCAGAAATAAGCAGCAGGTATGACCATAAATATATAACTAAAGCAAAACAAATTCATAATGAGAAGAGAGTGATGGCAATAGTGTGAAAATGGAACTAGGGAGAGATTTTCATAAGCTTTTCTTGTTTGGATTGTGGGGATGAGAGGTGGATACAAGGAACAAAATTCACTCTCTCTTAATCATGGATGAAAATATGACATGCCACTCTTCAAAAGCATATAAACTAACATAATAAGACCACCTATGTTACAACAAACTCATTTACCATAAGATTTTTTAAAAGTATATTTAAAAAAAAAAGAGAAGATTTCTTTTGTACCATTTGATCAAAAGTTTTTTAGGCGTAACAGAGTTACTATGTGGTCCAAACAAAATTATTGTTGATTGAATATTTTAAGAGAGACATAGTAGTTACTTTGTACATTTGAGCTCCCTTACTTCATATCTTAGCCATTCAAGCAAGGAGGAGCTTAAACTATATTATTGTGGGAGCAGAGAAAATGTTTAGAGCATAATTTTTGTATGTAACTTGACATAATTAACTTTTGTGGAAGCTTGATCGACTAAAGATTGTGATGAGAATTTAATTACCTGAAGACACATTATCAAATTCATTATTACATCATTTAAAGAAAGAAGCTACATGTTTACACAATGAAAAGTTAAAGTCAATTAAATACTCATATATTTAAAATCTAGGTAAAGTTAAGTACAACATGTTTGACTTTCATGCAATATCATACTTTTAAAAAAAAAAAAAAAGGTTCGGAGAAATATATCTAAGTCTACTTAAATTGAGTTTTAATAATATATTGAGAATATCCGATGAAGAGAATTAGCTTCCTATTACTCATATGGAGGTTAACATAGATCTACTCCAATAGTATGCTGAATCACCAAAAGTCTTTTTTAATAGAAATGTCAATCACTTTTTGAAATGTTTTTTTGCCGTTCCTAAGGTAAGACGTGGAATTATGTCTAGTATCACTACTAATTTGAAGCTTATGCAAAGAGTAGTTTTGATACATAAAATTCAAACCTATTTGTGCAGGCCGTGGGATCTCTGCAGTGTGCCACTGCTCATTCTCTTATTGGTCAATTGCATTAAGGTAAATGATGACCCAAAAGTGCTTCAACTTTTGGTTAAAGACAAGCTCCTGGTTGTCAACATACCTTAGGTAGGTAAGGAACCATTCTGATTTTGAAATCTGAAGTGAATTGTACATTAATCCAAATTATATATCCAAGTCTATAATGTTGGCAAATGACTTGATTCTGTCAATAGAAGCACATGGCTGGGGCCATAAGGTTGAATAATAACAGCAGCCACTAACATTCAAAGTATTCAAATAAGAAAATTCCTCACCACCATGGTTACTATTAGAATTCGGGTAAATTCTACCTCTATCACAAAAGTTAGTTTAGAAGTAAAGATTATTCAATTTTTTGTAAGAAATATTTTAGTCATATTTTCGGTCGATATGAGACTTTAACACAACTCTTTATACTAACGTAAAATTTGCAGGACTGGAGATATATAGGGTCTCGCACTTGCATTAGCAACCGTTAATCAACAACCAAACAAATAAATGTCCACCTCATGACCCACCTACAAACTTATCTAATTCCTTCAAATGGCTCATGACTCATTTCTAGGAAATTTCACATAAGAACTGCTGGACCTATAAAACACCAGTCTCTCCCCCTCAGGATCAACTCATTCACAACTTTGATTCCCTTGTGAGTTTTCTGCAATTTACAAAATTCACCATGGGAGTCACAACCTTTACGCACGAGTTTTCATCCTCAGTTGCACCATCACGCATGTTCAAGGCCTTGATCATAGACTCCAGAAACTTGCTTCCAAAGCTCTTGCCACAGTTTGTAAAAGATGTCCAAGTGATCCAAGGAGATGGAGAAGCTGGAAGCATTGAACAAGTCAACTTCAATGAAGGTTAGCGATCAAACATAGACGAGTATCTTTGGATCAGCTTCTTTTTCCCCTGAATCAATTATTTAACAGAACTTCCTGCGCAGAATTGATTTTGACTTAAGAATCAATTGTAGAAAAATTTCCATACATGCACCGATTTCTCCGTATTTCTTGAATAACTTTTTTCTGTTTCTTTTATGCAGGTAGCCCCTTCAAATATTTGAAACAGAGGATTGATGAGGTTGATAAGGAGAACTTGATCTGCAAATACACTATGATTGAAGGGGATCCACTAGGTGACAAGCTTGAGTCTATTGCTTATGAGGTGAAGTTTGAAGCCACTAGTGATGGAGGTTGCCTCTGTAAAATGACAAGCCATTACAAGACCATTGGTGACTTTGAAGTTCAAGAGGAACAAGTAAAAGAAGGAAGAGAAAGCACCATTGGAATTTACAGAGTTGTGGAGTCTTACCTGCTGGAGAACCCACAAGTCTATGCTTAATTATTCATTATTCATTATTTATTGGTGTGTCATGTATCATATACAATAGATAATCCTATTCAAATTTGTAATAAGTAATAAAAGTGTGGAAGGGCCATTTAGAATGGTCGCAAGGTGTTAAATTCCTCATATCTTGTATTGTATAGCCATCAAGGGCTAGTGGTTTGGCAAAAAATTATTGTATTTTGGTGGAGTAATAAAGAGATGAAAACTTGAATCACAATCTTATGAGCCAATATTAACATCTTGGACATACGTAAGGTAACATAGTATTTTAACGTATATGATAAGTCCATATTAACACACGTAAGTCGCCATTTTTTACATAAAAGAAGGGGATTATGACATAATTGATATAAGTTTCTTCTGCTTCACAGCTGGAGTGTGGGGTTTGTGTGACTAAAATATTAATTTTAGGGTTTGAGACTCTCTTCACATTTTTGTCATTTTGGTGATTTATTTTTATACCTTTTAATTATAATCAGACAAAAGTATGACAACTCAAGATGTGCATAGCCAACGTGTATAATTTTTATGATGAAGTTATAAAAGGTGTGCTAGCAATGTTCAATTCAACATTTTTTTATTCATTTGTTAAATTTTATGTAAGTTGTGCTAAATTAGAAGTGAGATTCTCACTTTTAGTGAATTTCATATAAATTTCAACCAATAAATAAATGAGTGTTGGAAAGAGAGCGATAAGTGTGCGTTGATTGCATTTTTGTTCACCTTTCTCTCAAAAAAGGCGTGACATTTTCTGCCATGAGGTGATTAAGGTCACTTGACTCACCCTCTAAACTTTGTTTTATTAGAATTCTCCAATCCCGTTGTGTTAGGTAAATTAATTAGAAAATGTGTGGATTGGCTTAGACCATGCGGACTTACTGTTCTGAGAGTATATAAAATGGTAAATAGTCCTTTCAAATTGTAAAAGATACCACCAGTTGAAGACGTCATAGCTTTATACTCAGTTGAGTAAATTAAGCATCCAACTTTCAAGCAGGATAATACAATTTTTGTATGGTTTTGTCCCAAAAATATATATTCAGAGAGAGCAGTTGAGGACAATCTGAATTCTGAGGTTGACATTCCCTATGGCAAAGTTTTATTCATCAGTCTCCATGTTTTTTCCCCAATAAGTAAACTCACAAGTGTCCAATGATGTTAGTCTTGCCTGAATCCTCACCCTCTCCCCTGTTTATTTATAAGTTCAACCAATGACTTCCATGGATCAATCAAGCAATGGTGCAGTACCATTTCTTTCCCTCTTTCTCAGCCCAGCAAAAGATAAAAAATATTCCATACATTTCCCTCATATCTTGCCTTCTACATATTCCTTGCTTTTGTAAGGCACGTACGTATAGATTCCATTCACATATTCTTCATCCACAATCCACTTCCTTAAAACCAAACCATATCTTTGTTTCTCTAATTTTACAGCACCATGGTTCGGGAGTCACAGGTACAGCACTGGAAATCCATGCATACATTTTTATTAACGTGTAAATGCAATTATGATTTTCCTTTTTTTGTTTTGTTTTGTGTGTGTGATTGGTTATGATTTGGTTCAAATTCAAACATGACAAGGATTCAATGTAAGAGTGGCTAATCCATCTAATGCAGACATCTCGAGTCACACAGATACAGGTCCGAGTGGACTGTAATGGCTGCGTGCAGAAGATCAAGAAAGCGCTCAATGGCATCAATGGTAGGAGGTTCATGACATGATTTCCCTTCCAAATAACACAACAGCACCTAACTACTTGATGAACTTTCACCTTCTTGCAGGTATACATGATTTTCGCGTCGACCTCCATCGACAAAAGCTAACAATTATTGGGTGGGCAGATCCAGAAAAAGTTGTCAGAGCAATTAAGAAGAAGACTAAGAAGAATGCCATCATTTGCTCTAACATTGAACTAGCATCTCCATCTAAACCAACAAAACCAGAACCAAGAGAATATGCTCCAGCTCCTGATGAAGCACAACCACCGCCAGCAGAAGCTCCACCGGCTCAAGCAAGCCGTCCATCAGGGTCACCGCCTGAGGCAACACCATCAACTAGACCTACACGGCACTACGCCACCACCCAGCAGTGGCAGAACAACCCAGGAGCAGAAGATATAAGACAGGCTCATATGATACACCATCAACACCAGCCAAACTACGGTAACAGATTCAGTTCTGGCCACAACTATGTAGACCACAGGGACAGATACCATAATAGCCCGCTGTTTCTACAAGAGCAATCCCAATCAATGCATGTCACACACAGCTATAATACACACATGCCATCACCTTATGTCACTGAATATGAATATGTCAGCTCACCATCATGGCACACACATTACAATCATATGGAATACTACAATGGAGACTACCAAAACGGTAATGTAAACATCACATCCATGTTCAGCGATGACAATCCAAATGCATGTACCATAGTGTAGTAGGGTGTCAAGAGATATTATGAAGTGTAAAGAAGTCTCTTGTTCTTTCTAACGTCTTAATAAGCGGATTGTGGCACATAAAATTGAATAATTTGAAGGCAGAAAAAATAAACAAAAACCTTTTGTTTTGTGTTTGGCGTAATAATGGAGAACAAGAATAATATTCCTATCTTCTGGGTCCAGAAAAGTTTATTTTGGATTCATTTCGTGAAAGTGAAAAAACATAATACTGAGTGAAACAACCCTTGTTGAGTCTGGCACCGTGTGTCACTGAATGATCATATGCATGCTCTTACTGTATTAAATTACAACAAATAATAGAAGGAATATATTTTTTAAATAGTGCCTAACACTGAAAAAATAACAATTACAATCTGCCATATTCAGGAAAAAGATGCGAAGCAATTTCTTTGAAAAATATAAGTATCTGTTACTGGACACTCTGTAACAGGAAAATCGAGATAGGTATCAGATACTTCAGAGATAACAATGGAAGAAGCTAATCCAGTGATTAAGAACTGACATGCAAGAATGCAGGTAAATCAGGATTAGATTAGAGAGGAATTTTATTAATACTTTCGAATATGGTCATGCTTTAATCACTCTCACACCATATAACTAGTCACCTACCTAGAATTTTCTTTTACTAATTAATATACAAAAATAACAGAAGATATAAATGGAGGTAATAGAAACTACTACACGAGGTTTTTCTATGATACTCAGCTAATCCATTAATCATAATTCACAAGCATGTTGTGCATGCTGAGAATTGTATGTAAACTATATAATTTTAAATCAGTGAATAGCCAAAAAGATAACTGACAGTTGAGCATGCATTCAAACACAGCAAATATGCCCGGACTATATTTATGCATATTTGCTTATCAGTATAAATCTCAAATTACATAATTTAGGGACTAACATTTTTAACACATTTGAATAACAACAAAATTTCTTTCTATGAGAAAGTGACTATCTATGAAGCAGCAAAATTGCAAACAACCTGGTAAAATTTCAGTATCTATTCCTCTAAATCTTTGTCAGCTGCAAAAGGGACTACTGGGAACTCATAATCTGTAAAGTGGAACACAAACAGTTATAAAACTCCAATCACTGAGCAAATATGGTCTTATGCAAAGCTAGGAATACCACGAGACAATGTCATAAATTTCTATGTTAAAACAAACATAAGATGAGGAAACCAAACAACCAAATATATGAAATGGAAATCTCTACACTATAGAGATCAGTTCTCCAATAAACAGTTTTAGATAGCTTGGGTTAAACATGTTTTTAGTGGTGCTTACAGTTGGATTACATGGTGAGTGGTGAAGTTAGCATGCTCACCTGAATGGTTGTTAGCCAACTCACCACTTAACAGTGATCGACTAATGACGAGGATGAAATATGGTTATTTAAGGTATTAAAGGAATGAAAACATTTTTGTACAAGAACCAACACCGAAAGACACCAATATTACAGGGACTTGAAACATATTTCACCCTGACAACTTGGACTACTTGGTGACACCTCCAGTACTACCTGGATGTTTGTTGTCTACCTCATCATTCAACTGAGATGCACTAACGACGATGATCAATAGATATCAAAGAGATGAAAGCGGGGGGAAAAGTTACAAGGACCAAAACCGAAAGACATCAATATTACAAGGACTAAATACATATTTATTATAGGCTATGAAGATGGGAAGCAGGAATCATAAGATATCCACATAATTCAAGTAGCCCTTGCATAGCGACATCAACAATACCCAAGTCTTGAATCTGACTTAAATTACCCTTGAACTTTTAAGAATTAATGACCTGGAAAAGGGTTTTTTGACAATGGGTGGCAAAACGAAACAATTTTCAACAATAATTTAAGCAATCTGGAAAGAAAATTCTATATTCCCAAGTATATTCAGAAATTCCACATTAAATCCTTGAATGGGTGTTTCAGGGTCTCCAGACATTACGTAAAATCATCTTTATCAAACCACATTCGTCTACTATACCAATTTCACAGAGAACAAATAGAAAAGTCATAAAAGCTATTATGAATGTAATTACCTCTCATTAAAAACCAGACCAGCTTTCAAGTTTCATCATCGCTACTTATTTCAGATGCATCTTCTTCTTCCTCACGATAATATTCATCCTCATCTCCACTTTCTTCTGTTTGAGCATCATGCACCAAATGACTTGTTGTCTGAGAAGCCTTGTCAATCTGAAAGCAAATATTAATAAGGACCCAAAAATCAATCACATTCACAGATGGCCATATTAAATTTTAAAGCATATTAAATTTTAAAGATGGGACTAAACCTGTGATGTCACCAGTTGCAGACGACCTGATAATTGTAATAAAGGCTGAAGTGTACACCCTCTAGAATTGGTAATCTGAAAAAGTGGCAGATGATAATTCAACTCCTCCAATAATACATTTATCGAAGTAAAGCTATAGCACTTGGAACAAAACCAGAAATCACAATAAAATCAAAATCACGAGAAGGAGCAAATTTGACAAGAACAAATCAGAACGTCAAATTTTATTTTAAAAAAACAACGAAGATTACCAATCAATAGAAATATATCTCATTATCCCTAATCCATATCCTATTTTTATACCTATGCTATGCTTCACCACAAAACTTGTTTAAAGCAGATGATAAGATAATATATCGGCCTTTCAAATCATGTTTTTTTTCTCTACCCCAAAAGAACTACTAGAGGAATATTATTTCAAAAAACTACTCTATAATGGCATGTTCAAGTTTTGGTTTTTAAACAAGAAATTTGGAATTGGAAGTGCAAATGCAACTCCAATTCACTTGAAACAATTAGTCAGGCACTGGAGTCTGTTCATGTTGACTTTCACAACCCCAAGACCATAATATCAAGTGACTAATCGGATAGCCAAATATCCCGGGTTGGTCATAAACTACTAAAATTACAAATATACACACAAACATTAGGAAAATATCAAATGAAAAACAAAAGTAAAAATAAAAGGAATAAGTCATTTTATGCATTTTTATGCATACAATAACAATAAGCCAATTAGGTATCATAGAACAATGATAAGATAACCAAGTATAGTTAACTGATCCTTTGGTCATTTCACTATTTCAAGTCTTCCTAATTTCTATCCATAAAAATGCATCATAAAAGTTAGCCATACAATGAAACTCAAAACTTAAACAGGCATGAGCATTTTACGAATCATTGAAACATCAACCACAAGGAATGATAGCAGAAGCTGCAGAACAAAATTAGAGGAAGTATAAGATCTGAATTTTTCATATTGTAAATAAAAAGCGCTAAATTTAAAATTGAGTTTGCAGACAAGCATGCAAATGATAAAGCAAACTTTAGTCCCTGATACCTTGTGTAAGGAATCAAGCATACGTGTCCCAGATTCCTGAGCAACAATATTGTGACCGTGATTCACTAATATGCTATATATCCATGGAAGAACATACTTTCCACTAGACGACCTGTTGAATAAAAATTTATAAATGTCAAAAGTACTGAGTGCAAAAAGTATTGACATTTATGGAAAGGGAAACATATACTGAACAATATCCACAAATAATCTGGTAATCAAGTCTTTTTCTGTGGCAACCTGACGATAGTGCCATAAAAGTAACTAACCCTAATGAAGCCAGGATTACGATTTTGCTTCTGTTTAGCATATCTCTTAGATGACAATTATTTTTGCTATGGACTAACAGTATCCCAGGTATCTGTATCATCTAACTCAAGATGTCTATAATTTGTAAGAGACTAAGAGCTAACAATGATAAAAGCTTAAAGCAAAGAAAAAAGTTGTCACCCCAATAACATCTTTCTTAACATATTTACAAGCTATGCCTATAACTGAATCCTATTCTTCTGAAATACTTGAGCTCATGAAGCATTTGTCACCATAAGATAACATTTGAGGATTTAATAGTTAATACATACTTCCCATGCACTCAAATTAACCAAAAAAAATAAAGAAAACATTAAAATTTGATACATAGAATTACATTTCCCACAAGAATCATCAAATCAATCATGGATTGGATTTAACCCACAGAATATCAAAAGAACCAGATAAAGTAAAACTTCAAAGAGAAAGTACTGCTGACTCTTTATACACCCTGCTAATTCTGTTCTAACAAATAACATGTCAAATAGGGAGGCTTTCAATTTTGAGAGAAAAAACAACGGACGAAAGCCAATTTTAGAGGTTGAATCAAACTGCCCTTGAATTGTCATCAACAGACTATTCTACCAGTAACATCAGCATTCCATTTCAACTAGGGGAAGGAACTAGGCGTAGACAATGTTACCCATAACTCAACATGACTCCTAGAATAACAATGGGTCATTTTAATATTGCAATGAAACTCTGAATAGACAAGAGGAAATTGACAGAATTCAATCATATACTCTTCACAAAGGAAAGTCGAAGAAAAGAAAACAAACCTTGATTGCCATGTAGCCAGCAACACTTCCAGTAGTTTGAATGCTTCGCTTGGCACCATAGACAAAACAGCTGCTCTTATCTGATAAATGGATCTTAAATTCAGGGCCATAAACTATACATGTGATACTTTAAAAAAAATTATGGACATGTAGAATATAATGACATACAGTTGACCTCACTTATTGGGATAAGGCTTTTGTTGTTGTTGTAGAATACAATGACATACAAAAACAAAGAACAAAGAACAGACATAACCAAAAGACTATCATATTGTAATTACCTTTTTCATTGGAAGAGTAGCTTCCAGATCAATACCCTTCAACAATGAAGAACAAAGTTCAAAGTTTGATGCACAATCACTTTCACTTTTAAGCATCCCTAGTGATCTCATCCGGTCCTCCATGCAAATTACATCAATCTCATCTTGAACCATATCATCTGCACAGATTGGTTTAGTAGTCAACATATTAAACAAAACAGAAAAGTGCCCATCTGATCAGTCATCTACTTAGCAGCAGAAATGTGCCGAAGAAAAAGGAAAAATATGGTAAAAATATATCTCATTCAAGGGTGGAAATGCCAATCAACCAAAATGTCATTCGCAATGCGATTATCGGTACCCATTGACACGTGGTGACTAAATTTCACAAGCAACTTCAATTTTTTGATTTTCTAATTCAAAGGCCAAAACTACGTTGTTGATCTTAAAATAATAACATCATTCAATATAAGGTGTTTTATGGATCAAATGTTGTACAATTTAGTTACATGAATTGACTAAAAAGGTTCAACATAAGTGATGTTTACAAATTGGATTACTTTGATATAAGCATATGATAGCATAATATTGACATTCATAAGACTGTTCTTAAGAAATTCTTCAAGATCATTATTAATTAACAAAAATATGTGAAATGCACCACTATTTTAAGCAAACAAGAATATAAGATGCTCAAATATGAGATACATGAATATAAATGCCTAAAAGTTAATGATGCACATGAGGATCATACTACATGTAATCTTTGCATTATTTCAATCTATTGATCCCCTCACCTATGCTCTATCAATGATAGGTCCATGAAGGGTGGACTTTTCATTAGGCAAGATAAATTAAAGATTGGTATCAATTTATCCAGGAACACATTATTCAGCCACAAATTCCATTTTCAAGAAAAGTTTGAATGTGAAAGAAACAATAATAAGCCAAAAAGAATAATTCATTCACTGTAATAATTGATGTTTTTACACAACAATAATTGTCAACAAGAAAAAATGATGTAACTACCTTCTATCTCAACAAAATCAGCTTTAATGCTTCTAAGCGAATCATGTATAACACCCTTCTCCAAAGAGTCGTGAAATGCTTTCTCTTTCTCATGAGAATCAAAAACCTTAGGAATAGGAAGCAAAGCATCCTCAGCATTAGCACGGTCTAGCGCCGTTACTGTCAAAATATAGGAAGAGCAGTTAGTAACCTACAATAGAACAATGAATATAGTTACTAAGAAAATATAAGATCAACTGATTAAAGTGTAAATTCAAATTAGTTATGAATCAAATAACAAGATGCATAAGAGATAAAAATTGTAAGCAACATAAAAACATCCTGAGTTTTTCACCTTATAGCTTTAAGCTTTTGATATAGTTGCCAGAAATAATTAAAATGAGTGAATGCTCATAAGAAAGAGTTAATCAAAGGCACATTAGGTCTTACCTCTTTGTACACCTGTCCCCTTCTTAGATTTGACAAGAGATTGACTCGTTCGAAGAAGAACACCATCATGAGAGACATTCAACTTTATGTCCGTGCCGGAGTGCAGTAGAATTTTTTGAAAAGATGGTTTTACAAGCAACCCATGTACAAGAAAAACCTGCCCAGAGGCCGGCTTTTGGATGCCTTGTAATTTTGCAGCATATATTGCAGGCAGTGCTCCCTTGAAATTTCTCGAGGACATGTCTTCTAAAGATAATGATATTTTTGTGGGATTTGCACCACGTAGTTCTTCAATACTATTTCCAAACCATAAATAACAAATACCAACTTCTGAGATGGCCAAAACACATATACCAGCCTCATCGTCTTCCCCTCTATCAATGCGCCTGCTATCAAGAAAGACAGCAGGGTGCTCCATTGCAAGAACACAACTAGCTGACTGCTTTTTAGCACCATCTATCCTCCAAACAGCAACATATCTTTCACCAACAGCAGATGAGAGGATATACTTGTCATCTTCCGTGAAGACCATACACCGGACCGGTCCCTGTTAATTAAACAAAAAACAATTACTATACAAAAAACAGAATAATCACAAAGATGATATGCATGCCTGTCTTTATGAAAACAAGAAAAACTACACAGTAAGCACATGTAAAAAGAGCAATATATGAGACTCACAGGATGACCAGAGAACTTTTGAATCTTTTTGTGATTAGGACAGTTAAAAATCTTCAACTGTGCTGCAGCAGTAGCTAACGTCTTCCCATCTGGTGTAAGTAAAGAGACAAATACCAAAATCAGGAATGGAAGTAATAATGATACCTACAGATTGCAGATTCATCTTATTCATGATACACTAAAGCCCTTCTGGGTCTGACTGACTGAAAGTCTGAAACTTAAACGATTGTTTATAGTTTAGCATCAATTCAATAGATATGGAGCTAAGAGGAAGAAAACGTTTTAGACTCTAATAATAACAAAAGTGGGCTAATTTGAGAGTGGAAGACCCCATAATTAAATTTTGATTATTGAATCTTAGAACCACAAATTTGAGTTTTCTATCCAGAACAACATCATCAATTCCAATGCACAAGACCACAAATTTGAGTTTTCTATCCAGAACAAAATCATAAATTCCAATGCACAAGAGGGTCAAAAAAAAATCCTTGGGAAACTCAGTCAAATCATACAACATATCATGTACATGCAGATTGATTCAGCTAGTGTCCGAACAGCAAATGCATCGACTTCATTCCCTTCCACCAAAAAACAAGATTTCTTCAAAAGCTGCCAAGGATACATACCCGAAGAAACAGACATGCAAGATACTGCCTTTGTGGAAGCTTTAAATTTCTCCAACACATTTCCCGTCATGAAGTCGATCACACACACCATCCCATCTGCACCAGCAGTATAAATGCTCGATCCATTTGCGGAAGATGAAATGGCTCTCACACCTCTGCAGAGGAGTTGAATGAGAAAGAAAGACTAAAAGAGACAACACAATGTAAATAAATGTCAACTTCTATATAACACGAGAGAATTGAAATCCACCACATTAACTGAAGTAACAATGATAAGATTCACCACCATTTCCAATTATCATTCCACGGTATTCAATCATTATTCACAACTATTATGGAGTTACAGATTTTCAAATTATCAGAGCATTAGGGTCATTATAATCCATCAAAACATTATAATAAGGCTTCATATGGAAGAGTTTATTTGAGCTTATCTTATAGCATAAGCGCTCATGCAAATGTTTAAAAGAGAGCTTGTGTAAGTAGCTTATGACCTAACTAACTATAAGTTGTTTTGAACTTATTTTCATAAGCGTTTTAGATTAACTTATGAGTAAGAGATGTTTATCCATAACATATCTTCAGTTAATTTCAAGAAGCTTCTCAAATTAGATTATGAATAAGTGCTTATGCAACTTATTACCAGAAGCACTTAATCAAGCTGTTTACCCAAGCACACCCTAATTTAACTTGGGAATCACAAGATATAACACCATGTCTTACCCAGGATGACAGTCAGCAATTCTCCAAGCCAATTGACCAGCAGAGACGTCGAGTGCTAAAACATCACCGCTACCTGTTCCAAGCACCAACAATGAGGATGCATGCTTCCTTTTCCTCTGCAATAATCCACCATGCCATGTGTAAACATCACTAAGAAAGCAAATATTAAAAAGAAGATATAATGATTCCAAACACAAAAAGTAAACCTTTCTTTCAAAAGAAAACCAGTGGATGCAAGTGTAGTCAACAGAAAGATGGCCCTTTAAGGAGATAGTAGCTGCATGAGTTGAAGTGATATCTGCAAATTCGTTCTGGAGCTGACCCTTCAGTGTATCCCATATCTGTAAACAGAAATTGTCATATAAACTTCTACTCTATAAGTATTGTAAAAGTTGTGGAAGCAAAGCGTTACAAGAGTGAACGGAGTGGGACCTTGATACGGCCGTCGCCGGCGGTGACGGCGAACAAGTCGAGAGAAGGATTGAAAGCGGTGAGAATGCCTCTGATGTCTGGTGTTGAAGCCATGCCCAAACGCTTGAAGCTGAAGTGAAGAAGCAGCACTTGCTCGCGACGAAGAGAATGAAGGAGAAAGAAGGGTTGAGTTCGCAACGAGAGGGAAACGTGTCGGGTCGGGTTCGTTTTTAGTCTCAGTACTATGCTTTTCGGCCCAGTCGTAGCCCATGCAGCCCAGATTATGATACTTCCATAAAAAAAATATTGACAAAAATATTATTTTAAATTATGGCGGTTTCCTCTTCCGACTTGATCCCTTTTGTGTCTAGACCTTAGGGTGGTGGAGTCAAGATCATCTGTCGCCTCTTCCTGTCTCCCTCTCTGTCTGGCCACTAAAATTTTGACATCATCTAAAGAAACATGTCACCCTCTTTACCATCTTAACGTCGTTAACCTTCATCTTCATCTCGTTAACCTCCACCGCAAAACCTTCAGGACCCAGTTTATCTGCACTCACTTTCAACCTATTTTCAATCTTTCTTTGATATGCCAAAATCATACACATGCAGCAACACATAATGAAAGTAATTTTTTGTAATTTTGTGTTGTTTATTGGTGCGCATAATGATCCCATGGAGCTGATTGAAAAGAGAAACACTGAGTATATTAATTTGGGTAAAACCAATTTCTATGCGTGAAAAACCAATTTCTTCCGAAATCAAAATCTTGGCTCTGTTTTGGTATGGTTTCTTGCCTCTGATTTGTCGAGTGTTTCTATCTGATGTTGGGATGGGATGAACAGATCTTGGGTTTATTAATTTGAGTTTTACCGTTTTGACTTGTTTCCTTTCGCGCATTGCAGGGGAGGGAGAAACTAAATGTTGAAGATTCCAGATCGCTGTCGATTGACGGAGATTGATGCTGCGACGGAGATGAGTGGGGAAGAATTTGATCGGTGCCATTTGTTTGGGTTTGTTGAAAAGGAAGAGCGAGTGAGAAATTTGAGAGGTATGTTAATTATTTTTTTTAAATGAGAGATGGTGTTAACTTTTTTTTGTTGAAAGGAAATGGTGTTAACTTGGATGGATGTATGATGTGGACTAATTCATGAGGTGTCGAAATATTAGTGGACGGACAGGGAGGTTATGCATATTTTATTAAACGGTTCCTACAATAAGGTGAGGGATTAGCCTCACAGTGAACGTAGTGGGTTAACACCAAAAAAATTAGACACATTTCTTGAATATATGGTCTTGATTAGTTATAATTATGCTATTGGTATGGAAAAAACCGTTTGTGGAAGTTGTAGGGAAGAATATAATTGGTTAGAAGTGGGATAAGCGGTGTGTCTATTGAACAACCATCCATGGTAGCTTGACCTACAGAACAACTTATATAGACGACTTTAATAAATATGAAACTCGGTCTAAAAAGAGAACACGTGAACCATGCGTGAAGCAAGGGGATACCTAACTATTGGATTAATTAGTGGTTCATTATCCCTGTATTCAATAACCAATTATTTTGCTATTTAATGATTCAATAAATCACGAAGACACGAATAAGTTAAAATTTCAAGAAGAAATCTTAAACCTATTAAAAACCTAAAAAAAAGGAGATTAAGATATCTTCACTCTAACGCTAATTCTGAGCGCCAAGCTATGTGTTGATCACTAAGTTCAACTTGCGGAGTTTGGAGAGAAATAGAGTAGTAAGTTACTTTCAAAATAATCTTTAGATAAGCAAGAGAATAACACTAAAACTGTAAAAGATACATAGAAAGCAATGTTGACATAAATCCATAATTTTGTTGAAGTACTTGTAGCATCTGCCGGAAGCAGACCAACTGGTGGGTGAACGGCAAGTTGAAAGGTTATGTATAGGAGGATTACAAGTGCAGCAAAAGGCATAGTACCTCCAAGTATACACTAACAGCACTGTCGAAAGAAAGAGTTTGTTTATACTTGAAGAGGTCATTGATGTGTGATGCAGTGATGAGCTAAGCTAAGAATTGAACCAGGTCCATTTTCTAATCTTTACATAAGCAACACCTATGTACTCTGATGCATTCCTTCTTTTGGTATTCTCTTTTAAAATTATGCAACATCACTCTTTACCTACCTTCATGGATAAATATGGCTCCAAGTTTATCTTTCTTCAATTGAAAATCACCCAAATCAATTACATGCTTGACAGTGAAATCACAAGGAATAGCGCAAAAGAAAAACTATCAGATTGAGTCCTGTTGCGGGTATTACCAAAATTTCATTACACATGAATGAAGAAATTGAGCTGTACAAAATAATATGCTGCTTATTGCAGCATACAAGAATGCAAATCTAAGGATGAAAAAATGTATATTCAAAATAACTGTCTTATTGCAAAGAATGTGGCTTAATAGCAAGCTATTCACTTTTTCATCGACATCAAACAGAGAACTCAAGAATATGAGCCTTTGGTTGACAAAAATTATCACATCACTGCAGTTTTTCCATTGCTACTCGGCATGGAGAGGCAGAATGAGGAAGAATCAGAAGCGCTCTCGAGATTAGGACAGGGTTTGGGGAGAACAGAATCTGAAAATCCGAAGACATTCGAGCACTCCCAAGTGATGGAGGAAGCATAATTCATAGACAAGGTTATGTTGCTAAGGCATATGTTGGTGAAGGGAGAATCTTCAAGTCCAGCAAAGTTTCCTGCAATAGTGATATTTGTGCCTGTGATATCTTGCAAAATGAGGTGATCCAAAACTGGTAGAGCATTGGGGTCAAATTTGTCATCAGGATGAGACCCACAATGGCCTCTAGCAGCAATTGCTGTGTAAACATTCTTCATTTCTATATCTGATATGATAATTTCCTTCATATAACCGCCTCTTCCCCGGGTGGTTCTGAACTCGATTCCGCCGTTTGAGTTGTGGAGATGAACATGCTCCACAAGAACATTTGAAATGCCACCGGACATGTCGCTGCCAAATGCGACAGTAGAGCCAGAAGTAGCTTGCAGTTGCACCCTTCTAATGTGTACATTCTCCGTCGGCCGGCCATAGGCAATGCCATACTCGTCCCAACCGCTTTTGAGGGCAATTGCATCATAGCCCGTGGCAATTACGCAATCCTCAATACAAACATGATCAGAAGAATCTGAAAATATTAAATGCACAAGAATTAGCTAAGTGACATTCAATAAAGTTAAGTATAAGCCTATTGAATTTGTTACAAACCTGGTACTATGCCAACAGTATAAGGGGATTCCGGAGGAGAAAAGATTGAAATGTTATGAATGTGTACATAGCTGTATAATCACAACACATATAGCCGAATCAATGTCACATTTGCTGTCCAAATACGAATTACTCGAGTAATTTTTAGAAGAAGCAAAGAACATGCCTGCAATAAACTGGGTGGATGCTATACGCAGGAGCATTCAAGAATGTAAGGTTCGAAACTACGACATGATTAGATGCTACGAATTCAATCAGATGCGGACGGCTGTGGTTCAGTGAGTGCGAGCTAAATGATTCCCACCAAGCTAATCCCATTCCATCAATGGTTCCATTATTACCTAGCAATGTACATATATGAAGATTCATTCAGGTGAGACCATGATAAGAGGAAAATAGTAGGAAGAACTGTTGGCAAGAGAAGTAAGAGGGGAAAAACCTGTTATGACGACATCTTCTAACATGTATCCATTTATCAAGCTTTGATATCTTCCCCCAGGGACTTCGACTCCTCGGCCATATGAAGGTAGGGGATCAACAACTTCCGAGTGATATGGATCCTAGCAAAGTAAGAATAGAATGCAAAACACAAGTCTTAAAAAAACAATTTCTTAGTAAGAACAACCCCTATAGTGGAACATGTTATGTGTACTATCTCTATAAAACAAAAATAAAGAAGCAAAAGGTATAATATAAAATACCTGAGATCCAATGATGACAGCACCTTTTTCCAAAAAGAGGGTAAGATGGCTTGTAAGATTGAATGTTTGAGTCAGCCATCTTCCTGGTGGAACATAGAGCTGAGCTCCACCCTTGTCAGAAAATGACTTGAGATAGAAGACAGCATTCTGAAATGCAAAAGTGTTCAGTGTTTTACCATCCCCAACAGCACCAAACTCCAAAATGGAGACAGTGTGTGGCCTTGGTTTTAGTCCATGATTAATCTCACAATGTGCTACACTTCCATCACCATTCACCTTGACTTCATTGCTCAAAGCCAGCAGCAACAGCAATGCCACCTGAATATGGATTCAAAAACAAAACAAAACAATGATTCTCATCAGATACCTTACATATACAATTATACATCATAGGCTCATAGACAAGTAGAGACAAAGAATCATTTTCTCTGAGCAAATAATTCAGATAAGTCATAAGCATTTCCAATATGATTGTGCATTTAAAAACAATTGAGAAGAAATTGAAACAATCAGAGATTGAATGCAACACAACACTAGGGGTTAGTGAATTAAAAGCCAATTGAGAAGGAATTGAAACAGAATAACAGATTGCTTATCAGAACTAGAGACGTTATATTCAGCAATTGAGAATTGAAACCACTAAGAACTTTAAAGAGTGACAATTAAAAACAAAGTTTGCAAGTTTATTAGATCACGTTGGTTTTCCATTGAAGCCTGCCATCAACATCAACTACCATTGGTCTAGCAGAAACAGGTTACAGGACCAAACCCAATTAGAATTTAAGAAAAAAACGTGGCAGAGGACCCATGTGTCATTGGAACACTTGTGCATTAACTCAAACACCTAGAATTCAACTAAAGATTTAAACTTGATATCAAAATTCCTTCACAGCAATCAACCTGAAAGCAATATAAAACAACAAACTGAGAACAAAATCTAGAAGAGAAACGTACGTACTAGCATGTTATTGGGTCAAACTTCAAAGCCTCTGACAAAAGGAAGTGCCCAAGGACCAAGAAAGAACCAAAAAAAGGAAAAAACTAGAGAAACTGAGAGAGAATATGATAGGGAAGAAGAAGAAGGAGGCAGAGGAGAGGGACAGGGAGAACTTTATGCAAGTTAGTGAATATTATAAGCATTAATCATGCATTTGACAGAAAGGAGAGGGTTAATGGTCCCTTCACAGATGACATCGCCATATAAATAAATAAGTAATTAATTAAAAACAAATTAAAATAAAAACAAAAATTTGAAAAAAGTGCAAACACTTTAAAAGTAATTATTTCAAAACAATAAATTTGACATAATCATAAATTTAATGTAAGAAAATGTAAAAAAAAATCAACAAATATCAATGATGAAATCATGTGTATAACGAAAAAGTCCAACAAAATGATTTTGAGAATAAATATTTTATTGTATTCCATAAAAATTTCATGAAAGTTATTATTATTCTTACTATTATTATGGAAAGAAAATATCTTCAAGTAATGAAATTAGAGATTTCTTTTCATATTTTGTTGACCATAAAATGTGTGCTGAATGAATTCTCTGTAGGGTTGAAAATTAATTAATAATAACCCATTAAGATGAAATGGTACTTTCAATTCAATAAAAAATTCTCTTACTTTGAGAATGACTGTGAATTTCTCCAATGAAAATTGAAAAAGGAATTCCTTCTTCTTTTTCACCTCATTTTCTACACTGTATTTTTTGTTCTTTCTTATCCTATCACTTCTCAAAATATCCATGTCATTCTACTCTTAAATGTGATGTAAATCAAAGTTCAAAAATAATTGTTTATCCTTTTTTTTTTGTCAATATTTATCCAATTGAAAATATGAAAATAGTAACCTGAGATGACAGTCATACATATGTGACATGATACTTGAGAGTGTGAATTGGTGAGGGAATAAATAAGAAAGAAAGAGAATAATAATTAATAATACGAAGTGCATGTGGGAAGGACATTACAGAAGGTAGAATGGCCCTACATCAATCATGCCACAGATGCTAGCCTGGCGTGCTGTCATTCACTTCACGTAACAGAACACTTATATTAGATTGTTCTTTATCATTTAAGATTGTTTTTAGTATGCACCAAATCAATATGCATAATATGTTTTGTAGATGCTTTTTATAAGAGTTTAATATTTCTGAATTATTAGGCAATGCACTTGTATTTAATAATAATTTGTTACTATGCTCTTCAATAATTTCATGATTATTCTAACGCAAATTTAGATTTAGATTGATTATATTTGTTACCACAACCATGGTATTTATCCGTGAATCACTCATGTCTCTCTCACTAAACAAATATATAGGATCTGAAAACTAATTATAAACAAGGATGATGAAAAGAAAAAAGAAAGTTTATATGCACCGATAGTGTAAAGAGAGAATGATATGCACATAGTAAAGTAACATGCACTATTTCAGTGGAGGATGCTCAAAGATTTTTCTCTGAACTTTTAGTTGTTGACCAGGGTGTTATTCATGGTAGGCTGCCAGATAGCCGCGATGGTTTAAAAGGAGTGTTTTTTCGTGACATGGTCACAGGGAAGAAGGGTGACTCGATAGCGCGGCATAAGCTAGTATGCGTAGAATTTGAGGATAAAAGCGTATGCTTCCTAGGATGTATGTTTCATATTCAGTTCATAATGAAATGAGATCATCTTGGAAGGACACTTTGATCATCAAACTGCTTGAGAAGAAGCTCGGGTATAGTTTAATGAAGGTGGAGATTCAAGTGTTGTAGAAGCCTCAGGGAGGTTTCGAGTTGATGGATGTGGACTTTGGGTTCTTAATTTATGGTGAAACGTGATTATGGTGAGGATAAGGAGAAGGTCTTGCTCGGGGGTCCTTGGATGAATTTTTATCACAATCTCTCAGTTATGCAATGGAGGGCGGATTTTGTTTCTTATGACTTTGTTGTACAAAAGACATTCGTGTGAGTTCGTTTTCCAGGTTAAACCTGGCCTATTATGATGAGGGTTTTCTCATCGCTCTAGCAACAGCGGTGGGGAAGCCAGTGAGGTAGATGAAAATACGTTGAAGGTGCATCGTGGTCGATATGCACGTGTCTTCATGGAGATAAACCTCGGTTTGCTTGTGGTTGGGAAGGTTTGGTTCCAAGATCATTAGGTTCATGTGGCCTATGAGGTTCTCCATATCGCATGTGATAAATGTAGGTTATGTGGCCATGTTGGGCGTAATTATGCTCTGATGAAGGTTGACGTCATTCAAACGCTTGGTAAGATGGTGGTTGTTAGAGGTATCGACCAACAGGAGGTTGTGCAACATCTACATGGGGAAAAACCGTTAGAGCCATAATAACGAAGGAGTTCAGATTAGCGAGAACCATAGAGCGAATATGGGAGAGAATATTGCAATAGTTAATGTTCCTCATGCCGCAGATAAGGAAAAAAATCATGGAATTCCAAAACAGGAATAACAATATTCATGGTGATTGGATTGCAGTATCACGTTCAAAATTCAAGCGACATAGCCTATCCAAAAAAGGAATGTCCTTTATACCCGTACGAGCAAGCCTTGAAAAGACAAGAAAGCCCCTACCATGTTTACTAGTATGGTTCGGGTGTTGCGTCTGTATCTGCGTACAAAGGGGCTTTCAAGGTGTTGTTAGGGAAGACTTGTCGCATTTTTTCCTGATCATCATCCTATTTTACTTTGGTATGGCGGTAAGGTGTTTTCTCGTCGCACTCCCTCTTTTCGTTTTGAAGCTGGTTGGATCACACATTAAGATTATGAGTAGGTGGTTAAGGATGTTTGGCTGTTATGGAATTTTGTCTTGGATAATTTAGCTTTGGTCCGGAGCGGTTTATTATTTTTAACAAAGATGTGTTGGGGGAAATACCTTCCATACGAAGAGAATCTTCGAGGGTAGGATTAGTGGGATTCATTGGTGCTTGTTATGGTGGATTCTATGTCCTTGTAGACTTTGTTAAAGGACATTCAGTTTCAATTGAACCAAAATCTCTTCCCGGAGGAGTTACTCTGGTGCCAGAAGCCTAGTGAGCAGGCTGGTCTTTTTGGGGATCGTAATTCTCGCTTCTTACGTACTCAGATGGTGGTGAGGAGAAGGAGAAATAAGATCCACTATCCGCAATTAGAAGATTGTGAGTGGTGTCATGATGATGGGCTTCTTCAGAATGTGGCTCTCACTTTCTTTAAGTGGTTGTTTATTTTCTTCCCAGCAGGTGTGTCCTCAATTGTTAGATTCGGTGCCTTTTCTAAAGGTTTTCACAGCTACCAGTTCAATTTTATTTGTACTTGTCACTAAGGAGGAGGTTTAGGTTTCTCTCTCTTTTATGCAATCCTTTAAATCTTTAGGGTCGGATCAGGTGGTTTTCTTTAAGACATGTGGTCAGGGGGGGTGTTTTTATTCTTGTTAGGGAAGCTTTTTGGAATGGTGGTTTTGATCTGTCCCTTGGTGAGACTTTTATTGCTCTTATTCCCAAAGTTAATGCTCTTGCGAATATGAAGGATGTTCGGCCTATTAGTTTATACAATGTGATTTATAAAATTATTACTAAGGTCATTGTGTTCCCGTTGCGGCCTTACATGGGGAATATTATTGGTTCTTTGCAGAGTGTTTTATCCTTGATAGAGGAAGAAGAATAGTTCTATTACTTTTAAGTTGGATCTTGGAGTGGTTTGGGTTCGCTCTGTGAGGTGGTTCCGTTTGTTGATATTCATGATAGCCGACTTTCCCTTGCTGACGTCATTGTGGATTGGCGGATCGATTGTAGCATGTTGTATACTTAGTTGCCTCAGGATGTGCGCAATGATATCTCTTTGTTTTGTTTTGTGTTGAATCCCGATGTACCTGGTTGTTTTATTTGGACCAGCAGTTGAATGTTGAGTTTACATCTAAGAGTTGCTATCATTGACTCTCTTATATGGATGATTTGTTGACGCAATTTTTACCTCTGTTCTCTTGGAATAGAATTTGGCGACTTTACGTTCATGAGCGTGTTCGACTTTTTATTTGGTTAGCGTGTCAAGAGGCTCTTCTCCTTGCTGCTTTCTTATGTTGCGAGACGGTGCTTGCTAATAGTGTTTGCAGTATATGCGAATCCCGATGTACCTGGTTGTTTTATTTGGGCCAGCAGTTGAATGTTGAGTTTACATATAAGAGTTGCTATCATTGACTCTCTTATATGGATGATTTGTTGACGCCTTTTTTACCTCTGTTCTCTTGGAATAGAATTTGGCGGTTTTACGTTCATGAGCGTGTTTGACTTTTTATTTGGTTAGCATGTCAAGAGGCTCTTCTCCTTGCTGCTTTCTTATGTTGTGAGACGATGCTTGCTAATAGTGTTTGCAGTATATGTGATTATGAGGAGAAGACCATTTTACTCTAAGGGCCCGTTGGTTGGTCAAGATAGGATAAGAGCAGGATATAATAAAGGATTGGATAAGCACATGATAGACTCTTATCCTATCCTGCGTTTGAGGTGGACAATATATTGATAAGATATGATACAAATAATGAAAAATGTATCAAATTTTCCTTGAAATAAAAAATACATAATGTTTTTTAAAATTTAATTTTCTAAATAGTTTTTTCGAAAAGTGATTATTCTATTAAATTTAATTTTTTTACATTTTTATAAATGAGCTTATGTTTTAATATTAACTCAAATCAAATTATTTTTATTAATTCGGCTATTTTAATTTTTCGAAGGGATTCTATTTTAATTAAAATTATTATATATGCAACCAATGAGTTTTAACTTAGTAAGGATAAGTAATCAATGATAAAAGTTAATTCAAATTTTTAAAAAATTATTAAAAGATATTATTCTTTAAAAAATAATTTATATTTAAATTATTAATTATAATTATATAAGTAGAGAAATAATTTTAAATAATATCATATGATAATATAAAATTAGTCTATATTTACTTTTAAAAAATTAATATTTATATATATGTGAGTAGCCTATTTTATTGATAGGGAAGAATTATTTTGTCTATTTTTATTATAATATAAATAACAAAAAATAATGTTAACTAAGTAGTAGTAAGTGATAATGAAAATTTAATTATTTTATATGAGTAAATCCAATATTTTCACCATTTATAAATAAGTTTATTTTTTAATTAATTTTTTTAGTGACTAAATAATTTTAACTTAACAATAACAACTAGTAATTGATAAGTAATAAAATTAATATTTTATTAAAATCAAAAATTTATATTTATTAATTAATATGATTATGAATTCTATAAAATATAATAATATTGAAACTAATATTGAGTTATGGTAATAAACAAATAAAAAACTGATATCCTATCATATTAGAATAGTTTCTATCTCAGCTCCCATAAGGATAACTTTTATACATGATTGACAGGATATTATAAGGGATAAGATAGTGTTATCTTATCATGCTAACGCAACAAACAACAGGATATGATATTATCTTGTCCATCAAACGAGCCCTGAGTGAGACTTAAGTTGTTTGGGTTGCTTTTGCTACTCATTCTTGATCATTAAATAATCCTATTGGGCAAAGTTAGCAAAAACTATTAAGTATTAAATGAAATTTTAACCGAATGACCAAATTTATTTGATTAAAAAATTTAGATGGCCTAAATCAAGCGAAAACTGTTAGGGGATTAAAATCACCCAAAAGCCATCCTAAGAGATTGAAAGTATATTTAAAACTAATTAAAATTGATTATAAGGAAATAAAAATTAATCCATACATGCAATTAAACTTACCATTTTCATGTTCATATATCAATTCCACGCATCGATCATAAAGTAATGTCTTAATTCCCCACAAATGGTAATAAAAGATAGGAAAATTGAAACTATAGATAGTAGTAATATAATTGCTACCAATGATTGCCCATGTGAGGTAGTGGCTTGAGCAGCACATTACATTACCTAACCTAGCTGCTATTTTTCTAAGTATATGCAACACGCCAAATTAATTTTAGTCTTCATATTCATATATATTAAGCTGTGATTTGGTGTTCAATACAATACAATGGGTAGTAGTCATAGTTCTTCAAACCAAGGGAAGACAATAATATTTATTCTTTCCCCACGTGGCTAAAATGGAATAGACTTTTTGCCTTCTTAATTTGGTTTCAGAACAGGAGAAGTTCAGTTCCTTGCATGATTGCTGATTGTTGTCATAGTGTTTTTCGGTGGTAATTATCAAATCAATGTGTCCGATGTAGTCCAAGGATTCTTAGTTTTTAAGGGATAATAAGCATTTAAGGGACATTGCAAAACATTACTCTTGTATTGGCTAAACATATATGACAGCTTCCCTACTAAGCATGCTTTTGCAAATGAATGTTGCTGTGGGTCTTTAGAGCTGCTCTATCAATAGAGCTGTCAATATGGCCAACTCGGCTCATATGGGCTGACTCGTCACAGATTGGGTTTAATATGAGTTGGGTTAGAGTAATCCGTTTCTAAACGAGTTAAGAAAATATGAACTCAACCTGGCTCGCGGATTGGCGGGCTGGCTCATTTTGGTGGTAGAAAAATAAAAAAATCTAAAAATTGGGAATTCAATTAAAAAGTAATAAAAATTCATATTAAAAAATACTAACACATGCATTTTGCCAAATCTACTAATCCAAGATTCATAACAATGTTGCACTATACACTTTGTGCAGACTCACTTCACATGACACTTAGTGGCCCAACCCAAGATGCAAGAAAATCTGTCAAAAAAAAGTTTTTTTTTATTGTCCAACCCGCGGGCTGACCCGTTTAACCCGCGGGTTAAACGAGCCGGGTTGCTCTAACTCATATTCTAAACGGGCTGTGATTTAATCAACACAATCCGCTTATGGGCCTGGTTGGGCCGAGCCAGCCCGCGAGTTGAAACCCATATTGACAATTGTCCACTACTCAACTACCTGACTTTTTCTTGCACGGTTTGAAAAAAAAGTGGCGATACATACACATTTGTTGATTCGCGGTGCACATACAATTTTGTGGTTATTTTTAAGTGTCACAAATTGGGTGCATTGAAAAAATATGAAGCACAATTTGTGAGGGGTTTGAAGGTTAAAACCTATCATAAAATTGTATGTCGTAAGTATGGCGTGCATGCTTGGATGTCTATCAATTAATTTTTGAAAAAAAATATTCAAACAATCTAAAAGCTAATCAAAGTTGTGTTTTTTTCCTTGTTAGCTTATTTAACCCCATAAGAATGTGAATGTTTAAAGCTCAAATAGAAAATATCTATGTTAAATATTAAAAAAATTATAAAAAAACTTGTTTTCATTATAGAAGATACCTCGATAGAGAAATTTGACATTTTAGAAAATCATATAATGAAATGCAATGACTAAATTCCATAAAATTCAAGTTAGACCTAATTCAACTCTAAAAATTAGTTTAAAAATAAGAATTAACCTACTATTCTTTGATCATATATCTTTACTTAATGTCAGAAATCAACAATATTGCATAAAAAATCAAACACCCCCACATGAGATAACCTTTTGTATTTTAGGTACATTCCACTTCCTTTTACTCTAAAATTATTTTACTCAATGAGGGGGTCTAATTTGATTAGCATTACCAATCCTTGCGTGTCCATGGCCAATGGCCCTCCCAAGCAACCTCGCTGCCAATTATCTCAGCCACATTTCTTGTGAAGTAAGGACAGTTATGACCCCTCCCAATATTCAAAATTGATACACATTTGAAGAGAGCATGGCATTCATACTAAGTGCCAAAACAGGTGGGGATGTAGCATGATGAATGAAGGTGAGTGAGAAGCTCCCAATCTCATTTATGGGGATAGGTGTTATGGGGACCAACATGAAGCACAAGACATTCGAATACTATTGATGGAAAAGGAGCGAGGCCCTCTTAAATCAAGTCATTTTCTGCCACTATTATGTGCATGTGCCAAGTCTTTTTGGACTAAAAACCAAAAGACAAACATTACAAACTACAAACTGAGCTTTTTGTCTCAAGAAACCACATGTCATGCTAGGATTTAAACCCAATTATAAACAAGAACATCCATAGAGGAAGCCAAAGCTAGCAACTATTGCGGAAGCACATGTGCACTGGCCAGCAACACATTCGTAGGGGTATGTTTTTTTTTTTGTTATCTTATTACAATAGATACGTACTAATTAGTACTGACCAAGTAAAACAAGTAGTCTCAGATGAAGATAGAGAAATACAAAGTGAAAAAGAAATTTCATGAGTCAATACTATAATAACACAGATGCCACATTTTCAAGAGCTAGAAGATAAGTTTTGCTCTGATTCTGAGCTCTGCTTCTTGCAGTAATGCTATTATGCATAACTAGCCACATATATATACCCTCTAAGATAGTAAAATTAAGGACCAGTTTTCAATAGTAGAATTGTTGATCTGTGCATGAGCCACCGGATACAATAGAATAGCATGTCCAGTATTATTATGTTTGGATCAACATCTCATTTTTTACTTTTTTTTAGGTAAGCAATTATTTTAAAGTTAAAATAAATGTACAGAGAAGTTTTTTTTTTTCTAAGGTATCCACATATCCGACAATCATGAGATTAATCCCACGAGGTTCTTAGATCACTTGGGTAGGTCTCTCTTAATAAATTACTCTCATACGCACCTCTCAGACATCGAACCTATACTAGATGTTTAAGGAGTACATCTATCTACCAGTTGTGCTAGACCTTATTTATATATAAAGAGAAGTTCCTGTGAATGACTTTAGTGTGTTAGAGTTGATTCTGAAGAAAGAGAAGTTGATCCAAACTTGCTAAGAAGTTTCTCCTAAATTTGATTCTAACTCTAAATTAATTGTAAAAAGGATTCCAAACAGGCACTTCTAATAACAGGTAATTAATCCTTAATCTTTATGAACTGAAGGGAAATTAATAAATAAATTAAAAAACAGATTCTTTCTATGAAGCTTGTGGCACAGTTGTTCTATGATCCTAGGACCAAATAAAAAGAGAGGAGATTCCAGATAAGGTAGCATACTCTAGGAAGAGAAAAAATCCTTATTGTCATTCTCTAGAAAGAGAAAAAATCCTCACTGGCATACTCTAATGGGTGTTAGATTTAACACCCATCACCCAAAATCACACCCCACCTTTATGTAGTAAATGTCATATGTACCCTCCAACGAAATACCTTCCGGGATTTTAAATCTCGGAAGCAAAATTTCATGCCTTACGGGATATGTAATCCCGGAATCAAGGAGCATTGAAACGTACCGGATTATAAATCCCGGAAAACTAATTTGATTTTTGTTCCGCGATTTCAAAACCCGGAAGCTAATTTTAATACAAATCACGTTCCGGGATATAAATCCCGGAACATGTATTAAGAATTATTGTTATTCCGAGTTTTAAAATGTTGGAATCAGTTAAAATTACATTCCGGGATTTAAAATCCCGGAATGGAAATATTGGGTTCCGAGATTTAAAATCTCGGAAGTTTCATGTACGTACATTCCGGGTTTTGAAACCCCGGAATGTAATTTGGGCTTCCAACTTGTTTTTTCTGGGATATATAATCCGGAAGCTGTTATTTCGGTTTTTAATATTATCCAAGATTTAATTTTATGCATTTGAATAATTATAAATTGGCACATAATTGTAAAACATAACAAGTCAATTATACCATGTAACATAAAGTCATCCTATCATCTATCCCCACTCGACGTCGAGGTCGAGGACCCTCCCCTACCCCGCCTCTGATATACAAAATTGGCCGTCGTCCTCTGCCTTGTATAATCCAAAGCTCGTTGTAAGGCAGCTCGACTCAGTCCGCCGGCGGGAGGTGCATCGGGAGCCGTGAGAGACTGTGTTAACCAATCCTCCAATCTCCGAAGCATAGACTGAAATGAAACCAATTTGAAATGTCATTGAATTATAAGTAACAATAAACCAATATGACTTAATTAAATGGATTTAAAGAACATACCGCTACTCCGACGCTGTCACGCCTGCAATCTGGTATCAGAAGCGGGTGTGAATGGCGCAAGAACCAAGTCATGTAATCCGGCGATGACTGCGCAGGGAATGAAACCGGGAGCCCCAACGGGATGACGGCATCTGTGAAAGCCTCGAAAGCATCGTCTATATCATCCGCAGAGGGTGGTGGACCGGGAGGAGGTCGGGGGACAGTCTATATGTGGCCAAACTGTCGGAGGACCCTCTCAGGTAGGTACGGGCGAGTCACGTCCGGTCCGCGGATGTAGCCGGAGAACGTGCTAACCGGGTGCAATGGACGATGCTCCCTATGCGAACCACAAGGGGTCCATATAACTGCATGGGCATCCATGTCATCCAGGTGCTCCCTCCGTGTCCGGCATGGAACTGTCCCCTGCTTCCCGCACCTCTATCTGGCCGCTCTCGGCATATCCTCGGTATAGTCGGCACCGGATGTCTGAAGAACAGTGTGGCCGGGAAGTGCTCGTATATCCAAGCCTGCAGGAGCGACGTGTAGCCACTGAGTTGCTTCGTCTTATAGTGGCTTGCAACTCCTAGCTGGTCATACAACACGGCCAGCGCCATGGTTCCCCATGCATAAGTACCGACCATATTAAGGTCCTCCAGCGCTGTAAGGTAGGTCACGCTGCTGTAAATGTGACTCTTGTTGGCGAACAGTGTAACGCCAACAAGATGCAGCAGCGTGATCCCATCGTGTGTCTGAAAGTTAACAAAACTAAGTAAATACCCTACAATGTAAAAAGTTGAAACTATGACACATGACCAGTTAGTATAGAAAGGTACCTGCGACCGCTGCTGCGTAGTGCTGGGCTAGCCACGAGAAACGGAGGTTACAACCCCTCGTCTTCCCAAACTCTGCCAGTCAGTCCTCCCTGTCAGCTCCCAGCAATCTCTGACAGGCCTCATAAGCAACGCCCTCGTCAATCACGGGCAATGAGAACATCTGCCCGTGCACTGGTATGTGCAGCAGGCATGACACATCATCCAGCGTGATGGTCATCTCCCCGAAGGGCATGTGGAAAGAAGAAGTCTCCGGGTGCCACCTCTCCACAAAGGCAGACACCAGCCCCTTGTCCATCATTGTGTATGAACAGGACACGAGGGGGTATAAGGTGGACCGCTGGACGATCTCTAACACCTCAGGCACGTCCTGGCATGAAAGGTTCGCCAGCTTGTGCCCGCAGGTGGCGAGCGTAAGATCGCCTCTGTCAACGTACTCCTACATTGTAAAAATAAACAGGTACATGTTAACTAAGTAAATATATAAATAAGTCATTAAACAATTACCATTACATAGGTTCATGCTTACCGGGTGAGACTCCAAGTACGCCTCCCAAAAGATGGGAGCAACGTGCTCCGGGTAGTTCCGGAGCAGCGACAAGTCCTCGGGGCCTCCTGCAAAAGGAGGCTCCCGCTGAAGAACAAACTCTTCAGCCTCAGGCTCAGAATGAACCTCTGGTGCTGCTGGTGTTGGTGAAGGAGGAGGTTGGGCCTCCGGCTGAGCAACCGCTACTGGTGGAGGTGGAGGTGGAGGTGGAGGTGGAGGTGGAACTGATGAAGAAGCATCCGCTTTGCGTTTCCTGTTGGACGCCGTAGGTGGAAGACGCCCACCAGGGATACGGCCGCTTCCCTCGCTGGTATCCCGGCCGCGTCCACGTCCACGGGGTCCAAAGTGAGTTCTGGCCATCTGCAAAAAATAAAACATGCATAAATGAGCCAACAACATTCAAACAGGTTTTTTAAAACTTGGAATGATTCCACAATCATATCATTCCGGTTTATAAAACTTGGAAGATATCATTTCACCATTCCGAGTTTTAAAACTCGGAATGATTCCACAATCATAGCATTTCGAGTTTTAAAACTCGGAACCAAAATCCTTTCAGGTTTTTGCTTCCGGCTTATAAAACTTGGAAGATATCATTTCTCCATTCCGAGTTTTAAAACTCGGAAGCAACGTGCTCCTAGGTTTTACCATTCCGGATTATAAAACTCGGAACCTAACCTATGTACATTTCTCCATTCCGAGTTTTAAAACTCGGAAGGATGCTACAATCCTAGCGTTCCGAGTTTTAAAACTCGGAATCTTTCCGGTTTCCGGTTTATAAAACTTGGAATCTGAAGCTGACCTATTTCAATTTTTCCCTTCCGAGTTTTAAAACTTGGAACGTTTTTTAGATAGCTCTGTATTCCGAGATCTAAATCTCGGTAGCCAGTTCCGGGATCTAAAACCCGGAACTCTAACATAAAAGTTCCGTGAAATAATTTCCGGAACAACGAAGGTTCGCCCATGGCGAACGTTTCGACTTCAACAGTGCAGAAATGAAGCAATGGAAGAAGAACAGGGGTTTTAAAGCTTATCTCAGGTACTCAGGAAGCTGATGAAGTGGATGATGAAGAGAGAAGCGCAGAGCAACAGGGAGGTCACAAGCTTCAGAGTGAGACGAAGGAGAAGATGACGAAGACAAAGAGCTTGGGGTGAGGGAGGATGCTTTCGAGTTCTGTATTTCGGAAAAGTGAGGAGGGAAGGGGGGGTGGGGGGTTAAAAGTGTATAAGGGTATTTTAGGGATTATCAAAAAATAGTTGGGGTGTCATTTTTAGTGGTGGGGGTGCCAAATCTACCTCCCTACTCTAATGTCTAGGATTCTTGCATGCTTAGCTGAACTATTTGACTTTGAACACTGGATAAGTTATTACTTAATCAACCAACGAAAATTGGAGTAATAATTCTACATCAACTGGTTCTCTCTGTTGCAGTCAAGGTACTTGTGTGGATCAAATTCCATTTACAAAGAGAGGGTGGGGACGGTGTTATCTTCAGGTAGCTTTACCAGTTACTTGATTAGCACTGTTCACAGTCAAGGAAACAAAACACTAGTTTTATACTTTACTCATAGGACCACAAACACTACAAACATTCGGTGGTTCTCAAGTCACAGCAGGCTGTGGTTGAGTTGAGACAGATAGAGATCAATCCCAAATTTAATGTCTGTCCAAAATTTATTAAGAGGGAAATATTCTGCCGCCTACATGTAAGCAAAAATGCATATTTTGCCTCGGATCTTGCCCAAAATCTACCAAAACTTGGACCAAGAAAAACAAGTTTTTCAACATGACCTGCCCTCTACATTCAAGGCAAGTGTATCCAAAATTATGTTTGATATGCTTTGGTGCATCATGCATGAACCTAAATGATATTGCATGGCATTATGTACTTGAATATCAACTACGACAATATGAACGGACTTTCAACTCAATATTCCCGTAAGTGCAAACAGAAAACCAGACACACCAGCGTACAATTAACCACATTGGATCCTTATACCCACCTTGACAAGCATTTTCAAATCATTCAATGAAGAAAAAAAACAGATTACAAAAGCAATTAGCCTTAGAAAAAGGTTCAAAAATGAATTTCCTAGTTTTGAATAGTTAAAATTTTATGTCAAACTAGGGTAGTGTTGTATTGACCAATATCAGAGAAACATAATTCATAACAAAACAAGCCGTTGGCAACTTGAACACAGTGAATATTTGAAGCAATAATAAATTAGCATCTTCAACAGAGAAGATTATACATGGTACCTATTGCATGCATAATTTATATCTGTACCTAACCATCTTTGTGCTTGCCCACTTAACCTCACACAATTAAGAAACATTCAACCTAACCGTAATACAATTATTTTACATGAACAAAAACTAAAATGGTGTGTGTGTGAATCATCTTTGGAGCTGCTCACTAGTTGAGTTGTTAGTAATTGATGGTGAGGCTGTCCTACCATTACCATTCTGTATCCCATTATCAACAGATGCTGAAACTCCCCATCTCCCATTGGACTCAATGGGCTCTATAACCTTAATAGCGCCGTCTGAAAGTCCAACTGCAAATTGATTTGGCTCCTGAGGATGTGCTGCAACAACAACAGGGTATATATTTTGGCTGCACAAAACAAAACAAGGTTAAGGAATATTCTTGAAGAAATAGGCAAAAAAAATTATATACCAATCAGGCTCAGTTGAACATAAACAAAAGTCCAACTACTTCAGTCTTCAGTTGGCCAATTGTCAACAGAATGAAACAAAAACATGTAAACTTCTAAAGCATATTTCAGTCTGCTCAGTGCATGTTTGAAAAATATTTCTGCAATAGATTATGAAGCCAAAATCAATTCTTGAGAGAAGCGTCTGAGAGTAGCTTCTGGATGCCAGAATTGATTCTGAGGAAAAATAAGCTGATTCAAACATGCTACATTACACCCAACAATTGACCAATTATCATCAACGTGAAACATGAACTGAAATTCTAAATATTTCATGCAAAAAGATAAAGCTTAAGTTAAATAATACAAAACTTAGAAGAACCAGTGATCTTTAATGAGGATGTTTATGCATGTTATTAATATTAACTTTGATTAAAACAAAGGGAAATATTTTAAACACCTATTTGATGATGTCTGATGTAGGTATGCAGACGAAGCTATCCGACATCTTAGTCTCAGGCTCTCAGCATCAAATACTCCAATATTTCCATCAGTGAAGGCAGCATAAACTAACTGGCCATTGCAGGAATATGTTGCAGAGGCTATGGAACCAGAGAATCCATCTTGTGGAACCCACTATACATTTCCAAACAAACACACGTAACTATTTCATTCAACAGGAATTGAAAATAGAAAAAAGTATTGTTTAGAGTTTGTATGTTAGAGACATGCTAGTGACACGCTCTTTCTAGCACACTACAATTAAGTGAACTCTATATGGCTCCCACTAAAGAGAGAGGAGGACTGTGTTTTTAGTGGGACTCACATGAAATTCACCAAATAATAGATTTTTTTAGAAAAACTGTGTAGTTGACGTTGCCTTTTTTAATGTATAGGAGAGAGAGGCAGACACTTACCTGCCGAATCAATTCCATTTTCGAAGCATCGTATACAGCTAGCTGTGATTCATGGCATACCAGTAAGTGCACTTGATCGTTGTGGAAATATACTCGAGTATCACCAGCAGGCGCTTTTCCAGCTGGCAATTGGAGTGATAGTGTTTTCTTCTTATCCCATGAATCAATACTCCAAAAGCAAAGCTACAAAAATATCCATAAAAATACAGCCAAAAAATTGTCCACCACTTCATGATATTGCAAATGAAAAATGGTTTCTAAGATGAAATACGAAAGTGTAAGAGATAAGTAACCAAAGACGGTCATAGACCTTGAATCATAGTTAAAAGTTTTAAGAAATCATAAAAACAAATACTAAACTATTACAGAGGTGTGTAAAAGATCTGGAAGTCATACTACAATATACCTGAGCATCAGCAGAAGATGAAACCAAGATGTTCAGGTGAGTTGAAAAAGCTAAACCGGTAATGCGCTTCTGGTGACCCTTCAATTTATATTTGACCTAAAAGCAGAGCAGGTCAGATGACAATATGATTCTTGAAATGATTAAAATTTCGAAGGAATGCTTTGCTAATTACCTCATCCACCCTAACATTGTAAAAATGAATAGTTGCATCCTCCATCCCAATTGCAATGATGTTATTATCTTGAGGGTGAAACACAAGGAAGGTTGAAGACGGGGGAGGTTTCATAAAAGTTGCCATTACCTGGAACTCGGCAATAATTTGTCACAAGTACTGAGATACAGCTTAAAAGAAGTTATAGTAGATGTTGCACACCATATTAGCATAAAAAAGGTCGGGTTACCTTAAAAGTCATCATATTGAACAAGGAAATTTTTCCTCCGCATGCAGACATGACATAAGAATCATTCTTTGAGAGTGCTATGCAGGGAACTGCTTCTTCAAAATTTTCTGGGACGTCATTAGCCATGAGAAGACCACTATTTGGTTGCCAATGTTGGGGAGCAACATTAGCCGTGGCCTTTAAACCCCGCACAAAAAAAATTATTTAAGACTATTAAATGAATAGTTGCAACAGAGAGACAAAGAATATCGTATGTTAAAAATGGATATTAGGATATGCATGCAGAAATATGGTATAATAAAGCAACAAGATGTTTTCTTATATGTAGGTCTCTTAGCATACAATCACCTTTCCACTGGGATTTTGATCATTACGGCTCCATTTCCACAGCTTCTGAATCCCTTTTGCACCAAGAGCCAGAAGGCCAGCCCCAGAATTGGTGTAAAGAAGACGAACAACCTAGAGATGTATGGAATTTTGTGATCATAAAATTCTTGTTATAAATGATATGATATATAACAGATAATATCCGTTTACTCAACAACCTAAGCATTTATGATATATAACAGATAATTCATGACATATTACCAAAGCCTCTACCAAATGGTCTAGAGTTTGATTCTATTGCCCTCATTCGTCTAATAAAAAATAGAATTTCAACAAGGACTTGTACAACGTTCACACTTCAAGCTCAAAGGACTTTTGTGTGAGGCATAGATAGAAAAACAATTCATGTATCTTCACTCAATAGCTTAGGTGCTTGGAATAATTGGTTAATTTGGTTCATGACGATAAAAATAGAAATATAAAGCTTAAACCCCCTTCTCAACAAAAGAAAGGTTGTAGGGAATACCTTGTTAGTAGTGTCAGCACTATCTGGCAGAGTAACTGTTCGACAATGAACCGGGTCAACTATTTCTGTCAGTTCACAAGTTTTAGGTTTATCATCCAAGCTTCTTTGCTTTTCTAGACTTCTGGTCATAGAATCAACTCCGTTCTGGAATGAATAACAAAATGAGTCAGTTGCATACATAATTGTCAAATAGACCAGAGGATGCCAAGGCAAAAATGCACCAGCAAACTATGAAACCTAACTTTGCTTGACAAAAGAACAAGGACGGTTAGGTTTAATGCTAACATATTTGGTTATAGAAAAAACTTCAAGTCTAAAAAATAAGAGTCAAGATCCAAATTTGTTCTTAATTTCATACAAGGATAGGCAGTGGCCCAGCAGGAGAGCTTCTGTCAACACGTTCTACTTTATTCATGTGCTGATTGACATTTGCAACCATAGAAGACCCAGATGCCTAATTCATTGATATTGAAAAAAATCAATTTATAGAATTAATAAAGATATTAAGGAAGAATATGGTGAAGATAATGACTCAATACAAATAAACCTTTGTCTCCACCGCTGCTTTAGATGCTTCGTAAGACCGAGATTCAATGGCTCTTAAGTACTTCATGCCATCAGTATTAGCAAGGACTTTCAAACCACCATCAACTGTAGTAACAGCAAGCAGATTTCCATCCTTATTGAACCTCAAACGAGGGAGACTCTGATATGCAGCATCAACCATGTCAAACAATGCACTTCGAAGTGTATCAACTATCAAAAGATGAGAAGTACAAGCAATACTCACTGGAAGACCACCCTCAGCATCTGTACTTGTCAAAACATTGATATTGTCCATGTCCCAAAACTTTATCTGGTTATCTTCACCAGCAGCCAAAAGGCGATTCTTTGTAGTGTCAAATTGCACAACACCAGCAGATTTCTTTCTAAATCCAGAATATGTTCTCTTGAGTGCACCTTCACTTTCATTCCATTCAACCAGGAAAGAATCCCCATCCTTACTTGTCCCACATGAGAACAATCTAAAATAAAGAAAAAAAGTAATTACGACTCATATTAAAACGTACAGGGGAAAAATGAAATTAGAAAGACTCGAACAACATTAACACGTATATTTCCACTATTATTATTCATTTCTTACCTACTTCCATCAGCACTGTAGAGCATCGTGGTGCGCCACTGTCCAGGAGCATCATAGTCAACCCTGGAGCCCATGTTATCATACAGCCAAGCTTTGATTTTCCCATCAAGAGCAGTAGAAAATATAAACTGCATAAATACAATATAATCAATTGTTTCCATTAACTATTCATTGATATAAGAACGAAATAACATCCACATATATCTAACCATCTTTCCAGAATTGACAACAGAAGGAACAAATTCAGAGTATAGTCTGCCCAAAATTACATGTACACTATGTTTGGTTGGAGGGGAATAGAAGGGAGGGCAGGGGATTTTTTAAAACTCATTTGATTCAAATTTAGGACGGGACGGGAATGGAGAGGGCCAAAACCCCTCAATCTCATAACTCAATTTTGCCTCCCCTCCAAAAGTTGGGGGGGGGGGGGGGTTGAGGGGAAATATTTTGTATGACAAAAATACCCTTTTCTCATGTTTTAGAACTCACACTGTATTTTAAAAGTAAGGGTAATTAAAGGAAATTTGTTTTAAAATCCCCCCCCCCCCCTCTCCTTATGAACCAAACAAGAAATGAGTTATTTCCCCTCAACTCCCATCCCTTCCCCTCCTCTCAACCAAACATGATAAGAATTAAAACCCCTCCCTCCCACCATTAAAATCCCTTGCCTCCCCTCCCCTCCATTGAACCCATCACACCTGTAAAGTAACTAAGTATAGGCAGGAAAGATGCCAGAAAATTAACTTGCATTAACCTACAGTGTCATGGCCGAATCCCGTCCTTAATTTTAAGATCATTATATTTGCATAATAAAAATCCTTTTGAATTAATGTATTCAGATTGGAACCCCATAACGACATTGATCATTTTGTACATAACAAAAAACTGTAAACTAATCAAAGGTGCCTCAAACTCTAGCCATGGCAATAATAATAAGTCAATGAGAGGGGTAAGCCACCTTTACCTGGATATTTTCCTTCTGATGGGGACAAACAGAATAAACTGGTGCCTCATGACCTTCAAAATTAAAAAGCTTCCGTCCGGTCAAATCCCACACCTACAGCACTCCTCAAACTTAATAATTGTGGTTACATTCATCTGGCTACAGGCTGTTATAGATAGAGAAATATTCGGTACCTTAATTAACTTATCATCTCCACAAGTTACAATGCATAGTTGTTTGTTTGGATAAGAAAATGCCAAGTCATTTACACCACCAACATGAGCTTCAATCTGTGATGAAGTCAAGACATAATTCAATTTCACCAAAAAAAAAAACACCATGCGCCAATTACAAAAACTTCATATTAGAGAATGATCTGAACATGCCTCCAAATTCTGCCGCAGATCATTAGGTCCTTGATAAGCATACAAATGAATCAAATGTTTTGAGAAAGCAACCCCTGAAAAAGGGAAAACATGTTATAAACCAGTATAATGCACAAACTGAAGACAAGTTTCCCTACAAGGCTACAACACATACCAAGTAAATTTCCCTCTGGACTCCATGATACTCGGTTGACGGATATAGATGAATCCTTCCCAATTGCAGCCTGAAAAAGAATCCCAGTTATAGAACTTGCATGAGATAATTCTGTACTCAAAAGGGGAGGAGGGACTCGCCTATTTTGGGGACAAATATTTATCTAGTTTTCTCCAAAAATATAAAAACAAAAGCTTCATCCTACAAATAACCCTTATCCTTAATATTCAATTGTAGCCCCATATGTCAAATGTTTGAAGGCCAGTACAGCAAAAGGAAAGGCACCACTGTAGAGTGTAGACAACCAAACTATTCAATGTAAGAGATTTTCTTTGGAAAAGGCCCATCTTTTTAATTATAAATAATACCTCCACTAATGACCAGATGTGGGGTCAAAAAATCTCTTTTTTCTCCCTTTCCTCCTCCCCCTTTTCATAAGGAAAAAAAAGGATGACCGATGAGTCACCTAACTGTTTAAAATATTCCCATTTTCTACTCTCTTTCTTTTCCTTGTGCCACAAAAACATTGTTTATAATTAATTAGTTGAATAACGTTATAAACCTGAAAATAGACAGAACAAGCAGCAATATCCTTTGTTTTGAAAGGCTTTGACATCAGCCTCTCTCTCAGCCCTGCTTCCCAGAGTGAAATTTCACCATTACCGCAACCAACTGTTACAGAAAAGATTTTCCAAAATCAATATCTGAAGAGTGAAGAGTAAACTTCTTTGTGATACAAGAACATACAAGTCTATTTCAACCTACCAGCAAGTAAAGAATGAAGAGTTGGATGAAAATCCATGCTTGTCACTGTTGATCCTTGATGTAACGTACAAACAACAGCTCTAGGAAGCTCATCAAGTGACCAAGAGGTTTGTTGGGGGGGAGCAGGATAACTGACCTGCACAGATTGTTAGTTGTCATTGTAACAATAGCAATGCAATGGAAAAGAAAGCATGCTACAACATTGTGTCAGTACCTCATCAACAGGTGGTGCTGAGCGTAAACGTTTCATCAGATGATCATGATCCGCATTTTGGTAATCCATCATTCCAAGAGTATTGGAAGGTGTTCTTGAATGCTTCAAGACAGATACTGCAAAAAAATTAGTAACAAGTGAAGTTGGGAATGGAGACACAAAACATCCCAAGAGTTTAATAGTCCAATTGTAAATACTAATAGACAGTAGAAGATTATCTATTTCTTCAGCAGTTTCAATGATTCAATAGAACACTGGAAAAGATAAAAGTTAAAATAACAAATACATGCACTTCAGTGTCTGCTCACAGATGAAGAATTATCTTTCTTTGATGAGAAATTATCTACACATAATGAATAAATAATCCCTTGAATTTGATGAAAGCCAAGTAAAATTAATCTTGCAAAACATCTGCACAAGAGACTGAATGTACACTATCTTCTGCATTGGTGGACTATATGCAACTCCTGACAGTCGAATAATGCCCATTGAACATATATGCTAAGGATATATCATATAACAGAAAATCCATCAAGCATAGAACCCTCAGGCAAAGGAACATTTTATATTAAAACAGAGATGCTTTAGACATCCATATATTCATTTAATAAACTTGGCATCAGTATTCTGGAAATCTGGAATATCTACAACTTCTCAAAGTTTTCTTTAGTATGGTTGATTTTGCCCCTGCTAGGGATCCAGAGTTCACGCCAAGAAATTAATATACCTTGATTTGGGGGACCAGGCAATGATGAAGCAGCAAGTGCGGGAGATTGGATAGATGAGGAAGGATTTGCATTCATCATCCATCCCGCTAATGCATTAACATTAGCAGCAGTCGGGGCTGGTGGAAATGGCTGCATATAAGTGACAAAAAGTTTATCCCAAGATAAAGATTAGATAACTAACAGTATCAGCATTGAACATTCAGACAACAACAAGATAAGGTCTTACTCCACCATGTGCCCCAAGTGGAACATAAGATGAAGGCTTTGCAACCGCTGTGACAGGAAGAGGGCCAGGAGTGGGTGCACGAGCTCCATTTGAGGGTGAACAAGTGTGATCAGTGAACAGAGTTTTAATGTCTGGATTTGTCCTCGGGTTCTTGCACAGCTGGTGCTGCCAATTCAAACTGAATAGCAGACATGGATGAGACTTTACCAAGAAAGACATGATTGACAAAGTTAAGAACAAAGCAGCAATGAAATTGCATAATCATTGTATATTTCATCTCAGTAGATGTAAAACTTGAACATAGCCAGCCATCTTACCTTTGATTAATCAGGGTTCGTAATCTTGAGGCCTTCAAAGAAGGGAATATAAGCTTATCTCTAAAGAGGGGATTTGCTTCTATCAGTTTCTTAAGCTCTAAGAGCATTATGCTCCTAGCTGATTTAGTATCACCATACTTTGATAACTGTTCATTTTCCCTGCATTAAATCAAAACCCATATTTAAAAATATATATACATACACACCACTCCAGTCACTCAACCTAAACCAAAGTACCTGAAGTTGTCAAGTGTTATAAGCTGTGTAATTTCTTTGAACAATTCTTCATTAAACGTTGCAAAAACTTTTAAATCATTCACCAGTATCTCAACAGCCTTCACTTTGTCATTCCTGACGGCACACAAGGAAACTTAAGTAACAGAATGAAAAAGAAAAAAACATGTACCTTATAACAGAAAGAGGATAACTGCATGTTAGAATCAGTTAACTTTTCCTCGGAATCAATCATTCTTCACAGAATTGATTTTGACTTTATAATCAATTGCAGAGTAGTTTCCAAACATGCACTAACATAATTAAATATGTACCCTTGACATAAAAAAGATAATTTATAAATAACCTGTCGAGGGCTTCAAGATACTTCTGCTTCCTAATCTCAAAGAATGTTTTCATGGAGTATCGATTGTCATCGACTTTTATAAACCCAGAGAGGTACTTCTCAACCTCATCCCACTCTCCAGCAAGGGCTTTCTCGTCAAAATACTTCATATTGAAGAAGAAACCAGACTCTTGCTCCAGCCTGGAATCCAAAACAGAACAAGCACATTTCTAATTTTAATCATGATAAAAGCATACAAACAAACAAGTAACATTAAAAGTTAAAAACAAAAATAAATAATAAAATGAACTAAAGGAAAAAAAAGAAAGAAAAAAAAAGTTCTTACTTGTGTACAGCTTCCTTGAATTTCTCTTCCTCGAGAAATTGAAGAATCAGGAACACCAATTCCCTGCTCAAAGATGTCATTTTTGCCCCTAACACGAGAATGACGGCTTTAGATTGAGCAATTTCAAGTTAGGGTGAAAAATTGAGCGAAGAAATGAAAATTGACGGTGTTGGTGTTGGTGTTGGTGAGAGCTTTTTCAGAAGAACTTCAATTGGTCTCTTTTCCGCTTGATTTCGCAAGAAGAAGAAAACGGCGACGTTTTGGGTTCAGGGTGGAAAAGGCGCAGAGGTTTCTAGGGTTTGGGGTTCCATGGTCGATGAAGGTTGTTGATGAAAGAGGAGTAGAAGGAACAGTAGGAATAATGGGGAGAAGAAAAAAGCTGCAAATAATAATAAATATAGAAAAAAAGGAAAAGATAAAAACACGAAAAGAAAGACAAAGAGAGTAGTAGTAGTAGTAATGTATGACTTGGTTCTCGCTTTTCTCGATGCGTTTTGCAGGGTCTTTGATTAACTGTTGTTCGAACTGACTTATCACTGATAAGTTAACGTACTTATATAAGGAATTGTGATAAGAACGTGTTGTTATTGCTTCGGAAGAAGGCAAGATCTGCGACTTAACCGCGTGTGCCGTGTAGGAAAGAAAACTGAAGGACAGGCTGTCACGTCACTTCCTATGGACCAAAATACCCTCCACAAAATTGTTATTTTAAAAAAAAACATCCTTTATTTGATTCAGAAAGAAAACTGGGAGAAAATAGAAAGAAATGAAATATAGATCAGTGAATGTAAGAGTGAGATGATGAGATGATACTTTAAATTATTTGGTAGGAGAAAATTTAGAGAAAATATACATAAGGGTTTTAATATGATAATTATAATGTCTTTAAAGTAAAAAAAATTGTTATATGTGATAATAAATCTTTTGGGAAAATTTATTTTTTAAGAATCTTGTTAATTAACTTATTACTAGTAATAAATTTTTTTATAATATATAAATTAAAGGTGATTTGGATAAATTAATAATGAGTAATAATTTATTATTCTACAAATCTCCACACACAGTAAATGTTATATGTGATAAGTTTTTTTCCTGAATCATAGTTTAAGTGGTAAGAGATGTGGATATATGGGTACGAAACATAAATGTCAAACGAAAATTTAAATGTTTTCTGATGTACTAAATTATTTTCTATAATATATAAATTGAAGGTGATTTAGATAAATTAGTAATGAGTAAATGCAGAAATTATTAAATGAAAAATTATTGGATTTGATGTATTGAAAGTATAAAAAAACATTTAATCCCATTCTTAATTTGAATTTGATGTTGTTGAGTGCACTATAGTTACAACTCATGTGTCTAACGAATTATTATTTGGATTATTAAGTCCAAATATGTATCTTGTGATTTTAATTAAATGATTGATATTGCATGGTAACCGCATCAAAAAGTGAATTTAGTGAATCATGGTCCTTACCTATTTGTACTTTTATGCTAAAATTGAAAAAAAAGTAAGTGTAATGGGATTGATGTAATTATAGACAAAACTTATTGAGTGTTTCTATATTTTCCGAAAAGTTTTATGCAAATTATCCTCTGACTTTATAAATTGCTTCACACATGGTTAATGTTATTTCTTTGAATAACATTTTAAAGAAACAAACAGAATTCGGAGGATGTTGAAAAGCTCAGAGGATACAACATTTTCCAAAATTATCTATATCTATAGTGTTTTAGGTGTTTGTGTTGCTGTCCAATAAAAAATTAGCTATCATTATCTTAATATTTTATTATTGAAATTACTTTCTCAAGTACTTTTTTCAGTCCTTGGGTCATGTTCTAATTGAATAAAAATAAAAAACTGCACATGTGGACATTTACCTAAGATTTATCTTGTGGTTATTTATTCTTTCCCTTTTTCTCGATAAATTAGGAAAAGATACAATGAGATTAGTGTAATCTATCAACCAGGAGTGCATTGTATATAATCAATGAATCTTTTTTTATAAAAAAAAGCATTAAGAAGTAATTCGAATTATTAGACAGATACTTTTTATACTTTTCATATTTAAGCAGTGATATTTTTAAACATAAAAATCTTTGATACTTTTCATATTTAACAATTAGACAGATTTTTACGAAAATTAAGTTCGAATTATTCATTTTTTAACTAGTATGTTAACATGTGTTTAGAAATTAAAAGTTAAAAAATACAAAAATAGACATATTTAAATCATTATTTTTAAAAGAAGTATATTTATTAAAGAATCATTCTTACATAGACCTCATAAATGTCAATTATCAATATGCTAAAAATAAAAGTTAACAAGGTCAAAAAACAAGTTATTTATGTATTAAATTAAAGTATGTTATTATGATCTGAGTTTAATTACCGTGCACTTATAGAAAAAATTACACAGCAATCCAATAAGAATCTAATAGTTTATCATGTCATAATTAAATTTAAATTTAAGATATTTTTACACAACCAATGCATATAAATTAAATCTTTATGGTTTACCCCCTCCGTTCCAAATTATAAGACACTTTAAAGACAAACTTGGTGTTCCAAAATATAAGACCCCTTCTAAATTTCAGAAAAAAAATAAGTAGTTTTTCCTAACTTAGCCCTTGCATTCATTATTTTTTGGGTATTGAAGTGAGATACAATTAATACATCAATTAGCTTTAAATAGGGCATATATGGAAGATTTATATAAAAATAAATAAAACCAAGATTATTACATCTTTTCTTAATAAGTGTGATTGTCTGAATGGGGTATTATAATTTGGAACGGAAGGAGTAGTATTTTTTTTTCTATAACAGAAGGACCAAAAGCTTCAAAAAGAACTTAAACTAGAACAAAGCGCGGGAGAGAAGCATCTGTATAATCATAAAAAAGCATTGTTTAGAAAACACGATCGGTCACTAAACACGTCGAGGTATTGATTCTAGGTTCAAAGGTCCACTCGAAGTTGAATTAGGGTTGAACCAGTAATAATTATATAATATTACTGTTACTATTTATTATAATATGATATTTACACAAGATATTGGAAAATTTAGATTAGAAAAATTGTAAATTATTATTGATTGTTCATCTAATATAATTTTTATGATAAAAATAAATAGTAAGTGGTTAAATATATTTTTTAGATTAAAAATGAAAAAATAAATGCAAAAACAAATGTCGGTTGGTTCAACCCGGTTCTTTAGTACTGGTTCAAACCTGTTTCTTAGCCGGTTCAATTCGATCCAAGACACTTCAGTTTTCCATCTGACCAAACTAATCACCCCACCGGTTCCCAATCAAACCGGTTGAACTTGCTGGTCCAATCCGGTTTTCTAAACACTTTAAAAAAGTAACTCCTTAAACTCATTTATGGGGCACACCAAGGTACCTCACGACTCACTCCATGAGACTAGTCATCTCTCAATAATCATTCTCCATACACATTGCTCAAGGATTAAACTCTAGACTAAATATTTAAAGAGTTCAGTTATTTACCATATGTACTGTGACTTGTTAGTAATCACTCACCGGACTATATGAGAAGACTCTAATAAGTGGTTTATTCTATTAATATTAAAATATATGCAATCACGTTCGAGCCCGTACACAAACCTCTACATCATACGGGGAGACTCTAACAAGTGATACTATTGTATTAATATTAAAATCAAAAATATATATGAGCCGATAAGGACCCCAGTTAATTGTAGGGGACAAAGGACTAGAACCGAAATCTTTACTTAAATTATAAGAATTTTGTGTCGGTTGATTTACGTACTTGGTGGTTATTATGTTATATAGCGTTTAGTAATTATACTTTCGTAATATAAAAAAGTTTTATAAATACTAAAAATCAAAAAATAAAAAACAAATAAGAAAAAAAACATCAACAATATATTATCTCACTAAGTAATGTCAACTATATGCATGGATACACTATTATTGAACTTGATTAAAAACTAAATTATGAGAGATATTATTGATTACGAAATCATCTTTAGCAATATATTCTTATATTCTTTTTAGTTTTCCTATACCTCTATTCGCAAGACTGAAAATCATGTTAATGTATTTAAATTATAATATATATTCTTTTGATACATCTCACGATGTGCTTTTTCATCTCGAAAAGTTAATTTGATAAAATCTTTTTTATGGAAGAATTCAATTTAAAAATTTGGAGAAAAAAAAATCAATTATCATAAAAATTTAGTTAATTATACATTTGAAAATAACCTTAACTCTAACAAAATATAATTATTATTTTTCGAAAAACATGCGTAGGTGTTGAACTTGGGTTCAATAGCAAATAATATGTGTAATTAGAAGTATAAGATAAGCGAACAAAGTTTTGTCTTCGAGTCTGTGACCACGAAACTCGCTGTGTTTGATGAAAGTGATTATAGCGTGCTGTCTCCAACCCTTCACGCACATCACAACTCAGCAGCTTTTTTTTCTCCATGAGTGGTCCTTACTCCTTCCCCGAATTTAGTTTTTTTCTTCATCTTTGGTAACAATTGGAAAATAAACTTTGTCACACTTCTTATTCCACATTTTTTACTTTATGCGAGAAAAAAGGAAAACAAATAACCAGTTATTTAATAGGTGATGTGATAGAAGTTGCAGAGAAACAAAAAAAAAAAGTGAAAATGAATTGTAAAATTGTGTAGAGTGTGAACATATCACCACTCTTACTAATTAATATATTTGTGTATGAATATATGATCTATATCTATATGTTATATAAAATAAGGTTTAATTTTACCTATTCCAATATGTCATACTCACTAAGACCCTACGCTAAATAATTATTTTTATATCTATTTCCTAATTCAATATTTACAAAATAAAATATGATTTGAAATCTTTATTTTTAAATTGTATTTTTGTTTAAATTTGACAAAATCTTGTTGCTTTTCTAATTCTCGACAATTGTTTGAATAATATCACTTACACTTAAAAAATATTTAATATTTTTAGATAGATATTATTAGTAATCTAAAAAATAACATGCTGATCAAAATGACTACTATAGTAATTTAGTTTTTTTTTTAAATATTTAGAACTAATTTATATTATAAAAAGTACAATTTGCTGACTAAAATCAATGAATATAAGAGTGAGATGAGATGATACTTTAAATTATTTGGTAGGAGAAAATTTAGAGAAAATATACATAAGGGTTTTAAGATGATAATTAAAATGTCTTTAAAGTAAAAAAAAATTGTTATATGTGATAATAAATCTTTTGAGAAAATTTATTTTTTAAGAATCTTGTTAATTAACTTATTACTAATAATAAAAAAATTTATGATATATAAATTAAAGGTGATTTGGATAAATTAATAATGAGTAATAATTTATTATTCTACAAATCTCCACACACACTAAATGTTATATGTGATAAGTTTTTTTCCTGAATGATGATAGTTTAAGTGGTAAAAGATGTGAATATATGGGTTCGAAACATGAATGCCAAACGAAAATTTAAATGATTTCTGATGTACTAAATTATTTTCTATAATATATAAATTGAAGGTGATTTGGATAAATTATAAATGAGTAAATGCAGAAATTATTAAATGAAAAATTATTGGATTTGATGTATTGAAAGTATAAAAAAACATTTAATCCCATTCTCAATTTGAATTTGATGTTGTTGAGTGCACTATAGTTACAACTCATGTGTCTAGAACGAATTATTATTTAGATTATTAAGTCCGAATATGTATCTTGTGATTTTAATTAAATGATTGATATTGCACGGTAACCGCATCAAAAAGTGAATTCAGTGAATCCTGGTCCTTAGCAATTTATACTACCTATTTGCACTTTTATGCTAAAATTGAAAAAAAAAGTAAATGTAATGCGATTGACGTAATTATAGACAAAACTTATTGAGTGTTGCTATATTCTCCGAAAAGTTTTATGCAAATTATCCTCTGACTTTATAAATTGCTTCACACATGGTTAATGTTATTTCTTTAAAATAACATTTTAAAGAAACAAAGAGAATTCGGAGGATATTTCGGTTGAAAAGCTCAGAGGATACAACATTTTCCAAAATTATGTAATATCTATAGTGTTTTAGGTGTTTGTTTTGCTGTCCAATAAAAAATTAGCTATCATTATCTTAATATTTTATTATTGAAATTACTTTCTCAAGTACTTTTTTCAGTCCTTGGGTCATGTTCTAGTGGAATAAAAATAAAAAACTGCACATGTGGACATTTACCTAAGATTTATCTTGTAGTTATTTACTCTTTCCATTTTTCTCGATAAATTAGGAAAAGATACAATGAGATTAGTGTAATCTATCAACCAGGAGTGCATTGTATATAATCAATGAATCTTTTTTATAAAAAAGGTATTAAGAAGTAATTTGAATTATTAGACAGCATAGCAAGGCAAATACTAATCTACTTGGAGATAGTTAGTAATTTTGCCAAAGTTGGCTACTTGAATACGAAATTGCTAATTTCTTTTATCACCGAATATGAACTATATATGCTTCTTACTAAGGATTAGAAAAAAAGAAGGTAAATGCAGAAGGGGGTTTCGATCCTTGCCCATGTGAGTTAAGCGCAAATTGTCGCCAACCGTTTACTGTTAAGTAATTATTTCTCACGGCTAGAGTATTGACCACTATTGTCGACCTCGCAACATGTATAAGAAGTTATAAAAAAAATCATTCCACATACATTAATTTTAGTTTATCCAAAGTTACATGTGCCTTACACGGGTAAATTCAACTAGTATAATATATTATAACATTTCAAACGTTGTAGTGTTTGATACTTATTGAAGTGTTTGATACTTATTGAAGATTTCGAACGTTGACGGCCAAGACCTAACACAATTTTCCTCTTTTAACTGGACTTGGGGTGGGCTATGTAATAATATGCATATATGAGTAACTAAGCAAGAGTTACTCGGGTTAATATCTTTTTATATGAATTTAACAAATCTAATCATTAACTCTACACTATATCTATAATTTTGAGTCATCATTTTGGACTCTTATTAAGCCACGTCACTATCTTTAAAAAAAAATATCTAATTTAGATTTTTTTTATGAGATTTTAATCTAATTAATGACCTCAATGAATGAAACTTTAATGGGGTTTGATTAAAGTGTATTAAATTTATGAATTAAGTGATAATTAAGTCATTGTATTAAACTTAAATCATATAATCGCATTTGTGAATTAAAGTGTATTAATTATCATTAAATTACCTTTCAATATACTTGAAGCTAATATCGGTAACTACTAAAGACTAATTTTAAAAAAATAAAGAGGGGTGAAATTTGAAAACAATAAAAGTTGAAATAGAAAATATAGAAAATTATTTATATTAAATTAATAATGTCGGCATCATTCCAATTTATTTTACTGGGCGGTGCAATTTGAAATAATTTAAATTTGAAATGGGAGAAGTAAATTAATTGCATTAATGGGGTATGTGAGTGTTTTAGTAGCCCACTATTGAAGGTAAATAAATTGTATTAACCAATGAAAAAGTTACATGTGGCATGTAGATTTCAATACGGCCCACATTTGAGTTTGGACACTATATCTATAATTTTGAGTCCTCATTCTGGATTCTCATTAGGCCACGTTACTATCTTTTAAAAAAATTCTTTAATTTAGACATTTTTTTATGAGATTTTAATCTAATTAATGATCTCAATGAATGAAACTTTAATGGGGACTGATTAAAGTGAATTAAATTTGTGAGTTAAGTGATAATTAAGTCATTGTGTTAAACTTAAACCATAGAATCACATTTGTGAATTAAAGTGTATTAATTATCATTGAATTACTTTCCAATATACTTGAAGTTAATACCGGTAAATAATAAAGACCAATTTGAAAAAAGTAAAGAGGAGGTGACATTTGAAAACAATCAAAGTTGAAATATAAGACATAGAAATTTATTTGTATTAAATTAATAATGTTCAGCATCATTTCAATTTATTTTACTGGGCGGTGCAATTTGAAATGGAAGAAGTAATATAATTGCATTAATGAGGTATGTGAGTGTTTTAGTAGCCCACTATTGAAGGTAAATAAATTGTATTAACCAATGAAAAAATTACATATGGCGTGTATATTTCGATATGGCCCACATTTGAGATTGGACACTATATCTATAATTTTGAGTCCTCATTCTAAACTCTCATTAAGTCACGTCACTTTTTTTTAAATTTTTTCCCTCTAATCTAGACATTTTTTATGAGATTTTAATCTAATTAATGACCTTAATGAATGAGACTTTAATGAGATTTGATTAAAGTGTATTAAATTTGTGAATTAAGTGATAATTAAGCCATTATATTGAATTTAAACCATAGAACCACATTTATGAATTAAAGTGTATTAATTATGATTGAATTACTTTCCAATATACTTGAAGCTAATACTGATAACTAATAAAGACTAATTTGAAAAAAATAAAGAGGGGGTGGAATTTGAAAACAATCAAAGTTGAAATAGAAGACATAGAAATTTATTTGTATTAAACTAATAATGTCGGCATCATTCCAATTTATTTTACAAGGCGGTGCAATCTGAAATAATTTAAATTTGAAATGGAAGGAGTAAATTATTTGCTTTAATGGGGTATGAGAGTGTTTTAGTAGCCCCTATGGAAGGTAATTAAATTGTATTAACCAACGAAAAAATTACATGCGGCACGTATATTTCAATATGACCCACATTTGAGGTTAGATACTATATCTATAATTTTGAGCCCTCATTCAGAACTCTCATAAGCCACATCACTATCTTTTAAAAAAAAAAATCTCTAATTTAGACATTTTTATGAGATTTTAATCTATTAATGACCTCAATTAATGAAACATTAATGGAGTCTGATTAAAAGTTGACATTTGGAATTTTGGGGTGGGTGTGTCTTGAGGTGTAATATATCTAAGGGGGAAGATGTACTTCTAATTTTAAGAGGGACCCCACTTCATTTTTGTTTTATGTATAGTAAGGGTGAAAGAGCTCTAGGTATTCATATTATAACAAAATTTGTATTGTTGTAGTTTAACTTTTACTTAGATCTTACTATCCATCTAATTATATTATTTACCTTAAAAAAAGAAATCTAATTATATTTATATACTAATAAATAAAATATTTATTGAATACTTTATTTTACTGTTATTTTTAAAATATATTTTTAATATAAAATAATTTAAATATGTAAATTATAAATTAAAAAACCCTGTGTATTGCACGTGCTACTAACTAGTTAAATACAAATTATTGGTTTTTGATGAATCATAATTTTAAAGACACTCGTCCTCTTATTTAGAAATACACATGTATGTTTGATTTATGAGAGAAAGAGAGAAGATTGAAGACGAGAAAAGAAAAATATGTGAGAAATATAGTAGATTTATAAGTTGTTTGCATGTTTGAAATGATGGAAATATAAGGGATATGGAGAAAACAGAATGAGGTGGAGGAAAGAGGTTTTTTTTGCATTAAAAGAATTATGTCAGTCCCAAGTCCATTTTCTAGCGGTCCGGTAGAGTCGTCGTTATTATGAAAAGAAAAAAAAGACATTCACTCTATCACTTATTTCTCCTTATTTTGGAGAGACCACAAAAAGGTTGATGGGCCCACCAGACCTCCTCTCCCCCTCCACTATCTTTTACAACCAACAAGGGTGGTAGTTATCTTTCTCCCCTAACTCTATATTCTCTCTTTCTCTCTTTTCTCTTTCACCTATAACAAAGATACTGTGAATGATGAGGTGATCGTGTACTTACCCACTTACGTGTTCAAGTCATATGACGTGGATTCTCATGGCTATTGTTGGCTTTTATTAAGAAGATATGAAATTTCTTTGTTAGATTACCGAGATAGACATATCTCTCATATCTTTCCTTCCACTTCAAATGCTCTCTCGCACTTCAATGTCTAGTTCCTATTATACCTAATCGCATTGATATTGCTCTTCCCTTTTCTTCCTCACTATTTTTCTCGTTCCACCTTTGTGTTGAAAAATTAAAGAAAATGCGTGACCAATGGTTGGTCACTTTTTCCTAATATTTGAAAAACCATCCAAAGTGATTGAATGAGCTTTTGTTGAAAGCATGAACCATACGCATTTGAGAAAATATTGCAACAAGTTAGGAAGCTCATGTCTAACGTTTTGCCTATGAAATGATGCAATAAGGAAGCAACATGTACACACAGCTAAGCTAGCTAGAAGTAAGAAAAAAACAAGAGAAATTAGAGAGAAACTAGCTTAGTTCTTGAGTGTAATTGGGTTGTAAGTTGTGGGTGATTTTAGGTATTTTGTAAACATTGTGAATATTTTCTTTTGCACCGAAAGATCTCCTACAATTCGGTAATGTAAACAGTAAACATTATTAAACAACTCCATTACAAATTTGGTGTGTTCAATTATTTCACATTAAATTTTTTTAAACTATTTTCCATTAATTTTTCACTGAACAAGTTTGACAACAATTCAACCTAATTTGTCTCAACAACTCGTATCAAATCTTGTATGGAATTTTGGATTTTTTTTTGGGTACTATTAATATGAAAAGTGAAATTTGTGAATAGTTTTAAGTTGTCAGTGGTGCTTTGATATGTTACTTAGATAGTGAGGAAGAGTCTTAGTTGTTGTACTATGGAGTATGGACCATCTTTTTATCTTAACTTCGTAGAATAATTACTCGACAATTATGTTCTGTAAAACATTGTAAAAATTATCTTCGTAACGACCAATCATATGAGATCGTAGATAAATGTGCAGGGTAGATTAAGTTGAACGAGCATGTATGTAAATTAATAAATGTTAGACGTATTTTCGACCTTGTGAAAAATTTAATCTCAATATGTCAGTTGATTAGTGAAGTTGTTACAATATTAACTTCCACGGAGACTATTGGAATATTTCAAATGGTGCAATGGCAGTTGCTTGAGGTAAAAAGAGTGATACTTTTTACAACACACAACGAGCATGTCATTAGATTGAGGTACTGCAAATAAAAACCTAATAATGACACCTTATACTAGGTCATATGAGCGAGAAAGAGATGAAATTTCTGCACTCAAATGAAAAACTATCAAGTCGCTTTAACTAGTACAATTCGACATGTGTGAAGACCGGTAATGATACATGCTCAAACTCCATGAACCTTCAAGCTACTATTGGATCTATCATCTTGAATCTCTAAGAAAAAGAAATTTTGGAAAACATAAACGAGTCAACTTTCAGACAAGTGAAAGATTTTCAAAGAAGGGAAGACTCAACCATTTGAGAAATGTAGCCTATTGCAAATACTGCAACATACCTGGGACCTAGAAGGATACTCAAGAAGTCATTGCATGAAGATGTGACACCTTATAACACTTTCACTCTAATAGTTTTTTTTCCCGATCCTTTATAGTAACCTGTTCAAGATACGATGGCGATTTATCCTAACAAATAACTTTCTCAAAATTAAATCTCGTGACTACGAGACCAACATGTTGTCCACTCTAATAATAGCGGTAGCTTTATATTATAATATAGATATATAACTAATATCCTTATATATACTTTCAATATTTATTTTGTAAATCCCTTTAAAAAAATATTTATTTTGTAAATAAAAATAATAATATTTTTTTTGTTTGAAACCAGGGTATGAGGTGTTTTAAAAGAAAAATAATATTGGACGCGTGTGAATGCAATTTGCTTAAACCCTAGTAATCGTTAACCTCAGGATTCAGCGAAACCTGTAGTACTGACTTGTGAGAAGCAACAGAGGCCCTCCTTGTTAGAGCTTCAGCAATGGCGGCGAAGAACCAGAGCGTGGGAAGCCCCAAAAAGAGAAAGCGAAGTACTACTGAAACAGCACCACCTCACAAATCTCCTTCTAATTCAAAGGTTTCCAAGTTCGCCGCCTCAAAGAAGCACAAACCCAACTCAGCTGGCAAAGAGAAGAAGGAAAAGACCAAGGCTCCCGTCACAGGCCGAGAACGTCGAATCCAATCTAAGGTAATCTGAATTGGTATCTGCTGGACAATTAGTTTTGGAGTTTATCAATGTAATGTGGAGAATCATCACGAATACAAGGGTTTTGGCAATTGGAGATCGCTTGTTTTGAATTTTTTTCTTCGTTTCAGGAACTTGCAGAGGCTAGAAAGAAGAAGAGGAAGCGGCATTTCAATCTTGAACAAGTGAGTATGCTCATATTGTCATATTCTACTCTCTACATGTATATATTGTTCTTTTATGAGTTCAATTGAAGCATGGACTTTATGTGCTGTTTTATTTCAATTCTGGCTATAATTGAATACCTAATTCTCAACAGGAACTTGCACGTCTATGGGAAAAGATGAGGCGTCACGAGATTGCTAAAGAGGATAGAGCTAAGTATGTTCCTATATCAAGGACTGATAGTGATATTTCTTTTAGGACATGCATGCCAATTGCTCACTGCTAAGCCTTTATTTATCATTGTATCTCCTCATTCTTTTAATACATTTAACGTTTTTATAATTGAAGGTTGGTGACAGAAGCTCTGGAAAAGATGAAGGGGAAGATTCCTGAGATTGCAGGGTCTCATGTTTCTTCTCGTGTCCTTCAGGTAAATTTGCTGGTATTTTTGTTAAGAATTTTCAGTTTCTCGTCCTTTTAGACTTGCTTACAGTTTTAATCTTTTGCTTTCTTTATGTCTTGATATTCGAAAGACATGTGTCAAGCATTGTTCACAAGCTGAAAGAGATGCAGTGTTTGAAGAGCTTCAGCCACATTTTCTGAATCTAGCATATAATGCATATGGTGTTCACTTAGTAAAGAAGATGCTTGACAATGGTAATGGTCTACTTGAAGTGATAATGGACTATTACAAATAAACACTTAGTAATGATGAGTTTTATGACTCTAATCAGCCGTCCTCCATTTTCAGCCTCCAAGAAGCAACTAGCTGGCTTTATCTCCAGTCTTCGCGGTCATGTTGCTCCTCTTCTTCGCCACATGGTTGGATCAGTTGGTATGTAACTTAGGTTTGGGCAGTATATTGCAGTTGTTCATTGTTCACTTCAAACTTTAGAGTTTTTGATGGTTCACCGGGGGGAAGCTTTTCACTCTTTTTTGGATGTATAAAGTAGCATATATATTGACATGAAGTTTAATTTGAAGGTGGCTAGTTAGGATTTGAGGGAGACTAACAACGAAGAAAACGGGGGAAATCCAAAAATTAGTTTTCTTTTCACCACATTTTTCTCAATTTTCATGCACTGATACCAATTGTCACTAAATCAAATATTTCAGCACTCAGTCAAAGTCCACTTCTCTAAACTAAGTTTTGTGCATCCACATGTCATGCAGTTGTTGAGCATGCTTATGAACTGGCAAATGCTGCACAAAAACAACAGCTGCTTTCGGAATTATACTCCACTGAGCTTCAGCTGTTTAAGGACCTAGTCTCATCGAAGGAAAGCAGGTAAAGATTCAGCAGTTAGGAATTGCATTATAGCATTTGAAATAATGCTGGATCTATGGGTCCCATTTTAAAATAATACTGAGATAATTACTGGAATTTAGGATATATAATATAATTACTCTTTCGCAGTGTGTGTAATGCAAAAGAACATATCCTCTGTAAACTTAAAGGAGAGATGGAATCACCGTTCCAATTTCTTTTATTTCATTGAGACCTGCCTGTATTTGAATGCCTTTTGGGGAGTTTTGGGAGGGGTCATGGGTTATAGAACTGGGATGCAATGTCTGCAGCTTATGCCATAGGTAGTAAATTAGTTTTTGCTTGACTGAAGAGTTCTTATGTTGTGTACAAATTAATAATTCCAAGGCTTCTATGGGTGAGTAAACTGAAGAGTATACCGTCAGACTATGGCTTTTAACAGTCTCTATGATAGGTACCCACGGTTAGTTAGTTAGAGAGTTAGTTAAGAGGTTTAACGTGGCTTGTTGCCTGTAAATAGAAGAGTTAGAGAGACTTTGGGGTATCTGGGTATTCAGTTAGAGATTTGGTATGAGAGAGCGTTGGGTTTCTCTCTAGGTTTAGAGAGTGTTTGCATCTCCCTGTTGTAACTGACTCTGATTCCCAATTTGGGGATTAGGGATTTCATCAATAACACTTCTATATTTTCCTGGTTCTATCACTCTACTCTAACTTTCTAATGAAGTTTACCTTAACGGTTGTAAATACACATTACTTATGAAACATGGTATGCTGAATTCTCTGGATGAGTAATTACCTGATATAAATTTGATTGGCATTTTTATTTTACCAGGCTGGCAATTGGCATTGTCCAATTTTTATTTGCAATAACTACTCCTCTTCTTGGATTGATATGATCTCTTGATTTAACTGATCTTTACTGGATGACGTTCATTCTTTGCTTTATCTTTTACCCCCTCTTGCTGTAGTTTTCCCCCCTTAGCTTTTAGTTGCATGTCAGGTTGCTAGATATAATGTCCAAGTTGGGTCTACAAAAAGGCTCAGTTTTGCGCCATATGGCATCAGTGATTCAGCCAATTTTAGAGAAAGGGATAGTGGACCACTCTATCTTACACAGAGTCTTGCTGGAATACTTTAGCATTGCCGATCAGGTGTTTATCTCCACTTCCCCCGGCCAATATTTCTGCATACTTCTTGTCTCAGCCAATGAATTTAACCATGGCAGTAGCTTCTTTTATCTAAGTTGAGTTTTTTTTTTTGAAGTCCTCTGTCACAGAGATAATCCAACAGCTATCAAGTCCACTACTTGTTAGATTGATTGGCACAAAGGATGGAGCCAAAATTGGAGTTCTGTGTGTAAAATATGGGAGTGCCAAGGTTTCTTTAGCAAATTTTTTCTTATCAATAGAAATGTTTAGAGTACTCATGATGATTGAATCTGATGAATGCCTCATTCTTCTACTTTGCTTTCCCCTTTTAGGAAAGAAAGAAGATTATCAAAGGATTGAAAGAATTCATAGGCAAAACAGCTTATCATCAATATGGGTGTATGGTAAGCAATTTGACTCTTCCAGCTATGTTTTGTTTGCCCAGCCTAGCTATGGTATTTGGTATATTTATGCTTTGCATTTATGGTAAGTCTAAAGTTTTCATGCTGAAGCCTACTTCTAAATAAAAAAGATCTGGTCTGCTGGAACTAGTTCAAATGGACAAACTTAAAATAAATGAATTTGGAAATAGCTGCGAATGAAATTCAGGCATAGGTATTAGGCCGGATTTTGTTTTTTCACAAACTTTAGGTTAATAGAGGCTTAGATTGTTGTATGAGTTGGCATGCCTGCTTAACACACACACACACACACACACACACACACATATATATGCCTGCGCTGTTCCTTGAATCGTCCATTGCAAGTCTATTGATTCAATAGTTGCTTTCCATATGTAGTTGCTACTGTATTTTTTCTCTACTTGTTTTGGAATTATGTGTTTTGAGTTTCTAAAGAAGCAATTATACCACCCCTGGAAATCAGCGAAAACAAATCATTATGTCTGTAACTTCTAAATTCCTAATGAGTTACCTTTCTTTCAGATTAATATGAATACTGAATTTGTCTTATTTAAATTTCAGGTGCTGGTTTGCATCCTTTCTGTTGTTGATGACACAAAATTGATAACAAAGGTGTCTTTGGCTTTGCTTTGATTCTGATTTTCTCTTATACAGTCATTGTTTCTATATAGTGAAATCTTCGTTTCATATTAAGCTTCATTCTCATTACAGGTTATCATACGTGAGCTTCAATCAATACTAAAGGATCTGGTTTTGGATAAGGTTTCTTCTTTTACACTTCACATACGATAAAGCATTATAAAAGAGATGTCAGTATAGTTTTTATCAATCAATAAGGACATCCTTAAAATCATTATATGCATCTGAGCAGTTAGCATTTGTTGCTGCTTTTTTTAATCCCCCTGTCCTAGCTCCATCTATAAAACAACATATATGAATATTGTTTATTGAATATTCTCATGATATGGGTTATAATGTTTTACAGAATGGAAGACGTCCCTTACTCCAATTACTACATCCTAATTGTTCACGCTATTTAAGTCCTGATGATCTTGCTTCTCTGAATTCTTCTATACCTTCTCTGTCTCTCAAGGTTATATTTTAACCTATCTTTTGTACTCTTTTTTGTACTTCTAAGCTATTATATTAGTCACACTCTTTGTTTTGATTGCTGTCAGGATCAGTCAGAAACAAGCTCACTGACAGAAACTTCGAAGGCTTCACTTGGTGAGAATGAATCCAAGGAAGACAAAGAAGTGCCAATGGATGAAATTAATAAAGATAAAACAACTGTGGATGATTCTGACCTAGCAGAGAGTGGGAAAAAAGACCCATTAGTTAGAAGGCAAGAGCTATTGATCAATAGTGGACTTGCAGAGGTTTGTTGCTTTACTTTGCCTTTTCTTAACCCCTTTTTTTCCAGATTCATTTGTTTCTATAAAACAGGTTATAGTTATTTTGTTTATATAATTATATTGATTTTGATCACATGCAAATCTAGGGCCAGATCGATTATTTGAACTGTGAGATTGTGTTGAAAATGCTGTTTGATTGTAATTTTCTTGCAGAGTCTTCTTGATGTATGTACTGAGAGTGTGGGAGAACTGATACGATCAAATTTTGGCAAAGAGGTCTTGTATGAGGTAATCAAAATGATGTTGACATTAAAATTTTACAATTTCTATTGAATTTGGTTCTGAGCATTACCTTTTGGGTGAATTCAACTGCACATTCAGGTTGCAACAGGGGGTTCTGGTGGCATACTACACCCAACTTTGGATAATAAGATTAATTCTCTTCACAAAGCAATAGCATCTCTTGCAGCAATGCCCAAATCAGAAGATTCACAAGAGGAACATGTCCTTGAAAATTTCCATTCAAGTCGGACCATTAGAAAACTAATTTTGGATTGCCCCGGATTTGCTTCCACCTTATGGAAGGAAGCTTTAAAAGGGAAATGTGAGTCATGGGCGCATGGTCACAGGTAGGCTTCATTTGCTCTTATATTATTCTCCAATGAGATCAGGGTACTAAGGTCTGTGATTTCTTATGTTTTCTTTTTCTCTTGACACTCTGATTGCAGCTGCAAGGTTATTTCTGCATTTTTGGAATCTCCACATTCTGAGGTACAGAAACTTGCAAAAAAAGAGCTGCAGCCACTAATTGACAATGGAATAATCAAGAACCTGAAGCCCACTGAACAAGCAACCCAATAATTTCCCTGTATGATGCATGGAGAAAGGTACTGCAACTCAGTAGGACAGTGTGGGCACGGATTATCAGTAGCTAGCTAATACACACTTAAATTATGATGTGGAGGCCATAATGACTTTCTTTTCTGAATTTATTGCTTAAACTATAATTTATTGAGGAAGCTGTTGTTGTAACCCTGACAGTCAAAAGAAACAGCGCAAGTGTTTTGAATTTACTTGAAGTAATGACCTGTTTTTGCACATTTTACTTTGCACCAATTTTGCTATTGTACCATGAATGTTTTGTTGGCCTTTTAGTATTCAGCTGTTTAATTTTCATTCGAGCTACTTTGTACCATAATTTATTCATCAATCATTATTCAAGTCGCATATATCATGACAAATTCATAATGAAATGCATTTAATTCTTCAAAGAAGTGAGAATGTGACAATCTCGTTCGTTAATCGAATGTAAAAATTCTAAGAGCTAACATCTTGATGGGACAAAAGCAAATTTGCTCGCAAACGTGCTTGTTGCTCTGTCTCCAAAAACAGGGGAGGCATGCTGCGTTCCTCTGTCATGATTGTGCAGAACACTAGTTGTCTGCAAGTACCAAAATGTTGAAGAATTCTTGTAAACATGTTCCCTCAGATGAGGGTAGCCTTGGTACAAGTAATCCGATGGATTGAAAACAGGGGTTTCTTTCTCAAATCTATGCAGGGTCTTGCTTCTATTTAGATAACCAACAGGATTGCATATTGGAGATTCCTTCCTTGACATTGAATTTGCTCGCAAACAGTTCTCTACCACCATAGCCTCCTCCTTAAATCTCTCCCTCGTTTCCTTAATATTTCTCCAAAGTTTAAAAGATCTTGACCTACTGATAATATTCCAGGCCTTGAAAACTGAACCATTGGAGTTGCCTGGGACAATGCCGGTCGTATAAGGGTTTCTTCTGCACTCAGAGCAGAAATGCTTACACCTTTCCAAGTCAAAGGCCTTTCTCTTTGCTATGTTAGATAGACATGTATATGCCTGCAGAACAATAAGGGGCAGGGGATGAGATTATATTTCATTTCATGCATTGTAGAATCACAATAAATAAATGCTCATTGATTCATTGTTATGAACTTGTAGTTGCAGGCTAAATTGACTAACCATAAAAGGAAAAGAAAATATCTAAAACTTACCTCAGAAACAAGCTTGAAAGCAATTTCAGCCTTTGGATGTTTATTCTTATCTGGATGAAGTTGCAAGGCTACAGAGCAGAAAAAAGGAAAAATGAAAAACGAAAAACTCCTCCTTGTTCAAGAGAGAGAAAATGTAGAATGCGAACAACCCTAAAACCAGTTATTAAACCTTACCTAGTTTATGGTATCTCGTGCGAATGGCTTTTACCCCTGCATTTTCTTCCACCTATGAGAACCCAATAATGAAGAAATTTGCATCATGAGAAAGAACCCCAAAATGTGCTACCTAGTTTGCTGCATCAACAACAGGAATGTTTCAAGAACTTACTCCAAGAATGCAATACCAGTCAATGAAGGTTGATTTTTTGTCTGCGTTTGAGAGAATCCTGTGAGCACACACCGCAGAACGCGTGGAAATGGAGCAAATGTCTGATACCAACTTGGCCTTGGAATCTGATTCTTGTCCCATTTGAGATTATGGGAAAACAAAATGTGAATCAGGGTTAGAAATACTGAAATAGTGAAAAAGGTGGTTTCTTTTTTGTTGGTTTTCAGAAACAGAGGTTTTAGCGGTTCAGAAAAAAAAGCAACCTTTGCGGAGGAGATTTTTGACACTGGATATCAGTTGGTGGGATTATGAGAACAGATTAAGTTGAGAGATGGAGAGGTTAACGTCTATCTCTCCACGTGGCACTTAAATCTGAATTTAAATCCAACTAAATAAACTTCTAAATTAACTAAATGTTGTTGTGGCCATTTCCACCACCTCTTCATATTTGTAGCAACTAACAATTTGTAACATATTATTAGGCTGCAAAAAGAACCTCCTAAAGTTTTTTTTAGGTTAACCAAGTTATCTCACAGTAGGTTTGTGAAACCTACTCATCACTCATTAAGCTGTATAAAACTAACTAATAAGTTTTTTTCATTCACAAGAGTTGAAAATAGAATACATTTGCTTAAGAGATGAAGTGCTGAACCATTACGTAATCAACTCACTTGCTTACCTCCTAAGTAACTGACAGTTACAAAAGTTCAGCAGTTGTATTCTAAGGAATTTTGAAAGAATTATTAACCTAAGGTGTTGGACCAATTGCATGAGATGATTAAGCCATTTACCTGTTCTTTTGGCTACTTTTCAAGAGTTTCACTTTCAGGATCTATTTCTAGTGTTACTTTATTTCATCAGGGCATTGCAGAAAGTCAGAAATTCATGTCACATTTATGAGAAAGAAACACCTTTAATTGGAGGGCCATTATCCTTACTGATGCAGTGGTTTGGGGAGAGTTTTGGAGGTTGTGCTGTTGTGGTAGGTAGATTGCAATATTATTTTGGTACTATATCTTTAAATCCAATGAGAAATAACCCGTGACTATAGGAAGGGAGCGTTTGTGTAGGGTGCCCCACTCATATAATGCCCGGTTGAAAGATAGGCATAACAAAGATGCATTGAAGGTTAAAAAATGATCAAACATGTCCCCACCTTGTATCCCTTATTTTCAAAAGATCATATCATACTTGTCATGATTCATTATCAGATTCATTACCATGCAATGAATGAATGACTTTTGGATTATCCTTGCTCCTCATAAATTAGTTTATGTTAAAAGATATAACTAATGAATTACTTATAAATTTCTTGTAAATATGCATGGAGGATTGAGGCTCACTAACTTTCTAGGAGCACCGAATATGTCTCCTTCATAATTATGTGTTAGTTGGGTCTTTAGGTGAAAATGCAACAACTATTTTGAGAGGGAAGTTAGTTTGTATTGGTTGGAGATGGTTTTGGCCTGAATACTCAAAAAAGCTTAAAACTTATTCCAATTCCTCAAATGGGGACAATAGGTTTACCCCTCACCAGTTTTTAGTTGGAGCAAACTCGGGATTCATTCAACCAAAGGTTTAATTTTCTACAATTCAACTGTGGAAGCAGTTTCTTATATGAAGTTGTACAAGTTTGAATCAAAGGTTAACCAGTGCATGTTAAAATTAGGATTCAAATTCAGTTGGACCTCTTCAGCTAACAAGTTATCATAAACTCTTTAATTTGAGAAACTATTTCTTATTTTTATTTTTCCATGAGTATTTCTTATTTCGATTAATCTTAGTTATTATTACAAAAATCAATAGCTATAATTGTGCAGGAAAGAGGCCGTAGAGGAACTCTAAACAAAGTATCAAAATATTTAAATTACAACATTTTGAAAATATTTTCAATGAAAAAAGTTAGGGTAAATTAGACTCCAATCACCACCATAGACGAGAGAATAAGACACCACCCTATAAGAGGAAGGGATCAATCATTACCAAAAGAGCCGACTTCTATGGACTACAACCTTTTTATAAGGGTTTATACAATTATAGCGGTGTTAAGGAAAGTAGTGCCTTTTTGCTCGAATGAGTTTACTTATTCGTTTATTTTAATAAATGTGTCCCTTAACTCTATTCTTCCTCCATCCTTCCATTTGAACCAACATAGGTTGATAAACATGAGCTATTTATTTTTTGTTTCTTTCAAAAGAAAAAAAAAACTTTTGCAATGAAAAATAAGGTTTTGATCCATTCGTACCTCACTTTCTATTCCATCGTATTTACACAAACTTTTCTTCATATCTATCTCTTCTTTTTCTATCACACCATCTATCACATGTCACATTTTTCTCTTTTATTCTTATCTCTGTCTTTTGCCGCTAGTGTGGGTTGAACGATTGTGGATGAATTATTATGGTTAAATATGTGTTTAACAAATTTATAATATTTATATTAATATTTTTGAAAAACTTAGAAGATATTATTCTATGCAACACAAAAATAATTAACATCTAAAATAAATTTAATAAATCACTAATGATAACGATTAAAATTTTCTCATCGATCACACAACTGCACTCAAATCAATAAACAAATAATTCATAAAATAAAAAACAATATGCAAAAGAAATCGTTGAAATAAGGCAATTCATCAAAAAGAGTGATCATCATAATAACACATAAGTCGCATAAATAACGGTAGAAAATTTTGTACTTTTTATTTTCTTTTCAGCAGATCACAAGAGAACGATAACCTAATTTTGAAAAGGGGAAATAGAGAAAAAAAAACCCAGCTATTGTTCAATCCGATGGATGATTAAGAGACATTGTTGTATTAACTGATATCAGAGTCATCGAAATCATCTTCGAAGGTGTTAAAGAAATCAGTATCCGGGAGTTCATGATAGTAGGGGATACCGTCCTCCTCGGAGACATCAACAGGGTCGACGTCGTCAGCATCGGCGTTGCCAATATTCATTGCCATCCACACCTGCATCTCCCAGGAAAAGTGCAATAGCCTTATGCAGATCATGAAAAATAAGTCCCTTAGCCCCATTGTGCTCTCTCTCTCTCTCTCTCTCTATCTCTATCTCTATATCTCTCTGTGTGTATGTGTGAATTGGAATATGAAATTAAGGTTTTATATGAGCAGAGTGATGTCAAGAAAAGTGATGTCGTTTTGCTCAGGGTGCATTATTTATTCATTGATTTTAATAAATGTGACCCTTAAGCCAATTCTTCCCCTATCCTTCCATTTGAATGACATAGGTTGATAAATATGAGCAATTTATTTATGTTTATGTAAAGAAAAAATATTCATAATTAAAAATAGGATTTTAATTCATTCTCATTTTCATAAACTTTTTCTTGTTATTTATCTTTTTTTTCTATTACATCACATATCTCACATTTCTCTCTCTCTCACAACACACACACACGCACACACACACACTCTCATTTATTCTCATATCTCTCTTGAGATGTGAGTGAAATGAATGTGGATGAATTATTATTATCATTAAATATATGTTTAACAAATTTATATTAATTGTATAAGTTTTTTTTGGAAAATTTAAAAGATATTATTCTATACAACACAAAATTAAACAATATCTAAAATAAATTTAATAAATCACCAAAGAACACGATTAAAAATTCATCATCAATCACACAATTAAGCTCAAATAAATAAACAAATAATTCACACAATTTAAAAAAATCTTTAAAAAAATTCGTTGAAATAAGGTGATTCATCACAAAAGAGCGATCGTCATATTAAAACATAAGTCGCAGGAACAAATGCATAACCTTTTGCACTTTTTCTTTCCTTTTCAATAGATGACAACAAAATGGTAACCTAACTCCGAAAAGGGGAAAAAGGAGAAAAAAACCATAAACTATTCAACTCGGTGGGTGAAGGATGATGAAGAGACATTGTGGTGTTAGTTGATATCAACATCATCGAAAACGTCTTCGAAGGTGTTGAAAAAATCAACATCGGTGATCTTGTGAAAGGAAGAGATAACGCCCTCCGCAGAGACATCGAGAGGTTTGACATCGTCAAGTCCATTATCTCTCTCCATCGACACATGCTCCTCCTTCTTCTCGAACAAGTCCATCAATGACTTTCGCACCTTCTTCATCACCTCAAACAAATCCATTCTCTCTTTCTCTTTCTCTTTCTCTTTCTCTTTCTCTCTCCAAATTGGACTATCCAATTAAGGTTTTATATGAGCAAAGTGATGTCAAGGAATGCGATGTCGTTTTGCTCACAATGTATTGTTTATTCATTTATTTTAAAAAATATGTCTTGTGACTCAATTCTTCCTCCACCCTTCCATTTGAACCAACATAGGTTGATAGATATGAACAATTTATTTATGTTTATTAAGAAAACATTTGTAATTAAAAATATGGTTTTTACTCATTCACACATCGCTTTCTCTTCCATCTCATTTTCACAAACTATCCATTCCTATCTATCTCTTTTTTTATATCACATATCACATCTCACATTTCTCTTTGTTTTATTCTAATCTATCTTTGAGGTGTGAGTGAAATGAGTGTGTATGAATTATTATTGTTAAAAATATGTTTAATAAGTTTATAATAATTATATGTGGTTGTCTAAATCACTCAAAATTTACTTTGGGTAAAATAACCCTAGCTTAGGTAGGCCAATAATATTTTAATACGTGTCTTAGAAAATTTTAGCTCATAACACATGTATGTACCATAAAAAAGCTCATAACACATGTTAAATATTATAGGGCTACCTAAGACTAGGATAATTTTACCCAATATATACCTTGAGTGATTTAAACAACTCCTAATTATATAAGATCAATTGTAGTTGTACTACTTAAAAGATGATGGAACTCAATGAAAATCAATGGAATACATTGCATTATATTATATTATGTTCTTTTGCCTCACTTGTGTTCCCCTCCAATTTTAGATGGAATGAGAGGAAACAAAAACAGCAAATCTAATAAAATTATCAAAATACCAATTTGTCTAGTTTGCTTACAACTAAACCAACACCTTATTGACATATAACACATAAATCAACCACGTGTTAGTAAATTCTATATTTTCATCTTATTATTAAAATTAAAATAGGCATATCCATTAATCTTTTTTTTTTTCTCGAAAGTGTCCATAAGATTAAGACTCGCATAGTCCACAGAAACACAATAGTACTCAAACTAGCATGCTAAAAACCAACAATGGAACATGACAAAAGCCTTACAAAACATACGAACCACCAATAAACTTTACACCTAAGAAAATAAATTACAAAGATAGGTCAAATGCTCCAAATACTCCAACTTGCAAGCGTAGTCCAATAGAGCTCTTTTTTGCCTTAGTGGATCAAATCTAGCGTTTCGTAGCTCTACTAAAAACGTTTCGTGGAAACACACTATGGTGACCGTGACTTGTATTCTGAAGATTCAAAGGATAAAGTCCAACAGTGGAGAAAGGAGGCCATCTTCAACCATGTTTCTCTAGATTTTGCCAACATAAACTCCTATGTGTAGTCAATGTCGCAACTACGACTCGGAGGATCCAAGGGCAAAAGTGTGGCCAAGGCAGAGGCAGCACGGGGCGAGATCTAATGACGTGCGGTGGTGGCTGAGGGTGGAGGAGGGAGGAGGCGCAGAGGAAGGTGGATGTAAGACGATAAAAAGGGGAACTAACACACTAAAAAACCCACTCATTTGAGCAAAAGACCACCTAACGTGGTAAAAAATCCACCTCTTTTGTGTGGGAGACACCTAACCAAGTAAGAGAGGAGCCTCCGTAATGGAGGAAGAGAACCTCCCAAGGGGGAAAATCCCCCAAGGGGGGAAACAACGCTGACTGAGAAAAAAAACTCTAGCGAGGTTTTGGGGAGAAATGACATGGGCAATGGGTATTCATTAATCTCATTTGTTTTTGTCAAATGTTTATATATAAATATGAAACGAGAGTTGAATTTGACACTCCAACATCACAATTCGTACCACCACTTCTAATATTTTAAATTCTAAAAAATTTAGCTTCTGAGATGTAAATCCCAGAATATTAAGGAGATATTAAAAGTTGTGGTTGGGGCGGAAAATCTAACACTCATATGAAATATGCAAAGGCCCAAGAACATATCACGAGCCCAACAAGCCAACAGATGGACATGTTGGCAAAAAAAAACACAACACATTCTTTCTCCTTATTCGGGTTCCATTTCGCAGCAGCAGAGTGTGTTACTGTAAGTGTACCTCCCTTCTCATTCTTCATCTCCACAGAGCGCGCTACTGCACAGGCTTCAATCTCACGAGTTCTTTCCGATCGATTCGACAAGCAATAGCCACAAAAGAAGGTGTGGTTTTTATGTGTAACATCTCAATCCCTTCCCACCTAAATTTTCTATTCATTCGTTGGTTTTTCTGTGTATAATAATGTCTTCCCAGAAGAACCTTTTGAGAATTGTCAACAAAGGCGTGACCTTTCCTTCAAATCACCACCACCAACAAAAACAACAACTTGAACTTGCCCATAAGATAACCCACAGCCTCATCAATTCAACTGGTCCCAACTATTTCAAACCCCTGCACTCCATGATCTCCTGCATCACCCCTTATGTTACTCACCATGTTCTCTCAGACCCCATTCTCCCACCTCATTCTTGCTTAGCCTTTTTCAACTTCCTAAGAACCCAACATTCAAGCACTGCACCACTCAAGCCTGACCTTAAGGCCCATGTGATTCTCCTTTCCAGGCTTTTTGATGCCCGGAAATTCGCCTCCATGAAGAGCATTTTGAATTCTGTTATTGCTAGTGGGGAAATTCATTGCCCTGTTTCTGGTGTTGTTTCCTTGGTTGATGAATGTGAGCCCCATTTTGCTGAGAAGCTGTGTGATATGTTGTTCAGGGTCTGTTCTGATAACAGGTTGTTTCAAGAGGCTTTTAAGGTTTATGATTATGTGGAAGGAAAAGGATTGGTGATAGAGGAGAGGTCTTGCTTTGTGCTTTTGCTTGCTTTGAAGAAATGTGGGGAGGTAGATTTGTGTCTTAGGTTCTTCCGCCGGATGGTCGAGTCAGGTAGCATTGAAATCAGGGTTCAGTCTTTGACACTTGTGGTTGATGGGTTGTGTAGGAGAGGAGAGATCGGGAAAGCCAAGGAGTTGATGGATGAGATGACGGGTAAAGGCATTGTGAAACCAAATGTGTTTACTTACAACACATTGTTAAATGCATATGTTGCAAGAAAGGATCAAAGTGGAGTTGATGAGATACGCAGTTTGATGGAGAAGGAGCAAATTGTTTCTAGTTTGGCTACATATAGTATTTTGATACAGTGGTATGCGGGATTAGGTGATATTGGGAAAGCTGAAAAGATATTTGAGGAAATGCATGAGAGAAATATAGAAATGGATGTTTATGTCTATACATCAATGATAAGTTGGAATTGTAGGTTAGGAAATATTAAAAGGGCTTCTGCTTTATTTGATGAGATGATTCAGAGAGACATAGTTCCTAATGCTCATACTTATGGGGCCTTGATTTGTGGGATGTGCAAAGCAGGTCAAATGGAGGCTGCAGAAATCTTGTTAAAAGAGATGCAAATTAATGGAGTCGACCTAAATATAGTAATATTTAACACCATGATGGACGGTTATTGCAAAAGAGGAATGATAGATGAAGCTTTGAGACTGCAAGATATCATGGAAAGGAAAGGATTTGAAGCGGATTTGTTTACATACAACATTCTTGCTAGTGGGCTCTGTGATTTGAATAGGTATGAGGAAGCCAAGAGGACATTGGATACAATGATAGAAAAGGGTGTGGCTCCAAATGTCGTGACTTTCACTATATCTATTGAGATATGTTGTAAAGAAGGCAACCTTGCAGAAGCTGAGAGGTTCTTTAGGGATATGGAGAAGAGGGGAGACGTGCCTAATATTATTACATATAATACTCTAATAGATGCATATAGCAAGAAAGAAAAAATTAAGCAAGCTCGGATGTTAAAATCTGAAATGGTAGAGAAGGGATTACTGCCAGATGTATATACATACACATCACTGATGCAAGCGGAATGTATTGTTGGCAAGGTAGATGAGGCATTGAAAGTTTTTGATGAAATGTTGTTAAAGGGCATAACTGGAAATGTTGCGACATATACGACAATTATTTCAGGTTTATCCAAGGAGGGGAGAGCTGATGAAGCATTTAAATTTTATGATGAGATGATGAGAATGGGCCTAATACCCGATGATAGAGTTTTCACTGCACTTGTTGGCAGCCTTCATAAACCCTGCTCCGATGCTACTCTAAAACAAAATGAATATGGGGAACAAAAGTAGACACCTCTGATGCCTCAAGCTGGTCAAATATTGGTTTGTCAAATTCACACATGAAGATAGCTAGCTACATACAATGGTGGACACGGTATTGAGCTGATGATGATTTTGTCCTTAAAGCTCAACCAAGAAGACCCTTGTAGGAGAAAATCGGTCTTACATTACGACAGAAGAGCTTGGGAAAAGGGACAATTTACAAATATTCAGGTTTGTAGTATACAAACCTTCTCTTTTTCTTGTTTTTAACATACCTGAGTTAGGGGATCAGGAACTTTGCTCTAGTTGACATAACTGATTATATATACATGGTTCACAATCTCTAATATCAGGAAACTAGGAAGCAAGGAAAATAGTACAAATCAAATCTGACTTATTAACAGCAAATTTGCAGCCCCTAAATACGAGATACTAACTTTAAATTGCTGACACTTTTTAATAGCGTGACTAATTAGCTTCTTAGTCATGCATTTGTCTAAATGTTGTCATGCTGCCCCTATTAGTAGTCATGCATTTTAATTGCAGAAGCTGTATCTGAAACTCCGGGTTTTACAGCTTATCCAAAAGCACCCAGATTAAGTAGGATATGGTGGTATGCATTTCACTTACCTCATCTTCTATTGAGGTCAAATGGGAATTATATTTCATTCAAATGATAGTTTCTATCTGATCATTGGCAACATTGATTGAGATGTTAAGGTTCAAGAGATGTTACAAATAAATCTCTCGTTGATACTAGACTACTAATATTCTTATGGCCTGCCTTGTTGTAATCTGGCTAGGTTCGTACTTTTAGATTATTGTGCAATTGTATGCCTCTTGTTTTATGTCAAAAATTTCTATGTAATATCGGTTTTTAACCAGATAGCACCTGGCTTTTGCAGATAATGCAATTATCCTCATGTAGTCAGTTCTTTTGGTTATTTTTTTTCTATTTGTTTCCAAAAAAAAAAATCATCTGATTGTTAGGATTTGTTGATGCCACTGTGGATCAAAACCAATCTAACACTAGAAAATAATTTCATGTAGTAGTAGTTTTAATATAGTTCATCGTTGTATTGAATGCATGTATCACATCATTGATTTACACGGTCATATACTTGCTTGTGTTCAAATATTCTACAATTTGTTATAGTATGCATATCATATTCAGAAGATAGACCTGGCTTTGAAATGCAACTTGCTACTTTTCTGATCACAATTGAGACTTGAGAGTGCTACTTTTGTTGTTTAGATGAATTGTAGGCGTATACAATCTCAAATAATTTACGCTTGATAAAGGAAAGATAGTCCTTCTTATTCCGTTTTTCTTTACTTTTTTTATATTTGACTGCACAAACTTATTATAAAATCATATTGATAAACGAGCAATATTTCCCATGAGCTTTGGATGTTTCGGCTTATATTCCTACTAATGTAATTTGCATTAAAGATGGCTAAATATTTTGGATCCGTTCATTTTTGTAAACAAAATTAGTTTTTCTCATCCAAAAGTTTCTCATAGAAATATCATTATAAAATTGATTTTACCTTTAAAATCAATTGACATGTTATTAGTTACTTAAAAACATCATTTGATTAAAAAAATAAAGCTAATATTTGACATGGAATTCTAGGAGGAACATGAGTAAATTGTGGCCTGACCTTCCATCAGTTCGAAATTAGAATGCTTTCTTGAAACATCTAGAGAAGATTCATGTATTCTATTACCAAGATCTTCACAAACAAACATTATATAACTTGGTTGAAAACCCATCAATAGTATGTGTGACTGTGGTTGCTGTTTACTATATATGCTATTTTCAGGTTTCAGATATCCAAGCCATACCTCTCTAGCAATCATTTTACACAATTGGGAGAACACCAGTGATGTTATTTAAGTTCCTGAAAGTTTTCATTAAACAAAATTGACAGAAACTTTCAACGACTTCAAAAACACAGCAAGAACAAGGATTATTCACATGCCCTCTTCTTCTAACAATGCATCAGCTCAAACATGCTGAGATTATCATATAAAACCCATTCATTCAAACAGAAGAAACCCTTGTGAGAATAAACAACTAATAATAGCACCACCAGAGAGGGGAAAGACATCATAAATCAAAACAACACTGAAACGACATTAATAAACCACTAATCACGATTAAGAAGATATCACCATATTAACATATAAGTCTCAGAAACAAAGCTACACTTATTTGTTCTTTTTATTTATTTATCAATTTCAGAAAATCATAAAAGAGCGATCCCTAATCCCGGGAAGGGGAAAAAGGAGAAAACCCAGAAACTGGTGAACATGGAGGATGATGGATATTAGTTGATATCGGCGTCATCGAAATCGTCTTGGAAGGCGTTGAAGAAGTCGGCATCGGCGAGTTTGTGATCGGCGGCGATAACGCCCTCGGCGAAGATCTCGAGAGGGTCAACGTCGTCAACGTCCATGGCCATCGTGGACGACACCTGCTCCTCCATCTCACCGAACAAGTCCATTGGCCTCATTGGAGCGGTGGTGCAGCGAGAGAAGGAAGGAGAGGAGTAAGATGGCGGCGGCTTGAGGAAAAGTGGCGGCGACGGCTGAACAGGGAGGAGGGTGCGGGAATTAGGGTTATATATAGGGGAGAATTAGGGTTTGAGTGAGGGGTAAAATGACTAAGTTGTTCTCCCTTTCTTGTCTCTCCTTCTTCTCTTTTCCTTTGGGCCGCGGCACGTTTTTTCTTTCTTTCTTTTTTTTGTTGGGCCATTTCCTTATTTCTCTTTTTTTCTTTTCTCTTCCTCCTTTTTTTTTTTAATAACATAACAAGAAAAATAAATTAAAATAAAAGAACCGGACAAAATTGGTGTTGACAGCAGCCCCCATTTGCTTGACTTTCGGTAAGAAAGTTAAAGCAAATTCAAAAGCAGCCAATTTTAAATGCTAAATTGTATAATCAGACATTGAAGTTAAGTGCTAAATTGTTTCCTTTTTTAAATGCTTTCCAGCACAGATAAAAAAGCCTGAACATTTGAAGACCAAACCTTTGAAGCTGATAAAAAAGCTTTAACCTTTGAGCACTAAACCTTGAACCTGACCAAAAAGCTTGAACCTTTGAGCACTAACCCATGAACCTGACCAAAAAGCTTGAACATTTGTGCACATAACCTTGAACCTGACCAAAAAGCTTGAACCTTTGAGAACTGAACCTGAAGCTGACCAAAAAGCTTGAACCTTTGAGCACCAACCCATGAACCTGACGGAAAAGCTTGAACCTTTGAGCACTAACCCATGAACCTGACCAAAAAGCTTGAGGTTTTGCTGGCGAATGTCAGAGGATTTCAATGTCGGTGGCGGTGATGTCACACCGGAGGAACAGAGGGGCAGGACGGCGATGGTGGTTCCACTCTGGCGATGGAGTCTCGTGGTGGTGGTGGTTCGTGGTTCATCCTTATGTTGAGGAAGAAGTAAGAAGAGATGGGAAGGAGAAGAAGAAAATGCAGAAGAGAGAAAGAGAGAGGAAGAAAACAGAATATGGAACAGAGAAGGATTTTTAAAATTTTTTATTTTAATTAATAAATTTAATTTAATTTTAGTTATTAATTAATTATCCACGTCATTTAAAATTTAATTACAAATGACGTGGATAATGCCATGTCATCTTTCACTGGCCACTCAGCACCCTCGCCGGAGCTCCGGTCTCCGGCAGGGACTAAATACAAACTTAGTGCAAACTGAGGGATCTATAGCAAACTTTTTTCCGGCGAGGGACCAATCGCAAACATTGGTACAAACTCAGAGACTTGTTGAACCATTAACCCTTGAATAAATGTGTTTAAATTAATTGTCATAATTTAAAATAATTTATTTATCTTAAATTTATTTTTAATTAGGCTTAATTGCACAAAAACTTCATCTTCTCTGTCTCTCTGTTGTCTATCCCTCTTTGAGTCTATGAACTACACCACCACCACAATGCCACTATCTTCTTCCCTCTCGTCGCCACCCCTCACCACTTACGAAATCCTCATTTTCACACTACTCCCACACCATTCATCATCATAATAATAGCTCCTTACATATCTTCTTTCACTTTCCAGTAAAAATACAATCTTTTCGGCAAGGGAACTTGAGAAATTACCATGGAAGGAGATGAACTAGAATCATCATAGTAATTTGTTTAACTATATAAGACAAAAGATTGTGGTACATGTACCTCTACAAAACTATAACAATCGGACGTGAATCAGATACATCGTCATTGTATGAGCGTCAATAAACAAATAACTCATAAAATCAAAAACAATATGCAAAAGAAATCGTTGAAATAAGGCGATTTATCAAAAAGAGTGATCATCATAATACACATAAGTCGCATAAACAATGATACAACTTTTTGTACTTTTTCTTTTCTTTTCAGTAAATCACAAGAGAACGATAACCTAATTTTGAAAAGGGGAAATAAAAAAAAAACCAGATATTGTTCAACCCGATGGATGATGAAGAGACATTGTTGTATTAATTGATATCAGCGTCATCAAAATCATCTTCGAAGGTGTTGAAGAAATCATTATCGAGGAGTTCATGATAGTTGGGGATAACGCCATCCTCGAAGACATCAACTGGATCGACATCGTCAACATCGACGTTGCCAATATCCATTATCATCCGCAACACTTGCTCGTGCATCTGCATCTCCCAGGAAAAGTGCAATAGCCTTATGCAGATCATGAAAAATAAGTCCCTTAGCCTCATTGTGCTCTCTCTCTCTCTATCTCTATCACTATATCTCTCTGTGTGTATGTGTGAATTGGAATATGAAATTGAGGTTTTATATGAGCAGAGTGATGTCAAGAAAAGCGATGTCGTTTTGCTCAATGTGCATTATTTATTCATTGATTTTGATAAATGTGTCATTAAGCCAATTTTTCCCCTTCCTTCAATTTGAACAACATAGGTTGATAAATATGAGCAATTTATTTATGTTTATGTAAAGAAAAAATATTCATAATTAAAAATAGGATTTTAATTCATTCTCATTTTCATAAACTTTTTCTTGTTATTTATCTCTTTTTTCTATTACATCACTTATCTCACATTTTTTCTCTCTCACACACACGCGCACCCACACACTCTCATTTATTCTAATATCTCTCTTGAGATGTGAGTGAAATGAGTGTGGATGAATTATTATTATCATTAAATATATGTTCAAAAAAATTATATTAATTGTATAAGTTTTTTGGAAAATTTAAAAGATATTATTCTATACATCACAAAATTAAACAATATCTAAAATAAATTTAATAAATCACCAAATATCACGATTAAAATTCATCATCAATGACACAATTAAGCGCAAATAAATAAACAAATAATTCACACAATTAAAAAAATCTTTAAAAGAAATTGTTGAAATAAGGTGATTCATCACAAAAGAGCGATCGTCATATTAAAACATAAGTCGCAAAAACAAATGCATAACCTTTTGCACTTTTTCTTTTCTTTTCAATAGATGACAACAAAATGGTAACCTAACTCCGAAAAGGGGACAAAGGGGAAAAAGGAGAAAAAACCATAAACTACTCAACTCGGTGGGTGAAGGATGATGAAGAGACATTGTGGTGTTAGTTGATATCAGCATCATCGAAATCGTCTTCGAAGGTGTTGAAAAAATCGACATCGGCGAGCTTGTGAAAGGAAGAGATAACGCCCTCCGCAGAGACATCGAGAGGTTTGACATCGTCATGTCCATTATCTTTCTCCATCGACACATGCTCCTCCTTCTTCTCGTACAAGCCTGTGAATGACTTTCGCACCTTCTCCGTCACCTCAAACAAATCCATTCTCTCTCTCTCTCTCTCTCTCTCTCTCTCTCTCTCTCTCTATCTTCAAATTGGACTATCCGATTAAGGTTTTATATGAGCAAAGTGATGTCAAGGAATGCGATGTCGTTTTGCTCACATTGTATTGTTTATTCGTTTATTTTAATAAATATGTCCTTTGACTCAATTCTTCCTCCACCCTTCCATTTGACCAACATAGGTTGATAGATATGAACAATTTATTTATGTTTATTAAAAATATGGTTTTTACTCATTCGCACATCATTTTCTCTTCCATCTCATTTTCACAAACTATCTATCTCTTTTTTTATGTCACATCACATATCTTATCTCACATTTCTCTTTGTTTTATTCTAATCTATCTTTGAGGTGTGAGTGAAATGAGTGTGTATGAATTATTATTGTTAAAAATATGTTTAATAAGTTTATAATAATTATATGTGGTTGTCTAAATCACTCAAGATTAACTTTGGGTAAAGTAACCGTAACTTAGGTGGGCAAATAATATTTTAATACGTGTCTGAGAAAGTTTTAGCTCATAAGACATGTATGTACCGTAAAAAAAGCTCATAACACATGTTAAATATTATAGGACTACCTATGACTAGGATAATTTTACCCAACATATACCTTGAGTGATTTAAACAACTCCTAATTATATAAGATCAATTGTAGTTGTACTACTTAAAAAATGATGGAAATCAATGAAATACAATGCATTATATTATGATCTTTTGCCTCACTTTTGTTCCCCTCCAATTTTAGATGGAATGAGAGGAAACAAAAACAGCAAATCTAATAAAATTATCAAAATACCAATTTGTCTAGTTTGCTTATAACTAAACCAACACCTTATTGGCATATAACACATAAATCAACCACGTGTTAGTAAATTCTATATTTTCATCTTATTATTAAAATTAAAATAGGCATATCCATTAATCTTTTTTCTTTCAAAAGTGTCCATAAGATTAAGACAAAATGTTAAGTCAAACGACACTTACACGGAAGGCAAAAGCAACATGACTCAAATCCTAAAAAATAACACTATCGCATAGTCCACAGATACACAATAGTACTCAAACTAACATGCTAAAAACCAACAATGGAGCATGACAAAAGCCTTACAAAACGTACGAACCACCAATAAACTTTACACCTAAGAAAACAAAATACAAAGGCAGGTCAAATGCTCCAAATGCTCCAACTTGCAAGCGTAGTCCAGTAGAGCTCTTTTTTGCCTTTGCGGATCAAATCTAGGGTTTCGTAGCTCTACTAGAACGCTTTGTGGAAACACACTATGGTGACCGTGACTTGTATTCTGAAGATTCAAAGGATAAAGTCCAACAGTGGAGAAAGGAGGCCATCTTTAACCATGTTTCTCTAGATTTTGCCAACATAAACTCCTATGTGCAGTCAAGGTCGCCGGTACGACTCGGAGGATCCAAGGACAAAAGTGTGGCCGAGGCCGAGGCAGCATAGGGCAAGATCTAACGACGTGCGGTGGTGGCCAAAGGTGGAGGAAGGTGGATATAAGACGATAAAAGGGGAACTAATACACCAAAAAATCCACTCATTTGAGCAAAAGACCACATAACATGGTAAAAAACTCACTTTTTTTGTGTGGGAGACATCTAACCAATTAGGAGAGGAGCCTCCGTAATGGAGGAAAGGGGAAAAATCCCCCAAGGGGGGAAATAACGCTGACTAAGGAAAAAAAAACCCTAGCGAGGTATTGGGGAGAAATGACATGGTCAATGGGTATCCATTAATCTCATTTGTTTTTGTCAAATGTTCATATATAAATATGAAACGAGAGTTGAATTTGACACTCCAACATCACAATTCGTACTCCCACTTCTGAGGTTTCAAATTCTAAAAAATTTAGCCGCTGAGATTTAAATACCGAAATATTTAAGGAGATGTCAAAAGTTATTGTTGGGGTGGAAAATCTAACCCCCATATGTAATAGGCAAAGGCCCAGAAACATATCACGAGCCCAACAAGCCAACATATGGATATGTTGACAAAAAAAAAACACAACACACTCTTTCTCCTTATTCAGGTTCCATTTCGCAGCAGCAGAGTGTGCTACTGTAAGTGTACCTCCCTTCTCATTCTTCATCTCCATAGAGCGCTACTACATAGGCTTCAATCTCACGAGTTCTTTCCGATCGATTCGACTAGCACTCTCATGATCACGAAAAATTTCCACTACAAGAGATTTTTCCAAGTTACCACCCTGCTAACAAAATTTACCCTTTTAACTAGATAGAAATTTTCAATGACTTCAAAAACACAGCAAGAACAAGGATTATTCACATGCCCTCTTCTTCTAACAATGCATCAGCTCAAACATGCTGAGATTATCATATAAAACCCATTCAAACAGAAGAAACCCTTGTGAGAATAAGCAACTAATAATAGCACCACCAGAGAGGGGAAAGACATCATAAATCAAAACAACACTGAAATGACATTAACGAACCACTAATCACGATTAAGAAGAGATATCACCATATTAACATATAAGTCTCAGAAACAAAGCTACACTTATTTGTTCTTTTTTATTTATTTATCAATTTCGGAAAATCACAAAAGAGCGATCCCTAATCCCGGAAAGGGGAAAAAGGAGAAAACCTAGAAACTGGTGAACATGGAAGAGGATGGATATTAGTTGATATCAGCGTCATCGAAATCGTCCTGGAAGGCGTTGAAGAAGTCGGCATCGGTGAGTTTGTGATCGACGGCGATAACGCCCTCAGCGAAGATCTCGAGAGGGTCGAAGTCGTCAACGTCCATGGCCATCGTAGACGACACTTGCTCCTCCATCTCACCTACCAAGTCCATTGGCCTCATTGTTCGTACGTCCTCTCTTTCTCTCACTCTCACAGTACAGTATCGTCGAACTGGAGGACCAAATTAAGGTTTTATAGGAAAGAGAGTGATGTCGTTCTATTTGCGATTTATTTATTTATGGGTTAAATATGTTTTTGGTCCCTGTACTTATAGCGAGATTTGGTTTAGTCCCTTGCCGGCGTAAATTAAAGGTGGATATTAGGCCTTAGACTATGATTATTTTTTGGTTTTAGTCTCTGCCGGAGTTAACCGTTGACCGCCGTGCTTACGTGTCACGGTTGGTCCTACGTGGCATATGCCACGTCAATTAATGAGTACAGCTGTCTTTTTTTTGAACCATTATTATTTAAAGAAAAAGGAAACAGGGAATAATCAGAGCACGCTCTGTATCTTCTTCCTCTTTCATTTCAGTATTTCGCTTCTACTCCTTTGAAAACCCAACCCCCTCTTCGTTTACCTTCTTCTCCCACGAAGCAGTAGCAATTCGTGTGCTATCTTCATCAACCCCCATCCTCTCTTCGTCCCTCTTTGCTCTGCTTCGAAACACCGATTCTTTTCCCCAAAAATTAGGGCTCTTCAAAATCTACATCTAATCCCCAATCTCTGTTTCCTCATCCTCGATTGGCTGCATGAAAAGCACATTCTCATCCTTGATTTTGGTAGCAGCTATCTGATTCTCCACTTTCCACCATGTCTGCTTCTTCTAATTCACCTGTTTCACGTTCTTCTGCTGCAAGGTCAAGCGTCACAGTACGACGTGCAATGGTGCGGCGAGGAGTGTGCTTTTGTGGGGAGAACCTGTTGCTGTTGACTTCCCACACTGCTTCGAACCCGGAGAGAGATTTCTGGCATTGCAGAAATCATCAGTTGACAAATGACTGTGGTTTCTTCTTCTGGGTTGATGATGATATATTGGTTGCTCAGAAGAATTTGGAGAACACAAAGAAGAAATTGGAGGACACAGAGAAGAATTTGGAGGAGACAGTGAAGATATTGGAGAACAGAGGCAGAGGACTTGAAGACATCAACTGCAAATTAGAGGATATGGCGAAGAAGATTGACAATCTTGAAAAGAAATTTGAAGGTGAAATGAAGAAGAAGAAGAATATGGCTCATTTCATAGCTTGTTGTCTTGGGTACTGCTAGTAGGTTGTATCTTAATAGGTAGGGTTAATTGAGTGCAAGTGGTTGGGTTTAAAAGTTGTAATTGGCCTGCTGAATTTGTAATTGTGTTGTAAAAATTCAACAGGATGTACTAGTTCAATCTAACTTATGAGAAGTTGTTAAAGTGGTTGGTTTTAAAAGTGGTTTAGTTGCAATTTATCTTCATGCTTAGTTCATGCCTGCTGGAAAATGGCTAATAAAATTAAAATGCTAATTGGTATAACAAGTTTGGTCAATTAAAAAAGCTTGCTTTGAAATTACATGTTGCCTGTAACATGATTGGAAAATGCATATGGGCACAATAACTTGGTTATGAACCTGTAAATTTAACATTTAAAAGTTTGGTCACCATTGATATAACCAAAGTGGCCTTTGTGGTCCACAAATGTTAAATATACATAAAGAAATTGCTCCATTTGTTGCTGGAAATTTGAAAATGTCATTGATATACTTCAAAATAGACTTTTGTGGTCCACAATTGTCAAATATACATAAAAATACCAAACTAAGTGGTCCACAACAAATAAGGTTCTGAAATTGGAAGAAGAATTTCAAATAATACAACCTAATAGGTGAATGGGGTATGGCGATTGAGAAAAGAGTAGAAGCAATAGAGAATAGAGGAAGAATTACACTTACTTGGTGTGCGAATGGGAATGAGAGGAACGAAGCAACGAATTTCGTACTTCGTCCGACGGCAAAATATGGAGTGCCGAGAGCGAGATGCGGCGACGGCGGTGAGGAATGGACGGGACGGCGGCAACAACGCAGTCAAGGTTGATCGCCGTCGAGGGCTGCCGATGAGGAAGGAGGAGGGGTCTCGTGAAGAACAATGGAAGAAGAAGGGTTTTCAAAGGTAAGAGGAAGAAGATACAGAGCCACGACAATTCCCCTTTTCCTTATCTTGTTTCCTTTTTTTTTTAAATAATAATGGTTTAAAAAAAAAGACAGTTGTACTCATTAATTGACGTGGCATATGCCACGTAGGACCAGCCGTGACACGTAAGCACGGCAGACAACGGTTAACTCCGGTAAGGATTAAAACCAAAAAATAATCATAGTCTAAGGCCTAATATCCACATTTACGTCGGCGATGGACTAAAACCAAATCTCGCTATAAGTATAGGGACCAAAAACATATTTAACTCTTTATTTATTTATTTTTCAAAGGCGGTGCACTGAATATATATAATAAATTTCCTTAACCTCATTTTTGTATATGTAAAAAAGTAATAATTAATAAATGAGTTTAAATTAATTGCCATAATTTAAAATAATTTATTTATCTTGAATTTATTTTTAATTAGGCTTAATTGCACCAAAAACTTCATCTTCTCCATCTCCGTGATCCACATTTTCAGAAGCAAAAAATAGTTGTTTTTGAATTCTTAGATCTACATTTAACTTCTCCGAACTTGAAACAAACAAACCCTATCTTCTCCCTTCTTGTCGCCACCCCTCACCACTTACGAAATCCTCATTTTCACATTACCCCACACCATTCATCATCATAATAATAGCTCCTTACATATCTTCTTTCACTTTCCAGTAAAAATACAATCTTTTCACTAAGGGAACTCGAGAAATTACCATGGAAGGAGATGAACTAGAATTATTATAGTAATTTGTTTAACTATGTAAGACAAAAGACTGTGGTACATGTACCTCCACAAAACTATAACAATCAAACGTGAATCAGATACATTGTAATTGTAGAGCGTCACGTACAATTATTTATTTAATTGTACAAGGTAATGTAGTACATGTACTATCGAGTTTCACACTTTTCATTTTTTAGCATTGCATAATACTATTATTTAAGGTATAATCACAACACAACACAACACAACCAATAAAGCAAAACATCAAATAATCATAATTAAAATTAAAACTACATTTAAATCAAGATAAAATATCAAAGAAATAAGCACAGAATAAATAAAAAAGAAGCATAAAATATATATATATACAATAATACTTGTTAATCTCAGTTGTTAGTTTGAATTGGGCCGTAAAGCCCAAATAAGTAGAAGGAATATATTGAAGCAAGTGTTTGAGCTGCTTCTTAAAGAAACAGCTTCCAAAAATTGACGGGCGAGTCCCAAACCAAAGTAGGGCGGGTCTCACTCGTCTTAAAAGAATGTGTTCGTTATAACAGGTGTTGGCACGACCCGCCGTCTCTATACGATCATTGACGTGTCGCCTTTCACCCCTGACAGGACAGGTTAATTTTCATCGTTCCTATCTTGGTTTATTTATAGCCAATTCCCCATTCCTTATTTTCTCAACTCTACCGTGTGGGACTCTCACACACACACAAGAATCAGAACTCCACCTTCAACATTTTTCCGTTTTGTTTTCCTTCTCATTTATCTCTTCCTTTCCACAATACATAGTTTTTCACTGAAACTATGTGGTTGAGTGAAGGTTTCATGCTCTGTAATGTAAGACTCTGCAGATTTATAAAAAAAAGAAGCTTCACACGATGTCTTTCAGATCACAAGAAGCCGGAAACCTCAGTGATACCTTTCTTGATTCTTGAGCGATGTGGAACCTTGTAAATTTTATTTAGACCGTGTTTGGAAACGCGATGGCGGCACACCTAAATCGCGTCTGGAACCCCAAACGCGATTGCGCTGACGGCGGCGACGTTTCGCGTCTTGGATTCATTCCGCGTCTGGGAGAATCCATGGAGAGCCTGCTTCTCCGTTAGCCAAAAATCGCGTATGTTGCTGCTGCTGGTTTCCAGCCCTCTTCCTTGTTTCTCTATCTGTGAAGAACCAGAATCTCGTTGATTCTTCTTCTTCACCCTCCCTCCTTCCTTGCAATTCCTGCCCCCAGGCAGAGCGCATTGTTCGCGCAACGATTCACCGCACTACACCCAGTTTGGTTCCTGCTCTCATCCGTCTTGCTTTCCATAATTGCTTCATTCAGGTTCTTTTTTTCATGCATTTTCTTGTTACTGAAAACAAGAAGAAAAAAAAATTGGGTCCTTGTCTTTTCCGGTTCTAGGAGTGTTTTCTGATTTCTAGTTCTTGGAGAAATTTGTGTGTTCAAAGTGAGATTTTTAATTTTTGGGTCAGCTTTAGTAGTTTTCTTTCTTTATTTAAACTGAATTGTGTTGATTTTGATGGTGTTTGCATCAGGGATGTGAATGTGATACTTCTGTTTTGCTAGATGATCTTGATGATTACTTTGATTCAGAGAAAGAGTCGTCTCCAAATGGAAATCTCAAAGGTTTTGATGTAATCGAGACCATCAAATCCAAGCTTGAAGAAGCATGCCCTGTTGTTGTTTCTTGTGCTGATATTCTTGTACTGGCAGCAAGAGACTCTGTGGCTCTTGTAATATATTTTCACTAATCTTCATTTCTTCTATCATTTTTTATGTGTTTATATTTGATGGACCCCTTTGGGAATTATGTTTTTCAGAAGATGGTGGAGATCTGCAGTGATGAACAGAGGACTCATATGATTTTGGTGGTGACACAGCCTAATTTTCTGTTGGTCAGAATTTGTCTCAAGCCCCATGGGTATATAATATGCTGTCTCTTCACTTTTCAACATTATTTGTTAGATTTCTTGTCTCTGAAGGTATCCTGATAGGGAGTTCATTATGGTTTTTCATTCTTCTAGAACCCGTGCGGTGGAGCGATTGCTGGAGAGTGTCACCACCCAGGAGTAAAGAGAGCTCATTATGGCAGCTCTGAGCCCTGGTGCTGTTGTGTTAGCTAAGGATACAAATGGCCATCGGATTGTTCTGTATTGTTTGAAAAATTTCTCAGGAGAAGCTACTAAGGTGATAATTTGTCTGTGTTCACTGGACTTTGTTTGAATTTACACATTCAATTTTGATCTTAGCAATTGAAAACAACAATGTGTTGAAATGCTGTGTGAGTTTTTGTTAAATGACTAAGATCTTAGTATGGTCCATGGGAAAACAGATCCTTCTACTTCATGTTCACAGGGTTGACTTGGAGAATTAGAAGTTGACTTTCATGTGACTTGAGCTGAAAGTTATTCTATTAGTTTTTGGAAGTTCTGTAATGACATACAAACTGATTGTTATATTCAATTCATATCATATTGAACGTTTTAGCTTCATGCTACTCTTGTTTGTCCATTCTTTTTGTCTCCTTTTATTGTTTTCCTTATTGTCATGCACATTTTTGCTTTGAAGTAAATGAATAGTGATCAGAAGTTCAAAATAAAGGAAAAGGTTCACTAATGTTATTGCATAATTATCGGTTTGTCAAATTAATTTACTTTAGTTTAAAGTTCTGATTGTTTACTTTCATCACAGTATCTTCTGAACGATGTTGTTGTGTGCTGCAGCAGTGCATTCTCCATGCTATGGGAGATACCAAAATGAGGCTGATTGCTGATATCATAGTCAATGCTTCCCTCCTAGCAGAGGACTGTTACGGGTATGTGTTTACCAGTATCAATTTTTTCCCATTGTACCCTATATGGTTAGCTATACTAAAATTTTCTCTTGTGTATTTTGTTTCCCTGTCTGGCAGAAACTATGTTGTGCAATATTTATTGTCTCTGAAAATACCAGTAGTTACAGAAAATCTACTGAGACAACTTCAAGGGAAGTTTTCATATCTTGCCTGCAACAAATACGGGAGTAATGTTGTGGAGAAGTTCTTTCAAGAATCAGGAGAAAATGTACTCAATGCGTATTATTTTAGAGTTGCTCCATGATCCAAATGTTGCGAGGCTTCTCGTGGATCCATATGGTAATTATGTCATCAAATCGGCCCTGATAATATCTAAGGTCAGTGTTCTTGACCTTTGTGTTTACGCATTATTCTAGATTCCCCTTTTTGCATAACCCATCAATATAACTTAGTTCATGTTTGAAAATCTTTCAACAATTGATTCTAAACCCAAAATCAATTAGGGGGATAGGCTTTTGTAATAGTTTGCGAGGGAAAAGAAGCTGATATGCTAATAGTCGTCGCCATTTTAGCTGGTGGCTAAAGATTGAATTGTAATGGTTTGGTTCTCTTACGTGGGATTTTTTCTCAACAAAATAGAATTCTACTTGAAGAAGCTCTTAGAATATAAGACGAAATCATTCATGTGTTTTTCACTCAACAACTTAAGCTTTTGAAGATAATTGGTTCATGACATGGTATCACAGTCTGCCTCTATGACTAAATTGTTTAAAGTTTGATCCTTGTTGTCCTCATTAGTCTAATCAACGGTTGAATTTCAGCACATGACCGGTGAGCCTGTGCATTGTCCTTCGAGCCCAAGTGGGCTCTTGCGTGAGGGGGCGTGTTAGAATATAATATAAAATCATCCATGAGTCCTTACCCAAATAAAGGCAAGCTTTTATTTGCCTTTAGAGGCCTAAATTACAATCCAAATTAAGAGGCTCGAAATTGCATTGATGTGTAAACAAATTTTAGAAGAGGTCGTGTTTGTTCTTGTTGACAATTCCTGTGTGGAGATAAATCTGTATCATGTGGTTTCTCTTGGAATCTACAAAGTATTATAAATAAACCTTGTATGGAACTCATTATTCTATTATCCACCTTCCTCTTTAGTATTTTAAATTGCTAGAAAGCTCGTTTACTGGCTTGTTGTGATAACTTGGATTTTATCTATGTTTCTTAAAAAGCAGGGAGCCATTCGGAATGCCTTGCTCCACCTGATCCAAATGATGCGAAACAACCTCTATGGCAAAAAGTTACTTGATAGGTTTGACAGGGGGAAAATTCGACACATTTAAACATGCATCACAGTAACTTCTACAATGCTCAAAAGAATTTTTCATGCTCACAAGGAGCTTAAACTTTTTGAGTATCTCCTTTTTTCCTTCTGTCGCATTACTCATAGTTTCATAAGATGTCTTAGGTTGTGTTTGTCTGTAGTTTATATTTTTGTTTTTCTCAGTTTTGTTACTGGCATAGGATGGAAGGACTTGGTTGTCAGAGACTATAGAGGACTATGCTCAGCTGTATAGAGTTAACTAGCAACATACATGATCCTGGCAAGGGAGGCTACAGTGATTGATACATAATTGTGATATTCTAAGTGTAATTCTTGTGACTCTACTGTTATGTGCCCAATAAATGAAGCATGAGGATAGATTTAAGTGATTTAAGTTGCTATAAAATTGTTTTTCTTACCTAAGGAATCCTGATTCTTAAACACTTCAAAAATAACTGAACTCAATTTTTCTCTTTTTCACCCCATGTCATGATTTACATCTAAATTTTCTTTCTGTTCTCTTATCTTCATTTCTTTTGTAGAATTTGGGTTTAGTGTCTACAGTACATTTCCTATAATGGTTTGTTTGGTTTATGAGAGAAAATGAGAAGAGAGAAAGTGAGAAGTGATAATATTAGGAGAGAGAAAGTGATGAGAAAAAAAGAGATTTTATAGGTTGTTTAGTATGATAGGAATTGATTAAAAAGAGTAAAGAAAGAAAGAGTAAAGAATAAATGATGGCTAATGACTTTGTAACATGATTTCCAAATTGAAGTTTGAGCATATATAAAATGATGATATTGTATGATCAGTTAAATGTATTAGGATCTTTGCTACTTGGAAAACTTTTTAGAAAAATACTTTTAGAGAATTATTTTGGCTGCGAAACTGAAACTGATTGATGTATCGAAGATGATTTATAGAAGGTTGGAAATCTTTTATAACTATCTCGATTAGTTTTTATATAGTTTGCACTGTGTTCACTTCCAAATGATTTGCATGTTTTTTTATGATTGGATTCTACCATGTGGAATGAGGTGTTTTTTACTTTTGGATTGATGCTGAAAACGTCTAAGTTATCTTTACAGAAATGTGCCACTGAATCGTACTTTGGCAACTGGCATGATGATTTTTGTTACTCCTTAGATGACTCTTTAAACTTCTTGTAATGTTGAGGTCCCAGCTACTCATTTCTTTTGAAATTTAACATTTATATTATTAAAACACATTTCAATTCGGCAATCTAATCTAATAAATGATAGAGGTCAGAATGCTATTGTCATTAAGTAGATGCTAATCTCAAGTGGATTGATAAGAATGTTTCAGAAGATCTTAGTATGAACCAATGAGCATTATTTGATAAATATCGCTCCAGACACAAGACATAAGTATGCACTAATAAAAATTGAATTAGTGAATGATATTGACCAAAAAAATGATTATTTTAAAATAACTTGTTATTGATTCATTGAAACCTATTTCATTTCACCTGTAGCATATTTACAAAAGAAACCAAGAGAATTGGAAAGAATATAAATCATTCCTTAAACGAAGTGGTATTGCTTAGGCCCATTTGTATGAGAAGATGGTTGAATTGTTAGAACAATTATTTCTTAATTTTTATGTCGAGACACAGACTACCAAGTCAGAGACCCCAGATAATTGTGCTACTATTTAAAGCATGAGGTATTATTCAAGTAAAGTTCCTAGTTAGCTTTATGCCCTTTAACAGAACTATTGTTTCATATTATTGATTTGATAAATTGCTGGCAAAACAATCACCAAAAAATTATCATGAAGAAATAATAAACAATCAATACTTTATAACAAAAAAATACAAAGTTAATCATCTAATATTCACTATCATAAGAAATACATTCAAAATGGCAAACACCATATATCAGAGCCATTGTGGCAAATGCATGAACTATGGGGTCTTGATTAAAAAAATAAAGCTAATATTTGACATGGAATTCTAGGAGGAACATAAGTAAATTGTGGCCTGACCTTCCATCAGTTCGAAATTAGAATGCTTTCTTGAAACATCTAGAGAAGATTCATGTATTCTATTACCAAGATCTTCACAAACAAACATTATATAACTTGGTTGAAAACCCATCAATAGTATGTGTGACTGTGGTTGCAGTGTACTATATATGCTATTTTCAGGTTTCAGATATCAAGCCATACCTCTCTAGCAATCATTTTACACAATTGGGAGAAAACCAGTGATATTATTTAAGTTCCTGAAAGTTTTCATTAGTCTCCAGAAAACTTTCCACTTTCCACATTCCATTGTAGTTTACAAAAGATTTTTCCAATTATCACCCTGCTAACAAAATTGACAGAAACTTTCAACGACTTCAAAAACACAGCAAAAACAAGGATTATTCACATGCCCTCTTCTTCTAACAATGCATCAGCTCAAAAATGCTGAGATTATCATATAAAACCCATTCAAACAGAAGAAACCCTTGTGAGAATAAGCAACTAATAATAGCACCACCAGAGAGGGGAAAGACATAATAAATCAAAACAACACTGAAATGACATTAATAAACCGCTAATCACGATTAAGAAGAGATATCACCATATTAACATATAAGTCTCAGAAACAAAGCTACACTCATTTCTTCTTTTTATTTATTTATCAATTTCGGAAAATCATAAAAGAGCGATCCCTAGGGGAAAAAGGAGAAAACCCAAAAACTGATGAACATGGAGGATGATGGATATTAGTTGATATCGGCGTCATCGAAATCGTCTTGGAAGGCGTTGAAGAAGTCGGCATCGGCGAGTTTGTGATCGGCGGCGATAACGCCCTCGGCGAAGATCTCGAGAGGGTCGACGTCGTCAACGTCCATGGCCATCGTGGACGACACCTGCTCCTCCATCTCACCGAACAAGTCCATTGGCCTCATTGGAGCGGTGGTGCAGCGAGAGAAGGAGAGGAGTAAGATGGCGGCGACTGGAGAAGGAGTGGCGGCGGCTGCTGGACAGGAAGGAGTGTACGGGAATTAGGGTTATATACGGGAGAGTTAGGGTTTGAGTGAGGCGTAAAATGACTAAGTTGCCCTCCCTTCCTTGTCTCTGCTTCATCTCTTTTCCTTTGGGCCGCGGCCCGTTATTTCTTCCTTTTTTTTTTGTTGGGCCTTTTCCTTGTTTCTCTTTTTTTCTTTTCTTTTCTCTTTTTTTTTTTTAATATCATAACAAGAAAAATAAATTAAAATAAAAGAATCGGACAAAATTGGGGGCTGACAACAGCCCCATTTGCTTGACTTTCGGTAAGAAAGTTAAAGCAAATTCAAAAGCAGCCAATTTTGGCCAAACAAACAGACAGAAGAGGAATTACAAAGATGCTAGATCCAGAGCCCATCAACGGGTGGATCAAAAATCATGAGATAACTGAAAGAGTATAGGGGTTGGTTACTTTAAAAGGGAAAAAACTAGGCGTCACAATACCTAGCGGGCTTCACAATACCCTGAAAAAGAAAACTTGGCGTCACAATACCATTAAAGAGAAAGAACTAGGTGTCACACTACCTAGCGGGCGTCATAATATCCTGAAAAAGAAAACTTGGCGTCACAACACCAAGCGGGCGTCACAATACCCTTAAAGAGAAAGAAACTAGGCACAATACCTAGCGGGCATCACAAAACCCTGAAAAAGAAAATATAAGAATAGATGGATGTGGGTCATGCCCTGAAAGAGAGAATTAGGCAGAAATACCTAACAATGCAAGAGTTTTTTTTGAACTTTGAATTTTTAATGATCCTGTGAAAAAAAAGAGTTAAAAGACTTTCAAAATTTTTTATCTTCACCATTGCAACACAGCACTGGTCAAATAAAGGGATGGGTTTTAGATGGAAGAAATGGAATAAGATTTGTGGAGGGTAATGGAGATTAGGCTTGTAACAAGCCCCCAAGTCTGACATCAATGTAAGGAACAACTGCTTATCCTTTTTATTGTGCTGAGAGGAGAGAAAAAGGCGGCAAGCCCCAAGTGCGACAAGATCTGTCATGGAAGAGGGGCGAACCCAGAGTCTGACTTGCTTCGGGCCTATCTTCAATCAAGGAAGAGTACAGGTTTCATCACTCCACATTTTCCTTTTGATTTTTTTTTTAGGAGCAACAACACACAAGTGTCAACTCATTGTCCGAAAATCAAAGTTTAAGAAAATAAGAGCAGTCAAATGTTTGATCAGGATGGACTTTATTGGCTTGTAATGTGGCTAGGGGGTAATGGGTGATGAAAGAAAGGGTATAAAGGCTAAAAAATGTTTAAGGGTTAATTAGTACATTCAAGTAAAGAGGATAATTGTGCTACTATTTAAAGCATGAGGTATTATTCAAGTAAAGTTCCTAGTTAGCTTTATGCCCTTTAACAGAACTATTGTTTCATATTATTGATTTGATAAATTGCTGGCAAAACAATCACCAAAAAATTATCATGAAGAAATAATAAACAATCAATACTTTATAACAAAAAAATACAAAGTTATTCATCTAATATTCACTATCATAAGAAATACATTCAAAATGGCAAACACCATATATCAGAGCCATTGTGGCAAATGCATGAACTATGGGGTCTTGTTAACCACCATAACGTGTTTTCAAAGATTCAGGTGGCTCTTCTTCTATTAAACTTGTACCCACTTTTTCAAAGTACTGGCGTATGGATGTCTTGCGATCACCAAGGAAAGTATGATCTAAAAAGTTATTGTAAGCTTCATCCCCAAGACTTTTTGCGGCTAGAACACTGCAATAGTTCATTTCTATTAGTTAACTTTACAAAATACAATCACAGATTACAATTTAATATTAACATCAGCTAATGCATTGCAATCATGGGATACCTATAGATATCTCTTACCAAATACAATACTCAACTGTCAGATAAGATTTGACGAGGTTAGATAACAAGACTTAGTAAGATCACAACCAAATCACAAAAAGCAGAGATAATCTGACATACATATGACTAATTCATATTTAAGTTTGATATTAACTAAATTATGATGTTAATGGGTAAAACTATAACTTATTCCAGTACATCAGGTTGGAAAAAGAATCACACAAATGTGCAAGTACAGGGCTATGTGTGGTAGCTTAGCCATTAGCATGGTGATAATGGTATACCACTTTCTCCACCATGCTTCTGTGATGATGGTGTACCACCCAATTATCCTACAAGAAGCATATCATCGAGCGTGAGCTTCTTTCCCCCATTATCCTATCTAAGCTTAGTAAGGTCTCGAAAATCTGTGTTGAATATGGATGAGTTTCATCGTTTACTCCAAATTTTTTATGTCCTGATTCCAGCTCTACAGAGCTATACCCAATTGGCTTCTTGATTTCATTCTCCCTGATTGCTTTCCTCACTCTGGCAGCATCCTGCCACCGACCCGCATCTTCATACATCTGTGCTAGAATCACGTAACGCCCAGCATTGTTAGGGTCCAAAACAAACAACTTCTCTGCGGCGAATTCAGCAAGTTCTATGTTTTTGTGTATTCTACAAGCACCCAACAAGGCACCATAAACATTTTTCCCTGGTTGAATAGGCATAGATTGAATAAACTCCACTGCTCTCTCCAGATCCCCAGCTCTCCCCAAAAGATCCACAATGCAAGAATAATGTGCCTCACTTTTCGCAACTCCATGAGTTTCCATGGTCTGAAAAAGGTCCCAGCCCTGAGCAAGCATACCAGCATGACTGCATGCTGATAACAAACACAAAAACACAACGCCATCGGGACGCAAGCCAGCATCAACCAATTGCTGGAACATGCTCAGCGCCTCCTGCACGTGACCATGCATCCCATAGCACCTAATTATTGCACTCCACACAAAGATAGTTCCATCAGATATCTGGTCAAAGATGGCTCTAGCCATCTTTATATAGCCACAATTTGAGTACAATGATATAAGACCACTACCTACAGAAGGATCGAGTTTCATCCCTGTCTTGACAATATAACAATGAATCCAATACCCTGCATGAATATCTGCTTTCTGAGCAAATGCTGGAAGAACAGTTACGAGGGTGGCACTATCAGGGGCACCTACATCCCTGAACATATCATAAAAGAGAAGAACAGCATCATCCACATATCCATTCGTGGTATATCCCGAAATCATGGAATTCCAAGTAACAATGTCTCTCTGAGGCATTTCATCGAACACCCTTCGCGACGCTTCAACCTCTTCACACTTGCCATAAAACGACACAAGGGCATTGCCAACAAACAAATCCAAGTCCAACCCACACTTCACGGCATGGCCATGAATCTCTTGACCCTTTTGAGACGCTCGCTCGGCGCCACAAGCCTTGAGCACAAAAGGGTATGTGTAGCGGTTTGGGGTGGTGCCACTGTAACGCATCTCATCATAAAGGTTCATAGCTTCTGCGAAAGGACCCACATTGGCGTAACCCTTGATGACCACGTTCCAACAGAAGACATCTCTTTGAGACAATTTGTCAAACACTTTGCGTGCGTGTTCGAGGTGGGGATCACCGAGTTGTGCGTACTTGTCGACTAGCTTAGCGACGATGAAGGGGTCTTGTTCGTGGCCTCCGATGACAACCTGGGCGTGTGCTTTTTTTATGCAGTCGATGGTTTTGCAAAGTTGCAACAGGTCCGTGTAATAGAATGAGTCTTTCAGAACCAAAATTTGTTGCAGTCTTCTAGATACGCCACGCATCGCAACTCATGGGGGTCTTTGGAAGCTACTTCAGTTATAGCAATTTTTGGACGTGAAAGGGTGAAAGTATTTTTTTCATTTTTAATTTTTCAATGGTTTAAGAGGATGAGATAGTCTAATAAATGAGGCAAATTAGCACAGAAAGAAGACACATACAAATCTTTTAGCCCATCTAACCTCTTATGAAGAAAGAGGTATCATACACATCATTTTTTCTCTCTATTTCTCACTTCCTATTATATCACATGTCATTTTTATTACTTTTCTTTATTCTCTTCATATATTTTGATGTTTACACCAAAAAATGTGTCTACCAATCTTTGTTGATTAAAAAAAGATATGTCATTTATTAGGTATAAAGATGTTAATGTTGGTTTGATTAGGCAAATCTGACTAAATCACTTGGAAGAGTGTTGAGTGAACGAGGAACGATAAGACACGGTGGTTCTTTTCGGTAGTGGTGCTTCTCCGAGCTAAAGAAAGCTCCTCCGTCATCAAGTCACATTGGTGGGGATATGCAATGACACTTTTATGCTCAAGTTAGAATGTGGGAGAGAAGCATGAAGTGAAAACGAAGATGTTGTACATTGCGCAATCATGGAACCCGCATTTCATAGGGTTGGGGTGATTGAGGTTGAGCGTCAAGATGGGTACAATGTACAACGATGGAGGAGAACTGTTGGATATTCTGACACGTCGTTTAATTGGATAAGTGAGGGTACACTTGTGTGTTGTAACGGGGACTTCGAGGTTGTGGATGTACCTCAACTAGAGAGCCGCTAACTTTGGATGAGACATTGTTGGGATGTCAAGTGTGAGTAAGAAAATCCCACATTGGTTAAATAATGAAGTGTTGAGGAGTTTATAAGTGAGAGAACTCATACACCCAATTAGGGGTGGCAATATGGGCTAGGCCCGTTGGGCTAGCCCGTTTGGCTCACCTTTTTTGCGGGTTGGGTTGGAAAATTCAGCCTACTAACCCCACTTTGCTAACTCATTTTTTTGGCGGGCCAGCCCACGGGGCCTGCATTTGTTTATATTTTTTTTGGATCTACAACAATACTAAGGAAAAGGAAGTAAGGATTCATTAAGGAAAAAAGATTCTTCAGTGTGTGTGAGGGTTTCTGACTAGTAACCATCAGCAGCGCTCTCCTCTGTGACTCCATCCTCCACCGCGCTCTCCTCCGATCCGCCGCGCTCTCCTCCCTGACTCTCTCCTCCACCGCGCGCTCCTCCAGTTTGAAGTACAGAAATTGCTTAATATGGAAGTTGAGGAATTTTGTAGATAGCGTTGTGGTTCATGATTTTGTCGAGAAATTTATTAGTACAGAAATTGCTTCCTAGTTTGGGGTGCCTGTGGTTCATGATTTTGTAGATAGCGTCGAGAAATTGAAAACAATGGTTTCTTACAATTGATATCAAGATATAAACTGTCAATAACTGCTTAGTATGGAAGTTTATCAAATGTACTACATGATTTTGTAGATAGTGATATTTCTTCCATGTGTTATTTTGTCTCTAAATTGTATTTGTTAATATGGAATGAAAGTTGACCAAATGCAATATTTATTCAATGTGTTATTTTGTTTCAAAATTGTATTTGCTAATTGGAAAACTTGATTTGCCATCTTGTTTGCACTTAAAACTTAGATTTGCCATCTTTTGATATTTTTTTACAGCAATTGGCATGGAAGGTTATGGGTCTGGTTGTAAAAGACAATTGCAACTTGTGTATTTTTGTATTAAAAGACAATTATTAGCTTGAATTTATATATTCTTGGATGGCTAACCCAATTTCATAAGGAATTAAGGATATAGTTGCACCACCAGCATCTTTACCTATTTTTCATTTGAATATTCCTTTGAATGTTAGAACATAGAAAGTTAGAATTTTAAACTAAAACTATTTTTTTTCCACTACATTACAATTTGGCGGGCTGACCTGCCAACCCGTTAGCCCGTCAAAATGTGGGTTGGTTTGAGACTTTAGACTCATATACCAAAAGTGAGTCTACCCAACTCAACCCAACCCGCATTTTAGCGGGTCCGTTTCGGCCAGCGAGCCCATATTGTCACTCCTACACCCAATACTTTTAAAATTTTGAGTAAAAAATATGATGTTAAACCAATCATTTTTTACCCCGATGTAGAGATCTTCTCATTTTAAGTATCTCCTTTAGCCCACCACCAGGGACGCTCATCTCCACTCTAACTCTATCTATGAAAATTCTCTCTATTCAAAGTTTGTTCAAACAACAGTTCAAAAAAAAAAAAGAGTTTGTTCAAACAAACAATGACAATCGGTGGGAGGGATGCAATGAGTTGTCGTGGACACAAACGATGTAACTTTATGAGAAAAAGTGCAACATGACATAATAATTTCATAAAAATACCTAAATCTGACCTAATCTATGATTGTATGTCAACAAAAATATTAGGAACAATTGACATTTAATTGTGTACCTACCAATGACGAAGATAAACACGGCAAGGTAAAACATGATCGCGCCAAATCTCATGGATCTTATACTCTCCATATTGTTGAAAATATATTTCCCTGCCCTCTGCAAAAATAAAATGTGCAGAGGTTATTATTATATTGTTCATTATTAGGCTTCCCTTAACACACCTTGATTTTTCTGGTTAATTTAATAATATAATTTCCTAACAACTCGTAATTCGTAACATTACCACTGCATCTGAATTTAAAGAATTCTTCATCGGTGTAAGAAGCACAAAGAACCTGCAACGATGACACAACCAGCAAACAATTAACACCATATCTTGCAAATAAAATCGAACAAAATAAATCAAACATTTGAATTAATTAACATACTGCTGGTTTGGTAAAGGGCTTCCCATCTAGTGATTCAGGGACAACCTATATAGTAAGAGACCAAAAAAAATAATATCAGAAGATTATCCTTGGAACTCTTGAAACAGTTGTAAGATTGGAACTGGTAAACAAAATTAAAAATTATCAACTCACAGCTACAAACCGATATTCGCGCTCCCTTAAGATAAATGCTGGAATCTGACTCCATTAAAAAAAAAAGCAAACAATTAAACAGTTAAAATATATTTCCAGAAATAAACATCTTTGTGCATTTTCGTATTATTCTATTTATCATTTTTCTCCTTTCTCCTTTTTTCTGTCATAATTATTTGAGTGTCATCCAAACATTTTTCTAAAAAAATAGCGCTTACCCCACCAGTCTAATAATTGAAATTATTTCCTCATGTAACCAAAAAAAAGTCTAATAATTGAAAGTTGTAAAAGAAAAAAAATACCTCTGTTTTCTTAATATCAAAAACAGTGACCACAATAATTTCACCTTCACAAGGCTCAGCTGAGAGGCCAGCAATTTCCTGCAATTAAATAAAAAATAAACAGAATGTAGTGCTGGTAGCCTTTTTTTAATAGAAAAATAAATATGAGGGGAAAATTACCTCTGTTTTGAGATTGGCGATGCCCTGAGTGAAGAAGAAACCTCCGACGACGGAGAAGAGCCGGCGGAAGCCGGTTAACCTGGCAATTCGGAAGTTAGTAAGGTGTGGGAATGTGGCTCTGGCACTTTTCTCTGTGACAAAGAGTGAAGTTAGTAAGGATTGATCGGTAATAACTAATAATGGAAGCAATTATGAGAATAAATTACCGGAGAGGAGAGAGCCGTAGCCGCATATGGAGATGTAACCGTCGTCTTCTCCGAGGAGGATGGAGGGGAAGGTGCCGTTAAGATCAGGGAACATGGAAGAAAATGCAGGGAAAAAACTGAATGTGATTGGTTGGCGTTTTTTTGTCATCAACGCAGCCTCTGATTCCGTTTTATAGAAATGACAGGAAAGGATGTTCGTTCTTTTTCCGCAACAGGTATGGGCGTTACCGATTTTAGTTTTAAAATATTAAATATGGTAGGTTGTGGAATAAACTTTCAAAACTTTAATGATAAACAATTTCACCTGTATCCATCAAAACACAAGCTCAATCACATCTATAGTTGCTAATTCTTATTAGAAATATAATCACCCACAAATTAAATTTTTTAATAATTGGTTCATTACACGGCATCAGAGTCTTTATAACTAAGATGTCAAAAGTTTAACATTTTTGTCGCCTCTTATTTCACACATGATATGTAAGCGTGTGTCTTGTGCATTGTTCACACTTCAACCGTGAAAATAATAAGTTAAACACTTGTATTCTATTTCTTCAATCAACGATGAAAACTTTATAATGTAACATACTTTTGTACTCTTAACTAATTAGTAAACTAGTGTTAACATGGACTTATTTTATCAATTTTAGTTCCTTCAAAAAATTTACCGCCTTTTGCCTCTCCTCTTCCCATTCTTTCTCTTTTTCTTGCCCAAAACCCTTGCAACCTTCCCCACCCAAACCTCCTCCTCCTCACCTCATTCCACCATTGATTCCGACCATCATTACATCGCCAACCAATCAGATTAGGTTGGGTTAGTGGAAGGGGGTGGATGTGAAAGGTTGATAGGGTGGAATTGTGTCCCGAATGAATGCCGGGAAGGAGGAGGTTGGCGGGTGGCTAAGTTAGTGGAAGGTTGTTAGAGTTTAGTGAAAAGAAATATGATGAAGGGGGAAGAAATGGATTGAAATCGGTAAAAATATTAGACAGACTAAAATTGATGTTAAAAATCTAAGTTGACACAATTTCACACACTAGGCTGACCATGTAGGCTAGTTATTCAACAAAAAATTGGCTATGTAAATAGAGTGACGTCACTTGTCCTAATTTCAAATAAAAAAATGAAGAAACAAAAATCGTTTCAAAGTTTTTATAGAAACCTATTAAGATTTACCATATTTGACATGAACTAAAAACATGTTTAAGTCGTCTATTTTTTTTCTTGAACACGTTATTAACATGAAATACTAGAAAGAACAAAAAAAATTGTCAAAAATAAATATGCTATAAAGAAATTTTTTCACTCTATGTGAATGCAGTTGCTTTAAACAAAGTTTTTCCGGTCATAGTGATCATACCCAACTTGAACAAGATTATATCGGTGGAGCATATAATATTTTTTTAGCTAGAAAGCAAATTAACACCTTTAGTTTTACGTTGGGCTAGTCCAACATTACAAAAAGAGCCATAAGCCCAACCCGGGCAAGACATTACAAAAAAGAAAAAACGACATGAGACGTTGTCGTGGTCAAACTGACACGTTAGCGTAAACGTTGCAGCGTGCGCGTTTCCCTAAGAAACCTATTTCGATTTAGATTTTGCTTCTCACAATTTCAAAAAAGAAAAATTAGGCTTTTTTGCTTGCAGTTCCAGTTGCTTGCGTGAAATTCACGATGATCACGATGATGATGGCCGCTGACACCGTCGTAGTAACCGCCTCCAAAGGCCTCGGCGTCCTTCGTGGCTACAATTCCCCCGTCGCCGATTCCTGCTCCGACCAGATCTGGGCAATGATTCAGACTTACGACGCCGTCGCCCCGCCGCCTGTCAAACCCAACAAGTGTAGATTACCTCGTCTCCGGCGGAAACGACGAACCAAACGCAAGTTGTCGGGTGACGACAAAGGGAATGAAGGGTTCCTCTTCAGTGACGGAGGTGGAGATGGTCCTTTCAGCGGCGGAGGCGGTGGTTTCGGTGGCAGAGGCGGTGGTTGGAATCCGAACAGATTTGGGGGTGGGAATAGCTGGGAAGAACCGTCGTTGCCGGACCCTGCGTTCGATTTCGTGTATCAGGTGCTGTCGTGGATTATGCTATCGAATTGCCTGCATTTCGCGTTCAAGAGAATTGTTCAAATTGTTACGGATGGGTCGATTGTGGATTCTGACAGGGAAAAGGTTCCTGCCAGATTGGCTCCGGTTTGCTGAATCGGTTAGCTTCTGATCCTCAAATCAATGCTTTGTTGGGTCGTGATTGGATTTGGCCATGGCTTCCTTGTTCAATTGGGTAATTACTGTAAATATTGTACAGAATAAATCATTTAATATCTAATTACATGGTGATTTATTTAATTTGCTGTGTTTATGAATGCAAATAGTTTCGGTACATAGACTTGTTTTTAGAATCTAAGTACTAGCGGTTGTGATTAGAGGAAGAAATTATGATTCTAGGTTGAATTAGTAGTCATTACCCATTACTAGATGAATTTGGGTGATCAATATGTGCTGTTTCCTATTTATTTATTGGTTTCATTTGTTGGCAAATATTCCTTGCCAACCTTATGCATGGTTCATAGCAAGTAGGATATGGGATTTTCCATATAATTGAGGACATAATAACTCATTGTGCTTTTCTCCTGCTCTTAATGATTTATATGTAGAATGTGGATTTGGGTGATTACATTGTGCTTGTGTCTTTACTGCTTGGCTACAAATTTTTCGTCATGACTTGTGTCGAAAACAGGCAACTAGATTCTATTCTGTGCTTCCGTTTATTTGCCTTGTTCTCTAGGTTGATCTTTCCTGGTACCATCCTGGGGATATCTCCCATCTCTTTGAAGTTTTGAACTTTCTGTTTTGGATCAGCTTATCTTTCCTCCTAATCAACCTCAAAAGTTATTCACAGAAGCTTCTCCTCATAATTGATTCTGGCTCTAGAATCAATTGTAGAAGAATTTTCAAACATGCACTAAGTTAAAATGGTTAAATTAGTTCGCAGTAGTTATGAAAGTTATTCACTATATGTGTGTTGTTTGACAAAATAAAAGTTACTTTCTGTTGCAAACTGCAGCATATATGATAGCAATGCAACAGTCTATTAGCGACTGCTATATCAGGGGTCAGACATATTGTTGTATCTGTTTAGCAGATCATATTGTGTGCCTTAATATTTAGTCCATCACATAAGACTCATGAACCAATAGTAATGAAATTATAGGGGAAAATGTTTTCATTACCAAATTCAAAAGTCAACCACATTTATCCAAAGCAAAAGCTGAAATTAAATTTCTTCTCATGGATGGTATATTGACAAGAAAAATTGCACTACAGTCTAAGGGAGCAACAATCTTGTGTAGCAACAATAGTTACAATTTTATCAACAATCCCTTCCTCTTTCTGATAGCTGTATGATATCTTCAGCACATCAAACTGAGGAGGAAGAGATTTCAGGACCTAGCATACCAAGTAATTCTCACCAAGCCATTTTCATTGTATGTTCTTGGCCACTAGTCCACTACTAAGTACTAACTCCATAATATTTAATTTTCTCAAGTAAGGGGGAAATAATTATCCTTCTGTATTTTCTCAAAAGTCTTGACTTTTCACCTAGACTTCTGAAATTATTTGGCCTTGACACTTTGAAAGTACTTTATCTAATAGATTTTTCTCTCGTGTTTTTCATTACCATTAGGCGCATGCTATTTTGGTAATGCAAATGATTGGATTTTCAGTCCTAAGCTCATTCATTAGCACTATAAATGAGTCAGAATTCTTTGAAAAAATTTGTAGTCAAAGTAAACATTTCTAGCGGTTACATTATAATGTAATGGCATGTATCCGTATTTGTGCTTAATTACAATTTTCACTTGTCTAACAAGTAGGATATTTTCTAAAATTGCTTAAGTGTATAACATGGGGAAACTGGAGGAAAGTTATAAAGGAAGGAATAGATACCATTATCATAGCTTGCCCATGATGTTGAAATTTGTTAATTTTATTATTTTCTTCCATATGGGCTTGGGCTTTACTAGGAGACACATTTAAAGGGGGGCAAGAGGGGGTGTTTAGTCCACTTTGTTAATCAAACAAGTTGATCCTTGGAAAAAAAAAGGGACCACAGGCCTAATTTTTGTTTTTCACTCATGACGAAAATAATTAAATTTTGTAGAAATTGGAAGGATTGAATTGAACTGGAAGTATTCTACATTTCTCTATCTTTGTTATTTGATTATGTTCATGGTGTAGATTTATAATTATCGGTTATTTTTTGAACATGGCTTAGTAATTAATTTTCATTTTTTTCTTCTAGAAAATGAAGTTAGCTCATTGGGTTTTCGGTGATGAGATTAAAATATCAGGTTTAGCAATCATTATATTGCCAATCAAAAGGGAATGAGTGAAGTAATATTACATATACACATGTGTAAAGAGTTTTATACGTCCATCCAATCACATCTTTCTAATTTAATTATGACATGATAAATTGATGGATTCTGATTAGATGCATGTGTAAAACTTCTTTATATTATTAGCGTATCAAAATTAAACTCTACACATTTAATATGCCTATGTTTTGTTAAGTTTTACAAACATTGACTTTGTAAAAAAGGATTTATCTTGATATTAATTTACAGAAACAAATTTAAAGAACCAATTTAACGTGACTTATTACCACTTTCATAAATCAAACAGAATATTAACTTAGTGTCACTACAGTGACTATACATATTGAGGACCTTAAATGTTAGCACGAGCATCAAAATACTGCAAGTTGATTTCTTTTCATAATTGAATTTGTGCAAATGGTTAAAAGAAAAACGTTTCTATATATTCTCCTAGTTGACATTATTATGCTTAATTTCCCACTACAAGGAACCTAAGTTCAAACTGTGCATGACTAGGTTAACTTAATAAATGTCCCTACAATAAAAAAAAAAAAAACTAGGATCTGTCATTGAAAAAAAGCCAGGTTACATGAACCTGGCCTAATCATATCATTATTTTATTACAACATTTTGGTTGCCTAGATTAAGCTCACTTGAAGAATAATTCTTTCTCTCATAGGTTGGTTTCAATGATTATCTATTGATCATGATTTATATGATGGTGGATACCGGATTTGCATTATAGCCTATTAGTATAAAATAATATTACAGTACTCAATGTAAATAAAAAGCTAGTGTTTATAATATAACAAAATTGAATCTGTTTTAGGATGCCAACATCCTCAAACACAGTAAGTTTTCGAAGTTGTTTGAAATATACTTAGTATGTTTATAATGACCAACATATTTCAGTGGATTGAGGAGATAAATTAATAGAACTATGCTTAAATTACTCTAAATCCATATGCAGCTCGAATGTCAACAAGACATACAATGGCTGTGTAAATTTTTCTATAAAAAATATGATACATATGGTGATCATGGAACGTATCATATGAGAACTAGTTGTTATTATATAAAATAAGAACTAATCAGATTAACCTTTGAATTAAAACATAACGTTCAAATTAAATAAAGTAACTAAATTTGGGGAAGAAAAATTGAACGTAACAAAATTCTAGATTTTGGGGAAGAAAAATCATGTGACTATTTTTACTTTCCATTTAGTTTAGGCCTTATATTTTAATCTAATGGCTAATATGATTAGCTCTCATTTTATACAATGAGAACTAATTCTCATTTGATACACTCCCTGTATATATATTTGCAAATGAGAATGTATTATAATGTATTATAGTCTTTTTACTAATTAGAACACAATTTAATTTTATAAATCCTAAAAAAATCATTAATCACGAAATGATTAAAAGAGAATTATATAAATTTGACAAAGTTTGTTTTAAAAATAAATAGAAAACTAAGTTTATCGTTTCTTTTTGTTTGTAAGTGGTGATGTTCAAAATGATAAAAAATACATAAAACTATTGTAATATTTATTCAAATAAACTTCTAATTAATTAGTTATATAATATAATAAATTGATAAATACGGTACTTATATAGAAGTAGCTGATATTAATTTAACTTATATTTTTTGCTATCTTCTCCTTTTGCTGTTTTCATAAGAAGATATCAAAAGTTCAGTAATATGAATATGATGGAAGAATAGTAACGAATTATCAAGTTGTTGTAGTGTCACTTTAATTATGATGTTCCAGGGTCCCACTATACAAAAATGAGTTTTGGTTCATGCACCTTCTAATTTTCCTTGTTCAGCTCAAATACATTCAATTGCATCACCAAGTAGTGTCACAAACTTTAAAGTATTGTGAGATGCTTTTGCTTCAAATTTATTGTGAGGAAGGAAAATGCTAAAAATTAAACATATGATTTTTACTAGCATATTTATTTTTTTAAAGTCCGAATTTTCCCAACAAATTATTTTTCATACGTATCATTTATTGATTGAACTTCCAACTAAATGTTTAAGAAATCTAGCTATCTATCAACTGTATAAAAATTTGTTGGTATAGTTTCATACACATTTTATTCTTATTTTTATCTTGTGCTTTATAATTTAGTTTGAAATATTATTAATAATTATTTTGTCATTTATTTATACCTTTATTTTTTAATCAATTACTTAATATGATCCAGAGGGAGTGTAAATATATCACGTATTAAAGAGAAAAGGCATATGAAGAAGTTAAATAATAATTTTAATATAATTTGAGATACTAATTATTTTTTTCTTAATTTGTACGTACTTTTCTTAAACAACATTTAAAAATGAATGAGTGTATAGTAGTACAGACTGGAAATTAAATTTGATTAAAAAAGGTTTGTCTTTCCGAGCCATATATGCATTTTATAAAATTTGAGTGGCCTAATAAACATGTATTTTTTCCATTGCATGACCTACATTGCCATGTACGATTGGTGAACCAACCGCAATTAATAATATAAAAAATCAACTTTATTGGATTTTAGGATGAAATTTTGCTATATAAATTTAAAAAGACTTGAGTCATGTGTACAAACTTACATGAGTACATTTTTGTAGATATGAGAAAATTTTAATAATATGACAAGTATATAAGACACAATTTGAAGATATAAGATTTTGATCGTGGATTCTCACATGTTAGTATGTTTTTGTCAAAAGACATAAATCTCATATATAATGACACAATGGCAAACTCAATGGCTTAAAAAACGAATAAAAATCAGTAGACATCTAAAGAGGGTAGACTACTAGAGAGATAGGAAGAGAGGAGAGATAAATGATAAGTATGATATATAATGTAATGTAATTGAAGAAAGAAAAAAAATATCCAAAAGTGTCTTTACTATTTAGGTGTACACGAATCATTGTCCTCGTATCCGATGTGATACATGCACCGAATTACCAACATCACAATGAATCATGTCCCAAGCTTTGACTGTCACCAGAATCCATAAAATGACACCACTCCCCACCCACACACACACTTGCATGCAAAATGTTACTCTCTCTTCCTCTTATATATGTGAATATTTTTTAATTCAGTTTTTATTTCTAATTATTTATCATTTTTACAATTTTAAGAAAGTATTAATTATGTTTTATTAATTCTACCCTTAAATTAATAATGATAGAGAATTAAAAATTATAAATTAAGAAGAAAAACAAATAACACATTAGGAAGTTACATAATATAATTCTTTAATATATGTGCAAAACCTTAAAGTTACATGATGATGAACAATTCACCTTAATTTCTTACTCTTTTTTAATTTATAAAATGAAGAAATATAAGAAACAAGCATCGGACACATGCACACATATATATGGTAGTAGTTTTTAATTATACAGATACCGATGCTAAGAGCGTTTGATGGTTTCATTCTGTAATTGCATTGAAGAACAGGTGATGACGGTTGGGCATAACGACGTCGTCCAGCATCCACAGGTCCGGGTACAACAACAGCGACTCCCACTCACCAGGCACCTCAGCCTGTGGCGGCTCAGGGTCCAAGCCCACGAATGATTCGAGGGTACCGATGGGCTTATTCAGCGGTGGCGTCACGGCCCCAGTGGGCTCGGGCTTCTCGGGGAAGTTGAGCTTGGCCTTGTCTCCGCGGATGCGCTTGGCGGCAGCGTCGTAAGCGCTAGCAGCTTCTTCGGCAGTGTTGAAGGTTCCGAGCCAAACACGCATACCTTTAATGACATATAAGGTATACGATAAATGATATGATAGGAAAAGAACTAAAGAAGAGAGATATACGTGTATGAAACTGAGATGGAAGAAAAAATGAGACCTTTACGTGGGTCTCTGATCTCAGCAGCCCACTTGCCCCATGGCCTTTGTCTGATTCCTCTATACAAATTCTTCCGAACCCGTTTACCCTTCTTAGTCTTATCATCATCACTTCCCTTTTCTTCACCTTGAATCATCATCACTCTTTTCTTCTTCTCGCATGATGCCACCCCTACTACCACACAACACACAGAACAAAACACATGGAATTTAATTAAATCCAATAGCATCATCGCGCACAAGAAAATTACATAGAATGAAAGGGAAATAAATAGTTAAATTAAAAGCATAAGGTACCTTTGTTGTTTGGAATTAGAAGGAGGTTACGCTCATCAAAGTGGAAAGATGGTGGTTGGTGAGTGGAAGAAGAACTAAAGAGGTCGGAGGAGAAAGTGTCGAGCTGAGAGCGGAGGTCCTCGGTGGTCAATGATCTCCGGCTACGCTTAGGATACTCCTCTATGAAATCAGAGATAATTGCACCTCCACACATTTTCAGATAGTTAAGCTTGGACTTGGAGCAGTGAGAGATAAATTAAAGGCTACTTGGAGTGGAGTCCATTGTCCATATTTATAGAACAACAAGAGGATAAACCAAGGATCACAGATTTCCTTCACAATCAATCAGACGGTTGCTAGCGAGTCAATGCTAAATGATTGAAATGTTGTTTTAAGGTGAATAAATAAATAAATAAACAAGGACACATCATTTATTTTTTAGCTTAAAATATGTCTAAGATGACCCACTCTCAGACTTGTTTATTTGGAGCAACTTGGTTCTCTGGTTCATATGTAGGTAGAACAGAACAGGGTTAGAGGAGCAATAGGGCCATAGTTACTTCCTAGGAAAGAGAACCGTAAAAGAAATAAACAGCTCTTAACGGGAGGAGGAATATGCAAACCGTGGGAATTCTTGATCACATAGAAAAGGCAGAAATTTTTATACTAGTAGACATAACTTCATAAAGAGGAAGGGCGTGTGAAGTTGTTGGGCCTAAAACATATATATTCTGTTAAATTTGAAGGTTAAAGTGCTGAATGATCAAATTATCACTGTCAAGGAAAAATGTGAGAGGGCATCATGGAGTTCCCAAGCCATAAAATTTCACACTGCAGGTTTCTTTGTCCTTTTGGGGATGTGATGAAATGCCATTTTAGGCATGCAATGTTCAAAAGAAGCTAGACGCTTCAGAATGGGATTGTAGAGAGCTGAGGATGGAGTAAGCATGGAGATGAAGAAGTTAGCTTGAAGAGAATAAATCCAGACCCAAAATTGTCTTATGGATCAAAACTCATGGTAGATGCTTTATATGGAGCTCAGTGTTTCCTTATAAAGGCCATTGAAGGTGAGGAAGGACAGACACCTAAATAGTAGGTTGATTTCACTTAAGAAAAAATGGATGAAAGTTTAATAGAGCCATAACAAGCTATAGGAACTCTTTTACAGAAGATTTTTGAGGAACCATCACAACTTCACCCTCTATGAGAGTTCTACCAAAAAAATCCATTGAAGGTGCCATTTAGTTCTTTGGTTGGTATTGGAACTACAATGAGCCATTCACTTCACTGTTTTTATACTCTTGCACTTTCTGGAGTATGCTTATCGGCTTAAGCGACTGTTACTAGCCGTTGATTAATTAAAAAAATCAGTCTAAAAACAGTGAACCGTTGATTAATTAAAAAAATCAGTCTAAAAACAGTGAACCACCGGTGGACCACTTAAAAAAGTGTCCACCCTATAATCTCCCCAAATATTAATTGATGTCTTCCAATATTCCCTACCTCATTTTCTTAATGCTCACATAATTACGCCCCAACAAAACAACTGGCATCAACATATCAAGTCACAAATTTATTTCCAGAGTGACAAATACATTCTCCATAATTTTAAGAAATGACAAATGTGTTTCTTAATATGTAAACAATCTTAGTAGATGAAAGAGCATAAAAAGAAAAAGATTATGGCAGTTCATATTAAAATCAAATGTAGGTGAAGGAAACAAGAATGTTAATCTCAAGACATAAGCCAGAATGGGGGAAAAATACACCGGAAATCATATAAAGGGTGACATCAATCAAATACAGTTCATACAAACCACCCCCTAGCTATCACAGCAAAGGAGATGGCCCGGGGAGAGGGTGTGTGTGTAAATCTATGTAACATAGTAATTAAAGGAAAAAAGGGAGAAGAAAAAATCTTAGTCGGCCATCTTAACCAACCGGTGAATAGTACTTCTAGCAACCCTATTAGTAGGGTCAATCTTCAGCACACTCCTCAGGTCTTCAGCGCCAAGTTTGTACTTTTCCATACTCTCATACAGGAGAGCACGCTGTACCAGGACAGATACATTGGTTTCATTGTTTTCAAGAACCTGCACAACATAATGCCCATCACAACATTATTCCTCAAAATCAAAGCAGTGTTTCCTAGAGATAATCATATAAGGCACTACACTAATTCGGAATTACTGCCTTATAATAAAGCATCATGTATTAATGGTTTAAGTGTGTAAACAGACTAACAGCTCTAGAACTTTTCTAATAGTTCTATACAAGTAGATGTTGGGTGAGTTGCAAACCTGACCAAGTCCCAGAAAAGATAATGTTTCATTTCATCTCCTTGCTCCCAAGATTCTAGGCCTACCATAACTTAGTTTTATGCAGAATCAGATATTCTGTAGGAGTGGTATTGGGTCTGGTTATTTCATACATCTTCGTTTAGAACCCTATCCCTATGGACTTGTCAGCAAACATCAATACCCTCTTTCAATATTCCTCAAGCCAAGCTCCTATCTTTGATCGCGAATATTATGATTGTTGGAGTGACCAAACGAAGACTTTGTTGGCAACTAGTGGTCAAAGAAGGGATCATGGCTCGTAATCATTTTGAGTATTGGTCAAAGAAGGGATATCTAGAACAATATCAAGTAGTGGCTTTGCAAGGAAATCAATTGAAGCAGCACAAAATAACTATGTAGAGAGATACAAGAGCTCTTCATTATGTACAATAAGGTTTGAAAAAGGTATTTATCCAAGAATTCTTGGCTATTAAAAGGTAAATTAAGCTTAGGATATTCAGCAGAACGAGTACAAGGCAGTGAGATAGTAATTTATAATAAATTGCAAAATCTTTGGAGGGATTTTAAGACACTCTCCATGGAGGAAAGTATATGGTATGAGAAACAATGAAACAATGAGGTATTTGCAAGAAACAATGCAAAATGCCAAGAAACAATGATAAAACCACTCTTCGTGATCAATCTATGTGGTATTTGCAAGAAAAAACAATCAGGACAGCACCCAATGCTGGTTTAGCAATGTACCAACTGTAGAAACTCAGATCACAAGGTGAAAAACTATCCAATCAGAAAACATGGATGGTCCATCAGTGCTTTTTTTTAGCTAGAACCTCAAAAAATGGAAAGAGACCAGTATGTTGGTAGTGGCTGCAGCAGTCATTTGACAAAATCGAGGAGAATTTTGTAAGTGAGTGAGGAATTCAAGTCTAAATTGAAGCTTGTAGGTGGCAAGGTTATGGATATGGAAGGCAGAGGAGTAATTGCTATCTCAAAAGAGGAATGTTATAAAACCTTATCAAAGATGCAGATTATGTTCCTTATTATCTCAAAATCTCTCCAGCTTGTACAAAAAGCTATGGAGTGAAATTTGATGAATCTAAAGTTAAAAATTGGTTCCAAAATTCCAAGGGTTATGATGCATATTTTAATTCCATAAAAATAAGCAGTAGTTGCTAGAAATAAGGCACCACTCTGATTAGGAATTCCCTCCTTAAAATTAGGCACTTTGTATTTCAGGTTCAGATGTGTTACAACCATTGAACTTTTCTATGCAGGTGTTATATGCGTAGCAAACCAAGACCCAAAAAGATAACAAGAAGTTTCTTTTCATCTCCCTGTTCCTAATACACATCTTGCTTTCTGCAGAATCTTTCAATATCACCCTTGTTTTAATTATTTTTTTATCTTCTCTGTTTTTGGTCTCCAGCATTTAGCAAATTAATCCACCAATAGCTTGCAATTATGGCAGCTAGCTTTTTTCAATTTTCTTCCAGAGGCAGAGAGAGCTCTTTTAATCAATTCAATCATAATAACATAGCTGATATTCAACATTATTGTATAACTCATAAGTGTTTCATGTCTAGTAAACATTTTATAATATTCAAATTCAAAACAACCAAAGGACCGTGACTTGTTATTATTAAGAATTTAAAGCATACCTTTGTACAATCAGCCACTGCCTTTTTATACTCCCCAACTTCTTTGTAACATGAAGCCCTGCATGACAAAACCTCCACTGAACCTGCATTATCCCCAGCTTTCTCAAGAAGAATGATAGCCCACGAAAGCCACTTAATAGCATCAGCAAATTGTCCCTGCTTGTAATTGTCCATCCCCTTGCCTTTGGCAGCAGAACCTGATATCCCAGCAGGAGGAGGTGGAAGCCCCTCCAGCTCAGTGGTTGTGCCACCCCCATCATGGCCACCCCCGCCGAACTCAGAATCCATGCCCCAATCATCCATTTCAGAAGAGGCCTGTCCTCCAAAGCCTTGAGAAGCCGCAGCACCTCCACCTGAGGCCGATGAAGATGTGAAGAACATATCCATAGGATCACCACCTGATGTCTGATTCGAAGCGGTAGATCTGGTAAAATCAACATTAATTCCCGCGCTACCACTTGATGGAAAAGCGGGTTTGGAAGCATTCTGAAAATCTCCAAAACCATCATCATCTTTTTCAATCTTTTGGGGTTTAGCAGCTGAATTAAGACTAGCTGCAGAAGACTGCTTGGTTCCAATACCACCCAAAGAGCTAAATGGATCTTTGTTATTAGAATTGATTCCACTTGCAATCGAAGGGCCCCCAAGATTGGAACTTTTATTGGAATTGTTCATACTAAAACTCCCAGCAGAAGATCCCCAAGCCGCACTAGTACTTTGGGGGGTGGTACCAGTTTTGGGCAATGAATTGGACATGTTTCCCATGGAAAAGGAGGTTTTGTTGGTTGTGGGAGCTGCTGCATTTTTCAGAGGAACATTGGCAGCAGAAGTCTTAGAATTAGAACCTTGCCCCAAAGCAGAGCTCACCAAATCACCAAAGAGATTGGGGTTCTTGTTAACAATCCCAATGGTTGGAGCAGAAGAAGGTTGAGCGGATCCCCAACTCTTGCCGAAGATGTCCCCAGCCATGGAAGGTGGTTGACCCGGTAACGCCGCGGCCTGAGCCGGAGCGGGTTGGTGGGTCCATGATGGTTTCTTGGGTTGCGCAGCGGAAAACGAAGAGGTCGGATTGGAATAGGAATAGGAGGGCTTGGAGCTAGGGTTGGGGGTTTTCTGATCGTTGAGGGATTTGGGTCGATTGGATCCGATGCCGAGATCAAAATCGAAATTGAAGTTGTTGAGTGAAACGGAGGAGGAAGATTTCTGTGGGTTGGAATTGGATCTGCCGTAATTGGAACTCATCTCTGAAACGCAACAACGGAGGAGGAACAAGGAAGATGGAATTTCGACACCAGCTTCTTTCTTTCTTCTTGATGATCGATCGCTATATTTGGTATCTGCTATACGCGTTAAAGCGAAAGCTCTGAATTATTTATTTATTTATTTATTCAAGTTTCGGGAATCTAGTGAAGGTGTCAAAAATGGCCATGAGGCCAGAATATGTTTTTGAGTTTTGACGGTAAGAGGTCAAAATATTTTTCTTCATGGTAGGAAGATTAAACTAATGGACAATAGGATTTTCTTTTTGACATTAGGACAATAGAATTTATTTACATTTGATATCTGGGTCCGGCTAATGTGGCCCAAACAAAGACTAATTTTAGATCTCTAGCTCTTTACAAGGTATAGTTAGTCCATGTAGCACCTTTGGGTCTATGACCAATGGTGCTGGGTTGCCGGAGAAGAGGCTGTGATGGCTTGGTATGTTGTGGTTATGTTGGTTGTGAAAGAACGGATTGCAATCTAGTGGAGTGGCTCTGAGGTGGTGTCTGGTTTGTGATGGCAATGCCCACATAAACTTCTCAAACCATGATGATGGTTTCAACGTGGTGCGTGAGGTAGCGTCGTCTCTGGTTCGGTTGGAGGTCGCTCGCTTGACAAATATTTGCAAGTGAGGGGAGATGGAAGTTCAAAGAGGGTTGGCGTGGTAGGTATGCGACCAATGATGACAGGGGTTGCCGGAGAAGGGGTTTTAACTGTTGTGGTTCTATTGGTTGTGATGAGGCAGGTTCCGGTATAGTTGGAAGTTGTGATGCAATGAGGTTTAATTGGTACTTTGGGACAACAATGGTTGTTTGAACGGTGGTCTTAATGGTCGGGTACAGTGATAGTGGTGGGGATAGGTTTTCAGGGATAGTGGTTCGATTGGGTCTAGGTAGAGAGAGGGTCATGCGACGATGAGGAGGCACAATGGTGATAGAAGAAGTTTTGATGACCATTGATGATGTTCATCGGTTGGGGGAAGAAAAAGGGTTGCCGGAAATGTTGGTATTTTTTTTTTTACAAAAATGGTACAACCTACTATATTAGGTCGGATTTAATGATCTAAGATTGAACTTTTTTTAGGGGTCTATATTAGCCCTTATTTTATTTTATTTTTGAAATTCCTCGTATCATTCAATAGGAGTGCCAAGCCCATAAAAGAGGGAACCAAGCCCTTTCACAACTATTCATGCAAGGCAAAAAAACTTATCTAACTCGAACACGGCCTGCTAGTTGTTTGAGAATCTATCCCTAGAGAAGTACACTTACCAAACAAAAAAAAAGTGCAACTCATTATTGACCAAAAAAAAAGTGCAACTCATTATTGACCAAAAAAAAAGTGCAACTCATTAAACAGCTTAGAACTCAAAGGATAAAAACGCTAGCTGCTACAAATAATTAAATGAACTCTTTTTATAAATATTGGAATGGAAGATTGTTCATGATGCATAGTCAATTCTAAAAGGTGACCTAGAAATTTCAACTAACCTCTGCTGTCAAAGGATTAAATTGCTGTTAGGTAAAGATTGAACAACACTTTGTGTTTTAGTGTTTTTTTGGGTAATAAACTTACTTTTCTTTATTTCTATAATAGAATTTTGCAAACTACATGTCCAATTAGAAAAGCAATTTTCATTACATAACCTGAAAGTTTGAAATCACTCGTGGATTTAAGGATTATGGATGAGAAAAGAGAAATGGAATAATAGTAAAAATAAGTGCAAGCTTTAAAAACACACACAAAGGGGGGAAAAACTGAATGAGTACCTTACACTTTTAAGATGTTACAATACATTACAGGGCAATGAGGATAAGTTCATATGCAAAAAACAAACAAATGCATTTGGACAAAACCACAATTTTTTCAAGTCTATCAATTTAAACAATCAGCGATTTGAATTGCGTATCAAAACACAAAATGGAAAAGACTGAATTCATACATGAAGCAACCAGTAGAGCATTCACAAGTTCGTAATGATGCTAAATATAATTATCAAAGTACTTTGAGGGCAGGCCTGCATTTTCCACACAAGAACATGTAAAATATGACCTAGAACATTAAATTAAAACTCTCCATTACAAAAACTGGTTCCGTTATCTATATATATAAGCCATAGCTTTTCAAGCATTTCAAGCAGAGTTCCAGTTAAACATTTCTTAGTTCTCCCTACCAGAAGCATAGTTTTGGCTATTCATCGTAGCTGATTGATGCATAGGTCCTCCCTGGCCTTGGCTCCAGTTCTCCCTACCAGAAGCAGAGTTTTGGCTATTCATCGGAGCTGATTGATGCATAGGTCCTCCCTGGCCTTGGCTCCAGTTCTGTCTTTGAATGGGGTCTCTCCTTTCAACCTGCATTGTTTCCCGTCGCCTGTCATGCCTAGGTCGAGGTCTAGGCCTACTAGTTTGCCTTTCGGAATATCTATACTGTGGCCTGGCGATAACTTTCCCATCAACAAATAAATCACCTGAAATTCCCCAAAAGTGATCAAGATAACCAACAAAAATGAAATAATTATAATGATCCAACAAATAACTAGGCTCTAACTTAATTCAAACACCTCCACTTACCTCCATAGTCTTTGTTGGGAACATCAAGATATGAATCCGGCAGTACCCACAGAACTCCAGGCAACTCTATGCAGATGAGAAAAAGATTACCACAACAGTCAAGTATATCCACTAATTCCCAATTATCCGCAATACATTGCTTATAAATAGGCTATGTCAATTCTCATTTAGATTCTAAAAGTTACATATTTCATCATATGAAAATTTTTTTTCTCAAAAACAGTACATAAAATTAACCTCAACTACTATCCATATAAGATGAGATTTCCTATCAAATGTACAGTAGCACGATAACAACAACATTCACAATAAAACCCTGGTTAACAAATCAAATCGACTAATTTGGTGAAGCAACTAGAAATTCAAAGCAAGATGAAGAATCTAAGAGAAACCCTTGAAGCAGCTTGTCCTACAGACAAAAAGGTAAGAAGCTATCACCTTTGACTTTATAAGAAAGCTCTTCAGAAATGAGGGCACCAAAACCTGTATATGAATGAGTGGAAACAGAGTATATCTTCTTCATGGCCTCTTCCTCACTGCAAAAGAGAAACCCGTTTTAGTAGAAATTAGAGAATTGAAGTGTGGTAACAAGTGAATAGGAGTGAAGAATTGGAACCTTCCGAGGACTTGAGCAAGGGTTTTGACATAGGAGTTGACCATTTCTTGTTCAGAGGGTTTAGGGTTATCGGGGAACTCCATGACAATGAGCCAGTGCTCGTAATCGCAGCCATCGAGAAGAATCGTCTCCTTCGGGGGACGGTTGCTCCAATTCGGGGACGGGTCATTCAACGGAGAGTAACCCGAACCCGATGATTTGGTCCGAACCGAGAAGTTCACGGAGTGAGGGACGGGCAGGGTTTGTTTGGCCGCAAAAGCGAAGGTACAGCGACAGCGAGAAGCAGCGGAAGAGGAAGAAGAAGAAGAAGAAGAAGAAGAAGAAAGAGCTCGCGAAAGGGCACGTGCTACGGTGCGCCGGGTATTCAAGTACGCCATTTCCGATAACGGCGTAGTGTAAGTGTAGTGTGAAGGGGTTCTGCTTCTTGAAACAAAAATTTACGAATATTATATACTGTGCAGCCGTGATTTAGGAGCTGTTTGTTATGATAGAGGATGGAATGAGAGAAAATAGAGGAGAGAAATTGAGGGGAGAGAAAGGTGATCTACCCTTGTTTGGGAATTTGAATCGTCTCGAATCAAGAAATTTTTTAAATTCATGTATTTGTGTAATTTGAGTTGTTTGATTAAGATCGGTTGGGATTTTTTTTTTGGTTACAGGATCGGTTGGGATTTTAAACTTATATTTATGGTGTTATTTTTTTAATGATATTATAGAAAGTAACTATTGATTTTTTTAAGTTTGTAGACAATTTCAATTGATTTTTAGAAGAAAAAAAAACTTTCGATTCATTGGAAAAAAATACAAAGCAAGAAACAACTAATGAAAGGAGTTGATGCAGAATCTCTCGGCAAGAGAGTTTACAGCTCAAAATGAGGAACCTCTACAACATTAATACATGAATTGGTATATCTAGCGTCGGATCTAGCAAGTCAGTCACCAACGGCGTTGCACGCTCTAGGGATCAACGGATAGAGACCAACGAGTCCCGCTTCAAAAGATGCTTCATGTCTCTCAGTCTCTCACAATTGGCACGATCCTGCCAGAGTTCGTCTCGTCCGACGCAGCCACTAATTCTACATAACCTGTCTCGCACTCCACTTTATAATTATACAAATATTTAATTTCTAGTAAGGGAGAAAAGCAACATTTTCCTTGAGGGGAAGATGTATGTCTCGGTCGTTCTCTTTATAAATTAGTAGAATACATTACTAAGAAACCTTATACAAGAAACAACACTTCTTTGGCTCTTAAATTTTTCTTTTTTTAGTGTGTACTAAGGTATTTTACAGTCGATAACCACGAGACTAATTCCCTTGAGACTCGGAGAACACATTGATTAGGTATGACTATTCAACAAATCATTCTCTATAAACATTGCTCAAACTCGGAGATCACATTAAACGTTTCTCTTTGATTTGGTGTTACTTGATTTGGCTTTAGTCTCCTCGGCACTAACAAATTTCTAAGTAGGACCATTGTTTAAAATGCATGTATCATCCACATGATGCAATTACTTAAGTTTGATAGGACTATGACAATACTCTTTTTCTCTCAACATTAAAGCAACTATTTGGTGCACAAGACTTTTGTTTAAACTAACGCACTAGGTGGTGTCGGGTCATTATTGTGATTCATGCCTACTTATATCTTCATGTAATTTTCAAGTTTAGGGTCTGGGTTTGTGATCTTCATAGTTTTTTAACAAGGTTTTACTACTACAATATTTATAACCGATAGAAAGCAACAAGTGGATGATGTTTGGGTTGATTGTAAAGATGGAGATCAAGAAAATATACTCCTAGGAAACTTAAGCATTGAAGGCGTTTTGAGTTCAATAGGGATTCAAAACCATTCTTCAAAAAATAAGAAGTATCTTTCCCCTTTCCATTATATAAGTCACACATCTAACAAAATGTATAGCATTCTGTGACGCTCCTAGCATAAGCACTTATACGCAAACCGGTGGATTTACCACCCCTAAGCCATAGATAGGCTTAATATTGACACATCTAGCAGTTGTAGGAGCAGCTCCTAACTTCAGGTCAATGTCTCGGAGTGTAATTCCCATGCATGGGTACAGTTTGCTGCATCTGAAGTCCACTGCAACTGGTGTAGTTGTAGTTCCCTTTATATTTGCAAAATGAATATTGCTCACCTTCACCAGTGATGGCTGCACAACAATAAATCAATGCCACACAATTAGCCTCTTCCAATTTGTAGTAGTGGTAAAATTATATGATTTATATCATGTAAAAAGCAGCAGAATTAATCTGAAAGGAGATACATTTAAACAAACCAATTACCTTCTTTTGGCAAATTGGAGAGCATTGGTATTCTTGATCAATGATGATGGGGTTTTTGACATTTTCCATGGTAATGTTACTGAAGCTTATCTCTGAAGCTGCAGTTGCAAATTTATCTGGCCATGATTTGATTCTGAGGCCATTTGTTGTGCCAATCAACATGCTGTTCTTGACACGAATGCCTCGCACCTCTCGCTCCTCCGCATACTTTCCAAGGCTACCAATACTGTCCATGGCCATGCATGTGTCACAAGAAAAGAAAATTAAGGAAGAGAACAATAGCAATTCACAACTGAAAGACATGGTCGAACTCTAAATCTATAAGTCATACCTGATACCATGTCCTGGGCCACACTTAAGCCTGTTGATGAAAATATTTTCAGATCCTTGGATCATGGAGATACAATCATCCCCAGTGGCAATGGTGTTTCTGGCTATAATGACATTGATGGAGCTGCTCATATGAATGCCATCAGTGTTGGGGCTTTCCTCAGGTGCAATGAGCTTAAGTTTGCGAAATCTGACATTTGTACATTTAGTAATGGATATGTGAAAGCCTTTGGGATTCAGTGACTTAATGTTCTGTACAATTACATTGTGGCAATCATTGAAGAAAAGACTCTGCATTCCCACACATACACACAACATCAACAACACATGAACTCCAATTAGCTAATTACATATGATTATGTTAATTAATTACTCACGATGGGGTTTCTTTGGCATGATTCGTCGTTTCTTGCATCGCAATCCTCAGCGATTTTCCATGCGCCCTGACCCTGCCCATCAAAAGTTCCACCACCAATGATTTTGATGCCATCGAGTTTATCGAAGATGAGCCACTGACCATTTACATACTCAGAAAGATCTGTAGTGGCCAGAATAGTGCCTTGTACTTGCAGTGTTGCTGGAGTTTTAGAAAGGCATGGACCTTGAAAATACATTGAAGAAACTAAGAATTTCCCAGCAGGAACCAATAATCGGCTTGGCACAGGGGAATGGCACACCGCTTGCCATGCTGTCATGAAAGCCTGTATATATGCATTGTAAACCATCTTGATCATACTTAATTGTGATTATTTTTTTAAGACCAGATTACTAACCAAAAGGTCATGGTATAACTTACCTGGGTGGAGTCAAAAACACCATCAGGTTTGGCTCCAAAACTCAAGACGTTGAATATTTTCTCCCCAGGAAGGAGCACATCCTGGTTAGCATGTTTCCTCTTGAAGAGATCAGGACCAAGAACTGGCCTTGCTCTTGGAAGTGCATCCGCAAAGCTGGCCAATGCAAAGCTCAAAATAAGAACAAGTGCTGTCTTTGCAATGGCCATTGCTCCTCCTCAAAAATAAGAATGTGTGGTTTTTCAGTCCCAAAGTGTTTTGAGAGAGGAGCCTCCTGGGGAGGCTAGGAGAATAAAGTGGGGAAAATGATACCTCTTTCTCACCCTCTCTATATTATAACATGTTTTTCTGGGGAAACAAATGGTTCTTCTAAACCATCGGAGAATGTTAGGTTTTCTGGCTTATTTTGTTTAATTACCTAATTTTAGTTTGTCTGAATGGAGGCCCCTGCATTTAGGTTCCTCCAAAGTGGGAGATCCCATACATGCCACATTCTAATAGCAGACAAAACAACTTCTTTTGTTTTCTTTCATTGGGTCAAAAATATGCTTTCAGCAGCCAACTAAACTCACAAAACATTTTGGGGTGACTTCCTTGTCTTTCATGAAAAATTACAGCCCATTTGACTTATAAAATTATAATATAATTACATATATATAAAAAAAAATCGTATTATAGTAGACAATTTTAATATGCTAAAAGTTGTAATTTATATTTGGTTTAAATAATTTTTTCGTCCCCGCAGAACACCTTGTAAAAAAGAAAATTGTTTATCGTCCTCCCAAAATCACACATTTTGTTTTTCGTCCTTACTGTCAAACTTTCCATCCAACTTAAGTGAAATCTGACATTTAGAAGGACGAAAAATGAATGTAAGGCATATTACGAGGACCAAAAACAATGCTATCGGATTTGCTGACCTTGACTTCCGTTTGATTTAGATAGAAAATTTGACAGTAAGAACGAAAAATAAAATGTGTGATTTTAAGAGAATGAAAAACTATTTTTTTTCCAGAGACGATAAACAAAAATAAGGTATTTTACATGTTAAACCTTTAAATTTTCACAGCCCAATTTCACTTTAAATTTTTTCATGCTATATGTTGATCAAATTTCTTGTTTTAAAATTGAATAAAGGTACAATTTTTAATGTGTTGTTTGTGCAGTTGGCAAATAAAATATCCAACTACCCACTAATTTAATATTTTATTATTCCTAAACTACCATGTTCTAGTATGCATTTCCTAAGTTTGTCCTTTAAAATATACCCTTAGGAAGCACCAAAGCTTGTATGCTATTTTGTATTGTCTTAGTTGTGATTGTGTATTGTGTGATGTTTTTCTCTCCCAATACATAGCGAGCAACTCTCAAACACTGAATTCAATCTGGTTTATATAGCCTGACTGAAGTTGTGATTTTCCAGATTAACAAATGAACATTAGAAATTTTAGACTAAAGTTTACTTCTTAGACATCATTGTTTGAACAAACGAAATCAAAACTTTATAAGCACATAGCTAATATATGAGGAAAGTCGACAAAGATTCAGTTTCAGACCAAATAAAATCAAGATTTTATAGGCACATAGGAAATATATGAGCAAGTCAAGATTATGGTATCAAGTATTAAGTTTGTTCTGTACATAATTGACAGTAAAAACACAAGCCTGGATGAGGTTAATACTGTTACATAAGATCTTTTGTGGTTCTTCTAGATGATTCCTACATTACATGTGCTATTATATAGTACAAGAGGTATACATATATAAAGTGGAAGTGGTCATATACAAGAAAAGAAAATACTACTTGTTACTACTCCCTGCTGAAGTTTTCTTGGCCACAAATCATGGTAATCATCATGGTTCTGTTTTCTGCTATGAATCTCGAAGCAGCTTCATTGCATTTGACATCTTCTATGTTCATCTGGATGACCTTAGCAGTCAAATAGGTTGGATAAAATTTGTATTGGCAAAGAATTTGAGGCTGTGGTGGAGGGTTCCAAAAACTCTTCTTCTTTGGAAACTCTGCTTGGGGTTTCATTTCTTGAAGGACACAAGAATGAAAGTGGAAAATATCTTTATTTATTTTTTGTTCATTTCAAAGTACAAGCTTGAAGATGAGGCCCATCTTATAGGTCCACACAAGGCACTACAGCTTCCCACCTTGTGGGTCCAATTTTGCTTTGTTAATTAAATTAGTAGAGCATTATAGAAGGTGGTCTAATCATTGAGATTGTTACTCCTCCTATATAACAGATATTGGCTTGTTATATTCTGTTGATATTTTCTTATTCTCAAGATCTTCTTATGCTAAATGGAGTTTAAATTCCTACTTGATTAATTACATATTTTTAGTTGATGAATCAATTCTTCCTGCGTATTGATTGTGATACTTGTGTTATCATCAACCCTTGGCCTATGGCTCAAGTACCAACAAAATTTTACAACTCAGAAATTTCTGCCAGAAACCACATCATGCTCTAAAACAAAAAATTTAAACTTAAAGCTCTATAACAAGAGTAGAAAGAAGAAAGTTAGATAATAGGTGAAAGTGTTTATAATTGGTGTATTAAGATCCTATCTTATCACATCATACTATCAAGTTTAATATTGGGTTTATCCCTCTCTACATGAATATTTATAGGTTCTACCTATTTATTACACATAAGAATGAGATAAACCCAAAGATTAAACATGAGAACATGTGAGAATTTCGATCATGATCTATTAATGCATTAATAAATAAAAAAACTTGTTAATATAAAGCATTTGCTCCGCTCTCTATTTACCATCTTAGACAATGTGGGACTTTTCCAATACTTTTCTTAAACTTTATCTTATTTTACCATACTTGATAATATAATGTGAGACATTTCTACTATTACAATCAACCTCAACATTTATCTCAATATCTCTTCTCCCTCAATTTGGAAACTACTGTGTTTTCAAAAACACACTACAAGTGCAAAATCTACATCTCATCCTCCTTCACAAACACAATATGCCCCGTGTCAAGTAGTAGTATCAAGTTTGTCAAATAAGCATCTTGATGATTTGATCTACACGTTGAAGTTATTCTTTTCAATCTTTTTGGTCACAGGACATGTTTGGTTCCGTGAGCTAGCAGAATAAGTTTCATTATTGTTAAAAAAGGTGTTATTTTATGCTATAATGTAACAATATATTCCAGGTAGACATAAAAACGCATATATTGGATTTTAACCAAATAATTTAATCAATAAGGATATGATTTTAGAAAAGTGGTGACAAAGAACTTCATGCACCTAACTTAGAATACCAAGTGTCACTTATCAGAATTGCATCAATCTTAGCTGGTTAGGAGCCAATTTTTCCTGACTTCTTCAAACTCCTGCAGGCTTCTAACATCTTTATCTTCTTGAATATTGAAATTAAGAAAATATCCTTTTGCAGTTAACAACAACAGTAATATAACCTTTTTGTCTTCTTCAAAATTTTCTATTTTTATTCTGGGCCAGTTCTGTTTTGTAATATTTAAAGGAGAATCTTTCATTGTGTAATTAGTCCCCGAATCTTTCATTGTGTAATTAGTCCCCTATAAGTATAGCTTTATTCTTATCATCTATATATTTTTATAGATTAGTTACTCCGGAAATAGATAAGGGATTCCTTCTGAATAAAGTGTTCATAACCGAACCAATTCAAATAAAACTAACAAATTGATCCAAAAAAATTGAAATTTAATTAAACCGGAAACCGAACAAATTGAAAACTGAAAAAACCAACTCTTTTTTATTGGATTGGATCGGATTTCATATTTGATTTTCAAACTGAACCAATCGAATCCAAACCGAACATTTGCAAATATATAATACATTTATCATATCATTTATACCTGTATATTTACGTCATTTTATGTTTATATATGTATTATATGACTCATGCTTATGCGTGAAAATATATTTGAAAAAAAAAGAATCAAATGATTATTTGAATAAATATGCATTAAGATAAACAAATATAATCATAATTTAAAAAGTTGTTGCCTATGGTATAGTTTTTTAATGCTATATTGATGCGATAAATTATATACCTTTGTATTTATTATATATTATATATTTTTATATTTATACACTACAATCTCAATCTCAAAGGAAAAAAAAGTTTAATAAAAATCGAAAAATTCAATCCAATCCAAACCGCTATATATTGGTATATTAGATCGGATTTGAACTTAAAGGCAAATTCATTGGATGATAAAACTATAAAATTGATGTAATTGGATCGAATGAGTTTTTCCTTCAAAACCGATGAAATTCAATCTGCGAACGCCCGTACTTCTAACCATTACTCTTATAAATTATTTAACTTAAATACTATTTAATCATAATATTTCTGAGAAACTGCCCGTCTGTCACCTTAAACTGTGTTTTGAAGAAGGTAACCATCCAACCAAGTGCAGATTATATATTTTGGTTAAAAGAAGAACTACATCCTCATCACATATTTGATATGAATAAAGATTGGTAGATATTTAAAAGGTATAGACAACTAGAGAGATAAGAAGAGATGAGAGATAAGTGATAAGTGTGATATATGATGTGATGTAATTGGAAAAAAGAGATAAAGAGAAAAAAAAGATGTCAGAACTATTTACGTATACACCAATCATTACGCATTTGATACTAGTCTGGAGTTCAGTTTCCTTTTTATTGTGTCAAAGTGGGATCTAAGTCCGACATCGAACACGGTGTAAAGAAGAAAGAAGTACCCTTCTCCTCTCTTCCTGTGTTTGTTTCTATTTTGAGTTCCCCTGTTTTCCTTCCTCTAGGTATTAATACTAATAAAAAAAGGAAAAAAAAAACCTTTATAATAAATGAAGATGAAATAGATAGAAAGGGGGGGTTTATGATGACTTGCATTAGATGAAATTTAACAAGTACATCCAAGTAACAGGGAGTTTATCCCACATCTCCAGCTGCAGAGGACCTTCTTCATACACAATCTGCTGGTCATCGAGCTGCTTCCTACGTACATATGTATATGTATATGTATATGTATATACACACTCATATTACATTACATATATTATATGTGATATGCTTACACACACAGACATAGGCACACATCACAATTCACAGAACTACTTGAAGCTAACAAGTGATGAAGTTCAAATTGGTCTACCACATCGAATCTGTGGTTTTGCCTTGATGTGATTCACACCACCAAAGCGTGCAGCTACCTCTTTGGTGTTCATGACCACAGGCTCTTCCATCTCATCGTGTGGCACTTGAACCACCCATCGTCCTTGTCTCGCAGGAAATACCCTTCTGAACTTGTTGTCTATCACACCACCCATCTCTCTTGAAGCTGCCATAGACATAGTCATAGATGCTCTCAAAGGCAGAGAAGAATAATAGTTTTCTTTTCAAGTTAATTAACTTAAGTGTTTCTTTATCTGGTTGCTTCAAACAACCCTCTGTCTTCTCCCTTATAAATAAACCAAAAGTGATTCTTTTTAATTAGCTTCCCCTGCAATACATGCTACACGGAACCAAGAATATCTCTTTCTTAACTATGGTTTAAGAATCAAATGAACACGGTAAATGGGTCATTCAATTATTTGAAGTGCGCTTTTATCCTTTAGTTAATTGAAGCACGACATTCATCAATGATTCAATAGTGTTGGGGCTTGATTTAGTATAGACATGGAATATATTCATATTTTCTATCACTTTAATTGTCGGAAGATTAATGTGTTTCTTTTGTCGTAGAAAATGAAGGTTCTTTCTTCATCAACTGGGCTTGATGTGGGTCAAGATATGGGCCACAGATTCTCATAAACTCAAATTACCTTGCAGATCAGGAAATAGAAAAAAGTTTCAAGAGGCGGTTTTGACCAAAACCAGAAAAAGGAGGGACGGTGGGTGAATATGATTCCTTTATTGACAAAAAGAAAAAAAGTTATTCCTTCTCGTATTAGAATGTATGAAAATCTATTGCCTTATTTTGAAGACACACTTCATACTGTCCAAGATGACTCATTCACCTCCCTCTTTGTTTATCATACTAGGTGATTTGAAACTTGTTCCCCTATTGAAATCAACAACCGATTCAACTTAGGAGTCAACCCAACCAAACCCGAAAATCTGATGATTGTTACATTCCGGCTTGAATAGGTCAGCCTAGACCATCCCCGACCCAGCCCAACTCGCCCCACCCACAACTCGCCTCGAGCCCAGGTCTGAACCTTGGACGAGGATCCCAACCGACCTAGACCTCGGCCCCGGCCCTGGCCCCGACCCCAGTCTTAGCTTGGTCTCGTCCCGGCTTAACCTGCCCCCCATGGAGGACCAGGCTGATAAATTAGTAGCTAGATCAAATTTAGGCCAGCCCAACCCAGTCTGAAAATGTGATGGTCGTTGGAAGATGGGCTGAATGGGCCAGACCGGCCCACACCTCATGGAGGGCTGGACTGGTAAATTAATAGTCCGATTCAATTTAGGCCCAGCCTAACCCAGCTTGAAAATGTGATCGCTTGTTGCGGGCTAGGCCGTTTGGAGAGAGAGGGGGGGGGGAGAAAGGGAGGGGGAAGATGAGATAGAGGGGAGGGAAAGAGAAAGTGAAAAGAGAGAGGGAGAAAGAGAGATTAATTTATATTGAGGTAATTTTTTTCATAAAATATAAGATCCATGAGATGATTCTCACAGGTTTTTGGGAGCTTTTGACTCTATGAAATTTTTTTGTGTGAGCTTTTTTGACTCGATGAACTTTTTAGCCTTAACCCATATGGTCCAAGGGTAGATTGGGTATGTTGGACCAAATTAACATCTCTACTTGAAACATTTGGAAAGAACTTCTTGAGGTACCGATACCCTTGTTGTGATTGATGAGGCCCCTTCTTCTCCTTCATCTTTCACATTTCAATGTACCAACAAATATTCATCTTCATCAATATTGATCCCTCACACTATTTACTAGTTATTAATAGTCAAAGTTTCAAACATCATATATATATATATATATATATATATATATATATATATCCATTTAAATTACCCAAGTATTACACTCTACTGCCTACATAATCTATATGAATCAATATGACGTAATTATGTTTGATACAAAAAAAAAAGTATGTTTATATTTGTGTTTCACCTCCATTTTAAATAAATAGAAAAGAAAGAGATATGAGTGATATGCACGTGGTGTGGTATGAAAAAAAAAGATTGAAAATAATATGAAAGAGAAAGTTAAGTGTAAATATATAATAACCCATTTAATACAGTTGAGTGGAACATACAAGGGTTAATAAACTTTTGATCCATGTATAATTGGTGAAGTTTTAATATTGTCTCTCGGCGGTAAAGTTTGAGTAATAGTGTTTGGGAAATACTCAGTTTTGGTCATCACTAAAAAAAAGACTCAAGTGGCTTTGATAGGTGTACGGTGGAACTAACGTGAAACGTCACATGTTTTAATGAGAGACCAAAATTAAAGTTTTTTAGTGAGTGACATAATCTAAATTTCTTAATAAAAAACTAAATATTATAAATTATTACTTAATTAAAATATATAGTTAATCTCTTATCCTCGTCTTCTTTCATCTTCATCTTCATGTTCATCTTTGTAAAAAAACTAAGAAATTCAACAAATATTCATACACAAATTAAACCCCGAAATTCAAAACACAAAAAATCTGACCTAAGAGTGCTTCAAAATCAAAACACAGAATATAAACTGCAGACTCAATTTGAACATCAAAACAGTTTATTTTTTAGATCACTCACTTAAACTTACTTGGATGACACATAAGCGAACTAATACACACGTCGGATGCCACATCACATTTTGCCGGACACACGAGCAAGTCAAATTCAAGTGAGGACTATAATGAAATATTTCTCTAATTATAAGGACAAATGTAATTTTTCTCCGTCATGAACTTATATTAAACGACATTCATTTATATGGACTAAAATCATACATAACCCTTAATTTATTTTTCTCTCTTAGAAAGTTAATTACACCTTTTAAACAACATAATTAATTTATTGTTTTCTCTTTAACATATGGATAACTTTTTTTATTAAAAACAATTTGTCTGCTATTTTAATGTTAGTATACATATTCGTTATAAATTAGTAGTCATTTTGAAAAAGTATTAAATGTATGATTTAATTAATCTTTATCTCTTCATGGAAAAAATAATAATCTTTACCTTAATATAATTTTTTTTTTTGATATAATTAATATAATCTTTACCTTAATATAATTAAAATGTCTGTTGTACAATTTTTTTTAAATAAAATTACAAGATTTTTTTTTGGTGTAAAAAAAATTACAAGATAGATGACATAATTTTTATAGATAGAATTTATAAGTAATTAAATTTAAAAAATGAAAAAAAAAAACATGGTGGATTAATTAAGTTCCTATTCTCAAAATATGGTGGATTGGTCTAACAAAAAAAATTATATGGTGGAATGTCAAAATACTGCAAAAGCCATCCTGCAAGTTAACCAAAAAATGTCCTAATTAACCTCCATTTTGTTGGTCTTAAGAAGTCCATGATTCAAGGAGCTCCTCTAAATTGCAAACCATTAAATTACCATCGTTTGCTCAACATTAACGGATCGAAATTGGTCAACAACCTTATTTCAGTTAATGTTGCATGCCAAGTTTAGGAACCAGGAGAGTGATTACCCACTTCTCGTGGATCTTAAAAAATAGGCTATTTTTAACAAAGCAAGTGGTTCTATTTTAGGAGAACGCTCTATGTATAAATAGCACAAATCTCCAATCAATTTTCAGAGCACACAGTGACCCTTTGGCTTTGAAAAAATAAACATTGCCCAGAGGGTCATCGATCAACCGTGAGGAAAAGGAGAAAAAAAAAAAAACTACCAAAACAAATAAAAAGGAAGGAAACTTCCTCAAGCTGTGTTGGGATGACAACTTCATTTAACAGCAACCAGGAGAGGAAGAAGAAGTATGCCATCCTCGGCGTCTCTTCCATCTTGCTTGTCGCCATGGTAGCTTGCGTGGCCGTCGGCATAAACAGCGGCTCCGAAGTTGGCAGCGAGGGAGGAGGTGACAACCAAATTGCAAAAAATCAAAAGAACGTAAAGGCAAGCACAAATCCATGCATATATGTCAAATTGAAATATTGCATCTATCTCTCATTTTTTGAATTTGAAACTTAAACATTTTTATGTGTCTCATAACATAAAATTTCTGGATCCATTAATGTCGTTTAGGTCATTTGCGACTCAGTGGAATACAAAGAGACATGCGAGAAGAGTCTTGAAAAGGCCTCAAACGAGACCTCAGACATGAAGGAGTTGATCAAAGCCGCGTTCACCGCCACCGCGGATGAGCTCCATGCACAGATTGTAAACTCCACCCTCTACCATGAGTTGGCACAGGACAACATGACAAGCCAGGCCATGGACATCTGCAAGGAAGTCCTTGGTTACGCTGTTGATGACATTCACAAATCGATTCACGCCTTGGACAAGTTTGAGCTCAACAAGCTAGAACAATACGCATATGACCTCAAGGTTTGGCTCACCGGTACCCTCTCCCACCAGCAAACATGCTTGGACGGGTTCGTGAACACCACCACCGATGCCGGCCAAACCATGGCCAAGGTTCTCAACACCTCTTTGGAGCTAAGCAACAATGCGGTGGACATAGTGAACGGTGTGGCTAGTCTTTTCAAGGGTCTCAACTTGACAGCATTCACCATGTCGACCTCCACCACCACTGCCGCCACCAACAGGAAGCTTCTCGCTGTGGACGGTTTCCCTCAATGGGTGAACCAATTCCAGAAGAAGCTCATTCAGGCTGGGCCTGGGAACATTAAGCCCGATGTGGTTGTGGCTCAAGATGGCTCTGGCCAGTTCACAACACTCACTGAGGCTCTTAAGCTTGTTCCTCACAAAAACAGGAAGCCTTTTGTGATTTACGTTAAGGCTGGTATCTACAAAGAGTATGTTGACCTTGATAAGAGAAAGGCCCATGTCACTATCATCGGAGATGGTCCTACAAAGACCAGATTCACCGGCAACAAGAACTTCATTGATGGTTACCAAACCTACTTCACCTCAACCTTCAGTAAGTACCAAATAAATGTCTCTTTCGTGTCATGTTATATCATGTATCACATTTATTATTATTATTATTATTATTATTATTATTATTATTATTATTTTACTTTTGTCTTCTCTTCTATCTCTAAACGATGTCTCAATATTTAGGTGTGAACGCTCCAGCCTTCACGGCAATGCACGTCGGGTTTGAGAACACCGCGGGAGCAGACAAGCACCAAGCTGTGGCACTGAGGGTGACAGCCGACAAGGCCGTGTTCTACAACTGCCATATGGACGGATTCCAAGACACCCTCTATGTGCAATCCCAACGCCAATTCTACCGCGACTGCACCGTCTCCGGAACCATCGACTTTGTCTTTGGTGACGCTGTTGGAGTCTTCCAGAACTGCAAGTTCATCGTGAGGAAGCCCCTTGACAACCAGCAATGCTTGGTGACCGCCGGCGGTAGATCCAAGATCGACAGCCCCAGCGGCCTCGTGTTCGTGAGCTGCCATTTCACCGGTGAGCCCGGCATGAACCTCGTGACCCCCAAGATCTCATACCTCGGAAGACCATGGAGGCTGTACTCCAAGGTTGTGATCATGGACTCCCTCATCGATGACATTTTCGTACCAGAAGGTTACATGGCATGGATGGGAAGTGCTTTCAAGGAAACATGCACTTACTACGAGTACAACAACGTTGGACCCGGTGCTAACACCGTTGCTCGTGTCAAATGGCCTGGTGTTAAGGTTCTCACTCCCATTGAGGCTAATGATTACTACCCAGGGAGGTTTTATGAAATCGCTAACGCAACTCAACGTGATGGTTGGATCCATCAATCTAGAGTACCCTACTCTCTTGGCGCACTTCCTGCTCCTGCAGCCTAAACTCTGAACTCTAAACCCAACGACACAACAGCTTGATCGATCGAGAGATATGCATGATGTTCTTTTCTGTACCGAATATATAGAGATTATAGTCCTCTCGGCCCCAATGCATGCTAAAATCCAACCATTTTGACATTTTATATATGTCACGAAATAAGGAAAGTGATGCAGTGGTATTTAAGTTTCTCCTTTCATTTACTTTCCTCACAGTTGATAGCTCCATGCTTATAGAATTCAAAATGACCGTTTGGTTTCATCAATTTGACTCTTACTGGTTCCGTGCATATATGTTCAGTACTTATAATATTCACGTACGTAATTTTTAATTTTGTAAGCTGATACTGTCATATTATCATTGGGAAACATCAATCTATTTGATAATGAGTCGTCGAAGCCCAGAAACATCAATTTAATTAATAATTATTATTCGACATTACCAAAATAAACTAAATGGTGGAAAAACATATCGACGTGTGGGGTGGTAATGTTATCAACTCTCGCACTTTGTTCCAATTGGGATCGTGATAGAATGGCTACATGGAAATGCAAATTTAGTCTTGAAAGAGAAATTAGCTAGAAAGATTGATCAACAAGTTTATTTGGTTTGGAGAAACATAGAAAACAATATTAAAATTGGTGAAATGGAGTTGTTTAAGTTATTAATGAGGATTATTTAACCTTGGTGAGGCGAATTAGGGGGGACTCGATGGTCATGAGGGGGGTTCTGACGACGGGGTAATTTGTAGAGGCACCATGTCTTCTTTCTTCCCGTGAATCCTTTTTCTTTTTCTTTGAGTTTGAGAAGAATGAGGTTGCAGACGGAGAAGATGGCGGAGGAGAAAACCCATACATGGCAGATATATATTTAGGCGATTAGGGCTGAGCAGGATAAGCAATTGCGAGAAAATACTTCACATTTCTAGGCCATGAGAGAGACGCTTAAGCTTTTGCATGTCATGAATCATAATGGTGTTGATATTGAGAAAGTTTTTGTTGCGCTTTAGCCAACTCTAGTTTTTGCTGCTCTTCAGTCTACTCTAGTTGTTGTTGCTCTTGAGCCTACTCCAATCGTTTCTTTTCTTCGTTCTACTCCAACTATTGCTATTTTTGGCCTACTTTTGTTGATGATTCTCTTCATCATATTTCATATGTTGTTGTTAATTGGATCTTCTTCACGAGATGTTGCTGATCGTCATACTCCAATTGTTAATTGGTTCTTGTCCCACTATCTTGCTTTTGGAGATGACTACAATGATGATGCATAGACTTGTTGAGAGATAATGCATTTTACTAATATTAAAAGAAATGAAAACTTATCGACGATCTTTTCCGTTAATAACTTCTAAACTTATCATTAGTGTGAGTCATTAGAATTTACTGACAGTGCGAATTATCGGTAACTTACTGACAAACACATTCATCAATGCATGCATCAGCGACTATATGTAAAACCGATATTAATGTTTTCAACGTGTTCACTGATAGATGCAAAATCGTCGATAAATCTACATTGTTGATAATTTTTGTCATTACCAACAAATTTTTTATCATCAATAAATGACAACTTTCTTGCGGTGCAAGCAATAGTAACACAAAGCCACTACGGTCGAAATCCTGCATCTTGCTACTACCTTGGCCCTCTTACTAGCTATTAATGTTCGCAATGATGGGTAAACCTCACCATCAAAACTCGTTACCAATAGATAAGTTTTGGTTCACACCACTTACACATCTTTATCTTACAAGAGAAAAAAAGAATAAAAGAGGGAACGAGAAATATGATAGTTAATTTAATAGAAAAATGAAAAAGAGATAAAAATAGAAAGTTCGTGAAAAATAATATGAAAAAGAGAGAGGAATTTAAATAAATCAAAACTCATTATAAACAACTTTTCTCCAATCTTCACTATTTTATACCAATACTCACACATCTATCACCTACATAAGAATCAATTAACTAAACAGCTAAAATTTGAACGTAGAATATAACAGTTAAATTATCCATTATAAAGAATCAATTTAGATATGATTGTTCTGAGAAACCTACCAAACTTTCTGCGTCGACTAACTCGCCACTGAAGCTGTTGTTCCTTCCCTTCCCGGCACCTCAACGGTCACACCCACCATCGACGAAGAATCACTATAAACCGGCGGTTCATACCGGTTCTGGTCTTCCCCGCCATCATGCTGGCACTCCAGGTCCGGTTCAGCCACACCGGGTCGGGGCTCCGCTAATTCGGGTGCGGGCTTCACGCCCGCCCTGCAAAGCGGGCAGGTGGTACTGAAGAAGATCCAGGTGTCGATGCAGCCACTGTGGAATGTGTGCTTGCATAGAGGGAGGATCCGACCCGTTTCCCCGTCCTCGAACTCCGACATGCAAATCACGCATTCCAGCGGGTCCGGGTAGGTCATGGGGGAGAATGTGAATGCGGGGAGAGAGGAGATAAGGCGGCGGTGTGCACGTTGGTAAAGGTAGTATTTAACCCCAATAACCACGAAGAAGAGAACCGTCACAACCACGTCGAGAATCACCGCAACCACGACGGTGGTCTGTTCGTCATCCATATGTGTTCGATTTCAGTACTTATGTGTCTTCGTCTGAGGTGAGGTAGAGAAAGAGAGAGACTACGTTGATTATTTTTGTTACGAACCTCAGACTCAAACAATTATTTTTACCACTATAACCCTGAATGGAGAGACTACCTTGATGATTCCAAATATTTTATACATTTATTATTATAACTTTTAGGCCCATCTCAAAACATATTTTTATAGATTCTGAAACCGGGCTTCATTGTCTTATCTTAATAAGATGAAAACAAAATCAAATATCTTTTATAAAAACAAAATGTTGTTGAGGTTTATCTTTGATTTTGAATTTTAACAAGTGAATTATAAGGCTTATTTAAAGGAGATAAAAAGTTTTGCACAGAAAAGAAGATAAAAAGTTATTCAAACAAGAGATTATAAGATTTTGAGATTGAAAAGTGTTATCTGATAGACCCTAGGGAGGAGGATGCCAGGGAATAGGGTTAGGGTTAGAAGATTTTTAGAGACTAGTCAAATTTGGTAGAACAATACTCAATTTTCTCATTATTATTTCATCAAATAAATGTACAATTTATATGGAAAGAAAATAACAAATTAGGAAGGAAATAACAACAAATTAGAAAAGAAATTAAAAAAATAACAAAATCTAAAATGTCTAGAAATAGAAAAAACTAAATCGAGAAAATAAAAACTGAATCAATTATCCAAATAGACCAAATAGTAATATATCTAAATTAATGAAAATTAATAAGATATAATTATTCAGATATTTAGTTTTAATGATATTTCTTTTGGGTCTATCTTTATCTTGATTTTCAATTAAATCTTTAGGAAATTTCAATTTAAACCCTCGTGACACCCTTGTGTAATGTTCATATATCATGCAAGTCCCCTGTGTGTCTAGTTATATGTTTTTTTTTTATAAGCAGTGTCTAGTCATATGTTAATATAACTCAGAACTCATCTCTCCAAGTTAGTATAAAGGATATTATTACTGACCCAAAAGTATCAAAATACACCTGGGGAAAAAGACACAAAGTATATGAAATAACTAATAAGTAAAAGAAAAAAATTAACCTAAAAGAGAGGCCAATGTTTGATACTTGAAACAAGTATACTTTCCACCATTGGCTCAATTAATTAAAAATTGTCGAGTATAAAAATTCAATTTATACATATTGTTTGGTTAAGTTGCAAAATTCCCAATTTCCGTAGCTCTGACAAACCTAAAAAGAGAAAGAAAAAAAAAAAAAAAAAAGCACAAAACAAATAGAGATAATGGACTGGTGGAGTATGTCACGTGCAAGGGCAAAGAGGGATAACCACCGCTATCGTCATGTCACGTGCGCCACTAGCGTATGAATCCCTTCTTCCTCGTTTGTCATCTAATTCCGATGAGTGCCAAATCATCACACCTCCGATTCACGCCCTCGTTCTGAGTCTGACTCGGTCATGGTCATCGAGCTGCACCCTGCTTCACAACCCGGCGACGGAGAAACGCTCGGTTTCTTCTCTCTGCTCAGAATTCTCGTCAACGACAGCACGCGACTCATCGGTGACCGAAACGACGACGACGAAGGCTCGCCCTTGAAGCTGTCGTTCCTACCCGGCACCTCGACGGTCACACCCACCCGTAGCGACGGCTTCAACGACTCTTCCCCATCCTGCTGGCACTCCGCGCACAGCTCAGAAATCAAACCTTGTTCCGGGTCAGTCACACCGGGTCGGGTGTCCAATTCTGGTGCGGGCTCCACGGGCACCCTGCAAAGCGGGCAAGTGGAGTGAGAGTGGAACCACATGTCGATGCAGCCAACGTGGAAGGCGTGATTGCATTTGGGGAGGACCCGACCCGTTTCCCCGACCTCGAGCTCCGACAAGCAAACCGCGCATTCCACCGGGTCCGGGTGGGTCTTGGGCGAGAAGGTGAAAACGGGGAGGGAGGAGATGACGGAGGCATCGAGGCCACGTGTGGCGGCTGTCGACGAGACGGAGGGGTCCACGTAGAAGATGAACTGAGAACGGCGGCGGCGGCGTGTGTGGAGGTTTTGGCGGCGGCGGCGGCCATGTAGAAGGTACCAGCGAACCTGAAGGTGGAGAAAAACCATTATGATGAGAACAACGAAGAGAATGACAACGGAGATCATCATTATCTTGCCGCTGAGAGCGTAGTGGCGTTCGTGTTCCTCGTCGTTGCCGTTGTCCATTTTCAGATATGATGAAGAAGAAGAAGAAGAAAAATCGTTGTTGAAAGTATATGAGAATGTTGCGATATTAATATGATGCTGTTATTATCCAATTTATTGAATTCGATTTTGATGCCTTCGGTTCCTTACTCTGTTCTGTTTTTCTTGCAACTGATCTTCCTCTTCACGCGGTTTCGATGCAATGACATTTGTGCCCTTTGCTTTCTAATGAAGTTGGAGACACTCTTAAGTTTCTTGTTGAATTGTTGTGGAGACTGTGTAGCGTTTCCATTGGGTTTGAACTTTGAATTGTCCCACAGTTTCTTTGTTTCAATGCCGCCAGTTTCTGTCAACACAAGATGTTAAGTTCCTTGTCCTAAAAAAAATAAAAAATGTGAAGTTGGTTAACAACTTGCTTGCTTAATGCTCATCACAAATGAATGAATGATTATCATGACTATATCCCGGTCTATACGTTTCAATTTGAAAGCACTCGAATTTTGAAAATTTTCCAAAACTAATAGTGGTAAACAATATTTGCAATTATAGTAATACATTAGAAAACAATGGAAGAAGAAAATCAAAAGAGGAAGGAATGCATGAGGCGACAAAAATCCTCAAGGACCAGGTTGATAAGCCTTTGTAGTTAAGAAGTCACAAGTAAAGGATACTTGATGATTTCGTTGCTAGTTCCATGTGAGAACTACACAAGTAAAAAAACTCATCAAATGAATCTAAGGTGTGGAAATACACATGCCCTAATATAGGAGGGATTTTTGGATGATGTGCTTGGGCTTAGACCTAAAGGCCCAACAAGGTGCCTTGCCCATCTTGTGTATGCAGTGTAAAACCCATAAATATAATTGGGCAGAAATACAACTAAAAAAAATTTAAAGTCCAATTAACTAAACCCTATATTGGTAAAAAATACAAGCCCAAAAGTAATACATCCAAAGAAAGTAGGGAAGATATGGTTGAACTGAAAAGCAAAATATATTTGTTGTGGAAACAAGAAGAGATGTACTGGGAATAACGCTCTATACTTAAAAGGATCAAATGGGGAGATAAAAATACTAAATTCTTCCATGCAACTACGATTCACATAGGAGAAAGAAATACTGATCTTGAGATTGAAGAATGATAGAGGAAAGTGGGTAGTGAGAAAAAAATAGCCATATCCAAGGCTGTGGTGGACCACTTGCAGGGTGTTTTCCAATCCTCCCAAATTCAAAGCATAGATAGATGCCACTCTTGTATCCCAATAAAGGTGTCTCAGAAGCTTAATGAAAAACTTATGGCCTCAATCACCAATGAGAAAATTAAAAAAGAAATGGGCAATATGGGTAGCCTCAAGCCCTGAGGACTTGATGGCCTCAGTGGCCTTTACTATAAGTCTCATTGGAGCTCCATCAAAACTGAAATTTGCATAGCTATTAATGGTGAATGAGACCATAGTAGCTCTTGTCCCGAAGGTCCCAGTTCTGAGGGTGTCCAGGAAGCATTCTTTTGGGAGCGCAATTGAGAAAGAAGATGGAGATTGAGAAAGTGAAAATGGAGTGAGAATGCATGTGTTGGGTTTTGGTAATTAGCGTTTGAAGATGAAGAACATGAAGATGTAGAACACTTGAATCTTGAATGCGGTGATTGAAATAAAAGTGGGGTCATTCTTGAATTATTGAAATAAAAAAGGGGTCAAAAAGTAAATACTTATGTGTACCAACAAAATGATTACACGTTGACAGATAATTTATGGGCACTAGAGCAAACACCTATTTACTCTGGAAGATTTAGAATACTGGTATAAAAAATGGGAAAAGTTTTGTTCCGGGTGTAACCCTCCCGGTTGCACGTAAAGTATGACATCCCGAAAACCTCCAGCCAGACACTCGACTTAGCCCTGGACCCTCGCCACCGAGAGCCCAGGTTGGGGGGCTACTGTTCCGGGGGTGATTCTCTCAAACCCCTACGACCCTCTCGGCATCCCTCAAACCTCTATCGTCCGATGCGTCGTCCGCTCTACTACCGAATGAGAGTCAGACCGAGAGGGGACAATGACACTTTTGGGGGGTGCCGACCTAGGACCAATGTGAACCACCGGATCCCCCTGGCATGGCAAAAGATCCTACGGCCCAGGGGAATCCCTTGATTAGATCACCACCAGCTGTCCTCGAAGGTTGCGCCGCCCTTAGACCCCTATATAAGGGGGGTCTACCGAACCTTAAGGTACACACATTCTTCTAACTCGAACTTACTCGGATTAACCCTCTGACGCCGACCTCTTACTTTGGCATGTGTATTTGCAGGGACCCCTCCCAGGCTCAGGAACGACTAAAGAAGTCCACTGCACTAAGGCGACTCGACCACCAGCATACTAACTCCCCTATCCCCGGGAAGGCTTAGCTAAAAAAGAAAATAGAAAGAAAGTACTTATATGATTATGAATTATTGCTCATAAGTAAAAATTTGACCGCATTAAACCAGCCTCCTCCGCTTGAGGAGCATAATTACTAGCTCATCTTTTCCACTTCAGAGTGTGAGTGGACTCCAAAAGGAGGAAAATGGCCGACAAAACAAGAGATAAACGTGTTTCACGTACCAAAGAAGATTAATACTTCAACAAAAAGTCGTTAAATTATCGTTAATCACAAGAAGCAAAGCATCTCTTATATATATACTCGTTCGTGGTACACATTCTCCACTAATCAGAGGGAGAGAGAGAGTGATGGAAGGGGTAGAGCACCGAACAGTTAGCGTCAATGGCATAAACATGCACATAGCTGAGAAGGGTCAAGAAGGCCCCTTCATCCTCTTCATCCATGGCTTCCCAGACCTATCCTACACCTGGCGCCACCAGATCTCCGCCCTCGCTTCCCTCGGTTACCGCTGCGTCGCGCCCGACCTCCGCGGCTACGGCGACACCGACGTGCCGCCCGCACCCACCTCCTACACGAGCTTCCACGTCGTCGGCGACCTCATCGGCTTGCTGGACGCCATCGCTGCCGATCAGGAGAAGGTTTTTGTGGTGGGCCATGACTGGGGTGCCCTCACCGCTTGGTACCTTTCACTCTATCGCCCTGAACGAGTCAAGGCTATGGTTATCTTGAGTGTGGCTTTCACTCCCAGAAACCCCAACAGAAAGCCCCTGCCTACGTTAAGAGCTGTGTATGGAAACGATTATTATATCTGCAGATTTCAGGTTTGTTTGTTAATTTTCATGTAGACCAGCACCAACACATTTTAATATAGTTTCTTATCTATATAAATCAATTACTTGGGATTTGTGGACTTCTTTTGGGATCAACATCTTCATCACGTAGTCGGTCACTTTTGCTCAGAAGATTGTGTGTTTTTACTATTGATGTAAGGGCTGTGTTAGTGTCAGCGACTTGTAAGTACATTTACAAGCGACATATGATTGCAAAAGCATGCCATGCCTTGGCCGATGCTATTGACCTGAGCGGAATTCACCTTAAATTTTTTAACACCAAAAAAGTTTAACATGATAATACTCATATAGGTTTAAAGTGATTGTTGCTGATCAACTGTATTATTATAGGAGCCTGGAGATATAGAAGCTGAATTTGCTAAGATTGGCACTGCAAGAGTTCTGAAGGAATTTCTAACATACCGCACTCCTGGTCCACTTTATCTGCCTAAGGGTGAAGGGTTTGGACATCCAATTGATGCTCCCATAGAGTTGCCATCTTGGCTATCTGAAGAAGAATGCAACTACTATGCCTCCAAATTTGAGAAGACTGGCTTTACTGGGGGAATAAACTACTACAGAAATTTGGATCTGTATGTTCATCTTCTGCTCCTGCTTTATTCAACTTTGATGTTTTTTATAATGACACTATATACTATATTAAGCTTCTGCTTTCCTAGTCAAAACTAGTAATTTACTTTTTTCCCTTGCATTTGTAGAAATTGGGAGCTCAATGCTCCGTGGACAGGTGCTCAAGTTAAAGTTCCTGTTAAGTTTGTTGTGGGTGATCTTGACCTGACTTATAATGCGCCTGGCGCCAAGGATTACATTCACAAAGGTGGATTCAAGAGAGATGTGCCGCTTCTGGATGATGTGGTTGTAATTGAAGGGGCAGGACATTTCATCCATCAAGAAAGGGCCAATGAGATCAACAATCACATCTACGATTTCTTTAAAAAGTTCTAATTTGGTCTTAGCAGCCATTTTGTTTGACATGTCTCCCTGTGTGCTCATTATGTTTGCATCTTTGTCATTTAGTTCTTGCTGAGTGTCCGCTCTAATACTGTGTATGGTTTGTCTCAGAACAACTAACATTTAAGAGTGATATGAATAATAGAGTGATATTGAAGCCTACTATGCTGGCTTGATTCTTTTACCATCATGCTTCATTTGTCACCTGGTAAAGTGATGCTCTAACATAGAGTTAGGAGTATATAACTATGGCTCCATCACAATTTAAGTGACCTCTATGGCTCTATCATTTCTTAAACGAATTCATGCGCTCCATCATAACCATTTATTTTCCACAGTCACAAATATTTATCACATTTTCCATGATACATGACTAAAATAGCACTTCCAGGGAGAACTGAAGTACTGATTCAATGAGGAGAAAGCAAACTGATTAGTGGCGTATAAACTCAACTCCAAATAAGGGAGTTTTTATGGTGTACCCTCTGTGTTTCTACTTAGATAAGAGTCTCAAGAGCTTCCTGGTCTTTTCCTTTTTTCAACATTAAACTCAACGTCCACAAGGCCTGTAATACCCGCAGTAATTCTTTGACCTTCTTTCACAGGGCCAACACCCGGGGGAGTGCCTGCACATCATCATAATCTAGTTAGCTTGGTATCCTATAAGGCAAGCAATATATTTAATCTAGAAAGGAACCAAATTAAAGGCAACATAGGTCCACAAGGAAGACCGAAAGTAACTCAAGCTAAGCCTAGCCCAAGCTCAGGAGAAATAAGAAATCGAGCATATTTACCGAGTTCAAGTTCAACTTACCTTCACCTCACCTTTCCATTATTATGGAATTTTACGAAAAAATCACTACTACTTCCATTGTTTATTCTTCAAACTAGTTATAGGGAGAATAGAGGTTGCCCCATACCAATGCAATAAGTCTTGGTGAAACTTAGTAGCAATGCTACCAATAAATGTCTACCAACCGAAATTTAACACCAAGACCTTTATCTAGGATGCTCAATCCTATGAATTGAACCAAACCCTTATTGGCTCAAATGATGGTTTAAATAGCAGACAATATGCCAAGGTTATTCTTTCATCATGTAAAATATCAGCTAAACATAAATATGCTGATGAAGTATGAAGACCATACCAGTTAGAATGACATCTCCTGCAAACAATGTCATGACCGAGCTTATGTGGCTAATTAAAAATGGGAGCTTGAAGATCATGTCTTTGGTTGAGCCCTTCTGCCGAATTTCCTCATCTACCTGCATCAAAGCAAATCCATTTCTCTGCTATCAGTTTAGGAATTTAATGCATCATTGAAGCAAGCATAACCTATGTAATATTAGAACCAAGTGCAAAATATCTCAAACCTTAATCCATAATTCTAGGTCATCAGGGTTTGGTACTGAAGACTTGGGTAACTGCAAAAAAATTAAGTATACCAATTACACTTGGCTTATAATATAAATACACTAATATCTATGGGTGAACTTGACTCATTTGTCACAGTAGAGAATTTCAAATTTTGCCTGGAAGAATGAGTATGGCTAAATTAAAGGCCTACAATACTACATGCATGGGAAGCTGGAACAAATTCTTTCATTGCAAAAGCACCACATCACAAATTTATAGGAAAGTAATATATTACTTCCAGATCACATGTGCTAGGGTAATGCTGGTGCAGGTACATTAATTCCTGTAATGGCCATCAATGGCTATTATCATTATTTCACATTCTTAAACCCTTAATACTATCTGGGACTGGGACAGGGACTGAGTGAATTCATTTCTTTAATATTGATAAAATAGTTTTAGTATACAGTAAGCACCAAAGCATACACTTGCTTACAATAGAACTAATTGGTGTGAAAGTGTCCTGGCCTTTTGCTAAACTCCATGGAAGACCTGCAGACTGAACAGTAAAAGGGATAAAAGAAACTACATCAGTTATGAGATTATGAAAATATCAGGTTTACACATCAGTTATGAGATTATAATAGGGAATTAACACACAAATCATTTCATGCACGTTTACACCCCAGAAGTTCAATTCAAACTATTTTACATTTTTTGTGTGTGGAGACTGGGGGGGGGGGGGGGGGGGGATTTCAATTGTTTTGTGCACTTTTTACAATACCATTTCAATAGTAAAGTGTCATCACTAGTTCACTACCCAATAAACAGGCTATTCATTCAACAATTTCTTCCATCTTGGTTCTGATTCATCCTTATGTCATACAATACAACTTGACAGATGAAGAAACTAGCTAATTGTGCTTCAACGAGTTCTTGACCACAGATGCTAAGATGGGTTGGTAATTAATATCAGTGAGACTAAAATTCGAAGTGCTAAGTGCTAAGTTGCTGTCCAACCTAAAACTAGTGGTAGAAGATGATGAGGTCTAAATAATTTCCCTCTACAATAACAATAGAAGGGGAAATGGACAAAAACAGTTACCTTGGCAGCAGATTGAAGGTCCCTGGCAGTCATATCCAGTGCCAGTGCATAACCTGTATGTAATACCAAAATACAGCATAACATTCATTATATTCAAAGCAAATTCACAAAAATGCATAAGCTGCCTACAATTGAAGGTTAAGGTGAGATGATCTACCGGCAACGTAATCCATGGCAGAGGATTCGGGCACATCGCGAGCTTTCTTTCCGATGACGACGGCGAGCTCGACCTCGTGATGCAGAGAAGTCTCGTTGTGGGGGATTTGAATGGTTCCGCCGTTTTCCAAGTAAGACGACGTCGGTTTAAGAAACAACACTGGCTCCTGAAACACAACAATTGATTACTCTGACTGATCGGATCGGAAGGGAAAGAGAAGGGGAGGACCCACCTTGGGAACGGCGTTGCCGAGTTCTTTAGCGTGAGCGGCGTAGTTTCTGCCAACGCCGACGATCTTCGTGCTCAATTCAAGAAGCTTCTGACACGCTGCCGTTGCCATTTTCCCCTGTTCTCTCTTCAGACCAGACTCCTCCTGTCTCAATGTCAATGGCTAACAAAACACGAACGGCGCCGAATCAGCTCATCAACACTATGTTACTAACGACGCTAAGGTGAATCACGAGAACTTGCGACGGATAGTAAGTCCGTCGCAAAATCCTGGTTAGAGAGCTTGTTACGACGACGGAAAATAAATCCATCATTATTTTTGTGACGGGGACCACATCTGTCACAAAATCCTTGTAAGCGAGGTGATTTCGCGACGGGGTAATAGAGAGGGATTTCTTCTGTCGCAAACTCCATCAACAGTTTGTAATCTGTGACGGAACTTCCCTCTCAAAGATTCCGTCGCTAATTCCGCATCAAATTAAGGATTTTTGACGGATTAATTTTCCGTCACAAACAACCCCATGTTGGTAAATTATTTTAAACTATTTTTTTTTGTAAATTGTTTTATTTTTTATAAAAATAAGAACCGGACTCAAAGGGAAGTGTATACTTACGAATAATTTTAAATTCTAGTTAGTAATCTTTTAATTTTTTTAAATTATTAAATGCCTAAAATATAAAATACTTTTATGCTCATGATACATTTAATGTGTTTAATATTTATAATAAATAAATATGATAAATAAGAGAGAATACACAGTCTCAAATAGTTTAAGTCACTTATTTTTATGTTTTGTGAACGATCATTTCAATCCATATTTCATAACGAACAATCTTTGAATGGTTTTTTATTTTTTCTAACGGGTAACTTTGAATGGTTGTTGGCTAGTTGTTATTAGTTTATAAATAAATCTCAATTAATATTGGAGATTTATCCAAAACTAGAATGAAAATTTCTTTGTTCGATAGTTGACTTTCAAATACATAATAATAGATATTTTCCTTTGTAACAAAAAAAATTCATAATAGATAAATTTGGTGGCAAACGTATTAGTCACCAATTGTATTGTTTTCGCATGAGATAAATTCGCGTGAATATGTAAAAAGTGTGGGAAAAAAATCATGAGAGATTTTTATGCTCGCTTTGATCTATTTTAAGTGCACTGGTAAAACATTTCTTATTGTGGTCAATACAAAGATCAATTGCCATCTTAATTAAATTGCAATAGTTTCCCTTTGCATGTCATCAAATATCATCTCAAATGCAACATGAGGAGTTCTGGATTTTCTATGAATTGCTTCCACTCGTTGCAAAATCTTGCAACGGTTGCACCATCCAATACTCTGTGATCTGCACCAATATTAACCTGGGAGCAGAAAAACCAATTAGACAGTGCAGTTTATTTCATCTTCTAACCCACAGAAAAATTATAATAAAGAATAGCAACATTTGTTTAGTATATATATATATGCAGCAACAAATTAAGAAATATTGTGTGCAGAGTTCAACAGTTTACCAATACAAATATGCAATGCAAGACTTACAGTCATGAGTGATGCAGGATACACACTTCCATCATCAGCAAACTGCGGAACTTTCTGAATTCGACCAATGGCAATGATGGATACTTCAGGCAGATTGAGAAGTGGGGAACCGAACTTTCCACCGATTGCTCCGATGTTGCTTAAAGTAATTGTCCCACCACATATATCCTCAGAACTTAGCTTGTTATCTGATGCTAATTGTTGCAACCTTGCTAGCTCTTTGGTTATCTTTGTAAGTAAAGAAAAAACGACTGATAAGAACAAGCACAAGATTATGCCTTATAAGAATTTAAGACACATCCACATATGGGCTCACAAGAGAATGCTATATACATAGAATATGCATATATAGACAGCAACAGGCATGCACTTCAATCACAACAAGAAAGGGTGAGTAAAGCACAACTAGCAATATAAGCATACATAAGCATCAGCATTGAGAACTAACCTCCAATATGGAAAGAGACTGAACATTTTTTATGTTTGGCACAACTAGACCAAATTGAGTCGCCATGGCAATTCCAATGTTGTGTGAACCTGTAGGAAATAAACTGTGTCAAATTTTGTATGACAGTTGGTGCCTCAGATAAATCATTAAATTAACTGCCATCAGACATCGATCAACACTGACTAGAAATAAGGTAACGTATCAAGTACTTTTTTAAGCCCCATTCTTAGCATGCGAACAATATAACAATGCATACAATTATACAAATGCTGCAGATAAATTTGAAGGTTATTTTGAACATATGCGAGAAGGTGCCATTAAAACAAAAGAGGCAATTAGCTGATGAGGGTTACCACTTAACCTCACCATAATTTTCAAATTATTGCATATAGTTACTTTTCACCTGAATTAATATTTTTTTTGAATATGAAAAAACTTTATATTTACTCTACAAAAATTTAACACAATCAAGCTTCAAGGAAGACAGCAAAATGCCAAAATCTTATCGATCATGAGATCTTAGAAACAAACCTTTGAGGATGACCTCCAATGCATCCTCTTTGAAGCAACTGTTCACCAAGGGGTATTTGATGAGTGCCATTGATAGTGATTTGATTAATGTTGGAAGGAAAGTGTGCTTGACATCTGGATAAGGATTATTTTTCTGAAAAGATGTTTTAAGCTCCACTAGGGCATTACAGTTTATCTCATCTACATAATGAAAATGCGGGACTTTGGCAGCCAGAGACATTGATTTTACCATAGCTCTTTGGAATCCCCTACAAGAAGAAAGATATCGAAATATCATTTTCTCATGAGTCATGAAAAAGTTCTTTATAATAAGTTCTAGAGTTGAATAAAGGATAACAACATACTATTTCAACACATGTTCATAACAGTTTTCGACAATTAAACAAAAGTGCTTTGTGGCAAAAAAGTTATGAGTGACATTCATCACCATCTCAAAAAAAGATAAGGGTTGAAATTCATGTAAGCATTCAATTTTACCTAATGGGAACTATCCTGTCCTCAGAAGGCTTTTCATATTTAGTTGTCACATTTGAGCTGTGTCCTTCTGCTCCCTGAAACTGTTCTCCAAAATCAGCATGCGAAACTGCAGATGGATCTTTAATTATTCCTTTCTTGACAGCAAAATTGAGCACATCTTCTTTTAAAACCCTTCCATCTTTTCCAGTTCCACAGACTTCTTTGATATCTATACCATGTTGCTTTGCTAGACTCCTAACCGCAGGTGTTGATTGAACTCCAGCCTGTTTCCCTTCACTGGGATCAGAGTCTAGAGATTTCACATTTTCGGAATTGCCAAAAATAACCGTCTCATTTACTAGTATCTCATCAGAATCAGGTGACTTTGCATTTTCTGAATCACCAAAAGTCACTGAGGGACACGCAGGCTCATCAACTAATAATATCTTTAAAAGGGTTTCTCCAACCTGAAATTTTACCCAACAGAAGCTCAAATATATCTATAGCCTAATATCACAGAACCAAAACATTAATGTAAAATTTAGATCATTCAAGTATCTACATCATCATTCAGCGCACCATCTCACGTGAAACCATCTAGAAAAAAATAGGTCACTTTTTCTTTCTGTTTTTCACTTATTTTGTTTACTCGCATTGTTCCTATTCCCTCAACCATGTTTAAAAATTAGATATTTAATTTGTATGATCTCAAATGAAGTATATCAACTTCTCCCTGCCAAGTCCCTGAATTGCTATGTTTATATTCAGTTTTTGTGCCTCACACAGGGAAAAACTACCACAATTTGTTTGGAGATGCAAACTGCATATATGGCTAATATATAATGATCTTTCTCATTACACAACTAGAGTTAAACTGTTCCTATTTTTTGGGGGTTTGGACAACTATTCCAAGCATCAATCTAGCTAGGGAGTAGGCTCCTAATGTAACAATTTCTAAATTCATAAGCATCATCTTAGTTTAGTGAGTCATACCCAGCACTATGATATATCATACCTCACCTTTACAATATCACCAGGAACATAGAGAATGTTAGAAACTTTTCCTTTGTAGCGACTTGTAATTTCTATAGTAGCTTTATCACTTTGAACTTCACAAACTGGTTGAAATTCGTCAATAGAATCCCCCTGCCAATATGAAATAAAAACTTCTACATAAAACTTACTTAAAAGCCACTCACAATCAACTTTTACAAAGAAATTTTTAAAGAGAAAATACAATTAGCTTTGCAAAAGCTGAATGAATATTTGATCACATTAGAGAAGCCATTTTTCAATTGAAAAGTTCACTGACCTCTTGCACATACCATTTGAGAAGCTCACATTCTGCAATGCCTTCACCCGTCTGTGCCAAAGGGACATCAACTATCTTGCCCGGAGGAAGATGAAGGGCAGGTTGAGTAGAAAACCAATATCTCTTCACATACGGAAGATTGAACTACATAACAGAAATTCAATAAACTCATAAAAATCCACACAAGGGGCTCATAGATTCATCAAAACTTGGTAAAAAATTTCAACTTTAACGAATATAATCATTATGCAGCTATCAATGGCACTAACAAGTATCAAATAAAAAGTGATGAAGGTCAATAATAGAGGGGGACTCACATCTTTACGAGCATTAGCTTTAACGAATCGAAAAGAGCGCGAAACAGGGGAAGATGAAGGGGATGGAGACCCAGATAAGAATCTCTGATAGGGACGGAACAATCGCCGGCCGGAGATCCAAACTCTCCTCTGGCATATCCGATTGATCAGCATATTGGGACGCGATTAAAAAAAAACGATTTTTTTTGTTAGTTTTCGTCTATTTTGTATTCTGAGTCTGTGTCTGTGTTGTGATGGTGAGAAAAGGAAGATTGAAAAGGATAGAGGCGTTTGAGATTGGTTTGAAGATGGAGGCTTTGGATTTGGATTTGGATTTGGATTTGGAGTGAACAGAACATTGCATGCTGACAAGTTGCTGACTGGTAATGTAAGTAGATGTTCAAATTTGGCACGGATGGATAAGGATTGATTAACATATCATATCATATGAATTAAGATCCTTCTCTATCTACCTACTTTTTCCCCATAATACTCCATACTTACATGAATAACGTGTTTGTTGAGAAACCAAATACACATCCTCTCTTGAGATAAAGAAGAAATAGAAATGTAATAGATTTTATGTGAGGAAAAGGATAGAAAAATAAGAATAGAAATAAGCAGAAATGAGATATAAGAGAAAGTAAAATGTGAATGAATTATTTATACTCCATAAGTTTATGTTTTGGAAGTAATTTTTTACTTTTGAAAATTTAAACTCTCGGAAGCGTATAGATTGTTTGTGATTTACTTTTCGTAAAAGAAACTCCAAAAACTAACACACAAACAACCACGTAAATGTCTTGCTTCCAAAAGTTAAAGTTTTAGAACTGTATAATTTTTTACTTTCAATCACGGTGTGATGTTGTGACAGTTCACCTCGTGATACCTGGGGCCGATGAGAGCGGGAAGTGATCGCTAGTGCAATGAGAAGGCATAGACAAGGAGCGACTCTTGTCAAGGCTAATAGCCGAATGGGACACATGGTCGAACTGTTTCGCACCAAAATGAGATGTATTTCAGAGATCGAAGCTTTATAGTTATGAGACTATGCATATAAGGAGGGTTTATAGAAATTGATAGGTACTACTCAAAAAAATGTGCATCTTCTTTTTGGGAGCCCGATTTATAAAGACTGCAAGGTTAAACATGCTTGCCTATGAGGAATACTGTATGGGTAACCTTATGGAAAGTTTTCCCATGAAGTGTGTGAATGAAGACAAGGTGTGTTGGAAAGACTCAATTTGTTATTGTGGGGCAAGCCTTTAGATAGGGATTTACACACCTCGTCTCTTGTGCTTTGTTTGAATTAGGGGAGGGAGAAAGAAGACAAAATGAGAGAAGATGAGTAGAGAAAAAAAGTGAGAAGTAGGTAAGAAAGAAAGTAGGTTTTATATGTTGTTTGATACAATAGAAATAAAAGAGATAAACTTATTATGGAATTTCAACTTAAAGAAGTGTAAAATTTGTAACTTGAAGGTATTTTGGGAAAATAAAATTTTAAAAAATTACTAGTTGTGTAAATATCAATTTTAGGGTGGGCAATATGTAATTGAAGGATTAATTTTCCATTTGGTGTTTTTTTGTGAGTATTTTTTGTCCAACTGAGGGCCTTATCTCTGAAGTACTAAAGAGGCCCACAAGGAGGGGCAAGGGAAATAGGAAATGGTCCATAAGGCCCACAATTTTTTCCCAAACAAAAAAAAAGGTCTTAACCCTGAACCCCACACTTGTCACATGAGCTGTATTATTAAAGAGACTTGGACAAGGCTTAAACCAAGCATTGATGAATCATGATCATCTTTTGTTTTGTTTTCCTCCAATTTCTTGAGAAACCAAACCATGCATGGCCCTCCCTCAATAATGGCATCAATGCAATTGCAAAGCAAGTTAAAGAAGACGGTTTACTTTCTTGTAACATGACCTCTACCGAATTAATTTACCCAAATATCCCTTTTGTTTTGTTCCTAAATCGCAATCATGAATTCCCTTTTAGTTTCAACACAGGTGTCTTGACTCACTTTACAAGTTATCAGGCCACTTAATAACAAGGACATTTTAATTTCTTCTGCATTTGCATGATTAATTCAGCTTCCACAATAATTGAAATTGAAATTGAAATTGATCTTAAATTTCAGATAGTAAAGAAATTGAGGCTAATGTTGAGGTACTCTATGATCAGTACAGATTTCATTTTACTCAAGAACCAACTCAACCCTCAACCTGTGAACATCCATAATTTCCATATAACTGCTTGAATGTTTGATTTTTGCTTTCAAAAAACTGAAAAAAAATTATAACATTTTTAGCACAACCTATTTTTTAAAACAGTTTTAGTTTTTAGTTTTAAAAACTGAAATACCTAAACAGTTAAAAATGTTTTTTTTGTTTGTTTTTAGTTTTTAAATTTCAGTTTTTAAATGTTGGAAAACATCATATTCAAAAGTTCTTTTTTCTAAAAAAACAGTTTCTAAAAAATATTTTTAAATATGGTTTAAAAAAATTGCAATCAAACAATCTAGTAATTCCAATAATTTTGGGATCTAGAGTGGGTTTAGCATATTTTATTAGAGTTTATCATATATCATACGCGCTAACATAAATATTTGGATAAGCGTGTAAAAATAACTTATTATATATATGTAATTATATGTAAGATAGTTCAACTAATATAAAACTATTTCAATTAATGGTTTCTATCTTTCCATGTATATATATATAAGAATAAAAAACCTTCCTTGATTAAATAATCAACATTAATTCTACTTAATATAAAAGTTCAGAATACTTACTATTTTCAAATTATATTAAGGTTAAATATGTTCGTAGTTATTATAAAATATGGATGAATTTGATTTGGTCCTTCCAAAACATTTAATAGCTTTTAACCCTTAGTTTTAATGAAATAAATGTAGTTCTAGTGTTGCATTTTGTGGCAGCTTAAACGGTCACTAACGCATTTACGACAGTTAAAAAAGTCACTGATATATAAAACTTGTCAAAAACTGAATAATATGGATTACTGTTCACGTATTTCATGATTGTTATGGACTAAAATTTATGAAAAATTTTTGCAGTCACCAAATTTAATTCACAGAGAAAATCAAAATCATATAATGACCAGATGAGAACATCCAAATAAAAAATAAAAATGGATGAACATAAAACTTCAATGTGGCAGGACAGCGAGCAGGAGCGGCGGTGGCGCCGGCTGTATGTTATAAAGAATCTTTCGTACTGCACTTGTCTGCATGCATGCTTATGCTATCAACTATCAACTGCTACTGCTACTATCTTTTAAATAAATGTTTTCAAAATTAAACTTTACTGCATGCACGAATGGTAAAAATGTTTTTAATAAATGTTTTACTCTCTTTGATTCCCTGAAAAACTAATAAGAATAAAATGAGTGATATGCTTCCAATTAAGTTTTCCATTAGGATAATTGCACGGTCAGAAATCGTAATTATCCACTTTGATTGTGTTTACATTACATTCATGACTCTTTTGCACTTGGCTTTATCAAGAACATCGATCAATTACAGCGAATTAAGTATAAGGGACAAATATAATTATAAATATGGAGAGTGATCGATCATGCGTTTAATTATTTTATATCGATCGAATTCATCTTCAATTGGACAGCTACTAGGTTAATATATGGAAAGATTGATTGAGATAACGTGAAGCAATTTACTCACAAGCATGAAAGTGAAACTATATATAGATATTGCAATTAAATTATTGAATTCACCACTCATTTTGGTTACTACGGAATTTGCTTGTTGCTTTGGCACAGGTTAATTAATTAATACTATGATATACAAAATTATAATATCCTCATCTAATTAGGCAAGCATACGTGAACTAGTAGCCTTTTTCTTGCATGGAGCTGCCTTTATTTTTATAATTATAGATAATGACTTTGAAGAATTAATAATGGCTTGAGAGATATCAAAAGTTAATTATGAGAACAAAGTGGGAGATGATATTATAAACTATTAACAATGATGATCATTAGGAAGAATAATAAAAGTTTTCTTGAACCTCTTCACTCGATAATCTTTCGTGCCTTTTAGCATTGCTACCTTTCCTCAGTTAAAACTTTAAACTTTCCTGGTTTGGTCTACTCTTCAATATTTTATCATAAGTTCTTTTTTTTTTTTTGGCTATTCTTACAAAGTTATTTTGGTATTTATAGCTAGCTAAGTAAGATCTAAACATTTCAGAAGCCAGAGCGAATTAAGAATAACACATATTTGATCCCCTCATGCATGAACTGGAATCTGAATTTCGGCTTATTTCAACAAAAATGAAATTTCAAAAAAAAAAATCCCCTTTGCTGAAAAAAAAAAGTATCGTCGGGCGAATGAGATGCACCTTCATTAACCCATAAACCATTAAAAAAAAGACATGCAAAATCCCCTTTAAGTATCGTCGGGCTTTTTTTTTTAATGGTTTATGGGTTAATACCAAATGGAAGCCCGACGATACTTAAATCAGTGAGACTAAAATCTCAAGGAGTGGTACACCAATGCTATCAGATAAAATATTAAGCATAAAACATGTTCACTCATGCTGATACAGGTAGCTATCATACTAGAAACAAAACAAAGTCCCTAAATTTCTAGAGACAAAGCATACTTTTAGAGCAATAGATTTTTATTTTATTTTTATAATTTAATCAGTAGCTCCAACTTTTGCAACTCATTCAGCTTTCATGGAGTTGCAATTTGAACAACTTCAAGGAAGCCTACATCGTGGCTTCTAAGCTCTAGTAAGAGAAGTCAAGCCACCAACACCGAGGCCATGGAAAATAAGGCAGCTTCGGAACAAAACCCAAACCAAGTAGTAGAGAACAAAGAGGAAGAGTAGGATGGTGGTGGTTGTGACGAAAATGGCCGAGGTTGAGGCAACAACAGTGAAAGAAGCGGCAGCACGGTGACAGAGTAAGGCCTCGTCGGAAAAGGCCACGGGTTGGAGGTAGGGGCGGTGGGGTGGAGGTAGGGACGGTGGGATGGAGGATGGCCACATAAAAGGGAGAAATACCTAACTAAAAAGGGAGAAAAGCTCACTTATTGGGTTACAAATCCACCTAGTATGGAAGAGAACCCACCAAATTTGGGAGAATCACTTATTTAGAAGGAGAAGATGCCTCCATAGAGGAGGAAAGGATCTCCAAAGGGGGAGGATACCCCCAAATTTTGCTAAAGTGGGTGGACCTACTCCAGTACTCCTAACCTATTTTCAACTCGTTTTAAGCACAGTTGGTTAACTTGTTAACATGAGTGGGATTGGATACCCAACCCAGCTCACTCCCCTCAGTGGCAGGATGGGTAGCGCGAAAATAAAAATAATAATGGTGTGATGTAATAATAGCAACTCGCTCACAAAAACCTGCCCAAAACATTAAGAAAACATTAAATTCTTTTTTATTTTAAAAAAAACCACATGACAGTCTGGCTTGCTATGCATTTGGTTCAGTGGGCGGGGCGAAGCGGTATGATGAGTTGGATCACCTAACACTCCCATCTCGAAAGCTCTAACATCTACCACTTCTATGAGAACTTTGCCCTCATCGCTCCTTTGTTACGTTGTTCGATTTGGCTTGCTCGCAATGACCTAGTCTTCGGTGCTCCTTTGAGGATAGCCAAGTGAGGGACCTTTACAGGCTTAGGTTGGTCTCTTTGATTTCCTCTTATGCACCCTTCTCATGGCATTGCTTCGTATGTAATTGCGATGTCGTCGTCTTCCAGCTAAATTTTTGTCGCCACATGGACCTCCTGATGCTCATATACCTCATTTGGAGTCACTAGACATGGCAGCGAGGTAGGTCGAGGTCAAGTTTAGTTAGGTCGAAGCTCATATACTTCATTTGGAGCCAATGACTATCCATGAAACTCCCTTGCAGGGGTGAATCAGCTCCTGTTTTTTTGAAGATGTTGCAGATTCCTCTTTAGAGATAGTAGTTATTTGATTTTTGTTTTGTTTTGATGTTTGTTATACCAGAAAAAAAATATTAACGTGGAAGCAAATGGCCCTTCAACCCCTAAAGCCGATAGCCGTAGACTAATCATCGCTCCATTATCAGCGCACTAAACAATAGAAGATTGGTCGATGAATTTTTCATTCACACGAATTGTGAATCAAACTCTCAACGACAAAGTGTTGAACCACTACGCCAACAACTTAATTAGATCCGTCTTTACTCAATTACACTTAATGATATTTTAGAAAAAATGTAGACTAAAAAATATATGAGAATAAAAAATATAAATCCACAAAAATATAGATGCATATTTGGCGAGTCATTATTCTCGCATGCCCCTCATGCGAAGTAAAAACATTAGCTTCACCTCGTTGTAAAAAAACGTGTTTGGGAAAAAGACAAACCAAAAAGTTTCTATGTTGAAAAGTGAAGAAAAAAATAAAAAATACAGTACTTGAGGCAGTGAGTCACTCACACAAGCCATGCAGTGCTTTGCTTCACCTTAAAGCTCTCACTAAACGTTAAATGCGACTGGGTCGACATTCACTCATGCATTACAAAAACAACTCTAACATTTTTTACAACTCAAACTCATTTTTACTTCATTTCTCTTCTTCCTTTTCTTTACTTATCGCATCACCTATTAAATATCTTTATTTGTTCAACAAGTGTGAATGTGGTAAAAGTGTGAAAACACCATTTTCCAAAGAAAAAGACAGAAGGATGGAAGATGAACACACATCCAACCAAAATGGTGCTACCAAACACATAAACACTAGAAGACAAAAGAGTCCTAATTGATTCAAAAGAGAAGTTACTACGTGGCAGTTGTATAGCAAAAAGGGTCAAATCTTCCCCTGCTATAATCCTTTCTTCTTTTGTTACTGCTCCTCCATAGCTGTACGGGACCCACTTTTTCTTCTCTTCGTACTACTTCTACTACTGCTACCTATTCCTATTCCTATTCCTATTCCTATTCCTTCTTCCATTTCCTATTTATGTTATACCTTTTTCTCATTCATCACCACCAACTTATAGTGTGAGCAATTAACATATCATACATACAACAAACCAGATCAGGGGAAGAATGAAACATGGTTGGTCTCACTGTAGTGCTCGAACCCCACTACGATAACCACAACCACAACAACACTAGCAGCATCAACAAAACCACCGTCATGTTTGGCAGCAGCAGCAGCAGCATCAACATCAACAAACCTTCTTCTACTTCTTCTTCTCCTCCTCCTTCTTCTACCGTTTTCTTTGCTTCTTCCACAACAACCCACCACAGTGCTCTGTTTCATCAGGCACCGACTTTTCTAGACCAATGCTTTCTCTGCCGGAAGAAGCTCTTGCCTGGGAAAGACATCTACATGTACAAGTGAGTCCTTCCAAGTTCCATCCCAAAAAAATAGCATGCCCTAATGCTCTGTTTTTCTCTCTCCAACCCCAGATCTTATAATGCATTGTGCCCTCTTAATTGATCCTGACAAAAGAAAAATACCCAGATCTTTTATTGTTGTTCGTTGATGTTAATTGATATTTTGCCTATAAAAAGAGTTAAACTTGGTCTTCTGATGTTGTTTTTATTTCTTACTCTGTTTTTTGTATGTTGTTGGAAATATGGATGTTTTTGCAGAGGAGATAGAGCGTTCTGTAGCGTGGACTGCAGGTGCGAGCATATTTTAACGGATGAGGAAGAAACTATTCAGAAAGAGAAGTGTTCTTCGGAAGGTCAAAATCACCGGAAAGGAAAAAGAAGCCAGCATTGATGGATTAGAACAGAGACACCAGAAATGAATGAGAGGCTTTTTTTTTCCCAGTTTTACCCATGCTTTTATTTTTTGTAATGACATCATAGCCCTTGCTCTTTTGCTTCCTAGTATGAAGCCAAATTGTCCTTTCAACTTTTTTGTTTTTTATCTTCTGGGTCCTAGTTATTATGTAACTGTGAAATGTGAATGAAGCCACTCTCTCTGTGGTGGTGGTTCTTGTAGTGCAGTGCAGTGCAGTGCTTTTCCCTCAGAGAAAAAATACTTGCCGATTTGTTTTTTAGTTGTTTGACAGTTGGTGTTACTGTTGAGGGTATTTATGGTATCTTGTCGTTGCCCACCATTGGTTAATGTTTTAAGGTTTAATTAAATTAAATATTTTTTGTGAGTGTGGGATATGATGATTCATGGTTTATTGTTAATTTGCTCAAATGCTCATATATATGTACTATCACCTTGCATTGATCTTGGGGCTTGGGAAAAGGAATAGCGGTGTTTGTTTTTAACCTAAACGACAATATTGCACAACCCTGATCAAGTTTGCTTATGTACTGATAGTACATTTTGGATTTGTCTAGGGGTAAATTAAAATTAGTTACAGTTGGCTATTGCATGTTTGATATTTTTACCTCCCAAGATGTCTTGTTTGAATTAGGATACATATAAAAGATCCAAACTTTGATCCTTCATTTTATTTAATGATTTATTATGTTAAACATTGAGACTGATGTGGAATTAGTTTTCTAATCTGCATGTTGATTGATGAATTGTTCTGCTTCTATAAAATAAGTCCAAGTGGCAATGTTAGAACTTAATTACTCTAGATATATATATATACATATATATATATATATATATGTTTTTTGCTGGCTTCATTGCCTAATCCGGAATGGCAAGCTGGCAATGCCATGGATCCTTGTCCATTAGCTTGATAAGGCATAAGGTACTCACAAGTGCCAATAGAAAAATATTAGGATCACAGGGTGAAGTTAGTCATGTAGATTAATAAATTTTAGATTATAATTCTATTTAACAGAAAAATGTTAAATATTTGAATATTTCCTCATCTAGTCTATTAGCAAGCAAATTATATTTTCCCACTTGAGATAATACAGTCCATCAATTAATCAAGTACGTTGATTTGACCATTTGATTTTATAAATGAGGACAAGTTATAATTATGATATCTTCTCTCTTATAAATCTTAAACTCACTATGGATAACTTAGTATATCTATCTCTTAATAAAGAAAGCTAAGGGGCACATACGGTTTAAAAAAATTGCATAAAAATAAGGAAGTGCATGCATTAAACAGTATTTTCTCAAATTGATGAATCCTAGTGAGGACCACATGTACTGTTGCTGTGTGCCCACTCAGAGGATAGACATTAGTCGCATGCATAGCAGTGTGATGGAATCAAAATATCACTTTCATTTAACAGTGTTTGTAAAAGAACTTTTTAACAGTTAAACTATTATATATATTGACAAATCATTCTCCTCTCCAGAAAGTGTTATAAGTTGTAACAAATTCAACTACTCAAAAAATTGCCCCTGATTCACTATTTTAAACAGCTACCATGGTCAATCAAAAGGGCAAGCCATGAGTAGGCTTGATCAGTTCTTGGTTTCACATGACTCGTTAGTGGCATGGCCAAGTTGTATGCAATTTGTTTTAGATAGGGAAATTTCAGATCATTGCATACTCCAGTATTCTCTCCATAATTGGGGACCAAAATCTTATAGGGTCCTCATTTGTTGGTTTCAAGACCATAGGTTCAAGCATTTTGTGCAAAAAAAACTTAAGGAAGAAATGCAGATTGTGGATGGGGCGCCTATATATGTTTTCAAGGAAAAGTTAAAATCCTTGAAAGCAAGGTTGAAAGTAAGGAAGAAGTTTGGGATTACGATGATAAGAGCCCGGGTCAGGATAGATTCAACTTTAAGTTTATCAAGGATTTTGACTTGATGGCTTATGATATTCAAAGAGTTATGGATGATTTCTACAACCATGGGGACAAATAGAGAGGGAGTAACTCCACTTTTCTTGATTTTATCCCTAAATGTGATTTTTCTCAAATTCTAAAACACTTCAAGTCGATCTCCCTAATAGTTGTATCTACAAAATCATTGCCAAAATCCTTGATAATAGAGGGTCCTTCCTCAAATTAATGATGAAAACCAATTCGCCTTCTTGGTTGGGCGTTGTTTATTTGACAGTGTGGTTGTAGCTAACGAACTAATTTTAGCAAGAAATAGATTTGATGGATGAAAGAGTGCCTAGAATCTACAAAGTAGTCCTTGCGAAGAGTTTCGAGTGAAAAAAGGTCTTCGTCATTGAGATCCAATAGCTCAAATTCTCTTTCTTATCCTAGTTGAAGGACTAAGCGGCCTCCTCAAACAAGCTATCATTCTAAACAGATACAAGAGATACATGTTTGGAGTTGATCATAATGTTGAAATTTCCATGTTGCAGTTTGCAGGCGACTCTTTTTCTAAATTATTTTCTAAACGATTAGTGCTGTAAATTAAATCCTCACTTAAACTAATTAAAAATAGTAATATGAATTTGATTTAATTTAATATAGAAACTTAAAATATATATATAGCATCATATAAGAAAGAGATTTAACTTCTTGAAATTTATGTGGCATCATATTTTGATAATTTAAGAAGTTATATTTTGAATATTTTTATTAATAGTCTTCTTAAAACATTTATTAACATATATTAATTTATGGATATATATATATGTGTATAAATTTAAATAAAAATTTGTTAATATTTATATTTTACTTATGAAATACTCATTAATTTTTATATAATTTGATATTATTGATGGTTATATAATGTAAGATTATAGGAACTACGATAAAACTTGCATATCTTTGATTTTGTTTATAGATTATTACGATAAATTCTCCGATGGATGATCGATAATTTGTTCTAATTTTAATAAATCTATCTTAAAAACTAATTATGCTCTATCAAATTAGTTAATATATTAATATATAAATCAAACTTTAAACCAAAGTGCTTCCATCCGGAGCAAGAAATGAGACACTAATCTCAACATCGGGCTCACAACCAAAGCCCAACATATTTTGACAAAAGAAAAGCCCATGCTCCCTCTTTAAATTTCTCATCTGTCTTTTCTTACCCTTCACAAACACATCATTAGGGTTTACTGTTGAGCTTTTACACAGCGCCGCAACAAAGAGATTCATTTCACTCTCCATCGAATCCCTCATACAGCCATGGTGATTGAGCTCACTTGTTTTAAGTACTTCTCTTCTCTTGCATCTTAATGAAATAATCCTACTTTTTCATCATATCTATTTCTACGGTCTCACTTATTGTTTTACCATTTGTTCACTTTATCTACTTTTGTTAGGTTATTTTGATCTCTCGCTCGAGGTTGTTATGTTGTCTCATTTCCTTTGATCGTGTTTCATCTTCAACTATGTGTTGGGGTTCACTCTATTTTAGAATCAATCTTACAACGATTGTGATTTCTTTGATTAATTTATCATCAGTCAGCCACATATTATGATTGCGGTAAGTCGTCCATTCTTCCCCATTTTATTTAAACATCTACATATCATTTTGGTGAAATTGCTTGTATTTGTTGATTTTGTTGTGTTTTATGAATTGCAATTTAATCAAATTTTGTGCAAACTCATTTTTCATTCAATAAGTATGACCTAGTTTTCTATTAATCCACTATCAATACAGGTGCAAATACTTACATGTTTGGCTACTAACGCTGTGTTTTGATTTAACCATTCTTCTTTGTTTCCATGAGTTTAGTTTATCTACTGTGAATATTCGGTCTTTACATTTGTACTCTTCAGGTTTTTTATATTTGTTAAGTTCTCTTTATTATAACATAGATATACTTTCATATTGTGACTTTGATAAGATGACAAATATAATGCACACCCACCATGGAAACACATGCTTTACCAAGACACCCACCAGCTCATTCATTCATGTAGACATTTAATTTTCCTTGCATCCTTTTAATTTGCGCTGCTTTAATCGGTGATATCTATTATAGTAGATGATGCGGGATCAAGATATATACCTAAGAAGAAAAAAAAGGAGAAAGGTCAATAAACCACTGTGGAAATTATAAGAGAAATAAGAACAATGACAAGAGGAAAGCTTACTTTCAGACAAAGTTGTTAGAGTTCCAATAACATTTAAGTCCCATGCAAGGAGCCATTGAGGAGGGGGGCAAGTGGAGATCAGAATGAGAGAACTACTCTTCAAAGGAAGCTAAGAGGATTACCATAGCGAATGAACAGGCTAAAACAACCAGCTTAATTGTTTGTGAGTGAGACAATCAGTGGTAACAGCAGTGGCAGAGCCATGGGATGACCAGCATGGCCCTAGCATCATCCAAAATTTTGTAACTTTCTCATACAAGTACCTTTATCGAGCAGCAGTGTGAGACTTGGCTGGTAGTGTGAGACTTACTCTTTTTCGTCTCAATCCCCCCGAGATTAAAGTGTTGCCTCCGCCACTGGGTAAGCCTCCAAAAAGGTTCCTCCGATCCTCCTCCATGAGACGAAAATCTCTCTGCCTTTTAAGAAGGTTACTCTTTGATTTTGTCCAAAAATGGTTAAAAAGCAGGCTTAGCAATGGAGGCTAGTTTCAATGAGATGTGATAGCATAAGTATCACAACGCTATAATAACTCTACTAAAGCCAAAATGTTGTGGAAGTTGAAATCAATAGCATGGAAGTTTGCTGCCATTTTATGCTTTAAACTTAGTTTTTTATCCGATGGTGGTGACAATGAGTGAATTTTTTAGTTTTCACTTCAGTAATTTGTGCGTATTCTAGAAATTAGAACAAGCGAGTCTACATTGTATTTTGTTTTTTCTTTGAACTCTTTGTATTGCTCATGTTAGGGTTTGATTAACCTTTTTTTGTAAATGTGGTGTGAATTGAGTGAATCTGAATCATCTTGACTTCACGGTGTAAATATAAATAAAAAAATTAATTGTTCTCTGACTTGAAATTAATCATTAAATATAAATATTAAGAGATGCGATTTTGCTGCACAATACTAAAGGGGGAATTTGTTTCATGGATTGAGATTACAATTCCGGGAATAACATTCCATGAAATGAGGTTAATGAGAATCTTATTCCTATGTAAGTGTTTTTACATATGTTTGATAAGTTTTTAGTATTTCCGGGAATGTGTTTAAATTAATTTAATTTCAAAATTTTAAAAATAGAAAAATATGAGATATTGTGAAGAAAGTGAAAAGTTAGATTTAAAATAACTCATTTTCTATGAGAATCTTGCATTTCCAACCAAATTGATGGGAATGAAATGAAGGTAATGTTGGCGGTTATTCCATTCCTGGAAATGATTGATACCCGGAATGTGAATTATTAACCTTGTAACAAACTTGGGAATATCCACAACCTCAGCATTCCCGGAAATCTGATTCCATGCCGCGTAACAAACGCTCCCTTAAAGGGAATAATTGCATGAGAGGATCCTTATTCGGCTTGAGTTTATCCCTATTGAATCTCCACTGACAAAAAAAATGTAAGTAAAAAAAAATGTTGGCCCAACACTAACTAAGTAAATTATCCAATTGGTTATTGAATCTCCTCAATTAAATATAAATATATTATACCTTATGGGTATTTATTTAACACTCATTTCCAATGCTGCACAAACATTGCACTTGTGCAGCTTAAAGCGATTCTCTTTTCCAAACTCCCACATCCTCCATGAAAAAAACCGATTCAAGAATCCGGGTATGTACTTTTGTTTTGTTTTCTCCCCTTCCTCCTCGTGCATCTGTTTTTTGCTCTTCAATTTTCGTTTTCTTAGCGAGAAACTGAAGTTTTAGGCAGCAAAGTTTGAAGCTTTATAAAAATATGGCTCTGTAGAAATTGAATAAAATGTTGGCTTATGAAAAGGGTTTTTATTGTTGTAGTTTACACTTACAATGGTGTTTCTGGCTGTTAGTAGATTTTCCTTTTCTTAACAAGAAACTGACGTTTTAGGCTGCAAAGTTTGAAACTTTATAATGACATGGCTCCGTAGAAATTGAATAAAATGTTGGGTTATGAAAATGTTTTTACTGTTGTAGCTTACAGTTACAATGGTGTTTCTGTCTGTTAGTAGGCTCCAGAGTGATTGATGCGATTATTGTGAAAAAAAATGGATTCGAATCTGGAACTAGTGCCAATTACACCACTAAAACGTGACCCGGCATGGAAGCATGTTCAGATGTTTAAGAGTGGGGACAAGGTGCAGATGAAGTGCATATATTGTCTCAAGATTTTCAAGGGTGGTGGGATTTATAGGATTAAGGAACACCTTGCTTGTCAGAAAGGCAATGGATCCACTTGCGGCCATGTCCCTCATGATGTTAAACTTCATATGAAGGAGGTCTTGGATGGGGCTGTGGTGAGGACGAGGAAGAAGCAGAGAATTGAGGAAGAGGTCATGAGTGTTAGTCCTTTAGCCGCTTCTGCTGCTCTTACTGCTGCTAACACAGTTGCCAATCTGGTGGATGTAAATGAGGGGGGGCTTCAGTCCATGGGAGTGCTGAATCCAGTGGAACAGAATGCAAGTCCGGCGGCGCATCCTGAGGAAGGAATGGGTAGAATTGTAGAAAGAAGGAAGAAAATACGGGCCTGCAAGAATCTTGCACCAATTCATACAAACTCTGATGGTGCTGTTGCTATTGAGAAAAATGCATTGTTCCCCAAAAGGATGGACAATCCCATTCATATGGCAATAGGTCGTTTTTTGTATGATATTGGTGCACCTTTGGATGCTGTGAACTCAATCTATTTCCAGCAAATGGTTGAAGCAATTGCTTCGGGGGGCTCGGGTATTCAATGTCCCTCGCATCATGAACTTCGGGGTTGGATCCTGAAGAACTCTGTGGAAGAAGTGAAGAATGATATAGACAGATGCAAGATGACATGGGGGAGGACTGGTTGTTCAATTTTAGCTGACCAATGGACTACAGAAACAGGTAGAATACTGATGAGTTTTTTGGCATATTGTCCTCAAGGCATAGTCTTTCTGAAATCCTTGGATGCAACCGAGATTTCGACTTCCGCAGAATTTCTATATGAGATGATTAAACAAGTAGTAGAAGAAGTTGGAGTTGGGCAAGTGGTGCAAGTGATTATGTCAGGAGAAGAACAATATACTGATGTTGGGAAGCGGCTAACTGATACTTTTCCTTCCCTTTATTGGAGCCCATGTGCTGCTCATTGCATTGATTTGATACTTGAAGATTTTGGAAATCTTGAGTGGATTAGTAATGCCATTGAACAAGCTAAATCTGTAACAAGATTTGTCTACAACTATAGTGCAATTTTGAATATGGTTAGAAGGTATACATTAGGGAACGATATTGTGGATCCCTCTTTCTCACGCTTTGCAACAAACTTTACCACATTGAAACGAATGGTTGATCTTAAACACAATCTACAGACCATGGTCACTTCTCAGGAGTGGATGGATTGCCCGTATTCAAAGAAAACAGCAGGCTTTGAAATGTTAGATTGCATAAGCAATGAAACATTTTGGTCATCGTGTGACGTGATTGTTTGTCTAACAGCTCCTCTCTTGAGAATTCGGAGAATAGCTTCTAGTGAGATGAGGCCTGCAATGGGATACATTTATGCTGGAATGTACCGGGCAAAAGAAGCAATTAAGAAGGCACTTGTTAAGAGGGAGGAGTATATGGTGTACTGGAATATCATACATCATAGATGGGAAAGGCTGTGGCATCATCCTCTTCATGCTGCAGGCTTCTACCTAAATCCAAAGTTCTTTTATAGCAATCAAGGGGATGTACATAGTGAGATTCTCTCAGGGATGTTTGACTGCATAGAGAGACTGGTACCTGATACAAGAGTCCAAGATAAAATTATGAAAGAGGTAAACTTGTACAAAACTGCTGCTGGAGACTTAGGGAGAAAGATGGCAGTCAGAGCTAGAGATAATATGCTTCCTTGTAAGAGGCCAACAACCCACTCTCTTAGATTATATTATTATATTGACTATCCACCAGATTGTGTTTTAACTTTCCCAGCTTAAAGCAACTTCATTGAAAAAATAGATTAGAATCTATACACATTATTTGTTTAAAAGTCATAGTATGAGAATGCAAATTTCTTAACTAATAAACTAAAAGGGGACGAAAATTGACTTGTCTAGCTCTAAGGGCTTTATGCTTTGTCATGATGACGGATGTTGTATGCGTTAGAATTTTCTGTTTTAATGTATTGCACAAGTGACTTGTAAAATAACTGTGTTTTTAATTCTTTTGAGATCCTGCGAAGTTGGATATAATTTTTATTATGATCTATCTGGAGTTACACAATCAAAGGTAGAGTTCAACTTTACATTAGAGATTTAAAATTTGCATTGTGAAAGCCATGCATTCGAGTATTTCCTTTCTCTCATGACCCCTTCTTAAACTGCCCTTTTCACTTGCATATTTTTTTTTGTAGCTGAATGGTGGTCAACATATGGAGCAGGCGTCCCTAACTTGTCACGTTTAGCAATTCGTATTCTCAACCAAACATCCAGTGTGATGTCCTGCAAGAGAAACCAGATTCCTTTTGAACAAATAATCAATACAAGGAATTATATAGAGCGCCAACATCTTATAGATCTTGTCTTTGTTCATTCCAACTTACGATTAAGACAAATGTGAGCTTGAATTGTGTTGTATTTGTATTTGTATATTGACAGATTGTTTTGACTGTTCAAGGGAACTTATATTGTATCCTTTGATTTTCCTTCAGGTATATGAGTAAAGAACAAGATTCTAAGGATCCCCTGTCGTTTAACAGCGTTGGTAATGTTGAAGACTGGATCAGGCCAGGGGATTTGCACTTAGAAGAGTACGGTAACTCGGACTGGATGGAACTGGATCCATCTTCTGTTAACACAACACTGTTACGGCCTTTGAATTATGAATCTGAAGAATTGGGTGAAGGTAAATTGCAATCAATGCATTTCAATGGATTTGGAAATTGAAGATAGAAAATGCCATTAGTTAACATGTTTTGATCTGTTTGTAGGGTTTGATGATCATGAAATTTTCTGTTGTCTGAAAGATGATGAGGATGGAAACACTGGAGACAAGTTGGCAAACCATTAGCGAATGATCAAAAGAACCATGCCTTTACATGCCATGAAAAAGATCGATGGATGGAAGATGCACACACTCAACCAAAATTTTTTCTTGGCTTCTCCAACAACCTAGCAAAGTAGTCTGTTTCAGGCACCAACTTTTCTAGACCAATGCTTTCTCTGCAGGAAGAAGCTCTTGCCCGGGAAAGGCACCTACATGTACTGTCCCTTGCATAATATCTTGGGGCTCGTGGCAAGGAATAGTGGTGTTTGTTTTTAACCAAAAGGACAATGCACAACCCTGATTATGTGAAGTACATTTGTGGATTTTTGTCAAAGGGGTGTAAATTAAAATTAGATTTGGCTATTTCATGTTGGATATTTTTACCTCTCTAGTCCTGAATGAATCCGATGGAGAGAGATATGTCTCGTTTGAATTAGGATACTTTTAAAACATGAATAAATTTATACAAACTTCTATCCTTTTATTACGAATGTAAAAGCTACCTTGTGAATTCTTGTTATTTCAGTATTGGTATTATAAAGCCTTATATAGAGGCTGAAAAATAAAACTAATTTCTAACTAATCCCTAACAAACTAAAACTGAATTATAACCTACTAACTAACTATTAACTAACTGAATTAACATTCTTGTTACCTTTATTTTGCTTACTGATTTATTATGTTAAACATTTAATTAGGTTATTGTTACTAAGTTTTGTCCTTGTCTAAAATATGAATAGCTTCATATTCTTTGAAGTATCATAAGGGTTGATATTACCACCCCAGCCAACCCAATTCCTTCCCCATTTAAAGAAGTATTTTCCTAAAATGCTCTTTGTTTCATTGTTTAATAGGTTTTTTTGAAAAAACCGGTAGTGTATTTTTGACATATTAGGACTTAAAATTCGGTAATGTTTTTATGAACATACCAAGAATTAAAACTTAGTAGTGTATTTTTAAGATCCCCAGTTTTCGCTACATATTGAGATTTAAAATCCGGTGTATTTTTAAAATATCAGGCTTTTTGAAAATCTGGTTGTGTGTTTTTTGACAGCAGGATATAAAACTTGGTAGCGTGTTTTTAAGATATAACTTACTAAGATTTAAAATCCGGTAGCGTATTTTTAAGATACCGATTTTGAAAACCCAGTAAATGAGGTGAGAAAGTGGAAGAGAAAAGAGGGTAGTTTTAAAATTAAAAAAAAAAGAGTGAGATTGGAGTGACAGGGTGGGAAAACAACTCCTTTATCACCTTAGTTAATAGAACTAACTCATCTCCTTATCGCCTTACTTAATAGAACTAACTCATGAAATTTAAACCCGTCAATAGTACTATCACTCATCTCACTTTTATCTCTGGTTACCCATCATGTCTTTCATCTTCTATTCACCTCCTCCTTTTCTCTATAACTATTGCTCTCTTTTATATCACATTAACTATCATATATTTCACTTCTCTTTCGACTCTTTTTATTACTCTCCTTCTACTTGATGTGTATGTCTATCCATCTTTTTCCATAGCATTATACAAATATGTGCTAAAAATATGCAAATATTTAATTTTAAGATTCAATCTCCAACGCAAAAGTTAGCCAGAAATTAAAATAATGGAATAGGAAAAAAAATTCATTCACACCTTCACATTGGAGAGATGTAGGAATCTAATAATATAAGGAAATGAGTGATGTATCAAAGTTTATATGGAATAATATACTTTCCTATGTGACAAATCAGTTCTTGAAAGTAACAGGTTGGAACGACAGAATGAACACCAACCATAGAGATAATGAAACATTGTAATCAGGAATAAATGCGGTTTGCCAATCCTTTTGCTTTATTCTCTGGTTGACGTCTCGCTAGTATGACTTCTTCTTAAAATGTTAAAACACTAGAAGATTAGAATTCTCTGCCATTGATTTGCAAGACTGTTCTCATATCAGTGAACGGCATAGTAGAGTCCTTAATGGAGTAATGGTATTATAAACGTAGTGAATACAAGAGAATTGGCAACCAAAGATAATTTCCCCTTTCCAAGTTATATGCTGCATATACTAAAGATGCTAAAAGCAGCGATTAACTTTCAGTCATTTACAAGAGAAATGGCTTTAGCCTTATGATTATGTGGGTCATTCAGTTGCCACAAGCAACTCAAGCTTAGGCAATGAATGGGAGGATTAAACCAAGCCATATGCATGCATATCACTTCTCTACCAAGTACCAAAAACACCACATCACTATGAAAATCAGAAATAATTAAGATCTAGAAAACCAGAAATATTTGACAAGATAACAGATGGGGAAAGAAGACAGACTTCATGAAATAACAAAAAAAACTCAAAACAAGCATTTGGAATGGAACATAAAGGGAAGCAGAAAGATCACGAATTTGATTCATATCCAAACTAAAGAACCAGTTTGCAAGAAATTAAATATACAAGCACAAGAATGCCCTGCAAAGAGTTAGCGTGCCTGAGTAATTAATACATACAAGAGACAATATAGCAGCATAATCACAAGACAATTCTCATAGCTTTCAGCTTTCTTATTCTCCATCAGATTATGGCTAGCCAGACTTGAAAAGTAAAACCGCTTTCTGATCCAAATAGAAATACACAAAGTGGTTTGTTTCATGAGTCACATATGAACCTGCAAAAGCAAAGAAAAGGCCATGAACACGTTTCAGTGATAAATCATGTCCGTCGTTCTAAACATTACAACACTAAACAGAAGAATATAACTAAGCTAAGCAGGACCAAGCAATTCTATCTTAATTTGTTTCAACAGTCTGAATTTTGTTGCAAAAAGTGCTTTGGGACATAAAATGACAGGAGATTTGTTAAGGTTTTAATGTGCAACACAAAATGGAAATGAAAGTGCATTTAGAACTTCATGTTATCTGGAATTGGTCATCTTCATAAACTATGCCATAAAATAACTAAATCCAATGATAAAAATAACAGAGCATCATTAAATTTCAGGTGTTCTCTCCTATCATCAGCCCATAAATCAATGAAAATTGGGGACAGCGAATAACCAACCCAGGATTACTATCAAATGCCCAAAGGTTAATGTACTTCAACAAGAAAATAAGAAAGGTAATTCTATCTATTTATATTACGACTTACTACCTCTAAAAATAAGATTATATGATATGAAAGTAGTGTTTATATGTCGCGCCAAATATAAGTAAAGTTCAGGAGAGAAAGAAATCACACTTCAACAAATCAGAATGATTACTTTAGTTATATCTCTAGTCAATCGTGGACCTCAACAATAATTAATTGCAAAAAACTAAGGTTGTTGATTGGTATTAAGCAGACACTATGCAGTGTTTGTCAATAATAGATATGTGAATGCTATAATATTGAATACTTGCTATTGAATGATGTGCTTGTGTGAGTGAGTGTTTGTCAATGATAGAAGTGGGGTTGATATAGTATGGAGTTTTGCCATCATTAAGTGATGTGTGTCTATGATAAGTTCTTTGTCATTGTGATTTTCAATTGGATTCTAATGAAGGTAACATGAAATGAGTTTTTCATAAATAAATCCCTTAAGGAGGTTTTTCACCAAGAACATTGTCTATCAGGAGGTTTTTCAGAAAATATACTATTGAAAACAATAGCTTAAAAAAAATCAATTAAAACCCTTTGAACAAATACATTACCCCAATAAAATCCTTTACCCTAACACATCCTACTTCATTTTTCATATAAACACCGAGTCCTATGTTCTCCGCCTTTAAGAATACTGAAAACCAGCCAAGCAGAATTCCTCTAACATTGGTAGACCTTCCCCATATCAACTTCAAATTTGATTTTCCAAGGGTACAGTATCAATTTCGAGGAGTTAAGTTAACAATGACATGGAATATCAAAAACTAAGCAAAAATTGTAAGCAAAAAAAAGTAGATGGTGTATTCAACTACTCTCTCCTCCAGTAAGAATTTAATTCAACACAAGACTTCCCAGACAAACAGAGAAAAAATCATGTAATTAAGAAGAAAGCATACACAACATGAAAAAAATCTAGGTTTTCAACATTAGTTCTGAGTTAGAAAAAAGCAACCATTTTTGCAACACCAAATCAATAATTCGAAGTAAACAAGTACTGAGGCAAGCATAGATCTATAGTTCATTGCAGGGGAATAAGAAGGGCATGTACCGAGCAGAGTAGAAAACGAAAAAAATCAGAGAGGAGAAAAGGGAGTACCGAAATTGCGACCAACTATGCAATGCCAAGTAGGTCCATGCCTCCTATCGAACTCCTTCTTGATATGCTCAGCAACATCTTTCTCCACATTGAGCCTCTCAAATGCCTGATTTTGAATCGGAAACCAAAAGAAGATGGAATAATAATCAGTGACAGTGATAAGCCGAGAGAAGAGTAGAAAGCAGAAAGGTGTGGAAGAGTGGAAAAAGGGTTAGGGGGCGAACCGCGACGGCGATATCAACGGCCTCCTTCTGCGTGTCGGGGAGCATATCAGCGCTCTTGATGATGACTTTCTTGGGTGCGGGAGCAGCAGCAGGAGCAGGTGGTTGTGGCGGTGGTGGGGATAGGGAGGGAAGCATTGGCTTTCGATCTTCAGAGTGGGGCCTCGCCGTTAGAGGCGGTGCTCCTCCGCCACCAACAACGACGCTGTTCCTCCTCGCCTCCTCGCTCATTCTGTGTCTGTGTGTGACTGTGGGGTATGAACTAGTATGAACTATGAAGTGGAGGTAGAATTAGGTGCTTAGATTTCATTTTATAGTTAAAGGTTGGTTTACTTTTTGTTTTACTAACTTTTTACCTTTCACTCACTCACTCACTGTCATTTAGTTGAACAAGGTAAGGGCTCACTGTCATTTATGAATGGTTGCATTTGTGTTAGCAAGATTGTAAAAATGTTAACGAGTATAACTAAGTTTTATCTAGAATCATTTCTCAACTAAAAGTTTGTAGAAAATGTTAGTAATGCTCATGTAATAGAAAGAAATTCTCCACTTTTCATTGTGAGTGTGCGAAAAGTAATCTTTTATTATTATTATTATTATTATTATTATTATTATTAAGACTAGTTTTTATTGGGAGGGCCAAGACCCTTAAGACTAAGTCATTAGACTTTAAAATTTAATCTTTCAAATTTCAACTTTCATTGGATATGTGTATATGTCAACTTGATGGACTTTTTTGTGTGTAAAGACCACCAAAATCACATTTTTAAAAAAAAATTGGCGGACCGCCCACCAAGCATGTTAGAATTTTGAGCCCATATATTCAAAAGTGGGCCAACACATGAGAGTTATTTGGACAAAACTAAAACCTTCGCCCCATTCGACAAAAATAAAACATCACCCCACAATGCAGTACACTACTATCAAAATCATCATTTCTCTGAAACTTTAATTTAATCGGTACCGCAATCTAATTTGCAGAAATTTAATAGGTATCGTGATCTAATTTATAGTATTGAGAAACTTGAAGAAAGTAACAGTACGATCGCAGAGTGTAGGGAAACTTTTTTTAGTTGCTCATCCATAATTTAAATGTAATGGCAAATGTCTAATGACAAATTATAAAATTGTTCAGTTATTAGTAATGTCTATATAAATAGGCCACCTAAATTGTTTTCTTGCTATTTCTATCTAGTAATATTTTATGTGTTACAAATATTTACATTCCATTAAAGAGTATGTACGTGACAATAGATGCGTCATTGCAAAGTAATAGAATAAGAAGCTTATCTATAACTACACTTATGTATGAAAAACATATCATGTTAGTGAATCATAGAGAAATTTGTGGTTATATGTAATTGAAACAAGTTATACCCTGCACAACATTTCAGTTGTTGACATACAAAACAACTATAATTTTGTGATAGATGGAAGTGGTGTTGGACTCCCAAAATGAGAAAAGTGTCATACAACCAACATTTGTGAATAAAACAAAAACAACTTTAAACTTTGTAGCAATAAGACCTTATATAAGGAATTGACATTTATTTATCTTGAGTCACCAACATCTCAAAAACGGTGTACAAATGCATTAAATACTCCACAACCCACGCAACGGACCCATAAAGTGCGACATATAGTCTTCCTAAAAGTTGGTGCTCCTTAAAACATTTTTAACATTATTCAATCTTGGTCTTTTAATTTTAAAAATATTACATTCAATTATGTTTATTAAACTAAACCATAATAAGTATTTTTGTTAAGAAGACTTCGTCTACATAATGATCTTCGTTGGCAGGTGCCCTAATAAGCACAATGAAATCTCTATGTTAGGTTGCACAACCCCTTTTAACATGCTATTATAGGTAATAGTGGGCTAAGTATTTTTTTAAAATAAAAAAGAATGTTCAAATTTGTTCCAAATCTATCATCAATTACGTTAGGACCTCCCCCAACACTTTGCCCCAGGCCCTGTAGCAACACCACGTCCTCACCACTCTTCTCTTTCCCCACCCTCCCTCCCCTCAACCTCCTTCCCCCACCACCACCACGAGTTTTTCTCCTCACTCCCTCGCCAATCACCACCCCTCCTTCCCTTCCTCCACCTCTTGCCCACCACCCTGCCTCCCCTCCTTGCCCTCCGCCATTGAATTTGTCAAACTCTTATAACTCGAAATCAAATGTACGACTAGTCTTAAATGCCAACTCAATGATAAACATCATACGGATTGGCCGATTTGCTTTGGTCTCTCTCATTAGCTTCATCCTCAAAGTCTATTTCATTGTCTTTGGGAGCTGTTCGAATGTCATAATTACAAATCATGTCTTCCATTTCTAAGCAGGGACATTTCAATCAGAAATGGAGGCATAGCAACGCCGGGTATTGGTGTCCTAATTTGTGTTTATTATTGGGGTTTGGTTATGTTAACTTCTTTCCAAGTGTATGTTGGTAATTTGTGTTTCAATTACCTTGGTTGTGTATATTTTGGATTGGGGTGGTTGAGTTCATTTTGTTTGATGAGCACTTTCATGATATAATGTAAAGAGGCCTTTTTCATACCATTTCAAAGGCACTAAAAAAAAATGACTTGCTACTTAAAGTATAAGCGGACTAAAAGAAACAATAAATAATCAACATTAGAATAATAAAATTTAAAATAACTGACAACTTATAAATTAAGTAAAGATGATATTGATGTCATTTAAAATTTAATGACATGAAAGAAGTCTAGTAACATAATATTTTGGATAACCCTATGAAAAAATATTTTTGAATAATGATTGGTTTGTGTAAATAGTGGTTGTGGCGGAGGAGGAAAAGGTTGAGGAAATGATGGTAGGTAAATAGGAGGTGAAGGAAGGGAGAGGTGGTAGAAGAATTTGAGAGTAAGGTGCAAATATAATTTATAATTTATTATAAATTTGGATCAGACCATAACAATTTTAATTTATTTGTGAAAAAGACAAACTTAACTCAAAGGAAACATATTATATTATTCAGCCCCCTACAGCTTCTTGTGCTGACCGTGGTGGGAAGGACAAATTTCCTGAGAATTGACTGTGGAGATGCCTTATTAAAAAAAATAAAAAATGAAACATATTATACCATGTCAATTCCTCCTTCCCCACCGGATATTCATTCAGTAGGTATCTTCTTTGACACCACTGGAATAAGAAAACAGAAAAAAATTGAATAAAAAACAAAAAATGCTCTAATGTTGGGAAGCGTGAACTTTGGAAGTATCAATTTTCCAAGTGGCGAACCATATCTCATCCACGCTCCACCTTTATTTTGAGGTATGCTCAATTTAATTTGGGGTAGGTGTAGTATTACTTGACAAATACTAACTATTTCAAGTAAATTATCTGTTTCTCGAATAAAAAATAATAAAACTATTCCAAAAACATATAATTACAACAATTATGTTAGTGAGTACGCAACACGTGAGTGAAGCGCGACTAGAATAGGAAGTGAATATGGATAATGGCGGTAGGATATACATGAGAAAATAGAGCAACTGTGAATAAATAGAAATAATATGATTATGATATAACAATATTAATAAAAATAATTAAATATGATATATCTTTCCTTATAAGTATAAGTATGATGTGATATGAGAATGAGATGTTGGAGCGAAGTTTAGTTTTGTTTATTACGAAGTGAGTTTGATTAGATTAGAACAGAACGTTCACGACACCTCCCCCTCTTCCTTCTCATTGAAAACCGAAACGATCGCATCTTCACATCACACTGCTCTCTTCCATTCTCATTCTCATTCATCGACGAAGCCGTAATAATGGCTACCAAAGGCCACACGGTCATGGAGGTTGGACCTGATGGGGTTGCAATCATCACCATCATCAACCCCCCTGTCAATTCTCTTTCCTTTGATGGTACTTTCTTCGATTTCCCCTCTTTACTCCATTCACCTCATGCCCCTTATTTTTATGCTCTGATTTCATCATGATCATGCCCAGTTTGCAGATTGTTTATTTGAATTAGATAAAAGTATAAGCACTGCATTTATAATTTGTTTAAAGTTTCCCCCTGATCTTGAACTTGATCATATAATCAATGATAGTCTAAGGTCAATTGTTGAAGAAAAAGGAACAGGCTTTTTTTTTATTTATTTATTATTCATAGGTTACTTTGTATTACTTAAAATCATCTTTTGTTGCTCATTTATCTCTCTCTGTTTATCTCTGTCCAGTATTGCGCAGTTTAAAGGATAGTTTTGACCAGGCTATTCGGAGAGATGATGTCAAGGCAATTGTTGTTACAGGTATTGCACTGTGCTTTTGAATTGAACAGCTTATTCAAAGAATTTGGAGGACGGTACTTAAGTTTGTTCAATTAATGAGATAGACTTGGTAATTAGATAGGATCTGATGTCAAAAGAAGAGCCATAGATTGGTGTGGACACTTGAAAATCAATCAAGGGTCTGTTTGGCTTCTATTTGAATTTTCTATTTTTATTTTTTGTTTTCTAATTTAATTATAAAACTGTCACCTTATTTTCATTTTATTTCCTGTTTTTAGAGCTTTGTAATGCTAACAATATATGAAACAAAGTGAAAACAAGGTGGAGGTTTAATGATGAAAATTAAAAACAAAAAATGAAAATATAAATCGTACATAACCTAACTGAGTACTTGGTTTTGTTCCAGGTTAAACTTTGCTATTGTAAATCTAAAACTTTTGAAATGAGGAAAGGGGATTGTCATAGATAACCACCACTTGAGCCTATAATCTTTTATCCAAATCCTCCATGACCAGTTGAGCAATGACCAAGTGGAAACTTCGGTAGCTAGTGCCTAGTATCTTATATCTAACAAAATATTTATCCTTGACTGAATTGAAAAGTCTTTGACCAGCCAAAAAATCAGTGTATTTTCTGCTAATCCTTTTATTCCAACATCAACTACATTGAAATCTCTCAGGCCTGCTAAATTAGTTGTCCTCAACTAGAGTTCTAGACTAACTCCGATGACATGATTCTAACATTGCGATAAACACTGAAGTTTCAAACTGTAAAGAACGAAGGTGATCTATCGAGAAGAAAAAGGGGGAAAAGAAAATGAAATATTAAGCTAGTTTTGGGCTTAATGAATGATAATTCTTGGCCAACTGGATTATAACTGCAGCATGTTCCTGAATCTTATGTTACTTTGTTAGGTGCAAAGGGAAGGTTTTCTGGAGGTTTTGATATTAGTGGATTTGCTGGTGTTCAACAGTCAAAAGGTACTGTCGATTAATTTTTTGGAAGGAGTGGTCTTTCTGTTATAGTTAATTTTATACTCATTTTTTAACTCTTTCCCTTACCATCATATAGAGCGTCAGAAACCTGGTTGGATATCGATAGATATCGTCACTGATACAATAGAAGGTACTTTGACCTTTACCAAATTCTTCACTTGTAATTCACTTGTCCTTCAGTGCTATACTGAATCTGTTCTCTTCATTTTTCAGCCGCAAAGAAACCCTCAGTTGCTGCCATTGATGGCCTTGCCTTGGGTGGGGGCTTAGAGGTTGCAATGGTATGAACTACTAACTCTTTAGGAAAAGAAACTTTTTGTCTGTGTTGTCTACAAAATATAACCAGTGCTTTCTCGTATAGGCGTGCCACACTCGGTTATCTACTCGAACTGCTCAACTAGGTTTGCCTGAACTTCAGCTTGGTATAATTCCTGGATTTGGAGGTAATAAATTGAACTCATTCCTCTCAATTTTCATCGAGTTTACATATATTCTGTGTATGAATTTATATTTAGTACATTGAGAAGAAATGAAGAAGAAACCGAAATGAAATTGTTACTCAAGCATCATTTATTTTATTTTACCAATGGTATGTCTGTAATGATAAGGAAAAGTAAGTTTCTGGTGCGTGCATCATAAATAATTGCGGACTAAAGTAAATATGAAAAATTATGGTGAACTTTTTGGTCTGCATGTGATAGAATAATGGATACCAGCCTGGCTCAAGGTTCTGAAATCAAGCCAAGAAAGAAAACCTGGCCATCTAATCTACTCATGTAGGCCTAAACGCAAGGCCTAACAATAGCTAGTCGGAAGGTGTGTATCAGAGTATATAAGAGAAGGGGGGGGGGGGGCTGGGGGAGTCAATTATAGAGAGAGAATGTGTATTTGGTTATTTATAAGGGAATGCTGTCCACTAGCAGGTTCACATTGTGATATACTTCACACTAGGATGGGGACATTGTGAATACTGATTTCAGTTGCCGTTTTTGGAGCCAGGATATCATCACCTCTTGGCTTGAGCTTACTTCATTTCTATATTTCCATCAATATAATCTCCTTCTGAATTTGTTCTTATCTATTGGTGCTCTCATTGTGGGTTGAGTGAGATTTAAGCTTAGTGCATGCAGTCCTAAATATGAGTTGGTATTTAGTCAATCTCAGGGTTGCTCAAATTGGTTTTTGGAAAAGACGGCACTTGTTATTATGGCGCAGAAATCATAGGAAAAAGTTGTGTTTCAAGAGTGGGCTGCCTATAGCCCAATGCACCAATGCCCTGATCAGCACCTTGAACTACTTACATGGGAGGGAGAGGAAGTTGATACGCCTCCAGGGGCTCTGTTAGTAGAAGAGGTGAGTATAGACCATGGGGAGTGAGATATGGTTTGTTGTATGGTGGGTGCTGGAAGGGTAGATTCTCGAGACATAGCGAACTCCAAAACTATAAGAATCGAAGGCCAGCTTGAAAGCTCTCCAATATTACTGCTTATTGACTGTGGGACTAGCCATGGCTTAATTACTAAGGAGTTGGTCAAACCATGGTTTTTTTCCATCAGCCTAGGGGATGTCAGTAAGTGTTTTTCCCAAGAAAAATCTAACGGGTTGGTATCATCATGGATAAAAATAAATTTCTGGTAAATGCCTACATCCTAGAATTAGGATATATCAGTCCAGTTCAGGGTAAGGGGCCAAAGACTCTAGGGGAAACAACATCATGTTGGAATGAGAAATCTAATAGTTTCCAGCAGAATGGGCAGATTTTGACACTGAAGGGATACCAATTGGGTGAGAAAAAAGGTCGCTGCAGCATTATAACAGGATTTGCAAGCAGAAGAAGGAGAATGGAGGTATCCTCAGCTTGGAGCTAGTGAAATACTGAAGACTTTAAAGGATAAACAAGAGGAGTTGGAGCTGTTATTACTAGGTCATCAACAAGTTATTCACAAGCCACAGGGCCTTCCACTCGAAAGGGATGAATTGTCCATGTAAGCAGGCTTCCTTCCAGTCAAACATCCTTTTACTGCCAAGAACATTGCTGAACACTTGTGAAGCAAGTATGCATTTTCATGGCTTCTAAAGGGCCATAGTGAGTGATAGGGATCCCATTTTCTTGAGCAATTTCTGAAAGATGTTCCGCCTCCTTGTTGCGGTACTAAAATGAGAACCTCCTATCATGCTTAAACGGATGCCAAACAACGGCTGCTTGGAGACTTATCTTAGGTATTTCACTTGTAAGCAACCAAAATATTGGATTTTGTGGTTGTCTTGGGCTGAGTTTTGGTATAATACTACCTTTCACTTTTCCTCCATTTGAAATAGTTTATGGATGTCCCTCTTCCATGATAACACGCCATCTCATTGGGGAAACTAGTTGATCTTAATAGAGGCATGGATACAAGTAAGGGTTGAGGGACTGAAGTCGAGCTAAGAAAGCGTTACACGTATACTCATGTAGGCCTAAAGGCCAACAGTAGTTAGGAGTTAGGACAAAAGACATGTGACAGATTTGATGAGTGGGAGGGGGGGGGGGGGGGAGTATGTGTATTTGTTTGGTTAGGGAGTGCTTTCAACTAGGAGTGGCACGTTTTGAATGCTGATTCCAATTGTAGTTTTAGGGAGCCAGGGTATCATCACCTCTTGGCTTGGGCCCTTCTGCCTATCATTGCTATGCTGTCATTACTCATTACTATACTTCCACCAATATAGTGTCCCTTTGAAGTTGTTCTGATCAGCATGTCCTGATTACATTTGATGAATTCATGACTTATTTTCTATACATCTCTAAATGTATGACTTCTTTATTATTTCCTGTCTGGTAAACATATCAGTAACCACTGATATTAGACGTTAAGTGTCGTGTGTTACAGAGGAGATCTGTTTGAAGCTTAAATCTTATAAACATGCTTTTAATGAGTTAATTAATTAAGTTAACGTAAGTGAAAATTCATACCAGACTCTTGATTTGATACCTTACTTTAATTATTATGTTAGGTAGGCCTAGAATTATTTGGAAAAAAACAGAGAGAAGTCAGACCATGAGCGACAGCGAGTTTCTTGTTAGTTATGATTAATTACTCATATGTTTTTCCTTTAGTATTGTTAACGTCGAGCTGTAAATTGTTTTAGGAACACAGCGACTTCCTCGTCTTGTTGGTCTGACAAAGGCGCTTGAGATGATGTTGGTATGCTACGTTCTATACTTCTTTTTAATAACTTTGATATTCTGCTCAATATGAAGAACTGAACTGAAAAGCTGATGTACCCAAATTCAAGGTTGGTGATCGACTGACAGCATATTGACTGTTCTATGTTTAAATATCATTAGACAGGAAATTTGCAATTTTTTGGTTCAGTTCTCCACTTTGAGTGGAATGACACTTTACTTTTTATGGAAATTATTGAAGAGTTGTCAATTCAGTGTGCCTGGCTAATGATTTTTCAATTAATTTCTCTACCACTGGCTGATTTTACTTTTTCTTAACAAATGAAGACTTCAAAGCCAGTTAAAGGGGAGGAAGCTTTTAGTTTGGGGCTTGTGGATGGTTTGGTGTCACCTGCTGAGTTGGTCAACACTGCGCGGCAGTGGGCCCTGGATATTGTGGATCGTCGACGACCATGGGTGGCTAGTCTTTACAAGACAGACAAAATAGAACCACTTGGCGAAGCAAGAGAGATATTGAAATTTGCTCGAGCTCAGGCTTGGAAACAGGCTCCTAATCTCAAGCATCCTTTGGTTTGCATTGATGTTATTGAAGCAGGAATAGTTTCTGGTCCCCGTGAAGGACTCTGGAAGGTTGTCGTCTGTCTCCAGTATACTTTTTTTCCCTTCATATTGCTGTTGCAGAAATGTGCATGACTTTGTGTTTGGTCCTTGAAGGAAGCTGAAGCATTTGAAGAATTGGTGCGGTCTGATACTTGCAAAAGCTTAGTTCACATTTTTTTTGCTCAAAGAGGAACATCTAAGGTTTGTTGAAGTTTCATGTCTTAATCTTACCTCTATTTCTTTCCCTTTGAGTGAGGAGATGTTTTTGCATGGCTACAATAGTTATTATTAAAAGAAAAAAAAGGAAGTGTTTGTAATCTAGCTTAAAAACATGCATAATTTCTCCTTAGAAGTGAGCCTAATTTGTAAATGTTATATTGAATTTAATGAAAGTTCTGCAAGGACTACACTTCCACTCTCTTCTCTAAGGTAGTATAGCAACAAATAAATTTGTGAACGTGCATTAGGCTGATGCTGAGTAATGAATTTTAGTATAAATTCTATAACTATGAGTTTTCCCATTCCTCTTGGCATGCGCAGGTACCTGGGGTTACTGATCGTGGTCTAGTTCCAAGACACGTGAAGAAGGTTGCCATCCTTGGTGGAGGTCTAATGGGTTCTGGAATAGCAACTGCTTTAATTCTTAGTAACTATCCTGTCATATTGAAAGAAGTAAATGAAAAGTTTTTGGATGCTGGTATCAGTAGGATTAAAGGTGAAAACAAATTCTTTAAGCTAGCTTGCACTAGTCACTATAACACTTCATCTTTAGTTAAGAAATAAGTGATGCTATTTTCATGTAGTGTTTTTCCTCTTTGTGCAGCGAATTTAAATAGCCGTGTTAAGAAAGGTAAAATGACCCAGGAAAAATTTGAGAAGGCCTTCTCTCTTGTCAAAGGTTCCCTTGACTATGAAAGCTTCAGAGATGTGGACATGGTGATAGAGGTGCTAAAATGAACTCTAAATTAAATTTGCTCATTGACGGTCATTAGTGCCATGGTTGCACGTCCAACACTTTGGCAATTATGAACTGTTAGTTTTTTATTTTATGTTTGGACAGGCTGTTATTGAGAACGTTTCCTTAAAGCAACAGATCTTTGCTGATCTTGAAAAGTATTGTCCACCTCATTGTATACTGGCAAGTAATACTTCCACTATTGACTTGGACCTGATTGGAGAGAAGACCAAATCTCAAGATAGAATTATTGGAGCTCATTTCTTCAGGTGGTATATTGTATTTGGAAACTGTTTTCCCCTTGTAGTATCTTTCTAACTAAAAAAGCTTGACTTGTGCTTCTGCAGTCCTGCACATGTTATGCCACTTCTGGAAATTGTGCGGACCAAGCAGACTTCCCCCCAAATAATAGTTGACTTGCTAGATATATCAAAGAAGATAAAGAAAACTCCGGTAGTGGTTGGAAACTGTACAGGATTTGCTGTTAATAGGATGTTCTTCCCATACACGCAAGCAGGTCTCTTGCTTGTTGAACGTGGAGCAGATGTTTATCAAATTGATAAAGCAATAACGAAATTTGGGATGCCCATGGGGCCTTTTAGGTATTAATGGCATGCTTGGATAATGTTTTGATATGCTCAACTACTACTTGAAGGGTCTAATTTGTCACGTTTGCTGATGCAGATTGGCTGACCTTGTCGGTTTTGGTGTGGCGATTGCAACTGGCACACAATTTGTTCAGAATTTCCCTGAGCGAACTTATAAATCAATGCTTATTCCACTTTTGCAAGAGGATAAGAGAGCTGGTAAAGATAAAATCTGCATTAGTTTGAAATCTGATGAGAAAACTGGAATATAACTTCTTAAAAATAAATGCCCTGGTGTGTTTATATGAAATAGTTGTCTGACAATCTTCGATCCATTTGTTTCTAACAGGTGAAACAACTCGCAAAGGGTTTTATTTGTATGATGATAGACGCAAACCTAATCCTGATCCTGAATTGAAGAATTTTATTGAGAAGGCTAGGAGCATTTCGGGTGTCTCTATTGATCCTACGGTCGTTTTTCTATCCTTCCTAATTTATACCCTAATTATTGGTTAGGGAGGAAACAGAATTTAAGTTAATTTTTGTTAAGTTCCACTGAATCTGACGCTGTGGATCTGAACCTGGACAGCTTGTCAAGTTACAAGAAAAGGACATTATAGAGATGATCTTCTTTCCTGTGGTGAATGAGGCTTGTCGGGTCCTTGATGAAGGTATCGCGGTCAAAGCAGCAGATCTTGATGTATCTGCTATCATGGGCATGGGTTTTCCACCTTACAGGTTTGTCTTGGTAAATTATTTGGCATATTTCTCAAAACTTTGCACTTGTTCTAAATTTCGGGATTGACTTCATCAGGGGAGGTCTCATTTTCTGGGCTGATTCTCTTGGATCCAAATACATATATTCAAGATTGGAGAAGTGGTCAGAGTTGTATGGAGAATTTTTCAAGCCTTGTGCTTACTTGGCTGCAAGGGCTGCCAAAGGGATTCCTCTGGTGAGTAACCTAAGCTTGTTTAACTCTTAGCAGTTAGAATTCATTGTACTATTATAGTAAACATTATTGTACTATACTATTACTAGAAAACCGTCACTTGCAATTGGTATTATTGCCCTTTAATGAAATTTGTGTTGTTTTATTGCAGAGTGCCTCGGTGGAGCAAGGAAAGTCACGGCTGTAGGATCTCTAAATAACTCAATACATGTTTTTTACATGATTAAATTAAATTTTCCTTTCCAATGATAGAAATATAGTTGAGACTTGCGAAAGATCTAAATAATGTATGATGATAAAATATTTGAGCACAGCAGAATTATTTGGTCAAAATAAAAGTACTTTTTGGGTTTCTTCCGTTACAGCCCTCGACTGTCTCTGTTGTTTACTAGTATCAACGATGGAAATGCATGGTTATGGTGGTGGTCATGGAATGGAATTTAATTTCTTCTTTCTATGTACCTTGTAAGTTTAGAGCATGTTTGTGTTTGGACTTTGGATTGCCCTCAACTGAATGTAAATGAAATAAATTTTCTCTTTCACAACCGGCGCATGGGAAATTGAGATCCGTGTTCTAAGAAAAGAAACCAAACACGCCCCTCACTACTCCGGTGCTATATGTTAGAAATATATGACTCATTTGGTGGTTAGGATATGACAGAATAGCATAAGACATAAGAATAAGTTATCATATATGGGCCAACAAACGATGGATTAAAACAAGACCACCAAACAGACCCATGGTATAAAACAACTTATGTCTCTTCACTCAGTAACTCGAGTTTCAATGAGTAATTGGTTCTTAACATAATATCACAACTTTAGGACTAATTAGTATAGAGTATTATTTATGTATCTTTACTCAACAACTTAAACTTTTGTGATTGTTGGTTCATTGATTCATTCATCCAAATGAGTCAATAATTATGCCGTTCCATCATTATTTAGCAACAATCGTTGTTACTATGTCCTCACATTATGTGATTCTCCTTCGTTTCTCTCTTTAAGGTACACTGTGGGTCAGCCTCCGTATGTATGTATATATGTCTATCTCTATATAATACATTTACATATGGGCATGTTTTTCTTTTAATATAAGTAAGTTACAACTTAGTAAAAACTCTCGTATGACCAAAGTTTTACTCCTTGAAAGTCTCGTAATCACTAATAAGTTATAAATTTGGTTTTTGTAGTTACTATGCTTTGAATTGTGAATCTACCGTGCACAACACAGTTATTGTGTAAGTGTAATTAACCAATTTCTACATCTGGATGAAAAGAACAGTTAAATTTACTGAAAAAATTAATATTGGTCATAAAGAAAGTAAAGGAAAGAGGCAAAGGATATCTTGATTTGAGAGCTGGAATGTGCTCCAGTTGAAATCTACCTCGCGACCTGTGATGGTGATTTGCAGGTTAACTTGCCAAGGCCAACAAACATGTGTAAATGAAATGCATGTTTCTTTTGTTGCATTTAAGGGTAAAGTTTTAATACCATTGTCCCCCCTATGGTACAACTTCTTGCGCTTTCAGCGTGGCCACACTTAATTTACAGACACAGTCAATTAAATAACTCATGTGCTCATTCATCTTTTTACCCCTATGAAGGTTTTTTACAGCATACATCTTTTTACCCCTAATGAAGGTTTTTTACAGCATATTTGAATGTATAGTGAAAAATCACATTACAAAATTATGGCAAACAACTACAAAAACTTCACTTACGGAAGTTGTTTTCATGTGATTTTGGTTTACCATGATTTTTCATTGTATCATAATAAAATTATATATATCAAATTATTAACTAATCAATTAATTCAAAATTGAATTCAATCTAAAAAAATGTATATACTAGTATTAGTGTAAAATAGAGTGAATATTAAACCGTTTGGTATTTACCAACCTGGTTTAGATTTGCAAGAAAAAAATCAATAGGTGGTTCAAGTCAAGCGATATATATTTAATTTACATTCTTAATTAAATCTTTTGAATGAGAAAAATAACATGCCGAGAGAGTTCATTCCACCAAAATGTGAATATTTTTTACTTTGAAAAAAATTATTTCTTATGAACGATATATATGTGGTTAAACCAACTGTTAAAAGTAATTTAACTTATTCAATTAGATTTTGAATTTCATGAAACAAATCTCCGTAAACATATTTAACTATATAACATCATTTAAGTAAATATTTGAAATATTATCTCTTTAATAATATATTTAATGTTCTTCTACCAGTCTATCAGTATATGATTTTTCTTTAATCAGAAAAATCACATGTAATACTACTTCTCCCTTTGTGCAATTTCATGATTTTTTCAAAATATTTTCACATCCGGTATTTATGAGACTAATCATTTCGACATTAGACAATCATAATAAAAGTGTAGATATTTGCCAATAAATCTTCATATACAAAGAAATAAATCTATGTACCAAAAAAATACAAAGAAATAAATCTTTCTCCTTTGTGCAATTTATAAAATTAGCTAATACGCAGCAATAATTGTTTTGGACGTGTACTAAGCATTGCCGCAAAACATTTTGTGGTTCCAACTTGCAATTATTTGATCTGAAGCATGATGTTCCCTTTTCCCTTAATCTGTTGTTTTAATTTTCACTTGTTTATTGTTCTCAACAAGTGTCAAAATCACTAAAGAACAACAGTATACATCTCCCTTTGGAATAACATATTTAGTATTGGCCTTCAAAGTACCTTAAATAATTATTTGCATCATAAGGAAAGAAAACTTGCTTCTTTCTTTCTCTTATTGTAGACAAGTTTTGTGCAACCTGTCCTGTCAAACCAACTTGTCGAGCTATATTACTAACAACCTGGACCTGTTAAAGACCAAACGTGAGTGTGAAAAACTATTAATGATTTTTTGTCCTTAATGATGATTATTACTATCTTAAACTTTTATGTTCCTAATCTATGTTATAGTAAAAGTAATGTCAAATAAAAAATAAGTGCATACATCTAATAGAATTACGATCATGTGACACAGTGAGTGACCTTGTTTTCAAACCATGTGGAATTGGAAGCTAAGAGAGAAATCCATGGATGGGGATGGGGACCATGGCATAAGGGAGGGTAAGCTTGCAATCAAATGTGATGTGGATTTGGGAAGACAGCATTGGAATCAAATAAAGTGAAGGGAAGAGAGTTCAAACTATTCCAACTTGTGTTGATTTGGTGGAACAGAGAAAATGAAGATGACCCCTCTAACAAAGTCTAACAACGTTTAATTTCCACTTGGCTCCACAGGTGTGTTTGGTTTCATGTTTTGAGAGGTCAAACGTGGATCCAGCAATCCAAAATCAACTATTTTTTGCTTTTATAAACGTGGATCTGGCCCAAACGTGGATCCTGAGTGAGTTTTCCAAACATGTACCCTCACAACAGACAAACAATTGCGTGATCTCCTCAACACTCGGTTTTATTTTGTTTAGCAACGTTGGTAGATGAACCACACTTTATGTCTGAACACTCATTTTTACAGTAATTTTAAACGGTCACAAAGTGAAAAGTATAAAAAAAAATACAGCACTTTATGGCATTGGGCGCTCTAGTAACTTGTTAAGAAAACAACTTATCCTAACTTGATAAATATTTTTCAAAATATAAATAATTTGGTAATTTTTAAAAGAAATTATATTGTGATGGCTAATTTGCAAGTATACAAATTTGCATAAAGTAATATAAAAGATATCGTTTTCCACAGAGATTGTGTTTAATTATCAATTTTGCTAATTCTCGAATTTGGTGAGCAAAAATAAAATAACGACCGGGGTGAAACGGTTGATTGTTCGCATAAATGAGAACGGAAACAAGTAATAATTGTTGTAAAAACTTTCTTTGGAAGATAGCACCTGGGTTGGGTTAGCTTCACCAATTATCACTTATACCTTAATCAAACTTGTTTGTATGAAATTAAAACTACTCTCTATGGTGACCTAGCCTAATTTCTTTACTTACTAATTCCTTATACAAGAAAGACGTTTAATCCAATTATTAAGTCTGTGTTACGAGCACCTAAGCCCTCAGATTAAAGATTAAATTTCAAATTACCAGCCATCACCATTAACTCCTACCCTTATTCCTAAGGTCGTAGAGAAAAGTTAATAAATCTCGTTCCCTTGAATCCCTAATTTCTAATCTCTCTCAAGTCTCATAGAAAATAGTTACAAGTTCGCTTGCAATCAAACATAATATACCCGAAACAGAATTCATAAATTATAATAGAAACTGTCATACAAACGAAGTAAAAATCATAGCATAATGTCAAAGAGGTTTGGCATCTCAAGTGCTAAAATGATGTTTAGTAACACATGATCATAGAAGACATAGCCAAACAAGAGAGGAAGTACATAAACGAGATGGAAACGTTGAAGAATCAGCACCTCACAGTCTTAGAATGATTTCTCCAATGTCTCCTAATGTTTCCCATAGCAAAAGATAGGTTTTGGGATGAAAAAAAATGCTTTAAAGGTTTAATTTTGTTGTTGCTGCATCCCTTTCGCATGTGCGGTGCCTTGCGGTAAACAGGGTGTTACCGCATCTGCAGTGACTCATTTTACCAAATATGCGCTAGCCATCTGATAGCTCCAACTTCTTTTCTTTAAATGGCTCGTACGTACTCGTCTACCGTCGGATCAAGCTAAAATTTTGATATGTTGTTCTGGACTCATTGATATTCAATTTGACCGGTTGGATTGTCAAAAAAACATATGAGCTAGGAGAAAAGACCGACGCAAGTTGCAACTAAATTATTGAAATAAAACCTGTAAAACAAAACTCAAGAAAAAAACCTATAAAAATATCTGATAAATGCATAAACACCCTAAACTCAACTAAAAATATCAAAATGCATGCAATAAGCCTAAAGTGTCATAAAATGACCAAAATATTCTAATTAACTCATTAAACTAAATGTAAAATAAATAAGAAAACAGCTCAGAAATCCGAGTCATCACATTGCATGGGTAAAAAAAAATCCTACACTCTATTCACTACTTTTCTTTCTTCTTTCCAACCAAGTTTTATTACACTTTCAATGCTACATGTGGTATACATAGGCAGCTTTCATGCCTTAACACAAATTTTGGACATTGCACGTTCAAGTAGAATAATTGTCCTTCATTAAGGAACCTATTGATGTGTAGACACATTCTGCTACAATGTGAGGAGAAACGGGTCGACCTGGATATCTCTATTTGGAAAGAAACTAATAATTCATCAGAAACTCTTCAGTTTGATAAGCTAAATTTTATTTAGATTAACCCTAACTATTGGTTACAAAAATCAATAGTCAATAATTATGCAGAGGGAAATGTATACAACCTCTTCTACAGAGGAACAAAATCTCTTTCCATGCTCGTCAAACCAATTCCTTTTTTATGTCAAGTGATCGAGTGGATTGATTAATTAATGATAAGTCAAACTTTACTTACAATCATCAAAAGGGAACTAAAATTCCAACACTGCAATTCAGCAAAGCAACATAAGATAGATTTGTAAAACACAAGCACATTTGCTCTAGCAAGTCATCGTATCAACCAATCCATAATTGAAATGTTGAAGATCAAAACTAAAATAAACAAAGCAAAACCTAATAAGAAAAAGACCATAAGCACTAAAAGTCTTCCTTTGATCCAAACCACATACTTCTGAGAAAAAAAATATTTTTTCTTCCTTTTTAACTCATCAATTAAAACTGAAAATTGAAAAACAAGCTGAATAGAAAGTGTCCGGCAAAACTAACAGTTAAACAAGATTAAATTGTAAAATAATATAAAAAAATACTTGTAAGATTGTCGGCTTAAATACATTTTCATCCCCTATTATCAGGACATTTAAGCAATGTTAGTATCATCTAATTTTACTTTTACCTAGATCCAGTTTGCTTACCCGTAAAACAAACTCAATTGGTTTCTCCCTCTAATTTACCACTCAAATAATCATAACAGTGCATTAATGTCCAAAGTGTAATGTGCTACTACTATAGTTGAAAGATTATTTACGAGGGGTGAATAATAGGTTTCGGTTTGAGGTGGCAAATTGCAATGCATAGAACCTGAGAAGGAATCTGGGCAGAGGGAAGGTTTTGTTCTTCGAATTCCTCACGACAAAGGGTCTCAAAAACTAAGAAAATAGCACTGCAAATTCTGAAGCAGAAGACTGTCTTTTTATAGATTCCCCTGTTTGAGCTCACACTCACCAACTCACTCACTCATATCTTTTCCTATTTATTTTTATGTTCTTCCATATGTTATGTGGTGTAAGCGTGTTTCGAGTGTCAACGAACTATTATTACTGAAAGATAAATGGACAGGTAGGTCTGATATAAAGTTAATCTATAGGTATAGGAGTATTAAATATTGATTGATTGATAGTTGATAGCGCAGCGTAGGGGCTTCGGTTGTCTCTTTCACTGTTTTTAATACATTACCAAGTCAGGGATCCACGTGCTCCTTGGAACTCCCCCTCTCACTTCCACTACCCTACACAACACAACTCCACTCTCTTCTTCTTCCTTTTCTCATTTCCTTCTCTAACCCCATCCATCCACCTCTCTTTTCGGAGTGTTGCCTCAAACCCACATACTAGCACCACAATCTATTACAAAAAGTACAACACAATCTAGCTACTACTCTGCCACCAAATTCAACCACCCATTTGCAAAACCAGCAAACAAAGAGGCTTTGGATTGGATTTCGCAATGATTAACATGGAAGGGATCAAAGGTGGTGCTGGTGGTGGTGGGAGAGTTGAGGATCATGACATGGGTGGTGATGGAATGCAATGCATTGACCATCCTTTCAGAAACAACAACCCAGGTGGGATCTGTGCTTTTTGCCTTCAAGAGAAGCTTGGCAAGCTTGTTTCTTCCTCTCTCCCTCTTCCTCTCCCTGGTCCTTCCTCTTCTTCTTCTTCACCTTCTTTCAGATCCGATGTAGCACCCTCCTCTGTTTCCATCACCGCCTCAGCAATCTCTGCATCAGCAGCACCTGCTTCATCTTCCTCTTCTTCTTCTCTTGCCCTCACTAATGTGAGTGATGGCCGTCGTCATCCTCATCACCATGAATATTACTCGCGGAGGACCCGCCTCCCTTTTCTTTTAGCCAAGAAGAAGAAGAATGGTTCCTCTGTTTCTGGTGCAACCTCTGTTTCTGATAAAATCATTCTCAAGCGCAGCAAATCCACAGCCACACCCAGAAGACGCCACTCCTTGGTTGATGCAGATGATGACACGGTTGATTTCAGTCCCAGAAAAAGAAACGGTTTTTGGTCCTTTCTCTACCTTTCTTCAAAGCCCTCTGCTTCAAGCAACAAGAAGCTGAATTCCAAGAGCTTCAGGGACAGTAACCATGGCAGCAACTCAAATCCAAGGATCTCAACAATTAACACCTCAGCAGCAACTGGTTTGGCTCATTCAACCACTGCAAAACTCAAAGAAAAGTGCTGTTCTGGTTCTTCTCTGGGAAGAAAGAATGACATTGTTTTGGAAGAAGATAACAACAGTTCTGCTTCTGCCTCTGCCTCTGCCTCTGTTTCTTCTTTTGAGCGCAAGGTTTCGAGATCTAGATCTGTTGGGTGTGGTAGCAGGAGCTTCTCCGGTGATTTCTTCGAGAGGATCTCAACTGGGTTTGGAGATTGCACTCTCAGGAGGGTGGAGTCTCAGCGTGAAGGTAAGCCCAAAACAGGGGAGCACAACCACCACCACAACCACCGCTGCATGAAGGAGAGAGTTCGCTGTGGTGGGCTATTTAGCGGGTTCATGATGACTTCATCTTCATCATCTTCATCTTCTTCATCTTACTGGGTTTCTTCCTCTGCTGATGATGCTGTGAAGGGTGGGAAATCAACGGCTGTGGCACTCTCTCATGGCGGCAGGGGAAGGAGTTGGGGCTGGGCATTTGCTAGTCCTATGAGAGCTTTCAGCAGCAAAACCTCTTCTAAGGACAATAGAAGGGATATTATCAGAGATGCAAATGATAAAAATGCCACTCCAAATTTATCTGCTATACCATCTTTGCTTGCTGCCAGAGGCTAGAAGAAAAGGAAAATGATTAATCATTTGAGGTTTAAGCTAGTTTATACACTACATTAGTAATATGCTGTTAATTTAATTACTTTGTTTATCTGGTGGGTGGGTCTTAATTTTTCCTTGATTAGTAATCTATAATACTTTCTAGTTCCTCTGCAAGTTCTTTCATTTTCCATATATACTTTCTTAATTTTGTGGATACTACTTGCTTGTTGTTAATATTCACTGGGTAGGTTATGAAGTTCTGAACCTCTGAATCTTCAGCCATGGAGTACTTTCTAGTGATCCTAATTATGGCAGGGTATGGTGAAATCTTTGGAAAGAGGGAAATTGGAGAAGAAAATGAATCTGATTGCATTCTCTGTCATCACGTGGCATGTTTAATTGTGACATTGGTTGTAATATTCTATTCTGCTTCCTCCATGTACTTAATTAAACACTATGATGTTATGCCAAAGACATGTAATTTTTATTTCTGAAAATCACTGTACACATGCATACACATGGTGGGGTGGTGAAGACTGAAGAGAAGACACAGAAGGGAATATCTAGAATCACTCATATATATATATATATATATATATATATATATATATATATATATATATATATATATATATATGATGTGTATGCCATTGAGCTCGTGTGCATATTAATAAGATGGTAATGATATTTTTTTTGATTTTTTTACTCTTGTTCTTGTTATCAAACCCTTGGTTGTTGTTGTTTATAGTTTGTGAACAATCTGTGAGTGATTATTAGCAAAAGGTTCCTTAACTAGTCAAGTACTGGAACATGGTTGGAGCAGAGGTGGTCCCGGGGATTGACATTGAATAGTAGATAACTTAACCATAGATCTAGACATGTTGCAGTCACATAGATTAGAGCATAGCATTAGCATTTATTAGTTGGCAGATCCAGTACTTGTTAATTCAATTTCTTGAGTGTTCCGTTCCATCTACACAGCTGTTTTGAAGGCCACTGGTTTATCAATTCATCATGTGCTTACAGGATCTGAACTAATGGGATTGGGGTTGTGCCAACACAACACAATAAATGATTTCATTTTTTCTCAGAATAACATTCAGTTGCATAAGGTTTTTTACAGAATCAACTTTAGCTTTACAATTAACCTGAGAATGATTTCTTACATGTTTGATAGTAGCCTTACGATACACAATTGAACCATCAGGAATCCATCATATATCGTTTTCCCAATATTTCCCTTTCTCCCTCAACTGCCCCTCACCTTCCCCTACTTTCACCCACGCCAACCCTGATTAGGCCCTGAACATCCATCTTTGCGACCTCATCAACCCCAAGGTTAACAACGTTGTTTGCTCATTCTCTTGGATAACTTGAGTGTGAGGCTAGTAGTGTCCAAAAGCTCTTTGAAAGAGTTAGAAGAATCCGTGGAGTTGGTTTGGTCTTGGGTTGATTGATATTTCATCTTCTTGTTCAACGGCTCATTGCATCACTACAATCTCGTGCATTTTGCAAATACTTGTTCTGCTGCGGTGGTGGTGGCAGCAGCAACTTAACTTCTGGAGTGTCATCTTCATCGTCGTCTTCGTTGTTCCCTCCCTTCGTTGTTCCCTCCCTTCGCCTTACCATCCCATGTCATTGATCCCTTATCTTCCTCCCACTATATTGTCATGGAAGCTTCTCCTTTGAGGCTGTGCTCAATTCCGTTGCAGTGTCATCGGTGAGTTATTGTCTTGCCTGGCTGCCAGGGCAAAATCTTCCGACAATCGGAAGATTTTGCTTGCGCCATTGCCTGCCGTTGTCACTTTGTCTGTAGTTGGAAAAGAGGGATGAAATGGGATTGATGGTAGTTTAGTACTTTGAGAACTATTAACTTAGTGGTGCACCATGGACCATTATTTTTGGTATGTGCTAGACGCAAGTGGTGCACCATGGACCATTATTTTTGGTATGTGTTAGACGCATGAGATGACCGTTGTATATACGAGGACCGCAAATGGGTATAAGAATTAATTTGTTGTCACCAGATTTCGACTGAATCTTCCCAAGTTCTACTAATTTTGTGAAACAACACTCTTAGACACTCTTTTTAAATTGGGAGTGAAATCCGTATAACTTAATAGAATATTTAAAAAATTGTTAGTAACATTTGGTATCGCATGAGCCTCCGGGCTTTGTACTCTACTTTTATTTGGTTAAACAAATGGGCACCCTAACTAAGGTTACTGAGCTACCATAGTAAAAAAATGCATAATAATTTGAGGGCACATGGCCCACTACTCTTTTGTATTTGCATGAAATTTAGGATGAGCAATAGAACGTGGCTTTTTCAGAATCTTCAGGTTGTAGATCCAAGTGACAATGGACAATGGTTCTCTCCCTTATGGGGAGACATTTGTACAAAGCAAAAAGATAACTAGTTTGAAAGATCTGAAAAGTCAATCATATTTGGATGTATTCCTCAATCATGATTGTTTGGAACCATGTTCCCATGGCCATGTACACGCTCCACAACCCAAAAGCTACCAATTATAGGTTATGGTTGATGGTGATACAGTACAGTCCAGTAAATCAATAGTAGGATAACTTGTAAAAATTGGACTAAAATTGTATCCTTCTTTTTAAATGGACTAAAACCATAAGTCTTAGAGTAAGTTAGAAGACTAAGATGAAAATTGTATAAAAAATTTAGTAACCAAAAAGCGACTTTTTAACATTTTATAATTATTTTATTTTTAACATTAAATTTTCTATATGTATGATATAGTATATTAGTGTAGATAGATTGGAGCAATAATAAAAAAACTAGCATTATAATAAGAAAAAACAATCACAGGGGTGGACACAGCTTAAACACACTTGAAAAAAGAGAAATTTAGACATGAAGAGTAGACAATACAACACATAAAACTAAAAGAACATGTTTTGTTATGGTGGTAAAGGCTCTAGTCTAGTGGGATGATCTAAGTTTGCGGTTGAGGAGCATCTGTCGGAGCTCCACCGGGTCAATTTGAGGGGTAGAGTTGATGGGCCTGTAGTAACCCGTTACTGGGTCTGGAGCCCAAGGTGAACGGGCCTGATCTGGCACTGCAGGCTTCTTGTCTTCTACGCTGCTTCTCATAACTGCTGCATCAGACGCGGCTGCATAACCACGCCTATCATAACAAAAACACAAACGTCTTGTGTAACATCAAACTGCGTCAATGCGATAACAATAATACACTATCTAAATGATCGAAAAGATAAATTAATTTAGGTGGATATTTAAGATACTGATTTAGTACAAATTTTTCAAAGGTTCGATTAGACAACCCATATAGACAAAGTGAAATGTAAAAAAGGCTTAAATACTTTTTTTTTTTCTTACAAAATATATTATTTGTTTGAGAATTTGTTTTCTTGTTTTAATCCTGTTCTTTTTCATCCAATTCAAATATGAAAACACTCTCGCACGCATTTCAATCTACTCTACAAGCAGTGAAATTAGTTTCGGTGATCTCAAATTTTTCCAATATATAATAAACAAATTTAAATGAATGAAAAAATAACTATTATATATAATATTATAAGACTAAAAATAAGAAAAAAAATTATTAGGGAAAAAACAAAAATTAAAGTTAAAGTTAAGATGATAAGAATATCGAAACAGAGTATGTTACAAAAATAGAATAAGAAATGGAACTGACCGATGAAGGGGGAGAAACTCAGCAACAAGGACCCTAACACGGTTGGCTAGTGAGACAGAGACTGAGAGAGAGCGAGCCATCTTAAACTGTAACTGCTGCGAAAGCTATTCTATTCTCTGATGCTTGTGGAGTTGGAGAACGCTTCCGCAGCAGCCACTACTAGCACTGTGTGTGTGTGTCTTTGCTCTCTGCCTCTCTCTCTCTGTGTAAGGGTTTGTATGCCTTTTATATATTTGCACAAAAGAAGAGAGAATCTTTCTTGTGGTAACAATGCACCTTTCTCATCAGTTTCTAATTTCAATGTAGTTGTGATAAGATGGAATCATTAAATTAAATTAAATCCGGCCAACCTTCACAGCATTCTTATCTTATCTTTTAAGGTTTCAGATTATGATAACATGGATGGATAACTTAAAATATACATTGACACTAGTGGAGTAATTAAAAGGCGTGTCTGGAGATCCAACGATCCACCATTATCATTGTACCTTGTTTGGCTATGTGCGAAACATGTTTTAAGTTCAGTGCTTAATCTCAAAGGGGTGGTGAATCAAAGGTGCATATTCATCCAATCAATCTATCTAACTTAAATCCCTATTATTGACTATGCAAATTAGGTTCTTATGTTTTAAAACTAGCGATTGAACTCTCTAATGTCTCTTGTGTTAGATTAAGAAAAACAGAAGAACTGTTTATACACACAAATGAGAGAGAGAGAGAGAGAATTGCATTCCCCAATAATATGATAGTAAAACAAATTATACAAATACAAAAAGAAATGAAAAAGTATGTTCTTCCGTAGGCAGGGGTGCTGCTTATTTTGCTGCCGAACGTACGTACATAAATCTCATTCAATGACTAATACAAAGATATCTACTATATATAATCCAAAATGAGCTAATTGAGTCAATTTTTCTTACATGTATGTTTATTTCCATTGACTTTCTTCTATTAATTTATCTTTTCCACCTCACTTGCAATCTATGCCGCAAATGCTTTGGTCCCAGTGCCTTTTGAGTCACCTAATAATCTTTGCCGGAAATCAGCGACCATTTTAGGAAGTCCCTCACGGAGGGACACAGATGGCTTCCACCCAAGAAGCTCTTTGGCTTTGGAGATGTCAGGCTTCCTCATATGCGGGTCATCCTCTGTGTTGGGTCTAAACTCTATCTTTGCATTTGGGTCTATAGTTTCTTGTACAACCTGCACAAAACCAAGAGCACTTAATGTTGCTATAGTCATTACCATTATATGTATATATATACCTTGGAGCTTAAATTTGTACACTATGCTGATAACAGTTAGTGCTTAGTACATGAAAATACAGTACCTGAGCAAGTTCAAGCATGGTGAATTCACCAGGGTTTCCAAGATTGAAAGGACCAACATGCTCACCTTCCATCAGCCGCATTAGGCCGTCTACCTGTTAACATCCACGATTATTCCATGTTATGCATTTCTCCTAAGTTTAGTGTATGTTTCAATTACAATTTTAGTAAAATTGATCATAGTAAAAATGAATTAAATTGAGTTGAAATTGAAGTGATTTATATTTAGTTACATTTATGAAAGAAAAGTGATTTTTGTAGGGTAATTTTGTGAAACTGAGTTGTAAAATTTCAACAATTTATTATGTTCTCTCTCTAGCTTCAAGCACATTTGATTTTGGGACTGAAACCAATTATTGAAAATTTCAACAATCCATGCGTAGGTAGTCAGCATTTTGCAAAAATATATGTCAATGGACAATGGTAATAGGAATTTTAGAATGCAACCAATGAACAATTCATTTCAAACATTTTCTGAAGTTAAGTCCACTATATGGTTGGAAAAAAGATAGTAGTACAAAAATAGAAATTCAAGTAAGAAATCTTAAGAAGCTGGTCTTTCTTAAAAGGGTTACCATGTTTTCCATCTATAGGGAAGAAGTGCACCCTCTTATATGAGCTAATTGAGTCAATTTTTCTTATAGTTTATTTTCATATATTATATTATATTCCCAGTATTGAATTCAACTAATGCAGCATTGCAACTCTTCAAATTGTCAATAGATTTCTTCATAAGTTTATGAGATGCAATAGCATAAAAGTTTTACCAAATCGGAAACATATTGAAAGCTTCTTGTCTGTTTTCCATCGCCATAAACAGTCAATGGTTCCTTCCTCAAAGCCTGTAAAGTTTTTTATATAAGTCAAACAAAATTTGATGGCAAGACAAGAAAGCAACAAAAGCCATTAAATAACCCAAAACCTATAGTAGTAGAAAATGTCAGAGCTTTACCTGAGCAACGAAGTTACTGACAACACGCCCATCATCAAGGCACATTCTGGGTCCATATGTGTTAAAGATTCGAGCAATTCTTACCTATACAATAATTCAGTTGAATCACTTTTCATTTCTATCTGCTTCCACAAATATCAGGTGCCATAATAGATGTACAATGAGAATTTGTACCAACCTCAATGCCAGCACCTCTATGGTAATCCATGGTTAACGTCTCAGCAGTGCGCTTTCCCTCATCATAACAGCTTCTAACACCTTCAAACACAACAAGAAGCTAGATAAAACAAAAGGCTTCATTCATTCAAATTAAACCAACAAGATTTGAAAGAGTGAAAAAGTACCAATGGGATTAACATTGCCCCAGTAGGTCTCAGCCTGAGGGTGTTGAAGTGGATCACCATAAACTTCACTAGTGCTGGTGAGCAAAAAACGTGCCCCTACTCTCTTTGCCAATCCCAACATATTCAGAGTACCCACCACATTTGTCTTGTGAATTCCAAATCAAACCAAAACCGGATAAAGAATCAAGGAATCCAATATCTCAGGCACCAAAGAAGCTACAATTTGCCACATTGAACTTAAGTTGCTCAGACCAGTAAAGTTTTGGCACGTAGATTTTAATGCGGATCATCCTAACACACACAATATATCAACCCATGCATGTCATCCTCTACAATTTGTGATCACATTAATCTAAATAGGAATGTATGATGTGTGTAAATAACACAAAAGTTTCACTTTCACCTAACAAATTATCAGAAGCAAAAAGAAATAAAAATTTCTGGGATTAGGAATAGAAAATAGAAAGGATATGATAGTCTTAACAGGATTGTATTTGTAATGAACAGGGGAAGCAGGGCAAGCGAGGTGATAGATCTGATCAACTTCGAGAAGGATGGGTTCAACGACGTCGTGTCGAATGAGCTCAAAATTGGGGTTACCGAGGTGGTGCAGCAGGTTCTCTTTCCTTCCGGTGAAGAAGTTATCAACGACGATGACGCTGTCGCCCCGCTCGATGAGCCGGTCGACGAGGTGGCTTCCGACGAAACCGGCACCGCCGGTGACCAGAACCCTGTTCTGCCTCTTGCTTTTCAAGGCCACGCTGAGTGGGAGCCTGGATTTCCTCTTCATCACTTCGTAGTGGCTGTTCGACTGCTCCGCCAAGAGGACCCGGCGGGTCGGGAGAGCCGTCGATGCGGAAGCGGCGGAGCGAGATGCGAGGAGGTGGAAGAAGAGGGTGGAGATGGCGATGCCGATGAGGAAGAAGGAGGCTCGCTGTCGGAGCATGGAGCCGATTGGGGGAGAAACGGAACGGCGTGGGGTGGAGGAATCGGAGGAGTTGGAGGTTTGTTCTTCTTCTCTGGTTTGGTTTCTGTGAATTAGTTCAGAGCTCATGTTTTTCTTTGTTTCTCTTGCAAATGCAAATACAATCGCAATCACTCAGTGTGTGGTGGTGTTATATCATATATCATATATGTGACCCTGTGTTGTGTGTTTGGGAAATTGATTTGAATTTGAATGGTGATGATGCATGAAAAATGGCTTTATAATCGTTCCAACATGCATGAGCGGAATTGGTGCCGAATTTGCTTAGTTTGAGGTTCTCCATTACTCTTTTTCCCTTTTTTATTGTTGGTTTTCATTGTAAGCAAAGTGATGAATAAGTTCCACGAATCACCACTCACCAGGGAGGGAGGGAGGGAATATGGATATATGGTTCGTGATAGATGCTCAAATGAATGGAAGTTGACTGTTGACCAATATCAATATCAGTATCATTATTATATCAGAGATTGGACACCTCGTAATGGTAATGATTAGAGGGGTCAAATAGATCCACCCCACCCCACCCCACTTGGCCATAGCCCATATAGGTCACCACTAGAAAAAAACTCCACTAAGGTCAAAAATCTTATGTGAGTCGCCTCTACCCGTTCAAGTCGGATCAGTGAGTTCGTGTCTAGCTGACTTGTTCAGGTTGACACGGCCCGCTTACAGGCACGGATCTACTTAGATCACCATGGGGGCATTTGCCCCCATAAGAATTTTCCTCTTTTATACATAATATGTAATTATGTGTGAAGTATAATATTATGTCCCACAAAGTTTTTCTATTATCCTTTACATATAACATATATGTAATATGTGAGTGTCTATAAAAAAAATGTAATGTGTGAGTACTATAATGATATTAATTGTTTCATTTGATAGTAAACATAACTAATATTCTTTTCCACATTTTTACTTATTTAATTTATACATCAAATAATCCTTTTAGTTTAAAATGTGATATAATTAGTGATATTTAAAAAAATATAGAAAAATCTTTCTCTAATATGAACATCATAAAAACAAGGTTGAAATCTCATAGAAAAAGAAAATTAAATGAATGCTTATAACTTAAATATAAATTTTTAGTTTTGATTTATTTACACCGCATTTTATTTAAAGCAATTTTGTGATACTCCTCTAAAAATGAAGGGGTTTCATACCCTCATGATTTTTTTATAATAAACTTTCATAATTTGCAATTTAGTCTTTTAAACTCCAGATAATGAACTGGAGGATTCCAAACCTTCACATTTTAAGAGGATACCGGAGCAACACCCTTTTATTTTATCTTATTTTCACTCACTTTCTTTTTTTTATCTCTCTTATTTTAATATCAAATCTCTCATTTATGTATTTTGGTGTAAGTATATGTTCAGTGTGATGGAATATTATACCCTAATTAAATTTGTTTATGATATTAAAATAAAAATTGTTAAGATGAGATAAAAATTATTTAAAGTGTTGTCTAAAAGACCATAGGAAAAGATTAAGTTAAATCACCATAGTCCAAGGTTGACCAATGATATTTAAGATAAATGAGCTAGAAATTTCACTTATCTTAAATATCATTGGTTTATCTAAGTCTAGGGTGATTTAACTCAAATTTTGTCTATGTTTATTTAGACAACCCCGTTATTTTAAGATAGAAAATCATGTAAAAAGTTGTTATGGAATACATTCATTATTAATAGTAATGTGTTATATTTTTTTTGTTATATATGCAAATGTGTGTTGCCCCCACACCTTTAAATTCCTGGATCCGTCACTGCCCGCTTAGATTGTTTGTAATGGACCATTACATTTTCCAACTTGGAGGAGTCAGGCCTAAGTTGAATGGACTACTAATTTACTAGGCCAACCCTTTATGGGCTGCGAGCCAAATAGGTCGGGGTGCAACAAGCCATAACATTCTTAGGTCGGTTAAGCCTGAGTTTAAATTGAATCGGACTACTAATTTACCAATCTAATCTTCCATGTGAGAGAGAGAGAGAGCATAGATAGTATAAACAAAATTTTAGTTTTTAGTTTTGAATTTAGTTATTTATAGAAATTTATGTAAATTAAAAAATAACTGAGAATTGGCTGGCCTTGGACTAGCCATGCTCTAACCCACTAAATTAGACGGTTTTTTTGGGGTCGGATAGAGAGCTTGGGGTGGCCTTGGGGTCGTCCGCCATAGGCCAATGTGATAGCTCTGATGATGAGCTTCTATATGCTATTCTAACACAAAACTTAATTTCTTATATTTCATTCCCGGGGTCGGCTAAATGACCCCATGACTAATTGAGGTTGTTTAACCCCATGTTCACATGGACTAATAAGATTGTCCCATAATTAAAATTAAAAAATAATATGGAAATAAATAATATAAATAACACAATCTTATTGGTCCATGTGAGTATGGGGTTGAATGACCCCAATTAATCATGGGGTCATTTAGCCGACCCCCCTTCATTCCCTATTCAACCAAATGAAAAAGAAAAAGATTTCACGTTATTCTTTCTCTTCTTTTTCTGTTTTATCTTTATCACACCAAACAAACAATAAAATCTACTCTATTTCTCACATTTTCTCGCTGCATATATTATCACTTCTTTCTTTCTGTCTCCTCTCTTTCTCTCACCAACCTAACAAAACTTTAGTTAGCTTAAATACATTTTAAGTTGGTTTCAATTTTTTTCCAAATTTTTGTTCAAAACAACATTTATTTTTTAAACTCACTTTTTTCACCTATACATTTTAAATTAAATGTAATTTATTTTTGTTAGAACACAATTTTATCCTATCTTAAAAATGTGTATGCCTACTTCAACGTTTAAAGAGACACACACATATGAAAACGTGTAAATTAACTGACATATAGTTGTTATAGCTTAAACACAAATTTTAAACTTGAACTTCTGTGAATAGGGGTGTCAAAGCAAGAAGTCCGCCCTTCAACTTGCCTAAAAGCATAGCGGGATGGGCTGTCCCGCATGAGATATGGGTTGAAATTGTCCAGCCTGCCCCACATTATGGCGAGTTTGTGAGAAGCCCACACAAAATAAAAAATAAAAAACAACATTTTTGTCTATAAATTGGTGATGTTGCCTAAAAAAACAAATTTGGTCCAATATAAAAAAATCTGATTTTAAAATATAGATTAGTGATTTCAGCCTATTAGTAAGAGTCATGTCTCTACGACTCTACTAAATAAATAAACAAACTTGGTACTCGGTTTCTATTCCCTCCAAAATTTATCAAGTGATTTTATAATGACTTTTCCTAATTTATCTAATTGACATTGGGTTATAGATTATGTCCAAATGGTGTATTTTAATCAGCTCCAATTTGATTTTAAGGATAAAAGAGATGAGAGTATATATATGTTTATACAAAACACACAACCATTGACATTACTAGAGAGTAATAGTAATGGTAGTTTCATCTTTTAAAAACCCTATACATTATACATACGTTGGAGAGTAGAGAGGTCACATCATGCTTCTGCAAACCAACGCCAGTCAAAACAACAATTTAATATTAATATTTATGTTTATATTTATACATACGTACGCGTCCCAAAGCACTTTATTTTAAACTCAGAAAAAGACAACAATACATAGCTCACGCAACACACACTAACACACCCATTCATTCACACATACATACACAAACACTTGCCCTCTCACCTATCTAGCTAGAACTAGAATGATGCAACAGGGTCAAGGTGGTGGTGGTGGTGGTGCTCCACCGCATGGGATCCTTCTCGCGGTGGTGGTAGCCATCGTGGTGATCGTGCCTTTCCTTCTCGGAGATCAAGGCGAAGCCATCACTGGAGCGATCTCCGAGCTGCTAAGTCCGCTAGGTCTCCTTCTCCTCCCCATCGTCCTACTCCTCACCATCCAGTTCCTCTCCTCCGATCGAGGCTCTTTCGTCTCTTCACTCTTCTCCACCGGCGAACCTGACTCCATCCACCGAGTCAGCGGCTCCCCTGTCGGCGTCGCGCTCTTCCTAATCCTCATTCTCTTCCTCCTAATGAACCGATTCTCCATCTTCGGCGGTGACGATTCCGATGAATGAGTTCTGGATCTGGCTTTTTGTTTTGTACTATTCTATTTGCCAGTTAATTACAGTGGGAGAATGAATAGTTGAATTCAATTGCTTTTTTTTCCCTCTTCAGATTTGATCCAGTAAATGAATGAGCAGTAATTAGTAATATTATTAATTGCTTTTTTGATTTTGATTTTGATTTGTGTGTATCTACTTGATAGAAACAATTGATTGGTGAAAGTGGTATTGAATTGTCGGTGAAGGGTTGCTTTCGGAAAGTGTATGCCGACGCGTGTTAATACACCAGTGGTCCATTTCTTTTGCTTAGGATACACATAATTTTAACATTGTTTCTACGCATTTGCATCACTTTTTTCTTTTGGGGAATTAATTACTTACACTAAATTTAAAGCTTATTCATAATAGTCATTTTAAAGAATTCATTTTGACATCAGATTTTCAAAATAATTCTTCATTTAAAGGAAAAAAAATATCTTATAGTAATTGTTAACTTAAAATTTCAATTGATGTTTTTCCATAATAATATCTTATAAGAAGAATTAATGAAGAAAGATAAAGATATTAAAAGTAAAATAGAAAAAAATAATATATTTTAAAAAATGAACAATATTAATTAAATTTTTTAATATATGTGTTCATTATCCTTCTAGACAGTTATTTTGAAATGATAAGGTAAAAAACTGAATCATTTGTATAAGTAGAAATTAAGTTATCATACTTATCACACACTTTAAAATTAAAAATAACTATTCTAAGGATTTAAGATAAAAATCTATTTATTATGTAATCTATTATTAGGATTCTCTCAACTGAATTCACAATATAAATTGAAATATTATATTTATCTCGCTTTATAAATATCTAAATAATTCACTTACCTAATGCATATGATAAAAGAGATAAATACTAATTTTTAACTTGAAGAAACTTGAAATTTGAAAGAGTTTATAATTAAGAGGGTATTAATGTTGTACTCTATTGGTATCCAACTCAATAGTGGTGTTCTTGCCACAGCAAGTTCAACTCCGGTTGATGTCCTTTCTCCTTTGGTGGTGGAGGTGGTAGGCTCTTTCTTTAGCAACCAGCCTTTGCTTTCATTATGTTTTGCTTTGAGACAGGCTGTTTGAAGTTGCTCGAGGCCTGGAAGAAAGCATTTTTTTGCCACCTACTATCTTACCTCTTTGAGAGATTGTCATGTTTTTGCTTGAAATTTTAGGGTTGACTATTTTAAAGTGAGTCTACTTTGATTTTTTCAGAGTAGATAATCACAATTAATGGTTGTGATACTTACTTTACCCTATAAAGTGAGTAGACTCACTTTAAAAGAGTCAAACCCGAAAAGATATTAATGTTATTGTTTTTATTAAATTTATCACCTAACTTCCTAATATATCTCTTATCTCTCCTATTAATTATGAGTTTTCAATTTTCCTATCACCATTAAGTTAAAGGTACAAATGGTAAAACATAATTAATGCTATTTTAAAATTACAAAAATGACAAATAAATAAGAACAAAAACAAGATGAAAATAATAACAGATATAAAGGAAATAAATTTATAGTTTATTTTAATAATTTTATCAGATCATTTTTATTGAATATCTCTCTTCACATTAATGTTTCACTATCTCTAAATGATAATGGTCTTGGAGATCAAGTACTCCCTACGTCCCTAATTATAAGACTCTTTAGAGAAATTTTTGGTGTCCCTTAATATAAGACCCCTTACTAATTTCACATAAAAGTTATTATCTTTTCTCATATTTATCCATCTCATTGCATTTATTAGGAGAGAGTGAGATAACATTAAAAAGTTAATGAGATACAATTAATATAATGAAGAAAGAGTTAATAACAAATATGGAAGATTGCATAATATTCTTTAAAACCAATACACTAATTAACCTTATTATATAATTCCTCCGTTCCGTAATAACTGTCACTTTAAGATTTTACACATATATTAAGAAATTGTATTAATGTTTTTCTTTCTATCAAAATAACTACCTAATTTCCTAACATACTATTTATTGTAAAGTATAAGATAATTAGGAAATAAATAAATAAAAAAACTGTTAGTCATATAGGAATGGAGGGAGTATTTTTTTTAAGAAAAGACATAATTGTCCCATGATGTCTTATAATTAAGAAGGGAGAGAGTTGGAAAATATATGTGTTAAGTATTAAATATAGGGGAAAGTGACTTATATTCATTGTAAATTTACTTATAATTTGGGGAAAAAATATAAAAAAAAATAGCTTGGAAAATGAGAACAAGCCCTGTTCATGAACTGCTACACTACTTATAGCTTGAAAATTATTTAAACACGTACTTATTTCAACGACAAATTTTAAATCCAGCAAACGTTCTTATCTGGTTGCGTGTTAAGGAGGTGAAGCAGGAGAGGTTTCAATCCTCCTTGCGAGAAGGGTGGTTTATGCTGTTAAAGTGAGTTCATATCGATTCAAGATCTCGGTTTCATATCTCTCGCGGCATCACATAGGTATTCCAAGATATTCATTCAACAAGCAACAAAGTCACAAAGAAATAAAATAATAAGTGATGATGTGAATCTTGCTCACGCTAAGATCCACTCAAGCCGCTGACAACCATCTCCTTCTCTTCTCATCAATAATGAGAGGAGGAAATGGATTACTATTTGTTTAAATAGTCATTCACCAATGTGAATGTGCTTTCGATTCAATCTGTCAACTAAGCTTAGAAATTGTGTGAAAAGAGAGAATTATTACATTTGAACCAGAAAAATGAATTACATTTGAACAGCGTAGAAAAATATTTTAGGGAAGGTAATGGTTTGAAATGCAGCTGTGAAATATCATTAATTGCGCCCACCACCACAGTTGAGAACTATAGTTTCATCCCATAATTATTTTGGGCTATGAATAAATATGAAACGAAACATCAAAACACTAAAAAAATTGAGTACGATTATGGAGACCAATTTTAACATAATTTAGGAACAACTAATTATGATACAAAAGGAATTTAAGTTCTAAAAATAAAGTAATTTATTGTTAGATAAGATAATATTACAAAATCTAGTTATAAACTTTGATTACTAATTATGTTCTTCATGGAGTCTACTCTAACTTCTCGTCAAAATTAATTTTTGTATAGAAGTCACTACAAAACCGATTTTAGAACAAAAGACACATGTATATACTACACTTAATGAAGTGTGTTACTGACACATGTCCAATAAATCATTAACCATACAATTAGAAAATTAATCCAAATGAGGTTATTAGAATATGCGGAGTTATCACACACAACATTGCTCTTCTTCTAGAAGAAAATCTACGACAAACTACTGGGAACTAGATGTCAGAAAAACGGTTTTGAAAACTCCAGAATGCAGAGGTTTTTTTTACCTAAATTGGAAATCAATTGAAAAGATTCTGAACTTCACTTGAGGACACTTAAATAAAGCACACAAATCACACTTAATAATTGTCTGACTGTTCCATCATAGTAATAATAATATTAAACCAAAAAGACCAAAGAAATTTCTCAGGTAAAATGTCATGGAAAAACTACGATAAGATGAAGCTAGAAACTTCCTAGCAAGGTATGCCGCTTAGCACTTCACCTCCTTCAAACCATGTGCGAAGTACAGAAATGTGGGATCAGTAGCACCGTCCTTATAATAGGCAAAGACCAAGCCACTATCATCAGCCATGCTCTCCCCAACAAAACTGCACACAACAACAAACATAACAACATTCGCATCATGCTAACCCAAATGAATCAAAAGAACTATTTTAACAAAGTAAGAACTAAGGACAACAAACATAACATCCCTTCGTGCTAACACAAATGAAACAATCAGACACAAAAACACACAAAAAGGAGGTGGCACTCACAACTGAAGATCACTAAGCTTGGAGAGAAGGTATTTCGCTGCTCCCTCGATTCCCTTTTTAAATAGCACTTGTTCCTCTTCATTAAGTTTAGGTGTCAATATCTTTATATACCTCTTAATGTAGCCAAGAAACTGCTTCTTGTCAAAAGGAGGTTGCTCCTGCAATAATAACATACAGAAGTATTTGTACACTAGACTCCAAGAAAATACTAATTCTCATCAATAAGTACAATAATAATATCATTGTCCAAACCTGGAGTCTAAATGTATCCACAATGTCAACCACCTTAACAGCTTGGTCATCAACACCCTCATCTTCTCCCCCACCTTCAGCTGACGGGTTTGCACCAATGTCTACTTCAACTGCTCCTTGAACAACCCACTGCAAACCAAAAACAAAGTCTTTTTAACTTGAGATGGAATAACAAGCAACAACTTAAGCAGTAAAAGAAAAACTACTTCAGAAGTACGAGATGGGATTAATTTTTATTGGTTTAATGAATTGCTTATGTAATTTCGAGAATTAAATAAATAAATAAATAAATATATAAGAAATTAAATAATAGTATTTAAATATTAAATGATAACAAGGAAATCCAGATATATGCAGAAGATTCAACTGACCTTTCCATCAACCTCCCACAAAATTCCATTCTCGATTTCCCTGTATGGGAATGAGTCAGAGAGAAGCTCATCACCTACATTATAAAACGGCTCAGTTCAGTCCATAAATACAATCATTATATAATGACAATAGCAATTTATTGCGAAGGGGAAAGGTAAACAGATTTACACTGCCAATACCAAAAACAAATACACAAGCAAAAGAGAGAGTGTCATCCAACTTGATGACAAAACATATCCATTCACTGTTATAAATCTTCTCCAACGTAAAAATAGTGATTTTCCAACTTAATCTATCTACAAATATTCACTGGAATACTATCACAAGAAATAAATCACAACTCTTTTTTTCAGCCTGCGGATGCCTATAGGTCATCTTTAGAATCATGAACCCAGCAGAACCAAAGACAATTTATAAGCAGTGTATACCTAAAAATTTGATATTTAAACAATGAAAATAAACAGGCTCAAAACTACGTTTGTTTCAGCTAATCAACACAACTCAAAACTCAAAACTTTGCTGTTCACACCGACTGAGATTCACAATTTTCAAGTATAATAGGCGCTCCGAATCAATTCCAATCTCGAAGTTAAGGTAGGCATCATGCTATAAAAACAATTATCGAAGTCACATGCAACCTGATATTTATAGATTCAACGTGGGAGTGGATTTGTATATTAAAAAAAAAAAACTTTACAATTAGCAATGAAAGAAAGCATGGAACACATCCGATCGTAGATCACAGATTAAAGCTTCAAACAGATAGTAACCTAAGCAGATGAAAATAAGCAGCGGATTCAATCGGGAAAAACTAAATTCACAAAAGAGGACACGGGATCCAAATAGATCAGAACAACAGATAGTAACCTAAGACGAATAATTGAATTCAGTGTTGGGATTTCAGATCGAGGAAAAGAAGAAAACGTACCGCTGATTTTGTCCTGGTAAACCAACATGATTGATTGCAGGAAGAGATTCTCTCGGCGGCTCGGGTGGGAGACAGGAGCGAGCGGCGAGAGAGGATAATCAGAGGGATTGCGGGTAACACACGCAGACGAATTTATAGGGCAGGGTTTTGAAGAAGACGCACGATTCTCAGTTTCAGTGATTGGGCTGGGCTGGGCCTCATTTCAATCTAAACTGCATAACTGGGCTTCGATTTTGAAGTTTGGAAAACGAACATTTAATCATACTTTAAGAATAGCTTCTTTGTATGGGTATTATTAGGGTATACCTCTCTTTGGGCTCAAAAGAATGTGTCATATTAATTAACTAAATTAAACAAAATATTGATTTTCTTACATCTTTAAAATCTAATTAGTTGATTGTGTAAAAATATTTGCATTATCAATGAATAAAAAGGATCCTCTTTCTTACTCATTCTTCTATTTGTATGCTTCTTTATGTTTATGTTTGGAAATTCGTTCAATAACCCTGATGAAGCCAAAATTATGGTCGATAGGAGCAACTTTTTTTAGTTTTTACTTTTATCCATTATAATTTTGTCTTCACCATGGTTGTTAAACGAATTTCCAAACGTGCAATTCATTAGAGGGGGCAAAGCTGGCTCAAGCCCATGTGCTACCCGTCGCCACCCGCTAAAGCAGGGTAGGACGAGGCAGACAATTACAACACATAAACACGCTAGTCGCCAAGGGGCTAGTCAACCCGTGAGCCAATTATTATTATATTTTTAGAAAAAGTTATTTGTAAGTGTTTTGATTGTGTTTTGACAAGCCAACTCGCAGACCAACCCAAAAAAAAATCTTTAATACCCATGCATTATCTTACTATCATTTAGGGCTCGCTACGAGGCAAAGTGGGTTATTTTTCAAACTCCCATTAAGGCCCCGCCCTACCCCACTTTTAGGCGGGCCGAGGGCGGGGCGGGCTGGCGCATAACCATCCCTACACTTCATATCATGATAATATCCTAGAAAAATATGAAGTTAATTACATGTACTCAATTTATTTTCCGTTGTTTAACTAAATAACATCATTCTAGGTGTATCAATAATATTTAACTTAAGAGCATTGAGAATTACACTCATTTTTTATTTAATTTTTTAAAATAATTCTACTTGTTTGTGCTATAACCTCTGACCCCATGAGGAAAGCTATACAATATTATTTATTTAATTTCACTTCCTTTTAGATAACCAAACATAGTGTAAATGAAGGAGAATTTAAATGTTTCCTGATGTACCAAAAAAAAGTCTGGGCGTTTGTTACAAGCTATCAAAAAACATTATCGGCCATGAGGATTCCCGGGAATATAGGATAGGAATGTTATGCCTGGGCATATATTAAAAATGTGTTTTGTTAATAAATTTTATTACTGGGAATCCTTTTTGATATTCCTGGGTATAATTAACATGTGTTTGGCATATTCCCGGGAATATATTACGAAATTCCTAAATTATCCTTTTTTAAAAATAACATACAACAGAGCCATATATGTATTTCACATAATCAAACTATACAAAACTAAGAAAAATTACATTTGCATATTAATATAAAAGAAATTCATTTCCAAAATGACAACACATGTATAATGATTTTAAAAAGTTGGCAGTAGCAGTGAGACTAATTAACAAGACCATTATAACACTTAACTATAGTATATATCGAGTTAAATCAACGGTGCATCCCCTAGCAAAAAACGGTTTCTCATCCAGTGCAGAATATAAAAACAGAGGAGAGGGAGCCACGAAATTAACGGTAACAATGCTCCAAGAAGAAGAAGAAATTGACGAAAGGAATAACACCGAAAATTGGGGGCTTGGAAATCTGCTACAACAAGAAGAGAGGGAGCCACGAAATTGACGGAAATGTGGTGAATAAAAGGGCAAAATTGATTTTTCCTTGCTCATCAGGTTAGAAGATACCCAGGAATGTTTGATACCCACCCCTGGAGATTGGAATGTTCAGCCACGTGAATATGTGAAAATCAGTTTCCCTGGGATGAGTGATGGCCGGGCATATATTTTTCTAATCTCCTACCAAATAAGGGAATCTTCATTCCCACACTCTCATTCCCGGGTATATTTTTTTATACCCACCTAACAAACGCCCCCTAAAGGAATTAAAAGTTCTATCAATAATGATCAAGAATAAAATCATTATTATTGATGTAGATTTCAATTGATTTGAACTAACTACTCCCTCCATTCCTTTTTATAAAAGTTAAATGAGGGGTGTTGACCGTTCCTTTTTATAAGAACCACATAAGGCTTTGTGCCATATTAATTATTTTTTCACATTTTTACCCCTATTCAATTCTAGAAATATGGAATTGTATTAATGATAGAAAGAGATTAAAAAGAAATATGTTAAGGATAATTTTTGAAATTCAACAACATTTGAGAACAAATTTAATGCAATAAACTATACTACCTAACTTTCTTAAGGGGTGTGCAAAGTTGATTTAACAAAAAGGAACGGTGGGAGTATTATTATTAAAATGTATTGATAAAATGAACTAAATTACAATGTCAATTAATTTTTAATCCTTTTAATATAGTTAATATATGATTTTGATCTCCTTTTGAGAGAACTTATTCCAAAAAAAAAAATTAATTGTTACAGTTAAATATTATCAATTTTTATTCAAAATTTAGTTCTCATTTTCAACTAAAAGTTTCACATTAAGCTGCCTCAAACTTTCTTCCCTAAAAAAGCTTATCAAGCAAAAACATCAATTTCACACAAAACCAGAAAAGGAAAAAAAAATCACCTCTTTAATAAAAAAGAAATACCAAAGTGTCGGTCAAGTGGTAGCTAGAAATTGAGATTAACCTGCGAATAAGATTCTTGAGAATTCAAACAATGTTCAGACAAAAAGGTTTATTTGCAAATCAAGTTAATTCCAAATGTACTTATTCCAAACATACTACAACGAAAAAGTTCGCATCATATAAAATCAGAGCATGCCTAAAACCAAAGTAATCCTCGGTTTTCTTCAAAGTAAAGCTCAGAGCATGCTCCAGTCGAAACCATCATAGTGCAAATAAGTGCAAAACTCAGTAGGAAACGAGGCACATAATAAAACCAGACAACAGAAAAGTGAGGAAGCACATTTATTATTACATAATTTGAGTTGAAGGATATGCACTTTCAGTGTAAACCAATTTTACACTGACAACGAATCACAGCATGCCACGTAAGAGGAATAATAACTTTCATATTAAATTTCAATTAAAATAAAAATATATTTTATGACATGGCAGAATTCAATTAGATGTCTGTATAAAACAAATTTACACTAACGGGGGTGTGTACACATTTAATTCTACATAATTAACAGCTCGACCATAAATAAAAGGCCTCCTGCACTTGCTAAGATGATGTGTAAGTCAGTCTAGTCTCTACACTATAACAAATGCCAGAGCTCTTGAATGGTTATTGTCAATATAGTGACAGAAGTGAAGGGTCCTTCACTAAAAAGTGCCCTACTAATTTGACATTAATTATCTATTCCCGGGAATATGTATTCCTAACTGCAGGGCGGGTTATAATTATTTCCAGGAAGATAAAAAAAGTTCACAGGAATTAAATTAGCTAACCAAACACGGCCCATCTTTGTATTCCCAGGAATACGATTCTTTGTTAATCATTTTCTAAAGCTTGAAACAAACGCCACCAAATGTCCTTCTATTGCTTAGTCAGCTTTCAATCTCAAGATTTCGTTAGCTGTTCGAAGCCGGAAGTAAGGCATATGCTCCTACAAATGGAATTGTGAAAAGAAACACTCAAGTTCTGAAACCATATAAAATAATAGTCACAAAAACAGAGGCTTCCTAAGCAACTTGATGAGACTTAAAATATGTATCCCTTGGATCATTTCAAAAGGTTTTGGCAAGGAAACAGTGATATAATATCAATTACCGATACTAATCATACCATGTACAATGTACAAAGATTACACCATTTTTTCAGAAACGTATTTGGGAAATTTCAAGCAAAGACTGAAAGATTTTGCCAATAAAAATTCTTGGAAGCAATGCAATCTATTTTGGCAGTAAGTTCCTTATGAAATGCAGTTGAGTGGCTTACCAAATTAATGACTTAATAAATCATACCTATAAATAAACAGGAAACAGAGGCATGATTTTCTTGATAGAAATGAAACGCTCTTTGCTTTACCTGCGTGAAACACAGCCCCAGGTTTCTGCTATAAAAGTCAGCATATTTGATCATAAACACCCCACAATCAGACCTGTTCAAACATAAAAATTACATTTAGAAAATAATTCGCCCACTAATATAAAAATTACATCTACAGTGTGATATTTCATTTTCAATTTTAAAATTGAAAGAAAAATGATTATGTAAAGGAAGTATTTTGAGCCAACAACATATAATTTATATGTAAATGTAATAGAAATCCGCCACCATTTTTTTCCCCGAAGAGCGGGGAGAAAAAACCATCAAACTGAACAATGATCCTATAAAGTGATTAACAGAAGATTAAAATACAAACATATTCTCCTGTTGAGGAAGGTCTTCAACAAATTCTTTTTCCCAAGAGCATGCGTCCATATCTTCTCCAGTCTTGTCCTTTACTTCATCTACATAATATCTAGCCTGGGAGACATCAATGATAAACATTACATATTGCAACAGCCAGATATTTTTTCCTGAGTTTTTCATCTAACAACTTAATAAAATAATGCAATGATGACATAAATATAAAATTTCAAAGCTTGTGTCTCCATATCTAAGAAAACACGCCAACTGGCCACCTTCAAAGGCACACTTAGGTACCAAATGCTAGACAAAGAAAATCACATTTATTTGGTTTGTGAAAGACTTAAAAAGTAACAAGATAAGTTACCATCACTAGTAATGCAAAGCACATTATTCTTGTAACATACATATACCTCTTGTTACCTAAAACTGTAGCTAATATTGAAGAGAATTCTGATTTACAATTTATTGGACTATCGGAGCATATATGCCAAAAAAATTAAAAAATATATTCATATTTATAATGTCAAAATGAATTGGGCCAAACTGCAAATGTTAAATGTCAAATTCAAATACTACAACTTTCCAATACACAGAAGTTTAAGCAATAATCCTAAGTTTTTCCTAATTAGGCGATTCTCATATTCCAATAATTATTTCTTCATTTATTAGATTTGAATTTATTTGAAGTTAATTTTGTGCAAATTCTTTATTTCAATTTGCTTTCTAACTTAAAACTTTTATATTTCTATTACTTCTTTACTAATGTATTCTATCCTTTTTATCTGGTTTTTTTTTGTCTGCCAAGGTTAACTGCTTAGCTTCTTTATCCACCTAAATTTATTATTAATTACTGGACGGAGGCATTACAGACACATGCCTGATCTTTGTCTTTCACCAGTTATCAATAGAGATGGCCTGGGAAGTGGGAACTAGACAAAAAGTTTCTAAATCCATCAATCTGAATCTTCTGCATCAGCCTGAAGTTTTCTTCAATTACCAACTTGTGTGAGATTAAACATAACTTTAACCACGGACCCCCTGATAAGATACAAATCAGCAGTAACCTTATATCACTCTTAGGTGACTTGTAAGTTATTTGTACTGAAACAAAATGAAAGGAGATTTTCCAGTGATTGAAAAGTAAATTTCAAAGCTAGACTGGAATTTCAAATTTCAAATAGTTTAACACGTCTTCCACATCAAGTGTTGATTAAAAACATAACACCAGTCTACTGCTCACAGTATTTGATATAGTTAAGGAAATAAGATAAATGTGCTTAATCCAATCTCTGTTAGGGAAGGAAATAATGAAATAGGAAAGAAAGTATGGAGTGTATAAGAGAAGGAATAAAAAAGACAACTAGAAGTTAGGCATTTCTAGGAGGGTGGTTAGCAGAAGTTAGAGTTATAGGAGGGTGATTAAGAAAAGGGTTAAATAACTAGAATTGTACAAGGGAAGGAGGGAACTGAAGATACTAATTTGTAACCGAGTGCTCTCGTGTAAAGGGGAAACCCTTGAGGGATGATCAAAACAGGATCAGAAGAAGAATGTAGCAGTGTCTTATTGATGAAAAGCCATTGAGTCCCAATATCACTGCCAGTGCCACTGCTTTTCAAGAAAACCAGATCTTTCCCCAGGGTTCCCAATATCACAATTGGATGCCTCACAATGTGTCCCTTTTCCCTTTTTATACTCTAATGCCTTCCTAACTAACTCACTAATCCCATTTACACTTTAGGTTAGTTAGCTATTATTAGTACAACCTTTTATTAATCCATAACTATCAGTAGAAACATTTCTTTCTCTTCATCTTTCTCTTAATCTCCTTACTCAACTATTAATCTCCCTAAATATCTATCAATTACTCAACCCGCAAGTCACATGCCATGGCAAAAAACAAACGAAAAAAGATTAAAGTTTGTGTTGTCATAAAAAATACTAAATAAAATTACGTAACTTATCACTTTCGATACCCTTTAATGAACAATGTGCAGTTGAAATAAGAAAATTACAGTTGAACTACCAAGACCAAAAACATTACCAGAACCTCCAGCACTTGGGTATCATTGACTTTCATTGAGTCAAGATACTGAAATTTCTTATCTTTATTATTGATGACAGCCAGGCACCAATGGTTATCTTTATGGATAGGTACAAATATCTGGGAACAACAAATCAGGGAATAGCTTAGCACAAAAATCAATTTAATTGGTGATAAGGAAAACAAACGTCGAAAATTTGTTCTATATAATTACTTTATCACATTCATGTAGGCCATATCCCAACTTCTTTTGACTGGTCCATCTCTTCACTGATTTGAAATCATAATCATTCTTGCCACTTATTAACTGTCAGTTAACGTTCAAAATCATAAGTATCAAAGACAGACCAACAGGATTACAGGACTACATCTCAGAGAATGTTTCTATTTCTCCGATTTATGGCATGGATTGGTGTGTCTCGTTTACATCAAACATCAAGAAATTCACCCAAAAAAAAAATGAACTCCTGGTCAATGATAAGTTCTAGGACAATGAACAAATGTTAGACATGTATAGATTAGAACAAATGTTAGAACTAGTTTGGGACAAAACATAATAGAGTCATTTGATTCATTAACCAACACTACCAGGTGTATAGACATTTTACAAATATAGAGTAGCGTGAACTTTATGAAGCAATAGGCCGAATTTCCCCTCAATTTTTATTCCTTGATAGACATAGAAGTTTGAGGTGGGAAAGGTCATGAAAGTTTATCATTCCCCACTGCTACGCAGGTATGTGGATTTCCAGCTCAAACAAGAAACAACAAAAGCAAATTCTTCAAGAGGAGAAATTGGCCCCCTCTTCTTAAAAGAGTTAGTTATCTGAAGGTGGAGTTCATTTTCTAGACCAAAGTTTCTATAGTAAATAATCACGTGAAGAAAGAAGCATTACTTCGTAAGGAAATATTCTCAGCGCAAAACATAATAAAACATGTTTCTTAGAAAATATTTTCCGTTACTACATTACTTTCCATGAAAGCTAGCAAATATCTTCAAAAGATTAAGAATCTCAGTGGCCATGTGCATATTGTGCGAACACTATCAGTTTACAAGGGTAGTAAAAGCACGTTACCATCTTGTAGAAAAAGGTATTGAAAAAATGACAGTTCAGAAACTTGTGCGGCTCTCTTCTCTCCCTCTCTTTCAGCAGCTCAAAGTACAGATTTATCACCTGCAAAGGTAAGGGCACAAGATCACTGAATTTCACGGCGCAACAATTTCAAATCATGACATAGTTAGATCCCAAAGTATTCTCTTCCTCGGAAATTCAACAAAGGTTGAACAAACAATAGGCAAACTAAGTAAACCTCATCATTTAACCATGCCTCTTCCATTAGGCACCGAAACTTTCCGGCCGTGATCTGAATGCTAGTTTTATCATGGGTAACCAAGACCTTTTCCCTGCAGCAGAAACCCCTCTATAAGATATGGTACAGTTTAAACCTTTGTCAATATCATATAGCCCAAAATCAAAGCATACCTGTCACAAGAGAAGGCAAGTAAAATCTCAGCTCTTTCCTCTTCTGTAAGAGGAACAAAAGGTTCCCATGGAACTTCAACTTCCTGAAAGCCATAGTAAGACTTGGTCAACTACACTAATATTTATTTATACTGCTTCTTGTGCCTTAATAACAGAGTGGCACATTGCTATGCATAAGACATAAAAATTGAACATAACTAGGAAAAGAATATGGCCTAAACAAACAAATAAGTAAATTAGCACCTCTTGTACCCTTGAATCTTCTGAAACCACATCTTTGATGTTTTTATGGTTGCGCTTTCTCCAAGACCTAAAGCCTCTCGATGCAGAATTTTTCACCAGCTGGTTTCCCATACTGTTAGGAATTTTCCTCCTTCTGAGATTAAGCTTGACTCTGTTGTACAAGTGGAGGAAAATTCTAGAGACCATGCTGTTGGTGGATCACATGTGGTTAGTGGTTGTGATTCAGAGGAAAACTAACCAACAAGGGTGAGAATTGATGCAGAGGTGTAGAAATGTAGAATCCATGTACAGTGAGAATTGGGAAGTTTAGCAAAACCCTAACGAGAAATGAACAACAAGGGTGTCTGTGAAGTGAAGAAGGCTTTCGCGGCGGTATTTTCGTCCCCAGAGGTGTTTTCGTCTTCTTTCAAAGCATATTCAACTATCTGTTCATATCATCGTATGTCACCACTCACCAGTAACACATGACTCCAGAGAGCTAGGGTGTACAAAACCTGTCCCCCGGCTCACAACGTTAGGGTCGGGTCCAACCCGGTCCGAATCATAAAAAGGAATAAAAGAGAGTGTTCTATTAAAAACCCCACTTCAGGTAGTGTCGGGTTCGGGTTGACCCTGGGGTCACCTGACCCCCGTCCCAAATACATTAATTTTTTTCTCTACTAACCATTAGCACTATCATATATGCCACACTATTATTGCTGCTTCTTTTCATGGTTACATTATATGTTCCTATATGGTGCTTGTAACGGGACTGCCCCTGTCAACACCTAAATTTATATTGCAAACACACAAAACAACACCTTGACAATCATAAGCTATCCAACATCTGTTGTCATGAGCCAAAGACATTAAACCAGCACTAGCAAAGTAAGCCAAAGACATGTAGTAATGAGAAAATATTCTTTTTAGATGCCATGACTGTCATGAATTTACTGACTTGTTTGATATGTTTCTTTAGTTAATTGTATGGCATTGGCATTATATTGGGTACTTTATAGTTAAGTGGTTGACATAGTGCTTTTCAGATTCAAAGTTATGCAAATTATGGACACAAGCATATTATAGTGTAAGCTAGTTTTAGCTGCAAATTATGAAGACACAAAGATTCAAGGTATGCATTCATTCTTAATGTCGATTGGGTCAACCCCGTCCCGTCTTGTATGGATCCGGTCTTAATTGGACCCGCATATTTTCAGGTTGTTTCGGGTTTGTGGACGGGTTAGGACCTAAAAATTAGCCTGGTCAATATTTAGGGTCAAGTGAGAGTCAACCATAACCCGTCCCGCGTACACCCCTGGAGCAAGCCATGGAAATATATTGATATTAACACCCCCACCACCAACCCAATTCTCACACCATTTAAAGTACTAATTTCGTAAAATGTGCAATGTTTCATTGTTTATCGAGTTCTAAAAACATCTTTTCGCCTATCCGGCACATATTTAAAAACCAAAATTGCTTCTAGATTTTTATTCTTGGTACAGTTTTATTGTGATTTACACTCCGAAAACTTAAATTATTATAATTTTGGTTGGAACAATACTTGATTTTTTGAGTTTCGGTATTGTGTTTTTAACATACCAGATTTAAAACATGGTAACTCATCTACTTGGTTTTCGAAAACTCAATAGTTTGTTTTTTTTCCAACTTCCTAAATATCGGATTTTCAAAAACCATGTAGTAGGTTTTTAACATTCTGGGATTTAAAACTCAATAACTAGGAGGGTTGAGGGGTGAGAACATGGAAAAGTATGGGGTAGTTTTGAAATTTTAAAAGAAGCGTGAGAATTGGGTGATGAGGTGGGAATCAACTCCATTATGGCTTAAGAGGCTTTAGTACCCATATAAAAAGAGAGAGTTTGATATGGTTATAAATCGATAGGGTTAGGTAAATTTACTAAATAATAAGGATTGGTACTTTATAAAAAGAGAGATCAGTACCTCTCAACCTATTGTTTAAAATATTAGAACTATATTGTAAATTATATAGAAGTTAGTTTTAGAAGATAACATGGCACATTATGGGTACTAGAGAAATAACTCCTCTAGTATCCTTATAAAAATCGAATGTTCCTTCAACCAATTGTTTAAAATATTAGAACTAAATTGTATAATGTAAAGGTTTATTTCTAAAGATAACAAGACACATCAAGTAAAAAATGTACAGTGCTTCTCCATTTTTAATGAGCACCGAAGAAAGAAATCACCTAAATTTAATTGAAATTTTATTAAAATTTTAATTCTTGATTTAACCACAATTACCACATGTATCATTAACATGAGACAATTATGTTCAAATGGGAAGTATACACATTATATTGGACTAGCTCCCCCAGTAGGGAATTAAGCATTTTTTTTTGTCACAAGACTAACCGCGTTCGGGTAAATGTAGCAATTCCTCTCAATATATGTCTTTTCTAAGATTCGAACTTGTATTTTCACCTTCAAGAGATCTAGTTTCCTACTATTAAATCAGCACATTGTTAGTACGGAGAACCAAACATTTATCACTTGAATCAATCACTCATTTTAACATTTCTTGAACTAAAAAGATTAGATTTCAAGACTTTTAAAAAAGTTTAGCTCAACCTAATTTAGTTCCGCCCTAAACAGGGGATAAGACTTTGAGAATCTTATTAGTTATTGTAGAGAAGATGATAAGTCTCAAAGATATTTATTTATAGTTTTAAGGCGTGATCACGTTTGGATGCTTCTGCAAGGCGTTTTATGTGGAAAATGACTAGGATCGAGGAATAAATTTAGCAGTATGTTGGAGTAAGATTACGAAATCTAAGAGACTTGGTGAGTTGGGAGTGCGCATTTCTAGGTAAGCCATGATCAGCTGGCTATGAAGGTCTGATACGTGATCATATGAATCAATGGATGAAAAATGCCAGAGGTATTTTTATTTTTAAAGAAAAGTATCACTTGATTTCAAAAACAAAAAAGTATCACTACTCTTTCATTGTTTATCTAAATCACACATGAAAAATGAGAATTCGCAGAAACATTGTCTGACATTCCAATAAATTGCCCCTTTTGAATTCAGCTGTTATTAGAAGACAGCAATTACACGTAAAAGATGTCAATGAGACCAATAACAACAGATGTAATTGAAAATAAACGATACATTCGTTCATTTCATGCATGACAACTAGGTCACGCTGATAAGAGAGCCATCATGGCCAAATCAACACACAACAATGATTACACGTAATCTTAGTGTGTGTTTGTTTATGCGTTGAGTCCACATAGGATTCCCACTTTCAATGCACAATTTCTAACGGAACCTAGTTGATGTATTGAATCAAAACAACATTCCTATCAAGAAGGATCAGCTACGAACTACAAAGTAGAAAGCTAAGAAAACCTAATAACACAAGCATATGTGAGAAACTTCTCAATTTTCTGGTTAATCTATTCAATAGCGCCAACTTACAATTTATACTATGACTAGAAAGAATGTAACCCTATAACTAACCAGAGCCACCATACAAGTGGCAGCATCCTATTACTTAAAATAGTCTAAAATAAAATAAAACCACTAACCATAGAAATAATAAAAAGACCAGCTATATTTATCCATCCACTTGGGCCCAAGAGTTCCAGCTGATAATGAACCAATAGTAAAAGCCCATTAGAGATGGAGCCTTCTACCAGTATGGCTATACAAACACACCCTTAGAAGGTAACTAAAACTTTATGTCCACTGTCAGTGATTAGTCTGAATAAAAAACAATTAAATAACAATAAGGGGGCATCTAGTATGTGAACAATGACATGGGACCAAAATCCCCGTTTGGCGTCTCCTTCCTGTGCCACCAATTAAATTATGTCATGTCATTTAAAAATCGCTCATCTAAAGATTATAATTGCCGTATTCACACCTACATGACACAATTTAATTTGTGGGACAAGGAATAACACACCAAATGGGGACAGTGGATCTTCATCGGTGTACATAAGGCCTTACTCATATACTAAGTGCATTTTGAAAATCGATAATAGAAAACAAAGCCTGATCCAAACACGTTATAATACTAGATGAAACGGCCGAGCAAAATGGTATGTATTGTATAGTACATTCATGCTGTTCATAAAATAACATATGCAGCTTCATAATTCTCATATTTTTATTCTGTACAATGAAGGCTTAACCAACGTTCATCTCTAGAAAAAAAGAAAGAAATTTTATCCTTTTACAAAGTATATCTCAGCTATGGTATGCGATGAACGTGATATTTTACCTGTTTAATTTAAACAAGCTGCACTACAGCAATGACCCTCAGAACCCCATTTTGGAGAAGATCAGCAAGCTCATCAAATAACAGAGCACTTCGCCAACCCCATCCTTTAGGAGCTTTAGGTAGAAGAGTGCCCGTTTGTTTGAAACTTCCAAAAACCATTATTTCCCTCTTAGATGGGCAAGTCAACTGAATGTGCAAGGCAGAACAAAACCCAGGATTATCAACAGAAGTGATAGAATATCATGAAACATCCAAATTATTGAAGCGCTAATTCATTACAGATATTACCTGAAAGCGTGCGGTCACCTTTTCACGTGAGTCAACATACATATGTACCTGATAATTAATTCCAAAGATAAACCATGAAGTAACCAAAAACTATCTTAGGCCTGGATTATTTAAATATGAAAAACAGTCCTGCTAACCTTTCTATGTATATCAGTTATCTCTGCCTTTCGACGGTGAAGAAACAACCCTGCAAAAGTATTAAGAATAAGCTCCCAGACAGATAAAAGGCTTTCTTTATTTACTATTAATATTGATTACCATCACAAAGGTGAGAATTTTAATGTATTAAAAACATTACCAAGGGTACGCGGTCTCTGGCGGTCGTCATCATTGGAAGCTTGTACACTGACCTGAAGACACAAACAAATAAATTTTATTCATACATGTACATGCGGAATCATCTTAGGAGAACATAATGATTAATTTATGTCCATGTACCTTCCATAAAGAACCAGCATAAAAAACTTCTGGAGAATGCTTCACCTGGCCATCACCAAGCCTATGCACATCCTCAAAACATACACTACAAAACCAGCAGAAAATTACAGAACATTTTAATAACTCGATGAAGCTTAGCACTCACGAATTTGGGAACCTTGAGTATAAAGAAACACAAACAGAAGCAACAGGAGAAAGACAAAATATAAGTCCTTTGATGAAACAACTGAAACATACATACAATAAATAATTACAGAAATTGCGAGACACCCCCTAAAATCCCACTCAGATTGTAATACACCTTCCATGCATTCAAGAAATAGTATTGATCATAAAGTATCAGATGCAGAAATCGAATTTATAAGAAACATCTATCTAAAAAAGTGAAGAATCAAAGAGAGAGAATGCATCATAATTTCTCATCATCAAAGCAGATGATTCAGCTTCAAGAAGAGGGGAAAAGAGTCAAAAGGGTAAAACGAAACACAACTAAAAGGGAATATGAGGGAGAAAAGTAGAGGAACCTGGTCCACAAACAACACGAGGATATTAATATTTGATGTATATGTGATTTAAGTCCTACTAATTACTAAATAGCATCAACGACCAATTTGACAATGAAAATCTCAGCCGACAGCCATTCCAAGGAAAAAAGTGTGAATACTAGCTTAGTAACTGAGGAGGATTACTAGATATAGTTAACCCACCACAAGCTTGTGCCATGGTTCAATATGTGAGCTGGGGCACAAAATCAGCCCATATGACAACTACCAATATATATCCTATTTACATTGACAATTGTCAATAGTTGCAAAGCGTAAACTTACCCAAAACGAAAAGGAGGAAAATGGCTTAAAGGTGTTTTCGAATCCAATGATATAGAAGAATTGTTGGCATTCTCCCATTCTAAACCTACGTTATGTTCCGGTGTCTCTAACATCTGCATTGCAATGCCACTAGTGCTTGCACCTCCAGTAGTAGTTCCAGACATATTGCTTTGCAAGCCCATTTCATAACCCCTTTGTGTTAGCTCTGTATGTACATTTGTCCCAGTACTCCCTCCCTGGCTTAGCCCAACCAAAGCTGTTAACCCATCTCCAGACAGGTCTCCATTGTGGTCAGGACGGATCTCTGAATCATCATTGGCTGCAGACTGAGGGTGATTTCTATTGCCAACACCAAACGGCACACGAGAAAAGACAAATCTTGTAGGAGGTGAAGCAGATGCAGGAACAAATGTAGTCCCACGGCCAATGCCTGCAAGACCGTCAATAGCACCTCTAACATGTACTCGTACATTTCTAAAAGGGGCATTTCTCTCGCCTGTAGAAGCTTCGGCGACATATATATTTCCTACATTCCCAGGCATATTGTTCTGATTATGTTCTTGCATGTAAGATCCAGTGGTAGTAGATCCATGTGAAAATGCAAACTGCTTCTGGCAAGTGCAAGCACTATTCAAAAGGGAGCAAACTTTGCATGTATCAGCAGCAATTTCTTGTACCCTCTGACTAAGAAGCATCTAAAAAGCCACAAAGATCAAAACATCAAAACAATAAGGTCAGTAACATTTAACAACCGATAATTTCCAAGATTAGTAATTTCTACACCAAGTTTAATGACCTACATATCAAATGATTGAAACTGCAGAGATTGAAATAATAACATATCCAAATTATTTCAGGATTAGAAGCTTCTTGAGCAGGAAACTAACAGTTTAGACAAACTTAGTTTGTTATAAAGGCATAATGAAAACTGTAACACGGAATTGATAAGCATTTTTTAAGATGCCAAATGTAAAACTAATTTCAATAGTCAGCTTAATTTCATACCAACCTGCAGCCACAGACCATCATTTACAGCTTTGCAAGGGAAACCTAACTCTTCAAGCTGCTTTCTGACATTTAGAAGAGCATCAAAAGACATATTGCAATATAAAAGAGAATCCCCTTCAAATGTACTAAGAAATACATCGTATTCATCTCCATAACCTCTATAGTCTCCTCTGGGATGAGCTTTAAGCTGTCTTCTGCCAACAACATTGCCACCCCATGAAAACAGAGGCGTTCCATATCTTCCCCAATCACTAGATGTGAGCCCATTAGAAGAACTCAATGCAAAGCAATGTCTTGATTGATCCCTAACTAACCAGTTACTGCTATCCAAATGGCAGCAAGATCCTTCCCCAGATGGCCCTTCAATACTTACTCCAGTGCTTCCTAAACCAGTTGCTCCAGTGCCAAGAGGCACCTCAACATAACATGATGTTCTCATCCCATCTGTATCAGGCAAAGAATTAGCCAATGAAGGCCCTTCCATGTCACAAGGATACCCTGGATTGAGGTTTGGTGAACTGACATATGAAGCTTGCTGAACCTGTTGATTGGAATCAGAAACCCTATTGTTGAAGTCTGCAAGCTCAACTAGAAGATTACAAGGGCTAGGGTCCTTTATATCACTTTCAAGACTCATTTTCTCCATGTCAGTTTCCAATCTCTTACTAGTGCCGGTGTCAGTTACACTTTTTCCCTTAGTGTTATCAGAATCAGAATGAGCACCAGTTGCAGACTCAGAACCAGAAGTTCCATGCACAGGATGTTCAACCTTGCAGTGAGCACTTTTTGCCAGGAATGTGTGCAAAGCCAATTCAAACCTTTTTACAAAGCATTAGACAAAGTGTTAAGCAGTTTACGTAACTCAATCTGTTAACAGACTCAAGAACCACTTACCGCTTCTCTTCATTGGGTATCCACAGATCATTAGAGGTCAGTAATGCATGTAATGTTTGAGATGAAAGCTTGGGAAGAACCTGCAACAAGCAAATGTCATTGTATCGCACTTAATCTATGTATTCGTAATGAACATAATTGAGAACTAGAACTACCAAAACCACACTAGATGTAAGCATGCACTTTTATTTTCTCCTTACCATTTTCAATTCCATGCAGCCACTTTGACAAAGGAAGCCCCAACAAGCGGTTCTGACGCGCTCTCCATGATCGCCGTAATCTTGGTTCTCCGCAAACACCTAGCTCACAATCATACACCCACCACCAATAACTTAATAAATAAAATGTAAACTATTATTTTAATTTAACAAGTGAGGCTATACAAGCATCTGGATCCTTAAACCTGATAAGCCAAGAAGTTAGAAGTCCACAGCTCAGATATGATGAAATCTGTACATATTGCACATAAATCCTGCACACACATATAGGTACACTAGATAAAAAATATTGAAAATAAATAAATAATTCATTTAACAAGAACTAATAGAATAAAATACATAAATGGTTAAAAGGTCTAACATGACTTCAGTATTCAATGTAATGGTAACTATGGACTTCAACTCATCATGCAAACATCATACCTGAAGGTCAAGAAAGGAAGCAGCAGCGAGAACACGAAATGCATTATTATCATTAAGCTTAGGGTGGTGCCCATACAGATATGCCAAAGCCATTGCAATCGCCTCATCATTAACGTTCTTATCATCGACATGCAGAGTCAGAACAGGAGCACTGGCTTCTTTCCACGGTCCATGAAGCATGTTCCTAACACACGCATCAGATAATCAGATAATAAATAGTAATTTCATACCAACAAAAAATAAAAACTTTATTATAGGCTATTAATTCATACAGTGTAATTCATTCAATAATGTTTACAAGACTACAACGTAAAGATACAAGCTGAAGAAAATATTGCAAATAGTTTAGGTATCCCAAGAATATAGTCATAAGCCAGAGCATGATCAAGATTGCAAAATTATAGTATACTTGTTTAGAATTTCATACAAGGAAAAATAGTTCACACTTGTCAGTAATTTAACATGGCAAAATCTAAAGAACTATAGACTATAGCCTTATTTTCCAATCCAATTTAGACAACCATATCCAGGCACTAAAGCTGTAATACCGGGTAATCGGAATCGAATATTGTTCTCATGGTTCTTGAGCTTTAAAATCTTCCCCTAGCAAAACCTTGTCACTATCTTGTAAAGAAGGAAAACTACCAGACAAGCAAAATTTCTCATAACCACCTTCATCCGTATAGAGAGTTTTGAAAAAATCAGTAACCAGATTTTCCAAACCCTCCCCCTCATGAGCATAAACCCACTTGCCATCACTATCTTGAAGGCCCTCCACTCGATTCTTCTTTCTCCTAACCATAGTTGTTCCATGAAAATACTTGGGAGTTTTTATCACCAAACTCCAACCATTTACACCTTGACTTCTGAAACCACAAAACTTCCTCCTTGAAGGCTATCTCTTCAAACTCTTGAGCCTGTAAATCTTCCAAAAAATAATTAGGCCTACTAGACAAGCTCCTCCCAATACCATTCAAACTCCTGAGGATCTTCCTCTTCCTGTAAAAGATATTCCCAAAAACCGACTTATTCCATTCAAGCAAATTCCTCCTCAGCTTATCAAGACTAATCTGCCAGTCCCCCTCATAAACCCATGAGGAGCTCATCAAGGAGGCAAACTGCTCATGAGCCATCCACGCAGCCTGAAACCTGAAGGGTCTCCTAGCAGGATTGACCCTGCTGTCGACGAAATTTTTGTTGAATATTTCCACAACACACAGGCGTGTGAATTCTTGTTGGCTTAAAGAGCAACACACTCGATCAAGGAGGGGGCAAAAAGAAAACAAAAAAAGAGTACTCCCCTAGCCTATACTAGTCCTGAACCTCTCAGCCAAACTCTCTTAGTAACCATCGTCACTCTAGAAAATACAGATACCGATTTATATTGAAAGGCACAGCCACATGCAACAGTGTCAAGAGTTGGTGAATTTAACCAAATTCCAACAAAAAAAAAATCTATTTTTACACTAGAATAGTCACAAAATTAGAGAGAATGAATGATTAGAAGTGGAAATGATTGATAATTGTGATTGGGGTACCTGAAATATGAACTGCGGGAGAGGATGAGACGATGGAGGTGATAGGTGGAGCCCATTGCATTGACGACGATATCGGAGAAAGAACCCGAATTGAAACCTTCAATTTGGACATGCTCGCAAAGGGAAGCGAGGTTGCAATCGAGAGCGCCCAACTCGGCGGTGGTTCGATCGTTGTCGGAGTGCTTGGGATGTTCGTATGGCGGAGGGTCGCTGGGGAACTGAGGGTCCTCCATCACAGCCAGAATGAATGAATGAATGATTATCAGACAAGAGATCAAACACACAATAGAAACAGTGTCATTCTCATTCTGTGTCTGTGTGTCAATGGCAATCAACGACAACAAGATCGAGCAGTGATGTTGTTCGCAAACATCAATACGCAAGTATCATAATTCATGAGAGAAACGCCGCGTTTTAACGTAGCTGCCTTTAAAAACTTGTATGAGATATATTTTTGTTTTCGGTTCTAAAAACTAACCCCTGATTTTTCAGTTTCTATTTTAATTTTTAAATTTTAATTTTTTAAATATTGGGAAACATCTCATTTAACAGTTTTTTAAAAATTGTTTTTAAATACAGTTTTCAAAAACTGCAATCAAATATGCCCTGAGTTGAGGATTTTGTTCCATCCAAAGTGTTCAGTTATTCTTTTTCTTCTTTTACTTCTAAAGTGTTCGGTTATTTTAGTGGAAGAAAATTTGTAAAAATTCTATTATGCTTGTAAATTTGTATTGTTCCGAAGAAGCTAACACCTCTCAATGACCAAAAGTTAATTTGTATTGTAGGAGTGCAGACGGGTTGGGTTGGTTCTGTTTTGATTTCACGTACTTTATGCATTGAATTCGAACTGATATTGATTGAGTTGACTCGAGTTAGAGGGTTGGCCACCATAAAAATAATGATAATAAAAATAAGAATTATTAAAAATCCAAAAGAATCATAAAAATTGGATGGTGGGCTGGCTTAGACAAAAGATAGGAGAGGGGACGTGGAGGGTGACCAAAATCAATGAACCGGCTATAGAAGAGAGAAGAGTAGATGGGAGAGTACCTACCTCTGTGATGGTGGCGTTGGCTTGTAGAAGAAGACAGGACAGGTGACTTTGCAACGGAAGGATTGAGGCGGCGATCGAGTTAGGTTTGAGATTTGAGAGGATGATGGTTTTGAGACTTGAGAGGATGATGGCTTCGTGACTGAAAATTAAGTTTACGAAATGAGGGCTCGCTTTAGTGACATGGGAGGTCAGGTCTTCAGTTCAGTTCGAGCTTCAATTTCTTAAAACCAGGACTCGAAATGAACACATCGACTTGACCATCTCTGAAACCAAACATACCCGCGAGCCCGAACCAACCCGCACTTTTGGCTTTAGTTAGAGTCTAGTCAAAGAGATTGGTCGGTTCAGCCCGGACCATGTGCACTCATCATATGTAATGTATTTGGGTATTCTTTTCCAAAGCAATTACATTCATGGAAGGTGTATGTCTTAAAGTAGGAATAACAATCTTTGTAAGGTCTTTGCTTGTCTTTTTTTATGTCCTATGACAAGTATGTTCATCAGTCAAGATAACAATCTGGTAATAAGTGTTTTGAATAAACTTGGCTACCCTAAGGTAAAACGGACACCCATCTAAGCATTTAACTACAATCCTCTTGATACCATTCTTGTCCAAGATAATGTTCCTCTTGCTTTGTAAAGCATACTCCTTCACACCAGTCTTAATAAGAGTGGAAGTACTGAAATTTTGACCCAACTCAAAGGCCACCCTAGCCTCAACTACCGAATTTGAACTTGGGAAACTTCTTCATTTCCTCTTCATCATCCTCATCACTTCTTGGTGGTCTATCTAAGTCATCAAGAATCTCCATCTTCATTGTCAAAATCCTCAAAGTAAGTGGAGTTTTGATTATTTGATGCAACAACAACATGCACACCCTCACCTAATACTTCACCACAAACTCCTTCATCACCATAACAATGCCTTGGTATTGACGAGGCAATTTTGTTTCATTTGACAAAACTTTAGCCCAATCTCATCTATCATCATAGTCACTGTCATCTAGGCTAACTTCACCATAGTCCCCATCATCTTCCCCTATGTTAGCCTCATAGTCTTCATTTATGGAATCTCCATTAGAATCCTTTTCGTTTGCTTCCTCAACCTCATCCTCATCTGATTCACCACCCACCTTCCCCTTATTTGCTTCCCCAGCAACCACAACCTCCTTCAATTCACTTACAACCTCAAACTCATTATCTCATTCCCTTACCGTGTTCTCACCAACAAATTTAGCTGATATCTCCCTTTCCCCAACTCGCAACCCCCTATTCAACAACATCCACATGTGTTTCTATCCAATGCTCAACATAAAAGTCGACTTCACCATGCCCCTTGATATCTTCAAAAAGACAAGCACATCTGCATCGTCATTAAATGGTTAAGACCATTGAACAACCCTAATGCAATGTGTCTACACCATATACATTTACATGATGCATAGCCCGTACTTTTTTCCAACTTGCCCACATCTACAGAGTTAATCTCATCAACACACTAGTTCACTACTCTTCCACACACGTTTAACACGATTAAATCTAGGTCCATTTGCAAGTTACCCCCATGCCAAAGTTGAACTATAATTCACCTTACACTAGTAGGCCTACAAACGACTGTATTAACCATGCAGTGAGCTTCCAAACCTAAACCCAAACAGTAAGCAGAAAATGACATGAGCAAGAAGACAAAGTTGAGTTTTGTACCTAAATAGCATATTTTCCGGAAGTTTCTCCCATTTTCAGAAAGTTGGGTCATAAGTGATCTTCTTCCATGTGCCAACCTCTAGGACCACATTACTTTTCCCTTGCTTTGCCTCAGGTTCCTTCCTAATGGTCACCCTCGCCCTCCACGCATTATGAGACCACTAGCCATTGAAGAATCTTAAGCCTTCACCATTCGATTGAGACACATTCTCACAAATCATTCCATCGAACTTCTCATGGGGTTTCGTTCGCACAAACCCTCTTCATTTTTTTTCTCTTTCACGATGATGGTTTCTATTTTAAGTTTAGTTTTGGGAAATTTTAAAGATGTTAGGGTTGATTTTATATTTTATTAATGATGTAATTTTCTTTTTTCATTGATTTACTTATGTTACATTCAAGTGGAAAATAAGGTTCACGCCATAAAATGATGGTCACATAGGACAACATTATTATCAATTTGACGAAAGTCATAGAGAAAGCCTCCATTTTCACAGATTAAAAATTCAGAAACCAAAATCGCAAATTTTTAAATCAAGAAGTGAAATCACACAATCGCAATACATCAAAGACTAACAGTTCAATTAAATCTTATTTTCTTTGTTAAAATTTAGAAAAAAATGTCACTATCTCCGAATAATAACTAAAGTGGTATGAGTTGAAGATATATAAATTGGGGAAGGGTTGGTCCAAAGATCAATTTTAAGAAAAGAAATTTAAATGCTTTCCGATCTTAAAAAATATAAAGAAAAAATGTCACTATTTAAGTATTTATTTATCCTTAAAAATAAGTATTTATTTATCCTTAAAGAAAAGTATTTATTTATAAATACGTAACGTAATCAGAAGAGAACATGGATTTACACGAAAAAAGAAGAGAACATGGTGGGTGTTGCTGCAAATCCGGTCTAGTCCGGTCCAATCTCCGGTTCGAGAAAAGCAGGGGTTGGACATGAACATGAACATGGATTGGAACCAAGCTTCATTCTCCTTCCTATTTGTTTCCGATCCTCGCACTCCTTCCTTGCCTCCTTGAAATCCAAACCCTAAAACTCTTCTTTCGAGCGAGCGATGGAGACTCACTTCAATCACACTCTCTTCGAGAGGCGCCCCTTCCTCAAGTCCAAGGCTCCCGCCGTTAAATGGGTCAAAGAATGGTACCACCCCTTTCCCTCCATCAATCGTTTTACAATTCAATTTTCATCTTTTGCTATTTGGGGTTTTCAAAGGTCCTCTATTTCTCATTGGTTTTTCCAAATTGAGGGGAAATTTAATCTTTTGAGCTTGGTCGTAGCTATGTGTGTTTTGTACAGTATAGATTGGTATTTGTTGGATTTCTAGAGTGACAAACAGCATCCAACTAGTGAAGAAGTTGCCAAAAGGAGTTAACTGATTAAGAGTTTTCTTCTTTCTGTTTGGAATTCAATAGTACTCTTTTAATCACATTATGCTAATAGTTGGAGATATTTTACTATCAGGGTTCCCCAAGATGTTCTAGCGACCGGGGGGAAGTGCATGCTCTTAAGATGGGTACCAGGTTTGTCCTTTTTGCTGCCTATCAAGCTCAAGTTTTTGCTCACTCCTCTCCCTATTTTCTGGTTCCATGTCTGGTATTTTTTTATGATGCTACTTTGTTTTATTCATTTTCTGGATAATGCCAGTTATTGCTACTTTAGTAACCTCCTTCTGATTTGACATCACAATATTGAATGAGTTGAATCTACATCCCACAAATTAAGCACCCATAAACTTTCCATTAAGATATATTTTATATCATGTGTAATTGTTCCCATTCGTCCTCGGTAGATGATACCCTTAATTTAATGATGGTTCCTAATTTGGTCCATAACAACTCAACTTGTAATGGGTTCGTAGGGCTGCTTGCATGAATTGGTTCATAGTGTTATTCACTTCTTTTTACTCTCCCTTCCCCAATCTGATCACAATGCTGACATTGGTTTATAGTTTAAAATTTTGAGTGTTTGTGTGCCATGGTTCTCTAACTGACTTGCTTTCCCAGGCATCTTTTATGACACATCTGCTACTTGATGTATTTTTGAAGGCTTGTATTGACTCAACAAGGAATAAAGCATATTATTTTCCTGGCTATGGATCATGTGATGAATTGATGGCTCAGCATGCCTTGCATCTAAGGGATATTTTATTAAATGTGATTGTTGTTTTATCATATGTTCTGTCTAACATTTTTCTTTGTTTTTACTTTCTTTTAGAGGATTCCTTAAAGGCCTCGAAAGAAAAGGAAAAAGAACCTTCAGGACCTGAGCCAGAACCTGAGCCAACTACTGAAGTACTCTTTCTTTGCAGCTATGAAGGCTGTGGAAAGACATTCATAGACGCTGGTGCTTTGAGGAAGCATTCTCACATCCATGGAGAGAGGCAATTCATTTGCCATTATGATGGATGCGGAAAGGTAGTGTTTCTGTCACTTAAGATTAAGATACACATACAAGCACACATATGTGTGTTCGGCTGTATGATTGTAACGCACTAGGTTCAAGATAGTCCTTAACAATTTTTCCTTTTAGTTTCATAATAGAAGTTTTTTATTTATATAATTCTATGTCTCAAGTTATCACTTTCCATATTTTCCATCTTTTTAAATATCAGGTCTATTTAGTTACACAAACGGGCTTAAGTAGATCCTTAACAATTTATTGTTTTAGTTTTGTAATATAAGTTTTTTTTGTTATTTATATAATGATATCTCTCAATGTACAGGTTGATAGGATTGAGACTATAGAGAGAGAGAGAGAAAGAATTGAGTTTTATCGAAATGAACCCTAATTCCCAATATGAGAATCAGAGAAAAGGTTACAAGCTTGTTGAGTCGAGAGACTCAACCCTCTCCTAAATCCCACAATGATCCCAAAGATAGCTAATTCCCACTAACCCACTCTTATTTATAGGCACATTCCTCACTAACCACCCTCTAACTAACTAACTAACTAACCCCCCAACTAAACTAACTATCTCTAAGTACCTATCCATATTGGTAAGATTGAGACTATAGAGAGAGAAAGAATGAGTTTTATTGAGATGAACCCTAATTCCCAATATGGGAATCAGAGAAAAGGTTACAAGCTTGTTGAGTATTCGAGAGACTCAATCCTCTCCTAAATCCCACAATGATCCCAAAGATAGCTAATTCCCACTAGCCAACTCTTATTTATAGGCACATGCCTCACTTACCCTCCAACTAACTAACTAACTAACTAACTAACTAATACCCCAACTAAACTAACTAGCTCTAAGTACCTATCACAGGTATTTATGGTTTGCAATTTATTTTAATGCCTGGTCTGTTTAGCAAATGCTAAGAAGTTTTTGGTTTTGTTGCAGAAATTTCTAGACAGCTCAAAGTTAAAAAGACATTTCCTTATTCATACTGGGGAGAGGGATTTTGTATGTCCTCATGAAGGCTGTGGTAAGGTAATAAATATATATCCATGGGAAGGGCCTGTTCTAATTTTCTTTGTTGATTTCCTTACCCTGCTTGGTGTTCATATTTGGATTTTAAACTAGTTTTATGTTTAGCATATTCCATCATACCCTGAATGTCTGAAATCATTTTTTAATTGTAGTAGTATTGATGAGCTCTAAGATTCCTTAGTGTCAATATACAGGCCTTCTCCTTGGATTTTAACCTGAGGTCTCACATGAAGACACATTCACAAGAGAACTATCATATATGCCCATACCCAGATTGTGGAAAGAGATATGCTCATGAATACAAGCTAAAGAATCACGTTGCCTCTCATCATGAAAAGGTTGGGAGATATTTATTGTTTTATGTGACTGGTACATATATGTTATGTTTTGTGACCTCTCAATGTGTTCATAATAGACGATGCATGCCTGGCCTCTTAATTTGTCCATTTGGTTTCTGTTTAGAGGGTTTGTTTGGTTTATCTTAATACAAGCATGCAAGATTTCTGATATCTTGGAAATCTGTATATTATGTCTCCAATTGAAACTCATCACTATGTTTGAATACTCGTTGACACCTGTGGCTGTGGGAACGGACGTTGGCACTCACTTTGATACAAAAAGTGGATTTGGATGGAAGTTTTTGTTCATGTTGCACTCAAATGGAAATATGGTATCCAATATAATGAAAAAGTGCTCACCTCAAACATCCTCTGATTCACAGTTTGAACTTCTTGCAGAATGCCTCAGTGGATTTGCCAAAGTATACTCCTACTCCACCTTCGGAGAAGCAAACAAAAACAACTAAACCTTCTGGGGGAGCTTACAGTTCAGCATCATCTGATCGCCCATATGCTTGTCCTTATGAAGGGTGTGAAAAAGCGTACATTCATGAATACAAGCTCAAGCTCCATTTGAAGAGGGAGCATCCTGGCCACATGTCTGAAGAAAATGCTGTGCATGCTCTGGCTAATGCTGCTAACAATGAAATGGATGAAGCAAGTGACCAAGATGCCTATGGTGGTGCAAAACGGTCAAATGGTAAAAGTCAGAAGCAAAGTAAGCCCAAGTCAAACTTGAAGTTGCCACCTTCCAAGGTGGCACGAAAAGGTTCAGCTCCAACTCCAAGTGCTACTTTAAATGTGATTAAAAAACCGTGGCCAGTGAAACAAGAAACTTACGATGAAGACAGCGAAGAAACTGAGGAGGATCGTGACAATGTTGAAGATGGTTGGAGATATGCCGGAAACAATGAAGATGATGATGAGGAAACAGAATATGAAGACTGATTTTTCACTTATAGCATCTCCTGTGCATTCAATCTCTCTCTCTCTCTCTCTCTCTCTCTCCCCTACAAGTTTTCTTTTCTTTTGCATCTAGAAGTGTGATTTTCTCTTCATACACATTATATAGTTAACATGAATGATATGGTAGGACAAATTTAGATAAGCTCTCTTAAACACTCTAATTAGCCCTTATACTTTAATAGAGCCTCAAATGATCTCTTTCAAATGGGTGTTATTCTAATTATGCACTTGTGACTTCGCAATGTAGTGGAATACTGAACTGGTTTTAATTGTGTAATGTGGCCTACTGTAAATGATTACGATAAATATACAGCTAGGGTGTTATAGACACACACACAAAAAAAAACACTTGAAGAGAGTCATGTGCCTCCAATGAGTGTTGCTAGTACTCCTTTTCTTCTTTTAGGCATGTGAGTTGCAGGTAATGCGTTCTTCCGCATTCATGCTTAGTACTGCCAAGGATGATGTATGATGATTGACTAACAACTTTTCAATCCCTTTTTTTTGTATTTCTCTATCGCTCGCTGGCGGTTATTGTTGATCCACACTGATAAAGTTTTGTGACTAATTCAAATCTCCAACTAAAAAAATTCAATTTCCTCCTTTTTAGTCCATTTAGGTGTCCATCCCATCTTCTAAGTGAATTCTCTCATTTGATTCCTCAAGTATGAAAACCATTCTCTTCGTCGGTGCACTCCTTCTTAGGTTTATTATAGTCACTTAGCCTAAATTTCACATGAGACCCAAATGGGCCTACAAGTGAACTTATTGTATTCATAGTTTTAAGTCCTCTTGCTATTTAATCTCTAACACCATGTATAATTAAATCATAATGTTAAAAAAAATAAAAGTTTAATTTTTGTGAATTTTTTTTTGAAACTGAATCTTTTTTCTTCTTAATTAGTTATGCAATAATTTTTATAAATTCTACTTTTAGAAACAAACAATGACGTCAAACGGAAAAATTACTATGAATACGATGTAGATAAAGATAGCATAAATTGAAAATACGCATTTAAGTTGACATAACAAAGATAATAATCCACTCGAAAGCTAACCCACTAAAAATCCAAATACTTAAAAAACAAAGGACAAATTAAAACTAAACATTGGTAACAAACATGCAAACTAGACCCGGACAAAAGAAACCCTAACCCACCTTCTTAATTAAAATTCACTTTCACACTCACAACGCAAGTAAACTCCTTAAGAAAATAACTCGAATATCAACTGCCAAGGATGATGTACGATAATTGACATTTAGCTTTTCAATTCACTATTTGTGTATTCTTCTTCATCTCTCGAGGACGGTTATTGTTCAGCCATAGTGAGAATGTTTTGTAACTAATTCCAATCTCCAAGCAAAAATATTCAATTTCCTCCTTTTTAGCCCCTTTAGGTGTCCACCCTATCTTCTCAGCGAATTCTTTCATTTGATTCTTCAAGTTCAATGTGAAAACCATTCTCTTCTTCCTGTTCAGCTTCGGTGGCATCGACATCATCTCCTTTGTAGGGTTATTTTCACCACTCGCCCTAAATTGCACATCAGACTCCGATGGGCCTACAGGTGAACTTATTATATTTGGAGTGTTCCTTGGGCTTTGGGCTTTGGGGGTGTAAATAGTATATTGGAGATGAAAGTTCCGATGACACCCACAAACAGCACATAACATAGCATCTTCGGCATTATTTTCAACACTTGCTTTGAGAAACTCTTGGCATCCATCATAGGAAACACGATTTAGTGATGCCGCATGGTTGCGGTTGCACTCCTGATACACCACCTCTTGCTCAAAACCTGGTGGGGGGAAATTGATCTGAGTATCAGACATGGTTTCTTGTGAAATCAAGATGCAGGAAGTGAAAGGTAAAAGATGTGGCTAGAATGGTGTGTGTCTGCAGTGAGCGAGTGAGACTTTAAATAGAATCAGAGAGCCAGGTAAATGTTGACACTTGGAATGAGGCCTCCATACATTTAAGACTAATCTTTAGTGTAGACTTTATCATGGAAGTCAAACAATCTCTTTCGTATATTTTATTATATTATGTTATATTATATACCACTCAAATAAAAAAAACTTTATAGGTAAAAGCTACGAAATAAAAAAATGTCTCTTTTTTCAAAAGAGAAAAGTTGTACTGTTAATATGAGGAGTAAAGAAGGGTAAAATAAATAAGGTAATAACCTATTTAGAGTGCATTGTTTCAATTTTTTTTTAAATCACTTTGTTTAAAAAATACTATTTAAAAAAAAGCTGAAATCAATTAAAAAAAATCATTATTTCGCTAAACTACTTTCATTAGCTTATCAGAAAAATCTATTATAGACGAGAGAGAAAATTAAAAAAGTGATTTTAATTAATGTAACCAAAGACAAATCAACTTATCATTTTCTTAATACTCCATTTAAAAAATAATCTCCTTTTTTAGACAGTTAAAAATTATTTTTTAATCTGAAACAAACACACTTAATCTCTTAAAATGTGTCCTTTTAGCATAGTTTTAAGACCAAGACTAAACTTGTTGGTTTGACCAGTTAAATTGAGAACCACACAAGTATTTTATCGATAATAAAAAGATTTGAACCTCTTTGTTATTTTAATTTTGAAATAGTTTTATTCAACATAAGTGCTCTTTAGAGGTGGAAGTAGGTTGGGCTTTGCTAGACTTTGCTTAAATAAGCCTGACCTGCTTAAAAAATTCTAGGCCTGAGCCTGGCCTGTTGTTTGTCATAGGCTTTTTTTTAGGACTGAGTCTAATTTGTTTGAAAGCCTGGTCTGGCCTGGTAGCCTATTTAAAAGCTTGTTTTATTGCAATACATTCAAGTAGACCGAAAAATATAATTGTAAAATATCTACAAACTTATAGACTAGTGAGCTAAAATACAATAATATGATTATATGGTTAAATTCAAAGTAAATAGGTATAGTTATTTTTTAAAGAAGTTATGGTTAATTCATTATATATTCTAACATATTTAATCATATAAATAAGTCAACTACTATTTAGTTTTAAGATACTATAATAAAGATTTCAAAAAATATATTATAATAAAAATTTAAAATAATATGAATAATAAAATAAATTAATATTTATTTAAATAAGTCGGCCTGTTAGACTTACAAGGCTTTCTAAGTGGCCCAAGCCTGATTTTTTTTAATTAAATAGGCTTTTAAAAAAGTCTTGACCTCATCTATTTAGTAATTTGGTCTGACTTGGCCTGAGCCTAATATAAGTTAGGTCGTAGGCCCTTGTCGGCAGCCTGACCTACTTACATCCTTATTGCTCTTAAACCCAACAGCTTTCTGTTTTGAAAAACTGAAAAATTTAAAAACCTGCTTGGTACAACCTGTTTTTGAAAACTGTTTTTGAAAACAGTTCTTATTTTCAGTTTTAAAAACTAAAATACCAGAACAGCTAAAAGATGTTTTCAGTTTCTGTTTTTAGTTTTCAAATTTCAATTTTTTAAATGTTGGAAAACATATCGTTTAACAGTTTTTTTTCTACTTTTCTTTTGGAAAACAGTTTTCAAAAATAGTTTCTAAAAACTGTTTTTATAACAGTTTTCAAAAACTGCAATCAAATAGGCCCAAAATTAGTGTTACATTGTAACTGTTGCATTTATATTTACGTGATTAATCTAGTCAAAAAGTAAAACTTGAACTTTTTTTTTTTGTCTTGACCAAGGTATCCCCACAGCCGATTGCCGTGAGACTAATCCTTCGCCCCACGGTCAGCGCACGAAGCGGTAGGGGCTGGGTAAAACTTGAACTTGAATTAAACAATTAATATATTTAACTTCATATTTAAAAATAAAAATAAGTTGACCTTGGGTTTGGGTGAATTAGTTGATATTTAATGTCATTTTTTCTTCATTAATTGTATTGGGTCATAATGTTAGATGTAACTCCTACATTTATATCTACTCAATTAATGTAGTAGAAAAGTCAAACTTGAATGTGAATTAAGCAATTAAAATATTTGTCTTTAAATATTTTAAAAATAAATATGGTTTGACTGAATAAATTTAAACTTAAAGTAATTTAAAATACTGAAAAATTAAATTGATATTTTTCATGTCATTTTAAAAATATTTTAGGATTAAATACATTTTTCCTGCAAATATAGTGAATTTAGTTTTCGTCTCTCGTCGGAATAAAATTGTGAAAACGACCCTTCATTTAGAAAAATACCTCCCTATTAGTCTCTACTAGAGAGCTCATGCGAGGTTGCTTATGTGTGTGACCAAGTCTATGTGACACACTCACCAAAGAAAAAATGCACTTTTAGAATATATAATCATCAGTTTAAACATTTAATATTGAGTTATGATTTATTCACACACGTATCATTTTTCACTTTCTTTACACATAACTTTATATATATCTCATCTCTTCCGGTCATATCACTCATTAATTTTTTTATTTTTTTTCTTATCTCTCTTCTCTCCACTCTATTTACATTTAAAAGGTTGTGTGAACAAATATTTTTCATTTAATATTTTAAAATTAATTATATCTCTCGATTGATAAGGAAACTGAAGTACATGTCAATGACCAAAGTGAGTTTAAACATTTAATATTGAGATATGATTTATCCATGCACTTATAATTTTCCCCTTCTTCACACATCATTTTCTACCTATCTCTTTTCTGTTTCAATCATATCATTCATCACATTTTTCAATTTCTTTCTCTTTTCTTGTTATTTCTCTATTCTCTTCAATTCATTTACACTTGAAAGGGAGTACAGATAATTTTTTTCTTTAATAATTCAAATTAATTATATCTCTAAATTTAGTAGGCAATGAAGTGACATAAGAATAATTTGTGGAACACACAATGTACAAATATGGTAACCTAATTTAATTATTTAAATATTAGATGCATGAGATAAAACCATTTTATGAATAGTGTTTGAATAGTACCCAAATGGTATTAACCTTTGTAGTTTGTAGCATTAATATAATTATCACATCTAAAATTAACAGATGGAATTCGCTGAATCAATTCTATTACACCTCTTGACATCATCTTTCTCAGTAACGCAGGACTTATCAGCCGGGCACTCAAATGAGGAAAATATTATATTTTACAATAATTCCTTATAAAACATCCCAAAGAAATTGCGAAACCTGGGTCTGAATGCCATGCCTAAGGGTAGAATATGTGAATATATTTGACTTTCTTTCGTGGTGGATCTATGGTCAATTACATAAACTACCTTAAAAACTCAAAAAATATTAACAAGTCTTACCTTAACTAGAGAAATGGTTAAAATAGTAGAGCAACCATCAATTTTTAAGCTAACTTTTATGATTGAATTAGGTTTTCTAAATTTTAATATTTTTAGTGGGTTAAGGCCGTAATTTGGTTTTCACCTCCGGTTTCAACTTTCTAAATAAATATATTCTTGATAATTCTTTAAAAATTGTAATTTTAATTTTTGGTTTTCCTTTCCACTATTAAATTAAAAAAATTAATTATACATGAGATTAATCATAGTGAAATTTCTAACTTTTTCTATTAAAGGTAGAATTCAATATGAAATTCCTACTCTTATTCTAAAGACTTCAATCATTATTGAATCAAATGCTAACTCTATAATAATTTATTTTTAGTTGATTGTCAAATACATAAATAATATGTATATGATAAAAGAAGATTAAGTCCTCTTGCTATTTAATCTCTAACACCATGTATAATTAAATCATAATGTTAAAAAAAAGTTTAATTTTTGTGAATTTTTTTTGAAACTGAATCTTTTTTCTTCTTAATTAGTTATGCAATAATTTTTATAAATTCTACTTTTAGTAACAAACAATGACGTCAAACGGAAAAATTACTATGTAGATAAAGATAGCATAATTGAAAATACGTATTTAAGTTGACATAACAAAGATAATAATCCACTCGAAAGCTAACCCAAAAAAAACCAAATACTTCAAAAACAAAGGACAAATTAAAGCTAAACATTGGTAAGAAACATGCAAACTAGACGCGGACAAAAGAAACCCTAACCCATCTTCTTAAATTAAAATTCACCTTCACACTCAACGCAAGTAAACTCCTTAAGGAAATAACTCGAATATCAACTGCCAAGGATGATGTACGATAATTGACATTTAGCTTTTCAATTCACTATTTGTGTATTCTTCTTCATCGCTCGAGGACGGTTATTGTTCAGCCATAGTGAGAATGTTTTGTAACTAATTCCAATCTCCAAGCAAAAATATTCAATTTCCTCCTTTTTAGCCCCTTTAGGTGTCCACCCTATCTTCTCAGCGAATTCTTTCATTTGATTCTTCAAATTCAATGTGAAAACCATTCTCTTCTTCCTGTTCGGCTTCGGTGGCATCGACATCATCTCCTTTGTAAGGTTATTTTCACCACTCGCCCTAAATTGCACATGAGACTCAGATGGGCCTACAAGTGAACTTATTATATTTGGAGTGCTACTTGGGCTTTGGGCTTTGGGGGTGTAAATAGTATATTGGAGATGAAAGTTCCGATGGCACCCACAAACAGCACATAACATAGCATCTTCGGTGTTATTTTCAACACTTGCTTTGAGAAACTCTTGGCATCCATCATAGGAAACACGATTTAGTGATGCCGCATGGTTGCGGTGGCACTCCTGATACACCACCTCTTGCTCAAAACCTGGTGGGGGGAAATTGACCTGAGTATCAGACATGGTTTCTTGTGACACCAAGATGCAGGAAGTGAAAGGTAAAAGATGTGGCTAGAATGGTGCGTGTCTGCAATGAGCGAGTGAGAGTTTAAATAGAATCAGAGAGCCAGATAAATGTGGACACCTGGAATGAAGCCTCCATACATTTAAGACTAATCTCTAGTGTAGACTTTATCACCGAAGTCAAACAATCTCTTTTGTATATTTTATTATATCGTATTATATTATATACCACTCAAATAAAAAAAAACTTTACAGGTAAAAGCTACTAAATAAAAAAATGTCTCTTTTTTTCAAAAGAGAAAAGTTGTATTGTTAATATGAGGAATAAAGAAGGGTAAAATAAATAAGGTAATAACCTATTTAGAGTGCATTGTTTCAATTTTTTTTTAAAATTACTTTGTTGAAAAAAGACTATTTAAAAAAAAAAGCTGAAATCAATAAAAAAAAATCATTATTTCGCTAAACTACTTTCATTAGCTTATCAGAAAAATCTATTATAGACGAGAGAGAAAATTAAAAAAGTGGTTTTAATTAATGTAACCAAAGACAAATCAACTTATCATTTTCTTAATACTCCATTTAAAAAATAATCTCCTTTTTCAGACAGTTAAAAATTATTTTTTAATCTGAAACAAACACACTTAATCTCTTAAAATGTGTCCTTTTAGCATAGTTTTAAAACCGAGACTAAACTTGTTGGTTTGACCAGTTAAATTGAGAACCACACAAGTATTTTATCGATTAAATAAAAAATAATCGTCATCTGAGATTGAAATTGAACTAATTAAACAAGTACAAACCGGTGCTGGAAAAAGATTTGAACCTCTTTGTTATTTTAATTTTGAAATAATTTTATTCAACATAAGTGCTCTTTAGAGGTGGAAGTAGGTTGGGTTTTGCAAGACTTTGCTTAAATAAGCCTGACCTGCTTAAAAAATTCTAGGCCTGAGCCTGGCCTGTTGTTTGTCATAGGTTTTTTTTTAGGACTAAGTCTAATCTGTTTGAAAGTCTGGTCTGGCCTGGTAGCTTATTTAAAAGCTTGTTTTATTGCAATACATTCAAAAAGACCGAAAAATATAATTGTAAAATATCTACAAACTTATACACTAGTGAGCTAAAATACAAAATATGATTATATGGTCAAATTCAAAGTAAATAGGTATAATTATTTTTTAAAGAAGTTTATATGGTTAATTCATTATTCTAACATTTTTTTTTTGAAAATGAAAAGATATATTAATAATGGGGTGAAATTACAAAAGTGGCCACCACAAGAGAGAGGGAGAGTTGTCCGTCCGCCTCAAAAAAAGGCCTCTACGACAAGAGAGACAACACTACGCCTCCGGCCAAGAAAGGAATATACAAGACCCTAACCAGAAGAGAAAAACTAAAAACCTACCCACAGAAAACCCCAAACCGCAACACCTGATCCCAAAAAACCCACTCCTACGAAATAAGTCAACAACTATTTAGTTTTAAGATACTATAATAAAGATTTCAAAAAATATATTATAATAAAAATTCAAAATAATATGAATAATAAAATAAATTAATATTTACTTAAATAGCTGGTCTGTTAGGCTTATAGGGCTTTCTGAGTGACCCAAGCCTTTTTTTTAACTAAATAAGCTTTTAAAAAAGTCTTGACCTTATCTATTTAGTAATTTGGTCTGACTTGGCCTGAGCCTAATATAGGTTAGGTCGTAGGCCCCTGTCGGCGGCCTGACCTACTTACATCCTTATTGCTCTTAACCCCAGCAACTTTATGTCCCTTTAACTGAGACACCATTCACTCACCCTAATTTTTTTTTTAAAAAAAATTAGTGTTACATTGTAACTGCTGCATTTATATTTACGTGATTAATGTAGTCAAAAAGTAAAACTTGAACTTGAATTAAACAATTAATATATAACCAACTGGGTTGGCGTAGTGGTTCAACACTTCGTCCCTTAAGCAAGTGGTTGGGGGTTCGAATCCCAACTTTTGTGAATGGAAAAAACTCATTGGCCAGCCCCCTACCGCTTCGTGCGCTGACCGTGGGGCGAAGGATTAGTCTCACGACAACCGGCTGTGGGAATACCTTGTTCAAGAAAAAAAAAAAATTAACATATTTAACTTCATATTTTAAAAATAAATATAAGTTGACCTTGGGTTTGGGTGAATTAGTTGATATTTAATGTCATATTTTCTTCATTAATTGCCATAATGTTAGATGTAACTCCTACATTTATATCTACTCAATTAACGTAGTAGAAAAGTCAAACTTGAATGTGAATTAAGCAATTAATATATTTGTCTTTAAATATTTTAAAAATAAATATGTTTACCTTAGGTTTGACTGAATAAATTTAAACTTAAAGTAATTTAAAATACTGAAAAATTAAATTGATATTTTTCATGTCATTTTAAAAATATTTTAGGATTAAATACATTTTTTCCTGTAAATATAGTGAATTTAGTTTTCGTCTCTCGCCGGAATAAAGTTGTGAAAACGATCATGTATTTAGAAAAGTACCTCCCTATTAGTCTCTACTGGAGAGAGCTCATGCGAGGTTGCTTATGTGTGTGACCAAGTCTATGTGACACACTCACCAAAGAAAAAATGCACTTTTAGAATATATAATCATCGGTTTAAACATTTAATATTGAGTTATGATATATTCACACACCTATCATTTTTCACTTTCTTTACACATCACTTTATATATATCTCATCTCTTTCGGTCATATCACTCATTAAATTTTTTAATTTTTTTTTCTTATCTCTCTTTTCTCCACTCTATTTACATTTAAAAGTTTGTGCGAACAAATATTTTTCATTTAATATTTTAAAATTAATTATATCTCTCGATTGATAAGGAAACCGAAGTGACATGTCAATGACCAAAGTGAAAATATACTTTTAGAATTTTTTATACAACAGTTTAAAAATTTAATATTAAGATTTGATTTATCCATGCACCTATAATTTTCCACTTCTTCACACATCATTTTCTACCTATCTCTTTTCTGTTTGAATCATATCTTTCATCACATTTTTCAATTTCTTTCTCTTTTCTTGTTATTTCTCTATTCTCTTCAATTCATTTACACTTGAAAGGGAGTGCAGATAATTTTTTCTTTAATAATTCAAAGTTAATTATATCTCTAAATTTAGTAGGCAATGAAGTGACATAAGAATAATTTGTGGAACACCCAATGTACAAATATGGTAACCTAATTTAATTATTTAAATATTAGATGCATGAGATAAAACCATTTTATGAATAGTGTTTGAATAGTACCCAAATGGTATTAACCTTTGTAGTTTTGTAGCATTAATATATTGGGGACGTTACTTTCAATTTAATGATTGCATTTAGGATTATGACAACTAAATTTTGAAGTTGGATTTGTTATATCATCATGTAAATGTGATTTTAGATACTCATAAGTTCATAACTAAGACCTTGTTTAGCGTGAGTTTTTAGTTTTTACTCGTTTTCTTTTTAATTAACTTTAGATTTTCTAATGTGATTTTCATCAATTTTATAATTAGCACTTATCGTCCTCTCAACCAAACATCTCTCACCAACATCACCGCTACCCAATATGGTAGAGTGTGAGTAGTGGTGAAGGGTGATTGATGGTAAACAGTGCCAATGGTGCTGGTGAAAATGGCTTACGGGTGGCCGAAGTCATAAGTGGTGGCAACACAATAGTTGAGGGTATTAATGGTGGCGTCGCTAATAATGGAGGCTATTAAGTGACGGTGGAGGGTGCTTCACAACGGCTACAATAAAGAGTTTCGGACGATGGTGGAGGGTTTCAAGCGTTGATGAGTGGTGGAGGTTTCCTTAATAGCAGCAGTGTAGACTGAGTGGCATTGGTGGCAAACGCGGTGGATGGTGTCTGTGGATGACAATGATGGAAAGTATTGGGTGGGGGCACCGTCGATGACAACAGGGTATCATGTGATAAATGTAATGACATTGTCAATGATGAAGGGTACTGAGTGGTGTTGGAGGTACATGGCTGCAATGGTTGTGGATACTGAGTGTCAGCAATGGTAGAGAATACATGTGGGCAATAGCAATGGTGGCAGGTACCAAGTGACAATGGTGGCAGAGAGGATTGAGTTTAAAAAAATGATTTAAGTTATTTTAACCAAACACTTTTTATTTTAAATTTTCATTTAAAAACAAAAAATGAAAAACTAGCAATCACGCAGCCCTAAGATTTTGAATGATGTGCAATTATCACAATAATAATTCATAGATAGATATACTCATAAGGTTATTTGAAAAACTTGCTAAAGAAGCTCAAAATAACTAATATATAAATATAAGCGCTTATTATAAGCTAATCTAAACAACTTATAAAAATAAGTTCAAAGCAATTTATATATATATTTTCAGCTATTTTATAAGCTTACTTCAATACTTGCATAAGTGTGTATGATACAAAATAAGTTCAAACAAATTACTCCAAATGCAACCTAAATTTATGAAGACAACTTGTGACCTCTTATAACTTTTAAGTTTTTTTTAGCTTACTTAAGTAAGTTTTTAAAATTAGTTTATGAATAAGCTTGGGCATACTTTAGTAAGTTTCCCAATAAGGCTTATGACCACCTGAAGTGCTTATACTGTACTCAAATAAACTTTCTATTTCACCTTTATACTTAAAAGTAAAACAACAAGCCCTCACAAACATCAAAATAAAATTGTCGTCTAGTTTGACAGAGTATACATTTATATTGTTGCCACAACTTTTTTTGAGAAGTTTAAGATAAATTGGAATCCCTTCGCTTTACAAACAAATGTTGGTTACAGAAATTTGTGCCAAACTAGAACTATTTGGTTTTACCCTACTGCCATAACACCATCATTTCAGATTTTACATTGGAAAATGTCGGGTAAACATCCAATGAGCCTAGACTCCCGGTGTGAGAAAGGAAATATAGAGAAGTAATAAATATGATGTGGTAAAAATTGTGATAGAGAAAAAATTGGGATATATTTGGAGTGTCTGTACTGTTTGGCATCTACATATCATAAGCTTTTTACATAACATATCCCACCACCTTAGCTACTTCCAGCAACTCCTGGAACTTCCGATAAGATCACGTACCTAGTGGCTCCAGAATGGTCACTTCTCTTGGTGGGATATGTTGCTACTTATAGAAACAAAAGCTTCTAAGACTCAACAAAATTTATGAAGGGAAACCTGTCACCAAGTTCCCAAGCACTTCAGTCTTCAGTCTTCACTATGAGCTGCCGACTCCATCAACTCGAACCACATAGCATGAGTGCATGATCACCGATAGTGGTGAGGATGGCTGTTTCTTCGTTGCAGTTTTTTTTTTTATGGAACTTGATAAAGTATCAATGATCTCGATGTCGTAAATTATGGCGCATATTGCTCTTGTTCTATTATGACACATCTGCTACTTGATGTATTTTTGAAGGCTTGTATTGACTCAACAAGGAATAAAGCATATTATTTTCCTGGCTATGGATCATGTGATGAATTGGTGCCTCAGCATGCCTTGCATCTAAGGGATATTTTATTAAATGTGATTGTTGTTTTATCATATGTTCTGTCTAACATTTTTCTTCGTTTTTACTTTCTTTTAGAGGATTCCTTAAAGGCCTCGAAAGAAAAGGAAAAAGAACCTTCAGGACCTGAGCCAGAACCTGAGCCAACTACTGAAGTACTCTTTAATTCTTTGCAGCTATGAAGGCTGTGGAAAGACATTCATAGACGCTGGTGCTTTGAGGAAGCATATTCTCACATCCATGGAGAGAGGCAATTCATTTGCCATTATGATGGATGTGGAAAGGTAGTGTTTCTGTCACTTGAGATTAAGATACACATACAAGCACACATATACGTGTTCGGCTGCATGATTGTAACGTACTAGGTTCAAGATAGTCCTTAACAATTTTTCCTTTTAGTTTCATAATAGAAGTTTTTTATTTATATATATAATTCTATGTCTCAAGTTACCACTTTCCATATTTTCCATCTTTTTAAATATCAGGTCTATTTAGTTACACAAACGGGCTTAAGTAGATCCTTAACAATTTATTGTTTTAGTTTTGCGATATAAGTTTTTTTTGTTATTTATATAATGATATCTCTCAATGTACAGGTTGATAGGATTGAGACTAGAGAGAGAGAGAGAAAGAATTGAGTTTTATCGAAATGAACCCTAATTCCCAATATGAGAATCAGAGAAAAGGTTACAAGCTTGTTGAGTCGAGAGACTCAACCCTCTCCTAAATCCCACAATGATCCCAAAGATAGCTAATTCCCACTAACCCACTCTTATTTATAGGCACATTCCTCACTAACCACCCTCTAACTAACTAACTAACCCCCCAACTAAACTAACTATCTCTAAGTACCTATCCATATTGGTAAGATTGAGACTATAGAGAGAGAAAGAATGAGTTTTATTGAGATGAACCCTAATTCCCAATATGGGAATCAGAGAGAAGGTTACAAGCTTGTTGAGTATTCGAGAGACTCAATCCTCTCCTAAATTCCACAATGATCCCAAAGATAGCTAATTCCCACTAGCCAACTCTTATTTATTTATAGGCACATGCCTCACTTACCCTCCAACTAACTAACTAACTAATACCCCAACTAAACTAACTAGCTCTAAGTACTTATCACAGGTATTTATGGTTTGCAATTTATTTTAATGCCTGGTCTGTTTAGCAAATGCTCAGAAGTTTTTGTTTTTGTTGCAGAAATTTCTAGACAGCTCAAAGTTAAAAAGACATTTCCTTATTCATACTGGGGAGAGGGATTTTGTATGTCCTCATGAAGGCTGTGGTAAGGTAATAAATATATATCCATTGGAAGGGCCTGTTCTAATTTTCTTTGTTGATTTCCTTACCCTGCTTGGTGTTCATATTTGGATTTTAAACTAGTTTTATGTTTAGCATATTCCATCATACCCTGAATGTCTGAAATCATTTTTTAATTGTAGTAGTATTGATGAGCTCTAAGATTCTTTAGTGTCAATATACAGGCCTTCTCCTTGGATTTTAACCTGAGGTCTCACATGAAGACACATTCACAAGAGAACTATCATATATGCCCATACCCAGATTGTGGAAAGAGATATGCTCATGAATACAAGCTAAAGAATCACGTTGCCTCTCATCATGAAAAGGTTGGGAAATATTTATTGTTTTATGTAACTGGTACATATATGTTATGTTTTGTGACCTCTCAATGTGTTCATAATAGACGATGCATGCCTGGCCTCTTAATTTGTCCACTTGGTTTCTGTTTGGGTTTGTTTGGTTTATCTTAATACAAGCATGCAAGATTTCTGATATCTTGGAAATCTGTATATTATGTCTCCAATTGAAACTCATGACTATGTTTGAATACTCGTTGGCACCTGTGACTGTGGGAACGGATGTTGGCACTCACTTTGATACAAAAAGTGGATTAGGATGAAAGTTTATGTTCATGTTGCACTCAAATGGAAATATGGTATGCAATATAATGAAAAAGTGCTCACCTCAAACATCCTCTGATTCACAGTTTGAACTTCTTGCAGAATGCCTCAGTGGATTTGCCAAAGTATACTCCTACTCCACCTTCGGAGAAGCAAACAAAAACAACTAAACCTTCTGGGGGAGCTTACAGTTCAGCATCATCTGATCGCCCATATGCTTGTCCTTATGAAGGGTGTGAAAAAGCGTACATTCATGAATACAAGCTCAAGCTCCATTTGAAGAGGGAGCATCCTGGCCACATGTCTGAAGAAAATGCTGTGCATGCTCTGGCTAATGCTGCTAACAATGAAATGGATGAAGCAAGTGACCAAGATGCCTATGGTGGTGCAAAACGGTCAAATGGTAAAAGTCAGAAGCAAAGTAAGCCCAAGTCAAACTTGAAGTTGCCACCTTCCAAGGTGGCACGAAAAGGTTCAGCTCCAACTCCAAGTGCTACTTTAAATGTGATTAAAAAACCGTGGCCAGTGAAACAAGAAACTTACGATGAAGACAGCGAAGAAACTGAGGAGGATCGTGACAATGTTGAAGATGGTTGGAGATATGCCGGAAACAATGAAGATGATGATGAGGAAACAGAATATGAAGACTGATTTTTCACTTATAGCATCTCCTGTGCATTCAATCTCTCTCTCTCTCTCTCTCTCTCTCTCTCTCTCTCTCTCTCTCTCTCTCTCTCTCTCTCTCTCTCTCTCTCTCTCTCTCTCTCTCTCTCTCTCTCTCTCTCTCTCTCTCTCTCTCTCTCTCTCTCTCTCTCTCTCTCTCTCTCTCTCTCTCTCTCTCTCTCTCTCTCTCTCTCTCTCTCTCTCTCTCTCTCTCTCCCTCTCCCCCCCTACAAGTTTTCTTTTCTTTTGCATCTAGAAGTTTGATTTTCTCTTCATACACATTATATAGTTAACATGAATGATATGGTAGGACAAATTTAGATAAGCTCTCTTAAACACTCTAATTAGCCCTTATACTTTAATAGAGCCTCAAATGATCTCTTTCAAATGGGTGTTATTCTAATTATGCACTTGTGACTTCGCAATGTAGTGGAATACTGAACTGGTTTTAATTGTGTAATGTGGCCTACTGTAAATGATTACAATAAATATACAGCTAGGGTGTTATAGACACACACACACAAAAAGACACTTGAAGAGAGTCATGTGCCTCCAATGTGTGTTGCTAGTACTCCTTTTCTTCTTTTAGGCATGTGAGTTGCAGGTAATGTGTCCTTCCACATTCATGCTTAGTTGCCAAGGATGATGTATGATGATTGACTAACAACTTTTCAATCCCCTTTTTTTGTATTTCTCTATCGCTCGCTGGCAGTAATTGTTGATCCACACTGATAAAGTTTTGTGACTAATTCAAATCTCCAACTAAAAAAATTCAATTTCCTCCTTTTTAGTCCATTTAGGTGTCCATCCCATCTTCTAAGTGAATTCTCTCATTTGATTCCTCAAGTATGAAAACCATTCTCTTCGTCGGTGACACTCCTTCTTAGGTTTATTATAGTCACTCAGCCTAAATTTCACATGAGACCCAAATGGGCATACAAGTGAACTTATTGTATTCATAGTTTTAAGTCCTCTTGCTATTTAATCTCTAACACCATGTATAATTAAATCATAATGTTAAAAAAATAAAAGTTTAATTTTTGTGAATTTTTTTTTGAAACTGAATCTTTTTTCTTCTTAATTAGTTATGCAATAATTTTTATAAATTCTACTTTTAGGAACAAACAATGACGTCAAACGGAAAAATTACTATGGATACGATGTAGATAAAGATAGCATAAATTGAAAATACGCATTTAAGTTGACATACCAAAGATAATAATCCACTCGAAAGCTAACCCACTAAAAGTCCAAATACTTCAAAAACAAAGGACAAATTAAAACTAAACATTGGTAACAAACATGCAAACTAGACGCGGACAAAAGAAACCCTAACCCACCTTCTTAAATTAAAATTCACTTTCACACTCACAACGCAAGTAAACTCCTTAAGAAAATAACTCGAATATCTACTGCCAAGGATGATGTACGATAATTGACATTTAGCTTTTCAATTCACTATTTGTGTATTCTTCTTCATCACTCGAGGACGGTTATTGTTCAGCCATAGTGAGAATGTTTTGTAACTAATTCCAATCTCCAAGCAAAAATATTCAATTTCCTCCTTTTTAGCCCCTTTAGGTGTCCACCCTATCTTCTCAGCGAATTCTTTCATTTGATTCTTCAAGTTCAATGTGAAAACCATTCTCTTCTTCCTGTTCGGCTTCGGTGGCATCGACATCATCTCCTTTGTAGGGTTATTTTCACCACTCGCCCTAAATTGCACATCAGACTCAGATGGGCCTACAGGTGAACTTATTATATTTGGAGTGTTCCTTGGGCTTTGGGCTTTGGGGGTGTAAATAGTATATTGAAGATGAAAGTTCCGATGACACCCACAAACAACACATAACATAGCATCTTCGGCGTTATTTTCAACACTTGCTTTGAGAAACTCTTGGCATCCATCATAGGAAACACGATTTAGTGATGCCGCATGGTTGCGGTGGCACTCCTGATACTCCACCTCTTGCTCAAAACCTGGTGGGGGGAAATTGACCTGAGTATCAGACATGGTTTCTTGTGAAATCAAGATGCAGGAAGTGAAAGGTAAAAGATGTGGCTAGAATGGTGTGTGTCTGCAATGAGCGAGTGAGACTTTAAATAGAATCACAGAGCCAGATAAATGTGGACACCTGGAATGAGGCCTCCATACATTTAAGACTAATCTCTAGTGTAGACTTTATCACCGAAGTCAAACAATCTCTTTTGTATATTTTATTATATCGTATTATATTATATACCACTCAAATAAAAAAAACTTTACAGGTAAAAGCTACGAAATAAAAAAATGTCTCTTTTTTTCAAAAGAGAAAAGTTGTACTGTTAATATGAGGAATAAAGAAGGGTAAAATAAATAAGGTAATAACCTATTTAGAGTGCATTGTTAATTTTTTTTCAAAATCACTTTGTTTAAAAAAGATATTTAAAAAAAAAGCTGAAAGCAATAAAAAAAATCATTATTTCGCTAAACTACTTTCATTAGCTTATCAGAAAAATCTATTATAGACGAGAGAGAAAATTAAAAAAGTGATTTTAATTAATGTAACCAAAGACAAATCAACTTATCATCTTCTTAATACTCCATTTAAAAAATAATCTCCTTTTTTAGACAGTTAAAAATTATTTTTTAATCTGAAACAAACACACTTAATCTCGTAAAATGTGTCCTTTTAGCATAGTTTTAAAACTGAGACTAAACTTGTTGGTTTGACCGGTTAAATTGAGAACCACACAAGTATTTTATCGATTAAATATAAAACAATCGTCATCTGAGATTGAAATTGAACTAATTAAACAAGTACAAACCGTTGCTGGAAAAAGATTTGAACCTCTTTGTTATTTTAATTTTGAAATAATTTTATTCAACATAAGTGCTCTTTAGAGGTGGAAGTAGGTTGGGCTTTGCAAGACTTGGCTTAAATAAGCCTGACCTGCTTAAAAAATTCTAGGTCTGAGCCTGGCCTGTTGTTTGTCATAGGTTTTCTTTTAGGACTGAGTCTAATCTGTTTGAAAGTCTGGTCTGGCCTGGTAGCTTATTTAAAAGCTTGTTTTATTGCAATACATTCAAATAGACCGAAAAATATAATTGTAAAATATCTACAAACTTATACACTAGTGAGCTAAAATACAATAATATGATTATATGGTCAAATTCAAAGTAAATAGGTATAATTATTTTTTAAAGAAGTTTATATGGTTAATTCATTATTCTAACATATTTAATCATATAAATAAGTCAACAACTATTTAGTTTTAAGATATTATAATAAATATTTCAAAAAATATATTATAATAAAAATTCAAAATAATATGAATAATAAAATAAATTAATATTTACTTAAATAAGCCGGCATGTTAGGCTTATAGGGGTTTCTGAGTGGCCCAAGCCTTTTTTTAACTAAATAAGCTTTTAAAAAAGTCTTGACCTTATCTATTTAGTAATTTGGTATGACTTGGCCTGAGCCTAATATAGGTTAGGTCGTAGGCCCCTGTCGGTGGTCTGGCCTACTTACATCCTTATTGATCTTAACCCCAGCAACTTTCTCTCCCTTTGATTGAGACACCATTCACTCACCCTAATTTTTTTTTTAAAAAAAATAAGTGTTACATTGTAACTGCTGCATTTATATTTACGTGATCAATGTAGTCAAAAAGTAAAACTTGAACTTGAATTAAACAATTAATATATTTAACTTCATATTTTAAAAATAAAAATAAGTTGACCTTGGGTTTGGGTGAATTAGTTGATATTTAATGTCATTTTTTCTTCATTAATTGCCATAATGTTAGATGTAACTCCTACATTTATATCTACTCAATTAATGTAGTAGAAAAGTCAAACTTGAATGTGAATTAAGCAATTAATATATTTGTCTTTAAATATTTTAAAAATAAATATGTTTACCTTAGGTTTGACTGAATAAATTTAAACTTAAAGTAATTTAAAATACTGAAAAATTAAATTGATATTTTTCATGTCATTTTAAAAATATTTTAGGATTAAATACATTTTTTCCTGTAAATATAGTGAATTTAGTTTTCGTCTCTCGCCGGAATAAAGTTGTGAAAACGACCATGCATTTAGAAAAATACCTCCCTATTAGTCTCTACTGGAGAGAGCTCATGCGAGGTTGCTTATGTGTGTGACCAAGTCTATGTGACACACTCACCAAAGAAAAAAATGCACTTTTAAAATATATAATCATCGGTTTAAACATTTAATATTGAGTTATGATATATTCACACACCTATCATTTTTCACTTTCTTTACACATCACTTTATATATATCTCATATCTTCCGGTCATATTACTCATTTAATTTTTTAAATTTTTTTTTCTTATCTCTCTTTTCTCCACTCTATTTACATTTAAAAGGTAGTGCGAACAAATATTTTTCATTTAATATTTTAAAATTAATTATATCTCTCGATTGATAAGGAAACCGAAGTGACATGTCAATGACCAAAGTGAAAATATACTTTTAGAATTTTTTATACAACAGTTTAAACATTTAATATTAAGATATGATTTATCCATGCACCTATAATTCTCCACTTCTTCACACATCATTTTCTACCTATCTCTTTTTTGTTTCAATCATATCTTTCATCACATTTTTCAATTTCTTTCTCTTTTCTTGTTATTTCTCTATTCTCTTCAATTCATTTACACTTGAAAGGGAGTGCAGATAATTTTTTTCTTTAATAATTCAAAATTAATTATATCTCTAAATTTAGTAGGCAATGAAGTGACATAAGAATAATTTGTGGAACACCCAATGTACAAATATGGTAACCTAATTTAATTATTTAAATATTAGATGCATGAGATAAAACCATTTTATGAATAGTGTTTGAATAGTACCCAAATGGTATTAACCTTTGTAGTTTTGTAGCATTAATATATTGGGGATGTTACTTTCAATTTAATGTGATTGATTGCATTTAGGATTATGACAACTAAATTTTGAAGTTGGATTTGTGATATCATCATGTAAATGTGATTTTAGATACTCATAAGTTCATAACTAAGACCTTGTTTAGCGTGAGTTTTTAGTTTTTACTCGTTTTCTTTTTAATTAACTTTAGATTTTCTAATGTGATTTTCATCAATTTTATAATTAGTACTCATCGTCCTCTCAACCAAACATCTCTCACCAACATCACCGCTACCCAATATGGTAGAGTGTGAGTAGTGGTGAAGGGTGATTGATGGTAAACAGTGCCAATGGTGCTGGTGAAAATGGCTTACGGGTGGCCGAAGTCATAAGTGGTGGCAACACAATAGTTGAGGGTATTAATGGTGGTGTCGCTAATAATGGAGGCTATTAAATGACGGTGGAGGGTTCTTCACAACGGCTACAATGAAGAGTTTCAGACGATGGTGGAGGGTTTCAAGCGTTGATGAGTGGTGGAGGTTTCCTTAATAGCAGCAGTGTAGACTGAGTGGCATTGGTGGCAAACGCGGTGGATGGTGTCTGTGGATGACAATGATGGAAAGTATTGGGTGGTGGCACCGTCGATGACAACAGGGTATCATGTGATAAATGTAATGACATTGTCAATGATGAAGGGTACTGAGTGGTGTTGGAGGTACATGGCTGCAATGGTTGTGGATACTGAGTGTCAGCAATGGTAGAGAGTACATGGGGGCAATAGCAATGGTGGCAGGTAGAAGGTGACAATGGTGGCAGAGAGTATTGAGTTTAAAAATGAGTTAAGTTATTTTAACCAAACACTTTTTATTTTAAATTTTCATTTAAAAACAAAAAATGAAAAACTAGCAATCACGAGCCCTAAGATTTTGAATGTGTTTTGGTAAACAACTTCAATGTGCAATTATCACAATAATAATTTATAGATAGATATATTCATAATGTTATTTGAAAAACTTGCTAAAAGAAGCTCAGAATAACTAATATATAAATATAAGCGCTTATTATAAGCTAATTTAAACAAGTTATAAAAATAAGTTCAAAACAATTTATAAATATATTATCAGCTATTTTATAAGCTTACTTCAATACTTGCATGAGTGTGTATGTTACACAATACGTTCAAACAAATTACTCCAATGCAACCTAAATTTATGAAGACAACTTGTGACCTCTTATAACTTATAAGTTTTTTAGCGTACTTAAGTAAGTTTTTAAAATTAGTTTATGAATAAGCTTGGGCATACTTTAGTAAGTTTCCCAATAAGGCTTATGACCACCTGAAGTGCTTATACTGTACTCAAATAAACTTTCTATTTCACCTTTATACTTAAAAGTAAAACAACAAGCCCTCACAAACATCAAAATAAAATTGTCGTCTAGTTTGACAGAGTATACATTTATATTGTTGCCACAACTTTTTTTGAGAAGTTTAAGATAAATTGGAATCACTTCGCTTTACAAACAAATGTTGGTTACAGAAATTTGTGCCAAACTAACTATTTGGTTTTACCCTACTGCCATAACACCATCATTTCAGATTTTACATTGGAAAATGTCGGTTAGACACCAATGAGCCTAGACTCCCGGTGTGAGAAAGGAAAAATAGAGAATAATAAATGTGATGTGATAAAAATTGAGATAGAGAAAAAATTGGGATATATGAGGAGTGTCTGTACTGTTTGGCATCTACATATCATAAGCTTTTTACACAACTAAACCTTCTGGGGGAGCTTAACGTTCAGCATCATCTGATCGCCCATATGCTTGTCCTTATGAAGGGTGTGAAAAAGCGTACATTCATGAATACAAGCTCAAGCTCCATTTGAAGAGGGAGCATCCTGGCCACATGTCTGAAGAAAATGCTGTGCATGCTCTGGCTAATGCTGCTAACAATGAAATGGATGAAGCAAGTGACCAAGATGCCTATGGTGGTGCAAAACGGTCAAATGGTAAAAGTCAGAAGCAAAGTAAGCCCAAGTCAAACTTGAAGTTGCCACCTTCCAAGGTGGCACGAAAAGGTTCAGCTCCAACTCCAAGTGCTACTTTAAATGTGATTAAAAAACCGTGGCCAGTGAAACAAGAAACTTACGATGAAGACAGCGAAGAAACTGAGGAGGATCGTGACAATGTTGAAGATGGTTGGAGATATGCCGGAAACAATGAAGATGATGATGAGGAAACAGAATATGAAGACTGATTTTTCACTTATAGCATCTCCGGTGCATTCAATCTCTCTCTCTCTCCCCCCCTACAAGTTTTCTTTTCTTTTGCATCTAGAAGTGCGATTTTCTCTTCATACACATTATATAGTTAACATGAATGATATGGTAGGACAAATTTAGATAAGCTCTCTTAAACGCTCTAATTAGCCCTTATACTTTACTAGAGCCTCAAATGATCTCTTTCAAATGGGTGTTATTCTAATTATGCACTTGGACTTCGCAATGTGGTGGAATACTGAACTGGTTTTAATTGTGTAATGTGGCCTACTGTAAATGATTACGATAAATATACAGCTAGGGTGTTATAGACACACACAAAAAAAGAAAAACACTTGAAGAGAGTCATGTGCTTGCAATCAGTGTTGCTAGTACTCCTTTTCTTCTTTTAGGCATGTGAGTTGCAGGTAATGCGTCCTTCCGCATTCATGCTTAGTACTGCCAAGGATGATGTATGATGATTGACTAACAACTTTGGATTTCTCTATCGCTTGTTGGCGGTTATTGTTGATCTACATCGATAAAGTTTTGTGACTAATTCAAATCTCCAAGTAAAAAAATTCAATTTCCTCCTTTTTAGTCCATTTAGGTGTCCACCCCATCTTCTTAGTGAATTCTCTCATTTGATTCCTCAAGTACGAAAACCATTCTCTTCGACTTTGGTGGCACTCCTTCTTAGGTTTATTATAGTCACTCAGCCTAAATTTCACCACATGAGACCCAAATGGGCCTACAAGTAAACTTATTGTATTCATAGTGTGCCTTGGCTTTGGGCTTTGGGGTGTAAATAGTATATAGTAGATGAAAGTTCAGATGACACCCACAAACAACAAATAACACAACATTCTTTGTGTTGTTCAACACTTGCTTTGAGAAACTCTTGGCATCTATCATAGGAAACATTGTTTTGCAATGCCCCATGGCTGCAGTTGCACTCTTGATACACCACCACTTAATCAAAACGCTGGGGGAAATTGATCTTAGTATTAGACATGATTTTTTTTAACATGAAGGTGTACGACATGAAAGGTCAAAGATGTTGCTAGAAGGGCGTGTGTTAGCAATAAGTGGGGGAAACTTTAATAGAGTTGAAGAGCTAGATATATGTGACCACCTGAAATGAGCTTTTACACATTTATGACCGGTCTCTGGTGCAAAATTCAGCATGGAAGTCAAACAACGAGTCTCCTATTTGTATATTTTATTATAGTATAATATATACCGCACAAAAAAATATTTTTAGTACAAAAGCTAGTAAGTAAAAACCGATTCCTTTTTAAAAAGAGAAAAGTTCTATTGTCCTATGAGGAATAAAGAAGGATTACAAGGCATAGTGATAGACTAAGTGTGGGAAAAACCTCAATCATTGTTACTATGGCTCCATACAGTTTATAAGCGAATACAGGCCATTGCTACTGGTTCCTATGTCTTCGGGACATGTTTCTTCTTTATTGTTGATTATGGTCCTCATGGCCAATGTTGTTAAACTCATACAAGTCATCAACTCCCTTTACTGGACACACTGCTAGTGTTGAAGACCTGCAATGGAGCCCGAAAGATCGTGATGTTTTTGCTTCTTGTTCTGGGGATGGAACAGGTTGGCTGATTGTGTGTTGTTGGCCTCTGGGAGTGATGATGGGACTGTTTCTATTCATGATCTCAGATTGATCAAGGAAGGAGAATGTTCTGTTTCTGTGATTGCACATTTTGAATACCATAAGCACCCAATCAGTGGAGTCCACATGAAGTTTCTTCATTGGCTGTTTCATGAAGCTAAAACCAAAGAACAAGTAGTGAATGCTCCTCAAGATCTGCCTCCCCAACTGTTGTTTATTCACCAGGGACAGAAATACCTTAAAGAACTGCATTGGCACACACAGATTCCTGGAATGATTGTGTCTACCGCAGCAGATGGATTCAACATCCTTATGCCTTCAAATATTGCTTGATAATTCCTATAATCTTAGTTTTGATAAGTTGCTTGAATGCTGCTGAAGAGATTTTCCTTTTGTGTTTTTTCCCTTTTTTTCTTTTAGCTTGTGCTTCAAATTTTGTTATGTTTGAGTTGAGCTTTTGCAAGTGCTGTTGGAAGCTACGCAATAATGTTATTATATATATAAATGGCTTGCATAGATTTTTTCGAGGTTTATTGTTGTCGGATACGGAAGTGTGCGGGCACAAATGGCTGGATATAGTGGACTTGAGATTTTGGAATAGAAGCTTTATAAAAAAATCTTAAGGTAATTGAGATTGCAACTCTTCAACTTATATATTATTAATTTTGTCTCCAACTTAGCAATGTGTGAGACTTTCTTTTCATATTTCCATCAATCCCCTCAAGTCTCGACTTGTCTTGTTGGACTTGCTCTGTTTGGGCTTGTACTCAAGCGGGAATCTCAAAGGCCGTTGTTGTGGCCTTGTGCTCATTCTGTGTGAACTTTAGTCTCAAGGGCTCATAACTTGATTTTAGTTGATTTTTTTTTTTTTGATCATAGGCCGTTGGGCAAGTGGGCTCTGATACTAGAGTTAGATATGGATGCGTGCGGGCCTATATGGCTGAATTCTTTTGTATTTCACTTGTTCAATTTGCAACTCGTACACATAAGTATATATAGCATGAGTAGTGATGGTTACAACTATCAAAGAGTATCATTACTAGTTGCTTAATGCATAGTTAATCACTCCAGCACTAAGTGCTTCCACTAGCATCAATATATTAAACTCATGACTCTTCACTAACAATAAACAATTCCCACTAACATAATACATTACTCAACATACTCCCCCTTAATGTGTTTTTTTTTTTAATTCTCATGGCTTCTCTAAGTTATTGAAATCTTCCTCTTGGTAGTGCTTTAGCGAAAATGTTTGCAAGCTATTCTTGTGATTTGCAGAAAACCATCTACACATGACATAAAAAGGAAGAAAAAAATATATCAAATAAAATCAAAAGACATGTTAAGACAATTGAGATTGTAACTCTAAAGTATATATACTATTGATTTTGTCTCCAACTTAGCTATGTGGGACTTACTTTTTATATTTTCATCACTCCCCCTCAAGTCCAACTGGAAGAGTGCGGGTACAAATTACTGGACTGGATTAGGGAGGGTGGACTTGAGACACCAGAGTAGAAACTTTACCCAAAAACTTTAAGGCAATTAGAATTGCAACTCTCCAATTTTATACTATCGATTTTGTCTCCAACTTAACAACATGAGACTTTCTTTTTATATTTCCATCAATTATTTATAGATAAGATTGAACATCCATAATTATCACATCTAAAATTAACAGATGGAATTCGCTGAATCAATTCTATTACACCTCTTGACATCATCTTTCTCAGTAACGCAGGACTTATCAGCCGGGCACTCAAATGAGGAAAATATTATATTTTACAATAATTCCTTATAAAACATCCCAAAGAAATTGCGAAACCTGGGTCTGAATGCCATGCCTAAGGGTAGAATATGTGAATATATTTGACTTTCTTTCGTGGTGGATCTATGGTCAATTACATAAACTACCTTAAAAACTCAAAAAATATTAACAAGTCTTACCTTAACTAGAGAAATGGTTAAAATAGTAGAGCAACCATCAATTTTTAAGCTAACTTTTATGATTGAATTAGGTTTTCTAAATTTTAATATTTTTAGTGGGTTAAGGCCGTAATTTGGTTTTCACCTCCGGTTTCAACTTTCTAAATAAATATATTCTTGATAATTCTTTAAAAATTGTAATTTTAATTTTTGGTTTTCCTTTCCACTATTAAATTAAAAAAATTAATTATACATGAGATTAATCATAGTGAAATTTCTAACTTTTTCTATTAAAGGTAGAATTCAATATGAAATTCCTACTCTTATTCTAAAGACTTCAATCATTATTGAATCAAATGCTAACTCTATAATAATTTATTTTTAGTTGATTGTCAAATACATAAATAATATGTATATGATAAAAGAAGATTAAGTCCTCTTGCTATTTAATCTCTAACACCATGTATAATTAAATCATAATGTTAAAAAAAAGTTTAATTTTTGTGAATTTTTTTTGAAACTGAATCTTTTTTCTTCTTAATTAGTTATGCAATAATTTTTATAAATTCTACTTTTAGTAACAAACAATGACGTCAAACGGAAAAATTACTATGTAGATAAAGATAGCATAATTGAAAATACGTATTTAAGTTGACATAACAAAGATAATAATCCACTCGAAAGCTAACCCAAAAAAAACCAAATACTTCAAAAACAAAGGACAAATTAAAGCTAAACATTGGTAAGAAACATGCAAACTAGACGCGGACAAAAGAAACCCTAACCCATCTTCTTAAATTAAAATTCACTTTCACACTCACAAAGCAAGTAAACTCCTTAAGGAAATAACTCGAATATCAACCGCCAAGGATGATGTACGATAATTGACATTTAGCTTTTCAATTCACTATTTGTGTATTCTTCTTCATCGCTCGAGGACGGTTATTGTTCAGCCATAGTGAGAATGTTTTGTAACTAATTCCAATCTCCAAGCAAAAATATTCAATTTCCTCCTTTTTAGCCCCTTTAGGTGTCCACCCTATCTTCTCAGCGAATTCTTTCATTTGATTCTTCAAATTCAATGTGAAAACCATTCTCTTCTTCCTGTTCGGCTTCGGTGGCATCGACATCATCTCCTTTGTAGGGTTATTTTCACCACTCGCCCTAAATTGCACATGAGACTCAGATGGGCCTACAGGTGAACTTATTATATTTGGAGTGTTCCTTGGGCTTTGGGCTTTGGGGGTGTAAATAGTATATTGGAGATGAAAGTTTCGATGACACCCACAAACAGCACATAACATAGCATCTTCAGTGTTATTTTCAACACTTGCTTTGAGAAACTCTTGGCATCCATCATAGGAAACACGATTTAGTGATGCCGCATGGTTGCGGTTGCACTCCTGATACACCACCTCTTGCTCAAAACCTGGTGGGGGGAAATTGATCTGAGTATCAGACATGGTTTCTTGTGAAATCAAGATGCAGGAAGTGAAAGGTAAAAGATGTGGCTAGAATGGTGTGTGTTTGCAGTGAGCGAGTGAGACTTTAAATAGAATCAGAGAGCCAGATAAATGTTGACACGTGGAATGAGGCCTCCATACATTTAAGACTAATATCTCGTGTAGACTTTATCTCCGAAGTCAAACAATCTCTTTCGTATATTTTATTATATTATATTATATTATATACCACTCAAATAAAAAAAACTTTATAGGTAAAAGCTACGAAATAAAAAAATGTCTCTTTTTTCAAAAGAGAAAAGTTGTACTGTTAATATGAGGAATAAAGAAGGGTAAAATAAATAAGGTAATAACCTATTTAGAGTGCATTGTTTCAATTTTTTTTAAATCACTTTGTTTAAAAAATACTATTTAAACAAAAAAGCTGAAATCAATTAAAAAAAATCATTATTTCGCTAAACTACTTTCATTAGCTTATCAGAAAAATCTATTATAGACGAGAGAGAAAATTAAAAAGTGATTTTAATTAATGTAACCAAAGACAAATCAACTTATCATTTTCTTAATACTCATTTAAAAAATAATCTCCTTTTTTAGACAGTTAAAAATTATTTTTTAATCTGAAACAAACACACTTAATCTCTTAAAATGTGTCATTTTAGCATAGTTTTAAGACCAAGACTAAACTTGTTGGTTTGACCAGTTAAATTGAGAACCACACAAGTATTTTATCGATAATAAAAAGATTTGAACCTCTTTGTTATTTTAATTTTGAAATAGTTTTATTCAACATAAGTGCTCTTTAGAGGTGGAAGTAGGTTGGGCTTTGCTAGACTTTGGTTAAATAAGCCTAACCTGCTTAAAAAATTCTAGGCCTGAGCCTGGCCTGTTGCTTGTCATAGGCTTTTTTTTAGGACTGAGTCTAATTTGTTTGAAAGCCTGGTCTGGCCTGGTAGCCTATTTAAAAGCTTGTTTTATTGCAATACATTCAAGTAGATCGAAAAATATAATTGTAAAATATCTACAAACTTATAGACTTGTGAGTTAAAATACAATAATATGATTATATGGTTAAATTCAAAGTAAATAGGTATAGTTATTTTTTAAAGAAGTTTATATGGTTAATTCATTATATATTCTAACATATTTAATCATATAAATAAGTCAACTACTATTTAGTTTTAAGATACTATAATAAAGATTTCAAAAAATATATTATAATAAAAATTTAAAATAATATGAATAATAAAATAAATTAATATTTACTTAAATAAGTCGGCCTGTTAGACTTACAAGGCTTTCTAAGTGGCCCAAGCCTGATTTTTTTTAATTAAATAGGCTTTTGAAAAAGTCTTGACCTCATCTATTTAGTAATTTGGTCTGACTTGGCCTGAGCCTAATATAAGTTAGGTCGTAGGCCCTTGTCGGCAGCCTGACCTACTTACATCCTTATTGCTCTTAAACCCAGCAGCTTTCTGTTTTGAAAAACTGAAAAATTTAAAAACCTGCTTGGTACAGCCTGTTTTTGAAAACTGTTTTTGAAAACAGTTCTTATTTTCAGTTTTAAAAACTAAAATACCAGAACAGCTAAAAGATGTTTTCAGTTTCTGTTTTTAGTTTTCAAATTTCAATTTTTTTAAATGCTGGAAAACATATCATTTAACAGTTTTTTTTCTACTTTTCTTTTGGAAAACAGTTTTCAAAAACTACAATCAAACAGGCCCAAAATTAGTGTTACATTGTAACTGCTGCATTTATATTTACGTGATTAATGTAGTCAAAAAGTAAAACTTGAACTTGAATTAAACAATTAATATATTTAACTTCATATTTTAAAAATAAAAATAAGTTGACCTTGGGTTTAGGTGAATTAGTTGATATTTAATGTCATTTTTTCTTCATTAATTGTATTGGGTAGTAATGTTAGATGTAACTCCTACATTTATATCTACTCAATTAATGTATTAGAAAAGTCAAACTTGAATGTGAATTAAGCAATTAATATATTTGTCTTTAAATATTTTAAAAATAAATATGTTTACCTTAGGTTTGACTAATAAATTTAAACTTAAAGTAATTTAAAATACTGAAAAATTAAATTGATATTTTTCATGTCATTTTAAAAATATTTTAGGATTAATACATTTTTCCCTGCAAATATAGTGAATTTAGTTTTCGTCTCTCGCCGGAATAAAATTGTGAAAATGACCATGCATTTAGAAAAATACCTCCCTATTAGTCTCTACTAGAGAGAGCTCATGCGAGGTTGCTTAAGTGTGTGACCAAGTCTATGTGACACTCACCAAAGAAAAAAAATGCACTTTTAGAATATATAATAATCTGTTTAAACATTTAATATTGAGTTATGATTTATTCACACACCTATCATTTTTCACTTTCTTTACACATCACTTAATATATATCTCATCTCTTCCGGTCATATCACTCATTAAATTTTTTATTTTTTTTCTTATCTCTCTTCTCTCCACTCTATTTATATTTAAAAGCTTGTGTAAACAAATATTTTTTATTTAATATTTTAAAATTAATTATGTCTCTCAATATGAAATTCCTACTCTTATTCTAAAGACTTCAATCATTGAATCAAATGCTAACTCTAGAACAATTTATTTTTAGTTGATTGTCAAATACATAAATTATGTATATGATAAAAGAAGATTAAGTCCTCTTGCTATTTAATCTCTAACACCATGTATAATTAAATCATAATGTTAAAAAAAAAGTTTAATTTTTGTGAATTTTTTTTGAAACTGAATCTTTTTTCTTCTTAATTAGTTATGCAATAATTTTTATAAATTATACTTTAAGTAACAAACAATGACGTCAAACGGAAAAATTACTATGAATACGATGTAGATAAAGATAGCTTAAATTGAAAATACGCATTTAAGTTGACATAACAAAGATAATAATCCACTCGAAAGCTAACCCACTAAAAATCCAAATACTTCAAAAACAAAGGACAAATTAAAGCTAAACATTGGTAACAAACATGCAAACTAGACGCGGACAAAAGAAACCCTAACCCATCTTCTTAAATTAAAATTCACTTTCACACTCACAAAGCAAGTAAACTCCTTAAGGAAATAACTCGAATATCAACTGCCAAGGATGATGTACGATAATTGACATTTAGCTTTTCAATTCACTATTTGTGTATTCTTCTTCATCGCTCGAGGACGGTTATTGTTCAGCCATAGTGAGAATGTTTTGTAACTAATTCCAATCTCCAAGCAAAAATATTTAATTTCCTCCTTTTTAGCCCCTTTAGGTGTCCACCCTATCTTCTCAGCGAATTCTTTCATTTGATTCTTCAAATTCAATGTGAAAACCATTCTCTTCTTCCTGTTCGGCTTCGGTGGCATCGACATCATCTCCTTTGTAGGGTTATTTTCACCACTCGCCCTAAATTGCACATGAGACTCAGATGGGCCTACAGGTGAACTTATTATATTTGGAGTGTTCCTTGGGCTTTGGGCTTTGGGGGTGTAAATAGTATATTGGAGATGAAAGTTCCGATGACACCCACAAACAGCACATAACATAGCATCTTCGGTGTTATTTTCAACACTTGCTTTGAGAAACTCTTGGCATCCATCATAGGAAACACGATTTAGTGATGCCGCATGGTTGCGGTGGCACTCCTGAAACACCACCTCTTGCTCAGAACCTGGTGGGGGGGAATTGATCTGAGTATCAGACATGGTTTCTTGTGACATCAAGATGCAGGAAGTGAAAGGTAAAAGATGTGGCTAGAATGGTGTGTGTCTACACTGAGCGAGTGAGACTTTAAATAGAATTAGAGAGCCAGATAAATGTGGACACGTGGAATGAGGCCTCCATACATTTAAGACAAATATCTAGTGTAGACTTTATCATCGAAGTCAAACAATCTCTTTTATATATTTTATTATATTATATACCACTCAAATAAAAAAAACTTTATAGGTAAAAGCTACGAAATAAAAAAAAATGTCTATTTTTTTCATAAGAGAAAATTTGTATTGTTAATATATGAGGAATAAAGAAGGGTAAAATAAATAAGATAATAACCTATTTAGAGTGCATTGTTTCAATTTTTTTTTTTTAAATCACTTTGTTTAAAAATTACTATTTAAAAAAAAGCTGAAATCAATAAAAAAAAATCATTATTTCGCTAAACTACTTTCATTAGCTTATCAGAAAATTAAAAGAGTGATTGTAATTAATGTAACCAAAGACAAATCAACTTATCATTTTCTTAATACTCCATTTAAAAAATAATCTCCTTTTTTAGACAGTTAAAAATTATTTTTTAATCTGAAACAAACACACTTAATCTCTTAAAATGTGTCCTTTTAGCATAGTTTTAAGACCGAGACTAAACTTGTTGGTTTGACCAGTTAAATTGAGAACCACACAAGTATTTTATCGATTAAATAAAAAACAATCGTCATCTGAGATTGAAATTGAACTAATTAAACAAGTACAAACCGGTGCTGGAAAAAGATTTGAACCTCTTTGTTATTTTAATTTTGAAATAATTTTATTCAACATAAGTGCTCTTTAGAGGTGGAAGTAGGTTGGGCTTTGCAAGGTTTTGCTTAAATAAGCCTGACCTGCTTAAAAAATTATAGGCCTGAGCCTGGCTTGTTGTTTGTCATAGACTTTATTTTAGGACTGAGTCTAATTTGTTTGAAAGCCTAGTCTGGCCTGGTAGCCTATTTAAAAGCTTGTTTTATTGCAATACATTCGAATAGACCGAAAAAATATAATTGTGAAATATCTACAAACTTATACACTAGTGAGCTAAAATACAATAATATGATTATATGGTCAAATTCAAAGTAAATAGGTATAGTTATTTTTTAAAGAAGTTTATATGGTTAATTCATTATATATTCTAACATATTTAATCATATAAATAAGTCAACAACTATTTAATTTTAAGATACTATAATAAAGATTTCAAAAAATATATTATAATAAAAATTCAAAATAATATGAATAATAAAATAAATTAATATTTACTTAAATAAGCCGGCCTGTTAGGCTTATAGGGCTTTCTGAGTGGCCCAAGCCTGGTTTTTTTAACTAAATAAGTTTATAAAAAAGTCTTGAGCTTATTTATTTAGTAATTTGGTCTGACTTGGCCTGAGCCTAATATAGGTTAGGTCGTAGGCCCTTGTCGGCGGCCTGACCTACTTACATCCCTATTACTCTTAACCCCAGCAGCTTTCTCTCCCTTTGATTGAGACACCATCCACTCACCCTAATTTTTTTTTTAAAAAAAAAAAATTACTGTTACATTGTAACTGCTGCATTTAAATTTACGTGATTAATGTAGTCAAAAAGTAAAACTTGAAGTTGAATTAAACAATTAATATATTTAACTTCATATTTTAAAAATAAAAATAAGTTGACCTTGGGTTTGGGTGAATTAGTTGATATTTAATGTCATTTTTTCTTCATTAATTGCCATAATGTTATATGTAACTCCTACATTTATATCTACTCAATTAATGTAGTAGAAAAGTCAAATTTGAATGTGAATTAAGCAATTAATATATTTGTCTTTAAATATTTTAAAAATAAATATGTTTACCTTAGGTTTGACTGAATAAATTTAAACTTAAAGTAATTTAAAATACTGAAAAATTAAATTGATATTTTTCATGTCATTTTAAAAATATTTTAGGATTAAATACATTTTTTCCTGTAAATATAGTGAATTTAGTTTTCGTCTCTAGCCGGAATAAAGTTGTGAAAACGACCATGCATTTAGAAAAATACTTGCCTATTAGTCTCTACTGGAGAGAGCTCATGCGAGGTTGCTTATGTGTGTGACCAAGTCTATGTGACACACTCACCAAAGAAAAAAATGCACATTTAGAATATATAATCATCGGTTTAAACATTTAATATTGAGTTATGATTTATTCACACACCTATTATTTTTCACTTTCTTTACACATCACTTTATATATATCTCATCTCTTCCGGTCATATCACTCATTAAATTTTTTAATTTCTTTTCTTATCTCTCTTCTCTCCACACTATTTACATTTAAAAGGTTGTGTGAACAAATATTTTTCATTTAATATTTTAAAATTAATTATATCTCTCGATTGATAAGGTAACCGAAGTGACATGTCAATGACCAAAGTGAAAATATACTTTTAGAATTTTTTATACAACAGTTTAAACATTCAATATTGAGATATGATTTATCCATGCACCTATAATTTTCCACTTCTTCACACATCATTTTCTACCTATCTCTTTTCTGTTTCAATCATATCATTCACCACATTTTTCAATTTCATTCACTTTTCTTGTTATTTCTCTATTCTCTTCAATTCATTTACACTTCTTGAATAATTTTTTCTTTAATAATTCAAATTAATTATATCTCTAAATTTAGTAGGCAATGAAGTGACATAAGAATAATTTGTGGAACACACAATGTACAAATATGGTAACCTAATTTAATTATTTAAATATTAGATGCATGAGATAAAACCATTTTATGAATAGTGTTTGAATAGTACCCAAATGGTATTAACCTTTGTAGTTTGTAGCATTAATATATTGGGGATGTTACTTTCAATTTAATGTGATAGATTGACAACTAAATTTTGAAGTTGGATTTGTGATATCATCATGTAAATGTGATTTTAGATACTCATAAGTTCATAACTAAGACCTTGTTTAGCGTGAGTTTTTAGTTTTTACTCGTTTTCTTTTTAATTAACTTTAGATTTTCTAATGTGATTCTTATCAATTTTATAATTAGCACTCATCGTCCTCTCAACCAAACATCTCTCACCAACATCACCGCTACCCAATATGGTAGAGTGTGAGTAGTGGTGAAGGGTGATTGATGGTAAACAGTGCCAATGGTGTTGGTGAAAATGGCCTACGGGTGGCCGAAGTCATAAGTGGTGGCAACACAATAGTTGAGGGTATTAATGGTGGCGTCGCTAATAATGGAGGCTATTAAGTGACGGTGGAGGATGCTTCACAACGGCTACAATGAAGAGTTTTAGACGATGGTGGAGGGTTTCAAGCGTTGATGAGTGGTGGAGGTTTCCTTAATAGCAGCGGTGTAGACTGAGTAGCATTGGTGGCAAACGCGGTGGATGGTGTCTGTGGATGACAATGATGGAAAGTATTGGGTGGTGGCACCGTCGTCGATGACAAAAGGGTATCATGTGATAAATGTAATGACATTGTCAATGATGAAGGGTACTGAGTGGTGTTGGAGGTACATGGCCGCAATGGTTGTGGATACTTAGTGTCAGCAATGGTAGAGAATACATGTGGGCAATAACAATGGTGGCAGGTACCAAGTGACAATGGTGGCAGAGAGTATTGAGTTTAAAAAAATGAGTTGAGTTATTTTAACCAAACACTTTTTATTTTAAATTTTCATTTAAAAACAAAAAATGAAAAACTAGCAATCACGAGCCGTAAGATTTTGAATGTGTTTTGGTAAACAACTTCAATGTGCAATTATCACAATAATAATTTATAGATAGATATATTCATAAGATTATTTGAAAAACTTGCTAAAAGAAGCTCAAAATAACTAATATATAAATATAAGCGCTTATTATAAGCGAATCTAAACAACTTATAAAAATAAGTTCAAAACAATTTATAAATATATCATCAGCTATTTTATAAGCTTACTTCAATACTTGCATAAATGTGTATGTTACAAAATAAGTTCAAACAAATTACTCCAAATGCAACCTAAATTTATGGAGACAACTTGTGACCTCTTATAACTTTTAAGTTTTTTTAGCTTACTTAAGTAAGTTTTTAAAATTAGTTTATGAATAAGCTTGGGCATACTTTAGTAAGTTTCCCAATAAGGCTTATGACCACCTGAAGTGCTTATACTGTACTCAAATAAACTTTCTAATTCACCTTTATACTTAAAAGTAAAACAACAAGCCCTCACAAACATCAGAATAAAATTGTCGTCTAGTTTGACATAGTATACATTTATATTGTTGCCACAACTTTTTTTGAGAAGTTTAAGACAAATTGGAGCCACTTCGCTTTACAAACAAATGTTGGTTACAGAAATTTGTGCCAAACTAGAACTATTTGGTTTTACCCTACTTCCATAACACCATCATTTCAGATTTTACATTGGAAAATGTCGGGTAGACACCCAATGAGCCTAGACTCCTGGTGTGAGAAAGCAAAGATAGAGAAGTAATAAATGTGATGTGATAAAAATTGAGATAGAGAAAAAATTGGAATATATGAGGAGTGTCTGCACCGTTTGGCATCTACATATCATAAGTTTTTTACATAACTATAAATTTCCTCACATATCCCACCACCTTAGCTACTTCCAGCAACTCCTGGGACTTCCGATAAGATCACGTACCTAGTGGCTCCAGAATGGTCACTTCTCTTGGTGGGATATGTTGCTACTTATAGAAACAAAAGCTTCTAAGACTCATCAAAATTTATGAAGGGAAACCTGTCACCAAGTTCCCAAGCACTTCAGTCTACAGTCTTCACTCTTCACTATGAGCTGGGACTCCATCAACTCGAACCACATAGCATGAGTGCATGATCACCGATAGTGGTGAGGATGGCTGTTTCTTCGTTGCAATTTTTTTTTTATGGAACTTGATAAAGTATCAATGATCTCGATGTCGTAAATTATGGCGCATATTGCTCTTGTTCTATTATAGAGCACAAGGCCATCTCAACATCAGTAAGTGGTTGCCCTGCATAGAGTTGAAGCTGCCTCTTTTTAACAACTACAACTTTCTTGGCACGTGATATTATTTCCTCATTCAGTTCCTGCAGAACATTAGAAGTGCCCCTCTGAGAACATGGTATGCCAAACATAATTTTATACTCAACATCTAAGTGAAAGTTTAAACATAATTTCCATATGCCTCGTTGTAGCAATAAGACATTTCAGTTATTAATTGGTGCATACAAGTTTTTATTAGCAGTGCAAGCTGAGGTTCTTACTTGTATTGACATAGGAACTGCATTGGCACTAAAATCACCCAAATCTTCAAAAAATGAATCCAGTAGAAAACAGAAGTTGTTGGCATCAGCATGATCCTCAAAAGCAACAGTATAGGAATCGGTACTTTGTCCCCGCTCCTTAGAAGTGAACTCTACACTATAGAGACCTTTTCCTCCTCCGTTGGAACCTCTTTGCATGAGAATAACCTTCACATGTATAGATAGTGACTTCAAGGTCAGATACAAATGAACAAGCATAGGGACAAGAATATTAAATAATGATGGTTTGACCAAACTTATGTGTATTTCCAGCGCAACCAAAAGAATTCTGAAGTGTATTTCAAGAAAAGGTCCTACCCTGACTTTGTCAAAAAAATTAAGAATTAATCTATATACCTTATACAACAAGAAAACTCAGAAGGGTTCCACAGATTTAAGAAAGACCAAATAATGGAAATTTTTCTATGGTTAAGCTACTGAAAAACAAGTAAACAAAAGGAGTATTCTTGCACATACTAGAACATAACGGAGGTTCAACCACCACATATCAATCTTAGTGTTTGATTGCTTAGCTTTGACTCTGTTATCTGCTGAATTTTTTTTGGCTAATCCATGTCTTGAACTTCCATTTATACTGTGCACATTACCCTTTTCCAAAATAGGGCTAGCGTCCCGGTTTTCTTCCACAAAATCCTGAGAATTTTGTGTCCTCGTTTCTCTCGACTCTTTTAACTGTATTACTTCAAGTGAAGACATCCCAACACTAGTCTCCGGGACACCACCTAAACATATAAAAAATAACTCAAATTGAGCTAAATTTATCATAAATCAACCTACATTTGTCTTGTCAAAAGAAATAGTGACCACCAAAAGAATATTTTCTGTATAATCCTTGTTTTAAATATTTAAATTTAAACTGCAACACTTACTAAAGTTTATTGCCTTAACTCTGATATATAATGAACTTCAAACAGTGATACAGAGACAGCAGTTGACAGACATGTTAGAACACTACAGAACACAACATATGAGTGTTATTCTATGTTCGGTGCATATTAAAAGTAGAAGAGAACAAGGTATAAGATATAAAAAAATGATACAGTTTAGTTACACTAAAAAGGACGGAACCAAAGAAAATAAATGTCTTTTTCTGTTCTTTCATAGTGTGCTAAATGCTATAACAAAGAAACAGCATAACAAATTAAAAGGTATTTCAATATGTTTTACTCCGTTGAAAAGTGCAAGAATAATTGAAGTCATGGATATCGAATTAAATAAATAACATATATGAATCGAAAAGCCATTTATACCATTGCCATTGCTTTCAGTTTCAGCTCGAACTTCTGTTTTCTTGCTTGGTGTCTCCATTTTTTCTTCCAAATTCTTCCCATGGTTTAGAGATTCCCTGGACTTATCATCAACAAATTTGCCATTTTCTTCCAATGGAACACTAGAAGTACTTTTGTCTGTCACAACATCCTGTTGATTCACCTGCTTATCTTCATACAATATTCCTTCATGATCAGTTGCATCACTTCCAGAATCTTGAGTTATACTCTTAACCGCAGAACCCACCTTTTTTGTATTAGATGCCTTACTATCTTTGTTCCCTGTAAAGCCCTTGGGAGTGTTTGTTGCCTTAGTAGAAGGACTTCTATACTTAGACTTTTTCTTAAACACTAATGCCTCGTTTCCTTGATTCACATTCTTATTGCCATCCCTAGCAATTCCAGCAGCAGAGCTTCCACGAGCATTAATGTGTAACGCAGCTGAACTATCCTTATTACTATTTGAAATTCTACTCTGCAGCTTCAATAAGCGTGCACCAATCTCTTTCTCAATACCAAGCCTCTTACTAGAATCGGAGCTTTCATCATCAACTTCAAGATCCGCATCCTCTTCCGCTTTCTTCTCTGACTCAATTCTCCGAACTTCCCTTGCCATTAACCTAATTTCCTCAATTTTCTCTTCCATTCCAAGCTGGTCTTCCACATGAAAACCATTGCCTACCCCAGGCACAGTTTTCCCATTCCCATTGAAAAAATTGTTCCCTTTTCCCCTTCCACTCACCTCCAATTCCTCCTCTTTCTCGTCGGAAACATAGTTACTTATCATCCAAACGGAATAAATCGTCTGAAACACAAAACCCGCAACCATAAACATACCACCGTATTTGAAGATATCCGTGGCAGAAACGTTCCTGTAAACACCATTGTGTTCAACGGTAGCCTCAGAGACTCGTAAATTCTCCAGCTTTTCAGGCTCCACGACAGTGCCGGCGATATCTTCGCTGCGCGTCTCATCGGCGGGAGCCTCGAAACAGAGCTCGTCTACTTGAGGGAACAGGACGGAATTTTCTGGTGGTGGGAGAAGAGGAGGAACTACTGGATATGTTTTAGGGTTTAGGGTTTTGAGAATTTTGGGTCGCAGATAGTTTTTCCTGTGCCTGGTTTTTGAAGAAACCACAATAAGAGGAAGGGTTCTTCTGGAACTGGAAGGCGCAATGAGGGAAAATGCAGAGCATTGCGCACTCGCCATTGATGAGTTTCAATTTCAAATCCTCATCTCTGAATCAATGTGAATGGTTAGGCTTGGTTAGTTTCCATAGCTGAAAAGCAAGGAGACAAGAGAAGAAGCAAACTTCGTTATGGGCCTGCTGATGAAGATACTGTTCTGTTTTGGCCCAACTTATGTATAGAGGATTTTAGGGCCCAAACATATTTGTATATGGCGATAGAAGCACGTCAGACTGCCGATAAATGACGTATGACCTAGTCTACAAACTACATTAGGCTAGACCAGATCAAAATAAAAAGGATTAAATATGTTTTTAATTTTTAACTTATACACCATAATTTAAAATGATACCTATAAAAAAATTCCATAATTTTTAATCTCTGAAATTTTTTTTCATTAAAATAGCCTTTGTGACGCGTAAATTATTTTTAAAATATTTTTTACCCAATAGGCCAATACACACCCGCATGGCAATCCTTGTTAGAATGATGATCCTCTCCAGCATGGTGCAGCCCATATAGATATGAGATAGGTTAATTGTAATTTAACACTTGTTCTTTTTTTTTTGTTAAATTAATCTCAGTCTTTCATGATTGAATCAAATGAATGAAAATTGCTGGAGAGGCTGAGGGAAAATAGAATTGTAAGCCCAACTTATGAAGACTCTGTTAATTCTGGCCCAACTTATGTAAGCCCAAACAGATTTGTAAGCCCAAAATACGAGCCCATTGTTGAAAATGAAATGTTAGTGGTTTCTTTGAAATCTTCGCTTCGCTCTGTTTCTGTGGGTGGCTCTCTCTCTCTCTCTCTCTCTCTCTAACACAGCGTCCGCGCATGGCTTCAAATTCAGAGGCTTCTGCCGCCGTCACAGGCGGCGCGTTTCTTCTTCCACGTTCTCTTTCTATACGAGCTCCTCTTACCGTTGACGACTCTGATTCTGAATTTGATGTTTCAAGCGACGCAACTCTTTCTGACACCGCATCTCACTCCCACTCTGACGACTCCAAATCGCAAAACCCTCTGGAAGCTGAGGCTGAAACAGAACCACATTACCATTTCTCTCAAGAAGAAGAAGAAGAAGGGTCTTTTGAAGTTGATGAGCACGCCCCTCATGTTGTTCCTTTGCGGGTTACGCCTTTTGCCCAATTGTCTACCTACGACGACGACGACTGTAGCAGTGATGAAATGTCGAGTGCTGTGAGGCTGCCGGAGAACTCTGCTGGTGCGCACAGGCTCAAGGTGCGGGACGTGGATGAAGATGAAGGTGATGCTGAGTCTGAATTTGAAGCAAACGAGTTGGCATTTTGCAATGATTCGGGTTCAGATATTTACAGTGAAGCTGAAAATAGCGGTTCAGATGTTAGGGTTGACGAGGCAGTAGCTGTGGATGAGCATGGTTTGGGCGAAGTTATTGGAATAAGAGTAGCTCATGATGGATACTCTACTTCAACCGATTCAGATGTGATGTCGCAGTATTCACAAGAAAGTGTGAACAGTGAGGAATTTGGCAATGTAAGAGGTGGATTTGATGAATTGGAGAAGGATGGCAGGGAACTATATGAGGGAATTACTGTTGGGTTGATTGGAACTGATGTAAGGAAGTTGGAGGTGGACACCAGTGACATGGTGGAAGAAACTTCAATTATGGTTGATGATACCGGCTTATTGAAGTTCAATGGTGAGGAATTTGACAGCATTACAGTAAGGCCAGGACAGAATACAAGTTTCTGCCATCTACAAGAACAGAATTCTCAAATACATAGCATGAATGATAGACCTGCATCAGATGCCTTTGCTGAAAATATTGAATGTAGCACAACAATTGAAAGGACTGCAGCTAATGGAAGTCAAGCTGTTGCTTCTGATCAAGATAGTGAGTTTGAGAAGCTGGTAAGCATAGCTACATCTGTGATGGACTCAAAAGCCGAATTGCAAGCTCCTTCTGTTGGTCTGGAACCCAACGATGATGCTTGTGAAGGTAACGTAATTGAGGCTGTTGAATCTTTTGAACTTTCTGATCCCATACTCCTTCAAGAGTGTGCATTTTTGGAAAATGATTTGCCTGAAACAGTTTTAGGTGTTATTCAACAAGATGAGCTCTTTTCTGATTACCACTCACATGAAAATGTGGAAACACATAGCTTAGGAGACACTCTGTTAAAAATAGTAAGTGAAGAACCAATAAGGGATGATGGTTCTGTTTCAGATGGATGTGTGGAAGGGTTGATGTCAGTTGACCTTGAGCAGTTCCGTGAACACATTTCAGCTCTCTCTATTCTTTTGGGTTCCTCTAAAGGTTCTGAAAAGAACTCTCATGGAGAACAGATTGTCAGGAGTTCACATGGAGAAATGAACTTGCCAAATGATGATGTGAAAAGTCAATTAATCTATGTTGATGGTGGTGGTGAATCAGATGGCAAAGTTACATTCACCTATGCTGATGAATCCAGTGTTATCTTTCTTAAAGATCCAGCTAGTTTCAGTTCCTTACCACATTATGATACTCAAGCTGGATCCCAGCACAGCATAAGTGAACAGGAAGGGGAATTAATACAGAAGATACAGACTATAAGTGTGAAATTCTTGAGACTTGTCCAGCGAGTAAATTTATCTTTTGAAGATTCCTTGGTTTCAAAAGTTTTATGCAGGTTGGTTGCCGATATTGGAAGGCGCTCACATCAAGAATTTGTCATTAGCTCAGCAAAAATATCTGCAATGAAGCTTGAAGAAGATTGTCAAGATGATTTAGACTTCTCCTTGAACATTCTTGTTCTTGGGAAAAGTGGGGTGGGAAAGAGCGCAATCATAAATTCTATTTTTGGTGATATGAAGGTCATGACAAATGCATTTGAACCTGCCACTACCTCTGTAAAAGAGGTATCTGGAACTATAGATGGAGTCAAGATTAGAATCCTTGACACTCCTGGTCTCAGGTCCTCTGTGAAGGAGCAAGCTTTCAACAGAAAGATATTGTCATCCGTAAAGAGGTGTATGAAAAAGTTTCCCCTTGATGTCATTCTCTATGTTGATAGACTAGATGATCAAACCAGAGATCTAAATGATTTACCAATGTTAAGGTCAATCACAAGTTCTCTCGGTCCTTCAATATGGCAAAATGCGATTCTTACTCTGACTCATGCTGCTTCCACTCCTTTGGATGGACTATCAGGATCCCCTCTGAGCTATGAAGTGTTTGTGGCTCAAAAGTCCTATCTTGTTCAACAATCAATGACCAAAGCAGTAGGTCATCTGTGTCAGTTGAGTCCAAGTTTCATCTGTCCAGTGTCCCTTGTGGAGAACCATCCATCATGTGGAAAGAATATATCTGGATCTGGTGACTGTGTGCTTCCCAATGGACTTAGATGGAGAAGCCAATTATTAGCTCTGTGTTTCTCTCTTAAGATCCTATCTGAAGTGTCTTCTGTTTCAGGACCTCAAACTCTTTTTGATCACTGGAAGCATTTTATCTTGGAGGAACATCCTCAGCCTCTGTGCCATCTAGTTTCTTCTTTGTTGCAGTCTCCTGCTCATCTAAAATTCTCTGCCAATTGGAATTGACTGAGATGTTCCCTTCACAAATGATTTTAATGAATATGAGAATGAATTTAACCAGCTTCTGCTGTTCAAGCTAGTGACAAATCTCAGCTAGTCTCATGGAAAAGCTAATTTTGTGGAATCTCATAGATGGTTGTTGAAGCCCGCCACAAGAAATAGTGCTGAGAAGAGGTGAAAGGATTCTGGCTCATCATGAACAAAAGTCTTGCTGAGAGAATCCAGAGGAGGGTATCATTGCCATCTTCCTTTGTGAGAGAAATACGGTATCTGAATTCACGTCTCAGCTTATTGTAATGTCAATTCCTGATTGTCATGGCTGAGACTATGACCTTCAGTATCAGATTCAGATTGTCGGCATGGCAGGAAATCATTCTATAGTATGATAGCTTGATGTTTTTCCTGTTCAAATGATAAAAACTGAAATGAAAGACGACATTTTCATCTTAGATTCGTCCTAACATAAACCATAGATGGGAATTTTTCTAGATTCCATAAAGATACCAGGAGTTTTTATTATTAAAGACAAAACTTAGATCAATTTCCTTGCATCCTTTCCATCAATATCTAAAATTCAAATATTAACAAGTAGATTTTATTTCTAATAATAAGTGGCATTCATTAACAACTTGAATTTAAGAACAATTTCCTTGTATCATTGACATTTTCATCAATATCCTTGTATCCTTGCCGATTTTAAGAAAAGTAAACATTGTATTGGAAAACTTAATAAAATGAATAGAAAGAACTTTATATAAATTTTTCCTCAGAGATGTTGTGTAAATTTATATTTGTTACTTTTTTTTCCGTCACTTTTACAATTTTGAGAGAACATGAAGGAATTTATAATTTCACAAAACGTTTAGTTATAAAAAAGTTTGTTTTTGGGTAATTTTTCATTATTTTTTTCTTTCTCTCGTCACATATTTGAGATCAAATAGCAAGACTCAATTTCAAATAGTGGTTGTGAACTCAATAAACTAACATAAGTAGGATGAGCAAAGTGCATAGTATCCTTTACTAATGAAATAGGCTTGTATAGTTTTATTATGACATCAATGTTTAATAATTAGTTTTTGTGACAAATTTTGTGATCGAATTATTTAAAAACTATTTATGATATAATTGATGTTTCTTAAAATTGGTTTAATTAGATTCTCTATGGGACATTTGGAAAAGAAAGAACAAGCTAAGGAAGCTCCGTTCAAGAGGATCTACTCTAGCTCACTAGGTGCAGGTATAGTATCGAAAGCTGATAGTATGGTTTTTCTGCCAAAATCCATTCATAGCATTCCTTGCGAACTACCTTCACGCTATGGACCAACCCATCTTCAGGTTTAAAGAGAAAATCCTCCCATAACATGACCTCTCCATAGGAACATCAATACAGCCACTTAAATAGTTATATGCAGGTAGAACTCAAAGTAGTGTGCCCAAAATTTCCCCTTTCCACTGATTATTTGACTCTTTTACACGCTGAAATGCAATATTTGGGCATTTTCATATCCTTTTAAATGCCAAACTTTGAGCACTAATAACATAAAATAAAATAATTCAAACTAAAACCCTCTTCATAAATTAACTGGCAATTGGAAATTTTCCATTTTTCGGCGAAGAGCAAATCACTTATATATATTTCCCTACGTAGGCATGTAAAGGTTGAGTTTGGCAGAATATTTTCTGCATTGTTGATAATCATACGAAGGCAAATTCGGGATGAACCAGTTATGTAAACTCCTTACTGTGCCCGGCGTAAGGATTCCATATATTGTTGGTAAAATCAAGTGAAGGCCAACCTTACTGTACCCACAATCGACAGAACAGAATGTTAATAAATTTACAGACATGGGGATGTCCAAATACAGACACGTGGTCCCCAACTTGCTGCAGCATAGCAAATTGATGTTACAGAAGCATGGATTAGGATTAGTAAGTTAAAAATTCTGCATCAGTGAATCAACCTGAGCACATGAATTAGGCGAAGGCTGTCGCATTATCTCTGGTTCATCCAATTCCTGAGATTGGATATGTATATCCTGTCAAAGAAGTGATTGTTAAATCAAAATGCAATTTATCCAACAGACTAGACATGGAAGTAGCTATGTTTTGACAGACAAAACTCCTCCAGTTATGAGAAACAAAATAATATCCTGATTAATTGTGAGTTTTAGAGCGTGTTTGTTTTAAAAAAAAAAAACCATTTTTTTTAACTTTTTAGGTGTTTGTCCCTTGTTTTAAGAATAATCATTATTTAAAAAAAAAACAGAAACAGATCATTTGAAAAGCTATTTTGATTAGCTCATCAGCAAAAGCTGTGACAATAGATGAGAGAATAAAAAGTGTTTTTTATTAGTATAATCAAACACAAATAAGCTTAAGTTTTTCATAAAAACTCTAATAAATCATCACTTTTTATAGAGAGCTAAATATCATTCTTTTATAATCTTAACCAAACACACTCTTAATCATCAAACATTCTTTAAAAATGGAGTTATGGACTTTGATATTCTTGCATAGTTGAAGACCAAAAGTTCTATCCAGGCAAAACAACTGTGCGGTGTGCCTCTTGGTAACCGATCGCAACAGCGCTTATGGAGTTAGTCTCATGGCAATGCCGGATGCCCTAGTCACCAAACAAACTGTGCAGACGTTTAAAGAGAAACTCCTATTTCAAGTTTTAAGTTATTTGAATTTCATTTCACAAAGCAAGCACGGAAAAAGACAGCTGAAATGACAATAAATTCAATACCTGTGTCTGAATAAGTGGTTGCTGTTGCTGATCTTGGGCTACTGGGTAAGCTTGCGGTTGAGACATTCTATAGTAGGGCTCTTTCAGATCAAACTTACAGGATGATGTTTGAAGAATACCTCCTTGATCAGCACCAGGACCCCACATTTTAGCTAATGCAAATTGAAAATTTCACATTAACATCATGATGCAAGTCTAGCATAATAGCAAAAATAAGAAAAAGATATGGGAGAATCACCAACTTGACAATGTTAGATATATTGTATAACTCTGTGCGTTATGGGCAATTAAGTGAAGCCTTCCAGTCATTTCTTGTCCTGCCATGACATAAATTGGCTGAGGGAGAACACAGCGTAACTGGTACCAATGGGTTGTCGGTGAACCGGGAGCCGTGGTCAGCCACCTTTGCACAGTACTGTGGATTTGTAATAATTGGAGACAGATCAACAGATAAAAAGAGTCACAACCATGAGGAATAAGAAACAGGCTAGAGCTTATTAGTAAAGAGGAATATTCACCTTCCATTGAACAGTACATCAAACCAACACGCCAACCCATGTACTCTGGCACCCACAGAAGCTACGAAACTCAAAGGAATGTCAATTTCATACAGTTCTTCCTCCTACAGAATGAAAATTTGGTCATAAATTCATTAGCAATTCTACTTCAAGCATGAAAGAATTCAAGAAAACAGAAGAAATAAATACAATTAAGCCCCCAACCAACAGTAAATCATTTGTACCAGAAAATGCATGGATTTTCAATATAGTTTCAAAAAATATTTCTTTTCACAGAACAAAGGTATAAAAAAAAAGGTAATCACATACTATCAGATTACAGGGTCTTCTATAAAAAGGATACAATAAAGAAACCTGTTGTTTTAAAAAGAAATTTAAAATATAGAAAACTGGATGCAATCAAAATAAATCAACTTGTTTGATCAAAAAGTGCAATTCATCAGTGCCAACAGGACCTCCGGAAAATAAAACAATCTCAGAAAATAAAATGTACTTCTAGGAAACAAGAATAAAAAAAGACGCCTCTTACCTTTATTTTGGTGAAGTCTATCACATGGAACTTTGGGGGAGCTATTAACAATCTTGGATCAAAAGCATCTACCACAGGCTTTAAGAAGGAGGAAATGGAAAGAATACAATTGAGACATGAAAAAAATTAGCAACTAAAGTCCAATTTCACTGCAACAAAACCAACAAATTATATCGAGATAACACATGAAATACTTGGAAGATAAGGCTGAAGGCAATAATGGGTAATAGCTAACAATTTTTTTTATCTCTACCAATTTCTATTAGCCAACACTTGGAAGATAGCGCATTTCTATGTTAACACTATTGTCATCTGAATAAATCATCACAGTCTTAATGTCTCGTAATACTCACAAGCACGTACGTAATTAAATATTGAGAAAATAAAAATGGATGCCCAATTTTAATTTGATACACCTAATACTCACAAGCACGTACGTAATTAAATATTGAGAAAATAAAAATGGATGCCAAATTTTAATTTGATACACCTAATAACCTACAATAGCGTAAAAAATATTATCACATTTAATTTTTCCCCTGTTCAAGGAGGGACCCACACGTAAACAATCGTTACATACAGCAAATTTCCAAATCCAGCCTACTCTGATAGGAAAAGGTTAGCATAGTATCCTTCAGTAAATTTCTGAAAAACAAGCTAGTATGGTACCTGAGAAAAGTATCCTTGAAATGCAGTCCCATGTAAGGGAGTCAAATCAACACCGTAATAGTTTTGCTGCTGCCAGAACAGAGCCTGAACAATAACAACTGATGAGTTGAGAGGGAGAGAGGGAGGGGGGGGGAGAAGAAAATAACAGAAAAGCAGCAAACTTTCACTTAACAATTACCTTAAAGAATACTATTCATAAGGCAACTCTAAAACATAAACTATGACATCAACATTCTACAAAATAATATCATTTTCTTTTATTTTGTTGACAACTGAAGGAATTATATTCGAGTATCAGTGAAATCAGTAAATTCATTAAAGTGGACAGCTGAAGCAAACCTTAGTAAGAGACACTTCAGATAGGCTTCTTTAGTTATCGGGGAAAAAATTCATTTCAGTGGACAACTGAAGCAAACCTTAGTAAGAGACACTTCAGACAGGCTTCTTTTGTTATCGGGAAAAATATTTTATAAATATAAACCTCTTTTTTTACCTTGCTGCCAACTTCAGGTGGCAAAACAATCCTAGTAAAGATGTACAAGTATGAGATATTGAAAGAAATGCATGTGTGATTGTCCGTACATATATATACGCATACAGTTATGCACCATATTAGCAATTTCAATTTTCAACAAACAAATATTCATCACTGAATAAACACACACAAACATACTTCTAGGAAGTATAAGATACTGAATAAAAAGTCCGTGAGGAGGTACACAACTCGTGCTCACATATACAAATATAAACACAAACTCATTAGTTACACACCTTATTAGCAATTTCAATAAACAAATATTCATCAGTGAAAGGTGCCATGTGAATCCTACACCAGTAATAAGTTCAACGTTAGGAGAATGACAAACAATAATTAGATAAGCACAAGCATTGAGAAAGAAAATTGCACACTTTAAAGGGTCTTTATCTGTGTGCTTTTTAAAAGGGGGAAAATCTTTATTAGAAAAAATGTCAAAAAAATTACATGAGTATTAAGTTTAAATTTAAATGTCATGAAAACTAAAATAAGTTTTTTGGGAAGAAAAAATAAAGACCCTCAAGATAATGCAGTTTTAGTTCTTTTGTCAGAAGCTACAAGCCTAGCTTTTGAAGGGGGGTAAATCTCAAAAGAGCTTATATCATATAAAGGCCTTTCTATAAGCTTATCCAAACACAATCCTCTATCATTGGTATAATTCAAAACAAATATGGATCTATTCCTTGAAAAATCATATTTGGCTCAAGAAATTAAACAAAATGCCGCATAAGACATAAGTGGCACATTTTAAAAACATATTGAGCTTTAATATTATTGTGAACTGCCATTAAAATTGCAATAGATGTTAGTATTCAAGAAAATCGTTAAATTGTCAATAATCTTGGGGTTAAAAGTAAATTTAAATGGAAGTATTGTCACTTTGATAAGGAATATTGTTATTTGTCAATAACTTGCCTTAGTAGAATCATATTGTCATAATCACATTTAGTTTTGTCACATGCAAGAAGATCCTGGAAACATAGAAAAGGTACTAAGCTACCTTCCAACTCCAGGAAACATTTTCCCAGTAGGAGTGAGAAACCTATCTCTTGCAATGACATAAGACTCCAGCATTCTTTCGTTAACTAACAAGGTGCCTGCACATAGCAACAAATAAATTTTTCCAATTTAAGAAACACTGAAACTTTGAAATTTTATGTCATAACTTCTACACTATAAAGCAGCAAAACAAAATATAATTTATACATAGAATATCAGAATCATTGTCCAGATTGAATGAAGAAAGCAGAATATCAGCTTACCCATGGGCTCAGAGATCAGAATATCTGCTTTCTCAGGCAACTCAACATCCTCAACTTTACCTTTGATCACCTATGTATCATAATAATTATTATTATATAAATATTTCCATGAATAATCAAATAGCTAATGATTAATATTCATGGTGGGGGAACTACTAGGAAACAGATCTCACTGTAATTCGTTGAGCTAGAGTTGAGTTCCCAGCTATTAGTTTCCGTGCATATTCTGCCATTTCAGATGCTTCCACAGCATAAACATGCTTTGCACCAGCCTAAGACACCAAGAATTTTCATTTAGTTAGAAGCAATGACTCTATCATATGTTACAACAAGGTCTATGCTCAATTAAGGTGTTGAGATACCTGAGCAGCAAATAATGACAAAATACCACTGCCAGCACCCACATCAACTACTACACGACCAATGAAATCAGCACGGTTCTCAATAACAGCAGCATAATAGGTTCCTAAAACAATACCATTAATGAATTACTCAGGTAAAGGTGAAATATATAAGTACATTTTAAAACAAAAAATGAGGACCACTAGAGTTTAACAAGGTATAACCTGTCCGGACATAGTCCTGCAACATGTTTTGCTGATGCAGAAGCTGTCCATAATAATGAAAATACATTTTTGCAGAAGATGACTCTATCTTCTCATCAAATTTGCTTTTAGATGTAATTAAATTACCATTAGGTAAGTTTCCTCCTGGTTTAAAAAAATGAGTATATAATTAAATAAATATCATGTCTCAAACAATTGAAGTGATTATGCATGCAGTAAAAAGGATCATGTGTGAATAAGTAAAATAAACTCTAAAATGCAATCGCGGGGGGAGGACTTAATCGTAAATTGCATAATCGTAAGAATTAGCAGAGTCCTATATATGTATACAGGCATATAAATTCATATATAAGCATATAAATAACAAAAAAACACTGGTGGAGGAGCTTCGTCAATGGTGTCGGAGCGTCGTCGTCGGTGCAATGGGGGGAGAGAACGAGGCTCAAGAACATGAGTGAGGATGAGAAGGTGATTCAGCTGCTAAAAATTAGGGTTTTGAGAAACAGATCACATATAGGAAGCAGGTCAAGCCTGCATCACATGAGCCGGGCTTAATGGCATAATCAGGATTAGGGTGCTATTGTGCAATTTTAATCACGTGTAAGGTCAGATTTAGCCAGAAAAGGATTATGCAACAGATTTTAATTGCCAAGGTGCATTGTAATCGCATAATCGTGGGACTAGGGGATTAAAATCAGGAATTGGACTACCATGCTAAAAAATAAAATGCAAAAACTAAAATGCAAAAACTATAAATAACACATAGTGTATCTATGATCATGATTCATGTTCAAAATGAAATCATATAACCGACAGAAATATTAGGTAGGAGTGAGTTGTCCAGTCAACAGTTTTGGTGCCAGCCACATGAAGGAAAACATAAGGGTAAAAGACACAATCAACACTGCCAAGCAGAAAGTTAGTGCAAGGAGAAGAGAATAATATTTTCCATGAGAAAGAATGCAATTAGAAATTCCCTTTTCCATGAATAAAATTTATCTCAAGTATCCCTTTCAAACATCTATACCTAACATGACATCAAACAACATTTCACTAGTATTAACCAGGGTTTCAGATTGCGGTCCGCAACCTCAATTGCAGCCGCAACGTTAAGGATTTTGGAGTCTACGCATCGGCATCATGACCACAATTGCGGCTGCATCATTAGTCCGCAATTCCACGAAGCAGCAGCAATCGCAATTTAAAACCCTGGTATTGACTAGCCAAACAAATTTCCTAGCTTCCAAACTTTAATCCGTGCACAAAAGAAAATAATGATCACCAAAGACAAAGAAAAATCGTTTCATCAGCAACACAAAATGATAAAGATTTTTAAGTAATAATTATAATAAATTAAAGAAATAGTGCCGCATCTCTACTTCCATGATTATATCTCTAATAATTTATGTTAAGTTGGTGAACAGATGTCATTCTGACCACCAAATACGACCAGTGGCGATCAATTAAAATAAAGAACGTGAAGACACACAAAATGCATATATTGATTTGCAATTTGGAACAATGCCATATGACAGAAGCCACGCTGCAAGGTTTATATAAAATTTCAAAGGGCACCTTGAGCATTGCCTTCCTTCTTCCATTTTTGTACTACACAATGGAAGGCTGCACTCTCTTCCTCATTTCTAAACTGGATAGTGACTCCAGCTGAATACGGTTCCTGCTTCAAAAGAAGCACGGTTTAAATGCATAATTATTTGGCAACAGACCACATAATTACTCAATGACAATATTGCAAAATGCACAATGCAAACTTCACACGAGGATTACCATTAGTATTCGGTGACAAAATGAAAAATAAAATAAAATTCATTAGGACTACGAAATTGGAATAATCAGATCATTAGGAACACAAACAATAAAAACAAACAACACATGCCATGTAATTTCACAACTTAAAAACAGCTCAGTATACAGATTATTCAGCTCCGTACCTTGTTCCCAGCATCAGACCCTTCCACTATGCAGACCGATTGAAGAGGATCCAATTTAAATAGCTGCAAAGTTAAATCAACAATATTTAAGAGATCCTATTGAAACCAGTCATCATATTTACTGAATGCTTCAGCGATAGAATTTAAGACAAACAAAATCGCGAAATTAACCCTGCTTCCATAAGATTAAATGCATTGCATTTGCATATCATTATAGCTCAAAAGTCTTTAACATCATTGTTATTAATTGAATAGCTAAGTGAGGTAGCAGAAGGTGAAAATGAACCTGAAGAGTTCGGAGATCAACATTAAGAGGAATCGGATGAGATTGTTGATGAATTTGGAGACCGTCGGAGCTGAATCGAGCAGTCCCCGGCGAAGAAGAAGAAACCGAAGAGAGGTCGGCAACTGATGCCAGAGCGAACTCTCGGTGCTTCCACTTCTGCCCTGAAGAATCCTCCATTATCCTCTCTCTTCACCGAATCAACCACGAGTTTGTCTCACTCAATTTTGTTCAAAAAAAAGAATACAATTCAATCATGAATTACGCGCAAGGAAGATGAGTATGAGACTGGAGGTATGGAACTAGGGTTTTGGATTTGATATGTCCAAGTTCATAAATTCACACAGTGTAAGTGGTACTACTGTAACTGTAAGTAAACCCTTCTCCACCCAACCCCAACGTGTCCTTTTACGCACGCGCTATTCCCTTTTTTTCTTTTTATAGCATTGCCTTCTTTTATGGTGCTGGTATCTACTGTTTCGCAACCAACAAGATTTTGCAGGCATGCAGTGATTAGTTGTGGGGGCCCATCGATATTTCAGATTGAAGAGGAGACCACTTCTCAAGGACCCTCAATTTTCACATAATCACTGCTCTTTTATTCCCCCTTTTCTTAGAAAAATTTGAGTGTTTAAGTGTCTTTTGTAATGGCTGAAGCGCGTAGAAGATAACAATATGATGGAGAATCACCTAAACTTTCACAAAGAATGCCTCATTTGGAACACATTGAGGATTCAACTCCTCATGATCAAATCAAGAATCACATCCCAATGCTTGATGAAATTGTCAATAGAATCGAGCAACGAGTTAATGATTCGGAAAAGCTAGTCCATGTGTTGCGGAACCATAGCCAAAGCCATCATGTGGAAATGTCTCAAGAGAAAAATGTTCGACATGAGTGAAGCAGGAGGCAAGACTAGCCAGAATGCTGTCATGCATGCGACTCTCTTTGAGGAAGAATCGGACCAAATTGTTGGTGTATTGGCAAGGATTCATAATCATTTCTCTATAGAGATTATATCAATTGATAACCCCAATGGCTTCAAAAAGCTGACCGGGATAGAGCCGTATGTTGGAGATTGCAATCCAATCGAACATTTAAATGTTTTCCTCACTTTTATGACCTCCATGGAAGTTTGGGATGCTTTGGTTTGTCGCACATTCTCCATGAATCTAATAAAAACAATCTTATGCTAGTTCCAACCACTTCCTCTTGAATCAACTAGGAATAGGAATGAACTTTCAAGAACATTGAGCCCAGCGAAGAAAACTACATTGCGCTCCAGCAATTCAATGATCTTTGTGACTTGGCTATCAAGGCCACTTGCCACGGGAACTTGCTGCGAAAAGTCAGACTTGATGCAGTGGCGGCGAAGGTCAAGATCACTAAGCCAGATGTTTGCCTTGCTCTACGCAAAGTACTCAGTTCATCCTCCACTTCATCGCCAACAAAGGATTGCCAAAGACTTCTATGGGTGTTCACGAGTTGGGTTGGTTCGGGTTCAAGGTTAAATAAAACCATAACCGATCAAATTTAATTGATTTGGCTTGATTCGAGTTTTTTAATTTCTTTCAGCAAACCTGAACCAAATAGATCCAAATAATATCGAGTTGGTTTGGTTCGAATCATTAAATTAGTATACAAAAAATTAGTCATTAAATCTGAACCAAATCAATCCAATTACATTGGTTTGGTTTCTTTCATCGGGTTGATCTAAACTAATGAACACCCCTATCATTACCACCTTCTTGTAACTTTCTCCGTTTTGTTTCCATTTGTGGTCTCCTTTGCAAAAAACTAAGTTGATTGTTTGGGCATGTACATTCGCTATGATAATCCCTTTGACTTACTTTGAAGAGTCTTTTTCTCGATTTTGATCTCCACTTAATCCCTCCATTGCTTCCTTGCATGGGACTTGAAAGTTACTGAAACCTTGATAGCTTTGTCTAAAAGTAATGATTTCCCATGTCATTGTTCTTCTTTCTCTTAGAATTTTCGCGGTGGTTTATTGACCCTTCTCCATTTCTCTTTTTTGGTCTGTCTTGAGCCCTCATAATCTACTACAATAGATGTCGCCGATTAAAGCAGCAGAAATTAAAATGATGTGAGGAAAACTAAACGTACGAATGAGTTGATGGGTGTCTCGGCAAGGCATATGTGTGCAACTGGTTCCTAATTGGGTGATGTGTGTGCATTATATTTGTTATCCTATCAAAACTACACTATGGAACTATATCTATGGCATAATAAAGAGAACTTAACAAATATCATAAAACTCAAGAGTACAAATGCAAAAACTAAATATTCATAGTAGTCAATAATAAACAAAACTCGTGGAAACAATATTGAAATAAAGAATGATGGTCAAATCACTGCACAATATTAGTAGTGAAACATGTTATTTTAACATCTAAGTATGTATACTTATGTTGAAAATAAAATTAATAGGAAACTAAATCTAAGTGAATAAAAATAAGTTTGCACAGAAAATTCAATTCAATCATTTCATAAAACACAACAAAATAAGAAAATACAAGTAACGACAACTAAATGATATGTAGATGTTTAAATAAAGTGCGAAAGAATGAACGACTTACTACGGCTAATTGTGGAGAAATTAATCAAAGAAATCATAGTCGTTGAAAGTTTTCTTCTAAAACGGAGCAAACCCCAATACGTAGTTAAAAAAGAAACATAAGTAATCATTCCATGAATTATCGATCTAAGGAAATGAGACAAGACAACAACCTTTGAGCAAGAGATCGGAAAAACCTAACCAAAGTAGATAAAATGAACAAATGCTAAAACATAAGTGGAATGGTAGAAATAGGTATGATGAACAACTAAAATTAGCTCATTAAGATGAAAGAGAAGATAAGTGTTTCAACAAAGTAAGCCCTAGCACCACGGTTACATGAGGGATTGGATGGAGAGTGGAATAAATCTCTCTGCTGCTGGGGAAGAGCTTGATAGAAAACACTATTAATGTGTTTGTGAGGGGTAAGGAAAAACATACAATAAATTTAAAGAGGAAGGGTGGGCTTTTTTTTGTCAAGATATGGTGGGGTTTGGTTGTGGACTATGACACATTTTTTAGATTAGTGTGTGTCATTTCTTGATCCTGAGATGAGCACCTGTCAAAAGCTAGCATTTAGTCGGATTTACCGAAGATAGCATCATCCTGAAGAGCTAAATTGAGATGAGGACGACCCTTGGAAAGGAGCAGCTGTAACCCTTCTTCCTACCATGTCTTACTAGGCCGACCGTCTCTAAATGATCTTGAAGCGGTAACTCTACTTGGCACCTCTTGATAAAGTTTGTGAACAAGAATGGGGTACTTCCGCATGAAGCAAGAATGAGCTATCAGATAAAGTTTGTGAATAAGAATGATAACAATCAGATGAAACCAAGAGGCAACTAGAAGCTCCTACAACATGAGCTCGGGCTGGTCAAGCAAGATTCATTATAAGATAAAAATACCTACTCTTTTAGCATTATAGAAAGAAAGGCAATCAATTTCTCCATCCGAAGTAACTATCTGATTTTCCCACCTCAATCTTCAGCCATCGGAAATTTTGAGATATTTCATCTTGAACCAGATGAAATGTAGACCCGGTTGATTATAAAACACGATTAGAAGGCTCATTGCTTGGTTATCACTCAAGCCAGTGCTCAAGAATAGTTCCTGTCATTACAATTATTCAGTCTATATTGTGTGTTGTGATCCTATATCAGTACTCCAATCTTTTTATTGCTTTGGAGCAGACAAGCAGTGATTAGTTGCATAGCAGTGATCATATAAACACAGTAGGTTTTAATTCATTTATTTCCCACTTTGTCTTGCATTCCATTTTTACTCATTTTTACTCCTATGTTTCTTTGGATATGGATGTATTTAAGGTGTCAATCAAAGTTTTTCCAACACTGGATATGCTGTGAGCAATAGCAGATAATGCCAATTGAATGAAAGTGAGTCTCTTCTTGGCCACGAAAGGAAGTGTAAAAAATAGATTCGGATTCAATGCCTCCAGCAGAAGTTTTCTCTAAACCCATCAATATATTCTGCAGAATATATCTGTCTATATCAGTATTAGTTATGAATGCGAATTCCAATTCCATCAGGATTGTAGAATCATCATTACCTATTCTTCCAAATGCTCTATCACTATCAAGTTGTCATTCTAACGGACCATATTAATAGTGAAATCTCAGTCACAATATGGCTCAAGCTATGAACAGATTCTGAATGTCAGATTCCAAAACCAGAAGGAATCCATGGATGGGAGATTCCTACCATATATTTTAACACATAAGTTAAAGGTAAGTAGAACAAATAGCAAATCCTAAATAAGGGAGTCAATATTATCAATAAGAATAAATTGAAGGGTGTTACATTGAAGAGCTTAGTATCTTTAAAGAACAAAAAAGTTGATTTTTTTTTACTAAATATGATATGAACTCGCATAAATTAAAGTAATAACTGATTACCAATAAAAGCTATACTGAGTGCAGCATGGCCTTAAACTGAATCAATGTATAGACTAATAGGCACACACACATATGAGAAGAGTTGCATTGGTTGTCTTCAAAATTCAATATATATAACCCAATACTAAAATACAATGATCAGTAAAAAGCAAAATAAATAAAAGATTACAATTGTGATCATTAAATAAAGAGATGAATAACACCAATTACAGAATTGAACTACATTCATTATACGTAACTGCAAAGACAGCAGCAGACTAAGACTATAATGAATAGTTGTGTGAAACTGAAGCAATATCAATTTTTCATGGAGCTAATCATAACCTCCACTAACCGTTATCAAGAAGAAGTTGGCAACTTGATAGCTTTGAAAGCAGGATGAAGCAACCCAAGCTCATCCTTCACATCAAGAGGATTATCAGACTCATTCCTCACTCTCTTCACCCTGCGACTCCCAAGTGACTTGTGTGTGAATCCATACATCTGCAGGATCTGGTTATCACCAAAATTGTAAGCTCTATCCATCTGTTTCAAGCACCTCTCAACAGGGTAATCACCAAACTTCCCACAGGGCTTGCACCCCACAAAATGAGTCACCAGCGGCCACCGATGATCGCCGAAACCCGGGTGGTAATTCTCAATCATCTCTTCATACCTATCAACCAGAATGCCCCAGTAACCGTGCAAATAGTAATGATTCTCAAGGTAAACCTTTTTCCCCCATTGCTCCCTCCCTGTGGCCAACAAATAAACCATTGCAGATTGATCATCAGCTTCGAAAACCGGTCGATTCTTGAGCTCCCTGGTGAGGATTTTCCCAGCTTCATCCCTAATTTTCCCTTTAGGACCCATTGGTGCCCAAGCATCGAGAAGATCCAGCGACCACTGACAATTTCTTAACAGAAAGCTACCAGTGTTCAAACCGATCCAATTCTTCTCATCATACACCATCTCGTTCCAACCGTGCATCACGAAGTTGTGATCCTTGTAACGCTCCCATGGAACCTCGAAAGCCATGTCGGTGAACATGGCATCACTGTCCATCCACCATAGAAACTCAACCTCAGGGTGAGACAGCAAGAGCTTCCGAATCAAAGGGAGCTTGGCCCAGAAACCAGCCATTTCAGCATCCAGAAGAGCCATGTTGTAGAAAATCTCAATCCCGTGAAGCCTGCAGTAATCAACCTTGTTCTTAATCGATTTCAAAAGGTAATGATCCCCTACCGGATTCTCGCACGGTTTGGGTGACGACCCAGTGACGAGAAGAACGCGAGGCTTGTTGGGTCGGATGAAATTGGGGTAATCGGGGTTGTCGTTAAGCCACCGCGCACGCTGCTGGTCCCAATCGGAGATCTTGGGGCCGAGGGTGTAAGGCGCGTTGGGATCGCGCTTTTCGTCGTCGCCGGCGGCTTCATCCACGAGGATCTTGGAGATGTCGAAGGTGGCGTAGTTGTTGGGGTCGTTGTTGGTGTTGTCGGGTTGGACCTCCTCGAGGACGCGGTGGGGCTCGACGCGGCGGCCGAGGTGGTGGCGGATCTCGTCGAGGTCCTGCTCGGGGGTTCCGAACTTACCGGCGCCGATGGTGCCGCGGAGGACGACGACGGTGAGGAAGAGGCAGAGGAAGGTGAGGGTGCCGCGGCGCCAGGCGCGCTGCAGCTGACGGAGGCGGCGAGATCCCAGGCACCGCTCCAGCATTGTGAGTTGTTGGGCGCGGCCACACCAAACCAGAAAGTGAGGTTAAGATCGTAAATTGATGGAAAGTTGAGGGGGTGATTTTGAATCGAAGAAAGAAAGATCCACAAATTCAGATCACAGAAAGAAAACTGAGAGAGAAGAGAAGTAGATGTATGTAAGAACTCACAAGTATGTAGTGACTAGTGAGAAAAGAGAATGAACTAAGAATGTTCCTCCCGTATTTCCCCGGTTTGTTTTTCTTTTTTGTTATTTGTTTCTTCCTACATTGTTTATTCCTACTTTGTTTTTATTTTCATTTAAAAAATCACTTTATTTTTATTTTCTTAACATAATTAAATTGTTAGAAAGTATACTATATAGTAGAGCTGGGTATATGAGTCTAAGCCCGCAAGTCCCGCAACCCGCGCGGGCTATGGCCCGGAAAATATAGGCTCATTTAAACGCGAGCCTACGTGAGCTAGCCCGCATAGCCCGCGAACTTAATGAACTAGCCCGCAGGGCTCGCGGGCCGTCCGCGGGCCAATGAAATTAAAAAAAAAACTAAAATTAAAAAACACAACTGCACACGCACAAACACAACACATCAGTTCAAAAAACTTGTAGTAGTATGCTTGTTAAAATTGATTTTTGATATATGTTTTGAATTATTATGGTGTTTGACTATTTGTAATAATTGATTTATTATAATTAATTTGGTAAACTGCCAAAAAGTTTGCAATGAACTCGACGTAGTATTTTTAATGAACTTTTAATTTTAAAGCTTGTAGTAGTATGCTTGTTAAAATTTGATTGTTAAGTTTTTTTTTTAAATATACTAGCCCGCGAGCCAACCCGTGAACGCGGGGCGAATCCCCTAAATAGAAGCTCATTTAGACGCGAGCCTATGCGGGCCGAGCTTATGCGGGTTGAGCTTAAACGGGGCGGGATAGCCCGCGTACCCACCCAGCTCTACTGTATACACATGACAACGAAGCGGGTAGGGATTTCGTTCATTATAAGTGTGTGAGTTTGGGACAGATTTGATGAAGACAAGGATAACGTGTTATACTCAAACTCATCCTTATCAAGTTTGAGAATTCACAAGAAACCAAAGTCTTCATAATTTTTACATTTTTTATTTGATCTTATACCTTTAATTATATTTTTAAAAACACATTTTAATTTAGATAATTTATAAACATATAAATCAAGAATATTAAAATGTAAAAAAAATAAGAATCATAATTCAAATTATTTAATTATCACATCGTGGTGGGTTTGGGTGTTGGGTTCAATGTGGTTATTTGTGCCTCATATTCACCCTCTTCCCCTATCTTCAAGCTTTTTTTGTCATATTTGGTTTTTTTCTAGAACTTTGTCAAAGTGAGTTTTTCTCGTCAAAGTCTGAGTCGTGGTTGGGACACTCATGAGTTTGGATTTGATTGTCATACCTACCACTATATCATTCGACAAATAGTCGCATTTAAAAAGAATTATTCTTAGACATGTGATTATGTGATATTCGGAAGACGCTAAAAAATTGCGTGATTTTTACCATTACACGCAACTTATGGTGGTTTTAAACCATCATAATTGTTTTTTTTTTGTTTTTTTAACTCTGAATTATTAGAGAAGGAAATTGCCACAATTTTCATATATTGTTTAAATGTCACAAATTTGGGTGTTTAATTAGCCCGACCCTAAAAGTTCAACAAGCAAATAAATTAAGTCATAATTAAGAATTGTTACAAAAATATCACTGGATAAACAATTTGTGAATATAGAATGAGCTCTGATATCAAATGATGTGATTTGAATTTCATGAGTCATAAGTGATTTATGTAGAGTTGGAAGACATGAGAAGTTAATGAAGAAAAGTCAATTATTTTGGAGAGATAATTAAGATGATACATGCAAAAGATGGAATGTAAAAGAAGAATAGGAAGCTCTTGATAAAGTGGTTCAATCAATAACTCTAAAGAAGTTTGTTGCACTTCCAAGAGGGAAAAAAACTCAATAGGTCATACTAATTCAAAACTACCTATATTAGTAGGTGTTGATGATATTTAATGGAAAACAATCACTAAAAGACCGAGTGAGCTAATGGCTAGTTCAACCTAATACATGCCTAATTAGTTTAAAATAATAAACACATAGAATTCTTGATAAACCTAATAAAGTTTAAAACCATTAAGGCAAAAAGAAAAAAAAAGATCAAAATTAAACATTTAGCTCAATGCCTAATTAGGCTCATAGCAACATTTTCTTGTCAAATAAATTGGGTTAACCTAGCCTTCATTCCTTCTATATATTGACTTAATTTATTCGAACTTGCCACATATTAGTTTAAAACTTCCTCAACATTAGCTGATCAATTTATTGTCACTGACCCACCAATTTTGTACAAAACATCCTTATATTTATTTCATTCCCTCTTGACTACAATTTCTTCATAGTTCTTAACACATAGACTCCATATTCATTGGTGCTTCGATGTTGGGTTCTGGGTTCCTTTAGCTACTCGACCCCCCAACCCTAATCGTCCTAACCGCCTTAATGGCTTCACGATCACTAAGCAGATGACAATTGAAAACTCGACAGTTGTATCATCCGACTCCTCTCACACACTCCTCTAAGCAACATAGACTTGGGGCATCCACACGACAAAACAACTCTCTCAATCCTATGAACCCTTTGCTTGAAATCCCCTCACCACAATCGAAAACATCCACCCCCGCTACAACGCCTCAATCGTTTTCACGTTCCATCCAGAGTCAACGACCCTCTGCACAGTGTAACAACACTAAGCTCGAGGAAGCCATTCCCACACGCAAACTAGCCCCTGACCGCACGATGAAACAACTATTAGAATGATCAAACGACGCTCCTCAATCAATGTACCCCGAGACCTCTGCATCGCCAAAGAAGCGCCCTCACCTCGTGCCCCGCTACCTAGGAAGCCACGAGCTATCACCTATATAAGACGCAAAGTCGAATACCTTCGGGTATCAAATCTATCTTATTCTCCTTCTTATCACCTACGTTCTAACTTGGGTATCAGAGTGTTTGCTTGCAGTTCGTCGTTTCCCCGTCGACGAGGATCTAACGGCGCAAGCCCTTCTTGCGCACCGGAGCAAAGACCTTCAACCACCACAAGTCGCCTTCTCCATTGTCGTTTCCTCCCTCACAAACACTCATCGAAGTGATTTAACCGAATACTTCCAATCAATTAATATACTTGGTAACTAATTGTTCGGAGAAAAACGAGTTAGTAAAGTTGCTTCAATCCATATAAGGATTTTATAAGCTTGCAAACCTTGTCTTGACTTCCAACAACCTTATATCATAGTGTTTGGAATACATAACATTTATTCAAACGCTAATCTAAGTAACTTATAAAAATAAACTCAAAACACTTTATTAATAGATATAAACTATTAATAAGTTCTTCCATTCCAAATAATATATTTCCGTCCACTTCCATCATCAATTAGAGCATACGCTAAACGTAATGATCTTGGACAGCTGAGAAGAGAACGAGAGAGTTCCTTAGGATAATTGACATTGCTGTATGATCATATGGGCAGCAATTGCAAAGCTAGTGCTAGCCATTTAATAATTAATTAATGCAACTATCTAGTTGTGAATGCCCTTCGGATTTGGGATCTGTATTCAAGTTGGTGGTGGTCCAAGACAAAATTATAGTTGGACACTAATGTAATGGGACAAAGGTTTGTGAGGTGTATATATTTTAGTTGTCACTACTCAAATCAAATCACATCATATCATAAAAGAAATAAAGATGCCATCATAATCATCTTCATAGGACTAGAAGCGCCTTCACTCATTTTAATTGACGCGGATAATAACACATCCATGTGATGTGAGGCTGGCTTTAGTTAGTGGAATGCAGCATAAGAAGAATACCATTCCCTCTCAGAAAGGAAACCAAAACAAAGTGCAATTTCATCTTCAACTTTAGTAGTACTATTTCTTTTTTTACTTTTGACGTTGAAAAAACACTGACAATACTTTTTTTTTACTTATATTCCTATTACTCGCATTGTGTTTGGTCTATAAAATTGAGGACCTTTATTCAGTTTTATCAAGTCAAAGATTAAAATAAAGCTTTAGTTCAAAATGGAAAAAAAAATGATGTTGAGAAGTTAAAAATAGAATGCTGCGCTATCTGCGGCAGGGAGGCTGGAGAATAATAAATAGACGTTTATTGACTTTGATTGCACAACAATTGTTAAAATTTTGGTTGATCTACCTAATTATGTGTTATTTTCATTCCAAACAAAAACAATAGAATAGCAATTATTTTGAGTAATTTTAACCAGCAAAAGGGCAGCACTTCACCGTTTATTTTCTATTTATATGAAAAACACATGAATAAATATTTCTTAATGGTTAACATAATGAGATCCTTCCTTTACTCCTTTCAAAATGTTGACTATTTTTTTCTTATTAGTTGATTAAGTAAAAAACATAATATAGCATAGCAATCAACATAATTTAATAAACAAGTAACCATAAAAATATTCTTTAGCTCCATTTTTTGAAAGTCTACCATAATTTTGGCTATTTTTTCTACCATGTAGAAAAAGATAAACAATCAAAATGTGTTCAGGAAAGTGGAAAGTGAAAAGGAAACATGGAGGGACAAGGCACCAAACACATGTCGCCCTCCTTCTCTCTCAAGCTGCACACCCAAAACGATCAGTTCCCCTTCTACCCAAAAGCCACAAAAAAGAGCATCACATTACTACCTTCCACAATAACCAAACACTGCCCATGTAGAATAAAAAATCTTACATCTTCAAAGAAAACCACTACACTCACCACACTACCAAAGCCCCAGATTTCCTTTTTCATTTAAAAAAAAAAAACAGAATTAAGGCCACAAGAAGATACACAGGCACCAACAGAAACCAGAGAGTATTTACAAGAATAAAAAAATATATTAAAGACTCAACCAAATAATAATAATAATATGTGTGCCTAAAAATTACAATATTACAAATACAAGCACAATTAGCTAGGTTTTATTCAACTCTATTTCTCTTTCTCTACTCGTATATATGTAGTAGCATCATATATAACAACAACAATTCTCATAAATCACAAAGCTACTATATAAAAAAATATGAAAATAAAAAAATATAAAATGAGAAGATTGAGAAATTTAACGCCTGCATCGGGTGATGGCACTGCATCCGCGGCGGTAAGGGTTGGCCTGAGCGCCAGCGCGGCAATTGTAATACGAAGCACCGCGGCGCGAGCAAGGGACAGTGTTCCTCCTCAGCGCACCGTAGCTGATGTACCTCCTCCTCCAGGCTAAAATGCGCCGGCTGCTGTCAGAGTCCATGAGAAACTCAGTGTCGTCGTCGTCTCCGGCGAGGAGGCTGCAGTCGTTAATGGATCCGCGGCAGGCGGAGTTGGTCGGGTGGAAGAAGGCGCCGAGGTGGTTGTCAAGGTCGCCGGTGAAATCGAGGGATGAGGAGAGTGACACGTGGGCGGCCAAGATCGCGCACAGGAGGAAGAGGCCACAGAAGCTGCTTGTTCTTGCTGTCATGGTTTTGTGAATGTGATTACTTCCTTGGTTGAGTTGAGTTTGTGTGTAGCTAGCTGGCAACATACAAAGGGGAAAGGGTAGAGGAGCCTCTGGTTCTGCTTCTGCTGCTATGTTTATAAGGAACGGTTTCGGCTAAAATGCCCTTAGATGTGCCCGTTATTTACTAGTGCTGCCACTTGACTTTAACGGGACTCGTAATTGCTTCACACGCACACTTTCACATTTATTTCACCATTTAAATCCTCCTACTCCATGCCAACAGTAACAATAAGTCATCCATTGGACTCTCGGCTCAACTAAATGTGCATTCATAGTGAAATTAACACTTCTTTAATCCACGTGAAATTTAAACTGTTAAATTATAACTTCTATTTTGATGTTAGAGATACGTAAATTCATGTTTGTTTTTGCTTTTATGCGAGATCAAATATGTACTTAATGGTTCGTTTAGTGTGTCGGGTTAGGCATGATAGTATAAGTTTATACAATATATTATGAGTTTATCTATTGTTTAATGCTAAAATTGTACAGTATAAGTTTATCCATCGATCAACCCATTAACTTTAAAATGATGAATGCTGTAATCCACCATCCATATGTAGGATAATGTCTAATAAGATTTTGACGTGTAACTTGCTTGAACATATACCACCACCACCACTCTACCACCACCATCACCATTGTCACCGCCACCACAACCACCACCCCTCCATCATCGCTACCACCAGTGCAACTTCTACCTACCACCACCACCACCACCACCCTCTACCACTAGTATTGCTACCACTACAATCGCAATAACCGCACTCCATTGCCATCACTACCGCCACTGTCCCACAACCATATTGCCACCGGCACTGGCTTTATTTAAACTTTCATATTTGATTTTTATACTATCTATCTTTATTCAATACTTCACCAAACATAAGATTCAATAATTCAAATGACATGGTAAATTATACACTGTGTGACTAAAAGTTAGATAGTATAAGAAATTTATCAGGGCTCATACTATCAAGCCTTAAACTATCCAGCCTTATACTAAACAACATATCAAACAACCCTTTAATGTGGGTTTGAGTAAATTTGACTGTTTGAGGGAGAATTATTAAAGTGATTTTAAGTATCTCAAAATATTAACAGAGAGGTTATGATTTAGCACATTGAATTTGATGTGAATTAGAGAAGTAAAATTTTACAAATTGCTATGTTGAGTTTGATGTGAATTAGAGAAGCAAAAATTTATCAATCCTATTTAAGTGGAAACTTTCACAAATTTCTTAAAATTGAAAATATGTTTCTATATATCTTTTCACACTAAATAAATAGAACTTAAAAATATTGATAAAGATGATGATAAACACAATATTTCATCTAACATTATTAATTCAATTGACATGATCATATCTCCACTATGTTTAACTCTGAGTTGAGCTTAACAGAAATACACACCCATGCTAAAAAGTTATGGAAAAATAAAATTTCATTATTAAAGAGAACATGAATTCGTGATTAAGCGACTCGTGGGCCACCTGTGAGTATGAGTGGCTATGATTTATTCATTTTTAATTTTTAATTGAGCATATGGAAGCTGTTCCAGTTGTTAGTGAGGCGAAGGAATATTTCTCATTTTGCAGAATTTAAAGTAAGACAGAAAATACCAGTGGACTTGAGAGTTGAAACTTGAAACAATTGCAGGTGATTATTTTCTTTATTTTTTTATAAAAAAGAGAATCTCGTTATATGATGTGTGCAACAGTGCATGTACCTGAATAATTTAACTGTATTCTATCGATATCTAACGTAATTATTTAATTTTATGATTCATGACTCAAATAGATTAATTAACCAATAACATGGGTCTGTGTATGATGGTCTGGATAAGTTGATGGTTGAAGCGTTAATGTATAAAATATCAATTCACAATTTATTTTACTTTGGAGAATAAATAAATAAATTTAAAAATATTTTTCACTGTGATCATTAATTAGGTAGCTGTTGGTAGACTTAAATTTGCGCCGAACATCACACGTATTTGTTTGGTATAAAGCATTGCTGTAAACAAAAAAATGTATTTTATTCAATCAATATTGAAGATGCATAACGTGTGAGAGATACACTACTAAATGTGTATTCGATCTAAAAGATATATTCTACTCCTATAAGTTACAAATACTTTTATGTAAAGTATAAAATTGTTCATAAAAAATTATTCCTCAACGCTTTACTGTTATAATATTATTGTTAGCAGGAGTCCAACACAGTTGCTGTGTTTTTTCAATATTAACAAATTATACTTTGCGAAATATTAAAATGTGATAAACATTGAGTATTAATTTTTCAATTACCTTCAGGACAGAAAGTGATTGTTAGAACAAGAATATTAAAGTAAGGGTTATCCGGTCCCAAATTAAAAGATCCTATAAAAACATATTTGATGTATTATAATATAAGACTCTTTCTAAATTTCAGAAAAAAAATAATAAGTTTTTCCTAATTTACCCCAATATTCGTTATTTTTTTAATTTCAAAATTTTAGTTATCACCTCTATTAATTCCTTTTTATACTTCCCAACCAATATTTTAAAGCATAACCTTTAAAATATAATCAGATATTAATTAACTTATTACAAATTTTATTTTAATAAACGTGATTGTATGAATAAGTCTTTACCCATTAACATTAATCATCTTTTGATTTTCCTTAAAAAGCATGCAACCGCGTAAATGGAATGAAAGATGAAAGCTGTTTGAAGTTATAAAAGTGGCGTTTCTTGGCCACTCGTTAAGGTCCTTTACAACTCAATAAATTAAAGTAGCTAGATGGTTATGCAATCTGCACGCATGGTCACATTCATGTGAAAATGTTGAGGTTCAAATAATCTGTTACTATGTATGTTCCTGAATAAGTTAAGTCTGTTCGGACCACTACACATGGTGGTTGAGGAGAGGTGGGATGGTAGATTGGTGTCGGGGTCTTTTGGATGGAAGTCATCCGTCGTCGTTTTTTAGCTTGTGAGGGGTTCCTGCAAAGACACTTCAATGTCAAAGTAAGAGGTTTAAGGTTCGAGGATTAATCCGAGTAGATTGAGATTAGAAGTGTATACTTTTATGGTTTAGTGGATCCTCTTTATATAGAGGTTTGGAGGTGGTGTGATCCTCGAGGATGGGTAATGATGACCATGTCAGAGGGTTGTCCCAGATCGTTGGATCTTCTGCCATGTTCAGGGCATCGGACTGTCAGGGCCGATCCTGGGTCGGCGCGCCTATGAAGGTAACTAATGACATGACTGCTGATTTGACATGAGGGAACTGTCGGCCATCGGTGTGTTTGTCCCCTCTCGACCTATATGATCGAGAGAGTGAAGGACTCTACTGGCCGTGTAGTTCCCTCGAGGGGTGGTCGTGTGGCCGGGAGGGTTACTCCTGGAAAAGTTCCTCAACACACTTTATAACTTTTTCTATTACTATTGTATGGTTATATAGTTTCTATAATTTTCAAGGTGAATTTTGTGGTTATATAGTTTCTGTTTTAATTAGAATTTCATCAATTTTTTTAGGACAAACCTCATATCTTCCATATGCCTTTAATTGGCAAATCTTCCAAAAGGATGCTTTCTTAGTAAAGTCTAAGGTTTGTATTACCTTTAAAAACAATGCGTTCTTAAACTACAAAATTAGCATTTTCTCTACTTCTTTTTCCCAACTCCCAAACCGACATAGGTTCAATATGGTCCTCGATGACCCAACTAATAGTCAAGTGAAGATTGTATTACGATCAAGAGAACCAAAAGGGGATAATGAAGTGTTAAAAGGGTTTTTAACTCTTTTAATAAAAACCTATACTTAAGCTGCGTTCAAACCTCTTTTAAGATTTAATTGTAGTACAGCAGTGCCGTTCTTTAGTCAAGAAGTTAAGTAGAAAAGAAATAGAAGATGTTTGTTTGGAAAGACTTGTATTTAGAAGTATGAAAATAAGAAAACAAAGGTTTGAGAGATAAACAGGTTAGGAAAACAATTGGATTATGGTTTCGTACTTCACTATTCAGGATTTATCTTGTTCTTGATTACAATCACTTAAAACCTTTAATTTATTCCCGCCAGTTCTTAACTAACTCACCTATTCCTAGTATGAGAAGTTGATTCAATTACTTTCCTAATTGTCGCTTCCACGGACAATTATTCAAAACAATTGTAAATATGCAGGCGTTAAAGAACTAGGTGATCTAACGCTATTCCTAGCAAATTAGCTTCCCCTAGATTAAACAGTTTATGTTAGATTAATAAAATAGCTTCCACATACAAGATTAATCTCAAATCAGATGAAAGGTGATCAAGCAAACATAAGCAATAAGAGCAAAACTGTTCAATTGAAATTAAAGATAGAAAGTAACAAAGAAACAAATAAAATCCCTTCAAGATGAAGTACTACGCCTAAATCCAACGAAAAGAGAGCTTAGTTATCCATAGGATGGAAACTAGCTTGCTTACAAGGAGAATCAATAGAAACTTAGGAGACGATGAAGAATCCGAGCATCCGTTGATGAAACTCCTCTTTTCCTTCTCAAATTAGAGCTCTCTCACGTCCAAGGGGTGTTTGGAGGTGGCTAGGGTTGAAAGAATGCCCAAAACATGCTAAAAAACGTGATTTTATAGGCCCTGGGCGCCGCAGGGGCGCTTAGCGCCCTCGACGGGCGCTTAGCCGCCTGGAATCAGTGTTCTGGGCGCTTAGCTCTTTACAGGGGCGCTTAGCGCCCTGTCTTCATGTTCTGGGCGCTTAGCCGCCCTGTCTGGGCGCTTAGCCGCTCTGTAGCTCCCTGCTGGCCGCTCAACGGCTTGTAATGGCGCTTAGCGCCCCGTAAACTTCTCCAAATCAAGATCCAACCGTCCATATTGAAGTTCCATGAGTTAGGAATCACATACTCAAATTTTAGCTAAATCCAACGGTTAACGAATGAGATATTGCAATTTTGCTCAGGCTGCTTTAAGATTTCTGCATCAAAAAATTGGGATTAGAACTGAAATCATTGGTGCTTCAGTGAATCCATGCTCTTTCTTGGATATTCAATCCTGAAACACCATTAATATGTCAAAAACATAAAGAATGTGCATTCTAACCCATAATTAATAACAATTCATTATTCTTTTGCAAAACATACATTTCTTAGGGGGTTTTTACAATTAAAACACATAATAAACGCCTAAAAACAATGTTAAAACTATGAACGTTTGACACTTATCATGAAGTCACCTTGAACTCAACATGCAGGATATTAAAATCAATATGGTAAATTATAGCTTTCCCACCATAGAACTCAATTTTAGTAAAATTTTACTTTTAAGTGTAAAACCAATATGGTAAATAATAGTTTTGCGTTAATACGTTAAGATAAAAAAATCATAATTGAATTTGCATTGACGCCGAAACAAATATGCATTGAACAAGACATAATTCGGCTCTTAGGATTCTTAAGATTACTTAACGATCTAGTATGTACGAGTCATTATAAAGATTTTTCTGAGTTCATATAATCAAATTTGGAAACTAGACAAGACAAGGGGACATTCAATCTAAAAATGTAAGAAAAGAAAAATCTTCAAACAAGAAAATTTGTATTTGAATATTTTTTCCTATACTAATGCTTCACTAGTTTTTCTATACTCTCTATACAACAAATTTAACTAGACCTCAAACATCTTACAAAACAAACTTAGTTCATAATCCACATCACAATATTCACACGAAATTCCAACACAATCATCATCTTCATCCTCAACCAACCATGACCATCTTCTCCTTGCAAGTTTCTGCATCCTCTCACTACTATCACACATGCCAGAATGACAAAAAGAGAATCCCCTGTTTCGAACCACAGGATTATTCACCCACATGCTCCGAATAAACGAACGCACCCTCTTCCTGCATCTTCCAATTCCACACGAGGAAGAAGACATCTTCAAGTCCCGAAAGAGATCAAATCCTTGCTTTCTCTCTAGTTCATTCTCACAACAACACATCAAAAGCATCGCATAAACATATTTAGCTTCACCATGACCCTCCAACGCTGCTTTCTTCAAATTCTCAAGCCCTGTTCTCACCCTCAAGGAGCTGAAATACTGAACCATCCCTTCACGGTACCGAATCTCTGAGTTGCCACTCTCCCTGCAACGTTGCAGGAACGATGATTCTCTCTTATCCGTGAACCATGGCAGGGGCACCAGCGCAAACTTCTCCACGGACGCGTGCTGATACACATGATCATCCTCTGCAACATGAAGAAAATCCTTGCAGCTTAGTTTCACCTTGCAGAGATCAAACATGGAGCAAGACGCAACCTTTCCAAGAATATCCACCAGCAACTCGTTTGGAAGAGCTCTTATGATGCTTGGAGAGTCCTTTCTCTGTTTCTTGTTGTTCCCCTTCTTCACTCTTAAATCAGCCATTGATTAAAGCTTGAAAATTTAACAGCTTCAGATAAGGTTTGGACTTTAGATGTAAATCTGTTATTATATACAAGGAAAATGCTTCTTTTTGGCAAAGTTTGCTACTTTCATTGGATATATGTGAAATGACTCAGCATTCGGTTGGTGGGTTGGCGGTTGGACCGAGTCAAAATAAAAAATTTGCGTGTTGCAATTTGAAAAGTAAGTTCTACGTTGTTCTGTTCTGTCCACGTGTGAAATTAGGTTCTTGTTCCTTTTTCTTTTGCTATGCTGACGCCGCCATGTTCTGCTGCTGCGGTTGCTGTTATACTGATTCTGGGACTCTGTGGAGGCCATGGATAAGAATCCCACGAAGCTGGATTACTATGACGACATGTGGATGCTTCAATCCACTGCCACACTCCTTTCTCACTTCAAGGTTTTTGCTTCAGCTCTTAACTACGAGTTTTTATTTGTTTTCCTTTAATTTTGAGAAAGTGAGGGAATGGTTGAAGGGTCAGAAAAATTAGGAAAAGGGTTAGAAAAATTAGGAAACTGTTAGATAGAGTTGGCTATAGTTTAGATTCATCTAATTTTTGAAGTAATTTTTTTTGGGTGGTGGTAAATGTGAATAGGGAGATGATGGCAGACATGCTTTGATATTGGATCGAACAATTTTCTATCCGCAAGGAGGTGGTCAGCCAGCAGACACTGGTTTCATACAAATTGATGGCTCAGACATCAAGTTTTTGGTTCATGATGTTCGATCAAAAGATGGAACTGTAAGTTTTGGATGATAAAAAAAATTAAGCTTTTTCGTTGTTAACACTGTCTCTGGGGTTCATAATTCATTTATTATTATGCTCAATTAACATTGTAGTGGTTATAATCATGTCCTTATTTCCTGTGTAGGTTTTTCATTATGGCGTCTTTGAGAATGTGGGAGGAGAATTTGAATTCACACTCGAAAAAGGGAAGGAGGTTTCACTGGTTGTTGATGAGCCCAGGCGGAAACTGAACTCTAGGTAGAAAAATAGTTTTTGATTTGCTTTCAGAGTAATTGAAAAAGCATTAGCTTCTGAGCTTAATTCATGTCCTGCTTTTCCCTTGTAGATCATATGAGTTAGTAACAACTTTTTAATCAATGGTTTTATAAGAAGGGCATTCCAGCTTTGGTTTAATTTCAACTAGGCTGTTTTGAAACTCTCTTCAAAATGTATGATCACTATGCTGCTTATGAGAAAAATTGTAATTAAGGCTTCTACAAATCCCATTCTCTTCTTGTTCTTTATTTATGCAGGTTGCATTCAGCTGGACATTTGCTTGATATTTGTCTGCCAAGAATAGGATTGGGTCATTTAGAGCCTGGCAAAGCTTACCATTTTGCTGATGGGTATATCACTTACATGCTTTGAATGCCTGTTGTGTGTATTGTATGTAAGGCTAGCTATGAATACATAACCTGAAATGAGTTGAAACTTGAAAGTGATTGCCTAATTTATTATCCCAGCTCAGAGGCAATGTTGTATCTGTAAGATCATTGCGAATCAAGGATAATATTAACCGTCATTGAGTGTAGTTATTAGAAATGAAGTAAACCCTTAAATTGGTCCATCAAAATTAGCATGTCACCACCAAAATTAACCATCATTAAATTTTGCGGCTAAATTGTCCCTCAAAGATACAAAATAGTTACCAAGTTCACCCTTTTGTGTCACTGTGTCACCACAATTGTCCTTTACAAGAATGAATAGGGTAACATGTTAGATCTTTGAAGGACCAGTTTAGGGATTTAATCAAAGAAAGATCTAACCTTGAGTAATCTCCTGCTATTATGCATTATTCTTTTTATAGTTAAGTTGCAAGGATTGCTTCACATGTCTATTTTGTTGTTTCCAGGCCTTGGGTTGAATATAGAGGTGTAGTTCCACAAAATGAAATTCTGAATAAGCAAAAGGATTTAGAGCTAGAGGCTAATGCTTTAATTTCCGCGGGAGGAAAAGTAAGTTACAGTTACAATGTTCACAAATTGTTTTTACATGTTGCTTATGTTTCTAAAAACATTCACTATGCTATTTAGGTTTCTGCTGATATATTATTGTATGATGAAGCTGCTAAGCTCTGTGGTGGTTGTCTTCCTGATTATGTTCCCAAGGTTAGTCTATAAAGATATATGCAAGGTCGATAAATCAGTAATCTACAAGTTTGCAATGTTCACTCTCCTATGCTTGCAATGTTTCCTAATGTCTATCACTTTGTAATCTTACAAGGTGCCTTCCAGTTTCTGTGTTGTAAAATTCTTGTTTGTTTTCATATAGGATAAATCAGTAAACTTCTGTTGAAACTGGTGAAATCTTTTGAAATTGGCTAACAGAGAGCATTCCTAATCTCACTATTATATACATTATATGCCTGTACATGTATCAGAGGATGCGAAACCATTTTAATTTTATCGCTAGCATCAGTCTGGTTTTGTTCTTTCTTTTGAGCACCACTGTATGTCTGATGTTAATGCATCAACTCACAGGAAAGCACACCTCGCATTGTGACGGTAGGAGATAATCCTGGCTGCCCCTGTGGCGGTACCCATGTTGCCGATATTTCAGACATCATACAAATTAAGGTGTGAAATCCATTTACTAACACTAGTCACCTGGTGGATTTGATTATTTTGATGTTAGTTTGCTCTTAGTAATTCATTTATTTCATGAAATGAAATTTTTTTCTTGTAGCATGTTTGAATCAAATTCTATTTCCTCAAATCAATTGTGACACCCAGAAGCTACTCACATAAGCTGCTCCCCATAATTAATTTTGGCTTTACCAAACATGCACTTCGTAGTTGAGAGAATAGACTCCTGGCTAGTTCTATTTGGTTTGCTTGGCAACAATTTTGCGCTATATGCTTCTATAACCTGTGCATTTGTTCAGGTTTCTCAAATTCGCTCGAAGAAAGGACAGACAAAAGTCTTTTACAATGTTGAATCTTAGTTATATGTGGCCGAGTCTGCAGCCAAGTCATTGCTATTTGAGGTCCATGATGATGACTTCTCAGCTAAATTGTATCTATTGACATGAATTTTGGGTTTTTGGCTGTCATATATAGTCATGGCCTCAAAGCAAAGCTTTGTATTGACAATGACTATATTGTAAGGCTTGTTATTTATTAATTATTACAGAGATATTTTTTACATATTCTCCTCACTCATGGTTCCCCCTCTGGATGTGGAATCATACTCAACAATCACCACTCAGTAAATATTTGATTCAAGCTCACACGTTTGGACCAATTGACAACCTGATAATTTCTGCTAGCATGTTTGGATCAACTTATTTTCGTGCAGAATCATTTCTGGCGTTGAGAGTAGCTTCTCCCTGGGGTTGGGGTTGATTTTGGCTGTAGAATTAATTAACTCAAGACATTTCAAATCCAGGTATTTGGTTCTGTCATTTCCTCTTAAGAGTCATTAATAATATATCCACATGTCATGATCATGATGATTTTGATCTTTGTCTGTCCCTCCGATTCTTCTTTAAGTCAGAATGTTGAATTGTCTCTCTCTCTCTCTCCTTACCCTGAATGGGTGGTATTGGCAAGTTTGGCACCTTGTGCTCCAAAGCTTTTTATCTGTGTTTCAATTCATACCAAAGATATCTGCATGGAATGGAAGGTGTGCTTTCAATTTGGAGCTGCTTTCTTTAGTCTTTACCTATCAGCCGTCATTCTCTACTGTTCAAGTGGCATCATCCTTCACGAATATGACCATAAATAAGCCTTAACATTATAGGAAGCATTGCATTTGGTCAAAAGTATACATGATTGGAACAAAAAAGTTATCTTTTGAAGTTCCTAGTTGGTTCTTAATATTTTGGGTGAAAAACTATTCATGAGACGAATGGGTACAAAACTAAACAGGGGAACCCAACGTTGAGCCATTCAATTCATAGGCAGCATCTATACATATGTTAGGCAATAATGCAGCTCAATGGGCATCTTATTCCATATGATATGATAAAGTAATATCATTATTCACCAAAGTTTAAGAAATTTCTCGTTTAGTTTCCTATTTTTATCTTCTTTGTTTTTTCAGTTTTATATCAACTTATTACTTTACTTGAAGTTGTTTTTATAATAAAAATGACAATATCTAAGAACTACAATGATAGTAGAAAGCTGAAAACGTTTAAATGACTACTTATAAACTAGAGTCAATGGCAATTACGAATGTTTGCTTTATTTTTATAATCAGTGACTTTTATGAGTTAGTTTATAATTTTAAAACCTTTGCTATTTTCAAATTTTATGCGTTAGTTTTGTAACCAAAAAAAAATTATGCGTTAGTTTATAATTTTAAAACCTTAGCTGGATTCAGATTTTAAGATAGCATATAACTTTTTTTTTTCAAAAGTGTTTGGATTAACATTAAAATGGTTGTCTAAGAGCACTTATATCAAGTAAATGAGCGATATTGTAATGCAAATAGATAAGTAAGTAGTTTATCATAGATTTGTTGTGGTTGCTTTAGAAAAAAACAATGAAATCAATTTTGGTCTACAGGTTTTATGATGAGTATGACGACCTTTTCATAAATACCAAGTTGGTCGTATTAAGGGTGTTTGTCGGTTTAGATTCACATGTTGAATCTATGATCTAAACATAATTAATTTAACTAGTTTGAATTTGTTTGGCTAATGATGCATATCATCTTCAACCCGAAACCAAACTCATTGTAATTGATTCAATTTTCTAATTTATTTTTTCAACTGAACTAACTCAATCACCTAATTAATTTTTTTATATTTAACTTTTAAATTTTTTTATATACAATTCTTTTTCTATTTTTCTTTGGTTCTTAAGATTTATTTTTTCAACCCGAGTGAACCCAACCACAAAATTAATATTTTTCATTTTAAAATTTTATACTTTTAAATTTTATTATTTAGAATATTTTCTATTTTATTTTTTTTAAATTATTTTCTAAACTCCTAATATATACAAATTAAATCTTAAACTAATAAAATTAGTAATATGCATTTGATTTAATTTAATGAGAAAATGGTTGATGAAAGTGTAAGATTTTTCTTACACATGCATCTAATTGGTTTTTGCACATCAGAAATTTAGAAATGTAACCTTTTAATGTTATGTAACACATGTGATTGAATATCAGTTTAAAATTTCTATACACTTTTTTTATATATTTAAAATTTCTATACACTGATTGTGTATATACATTATCTCTAATTTAATATAGAAATTTAAAATATGTGAGCAGTATATAAGAAAGAGATTTAACTTACTAGAGTTTATGTGGCATCATATCTTGATAGTTCAAGAAGGTATATTTTAATAATTTTTTAATTTATATTAATAAACTTCTTAAATTAACATCTATTGTTTTATGTATGGATAAATTAAAATTTGAAAAAATTGTTGACATTTATATTTACTTATGGAGCACTCACTAATTTTTCAATGAATTTGATATTGTTGAACTCTCTTAAAATAATTTATTGTTTAAAGTAAAACAACTCCTCCCATTATTTCGAGATATAGCTAATCAAATACTTATACATGACATGTCAATCCTCACCCTAGATAGCTTTTGAGGTAGAATTATGTTCAAGATAATAAGTTCTAAAATAGTAAAAGAGAGTTCGTACATGTTTGAAAAGCAAAATCAATTCTATTTAGTTAAAATCAATTCTAGCTAGTAAAATATTGTTTAAGCTTACAATAAACTTGATTTCATGGGTTAAGAATCAATTATATTTGTTATAACAAATAATTACTTTTGCATTAAACATAATCAACTTTGAAATTTTATAATTGAATTTCACAAAATTACCCCAAAAAATCAATTTTATTTTGTTTCATGAGATTTAGAATTGAATTTCACAAAATTACCCCGAAAAATTAATTTTATTTTGTTTCATAAATGTATTAAAACATACTTCACATCATTTAAACTCATATATTTTTTTAAACTGAATAAATATATTAATCAAGAATAGGACTTGAGACCAATACATGTCTCTTGAGATCCATCTTCAATCCAAACAAAAAACAACGTGAAAAAAGACAACTTAGCAAGAGTCCCATCTAACAAAAGACAATCAATAAAATCAAAATGGCAAGAAATTGAGCGGTTGTATGTAAATGTAATAATAGAAAAAATACAACACTTGATTAGATTGTCAGTAAAATTTGCTAAGTAGAAAGGGAAAGAAAAGAGGAGCCCATATACAACAACAGAAGAAGGAAGTGGGGGGAGTCGAGTCGAGGAGAAAAGGGAAAATATGTTGAGAAAAGGTAACGTCGTGAGGGAATGAAACTCAGAAAACAGAGAGAGAGAGAGAGAGAGAGAGATCCATCCAATTTAATGTGTTGTGTTGTGTAATGTAATGTGTGCCATCCATCCAATTTCGATCGATCGATGTTGACACACACACACACACAGATTCCCCCACTTCTTCACGCGCAATCCAACTATTTTCCTCACCCCCCTTTCTCATTTGCTGCTAACTCATTCTCCCTTTCCCTTTCTCTGCTCCATCGCTCTTCTTCTATATAAACTCGTTTCTCTCTTCCTCTCTATAGCCACATTCTCAATTCCTCGCCTCTTTCTATTCTCTTTGCCGCTTCACTCTTCATCTGCTCGTGACTCAGGTAAGTGCATCTTTTTCTTTCAATAGCTTCTCAAGTGTTTCTCTTTTGTCTTTCCCTCTAATGGGTTTCTTTTGTTTTACGAAAATAACACATAAAAATGTTAACTTGGTTCAAAATCATGACTTGCATCTCTTCGGTTATGTTTCATCTATGCTTCTATTGCATTCTTTCTCCATGTCAATGGAATTTATCTTGTTGTTGGGCTGTCAGCTGTGTAGCTTGATTCAACTAATTAGATTTTCAAACATCAGAATTATACACCAGTAATCACAGTTACACATACATAAACTAAAAACCCTGTGGTTGAATTTTTATTATCTCCCTGCAGATATAGCACTCGTACATTACTGTAAAATTTTAGTTTAATTTTGATGGCTTAGTTTTTCTTTGTCTGGTATTATAATTCATTTGTGCTAGCAACATGATTTGGACTGCCACTGCCTTGATATCAATCTTTCTTATAATCTGTGAATGCATGGTTGGCATCATAATAGAAGATCTTATGTCCTATACCTAGTTAAAAAACAAGTCTTGTGATGATCACCAGAAAGCTATAGATTCATTTGTACAAGATTCAAAATTTCCCATAAGTTCTATAAGAACCATCAAACTCAAACTCTTCAAATAAATAAACTGGTCACACATGGAAGCCAATGCTGATACTATTAAGCTTTAAGTCAAAAGTCTGAATTTCAGGTCTATTATGTTTGATTCCACACATAGTGCTTGTTGAGCTATCGTGAAGGTGGTATTTTGTTTTCTACCAGAAGTTGAGTTAGCTAGGGAGGGCATGACTGAGAGTTTTAGATATTAAACTATTCAGCACTGTCCTCTTCTCTCTCTCTCTCTCTCTCTCTCTCTCTCTCTCTCTCTCCTCTCATTCCCTGTTTATATCTTTCAGTTGGCTGCTTTACTGGCTCACTAACTTATGAACCTTTGAGTGCTAATATTTTATTTATTGTGCTTATAGTTGATGCCTAACATTTTTGAATGAAACTCTGTTGTTTCAGCATTATTAACTGGTTGTTAGAGGCACTTACTAATCTGAAAAATCTTTCATTCATGTTTTCTATATGATAAAGTGTCTATTTTCTATTGGATCAATTTACACACACACAGTATATAAATTGTTTTTTATGTGGTCCAATTACATATTATAGGCTACTGTATATATATTTTTTAATATATAGACTAGAGAAACTGATAGTGTTGAGAATGGATTTCTGAATATAGGAAAAAACAACATGCTTAGTCCTGAAGGAGAACTTAAAATAAGTTTTGGCTACAAATGTACTAGTTATGAAGGTATTCCTTGTGAGACCGCCAATGGCTACAAAACCCTTCCTGAAGTTCGTAGGACAAGTAGCTTCTCTTGCTTGTCAGGCGCAGCCTTAAGTGCGAATGCTACACTAGCAAACACAAACATCTGCAATGGTAAGATAGGAGGAGAAATCCTTCCAAGTTGGGACTCTCCTAATTCATTTCGCAAAGTACCCTCTTCGCCAAGTCTTTCAAAGTTGGACAGGCTATCATCTTCCCTCCCAAGTAATCTGTCTTACCTAAGCTGCAGTCCTTCTACTCCAAGTGATATCCTTGAATATGACTCTTGCACATTAAAATCCATGAGTGATGCTTCTAGAAGTGAAGGATTTCTTAATGCTGGTGAACTTCAAGTAGCAGGAGGAGCTGCTGGTGAAGATAGAGTTCAAGCAGTTTGTTCTGAAGAAAATGGTTGGCTTTTTTGTGCAATTTATGATGGCTTTAATGGGAGAGACGCCGCTGACTTTCTGGCTGGTACCCTGTATGACACCATCATATCTTACTTGAATAAGTCAATTTGGGGATTGGAGCCGGGTTCCATCAAAGCTTCTAACGATGTCGATTTGGGTGAATCCCTTCAGAATAAGTTAGATGGTAGTCTTATTTTTCATGACGATCAATCTCTGTTGAGATTGAAGGGGAGAAATGATTCTAATTATGGTTGTTTTGCAAAGAGTAGTTCATCTACCAAGTCAGGAGCATCATGTGAGTCATGTTCAAATGGGGTACTTGATGGCCTCCAATGCGCTCTTAGTCAGGCTGAAAATGATTTCTTGTACATGGTTGAGCAGGAAATGGAGGAACGTCCAGATTTAGTTTCTATTGGATCTTGTGTTCTGCTTTTGCTTCTTCTTGGTAATGATTTGTACACACTTAATCTAGGTGACAGCAGAGCAGTGCTGGCAACAAGCAGTGCAGGTGACAGAATGAATAACAGTGATAGACTCCAAGCTATACAGCTTACAGATAGTCATACTGTTGATAATGAAGCTGAAAGAGCAAGACTCATTGCTGATCATCCTGATGATCCCAGAGTCATTGTAGCAGGAAAAGTGAAAGGTAAACTGAAGGTTACTCGTGCATTCGGTGTTGGCTACTTGAAAAAGGTTGGTATTCTCTTTTACATTTTAGGGAGCGTTTGGGTAAATACTTAATTAAGCGTTTATGGCAATAAGCATTTATCACACAAGCACTTATTCATATGGAGAAGTTTTCTGAAATAAGCTTAACCCAGGTTATAGAAAGGTTATAAGCGGTTATTCATAAACTAATCTGTGCAGTTTGTAAAAGTAACCTCAAAATAGTTCATAGGTAAGTCATAATCTATTTACATGAGTTTACCCAAATATTTGCGTAAGCGCTTTTGCTTTATGTAAGTTCAAATAAGTTCTTCCAAACAGGACCCTAAAAGATTTTGGATATTAGGTTTAAGGAAGTTAAGGTGATAATTATAAACCTATAAATTCAAACTTCAAACTGTGAGTCGATTGGTCCAATTAATAAATCTTTGTCCTGCTAAACATTGATTTATTTTCTTATTTTTTTCACCTATGCAGAAAAATCTGAATGATGCTTTGATGGGAATCCTTCGAGTTCGCGATCTTAAGAGCCCACCATATGTTTCGACTCAACCATCAGTGAATGTCCGCAAAATCTCAAATTCTGATCAATTTGTTATACTAGGGAGTGATGGTTTATTTGACTTCTTCAGCAATGATGAGGCAGTGAAGCTGGTGGAGTCATATATCTTGAGCAATCCTTTTGGTGATCCTGCAAAGTTTCTCATAGAGCAGCTTGTAGTTAGAGCAGCTGATTCTGCAGGTCAGGTTCTAGATCTTATGCTAAATTTAGTTTTATACTTTTATTTGCATGAATATAGATTTTTATAGGTGAAATAGTCACTTTGTTCCTTGAAAGATATGAGGTGAGTCAACTTAGTCCCTGAAAGACGGAAATAGGCAAAATAATCTTCTTTAAAACGAAAAATGTTTAATTTAGTACTTGAAAGATGAATTTTACAGTCAATGTAGTCTTTGAAAGTTGAAAAAGGTGATCCATTTTAATCCCTGGAAAAACTTTTATTTCCATCTTTTAGAGACTATTTGGCCTATTTCTATGGTTGGGGGATGAAATGACCGACCTTAAGTTTTTCAAGGAACGAAGTTACTATAAGTTGATTTTTATATGTTGTGTTACTAAGTGAAGCTCATGCAGGTTTTAGCATGGAAGAGTTGATGAATGTTCCGGCAGGGAGGAGAAGAAAGTATCACGATGATGTGACAGTAATTGTAATCATGCTGGGAATGAATCAGCGCACTTCAAAGGCTTCAATTTGCATCTAGGACAGGCAAAAAATAACTTGTATCTAAGTTGGTCAAGTAGTATTTGATAGGTTAAGTTGTGATATTCTAAGTGTAAATATGTCATTTTAAAAGAACCATTGGGTCCTTTCTGAGGTTTGCTATCTCCAGCACTGCAAACGTTGTATAGTTTCTTTTCCTTGTATTTTAATGCTAAAGAGCATGATTGGATTTATTTGTTTAATTAAATAATAAGAGTCTAAGGACTTGAGAGCAATCTAAAAGAACCATTGGATTTGTTTAGTTAGATAATATGTTGAGGGCACTTTCTCTCTTCACTTGAATGCATGAGTGATTGTTTCACCTATCATCACCTTTTTATCTTATCAGGCTTCAAGCTTCTGAATTCTGATAATGGACTACACAGGACACATGCTTCTTCCTTTAATGCTTTTTGCACTTTATTTCTTTGATGTTCAGGAAGGGTCCTACGTACGTCCATGGATCAAGCTGAATGATTCACATGGGTGACTTAACAACTTGGAAAATGAAACGATGAATATGTACATCAATTTGTGTAAAATTTGTTAACTTGAAAATCTTTCTGATACTAAAGTTTTACTCAATTTTGAGAAGTAGCTTCTATGAGTAGTTTCTGAGTACTAAAACTGATTCTAAGGAACTGCTTATAAGATAAAAAAATTATGTATACAACAACACATAACTCGAACATCATTATTGTCTCGCATCAGCAAGATACTCGGGGCATTCTTTTTGTTCAAATGATACTCAGGGCTTTGAGTTATTATTATATGCGATGCCAGAATGGGTGGTCATAAAATGAGATTTGGCTAACAAAAAGTAACCTTTATGGTGATGAATATTATAATTACTACTTTAATAACGTCGTGAGGCAACTAGAAACATCGATTCAAGGGCTAGTAGCTCCTCTATGATCCTGTTTTGACTGTGGGCAGAATGTCAACAAAATAGTCCTATAGATTAGCTTCTATTTACTTAGATTCCGATACTTGTAAGCTAATACATAAATTTCTCTCCATAATTAATTTTAATTTCAAAATCAAATATAGAATGATTTTCAAACATGCATTTACTAAATAAATAGTCTTACTATTATTTTCATGAAACTTGTTTTATTCCTCATAAATAACTAGCGAGTTAGAAACCTTATACAAATACGTATGTGCCTAAAACCTGCCATCAAACGCGGCACTGATCATGGCTCAGTCACACTTTAGTTCAGAAATTAAAAATTTCAACCAAATATAGTGTGTCTAGCTCCTGCATCCAATGTTGAAAATTACCCTAGCCCTCAACGAAAAATGACCGAACTTGTTCCGGTCAAATCAAACAAAACTCAATAGTATCTCAGTCAACTCAAATGTTTTGGGATTTAATAAGTATCAAAATGGCAAATCACGCTGACATATTTAATGAAATATTGTACTTAGAAGACCTTCAACAAGACTTCCTAAAAATCTCAAGTCACAGATACGACAAACACTGTGCTTATAAATACAATTTAGTCCTTTATTTATTTAAGCATTACTCGTTTGCTAGCTTTGAGTTCTTCTTAGACTACGAGACTCTGATCTATAAACTGATTTGAGCGTCAGAATGTCTTTTCCAAGTAGACCGTCATCGTTCCTTACCGTGCTCCGTTGCAGACATCTTCACCGCATTCAACCCACTATATCAAATACTATTATACCACCCAGGATGAGTTTATTTAACATAAGACACTCCTTGGAATTTTAGTTCAAATATTTCGTTTTAAAAAAAATCCTAAATATTTATACTGTTACTGTTTTGCTTAAATGGTTATATTCTCAAGGAGTATGCTCTAAACTTCCTAGCATAATATGGCATTCACAGGACCGCAGAATGAAACGAGTTAAGATTCTTCCTTCAAGTTACACAACTTGAAATCAATTTTCAGAATCAACTTACCAAAGATTTTATTTCACACCCCAACTTATCAAATTTTGTTCTCCGATTTGAGATGCTAAATGGACTAGTTCTCAAATCATGAACATGAAGAATAGGCGAATGTCAACCTTTATCTATCACATCCATCTTGCTTCACTCTGTTGCTTCTTCTACTTTGATGGAACAGCCTCAGTAGTAGTACTCTCTTCAGTCCTCATAAAGTGCCCTTAGGACTTGGTATCTTCAACTAGATCGCGCAAGATTATCATGACCTTGAGATCCATTTGCAAATGACAGATTTTGATAAGATATCAGTCAAAGTTGGAGTGTATAAGGCCAAAATTACAATCATGATTATACATGCTCTCACTCTGCAAAGAATCTAAAAGCATGTTTAGAAATTAGTCTAAGAGCATGTTTGGAAACTAGTCACAATAGCGCGTTAGGCTACATGTCAAAATGTACAGAATCGGAAAAATAACACATCCAAAAGCACTCCTTGGAAACAAAAAGTGTCTCGAATTTGTTATTTCTTCATTTTCATACCTTCTAACTGGTTCTACACTAGATTCTCTTAACACTAAATACATAACACATGAGAACATGATAGTATACAGTTTGGTCCAAAATCAAAATAAACTAGAGCTGGGTCTCAAGGTGTTCTAGATTCAAAATGAGCCCCTATAAAAACCTAGAGTAACACAAAAGCAAAATATACACCATGAGTTCATGTCCCTCGATTACTACAAAATTACCATAACCAAAGTACTACTACCCAGGGCCATATGAAAGAAACAAAACCAGTTAAAGTGCAACACAACACTAGTACAACACTCTCTTGACTTTCAGTTATAAATAGTTCCTCCTCACATAACAGAACAGCCATTAGCATTTTCATCACTGAAGATCTCGAAGGGAACCAACGGTGCTGATTGCATTCGATAAAGATCATGATGGTCCATGCCTGCACCTATGTAGGGGGATGGGGGAACATAGTAAGAAGGACCACCCATTCCTCCCATGGGACATACCCTGTTGTTGTAAGATGCAAAATACACCAAAGGAGGATAATAAGAAGCTTCTGGATATTGATGACGTGTAGGGCTGAGATTCAAAGGGCCCACAACCTGGTCAGAATCATTTTGGAGCTGTGATCCAGTGTGTGCATGTGCATGTGCAGGTGCAGTGGTGATGGATGGTGAACTCAACCCATTATTGCTTCCACCACCACCCCCACTCTGACCTTTCTTTTTCTTCTTCTTCTTACCAGAATCCCCTCCAGGGCCTCCACCACTGTTTCCGGTTCCTCCTTCACTTTGAACATCCTTGCGGTCCAGTTCCGGCGCCGGCGACTTCACCGGCGCGGTGGTGCCAGTTATTGAGTTGCTACTCTTGCTTTCAATTCCCCTGTTTTTGCACTTTTCAGCACTTTCAATTCCCCTGTTTTTGCCAGAACAGAGCTTGGGATCCGCATTAGCACCGGAATGGTTTTCCACGCCTTCTGGGTCTCCCTGTTCGCTCTTCTTCTTCGCCTTGTTGGAGGCATTTGTATTTCCTTTCCCGGAGAGATTCTCCGGCCAAACCTCGGCGTGTTTTCCAGCTTTGACCAGCTTCCTTATCAGGACCTCAACACCAACACTTCCGGTGACAGTTACTTTCTGCTGCTGTGGGTCGATTGTTGTAGTGAAAACGCCTGCAAAAATTGCAAAATGCCCCAAATTCTCTGTCAACACAAGGACCCAAAAACAGTGCAGAGAGAGCAGAGCACCAACACAGAATATTGTAAAACAATGTCAAGGAAAATGACAGTGGTTTTGGGTTAGCACAGTAAAAATTTGAGCTTTGTAATCTGTTCATGCATGAGAAGGAAAAAGAAATCCATATGGAAAGAGGGTGAGTTGAATAGTTGAAATTTGAAGTGGGTTTCCTGTTCTAGTAAACAGAGAGCAGAGCAGAGAAAAAAGGAAGAAATATTTTTCTGTTAAGGCTTAGTAGTTAGTACCATCAATGCACTGTAGAACTTTCTTTACTTTCCTCCTGCAACCTTCACAGTGGATAGAAACTTTCAAGAACCATGTCTGGGAAACATAGAAGAAAATAACTTAAGTAGTTTAAAAAAATGAAGGAAGAAAAACAAAAAAAGTTACAATTTTTTTAGCACTAGGTGTGTGTTTTGGGTTGAAGACTTGAAGTTGAGGGAGACAATTAAATTACCTGATACTTGAATGGTTGAGAGGAAACTTGAGCAGACTTTGCATCCATTAGAGTGTGAGAAGCAAATGGAAACTAGAAACCAGAGGAGAAAAAGAAATGAAAGTGGGGTTTTAAGAAAAATGAAGAGAAGGAAAAAAGGGAAGAATGTACCTTGAGGTATGGTATGGTATGGTATGGCTAAGAAAGCATTAAGTGACAGTGACGGAAGAAACGCAGTGTTGCTGGTTTCTTCTGGCGTCGGACATGTGTGAGTGAATGTGGCTTGTTGTTTGTTCCTCAGTTAAGCTAATCTCCCGGCAACATTGACTCACTTTTACAGGGAGGTTGAGTTAGGTAGGGTTAATTTACTTCTTCACTAATCTTATGTCATGGATCAATTTTTGGGATTACAATTATTATTTCATCATAGGGAATATTTACATTTTTTTTTCTTAAATATGTTTTAGGTTTTTAACTCTGTAAGATAAATTAAATTGGGTCTCGAAAAAAAAACATTAATTGTTATCCCTGATAAAAAAAAATTAAATTAAATTAAATCCTTTTATGCTTACGCATCATCAATCGGTCAACTATCTACTTGGCGAGTCTAGTTAGCAGAGGTGGCCACGTGGAAGAGGAAGAATTAGATGTTATTAAATTTCGAGGACTAAAACAAATATGAAAAAACAAACACACGCATCAGCTCATTACACTTGCCACGTTGACCATTGATTGTTTAAAATTGATGACTCATAAACATAAGAACTTAGTTTAATTAAAAAAAATCAGTGATAACATTTAAATGATTATTTTCTATGGACCCAAATTCTAATATAAAGTTGGCTTAAATACGTCATACTTGATTTTATAAGTGAAATTAATTTGAGTTCGTGATTTCCAAATCCTTTAAATGTTATTTATGGAAAAAAAAACAAATCAAGGATAAAATACATTTTAGTGCCTGCGTGTCCCAATTTTGACCAATTAACTCTTCCACACAATTTCTCTAATCCCACATGTAACTTTTTGTATTGATTTTGGTTCCTCTAATTTTTTTTTAATCGCTTACGGTCCCTTTTCTTGGACCTTTATCCTATTCCTCGTCCTCCTTCTTGCTCTTCCTCCGTGACCAACACAGAAATTGATTTCCCAACCCATAAATTCATTCAACAAGTCTCACACGTGTTTCGGTTGACTCGAGGTTCATGAGTCGATAGGATCTGATGACCGCCTTTCATTAGTGTCGATCCTTGACTTCTCAAACGAATTAGGCTTTCACTCTCACCTCATATATCTTGGTAAACACCTTTGAGTTGGTACCGCTATGTTTCAGTAGTGCACCTGTGAGTCGTGTATAACCGGTTATCAATCGGTTGCCAATTTATCAATTATGTTGTCGGGCCTTACCAGGTGTTGTCGGCTTACTAGTCAAACGACGGAATCCTACTGAGTAAATTTGACCCAGCTTGTGTGTGACGATAGATAAGTGTCAGACGAGCTACACATAAAATGTCAAGGGAGATAGGAGCAAACACTCTTGTATTAATTTTTTTATATATATTTTTATAATAAATAAATAAATGAAATTGTATGTATAGATATTTTCAGATGACGGAACTCTATATATTTATAAAAAAAATAGAATAACAAAATTCAGTATGAGCATATCACTTGACAATATTTGCTCTTTACTTCTTCATTTTTTTTTTCCTGTTTTCGTTAATGTTATGCATTGCTTTATATCTTCTATCTTAATTTTTTGTCCCTTGTAGATGTTCTAGGCTTTTGTTTGTTGTGACAGGATTTTACGAAGCAAATAATTACTCTTCTCGGTAATATATTATTGTAACAATAACTTTATTAAATTCATTGAGACATGTCTTATTTATCATGGGTAAGAGTGAAATTGATTCTTTATGTTATATAGGTGGAGCCTCTTCTCGGTAGAGTAAAATCAAATATATTTTTCTTATCTCATTTTATTTATAAAAACATAATTTTTTTCTTGTTTCTCGTTTTATTTTTTCTAAATCTTTTATGATTATATTATAACAAAAATACAGAAAAATTCAATTCCATCTTACCATGAGTTTGATTAGGATTCTAGTATTGAATTTACCTTGAGGAATAACCGCCTTGCATGAACATATTCATGGAAACACTCGTCCAATTTTATTTTTTTTATAGAAAACAAAATTTCTTGGTCTTGAGTGTTTGAATGTAAATTATATTCTACTTAGTGAATGCTTGATTTTAAGAAAATTTGAAGATAATGACACAATTTTTAATTAGTATGTTTCGATCGAGTTTGGTATTTGAAAGCATGCATGTATTTTATTTGATAAGAAAGTGTGAAAATACCAAATAGAAAAGAGAAACAGAATACGACAAGGTAAAAGCGCCATAAGCTACATCACTACTGAGATGAACAAAAAAGGTCTCTTAAATGCTTCCAGTTTGGACCAAAAAAATCACTTTATTTTTCAGTCAATTTACTTTCCCGTAAAGAAAGGACTAGTCTACTATAGTCTATGGATTTAATGATTTGCTTACAAAAGGAAGTGACTGCAGCAAAATCTAGAGTGCAAAAATATCCAATCTAATCTAAACCTCATTTCTTTCCAGATGATTAATAGATCACCAAGTTCAACAACATCATGCTTCATCTTACACATTAATCTTCAATGCAACCACTTTGTTTTAATGGTTTTTAGATTAAAGATAAACATTCTATTTCTTGTCATCAGCACATTAGCAATGAATTATCTATCATTTTGATCTATACACCCTATATATTTATCTTTCTTGAGAACCTCCTATCCTTTTTTTTTTTAAAATATATTGGTTCAAACTCAAAATATTACTTTAATAAGGGTAAGGGCGGTGCCTTCAAAATAGCAAAATTCATATCAAAGACGACCTTTGAACGTTTGCATCTCTCCTTTGGAGATTTGCGTTTGTCTTTTGGGCTGCTTCATTTCTCTTCCTTTGCGTAAGGTTTTCCAGTTTTATGCTGACGATATGTAATAGGATTTAATGCATATGTACTGTTAGTGTAAACATATTTTACACTAACAATCAATAATGAGTCGTTACATAAAAAAATAATCTTTTAATTTAATTAAAATAAAAAAGAACATAATTATTTTTGAATACGTGTCATTTAGTTATTAGATGTCTGTGTAAAAATATTCTATACTAACGGTGCACAATCATTAAACTCTATATAATATATTTTGCTTTAAAAAAAAATTCACAAATCAATTTATTGGCTTCCATCATTGGAGAAGATAAGAGTTGTACATTCTCATTCAATTCATACTTTGTGATGAGTCTTCAAATGACACATTCAAATTCATCTTCTCATAAGTTCATAAATTTCTCTTGATATCCACAAATGTACTCATTGCTAGCATCATTATAAGTCTAGATAATTTTACATCATTTCTCACACAGAACCGCGCTTTTTCAATGCCTCTTGTGACGGGAGCTTCTATCTATTTTTTTGGTCAGCAATTAAGGGGGCTTTTATGATCTTAGGATAGGTATACCCCCTTCATAGTAGGTGAACCAACACGGAAATGTGACAAAAGCAAAGCAATTAACACTTCAAATTCAGTTCTTGAAAAATGAAGTGTACTCAATCCACTGACATGGAATGCAAGCTTCATTATGAAAAATCATTTAATGATGAAAGAACTCACTCGGGTCAGGTAACATGACTCATGACTATGTATGTAGCTTCAAATACTCTACTCTTTCTTTTACTTGTTAAAAAATAAATGATTTAGCATATCTCTATCTGCATATATATTAATGGCCTCTGCAACTACCCCTACACTAACGTCACTTAAAAGCCAACCGGCCATAAACATTATGGTCCCAAACAAAATGTTAATAAGTGACCGGTTCAAGAAGTAGTTGGTTGAAGTAGTACATAACTTTTCTTAAGTAAAGTTTGAAAGTCAACTCAATATCTTTGTATAGAAAAATTACATGTGGTGAAATATAACATCCCTGAGATAAGAATAGAGGTGTATATCAATTTTTTATACACTAATGTTAGTACACTTTGTGATTCAATAAAGTCTTTACAAACCATCTTAGACAAGATTAAAATCAAATATATATGGTTTGGACCGAGATGTCCTCTTCAACTATTTGGGAAATTGTTTTAGATAATGTGAAAATCAAGTTTTTATGAGATCAAATAATCTTATTAGGCTAAATGAAAATTAAGTTTTTGGATTGAGATCAAAATGTCGTCTTTAATTATTTGGAAAATCATCTTAGATGACGTAAAAATTAAGTCTTTCTGATTTGAATTGAGATGAAAATCTCATCTTCGACTCTAGCAATTAAAATATGAGATATCATGATTAATTCTTGTTTCCAACGTCCTACGTAGATATTAAAATATATATTTTTAGGACACATTTTATACGTTTCATATTTATTTTCACCGATCAATTTTAGTGCAGTCTAGTATAACGGTTAACAATAGCGATGAGTTAAGTCAACAGACAACGTCACCCAAACCTAATCTCAGCAATTAAAACATGGAGCTCTAGGAAGACCAGCACGAGGCTAGCAACGTATCGTCACACGTAATAAGGAACCCTCCAAGGACGAATCCCATAGATATCCAACCATCATCCTAGGACCAAGCTAAGACACTGGTCAATGAAGAACGTTACATGAACTCCATCCCAACAAGTCTCAAATTATAAATGTGAGGGCAATACAAAGTATAATGTACACAATTACAAATTAGCTAACTCATCCCCCATCATTAGAAATTCATCTAATGTGTAAGAGTGTCATCACAAGTACGACCAGCGGAGGATATCGATCACTCACGTTGGAGGAACACATACGAAACGCGAAGCATCATCATCACCATGGTATCTCAAGGGTTACACTCAACCTAGAGTGATTATTTTTATTATTATCAACTCAAAGACAACATTCATAGATCTACTTGAAGAACACCATAACCCAGAAGGTACGGACATAACATTCATATCTAATGCCACTAAATCCAGCAGCAGTAGCGAGCTCCATGAATTCTTGTTCAGTTCGCTCTTTCCCTCCGAGCTGAGTCATCATCGTTACATCATTTTGAGAGACAAACTTGCAAGCAGGATTATTCTCAGGTACGACGGAAAGAATTGCCTCAACAACAATCACCTTTCCATCATCAGGAACAGCAGCATAGCAGTTCTTCAAAAGCTTCAAGCAGTGCTCATCACTCCAATCATGAAGTATCCACTGCAAAATTTATAGTGTAGTCAGCATATTACATAACCTCTCAGTTTCAATAACTCTACGTGTCTCCCGCGGATTAGTATTCTTTCATGTCACATACGTGAGAGCCTCGTGTGAAATTTTGTGTCTCTCTTTGTAAATATTTTAAAAAATTCACCTATTTAATAAGTATAAAGAGAAAAGTAAACAACATTTTAACCGACGCGAAACTTCCAAAAATGGCACCTCCCTTGACATTTTACAGAGCTTGTTCCCTTACCAATATCTACTAACCTTCAAAAAGACGACATCTCCCTCAGGCACACTTTCAAACATATCTCCAGCAATGTGTTCCACTCCTGCAACAGTAGTTAGCTTTTACTTTCTAAGTTTAACATATATAATTGATAATGCACTGTGCACATATGATAGTATAGTATATGGCTAACAACATAGAAAGTAGAGGCTCTTTATTTATTAGAACATGCATGTAAATTAAAGGTCATACCAGGATAGGAAGGGGCATTTTCAATGACATGAGGCAAGTCGAAATTGATACCCTGGATATGAGGGTATTTTGAAGTGATCAAGTTAATGGTGATCCCAAGACCACCACCTACATCCACAAGCCTTTTTATGTCCTCAAAACCTCTGTAGCATTCAACAACCTTCTTCATAACTAGAGTAGTGTAATTGATCATTGCATTATTGAAAACATGATTGAACCTCGAGTCAAAGCTTGGATACTCAAAGATATGTGCCCCATGAACTCTGTTGAATGGAATACCCCCTTCCTGAATGGCATCTTTCAGCTGGGACCTAAGAATGAATTTAGACACAGATTTTATTTTACTCCTAAATGAAGAAACTCCTGAATTTAAAGAGTTTCAGTAGGAAGGCCGATCAAGCATAAGCAAACCCTTTTTAACTAACACAGGTTTTTCTTCTTCATAAGCAATTATCAGACTTAACTTGGAAATTGTACTTATGGTCCAAAATGAATTTGGAATCTTCCCTTACTAAGTTACTATGACTAATTAAAGGGGAAATGAAATAATTGGACACCTGAGTAATGAAAATCGACAGTGTTAAACAGTTGAAAATTTTGCTGTGGGTGCTTGCATTAAGCGGTAAACGGTTGGCCATGAAATGCAGTTCATTCTCATGGGCGAGAATCGAACTCTCCATCTCATGGAGTCATAGTTAACGAACGAAGTGAACTAACCACTACGTCACACCTAATCGTTATAACACTGGATAATATAAGTTCAAATGCATGTTTTTCATTATGCAGCTGAATTAGTTTGGAATCAAAATTGAAACTTTAAGCTAGCTAACAACAATATATATAGCTTTTAAGGCAGGAGAGGAACTGTAACTGACCAGCTAGCAAGGAGGACCTTATCATGCAGCAAGGCCACAAAAGGCCCTAATGAAACACCATCAGAATCATGAGCAAAGAATCTGGCTACAGGAGTGGTGGTGTAGAGCCTTTGAAAGTTGTGTTGATCACCTTGAACTAGAGAACATTTGAGAACAGAGTGAGAAGCAAGAAGGGCAAGGACACGATCTAGCATTGCAGGCGCTTGTGATTTGTTGCAGCAGCAGGAAAGTTGGGAAGCAATCTGATTAGCAGAGAGCTTAGCATTTGGACCTGCATTTTGTAAAACGTCAAATACTCCCAGCTCAATGGCGCATTGTAGTGCCATGGGGAGCACAATAGTGTTACCAAGCTGCACAGCATAAGCGAAGCTTTCTTCATCTTCTGATTCTAGTTCCTCCTTCGAATCAGCAACAGGAAGGTTAGCCATCTGAACTGACCTTGGAATTCTATTCAAATCCAATAACAGCAACAATCCTTATCTGCGCGTGCGTCTTTTTTTCATATTGTAGCCAGTCATTGTGATACATATACATATCTACATTACCGACATAAATAAAGTTGCTGAATCAGCTGCATGGTAGGGGGACAAAAATCATATTGAGTCATTGTGTCATGCTACGTATTTTTCTCTATTATCTTTTTCTTTAAGATATATCACACTATATATCATATTTATCACTTATTATTAGTGATCTACACCATACATCAATCTTTCTTCGTACATTGGCTGGTTAATTTAATAATTTTTATGGGAAGGGAAGAAGTGCACGTGAAAAATGATAAATAAAAAGAGTTATTACTGTCATTATCAAATACGTGAAAGAAATGATAAATAAAAGTAGTTGTGATATATCCATATTCTATTTCTCTTGCATTTTATTTTTACACGTTTTTCTTTTTTCTCTCTGTATATATTTTCTGTTACTTCACATATTATATCACTCTTTTTTTCTTTTTTTTTTCTTCTAATTTGTCTCAAGTGGAATGGAAATTAGGGTGTGAACAAATGTTTATTCAAATAAAAGCTTGAGGATAAAATGACATTGGACCTAACTAAACTCTTTTATCACTTATGTTTTAATGTTTTCATATTCAATAAACACTTAGTGTTTCAAAAACTCAAATGTTAAATTAAATGATGTATTTACAAATTATTACTAAATTGTTTTTAAATCTACTAGATTAATTTTTAGAATTTTAAGAATTGAATTTTTTAATGATTATTTTTTAACTACTAATTCATTTTTTTCACATTTTTAAAATGGTACCCTGTAACACTTAGTTCGTGCTATAGATATAATTTGGATTAAAAGAGTATCTCCTTCCAGCCAAACATTATGTTAAATTAACAAATTGTAGAATCGCTCCCTGCATATTCAATGCCTAGTGCAGTAATAAGGCACAACATTGAGAACCAGAGTGTTTCTAGCTGCTCAAGAATACAGAAGTCATTACTTCAGACCCTAAGATAAAAATTGATACACAATAGACAAGTCTGCAACCAGAGGGTGTGTATGAAGGCGCAACAATGCTCAACCACAAGTATTAAAATCTCATATGCCAAAAGAATAAAAGTATTAAAATCTCAGGTTCCACACCTTCAAAAAAAAAAAATCCTAATTAGGAAGCTGATCAGTATGTAATTAGCCCTCCGAAGTCTGAAACTTGTTTTCGCATGTTTAGATGAGTTTCTCTTTTCTAAAAATCAATTCTTATACAGAAGCTGCACACATAAGTTTCTCCCAAAATTTGATTCTGGCTTCAGAATAACCTGTAGAAAATTTTCCAACCAGGCACGGACTCATTCTTGGTCAAAATCATCAAACAGAATGGGGTGTTGATCTTGAGTGAAAAGGCCCCACGAGAAGAGCACTAAATCAAGGAAAGAGCATGAGATAAAACCTATATTACTTAATTAAATAGTTCCCCAAACATGAAGTGAAACCTTGCCACTTTGTATATAGTAGTTAAGGGACCCAGTTGCATAGAGAGAAAGAGTTATACATCAGCAATGTGCAATTAACATCCTTGAAAGTAGACTTCATAAGAGAAGAAACAAAGGAGCAGTTGAACCTCTAATACTACTATGTTTCAGACTTTCGGACGCATGCGTTCTATTGGAGGGAAAATAACACAACTATCTATCTGTAAACAAGTGCCCTGCTTGTAAAGTGTGTTGCTAGCACAACCAGAGATTCCATTAGTCCAACTCCTAAAATACAACAGAGATAAATAAACATGAAACACCTAGAGCATGCCTAATCTGCCTTAATGTAAATAACCGAAATAAAGTAGATTAATAATTAAATTCCTGAGAATTACAGCACAAATATAGAATCAGAATTACAGCTTTGTTGATAGCTGGTTCAAGTTCATACAGATAAGAGTGCAGAAACGCCAATTCTATGAAATATCATAATCAAGAAATGGATTTAAGGCATACTATTAGTCTACCATCATGCTGTTTGGAACTCCATGCACAACCAAATGCTGGGGACATGAATAATTTCTATATCACAATTTTGTGGTGTGGTGCATCTCTGGCATTCTTCTAAGAAAACAAGTGATGATGTTAGAGTGGCAAACCTATAATATCAATTGAGCAATCAACACATAAATGTACAAAGACCACCATAAACATACTTTATAGACAGGAAGTTTGGAACTACAAGATAAACTTCCACTAAGTGGGTAAAATGCAAAATATGACAAGTGAGAATCATCATAAATTGCCTTATATAGCAAAGGAGTAGGCACTAATTTAGGTTGTAGTCTTACTAGAACCACTAAATAAGCCATCATATATTCGAATTTGAGTCCTAGTAGTCAAGGACATCTAGAGCGTGGAATTTCTAGGAATGGACTAGGATAAGCTACGATACTATATTAGAATTTGGATTAGGCCTGACTTTACCCTAAAAGCTAAGTTATGTGAGACCTCATCAACGCATGTTACCATGGCAAGCAAGAACACCTACAATAATTACAATGATACAAAGACATAACATGAGAAAGAAACTCAAGATAGATAATAGTATACACTAAGAACCTGGAGTTATATACTCTGCTTTGTCCCAGAGAACACTGGCTGAATGGAAGGGGTGTGATGTTATGTAGTTGCTCTGCTTAGACCATTTTAAATGGAAGTGAAAACTTGTGTAATCTTTCATGTCAAAATCTATTGATCAATGGCAAATTCAAAACAATACAAATGCTATTGCTCAATTTCGAACCTATATAAGAAACTAAAACAACAACAAAAGAATAGGATATAAATACATAACCAAATCAATTTCCTTCCAGAATCCTTGATTGAATCTTCTCCAACGTGCCATCAATTGCTAAATCAAAAGCATCCTTCTTCGTTCTAAGACCCGGAGAACCATTATGCTTCCTGTACACGATTCTGGGTATCAACTCTATAACCCTCTCCCTCATTCTCCTAACCCTGGATCTAGGTATCCGTTGCAACACATTCAAAATCTTCATCCCTTTAAAGACCACATCTTCCTTCGGTATGAACACAGAGAAAGCCCCAAACTCGTTCTCCGGCAAGTGCCACGAGTACTGAGACTTCGCAGAAAGGTCCTCGAAGAAAACAGGGATACAACCAGCAAGGATCGCATCGAACGTTGACCTCCGAGTGGGAGTGTCTCCGGGAGGCTGCAAGCAGAAACTCGCCCGCAGCATCGGCCTCATGAACCTGATCGGATCATGCTCGCAGACACCATTGGAGCAATCAACAACATCACAGAGCTTCTCGTAAACACCACTCCCGGTGCTGTTTTTGTCGCACTCTATCCTTATACTGCGGCGGATGTTGGGCGTAGCGGAGACGCCTCCGCCGCCGGCGAAGAGGGCAAGCGCGTCGCGCTTGGATCGGCGGACGCGCTGGATCCAGGAATCGAGTAGCGCGAGGTTAGGAGGGTGAAACGACGTCGGGTAAGGAACGGCATGCTCCTGCCATGGCCAGGCACGTGCCTCGAGCGTGAGAGCGGTTATGTTGAAGAATTCCGGCAATTCGAGAAACGAAGTCCCCCACAGAGGAGGATCGTTATGCAGAGGCTGAGAGAAATCCCAAGCGGGCCGGGCCATGATGAGAAAATGGTCATGACCCATGTGGCGGGCCCAGATTTTGGGATTTTCGCGGCGGAGGAAGTGGAAGAGGTGGAGGCCATGGTCGGCGCTGGAATTATAATCAGGGCCGTAGAGGTAGCGGAGGGAGTCGAAGCTGGCGTAGTAAGGGAGGTAGATAGCGTTTGCAGCCGTTGGATCTTGTGTGAGGCAAGGGTACTCGAGCATCCGACGGTGGAAGATGAGTTCAAGCATGGATGGGTCGGTGCGGTACCAACTATGGGAACGGTTGTGGGTTTTCTGGCCCAAACCGTGGTTGGCGAGGTAAGGGCAGAGATCTTCCAATAGCGGGTATTCGGAGCAGTTTGAGAGAAGATCCAGGTTGAAACGTGAAGGGAGGTTACGAATGTGGATCCAACGGTTCTGGCATTGTTTTTCCAGATTCTGTGTTTGTTGTTGTTGTTGTTGTTGTTCGCACGTGATTGGATTCAAGATCAAAAGCAAGAGAAGGAGGAACATGATTTGTAGCCACGTTGCCATGGGAGTGAGGAAGAAGGAATGAAATGGAAAGTGGAGTTTGAAGCTTTCTTTCATTTTGATTATCTTTCTGCTTTGGCTTTTAGAGAGAGTAAGAAAAGTAGGAAATGCCAATTTTTGCTTTCTTACAGACTGGGTTCTTCTTTCATTCATTGTGAAATGGTTTAAGGAAAATGGAGTTAGTGATATGAGGAGACAAAATTGCTCTCCAATTGTGATTTATTAAAAAAAAATTAATGAGATTAATTAATGTATTAATTTTATAAAAAAATTGTAATTTATTTTTTTTAATTCTTTATCATAGCATGAGGAGAGAGAGAAATAAAAGTGGCAAGTGACTAAAATAATTAATACAAAAGATATATTTGAAAAACACTAATAGATTTTTGCTAAAAACTATAATGATGTCTTATATTTAGGGACAACAAAATTTCTCTAGGAATTTAGTAAAAGTGATTAGAGAGAGTAGTAATTTTTTGGTTGTTAACCAAGATATCTCATAGTGAGATTAATGTTTCGTTTTACTGTTAGTGCAGTAAGTTGTGAGAAGTTATTCGATGAGTTTCTTCACTCCACAACTCACAAGTGTTAAGAATCGAACTCTTTGTTTCAAAAGAAAAGAATCAAACTCTTGACCACTTGTTTAAGATTCGGAAGAAATAGTAAATGGAAACAAATAACGGAAAAGAGAAAAATAAGTTATATGATATATGATTTGATAGGAAAATAAGAGAGGTATAATAAGAAAAATGATAGTAAAAATGAAATGAAAGAGAAATGAGAGAGTGAGTGAATCAAAACTCATTTTTTTAAGAGGACTGGATCAGTATATTTGACCACCCAGGATCACCAGTGCAGTCAACAACGTAAGGGATTGCCCCTACTACGGCGTCGTTTGAATTGAGCCATCCTGAATTGCATTTTTCCATGTAAATTGAAAATAATTCTTGTGAGTTTGTAATCACTTTACTCATGTATTTTTTTTAAGAGAGTTGCTTTTGTACCCTTTTAAAATAGGAGGGTTTTAAATTCTTCAATTTATTATTTAGAGTATTAGAAATGATGAAAACCCTCCTTTTTTAAATGGATCGGTACCATAGGAATTGTTCTTTTAATTTATATTTCAAAATTTTATTAGTAAAAGCATGAAATTAACATGATTGAATGTAAGATTTTTGTCGTAAGATTTTAATTTTTTTTGGGCTTGTACTCCAATAGGAATATCAGAGGTCGCAGACTTGTGCTCCTTCGTCTGAGTCTCAGAGGCCTTACGACTTTATTTTTCTAAACTTGTACTCAAGCGGGAACATCAAAGGCCGTCAGACTTGTACTCATTTGTCTAAGTCTCAGAGGCCGACTTGCGTTGTCTTGGGCTTGAGTTCAGCGGAACGTCATTGAGTATTAGACTTCTATTCTTGAGTCTCAGAGGCCTGTACTATATATACATATTTTTCTCTTTTTTTTTTTACTGGATGCGGAAGTCACGACTGAGGAACGAAGCTAGCTCTGACACCATATTAGAAATCATAAGTTACATAATAAGTACTCATTAGGTACAAGGACAAACATTTAAGTTTCTAGCAAAGCAAGTATGGAGATGGTTAGAGATACTTTTTGAAAACGCATTATAAAAATGATTACTATAACATCCTACCCAAACCTTACTCATTGTGATTCTTACCTATCATCAATTTTCTCCTTATCGAGTTATGCGACAATGAGATTATCTCTCAAGTCTTAATATTTTCTTTATTTTATTTTTATGTGGTGAGTTGACAAATTACATGCATGTGTCACATACATGTAAAATCAGTATAATTATGACACGAAATAAAAAATACATATATAATTTAAATAATCTATTAAATAAGTATGACTTGAATTGAGAAAGTTAAAAAAATGCAGTCAAAGTTAATTTTCTGTTTTTAACTATAAATTAAGAAAATTTTAAATATATGAATTCTATTATGATAAAATCAATAAAATCATAAATTTCTATAACTATTTGAAAATGTATTTTCCTATAAATTAATTAATTTATTATATTTATTAATTAATTATTATTTGAGTAAAAAATTATGTATTAATGAAGCACTTTAAAATATATTATTAATCATTATTTTATTAAAAAATAGGAAAATAGTCCACATTTATTAGTAAATTTTATTTATTTTTTAATTAATTAATAAAAATCTTATTTTACTAAAAACCTTATTCAATTGTGACTTGAATTATACTTATTAAGATGAAACCAAAAAAAAACATGTAACTAAAAAAAACTTATTAAGAAATTTCAAAGTAAATTTATGTTCATCTTGGATTTCTTACTCTGCGTTTTCAAAATATTAAATATCAAAATTACTTGATGATAAATTTAATCACAAAAAACTCTTCGTAAAAATAATTGAATACAATTTATATTGTTATAATTCATCTCAGTCTTCTATTTAAGTATTTTCGGTGTTGACTAAAGTATTTCTATAGCTGATAACTGTGAGACAATTATTCGTCTTGATGCATGAATCACCTTTTCAAAATGTTTAATTTGTTTTTTTAAAGGAAAGTTTAATTTGTTACTCTCTTGGTCTTCCTTATATTGAAAAATGAAACTTCAATAAGAAAAAAAAGGTTTTGCTTTCTTTAAAACCAAACATATTACCAATGAGTAGTTAGTTTTCATGGTACATTCTTAATTCTCCTTAAGTAAATCTCTAAGGTTTGATTCTTGCGTACATGTAAGCACAAAAAAAATTATCATACATTTTAGTTGCTAATTTATGAGTGTTCATCACCTGACCCGACCCAATAAAAATTGATAAAAAAATCCAACCAAATCGAAAAACCAAACGAATGAAGAAAAAAAAAACATTAGAAAAAAACATATTTTTCTCTTTATCGGATTGGATTATATTTCAGGTTTGATTTTAAAAAGTTGAACAAATTCAAACCGAACATTTACAAATATTTAACATTATATTGATACATATATCATATCATTCATATTTATGTATTTAAATCTTTTTGTTTTGCCCTTTTTGATCTGTAAATTTGGCTCCTCCCTCTCCATCTAATGAGGTTAGTTGGTTGTTCTTGTTCTTGTTATCTACATATCTTTGTGTTTTTTTTTTTTTTAAAATTAATCTTTTTATGTTTATATATTTATGATATTACAGGTACTTGTTTAAAATAATATATTTGAATAAATAGAGTATCAAGTAATTACTAAATAGATCTGCATCAAAGTGAATAAATATGATTATAATTTTTTAAACTGATGACTACATTATAATTTATGAATTTTATATTGATACTATAAATTATTTATTATTTTATTTATTATATTTTATATTTATATACAGCCATTTCAAAGGGGGAATGTTAAGCTAAAATCGAAAAGTTCAATCCAATCCAAATGGATACAGATTAAATTGAAAGAGCAAGATAGAATAAAAGATTGGATAAGCACATGATATGATAAGAGTAGGATAAACTCTTATCCTATCATGCGTTTGAGGTGGACGGGATATTGATAGGATATGATACAAACAGTGAAAAATGTATCAAATTTTCCTTAAAATAAAAAATACATAATATTTTTTAAAATTTAATTTGTAAATAGTTTTTTTTCAAAAAGTGATTATTCTATTAAATTAATTTTGTTACATTTTTATAAATGAGCTTATGTTTTAATATTAACTAAAATAAAAAAATTATATTTATTAATTAATATTATTATAAATTATATAAAATATAAATATTGAAAATAGTATTGGGTTATGGTAATAAACAAATAAAAAACTGATATCCTATTCTGTCAAAATAATTTCTATCCTTGCTCCTCCCTTAGGATAACTTTTACCCATGATAGACAAGATAGGATAAGGGATAGGATAGTGTTATCCTATCATGTTGGGCAACAAACAACAGATAATAACATGATATGATTATTATCATATCCTGTCTCTGCTTATCTGTCCACCGAAGTAAATAACTTATAAAGGTATTTATTAATTTTAAAACTATTTCATCTAAATTATTTATTAATAATTATTATTTTATCATTAATTAATTTTAATTCTTAATATTTTTTAAAGCAAAATGATATAATAATATATAATGTAAAGCCAAAAAACTGCCACTCAAGAAAGAGAAAAAAACTACCTGCCCACCTCTAAAACAGAAGATGAAGAGAGCCAACGACTCAAGAAAAAAAGGAATTTCTTTTTTAATTCTTAATATTTATCACTAGTGCAAAACTCAAATCAATTTTTAAGTTGATAAACTTTACTATTTAATTAGGTAGTTGTATAGCTTTTGACACAAAATGGGTGTCTATCGCAGTTGTAAAAAGTGACAATATTAACGCTTAGATTGAGAGTTCGATCCCGGGGAGCTGCACTCTTGGGAAGACTTTTGGCCTTCACCACACTCGAGTCAAAATTTTAAGAGCAATTTAACATACCAAAAAAAGAATAATTTTGACAATAAAAAATTTAAGTTTTTAATTTTATTATTTAATATATTTATTACAAAGAAAATTTATTATTGCATCATGCATTTTAATACAAAGGTAAGTTTTATTGTTCAATGTATTTAATGCAAAATTTTAAGTGAGTATAAGGTAATCTTAACTTTTGCAATTATAATAACTTATAATTTTAATAGCTTATATATTTTTTAGTAAATTTAAATTTATTCAACTTTGTCATAATTATTTTTCTTTTTTGTGATTCCCCAAATCTTTTTTTTTTTGTCTTGACCAAGGTATCCCCATAGCCGATTGCTGTGAGACTAATCCTTCGCCCTACGGTTAGCGTAGAAGCGGTAGGGGGCTGGCCAATGAGTTTACTAATATATAATATATAAAAAAATATGCTTAAATAATTTTTTTTATATAATACATGCATACATTATAGTTAATTGTAAATATCCTGTAGAGACATTTTTAAAATTTAAAACTAATTTATCAAATTTATTTATTAATAAATATTATTTTATTATTAATTAATTTTAGTTCTAACTTAATATTTGTCATTAATGCAAAACTCAAGTCAACTTTAAAGTTTATAGATGTTATTATTTAATGTAGGTACTTAATATATTTTAACAATACATTTCTTTTCAGTTTTTTATTTTATTATTTAATATATTTATTATAAATTAAATTTGATATTGCTTCATGTATTTTTTTTTTTACAAGAGGAAAAAAATAAAGAAAAGAAAAAACAAACTAGCTATTCAACTCATCATTGCTTCATGTATTTTAATACAAAGGTAGTGAAATTTTATTGTTTAATATGTTTAATACAAAATTTCAAGTAAGTTACATATGTATACTAGTACTCTTTTTATTCAGCACTTAGTTATCTTCTAAAACAAAGATTCACATCCTAAATGGATCAACCGAGATATAATATCTCTATTTTCAAAGAGTTTTCTTTTGCTTTTCTTTCTCAACCGAGATATAATTTTCTGTTTCATATGAACAAAGTACTTTTACTCAAAATAACTATGAAAGTCTCAATTTATGGTTAACAGCAACATAACAAACAATATAAAGCAACAAATAAGAAATCAAATTAAACCTTCAAAAGGACCCAGATAATTTATTTCTCAATTTCATTCATAATTTTTTTTGATTTCATCCCCATGACATACAATATATATAGACCATTTTTAACTAGCTACCTTAATTCCATGGATAGCATTTCCATTTATCAAACCGCGATCCTCTTGTGCTCGGATCTTCTAAGAAACATGGTCCCTTTTCCTTTACAGACCAAAAGCACAATGAGTAATCATCATCTCTCTTTTCTTTGTATATATCAAACCATTTGAAGTTACCTCTCCATTTAAATGAACAATAATATAGTGTGTTGCCCCAAAAGCTGGGTATAAATGTCCACTCAAAGGACTCGCCCGGAAAGATGACGCGCACTCCAAGATCATCATCTTTAGATTTGCAGTGAACGGTTAGTAACAGATCCCCAGACAAGGAATTTGTCACTTTCACCGTTGTTTTTGGTTCAAGACCAAGACTTTGGGCAGATGGCAACACGAGTAAGCAAACTAAAAGAACAATTTTTGAAAATAGAGACATTTTATCTCTGATGATCCTTTTGGGATATGAATCTCTGTTATATATAGGCAACTATGTCATGAAATATTTATTTTCTTTTTTCATATATATCCGTTATATTTATTAAAATTTTACTCCATAATTTTAATATCTTAATTAGAGTGCATACACATTAAATCCAAATATGTTTTATTCCACTATACCATCAATTAATTATAAATGTGAAATGATTAATTAGTCTATTCTATATGGTATATTTACGTATTGACAACTATATTCCACATAGTTTTGTAACTTTACTTCATTCCTATTTATTCTTATTGCTTTTAAACATATTTTTATAAGATAATTACTAATAAATAACATTATGTCAATAACTAGCTTTATTAATTAATATTATATTCCATATAAATAAATATTGCTTAGTGTCATTTAATCATTTATGAAGTTTTTCCCATGTTCTCATTGATAATATTTCAACTAATTCATATTTTAATTATATGTACTAAAATTTTATAATTAAAGCTTAATATAATTAAAGTGTCTTTTTTTTTTGAAACTCATTAAAGTGTCATTTATATAGCTAATTAGTATTTTTATGTGCATTAATAGTTTTATAATTACTTAGTATATTTATGGCCCGTTTGGTGGTCGGGATAGGATAAGAGCAGGATAGGATAAAGGATTGGAAAAGCATAGGATATGATAAGAGCATGATAGACTCTTATCATATCCTGCGCGTTTGAAGTGGACAGGATCTTGATAGGATATGATACAAATAATGAAAAATGTATCAAATTTTCCTTGAAATAAAAAATACATAATATTTTTTAAAATTTAATTTTCTAAATAGTCTTTTTTTTTAAAAAAAAGTGATTATTCTATTAAATTTAATTTTATTACATTTTAATAAATGAGTTTATTTTTAAATATTAACTAAAATAAAATTAATATTTATTAATTCGACTATTTTAATTTTTTTGAAGGAGTCTATTTTAATTAAAATTATTATATATGTAACCAATGAGTTTTAACTTAGTAGGGCAAGTGATTAATGATAAAAATTATTAAAAGATATTATTCTATCAAAAATATTTTATATTTAAATTATTAATTATAATTATATAAGTAGAGAAATAATTGTAAACAATATCATACGATAATATAAAATTAGTCTATATTTATTATTAAAAAATTAATATATATATATATATATATATATATATATATATATATATATGCGTGAGTAGCCTATTTTCTTGTTGGTGAATAATTATTTTGAGTATTTTTATTATAATATAAATAACAAAAAATAATGTTAACTAAGTAGTAGTAAGTGATAATGAAAATTTAATTATTTTATATGAGTAAATCTAATATTTTCACCATTTATAAATAATTTTATTTTTTAATTAAATTTATCAGTAACTAAATAATTTAACTTAACAATAACAATTAGTAATTTATGTTTTAAAAAAAAACAATTAGTAATTGATAAGTAATAAAATTAATATTTTATTAAAATAAAAAATTTATATTTATTAGTTTTTATTGTTATAAATTATATAAAATATAAATATTGAAATTGATTTTGGGCTATCGTTATAAACAAACAAAAAACTGATATCATATTCTGTCAAGATAATTTCTATCCTAGCTCCCCTCAAGATAACTTTTACACATGATGGACATGATAGAGTAATGGATAAGATAGTGTTATCCTATCTTACTGGCGCAACAAACAACAAATAACAACATGATATAATTACTATCTAATTCTTCCTTCAATTACCTTTCCTAACGTTCAAAAAAAAGTTACCTTTCCTCTTGTGACCAAACAATTACCTTTCCTAACGTTCAAAAAAAAGTTACCTTTCCTCTTGTGACCAAAAAATGTCTTCAATTATAAATCAAGTCGATTTTACAATGTCTATAAAATATAGATATAAATAGAATGTGTTTAATTATATTAAATATTTCTCTCTTGTGTTGTGCGAAGATGCGGTAGCTTAGTGTGTTTCTTGCTGTTTGTCTTATTTTCTTATGTAAAAAAAATATAATTAAATAAATTTAAATTTGAAATTTCAACTTATCATCATTTATTAAATTAATGATTTCTCTTGGACTCATCAGGAAATCTCTACCAAACCAAAAACATTATAGTTAACTAATTTCATAATATAAAAACTAATTTATATATAAGAAGTTTAAATTACACACCTATTCAAATTAATAATATAAGACCTGATTAATACGAACTATTGATATATGGCCTCACTAAATTTTAATTAATATTATAATTATAATTAATGTTGTTTATGCAAGCTACAATGCTTGGACGCAATAATCTGGTACATTCTTGAATTTTAAACTCAGTTTCAGGTTCAATTGCTAGAAGCATAGTTTACATAGAGAATACAATTGGTGTTTGGATAGATTTGCGCGATCGTTTTTCGCTATCGTTTTTCGCAAGGTGATTTTGTGAGAATTACTGAATTACAACAAGATCTATATTCATTTAAACAAAATGCATTATTTGTGAATGATTACTATATTGAATTGAAGATTATGTGGGAAGAATTAGACAATTATAGGCCCTATCATGCTTGTATCTGCATTGTGAAGTGTGCTTGTTTAGCCAGTTCTCATGTCAATGATTGTAAGGAGTAAGATCAAATTATGATATTTCTCATGGGATTGAATGAAGAACTCGGAGTGTTTAAATCACAAATGTTGTTGAAAAAACCCCTGCCATCATTACCTAAGGTGTGCTCTTCAGCTATGCAACATGAGAGGCAAATTACTCAAGCATAAGAGAATATAGTGAATGTGAATGCAGCTAATGGAAAGAGGACTTATAGCTCCTACGGAAGAGGGAAAAATAATAGGTCAATTATTATACCTTACTACAACAAGGTCTAATATAGCCTTTGCTACTCAGCAATTGAGCTAATTTATCAATAAACCATCAGTGACTCATTACCAGGCAGCTCAGAGAATTCTCAGGTATCTCAAGGGATCATCACTAGGGAAAGGGATCTTCTTTCCACAAACTTCTACACTTCGGCTCATGGGTTTCTCAGATGCTGATTGGGCAGGATGCAAAGATACAGGACGATCAATTAGTGGATATTGCTTTTTCCTTGGTTCTTCACCACTATGCTGGCGAGCCAAGAAGCAGACAACTATTGCTCGATCTTCAGCAGAAGCAGAATATAGGTCACTAGCTAGTGCCACTTGTGAGCTTCAATGGTTGGGAATCCAAGAAGAAAACACAGCCAGTTCTCTATTGTGATAACATGAGAGCCCTTCACATAGTAGCAAATCTCGTGTTCTCTATTGGCACAGGAAGGATTGATGAGACTTTTACCTTTATCCATTGTTCAGCAAACATCTGATTTGTTTACCAAGGCCGTATTACCAAATCGTTTTCACATGCTACTTTCCAAACTGAATATGGTAGATATATATCAACCATCCTCCACTTCAGGGGGACTAACACGATTATAGCTTCAGCATACTCCAGCTGTAACTGATTGTTAACTATAGTTAGCTTACCGTTAGGATTAGACCATAGTTAAGCTAATTACTAACTAGAGTTAAGTTGTGACTATAAATAGTTTTGTATTTTCTCCATTTAGATTCGATGAAAATATTGTTTCATGCAGTTGAAGTTCTATTATCATCTTCTTCAGTTTTCTTCTTCTCACTCCTTCTGGAGTTCTTGTTTGTTTACTTTGCTTCATCATTTTCAAAATCAAACACAAAATCCCCAAATTCCCCCGCTCCTCACACAAAATCCCCAAACGCACCCAAAATTGCAGCCAATTTCTCATAGTAAATCCGTAATTTTTTTTTTTGATTTACATATTCTATTACCTCATCATTTTAGACCCACAATCCGATTCTTACAAGATAATGAAAGAAACTCCTACAAACACAAAATAGCTAGAAGTTCACCAGATGAAACGCTCGAAAGAATAAAAGACGTGAAACCAAGTAAACTCTGTTAAATCAGAGAACCATAAATTGTGTATACAGAAATGCTTTCAACCCAGCCAACCTCAAACCATATTTTAACCTCAAAGCTTAATTAAAAGTGTCAGCAACAGAAGCAGCATCACTTTCAAGCTATCTTCGAAGAGTAAAGCTCACCACTAGGCTAGACTTGTGCTTTGATAAACTGTTACAAACTATATTATATATTAAAAACTAAAAATGAAATAATTAGTTATAATAACACTATAAAATCTCTTGGCAAAGATAGAACATTAGTGGTGTTTGTCACATAAGATAACTAAAACCACAATCCCAAAAGTGATAATAATTACTTGTGCCAACTATGAACTCTACTAGAGGAAACACTCTCTAAGACATCTTGGACGAGGAGACCAGGACAGTACTCCAATGGAGGAAAATGTAAAACATGAGTACCTAAGCTAAATTCAAATTTCATGCAATTGGAATTTAAAGTACAAGTATATTTGGAGAGAAACAAACTTTGTAGCTAATTCATTAGCAAAGCAAGAATACACCTTAGTTACATCCCTTACTTTTTTAGCTAATTGTACTCTGACGACATCTTGGAGAGTGATTCTGCTCCTATTTCACTATGTGAGAGTATGAGACCTACATCTGAGCAAGCATAAACAATATTATGTAATGTTTGAATTCATTTTTAATGTTTTTCATGATCACTTCTTCCTATATAAACTCTACTAAAAAAATAACTTCTATTAAAATCACTTTTGATCCAAACGTCAAAATTTATAAGATTTTCAAGCATGCAGTAACAAAGTAAACAATATAAACACTACTCCGCTAACGGTAAAATTTGGAGTAACAGTCAAAGTACGGTAATCCGATTGGTTGAGTGGAGCATAACAAATTGTGGTACTTAACATGTGTTTGAACTCAGTTATTTTAGGTGGGTGAAATAAATGTAAATTTAGAGTAACTGTTTTTTCAACCTCATAATTTTATTTGTTTGAACTCTCTATTAAATCATCCTTTCATCCTAATTCCTTTTATAAAAAAAAACAGGGTAATGGTAGTCAAGGACAAGGAGACACCAAACCGGACCCTCCCAAAGTTCCAACTACTTTCCCTCCATGTTAACTTCTACCTAATTAAACATTTTTTGGATTTAGTTTCTAAAGCGAGCTCATTAACTTTACAAGGTAAATTAAACATTCCAATCCTTGATTGTAATTATTGCTGTGGAAAAAAAAATCAATAAATAACTTAATGATTGGTGATACTCATTTTGCTTTATAAAATGAGTCTAAAGTTTAAGGGTATGTTTGGTTTCACGTTTGGAGAGGCCAAACGTGGATCCAGTAATTCAAAAGCAATTATTTCTTGTTTCTGCAGATGTGAATCTGCCCCAAACGTGGATCTTGGGTGAGTTTTCCAAACATGCACTAAACCATTTTTCTTATAATCACAAGCTGCTGCCATTTACTCTGTTCCCATAATCAGATTTGCATCAGATCAGTTTAATAAGCAAACAAAATATTGTCGTGTAATACAATTTATAGTTAATTTAAACACCGCAAAAAAAAAAATTTGAAATCAAGTAGTTAGTGATGTTAAGTGTCAATTTCTGATAGATCTCTTTACTAAACACAGTCAAAGCCAGTCAATTATTTCAACTAAAAAATACAAAAGTATAAAGAGAATGGACATAACATAACAGAGTATTCATTAAAATAAGTATTTAAGACAAGAAACGCCGTTGTGTTCTCCAATTGATAAATAAATAATGAAAAAAAAACTAAAATCATTTCTTTCTTCTAAACGAGAAAAAGAAAAACCAAACTGGTCAAGCGCGGCCATATCTTATGTGAGAGGCCGGAGGTTTGAATTTTAATTATTGTGAATAATAAAAATTTAATAATCACCTTGTTACGAATTTGGATGCTCCCATATATTATCATGTGAGAGTTTTGTATCTATTTCTGTTTACATAGACGCATTAAATAAATATAGTGAATTCTTTAAATATTTAAGAAGAGAAAGATAGACACAAAACTAACAAATTTCAGATCCAAATCCACCTGCTGCAGCTTAACGTGATGACAGTGGCTCGTTAACATTGAAAAAATGAGAAAAAGAAAAACCAAACGGGGCCTTGAAAATTGCTAAACAAAAGAGAGCAAGTAGAACAACTAGACAAAGCTCTCTTCTCTTCTCTCTTCTCTCTCTTTGTGTCTCTGAGACTGAGACTGAGTTGGTGCAGAGGCAGAGCAATGAGTCAGGAATCGTTCATATACAGCTTCGTGGCTCGGGGGACGATGGTGTTAGCTGAGTACACCGAGTTCACTGGGAACTTCCCTGCGATTGCAGCTCAGTGTCTCCAGAAACTACCTTCCTCCAACAACAAGTTCACCTACAATTGTGACCACCACACCTTCAATTTTATTGTTGAAGATGGTTACGGTACAGTACTATTGCTACTCTACTCCGATCTCTTCTTCTTCTCTCCAACTTTTTATTCTTTTCTGCAATCTTACGACACCTTAGGCCTTCCCCTGAACCTGAACTAGATAGGAGCTCAATTCATAGTTTAACCACGGGATCTAGTCCTTGACACCAAATTGGCTCAAAGATTTAATTTTTTGGGGTTATATTTTCCATTTCAATTGATTTTCTATGGTGGGTTTTCTTTACTTTTATGGGCTGCTTCTCAATTTTTGTTACTTTTTCATTTCAATGCTGAAATAAAACAAACTAATGGAAAGAAATGGAATTTGGGTTCTCCAGGTCCAAATAAGGTTTATTGATGAGAAACCAAACCTGCAGGAGAAGCATTTGCTTCTGCTTTTCTGTTTTCTATCACCTTACACATCATTTCATTGTAACCCTGATCCCTCAACCATCACTAGTCAGGGATCATAGTGGGACACCCAACAATTTTTGTGTGTTTGTATATCAGTTGAGTACAATGTGAACATAAATGCATAAGAGTTTTGTTCAATTTGTCTTCAAGTGTGTGTTAAAGTCCCTTCGCATTCGTGCTAACTGATATCCAAACACAGTCTTTGTCCATTATTCATGGATATCCATGCTCTATAGTCTTGGGGTTTGTTATTAATCACTGCTGTTTTGTAATCATCTTGCTTAAGGCTCCAAGTCCAAGTTTATTAGCAAGGTCGTGTTTGATGAGTTTCTCTGCCATTGGGCAAATGGGGTTCATCTTTAGGCCTAAATAGAAAACATCTAAGTTGTCCGATTTTGTATTCCCTTCTTGAGGGTTTATCTCAAGTATAGTATTTTAATAAAGTTGTCTGTTTTCGGAAAAAAAAAATCATTCACAATAGTCTTCAAGTAAGGCCTTATACTTTATCTTGTGCATATCAAGTTGTGAATGCTTCTATGGTTGGAGTTGGGCTGCCATAGAAACCCATGTTCAATTGTGTCTTTGCATGACCATGGCAGAAGAAACCACAACTATTACTTTCAAATGCCGGTGCCTAACTCTTTGTTACTTTAGCTAACACGGCAACCTCTTGATACATATATTTGGCTTCTCTTGGTTTTCAAAATTAACTGTCTACTTCGAACATTTACTTAAATACTGAGTTGCATTCTGATGAGGATCTCATCATTTTAATGCTTTACATCTGTGCTTACTGTAAATTGTAGCTTACTGTGTTGTTGCGAAGGAATCTGTTAGCAAGCAGATCTCTATTGCTTTCCTGGAACGTGTGAAAGCAGACTTTAAGAAAAGATATGGTGGTGGAAAAGCAGATACAGCTATTGCCAAAAGTCTCAACAAGGAGTTTGGGTATATTCTAATTTCTTTCCAAGCCCTTCATAATGCTATCTGATTATTCAATGCATGGATCGAAAAACTCATAATAGTAAAAAGGGTCAATAATTTCGGATCACATTTGCAGACCAGTTATGAAAGAGCACATGAAGTATATCATCGACCATGCCGAAGAAATTGAGAAGCTAATAAAAGTGAAGGCTCAAGTTTCAGAAGTTAAAAGCATTATGTTAGAGAACATTGACAAGGTATGTTAATGATTTGGAGTGAGACATGGAAATATTTTCCTGAAAAACAACCCTTTCCTGGCGCAGTTGTCTTATGCATCTATGTCTAACCTATAACTAAAATCCATTATTAATTATATGCTCTTCTTATTGAAATAAAGCATTGGGGGAGGGTGATAATTTATTTTGGTAGGATCGCTATGTTAGTCATCTGACTAAAAATTACTGCACTTTCTGTCTGCTCAATCATACTTCTATTCTATCAGAAAATTCCCTCAGTTAAAATTTTAGAACACAATATATAAATACTTGTATAAGCAATATGCATTCTAAACTTGCCCTCCCTACACTAGTGTTGACAATAAACTACAATCTCATTTTGACACTAAATTTTCTATGACATTTCAATTTTTGTGTGACTAAAGTATAACCTGTTTTGTTCTGTGTCATTGTAAACATTTTCCATTACACTATCCTGTTTGTATTTGTTATTGTCACTCTGCTGAGTTTCCTTAGCCGGATGCATAAATTGCAATGTCAGTGTGATACTTTGCCATCTTTGTTTGAACTATAATTGTGCTCAGGCTATTGATAGAGGAGAAAATATAACTATTCTTGCGGACAAGACAGAGACATTGCACTCTCAGGTAATTTGACTAAGGTTTGACAACTATATATTATTTGTAAACTTCTGTTTTCTAGGGCTGAAGGATCTCCAAATTTTCAGGCCCAGGAGTTCAGAAAGAAAGGAACACAAGTCCGTCGAAAGATGTGGTACCAGAACATGAAAATAAAATTAGTTGTTCTTGGAATTTTGTTGTTTTTAGTCCTGGTTATATGGCTTTCTGCTTGCCATGGATTCAAATGCAAAAACTAGCAAAGAATGCAAGTTCACTGATAGGTATTTAAATTATGTTCAAAAAGCAATTATAGCTAGTATCTACTTAGAAGGGGGAGTTTGGCAACTGCAAAAAAGTTTCCTACCTTCTTTGTTATTTGATTATAGGATACGGATACTCTAGGAAAATTAAGGAGAGGGGAGATTGAAATCTTATACCCTCAAATATTGTCTCATTGTTTGTCCCAGTAATTAAATATTGACATGTCAATTAAAAACCATAATATAAGCTTGTAAGTTGTAACCACTCATATCTTTTTTAATTGACATGACAAGATTTCATTGTTGGCACAGAAAATTGAGACATCATTTGGGAACATAAGATCTTGATCCAGGGGTGTCTATGTATCATGTGCTGGACTGCATCATCTTGTCAAACAATACAGTTCTGATTTGCTTCTCTTTTCTTCTTTGTTTTTAAATACAGAAAAAAATGTGGTTAACTTCTCTAGTTTAAATAATTGAGTTGATTTTGTCTTTCTGCACCGCATTAGAGGAATGTATTTTTTTTTTACTGTATGCAAGGAAATTCTGGCACATACGTGAAGTGTACCTAATCAAGTCAATATGTGATGGTGAAAATCTGACAATATAATTCATTAAATCCATTAATTTCAAGAGAGAGAGGGATGGTGGGAGGAGAAGGAGATGATTGTGGAGGAAGAAGGAAAGAGTGACCGGAGTGGTTCGGTGAGTGGCTGAAGTAGGCACTGAGCGAGAGAAGAATAATGATGATATGGGTGCTTTGGTAATTTAATGTATATGATCCCACTATAGGTTATGAGAATGAAAATTTTACATGAGGAACCAACTGAACTCATGCTTGGTTATTCCAATCATTGGTGTATCCATGATTTTTTCTTCAGGGTCTGGATGATTTTCTTTTTGCACCTAATAAATATTACACATTTAAATGATAAAATTATTTAAATTGAATTCATAATACTAATTTGAAAAAATTGGTGGATAATGTCATCTTCCATGGACCGAACTTCAGCGTGTAGCAGGCAGCTTGATTATGCCCATTGTGCGTCAGTGCTATGTAAGCCAACTCTTAGTATCATTCTATGTAAGCCAACTCTTAGTATCATTCTATGTAAGCCAACTCTTAGTATCATTCAAAATTACGTCAGATCCCCCCTCCCCCGCGCATGCTTTGGTCTAGTGTAACATTGATGGTTCGGTGAAGGCCCCTTCCAACTTTGTAGGTTGCAGTGGTGTTTGTCGGGACCCGGATGAGAGGTGGTTCTTTGGCTTTAGTAGGAACTTAGGGACTTCAAATGTACTTTGGGCAGAGCTTTGAGCTATCTTTACGACTATTGTTCTTGCTTGTGAGAGAGGTTTCCATAAAGTTTTGTTAGAGAACGATTCTCAAGTGGCGATCACATTGATTTATGAAGGTTGTGATCGGTTCCATCCGTGTGCTTCTCTGGTTAATCGAATTAGAGTCTAGTTGTCTAAGAGTTGGGAGGTCTGTTGTTCTCACATCATGAGGGAAGAGAATCAAGTAGCAGACTCTATGATGAATTTGGCGCATGACCTTGCGCTTGGTACTCATTCGTTTGAGATTCCTCCTGCTAGGTGTAGGAATTTTTTCTTTTTTGATTGTACTGAGTTTCTTTCCCGCGCACTACCTTAATGTAGTCCCTTTGGCTTCGGCCTCCATGTAACAAAAAAAAAATTTGGTGGATATGATCGGGTCCATGTAGTATGCACAAATTTTTTTTATCTAAGGTTGCACAACCTTGTTTTGACCTTCTATCATAGGTCTCTTGGTCACTTATTTTTACACTATTAGTCCAGATTTACCATAAATTCTATTATGGCCCAAACAACATTTTATATAATTCATAGTTGGCCATAAAATTTTCTAATTCCTATTATGACCCCTTTTCTTCCCCACTTCATAAGGGAAATATCATGACCTAGATCGATCCAGCTTGAGGCCATCATTAATGACCGATTTGTACCTCAACACTAGGTATTGATTATTTTTAACAATGATATCTGCAATGTCTCTTCTTTTCTTCAACACTTCACCCACTTCAACAACGTGGTTCACAAAACCCAACCTTTCACCTATCTTTGCACTCTATTCCATACCTCATTGGAAAAGTCTCCCCCGGTTTATAAGGGGGAATTTCAAGCAAGGGTTGCTAAGTGCTAATGTAAACATGGTAGATAGCATGGTCAAGCAAGTTCATCAGAAGACTGAGCATGATGCAAATTCAGGATCAAAGCTTCATGGTCGAAAGGATCTTCCCGATTCTCGGATGGAGGAGGCCATAACAAGAAGCGTTTTAGAGGCTGTGACAATTACGCGCTTTTGAACACCACTCCCTAAGAAAATTATAAAGAAGTGTTGATCACACACTTTGCAATGGTATCGCGACCATCACCCGTAAAAAAACGTAAAAAATATAAACAGTCGGATTGAAATAGGAAGAGCCCAATTAGGTTCATAAAAGGGATATAGGAGGATAGGAGAAGACATTTTCGCACCATTGAGGGTCACTATAATAGTGACTTAGGTTTCTTCCCCACTTAGCTAGCCTCTTACTATACTTTGTAACCTTGTTGAGAATAGTACGGAAACCAAACCCTCTTCATTTTAAGCGTACAAAATGTATATGTGCCTCGATAAATAACTTAAAATTTTAGTGGATTAGATAGGATTAGAGAAGCATTTTGATTGCAGAAACAAGAAAAAATTTACAGAAGAATGACACCCAATCCTTCCCAATCATGAATAAACACCCTGCCTACATATAAACCACATTAATCAGCACCAACACACAGTCACAACGACTAGGACACAGGCAATTCCAGCCCCATATATAACCACTCATGTAAAATCAAACTAACACATGCAGCTAAAATATGATATATATGTTACTACTACATGTCCCTAACTTGGAAAACGTTCTTGTTCTTGACAACTATGTCATACATATGCATGGGCTTGAACTTGTTGAAATCCTTTGGGAGGGAGATCAGGTGCACGGTGGAGCGTTTGTGGAACTGAAGAAGGTCAGGGTCGTCGTAGTAGTGCTCCCACCCAAGTGAGTAAAGCTTGCGCTCAAGGACTGCATAGGAGGTTATGGCTTCATTGGTTGGTGTGTGAACCAGCACCTTATTGCGCCTTGCACTTGACCCTTGCCTGCTTCCTTCTACCACTTCAGCTCCTGGGTTCTCCACCAGCCTCACCACCCCGTTCTTGAAAACCCAAACCCCAGACATTCTTCTTCACAGCAAAAACAAGAAGAAGAGAGAATAATTAGCTAGAAGTGAGTGTTGTGTTTGTGTGATTTGGTGTGGACTTGCTCTCCTTTATATAAATGAAGTGATGGAGGTGTGAGGAGGAGTAAGTACGGGATGTAGTTTCACAATTGAATTATTTTATTTCTAGATACTCATATCAACAAGGGTAGTGTAGATGGACATCCCTTTTTGCAACATCCAACCAACTTTTGCACATTTTGAGGCGATTTTTTACTGCAACAATTTATGAACTAAAAAATAAAAGATGATTTCGGCCTGCTGGTTGAAACCGTCACAAATCGTTCCTATCAATACTATTATGTATATGGGGGAAGAAGAATGGAAGGCTAAAGATACATAGACTAGAGAGATGTTTGGACGTCAACAATTTTGATATGTTCACACTATTTCATTTGATTTTTTCATTCGTTTATAATTTAGGAACCACATGCCCGATAATGGTCACTACTATTTCACTATATGTGTATTTGGATTATTTCTTAGTTATCTCTTTTTTCTTCTTATTCATTATATATTTTACTTCAATTCTTTATCTTTTATTTCTATCAATGTGTTGTTTTTTAAATGTGAATACAACTAAATGGGACCAGGCAAGTAAGAGTCGTAAACAAAAGGATAAAACTTCATTAACATGCAACTCAAACCCACCCACACTGTAAAGGGATAGAAATAAAAAAAGGAAAAATATATATGATATGTGATTTGATAATGGAAGAAGAGACAAATAAGAAGAGAAAGTTAGTGAAAATGAGATAAAAAAAAAATTGAGTGGGAATGTATCAAAGTGAAAATCATAAGCTAAAAGAGCATTTGAATTGGGGACTTGGGAGAATCCTGGTTCATCACTTGTCTATTTGCGTAACCCAACTATACGTTGAATGTTGAAACCCCACACCTAGAGAATCTTTGTTTTGTTTGGCAGAGAAATAGGGTTCTTCTAGAACACACTCGAAAAGTATATCAATACAGTGAGCATGACAGTCACTTACTATAAACTGTTGTAGACTTTAAGTCCTATACAATATACATATACGTGTAAAGGCGCAGATGAAAACTGTGCTATAACAAATCATGCTCAAAGTAATTGGCCAGAGACCAATGGGGCTATTTAATAAATTTTGTATTATGAAGTGGTTTTGGAAAAATGTAATTTGGACCTGAATGTAATTTCTGTAAGTAGAAAGGGGATGTTCATTGCATAGTAGGCTCAAATAAATAATATGCCCCTTTCCAAAAGTTTTTATTTCTTAAGGTTTGTGTGTAGAAATTTGAAGTAAATAGTGGAGGTGGGGGACCAAAGATGAAAGGAATCGCTTTCAATTAATTCTAATTGTTGGTGTGGAAATTGCATTGGTGATATGCATTATAGGGAAGACTTTCAAAGCATAATTTCTTTTAAAAATGATGTCTGATTATCCTTTTCACTTGTAGTAGGGTGTGTTTGGTTTCACATTTGGAGAGGTCAAACGTAGATCCAGCAATCCAAAAGTAACTATTTCTTACTCTTGAAAACGTGGATCTAACCCAAACATAGATCATGAGTGAGTTTTCCAATCAACGTAATTATAAACCGTGAGCGAAATGCATGTCAGTTGGATGTAAGGAAAAATCATATGTTCAGACATTGATATCATTACTCAATTTGTTTTTGTTTTTCCTTGAATCTATCTTATCTTATTCTAGTATATTCTTTCAGTAAAAGGGTTTACTGTTTGCCTAACTAGTTTTGACAACTCACATCCCCAGCCTTCAATTTATATTACTAAAATGAGTGAGGCACTAGCTAGGAGTTTGTTGCTGAAGTAGCCATTAGTCCAATACACACAAACAAAGTTGTATCAAATACTCACGTAAAGAACAAAGAAAATTAAATTGAGGATAATGACGCAGACAATGAGGTGGCATCAAAACCTGTTCTTACCTTTCAAGTTGATGTTTCTTGATAAGGTACCTCAGCTTTAGCCATTACCTTTCATGAGTTTGCCTCTTTTCAATTTTAAGTAAAAGTTTTGTGGCGATAATATAAAGTTATTCTGAAAGCATCTTCTAATTAGTCTCAAAACGGGTTTCATCTATGGTGAGTGGTTCAGTTTGATAAAGACCATTGGATTTATTATTTTTAAAATTAAAAGGTTATGATTAAAGATGCTGATGAAAGTGAATTACCATGATATCTTTTATTTTACATCTACCTCTTCACCGCCTCAACTCATCGGCGAGCGCCATCTTCTTCACCCACACAGTCTCATCAAAAGCAACTTTCCTGAGAAAATCTTCAAGAAAGTAAATCATAAGATCAGACTGAGAAACCCATATGAAGGGGAAGTTGCATAGCTACGCTTGCTAGGAACTTCAATTCCAATTGCTCTTGGATGAAATTTACTGTTTCATTTTTCCCCCTTTCTTTTCTTGAAGGAATGCTAGTTTCAATTTGATGGACAGAAACTCTATTAAATCAACATATCAAATCTACTTGATTGTTGGAATAGAAAAGCCAAAAACAGATACACTGAACAAAGTTGTTATACTAGCTAGCTCTTATCGACATACATCAAATTAAGATTTATATGTGTATGTTTGAGCTAAGAATTTAAAATAAAAGAGTTAAGAATTTTATACACTTTTTACATAATATATTCATATAGAGTCAAATTAAATATTATTCAGATCAATATTCAAAGGAATACAAGACCTAGCAATGAAATGGTCAAATGGACGTCGTCTTCACTAAACTCTGTCGTAGAGTTTATTGTCATTCTTCACACTTTGCCATAGAATTGGTGGCCTGCTCCTCATACTCCGTCGTCGAGTTGGTGGCGTGTTAGAGTATCTTTAAAAGGCACTCCAACGCCCAACTAGTAGATATTTCAGCAGACTGACACTAGGGTAAAGTATGTTTTTACCGAATAGCGTTGTTTCTTATTATATATCATATTGGTTGTTAGTCGCATTTAGATGTTGATATTAACACTTTGGTGTGTGTAGCGTCGTTTACAATCCATCTTCAGATTATAATAGAGTTGTTTCTCATTTTGACCTTGTTGGACGATGGAAGTGAGCCAAACTTTGAGCTTCCTAACCAACCTTGTGTCGTGCTTTGATTCTAGCACCTTTTTATGGAAATATCTCTTGTGCGAGCAACTCTCACACTTTAGGTCATTTATGTGAGCAATCTCGGCCTGTCAAGTCAATAATGCTTAATTTGTATTGGATCAATTCAGCTTAAGCTTGCAAGGAATAGATTTACGTTAGCAAGAAATGCTTAGTCAGGCCAATAGGTCCCTCAGCCCAAGTCGGAACAAATATAAATAAATTCATTAAACTCGATAAGAGCATTAGTGGATTAATAGATGAAGGGGTCGTTTGGAAAGAGATTTTGGAGAGAAATGGAAGGATTTGAAAAATTGTATAATATTTGTAGAGTGAAATACACTCGCTCATCTCAAGATTTGTCAAAATGACACTCCACCTCATCCTTGTCTAAAATATACACTCCAGCTCACCTCGTTTAAATTTTGCGGCGGAATATCAAAGTCTATCACAAAATCCTTGGATAATGAATAATAGAGATAAAATTAGTGGCAGATTTTATAAAGGAATATTTTTCGTCACAAAATTCGTCACTAATTTAAATCCGTCTATTTTAGCCACAAAATCTTTCCATCTTCAAAATTCGTCACTAATATGTGTGAAGTTTAAAAATTATTTAAAGTATCGACGGATTTTAGAGATGAAAGTATAATCCGTCTCTAAAATAGGTGATTTAAATTAGTGACGAATTTTGTGACGAAAAACATCCCTTCATAAAACCTATCACTAATTCTGACTATTATTCGGAATTTTTGGCGGATTCTAATATTTTGTCATAAAAGTTAAAATGGGTGGAGTGTAGTGTATATTTTAGACAAGAATTAGGTGGAGTGTTGTTTTGGTAAACCTTGAGGGGTGAGTGTAGTTTACTCCATATTTTTATAATAAATAAGCGATTATATTATATTTATGCCAATTTATAATTTTGTAGTATTCATTGCTAATTTATAATTTTATAGTTTTATTTTTAAGAACGGAAATGGTCTTGAGACCCCAAACAGAGCGGCTATACTTCAGACATCTGCATTTTTGGTAGTCTGAGATTGCTCGCCTAACCGTCAAAAATACATTTTCACCTTTTTTATAACTTTGTGAGCTGCGGTGGTTCAAAATCGCCACAAAATCGTATGTGGATGAGATGTGACGCGATGCAAGGGTTTACGTAGAAGACCTATTTTAAAAATTGGCCAAATCTCCACCTTTTTGTCAAATCACCCCATGATTTCCGCCAAAGCTGTTTTCTTATTGGTTTAAATAATTGTTCGAGCCAAATAGCATTTGTGTTTATTTAAAAATAAAAATGTGCTCTAGCAAGCATATAGGCTAATGTCTAAACGCCGTTTTCTTATCATTATGTTTTGCACATAGCCTTAAAAGGGGAATTATGCTTCAACATTGAGTCATTTTTTTTCTTTTCCAAATGATCTTCTATCTTAATTCTTAATCGAAGTTTGGGAATCTTAAACGTTAAAGGATGATGGCCCGCCTAGGTATATGAATTTATTCTCCATCAGCTATGATCGACTTGAAAAAACGAAAGAAAACCTTATTGGCTTTTGTTGTATACAAAGAATGCATGTATTTCAGAAACCAACAAGAATTTTTCAACAATCGGAAAGGAAAAGGAGGATGAGGAATTTTGTGATAGAAAGGAATATGACCAAAGCTATGAAGATTGGTTTATTTGCTTATTGATTGTTAGGTTTATGCCTACCTTTGATTATAAATGATGGAATGAGATAATTACATTGATTATGAGAATCGAGTACTGATATAACATAAGGAATGTTGGATCAATTCTCCCGCGAGGCCATTTTAAAAGAATTTCTTCTCATATTCCCTTTTCTAAAGAAAAAGGACAAAAAAAGATTTTGATTGAAGTATAAAAACCAAAGGAATGTGTAGATGAGAATTTGGCATGCCTTTAATAAGGGGTGATGAATGTTGTTTTTAAACTACTATTTATGTTGTTTACCAATAATAATATGCTGTTCTAGTGGGTAGGAAATTTAAATCGTGCGCTAAGAGTGATAACTCGAGTTTAATCTTTGAAAAATATTGAGAGAGACTATCATAGTTTCTCAAATTGATTTACATCCACCAATGATTTTTGGTAAAAAAATCTACTTATGTTGTGTGCGTGGTACTAGAAGTAGTAAAGTGAGTTGACATGACAAACTGACCCAATCCATCATTATGAAAAAGCCTCTCTCATTGAGGAAGGAAATGTGGGCAGCAACTCAACTCCTACATATGTTCAATGATTGGGTTGAGACAAGCTAATTTACTTTCGCTATTTAGATTGATAGTCATAATCGATCCATATTTAGGTAAACTGATGAATTTGTGGGTGATTCAACAAAGAAAAAATAAAATAGAAAATTAGTTCCAAATTAGTGAAAGGATGGGGTGGCCACCCAAAAATTATTAAAAAAATCAGGAGAAACATTAAAAAAACGAGTCACCACTTAAAAAATATATCAAAACAGCATCATATACAAATCCTAATAAACAACCATATTACCATTTCAAAAAAAAAAAAAAAAACATATTACATCATGGTACTTACTTATATATAAGGCTATGTCAAGCACACCATGGTGTATGGTATGGCGCTAATTATGTAGGATATTAAAGACGAGAATATTTTTATCTCAAGTACTTCACTAATTGACAGATATTTTCTAACTAATTACTTGGTGTATGCTTGAATCCTCGTGCATGTAGTGTTTATATAATTATATCCAACCTAGTTTTTGCGTGTATGTGAGTTATTTTTCTCTCAATAAATTCATGTGTGTAATATACTCTAGTTAAAGGTCTAGAATTTGTTTGGTGTATACAACTTATAACACTGAAAATATTCAAGGATAAAAATAATAGTTTTATTACAAATTTAGTGTATGCTTAAAATAAAAGTGATTATAAAATATATAAAAAGTTAATTCTATTTTAAGAGAGTTTTTAAAAAGCAAAAATTATTTATGTTTATTTATAAACATGACAAGCATTTTTTATTTTAAAATATGAACTTACTTCGTTTGGATATAAAAATAATAGAAGTACTTTATTTTCATATAAAAGTACATTTAATGATATAAAACTCTTTTCATAAATATGTTTGAATTAAAAAATAGGGATAAGATTCTAATTAAATAAATGAGATAGTAGTGTTACCAAAAAGAGTGGATTCTGATTCTTTCCCCTTACTATAATAATAACTTAAATATGTTTTAAATCTTGTAAAATCAAGGTGAAACTAAATTAGCCCCTATAAAATTATAAAATTATTACAACTTTTTGAATTTGGATCCTCTCAATCAGATTTTCTCTCAATCTCATATTTGAACCATTAATTTTAAATCTAACGGTTTAAAAATATTCATGAATTAAACTTCATCCCGTTATTTGCACCAATTATATAAGTGTCAAAAATTTGTAGGGCGTTAGATTTAAAATCAGTGATTCAGATATAGGATTGGGAGAGATTGAGAGAAAATCTATTGAGAGGATCCAAATTCCAACTTTTTGATCTCTCAAAAAGAACTATTTAAAATAATGACAAGTAACTTATTTTTGGCCCAAACATCAATTTACTTGATGGGCCTAATCAGCGGAAAAGTGGTCCATGTTCTTTTCCGTCAATTTTCTTAATTACTTTCGGTTTCATCTTTTCTCTTCTCCTCTTTATCTATAACTATATAGATTTGGGTCACCGACCACCATTAAATACCACACCCAAGCACACTCCACCTACCAGCATCATCAGCCAAATTTAGTGTCATTATTACTCCCTTCATATATATATTTCAAACTTTCAAAGAAAATGGAATGAGTTTCAAAAAAAAATAAAAAATGGAATGACCCTATGATCGACTTGGGGCTTATTGGGCTCTATGCGTTTCACAGGAGTGTTAACTAATGATTTTCAATTGGGCCACAATCTCCAAAAAAAAACAAAATTGAATCACAGTCCAGCTTCTAGTTTTTTCGATTGGCCAATAAAGAAAGAAGAGAAAGAAACCTCGGTTCTCTTCTCCTCTCATTTGGACAACACTAGCGCTTGTTCTTATATTATTAGCTTGTTTTTTATTTCTCAAAAAAAGCTTGTCTTTTTTAATATTTTTATAAAATAAATATTCAAAACAATTTTGTTTATATATGTATGTGACAAATAAAGTTCCGAGTTATTTTGTCTAGATGCTCTTCCAAAATAGACTTAACCTTTGTGAATAATAATCTTCAAAACTTCAAATTTTTAGAACGGTGGGAGGGTCATTCACAAAAATGACTATATATAAAGTGCGGATACCTTATTTTTGTAACTAGTGGCCTCTAATTTATAATCAAAGTTGTTACCTTGGTAGTTAGTGGTTATTTCCCTTTTGGTAAATAGACACTAACACCCTTGCAAAATGGAAGGTCACCACTAGGGGTGTTCATGGGACGGGTTGGGACGGGTCTGTCTTGACTTTTACCCGGCCCTAAATATTGATAGGGTCAGTTTCTAAACCCGAACCCGTCCCTAGACCCGGAGAGACCCGATGAGGTGCGGGTTTAACACAGACCCGACCGCAAAAGGACGGGTCCGAGTTGGCCCGAAGGACAAATTGAATATCAATTTTCAAATCTCACCAAAAAATTATAAATACATATTATTTTGTAAAATGACTAATTTCTATCCTATGATGAATTATGGAAGAAACTATATAAAACTGAAGTTTTTCATAACAATATACTTAATTAGAGAAAAGAATACAAATTACATTCACTTGAAACTAGACTATAAATGAAAATATACAAAACCATATTTTGAAGTTAGTTTGTAAATGATGTTTGTGGGACGGGTTGGGACGGGTTGAACTTGACTTTCACCCGGCCCTAATTATTGATCGGGTCCAATTTTAAACCCGAACCCGTCCCTAAACCCGAAGAAACCCGAAGAGATGCGGGTTTAAGGGACATGGGCCGGGCCGGGTCAAGGGACAGGGCCGGGTCTTGTACACCCCTAGTCACCACCATATGATGTGCTGCTTGGACAACCACCGTTATAAAGATCATGCCTGTATATAAGGAATTTTGACCAATCACATTAATCTATAAATCATTCGCACATTTTGTAACAGTAACAAAAACCATTTCCCTAATGTTTATAGCTTGAAAAACCTCAAATCAGATATTTTTCCTCCGGCCATAAATCAGATTCAAAAACAAATATAGAAAGGAAGTACTGAATAGTGAAATACACTCACCAGTAAATTTACATCACCATAACTTCAAGTCTTCAATAAAACACTCATCATAATAACAATAACCTCCTAATCATACTCCATATTCTCATAAACCCCAAAAATAAGTAACGTCCTGAAATAAAATATTATATCAAAAGTCCACGTTTTATACAAAACAGTAAAACTAATACAATTACAAACCTAAAAAGAAAAAAGGAAATTTTGAAAATCAAAAACCGCCACCAGCATCACCAAAACCAGTGTCGTAACCTCCACCATCAGACATCATCTCTCCGATCAGAATCCCACCCAGCGCTCCGCCAATCAATCCAGCTCCCAATCCCATTCCAAACTCGTTCCTCCCCGCTCTTTGAACCGGAGCCTGAGGGTACCCGTACCCGCCTTGTGCCGGGTACTCGTAACCCGCTTGAGCCGGCGGATACCCTCCATACGCGGGAGGCGCCGATGGTGGCGGGTATTCGTACTCGGCACCATATTCCGGTGCTGAAGGAGGATATCCGCCAGCGTATGGCGCAGAAGCGGATGATCCCTCCACCAGAGGAGGATAAGCCATGACAGGCTCCGCCGCGGGCTTCGCCGGATTAACGATTTTCCCGCCGAATTTGTAGGAGAAATTAAACGCCCCTTTAGGTTTTCCCGATGGTCTTCTGACCTGGTAACTGACATGCTGGAATGATTTTCCGTTGCCAGGATGGTCGATTAGCTCCTTGACGGGGACGACGACCCGGCCGATTTCCTTGTCGGCGGCGAGGGTGCGGTGGCAGAGAAACTTGAATTCGAGAGTCAACCGATTCTGCCGCGCGAGGGTTTCATTGATTGTTAGCTTGATCGGGAAGTTCCAGGTGGGGCTGGTACCGGCGTCTCGGCGGATGGTGGTCTTGGTTCTCTGGTGGCAGTGGGTTTCGCCGGAGAGTGAAACGACGGCGTAGACGTCCATCTTACCGAAGAGGTTGAGATCTTTGAGGTCCTTGGCTGATGCAATGTTGAGTTCTAAGGCTCTGTACTCCATCGCTACTCAATTCAATTCTACCAAGTCATCAAGAAATAGTGTAAATTTGACGTCAACGATGTTGAATTTATAGAAAAAAAATGGAGGAGAATTAGTCTTATCAATCTATGAAAAAAGAATATTCTCGCCTATGATATTGGCGCGCTCTTATTATTTTAATTAATCTAGATTTTGTGAAAATTTGAATTTATGGGATTAACGGATTTTCAAATTTCATGGATAGAATCATGTATCTATTAGTTTTTTTTTTAAACACCTATTAGTTATATCGATGATATATATTGTTTTACTTTTTTTTAAAATTTAAATTCAAATTTTCAGATAAATTGTAATAGTTCAATTTACATTCAAACTTGTGTTAATATATATGAAGAAAAAAATATATTTTATAATCAAACTTACCTATGTTTATGTACATCAAATCCCTCATTTACGTGAATTTGTTGATTTGCTGCTCTTTATGATTTATTTCTATTTTAATCATTTTATGATGAAGAAAATATGTTGTAAAATATATTATGCTGCTAATCTTAAGTGTGACCAACTAAAAAATATGATATTGGCAAATTTAATTATTGTACACTGATAATTCAATCACATCTCCATTTTTATTTTATTTTCATATTAATTAAATTATAATGAAGTGGAATGTCAAAACTTAATTAAATATTCGTATTAGTGTATAATTATAAAACTCATAAAAATAGGGACTATAATATCCTAATGACACTTACCTACCATCATACTTATAAAAAACATTTAATTAAATTTCAGTTTTTTTTAAATAATGCAAAAAAAATACCATAAAATATATAGTTTAAAAACAATTTACCAACATGAGGTTATTAGTGACAGGAAATTAACCCATCGCAAAGTCAAAGGTTTTATGCAGAATTAGTAACGGAAACTTAGAGAGGAAGTCCGTCAGAGATTGCAAAACAACCACAATTTGCGACGGAATATATCCCTCTCTAATGATTCGTCGCTAACTTCAACTTACTTACAAGAATTTTGTGACGGATTTAAATTCCGTCGCAAACACGCAGACAATGATTTTGTGACGGATTTAAATTCCGTCGCAAACACGCAGACAATGATTTTGTGACAGATTTACTCTCCGTCGCAAACAATAGTGACGGACAAGCATTCCGTCGCAAACACGTTGACAAGGTTTTGGTGACGGATTTATTTTCCGTCGCAAACACGCGGACAACAATTTTGCGACAATAGTAGTGACGGAACAGGTTTCCGTCGCAAACACGTTGACAAGGTTTTTGTGACGGATTTTTTTCCGTCGCAAATTATAGTGACGGGTTTACTTCCGTCGCAAACATTCTGACAGGGATTTTGTGACGGATTTATTGTCCGTCGCAAAGAAGTCAATAGTTTTATTTTTTATATATTATTTAAAAAAAAACACCCATCATTTTGAATTCACATTCATAGTAATTATCCTATAATATCAACATATTAAACTTAAATTCAAATTTGTCTAAAAAAATTTAAATTTAAATTGAAGATGTGAATTTTGATTACTATTTTCAGTTCATCATTATCACAATTTATTTTGACATATCTCCTTTACAAAACTATTTTAAAGAACTCTGTGATACGACATGAAAGATAAAAATAGGAATATATGATCTCTACCAATTGAAATAATTTCCCCTTTGTAAATATCTGAAATCGAATCCAATAACGTCCTTTTCCATTTTTGTTCTTCTTTCTGTCTGAAATTGAATAACTCTTTTGTCAGCTCTCTTCTCCATTGCCTCCATCCTCATCTTCCCTTACAGGTACGTTCTCGTTCATCCTAAAAATTGCGCCTTTTTATCTCTCACCCCTTTTCCGGTTTCTCCTCAGTTTTGGGAAATTGAAGCACAAACCCTAATTTCAAAGTGTTTCTATTTCTATTACCATCTTTGATTTCCTGTTATCGCAAGTTTGATTTCATCTTACATTGCAGATTATATAGTCTGGGAAGGGAAAGATGGTTTTTGTGGCAATGGAGGAGCCGAGCCAGCTGAACCGTGCCATGATTGATTCATCGGCTGGGGCAATTTCGGGTGGAATATCTCGAACTGTAACATCGCCCCTTGATGTTATTAAGATTAGATTCCAGGTTTCTTTTTTTGTCTGCTTTATTTTGCGTCCTTGTCTTGTTCTCTGTTGCCTTCAGGTGTTTGTTATTCACACTCACAATGACAGGTTCAGCTGGAGCCAACATCTTCATGGGCTATGCTACGGAGGAATTTGGCTTCAACTGCACCATCCAAATATACTGGCATGTTTCAAGCAAGCAAAGATATTCTAAGAGAAGAAGGTGTACAGGTAGAACAATAACCCTCCAGATTTTCTATACTTAAGTTTGAAGAGTCTGTATGATTCTGTAGTAAAAAGTTATCTTGTTTCTGCATTGAATTATGTGCCCTCTGCCAATCCAAACATAATATAAGTCTATCTTGGTGGTTTTTAAGTTATTTGGCCCTTGTTTCTGTCCGATTTTTTTCAGGGCTTTTGGCGGGGAAATGTACCTGCATTGCTCATGGTTATGCCATATACAGCTATACAGTTTACAGTTTTACACAAGTTGAAGACTTTGGCCTCTGGTTCTTCCAAGACAGGTATTCTATTTTGGTGTTCGGTGTGCCAACATATCGGCTTCATTAGCATTGCTTTGAGACTCAAGTTATGTTTTGTTGCATCACCAGTTGTTGTAAGTTTTAACTTCTGACAATTAGGTCCATAAGCTCTTTAAATCATAGTTATCAATCGCGCGCGATAGCGGCGCTATAGCGCCGTCGCGTCGCGGAGCGGAGGCCTGCCGCTACGGGATTCAGGGCGCGATCACGGCCAAATCGCGGTTTTACATGTATGGGATTTCAATTCTGGGGGTCATCCGCAATCCGCGATTGACTACCTTGCTTTAAATTCATTCCAATATCTCGCATAAAGATTTTTTGTGGAAGAGGATGTTGTCTGTAGTAATGGGTTTATGATCTATGCATGCAACCCAAAGCCTATGCCTCTGCACACAGCACCACTTCAGAATTAGAATTACATGCCTGGAAATGACCTATAGCTTCTCCAATTCTAGATTTATGTTGTTCATTGGTTGCTTTTTATTTTTGCAGAGAATCACATTGGTTTGAGCCCTTATCTATCCTATGTCAGTGGGGCATTAGCTGGGTGTGCAGCTACTCTTGGTTCATATCCCTTTGATCTTCTCAGAACCATATTAGCTTCTCAGGGTGAGCCAAAGGTATTAACTATTATTAAATTTAAGGGTATAAGACAGTTTCCAAGTGAATATGTTGATGTTTATTCTGAAAGCCAGTGAAGCAATTTACTGGTCTGCTTTTTAAACACCCTCCTCATGTTCATAACGACTTCTGTGATTTTTCTTTCCATCTTTATGATGAACCTACATCTCAATCTATTGCTTGAAATTTTTAGGTGGTAGAATTCTTTTCATTCATTCTTTTTGTCTGTTTTTTAGGGGGGGGGGTACTTCCATGTGATCCCTTGTGTAGTTAGTGGTATAGAATATAGACAACTGGACACTATAGTTTGTCGTATCAGATCATATCATGTAGAAATTCTGTTAGCTTAAAAGCTATACCAAACCTGTAAAGTGCAATTTTCCCACTTTAAATGCCTTGAGTGGCCCCAATCTTTGAAGTGCGCTATGCTTTAGAGAAGTCGAATTTGACATTATTCAAGGTATTGGACTTCAAATAATAAAATATATATTTGTTTGTCCTTCTAGTTAAGTTGTACTATATGCTCTTCTGTTTTGCTTGTGTGAAAATAGTCAAAATAGTGATCTCTGATGTTGTTTTGGTCCTCTCGAAGCTTTTCCCCCCTTTCTAGTAACAAGGATTTTCTATATTTTCCTACCATTTAGGTATATCTAAACATGAGGTCAGCATTTGTTGATATCGTCCAGACTCGGGGATTCCAAGGCTTGTATGCTGGATTGTCGCCAACTCTAGTTGAGATTATACCTTATGCTGGCCTACAATTTGGCACATATGATACATTCAAGCGCTGGGCCATGGTAAAATCTCAGTCATCCTATTTAACATCTCAATTTTATTAGTTGACATAATTATGCCCTGCATACATTGGATGTTGTGCTTTGTTTGTGGTGCAACTCTAGTAAGCTGAAATTATGTATTGTCCTAGATTCTGCATGATTGGTTTATTCTAACTTGTTTTGCTTTGTATTATGTCACTATTTTAGATATTGGTGGAAGATGATAGTTATTCTCAAGTGTATGATTGGTTTATAATCTTCAGGATTGCTCTAAAAGTGTCTTACTTTTGAGTTTATGCTAAATGCGCATTTGATATTTTGACTCTCATATTACCTATACATGCACTACTATTGGCTTTTCATGGCAATCACTGCACATGCACTACCTATCTGGAGTCTGGACGAACAATTCAGCTATGCAGCAGTTTTTGTTAATTTCAAATTTGAGAAATAAATCATGTTCATGCTTCATACCTATTGTTAGGTTTGTATTGTAGCACAGCAGTAGAGGAACCTTGGAATTTATTTAGTTATCACTATAAATTTGTTTCCATGTGTATGTTGTATTTACATGACAGATGGAGCTGGATTACATCATAGTATCATACAGCGGATCAGTGTTTTGTTTCGGTTTCACTTTACAGTTCTTTGAAACTTCGACTATTTATTTTGCATTGTCTGTGTGGAATTGTAGGCTTGGAACCATTATAGACATTCCAACACCGCTGCAGAAAATAGTCCCTCTAGCTTTCAGCTTTTCCTTTGTGGGTTGGCGGCTGGAACATGTGCCAAACTTGTCTGTCATCCACTTGATGTTGTCAAGAAAAGATTTCAGGTAAACATCTTCTGCTTATTTTTGTACTGGTACAAGGATTATTTGATCAATTTTAGAAATGGGTTATAGAAAATCAGGCCTTTACCTTCCACCTAGATAAAATGTAAACTTGGCTTAACAGGCATACGGGGCTAGGACCCAAACCCCCGTCAAGGATATGTAGGTTCGAGGAGGATGGGGATAAAAATTGATACTTAACCTCATCCCCATCGGGGTCGAGAAATCCGCAGGAAACCCATAACTCCATTATTAACTATTCTTTAAATTAAGTTACTTACATACTATATATCTGGACCAGTTTAGGATTGGGATGGGTATTTGCACCCCAAAACCTGCCTCTGCCCCATCCTTACAAATATGGCTTGAGTTCAGTTTTTTCTCTCATCAAAGTTGGGTTGGAGTCGGGCAGGTTCCTACATGTCGGGTTTGATTGTCATTCCTGTCATGCTTATATGATGTTTTTTGTGTCATATGAAATGGATATTATGAAAAGCAGGACGTTTTTCAATCCATGACAAGGTTTTTTTATTTTAAGCAATCTATCCATGACAAGGTAATTATGGATGTTCATTCTTTGTTTGCTGCACAGATTGAAGGGCTTCAAAGGCATCCAAGATATGGAGCTAGAGTTGAGCATCGCGCATACAGTAATATGTTCGACGCCATACAAAGGATATTACGGTTGGAGGGTTGGGCGGGTCTATACAAAGGGATAATCCCATCTACTGTTAAAGCTGCACCAGCCGGTGCTGTGACATTTGTTGCATATGAATTGACATCAGATTGGCTAGAGTCCATTTTGACTTAGATTTTTTTGCCACTTTTTTATGATCATTTATCATATTCTTTTTTGAAAGTATAAATTGATTCCCTCGTAGGATAGGAAGAACACTATGAGGGAATGCTCATTGATTTTGGTTATAGTGATAGTTGATAATTTTGTACTTCCTCAAAGATGGAAGAACACTAAGAGGAAGGCTAAGTTCGGCTTTCCAATGTCAGACTTGATTCTGAAGACCGAGGAGCACTAAGTTCAGCATTCCAATGTCAGAATTTTGCACTTATACTTGTATAATCCCTACTATGCGAGCACGCACTTTTTTTTTTTTTTATAAGCCATGTGATCACATATATTGATCAATATCTAAAGGAGTCATTATTAATCACAGTTCGATTAGTACTAACCTGCCTTACTTGCATAAACTAATCTGCCTGAGATAAGCTTTGAAGTAATTCTACGAAGTATTTGACCAAACAAATCATAGTAGGATGACTCCAGTTGAGATGGTAGCTAGCTATATATTTTGCACATTGTAGCGTTCGGTAATAAAATATTTTGTTGTTGGTGTCATCGAACTCCTTTTGATTACCAGCAATGTTAAGTGAAATCGTCTCTTTTCATTTATATTTTGCTGTTGGTGTAATCTTCAAGTTGCGATATTCAAGAGTTGCGCTAAGGGATTGAATTCTATGAAATGTGCTTCTCGTTGGTCTAATTCGTGTCCCATCTCTGCCTAAAGTTCCATATACTAGTACTCAAATTCATCTTTTGTTGTTGTTTTACTCTAAAATCAGAAAGATTTTTTCGTACCTTCATTTTAGAGCTATTAATTAATTAATTAATCCTACATGAGTCCGCACCCACGAGGACTATTCCTCGACTAACACTAAGACTCCCATGGCATGATGGCACAATGACAACGTAGAGGCATGAAAAATCTTCTCAAAATAAGATCTTATGAAGAGGATTGAAAATCACACACTGAAATGATAATAATAAATGGATCCTTCAAACAATTGAAGAGGGAGAATCCAAAAGGGTAGTTGTTGAATTGATTGGTTGTGGTAGAGGATTTATCGCAAAGTTTACATTTTCCATTTCTGGGTGTGCTCATGCTCTGATTAAGATGCTTAATGGAAATGGTGAAGACAATGATCATGAACCTCTCGGTTAGGAAATGCTCTTTCATGGGGATGGTGATAACCATGTCCATGGTTATATCACCATTGAACTTTAGATGATTGCATTGTACTTAGTTTATCTGCATATAGCACAATTGCTAGTTTTTGAAGGACATGGAATTTGTCTCTTGTTCAATGATAGGACTTAAATATCACTTGTGAAGATGTGTTTTTAATTAAATGAGTAGCTCCTTTGAAGTTATATATCTTTTGTACAAATTTTTGGAGTTGAGTTACACCTATATGCTTGCATTTTGTAGTTATTGATCCACTAAATATTGATATGCATGATACAATAACTGAAATATGAAGGTGCACTTCAATTAACATCATTGTCCTGGTGGAGTCAACCCAGAAGAGAATAATTTGATGGATTACTATTTATATGTTTATATTATGTATGAACATATAGATTTTTTTCCCGATGAATGTATGAACTTATAGATTAACAACACTTGAGGAACCACCTTCTGTTTAGCTTCTTCCTTTTATTAATATAAGGGTTAATTAAGCTTTTGATCCCAGTATAATAGAAGGAATTTGAAAATGGTTTTTCGTCGGAGTAAAGTTTAGATTTAGTCCTCAATTTTAATTTACTCTAGTGAGGGACCAAAAGCTTAGGTATTGATCAAGTATGTATTGATTAGGTATGTTTCAAAACAAAAAATTATCCAAGTAATAAAACTTTGTATTGTAGATATTTTTATTTGATCCTTAGTCCAAGTCTGAGTTTTTTTTTTTAATATAAGAAAAAAAAAATTTATTGTCACTTTGGGGTCCGAGCCAAACAATTTGTCAAAATGGGTCATTTTTATAATTAGCCTCAAGTGAGGCGTGTTTGAATGGGCCTCAGATGAGGAGTGTTTAAACACTCCTCAAATGAGGCGTGTTTGACATTGATGGGATGTCCCAAGCAGGGGAGCAGAAAAAGGGAGTGAAAACGCCTCATGTGAGGCCTATTTACTGTACTGAAAACGCCTCAACTGAGGCCATTTTCATGTAAGACAGAAAAGGAATCTAAAGTGTTTGACTGACGTTGACTGATGTTGTCAGGGTAGGTGGGAACTTGTACACAATGGGCCTCATCTGAGGAGTGTTTAAACACTCCTCATGTGAGGCCTTTTCATTGCAATAAACACGCCTCATCTGAGGAGTGTTTAAACACTCCTCATTTGAGGCCCATTATGTACAAGTTCTGCACGCACGTCCCCTATATATACCCTAACATATTCTCTTTATACTCACACATTCTCTCCTTCATTCTCAATCAATTCTTCTTTGAAAAATTAGAATCGTGTTGTACTTGAGAGATGGCTGAAGTTGCTGCGCTAATCTACTTCAATGGTAGAAAATTTGTAGGCGTGGAAGGACAAATGTTTGAAGGCGACATGAGACCCACACGAGTCAAATACGGCATGAGCATGAACCAGTTGAGGAAGAAACTTCACAACAAGCTAAAGCTCGAGCCCAACCAGGTTATAGGTTCCGTGACATGCAGATTTTTGGCATCAACCAATCCCAGGCAATACATCGGTCTTGAAGTATGTGACACCGAAGATCTGGGAATAATGCTCGACACTTTTGCGCAACAGTCAATCATGACCGTCCTTGAGTTGTATGTCGACATCAACCAGGCCGGTAGCTCATCCGCACCCCCCCCACCCGATGTGACGAACTACATTTTAACGCCACCACACGCTGGAGGGATAGATGTAGGGGAAGAACCTGAAAGTCAAGATATGTTGGTGAGTTTGTCAAACGATGAAGATCAGAGCAACAATTTTAACGTCGATCCCAATGCATATCGCTCCGTTGATGATGATGCCCGTGATGATGATTTCCTTCTCGTTGAGGATTCGTCAGATGACGAACGTCCGATGGGACCGGTCTCCCCGTCATCGCCGATTGTGGTGGAGGTGCCCATCAACGTCCATCCAGGAACAAGCGGTATGTCTTGAAATTTTATTGACACAATCACCGCTCTTATCTCAGTGACATTTTACTAAATATTTATATTTTTATGTTTAGAAAGCCCCACAGTCCCATTCTGGAATGATATTCCCCACTACACAAACGTTAATTGGGAATATCCAGACCAAGAACCAGACCGAGATTCTTTGGCTGCACGAGGCAATTGGGAGGCTGGGGATGAGTTGTATGTTGGTCAACGGTTTGATTCGAAAGAAGCTGTTCAACATGCTCTAAAGCACTACGCGATGAAGATTCACCAATCCTTTCGTGTGGTTGAGTCAAAACCAAGTGTCTATTACGTCAAATGCCCGAACTCGACCGAGCAACAACCTTGTCCATGGAGGATGAGGGCAATCCTGGGGAGAAGATCTACGAAATGGGGGATAACGAGATGGGGTGGACAACACACATGCGTCAACCAAGTCATCGGTGCAGACCATAGCAAGTGTAGTTCCGACTTCATATGCTCGTGCATACTAGGTACGAAACATATACTCGAACCGTAGTGATTATGCTGAGTCTGATTTCCTAATTTTGAATAGTATACTTTTTGTAGGTATGGTCAAAGAAGAGCCTGCAATAGCCATTTCTCTTATTCAAGAGAGGATAAATGGAATGTTCGGCTACTCGGTATCATACACGAAGGCATGGAAGGCAAAACAAAAAGCTCTGGCAAAGGTCTTTGGTGATTGGGAGGAATCCTACGATCAACTCCCGCGGTGGCTAGAGTGCATGTTGCCATTTGCTCCCGGTTCCGTTTACAAGGTCGCCACACACGAGTACAGACATGATGGGGTTGTTGATCCTCGATATCGTATTTTTAGCCGGGTGTTTTGGGCTTTCAAGCAATGTTGCGAGGCTTTTAACTATTGTAAGCCTATCATTCAAGTCGATGGAACTTGGCTCTACGGGAAGTATAAAGGAACCCTTCTCATTGCAACCACGCAAGACGGGAATGGAAATATTTTGCCCATTGCCTTTGCTATTGTCGAAGGTGAAACCTTGAGCGCTTGGTCATGGTTCTTACGTTTGATACGGCTCCACGTTACTGCTAGACAAGGAGTATGCCTCATTTCAGACCGACACGCGAGCATCAAGGCGGCCGTTGCATCGTTGCCTGAATGGCAGCCACCGTACGCTAACCACGTGTACTGCATACGCCACATCGCTAGTAACTTCAACAACAAGTTTAAAAACAAACAGTTGAAGGACGAGCTGGTCGACTTAGGTAATTTTTTACTCCCAAAAAGATTGATGCTCATCGATTTAAGTTAATGTTGACTGAGCTTCTTTGTTACACTGTTGCAGCTTACGATCCCTGCCCGTATTATTTTGAGATGCGCTTGGCACATTTTCGTTCCGAGGCTAGCCCTGCTGTACGCCAATGGATTGACAACATTAGGAAGGAGACATGGAGCCTTGCATGCGACGTGAGTGGGTCGAGGTATGGACACATGACGACCAACCTGGCAGAAGCTGTCAACAAAGTCCTTAAGGGTGCAAGAAATCTCCCAATCACCGCTTTGGTGAAATGCACTTACACCAGACTAGTGACATATTTTGTTAACAGAAGTGGTCGGGCACGAGCTGAATTGGCAGAGGGGAGAGTTTATTGCAAGGATGTCATGAAAAAGCTAGAGCGTAATCAGCAATTGGCAGGTCGTTTCCTAGTGGTGTCGTATGATCTTCCTAGGTCGAAATTTGAGGTTCAGGAGCGTGTGGATCCAATGACTCAAAGCAATGGCATGAACTGGCGTATAATCTTGAACGACAGGTACTGTGAATGTGGCCGCTTCCAGGCTTATAAGTTTCCATGCGCACATGTTATTGCGGCATGCAACCGTGTGGCGATCGACTACTTCCAGTTTGTTGACCCTGTATATAAACTTCAGAGCGTGGCGAATGCGTATGATCAAGAGTGGAATCCAATTGGCAACGATCTAAACATCCATGCAAGTTCAGGTCAACGCATAATACCTGATCCAACCACAATACGTGTCAATGAAAGCTCTAACTCGGACTGTAGCTGGCTAGGATTGCCGCCGTAGAAGAACCCTGAATGACCAGTTTCCATGTATCCTCCGCCCTCATGAGGAGCATTATAGCGGGGTGCCACTGGAGCTCCAGGAGTGAAGTGCATATCCGTATCCACCGGCATATCAGGCGTGTAAAAGTCGGGCATGTAATCCGACGCTTGTGTGACCACATCTGGGAATATGGACGGCGTAGACTGAGTGCCGACATCCGGGAATATGGACGGCGTAGACTGAGTGCCGACATCCGGGAACACCGATGGTGTAGAGAGGGCTTGGAAGTCGAGGCCGTCGAAAAAACTGGGGCTGCTCTCAGGCTGAAAACTACTTCCCCCTACATCTGCTGCAGAGAATGGTACCTGATATGGAACGTATGAGCTGTTGTCTGGCCCCTGACCATCTGGGAAGAAATACTGACCGTACTCAGGTTGTATGATTGTCTCAAATGTATGGTCAGGTGCAACAATCGGTTTTCGCCTCCGACCAAGTCCCTTGCATTCCGTTCGGCCGACCTTGGGTCTCAGATCTGTGGTGGGCTGCTGGAGTTCCAAGGGCACTTCAGGGGCGGGTCGAGATGGAACGGTGACCCTCGCTAGCTCTGAGGTTATGGACAGACATATACCGGCTTCTTGGTGAACCTCCTCAAGCGTCATCCCGCTTCGGGAGCCTGCTGCGGACATGGACCACAGCCGATGGAGCCTCTCCGCCTAAAAACGAAACTGGTTATAACACCAGTTTATATTTAAATTAACATTAAAAACACAACACTTACCAAAAGCGTGGTTGCAACAACTGATGGTGTCATCCATCGTCTCGTGTGAAGCCGGTACCACCTCATATACTCGTCGCTCGGACCAGACACCGCCATGGGGGGTGTCGGTGGGACCACCCTCATCAGACGGGCATCCCACAGCTCGACATAGCCTCGCAGCTTCGTCGCCCAGTTGATGTGCATCTTCCCCCTCCGCGACACATCGTGGAGACCGTCATCCTGCATCGGAGCGTGAGGAATATGCTGGGCCAAGCCAAACTGCCTCATCACCCGATCCGGTTGATGCCACTCAATAAGGTTATAGTGGATCATTGGTGACACCGTCCTGAACAAATTACGATCGCGCACACACTGCTCGGGGAGATAGTCAACTTCTGAAACGTATGGCCTCCACACAAACTGCAAGTACAAACTTTAATATTAAAACACTCTGTGTACTGGATAAACATCGAAGTTAGAGATTTCAGACAATATCTTACGCTAGTCTCGTTCAACAAGTCTAGTTTGTTTCTGTACGACCAAATAGGAGCCATGTCAAATTTTACTCTCTGGACCCACCTATACCATCAATAAATAAATTAAAACTTGCGTTATACATTATTTCAAGGTAAATAAATTAAAACTTGCGTTAAAGTGGGGCTTCAGAATTTCATACCTTCCACCGAGTGGTGCTCCGAGTCGCAGAGGAGGTAGGTTTCTCGGGCCTACACTAGGGATCCTGGCCCAAGCCCAGAGTTGCACGAGCAGGGAGCATCCTATCAAGTCGGCCCTTTTGTAATCAGTGGCCTTGCACAAAGAATTGTACAAATGGGCCAGGACTGCTGAACCCCAACTGTAGGTACCGGCTACGTCCAAGTCCTGCAAAAGTAAAAGATAAGATAGTGACACCTCCGCGCCAGAACTGTCCGTGAATAGGAACCCTCCCATCATCCGCAGGATGTATGCCCGTGCAAACTGCTCCAACCATAGCGGTCTGTGGCCTTCGTGGATGTTGTTGAAATTTTGGCTAAGCCACCTCATCTTCAACCGGTTGCCACTGAGGTCCGCATCTGACACTTCTTTGCCAAGTAGTGCCATGATCACCTCCTTCCAGTCAGCGCGCATTGTCTGCCCGGTGACCGCCCGACCGTCAACTCTCAACCCAAGATGAAATGCAACATCCTCGAGCGTGATTGTTGCTTCGCCGACAGGAAGATGGAAAGTGTGGGTCTCAGGCCTCCAGCGCTCCACCATTGCAGAGAGTAGGTGATGATCCGCCGCGACGTCCCCCACCAATGCGCGCTCGTACAATCCCGCCCGCTAGAGATGGGGAATGATTTCCTCCGGCACTACACTGACGATGCGCCCTTCGGGGGTCTTCGAGTCCCGACACCTTCTAACCTTCAATATCCGGTCCTCAAATGTACCACTCTAGACTTGTTCGGACACATGCACTGATTGTTGGGTCAGGAGGGAAGGATTTAAAGGACCGGGATTGATAACATTATCTCTTGACATTGTTTGAGTAGTTAAAAAAAATTTGCAAGGAAGGATATGAGATGAAAAGAGAGGATTAAGGGGAAGATGATAGTAGCTTAATTTAGGTGGGAAATATGTGAGTTTAAAATGGGGTTTTGGGTGGGTATTTATAGGAAAATATGGGGTTTGGGGTAGGTTGGGAGGGGTGTGGCCGTGTAGTTGATAGGTGAGGGTGGGGGTGGGTTCTAGGGGCATGTGTGCCACCACATGCAACCAATTACATGCAATGGGCCTCATGTGAGGCGTGTATGCATTGGGCCTCGTGTGAGGCGCGTTTGACCGCGTTTGACCAAGGAAAGGGCCTCATGTGAGGCGTGTTTGACTGCACACAATGGACCTCATCTGAGGCGTTTTTGGTCCTGTCACCCTGTCTCAGACATCCCATCAAAACAGTGCAGATTCCTTCCTCGAACAGTGTGAAACACGCCTCATTTGAGGAGTGTTTAAACACTCCTCATCTGAGGCCCATTCAAACACGCCTCACTTGAGGCTAATTATTAAAATGACCCATTTTGACAAATAGTTTGGCTCGGATGCCAAAGTGACAATAATTTTTTTTTTCTTATATTCAAAAAAAAAACTCTCCAAGTCTTTCCAATTGTTGTTTGAATGATTTTTATATTTTAATCTAAAATTTCTAACCATTATCTTTTACTCTACAGTTGTATTAAGACCTATTTTTGTTAAACAACACAATATTTATTTTTCATAATATTGAGTACAATAAAAGTAAATATAGATATTTTAAATTTTAACACCACGGGCATCGCACAGTTCATGCACTAGTTTTTTAAAAAGAAGAAATAAATATTTACTTTTTAATGAAAACGTTTTTTTTTTTCTTTTAGAAATCTGAAACAAACGCATTAGGTATCATTTAATTAATAAAAAATATCTTTGTCTATGACCTAGATTCATCAGAATTTCCGCAGTAATAATGCGGTGTATTGAGGTGATTGTTATCACATCGGATTCTTTTTATTTTATTTGTTGAAATCAACGCATGAGATTCTTAATTTGTTATCAAATGATTGATTTGTTACCATTTTAGTTATTTTGTAATTATTAGAATATCATATAATTGTTTGGATTCGATTGTTTCATATATTTTTTTCCCTTTTTAAATTTTTTTTTTTTTTGAACTGATTTTCCCTTTTTAAATTTTTAAATAGCTTGTTCTAATCTTTGTATTCTCCCTTAACCCTATTTCATTGTGACTTTGTACTCTATTTTACAGCAAACACAGCAATTCTGGGGAGCTATAACCCAGGGGCTGCATCGCCATTCTGCATCAATTCTCTGGCCAAGTGAAGCTGCTTCGTGGGAGGTAGGTTCTACTGCATCTTCTGCTACCAAGGTTTGTATTTCTCACACCCTCTGTTGCATGGACCTTCCTCTCAATAGGAGTGTCCGGGTACGTCGCTACAAGTATTTGACACCTTTTTGCGGTATCAGAGAAAGTATTTTTTTCCTCGGCTCGACACTTGAATACGAGACCTTTTGTTAGTTGGACACTTCTGTCACTAATATTAACTTTGCTAGGGTTCGTGACGAGGCTACAACTTGATAACAATGGCGGACTATGACAGGATTAGCATGCTGCCGGATGGAGTCCTTTGTCACATTCTCTCATTTCTTCCAACTCAAATGGCTGCAGCCACAAGCATTCTTTCAAAGAGGTGGAAGCCACTATGGCTCTCAGTTCCTACTCTCTTCTTTCACGACCTATGGTACCTACTAAACAACCGCTCGAACAGAAAACCCTATCATTACTTCACAAAGTCCATATATGCAACCATTGTCATCAGAGATGTGCCTATTACAACATTTCGTCTCCAATGTAGGGCTTCGAATTTCGACTTTTCTGAATTCGATCTCAAGACATGGGTGAACGCCGCAATACAACGTGGACTTGAGAACCTCCACATCATGCTGCCCCCTACAGATCCTCGACTGGGCTTCAGCAGCTGCATTTTCTGCTGTAAAACTCTGGTTGTTCTCGAGTTGGCGGGGTTAGAAGTGGATGGATTTTCTTTTGTTGTTGACCTTCCTTCACTAAAAACTCTGCATTTGAGCAATGTTATGTTTCCAGAACCGCGGTATTTTGTGGATATTTTTGCTGGGTGTCCAAGTCTTGAGTATATGCATCTGTGGGGTATATACTATGTTAATGATGATGACTATTACATTCCTAGTAATAAGAAGTTTGGAAGCTTATCTAAGTTGGTCAGTGCAGATATACATGACATTGGTTTTGATATTTTTGTACAATCTCTTGGCATTGGCAAGGTTCGTGTAAATGTTAAAAAGTGTGTTTAACTTGTTTTAATTTTCTAACAAAATGTCACTAATTACTGGTTTTTACTCTTGCAGGACCCGGATATCATTCCCATTTTTCCCAATTTAACTCATTTTGAGCTTATGTGGGGATGTGATATGAGCTGGTATTTGGTACTTGCAATGCTCAAGCAGTGCCCTATGCTTCGTAGTTTTGTCCTTGATATGCATGATGATTGTGGTGATTTGGTTTGGATTTCCCCTTGTTTTGTTCCTGAATGCCTTTCTTCACGTTTTAGGAAATGTTCTATTAGAAATTATCAAGGCAAGGAATGTGAGCTGAATTTTGCAAAATATATTATGCAGAATTCTAGAGTTTTACAGACAATGACAATATGCACTCTGTGTTCCTCAGAATTAAAGGTCAACAAGCTTGAACTGCTGAAGGAATTGTCCTTATGCCCAAGGGGTTCTACGATATGTGAACTTTCATTTAAATGAAAATGAATTTCGGGCTCTAGTTAGAAGTTGCAAATTGTGTTTAGATGATTGCATATGTACTTAGTTAATCTGCATGTAGTAGTAGTAGTACAATACAACTGCTATATATTGTTTTGAAGGACATGGAATTTATCTCTTGTTATATTTTCAACCAAGTGAAGATTTGTGTTTTTAATTAAATGACTAGCTCCTTTGAAGTTATCTTTTGTGGACAATTTTTTGGAGTTGAGTTACGCTTATATGCTCCCCATTTTAAGGTTATTGATTTGCTACATATTGATATGCATGATGCAATAACTGAAATATGAATGTGCAGTTCACTTGGTCTTTGATTTTCTGCACTGTCTCGGATAATTTGTGGAAGGCAAGGAATGAACTCATATTTGAGACGATTCGTAGAAGCTCACATTTCATAATTGGTAGAATCAAATCTCTGGTTAGAGATTTTTCTTGGGCTGAAAACTCTGCCAAACCTGTGACAGGTTGAATAATCTGAGGAACTTTTATTATTTATATGTACTTAACAATCTACTGTAATAATGTGCATTGGCTAGCTGTGTCTAAAACCTTGTTTGGACATGAGATAAGCATTCAACTTCAACTCCTCAAATGCTAGAGTGACATGTTTCCTCAAACTACAGACTAATCTGCACTGTTGTTGCCAGTTCTACCATTTGGGACGAGAAGATCTCGAAACTAAATTGTCTTGGGTATCTTTACTTATGCGCTAGTGCACCTCTCCTTTTTGTTTAGTATATCCAAATGCAAATCATCTCCAAGTTTATAATCAAACATGTTATAACTAGCATACCAATAAAATTTTACTCAATTGATAGATTGTTGGGCTTCTTAAATATTTAATTAAGAGATTATTGGGCGGTGTTCATACCAAGAAAATTATTGTCAAGTCAAATTATAGTGGATGAAAGTAAAGTGAAACTGCTTTTGTCCACCATAATTTTGGTTCACCATTATTTCTATCGTGTATCCAAACGTTTACTATGAATTAAAAGGGAAAATTATTATTAACTAAGACCAAAACTGCTAGAATATACTACCCTCGGTCCAACTTATAAGAATTAAATGAGAGATTTACTTTGATTCTTTTTATAAGAATCAACTAGGAGTTTGCGGTGTATTAACAAGAATACCCTTATTTAATTGAATTTTCTCTCTATTTCCACTTTCTTAAGCATTAATGATGCATAGAAATTAAGAAAAGTGAGTTAAAAGTATTTTTTGGATGTTCAATATTAATTAGAACAAATTTAATACACGTAACTATTTTAAATACATTTGTTAAACTGTGTGCATTAGTTTTTTGTTCTTATAAATATGACTGGAGGTAGGGGTGGGAATAGGCCAGGCCGCCGACAGGGGCCTATGGCCTGGCCTATTTAAAGCCTGGCCTGGCTTGTTTAATAAAAAAGCTAGGCTTAGGCTTTTTAAAAAGCCTATTTAACTAAATAGACCAGGCTTAGGCCTATAAAAAAGCCTGTTTAGCCTATCAAGCCGACCTGTTTATTAGTTTTTTAATTTAACATATTATTTTAATAAAATATACAAATAAATCAAAATATTAAATTCACCAATTTTAGTAATTGTAGAAAATTTAATTTTACAATTTTTGGCCTGTTTAGATATAGGCTTATTGGCCTGGCCTATTTAGATGTAGACTAGTTGGCCTGCTTAGATGTTGGCCTGTTTAGATATAGGCTTATTGGCCTATTTAAAGGCTTTGTTATAAAATAGGCTTATAAATAGGCTTCAGGCCAGGCCAGGCTTTTAAAAAGGCCAGGCCCAAGCAAAAAAAAAAACCTATGATAGGCCACAGGCCAGGCTTAGGCCTTAATTTTTTTAAATAGGCCAGGCCTATTTACACAAAGCCCGGCCTGGCCTATTCCCACCCCTAACTGAAGGTAGTAATATAAAATCATTCATGTGACCGTTACCTAACATATTAAGCTTTTGGGATAATTGACTGCTTGACAATGCGTAAAAGGCGACATGAATGGTTGGTGCAACATGGACGTGGGATAATTGGTTACAATAATTAGTTGCTTGATATTAATGTGGTGTGCAACACGGACTGCAAGGACGTAGTGGATTTGTTTGTGAAACACAATGATGTCGGTAAATATTGACAACGTGACATAATTCTAGATGTTCGAGAGCTTCTGGTTTAGGATTGGAAAGTCAAGTTCTGTCATATTGATCGAGAGCGGAATCGTGTTGCTGAGCCTTAGCTAAGCAAGCGTCTCGGTTGCGTTATCCTCTTCGTATGTTGAAGGAACCACCATCGTTTGTCATCCCGCTGCTTGGTTGGGACGTGCTATTATTGTTTTTGTTGCTTTGTTGTTTGTTTTTGCATTCCTTTATAACAAAAAAAAAGTAGAAAAAAAAAATTTGTTTTCATTTTTACTAAAAATGAAAATGAGCTACCACCACCGTCGCCGTCACCACCCTCGCTCCACCACCACCACCACCTTTATCACCATTATTTTCACCACCACTTTCCCCACCACCGTCGCCTCCTTCGCCACCGCCACCACTATCGTCATTGCTGCCACCACCAACCAATTAGATGAAAAGCGTGATGGTGGCGGCAACAATGATGGTGGCAGTGACAACGACGGTGATGGTGATGGTGGTAGCGGTAATGATGTCGGTTGAGGCGACGGAGGTGGTGGTGACAGTAGTGGCAGTGTCGATAGTGGTGTGACGACAATGACAACGAAAATGAAAACAAATGTGTTTTCTAAATTTGGAAATAAAAATTATTTTTCTAAAAATGGAAATGAAAAATGATAACAGAAAATATTTTTCAAATCAAACAACTCTAAAAGAAATACAATTAGTATTGTTAATTTTTAAAACATATTATTAATTTTCGTCTTTAAAATAGAAACAGTTAACCAAAGAGTAGAGATGGAAGTAGGTCAGGTCGCCGACAGGGACTTACGACCTAGCCTACGTCAGGGGTCCAGGCCAGGCCAGGCCAAATTACTAAATAGATAAGGTCAAGGTTTTTTTAAAAACCTATTTAATTAAAAAGGTGAGGCTTGGGCCACTCAGTAAGCCTAACAGGCCGGCCTATTTAAGTAAATATTAATTTATTTTGTTATTCATATTATTTTGAATTTTTATTATAATATATTTTTTGAAATCTTGTTGTTGTTCATACTAAATAGTTGTTGACTTATTTATATGATTAAATATGTTAAACTATATAATGAATTAACCATATAAACTTCTTTAGAAAATGACTATATCTATTTACTTTGAATTGGACCGTGTAATCATATTATTGTATTTTAGTTCACTGGTCTATAAGTTTTTTTTTACATTAAATAGGATATCAGATCAGGTCAGACTTTCGAATAGATCACAGGCTTGGGCCTTGAATTTTTTAAGCTCAGATCTATTTAAGCAAAGTCTAGCAAAACTCAACTTACTCCCACCTCTACCGAGGAGAACTAAAGGGCAACGGAGGGCTAGTTAGGGTTCAAAAATCCAAGTGAAGCTGCTTCGTGGGAGTCTCTATTGCTTCTTCTGCTACTGCTACCACCAACACCAAGGTTCCTATTTCTCACACTCCCAATCCTAATCCTTTTACGCTTCTGAATCGTTTGAATTTTGAATTGAAAATAAGTGTAGCAGCATGTGCAGTCTTTTCTTTAACGAGTGGAGAATAGATCTTGATCCCATCGCAGGATCTCTCACTTCTCCTTTTCATTGTTAATTTTTAATTGAAGGTTATCTCACGCAAAAACCACCTTTTCCCATTGCAGGTCTTTTGCTGGGCTTCGCTTGATGGTTAATATCAATGGCCGTCGACAGGATTAGCATGTTGCCAGATGAACTCCTTCATCACATTCTCTCTTTTCTTCCGACTCAAACCGCTGCAGCCACAAAAACTCTTTCAAAGAGGTGGACGCCACTGTGGCTCTCTGTTCCTGCTCTCTTCTTTGACGACCAAACCTACCTCCTAAACAACAAACCCTATCATTTCTTCACAAAGTTCATATATGCAACCATTCTCGCTAGAAAATTTCCCATTAGAACATTTCGTCTCCAATGTGGGGGTTCCTATTTTGACTTTTCTACTTCCGATCTCAAGTTATGGGTCGACGCTGCAATACAGCGTGGACTTGAGAACCTCTTCATCCAGCTGCCCTTTCAACATCGTCCAAATTTCTTGAGCAGGCGCATTTTCTGCTGCAAAACTCTGGTTGTTCTCAAGTTGGTGCGGTTAACAGTAGATAAATTTTCTTCTGTTCACCTTCCTTCACTAAAAACTCTGCATTTGACCAGTGTTATATTTCTAAAACCGCATTATTTTGCGGATCTTCTTGCTGCGTGTCCAATTCTTGAGTATATGCACGTGAGGGGTATATACTATTTTCTTGTTGATTATTTTGATCCTAGTGATAAGATCTTTGGAACCTTATCTAAGTTGGTCAGGGCAGATTTACTTGATATTGATTTTGATATTTTTGTAGGATCTCTTGGCCTTCACAAGGTTAGCATAAATGTTAAAGAAGTGTGTTCAACTTGTTTCAATTTTTCAAAAAATGTCACTAATGTTTGTGATTGCTCTTGTTGACTCTTGCAGTACGTGGATGACATTCCAGCTTTTCCCAATTTAACTCATGTGGAGCTTATGTGGGGACATGAGTATATGGAGTGGCATTTGATACTTGCAATCCTCAACCAGTGCCCTATGCTTCAAAGTTTTGCCCTTGATACGAAGGATACTGATTATGAAGATGTGGTTTGGATTTCCCCCTCCTCTGTTCCTGAATGCCTTTCTTCACAGCTTAGGCTATGTTCTATGACAAATTACCAAGGCACGGAAACTGAGCTGCATTTTGCAAAGTATATTATGCAGAATTCAAAAGTTTTACGGAGGATGACAATATGCACTCAGGGTTCCTCACAATCAAAGACCGACAAGCTTGAACTGCTAAAAGAATTGTCCTCATGCCCAAAGAGTTCTACAATTTTGAACTTTCGTTTAAATGAAAGTGAATGACAGACTCTAGTTGATACCTGCAAATTGTGTTTAGATTGCATTTGTACTTGGTTTGCTATCTATTTATCTATCTATATATATATGAAATTTTGAAAGCATGGAATTTGTCTCTTGTTCAATGATAGTTCTTAAATGTCATATTTCCAATGAAGAGAAGTTTTGTGTTTTTAATTAAATTGCCAGTTCCTTTGAAGTTATAAGTGCATGTTTGATTACAGTTTTTAAAAACTGTTACTATTTTTAAAAACTGAAAAAATTAAAATTCTGGCACAACCTGTTTATGAAAATTATTTTTTAAAACAGTTATTGTTTTCAGTTTTAAAAACTAAAAATCCACAGCAGCTAAAAGATATTAGGGCTTGTTTGATTACAGTTTTCAAAAACTGAAAAATTTAAAAACCTGTTTGTCATAACCTGTTTTTGAAAACAATTTTTAAAAACAGTTCTTGTTTTCAGTTTTAAAAACTAAAATACCTAAACAGCTAAAATATGGGCCTGTTTGATTGTAGTTTTTGAAAACTGTATTTAAAAAGAGTTTTTAGAAACTGTTTTTGAAAACAGTTTTTCAAAATAAAAGCAGAAAAAAAACTGTTGAATAAGACGTTTTCCAATATTTAAAAAATTGAAAATTGAAAACTAAAAACAGAAACTAAAAACATCTTTTAGCTGTTCTGGTATTTTAGGGCCTGTTTGATTTCTGTTTTTAAAAACAGTTTTCTGTTTTATAAAATTAAAAAACAAAAAAACTTGTTTGGTTAAGATGTTTTCTTAAAATTAATTTAAAAACAGTTTCCTGTTTTTTTGTTTTTAAAACAGAAAAACCAAAACAGAAAAAAGTTGTTTTTGTTTTTTATTTTCAGCTTTGTTTCATTAATGGCATTACTGTAATTAAAAGGAATTAGAAAGTAAGGGTTTTTTATTTTTTTATTTTCAAAAATGTTTTTAAAATCATATTACCAAACAAGTTTTTTTCTTTTATTGTTCTAAAAAGTAGTTCTTAAAAACTATTTTAGAAAACAATTTTGAAAACAAAAAAATCGAAAACACAATCAAACAGTTTTCAAAAACAGGTTTTGCCAGAAAATAGTTTTTAAAAACTGTAATCAAACAGGCCCTATGTTTTCAGTTTCTGTTTTTAGTTTTTAATTTTCAATTTTTTAAAACATCTCATTCAACAGTTTTTTTCTGCTTTTCTTTTGGAAAACAGTTTTCAAAAATAGTTTCTAAAAACTGTTTTTAAATACAGTCTTCAAAAACTGCAATCAATAAGGACTTTTATGTTTCTGTTTTTAGTTTTCAAATGTCAATTTTTTAAATGTTGAAAAACATCTCATTCAAAAGTTTAAGTTTTTTTTTATGTGAAAAACCGTTTTCAAATACTATTTTTAAAAACTATGTTTAAATATAGTTTTCAAAAACTGCAATCAAACATATCTTAAATGTGGGCAATTTCTTGGAGTTGAGTTACACTTATATGCTCCCATTTAAAGGTATATGCTAAATATTGGGCCATATCTAAAGGTCTATGCTAAACATGCCCTATATATCATACAGGTCCATTTAAAGGGGATGTCATAGCTAGCAGCTGGATAATGGGCCATATCTTCTACAACACGAGGCCCAATAATAATATCATAATTATTCTTTTGGGAGAAACACAATGATGATGAAGACATCAATGATGACATTTAATTTAACTAGTTTTGGTAGTTATCAATTAAATTTAGAAAATTGTTATGTTTAGTTTTAAGTTCAACTAAAATGATTCCAACTAAAAATCAAACATGTATTCGAGCTATGTTTTATAGTTTGCATTTTCAAGTTTTTATATATGGATTTTAAATTTGTTTATTTTTAAAATCACACCCATATGTATGTCGTGGGTGTTTCAAGTAGGGGTGAGCACTGAAACCGGCCCGACCTAAACCCGAAAAAGCCGACGCCAGAAAACACTGCCGGTTCGATTTACGAGTTGGGGCGGAATAAAAAAATCGGTTTGGACTAGGTTACACGGTCGGGCTCAGTTTTGGGTTCCAATACCATCGGTACCCGACCCAACCCAACATAGCATCATATAAATACAAAAAAAAAAAAAACATTGTCCCTAGCGCCGTAGAGGCCACTCCTCAACCTCTCTCACCTCACCTTTTTGGCTATGCCCTCAACGGCTCAAGCTAACCCTCCTCCGCCTCCGCCTCTATTTCCCTTCTCCGCCTTTGAACACACGTTCGCCTCCGCCTCTGTTTCCCTTCTCCGCCTTCGAACACGCTTCGCCTCCGCCTCTGCCTCCACCTCCGCCTTTGTTTCCCTTCTGCGCCTTCGAACATGCTTCGCCTCCGCCCCCACCTATGTTTCCTTTCTCCGCCTTCGAAACGCCTTCGCCTCGCGAGACAAAGCACCGTCGAGGTGAAGGATTGTGCTGGATCTGAACATGCATGTGGTGGATCGCTTCGGTGGTGACTGAAAGAAGAAGCTAAGGATTGTGTTGATTTTTTGTATTTGATTTGTAGTTATTTTCTGTATATTTATTTTTCATATACTCTTCTCTCCGCCTTGAAGAAATCTATGTTTTCTTCCTCTAAATTTATGTTTTCTTCTCTGCTTTCTTCTCTGAAACCGCCCATGAATGGTATGGTTGAAACCGTCGTTACCCGCCCGCTCAACCCGCCACCAACGTGACCCGAACCCGACAAAACCGACCTTCATTACAGTCGGAGACGGGCCTAGTTTTTCCCAGGTCGGTTTTGGTCGGTTGGGCCAGAATGAGTCTGAAACTGACCGAAACTGATCGCTGCTCAGCCTTAGTTTCAAGGATATATTTAATCAATATAAAATATATTTCATCAATTTTAAAATAACTGTCTAAAAAGAGAAGAAACACACATTAACTTTTTGTTTTCATTTTCACAATTGTTGCTACTGCCATTATCATCGCTATCTCCACCATCATCGTCGTTGCCGCCACTAGCAACCTCAACCACCCCCACCACTACCGTTGTCACCACCGTCACTGTCAACACCACCACAACCAACCTCCACCACCACTACCATCCGTTGCCACAACCATCGCCTTTTTTAAAATATATTTATTTTCCTCTTTAAAGTATATTTTTTTCTCTAGTCATTTATTCTTCTCATCGAACATTATATGGAAAATATTAATGCTCTTTTTTGGAATTTTAAGTAGACCTTCATGTTAGAAGTGGATGGATTTTCTTTTGTTGTTGACCTTCCTTCACTAAAAACTCTGGCATTTGAACAATGTTATGTTTCCAGAACCGAAGTATCTTGTGAATCTTCTTGTTGGGTGTCCAATCCTCGAGCATATGCATCTGACGGCTATATACTATATGATGTCTATGAAGATGACTATTATATTCCTAGTAACAAGAAGGTTGGAACCTTATCTATGAAGATGACATTAATTATTACTTATGAAAAAGCCTGAGCTCAATAATTTTTGTATGATTTTAATGATAGTTGAAAATTATTACTTATGAAAAATCAATTTCAAATGTTTTTTAATTGTCTACTTTTGTAATGTTATTTTATTTCGTTTAGCACTTTTACTTCAATAAGAAATTGTTTTCGTAGTAGTATGTTTCCCTTTCTTATGAGTGAAACAAAGCCAACTAGAAAGAAAAAAAAAAAAAAAAAAAAAAAAACTGCAAATCTATCATATCATCATACTCAATAGTAATACAAGCGGAAGTTTAGATGTCACGACGTAAAACAAAATATCGATTTCAAGTTGAAAGTTCTACGCAAAACTAATTTCCAAATATTTTGAATAAAGCATTAGCAAAAGAAAAACAAAAGATGAAAAGAACCAAGAACACTAACATTATACATTTTGACATGGTGGCCATTAGTACTTAAAACTTTGGAGAGTGTTTTAAGAGTTGTTTTGAAATGCCAAAGGTCAAATAAGGTACTGAACTTGTTATCTTGAGGTTCTCTTCTAATAAAGTGGTAGACTAAAGTATAGAATGTCCCTTTACTTCACTACTTGTCATGAAAAAGATAAAATGCAATTAGTGGTTCTCTTGGGTGGCCTAATCATTAATGGAGCTAAACTTCTAATAAGGTGCCCTTCTCTCCAATTATTAATTACATGTTTGGAAGCCCTTCTAGAATTGACACCGAAGCCAGAATCAGTTCGGATAAGAAGTTTATGTGAATAGCTTCTGGATTTGAGAATTGATTGTAATAAAAAAAGAAACTGATCCAAACATACGATAAATCATTATATATCTAAATAAAAAGGCAAAAGCAAACTTAGTAGAAGCAACAACCAGCAATTAATTATGAACGAAAATCACTCGATATATGCATGTATAATGAATATCTGGAGTCATCAATCAGGAGGACACACCCAGACAGGGGAAAAGCCTACTGTAATGTTCCTTTTTCCTTAACTCTTATCATTTGATAGAATTGATGGAGCTAAACTTCTAATTATGATAAAAAAGAAGCAAACTACAGTAATAATGTGCATTGGCTAGCTGTATCTAAAACCTTGTTTAAGGTTGACACTGCAACTAGGACATGAGATAAGCATTCAACTTCTACTCCAGAAGACTAGGAAGCTTCCTCAAATGCAAAGCTGAGAAGACCAGAGGGATTGCTGTGTTCAGATTTACAAGCATACATTCTTTTGGAAAGACTAGACTTTAGAGTATAAACCTTCCTTCACAGTTTGTATCAACTATCAAACATCCCCTATGTGCTATACTAGTTCAATGAGTGAAAAACCTGTTAATCAATCTTCAACAGCATAGACCATTCCCATCCTGAATCCAGAACTGAACCTGACAACTTGGTTCCTTTCATCCTTCATTAAACTTGATGTCTGTTTGTACCACATCACTGTTGCTGCCACTGCTACCATTACCATTGCCATTACAAACATTTCTAGTTTCCTCTTTTTCTAAACCTGCACTGCCACTAGTAGAGCCTCCCACTATTTTACGACATTTGCTTCTGGAAGGTCTTGGTACTGAACTCTCTTGGATATCTTTACTTTTGCGCTTCTCCTTTTTGTCCAGATATCCAAAGGCAAAAGCTTCCAGCACTTTTGTTGTCGGTGGCCGGTTTCTTGTGCCCTGCCTCCGAGCATGCGTGTCAGCCTGATGCATAGAGTTCTCCACAGGTTTGGAGTTTGTTCCTCCTCTGAGCTCATCTGATTCCTTGCTTTTGTTACTTTTCTGTATCCCAGTCACTTCATTCACTAATAGTTTGTCAGCATCAACTTCAGGTGAAACAGGTAAGTTAAGATCAATCATAGTTCGCGGCTGCGGCTTCTCACATTGGTCCTTTGTGCCGGAAGAACAAGTATGAGGAACAGCTTCCTGGTTCGCGACTAAGCTTGGATTTGGCAGAGGGTCGGCTAATGTCTTGTTCTCCTGGGTAGAAAATCCAGCTACCGAGTTATTCTCCTGCGATGGTCTTTCCCGTAAAAGAGCATTCCCACTAGATTTTGAATTGTAAGGGAAGTAACTGGCCTTCACTTGTTTTACTCTGGGAGCCACAAAGAAGTTAGCAGTTGCATTCTCGCTATATTGAGAATTGTCCAGATCTGGACAGAAACCGATCTCTTGTTTTACTCTGGTCGGAATCTCCTCTTGTTTTACTCTAGGAACCACGAAGAAATTTGCCGTGTTGCTAGTTTTCTTACCACGGCTGCAGGAAGTTAATCTCCTCCACCTTTTCGCAACGGGGGCTAGATCATTTTTGTTATCAGATACCATTTTCTGGAGTGGTTGGCACTTCATCCCATCTCTTCTCAATTTGTTACTCAATAAATCTGTCTTCTGATCAACGGAGTTAGTAGATAGACTATTAGAACCTCCATAGCTTATTGGAAACTCCTCTTTTGAAGGGTTGTTTTCTAAACCATTCAAGTCTGAAGAGACACCCTTACCAACGTCAAATTTACTGGCTTTAGGGAAATCATTCTTGCCCCTATCAAAGTATGTGGTGTTGACAGACTTAGGTTCATTTGTTTCCTCCTCTGATGTGTTCTCGTCATCTGAATCATTTTCAAAAACAGAAGCTTTTAAAACTCCAAATGGTAAGCTTCTAAGTTCGCTTACCTTTTTCATCTTTTCAGTGGCCAGACTTGTGTCCACAACAGTGATTTTCATTCCATCTGTAATGCGATTTGGAGTTTTTACCTTGAGATAGCAATGGCGCGGCCGATCAGGGGAATTTTCATGGTCTGCTTTTGTATCTTTCGGGCACCCGTTTCCTTCCTTGCTTGTGCAATCATTATCTGCAATTGTCTCCAGCTCAATTAGCTCAGGATCAGATGCGACTTTACCGAGGACATCACTAACAGAATCATAATAGTGATTTCCCTTCACTAGCTTCCTTGAAAACTTTTTGATTCCAGGGACAAGGAAGACCAGAGGATTCTTAGAAGCAAAAGCATATTTAGAACCACCTGGCTGCTCAGAGTGCCAACCTCTGGCGAGTAAACGAGGCCAAACAGCTTCCCAAAAGAGATCACTCGTCCGAGTTTTGCTTAATCTGAAATTACCAGTTAGATAATTTATTATTTCTGAATGTGTGAGCATTGAGCATGCTTTTCCAACTGGTATTTCTGGGCGAATAGGAAGTGTTTGAGTGGGTTTCACAGAATCTACAGTGAGACCTGTAAGATCTTCTTTCCCTTTACCAACTCCTACTCCCTCAATAAGTGCTTTGAGACCCACTGAAGCCTTCAAAGTCGAAACATAATCTTCTAGAAGCATTTTCCCATCTGCAAATGTCTTGGACACCTAACAAGCAATTGAATTTGAAAAAGTTACAACATATTTATAGTAAAAATTAAGTAAAAGAAGATGATTTAATAGGCACCAGACCTGCTAAGATGGTTTTGGTCAGCATAAGATTAAAGGTGTGACACATTCAGATTTTCAAATTAGAATGACAATGACTTGTATACATAACAATTCCTTTATGACAAAGAAACAAAACTCAAATAATCCATGACAGTGAAGCGATGATGATACTAAAACAGCATAAAATTTGGAACAAACTAAGTCAGTACCTCAAGTAATCTACTTCGGCATTCCTCTGATACACTTGGTAGTAAACGAGACAAAAGCTCTTGTTGCCTTGGTCCTGTGAAAATTTTTTGCCCAAAAATGCATTTTCTGCTTCTCATTTTCCTACATCCAGACCATCTTTGATATTTTTGAGACTTGTAAAATTTCCCATAGTAAAATGAGAGTACATCCCCCATCTTCTTATTGCCAATAAATCTTTTCACTTGACCAAGGTTCTTCCCGAAAATATATAAGCCAAGGATGAAGCTTGCCTCTTCAATTTCATTCCAGGATTCGCTTGCAAACCCAGGAACCAGACAATCACCTTCATCTCTCAGCTTCTCTTGCATCACGATCTTTGTTTCTTGCTGTACATTTGAATTTTCCAATTCTCCCAAATGCACTCCATTGACCAATGTTATGTCAATGGCTTCCAGATTAGGATTCAACTTCTCATAGTCCAGAACACTTTGTGTCTCTTTGATACATTCAATTTTATTCGCAACTCCAACAAACTTGCATTCATTTTTCAGCGGATCATGCTTATTGCTCTCCACTTCATCCTTCATCCAAATTATGGGAATGGGCAATCCTACTAGAAACTTATGGAGACTACCGGCTGTGCCTTCTGTCTTATGTGTGTTCCTTTGAATCCGATAATAGTCAGATTTTGAAGTTAAAGGTGGAATTTCAACCTGGTACTTCTCACCCACCCGAGGAAATATCTCTGGATCACCAAAAACATCATAAACATCAGACAATTCTGGAGAAAGGGCTTGTTCATCCGCCTGCTCATGAATACAATTCACAAGGTCGTTAGCTTGAACTGCATCCTCCTGTCCGAAAAATTGAACATTTTCGAAGAAAATATAAAAAAGGAATACATACATGCTTGTTATTGCTTGTATAGTTCAATTTAAGGATAAACTCATAAACCAGTTTTCTCATTGAACATCACTCACAATATATAATGTGCAATTTACCATAGTCAACCTAATGATGCTTTTGCAATGAAGCAACAGAAACAAAGTAGCAAGCAAGAATCCATAGTCTATTTCAACAAGACACCAATGTTTATTTCTTCCAGTTGCATGTAAAATTGATATTTTCTTAAGTAAATGCAACTATATTAACCAAAATCTCAGAGAGCTTAAATGATACTAAGACCTTTTCACCTAATCTTCATCTAGGAGTGAGCTAGAACCAAACCAGTGACCCTCTTCACTAACCTAAATTATACACTAAGGCATCCTACAAATCCACAACTGAGATTTGCTACAACAATAAACAAAATGTTTCTGAAGCATTAGGATAACAACAGTGTGATACAATTTACGAATAAATTATTTTCTGAATTCTGATTATCACAAGTTCCAATCCCCAAAAATGGAGAAATTCAAACTAATAAGGAAAAAAAAATCTAAAAAAGAAAACTTTTATGAAGGATATAACTATTATTAAATTTCGCCTGAATACAAATAAATACAGCATCCTCGCATAAGTACAAAATCCCAATTAAACTAAAAAAAACTAAGCTAAAGCAGATTCTCATTCTCCAAGATTATACCAACCAAAATCATCTCACAAGAACATACTTTACACAAATGTATTTAGTTGTGATATGAAGTAAGCAACACGAAAACAAAGGGAGCACCGTCTGAAAAAGCTAAAAACCAGATCCATTTCCAGAACGAAAACACCAAAGAAGATGAACCCAACAACCAAAGCTGAAGACTTTACACAAATGCATGACACCCCATTAAGCACATTACTCTTGAATGCCAACAACATTCAAAGCAGAAACAGTACACGAGATAAAAACATACACATACAGAATATTAAACAAAAAAGAAAAAATAATAACAAAAGCAGCAACAAACAGACAAGTATCGGCACAGGTTTCCCAGTGAGAAAAAAACTCCGATATGATCCGAGAAAATTCGAGTTATTTACTACCTGCAAGTACATTAAAAATCGTACAACAAACACAACACCACGAGAGAGAGAAGAAAACGAAAAAAAAGAAACGGAAATAAAGAAGATTCGCAGCGCCACCTACCTCCATGGAAGACGAGGAACTGGTCGAGACCCGCATGGAGAAACGAAGCTGCAAAAATGGGTCGTGAGGGTCACACACCGATTAGCAAGTTGCAGATTGAAAATAAAGAAAACGTGAGAAGAAAAAAAACAGAGTTTATGTACATATATACGCACACAAACAAACACGCGCACACACACAAAGTTGTTTTCTTTTCGACATAACATAACAAAGAGAGAGTGGGTACCTGCGTTTAAGAAAGAAGAACTTTCATGGCTACGAAGGTTGAATTGGAGAAGACTGTGTCTGTGGTGAAGGGTCGAAAGAGGCAGAGAAGAAAAAAATTTACGAGAAAAATAGAATAAATGGAAAAACCAAACCCAAGTCGTTCTCTCACTGTGTTGGCATGTTTATATAGAGAGAAAAAGGATAGGGGAAAATAAAATAACAATATAAAAATGTTACCAACCATCTCTTCACGACACGATCCTTTTTCAATTAATCGGGTTAAAATTCATGTAGGTTCCTAAAAGTATAAAGGTAAATTTTGTGGTACCCAATTTTTTTTAGTATAATGCTCGCATTAAGTAAACTTAATATATTATTATCATATTGTTTTGTTTATGATAAATTCTAAATCTTCATATTTTACTTTATTCGTTAATTAATTTCATCCAATGACTTGTTTTTTAATGAAAAAATGGACGGGTGGTGGAGACGAATAAATATGGTGGGGATGCGCGTAAAATGACTATAGTTGACGGCTAAATAAAGTTCATAAGAGACAACCCACAAATTTCACGTCATAAGCATGAAACACTGCTTCACTACGATAGAATAAAAACCAAACTTTTAACTAGTAAAGTCTTTGTAAAACAATTGATTTTGGGTACCACATCTTAATTTAGGTTAATTTATCATGATAAGCACCAAAAAATAAAACTATCGAGATTGACATGAATTTTTGTTCGTAATCCAAGGTATTCTCACAGCTGACGCACATAAAATTAAGTTGTCAATGCTCAAATATCACGTTAAATATGTCTCTTCCAACAAATATTTCTCCACATGCACCACCTAACCTACATAAATTTCTATCAATAAATAAGAAAGTATTGAAAATAAATTGTTAAAATAAGTGTAGGCTTATATAATAATAATGATATTATTATTACTATAACATAATGTATGGGTTTTGAGAGAGAAAATATAGTGAGAGAAAGAAAGGGTTTTGGTCCGTATATCCACACGCGCGTTTGGCGCGTGAGAGGATATAATGACACGTGTCGTTGAAGATTCCAATCATGTTGCAGAGAGAGAGGACGAGGAGATCCTCCTGCGTGAATTGTTATGAGAAATTTTCAGTGCTATGATCGAGTGTTGCCATTAGTAGCACTCACACATATGGAATATTATCTCATTTTTTGAAGGTGTGTTTATCTTTTTTTTTCATGCCAATTTATTAATTCAAGCTTTTTCTGTTTTGTGAAATTTAGAAAACTCAACTGAAGTTAGCTTCTTACATTCTCTTCACCCAAAAAGTTGGTTTAGTAATTAAACTAATAGTTAGAAGTGTACACACTTATGTGTTTGAGTTCTAGTTGGGCTCATTGATAGAGTGTGTTTGGGTATTATGCTCTAATAAGCTTTTTCATTACTTCACATAGGCAAATTTTATTTTACATTGTAAACATATATGTAAACACTTTAACTTAAAAAGTAAATCGATCTCTTTTGAAAGGAGCTAATAAAGTTATAAGCGTTTTTCTCAACATAAAAATTAAATATATCTCTTTTGAAATGAGTTGTTGATGTGATAAGTGTTTCGTTCAACATACAAAGTAAATATGACATTTTTTAAAGAAGTTGCTAAGGTCATAAGCGTTTCACTTGATATATAAAGTAAATGTATTCCTTTTGGAAAGAGTTGCTGAGGTCATAAACGTTTCATTAAACACAAAAAGTATTTTTTTTTTTTTGAAAGAAGCTTTTGAGGTCATAAGCGTTTCGCTACACATAAAAGTAAATATATCTCTTTTGAGTTAAGAGTTGTTGAGGTCATATGCATTCCGTTTAACATAAAAAGTAAATATATCTCTTTTAAAAGGAACTGCTAATGTCATATGCACTTAGTTCAACACAAAAGTAAATATATCTCTTTTGGAAGAAGCTGTTAAGTTCATAAGCGTTTCATTCAACATTGAGTAAATATATTTCTTGAGGTCAGAGACTCAGAGTGTTTAGTTTAATATAAAAATAACTCTTTTGTATTAATGAAGTTGATGATGTCATAAGCGCTTCGTTCTAGATGAAAAGTAAATATATATCTCTTTTAAAAGGAGTTGTTGAGGTCATATGCATTTCATTTGATATAAAAGTTAAATATGTCTCTTTTGAAATGAACCGCTAAGGTCATAAGTGTTTCGTTCAAAATAAAAATTAAATATTTTTCTTTTAAAAGGAGCTCCTAAGGTCACAAGCATTTGATTCAACATCAAAAGTAATTAAATATATCTTTTTTATAATGACTCATAAGGTCATAAGCATTTCATTAAACGATATCTAAATTCAAATACAGAAAAATATTTTTTTTATTAAACTTTTCCTTTTAATATATAACCATTACACACAAATTTATCCTTAAGTTAAGGTTTGGTTTGAATTAAAGTTGCATTAAATGGAACAGAAATCCTCTCGTTTTTTCCTCTGGCGTTTTCATCGAAATGTGGGATTTGGAATCGTTGCACTCTTTATCAAAATTTTAAATCAAACCAAACACAAATTGAGTGCCCATTTGGTTTGCCGTTTGCATTGATGTCAACGAGAAAAGACATATCTCAATGCATCAAGAGATAATTAGATTTTGACGCGTTGAGTCAAATGTAGGTCAACATTGAGTCCAGTGGAAACATAAACACACACTAAGGGTGGGTTTCGAAACGCATAAGGGCCCCTTCAGACACACGTATAATTTGACAGTGTTCAATGTGAAAATTCTAGTTGAATACGTGTCCGGGTCCATTCAGACGTAGAAACAAAAAGACACTAATTTGTTTAAAAGTTTAAAGTCATGCTAAATTTTAAAACAAGTTCAAATTCAAATACGAGGCTACGTGTTCCGTTTCGTGTTGAGAAACCTCATAATTATTTCATATTGAATTTAATCACTTCTATATGTCAATATAAATTCTAATTTTAGTTCCAAAATCAATTTGAACAGAACTTAAACATAGTAACTTTTGTGCTAAATACAAGACTACCCTACATAAATCACTTTTTTTTATAAATTATCAAAGTATTACATCACTTCAATTTCAATTTATTTCAACCATAATTAATTTTATCCAAATATGACACTGATCCAAACACATAAAGATAAAATAATTGAAGAGCTACCCTAAAATGAAGCTAAGCTCTAAGCAGAGGGCACAGATAAAATAACATGTGTACCGTACGGTGAGCTAAAGTGGGGACCACCACGGTGCGATAAGGCTTATTTGTAAGGTGTGTTTGGTTTCAAACGTGAATCTAGCAATTTAAAAGCAACTATTTATTGATTTTGGAAACATGGATCTGACCCAAACGTAAATACTGAGTGAGTTTTCTAAACATGCACGTAGCCATCTCATTTGATTTGATTCAGAATCACGTCTATGGAATTCCTCAAATTACCCCCACCTATATTGCCATGGAAACGAAATGATAAATAAACACCATAAATTCATTTGAATGCTGTCTCGTAATTACACTCGTAAAATGTCTTACATAAATTATTAAACTTATTAAATGATCATAGTATGTTTTCCAAGTTGTAAAAAAATTTATCATTGTAAAGATTATTACTTGTTTTGTAGTTGAATTATTCTTTATTCTTTACCACGGGCAGGAGCGACTAATCTTTTTATTGTGACGGTTAGCATTAAGCGGTAAACAATTGACTACAAAATACAAATTATCCCTTATTTTAGTACTCTAAGAGAATACAATTAATAGTCCAACTACAATTACTAGTTTAGATACCCATTACCACAAACACAAACCGACATTAGTACTCAATTCAATTCAAGATAAAAAGATAAACAAACGCTATTTTCTTTAGTACAAGAACAAAACTCTTTGTATAATGAATTGGGTTTCGTTCACGTTCCACTTAATGAGTATTTAAACACATAACATGTCCTTCACAAGAGCCAATCTCTATTTTTATTTTCATACACGATTTAAATTAAAAATTTGACTCAAAAGAAATCCAGCACTTAAATAACCAGCACGTGTTGGTCTCTCTCTCTCTCTCTTGTAACAACTGATTTCATTTCAACCCAATCTGCATCTAGAGACCGTTATTATTTGACCGCAACACCCACAAAAGTCTTTCTTTTAAAAATCAACAAACACATCTTTTTAACTGGTAAAAGAAGAAAATAGCAGACTAAATTATAGCAATTATTTATAATTTAGCTGGTAATTTTTTATGAGGTAAAATAGATAATCACTCCTTGCATATTCATTAATTCTGAATTTTATCTTTTTATAGTCTTTTTTTTTTTTTAAACCATACGTGTTACTTAGAGATATTTATTTATCTATATTGTTCATGAAGCATTGATTCTTAATTTTCAACTTTTAATATATTGATCTCTGGAATAATAAAATATAGATAAATGAAATTACAACGAATCATTTCTAAATAGATAATTAATCAGGTTGATGAAATAAAAAAATATTGTATTTGCCGACAGTCGACTAAAATTTAAATAAAGTGACAGCATATATTACTGCATAAGTATTAATTATTTAGTTTAACTTTTTCTATAAGTTAGCTGCTTCGTATAAAGCGTTGATAATCATACGTGTTACATATCATAAATTAAAACACATGGCATGTGAATCAGGTGGTAAAAAATTAATCTCTCTTAATCAAAATCAAAATTTAAACACGTCATTAGATGATTATACAGCAAATAAATGTTGCGTTCAAGCTTGGACTTGAGGTTTTGAGACTGGACTCATAAGATGTGCAAGTAAGTTTTTGCTGTCTACAAAAAATAGCTACATAATTTTTTTTACTTAAATTTTAAAAATACGATTTTTAAATCTTGTTAGTTAATTTTAAAACATATTTTTAACTAAAACAGTTTTTCTTTACAAAGGTGTTGTGTTAGTATGTTACTCTTTTTTACATAATATATATCTTATATCTTAATTTTTTGGATTTTTTTTAAGAAAATTGGTAAGGCTTGAACATGCACAAGCTCCAGGCCTACCAGAGAGGGTGTCAATGACACATTGAAGATTTCGGGCGGGGGAGGGGGATTGTCGTCTCTATTACCAAGACAGGACCATTCAAAACCTCTTGAAGGCAATTGCACCCACAAAAGTTTTACAATTCTTTAACATTATATACAGATAATATGTATTAATTGCCCATAAAAATTTTATAATTTAACAATTATATGTGTATATATTGTCCCCACAAGCTTTGTGTCGAAACTTGTAAGTATTTTTCTAAACGAGTGGACGATCTATGGTCCCAAAGTTATACGCTACCCCTGGTAGTGATCGGAATCAAACTCACCCAACTTTTTTGTAAAATTAATAATTCTCTCACAACCTCAAGTTTTTGGACATTTCACTATCTATTACCTTTGTGGAGGTCAGCAAAGACCCACTCTAGTGACATTCTAAATCATCAAGGGATCTCTTTCAGTAGAAATGTTAACCAAATTGAGAGTTCTGTAACTAGGAGATTCATACTTAGTTACACAATTTATAAAGTAGTTTTCCCCTTCCATCACTTGTATAAATACAATGTTAAGTCAACAATACATTCATTGATTCATAACATATCAATTCTCTTTTACCATTCAATTTATTTAATTTATATATATTTATTTATTTATTTCTTTTATTTGAACCATTTTGGTTTATAAATTGAGATTAATGGTATGCGGTTTTACCCGACATTCAATCACATTATATCATATATGACCAAATAATCACATTTCATTTCAATTTTAATTAAAATAAAAATAAATTTCTAACGTAGTAAAAATCAATTAAATGCATGTATAAAAAAAGTTTACGCTGAACCATCAGCCATTTTCTATTATAAATCTGTAGTTGACTTGGCTCTTCTTTCCCTCGCTTTATGGTTACCAACCTACGTGTTTCGTGTGAGCAGAGACAAGTCTAGAGCTGGGTACGCGGGCCAGCCCGCCCCGCTTAAGCTCGGCCCGCATAAGCACGCCCCGCGTAGGCCCGCGTCTAAATGAGCTCCTATTTATGAGGCCCGCCCCGCGCTCGCCTGGCTCGCGGGCTGGCTCGCGGGCTAGTATATGTAAAAAAAAACTTAACAATTAAATTTTAACAAGCATACTACTACAAGCTTTAAAATTAAAAGTTCATTAAAAATACTACGTCAAATTAAGAGTTCATTGCAAATTTTTTGGTAGTTTAGCAAATTAATTATACTAAATCAATTATTACAAATAGTCAAACACCATAATAATTCAAAACATACATCAAAAATCAATTTTAACAAGCATACTACTACAAATTTTTTGAACTGATGTGTTGTGTTTGTGTGTGTGCAGTTTTGTTTTTTAATTTTAGTTTTTTTTTTTTAATTTCATTGGCTCGCGGACAGCCCGCGAGCCCCGCGGACTAGCTCATTAAGTTCGCGGGCTACGCGGGCTAGCTCACGTAGGCCCGCGTTTAAATGAGCCTATATTTTCCGGGCCATAGCCCGCGCGGATTACGGGACTCGCGAGCCGGCTCGCGGGCTTAAGCTCATATACCCAACTCTAGACAAGTCAGAGCCTACTCCATTCATTGTTAGGCGTTTATGCTTTTCTTATTGATAAAATAGAAAAAGATTTTTTCTTACAGTTTTTTTTATTAGAGATTACAATCCTGAAGATATTAAAGATCATGTATTAGCAAGATTGTTAAGCTATCCTATTCCTGTCCCATTTAAATTGGGCATATACTCGTGCGGGTTTGATTAAACTAGGATAAATAACTTAGTTAAATACTTGTGATAAGAAACGCTTATCAGATTTACATATATTCATAAGCTATTTTAATAATCTTATTAAAATAAGTTTAAAAAATGTTATAAGTATAAGCACTTATTGACAAACTAATTTAAACAATCTATAAAACTAAATTTAAAATAGCTTATAAAAAGATTATAAGCTATTTCCTCTTCCAAACACCTCCATAACCGCTTTTATACTGACACATACACACAAGACAATTCTCCTCAGTCTTCTCAATCCTACTCAATTTTTTTATAGGCTCCAAACGTGTCAAGAGGAGAGTGAGAACTAGTCTTGGTTTATGAATGCTAGATTTAGACCTTGTTTGAATAGGATGAATTTGGGAGGAAGTGTGAGATAAAGAGGGACAAAGGTAAATGATTCTAATGTAGAAAACTGAGGTTTTAAAGAGTTGACAACAACACTAGAGAGTGGAGATATGGGCGTGACAGTGACTTGTGAGGGCTATTTAGAAGGTGGTTAAATTGTAGGGTGATTGAGAAAGTAGATAGAGGAATGGAAGCTGAGAGAGTTTGTGAACTAGAAAAGGCTTGTGATTTAGGAAGATGAAGGAAAAAGATTTAGATAAGGAAATTTGCGTTCATTAAATATTACATCTTTTGAAATGAAAAGTTAGTTAACTTGAGGGAGATATTGAAAACCTTTGTAAGAGGTTGAATAATCAAGTAGTAAGCACTCTTGAGACCAAAATTGAAGCTTGTGCCTATCATAAGGTTGATGAGAGGGAAACAAGCACAATCAAAGGATCAAAGAAAATCATAATTAGGAAGATGATAATAGGGCTAACAGGAGACGAAAATATGTAATAGCTTTTAAGAGTTAGCGGATGAACCTTAGCCATTTCCTTTGATAATTTGTTCAGGTCATTCAAAGGGTGCAAACAGCTGGATGTTGATAATTTGATCTCAACTGCAAATGCTACATAAATTACAAAGTCCTCAGCTGCAAAATGAGCTAAAGGTTTCACTACAAATCAATTGCTTACTCCTATGATATCTCATTAAATCAGTCTTTCTGTTGAGTCCAGATCTTCACAGTTTTGTCATTGCCAAGAGCACCAGAAGCGATCATGTTCTCCGTAGGGTGACATGACACAGATACAACAGTATCAGAATGACCTTCCAATTTCTGTACTATTTTCCTTGTCTGCAGTTCCCATAAGTATATACCATGATCTTCTGAGCCCCCAACAACATACTTCCCATTTGTTGTAGAAAAAGTTGATGAAATGCAGTATTTTGAATTAACATGACCAGTGTAAGTCTTCAGAAACCTCCCAGTCGAATAGTTCCAAAGCCTCTGCAGGGACATAAAAATTCTCATGTAAATGAAGTCGATAACATGGAAAAACTAGACTAACACGTTGAATGGTGAAGCATGACAGAAAATTCTAGCAGCCAATTGAGCTACCAAATCCGTTACACTACTCAGGCTGTGCTTGATTTTAAGTTTACTTTCAAACTCAGGGGAAATAGAACTCCCTTGCCCCTTTTGACTATGGCTTTCCAAGGTGTCTATACAAAAGCTAAATAGTAATCCAAACAGACATTCAGTAAACGACTGAGAAGGGAAAAGTTATAAATTTAGTGTTTGGATAACAGTAACAAGAATGGACTTTCAACTCAATTCATAAGAGGAATTTCTTGTGTACTGCAAACGGATAATCAAACATAGCCTAGTTGTATGCCATTATTAGAGATCATATTCCCATGCGCATTCATGTACGATTGTATCAACTTTACATCCACACAAAATCAGTTCTTCCCATGAGAAGCTAGTAGGAGTAGCTTCACCTCCATAACTTCTATTAGAATTTGGATTACGCCCAACTCTACCCCAAAAACTTGCTTAAAGGTGAGGGTTTCTCTACCCATTATAAGCACTATCTTGGTCATATCTCTAGTCAATATGAGACTTCTAATAGCTTCAATTAGAATCAATTCTAGTTCGGCATGGTAGGAAAGAAGTTGGGTTAATCCAAATATGAAAAGAGCAATTCAATTTGCTTTTTCATATCCAGCCAGCCAAGGGATCCCAAAATCTAAGTAGACGTTTTCAAGACTCACTACATGACAAATAATTCTATGATCAAGAATGCTAAAAGACAATATAATAGCCCGGTTCCAAGTCCAAGACCAAATGGCAAGTTACATAGAAACAAAAACAAAAGTACCTAAGTGCAAATGCAACCACATTAGTAGCACAAGTAAAATGCACAATCTTGTAATCAATTAACGATCATCATTCTTCAAACAAAAAACATATGCTAACTAGCCAAGTAATTGTTGCACAAGAGAAGAGTAGTGGTGAAAGAGAAGAAAATTACCAGAGTGTTGTCCAAGGTGCCAACGAGAATGAACTTGGCATTGGGTGAGAACTTGACAAAGGAAACAGGAGGGTTCTCATCATCGATCAAGGTCTTCATGCAGTGTCCAGTGGAGGCATCCCAAATCCTGCAGAGGCCATCGTAGCTGCTAGAGACGATGAGTGACCCGTCGCGGTTGAAATCGACGGCGGTGACGGGGTCGGAGTGGGCGGGGAGGACCTTGAGGCACTTGCCGGACTTAACATCCCAGACCCTAACGGTCTCGTCGAAGGAACCGGAGACGATGATGTTGGACTGGGGATTGAAATTGACGCAGAAGACGTAGTTGGTGTGGCCGTGGAGGGTCTTGATGAGGGAGCCGGTGGGGACGTCCCAGAGGCGGAGGGTCTTGTCATCGGAGGCAGAGACGAGGAAGCGGGAGTCGGAGGAGAAGGCGAGGTCGGAGACGCCCTGGTCATGGCCCTCGTAGAGCTGCATCGGGGAGAGGGTGACGCTGTCGGAGGTGGTGAAGCCGTAGGTGCGGAGGGTCTTGTCGGCGGAGGAGGAGGCGAGGAGACGGCCGTTGGAGGAGAATTTGACGGCGGAGATGGCGCGCTTGTGGCCGGTTAGGGTTTGGGAAAGAGTGTAGGGTTTGAAATCGGAATCCGGTGCTTCTGTCGCCATTTTTTCTCCCTTCCTTCAATTGCAGCAGTACACACAGGTTTAGTAGCATTAACAAGTGTCATCTTATATTCAAAAAAAAAAAATAATAAGTGTCATCTTTCACCTTTTTATCTTTAAACAAAAAATAATTAAGCTAATGATGATGTAACGCAAGTAGTATGTAATAAAATTGGGAAAACTTTAAAATGCTGTTTCATGAGATGGGGTTTAGATGCCCCTGAGCAGCTAACCAATGAGAGTATAACAAAGTGTCATGTCATAATAACAAAGTACCATGTTAGCAGAACTTATAAAATACATGATTTGATCCTTCAACTATTTATAAGATTCATCATTTAGTCCTTCCGCTATTTTTGTAAAATCTTTTTTTTTTCAAAAAAGATTTATTTTCTAATTTTTAAATTGATTTTTAACTTTTTTTTTTGAAACTAAATTGATTTTTAACTTAAAAACATATTGATTTGGGAAAAAAAAAAACCCTAATTGAAACAGCAGGAATACCCCCTCTCTCTTAGCCAATAGGATACTGCTGACTGTACTGTTATTGTCATGTCATATGACATGTCATGTGTTTGACTAGTCAAAGTATTGTCAATTACTAATTGTAGTCCTTTGAACTTTTGTAATTTTTATTTTATACCCAACATTATTTATATTGTTTATTTATTTTCTAATTTAGAAAACATAAATATATTTTAACGATGGAGCACGATGCAGGGAGGAGGGAGGAGGGAGGAGGAAAAGAGGAATTAAGTTATTTTGTCCAAATCAAAATGTTAATTGTTAATTTCAATTAAATTAAAAATCAATTTGAAAATTAGAAAATAAACATTTTCTGAAAAAAAAGATTATATTGTTTATTTATTTTATAATTTAGAAAACATAAATATATTTTAACGATGAAGCACAATGCAGGGAGGAGGGAGGAGGAAAAGAGGAATTAGGGTTTTTTTTTTCCCAAATCAATATGTTTTTAAGTTAAAAATCAATTTAGTTTCAAAAAAAAAAGTTAAAAATCAATTTAAAAATTAGAAAATAAATCTTTTTTGAAAAAAAAAAGATTTTACAAAAATAGCGGAAGGACTAAATGATGAATCTTATAAATAGTTGAAGGATCAAATCATGTATTTTATAAGTTCTGCTAACATGGTACTTTGTTATTATGACATGACACTTTGTTATACTCTCATTGGTTAGCTGCTCAGGGGGCATCTAAACCCCATCTCATGAAACAGCATTTTAAAGTTTTCCTTCACGATTTTGGTTCAAAAAAAAAAAATTACAATTTTGGTTTTATATAAATGTTTCCGTTAGCAACTTTGGTCTTCCGTTCAACATTTAACGGTGGTTTATAGAAAAAAAAGTTAATAAATAACGCCTAATTCTCTCTCTCTTGCCGCCTTAACTCCCCATGATTCTCTCTCAGTGGCAAAACTCGAATCCTCGTCTCCCTCACCATCAAACCTTCATCTTATATTCTTCACCACTCATTCCACATTGAAAACCCTCAAACCCAGCGTCACCACCGTCCTCTTCTCCGATCTATACCTCGAATCACCTCCCCTTCAAACCCTCATCTTCTTCAATCGGTCTTCTCCATTGTTTGCTCTCTCTTCTGCTTTCAACAGATCCACGAGCACCAGCCTCTGTTCCTAAAACCACCACTGGACGTTCCTTCCACTGCACCAGGCGAGTCTGTCGCTGTCGAAGGAGGAAGGAAGAGCTAAGGCGAGAAGATCCACAGCCAAGGTGACGACTGCGAGACTTCGATGCGATGACTCGAGGATTTTAGTAGAGGCTCTAAGGGACTAAAATATGGTGGGGTTGACCTTGATGGTGGTGTGAGTGAAGGCGGCAGCATCTGCGACACTGGCACAGCGAAACAAAGTTTCTAAACCTTGCACTTGCGGCAGCTGGGCTCGATGGTCATGGCGGTGGGCCTCGATGGTCACAATGGTGACCATTGGGGGCGATTTTGGACGTAGGGCAACTTCGGAGGTGACGGAGCAGTCAAGCCCTTGTTCCGTTGAGGCATAGTGGCTAGATCTGTGTTGTGGATCGAAGGACACCTTCATCTCGGGTGAGGGGTTCATAAATTTGGGGAGTTTCTTTCTCTTATTTCAAGTCAGATTGGGCTTATTAAATTGATGATTTCTTTCTTTTATAAGTTGCGTGATGTGTATGCATCGATGGATATTGGACAATAAACTCTGATTTAGTATTATCTCTATGATTTGAAGTTCTTGAACTCAAACTTTTCTCTCGTTCTGTTGTTTTGATTTGTTCATTACCATATTGAATATGGGTTCTAGCTTTCTCTCATTTTTTGTATAATGTCAGACTGAATTTGAGTTCTAAATTCATTACCTACTATACTTCTTTCCCTCTTTTGATTTCCTCTTTGATTTTAGATCTTTCACGGTGAAAGCTTGCAGTGTTGATGGTTGAGTTTTAGAGGAGTGGTTTTGGTTTTGATTTGGCTTATAGTTTTGATTTACTATCTTTTTTCTTTTTTTGGGTTTTCCTGGGTTTTTATGAAGATGATGATGAATATGGTTGAAGTTGATGAAAAACAATCAGCATAATTCTGGGTTTTAATTTTTATTAATTTTTTCCCATAAACCATTAAATATTGGACGGAAGACCAAAGTTGCTAAATGAAGCATTCGTTGGGACCAAAATCGTGTTTTTTTATTGGGGACCAAAATCGTGGAAAGTGTGTAAGTGAGGGACCAAAGTTGCAATTAAGCCTAATTTTTTTTATTTGCCAATATATCTTACGACCAACAATTATGAAACTAATTCCCGTGACTCAGTCGCGGAACTTGGACACAATATTTGAATGGGCCATAATAATTTTTTAAGTCTAAATTAAATTTTGTAAGTGTAGTCTTCTTTCCAATAGACATTGTATAGTTCACACTTCAATCGAACCAGTTTCAATACTTTGCATCTGATTTAAAAAAAAATAAAAAAACTTTGCAGCTTCATGCTCTTAATACAACCTTGAAGCAAATTAAGTGAAGTCCAAATACATGCCTTTGGAAGCACATTAGGTGTAGTGATTTCTAATTGCATGTGAGAAGGAATAAATCATTTGACTAATTATGACAAATGGGGATAAAAATGAAATGGAAACAAGAGCAAAGGATTAGAAAGGAAAAAATCGCTAACAACAATAAGTATACAATAAAGTTTTATCAAAACTCAAAATACACTTTCATCTTGAGATATATGAAAAAAAAAAGAAAAAAATAAATAATGAGTGATGCAAATGAAATAGAAGTGAAAAATATAAAAATAGTAAAAATGTGATAGAAAAGAAAATAATATATGAATGAATCATAACATAAATATATGTATATAAACCGGTGAGTATTATTTATGATTTATATTATATATGTGTTTTTCAAAAGTTTTGGGAGGGTCACAGCCACCTCCAATCCCTTCCATGTTCCGTCTTTGCTGAGACTCTGAAATTACATTAAGTGGGTTTTCCATATGCACCGTCAAGAGCTTCTAGACTTAGATGTTTAAAGAGTTCTTCAACTACCTACCAATTGTGCTACCTTCGATCAAATGTTATACATTGTTTTTTATGCATCGGAAGACAATATAAAAGGCAAAAGAAAAACTAAAACACAAAACGAGTCCCTCAATAGAAAGATCTTTATCTCAACATCGGGCACCTCAAATACTCGAACCCCAAGGTAGAGAATGGGCACCCAATCTCACAAGCCGATCAGTACCTTGTTACAGTTGTGCAGAACCCAGGTTATCACTGCCCACTCCCTCTCCAATAGCAATCTTCTCCCATCGAACAAAGGAGAGAACTACACACTATCAACATCCTCCAATGAGGAAAGTAAGTCTACACAATCAAACCTCGCATATCACTCTATGGTATCCACACCAACGAGAGCATCTCTTATCACACGTGCCTTTAAACACAGCGCATCACCCCAACATCGTAAGTAGAAAGCCACATAGCCAACGCCCGTCATGGTCGCGCACAAGACTACCACCACCCATACACTTTTCCGCTTCTTTGAAACTACCATGGACGACAAAAAAAAAATATAACTAATCATTTGATTTTAAAAGACAAAAAAATAATTCAAAGAAACGAAAAATAGAAACGGGGTGTTTTGAAGGATTAAAAATGTAATTAAGCGAAAGGTAAAATAAAAAAGTTTTGAAAGGGAGAGAGTCTCAACTCTCAAGTATCAAATATTTATCAAAATAGAAATTGAAATGGGCAAGTGGTTTGGTATTTTGTGTTGGTTTCGTTGCCGTTTGGACCAAACGCGGTGGTTTCTGGAACACCTCCAAATTACTGCGCTGATCTCACAATGTTCCATTTTCGCTTTCACCGTCTCAGAGCTCTTCTCTATCTCAACGCTGCTATCTCCAAACCATCACCAATCCCAAAATGTAACCATTTTCTTCATCTAAAACCCTTACCCTTTCCCTTCCCATTATCCACAATATCTCACAACTTTTCATCAACCACTTCTAATTCTGATAAACTATCTTTCACCGTTTCCTACTTCATAAACAAATGTGGCTTCTCACCCCAAGCTACTCTCAAAGCATCCAACCTAGTTCGTTTCAGCAACGCCGAGAAGCCCGATTCGGTTATCGCCTTCTTCACAAACCACGGTTTCTCCATCTCCCAGACACACAGCATCATTCGCAGGGTACCGCAGCTGCTTGTACACGACCCCGCCAAAAGGGTTTTGCCAAAGTTTCAATTTTTAGCCTCCAAAGGTGCTTCCGCCTCTGACATTGTTACCATTGTGACTAAGAGCCCGCATTTCCTGCGCACAAACCTTGAAAATCACACAATACCTGCATTTGAATTTGTAAGGAGATTCTGTCCATCGGATGAAAAAGCAATCGCTTGTGTACTTTTTAGTTCCAATTCCTTTGCTATTGATCACATGAAATCAAATGTAAAATTGTTGCTTGATATGGGAGTGACTCCCTCAAACATCTACCTTTTGTTTACTACTTGGCCCTCTATACTCAGATTTGCTGACTTGAAGGAGGCCGTGGAGGAAGTCAAGGGATTGGGATTTCGTCCTTCCAAAAGGCTTTTTATTTTAGCATTACTGGCCAAAAGGGCTATGCCCAAATCTCAGTGGGATGCCAAAGTCGATGCCTTTAAGGCATGGGGCTGGTCTGAAGATGCTGTTCTAGATGCATTTAGGAGGGATCCCCGCATTATGATATTTTCAATCAAAAAAGTAAATGCAGTGATGAGTTTTTGGGTCGGCCATCTTGGTTGGGACCCTTCAGTGTTTTTAGCAGTGCCAACACTTTTTGGATATAGTTTGGAGAAAAGGCTAATGCCAAGAGCTTCAGTTGTCCAGTATCTTCTCTCTAAAGGTTTGATGAAGAAGGATGCTGGCTTAGTTAAACCATTTATGATGAATGATAAGTTGTTCCTGCAAAAGTTTGTGGAATGTTTTGAGGAGGAGGAAACATCTAAGCTACTAAGTCTATATCAGGGAGGATGCTAGCATCTGCCACTTGGTTAACTCATGAATACAGATTTCTGTGCAGGCCAGCATAGTATGTTTCTTCATTTCATTCTAGTACCTGTTCTACTCCTGTCTTTATCTGGATTTGGCATATAGCTTTCCATTTGTTATTGTAGATCTGCATACTAATATTTGGGACAAACTACCAATTCTTTTGGATTAAGTGTTGGCCTACCCGTTGAAAAATAAATTAAAATGTCCATGTATAAGAATAATAATAATATTAGCATTTGTTCACTTGGTGATTGTTAGTTAAGGATTATCCAATGGGTTCCAGGTTATAACATTGATACTAGAAAACTGGAAAGGTCAGGAAAAAACATCTTCAACTTTCCTGTTGGATTATTTTTTACTATTGTATGAAATGGTTCTGTAGAATTGTCTTTTACAAATTGGTATAAATTTCTTTAATTTATATTGTCTCTCTAATCTGGTTCTTAGTTTTCAATGCTCAAATCTTAATAATTTTTAGAGTTCTTTGGGGTGTTGCTAGTTGCTACCATCAACATCTGAAAAGGACAATAGCTAAGTTGGAGATTTCAATCCTACGGCAGTGTATTATTTTTATTCAACAAGTTCCCCAGATACATTTTGACAAAATATTTAGTCTGTTGGTTAAAACTTGTACCCTTTGTTGCTACAAGTCAGTAGATTTTATGTCAATGCTATAAGTCATTAGATTTTATATCCCAAGCATTTACTTACCTCTATCGTTTTTATAAGTCATTACAGCATTTGAATTTAGAGATTTGAGATTTGTGGATGTTATTTTCTTTTACTCAACAAGTAGTGCATATAGTTCTTTATGACATTAAGTGACTATTTTTCATTACAGCTTGTACCCGCGATTGTTATAAATCATTTGGTTTGGTGTTGTTGGTTACTCCACGCCAAAGTTAAATCTGATTATTTCCATATCGTTGTTACAAGTCGTTTGATTTGCTGCATTTCATTTGGTTGTCATTGTAAGACCCTTTCTTTCGAATATAATAATTTTATTTGAAATATGTATCAAAATATATTGAGTGTATGTTGATTTAGTTTGACATACTTCTATGTGAAATTGTTGGTTTTCGTCTGACAGAACATGACTGTGTTCGTTCGACAAAACCCGTCGAACTTGTTTGACGAGTAAAGTTGTGTTCGTCTGGTACTTTTCTGAAGTGTTCGTTTGGCTCGGTAGTGTTCGTTTGGTACAACCGAATAATGAGTCAGTTTGATATTCGTCTGGTTAGTTAGCCGCTTTTGTTGACTTTAAGAGATAAGTGTCAGATGCCTTGGAAATAGTAAACTTCCGTTTTTGTTAACTAGAATATATGTCAGGACCATTAATGAGCATTAATGACCCGCCACTTTCGTTGACCACTTTTCATTTAATGTTTACCCTCAGAAGTGGTTTTCCTCATGCTATAAATACTCAGTATCTAGCTTTATTTCAGTTTTAGATTTTCTGAATCCGTACTACTTCCTTGCTTCAAAGAAATCTTTCTTAAACGTTCTTAGGTTCTTGTTCTTGCTCGTTCTTCTTCTGGTTCAATCTTTCTAGTTGTGTTCGAACCAAAGGAGGTTGGTTCTTCTTACTCTGTTCTACCCTGTTTTTCGTAACATTAGAATTTCAGTGATTCTGTTTTCAGTTTGGCTTGAGATTATTCCTTGTCGTTGGAGTAGATAGTTAAAAATGTTATTATGTTTTTGGTAGGTTGAAGACTCAAAGTGTATGCAACCTACGAGAAGATAAGGGTAACTCATATGTTAGCTTATCTTAGTATCTGCAGTGATATCTGTTTTAGTTACTTTGGTAATGTGAATGTTGTGAATGAATACTGGAATATTTCCAGATTGAATTATATAACTATTGGGGTTAAGGGAACGAGTGAATCGTATTTGTTCATGTGAACTGTGATTAGCCATCATGATGAATTTTTGGTTTGATGTGGTGGACTATTATGTGCCACAAGATCATCCGAGGGTGGGTGAAAGAGTCTCGTTCGCGAAAACCATCATGTCCGAATAAGGCAAAACAATGAGCTATGGATATTGGTTAGTGAGAATCACCAAGTGTAATTTTGGTTTGGCTAAGAAGGTCGTAGAGTTCGTTGATTGTTTTATCAGTATGATTGTTGATATCGTCAGCCAAATTATTATGCTTTCTGATCTTATTTATTTGGAGTTAACCATTTTCTTGTTATGTTTCCTTATTTTTGGCATGCATCGCTAGACGGTCAACAATAGACAATCGTTTGATATAGACCAGGAGACGGACGAGGGCTGCATTTTGGAAACGGACGAGGACGACTTTTTGAGCTTTGAGAATGAAGACTTATTTACTTGTTTTCTAAATGATCTTGTAATCTTTTTGTAAAAGAAAAGCACATGTTGTGCAAGATAGTACTTTCAATACGTCTTATTTCTCTTTACAATCATGAAATGTATTTTATGAGCTACACTATCTATATATCATGAGTATTGTACGTTTTGAAAATATAAGATGTTTTTGAAAGGTTTAAACTTAGTGTTATTTCACATAGTTACTATGTGGCGCTCGACGTAAAAAATCGGGCTGTTACATTCATAGTTCATATGAATATATACAATAACGAAAAATAGAAATAGTGTGTTTTGGAGGAATTGGGTATGTTTGATTGCATTTTTTGAAAACTATATTTAAAAGGAGTTTTAAAAAACTGTTTTTGAAAATAAAAGCTGAAAAAATATTTAAAAATTTCAAATTTGAAAGATAAAAACAGAAAATTGCGGATTTTATCAATTTCTTCTTCTGTGTTTTTGAGAGTGGGAGAGTCTGGAGTATCAAGTGGTTTGGTTTTTTGTGTTGGTTTCGTTGCCGTTTGGACCAAACGCGGTGGTTTCTGGAACACCTCCAAATTACTGCGCTGATCTCGCAATGTTCCGTTTTCGCTTTCACCGTCTCAGAGCTCTTCTCTATCTCAACGCTGCTATCTCCAAACCATCACCATTCCCAAAATGTAACCATTTTCTTCATCTAAAACCCTTACCCTTTCCCTTCCCATTCCCATTATCCACAATATCTCACAACTTTTCATCAACCACTTCTGATTCTGATAAACTATCTTTCACCGTTTCCTACTTCACAAACAAATGTGGCTTCTCACCCCAAGCTGCCGCCAAAGCAGCCAAGCGAGTTCGTTTCACCACCGCAAAGAAGCCCGATTCGGTTATCGCCTTCTTCACAAACCACGGTTTCTCCATCTCCCAGACCCACAACGTCATCGGAAGGTCGCCGGAGCTTCTTGTATCCGACCCCACCAAAAGGATTCTGCCAAAGTTTCAATTTTTAGCCTCCAAAGGTGCTTCCGCCTCTGACATTGTTATCATTGTGACTAGGAGCCCACGTTTCCTGCGCTTAAGCCTTGAAAATCACACAATACCTACATTTGAATTTGTAAGGAGATTCTGTCCATCGGATGAAAAAGCAATCGCTTGTGTACTTTTTTGTTTCAATTCCATTGCTGTTGATCTCATGAAATCAAAAGTAAAATTGTTGCTTGATATGGGAGTGACTCCCTCAAACATCTACCTTTTGTTTAATAATTATACTTGGCCCTCTATACTCGGATCTGCTAACTTGAAGGAGGCCGTGGAGGAAGTCAAGGGATTGGGATTTCATCCTTCCAAAAGGCCTTTTATTTTAGCATTACGGGCCAAAAGGTCTGTATCCAAATCTCTTTGGGATGCCAAAGTCGATGCCTTTAAGACATGGGGCTGGTCTGAAGATGCTGTTCTAGATGCATTTAGGAGGGATCCCCGCATTATGATATTTTCAATCAAAAAAGTAAATGCAGTGATGAGTTTTTGGGTCGGCCATCTTGGTTGGGACCCTTCAGTGTTTTTAGCAGTGCCAACACTTTTTGGATATAGTTTGGAGAAAAGGCTAATGCCAAGGGCTTCAGTTGTCCACTATCTTCTCTCTAAAGGTTTGATGAAGAAGTATGCTAGCTTAACTACACCATTTATTGTGACTGAGAAGTTGTTCCTGCAAATGTTTGTGGAATGTTTTGAGGAGGAGGAAACATCTAAGCTACTAAGTCTATATCAGGGAGGATGCTAGCATCTGCCACTTGGTTAACTTATGAATACAGATTTCTGTGCAGGCCAGCATAGTATGTTTCTTCATTTCATTCTAGTACCTGTTCTACTCCTGTCTTTATCTGGATTTGGCATATAGCTTTCCATTTGTTATTTTAGATCTGCATACTAATATTTGGGACAAACTACCAATTCTTTTGGATTAAGTGTTGGCCTACCCGTTGAAAAATAGATTAAAATATCCATGTATAAGAATAATAATAATATTAGCATTTGTTCACTTGGTGATTGTTAGTTAAGGATTATCCAATTGGTTCCAGGTTATAACATTGATACTAGAAAACTGGAAAGGTCAGGAAAAACATCTTCAACTTTCCTGTTGGATTATTTTTTACTATTGTATGAAATGGTTCTGTAGAATTGTCTTTGACAATTTGGTATAAATTTCTTTAATTTATATTGTCTCTCTAATCTGGTTCTTAGTTTTCAATGCTCAAATCTTAATAACTTTTAGAGTTCTTTGGGGTGTTGCTAGTTGCTACCATCAACATCTGAAAAGGACAATAGCTAAGTTGGAGATTTCAATCCTATGGCAGTGTATTATTTTTATTCAACAAGTTCCCCAGATACATTTTGACAAAATATTTAGTCTGTTGGTTAAAACTTGTACCCTTTGTTGCTATAAGTCAGTAGATTTTATGTCAATGCTATAAGTCATTAGATTTTATATCCCAAGCATTTACTTACCACTATCGTTTTTATAAGTCATTACAGCATTTGAATTTAGAGATTTGAGATTTGTGGATGTTATTTTCTTTTACTCAACAAGTAGTGCATATAGTTTTTTATGACATTAAGTGACTATTTTTTGTTACAGCTTGTACCCGCGATTGTTATAAATCATTTGGTTTGGTGTTGTTGGTTACCCCCACGCCTAAGTTAAATCTGATTATTTCCTTATCGTTGTTACAAGTCGTTTGATTTGCTGCATTTTGTAAACTCTGACAATCATTTGGTTTCATAGCTCATATAAATATATACAACAACTCTTATTGAGCTAAGGTCCCCCTTTTGGTGATCAATTTAAAATGTTTTTTTTTATAATTCATAATGAATTTTTAAATATAGCTCCGAAATCAATGAAAGCATGGTATGAAAAGGGTGATATGGGAGACCAGAAAGTAAAATTATAAATGTAAGTTCGCATATAGCTTATAGTAACAGCAAATTGATGGTTTTGATTCGAAATATTATAGGTACCATTGAAACCGCTGAGAATAGAGATGAAAGTCTGCCATATTAATGCTAATCCCAGATGTGTATCAAGGTGATAACTGATAACAGTATCTTAAACTTGCCGCATAGAATAACAAGTGCTTTCTTCATAAACTCGAATACGGTTTCTTTGTGTCTTCATTTGGATCATTGCAGTATTAGGTGTGATTTTCTTCACTTCTGATAGTCATAACCCTTACAGTTCACTGAAGTTGATTTGCTTCTAGACCATCATTCTGAACTAGAGTTTTCGAATTGGCGTGGGGTTCAAATAGGGGACATATAAGTGGTAGTTTTAAATTTTGACAAGGTCATTTTTATGCAAACAATTTCTTGAATCAGCTTCCATAAAAGCTAAAATTGCGAAAAGAAAGTTATCTCACCACCACTTTAAATAATAGAAGCGCTTAACAGAAGAAATAAGTAGCCTTTTCAACTTCAATTTCCTCTCGAACTAAGAAATTAGTGTCGCTTGTTCAGATTCAATGGAAAACAAAACCAGATGAACTTCAATCTGTGACTCATTTGCATTGTGTCATGTTGCCTCATCGTGAAGTTGAAGCTCACTGAAAGCCACAATCTCACCAGAATAAGTATACAGGAACTGATCTACAAGTTTGCCAAAACCAGTGAGATCTCCATCACCACAAACACAAACATCCCAATCTTACATGCAAATTTCTGGGGAAAATCTTCCCACGAGAAATATTTACATCATAACGAAAAAATGTGTTTCTACCATCATCTTTATGAGAATTTATAAATACTGATAAGTTTCTACCTATTTAACAATGTTTAGAAAGGGAGAAGGGGAGAATCCATTCCCACCCTCATCAATCTGTTCACCTTGCAGAAGCTAAAATATAAGCAATGTAAATATGTCCAGATATCTTTCTTTTTTTTCCTTTTCAGATAGGAAGCAAACATGACTCATAGTAGTTCACATGGGGAAAAAATTCAGAGATAAACAAAGGAACAATGCAGAAGAGCTTATAATATACAGACAGTACCAAGGTTAGAAGAATAACCTTTCTTCAAACTCATAACAAAAGTCATGGTCATTTGGCAAAATCAACATATGGAAGAAGAGATACTATGTAGGGTAAACAAAAGCGTTTCAAAATACAATCTGAATACAAACAATCAGAGTAAACTATTTTCTTGGATCAACCACTTATAAAATATCAAATTAGTAGATCAGAATTGTGACTTAATCAAAAAAGAGTTCCAAGTTCCAACTAAGTAAATGAAACAAGACAATTAAACTGCAGAAATTCAGAGACAAACACGTGTAGAATATATCCTACAATGAAATGAAGAAACATTGTATGGCTGGTGTACACCAAATTCTGAACTCATAAGCTAACCAAGAGCCAGATGCTAGCATGCTCCCTGATACAGCCTCAGTATCCTAGATGTTTCCTCCTCCTCATAAGTCATGGTCATTTGGCAAAAACAACATATGGAAGAAGAGTAAACTGTTCTCTTGGATCAACTACTTATATAACATCAAATTAGTGATATAGATCAAAATTGTGACTTAAATCATAAAGAGTTCCAAGTTCCAACTAAGCAAATGAAACAATACAATTAAATTAGCAGATTCTGAACTCATAAGCTAACCAAGAGCCAGATGCTAGCATGCTCCCTGATACAGCCTCAGTATCCTAGATGTTTCCTCCTCCTCATAAGTTATGGTCATTTGGCAAAAACAACATATGGAAGAAGAGTAAACTATTCTCTTGGATCAACTACTTATAAAACATCAAATTAGTGATATAGATCAAAATTGTGACTTAAATCATAAAGAGTTCCAAGTTCCAACTAAGCAAATGAAACAATACAATTAAACTAGCAGATTCTGAACTCATAAGCTAACCAAGAGCCAGATGCTAGGATGCTCCCTCATACAGCCTTAGTAGCCTAGATGTTTCCTCCTCCTCAAAACGTTTCACAAACCTCTGCAGGAACAGCTTATCAGTCAAACCAAATGGTGTAGTTAAGCTAGCAGTCTTCTTCATCAAACCTTTTGAGAGAAGATACTTGACAACTGAAGCCCTTGGAATAAGCCTTTTCTCCAAACTATATCCAAACATTATTGGCGCTGCTAGAAGCACTGAAGGATCCCAACCAAGCTGGTCAACCCACAAATTCAACACTGCATTGAGTTTTTCTGTAGACCTTAGCATAATGCTGGGTTGCTTCCTAAATGCATCAACAATTGTATCTTCAGACCAGCCCCATGTCTTCAAGGCATCAACTTTAGCATCCCATTGGGATTTTGCCATAGCCCTTTTCGCGAGTAAGGCTACACTAAAAAGCGATTTGGAAGGATCAAATCCAAATCCCTTTACTTCCTCCACAGCACTTCTCAAGTCACTAGAGCTAAGTATAGAGGGTCTAGTACGAAACAAATGGTTAATGTTTGAAGGAGCCACTCCCAAATCAAGCAACAATTTCATATTAGGTACCACGCGATCATCACTGATGGAAGTAGGGCAAGCAATCACACAAGCAATTGCTTTTTCATCCGATGGAAAGAATCTCCTAATCGCTTCAAACGCAGGGACGATTTGATTCTCGAGGCTTTTGCGCAGGAAACGTGGGCTCCTACTCACGGTGGTAACAATGTCAGAGGCGGAAGCACCTTTGGAGGCTAAAAATTGAAACTTTGGCAGAATCCTTTTGGTGGGGTCGGATACAAGAAGCTCCGGCGCCCTTCCGATGACGTTGTGGGTCTGGGAGATGGAGAAACCGTGGTTTCTGAAGAAGGCGATAACCGCGTCGGGCTTCTGGGGGGTTTCGAAACGAACTCGCTTGGCTGCTTTGGCGGCAGCTTGAGGTGAGAAGCCACAGTTTTTTGTGAAGTAGAAAACGGTGAAGGATTGTTTAGCGGAATCGGAAGTGGTTGAGAAGAAGCTGTGAGATATTATTGATAATGAGTTGTGGGGTTTCAGTTGCAGAGAAAAGGAACATTGAAGGGTTGGTGATGATTGGGAGAGAGTGTTGAGATAGAGAAGAGATCTTAGACGGTGAGAGTGAAACATGGTGAATTGGATTCAACACAGACACTGCGGACACCGAAAACGAAACAAGAGGAGCCAAAGCCAATAGCAAAACAGGGTAATTGGACGAATTTTTAAGGGGGTAAGATTGTTTTTCCATTCACTCTAGACAAAAGCACACATGGATATAATATGTAAAATTTTAATATTTTTCCATTGAGTTTAATTATTTCCACCTAGAAAATGTATAGCTATGTGTACAAAATCTTCTCCCCCAACCCCGACTCACCTTCCCCACCACCACCTCCTTTAACTCCAAATTCCATAGCCAAAACCTTCTCCCCCAACCCCAATATCTTCCCCACTGCTCCTCCCCCAGCCACTCCTTCTCCCCTAACTCCCAATCCCTTCCCCCTCCCTACTAGGAACTTTCTTCACCTCCAACAGATCCAAGCCTCAAAGCCTCCACCTACATATCAAAGGAGAAAGAGGGAAATTGAAGTTCTCTTGGTCACATTGAGGATTAGAAATATGAGCAGAAGAGAGAGAAAACGAGAGAGAGGAGAAATGAAGACTCGAGGCGATGAACAGAAGAGGGGGAAACGAGAAGGAGAAGAAATTGAGAAAGAGAAGGATCACGAGGGAAAAGGGAAGATTGATGGCGGAGGAAGGGATGCTCCGACGAGCAAAAATGGGATCGGTGGTGGAGGTAAGACACCTTTGTTGGTCGCGCGATGGCCGCTATGCTTGGACCGCTAGGGTTTTGGCGCGTTGATGGTGTGAAATTTGCTTATGGTTTCGTTGATTTGAACTCAAAATTAAACCTAGAAGTATCTGGTTGGGGTTTGGGTGGCTTTAGGGATGTCAATGGGTACGGGTGAGTATGCATAGTATATACCTGTTCTGCAAGTAAAAATCCGTACCTGTACCCGCTTCATACCCACATGGATATGAATTAAGTGGGGTACCCATGGACATATATGGGTTCACAAATATTTGTTCAGATGAAAAATATAAAAAATTAAATTAAAAGTAAATTTAAGATTAAACTCACAACCCAAGACTCACGCATGAAGCCACTTCTTTTCTCCCCATTTTTGGGTATAAGGGCTTCTTTTACCATGACCATTGTACAAGTTTACTTGAAGGAGAACCACGACCTAAGGCCTAAACACAAAGTCATGAGATATTAGATTCAATATACATCTTTTGTTGGATTATATATATGATCGGATGGGTATCCATGGGCATGAATACCTCAATATCTGTACCCACTCGATTAATAAATGGATAGTGAACATATCCATTAAATAAATTCGTGGATACCCATGAGTGAGGATAATTTTACCCGTAACGAGTTTTATCCGCGTGTATCCATGGGTGTGAGTAATTTTGACATCCCTAGGTGGCTTGAAATATCTAGGGTCTATGGGAGGGTTGAGTGTTTGGTGGGGGAAGGAAGGATGGAGAAGTTGTGGCTATGCCGAGATTTGCTTCACATGGTAGCAACGAAAAGATCTCGGAGAATTGGGGTGGTTCAGAGTTTGATCCGGCTTCGGGGAAGAAAGATCGAGGTGGAGATTGCAGCGGTTGCGAGGTTTCGCATGGTGAAGCTCGAACATGGAGGGGTTTGGGTTGTTAGCTTGGAAGTGGGAAGGTTGCGGTGGTTCTGTGCCGTCATGGATGCGATGGAGGTTGAGATAGGGGGGCCAAATTTGAAGCGGTGGGGGTAGGATATGGGAAAGGGGAAGGAGCGAGAAAGATGACATGGAGTGGGAGTCACCACGTGTAAAATCTGGCAATTAAATTTAAAAGAAAAAAGCAACATAAGCCGTTGACCTTGACTTTCGTTTATGTTAGATGAAAAAATTGACGACAAGGATGAACGACAAAACTCGTGATTTTTGGAGGATAAAAAAGAAGAAACAAATTTCCTATGAACAATATTAAAAAAACAGTATATTTTGCACCGATGAAAAATTTAGGTTTAATAGCACTTTTGGTCCCTTCACCTTTCACAATTGGACATTTCTAGTCCCTCTTGAAATTTATTAGCATACAAGGTCCCTCACGTTTACTAACTGTTGCAATTTTGGTTTTTCATCCATAACCATCCAAAATTTAACAACTTCTAGATTAAAAAAATTTAAAAAAATAAAATATAACGAAAACCTATAAATCATCTTCTCCCTCATCATCTTCAAAGACAAACCCAGAAAAATGAAGAACCCAAAATCCCCTCACTGGCTAGAAATCAACCACCATCAGAATCTTCCTCCTCAGCTAAACAACGCAGACCTTTAATCCATGAGAAGCTGAAGAACCACTGAAACCCTAACTGAGCACAAACTTTACATAAGATATCAAATTGCAAAACGGTAATTGTTCTACCCATGAACCCTAATGAAACAAATCAAATTTTGGAAGGGAAAAGGGAAAGGAGATGGCTTTTGAGTCGGGCTCGAGGTTTCTGGTTGCCAATCACAGATCTGAAACAAATCACAAACTAAACAAATCAGCCTCGAGTAAGAAGCAGAACAGAAATGAACCAACCGAAGGGGGGAAAGAGAAACATAGTGAGGTGGAGTTTGAGAAACTTCGATTTAGGAGCGGTGGAGTGTGCGGCGTCATTCGAAGTTGACGAAGGCGTTCGAGGTTGACGGCAGCGCTCGAGGAATGGGCGGCGGCGATAGCGGCACGAGCGGCGACTGATGTCGGCGCTCGAAGGGCTTCGAAGAGGATAGAGAGGAACGGACGGTGGTCTGGAGAAGAGGAATGGGCGGTGGCAGCTTCCGAAAAGGAGGATGGGGATAATGGGTGTTCGTGGTGGCGCAGAGAAGCAGTGGTTTCGAATGAGAAGAGAGGAGTGGTGGTGGTTTCAGAGAAGGAGAATGGTGCGGCGGTAGATTTTGGAAGGGAAGGTGGTCGGTGGTATGCTGAAGAGAAGTAGTGGCAGCGTTGAGGGAGTGAGGTCGAGGGTTCTGAGAAAGTGAGAAAGAGTGAGGTTAGTTGTAAGGGGGAAGAAAAGAGAAGAAAATCAAGAGGTGGGTGGCGGCTGGTATGGTGGGTGGAGGTGAATGATTTTTTTTACGGTTTTTTAAGTTTTTGTTATGAAAGTGAAGATGAAGATGATGAACATTCATCATTTATTCTGAATTTTATTTTTTTAATTAATTTTAAAGGAACATTCCGTTAAATTTTAGATGGTTGATGAAAAACCAAAACTGCAACAGTTAGGAAACATGAGGGACCTTGTATGTTAATAAATTTTAAGAGGGACCAGAAATACAAAATTGTGAAAGGTGAGATACCAAAAGTGCTATAAAGCGAAAAACTTATTTAAGCCTTATGTCTACGGTGGAAACCCATCCACCATATCTCCGTGCTAAAACCCGCCTTAAAGAACCCCGATACCCTGGTTTCCGAGCTGCTCATCATGTTTCAGTCTCACCGTCTCAGAGCTCTTCTCTATCTCAACACTCTCTTCCAATCATCTCCAAACCCTAAATGTTACCCTTTTCTTCTTCATCTAATACCCTTCGACCCATTATCAATAACATCTCACAACTTGTTCTCAACCACTTCAGATTCTGATAAACAACCTTTCACCCATTCCTACTTCACAAACAATTGTGGGTTCTCACCCCAAGCTGCTCTCAAAGCATCCAATCGAGTTCGTTTCGACGCCGCAAAGAAGCCCGATTCGGTTATCGCCTTCTTCAGAAGCCACGGTTTCTCCATCTCCCAGATATACAGCATCATTCGCAGGGAACCGGGGCTTCTTGTATGCGACCCCACCAAAAGGGTTTTGCCAAAGTTTCAATTTTTAGCCTCCAAAGGTGCTTCTGCCTCTGACATTGTTATCACTGTGACCAGGAGCCCGCGCTTCCTTCGCACGAGCCTTGAGAATCAAATCATCCCTGCCTTTGGAGCGATTAGGAGATTCTTCCCATCTGATGAAAAAGCAATGGCTTGTGTAATTCTTTGTTCCACTACCATTGGTGATCCTCGCGTGGAACGAAATATAGAATTGTTGCTTGAAATGGGAGTGGCTACTTCAAACATCCACCGTTTGCTCACTACTAGGCCCTCTATACTCAGTTCTGATGACTTGGAGGAGACTGTGGAGGAAGTCAAGGGATTGGGATTTGATCCTTCCAAAATGCATTTTAGTGTAGCATTACTGGCTAAAAGGGCTGTATCCAAATCTCAGTGGGATGCCAAAGTTGATGCCTTTAAGACCTGGGGCTGGTCTGAAGATGCAATTATCAGTGCATTTAGGACGGAGCCCCGCGTGATGCTACGGTCGATGAAAAAACTCAATGCTGTGATGAGTTTTTGGGTCGACCATCTTGGTTGGGACCCTTCAGTGCTTCGAGCAGCACCAGTACTTTTTGGATTAAGCTTGGAGGAAAGGCTTATGCCAAGGGCTTCAGTTGTCCAATATCTTCTCTCCAGAGGTTTGATGAAGAAGGATGCTAGCTTAACTACACCATTTTTTGTGACTGAGAAGTTGTTCCTGCAAAAGTTTGTGAAATGTTTTGAGGAGGAAGAAACATCTAGGATACTAAGTCTATATCAGGGAGCAACCTAGCATTTGGCTCTTGGTTAACTTATGACTATGAGTAGAGAATTTGGTGTACGGCAGCAGTTTGATGCTTCTTCATTTCACTCTAGGATCTGTCCTACTCCTGTCCTGTTTGTGTCTAGATTTCTGCTAGTTGGATTAAATTGTTTCATTGGTTTAGTTGAAACTGGTAACTCTTGTTCATTTAAGTCATAATTCTGATCTATGTCACTAATTTGATGTTTTATGAGTAGTTGATCCAAGAGAATAGTTTACTGACTCTAATAATTGTATTCTGGTTGTATTATGAACGTAGTATTCATTCTTCCTTATATTTTTCTTGCCAAATGATTGCTTTTGCTATGAATTTATGTAAAGGTTATTCTTCTTACCTCGGTACTGTTTGCTTGATTGTTGTGTGTGGATCAAGCTGCTTCATTGAATAGTAGCTTCATGTTGCTGAAACTTATATGGATTGAATAGGATTTTTTTTTCTTGGCATATAGGTAGGTACCAATTAGTTACAGCTTTAATAATGTTTTATAACAGACAATGAGCAGATACGTCAAAACATGTTCAAGCCTCAGGCAAAAAACCTTTTAAATGAAGTTGTACAGGCTATTATTCAAGAATTTTAAACTATTGATTATTCCGTGGAATTTGGGGATTAGTCTAGAGTTGAGACCTTATATAGTATATGTTCTTCTGGGTTGGTCCTTTGTTTATCTATGTAGTTTTTTCCCATCTGAACTGTTATAAGTCATTTTTTCTTCAAGAGTTTGCTTCCTATCTGAAAAAAAAACTGAGATGGATGAGTGGTGGGAATGGATCCCAGCTCTCTCTCTCTCTCTTTCTAAATTGTTAAATAGGCAGAAACTTATCAGTATTTTTGGATGTTCATAAAGAGGAAGATAGACCCATTTTTTAGATGTGATGTGAAAATTTCTCATTGAGAAGTTTTTCTCCAAAAACGTGGTTGCAAGATTGGGATGTTTTTGTTTGTTGTGATGGAGATTTCACTGTGTTGGCAAACTTGTGAGTCAGTACCTGCATACTGTATTATGGTGAGATTGTGGCTTTCAATGAGCTTTAACTTCACAAGAAGGTAAACATAACACTGAAAATGAGACACAGATTGAAGCTCATCTGGTTTATGTTTCCTTTGAATTTGAGCAGGCGTTGCAAGCTGTAACAAGAGGATAGGAACCCAAAAGACAACTTTGGAGATTGTTTAAATTACTAATTTATTAGACTCAGGCAATTTAAGTCAAAAGGGCTTCATAGAGCTTCTCCTTTAAGTTAAGTACGTACCTTCTTTTATCAACTGATGAGTCTTAATAGAGCTTATCTGAAGCAAATTCCCTAAACTTCTGCAACTTCAGCTTTTGAGGAAGCTGATTCAAATTACTATCTGCACATAAATAACCCTGTTGAAATTTCCAAACTACCAGTATCATGTCCTGTTTCAATGCCACACCTTGTAATTGTAACCAAACAGGTGCACTAAACATGAAATATTCCATAGCTTTAAATTTAGCTGAAAATCTCATGACACTATCAAATGGATCCTAGTTGTCCTTAATGTTAAACATCTGGCGTATTTCCTCTGGAGCCTTCCCTTTTATCATGTCTCCTATTGCAGTGGATGTTAATTCTAGCAGACTCTTGATGTTCAAGTAGTTTGCTGACAGATGAAGATCAAATAGAGTTTGATAGTCAACCTCAACAAATTTAGAATCCCAGTCTTTGATGTCAACACCTGACATGCGTTCCTTGTAATTGAAATTGGAAGTTTCAGTGTGCTTCTTGCAGTATTCAATGACCTTGGCCAAAATATTGCTACTCACGGTGGAGACAAAAACGCTATCACTGCCACCAGCAGGTTTGGCCTTAATGACATCTTCAATGGTTTTTGACATTAGTGCCACGCCATAGTCAACTTCAAACACATCTCCATTAGAACTTACCAACCTGATTTTCTTTGATGAAGGGGTTGGAATGTCATGCAATTCCTCTTCCTGCAACCAAATGAGTTATTTAATCATTAGAGAGAAAAATGTGGTGTGCGTGGGTGTGTTGTTATTGTTGCATGTTTAAAAATCGGGATTGTAAATTGTTTGAGAGTATTTTGTTCTAATATGAGGGATAAACTATTTCTTAGACAAATTTGCCTCCAATAAAATAAACAAATTTAACTGACCTTTGGTGTGCCCTAAAGGAAGAACCTGCTATCCAATTTGAAGCCCCATCATAGTGGAATGCTGCATGCACTTTAATTATTCTTTCTGTAAAGTGGTTTGCATTGTTTTTTCTTACGATATCACCAATCTCCGAGTACATGGCTAATGTGTTACTAACCAATGTCCTATCAATCGTCTCTCCTGCATGTTCCTCATCAATCTGGATACCAGGAATACTATGAAAATCAGGGGAACCGACAAAGATTAGACCAAATTAAAGTTTCAGAATGATTATGACTGCATTTTGAAATACATGACCATCAAGTGGAACAGTGGAATGATTAACACTACGTGCATGTTTAGATACACGGTAAAAAAAACATAATGAGTCAAAATCATGTAAATAGAAACAACTTTTCTTAATTTTTACTTTTGCCGACAATTTTTTTTCTCTTTGCCGTGTATCCAAAATTTCACATGGTGAAACTCCTTTTTTAACAATTAAAAAAAGTTGATCTTCACCAACATTTAAAGGTATTATAATTTGCAAACAGGTCCTTTTGTCCATTCACTCCTCCACCGGTATCCACCATGACCACCACCTCCGGCCGCTCATCCTTCATTTTCCACGCAGAACCACCCGGACCTCCCACCAGCTTGTGGCCCACCACCTATAAATCTCACTTCCAACAATTAGATTTTTATGTGAATCCATGTTTCCAATCGTGACAACAGGTGGTAAAAGAAGAAACTAAATTACCCAGAAAAGAATGTAACATAGGGTTTCTAAAAAAATTCATTTACATTAGATAAATGTGACCTGAAGGTTGTATAGTACAACTACTTTGAAACCCAAACAAAAAATTGTTGTAGAGGATGAGTGGTCCAAGATTATGGTCATGGTGGCAAAGATCATAGGAGCGGAAAAAACTCATTGAGCAGTCTCCTACCGCTTAATGTGTTGGGGCGAGAGATTAGTCTCACAGCTACATCATCGGGATACGTTTAACACAAAAAAGACATTATTATTTTTCCACAATTTGAGTTTTACCAATTAAAACATAATTTATAGACTTCAATTTTCTATATAACTAAGCTTCATTATAAACAAAATTTCAAGAGGCACGACAATATGCCAATCGCACAAAACATATCACAACATTGAGTAGCATGTATTATAAGACAAAATTTACAAGCTTTTCTATATAAATAAATAGGTTAAAATTTACAAACTTTTACAGGAAGTGGTTATTTATTAATGTTTAATTATATTTTTTAACTTAGCAGTTTTTTCCCTTACTTATCATGAATTCAATTTCTGGTCCCTCACGAAAAATATTTGTCATTTTCATCCCTTACTTTAACAAACGAAAACATATTTGGTCCTTCATCACTGTTCAGTAAAAAAATTTAGCAATTTTCATCTGTTACTTTGATAAATAATTGCAATTTCATCCCTTATTTTGATAAATAATAACAGTTTTAGTCTTTCATCACTATTTTCGTTTAGTTTTTTTTGCCTGAATAGGGACTGACGACAAAAAATGGTCTCGTTAATCAAAGTAATAGAAGAAGATGACTACAGTAATATTTTTCATCGAAGACTAAAAGTGCAACCCTTACTGGAAAAACATGAGAATATCTAGCACCGCGAAATGTGAATGAATCGAACCTACGATCTCATGTTTCACGGTCATCGTCTCAGAGCTTTTCTCCACCGCAGCTCTTTCTCCAAACCATCACCATTCCCAAAATGTAACCATTTTCTTCATCTAAAACCCTTACCCTTTCCCTTCCCATTATCCACAATATCTCACAACTATTCATCAACCACTTCTGATTCTGATAAACTATCTTTCACCGTTTCCTACTTCACAAACAAATGTGGCTTCTCACTCCAAGCTGCCGCCAAAGCAGCCAGGCGAGTTCGTTTCGCCACCGCAAAGAAGCCCGATTCGGTTATCGCCTTCTTCAGAACTCATGGTTTCTCCATCTCCCAGATACACAGCATCATTCGCAGGCAACCGGAGCTTCTTACATGCGACCCCGCCAATAGGGTTTTGCCTAAATTCCAATTTTTAGCCTCCAAAGGTGCTTCCGCCTCTGGCATTGTTACCTCTGTGACTAGTAGCCCACGTTTCCTGCGCATGAGCCTTGAAAATCACACAATACCTGCATTTGAATTTGTAAGGAGATTCTGTCCATCGGATGAAAAAGCAATCGCTTGTGTACTTTTTAGTTCCAATTCCTTTGCTATTGATCACATGAAATCAAATGTAAAATTGTTGCTTGATATGGGAGTGACTCCCTCAATCATCTACCTTTTGTTTACTACTACTTGGCCCTCTATACTCAGATCTGCTGACTTGAAGGAGGCCGTGGAGGAAGTCAAGGGATTGGGATTTCATCCTTCCAAAAGGCCTTTTATTTTAGCATTACGGGCCAAAATTTCTGTATCCAAATCTCTTTGGGATGCCAAAGTCGATGCCTTTAAGACATGGGGCTGGTCTGAAGATGCTGTTCTAGATGCATTTAGGAAGGATCCAAAAATTATGCTATTCTCAATCAAAAAAGTAAATGCAGTGATGAGATTTTGGGTCGGCCATCTCGGTTGGGACCCTTCAGTGCTTCTAGCAGTGCCAACACTTTTTGGATATAGTTTGGAGAAAAGGCTTATGCCAAGGGCTTCAATTGTCCAGCATCTTCTCTCCAGAGGTTTGATGAAGAAGGATGCTAGCCTAGTTTTTCCATTTGTTTTGACTGAGAAGTTGTTCCTGCAAAAGTTTGTGAAACGTTTTGAGGAGGAGGAAACATCTAAGTTACTAAGTCTGTAACAGGGAGCATGCTAGCATTTTGCTCTCGCTTAACTTAGAGCCTTTCTATTTAAGTCACAGTTCTGATCTATATCACTAATTTGATATTTTGCATGTGATTGGTGCAAGAAAATAAATTGTTTCACGGTTGGAGAATTTGTTTCTTTCATTGCACATATGTTCTTTTTTCAAAGAGGTGGATGGATTCATGTCTTCTCCTCAGGAATCATGGGATTAGAACGTTGCTTGAAGAGTGCAAGCAGGTAAATAATTCCAATATCTTTTCCCTTGTGTTGGCAGTTCAATTAAGCCATAGCAGAATCGATAAAATATAAAAAAAATGCTAGTCTGGCCTAGGGAAACCTGAGTGATTGAATACTGAATAGTTATTCTGACTAAATGGTAAGCAAGTTTTATTGTGAAAAGCTTTTCTATGCACTATAGTATCCCTTCTCTCATCTCTTCTTCTCTCCAATGGAAAATGGCTTTTGTTATGAGTTTGAAGAAAGTTTAGTCTTATATGTCACTGGTTGTTCGGTTGTTTTGTATGCATAAGGGGATAATGCACACTGTATTTCTCTAAATAACTGCATGTTAATATGGTTATGTTTAGTTTTAGCCACAGATAGATTGGTACGAGTTAGTTACAGCTTTAGTATTATATTTGAAGAAGGCTAGAAACACTCTTTTTGATAATTTTGATAATTGATCTAATCTCTGAAGAGTGGTTAATAATCGAAAGTTTGTTAAAAATAGTGTGTTGCTACTTGCTAGTATTATAATGTTTTATTGTAGTAAAATGAGCAGGAATGTCATAAGACCTTCAAGCCTAAGATAAAACATGTATTGATGGAGTTGTAGTGTAGATACCAATCATAAAAAAGTTAAAACTATAGATAGTTGCTTGGAATTTGAGGATTAGTTGAGAGTTGTGACTTGGTCCCTGACATCATAAGTTCTTTCAGATCTTGTTCTTTGTTTATAAATGTATGTTCTTCACCTTTGAACTGTATATGCCATTTGTGCTTCAAGAATTTGTTCCCTGTCCGAAAAGAAAAACATATACGTGGTCTTCACACATTTTCAATGCTTATTATGTGTTCAATTTGAATCTATTTTGGACAAATATACTTGAAAGTTATTCTTTGTTTTCTCTCATAATTTTCCTTGCCTTTTACCTTTTATAAGCCTTGAGCTTTTTTTTTTCACTTTCACTATCGGTAATAAAAAAACGTTTTTGATGAATACATAAATTAGCCGGGTACACCCAGTTTTTTGGTCCAGTCAACCAGGCTGTGTCACTGCTTTTTTGTGAAAACTAGTCTAGTTTAACCAAGTCACGCTGATTTTTAAACATAACTGCTCTAACATGTCACTCGAACGAGTTAACTGGTTGGTTCATTGGTCTAACTGGCGTTGAGCTAAGTTGATAACTATGGATGCGGGCATAAATCAAATTTTCGTGTGACTAACTATCTTGTCTTGTTTTGTCATTCTCTTGAGATGCTTGTGTTGTGGTGTCTACCAAAAAGCTGGTTAATAGTCATGCCTGGTTGTTTTCTTCATTTGTTATTTCTTAGGAGTTGGGAGTTTTCTCTGTAGAATTTTGTCATTTTTTTTAAGATTTAGAACAGTTTAGTCAGGTGACTACCTTCACATTGCAGATCTAGCCTCCCCTAGAATTTGTGATCTTTTAAGGAGGATTCTTTTCGTCTCTTGAAGCTGAGTGAGTAAAAGTTGATCCTTGGAAATGACAGGGATGACACTTGCCTGCGATTTTCTCCAATTTATGTTACTTGTTTACCAATTTTTTTACTCAGCTTCCCTATCAGTTATCATGTTCTGTCACACCCTTGAAATACTAGTCCTGTCTACACAAGGACACTTCAAATGGTCTTGTATGTGGTCACATAATAGTTTTGTAAGCAGGATAATTTCACATTCCTGTTGTGTTTAATTGATTATCCTTTCAGTAAATTATGCTTTTCCCTGCAAAGGGTGGGAAGAGTCATGCCCCTGTGAGGCTCTCCATGTCACTAGATTTTATTCTATGCTTATATATGTTCTCATCTTTTGGTCCATTGTCGTGGATATAATCCATGATTTTAATGTATGTTGCTTTCCAAGGATGTTTATTGTGCTGATGTGCTTTTGGGTCAACCAACTTGGTTGGAAGTTGAAACACTTTGGTCCTTGCCAGAAGACCAGAACTTTTGCACATAGTTTGGAAAGAAGGATCTTCCACAGTGCCAGCTAAAAAACAAGGAAGTAATATTGTTTATCACTTATCTGGCCTTTCAATAGAAACTTGCCTAGCTTAAGCCTATGGAGTCATCCTTTCACCAAATTCATCACAAGAGTATACAATTTTTCCTGTCCTGCCTGTTTTGTTGACTGTTGAGGATTCATTTAATAGTTGATAAGTTTCCTCTTAAAGAAGATTTAACATGCTTGTCATTCCTTACACTACACCATTTGCCATGTCTGTAAAGGCTTAGCACCTCTCTAAAAATGATGATATTGTCGGAGGTTTTTGTTTCATGAGGTTGGTAATGATATTACGTCATGTTTGGAAAAGTTTATTTAAGCTTATCTTATAGTATAAGCGTATATCAAAGTGTTTGAGAGCTTATGTAAATGACTTATGACATACCTATAAGCTGTTTTGAGCTTATTTTTATTAGCTGACAACTCAGATTAACTTATGAGTAAGTACTTATACACGTCTACAACTTATTTTGAGCTTATTTCAATAAACTTTTCAAATTAGTTTATGAATGAATACTTATTCGATAAATGTTTATGGTTATAAGCGTTTAGTTAAGCTGTTTACACAAAGGGACCCTCCGTCTAGTGATCATAATCTTCTTGATAAACTTTGAGGACAATATGGACAAACTTTTTAGGTCCACAACAATTAATACTTTCACAAATTTTCTGGTACTGGCTTTGGAAAAAAAGGTGATCAAAATTTTGTTCAGGTTAGTTTGGAAATTTCTAGAAGCATCCTGAACACAGCTCCCCTTGAGAATTCATGGACTTGAGAGTTCACTGCACACTTTGATACAGCACAACCTCCTTGTTGCAGGGAACTCCAAAACCATTTTTACTCGATCCTTCCAGTTCTAACTGTAACAAACTAAATGTGTCACTGGTTTAACTAACTACTAACAGTTCTGATTGACAGTTCAGCCTCAGTTATTTAAGCAGTGAAAAATTGAAAATCACTCGCCCAAGAAGAGTTGTTTCAATAATCTTCTATCTTATTATTCTTCTTTCTTGTGATTCATGTTACACTCCCTCCTCGGATGAGTAATTAAGCAGCAAAATGTCCAAGTAATATCCCATTAGTGTGAATTTCTCATGAAATATTTAATCAATTTAAAATTAATCCAAATAAACTTTGATAACAACTCATCTGAATTCGAGATATATTATTAGGACTTTGTTATAACTGCACCAGTCAACGCAGGCAGAGTCCTAAGCTTATAAACAGTCACAGAATCTTGTGGGGCATAAGATGAAGTCACCCCTAACCAGACTCCAACAGACAAAACTAACAACAAGATCTGTCTGAATGAGTTGAAATGATGACAGATGTCATCAACATATTTAGATGCCCAGAATATCCATCCTTGTTGCAGCAAGGTGCAGTTGACCATTGATCATTAACTATTCAAACAATTCATTTTTTCCTTTGAGCATTTCAATAAAGTTAATTAAGCGCCTATCAAAATAAGCACTAACATATAAATGTTAATTCAAAAGCTTATTTTGATTATCTAATTCGAAATATTTAAAACACATTTCAACTGTTGTTTGTAAGAACTTGTTTGAGTTTATATTAAAGCATAAATGTTTATGTACAAAAATAACTTATACTTTCATATGCTATTCAGATTAGTTTACGAATAAGTATTCATACCTACATATAAGCTACTTTGAACTTGTTTCAATAAACTTCTCAAATTAACTCATAGATAGGCGATAAGCGCTTATTCCTATTAATGCTTAATTATGCAGCTTACCCAGACAATAATAATTAATCTAATTAGCGTATGAAAAAAAGTCCAAAACAAATTATGTATATAGATCATAAGTTATTTTTATAAGCTTATCTAAACACTTGTATTAAGTGTTTATAAAATAAGATAAGCTTTGATAGACAATTCTAAATGTTGACTAAAGCTTTGAAGTCCTCACCCCTTTAGCTGATTAGCATTGTTTCAAATTGGTTCTTGAGAGGTAAAGAGGCCATACATGTAGCAAATATTCTTATGGAGTTAGAGTCATGTGGAAGGTCGAATGTTAAAAATATTCTTCCAGGATTTAAGGATATGACTTTATACTTGTAAAGCAAAACCTAAATGGATTTGTGAAGATTCTGTTTTTACTTTTTTACTACCCTAGTATATAACATTTGGCTTCTTCACTTGGTGTGTATCAAAGGAATGCTTATGAGTTGACTCCAAGTAAAATAATGGCTTTTGCCTGCATTAACATTGCCTTTTCGATGAATGACAAGGGCTATCTTACAACCACTGAAGTGAGAATGCAAGTCTTCATATACTCACCAATCTGTACATTGAACTAAACGATTTACAAGTGACTAGTCTAAGTAAAAGTTTACAATATTTTTTTTTGTTTTGTTGAAGTATCAACTTGCATTCTTCTCTATTAAATATAAACCACATGCAACAATAAATAAATTATTAATTCAAAATAATTATATACCATGTACATATCAAATATAAATTTTATTTAAAAATTATTTTATTATCAATTCAATTTTAATTAGATTAGAATAAATGTTTAATATACTAGTTTCTTGCATTTGGATACTCTTAAGTAAAAAGATAACATGAAAATCGGTGGCTTCTATGGTGCACTTGCACCCTAAGTGGTGCATCGTGCACCACTCTAAATGACCTGCTACAGCAGGTTTTTTTACCTGATATTTAAAAAATTTAAAATAATAATTAGTTAATTACATTTTTACCCTTTTTAAAAAAAGGATAAAAATGAATTATAAAAGGAAGATTAACATAGAAAAAGGGGTTTAAAGTAATTAACAAATTAAAATTATAATAAATTATAAAAATAAAATAACCTGTAGATTCAGTTACCGGTTACTTACCTGGACACTTGGCGCGATTTTATTGAGCAAAAGCTAGTGGTGCACAGTGAACTACTTAATTGGTAGTTCACCTTAGACAACACCATGAAAATCTGCCAATATACTTTTAGAGAAAAAGAATAGAAATAAAAAATCCATTGACCTTGTAACTCATTGATAGATTGGATTAGGTGGATGTTGTACGGCTCCAATATTCCAATTGAACCTACCAATTCCTCTGTCGTATAGGATGGCGTGAAATTGATTAACTAGAATCATAGGACTACATAATACTAAAATGAATGGATTTAATTTCATGCATTATTTAGTAAATAATGGACATTGCCACGTAGTGTGGATTTGTTGGTCAAGGCTGAGTGCTCCCATGAGCTCCACCTGTCTTTTTTCTCGGGTGAGAAATGGAGGTACACCGTACATGCACATCTTTAGATCAGATAGATTACATATTGATATTGGTAGATAACTGAACTTCTTAAACATCTAGTTTATGATTCGATCTTTAAACGATGTATATGGAGAGAGATTTATTGAAAGATGTTTACCCACTTAATATGATATTAAAACTTTAAAAAATTAGTCTCATAATTGTCGGTTGTATAAATACCTTTGAAAAATAAAATTAAAGAGGACTTCATATTTCCACCTCTCTTCCAAAAAATTAAAAGCACGTTATCGTGTTTTCAAAAATTAGTTACGTAATAAGTTGGGAAAAAACAACTATCGGTTTTTTTTTTAATGTAACTAAATATATATATTAATCAATAATAGGGTCAGAGGCCACTACATCATATTTCCACCTCTCTTCCAAAAAATTAAAAGCACGTTACCGGGTTTTCAAAAATTAGTTACGTAATAAGTTGGGAAAAAACAACTATCGGTTTTTTTTTGAATGTAACTAAATATATATATTAATCAATAATAGGGTCAGAGGCCACTACATCATACTTCAAAGCAGCTAAAATCTTTTGAGGAGTATCCTCAACCCTGACAAAAGATAGCGTAGTGAATGATAATTTGGCAAGGGAGTTCGCAACCGCGTTGCCTCCTCGCCTAACAAAAGAAACATCCAGAAAATTAAAATAACAAGAAAAGGAACGACAATCCCTAATAATAGAAAAAAGATAAGAATCACCAGGTTTTGGACGACACCAAAGATCATAGAGCTTTAGACAATCAGTCTCGAACATGACCCTTCTGAAACCCAAGCCAATAGCGATGGAGATCGCCCAACGGAAACATAGAGCTTCAGCAATGATGGGGGACGAGACCATAATAGTAGCTGCAGTCGCCGAAGCAAGAACCCCACCCTCAAAGTTCAAAGCCACCATCCCAAAACCAGCCCAAGACGAGTCTCGAAGAGCTGTATCAAAATTAAACTTAAAAGTACCTCGAGTCGGCCAGGTACAACTAGACGACAACACCATAGATTGACGGGGAACTGCACGCAAATCTGGAGCCCCAAGAAGAGAAGCCACACGGTCAACCATAAGTGGTGTGGGTGTCCGTCGCTGCTGGAAGACAATCTGATTTCTCCTCTCCCAAATACAGTAGGCCGTAGTGATAAAGCAAATGAGTGCCTGGTCATCTGCAATCTCCAAGAACCTGAGGAAGAAATCAGCAAAGGAGAGATCAGTCCAGTCACGCACTCCTAAGCCAAGCGATGAACCAAACCAAGCTTGAACTGAGTCCGGACAGTAAAGTAGCGCATGAGCAGCCGTCTCGCACTCCACCACCTCACAGCATGGACAGGAAGGGTCAATGTCCACACCTCGGTGTCGCAAACGACCTCTAATCGGCAAAATATCCAGAGCCGCACGCCATACCAACTCCTTGCACCGCGGCAAGGCTCGAGACCGCCACAGACGCTTCCAAGCCTGAGACGGCAGCGACGAAACCCCCGATGAGGAGGCCACGAAGGTATCCTGGTCCTGCATAATAAAGTTATAACTAGATTTTGTAGAATAGGTACCATTTTCGTTAAAAGGCCAAAACAAATAATCATTATGTGTGACACAAGGAAGAGGAATTGATAAAATATACTTAGCCGTATTAGGATGAAATATCATATCAATCAAATCCGATTTCCACTTCCCAGCAGAAATAAGGTCACTTACCCATTGGACATTTGCCTTATCGGCCAAATCATAACGGGAGATAATAGGGATACCATGAGAAAGCCAACAACTATCGGTTTTCAGAAAAACTGAAGATGAGTAACTAGGTTTTAAATTCCAATAATGTTAATGTGTACTTATGTGTTTTTGAAAATTTGGTACGCATAATGATGAGAACTTAAGTTTTTGGAGTGTAAATCGCCAAAAAGTGTACCAGAAACAAGAGCTCGGAAAGAATTATACTTTTTAAGATATCGGATTTTAAATCGCCATATCTTAAAAGAAATTGCTACTTTAAAGATGGGTGGAAATTGGGTTGGTGGGTTGGTAATATCAACCTCTCTTCTCTGCAGATGTTTATGGGTTCTTAATGTTCAAAATCTCTCTCTCCACAAAACATCTCATAAAAAAAGTAAAAAACACACCGTAAAGGAAGGGAACCATTCGGACAAAGTGGATGAGCCATTCCCTTTAAAATGTTTGTGATAGTTTCTCACTACCATTAAAAGGGATGTTTCATAACTATTAAAGTGTTTGTAGAGGTTTTTACTTGTTAAGCATTCAATTTGGTAAAGCTCAACAATGCAAGTTTAGGGTTGACGTCTATAAACGTAAACAAGAGGAGTTGGAGAAGGGGTCAAAGTGGGTTCCAAAAGAAAGGAGAGTTGGGTCAAATGAGGGATTCTTTGTATAAGGGTGGCGAGTGACTAAGGGAGACATGGTCACTTGAATTTTGAGATTGAGGATTATTGAGTCTTGTCGATTCAAATTTAGTTTTTGGAATTGTCATTTGTGAACCATACCATATATTTTATGTTGTACGCTAGAAATCTACTTTAATTAGAGGTTGGAGTTGGATTTTCAGAAAATAAGAGACAAATAAAATGAGAAAAATGAGTAAAATTAAGATGGAAGGAAAAATGATTGTGAATATACCAAAGTTAACAAAATTATATTTCAGTTTCTGAATGTGAATTCAGTTCTAATACAATTAATAAAGGAAAGACCCATAAGGAGAAAAAAAAAAGTTAAACAATAAGAAATATGTGAAAGAGAAAATCTTACTTGATTGTGATTTTGAAGCATGTAATAAATGATCGGAATTCTCCTTTATATAAAAATATCTCATGTAACCTTGTCATGATTTTTTGTCGGTATTTTTTATGAGTATAAACTCGTTTAGAAAATTGTACTTATTTCTTTTAATAAAAATCGTTCTCAAAACTTAACTTATGTCACCATTCTTATGAGAAATCAACTTGTTTACTACTAGACTAATATTTTGTTGCTATCTAATTTTGTCATGTTAAAATTATTATATATTGAAAAGAGATAAGTAAGAAAATTAATATGAAATGTCATATATCACTTCCTGTGACAATCCCACTTGGCCACTTTCCTTTTGCCACCTATTCTTTATAAAAACTGTTTTCTCCCCTATCTATGAACTCCTATTTTTTAACTCTTTCCTTTTCAGTTTTAAAAAAAAAACTCTTTCCTTTTCTAAATCCCATTCCTCTTTTAGACTAAAATATTCTTGCCATTTTTTAAAAAAAATCGGATACTTATGAGTCTTATCTTTTCTCCTTCATTGACAACTTTAATTTGGAGTAATAAAATGATTCTTATCATCTATTTCTAATTACTTTTTCCTCCTTTGTATACATTTTTGATGTTTTTATATATTTTATTTTATAGTGTCCTGGTGAAAAATAAGATATACACCTAGCAGGCCAATATGAAATGCAATTAGATAACCCTCACACTCAAAACTCCTCATCATCATTTCTTGAAACATGCTACTCTAATCTCATTGGTTGTTTCACATTGGTGGATGTTGATATACAATTCTTTACTTTCAATACAAAAACCCATCAATTTACTTGCATCTTTAGAGCTTTCCAAGGGATATTTAAATATTCATCTTCACTCTTTTGAACTGCCTCAAAGGCCTTCTCAGCATCCATTAACAGTTCGTACAAGCCAATGAAAGTCAAACTCTAAATTTTGCAACAAAAAATGACTCTGCACTCCAATTGATTGAGCTGCAGAATCAGACCCCATGATTCTATAGCCGACTTGTCTTGGCATCATTCGCATGTCACATTGCACAAGTCACAAATCACAACATTCATGTGTGACTAATCTCTTATATAAATGACTAGGGTATGTTTGATTGTAGGTTTTGAAAACTGTATTTAAAAAGAGTTTTTGAAAATCGTTTTTTAAAATATAAGTATAAAAAGACTGTTGAATGAGATGTTTTCCGACATTTAAAAAACTGAAATTTGAAAACTAAAAACAGAAACTGAAAACATCTTTTAGCTGTTCTGGTATTTTAATTTTTAAAACTGAAAACAAGAACCGTTTTCAAAAACAATTTTTAAAAACAAAATCATCATCTATATCTATATAGAAGTTTCAAGTTTGGTTTGACGACTTGCACAAAATTCAAAACACATTTATTCATAAGTTGTCTGAAATCTTTCTACAATTAGTTATAAAATCAAAATCAATTCTAATGAGAAACTTATGTAAATAATTTTGAGTGTAAGAATTTATTATGCGATAATACAAACGGAACCAAACAACATTCATGTATGATTAAGCTCTTATATATGTACATGTATGTGTCATCTATAAACATGTTTGGATAAATTTCTTTTTTCTCAAAGCCAACTGACACTCAGAAATTTCTCGCCAGAATTAATTTTATTTTTAAAATCAATCGTAAAAAGATTTTTAAACATATACTATTGGTAGATGTTTGGTTTAAGGATTTACAAATAATCCAACTCACATCACAAGCTAACACTAGTTTGTAAGCAAAAGTGGTCCTAGAGCATTCCAACACACTATATATATGTTAGGATTCTGTCTGACCTTGATAACCACTCTAACTTAGTCATAGTCAAAGAAAGAAAGAAACTAGAAGTTAATTCATTCCTGGAAAATCAAGAGAATGGAGGATAACATTGGAATTGGAAGCAGCTCCTCTAATGGTGGCATCAAGGAACAAGACCGGTTATTGCCAATTGCAAATGTTGGCAGGATCATGAAGCAGATTCTACCTCAGAATGCCAAAATCTCCAAGGAATCGAAGGAGACAATGCAAGAGTGTGTGTCGGAGTTCATAAGCTTCGTCACAAGCGAGGCCTCGGAGAAGTGCAGGAAGGAGAGGAGGAAGACTGTGAATGGAGATGACATATGCTGGGCCTTGGGAACACTAGGATTTGATGATTATGCAGAGCCAATGAGAAGGTACTTGCATAGATACAGAGAACTAGAGGTAGATAGAACTCATCATGACAGAGGAAATAGCCCTGAAGAGAAAGATGAACTTTTTAAGTTGCCCCCAAGAGGAACTAGGCTCTGAAACTAATAATAGCATGCTTGGTTTGACGATTTTACACGAAATTCAAAACACTTTGTTTACTCAGAAGTTAAGAAAACCTGTAGCTTCTCAGCACTGATTTTAACTTTAGAATCAATTTTAGTTTATCAGCCGAAGTAATTTTGGAGCATTTCACCGCGGAATCAAAGATGCTGTAAAACCAAAATCAAGAGTAGAATTAATTTGTCTTGGACTGAGAGTAGGTGAAGATATCTCCATCTTAAAGCCAGTTGAAGGTTTTGAGCATGAGATATAATGTAATGATGGTTTTCTTGTCTTAACTGGATTTAATTGTGTCATGATTCAAGTACTAAATTACTTGTTTTGTTTGTTGTTAAGTGTGTTAGTATATGTACTTCCTTGTTTCTGCAGTTGATTTTTTCATTGAGATCAATGAATTTTGTACTTGATTAGTTGATTATTGCTGTTTTTGACAACAAATTCTAGCATGGTATTTGGTGATGATAAGAATCCTTAATTCAAGAACATGAAGGGACATTCATCCTCTTTGAATCAAAATTCAGAACGAGATAGAAAGCTTGATGAAATTTATTGTATGTTTGAATCGGCTTATGTTTCTTTTCAGTATTAACGCCAGCAATTAGAAGAAAATCACAAAAGTTTCTCCTTAAAATTGATTCCTACTTTAAAAACAATTGTAGAAGTTAGAGTTTGATTTCATCTTTATTTGGTTTAAAGTCAAGCTTCCGGGTTAATTAGATTCTTGTTTATTGTCCTTGTTTTGTTCTAACCTCATCTAAAGTCTCCATCGCTATCATTGAAAAAACTGGTATATAAAAGTCACTTTCAACATTAGATAGAGAATTGTTAATCATCATCTACTATTAATTGTTAGAATCTTCACTAGATGTTGAGCTAATATACATTAAACATATATATATCTTAAATTTCATGCTAAAGCTTGAGTTTCATGACTCATAATTTTAAGCGTTAGGACCACATATTCTACCAAATTAACTATTAAAAAAACTACTATATCCATTAAATGTCAACACATACATCCAAAAAAATGAAGCCGAGCAAAAGAGAGTAATTTTATATTTATTTATGACAAGCTGTTTAGATTCATTGTACTGGGTCACATTGCCGGGAAAGATTACTTGTGCATTAATTGATGGTTTTCAACTTTCCTTATGAGGTTGAGTGTGTTTTCTATACCAATTATTAATATTTTTTATAAATATTTTAATTTATGAAAATGCTCGAATTAGATTTTGTTTTTTTTAAATAGTACGTGTTAAAACAATTAAGAAGAAGATACATGAAGTCTAGAGGTTGATACGTCGCGCTGAACCAACTCACTAAACATAGGAGAATTAGAAATTTTTTATTACTTTTACTATAGTTGCTTATTAATATAGGAATAAAATTTTGCTAGCAAAATGCTTAAAAATTTAAATTATTTGAGAAAAATTACACTTTTATTTAATCTTTAGATTGTTATTTTAGTGACTTTATGTGTAAATAAATTTAGTAAAATAATAACTTAAGAATGAACATGCATTGGGATTAAAAATACAAAAATAACTTACATGTAAAATGAACGATATAAATTTATAAAATAAAAAATATAATGTACGGGAATGAACATTTTACGTTTCATATATTAAGATTTTGATTAATTTAAGAAAAATTACATTTTTAATAATTTTATAATATTAGATTACAAATATTTTTGTTAGATTTCTTAAATTTATTTTTAAATTCAATATAACAATATACTTTGTATTTTAAAATAATTCATAATTTATGAAAACTCATAATCTTTTATTTATATTTTATAAAATATTTAGAAGTTTATATAATATACATATATCAAATTATTTATGCTCTAATTATGCCCATGCTGGTATAGAGTTTGGGCTGAAGGGTGAGTGTAATAGACTTGACAAATTGTTTGTAATTGGCAGCGCGGATTGGATATAGTGTGAGGATTTAGAGGTGTCAAAGTTAATGGAGGTGTTTTAATTTGGTGTGCGGTTTCGGTAGAAACTTTTGTCGCTTGTGAGTTTTATTGCTATTTACTTACTTGAAAGAGATGTTCTCAAGGGGTTGAATTTATGAATAATATACTTCTACTTAAAAAAAATAGAATATACATATATCTCCTTTCGTGGCAAGGGTCACTATACTAGTAAATATATAAAAATAAAACTATATGGTATATTTTTTATTTATTTATATAGCCTTTAGCTCAAGAGTTGTTTTCCTCACCACAACAGATCTCACCACCTAAAAATTTCAAAACTACCCTGAAAAAACAAAAACTCATTTACCTCACTCTTTCCACAGAATCCCCACCACACCAGTACTGCACACCCCCACCTCTATCATTAATCTTCATCTTCATCATCTTCTTCTTCCACACTCGCTCCCTCTCTTCATCTTTTACCTCTCTCCTAAAATGATGTTAGAGTTGCCATTGTTGCTGCGAAATTTGATGTTTGAGTTGTCATAGTTTCTCTAAAAACAAGGTTGTGTCAATTTTTCATAATACCGGGTTCTATAACCCAAAAGGAAAAAATTAATGTGCAAAATTAATAATTCTACATTTTAAAACCCGGAATGAACTTCAGAAAACTGGTATTGTTCAACCACAATGTCGAGTTTTGAAGTTCTCGATATTGTTTGGTTTAATAGTTCCGGAGATAACTTAACCCATAACATATAATAGGGGAGATGCATTACCGATTTTGTAAAACACGAAAACTTTGTTTTAATATTCTAGAAATATTAGTTCCCGAAACTAGCTTCGGGATTAAGAACCCAGAAGCAAATATGTATTTTTATGTTTCTGTTTTTACATCCTCAAATGAAATTGCTCAACGTGCTTTTAATTGTTAAGAACGCGATAAACAATAAATCTGAGGGCATTATAAAAATTGACTACATTAAAGGAGGCGACGTGTGTTGTGTTGGGGTGCCAAAATCAATCCCTCCTAACTCAATTAGTAAGTGTTGCATTATGGTGTAAAGCCAAATAAGTAACTTATGCGCATGATGGTGTTGGATTTTAGTTCAATGATTAATGTTGGTATTAATTTCGGGGAGGTGCACGTCAGTTAATACCATACTCATTGGCTAGCCCCTACCGCTTTGTGCGCTGATTGTGGGGCAAATGATTAGTCTCACGACGACTGGCTGTGGGGATACCTTGGTCAATAAAAAAAAAGATAATACCTTAGCCCTCCAGAAAGCTATTTTTATTTTTTAATTCGGAAATTCAAAGAATAAGGACGTCATCTTTAAGATAAGTTGAATATTGAAAAAGTGTATTGACTAGAGCTTTTTGACTGATACACTATTTAATTTTTTGGATAAATGGTGGCCCACAGGCCCAAAAAACAAGATCAAATTAGAACATTCCTACTGGAACCTCAAAACTCATGCAATCCATACTCCACTCCAGGATCATAAACCTCTCTCTTCTTCCTCCTTCACAAACCATTACCAACCATTCCTAGGGTTCCGATTCCACGAAGGTTTTTCCCCTTTCCCTCTCTCAATCTTCGAACCCTGATCCTCCTCCTCCTCCCTCTTCTTCTCTTCACATTCTTGATTGATTGCAGATTTCAGCGTTTTCCGTTCGCCGACATGTCAATGAGTGAGCGGAAGACTATCGACCTAGAACAAGGATGGGGCCTCATGCTCAAGGGCATCTTGAAGCTCAAGAACATTCTAGAAGGCTTGCCTGAGCCCCCGTTCAGCTCAGAGGACTACATGATGCTTTACACGTATACCTTCACCCCCGTTGTCTCTTTTTTTTGCTTTGAATTTTTCAATTGAATCGATTTGAATCATGTTGCAGGACCGTCTACAAGATGTGCACTCAAAAGCCCCCTCATAATTATTCCCAGCAACTGTATGACAGGTACAGGGAGTCATGTGAAGACTTCATTGTTTCAACGGTGAGCAACACTATCATCATTCACATTGGGGGCGGGTCATGGCGGAATGCCAAAATCCCGCCATACATAACAAATAATGGCGGATATTTAATAACAGTGATAAGCACAGCTTCATTGCTTTACTATTTGTCATACACTTCAGGGACAACTGGATTCAGACTTTGACACAGATTTTATTCTTTTCAAACAAGTGTTGTGTCCTGTAGTTCTGAAAGATCCAAAATAAGTATAAAATTTTGGTTTGATCAGTGTACATGATTCATGGGACCCTACCAGTCTACCACTTAAAATGTGTTGTGTGGACTGTGGACACGTTTTATATATCTATTAAATTGGTCCCTTTTTAAAAGTACATTAACTTTTTTAAAAATTAGAGTAATCATAAGAAGGGTGCAAAGAGTAAACCAGTAAAAGTGTGTTGTTAGCACTACTTGCATTTACATTACCATTGACATCACTAATAATGATAATAATAAGATTTTCTTATCTCTAGGTTCTTCCATCTTTGCAAGGAAAGAAAGATGAACTTCTGTTGGGAGAACTAGTCAAAAGATGGGCAGTTTACAAAGTCATGACTCGGTGGCTTTTAAGATTCTTTCATGTTCTTGACAGATACTATATCCCTAGTCATAATCTTCCTTCTCTTGAAGAAACTAGCTTCTTATCCTTCTATGAATTGGTTAGTGTCTTGGTGATGAGATTCCCAAATAAGCTACACTGCGATTTTCTAATGTTATTTTGTTTTCCTTCATTCCCTTTTTTTACTCTGAGTTTAATTCATTTATGTGTCTCAGGTGCATAATAAGATCAATAAACAAGTTGAGGATGCTATATTAGCTATGGTATTTTCTACTTTCCGTTTTCATAACTATCGTCTTTTAATTGTGTGTACTTGATTTCATTGTTGACTTCCAACCTTCATCATCTACATGAAATGGAATTTATGTGTTGCCAATATTGTGTGTCCTCCAATGGTTTTCATTGTCTCTGCTGCTTCTGATTTATTGGATAAAATTTCACATAACTTGCAATGAAATGGAATGTTGTAATTTTAAAACTTAGCTGAAAGAAATCAAATTGCATTGCAAACAAGCTCCTACTGCTTCATATCAATGTCTTTCTCAGCATAATTAATCATGTGATCCTGTTTGAATTGACAGAACAAAAGATGCTTGGCTTTGTTTGTCAACTATATATATAGTTTTCATGTTACATTTTAATTGTGAAAAAAGGGTTTACTATATGTGAAATTCCTTAAATAGCAGTAATTTAGTGTGTTTTCATCACAATTCATAAGAAGAGTTCAATTAAGTTTTTGTCTTGAAATGCTGCTAACATCTGTTTACACTGGTGCCAACGGATATCCAAACATAGTCTTAATTATGTTCCTTCCACTGTTGCACTTGATGGACTTGTCTTTAAAATGCAAACATAGTGCATTTTGGATTGAAGTTACGATGGTTGTTAATAGAGTTTTGCAGCTTTTCAAGGTGAAAAGGCCAATGGATCATAGTTGTTGGATCAGGATTAAAGTTGGTTTTACTTAACTTGTTTCCAAACACTCCCATAATTGTTATGAAACCTTAATTTTGGTCTAATCTTTGTCGATTCCCCTGATTTTCATAGTAATGGCTCTTTTATCTTTATTTCCTGGTATCCAGATTGATCAGGAACATGCTGGAGTGCAGATTGATCGAACATTGGTTAACAACGCGTTGGCCGTATGCTCGGAGATTGGAGATATCCCAAGCAAAAATTATGCAAAACACTTGAAAGAAATAGTGATCCAACAGCTTGCAGCATTCCACCTTGATGAGCCTTCTGATTGGATAGTAAGTTCTTCCTTTAGGGATAACACACCAAAGGTGATTTAAGTTAAAAAAAAAATTTCTTATTTAAGGTAGTTTTAAAATTGCATTAGTTGGTTGGTCAAGGTTTAATTGTTTTTAATAGCATGTGTAGGTACCAGGATCACTGATCCTTTGATGTTCAAACTTCAGACGACCTTGTCATGTTAAAATATTGTATCAATCTCTCTTTTATATGTATTAAATATGTAATAGTCTATGAATATATATCAAGAGTGATAGACACAAAGTTTCACATGTGAGTGATGTCTAACTTGTCCCGAGTGGTTAAATAACTCTGGGTGAACTAATATAATCAACGTAAGTGTATTGTAAATTAGATCAACTTGTCAAATTTACATAATGATTAATTTAGCATGTTTGAATCAACTCTAATTTTCTTCAGAATCAATTCGGAAATCCATAAGCTACTCACATAATCTTCTTCGTAAGATTGATTCTGACTTAATATATAACAAATTGTGTAAGAATTTTCAAACATGCACTAAATAACTCCTTCATTTGCAGGAAGAGAAATTGACCCCTTCATCAAAGAAAATCAGATTAGTAAGTTCAGATGGAGATGTGTTTGAAGTTGACTATAACATGGCACTCATGTCAAAAACCATTGAAGATGCTATTAAGACCAAACCTGCTGGTGGCAGTAACAGCATTCTTGTCTCTACAGTGAGTAGCAAAATCTTGGCCAAGATTATTGAATACTGCAAGAAGCACAGTGAAGCTTCCAATCCCAATTACAAGGAAGACATGTCAGGTGTTGATATCAAAGACTGGGATGCTGAATTTGTTGGGGTTGACAACCACACACTATTTGATCTTCATTTGTGTGCAAACTACTTGAACATTAAGAGTCTGCTACACCTGACATCCACTACAATAGGAGACATGATAAAAGGGAAGGGTCCAGAGGAAGTTCACAAGATGTTTTAGCATTAAGGATAACTAGGATCCATTTCAGTATTGTCATGAGATTTTCAGCTAAAATTATAGCTATGAGTTTATTTCATGTTTAGTTTATCGTTTCAATTTTATGTGCTGGAGAATGCAACAATTTGGTCAATATGTATGGCTAGAAGTGATTTAGTTTTTAACTCTACAAGGTTATTTAGATTCTTGTTTATTTTCCTTGTTTTGTTCTAACCTCATCTAAAGTCTATCGTTGTCAGAGGAAAAACTGGTATATAGAGTCACTTTCTGCGTTAGAATCTAACGGTTAGATAGAGTTTTGGTGATAGAGTTTTGGTAATCGTCTTCTATTAATCAGAATCTTCACTAGAATTTGAGTTAATGTACATTCAATACACATCTTAAATTCCATGCTATAGCTTGAGTTTCATGAACTCAATTGTAAGCGTTGGAAATGAACAACTTAATTTTGATGTATTAAGTATGAGAAGCCAATTCGGTGCCAATAAATGGTAGCCTCGTTGATGGTTTTCAACTTTTCATCAATCCACAACCGAGTAGTATATCCATTTCAAAGAGGAAACTTCAAGTAGGAAAAAAAAAAAGTTTCTTTTACTAGATTCTCTGATGGACTGTGTTCTTTTATTTCAAAATATATTGTAACTGCTCTTCCTATATATTTAGAGAAAAGTTATGAGGCGGATTAGCTTTTGTGTATCTGTTATCTATAAAGTTATCACCAAGGTCTTAGTTAAACAAATGCACTCTAAGTTCCATAAGTTCAATTAAAAGAATTAATTTGTGTTTGAGAATTATGTGTAAAAATAAATTTTGAAAATTAATGTTGTTTGAATATAATAAAATTAAATCACTTTTAGAGATAAAATTCTTAAAAATTACATAAGATGATAGATATAATATAGTTGTGAAGTTATAAAATAGATAGATATTAATATTAAAAATAACATAAGATGTTAATTAATACTTAACACATTTTTTTAATAGATAGATATTTATTAAATACACTTAGGGTGTTTTCCGACGCAACAACAAAATAATCCTTAGGTTAGTTAAGTTTTGAGAAATGCTAGTAATATTTTTTTTTTTTACACTTTCTTTCTAACATTTTAAGACTGACCAAAATTTATGTATGGTCTATTAAATTATATAGCATCACTTTCAATTTAGTGGGAGCTACATGATTTTTAACCTATCAAATAGAGAATTTTAGAAAGAGTGTACTAAAGAGAGTGTTGCTAACACTCCTCTTAAGTTTTTGATCCATGTATCATGAGCCTAATCCGAATAAAGTTGCAAAACACTCCGGCGTTTAAAAAAAAATCCTACTTTTAGTTAGGATGAGTATGATTAACTTGCCAAGTGTCTAGCAAAGTGATGTGGCATATACTTGGCAAATAAATTAAAATTCTTGAGGTCAGACGTGGTGCCCCATATATATATATATATATATATATATATATATATATATATATATATATATATAATCTATTCATATGCAAACGTATAGATAAATTATAACCGCTAGATCTAATTATGACTAGTTAGTATTAAAATAATTTAATGGTCATGTGACTATTTAAAAAATTCGCATGATTTCATGTTTTAATCACTTACCCCTTGTGGTGCAAAGCTTCTTCCAGCCGGCTCTGGGATTTAGGGCTATTTTTCTAATTATTTTATATTTAGTATAATTAATTAATTAATTAATTATAGTCATTTTTCATTCAATTATGACTTATTTCATGGATGTCTGTATTTTTAAGTTAATTTAGTATTTTTATAGATTTGTTACATATTTTTATGGTTTTTGTTGTGTTTTGGTAAAGGATGAGGAGATAAAAAAAAGATTGAATGTGGATTTGCAATATAAAGATATTTGAAAAGCAGATAAAAAAGATTTAGAAGATAAAGTTATTTGAAAAGAAAATAAAAAATAGTTTTCACTCAAGGATATGGTTGCATTTGCGTGAGGTGTTTCTCATAGCACAGATATTTGATAGACGATCTGATCGTTGGGATTGAAGATCAATGTGTTGTGAACAACTTATCAAAATTTCAGCCCCAATTTAACGGTTAACTAGTCCACACAAGACATTTTACGAAAATAGGTCAAAATTGTTAGCTTCATATATAAGCTAGGTTTTTGTGAATTTGATGAGATTTTTTCTCATTTTAAACCTATTGAACACCCTTGGGAGGAACTCTAGAGTAGAGGATGCACTTGCTTGGTGTAGAGGAAGGTTAGGCCCTTAAGGGCCAGTGTCAAGACACGGTGGAGGAAAGTGATAGCTTCTCCGGACGGTCATGACTCTGTTCTATCTTGGGATCCACTTTCCCCTTTATCCCTTTTTCTATGTGTTTACTCTATTTTGGTATTTGAGATGATGTAATTTGATTTTCTTCTTGTTCAATACATCTCTGTGCAACTATAATTGTGGATTTACATTATCTAGTGTTTCTCTCAATGTTTAATGCGTCTATTGGCCAATTGGTGATTTCAAGAGTCTATATAAATTTATATGGATTGATGTATGATTAGTTCATAAAAGGGAGAAGACGCCTATGTCTTAGGGTTTTTTATTCTCTTTGTGCGTTCATTTATCTTTTGGCTATGTGATGATTTTTAGAATTTGCATGATAATTGCGAAGTTGGTGTGAATTTAGTTTATGAGAGAAACTGCCATTTGCATTAGTCGTCCTAGGAAACGATTGTCTTAGGCTAGGTTGATGTATTATAAGTGACAATAGGAGACGCCCATCCCTAGGTATGAATATCTTGAGTGGGAAAGGAGATCTAAACCGAGTGACTAGTTGTGATACTCACCATTATGATAGATTATCTAGGTAGCTATTATTACTTCCACTAGGACATGAATATCTTGGGTTAGGAATAGAGCTTGAGAATGTCTCATCTGGTAGGTTTATGCTTTAATGCTTCTTTTGCGATCACTATGACTTAAGACATTAAGGCTAGGATTTCAACGAGTAAATTCCTGGACTAAGACATTAGTAAGTGATAAAACTCTTATCGGCATCTCAGATGTTTATTCTACCTTATAAGAGTATATTGGTTGAGAAAAAACTGTAAATCAAGTGAAATCATTTTCCAAATATGCTTTCTTCTTTGTTTCCCTCTGTGAAACTTCTTTTCCTGTTTTCTTTATCTTTATCTTTTTTTATTAAAATTATTTCAACTTTTGGGTGGTTCAAACAACATCAAACAAGTGGGATTAGTACGTAACACACAATCCTGTGGTTCGATATTTTTTATTACTTCGAACAAATCTATACACTTTCAGATGAGCTACTAGCTGACCTCTTCCATTCGGCTATGACTAACTCCCTTTATTCCCATCGTCTCACTCTTTATCGGCACAAACACTTTCTAACTGTTATAAGATGACCACCATTTTGGTGCCAACGACGCCTTTGGAGAGTCAGGTGGCTAAATAGGAAGCAAGGGCAAACGAGTTTTGCCTTTATTGCTAACGTTTTCGTGAATTTGTTTGGATCAGTTTTAAAGGATAAATTGTCCGATTCAATCTCATATATATTTTTGTAATTTTATCATCTAATTAATTTGTCTCTATATTTAAAACCGATCTGATCCAATCTAAAGCGGTTTGAAAGGGATTTGATTGAATTTTTCAGTTTTAATTGAACTTTTTTTCCTTTAAGATGATAGTATATAAATCTTAAACAAATATAAAATATAACAAGTACAATGATGAATAAAATAATTCATACCATTAATATATATTCACACCTTATAGCATAGCTAATATTTTTAAAATTAGTTATTCAATTTTTTCACTTTGATGCATATTTAGTCAAACGATCAATTGAAACTTTATGGATTTTTTTTAATAAATGAGTACCAATTCTATAATAAATATATTAATATATATAGATGTAAATATATAAGTATGTATGATATGATACATTTATAAATAAAATTATATACGTTTGTAAATGTTCAATTTTGATTGGATTGTTCTGTTTGAAAATCCAATCCAATCAATAAAAAATATTAGTTTGTTCGATTTTTCGTTTATTCAATTTCCAATTCATTTGGTTTTTAAATTTGTTTGGATTTTATTGGATTTAATGAGTTAATGATTACTGATTATTGTGGATTATTAAATTGCCATAATTTTTTTGTTAAAATATAAAAATTATACTACTACTTAATATTTTAATATTAAAAAATTATCTATCTTTAATAATATAAAAATGAATACTACTAAAATTTTGACTTAAATCACAACTAACTCTATCATTTTTTTAACTGAATAAATATATTAATCAATAATAGGGTTAGAGGCCAATACATTATATTGCAAAATGGGTAAAATCTCTTGAGGACCATCCTCAATCTAAACAAAAGACAACGTGAAAAAAGACAACTTGGCAAGGGACTCCGCAAACTGAACGTGAAAATATTCGGCGCCACCTCCCGGATTTCGACCCCATCGGGAAGCTTCCATAATTTGGTCATCCATGCCTGAAAACCAGAAACGCTAGAGGGATGCTTTGCCAACAACCTCTCCACCAGCCTTGCACCCGACGTCGCGGAGGAATCAGCCCGCACCTTCCCTACGTTCAGGACGTGCGCCTCGTCGCCAGTGAGAACGAACTGCTTTCTGGTAGCCATCGGAGAAGAGCGACTCAAGAAAGCAGCAAAAAAACCTTATGATAGCAGCAACAGCAGTACCACATAGCAGAACGTGGAGAGATATGTCCACGTCCAAAAACCCTAGGCAAAGGAAGAGGAGGGTCTGAACCGGAAGACAAGAAGAAACTCTATCATTGTTTTTGGAAATAATTTTATCATTAACATTTCCTCTAGTCAAATTTACCAATTAATGTATATATAAATAAATAAAAGTAATATATTTTAATATTTAATTTGGTGTATTCATTACCCCATTTACGATATTCCCATTATATCTTCAAAAAGTTGTGTATTCAATACCCATTATTGATGTGACGACTACGTTGGTGAATGATCGTGAGTACCTCTATAAACAGCTCTAGATCGTGGAGCCTTGCCCTGACCCTTGGGTGTGATTAGATGCGAAACTACCCAAAATTTTTTAGTTAAAAAAAATATCCCCATTATAAAAGATAGATGATTTGGCATTTAAGAAAGGATCTGACTCCGATGCAGGAGCAGGACTACATATTTGCAGCACTATATTTGTTTTCTTCTTTTCTTTTTCTCGTGGCCTTCTTTCTCCTCTTCCTCTCTTCTTCATCTAGTTCCTTCAAGATCACAAACCTTCTCTTCTTCATCAACCAACCATTCTTAGGGTTTCCGATTCCACCAAGGTTTTTCCCCTTTCCCTCTCTCAATCTTCGAACCCTGATCCTCCTCCTCCCTCTTCTTCTCTTCACATTCATGTTTCTCAAACCTATTTTACTGTGTCGATTCCGTTCCTTTCCCCCTTTTGACACATCTATTCTTCTCTGTTTCGCATTTGATTGATTGCAGATTTCAGCGTTTTCCGTTCGCCGACATGTCAATGAGTGAGCGGAAGACTATCGACCTAGAACAAGGATGGGACTTCATGCTCAAGGGCATCTTGAAGCTCAAGAACATTCTAGAAGGCTTGCCTGAGCCACAGTTCAGCTCCGAGGACTACATGATGCTTTACACGTATACCTTCACTCTCCCTTGCCCCTTTTTTTGTTTGGTTGTTTTGAATTGTTTCTCACTTTACTGTTGTTGTTTGAATCATGTTGCAGTACCATCTACAACATGTGCACTCAAAAGCCTCCTCATGATTATTCCCAGCAACTGTATGACAAGTACAGGGAGTCATTTGAAGAGTACATCGTTTCAACGGTGAGCAACACTATCATTAGTCATTACATTGGGGCTAACTGTTATAAATCAACTTGAAGATTTTTTTTTCAATGGCATATTATATGGTCATATCGAATAATGTTGACACTGTAGTGTTGGTATTAGACTTGACATAGGTTGCATAAGCACATCTTCAGGGACAAATGGATTCAGACTTTGACACGGATTTTATTCTTTTCAAACAAGTGTGTTGTGTTGTGTAGTTCTGAAAGATCCAAATAAGTATAAAAGTGTGGTTTGATCAGTGTACTTATTTATAGTTCTAATGTTTATCTTGTACCAATATTGCTGAAGGGTTTCTCAAAGTTCAATTGGCCATATCTCCGTTGTCTCATTAATGCGCTCTTCTTTAATGGTAATAGGTGGCGTTTTTATGATGATTTGGTTCATTATTTTGGTCTGTGGGACTTTTCTTATAAACTTGAATCAATATTTATATTGTCTTTAGGTTTTCAATTAATTTGATGGCTGTACCTGTTACTGGTTCTGTTTCCAACTATTCGTTTAACAAAATGCCATATTTTGTTTTCCTTATTCTTTTTTCTATTTTGAGTGCAGGTATTACCTTCTCTGAGAGAAAAGCATGATGAGTTTATGTTGAGAGAACTTGTAAAGAGATGGGCAAACCATAAAGTTATGGTTAGGTGGCTCTCCCGCTTCTTTCACTATTTGGATCGCTACTTTATTGCTCGGAGGTCACTTCCACCTCTTAATGAAGTTGGGTTGACTTGCTTCCGTGATTTGGTAATGTCAATGAAACCTAACACATGCCATGTTAATTCTTTATATTAGCTATTGTTGTCCATGATGCAAACAAAGACAAAGTGCTGCTACAATTTTGGCGGCTTTTCTGTTATTATATTGCATTTAAAGTTTCTTCATTTCAAAATAAATTTATGGGTTTTATGATTGACAGGTTTACAAGGAACTAAATGGGAAAGCGAGAGATGCCGTTATTTCACTTGTATGTTTTCTTCCTTAGTATGCTAGATTTCCTATGTTTGCAAATGTAGATAAATTAATTAATCCTTTTTTGTTCAAAGATTGATCAAGAACGTGAGGGAGAGCAGATAGATCGAGCTCTATTGAAAAATGTATTAGATATATTTGTTGAAATTGGAATGGGGCAAATGGATCACTATGAGAATGATTTTGAAGCTCCCATGCTGAATGACACTTCTGCTTATTATTCTCGGAAGGCTTCAAATTGGATCCTAGAAGATTCTTGTCCTGATTATATGCTCAAGGTGTGGTTTCTCATTTGTGTATACTGTTACTTGGTTTGTTCATGTGCATTCCTGTGACTTCTATTTGGTTGTATTTTCTATTACAGGCTGAGGAGTGCTTAAAACGGGAGAAAGATAGGGTTGCTCATTACTTGCACTCTACTAGTGAGCCGAAGTTATTAGAGGTGTGTGTTATTGACCTTGTGATACTATTTCAGTTATTGGTCAACTGCCATGCATGTGAAGTGTTGCTAAGCAACTTACAGAAAAACTGTTGATGATTATAATGGTTTCTTTTGGCCTCATTTTATAGTTTCTGAACATTTCCCTTGTTTGCTTTTGTTCTTCTGGAATATTTCTCATTTAGAAAGTTCAACATGAGCTGTTATCGGTGTACGCAAGCCAACTCCTAGAGAAAGAGCACTCTGGATGTCATGCTTTACTTAGAGATGATAAGGTATTATGATTTGCTATACCTACATAATGTTTAACCATGAATTTAGTGTTCTCATATTTTCCTTTAAATGTTTAGGTTGAAGACTTGTCAAGGATGTTCAGGCTCTTTTCTAAAATACCTCGCGGCTTGGATCCTGTTTCTAGTATGTTTAAGCAGGTTGGTGGCATCAAACCTATGTTAATGCTTTTCCTCCATTTAATATATGCCAATTGCCAATGTCTGATAAAAATGAGCTTTTGTCTTGTTCTTTTGCTGGTTTGCTTACTTCTCTCTCTCTCTCTCTCTCTCTCCCCTTTCCACAGCATGTTACTACTGAAGGTATGGCGTTGGTGAAGCTGGCCGAAGATGCAGCTAGTAGCAAAAAGGTCTATTCCTGAACAAGTTACTCTATAGCTTTTGAGAGTTTTAATTTCTAATTGCAATAGTTGAAGAGAGACTAGTATGCTTAGTTTTCATTGCACAATATCAATGTTGAAGTGTGTTCAATATTGCTTGTCAATGGTCAACTGTTGTTTGGAAAACAAATAAAGGAGATGAACTAATATTTTCAACTTGAGGTATACATCATATTTTCAATTCACGTGTCTTGTCATGGCTCTTTCCAATTCATGGGATGTGGGACGTGATATCAAAGTAACTTTCCTGACAAATTGATTGATTAATTGCCTTGTTTACATGTCGTTTTCTTGCTGAAGTTGTGAATGATGTCACTTTTGGATTGTTTTGTGTTTCCTACTGACCTTTCTATTATCCTTGTAAATGAAAATGTCTGCAGGCAGATAAAAAGGATACCATTGGTCTACAGGAGCAGGTTATTCTATAAATTATAAATTTATTGATTTTACTACAATATTTTCATTTGTGGAAACTGAAAGTGTTCTCTTTCTTCAGGTTTTTGTTCGGAAGGTGATTGAGCTGCATGACAAATACATGGCATATGTGAACGAATGTTTCCAGAATCATACTCTTTTCCACAAGGTTTTAATTTAGAGTGCCTTTACAATTATGTTGGATTGATAGGTGCATGTAAATCTAAAAGTTTTGATCATATAGGCTCTTAAGGAGGCTTTTGAGATCTTTTGCAACAAAGATGTTTCTGGAAACTCAAGTGCAGAACTTCTTGCCACTTTTTGTGATAACATTCTTAAGAAAGGAGGAAGTGAGAAATTGAGTGATGAAGCAATTGAAGAAACCCTTGAAAAGGTCTGCATCATTCTTGATTCCCTAAATACTTTATGAACTTGATGCATGTGGTTTTGACTTTTGAATTTGGGGTTTGTTTTGGTCAATCTGCAGGTGGTCAAGCTGCTCGCCTATATCGGTGACAAAGACTTGTTTGCTGAGTTCTATAGGTAAATTAAAAGAAAAAATGAAAATTTGTGTTATCATTATTAGGTTTGATATGTTGCCCAAAAGAAGGGCTTTATATTGCTTTACTGGTGCTTCAATCTTCATTTTTCAGTAATTATTTCCAGTGTTGTATAAGTTTTTTGGTAACTGTTTTATTAACATCTTTGCTGCTTTTTCCTGGGTGTTTCTAAGAATTAAATTTATTGTTGCATGTAGAAGCTGTTTTTCCTATTTTTAGAGATACTGCTGTACTAATCTTAAGACTTTCACATAACCACTTAAGTTTTCTAGAGATTTGGTCCTTTACATTGGTAACATTTGGCAGACAGGTTAAAAACGAATTAAATATTGTATTTTATATTGGTTCATATTAAGAGTACAATAGAGGGTATGGTAAAAAAAATGGTACATTTTGGAGTCAATCTTTGCCACCCTTGTTCCCATATTTGAATCTTGGTCCTTCCATGTTTTGATCCAAAACTCGGTTAATAAGAGGTCGTGTCAAGAGATATGAGACCTATTTTGCGCCTTCATTTAACAGATTAAGCAATTAATAGAGCTAGTCCTTGGGATCTTCATTCATGTTTAAGTGGGATAATCAATGCACTTGATTTAGTGGGATAATTGTTTTGGGAAAAACTTAAAAGCTGAGATGAATGGTTAGCTAAATGAAATAGATTGCGGTGGGGGTAATATGGAAAGGAAGAAGAAAAGGAAATTTATTTTAATATCATATTTACTATTATGCCTCTAGACTTATTATCAGTTTATTTGATGGACATTTTAATGAGAAAGTATGTTTTGGAATTTCCAGAGACCAAAGTGATTATGGAAAATGTTTTAACAATATTTTAACATGATGTTTATAGAAGAACAATTCACCATTGGAGCATCCTGTGATCTTCTGCAAAGATTCGGAGTGCCTTTATTAAATTTTATGCTTACACAAGTACTTCCAAATACTGTTTTTGACATAATATTTACCTTAAAGTAATGTTCACTTCAGTTTCTGAAGGCAAATTAAAGACAGTTTTCTGTGGATATATCTGAATGTCAGTATTACCCTTTTTGTTTTAAGATATTTTGATCAGGAATAGTAATACAGGGTTCTTATTTGGTTGCTTTCAGGAAGAAGCTTGCTCGGAGACTTCTTTTTGATAAGAGTGCCAATGATGATCATGAGAGGAGTATTTTGTCAAAATTGAAGCAACAATGTGGTGGACAGTTTACCTTAAAGATGGAAGGAATGGTCAGTCTATGTTTTTCTAAATAGGCGCTAATATACTATATTCAACTTTTTTAGTTTGATTAGAGTAAAACTAAATGCTGTTTCACTCCCACCAGGTTAATGATTTGACAATGGCAAAGGAGAATCAAAGTAACTTTGAGGATTATTTAAGCGAAAATCCTAATACAGACACTGGAATAGACTTGACAGTCACAGTTCTGACTACTGGGTTCTGGCCTAGTTACAAATCTTTTGATCTCAATCTTCCAGCAGAAATGGTATTCTGGATCTTCTTGATATAACAAATATAGAATTTGGTTTTCTGCTTTTGACACTGCTTAACGTTGACTCTCTAGATTTTGGTCTACAATTAATACCTTCCGCTTCATTTCATTTTTTTTTTGTTCAGATTAAGTGCGTTGAAGTTTTTAAAGAATTTTATCAGACTAAAACAAAGCAGAGAAAACTTACATGGATTTACTCTTTGGGTACCTGTAACATAAGTGGCAAATTTGAACCGAAAACAGTGGAGCTGGTTGTTACAACCTACCAGGTTATATTACTTACCGGCTGCTTCTTATCTATGATTATATATTTGCTATGCCCACATTTCACTTAGTTGGAAAAGGCTTAGTTGTTGTTAGTGTTACTGTTGCTGTTATGCCCTCAACTGTTCATATTTTCAAACAGATTCTTGTGTGGATTTCTTTCTACTGACCCCATGTTGTTTCATTTTTCGATAGGCTTCGGCGTTGCTGCTTTTTAATTCCTCAGATAGACTGAGTTATTCGGAGATAATGGCTCAGTTAAACTTGACGGATGATGATGTTATTAGATTGCTCCACTCCTTGTCATGTGCCAAGTACAAGATTCTTAACAAAGAACCAAACACAAAAACAATATCAAATACAGATTTTTTTGAATTTAATTCAAAATTTACTGACAAAATGAGGAGGATCAAGGTATGATTTTATTTAAAAATAGTGGTTCAATCACTACTTTTTTCTGTTGTTTGGTCATCTCCATCTCTGCTATTCACTGAACTTTGCGTGGAATTGTGACACATTTTGATGCAGATTCCTCTTCCTCCTGTGGATGAAAAGAAGAAAGTAATAGAGAATGTTGACAAGGACAGAAGATATGCCATTGATGCCTCACTTGTGCGTATTATGAAGAGCCGAAAAGTTTTGGGGTACCAACAGTTAGTTATGGAATGTGTTGAGCAGTTGGGTCGCATGTTTAAGGTTCACACTTGATCACTTTCCTAATATAATATCGTGTCGTTTTTCGTCAAATCCTAATTATTTTTTCATATCTTATGTACTGTCCAGCCTGATGTAAAGGCAATTAAAAAGCGGATTGAAGATTTGATCTCTCGAGACTACCTGGAAAGAGAGAAAGACAATCCAAACATGTTCAGGTACTTGGCTTGATGTGGTCATATGATTGTGCAAATGAAGTGGTCATTACAAATAGCTAAACAAGAGGATCATGCACATGCTTTTGCCCCTCCGCAACAAAGAAAAACAAGAGTTTTTGGTAAAAAAATCCTCGAAGGAGGAGCTGCTGCTGCGAGTGGTTGTACATTTTGCCTCCATATCCATGTATGGAATGGTATTGCTTTTGATTGCTGCAATGCCTTTTCATGACATTTGATGCCCTTCTGTTAATTTACACCCCCCCCCCCCCCCCCCAAAAAAAAAACCGAGTATGTAAGGCTCCAATATGTCTTTTGGTTAAGTTATCAGTTTAGAGATTTTCTTTTTTGGTCGAATGAGTATGTCTTTTAAATCTAAACCCTGCAGCTATAGTGGTGCATTATGTAGATTGTCTCTATAATCACATTTAACCGTGGCACCTACTTCATTTTGTATTATCCGTCATCACATTTCACCTGCTTTATACGTTCCTGATTTATATTTTCTTAAAATTGATTTAACTTCAAAAAAATTATTTTACCTAAAAAATGCTAAGTCAGTTCATTGAATCTTAAGTATTTGGTGAAATGAGAATTTAACTAGCTGATTGATATATATTGACATAACGAACATGTATATATATTTGATATACAAATTGTTTTATTTTGCAAATAAAAATATATTTTTAGATATGAATAGTTACATTTGTTATACAAGTTGTTTTATTTTGCAAATAAAAATTGGGAGGGTCATCACTCCTTTTTCCGAACAGGTTATTTCTGAACTGTCAAAAATTAAAATAATGTTTTGGGTTTAATAGTTAAATTTGAATAATTATTTTTATTTGTAGATAAAATGACTTATTGAAAATTAAAATAAATAATATATGTAAAGAGTGTTTCTTTGAATTCAAGGAGGGACTCTATTGAAATGTTTGAGAGCTTGTTTTATTTTAAAGTATTTATGATTGGTTACAAACTATTTGTGAGCCAGACCAACCTACATTAATACGCAATCAAACATGTTAGATTGGGCTGACCCGCGTGATAAATACGAAAGCATAGAAGCAAGAACATATTTGGCCTCATTGAGCTCTATGGAAAGTATGTAGTGCAAACTGCAAACCGGGACGTTGTAAAATGAATTGGAAATAGAGATAGAACATAGATGAAGCAGCCGTTGAAACCCAATTTGGTAATATCACTCTCCTCTTCTTCTTCCTCTCTTTCCCGCCTTCACAAACATACCAATACCAATGCGCACTATGTTGAAAAGCTCCGAACTTGCAAGGATTTAACCTCTGCCACCTCGACCCACTCCAACGTCGTCAAATCCGGTTTGTCAAATGACATCTTTACGACCAACCATCTCATTAACTGCTATGTTAGACTCCTCAGAATCGACCATGCGCAGAAACTGTTCGACGAAATGCCTCACCGTAATGTCGTGTCTTGGACTTCACTCATGGCCGGTTATGTCAGCCAGGGTCAACCCAATATGGCACTTTGCCTCTTCCCTCAAATGCAAGGAACGTTGGTTCTTCCCAACGAATTCACGTTTGCCACCCTCATCAATGCATGTTCTGTCCTCGCCAAACTTGCGATTGGCAGAAGAATCCATGCTCTCGTTGAGGTTTCAGGTTTCGGGTCCAATATTGTTGTGTGTTCTTCCCTCATTGATATGTATGGGAAATGCAACCGTGTTGATGAGGCTCGGGTGATTTTCGACTCCATGTGTGTGAGGAATGTTGTTTCTTGGACTTCCATGATCACCACGTATTCTCAGAATGCACAAGGGCACCATGCTCTGCAACTCTTTAGGGAATTCAATCATTTGAGGTTGGAAAGACCAAATCATTTCATGTTGTGCAGTGCAATAAGCGCTTGTGCGAGTTTGGGCAGCCTATGTTCGGGGAAGATCACTCATGGGGTGGTCATTCATCGTGGACATGATGCAAGTGACGTGATTGCTAGTGCACTTGTGGACATGTATGCCAAATGTGGCTGTGTTAATTATTCTGACAAAGTCTTTAGGAGAATCCTGAATCCTTCAGTGATTCCTTATACTTCAATGATTGTGGGGTCTGCAAAGTATGGACTTGGTGCCTTTTCTCTAGGACTATTTGAAGAAATGATTGATAGAAGAATAAAACCCAATGATATCACCTTTGTTGGGGTCTTGCATGCTTGCAGCCATTCAGGGCTTATAGATAAAGGACTTGAGCTACTTAACACCATGAATGTGAAACATGGGGTGATGCCTGATGCAAAGCATTACACATGCATTGCAGATATGCTAGGTCGTGTGGGGCGTATCGATGAAGCGTATCAGTTAGCGAAATCAGTTCAAGTTGAAGGCGAGGGATATGCCTTGTTGTGGGGGACACTTCTCTCAGCTAGCAGGCTTCATGGAAGAGTAGACATTGCCCTTGAAGCCAGCAACAGGCTCATAGGATCCAACCAACAAGTAGCAGGTGCATATGTTACACTTTCCAACACATATGCATTGGCAGGGGATTGGGAAAATGCTCACAATCTAAGATCTGAAATGAAGCGCGCCGGAGTTTGGAAAGAACCCGGCTGCAGTTGGATTGAAATAAAGGATTCAACTTTCTTGTTCCATGCTGGAGACACCTCTAAATGTACTCAAGGGAAGGAGATACTGAGTTTGCTGAGGAAATTAGAAGAGAAAATGAAGGAAAGAGGATATGCGGGAAGAACTACTACAGGATTGGTGTTTGTTGATGTGGAAGAGGAGGCCAAAGAGGAAATTTTGAGTTTACATAGTGAGAAACTTGCCTTGGCGTTTGGATTAATAAACACGCCTAAAGGAGTCACAATCAGAATAATGAAGAACTTGAGAATGTGCATGGATTGTCATGAGACCTTCAAGCTGATTAGTGATATTGTAGAGAGAGAGTTCATTGTGAGAGATGTGAACAGATTCCATCATTTCAAAAATGGATTATGCACTTGTGGAGATTTTTGGTAATAATAATGATGCTTAGACACTCAAACTGTGCAAACACCTCATAGACATCATATTTTTCTTTTTATCTCTTCTATCGCATTCATTACTTTTCGTTATTTCCTTCCTTTCTTGTCTTTTGGGTGCTGCACTATGCGTCTAGAAATTATTTTCCTTTTGGTAATGGTCTATTACAGACACTTTCATTAGAAAAATGTCCACTAGGAGCATTCAGCCAAGAGATCATTTATTTGAATAGAGAAATATACATGAGTTTGGAGACAGAAAATTTGATATTAAGATACTTTTGTCCATGGAACAAAATGAAAATCAAAATAAAGCACTTTTCATGGTTTGCTTGTTGCCCTGCCATAAGAAATGACTATCCTCTGAAGATAGACAATGATATTTGGATGTAAAAATATGACGTTTACTTATTAGCCCCATGAACACTTGCCAACGGTATACTAAAATCTCTTTTTTTTGTTCGATTGTGTACTAAGATCTTTGATTAACTTATAGTTATTCGCAAAACTTCAACATCTAACAAATGTTTTATTTAATCATATAAGCTTAAATATGTTCGGGTCCATAACATTTGAAAATAAATTAAATTGGATTCCTGAAAAAATAATTTGCAAAATTTTATTCCTAACAAATGTTTTTTAATCAAATTAAAACTTAAAAATAAAAAAATTCAGAAATTAAAAATGAATTCCACATCCTCTTCGTCTTCCTCCGACCTCCCTCCCTCCCCCTGCGACTCCATCTCAGCCAACACCGTCCCCTTCATCAGATCAGCGACCCTCAACCCACCGAAACCCCCAACACAGCCCAACCCATCAAGCCACCCCAACCAAATTGAAGAAGCACAGAAAAGAGATTGAAGGACGGGAGAAGGAAGATCGACGATGCGGCGGAGAGAGATTGAGAGACCCATCATCTTGTCTCTGAAATCCCTCTTTCTCTCCATCTTCATCTTCAACCTTAACCACCACCACAACCCATCAGATCTAAAAGAAGAGGAAGAGATTCAGAGACAACAGAGGCTTGGGGGTGTTGAAGGAAAATTCAGAGGGACGACAACCCGTCAAACCCAGATTGAAGGCGGCGGCAGCGGTGGTCGACGGTGGCCGATCTCTTTGGAGTTTTTTATGCGAACGTCGTGGGGATTCCATTGGTGGTTGTCTTGTGGTCAACGGAGGCCGGAGCTGGCCGGAAATCTGGAGAGAAGGGGCGGCGGCAGTGTCGCGTTTTCTAGAACAGAGGGAACGAAGGTGGTCGTTCTGCTTCCCAAGGTTGGGGTCTCGATTCTGGGGTAGTGGTGGAGTGGTTCAAGGTGGTGGTGCATCGCTGTGAGCAAGAAGAAAGAAGAAAGAAAAGGAAGAAGAAGAAGAAAGAAAGAAAAACGACGAGGGAGAGGAAGAAGAAAGAAGAACGTGACTAATAATTTTTAATTTCTAATTTTTTTATTTTTAAGTTTTAATATGATGTGGAATTAAAAAAATAAGTAAAAGTCACGTGAAAATGATGACTGTGATAATTAAACGACTAATCAGTTTAAAATTAAGAATTGTCCTTGATTAAAAACATTTGTTAGGGATGAAATTTTGCAAATTATTTTTTCAGGGACCCAATTTGATTCCTTTCAAATGTTAGGGACCCCGAACATATTTAAGCCTAGGTTTTACAATGACGAATATGTACCTGCATCTCTGAGTACTTTCTTTAACTTCAAAAGCCGGCATGCATGACCAATATATATGTTTGTACCCAATAATCTAAATGCAAAACAAAAACTAAAAATCTGCAAGAATTTCTAAGCATTCACAACCTCAATTTACTTAGGAACACAGAAGGAAGATGAAAGATTGACAAAAAGAATTAAAAGAAAGGAAATATATTATTAAAAATTGAACAAGAAAATGGAGAATGAATTCTCCCCAATGATTTTCCCTTTACAAAGGACATCTCCTTTCACTCTCAAACTATCAATTGTACAGAATGAATCCTCTCTAATCCCTCCATCCCTTATTTATATTCCCCTCTTACTACTAACTAAATATGATAAAAGCCCTTATTAAAAAAATCCCCAAGTAATTCCCCTCCTCAAATTCAACCTTATCATCGTCAAGGTTGAATTCTGATAAAATTCTGCATGCTCCATAGTAACTGAAAACAAAATCCTCTCCTCTGGATCCACCTGTGGGAAGCGAAGGGAGTGAATTACCAAGTCAGCAAGTGCAGGGGTCATTAAAGCATGTGCAAAGCATAGTCTTCTGCATGATTTCTCCTGGCAAGTTCATCACAGTGGGACCAAGGACTCTGTTCTGGGCATCCTATATGATAACAGATATTGCAACAGAAGAGTTTTCTCAAAAAATCTTTATGAGTATAGCAGTATCCAAAAGGATAATGAGTGCGAACACTCCCTATTCTTTATAGCATGAAAATATCAATGAGTGAAATGAGAAGGGAAGAAAGAGATGTGATGGAAAGGGATGAGAGAGATAAAAATAAGTGAAATGAGTGTGAATAAGTGTAGGAAAAAGTCAGAACTCCTAATTGGTTGCCTAATATTTCTAGATTCTTTCCCCCCTTTATTCCAGGGCTCCAAATCAATGGAGCAAAAAATGTAGCACTGAATAATTACATGATATCCGTCCTTATGTCAATTAACAGCAAGGAATCACTTCCCTCTTTCTAACCCATAAAATTTAAGGGTGAGAGAATTGTGATTTGTGCCTCTATCCATAGTCCATACTAAGAACCCAAACAATTAAAAATACATTCCAAAATTTGCTAATAATCTCATTTTGTACAAATGTACATAAGGATCACAGATTGTGGGTAACCTGCCTTCTTTGCAGGTTTCCGAGAGCCAGCATAGGTAGATATATCCTTTAGCCACTTGCCATTCCAGAAGAGAAGTAAAACCATCAGAAGAACTTATTTACAGTATTGAGCTAATCTCTAGCACCACCCAGACCAGCACGAGTTATTGCTTTTGTTGCAATCAAAACCAGATGTACAAACTCCTCTACGTCTTGGAAGCTGAAATCAATAACATTCCTAATAGAAGTCATACAATCACTATTCCGAGCCTCTTCCATGATCAACTTAGCTGCCATGAAAGTGTTCCGACATTTTCTAGAAGCCTCCATTGCAAAGTTAATGTCCTGGGTCTGTAAAATAACATGCTAACTTTTACCCATACTGACTTTTCATTAAAAAAAAAATGAAGATCATATGAAACTCAATAACTAAATAACCTAAACTGCTTATCAATTAAGGAGAAGCAGGAAGGACAAAAGGAAGCAGCAATACTAAGTTTGATATTTTACCCACAAGAAAAACTAAAATAAGTGTAACATAAAATATCAGTGATAATTGCCAGTGTGGCAGTGACAAATCATATTGATTGCATGCAATGGAAAAAAAATCTGAACTTCCTATCCTGCATAGAAAGACCATTTACACTTTCCATTCATAATGACGTTTCTCAAACATTGTATCTAGAAGTCTAGTACAAAATCAAATTGCCACTATTATGTTAAATCACAAAAGCACTAGATCACCAGCAACAAACAATTCCATGGTATTTTCAGGCACCTAAACAGACTTCCCAAATGAATCATATGGTTTGTCAAGAAATTAAAACTTACAAAATCAAGAAGCCTGGCAATATTTGGGCGATTCCGAGCAGATATAACTTGATTATTTGCAACATGAGTATTAGGACCCCTTGGCAAAGTAGCCCTATCCACTGCCACCATGTTGTTTAAGTTATCAATATCAGATGCAGAAGATGAAGGAGATTCACCTAGAAAATAAAGTAAAGAAGAAATGAAACATTACCAACATACAGAAATCTCAACAAGCCTGACGATATAATACATCATAACAAAACCATGTATGAGATTACCTTGAGAAACCATTTGTAAAGCTGATTGCAACTCATGCCGATCCCTATTTATGCTAGAATGTTTACAGTAAACTAGTCTCATGTATGCCACCTCCATGCATTTGTATGCTATAGTAGCTGAGACCGTTTCTTGGCATCTGTCATAGTTATGAGCACAGGTTCTGTAATACATTTTAAGGCATGTATAAGGTCAGCTAAGGCAAATAGATCACGAAAAAGACAAAGTTCATAAAAGTTCTGGTATAATAATGAAATGTGAACAGTATGTCTTTTACAGCATGAAACAGAAATGAATAACAGATTTACTTCTACTAGGAAAGCACTGTGACAAAGTCGAGGAGTTTTAATTGAATATAGTGGTTGGAGTAGTTTTAATTGAAGATAGTGATTGGCCTTTGTATCCCATGAATGACATAAACGAACCCCACTAGACCTAACTCATTTTAGGGTACATACAACCAAACAGGTTAGGTTAAATTACTGAAAAAACAAGGGAAAGTAAGGCTCACTGCTTAAAGCATGAAAAAATTACTGCAACCCTTTATTTTATAGCTCTTAAATCCTCTTGATACACACACGCGCGCCAAAGAACAATACACCCCCCCCCCAAAAAAAAAGCTGGAGTCCTCATAAGTAAAAGGAGAGGTATTCACTACAAGAACTAACATAACAAAGATCCAAGAAGAAAAAGAATTTAATTATTTTATTATTATATTTAGTTAGGAGACACCATCCACCATTGAAGTCTCAAATTGACAACACATTGTCAGACCTTTTTCTCAAAATGTACTCGGACCAATAACACTAAAAATCTAAAAGATCATAGAAGTAAAAAATTAATGCATATTTTCCTTACTCAAAAAGTTTAGCAGTAGTGGCATATATTTGTATTTGATCCATCTCCCCAAGCTTGCTACTCTCGCTGTGACAATTTTCTACAAGTGATGCTCCATGCAGAAACTTTAAGGCAGCTTTAAAATAAGTTTCATTACTTTCAAACTCGAACCGAGAGTCCTGCAGACAGCATTTAACCATCAGTTAGAAAACGAAAGATGCTACATAAAATAAATAAATAAAATAGGCGTGAAGTAAGATCTTAAAACAATCAAGTAACCTTATATCGATCTGCAGAGTCTTTTAGCTTTCTAGCTTCTTCCAGAATGCCAAATGCAGTTTGGCTGGAATTTGTTGTCACAGGACTTGACTCACTAAGTTGTGCATCAAGTGTGAAATTTCCCCGATTAACTCCAACCTTGCAACTGACATCAGAAGAATTTCTTGCATGGACTGGATGGCCATTAGACATATCTCCCTTTTGAGACTCAGGTGCAGTCCTAGAATCCACATATGATGTTTCCCTTTTTGCTTTATTTTCTGAAGATGAGAGAATTTTGGCTTTCCCATCTCTCGATCCAGTGTGCACTGGAATAGCTTTGCTTTCCTCAATGTTATGAATCAGGTTCTGTTGGGAGATAATCTTTTCACTAGTGCTGCTACATTGAGCACCCACTTTCAGAACTGAATTTTCCAAATCTTTTTGTTTTTGTTCAGTTTGCTTTCCAGCTTCATTTGACCAATGCCTTGAAGAATTTTTCTTACTAAGGTTGTCAACATTCTTGTGTCTAGAATCAGAAGAGATAATTCTAGCATCATGTCTTGTCTCACTATCAGAAGCACAATGATTAGGAGTAAGTGCTGACTCATAGTTTACCCACTTTTTGGAAAAACCATTTTCTGAAGCTGATATATTCATCTTATCCCTTCTAACCTCAGAACCAGACTTTCTGTTCTTTACCTTAACCTGTAAGGATGTAACCTTTCCGGTTTTCTGCCAAGAAGCATTTTCTTGATCATCCTCGTTCATTTTCTCCTCATGATATGAGCCATTGCCACAATTACCATGTTGCGTAGGTAGGTCATATAAATTTCTCCCCTTCATTTTTACTGATAGCTTCCCTACCATATTATCCGAACTTCTTCCGGAACTCATTGAAGAGAGAGCACCTTTTGTAGAATCAACTTTTTGAGATGTGTTTCCTGCTGCCAAAATACGCCTGTCCAGGTTGGCGGTCCTCAAAGGTGAAGAGGTAACAGATTCAACTGGTGAGCCTCTCACACCTGCAAGGTTGTTTCTAACTTTACGAGATCCTGAAATCTTAGAAGAGCTTGAAGTTGCAGCCAATGGAAGTTGTCCAGGGTCCAAATCCTTGCCAGATGGATCAAAACAACCCAAATCTTGGGAAGAAGCAACATTTTTTCTCAGCTTCCTTGGCTGTTTGGCTTTATCAACATTTTCCACCTGTGTCCCAACAGCCATTTGGTCCCATCTGTCCAATAAGAAAGTTTGCTGCATCCCACCTTTTCTATTCAACTTATCATCACTTTCAGTTTCAGCTACTGATTTTTCCTCAGGATTCAAAACTCTATGCTTCTTTTCTTTCCTAAATCCACTTACATTGCTCTCTTCACCATATAGCATATCACCTTGCGCAGACAAAGTGTTGTTATGTATCTTATTATCAAGCCAGTCATTAGATTTCCTTTTCTTAATTGAACAATTCTTGCTACTATTTGTTGCATCCAATGACCCATCATTTGACGAGAACTGTGACTGGTCTCCTTTCTTTAGAGGAACTACTGACTTGTTCTGTACATCCTTGGATAAACAATATTCATCATGCTCCCTCATATGCTTCCCACTAGCCTTTGCCGGCAAACAACTCCTTGAATTTAGACCTACCTTCTCAAAATCCATGTCAGGATTCAGTTGTTTATCAGCAGAGTGAACACCTTCGGTCCTAGATTTCTTCGGGGTCCCAAATCCATATTGATCAGCCACCATCTTACGTTTCAATTTAACATGGTTTCTGTCACCTGCACACGTTTCACAATGACATTAGCATTTTCAATTAAAAAATATCCATAAACATTATTCACACCAAAGAGATAAATCGAAACCAACAATATATCAACTCTCAGATGAATGAGATACCTCCACTGATTTGCTCTTCTTTCTCTTTAGGGATGTTTTTCTTCTCTTCTATCAAATTTTTCAACCCGTTTGAATGTTTAGAACTAGATTTCTTCAAAAGATTTGAACCTGCAGGCTGCTGATTGACATCAATCAAGCTTTTATTTTTTCCAGATTCTTGAGCATTGTTCTTTGCTGTATTTGACAACTGATGCATGTCACTAATGATTCCTGACGTAGTCTTTTTCTTGATACCTTGTTTCTTCTTTCCTTGAGCAGACACTCCATCAGAACTGGATATTTTGTGATTCAGGTCAAATTGAAGAGCATCAGCAGAGCTCACTCCAGTTTCAGGTCCAGTAGGATTGCTCTGCATGTTATTTTGACCCTCAGAAATTGGCATCTGGTATAAAGCATAAACTGCCTTTGTTGTCTCATCCTCACTGATGCTACATCGATTCATTCCAGGCCTAATATTTTAAAAGAACAATAAGGAGAAATTAATACACACAGCACAAACCAAATGTGTGCACACATGGGGAAAGAAGAAATTGTATCATAATTTGTATATCACTCAAGATACTGCTCAATTTTGCTAAATACACAACAAAGTTTTCAACTAGCATAATATGCACTTGCATAATCCAAAAATGAGTTATCAACTTACAGCCAATCTAGCATGCTACACAACCACTTGTCTGGAAGCTTATCTATCTTTAAGCCCATAGGTAGAACCCGCCATTTCTGGCAACTGTCACAACATACCCAATCTTCAATAAGTTGAGGTGCTGCAGGGGGTGGCGGCGGAACCATCTCAGGAACAGGTTTATTTTCAGCAATAGGATACGCTCCAGGAGCATCTTTTACACATGGAGCAGCTAGCAACTGATTAGCCACTTTATTCTCACTTGATTTTTCCTTTACTTTAACCCTATATGTGCTCTTTCCATCAATGCTATCAAGGTTAGCATTTATTTTAGCCTTACTAACAGGAGCTCGATCTATTCCACCAACTTTCCGTTCTGATTTTTTTTCTTTCAAAGAATCTCTGGTCTTATTATCCTTCAATGACTTTATTTTAAGCATTTTATTTTTACCAGCAACACCAAAACTAGCACTCTTTTTATCAGAAATCATCGAATTATTAGTAGCCCCAATGCTATCTTTTACTGTGGCGGTCATAGCTTTTCGAGGACTCCATTCACCTTTTAACTTATTCTTGCTCTCAGATTTTGCCCTTCCTTTCTGATCACACTCAGCCTTTTCTGAAATCAACAAATCACTATACTTGCAATTACTCATAAGATTAGAAGCATTACTTTTCTGGCTAATTTCTGGTTTATGCTCCGAATTTTTTTTCAAAAAGCTATTTCCTGTATTTTGTTTTCCAATCTTGTCGAAATCCTGACCAGATATTGACTCCGGTGAATCCTCCTTCACAGCTTCAACAGAAACCATTCTGCATCCCACTCCATCCTTATTGACCTTCTTGGATATTTTAAAACCCTTACCAGTGACTTCAGCAGCTTCACCAGCATCACAAATTGAACTTGACAGAGGTGTGGATTTCAAATCAGTAGAGAGAAAGTCCATACCATCGGGAGTTCTATTTCCGAATATTTTCTTCTGATGCAATGTCATATCATTCTTGGAAAAGTTGCCATCAATATACTGTTTTTCACTTTGGCCCACCATTCCCACTCTCTTCTTCAACAAATCTCCATCCCCCGCAAAAGAATCTGATTCATCAGTAGACATGGAAAAATGTTCTTGATGACCACCAAGAGAAGACATAGGTCTGCTGTCTCTAAGAACCTTTTCCTTTTTCAAGTAGAGCAGACTGTCATGTAGAGGTGATATTAGCACACCAGCAGGGATAGTGAAGGAAGTCATAACCTGTAGCATCAAATAGCATAAAAGTTAGACCACAAACATCAGTCTTAGTAATGTCAATCTACTTGCATGCATAGAAATATAAAAGATCCTCTACCCGAACAATGCTAGTTGGAGATTCTTCAGGGTTCTCTTTAGATACAGGTGGCATGACTTCACTCTCCTCAGGACTGTTACCCATTGATGAAGATGGAGAGATATCAAGTCCAAGTCCACTATAAATTGCAGCATTCTTTTTTGATAAGATATCCCGTTTCACTTTGATTCTCAACTTCAGGGCTCTTTGGTCAGTAAAATTTTCTGACTTAATTGCACAATCATCTTTCGAAGTGCACTTCTTTATTTCTGCATTGGAAGAAATTCCTGTGTCTTTCTTCACTGAGTCATCTACTAAAGGTGCTCTTAAATTAGGAAATGGAGGAGCATTATGAGAAGCAGTTCCAAGCCTCATAGAAGGAGGCATATTTAAAGGTTCTTTTGAGTGATGAAATGCAGCCTGTATAACAACATAACGCACAGTGGTCAAGTAAACTGTATTCCGAGCTAACATATGTTGGTGAACTATATTACCTTCCTATCAGATGGTAAAATAGAACATAAATTTTGATATACCTCCAAGCAGAGATTACTAGGAGATTTTGGATGTCTTTGTGCAGTTCTTGGATGAGATCGAATAGGAGGAGAGCGTTCACACGTAGGCATAAAGGAGCCATACTGACCATATGTTGGACCTGAAAAAAAAAATTGATATCATCATAACATATCACCTTTGTCAGTGTACAATTCTTTCATTTCTCACTGTGAGCTATGACTTTTAATATGTTACTTACCCAAACACTCAGCAGAAATATTAACACCTTCAAAGTCCTTTTTAAAATGGCCCAGAGCGACCTGAACCCTCTCACCCTTCAATAAACAGGAAGCAGTAATTAGTCCTATTATATTATAAATGAAATTTCATCAAGAGGACGGTAAAGTGAAAATGGCATCAGTCAACGATAATAGGCACCATGAAGCCCAGCAACAACAATTTAACAACTAAAATCATTTGTATTATTTAATTGCTAGGTAATCTTCTCCTAGGACCAAAACATAAATAAGCTTTTGCATACAATCAACAATCTGGGAAACAACAAGAAGCTAAACTTGCACCACGACTATTTTGCACAAACACAAATGATGTGGCACCTAGCTATTGATGATGGGAGATTGAGCGTAGCAGATAGTAGATACAGATGTTCAGTAGGTGGTAACTAATCAAGTTTTTTTTTCACATGGTGCGATGTCAGAAGAAAAACATCTACAGCATCGCTAGGCCAACAAAAATAATCATCGATTGTACTGGCAGTTTCTCAAGGATTGATTCCCAATGCTTGTTAGTTCACAAGAAATTCAAGAATCAAAACCATAGTCCATTAATTACCAGGTTTGCACACCGATCTTACATACCACGTTTCGAACCAGGGTTTCAAATTGTTGTCCAGGACCGCAATTATAACCAGTTTTAGAGGCCCTGCATCAGCAACGCGGCTGCAATTGCAACTGCATCACCCCGCATTTCCGTGACGCAGCGGCAACCGCAACCGCAATTTAAAACCCTGTTCCGAACCATCCCCAGTACAACATACCAGGTTCATCTTTAAGAAGTTCTTCTGGTAATAATGTAAAAGGTTGTCTGCCTATATGTACTATGAATGCATACCCAGCATCTATGCTCAAGACATTCTATGTTTCTGAATCTCTTCATTAGTAACCACATATAGGATTGTTTAATCATCATAAAAAAATTAATTACTATTCCATTCCCTATATTTCCTCAGGAACCAAATACATTGCTGAATTGAAAGGTCATGATCAGCCATGGCATTATTACAGTACTCAATAATATTATTTGTTTGTCCTGGAGAAATAGTAGACTTAAACTAATAAATAGAGTTAGAAACCAAACCAAATTAAATTGGGAAAAATTGAACTTGATTAGGGTTTCAAGTAAACCCTTACAATTTGGAAGCCAAAATCAAAGCCAATGTTGCCTCCATCATCCTTATAACCGCATGCCTCTCCTCCTACCTCGTACTCAGTATTGCCTTGCATCTCGTCCACCACAGAATTAAGCCCTATTCCAAACCCCAGAACCCAAATAGTAACAGGAACCTTCCCTGAAGTCCAGCATCACTTCAATTCAACCCCAATATACAAATGGCAGAAAAGAACACTTTTTTTCAGGAAAAAAAAAACTTATTACTTGCATTAAAAAATTATTATCTTTGGCTTCAACGGTGAAAATTGATCGAACGGCGGCGATCGGAGAAACGATGAGTGGCGACTCGAATGAGTTTTGACGCAGACTTCAAACCGATTCCTAATCTTTGTTGTTTTGATGCGCCAAGAACAATAACAACACAATCAAAAGAAAGACCTGCGTTTTGTTTTGGTCTCTGAATTTTCGTTGTTTTTCACATTTATTTTATTTTATTTTGATTTCTTTCTTGCCTTTTCACATTTTTATTTCCTATCCTGCTTGCTAGGGTTGGCATTTGGAAATCACTTGCGCAATTAAATTTCTTTTTTCTTTTTCTTTAACTTTTAAATAGAGTCGTTTAATTTTATTTTTTTATGTTTTTTATTTTATTTTATTATTTTAAGTTATTTATTTCCGTTTATTAATTTTAACTTTTCAATTAATTATATTTCTTGTGCGTTAAATTATTCTTGCAATTCCAATCCTAATAATTGAACTTTCGACGTAGGGTTTTAAATCGCCACTTAATTTTTAATATTTATTTCAAGAAATTGTAATAATTTATCCATTAATTCATTTTTTAAAATATTTTCATTTTTTAAAATATTTACAGTGCAATGTTATAATTATAAAAAATTAAAAAAAAATGCTTGTATTAATTCTTATAGACACAATAGGTTCACAAGCGCGACATACACACCTATTATGAATTAAAGATATTGCGATGAAACTTTTGTTTAACACTACATTTTCGAAACATGACTTATTGTGAATTGAACATGCCGCGTTGTGTTGTACCTAAGTGTGTGCTACTCGTGCCCTATAGCAATACTCTTATAAAAAATACTCTTATAAAAAGGAAATGACAAAAATATATAACTATAAAAAGTACAATATTATGAGAAAACTTTATGTCATTAATCCTAACGATTCAGTGATAAGAAAAGAATGTGACCTTTGTCAGCTCAAGTAATCACAAGTTTAAATTGCAAAATCGTTCATTATTGAAAATTTAAGATTAAGTTGTAAAACTTTATAAAAAATTGCATATATATTGCCGAAACTTAAAAAGAAATTATCAAATACCGCGAAGCGCCTTGCTATGAACACGTGCAACACATTCTGAAACGAAACTTTGCTTGTTAAACTATCTTTGTGTCTCCTGCTAGGAATAGGATAAGAAATAGGGGTAACTAACTCTATCTACAAACACGGTTATTTAGCAAAAATAGAATCATACTAGAGTATGCTTCCAATCTTTTCATGACACGTGACTCAATCTTCTTAAAAGTCACATGTTCACAATAGTGAAAAATGTTGTTTAAACTTCTAGATAATATGTTTAGGGTTTCGAACCTAAAAAGTTTATCTTTTGAGAAGAACTTTAATCACCACGATACCTAAGCTGGAATTGCTATAACAATTTTATAAAAAAAAAATTTTTTTTATAAGACAAATTAACCATTGTGCGTACATTAAATCTATAAAATTATATCTTTTAATAAATAAATTATTCTCTTATATTTTTTTATTTCAAGAAAAAGAGTTTAAATAAAGTAAATTATACTAGAGCATCAAAGTAAAGAAATTCAACGAGACAGCAGATGGCGATTGACGTGAAACACGACGTGAGGAGCCTTCACGCCATGCTTGTTTCGCTAAATTATTCTCTTATATTAATTACAGTCTTCCAATTGTTATCTTGATAGATAATCAATAATAAATATGAGATAGTTTTTTAAAAGTTAGTAGAATGATTATTAACTTTTTCTTAAACTGATTATATCAAATTTGCATAAAATCTATGTGAATTAAAAAAATAATTGTCAACATTCATTGTGTTATCACTAATATATAAGATAATTTTTGTAATTTCTAAAGGTATATTATTGCCCAAGTCATGAGACTAATATTCTTAAAACTCGGGTATCACATTAAGTAAGTAGACGTCTTTAACAAATCATTATTTATACACATCACTGCATTTCAAACTTTGAAATGCATGTTTAATAAGTTTAACAATCTACCAATTGTGCTGAATCATGTTGAATACGTGTTGGATCAACCAATCTTGGGTTGGACAAGTGGGCATTGTTGAATTAATTTGAATAACATGATTAAGTTGGGTTATGCATTTGGTTTTTAATATTTGAAATCGATGGAATTCTTTATTAATATATGTAGTCATTTCTTCAGCATATGTGCCACGTTATTCTTCATCAATACCTCCCCTGATAAAGTCCCCCAAGATACCAAAAATTTGGAGACCTACCCGTTTCCCCTAAAGAACAAGAAGAAAAACAAGGGTCATCTAAGGATGTTCAGTAAAGGAGATGTATTATATGAGAAAAATGTTTTTATATGAGAAAATGAAAATAAATCACGACTGTTGGATCTAATCATGAATGGCCAAGATTAGAACAACTTAGTAGTCACATGACTACTTAAAAATGTGATATGACTTTTTAAAAAGTCACATGGCTTCATGCTTTAATCTTGACCATTTATACTTAGATCTAACGGTCATGATTTATTCTTATTTTTTCATATAAAAACATCCTTTTCATATGATACATCATCGTTGGTGGAGTATATAAACAACAAGTCTTTAGTTCGTGTTGTGACAAGAGACACTAAATTTTTATGTCCCCGTGATTTTTGTCTACGTTTTTATGTTATTTACATTTTTTTATTTTTTATTTTGGAATATTTGTTTATTCTTTAAACACAACACCTGTTTGCAACCCAATTCAACTAATTTATTATTGGATAGGTCAGTTCAGGGTTAGAAACGAAGATTTTAGAAAACCAACCTAACCTAACAGGAATTAGAAAAGGTTAATTTGACCCCAAATTCCATAGGAATGTCAAGAAATATGTGTTCATCCATAATCATATACATTTTCTCATGTATTTTCCTAATTTCATGCTTTTACTGCAATTGCTTAATCTCTGATTACTAAAAGTTATTCAGTTAAGCATGTGCGTTAAACTTCATCATATGTTTAAGTTAGGTTTTTATTTAGTTCTCTATGAAAATTACTTAATTATATAATTCAAATATTTTTTTGTGTAATGCGATGCAAGTTAATTTTGGTTAGGGATTTTTATCTGTTAGAGAGGGTTGTTCTCAATGTTATTTTCATCTAATAATACTTCTTATAACTGTAAAAAAAAAAAATACAAGTTATTTATAACATTACCATTTTAGATGGCTATGATTTGATGCACTTGTAGTATTCGTGTTTTTTCCTTTCGAGTTTTACAACTGTGTTTATATTGTTTTTTTATCTAGCTATTTTAAACCTAATATGATTTTTTCTTGTTTAATTACACTTAAACAAAACAAATCCAACTATTAGTTTTATGACTTTACTTCTGACATTGAGTAGTGTTTGAAACAACTTTTTAAAGTTAAAAACATAACTTAAATTTAAAATTAGGTCAAACATATTTGGAGATGTTTTATATGCAGTGTAATTGTTATATGATGACAAATAGTACATGGTATTCATGAAGGAAGACCCTCAAGGTTAATAATCCTTTTTGTGACATTGTTGTAAAAATAAAAAAAAAACTTGTACATGGATGTTATTATCTTTGAGGGTATCTCAGTATAGTGGAAATATGTATTGTGTTCAATATATACAAAACTTGTATATTTGGTATTTTTCTTGTCATAAACAAAGCGATTAGGTATTAAATTTATGTGATTCATTGTGCTAAAGCAATGATCTCACTGAATATATAGATCACATTGCATGTACTTCCCATGATACACATGCATACATTATATGTCATTAACTATATTAGTGTATGTGACCACTGATGATCTAGTTACGGAAAATGAACCAAATATGGCTTTGATTTTATGTTGATTTGATTGGTGGTCAGATTGTTAGAGATGTTATTTGATATAGATAAAATAGTTCGGACCCGTTTCGAAGAAATAATGACTTTATTTTATAGCGTAAGCGCTTATGCGAGTGTTTGAGATAACTTATATAAATAGCTTATGAATTAATGATAACTGCTTATCGCCACTTCATCAATAACACCATTTTCACAACATAAGATGCATGACAGCGTGAATTTTGGGAAGTAAGAGGTGGAATAACTGTTGGGCATCAGGGTAGAAAGCCATCCTTAGAATGTCCAAAGTGGTGGTGACCAAACAATTCAATGTACTGACTAGGTAAACATGCTCTTCAAACTTCTTTATGTTATGCAATTGAGAGTTAAGAGGAAGAAGACAACACGAGGGAAGAAAGATGGAGAAAGCTCTTCATCCATAGCAACAGTGTTCTAGCAAGGTGGGTTGAAACAATAAATGTTGCTCAGATAATAGAAATGATGTCACATGTGTGTCACTCAACTCACTTTCAAATCCAACAACACAACCATACATTTTTAATGCATGATTCATATCGAACAATTTTCTCCTTCTTGTGGCAGGGTTGAGCACCAATCATCAGCAATATTAGGGGACGAGAGTTGATAGTTTTTTTTCACACGTGCCAAGTTTAGTCAACCATGTGTGTTTTTCTTTGACAATTGTACTCTCACGATTGGACCACTATGTCGTATTTACGCACAAAGTTTAAGAATTCTATTTGTATTTTGCGTAAAACACATGGATACGCACATTGATTATGTAAATGTTTTAGAAGCACACATATGTTGAAGTATAATGTAAATTTTCCTTCATTTGTTAGCTTTTTAGAGCACATATGCTACATGGATGTATTATACCAATTACTTTACTTCATTTGCATTAGAATAATGCTTATACAATTATAACTAAACAATTTGAAAACCAAAATTGATATGGTTTTCGATTGATAATACCCCTTAATTCAATATTTTCTTCGATGAGCGAAATATCAACTCAAGATCCACAAATATGCAAGTGACTTAAATGCATCACCATAAAAAATTGAATGAAATAACTTCATTAAATTATGCTCATGGTAGATTTCACCGAAGTTCTCTTTCTCAATCCCACTCTATGCATTACATTCGCATGTAGTAACAAAACTCATTGTCATTAACAATGAAACTACATAACCCACAAAGCATAAAATCATCTAAACTTTCCCCTTCACTGTCTCATATGCCAACTTCTTTCGGAGCCTTCCAATTAGAGTTATTAATATGGGTTCCAACCCGCGGGCTGGCCCGGCCCAACCCGGCCCGTAAACGGGTTGGGTTGATGAAATCACAGCCCGTTTAAAATACGGGTTAGAGCAACCCGGTTCGTTTAACCCGCTGGTTAAACGGGCTAGCCCGCGGGTCAAACGGGTCAGCCCGCGGGTTGGGCAATAAAATAAAATAAAAACATTTTTTTGCCTGATTCTCTTAAATCTTGGGTTAGGCCACTAAGTCTAAGTGTCACGTGAAAAGTGAAGTGAGTCTGCAAAAATAAGGGAGTGATTTTCTTCCATCCTGGGTTGTGTTTGTATTGGAATTCAAGAATGACTTGGAGTTTGAACTTGAATTTAGATATGCACAAAGTGTATGGTGCAACATTGTTAAGTATTTATGTAATATGATTTTTTTTTTTTTACTTTTTCATCATTTTTTAATTGAATTTCCTAATTTTTAGATTTTTTTATTTTCCTACTGCCAAAACGGGCCAGCCCATATGGGCCGGGCTGGCCCGTATTGACAGCTCTACTTCCAATCCTCTCTTTAAGCCTTCCACAATCCACAAAATCATCATTATGCCACAAAACCTCTTTATTTGTTGACGCTTTCTCTATCACATCTTCATCATTTCATTAAGAACCCACAACTCCGAACTCCAATATTTATGAACAACAACACAATAAAGAAAATGGATGAGAAAAAAGGGGAAAAAACAATGGATGTATAAGGCAAGGTTAGAAATATAAAAAACAACAAACGAACGCATATTCTAGTCAGGGCACCTCCATAAACGTCTACCTAAGTTCCTGTAGGTTTTGTATCAACAATTTCAATCTATCTCCACGGCCAGTCGGCGACATACCCTGGACGATGGTAAGAGCATGAAGGGGAAGAACACTACACGAATGATGACCTCTTGTCTAGGTAAGATGGAACAATCACCTTCATCGCGACTCATGACAATAACCTCCCTTACGTCCGTCCTCAGTTTTTGCTAAGAGATCGACCTCCCTTCATTTTTCCCTGGTTGGTCTCGTTGTTGTGTTCTTCACCCATAAAGAATAAGGAAAATTATGGCAACAATTAGTGGTTTGAGGTTTAGTCCCTTTAGTAAGTGAAATTGATGTTACACGGTCTCATAGAGCCATGCAGCGTGACATTGACGTGTCAACGACCAACGTATCTCTTTTTCTGCTGACTCACTTTTTATGCAATGAAATTTAATGGTAAAAACTAAAACCACCATATTTCTATGCTATTATGGACTAAGGGTGTTAGATTTAACACCCCCAATACACAATTTAAAACCTACCTTGATTTCGAATATACCCAAAACACCCCGACATTAAAAAACACTTATACTTCCCACACCCACCATTTCCCTCTTCTGCTTTCCCCTTTACAATTCCACATCAAAAACCTCGACACATCACCTTCGTTCTTCCTTCTTCGTTGCTAGTGGCATCTTCATCTTCGTCATCATGGAGCTTCGTGATCGTCTTCCAGGCATTTTCTTCTTCCTCTCTTCATTTTTTTCCTTTTTTGGGTTTCGGTGATGAAGGTTCTACCATTGGAGGCTTGGAGCAAACCTTCATTGTTGAAAACCCGTATCCATAGTGTGTTCCGGGATCTAAATCTTGAGAATTGTTTAAAAATTTTCAAGATGTAGGATTCTGAGAATGAAAATACTGCTCTATGTTCCGAGATTTAGATCCCAGAATGTATTTTAACTTATTATTTTATTTTCTGAGTTCTAACTTATTATTTTATTTTGGCGCAGTCTCTAACTACACATGATGCACCTCCTGTTGGAGGACCCAGCAGTGCTGCATTGCAGGGAGCATTGGACTTCGAAAGGCAGAGGACCATGTCCAGCTTCGTGTATCAGAGGAGGAGTGGGGTAGGGGCACCCACACCGATATCCGGTGGACCTAGTTGATTGTTGATTATGTTTGTAATTTTAGATTATTGGACATGTGATTAATATTGTTATGTTTTGATTTGGATAAAAATAAGGGTTAATGGTTAAATTAGTCCCTGATTTTGTAAGGAAGTTTGATTTTAGTCCCTCGGTGAAAAATGACGTTTAATGGTGGTAAAAAACTGCTAGTAATTGTAAAAATGATCGCCACTAAACATTATTTTTCCGTCCAGGAACTAAAACTAAAGTCACATACAAAATCAGGGACTTATTTGACCATTAACTCTAAAAACAATCTCAAAGGCTTCAATATTTTGAATATTTAATATACTAGTTTGAGTCAAGGGAACAAAGTCGCACGTGCACCCAGCACACCTTGTAATTATCATGCTTTACAGTTTAACCAGTTAGACCCTGCCACTTTATTGTTAACAGTAAATTATCATAATTTGCTAAAACAATTTTTCTTATTGTCAAATTGAATTAAATTTTTCGTTTTTGGCTTCAGTGAAAAAAATTCAGCATCTATTTCAAGGTTTCGTCCTTTTTTTTTGATGGTTGGATTCTTTCGCAGCTTCACTCATCCTCGATTTTCTCACCCTGTTTCCTCGTTTCAATAGGGTTTCTATTCTTCTTTCTTCTCCTATCCGTGACTTCCAGAATTTCTTAAATTCGTCCATGTTCGAGGCTCGATTTGGTACTTTTTTTTTCCGATTTAGGGTTAGGGTTTTGTGTCTCTTAGTCAATGGGTTTGTTGCATGCAAATTGTGGTGTCGATTGTCGAATCTATGCTTGGTTCTTTCGCACTGAGAAATGGGCACTTGCTGTTTTCGATTTTTTTTAATCAAAGCATCAAACTTTGAACTTTTATTTTGTTACTGAATTTTGATTTGGGATGATTTTTTTTGTGTGGCTTCGTAGTGCATTGAATTGGTGCTGCATTTGCTCGAATTTGGTCTCTACGAATTGAACAAGCTGATATGATACGAAGAAGAGTGGGGGAATTCTCAGTGTAGCACTCTGAATTTGGAAAAAGGAATGTTTAGTCCGAGTATGGATTCTGCGAGGGATGCGGGTGGTGTTGCAGGGACGTTGCTAATCCCCATGCGGTTTGTATGGCCATATGGGGGAAGAAGTGTGTATCTCACTGGTTCTTTCGCACGGTGAGTTTTTTCTAAATCACCAAAACCTTAATTCTTCAGGTCCCATTTTGGTGAAAGCAGCTCTTCTTTTCTTTTCTTTTCTTTTTCTAAGAGGAAATTTCATTTTTTGTTCCCAAGGTGGTCTGAGCTTCTACAAATGTCACCGGTTGAAGGTTGCCCAACTGTATTTCAAGTTATCCATAGCTTGGCCCCTGGTTATCACCAGGTTAGTTTATAGTGCTGAGCCGGTACTTGATCATGGTTAAAAGTTTCATATTCCTTCAAACTTGTATATTTGCCTATTTGTGTGTGTTTGTGTTGGTCTGGTTTTGTGGATTTCATAGTTTTTTTATTTTATTTAGAAAGATGTTTTGATGGCAAAATGTTCCTCTGGCATCCAGATTCCAGAGGTTAATGGCACTGAGCTCTGTATCAATGACAAAAGCAAGTGTGAAAGTCAATACTTACTTTAAACTTTGGACAGTCTCACTCTAGATGCATAAGGGAAATGGTCATTGAGGTTATTTACCAAGGTTTAGAATACAAGATCCATCCATAATTTTTGCGTTCTAAAGAGTTTGTTCTTGGAACTTTCATTTTTCTAAATTCCTTGAGAAGTCGTATACTGCTTATGTTTGAGATTGAAGCCTTTGATTATTACAAACACTATTGGAATTGAAAAGGTGCATATAAAGAAAATGTTTGACCTTAATTTTTGGCGGCTAGATACTTATCATGTATATTTGTATGCAGTACAAGTTTTATGTTGATGGAGAATGGCGGCATGACGAACATCAACCATATATATCTGGAGAATACGGGATAGTTAACACTGTTTTGTTGGCTACTGATCCTAATTTTGTACCTGTTTTAAATCCAAACATAGTTTCTGGATCTAGCATGGATGTGGATAATGAGGCTTTTCGGCGTGTGGTAAGAGTTAGTCATACCTTGACAGTTGTAATTGTTATTATGAGAATGGCTGCTCTTTGGATTCTGGTTCCTGGATTTGTTGTATTTTGGACTGAAATTTCAAGAAGCAGTTTTCATAACAAGATCTCTCTTTAGATCTTGTTATAACTTGTTTCAGAATCCTAGGTCCATATTGTTATTTATTATTGCCTTTCATTGCACTAATTCTCATTTATATAGGTCTATTGAGTCTTTTATTTGGAATCACATGAAGAATAATAAATCTTCATTTTTCTCTTATTTATAATAATCTCGGCAACTTAATATATAATGTAGCACATTTTTATTCTTTTGCATTTTAGAGTCTTATTTTTGCCCATGTCTAAAATTGTTTAGTTGTTTATTTGTGTAATTCATTGTTCAGGTACGATTGACAGATGGTGCGTTGAGTGAGGTATTGCCGAGAATATCAGATGTTGATGTACAGACCTCACGTCAGCGTATTTCTGTATTCCTGTCTACACGCACAGCTTATGAATTACTTCCTGAGTCAGGCAAGGTTTGAAACTCTCACTGTTGACCCTTTGTTTTGGGCTTCACAATTTTCTTTGTTGACTTGCTTCGTGTAATTTACATAAGTTACAAATTTAGTGACATCTGGCCACAGGTTGTTACCTTGGATATTGATCTGCCAGTGAAACAGGCATTTCACATACTGCATGAGCAGGTATCTTTGCTTGCTCGGACTACAATTTATATAGATAACTTATTAAAATATATTGAATAATTCTGCAAAAAAACATTTTTAATTACTGCATGTAACTTCCTTGCCTTTTACACTGATAAATAGGCAAGATATGACTTACATGCTTTTTGGATTCAGAAGCTTCTTGCCCCATTGTTTAAGTTTTTATTTCTTGAATTGTATTCTCTACCTTTCTCATTTGTATTTTTACTGTGTTTTTCAGTTGCTGATTAATAGCTTTTATGCAACTTTTCTGAACTGGTAATTTACAGGGAATTCCCATGGCTCCTCTTTGGGACTTTTGCAAGGGGCAGTTTGTTGGAGTTCTTAGTGCTATGGATTTTATTTTAATTTTAAGAGAGGTATGTTTAGTATTTTCTGTTTACTCTTTCTGTTGGAAAGTTTCTGAAAGGAAAGCTCTTGTCATATTGGGTTGTGTAGACTCCAAGCGACCTAGAAACGCTGGTATGGCAAATGACAGAACCTGGTAACAAAATGAAATGTTTATTTCTTGGATATAGACTTTTAGTTAATTTTTGTTCATGAAAGGTGGGCCTATTGCTTCTTAATTCTAGGCTGTGGCCCAACTGTATGCTTGCTCTACTTTTGAGTGAAACCATTTACTTGCAAGAACTATGTTGAGACCCCACAATGACTAGATATATGACCAAAGTAAAGCTTACAAAGGTTGGCCAATCATCACCTCATGAAATAGCTTTCGCAGTCGAGTTTGATCTAGTTTAAACTGAAGATGGTATCAAAGCCCATCGTAGATCTGATATTAGGCCACCCATCGCTTTCTAACTATCTACTTGGCCTCGTAGCTTTCCAAGTGCAGTCAACCTAGCTCCGCAACATTCTCCGTGCACTCTACCGTCTTACAATCTCCACATTCCAGATGCTCAATCCTGGGTGTAAGCGGGTGTGTTGAGATCCCACATCGAGTAGAGATGTGACTAAAGTAGAGCTTATAGAGGCTTGGGCACTCCTCACCTCATAGTTAGCTTTTGGGGTTTATTTGGGTCTAACTTGAATTCCAGAAAGCTTGCCTCTGCCTTGACCATAGATTTGTTTGGATGTGGAGGCAAAATGGATAGTAGAACATGAGTAGAAAGAAAATGCAGAAAAGAGTAAATTAGATAATTTTATGTGTTGTTTACCTGAAGAGGAAAAGGAAATTAAGGAATAAACGTGAAAACTTGTCTGGTCTTGGTCGGTTGGAGGTTAAAGTGAGAGGAAAGAAATTGTATGTGTTAAATGACTTTTATATTCTTTTAATATAATGGTGAGATGGGTAAAACTTGTCATGTCAACAGATGTCCCATTTCTTTCCAATTTTTTTCTAATGAAAGGGGAGAAAAAATTGTGTTTGTTTTTCTTTTCCCCTCCCTTATTTCTCTTCACAACCAAACAAGAGAAAATGATAATCCCCTCATTTTCTCTCCACTTAACTTCTTTCCTTATATCATTCGCTATAGAAACAAAGGACAGTGAGCTCCATCAGTTTTGGTTTTGTTGCAAATATATATTTGATATGCACTTTTCCTTTAATTAAAATGAAGTTAAAATACCAAGTTTTCTGGGTATTTCTATTCACCAAAAGTATGTTTGTAGTGATAGAAGGCCTTGATAGAATTGAAAATGGTTTACCTTTTTGTTCAGAAGAATACACTTCTAGGTGTAGGACTCAAAACATAAGTATATTTACATGTCTAAATTAATTCTATCTTTGCATAAAAAATCAACTCTTTTAATTTTACTTTTGCACTGCCATTCCCAAACACATTGTACTCTACCAAAATGCATTCTTGCAAAATTAACTCTACCAAAAGACATTTACGTAACTTTGAAACAAATGGACCCTAAATGAATGGACCAAATTACTAAACATATAGATAGAAGAATCTTAATAATATTTGAGGCTCTGAGCATTTGACGGCGAATAAACAAACTATTGATCTTGTTTCTTTTGAAACAATACCAACTTACTATTCAAAAGATTTTGGGCTCATTTGGTGGACATTGATAGGACAAGGAAGGAGGATAAGAGAGTTGGATAAGAATATGATAGGATATGAACATGATAAGCTCTTATCCTGTAAAATATTTGATGAGTACAAAAAGACAATGGCATGATATGATATAATTTATATACAAATATCAAAGTCACCCTTTTGTCAAGAGGTATAGTGTAGGGTTCTGGAAGGTGATGGCGATGGGCACCAGACGGTGGTGCGCATGTCTAGAGTGTCAGGCAAACGTTGCAGATGGTGTTGGGTGGTGGACGGTGCTTAACGGCAGTGGTGATGGTGGGGGGTGCTGGGCGACAATGGCTACAACGGGGGGAACTAGGTGGTGGAGGAAGAGAATACTTGTCGGTGGTGGGCAAGTGGCATCGATGGGGGAAGGTTCAACAATTGTAGTGGTGCAGGGCGGCGACGACAATGGTTATGGAGGGTGAGTGGTAACGTTGGCGATGGTCGGGGGTACCAGGTGGCGGCGGTGAGTGTTGGGAGCAGCAGTAGCAGTGAAGGACGTCGAGCAACAATGGTGGCGGATGGTGGTGAATGGTTGTGGCAGTATAAAGGGTGCTAGGCAGAGTGGCGATGATGGAGAATGACGGTGAAAATGGAAAATATGTCTAATTGTCTATCCTATCCTGCTTGTTTCTAACCCAGCTGCCTCCTTGGGATAGAATTTACACTGATGAGTTGGGTAGTATAGGCAATAGGATAAGCTTATCGTATAACTCCATATCCTGATAACTAAACAAGCCCTTTATATCTAGTTACTTGCTGTTGAGTGTTGATTATGGATATTATAAATCTATTTGTAAAAAACCACTACAGAACCTGAAGAAAGTTCATCCATCAATGCATTGCACCAAGCTCATGGAAGAAACCTTTTGACTATGAAGATATTGATTTTAAGTAGTTTCCTACGTACTGTGAGCTGTATTTAAACTTTTAAGGTCTTTCTAGATGATGATAAACTGTACATTCTAGCTATGAAGTTCATCTATCTTCAATGATGATAATGTTTGTTAAACTTGTTATTGACCTTTTCTCAGCTAGGAAATCACGGGTCCAATCTCACGGAAGAGGAGCTTGAAACACACACCATATCAGCTTGGAAAGAAGGGAAATGGACAGCATTTTCCAGACGTTTTATCCATGTTAGTGTTTTATGTGGCTTTTTGTGATAATGCTCATATGTTATACTCCCTCTGTTCCTTTTTATAAGAACCAAAAGAGGGGTGAAGGTTGTTCCTTTTTATAAGAACCACATAAGACTTTGTGCCATATTGATTATTTGTTCACATTTTTACCCTTATTCAATTCTGGAAATATGGAATTGCATTAATTATGGAAAGAGATTAAAAAGAAGTATGTTAAGGATAATTTTGGAAATTCAACAACATTTGAGAACAAATTTAATGCAAAAAACTATACTACCTAACTTTCAAGGGTGTGCAAAGTTAGTTTGATTCTTATAAAAAGGAACGGAGGGAGTAATAGCATGTTTTTGTTTGTTAAATGTATAAATGAATGAGGGTGCTTATTTTTGTGCTGTACGGCAAGTTTGAAGCTTTATGTATAATTATTTTTTTGAATTTCACTTTCATAACCTATTTGTATAATTGTTTTTTAAACAAACATTTGAATGGGATATGGACTGTTTGAAGCTCTTGGGACCAAAATAACAGATAGTTACTAAATATTGATTTTGTTATTAGTTGAGACAAAGCAAAAGGTTGAAACCTTGGAGCAAAAAGTTGAAACCTTGGAGAAGTTTCAGCAGTTTTTTCTTCCCTTTTTTGGAGTGTTTGTGCATTATTGTATTCAGAAAATGAATGTATATCATCTATATCTATATCTATATCTATATCTATATCTATATCTATATCTATATCTATATCTATATCTATATCTATATCTATATCTATATCTATTTTGCTGTGAAGTCCACCTAATGTGTAAATTTTTTTTGGGTAATCTTTTGCTAGAAAGTTAGGGAACTCAGCCTACATGCAAATGCAAGTAGTTTTATTTCTTTAAATTTAAGAATCTGTGTGATCCCTTGAACTTGACGGTTTGTATAATAGCAATGCATTTGCACTTCAAATAGTCAAGTATTTTGTGCAAATCTCATTTTCATGTATTAATTGTTTCAGATTGAGAAGAAACTGCATTTTGTGTGCACTTACTGATGGCCTTTTCCTTATCATGCAAACATGAAGGAAATACTATTTTGCTTTCGTTACCCCTTTACTTTTTTGTTTAATTCGTTATTTATTTATTTATTGACTGTCAAGGCTTGTGAGTTACGTGCATGTTGTTTTCAAAATTGAAATGCAGAGGATCTCTGAATGCTAGTTTTATAGACATTAGAGTTCCTTTTGCAGCCCTCCTGTAAACCTTTCTTTGTGTTAGCTAGTATAAATGATTCACCAATCCTAAAATAATCTGACGGTTTTACTATTGTCATTTTATGCTTTAATTAAAGGTGTCTTTTCACCAACTTTGCAGTTAGCCAACTTATTTTAATTTTGAAACTTGAAACTGATGAAGCTGCTCCTTGAATTTTTCTGAAACTATGCCAAATGATCACACCCTGCTTTATATATATTACCATGTTTGATGTGCCTGTTCAGGAAAGTGAGTGTAACCATTATGTGATGGTCCTCTGTATTGGATTTTTATTTATCATGCAGGCAGGGCCATATGATAACTTGAATGACGTTGCTGTGAAGATCCTGCAAAATGAAATTTCAACAGTTCCTATCATCCACTCGTCTTCTGAAGATGGTTCATTTCCCCAGCTACTTCACCTTGCTTCACTTTCAGGGATCCTTAAATGTAAGGCTTTTTTTGGACAACTTTATACTCACTCCGTTACTAATTATAAGACCCTTTAAAGAAATTTTGGTGTCCCTTAATATAAGACCCTCTACTAATTTCAAGAAAAAGTTATTATCTTTTTCAATATTTACCCATTACATTTCTTAAGAGAAAGTGGGATAACATTAAAGAGATAGTGAGATACAATTAATACAATGAAGAAAGAGTTAAGGGTAAATATGAAAGATTGTATAACTTTTTTTAAAACCAATGCATTAGTTAGCCTCATTACACGTTTTCTTAATAAGCGTAATTATCCCCTTGGAGTCTTATAATTAGGGACAGAGGGAGTAGTTTATATGGTTTCTGAGACACTTCATTCTGACCAAATTGATTTTTCAGGCATTTGCAGGTATTTTAGGCATTGTTCTAGCTCATTGCCTATACTTCAACTTCCAATATGTGCAATTCCAGTGGGCACATGGGTGCCCAAAATTGGGGAGTCAAATCGCCGGCCTCTAGCGATGTTGAGACCAAGTGCTTCACTTACTTCGGCCCTAAACTTATTAGTTCAAGGTGTGATTTCATTGTTCGATTACAATTAAAAGCATCCGAGAAAATGAATAAGCAAAGCGTTGTCCACTTTGAGAACTGAAATGCACTGCATAAAACAACAACATACAACAAATAAAACAACAAAAGCTGATGGTAGAGGGAACTGTCTCCACTTTCAGAAGGATGGGTTGTTTCTGGGGGAGATTAAACAACAAATAAAAGATGAATGTTTAGGCTAAATGGAAGGATAATCTTTTTTATAGTTTAGACAATGAAATACTAAAAAGCTGTTGGCTTACGTGGCATAATTATACTGACAAATGTCCTTTTCTTTATAGCTCAAGTAAGTTCAATACCAGTAGTTGATGATAGTGACTCATTACTGGATATATATTGTCGGAGGTTAGTTGTTTTTGTCCTTATTGATATACAACTTTTGGTATTTATGGTTCAAGCATCAAATTGGCCTACCGATTAATTCTTTAGAGTGGCTGATCAAGTTTCTTATTTTTCTTCCCCTCCCCTCTTTATAGTGATATAACAGCTTTAGCAAAGGACAGAGCTTATACACATATTAACCTTGATGAGATGACTGTTCATCAGGCAAGTTTGACTTTTCACATTTTTTTTTCACAATATAAATTGTCAACAGAGATTTATCAGAATGAAAAAAATTGTTATCAGAGATTTATCTGTAAGAGTTAGTACGTAATGGATACTATTTTACTTGTTTAAGATGTGTGGTACATGGTATGTATGATAAGTGCAGCTATATATTCTTTTTCCCCTGGAACTGTAAAGTGATAACTAGGAACTCCAAACTATTTTTGAAGTTGTTTCCCCGGATGTAATGGACTTTGAAGCCAAACTGTTGATTTTAAGTTGAATACCTTTCATTATTCATTTTTTGATATTTGCAATGTGAATACAAAAGGGTAAGGGTGTATTCCAGTATTTTTTTTCATTTAGTTTTGATGGATGTTAATTGTGAAGTTATTTGAAGAATAAGGAAGAAAGCTTGCATTTTTAACTGTAATGTGAATATAGTGCTAATGCCATTAAGGTTGTGTCCCTTGAGTTTTTCTATATGAGTAAGGAGATTTATAATATTTTTATTCTCGAGATCAAAGTATCTCTTGCTTTTGTTTATCTAGGCATTGCAGTTGGGCCAGGATTCTTATAATCCTTATGAGCTGAGAAGTCAAAGATGTCAGATGTGTTTGCGAACTGATCCTCTGCATAAAGTTATGGAACGGTTGGCAAACCCAGGTTTTCTTCTCCGCTTTTTGATGAAAGTGGCTTTATTTCTATTCGATTATCAATTATGTGATGGGCTGAAGTTTAATTTTGTTAATTTTCATTGGTGCTATTCAACCTTCAGTTATCACTTATCACAAACATTCATTTGTCTTCCAATGTTGTTTTTGAAACAATATCTTATCTTGTAGACATGTAGCCTACTTTTATCTTTACTCCGTTCTAGGATGTATGTACTATATTTATGTCAGTTGTTTTTCCATTATCTGAAAAAGTGAGTCCAGTTCTCCATTTTCTGATTTCTCACCACCTTCAAGCTGATAGTTTTTGTGGTGTTAAATCATGTGTTAGATCTCTGTAGACATGATATTTTATTGCTGATATCTATAAACCTGAAAACCTAGATGAAACTTGACTAAGAAAATTTGAACCTGTGGGAGTGTTTTCTGTTGATTTGAGTTCAGCATTAGTTTTAGTTTAAATGTTGAACCAATTGACTTCATTTTGAAGATGGCGGTGCTAAAAATTGTATCCTGGATTCAGGTGTCCGGCGGCTTGTTATTGTGGAAGCCGGCAGCAAGCGTGTAGAAGGCATCATATCACTGAGTGACATATTTAAGTTCTTCCTTGGTTAGTTTGGATCGGCGACTGAACAAGAAGTTTGACAATTAGTGCAGTGGTTATGATATGACCCTTCTGCTGCATATAATCAGGCCCGGCAACTAAATAGAGATTCCGGAGCTTCAAAGCACAGTGATTTGATCTTTATTTCATTGAAATACCATTGAATCGGCCTCTTGCTTCATTGCCTTGTTTTAAGATTTTAGGCTAGAGAAAGAGGCCTGTAAATTTCAGTTTTTGATTGTCCCTAATTATTCACCTTCCCCCCCAGTCATATTATCTTCATTCATGTGCTGCTGATATAGATAGATACAACCAAAGCAGGGTGCACAAGCTCTGTAATTGTTCCATTCCATATTGTGAAGATTCAAAGTTTCGGGGAAAAAAATGAATATTTGAAATTTTATTACTTTCGTTGGTTAGATTTAGTTCTTTTTCAAAGTCTCCAAATAGTGAATGAAACTTTTCTTATGAATTGAGATATAATTTATTCACATTGAGTATTTTTATTGAAAAAAGAAATTCAAGTTAAAGCTTGCTATTATCTTAAAAGCGAAGCCTGTGGCTAAGTGAGAGCAACCGTCCTGAATAACAGGTTCTCTTAGACTGAATATGGTTTACCAAACAGTCTTAAAATATTTTATTTTTAAAAAATCAAATAAATTATAGAAAGAAATTTTCAACTTAACATACGTTTGTATATTTTATCAATATTTTTATTATTTCGATTCAACTCAATTGCTCATATCAATATCACTTTCATAACATTAATTGATTGCAAATATCCTCTATTGGATTATTAATTATCAAATTAAAGCAATTGTCTGATGATAGCCCTTGACAACTTGCTACAAAATGCATTTGATTATTCTCATAGGTAAGTGGTGATTTCCTTAAGAATATGGCCTCAGCACTAGCAACAACTACCTCAGCTTCTGCATACCTGGGATTTCCAGTATTCAAAGATTCAATAGCTGCTGGGAGACCAGCTTCAGACAATGCCTTGTAGTTGTTAAGACATAGATTCAATGATTCCTTTTCCTTTTATTCAATACTTCCCTTAAGAAGTTGTTTGATTTTGTTCACCGCATCATTTGTTTTGGCTTTGATTACATCCACCATGATTATTGCAAGACCTTGACATCTGCACTGGAGCTTCGAGGGTCCTATAGAAGGAGTTGAATGCAGCTACTAGGATAAGGTGTTTGCTTGCAAGTTTTCTCTACAAGTTTGGCATCGTTTGGTTGCAAAACTTTGCAATCAACGACTAACATTGAAATCAAAACTTTGGTGTCTTGAAAATCAAAATTAAAGGTGAGGAAATAACTAAAGCTGGTATTGCATTTTATAAGTTAAAAAAGTCAGACTAACTTTCTATCATCAAATTACACCATTAACTACAAGAGGATGTCATAACATGGAAATAAGTTTATATGCATAAATTAATGATAGAAAATTAGTCTTATTGATGATATTAAATATTAATAAAATAAAAATTAAATAATTGTTTTATGAAAATAAAAATAATTTATATACTTGACAAATATATTTGAGAATATATATTTTTAATTACTTTATTAATTATTACATGAGTTAAACTTTTAAAATGTACTTAATGGTATTTAAAATCATTTAATTTTAAATTATCAAACATTAATTATGAACTTTAATTTAAATAAAAAGTAACAGAAAATAATTAGATAACGCTATAAATTGTTAAATTAAAAAATAAAATATAAATTAAAATATAAATTGTAATTATAATCTTAAATCTTATTGATAATTATAAATTTAAAATATAAAAATTAATATTTTAAAACTTAATTCGGATCAACTTCTTAATTTTTCACAATTTTCTGTGAATGATGTTTTGTTAATATCTCAAAATTTATTTAATCTTAAAGTTTAAATTTTTTAAAGTAGTCATTACCTTCTTTAAATAATGTAGGTTTAATTTGAGGTAGCATCGGTTATAACATCTATAATACAAGTAAATTTTTTTTTGATTACATAAGGAAATAAATAATAGAAGTAAAATTGATTATACATAAAAATAACATATATATAAAAAAATTAAAATTCATTGTACAATATTCTTGTATATTAAAAAATGCACGGGTTTATATATTTACTTGTTACTGATAATATTACATAAAAAATAAATTATTTAAAAATTGTTATATTTAAATAGATAAAAAATAACTTGAGATTTCTTTTATTGATATGAAGTATAATACAACCAAATGTAATTATATTGATATATTTTATTTAATTGTCTATTCTTAAATACATGTTTAGTGTAATTTATGCATTTTCATTTTTCAATATTAAGAATTTAAAGTGTAATATTATAAATATAATCATGTTAAGAAAATTCAAACTCTTAAAAAAAGATTAAGTAATAATGGATAAGAGTAAAAAAAGTCAAACTCTTAAGAAAATACTATATATTCTCATAATATAATTTTAAGGTGATCTAAATATTAATGTAGTTTACACATTAGGAGTGAAAGACTCAGATAAAGTAATATATTAAAAGTATCATTAAATATGCTTAAAATAATTTCCTCTTTTAATAATATATATATAATAAATGAGTAATTGTTTGAGAACTTTTTTAAATAAAATTTAATAATTAACATTATGGTTAAATAATCTTAACGCTTAATATTCCCTACAAAAATAAAATCAACGCTTAATATTACAATTGCTACATATATTTTTTAATATTTAATTTTCACTTTCTTATGGGGGTTGATATTACCACTCCCAATCCCAAATCACACCCTTTTAAAGTAGTAAATTCCTAAAACACCCTATGCTTCATTGTTTACCCGGTTCTAATAACCCGACACGCATACTTGGATTTTCATTTGACTTTGGTACAAATGAAGTAATAATGAACATAACATAAGCACCCACTTTAAGATAAAAAGCCAGTTTTTTATGAATTGAATAGAAAGTTTGTTTACATAAACTGGTATCCGAAACACTAAATAATTACATAATGAAATTCATTCAGTGACTATTTGATCAAGGACTAGAATCCGAACAGGCAAACTCTGAAGCCAAAATGTAAATATTCGATAACATTCACAGCATATATATCGACACAGTTTCTGTTTGGCTAAATAACAGTTCCAAAATTATCTTCATTGAGCTGCATATGTTGAAGTCATAATACTAATAGGGCTGCAACTGCACCTTACAATTTCCAAACCACATTTTATAGCAAGATGCACAACATGTTTGGATGTTAGTTGGTTTGGTTACATTCTAAAGCATGTTAGCTAAGAAGGTACATATTATGGATGTATGTGATTTTAGACTCTAAATGTGAATTCCAGACTTGCAACCAAATATGCACTTAAATCACTATCGGTTATCAATCTGAAATTGTTAACATGCTGCAGTTAGACACAATATTGGATTATTCGTGGTGAACAGAACATGCTACATGCTGGTATATTCTTATGAATTGATCATTAGAAGTATGTACATCTGAAAAGAGAATAAGATGAAGTATAATATTCCCTTTTCACCTGGCTACAATTGCAGTATTAACAGTTTATAATTAGTGTTCCCCTCTCCAAATGTTAATATGAAAAATATGGGTCTTCATGGAGAAAGGTATAGCAAATGAAACTCCCTAGACTAAATACCTTATTAGTATTGCAGATTTACAAACAACAAATGAAAAAAGAAGTACAAGCTAGGTTGGCACGAGTGCCAATATCTGATTTCTTATGATACCCATGCATTTCTGTATCTCACTATATACTGGGAGATTCTTTGAACAAAATGGCTGCAAACTGGTGACAGCAGAATCTAGTACCTGAGCCACATCAGCAGGGGGAAATTGCCGTTCCGTACACTTCTGCATTTTAATTTAACAAAGATGTATCAGGGTGCAAGTAAAAAGAATCTTATTGAAGTAAGCATTTCCAACTACTCAATTTCTCAATATTTAATTAACCTGTAACCACTAATAATCTAGACTCGATAATTTCCTTCTTCGCTGCGAGAATTTAGATAAAGCTTGCTTTATGAATGGTGGCTGATTTAAATTTGCTTTTGTGAATAACTATGTTCAAATAGATGAGGAGACAAAGAAGTCTCAACATTTAACCCATTCAGCAGAAGATATTAAGCAAATTTCAGTGGTGTAGAAAAAAAAAAGGAAAAAAAAAACTTTATGCCTATTATTTTTCTTTGAGATTCAGATATCAAATGGAATAAAATTCAAGTTAGCATGTAACAGGGCAGTAGGGGCAAATGTATTACATTGCTAGGGGATACACCTGCTATAACAAAGCAGCACCCCTATCCTAATTTCCTAAATTGTAAATAGTAGCAGGTAAAATAAGTTTATAACAACGAGTACTGAATACAAGTTATTCCAAATTATTGGTAGGAGACAAGTAAATCAAAAGTCATTGGTACTTTTGAGAAACAGTCGTTATTAGTGGCCATATCAGTAAGCAGAAAATTCACTGGCCATATCAGTTACCTGAATCATGAGCAGTGTAGCTAGACAATGAGATATGAGTTCTGAGGGAATTTTCATTTCGTTTGGGTCAGATGAACTGTTAAGTTCAGCATCTTGTACATGATAACTTTCCAAAGGATTCAAAGTGTTGGCAGTCAATTGATCACGAGAAGCCAAAGTAATTGAATCTGTAGGCGGAAAATTCGTGGCTGAAGCAGTAGGGTCATCAACTGAAAGCTGATTATTGATAAAATTTATTGCATCTTCAATGCTTTCAACCTTACTTTCTGTCTTTCTAATAGCTGACATAGCCTGCAATGGTTTTTATGAGACTGGTCAATGTAGATCACCAGATTATACTCGGCTATAAAATTGAAAATGGTATCATGAGGAAATGTCACATTAATAATTTATTTTAATTGTGTCATCACGGAATTAAGTACCCAATTTTTTTAGTTTGGAAAATGATTTTGGTACAGATTTACAAGTACCCAACAGAGTATGTACCTAGTACGTGTATGTGGCCAAAACGAAGTACCCATATTTCAAGTAAGTGTTTTGTGATCTTCAAGTTTGTAAGGAATACATGTTATTGTTACATTTACTAACTGGATGCAAAAAGGGAAGACTTTTGATACCTGAATAGCTTGAACAACCATATTTCGGGCTTTTCTTCTAGAACTTTCGACGATATCAGCAATATGACTTTGAGATATAGATTCTTGGTTGTGGCAAGCTGAACAATTTGAAGAGCTAGCCTGACCACCATCGTCAAAATTAGCCATGGGCTTTAATGACAACAGTGAGGAGCTTACTTGATATGTGTTGCGTTGCCTCAAGCAAAACAAGGCACAAGAAACCTGCAGAAGTACAATCAATGCATGCAATTGTAAATAATGGGAATAGCAAAGTTAAATATAGGCAACATGGATAAAGTCTGCTGAGTGGTCCATGAAAATTCATGCCTGTTCATTCGCTTCAGTTAATTGCTTTAGCACTGAAGCATAATCCCTCTTAAAAGGTTCTGAATCTCTTAATGAGTTATTTCCATATTGCTGATCTTCTGATACCCCATCATTCATATGCTTCAGTTCAGACAACACAAGTTCCTAAAAGTTCAAAATTAACGGCTCAAAACAGACTTCAGAAAAGAGATATTTGAAGACTGTTAAGTTTCTTTGAAGAAACTAACAAATAAATATGCCACCAAACCCCACTTATGCACTATTCAATTACTATTTTCTTTATTTCTCCTAGTATACACCATCCGTTCTTTCTTTTTATTTTGGTCCCTAAAAAAGACATTTTCTTATTATTATAAAAAGAACAATGGAAAAAACTGAGATGGCTTAGGCAGTACCTTCTTGTCTAGAGCACGAGTCAACTCTGAAATAGCTAATATGTCCGCTTCTTTTGAATGGACATGTTCAAGAAGGGAGGGTTGAGGACTTGATTCTAGCTGGGCATTACCAATCTCACAGCACACAGCTTTCGCTAGTGATTTGCAGCTTGAAGAAAACCCCTGAAAAAGAAAAGGAAAAAAAGGACAAGAAATTTAGAGATTAAATTTGCACAAAATTAAATTTTTTGTTGAAAAACCTAATCTACAGAGAGAGTGAAAGCCAGAAAGAGAGGGAAACTGTAACTGCAATCAGATATTCTGTTATTGATTTGTTACTCAAACTCTACAACTATTACAGTATATATACAACTAGGCTAACCATAACCAATCAGCTAACCACAGTTTACAACTAGCCTAACCATAACCAACAGCTAACCACAGTTTACAACTAGGCTAGCCATAACCAACAGCTAACCACTATTTACAACTAGGCTAACCATAACCAACTCTAGTCTGTGCCAGCTGGACTTAACACACTAACTGAACACATTACAACAGTGTATATATCTATATCCTAATAAATTGTAGGACCAAATTCACATTTAGCTATAATAAAGAAACTGAAAGCTGTATTAAGCCTTCTGTTTATTTAAATTGGCTTCCATATTATGGTGTTTTTGACATACAGTTCTGCTACCTGATTCAGTGATCTTTTTTTCATATCAGTAAATACTGAAACTGGTTTAATGTGTATTTTACACCTTGAAGGATTTGAAACAATCAAATCATCACCATGGAACAGAATCTAAATTCAATCTCAAAATAAATGAGTACCTCTTTTGATAAAGTACTGCTTCCATGCATAGAGTAGGAACCTTTAATAGTATGTGTGTTCTCACTAGGGGGAAATTTTCTGCGCTCAGCAATCTTTCTTTGTTTTACTTTACCATTAAGCTCCAGCTCATTAAGATTCTCATTTATTCTAGCAGGAGAGATGCTGTGTCTTATCAGAGATGTGGCCATATTTTCAGATGGATACAAAGGCATGCAGTCAATATCCTGCAATATGAAAATATTTGCGTCACATTATGCTATTGTTTTGGAGTAGGAGTAAACTATCAATTAATCATACTATCTGAGTATATTAAAGGCAAAACAGGATGCAAAGTAAGATGAGAAGAGCAACACAGATATTCAATACCAAATTACCAAATAACTGTTCCGAATCACCAACATTGGCTAACAATCTCTACTAAGATAAATTAAACCACGATTCTAATCAAATTGTTTCTTAAAAAGATGTTTTAAGAAATTTTATAAGAATTACATAAGTTTTTTTCAGTGAAAAAAGGTAATTTTAAGTGACTTTCACAAAATTTAGAAAGAGTAGCTTCTAAAAAAAGCTATATCATAAAAGCAATTTTTTTCAAAGCTTATCAAAATGCATCCTTAGTATTTGTATGGGATGGTTTTGTTATCATAGTACCACAAGATAATATGATCAAGAATAGGGATTTTAATAAGTTTGATCTTCAAAAATCACAATCAACTTCGTGCTTGTAATAAAGCTCGCTTCATTGTATGCAATCAACTTCACATCTTGGCAAATTATAAAATATATGTTGTAAGTAGTTCGTTTGACGTATGATTGGGTTTTTAATAAGAATAGTAATATGGGCAGCCTGCCACTGTCAAAAGAGAAGAAAACATACCATGACAAATTCAACCCCAAGTTCAGGCTGGTCAAACTGAACTCGGCACCTTTGATGGTCTACAGTCAAAATACTTCCATCATGAATCTCTCTTGTCTTGGGATGAATAGCAACAACACGCTGCCCTACGATTAATGGCTGAGCCAGATCAGGAGGAAGGCCTTCCTTGGTACCAGCAAAAAATTCAGCATAATGTGATCTGACAGATTCCCGGTATTGATTAAGTTTATGTTTTTCTTCCATCAAAAATTGCCTCGAAAATCTCCGTGGTCTACCAAGAGAACTGCATAAGAGTAGCATATAGATGGAGTACTTTGTCAAGAACCAACTCAACCTGAAAGCTTTAGTTGTTAGGTAAAGGCACGTGAATGGCTCCTCACGAATCTTACGGATGTGGTATGCAAAGACTGAATTCATGACCACTAGATTATGAAGGCTCTAGTACCATGTCAATGACCAACTCAACCCAAAAGCTTAAGCCATCATCAAGTGGAGGCACATGAATTCTAAATCATTAAGAGACTATATCAAGAATGTGATGATTGTGTGGGCTGAAGTAAACATATAAACATTTCAAATCAAATACCTTCTAATGACTCCCCATTCAATACGAGTCAATCTGGGAACATGACCCAATCCAACATGGTCTAAGTATTCCACAAACTCTCTCTTTGAAAACCATGGGTAATCAATCGCACTATAAAACCACTCAAAAGTGCACCACCGTCGCATTTGATACGAAGACAAGCAATTAATAAGCTTTCCCTGCGATAAAAAAAAATCATATATTTCCTAATATGAGATTAAAAGTTCAGTTAATGCCATTGAGCATAGATGACAAATAACTGACCTTCTGACTATAAGAATTATTCTGTAGTGAAGCAATGGAATTATTTTGTTGACCACTAAAAACATTTCCAGACACTGACAGATCTTGTTGTACCATTTGTTTTGGTTTTTCCATCTTTCTTGTAGGCCTTCCTCTGTTGACTTGACTGACTTGGTAAGTAGATGAAACCTTTATCGGGGAAAAAGATGAACCATCCCTTTCCCCTTTGTCACTAGCACTTGAAGACATATTTCTGGGTGGTTTCATTTGTCTAGAATGTGCTGTACAAACAGATGACCGCTTGCCTTTAACAACAAACTTTTTCACCTCGTCAGTAACCTATAATGAAGAAGATAATGTTCAGAAATTGTAAGTAGGAACATGAAAATAAATACAAAATCGTCAAGTGCAATGGGTGCAAGATACATTTGGCAAGCAAGGTGGCTGAATAGATTTACGTAAAGTGAAATAAAAAGATAAGAAAAGCTCTTAAAGCAAAAGTAAGCAAAGGTCTAAATTTGGTCTTATGGGAGGTGCACGTCTGGTGCCTGCTTATTTCTAGGACAAAATTTGGTCACTTGGTGTTCAAGAAAACTAATTGTAGTTGTGCGGTCCTCAGAATGCCGCAGTTTGGAAGCTACAACCACTGAAATTCTATGGGGCAAACACTTCTGGCAGAAAAGCATGTGCCTACTTCACTACCTTTTGTGGTCTGTGACAACCTTAGTACGGTATCACTATGCCATAACATGCTCTTACTCGCTCGGACAAAACACATGGAGGTTTTTTTGTAAGAGAAAAGTTCTACGCAAATCCCTCAAGGTGCAATACATCCCAGCACCCTTTCAGGTGGCTGAAGTTCTAACAAAGACCCTAATCTCCTCCACAGTTACAGCTTACTAGAGTTAAGTGACAAGCTCAATGTTATTGATCCACTTTCCATGATCCCTAAATGAGCCAGGGGAGGGGGGGGGGGGGACGGAATATGGCATAGAAGACTGTTATGTCAATAGTTGAACTGTAACAAACTCTAGTTTGGTTAGCTGTTAGTTAAGCTAGCTTAAAACTAACTATTCAGTTAGCACTCATGGTTGCAGTTAGAGCAACCATCATCAGTTGCATTCAAGACTCTATAAATGCAAACACATGTACACAGAAGCATTCAGCAATCAAATTACATTCTCATTCACAAAATCTGCAATATTCTGTTTCTTTTAGAAAAAGCAATTTTGTGCATCTTATAAGCCACAATATAAAATAGTAAATAGTTAGCTTTTTGAAATCAAGGCTGCAACATTGAGTCTTAAAGATCTTTTGAAATAGTAGAGGAAGAACCAAAGTTCATATAAGCCATTATAAAAATCAAACATTTGAAAATGAGATTTTTTACGCACTCTATTATTAAGTGCAAAAACAATTAATTGAAAAGATATTTAGGCATCAATGTGAACATTATCATACTTTCACTAAATCCCAAAGACATGAGGAAACAATTTGATGGCTAATATGTTGTACCACAAACACAAATTAGTAGCATATAAGAGCATCGAGCATTAAACTGGAAACAGCACGCATTAGATCCTTATATTTAACCTTACATTAAAAAATGTTCTTATAACAAAAAAAAATTATAACCTTTGAATTTCATATGCATTTAATTTATTCAACTTCAAATTGAAGTTGCCTAAATATTGTCATATTCAATCCAAATTTAGCAGTTCTGTTTAAAGTTCAACCCAATTGAAAAACGATCAAATAGAGACCTCATTCAGAAAAGACAAGAGAGTCACATAAAATATCAATCTTGCAGTGATAATTAAAAACTGCACACCTTTGTTTTCGGGGAACCACTTAAATGAGAACCAGTATGTGTTTCATCATTCTGCAACAAACAAGATCATTCTTACCTTCATAGTATATAGCAAATACCAGACAAAATATAGAGAGTGAGAAACCGTAAATGTTGCAATTGAATGCTTGAAAATAACTGGGTCTTACTTTCAAGGTAAAATGTTTTTGTTTTCTTTTCCTGTTTCCTACATTAAGCTGGTATGCTGTCTCTGCATCAGAAGCAGCAGCTCCATTATCAGAAAAAACCTTGCTCAATTTACTTGAAGCAGTGCTTTCGATCCTAGGAAATACATTACGTGTTTCCATTTTAGACTCATCAACAACATCATGGTTTCCTTCCTTCACTTGTGCAGATGACTCTGAGACCCAGAAAGCAGTATATGAAAGATATAGACAATCATAACGTATGATGGACAAGGATTTTTATAGGATAAATAGATATTTTCTTTAGGGGAAAAGGCCAAGTTGTAACAGATATCATGCCATTTAAGGAATATCTACTAGCATACTGCAAGAGTAAACAGAATAGAGGAAAGAAATAATCGCATGAAGTAGGTAAAAATTTATAATACAAAAGGGGTTTATTAACTTACTCCCACTCCCACCTAGTTTTTAGAAGGAGTAAATTAGCAAGCTCTAACTATAAATTTGTGATCTACACCCAAAGGTGTAGCTTACTAACTTACTCATTCTAATAAGTAAGTGGGAGTAAGTTAGCAATCCCTTATAGGGATATAACGGATTGCTAACTTACACCAACTTACTTTTTTGAAGGAGTAAGTTAACAAGTTATAACTTAAATTTATTAATATACTCCCACAGGTGTAGGTTGCTAAGTTACTCCTTCTAAAGAACAAGTGGGAGTTAGTAAACCCCAACACAAAAAAAAGAAAATATATATATATATATATAATATAATATATGTATGTGTATATATATATAGATATGTATGTAACAGGTTAAGAAGTCTAATGTTCTTCAGTATATTAAAAGGTGACCTCAGTTGATGAACTAAGAAAGGTCTCACTCAACGGAAGATTGACTCGGGTAAAAACAGAGTCATGTTGAATTACAATAGTAGGATAGTCAGTTCATAGGGTAGCTAGTGGGATGAGGAAGACAAGTTACACTAGCAAGTAAAAGTAACGGGAAAATGGAGTTATTCAAGTTTTTTCATCAGAGTTGCTAGGAACCTGATGAAAAAGTCCTTCTCGGATTATTATTGTCTTTTAAACAGAAGATTCCAATTGTAAAACTGGAGACTACCAACAGAAAATTAAATGATGGATTATAGCCCCACTGTAACTATTGAGTTAATGAACGGTCAGATAGGTCCGAATTTATGTCAAATAACGAGGGATAAAAAGGATGGGGACGAGTGCATAGAACTACATAACCATTCAAGTTAGTGGTAGACCTTGCAAGTTTATTATTTGTTTAAAATGACCCATCAGAAGAGATTATGAATATTCAAAATAAAATTATTCAAAGATGAACTAGTCAGAAACTTAGATGCCTTACCAGAGTCAGGGTTTGTTTCTGGCATCATCAAAGACAGATCAGCCAAAGCTTTCAGAGCATCAAAAGCAGAACTTTCATCTACAAAGAGATAAGTAGGGGGGAAGAGGAAAAGGTCATGGAGGAATGCATTAATGAAAATTGTATTTCGAATTGGAATAAATTACAAACTTGAAGCCTAAAAAAATGGTGAAGGGAAAAGATGAAACACACCACCAACTACTAATACAAAATTCAAACAAAATGTGTAACTATTCTCATACAAATAAATTTAGCTAATTATCAAACATAATTGTTGAAGTTTAAAAGAAAGTAATATGCTAGAGGCTGCATTAAGTACAATCTAATTGCCCTAATCTATCATGATTATTGACTCGGAATTCAAATCGTAAATCAAAAGACCAATTTTCCGAAGTGTGAATCAAATCTTTTAATGTACCGTAAGATACATGATACAAATATTAAAGTCATAAATGGAAATATAAGTTGATATATCATATAATAAACCTTAAAGCAGTCCAAGATCCAAGCCCTAAATAAAAAATTAAAAGAAAAATAGTGGGTGCTTGCAAAAAGTTCAAGCATTCAACCTCTCCAAAAATTATTGATTAGATGACAAAATGCAAATTACTTTCCTACTTCCTATACTTAGATCCTAGTAAATCATCATAATCTAACTAATTGAATCATTCATCATCCCCAATGTCAACACTAGCCCGCAACAATAACAAAAATTGCACAACAGCAATAAACAAATATCACAGCAGGAAACAGTTAGTATATGGAGAGAAGTGACGAAAGTACAGGATGACCAGAACCGATAAAAAAACAACAAAGGAGACACATTTCTTTGGTGAGCCAGAAATGGCACATAAAGCAATGGTAGTGAGGGCAAAAGTAAGGTTTATTTTTCTGAGAATTTGACATGGGCCTTTTGGAGGAATACTAGTCGTCTATTTCTGGCCTTTTTTGCAAAAACTTTAAGAAACCAGCCCAAAAAAAACCAGAAACTGATACCGGTCACGTAACCTGACCCGACTGAAGTGCAACACGCACTCAACTTTGAATTGTGTGATTCAACAGCGAATCATGAATCGTGCGATTCAACTCCAACTCAGCGATACAAACCGAGATTCAGGTTCATCTGATTGTGCAGCTCAATCCCTTGCTTGTTTAGATTCACAATGCGATATGCATCGCTCCCTCAAGTATCGTATTGAGATATGTATTGTAGTTATCGCAATTCGCAAGACACAGATAACAATGCATGCTAGTCAATAATGTAAAGCAAAAGGAAATAAATAGAGCAATTTCTTCTCCGATAGAATTTTGTTTCCTTCTCAAACATCACCTAGTACAACAACTGCGATGCACCAAAATAATTAAACTCTTAGCTAACAACCAAAAAGGCAAAAGGACTAGAATTTTAGTTCAAGCCAAAGTCTTCCAATAAATTTTTAGGCATATAGAAAGGCTTTTTATGTCTGAAATACTTCAAGGGAAAAAAATAGTTTTTATTACTGAAAAATTGTTATAAACCAATTGAAAGATGAGAAAATATGGCAAAAAATTTAAAGGAAAATGGTAACCATAACCTAAGAGGCATATAATAATTAAAGCATCATGCTTAAATAAATGGCACATGTGTCCTCCTACTTATCAAGGAAGAAAGCTGACATATTCTAGAGTCTGAGGTCCTTCTTCTAATAAGAAAATTACACCATGATCTACTAAACAACCAAAAAACCAGACACCGACCAAGTTGCCTCATTTTTGTTCCTTTTATCGCAGAATGGTGTCCATCCTTTGTTTAATAGGAAATTAAGCTAAGCTCAAAATTTCAGTTAGAAATAGAAAGTGCTATAAATATATCAGTTTAAAAAGGGAAAATCAACTTTATGAAGGAGGAGAATCAGAAGCAATTGCTAAATACCTTTCTCAGACAGTAATTTTTTACTTTTTTTACTAGAACCCTTGTAGCCTGACCTTGCATTTTTTGCATCTGCAAAATCTGTGTCAAACTTGGATTTGATGAAACTCAAATTTTTACCATCATCGGTCCCACTGGAGGCCTCCTTTATGTCACTCAGATGCTTGTTTACAATTTTCTCGGGTTCTAAATTATTCCCATAGCGTTTTATTCCCTTTTCCTGAGTCCTTCCTCTTCTAGTATTTTCTCTACTGCTACGATGAATTGTTTTTATAGAATGATCTCCATTGTCACCTTCCGTGCTTCCTAAACTCAACTCAGAACTATGCTCATCCATGTCAGAACTGCAAAGCTTGGCTTCAGCCTTTTCTGATTTAACATGCTGAAAATACAACTACCCAGAATAAGCTTTCATTTAAAAGAAAAAACAGAAAAGGACAAATGATGTTATAGAAGTAATACCTTCTTCCCACTTTCCAGATCAGATGATGGCATGTTATTCTTGTATGGTGATCCAGAAATTTTTGAAGAGCCACCACCTCTTTGTGAAGCCTCTGTCAATGCTAATGCAATTTTATGAGCAACATCATTAGTATCAACCATCTGCTTGGATCCCTGCCTAGTGAGTGAAAAGAACTTATCCCCATTATCTTTACCGATAGAATATGAAATAGGGATGCGGGGAGTCCTTTTTCGAACAGCATGAGGCTTAATTCCTGAAACAATATCACAAAAAGGTAAGACCGTTAATAGATTTTACTTAAGCAAGAGAAAATCCTTCTAAAATTCTAAATATACTTGGGCAAGATAAAATACTTTATAAAATTCAAATACAAATTAATAGAATGTGATCAAAGTTAAGCAGCTTGCATGGTTCCAGTAAGAGGAAAAATTACCCCAAATTTCCTTAATCGTAATGTAACATTTAGGGGTTAAAAAACCAAAACAAAAGCAGGTTAAATGAGAGAATTGTGTCAAAGTAATGTTCACATGTAGTTTGACATATTAACCTACCAGAATGCCTTTTCTTCAACAATGACAGGCAACCATCACCTGATGCAACAGAATGTGACTGAGAATGATCTGAAAGGTGTCCATCTAATGCTTTATTGTCATTTAGATGCCTTCCTCGCAATCGTTTTTGGGACTTTTTAGATTTTCCCACATCTTCATTGCTTTCTTTTCCACTGTCACTTCCTCCCTGCCAATTAAAGTTACTCATATTTAAATTGCTTATGAACGTTGGTCAGAAACTAGTTGTGTTAATGATTGCAAATTATACAATTTTTTTAGCATATTCAACCACCATGGAGCAGGAACAGGAATGTTACTTAAACTGGAACACCAATGTAAGTGTTTACTAAAAACATGCCAAAAGTTTAAATTCATTCTTACCAGGACACTGTAATGGTCTGTCATCATTGCTATCAGTCCAATAACAGAAGCAGTTCCCTCTGGAAGAGATAAGTATGCCTAAAAATAAACCCAATGAACAGCATGTTTTACAAATGATATACCACACAGATGAGTAAATTAATCAGGACGTTGAAGCTTTTACTGCACTTACCTTGTTCATCGTGTACAGGGCTTCTACCATTTCCATAGATCTATTACGTACTGCAAGAGCAACCTGTAAACATAGGTAAAAATTCACTGAAAAACATGTTAAGTAATAACATTGCACCGGGAAATTGCAGTACGTCCAAGAAGGTGGATTCACAAAACAAGACACAATATTGACCTTCCAACTTTCCATTGAATTTTAAGAAGTATTTACTAGATATATAGCTCATCTATGAGACAAAAACATGATGGTGAGAAATGATTATCAATCTATAGAGAATAAAAAGATCCTTATGACTAAAAAATATAACTAACCTTCTTCCAATCCTTCCCATATTTGCGGTAAGCTTTATAGAAATGCTCAAGCTCCTCCTTACTCCACTGTGGCCCTAACATGTCAGCCAATTTTCTCTTCTGCATATTATTGAAATTTGAAAGATAATTATTATTTAAGAAATAAAATTCATATTGCCTTACTGACTTTTATCAAAATTCTTTATATTTTTTTAACGCTAAAGTTAATATGGAACAAAGTTTTAAAAGAAAAAAGTATAATGATGACTTCTTTTCAGCTTGACTGACAGGAGCATGCTCAAAAAGGTAAAAAGAGATATGAGAAAAGGAAAAAATTCATTCTGCTATTTAAATTGAGGTATGAAAATAATTTCTCTCCAAATAAGTTAAGAATACCTTCTGAATACCAGCACTTGCCTTCTGCCTATTCTTGACAGCACTCGCTGCATCTTTATCTTTACTAGATGCAGCTTCATGAATATTAGAAAGCTTCTTATTTACACTTCTAGATTTCCTAGATGGGGCCATGACTGATTTCCTTGTTTGTCTGAAAAATACCAGAAAAGCAGAGGAGCTTCAATTGCATCTACCACAAAAGGGGGGGGGGGGAGACAGAGCATACAAAAGAAGGTTCTATATGTGACAATCTAGAACTTGGTCGAGATGATCAATAAATGAAATGGCACCGTCTTTCCCTCTAAAAATAATGTTGATGAGGAATCACATGCTCAAAACCCAAAAGATGATTTCGGCAAAACAAAAGTAAAATGTCTGAAGTTTGCTAATGAAGAATATAGCATATTCTACAATGAAGTCTTCAGTATTTGCATAGGATAAATCTGTTTTGATTGCATGTATAATACAGGTTTTACAGCTATATCTATAATGCATGATAACAATTTGAAATGCCACACATCAAAACACCACTGTTCGCTTATCAAATTAAAAAAAATCAAAACACCACTGTTCAAGCTATTTATGCCAACTTAAGTATCACATTAGGCACAGAACATTTGTCTGTATATGCTACGTCAAGTGGTAGCAAAATATACGAATAAAAACTAAAATTTGAACAATTAAACAGAAATTAGAGCCTCAACATTCAATTACACAAATACAACACTATGAGACTATAGACGCATAACACAAACAGGCCTTAAGCCTGGATTTCATTGAACCACACTTATTCAGAGACTTTCCAAGTCCAATACCCCACCTCCTTTGAGAGAAGGGAAGATGCACAACATAACTCTAAATCTCTAATAGCATGTTTGGATCCACTTTTAATTCTCAAGAATCACTTTTTCCCCTAGTACCTTCTGAGAGAATCACTTCTCCCCCAAATGTGAAACCTACCACCTGGTTTACAAAAACATACTAAGTCCCAAAAATCATCTCACCAGTGTGCAATTTATTACCAGAACAGTGGATCATGCAATCAACAAAGGCATAACTACAAAATCAAAATGTGCCCCATGGTCAGTCAAATACACCGCTACCACGGACTGAAGAGAAAGATTCATTCAAAACACAGACTCAGTGAAGCATTGATAATTAATAGTGTCTAATCAACAAAACTTTACCCTCTGTAATGCAACAGACCCAAACCCATTTTCCCGAGTGAAGCGTGAGAACTCAGCGATTCTAAATTGCCCCAACCCACTCACCCCCCGATTTTCCAGCCAGCTAATAGAAAATCCACATTGAAGCTTGAATTCCAATTCAGCACAGACACGAACGAAAGGGAGAAAAACCAAAAAAAGAAAAAAGTTGCAGCTTTGGCAGCTGAGAAACAAACTAGTAGAAAGAAAAGAAAAGAAAAAAACAAGTGCATGTTCGGGGAAGAAATTCAGAAAGCACACCTGGAATTCTCCACAACTTGAGTTGAAGTGATCCAGCTGATTCACCCCACCCCTGAGACCCAACCTTGCATATGTTGATTTCACTTCATCACAGTTCAGGAAAAGTCGAAACCAAACAGGGAATTGGACTATTTCGCCAGAATAACCCTTTGATCTGAAGAAGTGTGAAGAAGGAGAAGTTACGAGGGTGTAATTGAAATTGGGAATCTGAGATGATGAAAAGCGCTTGTCATTACCAGAGAGAAAAATCAGTGAAAGAAGATAAAAGAACAAGTGAAGAGAATTGTGAGAGCAGGGGAGAGAAAACTCACCGATCAAGGAGAATCTGAATTGAATTGAAGGAGAGGTTTAGAAATGGAGAGAAGAGAAGAGAAGAGAAGATGATGAACAAGTTGAAGTTGTTGTTGTTGTTGCTGGCGTAAACTAAACCAAACAAAACAAATGAGGTCGGGGGCATAACCGCGAAACTTTAAAATAATGCTACCATTATTCTTTCTTTTATTTTTCTTCCTTTCTCCTTTTTTTACTTGTGTGCTTGATTACAAACAAAATTATTTCCATTCAAAATTTACCTCCACCTTAAGAAATATAATAAAAGAGATAGTAGTGAGAGATATAATGTGTTATTGATCTTACGGAGTCTAACGAATCACTCTCACATTAAATGTAATATTTCTAACATTGTGGTGGTAGTTGGCCTCCGTCTAACGTGTGCACTCCTTCATTACGAATGAGATGTCATTTGTCGATAATACATGTGAAGACGTTTTGGGGCCCAAGTTATTAAGAGTACGTGGTGAGCATGACCTAGGTCAAATTGTATGCACCTTGTTCATTCAGGAACTTGGTCATATAGATAGTGGGACGAATCGTCTTATGTTTGGTCAACTTCGCTCGAGTTCCTATGCCTAGTGTGTTAAAGGTGGGTCTTTGAGTGTTATGTCTGAAGGATAAACATATTGGAGTGGAGAAGAGAAAGACAAAGGAGAAGGGTGAAGCAATTGACAGGTGTAGCTCTGAAGTGTTTTTTTTTTGGGTCAATAGCTCTGAAGTGTTTTTTCTTTCAAACTTTGAAGTGTTATGTTAGTGAGATTTAAACATGTAGGGTGGGTTGGGCCGATTTTTTTAAAATATGTAAGTAGAGCACATCCCCTTTGAGTACTGGCAAGCATATTTTTAATTTCCACGGTAGAGCATATCTACCTTTATCACATGGAGTAACGACATTATTGTCTTGAATCCTTAATAGTCAGTGAGAATTAGGTGCATAGCCTCGACTTCTCGTTGGATGTGGTACGAATGCCTATGAGATGTGGGATAAACCATTCCAATTATTACCGCAAGTTTCATGGGTGCTCTCCTCATGGGTGGTCTAGACATCTTGACCTGAAATAAAATAAGTAACAATTTTAAACATATTTTATCTACATTTGTAAATAATCACACACAAAAATCATGTAATGTGAGGAAAGAAATAGCCACATAGTGTTAACAAAATACAAATCAAATCTCTACAAATCAAACAAATCCATTACCAACATTCTTCATCTTCATCACCATCTTCTTGCATGCCCATCGCAGAGGAGAAGGTGAAGCCATTGCCAGATGCGGCTAGGGTTTGTCTGAAGTGTTAGGTTAAAGTGGTAGGGTTTGTCTGTAGTGTTAGGTTTGAAGGATGAACATATCAGAGTGAAGATGGGAGGGAGAAGAGAAAGACAGAGGAGAAGGGTGAAGCAATTGCCAGGTGGGGCTCTAAAGTAATTTTTTTTGTCAAAATCTGAAGTGTTATGTTAGTGATGTTTAAACATGTAGGTTGGGTTGGGTCGGGTTTTTTTTTAATATGTAAGTAGAGCATATCCCCCTTTGAGCACTGGCAAGCATGTTTTTAATTTCCACCTCAATTTTATCCCTGGTGGGTAGAGCATATCTACCTCTATCACATAGAGTAACGATATATGCTGTCTTGAATCCTCGATAGTCGATGAGAATTTGGTGCATAGCCTTGACTTCTCGCTAGCTGTGGTACAAATGCCTATGGGATGTGGGATAGACCATCCCAATTATTAACGCAATTTTCCTGGGTGATCTCCTCATGGGTGGTCTTGAGACATCTTGACCTGGAATAAAATAAGTAACAATTTTAAACATATTTTATCTCCATTTGTAAACCATCACACAAAAAAATCATGTAACATGAAGAAAGAAATAGAGACACAGTGTCAACAAAATACAAATCAAACAAATCCATTACCAACATTCTTCATCTTCATCACCATCTTCTTGCATGTCCATCGCAAAGAAGAAGGGTGAAGCCATTTCCAGGTGCGACTAGGGTTTGTTTGAAGTGTTAGTTGCAAATTTGTTTGTTTGCTTTGGGAGGACATCCAAGTCATTCATCCTACATTTAATTTCATCTATGGGTAGTCCAATAATAGTCATAATTCTTAGGCATGCATGGTATAAGCGTAGACGCTAATTAAAGCACAAGATGAACAAGACAGATTGAAGTTCTGTCACTAGTCCTTTGTGTCTTTCAATGTTGCGCACAGGTGGATTGAAAATTAATATTTGATTGATGTAGTAGTTATCATATAAGTTTGTTAACGCTGGCCCTATGTAGTTAGTGGGTGAACATGTCTTATACTTCTTATTATTGGTCTTTGTTTTGGTTGAAGGTTACTCTACCTCAATTATAGGACAAAGCCCACTAGAAGAAAAGGGGTAGAGACCTACATTAACAGCACAACTAAGTTTTGACGAAAGAAAAACATCACAAAAATAACACTTTGCTCTTCTAGCATAATCAACTAGGCCTAGAGCTAGCATGTTGACCTCTCCAAACGTATATTTGTAGTGATTTATTTGTCTAATATTGTGCTTAATTATTGTATACTTTTACAGAATTCACAATATTCATAATTACTATACAATAGCTAGGCCGCAAGTGGAAAAATGTAAAAGTGAAGGAATACATGAAAAATGGAGCAAATAGCTAAATGTGTTGAATAAGGATAAGAGCGTGGTTGTGATGAAGGTTAACACAGGCGTGGATACTTTACAAAAGCAGAATTGTGTTGAAGGTAAGCACAACCATTGAGGTTATATGGAGCATGTATGTCACATGGTTAAAGCACGACCTTGGGTAGCTATTTGTTTAAAATTTTGAAGACTTCAGCTTATAGAGTATAAAATAAAAATGTGTTCTAAAATTTAATTTTCGGAAAACCATTTAAGCGAGTGTATTCTAAGAAATTACTATGGGTACGAGGAGTATATTTTGAGGTGATGAGGTGTATTTAATAACCCCATAAAGAAATAGTTGTGTTGTTTGACATGATAAATTTTTGTTACTTTGAGCATTTATCACAAAGAAATTACTATAAAAAATATCTTCCAAGAAGACATGTAATTTACTGACTGAAGTTAATGATCTCAATTGTAGCAGCAAGAAGCTAGAATAAGTTGCAAGTCACAAACACTTTACAAGTCACAAAAGGTAAAAAGCTAGTCACATTGGTAACTTATAAACTTGAAGATGTAACAAAGGAAGGAGATAAAGAGGGCATGAGAAGAAAAAGATGCTAGTACAAAAGGAAGATTAAAAAAACAGGCATCAGGTCAAATGCAGAGAGGGCTAACTGGCTAAGGCATTAAACATATTATGATCCAAGTAAACTTGATATTGCGGGAACCTGTGTTACAGTGAAACAAAGAATAAAGCTCCATGATTGAAAGCTGCTAGGTATGGTAATGGTATGGAATGAAGTAAAGTTTGAGTGGCCGTTCTTCATCCACGGTGGTCGGCGGGAGTGACACCGACACTGGCGACACAGAGGAACCATACTCCACAAGACAGAGGATAGACTTTGGTTCAGCTTAAAGTCTAGTTTAAAATCTGTCATACCAAAGAATAAAGCTTCAATGATTGAAAGAGAAAGTAAGTAAAAGTTTATATATGTGTTATCATTTTTTGTTTTTTCATTGATTTTGATTTTTATAATGAAAAAGACTGATTAGATGATGAAGTAACAAAACTGAAGTGATCATACCGCGAACACCCCTAATTTCTCTTGATCTAAGATTGGAACCGTTTATTTTAAATTTAATAATATACAAAACTTTGGTGCTTAAATAACGTAAAAACTAATCACAAAAGTTTATTCTCATATTTTATTTTGGTTCAGAATTAATGGCGGAAGAAGGTTTTCAACTATACTTTGAACCAAATAAAGTCACAATTCAACAGTGACATAGTAGTAAATTACTGTAAGTCTGTAACCTTTTTACCACTTTTGAGGAAGATCTGTCTTTTACGCCACGTGAGCCAATTAGCCTCTGTCTCATGCTCCTTTTTGCATCTGCAGCAGTCATCAGCCACAGTTATTGTCCATCACCATGAGGATTAATTAACTAATTGACTAATTAATCAACGTTACTTTTTGTATTATAACTCTAATACAAAAAGGACAATTCCGTCATATCATGCACTGTACTCACAACCATTCAAGGGCATTTTGGAAACCACACTCTTTATGGGCCAAATATCTCCCACCAACTTCATTTGTTGGTTGCTTTGCACATTCAAACACACTCAAATAAATGAACTATAAATTGACACAATAATTTAACAATTCTTCATCACTTAAATAAGTGGTTAAATGTCTAATTTTTGAACTCTTGTAAATAAATAAAAAAATATTGATCGGAATAGGAGCTTATAGCGATGACAATGAACGCGAATCTCACACCAACTGGATAGGGAAATAACAGATTTTTTTATTAAAAAAGCACACTCAAATAATTGTTTACCCAAAAAAAAAACACAATCAAATAATTCACAAAATCTCCTTAACTCATACCTATAAGTTTCGCCTGTTAATTAATTTTTAATAAATTCCCAATCTATTTATGTGAAAGGAAATAATTTTCCAATCTTAATATTTGCTAAGTAGATTTTTAATACCTAATATAGCATGGCATAGTAATTATTATAATAATGGAAACAAATATTTTTGGTATCAAATAATTATGGTAATTTTCTGAGATATTTGGCGCGTACATAAAATAAACCAACTATATCTCCCACCAATAAAAAGAGGCATAGAAAGGAAAGAAAAAGATAAAACAAAACAAAACAAAACAAAACAAAAAACGCTTTGAAACTGAAAGAGAGAGAGAGAGAAACTAGAGAGAGAGAGAGAGAGAGCAAGCTATAGTGTATGTAGAAGAAACAGAGACGCTGTGCGCGTGCGTGCGAGAGAGAGAGAGAGAGAGAAACCCCTGAAAATCCCAACTCGTTTCACACACTTGTGATCGGAATCGGAATCTCTCATTCTGCGTTTGGGGTTCGAAAGCCTCTTCAAAAGCCTCTTCAGGTCCGTACAATGGAGCGGTACGGCCGTGCCAGCGAAGGGTCGCAGTCTGATCCGTCGCCGGAATGGACCGTCGCCGGCGGAGACACGGGCCTCGAAGGTGACTGTATCTGCATTTTTATTTTTTTGTGCTATGTGATTTGCTTTGATTGTGCCGAATGCGATAATGGAAGTGGGTTTGATCTTGATTTTTTTTGTTTTTGTTTTTTGGGAATGCAGAGCCGGTGTGGCAACTAGGATTGGGTGGTGGTGGTGGTGGTGAATCGTACCCTCTGCGTCCCGATGAGGCTGATTGTATCTACTATCTGAGAACGGGTTATTGCGGTTACGGCTCCCGGTGTCGGTTCAACCATCCCCGTGACCGAGGCGCGGTAAAGTTGTTGTCTTTTCAATTCCTGCTTGATGGGTTTTGTTTGTTTGGTTTCTGATGTGATCGTGCCCTTGTGCGTGTTTGTGTGTCCGATTGCGTTTGTTTTTGGCTGTTTGCATTTGTCAAGAGTTGAGCTTGACATATTAGAACGCTTTTTTATTGGTGGGGAATACTTCAATTTATTCAATTTTACTTGTTTCATCAGTTAATTTTACTTGTCTGAGATTAAGGTTTCTGCATTGGACATTATGAATCGGAAGTTTCCTAACTTGAAGATATGTGATTGTACTGTTGCTTAGGTTATTGGAGCTGCCAGGACTGGGGGGGAGTATCCAGAAAGAGCAGGACAGCCTGTGTGCCAGGTGTTAATCTGGTTCTGCTAAATTCTATGCTGTTCATGTATTAAATGACTGCATTTGACAAATGTCACTGATTTCTTTTTGTTATACTGAAATAATGTGTTCAGCAGTTTTGTATATGTGTCAAGGCTGAAGTGAAGTTGACTTCTAAGTTCTAACTTGTTTTGATTGAGTTTAAAGTTGGTGAGTTTCCTTTTATGTTGATTATATCTACTCGTGCTTAAATTTCAGTATTATATGAGGACAGGATCTTGCAAATTTGGTGCATCTTGCAAGTACAACCATCCTAGGCAGCCAGCAGGCGCTACTACTCCTGTGTCGCTAAATTTTCATGGATATCCATTGCGAATGGTCTGTATCAATTTATGTTTATTGCATGAAATTATGTATTCTTTGTGATTTTTGGGGTCGCCGTTTCCATCTCATGAAAAAATGTTTGCTCCGAATTTGAACTTTTATAAATAACATCAGGGTCAGAAAGAGTGTTCTTATTATGTGAAAACTGGACAATGCAAGTTTGGCGCAACTTGTAAATTCCATCACCCACAGCCTTCGGGTGTCCAAGTTCTTGCACCATCACCAGTTCCCCCAGTTTCACCTCTGCCTGTACCGGTACCTTCACCAGTTTATCAAACTGGACAGCCTCAATCCGGTCCTTCATCACAACAATATGGCGTACTGGTCGCAAGGCCACCTATGCTCCCTGGCTCATTTGTCCAGGGCCCCTATGGGCCTGTGGTATTGTCCCCTGCTATGTACCCTCTCTCCAGCTGGGGTCCTTATCAGGTCGGTTCAGCATTTCTTCTTTACTGCTTACTCAAGTTATATTATATGTGCGTTCACTGAAGCTGTTGATCACTTGGTGCAGGCTCCTGCAAGTCCTGTACTTCATTCCAGTAGTCCGTCTAATGTTGGTTCAACACAGTTTTATGGGATAACCCATTTACCTTCACCGACAAGTGCCTATGGCGGACCATATCAAACTACCGGTTCATCGATCGGTCCTTCAGGCAGTAACCAAAAGGAGCATACATTACCAGAAAGGCCTGATCAACCAGAATGTCATTATTACATGAAAACGGGGGAGTGTAAATTTGGTCCATCATGTAGATATCATCATCCACCAGATATGGGTGCGTCAAAAGCAAATGTGAACCTTAGTCCGGTTGGTCTTCCTTTGCGCCCGGTAATTATTACCTTTCAACTCCTTTGTACTTTTATGCTTCATATTGCATTATGATTAATATATACAAAATTAATAATATTTGTCCTCCTCCTACATTTTGTTGTAACCAGTGATTACAAAAGTAACTGTGAGGTTTAACAAAACTAACTTCTTCACTTTGTTGCGTGCATGGTTTTATGATTGCTTTTATGCAGAATTTGAATCTTGTGTGACTGAACTTGAAGTTTACTTTTCAATTCATCATTCAAAACAAATCACAGCAGGAACCGCTTTTTGCTGTTCTTATCCTTGGTTCTTATTTCAGGCTAACTCTTTTGTGGGATTATAATCATTTATATTTTTATTGTCATGTATCATGCATTAATGTTGGATTATACATTTCTGTACAATTTTTAGGACTTAGTTGAATTACCTTTGGCTGATTTTACTTGGAATATATGAAAGTAATAAGGAGTTTGCATGGGCCCCAAGAAAAAAACACACACAAAAGGACCAAGTGATTTTGAGAACACATGCACTGGATGAGTGTTAAACAGTGTACTAGAGGTTGTTGGACGATATTTGATTTTTGTGAGTATGTTGGCTGTTGGACATTCTGGTAGCAAAATTTGAAAGCTAGGAGATGAAACTTCCAGTTTAGTACTTTCACCTATAACGGTTCCATTCCCTTTCTTTAGGTGTAAGCTCTGTTAGAACTTAAAAGTTTTGTGTATCAATGTGACCATGCCAAGTTCTGTAGGTAAGCTCCTCTTTTAATTCTTTTACTGTGGAGATGTTCTTTGACTGGGAAGGAATTTTGTGTAGTATGAACACTTGGATGGTTGAAACTTTTCATGACTCTTCTTTAATCTGGATGAAAATACTGAAACATAGTACTTTCTTGACAGAGTTAATGTTGTTCCATTGTATGTTAATGCAATGCTTCTCCAATATGTTTCTTCTGGATAATAATTTGGGCTTGAATAATGGACAAATTGCAAGCCTACCCATAAATTTTTACTTTGGTCAAAAGAGTGTGGAATAATAGAAGATGTATTTTTATGCACTTGGTCAAATAATCTTTGGTAGCATGCCATCTGAACGACAACTGTTCTCTTAAGTTAATTGAGAGGCCAGGAATGTTTTTCATTGATGGGTTTAGTTATTTTTAGTCCTTACAGTTTCATTGAATTTTCAAATAGTTTCATATGGTTTAAAAGTATTTAATGGTACAGCTAATTTTTTTTTTAAATAGGTACCTATTGATTCAGGGTGTTTATACTCCATTAATGGATGCTCACAATCATCTGCTGGCAATTTTGTGTTACTGTTACAGGTTATAGGGACCTAATTAAAAGCTTAGTGAAGAACTTATTCAATTTTTTAAAAAAACTACAGGGGCTTTATAATATAGTTTAACCTTATTAATATTTCTAACAATTAGTTTCCCAATTAAATAAAGGACATGTTTTTGTTTTCATATTTCTTTTCAACGAACATTGTCTTTTCCTCATTTAATTTTATATATCATCGAGTGCTATTGAGATCCTTTTTCCTCATTGTGTTATTAAATGCATCATATTTTGTTTAACCTTGTCTATTATTGTGGCGTCACTGGTTTCCTTGTTTGATATAGATGCGATAACTTGTTTTTTCGAGCTTAATTTCCTCATATATTGGATGTTTATCATCTATAAAGCTAAAGTTTTGACAATCTGAGCATTCCATATTCTTTTCCTTGTTTGTATGCTTGAAATTTATATCTATCATGTTCTGTCTTTCCAATATGAAGTTGGGATACAACAATCATGTAGATGTGGAGTTGGTTGCCATTGATTGTATTTGCCGGATATCTTAGAGAGTGCTAGGAACTGCTTGTGCTGTAGGTTTTTATGTTTAGTTACATGGTCATATCATATGCTCTCTTATCTGTTGTTCCTCTCAATGGTATGTTCCTATAGTTGATTGAATTGTTCAAACTTTCTCTTTTTTCATGAGTAAATTTCAAGTCTCATTTTTGTGATTTTGAGTTAGGGGTGCTTCCTATTTTCCAAGTTATAGACAGATGTGGAGGTTTCATGGCGCACTTCCTCGTATTATTTCATGTGGCTAATTCTGTCATATGATAGACTACTCTTTAAACCCTTAACAATTTTTCTTAGGACTGTTGTTAAAGAATAGGCAAGTATCTCAATTTATTTTGATTCATTAGGAATTTAGGACTGCAGTTGTTAAAAGAACGGTCACTGTAATGATAAATTTGTCTATTCAGCTGAAATGTTTTTCTAACAGTTTTTGACTGCATTCATAAGTTCTTATTTGTCAAGCATCCAATGTTTTGTGTTTGATTTTCAGGGGGCACCACCTTGCACTCATTATACACAACGCGGAATTTGTAAATTTGGTTCTGCATGCAAATTTGATCATCCCATCGGATCCCTGAGTTACAGTCCATCTGCTTCTTCCCTAGCTGATATGCCTGTTGCACCATATCCTGTGGGTTCCTCAATCGGTACTCTTGCCCCATCATCGTCTTCATCGGAGTTGCGGCCTGAACTTGCCTCAGGATCCAGCAAGGAGTCTGTTTCGTCCAGAATGTCTTCATCAATGAGCACATCTACTGGATCAGTTGGCTTGACCTTGTCAACTGCTGGACCCATTTCTCAATCAAGCACCACACTATCTGCTCAGAGTTCCACTTCTTTAGCTACTACCAGTGCCACATCAAGTAGCAGTGTCTCTCACACCTCAAGCTAGCAATGTGAATGCCTTCCTCATTATTACTCCTTTTTATCTCAATTTTTGGACCGGCCGTCATCACTCAAGGAGGTTCGTTCTCAAATAGGTTTTATTTTTCTGTTATCCCAGTTCCACATTTTCAGGTCTAGCACACATTGCACCAATTATCTTTGTGTTGATATAATCTTTTCTTGGCCATCCCCTTGATATTGAATAAACCATGGCCAACCTTGAGAATTTTAGCAACCTATACATGCCGCACCTTGCTTTTTGAATAACTTCGGAAAAATCTGGAAGTCCATTACGCACATGCCCGTCCACGTCTCTGTTTTTGCAGTTTGTTGCACTTATTTATGCTTCAATCCTTTTTTGATATGAGAAATACTCTGTCCGGAGTTTCATTGATCATGTGTAGTAATCTCTCTTCACCCTGAACCATTTTCCGTATTTGTGGATGATGTTCAAGTTCTGCTTGGAAGATCCTGTTTGCCACTGTTCCACAATCTAAGATTTACAGTGAAGAGATGTAATCAGGAGATTACAATGAGGCTTCACATTGCTATCTTTTATAGATACACGGTGATGTTGTACAAGTGAAATGCTTGACTTGGTACTTAAATTATTACAGAATACATATATGAAGAAACACATTTAAATTAACATCTTTGAATGTGTAATGATATTTCTTTGCTGCCCCCCCAATAATATTTTGATATGTTGGTTGTTAAATATAATGCCCTTTACTCAAGGGTGAAAGGATGCAGTGCAGCATGGCAAGCAACAAAGAAACAGAATGGAATTCAGAACCCAAGATCAACTGCATGTTTTATTAGCCACTTTCGATTCGAGTTCTTATTTGCCCCTAGTGGAGAGGACTTGGTAGTTGGTACCATAACAAATCATCCCAGATTAACCTTAAAAGTGAGATACTGGTCTTCATGATTTGTTCATGATTTTCCCTTCATTTTTTAAATTAAATACACTTTTTCAGTCTGCCAATCTAGTATTCCTAATCACTACATTTTGATTTGCATAATAATTGAATCCATGAGAAATGCTTGCAACATGTTTTTTTTTATCACACTCTTTTTACTCTCTGTGATTGGTTTATTATTTTTAAAGTCAATACACTTGCCTATATTACTTTTTCAAAAGTGCGATGTCTTTTTTATTAAAATAGATTAATCCTAAAGAATGCGCTGAAGAGTGTGTTAAAAGGGCTATGTTGACAACATTTTTCTTAGATTCATACACCGATATATTTAATAGATGATAGAGCTTAGATTGTTACATGTTGTTAATGAACTAACATGGGGTTAATTCGAGTGGTATATACTTATTTGATTTTCTTCAAGTAATGCCTTGTGTCTAACTAATTATGGGAAAAAATCTCACTGGAATAGTTAGTTTTATCAAAATGTGAACGTGAATGATCTCAACTTGAACATCATTACCTTCCGTGAAGAATACATGCACGGCTGTCAAATTTGAGTTTTAACTTGTAAACTCGGTTGACTTTATGTGCCTGGGTCATGAAATCAAGTTAAAACATACCTGAACTCGTTTTTAAGTGAATTCGGTCAAATTCACGAGTTCACAACCGAGTTCTTCAATTATTAACTAGGATAAACTTTTTCTTCTACAAAATATTGTCGTTTCACTTGTTTGGAGAGTGAGTTCTTCGGTTTAGGTCAATACCCTTCTCCCTGCACCCTGCACCGACAGAAGCTGCGATTGAGGTCAAAAACTCCTCGCGTGAGCCAGCTTCGTCTTTGATCAACTTCATTTCTGGTGTTCTTCGTTTAGCCAACGAGTGCTTTGTCCGACATATGTATGCTGGTGTTCCTCCCTGAACAGTTCCCTTTCTCTGGTGAACACTCCCCCATCTCAGACGACCCTATCTGTTGTGTGATTGTTCCTTTACAAGTTGTACTCCTTCCGTGAATCCTCTAATACATACGAGTACAGACTAGCCCTTTGCACAACAAAGTCTGTCAAATTTGTTGTGTTTTTGTTCTTTGATAGTATGATTTATTATTACCAATACTGCTATTGGTAGTCTAGTATTGCTGTATAAAACCATAAATTCTTATTTGATATGTATGATGATATGCAGCACTGATAATTAGAATGTCTGAAGTTGATGTCTCAAAATGCTCAAACAACACACCTTTTGAAGATCATGACTTCTTATTTTTGTTTTATAACTTATGCTAATGTTTTATTATGACCTATCAACCTTAGACTTGAATATTATCATAAGCTCTTGAGTTTGATTAATTTTTTTTAGTTTCCCAAGATATCTCCACAACAGCTGTAAGGCTAATCATCTGAGGCTCTGAGATCATATTAAGTGGGTATGTCTCTTCTAACAAAATTTTCTCTTTACACACCGCTCAGGAATCAAAACCTGGACTAAATGTTTAAAGAATTTAGCTATTTACAAACTGTGCTAAACCTTAACAGTGAGTTTGACTACTTAACTTGAATACATGTATTAGAAGAAGAAGAAAAATACATATTGGTAATAGGACATTTCATGTGGACTTTTGCCATTTATAAAATGAAAGGCTTACACTTTACCGCCTCAAAATATAGTGCATTTGATGAGAATGGCTAATTATTGAATTATTGGGCGAGTAGAAATATTGGATCTAAAAAGTTTTCGGGGCTTTAAAAAGAAATCTCTCCCTCCTTCCTTCCATAATCCAAGTGTGTAAAGTGTCACATTTCACTCTATTCTTCATCATTTATTTCTTTTTTTCTAGAATCTTCGAATCCAAACTATATTGTCCAGTTATTAAAGTTTTCATTAATGACCTAAGGCAAGATATGAAAGAGCTAAATCAAATCATTTTCAAAGGGTTCCTCTATAGTGGGTTTGTCTCTAAAGCAAACAAGTAAGATTGTACAATGGGTCCTATGAGTTTTCAGTTTTCACCAACGACCCAAGGCAAACTAGAAAGTGAAAAATATCTCTCTCTACAAAAATAAATGAGTGATATAATAAAAGATGCAGAGAAATATAGAAAAAAAAAAGTTAAAATGAGATTGAAGATAAATTGACTCAAATTTTGATGTGGGGCACCATCAACACAAGGCTTCAATTGGTAAAAGCTGTCAGTTAACTAGAATAGATATTAACAAAAAGTGTGCTTAAACCCTGCCTGGTTGTCCTGCTTGTACAAGTTCCTTTTCCTAACCATGATATTGCTTCAAACACCAATAATTTTCTTAGAATTAAAGTTCCTTTGTGGAACTATATAAGAAAAGGGAAAGGGTCAAAGGGAAAATCAGGAAAATAAGGAAAAGCAATCATCTTGTCAATCAGTAGTCAGCAAAAGGGAATGTACTGCAGCTGCAACCAAGCAATAGATTAGAATCGCGGGTTATTGGCTACACAATATATCTTTCTGTGAACATACTGTTTTTGATGGATGAGTAGTGCCTTTATTGTAGACAAAAGTTTAGGCAACTAGCCGAAAAGAAAGTATAAAATCATGCTATCAATATGCACCTATGTATATAAATAATAATAACATGAATGATGGGGGCAAGACACAGCATCACAGGAATGACTTTCTATTGATTTGAAAGTGAGACAAGCTGCTTGTAGTTTAGCTTTTTTTCTTCAACATCCAAACACCTCAAGAGCTCACCCCATGTGTGCAATTTTCTAATTACATTACAAGAAAAAGGCTTGCTAGACCCAAGTTACAAGACAAAAACAAAAACAAACAAAAAAATTTACTAGTACATGCAATGCAAGTACACAAACATGGGTGTCTGATTGGTCTTTTCACCGTGGGTATGTTTACGAATTATATTTCTAGCTTCTCCTTGATACATGCATCTCATTCAAAGCTCAGAAAAGTGGGTATCCCAAGTCTACATCCCCACCAAAGGGTGGAAATGATGGAGAACAGGTTGCTGAAGAAGCAATCTGGTTCATTAGCCCATAGCTTGGACTATCAGTGATAGGATACAACATATCCATGCACCTATCTTCAACTGGGTTGTTAAATATAACTGAAAGTTCATTGGAATTCCAATCCCATGAATGCTGATCCTCCCAGAAACCTTGACTGAGTTCACTTGGATAAGAAAACTCTGAAAAGATAGAGGGCCTTTGTGGCATTTTTGTAGCTTCTTCACAGAACCTAGTCATGCCAGCATTTGACTGATTAGTACCCTCCATGGAGATTGTGTTAATAGAGCCAAACTTTTGATCACCTGAAGCACTGGCATTGCTCTTTCTGGAGTTGCTAATACTGGAAGCAGGCCTGAAACAGTCATCAGGAACTATGCATTCCAGATAACCAGAGTTTGAATCATTGGAAAATAAAAAGTTATCATCCTGAACTGACCCATATGAAGTTTCAGCACACATGTTGCCATTGTTCAGTGTTGAGGGGTTTCCACTATGCTGAGACATGATATTTTGATTGGTTGGTACTTGTTTGCTCTGAGTAGTGTGAGTGAGTATCTCTGAAGCTGGAAAGAGAGCTTGAACATGAACATCATCCATAGGAGTAGCAACAAGGGTTTGAAAGTTGATGTCAGAGTAAACAAAGTTGGTTCTTGCTTGGCTTCCTTTCATGGACAGAGCAGCTCTGTCATAAGCCAGAGCAGCTTCTTGAGCAGTGTCAAATGTGCCAAGCCAATGCCTCTCTTTAGTTGAAGGGTCTCTAATTTCTGCAGCATAGCGACCCCATGGTCTTCTTCTAACTCCAAGAAACCTTCCTGGTTCTGCTTGCTTCCTCTTACCCCTTCTCTCACCACAAGGAGAAGTGTTTCTTTGAAGAAGAGATAGACACATTTGGGTTTGACTTGGTTCATATGATCCTTTGAAGGAGGTTTTAGAGGTTGACATGGCTTGGAAAATGGAAAGGAAAATGTGGATTCAATGAGGTGGGAAAATGTAAGGTATTGGAAGTTAAATAGTTCTAACTACTGAAGAGACTAGAGAGTACTACGTACAGAACAGAAGAATGGGACTGCAGAAGGTAGGAGCAGTGAAGGTTATGTTATGATGAATGGGAGAGGTCTTGGGGAGTCTTTAAAGAGCGTGACTTGATCATGGAGAGAAGAAAAAGTAAAATGGTTCTTAATGCAAAGGCATACGCCAAGTGAGAAATTAAGAGAATATAAAAAGGTAATGAATTTAGTATATGACAGATGTGATAAGAAAAGAAATATAAAAAAAAATGGATGCTTTTGCGGTGTGTTTATCCTATTTAGATGTTTAATATAATGAAAATGACATTTTGCAGATGTCATTCCTTGGAAGACCATCCTCAACTTTCCACCCACTTTTAAAATCTTTCTTTTTCTTATATCTATTAAATCTCTTCTCCATTCCATTTACTTAAGGCTTGAAACTAAACAGTGAAAATAAAGATTCCCTTTCCGTTGTCAAGTACTTTAAATAGGTCTCTAGACACTGCACTTTTGAGTTCATATTTCTTTGCAACAGTCACTTTACTCCTAGTTCCAATGACAGTCTAAAATGTGTTTTCTGTGCCTTAGTAATGAGCACAATCAAAGGTTCAATAACTTGCAAAATATGCCTATTTCAGTAGTAGTTGAACCCAATATTAAATAATGTAAAACTTAGTGAGCTAATTATTACATCAAGGTATTGGGATTTGATAAGGATTGACAAAATTAAATCTTTATGCATATCAGTTCACGTGTCTAGGCCCAGCTATTCAATTAACTATCTGGAATTGACATTCTAATGTGATTTTTCAAAGCAAGGAAAAATTATGAAATAGAAAGACACATGTGTTTTGATAATAGTTAAGCACAAAATGAAATAACTTTCATCTATGTTCATGAGAAAATTTATATTTACTTTTTATCACAAAATAAGTGTTAACGTCCATTTGTACCGTTGCTAATGGGTATCTGAACATAGTCTCACTCTCATTTGTTAAGAAGAAGTAAATCTTGCCACATCAATAACTATTGTTATTTGTCAATTATGTATGAAGAAATGAGAAATCTAGCATATATTTTCTGCCTTAATTAGGCCTGATAGATATTGACCTATTAAGGGTTGTTTTTTGAGACATGGTGATTGAATGATTGGTACAAATGAAATCTTATTATGCAGGAATCAATCACAGACAAAACCAGAAAAGGAAAACAACAGCGTAGTTTTGTCTACATGCTCCTAGAGAGTCTCAAACGTTTGAATTTGGAGCTGTTGTAACTTCTAATTAATCTTTGCATGACATTAATTCACTAGCTGCATGTATTATGCACATGTGAATCCGCATTTTGTGCAAAATAATCAACCTATTACATCGGAAGCTCTTGTTTGCTTCATGATTTTCAAAGGGAGCAGTTAAAATCATCTCTAACTACACACAGAAACATCTGAGAATTATAGATATTGTATTATGAGGCTTCCTTGTCTAGTGTCATGGAAAGAACCCCACATGGACTACAAAATTAAAATGCCCCCTATTGAAGGGGCCCACTAGACAAATTTTTTATTTTGTCTTCAATACCCTTGTAGTAATTAAGACTAATGATAGATAATCATACACTTTATAATAGAATTATAAATAATGTATGTGTAAAAATCATTATTAATATTCCACTTATAATGTTGATTATTGTTTTCTCTTACTTACTATACATGTCACAAAGGAAAAATTTCCCTGCCCTACATATATATGCTTCACACATCAAAAGTATTTTTTTTCTTCTTTTTGGAAACCATTTGTAGAATTTTTAATTCTATTATATGAGTTTATTGGTGCCAAACTGGTCATCATGGCTGTTGACCATGGTTTTAGCTCTTCATAATGCTTAATTAAGCACCCTGATATGATTGATTATCTGGTTCAAGATAGACTCAAGCAACATCTTAAAGCAGGTTTGGTTCCATATATTTATAGTGTGTTTGGATTCACGTTTGGAGAGGTCAAACGTGGATCCAACAATCCAAAAACAACTATTTCTTACTTCTAGAAACGTGGTTTCAACCCAAACGTGGTTTCAGACTGGTTCTTCCAAACATGCACGAAGTGTTTTAATTGAATCTCTAATCGATTTTTGTGTTTTTTTACACAATTGATTCTAGCTCTAAAAACAAGTTTGATATATTTGCGGTGAACAAAATCAATTACAAGATTCTACAACTATATTTCATAATATTACTTTTACAAAAATTATTTCTTTCATAAGTGTATTTAAACATAAATTATTTTATTTTTAATCTTTACCATAATTAATTTTACCAAAATTAAGTATATTTATGATCATTTCTTACAGCAAACACGCGCTCAATCTAAAAACTAAACCTCTTAAATGAAAGTGTAGAACATATTTCTTTTAGAGCATGTTGGTTCTGGAGTTGAAGGCATGATCACTTACTGTAAGAAACTATAAAGTGTAGTTGATGGAGTTGTCATGCTTTAAATTGTTTCACCACCTACAATTCAAACATGCTACTATACTATACTTCTTCGAGGACTCCACATTTATAATTTCAAACGGAGTTTTGTTTAATCAAATAAAGTTTTGTAGTTTAAGACTATTAAATTATAAAGTGAGTTGACTCATTTTACGATTGTCATTTATCAAAAAAAAAATATTATCTTCAGTACTCTTACGGGTGCCCAGGGATCTTATGCCCGGAAATATAAGAATGGAAATGTTATTCCATGACATCTTTTAAAAATAAGTTTAGTTTGCTAATTCGATTCCTGAGAATCTTCATCCATATTCCTGGGAATAATTATAACATGCGTTTGGTTAAAAATGCATATTCCCGGCAATATATATTGAAATTCTTAAAATACCCTTATCTTATTTAGTATTTAAATGTGGGTAGTGACATATGTGAGATTTCACAAAAAAAATTGTCATTCCTGGTTTTCTGATTCAACTTTCTCATCTTTCTACCATGGGAATAAAAAATGTCTATGAATGAGAATATCACTTACCCAGGAACGAAAGATACTCAGGAGCACTTTTAAAAAATTTCTACCAAACGCAGGTATTCTGGATGCCAGACCAATATTTCCGGGAATCCTTTTCCAAACCCCCCAAACAAACGCCCCCTAATAGTTTACGGTTTGCATGTGGAATGTCGTGGGTACAATTCTTCTAAAGTGAGTTTACTTATTTTATGGGAAAAAATGAGTATCACAACTATAATTAAATTCTTTTATTGGTAATCAATATAAATAGTTGTGGTACTCATTTTAGCCTCTAAAATTCATTTTAGAAAAAGTTACAAATAATTTAGTAACAATATTTACATCTACCATCCAAACAGGTGGTGCACGCTAGACAAATCCCGCATCTCCAATCAGGTGTGTCTGGAGTATGACAACCTTGTGAATGTACCCGTGCAGAATTTGAAGGCTAGCAAGAAATTATGGGTAAAGAAACAAAATAGATACAAAAACAAAGAATACATGCTTCATGTGAAATGCCTTTTAGTAATCACCTTTAGTGTCTATGAGCTCCAAAAGCCACTATAAAAAGGCTCTGGTCAAAAGGGCAAATGAAAAGTTTAAGGACACTTGCAACTAGACTCGGATCAAACCGCCCCATAAAGCTAAAGCACATTTTTATTGATCCACAGTTCCTACAAAGAAAGCATAATCGTACTCCTTTTGCAAATCACATGCCTATATAAGCATTGGAAATAGCATAATACAATCATATCAAATCAGTCAAGCCGTTTTGTTGTTTTTGACATAGTGTTTCCTGGTGCCACAAAATGTTCTGCAATTAGTGATAGCATGTTGGCTCATAAAATAAACTTTGTTTTAGACCCACCATAAACTTGTGTCACACAGATTCAACTACAATTTTTCAATACTCATTAAATAATGATTTGTGATTCTTAAGAATTGATTGAGTTTGAATCTAAGACCCTTGACTCCTCCACTAAAGATTCCAAGAGGCAGAAATATTGTATGTTAGCTCCACTTGGGGCCCAGAATGAAAGGGCAACAAAATATTAGTATTGACTATTGAGCAAGGTATCGTAGTGCTCTCCTGTTCCAAGACAAATTAAAATTTGAAAAAAAAAACATAACAAGAAAATTAAAGAACTAAGCATGGAGTTTTTCTTCTTGTCTTAGTTTTTCATCAAGCTAGGTAATTTCTAGCATGTTATTAATTATCAAATCCGAAAACTTCTTACAGAAGTTTCTTAACATAATTCATTGCAATACTCTTTGCTTGTTTAATGCAAGGAAAACCAGCTAGTTGTTTTTTTTTTTATTATAATTTACTCTCGCAAATCCGATTCAAATGCAGTGATGGTTAGAAGTCTTCTTAAGAATGTGGCTCATAAGGATTAAATTTTTAACTTATGGGTTCAAATAATCACTTTTAACCACTGCGACCGACACACATCAAGTTCAAGGAAATTCAGTCTAATAGCATATTTGAAAATTCTTCTACAATTTATCAAGAGGAGAAACTTACGAGCATCTTTTAGAAAACTCATCCAAACATACTTATATGAGTTAGAAAGTGAAGAACTACACGTCCTATGAGTTAGAGAGTGAAAAACTACACATATATACTATAGTAGCATATAAGTACAAGATACTGGGAAGGGCAGAAGAAGAGTACATTTGAAAAGAGGAGAAGAAAAACTAGAGGGGATGAAATGCAATGCATGGAAGCTTTGGAACTTACCATTTAGAAAGGATAATAAAGGTTAGTCAAGGCTCATCTTAAAAGATGTGACTTTCAAACTGGGTTGGCAAAGGGTACATTTTGGCAAGGTTCTTTAGACATAGATGTTTTTCTTTCATAACACAATATCACTTACTATAAGAAATCTCCCTCTCTCTCCAAGTATCGTAGTGTTCGTATATTTTATTTTGTTGAGATGGTTTTTAGCATGTAACTTTCATGGTCATGAGGGAATTGTGCACATTCTTCAAAATTGGCACACACTTTTTTGCTAGTTAAAGGTCGTCCGGGATTTAGGGAAAAAGATAACCATGTTTTTAAGGACTTGGATTTTGACTAATGCTGTTTAGGTGGGTAGAGACTTTTATTTGTTGGTTTACTTAAACAAGTGAATTGTTTTTATATCATTATTACTATATAAAATTTTAAAAAGTATATGGATAACTCCTTGAATTTTTTTATCTTTTACAACGAAAAATAATCACCTTCAATATTAAGGTTGTATTAGTTCTCAAACTATAGTTATTGAGTATTACATAGGTTTTAGATCAACTTAAAATAAAAGACACTTGCATGGCAAGAAAAGACATAACACTTGAAAATTTATTGTAATCATGGTTTAAAACATGATTTCCAAATAAGTTTAGTATTTGATTAGGATTAGATTGGGGCTTCTACATTGGGGCTACATAGGGTTATAATTTGGCTTATGAAATGTTGTTGACCCAATAGGATTGATACTTGTATAGGGTCTATTAATAAATATATATTTTACTTAGTTATGGCTAATTTGGGCCAACATGGCATAGCCCAGTAACACTTGCATGCGCTTTCCTAGCATATACCTATCTACTAATCCGCAATAATCAATCTCTTTAATCAAAAAAAGAAAGAATGATAAACAATGAAATAAAAAAAATACAACTTCTGTAGATTGAGGAAGATTTGGAGGTAGAAAGTGCAGTAACAATCGGTTGCAGAGTGTGGTAGAAAAGAGGGAGAGGCAGAGATTAATTAATTGAGGATAGAGTAAGACGTTACTTAGCATTTAGCGGGGTGAAGGAGAATGAAGAAAGAGAAAGGTAAAGTATGTGATAAATGAAAGAGAAAAACTTGATGATAAAACTACATAAATACCCCTCACTTAAATCACTTAAAGTACTTTATGAAAAGAGAGTTAGATTTTTTTGTCTAATTGGAAAAGGTGTGAATGTTAGCTACTCTAGGGGTGGCAATATGGGCTGGCGGGGCGGGTCAGACCCGACCCGCCAAAATGCGGGGCGGGTTGAGTTGGCCCACATTTGGTATATGGGTTGAAAGTCTCAACCCAACCCACATTTTGGCGGGTTGACGGGCTAGCCCGCCAAAATTTAATGTAGTGGGAAAAAAAAGTAATTATAAGAAGAAAGCACAAACCAATAAAGTTCTACATTCTCACAAGTTGCAAAAATACACAAATAACGCAAGTTACAAGCCACAACTCATAATTGTCTCTTAACACAACAAAAGCAAGCACAAATGACGAACCAACAAAGTGTGGATGAGACGAGAGCGCCGCGGAGGATAGGAGAGCGCCGCGATGGAGGAGAGGAGAGCGTGGTGGTCGGTGCAGGAGAGAGGAGAGCCCGAAGCGGCGAACTGAACACTGAAGTCTATAGTAGCGTACTGATTTTTTTCAATTTTAATTTTTTTTCTCTTTAGTTAAATAAAAAAAAAGCAAAAAATAATAATAATAAGTGGCCCGGCGAGCCGGCCCGCCTTAACCCGCCATAAAAATGGGTTTCTTAAGTGGGTTACAAGTGGGCATTTGGGCTGAAAATCTCAACCCAACCCGCCAAAAATGGCGGGCCAAACGGGTCGGTCCAGCGGGCCTAGCCCATATTGTCACCCCTAGCTTACTCCTCCTAAAAAAAAATAAGTGAGAGTAAGTTAGCATTTCTTTTATATATATATATATATATATATATATATATATATATATATACAATTTACTTTACAGTGTCTTTTTATAGTACATGTATTTGATTTGAGCAAGAAACTACAAGTAAAGTGCATTGATTTTTTTTTCTTACAAGTGAAAATCATATTCGAGACATGTACATTAATATTATGGTGGAGCTAACTTTTTCAACAATGGTTTTTTCCATCTACAAAACTTGAAATCAAGCATAGGGTGTGTTTGGTTGCAATTCTCAAACGTGGATCTCCATCGTTTTGAAAATGTTAGGGAACCAATTTTGAAAACTGATTTTACAAGTTTGATTCGGATTTGGCAGAATTAATCCAGAGTAGCTTTTCCATCTTACTGATCTCATTTTATGTAAATGTACTAAAGTTCAGTTACGAAAATCAATTATGAGTTAATGTATCCAAACATAAATTGTGTCACTTAAACTCACGTTACCAAACTTATTTCTACCGAAATCTAATTCTATTCGCATCCAATTCTATTAACAAACACACATATACTATTGAACCAATTACCGGTTAGTAAATGCATAGAATTTTGCAATCACAATCCAACACAAACAAAACTACTGCTGAAGTATTGAAAATTTAGTGACCCTCTCTCACATGATAATTTTTTCCCATTCTATTACAAAATTAAAATAAATAACCACATATGGCAGTACTCCAAGTGAATCAAACACATATCCATTCAAAAAAAAATTGAGCCAAACAGATGTGCATATCTATATGTGGTTTGGTGCCGGAGACAACACAAACATTTCAGGCATGCACGAACAAATTAGAATTTATCACGTTTATGGTGGATCGGACAATTACGATTAGACACATTAGTTTTAACGTAAATCTAGATTGAGTTCAACAGAATAGAATGCAAACCGACCACGAAATAAAATGGTTTTATGTTTAGAAAAAACAAAACATTTGTTTTAAACATAATAATTTGATTAAGATACGTAGGTAGGTGCAAGTTGTTCATGGTAGAAGAAAAAGACACAGGTTCGAGTAAAACGTCGCATTCCATAACCATTTCCATGTCTGGTTGCTAGTCGGGTCATCAGATCGGATCAAACGCTGAGTGTGTTATGGTGGTGAAACTGAAAGCATCATCAATTCGAGTTTGAGATCCTTACTCTTACTGCTAGGGTTAGGGTTAGGGTTCACACGGCCGGCCATGTACAGCAGCGACGGCGAAAACCATGACGCTCCTCAAAGGAAAATCCCTCCGGCCTCCTCCATGCCGTGGGTCCGCAATCTCCGCCGTTACATCGGATCCGGTGCCGGTCTCGGCTCCGAAGCCTTGATGGGTCCCTCCCTCCCTCCCTCTCTTTCTCAAGCTTTGCGATTCGATTTCGTTACAATTTGCAATTTGCCCTAATTCTGAATAAAAAAAACCATCTTTTTCAAATGTTCTACTTCCAACCCCTAAATCCCTCATGTTTTTGTTTACTTTAATTTGCAGAGCTTGAAACAAAAAGAATATTGCTTGACATTTTCAAAGAGAAGCAGAAGAAAAGCGCTGAAGCCAGTACAATTCCAAGTTTCTACAAGAAGGTATGTGAAAGATAGTATATAAATGTTTGAACTTGGAAATTGATTTGTTTGGTGTTCATGTTAGACACTCTCAAGTCCGGTCTGTTATTTGAATATGATTATGTTTCATCTTCATCCAGAAACCTGAAGAAGGATCAATAAGTCATAGAGTTCAGAGATTGGCAAAGTATCGCTTTCTAAAGGTGCCATTTTCAGGCTTACCTCTTTGTTGGTTATATATGCACTTACATATTTTTCACAATTAATGACATTCCTGGTACATTAAACAGAAACAATCAGATCTTTTACTAAACGCTGATGATTTGGATGCAATGTGGGTGTGCTTGAGAGAAAACTGTGTGATTGATGATGCAACTGGTGCAGAAAAGGTCTACCACTTTTACAATGTGTTCATTTCAATTAATTATTTCAAATGCAGACACAAGTTCATTCAGTTTATCATCAACCTTACTGCAATTTGTTTATGTATAATGCTTTCTTTTACTTTTTGCTTGTCTTGTTTAGCTTTGCACTCTATTTTCACAGCAATCCTGATGCATCCTTCAATTTTTTCTTACAGATGAATTATGAAGACTTTTGCCACATTGCCTCTGTATGTACTGAGCAAATAGGTCCTAAATGCCGGCGCTTCTTTAGTCCTTCAAACTTCATGAAGTTTGAGAAAGATGAGCAGGGAAGAATAGCCATTCTACCGTTTTACCTCTATGTGATGCGTACGGTAGGTCACCTGCCAATGTCTACTATTTTAGTGGCATTGCTGTTTAATTCTCCTGAGTATGTAATTAAATGTGGCTGTGTTTTGTTTCTTCATTAAAATTTGCTCTTATATTGCTTGCTTGTATCTTGAACTTGATGAATCTATTAAATGTTTGACAGCTACCTAATGATTATGGTTGTGCAGGTTTCACTTACACAGGCAAGGATTGATATGAGTGAGCTTGATGAGGATTCTGATGGTTTCCTTCAGCCGCATGTATGGATTCCTATTTCGATTAAGCTTCCAATTGTTTAAAATTTAACTATCAGTTTGGTGTCTGTTTATTTTATTATACATATTTATAGATAATATTCGCTCCTTTGATGGAATTTTCTAATTACTAATTCCCTCGCATAGCAACATTTCACCTGGCCAACTATCTGTATGGAATGGTCTCTCTTGTTTCACTTGTTATTATGACTATCTAGTATGTATTTTATAGGCATTTATATAGTGCTTACATTCTAACCTTAATTTGACTCAGTGAGTTAATGCCTTTTTGGCTTCTTTCAGTTTTTGAGAATTTATCAGTTGGATTATTTTACTTAGTGTGGTCAATGTGAAGCTGGGAAATAAACTTCGATTAAACAGTTTCTCATATCATATATATTTTGTTTTGACTTTCAGGAAATGGAGGCTTATATACGAGGTCTTATTCCCAACTTGGCACAATTACGTGATATGCCAGCAGCTTTTGTTCAAATGTATTGTCGCATTGCTGCACACAAATTCTTCTTCTTTTGTGATCCTCATAGACGAGGTTTGCATGGCTCATATCACATATCTGATAGTTTAGATCCTGTTATGATCATATTATCCTCTATTTGGATCTTTTTATCACCACAAAAGAAATGTTTTTTTTACCTTGCAGGAAAAGCTTGCATCAAGAAAGTGTTGCTTAGTAATTGTCTCCAGGAACTAATGGAGCTTCACCAGGTAGATTGTAATAGTATTAAGAAGTTTTCTTAATATCTTTGGAACTAAACATCATAATATTCAGCTCTCTCTCTCTGGCCGGTTCCTCTTATCCAGGGCCTCCTAGCAGTTATCTGTTTACACACCTAGCAATTCTTTTGCTTTATTTCAGTATTAATGATGACCTGTATTTTGTTAACTATTGGCTTTGACTTAAAGCATGATGAGTATGCTGTTATGTATTTCAGGAAAGTGAAGAAGAAGTTACAGACACAGAACAAGCTGAAAATTGGTTCTCTTTGACTTCTGCTCAACGAATATGTGGTGGGTATCTTACTTAGTTTTAGGTTTCAGGACTCATTTACCTTAGTCCACTCTACTTCCATCTTTGCCTGATTGTGATTGTGATATGATTACATGGGCAGTGTTTGGGATTATCTTATTAAGTGAATACTTTCCATTCTTTTTTTTCTCAGTGTGTTCATATTAGGAAGCCAACTATTGGGAGGGTGTACGTGAGGAGTTATAGAGGATCAGGGTCCAAGTGAGCAAGGAAATGGGTATGATTGGTGTAATGAACTGCCACTGTGTGACAGGGAAGTTTTTTTTTTGGGAGGGTGAGGTTCCGTTCTGTTGTAACCAAAAATATATAAAAGGGGTGAGTAGGGAGGAAGCAAGAAAGGAAATGGGCATGACTGGTGTAGTGACATGAGGATTTTATTTTTTTGGCAAGCGGGTGGTGAGGTTCTGTTCAGAAAAAGAATATAAAAGGAGAGAATAAGGAGAAATCAAGAAAGGAGTATCAGAAGAGTGTGAATTAGAGAGTACAGGGACTTGCGGTTATATTTTTCCCCTCATATAGTTCATCATAAATCCAATTACAGCATTGCTGCTATAACAGTGATATGAGTAGTTATACTGAATTACTTTAGTTTCTCCTTTGCATTCTGTTTAATCTGGTCTAGTTTCTATCACTTTAAATCAACAGGCCTCATTTTCGTAAAAGTATGTTAAAACTCTTTCTTATCAAGTTGTGTTTGTATCTCCTTAATTTTTCTGCAGACATGTTTCTTGCCCTTGATAAAGATGCAAATGGGACATTAAGCAAGCAGGAGCTGCGAGAATATGCAGATGGGACCCTGACTGAGATTTTTATTGAGAGAGGTAGAAATTGTTGCCATTTTTCAGTTATGGTGTAAATTTTGGCGAGTAATGACCATTTGCGTGAAGCTGTGAAGTCGTGAACATATTTTACATATTCCAAAGGGCTAATTTCCTTGACTTTTCAAGGTTATAATAAAGCCGTGGTTACTGTCTTTAGTGCTAGATTGCAACATCATTTCAGGCTAGTGTAGGAAAATGTAGTGTAATTTGTGTCATTTGTAGAATTCTAGGTTGGCACTTGTTGTCTTTTGTGTTTTTCTTTGAATAAGAACTAAATCAGTAAATGTGCTTCCTGTAGTGTATGATGAACATGTTCGCCGTGGAAAGACTGGTGGCGGGAATGCCCGGGAGATGGATTTTGAGAGCTTCTTGGATTTTGTTCTGGCTTTAGAAAACAAAGACACCCCGGAAGGCATGACATACTTGTTTCGGTGCCTTGATCTTCAAGGAAGGGGTTACCTTACTACTGCTGATATTCACTCCCTTTTCAGGTAAACTATCATGCATGCTGTTGATACACCTACCCCTATCTTTTGATTAGTGTTTGTTTTCTAAACAAGTGAATACAATTATTGGAAGAATAGAAGGGGAGCATCCAGATGCCGAGATGTTGCCTGATACAATCTTCCTATAGATAAACAACTGTTGTTTTCCTGCTTGTAGTGCTTGAGCAAGTCCTACAAGTCTCAAATAGACAGTGACATTACTTAGAAGATAGTACCCGAGGAGATTTTTAATGCGCCTTAACTAACAATTTTATCTAGTAATAATATAACTTGTCATTATTACTTTAACGTCTCACTAACTAATATTTCTTTATTAAAAAAAAAACAGAGATGTACACCATAAATGGATTGAGGGTGGCAACTATGAACTATGTATTGAAGATGTACGCGATGAAATCTGGGATATGGTTAAGCCAGCAGATCCTCTCAAGATAACATTGGCTGATCTACTGGCCTGTAAGCAGGGTGGAACAGTAGCTAGCATGCTCATAGATGTGCGGGGTTTCTGGGCTCATGACAACAGAGAAAATCTTCTCCAGGAAGAAGAAGAACCGGAGGAAGAATAACTGGTCTGGGACATGCTAGCAGAAAACTGCTGTCTGAAATACATTTCAACCTAGAATCCTCACAAGATGTAACCTTCTCATGTGTGTAGATGTGGTATTAGTTGTGTTGTTTATAAGCATATTAACTGCAAAAGCACAAAACAAAGAAGTGTATCTAGCCATTGGTTCAATTCGAGGTTCGAACTTTAACTTATTAACGCTGCTGCCTGTTATGATTGGATATAAATTAATCATATTGTTTTGTTATGTGTGCTGAGTGATGTCCAATACTATCTCTGATTTGCCTTGAGTTTTGGCTTCAAGGACAATTACAAATAAATTAAAATGACTAAATTGACGAAAAGAATCTAAATTGTGATATCAATAAATGAAAACTAAACGCATAAATCATTGGATATAAGTATTCAAATTTCAAACTTAATTTTGGCTGTGGGGTAATTTTTTACATATTGATATTACTAATTTTACTTCAGAGGTGTAGAGAGGACTTTTCTTCAACTAATTATGAATAGTTTTGAACTTCTTAATATTTTCCTAATAATTAAATAGAAATATTATATACCTTTAAGTAGCAGGAATCTTAATAGTATTAACGTTTTATTTCATATTTTGTAAATAAATATTAGAAAGATTATTTAAATGCTTAAATGTATTTAGTTCCTATAAAAATTTCAAACTTTGATTTTGATCCCTCATTTTCACCACACGTGCAAAGATCAAAAGTGCTTGAATTTCTATTTAAGGAAGAATATTTTGGTGTCGTATGTGAGAATTCCATCAAATCTCAACGCATTGATCAACATATGAAGGAGATGCCCTTCTGGTGAAGGTGAACCCTCAAATCAGCATTCACCTGGAATGTCACGTTCAGAGCGTGTCGAGGAACCAATTCCAATTGACTTGATAAGGAACCATATCCCAAAGTTGGATGAATTTTTCAAAAGAATCGAGCAACGAATCAACGATCTAGGAAAATCGATTCACGTGTCAGAAACTCATAACCTAAGTCATCATATGGAAAAGTCCCCAAAGAAGAATGTTTGCTATGAACGAGTAAAAAAACGTGATGAACCTGAGTGCAATCATGCTAAAAGTGCAACTCTGTTTGAGGAGGAATTAGGTCAAACTGGTATTTTGGCCAAAATTCAAAATACTTTTTCTATGAAAATTATGTTCATTGACTTACCTAAAGGTTTCAGAAAACCGGCCGATATAGAACTATATGTTGCAGATACCTTGGATAACATTTAGACACTTTCATCACATCTATGTCCTTCATGGGCGCTTCTCATGCATTGATTTGTCAAATATTCCCTGCTCTGAGATTGGAGGGGGGAGGGTGGAGGAAGGCTATGTCGTTCTTGGTTCTAGGCTGGGGGAGGGGAGGAGGAAGGGGAGGTGGAAGGTTTGGGGTGAGTTGGAATGACACATAGGGTGTTGAGCGAGAAAAACTAGGTCTCGTAAGCACTAAATAGTAAGATTTGGCCTTATTTGGATTAAAAAAAATGCTAAGGACCAAAAGACATAAAAATATGTTTTAGGGACCTATTTGGATTTTATCCTATAAGTCAGAGATTTGGAACATATTTAACCATTTATTTTATATTTTTCTATAAAATATTAGGATGATTATTTAAAGGCTTAAATATAATTCTATTTTCTATAAGATTTACATCCCTCATTTCCTAATATTGTTTTAATCACTCATTTTTCAAAATAGTTAAATTAAGTTCTCAATCTTAAGCCAACACTACTAACTTTGCCTATATTAACGGTGCTGACCTAACGTGTATAAGTGTGTGTTTGAGCAAAGCTAAAAAGACTTTTATTTTGTATTGAAAAGGCAAATCCTACTTTCCAAGGAGAAAAATGTGAAAGGAAGGATTAGGAAGAGTCGACGTTCAAAATTAGTGAATCTTAGGCAAACATACTCTTGAGTATTTCCTCGTACAAATTATTTAATAATGTTAAATGTAGGGTATTTTAGAACATGAAGGGCCAAAACAATATATTATGAAAATAAGTGGCCGAAATTAAAATTTGAAAATTTTAAGGAGCCTTATTTGCTAGGCAAAATGCCTCTTGATATAGTCTTATAGATTGTACGAACAAGTACCTAAACTTATGCAACACGAGTTTGAGTCAAAACAATGTGAAATCAGACACATTCATAGCATCTTTTGATATGTGTTGGACGCACACTTAAAAGCATGTTAGCGGAGAAGTTTCATAGTATTGTCTGACTTTGAGGTTTAATATAGATTCCAAACGTATGCACTTAGCCTATTTCGAATGATATCATTAAGGGAGAAATACCAATACAATTATACAAACTCCGAATGATTAGCATTTCCTCCCCTTGATTTGTACAAGTCATGCATATTTCAGCAAGACACGAAGGAGATAAAAGGGAAAGTGAAAATCAACATCATATCAAAGCATGAATAAGCTATTCATAGCTCATTCCAAATTTCAATAGTTCTTTTAAACATTTCACATTATTCCACATGTGGTTTTTTAACTAGTCGTACGTACAAGCAGCTTTCAACTTCCATGGTTGGTTCTGTTACTTCTGTTAGAATGTGGATAATTGGAGAGACATGCACCAAGGATTCCAAGCATATGTAATACACAAGTGTGACATTACAATGTCGACATGCAAGGTAATTGCTGAATGTCATTCCTAACAGTTGTTGGTATCCTATTACTCCCAAGATTTGGGAATCTACATTCTTGAGAAAAATGTTTTCATAAATCTACATTCATAACAATTTTATTGATTAATTTTTAAAAGATACAAATTATTAATATTGGTCTTGAAATTATGTTAAACACTAATGATACATACCACATTTTTTCGTATGTTATTTTGAAAAAAAATTCTACTAGGTTCCTAAACGGAAGAGAAAGAATGAAAATGTAAATTAGTCATTGAAAGTGTAAATCGTCAGTCATATTGATCGACGTCTAATCTTTCAGTGACTAACCTAGTGAGTCAAAAAAGTATAAGGACGAACCAGTCATAAATAAACACTTTTAGGAACCAAAACGGAGGTTTACTCATTTTCTTTCTTTAGAAGTTGAACTTCCAAATGTCTAATAAATAGTTGTAGATTTGTGGAAGTTCACATTCTCGGGATGTAAAATAAATACAATCTATATGACCTAGTTGATATTGGTTCATGAATGCATTTTATTCAAACAGTTTATATGATACATTATGGTTTATAATATGATTAACCTAACCTAAATTTATATAGTGGTAAAAGTAACAATTAATAGTGTAAAGGAAATCCAAGTAGATACTCATTCACCGCCAAACTCATGGATTGATTTGTCCCACAATAGCAGCAGAAAGGAGTGGAAAACATAGCCATCCAATCCCATAAAGAAGTGCATTATCATTATCAGAATCTGAAAGACATAGAAAGGACAAAAATGAGGTACATGTGGGAGATTTGAAGTTTAAATCTTTCACTTCTCATTGCCCTTTTCACTTGTTTGTCTTCCTTCCTCTTTCTCCACGCAACTCCAACAATTTGAGTTAGGCAATCACCCAATTTCCTCATTTTCTTCCGGTCTATGTCTTCAGTGTGAAAAAGGGACACACTTTATACCATATGAAGAAGTGGCCGTTGTTGCTGAATCTTTTATTAGGTCTCTTGATTTTGCTACAGTCATGTCTTTCTCCACAAGATTTTCCCTTTCTCCATTGACATTGAAGGTACAGTTTCTGTTCTCTCCTGTGTTTGATTTGCTCTTGCTGCTTCTAATCTTATGTACACTTTTCTTGTCTTTCTGCTTTTCGTTCCTTGCTTTTTCTGTTGAGGTGCTTTTTGTGGACTTCTGCTTCTCCAAATTTTTCACCCTTTTATTTTCCACAAACGGGGTTTTCCGTTTGAACTTTGAATGAATATCTGATTGAAAATGGCCTTGTGATATATATTTGTATCGCCAAGGCCCAAGGCATTGCTAACGATATGGGCATTTCTGCATTTTCTTTTCTTTTGGATTTGATAGATTTGTCATTATTGTTTGTTATGCATTCTGAGAATCTATACTAGGTCCATGTTGGTATGGTGGTTTTAATAGGGAGATTATATTTCAAGAAAGTTTTAAGATCAACCATGTTGTTCGTTTATTCTTATGAGTGGATAACATGGTGTGCATTTATAGGCTCAAGAAGTTTTGTTACAATTGAAGTTCTATTTCTTATAGATTGATCCCTTGTGGCAGGATATAAATCTTTGCAGTGCAAATGGCAAGGGATTAAATTTTCATTTCCCTATTAGAAGCAATGGTGCTGAGATTTGTAACCAACACATTGTGAGAAGCAGACTCAACTTAAGCGGAGATTGGAGTTTCGTAGGAGGATCCAAAATTGTTATGAAACCAAATGCTACAAGATGGGTACATTATCCAAAAAGCAGTCCAACACATGCTTCATGTAATCCCCCTTTTCATGCTACATTTGCTACTTTTGAAACTCAGTTTTACAGTAACAAGATTTGAGTTCAATAATACTTGTTATATGTATCATGTAATTTTCGATGTGTTGATAAAGTTGGCATGGTTTGAGTTCATGCTTCATTAGCTTTATTCTTTTTAAGTTTTGGAGACCAATTACTGATTGTTGCTAGGATATCAAGTTGTTCCTTTTGCTCTCTATTCCCTTCTCTACAATTTTCATGTGGCTGCCGGCAGCTATCTTTGCTGTTCTACGTTCCTACTTCTCTTATAATTGTATAGCATATTTACTCTGAAAGCCTTGAGCAAAATCATTTTTGCAGAATCCAAAAACTTATATATCGAACCGAACAGCTTGTTCTAACATACTTGATAATGTTCTGTGCTTAAAATTGCTATCTATCAATTCTTGCATCCATCTTGTGAGTTTCTTTTGTATAGTTTGTGTCTTAATCTACAACATTGGAGACTCCACATTATGTTTTATTTTCCTCGCATTCCCTTGGCAGGAGAAGTCTAAATTTCATAGAATCATTATAATAAGTTTAGTTGGGGTATGAAGTTTTTGTTGTAGCTGTTGACTTTTTGCTATTGTGATGTAAAATCTAACAGGAATGAGTGAGTCATCATTGATAATTCTATCTAGTAAAGTTCGTGTAGTTATCTTGATCAATTAGGCCATCTGTACTCTTAAATTTGTCTGAATATCCCTTCTTTGTGTATAACTTTTGATGACTATTTTTGTTCAATATATTCATTTTTCTACCTTAATGTTTCAGGGTTTGTTGGATCTCAACTTGCTAGCACAGTATTTACATGGGGAACAGTTGCAGTGCTCCCATTTTATACACTAATGGTTCTTGCTCCAAAATCTGAGTTAGTATGTTTCTTACTGTATTCAAGAAAATTCATGATCAGTGATCACAAATCTCTTTTTTTGGTTCATTAAGAACATATTTTCTTATGTAAATAACATATGCAAAAACTATTTACATAGTATGATTCTGTAGTTGTTATCTGATTGTCTGATTCATTTCCCTTAAATGCAAAAGTGCAGACTTTGAAATCTGTCGAAAGTACTATACCGTATGTAGTGCTTGGTGTTCTATATGCATATTTATTGTACCTTTCTTGGACTCCTGAGACAATTCGTTTGATTTTTGCAAGTAAACACTTGCTACCAGAGGTGTGTATTCATTCATCAATGAACATTCCCTTCTCAAAAGAGTTCTATCCAGCTGATAACTCTGTATATTTGCATATTTCATGCAGCTGACTAGTATAGCAAGAATGTTCTCTAGTGAGTTGACTTTAGCTTCTGCCTGGATTCACCTCTTGGTTGTTGATCTTTTTGCTGCAAGGTCCTGCATTTCATCTTTTCTGTTAACCACCTTCCCCACCCAACTGTTCCTCCGTGCAGTTGATTTAGGAGATTCTGGATATAAGAGAAACTTTATCTACTGAGATTAATAAATATATCTGATGTGTAATTAGGTTATTGTATCTCTGTAATTAGGACTATTATCAACATATATAAGGAATATATGGAAACTGATTTATAATATAATCCTAATTACAAAGATATATTATTCTAATTACATGTCAGATATATTTCTTAGTCTCAGCATAGATATAGTTTCTCTTATATCCAAGTTCTCCTATTGTTGAGTTCTCATTCTTTAGTTATTTTTCTAATAGTGTTTGTGGTTTTGGATCCAGGCATATTTTCCAAGATGGACTGAAGAATCAGGTTGAAACTCGGCATTCAGTTTCTTTTTGTTTGTTCTTTTGCCCCATTGGGATTCTTACCCATGCCATCACCAGAGCATTGACCAAAACTACAAGAAACCAGGGTCATGGTTTATAAGGACACCTGCTAACACAGAAGCAAACTAGTATTTCATTTGAAATTTGAGAATTTGATAATGATTCGAAGTTGCTTATAACTTCAGCTGTACTTTATTCTTTGGTCTTCAATCCAAATATTACCTAGTTTGTTAATTTTCCATCTCAACTGTATCTATTACCAAGGCACAGTCTCTAACACTTGCTCCTTTAAGTTGCAAAGCAAACCTCAAATCAACCTCCTCTTTTGAAAAGTAAGCTCCTATATGAAAGGATGATTGTTTTTCCACAAAATATAATGTTTGCAGCTGTATTATAAAACTAATGTAAACTGCAATTCATTAGTAGTGCCAATTTAAGTCCTTGATTATTTTTTCTGTCAAATTTACACAATTTATACAACACTTAATAACATGGAGAAATTTAATGTAAACTTTGGATGCAAACAAGTATTTGACATTTGAAATAATTTACTCCAGTTACACAATGTGTGCAAACTTTGATCTACACAAATTTCTCCCTGAACTTAAACTTGTTTCATTGCAAATATAAGAATGATGGTCCATTTATGCACTTCTAGCCAAGCAACATGGTATTAATACTACAAATTTCTCGATAAACTTAACGTTAGTTGTTACACATCAAAACACTGAGACAGATATTACATATTCCAAAAGCTAAGTGAGCTTAGTTTTCTTAGGCTTCACTTGGGGCTTCTCAGCATCATCATCATCATCATCATCTGAAGAAGCTTCTAGTGACTCGTCTGGGACATCCTGAGGAACATTATGCCTTGTAATGAAATCCTTCAGCACGGCCATGCTTTCCTCTTTCAGTGAAACTAATTGCTCTGATAGTGAAGACCCTTTGGTTACTTGAACAGAATAAGATTCTGTGCCAAGACGGAATGTTGCCTTCACCCGAGATTTTGGGTGCACTGCATCACATGGTTCTGTTTCCATTTCTGAATTTTGAACAAGTAAGGAAAACAGAAAACACGGTTTCAATAGTGGCATTGGTTATTAATACTAATCAAAGACAACAGAACTATAAGGAAACCAAAGACAACAAAGCAAAAAATATTACAAGTCAAAACAGATCTAAAAAACACAAGTGGCAATGGGTGAAATTATTTGTTACCATTAGTTTAGCAAGAGTATGGCTTTAAAAAACAAAAGAGTGAATACAGATGAGAAGATGAGTAATGAAATTTTGCTCTGTTACAAAGTCCAGTGTTGCAAAGAAGCAAAACCAAACAAGAGTAACCAACCTCTATTCTTCAGATAGCAAGAGAGAAGGAGTGGCGAGGAGAATCGATGATGGAAGAAGAAGAAGAGCAGAGAGCGATGTAGAGGTGAAGGGGTGGTGGTCGAAGGTGGCAGTCAAGAGAAAAGTGAGGGTGGTGACTGGTGAGGGCGGCGGCTTGTGTGTTTGGGGAGAAGAGGATTATGGTTTGATGGGAGACCAGATTTTGAGAGAGAGGAAAGATGAAAAGGGAAAATCTAAAAGAATAATAAAATTACTCTCACTAATATTTTTATATAAAACAAATATATTAACTATTAAATTAGTTAATGAAATAATGTTATTTCTTAAAGACTTTATGCGAAAAAATAGTTTGCAAATTTTCAAATAATGTTATGCTATTAATTTTACCTCTTATTATTATGTGCATATTATTTGAAAATTGACTTAAGGAAACTTTTAAAAAAAAATTATTCATAACTTAAGTTCCAAACAAAATTATTTTTTATGTTTTATATTTGGAAGTTCTAAATTATTATAATTTTAAGGGTTTAAACAATTGAATTTTTTACATTATAGTTTATAAGAAGTTATTAAGTAGAGAGTAAGTGTATTTTTCCCCTTTCCATTAAAATTTAAAAATATTTCCCCTTCTTCTTCCCAATTCCACATTCACCTTGCAGACCATTTTCCCTTCCATTCCCCATTTATGTTCTGTGACCCATCAACACCCACCGTCGCATCCTTCATCACCGTCACTTGCTCCTCCTCGCTGTGCTCCTCAACCGTTCTGTGACGGTAAGTTCACCCATTTCCGTTCTGGTTTTTTCGCAATTTTAAACTGCGGATATTTTGCATTGTTGAGTTATTGGTCCTGATTTGTTACATTCATGCGTTTGCTATGTCAGATGTGGCAAGGACAAAAGAAACAGCTCGTCTACCTGATGTAGGAGGAGCAAGATGAAGATTAAGGGTTGGAGGTTGAGGCAGTGGGGAGTAGACGATGGACCAAAAAACACTCATCGTCTACTCCCCCCAGGAAACTGATCCTCACTCGCATTTTCCCTTTCCCTTTTCCAATTCTTCGATTGTATCATGTAAATGTCTCATCGTCTGACGACGACATGGATTTGTCATGCGAACTACCTGTACTCCATTGACCGTAGACGCAGTTACAAACTGCGTACCTATACAGTTTGGTACGCAGTTTGTAACTGCGTCTAACGTTACACATCTGCAGTTTTAAACTGCGACTGAAGCAAAAAATTGCGTTTGCGAGGAGTATTCATGTACTTTCCATTTTTTTGGGATGACATGAATAGTTATCAGGATGGCACCAATAACAATGCCATAATTCTTATAATTATGAGTTTTTGAGAGGCAGATGATAATTGTTAGTAAATTAGTTCCTGGAGTTTAACTTTAATGCACTGACAGTGTAATTTTAATGTCTTATCCCCTTTGAATGCTGAGGCTACTAGCTTTCGTTGGGCCCTTAGCATAGCTGTTTTCGCTCTGTTTGCTTTGAGACAGACTGACTGCAGTTATTTGAGGCTTGAAAACGCTATATTCAGAGTAGTTCTTACTTGTTTTTAGTTCTCAATAATGATCGTAAGGACCTTATTATAGCTTTTGACTTTTTTGAGCTTTTATTTATTCGCTCGCGGTTTTGGGAACGGTGTTGCTGTTTATCTAACTCAAAACTCTAGCTCTTTTCTTGACTTGGTTTGGATTGAGGGGACTCCTCTTCTTTTTCTTTGCTGTATCATGACTCTTTAGCCGATTTAGTTCTTCGGTTAATGAAGAAGCACTTAAGAAAAAAAACGTTATTGTTGTTCATATTTGCTTGTTCTTTTTGTTCTGAAGACGGCACTTACTCATAAACCTCCACATAATAATGATTAACGAATCTTTTGGCAATGAGGATCCAATTTTGTCTTTTAGTACAACCTCTTTCGGTCCCACAAACCAAACACTGCCTTCCCTTGTGATGATAAGCTCTATCATTTTCCTCAACCCAAGTCCCCAGACATCACACCCCTCAAACGGTAAAACCAAACAATTTACTCACTCACTCACCTCACTGTTACTATCACCTTACACGGATTTGGGATCCTCGCGTGTTTATCTGACTCATTAATTTCTTTTTAATGGAAAAAACTTAGATAATTCACATGATGTAGTCATGTAAAATAATCACATGAGAGGATCCAAATTACACTTTACACACTCTATATACATCTTCCTCAAAAAATTATGTAATGTAATGGAAACAAATAAGATAAGATAAGATAATGTTACTAATTACATAGTATTTATAGTAAATTACGTATCTAACAAAATCCTGTATATGCGGAAAGAAACAATGAATGACACTTTGATCCTCTCTGTCTGTCTCTTTTATTATGTTCTCTCTCCCTTCTTCACTTCACCACCATTTCCAGCTCATGCTAATTACGAGCAACTGTTATTTTCATTATTAATTAATTTTGTCACAACATCACGCTTGATGCGACGTCGTTCAAGTTTCTCTTTTTGTCTTATGGGGAGTGTCTGGTTCTGTTTTCTTTCTCAGACCTCAGTTCAGTTCTTTTCATCATCCCTTTTTCTGCCACTCTTGACTTTCACCTCCCCAATCTGAAGTTCTGTTCTGGGCACAAGTAAAAAACCAATCTTGCTGAGGATAACTCTTTCACAATGTGGCTTCCCTTTCTGGGGTTTTAGGGTTACTTACTTTCCAATCTTGCTTCTTCTTCACTCACTGTAATAAAGGTGATTCCTTTCTTCCTTCTCTCAACATGTTTGGCTTCTCTCGTCGCCGCATGAAGCTTGGCAGGTAAAAAAGCTTTCTCTTTTCTGTCACTTTCCTTCACTCCTGTGCTTATATGAGTTGCAAATTGGGCTGAGAGTGTGTGAGGGGGTGATTTGTTAGGTTGAAGGTCCAGCTTTCTGATGCCACTCAGGGAACTAGAAGCCCTGTAAGGCACCCCAAAAGAAATGCAAACTCGAATGTAAGCATTTGAGCTTCATTGCTTGTGGAATTGGTGAAACAGATGAGTGAGTTTGGTCACTGAGTTTTTGATGAATTTATTTCAGGGAGAAGGGGATGCAGATTCAAGTGGCCATTCTGGTGAGATTGATTGCCACGCTTCTTCAGCTGCTGCCCCTGAGATAAGTAGCAGTGCATCAGGCAGCTCAGAGAATTGGGTGGTGTTATCAATTGCAGGGGATAAACCCACTCCTAGATTCAATGTCTGTGAACTCTACTGTTATCATTCTTTTTTTTTTTTGTATTTATCCCACATTTACTATTTATAAGCTACTTTTCACTAATTCACATTGATTAAGAAAATTGGTTAAGATTAGTGGTCAGTCTCAAATTTGTAGAAGATTATGTACCTGTTTTGGATGCAAATCAAGAGCACCTATTGGAGCTTATTTAGTGTGTTTTTTAGTAGATAAGCTCCAATAAACTCATATCCAAAGAGGCTCGATGTCAATTTTTCTAGATTTACCCGTGTTGGAAATTTAAAGAATTTTAGTGGTAAGTGTTAAGATGATTGAATATGGAGCATTAAACGTGAAGACTAAACTCAAAAATAAATTCATGCTTCATAGATATCATAGTAGTCAATAGCGCGCTATAGCGACGTAGCGGAGTGGAGCGGCCTCCGGCCGCTATGGGATTCAAGCTGCAAAATCCTGTGGTTCGCGGCTGGAGCGGCGTGATTCGCGGATTGACTACTATGGGATTCAAGTTTTGGGGGTCGGCTGCTACGTGCCGCAATCCAAGATTGAGTACTATGATAGATATTTTAAAGTGACTTATATTAATAGACATGAAAAAGCTTCTAGAATTTGCCTCATAAATAGGAACATGGAGAGTATTTTATGTTGGTGCTCATCTACAGTGGCAGTTAATTGCAAAGGACTGATCTTTTGTTGTTCATTATGATTAGCATGCAGCAGCTGTTATTGGGAATAAAATGATAGTGGTTGGCGGAGAATGTGGAAATGGATTGTTAGATGACGTGCAGGTATGAGTGCGAGACCTTGTTTGTTGCTAAGAATATGAGCATCCACATTAGCATTAACTAGTGACATTGTTGTTGCTTCTTCTAAAAAACATTGATCTAGGTGCTATTCATTTTTTTGTCAGGTGCTAAATTTTGACAGATTTTCATGGACCACAGTGTCTTCTAAGCTTTACTTGTCGCCGAGTAGTCTGCCACTGAAGATTCCAGCATGCAAGGGTCATAGTTTGGTAAACATATCCTGCTTGTAACATGTTCTGTGCGCTAGCAGTTTAATTATGTTATATTTTTGTGCTCTCTCTTTCTCGGGAATGTGCTCTTCTTTCTATTTCTATCTTGTTAGGCATTCTTCATTGTGCAACACATGGAATAAAATGTCTCTCAGGATGCAGAGGTAGTGAAATTAAATTTCTCAAAATAGTAGCACATTCTTTCTCGGGAATGTGCTCTTCTTTCTATTTCCCTCTTATGTGTGCAAGCACAGTATTTATCAGTAAATTCCGGGTGCCATCAATGCCCTCCTTAACGATGTGATCAACCATATTTCATTGCATGACCTTGTTCATCACATGAAGCCACACACCAAATTAATTGTATGTGATATAGAAATTTTAGGGCTTCTAAGCTTGAAGATAAAGCTTACCAAAGCATAGCAGGGATATGAGATTTTTTTTAGTAGGAAAGACATTATTTTCCTAAATTGAAAAAGTTTAGGAAAACACACCAGTTTAAAGTAACAAATAGAAACTTGATGGCGAGGAAAAACATTTCCCGTAATCAAGGGTTTTGCAATGAATGGCCTTTTATTTTTAAGTTAATAATTGATATAGATTAGTGTCTGGTCTCAGTTCTCTCATGCATGTTGATGATTTGGCTAGGTTTCCTGGGGAAAAAGGGCACTCCTAATTGGAGGGAAAACAGACCCAGGAAGTGACAGAATTTCAGGTTCAACTCCTTGTTCTTCGGAAGTAATAGTTCATGTGATGAAGTTGTTCTGATTATCTTTTTGGTATTTGTAGTATGGGCATTTGATACAGAGACAGAGTGCTGGTCACTTCTGGAGGCTAAGGGAGATATACCGGTAGGAAGTTTCATTTCATAACTATGTTAATGCCTCGTTGGTAGAAATTGCTAATCTTGATCAAAATTGATATTTTTCACCCTTGACATTGACAAGGATGTCATTCTCACATTACAACTGAGTTCTACAATGACACATTATTAGAACTAATATATCTTACTATATTTTCTTTAAATGAAATCTCTACGTTGATTCTTGACATCTGAAGCTTTATATTAAAGAACTCGGCAGTCTTTCTTACCAAAGAGTCTGATCTTGGTAGGTTGCTCGCAGTGGTCACAGTGTTGTTAGGGCAAGCTCTGCTTTAATATTGTTTGGGGGTGAAGATGCAAAAGGGAGGAAACTGAATGATCTACACATGTTTGATCCCAAGTCCTTGACATGGCTTCCACTTCACTACACGTAAGTGATTAATAGAACAGGGAATATTTTAATCGAAAAGGTTGGGCTTAGATGTGATTATCTGTTCTAAATCATCATGTGTTACTTTTGAAATTATATTGCTTGCAGGGGAACGGCACCTTCTCCAAGATTCAACCATGTAGCAACTCTTTATGATGATAAAGTTCTTTATATATTTGGAGGATCATCGAAATCCAGGACTTCAAATGATTTATATTCACTCGACTTTGAAACGGTGAGTGGGCTCAAATATGTCTGTACTGCAATAGCATGCAGTGAAACTACTTGATTACTCCAAGGTTCAGATTAAATCTCCATCCACTATATTATTTGATGAAATTTATGTTTCTTCAGATGACATGGTCAAGAGTAAAGATACGAGGTTTCCATCCATCACCTAGAGCTGGTTGTTGTGGAGTCCTATATGGTACTAAATGGTACATTACAGGGGGTGGAAGCAGGAAAAAACGTATGTTTTATAATTGAAGAGGCATCTGTTCATAATATTAAGCCTACAATTATTTTTTGAAATTTCAACTTCAATGCTTAAAATTCAGAGAAATAATGTAGACATTGGGCCTGAACTGTTTTATTCTGTGATTAATTATCATACTACCTGGTTAACTCTTGCCTTTTGTTCCCCGTCATATGCTGTTGATTGTATAAACTTTGTATGCAATTCATATTCTTTCAAGTTTTTGGGCAAAAACAAAATTGGGGACTTAAGAATCGGAGAAATAATATTGTTACAGGAAAAAGATATGACAGGGTTGTGAGTTCTCACTACATATATCTGTTAATAATTTCAAGGTTCTTTTTTTTTCACACCTGACATACAATGATCTAGCTGAAAGTCTATTTTTTTAAAGTTATTTTTTATGCTTGTTTGATACGTTGCCATGGACTACACATGCAATTGTAAAGTCTTATAATTCCCCCCTTCCTATTTCACACTTGCTGTATAAATTTGGCTCATTCTATTCCTTTTTAAATAATCATTTCTTCCCCTACTTTTTCCAGGACATGGAGAGACTCTGATATATGATATTGTAAAAAATGAATGGTCTGTCGCAATCGCTTCACCTCCATCTTCTATCACTGCCAACAAGGTGAGTCCATCATTCATGTACTGCTACTTACTGGCCTCATTGGCGCTACATTTGTGTTCTGTTATTATTATTTAATTAATAGATTATGGATAGATAATAATTAGTTATAATATGAAGATTCTCTTTCATTGGAAAGTGATTCTTGGTTCTTCCAAATACCTTTTGGCTAATATATTTCCTGCTTCTTCATTAACTATGATAAATTAACATTGATTTTTCTTAATTGGCTCTAATAAGCCTTATGCTATGGAGATAATCTCTGCAATTCACAAGACCACTATGTCATATATCCTTTTGCACGTTTGGCATCTAGGCGATGGAAATAACTCTGAATTTTACCAGACTACCATGTCTAATAGTGGTTAAATCTTATACTTTATTTTTTATGTTTAATCTTTTTGAAATCTCTGGCTTTGATATTCTCTCCTCATTTTTTCTAATTATAGATTTATGTTGGTATTTCAACCTTTGAGCTTTTTAGATTGAATCAAATTCAATTCATTTATTAAGAGCTCCTTACTAATAAATTATATATAATTATATATTTGGGGGATGCAGGACCATGCTTTATTCATGATAATTTAAAAGCATATTTATAAGATCTGTTCAATTACCAGGGTTTCAGCCTAGTACTTGTGCAGCACAAGGATAAGGACTTTCTAGTTGCATTTGGGGGATCCAAAAAAGAGCCATCCAATCAGGTTTGACAGAAAATATGAACTTTAATGTTTGAGTTCATTCTTGCTGATTTTAATTGTTTGCTTCTTGACCTGACAGGTGGAAGTGTTGATAATGGAAAAGAATGAATCAGCACTGAGAAGACAATCAACACCCAGTAAAGGTCCAGCATCCATACTACTCGAAAAACATTCATCGTCCACTAGATTGGCCTCTCAACTTAATGATTGTTCGCAACGTTTAGTTGACTCTGTTGCTCGGCAAAATCTAGCATCTGCAATTGAACATGGTTCTGGTAGGAAATCTTTGTCGGAATCACTGGTTGCAGATCCCAATTTTACCCCCACCAACATACCCCTATGTAAGCAATTTGATCACAGTGAAGAATACAATACAAATGCCAAGATGGACAAGAACTCATATGAAAGTTATTTCCCTCGGGTAACTTCTTTATATCTGTTTAATTCAATTAAATTCCATATTTGCACAGACTGCATAGCACACCAATACCGGTAATGAGCTGCTTGATTTGTGATACATTTCAGGTAGCAGATCACAGAACAAATGAAAATAACCATGGTAAACAGATGAACATCAGTGGGGCCAAGAACAGTATGGAGGAACAACATGTGTTGGTATCTGGAATTTCAAATGAAACTCTAGAAAGTGATACTGTGTCATTGCCTGAGAACAATAAACCAGGATCACTGTCTTCTGCCTCAAGTATCTACCATTATTATGAAAGTAAAGTGGCTGACCTAATAAGGAAAAATGGGATTCTAGAGGGACAGTTGGCAGCTTCGTTGGCAAGCCGAGAGGCCGCCGAGAAAAGCATAGCATCTGTTCTTAAAAGCAGGCAGGAAATGGAGAAAAAATTGGCTGACACGCTAAAGGAAATGGAATCACTGAGAGAGAAGCTGGGAAGTCTAGAGTTGGCCCAGGAAGAGGCCAACAACCTATCAAACATTGTCCACTCTGACAACGTTCGGCTCGAGCATGACGTGGCCTTCCTCAAGGCTGTTTTAGATGATACGCAGAAGGTACATTTCATTTTCATGGAAACACCTGGATTCTTGTATGTGTTGGTATCATTGGCTGATTAAAATTTGTTGTAGGAGTTGCATTCTACAAGAGGAGTTATTGCAGGAGAAAGAGCTCGGGCATTCCAATTGCAGGTACATATTTGGCCATAGCAGATATCTTTATCAAGTGTATTACTTTTTTGGTTATACATGTCAAACTCCAAATATGTTGTTCAAATTGAGTTTCTTGGTGCTATTCATCCAATTATTTTAGTTATTATTGACCAAACATCCTTGGACTTATTGTTGAACATGTTGGCATCTATTTCTTTGTTTGGTCTTATTGCAGTATGAAGTATTTCATCTCAAACAGAGATTGCAATCAATGGAAAATCGAGCATCTACGCCACGGAAACCATTTCATCATGTGCAATGAAGTGGATGGATATCGTAACACGATGAAAGAAAAAATAAAGTTCAATCTGTACATTGTATTTGTATATTTGAATCAGTGAATCACCATGGAATACAAGTCCTGCTTTTTTCTACCGTTCGGTCATATTAAAGATCCATGTGTGGTATAAATGTACATCTTGAGTAGAAATCTGGAATGGCGGTTCTTTATTTATTATCTAAACAGAGTTCAAAGGCACGATGGAATGCAAGCTTGAATTAATATACTCTATTTTTCTATGGTCAAGGAAATGAGCAGTCACAGACATTAGACTTGTACATTTTTACATAAAAGAGACCACAACAACAACCAAATCTTATCCCACACATTAGAACAATTAGAAGAAACTAGGAAGGGGAAAAAACTAAAAAGGGTAAAGAAGCAAAGTCGTGGAATGAACAAAATTCCACCTGTGTATAACTTTGCTTCATCCAAAGGAAACATCTTTACTTAAATACAAAGATGTGCCCAGAAAAACAACAAAGACAAGCAACAATGCTAATCGCTTGAGGAATCATCATCCTTCTCTTCATGATCAAGAACAACTCTCTCTATAAACCTCTTGCGAACTTCGTCAATGACAGCTTCTCTTGATTGCTCATTTCCACTCTGGCCATCATTAAGTACAGGATCTGATTGGCAAAGTACTAGTGCAACACCTGGTATTCCATAACACGCAAAACATTCAATGTAACGTAGGTAGATTCATTAGATAACAACGGAATAGATGTGGAAAAGTATTAGAAATTAAAAAATTAGAAGACATGCAAGGTGGGATGGATGAAGGCAATCAAGGGGCATGAAACTCTCTAATGTTTATTATGCCTGAAAGTTGAAACTATATATTTTCAAGCAATATGTATTATAATTCATAAATACATAATAATAGCGCAAAGAACATTATTTAACTCACAATAAAATAATCTTATTATTATAGTTGAACCAAATATCTTAAGACTTAATTTGAGGAAACTATATTCAATGTTTAAATCTCCCATGCACGGGTAATACACGAGTCCAAAGCCTAAATCTCCAACACTTCGGTGATTCATTGATCCAGAGTCTAAATATCCTATTTCTAGGTAATTTACAAGTCCAAAATCTAAATCCCTCATGCATCAGTCATTTGTAGGTTTATAATCCACGGTTCTTTGAATTGATAAATAAGGGGAAAATAATGTCTATGATGCATCAAATAGTGTAAACTTTTAATGGAAAACCTGAAACATCTACAAGTTTTACCGGCAGGGCTGCAGAGACATGGTAACATGCTTTTCTATCAATGCATGGGATGTCAAAACACACGAATGCTATTGCACGCAAAAACTAACAAAAGTTTCCATGAACAATATTGTACTGAGCAAATTATAATGTTGCCAAAATTGTGTCAAAAGAAAAAAATTGACTAATTATACTATACAGATATGACAATCAGGATCAGAATCATCATCACACAAAGCATCACTTCTCTCTAGAAACTTGTCAGAAAGCTAGGCCCTATTTCTATGAAGGAAATGTTAAAATCAAATAATAATTTTGAGGTATTGAGGCTCCACCCTTTCTCCCAGTCCCAACATGAACACAGATGCTAAGAAGGTTGTAGCATGACATAATCAGCATACACTTTCATACTTAAAGAAAAGGTAACGAAGGATAACAGATGACCCTGATCAAGTAAGAAAACAGAAAAAATGTGGCATCCTGAGACATAAATACCTTCAGGAGTGCATCTTCGCCCAAAACTATGCAAACCAACATAATTTCCCTTGACTGCTCCATTGTTGTAAACCAACAAAGTGGGAAGATTACGATCTGGGTAGTTAGGAATGCAATCAGTGGATATTATCTTGACAAATTTTGTCGCAGGATATCTTCCAGCCAGTTCTTCAACGCTTTGCATCAACAGATCACATTCAGGAATCCTGCCAAACAGAAGCACAACAGACTTAAGCACAAGAAACACAAACACTAAAAAATTTAAATAAAATTGGGATGACAAAGCAATTGTTGTTAAAGCCTACCCTTCTTTGTAAAGGATAACAACCACCCAAACATCAGATGGAGCTTGTGAAACTTCTCGAATGAAATCAGATCCTGAAATGGGGGTCACTGATCCAAACCTCAAAACTTTAGCTGCCTCCTGTATCTCAGCTAGCCTCTTCTTCCTATCACAGCAAAATGACTCAAATGAGAACATGTAGAATTGAAAAAAACAAAAGCACATGTTTTTTTGCTTACTCCATCCTAATCGCACAACTCATTTACTCTCTTCACAGCCCCGTTAAGCAAACTAGGAATGAACTAGTCACAAACTCCACACGACAAGAGGATGAATATATTGTTAGACACTTAATCTGAAACTTATCAAAAACCACTTCATTCATTTCCTAAAATCTTAATTTCACCAAAATTAACAGTCAAAAACTATTTGGAAACAGGGTAAATAAACAAGTATATAAATCTAAGACAATCATGAGTACCCCAAACAAAGCAAAATCCCTCAGGAAAAATAAAAAAGTCACCAAAAGATTATTTTCATTCATTTTCTATCATCTTCAGGGCAAACAAAAACAACCCACTAAAAAAAGAAAATTTGGCTTACAAATTCATGAAAGACCCATTATTCGTTGAAGGAAAAAATAATAGGATTTAAGTGAGGGAGAGAGAGAGAGAGAGAGAGAGAGCATGAGAACCTGTATTCTTGAAGGAAACGATCATCATCGAGATCATCTTCGAGGTCTTCAAGTTCATCTTGGGTTTTGGAATCAAGCCAAATTTTGTCTTTGGGGAGGGTGTCAGAATCGGGGGCAGGGGTGAAAGGTGGGGGCTTGAAAGCAGGTGGCTTTGGAGGCAGATTGCCGAGCTTTCTCTGAATGTCATCCCACTGAGTGGAGGCTCCTTCTAAATCCTTGTACACAAAGTGATAATCTGCCATTTTTCTCTTTCTTGTTCTTCTGGATTCACAAATCATAGCATCTAATTAAATAATATTTAGGATGAAATAAAAAGCGCACAGTTGACGTTGTCCAAAAAGAACTATTGTGGAAAGCCACATGAAAGGGAAGTGATTTAATTTATATGAGAAAAGGAAATGCATAGAGACTTGCCTAAAATATCAAGGTCCTAGTTGGGTGAGCTAAAGTGATGGATGGATGCCTACTCCTCCCTACTTGTACTATAACAGTGGATTAATTTGCATCAATCATTAACCAAAGAACATGTAGCTTTTGACATCAATGCTAATCACAAATCCATGTCATGACATAACCTCTTCTTAGAACCCAGAAAAAAAAAAAACGCAAAAGACAGTAACCCCACATAAATGGCCTCATAAAAAATGCAATAAAAAATCTAACACCATCTTCCTTGAAAATAAAGAGCAGCAAACCCCACATATCTAAAATCTGTTTACACCAAATTGCTATTGATTATTATTCAGATCGGTTTTGTCACCACAACAAATGCAAACACTACCATCCTTCAACAACTAAATAAATGATCAACAACATTGAAACTTCATATAGTACCTCGCCGGAGTTAGGAGGATGTGCGGCGGCCAGCTGGATGGCAATGAAGGTTGCGTTGGAGGATGCAACAACGAATTGAAGAAGCAAAGTTGAGAGCTTCAGAAGTTTGAATAAGGAGATCTAAGGAAGAATCAATCAGCAATGAAAATGCTAGAATTGAAAATCGAAGAGGGATCGCAACGATGTAAGCATATGAATTAGTGTTTGAACCTGTTAGAAAGCGATGATTACAATTTTGAGAATTGCAATGAAGCCAAATCAGAGAAATTGCGAACGATTTTCTGGCTTTTAGGAAAGGGACGATTTGTGTTTAGTAACGGGTTATTTTATATAAAAAATAAAATTATTTATCCCTTATTATATTAGTAAGTCATAGTTTTTAAAACAAAATTATCCTAAAATATAAGACACTCTCAAATATTTATAGAATATTACTTAATTACTTTTTTCATATTTACCTTCATATTTAATATGAAAGAAATAATGTGATTTAGAAAAGCTTTTAACTTGAAGAGAGAAATCCATTGAAAAGTCAAAAAGAACTTTATTTTTATGTTACAAATTTATTGTTATTAAAAATGACTTATAAATATAGAGGAATGAGTAGTTTAAAAACAGTTTTAGGTAAAGTTTTGGTGAGAAATTTATGGTTTGCGACGAAATAAACCCATCACAAAAGCCTCAGCGTGTTTTCGACGGAAAACAAATCCGCCACGTTACATTGCGACGGAAAGATATCTGTCACGAGTGGTTGGCGACGAATCCAAGTATGAATCTCTATAGTATCAAAACTTGGGCCAAGGAAAGCATTGAGTCGTAGCCAAACATCTCGAGAGTGAGGAAAATCACACAAATAATGGAAGCGATCCTCTACCTGATGGGAACACCGAGGGCAAGAAGGAGAGGCCACTAGCTTTACGTGGAAACGACACTCATTAACCTGAATCGCATTCTGCAATAAAAGCCAAATAAAATGTTACCACAACATAAAATTTACTATTCAATAGTGTTTATCATATCCTGTATAGTTTTAGCTATATAAGTATTTATAAATTTTTTCATTAAAAGTTGCACAAAAGATTATAAATTTTGATAAAAAAGTTAATGTACTATTATATAGAAATTATAAACAAAATTGAAAAATGTCAAGATGATTTTAATACAAAATAAAATATGTAATATTATTTCAATCCAATCAATAATAATAATTACTATTTTAAATTCATATGTTGATATTGAAAGTAATCTATTAGATATTGATATCTCAATATGAACTAAAATTTTTAAAACTAAATTAATAATTTAACGAATCATATTAATATGTAATATATTATCTAATCTAATGATACTAAAAGCTATAAATCAAGATTTTATCTTTGAGATCCATGTCATTTAGCAATATCGTAATTATGTTTTTTTACAATTTTTTAATTCTTATTATATTTATAAAAATTATAATGCAATACATAATTCAAGCTCAAAATAATATTTATCACATCTAATAAATATATAATAATAATGCTGTGCAAGTCATCTATCAATTGTTTATAATTAAGTTGTCGTGGAAAATCTTGTCATCAAATGTCTGGGTGGTGTAGTTGGTTATCACGCTAGTCTCACACACTAGAGGTCCCCAGTTCGAACCTGGGCTCAGACATTTTTATTTATTTAGCTTTATTACAGCATGCTTATGATTCTCACATTACTTTTGTTCTTCATTTTAGTTGACTTAATTATATGTTTCAGTGAATTATTGGTGACCTTTTTGACATGCAACTTAATGCATCAGCTGAGAATGGAGTTGATCAAATTGCAATTAAGGAACATGCTCAACTTGCGCCACAACCTATTAATGCATCATTTGTGAATAAATGCTTTTTGTTGGTCATTCCACTTGATCTTAGAACAAATTAAGGCCCCCCTTTGGGAAAACAGCTTAATTAAGCGCTTATGACATAAGCGCTTATTCGTAAGCTCTTTTAAGATATTTATTATAATGAATTGAAAATAAGCTATATATAAGCATAAGCTCTTTTTCATAAGCTACTCCGAATAGCTTATGAAAATAAGCTCAAAACAGCTTATAGGTAGGTCATAAGCTATTTACATAAACTCTACCAAATGCTTGCATAAGCACTTATACTATAATTTAAGCTCATATAAGCTCTACCAAACGGGGCCTAAGTGGCATTTCTTAGCAACTTGTGTGGTAATGGAGCTTGGTTCTGCATTGATGAACATCATTATCTTCCACCAACAAGTCTTCAAGACTTCAATCTTTTGTAAGTCGTCTTGCATGTCAATTGCATTTATTTAAAGTCAATTGATTATCTATTTTGCCACATATGTTTTGGAAGTTTCTTACTTGATGATGCACTTTTATCTATTCTAACATGATAAAACTATATGAAATTTTGGTAGATTTACATATATTATCAATTTCTTATAATCGAGAACCCACTTTCTTTTTAATTCATCGGAAAATAATACAAGCTAAGACAAAATTGAGGAACAAACACATAGTCTCTCAATAAGCGAGTCTCCAACTCATGTTTCAGAACATCAACCACCAGGCTCCAAGAATTATTAAAACCAAAACCGATTTTTGCCAATCAATCAGGAGCTTTATTACACTCTCTCGAAATCCACCAATTGGAATTAGACCAATCCTGCCTTAGGATGAGTTTGATGTCCCTCACGGTAGAAACGAACCTCTCCGAAACCACCTCATCCGAAGCATCTACCAAATCTCTACAGTTTTCACATACCACTTTCCTGCAACCATAATTTCACGCATGAGAAAGACTATGGAACAATGTCACAGTCTTAGCCATGAATGGATTACCCTGACTCATGGCCAACCAAACCAAACATTTAAGTGCTAGCTTCATCGCGCGTCACACACTCAAACTCCGTGCCAGCTGTATCATAGAAACTCTCATCCACATCAAGCTTAACGTGGTCTTTAGGAGAAGGTCTCAAACACTCACCGCCAACATCAAGAAGGCGGGGATCCAGAAAACACACCATATCAACATGGTCATACACCACTTTCTAATAATTGATTAATTTAAATTATCTTTTAACTATCAATTTTCAACCCATATATATTATTGAAAAATAATAAAAACAATACAAATAGAACTGCATGTAAGTTTTGTTCTTAATAAAAATGGTGTATTTTTACTTCTCAAATTTTTATCCGGATGATTTCATGGATCAATAATACATGGGGAATTGGGTTTGGGACCACCCAATTGGACCCCAAACCACTCCATTTACCAGCAAAATTACATGTACACCTTTAAAAAACAAATTCCTTCCATCTATATCCCCATCACCCTTATTCCCCAATTCTCACCTACACCACCCTATCACCTTCATTCTTCCATTCAACCTTACACCATACCCATCACCTTCATTCTTCCATTCAACCTTACACCATACCCATCACTTTGTTACCAATTTCACTCATTTCCCTCCATTCCAGCCACCCCACGTTGTACTGTTATCACCACCATCCCCTTCCTCCAAAACCTTAATATTCATCATCTCTCTCACCACAACAACAATTTCAATTATACCCAATTCCATCGGTGTTGCATCCATCACTGTAGGAGGTGTATTGAAGCCATTTGTCGCAGCATTTGACAGGCACGTGGCCTTTCCTCTTCGATTCGTTTTTTGAACGTCGTTTGCAAAAAAATCGCACCTGTAAGTGCGACCACAGATATACCAGTCGCACATTGAAGTGCGACCGGAGGTCCTATCTGGGTTATTATGTTCGCACTTATAGGTGAGAACACTGTTTCAGTGTTCTCACTTATAAGTGCGATGAAACTGGGTATAACTGGAATTTAGGAAATAAGGGGGTGGCTTGGGGTCCAATTGGGGTGGCCCCAAATCCAATTCCCTAATACATGATATTTTAGGACTACAAATGAAAAAAAGAAGAAGATATGGAGACTAATTTAAACAATACAATAAATATTGTTTTAATTGTTTTCTTTCATCATATTATAAGAGAAGTAGTTTTTATCATATTTTTTTAATATTTGTCTATTAATTGAAATTCATATAAATCCTAGTTAAATGAGTATGAATCATAGTAGTTAAGTAAATTTGCACGTAGATTTCAACCATGGCATTTGCCATCTCATTTTGTGTCCTTTGGTGATGCAGAAGAACTCACAAGCTTCACCCTCAAAATTGAATTCCCAATTTGCTGATCAATCTCGCTCCACCGTCCACACCCCATCTCCACCGCCGGCAGCCTTGTCCTCCACGAATCCCGCGGTGGGGATCTGATCACACGGCAGTGAATTGAGGGCACTGCTCCCCTGTCTCAGCAACATGCGAGCACTGGATTGCATTCTTCCGGTGCTGCCCACGTTCTCAATCAATGCCACTCCTCCAAAGTTTGCATATTTTCGGTCAACATTGAGCCCCTCTAAGCTTGCTATGGATTTGAGTTTGACTTGTGGTTGTGGGTGGGTGCCCGGAAAACCTCGCTGGAAGAGGAGTAGCTGTGGTGGTTCTGTGTGTGTAGCCAGTGGAGAAAGGGATGATGGGTTTTACATCAGAAAATGTGTAGAGATTGCAAGGAAGGCTGTAGGGTTTACCAGCCCCAATCCATTGGTGGGGTGTGTTATTGTGAAGAATGGGAAAATTGTTGGTCAAGGGTTCCACCCTAAAGCAGGGCAACCTCATGCTGAGGTAGGTACCTGGTACCTTCTTAATTTTGGTTTATGTTTTTATTTCTCTAAATTGTTCTATTATATGAAGAGTAAAATAACTATAATTAAATGCGTAAATAAGTTTTACATTAGATTTTGCTATCTTAGTACATCATAATTAAATGAAAATTATCAAAAAGGCTAGATGAAAATATGTGACAAAACTGTTTACAATATCAGAAATTTGTGTGCATATGCACATATTTAATTCTTTTCTTTGTACTCGCGGTAGATTTAATTGCATTTGGTATTTCAAACTGGTATGACAACAAGCCTAATTTGTGAGAAACTGAAGAAACTAGTTGGTAATCTGAGGAACATGTTTTGATTGGAAGTTGTTATCTTTTCTTAGAGTTTAGATAGAGAATTGTGTTTATTGCTGAATGTGTTGAGTCAGGAGATGAGATTGTCAGGTGTTTGCTCTAAGAGATGCGGGTGATTTGGCAGAGGGTGCGACGGCTTATGTGAGTTTGGAGCCTTGTAATCATTTTGGAAGGACTCCACCTTGTACTGAAGCTCTAATTCAAGCCAAAGTGAAAAAGGTGGTTGTTGGGATGGTGGATCCAAATCCCATTGTGGCCTCCAAAGGGTTGGATAGATTGAGAGATGCAGGAATTGAAGTTGTTGTGGGTGTAGAGGAAGAACTGTGCAAGAGCCTCATTGAGGCCTATATTCATCGCATGTTGACTGGAAGGCCTTTCCTTACATTGAGGTAATTCAGTTCACCTCTGTCTTCGATACTCCTACTTGCCTTTCATTGAAGATTCTTGTATTGTATGGCTATTCTTTAGGTGCTTAAAGTATGTTTGAATCAGCTTCTAATTCCTTAGGATTAATTCTGGCACCCACAAGCTACTCACATAAGCTTTTACCCGAAATTGATTCTGGCTTCAGAATCAGTTATGGAAGGGGTTCCACATATGCACTTGCCTTATGCCTATGCTTTTAATTCTTGGACATACGTTTCATAGCTTCAGCTTTTCCTGCATTGCAGATATTCTCTTTCTGTCAATGGGAACTTTTTGAACTTACTTGGGAATGGAGTTACAGAATGTGGTGGATATTATTCAAGGCTATTACAAGAATATGATGCAGTGATACTGTCTTCTTCCATATTTGGTGAAAACATGTCACTAGACTCAATATCTGCATCCAAAGAACCTGGAGCCAATCAACCGATTCGGATTATAATACATAGAAATCCTAGTTCTTCAAATCAAATTCCATTAGCCACCAATGGAGTTACTGATAAAGTGATAATCTTCACAGATTATGGAACTGCAACTGTTCCAGAAGCGGCTCAACAAGGAATTGAAACTGTATCTCTGGATCAAATAAATCTGGATGTGATCATGGATTATTGCAATCGTCAAGGATTGTGCAGTCTACTATTAGATATGAGGGGGAATTTCAGTGAATTTGAAGAGCTTGTTAAGGAAGGTATTGAGAAGAAATATATCAATAAATTCGTAGCAGAAATTTTGCCTGTTTGGAATGGACATGCTGAGACAGGTCCTCTTCTGCCATCAAAGATCTTAGAGCAAGGAGTAAAAGTGCTAAATTTACAGTCCAAGGCCTCAGATCAAAGTGTTGTAGTTGAGGGATATTTTAAATTTTAAATTATTGCATTCTTGGATACCCACGAACTGCCATCTATCAATCATATTGTGCCATGTTTTTTTCCAAGGCATTATGTGTTGTAAACTAACATTGAATAGCAGATTTTGTAGTTTGCCCTGTGGAAACTCAGACAATACCACGATGATCTTTACTTTCATATTTTATTTTTGGCTCACATTTTTATCTACTGTAAGTTGGGTGCAAAATTTGACTTGAAATTTAGAAGAGATTGTTTCAGTCTTGTGTCCTTGAAGTGGCCATGTTTCATATGGAATGTAAATTGTGAATGTAAGCTGTTTCATTCATGTGACAGATTCACAAATAATAGAGAAAGTAGAGTACTTGATTTGAGCTTCTTTTTGCCTCGTTTCTCTGTATAGAATAAAACAGTATAAATTTTGATGAATAGATACCTGGAGTTTCAGGGAATATTCATTAAACTTAGATGAATTATAGTCTTCTGGAGTTACATTTCTTGTTGGGTGGAGTAGCATTTAAAATGTGTTGCAGAACTGATAAATGGTAATCTCTGCAAGGATGATTTTCCTTTCTATTGGATGGTCTCAGTGCAAAGATAAAAAAAGATTGACTTATTGTTCCATTATGATTGAATTGTAGAATTGATAACAATAAAGCTATCTACAAATCCAAGCTTCTGCAACCAAATAACAATATCATATTATAGGACCTTAAACGGCATTTTAAATCAACCCCAGATTTTAATTTAGTGAAATGGAATAATCTTGCAGTTTCACATTCTGTCATATTACCATTTCTTTGTTCATAAATCTTGACAATACTTTTCATATTAGTCTTTAATTGAAATAAAGGTTCTCAACCTGTCAGTCACTTTAGTCTTCCACTATTATGGAATTTTTTTGCAAAAGTTAGGGGGACAAGAATGGAGTTTACTTGCTCACTCAGTGTGTATTTAATTCATCATATATATTTTGTCCTTCTACATAATAATCTCATTGTCATTGCATATATAATTACCAAAACAGTTTTATTAATTAGTGCCTGTGTGTGTGATGAGAAGGTCAAGAATTAGTTCATGTTTGGAAATCCTTCTAGAAAACAGAAGCTGATCCAAACATGCTATTATTCTGAGATCAAATTCAAAGCCAAAGAGCTCCTGCTTTCTTGAGCATTGGAATCAGGGAGCGGTTAAGGTGAAGGCTCATCACTTCATTGGCTCCACCCACAAGCTCACCACCAATGAACACTGTGGGAACAGAGAGACTACAACCTAGCCTTGAAATCAGAGCTTGTTCAATGTCTCTGCCTCTTGGGACCTCATCAAGTTCATAAACTGCAGGGTTCACCCCAAAGTCACAGAACAAGATCTTGATGGTGTGGCTCATGCAGCAGGAGCTCTTGCTGAAGATCACCACTGGCCTCTCTGACACCATCTTTGTCAGTTGTCACCCTCTCCATTCTGCTGCGAGTTCGAAGAGAAAATGCGTGTGAATGTATCCCTAAGTAAATGAGTTGAATGCAGAGATTTAGAATCAAAATTAACTTGGGAAAAGCTAGTTTGTGAATGAAATTAAGTGTTTGCTATAAGCAAAGTGAGGAATGTGTATTGTACTTGAGGTTTTGATGTGAGGTGTGGTTGAATTTGGCAAATGTGGCATGCTTATATAAGGTTTTGAGGCTTTGAAGGGTTGACATTGCTAAGCAAAGAAAAAGGATAGAGAGGGGATAGTGGAGAATCGTTAAGATTAGATATTTGAGTTGGTTTCGAGATTTTCATAATTTGTTGAAAGTGATTGATCAAAGTCTTGTTTTTACTACAACGATTCTCTATCTGTCCATGCATATGTGCCTACGGAAACAAACTCATCTAGCCCTAAATTGGTACGGCCTCTAAATTGTGTAATGCTGTTAAATTCCTTTCATGATTAATTGTTACTTCTGTTTCATGTGCTGTTATATTTGATTAAAATTCTGTTATTCCCAAATCTGAGCTGGATGATGCTCTTGTTCTTTGCTGTTATATTTTCATATGATTATTGTAAATGTTAGCTACTAGCTTACGTTTGAATTGGGTAGGTGCAACCTGGAGTTGCGGCTTTAAATTGCTTGTGTTGATGTCATTCCTTCGCATATAATATAGTGCTTGCTTTGGTGATGATAATGACTGTTAGCAAACTGAGTCGAAGGTCACTTTTGTATTTGTATATTCTTGTATATCTCTTAACATTTTTTGAATCCATTTTGGCTAGACTTTGTCTGATGCAAAGAAGTCAGGCATCAAGGATGAGCTCCCGAAACTTGTATCTGAGTGGCCTTTGGAAGTTATTAAGCACAAAAAAGAAGAGGAAAGAAAGGTATACTGGCTCACTTGTGAGGAAAATTTTACTTTTGACCATTTTGTTGTGGCACTATGAGACCCTAACATTTATTTTCTTCTGATTTAAAGTAGCCACTTTGAATTCTGGTATCCCTGCCATGGTTAGAGATTTACTTAACATGGGACTTGAGGTAAACGTAAGGTTGGAAGACCTGGACAGAAAAGAAGGTATTCCACAATGATGCGTACCCAGTTGATGAGTTCAGAATTTGATGAGGTTATGTTACAAAATATGCTAATTGGAGGAGGAGTATCTCCTTACCTGGACGCTTCCTAGCTTTAGTTAGATACAACGTCTCTGATCATAGCAAATGTTGATTACTATTTTGTAGTTAATTATCATCTTTTTGGCTACCATTCGTTCTATTTATTGTTGTATCATGTACCAGCATCGTAGTGACGTTTAGCTGGTGTTTCATGAGCTGAAATCTGGATGTTAGTAGATTATGTTGAAACAAGAATAATCTAAGCATGTTGCTGGAAATTCCTTTCTTCAAATAGTGCTGAAGATTCAATCATGGCTTTTTAACCTTATTAATTTAAGTTGAGGCTTTCTTTTTCCTCTACTGTGCGAAGGGATGATAAGGTTGCAATTCATGTCAACTAGTCAGGTGGAAAAAAACTCTTGTAAAGTGAGCTTGTCTTAAAGTGAACAAGTAAGACTATATATGCACCATTAGATCGAATTTAGAGAACACTCTAATTTTAACCCGTTATAATCTAAGATACATTTTGCTTTCGTTCTTTAAGAACAAGCTCTATTAGATGAGTCTTTCTTTAATCCATTTTTTGTTATTTAATGAGATTCATTCAACTTTATTAGAAAATGTTAAATAAAGAGTGCCATTCACATGATTTAATGAATTATATATGATTTTTGTTTAATACTCTGTTTATTCCTTTGGGCCTGTTTATTCCTTTGGGTTGTTCTGCTTGGTTTGTAGGTTGTTTGATCTTATTCGGAAGTGCTGTTTTTCAGTGTTTTTCTCTTAATCTATATATGATTTTGCTTTAAAAAAAGTATCACTTAATTCTAGTTCATCTATAGGACACTATTTGTCTATAATTTTTTAATAAACGATTATTAGGTTCAAAGTGGGTATTTGGGTTGAGTGGGAGGTTGTTGGCTGTTGTTGAGGAGTCCAATGGGCCCCAACCATCAGGATGAAGAGGAAGGAGTGAGTAAGTAAGGAATTAGGGTATGTATGTAAGTGATACTTTTTTAACGGGCTTTGGCGGGGCAGGCTGGCCCGGCAGGCCAGAACTTTTTTTTTTTTTATCTTACTAAACAGAAAAATAAAAAAACTCCAGTGGAATTGTCCTGTACTCCTGTCTCCACATACGAAATTTCGAGGGTTTCTTTCAGTTTCAGACAGTTTTCGCTCTCCTCTCCTCCTCCACCGCCGCGCAGCCCGCGCTCTCTTCTCCTCCACGGCTCTCTCCTCTCCTCCGCTGCGCTCTCCTCTTCTCCGCCGCGCTCTCCTCTCCGTCGCGAATTGGTAAGCATTCTCGGCATGTAATGTGATTTTATCCTTGCTTCCTATCTTAGTTTGAGGTGCTTTTGGCTAAGCGATTTCAGATTTCAGTTTGATATCAAGTTCCTTGTTCTTCTCGATCTGATCTCGCCCTAATTTTGCAGATTCTGGAACTTGATTGCTAGTGAACATGGCTGAAGCATTCGAAGTCGGTGCCGTTCCGTTCAACCCCGATGGTTGGGGCCCATTGGATTCCTCGATAGCCGCCAACAACCTCCCACTCAACGTCCCCTTTGCTCCCTTCTCCCGCTCCGACAAGCTCGGCCGGATCGCCGATTGGACCCGCAACTTCAACTTCAACAACCCGGCCCGCTCCAAGAACCCAGCTGACTCCGCCTTCGACTTCTCCCTCGACGAGTCCTTCCCTGCCTCAGCCGATGACGACTCCTCCTTCCGCCTCGTCGACGGCAAGCCCCCACCGCGTCCCAGGTTCGGTCCTAAGTGGCGCTTCCAGCAGCAGCGCCAGCTCCCTCAGCGTCGCGATGAGGAGGTTGAAGCCAAAAAGCGCGAGGCCGAGAAGGAACGTGCTCGTCGCGATCGCCTCTACCACCTCAACCGTTCAAACCCTAACGCGCCTCGCCGTGAAGCCGCAGTTTTCAAATCCTCGGTGGATATCCAACCCGAGTGGAACATGCACGACCAGATCCCTTTCTCCACCTTCTCCAAGCTCTCATTCACTGTCCCTGAACCCGAAGATCTTCTCCTCTGCGGTGCCCTCGAGTACTATGATCGCGCCTATGATCGAATCACCCCGAAGAACGAACGCCGCCTCGAGAGGTTTAAAAATCGCAACTTCTTCAAGGTTACCACCACTGATGACCCTGTTATTCGGAGGCTCGCTAATGAGGATAAAGCTACTGTTTTTGCCACCGATACCATTCTCTCCACTCTCATGTGCGCGCCCAGGTCAGTTTACTCTTGGGATATCGTTGTTGAGCGCGTTGGGAACAAGCTTTTCTTTGATAAGAGAGATGGGTCGCAGTTGGATTTGCTTTCTGTTCATGAGACCTCGCAGGAGCCCTTGCCTGAGGCTAAGGATGATATTAACTCTGCTCACTCGTTGAGCGTTGAGGCTGCTTATATCAATCAGAATTTCTCCCAGCAAGTGTTAATCAGGGATGGGAACAAGGTTACTTTTGATGAGGCTAATCCTTTTGCTAATGAGGGTGAGGAGGTTGCTTCCGTTGGTTATAGGTATAGGAGGTGGAAGCTCGATGATGATATGTATCTGGTTGCGAGGTGTGAGGTGCAGAGTGTTGTTGACGTGAACAAGCAAAGGTCGTTCCTCACCTTGAATGCATTGAATGAGTTTGATCCCAAGTATTCTGGTGTGGATTGGAGGCAGAAGTTGGAGACGCAAAGGGGTGCTGTGTTGGCCACTGAGCTCAAAAACAATGCAAACAAGTTGGCTAAATGGACTGCCCAAGCTCTGTTGGCAAGTGCTGATATGATGAAGTTGGGATATGTGTCTCGGATCCATCCCCGTGACCACTTTAATCATGTGATTTTGGCTGTGGTTGGATATAAACCCAAGGACTTTGCCGCACAGATTAACTTGAACACTTCAAACATGTGGGGAATTGTGAAGTCTATTGTGGACTTGTGCATGAAATTGAATGAGGGGAAATATGTTCTTGTGAAGGATCCATCTAAGCCCCAGGTTAGGATATATGAGGTTCCTGCGAATGCATTTGAAAATGACTATGTGGAGGAGCCACTTCCTGAAGACGAACAAGTTCAACCTCCAGCAGAAGGTGCTGATGGCGAAGAGGCTGCTGCTACTACTACCAATGATGTGGAAGATAAGCCGGTAGAAGATCAAGCTTGAAAGGCAATTGTACTAATTCCAAAGTAATAATTAGGTAATACTGGGCTCTACTACTCTCATACCACTTGATGTAGACTATAGAATGTATTGAGCTTCCCTGGAGTCATTCTCTCTTGGGGAGTCTTTCAATCTATTGTTGTCTTCTGTACTCTTATCATTTTGGCATCCTCTGTTTTCCCTTTCATTCTCTTTTAGTTGATGCTTTAAGGTTATTAAAGTTGCTTGTTTTTTAAAGATTTTACCAATTACAGTTATTCATTTTATTCTTCTATGTAGTTTAAGTTACTTGCAAAATACTTCATTAATCTGTGCTTAGCCCCGTCATGTAACCAAAAAAAATACTTCATTAATAAATCATAAATCATGGATGACGTTAGAAAACATTAGCACCCTGATAATATTTTAGAAATCTCCAAATAATATTTTCGACACATTTCAGTGGTCAAGCAGGAAGCCACTCTTTTCAGTTTTTCGAACAAAATATAAGCTAATAGGGGCACCAGGTCTAAAGAATCCGCCTGATATTGGGTGCATTGGAAGCTAAGGGCTTCAGAGGATATGTTATTGTTATGCAGTCATTTAACTTCTCTAGAACTAATAAGATTTGTAGGTGTAATCGTTTTTCTGTCAGTGGTGAACTTGAATCGATCTTTCCAATCCTATTTTAGAACTAATAAGAAGTCTCTAGCCCAGAGTAAATAGTTATTTGAATGGTTTAAGTGATGTTTTCCAGGCAATGGGCAGAATAACTGGTGTTTTCTCGTAGTTCCTTTCATTTTCCTTCCTATTTATAATGAACGGTTTTTGTCCCATTTGCGAAGTTTTCATTTGAAAGCTTTATAAATAGACATATATCACGTAATATATTGGCAGAGACAGAATTATTCATGATGTGATCACCTTTGGGAATTGAAGTTCCCTGCTCTGATGACTAAAGAATTTCAGTGAACCTAAGAAAAACTTATTTCTCGATCTCGGGTAGCGTGATGTTGTCTAATATTGTTGGAACAATCGTTTACTGTACAATTTTAACACAATTCTCTGAATATATTGGCTAGTCATCTTTCATTTTAAATTGGTTCAGTACTTTGAGGATATTATTGTATAGATCAGTGGGCAATGCTTGCCTTTGAAGCTTGTAGTTAATATAGTAAGGGATAACGTGTGATTGTTATGGGTGGTGCAGGTCATTTTCTAGTTGGAGCTGATCTGCAACCCACAAATCATTTTCTCTCATACACTGCTCTTTGGCGGCCAAAATTTTGCCATTTGACTTTGCGATGTTCCCTCTGGACCAGAGTTTTTTAAAAGCCATACTCTTGAGTTTTTTCTGCTCTGTGCTCTGTATGATTCATAGAGTTGACCTTATTTAAATGTCAAAATGTTATTTAAGTCCATAACATTTTATGCAAATGAAAATGAAAATTGGAGAAGTAGAAAATGGTGAGGAAGAAGTTCGAAAAGAAAGAAAAAAAAGTGAAGTGGATTTTCAAGATGTTTGAAATAGGAGATATGGTCGTCCAAAAAAAAAAGGAGATATAGGGAAAAATATAAATAATACTTGTCCACTTGTTTAGTTTTATATAAAAGGGATGGAGAAAATTGTAATTTTTTTTGATGCTATGAAGGGCTAAGAGCCCGAAAACACACCAACAACTATGTCACATAGGGCTTGCATTCCTATTTAATTTTAATTTCAAAAAAAAACTCTGATGTGGCGGAAATTAGTTGAATGATTGTGTAAATAAACTTTACACCGAAAGTGTATCAATTTTTTTTTTTACTAAATAGTGAAGATGTTTAATTTTTCCCTCTAAAATGAAAACTGAATTTAGAGAAATCAAATTCTACATAAACAAAATAAAAAGTATCTTATTTTGATATTTTTTATTCTTAGAAAAGGAAGAAAGTTGCATTTAACTTTTACTATTACATCATCTTTTTGACCCCTAAGACTCGAAACCATATCCCGGGCCTTGAAATTAGCCATGCTGCTCCTGTTTCCCATTCCCAGGAACCAAATTTCAACCTTAATTACTGCATTTTGAGCTACAAATTTGCAATGCTAGAGACATTGGAAGAAAAAGTGTTGAAGAAAAGGGCATATTAATTAATGTCTGTGTGGTCCATCCATGATCCATCCCATGATTTGCAATGCCTATCATCTTTGGAAAGTTCAAGACAAAAATTAAATAGGTGTCCCAATTACTTGAGCAAGAAGAAAAAACCATAAAAAAACACTTATTGAACAGAGAGAGTCATGATATAATTCTAACTATTTTGCTCATAATAATTGGTCAATATAGCTCACATATTTACAAAAATATGTTGAATGAGTCTCTACATTGCGTTAGTCCTGTCTCTTCACATAGTACTAAGAATTGTAAACTTGTAAAGAAAAATGAAAAGCAAGGGTTTAATCAATTCAACCAACAAACTCAATGATTTCTCTCTTGATCTTCTCAACGGTGATGTTTCCATCACCACTCCAGCATCAATTTCCCATTATTCACTGAAACATTCGCAGCGAAAATTTCAGCTCGGTGCTTGCAAAACACCTTCAGAGTCACGGTGGCCAAACGATTGAATTCCAAAGAAGGCAACGTTGCTAGAAACAGTAACCGTGACGGAGCAATTTTCATCTCCTCCAACCTCTGCTTCTTCTTCTCAAGCTGCTGAATGTAGCTGATTGTTTTGTTGAGAATCACTTCCCTCGTAGCCTAATTCACAAAATCAAAAAGTTCATTACAGATCGGAAACATTTGATTAGCGAAAATGAAACAAAAGAAAGGCGAATCGATGATCAGAAATGGAACCTAAGGTTTGAGGTCACGGTGGTTCGAAGCTGAGTGTACATCTGAGCCATCTTCAACCTCCTCTGGTCAGCATCAAATTGAGGACAACCACGCTTTCTTGAGATCGGTTGAAGAAGAAGGTGGCACCATAGCAGCAGAGTAGTAGTCACAGCTGTAACCTTTCTTCATCACAGTCAATTGCAGAAGAAAGGTTGGTTAATCTCTCTCTCTCTCTCTTTCTCTGTAACCTCTTATCTCATGATCATTTTATACCAAACGGTTTTGCAATATTCCTCAAGTGAGAGAGAGAAGAGTAAACCGTTAGCAGGGGAGAGCACCGCAACAAATGTTATCTTGAAGACAAGGTGGATGGACATCTTCCAACAAATGTTACAAACACGTACACAGCTATTATTCAACTTATTCGCCAAAGTTCACCGGTTCAATTAATCAAAGTATAATTAAGAAGTTCAATTTTAGAATCATGACAGAAAAAAAATACAAAGAACTGCAATGATTTGTTATTTCAAAGAGAAAAATATTGATTCAAGATTATGTTTATATTCCAAAAAAAATGAGATAAATTGACTTTTCACTTTAGAATTGCTCCAGAACAAAGAAGGGCAAAACTAAAGAGATCACCATTCACCACCAAACGCGTAACACGAAAATGTTATTAACTACGGTGTGTGATTTTCTTATGTTCGAATTGCAGAATGCAGTAGCTAAAATGATTGCTTACGTTCCACAATCTTATTCTCTTTCGAGTTTGCGGAAGCATTTTATGTGCCTTGTGTGTGCTACTGCAATCTAAAATCATCATTCCACAATCTAATTTGCGTTATATTGAATTACATACCACAATTTAATGTCGTATTTATAATTTTAAACATGAAAGTTGATGTCGTATTTATAACTCTATACATCAGTACATAATTTTTTTTGTTTGATATAATCATTCAATCCGGTAGTTTGGCAATGGTTTTTATATAACTATTTATAGACAAATCGTTAGTATCAAACCTATTCGCAAAAGTAGTCAATATAATTGATCGAAAGAGAAGTAGAATGTGACTCCAGATTTAGTTTTTTTTAGTCGGCTCCAAATTTAGTTATTTGTTGTATAGGCTAAAAAGTTAGAATCCCATAATTATTAAAAAAAAAATTAATAAAGAAAAGTTTGGGTGAGTTTGGCTCTGATCATAAGTGTGATTCTTAAGATTTGAACACTCGACTTAAAGATTCAAACCACCACTTTTTACTACTGTGACCGACACTTATTAGGTACTCGCACCTGTATTTGCGAAAACAATTTATTAATGACAAAAATTAAAATTAAAATTTGCCAAATAAATGTCCAGTGCTCTAATTGGCCATTTTTTGAGAGAATCCATCCATAATGAACTAAAGAGTAAATAGGATTGTGAATCTCTCTGGTCACATTTCTATTTCTCTGACCCTTTATTAAAAAATACAAGTCCTACCATCCAAACCATATGTTTGAGTAAATAATTTAATTAAGTGATTATAAACAATTACTGCATAAGTTCTTATTAATAAGTTAATTTGAGAAGTTTAATGAAATAATGTTAAACTAGGTAGGTAAATATAAAAGCCTAAAGCTAATTTAAGTAGCATGTGAAAATAAACTCAAAATAGTTTGTAGGCACATCATAAACTACTTACCTAAACTCTACCATACAGGTGTATATAAGAGTTTATGTCATGAGGTAAACTCAAATAAATTCTTCTAAATCGAGCAAAATATCAATGTAAAAATGTGAATGGTTAGACGCTGATATGCAAACACACTCTAGAAGATGTAATTGTCCACATCTATCAAATTCACACTGCAAATAGTTTGGATGAAAAAAACAAGTTTATGATACATTTCAAGGCACTAATTAAATGTCGTGGACAAAGAACATTAGCAGCATATTTGGTTTCACGGTAAAATATTAATTTCATCTGAGTAAACGTGTCTTAGATTATGCGAAAGCGTGAAATTAAACATGCCTATTTTTTACTAATTCCTCCGCCTCAACACAGGAAGTATCACTAGCAAGAGGAATGCTGCGGATCCAAGCAAGGAGAGAAGAACAGAAGCACCAAATTGGTGACAAAATTTGCCGAACACATTGCACACCTTCTTCCACTGGACATGAGAGTTTCCTTTGTAGCCAAGAACACCCACCGCGCTGGCGGCTCCGTTACCGGAAAATAGCAAAGCCACCATCAATGCGTCAAGGACAGTGATCAATGACACTAACCCTCTGCTTTTACCCTTATTTACTATGGCAAGGAGCAGAGAGAGTGCTCCATATGTACATGCTACTGCATTTACCACCAGAAAGTAGCTAGCACAAGAAAAAAAATATTGTACATGCATGTTAGTCAATCTCATTTTTTTTGGTAAGCATTAGACATTTTCATTTGAATACCTATTAATCATAAAAACATTTATTTTTATCATTAATAGGTGATTTGAAAAAAAAAATCAAACATGTATCCACACAAGATCAGTGGAAAAAGTCACACAACACACAAACAAGGAGGGTAAACAATAATAGCATGTTCGAATCAACTCCTTTTTCCTCTGAATTAATTTCGAATCTCACATAAACTTCTTCTCAGAATTAATTTTATTTTATTTTTATTTAAAAAATAAAGCATCTAACTTGCATAATTGATTATGATAAAAGAGAAGCTGATATCGAGATACTGAACAAAAAATATCAAACATTTTTCCACACAAGATCAATAGAAAAGATCACACAACACACAAATAAGGAGAGTAAAGTGGTAAGCTATAATACAGGTACTCTTTACTTCGAATTAATTTCGACACTAAGAAACTACCCACGCAATCTTTTTTCCAAGATTGATTTTTAGCGCATAATCAATAATCAATTATAGAAAGGTACTAATAAGATTATTCTTGCTTGCATTTCCCCCTAATTTTAGAACACAGTTTAGAAATAGAAGCAGAGAGAGAGTACTTACACAAAGGCAGAGAGGTAATGCCACTTAGCAGAAACAGGAACATTCAGAGGTGGCAAAGCATCCAAAAACTTGATTGGAACAACCTTGGTCTGCTTATCAAGTCCAACAACAATAGCAGCAGCAAGAGTGAGAAACAAGGCTAAAAGCCTCAGGACCAAATCACAAGCACCCCCAACAGCAGCTTTTTCTCTTCCTTTTCTGATTTCATCCCCTTCCATCATCATGGCCTTACCCTCACCCTGACCCTCCATTGTTGCTAACAAATAGCACAAATCTTTATTATGTGTGTTCTGATGCTGAGATGAAATGGGGTGTTCACAAAAGAGGCAAGAGATGTCTTAAATAGTGATGATGAACCTTGGAAACAGGATTTTGTATTTGTTTGAAATTTGAAAGGAAGTGGCATGGGAACCCTGACAATGACTTTGCCCATGTTACTATATTAGGAATGAAAGCTGCATATTTTTCTTTTTTTTAAATATTTTTTCGCACTGTGATTTTTCAAATAAGAATGCAAATTTTATTATTTTGGGTTTTATATTCTCTATATCTGAAACTATAATGAAATAAAGGAAATCAAACTCCTAAACTAGTATAACCTACAAAAATTGGTAAAAAGAAAAAATTATGGATAAACAATATTTTCAATGTACAGTTGTCACCTCTCTTTCATTAACTATAATTTATTAACACTCTTCAATTTGTCAATTAGAAACTCTTGGCAGTTGGTTGGAAGTTAGGATATATGGTGGGATCGACATTATAAGTTCGGTGGGCAGATAATTTACTGAGATACTCCAAAAATACTCCCAGAGGTAATACTGTTTGAATTAGGAACATTTATAGTGAAGTTAATTCTTGCGGTGAGTTTTTTTTTTCAATTCATAAGACTCGAATTTATATATTGTTTAAGAAAAATTAAACAGGTACCATTTGAATCAACCATCAATTGTTATATAGTGGTTGAGTTTGAGAGTCACTATTAAATGCAATTGATCTAAATATTTAGTAGAAAAAACTTTGTTATCTATAAAAGTTCTATGGCCACCTCAAACATGATTGTCCAAAAATACTGTGTTTTTAAAAAAAATAAAAAAAAATAATGGAGATTGTTTAGCCTCGGTGCATGGTTAGGACATTAATGTCAGGCTCATGCCAAATATATATATTTAGAGGCTTAATTACATTTTTGTCCTTAATTTATTGCATGATTTGACCCCATGTGTTTAAATGGATGATTTTAGTGCCTTAAGTACTAATTTGTAAAAATTGGGTCAATCCCTCAAGTTGATGTCCAAATTTAGGTGGGAGACGCTGATGTGGCCTCATTAATTGACGTGACCCTATTTTTGTAATTTTTTTAATAAAATATATTATTGAAATTAATTTTTGAGATTTTTTAAAAACTTGTGTGAAATCTACCAAAAAAATGACATATGAGTTTCCTTCTACATCCTTCCCTTTTCATCTGGTTCATCTTCATCCTTAAGATCTGAACCTGCAAAATTCAATTTTACTCCCTCAAAACATTCTCCTCCATCACAAAACTCATATCCACAAAATCCACATCAATTTTTCTTATTAACAAATCCCTAAATCCCAAATTTCAAACCTTAAGTGAAAATATCATCAACTAAGATTTGGATACATCTTGGGTTATTTAGACAACTCTAATTATAATTCTTGATTGTTTATATAATTCTTCAAACTCTCGTTACATATTTAAATTTTAACATTTTACATATTTGAATACCCAACTGATATTGTAATATTAAATTGTCAATTTAGTTATATAAATGTCAGTTATTACTCCCCGTTTCAAAATAATTGTTTAGAAATAGAAGAAACATGCATATTACAAAATAAAATTAATATTTACTTAATTTTTTAAAACATGTTATTTGTTTTACTATTTTAACCTTTAAAGTATACTTGTATCTCTCTTCATTTATTGTTATCATAAGAGTAATATATGAAAAAACATAAATCAATGCCAGAAATTTCACATTCAAACACCCTCTTAACAGTACTACATTAAATACTCCACTTAGTAGGACTGGGAGGCAATAATAGAATTGATGTTTGTGTGGTCTTCGAGCTTGCTTGCAGGGCAACACGAGCTCCACAATCTTGGGCTGGACAGGGTGATTAGTCAATGCAAATTACTAACAAGATCCAATCGCAATCACTTCATTTTTCAACAGAAATTTCAACCATTTATGATCCATATGAGAACACAAACGGGACCGCAATTTTTATATTAGGAGAACTATTTGGCCCGCACGAGACCACTAGCTTAAGGATCTTCAAATTGTCAACAAATAATGCAACTCATAACCAAATTTGCATTGACATATTAAATAGGAGAATTTTGATCCAAAAATACACAATTTGACAAAAAATATTGAATACATGCCAAAAGGCAGTGACAAGAGGTGGGGGTGGCGGGGAGATGAGGGCAGGAGGCAATGGGGCGGCAAGGAGGTGGGAGTGGGGGTTCGAGAGTGTGAGGGTTTGATGGAGGAGAAGTGGGGGCATGGGGGTAAGGGCAACGCTGAGGTGGGGTGGCGACATGGTGATGGATGTGAGGGTTGGGAGTGTGAGGGTTTGATGGGGAGAGGTGAAGTGGGGGCTGCGACAATGAGCTGGAAGAGTGTGAGAGTTTGAGGGAAGAGAATGTGAGGGAGGACGGGGAGTTAAGGGTAGGGGTGACAACTAAGAGGTGGGGCAACAAGGCGGCACAAGCGGCAAGAGAGAGGCGGAGTGAGGGTGTGCGAGTGTGAGGGTTTGAGATGGGGGAGGGGAGTGTGAGGCTTGCTTATAAGGACAATGACGTTCGGGTAGAGAAACCATTGAAGGTTAGCCGATGCTAACATGTTTGCCTAAGAGATGAGACAGATCCAATTAACATTAATTAGCGTCCGCTCGGACCCGACTCTAAGTTAGCCGGTGAAATTAGCGTCTGTTGAAACCATCGCTAATGAACGACGAACGAACGAGTTGCCGACACTAATTAGCAATATTAGCATCGGTTAGGGCCAACACTAATTGACAGTGAATTACCATAAGCCAAACCAACGTTATAACTAAGTGAACCATAACTTTAATGGTCAAACAAAAATCAATATTAGTGCTGAACCGACACTAATTTCTTCTGTAGTGATTAATTAAAAATATTTTGAAACAAACATTTGAAATACAATTATTGATAAATCAGTTCATGTTCAGGTGACTAAGTCCTGAGAAGGTTGATTTGTGAAATTAGAAGCAAGCATTTATGATGATGAGCTGTTGTGGGATATGAGATCTTGGGCAGGACTTAATGCTTTGTCACAACTCACAACTCCCGTACAAACAAAGTAAGCCCCGGCGTTATTAAATATGATTTTGTTTGGAGATTAATAGAGTTAGCTGTTTTTGAGTTTTAGGTGTAAGAGTATGACTTGAAGGAAAATGTGATCCACTCCTCCTTGCTGACAAATAAATACATGGATGGATGGATAGAGATTTACATTCATAATCTCAATAGTTATTTTCAGTTGCATTTTAGATACAAACTATTAGAAATTAAAGACTCAATACAACACCATAATTTTATTTAATCTATAGTCTAACAAGTTAAGATTATATTTATTCAGTTAGATATACACCTATTTAAATTTATATAAATTTTTACACACACACCTGATTTAAGTAACTCACCAACCACACACACTTGTACCAGTAGGAGAAGTCTGAGTAGATGCGTTTTGATTTTCTGGATGCATTGGCAGCACAAGTGAATACAAATTTATAGTGACAGCCATATTTAGTTTACATCACATACAAAAATGAAACAATGTTGCAAGTTGATACTAATTGTGCTCTTCAAAATCAAGACACTCTTTGGATCCTTGTCCTTGTGCATTGTCTCTCAATCAATCGTCCAGCAAAGTTTTGGTTCTGGAGAATGACTAGAGGCTTTCTGAATGCAAACATAGACCTAGCAATTGATAATTTCACATAAACACAAGTATTTAAAATATTTTAAAACAATTTTATGCTATTTAAACAAAAGTCATTACCCAACCGGTGCCGGTTGCAGAGGTAAATAGTAGTTGTTTGAACCCTAGTTCGAGAGTTCAATTCCTAATAGCTCCACTCTTTGGGAGACTTTTAATTTTCGCCGCACTCAGGTCATTTAAAAAAAGTCATTGATTTTCGGTAAATGTCAAATTGGGCATTGCCCGATGAACCGACCTGGATAACATGGAATCAAACATAGGCTAAGCAAATAAATACATGTCTGAATAAAATTTTGTCCAGCCCAACCTGATCCAAAAATATGTCACCCTGAAACTTCAGTATACATATTATCATTGAGGGATGTATCTTATGAAAGACTCATGATTGCTGGATATAATAATGAATGATCATATGATTAAAACATTAATCGTTCTTATCAATCGTGACTATCACATTTTTAAATGGTTATGTGATTATTTATTATCTTTTAATTAATAATTATTTATTATTAGATCTAGCCGTCACGATTTATTTTTATCATTCTCACCTAAAAATGTATTTCTCATACATTTCCTTACCATGCTGAAAGACTAATTAATTAAGGGGTGTTGGTTTTAAGACCACCCCAATTGGTCTTAAAACCACCCCTCTTATATGTGAAAATACACTTTTACCCTTTAAAATTTATTTTCATTCTCTTCATGTCCTTCTTCCTCTTCCTCCACCCACCACCCCCTTCCTCATTCTTCATCTTTCAATCTCCACCATCCTCATTTTCCATCTCATAACCATTACCACCACCACCACCCTTCTTACTCCATTCCTACCTCCATTAAACCATTAAATCCTAACCTCCTTCATTTCCAAGTTCCAACCTCTAACCAAACCTCTCATCATCCCCACAAAGCAACTCTCCCTACCAAACGAAGCTCTGTTTCGTTCTTCATCATCTTCTACTCCTTCCTCGTTGTTTCTCCTTCATAACGTGTTTCTTGATGTCTGTGTATTTCTCGCACCTTTAAGTGCGAAATTTATACAACATTCGCACCTCAAGGTGCGATCAAAATATTATATTTTTAAAAACTCAATATTTTTATTGTTTTCGCCCTTAAAAGTGCGAAAATTACTTTTATTTCGTGCTTAAAAGTGCGAAAATTGTATTTTTATTTTATTTTTTAAGTTTTTCGCAAACTGAAAAAAAATTGCACTTTAAAGTGCGAAAATTACTCTTATTTCGCACTTAAAAGTGCGAAAATTGCTTTTATTTCGTACCTAAAAGTGCGAAAATTGTATTCTTAATTTTTTTTTAAGTTTTTCATGAACTGAAAAAAAATTGCACTTAAATGTGCGAAAATTACTCTTAAAATTACTTTTATTTCACAGGGTATTATGAAAATTAAGAAAGTGAGGGGTGGTGGGAGAACCAATGGGATGGCCTTAAAACTAATTCCCTTAATTAAGACACACAAGTGTCATATATGCAATTACGTAACTTTAATTCTCCATAAGTGATCATGGCAAGCAAAATCCAAAATTCATGATAAGAATGAATTTTGTCTTTGACGTATAGACATTAGAATTCCTACAATTAAAGGAAACCTAATAGAGAAGTAGAGAAGGTATATATATTATATATGTTTGACCCTGAAAGCGATGATTCGATCTAATGTAAATCAATTAAACCTTTTTTTATTTCTTCCGAATCAAAATGAAATCTTATGGAACACGATGGTGCGGGAGTTAGTTTATCTCTTCCCTTAACTATGAAGTTAGAGATTTGAGTTAATTCATAAGAATGAAGCGTGCGTATTTCGTGACCATTGACCATCCAATTACAGCTTAATGCGAACACCCGTAATAAAGAAATTAGTCGGTCGTGAATACGTGTGCTCAACAACAAAATGAAATCTTAAGAAAAGTTCCTGGTCAGCTCTCTTGCCTAAGATAGTAGCTAGGGCCTAGGTGTGAATATAAGACTAGGTCATGTGGTTGAAATTTTCAACTTGATCAATTGCGTTGTCGTTCAACTGAGATTAGAACTAATATGCATGTCATGTCACATATATTCATGTGTATGAACTATGAAAAATAGAACTTATCCAGTCCACTGTGACGTTAGTTCTTACGCCATGCATCAATGTTCTCTATCGATTTAAGCTACCCATATTATATATATGAATATTGAATTCATGAACCTTCTGCTATTGGAAAGTTTGTGTTCATATAATTCTATACTACCTATGTTTATTTATTTTTAAAATTAATTCTATTCCAAAATTTAGTTTTAAACCATGCGTGAAAAAACTAACTTATAGTTGTTTAGGTATTATTATTGGTATTTCTTTTTGGGATATATGTATTTATTTACCGGTCATATATGACAAATTAATGCAATTCTACAACTAGAAGTTACCAACTAATGCTAGAAATTAGAAAAGCACTACACACAAGTAGCCATTTTCAAATACAGGTGTGAATGTGATGGACCCTCTTATACACACCCAAAAATATATCATTTGTGTCCAGTGTGAACCTTGTTGCCACTGAGCACATCAAATGTTTTTTATATTAATTTTCGTGTAAACGATGAAATGACGTGTCCCGATCGCAGTGGGAAAAAAGTAGTTCTTCGAACTTTTATATTGAAAGTTCAATTGTTACGAGCCACACTCCTAGATAGACTTTTGACATACAACACATCTGAATCGGAATTGCGAGAGTCATGCAGAGCTGTGCGGCTGCTCATCACATGCACACCAACTAACAAGCAAGTGTTCGTTCAAACCAGCTCTAGCTAGCGTGCAGGAAACTACAACCAATTTGTTTATACACCTTCCCTTTTTCTTTGGCTCTCTCCATGAAGTGTCCAAATCCGTCTATATATATATATATATATGATTGTTCAACTATCCTTATCCTCCACCACTCTGTTTCAGAAGCTAGCAATTAACCTACCTTCAAATTTGAGAGCAAAAACATGGCTTCTAGGGACAAGTCTGCAGAGGACCCTGAGTACAGATCATCTTCAACACCAATTCCAGCTCCTGCTGCTGGTGTTGATTACTTTCACTTTGATTTGATCCTCAGGTTTCTCTTGTTTGCAGCATCACTGGTAGCAGTTGTGGTCATGGTTACTGGTAACCAAACTGAGTATATCCCTTTGCCTCGCCCAGCAAAGTTCAGATACTCACCAGCCTTTGTGTAAGTTCACAGTTTTTCAAAAAATTTAGCCGATTCATTTACTGTGATTAATATAATCCTCTTTATATTTCATGCAACCAAGTCTTGTAACTGTGTGACATGTAATGTTATATGCAAACAGGTATTTTGTGGCTGCACTCTCCGTTTCTGGGCTCTATAGTATCCTCACAGCTCTTGCATCACTCTCTGTCATCCAAAAACCTGCCCTCAAAACCAAGTTCCTCCTCTATTTTCTCTTTTTGGATGCGGTAATGAATCTATTCACCCTTCTTTTCACCTTGCTATTCATCTTCTCTTCTCAATTTACTTGCTCCATACATCAAAGCATGACAAATAAGTAGCTTAATTATATGCATGCTCGGATAAACTTATTGTTTTCCATAATCAATTATGGCACCCAGAAGCTACTTATACAAGTTTGTCTACAGAGCTGATTCTGACTTTAAAATCAAATATAGTAGAATTTCCAAACATGTAGTAATTACCGTTCTTCTTCGCAGCTGATATTGGGGATAGTAGCTTCAGCAACAGGCACAGCTGGGGGTGTGGCTTATGTGGGTTTGAAGGGAAACAACCATGTGGGTTGGCATAAAATTTGCAATGTCTATGATAAGTACTGTAGGCATATTGGTGGCTCTATTGGAGTGGCTTTGTTTGGAAGCATTGTGTCTGTCTTGCTCGTCTGGCTTTCAGCTTTCAGCCTTCATAGTCGAGTCCCCAAGTAGATGGAGGAAACAAGGATCACTTTGCACTCATCTTCATAGTTACATTATTTACAAAGTTAGTTTGAAGTATTTATTATAGTGTGTAAATGGCTAGTGTGTTTGTGAATGCTGGGGGTGATTATTTTTGTAAATGTGTGTTTTCAATGAATTATTTTGGTAAATGTGTTGTTTTCAATGAAGGACCTTGGTTGTATTTTACATTCTATTCATGTCACTCACAAACTACTCACATAAACTTCTTTCCATAATTGATTTTAGGCAGTAATCTCTACGAAACTGAGAATAATTAACATGACAGGTCTACTTGCGGTGTAAGTGTATATAGCAAAAAAAAATTGCTAGATCAGACCAACAAGTAACATTGCCAAAAAAATTCATGCCTTCGTTTCATTTTATTAAGGGCTGCAATAAAACAAGTAATTGAACTCTCTGTTATAGACAATGACATATGGAGTTCATATATGCCATGTGAAGAAGAAAAGAAGCACTATAACAAGTTATTCCCCTGTCTTTGATGACATGTATAATGTATTATTACCACATGAATTTAAAAAATAAGAATTATTTATACACACAGTAATACTTGGATATTGGCATGGAGTCATTCTATTCCAACAACTAATTTCATAAAAATGAGTAGAAAACAATTGTGGGAATAGAATTTCTCATCAGCATTTTTAGTTTGATATGATCTCCCTGTGGCTATTGCAATCTCTGGGTAAGCTGGTAGGACCAAGATGTTGAGGTATGACCAACAGCAGAGATCTGAACACGTAAAACCTCATGAACAGTACCTCGACAAAGCACTCCCAAAACGTTCCCATCATCTTGTGTTGCTAAATCAGCCAAAGAAACCCAACGAGAATGAAACTCATCCCTCATACGGTAGCCATGGAACCATCTACCAAGTTTCCACCACTTGACACACACGCGCCGATCTGAGATCTCACTAGCGCGAAGGACTTCTATAAGATTTTCGCTCTGCCAACGAAGACATTGCAGATCAAATACATATCAGTCTGGTCTAGCTTAATACTATAATGTATATATGCATTCCATCATCAATGCTAAAGTGTTAAATGTTTAACAGAGGATGAGAAAACCAACATAGAACAGCCATGTTCACACATCTACATAACTTGATTCATTCGGTTATTTAGTTACCAGAATGATGTCCACATAAATATGAGGCCGATATGAATGTAATTAGATATGGGATGCAGTGCACTATCTCGTAAAGCAATTTATATGTAAAAGCCTGCTTGAGAAGAGAGAAAATATATAGTATTACCAATCATTGTTCAACTTTATTCTCTTAACTTCTCATATTTCTCTAAGAAAAAGTCAAGGCTTGGTAGTTGTTCTTGTTGTTGTCTTTAACAAAAATTCAAGGAATGAAATTCAAGGGAAAAGGTAAAAGATGAAACTATACAACTAAGTTCTGAAGCTTCTAAAGGTGTAAGTTTGGGAACAAAGTGACAAAGGACAACAGATTAGGTGTGGCACAGTATCTTACTTTCAACGAAACAAAGTAATTTTGAGCATGTGTTAAAAGGATCTTTTTTTCTAATCATAATGGTTTTGAGGTCACCACAATAATCACCCAACTATGGCCATAAAACTGACCAAGATATATTGTATTTGTTGGACAGAAGAACATAAATAACAACCGAAAAGTTGAAGCAAGGAAACAGACAAGTGACTTTCTTAGTTAAATACTGGCCAGAAAAAAAAAACGAAATTCAGCACAAATGGTTAGCTCAGACAAACTTAATTCAGTTATTACATGAAATGAAGCAGATGTTTTGAATTCAGTTGGAAAATGTCAAACCATATTTCAACTGGTAATGATATTTTCTAGCTGAAGCCCTGAAGCAAACAGGATAAATCTAATGGCAGCAGCCAGCATGTGCATAATTGACAATATGCAAAAGATAGTGTTTGATAGAACTTATGCACTGTGGTTATCCCATTTTCCATCAAGCAGCACAAAGGTAAACTATGATGAAGCAATTCACATTTTCAAAAATATGCCAAACAAAATAAATGAAAAAAGGGTGGAAGAGAATGGAAATACCCTTATGCCAAGGCTTGTGAGGCAATAATGCAGTCCAACCAAGTTAATCAGCACATTCGATTTAGGGTTGAACAGGTACCTCTGTATGTCTTCAAAACCAAACCTCAAACCAACCAAGGTTTCAATGGCCTTCAGATAGTCCCCAACCTCAAGTGATTCAGAAGGTGAACAAGCTTTCAGAAACATCTCAACTGACCTTGCTCTAAGTCTCAGCTCAATGTGCCTCTCGAAGTAAAATACTCTCCACTTCTGTAATCCAAATCCAAATTCTAAACATTTATTCACAGCATAACACTATAACATTAACATTACTCAAATCTGCCCAAAAAAGGATAATATATATATAATGTAAAATGACATCCATTTCTTCCTGCCACCCCACCAAAATAACGATAATGTAACAAGGGACCAGGTACTTTCCTTAACTCTAAGCTTAAAACATAGTTGAATGTAAAGGGGGGAAAATCGAGAATAAATTTAGGGTTTGATAGCATGTTTTAAAAAATGCGACAGAATCGATTTAGTGCACAATCCTTAATTCATAGCATGTTTGGATCATCTCATTTTATCATATTTAATTATGACATTGACACTCGGTGTGTTTGGTTTCACGTTTCGGAGCCGTATAATCAATTCTCATGGACCACATTCACTTTTAGGTGGTTAAATAAATTTTGGCTATCCATTTAGAGAATTGGTTTCAGTCCAGAAATCAATTATGTGAAGAAGCTAGAGAGAGTAGTTCATGAGGCTGACATAATCAATTGTGCGATTCCATAACTAGATTTCACAACATTACCTTATACAAATCACTCTTTCAACTCACTTTTACCATAATCAATTGTAGCAAAGTCAACTCAATCCAAAATCAATTCTGACAACGCTAATCCAAACACGCACTCACAAAAGCTTCTCACGAAAATCAATTTTGGTTTCAGAATCAATTGTACAATGATTTCCAAACATACACTCAACATCCGCGGTTATGAGTGATGAATAATCTAAATTCTAAACCAAACATGCTATGAATGAGTACCCACCTCACCCAATGGTGGGCAATTCAAAAGGCAATTGGGGAAAAGTGCCAAACTTTGATCAAATAACAAATTGGGTCATCCTAAAAAACAGGAAAATCAGTGGAAAACATACCTTGGGATTGGGAGAGGTAGTGGAACTGGAAGAAGAGGACGATGATGATGATGATGGTGGTGGTGGGAGTAAGGGCCATCTGGTTCTAACTAGAGGCTCCCAAATGCAATCAGAGAAGCAGAGGTCTCTGCAGAACCTGGAACAACAACCTAAGGCACACAAATCCCGCACCTTGGAAAACGGAAAACAACTCAAAGGGTCAAGAAAAAAGAGATAAAATTCAAGGTTTTTTCACGCCATGTGAATAGAAAATCTGGATTTCAAATTCGAACCTGAAGCAGCGAAGTAATCTTGAAGGCAACATCTTCAGGAAGTGATGTGAGTATGGAAACAGAATCCAGCAGCTTATCTTTGCACATGATTTGCAATTGCAATTGCGATTTGAAAATGAAAGCAATTCTGAGTCTTCTCTAATCCCTTGTTTCTATGTCATGTTGTGTTGTGTAATGTAAATCGCACGATATAATGTCCCTTTTTCCAATTTCAACCAACTTCTACTACATGGCGCCACTAAACAAACCCATGTAATCTCTTATATTTTTTTTTTTTTTTGCCAAAAGACTAATTTTATAAGAGTCTGAAATTACATTAAATGAGTAGTATAATAGACTTGTCATAGTGCTTCAATTATCTACTACCAGTTGTGTTGATTGTATTCTCTAATCTCAATTTCTCTCTTAGAAAACTTCTATTTTTCTTATAAATAATTAAGGGTTTACTTTTTACAAAATAATTAAGGGTTATGCTACTACATAAAATTGTCCAATATTTAATGAAAATAAGTATATGAGTTGTTTATTTTTAATTGAGCATCATGGGGTATAAACACAATTAATAAAGTATAAAACATTAATTAATAATAAAATATACAAAATTGTTAAATTAATAAAAACCTACAAACTTTTGTAGCATAAAGATATAAAGCACTCAAATTCATAACTCCAGAAATTATATTCAGAGTAATTGTTGTATAACTATAAAGTGCAAATATAATTGATTAAAAATTGAAAATAATAATAATAACAATTTTTGAATATTTTATTATTAATTTAAAGTTTTATACTTTATTAATTGTAAACTAGATCATCACATATATTAATGATCTATTGTTTTATCTTAAATTTGAATTTTGTGTATCAAAAAGTAAATTATTAAGAGAGCTAGTTTCACAGTAATGTAAATTTTTACAACTCAAACACGATTAAATGAATATGTATTTTTCAATTTCAAAATAATATAAAGTTGTGGTTTAAAATCTGATCAAGTTGTAGATTATGAGCTCGTCTCTCTTACCATAGGGTTCTCTTTCCGAATCAATAAACTTCAGTTTTCTTATTTCATTGTCAGACATGATTTTTTGTTTATGACCTGAAATGATAAACTTAAAAAGAAAACCTCTACATATAAGTATATTCGTTCCATACAATCTCATATAAATTTATTTAATTCTTATCATAAATTGGGAATATTGATAAGGTTGGAAGTTACATCAAAAAGGTTATGACAACACCCATGTGTTTTTTTTAGGGATGTCAAAGAAGAAGCGTGGAGGAATATCTCTCTTTTCTTTTGAACCTCTCATGTGATGGAGTGCAGTGTTGGTCATTGCCTCTTAACATTTTTTTTCTTCTTTTTTATAAGAGGAAGACAGCCTCTTAATAATTCTTTTTTTTTTTTGATAAAATCTCTTAATAATTCTTTGATTGATAATTTTGTTTTTCGTTTTATTTATTTTATTTTATATTCCTAAATATGGTTCAACACCAATTAATAATTGGTGCCTAGTCAATTTTAAAAAATTAATTGCATTTTTAGTCTTTTTAATTTGGACTTTTGTGATTTTGGTGCTATCTTAATTTGTTGAGCTAATTATGTCAATGTACTTTTTAAAAATAAGTAAAATTGATAATTTTATCAAAAAAATTATACCAAATATCATTTTATTATGAGAATTTTTATGACACTAGTTGTTAAGACTTCTGCTTCCCACAAACGTATTTGACAACATTCTAAGAAGTGTTTTTTTATTGCAATTCATGTTAGCCTCATCCTTAATATAAAAAGTCACTTTCATCGAATAAAAAATATACACATATGAACTATGCAATTCATAAATTAACAGTATTTATAACTTAAATGATTTTATGAAATTATAAAAAATAAATAACCCAACGAGCACTAAAAAACTCCTCTAAAAGTAGCTCGCATCTTAGAGCCTAAAAAAGAGAGCATGAAGGAAAGTTTAGCGAGGAGAGAAATGGGAATCGCGTTTGGCGCCCCCCCTATTGCGCCTTACGCCCCCCCTTAATGCGTCTTTTACCATTTTGCCCTTTAAAATTTAAAATATTACCATTTTACCCTTTAAAATTAAAAAAAAAAAAAATCATCATCTTCATCCTTTCACCCTTCTCCATTCCAACACATTCTCCCACCCCCCTTTCTCTCCATCCTTTCACCACATTCATCATCTTCCATCAACCACCTCCTTCATCTACTAACCATCAACATCCTTCCTCTTGTTTCCTCCTTGCTCCCTCCCGTCGTTTCCTATTATTTTCGTAGAACACTGGTTAAAATTCGCACCTTAAAGTGCGATTTGGGCCTCCAAACCACACTTGTAGGTGTGCGAATTAGTATTTTTGTATTTTTTATTTTTTCAAAGTGCGAATCGCACCTTAAAGTGCGAAATGGGCCTCCAAATCGCACTTATAGGAGTGCGAATTAGTATTTTTTTATTATTTTTTATTTTTTCTAAAGTGTGAATCGCACCTTAAAGTGCGAAATGGGCCTCCAAATCGCACTTATAGGTGTGCGAATTAGTATTTTTTTATTTTTTCTAAAGTGCGAATCGCACCTAAGAGTGCGAAACGGCCTCCAAATCGCACTTATAGGTGCGAATTAGTATTTTAATTTTTTTTTAATATTTCTGGCCCTGAAAAAGGAATTTCTAACGGTCTCGGATGGCGACGGGCTGAACTACAAAATTGAAGAGAAAAAAAAAAGTAATTGGACGCTTATCGCTTCGCCATAAGCTCGGTGTCCCGAGCCCAAATTCCATAGTTTGCTATTTTTTTTAATTTTTGAAAAAAAAATATTTCACCATAAATTTCTAAACATGTCAACTAGACTAACTGTGGTGGTCCCATAATTTTTAAAAATCATTTGGGCATTTTTTGAATTTTTTAGATGTTTTTAAATATGAAATCGCACTCCTAGATGCGATATATGTACATAATTCGCACTCCAAGATGCGAATAATAACCAGGCTTCGTGGTTCACTTCGAAAATTCGTTTTCTCTCTCGAAATGAGGATTTCAAGGTTTCTTACTTGCCCATTCTTTATAGGATAACGTAAAAGGAGATGACAATGAAGTGGATGGAGAAAAATGTTGATGGTGATGAGTTGAAGAGGAAGAAATTGGAGTTTTGAAATTTTTATGTTTTTTTTTTGTTGGTTCAATTTTATTTTTTTTGGTTCAGTTTTTTTTTGGACAGAAGGGTATTTTGGGAATTTTAAAAAAATAGGGGAGGCGTAAGACGCAATACGGGGGGCGCCAAACGCGATTCCCGAGAGAAATATTGAAAGTTGAAAACCTCCGGAAGCTCAAACCACTAAAATATTTTGGAGTTGCAATATCCTCCCAACTAGTCCAGTGAAGAGGTATTTCATCAACATCATTCCCACATAAAAATCTACTTATCATACATGAAAAATATTCTTAGGGATCTCTAAGAAATTCATGAAAGAGGAAGAGATAGTTTGGCCGATAGACTTTATCATAACCTCCTTACTTGCCCTTCACAGTGACTTCTCCTTTCAACCCTTAAAGCTTCTTCTAGACTTTATCTTTGATAAAATTAAAAACTTGAGCATTCGACTTACTAATAGGGGTAGAAAGACCAAAATATTTATCATAGATTTTAATTGACTTTACTCCCATCAACTGGACTAGCTCATCAATTCTAGTACTAGACATTGCTACTAAAATAAAGTTGAGACTTGTGAAGCTTAATCTTTTGGCTCGAAGCATGTTCAAAAGACTAGAGGGTAAAGCAAATTTTGAGATCCTCTTGAGTGGTGTACTTGACAAAGATAATGCTATCTTCTGCAAATAGAAGGTGAGGGTTAATAGGAGAACTCCAAGCAATACAAATACCATGAAGAGAGGAATCCAACATGAAGAATGATTTTTTGATCACGGAGGATAAAACCTTACCACATAAGATAAATATATAAGGTGGGAGATGATCCCCTTATCACAACCCTCTTTGGGGGAGATAAATAATGATAAGGTTGTTAGTTAACCATAATAGAAAATCCTATCGTAGAGCCACATTGCATAAAAAGAGAAAGTATGAGGGGAATCTCATTTGTTGGAGAAGACTTTGTAAAAAAGGTCATTTAAAACAATCATAAGCCTCAGATGTATCCGTCTTTAAAACCATAATGTCATTCCTTCCTTTTGTTGTTTTTGTTATATGGTGGAAACATTCAACGACAATTAGGGCATTATCAGTGATTAGCTGATTAGAGAGTAACACACTTTGTTCTTCGCCAATGATATCAGGAATGACAAACTACAGAAGATTGGCAATAATTTTAGTCACCAACATGAACAGAACATTATTGAGACCTTTGAGACTAAAGTGACTAGCATGGTACCAGTTTTTTAATAGAGATTTGTGACAAATTTAAATTTTTTTAAGTGAAATGATCATTTTTTTTTTACGAAAAACTAAGAAACTCAATAAGGGGAGGTAACACAACAAAAAAACCAACAACAAAAAAAAGGGGGCCAAAAACCACCTAATGACATAAATCAAAAGCTAAACTGCACAAAAAGAAGACCCTTAATAATCAGGAAACAAGCACCAAGACCCAAGACTTACTCTATAAACCACACATTTTTTACTCTATTAAGAGGGTGAAGATTTAAAATCTCTAAAGAAATAGGAACCCTTATCACATATTTATATTATTAATAAAGGTATACAATCTTTATATTTTATAAGCACTAAAAAAACTTAAAGCGAATATATTTTAAAAAACGTTATATTTTTATTTAAATTTTAAAGAGACAAAAATGGTAAAGTGAGCGAAACGTAACATACGAAAACATCATCTCTCTCAACACCGAACTAACCCTACTTACTTACATACCCTAATTCCACAGAAGCGCCCTGTTCCACTCCACCTTCTCTTGCGCGCACGGCGGTTCCCGGCGACTTCCATCAACCGTCTCTTGTTCGTACCAGTCACCTGCGCTTGACCAGCTCAGACGAGTTTCCTTCTCTGACCTTCCGACCATCATTCCGTTCTTCCCAGCAAGGCGCTTTTAAACAGGTTCCGTCTTCTTCTTTGTTTCCTTCATTTCATATTCTAGCTCTTTCCCAATTTGATTGGTGAACAAATAAACAACAATCAGGTTACAAACAATATAAATGAACACTATTGTCTCATGTCTCCATGTGAATGAATATTATTTGAGAAATAGTTTGATTATTATTATTTTACAAAGGGGCAAGATTAAATAGTTGTAGAAATCATGAACCCTAATATGGAGCACACCCAGGTTCGACAAACCTACACATTGGGATTGGGATGAATGCATTTCTGTAAAAGTTTCCATTTTTTATGTCATAAGAATGTTTGTATTTGTTTATTTTTTTCAAGTTTTCTTCTTGTTGATTTTTTTTCTACTCTAATTATAAACTCTGAAACTAATGTATAATGTTTGTGGGAAACCTAAAATTCAGGAGCATTGATGCACAGGCTTTGTACTTCACTAGAATTTTGTTTTGTTGTAAAAAAGGTATAGGTTTTAATTTGTTTATTTGTTTCTTTTGTTATAGTGAGAGATTGTAGTGATGAAGATTAAGAAGAAGCAAAAGTTTGCTGCGGAGCCTGATGCTGCTGGTCAAGATTTGGATTCTGCGATTCATGAGCATGCCCTTTTCTTTGACAAATTGATTGATCTCATTCCAGCCAAGTTTTATCTGCCTATTGATGAGGACAAGCCATGGGTTCAGGGTCTCAGCAAGAAAGAAAGAGCTGCGTTAAAGAAAGAAACCAGGGAAAATATTAAGCAGTCTCGAAAAGACCGTCTGGACCCTGACAGACCTGCTGCAACCACACTTGACCTTCTCAAGCAGAGCTTAGGAAAAGAAAAAAAAAGTGACAGTGATGGGGAGCAGGTGGCTGCTAAGCCTTTCATGTCAGGTCTAGAAGGAGATGATCGGTCTGTCACCTATGAAGAACTTCAGCAAAGGCTTCGCCGCAAGCTTGAAGAGTTCCGGTCAGGTCGCAACAATGAAAATTCAGACAGGGCTAGGAAGAGGGAAGAGAGAAGTATTAGGAGAGGATATGATGGCAGCAAACGCAAGAGGGATAATGAGACTGATGATAGTAAGCCTGCACCTGATGATTTGGCAGAGAAAGTGAAGAAGGATGCTGCAGAGGCTTCCAAGGAGCTTGTTTTTGGCCAGGTTAAACTTCAAAATGAAGAAATACTGGGGAATAAGAAGAGAAAAGTTTCAAAGCACAAGGAACTTGAAATGGCTAAGAAGTTGGAGGAAGTGAAGAAGATAGATCCTGAGAAGGGTGAAGCTTTTGCTAAAAAGCAATCATGGAAAGCAGCAATGAATAGAGCTTCGGGGATTAAGGTGCATGATGATCCCAAACTTATACAGAAAAGCATGAAGAAGGAGAAGAAGAAACAGCAGAAAAACGCAGAGAAATGGAAGGAGAGAATTCAAACAAGAGACCAGTTGAAGGCAGGCAAGCAGCAAAAAAGGTCAGAAAATATAGCTGAGAGGATTCAGGACAAGAAAAAGCGAAAAATTGCAAAGAGGGAGAAAAAGCTTCTACGACCTGGCTTTGAAGGTCGCAAGGAAGGTTTTATGAATGATGGCCCTGCCTAACCTGGCTTTGAAGTTTATTGATTTGTGCCTCTTTTTTGCATTATTATTATTATATTGCTTACATAGAATTGTAGTGTTCGAAGTGGGTAGAGAATCCTTCAAGCGGAATTACAGCACCTATCGATCTCTATGTATTGTTTAGATTTCTTAAAACTTTTAAAAACCTCATGTTACATTTTGGTAATTCTGCAACCCTTTTTACTATTTACTATCACTGGAATATGAGCATTTTGTTGAGATAATTGATCACTGGTTGTTTGTTTGCATCATGGCTGATCTAGATGTTCAATGGGTTATGTTAGGTTGCAAAATTTGTTAGAGATTTGATGGATTCACTTTTGATTTGTAAGGTATTCAGGGTCACATTTACTGCTTCCTGATTTTTAAGAAATGTGGAAAGCAACTGTCTATTGCTCACGGCCCTGTAATTGCACTGAATCTTGTCTTTGACATGTTGATAGAATACGCGCTATTTGTGTCAAATGTTGAGTTTTCTTATCCAGTAGTATTTGTACGAGTTTAATTAGTCTAACTCAAAGTAAGTTCTTAGAGTGCAATGCAAATATTCCTCATTGCCTATTGATAATCTTACAAGTTATACGGGTACCATCTTTTATGTTCATACAAACATTAATTTTCCAATATCAAAAGCTGTACTAGGACATGTTTAGATTTCATTAGTTTTCCATTAGTTTTTCACAAGAGTGAAGACTGTGGCAAAGTTTATCCAACCTTGTGGGTCTGATGTAAGGAACAATGACATTGAATCAACAAGGCTTAAAACCTGCCACTTCCTAAGGAAAAGTTCACTGTGCAGCAAACTTAAAAACATGCATTCGTCCCAAGCTGAGGGTTTTACTATTAGGGAAGATTTTATAATGATCTCTAGCTGGATATTTGGGTTGCTCTCAAGCCACTCATAGTGTAGGTTGTCTAATTCATAATACTGCTTTTTTTTTTACTTCAACTATTGTAGTAAGGGCATACTCTATTGTTTCTAGTTTGATTTTGACTTCTTTTGCCTTGTGTTTATCTTTGTTTTCAGTTTAATAAATTCATTTGCTTTATTTATTTTTTTTAAAAAAATAGGAGGTTCATGTCACGAATTGACCTACAAATAAGGCCTACCTGCTCCTTTCAATTTCATGTTATGATATGTCATTAGTTGTTTAATTAATCAAAGGCCCTAACACCATAATTAGCCTCAAATCCATCATTTACAAAATAAAATAAAATAATATGCAGAGGATTTCAAAGCAAAAGCAACAAAGCTGAGTATTTTGGTGGAGTGATGATGGTGATGTCCTCAGGTCACAGGGAAGACCAATAAGCGTGTGGGTCCTGCTTACGCAGGACTAAGGTAGTGCATTTGCATATAAATTTCTGGGACATTCAACAAGTTAAAATATTGTTTGGGGTTTTTTTCCTATTAAAAAAATATAAAATAATATGTTGAAAGATATTTTTTATTTCTTTGATGGATGTCACCATTCATTTGGGAAATAATTGTATATTTTTTTCAACAGATGTTTTTTCTGAGATTCAAATGTATGCTATCATGCTTAGGGGGTCTAGCTTAGTTACCACTAGACCAACCCATCAGAAAAACTTATTTTTAAAGAGAAGAAAAATAAAATGTAAAAGGGAAGTTTTAGGGTTCTCTAAAATATTGTTACTAATTGATGTAGTTTATCGCTCTCTCTATCTTGAGCTGTAATGTTTATATTTCAGTATTCGTGTTTATTTAAAACCAAATATTTTATGTAGGTGCATATCATAGTGGTGAAGGATTCCCCTACAGTTGGTGAAAATGAAAGTGGTATATTGTCGTTTCTAAGCGTGACACAATCATGGGGTTGTTTCCACAGCCCCTAAGGTTGAGGAAATTATGATGGATCCGTACAATCCCCACTACCCTAAAGCTGAGGAATTTATAGAATACAACATCTCAGTCTCAGAATTGATGATATACTAATGTAGTATTGCATGTTTGGATACACTGAAAAGGTACGACGAAGTGCTTAGAGAAATTGCTTTTATTTACTATGATTTTGGTTCACCGTGATTTTTCATTCTATGTCTAAACATTGATGTAAGCGGTTATTGTATGTGGGATATCTCTCATTCAATTGTTTAAGTGTGTGAGGAAACATTCACCGATCAATATCAACTTAATCTTTCTCATGGATATCAACTTCAATCAGATTCCACTAGAAGGCCACAAATGTACAAACATTCACTAATGCTAGTCGTTTATTTAACTAAAAATGTGTTAACAATCTTTACTTCACACCCTAAAATTCAAAGATAAACACATCACTAATGCTTACTTTAAAATTATAATGTTGGTCCAAATGAGGTTTTAATTTCTAACTGTTTATATGTTGTTAATATAGAAAGATATAGTGAAGAGTACTAGATTTGAAATGTGAAAAGGAGAAGGTATCAGATTAAAAAAGGAGGAACATCAATGGGTGGAAGATTTGGAAAGGAAAGGACAGAATGATGGAGGTTGCATCCTCTTCCAGTGGCAATAGCAGGCCAAGCATGCAAAAAAGTAAAGATATTCCATTTCTAATTCCAACCCACCAGATAAAGTGCTTCCTTGCTTTACAAACTTATATTATATATATATATGTTGCATCCTTGCATTAATTCCCCCTCACTCATTCCCTTTTTCTGCATAACTCTTCTTGTTCTTCTATTTTTCTTTGTTGCTTACATAAAGTATAAACTGAAACTGGATATTACAAGTGTATGCATGTAGCTAAGTGCTACTTGGTTGGTCAGGAAAACAAAGCGTGGTTTGAAGTTACAAGTGATTCCCATCTTCTCTTCAAGTGATCTGTGATCGGCAATCGACATTGATAGAATTTCATTCCTCAATCAGCTTCTGTTTCCTTGTAGTCAATTCTGACATCTAGAAGCTACTCCCAGAAGCTTGTTTCTGGCTCTGGAATCAATTCATTGAAAGATTTTCAAACAAGCACTTATATATCAGAACTTTAATTGTATAGTTTTAGAGGGAGCTGAGCTGATTTCTATTATTAGTAGGAGGTAGCTGTGGCAATTAATCAAAAAGAAGAGAGAGTGCAAGAGTTGGAGTTAATGTAACAAGTGAGAGAAGCAAGTAGAAAGCTAGCAAAGCCTTTGAGTTGGAACATGGATTTATATGAAAAACTAACAACAATGATGACCTCTGATCATGCTTCAGTTGTCTCCATGAATCTATTTGTTGCTCTTCTGTGCACTTGCATCATAATTGGTCATTTGTTGGAGGAGAATCGATGGATCAATGAATCCATCACTGCCCTTCTCATTGTGAGTACTCACTTCACCAATACAACCAATTTTCCTCTGTCATTCGTGGACATTGAAATGAATTTGAAAGTTGATATTTCTCTTTTTCATTTTTGCTTGGTGGCAGGGTCTCTGTACTGGGGTTTTTATACTGTTTACAACTGGAGGGAAAAGCTCTCATATATTAGTTTTCAGTGAAGATCTTTTCTTCATTTACCTTCTCCCCCCCATCATTTTCAATGCCGGGTAAGTTAATTGCATGCTTTACTCATTCACTTCTTTTGTTGTTCTTCTCTTTTTGCATCTTTCATTTCTCACTTATTTACCATTTACTCTGAAAATAAACAACAAACTGTTGTAAAAGACTTTAGGAATACCAAGAGCTACATATATTCACTGAACTTATCTGACTTCAATTTCTCTGCTGTTCTTTATCTGTCTCAGGTTTCAGGTCAAGAAGAAACAATTTTTCCGCAACTTTATGACTATAATGCTCTTTGGTGCAATTGGCACATTGATATCATTCTGCATCATATCATTAGGTAATTTAAGACTCCACTTTCTAGCCTGAAGAAAAGTTATCAATTGCCTGGCTGGTACTCAAAATAGTTCTTTTCTCTTTGAAAACTTAAATCATCTGAGACACAAGTTGTTTATAAATCTTCTTTGTTTTGCCTAGGTGCCATACACTTTTTTCAGAAATTAGATATTGGTTCCCTCAAGATTGGAGATTATCTAGGTATGGTTATGTTATAAATAGTTTAATGTTTGACTTACCAGCAAATTTGAAACATTTCCTTCTACTAACCTGATTCTACTGAATGCAGCAATTGGAGCAATATTTTCAGCGACAGATTCTGTTTGCACATTGCAGGTAAATATAAATTTCAATAGACAGATAACCCTTCTTTTCTTTTTTTTTTCTCATTTCTTTTTCTCTTTTTATATGCATCAGGTTCTTAATCAGGATGAGACACCTTTACTATACAGCTTGGTCTTTGGGGAGGGGGTAGTAAATGATGCAACCTCTGTAGTACTCTTCAAAGCCATACAGAATTTTGACCTCTCCCACATTGACTTAATCACTGCTTTACATTTAATTGGAAACTTTTCATATTTATTCATAGCAAGCACTGTGCTTGGAATCTTTGTAAGTTTTTCTATCACTGACTAACTCTGTACCTTGTCTCTTCTGCTGTTTGCTTTGGACTAAAATAGCTTCCTCTTTTTTCAGGCTGGATTGCTTAGTGCATATATTATAAAAAAGCTTTATTTTGGCAAGTTGATAAGGTTTATTTCAGCATTTTTCTTTTGAATTTAAGAAATTATCTTAGCATATGTGAATATGTGATGATACATTGTTACTGATTTTCTAATTCATTTTTGGTTAAATGCCAGGCATTCTACAGACCGTGAGGTTGCTCTCATGATACTCATGGCATACCTTTCATATATGCTAGCTGAAGTAAGATTTTTTTTCTCCGGAATCCGACTTTTGATTTAAACCCCGTTTAGAAGAGCTTATCTTATAGCATAAGTGCTTATGAAAGCGTTTGAGAGAGCTTGTGTATACACAACTTATGAAATACTTATAAGTTATTTTGAGCTTATTTTCATAAGCTACTGAGATCAGCTTATAGCTACATATAACCTATTTTGATCTCATTTGAATAAGCTTATCAAATTAACTTATGAATAGGTACTTATACGATAAGCGCTTATTGCCATAATAACCATAATTCCAATACTGATCATTTTCATTTCTTTGGCAGCTATTTGCTTTAAGTGCCATTCTGACTGTGTTCTTCAGCGGCATTGTTATGTCTCACTACACATGGCATAATGTGACAGAAAGTTCAAGAGTGACAACAAAGTACTTGATATTCTCCTACATATCTACATTAATAAATTAGAAAGAAAAAAAATCATGTTTTGAAGATTGCTACAAAGTTATCAGTACTTCATTGATTTTTTTTATCACCCTCTCGCAGGCATGCTTTTGCTACTTTGTCTTTCATTGCTGAGATCTTTATCTTCCTTTATGTTGGAATGGATGCACTAGATATAGAGAAGTGGCGAATTGTAAGTCAAAGGTAAAAAGAAAAAAAAATTGGATGAGTTGAACTGCATTTATTTTGTAAATTACTCTAAATGTTACAATATGAAACGCAAGAAGAGGTAATTATCACTCACTAGTCCTCATGATTTCTGTTAAACAACACAGATAACTTTGCCTGATCAGTATTTCTTGCAACTTTCTTTCGTAACATGTAACATTTCTGCTTTGTCAAATGTGAGACTAACATTTTTTGTGTCTTCTTCATTAGCCCAAGAAAATCAATCGGGGTGAGTTCATTGCTGTTGGCACTTATCCTAGTGGGAAGAGCTGCATTTGTTTTCCCTCTGTCCTTCTTATCCAACTTGTCTAAGAAGTCTCCATATGAGAAAATTGAATTCAAGCAACAAGTACGTATTGCTATTTTCCTGTTAGACAAAACTTTGGTACAATTCCATACTTGTTGTTTTTACTGTTATTCAATTACAACATGACACATGAGCTGAAAAAGGAGAAACTGAGGGAGTTTTTTATTGAGCAATAGAAGTACACATTAAGCACTGTATCAAAGTTTGTCCTTTCATGTTTCCATTTGAGAATCTTGAAAACTGAGTTCATTGTTGAATTACATTCCTCTGGTGATTTTTATTTCCCAGGTAACAATTTGGTGGGCTGGTCTCATGCGAGGAGCTGTTTCTATAGCACTTTCCTACAATCAGGTGAAGGAGTAAAAAATTCATCACTTCCAATTTTACATCTTTATGATTGAAGTTTTGTAGTAATCAACTCTTATTTGTTTTTCACATGCAGTTTACCAGGCTAGGCCATACTAAATTTGAGAATGCCATCATGATCACTAGTACCATCACTGTTGTACTCTTCAGCACATTGGTTAGACTCCATTCTTTCCTTAATCAGCTTTGGTAGTAATTATGTTATGTCATAACTCATAAAGGCATAATCCAAAGAATTATTATATGCGGACATCCGCTTTTTAGCGAACATTCAATCGACATAAGGTTTAGTTTAGTTTCTGCTAAACCGTCGATTAAATGTCCTGAAAAAACGTATGCCCGAGTAACATTTTTGTAACCGAAATGATCAGCACCTATGAAATGTGCAGGTCTTTGGGTTGATGACAAAGCCACTTGTGAGATTATTGCTCCCTTCATCGAAACACATAATCAGCATACAGTCCCCACCATCAACCCCAAAATCATTCACTGTGCCACTTCTTGGCAATGGACATGATTCAGGGGCTAATAATGGTGGCACCCATAATGGTACTCGACCAAGCAAATTGTGTATGCTCCTACTAAGCATTCCTAGTCGTGGGGTACACCACTATTGGCGCAGATTTGATGATTCTGTCATGCGACCCATCTTTGGTGGGAGAGGTTTTGTACCTTATGTTCCTGGTTCACCCCTTGAACAAAGTGTTCATCAGTGGCGTTAAGTCTAAAAAGATACTAATATGTGATGAATGGTGTGAGTTTGGCATAAATTCAGCTTTGGTTGTGCACTTGTGTCAACAGATAGAAGATTTCAACTTCAGATGATACCAAAAGAGAAAAAAGAAAGAAGTTATATAGGAGGAATATAACATGGGTTTTTTCTTCCCTGTTTTTGCTGACATAGAGGGTGTTGCATACTCTTTTATTTTTTTGCCAATGAGGGTGTTGCATGCTTGAAGTTAAGTTGTAACTTGATGCTAGTCAGAGACTCAAATTTTTGGTGTGTGTACATGTTTTGGATGACAAGGTCCTGACAGTTAATTTAGTTTTTTACATCGCTTGATTGTATCCATTGTTAATTTTAAAAAAGAAGAAGATAATTTTGTGGGTTTTGAAGTTGAACTTGTATGGCTATGATATTCTAAATGAAAGTGTCATTTGCTTCTATAGCACAGCTGTTAAACTTTTACTACTGCATATTACTTCTTATAATAGTTACAACAGTATACATGCACTCTCAATATGTCTATCCGAGCATAATAACTCAAAGGAATCATTTTTAAGACCAATAATGAAACTTAGACATACTAAACAGTGTAGACACCCTATTTTTCTGTCTATCTCGCTCTAATTGTTTGGTGTCAGCACTCGTTGTATGTCTAAGTATCATTTTTGTTTTAGGAAAGTCAATGAACAGGACAATAATTTCGGCTCAAAATATCAGAAATCAGAAGGCTGCTTATTTCTATTGACACGTAGTTCACTTTACAAGCATTTCACAAAGCTTCCCATATCACCATATATATTAACATATATCGAGTAAAACCAAAAACCATCGTAATAAACTCTATCTGTTCAATACCGAGAAATCATTGGTTTCAGAAAGCCTGCTATGCTATACACCAAGTTTTCTTCTTCCTTATGGATGAACATAGTATCCGACTGCAACACTGACAAGAGCAACCATGCAAACAAACAGTAATGGAAAGCCAGCCTGAACTCCCTTTGTGTTGATTTTCTTCTTCAACAACTCCTACCAAAACATGGAAATATATATATCACATATTGAAAATAGCCAATCACCTAAAAAAGTATAATAGCCCAAAACATGATTGCAGTGCTTTAAGAAAAACGGAAGAGATGAAACATTTAATATAAACCCCACTTTAGAGTGTGATGCCAGTCAGAATCATAATACCATCATTAGAAAAGTTTTAATGGTTATCACTTATCTGAATAAGAGCACCACACAATTGTAATGAGTAAACAGCAACAAATCGTGGATCCTACTCTCATCAAAAGGGATACGTTTTTTGCTAATATGATTAACATAATAGAGTTCTTAATTTCAAGGCTGATCGCAGATTTTTAATTGATGCTTTAGCAAGAGCCCCTGAATTTTTACTATTCTCAACTGTGTTTTGCCTCAACTCAACTGTTTCCATTCAGCTTGGAAAAGAGACTACTAAATATATGAAAGACAAAATTCTTGCAGTTTTTAAACTGATTACAAACAAGCTTACCAACTCTTTCTTAAGAAAATCTTTTTCTTTAGTATTCATGCGCCTCTCCTCATTCAACTTCATGATGGTTGCCTCAGCCTGCAAAAAATCATAACCATATGCAATGGCTTCTGTCTTTGAAGTTTAAATAAAACATGAAAAAAAAATGCAACTTAAGGAGACCACACTGATTAAGCTGAAATAACATCTTTTTAAACCACACTGGCATGGTATAAGCATATGCATATTACGACCTTCTATGGCAACTTATGGCACCAGGCAATGATTAATACACAAATGAGAACATGTTAACTTCAATAATACTGAAGAAGACAGAGTTGACAGTAGTTCTTCTTTCTTGGCACACCGAGAACTAAAACAATATGGTGTTACGATATTATCTCAGATTTGTCTTTTATACATTAGCAAAATGCTTAGTTATCAAATATTAGATAGCTTAAAAACTACATGTCATAATTCACTTTCTCCATCAATTCCCATTCAAGATAGTAGTCTGATCAAATTCAGATAATTTGGCAGTAAACATTGTGTGAGAAAAATGAGAATAAGTATAACTAGCACAAGGACAAGAAAATTTTACATAAAATTACTGACATACATTTTTATCTAAATTCAGGGACACTAACCTCTCTTATCTTGGAATCCATTATACTAAGTCTGGACTTTAATTCCTCAGAATCCTTACTAAAATTCAACTGCATATCATCTTTTGCTGGCTTCATATCACCCAAATTCTCAGGATATCTTTGGACAGTATCCTCATATGTATTATCCTCTCTCGTATCCTGGGCTGGTTCCAAACCTTTAACTTCAGAAACCTGGAATAAGGAAATAAATGATGCAGAAGGAGTTGTTACCTAGCAAGCAATGGCACAGAACATTATATGCAACTACCACCATGTTGAACTGTCAGTTAACTGAGAGGCCCCAAAATAAAACATTGTTATTCACATTAGACTACAGTATGTTTCTACAGAAAATGACTACTGCGTCTTCACAATTCAAGCAACTTGAGGTTTGAGAGGGAGATATTTGAAGGAGATAAGCTCACTCTAAGAGGGGGAGGTATATTTTCAACTCCAGTGGGCACCCTATCTTTTTGCACATTAATTTCATTGGACAATAGATCCTGCTTCATGTCCCCATTTACTGGGAGCAAAACTGGAGAAGATGGTGGGCTGATAAGGACCACCTTCAGTTTCTTCTCCTCAATAAATTTTCCATTATCTTTCGAAAACTGCCAAAAGAGAAGGAATATACAATCATCACTCAAGAAAAAAATTAAAAACAAACCCATCAATGTCACATCCCAGGAAAAAAACAAGGAGAAATTTTGATAAATAAAATAACCTCACCATATCAGATGTGAGGTCATCTTCTGTTGCTCCAAAGGGGACAACTGTGCTTTGAATGAGAAATTTATCTTTGCAATGCATATCAGGCGGCGCCGTGCGCTGAGCTTGCATAGTAACTACATCCCACAAAGAAACATAAGCTAATAATGATATTCATTAACTGAATCATACTGCAAAAACAAAAACAGAGCAGCAACCCATACAGAACAATGGAGCTAAAATGTAAAATCAATTTAGCTTTGAATATGGATATAACTGAGAAATACCAGTAAAATCACATGTTTCGTTTGGCCTGATGACGCCAATGTTGGGTCTGACGCAATATTTCTTGGGTGAAGTTGTTTTTACCTGCCAGCAAATAGATTAGTATTATAGGTTATCGATTCCTCTGGTTATGCTTAGTAAATAATAGAGGCAACAAAATTGAATGTGATGGAAAAAAGCAATGGTAGTTACCTTGAAAGCAATGTACTGATCAACCTTGTTTGAAAGTTGAATCAAGCATGAACTCTGTTTCTTCAATTCAACTGCAGGGAAAAAAAGGATCATAGCAACAACAACATTGTCATTGTGATATCATACATAATAAGATCTCATTGAGAAAGTTGAGTTGGGGGGAAAGGAAGAGCATGTTATGATACATGTAATGTGCGACTTACAGACAAATCTGAGTTCACCAGGTTCGGTATGAAGAAGCTCTGTAGTCATGATGATTCTGGTTTTTTCTTCTGCAAAAAAAAAAAAACGAGTACTGTGTGTGAAAGAGAAAAATTAGATGAATGGAGAAAATTCAATGTGGAAAGCGTGGCATTGATGAATGAAGAAGAAGAAGAAGAAGGTAGTTACGATGCAAGAGAGAGGAAATGGAACCCTAACTGGAGCGAGAGAGAGAGAGAGAATGTGATGATGATCTGTGTGAGTTTGTTGAGTTCGTGCAAGTAAGAAAGAAGAAGAAGCAGAGAGAGAGAAAAAGAAATGAAAAAGAGAAGAAGAGAGTTGTTACATTACATTGTAGAGTGGGATAGTTGGGTGTCGGTTACGCTTTGCCCTGCGGTTGTACCAAACCACAATAATACCCATTTCTCACCAATATGATAAAATAGTTCAATACAACTCTCATTTCAAATTTTGGAGTAAATGTTTAAAAAATTAGTTGTGTTGTAGTTTGTTTGTGCTTAGATATGGAGTCAACCTTTTTACTCATTCCTTAATAATTATCACTTTAAGGTTTTGCATTAAGGAATTATATTGATGTTTTTGTTTTTATTAAAGTTCTTATCTAACTTTCTAACATAAAATTTATCTCTCTTCTTAATTTTGATTCTTTCATCTTTTATCACCATTAATTTCATGGTAGAATTAGTAAAACATAACTGATACTCTCTTGAAATTGTAAAAGTGAAAAATAATTAAAATAATTAAAATAAAATTAAGATATAATAGTTAAATTCAATTATAATCAAATCTTACATTTTATAGTGATAATGAAAAAATAATTAATTAGTCCAAGTCACATTTGCTGTAGTTAAGGCGAAAGACAGGCCATAAATTGAGAAAGCCCAACTAAGAAATATTTTAATTCGATGATTGGAAAAACTTTTTTAAAGTAAGATTGTCTATAAAGTGTGAAGGATATTCACGGTTTATTTGATTTAAAGGGCATTGACTTTATATGACATTTACATGTGGTTGGTGTGGGTGGGTGGTAAGAAATTCGATTTCTCTAAAATTGAGTGTAGACGGAAAAAAATATGCATTAATTTTCGAAAATATGATCTTAAATTCAAATATCATGAATGGAAAAATATGTTGTTTTAAGTACGACGCAAATTCAAAATTTATTGATGGAAAAAATAGGCACTAGCTAATATCATTTGATAAAAGTTAGCCGATCAAACATTTTTCCTAATACTACTTTTTCCCTTTATTCTACTTATATTAAGTTTTCTATTGTATTCTCGCTGTGAACTCCTTGTAATAGTTTTTAAAATAAATAATAAAAATCGTTCTAACTATCCAATCGTTCTGGCTGTGCTTCCGATGGGCGATCTCCACGGCTATTGATTTGGGCTTCAGGAGAGTCATGTTTGAGACTGATTGTCTAAAGCTCTTTGATCTTTGGCGTCGCCCAAAACGTGGTGGATCTTATCTTTTTTCTATTATTAGGGATTGTCGTTCCTTTTCTTGTCATTTTAATTTTATGGATCTTGCTTTTGTTAGGCGGGAAGACAATATGGTTGTTGATTCCCTTGCCAAGTTATCTTTCTCTACGTTGTCAATTGTCTGGGTTGAGGATGCTCTGCAGCACGATGTAGTGGCTTCTGCCCCTGGTTCTTGATTAATATATTTATTCAGTTTCAAAAAAAAAAAAAAAACTATCCAATCGAATATTTATTTTTATTTTTATATAATATCCAACCAATCATATTTAATCATAATAAATTTGCACGATTTCTCCATTTGATATAACCAATCAAAATTAAGATGAGAACATCTTGTGTGCTCGAAAATATTGTATATATTTTCTATCCCTGCGTTTTCACGGTTACATATAGAGAACATAACTAAGATGAGAATGTAAACTATAATAAACAATAATAAAAACAAGATAAGATAAGGTAGAATCTCAAATATTTCGGAATTGCTATTATTACAAGATAATATGCATTACAGTTGGCGGGTACTTAGACGACATGTTTGGCCAGACGATGATTTTGGCTGAACAGACAATCCCAAGACTGAGACGATTTTAGAGGAGTCGAACTCAGACGATACCAAATTTTGATTTTATTTGTGTTCCATATATTCCTAACAATACTCTATCAACTTTTTATTTAGTTTTATATTTTTATCCAAATAATAATTATTTTTCACCAAGTACAATAGAAAAAATTGTCATTTACCACATGTAACAGATCATATATTGAATAATGTGTGCCTTTTAAATTTACACTTTGTGCTTTTTACTTTATCACTTTTTATTTACTTTTGAAATATAAACACACTAAATGCGTGTATTTTATTTTTAATAATAATGATAATTGTGTCCAACATACCGAAAAGGGAAAATGATACCGAAAAGACACTACGAATTTCATACACAAAAATAGAACGAAAAGACAGAGAATTTTTGCACGCCAATTATCACATTACAAACGAATTATTTCCTCCTTCTTAAGAATCCAAATAAGAATTTGACAGGGGAAAATTAAAGTGGGAAGCAAATCGTTAATTGGCATTTTGTTTTGTGTATTATTTTATCTCTTCCTTTCCTTTTCATTTAAAATTAAGGGGAAAAAAGTAGCAACTTTTTCTCTTTGTTTCTATCTTCAAATTCTTTCCATGATTGAAATGGTGGGGTATTTTAAGCAAATACAGAAGAAGCCTCATTCCTTGTTGCGAGGTCACTCTCTCATTGCTTTTTGTTTTTTCCATTTGTAATTTCAATCAGTACAGTGACAACTAATCAATTGAATCATAATAGTAATAATAGAGAAGATACTTTTAGCGCTTTTTGCTCCTAATAATATGTGTGAAAATGTGAAATTTTATCAACTCATTTCACTTTTTTGTTTTTCTCCAACAATACAATCTTACATATTAATCAAAAATAAAATATTGAAATCATAATCTCTACGACAAAAGTATATAGTTTTATGAACAAGCTAAAGGTTATTACAATATCCAGGTTTAGAGGGAAAAAAAGAGGTGGCTGCAAATTTTTAAAGTATTGCGGATGTAAAATTTTGTAAAAAAACTTTTTCTTAACTTTCTTTTAAATCCTTTTTGTCTTTGTGTATGGGTTTGTTTTGATGCGTCATTAGGTAAATCTATTTTGAATTTTTTCTTTTGGTGATTTTAGAGAGAACTCGGGAAAAAATATCTCTAAAAAAGCTTAATTAAACATGTGTTTTTTTTTGTTACAAGAGGAAGTCTGAAAAGAAAACCAAACTAAGTAAAAACGTCTAAGTACAATGACGCATAAATAGAAGACGGAGGCTGCCTCCAAACACGACGTGAAGTCCCCTCCCTAGAAGCCTGTCTCGCAAGAAAGTCAGCTGCATTGTTCCTCTCACGTGGAACATGGATGAAGGAAGTATTCCAATCCCTAGCCAACCAAGAGCGAATCTCCAAAATTAAGTCGCATTCCCAGTAGGAGTTAACAACAAGAGGCGCTTGGAGCACCCGAACCTCCTCCAAACAATCTGAGGCACACACAACATGGCGAGTCCCCAAGTCCCAAGAATGGGAGAGACCTATCCTGACCGCCCAGATCTCTACGCGAAAAGCATTGCCATTCACTTGACTTTCAAAGACCGTTGAAGGCCACGTTCCATCCGGAGCACGAAGGATGGTCGCTCCACCCATTCTTCCTGTTCCCGCATTCCAACTACCATCCACCATGACACGAGAGACAGTAGGAGCGTCACGCGTAGGACACCCAAGAGAGACTGACCTGTCATATATAGTCCTGGACGAGGCAGCGCTATTCCGCCAGCAAGAAACATCTGATAAGACATTACGAAGAACCTGGTTGATATGCCACCTATCCTCGCCAAAAACGTGGTTATTCCCCCACCTCCAAATCCACCAAAGAACTGCCACCACCAAAACGCATTCCCTTGATTGCAATAACCCGGCTAACCAAATCTAAAAGGGCGCTCCATTGTCTAAGGAAGGAAGAATCACTCCAAACTGTTGCCAAAGCAAACGAGACTGTGGGCACCTTCTAAACAAATGTTCCATGATTTCACAGTCCGTTGTACAGCGAGAACACATGGATGAGCGACTCAAGTGATTTCTATGTCTCTTTTCGTTCGTGGGCAAGGCATCTTTTCGGATTAGCCAAAGGAAGAAACAGATCTTTTCCGGAACCTTGCACCTCCATATGCGTTTCCATCCACCAGCGTCCATATCCGGAGTCTCTACAAGTGCATTATAGGCAGATAAAGAGCTGTAGTGTCTGTCGCTTGTGGCTGTCCAACTAATAGCGTCACGACCCGCAGGTGAACCAGGGACCTGGACATCAAGAATCTCAATCATCACTTGAGATGGTACGGCAGTGTACAATTTGGCAATGTCCCAACTTCCATTTCCCCAAACATCCACAACTCTAAGCATAATATATGATATGTGAACAAAAGGAACCCGGTAGCAGAGCTTTCCCGTGCCGAGCCAATCATCATACTAGAACGATGTAGCACTGTCACCTAACTGAGCCCGAAACAAGTGCTTCAAATGCTCTTTTTCCTTGACAATACCACGCCAAACATAGGAGTTTCCATTGCTATAAGTGTCGTGTAGAATAGAGTTATCACCCAAGTACTTTTGAGACAAAGCCAACACCCAAAGTTTCCCTCTATCATGGAGAAGACTTTCAACAAGCTTTCCAAGCATAGTAATGTTATTGAGACAAGTGCTACGAAGCCCTAAGCCTCCGCTATCCTTCGGGAAAACAATCTCCGGCCAAGGTACCAAATTCCAACTCCTATTGTTGCTCCCTTTTGCCCAAATGCAATTGTGAATCTTTTTGTCGACTAACTCACACACAGATTCTGGGAGTCATAAGGCTTGCATAGAGTAGACAGGGAGGGAAGTCAAGACAGATTTGGCAAGACACAGACGCCCAGCTTTGTTCAATAACATGTTCTTCCATGAAGCTAACCTTGTATTAACCTTATCAATAATGGGTGCAAAATCAGCCCTAGTGACCCTCCCTTTAAGAAGCGGTAAGCCAAGGTATTTTCCCAGGTTTGCGGCCCTACTAATGCCCAAGATACCTGAAAAACTTTGTTGGACATGTTGCTCAATATTTGCAGAACAAAACATCCTTGATTTCTCTAAATTCACTTTCATCCCTGAGGCATCACAAAAATCCTTGAGAGTGTTATCTATTACCTGCATCTTCTTTTTACTAGCTTGATAGAAGAGCAATGCATCATAAGCAAATAATAAATGAGATATCCCGATGCCTTCCTTTGTGATCCTTATTGGTCACCAAGTTCCCTCATCTACTAGTTTCTGAATCTGAATTGCAAGACGTTCCATGCAGAGGACAAAGAGGTAAGGAGAAAGAGGGTCACCTTGTCGAAGTCCTCTCTGGGGGGAAAACTGAGGAAGCCTAGACCCATTCCAAAGAGTAGAGATGGAAGCTGAATGCACGCCCCACATGATCAAATCAACAATTGCTGGAGGGAATCCAAAGTGATATAAGGTAGCCCGCAAAAAGTCCTAGTTTACACGATCATAAGCCTTCTCCAGATCAATTAAACATGCGTTTTGAAACATTTCAATTTTTCTACCGTAAAATTATAAGTTATTATTTTTAAAATGAGTATATTAACTCTTACATTTTCGAGCCGAGGTTTGGGCGGTCGGGATGAGTCTCTCTCTTACTTGGGATCTTGGGACTTGCCGGGTTATTTGCGCTTCCAATTGCTTGGAGGTAGTGCACGTACTCCAAGCACCTATGGATATTAACTCCTATTGGGAACGTGACTTAATTTTGGAGGTTCGCTCTTGATTGACGAGAGATTGAAATGTCTCCTTCATCCATGTTCCGTGGGAAAAGAATAATGCAGTTGACTTCCTTGCGAGACAGGCGGTTAGGGAGGGGTCTCAGCGCCGTGTGTAGAGGCAACCTCCGTCTTCAATTTATGCGTCATTGTATTTAGACGCTCTTACTTAGTTTTGTTTCTTATTTAGAGTTCCTCTTGTAACAAAAAAAAAAGATATAATTACGTATTTGTAGGTCTTAAAAATAACCTCTCAAAATTATAATAAAAAATATCGTTATAATGAATTTAATTAATATGAATAGTAGGAATTTTTTTAAATGAACCCGGAAATTATTAAATATAAAAATTATATTCTGAAAATTACAAAATATTAAATCATATTAAAATAATATTATTAAATAAATTATTTTCCTTTATAAAAATATTTTTGGATAAAATAATATTATTTTTAAAATATATTTATTGTATAAAAATATATATTGATTAAAATATTATTATTTTAAAATATTTTTACTTTTCAGTTATTAAAAGATAAGGACCACAAAGGTAGCATGTAACCGACTGAAAAAAAGGGGTGAAATGCGATGCATTTCCTTTGCACCGACTTTGAGCGCCTATAAATAGGCTTAAAGGAACTCTCTCTTCCATTCATTCATTCTCTCTCACTCTCTCACTATTCTCTCTCTCTTTCTCTTTATCTCTCGATGCCGCTGTGTAGTTAAGCTTTGGTCAGGTAGGTAATTCATCACATTCCTCAACTTTATTTTTCTTTTTTCAATTGATTGATTTTCTAACGCCACGCCACACACTATTCAAAACTCGATCTACTTTCCATTTTTCACAAATTCATTTTTCCTCTAATTGCACCGCGTGCGTAGTATTGTTCCTCACATTCCATGTCATTTGCACATGCTAGAAGGTTTTAGGGTTTTTTCTTGTTTTAGGATATATTCGTAGAAATGAGGGATCTGTTTTTTTTTTAATGAGAAAGGTAAATGGGCGTTAGTATATATTTTGTGATGATAGATATGATTAGGGGTTAGATAGATCAATTTTTAAGGTAGGTAACTAGGGTACAATACAATATACGAAAGAAGCAAGAAAATCAGGAGTTATATAGTCATGTATCGTTTGATTGTGCTCACAAAGACTTATGCTCGCCCATTGTTTCATTATGCACTCAATTAATGTCTTTCCTTAATTTTTTTTTGGAAGGTTGACATAAAAACTTGTATGAGTTATCTAAATGTGGGATTTTGTTTTGTCTTTTTGTTGAGTTTGGTCATGATAAATTGATTTACACCATTAGCTTAAAGTTACATGTTGACTATAATCTTGAAATTTCTAGGTGTTTTGAGTCCATGTTGATGTATGATCTTAATAATGATATTTCGTTTGTGCAGTATTTGATGAGATGCCATCTTCACACAATGTTGAATTTGAGGCGGCGAAGTTTCTGCATAAACTCATTATGGATTCTAAAGACAGACCGACCATTGAAATCAAAGACATCAGCACCCCTAACATTTTGCTGTTGTAGGAGACCTTTCCATTAGACTATTGCATTCCTCCCCCTTTTTGCATCTTTCTTTTCAAAGATGCGATAAACAGTCCAACTTGTTATCTTATATGGGTATAAGATAACAAGTTGGACCGTTTATCGCATCTTTGAGAAGAAAGATGCAAAAAAGGTGAGGAATGCAAGAGGGTCTAATGGGAAGAGCTTCAACAATGGCATAAATGTTAGGAGTGTTGATGCCATTGAATTCAATGAGGCATAGATAGGCTAAGCCCGAGTCCTGATTATCAGAACCTAATCTAGATTCATTATTGGACCATCTATTGACTTGACCGCCTTTGAGATATCCCATGATAGAGATAAGATCGATTATTGGCTTGACATGCCCAATAGATAGATCTGCCATAATGGGGATATGGGCATATGACTAGTCTTGGGAGTGAGGGTTTTGGGGTGTAAGGGTGGGTGTTAAGTCCAACATTGTATAATAATATGTCTAGTGAAGTACTTATAAATGGCAAGAAATTCGTCAATCTAAGCTAGATTTCGAGGTCAAGTTAGATCTAGCCCCAATGTAAAATGTTGTGAAACCTTATTTCTTAAATTTTATTTTTTCAAATCATTTTTGTCTTTGTCTTTGGGATTGGTTTAATGCATCATTGGGTAACTTTTTTTAAACTTTTCCGTTCCGTGACTTGAGAGAGACATCAATAAAATTCCACTAGAAAAACTTAAATAAACATGCATTTAAGCTAAAGGAGTTTTTAGTTTCCTACAACTAATAATAGTTTTGATAGTGAGAATTGAACAAACAACTTTAAAAGGAGAAATAATTCGTTCTTACTAATTGAACTAACATGTGTTGGCATATTCAAATAAATTTGATTATGTGGAATTTGGTCATATTAAAATTCAAAAAATTGATGTCCTTAATTTTGAAAACAAGTATTGGGAATATTAATTAACCAAACAGATTAATAGAATCATTATTTATATGAATAATTTTAGGTTATCTAACGATTCTTTTTTTTATAGTAAATGATGATTTTAAATAAATAAATAAAATAATAAAATAATTAATTACATACATATCGCGTTTGGGGTTGCTTCTCTAGCTCACTGGTATGCTGTTATGCAGAAACAAAGGTGAGATTCTGATGTTTCTCTCTTTCTCTCCTCATCTCTCTCACTTTGTAGCTAAAAGCTAAGCTAAGTTTAGAAGGTAAGTTGTTACACCATTCCATTTCTCAACCTCAATTGATTGGTTTTTTGATGCCACGCCACACACCCCAATTCAAAACTTGATTCACTTTTCAATTTTCGCAAATTCGTTCCGCCTCTGATTGATTGCACCGCCTTCGTATGTAGAACACTGCACCTCGCATTTCATCTCCTTTACAGCTGCAGGAAGCTTTTAGGGATTTTCCGTGCTTCAGGATAAAAAGATCAGGTTTTTGTTTTGGAAATAGAGAGGAAAATGTGTGTTAGTGTATCCTGTTTGCTGATAGATAAGATTAGGGGATAGATAGATCGATCTCTAAGGTAGGTAACTAGGGTACAATACAATACAAGGAAGAAAGCTAGAATCTTTTGATTGTGCTCACAATGACTTAGACTAAGCACATTTTTCATTATGTGCTCAAGTGATGTTTTTTATTTTATTTTTGGGAGGTTGACATAAAACCTTGCCTGGGTTTATCTAAGTTTGGTCATTTGATAATGGTAAATTGGTTTACATTATTAGCTTAAAATTACGCGTTGGCTATCATCCTGAAATTTCGAGCTGGTCTGAGTTTATGTTGATATTTTCAACAATGATATTGCAGTTCTAATGAGATGGCGTCCTCAAACAATGTTGAGTTGGAGGCGGCAAGGTTTCTGCATAAACTCATTCAGGATTCTAAAGACGAGCCAGCCAAGCTGGCTACTAAACTCCATGTGGTGTGTGTTGTTTAATCTTTAATTACTATGTTTAGTTATTCTTATAGTCCTTAGGAAATGCTAGGGAATACTTGCCTCTAATTTGACGAGTGTTTCAGATACTACAACATATGAAATCAAGTGGGAAGGAAAATTCAATGCCATATCAAGTGATTTCAAGGTAAACTGTTTGTGACTCAGCGCTCAAAAATCGCCCATATATATTTATTCAATTGCTTTGCCCTGGTCTTTTGCTATGATGTAAGATAATAAAATTGAAAATCTGATACTGATTGTCTTCATGAGGTCACACGGTTACTTCTGTAACCCTGCTTTCGTGGCAGTTTACTTTAGATATTAACTACCACTGTCATTTGTGTGATGGAAATGAAATAGTAATGGGAATGGTTTTTTTAATTTCATGATATGTGGTTTGATGAATGATGATGAATGTTTTGTTGGGCTTTGAACCCTCTTTCACACAGAAAAAAAGGTTCAATTTGATTTAGCTATTTTGTGCAATTCAGCTTGAATAATATGCTTAAAGCTGATGTCTACTTCCATGTCCATGCCTTTATTTGCTTGACTTTGTAAATGCATGACAAACTATATTCATAAGGAATTGATGGTCCTCATCTTACAGACTTAATTTGCTTTGTGGCGCTTTAGTGATTCTACTTGTACTTATCGTTCTGAGCACCCAACCTCGTTTTCTCTTTGTTGGTAATGTTGTCTGTTATAGGGCAATGGAGACTGTCATCAGCCAACATGGTCTTGATACTGAAGCATTGAAGCCATCCCGTCTTCCTTTGACTGGTGGTCCTCAAATCGGTAAGTTATGCATGTTTTTATATCACATAAATAATGTCTTTGATAATTTTTTAGTGGTTCTGATTTCATTGTTTTGTAATTCATGCAGGATCTTCTTCACAAGCGGTAGGTAGTGCAAAGGACTCCAGAGTTGGCTTGGCTGAAAATGAAGCATCCAAAATGGATCCCTTTACTTCTGGCCGGCCACCGATTGCCCCAACTGGTGGAGCTCCTGATTATTATCAAGGATCTGTGGCTCAGAGGAGTAGTCAATCTTTTGATCAAGAAAGTCCATCTAGTTTGGATTCTAGGTCTGCTAACTCGCAGGCACAGGACAGACGTGATTCTGCCAATTGGGACAAACAGCAGGTGAATCAAAAGGATGGTAAGAAAGCTACTGTGAAGAGAAAGAGGGGAGGTAAATCATCACCTGTGGAACTGCATGCTGACAGTTCTACTCCTCGCAATACTGGTGTTAATGCAAGGAGAGGTAAAAGAACCAAGGCTGAAACGTCAGATGGTCTTCCAGCTAAAAGTGATGAATTAACCAACTCTAACCTGGTTTCAAATAGTAGCCAAATGCAGAATATTTCGACTTTTTCCGGTAACATGAGAACAATGCCCAGGGAAAACCAAGAAGGTCATCATTTATTGGCAAAACAAATTGATTTGGCAAAGATTAGCAACCCAATGGTGCGAGCTCCAAATTTCAAGTATCCAGAAGATACAGAAGTTTCCTCTGCACATATTGCTCCAGCGAAGCAGCAAGGTGGTTCATTACCTTTTTACACATGAGATTATATGTGTATGAGATCAAAATAAAGCTGTATTTCTTTATGGAAAAATTTGAAAAATCTATTCTCAGGTTCCCAAGTTGTCTTTGTTCTTCCTGTGAATATGATGGCAGAAACCCCAACGCACTGAACGCAACTATTAGTACCCCCATCTCTTTGTTGTATAGGATTTGGAAAATTTTCAAGTATGAGTCATTATGTATCTTAGAATTTGGAAGGGCCTTACTGTACCCAAAAAGCTGGCTTAGGGATGAGGGTTGCACTATCATTTATAAGGACTTATTTGGTCATATCTCTAGTCAATGTGCGACTTCTCAATACACCCCTCACAAATTAGAATACAAATTCAGGTTAGACCTAACTCTCTCCCAAAATCTAGCTTAGAGGTGAGGGCTGCAGTACCCTTTATAATGACTTATTTGGCCATATCTTTAGTCAACCGGGGACTTCTCAACACAATGGGGCGTGGAAACTGCAAAAATGAACATCTGCGGGTTACCCATATACGGGTAGTCTCCAATAAACGGGTCTAGCATAAGCTCTGATACCATCTTAGAATTTGGGAGGGCATAACTCTATCCCAAAAGCTAGCTTAGAGGTGACGGTTGCACTACCCTTTATAAGGACTTATTTAGCTATATCTCTAGTCAATGTGAGACTTCTAAACCATGTAAATTAATCAAACTATGATCCTGGGTTTGAGAACTACAAACAATTTGGGAAGGTTATACTTAAATACCAATGCCTATTGTTTAAGTGGTGAAATTTGAGAAAAGACTTCCTATAGGAGTTTAATGTAAATATAAACATGTAGATGGGAAATTTATTTGTGTGGAAATTTTGTAACGCCGGTTCTTATACCAGTGATGGTTGTTCCTAAATTATTTGAGTGTAAATGCTTCATGGCTGTTACTAAGTTATTTTTGAGTACTTTTGGGTGCTTCTTGTTATACATGAATATTTCTACTAATGACAAATTTTGAGAGTATGATTGATGAAATATCTATTTCACTTAGAATTACACGTTAACACAGAAAAGAAAAAATAATTTTGAATTTCTTTCCCACAGTCATTAATAAAAGACAATTTGTATTAAACCTCAGGTGCTTATGCTAAGTTTCATGGAGGGATGGCGGTTCCTGCTAGTGTCTCTCCAATGGCTGAACCAGTTTTCTCAAGTTCAATGCAGTATGGTGGGGCACTTGAGCATGATGGGGGAAGTTCGACCACTTTAGCTGATGGCCACAAAATAGCCCAGGTACTTACTATTCATCAATTTTGTGTTTGGGTTTGTCTCTATCCTCTGTTTCCTTTCATCTTAATATACTCATCTAACTTTAGTTGACTTTAGTGAAAACTTATTATAGTTTTGTTATTCTGTGCTGACTATGTATGGACCATCTTGATTGCTTGACAAGATAATTTTATTGGCAGATTGGAAAGCAAAATAGTGGGTCCGAAATGGCTATGCTTAGACAAGGTGCTCCTTCAAGAGATACTGGAAAATCCACTTCTCCTGCTCCACCTGGATCATCTGTAATGCCTTTCAAAGAACAACAGTTAAAGCAGCTTAGAGCTCAATGCCTTGTTTTTCTCGCAATTAGGTGGGCATAGTTCTGCTACCACTTATTGGATTTGAGTAAATTGTCTGGATTTATAGTTTGAGTTATGTTGTGAAGTGAAACATTGTTCAATGTTGCAGAAATGGTTTAGCACCAAAGAAACTACATCTTGAAATTGCACTTGGAACCACCTTTTCTAGAGAAGGTGACTGATGTTTATCTTTTCTTTAACAATTTAAAGATCTTCATTCACTAAGAGTAACAGGAGTGCAACGTGATGATAATACAGATTTCTCTCGTAAAGACCTAATTGACCACACAGGAAAATCACAATCTATTAATGAACCGGGTAATACATCAGGGGTTATGGTGCCATTGGGAGGTCCGAGCAATGTGAGACAGACTGATAAAAACCCTTTAGGGTCATCTTCTGCTGGAAAGTTTCTGGAGGCTGACTCTTTGTCAAAGGGAACTGAGAGCCCAAGAATGTTGGAAGACACAAGCAACCTAAATGCAGACATCCTCATGAATTCACAAGAAAGGAAGCATCTCCTAGCCACAACTATAGGAGAGATTGAAAGGCGAGTTCAAGAAAGAGTGACCGCTTCTTCAGCCATTTCATGCCAGCCGCAAGTTTCTTCAAGTACAAGGGGTACTGCAGCTGGTAATAATCATTTGCATGAAGTTGGCAATGGTATGCAGGTTGGAAGGTCTAATCAACCTCCTGTTGTTGGCTCGAATAGCTGGACTGGATTTGCTGGTCATCATGAAGCTTCAAAGGGATCTCCACAGATCCCTACTGTTCAACATGAGTTGCCTACAGAAGGAAGAGAGAATATTCCTAGCCACAATTCTGTTAATCACTTGGCTTCTTCTTCTTTGAAAGAGCGCTGGAAACTTGTTCCAGGGACGGATCGTGATCCTCATGGAGCAACCGTGATGAAGGATGGAAATCTGATGACAAAAAATGTTTCTTCAGGTGAAAGCCGTACTCAATATAACCATGTTATGTTCTATATTTGATGCTTATGTGCTTCGTGTTACTTCAAGTGTCAGTAATCCATGGTTTTCCTAATATTGATTGCAATTACTTGTTCCGGTTGATGATGCATCAAAACATGGCATTTCTTTTGCTGCAGAGCAAGAAGGGAATGAGATATTGGTTTCGTCTGATTTATTGTCTTCTAAAAAGTATACGATGTCAGAAAGATGGATTATGGATCAGCAGAGAAAGAGGCTTCTTGTTGAGCAAAATTGGGTACAAAAACATCAGAAAACAAAGGAAAGAATGACTACATGCTTTCACAAGTTAAAGGTTTGTTTTACATTTAACTGCCAGTAATGCTTAATATGTTCTCCACGCACCTTCGATTATTTTGCACCTCACACATATACCATATATGGTTGATGGTAATGATTAAATATTGCATGCACATCATGGTCTGTGCCTCATTCATTGTGATGTAGGAAAATGTGAGCTCATCTGAAGATATTTCTGCTAAAACAAAAAGTGTCATAGAGTTGAAAAAACTTCAACTATTGGAGCTCCAACATCGTCTCCGCAGGTAGTTTATATTATTAACAATTTTGTTATCTGCTTCAACTCACAATATGACAGTATATTTTTCTTTGTGGGCAGTGATTTTTTGAATGATTTTTTCAAACCAATTACAACTGAAGTGGAACATTTGAAATCAATTAAGAAACATAGGCATGGTAGGAGGGTCAAACAACTTGAAAGGTATGAGCAGAAAATGAAGGAAGAGCGTCAGAAACGGATTCGTGAGAGACAGAAGGAGTTTTTTAGTGAGATAGAAGTACACAAGTATGTGCTTTTTCTTCATTTCTACATGTTTTCTTACCTCTGCAATTTTTCCAATGCGTTGTAGTAGGATAAATATAAATCAGTGTTCCATGTACTCTTTGCCTCAAACACTTGTGTCATTACTTGGAAATTAAGGGAAAAACTTGATGATGTATTCAAAATCAAGAAGGAACGGTGGAAGGGTTTCAACAGATATGTGAAGGAGTTCCATAAAAGAAAAGAACGTATTCATCGCGAGAAGATTGATAGAATCCAGCGAGAGAAGATTAATTTGCTAAAAATAAACGATGTGGAGGGCTATCTTCGAATGGTGCAGGTAGGTTTATTTTCCTATATAAATACATAAATGGCTTGCATTTAAGTGTGTATGCTTAATAACATCTTCAATGGTACATTAGGATGCAAAATCAGATCGTGTAAAACAACTTCTTAAAGAGACTGAAAAATATCTTCAAAAGCTTGGGTCCAAGCTACAAGCAGCGAAGGCTGCAGCAGGACGTTTTGGGCATGATATTGATGAGACAGGAAGTCGCAGTTTTCTTGACAATAGTGAAACTACTTTGGAAAACGAGGATGAGGGTGATCAGGCAAAGGCAAGTTCCCTACACAACTCTGTCTTAAGTTTAAATCCTAATTCTTAAATATGTTACTCATTTGTTTCTATTCTGTTTTACAGCATTATATGGAAAGCAATGAAAAATATTATCTGATGGCCCACAGGTATTATTAGTTCTGTACTTATGTACTCTTTAAAATAGGTTTCCTGTACTGTGAGTTGCTTATGCTATGCTTTTGCTGTTGATGAAAGGATGATCAGCGTTGGGGACTGGAGTTTAGTGGTTTATTTTAATTTTGAAGGGCTTATAAGTGTTTATGATCTATTGGTTCCATCTAATGATAAATATCTTTGTGAAATACCTACTATGTTGAGGAGCTCTCGAGATTCATTCTAAGCAACTCTTTTTTCCCCCTGCAGTATAAAGGAGAGCGTTGCAGAGCAGCCATCTTGTTTGCAGGGCGGAACATTAAGGGAGTATGTTAAATGTTTATCCTTTTAGTTCATACTGCATGTAATTTAGTCAACACATATGTTTGTGACTTGGAATGGAGATCTAATTTTTTTTAGGTCATTTAGTTTAATGGTAGGGTTATTTTTTGTAATTAGGCGTCGTCTTTGACTCAATGGGGGATTTTATTCTTCTCACGTACGTTTTTTGTCTGTGTTTCTTAAAAAATCTTGTTTGATGAGCAGAGAGTTTGGACTGACTTCCTGTTTTTTTTGGGTCTGGGGACTTACATTCCTTGTATTGCAATTGTTGTCCTTAGATATCAAATGAATGGGCTGAGGTGGCTGGTTTCCCTATACAACAATCATTTGAATGGAATCCTTGCTGATGAAATGGGTCTTGGTAAAACCGTTCAGGTAATCTATTTTGTTAACTGAGAAACTTAATGTACTTTACGTGATTCTGATTTTCTTCTTTTTATCTATTTTCACTATTAGCATTTTTGGCAGGTTGCCATTTACTATCTTCTTACCTTCTAGATAATGTATGTTTTTTGGGGTACATGCTAAGGATGCTGGAGAATATTTTGCACTAAAAGATAGGAAGAAATTTTGTATCTATGAAATCCTAATTTCCTTATATTTTGTAGGTTATTTCTCTGATTTGCTACCTGATGGAAACAAAAAATGATAGAGGACCATTTCTTGTTGTTGTGCCCTCTTCAGTTCTACCTGGTTGGGACTCGGAAATAAACTTTTGGGCCCCTGGTATTCATAAAATTGTCTATGCTGGCCTGCCAGAAGAGAGGCGTCGTTTATTCAAGTAATTGGACTTTAGGATATCAACCCCTTCATCTGTTTGATGTTTTTTCATGGTGCATGTTCCTTATTAGTTCTTTTCATATTTTAGGGAAAAGATTGTTCACCAGAAATTCAACGTTCTTTTGACCACATATGAATATCTGATGAACAAGCATGATAGACCAAAGCTGAGCAAAATACATTGGCACTACATAATTATTGATGAAGGCCACCGCATAAAGAATGCGTCTTGCAAGTTGAATGCTGACTTGAAATACTATCAGAGCGCTCACAGACTGCTGTTAACCGGAACACCATTGCAGGTTTTTTCTTTTCCCCTTTGAGTTTTCCTTTCTTGGGGCTCTCATTGCAGTTTACTTTGGATTTTCCCTTGTACCATTTGAATTTTTCTATAATATTTTCAATCATTGGCTTGTGATTTTTCTTGGGAATAATAGAGTAGAGAGTTTCTTCAGAGCACTTCTTGCAAGCTCCTGCCATGTCCTTCGTTTTTTGTGTGCCCTTGTTTCTATAACTTTTTTTTATAATATGCAGAACAATCTTGAAGAACTATGGGCACTACTTAACTTCTTGTTACCGAACATATTCAATTCATCGGAGGACTTCTCTCAATGGTTTAACAAGCCATTTGAGAGTGCTGGTGATAACTCGCCTGATGAAGTAAGTTTTGAATCATTTCTGTTTATATCTGTAAAATTTGGATATCTTGAATCCTGAGTTCTAATTTAAACTTAATTGATTCCTCTTTTACCTATACTGTTGTCTTCTATTTGTAACTAGGCTTTACTGTCTGAGGAGGAGAATCTCTTGATCATAAATCGTCTGCACCAAGTTTTAAGACCATTTGTACTTCGGAGGCTGAAACACAAGGTTTTATTAACTAAACTTTAAGCGTATTATTAAGGATAGGTCATACTTCTTGAGATTTCTGTATACTGTTATAAAAGTTTTTCTTATGATAAAACATAGCTTATGATTTTTGTTCTTGGAATCAAATATTTCATTCTTAATAATATGTGAAATAAAATGATTAGTAGTGTTATTTATATTATTATGTCATCTTAATATGCCTTTTGATGATGAATGTGTCACTGAATTCTTTTGTTTATTTTTTGGTGACTATGATCTATATGTTCCAGTTTGAGAGCGAGTTTTATAAACAATGTAAATAGCATATTTACTATTTCGGTGTTGATTTTGTGATGTATATTCTTATGTAAATCTGGTAATTAAGTAATTGTCGATCCTTGTATTTACGACACCCATTATATATAAAGTTCTGTGTAATTTAGATACACGAATTCATTCAATACTTTCTCATTTTCTCAGTCTTAGCACTTGCTTTCCAATTGTTTTTAGGTTGAAAATGAGCTGCCTGAGAAGATTGAAAGACTTGTAAGATGTGAGGCTTCTTCATATCAAAAACTTTTGATGAAGAGAGTGGAAGAAAATCTTGGTTCTATTGGCACTTCAAAGGTATCCTTTCTAGTACTTTCTGCTGTGTTCAATAATGTTTCTAGTCCTTTTGATAGTGGACTATAATTTACTTCCCACTTCTTTACCTTTTGAATGGAATAACTTTGCTGTAGTATACATATGTGTAATTAGTCTGGTGGTGTAATTGAAGTTCTTGATTGTTAGGCTCGAACAGTACACAACTCTGTCATGGAGCTTCGTAATATCTGTAATCATCCATATCTCAGCCAGCTTCATGTAGAGGAGGTATTTTCCTGTCCGATATACGGTTCTTCTCTGACATGAATGTGAATTATGATTTTAACTCCAATTCTCTCAAAAACTGGTTTTTTTGAGATGTAAGTTTCAGTTTGATACTGATTTTTTATGTGAAACTGAAAGATTGAATTACATTGTTATTATTTAAATTATGAAATATCATCTTCAAGTTGATATCCTAAATTTGCAGAACCTGGCCAAAAGAAATATAATATTCAAACAAGGTGCTATAAGATTTAGGGTATAACCGTATAATAAAGTTGTTTTTTGTTTCATGTGACCAACCAGAAAACTCTTGTTGTGAACTGACAAGGAATTTTCAATGAGATTTGTGGTGGAAAGGGTTGAATGCATAAAATGGAGATTGTAGAGTGAACAAAAATCCTGGCAAGAATGTGGATTAATGTGTATTAGGGTGAGGCTTTGCATATTTCGCAGATACTCCTTGTAATGTTCTCCGATTACAGAGAATTGTGGGAAAGTAGCCAGTAGTTTGGTTCCGTGTTCATTTCTCCTTTACCAGTTTTATGTTTGCGAATCTGGTTATAAAGATAGGCTTGTTCCTGGTTTTTATCGCTTTCCAGCTTAAATGATGCAGCCAGAAATTTTTAATTTAGTGCAAAGGCCCTAACTTACACTTTGAAAATGGGTTTGTGTAATCTGTCTGTAGTAGTCAATTTAGTTGACTACTTCAGCAAGAGGTCAAGCTTGTATGATTCTATTCTGGTTATTCTTATTTCTTGGACGGAGGGTGGTATGCTACAAGATGACGTTTTGCCATTTCCAGGTGGAGAGCTTTATACCTAAGCATTATCTGCCGCCAATTATTAGACTTTGTGGGAAGCTTGAGATGTTGGATCGTATATTACCTAAATTGAAGGCAACAGATCATCGGGTACGAAACATCCTATTTAATTGTCTATGGGTTGCTACATTTGACTTCTTTCAGAATATTGACATGAGTTGCTATTACAGTGAAGAAATATATTTTGTGAACTTATTTATGGTGCTTCCATTTATTTAAGATGTTGTCTTGTCGCTCCTTTTGATGCGAAATGTGCTTGACAGTTTATTTTCCCTTTGCTAAATCTATGGAACTATACTGGTTCAGTGGTTCTTATTGTAATGAGTAACTTATCTTTTCTATCAACGTTTTTTAACTCTTATATTTGGTTTCATGCTGTCAATGCTTTTACAGATTCTTTTCTTTTCAACGATGACTAGGCTTCTGGATGTTATGGAGGAATACTTAACTGTAAAACAATATCGTTACCTCCGGTTGGATGGGCATACATCAGGAAATGATCGTGGTGCTCTAATCGATCAATTTAACCGACCGGATTCCCCATATTTTATTTTCTTACTCAGGTAATTTAACTTTTATTAGATTGTCATTCGTGGCAGTGAAATACTCCCTCCGTCCCTAATTATAAAACCCTTTAAAAATTTTGTAGTGTCCCTTAATATAAGACCCCCTACTAATTTCAAGAAAAAGTTATTACCTTTTTCCATATTTACCCATTGCATTTATTAAGAGAGAGTGAGATAACATTAAAGAGATAGTGGGATACAAACAATACAATGAAGAAAGAGTTAAGGGTAAATATGGAAGATTGTATAGCTTTTTTTAAAACCAATGCATTAATTTGCCTCATTACATGTATTCTTAATAAGCATAATTGTCCCCATAGAGTCTTATAATTAGGGACGGAGGGTGTAGGCAATTAAAACTGTGTTTAGGAATATAATATAAAACCATTCGTTTATTCTTACCCAACAGCTTAGGTTTTTAGGGTAATTGGTTCATGACATGATATTAGAGCCTCTATGATCAAATGGTACAAGGTTTGTTCTTTGTTGCCCTCATTATTCTAATAAAAAGTTGAATTTCAACACAAGCTAGGTGGACTTGTGCATTGTCCGCATAGGAGCCAATAGGGCATCTGGTGACGAAGCTTGCACCACAGTTGTCCAATAGGTTAATTACAATGGACTTTTGCTTGAGAGGGCGTGTAGAAATATAACATAAAACCGTTTGTGTTTTCACAAGAGCCAATAGGGCATCCGGTGACGAAGCTTGCACCATAGTTGTCCAATAGATTAATCACAATGGTCTTTTGCTTGAGAGGGCGTGTAGTAACATAATATAAAACCGTTTATGTGTTTTCACTCAACAATTTAAGCCTTTGGAACAGTTGATTGATGACACATAGGATAGGGGGAAAAAGGGATTATTTTTTTGGAAGGGGGGTGCTGGTGGTTTCCAGGTTGAACTCTTGACATCTCTGTTCAAAGAGAAATGGTAATAACACACTCCAATACACTCATTGTGATTGGTTTATTTTTTTTAAAAGTCAACACATTTTTTAAGAAGTGAGAGAAATGTGTTGACTTTTTAAAAAATAAACCAATTAAAATGAGTTTGTTGGAGTGTTCCTTAAAGGAGTGTGTTGCTAGCACTCCTCTCTGTTCAAATCTTCTTCACATCATTTTTAAGGGTTAAAATCTTAAACTAAATTTCACATTGAAATTACACTATGAAAAAGTAGATCTTTTCTTTGTCTAACTTAAAATTAAGTGATTGCCATCTTGTCTTTTTCGTATGAGCCGTAAGAAGAGGGACGTGGGTACTCTTGTGCCAAGCTGAAACATCAAATTTAAATGTCTTGAGTAAAAATTTTCATGGTTAGTATAATGCTGATTTCCTGAAAATTCATGAAAATAATAAGTTGAAACCAAGTGTACATTCTCTTTCTAAATCAGAAATCTTGAGTTTATTTAGTTGAGCCTAAAGCCAAAAATGAACACTCGGTGCTTTCTAATTTACAGGTTCCTAGTGTTGATGCGCATAGTGGTTACTAATATAATTGATGTAATAATATAATGGACGTGGTTCTATATATTTTTCTTAATGAAATACATTTCACTGCTTTAAGCAAGTGCGTGACTGAAACTTTATACATACTTGGATTTACTTTGTAAATATGTTTGTGTTCTTGCAATTGTTCCGAGGGAGTTGTTTCTCAAATGTTTTTGGTGGATTTTTCTTTTTTCATGATTTTAAGCTATAATCTTAAGGACATAAGAAATGAGGCCTACATCATCCTATTTTCATTATTATCTTCATGTTACATTATCTTTAATATTGCTGACATTCATCTATTGTTACAACTTACAAGCATTCGAGCTGGTGGTGTTGGAGTGAATCTTCAAGCTGCTGACACGGTGATCTTATTTGACACTGACTGGAATCCACAGGCAATGCTATTTCTTTTTTATGATTCCAGTGTAAATTGTTTGCTTTGTTTCTGATTAATTATGATCTCTTTGTTGGCATATTTTCAGGTTGACTTGCAAGCCCAGGCCAGGGCTCATAGAATTGGTCAAAAGAGGGATGTTCTTGTTCTTCGCTTTGAAACGGTTAGTACTTTCCCTTTAGTTACAGTTTGTCGTTGATGGGACTATAGTTGATATAATTGCACATATGCTATGTTGCAACCCCTTGAGTTTTTTCTTGACAAGAATGTGTTATTAACAGTGTTGTCAAATAGCGGTTGTAGCGGCACTATATCGTAGCGCTCTGAGGGCTCACCGCTACTCCGCTATTTGCTGTTATTTTCTGCTATTTGCCGCTATTTTCTGCTTTGAGGGCTTGAAATAAGGGATTTTTGGCTTTCCGCTATTTTCCGCGATCCGCGATTAATTACACTGGCTATTAAAGAGAATATGTTTAAGGAAACTTTAGTTTGGATAGCTGGTCCCTAGTGTCCCATGCTGTTGGTTTTAAAACAATCTGCCTTATTGGAGATAGTAATTATGTTCCTTACTCCATAGTGAGAAGTAAAAATTGTATAAATATTTGAGTCTTGTGTCTAGTTAATGCAACTACCATACCTGTTGCATGGTGGTGGTAATTTCAAATGTGCTTGTCTTAGACCATGTACAATTCAAAATTTCAGACTCATATCAGACAATATGATAAATACTTAATTAGGGAAATACTTAATTAGGGAATTATCTTTTCCCAGTGGAATTGTTTGTAATGCTTTTATGGACCTCTGGTTTTGATCGAGCTCAATGGCGTAGTGTGATCCATATAGCCGACCTCACTTAATGGGATAAGGCTTTTGTTGTTGTTGTTGTTGTTGCTGCTTTTATGGACCTCTGGTTTTATACACCATTGATGCTTTGTTTTTAAATACAATTGTTTTGGTTCTTTATATAATTTAAATTCATTATACTCTTTGAAACCATAGGGAATCATACATTGTGTGGTCATGATATCAATATTTTATTCCTTTAGTCTGGGGGTTTAGGGGGAGGGGGGCATGTGATGTTGTTTATCTCGTAAAATGTGTTTAGTTGCCCATGCCAACATAATTGTCTTGATAGTGCTGGTTTTAGGTGTTAATGCCATAACATTACTATAAAGTAGAGCCATATTATCATGCGTACTAAAGTGTGTTTTTCTGCTTACAACGTAAAAAGGTTCAAACTGTGGAAGAACAAGTCAGAGCTTCAGCTGAGCACAAACTTGGCGTTGCCAATCAGAGCATTACAGCTGGGTTTTTTGACAATAATACAAGGTTGGGAATGCTGTGGTATAGTTTATCTTTAGTTTATTAGAAAGAGTCAATTCTGAATTTTCTTTTGTCTATGTTTATTGCAGTGCTGAAGATCGAAGAGAATACTTGGAGTCCCTTCTGCGTGAGTGTAAGAAAGAAGAAGCTGCACCTGTTTTAGATGATGATGCTTTAAATGATCTCTTAGCCCGCAGGTACATAAATTTTTCTTGCTTTCACCATCTGTCTATCCATCCATGGTTGATGTGCACACTTATTTTCTGATGAGTGATTGAACTTTGGGATTTCTTTTTCACTTTCACGTATATTTGAATGTGTCAATTTTCAACAATGACAGCTTACGTAATGTAGTAGGAATTTATGGTGATTCTGGATAATTTTGCATGTGACTCTTGACTACCTTCATTTTAATTAATTATAGGAAAGGCTTGTTCATGATTTATTATTGTCATTTCAGCATTCTACTCTGTTCATTGGTGATTTAAGTTTCAGATTATGGTGTTACTTAGATTTGACAGAAATCTTATCTTTGTTGCAGTGAAGCAGAAATAGATGTGTTTGAGGCTATTGACAAAAAAAGGAAGGAAGATGAGCTGGTATGCTATTAATTGTTTGTTTGGGCTTTTCATCCGCATAAATATTGCTTTCTACTTGCTGTTTCTATGGTTGAGAATCTTACTGGACCTAAAAAAATGTTCCAGGTGATATGGAGAAAATTGGTGCCTGAACAGGCAACTGATACATCTGATCTTATTCCTCCCCTTCCTTCTCGTCTTGTTACTGATGAAGACCTGAAACAGTTCTACGAAGCAATGAAGATATCTGATGTGCCTAACGGTGGGGTAGAGTCCAATGGAGTAAAGCGAAAGAGTGGATCTGTTGGGGGCCTTGATACTCAACATTATGGCAGGGGAAAACGTGCAAGAGAGGTTTGTCGATATATTTTGTTCTTTTGGATTGTTTTGACAATTGTATTTGTTATTTGCTTTTTTCTCTTTGTATGAGTTTGCACTACATTGTCACCCCTGGTGAGTTTACTGTGATTCTTATATACTATGATATACGTTACATCACCCCTGGTTACTTTACTGGAAATCATGTTCAGAAAGTAGAATAGGAAAAGTAATTTAAAATTTACTGCTTTACTACCTAGTTTGCTAGGTATAATACTATCTGATTGCTTATCACCATGTACATGCTTTTTTAGGTACGTTCCTATGAAGAGCAATGGACAGAGGAAGAGTTTGACAAGATGTGTCAGAGTGAATCTACAGATTCACCCAAAGTAAAAGAAGTGGTGGCAGAGATGTGCTATGCAACTAATGCTTCTAGTTCTGTTGTATCTACTACTAACTCTCTAGCTGCAGCCCTGCCTCTAGTGGCCCCAATATTGCCACCTGTGGAGAGTTTACCAGTACAGAAAGCTAAAGAGATAACCCCACCTGCCAAACGTGGCCGTGGAAGACCAAAAAGAATATCTTCAGATAGGTCACCAGCTGCAATGGTCCCTCCAGCAACTTCTGGAACTGTTGGAGTGGATATGCAGTTACTTAAAGGAAATGGGTCTGGACGGTTAACATCATCAACTCCTGATTCTGCTGAATCTATGGGTGTGAGTGGACCTATACAGCTGTCTGATTCAGGAGCTACTACTAACACACTGGCTGCTACTCCTATGGCTACAGCTCAACCTAATTCTCAGTCTGCTGCTGCTGCTATATCTGTACCTATTCAAGCAAGAGGACAAGGGCAGAAAATTCATAGTGGTGGAGAAGGGTCAAAACGTAGAGGGAGGAAGCAGGTCATGATTTCACCTCCCATCCCTGGTGGTTCTGTTGGTCCTGATATCAAGGTTGGTGAGCAATTGGAAGATAAATTAGCAAGTCCACCTAAAAGTCAGGCCATCTCCCAGTCTCAAACTGTCCCTAGCATTGCTGCAGTACACTATCCAACTACCATTTCAAGTTCTGCTTCTTTGAACTGTGGAAATGATCATTTGGGTGTTGGGAATGTTTTGAATTCTCCACTACCCCTTCCTTTGCCCTGTACTACTACCTTGGCACAAACTGCCCCCACATCCATACAGATGCAAAGTAAAGGGCAAAATAGGAAGTCACAAAATGGAGCTGGCACTTCACGGCGTAGGGGAAAGAAACAAGAAACATTATCACCTGTTCCAGATGCTTTAGGTCATCAGTACTTGAATCAGACTTCTAATTTACTGATTTCACCAGGCAGTATATCAGGTGATAAAGCCACTGAATTGAAAAGCTTGCAAGAGAACAATGTTCAAGAACCAAAATGTGTTTTCCAGGATCAAGCATTGCAGAGCCGAGTTGATCAGGATTTAAAATCAATGGAGGGATCAGATGATTTAGCTAAGCAGCCGATGATATTGTCTTCATGTGAAGATAGTACAATCAAATCTCCAGGTGAATATATTGAGCATTGCAGTGTTAAATTTCTAAAATGCTAAAACATTTATTTTAGAAAATATATTGGATGTAAACTAAGGACTTCTTTTGCAGGGAAAGATTTAGAGAAGGTTAATAATTCTGATGTTCATGATTCTTTTGTGAATGTTAAATCTTCTGAAATTCCTTCGTCGAAGAAGATTGAAGTTTGCGATAACTCAGGAAATGAAAACTTATTTGTCACCACCTTGCCTGTTGCTGAGGTGACAAAAGTTCACCATTCAGATGCTAAAACTCATCAAAATGTTGAAGCTTCAAAAACTTATACTTCAATTGTTGATACCCCAACTAATTCCCTGGCTAGTAGCACAACTATAGAAAGCAGTAGTAAGTCATTAGATCCTGTGACTGCAGGCTCTGAATCCACTCATCCAAGTTCACGTGAATCCTTATCATCCAGAAGGCAAGGTCGTAAAACTCAAAATAGAGTGGAGCCACCACGGCGTAGGGGGAGAAAATCGGCTTCAGTTTTACCTGTTGTTCCTGATGCTGTTTCTGGTCAGGATCCTAAACTAAGTCACCATGCCCAGAATTCATCAGGGGATGCATTGGCGGGGAAAGCCACTACAAATGTTACTCAAACTCAAATGATTGAGATCCTTTTACCCAGTGGAGCAGCTAGTCAAGATTCAAAAAGAAAAGAGAGAGCCACCAATTCTACCCAAAATAAGCTCCAAAAAGCCGCATCGACACGGGCTGACAGCGCAACTGTATCCTCAGATAAGATTGCTGCTTTTGGCCGAATTCATAATGTCAATGATGTTGCACGGGTAATGAAGGAAGTTTTCTCTGGGACTTGTTTGCCAAAGCCTAAAGCACAAGATTCTATTGGGAGCGAAGATAGGAACACACCTATTTTACATGTAGTGACTAAAGCTGCAGTTGATGCTGGTTGTAACCGTAGTTTGGAGGATAGAGCATGTTCTGATGGGAATGTGGCAGTGGATGGTCATGAAGAACAATCAGAATTAGCATCTGATATGCATAATCTGAAGGGAAAAACAAGTTTAGATACATCAACCACTGGAGAACTGAGCCTGACATCAGCCATTCCAGTGAATGGGACTGCGTCTGATAAAAAAGTAACTCTTGAGAATGATGCCTCGTCAAGTGTCAGAGAGCCTGAAACCAAATATTATGGTGAAGTTGGAGAAAAGACTGAACAGACACAACGGTGTATTAAAAACCCAACTACTCAGAGTATAATGGAGGTTCTTGATACAACTCTTAATGCTGCTCAAATATCTGATGGGCCTCCTGAGAGAACTCCTACTGGTTGTGGCCCCACCATATGTTCATCTGTGGTTTCTCCTGGTGCTGAACTTCTTGCGGTAACTGATCATAATCTTGGAAATCAATCTGAGTCTTCGGAGAAGTGTTCAAGATCTTCTCCTCTTGATATTGGTGGCACAGGAGGCCCAACAACTCCATTTGAACCAGAAAATTCTAATAATAATCTTGAGTTTAGTAAGGGTGATGCCTGCACACAGAGTAACTTGTCCACAAACGAACTCCCTAATATCACAGAGCATACTTCTAATAAAAATTTAGAGTCTTCTGAACCATGTCCAAAATCTCCATCTCTTGCTTGTGGTGATGACACTGGGTTATTAGTTCAGGCTGAAAATTTGAGTGATCAACCGCAAGTGACCCCATCTAATCCTGCAGTAGATCATCATTCAAGGACAATGATAATTTCTAATATTTCTGAACACACTGAAATTAGTTCTAGAAATGAAACCGAGTCTTCTTCGAATGCTGCTGCTGAACTTTTTCTCAATGAGGGAATTGATGGGTGTAAAACTTTTACATCAGATGATTCTGATAGAGATGATAAAAATATATTATCACCAACTATTGGCAATTTGAAGGGTGATTTTCCTGAGGCTGGCCATATGGAAATGGACATATCTGACAGTAACATAATGGAGAAGGACTTGGCTAACAGGTCTGGAGTCCAGGAGGAATCAAAAGTTGGTGAAGTAGAAACTGATGTTCAAATGGATTCATCCACCAGTCAGATTGTGCATGTAAATCCTGAGGCTTTTCAAGATAAAGATTGTGATAGAGATGATAAAAATATATTATCACCAACTATTGGCAATTTGAAGGGTGATATTTCTGAGGCTGGCCATATGGAAATAGATACATCTGACAGTAACATAATAGATAAGGACATGGCTAACAGGTCTGGAGTCCAGGAGGAATCAAAAGTTGGTGAAGTAGAAACTGATGTTCAAATGGATTCATCCACCAGTCAGATTATGCATGTAAATCCTGAGGCTTTTCAAGAAAATGTGGATTTCCCCTCCTGTTTGATGACAAAGGAAGAAAATATTGAAGGCCCATCCACTTGGACTGAAAATACAGAGTTGGAAACCAATAAGATGTCTTCAGATTCCCCAATGTCTGTTAACCATTCTGTGGAGGGTGAACTATTGTCAGTAAAGGGAAAATTATCAGAGGTCGAAACTATTGATCAAATAGATGCTCCTCAGGTTTCTAAGGATGATCTAGATAGCCCATCCACAAGGACTGAAAATACAGAGTTGGAAACCAATAAGATGTCTTCAGAATCCCCAATGATTGTTAACCACTCTGTGGAGGGTGACCTATTGTCAGTAAAAGGAAAATTATCAGAAGTTGAAATTAGTGATCAAATAGATGCTCCTCAGGTTTCTAAGGATGATCTAGAAAAGCTTACTTCAAAAAATATGGACGTGTCTTCTCTTTGCAGCCCCCTAGCTCAGGACAAACCAAGTGATCCTCTGATAGTGGATGATAGTTGTAGGGACAACACCAAGGTACGTCGTGTTGCACATAGTAGCTCTTCTGGCTCAGTAATTTTCTCTTCAATTTTGTATTGACTTCATTTTTACAGGCTCCCATTGCAAATCCATTACCAGAACGGAAATCCGAATGTTCTGAAGCTGATATGGTTGATCAAATGAAGGCATCTAATGGTGAAAAGGTTGATCCAGAGCAGACATGTAAAAACAAGGAAGTACCTTCTTCCTCGGCAACTGAGCGAGATAAAGCTGATGTATCAAATACTTCGGAAACTGAGGTAAGTCATTTTGTGCATGGGTTTTGTTCACTACTGCAATTCTCTCCTTAACTCCCTTGGTGAATTTATTTCTACAGGGTCCCTCTGCAAATCCAGTACTGCTGCAGGAATCAGTTAATTCTGAAGCTGAAATGAGTGATCACAAAGAGGTGGAAAGCTTGTCTAATAATGAGGGTACACAAAGAATCTCTAAAGCACAGGATGAATCTAGAGACATCGAGGATCGCACCGATGTATCTAAGAAAGAGTCGGGTGAGAGTCCAGTGGTAGGAGAAGCCCATGAATCTGAAACTAAGTAATGAAATATGTCCTTGTATATAATAATATATGATATGTTATTATTACACGTTATAGGAAGGGTTTTTGTAAATGTATGCCAATGCAAGATGTTGTTGGGATATGATTATACGGTCTTACGACCAGCATCTGTCTAATTCTCAGTTATTTTTGCCATCAGCTTATTTGTTGAAACATTATCCCAAGTTACTGAATAGACATGCTTCGACAAAGGTTTTTGTGTGAATTTATTCAATGTGACTTAGTTGAACTAATCGTGAATGGGAGGAGATAATTGATAGACAAAAGTTGTTAAATGTGAAAAGAATGATCAGGAGCCAGTTATGTTAAACATCTGCTTCAATTTATTTAAAGATTAGAGTAATATATGTTTTGATCCTCATTTTTAAGATGACAGAGGAGGCTACTTTTCCCATTTTCTTTAAACTATGTGCATCTGTAACACTATCTTACAAATATTGAAACCTGTAACATTATCTAACAAGTATTAAAACAGTTGGTAGTTTACGAAGTTTGAAGGAAAATTGTCCAGACATTGACACTGAAGGGAGATATTAGGTCTACTTTACAGATAACTACTGATATCCTGTTGTTCATATGTATAAAAGTAAAGCTAAAAATGTTATATAAAATTAATTTAATTGATAAAAATTATAATAAATAAGCATAATATAAGTATCTATCGAAAAAATCATTTCAAGAAATCTAAATTACTTCAATTGATAAAAAAATATATTAATAACGATTTATAAATATTCTGTTTATTACACGAGATATAAAAGTATGGATTTTAAAAATATTTTAGATCTATTGATTTAGTAGCGCATAGATTTAGTAGCGCTAACATCTATTTATACTTGTATTTTTGCATCGATTTTTAACTTTTGTGAATAGAAAAAACTGGTTATCCTCATACTGCTTAGTGTGTAAAAAAAACACTAAGTTAGTGTATATTTTATAAAAAAATCTCATTATAATGTAAAATGTGTTTAGATAATACAATTTTGTAATTAAATGTAATTTTTTGCAATACAATTTCCATTAGTTATTTTTTCCGCAATAATTTTATGAAATTTAAAACTCGCCATATATAATTATTCTTAAAACATCACAAATTATTATGAAATTCAATTTATCGCAGCAAAAATTGCTTGTGAAAACGAATAAAAATAGTACTTGGAAAATATGACTTCTAAGTTTTACATGAGAAAACATCATATATTTATACTATAAATCATAATATAAATTTCTTAAAAAATATGCACTATTTTGATAATTTTTCTACTAAACCACGCATGCAAATTAGCTTATACCAACACATGTTAGCTTAGTTAATGAAAACATACAACATTCCATTAAAAGTGTATGTGTTTGATTCTGCTTACCAATTTCAAAGTTGGCAATATGTAAGTATATTGTCCTGAGGCATAAAAAATGTGAATTAGCCTATATTATTATTACCAGTTATCTATCTACTTTTACTTTGAAGTTCACTTTTTACTGTTCATGGGCAACTTTATTTTTTAAGCAACGTTAGGATTTCTTAATGGGCTAGGTTGCACAAGTAAAGACCCGTCATGTGTAGAGCAGTACCCCTAAGGCTAGGGTTATTATTTAAGACCTTTTGATTTTATTTTACCGCGGTTGGAAAACTTGACAAAAATTTCTCTAGACATTTATTGGTTCTGTATTTTTTTTTAGAACTTCTCATAATTTATTGTTCTTAATTTTATTAATTTTTTTCTCTATAACTGCATTTGCCCTTAAGTTCAGATCATTTTTTGATGTTGGTTAAGAGAAGCCTTTTAACTTATACAAAACTAGAGACACATTTTTTTTTAAAAATAAATTTCAGTCTTTAATACCAAGGCGGAAGAAGGGAGGGGGCAGATGAGTAAAATCAACTACTTTTTCTGCCCCAATTTATAAGTCACAGTTACTTAATTCGCTAAGATTAAGAAGAGTAGTTTATGACAATAAATTTGTAAGTTAGACTACACATGAATTTCTCTCTCCAAGTTAAAAAATTTGAAATCTAATTATCTCTTTCATATTAAATATGAGGATAAATATGGAAAAAAGTAACTAATGTTTTATAGATATTGAAGAGTGACTTATATTTTATGACAAAAAATTGAAAAAATATGACTTATAATATGAGACAGGAAGAGTTATATGTATCCACATTATTTATAGAAGCATTAACCCATATCTCACTCTTTCATGGATCGGTTGAAAAACATGCTAGGTCTACTAAAAATATCAATTTCACTTTTAATTTAGTAAAATCACATTAATTCCAACCAAACAATAAGAAAGTGTCAAAATAAGTTTTCTTAGCCCTCTTTAAACTTTGATCATTGGTATCGACTCAGTATTAATCATAAAAACATTGCAAAAAGTCTATATAGCTGTGTAATATACTTATATTAAAATGATTAATCTAAACTTATAACTGCCAACTTCACAAACGACAAGACGTTGTTTTGAGTGTTGATTTTGCATTTACATGAGACAACAATGGCATAGGTGCGTTTGGAAGTTTTATTTGATTTCCATCCTCCATTCTTATTAAGCCAACAAAACTTGAAAGTATAGCATGCATTCTTATTTGTTCCGTACTACATCCAATATCACAGCGTTCGCACGTTCAGGTAGAATTTCTCATGCACGCAAACTGTTCGATGAAATGCCTGAGAGGGACTCCGTTGCTTGGAACGCCATGATAACTGCCTATTCCCACCTAGGACTTTACCAGCAAAGTCTTAGTCTCTTTGGCAGCATGAGAATCTCCAATTCCAAACCAGATAGCTTCTCCTACTCTGCAGCCTTAAGTGCCTGCGCAGGGGCATCCCATCATGGTTTTGGAACTATAATTCATGCTTTGGTCGTTGTTTCAGGGCACACGTCTTCTCTTCCCGTCGCTAACTCGCTCGTTGATATGTACGGGAAGTGTATGAAGCCTCACGATGCGAGAAAAGTGTTTGATGAGATGACTGATAGCAATGAAGTGGCGTGGTGTTCGCTTCTGTTTGCTTATGTTAACTCTGGCCTGTTTGGCATGGCTCTTGAATTGTTTCGCAGCATGCCTGAAAGGGTTGAAATTGCTTGGAATACAATGATTGCAGGTCATGCTCGTCGTGGTGAAGTTGAATCATGTTTGTGTTTGTTTAAAGAAATGTGTAAGAGTTTGTATCAGCCGGACCAGTGGACTTTCAGCGCTCTCATGAATGCTTGCACCGAGTCAATGGAAATGTTGCATGGATGCATGGTGCATGGTTTTGTGATTAAATCTGGCTGGAGCTCTGCTATGGAGGTAAAAAACTCCATTTTAAGCTTCTATGCCAAATTGGAATGTCATAGTGATGCTATGAAGGTGTTTAACTCCTTTAGCGCTTTCAATCAAGTGTCTTGGAATGCCATCATTGATGCACACATGAAATTGGGGGATACCCAGAAAGCCTTTCTTGCTTTCCAGCAAGCCCCTGACAAGAATATAGTTTCTTGGACTTCTATGATTGTAGGGTACACGAGAAATGGGAATGGAGAGCTAGCCCTAAGTATGTTTTTAGACATGACAAGAAATTCTATCCAGCTTGATGATTTAGTAGCTGGAGCAGTCCTTCATGCTTGTGCTAGCTTAGCAATACTGGTTCATGGGAAAATGGTCCACAGTTGCATAATTCGTCGCGGTTTAGACAAATACTTATTTGTTGGCAATAGCTTGGTTAATATGTATGCTAAATGTGGAGATGTGGAAGGTTCAGCGCTTGCATTTTGCGGCATTCTTGAGAAGGACCTGGTTTCTTGGAATTCAATGTTGTTTGCATTCGGACTGCACGGACGATCCGACGAAGCTATGTGCCTGTTCAGAGAAATGGTTGCATCTGGTGTAAATCCTGATGAAGTTACCTTCACAGGGATGCTAATGACTTGCAGCCACTTGGGGCTTATAGATGAGGGCTTTGCATTCTTTCAATCAATGAGTTCGAAGTTTGGACTTTCCCATGGAATGGATCATGTGGCATGCATGGTGGATATGCTTGGTCGAGGTGGGTATGTGGCAGAAGCACAAAGTTTAGCTAATAAGTATTCTAAAACAAATAGAGCTAGGACCAGTTCATGTGAGGTTCTGCTTGGAGCATGTTATGCACATGGAGATTTAGGAACTGGGAGTTCTGTGGGAGAATATCTGAAGACCTTAGAGCCTGAAAAAGAGGTTGGTTATGTAATGCTGTCAAATCTGTATTGTGCGAGTGGGCAGTGGAAGGAAGCAGAGATTGTCCGAAAGGAAATGCTGGATCAAGGGGTGAAGAAAGTTCCTGGTAGTAGTTGGATTGAGATAAGAAACGTGGTCACTGCTTTTGTATCTGGAAATAATTCATATCCATACATGGCTGACATATCTGAGATACTATCTTTTCTTGAAATAGAAATGAGACATACATGGCCTATTAATTTTGATATTGAAGGATCTTTATAGACCAGTGAACCGTAAGGGAAATAACTTGATAAGCAATTTTTTTGGGTCTACTATGGTGCCAGTAAACCTAACATTATTTTAAAAGGTTTTCAAACGATGAAGCACAAACCAGCCATAGCTTTGCTACGAATGGAAGTAACCACTTCTGTTAATTGTGACAATGAGCATAAGAAAAATCAGGAATTGAGTGTGTTATGGTCGGCCCAAACGACCGCTTAACCCACCATTATTTTGGTCGGCCCAAATGGCTACACGGTCAATGTCAGTCAAGTTGGCTTACCAGGACGACTAAGTGCAAGACTTCAGGCAAGAACAGAGCACGACTTCCATTCTTCTAACCATTCTTCTAACCAACTAGCTAAATATAAAGATAAGTTGTTAGAGTCATGGTCAAGCTAACTTGACCAGACTCAAAACCTCAATGCCACGTAATTAATAGGTTGGCAAACGGTAAACACACATTCACAGTTGATCAGGTGATAATTATTAATAGGTTAGATTGCATTGTAAGTAATTCGGACAACTCATTAGCTCTCTTAATGCTCTTCTAGATTCTAAAATTCTCTCTTTAATCTTGAGTTCACTTGAGTGTCAGAAAGTCTTTCGCATGTACTTCCACCACTGTGGGTATTCATCACAGTGTCGTGTTCACCACCGTGCTCTTTGTCACACACCACCAAACTCAAATGAAGATTGACCGTGCTCTAGAAGATCATATTGTTATTCTTATGCCCTCCTAATAGATTAAGGAAAATTTCACATTCACATAGCGTATAGTTGTATACATTTTGGGAGTGAAAAAAGTTATAGGAATGAAATTGAAAAAAATATAAGCAATGCGAATTACAAATAATGCAAGTTCACAATGATAATGACTTGATTAAGATGCAGAAGTGAAGCCCCTAAGACCAGAAGCTCTAATACCAACTTGAAAGCAGACTGAATAATATTATCATTTAATTTAATATTCAGTAGTGATTATTGTTAGGTTCAAACGAGTTAGATCATTTATCGTGTTTTGAATGATAAAATTTTTATTTCCTAAACTATATGAATTATTACTTTCAGGAAATAATCCTTATCGACCAGAGATCAAAAACAAGAAAGCATCGTCTGCTGAAGGCAAGAAGCATCGTCTGCTGAAAACAAGAAAACATCGTTTGCTGAAGACAAGAAGCATCGTCTGATGAAAATAAGAAAGCATCGTCTGCTGAAGACAAGTTGCATCGTCTGATGAAATGAACAAGCATCGTCTGATCAATCAAGAGAAGCATCGTCCGATACCACACTGTCTACAGCTGTCAAGCACAACTAAAGGGAAGAGCTCGAATCACGTGACAAGTCAGAATATCAACGGCTCTAATATCTCTCTCTGCACAACATTAAATGAAAAGTCAGAATGCATTAAATGCTAGCTGTCATCGGTCAAGAAGAGATCCGTTGAAGAAGAAGAAGAGATCTGTTGGGCAACGGGAAGAAAGAGGAGAAGTTCAAAGTCATATAAATAGAAGATAGACTGAAGAGCTTGGCGACTTATAGACTTACAACGTAAATTCAAACACAAGCTCTCAATCTTTCTGAAATCGTCCAAGCATAGTTTCGTCACTCGAAACCCAAGTGTCCAACCACAAATCCAAGTGAAGTTACTTAAGTGTGAAAAGATCTTAAGTGTCAAACAGCATCTACCTCTTTCACACCCAACCAGAGAACCATTGTAAATCATCTCTGTTGGAAAAACTCAAGTGTTACCCAAGCGTCAGACCTCTTACAACACTTAGAGTTTATTTGTGCTTAAACTTTCTACCATCACTCTTTTGAGAAGATAACCTCTATAGAAGAATCCACTTGTAAAAGGAGAAGTCCTGTGGCTAATACTTGTGGGAGAAGTCCCTTTAAATACTCTGGAGGAGTCCTGTGGGAATACTTAGGAGAAGTCCTTCGAATACTCTAGAGAAGTCCTGTGTCTAATACTTGTACTGTTCTGATTTGAATAGTTGGTGAAGTCAAGGACTGGACGTAGCTCTATCATTCTGGGGTGAACGAGGATAAATTTCTTGTGTGCTGTTTATTTGTTGCTTATATTGTTCACTGCTTGCATCGTCTGATCATTTAATTGCTTGCATCGTCTGCCCCTTCACAACACTCATCATACACACTTGTACTCTTTTTATTTCCGCTGAATTAAAGTGTGTGTTATTTATAGTTTTATCGTTTACCTTCTGATTAATAGTATTCATCTGCAACGTTTACGAAAAGCTTTTAAGGAACTAATAATTATTTTTGAAAGTTAAGTTTTAATTAGAACACAATTCAACTCCTTTCTTGTGCCGTTTGCACGTTTCCTTTTTCTATCAATTACAAGATAATATAAGCAACAACAAGCTTAATTAAGAAAATAATTAACAAATCTTAATAAGAAAATAATTACACTTATTTAATATAATTCCAGATAAATAAATCAAATCCTAATAATTATAGTAATTACAGTATACAATAACTAGGATAATTATGATAATAACAACAAATCATGAGGAAATCAGTAAACAGAGAAATAAATCTGAATTTCTCCAACTATGATGCATTATGAATGTGATGCTAAAATCCATCCATCCATACATAAAAGCATGTGTTTAGTTTCATTTGAATGGTGGCACATTGTTAGAATAAAGTTAGAATCAACTAATATAATTTGATGTACCATATAGATCCAAATATAGTAAAAGAATAAGTATGATATGATATGATATAAAACATTAAAAGAATGAAAAAGATGATTTATTTGCTATTTTGGCCAACCAGTTTGTTTCTTGAAATGGTATTAGTATGGGCTTGGACCAGGTTTGGTGAAAGCAAGCAGGCTTGGTCCAAAATGAATCCTTTTCCTTCCACAAATTGTCATGAGAGAGAAATTTGGACAAAACCAAATTAATATTTAATGCAAAGCTCAGAACACCACGGTGTTGCTGTGTTGTTGTGACTGTCACTTTCCAAACTACTCAAACTCAATCGTTCGATCGTTTCATCTTCTTCAATTTCTCCAGCATTTCCAAGGTCACTCACTCTCTCCAACACTCTAAGATCCTTTCTTTATTTCTGGGTTTAATGTTCAACCATGTCCATGTCTAGGTTTTTTCATTTTTCTTCAATTTATTTTTCCTTTTATTTCATAATAATGCATGTTCATTTGGTTGACTGTGTTCCCTGACATGAAGAGGAATCTGATGTCTTTGGTCATGTTACATGTGTGTTCCTTGTGAATGTGATGCTACCTTATTGGTTGTTTCTCAAGCTTTTTTCTTTGATACGAACTTTTTTCACCTTTTTGAAGTTGTTTATTTTGAAATAGGTTAGGGTTTTTTCTGGTTTTGTAGCTTAAATGCTTCAAATTTTGTCATCATTCAGCTGTGTGGATTTGCTTGTTCCCTTTTTTGGTGAAGGGTCCTCAATTGTTGGTTTGATTTCTGACGTAGTTGCTTGATTCAACCATTCGGGGTTTGAGATTTACTAAAGAGTTTGGTTTTTTATACAAGTTCACACACACACAACAATAGGGGATTACTTGCAATTTGTGCCAGCTTCTGTTGTTATTGTACTGCTATTGTTCTAATGATTCAATCATCCAACCCATCTATGAATGCATTAAGTTAAGAAATATTTCTGTGATATCAAAGGTCCCTAATTCTATTCTAATAGCTTGCAAGTTATAAAAAAAATGCAGGGTCAATGTGAATTTGAGGACTCTTTATCTTTTGGGGGACTGGTGGCAGTTGGTGGTTATTGGAAGGTTTGTTCACTCCCTGGATTTTAATACGGTTTAAGCTGTTCTCGGAGAATTAATTTACTTGTTGGTTGTTTGACAGTGAACTTGGCAATAGCACTCCCTGGAAGGTTGAGATTTAGATCTTTGATGGAGTGCAATAAAGAAGAGGCCTTAAGGGCCAGGGACATTGCTGAGAAGAAGATTGAAAGCAGGGATTTCACCGGGGCTCGTAAATTTGCTCTCAAGGCTCAGCGGCTGTTTCCTGATCTTGACAATATAGCTCAAATGCTTGTTGTTTGTGATGTGCACTGCTCTGCTGAGCAGAAATTACTTGGTAATGAGATGGACTGGTATGAAATCCTTCAACTTGAACAGACAGCTGATGATGCAACTATTAAGAAGCAATACAGGAAGTTTGCTCTCCAACTGCATCCTGACAAAAACAAGTTTGCTGGTGCAGAAGCTGCTTTTAAGCTGATTGGGGAAGCTCAAAGAGTGCTTTTGGATAGAGAGAAACGATCTCAGCTTGACATGAAGCGCAGGGTTCCAACAAGCAAACCTGCTGTGCCGCGCCATAATCAGCAGAAAGCACCTATGAATTTCAATTCTGGGATGAAAACCAACAATGTCAAGCCCAATTTTACAAACTTGAAAGCTCAGCAGCAGCGGCAGCAACAGCAACAACAACAACAACAAAGGAAGCAAGAGAAGCAGCAAGCGAAGCAGAAGCAGCAACAAAATGGTAGCCGCCCTACTTTTTGGACTGTCTGCCCATTTTGTTCTGTCAAGTATCAGTATTACAGAGAAGTTTTAAATAAATCTCTTCGCTGCCAACATTGCCAGAAGCCCTTCATTGCATGTAATGTCAATATGCAAGGTTCAACACCAGCAACTAATTCAAGTCAGCAAGCTTATGACCAGCAGAAAGACGGTCTGAATCATGATGCTTCCAAGGCGGGTGTTGAATCTCAAGGCAACTCGCAGGGTGAGAAGTCCAATACAGGGCCTTTTGAGAAAAAAGGCTCTACTAATGTCTCTCATAAGCCAAATGGAAAGCGAACGTGGAATCAGGTGGCAGAATCCAGTCAAAGTTCTGATACAAGCAGCAGTGATTCTGAAGATGTTATGTTTGTTGGTGGGGATGGTTTTCCTGGTGTACGAAACCATTCAGCTTATGCAGAAGAGCAACCACGCAGATCCTCACGTCAAAAACGCAATGTTTCCTACAAAGGTAATACGTGTAACTATGGTGATGACTTATTAAGACGTTCAAAAAGTGGTCATGGTGAGACCACTGAAGTGAAGGATCAGAATGGTTTTGCTGCTGATCTGAAGGATGAACATGAAGGGCATTCTCCTTCAGACCCAACCTCTAAACCAGTAAATCATCCAAATGCTTATCTCTACCCTGATGCAGAGTTCAGTGACTTCGAGAAGGGCAGGAAAAAAGAATGTTTTACGGCAGGGCAGATCTGGGCTATTTATGATACAACAGATAGCATGCCTAGATTCTATGCTTTAATCAGAAAAGTTCTCTCTCCTGAGTTCAAGCTGCAGATAACATGGTTTGAACCACATCCGGATGACAGCAATGAAATCAACTGGGTTAAAGCAGATTTGCCCGTTGCTTGTGGGAAGTATAAACTTGGTGGCACTAACATCACTGAAGATCCCTTGATGTTCTCTCATCTGGTTATGTGTGAAAGAATTAGCCGGAGTATTAAAGTGTATCCTAGAAAGGGAGAAACTTGGGCTCTTTTCAAGAATTGGGATATCAAATGGTACATGCATCCAGAATCTCATAAGCAGTATGAATTTGAGTTTGTTGAAATCTTGTCAGATTACCTCGAAGGTGAGGGTGTGTGGGTTGCATACTTATCGAAGTTGAAAGGTTTTGTAAGTCTCTTTCGAATTATGAAAGAATATAACCAGACATTTCAAATTCCACCCGGGGAATTATTTAGATTCTCTCACAGGGTTCCATCTTTCAAAATGACTGGTCAGGAAGGAGTAGGTGTTCACATAGGATCTTATGAACTTGATCCTGCATCTTTGCCTTTGAATCTTGAAGAGATTCCTGTTTCTGAAAATTTTGATGTGAAGATTAGCCAAAGTTCATCTGGCAGGGATAATAGAAGATCTTCAGAAAGACCAAAACCAGTTGTGACATCTGATGGAGTTGCATCTATTCCCAAGGCAGATTTAGATAGAAGCAATTTGGCTGAGAAAAAGGGTTCAGTTGATGATATTGATGATCTTCAGGCTTCTCCAGCTTCAACCCCAAATCCCATTGAAATTCCAGATACTCAATTCTTCAATTTTGATTCCCGGAGGTTCCTTGAAAAGTTTCAGATTGGCCAGATTTGGGCATTTTACAGTGATGAGGATGGATTGCCAAAATATTATGGTCAGATTCACAAGTTTGAGACTAGCCCAGATCTTGAATTGCATGTTTATTGGCTTACTTGCTGTGGGCTACCTGAGAGTACCATTAAATGGAAAGACGAAGATATGCCTATTTCCTGTGGCAGATTTAAAGTTCGTAAATCAGCTGAATTTCTCAATGTTTATTGTGACACTTCTTCTATTTCACATCAAGTGGATGCTGATGCTGTTGTTCAGAATAAGGGTTACGCTATCTTTCCGAAGAAAAGTGAAGTTTGGGCACTATATAGAAACTGGTCAAGCAAAATCAGAAGTTCTGACCTGAAAAATTGGGAATATGACATAGTGGAAGTTCTTAGAGAAACTGATATGTCTATAGAAGTTTTAATTTTGGAGCATGTCACTGGTTTTTGTTCAGTTTTCAGGGCCAAATCAAATGAAGGGTCCTCTGTCAACCTTAGAATAATATCCAAAAAGGAGTTGCTTATGTTCTCCCACCAAATCCCAGCTTTCAAGCTGACAGAAGAAGAGCATGGCAATCTGAGAGGTTTTTGGGAACTTGATCCCGCTGCGCTACCAGTTCATTATTATCGTGTATAAGATGAAAGGGACTGAGTAAGAAGAAGCTAGCATTGGAGTAGCATTTTTTGGAGACTCAACTTTTTGTAATTAGATGAAACTCACTGCAGTTAATATGACAGCACCTGAGGTGTACATTTTGTTAATGTTCCTACAACCCCTTGAAGTTGAAGGAAGGTTGTGCCGGTTGCTAGTGTGAATTCATAAGTATTAGGTTTACAAATTACTAAAGCAAGTGCGAGAGCTTAATGATCATGTAGCTGCTATATTATTCTGTTCTTCATTGTATATCTCTGTAGTAGAAAAGACTGACTTGCATGTATGACATTAGGCTCTAGTAGTAGCCATGGTAAATATCATGTTTTCCCTTCCTTTGTTTTGCTTGGTTTTCTTTCATGTATCTATTTCAATGTATGATTTTAAGAAGTTCTTCAGATGTTGGTGAATTAATTCAAAATTTGATGAAATTTTAATGCTGATAAATTAAATTGACGCATTTGACAACATATTTTGTGTGGATGGTGAATGATTGAAGAGAGTAATCGCGTCACCTTGTTTATATTATATGGCCGATATCACTTAGTTAAATAAGACTTCCATTCTAAACTTTTAATAAGAAAAGAACATGATAGAGCTTACACTTGAGATAATCATGATCCCCAAAAATATGTTTTCCATGTTGTGTTTGTTGGATACGTAAAATATGTCTATTTAATTATTGCTAAATCATTCATCGTAACAGGGCATTTGGTCTAGTGGTATGATTCTCGCTTTGGGTGCGAGAGGTCCCGAGTTCGATTCTCGGAATGCCCCTTTTTCACACTTTTTGCAGTTGTATACGTTTATAACAAAGCAAACCGATGAACATTGTTTCTTTCAAAGTTAAGAGTCTTGTATTTTTACTAGCAAGTAGAATAATTGATTAACAAGTTTTGAAGTAACAAATGAGAAAAAGCAACTAGTGAGAGAAGACCTTATAGGTACGCTGAGGAACCTTCCTAAAGATAGCTAACATGAGATCCAAGTAAAGAGGAAGCTGAACCAACACAAAAAACGACACTGGCAAACATGTCACAGCATATATCACATAAGTATAAGACTTGAGTCCATCTTCAATCACAAAGAAATGTCCTGCACAGAACGATATCAATATAGATGTAATAGCTGTCCACATTGAACTCATTCCCAGAAGAAGCTTTCTTGGCAAATCAATGGCAAAATCCTTTTCTTGGTATCTAGATGTGAGTATTGACAGAAACAGAACAAGTGCTGTGACTGAGAAACATAGTGCCCCAAGTGATGACACAGCAAATATCTGTTGAAAATCCATAACAGAAGCTCAGTTGTGTTCAAGTTGTGGGGGCAACATACACATATATAAGCGAGTACCTTGAAACCTAGTTGTCCATTCAAGAGTGGCGCGCCGGTTTCCTCGTTGGAACCGCCAGGAATTGCTGTTGAGGTTGTGAATGCAACTGTTGCAACAAGTGCCGCAACTACTGAGTATGAGTCTGAGGTTTTGGCAAGCCATTTCCTTCCCTCTTTCACAAGCTCTGTATGTGTGCTAATGAAGACCTGTTTTGCTGTTTGTCCCTTGTTATTGTAACGTGCATAGAAGTCTGGTGGCATGGAATTCTTAACAAGCTGAAAAAGAATAAAATCATGACAAAGGTTCTCGCTTGTTTGAAAATACTTCTACAATTAATTCTAAAGTCAGAATTAATTATGTTTCATAATTGATTCTGAAAAAACTTCTACACATAGTTGTTCTAGAAGAAAGACAAACTTATCCAAACATGCTAATAAACTATCAGCAGTTTTGATAGTTTAGATTTATGTTTTTCTTCTACTTCATTTGGAAGTTCTGATTACCACAGCATTGCAAGAACCTGCCACTTGAGGCATTGAGTTGAGTCCAAGCAGGCATATACCCTCACTATTGCTCAGCTCCACTCAGATTGACATAGAAGTCAACTGTGGAGATTGGAGAAGTCTTGACTCTTAACACAAGATATTTGATTTATTATAAGGGGCAGATTGGTGCATTAAAACTCCTGCAATACACGAGTACGGGAAAAGGTCCGGTCACATGATCTAGTGTATGCCGTTTTACCTTATTTTTTATATAGGAGTCTGTTCCCAGACTCGAACATGTGATACATGACATCAACTTTTTACCGCTGCGCAAGGCTCCCCTTATATTGTTGTCAAATATTTGAAACTTCTAAAACCAATAGCTAATGTGAAAGTCAACCAAACCATTAATATAAGGAGGAGTTAAATGCAGAAACTGTACCTTATACCACTTATATTCCCACTGCATTTGCATTGCATCACCAGGGACCCTCCAATGCTTAAGTTCCTTATAAGTGGCAGCAAGGTGCAATGCACTGTTACCTTGATTATCTATGTGACGAAATGCACTTTCCTTTACTAAATTCCTCTTCATCAAAAGGTTGTAGACACGAGGTTGCCTATTCTCTACTGCCAAAAGAACAACATTCTTGTTATCAGAGTCCACATCATGAATAGCCACAGGGAAGGTGTCTAGGATCTTCTCCACAATTTCAGTCACTCCCATCTTTGCTGCAATTAAAATTGGTGACACACTTCTTCTTTTCTCAGTAGCTCCACTGTTCATATTATCAATGTTATGTTGGAGATCAAGGGAACTTTTTCCAGTATATTCATACTTGTACAAAGAAGCTCTCTGAATTAATTCATCCATCACTTGCTTAGCCCTCGTGTGTTTCTCCTTTTTTCTTTGGATTTTCTCCAGCCAAGATGCTCCTGTGTGTCACTCAATTTAGAAAAGTAAACATAGAAATTGGTTGTTTATATTAGTCCACTATAGACTAGACATCTATAAGGGTAGTCTATTTTAGACTTCTAATAGCATGTTTCGATCAGTTTATTTTTTCTCAAAATCAATTTTGTCACGCAGAAGCTACTCAGAGAGCTTTCTCACTAAAATTGATTTTGACTTTAGAATCTATTATGGAAGGATTTCCAAACATGTTATAAAGTTTGATTGTAAGCATGTTGCTTTCTGTTTGTGCATTTTTTATAATTCTAATTTATTAGCAATGAAACAACACATGATGATGATGTCCAAATACTTACCAACACCAAAAAGGATTAGCAAGCCTTTCATCATACAGGTTAGAAATCGAAAGAACATTTCCCAATTTGGAGGGAACCGATTGAGCTTATTTTCTTCCCTTCCACATTCTTGCTCTATGCACAATTACATAGAATATGTCAGAGAATGGATATTAGAATACCCTAAAGATCACCATTTGTGCCAGCAGCTAACATGCATGCCACAATAGTAGTAAGTGTAACATAAAGAATAGAAGCTATGTGTGACAGGAGAAGTAAAATTTTGCTAATAATCAAGACCATGAATGCAAATGCAAATGCAATGCTTGAAATTCCTTTATTAGTTGATAAGCTCGAAGTTATGCATCAGAATTCTTTCATGTAGAAACTTCACATGGGACTGGCATATTGAAATCATCAATCTATTTCTCTTTTCATAAGTATTGAATAATTGTGACTTTCTAAATATTTATAAAGAGAGAAATAGATACAATAGTTCACTTCACATTACCATATGACATGAGATGATCTTAATTCTGAATTTTATGTTTAGGGGCTAGGACCAACATCATGGTTTTCGAAGAGGAAGTAATGATATACCACATTTGAGGTTGGATGACAGTGAGAAGTTCTCTTCATCACCAGTTTCTGCTTTTTTACTATCTTTTGTGCCTATAGCTGAAACCCAGCAAACAGATTGATGAGTTAGGTCAGCCATATCCATGAAATAGATAAAACTAAACTGAATAATGGAAGCAGGATTCACCCACTTATAACTTTAACCATATTCTTCAACAAAGATAAGAATCTGATGCATGTTCCATAGTTCATAGGATAGTCAAAACTTTGTGTGTCTCCTTTATTGTTACTAAAGTCCTCCGTTTCTTCCTTCAGCTCATAAATAATCAAACCTGTCAACAGTTTGACAAAAATATACAAGTCAGGAATTCACTAGTGAGATATATATATATATATGTACAATGAACGAATGCCATCATTTTTCACAACCAACAATGGTATGTTATGTGATGAAAATTGTTATCTATGTCATCTCAAATGACCACATGACCCACCATAGTCCTAGTTGGCTCAATGATTACATGACCAAATGATTGTTAAGATTGTTGACCAGGACGACCAAATTCGGAACTTCCACTTTCTAATTAACTAACTTAGCATAAGACTAATTTGATAGAATTGATGGTCAAGTTTGCTTGAGTAAGGTTGACACATCAAGTGTTAGCCACATAACAATCTGGCAAATGTTAAACACTCTCATCACTGCTCACTTACCTCTATATATTAAGGTTTGATCATATTGTATGTTAAACATTGCTCATATTGCTCTTCTTAACTTAGAGAATTCTCTCATCCATTGCTGACTTAAGCGTCAGAGTATCTTTGACAAATACCTCATCGGTTGTGGATTATCATTGCTCCACCGTGATCTCAACCTTTCACACCACCGTACACCGCTACGACCACCGTACACCACTACGACCAGGACGGATCCAGAAATTTTAACTCGTGGGGGCGGCATATAATGATATACATATAAATTTATAATATTAAATATATTGTTTTTAAAAAAAATTATTTATATCATTATTATTTTCTATGAATATTAATATTTTAAAACATTATACAACACTTTTATTTTCAATAATATCAAGAAGTTGGGTAAGATTATGGGAACTTTGAACAATTTGTTCTAGTTTTAGAACCTTTTTCTCCTTCTCCTTCTTTTCCTCTCATTTGTATTGTGGGTTGGGACACCCCTTGTGCCCCCTTTAATGCAATTCTTTAGCTTATTAAAAAAATTGGGAACTTTGAACTCTTAAGAGAAAAATAAAGGGAATGAAGCACTGAGCTATGAACCTAAAATATTGTCATATTACATAAAAAAGTTAAAATGGTAGATCACAAGAATATAAAGTTTGAACTTGCTAGTGACAAATATATAACAACTTCACATTATTTATCATATCTCTTACTTATGTTTTATGTACTCTCATCTCTTTCATATGAGGGTGAGTGAAATGAATGTGAGCTCATCTTTTTTCAAAGTACAAAGCAATGGGGGCACTTATTATTTTGTGGGGCGATTATTTACTGAATATTCTAAAAATGTAGTATATATGTAGTATATTATCGTAAAAAATGAAAAATCTTGTGGGGGCACTTGCCCCCTCACATTCTATCTAGATCTGTCACTATGACCAACGAAGAATCTTTCTTCTCAAATTTCTAGAGGTACATATAAAACATAAATTGCCATATTGATGGATCCACATATTATAGAAATAGTACTTTTTGATGGACACACATATTGTACAAATAGTACTTATTCTTGCATCTGTATATTTAGTGTCACACATCAAACACATTTTGCACAAAGTCCAGAAAGGTTTACTATTTCCTTTTGCCTCTTTGAAGGGTTATTATAAGCACTATCCAAGGACATTATTTTGGAGAAAGTTGCATAAAAGTATGGAGTAAAACTTCTTGGAGATCATTATTCTTACAATTATAGATGACACAATCAAAAAACTGCATCCCAGTGCTGCTTTTGAAACAATTAGGCTTCCTAGCAAGAATGTGAAGAGGTGACAAGCCATCCTCATCGAGAGAATCCGCAAGGTTTGGGTACAAGTGAATTATTTGAAGTGCCAAACCTACCAAAACTCATCAAACTTCAATGAATATATATAAGTTGAAACAATACTATTCTAGCATGTTCCTCAAAATAATAAATTGCACTATTTGGATGAGGGATCAAAGTCTTCTAATGGTGTCTCAATTTCATCTCCCACTAAAATCTTGCCGTATCAATTAAAAAAGACATGCGTGAGACAATGCATTTATAAACTTACGTGATGATTTTTAATTGACATGTGGTGAGACAGGATGAGACACACTTTTTTTTTGAAATAGAAGATTTCAAATCCTCATAGGAGAGTGAAACTTACCAAAGTACTCATTAGAGATGGTAGAATGAAGAATTGTGTCCCCATTGCTCTTTATACATGGTGAATAGTCTTCTTTGTTTTGCAGGTGACCATGGAGGCAAAAAAATGCATCTCTCATGCCATGAAAAGCTGCCAAAAAGAGAGGGGTCTCACCTTCAAAATTGCGACAGTAAATGAGTTTGTGATCTCTTTTGGCAACACTGTTGCAAATGTCCACATTCCCAAGCTCCGCCGCTAGATGTAAAGGAGTGTTTCCCTTTGAGTTTTGTAAATGTAGGACATCAAGAGACACATCCTCTCTTATATTCTCCAACAGGGTTGTCAAAAAATTTGTCTGAGACATGTAGACAGCAATGTGTAAGACAGTGTCTTCTGCTTTTGTGATCTTAGCTTCCAAAGTTTGAGGGTTGTTCTCGTAAGCCGCTAAAACTTGTCTCCATTGGCCTTTCATGGCATGACAAAACAAACCTTCAATCTCAACCTCCACCATTTCAAGAGGTACCTAGCTATTTCCCTGAGGATTGCTAATTAAGGCAGTGTACACATGCATAAGTGCTAAGAGTTTAAGTATCAATCTTCTTTCTCTGTTAAACAAGTACTAATACATTATTTTTAACAAGTTGTTTAGTTGTACTTGAATTTAATTAATTGAAGTCCAATTCAAAAGGAACTGGACTATGTTTCTTTTTAGAGAGAACTCACATGAAATTTAATGAATATTGAAGATTTTATCAAAGAATGTGTTGCTGCAATTACTCTTGTAATTATATATCACAGCTAGTGTGGTGCTATCCTATCCAGGTTAACTTGCTTTAAGTTCCATATCTTCCTATGCAAGATAAGCATTTTCTCATTGTGAAGGAGATTTAGATGCTATACCTAGAGAATGCCAAAAGGTTAAAGAAGACCACATGCTTCCTGTTCTTTTTCCGTATAATAATACTATGTTTAATTAGCTTAATTTGCTGTTAACTTCGTTTTAAAGTTTAGTATATAGATTTGCCTTTGTTTTAAAAGAGCATGCATGAAAAACATAAAGATGTGCTTTTCTCAAATTTTGTGATTACCACTGACATATATGTTTGTCTTACAATTTGCATAGAATCCAAAGCAATTCTACTTGAAAACTAAGACTTTTAACTTCTAACCAGAAGTGATTTTAGATTATTTCACTGCGGAACCGAACAAGTTATTTGTGAACTGTCTTGTTATGTTGAACACCAGTTCAAACATTATAATAGAAGGCGGTAAATGCATGAATATTATTAGCTAATTGAGCAACACAGAAGAAGTAAGAGAAACCTCTAGCTTAAAGTTGATCAAGCTTATTTTAGTCTTAACCCATTTTAATGTTCTTTGTAGGTCAGATCAATGCTTCATTAGAAATATGAAATAGTATTGTTTACCTCTACAGATAGTGTATACAGAATATACCATTTTTGTTCAACAAGCTATTTGTTGCATTCTTCTTTTATATATGGATCCAAATTTTCTGGAGTTCGAATCCTATATATTCTGATAATTGAGTTTTTAATTATCTGGGTGGTTTGAGTTAGACAAGTGATAATAGTGATTATGACAAATTTTAGGAATTTGACAATAGTTGAGAAATTTTGCGAATGCAAGGAAATGAATGTCCAGAAACAGAAACTTTGTGAACTTCAAATATACTGGCGGTTATAAGTACCCGCTAGCTTTTAAACATTATAAATTTCTGGCCTTAATCTGCACTATCCTCAACTTTAGCAAGCAACAAAAATTACACGTCACCGAAGAATGCATGGCTCAATATATGTTTGATTCCTCTTAAGTAAAATATCTGATTCGAGTTTTATAAATAGAAAAATACTCCAATCAGAGAGTTACACATCCATAAAAATGGGTAGCAAATATTGTTACTTTTCTGCTTAATAATCTTTTTCAAGGGTGAGGGATGCAAAATATATAACTTAATATTTGGATTAAAGCAATGCCTAAAATATGAAGAATCAATTTTAAAAAAAGCTACTCAAATCTTCGATATAAGAATTAATTGTAGAAGAGTATTTAAACATGATGGTAAGCCATTTGCCAACATGAGATCTCATTGTCATTTCCAATTGAATGAAAATTCTTTGTGTTTGGTCAGTGGTGGTTGACATTCCAAGTTGATGGTGGGTTTCAAATCATTCATCCACTCCATTATGCATACTCCTATCTTTGTATATACTTGTTCACAAGATTGCTTACACTCTTCTATTCATTTTATACAATTGGTTTATTTAAAAAAAAAAAAATCGACACATTTACTTCATAAGTTGAACACTTTTTATAAATGTGTTGATCTTTTTAAAAATAGATTAATAAGATGAAGTGCGTATAAAAAGAGTGTTATTATTGAATTTATAAACTAGAAAATAGAGCTTTTATTTTTTTGGTCACAAAGTAGAGCTAAAATGAAGAATAGTCATGGGCTTGCTAATGGGAGTGACACTGGGTTAGTGGGCTTGATTCAGATCAGGGTTTTTTGGCCCAATCCCTCCCTAATTACAATTTTTTTAACTATCAAATATTTTCTGCACTAATTAACATGTAATATGCTGAAATACTAATCGATTTTGAGATATAAAAGAGAAAGTAGAAATTGTGTTCTCATAAGACAAGTATTAACCGATGTAACTAACTAGTAACTGCTCCCCACAATATTTTCATTTTGTATTTGCATGTCTGTGTCACGTTCAGGCTTCAATGGGGAAGGACAAAAAAGCAGAACCAAACAAATTAGTAGTTGTGGAATTCAAGGTTTCAATGCACTGCAACGCTTGTGAAAGAACCGTTGCCAAAGCCCTCTCCAAGTGTAAAGGTACTTAATTAATTTTCTCTCATTTTTCACACCCTGTATTATTATATTATATTGAAACTCTAATTTTCAATTAGGAGTGGAAAAGTTCATGACAGACATGAACAAACACCGGGTTGTGGTGACGGGTCGGATTGATCCTAATAAAGTAGTGAAGAAACTGAAGAAGAAGACAGGAAAGAAAGTGGAGATTGTGTCAAAAAAGGATGAGGAGACAAATGATGAATCTCATGAATCGGAGAAACTTGTTATAATGCAACAGTTTAGGCCTGCAAATGATCATTGTTGCATTAAGAATGAAGAAGCCTTGATGATGTTCAGTGATGAGAACCCAAATGCATGTGTCCTAATGTAATTAATTAATTAATTGGAGATTTCTGTTTTCAAATTTCATCATGTATGTATTTGTAAAATCACCCTATTCGATTCAATTCTAAAAGCTACATTCAGCAGCACAAGACGAATAAATGATATTTTCTATTTTGATTACTATTTTTGTCAGTTTCAATACCAACCACAATCTGCAGTCTTATTTTGTCTATTTATAGATTAGATGTGCTTTTATTTTCTTTGTTCTTTTTGTTGTTATTGAAGGCTTGGGACATACATGTCATGGGTTGTATGATTTGATTTGATTTGATATGATATGGTTAATTAATTTACCTATGCAAATTTAGGCATATGCTACCCACTAATTAACCTGAAATGATACATTTAGTGGAGTAAAATTGGTCAATGACAAATTCTTTACCATTATATGCCCTGGTTGAACTTAAGTAAGTAGACCTAGGTGTGACTTGAGACCTAATTTGACCTATTGTCAAGAAATATGAGTGGTAGGGCTGCCATGGCCGAGAAATAAGGAAGCAAGAAATAAAGGGGTTCCCCTTTGTTGTCAAAATGCGCCACAATGACCATTTATAGTATGTGAGTGCTCTTGGAGCCCTACTCATGTTGTTGCAAATTTCAACATGAACCCCTTTATTTTGGGGTTGAACCGGATGTCCCTGATGTTGAATATACATTTGAATGATTGTGTTTTTTATATGGTAAAAGGGTTGCGCTAGAACGTTACTCATCGGGGGTAGGTACCACAACCGTCTGGTTAATCATAAACTCTTGAGTAGACTCATATACAAGTCCAAATAAAAAAACAAACAATGCCTTCAATCCTATAAGGGCCAAAATACAACCCAAAATAGGAAAATACAAAGAAAAGAAAACTAGCACGATGCGTACGACTTCATTCTCGAGAGGTTGTTGTTGTGACAGTGGGACGAGCGGTTCACCTCCACCCCAACATGATTACAATTGGATTAATTTACTAAAATAGGAGGTGAATTGTATTGATGTAGGACTTGTTTTTAGATAAATCAATATTATTGCCGACTACCTAGTAAAACAAGGGTGTAACAGGGCGGACTCAGCTCTCTATGTGCTTTTAGAGAAATCAATTTCAATATATATCGGTAAAATTGAATTGACCAATACATTCATGACAATATTTATAAGTTATTAATAACCTATTATTCATTAACTAAATTACTAATTGTGGAAAAAAATTCGATTTCTCATATTTAAAAATAAAATTATTGTTATTTAAATTTTTAAGTATTACTCACACTTTAAGAAAAAAAATTAATAGTAATAATAATAATAATAAGTAAAACTAAAATTGACTTGACATTCACATTCACATTAATGACGAAATTTTTTTCAACTATCATATTTAAAATTTAAATTTTATATACGAAGCGCTTAATTAAACTGTTTATCTAAATAGACCATTAATCTCGGCTCTCTTTTATATTTTTTTACCATGCGATTATATAGTAATTATTGATTTGTGTTAACTTTAGTTTTTTGAATTAGGAGTGGAAAAGTTCTGTAGAGACAGGGAGTCACAGCAGGTTGTGGTGACAGGTCGGTTTGACCAGGAAAAATAGCTGAAGAAAACGACAGTGGAGATTGTGTGTGAAAATGATGAGGAATCAAGTGATGATGATGAATCAGAATCTGTTATATTGCATCAAGAGTGAAGCCTTGATGAATCTGTTAATGAAAGTAGGTCGTGATTGGATAAGCTCATTGAAGAAGTTGCACGCAAGAAATTCCAACAAATATTGAAGCATTACCTAGCACAATTTTCCGTCGTGATTTGTCTATTTTTAGATAGATGTGTTTTTCTTCTTTTTGTTGTCAATGAAGGATTGGGAGATGCATATGATATGGTTAATTAATTTATTTATTCACGTATGCAAATTTAGGCGTGTGCCTCCTACTAACATCAAACGGTGGAGTAGATTTGCACCAATACACACATTTTCATAGTGCGCCTTCCAAACATTCAATTCTTATAGGTTCTTATGCTATGCGTTGTCTATTATCGATCATATTAATACTTGATCATGGGATAATGGGATAAAGAGTCTGAACATGCACAAAGTTATCCAACCAAACTAAACAAATAAAATCCAAAAAAGCGGTGCTAAGTCTCTAAGATTAGAGAGAGAGTGTATGCGTATTCCACAAAAAGGTTTCTGTCTTTTTTCTGACTCAATTCTTGCAAAAAAAAAATATTTTCTTGGGAGGAGGTTTACCTATGTTGCTCTAATCTTTGAGGCTGTGAAGTTCCCTCTTATCAATTTTTAATTCATTCAAGAAAAAACTACAACAAATAAAATAATTATAAAAAAACACCAATTTATAATTTGAGAAACCCTAGCCACTTCTTGTACTCATTCGAATGCAAATCAAAAGCATTTATCGTAGCTTTTTTAGTGTTTTTTCTTGTAGATAATCTCAAATAAGCTTCAGTAAACTCGTATCATCCAAACAGACTTTGTCTCCTTCTCAAGAGAACCGACAGTGCTCGTTGTTATTTCTTTAACCCCTCAACTAAGCATGTTTATATTGATATTGAGAAAAATGTGAAAGCCATTTTTGTAAGTGGAACAGATTTAGTGGTTTGAAAAAATTTGCATGGGAAGCTTGTTAACCACTTTCAACCGGTTTAACCAAACACAATGTTGAACAAGGTTTAACCAAAAATTTCCTTTTGCACTCATAGAAAAATAGTTAAGATTTCTTTCTCCTTTATAATTAATTAGTAGGTATTATACAAGGTTTACCTCAAAAAAATTACAAAAGGTGAATCATATTGCTCTACTTTGTACATTGTGGGGAGTGAAAAATTGAACCCCTTAATATTATCTTCTATGACATGACCTCTAGTGCCTCTCTTGTCTGTCCAAGAATGTTGAACACAGTAGATGCTATGTGAGATGGTGCAAGACCAGCTACAGACAATTGATCATTAGGCGATCCATGCTCAATATATCGATCTGGAAGAACCATTGGCCTCCACTGCACAAAAGTAGTCATACAAATCATATTGAGACTTGAGCAACTAGTAAAAGCTTCAAAGATGCATATATTCCAATGGTATAAAACAAAACAAAAAAGCAAACAAAATGCCAAAATCTTTATCTCAATCAGTGAGGTCGGCTATATGGATCACTTAATCGATATTAAAGATACGACAAATTTTACGAAGGCTGCCACAGGTCTAACACAACCTTCCATCTTTACCCTAGCTTAGGAACGGTTGTGACATAGACAGGCGAAGTTTCCAATGGTAACAAAGAAATGCCAAATATTTTAGTTCAAATTGGAAAAATGTGTTTAGATTCCTACCTTCAATTTTCCATCTAAAAGGCCATCAAGGGCCATGAACTGAGCAACATGAGAACCAAATCCTCCAATGGATCCTTCTTCTACTGTGATCAGAACCTCGTGTGATTTTGCCAGGCTGCGAATCAGGGCCCGATCCAATGGCTTGCAGAAACGTGCATCAGCAACTGTTATGTGCAAGCCATGACGTTCGACTAAGGAAGCTGCAGCCAAACAGTTCTGAACAGCACTTCCATAGCCCAATAGGGCCACTCTTTCCCCTTCCTTAAGTATCCTACCTTTTCCAACCTGTTAAAATATCAGAACACAAGAATCAAGTTGATTTGCAAGACAATTCCTAATATGATCTCCATGAGGATATATGTGGGGATATAATCCCAAGTTCCTAACTTTACCTCAAGAGGAATGCCTTTATTCCCTTTTGGTAGTTCAACACCAATGCCGTTTCCCCTAGGATACCGGAAACAACTCGGCCGATCATCAATGGCTGCAGCAGTGGCAACCATGTGGAAAAGCTCTGCTTCATCAGAAGGAGCCATCACCACCATGTTAGGGAGGCATGCCATAAAAGTGACATCAAAAGAACCACTATGCGTCGGACCATCTGCTCCAACTAAACCAGCTCTGTCCATTGCAAATCTTACAGGAAGCTTCTGCAAATCGACATCATGCACCACCTGTGTAATGGACATGGTAGAATACATACTTTGAGCACTGAATTCAAAGTTGGTGTTACAATGCTATAAACTAATCATGTCCTGACTATCAAAAATCATCATCTTATCATTATCAGATTTTAGAGCAAAAAAAAATTCATATGTAGGGAAAGAAGCAGTTATCCTACCTGGTCATAGGCCCTTTGCATGAATGATGAGTAAATTGCACAGAAAGGCTTAAGACCTTCACAAGCTAGACCTGCAGCAAATGTAACAGCATGCTGTTCCGCTATCCCCACATCAAAGCATCTTGTTGGGAAACGGCGAAGGAAGAGATTCATGCCAGTTCCACCTCCCATCGCAGCATGGATTGCGACAATGTCTTTGTCAGCTTCGGCTTCTGCAATTAAAGCCTCTGCAAAGTATGTTGTGTAAGACTGAGTGGTAGCCTTGGCCTTGAATTGCTTTCCAGTTGTTGGGTCAAACTTGGTAACTCCTGGAAATCAAACCAAGTCACATATCTGTGAGGAATATAGCATGTCAAAGCATATACGTCACTGAACAAATAGAGTTTATATTTACATTATTGATTATGCTTCTCAGAGAATAATGACGGATAGTAATCGTAAAAAGTGACAGCTCCGCATTAAATACCCAAAATAGCTCAGAGGTAGTAGGTGCGCTCTAATGTTGAATTACCAAAATGTGATGCATTTATTTAATGAATCATGTTGCTAAAACTCGAGAAACTTATTATGCTTCCATTACCATGGTACTTGTCTGCTGCTTTCTCTGCATATGGGTATCCACGGCCTTTTTCTGTGATAACATGAATCAATACAGGACCGGTTGTTTGGGTGCTTTTAACTTCTTTGAGAATGGCAACAAGATCATCTATGTTATGACCGTCAACAGGGCCAATATAGTAAAGTCCAAGCTCTTCAAAAAGTGTAGATCCAGAACCGCTGATCATGCCACGAGCATACTCATCAACCTTTGCAGCCAGTTCGTGCATAGGGCCTCCAATTTGTTTTGTTAACCCCTATAAAAATCTCAATTTTGTCAAGAACCAGTTTCAAGAATACTTAGTGGCAGCACAAGTTCCTCTTTGATCAACACATGAAGTGTATTACTCACCTTGGCGACCTCTCTCAGTTCTCTAAGAGGTCTGTTTGATTGCAATCTACTGAGTGCACTACTCAAAGCTCCTACCGGTGGTATTGGACCATCAAGATTAGCAGTCGGCAGAGAGACCTGTTTGTTGTCATTTAGAATAACAATCATGTCAGAATCAAGATATCCAGCATTGTTCATAGCTTCATAAGCTTGTCCTGCTGTCATGGCACCATCACCAATGACAGCAATTACGTTATTCTTTTTTCCCTTCAGATCTCTTCCGACAGCCATTCCTGTTTCAATAAAATTACTAAGTCAAAGCCAAATCACAAAATCCCATCGTTAAACTGAAAGGCATAATCTTCGAATGTTATTATTCATGTAATATGTTATAAAATTAATTCTATGTCAAAACTATGGCTTGCAAATTTAAGGGTGTGTTTGGTTAGGACAAAACTTTACAGTTCCGTACATTATGTTTTTATTGTTGTCCAATTATAGCATGACACGTTGGCTGGTTAATGAGAAGTTGCGAAAAGTTATCACATTAAAAAATATAAAAATATATTAAGAAAGTGGATCACTGAGTTCTCTATTAGGCAACAACATGAATGGTGCACAGTAATATATCTAAGTTTTCTCTGTTTGGTTATCTACCGCAATCAAAGCAAATGAACGTTCGCACAAATTTCTAGACAAAGTGAACACAACTCTTCTATTGAATTGAGTTCGTTCACATTGCACTCAACTATATCCAAACACACATTAGTTCTATCTTGAAACACAGAGAACTGACAGAAGAATTACCAAGTCCAGCTGAAATGGTTGTCGAGCTGTGACCAGTGCCAAAAGAATCAAATTCACTCTCAGAGCGTTTCGTAAATCCAGATAATCCATCAGTCTGTCTCAAGGTATGCATCTTATCCCTTCTACCCGTGAGTATCTTATGTGGATAAGACTGCAGAATCACATAAGATCGTTAATTTAGAGCAAGTGTCATCCTCATAAATCACAAAAGAATAACATGTTTGGAAATTCTTCTACAATTGATTTTAAAGCCAGAATCAACTCTGAACAGAAGTTTAAGCGCATATTTAGAAACTTGTTCGAAAACCACGATGAAGAGCGGACAGAAACAAAAACTAAGCGAAGTTGCTTCTGTCCACCATGATTTTGGTTTCACTGTGTTTTTCGAACGAGTTTCCATATACATACAGTAGCTTCTAAGCACCAGAATTGATTTTGGGAAAAAATAAGCTAAGCTGATTGAAACATGCTAGAAGTTGACAAACAACCTGGTGACCAACATCCCACAGTATCTTGTCCTGAGGGGCATTGAAGACATAGTGGAGGGCAACAGTGAGTTCTACAACACCAAGGCTTGAGCCTAGATGACCCCCAGTTCTAGAAACACTGAAGATAACATCGGAACGCAGTTCATCCGCTAGTTGTTTCAGCTCCTGCATCATTCTCAAGGTTATAAGGACCAGGTTTTCACATAACCATGCTCTTTTCCTTTGAACAAAACAATTCCACATGCTTTGAAGTTACTTACTGTACCTTGGCAGAGAGATTTTTCATATGAATTGGATAGTTTATGGTGTCCAATAGCGGAGTTGGTGGTCTTTGGGAATAATACTCCCCCCTCTCTGATAGCGAGGCATAAACCCCACCACACTTTTTCTTCACCACCTATATACATCATCCACATAAAGACACATTCTTTTCAATTCAATCATTACCATCCCATCTCAATTTTGGAACTTGAAATTGAAAATGATGAAACCCAACCAGAAAATAGAAGAAACATGGGAAATGTAGTGAAAATGAATTAGCAAGAGATTTGCTAGAGTTGAGTCAATGTCCTAACCTGGTTTTGCCTGTGTTGAGAGAGGGTGAGCAAATCCAAACCCCATTGAGAATGAAGTGATCTTCGAGGCTCAGAAGCTGTGACTCGGTTCACAAAGACAGGACAAGAGAATGCGCAGAGATCCATGACAGAGCAAAGCAAGCAGAAGTTGAAAGAAAACTGAATTCAGAGGCGGAAACAAGTGATGCCCAGAAAACAATGGAAGAGGGTCTGTTTGTAAAAAGAGAAAGGAGTGAATGAAAAGGTCAAAGGTTCGAGCTTTTATAAATGGGCACTGGCAGAATGTGAGTGATGGTGGAGAGAGAGAGAGAGAGGTGGGAAGAACTAAGAAGTGGAACAATGAAGGAAGAAACCGACAAAGATTACCTGCATTCGTGAATTGAATTGCTGTTTATTATGGAGGTGTTCATTCATGAGTCTTGCCATTGGGCCACGTCACCAGAAATCACAATAGGATAGATTTTTAGATAAAAATCATAAAATAAACTTTAGCATTTTCATCATTTTATTTTCCAGTAACACTGCCTTTGCTTTATGCAAGAAAGAGTGAATAGTGAAAGAAATATGAGAGGAAAATGGCATCTCCAATGAAACCTTATTTTGAGTTCTTAGTTCAATTCATGTGGATTCAAAGTGTTATTTCAGTATTTTTTAAGATTTTAATGCAGATTTTGTTTCAACCGCGAGCTATTATTTTACTTTTAATTTAAATTTACAACACCGCGTATATTTATATTTTTTAAATCCACTCACTTTTTGTTTTATTCCACAATACTATAGTACTACATGAATGAGGGAGAAAAATAGTATTTTAATCTAAAATCTCAAAATACAATGTTGAACCGGATCTTATATTGACATTCGCTCAAAGTGATAAAAAAAGGAACGAGATCTTAGTATTTCTAAATGGATTAAGGAATTAGTGTTGGAGATGCTAAAAAAAAGTAAATTTTATAAGTTGTTATATACGGTAAAAAAGAAAAGAAAATAAGGAGATGAGAAAACATGATGAGATAAAGTTACTTTTTTATAACCTGAACCCGGACCATCGTGGTAGTGGTCCATGGTCCTGAGAAAAAATTCCATTTTTTTACACCCTAGGATATATAAATAAAATATGGGTTATATATGTTTTTGTTTCCTAACTTATACATATAATCTAAAATGATCCCTAATTCCCTATAAAATATTTGCATAACTTTTTATCAAATTTTGTTCACAATTTTGGGGTCCGTTACATTGCATTTGCAGACATTAAAATGATTTCCCAACAAATTTTATTTATGAGATGTTTCCTTTGAATTTGTTTATTAAACATGCTATTGTGGACTTCTTAATGCTCGTATCTAAGATGTCTTGTTTTTTTTTATTTAATTATTCTCACAATTTCAAATTCAAGTTGGACATGATCACTATGGGCGACAAAACTCTTCCTACCAAGTTTTAACACAGCTGTATTATTTAATATTTCAACTGCTCACTTTATTTATCTATTGAATGTTGACACTCCAAACTGCACCAACACATAATTTGCAATTATTTTAAAATTTTAAAAACTAAAAAAAGTAAAACTATAAATTGAAAATGAGCATTGATAAAAAAACAATTTAGGTTCTATTGGGGAGAGGGAGAGGGAGAGAGCGGTAGAGAGGTGGAGGTAACCCTTTTCTATTTTAGTAAGCTTTCCGCTCCATATCCCTCATTTGCAAACATACCCTTAAAGTTGATGTTCTTCAACTGTAAGTAAATCCTATGTTAATTACTCAAGATATTAGATGCTCTGCTCTTTGGTTGCTGTGTACAAGACTTGTCCCACCCAATGAGAACCTCCGACTCCACATAACATAATGCAGCGTCCCCACCACTCCGCCCATCAACTCATCCTCTTTAAAAACCTCTGTCGAGCTGAGATCGACCATCAACCAACTTGAGTTGGTTCCCTTTGTTGAAGAGGATGTTTTCGACTCCAGGTTTGGGCATGACTCGGTTGTGAAGGTCTTGATTCATACAGAGATTGAAGACCTTGTGAGGTGGGTTTCATCAAGAATATTGAGCTCTGCTAACATACATTTCTTCTTTACAACAGTCATGGCAACTTTGTTGATAGTTTTGACAACAAAGGACACACCAAAGATCTTCTTCATCTTCTCCGCAGTTAATCAGAGGGATGACCCCATTAACTTAAACTATAATTTCCAGCGACTTTCAAAGAGTGACCTCATAAGCCTACATTTTAAAAAGGGTCGAATTGCAATTTCTTGAATTTGACTGAACATGTTGGTAATGAATTTGGACCGTATAATAGTTTATTATTATAACTAATGGTGAATAAAGGTGGTTTACCCACAAACCCCATAAGGTGTTTCACATTGCAAGCCACATAAGGGAAAAAGGTGAAAAGGAAATAGAATAAAAAATGTGTTCACACAAACCCATGTTTTTAATTAACAATAGCCACAACCCTCATCTGAGATAACATACACAATTACTCGTAATGCATTTTTAGTAAACTAATCAAATATGAATGTTGACATATTATTAACATTAAAAACGCAAAATTGAAAAGGAAAGTGCTGATGAATGCTAAAAAAATTACCTGCAAAAAACCAAGTTCAAAATGATTTCCTTTTCTTTTGATTTGAAGCAACGACACTCTAGATTTTAATAATTAAAAATGAAAGTCTGCACGACATATAGGGAATCTGTTATAGAATAGTGAAAATATGGATGTTCTTCAAACTTCGGAGCTTCTATAGATAACTCAAATATGTTTTGAAGAAAATGAAGAAACAACTCCTGAACAGTCTTCAGAAAACTGATGAAAGTGGCTAATGTAACACAAAATGACAAACACCAAGTCAAGCAACCTTCTGATGAAATTGTCTCCTACACACTAATATTAACATCATAGATTTTACTTAGCTACATCGGTGTCTTCCAAAGTATCAAAAAGATTATCAGCAGCATGTCACCACAGAAAAACCCAAATTGACCAGTGATCACCACAAAATTACATGCTTGATGGCAGATCAGCGTGGGCTGCAAAAAGAGAAAGAATTAATCAACCGACGATTATCTAATTCAAATTCAATACACTTAAAATGCAAATTCCATTCGTCGAGAAAATATCATGGTGAACCTAACCATTTGGTTTTCAATAAAATAATATAGGAACTTCAAGGCATCATAACAAAAAACTTATGTAGAAAATAAAAAACTACCATGTTAACTCATGAATTTCCCAATGACTTCTGATGTGCAAAGACTGATAGAAGACAGTAATAACTAATATACTAACAGTAAACTTTAGCTTAACAACAAGTTTAAGTATTTAGCATTAGGAAGGAATCTGAAATAACATTTGCTTGGTCTAATTACAAATTTAGTTCTTAAATCTCATCTAAAGCAGCCAAGGGTAATCAACCATTAAATTTCAGGGGGTAAAAAATCATGATGCGCTTCAAAATGAATAGAAGTTACATAAATTCTAACTTCTGATCTTAGAGGCAAGCTCAATTTGAGCCTCATTTGTACAACTAATGCACTACTTACCATACTATATTTTGAGAATTTCAACAGCATCATTAACAATCATATTTGAAGAGACAGAAATTTGGTACAATAGGAATTCAATAAAAATAGTGAAAATATACCTGTATGACCGCGAGCGAGACATTGAAGGACTACGATCATCACGTCTAGGACTCACAGATCTGCTAGGTACCCGATCCCTCTTGTCATTAGGACGACCATCACGTCTAGGACTCACAGATCTGCTAGGTGCCCGATCCCTCTTGTCACTAGGACGACCATCACGTCTAGGACTCACAGATCTGCTAGTTGCCTGATCCCTCTTGTCATTAGGACTCTGACCATTCTCCCTGGGATGAGGGGACTTTCTGTAGTCCTTCCCACCACTGGGAGAGCGAGACCTAGAATAAGATTTTGATCGCTCAGGAGAATAATAATCATCTCTACCCCTGCCATCCATAAATATCAACACATCAGGGTGAAAAAGGTTAAATCAACACAATTAAATATTACATATCCTATCCAATAATAAATAAATATCAGAACACCAACCACAAGCATCTCATAAATCACTGAAGATCGGAATATATACAACTACAACACACTAAACAGATAATTAAGCACACAACCACTGGAAACGAAATTACAATTTTTTGTTTGTGTGAGAACTAATACTTACTTCCTTTTAAAATCTAATTAGCTAAAATATGACCTTTACCTGCACCTTCCCAAAGTTTCTGGACAAATACATGACACTTGGATCCAAACACTGACAGTTATGAATGATGTACTGCAAGATCAGCATCTGGGAACTTCATAGCTCTCTTTGTCCCAACTTTTTAAAAAAGACAACGACAACTATCTTTCTTGCACAATGTCATCATATCTCTCTACCCGTATAAACTTTGGCTTCCATTCTTTGAGGATGATTTTCTTTGGCCAACAGCCAACTATAAGCTTTATATTCTTTCTAAACTGGATAGTATATGCAAAACAAGATATCAAACTAAATAAATCTTCCTTACAGAAAATTTAAACGAGGGAATCAAAATAATAACTTATTTGAACCATTATTCGGCCACAAACCAAATGCAAGCAAAGTACGGAAAGTCCAGGCAACTGGGAGAATAAGGCAAATTTGATATGGACATTTCTTATGGAGAGAGTCTTTGATAGAAACGTAAGCAAGAAGCACATCACTTTAAGCCATCTTTACTCGTTAATCTTTATTAATCCATCTTTAAAGTCTTCCAATTCACTTTATTCTCTGCATAAAGAAACCAGAAGCAGATATCATCCAATTCATTTTAACACATTATAGGAGTGTTGTCAACGTCAAAGGATTGGAAGCCACTTAAGAAGTAAACCAGCAAATTATACTCTCTTCCCAAGATAATAGTACATCTATCAACATTAATATTTCATTATATAAACCAGCTCGCCACTTATAGTCCACACGTACAAACAGCTCCGAAAGCTATTAATGTTGATAGATGTACTATTTTCTTGGGAAGAGAGTAAATGAAATACACTTCCCACTTGGATTCTTAGAAAATGACACTATTTTCTGAAACTCATTTACAAACATCTCAATACCTAAATAAAAAGAAAGGTACTCCACCATCATTATTGAAATTAAGCTTTAGCTCTAAACTAATTTATCATTTATCTATCACGGATTGCAAAACGTAGCAGCCAACCCCAAAAACACGATAGTAGGATGACTGTTATACCGAAATTTTAGACAGGTTATGTAATTTACACTATACACAAATGCTCAGAAAGTGAATAGAAGCTAGTCAGAATTCAAGACATACAGAATTAATAATATAAAGTTATGGGCTTTAAGCTCAAGGAAAAAAAAAGAGGCTGTATATTCAGAAGCTCAAAACAGAGCCCTTTAAAGCAGCAACAAAGACTCTATACGCCCAAAATATGGTTGAGTTTGAACAACAAAACCAATGGATAAACATCTGCAATTGAGTATGTGAAGAGCAGAGACTATATAAAGTCAATCAAGAATGAAGTGAAAACAGTAGACAAGCAGAAATAAAGAAACAGAGCATGTGAACAGGAGCTGCCAGAAACCATGAGACTTGGCCAGAAACTCTCAAGACTTGTCTGGAACAATGGCGGAGAACAGTGAGACTTGGCCAGAAACTCTCAGACTTGTCTGGAACAATGGCAGAGAACAGTCTGCTTGGCAGGAAGGAGACTATGAAGTTTAAGCGAAGGTAGTTTGTTTGAATGTGTTTGTGAGAGAGAAACAGGGTTACGGCAATTTTCTCTAAAAAGAGACAGGTCCCATCTTTTCCAAAAGTTAATCTGTGACAAGCATATAAAAAGCAAAAGAGGACTTTTGGCAACCCTCACATTGCGCCTGTGAAGCGCAAATAGTGGCCACAACCACAACTCAAAAACACAAGAGGTCTATTCTATTGACAACTATGGTTCACACATACACCCAATAAGACAAATTGACAATGCTATAAAAAGTAGAAAATTGCACACTGAAAAATAAACTTAAAAGCTCAAACCTTGAATCATCCCTGGCTGGTGATGGAGACCTAGAGTAGGCTGCAAAAACAAAAGGTATGATCACATAAGAAACAAGAAATGGCATTTCAAATAAATAAACAACATAAAGAATAGAACATCATTTCATTAGAAATTAGTTTTGAAGCTGAGGTGAGTATTGAACTGACAGTGATATCGGCGCCTTGGGGGTGATCTTGTTCTCCTCCTTCTACCACCTCCATGCCGACCACTACAAAAGTCAATAAACAAAAACATCATAAAAATGCACAGAAACAAAAGTTAATATGTATGTAAGAAGAAATCCATGATTGCAAAATCGAAAAACAATTAGAAAACCAAAATGTGATCACACCTTGAACGAGAAGTAACACGCATCTCTTGTGGAGTTTTCCTATTTTCCTCAGCAAACACAATTCTTATTTCACGCCCACCAATGATAGTGTGATTAAGATTATGCTTTGCCTCAGCTGCATCTTCACCAAATCGATATTTCACAAACCCAAAGCCCCGAGGCTCACTACAAAAGCAATTCAACAAATTTTCAGTGTTGTGAAAGCAAAATGCTCCAAGTTCAAGATGAGTAAACAATAAACCCCTTGACAGATAATTTCATACCATCCAATTTGAGACTTCATAGTGAAATTGTGCAATAAAATAACAGTAAAGCAGAAGCAATTTGCATTGAAATTAATAATTCTAAAAGTGTAGAATACCCAGTGTAGTAATTTTTAGGAAGATAAACATCCTTCACAGGACCATAGCGCTCAAATGGGCCCCTGAGATCTTCAGGCCTGCATAGTATAAATGGAAAAAATCAGCTATATTTTCTTAATTCCTTCACAGAATATGAAATTTGACTGGAAAGATCAAAGTGTCATGAAACGGAAACATCAACCGAGCAAAAACCTAATTTTCAAATCATTTTGTCAAAACATTATTCTAACATTGGCATTTCTGAGTCAAAACATCTTTGATGGTTGAGCGAGTAACGCGTGTGCATAGTAAGAAGCAATATAAAACGAAAAATGCATGCATAGCAGGGAGGGGAGGGTGGGAAGGTATACCTAGCATCAAGGGGGAGATTACGAACAAGAAGTCCAGAAGGAAGAGGCGATCGGCGGTCTCTGTATGACCTGCTGCGATCATCGTCGTAGCGCTTACGTCCGCGCGGCGGTGGGGTTCTGCTACGCCGCCGAGGGCTGTAGCTTCTGCTCCGGCTTCGGTACCTTGCCATTCGACTACCCTAGATAGAGAGAGTTCCAGCGAAAACAAATTCAAAACCCTAACCTGACCCAAGGGAGCGCTAATTCAAAGAGAGAGAGGGATAAAGGATTAGTATTATATTATACCTCACTTCGCCGCTCGGTTTCAATGTTAATCTCATTAGAATACTTCATTCTCACAAATAATTTTTCTGAAATTCGATTTTGAGACAATAGTCAACTTAAGTTTAAATGATGTTAATTTTAATTAATATTTAATATTTTGTATAATTACAATTCTATATCTCTCATCAACCTATCTTCACTTAGAAAATGATGATAAAGTTCGTCATGAACATGAACGTAACTAATGAAAATAGATAATAGTATATAGGTTTAATTGCACTTTTAGTCTCTCATATTACGCAAAAGTGCAAAGGGTCCCCAAGTTCAAAAATAGTAGTTTGAATCACTAATGTTTATTGTCGTTCGCAATTTTGGTCCTGCCATGTCTTTTTTATTCAAACACTGATATTTTCGATGATGTGACCATTTTTAATTATATTTTAATTGAAAGTGTGAGATGTTGACTTATTGACTCCCCTACACTGCCAACCACCACATCCTCTCCCTCAATCACTGTTACTCATCCTCCTTCCTCGCCCACCACCACACATGTCTTCCCTTCAGTTCTGTCACCCTTCTTTTTCCTCCATTTTCCCATCTTCCTCCCTTCTTTTCCTCTATCGATGTTTCAAAACACTTACACAAACCCAAGCTAGAATCGAATCGTAGCCACCGCAAAAAACACAACATCAGCCACTGTTAATAACAACTCCCATATAAATAAATAAGAAAGGGAGAAGAGAGAAAACAACAAGAGAAAACAAAGTGCAGATCACCAAGAGAGTATGGATTGAGTCAAAATTCCACACACAGCTTTTTTTCTTTATAAAGAATCAGGGCTGACCCAAAAAGGAGAAGAACCAAGAACCCATTACTTAAACTTATTATATCCATTTGAACAAATACCCGTTCCCAATCAAAATATAGTCGTTTCATGCACATAGAAATTGAGCAAGTTGGACTCGACCCCAACCTGTTCGACCCAACATCGATCTGCTAGAACAACGTCGACTCAACGTGTTAAGGTTGTGTCTTAGTGTTAAGGGTTTACGGATGAGAATTTAGGTCAGCCTGACACGTTTTGGTCAGTCAACTGACTCATGTCGGATTTAGTGTCAGGCTAAGGGTCAATTTTAGGTCACTAACTCGTTCAAGTCGGACCGACCCATTTAGGCCGGTTCGAAACGTTCTGGTCGACCTAACTCATTTAATTCAAATTTTAGGGTTCACGGTTTGGGGTATAGAGTCAAGACACTAAGAGAGAGAATTTTTTTAAAATTATAAGGCCATGGACTGGCCCTAGCTCATAGGGCTTTTGGCCTTGGGGGCTTTTCTTGTTTAAGGCTTTTTACCTCTGACCCACGCGAGCTAGAGTTGAGCTAGGGCTGGTGGGCCAAATTGACAACTCCATTTAAAGACTTACTCTGTCCGTTTCAAAATAATTATCCACTCAGAGAAAAAAAGTTTTGTTTTATAATAACTGTCCACTTAGAATTCCAAGTGAGTATTAATTGATGTTTTTCTATACAATCCCCCTATAAGTACAATAAATTAGGAGAGATACATACACGTTAAAGGTTAAAATAGTAAAACAAATGATATATTTTAAAAAATTATCAATATTAATTGCATTTCTTAATATGTCCGTTCATTTTTTTTTAACAGTTATTTTAAAACGGAGGGAGTATGTAGGTAGTCTTGGTGGGACCTTAACAAACCTTGACTCAAATAAATGAATCCATACACTCTCATACTATTTTACAATCATTTTAGACTAACACTACTAAAAACTAATTTAAAAGTAATAATTGCTTTACCTATATAAAGATTTATTTAGTGTACTTAGAAAATTGTACTGTAGTCACGTTTGCCTATAATTGTGTGAAATCAAAGCATGAAAGCACGTTTACATTGTACATGCAGAACCAAACTGACTTTTAGTTATATCTCTAGTCAAAGCTTTATACCTCACTCTTGATACAATTTTTTTACTGAGACCGAAATTGCAATGGCGCATGCTTCCATCCATTTTCCCAATCATTGAGCCAATATGATCATGGATTTCATCATATCCTGCAACCAACACAGCTTAATTGGATCCTACTATGACAAACATTATATTCAAATTTTATTTGTAGCCGACTCATCCGAGTAAGAACCACGTAAGCTCAGATGAATAAACAAGTATCAATCATGGAGCTCAGTTCAGGATTCACATGCAATTTGTTATCCTTTCACCACCGAACTTTGAATTTCTAATTCATTCCTTTCACAAAGATCTGAAGACTCCTGTTTATAATCTCCATGTCCAATTGCTCATGACAGCTTCATTCCCACATGCCATTCCAAACATTCAATCTTGCACAGTTTCGTGGTACTTGCACCATAGTGGGACCCTTCCATAAAATTCCAATGACCACAATCAAGCAAGTGGAAATATCTTCTATCTAGAATAAAACTATAAATACCTTCCAACACACATCATGTTTTTCATGCCCTCTGTTGGTATCACATTCACAACATTGTTTTTAACTTCTTGGGGGGCTGTTTCATTATTCTTGTGCTACTCATTTTTTGAGGCCATATTGTTATTCAAGAAAATGACAATTGAGCAGCACAAGGATAATGAAACTACGGGAGAGGCCAATGGGGTTTTTCATGATTTGCATGAGCCCTTGATTCTAAGTGGAAAAGATGATGCTGGTTCATGTAAAGATATTGAATCTAATAAAAGGGTGGAAAATGGACCCATTGGAATGGTTCTGCTTAGCACCTTTGTTGCTGTTTGTGGTTCTTTTGCATTTGGAACCTGTGTAAGTATCTTTACAGTTTCTGAAAGAATCATCATTAGCAAAGGCATGTAGTTTTTTCTAGTGTCAAATTATGGACTGAAAATTAAGTCCTTCTGTTGTTTTGTTTCAAAGTTTGGTGTATGGCTTAAGATTAAGAGACATTCTAAAAACATAGCTCACTAAATGTCTGTTTCTTTTTTGTGTTTGTTTTCTGGGTTAGGAACTAAACCAAAATTACACCCAATAAACCAAAAAACAAAAAAGGTTTGCATTTTCAGCTCAAGTTATTATTTTGGCAGGTGGGATATTCAGCACCCACTCAAGCAGCTATCAGAGCAGATCTTAATCTATCTCTTGCTGAGGTTAGTGTTCTAGTTTCCCCACATCATAGGAATTTTATGTGTACCATATTGTTTGAAAGACAACTAATATTGCTTTGTGGGGAGTGGCAGTTTTCCATGTTTGGTTCTTTAGTAACAATTGGTGCAATGCTTGGAGCTACGACAAGTGGAAGGATTACAGATTTCATTGGTCGGAAAGGGGTATGTGAAACATAAATTCCCAATAAATATGTGTACTCTATAGGGGACCGATATACTCTGTCTCCATTTGGTGACTTCCCCTGTCCCTTCATTCAAATTGTGTCGTGTCATTTAAAAACCGCACATGTAAGGTTATAATTGTCATACTCGTGCTTACATGGCATAATTTGATTGGTGGGACATTGAATGAAACACCAAATGGGCCAGAGGATCTTTATCCCTCTACAGGACCTTTCAATGTAAACCGGCCTTAATTTGCATTGGAATAAGTAGGCAATGAGAATATCAACAGGATTTTGCATAACAGGGTGGTTAGCTGTGTTCTTCTCAAAGGTATGCATCTTCTGCACAATACTCATCTTGATAAGAATGTTGCAAAATGGAAAAAGAGGTTTCACTTGTGTTATTCTATCTGCTGCAGGATCCTCTCTCACTTGACATGGGAAGATTTTTCACAGGATATGGAATTGGACTCATCTCATTTGTGGTAACTAACTGTATAACTATGAAGTTTTTTGTTTACTTTTATTCACAAAGTTTAAGAGCAGGCCTGTTGCTTCTTGAGGCCTATATTTCCAAATCTTAACAAACCATAACAAAATGGATTAGGTACCTGTGTATATAGCTGAAATAGCACCTAAGAATCTTAGAGGTGGACTTGCAACAACAAATCAGGTGAGGGAATATAAAGAATTATGATATTTGTTTCTTTTTATTAAAAGTTAAGCTTTCATTTAGAAGAATGTATGGTTTGACTCTAATTGTTATGCAGCTCATGATTGTTATTGGAGCATCAGTTTCATTCTTAATCGGAAGTGTCTTAGATTGGAGAAAACTTGCTCTAGCAGGTATGTTATGTTATAATATTTATAGCGTGTTTGGTTGTGCAGTGGAAAGTCCCATAATCGCTTTTGATGAGAAACTACAAAGAGTAGCTTTTGGAGTCACCGTGCTTTGGATTGTGTGCCACAAATCCAAACACGCTATTAGCTTTTCATTGATGTAGCCGGCTATGGTGGAAAAGGTCTAACTGTGGCTTGGCTTAAACTTTGTAGGGCTTGTTCCTTGCATTTCCTTGCTGATTGGTTTGTGCTTTATCCCAGAGTCTCCAAGATGGCTGGTAAACATTAAGCTAGAATCTGAAGCCCAAATTGTCAAATTGTTTTCTTCTGTCAAATCATCACAGGAGGAAGATTACAGTGCAAATTAGTAAACTAAAAAGCAATTTCATTTTCTAGGCAAAGGTTGGTCTTGAAAAAGAATTTCTTGTAGCTTTGAGGACATTGAGGGGAAAAGATGTTGATATTTCTCAAGAAGCTGAAGAAATTCTGGTACTTTCAAAGCTCCCTTAACTGATTCAACATGTTTAAAATGTTTCGTAATCAATAAGACATGCTTGATGAGCTAAGCTGACTTGTTTTTTTATGAATAGGATTATATTGAAACTCTACAAAGCCTTCCTAAAACCAAGCTTCTGGATTTGTTCCAAAGCAAACATGTTCGATCTGTTGTTGTAAGTAACATGAATTTATAGAACAAATTAGACTTGTGTGTAACTATTCAGAAGTTCTAACTGTTAGAAATGATTTCAGATTGGGGTTGGGTTAATGGTTTGTCAACAATCTGTTGGAATTAACGGCATTGGATTTTACACAGCAGAGACTTTTGCAGCAGCAGGTGGGAAAAAAATACGTGGTGATTTTGAAAAATCAAAATAGCTCTCTTTCTTCTGTCATATTCATTGCCCTACAACTTGTTTTGCAGGACTTTCTTCAGGAAAAGTTGGTACTATAGCCTATGCTTGTATGCAGGTAGTTTATCCCTGTAAGGATTTCTCAAGCATCAATCATATATAACTACACTTTACTGTTTGAACTTCATCTTTTAAAATAAATGGCAGGTCCCATTTACTGTATTGGGAGCCATTTTGATGGATAAGTCAGGAAGAAGACCACTTATAATGGTAAAAAAAAATTTCAAGCATTTACATTTTTAATGACACATTAAAAAGTAAGTGAAAGAAGAGCTTTGATCCCTAATTGAAGTTCCTGTATGCATGTAGGCTTCAGCAAGTGGAACATTTTTAGGGTGCTTTATTACTGGAATTGCTTTCTTTCTCAAGGCAAGTTTTTAATAATCATATTTTCTCCATAGATTATGAGTTTGTATCTCAATTAGTAAATTTTAAAATTCTACATTATTTCATGGATCAGGATCAGAGCTTATTGCTTGAGTGGGTACCAATATTGGCAGTTGCTGGAGTGCTGGTGAGTCTTTCTTCTGAAAATGTTGATCTTCCCACCCATATTGAGCTTATTTGGCTACTGAAAAGTTAATTTAATTACATATAGTTTAAGCTCAAATTCCAGTTTGACCTGAAATTGTAACATTTTTTTTGGCATTGCTTATAATCAGATATACATAGCAGCATTTTCAATTGGAATGGGACCAGTTCCTTGGGTGATAATGTCTGAGGTATGTCCATTTGACAAAATAGACTTGAATGATTTTGAGGAACTTGTAGTGTATCTTTTATGAATGATTATTTTCTTTTCCTCTTCTTCTCCTAAAAAGTAGTACTAGCAGGTTTGAATCAGTTTCTCATTCATCAAAATCAATTTTGAGATCCAGAAGCTACTCATAGAAGCTTCTTCCCAAAATTGATTCTTGCTCCAGAATCAATTGTAGTAGTGTTGATGGTGCTTGGTATATAAATCTATGGAAATGTTCTAATACCAGCTTTCATTTGGCAGATCTTTCCCATACATGTGAAGGGAACTGCAGGGAGCTTGGTGGTTTTGATAAACTGGCTAGGAGCTTGGGTAGTTTCATATACTTTCAACTTTCTAATGAGTTGGAGTTCTCCTGGTAAGCACAGTGTACAAAGCAGAGTTGGTTAGCATTCTTATTATTATCTCCATCTGAAATTGATTGGTAAACATGTTTCAAATCTTTTTTGCCAGGCACTTTATTTTTGTATGCTGGATGCTCCCTTTTGACTATACTTTTTGTAGCAAAGTTAGTCCCAGAAACCAAAGGAAGAACACTGGAAGAAATTCAGGCTTGCATCAACTCATAGAGAGAAAAAAGAAATAAAAAGCATGGATAAATTCTTGAATTTCCTCCAAGTGGTGTTCACAGCTGGAGGATCTTGTGCATTTACTATTATTTGTCAAATTCTTTAAAATGGATAAGATCTGCAGTGCCAATAAATGCATAAAGTAGCAGAACAGAAGAATATGCAATTGCAGGATATTGAGAGCTACAGATGAACTAATTGCATTGATGCAACAAGTAGCAGTTGATATGTATCCATTATTATATTGCTAGCTTATTGGTAATTTTATTTTCCCACATTATTCAAGCATTTACCAGTGTAATAGGACTAATCTAGCCTAGGTGTCAAAGATGGAGAATTCATGATGATATGTCAATTGAATCTAGCACGAACGAACTTTCATCTCAATTCATAAGAAGAGTTCTTTTCCCTTTATTTTTTATTTTATGTCCGCTTGCACCGGTACCTATATCTTTGTTTAATATCTATGATTAGAAGTAAATTTCTCACTTGGCAAGAATAAAGTTCTTTTTAAGTTCTAAAGTAACAATGTCACGTTCAACTTATCTTACCTTCATAAAGTTTCATATTCGGATTAATAAATTTTATTTTATTGTCCATTTGGAAGTAACTATTTTAAAAATTGTACATGAATGTGAAAAATTTAACAGATGCAATTCGAAATGCCAAATCAATCACTAAAAAGCCTATAATGATTTTTAAAAAGAACATCTATGTATTTTTAAAAGAAAATGAAGATACGATTGTTTACGCACGACTCGACACGACCATTTTAGTTTTAACTAATTATTTTCTCTTTCTTTTATTATACTTTTTAAAATATATGATTTGTTCTTAAATATACTAAGTCGCGTGTTGTCGTGCTTTATTATGTCATGTAAAATAGTAGTTTTAATTTTCAAAATAGCTTTTGACATAAAACAATTATCAAAAGCCCTATATTCTTTAATCAAATCTAGATTAAGTTGTTGGTAATTATTTTTTACAATTAAGTAATTAAAAAATGTATGGTTGATACAATATTACCAATCTAGATAGGATTGCAAATAATGCTAATCAACCATCAACACAATTTAACAGTCACCAATTAGATTTTATTTAAAAACTTTTAAACATAAAACATCATTGAATTTTTTTTATTATGCAAAAATATAGGTGGAAACTAACGCGGTCATTTTTTTTACCATGGTGCTCCCCTACTTTTAAATCGTTAGATCTTGAAATCTAAAAATATTTTTTAGATGGGTCGTTAAGGTTTAATTAGAGGTAAAAATGTAAAAGTGTAAATGCCCCTAACATTAAAAAAAAACATTTTTTCTCTAGCATCTTCTCCTTCCCCGGCCATCAACCATCAAGAGTCTGGAATTTTTTTTAGGAGAAGTCGCCAGAAGAAGAAGGTGGCTCGCGATGATTCGCGGCGGCGATGGTGGCCGGACAAAAACTGAGCATCAGGACCTCTTCTCCTCACGGCGAGAATCATCGTGGTGGTGTTCATTTCTTCAAAAGCTCGACCATCAGCTCGTAAACCTCAGTTGAAGGTTTGGTGATGCTTTACCGACGGCTCTAGAACACATCAGAGCTTGGTCTTGGGGCCTTTTGAGAGCTTCCCTTTCATCCAGAACTACAAAAGCACGACCTTTGAAGTGTTTCCAGATGGTTTTGAGAGCACCCATGGTGATGGTCATGGACGAGGTTCACCGGGAAACTCCATTGAGATGTAGAGTTCAATGTTCTTCTTTCTTCTTCATGATGGTGTCTGAGTTTTGCTCATGGAGATCGCCCTCCTTCGGACCGAAGAGAAGAAAAACATGGAGGTTGTCGTGGCTATTACCAGATCCAGATTGGGAGAAAATGGTTTGAGATTAAGGTTTAAGATTGGAGTAATTTGAAAATTTTGCATATGGTGAGTTACTAAATAAGCTATGGAAGCACCATGATAAAAAAAAAAATTGACCCCTCTAATTTCCACCGAAAACATAATAATAAAACTATAAAAACCCTGCATGTTGGTAGTTAATTAGTTTAACCATTATTATTTAACAAAATTAAGAAAAACAAAATAGTGACGTGGCTGTGTGTATAATACCAGAAACTGGAAAACGATGAGGAATAGAAGCAGAAAAATCAAATCATTAGATAGACTGATACTACACAAAGCTTCTGTTTCTTCTTCTTCTCCTTCTTCTTTTCTTTCTCAAAAGCAGAGAGTTTGAGAATAGAGAAGAAGGTTCGGTGAAGAAGAAAACGCGAATGGCTTCACCAACATCAAGGATCGCGTTCCGTGTTGTGATGGTGACGCTATTGCTTCTCCTTCTCTTCTACATTGGTCGCCCTTTGTATTGGAAAATCTCCGCCACCGTCCACGAAATCCGCAACAACAAGCAAACTGTTAGACAAGGTTTGTTCAATCTCCACTTCTCTCTGTAAATTCCGAACCATTTCCTCTTCAATTTCTCATTTCTCATTTTGAAATTATCCTTTTCCTCTTTCAGGTCTCTCCCAGATCGTTCTGGAGGCTCAGAAATCGGTAGGCTGGTATTATCACGACGAGTCCGATTCAGGAGTCCGTGCTAAGAGCCGAAAGCTGCTTCTTCATAACGCTTTCTCAACAGTTTTTGTCGGTTAGATGTTACATGATAGGGGTGTTCTTTGTTCTTTTCTTTTTCATATGATTCTGTGATTTGCATATGTAGTTTTTGTCTTATAGGGACAAGGCAATAATTAGGTTTACAGATCTTATCTTATTGAATTGCAAAATGATCATGCCATTCTAGATTTGGGAGTTTCTATTCTTGTGTATTTTTTTTACTTTTATTTTGTAGTAATGATGTACTTGTGTTATACTAAATACTTGTATTCTCAGTTGATCTAAAAGACAGTTGATTCTAATTTTATGAGCTGTATTGAATCTGGACTTTGTAATGAATCAGTGCAAAAGTAAATTGGTTCAGTTCTGTCATTGCCAAACTTGTATTCTCTTTGGCTGTTAAGTGTTAGTCAAATTGGCATCAGTTGTTCACTAATCACTGCCATTGATTTGTTAGCTGCGTGAGCGTTATGCTCTTGAAGTATGGCAGGGCTGTTAGTTGAACCTTGGAGTTTCAATGTTAGGTGGAATTGAACTTTTAGTTTTACTGTTGTTAGAATTAGTAATGAGCCATAGATAGATAGAGATTTCTGATAATTAGGACTAAGATGGGAACAGGAAAGGTGTCTATGTCATAGAACAATTGTACTTGTAACTTGTTCCTCTTTGTTTATGAGTTGGATTATCTATCTTATGAGATTTTTAGAAATAGTATAGTTTTCTATTTATAGTCTCTTGAACTTCAGATCATTGAAATTTTCCTATGAAGTATAGGATCCTTTCCTTAAGTGACATGCGCTACGTCCAGCAAGTTTAGAGTTTTATTCCTTGAGCAGTTTAATGGATGGGTCTAATAAATGTGAAAATTGCAGTTGTTCAGTTGTTATGTTAACAGAGATCTGAGCTTCTGTCACATATCACTGCATTTCTGGTCGTTGTGGCAAAGGGATATGTTTAACCATCTGGAACATTGGTTTGTGTTAGATCTATGGCATTCATTCCCAAGCCAATCAAATTCTGATATTGTTTAGCCTTCTGCTATGTACTCTTTGTTCCTGTATGGGCGGCCCAGGTCAGTGGACCAATCTAATCTCCTTAAGGTGTGTTGGACCTGGCAAACCATGGTGGCACGAAGGCCCAATCTGGCGAGCGAGCATTTAAGCATGAGGCTGGTCATTTAAGAGCCATAATTACATGGATCCACCGGGAGCGATTCCCTCCTAAATGGGTGGTCAAGATACGAATATCATTATGGGTTATTTACGCAAGGAGCAATTACAAGTGTGATATAATATGTAGCTTGGTCGAGTTGATTATATAATGAGTCCTTCAGGTCCTTGTGTTGTGACTAAGGCATGCTCATTATGTGTATTCTATGGCTGAATTAGGACTTTCTTGACCTAGCTTGTACACTTTTGAATGGTGGGTAGAGACTCATATGGCTTAGGAATGTCATTGCAATTTGCAAGCGAAGGAAGATTTCCTTATATTGTGTTGTCATTGAAATAAACCAGGTTGCCTATATCCCTTCATATGAAACATAAGCTGGCAGTGATAATAACTATGTGCTTATAGCTAAAGTTGCTAAAGTATATCTATTGAATCATTTTGATGTGATATGAGACTACTTGAAAATGTTAGATTATTCAAGCATATTTATATGACATAGTTATTCTCAATATAAACGGATTTCTACCCGGTATGTATATTGCAATTTGAGTGAAGACATGGTCACAACAAAAGAAGAGTTGAAAAAATATAATTTTTGGTCAATTGAAAAAAAAGTTGGAATAATAAAAATCAACCAATGAATTAGTTGAGCAAACGTTTATGTGGACTACTCGGCCCAGTTCTCCAACCAAAGTCCAAAGCCCCAGTCCAACATTTCATTTTCGGGGGTTGTTAAATACCTGCATAATGTAAGATAAAATTGGATGCGACACATGTATAATATATAAATGTTTAATTATGATATAATTTTGTACGGATATATTCGTTTTATAATAGATAAATTAAAAAAGATAAGGGATGGAAGAGGAAGAGCATGTTGCATGGTTTTGGGGAATGGCGAAAATGATTATTTAAGTGCCCCTCTGTGCATCTCGTGTTGGTGGTGGCAGAATAAAGAAATCTTCATATCCTTCATTCCTTGCACGTTCTGGTTGGGTTTTTCTGACTCTGCGTCCTGGATCTGTTGTGGTCAAAATTTCAAGATCTTGTTCTTCATGCACGTGGCACGCCTTTGTGGGCTACATAAAGGGATGAAGAAACTGAGTTATATATATTAAGAAGAACAAGAAGCAGCTGCACTAGTAGTGGTTGTTCATTTATTTGAAGCGAGAAAGAAATGTTGTTGTCAATTATGAGGAGGAGGTGGTGCTGGGTTGCTATACTAGTAGTGTTGATTGTGGTTGTGGAGGCCAAGCCTCCTCGTCGGATTGTTGTGGACACAGATGTGGACACTGATGATTTATTTGCTCTTCTCTACCTTATGAAGCTCAACAGATCCCAATTTCAATTGGAGGTACTGTCCCAACAACATCAATAATGCTTATACTTGCTCTAGTTTAATTTCCTCTTTAATTTGTTTGCTCAGTTTTGATTCACTTTTTTATGAATAATTGTTAGAGGACGTGAGATAGAAATAGCCCAGAGAGTTTCAGTTTCAGACGATAGGACTTAAAATGATCTCACCCATTTCAAATGCACGTAAAAAGCAGTGAGAGTTGACCCGTAAAAACAGAAAATTAAAGAGTGATAGATCATAATTTTAATTTGTGGGATCCACAACTTTTATGAGTCATGAAAAATTAGAGGAAGATATGTCTTTTTTCACATTAATATTTCATTTACACCATTTTGGATTTCACCATTATTTATTATCTGCCACTCTAAAATTTTAGTATTAAGAAACTTTATTAATGTTCTCAGTTTAATTAAAATTACTATTAATTAACTATCTAAACTATCATTTATCTCTCTTGTCAATTTTAAACAAAGCGAATATGTAAAAAAAATATTCAAAGTATTTAATATTTGTATTAATTGTTACTCAAGCTCAACATTTAAAGTCCAATTAAGAATTAAATTTATTCCAACTTTAACTATTAATAGTTAATCAAATTAAAATATTCAAAAAGATTAATTTTTAAAAAAATAATGAATATAAATATAAATTTTGATATTTAAAAATAATTATATTTATTATTAAAATTATAAATAATAATTTCAATTGATAATTATTTAATTTTCAATATTTATATAAATACTTGATTATCATTTAATTAATGAATTTAAATTCATATAATTTAATTTTATATTATTAAAATTTTCAATTAATAAATTATTACATAATTTTTTAAGATAATTTTAATTATTAATGAATATTTAGTAGCAATATTTTGAAACTAATACATAGGTTATGATTTTTTTCCACCTTAATCTACAAAAACATTTCACTCAAAATGCATTCTAATATATATTACAGTACTATTATAAAAGAATATCGGACCAAACATAGCGTTCAGTGAATAAAGTTTTGTTACACAATTATCAAAAAATTTAGAGAAAAATAAGAAGATAAAGTGTGTGTTTGGATCAGCGTCAGCGGAATTGAGTTTGATCAGAATTGAGTTTGGCCAGAATTGAATCCTGTAAACGTGAGTTAAAGTAACATGATTTATGTTTGGATACATTTAGCAGAAACATAATTTTTGCAACAGAATTTCATTTGGATAATTTTGATTAGAATTGCTTTTAAGTGTGTAATGACCAAAATACAAGGCTTGTACAAACTTTATATTAGTATGGATTAATTTATTAATTTAATTTCACTAAATTAATTATAATATACGATGATATTTAAATTGATTTAATTAAGTTAATAATAATATATGAATGTATATTATTAAAAACTTGCCAATAATATGAATTGGTTGGACAATAGACAATAAAACAATATACAAGTAAATGTAAAATGGTGCAGAAATAAATTCATACTCGGTGCTTATCGGTAAGTGGTGCAGAAAAATACGTGTCATTATCACAAAACTCTTTCATTTATCTGCTCGATCATTAGCTTCCTTCCACCAACACAAGTTGCAGTTGAAGAAGCCCAAGAGCAAGAGTCATCTTCCCCTAATTGCCTTCTCTCTTTGCCATTTTCTGAATTCTAGCACATCTATGGTGATACCATAACATGTTTGAAGTTATGGATCATTACTGAGTTAAAACAAGGCAAGGGGAAACTAAAGGATAGAAGAAGAAGGAAGAGTCAAAGCTAGATCAGGCAGAGAATCGCGTCTATCTGACGCAAAAGCTACAATTACCCGTGTCCACTAAACTCGATTCTAAGGGCCAGAGTCGCGTCAATTTTTTTCACTCAAACATATTTGCGAATTGAAAAAGCGTGTTTAAGGAGGTTGGATGCGTTTCTGCAGGCACCTAACACGCATCCAAACACACTCAAAGAAGGTGGAAATGAGATCGAAGAAAAAGAAGGTATTATCAGCGTGCAATTAACACTGCAACGTGCATTGAAATTGAAAATGAGAAGAGACCAAGTTGGCAAGTTGAATATTGAAAAACCCCATCCAAACTTACCTACTTCAACTTGCACCCTCTATCCAAGTGCCGTGTGAACTGTGGAACCCAAACATGTTACTACCACATATAGATATTCTGGTTCCCTAAATTGAGAAATGAAAAGTGTACCTTACACTGACACTGACACAAGTTAAGTTCTGAAACTCACATTTCTTCATTCTTATTAAATTACAACATTTAAAAAAAAAAAAACATTTTCTCTATATACGGTAAACATTAATAAACAATGTAACTTGTACATTTTTTTTAGTTCCCAACATATCCTACGGCTAACAGTCATAAGATTAATCTTTTAAAACTTTAACTTTAGATAAATTAAGTAGACATTTTCCAACAAATCATTATTCATACCCACATATGGAAAAAATACACACATATATCAAATGTACATGATTGGTCCTTTTTAAGCCTCTTAATTAACTTTCTTTCAGGCAATCACCATTAGTGCAAATAGTTGGTTAAATGCTGGGCATGCTGTGAATCAAATTTATGACTTACTTTATATGATGGGGCGAGATGATATTGCTGTTGGAGTGGGAGGTGAAGGTGGAATACTACCAAATGGTACCATACTCCCTAATGTTGGTGGATATCTTCCTATCATAGAACAGGTTTCATTTCTTAATTAATTTATATATATGGTTGTTTTGTAAACTTAAAGTTTAAGCATAACTATATTCATTCATGCTAATGATTTGTATCTGATATTGAATATTGAATATTGAATTAGGGAATAAATACACTAGGGGGTTGCAGATACAGAAGGGCCATTCCTCTGGGTCTTGGAGGGCGGTTAGATGTTGATGCCAACTTAGGTGTCAGAAAAGCTTTCCTACCACAGGTATAATATCAGTTTGTTTGGTTAAATAATTTAATTAAGCGGACGATAAACATTTATCACATTGGCTCTTATTCATAAACTAATTTGAACAGTTTATGAAAATAAATTCAAAATAACTCATTATAGCCTCGTAGAGTAATGACAAGTTTGGATCAGCTTCATTTTTCCGAGAATTGGCACCCATAAGTTAGTTACTCACATAAGCTTCTCTCGATTTTCACTTTATTAAAATTGGCACCTTTGACCTTTACGTTATTCTTTGCATATTGGGGACTAAAGTTAATTCATTTACATGAATTGTTTATAACTAACTAATTACTGATACTCATATTCTTGCTAATTTTTTTCATGATATCAGGGCAAAAGGAGATATACTCCATTAAAACAACCAACATCTCAACAAGTTCTGATTGAAAAAATATCTGCTGGTCCCACAACCTTGTTAGTGATTGGAGCACACACAAACATTGCAATTTTCCTTATGAATAACCCACACCTGAAGAAAAATGTGGAGCACATTTACATCATGGGTGGTGGTGTAAGGTCTAGCAACCCTACTGGTTGTTGCCCCAAAAATGCTTCATCTTCTTGTGTGCCTCGACAGTGCGGTGACCGTGGCAACATGTACACTGATTATAATACTAATCCTTATGCAGAATTCAACATATTTGGTGACCCTTTTGCAGCATATCAGGTCAGACATTTTGATATGCATAACATCAACTCCATTCCATTTATTCACATCTAACCAATAAAACATGTTTTTTATTTCATTTGAAATGAATATTAATCATGTTGTTTAACGTAGTCTGCCCAGAGCGACAGTTAACAATAAAATATAAAATCATTCATGTGTCTTCAACCAACAGTTTAAACTTTTGAGGTAGTTGGTTCATGAGTCATCACAACATACTTATGTCATGTGGGTAAAAGTTATGTTGATGACATTACAAAAATGTAAATCTTGTTTTATAGGTGATTCACTCCGGAATCCCTATCACCCTTGTTCCTCTTGATGCAACAAACACAATCCCCATCAATGAAGAGTTCTTTGATGCATTTGAAAAGACTCAAGACACATATGAGGCACAATATTGTTTCAAATCATTGAAACTGGCTCGTGATACTTGGTTTGACAACCAATTCTATTCGGTAACTTCTTAGTGAATTTATACATGCCTATATCTTTATGTTACTAGCATGTACTTTTCTTTATGAATAGGAATGAACTAATTTTCATAATGAATCATTGTTTTGCAGAGTTATTTTATGTGGGACTCTTTTACAGCTGGTATAGCGGTTTCAACTATGAGTAAATCCAATAACCCTGAAGGAGAAAATGAATTTGCTGAAATGGAGTATATAAACATAACTGTTGTTACATCAAACAAGCCTTATGGGGTCTCTGATGGCTCCAATCCACTCTTTGATGGCCTAAAAGTTCCTAAGTTCAGTTTAGAGAAAGGTGGGGTGCATAGTGGTCACATTCAACAAGGACTTAGAGATCCACTTTGCTTTGTGAAGAATGGGAAAGGAAGATGCCAGGTAGTTGCTTTCCCTTTTAATAGCATGTTTGGTTCCATGGTGTAATGCTCTAGAACCAATACTCATAAGAAGCTATAATCTTAGGTTCTCAGTAAACGTGTCTTGAATTCTGTGTAAATTGTGAAACCAAACGTGCACTAATTTGTCACATATGCACACATTTTGTTATTGTTAATGTTAATGTGTTATGTGTTGCAAAATGTTCTATAGGATGGTTATACAACAGAGGCACATGGTCCAGACTCGGTGAGGGTACTTGTTGCCACAAAAGCAAAGCCTAATCGCGATCTTGGAAGCTCACTTGATAGAGAATATTTCAAAAGCTTCTTGGATGTATGTTCACTTTTGGATACATTGCTCTCTTTTCTTTTTTTGATATATTGCTCTAATTTCTTCAATTAATCATCTTAGCATGTTTGAACCAATTTCTCTTTCCTCAGAATCAATTCTGAGAAGCTAATCATCGAAGTTTCTTCCCAGAATTGATTATGGTTCTATAAAAGGATTCCAAACATTCACACTTCTTTGGTTTGTGAGAAAAAACATAGCACGAAAATTTCTTGAGGGTTCCCCATAGTATAGACTTACATGATAAGTCTACAAAGAAATTGCTTATAACTGAGTTCTTTGTGCTATTATTGTTATTTGATTCTTAAGATGATAAATGCATGCAAATTTGACTTGTTTTTTTGGTGGGTCATAGGTTCTAAAGCAACCACAACATACTGGGAGGTTCAACTTCACCACACAGTTTCCTTACTACAAAGAAGTAACTTACAAGCCAGATTTTCACAACAAAACACTTGGGAAATCTGTTGTCTTTGACATGGACATGAGTGCAGGAGATTTTCTGGCTCTATTTTACCTCCTTAAAGTTCCTGTTGAAGTAATCAACCTTAAGGTATTCTGTTTTTCATTTTTAAGTGTTTCTTTGAATTACTTGTTCTCAATTAAGTCAAACATGTGACACCAAGATATGAAAATGTGTTCAAACACTAGGAATTGCTACTTTTAATTTGATAAGGTAAGTTACTTGTAACTACCTGGTGCTTAAAACCCAAGTTTTATTCTGTTGAATTATTTGTTTTTGAACCACAGATTATAGAGAAGTAACACATTTAATTTGTGCTTCTTGTACCTTACTCTTCAGGCAATCATTGTGAGCCCTACTGGATGGGCAAATGCAGCAACAATAGATATAATCTATGATTTACTGCACATGATGGGTCGTGACGATATCCCAGTTGGCCTCGGAGATGTTTTTGCAGTGAATCAATCTGATCCAATATTCTCAGCTGTTGGAGATTGCAAGTATGTTAAAGCCATTCCCCATGGCAGTGGAGGGTTTCTAGACTCTGACACGCTCTATGGTCTTGCTCGCGATCTACCTCGCAGCCCAAGAAGGTGCTTTCCTGTTATTTACATGGCCTAGTTATAATGCATCATAAGTTATTCAAATCATGTCGACTAATAACATGTTTCGATCAACTTCTTTTTCATCAAAATCAATTCTGAAACCCAGAAGTTACTCACAGAAGTTTATTCTCAAAATTGACTCTAGGTTTCTAACACAATAAGAATTATTTCAGGTATACAGCAGAAAACTCGGTGAAGTTCGGGGCTCCTAGAGATACCGATCACCCTGAACTCAGGCAACCACTAGCTATGGAAGTTTGGGAGTCTGTATTACAAACAACTGAACCAGGATCTAAGATTACAGTATTAACCAATGGACCCTTGACTAATTTGGCGAAGGTTGTATCAGTAGAAAAAATAAGATCTAGAATCAAGGTAAGTTATGGCATACATTTGAAAATAGTTATGTATATCAGCAAGGACAATCAACTTGTATGAAAGTGGACTTGAGAGCATAGCTAGAAAAAAAGTGAAGTTCTAGATAAAAAGAAACAATTAATTGAATATTCAGAATGATTTTTGCATTAAATATTTTAAAATAAAGTTCAGATTGGCATAATTTGAGGAGATAACTCAGTTCCTAAATGTTGCAGGAGGTTTATGTAGTTGGGGGACACATGAGCAATAATGTCAATGATAAAGGAAACATGTTTTCAATTCCTTCCAACCAATATGCAGAATTCAACATGTTCCTAGATCCTTTGGCTGCCAAGATAGTGTTTGAATCTGAAGTTAACATCACATTGATTCCTCTCAGTGCACAGCGCAAAGTAAGTTCATTTTCAACCGCCATAGGTTGGTTAAATAAGAAACCGAAAACTCCTGAGGCTGTGTTTTCCAAGCGTCTTCTGTCAAGGCTATATGAATTGAAGCAAATCCATAACAAGTATCATCATATGGTAAGTACCTAAGTTCCTATGCACAAAAATAATTTCTTTTTTCTAGCTTTCACATCATGCAAACTTTAGGATCATTTTAACATTCTGTCTCCCTTAGAAGCATAGTGGTTTTAGCAGAAGTACATTTGGCTAATTCTTCTTATTGTTTGCACTTGCAGGACACATTCTTAGGGGAAATTCTAGGTGCAGTTACCTTGGGTGATACTTCAAATAATCTTGATCCAAATTTTGAGGTCAAGCCTGTTAAAGTCTTAGCTGATGGCGATGAATCCACTGACGGAAACATTGTGGTGGATGAGAAACATGGAAAATTAGTTAGAATTTTAGGGCGGGTGAATGCCATGGCTTATCATAATTTGTATGCTGACAAGCTTGGCGATAAAAATCAATCAGCTAAGATTGGAAGCTTTAAAGAACAAACAAGAAAATGGCGCCAGTCTCATTTGAAAAATGTAGGCATGGTATTCTAGGCAGCAATAATATATCTTTTGTTATATTATACACTATAATTTATACTATAGGGTGATTTTAACCCATACTTTCCCAAAACGACATGGTAGTATGGTACCTTTTTTTTTCCTCCTTAACTACTTCAAGAAACCAATGTAGATAGATTGGTAAAAAAAAATCCATCATATTAATTCTATATAAGCATAGATAGTTCATCAACTACTTTCTACAACAATATCGATTGTGCAACACAAATAGGCTTGTTCATGGTTCGGTTCAAGCTAAGAATCGAACCGAACTGAATTGAACCAGAAATCCGGTTTGTGCTTACTAGTCGTGTGTAAATTTCTCCGGGACAGCTACTAATGGGCCTTGGCAATGGGCTTTATAACTAAAAACTGCCTCAGAAATCAATATTCCTCAATATTTGATCCATTGGACATGGGTCACATGTATTCCATGTTTTTTCTGCCCTAAGGCTTAATAATTTTTAGTGGTTCCTTATTTACCGTTGGTTCTACCGTATTAATATGATTTATTACAAAATCTACGCTAGTAATAATAATTAACTAGTTTTTCTAGTTGTTTTTATAAATGACAAGTGCTATTTATTACGAACAAGAAGTGCATGAAAAATATTCTAACCAATAAATAAAAGTAGTTAGTTGTGATGGTTCTGCACTTGTGCTTCTAACCAAATACAAGGAATAATATGGTGGCATTTAGAGTGGATTAAGACATTTTTGTTGGACTAGTCAATTCTAACCGTTGAATATAAGATCAATTTTGAGAATATTCTTTAAATTGATGATCAAAATTGAATAGGTGATAAAATGATAAAAATGTAAGTTCGTCCTCACTTCTCACGCACCTGCAAGAAGAAGCTCAATCATCGTTGAAACATCCCCCTCCTCCTTGCCGAACCCCCTACCGCCACCAGAAGCTGTCGGTGGCCGCGCCAAGGGCAGTGGTTTACTCTACCCACCTTACAAAATTGTTGATTTCATCATCGTCGTCTCCCTTTGGTGTATGGACAGTTGTCGCATCCTACAAGGGTGTCGGCTGGTCCGTCGAGGTAGAGGACCTCACCGTCGACATCTACGTCTTTCCCACTCAGGACAAACCTCAACGGGTCAAGATGGTCACGCACTTTACTTTCACCAGAGGGGCGATGATCAATGATGGAGCATTTATAGAGCGGTTCTCACCAACGATTCAGATGACTCAATGGTTGTCACACGAGTCACCCCGTTGGGTCTCCACACGTCCACGCCTAGAACCTCATCGTTAAATAAATAACATGTTAAGTAAATAAACGATCACACATGTATTTATAGGCTCGGGACACATTGTCATTACCTCTACAGGTTCATGGGAAGTCCCTATGTAAGAGCTTCCGAGCATATGGTCAGCATTGGGCTTCCTTGCTTTGCTCATCTATCTCGACCTTCATGTGGCTGCTCGAACATTGGCAAGGACGAGACATTCCTTTACTACATTCATTTTCTAGTTCTTGTCCACAATAATACCTCACATCATTCATTCCTTTAACCTTCCTAGTGTACTAGATCTTAAAACCAGTATGCCCAACTCCTTAGCTCTCCATCCAACCCATTTTTAGTTTCTTGAAGATACAGTATGTTTATTCTTCTCTGAATCAATGTGCCCACCACCTTCATCGATATACCAGTTAAAGTACCAAAATTCCAAGAACTAAACCTAATCAAGCAATCTTGGGCTAGTTTCTTTACCCACATCCATCTAGGAAAATGCGAAGACTCTTTCTCGTTTAACCTGGCATTCGGGCATCAATTCAATGACTCTAGCTCATTTGACACTATACTTGAGCCATACATCGCGTTGCTTCCGGGCAACGACTTAGCTTTAACATAAATTTGTAGTGTTTGATCCATATTTAAGAAGTTGACTAGTTTTACGTTGGTTGCCGATGTCTAACACAACCCTCCTCCTTTACCCCGACTTGGAACCAACTATGCAAACATAAGCGGAGTTCACCGGTCAATTAAACTCTCCTTGATATTTTAATTAATTAACTCATTTTAATAATTAATATACTTTTTAAACAAAATTATTACTTATTTTATTTTATATTTTATCAAGTTAATAATTAACATTACTACTAAATTTTAATATTTTTATTAAATGTATTTAATTTTTCTATATTAATTTAATTTATACAATTTATATAACCAAAAAAATCAATACAATTTAAAATTCAATGGTACTCCCCCCCGTTGTAAGACCCTTTGGGAAATTTTTGATATCCCTTAATATAAGATCCCATACAAATTTCAAGAAAAAGTTATTATCTTTTTCCATACTTACCCATTGCATTTATTAAGATAGAGTGAGATAACGTTAAAGAAATGGAGTAGTGAGATACAATTAATACAATGAATAAAAAGTTAAGGGTAAATATGAAAGATTGTATACTTTTTTTTAAAACTTATGCATTAATTAACCCCATTACATGTTTTTTTAATAAGCGTATATGTCCTCGTCGGGTCTTATAATTAGGGACGGAGAAAGTAATTAATAACTACTTAATATTTTCTTATAATTATATGAGAAAGATGTTTTTATATGAGAAAATAAGAATAAATCACAATCGTTAGATCTAATCATTAATGATCAAGATTAAAACAACTTAATAGTCACATGACTACTTTAAAATGTCATGTGACTTTTTAAAAAGTCACATGACTTCATGTTTTAATCTTAACCAAATTATGATTAGATCTAACGGTCGTGATTTATTCTCATTTTCTCATATAAAAGCATCTTTCTCATATGATACATCTCCGTTATCAATGCATAGATAAAGTCAAATTTTCTTATAATTATAATAAATAACTATTTAATAATATTATTAATATTTAGCAAAAAATTGTTATTAATGCGTAGTTGAAGTCAAGTTTATAATTAATAATATAAATAGTAATTAATAATTATTTAATATTTTTATTAATGCATAGTTGAAGTCAAGTTTACTTTTATATATATATACAATATACAATATATATATATTATATTATATAATATATACATATATTAATAATCTAAATGGTAATTAAAATCTATTTAATATTATTATTAATGCATAGTTCAAGTAAAATTTACTTATATATATAGAAACAAATATAATTATAAATATAGAAAATCAATATAATCAATAATATAAATAGTAATTAATAACTACTTAATATTGTTATCAATGCATAGTTCAAGTAAAATTTATTTACTCCCTCCATTTCAAAATAACTACCGGTTAGAGGAAAAAGTTTTGTTTCATAATAACTGTTCACTTACAATTCAAATGGAGCATCAATTGTTGTTTTTCCATATAATATCCTTATGAGAAGAGATAATAATACATTTTAAATGGTAAAATAGTAAAATAAATAAAATCTACCTTTGTATCTATAATTGTGAGTCCTCACTTTGGAGAGTGAGACACTCACACAACACACTCTCCCTCACAGCCCTCCATGTCACCTCTTTCTTCGGAATCCTCACCTTCTCTATCTATTCACTCAGCGTGTTGTCACTACGCGCTCCTCTGACTCTCTGCTACAATTTGTTTCTTTGATTCTCAATCTTCAATCCCTCAACCTGCGCCCAAATTTTTGCTGTCATTAAACTCCAATCCCTCTTCCCAGCGCCTGAATTGATACGCTTTGGAGAGTGTGGCTAATATCCGCAACAATCCCTCTTCCCTGCGCGGTGTTCATGGCCGAAATTTACTATGTCAGATGCTGAGACATGTGAGGGTGGCTTCAATGACATGTTCATTGATGACAATAAGGATGCACTCCTTCTATTTCTAAGCGCAACCATTACATCTCTCAACTGTGTAGTAAATAGTAATGCTTTGAGGCTTTGGGTTTTTAGGTTCGGTCTACATATCCAATCTGTATCAAATAAATGAGAGTCATAATCTTGGAAAGTGAGATACTCTATTCACACTCACACACCAGCTCTTTCAACAAGCTACGTCACTATTATTTTCAAATAAAAACTACTCTTTCTTGAACATGTCTGGTGTTTCTTTTTTCTTTCTTAAACATCGTATCTACTCTTTCACCTCTTGACTGTTTGCTCATCTGGCCTGAAATTTTGCCTCTAATCTCTAGCATGTGGTGTCTTTAAAAAGAATAAAATTAAATGGATAACTTGTAATCGCTTCTTTAGTTTTGTTAACAATGATAGGAAAATTAAAAAGAATAACAAGGATAGAAAGTTAATAAAGCCAGCATAAAATTATCATTATTTATTCTGTTTTTCTGACCACTTTATTATCAAATACTCCTCTGTTCCAAATTATAAGATCTTTCAAAGACAAACTTGATATATAATATCCTTTCTAGATTTTAGAAAAAAAATAAGTAGTTTTTCCTAATTTACCTCTTACCTTCATTATTTTTTGGATATTGGAGTGAAATACAATTAATACATCAATTAGCTTTAAATAAGGACATATATGGAAGATTTATATAAAAATAAATAAAATCAAGATATTAATTGCTTAAGATGCATGTTCTTTTTATTTTTGGATAGTTATTTTAAAGTAAGAGAAGTATATAATATAAATAATCAATGTAATTAAGTCAAGTTGACTTAGTATATAATACACATAATCAATTTGACATAATAAATCTCCAAGTGGATCAGGATGACTATATAAAGCATTTTTACCCAGTTATTACATAGCAGTTAAACTCTAAAAGAATTTACAAATGGAGTATCATGTAATGTTATATTTATCACTATTATTGATTGTAAGAACTCTTCTTGGAGGTGCTCCGTTTACGGTGGTGGAGGGCACGGCGGCTCCTCGTCGGATTCTTGTGGACACAGATGTTGACACTGATGATTTATTTGCTCTGCTCTACCTTCTCAAGCTTAACAGATCCCAATTTCAATTCCAGGTGACTCTCACATTTCTTCATTCTTATTAAATTACAACATTTTTTTAAAATTTCAAAAAATAAACATAATTAAATTACAACATTCTCTCTATATACCGTAAACGTTGTTTATTGTTTTTGTAAAATCAATAAACAATGTAAGTCATAAATTTCGAATTTTGATAAAAATAAATAAAATATATTTGAAAATAAGGTAAAGAGGAAAAAGTAACAGACAAAATATTAAGTAGATAAAAAAAACTTTAAGAAAAACTAGAACGTAAGGAAAAAAGAATACACTTCAGACAAAACTATTGATTTATGCTAATAAATATATAATCATGTCCATATCTATTAAATTAATAAATAAATTTGAGAATATAGAATTTTTTTATCGATAACTAAAGTTACAAATTCATAATAATTTGTCATCAAATTATTTAAAACATTCGGCCTTCCAAGATAAAATTTATAGATAAGAAGAAAAAAAAACTTATATGTACGGAGAATCTCGCTTTAGGGGTTTTTCGTTTTATGCTGTATAGGTGTTTTCAGTTAGAGTTTTAGGGTTTCTTTGGTGGTCAGGATAAGATAAAAGCAGGATAGGATAAATGATTGGATAAACACAGAATATGCTAAGAGCATGATAGACTCTTATCATATCCTGCGTTTGAGATGGACATGATATTGATAGAATATGATACAAACACTGAAAAATTAATCAAATTTTCCTTGAAATAAAAAACATATAATATTTTTTAAAATTTAATTTTTCTAAATAGTTTTTTTTCAAAAAGTGATTATTCTATTAAATTTAATTTTTTTACATTTTTATAAATGAGCTTATGTTTTAATATTAACTAAAATTAAATTATTTTTATTAATTCGGTTATTTTAATTTTTTCGAATGGAGTCTATTTTAATTAAAATTATTATATATGTAACCGATGGGTTTTAACTTTTAACTTAGTAGGGGTAAGTGATTAATGATAAAAATTAATTCAAATTTATTAAAAGATATTATTCTTTCAAAAATAATTTATATTTAAATTATTAATTATACTTATATAAGTAGAGAAATAATTTTAAATAATATCATATGATAATATAAAATTACTCTATATTTAATTTTAAAAAATTAATATATATATATATATATATATGTGAGTAGCCTATTTTATTGTTAGGGAAGAATTATTTTCTGTATTTTTATTATAATATAAATAACAAAAAATAATGTTAATTAAGTAATAGTAAGTGATAATGAAAAATTAATTATTTTATACGAGTAAATCCAATATTTTCACCATTTATAAATAAGTTTATTTTTTAATTAAATTTATTAGTAACTAAATAATTTTAACTTAACAATAACATTTACTAATAATTAATAAAATGAATATTTTATTAAAATAAAAAATTTATATTTATTAATTAATACCATTATAAATTATATAAAATATAAATATTGAAGCTAATATTGGGTTATGGTAGTAAACAAATAAAAAACTGATATCATATTCTATCAGGATAATTTCTATTCTAGCTCTCCTCATCATAACTTTTACACGTTATGAACATGATAGGATAAGGGATAAGGTAGTGTTATCCTATCTTGTTAGCACAACAAACAATAGATAACAATAGGATATGATTATTATCATATTCTATCTCTGCTTATCCTGTCCACCAAACGGACCCTTAGTATATTTATTGTGTGGCTTGAGGCGTTGGCGATGTCCCTCTTTTGTTCTTGAGGCGGTCGGACTGCTTTCTCTTTTTTTTGTGGCGGCTGTTTCTTTAGCTGTACATTCTATATTAATATATCATTTTGCTTTAAAAAAATTATGGAGAATTGTTATAGGAAAAATAGACACATATATCTAATCAATCATTGGTCCATTTGAAAAATAAACTAATCGTAAAGAAAATATAAAAAATGTATTGAAGTTATATATTATAACATTACTCAGATAATTGAACATTTAATTTAGAGTTCGATTTCTGAGCAGTGCATATGAAAAATAATTTGTTAGGAAAAGTCTATCCATCTCATGACTACAAGATGTGAGATACTTTAAAAAAAATATTTCTAACATTAGTTTAATTAGTAATTTAGTACTAGTTATAGATTTAACCTTGTAGTGTATTTAGCCTCTTAATTAACTGTTTCAGGCCATCACCATCAATGCAAATAGTTGGTTAAGTGCTGGGCATGCTGTGAATCAAATTTATGACTTACTTTATATGATGGGGCGAGATGATATTGCTGTTGGAGTGGGAGGTGAAGGTGGAATACTACCAAATGGTACCATACTCCCTAATGTTGGTGGATATCTTCCTATCATAGAACAGGTTTCATTTCTTAATTAATTTATTTATATGCTTGTTTTGTAAACATTAAAGTTTAATTAAGACAATAACAAATGCAAAAAATGTGTATAATCTTAACTATATTAATTCACATGTTATTGATATTGAATTAGGGAATGAGCACAGTAGGGGGTTGCAGATACAGAAGTTCCATTCCTGTGGGTCTTGGAGGGCGCTTAGATGTCGATACAAACTATGGTATCAGGAAGGCTTTCCTACCGCTGGTATAATTTCATTCTAGACTATCTTCAAAATCCGCCACAATTTGAATATAATCTATTGTTAGAAGTCTCATATTGATTAAAAATATAACTAAGATAATTCTTATAAATATTGAGTTAGTTTTTGGGTTGAATGAATTCAGGGCAAAAGGAGATATACTCCATTACAACAACCAACTGTTCAGCAAGTGCTGATTGAAAAAATATCTGCTGGTCCCATAACCTTGTTAATGTTTGGAGCACATACAAACATTGCAATTTTCCTTATGAATAACCCACACCTGAAGAAAAATGTGGAGCACATTTACATCATGGGTGGTGGTGTAAGGTCTAGCAACCCTACTGGTTGTTGCCCCAAAAATGCTTCATCTTCTTGTGTGCCTCGACAGTGCGGTGACCGTGGCAACATGTACACTGATTATAATACTAATCCTTATGCAGAATTCAACATATTTGGTGACCCTTTTGCAGCATATCAGGTCAGACATTTTGATATGCATAACATCAACTCCATTCCATTTATTCACATCTAACCAATAAAACATGTTTTTTATTTCATTTGAAATGAATATTAATCATGTTGTTTAACGTAGTCTGCCCAGAGCGACAGTTAACAATAAAATATAAAATCATTCATGTGTCTTCAACCAACAGTTTAAACTTTTGAGGTAGTTGGTTCATGAGTCATCACAACATACTTATGTCATGTGGGTAAAAGTTATGTTGATGACATTACAAAAATGTAAATCTTGTTTTATAGGTGATTCACTCCGGAATCCCTATCACCCTTGTTCCTCTTGATGCAACAAACACAATCCCCATCAATGAAGAGTTCTTTGATGCATTTGAAAAGACTCAAGACACATATGAGGCACAATATTGTTTCAAATCATTGAAAATGGCTCGTGATACTTGGTTTGACAATGAATTCTATTCGGTAATTTTTTAGTGAATTCAATTTATACATGCCTATTGTTTTATATTATTAACATATAATTTCTTTTTTATGAATATAAATGAACTAATATTCATAATGAATCATTGGCTTGCAGAGTTATTTTATGTGGGACTCTTTTGCAGCTGGTATAGCTGTTTCAACTATGAGTAAATCCAATAACCCTGAAGGAGAAAATGAATTTGCTGAAATGGAGTATATGAACATAACTGTTGTTACTTCAAACAAGCCTTATGGGATATCTGATGGCTCAAATCCATTCTTTGATGGCCTAAAAGTTCCAAAGTTCAATTTAGAGAAAGGTGGGGTTCATAGTGGTCATATTCAACAAGGACTTAGAGATCCACTTTGCTTTGTGAAGAATGGGAAAGGAAGATGCCAGGTAGTTTGCTTTTCTTTGTATTTTGCAACTTTAATAACATGTTTGGTTCCATAGTGAAATGCTCTAAAATCAATTCTCAGCAGAAGCTACAAGTCTTGGCTTAGTAAATGTATTTTGAATTTTGTGCAAATTGTGAAACCCTGCACTAATTTGTCAAACACACATATTGTTAATGTTAATGTGTTGCAACATGTTCTATAGGATGGTTATACAACAGAGACACCTGGTCCAGACTCGGTGAGGGTACTTGTTGCCACAAAAGCAAAGCCTAATCAGGATGTTGGAAGCTCACTTGACAGAGAATTTTTCAAAAGCTTCTTGAGTGTATGTTTATTGATATATATATTATTCTAATTTCTTCAATCAATCATTCAGTTTTATTTGCATGATGAGTCTATAAAGAAATTACTGACAACTGAATTCTTTGTGCTACAATTGTTATTGGATTCTAAAGGCTTTTGTTGTTGTTGTTGTTTTTGGTGGTTCAAAGGTTCTAAAGCAACCACAATATGCTGGGAAGTTCAACTTCACCACACAGTTTCCTTACTACAAAGAAGTAACTTACAAGCCAGATTTTCACAACAAAACACTTGGGAAACCTGTTGTCTTTGACATGGACATGAGTGCAGGAGATTTTCTGGCTCTATTTTACCTCCTTAAAGTTCCTGTTGAAGTAATCAACCTTAAGGTAATCTGTTTTTTCATTAATAAGTGTTTCATAAATGTGTGTTTGGATACTAATTGAGTGCGATACGAATGAACTTTCATCCCAATTCATAAAGGTTTCGTTCACTTTTTAGTTTTTATCTTGGAGTGAGTGAATATTCATTTTCCCCTAGTGCTAACAGTTATCCAAACATAGTTTTTGTACTCCATTAAATCAAATATTGACACCAAGTTATGAAAATATGTTCAATTGAGAAACCCTTGATGTTTTAGCTCAACTAGGAATTTCTACTTTTAGTTTGATAACTTAAGTTACTTGAAACCTACTGGTACTTACAGTCCTAAGGTTTATTCTGTTGAATTATTTGTTTTGAACCACAATTTGGAGAGAAGTAACACCTTTAGTTTTTTGCTTCTTGTACCTTAATTTTCAGGCAATCATTGTGAGCCCTACTGGATGGGCAAATCCAGCTACAATAGATATAATCTATGACTTACTGCACATGATGGGTCGTGACGATATTCCAGTTGGTCTTGGAGATGTTTTTGCAGTGAATCAATCTGATCCAGTATTCTCAGCTGTTGGAGATTGTAAGTATGTTAGAGCCATTCCCCATGGGAGTGGAGGGTTTCTAGACTCTGACACACTCTATGGTCTTGCTCGCGATCTACCACGCAGCCCAAGAAGGTGTTTTCCTGTTTTATTTTGATGGACTAGTTAGCATTGCTCATCAATGTTAGATGCATCATAAATTATTGAAATCATATTGACTAAATGCATGTTTTGGAAACTCTTCTATTACCATGATTGGACTAACACAATAGGAATTCTTTCAGGTACACAGCAGAAAACTCTGTGAAGTTCGGGGCTCCTCGAGATACAGATCACCCAGAACTCAGGCAACCACTAGCTATGGAAGTTTGGGAGTCTGTTTTGCAAACAACTAAACCAGGATCAGAGATTACAGTATTAACCAATGGACCCTTGACTAATCTAGCAAAGGTTGTATCAGTAGAAAACATAAGATCTAGAATCAAGGTCAGTTAAGGCATATATTTGAAATAGTTATGTATATCAGCAATAACAATCAACTGCTAGTGCAGAAATAAAGTTCAAATTGTTATAATTTGAGGAGATAACTCAGTTCCTAAATGTTGCAGGAGGTTTATGTAGTTGGGGGACACGTTAGCAAAAATGTCAATGATAAAGGAAACATATTTTCAGTTCCTTCCAACCAATATGCAGAATTCAACATATTCCTAGATCCTTTGGCTGCCAAGACAGTGTTTGAATCTGAAGTTAACATCACATTGATTCCACTTAGTGCCCAGCGCAAAGTAAGTTCATTTTCAACTGCCATAAGTTCGTTAAACAAGGCTCAGAAAACTCCTGAGGCTGTGTTTTCCCAGCGTCTTCTATCATGGCTTTATCACTTGAAGCAAATCAATGATAAGTATAATCATATGGTATGTACATAAGTTCCTACTTCCTATCCACAAAAATAATTTCTTTTCTCTAGGCCAATATTCTTTCACAAAAATAAGCATGGTGGTTTTTAGAAATTGCATTTGGCAGAAGCTCATTACGATGTCTACATTGTTTCTGTTGATTTATAATAGCATGTTTGGGCTAACTTATTTTTTCATAACATTTATAATTGATTTTGACTTTAGAATCAATAGTAGAATGATGTGATTAAGCCATTATTGTTTGCGCATGCAGGACACATTCTTGGGGGAAATTCTAGGTGCAGTTACCTTGGGTGATACTTCAAATAATCTTGATCCAAATTTTGAGGTCAAGCCTATTAAAATCTTTGCTGATGGCGATGAATCCACTGATGGAAAAATTGTGGTGGATGAGAGACATGGAAAATTAGTTAGAACTTTAAGAGATGTGAATGTCATGGCTTATTATAAATTGTATGCTGACAAGCTTGGTGATAAAAATCAATCAGCTAAGATTGGAAGCTATAAAGAGCAAACCAAAAAATGGCATCATTCTGATTTGAAATGCCAAAACGACATGGTACCTTTTTTTTTCCTTTAATCCTTACCTATTCAAGAAAATAAGGTAAGATTAGTAAAAAAACTCCATCATCTTGTAGCTGCTTTGAAATCTTAGCATATTAATTTTGGGTACCCTTAATTATATAAGCGTAGATAGTTCATCATCTACTTTCTAGAACAAAACATTTGTGCTAGTAGCCGTGTTAATTGGTCTTGGAAATGGGCCTTATATAATTTGAAAACTTGCCCCAACTTTTTTCTCCATATTTGATCCATTGGACATGGGTCGCATATAATGTCATAATTTTTTTTATGCAGCTGAGCGATTAGTGGTTCCTTATTTACCGTATTAGTATGATTTATTATAAAATCTACTCTAGTAATAATTAACTAGTTTTTCTAGTTGTTTCAGCTATTTATTACGAATAAGAAATGCAAGAAAAATATTCTAACGAAAAAAAAGTTAGTTGTGATTGTTTGCACTTGTGCTTATGACCGAATATATGGGATAATATGGTGATATTTAGAGTGGTTCAAGACATTTTTGGTCCATTGATGGACCAGTCAATTCTAACAGTTGGATATAAGATTTTGACGATATTCTTTAAATTGATGGTCAAAATTGAATAGGTGATAAAATGGCAAAAACATAAATCTGTTCCTCACCTCTCGCGCACTCGCAAGAAGAAGCTCAAATGTCGTCGAAACTTCCTCCTCCTTGTTAAACCCCTCCCCGCCACCAAAAGCTGGTGGTGGCAACACCAAGTGCCACAGTTTACTCCACACACCTCAAGTCGGGTCTGACACGGAGGCTCGCCCCTTACATAGTTGCAAATTTCAACCCCGCACTCTCCCTCCAGGTATGGGCGATCATCGCATCCTACGAAGACACATGCTGGTTTGACAAGGTGGAAGACCTCACCACCGACATCTGCATCTTTCTGACACGTGACGGAACTCAGCAGGTCAAGGTGGTCACACACTGTACTTTTAGAGGAGGGTAGACGACCGGTGGTGGTGCATTTAAGAGTGATTCTCCCTGATGATTTAGATGACTCGATGGTTTCGAACGAGTCACTCCACCGAGTCTCCACGCTTTCACGCCCGCAACCTCACCAGTGGGGGGAAAGATGCACATTGCCAATTATACCCCTCGGGTGCATCATTAGACTAAAGATGTCTTGGCCCACTCTAAAAGCCGCTAGGATAATATACTGTGAGGTGAAGCTATATTGGATTCTTGCGTTTCGTTAAATATAGTTTCGTAATCTTTAGCAATTTCCTTTATAAATACAACAAAAAAGAATTATGATGGAGTATAATTACTTTACAATCCAGCAAAAAGCAGAAAACAACTTAAGAATTTTTTTTTTAACTCAGTGGTAGAAATCACATTACCACATGAAGAATCTGGGAAACATTCAGTATAGATTCTAACATGCCTTACAACTCCTCCTGCAGTATCCAGGAAGGTCTGAAGATCCAACCATATACTCAGGATTGTTTGTGCATTCTCCAAGGGTAGCCCATCTTTGACAGCTTTCATGCTGATCAGAGCATTCCACTTCAGCACCCACCTTCTTATCAAATGAATCTACATGAATCCACTTTGTCGCTGACCATTTCTCACCTTCAATTACCGGGCATCCAGCATGGAGACTGCTAGTGTCTGGGGTAGCAGTTGTGTGAAGACTGAAGAAAAGAAGTGCATCCCCTCTACGTGGTTTCACTATGGGATACCAGGTGAGAAGCGAAAAACAATCATTTAGCACAAGTTGAATGGCAGAAAATGTGACATGAAAGTATAATGCAGGAAAAAACACATAAAAGTAGTTATTTATCAAGTTGCCCACCTGCTATTCCTTTTTTGGCACACTCAGAGAGCTCATGGTCTGTTTCCAAACCTCTGCGACGGGGAGGTTCCTATAAGCAGAATGATAATTCAGAAACTATCAAAATTAGTCATGGCCTTATGTGTATTAAAAGACAGCAACAAATTTCTCTATAAAATTAAAATAGTCCACATCCACCCTTAGAATTGGAATAAACCACAGAAGAGAATCTTGAGTGTCATAGAAATAGAGTAATACTTATGATCTCATGCAAGAAATTTTGGCACAATGAAAAACAGAATTACTCATTCTGATAGATTGAACTGGCACAAGAAAACTGCACTCTAGGAACCCAGCTAAACACCAATGTTTTTCCAATAATGCACTTAGTTCTGAGGAAAGACGTGCAAAATTTATTAATTTACTATACAAACCTCTGCAACAGGGAACACTGTTTCACCACCTCTGGTCACATTAGTGAGATACATGAGGACAGTTGCGAGGCGATGTCCACCCCGTACGATATTAATTTTATCAGCAAAGTAATCATAATGCGGGTCATATTTCTGCCCATGCTCATACCTCAGTACTTGCATGTCCTCCCCATTTTCTGAAATTCAATCATAAAATATTACAAGGAAAGTGATTAGTGCTTGACTGCTTGATTCAACATATAGCAAAGGGAAGTGAAACATTTTCATCATTTAACTGATCATACAGATACATCTTCATTTTCTTCTCCAGTCCCTAGCTTTGCAAGTGACACCACAACATGATGTATGGAGATAATATGAAAAGGGATTCTTAGAAATTCAGCTAAGACCTAACTCTACCCTAAAAGCTAGCTTATGAGTAAGTATTGCTCTATTATTTCTAATTATAAAGACTTGTTTAGTCATATAATGTGGGACCTTAACAAGGATACTACTTATTCAGAAATCGAGAGTAAACTACCCTTTGGATCCTGAAGCAATGCACCTGTTATCAATTTGGACCGTTTATTTTAATTTTTTCAATTAAGTTTTTGCCGGTTCTCACTAGTCACCTGTTCATTAAATATTGCCCACTTTCTCATTCAGGTAAACAGCTGAACATAGACATAGTAATGATTATTTGATTATTAATCAACTTCTATCTAAGCCATGAGATTTCTTTCCATGTTTAAAGAAATTAAAAACAAACCTTCCCACTCATTTTCATGAAAAATCAAACATCACGATTCACGATGAACATCCAGAAAAGCTAACAAGTTAGTGACAGCGAAACACAATTATAATTACTGCCTACTCGTCCGCAAGCAAGTAACAATACAAATCAAACATTGAGCATTGACAAAAGCATATCTGGTGTAGGAGAAAATAAAATAAAAACTACATGTGGCACAAATTTTACAACAATAGCATGCAGAATTCCATAATGATTTTCCATGTGCAATACCTTTTGGAAGGAAGGTCCATGATGAAATCTTGTCCTCAATACCAGAAACGATAGGATCCTACAAATTGACAAGGAATGAAAAATATGAAGAAAATAAAACAATGAAAGATTAAATCCATCAAGTAAACAGAGGCAGCAACAAAGAGAACCTTGTTCTTGGAAATGAACATCCCAGAGCTTGTACGAACTTCACTTAACTTGCTATCTCCAGAGAGATTATCCGCAACCGCAGATCTCTTCAATTCTGATTTCGCCTAATTGAAATAATTAACAGTAACTTGAATAACAGAAGAAAATTTGAGAGCAAGAGATAGATGTATGTGTATCAATCTACTCACTAAGGAGATCAAGTGGTCGCATTCCAAGTCAGTGAGGAAACCTTCATAAACGAAAGCTCTGCAGATAACATGGATTTGAGTTGAAGATTTAGAAACAGAAATTGATGCAAACAGAGAGAGAACGAGAGAGCAGAAGAGACCTTGGCTTCCAGGAAACCTGTTTGACCTTAGAAGGGTTGATGATGGAGCTTGCGGAACCCGCGTAGGAGCTCCACACTTGTTCACTCCATTGGGAGATCAGCAGCAGGAACAGCAAAAACCAGACGCTACTCATTCCCGATTCACGATTTTCCCGGAAAGTTGTTTCTCTCTCTTCTTTCTTCCCTGTTTCTCTCTGTCTTTTCCTTCCAAATTCCACCCAGCGGGAGGGGTAGTTTTTGTTATTTTTGTGTGGGACCTTGGAACTTGACTTAACCAAACACGTTATATTATGATAGTTTGCTGGACAGGAGAAACAATATGAGAAAAGAGGAATGCATAATATATGTCTTATAGAGATAAGATATTAGTAAGCAAAACGTTCCTATGCAAAAATCTAAGATGGAGTGAAATTTTCTAAAAATAGAGTGTGATGGATAATTGCATTGAATTAGATTTTAGATCACTAGCATTAAGATTGCATTTTGTGTGTTGGGTATCCCATTTGGGAAAACCCATCATCAATTTTGGTAGGGGCTTGGTGAAAATATTGATGTTAATGAGGCAGTGTAGATAATTGATTTCATACCCAAAATTAATTCTAATTCTAGTAGGAAATGATCAATTCTGATATTTTACAAATGAATTTCACAACATAATCTAATAAAAATCTCTTTTTCATAAATATATTCAAACATTAATCACTTACTTTCAAGTCACTTTTATTATAATCAATTTTCTACTAAAATCAATTTTGTCAAAATCATCAATTGTGACACAATAATTCAAAAGTTATATTTTTCTATGCTATTAATGATCATATCGACAAGGGCTCCATCAATGTTTGGTCATAGTGGAAGTAGCTTGTTAGTATTTGACTAAAGTTTGGGTTTGGGTCCTAGAGTGTCATGCCACGGAAGGCTACCCAATTCATACTTATTATTTCTGTCCTTGTATACAGACTTTATTCCCTCAAAGGCTCAAACTCATGAAGAATCAAGGTGAACTCAATTCTACCATTGGTGTGGTGGGGGAAGTAGTATTCTGAGAAGATAAAATCTACACAAGTACATTATTCTCCATGAAACTAATATAGATTACCCCATGCTTTGCAATGGATGAACAAGAATAGAATACGCATCCCAACCTTTCTACAAGGAAACCAGTGGAAACCCTGTTATCCTTTCATGAAATGCCATTCTTTAATTCAAATTCACATGCTTTTCCATGTTCAAAAAATCGTTTTATTACACACTAATAAACATGTAATATACAGTAGAAATACAAACTCGGAATAAAGCTTCTCCTAGGTACAATGTCAATGGACATTGCGAGTAATCAACCCCTCGAATATACTGTACAGGTCCTTGTTTTCAGGCCCAAAAATTTCATCAGCTTTCTGCAGTGTCTCCTGCAATTTCGCACAAACAGAGCTTATAGGTGTCAATTGACTAAAAACGGGAGGAGTGGTAGAGGATCAGAGGAAGCTTGAGAGAGGAAACAAGGCAGGAGCATGAGGAATTACCTCTCTTGTTTGCTTATGGGAATTCAGCTCTTTAACATTTGCCAAGAATGCACCAAACTGCTCGTAAGACAAACGGTTCCTAATAAACAAACAGGAGAAAAAATAAAGTACCCGACTATTAAGCAGTAGGATAGCTCATTCAGTGATAAAGATTCATTTCTTTTTGTCTAATCTGATCCAGTTTCCATCAAGGTCCTTCAAAATTATGGAAACTACAGCATGCGTGTGGGCATGTGTTTTGGTAATTAAGAGCTTAAATTAAGTCAGCTGAAGTTGCCTTTGTTTGGTAAAACTGTAAGTTTATCAACTAGGTTCCATAATTTTCGAAGACAAGGGGCCTCACCTTACTTGGCGAAAGAACTCCTTCCCATCCACCCGTGTTCGTCCTGTGACACCCAAGTAAGAAACAATAGAATGAGAGAAAAAGCATGGCTGTAATGCTGGAAATATTAATTAAGCATCTGATTCTTCATATGCATGCAAGATCCAAGAAAAAATTCACTACAGAGTGACTTAATGAAAACGTATCTAGAATTCTAGATGCAATCTGTTTGCACAAATGCATTGACAACATAGTTGGAAGAACTCACCAGTTTGAGATCCTGCTGTCGAGTCAAAGCTTGATATTGAACCATGACCTGAGGACATCGAGGAAAACACTGAAGACCTATCATCATGCATGCCTCTTGAGGTTGCAAAGGAAATTGAATGTCGCCTTGGAGACACAGGTTTAGATGTTCTCGTGGGTGATACTGATGCAGACAGGCTAGGAGGAGAACCGGGGGGAGTAATCCGAGGGGTGGTAGATTGCGATGCTAAGAGGAGATTATACGGTACTCTAGGTCTTATGGCTGCCATTTAGGAACAGAAAAGAAATGCACAGAAGATCAGGGTAAATAAGCAAAATTGCAGTTCATTTTTCAGCAATATCTGTGTGGGTGCGTGGGTGTGTAACACACGATACTAAATTCTTTGGTAATACAAAGTGAAATATATGTATACACACTGCCCATTAGCCTCATAAATGATAGTACATACCATCAGATTCATGATCCTCAGCATAAGAGTTTCCTGTATCAGAAATTGAGGGCACTGAAGAAGATACAGATGGTGGTAATGAAACATCATTATCTGCAATAAAATGAGAACTTATCAAAACTGAAAATGAGAAAAGTACAGCTGAAGGACCTCAACTTTAAGGGTATGTTTGCAATAGCAGAAAAGGGAGGAAAATGGAGGGGAAAGCTTCGTAAAATTGAAATGTTTATCTCCATTCTCTACCACTCTCTCCCTCTCCTGAGTAGAACCTAACTTGTTTTTATCAGTGCTTGTTCCATCAAATTCAATAAACTTAATGATGTCAGATTGGTTAAAATAGTTAAATAGCTCACAGCCTATGCATAGCATTCTCTGCCAACATAAATGACAGAACTAGTTTAATAGACTAAAGTGTTTATATAAATAACTAAGCAATTTTCGCTCTATTGTTCACTGATGGAAAGATGGAATGAGGACAGATTTGGATCCTCTAATTTTCTTTAGCAACATGACAGAGCAGGAAATGTAAACCCCCTGCAGAGGAAATAATAGACTCCGTTACAGTGAAACTTGCAGTTTTCTCTCCAAACATGGCACTTCATGCTCCCCATAGAAAAGGAGAGGATCCAAATATTAATACTTTAGGATTACCAGTGCCATCATTAAGAGTTTAAATTGATGGAAACAAAATATGTGTAAGTGCAGGGCACCCAAATAGAACAATGCAGACTGCATATTCAAAGGACAAAAATGTTGTGCATGCCTTAAACAAAATTATATACTCCTCATGATAAGGAAATTCACTGGTAGGAATTTGATGATGTTCTATTGTCATCAAGTCTATACTACAAAATAAAAATTAAACCCAGACACTCTAAATTTCATTGTATAAATATATATATAACTTAACCAAAAAGGCCAAAAGGAGACACCAAGAATTATCAGAAATGCAACATTGAGAAGGAGGATGGCATACAAAAAGTCGAAAGTACCTTCGTACTGAGATGTGGAAGTCAAACTTGATGGACTCTGTATTTTAGCAACCATGTCTGGAGCTCCTCCCTATGCAAAACACCAGTAAAAGCCAAAAGTTAGATAAAGATAATTCATGAAAATAATAGCATAAGCTAGTACTATGAAAATAATTCATACAAAAAAAAAGTACAATTCAGTATGATATGAACCCATTGAATAAGCCAAATCATTCAATAATACTCACACATAAAAGCAACACAGAACTTCTTAATCACAGAAAGCAGCAGAAATTAAGTAACAATAAAATTAACTTACAGAATTATCATCCTCCTCCTGAAGTGATCGCATAAGCGTCTTTCTAAAAACCTCCAACTGCATGCATTTACACGAAGTCTTCATTAGTCCATCAATCACCCACATTCCACACAGTAAGACCATAATACCAAAACAATTCAAATTTAACAATCTTACCAATTTTTCACTTCACCAACATTTTCATATTAAGAAAAAACTGAGTAACCCCGATTCAAAGGAAATTAAGAAACCAAGTTAATTGACGACAAGAAATTTAAAGCCTACGAAAATGGGGTATAATAAAAATTCAGTTATCACAATAAATCCGAGTAAAATGCACCTTGGAGACATCTCGATTGAGCTTCCTAACAGTGTTGGAAAGTGAAGCATTCTCCTTGACCAAGGTTTCCTGCAATGAAAGAGAGAGTCAAATATGGTTGTAGCAAAGTGAAGCGGGTGGAGTTAAGGGGCCGGTTTGGGACCTTATCTTGTTCGGCTCGGAGGAGGTTGTCGGCGGTTTGAGAGAGGGAGGCGTGGAGGGACTCCAACTGAGATTGAAGCTCGGCGATGAGGTTATCTTTCTCGGCGATCCTGGCGCGAAGTGCCGACGATTCTGATTGGAGGGCGTTGACACGTGCCGATAGCGCAATGGATGTGATCTTGCGGGCCACGTCGAGTTGCTCGAAGGGATCCGACGGCAGCACTTGCACGACCTCATCGGGAAGATCGAAGTTCAAAATCAATTCCCCCGATTCCGCCGCCGCCGCCATAGTTGGTTAATCCCCTCCCACTCCTTCTTTTGTTAATTTTATTTTTTTAATTTTGGCTCTATGGGGCGTTATTCTGTTCTTCATTTGGTGGTGTGGAAGCAGACAACACGTCCCTGAGAATCTTATTTAATATTATTAAAATGATGAATTTCTGTGTAATATTTAATTTTATTTATGCCAAATCATGTGGCTTTGAGATTGGATAGGACTGGGAGAAGAGACAAGAAAATTAGTGGTTTTGTAACTTTTTGAATTCTCACAAGTGTTTCTGGTAGAATGTTGAAGCATTTATTTTATTTTTATTTTTTTGAAAACGAATGTTGAAGCATTGGAGTTAGTGACGGGAGAGGAAGTGAATAAGATAAAGTATTATAAATTAGCATATACCTTTTAAATATTTCACAAAATATATAAATCATTATAATAACTTATGAAATATATAAATCAGTATGAGATGTTTGTGGTTCGTTGAATTTTGCTTTATTGCATATTTGATGTTAAATTTATTTAACTAGTTACCGCCTCTTTATTGGTTATAGTAGGTTATTTTTTTGTACATTATAACTAGTTTTCCTAAATATTTTTTTATTTTTTGAGAAACTTTTATGGGTTTACAAATAAAGTTTAAAACCAAAAATGAGTTTGTGAAAACCCACGAGTCTGAAGTGATGACTCAAATTAATTTACATGCTAAAAGAGTTTACAATGAGATGAACAATATATTCCAACTATGCGTTTTTGTTTTTGATTTTATGCTAAAAGATGAGCAATATTTTCCAACTATGTGTTTTGTTTTGTTTAATTTGATTTTTTTATTTTAGTTAACACGTTTTTTTCATAACTATAGAATGTCATTAGCCTTTTAAATTTGTTTGTTTATTTTAAAGCTTTACAAAAAAAATGTTGACATTTTTCTTATTTATATAAGTTATATTCTTCACGGTTTACCAAAACAAAATATTATTCACGCATTTCTAAAGACTTTTTTTAAGTAAGGAATACAACCTTAACTGAAATAAAAACTAAAACGTTCTATTTTTGGTTCAACGTATCACCTGAAATAAAACAGAAATGTCAAAAATGGCAGCTGGTAGCCCACAATTTAAGTCATCTTGATTATTAAAAGCACATGAATAGTTTCCATGATCGTTCAACTATACTGATTTTTATTTTACTTTACAATGTGAATTACATTTACAGCATAAGAGGATGTTTCCTCTACTCCTTCCCAAAGATTTTTCTTTTGTGGTTCTTATGAAACCTAAAGTTGCAAATTCTTTTGGGCTTATATATACTTGTAAAACTTTAAAATAGAAAAAGTATACACCAGACAAAGAGAAAACATCATTCAATTTATTTACCTTTATATTATGTGAAAGGACCACAACTTAACTAAAGGAAACTAATAGATTTGTTCCCACTATTTCTTTTCTTTTTTTCATATTACACAGATAGTAGATAGCTGAACTCTTTAAGTATTTAATTTAGCGTTCGATCTCTAAACAGTGCGTATGGAAAATAATTTGTTGGAAAGGACGTAATGTAATCTCAGAGTATTGGGGAGTAGTCTCATAATGGTTAACTATAGATCTTTTGGGGAAAAAAATCTACTCATTTTTATTTGTACAATGGTCAAGTATGTTAAATTTGTTTATTAAAATACCTTACCCTACAATACAAGTATTGAGCTTTTGATTGTTGGGCTTCTTACTGCTGAAGGCATGGACTACGGGCTACGGCCCAAATGGGGTGAGTCGTACAGATTACAAATACACGTGTAATATGTAGATGCAAAAGAGGATATTTTCTCTGATTATTTATGGCTAGGTGTCAAAATAACTCTCCAAGATTTGCTTGAACACATGGCCATTATCATTCTCTTATCCTTTGAAAATTAAGATTGCCTCTGATTTTATGGATTATAATAAATGATTAACAAATAATTAAAATAAAAGTGTAAGTGGAGTATGTCGTAAGTTAGAAGAACAAGGGACGGCCAGGAAATATGGACAACTTGATATTATATACATGTAATATTCAAGATACATAATTGGAAAGAACAATATCATGTGAATTGCAACATTATTGCCTATATAATAACCCATTGCATAGTTTGATAAATTGCAAATTGCAATACTTTTAATTATTAGGTTCCGCTTGTCTTATGGTGATGAATTGAATTTTAATTAGAGAGGATGGAAAGAGGTAGATGCTTATCTTGTTTTAGAGATTTTAAAAAGAGGAAAAGAGTTTGTAGTATTTTTGAAAAATCTCTAAAACCCTTCTAAAATTTTATTTTAATTAATTATATTTTTTAGTGCCTCTGAATTGGGAGGTTTTTGGAGAATTTAGAATTTCCAGATAAAAGAATAGCTTAACCCTTTCCCCTCTCTTACACTTCCCTCCACTTCCTCTCAAAGTCTTCACCCCTCCTTCCCTAAAAACATCCAAATAAAGCCTAAATTAACCAAGTAGCGTTCGGCAATGCAGAGCATGCAACTTGCACATTTTCCCATTTTATCTATTGATGAGGACGACGTATAGGGTGGGTTAGTAGTTAGTTACTGAACTTGTGGTGCAATTGAATTATTTTAATAAAATGATGAAAATAACCTTCAATTTTCATTCTTTGCCCCAATGTTGCCTCATGTTGTTCAAAGTTCAAACCCTTCGACCTCCACCACCCACCGAGCTAGATCTCCTCCTTCATAGTACGCAACCACTGTGACAGCGGTGAATTCGTTCCTGGACCTTGTACACACCACCCGTCACACTATGGGAGTTGGCCATGCCCGAAGTCGTTACCTTAACCGCAAGGAGGGGGTGCCGGAGGCAGGGCTAGTGACTGGAGTGAAGTCGTAACAAGGTAGTCGTACTGGAGTGGGTCGCCCACAACCTAATTTGTTTCTCTGGAGTTTACTCTCCAACGTGGTAGAATCAATATCGTTGTCGAACCTAACAACCCTAGGCCCACCTGAACCACCCCGCGTCAAGAAATTGAAAAACCTCATCGTTGTTGTTGTTATGGGTTTCAATTTTATCCCTTGATTCGAACCCGCATTAAGCTTACGTCATGGCAGAGACAATGTCGAGAAGGGGAGAGTGATTATGGGTGTGATGCGGTTCAAGCTTGCGCTTAGAGCTAATGGAGGTGGGAGCTGCGATTTTGTGAGCAATGTGATGCGGTGGAAAAGTAGTGAAAAGTGAGTGTATGTGGTGAAGTTGAGGTTGTGTGCGATTAATGGTTAACTGCGAATAAGAGGCATGGTGGCTGTTAGTGGAGTTTGGGTGGTCATGGTTGATGGAGGTGGGGCGACTAAGGATTGTTAGCAGAGAAGTAATTGACTATCGGATTAGATTGTGGGTGGCGAAAAATTGTCGCTAATTGGACTAAAAGATATTTCAATAAATTTAAACATCAACCACAACTAACCTTAAATTATTTAATTTTAAATTATTATATCTGAGAAATGTGGTTTAACTCAAACACTATTGTTCACTAATGCTAGACAACACCTTTGATGAGAAGGACAGCCAGGAAATGAAAAGTATCCGTGCAATGGTGCTCTACAATTCAGAGTATTTGGGATTTTACCATCATCACTCAGATTAAGTTGCTTTCATGTACAAAAAGAAAAAGAAAAAGAAAAATAAAGATAAAGTTGCTTTCAAATCATGACAAAGTAGTGGTATAAAAAAATCATGACAAACTAGTGGCCAGAAAAGAACACATGGGACGAAATGAAATATCTTGCTAATTAACATTGCTTATCATTGTTATTATCTCTGTGCGGGTAACATTGCTTATCTCTTACATGATCCAAGAGATTAAATTCCATGCTGTGTCTTACAATACTGAAAACTTTAATTACCAACATAGTTTAATAATTAGTTTAATAATTCTTTTAATAGTAAGGTGGAATACTTTAATCTATTGCTGGAAAAAATATTTATTATTATTAAAAAAGATTCATAGTTTGATCAATGTATTATTATTGTTGACCCGGACCTAACAACTTGCCATAGCTCAGGTATCATTTTCCTTCTTTTTTGGTAGAAATGTAGAACAGCAGGATCCAGTTTTTTTCCTTCTTTTTTTTTCTCTTTCTTTTCCTTTTTCTTTTTGTTAATGTTCTCAACTTTTTTGACTCAATAAATTAGGAATAAAGATTTTTGGACATCTAAAGGGTAGACTATTAGAGAGATAGGAAGAGAAAAAAAATAAGTGTAATATATGATGTGAAATACTTCCTCCGTTTCTTTTTATAAGAGTTAAATGAGGGGGTTGGCCGTTCCTTTTTATAAGAACCACATAAGGCTTATGCCATATTAATTATTTTTTCACATTTTTACCCTTATTTAGTTATGAAAATATGGAATTGCATTAATGATGGAAATAGATTAAAAAGAAATATATTAAGGACAATTTTGGAAATTCAACAAAATTTGAGAATAAGTTTAATGAAAAAACTATAATACCTAACTTTTTTAACGGATGTGCAAAATTAGTTTAACTCTTATAAATAGGAACGACAAAGTAATTAGAAGAAAGATATTGAAAGAAAAAAAAAAAAAAAAGAGTATTCAAGGTGTCTATACACCAATTGGTAAATTAGTGTCGCAAATTTTTATGCAGGCTACATCATCAAGTGGGTCCACCCATTACAATAATTTGCATGAAAGAGAAGAACTGAGCTAACGCCGTTACTTTATCTACCCCGGATGCCGTTAACAAACAGAGACCTAGTCAGGTCAGCGTACACCTGTCTGTTAGTAGAGTCAGAAGAGGTGGCCTCACCTCACCCTCCTTCCTCTCTCTCTCCTCGTAACGCGTCGTTTTGGTGTGGGGCCAGGTCGGTGCAAACCCAAACCCCACCTTTGTCTCCTTCCTCTTCTGCTATATATCCCTCTCCACCTAGCCTCCTTCCAACTCCACCTTCACCCACCACCACCACCACGCGCTAACAAATTTCGTTTCTCTAACACAAAACAACCTCCTCTTTTCTTTTCATCTTTTTCGTGAGGAGGTAGATAGAACCATTTCTTCTTCATATTTTTCTAATTGTTTTAACTCCACCATGGCAACCCAGGTTTTGCAGCCTCAGGACTGTTTAATCAGAACTTCTCCGCCAGGGGTAAGTTCCCGCCGGGGTAACCACTGTAGAAATTATTATTACCACGCTGCGGCCTCCAGATCTTCTTCTTCACGGAAGCCGGTTTCCCGACCCGAACAGAAGAAACGGGTCGTCGTGAGCTCCGGTCAGTTACAGCAATCGTACTCAGCTTCGATCTCGAAGAGGTCGACCTCTGATGACTCGAGGGTGGGGAGGAGCAACGGTTTGGGTTCGGAGAAGGTGACTATTCTCCGGCGGGGCAAGTCGCTGGACTCGCCGTCGCCGGTGGCCGTCGTGAAGAGCGACGTCATGTACGCTGGATCTGCGTGCGCGATGTCTCCGTCGCCGAGCGCGCTTCCTCTGCCATCTTTTTCGACGAGGAAGCAGTCGCCGGTGGCTTTTGACGACTCTGCGACGCGGGATCTGAGGCGTCTACTCCGGCTTGAATGACACCGAGCCGGGTCGTAGCTTCGGGGTTGAGTATGGCAACTCTCTCTCTCTCTCTCTCTCTCTCTCTCTATGGTGTAGAATAAAAAGTCCTTTGTCTCTGTTAGTAGTACCATCAAGCCCCTTCCGGGTTCAAGTTCTGACCCGACCGTGATTATTTTTTTAAAACGGAACGGTGGAGCTGAACTAGGGGAGAAAAGTTTGGAGTAGCGTAAGGTACGAACCATGTGAACGTGATGTAAGAACTTGTGCTGTTATTTGTAGTTGAAGATTAAAATTAGAAGAGGAGAAGAAAGAAAGAAAGGTTTAACTTATGTTTGGTTTTCTGGGTTTCTGCTCAGGTGTGAAATTGCTAGCTCCTTAGCTTGTACACTACACTGTTTGTAAAGTAAATGATTACTCTTGTGAAGATTTTAGTGGATTTCATGAAATTTTTCTTTTTCCACATCTCATCTCTTCTCTCACACTTATACAGTATACATGCTATGCTTTCCTCACAATTAGAGTTCGAATTCAAGTGCTCTTATTATTTGGTTGAGTTGTACTAACTTACCATTAATTCTCTCAAATAGAAGAAAAAAACTTGTGTTGGGGAAATAACAACACTAGAACAACTACAACTTAATCGATCAAAGCAATATGCAGCAACTAGCCGATAATGATTTCCCGAACTTCTCATAATATGTGAGGACCAATAACAAATAACATGAGCAATTCCCGAACTTCTCATAATAACATGAGGAGCAATAACATGAGCAACTAAGTATCATAGACATAGAGACATTAACAATGTGAAAAGAAAAGTAAAAATCATGAGCACAAACCTACCAATCAATCTCTATTATTATGATCAATATAGATTGGCATGCCACACCTCCCACTGCAAACTAAACTTAATCAAGCAACTATTAGTGGACATTTTTGAATCATGGTCTCCAGCCATATCAAAATCAATATAGTCCACAAGTGTAGAAAATATAGTAGCACCAAGAAGTTCCATGAAAGTTGAGCTCATCGCTTATCTAGTGTTTTGATCGCCCTAGGTTCGCTTAAGCGAACCATTACTCACTTGAGCGAGCTTTCTTTTCATGTGTAAGTATTCTCGAGTTGCCTTACTCGCTTGAACGAGCTCCACTGTGCCGGATCTTGTTTTTGTATCTGCTCGCTAAAACCTGACTCGAGCAAAGCGTTTTCTAGAAACTTGTTGATTCCAGAACTTGCTTGAGAAAACTCTTATGCTTTGGGTCTTGCTAATTTGTGGAAAATGCTCGCCCAGAGCTGGCTTGAGCGAGCTACAGGATCAGTAAACCTTCAATTTTGTCGAAGGTTAGCTCAAGCGAGCTACACTAGTAAGATTCCATTCCTCTATGTTCTTGATCATTCTAAACATGTTTTGAGCCATTTTCATGCTTCTCAATCATAGGACTTGGTTCCTCCTATGTCAAAATGAGGGATTAGAACAAAACTTAACGAATAATCTAACTTAATCCTAGATAATTATTAAACTACTAAAATGAGGGTTGAATGATAGATGATTGAAGCACATAGATAAGTATCATGAAATAATATTGTAAAACGCGTGAAATTAGCACTTACGAGGGTGTTTTAATCCCCACCCTATTTACCAACAAAAAAATGTATTGTCATGGTGCAGTTCTACAATTTCTGAGCATTGTAACCAAATAAGAAAGATATGACATGATAAGCTATTATATCTTATTTCATTTATGTGTTTGTGGTGCCAATATGAAGGAATGAGCTATCCTATCCAAGTAGTTGTTTTAAGTTTTATCTTGTTTTAAGGTTTTGGATAAAGACGTAGTGAATTGTTTGCCTATGAGCTGGTTATAATCTTAACTGAAATAAATTTCTAAATTCTTGTGTTACAAGATAAGTATAAACAAATTCTTCCAAATGCAGTCAAATATATATTTTAGGCTTCTTCAATAGCAGTTGAAAAAAAAAAAACTTTCTTTCAATAGTCATCAGTAGAAGCCTTTATCAAAATAATTAGCCCACACAAAACTGGTTTAACAATCTCAAGTTATGTCCTGAACTGGTGGCAGTGAAGCAAACTCATTGTAAATTACAACATACACAACACACCTAATGAAGATAAAACCTTCCCCAGCTAAAACAATGCCTCTTTTGTTTACACTAAATAAATCAAGCCAGACATCTAACAGTCAGCAACCTACCATTCCAACAATGAAGTGGTCATTGCCCCCCAAGTAGTCACACACATATTCCATCAACCATCAACAAACAATGCATCAAGGAGGTTTGAAGATGAATTTCCACTCTCAGTCTCATCAAAGAAACCACCATTTGCAGCATTTTCTCTTCTAGCTTGACGCTCTTCAATCACAGATTCTTGTGCTTCAGCGCAGTAATTTCGTCGAACCTGTTTTACAGGTCTCTCAGCTACAACAAATTTATTTCCATCACGAGATCTCTCCTCAAAACCTGCCCAGACTGACAAACAAAAAAGGTTCAGAAACTACAATATTACAGGAAATACATCAGGAGAAGTTGGAACTAATATCAGAACAAGCGGATATGATATTAGATTAACAGCATGTTTGCTTCCACTTTTCTCTCATCAGAATCACATATCAGATAAAAAAGAACTCAAAGTGATCTCACTGCAAGTTTCCAAACATGCACTAAACAACAACATGCAGTTGGGATATTTTATGAGCTGATTTACATTTTATTACTCCAACAAGTGATTTTACTTTGAAGCTCCCCTCGCAGCTTATGGCTTAATGTGCCAACTACTGTGTCTCCACCATTATTCCAAAGTCCAAAGTCCAAAGTCCAAAGTCCAAACACATGATATGGAATGAATCAATAACCATCCTAAAAATGTAGGGATATAATCTTCCAAAAGCTCAGGATGACTGAAGAAACACACAACAAAACAACAGCATTGCAAAACAACATAGATCTGCCCCTGTAGCAGTCATATCCTAAGAGAGTTATTATCAGCACTAACAATCACACTTTACATACAGTGAGTTTGGATAGATTTCTCGACACATACTTGCAGGAAAAGAAAATCTGAAATAATTAGTCTTCTAAAAATATCTTCTACTATAAATTGAGTAAGCTTGTGCAGTTTTTCAATTACTATAAACTTATAAGGGCTTAGTTTGTTCTAAGTAAAAAATCTCATTTGGAAAGATCCAATAAGCTATATGAAATCTCAAATTGATGAATAGAAATAGAAAAGGTACCTGCGAATTGATGCAGAACAATGGAAGCAGCCACAGTGACATTCAAGGAAGCGGTGCCGCCGCCATATTGCGGGATATAAACGAAGAAGTCACAAATCTGAATTTCCTTCTGCGAAAGACCGGAACCCTCGTTACCGAGAAGGAAAGCGGTGCTCTTAGTGAAAGGTTGGTGGTTGACAGGAAGAGCGTCGTCAGTGATCTCGACGCCGCAGATGTCACAGCCCCTCTCGTGCTTGAGGTAGTGGCGGACGTCTTGGAGGGAGTGGAAGTGGCGGAAGCGGAGGTGATTGGAGGATCCATGGCTGCCGAAAGAGTTGAAGTCTCTCCGGCCGACGAGGATGAGCTCCGTGACACCGAAGGCGGTGGCGCTTCGAGCGAGAGTGCCGACGTTGTGCCTCTTGGCTATGTTGTGCACCACCACGTAGCTCTCCCACCCCATTCAGTTATAACCGCAACCGCAACCGATTTTTGTTTTTGGCGGTCTAATCCACCACCATAACCGATTTAGGTGTGCGTTGTTGCAGCAAAACGACTACGGCGTTGAAGGCACAGAGCTTTGTTCTTCCCCTTCCTTCCATGTTGAAGTCAAAATTTGAGGAAATACTTGAAAGGCCCAACTTCCGGCCCAAACTTGCTTGATTCCATTCTCTTCAAATTCTCAACATTTTTTGTCGGGCCCAAACTTATAGAGGTATGTAAACACCTTATGACTCACTCATAAATAGTTTATAGTTTATTTTTATAAGTTGTTCATGATAGCTTATGAAAAACAGCTTCTACTTATTAATAAACAATTTTCAACTTATTTCAATAAATTTCTTAAAATAACGTATGAATCGCTTATGGTCATAATAGTCAAAATAAACTGTTTTTCCAAACACACCCTTAAATAAATAAATTTTTAAAAGTATAATTAATTTATAAAGGATAGACTCAAGCCATTTAAGAAGTCTTATGAGTCTAACAAATTAGCCTATTCAAATAAATATATGACTAATAAAAATATATTTTATCATTGTTATTATTGTATACTAGAAATTTCTTATAACATCTTGATATTATATACTTATTTACATTTTAGATAAAAAGTTGACTTATATAGAGATATAAGGCTATTAGTCCTTAAAAATAGATTTATAAACTATGATTTTAAATAGGCTCACACACTAAAAAAACCTAAAATAGTTTGTCTAGTAGTTTAAAATCTTGCTAGCATGTTTATAGAAAGTTTTTTTTAGTATAATTTAGCAGGACATTCTTCCATGCCATTGAATTTCAGATGACATCAGTGTCATTTCTACCTGTTTTACAGGTTATCAGTCATTTAAGTTTCCTTATTCTATTGTTAATTATTTATTGTTTCTTTTACTCTACCTATACTTTAAGTTGTTTTGTCTTTTAGTGTCTAAGATATGATATAGAAAAAACCTTTAATTTACCATGATGTAAAAGTTTTTTTTTTTTTATAAGTTTGCTAAACTTCTTACAAATAAGTTTGTTGGAAAATATAAAAACGAAACATACATATTTTTGGTTAAAAGATAAACATTTAAATAGGCTACGTTACCACACTTTTGGGAAAACCAAACCAAGTAAAAAAAAACCTACGACAGGTTAGAGTCGAGACATTTTGAAGTATTTTTTCTAACCTTTTTGTCTGCAATAAAACATTTTGATATACATGGTTATATAATTTAGAATCCTAAACTTTGAATGACTTCAGAATAAAACAGTTGTACCTGGTTCTGATATAATTAAAACAGTTGTCTGTAATTCAATTTCACAACGACATAAACTTCCATTAAAAAAAAAGACAAGCTAATTCAACTAAGTTAGTTTGAAAATAAGTTTTCATCATTAAAAAGTTAACTAAAGTTTATAGGGCTCCTTTAAATGGATTTTAAAAAGTTGGGTCAGGCTAATATTTAGTAAATGATCATAATCTATTCTTAATCTTGATTCTTTATTAAATGGGAAGAGGGTAGTTTGTTTTTGCTTAACAGGCTGCGTAGTGATGCAGACGTTGCTTTTTGTGTATTTATACTAGATGTCAAGTCTAGGTCCGTGTTTATTACATGATGTGGGACTAACTTTCAACTTTAACTTACTAATGTTAAAGCAAACAAATTAATGACTATGCTAAAGCAGCTTATATGAAACTGATCCATTAAGAAATATCATATCATATGATAAACAGAAGAAACTTTCAAAGATTTTATTAGTGATAGAAGAATAGAACATGTACAAGAACTTGACATAACTAATCTTATTTTATGGCAAGGCATACCAATATGGCAACGCTAGTGTCTCATACAAAGAAATATACGAAGACACATTATGCAATCAAATCATAAGAGAAACATTGAATGAATCCTTGCACACAATGTTTTCTCCACTCTCTTTATTTTTATCAGCAAAGATTTGTCTATCAGTTTCCCTTTCTTTCACGTCCATAAGCATTTTAGTAGCTTCCCTTCATCTGAGCTCAGACAAACCCCATTTCTGATGAACATGTTCTTTCAAACCACAATTATTTGAATTGTCTCTTAAACTGCAACTTGAGCCGCCGCAAGCCTAGCAATTGGAATCCTGCAAAAGAGTCCTCAGATTTTTCAGTGTGACAGTTGAAAATACTAATCTCTCATTTGCAGATAATGTAGAACTGAAAATCTGACCTAAAAGGAGAACATGAAACATAATCAAGCCCAAGTTGAGCAAAGAATGCAACAGAAGAAGGTTCCCCGCCATGCTCTCCACATACTCCAATCTGATAATCAACTTAATAGATTAATTGCAGTGATGTAAAGAATGAAGTAGATGTATATATTTCACATAGTAAGAATAAGTATATGAGTAATAAAATTTGTTGGTTTTAATTTCAAATTGTAAGTAACTCTTTTATACCTTTAACTTTGGTCTAGCAGCACGACCCTTTTCTGTGCAAATTTTGATGAGTTGACCTACACCTTTCTGGTCAATTACCTGCAATTATTGTCAACAACTCAAATTCAGCAACCATCCTTCATATAATCATTGATCAAATGTGCGTTAAGCAACTTACCTCGAATGGATCATGCTGCAGGATCCCGTTGGCTAGGTATATAGGAAGAAATTTGCCAACATCATCTCTACTGTATCCAAATGTCATCTGGGTGAGGTCATTGGTTCCAAATGAAAAGAACTCTGCTTCCTTTGCAATCTACACAAGTTAATTATAAAATCAGAAAGTATAAATCATAAGAGGACCTATTATAATCTTGATTTCAAGTTGATAAAACCTGACTAGAATGGGAGAGAATACTGGTTTTCCATAATGCATTCTTAAATATTACTATATGATTAAATTTAACAAAACTTCAAGACATAACAATACAAGTTTTACCTCATCTGCAACTAGCGCAGCTCTTGGAACTTCAATCATAGTTCCAACCTTATAGCTTAAAGAGGAACCCATCTCAGAGAACACTTTCTCAGCAACATTCCTTATTAAACTCACTTGATGCCTTAGTTCCTGATCAAATTTACAAGGGTTTCATAAGTGTCAGGACCCAAAATAGTGCTTCATGTTATATTAAAGAGATAAATTGTTAAGGAAAGAGGAATACAAGATAATGTTTCAAAGTATAACAGAGAATTTTTTTCTCATACATGATGATACATGTGAAACAATTTGAAGGATAACGCAAGAGAATTAAAAAGAGAAAGGATCATGCCTGTGGTGTACCAATAAGTGGAACCATTATCTCAGGAAGAACTGTAATACCAAGGTTACTTATTGAAACAGCAGCCTGAAAAACTGCACGGGCCTGCATCTCTGTCAGTTCTGGGTATGAGATTCCCAGCCTGCTCACAAAAATTCAATTGTCAAATATAAGGAACTGTTATTTACTAACTGATCCATAAATTGAATATATTATGAGCCATGATGCTTCATTTGTGTGTGCAGATTTGTGTTATATATATGTGGAAGTGGAACCAAACATAAACTTGCTGATTTCAACACTAATAACCTTATAGCCAGTCATATCAGTAGTTACTTCATACACAAGCTATCATAAACTAACAATCCCAAAAGCTTAAGCAGATGTTGGGTGAAAAACACATGAATAGCTTTATATTATAAATCTAACATGTCGTGTCATGTAAGAGCACATTAGTCTTGAAGCGTGGAATATGCACAACTGAGACTCAACTTTTTTTTAATACAATAACGGTCTAGAACACACTTGGTCAGTGAAGCTCTGAATATTTTTAAGCTGTTGAGTGAAAACACATGGATATTTTTATGTTAAATTTCTAACACTAGCATCATAAGAAGGAGACAAACCTGCAGCCACGAAAACCAAGCATGGGATTGACTTCTGATAGTTTTTCTATCCTTGAGAAGATTTCTTCTTCTTTCATGCCTGTTTGTGAAGTTAGTTCACTCACAATATGCTGCAAATCACCTTCTGGAAGAAATTCATGAAGTGGAGGATCTAACAATCGGATTGTCACTGGGAGACCGTCCATTGCACGAAAGATCCCCTCAAAATCTGATCTTTGATATGGTAGCAACAAGTCAAGTGCAGCTTTCCTCTGCTCCGGGGTAGCAGCCATTATCATCCTTCTCACAGCCTTTATCCTTTCATCTGAAGCAAAAAACTAAAACACACCAAAACATGCAGTAAATAATGTGTAGCTTCTTTGTGCCGATTAAAGTATATTAAAACATTAGATATATCTATGACAGGAGTAATGAATTCACACTGCCATTTAGTTATAGCAAGAGTTGAATATTTATTTGTACCATGTGTTCTGTCCTGCAAAGTCCAATCCCTTGTGCACCATTTCTTCTTGCAGCTAAAGCATCTTCAGGTGTGTCAGCATTTGCCAAAACCTGGTAGTCAACAATGATATAAGTGAAGATGCTTTGATTCAACTAAACTTCTGTTGAAAATGAAGAATATGCAGCACCTTCAGATTCCTTATTTTGTCAGCCCAAGACATGAAAGTTTCCAAATCATCACTTAGAGCTGGAGGAGAAAGTGGTTGCTTTCCCAGTATCACCTCACCCGTGGATCCATTCAGCGAGAGCCAATCGCCTTCCCCTAACACCTTATCCCCGATTACAACCACCTACATTATCATTATCAATTGAGATTATACCTAGTTACTAAGAAAATGAACATCTTTCAACAAATAGAGTAAATCTCTAAATTTGTCCTCAAAAAATTAGGCTGCAAACACATTAGTCCATGAGGATGAAAAAAATTCATCCTAGTCCTTAAAATCCTCAAGTGTCAATCATATTAGTTTCAAGACATTAGACACATTGGTCCCCAGAATGACTAATATGGCCAATGTTTGAGATTTTTAGGGACTAGAGTGGAGTTTTTACATTATGAGGAACTAATGTGTAGAACTGTTAAATTTCTTATGAACAAATTTGGAGATTTTCTCTTACAAACATGTCTTCTTTGCTTACCTTCTCCACATCGTTTACTTGGATATCAGAGCAGCCAGAAACACAACACTTTCCCCATCCACGCGCTACAACAGCAGCATGAGATGTCATACCACCTCTAGCTGTCAAGATTCCAGCAGCTGCATGCATACCCCCAATATCCTCTGGACTTGTCTCTGTCCTCACCTTCAATAATGAAACAATGGATTAGCATTTAATGATTGCTAATGTGCATATTCGGGCACACGGTAGATTTCACATTCGAAGGAGAATTGATTCTAGGGGAAGCTACTCCTAGTAACTTTCGTGTCACTAGAATTGATTATGGAAGATTTGAACATGGATCCAAACATGCGAATAGAAAAGAAATATGGTTGCTTGATAACAAAAATGAATACCAAGATGGCACTTTTTCCTTGTGCATGCCACTCCTCAGCCTCTTGAGCTGTGAACACAACTTGCCCTATTGCAGCTCCAGGGGATGCAGGCAAGCCAGTGGCAATCACTTTGTCCTTGTAAGTAGATGGATCCTCAAACTAACCAAATAAACATAAAGCAATCAAGAACACTTTAGCATCTTACATTTGAATATGGAAAGTTAACAAACAAATATAAATGGAATGAGTTTACATATCTTTTACAATATAATATAACCATTTCAAAGTTGTTTTGATCAATTATAAAAAGAAGTTGAAGGTACCTCATGGATAATGGTAATTTCAACAAAGTATGTACCTGTGGGTGGAGAAGCTGATCAAGATGTTGTGGCTCTACCATCTTGATTGCAGAACGAGTATCAACAAGCCCCTCCCTAACCATATCTACAGCTATTTTCACTGCACCTTTACCAGTACGTTTTCCAGATCGACATTGCAACATCCACAACCTGTTTTCTTGAACAGTGAACTCAATATCCTACAACAAAATAGCAATATCAGAAGCTTTAATTATCGGCATTCTTAGAATCCGGGTTAAGCCTAATTCTAGGCTAAAAGCTAGCTCAAACATGAGCATTGCTCTACGAGAATTACTTAGCTATATCTCTAGTCAACGTGAAGCCTGACCAGGCCTATTTATACGAACAATACAAAAGCAGAAAATAGATATTAAGAGATTGAAATTTCACCATCATATCCTTGTAGTGATTCTCTAGAATTTCACAGTTCTCCACAAGTTCCTTATATGCTTCTGGCATGCAAGTCTTCATGGTCTCCAAATCTTGAGGTGTCCTGATTCCGGCGACTACATCCTCTCCCTATTAAAATCGACTTAGAATAAGCATCAAAACCAAAACTAATTGCAGACCTCATAAGCATAATAACTTCATGAAAGTAAAATAATAACTAGTATATCATATGTAACCTGAGCATTAATCAGAAACTCCCCATAAAGTTTCTTTTCCCCGGTGCTTGGATTTCTAGTGAACAGAACACCAGTTCCTGAAGTATTCCCCATATTACCAAACACCATGGATTGAATGTTCACTGCTGTTCCCTTTAGCCCTGTTATCTGATTAATGTTTCGATACTTAATAGCCCTTGGGCTATCCCACGAGTTAAAAACAGCTTTAACAGCTAACTCTAGCTGCTTCTTTGGATCTGCAATTGGAAAGTCAACAGAGAAGATGAGCATACTTTTTTCTTCCTCACATGAATAACGAACAAAACATGAAGAAGTTGATGATGTTGCACTCAGCACCTGAGGGAAACTTTTCTCCCTTAGCTTCATAGTAGACATTCTTGTACTGCTCAACCAGATATTTGAGATCATTGGCTGTTAGGTCCGTGTCAAGTTTAACCCCTTTCGAGTTCTTTAGCTTTTCTAACTTCTCCTCAAACAATGAGTGTGGAATGTCCATTACCTTAGATAACATAAAGAATAGTTAAAGCAATGAAAGATACTAACGGATTGAGTTCATTAAGAGGTTATGGCTTTCAATTTGGTTAGTTTAACTTTGAGTTGCTAAAGAAATGTTGAGAATTTTCAAAAGCAGCATTGGGTGTAAAAGATCCACTTACAACGCCTCCAAACATGTCAATGAAACGTCTAAAAGAATCATAAGCAAACCGCTCCCCGCTTTTTGCAGCCAAACCAGCAACCACTTCATCATTCAATCCAAGATTGAGAACAGTGTCCATCATTCCAGGCATGGAGATCTTGTAAACATAGAGGAAACAAGTAAGTTTGTACTGTCAACATGTTAAATCGACCAAAAGAGGAATACAGAACAAAGTTTCAATAGCCAGAACAAATCATGTTCATAACTAGTAGCTTAAACTATTTTATTATTTAGATTAAAAGTAAATGTGACTAATGGTTTAAATCAAGAACTTAGAAGCAAAAAATCTTGATTGAAATCCTTATATTAGTTGAACCAATGCTATCTTAGTAGTACAATTTTCTTGCATGGTTGTTTGATAAATGGAAACCAATGGCAATGTTAAAATGCATAAGGAATATACAATTTCCTTCCACAATTGATTCTAAAGCCAGAATCAATCTGGTGAGAAGCTTATGTGAGCAACTTCTAAGTTCTAGAATTGACTCTTAGGAAAAAAGAAATTGATCCAAACATGCTTGAATTCGATTTCTCTAGTCATGCAGAAAACTTTCCCACTTAACATTTGCATTCCCATCCTTCCAATATACATACAGTATGACTATGTTTATATACGGACTAATTGGAGCTTATCTAAGAGAAAATATATTAAATAAGCTCCCATTAGTGTTTTGATTTGCATCCGAATAAGTACTATACCATTTTTCCATAGGCCTTTTACATATGTCTCACTAAATGTGACCCTAGAAGTTATTCTGTATTGAGTTTGATACAAATATAATATAAAACCATTCGTGCATACCGCAGCACCAGAGCGCACTGAGACGAGGAGGGGTTTGGAAGGATTCCCAAGAGAGGCCCTCATTTCATTCTCCACAAAATCCAGGCCTTGAAGAATCTCCTCCCACAAGCCTTCTGATATCTTCTTTCCATTCTCTTGATACTCTTGACATGCTTCTGTTGATATAGTGAGACCAGGGGGCACAGATAAACCAATGGTTGCCATTTCTGCCAAGTTGGCCCCTTTTCCTCCCAACTATAATTAACATACATGAAGTTGTTCATCAATTCAAAGAAAAAAAAAGTTATCATTACATTAAAAGCAGATTGTTTAACATAACATGCACTAGTGTTTCATCAACCAGAAAAACAACATGTACATAGAAAGATAAAGAATGCTTACCAAGGACTTCATGGCCTTGTTTCCTTCACTTTTACCTTTGCCAAAAGTGAATACCCGCTGTTTAAACAAAAGCAGAGAAAATTTTCACTTCAGTATCTTCTTCTTTCATAACTCCTTTATACTTATATTACAAGATATCATGTATTTTCAAAATTTTAATTTTAATTTTTTTTATTTTTATTTAAATTGTCTGAGTAGGGTGCCAAATCCAATCCCCTTAATAAAAAGAGGTTAACATGACTTTGAAATTTGAAAAAAAATCTGAATATTTAAAATTTGAGGCGTGGCTACTCACCCAACAATTTAAATCATTTTCACCTCTTTTTTCATATTTGATTAAACTAACCAATTTTAATTTTAAATATTTTTTATGTTAATTTCAAACATTGTTTGATAAATGGAAAAATAGCTTTTACCACTTCAGCCTTATTCATCCTTGGGCATCATATAAGATTTGGCAATTGCTATTTTAACACTCTTTTTATTTTATTAGTTACATACCCGGCTCTTCTGAAATAAAAAAATAAAAAAATGAGATTAAAATGTGTATAGCATAAAAATGATGTAAAAAAATAAATCCCCATTATAGTTTGAGGTTCTTCTGACATTTTTGTGGTCCATAAACAAGCTTCGTGGACTTGTGATCTTGTCAATAACTCAACAGTAAAAAATGTCACAGTCAACCCTTTCATTTAACAAAAGAAAAAGGCTATCACCAAAATCTCATGAACTAAGTTTAGCCACGCCTCAAATAGGCACAAACCATTATATGCTACATTTTGTTTTGTAGTGGCAAATAACAAACAACAATTTTTTATGTAAGTAATCATTATTATTAGTTTCCTAGACACATTAAACAATGGTCGAAATTCCATATAAATTCAATCTAATTTGAGAAAAAATACAAGCATTTAACTTGATTGGTTCACAGTGTAAAAAACTTTATACTCTTAAATGTATCAAAATTGAACTCATTTAATTTACAATAAATAAAATAAAAGACAAACCTTCGTTCTTAAAAGGGCAATGCTATATATATTCTCAAAAGGTTCATTTGATCACTTTCTCAGTTAGTATAGTTGAATTATTTGAGGCTCAATCTAACGAATACATGTTTCATTTAATTTATATGTAGTTTTTGTATTTATTTGGCAATGAATGGTACCTTTTGGGTGGTTTTTGGTGTGGCGGGTGGTGACGGTGATGGTGTTGCTGATGGCGGTGTTGGTGGGTTGAGGATCGCTTGTCCTCGAATTGAATTATTTGATCTAACCCGAACCTGCAAGTCTTGCCACTGAAGCCTTGTGGTTCTTCTCCCACTACCACTCTGCGGCGCATACTTGTTTCCATTGTTCAAAAGCCCATTGTTATTGCTCAAATCTGGCGTGGTCCTTAACAGTGCTCCTTTCACTATGGAAGACATCTTTCCTCTGATACAAGGAATTCTGATTGCAGATAACACAAATTAATAATAGAACTCAAGTGACAGTGACGTGACGGATCCAAAAATTCAAAGTTCCAGGGAAAGAGAAAGAGAAGAAAAGGATGATGATCCAATCAATTAACTCAACAACTCCTTTTTCCTGATCCTTGAAGCGATCTTTGTGAAATTTAAAATCAAAATTCAAAAAGAAGAAAAGATTTATGTGAACAAGTGATGAAGGTGAAAGGATCTTACAGAAACAAATACGAACTCACCTCACGTACCTGGAGATAGGAAGTAACAAGAAACAGGAGCTTAGAAATGAGTATGAGTATATATATATAGAGAGAGCAGAGCAGGTTCTGAAAATGGAAATGGCAGTTAGTCTGTTTTTATTTTTTTATTATATTTCAAAATTGTGACTGTGAAGTGGAATATGATGAGGAATGAGTGGACGAAATTACGGTTAAGTTATGGTGCTAAGTCCTCTTCATAACTGAACTTTGACTAAATACTTGTTGCTTACATGATCAGGATCAGGATCAGGGTTGGTTTCGGGCACGCAATTTAAGGACTCGACTATCACTATTCTATTCTGTATTACAACACTTATTCTCTTTTTTTAAATTTATAAATAATTTACCATAAAAAACACAGGTATCATGCTTTTTTAAGAGAAAATAAACATTCTTTTCTGCAGGTATTTTGGGTAAAATCAAAAAGAATTTATTTTATGTAGTACAAAGTATAAAATTAAAATAACTAAAAATTAACATATAATAAAACATGTCTATAGCTGTTAAAATATTAACTTTTAGTTTCATGATTAATGATTATAACTTTATATTTTATCCTTCCTTCATGCGAAAGTAATTTAATATAAAAAAATTGTTTTTTAAAAATATATATTGTTCATCTTAAAAGGTCAAATATCTTTCATTAACACCACAGAAAGTGTGTTAGGAGAAATAAAACAAAATAACGCCTAACTTATTTTATATTAAATACAAATATGCAATAAAAGAATTAAATGTGGCTGAAATGCACCCTTGTATCACTTCATAAATTTTTGCCAATAAGAATCTTCCGGATAATTATGAGTTATGAAAGCATCTCACTTCTTTTTCTCTCTCATAGATTTCTATTCATATATCATACGCAAACGTTTCTTTCTTTTTTTGGATTTTTTCTTTTTAATATGGTACTTTCACAAGAAATAATAATGTTCGAGTTGAGATATTCATATCCTAAGAATAGTTTTTTCAATATTCATTTTATACCCAAGACTCAACGTGAATCAATCACTTTTTAATAGATATCCTAACGTTACTAGTGATACCATTTTTATTATCAGTTTTATTGCTAAGGTAAGAGAGAATAAATATAGTGGGCCAAGAAAAATAAATTCTCTCCATTATCTTGAAAATAAAAAAGTTATAGTATGAAGTGATAATTTCACCCATTTAGTAGCTTACCTATCACTATTAAAAAAGGATAAAAAATTATTTTATATATAAGTGTTACTTTATTTGTTTCTACAATTATATTATTTTTAATTTTATATTATGACCAATTCTTTCTTTAGATCCTAGTGTGTAGTAGAAGCTTTGATAATTGTAGTATTACCCGCTATGTATACACCTAAACTGGACCAAATCTTTTGATCCTGGAGTATGGGTATAGGGCATGGTCCACAGTCCACACCTGTAGATTTTATGGATAATTACATTTGATGAGTAGAATAAGTAGTTGTAAGAAGGTAATTATGTAGTTGTAAGTAAGTTAAACTTGCTTCTAGTGAGAATATAAGTTTGATTCTCCGAAGAAAAAATTATTTATTATGAGAAACATTAATATAAAAGGTAATTGGTAAGACGAAATTCATTAAATGAGGTTTGAAGAAAAACTAAAACAACATTTTTTTGGAAATGAGATAATCCCTCTTTTCTCAAAAGATATGTTTATTTTAGTATTTCTAGTATATTCCAAAATATATTTTGTTATAAAAAATCAATACTCTTTTTCCTATGTCTTTAATTATATTATATTTCTCATTTACTACCTGTAATTTTCGTATATACAACTCTTACCATTTACTTAACTAATAATTACTTTTTCTCTACTTAATATAACTCAACTTAGAGAAATATATATTTTATTTTAAATATTTATCACAAGTTATTAATTCTCTTAAACAATATGGTTTTTGGGAGGTATGAACTAGGATTTAGAAAACCTAGTTAATGACACATGTATAGTTGGAGGGTTGATTACAAGGTTTTATTTTAGTTCAATCAAATGTTTGTTTATTTTATTTTTTGTGGTCGACAATATGAATGATGATGTAACCCGAGACAATATCAATGATGGTGACTGAAAAGTGTTACGAGAACCCATGAGAGTCAAGTGCAATGTACTCTGGATCCAAGGAAACCATGCCACGTGGCGAAAGCCAAAGACATATGAAACAGCAACTATTTTATTATCATAATAATCCATCATTTTAGGAATCTTATCTTCCTTTTTTATTCAATCACATAACCAATATGCACACCTTTACTATTTACCATGATGCAAATTTTCTTCCGATTACTATTACGTGTCAATAGAGGAAATTTTTTGATTAATAACAACGTTTAACCTGAAAAAAATTAACAATTAGTAATAACTTACATTCTTTAATCTTTCACGATAAACAACAGGCCGCTTCTGTTAATAGTTTAATGCATAAAAAAATGTAATTTTTTTTTTGAAATTGTATTCATTAAATAATTAACTAGTTATATTATTAAATATTAGTTTATCTTTATTCGTAAAGTTAAAAAAAAACTTTATTCATAGATGAGTTGACTTACTTAGCTAATAAAATTGATTTGAAAAATTTTATTTGGACTTATTTCATAATGAATATTAAAAAATGTGTTTGATTAAGCTGTTGAGTACCTACCTATAAATTTATTGGAGCTTATTTTCATAATTTTATCGGATTAACTTATATATAAGTGCTTTACCTAAATTATTTGAGCTTGTTGTAAATCGATAGGTAGTTCCTTTAAATGATGAAAAGTAAAGAACTAATAAGTTAAGTAGAAAACAAAAAAAAGAATGAGATGAGAGAAATATATGTATATGGGAGTAGAAAATCAATTTTAAAAAACAAATTGAAAAGGTGAATTTAATAGATCCCCCATCTGCCATGTCTCCAAGTCCAACCAGTAGGGTTTTTTAGGATAGTAACCCTACACTAATGTTCTTTCCCGTGTTGATGTGCATTATACATTGATGATTATAAGTTGCGTATTTGGCTTCTACACGTGTCTGATCAACAATAAAGGAAAATATTAGAAAATTAAAAATAAAAACCAACTAGAAAAATAAAAACAGGAATAACTATCCACCATATCTAGCATAGTATCTCTAATTGTGAGTCCTCACTTTGGAGAGTGAAGCACTCACACAATACACTCCCCCTCACATGCAGACACATCATTATTTGTAAAAAAATCTCATTGTCTCTCTCTTCTATATTGGGTGGTATAATTCACTCTCCATTACTGCAATCATTATTTCACATTCTCATTCTTCTCATTTCAACATTAATCAACACATAATTAATAATATTTCTCTCTCTCTCTCATTATTTTAAAAATTTATCTCTCATTAAACTTGAGATAAATTAGTATTTTAAATTCACAATTAACCTACAATTTTTATTTGAAAGAATTAACTTAAATTGATTTGATTAAAAAAATTTAAAAGAAATTTATTGAACTTATTTCTCTTTATAAGTGTTTATGTTACTATTATAAAAAATTGATAGTAACAAAAAACACGTTCAATTTTTTTTTTCAATTTACATGACTAAAAAATTGTATCATTTGTATAAAAAGATATAAATTAAGATATTAATAAATTTATGAGCAATTGTGTTGTTTTATAAAAAAATTCTTAACAATGTAAAATAATTATTAGTAAAGTTTTAAGTTTAGTCAATAAATTATTATAAACATATAAATACAAAATTTTCAACAACTTTTTATATTTTATAGTTAATAAATATAAAATTGATAAAAAAAAAATTGTGAAAGTAACTGTAACAATTTAAATTCTAGAATTATTGAATAAGAAAGTAAGCAAATTAAATTATTACACAAGTAAAAATAATAATAAACAATATTTTTAAAATATTTCTTATATCTGAAAATAGATTATACGTTTAAACGTTTTATCTCAAAATTTGTATCATTTGTATAAAAAGATATAAATTAAGAAATTTATTAACAATTGTGTTGTTTTATACAAAAAAAAATACTTAAAAATGTAAAATGATTATTAGTAAAGTTTTAAGTTTACTTTATGTATAATTAGAATTTATTTTAATTATTTATTTAACTTATAATAAATTTTTATAATTTAAATAAATATTGTTAATAAACTCGTGCTACACAGGAGTATTATACCTAGAGGGTCATGATGGACTTGAATATTTTTTTGACATTTATATTATGGGTTGCACTTGAAAAGACTTCATTGCTCTTTCATAAGTCCTTGCTTGTATATGCTATGCTAAGTTCAATTTTGAAAAGTCAAGGAATATGTTAAAAACAGTAATGATTTACAAACTACTAAATAGTGCAGACACCTCATGACACATTTTTATACTTATAAGTAGAAATTCAAAATATTTCTAGACACTTCTATATTATTCTATAAAGTCTAATTATTTATATTCAAACAAGCATATAATGCATGTTTACATAACAAATATATAATTCATTTCTATAAAATAAATATCATTTATTTATTCAAACAAATATATAATGCATATAATGCATGTTTACATAACAAGCATATAATGCATGTTTACATAACAAATATATAATGCATTACTATATATATATATTTGCACATTTTTAGTTTGTTTGCAGGGTTTTCTACTGTTTTTTTTTTTTTTTCATTTTTGTTTCTCTGTTCTTGAGGCTTTTGTTCTCAAGTTGTTCTCTTATAATATTTTTGCTTACGCAAAAAAAATGTTTTTATATACATACAAATATTAAATTTACTTAACATTTTATTAAATGCATATTTTTTGTTCATATATTTATTTAAAAATTAATAATACAAAAAGTTAAATTAAATTTCTTATTTCAGAAAAATTAATATTAATAAATTAAGTTTCTTTACCACAATTGATATTTATTTAGTATAAGTAATTCAGCTAATTTTATGATTTATTATTAGTTCTTTTTATTTAATCTTTTAATTATTATTATCAAATACTATTAATTTAACAAAATTAAAACATTAAACTTTCAAATTTCCATCTAATCTCTTTGATTAAAAAAACACAAGAGTTAAAACTTCAACATTTTAAGTTATTTTTTTTATTTAATTGAATTTAATATTTTAAAATAAATATCATTTAATTAAAAAATATATTATATTAATGTAAGTCCGCGCAACGAGCGGACCATGTCATAAACATACCTCCTTATGACTTGGCCATTTATGTTCATTTACTTTCAATAGTTCCTAATCTTCTTTAATAAGAACTGATCTCTTCTCCCTTCTTCTGTTCACATTCTTCCACATTTTTAGTCCTCGTATTTATTATTGTGGATAAGATGGTCTCATTAGGACCCTACCATATCATTATACCATTGAATATATAACATAAGGAAAACAAGTACACCTTCTTAGCCAAAAAGGAAACTTCAATAAAAACATCAAAACAGAAGAAGAAAAAGACAGCAAGTAGCAAAGAAGAAGAATCAACCCTGGTATTAAAAGCAACATAATGTTAATGTATCTCAAACTCTTGAGATGCAAGATTTGAATGCATTATTCATTGCATGAGTCACATAGACATTATTTTATTCAAAACACTCAACTCACTCAAGTGGAAAAAAATATAAATTTAAGAACATGGAAAGCGTACAGCAATGCGCTGCTGGATGGGGCTCCTGCAAGAAGGACAATCTTGCATGCCTTGCTTCTCATGGAGCTCATTGCATGTTGTGCAAACAACCTGATGAGCACATGGGAGGAACACGACCGACATCTCCTCCGAAAGGCACATCACGCATTCCCTTTCTCGTTTCACGCCACCGGTCACCGAGTAGCCGACAACTAGTTCTGAAATAAAAGAAGTGCCGTTTTTCATGTCCATGCATCTGCTGGCGGCATTGCGTCCATCAATTCCCATCCTCAGTGCCGCGATTTTTGAAGAGTCACTCTTCAGTCTCAGTTGGGCGATTTCTTTTTCAAGTTTATGGATATCATCTCTGTACCTTTGGCAGTTCCTCTCTGCTTTCAATTTGATCATACCCTCCTTGGATTTCCCAGACACCTCAATTTGTCCTCTTTCTTTTCTTATTGAATTGGTCTGTGTGAGAAGTTCTTCTTTTGCCTTTGCTTCCTGCTGCCATCTAGCCTGTGATATTTCCCTTTACAATGAGAACAGACCCTAATACAAATCTCATTTAGCACCTAGAAGAATGGTTGCATTTGCGGAATCTCACAAGTGTTGCATGTTATTGTGGACCAACCTGTTCAATCATGTTTACTTCACAACTATATATATATATATATATATATATATATATATATATATGTGTGTGTGTTTGTCCTTATCATGTCAAAAGTTCAAGGATGAGAGTTGTAACTACAATATGGATAGCACCTTCAAAGAAAACAAAACAAACCAGGATTGAAAAGAGTGGTTGGACTCACTAATCATAAATCATTCTTTCTGTTTCTCTGCTAACATAGATCATCAGGTGAACATCACTACCAATTGAGACCAATGTACGCACTTGTTATAAGAATTGATCAAACCGAGGTATACTCAACAATTAAGGTAGGAAAAGGAAGAAACAAAATCTAAGTGAAACAATTAAAAAGATAAAGATTCAAATAATTTTTAAGAAATGGTTTTTGATAGAACACAATTACATCATTTAATCAATATAAGCCGATCCACGGGCTTTGAAGCTTCAGATAACTACTCATTGACCATAATTTCTTACATCTAAAAATACAGCATGACCAAACTCCTAACTGAGCCATATTATAGTCTTAAATTCAGAAGACATTTTGGATTTACAAGATATAAAGAGACATGAGAAACAAGTTGGATTAAACTTGAAATAGCATACCTCAAGTTGCTCCTGTTGCATTCTAGCTTGCTCTGATTCCTGCAGCAGCTGTGCCAATTTTCGTTTTTCAATCATTAACTCTCCCTGAAACAAGGATTTCTGTTTTTCCCATGACTGAAACTTCATTTGGGTCTTCTTTTCTCTCCTTGAAACCTCTTGACAGCTTGCGGCAGTTTCCGTAGCATGTAGCTTAGCAGCCTCCATCTCTCTCCTCAGTGCAACCTTCTCCACCTCAAGCCTCCGAACAGCGGCATTAGCTCGCTTTACCTGCCCACTAGCTTTAGACAAGGCATTTTCCATCTCAGAAAGCTTCTTCATGGTATTTTCCTCAAGAGATTGCTTCTCTTTCTTAAGACGCTCAACTTCCTCTTTCTCTTGCCTTAGTGTCTGAAGCTCCGCCTTGTCCTTACTCAGCCGACGAGCAGCCTGCATTACCTTCTGATTGGTCCACTCAGTCCATTCCTGAAGCTGATTTTTCAGCTCCTGAACCTTCGGAACCAGCTTCAAAATCATCTCATCCTTTCCATCTTGGGGTGTCCACTGCCCAAGGGACTTGCTACATGGTATCCCCATTTTAATACTATTAGGTCCCGCATTATTGCAGCAGAAAGGTTCTGTAGAAGGTTTGTTTTTTGAAGACAGTGAAAGAGAAAGATCAGTATCTGTGGCTGGTAATGAAGTTGAGGCACTGAATACAGGTAAAGTATTTGCTGCATATACTGCATATGAAGTATTGGTTGATTTAGAAATAGCACTAGCAGAATCAAGGCTAAATGCAGTGAGGGTTGATGGCCCGACATTAGATGAGAAATTAGCATCAAGATTATCTTGAGCCACATCAACTCCCATTGCTTTATTAATCTGTAAGGATGCACTCTTGAAGTTTATGGTAGAAGATTCCGACACAGATTTAATCTTTTTATCCAAGATTAAACCACTCAAGCCACTCAGCTTCCCTCCTCTTGAGGACCCTTTAGGTCCATAAGTCCGATAACTCTTTTCTAAATGAAATGACTTCTGCCGAAGAGAGTGGTCCCGCTTGGTGCTCCCAGAATGGACCTTTCTAACACTTCCACATTTTTCTACCACCAGGGGAGATTGAGATGTTCCAGCAGTACTGAATGATTTATTAGCACAATTGGATCCACAACCAGTACCCCCATTCTCCATGAGTCCACCAATAATTTGAGAGTTTTTTGGGTTGTTCACACCTGACACAAAGGGTTTCCTAGATTGAGGATTATGAGAACCTGCAGGAATTGATTTATAAGAACTTGGAGGACCTAATTCAGGACATTTGGTCTCCGCGTTTGATTGTGATTCTGCTTGGCTGGATGAGGAGGCATCAACAGTGCCACCACTTCCTAAACTACTTAAAGGGTCATATTCCATTGCACAAGCATGTGACACATTAATGTCGCAAATTAACAAACACCACATTGCATCCCCAGTACTGAAGAATGGCCTAACCTCTCGAAGAACACAAACCAATTCAGCCAATATATACTTTTCAAGTTGCACCAAATCTTCAAAATAGTGCTCTGGCGAAGAATCGATCCCTTGGCCACTTCTAAGAAATGCTAACGTATTATCAACTATATTAGACACAGTATCTTTACATCCATAACAGGTGCCGGACCTTAAGATGGCCTTAATAGTAACTTCTTCAGTATAGCCACATGCAACAATTCTTTTTATTGCACTCTTGAAAATGGCGTCTAAATTACTCAGGACAAGCTCTTCCAATTGGGCTTCTGTGAGATCACTCCAATCAGCATCATTGAATTCATTCGCCTCGACCTCTTCCTTAGGTTGACGAGGCCAGACCTCCGATGAAATTCCAGGACCATACAATCCTAGGTCAAGCTTCAATCCATGAAGATGATCTAGGCTAACACTGCACAGATCACAAGCAGCAACTTGTCCATGACCTGGGGTTATCTCAAACTTACCAGCAGAGAATTCATAGCAAAGGCTCTCCTGTCGAGGCGCAGGAATAATCTTACTTGGCTCCCCTAAAAATGGATCAGACCTGAATTTTCTCTTGTTCCTACTTCGTTTTTCTTGGACAGAAACTGAAAGAGCCATTTGACTGCTACCACTGCCAAATTAACAACTATTTTAGCTGCAAACTAAAATAAGAAAGATCCAAAGAACATGCTAGTCAAGATTTATCTAGAATCAAGCTCCATGAATTAGAATACGCATTACATACAGTCATGGCGTGCACACGCAGATATATGTATATGAAAAAGAAATTGATGAGGAAAATTTCAGAAGAAACTTTAAAACATTATTCACCACCTAAATCAATAAAATTTGTAATACTAACACCAGATTATATGGCATTGCATATTTGCATGCATAAAAGCACTGGAAATTAATCACCTCTGAATTCCAGTATTGCAATTTGCAACCTACAATAGTAAACTTCCTGAAAAGGTTCAGAAAAAGCAATGAATGAATGAATCCACTACCCAGAAACGTATATATCCAGTAATTACAGAGTAAGTTTGACAAAAATGGAAATTAAAAACACCAAAATGAATTGCAATTCATACCAATACTCAGAACACATCCAAATATTAAAAAAAAAAAAGTGATAAAAACAAGATATTTTGACGGATTCTTATGTTTATGATATCAAACGGAGCATAAGATCCCAAATAAACGTTGGATACGAGACTTGTAATGAAACGTACCCGATCGGAGCGATTTTTCCAGTAATCTAAGGTACGATCGATATCGGAGAATCCAATAGAGAATGAATTCACACTTTTTTTGTTTTGTTTTTGTTTTTCTTTATTTAATTAATTATTTTTGTGCTGAGGCTGAGGCATCAGAGCTTGGAGGCTATAAGCATTGAATGTCTCTCTCTCTCTCCCTCACTAAAATAAATAATAAGACAATAATAAATGATAATTTTTGGGCTGCAAGTATTTCTAAATTTTCATTTCTCAATAAGACAATAACCACTAACCAGAGGCTGCCCCTATCCTTTAAAATTTGTGCATAGTTCACAAACAATTTTAACATGCTATAGCAGTTTTCTCTGTATTCTTTTACTTTATAAATAGTCTTTTAGGCGAGTGAAGCATAACAATTGGTAAATAGTTGATATTCTTACACATTTATTTAAAGGTTCAACTCTTAAACAGTGTGTATAAAAAAATATTTAATGAGAGATGTTTATTTACGTAATTTAATATTCGAGACTTAAATGGTTAATCTCATGGCTACGGATTGTGTTAATACCTTCCTAAAACCAAAAAGAGTCTTTGATATTGAATTTTTGAGACTTCAATAGCATCATATATCATGGGCATTGTTTTTGCTATTGTTCAATGAAAAGCTTAAGGTATGTTTGTAATTCAATTGGGTTGAGGTGAAAGTATTTTCATCCAATCCAACTCTTTTGCTTCTTTGAAAAAAAACAGTATTTTTTTTAGTGTATACTAAAGTGAGTTGGAAGTTTTTCCAAAAACACATAGTCATCCACTTTCTTAATGTTTTATTCATTTTTTAATTTAATAAATTCCTTCAATTTTTACTTTTTTAACTCATGTTATGTTGTGATTAGATAGCAGTAAAAACTGCACATGTAGAACTGCATATAAGTTTTGTCCTTAATCTTATCCACCCAAGTTTTATAATAAGAAGCTTCAATAGCTGATTTACAACAAAAAATAATAATAGGAAAAGGTGGAGAAAATAATGACAAGTCTCATTTAAAAAAAAAAAAACATTTTTTCATTTGAAGAAAAATTCGAGCATAGGAAATTAAGTGAAATGGAGTGACATTTTTTTAATCAAAAGTAAAGAAAATCATTATTTTAGTCCTTAAAAAGATAAGAAATTGCTCATTTTGGTTCCTGAATGTCAAAAATCATTTTCACCTCTAAAAAATGAAAATTACATCCTTTATATTCAATTTAGTCCTTAAAGAACTAAGCTAATTGCATTTTTTATCTTCTAAAGATGAAAGTTGTGATTTTGCCATTTAGGGATTAAAGTGACTGATTTAATATCTTAGAAGTAATACAGGAGATGAAAAAAAAACATTTTCTGAAATAAATAACCCTAACATCTTAAGTCTTAAAAAACACTGGGAACACTCTCAAAGGGCACCACAAACTCAGCTAATATTTCCTTAATGAGAGAGTCCTGAGCTCAGCTACTATTTCTATTAATATTTACTTGAGAAAAACGTGCTTGCCAAATGTTTCTTTATCCTCTCACATTTAACAAAGTCCTAACAGATGAAACAATAAATCTCATCAACAAGGTTGTTGCTAGAATGCCTATTTGCCTAAACCCAAGACAAATTTATAGTAAGAACATGAAATTAATCTTGAATGCAACAAATAATCCAGATATGTTCCAGAAGCATACGTTGGATCCAGCATCTACAGGATAATGAGGAAAATGCATTTAAATGCCAAGTAGCATCCGGTCATCCTTCCAACCATCTTTTAAGTTTCTTCCACAATTCAATGCAAATGATAGTCACAACTCACAATCCAATGCCCCTGCATAACTCCCTTTTACTTCAAGTTCGCCATTGATTCCCTTCCAAAATTCAAATCTGTAGCGCGGAGCAGTGATGGCGTCCCAGGAAGGCGAGCTGAGGTGGTTCTGTATGGTTAAACAACATGTAACTTGAATTTGACTGAGATTTCAATTTCTGAACAAGGTCCTTTTGCTGTCAAGACAATGCACCTAATACAGCAACCTTGAGCAGCCTAAAATATAATAACCATTCATTTATCAGTGTAAATGTACAGGAGCAATGCAAAAGACTACCAAATTTGGAACATGGAAATGTACCACTTACGAGAAACTGCAAGGAGAGTTGTGAAGCTTCCATTAAGCCTCTCTTTTTAATCACTATACAGCAAAAAGGGGAAAAACAGAAAAAGAAAGAGTAATTACGTAGATTAGTTTCAAATGATTACTATGAAACAAATGAACAATGTTCTAGAGAATTGAGATCATACTAACTCAGTTGATCTTGGATGTGCTGAAGAGTCAACCACTGTGGCAGGGCTCTTTATTGAAGCCACGGTCTGAGAGGATTCTAAGTCAGAGAGACTGTTCCTCACAGAACGATAAACATCAGATCCAGTGCTAGCAGATATCTCAGAAGTTCCTCTCCTGGGCCTTGTTGCCGTGCCAACAGTGATCTCACCTGATTCGACTCCAGATGCACTTGACTACAATATCATACCAAAGATTAGATAAACAAGTCAATCAATGATGGGATAAATCTTATTATTGAACATTCAGTAGCAAAATTTTGATTTCGCATACTGCACTTTTAAGAAGATTGATACTCTGGTTTTTCTAGGGAGTCAATTAGTTGATGCAATTGACCCCACATGATGGGATAAAGACACCATTTCTTCATGTAATAACCAGATCTTTCAACATTACAACTATTTAAACAAGCTTGAATAAAGAAAACACAAACAGCAAATGACACCAAAATAAATATATTCAAGAAACCATACATTAGAGAGGCCTTTGATCTGAACAATGATAATTGTTATATCATCTGTTCGGTTCTCAAGTTCTAACCAGCGTTTATACGATTCTTCAGCAATAGCTACACATGCATCATGAGGATCTGTATAGCGTGCTGCCTACATTAAAAAGTGAATCACAGATTTATCAAGACAAGAAGAGGAATCCTGCCAAAGTTAAGATTTTACCTACAGTTTTGCAACATGGAAGTAAAACATCGAAATCCTAGTCTACAGGAATGCAGCAGATTAGGGATGAACAACATCAAGGAGTGCAAAATTTTAAGTATCTCAACTAAACATCAAACTTATAAGGATTGTGCAAACACTACGGTTGTAAAAAGAACTATTACTAATTGGCATTTTTACCCTGTAGTTGCCAAATGAGTCATGGGGCTCTAACCATTAAAATATAATATTATAATGGCAAAGTGGCTTTTCTTTAGAAGGGATTAGAGATATATTTTTCCAATGAACCATAAGCCACAAACATTACTGCACACAGAGAACATATATTGTATCCAGATTTTCAAGTCAATGTCTTCAATTGCAACTCGTACACCATTAAAAGATAACATGATTTCCTTTAAAAGAAGTAGGCGATAGGTTTTACAATCATTAGAGTAACTCAGAATAAATCAGTCAATCAATTTGTGATTTTGTTCAACCTGTGAAGACATTATCTAAACACTTGAACTTAGGACATGTTACGCTAATGAAGACCAAAGGCTCCTTTGATGTTTTGACTTTTAAGTATTGGAAAGTAGGATCTCACTTTCCCATATAAATTAAAAGGACTTTCACTTTTAATCAAACACACACTTAGACATTAAAAGGGCAAGAAAATTGAACTAAGAAAACAGGTTTCATATCATACCATATCAACAACAGTTTGGCTTGACAGGAATTCAAATACTCCATCACTTGCAACGATAAAGAAAAGATGATTAGGTGTCAGCTGGAGTTTTAGCACCTCTGGAATTGCATCAACACCAATAGTCTCCGCCAAGCTATCCCCTATGCTCCTTGTAAACGCAGTTCCAGGATACATCCCATTTGGAACCCACAGTCTGGGAGGATCACTACCCCGACTCTCTTCATCACCCCAATGCTGGATATTCGGATCCTTGAGCCCTTCCACTTGATCAACACTTAACACCCTTGCCCCGCAAAGTTTCACCCTCTCATATTCATCTCTCCGAAACGGTGTCTGATCAGAGGACAAGTCCTCAGCAATAACGCGATTCCCATCCTTAACAGCTATGACAGCTCTAGAATCACCAACATTAGCCACGTAAAGGGTATCTCCAATAACAAGCACCGTAATTGCAGTAGTGCCACTCATAGAATCATCAATCTCACAAGTATGCAACTCTTGATTTGTTGTCAAGAATGCAGAAGTGTAAGCTTGAACAGGGTCCTCCAACAATGAAGGATCATTTGATAATTTTTCTACCAGTCTATCCTTCACAAAGTTCGAACACTGGCTACCGAATTGACCATGCCCATCATAAACACCAAAGAAATGGATGCTGGTGTTACCTTGAATTTGTGTCCTAATGCAAAAGCTGTCTTGATTTTCTTTATTCGGAGAGTCAGGGTAGTATCCTCTCTGCGTGAGAAAAGTGTATTGCAACATGAAGTTGTGGGAAGGAACAGGAACAGACTTGAGTGATCTCTGAGAGAGTATGTTCTTCCTAACGCTATGTGGAAAGCCATGTCCTCTGTAGTTCCTAGAGCCACCATCTGATGAAGAAGGGTTGGCGCAGCAACACTTGCAATTGACACAACCCATGTTCCAATTTCAAGGAGGGGCTATGCAGCTGGAAACAAAAGCTCAAAGACCAAACGTGATGTTCCAAGCAGTAACTACAGAGTAGATGCTTCTGGAACTCCTCCGCATTGTCGCAACAAACTTGATCCTTGAATCATTTTGGGAAACAGAATTTGGAGGAACATGAACAAACCCTAATGATAAAATCAGAAGAAATTTAGGATTTTGAGCTGGGAATAGTCATCTATGGTTGGAAAAAACAAGAGGTGTTTTGTCCAATTGTGCAGAAAAGAAACAATGAATTGAGCTCAAAAGGGTGAGAAAAAAACAGAACCCTAGAGCAAACCCCACAAAGGAAGAAAACACCTTTGAGAAAAGGAACAAGTTGTGCTACACCCAGAACGTGAAATGGGGGTTATCTATCGGAAAGGAGAAAAAGAATTGTACTTTTCGTATGATACTGAAAAAAATAAAGAGATAAGCATCGAAGGAAACACCACCTCAAAAGGAAAATGAAGAGTTTAGATACAAGTTCAGAATAAGAGAATTGGAATGAGAGAAGAGGAACAAAGGAAGAGGATTTCAGATTCTATTGGCATGAATGAATGCGTTCGTTGCATGAGAATTGAGACGCACCCTCGATTTGCAGCAACAAAACCAACCAACCCAACCCCGTCTTCCAAGAAAGAAAACGTTGGAAAATTCAGTTCTTCGTTTACTTTTTACGCGCTATTTGGTGATAATATTAACCATGTGATTTTATATTTTTTAATTATTTTAAATTGATATAATTAGGTTGTTTTAGTAATTTTCTAAGCAAAAACGTATTTGACTCAAACAGTTTCTTCTTTGTCAGGATTTTGTTTTCCAAGTTGTAACAGAAAAGCAGTTTGAATTTTTTTTTTGGTTACAAAAAGCAGTTTGAATTTATGACAGTTTTGAATTGAAAAATCATTTAAATGGTCAAAGGATATAGATTTAGTGAAGATTTACTAATTTAAATGATTTTGTAAAATGTAAATATAGGTTTGAAGGAAGGAGAAAATTTGAGTTTTTATTTGGAATGAAATATGATGCTTTGATCAATCTTCTATTATTTAAAAAATATGCTTTAAACAATAGAAGATCGATGACCAGCTTAGTTAATGAAGAATTTAAATAAAAGTTTGAGAATTTAAGAGGTTTAAATAGAGAAAAATATTTAATATATGAACTTAAATTTAGTAACTAAATATGAAAAGAAATTGAATTTAAGAAAAATATTAAGATAGGGGTGTCATGTGCCATCGCAATAGAGATTTTACTTTATTTTATTCAATTGCAATAGAGAGATTAAAAATGAAAGTAAAATCTTTTTATTATTGAATAATTTGAAAAAATGAGAAAGGGATATGATCAATTTTCTTAAACAGATTAAAGTAAAAATGAAAATAATAGTAACATATTCGTTTGAAGCATTTTGATTTAAAAGCATGTTTTGGAGTGTTTTTAACGAGAAAGTAACTACTTAATTTAAAGTTCTCTTAGGAAATTGTTTAATTTCATCACAAATCAAACTGAACACACATTAAACATTTAGATGGAGGAGGATTGAATTCACTTACTAAAGAGTTTTTTTTTTTCAAAACTTATTAAAAAGTTATGTATGATTTATTCATACTTTACTTTCTATTTCATCTTATTTCTACTTAATTTCTCTTCATATATCTCTTTTTTTTTCTTATCACATTTCTCAATCTCTCTTTTCTCTTCTTATATCTCACTTGGGGTGAGTGGAATTTAAGTGTGAAAAAAAAAAACTTCATGAACCTTAGCGTCATATTTTGTACTTTGCAGTTAATTTGTATACTTACTTTGTTTACATATTAATATATTTTATCAAATAGATAGAAGCCACTTCCAAATACATTTTTTTTTCAATGTACTTGAGCCCAACCAGTTTACTAGTTCAACTAGTCAACCCAGTCTAATTTTCTTAATATAACTTAAGATATATATTTAACATGGCCTAGAGGTAGTTCAAATAGTTGTCGACACCCATGGCGTAAAATAAAATTTAAACACAAGAAATTTTGTAAGGTGATTCACAATTTATCTATTTGGAGGGGAAAATATTAACGTTTCTTTTATATATAAGATGAATCTTTTGCATAAAATAATCGAATGAATATAAAGATAATTTGTTATGCTTCGGAAAATGAATATAAAGATAATAAAAGTAAAGTATACATTTATTCCTAAGAAACATCTTTTACATGAATCCCATCATCATATATTGTTATATACTCGAATTTCATACTCATTCATCACGGCAATTTTTTCACACTAAATAGTATTATTATATTTTCAATTGTAATGTAAATGGTTATGTAAAACATTTAACATATTAACATCTAAAACAACATTTATTTCTTTCTTAATTGCCTGTCTCTGACATTACTTGGCAAAGAATGAAAAAACTTGAGTTAAGAGTTTCCTCAGTGGCCACTCATATTTTACACCTTTATTGTGGCAATATGTGGGCACTTACCTAGAGTATTCCACAAAATATAGTCCCCAGAAGTAACCTGTTTACAACCAAGAAATAGTAAACAATGCGAACAAATATCATCGAGACTGGAAGGAGCACAAAATTTTGGGAGATTTATAATATTCAGTGTGGTTTGCTTTGGACCAAATAATATATATATGTGGAACTTGCTTAAAATATGAATCACTGATCTTAAACAAACAAAAAATGTAAACAAATACCTGAGTTGAAAACTCCATGGGTGCTTTTACAGCTGGATAGATGCTCACCTGCAAAATGCACAAACTATCAGATGGACAACAAAAGGTAAAACTTTCATTATGGCTCATGACTCCTCTTTAGCCTTTGATGTTAAAATCAAAGAATAGCAAGGTACATGGAACATAAGTTTATTATCCATTAAACAAAACATTAGATGGATCTTAATTCTTTATCCAAAATATAAATGTCAACCAAGATAGTCCCATAGACTCACAGATTTAGGATCAACCACAATTCCAGATACAGATGCCCCAATGATCTTGAATGATACCTGTGATTAATAAGAAAACAACTATAAAGTCTAAACTTCATGGAATTAGATGCTTCAACGTACTTTCAAGATATGTAGTCCAACCAAACACATGCTCTTAAATTTTACTATAATTACTTTTTTATACACAGAATATACAATCAATCTATTCCCAAAAGCTCAATAGAACAGGGCCCAAAGCAGAAGCAGCACAACTATTGTATGAAAAGCTTGACTGGCCAGTCATAAAAAGAAATTAGCTAGGATAAATATACTCAATTTTGAAGTACAGAAAAGCATGTAACCTGCTAAAAAGAAGCCAATAACACATACATACCTGAGGGCCATGAACTAACTCATAATGAGTAAACAAGGAAAGATTATCATTATTACTCTAAGCAACAAAGAGTATTAAGACTGGCATAAACAGCAAACACAAGAAAAGAAAATGAATAAATCATCACAAAAAGATATTACTTTATTATACTGTATGCCAACCCTCATCTACTTTGGGGTATAAGATATTAAGATATGAAACCAAGTCTTTAATGACTGAAATTCTTAAGGTGATTGGATAACAAAGGAGAAACTATAAAACTTAGATCAATGAAGATTGGACAAATTGGGTAGCAGATTAAACAGATAGAATATTTAGTACAAATTTGTTCCAAAATGAGTTTAAGTTAGAATGTTGAGATTATCCATTTGTCAGGAGTCTAGTATGTAACATGTCCAAACAAGCTTGGCTTGTAGTGTACAAGGTGTACTATACTTGCATCTCGCCTAGAATATTAGTAGGCGTAGGAATATCTTTCTATAAGCAAAATAAATTTATTGAATAGTGCGTACAAGTGTACAACTGTACAAGGGTAATAAAAACCTTAGAATACAGTAGTTTAAATCCAATGAAATATGACCGCTCCTGCTTACTGATGATGATACTACTCATAACTAGAAACCAATATTTCCCTTGGTACCTATCAACATAGAAGTAGGGGTATTACGTTAATGCTTTTTGTATCATCACAGCAATACGGTTATTCAGCTTCAGAGTCACATTATTGAAATATATTCTCTGTTATCTCTTCTTCTTCCCATCCCTAAATTTCAATACTAAGAAGACGCAATATGATGACATGATAAAATTATCAACAGCATAAACTAATCAAAAACGAAAACAAAATAATGAAACAAATATCAATTGACAGAGAAATGCAAACTCCATTAAATATTAAAAGGTACAGAATATTCCCTGCTAAAAGACAATATAAAAATGGGGAGGCACGTACTTTAGCATAATTGTATGCTTGCCAGCAAAATGGTTCCTCTAGATCAACTGGAGGAAGATCCTTGTTCATTTTCTCCATCAAATGTTCTTCATTAACCATGTTGCTAGCATTTTCTGCCTCATTATCACTATCCTCATCAGCAATGGTTCCAAAGGATGACCTAGAGGAAGACACCCTTTGGATTTTCCATGGGGCGAACTTGACTGTTCCTGGGAAAGTCACTTCAATACTTTTTCCAGTCAGTCCCCGTCCACTTGGCACAATTTTCCATTCAACAGAGTGCTCTGAAGTTGAAACTGATCCCACAGAAGGAGTCCCATCCAAAGATACAATCCTCCTCCTAGGAAAGGGCATAGTCACAGTACAGAACTCCATTGTTAAAGGAGCCTTATAACCTTCCATTAGACGCAACTTGAATAGAAATGCACCTTCATCCTCAGAAACCATTGATAATTGATAGAATCCCTTTACAGAGGGTCCAAGGGCACAAGTTGCGTGATAACGCATCAACACAAAATTGCCTAATGGAGGAGAAAACACCACACCCTGCTTACCCAAACCTTGATCTGAAACTTGAGCACAAGGATGATATGATGAAAACTCAAGGTTTGCTGTGTTCAATCCTGTTAAGGGAAATGACACATCTGGCAACCCTTCCAGTTCAGCTCTACAATTTATTTGACCAGAAACTGATATAATATCTGGAATTTCATCTCTATCATACAGAGCTGCATGAACAATCTCATGAATTGTAAACAGCAGTCTCTGCTTTCCTTTGTATAGATATGGCTTCCAAGCTGGTTGCTTCTGGTCTGCAGGAGGCAAATCTGATGCAGAAAAGCCATTGGCCTTGATGGTGAAAATATTGGAATAATTAAGGTCCAAGGGTGTACCTGTATATAAAATATACATTGACAAAATAAAGTTACAAGCAATAGATAACTGTCAGCTTATCTTTAAACACAACGACAAAAATACGAGATGATAAATACCAGAATAAAAGGTACCAACCAAAGGGCATTGAACTACTGATAAATGTCCTGAGTGCATCTTTATCCAAAGGCTTAGACCCAATTTTCGGAGTATCTGCTGTAATTGATCCTGGTGCAGCTGCACTCAAAGGAGAGGAGGCAACTGGTGGAGCCACGGGTTTTGTCCTGGAAGAGATGCCTATACTGCCAGTCAATGAATCAAACAGCCCTCCAACAGAGGGAGCTGCACTTACGATTACTTCAGGTTCTGCTGTGTCGCCAGTGATTATGTCACCAATAGTATGTGCTATCATAAATGCCCTGTGAAGTTAATGGAAAAAGTAGCCTGATATCTCTAATTAAAAGTACATGCAATTAAGTAAAACTCCATTACCATCAGTACTGCAAACAAACTACCGTTGGACCCATGTTAGTGTGTGTATGTGTGTGATAAATATAGAAACAATCATGCCTTTTACCACTAGGTGAGGTCGGCTACATGCATGCGACCTCATATAGCTCTAACATGTTTAATGTATTAAATTTAAAAATAGACCGCTTACCTCTAAATCTCTCTTAATGATTTGGCTTATACCTTTACTTAGACTCCCTCTGCCTCTACCTATAGGACTATCCTCCATTTGGTCAACCCTCCTAACCAGTGCATCTATAGGTCTTCCCATTACATGTTCAGACCACCTAAGGTGAGACTATCATATCTTCTACAATATGGGCTACTCAAATTTTTCTCTAAAAGTAAATTGAAGGTGCACTCCAAGTACATAGTAAGAAGAGCATTGGATTAGGGGCTTCTATTTTTCCACACCATACGACAAGCACATACACAAAATGAATGAAAATTGATGTCAAAGTTTCACCTTCTACACTCAACTTCAAGGGAGAGGAGCCGGCACTAAAAAACAGTGACACTTGTAAGTTGTCACAAGCAAAAAAGCTTACATCCTAACATGATGGGAAGACCCAACAAGCCCAAGAGCTCCCATTTTAAAAGTAGTTGATCTATCAAGAACTAACCATCTTACAACCTTAAGTTGTTGGGTAGAGACCCATGAATTGTCTTATATTATCTTTAATATGCTTCTTCATGCAATAGCCCTGTGCCAACTTTGTCCAGTACCAAAATTCTATTGATTTATGAAGAAAGGGGTGCTAATTATCATATTCCTAACCATCTGATCATAAAGGTCTCCTACTATGTAAAGGATCAGTGTTATTTTCTTAACCCACATAATGGCTTATTAGTTAACAATGAACAGATACAAAATGTAGCTAAGTTGGGGCTCCAATTGGCGTCTGCCAATACAAGCTGAACAAAACCTCTTCAGTAGCATTCTCAGCAAAAATAGGTAATTTTCTCACACGATTTTCTCACACTAATTACACTACAACTATCACACTAATTACATTACAACTAATCAATCTAAAATATGTGGTGCAAATCCTGGATGTTAGAGCCATTTACAAGTAAAGTAACTTAACATAATGATACCCTGTGATTGAAGGAAGATCCAGCAAGAGGGAAGACAAACTATCATCGAGACCAAGAGCACTTCCGCAATCAGGTCTTTTACACAACCTTGCATAAGCCTTTAAATGCCTAGGCTCAACCAATGGCAGAACAAGTATACTGTAATGGCCCCTTGTGTGCAAGATTAGAGGCCACAAAAGATTCTCATTAACCTCCTCTTCCTTGTTAATATAAAGACCAATTACGTGACGAGTAATGGGATCATCCACCCAGGAATCTGACCCCAGAGATGAATGGCTCTTGCGTATGCCAAATCCTCGCGCAGATCCTTCCCTGCAGGGAAATGATTCGTTCGAGTAGTGAGATTCGTGAGAGCAGAAGCAATAATTAGAGCGTGAAATGATGAAAGCACCTGTGTTTTCTTTGGAGAAAAGCATCAGCTAGGTCAGAGTGAGGGGGTAAGGAAGAGAAGACATGTTCGGCGGTGGTGGAGCAAGCAGCTCGCCAACGCTTCTCAACCACCGGAAACTTTCTGGAGAAAACGACGGCGTCGAGGTTGTTCAGAATCCAGATTGCTCTGATGTAGCATCCGCCGCCGGGCATGGTAGTTAGTTGTTACTCAGACAAGAGCGGAGCTTTCCATCATTGCCCCCTCCGTCAACATATTTTTATGGGGTTTTTTCTAAAATAAAATAAAATAAATAAAACTATTTATAAAAAAGGATGGAGAATAAATTAATTCTTTGTGACGGAAACGAAATCCGTCAGAGAATTTTGCGACGCATAGAAATCCGTCACACGACGGAAAAAGATCCGTCACTGAAATTTGCGAGGGATAGTATATCCGTCACTAATAGTTGCGACAGACATATAATCCATCACAATGTTCTTATCAGCTTGTTTGCGACGGAAACCTAATCCGTCACAAAATCCTCATAGTGTTGGATTTAGTGACGAGTATTAGAGAGGGAATTATTCCGTCATAAACTCCATCATCCATGGTTGTTTGTGTATATGTGACGGAATTTCCCTCTTTGCTAATTCTGTCTCAAAGCAGAGATTTTGTGATAGATTAATTTTCCGTCACAAAAAACGCATAGTAAATTCTTTTTATACTATAATTTTTTTGTAAATTGTTTTATTTCTTACATTATTTAAAAGCATAAACATTTTTTTAGCACAAAGGGAAAATAACAGCAAAACTACACTAGTCCTGCACAACACCTCCTATCGAAGTCGAGGAGAGGAACCAATCCTGGGGGGAGAGACCAAGTCCGAAGATCCCACTGCAGGTGCAATCCAAATGCCGCCAACCAATCCGCACAAGAATTGGACTCCCTACGAACGTGTCTGAACGATATATTCCACGGATGTGAGGCAATGAGAATAATCTCATCCGGTGATGAAGCCATAGGAGACACCGCAGGGGCCTCCAACAAATGAGCAACGTCAAGCGAATCACTCTCACAAACAACATGCTAGGGGTGTTCATAGGATGGGTTGGGACGTGTTTGTCTTAACTTTTACCCAGCCCTAAATATTGATAGAGTCCATTTTTAAACCCAAACCCGTCCCTGAACCCTGAGAGACCTAATGAGATGCAGGTTTAACATAGACCGACCATAAAATGGCGAGTTCGGGTTGACCTGAAAGACAAATTGAATGTCAAATTCAAATTTCACCAAAGAATTATAAATACATATCATTTTATAAAAAAAACTAATTTCTAATCTTGTTAATGAAATATGAAGAAACTACATAGAACTGAAGTTTTTCATAACAATATACTAAATTAGAGGAAAAAAATACAAATTTTATTCACTTGAAACCTCACTATTAATGAAAATAAACAAAATCATGTTTTGAAACTAATGTGTAAGTTGTATTTGTGGAACGGGTTGGACTTGACTTTTCACCCGGCCCTAAATATTGATCGAGTCCAGTTTTTGAACTCAAACCTGCCCCTAGACTCAAAGAAACCTGATGATATGTGGGTTTAAGAGACATGGGTTGGACGGGTCAAGGATAGGCTGAGTCATGTACACCCCTATAACACGCCAGTAACCCAAATCCTAATCTAAGTGAATGCCATGTTTAATGCCCAGCAACTCGGCGTATAATGGACACGTGCCCGAGAAGACTCAGAGAAACTAGCGACCCAACTAGCAACTTCGTTATGAAGAATACCACCAACCCCAACAAGGTTTAACCTCCTTTTGAAACATCCATTTGTATTAAACTTAACAAAAATGAAACTCATTAAAACTAGATATTTATTATATTAATTAATTTATCTTTGATAATAAAAAGAATTGTATATTAAAAAAATAGTTCCAATACACTAATTCAAAGACGTTGTGTTGACGTGATCTCATAGCCTCGGAAAATTGTGCCTGTGACCTTGGTAAATAAAAAGACGTTATGTTAGCTCTGTAGTTTTTCTTTATTTTTTTTGTTAGATTTCTGATGTGAAAAAAAAAATTAGTTCGGGCCAAGGCTAAAGTGGTCCATTACTCCAGAAACCCCAGTTCTAATATTTTGGGGTCAATAAAACCCTAGTTCTTACAGCCTCTTACTTTCTTCGTTTTTTCTGCATATCTCTCGCTCTGCTACTTGCTTTCTTGTTGCATATCAATGTGAGTTTCTCCTCCTACTCCCATTCGTCTAAAGTGTACACTGCCTCGAAACCTACCTCATTCTTTTTCTCCCCCTTCCCTTTGCCCCGTTTTCCTTTCCTCAATTTTCTACTATGATGTTTCTTATTCTTTGCAATTGCTTATAATTTTATGTCTTTACCTCCTTATTTTCTCGTTTTTATTTTCCATTTGACTGATTTTCTCTTTTATGCTGGTTGTTTGTAGAATTTCGCTACTGCTCTGCTGTTTCTTCCAGAATGAGGTATTACTCTCTTACCGCTTTTTTATTTTGCTGAATTTTGTTTACTTTTTGCTTTTGAATTATATACTAACATTTTGTTTTCTGTTCCCCACTTACTCTTTTGAAGCCGGCCAATGGAGGAAGATGTAAGTTCTTTTATTCTTTTAAGATATTTAGTATGCAAAATTATCCTCATTCTGTATTTTTGTTTTGCTTGTTCTCCATCTTCTATATGCATCTTTGCAAATGGATATTTGTTATGTGTGATTTAGCTGGACCTTGAGTATTACCTTAATTTGTACCTCAATTCCTGTTATGCCATTGCTTAGCTAGGGGGATTTTAGTTTATGATGTCTAGATCTTTCTTCCTAGACTGAGTTGTAGGTTGTGGACAGAAAATGATCTTTTAAATTTGCAAGCTTGAACTTAGTAGCTGGGTTTCCATTATATGATTTAGTTGTTTTCGGTCATATGGAAGGAAAATGTCCTTTGTTGTTGGAATTTAAATTTTAGCCATTTCTCTCTTAATGCTTAACAAGCTGGTTTCCCTATTGTACTGTTTTTGGCCTTTTAATATCATGTAGCCCTTTATTGTGCTTTAAAATTTTATCTAGTTAGCTTGCTCAATTGTTTCAGGCACCGGGTAAGAATGAGGAAGAGGAGTTCAACACTGGACCACTATCTGTCCTCATGATGAGTGTAAAAAATAATACCCAGGTATGTTTGTTTTTAAATCATATAGTACTATGAGTGTTTTATGTGTCTTTTTTCCTCAACCACTTAACCTATGCAGGTACTGATAAATTGTCGGAACAACAAAAAGCTTCTGGGTCGTGTCAGGGCCTTTGACAGGCACTGCAACATGGTTCTTGAAAACGTCAGGGAAATGTGGACTGAGGTATGGTTTGTTTGTTTACTTTTATTTTCATGCTGCCCTTACTATTTGCTACATCATCTAAATGTTGTGTGTTTACAATCAGGTGCCAAAGACTGGTAAAGGAAAGAAAAAGGCTCAGCCTGTCAACAAGGATAGATTCATCAGTAAAATGTTTCTCCGTGGAGATTCTGTCATCATCGTCCTTAGGAACCCAAAATAAGTTGTTCATCGGTTTGAGTTCTGAATACGTGTTTCTTGCAGGTATGCGATGACATCTTGGGGGGGGGGGGGGGGCTAATGCTTTAAATGGTTATGCTAATTTCGTGCATGCGAACAATGAAAACTTTGGTTTTGGTTACTTGGACGGCTGTAATTTGTCTTTGTTATGGTTCCATTTGTGATAGGTATTAGTGAGAGCTTATACAACTTCACGTAGCTTTTGAATGTAGTACTTCTGTGGAATTCTGTGGAACTTTTCATTTGATACCAACACCCTCCTCCCCTAATCATGTATTTAGGTTCCTGAGTTATTGGATAAACACCCCGATGAGTGCATTAACTTTGAAATGTGTCGTTGTCTTTGCATCTTCGTGCATATATGTACCCTTCTATGATAACTGTTGGATTCTACAATAATTTTTCTTTTGCCTTTTGACATTGATTTGGGAAATGAAGTTAAAATTTTAGAGGCAATGTACTAATACAGGCATATTTTGATTAGATTTACAAAACATCCGCAGTGGCCTCTTTTATTGGCATTATTCTGCAATTAAATGTTGTTTGGCATAATATAACTTCTGATTGTATAAGTGCAACAGAAAAAAAACTGGCTACAGGTGATTCCATCATTGTTAGTTTATTTTTTTCAGTTGATTTTGGTAGTAAGGTGTTGTAGCAACAGTCAAAATTACCTATTTCTAAGCAGAAATTATGCAGCAAAAGAAGGCATTTGGTTATACAAAATATGAATGTTTTTAGATTTCCTACTGTAAGATTGAACTATAAGGCTTGGTAGCAGATACTCTGTTTTTTCCATCTTATTGATCAATTACCTTTATGCAAGGTTCTTGATGTATAAATAATAATTTGAACGTGGCAAGATAAACATATTTACTTATGTAGGCATGTATCTATTGAGGGCACACATATCTTTCTACTTATATTTCTTTCTTAGGAAGTACCTCAAGCCTTCGAAAGTTTGAAGCTTTATTTTGTGAAATTGAAGTATATTGTTACTTGTTAGATCGGATTAAACTGTTATTTGTTACTTCAAGTTTTCTATGAGTTTCATTTCCCTTTTTCATGATGACCATAGAAGTGTGTGCGGTACACAACTTTTTGTTTCAGATGAAAGTGACAACCGCATTCGAGCAGTGTTCGTTAATTTCATTAATCAGTAACCAAATTAGGGGGCAGTTTAGTACATATTATGTTTGTGCTTGTGCGAGTGTTGGATCTTTACACATTCTGATTCATTTTTAATATTTAACAATCAATCCAGGCAGTATCATTTGGCATTTTGAATAAAGTTTCAGTACATTACTTTTATTTGGAGATTAATCGGTTTTATGATTATGGTTGTTCGAAACATAACCAACTATTTTATTTCACATCAACCCACTTCTACGAACAAGATTAGAAGAGTATTAGTATGCCAGATTGCAAGTTGTATGATTTTGATGGGTAAGTGGAAAGTTATTTTGAAATGGAGGAAGTACAATTTTAAATTTTGGGATTTCTAAATCACTCATGAGGATGATTTAATCATGTTCTAAATAGATCGATAGACTTCAAGATAAGTAAGTAGGAATTTCTTGATTTTTTCTTTGTTTATTATAAATGATCTTATTGATTTACAAGGGTGGGTTAAATCACTCTCATGAGTGATTTAAACACCCTTTTTATATCCTCCGTAATTTAGTTTTCACGTATCAAGTTAATGATATAATCTTAGTGAATTGACTCTGTGAATTAACAAAAAAAGACAAACATGGGGTCCATATGCAATATTATTGTCAGCTAAAACATTCTGGAATTGGAAAATGGTTTCCATATCATTAGCATTGTTGTCAACTAAAACTTTGTATACAATTTCAGATCTATGCCTCTCGTTGTTCGAATACAATTTCAGTTCCTTTCAAAAAACTAAAACTTAGTAGTACTCGCACAACTAGCGATAAATAAATATCATGGACTTGGCTTTTTCATGGAGATGTGTAATCATTTAAGTTGTTTAACTATAAATACCTGTATTTTCAAAAGAGAATAGTCTCGATCGCATATTCAGATACTTGAACATCAAATTCCGTTGTTCTTGCTTCCCACTAACCACAATTCATCCATGGGTGCAATTAATTTTGAAGAACGCCCACTCATCCTCTACTTCATTCCTTACCCTGCATCTGGCTACATGATCCCTCTTTGTGACATAGCCACCCTCTTCGCCTCACGTGGCCACCACGTGACTATCATCACCACTCCTGTCAATGCCCAACGCCTTCACAACTCCATCCCTTCACACTGCCTCCACCTTCACATTGTTCATTCCCCTCCCAAGAAGTGGGCCTCCCAGACGGCGTCGAGAACCTCTCTGAAGTCACCAACCTTGACAACTCTGCCAGGGTCCACCAAGCGACCATGTTGCTCCGACGATCCATCCAACATTTTACGGAGAACCACCCACTAGACTGCATTATCGTTGACTTTTTGTTCCCATGGGTTGATGACGTGGCCAACAAGCTTTTCGTCCCTAGGCTAGCCTTCAACGGCTTCTCCCTCTTCGGTGTCCGCGCCATGGAGTCTTTCAGAGCACGCGGTTGCTTCGACCCTTCCTCCGTCATTTGCGGCCTTCCTCATTGCATCACCTTGAATGCAACGCCACCGAAGACACTAACTAGATTCATGGAACCTTTATTGGAAACACAGCTCAAAAGCCATGGGCTCATCGTGAATAACTTCGTTGAGCTTGACGAAGAGGAGTACATTGAGCACTACGAGAAAACCACTGGTCATAAGGCATGGTATATTGGACCGGTCTCTCTTATCCGCAGAACCGATCAAGAGAAAGAAGAGAGAGGCCAAAAAAGCATGGTGAGCATGGACAAGTTCCTTATTTGGCTTAACTCGAAGCCGCCCGACTCAGTTCTCTACATCTGCTTCGGTAGCCTCTGCCATTTTTTGGATAAACAACTATATGAGATCGCAAGCGCAATCAAAGCATCAAGTTATGGATTCATATGGGTGGTTCCTGAGAAGAAAGGGAAAGAGGATGAGAGTGAAGAAGAGAAGGGAAAATGGCTGCTAAAAGGGTTTGAAGAGAGGAATCGAGACAAGGGGATGATTATAAGGGGGTGGGCCCCACAGGTGGTTATACTGGGCCATCAGCTGTGGGTGCGTTTCTGATGCATTGTGGGTGGAACTAACAGTTGAGGCGATTGGCGCAGGGGTACCGTTGATCACATGGCCTGTGCATGACGAACAATTCTACAATGAGAAGTTGATAAGTGAGGTGTGGGGGATTGGGGTGGAGGTGGGTGCAGGGGAATGGAGCATCATTGGTTTTATGGAGAGAAAGACTTTAGTGGGCAGAGATAGCATCGAGAAAGCTATGAGGAGGTTGATGGATGGTGTTGATGAAGCTGAGAACATCAAACGACGCCCTAGGTAGGTTGTTCAAGAAGGCGGCTCTTCCCACCAAAATTCAACGGCCCTGATCGATAATCTCAAACGATTAAGGGACTCTAAGCCACTTGATTAACCAGCTTGATTTTATATTAAGCTTTGTTATTCATTCGACATGAAATAAAAACTAGCGTGAAGTGAACCCCATTAGCACATTGCACCTAGGGGTATTCACGAGTTGAGTTGATTCGGATTTGGGGCAAATATAATCTGAACCGATTACATTCTATTAGTTCGGTTTGTTTAGTTTTGTAAAAAAAAAATTCAACAAATCTGAACCAAACCAATCTGACTAGAATCGAGTTGGTTTGGTTTGGGATCCACCTGTTCTTTATGCGACATTGTGGTCGTTTAAGTTAATTTAATAAATTAATTTTAGGGTTTAGGGTGAATGTGTTATTTGGTATAGTGATAGTCATTATTAGATAAAGAATTACAATGAATAGAGGATGTAATTCGCTGTAACTATAGCTATGTTAAGCGTCAATAAGTCTCTTTATATCCAAAAGTAACTAAATATTAACACAAACCAAGTTATCATTGTATGGAATCGATTTCACTAGCTCAATCGTGAGTAAGCTTTGATATATCCAATAGTATATGCCTTGTGTCACCAATGGATCTCTTTGTAGTGTATGGTCTCTACTTAAAGAGAAGAAACAAGGGAGTTAATTCCAATGATTATACTCAAATCTATTTCGGGACATGATAACTAATATGAACATGGTTTAAATATATAGTAAAATTATGTTGACTTTTTAATTATCCCTGCTTCGGCATTGCAGGATGAAAGGAACAACTTCAGTATGTACCGAGGCTCCAACGTCCTCATGGTTGTTAGTGTTGTAGACAATATAACCAAAGAAAAACATGTTTGACAAAAAAAAAAACCAGGAAAAACATGGCATTGGAAATAAAGCAAAACTAAAAACTAAAGTGGGTTAAAGTGGGTTAGTGTAGTGGTTCAGCACTTCGTCTCTTAAAGAAATGGTTGATGGTTCGAATCACAACTATTGTGAATGAAAAAAAATAATTCATTGGTCAGCCTATACTGCTTAGTGCGTTAATTATGGGGTAAGAAATTAGTCTTACAATTTGAATAACTTCATCAAGGAAAAAAAAGAAATAAGACAAAAGGAATACAAGAATGTTGGGTAGAGAGGGAATAAATCATCCACAAGAGAGAGGACAGCAGTACAGCACTCTTAAAGTAAGACAAAAACATCAAACATCAAGATGGTAAGAGCTTTAGTATATTCTCCAATAAAACTTTTTTTTTCGAAAGCTCCAATAAAACTTTCTACTGTTACTTTATTAAAAAAGCATTAAATATAACAATATATGCATTATTTAATATCTTAAAAATATAAAAAAACATTTCATATATTCCTCATATAATGAATAAAATAATTATTATGAGTAATAGGTAAGCGGATTTACAAATTTTCAAATGGTAGACATCCACCCATAAATCCATGTGCTGTTATATAGCTCACAATTAATATGGCATATTCCCTAAACACAAAAAATATACTTCTCGTGATGGTTAATGAATTTGAATCTCTCAAATGATAGTTGGAATGGTAAGAGCTGGGGGACATATGTGTTAAGGAGGAGAAGGTCCTAAGATCAATCCCTAGAAGGAAAATTTGGTCAATAAGAAACAATAATCTGGATCCTCTCAACAGACTCAAATCTTATGTCTCATGAATCTATCTCAATCCATGTCCCTTCAATAAGAATTCGTCAAATGTTAACTTAGTAAACCGGTGTGGACACCCTGTTCGACAAGAGGGAGTAGAACTCCGCCTAACGCACCGAAGAGTGCAAACTGCAGAGGATGGAAGGTCCTGGCACATGGAGGGGAAGCAGGACTTCGCCTAGAGTTAGATTTTGTAGAGAGAATCTAGGGTTGAAATACTCAATCTAGCAGAGTTCTCTTTAGTGTATTTACCCCTAGGTTTGTCACATGTACTCTAAAGTTCTGTATGGATGTGGATTATGACCAAGGGCTGAGCCAAGGAGCCCATTTATCTTATCTTCAGTGTACTTTTCATGGCTTAGGCCTTTTAATGAAATACCTATCATTGACCCCAAAAATAAAAAGTGTATTTTGCTAAACAAAATAGATAATAGAAAGCTTCAGTTAATAATGAGTAGAACCCAAGTTCATATAGCGATAACCACAAGCCAAACGGGCTCGGGCTCTGAATTGATACACAAACCACCAAGTTTGGGATGGATTGGTGTGGTTCCTCTACGCCTAGAACACCAGAATATCGAACTTAACAAGATGCTCTTAGAAAATGTCTTATGCACGCATGACACAACTAACAACTTTCCGTCAATGCATTCACAACATTTTCTCACGCAAATTACCGCAGGAAAATATACTCTCAATATTCCCCAATAGATTTTAGTCCTATCCTTCCAATGCACAGATTATTGCATAGAAGTTATCTACACAATTTATGAAAACTAATATATATAACTTACATATATGATCAATTTCGATCGGAAAATGATTTGTAGAGCACATCAACAAACACCTAATTGAGAATAGCAGAACTAACATCAGAAGTGAGAATCCACTTGTGAACTCACTTTCAATGTTACTTTACAAAATCCAGAGCACATAACAATTGTTGAAGGGGACTTTGTTGAAGCCGGAAATCATTATATATAGCTTAACATTAACGATTTATCCATCATCATCAACCATCAACCTAAAACTGATCAAGTTCCACATCATCATCAGCATCACATCTTAAAATTACAAAAAGGTGGCAACAATGCAGCATCATCTAAACAAGCAGCAGAAGAAGCAGGAACTGAACTCACATTGTGTTATCAAACTCTCTCTCAAGTACATATATTATTGTCTATGCTAATTACTAGGGTTGTTGTTGAGGTGAGGGAATTCTGCTGGCTTTCTTCTTGTCCGATACGGCCCTCGCAAACGACTCCACAATTCGCTGTTGAGACTCCAGAATCATCTCAGTGCGCTTCATCTCCATCTCCATCCGCATCCTTTCCATCTCCCTCGCCGTCTCCATCTTCATCTGCTCCATCCGCACAAACCCATCACCCAAAACTTTAATCGCAGACACCACCTCTTCCACCGGGTCTCTCTGCCTCTTATTCCCCGACATCCTCGCCGTATCGTGGTCATTGCTATGGTTGTGATTCAGATTAGCGTTGAATTTCTGATTCGGAATCTTTAACCCCGGATGCTGCGCCCCGGTTGGGATCCGGATCCTGAACCCGTTGTTGCCGAAACCGTTTTTGTAGAGCTTGTTCAGGCTCCTGGTGTTAGATCCGTCGTCGTAGAGATCCTGATCGTCGTCGGGGTCGTGGCGGGGGCTGTCGTCGGAGTCGAATTCGGGTTTGACGGGGGAGGGGCCTTTCTCCATGGAATCCATGAGGGAGAAGTGAGCCCAGGAGGAGGTAAAGCGGGAGAGGGGGAGGGAGCGGGCGCGTTGGATCTCGGTGCGGTAGCGCTTGCGGAGCTTCTCCATCTTGTGGCGGCACTGGATGGGGGTCTTGGGCGGGGTTTTGTCGGGGCAGCGGTGGGAGACGGCGTCGGCGACCTCCTGCCAGTGACCGGCCTTGAGGTTTCCACGGCCGAGGGAGTACCACTTGTCGCGGTAGGCGTCGATGAGGGCGAGGGTCTCGTCGGGGGTCCAGCAGGGCGGAGGGAGGCGGCGGGAGGAGACGACGGCGGCGGCGGGAGGGACTGGGATGAGGGCGAGGGGGAGGGCAGAGGGTGGATCTGGAGGAGGAGAAGAGGGAGGAGGAGGGGAGGAGTGAGGGGGAGAAGCCATGATGGAAGGTTGTGGTTGTGGTTGTGGTGAGAATGTTATGTGTGTTGGTGGAAGAAGTGGTGGTGTAGGGTAAGGACATATTGGATGGTGGTGGTGGCATGCAGTGATTTAGAGATGGGGACAGGATAGGATGAGGAGGAGGGCACCACCGATTTGGGTGGGGGGAGACGCTAACGTGCGCCCATCTCAACAACACGCACCCACTCTCTCACCCACCCACCCCCACTTCCCGCACCTGAGTGAACTTTCATTGAGTTATCTAATCTAACAAACCTAACTAACCAGTAACAAACCAGTAACCACTTTCATAGTACCACACTTCACTAAGAAAATAGATATATGGAGTTAAAACATTTATGTTTCTTTTTAGGAATTATCAATAAAATGGTTCCTGTGTTTGGGCCACCGTCTGAGGTAGGTCTCTCGTCGGAAAAATCTTAGGAGATGGTCCCTCTGTTTGCAAATTGTCCGAAATAGGTCATCACCGGAGCCCGGAGCTCCGGCGAATACTTATGTGGCATACTGACTAATTAAATGAAGCCTACGTGAAATTAAAAAAAAAAAATTACAGGTCTGAAAATAATAAAAGGAAAACTAATTAATTTAAGGCAATTACAAAATTGTCCCCTTAATCCCTAATTCCCCAATTCTTCAAATCAGAAGTTCAATTTGATAATCCCTAAAAAAAAAAAAATCAATTCCAACCCAGCTACTCTTCTGCCTTCATCATCAAGGTCCTTATCTTCAACTTCATCTTCTTCTTTATAATGTTACCCATAAATTCAAACCTTCTCAAACCCAAAAACACCCAATTTATACAACTCAATAAATCAAAGAAGCAACAATCATCATCATCTTTTTTATTTTAAGCATCTTATTCTTCATCATCTTCTTCACCATCCACTCCTCTACTCACCTTCGGCCCTCTTCCTCTCATCTCCTTCTTCGAACCCACCCTCACCACTGATCCTTCTCCTTCGGCCTCTGTCCAGACACTGCCACATCCTCATCTTCTTCGCCATCATCTCCTTCAACCTCAACCAACCTCCACTCCTTCCTCTTCTTACCCAAAAACTAGCCCTGTCAAGAAAATGTCGAGAAACAAAAGAGGTGGAGCAAACATAAGTGAATCCAAACCTGCACCAATTCTCCAATCTTCATCTTCATGTTCTTCCTCCTTCTCCCAACATGAATTGAAGCCAAACCCACCATCAATTAAATTCCTCCCATCCACACCCAAATAAAATCAGATCCCTATCTTCCTCCCAAATTTTTCAATCTTCCCCAAACCTTTCCGAACTGATTTTTTGGGTGTGCCTATGTTTCTTCAATCTCCCCCAAATTTCTGTATCTCCAGATCGAGCCAGCCTTCAGATCAGACGACGTCCTCTACTCCGTGGTTCGAAACGGAGCCAAGGTCGCTCCTTTCTCAGCGGCAGAGGCCTCGTACTCCTCAAACGACAGCGGCGATGTACTCCTTGACGCCGTCGACGAGAACGAACCAAGTTAATAAAACCCAGATCTATTACATTCAATGTTTCCATAAGTTCAGTATAGGGTTGGGAAGGGGAAGGGCGATGGGGAGGGTGAGGGTGAGGGTGAGGGTGAGGGGCGACGACGGTGGTGGCGGTGGGTTTTGGGTTTGGGTTTGCTATTTTGTTTCCTCCTTTGCTTTGTTTCAGATCTAGAATCAACCCTTCCTTGCTTTGTTTTTGGGTATTTGACATGGTGTTTATCAGTGAGGGTGGTGTGTGATAGCTATTTTGGTGGGTTCTTAATTGTTGTTCTTCCTTGTTTTCTAGATTCTGAAGAAGGGGATGAAGAAGGTTGATGAAGATGATTTTAGTTTTTGTTAATAATAGATTTATGATTTTTGTAATTTTTATTTTTAATTATAATTTAATAATTAAAAAAATAATTAATAAAGATGTGGATAATGCCACGTCATTCATGTCCTGCCACTCAGCACTCTTGCCGGAGCTCTGGGCTCCGGCGAGGACTAATTTCAGATAGCGTGCAATCGGAAGGACCTTTTGCTAAGAATTTTCCGGGGAGGGACTTGCCTCAGATGGCGACCTAAACATACGGACCAATTTGATGATAATCCCTTCTTTTTAACATCACTTTTATGCTATTATAACATTTTATTTGTTCACTTAAGAATAAATGATAATAATCAAGTACTTTTATTATTCAAATTACATTTTTTCTTCCTAGAATTACACCATGTTCTCCTTGATCTAAGCGACGGAGCACGTTCTGGCGGTGAAAGTGCGATAGTGTTGGTCTTTGGTTGTAAAAGACATTCTGACGTTCAAATCAATGTGAGCGCAATGAAAGAAATCATGTGGTTAAGAACAACTTAATAAAATGCTAATAATGAATAACATGTGTAAATGAACAAATGAAAGTGTATCTATAGAATCGAAGTCTATGTTCATTGTCTCAACAAGTGTATGAGAAGTTCTTAAGTGGAAGCTTCCGAGCGCATGATTGGCTTTGCACCGCCATGCTTTGTTCGTTGCATCTCGACTAGTGTGTGGGCGTTCAGACACTTGTCGGAGGAGATGTTCCTTCACTTAGTCATGAAATCCGCCTTTATAATGTTTGTTTATTTGGGTAGACTCCGATGCTATTAAGCCTTTTAGCTTAGTGGCCAAACAGAACCTTTTTTTTTCACAAAACCAGCTAGAACAATATTGCAAATATTGAAAAAAAAGAAGCAATATAATGTTACACTAAATATATCAACAAAATACACAATATTTCAAATAATATATATATTTATTTATATAATGGAAGCTTCAACTCAACAATGAAATTTACAAGAAAATTTATCTAATGTACATTATTGAATGACGGTTAAGTGTAATTTTCAGTGTGTTAAATTACTCTCGCTATTTTGAATTGGGCAGGACTACTTCGGACAACAAAGCTTTTCCTAACAAACATTATTGTCAATCTCTAGAGATATCTCTTAATCTCTTACGAGATTACGATACCACATATGAAAAACGAGAACAGTTGGAGTAATAACGTGTTTCTCATGATCTCGAGTGGTCTTTAGAGATATCTTTTAATCTCGGGTAATATCGCAAGATTACCTACGAGATCATGAGATTACATGTATTGGACTGAAATGGCCGAAAGCGTTAGGTATGCGGACATTTCAGTCATTTTACACAGCATTTTAAGGTTTTCAACAATTTATGAGGTCACTCCTCTCATTCCCGCGAACAACAGTCGGTTATGGTTCTCACTTCTCTCACTTTCGCAAAGCAGCCCTGCACCTCTCGGCCACGATTTCTGACGTCGCCACCAGCGCAACAGGCTCTTCTCTGCGACACCGTCCTCTTCGCAACGCCCTCCTCTTCACAACTTTAGGTTGCGATTTGAGAATGAGGCTGCTGAGGATGTCATTGAAGCAGCTCCAGTTCCAAAGGAACCTGAAAATTTGGTCCTTGATCCTAATCTTGAAGTGCATATATTAGAATTTGGAAGCCTTAACTCAACCATGAAAGCTAGCTTGAGAGTAGAGGGTTGATCTACCCTTATAAAGGCTATCTAAGTCATATCTCTAACCAATGTGGGACTTATAATACACCCCCTCACGCACGGAGCTAGACATCTGGAGCGTGGAATATGCATGACTAGATGATGACCCGGGGTATTCTAGTCTTTTGAGTCTTTTATTTTTCTTTATTTTATTTATTTTGAGTCTCATGTAGTGTTTTTAGTCTTCTTTGGTCTTATTTTTCATATGCATTGTTAGAATAGTGTTTATCACTATTTTTAATTAATCAATTAATTAAATGTTTTAAGTTTTTGTTAGGTTTTAATAGTTCCTTAGTTTTCTGTTCAGTTTTGAGGTTGAGTTTAATTGGAAATCATGAGCTTTGGTGAGATGTTGGAGAATTGATGATTAATAATTTGTGAGTTAATGGGCAATGATGACGGGCTTTTAATTGAAATAGTTGTTTCATCTTTTTCCTTGATGGTTGTTGATGAGTTTTTGCAGGTGTAAGTGGGTTTTATGAAGCAATGAAGAGCTTTGATGAAGAGAGAACAAAGAATGAAGCTGAAAAAGTGGAATTTTGAAGGTTGCTGTCAACAAGCCACGCATGTGCGCCTAGAATGCCACGCACATGCGTGGCTATTCTACCTGGCCAGTCTGCTGCTCAAACTTCCCACGCATGTGCGCCCAGAATGTCAAGCAAATGCGTGGGACCGTGTTAGTTTAGATATAAATAAATAAAGAACTTTGGTTTCTTTTAGTGGTATCTTGTATTTTATGAATTATACTTTGAAGCTATTACCCTTAAAGCTTGTGGGAGAGTCTCTAGGCCATTGTTTCAGGTTTAATTTCTTTTAATCTTGATTATGTATTCTCTAGCCATGCTTTGCTAGGTTTACCTTATTACTTGGAGATGTTGATCCTTCTTCATATTACGTTATGAACTTTTGAGGTTTTATATGAATATCTTTGTTTCATTCGTATGAATCTTTTCTCTGATATATAATTCCGCTTTAGTCGGCGCAAGTTTTATGTTTTTTCTTACACAACCGTACTTGGTAAGGATTAGGGACCTGAGATTAAATTGATTGATTTTATGTACCACTTACTACATGTCAAAAGTTACCGATTTTAGGGGAAAAAAGTTACGTAACCAATCAAACTTAGTTGATTTGGTTTGGTCCTCAACAAAAAAATCTCAAAACCGAACCATCCAAACCAATGATGAATGGTTTGGTTCATCAGTTCCAAACATTTGCATGGCGTGAAAAATGCAAGGAACTTGGGAGAAGAAAAAAAATCCAGCCAATTTTTAAGCGGCTTGGTTGGTTTGATTTGATTTGGTTTTCAAAAAAAAAAATGCAACGAATTGTGTTAGGCAGATAGGGTTACTACCTAGAGAAACAATATATTATGCCTATTTTATTTTATATCAATAATCACACATGTTTGGTTCATTGGTTCATCGATTTCCAATTTTCATTCCGTGAACCGAACCAATCATCCTTGGTTTGGAATTGGTTTTGTTCCGTTTGGATCTGAACAACGAAAAAATACGAACCAACTTAATTAGTTTTGTTTGGTTTGTCGGTTTCGTCGAGTCGATCCAATATGATGATCTCCCCTATAAATGATGTTGAATTTGATGATGTCGGAGGATTGAAAATTTGAAGATGATGGCTATTGAGTTGTTCTTTTTTGAAGACTTGTGTTGATGTTTTGTTTTGACTTATGAACCTTAGATATAGATATTTCATAATTTTATGCATGATTTTAATTGTTGTTGTTAGGTGATTTGGTTAATTTTTAATACAGTCAGTGTGTCTTCATCATTATTATGGTTTTTTTTAAATATTATTTTTACATGAGGTAATTTCTTAGGATATCACGTTATGAGATTGCATTACGAGATTATATCTTCTTCACGAGATTGACAACCTTGTTAACAAATATTTAATGCAGTTACATTAATGAGAATTAGAACTTTTAACCCCTACTTAAGCTAAAATAATTCCATGCCTTCTTATTCTGCACTTAAAATGGAAACAAAATGAATAATTGCACCATGTATGGTGTCAAATTGAGAAGTCGAAAAGATGGCTTTGGTTGAGTTTGCGTTTCCATTCTGTCATGTCAAATAACAGAGCAAAGTTGTATATTCATAGAGTAACATTCCTAGATATAGAATAATGTAAAACACCAAACACTTATTGTTTGTGATGGTTAAAAACTATCACAAAATTTCATATTTAAAATTTTGTGATGCTTTTTTGCAATTTGGTAACGGTTTTTAACTGTCACGAAAATAGGTGTTTAGTGTTTGACACTATTTATATCTCTACCAATCATTTTTTATATTCATAACTCCAACTAACCATTTTAAATGAAACATAATTTTCTTATTTTTAGCCTTAAATATTACTTCCTCTGTTTCTATTTAAAGATTAAAGAGAACAATTAATTTTATTGAATTTCATAATTAAAAGGTGTGTTTTACTATTTTACTTTTTTAACTTTATTTATTATTCCTCTTATTATTGTTATCTTCTCTCACCATTTATTGAAAAAAAAATTGAGGGAAATTTCCAATGAAAAAAAATGCCTTATTGCAGGAGCATACGTGTATATGACATTTGTAAAGGAAATTTAATTCAAATTAACAGGTACAATCATTGAAATATCAGGTGCGTGGTTCACGTTGACGCATTTTTTAAGTATCAAAGATTTTATTATTATTTATTTAAACTAAACTAAAGTCCATCCTGTAACCAAAAAAAAAAAACTTAGGCCCTGTTTGGTTCAAGGGAAACGGAGGGGAGGGGTTTTAAAAAATGAATTCTGTTTGGTCCAGATTTTTGGAGGGGAGGGGAATGGAGGGGATCAAAACCCCTCCTCACTCAATTTTGTGTTTCCTTCAAAAGTGGGGGATTAGAAGAGAAAATAAATTTTAGACAAAAATGACCCTTGAGAAATTACATAATTCCCAAATTGAAAACAAAATCCCTAAATTGCTTCTCCTCTTTCCCAATCCTGTTTCACGTTCTCCACTGGTTCTGCCTTCCTGCTCACAACCGGCCGTCGTCCGCCGTCCGCCGCCGTCCTCCGCCCGCCGTCCGCTGCTTCTGTTTCTACTTCTGCTTCTCATAACTTCTCTTCCTATGTTAGTTATTTGCCTCATACTCAGTTTTGTGTGCTGTGAATTTTTTTGGCTTCTCTCTGATTGTTTTGCTAACTGGGTATTGATTCTTCCCATTTGTCATTGTAGCATGAATTGACAATTTTTCTTGCAGCCCATTCTTCCCTTTTGTTGTTGTGAATTGCAGAGTTTGTTGATTATGCGAGGCTGCCTAGGAGTAGAAAAGTAAGGGGTAGAAAAGTAATTTAATTATAAAATCTCTCCCATCCCCTCCCCTTGTGAAATAAATAAAAAAAGAGTTATTTTCGCTTCCCTTCCCTCATATGAACCAAACATGTTTTGTATTAAAATCTCTCTCCTCCCTTCCCCTCCCCTCCATTAAAATCCCTCCCCTCCCCTTCCCTCCTTTGAACCAAACATACCCTTAAAGTCCATCCTCTGTCTTCTGCGAGTGTCTGCGTCACCCCCGCCACCACCATGGATGAAGAACAGCCACTGAAACTCTACTTCATCCCATACCTAGCCGCTGGTCACATGATCCCTTTATGCGACATAGCCACTCTCTTCGCCTCACGTGGCCACCACGTGACCATCATCACCACTCTCTCCAACGCCCAATTCCTTCAAAATTCCATTTACTCCACCGCCGATCCCTTTCTCCACCTCCACACCGTTCAATTCCCTTCCAAAGAAGTTGGCCTTCCCGACGGCGTCGAAACCATGTCCTCCCTCACTAACCTCGCCGACTCTGAGAAACTCTACCGAGCCGCCATGCTCCTCCAAGGCCCAATCGGGCATTTCGTGGAGCAAAACCCACCCGATTGCATCGTCGCCGATTTCATGATCCCCTGGGTTGGCGACCTATCCAACAGGCTTCAGATCTCTAGGCTCGCCTTCAACGGCTTCTCCCTCTTCACCGTCTCCGCCATGGAATCCGTCAGAATACACCAACCCGAATCTGATCCGTTTCTCATTCCGGATTTCCCTCAACATATCACCCTGCGCGCCAGACCACCGAAGGCCAGCACCGGATTCATTGAATATCTGCTGGAGAAAGAGCTCACAAGCCACGGGCTCATAGTCAACAACTTCACCGAGCTTGACGGAGAAGAGTACATCCAACACTACGAGAAAATCACCGGTCACAAGGCCTGGCATCTTGGCCCTGTTTCTCTGATTCGCAGAACAGATCAAGAGAAAGCAGAGAGGGGACAAAAAAGCGCGGTGAGTGTGGACGAGTTACTGAGTTGGCTCAACTCGAAGCCATTTAACTCAGTTGTCTACATCTGCTTCGGTAGCCTCTGCCACTTCCCTGATAAACAGCTTTTCGAGATCGCAAGCGCTGTTGAAGCATCAGGTTGTGGATTCATCTGGGTGGTTCCTGAGAAAAAGGGGGGAAAACAGGAAGAAAGCGAAGAAGAGAAGGAAAAGTGGCTGCCGAGGGGGTTTGAAGAGAGGAACAGAGAGAAGGGGCTGATCGTTAGAGGGTGGGCCCCGCAGGTGGTTATACTCGGCCACCCTTCCGTCGGTGCGTTCGTGACGCATTGCGGTTGGAACTCGACGGTTGAGGCAGTTAGCGTGGGGGTTCCCATGATCACATGGCCGGTGCATGGCGATCAATTCTACAACGAGAAGCTGATAAGTGAGGTGCGGGGGATTGGGGTGGAGGTGGGCGCAGAGGAGTGGTGCCTGACCGGTTTTGAAAAGAGGGAGAAATTAGTGAGCAGGGATAAGATAGAGAAGGCTGTGAGGAGGTTGATGGACGGTGGTGATGAAGCGGAACAGATTCGACGGCGCGCGCAAGAGTATGGGAAAAAGGCTAGGAAGGCTGTTCAAGAAGGTGGCTCCTCCCACAAGAATTTGACGGCATTGATTGATGATCTTAAAAGATTACGGGCTTAAATTGTGTGTGTTCAGTCAATTTTTAAAGTAGTTTGTGTGTTTTATTTTTCAAAAATTAGTTTATTTATGTGTCAGCATTACTATTTACTACTACTTACTGCATGTGCTAGATTGGTCTTTGTCATTTCCTTCCTTTGTTCTGACTGTCATTTTTAACCTTTTATCTTCTCGATAAACTATGGGTAAACTAAACCCTTTTCTCCTTTGTCTTTTCCTTTTATTTTTCCTCTGCACAATTTTTTCTTTCTTCATAGACATTATGCAAAGCCCTTTTCATATTTTTGTTATATTGTTGTTACAGCCTTACAGGTTCCCACAATATCAAGTTTTTTTGAACAACACAAAAGATCAACCAATTCATTAAAATACTGAGAAAGGAAATTTATTAAAAAGATTACAGCAAGGTGATTAATTAGGCCAAAACTAGTACTCATCAGGTGAATACATGATTACCAATACATTCGAAGTATCCCACTCTCTCTATCACCCTATTTGACATACCAACAACAAGAGCAATTAGCTCCCCAATCATATGACCACTCCCTGCAGGTACTACTACTACCTTATGCATAAAAAATTCTTTTCAGTATCTGAATTCTAAAAAACCCAGGGATTGATAGCCTATTGCACAATAATCATAAAAATCATTAGTATACAATAGTTAAAAGAAGAATGTTAAAAAGAGACCATTACTAATATTTCTCTACGCCCTTGTAAGAACAAAACCTAAGCAAATAGTTTTAGTAAGAACTTCCTATATTTCGTACGTAAGCTCCCCATAAACATGAATGATGAAACACAAATCATAATACATTCATTAAGATTGGCGCAGTTTATGTTAGTGCTGTTTATCTTTCTTTAATTTTGTAGTCCCTAGAAGAAAAACATTCTAATATGGGGTTAAGTTTCACATATTATTATGGTGAGGTCAATTTAATGTCTTGCTAGACTGTTGAAGCCACCTCATTGATACCAAAAACAGACCAAGGCCGGCAACATCGATAACAACAGGGGGGAAATACTTGGACGTTTTGTTTTCTACTTCTAAAGCTTTTCTTGTGATCAGTATTAACAATATAATAAAAATGTTTTTTTTTTTCAATACGAAAGACTTTTCAAAAAGAAGGAACGATGATCACAAACATGCTTTGTCTGATTCAAACTTGTCGTCTTCAACTTTCCAACGATATAAAGTCCTGAATTTGTAGTATCACTCCCTCTCCCTTCCACGGCCAGCCCACCAAAATGGACTTCGAAGAAGAAGAACCACAACCACTCAAGATTTACTTCATTCCTTATCTCGCAGCTGGTCACATGATCCCTCTCTGCGACATAGCCACGCTCTTCGCCTCACGCGGCCACCACACGACCATCATAACCACTCCCTCCAATGTCAAAACCTTTACCACAACATCCAATCACCACTTCCACGTCCACACCATCCCGTTCCCCTCCCAAGAAGTGGGCCTTCCGGACGGTGTCGAGAATATCACCGACGTCACCGACCTCCAAACCTCCTGGAAGGTCTACGAGGCCACCACCATCCTCCGCCGCCACATCGAGGACTTCGTGGAGCACGACCCACCCGATTGCATCGTCGCGGATTTTTTATACACGTGGGTGGAAGACTTGGTAAACAAGCTTCACATTCCCAGGCTCGCCTTCAACGGCTTCACCCTCTTCACCATTTGCGCCATGGAAGCTCTGAAAGCGCACCCCATCGTCGACCCACACGCTTCTGGTTCTTTTGTTATCCCCAATTTTCCTCACCATATCACCATCAACTCAGCACCGCCGCAATTCGCCAAAGACTTCATGGATCCTCTGCTCACAGCGGCTCTCAGAAGCCACGGATTCATCATCAATAACTTCGCTGAGCTCGACGGAGAAGAGTACGTAAATTACTACCACAAAATCACCGGTCACAGGGCCTGGCACCTTGGCCCAGCCTCTCTTACTCGCCGCACCAATCAGGAGAAAGCAGAGAGGGGCCAAAAGAGCGTGGTGAGCGTACACGAGTGCGTGAGTTGGCTCAACTCGAACCCACCTAACTCAGTGCTCTACATTTGCTTTGGTACCATTTGTTATTTTCCTGATAAGCAACTTTACGAGATCGCAAGCGCTATAGAATCGTCAGGCTATGGATTCATATGGGTGGTTCCTGAGAAAAAAGGGAAAGTGGAAGAGAGCGAAGAAGAGAAGAAAAAGTGGCTGCCAGAAGGATTTGAAGAGAGGAATCGAGAGAAGGGGATGATTATTAGGGGGTGGGCCCCACAGGTGGTCATACTGGACCACCCTGCTGTTGGTGCGTTCGTGACGCATTGTGGTTGGAACTCGACGATTGAGGCAGTTAGCGCAGGAGTTCCGATGGTCACATGGCCAGTGCACAGCGAGCAATTCTACAATGAGAAGCTGATAACTGAGGTGAGGGGGATAGGGGTGGAGGTGGGTGCGGCAGAGTGGGTGATTAGTGCTTTTCGTGAGAGTCAGAAGCTAGTGGGCAGAGATGAGATTGAGAAGGCTATGAGGAGATTGATGGACGGTGGCGATGAAGCTAAGCAGATCAGACGACGCGCTCAAGAGTATGGGAAAAAGGCTAGACTAGCTGTTCAAGAAGGTGGCTCATCACACAAGAATTTGACGACCTTGATTGATAGTCTTAAGCGGCTGAAAGCCTCCAAGTCACTTTATTGATTAAGATGCAACAATTGGCTTCCCCGGTTCCAGGACAACTTAAACAATCCAGGAAGTTTTTAGCCTACCTCGAAGAGATCCCTAAAGCCATCCCCTCTATTCAGCCATATATATAATTAAAACGAGTCTCCAAATCTCATCCCCCATTAAAGATAGTTATTAGGATCTCGTGATTTTCTCCTCCCTCTTCATGTAATTCCTCAACTCCCTCCTTGATTGTATGGCAAGTTGAAGGATTCCTCAACTATATAAGAGGATCCCCCAAGCATAATAAGATCATTTCATCCAAATTCTTAAGGCAGAGCAATACATTAATTTCCTAAACTTTGGTCTTTTGGTTTACATTAATATTTGGCACTCACCGTGGAGCTAGATAAAGCTTTTCCAAGCCCCAATATTCAAATTTTCAATATAGTCCTCAAGCGCTCATGACTCAAACCCATAGCTGGGGACCAATTTTGGAAGCTATACTGTATGAAAAATGATGGTCGGGCTAGCTAAATTCCGACAGGAGAACCAAACTCTGCGAGCCTGGTACGTCCAAGAAGTGATTGATCTTGTGGCCAAGCAATACTATAAGAAATGAAAACCATAACCAAATAAGAATTTCAATAAAGACTTCAAAAGTCTAGATCGTCAAAGCGTAATTCATAACTTTTGTAATTGACTTTTGAAGGAGATAAGATAGAAATTTTTATTTTTTTTAACAAAACAACCAAGACTACGTCGTTTTGGCACAAACGTTATGACCCGGATTTTGTCTGGTTTTTTTCAGTTTGTCCGGTTCCTTCCCGATTTTTTCGGTTCAAATCCGGTTCCAGACCCTCTCAGTTTCATGTATCAATCGAACCGGCCTGCCATGCGGTTCCTAATTTTTCTGATCGAACCGATCGGTCCGGTTCGGTTCTGCCAACCATGAAAAAAAGCAACAAAAGCCACTAAAAAGCTTTATTGTCTCGTTCAATAAATATTATTTGTAACTACTTTTTATATTGACTTCATATTTTTTCTATTTGTTTTTTCACCACGAGTCTCATTTTTACATAAATTCTTTACAATGGATGAGTTGTGAGGAAAATGTTTTGTATTGAAGTGTTTAAACCTAAATTGTACAAGAGAGGAACAAAAAGTATAGAGGAATAATAGATTGATATATAATTTGATCATATGAATAGAAATAGAGGAAAATGAATTATATTTAGAATGTCATCATTATTTTGGATGTTTAAAATCAGAATTAAAGCCATTATAAATCTAAGAATATTCCAATGTCTGTACAACCAACCCGATGCCAATAGGAAGCAACCCAAAATCACTTTCATTAAGAGTGATGGATAAAACTAATTTCTCAACTTAAGCTAACAAATCGATTATCTTGTATTTTTTAAATTTTAAATATTTAAAAGGAAAAATATATAAATTAGAATATTTATAGGATATGAATATTTTAAACTGTGCAAAAAGTCGAAGACTAATTAATATAATAATTATATTAAATCTATATTTTATATATAGATATCATAAATATGAAGATTGACTTATACGAGTATATTAAACATACATGTCGAAAGATTTGAAGATCAGTTGTATTGGGTTTTAAGTCCATTTACATATTTGGATTAAAAAATAATTATATGAAATTCTATAAATATTGTTAGGTAAACTTTAATACAAGCTGTATATACCCCAAGGCCATCAACGCGATTGCCTTAGACCCAAAAATAAAACAAATTAGTACTTATATAGAATACTATGAAGACTTAAAAGAGGTAATGAAACAATGGAAAATAAAGTTATATTAATTGTAATTTTATTAAATTCATTTTTTATTTTTTTTTAAATGAGCCTATGTGTTAATATTAACTAAAATTAAATTAATTTTTATTTGTTAACCTATTTTAATATATTTTGAAGGGGCCTTTTTAATTAAAATTATATAAGAAATCAATTGGCTTTAACTTAGTAGGGTCAGTGATAAACAGTAAAAATTAATTACATTTTAAAAAATTATTAAAAGTTATTATTCTTTCAAAATTATTTTATATGTAAATTATAAATTATTATTATATGAGTAGATAAATAATTTTAAATAATAGCATGTGATAATAGAAAATTAATTTATGTTTTTCGAGTGTCTTCTTGTATAGTTATAGCGGCCCATAGGCGTGAGAAATACCTTGTGGGGGCACTCCACGGGACATAGTCCTTTCAGGCAGCCATTTCGAATTGTTGATTCATCGCCAGAGATGGCTTACTATTAATAAACCAATATTAATATGTGATTAGTTTATTTTACGGTTAGTGAATAATTATTTTGTTTATTTTTATTATAATATAATTAGCAGAAAATAATGTTAACTAAGTAGTAGCAAGTTATAATGAAAAAATATTATTTTATACGAGTAAATCCAGCATTTTCACCATTTATAAATTAGTTCATTTTTAATTAAATGTATGAGTACCTAAACAATTTTAACTTCTTTTTTTTCGACAGATAAAAGTTTGGGTGGGTATAGGTTCGGTCGCTACCACGGGTTAGGACAGGCCTCTGCGACCGTCGTTCGCATAAAGAGGTACTTACAGATCGCCCGCAACATCGCCCTCACGTCAACAGTGGGATTCGAACACACGACCTTTGAGTGGAAGTGGTTTGTCCTTACCAACTAAGCCAACATGTGTTGGTATTAAATAATTTTAACTTAGCAATAACAAAACTAGCAAGAAAACTAATAAGAACAACTTAGCAAAAAAAAAAACTGATAATTGTAAATAAAAAAGCTTAGCAATAACAACTAGTAATTGATGATTAATAAGATTAATATATTATTAAAATTAAAAAAATTATATTTATCAATTAATATTATTATAAATTATATAAATATAACTATTGAAATCAATTTCAGATTATGGTACTAAAAAATAATATAAAACTACTATCATGTCTTGTCATGATAGACTCCTAATCCAACTCCCCATAACTTTTACACATGATATGACATGGGACATGATAGTGTTATTTTATCCTACTGATCCAACAAACAACAAGTAACAATAGGATATGATTACACTATTGATTATTCTATCATGTATGCTTATCTTATTAACCAAACGAGCTTGTACATTTCTAGAGGGAGATATAAATATATAAAAGAGGTAAAAAAAATGATATGACAAGTAATAATGTAATAAAAATAAATAAAAGAGATGGCAAGATAAATAGAGTAAACATGTCAAAGTTGACTTTTTAATTTACATGATAGAATTAACTTATTCACCCCTCAAATCCAGTGTGAATATTATATGAAACTTGTAAAATTTCATCATTGTGGCAGGAACAGGATGCGGGTTATTATCGAAGTGATACTGTCAATTTTAGGCGATAAAACTTATAAGCACAATAAGCCAATAATCCCCCCAGATAACATCTAGGGGTGGAAGTATGCTGAGCTTTGCTAGGTTTTGCTTAAATAAATCTGGGCTGCTTAAAAAATTCAAAGCTTGAGCCTAGCTTGTTATCTGTCATAAGCTTTTTTTAGGCCTGAGTCTGATCTGTTTGAAAGTCTGACCTGGCCAGGCCGGCCTGGTCTCATATTTAAAAGTTTGTTTTATTGCAATACATTAGAGTAGACCGAAAAATTTAATTGTAAAATGTCAACAAACTTATAAACTGGTGAGCTAAAATACAATAATATGATTATATGTTTCAATTCAATGTAAATAGGTATATTCATTTTTTAAATAAGTTTATGTGGTTAATTCATTATATAGTCTAACATATTTAATCATATAAATAAGTCAACAAGTATTTAGTTTTAAGATACCATAACACAGATTTTAAAAAATACATTATAATAAAAAATTGAAATAATATGAATAATAAAATAAATTAATATTTAGTAGCCGACCTGTTATGATTCCAAGACTTTCTAGGGCCCAAATCTAACCTTTTTAACTAAATAGATTTAAAAAAAACTATAACCTTATCTATTTAATAATTTGGTCTGGCTTGGGCCTGATGTAGGTTAGATCATAGGCCCTATCAACGGCCTGACCTAATTTCATCCTAACATCCTCATTTGCTGTCCCGGTTTCTCTTGTTAAAAGCACACCGGCAGTGAAGACACTGCAGCAAACTGAGGCGGGGAAGATGAGGATGAAGAAGAATCATGATCAGGAGGAATCAGAAGAGAAGCCACTCAAACTCTACTTCGTTCCTTACCTACCAGCTGGTCACTTGATCCCTCTATGCGACATAGCCACACTTTTTGCCTCACATGGCCACCACGTGACCATCATCACCACTCCCTCCAACGCTCGAATCCTCCAAAACTCAATCCCTTCCCACAACCTTCAAGTCCACGCCGTTCCTTTTCCCGCCCAAGAGTTGGGCCTTCCCGACGGCGTCGAAAGCCTCTCCGCCATCACCGACGTCGACATCGTGGACAAGGTCTTCCGCGCCACCACGCTCCTCCAACCACTCATCGAACAATTCATTGAAAAGCACCCGCCGGACTGCATCGTCGCCGATTTCCTGTTCACCTGGGTCGACGACCTCGCCAAAAAACTCGCCATCCCTAGTCTCGTTTTCAACGGCTTCTCCCTTTTCGCCATCTGCGCCATCGAAGCCTCCAAAGGAAAATCAAATTCCATCTCCGGCAGCGGCGGCGACTCTTACATCATTCCCGGCCTTCCTCACCCTGTTTCCATGAACGCAGCACCGCCGAAGCAGAACAGCGAACTCCTCGAATCGTTGCTTGAAACAGAGCTCAAAAGCCACGGGCTAATCGTGAACAATTTCGCGGAGCTTGACGGAGAAGAGTATATTGAACACTACGAGAAAACCACCGGTCATAAAGCTTGGCATGTTGGCCCTGTTTCTCTGATTCGCAGAACAGAGCAAGAGAAAGCAGAGAGAGGCCTAAAAAGCGTGGTGAGTTCGCACGAGTGCCTGAGCTGGCTCAACTCGAACCCGCCCAACTCGGTTCTCTACATCTGCTTCGGTAGCCTCTGCTATTTCTCAGATAAACAGCTTTACGAGATTGCGAGCGCGGTTGAAGCATCGGGTCACAGATTCATATGGGTGGTTCCTGAGAAAAAGGGGAAGGAGGAAGAGAGCGAAGAAGAGAAGGAAAAATGGCTGCCGAAGGGGTTTGAAGAGAGGAATCAAGAGAAAGGGATGATTATCAGAGGGTGGGCCCCGCAGGTGCTGATATTGAGCCACTTTGCTGTTGGTGCGTTCCTCACGCATTGCGGGTGGAACTCGACAGTTGAGGCGGTTAGCGCGGGGATTCCGTTGATCACGTGGCCGATGCATGGCGAGCAATTCTACAATGAGAAGCTGATAACACAAGTTTGTGATTTATTAACGATTTACATTTACTTTCATCTCATTTTAATTTATTTCTCTCTCAATTTCTTTTATTTTCATATCGTATCATGTACGATATCTCTTATTTTTCTTTATTCTTTTCGTAATTTCATTTGATGGAAGTCCATTTCATATGTCAATAAAACATATTTTTTCAGGTGCGGGAGATTGGGGTGGAGGTGGGTGCAGTGGAGTGGACTGCCCTTGGTTTTGGGGAAAGGGAGAAAATTGTTAGCCGAGACTGCATTGAGAAGGCGGTGAGGAAGTTAATGGACGATGGTGATGAAGCGGAACAGATCAAACGGCGTGCTCAGGAGTTTGGTGTGAAGGCAAGACAAGCTGTTCAAGATGGCGGTTCATCGCACAGAAATTTAATGTCCCTGATTGATGATCTTAAACGATTGAGGGATCTTAAGGTGCTCCATCCATAGCCTAGTATACATTATATTGTTGTTTGGTTCATATAAGGTGGTGGGATGTTGCTACTTGTGGTTACAATTCTGATGTAGTCCATAATCTTCTTTATCATAAATAAATTTTCAACAAGTTTGTTTCACACTCTAATTTCAGTCACACTCAATAAAAAAAATAATAAGATATAATAAATGATGTTATAAAAAAAGATAAAAGAAAAGGAAATAATTGAAAACGAAATGAACCAGAGTGCGAATGTATCTAATAGTTGACTAAGATAGGTTCCTCTTGAAGTTTATTTAGTTTAGTTTCAAATATTAGAATTCAGCATGATGACTCCATTGGATTTAAAGTTCTTCAGCCATTACATATTACGCTCATTGAAACTCTATTCCAACATTCCAACATTCCAACATCAATCAACACTTCAAAGTAACTCTACGTGTGTGTCTTAAGTTTTCGTTACCTATCCAAACTGAAGAAGAGACATAAATTTTTGTGTTTTTTTATCTGATATATTCTTTTTATCATTTTTTTACAAAACCAAATAAAGTGTTAAAAGTACAATCAATATTAAAGTATTTCTTACTAAAGTAATTTAGGCATTTCAACTACAAATTAAAGAAGATAAAAGTATGACAACCAATAATATTAAATTTACCAACATATTTAGAAAAACAAAAGGATATACAGTGGCATTTTGGCTATCACCTTTGTAGTAATTATAGAGATAACCATAAAACATATTATATTTTAGTAGGGAGCATTGGTGGTAGTGGTAGGCCCGAGAGGAAATTAGCATCTACATTAAGACAAAGGTTACAAACATTCATTATATATATAAATGTGCTTTTGTCTTGAAATTTTCAAAATTATTATTAAAAAAATACTCCGCTCATGGTATTGATCGTATATTGTGTATTAAAAACATTGGATCAACGTACCTAGTTCCTCACGCTAGCTTCTAGAAAGCACACGAACCAAATCACGTTGGAAAGAGAGGAAACCATCGCTAAGGTCAAAAAATCAATGTTCCGATGACATATTTTCCTGCAAGAGTTTTGTCCAGATATAATCGGATCATTATCATATGAACAGACTAAAAAGATAGGAAGACATGAGAGATAAGTGACAGATGTAATATAATACCATATGTGCAGAAAAGAGAGATAGAAAAAAAAAAAGATGTTTTGAAGTGTCTACACAGTAAAGTGGTTAATGAATTATAATCATATCATTATCATATGAACAAGATAGAAAGTAGCATTAGCTTGCAATACATGCCAACGAGACATCAACCATTCATCGGACCAAACACAAAAAAAGATATGGTTGTGCTAGGATTAGAACAAAAGTTAGACAAAACAAATAAATTGGAAGGAAAACTCGTTTTTTGACATCATTAATTGGAAAAAAATACAATTTATAGGAATGAAATAGCAACCATAAACTAGTTTTATAAATGACTTTAAATTTTTTTTTGTTAAAACATTCAATTCTAGATGGACCAATAATATTTAAGATGAAATAAATATGAAATTTTTAGCCCGTTGGTCTAGAATATCATTGGTCCACATGAGAATAAAGTAATTTAACCCAAGCTTTTTCTAGAGTTATTGTGACAACCCCAAAATTTGTCAATAGGATTATTCTAGAAAACAATAAAGGAGTTATCCACTTATTTATTTACTTTTGTTTAATGGGAAGCTTTTCAATAAATAGAGAAGGCTCCAAGGACGAGCACAAAGACGGAAATACAATTAGGTCAGATGTACACCACATCCCATGTGCATGAATACACCAGAGAGAACACACTCTAAAAGCAGAACAGAGAATCCTTTGGTACAAAAGAAAAGTTCACAAAAAGTTACTTTAAAAAACAGGGCATTGCTATTGGCGCCACCCTCATAGTTATTGACGTCATCCCAACTTTGCAAATCCCTAAATTAACCTTCTGTCTGTAGTTTGTAATTGCGGTAAAATATGTTGTTCGCAGTTTGAAACTGCAGACATTTTCGCAGTTTAAACTGCGACACGTAACCGACCGTGTTGAAAACCCCAATTCTTGAATTCTGTTACGGTTTAATCACATTTATGGCTTGTTTAATGTATTTAATTGTTATATTTAATGCAAAAACGTTAATTTTCATGATAAAACCATTAATTTCGACGTTTTTAATGTCCGTAGTTTCGAACTGCAGAATTAAGATGCGTCCGTAGTTTCAAGAATTGGGGTTTAGGGTTTAGAGATAATAAATATGAAGATTGACTTATACGAGTATATTAAGCATACATGCTGAAAGATCAGTTGTATTGGGTTTTAAGTCCATTTACATATATGGATTACAGAATAATTATTTGAAATTCTCTAAAAAAAATACTCTCTCTGTTTCTTTTTATAAGAGCTAAATGAGGGGTGTTGCCCGTTTTTTTTATATGAACCACATAAGGTTTTGTGCCATATTAATTATTTTTTCACATTTTCACCCCTATTCAATTCTGGAAATATGGAATTGCATTAATGATGGAAAGAGATTAAAAAGAAATATGTTAAAGACAATTTTGGAAATTCAACAACATTTGAGAACAAATTTAATGTAAAAAACTATACTACCTAACTTTCTTAAGGGGTGTGCAAAGTTGGTTTAACTCTTATAAAAATGAACGGAGGGAGTATTAGGTAAACTTTATTACAAGCCGTGTATACTCCAAGCCATCAAAGCAATTGCTTTAGGTCTAAAAAAAAAAAAATAGTCCTTATATAGAATATACTATGGAGATTTAAAAAAGGTAATGAAACAATGGAAAATCAAATCATATTGCTTACAATTCTATTAAATTCATTTTTTAATTTTTTTTTATAAATGAGCCTATGTGTTAATATTAATTAAAATTAAATTAATTTTTATTAATTAGCCTATTTTAATATATTTTGAAGGGAGCATATTTTAATTAAAATTATATAGAAAATCAATGGGCTTTAACTTAGTATGGGTAAGTGATAAACAGTAAAAACTAATTAAATTTTGAAAAGTTACTAAAAGTTATTATTCTTTCAAAATTATAAATTATTATTATATAAATAATCGCCCACCAACACCGTCCTCATATCAGGAGCAGGATTCAAACACACAACCATTGAGGGGAAGCAATTGTCCTTACCAACTGAACCAACATATGATGGTATTAAATAATTTTAACATAGCAATAACAAGACTAGAAAAAAAAAACAAAGAAAACTAATAAGAACAACTTAGCAAAAAAACTAATAATTGTAAATAAAAAACTTACCAATAATAACTAGTAATTGGTAAATAATAAGATTAATATATTATTAAAATTAAAAAATTATATTTATTAATTAATATTATTATAAATTATATAAATATAACTATTGGAATCAATTTCGGATTATGGTACTAATAAATAATATAAAACTACTATCATGCACTGTCACGATAAATTCCTAACTCAACTCACCCTTAGGATAATTTTTACACATGATATGACAAGGGACATGATTGTTTTATCTTATCCTGCTAACCCAACAAACAATAGGTAACAGTAGTATATGATTACACTATTCTATCATGTTTACTTATTATATTCACCAAACAAGTTTGTACATCTCTAGAGGGAGATAGGAATATATAAAAGAAATAAAAAATGATATGATAGGTAATGCAATAAAAATAAATGAAAGAGATAGCAAGAAAAATAGAGTAAACATGTCAAAATTGATTTTTTAATTTACATGATAGAATAAATTATTCACTCCTCAAATCTAGTGTGAATGTTATATGAAACTTGTAAAATTTCATCATTGTGACAGGAACAGGATGTGGGTTATTATCGAAGTGATACTGTCAATGTTAGGCGATAAAACTTATAAGCACAATAAGAGCATCTCCAATGACAGCTCTTAGAGGCAGTTCTTAGGCTAAGAACTGAACCCATTGGAACAAAGTGAGGTAGTACTTCTTGCTCGGAAGTGAAAGCAAAAACATAGGAGATGCTCTGAACAGAACCACAATCAATCAGTGTAGAAAAATAAATTCAAAGAGGGAGAGTGAAGGTTCTGAAAAAAAATCATTAGACGGTCCAGTGGTGGGAGGCAACGATCCGGTGGTGGGAGGCTCTGAAACATGAAATTAGAGAGTGAGAGTGAAGGTTCAATTGAGAGGGAGATGGTAAGGAAACACGCTGGGGTGGAGAAGAGAGGGAGAGAGGAAGGGCGGCGGCTAGGGTTTTTGATGAGAGAAGAGAGGAAGAGAGATGGATTTGATGAGAGAAGAGAGGAAGATCGATGTTATAAGGGGATGACCGGCTCAGCTGGTTTTCTGTCCGTTTGGATTAGGTCGGTTGTATTTTATCTGTTGGGCTCAATTTAAAAAAAAAACCATTTTTTTTTTTGCTTGTTTGGACCTTGACAGAATGCCAACGCCTTGGCACTGGCTATCCCAGCGCATTGGCGCTGGGATCCGCTGAGATCTTCTATCGTCTGATAAGTAGGCGTTGGCTATCCTAGCGCATTGGTGCTGGCTATCCCAGCGCATTGACAGCTTTCTCTGATTTCTCTTCCTTTCATCATTCCCTTTTAATTAATATATAAATTTACATGATGTGAAAATAAAAAATATAAATATATGGTGGCATGAGACCAAATCAATAATACTAAGAATTGAAAATGAGCGAAATCTGAGAACTATTTAAATGATACGTGGTCTACGTGACACCATCATTTGATGTCCCTGTTTCTCTGATTAAAAGCACACCCGCAGTGAAGACACTGCAGCAAATTGAGGCTTCTTTGGAGGAGATGACGATGAAGAAGAATCATGATCAGGAGGAATTAGAAGAGAAGCCACTCAAACTCTACTTCATTCCTTACCTAGCAGCTGGTCACATGATCCCTCTATGCGACATAGCCACACTTTTTGCCTCACGTGGTCACCACGTGACCATCATCACCACTCCCTCCAACGCCCAAATCCTCCAAAACTCAATCCCTTCCCACAACCTTCAACTCCACGCCGTTCCTTTCCCCGCCCAAGAGTTGGGCCTTCCCGACGGCGTCGAAAGCCTCTCCGCCGTCACCGACGCCGACAGCGCGTTCAAGGTCTTACGCGCCACCGCGCTCCTCCAACCAGCCATTGAACAGTTCATTGAAAACCACCCGCCGGACTGCATCGTCGCCGATTTCGTGTTCACCTGGGTCGACGACATCGCCAAAAAACTCGCCATCCCTAGACTCGTTTTCAACGGCTTCTCCCTCTTCGCCATCTGCGCCATCGAAGCCTCCAAAGGAAAATCAAATTCCATCTCCGGCAGCGGCGGCGGCTCTTACATCATTCCCGGCCTTCCTCACCCTGTTTCCATGAACGCAACACCGCCGAAGCAGATAAGCGAATTCCTCGAGTCGTTGTTTGAAACAGAGCTCAAAAGCCACGGGCTAATCGTGAACAATTTCGCGGAGCTTGACGGAGAAGAGTATATTGAACACTACGAGAAAACCACCGGTCATAAAGCTTGGCATGTTGGCCCTGTTTCTCTGATTCGCAGCACAGAGCAAGAGAAAGCCGAGAGAGGCCCAAAAAGCGTGGTAAGTTCGCACGAGTGCCTGAGCTGGCTCAACTCGAACCCGCCCAACTCGGTTCTCTACATCTGCTTCGGTAGCCTCTGCTATTTCTCAGATAAACAGCTTTATGAGATTGCGAGCGCGGTTGAAGCATCGGGTCACAGATTCATATGGGTGGTTCCTGAGAAAAAGGGGAAAGAGGAAGAGAACGAAGAAGAGAAGGAAAAATGGCTGCCGAAGGAGTTTGAAGAGAGGAATCAAGAGAAAGGGATGATTATCAGAGGGTGGGCCCCGCAGGTGCTGATACTGAGCCACTTTGCCATTGGTGCGTTCGTCACGCATTGTGGGTGGAACTCGACGGTCGAGGCCGTTAGTGTGGGGATTCCGTTGATCACGTGGCCCGTGCATGGTGAGCAATTTTACAATGAGAAGCTGATAACACAGGTGTGTCAAGTTTTGATTCAAAAATAATTCACATTAACTTCCATCTCAATTTTTTTATATTCTTATCGTATCATGTATTTTATCTTTTTTTTTATTCTCTTCGTAATTTTATTTGATGGAAGTGTTTTTCTTATGTCAACAAAACATTTTTTTCCAGGTGCGGGGGATTGGGGTGGAGGTGGGTGCAGAGGAGTGGACCTCCACTGGTTTTGGGGAAAGGGAGAAAATTGTGAGTAGAGACTGCATCGAGAAGGCGGTGAGGAGGTTAATGGACGGTGGTGATGAAGCGGAACAGATCAGACAGCGTGCTCAGGAGTTTGGTGTGAAGGCAACACAAGGCGTTCAGGATGGCGGTTCATCGCACAAAAATTTAACGACCCTGATTGATGATCTTAAACAATTGAGGGACCTTAAGGTGCTCCATCCATAGCCTAGTATACATTATCTTGTTTTTTGGTTCATATAAGGTGGTGCATAGTTGTGGTGGGGAATTGCTACTTGTGGTTACAATTCCATTGTAGTCCATATTCTTCTTTATCATAAATAAATTCTCAGTAAATTTATTTTCACACTCTAATTTCAGTCACACTCAATAAAAAGAAAAAGAAATGTGAGATATTAAAAATTATGTAATAAGAAAAGAAAAGACATAAAAGAAGAGGAAATCATTGAAAAGGAGATGGAACCAGAGTGTGAATGTACACTCCTGTTCTTCTTTGGTTTCTATAAAATCAAATAAAGTGTTAAAGTACAATCGGCATTAAAGTATTTCTTACTAAAGTAATTTAGGCATTTCAACCACAAAGTAAAGTAGATAAAAGTATGACAACCAATTATATTACATTTACCAACATATTTAAAAAAAAAAGGACGAACAGTAGCATTTTGGCTATGACCTTTGTAGTAATTATAGATATAACCATAAAACATATTATATTTAGTAGTGAGCATTGGTGGCAGTGGTAAGCCCAAGAGGGAATTAACATTTACATTAAGACAAAGGTTACAAACATTCATTATATATATAAACGTGCTTTTGTCTTGAAATCTTCAAAATTATTACTCCGTTCGTCCCAAATTATAAGACTTTTTAGAGACAAATCCGGTGTCCCAAATTATAAGATATCTTCTAGATTTTAGGGAAAAAAATAAGCTTTTCCTTTTTTACCCTTTGCATTCATTATATTTTAAATTCCAAAACTTTAATTACCACCTCTACTAATTACTTCTTTCATATTCCCAACCAACTTTTGGTATATCCAATACTTGCATTAACAATTTTCAGATTTTTTTAAATAGGGGCATATTTAGAAGATTTGTATAAAAAGTAACAAAACAAACATATTAATTAGCTTATTACATGTTTTATTAATAGGCGTGATTATCTGAAAAGACCCTATAATTTAGGAATACTCCGCCCATGGTATTGATCATATATTGTGTAATAAAAGTCTGGCCTGTATGTAGTTACTAGTCGGGAACAGAGGTGGAAAAACATTGGATCAACGTACCTAGTTCCTCACGCTAGCTTCTAGAAAGCCCACGAACCAAATCACGTTGGAAAGAGAGGAAACCACCGCTAAGGTCAAAAAATCAATGTTCCGATGACATACTTTCCTGCAAGAGTTTTGTCCAGATATAATCAGATCAGTATCATATGAACAGAGTAGAAAGTAGAACTAGCTTGCAAAACATGCCAACGAGTCATCAACCATTCATTGAACCAAACACAAAAAAGATATGGTTGTGCTAGGATTAGAACAAAAGTTAGACAAAAAAATAAATTGGAAGGAAAACACATTTTCTGATACCATTAATGGGAAAAAAAACAATTTATAAGAAAGAAATAGTAACCATAAACTAGTTTCCTAAGTGCGTGTTTGGGAGCGCGTTCTGGGAGATCAGAATCGCGTTTCCAACCGTAAACGCGCGTTGCGTGCTCGCCGAGCGTGTTTGGGAGTCAACCGGCAAAATCGCTTCTGGCCAGCAAAATCGCGTTTGGGAGAATCCATGGGTGGGAGCTTCTCCGTTGGGATTGAATCGCGTTCTGGGTGTTGCTGCATATCCAATTCCAGGTATACCCCTTGCTCCTTCTCTTCCTTGCTTATGGTTTCCAGGTAGATAATTTCCCCCTTTGCTTCTCCTTCTCCTTCTCTTTGATTTCTTGGTTGACATTGTACCTCGCGAGGGCTTGAAAGATGAGGTGCTTGCATCAATCCGAAGATGAGGTGCTTGTACCTTCTCATCGCGCATGTTAATCGTGCATGTCGTTTTCTCATTTTTCTGGAATCAGTTTGCAAATTCTTATTTAGAGATCGACACTTTGCAATTTCTCTCACAAAATTTGCGATTTCTCCCTCTATGCCCTCTCTACATCTGTTTGTGATTTCTCATTGTTGATTTGATTTGTGTTTATGATTTCTCATCGCTATTTTTTATTTCTCATATCCGAATGTGATCTATTCTTTATTTTCTTATTTGCTTTTCAGTGTTGCTAAATGCTAATACAGGTGCCTGACTACTTGGAGACTTTTCTCTACTTTACTCTGGTTGTATGCCCCCTGTTAGGAACAATATTTTGACAAGTTTTGCTTTTGCTAGATACTTGGTAAATTTTGATTGACAAGCTTTGTTTTCTAGTGATGAACTTCCTTATGTACTAACCATTCTTGCTATAAATTGCAGTGATTGTGAGACTGAATTGAATTCTTCTTTGATGTTCTGGGTTTGTTCATTGGTACACTAAATTATCACCATTTGATCATAGTCACTTAATTGATCAAGTGTTTGGTGGGTCCTGTGTTTTCATGAATTATGATGATGTTTGGCTGAATTGACTCTGAGAAATATTGCAGAAATCAAACTGATGAATGGTTTTTTATAACAAAAATGATTCATAGACCGATAGACATCTATTGAGTGTAGAAACCAGAGAGAGAAAGGAAGAGAAGTGAGAAGTGAGAGATAGAGAGAAAGATGAGGTGTTTGTGGGTGTTTATACTACTGAGTGGTTTATGAATCAGGACTCTTTTTAAAATCTTATGGTGGGTAGCAGAGAGTTGATATGTGGGCACGAGAGAAATGTGTGTCAAAGGAGGTGGAGTTGAGGAAGAAATCAAGCCATATTGGATTGCATTTTGAGAAAGGAAGAGAAGTGAGAAGTGATATGTTGGTTTCTTTCATCAGCTTCCTGTCTGTTCAACTTTTGGCTTTTGCCTTCTCTGTAAAATATCTGGTTCCTTGTTTATAATTATATGTATAGGAATGATCATCACTGGGGTGCGAATGACAAAGTCATTTGTTCTTGTCCTGATATTTTTTGTTTCCATAACAATGAAATTATGATGACTATAGCCAACAATGTAATAATCACAAGAGAAATACAAAAGTTCGTGTTATTGGTTCTCAACTACTTGTTGATTTAGCTGCTGTCTTAACTCCAATACCTCATATTAACATTGTCTCAGTCATTGACAAGTAGTGATTCTCCTTTGAAGCTTTCCCTCGCACCTTCTGGTGTAAGTGCTTAGGATTGTGTACTCACAATTATTCCAAACACACTCATTGCTTTCTGGAAAACCTTCTATAATTGATTATGGAGTTAGAATCAATTTTGGAGAGAAGCTTCTAAGAGCAGCTTCTAGGCTTCAAAAGTGATTCTGAGGGTAGAAAGTTGATCCAAACATTCTATTAGATGCGACTGGTCATCCTGGTAATTGCAATTTCCTGTGTGGTTTACATCTTTCTGTGATGAGTGACTACGAGTTCAAGTAGGAGAGAGATTTTCCATTGATGCTGTATGCTTTGGAGTTTTAGAGCAGTGGTGCAAGAGTGATTGATAAGTTAACAGGGTAGAGTGAATGGAAGGAGTGGGGAATGGATTTTTCTATTGCTTGTATCATTGTATGTTTGATGTTACTGAAGAAAGTGTGTAGGAAGGAATAGCTTGTGAAGTTAAAATTTCAATAAAGTTCTTATATACATGCCTCAACAGATAAGTAGAAAAAGTTAGGAATCATTAAACAATTGTTGTTTGGTGCAAACCAAAAAGACAAGCTGTAGATTACATCTATAATCTATGAACCATTTTTCGTTTGATCGATGGAATATCAATTTTCAAATTGTGCGGAAAATGCCTAAGTTCAAAATTGAAACACAAGTTCAAATTGTTTGTACAACAATGGCTATGGATATTAATTTCAATGGCTATGAAGATGAGAACTTAGTTATTGTACTTTTTAAATTATATTTTAAATTGATTCTAATTAATATAAAGTTTAAAAAATTGATTCAAAAATTCTATAATGATTAAAATATTCATACCCATTTTGGTCATTACATATAATCAAAATCAATTCTAATCAAAGTTACCCAAACGAAATTCTATTACCAAAATCAATTCTGGGTAAATGTATCCAAACATAAATCACGTCACCTAAATCACGTTTATCAGACTCAATTCTGACCAAACTCAATTCTGGTCAAACTCAATTCTGGCCAACACTGATCCAAACACACACTAAATGACCTTAAATTTTTTTTTTGGGTTAAATCATTTAATTCTACGTGAAATAATGATATCTAAGATAAATAAATAAATATGAAATTTTTAGCCCACTGGTCTAGAATGTCATTGATTCACATGAGAATAAAGTAATTTAACCTAAGCTTTTTCTAGAGTTATTGTGACAACCTATAAATTTGTTAATAGGATTATTCAAGAAAACAATAAATGAGTTATCCACTTATTTATTTTTTCAGTGGGAAGCATTTCAATAAATAGAGAAGGCCCGAAAGACGAGCCCAAAGAGGGAAATACAATTAGCTCAGAGGTACACCACATCCGATGTGAATGAATACACCAGAGAGAACACACTCTAAAACTAGCCTCCGCAGTTACAAACTGCGGATGTATCTTTTTTGGGACCTCCAACACATTTCGTTAGTTTCTATGATATATACACGTTTTTGGGACCTCCAACACGTTTCGTTAGTTTCTTGCATGTCTACAAAACACTTCTGTAGCCACTCTTCTCCCCTCCCTTCAAGCTTTAGGGTTAGGTCCTTCCATTTTTGAGTCTCCCTCTAATAATCATCCCTTCAATCAATCTTCCTTGGTAATCCCCCTATCTGAACCTGCTTGTTCGATTGTTCTTAATCTCTTCCCTAAATTCATCCCTTTTGGTTACTCGATTGTTCTCCATTTTCAAGTTGTTTTTCCAACAATCCTAGATCTGTCCTTTTCCCTTGGGATAAATACTTCTCAAACCCTCCCCCATCTCTAAAACACCCTCCACACTTGTTCATTCCTTAGCCACAGTATTTCTCAATTTGGGTTTCATCCCCAACATTAGCCACATTTGTTCATGAAATCAAATGAGCTAATGTAGGTGTTGATAACATTTTTGTTGGAGAAGACTATACCAAGTAGATGATGGGAGCAGACGATAAACGAAGACGATGGTAGAAGACAAGAGAGAGAAAGAGATAGTTTTCTTGACGAACACTTTCTTGACGAACATAAAAAAAGCTAAATATTCTCATACTTGACGAATTACTGATGGGACAATATTTATGGATAGCCCTATCTGATGGTAGTCGTCATCGCCACTGTAATATGGATTGGAGTCCAGTTCTTATTGGTCCATACATCGAAATTTTGCAGTGTGGACAATAGAACTTGTGTAATAGGGTAATTTATATTATGCAAATAGAATAGTTTTTATCTTTTATATGATAATGTAATTTTGTCTTATAGGGCTTGTAACTGTGCTTTCTTTGATTAATAAAATGAATTTTATGTGATTCCAATTGAGTTTTCTGTGATTTATTTGAATTTAGCAACTATGTTATGTTATTTCGCAGATTAAATTGCGGCAATCGCCGCAGTTTAAACTGTGGCAAGTTCCGCAGGCTAAACTGCGAGAACTTGCAGAACAACAATGGCAGAGTCACCAGCCGCCACAAAGGGCGACGATCTAATAGAGAGTGAGGCCGAGAGATGAGTGGCCGACGATGAAGGTATTTGGAGGAGGACGGTGGCCGTCAAGATGGGGTGGTGAGGTTGGGAAGAAGGTGGATGGAGGTGGGTAGTTGATGGAGTATTTTTAGTTAAGGACATTTTGGTATTTTCACCAATTTTGAGACGACACCAATAGTCGTTGAGGTGACACCAATAGCAATGTCCTAAAAAACAAGTTGGAACTTAGAATAAAGCTATTTATGTAACCAAAAAAGAATAAAGCTACTTTAACCAGTCATCCACTTAGATTTATAACGACCGAAGGTCTCAGATGCTTGCCCTAACCCATAATACTGACAGGAGGCGAACCCACCCAAATTTTAAAAAAGCAAAATTTGATGGTTCTTTTGGACCTAGTATTGTGACTCTAGTAATTTAATGTCATGTGTTTGACAAAAAAAAATGTCATGTGGAAAAATTCCATGCATGTCAAAGCCGTGGCCATAAGGAAAGCGGGCCTCGTGCAATAGCCTAATGGAAGATGCAATTGGCTTCATAGTTGGTTTTTTAGTATTAGAGTCCACCGTAACATGCCCTAGGTAACTCAAACATGAATCTCCAATAGAAAACCTAGAAAATTACCAATGTAACAGGTAAAATACCAGGATCGAAGAATTTGTTAACAAATCCCAGTAAATATGGTCTAGCAATTTTGAAATCAGTCAAGGAGTTAAGCACCTTAAAATCATCAAGGCTGGAATTGAGCCAAAAAACTAAGGATGGAGAAGAAGAATGTGACATGGCAAAAAAAAAAAATTGAGATAAAAATGCTAAGTGGCATGGCACATAAGCCAATTCAGCTCTAGTCAATGCCATTTCACCGACACCGACAGAAGTAGGTCAGTTCACTGACAGAGATCTTTACAGAAAAACCTTAGGAGTGGAAGTAGGCTAGCTCACCGACAGAGGTCTATGGTCTAGCATACATCGGGCTCAGGCCAACTCAGACTAAATTAATAATATACAAGGCCAAAACTTTTTTAAAAGCATATTTAATAAATAAAAAGTCAGACTCAGTCTACTCTTAAAATCTTATAAGCTTAAGGCTGACCTATTCAAATAAATGTAATAATAAAAATTTATTTTACTATTTTTACATTACATTTTTATTATAATATCTTAAAATTATATATTTATTAATTTATTTATATGTTTAAACATGTTAGTCTATATTATTTAACCATTTAAACCTCTTTAGAAAGAGACTAATGACATATTTACTTTGACTTAGACAATATAATAATATTAATATATTTTAGTTCGTTAGCTTATAAACTCGTTGACATGTTTATAAATAGATTTGTTAATCTACTTGAATGTTTATAATAAAATGGGCCAAGCTACCAGACCATACTTTCAAACATATCACACTCATGTCTGAAGAAAAGCCTGTGGTAGGTAACATACCAAATTCAAGAAATAGACTTGGCCTATTTATGAAAAGTCTAGCCTAGCTCAGTTTATTTCCACCCAGAACTCAATTTGCACAAATTAAAAATTATGAGACTTAAATTGATTGTTGTAAATAGAAAGACTCAAATAGAACAATTTTGTTAGATGGGACTAAAAATGTAATTAATTCAAAAGGGAAAGTAAAGAAAGGATTCTATGTGAAACACCGATTATGTTTGGCATGTCATTTTAGCTAGTTTCAAGCTTATCAAACTAGCTTAAAAGCTGTTTAAAATTGTTTGGTAAATAAGTTTATTTCAGTAATTTAAAACTTTTTTAATAAGCTGTTTTTCTACTATCAAATATCAGCTAGCTTAAAAGCTTTCACTAGTTAGTTTTTCAGCTTTTAGTTATATGTTTCAGCTAGCTTTTATAAGCGAGAAGTGCCAAACATATCGATCAAATTATAGAATGAATTATGGTAATTTATTTATTTTTGGCAAAAAAATAATATTTAATTAATTGGACATTGGGTGGGCAGAAGAAAGAAATGCGCAGTGGAGCGTTCTGGGATTGGGATCCTCATCCTATGACTATTCCCCCCGATTTACATAAATTCCCCCACAACATTCACCAACCCCATTTCATCACCCATTCGATTCCGATATTCACGAGGTAATTAAATTTTCTTTCAATTTCCTCCTGCGTTGACTCCATACTTTTTTAATCGCTTTATTCAACAGCATTGGCAATTTTTTTCAAAATGATATAATTCTGCTAGCTGTAGTTTTGGCCCTAGATTACCTAAAGTTTAGGACTTTTCTTCATCCTCCATATTGTTAGATTTTAATGGTGAAGAATTTGGGAGCATGATTGCCAAGGAAAACCCTGTTGGTACTGAACTGGCAATGAACAATGCTGGTGTTGGAGAAGAAATAGAATTTGCCTGTGAACCCTACATAGGGTTAGAATTTGATTCGGCAGATGATGCGCTTAAGTTTTATGTATCGTATGCGAAGCGTACGGGATTTAAAGTTCGGATCGGTCAGCTGTACCGATCAAGAACGGATGGGTCTGTTTCTTCTCGAAGATATGTGTGCTCAAAGGAGGGTTATCAGCTCAGTTCAAGAACTGGTTGTCCGGCATTCATAAGGGTGCAGAGACGGGATTCTGGAAAGTGGGTTATTGATCATTTCTTGAAGAGCCACAATCATAATGTTGTTGAAACTGAAAGTGCAAATTGCACTCCAGCTTTGCAACAGAAGGGTGCTACAACTATCAATTCTTCTGTTAACGTGTCCCACCGGCAAAGGAAGAAGAAGTTGCTTGAAGAGGCCAAGGTTATTGATTTCAAACGCGTGAGAAAAGAAGGGGATGATGGACAGTCTATGGTTCAACCATTTGTAGGTCAAGAGTTTAGTTCAGCTAATGAAGCCTACCAATTTTATCACGCATATGCAGCATGTGTGGGTTTTGGAGTCCGAATTGGTCAATTGTTTCGTTCTAAGAATGATGGATCGATCACATCCCGCCGATTTGTGTGCTCGAAAGAAGGGTTCCAGCACCCTTCAAGAGTTGGCTGTGGGGCATATTTGAGGATTAAGAGTCAACCATCTGGAAAGTGGGCAGTGGACCGTCTCCATAAAGATCATAATCATAATCTAGATCTGGAAAATGAGTGTAGGTCAAAAAATCTACCTGCTTCTAGTAACTTGACTGAGGATGTGGAGGCTGGATTGTTAAATGGTGGCTTGTTTCAGATTGATAACTATCCTGTTCCAAGAGGAGGCAGACAAAATCAAATTAAAAGTGATTGGTATACTGTGCTTTTAGAGTATTTCCAGTCAAGACAAGCTGAAGATACAGGATTCTTTTATGCTGTGGAAGTTGATAATGGTAATTGTATGAGCATATTTTGGGCTGATGGGAGATCTAGATATTCATGTAGCCAGTTTGGCGATGTCCTTGTTTTAGACACTTTTTATCGAAAAACTGACCACTTGGTACCCTTCGCTACTTTTGTTGGCGTTAACCATCACAGGCAACTGGTGCTTCTTGGGTGTGCTCTAATTGCTGATGAATCTGAGAAGTCTTTCACCTGGTTGTTTCAGACTTGGCTGAGGGCAATGTCTGGCCAGCAGCCCCTCTCAATTATAGCTGATCAAGACATTGCAATCCAGAAGGCAATAGATAAAGTTTTTCCAGAAACCCATCATCGCTTTTCATCATGGCAAATAAAGGAAAAGGAACAAGATAATCTGGGTCTGATGGGTAATGGATTTTTGAATGATTATGAAAAGTGTGTTTACCAGAGTCAGACAGTTGATGAATTTGACATGGCATGGAATCACTTGCTCAACAATTATGGATTGAAGGATAATGCTTGGTTAAAAGACATGTATGAGAAGCGTGCATCCTGGGTTCCAATATATTTGAGGGGGAAATATTTTGCTGGCATTCCTATTAATGAAAGCGTCGGTTCATTCTTTGGTGCACTTGCCCTAACACCTGTCAGGGAGTTCATTTCACGGTATGAAAGAGGTCTTGAGCGACATCGTGAGGAAGAAAGAAAAGAGGATTTTAATAGTTCCAATTTTCAAACTACTTTGCAAACAAAAGAACTGGTTGAAGAACAATGTAGAAGGCTTTACACTCCTACCATATTCAAAGTATTTCAGAAAGAGCTTTTGCAATGCTATAGTTATCTTGGATTTAAAATCTATGAAGAAGAGGGCCTTAGCAGATATTTGGTACGGAGGTGCGGGAATGATCTGGAGAAGTATTTTGTTACAGTTACTGCACCCAATCTAAGCATTAGTTGCAGCTGTCAGATGTTTGAGTATGAAGGTGTCCTTTGCAGACATGTTTTAAGGGTTTTCCAAATATTGGAATTAAGAGAAGTTCCGTCTCGCTACATCTTGCACCGATGGACAAGAAATGCTGATGATGGTTTTTTTCCTGAAATTGAATCCTGGAGTAGCTCTCAGGAACTGAGGAATTCGATGTTGTGGAGTTTAAGAGAAACTGCATCTAAATACATAGATGCTGGGGCAACATCTGTTGAAAAGTATAAACTTGCTTATGAGATTTTGCGAGAGGGTGGGAGGAAGCTCTGTTGGCACAGGTGAATACTTCTATTTTGTGTGGGGTTGTACATATTTGCCCAATTAACATTATAATTTGTGCTGTTCTTTATGGTCACATTTCTGTGTTTCTGACCAAAATTCCAATGTTTTTCCTGCATAGCAGTTTAGCAGTACTTTAATTTTAAGCCAAATAATGCATGGTTACAAAGACTTTAAAACTTAAAAATCTGGATTTTGTGGTCCTAATTATAAAAATTAAAGCCCTTTGACAGCAATGTAAAACCATTTTGGTACTAGTGTTGACTGGTTCCTTTTCATTATACGTTGTCGGCTACTGTTGAGGTCAAGCGTATCATTTTGCTTTGCTCTGCGAGCAAGGGAACGTAGAGTTTAGAATATAACCAAATATAGCTGTGAAATTGTTCCAGTTTTTTCCATCAGTAATAATATCTCCTATAATTGAGTTTTTAATCGAGCTCAATCACGTAGTGTGATTCACATAACTGATCTCTCTTAGTGGGATAATGCTTTTGTAATTATTGTATTACTTATCTCTTAAGTCTAGAAAAGTCCAAATTGTTCTTTAAGGAAAGCAAAGGAATTGAAGACGAGTCACTAAACAAATGCTTCTTACTACTACAGTACAAGAAATATACTTCAGTTTATCCTAGAATATATCTTCCTTTCCATACTATCTCAAATAGAAGGTAGAAATAAAGTTGTGAGAAATTTTCTCTTTGGCGGATGACAGAGCATGGCTGAAACCCAAAAACCTACGACATTGTGGCGGACGTTGGATTATGGTGGGATATTGGTCATGACAGAGAGCCAAAAACCCGCCATATATCCGCCATGGCGCCTGATATTTTATAATGCTGCTTATCATTGCTAGATACTAAGATGCATAACCAGCAACTTCACAGTTTTGAGTTTCACTTAATATTAACATTACACACTGCTTTACCCCTGAGTGATGCATATATAACAATTTGCACATAACATCCATAATCTGTTATGGCTTTCAATTACCATGTATCATCCCATCTATTGTCAAAATCACAACAATAGAAATCAGCAAGGACTTAAAACACTTTACAGCCTTTGTTCTGAGTACAGTTTGCCTTGACACAACACCTCAATCCTAATGTGCTTTCAAATTATAAGGTTTCAAAGAAAAAAACTTTAAGAAAAAAAAAAAGATCTTAAATTTCATTAATATTCTATATCATGATTATACAAATAAAAAGAGACACTTCATTATTATAAGGCATACAGGATATTGCACAACCTCATATTCTTCTTGTTTGTTATTGTCACGCATCTTCAGCTTGTTCTCTGTCACCACCAGGGAGTGTAAGCATAGACTCCGTATACATGACCCGTGAAACATAAGGATATTCATCATACGGGCGATGCTCTAGTAGCTGTCCTTCACTATTATATACCACAAAAAGTTTAAGTGGACAAAATAGAAATTTTCTTCAAATAATGTGCTGCAATATCTATTTTAATAACTAGATTCCATGGTGGACAAAAGTCTAAAATATCTTTTTAGTCCAGGTAAAATAAATGTGAATTTGATTTGGTTTCATAACTTTTGGTCCATACGATTTGTGAAATATGTAAAGTTTGTCTTTGTCGTTCATTTTGTGGTGATTTAATCCGCTACTAACTCATTTTATAGTGATTTTTAACCGCCGCTAATGCTAAAAAACCTTCAATAACTTATTTTATGACAATTCTTAATCGCCGCTAATGTAAAAAAATTGTCACAAAATAAACGATAATGACTAACTTTAAATATTTCATAAATGTTAGTGACTAAGAGCTATGGTTTTTTTTAGGGACTAAAACTAATTCACTCTTATTTTATAGAGATTAAAAACATATTTAATTCTCCAGTATATAATGTATGCGTATCACCAAAGATTGCATTCACGTTAGGACAACATATTTTCTCTCTACCTTTATTTTAGTCACATCATATCACATCCCCTCTAACCGTCCACGGTCATTGAGTGTAAACTAACCTTTATTAAAAGTCCTGTCTCTCATGTAATATTTCATTTCTCTATCTCACCAAAAGAAACTTTTTCATGTTAATTTAAAAAACATGAATGAAGTGATTACAACTTTATAAGATTTAATTTATATAATAATTTCATCGGTGAGCCAGAGAAATAAAATTTTCATTTGGAGATATAAAATTTTGATCTGGTAAGGTAAGGTGCATCGAAATCCTATATTTTCATTTGGTTTTCTGATTTATGATTCACCAATAAAGTTGTATTTTTTCATTTTAAAAATCACTTATTTTGCATGTTTAAACAAGGTTTTGGTCCTTTGACAATCAAAATAGAATTTACTGTAGACAAAGTCATAAATTGAAGGGAAAACGAGAACGAGGTTGAGAAATGACCCACTCATTGACAAGTGGACTTGCATTTTCATAGCATAAAAAGATAAAAATATAGCTGCGGGCGGTACATATTATTTCATTATATTATTATTATTATGAAAATGAACACACAGCATGCATGCATACATACTTCAGCTAAACCAAGTGGTTACACTAGTAACACACATACTTATTATTATTATTATTATGCAAATCAGCAGCTTCAGAGCTAACTAGCTAGGCCAGTTCTAATGATTTTAGGCAGGGCAACCAGGCCATTTAACATCAGGTGGCGAAAGGGTTTTGAGAGCATTGTTCCTCTCAAAGAAATTTGTTGGCCTCAGCTCAAATCCAATGCTCAACATTGGCATTACTGGGAAGTCTTCCTGGCTTGGAACATGATTAATTCCCACAACATGCCACAGCACTATGTCCTTGTTCACAATGTCCCTATTCCTGCATATTGCAATTATTAAAGTTAATTATTAGTTTTTGATGATCTTTAACTTAAAAAAATCAAAATTTAAGAGGCATATATATACATACTTTTGAGTCCAAGTAGCTAAGGTATCATCTCCACGGCTGTGATCAACATAGAGCCCACCAGCCCATTTCTCAGTCTTATTATATGGTGTCACCCAAACATTGTAATTGGTAAAAGCGCCACGGATTTGTGGGTAGTCATCAAGAGCTAGAAGGGGATGAGCTGGGAATGAAGGAATCAAACGGTATCCAACTTCATTTCCAATGGCGGTTTTCTTGTTAGGATTCACGACAACAAGCTCAGCTGGTGACAACCCAAGTGTGATTTTTGCATCTGATTCAGTCTTTGCAGTTTCAACCTCAGTTGTCCAGTAACTCTTTCTCTTCGAACTTCCATCTGTGATTCTTTTAGTCTTCAAATGAGTCTTCTCAAACGAGTTCTCCACACCATCAATGTCAAGGTCAAGATAGAAAATGTAGAAGTGGTCATGGTAAGTGCCGATGGTGTTTGCTGACACCAAACTACCATGTTGCTCACTCTTAATCTCATCCTTGTGTGTAAAATTCACTCCCTTAACTTCTAACATAGCCGTCAGCGAAATCTACATACATATAAAAATAAACAATCCACTCATGAATGAATATATATGCTAGCTGGTTATGTGTTACAATTAATTTATAAAGTTACACGTACCGTTGGCTTGATGGAGCCGGTTGTTTTGAACACCCAATCTACTACGTTGTCGTAGTTACTCACAGTGACTACGGTCCTTACCACTAAGTTCACTTCAGTCCTAGATTCTTCAATCTGTCAAAAAAGATAATAACATGTGAGATTGTAATTAATTAATTAATAGAAATTAACATTAAACTTGCAGGCAAGTAGCAAATTAATTAATTAAACATGTTCTCTTACGAATTGATTAGGAATGGTTGACTCAGAGTGACGCCACATGATGTTGTTGTATTGTTCAAAGACACAAATTGCCCTCTTCACGAGGAGTGGTTTACCATCATCTGTGTTGACATATGCATCTATGAACTGAGCATCTGGAGGGCAATCATGGTTAGGGACCAGTGGAACTGTCATGAGACCAAAACCAAACTCTCCAGCATCAAAGAAAGTCTTGAAGTAAAAATCTTCTCCAGGGTCTTGGTACGGCACAAAAAGCTCAGAAATGAACCCTTTGTATAACACTCTACGAGACTTATGCTTGTTCAGATCATAAACCGAAGCAAGTGATACTATAAGACCGGCTCGCGTATCGAATCCAAGGTGAAACTTCCAGTTGGCCCAGCTGAACATATAAAAAAATATACAACGTGTCAGTCTAGATCAGTTATCTGTATCTCCCAAGTCAACTTTATTTTAAAAAGAAAATTTCTCACCAAGATAAGCATAAGCGTTTGGTGGGAGAATTGAATTGAATTATATTTTTTTTTTGTGTTAACCAACTATCTTCACAGTTAATTATTGTATGTTTCCATATTTGTACATATATATATATTATACTATTATTTCATTTATATAAGGAAAATATTGATAGACATGTATTTTTTTTAATGATATTCTCAAGACATATTGATTTGTGGTGATTTTCAATCACAACATAGTGTTGTGCGGGGTAAAAACTGTCATAAAATGATATGTCTCAAGATATAAAATGTGTCCATCTATCATTGTGCATCAACAACTAGGGAAAATGAAATAGAAGATAAGATGGATGTGAATGTATATATCAAAACACTTATATATTATATACCTAACACTGTGGCCGTTGATTTGGAACCCTGGACCTTGTGGTTGATGAGAGGCTAGACCATGTTGTTTTGGACTAAATGGTGGCTTCTGATGTGAAGCTCGGAATTCGGTGTTATCCGCCGTGGGCACCGGTGCAACTTCTCTGTCAGAGTACTGGATGATCTTCATGATGTCAAGATCAACCGCTATCACGAGTCCAGTTATAGGCCTCATCCAGATATTAGCTGAGGATTCTTCGCTCAAGAAGCAGTCGATCCTCACAACCCTCGTATCTTTAGCTTCTCCGAACCACCCGGTGCTATAAGCAGCGCACACCACCGCAGACAGGTTCAACCCTCTCTTATTCACCGAAGCAATGAACTGAGGATAAGACAGCGGCAGCGCACTGGCTTCGTTTTGTTCCTCGACGGAGATGGTGGGGAAACCATTCCCGGTGTGAATGTTGTCGGAGATAAACTGCTTTAGCCTGAGATCAATCAACATGTCATGGGTTTTGGTGTTGATGATGGTGATGACGGAGGCTACGCGAGGGATCACGACGGTTTTGTCGTGCTCCCATTTGAGGATAGCATCTTTGTCAGGGTCGTCTAGGCTAATATAGTGGAACCTTAACTTGTTTAGTGAGATAGGGTACTTGGCTAGGACTATGGTTCTAACAAGATCTATCTCTTCTTTCGTTAAAGGGTCTAGTGGGTGTCGAAAAGAGACAGGAGGGATTTGGGAAACTATGACTTGAAAGAGGAAGAAGTAGAGAAAAGAGAAAAGTGTTACTTTCATGGTGGAAACCATTGTTAGGGCAGCTTGCTGTGGGGAATGGAAGCTCCCTTTGTTGCCCTTAAATGCTACTTTTCCCTCACTCTGTCCATTTTTTAACTAATAATTTAAACCATGCACGGATCTACATGCTTGCTGGTGGGGGGCGGGGCAAATGCCCCCACAGGAATTTAAAAAATAATAATAATAATAATAATAATAATAATAATAATAATAATAATAATAATAGTAATAAATTAATATTCTCTCCATTCTTTTTTATAAGAGTTAAACCAACTTTGCACACCCCTTAAGAAAGTTAGGTAGTATAGTTTTTTGCATTAAATTTGTTCTCAAATGTTGTTAAATTTCTAAAATTGTCCTTAACATATTTCTTTTTAATCTCTTTCCATCATTAATGCAATTCCATATTTCCAGAATTGAATAGGGGTAAAAATGTGAAAAAATAATTAATATGGCACAAAACCTTATGTGGTTCTTATAAAAAGGAACGGTCAACCCCCCTCATTTAGCTCTTATAAAAAGGAACGGAGGGAGTATTATTACTAATTCCCCTTCAACCCTAATTCCCCTTTCTGCTTCTAGCCGCCTCACTTCCTCTTTCTGCTTCAAGCCTCCTCACTTCCTCCACCACTGAATCTCGTTTTGCTTCCCTCCTTCTCCTCCGCCATCGCGCGGCTCTGCGTCCATCTCCTCCGCCGTCGCCTGTGCATCTGCGGTCTTCCTTCTCCGTCTGTCGTCGCGCTCTACTCTGCCATCTCTGTCCTTCGTCGCGCTCGACTCTGCCTTCTCCGTCGCCGCGACTTTGCCTTCTCCTCCTCCGTCGCCGCGGCTCTGCCTCCTCCGCCGCCGTGCCTCTGCCTTCACCACCTGCTCTGCTTGACTGCTTCAAAGTTCAAACCCTCTTCTGATTCTCCCCTTTCTGCTTCAATCCAGCAAGGTATTACCTTCTTTACTCTTTAGCTTGACTGTTGCTTTGTGTTTGGTTGGTAATTTGGTATTACTCTTGTGAATTGTGAATTGTTAGCAAACAAGGTTTCATTGTTTTGTGAATGGCACAATGTTGTCATTCTTAATATGGCTGATACATTTCAAACACAAGGAAGATCAAGACGCAAAATGGAGAAAGTTTCTAATGTGCATCATTTTCAGGTTGAATTATTCTTTCAAGTGATATATCGACAACTTCAAGAGTTGAATAATCGTTTTACTGAAGTGAATAGCGAGTTGCTTCTTTGTGTAGCTTGCTTGAGTCCAAGAGATTCATTTGCTGCATTTAATAAGGAAAAATTGATTCATTTGGCCCATTTTTATCCTTCAGATTTTCCTCAATTGAACTTTTGGCACTAGATAATCAGCTTGAAGATTACTTCATTGATGCATGCTCTGATAATGCACTTTCAGGACTAGGGGGAATTAGTGATCTTGATATAAAGCTTGTGGAGACTAGGAAGCATATTGTATATCCATTGGTATATTTGTTTTTAGAGTTAGCTTTGATACTTCCTGTAGCAACTGCGGCAGTTGAAAGAGTTTTCTCCGCTATGAATATTATCAAGAATCAGAAGCGAAATCGTATGGGAGATGAATGGTTAAATGATTGTTTAGTTACTTATATAGAGAAAGATGTATTTGATAGTGTTGAGAATGAAAAGATAGTGCAGAGTTTTCAAAATATGAAAACTCGTAGAGAACAATTATAATGTACTTTCAAATTTTTAATAGTACTATGTTATATTTTCTATGTTACAAATTTATATACATTTTGCCCCCACATACTTAAATTTCTGGATCCGTGCCTGGATGTAATAAAGTTCCCACGTGAAGCATTAAAAACTAATTTATGCGATTAGCCACTTCGATTTGATTAACATATCGTTTTTCCATAACAATTAAGCACTTCCTCCATTCCAATTTATAAGACTTCATTCAGACAATCACGCATATTAAGAAAAGATGTAATAATCTTAGTTTTATTTATTTTTATATAAATATTCCATATATGCCCCTATTTAAAGCTACTTGATGTCTCCAATACCAAAAAATAATGAATGCAATGGGTAAATTAGGAAAAACTACCTATTTTTTTTTCCTGAAATCTAGAAAGGACCTTATATTTTGGAACATCAAGTTTATCTCTAAAGGGTCTTATAATTTGGAACGGAGGGAGTAGGTTTCTGTATCCATGAAATTGTGGGGAGCAGACGAAATACTATCTCGTTTAATTACATGAAATGACCTGGCAGTGTGATTTTATAAAGGTGTTTGCTATGGTACCTTAAATCAGATTAAGCTGTGGTATCTAAAATCAGTTGTTTCACTAATAAAATTTCATGTACCAGTTAAAAGTTTGATTTTTTCTCTATTGTAGTGATGCAGCGTTTCATTCTTAGAGACGTGAAATTTGTGGGTTGTCGCGCATATCTACCACCTTTGTTCGTTTCCACCACTCGTCCATTTTTCATTAAAAAACAATTGCATGATGAAATTAATTGACGAGTAAAGTAAAATCTGAACATTTAAGATTTACTTTGAACAACATGATAATAATCTATTTAATTCACTTAATGCAGATATCATACAATTTTTTTACATAATTTGCCTTTTACATACTCGTGCTTTGCACGATTAATTTGTTTACTTATGAATTGATTATTGGGAGTTGTGTTTAGCGCCACCCCAATTGTGGGTGGCGCCACCCGCAAAAGTGCGAGAATACGTTTTAACCCCTTTTAAAATAAAAAAAATATTTAAAATAAAAAAATCCTAACATATCCTTCTTCTTCTTCCTAATTCCTTCATCTTCTACTTTCTTCTCACCACCCCCTTTTCCTCTTCTCTCCACCATCCCTCCACCATCCCCCCACCATCCCCTTTCATCTTCTCAACACCATTCTCACCATCATCATCTTCCTCTTCTCTCCACCATTCTCACCCCCATTCCCTTTCGAAACTAATCTTCACCACCACCTATCTCCAAAATCTCACCCTCATTCCTTCTCCTTCTACTTCATTCGTTTCTCTGTTGAGTTTTCCCGACTTTTAGTTCGCACTTATAAGTTATAAGTGCGAATCGCTCTCTGGTTGATATTTTTAAAATCTGAAAAAAAATTGCACTTATAAGTGCGAATTTTGAAAAAAAAAAAAACCGCACTTATAAGTGTGAAATTTATTATTTAATTTTTTAAACTTTTTTAAAGCGTATCGCACCTACAAATGCGAAATTTGCCTCCAAATCGCACTTATAGGCGCGAAATAAATTATTATTTTCTTGTAATATTCCTGGCCTTGAAAAAGGAATCTCTAACCGTCTCGGATGGCGATGGGCTGAACTACAAAGTTGAAGAGAAAAAAAAGTAATTGGACGCTTATCACTTTACCATAAGGTCGATGTCTCGAGCCCAAATTCCATTGTTTGCTATTTTTTTGAATTTTTGAAAAAACATATTTCATCATAAAATTTTAAATATGTCAACTAGACTAACTGTGGTGGTCCCATAATTTTTAAAAATCATTTGGTGCATTTTTTGAAATTTTTTAGATGTTTTTCTCGGTTTTTTAATATGAAATCGCACTTCAAGATGCGAAAATTGTCTCAAAATCACACATAAAGGTGCAACCAAATAAAATACATTAAAAAAATATCTAACATATATTCGCACTTGGAAGTGCGATTTTGAAGAATATTTTGCACTTACAAGTGCAAATATTAACCAGGACGCGTCGAAAGATTCGAAATCCATTTTTCTTTCACTTATGTTAACCTACTTTAGGTTATGACTTGTCCCTTTCGTCCATTTCATTATCCGGGTAGAACAGAAACGTATGGGGGAGAGAAATGGTGAGGGTGATGAGTTGAAGAGGGTGGGGGCGAGATTTTGAAAAAAAAAAACCATTTTTGTATAATATTTTTCTGGTACAGTATTTTTTTTTTGAAAAAAGATAATTTAGGTATTTTTTTAAAAAAGGTGGCACCACCTGCACTTGGGGTGGCACTAAGGATTTAGTTTTACGAAACATGTAGATTTGATCTGCTTAATAAAAAATGGGGAAAGATTCACCGTGTATGTTGTGATCTTCATGTAGCCAGGGGGTGTCCCAGAAAGTGAATAAGGTCAGGCAAGAGGTGGGGAGGTGGAGGTTTGGGGGACAGGGGAGGTTGAAGAAGGCGCCGGAAAATGTTAGTCGTGGTCGCTGCCACTGCCGGAGGTGGTGTCAGGATAAGGGGAAGAGTAAGAGGAAGAAGTTAAAGAGAACGAACCAAAATTCCATAATTGATTCCAATTTTTTTGCCTGCTATGTGGGTTGGGGCAAAAGATTATAGATCCATTATAATGTCATGAATCCTTATTACAATTTAAAAAATTAATATACCAAACGATATACGGAATTTTTTCAAAGACCGATTTAGATTCATTCATATAATTCAAAAAAACTCAATTCACAAATTCTCATATATAAGTGATTTTCTCAAATTGATTCGATTAAATTATTTCAAACCTTTTATCACTCTAAATTAAACTTACCGACCAAACCAAAGTATCAATTTTTACCTAAAATAAAAATATTCTAAACCTCACCTATTTAAACTTTAATCCCAAATTTTATAAAATTCCTAAAAAAATTAGTTTTTTTTACTAATTTTCGTAATTTTAAACTTTCAAAATAATTTATATCACCAAAATAACTAAATAAAAATTGAAGGTTTACGGATTTTTTATATATAAAATTGGAATGAGACCATAAATTGATTTAATATTCAAAGTAGAGTTATTAATTAATCACTAAATTAATAGGGGAACAGATTTATTAATAGTAAAACAAAGTGACCAAAAGGTAAATTAATTAAAGAATTAATAAATAATTACTTAGAAAAAATTAGTACTGATTTGATTTCCTTTTACTTAATTAGTACTATGAAAGCTCATTATTTTTTTCGAGAAACTAGATCAAATTTCATAAACAAAAATATCACATTCTTGAGAACACACCTCTCAAGTACTTCATCTATTTCACATTGTAAGTCAGATTTTTTTTTCTAAAATATAAGTCATTCCCCAATATTTATGAAGCATTAATTACTTATTTTTTCATGTTTATCTGCATATAACTTTAAAAGAAATATTTTGGAGAGAAAAATTCATACAAATTTATTACTAATAACTACTTTTCATAATTCTAGTAAATTAGGTAAATATAACTTATAAATTTGAACGAACGAGTATAGAGTACAAATAGGGCGTGTTGAATAGTCTAATAGCAACAGAATACCAAAAGAGTTAAACGGACTAAATACACGAAACATACCCAAACAAAACAACTCATCTCCTGTCCCACATGATCAACCCAGTTAAGTATGAACGCTCATTATACATGTCACTATGTAAGAAAAACGCATAAATTCATGAGGAAATTAAAGATGGTTGCGATATGGCTTCATTTATGTAGAGAATATGTAAGGTGTTGATTAATAATATAGAGGGCCATGGATAATTAATTGAGCCCTTAAACATTTGAAAAAAAAAATATTTATCGAGAGAAGCATATAAATTTTAATATTAATCATTCAATTAAAAATAAATACTTATTGTCTTCCGTCAATGCGTGATCCACGAGGCCATATTTTATGGGCAATTCAAAGATTTTTCGTGGTTTCCGATTCGCTGCTGTTCCTGTTTCACAATTTTTGTAGCGTAATAATTAATTTATTTTCATTTTCATAATGTAATTTTTTTTGAAACCACCGTAATGCAAATCAAAACCACGTGGTTTTGTAGAAAACGATGATCTGGCTTTGATGTTCTTGTAGTACCTACTTATACATTGCCGATATAAGGTCGGCTAAATGACTCAATAATTAATTGAAGTTATTTAATCCAAGTCCACATAAATTAGTAAGATTGTATCATTTATTTTATTTATTTTTAAATTATTTTTTAATTTTGATTTCGACTCAATCTTACTGGTCTATATGGACATAAGATTAAATAATCTCAATTAATCAATTATGGAATCATTTAGTCGATCCCCATTATATTTAGGGAAATGATCGCTTTCATTTGTACATGATCTCATAAGAAAACAAATTAATTGATGTATATATAGAAAAGCACTTGGATTAAGAATAATGACATTATTTAATTATTAATTTTTTTTACTCCCTTCATTCTTTATTATATTTGGAATTGATTTTTGTCCACACATAATAATCAATTCGAAGTTTGTAGTGCATTAATAATTTTTGATAAAAATATTCTTATTTAATTGAACTTTTTCTCTCTTACACTATTCAAAACATTAGTGATGCATAAAAATTAATAAAAGTAAGTTACGAGTAATTTTAAAAAGTTGATATAAATTGAGAATAAATTTAATACTACTAACTTTATTAACGATGTGATTTAGTTATTTAGTTGCTATATAATGAATGGAGAAGTATATGTTTTTTTTAAACAACCATCGATTAATTAAACAGGAACCGCAAATGCCAAGGCATCTGAATACAACAAATTATCAATGTCCGAAGGCCCCTTCTCAACCCAAACACGGTTGCAAAAAGAGAAAGCCTTTCGGGCAAGGAGATCCGCAACACAATTACCAGAACGTTTAACGAAAATAAAATCAAACGATACAAAGCCATGGGCCAAAACCCGGCAATCCGACAAAATAGAACCAATATAAGAGGAGGAAGACCGGAGTCGCTTCCACTTCTAGAGCAAGGAGAGGCAATCCGTCTCAATGCAGATGCTGAAAAAGCCTAACTCAACTGCCAAACGTACCGACCACCAAAACGCTACAGCCTCCGCTAGCTCGGTAGCTGACACCGCGACCGGATACGCTGTCGCTGCCGCCATGATCTCGCCCCTATGATTGCGAGCCACACATCCCAAACTCGCTACCATCAACGTCTCAGGAAAGTTGCATCAAAGTTTATTTTGATTATCCCCGAACTCAACCTACGCCAAACCTCTTGAAGAGAGCGAGGGGTACGAATGGTAGCCCCCGACACATCTGAACCCGGGAGTAAGTACATCGCCGCTCGAGCGAATAGGTCCTCCCAATCGAAAGTTCTTCCCTCAAATCGCAGAAAAATTCGACGCTCCCAAACACTATACAACAACGTAAAGAAGTAACCAAAAGCCTATTTATCACCATAAGCATTTATGATGGAATGTTTTGATGGAACGTTTCTGATGTTTTATAAATTTATTTATAATACGTAATAGTCTTAATAAATAAGCTTCATATTAAAATTTCATAGTTTTGGTGACAAATATTAAACCAAAGGAATTATCATCTAATTGGTCCCTGTGTTTGAGGCCGTATCTGACCTAGGTCTCTCGTCGGAAAAATCTTAGCATATGGTCCTTCTGTTTGCAAACTGTCTGAACTAGGTCCCTCCCCGCCCGCGGAGACCGGAGCTCCGGTGAGGGCCTACGTGGAATTAATATAAATAAATAAAAATTACACGTCATTTAAACAATTTAATTTAAGTCCCTGAATTAAATCAAATCCTAATTTACTGCCCCAAACCCTAGATCCCTAATTTCATTAATCAAACACATCCAATCATCATCATCTTCAATCATCCTCATCCATTTTTCTAGAAAAAAACCCTAATTCCCCAAATTTGGGTCTACCATGCTTGTAGCATTCGAAGCAGGCTTATCAGAGACATTCCTCTCATCTCCTTCAACCTCAACCAATCTCCACTCCTTCCTCTTCCTTCCACCACCGATTCCTCCTTCTCCACCTCAAACTGAAACCATTGAAGCCCCTTCCTCTGCCAAACCCCTCATCTCTGAATCCAACCGTTACCACCGCCACCGCCATTGCTCCTTCCTCTCTGACTCAGAACTGCACCGCCGCCGCTCCTCCACCCTGTTCGAAGCCCTGCCTTCACCGCTGCTACTCCATCTGTTGCCATGGAAGTGATTCTGGTGAAGATCCGAAGCTGGGTTTTGCAGCTGCGTGTTGGTTTCTTTGATGTCCTGACGTGACAGAGGCGAACCAAATTCGATGGTTGCCTTTGATTTTGGTCCATCTTTCATCTTCCTTCTCTGATTTGGTTGGGTTTGTGGTGTTTGGATTTGCTTGAGGTTGAAGGGTTTTGGCTTTGGAGGGTAAGAGATGGAAGATTGGGACTTTATGGGAGGCCAGGAGAGGTTTTGGCTTGGTGAAGAAATTGGGTGTGGTGAACCAGATTCAATTTTTTTGCTTGTGTCCTCCTTGCGTTCTTGATTTATGAGTTTGCTGAAGAACAAGGTGAATTTCTGGTTTGGATTTGGGTTTAATTTGTATGTTGTTTCTGTGTTTGAAGGGCACGATTTTTGGGTTTGTGCAGCCTGTGGCGATGGTGCCTTGCTGTAGCAGTTGAGGTGTGTTTGTTACTGGGTTGGGTCTTTCTGGTGCACTGATGAGAGAGGAGAAAGATGAAGATGAATACATAAAAAAGAAAGATGAAATTTGGAGAAAGTTTTTTTTTTCTGGAAAAATGGATGAGGATGATTGAAGATGATGAAGATTGAATGTGTTTGATTAATGAAATTGGGGATTTAGGGTTTGGGGTAGTAAATTAGGATTTGATTTAATTCAGGGACTTAAGTTAAATTGTTTAAATAACGTGTAATTTTTATTTATTTTTTATTAATTCCACGTAGGCCCTCACCGGAGCTCCGGTCTCCGGGGAGGGACCTAGTTTAGACAGTTTGCATATAGAAGGACCATATGCTAAGATTTTTCCAGCGAGGGACCTAGATCAGATACAGCCTCAAATACAGGGACCAGTTAGATGATAATCCGATATGAAAAAGGAATTGGGACAAATGGTCTTCAATTGAAAACTTCCATCTTCTCCCGCGGGCACAGGTTCTCATAGACATAGTAACCTCTCAAGTAATTAAAAAATCAGGTTAGTGGGATCCCACCCCCTCAAGATAGCGAGAGATACTATAGTGCTTAATTAGTTGTCACTTGTCAAACCCTCTCTCTATATATATTTCAAATTACATATATTTTTTGAGACAATTTTGTTCGAATTAAATATATGATCACTATAACCAGTAAAATTCGTTTTATCAAGTATCTAATACCGCTAAATTTATATGAACTTAAACACGAGACTTTTAGTTAAGTTTTTTTTTTCTAATGAAAGACTTTAAGTTAAGTTATAACAACTTCATATCAATTAATTTACATGTTTGATAGTCATATATATTAAATAAACTACGAAATTGAAGATATTATATTATAAAATTTAATTGTATGAATTTTAAAATGATTAGTAGGTTTAATAAAAAAACCATTTTAATTGATTATTTTTTCCTTTTATCTTTTCTTATTAATCAATGTTATGATTTTCTATTATATCTTTCTGGCTAAAATATATATAATTTTGAGCTGTCAAATTAAAATACAAATAACGCTAAAGTTGAATGTAAATTTTTTTTTTTTAAAGGAAGTTGAATGTAGTTGAACTTACACTTTTCTAATTAAATAAAACCTCACCTAATGTGATTTATATAATATAGATTGTTTAAATAAACTTAGCGATTTAATTTAATTTATTACACGTATTACCTGTTATCTCTAGCAAAGGGATTGAATATAATATAGTTTGGTCCCTATGTTTGGGTCGCCGTCTGATGTAGGTCCTTTCCCGGAAAATTCGTAGCAAAAGGTCCCTCCGATTGCACGGTATCTGAAATTAGTCCTCGCCGGAGCCCGGAGCTCTGGCAAAAGTGCTGAGTGGTAGGACAGGAATGACGTGGCATTATCCACATCATTATTAATTATTTTTTAATTTTCAAATGTACAATTAATTATTAAATTATAATTAAAAATAAAAATTACAAAAATCATAAATCGATTATTAACAAAAACTAAAATCATATTCATCAACCTTCTTCATCCCCTTCTTCAGAATCTACAAAATAAGGAAGAACAACAATTAAGAACCCACCAAACTAGCTAGCACACACCACCCTCACTGATAAACACCATGTCAAATACCCAAAAACAAAGCAAGGAATGGTTGATTCCATATCTGAAACAAAGCAAGGAGGAAACAAAACAGCAAATCCAAACCCAAAACCCATCGCCACCACCGTTGTCGCCCCTCCTCCTCACCCTCCCCATCGCCCTTCCCCTTCCTAGCTCTATACTGAACTTATGGAAACATTGAATGTAACAGATATGGGTTTTATTAAATTGGTTCGTTCTCGTCGATAGGGTCAAGGAGTACATTGCCGCCGTCGTTTGAGGAGTACGACGCCTCTGTATAAATTGGGTGTTTTTGGGTTTGAGAAGGTTTGAATTTCTGGGTAACATTATGAAGAAGAATTTGAAGATGAGGACTGTGATGATGAAGGCAGAAGAGTGGCTGGGTTGGAATTGTTTTTTTTTTTTTAAGTTAAACCATGACAAATCTTTTTTAAGAAGGATGGGAAATATTATTATTTAAGAAATATAAAATTGGGGGTTTTAATTTTTTGATTTTCTGATGTGTAAATTGTTTATCATTTAAAAAAGTCCACATAGACTTCATTAAATGAGTCAGCAAGCCACGTCAGTACTCGCTCCGGGCTCCGACGAGGACTAATTTCATATAGCGTGAAATCGGAGGGACCTTTTGCTAAAAAAAAATTGGGGAGGAACATACCTCAAACGACGACCCAAACACAAGACCAGTTTATAATAATCACAATTATGCGTGAACAATCTGCTTATGAGAAACAGGATAAGCTTGTCCCTTAATTAGATAGTAGATTTCTTACCTAGCCGCTCTTTCTTTCCAAAATATGTGGCTGCCACTAATTATAATTATATAACCCTTGCGCATTTATAAAATATTAAAGCTGAATTTCAGCTAAAATAGTAATATGATATTACTTGTTTATTTTGAATGTTTCCTGTTGCCACCAACGTTTGTATTCTCAAGTTTATTTTATGGCCATGCTTGTTCAAATATTCATACAAATCACGTTAAAGAAAATGGCACAACTGGGTAAAACTCAAAAGAGACAATTTCAAAGTTGGTTATATGGTCTCCTTCAGTAGGTCTGTCTGTTCCTTTTTTTAATTAATTTTTCTCTTTCTTTTTCCCCATCATCACGTTTGCCTTAATTAATTTATAGTCTTGGCTGCATTAGGCAGTTTAAACCTTTTTAAAAAATATATCGTTCCACTTGCATATTTGTTTTATGCTTTTACGCCTGTGAGGAATTCAGGATAAGTTCAATTAATCATGTATGCATATATACATATTGTGGCGTTCAACGTATAATAGAAGACAAAATCTGTGTAACTTGCATAAATAAATAAATAGGCGGAGGCTAGTATCTCTTGAAAGTAGGAAATAATTTTTTTATACCTAAGCAATTAATGGGGTTTGTAATACCTAGAAATAAACGACAAGAAATAAGTAGTTAAAAACAAATTTTGGCTACTTTCCAAGAAAAACATTTAGCGAGAGAGATATACAACTGTATTCTGAAGGGTTAATGGTTTACTTGGTCCCTGTGGTTACACCAAGATTTGGCTTTGGTCCTTCCCCGGAAAAAAGTTTGCAAAAGGTCCCTGTAGTTGTACCAAGTTTGATATAGGTCCCTGCCGGAGACCGGAGCTCCGGTGAGTGCACATGTGACAGGCTGACTGGGTTAATGAAGGTGACGTAGATTTTTTTTTTTATTGAAATACAGGTCAGATGTTAAAAAAGAATCCCTAATTAAATCTAAAATTCCCCAAATCCCTAATTCCCAAATCAATTACAATTCCTTTACAATTCCTAGAACCCCATTCTCATTGATCTTTAAGACCCCTGAATGGTTCTTGAGTGGTGTTTCCCGGTTGGCCACCCACACCACAGTTAAAGGGCTTAAATTCTTGTACCAGATACCCAAATATCGTCTTGTTGAATTTCCAGGGCTGAAGAACCCAACTTCGAAAGTTCCATGTGCTGAAACTAAGGTCTCACCATCTCGCATGGTTTGATTCAAAGCTAAATTGTCCAGCGAAGTGCATGTTCTCATGCAGGAGAGTGCAAAGAACAGAAAAATTAACACTTTGATGCTATCAGGCATTTTTTTTTTAATTTTCTGAGAAACTTTGTTGTCTAACTAGTAACTTCGTTAAGTTATGACAAAAAAAGTAAGAGATAGATGTTAAGGAAGGTGAGTTTTAGTGTGGTACCCAAGTATGTGATTTGGGTTATGGAAGGTAAGGTGTGAACATTGTCAAAAGCTAACTTTGCAATGCCTATTGGTTGAATTGAAACTCACAGCACACTTCCCAGTGGGTGGCCAACCGGGAAACCATTCAGGGGTCTTAAAGATCAATGAGAATGGGGTTCTAGCGATTCTCTGTTTTACAAGCTGCTGCGTGAGTTAGGGAAGGAGAATTTTAGATGCGTGAGTTAGGGAAGAAGAAAGGGGAATTAGGGATTTGGGAAATTTTAGATTTAATTAGAGATTTTTTTTTTTAACATCTGACCTGTATTTCAATAAAAAAAAATCCACGTCACCTTCATTAACCCAGTCAGCCTGCCACATGTGCACTCACCGGAGCTCCGGTCTCCGGCAGGGACCTATATCAAACTTGGTACAACTACAGGGACCTTTTGCAAACTTTTTTCCGGGGAGGGACCAAAGCCAAATCTTGGTACAACCACAGAGACCAAGTAAACCATTAACCCTATTCTGAATTAGTCCTTTTAGAGATAAATTTGGTGTCCCAAATTATGAGACCTCTTCTAGATTTCAAAAAAAAAATGAGTTTTTCTTTTTTTACCCATTGCATTCATTATATTTTTAATTCCAAAACTTTAATTATCACATCTACTAATTACTTCTCTTTCATGTTTCCCAACTAACCTTTGATATATTCAATACTCCCTCCGTTCCTTTTTATAAGAGCTAAATCGGGGTGTTGACCGTTCCTTTTTATAAGAACCACATAAGGCTTTTTGCTATATTAATTATTTTTCCACATTTTTACCCTTATTCAATCCTGGAAATATGGAATTGCATTAATGATGGGAAGAGATTAAAAAGAAATATGTTGAGGATAATTTTGGAAATTCAACAACATTTGAGAACAAATTTAATGCAAAAAACTATACTACCTAACTTTCTTAAGAGGTGTGCAAAGTTGATTTACCTCTTATAAAAATGAACGGATGGAGTACTGACATAAGGGCATATATGCAATATTTGTACAAAAAATAACAAAACCAAGATATTAATTAGCTTATTACATGTTTTCTTAATAAGCGTGATTGTCTGAACAGGTCCTTATAATTTGGGACGGAGGGAGTAACATTTATAGGGAAAAAAATGGTATTTTCTTTAAGACGTTGACATTTAATACATAAAATACTAGGCGGTTTTGCCGGCTTAAAATTTTCAAATTCTTAAATATTAGGGATATTCATCGATTCAGTTTGACTCGATGAGCTTGATGATTTTAATCAAATCAGTCTAATTGGTTCAGATTTATTCACTTAACGTTAAACTCAAACCAAACCATTTTCAAGTTTATTGTGGTTCAACCCGAACTAATCTAATCACCCAATTAATTTTTTGTTCCCCATATTTAACCTTTTAAACTTCACTAGATAGATAGCGGCCCAACGAGACCGGGCTCAAAGCTTACAAGAACAAAGTAACTTAGACATAGCTATTCAGCCACTTAGTGACTCTTTTGGGCCTGACACTAACTGGGAAACTAAGCCCATTTAAACTGCTGTCATCATAAGATCTATGATGGCTGGTTAAGATATAATTAAGCTTTTATTTGAACCTATTATCTCTTGGGAATCACGTATCAACGGACTTCTTGTTTTTAATAGATGTTAAAAATGACGATCATTTCTTTTTCTTGGCTAGTATTGGTGCTGAATTGTTCATTGAGCTATGTTATTTCTAATATGGTTATTCATTCGTAACGTTTATTGGGTTCTTGTACCCAATTTTTTTATAGTAATCAAGTTTGTTGATTTTTTTATTTATGAAAAATACACGTTATACATATCCATGTTTAATTTATTTCATGGCGTGTTGAAGGAAGAAGCAGATCTTGAAAACGATTTGATTGAGATACTTGTGCGAATAATCATACCTTAACAGCCTGGGTATGAGAAATGAGATATTCTTGTCTAAAATTTGAAATTAAGTTTGTCTCTCAATCAAATGATTTCTTCTGATATTTCCATTTTTTATAATATCATATATCATTTTTTTTTATTTCTTATGGGGTATGGTGAAATAAATTTGAATAGATTATTATCTAATCAGATATACTTGATTGTTAGCTGGCTCCGAGTCCAATAATTAACCCCACATGAAAAAAGTAAAACGAGCTTAATTATTTATATCTTTTCGATGTTTCTTGTTACCAACAACATTTGTATTCTTATGTTTATTTCTTTATTTTATGGCCATGCTCTCAAATGGATTCATTATTTCTCTTATTTATCTTCCTTTTTCATTCTTGTCTTACCCAACAATTTTCTCATTTCAAAGTTAGTTATATGGTTTTTTTTTTTTTTAAAGAGCAAAAAATTATTTGAAATTTAGCTTGAGAATAACCCTCTTAAAAAGGGAAAATGGACAAGTTAGCTAGTATCTATTAAACCCTTTCACACTTTTGCCTATCCTCCAATTCACACAGTTTTGGACTAAAAAATGTATGTGCACCAAACATCGTCAAAAGCACAGTAAAAAGGCACAAGTAAGTTGTAATGGTCTCTCTGACCAAAAAAAAAAAAAACTGCGATGGCCTCTAAAAAAAGCAACAAAAAGCCACTAAAAAGTTATATTGTCTCGTTCAATAAATATTATTTTTTATATTGACTTCATATTTTTCCTATTTGTTTTTTCACCACGAGTCTCTTTTTTACATAAAAATCTCTTTGCATGAATGAGTTGTGAGGAAAATGTTTTGTATTCAATCAAGTGTTTAGACGTAGATTGTACAAGAGAGGAAGAAAAAGTATAGCGGGATAATAGATTGATATATAATATGATCATATGATAGAAATAGAGGAAAATGAATTGTATTTAGAATTTCATCATTATTTTGGATGTTTAAAATTAGAATTAAAGCTATAAATCTAAGAATATTCCAATGCCTGTACAACCAACCCGATGCCAATAGGAAGCAACCCAAAATCACTTTCATTAAGAGTGATGGATAAAACTAATTTCTCCACTTAAGCTAACAAATCGATTATCTTGTGTTTTTTAAATTTTTAATATTTAAAAGGCAAAATATATAAATTAGAATATTTATAGGATATGATATTTTAAACTGTGCAAAAAGTTGAAGACTGATTAATATAATAATTATATTAAATCTATATTTTATATATAGAGATAATAAATATGAAGATTGACTTATACAAGTATATTAAGCATGCATGCTAAAAGATTTGGGCCCCGTTTGAGAAAACAGCTTAATTAAGCGCTTATGACCATAAGCGCTTATGGCATAAGCGCTTATTAATAAGCTCTTATAAGATATTTATTATAATGAATTGAAAATAAGCTATATATAAGCATAAGCTCTTTTTCATAAGCTAATCTGAATAGCTTATGAAAATAAGCTCAAAACAGCTTATAGGTAGGTCATAAGCTATTTACATAAGCTCTCCCAAACGCTTGCATAAACACTTATACTATAAGTTAAGCTCATATAAGCTCTTCCAAACGGGGCCTTGAAGATCAGTTGTATTGGGTTTCAAGTCCATTTACATATATGGATTAAAGAATAATTTTTTGAAATTTTCTGAAAAAAAATATTAGGTAAACTTTAATACAAGCTGTGTATACTGAAAGCTATCAAGACAATTGTCTTAGATCCAAAAATAAAATAAATTAGTGCCCATATAGAATATACTAAATTAAGTCACATTAATTATAATGTGAGCAAAATCGTGTACACCCCAAGATTAACAAAGTAATTGCCATTGCCTTAGGCCTAAAAATAAAAAAATTAGTACCTATATAAAACCTGTTACAGAAACTTGAAAAAAATAATAAAACAATGAAAAATCACGTGATTTTAGATGCAATTAGTTGCAGGCTGATTGCTTTTTATAATAATATTAGATGAAAAAGTCACATTCCTTTCTTCTACTTTTTATAATAAATAATCAAAACGTGTGTTGTCTGATTGCTTATCGGAAAAAAACGTGTGTTGTTTGATTACTTTTGATATTTCGTACTTTGACTACTTGAGTCTCAATATTTCGTACTTGAGTGTGTATATTAAAAATTCTCAGTGCGCGAATATAATTACCTTTTGTCGAGAATTGTTTTTTATTTATTTATATAAACCAAAAAAGAATGAAAAAGAAGCACATAAGGAGAAAGCTAGATATTAGAGATTATTAGCTTGAATGTTGCAGCGCTTATTGATGGATTATTATGTAGTGTCAGGACATTTATTTTGCAATGGTTTAAAACTGCTGTAAATAAAAATGCGTTTTATTACGTTCTAAAACTGTTATAAATACGCATATTAAAATGTCCTATTATTATAGCGTGGTCCATGAATTTTTTTTTTAATGTTGTCTTATCTACCCACCTTGTATACTAAAATAAACACAGTTCAAAGGCCCAACAAATAGCAAATAGTAAGTCACAGCGAGGTTGAAAATATAAGGTGGAAAAAAGAACCCAAAATAATTTTTTCCCCATATTCCATGCATGCTCTGACGAATAAATATTTATTAGTCTAAATATATCATGTTTATAAATGATAATATTAAAAAAATTAAATTAGCATTTTAGTAATTAACAAATAAAAATGCTTAACAAGAGTACCAGTAAACAAATTAATCTCAATCTGATACATTAACTCTTAAATAGTGATGAGCACTCGCCGAAACTTACTTTTATGACAGTTTTTTATCACTACAAAAGCGGGTGTTGGTGACCGGTATCAATACTAGTATAATGGTTCACTCATCTTTTTCAAAATAATAAAAATTGGTGCATCACTTTTTTTGGTGTGATAGGTGACACTAAGATATACAAAGAGAAGAGAAAAAATTAACAAATGTGACAGGGGAACAAGAAAAAAAAGATATTGAAAAGAAAAATGTATTTGTTACTCTTTTGAGGTATAGTTGTTTCCATAAACAAATATGAAAAAGTAAGTGATATTTACTATATAAGGGCACCAGGGTGAGGTTTCATATTCACATCACATAGCAAGCAAGCAAGCTAGGGCTTGAGCTAGCTATGGCTTCCACCATGAACTTTGCAGTACTCTTCTCAGTGCTGACCCTCTTCTTCTTCTTCGAAGCCGCACTCTGCACCACCCCACTAAAATTTCAACACCCACTAGACCCTTTAACCGAAAAAGAGATAAATCTTGTTAGAACCATAGTCCTAGCCAAGTACCCTACTACTACCTCAAGAAACAAGGTAAGCTTCCACTATATTGGCCTAGACGACCCAGACAAAGATGCTATCTTCAAATGGGAACATTCTTCTTCCACTAAAACCAAAACATCATTAGTCCCTCCTCGCAAAGCCTTCGTGATTGCTATCATCAATGGCCAAATCCATGAGATCTTAATTGATCTGAAAGCAAAGCGCATTGTCTCTGACAATGTTTACAAGGGGTATGGCTTCCCTACCCAAACTTTTGAGGAAAGTGAAATTGCCATAGAGCTGCCAATGAAATACCCTCCTTTCATTGAGTCAGTTAGAAAGAGAGGGCTGAACATGTCTGAGGTGGTGTGCACCACCCAATCCATGGGGTGGTTTGGTGAAGTGAAGAGTAGCAGAACCATCAGACTCGACTGCTTGATGAAAGAAAACTCTGTCAACATCTACGTCAGGCCTATTACTGGAATCACCATAGTGGTTGATCTTGGCCTTATGAAGATTGTTGAGTACAGTGACAATGAAGCTCCGCCAGTGCCCACCGCGGAAAACACCGAATACCGGGCTTCACATCAGAGCTCACCTTTCGGTCCAAAGCAGCGTAGTTTGACCACCCATCAGCCACAAGGTCCAGGCTTCCAGATCAACGACAACAGTGTTAGGTAATACTAGTTATAGAAATTCTGATGCTATATAATAAATTAACTATTTCAAAAATTTAAAATGTTTGGTAAACATATAAACTTATGACTTTATTTGTTCTATTAATACTAATGCATTGGTCATGGCTTGACATATATATATATATGTGATTAATCAACTATCTAAAAAATGTAACTTTTTTGGTCAAGACATTTTTTTTTATTAATAATAATAATACTTCATAATTATTATTCCAATTACACCCGTACCCAAAGAAAAAAGAACATAAATGAAAAATATAATATATAATGTGATATGAAAAAGATGAAAAAAAAGAGTGGGTAAAATTAAAATGGAAGAGAAAGTAGTTCAGAATGAACCAAAACATTTTTTATCATCAACATTTTTTTTTAACTTAGAGTACAAACGGCACTCTTAATTAGTTTTGTTATAAATTCTATTTAGCCAGCTGCCATATGCTTTGTTTTCATCTGTTATTAATATTATTATTTAGTGGATGGATTTTTACTGTAAAAGCATATCTGCACATGTTTTCTTGGAACACCTCTAGTTTCATTTGTCTTATTAAAAAAATTAAAGAAAAGTACAATTGGTACTCTAAAGTCCTGACAGAATTAGGTGAAAAGATATGAAAAGTTATATTTTTATACCTAAGATTATCTCTAATATAAAATCTTAAATACTTCTGTTAGTTTATACTGTCACATAGAATTTAAAACACTCATAAGATCTCAATGCACATTTCGCTCCAGTGGTTGGGATCTAATTTTACTTTTAATTGGACCCACGATACGCAATATATTTATATTATTTATTCTCACATAATATTAAATTAAATTAAACTAATAATTTTATACAAACACATAAGAAATATTATTGATATTATTTAATTGAAAATGAAAGAAAATACATATTATTGAAAAATAAATGACAATACATTTTAAATAAACCGCTAGAGAGACAAACAATAATATTTTATTTAAGATCCCACTTTAAAAGAGAAACCAGTTAAGACACCAAAATAAGATCTCAAGTCATGTCAACCCTCTCCAATTGATGAGATTTTATAAGATCTGGATCTTATTTTAAGATCTCACTTTTAAATCTCAATTGGAGATGCTCTAATAGTCATCAAGTAGTATAAATACCTCACATTGTATTATATTTTTTCTCTATAACTCACATGTCTTATCACATTATATTATATATTATATTTATTAGATTTTTCTCTTCTTGATCCTCTATAATTCTACGTTCATTAAGGTCCACCTAATATTTTCCTAAAAAATTATTTGGTCTTATAGCTGTACCATTTGATTTGATGAATAAATTATTTTAAAAAGTTAAATGGTTAGCTAAATACACACAAGTGATGTTGTATAATTATTAATTTTTTTAACTAAAATCATATGCGCTTGTGTTTGTTCCTCGTTCAGCTGGGCGAACTGGAAGTTCCACATAGGATTTGATGCGCGGGCTGGTGTGATAATATCACTAGCTTCAATTTACGATCTGGAGAAGCACAAGTCTCGTAGAGTGTTATACAAAGGGTATATCTCTGAGCTTTTCGTGCCATACCAAGATCCAACTGAAGAGTTTTACTTCAAGACATTCTTTGATTCTGGAGAGTTTGGTTTTGGTCTCTCTACTGTTTCGTTAATCCCCAATCGCGATTGTCCACCTGATGCTCACTTCATAGACACATACGTCCACGATGCTAATGGTACCCCAGTCCCCATGAAGAATGCCATCTGTGTGTTTGAGCAGTATGGCAACATCATGTGGCGCCACACGGAAACCGTCATTCCTAATGAATCCGTAAGGACTCGTTCACTTATGAATCATATTTTTACAATTAACATGTTAAACAAAATCTATTACTAAAGTTGACATCATGCTAGGAAATTTTACTACTAAACTTTAAATATTACACGTATATATAATGTTGACACTCTTGACAGGCGGAAGAATCTAGAACTGAAGTGAACTTGGTGGTAAGGTCCATAGTTACTGTTGGCAACTACGACAATATCATAGATTGGCAGTTTAAAGCAAGTGGCTCAATCTTGCAAACGGTATGTATTCATTATTATCTACTACGTGTGTTAGCTTACTTTTATTTTTAAAAATTTTAAATGACAAAAAAATTAAAAAAATTTGAAAAACAGAGCCATGGAGGACGCCACATGGTTGGCCACTCCCAAGTGACCAATTCTGACATGCGTGCAATTTTACAATTGGTCCAAGAAATCAGTAAATATAAGAATGTTTGTCTGGAATTCAATTTTGGCATGCGTGCAATTTTTTTAAACTATTGGTGGTTTACGAGAAGGGATTGGCTAAACTTACCCGGTTAATTTGGTCTCAAGCCCTAGGGCCAGTCTCTATCCCATGTGGGCTAGGGTCAAAAAGCCCCACACAAAAAGTTATAATTTATTCATATTCTTTTTTCTATCATTTAATTTCCACTTATTTTTCTTTTTTTCTCTATATATCTAACGGTGGAGTTTAATTAGGGTTGTCAAAATTTTATTTTCCATTATATATGTTAAAAATGAGGCCAATTATCACTAATATTACTTACATTGAGTAAATGTAAGTTTTATATAAGTATTTTTTGAGTCCGTTAACTTTCTTTACCTTAGATTGTGACACTGTCATCTCACCCAAATTTTTTTTAACCAAAAAAACTATGCCAACTAAGACAAAGCTAATTAATCCCACTTAATTGGCATCTATCTCAATTTGGTTTAAACTAAACTCTAATCGCTAGTCTCAATTGGCATATATATATATGCTTCAATTAATATATACTGCAGGTAGCATTATCGGGTATGCTGGAAATTAAGGGAACGCATAGTAAGCACAAGAGAGAGATTAAGGAAGAGCAATTCGGTAGCTTGGTATCAGCAAACAGCATTGGTATTTACCATGACCACTTCTACATTTTCTATCTTGACCTTGACATTGATGGTGTGGAAAATTCATTTGAGAAGACCCGTTTGGTGACTAAAAGAACCAAAGATGGAAGTTCAAAGAGAAAAAGTTATTGGACAACTGAGGTTGAAACTGCAAAGACTGAATCAGATGCAAAAATCACACTTGGGTTGTCACCAGGTGAGCTTGTTGTGGTGAATCCTAACAAGCAAACTGCCATTGGAAATGAAGTTGGATACCGTTTGATTCCAGCAACCCCAGTTCATCCACTTCTAAGTGAGGATGATTACCCACAAATCCGTGGCGCTTTTACCAATTACAATGTTTGGGTGACACCATATAATAAGACTGAGAAATGGGCTGGTGGGCTCTATGTTGATCACAGCCGTGGAGATGATACCTTAGCTACTTGGACTCAACAGTATGCCTCTTAAATTTTGATTTTTTTATGTTAAAGATCATCAAAAACTAATAATTAACTTTAATAATTGCAATATATATATGCAGGAATAGGGAGATTGTGAACAAGGACATTGTGTTGTGGCATGTGGTGGGAATTCATCATGTTCCAGCTCAGGAGGACTTTCCGATAATGCCACTGTTGAGCACTTCATTTGAGTTGAGGCCAACCAATTTCTTTGAGAGGAACCCGGTTCTTAAAACTCTAAGTCCAAATGATGTCAACTGGCCGGGTTGTGGCAACTCAAATTAAACCGGTTCGGTCAGGTGCTATTCATTTGCATTGCCATTGGTGTGCTACAAATCATGTTACCATCAATAAGTTAAATGCTGTTTGCTTAGTGCATGTGAGAGAATAATGTATCACGCAAATGAATGAGATGAGATTAGATTAGAAGGTTTAATTATTTGTAAGCAGCTTCAATTGCTCAACCTGTACTGTGTTCAAGTCATTCATTAATCAACAACACGATTTTCTTTGCTTAACCTTCTATTATGCCATGAAGCGGTTTTAACAACGCCAATTTTATAGTTTTAAGGTAAACCGTTTAGAAAAACACACACACACACATATATATATATATAGGGGGCGTATCTAGTGAGAGCGATGTTTATTATGAGAGATGAGAGCGTTAAATCATGGCCGTACAACCATTCATGAGTGATTGAGATTAAAAGTAGTTTAGTGGTCACATGACATTTTAAAAAAGTCACATGCCATTTTGTTTTAATCTTGACCCTTCATGGTAGATCTAATGGCTAAGATTGAACGCTCTCATCTCTCATAATAAACATTGCTCTCACTTGATACGCTCCCTATATATATATATGAGAAGTGTTAAATTTACCAAGGTTCAAGTGTAATATTGGACACTTATTTAGTTAGGTTACGTTTGGAAATTGAACGGAACAACACGTAACAAAACCGAATAAAACAGAACAGAAATGCCCAATTAAGTGTATCACAAATAGAATAGAACTATAAGATTGATTACATATATACCCTATCATTTTAATATTTAATAAACATAAAAAATGGATGAATAACAATAATTTTTTCGTTTTGGTAAAATCGAGGGAATAACAAAGTTTTTCCGTATGTCATACAAATTAATATGTAAAAATTAAAAGTAAAAAAAAAGGCTTTACATCATTCCCAGGTTCATACATCGTATCCTTGATCCATCACGTTATTCACGTAAATGCTAAAGATAATATAAAAAATGAATTTCGGTGATTGCATACTGATATATGTAATTCTACATCCTACAAGGATTATTTGACATTCATGGCTATGGATATGTAGTATTATTTTTTATTTTTACATGAAAATATTGTTTCTATTCCATGATTCAATGGTTTTCTCTTGTTCTTAACGTTATATTTTAGTTTAGTTACGCACTTAGAATATATATTATTTGGTTCGACGTAAGAGTAGAAACTACGACGTCTAGAGTTCAACATAAGGTTAACCATCTAATAAACTTAATGTCTAGGAATGAAATTAGACTTTGTTTTTCACCTAAACGCGTAAGCTTAAAGATAAGTTAGCTTTGCTATGCATGTGAGAAATCAATATTTTGGAAAGTAAGTTATAGATATCCACTTATGTTGGAATCAATGAAGTATGGTAGAAATTGTGTAGATGAATTATTGATAAGAATGAATTTACATATAGAACTATAGGATGCTAAGTAGTTAACGGTGAACTCTAATTCCAACCGTTTTCTCCCATTGATATCAATCCTTTTTTGTCTCACTTTCGTTTTAATTTTGCATGTGCTATTGACTACCAATCAAATTTAAAAAAAAATCTTGAAACTCATTGCTTAAGTAATTTTACTAAAGGGCGACATTTGTGTTAGCAATTTTCGGTGGATACAGAAAAAGACGATATTATACTACAATTGAGTCTTAAAAGGATTTATAGTAGTTAGTGGAGGAAAATCTCTTTCATCGATTTACATATAGAAAAAAAGAAAAGCATGGTTAATTAAAATAGAAAATAATAGAAGAGATGAAAAAAAAAATTATTAGTGATTGAAAAGAATGAAGAATTAAAAAGAAAATATAGGTAAAAATAAGATAGAAGAAAAAGTGTGTGCGATATAGAATCATTTTGACAACAATGAAATATTAAGATAAAAAAATTAAACAACTTTAAAATGAATACCATTCCCTAGCGAGATAAACATGTTTTAAATTTTAGTAGTTACAATAATAATCCTAGCCACATGAAGATTCATAAGCTGTTTTTTTTTTAAATGGATTCATAAACTGTTATTGAAACTAATACTTAATCATGATTCATGCATGTTTACGAGTGTTGAACGAGTTTAGGAATGGTTTCTATACATGAAATTATTTTATAGTCTTCGGTTTACAACAGCGGGCATTTGTTCTAGTGGTATGATTCTCGCTTTGGGTGCGAGAGGTCCCGAGTTCGATTCTCGGAATGCCCCCTTTTTGATATTTTGAAGAAAACTGCTACTTACAAGTTACAACAGCCATTGCATATAACGAAACTTCTTCTTCAAACAAAAAACATATCTGCAGTTCTTTATTTTCACTTTTAGAAAGAAAACAACAATTTTTACAACAATATACACACACATATATATAGATAGATGCCAGTGCCATCAGCTGAACCTTAAGCTCATCACACTCTTCCTCCCATTCTGTGTGGAAGAACTTCTGAAACCCCAACATGGATAACGCCCGTGCATAACAGTTGTGTTGCACTTACAATTATCGTGATAATTTCTAACGTACGCTGGGTAGACACACAAAAATTAAATCAAAGTTAATTTCCTTTATTTATCATTATCATCCAATTTGATGTTGGTCACTTACTTGAAATTCCAGCATTCTAAGTATACAAAGCTTACCAGGTTTGAGTCTGTCCAGCCAAGATCAATTTCTTTGCAAGCAAATCTGCAAGAAAACAAGCCATTAATAACTACACTTATTCTCAAACAACAGAAACTTCATTATAAGGCTCACTCAGTCACTGACCCCATGGCTAGTAGAGTGAGTGCCCATGTTGTCAATGAAGACATGGCTGCTGCATGTAAATTGGGAGCATTCCACTGGAATATGTTGTGCAATCCAGTGAGTGAGGTGGTGAATCCCACAACACCAGCAATGAGAGTGAGTATCACGAAGAAACCGGTCGACATGTTTCCCATTGGGAAGAAAATTGGAAATAGCTTAGCCGGAATGTACTGAACATATGCTGCATATGTCAAAATGCACAGACCCAACTCAACAAATCATGTGATATATACTAAAATTCAAACCAACACTATTTTTTATGTTACTTTCAGTTACCTGATTCCCGCGACCTGTGAATCCCATGATTCACTGCCCATGAAGCAATTACAACCACAATGAAGTATAAAATTAGATTCAGGGTCAAAAGGATCAAGGCTACTGATTTGGATCCTCCAGAAGCCATTAATTACCCTTCAATCTCAAACACCAATAAAATTAAAGTAAAATTCTAAGTTATGTTGTCCTCCTAGAATTTAGATGTGATTGACATATATATAGACCTTAAGAGTTACTCTCTTGATATTATATTATCAGAAAATTAGTAGGGAAGGTTGTTCTGCAGTTTGGTTCTTCTTTGCTGTCATGTATTGAAAAATGCTTTCTTCATTGCAAAGAAAAGGCTTCTATTCTTTGATCATTATTTGGTTTCCCTCGTGAAGGGGGAAGGAACTTTTCTTCTTCTTCATAATCAGAGGGTTGCTGCTTTTCTGGAATCATTCTACTTCAAATAGAGAGCAAAACAAAAAGGAACAAAGCAAATCCATGTGAATTTTTTATTCAACCTGAAGATTCTCCGTGTTATTATCAAATGGAGCTTAGTCCCAGCTTTAAGCTAAAGTAATTATTAATTGAAATTTTGGATGCCTCATTCTATGTATCTTTGACCTTGTATCTCCAAAGCTTTTTTTACTGATTAAAATTATGTAAGTCCTATTAAATTGGAAGTGATGTTATATAATTTAGTATCTAAATTAAGTTGATTCCGACTGAAGTTTAGTTTTTCCTATAATTTTTTATGGACAAACAGTTTTTTGTTTTGGTCCAATAGTTTTTTATTTTGAAATTTGTAGTATGGCTAATTGGACCAGGTCCTTCCCCTTGGGTAGCCTATGGGCTTGGCTTCGACCTTTTTAATACTATTGAACCATGGACAAAAGAAAAGGCTTGAGAAAATAAACGCTATTAGTGACACATGTTCTAAAAAGAAAGTACAAAGAACTGTGAGTTTTTTTTTAAAGGTTACAAATCAATAAAACACAGACGGCTGACGCAAGAGCATTCAAATACAAAAGGTTATCAATCGTCGAGAGCTCCTCTTTAACCCAAATGCCGTTATCAAAAGAGGAAGTCTTGGGGGCAGGATATCAGCACCACAGTTACCAGAACATTTAACAAAACAAAACTGAAAAAATACAAAACTATGAGTCAACTCCTCACAGTCTGAAAAAATAGAACCAAACATACGATGAGTAAGAACGGAACTTCCTCCATTTTTCGAGCAAAGAGGGATAATCCGTCTCAACAAACAATCCATCTCAAAGTGAGACTAAAGGAGTTTCAATATTAAATATTTAATGCAGCTCAAATGCCACTAAACAATTGAATGTGACACATAAATAAATTTGGTGAGAGGTGACAAAACAATACGCTATAATCTGCGCCTTAGTAAATAATGACTACTATTCATTTAAATCAAACAATCATGGTGAGCACATCTATGACCTGTCCGATGCAATCTTTTGATTGATTATTCATTGATGCCTCAAAAGCTGATTCTTCTGCACAGACAAAACAGAAAGAAAAACAATCAAAGCTGATTCCGCATGTGAAGTCACAGATTGATTCACTGGAGAATTTGGACATTGATGAACGATTACTCATCACCAATATTCACCATGATGCGACTCAGGGCAATGTTCTGAAACAGCACCATCAATTAATGTTTTGCTGACAAAACCATAAAACCAATGCAAGTGGAACCATATATCATATATGTTATGTGGTAGGTGTATAGCACCAAGAAAATTTTGTGGGATGGTGGGTAACACTTAACATCAACATGAGGTGTGCTCATCAGAAAAGTTCCCAATCATTATCAATTACTTCCTGTTCATAAATAAAAATTAGCGTCAGAGAAGATTTTTACTTTTTCGTTACGTAATTTTAAATATTTAATAAATGAATTAATAGATATTTATATATATTCCTTTGAAATAAAAATGCAAGAGAGTTTTTACATAAACAATTATTTATCAATTAAATATAGTGATTTTTTTGTTAACTAATGAACTTTTATCGGTCAAGTGTATTACGTATAATGAAATTAAAAATGGCGAGAAGTACAGGAAATAATGAAAATGGGTCAAACTCAGAAGGTACAAGTATCCCATTAAATATGAAACAGGTTGAGCCTCGATTCCGATGTACGAATGAGCCCACACATCAGAAAACATTTAAATTATTTTTTTAGGGATTGATATCTGAATCTTCATTTTCTTAACTCATATATCTCCGGCTTTTACCACTCGAATTATCTTTCGGGGACCACAAGTCAAGGTGATGACACGGTGTCAATTTGCATATAAGGTTTATTTTATTTTATTGACAGGTTTTTAACATATTTACGACATAGTCACGGTCCCTCCTAACAAATAAATTTCTTATGGTTTAATATCGTGACCTCACTCTTACGAAGATCTAGCTTACCACTAGACTAACACTTTATTGGTGAATATAAGTTAACCTAAACATACTTTGTAATAAAAAAATGTGACAACACTTTCATCTCAATTTATAAGAAGAAATTTGTTCACTTTTTACTTTGAAATAAGTGCTAATTGGAGATGAGATCCATTCACTTTCATCTCAGGTTCTAGTAAGGGTTTATGACCTAACTTACATCAGACATATGAGTTCAGACCAAATTAATAAATAGATAAGGTTAAAACTTTTTCCAAGATTATTTAATTAAAATGCCACTCAACCAATTAAGAAAAACTCTTTTTTTTTTTGAACTGAATTAAGAAAAACTCTTAAGTACAATAAACCGACTATTTAAATAAACATAATTATATAAGTTTATTTTATTATTATTATCACCAAAATATATTTTGGCATTTTTTTTTTAATATTACAAAAAAAAAATTGCGAAATAAAACACTAAAAAAAAAATTAGAGAACTATGGCACTTTGTGCCAAGGTGGAAGGTGACGTGGATGAGGCATGCAAGTCGCATGCTTTCATGCGACTTATGCATGCAAGTCGCACGTCAGAACACGACTTATACCAGTTCTGGCAGTAGGGGCCAAGTAGGGGGCAAGTAGGGGCTGTAGGGGACAGGGGACAGGGAGTCGCGTGGCAGGCTGCGGCTCCTACGAGTCTCAAAGCTATCTGCGACTCCCATGCATGGGTGACACGTGGCACGGGAGTCGCAGGGTACCCTGCGATTTCAGTCTCTTCTGCGTCCATTTAAACCCCTGCCCACCCTCCTTGCTACCAGTATCCCATTGCAAGTACCACATCCCATTTCCCTCTTGCAAGCTCCTACTATCTCTCAATGAAAAATCTCCCTTAATTTCTCTTGGTCATCAAGTTTTTAAGAATTCCCAATCTCATCAAGTTGAAGTCAAGCATCTTAACATATCCTCTCCTTCACTTCAAATTTTATCAATTCGGTTAGTATTTTTGTGGATTTTCTTAATGTATTATTGTTTAGAATTAATGTGGTATTTAGAATTGGTTAGAGTTTTAATATGTATGTTATTAGGAATTTTTATAGTTGGTAAGAAATTATAATTTGATGTTGTGTAGAAATAATAATAAGTTTTGGTTAGCATGAAAGTTAAGAAATAGTAAAGTTAATTTTATAGCAATTTTAGTAATATTATTTTGGTTCAAGTTAAGAAATATTAAAGTTTAGAAATAGTAAAGTTAATTTTATTGTTTAGAAATAATAATAATAATAATTTTATTGTCTTGAAGCCTGAAAAGTTATAATTATTATGTAGGAATCATAATGCATATTTTTATTGGTTAGAAATAAGTAATTAATTTTATTGCTTTAAAGTAATAATAATAATTTTATTGTGTATAAATATTAAACTTTTAATTATTGTGTAATAATCATAATTTATATTTTATTTGTTTAAAAATAATAAAGTACATTTTATTGTTTAGACGTAGTAATAATAAATTTATTATTTAGAAATAACAAGATAATTAAATTTTTTAGAAGTAATAGTAATAATTTTATTTTCTGGAAACATTAAAGTTTTAATTATTGTGTAGGAATAATAATGCATATTTTCATTGTTTAGAAATATTTAAAACCGTAAGCCCTAAACCCTAAACCCTAAAACGTAAACCCTAAACCCTAATGGAAACCCTAAACCCTAATCCCTAAACCCTAAACCCTAAATCATGAGCCCCAAACCCTAGACCCTAATGGAAATCCTAAACCCTAAACCTTAAACCCTAAACCCCTAACCCTAACCCTAATCCCGTATTATCCATGTTTAGGTTCTTTTTGTAGAAGCTTTATTGTTTTAATTAGAAATTTCGATGTTTATTGCAAAAGAATAATTTCGATTGTTATTGGTTATAGGAACCTTGAGGTGAGTGAGACTGCAACTTGTGCGATGGATCAAAAAATTGTCTTTGTGTACTACAACGGGAGGGCCTACGAAGGCGGACAAGGCATTATGTTCGAAGGTTCGACAAAGGCCATATATATGAAACGTGGAATTTCTTTCGAACGCTTGAAGAGGCGAATTCACGAGAAGTTACAGCTCAACAGTAACCAGGTTATTTCGAGCGTTACGTATAGATTTTTAGCTTCGGAAAACCCTATGTTTTTTAGAAGTCTCCAGATATGTGATACTGAAGACGTCTGCATCATGATGGACGCTTTTACCCAGCAATCGTCGATGAGAATGCTGGAGTTGTATGTTGATATTGCTGAGGCCGGAGGATCGTCAATACCAGTGTCAACGTATACGATGGAAACGCATGAATTATTGTCGAGTGAAGGGGTTAGGGATGTTGATGAAGGGAGTGCTGATCCAGAGTCTTTGGCCTTCGGAAACACGACAAACACTGTTAATCTTGCCGACGACATTGACAACATCCCCGTAGACAATGTGGATCCTGATGTAAACCATTCAGATGATGAATTGGACGAGGATGATAGATTGCTTGACGGAGGATCGTCAGATTCAGACGTTGAGGCTGAGGTCGGTGGCAATACAGGACCTCAGTCAGCCCATACTTCCATACCTACTGCATCGCCAGTACCGGTGAATGTTTACTCTAAACCACAAGGTATGTGTTTGTCCATATCTATTTAGTCCTTTAAATTTCGTAATTTCGATTCTTTATGAACTTGTTTGTTTTTTTGTAGGTGTCCCAAACTCTAACCCCTTTTGGAATACCTCATCCCACTATACGTATATTAATTGGGACCACCCTGATGTGGAGACCGATTTTTTCCCCGGTCTGGTTGTCCAAGGATCATGGCAAACAGGTGACGAATTATATGAAGGTTTACGATTCAAGACCAAGGCAGATGCTCAGACGGCATTGAAGCACTTCTGTATCAAGAAAAATCAGACATACGTGGTCAACGAATCTTGTACAAGATATTTCACCGCAAAGTGTCCAAATGCAGATAATGGTTGTCAGTGGAGAATGAGGGCAATGTTGTCCAAAAAAACAGATGACTGGGTGATATCCAAATGGAAGGGCCCGCATACGTGCGTTACTTCGACGGGATCCATGGACCATGACAGGTTAAATTCAAATTTCATCTCAACGTACATCACAGGTATTGAAATGTCATGTTAAGTGTTATTGCATGGTTTGTGCCACCTCCTTCGGATGTTAACTGTATGGATTTATGTGCTTTATTTTACATCGCAGGTATGGTTAGTCTACAACCAGCCATCCCAATTTCTCTTATACAAGAGAGAATTAGCGGTGAGCTGCATTACAAGGTCTCTTACTTCAAAGCATGGAAGGCAAAACAGAAGGCGCTTGCGAAGATATTCGGGGATTGGGAAGCGTCGTACGACGAGCTTCCAAGGTGGTTGGAGCATATGATGATGTATTCCCCTGGATCGTATTACAAGATTGTAACAGATGACTATGTGGGTGGTGATGGGGAGATCGATGGTCGATTTAGGAAATTTCGCAGGGTCTTCTGGACATTCAAACAATGTTGTGATGCCTTCAATTATTGCAAGCCAATGATACAGGTAGATGGCACTTGGCTTTACGGGAAGTACAAGTCAACGTTGTTGATAGCCACAGCCCAGGACGGAAATAGTCATGTGTTGCCATTAGCATTTGCGGTCGTAGAGGGGGGATCAACAAGTACTTGGTCATGGTTTCTGCGGCTCATCCGATTAAAAGTTACCCAGAAACAAGGCATATGTCTGATATCTGACAGGCATGCGGGCATAAAAGCGGCCGTGAGAAACCCTAATAACGGCTGGCAACCACCACACGCTCAACATGTATACTGCCTCCGGCACATTGCCAGCAACTTCAACCACAAATTCAAGAATGTTAAGCTGAAGGGAGATTTGATAAAAATGGGTAAGCATACCTCTTTCACTACAAAGTTCAATAGTTTGACGCATATGTCTAAACAGTGTTTAACATATATTTGTCTGTTATGCGCAGGTTACGATCCGTGCCCATATTATTTTGAGAGAAGGCTCCAGTGGTTTCGAGAACAAAGCCCTGAGATTCGCCAGTGGATTGACAGCATACCGAAGGAGACATGGAGCCAGGCTTGTGATATTGGTGGACGTAGGTACGACCACATGACGACCAACTTGTCAGAAGCGGTTAACAAGGTTTTGAAGGGAGCGAGAAACATGCCGATCACAGCACTTGTGAAGTGCACGTACGGGAGACTTGTGGATTACTTTGTCCGGAGAGGTTCGATCGCACGGGCAGAATTGTCTGGAGGACAAGTATATTGCACGGCCGTATTGAAAAAAGTGCAAGAGGGGGCGGAGGATGCTACACGTCATACTGTACGCACGTACAACGTGCAGAAGACCAGGTTCGAGGTGGAGGAAGGATACAACCCACGCCGGCAATGGAGGCATGGTACAAAATGGGTGGTGGATTTAGACAACGGGACATGTACTTGTGGTATATGGCAGGCACGCAAATACCCTTGTGAACATGTCATAGCGTCCTGCCTGAAATGGTCGTACAACTATTACGTGTACGTTGACCCTGTGTACAAGATACAGACCGTTGTTGATGCATATCAATTTCAGTGGTATCCAGTTGAAGAGAGAGGAAGCACGGTTGCGGTTGATGGGCCTAGGATTATTCCTGATCCAACGACAGTGCGTGGCAAGGGTCGCCCAAAGTCAACTCGTATTAGGAACGAGATGGATTTGTTGGAATCACAGCCAAGTCGGAGGACAAGTTCCCTTCAAAAATAATTGTGATGTGAACGGTGTGTGTGGAGCGTTTTCTTTCATAACTTGTTGTAATGACACTTAATGGTTGTTAATAAAATCAAGTTTAATATTATATGTCTCATTACATAGTTAAACAAAAATGGAGGTCAACAATCCCTTAGCTAGTGGTCGTGACGTCCGTGACGTTCGTCAGTCCCACAAGGCGGCCAAGGACGGTGTCTAGCTTGCCTATCCATGTTATGTCTCGGAGGTGGAGGGGTGAACGCCATGCTCAAGTCAAGATCCAAGCTCTCTTGTATCTCATGTGCCTGTACTGGATCAATTTCATAATTATGTTCACCTCTTGATTGCATAGGGATGTCGAGAACCACATCTGAATAGCCTCCCCACTGTTGCGTTTGCCGTTGCAAATCGATAGGCGTTCGATAGTCAGCCGCAAACGGAGTCCCTGCAACAAACGATTGCGACCCATAAGTATCAGGTACACAAGGACGGTATCCGGATGCATCCGAAGGTTCTGGAACGTAAGGTCGTGACCCGGACGCCTCACAATGATCCGTGCCATAATACATTGGCTGGGACTCCGGGACCTGCCCATGTTGCTGCGGGCTTTGGCTTGATTCAGGCGCAGGATACCAAGTGTACTGCGTGTATGGATTGTCAAACTCTTGTGTTGGGGCAAAGTACACTCCTGGAGCAGGCTCTTGGGTCGACCCCAGTGCCACTCGTTGTGCAGCATGAGTGGTTCTACGTCTACCAAGACCTTTGCCCTCGGTTCTGCCGACTACAGGGTTTGCATCTTCTGTGGGCTCCGGAACCTCAATCGGCCTGGGGGGTGCCGGTGTGGATGGTCGCCTGATCCGGTCAACCTCATGAACCAGGGCAAGGCAACGATCGATTTCTAAACACAGATCCGCATCGGTCCACCGCTTACCACTCGCCGGGGAATAAGCATACCAGATTCGATGAAGCCGCTCAGCCTGTACATACAAATGTCGGGTAAACGAGTGTAAGTAATGTACATTACAAAAATCAATTAAAAGGAACTCACAAGCAACACACAAGAATTGTACCATTTGTCCAGTCGCCGCAGATTTTCGTGTTAACCAACGCCGCGAATGTTGCGCATACCACAACGTGTATTGATCGTTCGGACCAACGAAGTTCTGCGCCAACGGTTGGCTGAATACGTATTGGTGCCTGTCGTCCCAGTAGGCTATGAAGCGGTGGAGCTTCTGAACCCAATCCTCTTTTTCCTTTCCCTTAAGCGAAATGTCATGTAACCGTTCGCTTTGCAGGGGCTTTTGAGGTATAGGCTGTTGCATCCCAAATTGCTGCATGACCCGGTCAGGTTGATGCCACTCCACACGCCAGTATAGTATCAGTGGGACAACAGCTCTCCATACACTGTTACCTGCTTGACCAACGTCCGGAAGCGCAGCCAAGACATCGTCACCATATGGCATCCAACGAAACTAAATACAACAAAGACATGTTAACAACTCAAGCCGTTGGTCAAATAAAACCGAATATATGAGTAACTTGACTAGTAACTAACCTCATTGCTGCGCAGTGTGTCCATAATTGTGCGGTATTCGTCAATGGAGAGCCATTCGTAGCTCTCCGGAACGTCATTCCACCTACGCAATTAAGAGACATGTATCAACAACGGTAGGAAAATAAAATGTACCAAAAATTAAAATGTAAATGTAAAAAGATAAAGATCATACCTAGTAGCCAGTGGATGTCCGACGATGGCATCAAGTTCCGGCATCTGGGGACCAATGCCGGGTATCCTTGCCCACGCCCAGAGTTGGAGAAGATATGTACAGCCTGCGATCTCGGCTTTCCCCTGGTCGGTTGCAGCACACAACTCGTGGTATAAATGGGCAAGTAGTGCAGATCCCCAGCTGTACAGACCCGCTTGGTCAAAATCTCCCAGCAATGCGAGGTATCGCATTGATATCCTCGCTCCTGTGTGGTCAATGAACATAAAATCCCCGAGCAAAACAAGAATGAATGCTCGAGCGTATCGGTCCAACACATCATCATCGTCGGGGTCTACCACCATGTTCGCCATGACCTGTCTCAACCATGACAGCTTAATTACACCTCCCTTAATAGCATCTGGGGGAGGTGCCTCTCCTAGCATATTATGCACGAGGAGTGGCCAGTTTTGCCAGGTACTGCCGGTAACAGGAAGGCCATCTACTTTCAGGCCTAGGAGCACCGCCACATCCTGTAGCGTGATCGTCACTTCCCCAAAAGGCATGTGAAAGGTGTGGGTCTCTGGCCTCCAACGCTCAACCATGGCAGATATCAACTCCTTGTCCAGAGGTTGGTTCCTAATGAGTGCGGCCTCGTACAGCCCAGCACGTTGGAGTCGGCTTACGATCAACTCTGGAACCCCATCTCGGTTCACCGCCGGTTTTCTCACATGCAGTATTCTGTTAGGTTGTTCATTCCAGACATGATTGGAGACATGCTTGTCCTGTAGGTGCAGGAGACTCGGTTTTAGAGGGCCAGGGTAGATGTACGCTTCATTCGCCATAATGTTCCTACAATCGAATTACAATAGAAATTAATAATTGGCAATAAACTTGTCTACAAAAATTATAATTTTAACCACAAGCAATTGTAACAAAATTGATGTTTTTAACCATACGCAATTCTAAAAAATATTCCTACGAACTCAACATTTTCTAAACTTGTCTACACAATATCTGTAAATAATATTTACAAATAATGACAAATTATTCCTAATAAATTAACATTTCTAAACTTGTCACCAAAAATTATATTTATAACCGCAACCAATTCTAAAAAATTGATATTTTTAACCATAAGCAATCGTAAAATATATTCCTAACAAATCAACATTTTCTAAGCTTGTCTGCAAAATATTTGTAAAAAATATTTACAAAATAATTCCTAGCAAATTAACACTTTCTAAACTTTTGTACGAAAATTATAATTTTAACCACAAGCAATTGTAACAAAATTTATGTTTTTAACCATAAGCAATTCTAAAAATAATTCGTAACAACTCAACATTTTCTACACTTGTTTTCAAAATATTTGTAAATAATATTTATAAATAATAACAATTTATTCCTAATAAATTAACATTTATAAACTTCTAGGCAAAAATTATATTTATAACCGCAACCAATTCTAAACAATTGATATTTTTAACCATAAGCAATTCTAAAATATATTCCTAACAAATAAATATTTTCTAAACTTGTCTACCAAATAATTGTAAAAAATATTTACAAAATAATTCCTAGCAAATTAACACTTTCAAAACTTGAATGTAAAAATTATATTTTTAACCACAAGCAATTGTAACAAAATTGATGTTTTAACCATAAGCAATCCTAAAAAATATTCCTACGAACTCAACATTTTCTAAACTTATCTACAAAATATTTGTAAAAAATATTTTCAAATAATAAAAAATTATTCCTAACAAATTTTTAACCACAAGCAATTCTAAAAAAAATTATATTTCTAACCATAGCAATTCAAAAAAAAATTCCTACACACTACTAAACTTGTGTACAAAATTTATATTCTTAACTACGTGCATTATACCTATTTTTCCTAAATAATAATAACATGGACATTAAGAAAAACAATAATATGTTTGCCATCAATATTTGTAAACAATTAAACACTCCTAATAGCTCTAAACTTGGACTAAAATCTCTATAATTCTAACCAACGTAACAATAAAATTAAAACTCTTAACAACATACATATCTAAACGGTAAAATAATAGTTTAACAACAACTATACTATAAAAAACACTAAACAAATACTAACCAAAAATGAGGATATTTGAAGTAGTGGAGCTTGTTGAGATGAGATGCTTCAACTTGATGAGGGTGGAAGTTCTTAAAACCTTATAGATGATGATGATGAGTGGGGAGTTCTTGCAAAAGGGTGTAGATGATGATTTTGTCTTTAGGAAATTTGAGAGGGAAATGAGAGAATGATAGAAGAGAAGATGATGAAGAGTTTCAAGGAAATTTGAGAGGAAGAGTAGTGTGAGCAGAAGCCAGGGCGAGGGATTAAATGGTGGTACAAGTCGCAGGAGGCCCAGCGACTCCATGGCGACGCGACACCAGCCTTGGGAGTCGCGGAAGTCAATGCGACTCCCAACCCAGTCCTGTCCAGTCTCGTCTGGTCTTGTCCTATCCTGTCTCGTCTGGTCTTGTCACCTGCAGCTGCTGCTCCCCAAGCATGACAAGTCGCATCATGCTGTGCGATTCCCTGTGTTTCGCAGATTCTTCTGCGATTTGGTCTTCCCCAGGCTTTGACTCGCATATTTTTATGCGACTTCCTCTCTGCTCATTCCAACTCAGCATCCCACATGGCACAAAGTGCCATAGTCCTCTAAATATTTTTTTTGTTGTTTTATTTCGCAAATTTTTTTTTTTGTAATATTAAAAAAAAATGCCATATATTTTTATTATAATAATTTGAAATTATATATGTATATATTATTTATAAATTTAAACATGTTCACATATATAATGAATTAAGCTTATAAATATACTTAAAAACAAACTTATAATTTATTTAAATACCTCAGTATACCCCGCCAAGGAGGGTGCTAGGCCTTATGTGAGTATGCTTGTTCACATCTCTCTTCCTCTTCCTAGAGTTGTTCTGTTTTTGGTAGGGGTATTCCTATGCTTAGGACTTAGTTTCTTTCCTATAGTTTTTGTTTTCTTTAAGTACTATCTACCCAAAAAAAAAACCCTTCAAGTCTTAAAGAAATCCTATACAACATGGCTTATTCTCACGCTATTAACATATATATAAAATAATGTTGATCTATTTATATATTTTAATGTATTTTAGTTCATTATAAGTTCAGTGATTTTTTTTTTCTTTGTTACTAATTAATGAGGGTATGTAACCTCAACAATAAGCTCTCAAAACTACCTAGAGGCTCATGTAACCTGATCCGCAACCTAGAGCCCGATAAAAAAAGTATGATCTATATTAGCTAACAAATTTGCAATTTGATTCGCCTCACGAAATAATATTTACACATTAATTTGTTTGTCTACTTCATTTTATTAGGAGGTTGGTTTTAAGACCACCCCCTTTGATCTTTAAACCACCCCCTGATATAGTAAATTACCCAATTACCCTTGATAATAATAATTATTACTTTCATATCCTTCTTCTTCTTCCTAACTATCCCTTCCCCCCCCCCCCACTCATCACCTTTCACCCCACACCACCCCCTTCTTCCTCCCATCACCATTATCACCACCACCCCATCACCATAACCACCATCAAGCATTCAAGCATTTGTTTATCTGTCACCGTCATCTTTAGGAAGAATAATAAAGAAAAAAGAAAAAAAAATGGAATCTTTGTAAATAGCAAAGAGAGAAAAGAAGCTACACAGAGAAATGATAAAAAATGACTAAAGAAGAGGGTGTGTGGGGGAGGGAAGAATTTTGAAGAAACAGCAAAGAAGCAGCAAAGAAAGGTGCGATTTAAATAGCAAAGAAACAGCAAAGAAGCAGCAAATAAGCTACCCATTGGCTCAGTTGACAAATCGCACAATCGCACCTTAAGGTGCAAAAATAAAAAAAATAAAAATTTTATTTAATTATTTGTATATATCGTAATCGCACCTTAAGGTGCGATTTATGTGTGTTAGATTCGCACCTTAAGGTGCGAAAATCACAAAACATATTAAAAAAAATAAAAATTTCATTCAATTATTTGTATATATCGTAATCGCACCTTAAGGTGCGATTTAGGTGTGTTAGATTCGCACCTTAAGGTGCGAAAATCAAAAAATAAATTAAAAAAAATAAAAAATTCATTTAATTATTTGTATATATCGTAATCGCACATTAAGGTGCGATTTAGGTGTGTTAGATTCGCACCTTAAGGTGCGAAAATCACAAAACATATTAAAAAAAAAGTTCATTTAATTATTTGAATATGTTGTAATCGCACCTTAAGGTGCGAATCATGCATGCCAAAATCGCACCTTAAGGTGCAATTTTTAACCAGGAACACGAAATTTTCAAAATATTGGAAACCAGACTATCAGATCTCAAATCCACTGCTTTTTTGCAATAACTAACAACATAAACTACCAACCCAGCAAAATGAAGAAGAAAACGAAAGGGAATGGGGGAGGAAAGAAAGAAAAACGTGAAAACAGGGAGAAGAAGAAAAGAAACGGACGAAGGGGAGGAAAGAATAGGAACGTGGAGAAGCAGGTGTTGGAAAAAGGGTGGTGGGAGTTTGTATTGATGGGTAATTTTTTTTTTTATCAAGAGGGGTATTATGGGTATAATGGTTAAGAGAGGGTGGTTTTAGGACAAGGGGTGGTCCTAAAACCAACTCCCATTTTATTACTATAGAACAAACTTCTTAATAGGATAAGAGACTCCACCAAACTTTTTAAAAATTAGGTTAGAGTCTGAAAAATGCTCACTACAAGTAATGGACTAGACTCGAGCCTAAACTTTTTTTTAGCATGTCAAATATATTTATGCAAACTCTAACCTACTCAGCTTCCTTCCACCGCTAGCCAAACAATAGCAATAGCCACGTTCCATTTTCCGCCAACACCACCACCTCGCCACCACCCTTATCCACTTGGAAGCTTCGCATCGCACGCAGACGCAGGTACGAAGGTTTGTTTTGTTGTTTTCTCTCTTTAAAAACACAATTATCACTCACTATTACCAATTTACTCTTGTGTCATCATTTAATTTTATACTAATTTATTTGAATGATTCTTAGTAAACTTGAAAAGAATTATGCAAAAGAAAAAAATAAGAATTTGTTTGTCGTGTGAGATTACTTTTTTTTTTTCTTCTTTCTTTCGGGTTTTGAATAAAAGAAAGCACAAGTTGAAAACACAGAGAGACCCACCACAAACACAAGGCACAGTAACATAACAAAAGCTTCTCCTTCTTCTCAATTCTCTTCGTTACTTGTTTCCCTGAAAAAACCGTCATCAACCCTTCCCACAACCTTTATTTTCTTTTTCGCCTTTTTTATTATTCTCTTTCCCCCAACAAATATTTATATACTAAAATTAATAATTGGTATGCGCTGGGGGCATATTTGCTTACAGGAGCTGAAAGATATCGTCTTGATCGTTTGAATCTATGGAACAGCTTGTCAACTTCATCATCCGGCCACCAAGGTATCAAATTTTTCTCCTTTCTTTCTCTCCAGATGCCTTTTGAATCCAAATTCTCTCAAAATTCCCAGATGGGTATGGTATTATTCAGTTGGAATAGTGTGGAATTCAATTCGTAGCTTTGATTTTTAGTCTTTGATAAACCCCAACTCAGCTTGGTACAATTGAATTTAGTTTCATTATAAATTTCCCCAAGTTCTCTTTTTTTTTTTTCTAAAGGGAAGAACTAAAGCTGATGAAGTCTAGATTCAAAATTGTATTTCATTAGCATCTTGAGCATAAACATGTTCCCTCTCTGTCCTCTATAGCATCATGTTTACTTGGCTCACTGTTTTTCTGGTTGCGAAATTGAGATCTGTTTTTAAGCAAATTTGGGGATTTTGTCACCTAATGTTCAGGTGTTAGTTCTTCATTCTTTTCTCAAAAAAGGGTCTTATTTAAACACTCACATAATTAGTTTTATTATTATTCTTGCTTTTTTTTTTTGGGGGGGGGGGGCTGTTTTTGAGGATTCAATCTTCTGTCATGTAGCTACTGCTTTACATGGTACTGATATGATAAACACACTTGATATACATATCAACTCTTCTTCATCTGAACACACATCTGAAAATTAGTTTTTGACTGGTTATTCATGCTTAATATGCCATTTCTTATTGCTTTTCTGTGTTCTGAAAGTGAGATCTATTAAATTTGAGTGGTAATTGGTAAAAATCATTTTATCAGTTTTGAAAAACTCTAGCCTGTTTTTATTTATTTGGCTTTTAGACGTTTTATGTTTATAATTTGATTATTTGAATAGGATATTAGATATCTTGTTTCTTACACCAAAGAATAATATTTTAGGCAAATGAGATAAAAAGGGAATGGAGATAGTGATTTAAATATATTTTTGCAAGAGTCATGATCATCCTTCCAATTCTGAGGATATTAGAAGAAGCCCAATTGCAATATAGGCCTTTAGACTGAGTTATGTAAGCTATCCATTTGTATGCACTATGCCTGTCACATAGTAGCTACATACCTCTACTTCAGGCCATCTCTCTGCAATTATGGCCTAAAGATGGATTAATTTATATTGTTAACATGCATCGATAATCTGTTTGCACTATTTTCATTTCAAATTTCAACTTCAAATCAGTGTGCTATTTTGACCGTATCTATTACTTGGACACAGAGCTGAATATGACCCCAAAAATGATTTATTGGATCAAGAGTTCATGCTGAAAGGGAAATGGTTTCAACGGAAGGATATAGAGGTAAGCTTAAAAAAGTACAGTATGTCAGTAAGATTTTTTAACATCAGCTATGTGGAAGTGCATTCAAAGATAGTTATTTTATCTTATTTCATACTTCATGAGTAATGGATTTACAAACGTGAACCTTCAGTTGCTGTGTTTGTCTTTGTCTTCTTAATAATTTTACCGTAAATAAAGAAATCCTTTAAGCGGTTACCATGACTAGACAAAACTAGTGGCAAAAGAGAGATCCAATAGGCAGGTCATTGTTGACTTCGACGAGGATTACAAACCTGTTAAATTGGTGTGGTGCCATTAAATTTGGGAGTGTATTTGATATAGACTTTTACCTAGACATACATGTTGTTAATATGCTTATGATTATAATTATGAAGCCGTGGCTTTTCTGTTGAAAGAAATAGTAAGATTATGGTTTCTTAGTATTTTTTAGAGTGTATTTTATGATTTCTTTCATCCCTCAGTTATTTTATTGCTCTTCTGGAAAACTGCCACAAGAATTGCTCATTTCCTAAAATGTCAGAATGAAAGGACAAGTTGGTTACATTTAATTGGTGACACAATAAGAGGCTAAGAGTAAGAGAAGTTATATTCTAGAAGAACTATTTTCAACTGAACTTGTATCTGCAAGTAGTGAGGTGATTACTTTTTTTGTTGAATACTTGGTAATTTTCATTCATACAAGGTGTGTAAGCCATGTTCTAACTTCTAAAACTTATTTTCTTGTTGATTTCACTGTTTTCCCCTCCCATCATAGGCATTTTTGTGATTACGTCTTACTCTATCTATTTTTGTGGACAACAAGCATAGTCTGCCTGTCATGTAACATTGATATTCTGCAGATAAAAAACAGTCGGGGTGATGTTCTTCAATGCAGCCATTACTTGCCTATTGTCAGTCCTGAAGGAAAGCCTCTGCCTTGTGTTATATATTGTCATGGAAACAGGTGACTGGGTGACAAATATTTTCTTCTTTTTTGTTGGCCAAATAGTTGTCCTTTGAAAAAGTTCCATTGAAACTGTACAGTTCCTCCTGGGCATTTCAGATTCTTCTTCTTTGAAGTCTGTGGTTTCCTTTCCTTTTCATTTTCACTTTTTAGTTTTTCTTTCCTTTTCACTTTATAGCTTTTACTGTGTTTTTCTGTAAGTTGTACCAATAATTTAACATGGATATAAGTGCATTTTGTTTGATTATGTGAGTTTGATTGATTGGTACGTGCATTTTGATAAATTTCAACAGCTATTATGTATCCATAATATATTAAGCCATTTCTTTTTCAACTTTTACTGTATAGATTTATACATGTCATAGGTTTGACAATAATAGTATGAGAGTTACTGTATTTTCACATTACATTGATAGTTTTATTATTTTGATTATAATATACTTTTGATTGTCAGAAAGTATATACTCTGATATTCTTTTGTGCATAAGAACGTAACATTATAGATGATCCAGCATGCAATTATAGTAAAAGATGTGATAAGTATGAATTTTACCATACTTATCTAGTTAGCTGGGTTCTAATATAGTAGAGACTGTAGAATCTTGTGAGTTGGATCGGATGTTATATGATCTTATTAAGATCCTTTTTTCCTTCCAAGTTTTGGACCATTCTGAACAGAAATTTACACCTCCAACTTCAGTTTTGAAATTTAGATGCGCATAAATGCTAATGTCTTCTATGAGGTTCTTTGCTGGTGTATGTTTGTTTGTTTGGTGTTTCATAGTTTAAAGATTTCAATATTATTGGGTCATGCTGACTTGGTTCAATGTTTATGACAGTGGATGTAGGGCTGATGGAAGTGAAGCTGCTATAATTTTACTTCCTTCAAATATTACAGTTTTTACTCTGGATTTCTCGGGATCTGGAATTTCTGGAGGGGAGCATGTGACTTTGGGCTGGAATGAAGTAAATACTTGCTCAATTTCCTTTCAAAAGATATCATATCTGGCTTTTTCATCATTGATATAGCTTAGTCTTATCACAGAAGTGCATATTCTTTTTCTGCCTTCTGTGATCTTGCATGTAGGATCGTAGATTGGACATGATATACATCAGGGAACTTTATGTAAAGATAGCTTAAAGATCTTGCACACTGGTGTTTTTGCAAGTTCATTCCAAATTTAGTAATCTAAGTTAAATTTAGTTCAATTTTTATGTTTGTACCATGTCTATATCATCAGTAGAAAGTTTGAAGCTCGTCATTTCGTGGGCAGGACACTTATCCTTATTCATTTTTCACAATGTTCTTCTACCATGTTAGAACAATAATTGAGTTTATTCTCTAGTCGGAGTCTGCATATGCATTACTACCACTTGCTTTGTTGTCATTATTTATTGTGAAATGATTGTTCTCAGAAAGATGATCTGAAGGCTGTGGTCAACTATCTGCGGGATGATGGAAATGTCTCTATGATTGGCTTGTGGGGCCGCTCAATGGGAGCTGTAACTTGGTACGTTTTCCTCATCCACTTTTTCCTCTAAACTTTCATTTGGAATGAGGCTTAGGAAAGGTTTTTAGAGAACATGGGATCGTACAGAATTGTAATTTGTTGCAAGAAATTGTTATTTGTTTCATAATTACTCAATTCTTGCAGTAAATTGTGACTAAGAAGTTTTCACTGATTTGTTTAATACTTCTGCCATTAAGATTTTGTTATTATTTGGCAATGATTATAGGAAACTAAAGTGCAAGATTACAGTCTGTTAGATTGTGGCCAAAATGGTTTGTAAAAGGAGGCTTATATATCATTATTGTTATTGAATTAGAATGTCTATAGCACTAGTTTTTAACTAGAGGATGAAGGACCTGATAACATATTCATGAATGCTTGTTTACAGCAACAACAAAAGCCTTATCCTACTAAGTAAAGTCGGCTATATGGATCACACTACGCCATTGAACTTGATCAAAAACTAAATTATGAGGGATACTATTGATAATGAGATCATCTTTCAAAATATATTCCCATGTTCTTTTTGGCCTCCCTCTACCCCTCTCCACAGGACTAAAAACCATGTTACCAACCCTTCTCACCGGTGCCTCCATAGGTCTCCACAATAGGCGCCACTCCAATATCCTCTCTATTCCGCCCATTGCGTATTTTATCCTTTCTAGTGTGTCCACTTATTGTCAACTTGTCATGAATGCTTGTTTGAACTAGGAAAATAGTTGGCAGCAGTTCTGTATGTCCGTAGACTTGTGGAAGTGATAATTCTTTTGGGGGGGTTGAAAGTAGAAACTAATGCTTATGTTTAGTCCCTTCTGATTTAAATATGTACTCAGTTTATCATATTCTGATTATGTAGCCAGTCAAACCTACCATTTAGGCTAATATATGTCTTCTCATCATGCCATTAATGATGTTATTCCTTGCAGCCTAATGTATGGAGCTGAGGATCCTTCAATTGCAGGGATGGTTTTAGACAGTCCTTTCTCTGATTTGGTTGATTTGATGATGGAGCTTGTAGATACGTATAAAATTCGTCTGCCAAAGTTCACTGTGAGTATATAATACTTTTTTGGGTGAATTTTTTTTACCTTCTATAGAAATAATCTATCTGAAGTTTTGAATTTATAGTCTGATAATATTTTATTTCTCTTCACATTGAGATTATTAAAACTGTCTCCAGTCTATGCTGTGACCTTATATGAAGAAGTTTGATTGGAGATGGCATATCAATACCAGTGGTCTTCCCTGTCTATCCAGTCTGAAACTTAATAATTTCTCTTCATGCCATGTCATTGTGACCAAAATTTGAATTTGTACCTTGATAGAACTGATTTTTACTGCTAAGAAACAATGAAGTATTGCTTCTTATGATTAGGAAAGTTCCTCTTGATTAAAAATTCAATGGAATTGAGGGATCCATAATAAAACTTTGGAGCCTGTGGAGAGTGGACCTTGATGACAGCCTCTAACATCTTGTCATCAAGCTTCACCGAGATCACATGAGAACGTGGCTGGTGCAGAGGCTGGTACTAAAATTGAGTTCTGAACAAGATTCTGATGCAGCAAGGTGTTGCTGTTCAGTGTTGAATGCAGAAAAGAGTCACTGGGATTGGCAGAAGCCATGGTTAGGATTGCAGAGTAGCTCTGGTAGACTAATACATGTGCAAGAACCGATAGAGAGAATAGTAGAGTAAACTGTTTATTATTCTGGTCATCTGAATAAACTTGCAGTGAACTAAGTCTGATGGCTATATATAGCCAACACTGATAACTAATGTCATAACAGAAACCTGAACTTACAACAAAACTTAGCTTAAATTCAGTTAGATTCAGTTCAGTTACAACTGAATCTAGCCAAATTTGCATGAGCAGATCAGCAGATGGCTAAGAGAAACATGTGTGTAGATATAACCATCTCTAACACTCTGAAAAACCTAAAATAAAACTGGAGGCACCGGCAGTCTTTAAGGGTCCTCAACCTCCCTTCCCAAAGGGCCCCAAAGACTTGACACAATTTCCTACCTAACTCCTACTATCCCTGCTTTTTAAATTTATCTCACTCCTCAAACTGGATTCCTTCCTCTCCTCATTTATCACTGCCACAGGCGTTCCATTATTCCACAGTTCAATATTTCCCATTCTTTCCTCTTTACCCACCACATGGACTGATTTTCTATTGCCCATCCTCTACCTTGTAGCATAGAGGCCTTAATGCTAGGGTGTCTATGATACCTCCAACGGACTATAATATCAAATTCATCACCAACAGATCTTATTGATAGAATATAGTAATGGATTAAATAAACCAACATAAGATTCATGATGAATTGAAATAATTTATTCGACACTTGGTAAAGTGCCTCTTTTTTTGTTATAGGTGTAGATGGGTTGTAAACCACCTACCATGTCCTGTTTAGACTCTCTGAAACTTTTACTGTCAGTGAAATTGATTCTGATAAAATACTTGTGGGAATTACTTCTAATAAAATAACAATTTAACTAATTTCTGCTGCTTGATTCTGCATTTAGCAAAGGCATGAAATAGTTCTTCAGCTTTTATAGAAAATTACACACATACTCACTGGCATGTAAAACACCATTTAGACTCAGAAAGCTTTTAAGCACTGAAACAGCTGGGCTGTCTTACATGTGAAAAATTAAAAATCTATTTAGCTGATTTCGGTTTTTAGCCAAAGCTTCAAATACTTCTTCCTTCATTGCCTCGAAGGAAATTAAGATTATTCTGCCATAAAACTTATTGTCAATGGACATACACTATTAAACCAGAAAGCGGTTCAAGCTGTGCATAAGTTTGGTACTTCATCTTCAGGATATTAGTTTTCTCGTATGCAATTCATGATTTCTGCTAACTTGTTCGAAACTCCATACATGCCTAGGTTCTTTAACCTTCTAGAGGAGAAATTGCATTACCTGCTTTGAGTCACTTGTACAAACCTTTGATTTGTTATGGTAGCTGCTACCACATATTATTTTTGTTAAGAGGGTAGAAAATATTTGAAATTGCTATATAATCATCTTATAATGAATACTTTAAATACTTCACATTATCTGGCTGACACCTGATTTAGTGCCATTATTTGTTTGTTCGTATCATGAGAATACATTTAGTAGTAAGTACCATAAACACTCCCCATCTATTGATAATTCATTTTTTTGTGCTACTAATAATTAAATTTAGTGCCATCATTTACTGTTGTGCTGATTTGTTACATTTTTGTTGTTACAGGTGAAGTTTGCAATCCAGTACATGCGAAGAGCAATCCAAAAGAAGGCAAAATTTGACATCACGGACCTCAATACCATTAAGGTTGTTTTTCCTTTATAACATATTATGATTGTTTTGCTGTCCTCTTGAGGTGATAAGGATTTATGGGATATTCATGAGCATAGAAATCTTATAACAGGGAAATAACGTATGAGCTGAATTTTTTTTTTTGCGAATTTTGGGGGAAAACTAATAAAATTGCACTCCTTTTGGTTATATAAATTTTACAGGTAGCAAAATCATGTTTTGTTCCTGCTCTGCTTGGCCATGCCATTGACGATGATTTTATACACCCCCATCACTCTGATCGTATATTTGAGGCTTACATGGTAAGTATGTAGTATTTTTTTTATAATTACAAACTGATTTACATGGCTGAACTTCTTGTTCTGTTGGGTCATGCTCTGTCATTTGGAATTTTGGATATTAATATGGGTTGTTGATGTTTTGCAGGGAGACAAAAACATAATTAAATTTGAGGGGGATCACAATTCTCCACGTCCACAGTTTTACTTTGATTCCATAAACATCTTTTTTCACAATGTTTTGCAACCTCCAGAGGATGAGGTTGGGGAATCATTTTTTGAAACTGTGAATGATTACTTCGGTAAGGTAAAATAAAAAATACATCTCAGTGGTTCCATTTTGATCAAATTGCAGTTTTCCATCTTCTGCACCTTTGAAAATTTGACTATTTTTACTCAGGATGTCTGGAGATCTGTGCATGAATTAGGCTACAGCAATGAATCATCATCTAAAAACAAAGGCATGACTTGAATACCTAGTTTCTCTTAACTATTTCTTCTGTACTGGTTTGAGAGTCTGAACTTGGTAACTTCTTTTTTGTTTTAGAAAATCTCACTTGTTTTTTGTTAGATGCAGAACCATCAACAAGTAGTACGATTGATGCTATTAAGCAAGTACGTTCAAAACGACCAATGAGTAGGATGGAGGTTTGTATTTATCAGCTGTTAGTTCATTGTTAGAATACAATGCCAATTGTTTTCTAGGAAATATACTACGTATTATGAAGAAGTTTAAAATTTATTTCGGTGTTTGTAAGTTATTCTCATTTTTAATTTGGACCTTATATGAAATAAGTTTTTTATTTAGACCTTATAATTGTTTCCAATTTGGTCACCGGCTCCTTGCCATCTGCTACTGAAATAATTAATAACGTCACTTGGTGTAAGTAATGAAGGACTAACTTGAAAGTGAGTATTATGTGTATGGACCACAGTCCATAGATATTATATTTTTGTCCCTATACATGTGCTCCCTGTGTTATTATTGCATGCCAGTCTTATTTGTGTTATATAGAAGTGAAGATGACAATGAAAAATGTGTATAAGAATTAAGAACTAAATTGAAAACATCTTTTGATGGGGACCAAATTAAAAATAAGTATACTATATAAGTTTCTCGAACATATTTTACCCTTCAAAAAATATTATTGTATGAGACTGCTTATGTGTTGAAAACATTAGCGGAGTGTGTTTTTTGTGGTTTGCTAAATTCCTTTGTATTAATACCTGTAAAGCGTTATCGCATGGAAAGGAAAGATGTAGCCGGTTGAGCTTTATGAATTGATGATTTCAGTTTTTGTTTAAATTCTGTGGCATGCTTTTTAATTTTTGAAGCAATATTATATGGCTTTTTTCAGGTTCCATCAGATATTTCTTCAAAAGATGAACATCAAGAAAGTGAGGTATGCCCTTTTCACTTATCCCCCTTTCTTTTCTTTGTAGTTTGTACTGTGATTTCTTTTATTCGTCATATATTGTGAATTTTTGCTGTGCACATCGCATGTATGGCTGTGGTACATTTGTAGCACAATATAAAATTATAAGCAAGAAAGAAGTATGAAAGAGCCGTTAGGGAAGATGAGATCAAACACAGAAATGAACTAATATCTTACAACTTATATGATTTTCTTGCAAGCAGGAAGAGAAGCGCAGCGGTGATCTTTCCCCACCGTCCTCATCCATGATAAGCTTCGATTTGTCAAATGGTCATCCCTATGGTCCCCTTGTTCCGACCACATCCGACGACGATCAATATGTGGAATACCAACTTGACGACCTCACAGGTTTTCCATCTAGTGCAGAGGAGGAGGAAAGAGTGAGTCAACTTGATATATGATTTTTACATGATCTAAATACCCTGACATGAATGCAGAGATGAAAAATTGGATTTATATATTTATGTTTGACTTGTCCATGTTATTCAGATGCTCATGGAAGCAGTGATGGAGTCACTGAAGGACCTGGAAGTACAAAATCCAAAGGCAGAAAGTAGTGTTAATACTGTATCTGTAGAACCATCAGATAAAGATGACTCACATGCTTCTTCACATGAGATTTCAATAACTGTACAGAAAGAATCCTCTTTAGTCCAACACAGCACAGATTCAAAATTTAAAACCATTTCCACTGCATCAGAAGAATGTGTACCATTGAAAACTGAGACAAACCTCATTTCAGTGAATGATTCCCAAGATTTGGCATCCGAGACAAGCTCAGATGGGGAAGTGCTGCCACCGCCGCCACCACCACCACTGGAGACATCATCAGTAACAGAGTCCAGCAGTACAAGTGGTTCTGCTCGTCGTGACAGTTCTGCTAGTTTACAAAGTTCATCAGGCAGTGACATATCACATAGTACAAAAGCCACAGTAACTGTTGTTAAGAACCCTGCAGGCAATGTCATGGATGGCTTAATGCGTCGTTGGGATTTCAATTTTTTCAGACATAGTAACAACAGATGAGACAAGAAATGAGATTCTGGTTTATCCAATGGTTGTTTGTTAATACATTGTTTTTGTAACTATAAAAGATTATATCACAGTTTGTACCAAAGGAATACTGAGATAGGTTGCTTGTGTGTAAATGTAGTTTCTGTTCAGATTCTCATCTAACTAATGATCCCACATTCTTTGACTGTAAGTGATAATTGTCATACTTAGTTTTGTAGTTTTGTTTTTATTAATTTAGAAGTCAATTCTTTTAGCTAATTTTTTTTTATATTAACATTTTCTATCAAAACGTGAGTTTTATATGAGATTAGCTCACAGGGCACGATTATTCTGTGGCATGTTTCGTATGAGTAACGGGAAAAAAACTCAGTACACAATTTTTTTCTTGTTCTGTTACTGTTGTTTTCTTGTTTCTTTGATTGTTAAGACTTAAGATCCTATACCTCAATGGTTAAGATCAGAAGCTTGTGAAACGAGGATACTTCATCGGGAACTACTCCATGTTCGGTTCTGGAGTTGAAATCTTACAAGTGACAATGCGTCTAAACCTCAATCCGAAAGCGTTGACTTGGTTAAACCACAAAACAAATTATAGTTTGCTACCTAATAATATATATTTTATTTCAAAACCCTTCATACAAGCATACTCTTAGTCTCTTGAACAAGTGAAAATTTTATATATCGGATTACATTTTTACAAGAAAGTACCAAAGATAGATAGTCATAGCCCCTTCATAGGCTTACACGTGATGCAACTTAGAAAATAAAAAGTTCAGTTTAAGGATACATTACAGAGAAAGAAACGATTATTCTGATTACAAGCAAGTAGTAAAACTACAAGATCAATGTTATGCGCCCAAAAATGAAGGCAATATTAATAGCTTACATTCTGCAAAGAGAGAGTACAGCACAAATATGTAAAACCAACTGCATTGCCTTCATTTCATGCTCTTTTCATGTAGTTCGTTCTCTGTTAACTGGACCGCGTGGAACCTTCCAGACTTCAAATTGAAGAACTAATAAAACATCAGCTAGAGATTTCTTTAGCTTTTAATCCTTTTAGCTATCCCACTGTATGATAACAATCAAGGTAAAGCCACACTGGTATCTTGTGTCCAATTCAGGTGATTGATCTGATACCATTTGCTGGCATGAGGAAGTTGTCAGCTACAAAATGCAACATATCCAAACTCAATGCCAATTACCACCAGCTCCACCTTGAGCAGCAGCAGCAACAACTTTTTGTGCTATGTACTGAGGCTTCGGCTGTAGTCCATTAGAGCCTTCAATCCCATCTTCTCTCTCATTTTTACAGCTTGGGTTTCTTTTAGGATATGAACAGCTTGAAGCAGTATATTGAGCGGCTGAAACAGATTGATTTCTAATCATCCTTCGCTGCTCGGCCTCTGCTGCGGTCAATGCCCCCCCACGTTTGTTCTGATGCAATACTGAACCCACAGCTCTTCTGGGCCGTGCAGCAATGCCTGAAGCAACTAAATTGAAAAGAAAAAAAAAAGCAAATTTAAATCTACTCAACAGAAGCATTTTTTAATAAAATCACACCCGATGATGTACACACCAGAGGTAAGGGAACACAAATGTATTGACACACCAGTCTATGAAATCTAAAATTTGCAATATCACCATCTTCTATAAGCCATTCTACAGCCAATTGTCAGGCTTATGTGCCTATGGACATGTTCATGTACATCTCATCTAGCACAAAGAATATCATGCGTCACCAAAGAAGAAAAGAACAATCTAAAGCTCAATTTCTTTAATACAAATCCTGGGGCTCTCGTCCATTTACACATAATTTCCATCAAGTGGCAGAAGAAAGTACAGATTCACACAGCCAGAAACATACTCATTGGTTCAATGAAAGATGAATGAAAATGTAACAAGCCTCGACAATGAGCAGAACACTCTTTTAAGATAATGCCTGCTGTGCTCTTATGAAAGCAGAAAGGAAGAAAGTAAAGGAGAGAAATGGAGTAAAAGATCAGTCATCACACCTTGAATATTTTGAGGAGCATGAAAAGGAATCTTGTTCATAGGGACACCACCATTTCTATCTACGGCTGGCTTCTCAACTTCCTTGATGATACACTTGGAGAGATCATCTACAACCTCAGCTGTATTATTTCTCGAGTTATCTGAATACAACACACAAGGCCTGCATTTACAGCTTAAAATCAGCACAGTTGGCAGTTCAAGAGCAGATACATGGGTCTGCAATCAAAATAATCGAGCAATAGCCCAAGAACAAGGCCAGATTTTTCTGGAGCATTAACAAGTTAGGATACCTGGGTAATGATGCATGTTGCCTCTCAGGTGGAGTAACAGTTCCACCTTTTCCATAATGCTCCTCAAGATATGCAAATTGCTTCTTGAAGTGGTCTACAGCACTATCCAAAATAGGTGTTTCGAAAAAGAAAGGATAAAAAAATCAAAAGCTGAATTGACATATATTAGGTTTGCAAATTTACAACCACATAAAAGCATTGAATAGTAGTTAAACACTTAAACTTACATTGCAACAAATTCATAGTCAGGAAAAGTTCTCAAAAGTATTAATTAATATCAAACAGTAAGTTTATAAGAAATGTTCAAGATGTTTGAGGGCCTTGAGCCAAACAACTTAAGGAGATGTTGGATCATGGAGGGAGTAAAAACATAATTGTAATACCCGAAGATGTTGGATGGCTCATGAGTAACAGTCAAATCTCTTTTCTGATAAAAGGAATTCACTAGAAAGAAAGGAAAATGCAGCAGTGGAAAAGAAGAAATAATCCTAACACCTATTTATGAAATGAGTTTAAGGGTAAAACCAAAGTGTTGACCAAATTCATCAAATGTCATCATTTAGTAACAATATCAGGAGAAATACCAAACAATATTTATAAATTTTTAGATTTCAAAAAGTGTTCAAACTCATGCAAGGGAAACAGAAGAATAGGTGCAGGTTGACAATAATACCTTGGATACATGAATCCCAGTGTCTCCGCTCCCTCTAGATGTTCCTTTAACATCTTCGGATGGTACTCGAGAATTTCTCTATAAATAAGCTCTCGCACATCATCCTTTGTTATCCTGCGTCTCTCAAATTCAAATTCCATCTTCGTAACTGGCTGAGAAGAAGGCTCTCTCTCAACCCTGGCCAAGCCTTTAAAATATGGATCTGCTAGAGCCTGACAATTTCATCCACAAAATTCCCCGTTAAAACCAAATATGATGCCTACAAATTGATCTACAGATAGAAGGAAATTCAACCTCTTCAGCAGTAGGTCGATCCTTAGGTTCAAAGGCCAGCATTTTTTCTAACACACGAAGAGCAAGTGGATCTGCATTAGGAAATTTTTGGGAGAAAGGAACTGGTTTCTTCTTACGCATGCTGCTCAAGTATCTCCGAGCTTTCTCATTTCGTATCTGTTAATATACTACCATGATTGTATTAAGTAATTAAATAAAACACAAATTGCAGGAAGGATGGGCAATGGAACAGACCCTAGCGATGGCTTCAGGAGATGGGGTTCCAAGAAAATCAGTCATGAGATCCAATTGATGGACAACATTCTTCCCTGGGAAAAGAGGTTTTCCGGTTAAAAGTTCTGCAAAAATGCATCCAATGCCCCATATGTCTATAGCTGGTGTATACTGAAAGAAAAAAGTTAATAACCAGTTAACCACATACATTAACTAAAAGCAGGATAATAAATAACACAAAAAGCATCATAGAATTGGAAACTTATCCATCTTTATTACACAAATACGAGCATCCTATATTAACCCCTTATAAGTTGTTAAGAGCATTTAGAAAATCATTGAATAATTCCAAAAACAAAAACTAAAGTCTAGTTTCAAAGGAGCAAGATCTGTAGCATGGCATCAATATTACAAAAAAGATAAATAATACTTCCTACGTTACTTTTTGTAAGACCCCCTTTTGAAATTTTGTTGTACCTAAATATAAGACCCCTTACTAGATTTAGCAAAAATTATTACTTTTCCACATATGCCCCTTGTATTAATTGTTTTAGCTCCCACCCACTTTTAATTTCCTCTCTCCCAATGCAATGATTAAGGGTAAAGAAGGAAGATTATATCATTATAATTTTTTTTGTAAAACCAAGACATTAATTGGTCTCACTATATGTTTTCTTAATAAGCGCAATTGTTCCCTAAGGGTCTTATAAATAGGAGCGGAGGGAGTAATAATAATAATAATAATAATAATAATAATAATAATGTACAATACAAAAGACAAAAGAACAAGAGATTCTTGACATGTTCGTTTGAGGAAAGCGATAAGGAGGACAAAGGAGGGCGGTGAGGAGGAAAGAGATGGCCTCAAACTTTTAGATTCTAAACAGTGGTTAATATGAGATAAAGAGATTAATAGTCAACGATAAAAGTGGTATTAGAGATTAAACCTTGGAGAAAAAGGATCCACACAACTCAGGAGCCCTGTACCACCTTGTCGCAACATAATCCTGTGAACAACATATGGGCATCAACATGATGAACTGAGAAGGAGAGCTATAGTATATTTCAGGGGGAAAAGATTCTTACTGTCCAGAATATAGCAGTGGGTGTATCGTTGAAAGCTACTCTGGCAAGACCAAAGTCACAAATCTTCAATTTGCAGTCAGCATTTGCTAAAATGTTTTTTGGCTTTAGATCTCGGTGAAAAACATTTGCTACATGCCCATTAAAAAGTTTATAATCAGTCACGATGATAATATAATTTAGCAACTAGTTTTCATAATAAAACATAGATTATGAAAATGTTACATTAGGAAATCTAAAACTAATAACTAACTAAATATAAAGATACCTGTGTGTATATACTTCAAACTTCGAAGAAGCTGATAGAGAAAAAACTGGTAATGCTCTGGAGTCAAATCATCATTTGCTTTAATAACCTGATGTAAATCGGATTCCATAAGTTCAAAGACAACATATATATCTTTGAACTCCCTTCTAGAAGGAGGTAACAGTACGTGCTTGATCTCCACAATATCAGGATGACGTAAGAGTCTGAGAAGCTTGATCTCGCGAAGAATCCGGGTGGCATCAGAAACATGTTCAAATATGTCATTTATTTTCTTTATTGCGACCTTTTCCCCAGTATGTGTATCATATGCAGAGCAAACAACACCATAGCTTCCTTTACCAATTACTTCCTCTATTCTGTATCTACTCCCTTCCCCATATTCTGTAAAGAAGTCTACATCTACAGATGACTGCATAAACACAACAAATTAAACTTGGGGAAGGTACCAAACAAAGTCAAAGTCACACATGTGATTTAAATGATCTGCAACACAACACACATATATTGTACAGAAAGAAAAACAAAATAAGGTTCTGTGTGTTTCATACGATAAAGTTGCAAACTAAGCATCTAAAGCTTGTTTCCATCCATAAACAAAGAAGGCTAAAACTAGCTAAAAACTTTGTAGTTGAAAGAACAGGAGATACTAGATTTTAAAGAACAAAATCTCAGTACTACTAAATCCTATCCATACCATTATATAGATGTAGAAATTACAAAACGAGAAGCATTCGTTGTCTTCATTACCCACCCAAAATGTTCCCGGGCATATCAACCAACAATGAACAATCCAATACTAATAATATATTACTGCATAAAACACATCTATTCACATCAAATTGAGTAACTTTACCTTTTTTCTCTGATCAGGATGCATCTTGCAAACTAAGCATAAAACAAACTTGTGAGCGATTTAAGCCAAAGGATGCATCCAACAACTTTCGGATCACCAAACTTCCAGCTCCAGCTAGAAGATGAAATGGCACAAGGATCTTCGATTCACGAGGGAAATACCCCAAAAACGCGAGAAGCAAAATTGGAGAAATCAAGGGTAAAAAGAGCGTTTTTTTCAATTCAAAATTGAACAGGTCCCGTTAAGAAGAGCGACGCAGTAAAGTTTAGCAGCTTAAATAACAACTACAGTTGGAAAAAAGGAATATGAACAAGATCAGCACTACAGTGGACAAGAAGAAATCGGAAGAGGAAGAAAAAACAACATGAACCAAGACAATTTGGCGGAAGTACCAAAATGCCCAGGTTACAGATCACGTTGGAGCATGAGTTATTAACGGAAAAAACTAATCTTGAAGGATCAACTGCGGCGATAATCACTAGCGTGGGTAAAGGGGGATGAATAAAATTATGATAACAATGAAAGGAGGCACAGAAAAGGGAAATGCTTGAGCAGAATAAGATTGGTTTTGTTGTTATGCAGAAAGCGGAGAGTGCAGAAGAAGAAGAAGCAGATTCTGGAGATGATAATCGAGAATCGGGTGTTAACAAAAACGGAAACTTTTGGATCTCAATGAGAGAATCCCAGAGAGAAGGTGTAGTTTGAAGCTGAAGAAGGGTGTGTATAGCTCACAAAGAAGAAAGAAAGAGAGAGAAACACTTGAAGGGAACAAAATTGGAAAATAATTCGAGAGATGAGTATGATTTAAAAACGACAGTTTGGGTATTAAACGATTGATCATGTGGGTGACATTTTTTGTGTACACCACTGTATTTTCCATAGAAAACATAATCTTTTAAGTTGAGAACATTCGTATTAAGATGTGATTAGTTCTTTTAGCAGGGGTTTGAAGCAATTATGGTCGTGATGATGAGATTAGTTCTTTTAGTAGGAGTTTGAAGCAATAATGGTCGTGATAATGGTGAAGAGTGTTCTTATTCTTTTACTTTTAACGAATGTAAAACCGTTAAAGAATACATGAATTTGTAAAAAAAATTCAATCACAATAAGCTTGGATGAATTCGGCTTCGATCACCACATGTAAGGACATGCCTCCAAGACCTATGGCTATTTACAGAGAAATTTATAGGTTATCTAAAGAAAAGTGATAATAAAGGAATATGAGTTAATATGAGTTTAGATCAATCCATAGTTAATTAATGATACCAATAATAAAGGAAGCAGAGGAGAAGGTGATAATTGGTTGACAATCTAAATGCTTTTCCATGTGCATATAAATTACTCTCAATTAATTTTAGGGTTGGATTGACAAAACTCACATTGTGTATAAAAATGTTGATCGTGTATAAATACTTAAGTTGAAATACACACCATGAGATTGTCTCTACTCTCTTCCCACCAATATTATTTGTCTTCATCTATTAACTAAATGAGATTTAAAAAGATTACAAAACCTCATTTTTACCTACAACAAAACTTTCATAACCATATTATTAGAATTTTGTTTTCATATTCAAGCAAGAGCTAATCATTGAGCATTATCGAAATGATGTCAGATACAAGGTTCGGATTAATTTTATATAGCGTGATAGTATGATTAAATTCCCGCTATGTTAATTCAAACACAAAATTCGATCATACCACTCTTTACCTCTATGATGACATGCGCAAACACAAACCCTTTTTTGGCCGAACACTAATGACCCTGTCTCGTGCACCATGAAAACTATTTGTACTTCTTTAGTCCAAAGTTGAAACTTCCAAGTTCTAACATCAACATTTTTGTTTCATCTGTTTGTTCTTTTGTAGAAGCCAAACCACAAATGCAAAAGATCCAAGTTCCAGTATACTTGAGCTGTGGCTGCCCGGTAGAATAATATAATTATATAATGTTATATCAGCATAGTGTTCATAACATTATATCCACACAAAAATTTCTAGATGCTTAAAAGAGTTACAGGAAGAGGATTAGACTTAAAGTCCATGCCTTATACCTTTCTCCTCTAACCCCTAATAAAATAGTTGTTTTTTGAAATTCAAGTTAATAGAGTGGAATTTAAGTTCGTAACCACCTCAATTTCTTTTTCTATCTTTTATCTTTGATGGACATGGTATATCTCCTTGATCACCTAAGATGAAGCCTTAACAGTTACGTTTGTAACTACAATTTATTTTTCTATCCCTATCTTTTTTCACAATTCTCCGCAAATTCAAACTAGTAATAACATAAGATTGTAGTATTAATATTAATAACTCATAAGCAAAAAATCTCAAATACCCTTGTATTTATTCTCTACCTATCTTCGATTACAACTTTCCTTGCACACCTAAGGTGAAGCTTCTTGGAAACTTTCCGTCTATCACCCATCACTAATCAAAACGTTGATAACTAATGAATGAATTGAACACTCATAGTTATGACTCATGAGGGACTTTTTAGACACACTTCAGAATATATTAGTTGAAGGTGTACAAATTATAGCTTACAAATTAACATGATTTTCAAGTCTAAATGTGAATTCAAAACATGTAACCAAACATGCACTCAAGCTGAAAGGCAGAAACTCAGGTTGACGTGATTTTGGACAAAAGACATGGGTGGCTACCGTACTTCCAAACATGCGCAAATCATTAACATGATTTTGAAACGTTTTCAGTTATGCATAGACAATCATTAAGATTATAATATCAAACTCTAACTGGATCACACCGATTCAAAGTGACTAATATGCTCCTACTTTCCAATCAAAGCTCTTACCAGTTAAGACAATTCTTCCAAAACATTATGGTAAAAGATAAATTACGAAGAAACCAGATAAATTTTAGTCATCAACTTGGTTTTGCAAACAAAATAAAGCACATTATAAAAAGAAGATCCTGCTATTCTTGATATTACTATGGGACTAGCACATCCTCCATTACAACCAATAAATCTCAAAATTGAAATCAGTACGATCCTCAAATCCAAAACTACCTAGTAGAAGAAGCCCAAAACCTTGCCTCCAACATTCTTTCTCCTAGCCTCTTCATGATCCATGATGCCAGCAGAGGTGGTGAGTACAATGTACCCAAACTACATAATTCGTGAAATCAAAAGGTCAGATATAACAGAAGGAACCATATATATTCAACAGAACAGAGTAACACATCACATAAAGTTCAATGTTTGATCAGATGATAGGGTGTTCATGCAGCAACATTAGAAATAAATCAACTTCAGTGCACTACAAACCAAAGTCTTGAACAATCTACCCAAATATTACATGAAAATCCCACAACACAAAATTAATAAATCAGCACAAGAAACAATTCACCACTTTTTATATGAAGGATCATTGTTCTGAATCTAAACTAATCTACTGATGTGGACACAATAGTATAGCTTGAAAACACATAAATAAGCTCTTATTAGAGATAAAAAAAGACCTGTTTCCATGTTACTGCACAAATCAAAGACTCTATAAGTTCATAGAAATGTGCATTTGGAAAAACCAGTCAGATTCAGAGCTATAAAGTGAAGATGGTATTTCAGCTGACCTGACGTGAAGGAAGAAGCCTAGCAGTCCAACCTTCAATCTCCTTGACACCCACATCGAAACGGGGACTAATAACCCCACACTTGTTCAATCTACCGTTCAATTCAACCACGATTTTACCAGCCCTATGGTCATCAACATATTCAAACTCTCCAATGTATCCTATATCATAAAGGACCAGACTTTATCAATCAAATCAAAACCCTAAAAAATGTAAACAATTAAGAGGCCAAATTCAAATAGAAAAAAAACAGTGATTAATTGAGAAATACCATGCTTCTGCATGACTATAAGAAATTTGATGATGACTTTGGAGGATGGTCTGATCATGACTTGGCGCTTCCCCCTTTTCTCAGCATTGTACATGCTCTTGAGAGCATCGTTCAAGACGCTAACCCTCACCATGGTAACTGAGTTTCAACAACAAATCAACTATATGTATTGCAATTTGACGGTGCCCTAAATCACAAAAAGGCGAGAGAGAGAGAGAGAGAGAGAGAGAGAGAGAGAGAGAGAGAGAGATCTTACCGCCGGAGAAGAGAAGCCTCAAAGATCGGTGCTTTTGAGTTCAGAGCTCAGAGTGAGGAGAAAGAAAATGCGACCTTCTTTGTGAAATTAGGGTTTAGAAGCATTGGAGCCTTCTTATTGGGCAATGCTTATGGGTCTTTTTGGGGCCCTAAACACATTCTCCTCCCATGGACTTGACCAAAAACATAACCAAGAATAAAATAAAATAAAATAAAAGTAATGCTATTCCCTTCATTTCATAGTAGGTTACATTATTCAATAAAAAATAAAAATAGATTTAGATAATTATGCATCTAATGGTTTTGTACCCAAAATTATTTAATCTTGCAGAACAAAAATATAGGCTATCTACGACTCCTTTAATCCGAAATTGGTTAGAAAATGAATAAATAATACCATATGTGTACTTTGGTTAATTTAACGTTTGTTCTTTCAGTCTCCGGATGATAACTCAAGTGGTAAGAACTGAAGACATATGAGTTGGGGAGGAGAAGATTTATGGATCAATTCCTGAACGGGGAATTAAAATGTTTTTCGATGTAAAAAAATAGTATTTGTTCTTTCATAAATCAAGCTAAGATTTCTTTTGGTCTTCTTGTGGTGGTCTCAAAGTTGTGTACAATGTGGTAAGGTGGATGCCCACAATGGAGCACAATGAGGGAGATAACCGTTAGAAATATAATAAATCATGTGCCATAATTAATTATCCAAAAAACTTTAGTTGTTGGGAAAAGAACATATAAATGATTATATTTCTAACATGCAAAGTTATTTTGACGCTCAAGTTAATCTAAAATTATAGAGAAAGAACTCAAAGTCTAAGAAAATAGTAGTTAGCAAATGAGTAATCTTGACCTAATTATACTATCAAACGTGTACTCGTAGAGTCTAATATGAACTGCAATTGAAACATTTTACCTTAATTGTGCCGGCTCTATTTTTGCTCGAACTAACTGTCGAACGAGATAAAATCTCTTTTTAATCATCCTAATCGACCAACACAACCTTTACTTTACTGTGAATCTTCTGGACCGACTATAATCATATTGAATTTTATAATTATGACCATTTGAGCCGGTCATAACAATTTTCATCATAATCTTACAAAAATTTAAGGATGAATATATCCATATACTTGTTTACTTTATATTTAATCACTTTAAATACTTCATCCATTCCCTTTTATTTGTCGTGTAAAGTTGTGGCACATAAACTAATAAATGCAATTGATATCCCTGTTTGAAAATAAATGTAATCCGAATTTCTGCTATATCTCTTGGGCTCTTATCCCTGATATTAGTTTTTTTTTTTCTCCGTTGAAGAATTTTTATTTTTTTCATGTCACCACCCATTCGGAATAGGGTTGCATGTCTCTCCCACAAATAATGTTCATTGGTATTTCGAATTACAATCTTATGGAAAAAAATTGCTTAAGCATTAAATAAAAGGGAATGAGGGGAGTGATTCTTGTTCTGATTGAAACACGTTCTCTTGGACTAGTTTCATGACACAGTTTGATACAAATTTCTTGGGACTTTATGTAATTTTTGTGTAATATTTCTATTTGCATGTTAACGGATCAGGCTGGATTTGGCAAGTTCAACCACAACCTTAGCTGATAAAAAGAAGTAATATATAATACATTCTGTTAGTTAAATTATTAATGTAGTCATGTTTGAAACTTTAAAGCCAAATAACATGATGTTAGATTTCACAAATAAGGTTGTAACATAAAGCCTTGAAGCATGATGTCTTAAGATCTCAAATCATAAACATAAGGTTTTATTGTAAACACATAATAATTAATAATGCTAAGTGGAATGGGTAGCATTTTTATTTCCTCCAGTCCAGCACATGATGATGCAATTATTCCAATCAAAATAGAATCTCTTTCCTTCCAACAAGTTTTCTCACTCAAGATATTTATTAAACCAGGCCAACAATATTTTATGGGCCTTCTTTGCAGCCTTCACTGCTTCTGGATCTTCTGCATCGTACCTCAGAGTAAACCCATGTGAGACGTTAGGAAATATTTTTACATAACTATCAACCTGCACAAAACAGAAAGAAAGAATGAACATATAACATCTTGTAAAATATATGAATAACCACAAAAAGAAGAGAAGGTTCATCCAACCCAAGGTTTAGCAGCTAGGACTTGTTTAAATTGTTTTATGAGCTCTGGAGGTGTAATTGTGTCAAGCTCAGCTCCAAGTATAGCAATAGGAATATCAACACCTGAAAGTAATTAATACCAATACAAAACTATCAGAATATGATAATTGAAAAGAAGCTGCAACATGCTTATAGCAATTTATTCTGACTAGAAAGTGCTGTGGAAGCCCTGAACAAAGAATTTGCAAGTTAAGAAATAATCTCAACACTGAAAATTCATACCATCGATGTCATCCTCAGTGATAGATGATGGATGTGCAGTCACAACAGCTTGGATAAGTATGTTTTTCGCAAGTTCACACACGGTCTTAGCTGAGAGAAAAAAGAAAACATGGTAAATTCTTTTGAGCTTGACGATCGAGCTAGAACAACTAGATTAGATGCATAAAGGAAGGGAACTGTCATGAACTAATTATCCAAAAAACTTAAGTTGTTTAGTAAATGACACATGAATAGTTTTATATTATATTTCTAAGCGGAACAACACCAAATAAGTGAAAGGAAGTCCTCACCTCCCCAACAAAATCCAGCAGCACCAATAACAGAAGCACCTTCACTTTTTAAGGCTTCAAGTACAGGTTTTGCAGCTTCAAAACCTGTGTCCTATGAGAAAATGCATGATGCATTACAATCAACAAAAAGTCATGATTTTTGTACATCTACTTGAAACAAACCATAATATTCAATTAAAATATCCAAACCACATATAAAGGTAGCAAAGCAATTGCAAAAATGATAACAACAAAAATCAGATTTCAATATGTACACAGGAGTTTCTGCTTCTCTTATAAAAATGATCATTAACAGCAAGTATCATTAAAAATAGAACTAACCGGTTCATGATCTTTCATCCAAACAGGTAAAGGCCTGTTAACATCTTCGGGATCAAAGGGATCGCCATTAAAGAAGTCAGGAACCACCACAAAATACCCAGCTGCTGCAACCCTGTCTGCAAGCTTCCTTTACAACAAACTCTATTACTTACTAGGGGAACAATTACATTTAGTAGCATAGAGAGGGAGAGAGAGAGAGAGAGTATACAAAGAACAGATTAGTAGAGTTCAATTCACAGCCACAAATGCATCATTTATGAAAATTAAACATATTGCTATGAACCAACAAGGTGTTTCATCTATAGGTAAGTATGCTAGATCTCCGTAAAGAGATTGACTTAAGATCGAAGTCCGAGAAAGTCATCTAGAGAGGGGCTGGCACAGTTTCTTGAATGGGTTTACATGCGTCAAAGGAAAAAAAAAATCTAGTTATGGTCTAACAAGATATCTATTGAGAGAGACAGTCAAAATTTCCCAAACTGGTTTACACGGTCAAAGACCAAAAAAAACTTGTAGCTTTGATTTATAAGATATTAATTAATAGGTACATTAATTTGAATTTGTACTGAATGAAGCCAAAGTAACTTGCTGGAACAGATAACCAGATTATCAAAATTTTCTAAATTAGACACAGAAAGCAAACATGAGAAAGAACCATACCTTAAAACTGGAGCTTCATATCCTACAAGACAAATTAAATGAAGCATGTGAAGTTAAAATAAGATATTGGTTAAGACCTAAAGGCAAAAACTGTTAAAAGACAATTATGTGCATGCATTGAATACAATCAATTTCAATATGTTAAACGAAGACATTGGTTAAGAAGGAAGAATTGAAAATAAGAATACCAAAAACATCAGTGACGAAGAGAATGGCTCTGTTGGAGTGAGGGGAGCCAGTGAGGTAAGAGTCAAGGCCAGCAAATTTCTGAACATGGCCATCTCCACTACTAGGGTCCAGTTTTGGAGGGTTTGAATAGCATGCTGCACCTAACTTTGACATTGATTTCCTCTTCTCTCTTACTCTTACTCCTCTGCTTCCCTCCACCATTCCCATTCCATTCAGCTTTTCTATTTATAAACTTAATTAAGACTTTGAATATTTCAAGCTTGTCCTTTTTTATTGTTATAGTATGTTCTAGCTGCTTGCTCAAACGATCATTAGGCTCAATGACGTGTTGGCACCAGGAGATTTATTTTGTCCAACAACTAGCTCAGCGAAACAGAGCTGCACAAACACAACATTAAACAAATAAAAGGTAAAAGGCTGCTTAAGCATAGTCATTATTTTGAAAGTCTTCCACAAATGTTTTACTAAGGCAGAGCGTCTTAATCACATGTCATACCATGCTGTATATATACATGTTTGATTGCTTAATTACATAAGTATTACTCATTTTACTCACGGAATATTCTTCTAAGACTATAAGTTTCTATCTCTGATCTAGAAGCTGACTTGAGCTCTTTTAGTTCTATTCATAGAAGAACATAGTATAATATAAGTATTTACATTTGACTAATCTTTTTGTCTTTCTATATAGAATTGATAATTTTGTTCAGAGGAATGTGACGTGTTAACTGTTGGTGAGTTCAATTCCAGGTCGAGACTTTTTTTCACCACCAATTAGAGGTTTTTTTAATAACAAAATATTTTATGGAGATTATAATTCACTTCATCTCTATACTTTCATCGGTGTAGATTATTTTCTTTCAATTGCAGGTTAATTTGTCATATTTTAAAATTTACTGATTTTATAAAGTGAAAGATAGTGAAAGACGACGTGGAAATATATTTTTCTCTTTTTTATTTAACATACACTCTTCTCTTTTCTTCCCTTCTTCTAAATCCTCACTGTCTATGACAGATATGAGATAGCATCATAGCATTCTAGCAAATACCATTATTTACGACTTTATGAGTAATATTTAAATATTACTACTGGCGGCGTTTTCATAAATCGTGTTTAATTCTCAATAGAAAGTTTGGGCGGCATTCTTTTTCTATTATATTGCATGATTCTTCTTCATTTTATGATTAAGATTTCTCAATTATTTCCATACTATACTTGAAAATTTTGTTTTTTGCCTGCAGTTAGAAGAAGGCAATACAATTGTTCAATTGTTAATCAGATTTTTGAAATTGAAATTTCAACAACTTTATAGTTTTATTATATGAACATATGACACAATTTTAAGTTTTTAACCACTAATACATTGAACTTGAACAGCACACGGTACACAAACTAGCACAATTTATTTTGAAATTCAACTTCTTATAAAAACAAATTATGCAACAAGATTTTAATTTAATTTACAAATAGCCCTTAGTTATCATTTTATACACCAGAATCATTCAAAGTCTAGAGTTTATACATAGACCTTAGCATTAGACATTTGGACAAACTCACCCTTGGTGGGAATAACAAGAGTTAAAAACAAAGCTTCTTCAATCCAATCCATTTAAACAAAGTGAATTGATAAAGCAAAGTGAGGAGCAATGTAAGATAAACATGCTCTTATTAGAAAAGAGGCAATAGAAGTTCTTCTTCACATTCATAGAACAAGGTTTCTTTCTCACTTGAGATGCTTAGCAAACCATTCCAGCAAGTCCTGATGGGCCTCCTCAGCAGCCTTCACAGCTTCTGCGTCTTCATTCTTGTACCTCACACTCCACCCATGTGAGACTTTAGGAAATATTTTAACATAACTATCAACCTGCTAAAAATAAACAATTCAGAAGCTATATTGATGATCATTCTAAATAAGAATCAGTTATGGGTTAAGCAAGCTTAAAGCTCGGAAATAAAACACAAGAGGTAATATATAGCCAAAGAATGTCGTGACGAGGACGAGAGGATGGTGATGATGAATGTATTTCAGTAGCCGAAAACAGGACACAAAGCACAGTGTGCTGCTAAAAATGAAATTTGAACTGTGCTTAGCTACAGATTGATTTCTCAAATTCAACTTGTCCGCACCCATCAGAACAAAAATAAAAGATAAAAAGGAAAAATGGAAACAGAGGAAGAAAAAACACATCTTAGAATTATAAAAAAAATGGTTAAGAGAAAATAATATAATTAGCAAAACATAAAGCTAATATAAAATGATGGTAGATAACCAGTAAAGAAAGAAAGAAAAGATCTGACCTCAGGCTTAGCTGTTAAAACTTGTTCAAACTGTTTCAGAAGCTCGGGAGGAGACAATTTGTCAATCTCAGCTCCAAGTACAGAAATTGGAATATCAACACCTAAAGTTAGACCAATAATTGACTGTTAGAATATGAAAAATCTTAGTCACTGCTTCAAGAAATCTGTTCCTGATTGCTCATCCATTTTTCTGTTTTGAACCATTTAAATATTACAACTGCATGAGTTGGTATGGAACAAACTCCAATAAAATAGAACCAATGCATAATCAATTAAACCAGCAGAAGTTCAATACACTGTTAAGTAAATGTTCTGTCACGGTTCGGTTAAACGTCCGGTTCGATGCCGGTTCAGATAGACCGGCCTGCTCGATCCCGGTTCGATTAGACCTGCCGGTTTAGTTAGACCAGATGCTTCTGTCCCGGTTCAGTTAGGCCTGCCCCAGTTCAATCAAGTCCCGAGGATATATTAGACAAATCAAAAATATTTTTAAAAGAGAAAGCAACAAGTCCCGTATAGCTCATATTTAGTTGCAGTAACTGAGAATATTATTTATCTGTTATGAGAATATATTAGTCAAATCAGCATATGCAAAATACACTGTAAGTCAGCATGAAAACAAATATGATTATTTAGGAAGTGGTTGAGGAATGTATATTGCGAACATGCCTACATCAAGATATGCAAAGTAAGAAGAAATCTAAATATTGAGAATTCATACCACTGATGTCATCCAGTGAGACAAATGATGGATGTAATAGCACAGCAGCTTGGATTACTCTGGATTTTGCAAGTTCAACTACGACCTTAGCTGAGAAAAAGGAGAAAAAAACTACACTGTGAGTTTGATTGCTTAGTTGTGTAATCAAACCCATAACTACCCCTAAGAGATGCTGAAAGTGCTATAGTATATTAGTATACTACATAAACAAGAGGAGGGGAAAATATAAGCACTCCAAATGAGGGGAATGAATAATGAGTAGTACTTACCTCCCCAACAAAATCCAGCAGCCCCAATAGCCAACACACCTTTACTTTTTAGAGCTTCAACTATGGGTTTTGTAACTTCAAATCCTTTGTCCTAATATATGAAAAAATTAGAGAATTATGTATTACAAATTACAAAAAAAAGAGCCCTTTTCACTAGATGAGAATGACTGCATAGTTAAACAATATTAGTTTACAAATCAAAGTACAATTTCTACACACTTGATTCGAGATCATTCATAATACTTGATCCACTAATCCAAACCATATATACTGAATACAGGTTAGACACTAACATTCAAAATATAGGACTGGCCAAGTACTACATGTTAATAACATCACATACACAGATATCTAAATCCGGCGATACATCTTCCACAATCCGTGTTATCAAAGTTCCAGTGTACCAAAAAATTAAATAACAATGAAACAACAGACTTTCATTTATTTTAAGACAGTGTTAAAAAAATTGAAAACAGCCAAGTGAACCAGCAACAAAAAAAACCAATGTCTTTTCCCAGTAGGCTAGATCAGCTTCATGGATTAAACAGCCTGTACTTGTAAACAACCAATTATCATAAAATAAGGTCTAACCGTTCCATGATCTTTTAACCAAACAGGTAAAGGCCTGTTAGCATTCTCAGGATTATAGGGGTCACCATAGAAGAAGTCAGGAACAACCACATAATATCCAGCAGCTGCAACCTTGTCTGCAAGGTTCCTTAACAGCAGAGGACAAACAGTATTAGTACTATCGAGAGGTACACTACATTTGGCATCTTAGAGAGAAGGAGAAAGAGAGAATTGGAGTAGAATTAAACAGCCAGATTCCATTAGTGGAATCATTCATCAAAACTTGATTAAATGTGAGAGTAAAAGGTAGACTTCCCAATAAAAAACATGATTATATCATAATTCACAAGTACATAATCTATGCAGATTAAATATCTTGCTATAATCTGACATATTATATACAGCATCACTTTCACTTTCATGAATCTCTAATTTACACTTACATGTTGGAATAGATCTATATTTGATTAATTCCCTACCAAATTGAAATCTATCAGTGCCACTCAAAGATTATGAGCTAATACTTTAAAAAGAACGTAGGTACAATGAGAACACAATGCAAAAATATTTTTCACAAACTACGTGAATTTTGGGTATGTGTGTGTGTGATTTACTGGATCCAAGAAAACACAGATTTTCTCCCTAGAAAAATAGATATTGGTATTATCATGTGCAGGCACTGGGTGTAAATACCCAAAAAGTAAAGAGGAGTAAGAATCAAATACTATGAAAGGCAATATGCTGTTTATTGCTTTTCATTTACAACCTACATTAGGATAGGTAACCCCATGTTAGTTAGTTAGAGTTAGTTAGAGAGTGAGAGGACATATTATAAATAACATAGGGAGATGGAATCACTGTAATCGGGAATTAGGAGAGATTAAGTACTCTCAAATAACCTGGAAATTTATAGTTTTACTACAATAAACTCAGATTTTTCTTCTTCACTGTCTTTTCCTACCACATTAATTTGAAATTGGACAGAATCAAGACAAGATAACTTGCTCTAACATATAAAGTAAAAAATTCGTAAGCTCTTACCTTAAATTTGGCGCTTCAAATCCTACAAAGCAAATCGAGCACATAAAGTTAAAAGATGATATTGGCTAAATAATCATTAAGAAAAATACGGATACAACCAACAACAACAACAACAACAACAACAACAACAACAACAACCAAGCCTTTTCCCACTAGATGGGGTTGGCAATTAAACCATGGTCTCTTCATAATAATGATTCTTGGAATCCTCAGCAGTGTATGCAATAGGTAGCGTTTGGCACGTGGATAAAATGAAACGATATAGCTTGTTTTGTTCTGTTCTAACTTGTACCCAATTAAGTGGAACCAAAGTCTTTCTTTTTTTAACTTATGTCCTGTTTTGTTCTACTTTTGATACGCACATATGAAACTTGTTCAGACCAAACATGATACCAAAAAAACAAATAAAAGACTAGGAAATCCAAACTGATATGAAAGCTACCAAGGCTTAGGAATGATGATTCCGTTCTACTACATTCGAATTTGATTAATTAAAGTAAAATTTACATGATTACATCAAAGCAATCCTAGTTCAAAAAGTCAAACAGCCCCACTTAATTACAAAACCACAGGAAGGAATAAGGAAAACAGAACTCAGAAAATGATAAAGATGGGATTTTTATACGACATAGAAATAGAATGCAAAAGTAAAGATTGGGGATGTTTGGAAGATACCATAAATGTCAGAGACAAGTAGAATGGCATGCTTAGAGTGAGGGGAGCCAGTAAGATAGGAATCGAGACCAGCAAGTTTGTCAACATGGCCTGCACCTGCAGTGGGGTTTAGGGTTGGTGGGTTTGAGCAACATTCTGGCCCTGACATTATTATTCCTCTTCTCTTTTCTACTATCACTCACTCTGCTATTGCACTTCACAACAATTGGGGATCAAATTTTGGAACAGAGAGATGAAGTCAAGAACTGGGAGATTAAGATTTCACTTCTACCAAATGAATTATGCTACTGCTATGCACTCACATCATTGTGGTCCATATATGGAAAACTGCAAGATGTGCCAACCATACAAATTTGATATTTTTTTCTTTCTTTTTCACAGTTAACAAATACTTCATTTGGAAATTCTTCTAGAATTTATTTTAAAGTCAAAAATAATTTCAGAGAGAAGCAGCTGTAAATAACTTATAAGTGTTAAAATTAATTTTTAATAGAAAATAAACTAATCCAAACATTCTATTAGGCTTGTTGTTGAATAAATCAAACACATGTTTCTTTTTTACAATGTTTAATTATTTTAAAATTTTAAACTTTAGATAATTGATTAAGTCTTATATTTTTTTTAATCTAAAAAACCCTCAATGTCTAGAAGACTAGAACTTATATAAATTCCCACACCACTTAAATCAAAAGGAGTTGACAAAAATCTCACAAATATATGACAAGTTGATTTAACCCTCAATATTTCGCCCTAGTTAGAACCTCATAAGGCTCAGAGAACTCATTCGGCTAAACTATGAGCTCCTTCTCTCTCGAATCTGCATTATAATCTGCATCAACCGCTACAACAACCTCAGAAGAAGAAATGTCAACAGGCATAGGATACAGGACCATCCTTCGTTCGCAATCACCGTCATCAAGCGATGTTTGAAAAGTTTATTAATATATGAATTAAGATACAGTGACATGCAAGGTTTATTAATATAAGATACAGCAACAATGCATATCCTTGCTGCATGTACCAATCTCACATGGAATATTTATTAAAGAATCCTTTTCACTTAACATGCTTAGCAAACCAGTCAAGCAAGTTTTGATGGGCCTCCTCTGCAGCCTTCACAGCCGTTGCATCTTCAAAGTTGTACCTGATAGTCCAACCATGTGAAACTTCAGGAAATACCTTCACATAATAGTCAACCTGAAAAAACAAATTTTAGTTGTTCATCAACCACACCAGAATGCAGAAAGTAACTATAGAATGCGACAAGGTAAGCAAAGTTTTAAAGGCAGTGTCACTAAAGTCGCTTCAAACTGTTTTTGAAAGAATGGTTTTATGTTGGAGGATTTTCCTAACATATCAACATCAAGGTATTAACTCCGCTTATGTTATGTGATCATAGTCAGTCCTAAGCACCGATAAAAATGAGGAAAATTGTGTTAGGCCTGCGGCAGCTAATGTAAAACTTACTGTATCTGCAATATGGATCAATAGATCCATATAGCCGACCTCACCTAGTAAGATAAGGTTTTTATTGTTGCTGATGTTGTTTGTATCAACATCAAGGTATTCTAAAGAGATTGTAGTAAACCATAATATGAAGGGAGGGATCATAATACCCCGCGTTTCGCTGTCAGGTATTTTTCGAACTGTCTCAGAAGTTCTGGAGGACAATATTTGTCAATCTCAGCTCCAAGTACAGCAATTGGAATATTGACCCCTGAAAGTAACACCGAATGTTGATTAGGATATGAGCATAAGGTTTAGGTGCAAGAACTAAGAACTCTCATGCTGATCTTTCATAATTGATAAGTAATGCGTGCATGTTCGAATACACGGTGGACAGCCACAACAGCTGAGATAAATTGATTATGTCCACTGAAATTTTGCTTTGCCGTGGTTTTCCGGTGTGTATCCAAACATGCACTGAGTTGATAGTGTACAAAAGCCCAAAACACATCAAGATGAGTGCTTAAACAGTAATAATACTAAATGAGGTTCATTGCTCTATTGCAAAATGAGGAAAAGAACACAAGGTTAATGTAAAGCTCCCTACCCTTGATGTCATCCAGGGTGATAAACGACGGGTGTAGGAGCACTGCAGCTTGGATTAATCCAAACTTAGCAAGTTCAACCACAGACTTGGCTGAGAAATTAGAGGGAAATACCAACACCAGTCAAACTCAATAAACAATACATAATTCTTAACTTGTAAGTTCATATGTTAATTCATCTAATCAGATCCAAGTATCTTCTAACCCATAAGTATGTGTTTCAGGAACTCATATTCTATTTAAACAAATAAATGAATGAATAGACAGGCTGATAATAAATGGGAAAGTGGAACTTACCACCCCAACAAAAAGAGGCAGCCCCTACAGCCAAAACACCTTTATGTTTTAAAGCTTCAATCACTGGTTTTGCATCTTCAAAAGCTTTGTTCTATCAGCATAACATTAAAGTATATGAGCATGACGAATTGAGATTTAAGATAAGGAACAATTCTTTTACATTGATTGGTGAAAGTCACACTATTTTTTCATCAAATACCATAATGTCATAAAAGGTAGCTAGCTAACAGCAATGTGTGGAGAGAAATCAATTGTTACAGTGATAAACTTATGTGTCATTACCAATCAGTGATAATGACACAATTTAGAGATCTAAATCCAAACATAAATGCTTAAATATCAGAATTACCAAATTCCTCCAAGGATACAAATCTTCAGTTTACAAGTACAGATAACCCATGAAGTAAAAGAACTCACTGGTTCATGATCTATTAACCAAACAGGTAGAGGCCTGGTAGCATCCTCTGGAGCAAAGGGATCTCCGTATAAAAAATCAGGAACCACTACATAGTACCCTGTAGCTGCAACCTTGTCTGCAAGTTTTCTTTGCAGCAGAAAACAGAAAACATAAATTTCAATTTGAATATATCACAACTAATATAAGCACCAATGGATCATTGTACAAAATAGGAATCTTTATACAAATGTTTGTATACTGTTGAACACATACTAATCAGCAAGATAAGTAAGTTCAAATGCATTGCCTTTGAAGATTTAAAACTTAATCAGCAATAACGTGACACTCCTGATAGATTCTTACTATTTTAGCTATTGATTTTCATCTCTTGTATTGCAACAGATATCACTTTTCAATTGGAAATAATGAATTCTAAGATTCAGACTCATTGAATAAAATATTGAGCAGTAGACCAGCTTGATGCAGAAAAGACGATTTACATTTGCAGAAGACCAAATAAAAGGGGGGGAATTGAACATGGAAAACAAACACTAAAATTATCCATACCTTAAAAGTGGAGCTTCATATCCTACAAGGCAATTGAACGTGTGAAGTTAAAAATATGATACTGGTTTTGAATCAAATAACTTCAAATTAAAAATGAAGTATTATCAACAATATAAAGAAGCAAAGCCACTCTGCATCACAAAGATATCTAGAAGAAAATAACAGGAACATCTGTTAACACCAATGGAGTGCAAGCGGACGTTAGCACGTACTTCAAAATAAAAGTGAGTTTAACTCATCTTATGAATTGAGATGAAAGTACGTTACGGTTAGCTGATATCCAAACACACACTTATTGCCCATTAAATCAAATATAAAGTAAGATCATATCCATGAATCAAATAAAAAAAAGTAACCATGATATAAGCCAGTACTGAGAAAAAGGATGAGTTGTTTCAAGTACCAAAAATTTCAGAAACCATAAGAATGGCAAGCTTGGAATCAGAGGGGCCAGTAACATAGGTGTCTAGGCCACCAAGTTTCTCAACATGGCCTATCCCAGAGGTTGAGTTGAGGATTGGAGGGTTTGAGCAGCACTCAGGACCTGACATTTTTCTTCTGTAATGTGTTCAGAACATGTCCTGATTTTCTCACTCTTCAGGATGTTTGTTTATGTATGAAACTATATATAAACTAAGATGTTAAACAAGATTTAACTTTGTGGCTTTGTTGGTTGTGCAATATCCGAGAGAGACCAAAAGCAGTGGACTAGAGAAAAATAATGCTAAAATGTCAACATGCATCATCTCTTGATTGGTGAGCAAGGCAAAGTGCGGTCAAACTGATTACTCATTTGTACTTGTGACAGATAAAATAAAACAAACGACTCAAGAACTTGATGATAATATGTAATTAATTTTGGAAGAATGGTAATCAAATTACGATTGCATCATGTAAAAATGTTCAATGAAGGAAATTTGTTTTTATTGAAATTGGAAAATAAATTAATGTATACAGCCCTTGGAAACCATAAGGTTAATCATGATTTAGCAATTATACTATTTTAATAGCTTAGGTACATTCCCATGTTTAAAATATTAGATAATGGAAAACGAGAATTTTAATCAGATTAATAGAATAAGAAAAGTCAACTAATAAGACAAATAAAGTAGGCAGTAATTAAAAGTAAAGGGTCATAAAAAATAAGAGGCCCAATTTTATGTAGAAAATCTTTACACCTAAAATTGTTTATTTGCCATTTAGAAATTAAGTATCTCTTAATTCATAGAAAAAATATTAAGAGCTTAGTTTGTAAATGAGTTTAGTTTTAGTCCCTCGACGAAAAAATGACGTTTAGTTACGGTCATTTTTACGATTACTGGCTGTTTTTAACCGCCACTAAACTTTATTTTTTCATCGAGGGAATAAAATCAAACTCCTTACAAAATCAGGGACTAATTTGATCCTTAATCCTAAAAAAAATCTTTGAGGCCTCATTTGACGAAGCTCTGCTTTAATTGTTGTTTTGCTATGAGCAACAACGTGATTATTATAAGCTCAAAAAGCCAATTCTGATATACATGTCGCAGCACAACAATAATCATGCTGAAGCATGAAAAAAATAGGAGCGAACAGCACACGACAAAACAAAATGTAAAGTATGTTTGGGTAAACAATTTAATTAAGCGTTTATAATATAAATGTTTATTTATAAGTTAATTTGAGAAAATTTTTATATTAGCTCAAGATAAGTTAAGCTAATCTGAATAGATGATTCTATATAACCATCAAAGGTTAGGGTTTCTAACAAAAAAATAAAAGTCTCGAAATATAATTCCTTAACAACTCAAATCACAACACTCCAACAAACACATCACCAAATACAATATTATTACGATGAGACTTGCAATATGATCCATGTTCAACACACAACAATACAGCATTTATTTTCTTGTAAACTACAGCTACGTGGAAGAGTCTCATTTTACACCCACACTCAAGCATTTATTTTCTTATAAACTGTAACTAAGTATGTGGAAATATAGGTAGCCATTTTATATCCTCCAAATCAACATGTGCAAACCAATCCAGCAATATTTCTCACTTTAGATGCTTAGCAAACCAGTCCAGCAAGTCCTGATGGGCCTCCTCTGCGACCTTCACAGCTTCTGCATCTTCGAGGTTGAATCTCACACTCCAACCGTGCGAAACTTTAGGAAATATTTTAACAAAACTTGCAACCTGCACAAATTAAAAATTGGTTCATGAGTGATGGATGATATCTTAGATACATGAGGGATTCTTGCATATGTGCAAATGCATCTTTGGATTAGCTTCTATTTCCTTTCCACAAAATTGATTTTGATTTTAGAATCAATTGTAGAAGGATTTCCAAACATGCATCAATAACTGATGAAAAACAATTTTTTTTGCTAGATGAGCAATTCTATATTGCATGAGGATCCCAGTTTAAAAATGTCAATTATTTTCAAGACAATAATAGCAGCAAAAGAAAAAGTGAAAAAGCTAACCAAACTGAATTTACTGATTACAGCATCTTCTAATAGAGACAATGTGTGTGAAGAGAACCCAGAAAAATGAAAATTAGCCAATCATCAAGGTAATATAAAAGGATGGACACAAAAGAATGACAATTATCTGACCTGAGATTTAGCAGCCAAAACTTGTTCGAACTGTTTCACAAGCTCTGGAGGAGAAACTGAGTCAATCTCAGCACCAAGTACAGCAATTGGAATATCAACACCTGAACAAAAGAGCAATAATTAACTCTTGGAATATGAGCATCTCAGTGACTGCTTTAAGAAATCCTTTTCTTGTCTTTTTTCATTCATTGAAAAATGACAAGTTAATAAGTTTTAATGAAAGAAGCTACGAATAAAATATAACTTTTGCACAATGGACTCTACCAACATGAGTTCAACATAATGTTACAGAAAAAGCAAAGACAACAAGAGAAGTTGGAGGGGGGATATCAATGTAAATTATCCCTATGTAGCATATATAAGTTATAACCGGCCTCTACAGGCGTAAGATTGCACTGCATACCAAATCCATAAAAACCCGCCTCTCGTCTAGTCTACATACAATTTGAGTTCCTAACTTTTTGCACTAATGTATAATTGTATTAATATAACAAGTACATAAAATGATGAACATGACTCATGTGGTTATCAAGTATATAACTATATATAAAGCTGGCATTTCAAAGACACTCCATTATTGCTGCGGGTATTGCTCATCTTCCAGACAAATATTTAATCATCCAACATCTAATTAAATAAGCATGTTTTTTGTTTTGTTTTATACTAAAACAGCTTTCGACCAGAACTTCTCTCTGCAGAATTTTGATTAAGTTTTAATGGAAAAAAAAACTGAATTGAAAACATACACTTAAGGTAATGATTATGATAATTATATAACAGTAGATGTCAATATAATTTGTATTTTACAAGAAAGAAAAGAAAAGAAAAGAAAGGAAAAAAAGAAAGGCAAGGAGTCCCATAGCAGTTAATAAATTAGTAACAAAAGTATATTTCTTCAAATTAGGTGAATATAAAGATACTGCACATCAGTATGGGAAGTGACATTAGGCCTCTTCAAAAATGCTTAAATTGATGACAACGACAAATGACAAGTTTTTCTTTTCCTCCTAACAAGAAGCTGCAACATAAACTTAGTAGTCTTTTTACCGCATAACATGGGAAAAGACATTTCCTAAACAAATCGCAAACTGAGGAAAGATATCTAAACATCAAAATTTCATACCCTTGATATCATCCAAAGAGACAAACGATGGATGCAATAGCACAGCAGCTTGGATCAGGCTGGATTTGGCAAGTTCAACCACAACCTTAGCTGATAAAAAGAAGTAATATATAATACATTCTGTTAGTTAAATTATTAATGTAGTCATGTTTGAAACTTTAAATACAACCAATAAGTACAACACCTGCAAGGATCTGAAACTGTTTCACAAGCAAAACGAGGGGAAATGCAAACAAAATAAGCAGATGAGAGGCACTCACCACCCCAGCAAAAACCAACAGCCCCAATAGCTGAAACACCTTTACTTTTTAAAGCTTCAATTATCGGTTTTGTAGCTTCAAAACCTTTGTCCTGTTAATATAGCGGGTAAGCATCAGAGCAGGTCACAATTTTGTACATTTGATTTGACATTTGACCATTTGTAATGTTCAATCTACAAATAAAACCACCTACAAAGGTAGCAAGCTAGTGTCTGAGCTAGAGCTGTCACTATGGTTCCAACCCGCGGGCCAGCCCGGCCCATAGGTGGGTTGGGTTGGTTAAATTACAACCTGAATAGAATATGAGCTAGCACAATTTGACTCGTTTAATGGGTCAGCTCGTGGGTCAAGTGAGCCAGCCCGCGGGTTGGGGCAATTAAAAAGAATATTGGGCTGATTTTCTTATTAAACTTATTTTGTTAGTATTGTTATTAAAATATGTTACATTTGGAGTGGTTGTGTTTGTATTGTTATTAAACAATGTTGGATGTGGATTTGTTATTTTGTTAAACTATGTTAGATTTGGACCGAATGTGGATGACTTGGAGTTTGAACTTGAATTTAGATATGCACAAAGTGTATGGTGCAATATTGTTATGATCTTAGATTAGTAGATTTGGCAAAATGCATGTGTTAGTATTTTTTTAATATGAATTTTTATTACTTTTTCAACATTTTTTAATCGAATTCTCCAATTTTTAGATTTTTTATTTAGTCTACTGTCAATACGAGTCAGCCCGTCAACCCGCGAGTCGGGTTGGGTTCATATTTTCTTGGTTCGTTTAAATGCAGGTTGCTCTAACACAACCTATATTCAACCCAACCCCTGACGGGCCAGCCCATATGGGCCGGGCTAGCCCGTATTGAAAACTCTAGTGTGAGCTGTTGAAGTGATAATTACATGATTCCAGCCATACATATCCCGAACTCAGAATGTTCAAAGTTCCAATAAGGGAATAAAAATTGAATTTCAATTCTGAAAAACACAAAATTTTGTTTCTTTAACCTATAAAAGAGAAAAATCATAAACAACCGAGTATTATAAAAAAGAACTAACTGGTCCATGATCTTTTATCCAAGCGGGAAAGGGCCTGCTAGGGTTCCCAGGGTTCAAGGGTTCACCATCCAAGAGATCAGGAACAACCACATAATAGCCAGCAGCTGCAACTTTGTCCGCAAGCTTCCTTCAGAACAGAGAACAAACAGTACTATTAACCAGGTTAACGTATTGTATTGGGCATCGTATTGAGAGATCAAGAGAGAGCTGGAGACAGGGAAATTGGTAAAGAGAGCAGGATGAAACAGCCAAATTGTATTAGCACCAGTTTTGATATATTCAGACTAACTTTCTCTTCCATTGCATTTCCACACACTTTTTCTTCCTATCTATCTCTTCTTTACCTATCACATCAACTATCTTATCTCTCACTTCTCTCTCTTCTATTCATATCTCTCTATGTGTATGTGTGGAGGTGGAATATGGTGTGAAGGCATAATTTTTCTAGCAGCATAGTTTATCAAAACCATGGAAAATTTTAAGTCAAAAGGTAGATATCCCAATAATTTAATGAATCATTTTAAAAATATAACTGAAATTGAATCATTTCTCTCTAAATTACACTATGTCCCTTTTAGTTAGATTGGTAATTTCGCGACTGAAATTGAAATCTATAACTGAATCTGAAGAACAAGAGGAAGCAGTTTAAAGATAGAAATAAGCATACCTTAAATTTGGGGCTTCATATCCTGCAAGAAAAGTATAGAGCATATGAAATTAGTCGAAGATTTTGGTTGAAGTCAACAACTAGTAGCAGTAGCAGTAGAAGTAGCAGAGCAGATTATTATCTGTGTACATTGAACATAAATCAATAAATTCAATTCAATTCAATGTATAAACTATCTAGCTTCATCAAGATAATGAAAAAAAAAATGTAATGCGCATAATACCAAAAACATCGGAGAGGAGGAGAACGGCGAGGTTGGAGTGAGAGGAGCCGGTGAAATAGGCGTTGACACCAGCAATCTTATCAACGTGACCAGCTCCTCCGGTGGGATTCAGGGTTGGTGGATTTGAGCAGCACTCTGGGCCTGACATGATGATGATGATGATCCTTCTTCACACGCTTCTCAGTCTTCTGACCTTGTTGTATATTTGACTTTCGGGTGCTGCGTCATCTTTATGTAGAAGGATAATTACTATGAAATTTTGGAATCAATAAAAAAAAATTAAGGCTTAAATATGTTTTCAGTACCTCAAATATTATGGTCTTTTGGTTTAGGCCTTTTGTTAAATTATTTTTTTGGAAAAAGTCCTTAAAGGAAAAATAATAAAGTGTTTTTGGTCCCTGCTGTTACAAAAATCTTTAATCTTTTACGGAGTGTGACGTGGCAACACAAGTCGATGATTTTAACCATGGCTAACCACTAGAATCTCACAAGTTGGAAAACTTAGATAGACGAACAACATTCATCTAACACTTTCCCACTCGAATCTCTCATTGTCAACATACATCTGCCTTAAAACCAAGCACCACACAGGAGGGAGAAAGAAGAGCAGCGTTTAGCACGCACCTAGTGTCTGATCCCCTAGGCAAAATACAACCACCTAGTTGGTCGAAGGGCCAACTGTGTCACACGTTGTACACATGAGCTCTGAGTGACAACAACTCAATCTAGGACGTTACGACACTCGTTCTATATGAAGTGAGACAAAATGATTTAAGGTGCACTCTTCTTTCTAACCTTATTCCCACGCACCATAAACACTAAGTAAGTTGGGCGTCAGAGTGACTTCACAAGTACATTAGTAGAGCGTTCCACATTGTGACAAAGGATAAACCACCCAAGACGTGCGTCCCCCGTAATCTTAGTACCTTTCCCATCTCAGCCATTGTTTCCGTAAAGTAACACTCATTCTTAAGTGATTGATTGAATTTATTCCGGTCAAGTTCATTCAATAACTTAAGCGTTTGACTAAATATATTTAAAAGGAAAAATCTAGTAAAAGTTTTTGACCAACCCCCTACACTCAAAACATCAAAGAATCATCAAAAACCCGAACAAATTTGATCTCATCAGTTCGACTTTGGAGGAGAGGTTTGGGGGTTTAGGGGAAAGGAGGGGAAATAGGAGGAGAGAGGTGGAGGTGGAGGTTGAAGAAGCTACCAGAAGATGGACTCATGGCCACCACCGCGGAACGTGGTGTTAGGGTTTGGGTAGTGGAAGAAGGGGAAGGGAATGAATCAAAGTTCATAATTTTTTTTTATAGAGACAAAGACTAATGTAAAAAGTTCACGGGAATAACTTTCATCAAATTATAATTATCATGTGGGCTAATAGTTGAATAAAAATTATGTCAGGTAAACACTATGACGTCACAATGATTTATAAAGGGAGTAAAGCATATTTAACCCAAAAGAGAATGATAGGCACAACAAGACACATTAAACGTCGTCGTAAGACGATGAAAACTAACAAAACTGAAAGTCCTAATAATTATCTAATCACCATTCAACTTGAACCCCCGTCCGTGTTTCCTTCCTCATAGATAAGGGGTTTTTGCAGGGTTTACTCTCTCTCTCTCTCTCCCTCTCCCTCTCTCCCTCTCTTCCTTTCCATTCTCTGGAAAAATGGGGTCTTTGGAAAATGGAGCACGCAAAGAAACGAAACAAGAAGAAGAACTCGTTGCTGCACAAAAGGAAAACGAACAGGAGCCAATACTGATGGAGCAAACCCAGCGGTTTTGCATGTTCCCCATTCGCTACAAGCAAGTTTGGGAGATGTACAAGAAGGCTCAAGCCAGTTTCTGGACCGGTACTTCATTCCTCCTTAATTCCTTTTCCAAATTACGCCATAAAGTTAATTCCTTTCTTGCTAATTTTGTTCCAGAATCCACAGGTCTCTGTTTTTTTCTGAATTTTTGCTCTGATGATGATTGCACTTTTTTCTTTCCCTCTACACATGGAAGATTCAAGACAATACTCATATTATTAGCATCCAAATTAATCACTGGCTGGGCCTATTTCAATTTCCAATTACTAGCGAATAATTGAATTTGGCATTCCATTATTATTTTTTTCTCTGAAGTCCGACTGGGGATATTATCTCTTCACTTTTAATAAATAATTTTGTTCCTTTCGAGATTGTAAGTTGTAACCCCTCAAAACAATCATCGTTTTGAGGGAATGATTCCTTTGTTTTTTTTATCGATAATTGAGTGATTTTTTTTTTTTCTGTCAGCATTATTTGAAACTTGAATATGACATGGGGCTGGGTAACTGACATTCCATATGCAGCCAAGTGACTATTCGCCATGAATTATCACATACATACATGTATCACAACTGGAAGTAGTTTTTTTTTTCTCTTTTTTTCCAGTCTCTATATCTTATTACAGATTTTTATGAGATTTTTTTATTTCTTTCTTTTCCTACTTGCAGTTTGTTGAGGGAAATTTCATTTTCTGCATGGAGAGGATACTGAATTTGCAACCATTAATTTGAACATTTTAAAATGTATTCGTAATTAAATCATATTGCCCCTGTTTCTCTTGAAGGCATCTGATGGAATTTGAATTAGAGGTGTTCATGATACTTATAACCCTGATACTGAGCATTTTTGGCTCCCACTCACTGCATTCTTAGAACTATCAATTTATGTTTTTAAGATATAAATTAGCACTAGAAGATGGTTCTTCTTACATGATGTAAGACTCTAGTGATGACTCATTTGAAGTATATGGTCACTTTAATTTCTTTTTCAAAATCAGCCATTATTGGAAACCGTGATTGAGCCCTATTATTTCCATGTGGTTGATTGGATTAAGCATAGTCTTTACCTTGATCACTCAACTTTAATGATCATAAATTGGCTGACAGCTGAAGAGGTTGATCTCACCTATGATGTACAACATTGGGCGACCTTGTCTAACTCTGAGAAGCACTTCATAACACATGTCCTGGCGTTTTTTGCTGCATCTGATGGAATCGTCTTGGAGAATTTGGCTGCAAGATTTCTGAATGATGTTCAAATTCCTGAGGTAATATCTTAAGACTGTGTTTTTTTGCTTAAACTACTAATATTTGTTGCATTAAATATGCGATGAAGTTAACAATTAGTTGTTATATTTGTGACTGCTTTTATTCTGTCACATACTACTCACTTGCTTTAGATAGTTGTTAGATTGAAAAATAGTAGTGGGATCAGGGATGTGCTGCTGTACACTTTAAGTTGTATGTCTATGTCTATTCTTCTTTTCTAGGAGGAGAGGTTTGATTTTTCATATTGGTTTTGGTGCAACTTAACTTTTCTTTTTCAAATTCTTATTTCTTTTATAGAAGACCTTTTTTCCTTTCTTTTTTGACTAAGAAACATGGGGGGAGGGGGGGATCTTGTTTTTCAATTGCTTGTTGCAAGAATTTTCATTTTTTTTTTGCTTGTTAATAATTTGTTGCCAGCATTTCATGTGTTAAACTTCTAGATTAGCATTTAACCAGCAGACTTTATTGACAGGCTCGGGCATTCTATGGATTTCAGATAGCAATGGAGAATATTCATTCTGGTATAGCTTTACAGTTGATGTCTTCTTCTACTCCTTAGCGTAATATTTGCCTGCAACCTAATTTGAGGTTTTATTTTTGTCAGAGATGTATAGCTTGCTGCTGGAGACACTTATTAAAGATTCAAGAGAGAAGGATAGATTATTCAATGCAATTGAAAATCTGCCTTGTGTTGCAAGGAAGGCTGAATGGGCATTGAGTTGGATTCAGAGGTTACAGTTAATCCTAATAACACTCTGAATAACCTCTGAAAAGAGCCTGTTAAGATCAATATAGTAGTAAAAACCTGTGCCTGTCTTGAGAAATCAACTGCTCTAATGGGCCAGCTTCCGTGGCAAAATCCTTATTTCACTGTGAATAGCCTCTCAAATGGGCCTGTTAAAATCAGTCATGTTATAAAAACCTTGCCCTATCTGGAGAAATCAGCTGGTCTAATGGGCCAGCCTCCGGGGCCAAAATACCTTGGAAAAGCTATAACCCTGCTAAAATAGGGTTGGCCCATTTGGGTCATTTTCGTATGTGTGGCCAGCACAATTGGGACTAGCTCCACAATACACATGTATGAGCAGTGCATAGTGTATACTGAGTTACCTTAGTCCAACTTTTCTATAAAGGTATTGAACTATTGAAGTTTGGAGTCTATATTTGTGTTTAAGGATTCTGTGTCTTACAATGTATAATTTTCACTATAAACGTCTTGATGGAGGCTTTTAGGATATAACAGGTTATCCTGTGAATAAATTTTTAGTTTTTTTTATATGCAACATCCATTTACTCCATCTTTTTGTGAATTGTGTTCACAAACCTTCAAGGTATTTTACTTTTTGGTCTGTTATGTTTCGTGCAGTAATCTGGTCTTTTTTGTGTGACTATGTTTTGCTTCATATATTTTAAAGGGGGCATAGAAACTGCTTTCTAATAACTTCTTATATTGCCTGGGCTACAGTTCCACTTCATTTGCGGAGAGACTTGTTGCTTTTGCATGTATTGAAGGGATATTTTTCTCGGGAAGGTAGTTACTAGTTATCACAAGAAAGTGCACCTCACAAATTTTCCTTGTTTGTTAACATGAGTTATGAGTCTTGTCTTATTTTCTGTGTAACTTTTTTGTTTTTCACTTGGTGTTTGTTCGCAGCTTCTGTTCCATTTTCTGGCTTAAGAAAAGAGGATTGATGCCTGGTCTGACATTCTCAAATGAGCTAATCTCTAGAGATGAGGGCCTTCACTGTGATTTTGCTTGCCTTCTATACAGGTAGTGTTGACTTTTTTTCATTAATTATTCATTCTAACTAGAATGAAGGATGTGATGTTCTCTCATTTGTTGCCTGCAGCTTGTTACAGAAGCCGCTAGATTCTGTGCGGGTTCATAACATCGTACATGAAGCCGTTGAAATAGAAACTGAGTTTGTCTGTGAGGCCCTCCCTTGTGCATTGATCGGCATGAACTCAACGCTCATGAGCCAGTACATAAAATTTGTTGCTGACAGGCTATTGGTATGAAACTAAAAAGTTCTGTTTAGCGATAAAATGGGAAGGGAAGTTGATTCTCTGCCCTTGCTTCCTTCTACATTCTCCCATTGTTGGTTAACCGCATTTCTTTTTGCCCTTTCAGGTTTCCTTGGGCTATCAAAAAAAGTACAATGTGGAAAATCCCTTTGATTGGATGGAGTTTATTTCTCTGCAGTGAGTATTTTATAGATATGGTTGATGCCATTATTTCTACTTTATCATTTTTGGAAGAAAAAAAAAATATTAATTTGAGTTCATTGTGTATTCCATGTTTATGCTTTTGAATGTGTTCTTATCACCTGATACATAATTTACCTCATGATTGAGCAGAGGAAAGGCTAACTTTTTTGAGAGAAGGGTGGGTGATTATCAGAAGGCATCTGTAATGTCAAGCCTCCAAGATTCTGGGAAGAACTTTGTTTTCAAGATTGATGAGGACTTTTAGTCATCTATTGGGTATCAAAAAATTTGTTTACTATTTATCTCAGTAAAATATTTATTCCACAGATATAATAAAGTGATTCTTAACTGGAATCTTCAATCAGATCACTTGTATAATATTTTTCGTTCTATTGTTCAATTGCATATGATGTAATATTTCTTATGGTTTTTTTTTAAAGGAATATGTCTTATGGTTGCCAAAACGGTCAAGTTATATTATTTTTCTATCTTAAAGAAGTCCTGTAATAATCAATATTATATAAATTGGTCATCCAAGGGAATTCAAACATTCTATATATGTTCACCGTAGCAATTCAAATTGCATTTGTCGTAAGAAAAGTAAGCAAATATATTATCACAAAACAAACAAAAGTCAGATATCTAAGTTGCCATTTAAGGTTATTTAACCCAATCCTAGTGGATTAATATGTTTATTTATAAAAAATAAATTTTAAAAATATGATCTTTTAACTTACTTATCATGTATATTATTGGTCTATCTAGATGTTATGAGATGTCTAAATAACCCCATGTTGAAATTGGGTTATCTCACCCCATGCTTAGGTGGCCCAATTAGAATGTGACATTTATTTTATTTATTTCTACATTATTTTTCAATTCTAATTACACTTGGATTTTTTTTCCACCTCAATTAATTAATATGTTTATTTAAATGATTTTATAATATATTTTTAAAATATCATATTTGCATACAAAACCCCAATTGAGAGAGAAATCACATTTCACACCCCATCCTCACCCTCGTTGTACACCGCCCCTTTTGGAACCTCAATGACGCCGGAATCCCTTCCTTTGTGCAGATCCTTGTGCTGCACCACCGCGGCCACTTATTGACCAGAACCATTCCTGTGTGAGATCTGCAACTAAGGCCTTCAAAGAGCGGTGGAAGGAACCATGTGAAGCACGTGCCGCAGGGTGTTTTGTCGTGTGTTGGTCAGATCAATGTCTTCCATAATAAAGCTTGGCCACCGAGGGAGAGGCTTATTCTACCGAGGGAGAGGCTTATTCTGAAGTAACTTGCATGCAATTTGGTTAGGATTGAGTTCAGCACAAGGATTTGCAGGATTTCCAGCGTCACTGCGGTTCCGATATCACAAGGGGCTGTGTACAGTGGGGGTTGGGGTGGGATGTGAAATGTGATTTCTCTCTCAACTGAGACTCTGAATGCAAATATGATATTTAAAAATATATTATAAAATTATTTAAATAAACATATTAATTAATTGAGGTGGAAAAAAATTACAAGTGTAATTGGAATTGAAAAATAACGTGGAAACAAATAAAACAAATGTCACGTTCTAATTGGATTACCTAAGCATGGGGTGGGATAACCCAATTTCAACATGGGATTATTTAGACATCTCATAGGATTGGCTAAATGACCCCATAATTAATTGGGGTCATTTAACCCCATGCTCATATGGACCAATAAGATTGTCCCATAATTAAAATTAAAAAATAATGTGAAAATAAATAAAATAAATAACACAATCTTATTGGTCCATGTGAACATGGGATTGAATGACCCCAATTAATCATGGGGTCATTTAGCCGACCCCTGACAGAATATATTAAAACAAGTAATGGTTACACTTAGCTCCTGTATCTAATCCTACAACAAATTTAATGATCATGCTACCAACAAGCATCAAAATTAACTTAATTAAAGATCTTAAGTTCGAGTTCAATTGTTATTTCATGCGACATGAATAGTTATTTCCTGAACTAATCTCATTCCTTTAAGTTATATATAATATAATAATTAATATAAATGATGGGTATGTACAAATGAAAATGTTACAATGTTTCTGCACAAAACCAATCCAAATAACACGTGGCCTCGAGGTTTTGCTATCAGTTTGCCCTCTTTATGTTATCAAAGCTCGTGATTGGTACTCGTGTCATCCTCTTATGAGACTTTGTTCATATTTCATATAGTGGTGTTTGACAAGTAAAACAAGCCTCTTGGATTAGTCTCACAAAATGGTCAAATTCAGCTTTTACAAAGCCATAACTCTCACGACAAATAAAATCACAATTATTACATGCACACCCAAATTCCATTTTCATCTTATTTTTACTACTCACATTTCTTATTTTCTTTCTATATTCACATCACTAATTATATATACCTTTTAATTTTCTAATTTTTATTTCTATCTCTGAACATGAGTGTATACATTAACAAAACTTGAGAGAGACCGAAGCTCACTTAGTTGAGTTAAAGTTATTGAAGGGTGAAGAATCACGGTCTAGAACTTAGAGAATGAACTAACTTACTAACAATTAACATTTGTCCATAAAAAAAACCATTAACAAAACTTGAACTAAAATTGACAGGGAACAAAACAAAACAAGCTTTTGCCTCATTTGAAAAAATTTGGAGAATAGGAAATCGTAATGAAAAAAACTCTTTATTTGTTTCATTAGTGGTTGTTTATATATCTCATCTCATATTCGCCTTATAACAATAATTTAAAAGATAATAACTAAAAAATAATAAATTTGAAAGATAATTGTGCAAATTAACTAATATAAAATTGTTCTATCTTAAACATATATTTCGGATTCAAATATCTGTGAATGCAACTGTACTACCCGAATCGAGTAAAATTGTCTCCATGCATAAAAATGAAAAATTAAAGGATAAGCACGAGAAATTAATGGAGTCCGAGGTATGTTGTTCTAGAAAGGCAACGCTGAAGGATCCATTTCGCGTCAAGGTTCATTAACTGGTCAGACGCAACAACAAATTTGGACTTCAAAACCCTCCCTCTCCCTCCCACAGAACTCTCCAGAGCCCTCAATTCTCCCTCTTATAAACCCACCCTTTTTTTCATCCTTTCTCATTCACCAACAAACATATACGTTTTCCCTCCAACATTTCACCCACTTAGCTTTCACTATATCATATCCATCACCATTCTCATTATCATTATCATGGGCACCATGGTGGGACATGTGGCTCCAGGTTTTGGGTTCATGATAATTGGTTTATGGCACCTCTTCAACCACATAAAGCTCCACACTCTCAACCCCAAAACCTACAACGGTCCACCATGGTTCCCTGCTCTAAACTTCAAATACCTGGAGCTCATCCTCATTATGGCGGGCTCCGCAGCCTCCGTGGCAATGGAACTCTTCATTGGCCCGGACCGCCACCAACCGCTCGACCCCGACGGAACCATCCCCTCCAACCACCTCCACAACTTCGAACACTCCTCCATCTCAATGACCTTCTTCACTTACGCAGCCTTTGCCATAATTCTTGACAGAAGCCGTACTCAAATTCACCAGAGCCTGACGCAGCTCCTAGCTGCCGTAGCCTTCGCTCAACAACTCCTTCTCTTCCACCTCCACTCCGCAGACCACATGGGTCCAGAAGGACAGTACCACCTTCTTCTACAGCTTCTGGTCTTCATTTCACTCGTCACCACCATCATAGGTATTGTTATGCATTTCAAATAATATTTTAAAAAGGTTTTAAATGTTATGTGACTAACAAAAAGTCACGATTGTTATATTCCGGAAAATTTTAGTGTCTTGAGTTTAATATAAACTCATGAGAATTTTTTTAGTTCATAGTATCCACGGCAGACCGAATAATTCATCTAGTTTTTGATCAGGTATTGGCCTTCCCAGTAGCTTGTTGGTGAACTTTGTGCGTTCGGTGAGCATATTCTTTCAAGGAATGTGGCTAATGGTCATGGGTATCATGCTGTGGACACCTGGTTTCATAGCCAAAGGTTGTTTCATGCATGACGAGGCTGGTCACGAGGTGGTGAGATGCTCCACCCATGAAGCCCTGCACCGTGCTAATGCGCTCGTGAACGTGCTCTTCAGCTGGTTCTTAATCGCTGTGGCGGTTTTCGCCGTTTCTCTCTACATGGTTTTGGTCAAAGTTTATGGTTGTGAGGAGAAGAGGAAGGTGGAGTACTTTTCGTTGGGGAACGAGGAGGATGAAGAGTCAAACGATGACGTGGAGTCCCAAAAGGGTCAAAGCACGACACGTAGCAGCAACGTCACGAGTTTTATTCAAGTGGGGAAGAAAGGCCTTTCTCAAATGGACATGGAAAGGTAGGGTAGGGTAGAGTGACGAAGGCATGCATGAAGCTACATATTATTAGGAGGGAATATGTTATGTATTAATTTATTCATGTGTTGTACAGTGATGTTAATTAATTAGGGTGGTGGGTTCCACCTTGTTTTAATTAGGAATGAAATTAATTAAGCCATCAATAATATGGTTGGCTAGCTAGGGGGAATCTTGTGCATGTGATGGGTAAAAATATTTATTTTTCCGACAAGATTATTTGATTTGATTGTATTGTATCCATTATCATATAAGTATTTTCACAAAAAACAGTTTGAAAGATGGAACTTTAGACTGAATACTTAAAGAGACCGACTATCTAATAATTACACTACATTTATTGATATATTAAATTTGATACATTTACGTTTCACATTAACTTTTTATTCCATATCACTTTCACCATTTTTTTTTCTCTTTCTATCTTTTTTGTTCTTATAACATTACTTATTTTTCAATCACATCTCTCACTTTAATTCCCAAACTGCTGCATTGGGCTAGATATACAACCCATATTCCTTACACTAAGTGAGGCCAAGAAAATTGAGCACATGAAGAAAATAGGACTTAAGGGACTAAAATCGTTTGTTACATTAGGGACGAAAATTAAACAATCGCTTTAGTTTAAGGATCAAAAGCGCAATTAAGTCAAGAAGAAAAAGGAGCGCACAAACAAGGTTTAAGAAGACTTAAGGAGGCACGTGAAGGTGAAAAAAAAATCTAAGTCGTTAATTTTAATCCAAATGATAGAAATTACCCTCTCACTCTCTAATATTATATATATATATATATATATATATATATATATATATATATATATACAATATGAGAAATATATTTTTATATGAGAAAATAATAACAAACCACGAATGTTAAATCTAATCATGAATAATCAAATATTAAAATATGAAATCGAGTTTTAAAAAAAAACACATGATATTTTTAAATGATCATGCGACCATTAAATTATTTTAATCTAACATTTAAAAGGTAATGTTTTATTCTTATTTTTTCATATAAAAATATATTCTGAATAAGGGGAAGAGATCAAACGACACCTGGTGTCAAACTTGTACAGTTACACCACTTCGTAATTTTACATATAATACAAATTAACTTAATCCAAACCGTTGAATTGAATGTTTTTATAGAGTAGATCAAGTTTGCAGAATTTCATATGAATAAAATATTAGTTACTACTTTATCAAGAAAAGTTATAAGTGGTTTAACTATACAAGTTTGACACATGATGTCGTTTGATCTCTTCCGCTGATAAGATACATAGAATTTTAAAAACATTCTCTCATTAGAGCCAAGTGATTTTTGCTCCTCTAATTCGCGCTGTACCCCAAATCGAAACCTCAAGACCTAAATCTCAATTTTCACCCCTCTCATTCTCGTTGTGCTTATCGATCTCACATGGAAGCAACAAGGTCGAGAGCTTCTCCTCTTCATTTTACACTATTTTGTTTTTCAAAACTTCTCTAAGCTTCTTAGTTTCCATTTCCAGCGGTTAAAGACCGGGTCACTTAGGGTTTCAGTGCTCTCATACCACGAAACCTAAGAAACGATGGCTTTGATGAGTTGGATTACTGATTTATGCTATTTATTTTCATCTAACTGTTGAGTTTGGTCTGTATATTTGTAAGTTTCAATTTTAGTGGGATCAGACATTATGGTCTCTCATTTACCTGAGAAACGAAGGCATAATCTGCTGGAGCATGAGGGTTTGGGAGTTCTTCTTAGTGTTGGATCAAGTGGACATTATGGACTTATGGTCTCTCATTTACCTTGTGGTCATCATGTTCAAACAGTGGAACCCTGGTGGAACTTTCAGTCCTTTGAAAGAATTCTTCAATTCTTAAGCTTGCTCCACCTGGAACCTCGGATGAACACATTTCAATTGTTCAATGCCTTGACGCCACTGGAGTAGATGGTGCAATCATAGTTACTACACCTCAACAAGTCTCTCTTACTGATGTGAGAAAAGAAGTGAATTTCTGCAAGAAAGTTGGAGCGAAAGTTCTTGGAGTTGTAGAGAATATATATGAGTGGGTTGGCCCAGCCCATCACGAATTTCAAGTTTCATGAGAGAAAAAGCGCCAGTAATGGTGAATTTGATTGCTTGTACTGAAGTATTTGACAGTAGTGGCGGTGGAGCAGTGCAACGAAATGGCGGTACCCTTTCTCGGTAAGGCTGCTGAAGAAGGTAGATCCTGCTTTGGTGATAAGGATTGTGTTGTGAGTGCTCCTGCATTGAAGAGTATTATAGAGAAATTGTTGGAAACTAATGGGTTGTCCATGTCCATAAGTAATCAAGTGTAAGAGAGTTTGTTTAGGGCGATCTTTGTAGATTGAAGTTTACTTTTGTAACTGAACCTCTTTGCCTAGAAGAATTCGATATTTTGTCATTAAGCGTGTGAAATATATTATGATATGGGGTTGAGACATTTAGGGACTAAATATTTTTTTTTTTTGGGGGGGTGGGGGGGCTGGAATGCTATACATACTTTTTACAATTTAGTCACAGACAAGTTTATAGTAAATAAATTTTCTGATTTATGTAACACTCTAATAGAAGAAAAAAAGTATAGTAAGCTAAAAAAAAGTATAGTAATTTAGATTTTTCAAAGATTTTACTTTGATTTCTATATCTTTCTCAAAACGTTATCGTTTATATGAATAAACTTTTATCTCTTTTAGAAAAGACTTATAAATCACTTTATTTTTATATAAAAATATAAGATTTATCATTCAATTCATAAAATTCTAAATAAAAGATAAATTTAATTGATTGTTTATTTACTTCAAATTCTGATTTGATTTGATTAGTTTTAGAAATAATGAAATTTCAGGAATTGATGAATTGGTTTAAGAATTTAAAAAGTATTCAGGGGGCTGAACGAAGAGGTATACACCACGAGTTGGGGCGGACAATTTGCGGCGGTTACACTAAAACCGCCGCAATTTGTCACTTAGAGGCGGTTTCTGCGGCGGTTTTCCCAACCGCCACAGGTTTTAAATAAATTTTTTTTTACTTTTAAGCCTGTGCAGAAAGAGAAAGAGAAAAGAGAAAGAGAAAGAGAAAGAGAAAGAGAAAGGTTCCGTCTCATGGCCTTCTCTCATCGCCTTCGCCGCCTCATCGCCTCCGCCGCTCCGCCAACCGATCTGGAACAACCGAACAACGGGAAGAGGAGGGCGAACCAGCCGCCGGAGATGAGGAGGTCACCGGAGCTCAGGTCGCTCTCATCTTCAAGCTTGAGGAGGTTATTGTCACCACCGGCGAAGAGGACAAAAATCCAATTCTAGATCTGTAGATACTTTTCTTCTCTCGTTTCCCCCTTTCTCTCTTCGATTTTAGGGTTTTACCGTAAATCGGTGTTGTTTTTTCTTTGATCGCAGCAAAGTCAAGCTTTACCGAACTACTGGTTCGACAAGGAAGGTAACTAGTGGCAGGAGAGAAGCGCCGGTAGTGTCAAGGTCACCGATGAGGTTACGCTTCTCCTGAGGCAATCTAAATCCCTAAGGATCTGCGCCAATCATCTTAGTGCGTGCTCCTTTTCATTCCTTTACTTGCATCTTTGGTTCATGAATTTGATTTTGAAATTCACTTTTTTGGTTCTCGCTTATGGCATTTTTACCAACCATGATTGTGCAATAGCATGCTAAACAAGAATTTTGTTCATATGCTGCTGCTAGTGAATTTAGTAGATATGTTAATTTATTTTCACTCATTCTTTGATCCTTCTTCTGTCTCAGGTCATATATCTCTGACTTCAGCTATCATCCATGTCTCTTTCTGCATATTGGCAGGCATTACCAATCCTGTTGTAAGTTGTTTTGGCCGCCTCAATCATGATATTCTCAATTGGTATAAGCTTTTCTCTGTGTTTTTTTCACCTTTTTGTTTCAACTTTTAAGATAAAACTAGTCAAGATATGTCCAACAAAACAAGATTTTTGTTTAAGTTTGTCTTTAACAGAATGTAACTTAGTGGATGTAGAGTCTTGTGGTCAAATGTCCATTGCTATTTTTTACTTTAAGATAGGAATACCCTTCTTTTGATGTTGCACTTTACAACCATTTCTAAAAGCATTTCTGATTTTCTACTTCTCTCCTATGGAAAATGAATTGATATCTAATGTTGTTCTTGCACCAGACATAAACCAAGCATCATGTTTTTCGTGTCAACATGAGGTTGAAATTTTCAAATCCATGATTCTCCTTTTTGAAGGAATAATCTTATCTTTTCAACATTAAGGACATGCATGCTATGGTAAGCTTTTAATATTTGTGATTTCTTTTCTCTGTGCTGTTCTTTTATTCTTTTTTCTCCTCTTTTTCTCGCACTTTTTTCCTCTTTTATTAGTGGTTTCTAGTTGATAAACATGAGGAAGTTTTGGAAGAACAATGGGAAGGTACTATTCAATTTTTTTCCCATGTAGATTGAATTTTCAAAGCTTTTAAGCTAGAGTTATGCATGTATCAATTGCTTATTCTGTACCATTGGATTAATAGTAACATTTTTTTACATGATTTATCCACCAAATTGTTTGTTAAATGTTTCCATGTAACATGTTTCATTCAGCCTGTCAAGATGACAAGTAAAAATGACATATAATCTTTAAATGGTCAAACCTTTTATCTAAACCCTTTCCTGGCTGAAGAAATCTTCTAAATATTTTTTCCCATTTACTTCCATTTTTACTGTTTATTTATTTTGAGATTGATTTTTCTCCCCTCTCATGTTTGATTTTCCTGTTGTTTTGCTGGTTACTTATTCTAGTTCTTGTACTGGCAGGTGCTGGCATTAGTTGCAGGAGTGTTATTGAAAAAACAACTGCTAATAGTGTGTCCAAATCTGGTAAGCCTTTGAGACAATCAAACTAATTGATTGTCATTGATTTGCATGACAATGTTGAATGCTCAATACATAGTTGTTGATGTTGAGTAATTTGGATTACTACAGAGTGGTATTATAACCTTCCTTTCATTTTGGCATTCTTTGACACCATGCAGGGTGTTCTATCTGCCACAGTGCTAGATCTCGAGTGGTAAACATATGCCCCCAAGCCATGTAAGTTTTAATTTCTTTCTATTATTTAGTCCTGAACAAACTTTAATGTATGTTTGGACCATTGATTTTAGACAAGAATATTATTGGCTGATATAGTTGCTTAGGAGTACACAACATACTATCATTCACATGTATAGCATCATTAAGAAACTTCGTTTGACACTTTCTCTCAAAATGATCATTGATAGTTGTTTCAATTTATAAACCAGAAAGAGTACATCTTGATAGGTGGAGGCCAGTTCTTCAAAGAATGGGTTCATAGCAATAGAAGGCACACACCGATAAGCAGAGAAATGAACCATAACCTGCAATTTTTTTTAGGCACAATGAGAGAGCTATGGATATAAAAACTCTTAACCTGCCATTCTTAATGCTATCTGAAGCTGACTCTATAACCAACCCAGTAGTTGAAATTATATGCAAACTGATTTGTAATTAAATAAATGCCTACAAAATTTATGAGACTCACAGGACAGCCTTTAATTGTAAATAAATGCCCACAAAATTTATGCCACAAAACTGATTTGCTATCTGAAGCTAGACTTACTACTTTTTAAACAATTTCACTTACTACTTTTTAGGCTTAATAGCACTTTTAGTCCCTCACTTATCACGATTTGGCACTTTTGGTCCATAACAAAAAAAATTAGCCATTTTCGTCCCTAACGTTTACAAACCGTTGCACTTTCAGTTTTCCATCCATTTCTGTTAAAATTTTAACGGAATATTCTTTTAAAAATTAATTAAAAAAATATAAAAATTAAAAATCAGAAATAATGTTGAATGTTCTTAAAAAAAATCTCTAATCCCTAATATTCATCTTCTTCAATGAATCAAAAACAACAACAAATCAACATTTCTTCCCCTCTTCCTTCTTCATTCTTCCCCTAAAATCTAGAAAACAAAATCAAGGAAAAGACAATTGAGACTTATTGTGATTGTTTATTACAAAAAAATCAGAAAAAAATCCCTAATCCCCCACTGCTCCCAACCCTGTCCATCTTCACAGCTTACGCCGCCACCGCTGCTCCCAACCCAATTTACGCCGCCGCCTTCCCTCTCCCAAGCTCAGACCGCCGCTTACTTCTTCCCTGAAAATGCTTTTAGTACAGCCATAAAGAACCAGCTAACTACATAGTGAATTAGAATAAGAAAAATAGGGAATTTGAATTTAATAGTTTGAAGCACCTGAAACAAAAGAAGAGAATGGATGAAGGGGAACAATCCAGAGGCTCCATCACTAATCAATCATGAACACGCAAGCCCATATGAGAAAAATTTCAATTCCAAATGCAGGCAAAAACCAGCATCGAAAAACACAAGTGGGTAAGAAAAAATGTGAAAACTTGAGGAATAAAAAGGGAACCTTTTTCGCCGCCGCGCCATGCCCTTGTCGCCGTCGCAGAACTCTGTCACCGCGCATGCACCTTCACCGTACCATCGCGCCACCGCCGAGCCTCGCGGTCGCAGCCGGCGGCCACCGCCGACCTCGCTCTGTTCCGCCGTCGCTTCCTTTCGCCCTCTCCGCCTCGATCTGCTTCTTCTCCCCTCTGTTTCGATCTCCTCCTCCTCCTCTCTCTCCCTCGACCTTCCTCTCAATCTCGACCTCGCTCTCTCTCCCTCGATCTTCCTCTCTCTTCTCTCCCACGCTCTCTCTGCCTTCTCCCTCGTCTCACACGCTCCCTCCGATCTCCTTCTCTTTCTCTCTCTCTCTCTCTCTCTCTCTCTATCTCGCCACTTCTTCTTTCTCTCACTCCTTTTTCAGTTCTTCTGATCTGCTCCTCTTTTCTTATTTATTTCCTCTTTTCTTTTTTATTTCTCCTTTATTTCACTCCTTTTTAATTTTTAATTATATTTAAAAATATGAAAACTGTTAGTTTTTTAACAGAAATGGATGGAAAACTGAAAGTGCAACGGTTTGTAAACGTTAAGGACGAAAATGGCTAATTTTTTTTGTTAGGGACCAAAAATGTCAAATCGTGATAAGTGAGGGACCAAAAGTGCTATTAAGCCTACTTTTTAAACAATTTCAGTATCTCTGCTTCAAATAAATAAAGAGATTTAGAGATTTAGAGTTATACTAATGTTTGAAATCATTTTAAGTGCTATGTTGCTGGTTTTTTTTGAAGATGGTTGTGATGTCACTTTTTCATAAGCTCTTTTTCATGTTTCTTATTTTTAAACACTGTTGGGTTTGTGTATGTTACATAAGCTCTTCTAATTTCTTTTCTATTTTTTTTTCTAATGAAGCATTTTGCGGCGGTTCCAAACCGCCGCAAAAAACACGCACACCAACGGCGGTTGCCTCAACTAAGTGAAACCCTGCGGCGGTTACGGAACCGCCGCTATATATCAGCGGCGGTTGTTCCCACGGTTGGCCAAAACCGCCGCAAAAGCATCTCTCGACGCTCGTAACTGCGGCGGTTTGGCAACCGCCTTTCATATGCATATTGCGGCGGTTAGAACCGCCGCAAAACGTAATAAGAACCGCCGCAGTTACCTCTTTTCCTTGTAGTGATAATAGTAAATCTACAAAATACTTGAGGAGTCGGATTAAGCATTAACAAAATATTTTATGTAAACTCCTATAGTACTCCATCTATTCCTTTTTATAAGAGCCAAACAACTATTGCACATTCCTTAAGAAAAGTAATTAAAGTGATTTTTAGCATTTAATTTGTTCTCAATTTACATCAACTTTCCAAAATTGCCCCAACCTATTTTTTAAAATTTCTATTGATTATTAATGCATTACATAGTGAAAAAAAAGAAAAAATTCAATTAAACAATGGTAAGTTTGTCAAAAAATAATTAATACACTACATATAAAAAGGAACAAGATATATCCCAATTTAACTCTTATAAAAAGGAACTTATAGAAAGAAACGGGATCGGAGGGAGTATGTCAAGAAATTAATTTTTTTTGAAGGGTTCATACAGTCGATTTAGAAATTAAATTTTTTGGAGGACCATGCCCTTGGCTCTGCTAGCCCCCTCTGGATCATCGATGTAATAGCCAATCATACTGTTAAATTCAAGGTTAAGTGATTAAAATCAACCGAACATACCACGTGATTTTTATGCCTATCGATTCCTCTATCAATACTAATACTTTTCATTGTTAGAATATAAAAAAAAAAAATATAATATCTTTATTGATCTTATTTAGATTATTGCTTAGGTTGATTAAAAATCAGTAATCTAAATAAGAAAGCAATAACCTAAATAACATCAAAATATTCCATGATATCATAAAACGTCTTTTCATATTCTACCACTCATATCTAGTATTAGTATTTTTCTTATAGGTAAAGGTCAGTGGTTAATTGTTAATAAATTACAAATGATCTTTTGCACCTATTTCTACTCTTAGTTCACTTGATTGAGCTACCCCTCCCACCTATATCTAGTACTCCCTCCGTCCCAAATTATAGGGTCATTTTCAGACAATCACGCCTATTAAGAAAACATGTAATAAATTAATTAATACATTAGTTTTGTAACTTTTTATACAAATATTCTAAATATGCCCCTATTTAAAAAAAACCTAGAAATTGATAATATAAGTATTGGATATACCAAAAGTTGGTTGGAAATATGAAAGAAGTAATTAGTAGAGGTGGTAGTTAAAGTTTTGAAATTTAAAACATAATAAATGCAAGGGGTAAAAAAGGAACAACTTATTTTTTTTTTCCTGAAACCTAGAAGAGGTCTTATAATTTGGGACACTGAATTTGTCTCTAAAAGGTCTTATAATTTGGGACGGAGGGAGTATTAGTAATGCGGCAACATTCGTGTAATTGCCTACTTACAAAGTCTCATTCTTATCGATGACTGAGTACTGAATAGCAAATTCATATGGATTTGATGTACATTGTTAAAATCTATTCAGAAACTCGAAGATTTTTTGTTTATGAATTAGTTCATTAAGCTGAAGAACATTATAATAGATTAACTTGAGAAAGAGAACTATGAATAAATAATATGTTTTGATGTCTCTTAAGAAAATCATTCATCAAAGGATACCTTTTATTCTTCTATTCATAAGTTTTCATGAAAACTGGACTTTCGTAAAAAACCATGATATCTTCAGAGAACTTTTTCAATCTTTCTACGTATTGTGAACTTTTTCAATCATCTTTTCTTAATTTTTATATCTTTAATTGAAATTCAAAAAAATGAAACAGGGAAAATATTAGAAAATTAAATGAAAAAAAAAAGTTGTGGGTTGGCTTGTGTAGAGACATACATTGTCAAAATATTCTAAATTGATTCAAATTTTATCCAAAATATACGAGGAAGAATCCATCATGTACTCATACATTCAAATCCATTAAATCTCACCAGAGCATGAAGGATCCCAAAGAATTTAGCAAATTATAATCACAAAGAATCAAGTCAAAATTTTATCTCACAAAATTAAATATTATGATTTGAATAAGGGCTATAAATAGGAGAAGAAAACAGCAATAGGGGGACAGAGATGCGGTTGTAAGGGATGAGCAAAGAGATCATATTCTAAAAGAATTAAGGTTCCATCTTTGAACCTTAATTCAGAGAAAAGAGGGTTTGAGACTTGAGATCGATTCAGGGGCAGGAGTGCAAGTTGCTGAGAGAATTATCCATCTGCATATTATGTAAAAGAAATTCAAGCCATAATAAAATTACCAAGAGAGGTGTGTCAGCTATTAAGAAATCTGACAAAAATGAATTCTCATAACAAATTTGCAATACATGCAGAGATGAGCTAGGTATAACCGCGGAAAATTATGCAAACGGGTTGTTTGATTTCATATCAATCAGTTAAAAATGCGTTAATATGCAAATCCTGATATGTTTATTTGCTCTTGGGAATATCTCAAACAAACATAGACTAAAGAAAACATATCCGCATAGGTAATATTAGCAGCCAACATTTAAAAATACGACAAAAAGAAAACATGTTTGTTAATCACGAAAACTACACCACAAAAGCTAAATGTTGTGTGGAGGCCAAGTTCTCGGATTTGATTGAATGCATCAAACTTCATATTGCCAATGATGATAGCATTAAACAACCTCTTGTTAGACTCTTTAGAAACAACTAATTCTTCCATGACAAAAACTTTTGGAGAGTGTATATTCACCCTAAGGTTGTCTTGCATCTTGAACCCATCTGTGAAGGTCATATGATTGCTGACATCATCAATTCTTATGTGATGAACATAAAATTGAAGTTCTTCTCAAGCATATTACTCACCCTGCATTAATAATAAAATATCATGTCAATACATAAACTCTCTACAGATTTCTCTTGATACAAAGAAACTCTAGAAGAGGAAAAAATGTAATTTTATACATGCCTAAAATACTAGTAGTGAAAATGATGAAACTTAAGTGCGCATTTTATTTGATCTAACCTGGTTAAATGATGAAAAGACCTCCGGAGGCTCCATGTCTTAAATGGTTCGTGCTACCATGTCACAGGTGACGTCAATTAAGAATTAGCTAGAAAGAAAACGGCTGCCTGAGAGAGAAGGAAACAGACATCAAATTCATAAGCACATATACACCACAACACCAAAAACATATAAACCACAAGACAAAGCGATGAACTAAAAGTAAAATAAAAAGCTAGCATACCTCGGTGAGATCAACCAGCGAGGGAAAATCCAAGTGTTAGATATAATTGTCGTCTCATGCTCGATGATCCATGCCTGGGGCCTGAGCATGGTGCTCACAAATGGCGATCACCCTGGCAAGGGTGCTACTTACAAAAGGAATGTTGACCAACTCAGGAGCTGGGACAGGCATAAGCTTGGCAACTTCTGGGGACGCGAAGAGCAAATCAACACCCCAAACAAGGTCTGAGTTGGCAACGAAATCAGCACCGAAGAGGTGACGCGACATGTCCATCTCTAAGACCACAACGTCCTCCACCTTAAAACGGATATCATCTAAACTCTTCAATGTGAAAACCATCAACATCGAAGAGTTTTCACATTGATGGTATTCACATTGAAAAGTTTAGATGGTATCTGTTTTAAGGTGGAGGACGTTGTGGTCTTAGAGATGGACATGTCGCGTCACCTCTTCGGTGCTGATTTCGGTGCCAACTCAGACCTTGTCCGGGGTGTTGATTTGCTCTTCGCGTCCCCAGAAGCTGCCACGCTTATGCCTGTCTCAACTCATGAGTTGGTCAGCATTCCTTTGTGAGTAGCACCCTTGCTAGGGTGATCGCCATTTGTGAGCACCATGCTCAAGACCCTCACATGGATCATCGAGCATGGGACGACAATTATATCTGACACTTGGATTTTCCCTCGCTGGTTGATCTCACGTAGGTATGCTAGCTATTTATTTTACATTTAGCTTATCGCTTTGTGTTGTCGTGTATATGTGCTTATGAATTTGATATCCGTTACCTTTCCTTCCAGGCAGCAGATATCTTTCTAAGTCAATTCCTGATCGACGTCACCTATGACATAGTAGCACGAGCCATTCAAGATATGGAGCCTCCAGAAGTCTTTTCATCATTTAACCAGGTTAGACAAAATGAAATGCGCACTTAAGTTTCATCATTTCCTCTGCTTGTATTTTAAGCATGTAAAAAATTACATTCTTTTCCTCTTCTTCTAGAGTTTCGTTGTATCAAAGAAAATCTTTAGAGAGTTTATGAATTGACATGATAATTTCTTTTTAATACAGGGTGAGCAATATGCTTTAAAAGAACTTCAATTCTATGTTCATCACATAAGAGTTGATGACGTCAGTAATCATATGACCTTCAAATATGGGTTCAAGATGCAAGACAACCCTTAGAGAGAATATACACCCTCCAATAGTTTTTGTCATGGAAGAAAGAGTTGTTTCTGAGGAGTCTTACAGGAAATTGTTCAATGTTGTCATCATTAGCAACATGAAGATTGGTGCAATCAATAAAATCCGGAATCCGAGAACTTAGCCTCCACACAACAACTAGCTTTTGTGGCGTAGTTCCCGTGATTAACAAACATGTTTTCTTTTTGTCGTATTTTTAAATGTTGGCTTCTAATATTACCTATGTGGATATGTTTTCTTTGGTATATGTTTCCTTGGAATATTGTCAAGAGTAAATAAATATTTCAAGATTTGCATATAATTGCATTCTCAACTGATTGAGATGAAATCAGCAACCTGTTAGCATAATTTTCCGCAGTTATACCTAACTCATCTCTACATGTATTGCAAATCTGTTCTAAGGATTCATTTTAGATTAGATTTCTTAATAACTAACACACCTCTCTTGGTAATTTTATTATGGCTTGAATTTTTTTTTTACATAATATGTAAATGATTGATTCTCTCAGCAACATGCATTCTGACTAGCACTCTTGTCCCTGGATCGATCTCAAGTCTCAAATCTCTTTGACTATCCTTTACAACCGTGTCTCTGTCCCTCCAATTGTTGTTTTCTTCTCTTATTTATAGCCTTTATTCAAATCCTAATATTTAATTTTGTGACTTAAAAGTTTTGATTTGACTTAATTCTTTGTGATTATAATTTACTCAATTCTTTGGGTCATTTATGCTCTTGTGCGATTTAGAAAATCTAAATGTATGAGTACATGAGTTTTGGGATTTTTCCTCATGTATCTTAGATAAAATCTAAATCAATTTAGAATATTTTGGCAATGAAAAGTCTCATACCTTTCCGTTGGGTTTCTAACATATGTACTTTCTTGCTGGGCATTCTGTATGCACCCAGCACAAAATGATGGCCCTGCTCAAATGGATCAAGGGAGGTCTCCTCCTAAGGCATAAAATTTTTTTTCTTTCCTCAGCCTCTGGACTTCATTTTCAACGACAAATAGAGGAATTTGTGTGGGGTCTATGCAGCTAGCCTAACATACAAAATAAATTGAATGAGCATGATTCACCAAATCAACAGCAGATAACTTGTGGTTATAACCCATCACTTTACACCTCTGACCTAACCATTCACCAACCTAAAAACCAAATAATGAATTTACACTGATAACAAAAATTTACCTGTTTAAAGTTTAAACAGTTCTTAATTAAAACATTGAGAGTACAAATTCCATTTAAAAAAATCATATTAATTAAGAAAAATGTTTCGTTGGTAGACACCCAAGTGGGGGTGTATAGAGTTTACACCCAATTAATAAATGTGATATATGAGATACCATGATAAAAAGAAAAATAATGAAAATTATGGAGTTGATGTGAGGTATCATTACTGGTACAGTGTTTAAAAATCAGGATTCATTAATTTAAAACTCCATATTTCTTAGTGTGATGAAAAGTCATGATTTAGTGTGACACAGTTGCATAAAACTGAATAAAATTCTTTAAAAATATTAGATTTTGGAACAAACCTTGATTGAAAGAACAAAATGACCTCCTGTTTTGAGACAATGTGAAGTATTCAACCCTAAAGGAGTTTGTTGCGGGCCTCAAGGGGATTCCATTGGTGGTGGTTTCTCCATCGTAGGTGTGGTGGTGACGGTTCCAAAACTTGAAGAAGAAGGCCGCAGTGGTGGCGATGGCGTCACAAGGAGGAACGGTGGTGGAGCGGCCCGGAGGCGGCAGTGGCTCGTGGTGGTGGTGGCCAGCCGGTTTGCCATGGGAAGGAAGGAAGGAAGAAGGAGAAGAGCGTCGCGGGTGAGAGGGAGAGTCGCGAGAGAGAGAGAAAAGAACGAAGAAGGAAAACACGTGAGAGAGAAGAATGAATCAGAAATGAAAAGAGAGAGGGGTTAGGTGGGTGAGGAGAGAGGTCCCACCCCTATCTCTTCCTGATTGGTAGGAAGAGGATTCCCCTAAATTTCTATTTGCTGAGAATCTCAAAAGGATAATATGATTTATTATTGAATTATTTCTTTTTCTTTAAATGCATTTGAGGAGTAAATTTTAAATTTTAAAAGAGGAAGGGAAATCTAAAGCAATAATGAAATATTATTATTCTCATTATTTTGGGAGATTAGATAATAGATTTAAATTAAGTATCACTCAACTAATTTAAAAGATTTAGGGAATCAATAATTAAGTGAGATTTGTACTCATGAATAATTATGAAACGTTCGTAGCTCATTGCTAAAATTGATCATCAAAAGAAACTATATTAATATTATAGTCATTCTTCTCGAAATTCTTCATTTAACGTCAGGGTAATAATGATGACGTCTTATTCTCTCTTGATTTCCAAATCAAGGTAAAACCAATCCTACGACAAACTATCGTTGGGAAAACATTGATATGATGATCCTAACAGTTCTTGATTTTAATTCTAGCATGCAAGCATCCCTAAGCATGCGTTGGCTAATTAAATAATTATTGAATTTATTTAGGGTCTTACACCACAATACTTGCCACGGCGACATCTTACATGGCGCGTACGAAAGTTGAAACTATCAAAACCAATCATAAGCATGATTAATTTATAATAATATGAACGTACTTATATTTATAGGGGTCGGCTAAATGACCTCATGATTAATTGGGGTCATTCAACCCCATGCTCACATGGACCAATAATATTGTGTTATTTATATTATTTATTTCTTATTGGTACACGTTAGTATGGGTTAAATGACCCCAATTAATCATGGAGTCATTTAGCCAACCCCATATTTATATCATTCTTCTTATTTATCTATATCTACTACTCTGCACCTCTCCCCATCTCCATCTTCTCTTTCAATTTCCAGAAACCAACCCAGATTTGGGTTTTGGAAGAAAAAAACAACCCATATTCCCCACACCTTTCTCAACTAGAAAATAAAAACCAATCCTTTCTACCTCAGGACTCAGGTTCTCCTCACCATCATGTTCTCACTCTCCACTATGCCACCACCACCTTCTCTCTCCACAATTGTGCCAAGAATCTGGGTTGTGGTCGGATTTGTGGTCAGGTCTTGGTTGAGAAAGGCTGAGAGACGAGATCAAGGGCGAAACAGAGGGCACAACGCGGTTGAGCTCGCGACGGTGAGGAACGAGACCAGGACTGGTGTCTCATGATCGTGAAGGTGGTGGACCTAGAAACCTCTTCGTCTCTCCATCTCGCCTCTTCCTCGCCGATTCGGACAAGGGGAAGGAGGACTAATCAACTCCATCAGCTGCTCCATCGTCCAGCTTTCCAGATCCGTCACCGACTCTCTGAGATCGTCGATCATGACAGCACCAAGCACTGACGGAATAACTCCTCCCCGTTCATGCTTTCCTCCGGTTCTGCAATCACGCGCCTCTGTTCGGTTAATTCTACTTCTTCCTGTATTCAAAAATTTCAATTGTTATGTATATTGTTATATTCAAGAGTTTTCTACGTTGAAGTTTAATTCAAGAGTTTTCTTCAAAGTGGAAATACTTGTTTATCGATTATAGGCTTCATTTAGAAACTACCTTCACCCCTTGACATCAATTTCTTTTTTTGGGTTTATTTCTCGAAGAGGGTTTAGTTGTTTTTGGGTTTCGGCTGAGTTTTATGGGGTTTTCATTATTTAGAAAGTGTGAAAAAATGGGCTTTAGGAGTGGAAGATGAAGATGAAGATAATGGGGATGAAAATGAAGAAGATGAAGATCGCGATAATGGAGGTGATGGGGATGAGATGATATTGAAGATGAATGATAAATGATGAAGATGCAATTTAGATAGAGATAAAGAACAAGAAGAAGAATAATAATATAAAAATAACTATGTTCATTAAGTAATCATGTAGCTCAACCGACATTAGCTTCGTTTTGTTACTTCAAAGTTTCATGTCCGTTGTTCAAACTCAACCCACACCTTTTTTGTAAAATTTCAGAATTTAAAAAGTGAGTCACACGCCATGTAGGATGCCACCGTGGCAAGTTTTGTGCCACATAAGCACTTCTGTTAGTGGAGTCAACCGATTGCTAGGTTGGGAATGAGATCTAGGTGCCAAGGACCCAAATGCTTGTGTTTTAACACTTATGGGGACTTCCGAAATAATTTCAATAGTTTAAGGACCAAATGTTCAGGGAGGTACACTTTTAGGGACTAATAATGTTAATGTATTCAAAAAAAATAGTAAATGATGTGATGGCTTAAATTTGTCACCGCAGTGCACTTAACTGCATTGAATCCAATTTCATCATATCTTAGTGAGATTCATGGTTTGTTTGAGTTAGTTAGCTCGATGTGAATGTGATAACACAATCTTATCATTTATCATACTTATCCATCGGGCCAGTTTGATGGTCATAATAAGATAAGAGTAGGACAGAGAGTTTGATAAATACATAATATCATGTGTTTGATATGAATAGGATATGATATAAACAATGAAAAATGTATGAAATTTCACTTTAAATAAAAAAAATACATAATATTCTTTTAGTTTTTTTTCTAAATAATTTTAAGAAAAGTGATTATTCTATTCACTTTTTTGTTTTACGTTTTGGTTAAATGCAGATTTTGCCCCTGATGTTTCACACATGTGCAAAACGTACCTCCTAGTTTTTTTGGCACAATCTACCATCCTATGTGGCTTGACATTTCATTAATTAAATTTCAGAACTTGAAAAAGGAGGTGTGGGTAATTCAAACACGTGACCTGTAAGTGGTAGAACACTCATTTTGCTAGTTAAACTCCACAATCAATTGGCAAAAGTGTGAACCGGTGTTTTAAGACTCGAACCATATCGGTCATTTGAACCGGTCCGATCAGGACTCGGTCACCTGACCGGTCCGATTCAGTTGTTGGATCGGTTGTACATTAAACTCGGATTGGCTCGGTCCGGTGACTCGGGCGGGTTTTGGTTAAACCGGTGAATTACCTTTTTGTACAGTAGGCTGACAGAAGGGCAAATGCTGCACTTCTGAAATCTATGAAGGCACACTTCATGCCAAAAAACTAAGGGGATACGTTCTGCACATGTGTGAAACTTTATGGACAAAAAATGCATTTAAACCGTACGTTTTTATAAATGAGTATATGTTTTAATATTAACTAAAATTAAATTTAGTTATTTTTAACTAGACTATTTTTATTTTTTTTCAAGTGAGCATGTTTCAATTAAAATTATATAAGTAAATGAGTGTTAATTTAGTAGGGCTAAGTAATAAAAAATAAAAATTACTGTTCTTTCAAAATACTTTACATTTAAATTACTATTTATTTTATTTTATTTGAAAAATAATTTAAAACAATAGCAAATGATAATAGAAAATTAGTCTATATTTACTATTAATAAATTAATATTTATATAATATTTTTTCTAGTGATTTACTATTATTATTATTTTAAAAGACTTTCACTTGCATGAACTAACACCTTTAAATAGCTACAAGATATCATTACTACATGGGTCAGATACCTACAACACTTGAGCTTAGTTGATAGGCTATTTTCTACAAGTTAATTAGCTTGGACGTTAAACACGTAACATAAGTCCAGTCATACTATTTTACAAGAGTGGCTACCGTGGTGGCATATATATAGCTACATCATACATAGCTACAGTGACGGATCCAGAAATTTTAACTCGTGGGGGCAGCATATACATATAAATTTATAATATTAAAAATATAATATATTGTTTTAAAAAAATTCATTTATATTATTATTATTTTCTATGAGTATTCATATTTTAAAAACATTATACAACTTTTTTATTTTCAATACTATCAAGAAGTTGGATAAGATTATTGGAACTTTGAACTCTTAAGAGAAGAAGAAACAGAATGAAGCACAGAGTTATGAACCTAAAATATTGTCATATTATATATAAAAAAGTTAAAATAGTAGATCACAATAATATAATGTTTGAACTTGTTACTCACAAAGTATAACAACCTCAAACTATTTATCATATTTCTTACTTATGTTTTATCTACTCTCATCTCTTTCATGTGAATGCAAGTGAAATGAATATAAACTCATCTTTTTCCAAAGTACAAAATAATGAGGACAATTATTATTTTGTGGGGACAATTATTTACTGGATGTTATAAAAATGTAGTGTACATGTAGTATATTTTATTGAAAAATAAAAAATCTTGTGGGGGCACTTGCCCCCCTCAAGCCCTATGTAGATACGTGCCTGCATAGCTACTTTCTTTATCGTCTAGAGAATGCCATTGGCAGGTGGTGGAGAACCAGATCCGTTCATAGACTCGGGTGTAAACACCGGGAGGCATCTCAAAACAAATAACCATAGGGAAGGGAGGGTATAACTGATAGTAGGGTATAACTCATAGATCCGTTAATGCATGCTATGCGTGTGAGCCCAATCGTGACAACTAATTGATCACGTTCCGGAATCGGAACACATGCACCAATACCAAATTACTAATTGACACCTTCAATGATGCATATTCAATTTTAATCCTCCCTTCCTACTTCAGATTATGTATTGGATAAAAATTGAATTTTCCCTATACATGTCTATATTCATTCCTCCATTTATTATTCACCAACTCTCTCACTTTATCTTATTACATTTTGTTCTTCAAATTCCAGTTACGTACTACTAATATATCTATATATAGTTTCAAATAACATCCCTTTGAATTAATTTTTTTATATTTCTGGTATGAAGAAACATCAATTCCTTCAACCAAAGCAAATAACAGTAGCAGTTATACTAAGAAAGAAGAAAAAAAACTTTTGATCAATTTTCTGGTGTCCTCTATCATATAGGTTTTGCCTTATATAGGCAAGTACAAGCTAAAATGGGTCTGGGCACCAATAGTACCAGTCCAATACATTAATTGAAATAGATAAAAAATAACAAGAAATAAAGCTAATACATATTAATTAATACTAAAGGACAATCAACTAAACATCATCCTTTATCCAGCCCCAATGATGCAATAATGAGCTTAGTGGGTAGCGCTTAATAGTTCAATATCATTCAAAATATCTCTTCTACTCACCATCCACATGGAAAACACAACCCCAATTTTGTAAAGTATTTTTTTATTATATTTATTTGGTAAATTGTTGTTTTTCAAATATTATTGTGTAAAAAACACTTGAAATAGACCTCCGGGTCTTGTACAAGGTTTTCTAACTATGTAGATATCAGAAAATGTGAAAGTCCATTAAAAAAAAGAAAATGTGAAAGTACCAATAAAATTCTTAATTTAGCATGGATATTAATTGTCAGTTGTAATATAACCGCAAACGTAGGGAAAATTTGTCACTATTGAAAAAATAACTCACAATCATTCATATCATTCCAAAAGTCCATTCCCGCAGCCCCAATTGCATAATACATTATTTTCATGAATTTCACCATGAGAACAAGGAACTCTCAAAATTTAGTTGCTTAATCACAAGAACTACAATTAATATCATGAAGGCAACAGCATCAATTTTCGTCTTTTCCTTTAGCATTATTATTCTATGAGCAACATGAACTGTTTACCTTTATATTGAGGACTTTAAAGCTGTTGTTGCTTTGTCCCTCACTTGAACCAATACAACTAATAAAACCCCTATTTCTGCTAAATAATTCAGTTCTGATTGGCCATATTCTTGTTGTTCCATTTTCAAAATGGACCTCATATTTCATGATAAGAAGAACTCCATAATTGAACAGATTTTCATGATGTTTCTCTAAAGGGAATGTTGCAACACTGGTCCTGTGCAGTCTCAGTTAGTCACATCCTGAGCTACACAGATCAACTAACTTTTTCCATCACTGTTCTTCAAAAAAATCTAACAGATGTTAGTCACACTAGGACTACCCACCAGCCTGGAACTTTCATTTTTTCCCATTTCAGACTAAAAACAGAACAAAACCCCAACACCTGAAATGATATGTCCCCAACTTGATCTATTAGTGATTGAAATTTCATCTTGCCAATTTAACTAGGACCCATAATTGGTGGAATAGACATCAGAAGACTAATACCACAGGTCCACCAAGATTAGTTATTTTTGCTAAGGATCTTATCTTGATATTTTTTCCTTTAAGATAAGATATACGAGCCTTTGCTGCCAATCTTTATTTTTTTCTAAACAGAGACATCATTTGGAGTGAGAGACTCGGCGTAACATTATGTTTGCTGCTACATGTCTTTGCAATCACAAATTAGAGATGTGAAATTAGTTTATTGTAAAAAATGAAAGATAAACCTATCTACAATTTGATCCACAAAGTGGGTCTGACTCCTCCTTAAACCCTGAGCATAGCACGAGTTTTATAGCACCATGTTTACCCCTTTAGTGAGACATTATTTGACAAGTTTGTAAGTCACATGCTTGGCCCTATTGAGTTAGAACAAGTTAAGCTCTTCAAAGTGGCCCAAGAGAGATGTGATGCTGAAGTTCTGGTTTAATTTGTTGGGTTCATCCTCGTGCCTCTCATTTCATTTGAACTGCTTGGTGGTCAAGAAATTTAAAGAGGACCCTCTATTTGATAGGATAAGATAATTGAGCTTTAGGTGCTATTTAAGATAAGGCTGGTGTTTTTGTACTTGCTAATCGCTTTCAGAGAAGCGACAATCACTTATGGCAGGCATGATTTAACTAAAACTAAGCGTCTGAGTTGAATTTGGAAAGAAAAATCACGTGACATTGATGTGAAATTCAAGTACATGTGGAGCCTTAAGATGAGGCCATGCAACTCTACACGTGGATCCAATCAGTACATTAGTCTCCTACCATGTCAGAGTTAATCTTCAATAAATTGTGCCTAAATATTCATCTGCAATTGACATAAGTACTCTTAGCTAGAAGCACTTATGTTGGAGTATTCTTATGGGGAAGAGATTTTCCAAGTTGAGGAGAATGGTAAGGCAACAAAGAGGGAAGTTTTACATCATGAGGGTGTGTATCACTATGCTTCTAAATTGGCATAAGTACTCTTAGCTACAAGCACTCATTTTGTAGTATTCTTATGAGTTTGAGGTATCATCATCTAGCTTAATGGCTTTGACCATTGTACATTTGCATTTGATGAACTTGTGTTGGTAGCGTCTCGGAAGTGTAATTTGGGTGTGGCAAACATTCAGTGAACTTGTGTTTGGTGTAATTCCTTTGTCTTGTGTTACCAATTAGACAGGAATGTTAACAATAATCAGAAATTACTTTTTTTTGTATAGCTTTCACATGTATGATTTTCAATTTTCGGTGTCTTATGTTAAGATTGCTTCTCTAACACAAGGTGAAAAATCTTAGCTGGACTATGTCTGTGTGGTTGGTAGCTATATGATAAAACAAAATATTTATAGAAAATCTATACAAAGAATCCTGAAAATGAGGCACAAATACGCTAGTTTTGACAATATAGAATACGTACTACAAAAGGTAGATAAGATAATATATCATATACTTACACACTATAACACTATAATAGTACGTGTACTCGACTCACACGACAATCATCTCATTTTTGTCTTTTATCTCTTTTCTTATTATATATCACATCTATTATTTCTTCATATTCACTTTATTTCCCACTCTACATGTTTTACGAGTAACTTCGTTATGCGGATGTCAACCAATCATTTTGAATAATATATTGGCTTAGTACAGACAGGGTTGGCCACACCTATCAGGATGAGTTGTAGCAAGTCTTTTTGGTTGGTGATTTGGCAGGGAGACATTATGACATAGACTGCTTTGTCATCTTCGTTTCCATTCAGGGCCCACCATGTCACCTGCTACGCGCTATTTCATATTCTTCAGTACAATCTTTGAGTTCTTCCTATATATAGAACAAGCTAGCTATTGTTCTCCAAGGCAAGAACTATAAAATAAGAAGCATTATGGCAAGACAATCCTTATCAATGAGAATTCCTAAGCCTCAGTTAATTATGCAACGTTGTTCGAGGCACTTGCGGGAGCAGAAAACCAGATTTTATATCATATGGAGGTGCACGGTGTTCCTTCTACGTTGTGATGATAGATTTTAGTTGATGTCTGTGTAATGGTTAAGGGGAAGAAACAGAGTGACTGCAGAAACAGAGTGACTTCAATTACCTAGCAGTACTCTGCCACAAGATCTTCTGCTCCACCGGTTACTCTATCATGTCAAATGAATAGTTGCTTAGTTTTCTAGTTTTCTTCTCTTTGGGTCTAGAATGTTACTAGCAGCTAAGCTGTGAAGGAACATGTAATGGCTTCAATTGTTGATAAACATGCATAGTAGTAGGATTTTGTTTTAATCTTCTTTTACTCTCTTAGCATGATCATTGGGCGTGATCAACTTTTATGCATGATCGTTGTCACTAATAAAATCTTGTTGGGAATCCAAGTGTGAATTCAGAATCCCATTAGTTAAGAATCAATTAGATGAAGATAACGTAAAAGAACAAACCCATATTTACTGAATATTGAGAAGTATATCACACTTGAGTGAGAGATTTTCTCTTTGTGCTACTAATCTTTACCCTTTTCTTAAGATATTTTGTTGTTGTTGCCTATATAACCCTTTTCGAATTAGCTTATGTTAATAGGGGTAGTCTAACTTACCCCTATTAGCAGAAGCTAGGGTGATAATATACAGAATCTAAGGCGATAATATACAGCAATAGTGGAGAACTATAGGCCTAGTGTATGTTTGAATAGTCATGTTTGACACAATTTATGCACCTGTATCCTTGTAGTAATTAGAAATTTAACACTACATGCTTAAATGTAGCCCAAATGTTTTGCCCTAGATAACTGTTTTCAATAAGCATATAGATAGATAGTTCTGCTTTAGGAAATTCTAGAATAAATGAAGGGGTTGTCTAAGTTATCATTTAGGTGATGTCGAAACAAACTCTCAATCTCTACAAGTTAGCTTCTTAATACTACTAATGATCGCGGAATACTGATGAAAGAAAGGAACGTCATCTTTCAAAAGACAACCATCCCAACACACAGAAACACGAAGAATAGCAAAAAGCTTAGCTTTAAGAATCTTAGCCACACCAATCCTGCCACTGGATCCCTTCACCCAAACTACAAACTGGAGAGGAAGGACTTTACAGTGATGCAGGAAAGCAACAGTTGAAATAGTTTCACGGCAAGCCAACCAAACAAAGAAATGAATACGATCAACATCATGGATATCCCGAACAGGAACAACATTACACAACATATCCAAACCACTTCAATTACAAAACTAGAATGAGACATCACCCCTACCAACCCACAACGTGAAGTGACGACTAATAATATTCTTCATTTTGCATAGAGACCTCTAGACAACAGAACCCCCATGATTAGAAGCTGAACGGAACAATCCGATCAATCACCCGAAAAGGGAGTTTGTCGAGGAGGATACGGTGCTTCCTGTGCTGGTGGTGATGCGGCTGGTCGCTGCTCTTCTCTTGGTGGTTGTCCGGGAGGGATCCCTGCAAAGATACTTCGATGTCAAAGTCAGTGACTATTGAGGAGTGAGGTTTATGTGAGATTAAGGAGTGTGTACCCTTTGTAAAGTGGTGAGACTTGGCTTTTATAGAGAGTGCTTGTCACTTTCAGGTTCGTTAACCCTAGAAGGGTGTCAGAGTAGCTGGCACGGTAGGTGACAGGGCTAGGGAGAGTGCCTGTTTGTACAGCTATTCGCCACCGGAGCTCTTCCAGGTATTGGGGCGTTGACCAGCCCTGGTTGTCTGGTTTGACCGGCAGCCTAGCCTCGCGGTCGGCCATGGTGGCCCGATAGGCCGAACGGTGCCCCAGATGGCACTTAGGAACAGAAGCATAAAGCATTTCATGATCTTGAAGGTCAATAGAGGACAAACATTGAACCCAAACCTTATGAGAAGAAAGGAGAATGAAGCATGTGCTAGATCTGCTTCCCAAGAATAGCAATGTTACTCCACCTCATACTCCTAACTCCAACACCTCCATTAGCTTATTGGTGAGTGTTAGATAATTAAAAATGGAGCATAAAATATGAATGACGAACTTGGAAAAAAATATTTAATGCTTCATAGGTATTGAAAGTGACACAAAAAACTTCTAAAATGAATTATGAATAGGAACATAAGTAAATTAATATTACATCAAAAGTCACCAAAAAATATTAGTACAAAATAAGATAAAATGACCAAGTGTGCTTGATGGCTCCTTTGACGTTTTGAAAGAAAAGTGAGATCTCACTTTATGAGAAGCACGAATGTTGTGTGAATCAAGCACACTAAAAAACTCTCCCGGGCTTCTATTTCAGCATCATATTGCTGACAGCCTGATACAGAAGACAGACCCTCAATATTATAGACACTATCACAAAATGTTGACACGAGGTTCGATGTTATCTTGTAGAATTCACTCCATTTTCCCCTGTGGATTTCTTCGGAGATTGCGCTGGCTTACTCTGGCCTCCCTGTATAATTAAAAACAGGACCAGAGAAAAAACAGACAATAAGCATCCCATGCAGAGATACAAAACAATTCTCAAAAATTGTTCTGTCGTACTTTAAACATGAGAAGCTATACAGTCATACAGTGCAACGCAAATCGTCTAGAAAGACATCAGAAATAGAGTAATAAACCATGCAGAGAGAGAATCATGAAAACTCAGGACCCCACAATCCCTAAAAGGAACCCTTTTCTCAGCTTAAGAGGAAAGGGCAAAGATTGATTTTATTTAGCAGCTATGGCAGACAAGAAACAGGTGCTAAAACAATAAATAAAAGTGCCAAACTAAATCACTTACAGCACCCTTTTGGACAGTCAACCTTCGGATTGATGGAGCACGTGCTACTGAGGAAGCAGCTGCAGCTGCAGCAACACGTATTCTGCAAAATAAAATTTACATAAGAACAAAATTCAGATTTGAAGCAGTTTCATCCATCTCCCCAACTTAATTTCTGAAAGTATTGTCCTCTTTATTACCTCTTATGAACATCAACATATTCATCTGTCTCGTCCACAATTTCTTCCTGCATCGAAGAAGCAATTATAACCAGTTTAAGGATGGACAAAAGATGAAGCACACGAAGAGGGGGAATGTAGGGGCATATATAAGACAGAAATTTACTTGCAGAAGTTCTTCAAATACATCTTCCAAGGTTATAATGCCAACCACTTCACCGTCTTCAATATTTTCTGAAGAGGGACCATTTGTTGTGCCGTCACTACGTTGCAGACCAGTTAGCTTATTACTGCTGGGAACGTTTGAAGGCTTGTCAATGTCAACAACAATACTTCCTGATTTCGCTTCTGGCTTCTGTAGCAATGGAGTAGTCAAAAGAGAATCCCTATCAGTACTTTTGTTTTCTTCGTATTTCTCTTCATCAATTATTTGTGAAGTTTCTTTGCCTTTTCCCTTAACTTTAACAACAGCAGCCATATGACTACTGCCCTTTTGGAACTCATTCAGTATATCATAGAGAGGCATATCTGATGGGACCCTGTGCATGTAAACCTTTAATCAAGCTATGGATATTTCACAATTTGTTTGAAAGAAATGACAACAGCATAAATGAATGAAGAAAATCACACCGTGGAATTCTCCTGATGGATACAGCACTGACAGGGGTCTCTGTTTCTGGTCGTACGGTGAGAAGACTTTTGACCTGACTTAAAAAGAAATAATGTGAGGAAGAAAGAAGCCAAAGAGTAATAAAATGGAAAATATAAATTAAGTGAACATGTGGGAAATCACACACCAGTAGAAGCCCAATAATATTCTTCGGGTTTCCAGAATAGACAGGAACTCGACTGTGTCCACGAGCAAGAATTTTCCCCATTGCCTCCCTAATTTGAGATTGAAAACATTGAAAAAAAGAAGAGTGACTATACTCTCTGGATATTTACCAAGAATTCTACTCCCAGCTAGCATGCAAAGTTAGGTCCTACTAGTATTGTGTTTGGGAAATAACTTGAGAAATATTTTCCACATGTTCTAGCAATTGATGCAATGAAAAATACATCTTCAGAAACAAAAGAAGTCATAAAGAGGAAGCACATGAATTCTTCATAAAAAAAAGTCATTTTAAACAAATCAATCACCTATTTGCAACATACTAAAGAATAGTGATCAAGAAATTGAGAAAGCTTACCAATCCAATTTTGAATTAACATCCAAAGAAAATGTTGATTCAATAGGAGTCATAGCTTCCTCTGCAGTCTGTTCAAAGATACAAATTAAAAAGCAAAAAGAAAAGGAAACTTATGTATCAAGCTGGAAGAACAAGCATTAAATATGGCTTATACAAGTGAGTAAAATACAATGAAAACTCAAGGATGCATGAGAATGTATTTTTAATTGAACACAAGATAACTGGAAGTTGATGGTCAAATTTGCATCAACATGGAGAGGTGCATAGTCAGATATTTGATAAATCCTGGTTCCCTATTCCATGTTCCACAACATCGACGCTTCCATCCTCAAATAGAAGACACAGGAAAAAAGTTACCAGGTACATGAAGTAACCTCCACACATGTCCACTTTCCACCATCATCAATATATATTAAAACTCAACATAGGTAAGAAACTACATATTCTTCTGGATTAAATGTCATAAATAGAAATTGTATTGAATTAGCATGAAATGGAATACACAAAAATAGGTTGACATTCAATGCTGCAGGTGAAATGCAGCACTAACCTTTTCAGTCAAATCAAGTGCTCCACTGATAATTGTCGTCTCATCATGTGTAAGCTCACCACCTTTCCCAGCCTAAAAACAAGCAAATTCAACATTTAGGAATTGAACACCTAGACAGTATAGTTGAGTAATTTCACCAATCTTGACATGACTTATTCTGTAAATTGAAAAATATTTACTAAATTATACCTCCTGGCTGTGAATGGAGACAAGAACTTTTAACTGAGCTCGCCTAAATAAAGCCTCATTATGCCCCAATAGGTAATCCAAAACCTGGAGCAAATATTAGCAAGAAAAAGAAACACTTGTTGGCATCATGATTAAAATAAAATCTATCATCTATAAATGAGAATAACAGGAACGACATTCTTAGGGGTGAAGAGATATAGTATAACAGATAGAAGATAGAAGGTTAACCAGGCTTAGGCTTTCAGCCAGAACAAGGCAATTATATTTCTCATTTTTGTATTCCCAACAAACCATAGCATTCTTTTAAACTAAGAAATAAGTGCCTCCAAAAAAGATCTTCATAAAGACCTTAATACTTACAGGCATCACAATCAACATGAGATTTTCTGTAAATTGATGTCTCGTGGAAAAATATCGTGAGATGATATGCTACTAATTTGCATTTCTCTGCCCTCTTCTCAATTACATTATTACATTGGTTATCAAAAAATTCCAAGAAGAAGCTCTTTAAGCGAAAGAATATACCTTTCCAACTGGATAAGAAACTGGATAACAGATTATCATTAAAATCCGCACAAGCCATGCTAAGTTGGCACCCACAGCAAGACCGTATCTGCTACAAATTGATTGTGGAATAACCTGAAATCAAAGAAGCAAGAATATTTCATTGGATACAATAGAACCAAGAATAGAACCAAGAATAGAGCAAAATTACATACCTCCCCAAAAAAGAGGACGAAAGTTACAGAGAGAATGATAGCAACAAATTGATTGACTAGTTTATCCAGGTATATGGGAAGAGCCTGCAGATTGCAAGTTTGAAAGCCAAAAGCTGTTACAAAGTTAGGATCAGTTTGAAGTGAACACAAAATGGAATTAAGACTTATAGAGTAAAAGGGGGGCATTGCAATTTGCAGTTGAATTATTATTACCTCCATGGCAACAGCATTACAAAGAAGCAGAGTCACAAGAAGCTGGTGTTGTTTTTGAACCACCGGAAGTATGATCGCTGCGGACAGCACACAAAAATCGATATCAAATGAAGAAGCAATTAGCAATGGATGATGATGATGATGATGATGAGGGATTGAAGAAGGTAGGAACGAACCAGCTTGTTTTTTCTCAGAGGGAGAACCACTGCGCTCGAGAATCTCGAGGTCGACGAGGCTCAGAGACATGAGGCCGAGGGTGAGACCGGACATGATTCCGGCGAAGAGGACCAGAAAGCAAGAGATGCCGGCGTATGCGTACCAAGAAACCGATCCGAAGGGTAAGCTCTCGTTGGCAAGACCGAGTGAGTTGGGATCCCGAGTCAACATCCGAGTCACCATCAACGCACTTACAACATGCATCATCTTCTTCTCCAATCCAATACCAACCCCTCCCTCTTCTTCTTTCTTCTTCCTTGCCTGTGTGTGCCTATGATAGCATCTGCTCACGTGCTACTAATATTTCATAATTCATTTATTTTGTGTTAAATACATTTTTTTAGTCCTTCAAAATATATTATTTCTGTTTTTCACCCACATGATTTTTTTTTCAATCTTTCAAAAACTACACTTTTTTTTTTTCATGTCTGCCGTCTATTTTCCATTCAATTCATATTTGAAAACACTCACACACACGTTTAGATATGCTTTGCAAGCTGTAAAAACGGATTTAACCATATCAAATTTTTATCAGATGGTAAAATATCAGATCTAAATGGACGAAAATAAATAACATGTGATTTTTAAGATGATTGAAAATAATAACAAAATTCCAAGGGACGAAAAACAAAAATAGTGAGTATGTTTGAGACTAAAAAAATATATTTAACTCCGTTCATTTTCTTTTATTTATGGGAATAGTTGTTGGATTGGGTCACGTGATCGAGATTCGACGGTGATCCTTAGGCCATGTCATACGTGGATCTGAACGAAACCTTAAAAGTAAGGGCATTGTTATTGGTGTCATCTCGATAGTTATTCATGTCATCTAAAAAATGCAGAAAATACGTGAGTACCCCTCGGTAAAGTTATATTTTTTTCACCCGCAGTTTGAAACTGCATAGGTAAGTAGTTAGAAACTTCGTCTAAGGTCGCTAATAATCACATTCATCTGAATTCACCAACGATCCCAATTTTGCTATCGAGAACAGGGAGATTTGCAGGAAAATTTCCATTATTCTGACTCATCTTTCTTGTTCACCTTCTTGGACCTTAGAGAAAATAGAGCAGACAATAGAGGAAACAGAGCAGACAATAGAGGAAACAAAGCAGACGATAGAGAAAACAGAGCAGACAATAGAGAGAGGACGATGAGGTCGCAGTTTAAACTGCATAGCGTTCGCAGTTTAAACTACGTCTAAAAACACGACCCAAGAAAAAAAAACCGCACTTAAAAATTGCGGAAAAACTAGAACGGAAATGTGGGAGGGAGGATGCGACGGCGAGGCGAAGCAAGTGACAGCGGCGAAGGATGCGACAGTGATGGAGAGCGGCGGACCAACAACAGCGGCGGTGGTTCCATGGTCAGAACATAAATAGGACATACATAGGGAAGGGAAGGAAAAATGGAGAAGTCAAAGCAGCAATGGCAAAAAAGAAGAAGAAGAAGAGTTTTTTGAGGAGGGAAAGTGAAGTGGTGGAGAGATGAGTTTTTTTTTAAAATGATATTTTCAATTTTTCAACGACGCCCAAAGTAAAAATGGATACGGTTTCGTATGTTAGTTCTTATTTTTCCTATGAAACTTACGTGTAGTATTTATTGTCTTCCTACGTTGTTATTGGACTATTCTTCATTTCTCAACTCATCAAATCATTCAAGTTTCAAATCTCAATAAATGTGAAGTTTTTACATTTTATTTCTACTCGAGAAGAATTTGATCTAACGCCCCCTCTCCTCAAAATACTAAATTAATTGAAAGAGAATTAACTTGTTTACAATACTTCCCTTCACATCTATACACAATCATTAATAAAAGTATTACGCTATTTGTTATATAAAATTACTGATCTGATTGGTAGTATATACTTCTTGTACTTATATATATTGTATACAAATATTATAGATATAAAGTCAAAACAGTACAACGCTTACGTAGAAAAGTAATAGGTCAAAACTGGGAATGACTCCGTTTAGGGATGACAATCATTGTGTTTTGAATCTGAACAAGATGCTATAATTAATAATATCGAGATCTATATTTTGCAGTAGGACACATGTTCTGGTTCAGACTTACACTAGCATCTATGAAATTATTCAGCATCTGTGGCAAACACATCACCACTCCCCAGTGATTATCAATGTAAAACTATTTACGGATACTTTTGATGCTAATTATACGAATATTATATGGATATACAGTGAGTTAAATACTATAATACTTAGACCACAAATTGGTTTAATAAACACAAATTTTACTGGTGAATATTTCCACTCAAATTGTCCGTGCTCTCTCCCCATCCAAAATGAACAAAAGCTACGTAATCTAGTTTTCTCAAGATTGTTATCTTTTTAATTAGAAGAGCGAAATGTATTTTCCAATAAAAACCACCAAAAATCTGCACAAACCTGCATTTTAGGTTAGGCAGCTAGAAACAAAATCTGGACTCTTAAGAACTGATCATCAGACAGAGACAGAGAATAACAGGAGAAATAGTGTTATAATGTTCTTATTTGGCGCCCAAATGGATTATCAACTGTACAACTCTCTGTTGTTGTACATGACCAATGCTCTAGAAGTGCATTAGCATCCTTAAACTTCTCCTTTCTTGATTAACTACTTTACCTTCTTAATCAACTTGGTACACTCCGCTATCGTTACACTTTCAGCCTTTTAGGCATTAGTTATCCACAAGAGTTTTGCAACTTAGCTCCAATCCTATAACTAGCACATTTTGTTGGTCTCCAAAGAGTCTCCCTCCACTTCTTCAAAAGGAACCATGTAGGAAAGAGTTAGAAATCAGAATTGCAACAGAAAATTCAAATCTTTTTTTTTACCAAAAAGAACACCGAGTCCAGCGCTGCTGAAGTGCTAGAAATTCATAATTAAGCTTCCTCTTACATGAATACGTGGTCCAGAGAAACAGAGCTCATATGATTAAAATTTGTAGGCAGTTGTCCTCTTCTGACTTTTCGATGATAAGGGCTTTGCAGTGGTAACATAAATAAACCGGCCATCAAAAAACTGCAACACAAATCCAGCTCGAAGGTCATCAACATTGTAGTAAGGATAGGATACCTCTTATAGTTGGAAACTCAAGCTCTTAAAATTCATGCACACCTTTCCATTCATCTCTTTCACAGCTGATTGTGTAGACTCTTCCTTGACAAATCCAATATATGCAAATCCTAAAGACTGCCCGGATTCTTTATCTATCGGAATCTTGACTGCTACAAGATAAAAACAACCAAAATTGAAGGACCTTTGAGACTGAAGGTTTCCAAAAATTGAAATTCCATTTATGTAAAACAGACATACTGACTCAAGCAAGCACCCCACTGAAATGATGGTTAAATTCAAAGTCGGCCTCCTGTAAAGCATGCCAACAGCCAAAAAGGAGTTATTATTACCTTGTATAACTTCACCAAACTCTGAAAACACCTTCTTTAAACGTCCTTCAGAGGTTGATAGCGGAAGCCCTGCATTGGCCCACCATGAACACTTTAATATAATGACTTATCACTGCAAATAGAAATGGAGAACTTATTAAGACAAACACTGCAGGAAGAGGACCAAACAATAACACTGATGAGAACAATGGTCGAACCATATCATAAAAGTTAGTTATTGTAATTGGAGAGCGAGGAGCTTTATAAACCACACACTAGAATCTCATACTTAAAAGTTACAACATGGAGCTCAACTCCCATAACTTACAAGTGGATCCTAACATCCCACCATGCTCCCAACCCTGAAGCCCACACAATGGATCGCTATTCACTAGCTCTTTGACTAGTCCTGAGCAAGCACTACGATGCTAGCTCACCACCCGATCACTTGTTTGCAATTGAGAGACGTGACGGAAGGCACTGATACTAATTGATAAGAACTTCGGGAAAACCACACCACAGAAGATAGGTGATGTGTAGGAGAGCCCAAGGCTTTATAATCCCCACATTTCTAACTCCTAAGCAAAGAAATATTATTTCATGGATAACAATTCTCTAAAGCAAACTTATTTCTCTAGGAAAAAAAAAAAAAACTCCTCTGTGATGAATTTATTCAAAAGTTGACAAGTAAAAGGTGCATCTATCTATTCTATATTTAATAATAGAATAAAAAGTACATTGTCATCTAAACCGACTAAAATTTAAGATTGAATGCACCCTTACTTTGTGTATCTCACAAAGAGGTTCACTTTAGAGAAATTAGACCTTGTCTCTTAATTGAGAAAGTAAGGTGTCGTTTGGAATAGCTTATTTGAGCTTATCTTGTAGCATAAACGCCTGAGCTTATTCATACTTATAAGATTAGCTTATGAATAAGAGTTTATGCTTATTCATAACATATTTTCAGCTTATTTCAATAAGTTTCTCAAATTAGCTTATAAATATGCCCTTATGCGATAGGCGCTTAATGCCATAACTGCCCATAAGTGTTTCATTAAGTTGTTTACCCAAACGGCTCTAAAGCTATATCCCCTCTTCATTTCATTTAAAGTGTATCACAATCTCAACTCAACTCAATCAACTAAAATTCAAAGAACTCATATTTGTTCATTTTAGAGATAATATCACTTTTGATGAGAGAGCTTAATCCCTATTTCACAGACAAAAGCACATAAGTAATCTGCACTCGAATGCTTCCCAAAAGTTATGTACTCAGTACTCAAGCATGTTGTATATCATTTCATTAGGCAAGGGTTTAGCTTGTCCATAATAGTAATTGATTGAAAGGGATTTAGGGCGAAAAAGGTTACACTACCTTTGATAAAGATTTTGGTTGAAGAAGTCATATTATTGAATTGGAAGGTAGAGCCGGAGGCGGAGCTGGTTTTGCAGTGAAACGATGGAAATCGAAGAGCGTTAGAGGCAGAAAGAAAGCTCATCGGCGGCATCGATGGCAAACGCCGGAGCGGTACAATATGCGGTGTACTACGAAGAACCACCACCGGTTGTGCCATACCATTCATGCGAGAGAAACGGAGAGAGAGAGAGAGAGAGAGAGGTGATAAACTTCAGCTTCAAATCAAAATTCTGATTTTTTGGGCCCAAAACTTAAAGTGGGCCAAATTATATTTATGATCTATTGACCCAGACTAAAATGGCCCAAATAGTGTATAGGCCCAGAAAATATATAAAATTGTTCTCTTAACTTATTTTTTTGTTGTAGACCCAAAAAAACAACTTTTTGCTTAAAAATTTGAAACTCCCTCTATTTTCTATATTAATTAATCTCCAATGAAATATTAACCATTTCATCCACTTTTCTTCCATTAAACAGGAAAAATTGCTCAAGCCGGCTTAATCTAAGATTTAATTATCTCTATATTATATGATGATTGAGAAGTAATTCTCTCACTTTCTCACATTTCCTTTTTCTCAAAGTCAAAGGAACGTTTGATTCGAATCCCATACTATAGTGAACATCTTTCAATGACAAATTTTAGTGTGATAGATCTACTTTCAGGCACGAAGGAATGGAATAATATAATTTATAACTGTACAGATGTTTAATGTAATTTATTTTTATTTAAGTCGTCCTCCCTTTATTTCTTGGGCATGAGTGGAGAATATCGTTTTTAAGAACATGATCGAATTCAAACGTTTAATTAATCAGTTCACATGTGCAGCAAGACGGCTAGACATGATAACAAAATTAATGAAACTCATAAAATCTTTCTCCAATCATACCTAAACGGCAGTTATAGCATGACAAAGATTCACAAATCCCACAACTCAATCTATTTAAACTTACAAATTGAATATCATGTGCGTATGTTTCTCCAAAATAAAGATTAGGATCATACTAACGACTGCCCTAATTAAGAGTTAAAAATCTATAAAATATAAAAAATAAAGCATTTTTTTATGACAAATTGTTATGCTTTTTTCCTTCCAAAAATCTTGTGGTGGTCTCAAGCTGTGCACACGGTGGTGAGTTGGTTGTCCACATATAAGGCAACTCGACGCACAAGTTAGTTTAGAATTAATGAGAAGAGCGTTCAAACTCTAAGAAGAATATAGTGAGCAAAATGAGCAATATTTAGGTAACTAAATATAATTAAACATGTATTTATAAAACTGGCATTAAATGTAACATAATGAAGCATTTAATCTTAGTTAAACTACCCTGAATAACTTCAGAGATATTGATTTTGGATCATTAGTTGTGTCGACTATGCTTTTGATTGAATGACCGACGAATGAGATAGAGTCTTCCTTTAGCTGTTCTGGTCGGCCAACACAATGCTCACTTGACTGCGACAACAACTAGGATGATATTGAGTAATATGAATATTTGTGTTACACTTTTAATTAAAAAAAATAGTAGCAGGCAAATAAAAGAAAGAGTTCAAAACAATAATAGTTTGCATATCTTCATTGTTTCCACGTTTCAATTATATATTCAAATACAAATCTAAGGCAAAGCTATATATATTTGGAGATACGAGGGCGGTTCATTATCAGATAGAGCAGGAAGATTCGCAAGGAAATCCAATCTCGAAAATAATCAGAGCAAAGGATCTAGGTGAAATTAAGACATATCTAGAAAAGTATCTAACCTAAGATAACATGACAAACAATTTATCGCGTGATCGAAAAAATTGACGTAACAAATATACTACTAAATCTATATATATTGTATCTCCAAGCTTGTAACTAAAATAGTAATTTGGTTAGTTGAAGATTCGAATGTGCAACCTCCAAAACCGTGTCTCCCTCACATCTCACGTTGAATTAATCCCCAGGCTATAGCCACGCGTTTCTTAGTTGTAAAGCAGATAACGTGGACGATGTAGAACATAATCATAATAATCACCCACTCCATGCGTAAGAAGAAGACATAGCAAGATGCTACAAAAATAACTAGGGCAAGAACAAAACAAAGTAGGAGCTGGGAACAGACAAGTTCCACGAAGGTACGAATTGGGTAGAGTTACGTGTCAAGAGAAAGATGGAGATGGATAAGAAGGAAACAAACACTTCAACTTGGAACCAAGCTATAACAGAATAATAAATTTGAGTTGACTATGAGCAAGACCATTATAACAAAATAAATATTGGCAGCTCTTACAATACTTTTTGACGGTTTTGTCTTGGCATGCATGCACACGTGCAACATATTGTTGATAGTTGGTGAATGAATAGAAAGAGGGTAGACAGTCATGTCAAGAGAAGTAGTGTATGCAAGTGTCCATTAATTGTCCTCAAGCTACAATAATGACGGCACCGTCGCCCTTTCATCGCTCAACACTCACACGGTTCATGTTCTTCTTCAATTTGGATCCGCGGAATTTCTCTATTTGATTTCGCAATCGCAATGTATATATGGTCGGTATTTATGAGACTAATTTCTTAAAAGATGGATAATTATATTAAGTTGGTGGGTCTCTCTGACAAATCATTCTCCATGTATATCGCTCAATGATCGAACTCTGAACTAAACACAAAAGTCAGTTATCTACCAATTGTGTTGGATTTTACCAATGGTGGAATTTCTCTATCTCAAGTGGTGGTGCACTGTCTTAGATCAGATCTTCTGACACGGTGGAGCATATTGCCACGACATTGGAGGTACCTCCAAAGACACTCTGACATCAGGTCGTATGAGAGCACCGAGAGAGAATATTAAGGTCATAGAAAAATAATAAATTAGCAAAATGAGTGTTACTGCTACTTCCAATTTGAGGCTTATACGAGTTGGGTTCTAGTGGGGATGGATAGATAAAATGATTTGAATTTTGGGATCAGTCACGGATATGAGGTGGTTGGTTTTGTAAATAGAATGGTCCTGGTGATGGATTCATTAGATATTGTTGAAAATGTGATTTTGCAAAGTCGTCGTCTCTCACTCTCTCTTCCTCTCTAATCCCTCTCTTCTGAAACCTCAACGTCCCTCTACTCTCCATCTCCTCCCTTTCACAACCTTTTCCTCTCCCCGCAAGCCTCAACGTCCATCTTCGGTCCTTCTCCTCTCAGGCCTCAAATTCTCTCTCCTTCTTTAGTCCTTCTCCTCTTAGACTTTTAGTCCTGAAACCTCTCAGGAAAAGGTGCAATCGAAGTGAATCAGTGTGAATCTCTCCTCTCAGTTCCTTATCAGTGTGAATCTCTCCTCTCTGTCCTAGATCAGTGAGAATATCTACTCTCAGGTCCCAAATCGGTGCGAATTGGAGCAAATCAGACTTCCTAGCCACCGTTTCGAAGCTTCCAACCACTAGAAAGGAGCTTCGAGCCCTTGATCACTGCAGCAAGTGACATGCAAGAAGATGTTGTTGTTTTCGTCGAGGTTGGAGGACTCTGGGGGTTAGGAGTGGAGCTAAAAGGGTACAACTGAAGTGCATCTGGATTGTTAAGAAGAAGTAAAAGTGCCCGTTCCATGGTTAGATGAAGATTCAGAGCCAACTTCTCATTTCTATTTCTTTTTTTTTTTTTTTTGGATGAATCCATGCTCATCATTCTTTTTTCTGGATATTTGCTGTATTTTCTGAATAATATTGGTGTATTTGCATCTCTGTAATTAGTGTATTTTCTTCCTCAAATGTGTAATTCATGTTCATCAAATTTTCCCTCTTGTTTTAACCATAAATCAGTTGATGCCTGAGACATATAAACAATCATTTTTTTATTTAAGAACTTGGTTAGCAATCTTTGCTTCCACAAACAATGTTGCTAAACTTTTAGCAACAAGCAATGCCATGTTATTTAGCTCCAATGGACATCCCAAAATAAACAAACGTTCTTAGGTTAAGAACTAACGTAAGAACCGGAGATGAAAATCCTCTAAAGTTATGCACAAAGAATGAGAGATATCTTTTATTAATAAAAAGTCGATTGAAATACTCATATTTGTACTTACATATATCGATCATTTATTATTTCTCTAGCATTAGTAAATAAAGAAGCATGGTGGTTTATCATTATATAAGGAATTTGGATCCTCTGGAACCCTCTACAACAACAATACAATACTACAACATCGACAGAGCTCTTGTCACTTTTCCATGTGTTTGTAAGCTGGAAGTTATATATTCAATATTCATTGAGTAAATTTTTTTTATTATACTACTCGAACTTCTAACAAAAAAATCATGGATACATCCATGTATGCATACCCGAGTAACCAAAAGAGGTTGGGAGGGAAGCAACCTCTCGCCCTCTTAATTATGACTTCAACTAGAACTCACTTTCAAATAATATTTTGGGATGGCAAAGGACAAAAATGTCATAATATTAGATTGAAATGATTTACGCACAGTTAAACCAAGGAATACTATGTTGTCATCTAGTACACTCAACATAATGTTAATCACATGGATAGTAATTGGTGAGTGGCCACATTCTCTGTATTGCCATCAACAAAATACACGTTGATCCTTTTTCTGTCTGATACCGTAAAAGTAATGGTTGTACAACAGAATTGGCATGATCATATTTGAGGGACGATGGGGATTTTGGGTCTTAAGATCAGTCAACCTTACCTTTCATCATATCCTATCACTACCAAGATGAAAGGACACATCAACGGAGGAAAATGGAGGGCAGATAATTAGATATTGTCCTATTAAGGCTGTTTGATTTACCCATTTCCAATTTTTATTTTCAAAGAAAATATAAAATAAAGCACAGAACATGTTTAATTGATATTAGAAAATGTATATTAAAAATATATTTTTAGTGTCTGATTTATACACCCTAATCTAAAATGGTCATATAAAATATTTGCTTGGTTTTTAGCCCCTAGAAAAAGTTATTTGATTGAAAATATGACTTATGACGTCATAAAATATTTTTTAAATATATTTTACCTAGTTACCAGCTCATGAGACAATCCTAGTCAGATATAGATAGATGTCCACGTGTACTTTTCACAACAGTTTTAGTACTTCAAAATTCTCTTTAATCAAATTTTGTCCTTCTTCCTCCTCTTCCTCTTCCTCTTCATCTTCCTTCTCCCACCCATCATCCCCTACTCCCACCATTTTTTTCAGCGAACCACCGCACACAACCGTCTCCCTCCTCATCTTCGCTCCAACCTTCATCTCCCCGCCTCAAAATGCAATAAATAAATAAAAAACTTAATCCCCTCAAATGATTAAGTCATGTCTCGGCTTAGCATCTGAGGGATCCATCTCGAGCGTCTCAGCAAGCTCCCCTAGAATTGACCGACAAACCTTTCAATGACCCTCTCTAGCAATTAGAGAGTCGTCGTAACCCCCAAGTAATAAAGCCAATTAATATCACACTAAATACATAATAAAGCACATAATGGCACTAAAACCCCTAGCAACCCAAGAGACGAGAGAAAGCTCTTTAAGTAGACGAAGGAAGTAGGGGAAAGTTATCTTTACTCTAATACACAACCTGCACTCAAGCTTGGATAACTCATTCGAGCTTGGGACCCATAAATTAGAGAGGAACAAAGCTTTTTTGTGCATTTTGAGGTGGGGAGATGGAGGAAACACAAAGGAGGAGAGGAGGCAGAAGGTTTGGGTGCGGTGGTTCAATGAAAAAATTGGTGGGAGAAAGGGTGAAGGGTGGGTGGAGGAAGAGGAAGAAGGATAGAATTTGATTAAAGATAATTTTGAAGACTAAAGCTTATGCGAAAAGTACAAATAAACACTTATATCTGACTAGGATTGCCGGGTGGACTGATGGCTGTGTAAAAAAAAAATTAAAAATATTTCAAAAATATTTTATAATGTCATAAGAACTATTTTCAAGCAAACAAATTTTTTCAGGGACTAAAAATTATACAAATATTTTATAATGCCCATTTTAAAATATTAAAGTGTATAAGTTAGGGAATACATATTTAACCCTTGATAACATACATGTTCTATTCTAGATTTATTCACAAATGTCACGCAAAAGGAGCCCTAAAATATATGCACTGATAATGATATCAATTAATTAAAATAGAGATCATTAGCCAAATGCTGGAATGCATATATGAATCAAATAATAATTATGAGCAGATACCATACTTTTATAAACTTCGGCTAATATATTTTATATATGTATGTTTGATGTGGACCAAGATGCTCAAGAAGCATTGAAATCTCCTTTTATCTTTTCCTTTTTTTTATGGGATGCAAAGCCAAGAGTCTATGCAACTTTACTAAAGGTGATTTTGACCACACTTGTTATCAATTCATAAACAGCCCAGCCATGTAAACCCTAATGATGTGGACACCCACGGTTTAGTGGAGATTTTGACCTCTAAATCTGTGAAGTAAAAAAAATCATAAAACACGATTTTTGGTGGTCTGAAACACAAATCGTGTTTTGTGTTTTTTTCCTAGCTTTACAGTAATAAAAAATCATCACATATGTTGCATATTTGAAATTGAAATGTGTTTAAATTGTTTTGGAGTCTGAAATTCATTTTATATTCCATTCAATTTTGGCAGCAATTTGTTTTGTCAAAAGTAATTTCCTTCAAACAATTTTTTATAGAACGCGGGATGAGCATTTTAAGTGGAAATGATTAAACGGCAATGTAGATAGACTTACAAAATTCACAACCACCGATTGACATAAACGTGAATTGTGGCGATTCCTCACGTTACATTCTACAGAGTATTTTTGTTTTTTTAAATTATGGCAACTTGTGCTTTACTTTTCATATTTAGCTAGTGTTTTTGACCGTCACTAAACACATATGTTAATTACTGGCTGTGCAGCTCTGGGTTCTTCTATGTTAATATGAAAGTGCCGCTAAACACATACGTTGATCAGTGGCCGCTCAGTGTTAATAAGGCCATGGTTAAAGGAGGGCCGTGACCTAAAACAAAAGTGCTTAAAAACAAAAGATGTATTTTTCCGGTGTGGGTCCACTTTAAAATATGGGGGTGGTGATAAGTGGGAGTATAAAGAAAAACTGTGTGTATTATATTGGGTGGAATCATATGGGAAGAAGAAGACAAAGGATACATATTGCCACCACCATTTTTATAACCTTCCCTTCCTTTTGTCTCTTTTTCAAGATTCCCCATAAACACTTGGCATGAGAATATATATTGATCGAGTAGTTTTACTTACACAATCAATGCATCCGTTAAACATATTTAATTCAATTGATTTAACTTGTAGAATCAATTAACTGTCAAATTACATGCATAATATTCTTGAAAAGAAATTTACGTGACAGATTTAGCATAAGTGGTGACTTAGATCGATCCAAACAATACAATACTCTCTGATCTCATTATATGGAATAGTGATTACAGTGAAAAAACGCACACGCAGCTCACTCGGATCATCTCATCCGATCCTGATAATTAGATGGTACAAGGAAAGTTATGAAGAGTAAACTAATAAAAGGTTATTCTGATGCTAGTTGCACAGAAGAGAAATGAAGAGGTCATTGGCCCATGACAAATGATTGAGGTTGATTGGACCCCATCACAATTGATTTACTTATCATGTTTGATCGAGGTAGCAGCTAGGTGCACCGCACTCGACCGGTACGGAAGATTCACTAAAAAAGGTATAGAGCTGGCGCCGCGCCAACTGAAACTAACTGATCTGATATGATGAGAAGAAAAACAAACAACCCATAATCCACTCCTCTCTCCCTGGCCCTGGCCCTGGCTGCTATGGTAATCGGATCCTTATTTGCACCTCACTTGTACGGATCGATGCTTCTGCCCAAATATAGCTAACCAGTACAAATTCAATCCATTTGGATATAACAATCTTTAGTTTTTCAATATTACTTTATTTGTTCTTATTCTTTCATTTCTATTCTACAATTTGTGTCTTTCTTAGAATGTCCTCAACCCCAACCGCCCTTAATTGTAATTGTGAGAACCTTACTCTTCAGATAAAATGAGTGGTAATGAAATTAAAAAGAAAGTAGACATTGGAATATATATATATATATATATATATATATATATATATATATATATATGCTTATTAGTTGTCACGGACTATCATGCGTCGTTGTTGTATCTTCTGAATTTGGTTCTATAATTTGGTCGCTTAATCAATACGATTTTTCTATTACTTATCATCATTTAACATTTCATTGATTCAACACATGAACCAATACTCTCATCTTATTTTTTTGTAGCTTTAGATTTTCTTAAGCCTATTAATAATTTTCTCTATTTTCACAATTAGTTTCTCAAGGGTAGAGGCAGTTACAACTGCTTCTTCTGCAACTCGAGCGACATTGTCCCTATTAGTCTCTTCCATTATTCCACAAATAATCTAACAATATATACATAAATTATTAATAACAAATAATTATATTATACATAATACAATCTTAACAAATTACAACTTTTAACACAATACATTCAACTCTTGATAAGTTTAACACTATACATATATTCATTGTAACACATTTAAATAACATAAAAACAATAAAAATTGTTATAAGTAAGATAAATAAATAAAAATATGTAATGGTACTTGGGTGACAACATCAGCGGCGACGATAGTGGATGCCAGCTACGATAGTACGCGGCAGCGTCAACGGCAATAGAGGCGACAAAGAGATGAAGGATCTAGTAGTGGATGAGGGAGAGTCGGGGGAGAAGGTGAGGACGATGGGAGACGGAGGGGAAACGACAAAGGAAGAGGGTCGGGATGGGGGCGATAGAGGACGAAAAGGGTGAGGAAAGGGGATGGAAGAGGGTGAAGGTGGTGGAGGGACAACGATAGAGGGAAGCAAGTCGGGATGGGGGCAGCAGAGGACAAAGGGGTCGAGGAAAGGCGATGGAAGAGGGTGACAACGGTGCAATGGCCAACAATAGAGGGAGAGATGGTCTGGATGGAGGAGCTGAGGACGGAGGGGCCGAGGGTAAGGGTGAGGGAAGAGGGTGACATCGGCATGGGGGTGGAGATGCGATAGATGGGAAGAGCAAGAGGGTGGGGCGGCGGCGGAGGAGAGGTTAGAAGTAGGGTTTGAGAGATAAGAGAGAGAAGAAAGAAGAAGGCTTATAATTAATGGGTGAGGCGGAAAAACCAATAACAGGTAGGGTCGGCTAGGCTGACACTAACCGTAAAGATGTGTTGCTTGTAGCACGTTGTCGCATAAAATTAAAGCTGGTCAAAGCCAACGCTTGGCCTCAGGCACCGTGCACTTGCAACATTGCGTCGGCTAACTGGCAAAAGTAGCATCAAGCTTAAGCCGCCGCTACTCATCCGGAAGCCGATGCTAAGTTGGCCGGGGAACTTAACAGCAGCTATAACCGATGGTAATTTTTTTTGATAAGCCAAAATGTATTAAACCAAGCACAAGGGGTGCTTAACCCAAATACATACAAAATAGTGTCAAAATTCATCCATAGTAGATAGATTTAATTTAGTACCAAACAAGAAAAAAGAAAAAAACAGAGAATTACACGAAGAAATAGGTTGCAGTAAACACAGATTGAAGTATCCAAAATAAGTGACAGTGTCCTACATCCAGTCCAGTCTCCCACTACTTTTCCTGCCATATAACCAATGGTAATGGTCATCAAATTGATGTAATTTTACGTCTGCGTGACTGACTGACACAATATTATGATTTTTTTTATATTTACGTCGAATTTGCAATGGTTTAACCAACCCAAATCAGCCAAAGTAAGTGTCGGTGTCGCGAGCAGCACTAGTTTTGAACGCTAAATAAGAACCGTGATAGCAAATAGCTCATTTGTCTTATATAAAACATCATATTTCTCTTATGTACCAAATTTAATAAAAGCATTAGTTCGGTGCAAGTTTGCAGCTCTTACCCCATAATTTAGCCAGCAGTAAAATAGAGGCATTGTATTTGCTGAGCTTCATTAACATATTCAATTCACGGATCACTGTTAAGTATTTCGGTTGCTGTAACTCATAACACATTACATTGTTCACATAAATACATAAAACTGTTAAGTAGTATAACAAAAGATTTCTTTATATATATAGTAAGTAAGCTTTTTACTATAGCCAAATGACATGACCCTAAGCCAAAGGGGGAAAAAATACAAAAAAGATGTGGAATGCCGATCAAGATTTCCTTTCCAAATAATATTTCATTTCCTGTGGCAAGAGCAATAAAATTGATACACGTCGCACAAACGTATAACAATTTCATTGGTTGAGAGAGGAAATGAGACCCCATTTGAAAAAGAAATTATATAATTCTTGATCCATGTATAATGTCATTGGAGGCATGTCAGTGGTGACGTTTGTTTCATCTTCTCTATTAGAATATTCTCTGCCCCTATAAACCTCTAATGGGTTACCGCGGCCATGGCTGATGGGGTAGTCGAATTCGAAGAAGGAGCAGCAGCAGCAATCACACCATTCTTCTTAGGGACACAGTGTGTTTCCTCGTACAAGAACTTCTGAATGATCCGGCGACTCTTGCTAAACACATGATCCTCCCAAGCCTTCTGTGCTTCCTCAGGGCAACCACTCTTGAGATAAACCTCGGTTGCGTCGAGGCGGTGCATGCTCCGCTTCCACATGTTGTAGAGCCGATGAATCTTCTGAACCTGGCGGCTCGCGAGGTTGCAGTTGTTGACCTTAATTTCAGCAATGGCAGCATCAAGGAGCTTCCTTTTCGTTCTTTCATCTACCCCTTCTAACTCTGCTTTTAGAAAACGATCAAATTCAGGGACCCCAATGGCTCGTCTTATCCCTCTCGTGTAGTCAGTTTGAGAAGGTGCGTCGAGGAAGAATTGACGCACCTCATCAAGCTGACCCGCGTCGATCATGCGATCGACGCGTTTAGAGAGGGAATTGTGAAGAATTGGAAGAGAGACATCGACCCAGAGGAAGCAGCATTCGTAGTTGAAGCGAAATTCAGGGGTGTGGTTGAACAGAGCATCGATGTATGAGTTGGAACCACCAGCAACGATGGGAAGGCCATCCCTCTTCACAATGGAACCAATGGCGGAAGAAGCTTGGTGGCAGAAATCAGTGGCGGTGAAATTGGTGTTGAGGTCGTGGAAAGTGCCGAGGAGATGGTGTGGGACGCCGCGACACTCTTCCTCTGTTACCTTGTTGGTTGTGATGTCGAGGCCAGAGTAAACTTGTATCTTGTCGGAGTTAACAATCTCCGCTGGAGGGAAGTGGGTGGCGAGGTCGATTGCCAGCTTGGATTTTCCGGTGCCGGTGGCGCCCATGATGACGACCACCTTGTCCTTGCGGTGGTGGAAGAGGGAATCCATGGTGATGGTGAGTGCCGGTTGGAAATTGCTCATCATCACTAGGGGCTTGCAGGAGGAGGCAGAGGCAGACACAGAAAAAATATTCATTTTTTCTTGTTTATGTGAAATGGAACCTGCCAAGTTGACCAAACGTTCTTTAATCACTTATGTTATCAATTGTGCTAGCAAAACCAGCTAATATAGAGATTAGTTTATTAGAAATCCAACTACAAATAGAATCTAAGCAAGGGGGAGACAATGGATCCAGAGTATATGATGATGATCAGCTTAATAATCTGTGCAAGCAATGTCATGTATTTGGTATATATGGAAGAAATAGAAATTAAAAGTTTAATTTTTTTTTCCAAATACAAAACAAGCATATCTATGCTTATATCTATGTTTTTATCCATGTAAAGTAAAGGCATGGACCACCTATGTTTACTCATAGGACGTACCTTATGTAGAATATTTGCTTCACTAATTGGAACAACCGGGGAGGGTTAATTGAAGAGGGGGAAGAAGAGTATGATGATTTTGGTGTTGAGTATGACTTGTGTGACTAGAGAGAAAATAAAGGAACTTGATTCTAGAAGAAGGTCACCCCAAGTTGGGGTGTTTGCAGGGGATGGAGATATGGAAGCAGATTTGAGAGTAACTCTTGAGTTAATGGTGTTGGTGTGGCAAATCCTGCTTAGCCTGATATTTATACCAAACTCACAGGCTTGTAGGGCCCACTTTAAAGGGTCAAATGAACCCCTCCATATGTATGATATCAGCCAATGATTTTATACACTAATTCTTTCCTCATTTCATCATTTTTGTCTCCGCCCTTAATTATTTTTATCAATCTATATTAAGCTTTCATCATGTCATTAGACATTAATGATATCTTTTTCACTTAAACACTAGTATGTTAGTCTCTCATCTCTTTTTCATAATTAATAAGACAAACACTTATTTTGACCGGCTTCTCAGCCACCCGACCCCAGGGCATCTCAGTCGAGGCAGAAGACATGCTCTTCAACATTTGTCATAGCACCGAACTGAATGTCTCAGGAGAGGACAACCCACCCGCCAGCGTCTGCTCGGCCATCATGGACCGAGACTTAGCGGATCAAGCCGAGACAACCCAGAGCTACTTGACTGCTCGGAAGGCTTCTCTTACAAGTCTTCCTCCTCACTTGCAGAGACTTCATCGTGATCACCGGAGCTTATAAATATAGGTTCCTTCGTTCATTACGTAACATGGTATTCATTCTTACCATTTTAGGCTTGTGTTCTATATGAGTCTCTGGGGTTGCCATCTCAAACACTTTCACTGACTTGAGCGTTATAGTGTCCTCTGTAGGTAACCTCATCGTGGCACCTGGAGCTCCACCGCAACCTCGGACACAACAACCATACCATTCTGTTGTCATCAACTTGCATGATCGAGAGAAACCACCACTAGATTCTCCGATCCGAATAACTTTTATTATTTTTCTATACAAAATACTGCATCTGATCCTTATTATACAAATCAAATAATTAACTTACGTCTATTAAAAAATATAATTAATGTGATGAGGTTAGTGAGAATTTTAATTGGATTTTTATGAATAATTTCATTTATTAGTCCACGGTGATGAGGTTTAATAATCATAGGATAAGTTAGACAATCTACATTTAACACACATAATTTAATTAGTTTAATTTTTAAAAAATTAACACATTTTTTAAATAGCTTCTCTACAAATTAAGTTTATCGCGTATAATATATATTATAAATTACATCTACTAAAAGTTAATAGTAAAAGTATAGATCATAACATCAATTTTTAACATAGTCAACCACCATAAAATTGTCCTATATTGGGCTTACAACACACTACCTCCCAACTGATTAATCTCATATTTATCGATGATGAGTCAGTGATTGGTAGATTGTAAAATAGTATATACATCAATAAACACTTTTTTTTATATATTTAATTTTGTGTCACATCACATTGTATATCACATATTTTTTTTTCTATCAGGAACCTCATCATTTTAGTATGCACCAAATATTAATGTAAATTAATTAATCATTTGTCATATTAAGATATAATTAGATTTTTTGCATAACATATTACATTATTGGTACCAATTGGGATAAGATCATAAAATTCCCCTACTGCTCCTCTATAGTGTTCGGTTTAATCAATTTTTAACATGACAAGACAATCTAGTTGATCACAATAGAAATAATAATATAAAATCATTTATGTGATTTTTATCTAATAGGTAATGAGAGCCTCAACTCGATATTAGTTACCTATCGAGTTAAATACTTACAGCAGTAAAATTTACTGTTTTTTACGGAGGAAAATTGACTGTTAGAAAGATTTATTATAGTGAAACTCTAAGTAGATAAGAAACGCATCAGGAAAAAAAAAAACTAGAAATTCGAAATTCCAAAGCTTTAATCGCGCACCACAAGTGTTATTAATAAAATAATTAGAAACTCGAACAATTTGTATTTTAAAAATTTGTTTATTAAAAGGAATATTACATGTGAATCTGGAGACTCTTCTTTATAAAATGGTTCGTCTGTTTCATATTATAATGTGAAAAATATACTAATTTATGCGTGATGAATCATTTTAATTTTTGTAAAAAATTATAATTTTTGCCAAGTAACTTGTGTTTCCTTTTATATGAATCAAATTTTCAAGAAAAATGGATAATTTATATATGTTTTTGACGTAAAAAATTTATATTTAATAATTTATATGTAACGATTAGCATTAAAACATATGAACAATGAGGTTAATAATTTGACCAACCCGGAGAAGTTAAAAATAAAAAAACAAACATGTGATGAGTCGATTACATTTATGAATAAGAGCATTTTTAGAAAATTGTCAGTTCAGATTCCTTTTATATTAATAATATACTATTACATCATTTAAAATGTGGTTTATAGGATTTCTCAAGTTTATCAAATAATATGACACTAGTAAGTAACCCATGCAATGCACGGGTGTTTTTAATATTTAATTTGCACAATTTTTTTAGTTGATGTTGTAAAGCTAATAAATATATGACATATGTCAACATTTTTAAACACGCGTAAGATCACATGATATATTGAAGTCTTCAATTGATAAAACCAAAGTAGACACAATGACTAATATTAAAGTTGTTCATCTAAAGTTTATGTCATACCAAAATCAAACAACGTAATTAAGTTTTGATAGCAGAAATATAAAAACATCCAACAAATACTTATGTAGCAATAGTCTTAACACAATGAAGATCTTATTTCACTTCTCTATCTTGACACATTTTAATTCTTTAGTTGAGGAAGCGTAGACAAAATTGTGGGGTATTTATTTCTTTTAAAAATTTATTATATTTAATTACATTTTAATATTATTGACTTCTTTTGTTTTATCGCAAATCATGATTTAAATTCGGAAATTTGATTTGATAGAGGGAGAAATTGTTGGGTTGATAAAGTGACACGTGTCGACATAAAAGAGAGTCTTTTTTTTAAGAGTTGCTGAGGTTTGAGATTGAGGACTCACAATTAGTAGATACAGTAGTAGATAAATTACATGATTTAAATTTGTAATAAATAATTATTTGAATTCCTTAATTATCGCAAATCGTGATTTAAATTCGAAAATTTGATTTGATAGAGGGAGAAATTGTTGGGTTGATAAAGTGACACGTGTCGACATATAAGAGAGTCTTTTTCTTAAGAGTTGCTGAGGTTTGACATTGAGGACTCACAATTAGTAGATACAGTAGTAAATAAATTACATGATTTAAATTTGTAATAAATAATAATTTGAATTCCTTAATTATCGCAAATCATGATTTAAATTCGGAAATTTGATTTGATAGAGGGAGAAATTGTTGGGTTGATTAAGTGACACGTGTCGACATATAAGAGAGTCTTTTTTTTAAGAGTTGCTGAGGTTTGAAATTGATGACTCACAATTAGTAGATACAGTAGTAGATAAATTACATGATTTAATTTGTAAAAAATAATTATTTAAATTCCTTAATTATCACAAATCATGATTTGAATTCAAAAATTTGATTTGATAGAGGGATAAATTGTTGGGTTGATAAAGTGACCCGTGTCGACATATAATAGAGTCTTTTTTTTAAGAGTTGCTAAGGTTTGAGATTGAGGACTCACAATTAGTAGATACAGTAGTAGATAAATTACATGATTTAAATTTGTAATAAATAATTATTTGAATTCCTTAATTATCGCAAATCATTATTTAAATTCGGAAATTTGAGGGAGAAATTGTTGGGTTGATAAAGTGACACGTGTCGACATATAAGAGAGTCTTTCTTTTAAGAATTGCTGAGGTTTGAGATTGAAGACTCACAATTAGTAGATACAGTAGTAGATTACATGAATAGCATAATTTTTCTCAATATATAAAAAATAATTACCATTTAAAATAAATTATTTATACATTATGTATATTTCTTCCCTCAAGTTTAAGTTGTTTTCATTTCTGATGAAAATAAAGAAAGAGTTAATTTAATTAAATTCTACCACTAATCATGAGGTTGATCTAGTCGAGCATAATAAAGTGTACTAGTTAATAGATCTCACGTTCAAACCTCTTATAATGTATTTGAGGTGAGGTGTTTAGAAAATCTTAATTAAATTAATAATAAAACATGTGGTGGGCTGAAGTGTAACCTTTCAATAAGTAACCGTAAGGACACGTGTGGTGTCTGTCTTGCAAAGCTGTAACCTCGTACGGCCATACAAAGGTAATTTGCAATCTCCTCGCACTTTCCAAAGGACGATTTGAAAAGGTAAATTTGACAACCTTTAATTTCATCTTTTTATTCTATTATGTCTGTTTGGAGAAATGGTATATTAATTTGGTGTTTTAAAAATTTTTTATGCATATTGTGTAACATAGGATTTAAGACACTCATAAGATTTTAGTGCATATTTTACTCCAATAATTTACATCTTATTTTAATTTTAATCAGGCTCACAATACACAATATATTTATATTGTTTATTTCCACATAATATTAAATTAAATTAAACTAATAATTCAATACAACATAATTAATAATTAAAAAATATAATATAATTTAAATATCAATTACATAGAAAATACATAATTAAATTTCAACATAATTTTATTTAATTAAAAATGAAAGGAAATACATATTATTGAAAAATAAGTGACAATACATTTTTAAAAATATATAATATTGCATAATAATTAATTTTCATCATTCTCATTTCAAAAACGCTCCCAAATATGCTCAACCAAGTCTGTTTGAAGTTGGTGATGGTTTTGTCTGTCACGCACTTGTTCCATTCTTTCAAAGTATGACGTAAATAGGGAAGATGATCATTAGATACTTCAACGGTTGAGACGTCATTTTCTGTCTTGTCATAATCAAAGTTACCATCATATGAATCTCTCTCATCTTCAACAATCATATTAAGCAATATGATGCATGCATACATGATATGCTTCATGGTATTCCATGCCAATAGCGTGAACGACCACGAACAATCGTAAATCGAGATTGGAGCACTCCAAATGCTCCTTCAAGGTCCTTTCTTGCTCCTTCTTGTCGCTTGGCAAATAATTGTCTCTTTTCTCCTTTCGGCATAGGATGGTCTTCACAAATGTAGCTCACTCGGAGTATATACCATCTGCTAGATAGTACCCCATATGATAGGAGGTTCTGTTGACAATATTTTGCACTGCTGATGCTTCTCAATTCAAAACCTTGGTAAACACATCAGATTGGTTTAACACGTTAATTTCATTGTCAGAACCCGCAATGCCAAAAAATGCAAGCCAAATCCACAAGTCTTGCGATGTTACGGCTTCAAGCACGATTGTAGGTTTGTCATAATCACCTCGCCAAATTTGACATTTCCATGCTACTGGACAATTTTTCCACTCCCAATGCATACAATCAATGGAATTCAACATACCTGGAAATCCACGTGCTTGTCCCATTTGTAGTAGGCGTGCAATGTCTTCGTCATTTGGCCTTCTCAAGTAATGAGCACCAAATATTTCATGCACACCCGTCACAAATCTCTTTAAGCAATCCACTGCGATACTTTCACCAATACGAACATACTCATCCTCACTGTTAGTAGGTGATCCAACATACGAATAGCATAATGCACTTTTGTAACGGTCAAAGGCCGTTTCTACCAGCTGCATCAACCCTCATTTAAAAATACTCATCATGATTTTCAAGGGCTTCTACAATTTGATGGAACACATGCTTTCGCATTCTAAACCTTCGTCGGAACTGAGTTTCTGTGAATATAAAATTTTCAGAGAAGTAATCATTGACCAATCGAATGTGGCCTTCCTCACGATCTCGCTCTATCACCCTTCTTCTTCGTCTGGGCCTAACAGTGTTGTGAGATTGTTGTTGCGTCTCCCTTGCTAGCCTCAAGAAATCTTCTACACTTGTGTCATTAATGAAATCATCTACCATCTCATTGAAAAAAGTATCAAAGTTGGGTGAATTGTTTGGATCCATTGTATGGATGATTGATTTGTGAGGCAATAAGAAGAGAGAATGACACAATATTGCATTTTGAGAGGTAATGAACTATGTTTATAAATAAGGGCTAGTTTCACATTTCTAGTTTCACAACGGCTAGAATAATAACATTACAATATTGAGCTAGTACATTGAAGATAATTAGAATACTAACATTACAATATTGAGCTATTACAAAATAGCAAATTAGGATAGAAACATTACAATATTGAACTACTACTTTCCTATTTGGCCCATGATGTAGTCACACATGGTCACACGTCTCGCTTTTGCTTCTTCAGACATCCCGGATTTGTCCATTACAAGGATTTCATGCCAACCGTGAAGGTTTTCATTCTTCTTTATTGAAATAAGTTCTTCCATCAATTCATTTTTTCTAGGTGTCACAGCTTCCAAATTTGACATATCCATGTGGTTAGATGACGCACTAGTTGCCTTTTCTTTGGCCTTTCTTTTTGCATTCTTTTGGCCAATTGGGCAAGCTACATGCTCATAATCTGAACTATCAATTGTCGTACTCGGGTTAGATGATGATGATGATGTGTATGCTCCACTAGCAGAATTCTTTTGTCTCCTTGAATGGCTAGAAATTGCTTCTCCCTTCCACTTTGGTTCATCTTTCAAAATCCACCATGCATGCTCTATTTTGAAATCATTTTTGATAGACTGAAAATACAATGCACCCGCTTGAGTCATGATATCTTTCTCTGAATAACCACTTTTATGGAGGTTGGTAGCGCTCTTATAACAACCAACAAATACCGATACTATCCTACTCATTGTAATATATCGAGATTTCATTAGTTGCCATAGCCTCTCAATCAAACGTACCCTGCGATGCGTGTTATACCGCTCCGCAATTCTCATACATAATTTTTTGGCCTTGCGATCATTTCCCACCCGCGAATCCTTTGAAACGTTGAGCCAGGATTGAAGAAGAAGTGTATCTTCTTCAACACTCCAGATGTTGCGCTTCTTTCCAATTCTCCAAGCCTCCTTGAGTAGAGAGTTTTGACTCGTAAGGCGTAGGATTAAATTGTGTTTCAGGTACTTTATCAATGCTACTCTCAACTTGAGGCCTATAATAGTTGGGTGGTGGTGGTGGATACATTAAAAAATTTGGAGTTTGAGGATAAAATGGAGGTGGAGGATACATCAAATGATGTGGATGAGAAAAATTTTCACTGGTAGGAGGTGGGTGATTTTGGGAAAAGAATGGATGTGGTGGATACATTGAAGGATGTAGATGTGGATAATTTTCACCGATAGGAGGTAAGTTGTTATCAAAAAGTTGATAGTAACGACGATAAGGATCCATGGAGAAAAAAAACATGGAAGTAAGGTGAAAAAATTCTGATAAGAAGGGAATTATGGGAGCTAGAAATGGTGTGTTGAAAAAACTACAAGTTTAAGCTATTTACAATGTGAAAATCTATGTTTTGTGATGAAAAAGGACAAAAAAAAGGCAAATTGGGCAAAAAAACGGTTAGTTTTGAAAAAACCCTTGCAGAAAAGACAAACAAAACAGCTGCATTTTGAAAAAAAAAAAACGGGCATAAAATGTCCGATTTAGTCGGTGTAAACCGGCCCAACGGTCATGACCGTGACCGGCTGAACCGGTCAGTGGCGATCCATATATATTGTTTTTTTTCCTTACAACCGGCCTCTCAAGCCCTAGCTCCCTTCTTCTCCTTTCCACTCTCTCAGTCGCTCCCCTTCTTCTCATTTCCCTTAACGTCGCACCGCCCCCTTGCTTCTCCTTTCCCTTCACGTTGCGTTACTCCTCTGCTTCTCCTTCCCCTTCCCTTCCCTCTCTCGACTCCCTCTGCCGGCACCGTGCCGCAACTCTCCTCTGCCCCTCTCCACTCTGCATCTCCCTCAACACTCTCGCCAATCCACCGCTCCTCCGTCGCAGATCGAGCCGCCCCTCTCCTCTGCCTTTGATCGCGCTCCTCGACCTTTGCGCCGCTGCTCATCGCTTCGCTCCTCCACTGATCCAGATCGCGCTCCTCCACCACACCTCCGCTGCTATTCCACCTCTGCGCCGCCGCTCCTCCGCTTCGCTCCTCCACCGATCCAGTTTGCATGTGGCAGATCCATTCTTCAAGAGAAAAAATGTAGGATTTTTCGGTTTTTATTTTCATTGTTGTATAATTTTTAATTTTAGATCCAAATAGATCTCTTGATTTTGCCTCTGTTCTGTTGTATTTCTTTGGTCTTTCATTGTTTTGGTTGGGATTTGTTGTTTCCCTCTATTTTCTGTTATGGTTGAATGAGAGAGAAATAATTATATTTAATTTAAGATCTCACTTTTGGTGAAGAATGAGCCAAGACACAGATCTTAGTTTTTGCTAAAATCTCATGTCATGTCAATCATCTCTGATGGTGAGATATTGTAAAATAAAAATCTTATTTTAAAATCTCATTTTAAAGTCTCCATTAGAAATACTTTTAGTGTCATACTCCTATGTCTATCAGATGTACGGCTATGCTAATTTTTTTTAAGATGTGATATACTCATGATTAAATTCATGTCCCGCATAGATTCAATATTAATTACCTTGATTTTTTATGGCAAATTCGTGTGAAAATGTCACTCATAACTTTCCACTCAATAATAATAGTGCACTTTTATGCTTTGATTAGTAAGAGAGCAGAGAACGAGAGAGAAGATTAGTACAAAGAAAAATATGAGAAAAAAATTAATTTTCAAGTCATTTAAAGACAATTTTATCCAATTCAAAATTTGTGACAGTTCAGTTAGCAGTGTCAAACTGTCTCTAAATGAGGTGATCGGGAAAATGGGCCTTCTATCGCAAGATTCTCTGCAAACATTAGTTAATTAATTTTTTTTAACAATTAATGATGACAAGTATTTTTATATGCTAGAAAGACATGAGAGATTCAAATAATCCAAATTCATACAAAAAAGTGGTGGGATTCATCTCTGCACTCTCTCCCTCCCCCTCGACCTCGACGTGTCTTATTTTCTCTCTATCTTTTGCTTTCATATTATTTTTTTAAGTTTTATCTAATAAATAGAGATTAAGAGGTTTATTCTTAAATAGTGTCTCATTTTCTTTCTTAACCAATGAAATTGTGATTTGTCTATTAAAAAAATATGAATATAACATTTATAATATTACATGAGTGGTTTTAACTGACGTAGTACACATTCGCAATGAGACATCATTCCGATATAGGGAAATTTTGGTTTTGACTGTTCGATATTCTCTATCCTAGGTCGCATTGAGTGTATTTTGGATAAAAATTGTTATTGGGCCAACAATACTTTCGGAATAGTTAAGCATGCCAATAAATATCATACTGTACTAATGTAACATTTGATACGTATGATTAAAATAAAATGAAATAAGCTTTTTAATTTTAATTGTCAATGAATTTAATAATATATATCATGTTCAACCTTAAATTCAATAAAAAAAATTAGCACAGCCGTACGTGGTGATAGGCATAGGAGTATGAAAGGTATCCACGTGTTGCAAGCAAAGTTACAGTGACATATCCAAGCGTGCATTTAATTTCTGTCCTGTCTATGGTAGCAAAGGGGTAGCTCAAGGAATGGATGGAGAGTGAGTTTTGGCTCTTCGTATAGTGGTAATTTAACAAAATAAAAATCAAAATAAAAATTGGGCCACCTAAAACCTCCTACTTAATGTAATTAGCTCAATTAAGAAAAATTATTAGGAGAAAACCATTACAAGTATCTTGCCACAAGCCGCCATTGTAATTTAAGTTGCTAAAAATAAATATTGTACTCGTGGTCTAATGAAATTGTTATATTAAAATTTATTTATTTTATCTTAATATCATAAGGTTTCACGTGTAGTTTGTTAAAGTACTAGAGGAGCATTTATGACGTGATTAAGAAAGGAAATAAAGGGTTGTGACTAGCTTCCAACCGAAAATGTCTCAACGCAACCCCTTCTCATCCTTCTTGATAATGCAACTATCCAGATGCACATTCAGGAATTAGCAAATATGGCTCCTCATCATAATGAAGGAGCACATGTAGAAGTCATGGAGACTAGTCACAGCATGGGGTGGAATGCAATGAGAACCCACCCCGTAAGAGGTGACGACGGTTATGCGTCTTAACGAGGATGAGTCTTTCCTCTTCCTATTTCTTTTTTCCTAAATCTTGCAACGCTACAACTACCTAACAACTTCCGGAAGGCTCCCATGATAAATTTTTACGAAGGAAATTCCAACTCGCGTGAACACCTTAACACCTTTGAAATTCATATGAGCTCCTCCAAAGCAGCATGATCGGTAATATGCAAGACCTTTCCTAAAACTTTTCCTAAGGATACCCTTACTTGGTTCCAATCCCTAGCACCGGATCCATCATCACCTACTGACGCAATCTTTCCACTATCCATCATTGGATCAACAACAAAGATATGCCGAGTACTCACACTCTTTAGTCTGAATCAAGGATAGAGATTGTGCATTCCTATCAAGGTTATACTATATATGATGCCTATTTGATCGTGCATTCATATCAACAAAGATCAATGCGGGCAGGTTTTCTTAGGGTAGGAGTGTGAGAGTTTTGGGTGTTGTTTGGTTTTACTGATCTTTCTAGTTTCTAGTTTGTTGATTTCTTTTGATGAGAGTTGTATATCAATAATATTTTCCTCATTAATATACCTTTGCTTTCGAAAAAAAAATCATTTAAAAATCATTTTTTGATACTTTATATAGCATTCGTTATATTAGTAAATGTTGATAAGATGATAGCATCGTCGTTACTTGGTTGTTTGCAAAAAATTTGAAGTTTCTGCGTTGACCTTTGTTCGTATATTCTATATTATCCTTAATTATAGTTAAGGCTACTGTCACGTATGATATAACCAAATATCACACTTAAATCTCTGCTTATAGTTGGTCTTAATCACGTTGACTCTTTTTAATTGAACACAAAAAATTAATAATAACTTTTCTACGTAGGTGATCTATTAATTAAGATAACAGTTAGTATATAGTATACTTCACCGGAAAAAAATATAGTTGCATACTTCACCCAGGGACAACTGGTTCAAGCGGTAAATTTAAAGAACCCAACTATTTGTGAACTATAATGGACCAGGTATTTCAAACATGCGCATAGATACATCTAGAAATAGCAAAAATTGCTTTAATTACTACTTCTACTATAGGAAAAGTGCTAATTAGCGTCGGCCAAGACAAAAGTCGACGATATAACTAATTTAACGCCAATTTAACGTCGATGTCGGGACTCATGTTAAACGGCTTGAAGCTAATACATAGCGTAGTTTTCGATAGTTGACATAACACACCTACTGCAATGATCGATGCTAAAACATACTTCATCCGTTCCTTTTTATAAGAGATAAACCAACTTTACACACCCCTTAAGAAAGTTAGGCAGTATAGTTTTTTACATTAAATTTGTTCACAAATGTTGTTGAATTTCCAAAATTGTCCTTAACATATTTCTTTTTAATCTCTTTCCATCATTAATGCAATTTTATATTTCCAAAATTTAATAGAGGTAAACATGTGAAAAAATAATTAATATGACACAAAACCTTATGTGGTTCTTATAAAAAGGAACAACAAACACCCCTCATTTAGCTCTTATAAAAAGGAACGGAGGGAGTAATTATTAACGTTAGTTGTATATACCAACTATAGTATCCATCTTTTCGTCGAACAAGCTGACACTCTATTTGAAATAACATTATTTTTTATTTGATCGGCTAAGCTAGCGCTATGCTAGGACTGAAAGCTTTAGGTATTGTTTGGTTGAAGGGGAATAAAAGGGAGGGGAGGGGAGGGGAGGGAAGGGGAGGGGTTTTTAAAAATAAATTGTGTTTGGTTCAAATCTTTGGAAGGGAATGGAGGGGATCAAAATCCCTCCTCGCTCAATTTTTTATTCCCTCCAATAGTGGGAGGATTTGGAGGGAAATAATTTTTTTGACAAAAATATCCCTAGACAAATTTAAGAATTCTCAAATTCAACCAAACAATACCTAAACTGCTTCTCACACAATACAAGTAAATTTATAAATGGTGCAAAAGTAATTTAATTATAAAACCCCTCCCCTCGTGAACCAAACAAAAAAAGAGTTATTTCCCCTCCCTCCCCTCCTATGAACCAAACATAATAATAAGTATTAAAATCCTTCCCCTCCCTTTCCCTCCCTTCCCCTCCCCTCTATTAAAATTTCTCTCCTCCCCGTCCCTCCTTTGAACCAAACAGACCCTTAGACTGACGCTAATTACAAACTTTTTTTATATATATATTTTCCATTTTTTCATAAACATGTACAAATAGCGTATATAATTATAATGGACTTTCCACATGGGTGGTCAATTCAAAATGTTTTATAAAATAGCTCAACATGAAAGAAAGGACAAATGCTTAATTTTTTTATATAAGCAAAATAATGTTATTAATGCGAATCACGAGGGGTGTCCCAACCCATTACAATAAATGCTAATTAATTAATGTCTATATACAAAGTACAAATTCAAATCAACAACATTTTTAACAAAAATCACTCCATTCAAGAACAATATACAAAATGAATACAAAAAAACTCTTGTGTCCAACAATGACGCTGGGTGAGGTGGAGGGGCCGATCACCTACCGCTTAATCATCCTGATCCACAACATAGTGTTGATGAACTTGTTGTTGTGGTACTTGACTGGTGTCAGTGGATACAATATTCGTTGAAGCTACCATAGCCAGGAACGTATCCACCTTGACCACGCAGTTGCGCCCAGAGCTTGGCCTCGGAACCTGCAACGCTTTGGTTGGTTGCATCATTTGTCTACTTGGACAACGCCAATGTTTCGTTGAGGCGTGTAGATTCAACGTCGCAACTTGTAGCCTCATTAAGATTGTCTTATCCGCTCCACACCAACAATGTCATTGTGGGAAGCTCGCGACTCATATGTAAGTGAGGTGACACCCACCCTGACGTTGACAAACAAGTCTCTTATGCTATTATCGGCCATGATTCTTGTTCTCCACAACTTCCTTCCATAGATGAAGCTTGTCAGCTTCATCTACAGACTACAGCGGAGGGGATGAAGTTGGAGCCCTCACCAGGTCGATCAAGCTGGAGTTCTTTCAGCCTCTCATGATATTGAGTTTGATATTAGGAAAGCATAAATAAGTTTGTTAAGTAATAAACATATATAAATAAAAAAAATGACAAAGGAAAACATGGGGAGTCATATCATTGTCCACCCATGCTCTATCTTTCTTGTGTGTGTCTAGAGGAAGAGCTCATAAGGAGCAAGTGATTGGTTAAGGCTCCTCTCTCGTAAAGAAACAGGAGTAAGCTACATATACACCACAATAATTTGACAAGAATTTAGAAAGTGTCTCCCCTATAAACAAGGTCCCAAGAATTTTCTAATGGCCTATTAGACTCAAACCAACTAACAAAAGAAAGTAGTAACAACAAACGTGCTACACATAGCATATGATGAATAGTATTAGTTATCTAACACTACAATTCATTTCATATACCAACTCATCAAATAAGTTAAACATATTTGACTTAGGGAATTTCATAGCATATACAAGAAGGGGGAGAAACTTACCATCTCCTTAGTCATCACGTCGAGGTGAGACTTCTTGCCCGAGAAATGGATCACTTCACCTTTCTCCGATGCTTTGTGGCCTTATTGTACGCATGCATTTTTAGAAAGTTGGGGGTCTGAACCCCAGTGCTGCACATCCAAGAAGTCCTAGCGCCGATCTTCCTTATTTTAACATTTGGCGTCATTAAAAAATTGAACCGACGTTAAATGTCAAAAAATGCGTTGACGTAGGAACCGATGCTAAATTTCAATGCTAAATTTAGTCTTTCTTGTATTGTTCATGGAGCACTCAGGCCTAAGGGCAAGTTTGAATTCCATTTAATTGTACTCTAGTAATTGTTAAATTATAAAAACAAAGGACAAATTCTAAACAATACACTTGTAAGCAATTAATCTCCATTAGCAGTTTCAAAAAAAAAAAAAAAATTAATCTCCATTAGCACCGGAGTGAATTAATCATTAGGAAGATGATAATTTACATTATCTACGGGTACCAACTTGTTTAAAAACTCAATTTATTATAGATATTGTGCCAAGGGCATAGGTCAAAACTAATTTGAAGTAGAGTGTTGCCCTACATAGAAGAATAATATATAAAGAGAACAACCTAATTAAAACTATGATAAATTATTTAATTTGCCTCGTCATATTCTTTTTATTTTCATTTTTAAAAACAATTGTATACTTTTTTTTATTAAATTGCTCACACAATTTCGATCTAGATATGATAAAGGCAAACTGTCTCCACAAAAATACGGCTTTTAAGAATCAAGTTTTCATTAATTTAGGAATTCAAACAACTTTTAACCATTGCGACCGACACTTGTTGAATATACAGTCGTACATATTGATGATAGGTAGAAATCAACATAAATTTTAATTACTTAAAAAAGTATTTTTTTTGGTATAATATTTGTCCACTTAATGTGACCCTATATAAAAGAGTTGTTTGTTTTCTTATGACTATCATTGATGGTGGGGTAAGGGTTTGTGTTCACCAAAAAAGTTTTTTCCCTGCATTTCAAATTCAAAATGGTCATCGCACTAATTATAGTGAGAATAGATAAAAAGCATGCACACTATGAATCTAAAATCTCTGAGGGCTTCACGATGACCAGATTATTAATTGCTGTGAATATTCTAATACTCATAAACACCACAAACTAGTTAACTTTTTTTGGGAGCATTCGAAATTAATATATAGTTTAATTAGCAATCCTAGTTACATATACTTTCTTTCAAACTGCAGGTTTATGCAGGTCTATGTCATCCTTTAATTTACATAATATATGCATTTGTGGTTGCAATCATTTATCATAGTTAGAAATAAGCTACGATGTTTAGTATTTTCATTTTTGCGGATTTAATTTACATCCACCAAATCAAGCAAAAAGCAGTTTGGACTTATGAACTTTTGATCTTAAGTAATTAGCATAAGTCTGCTAGGGTTGCAGAAAACAGAGCAATGTTGAATGAAAAGCAATTAATCATGGGCAATTTGTAAAGTCAACAATAGGATATCATCAAATTGGTTGAAATTAAATTGAGATACGATAACCACTAAGTGTCAACCCGTGCAAAAACCCATTATATATGATATATAATAATGAACTACTTTTAAGAGGGCATAAACACATTAATTAATTGAATATATATTTGAGCCACTTTAAAGTAGTTTTGATTCCTATCGACCCCACAATTGTTAAGTGCATTCGTCCTAGTTAGAGTTCCATTTCTGCAGTTTCTGTTTATAATATTCTATGTAAAACTACTAGGTTTAACTTCATATAATAAAATATCTCCATGTCAACAGGATATTTGTGCTAGAGGAACATTTTCGGACCCTATTGCCTAGTAATTGACTGGTTTTCTTCTGCATTAATAGATTTACATATTTTTTTCGCACTGAACATACATGTTTCTCAATTGATAGTCAGATATTAATCTTTTTCGAGGCATATAAATTATTAAAGAGAGATTTATCTCTTGAAACAAATCATTTTCCATACATGTGCATAATGAATATTTAAACTCTTACCTGATCCAATAATCTACCGAGTGTGGCATGATTTGTTGGTGGATGTACATACATATACATTGCTGTACATGTATTAATTGTATGCATGTTTATATATATATATATATATATATATATATATATATATATATATATATATTTCATCACAAGTAGCTAGTTAATAGAACTATATATAGATAATAATTTAGATGAATATTTTTCAAATGTTCGATGTCGTTGTCAACGCCTTGGTCATGTGCATGTTAAGGTCTTATTATAAACTTGTTAATGGCTCATATGCAGATGAAGCTTGCCAAAGTGGTGCGGGCAGAGCCACAATTTTTTCAAGGAATTAAGAATATCATGTATTTTGAAGCAAAACAGCGGTGTGTGATTTGTTCACTTCGTCTCTTAACTATGAAGCCAAAAGCGTGATCATTGCCAATGAGAATTAATGAAGCACATTTCATGCTTGTTGTATACCACTTAGTGCAAGCAGTCGTGTGGAGGCGGTAGGACATTGTATACCACCCCCTAGTAAAAATAAAACAGTGGCTTAATTGCATGACGTGGTGAGTGGTGAGCCAAGTGATCTAATGGTACCATTACTAATTGTTCCTTAATAAAGTCCCTCAGGATAATTCTTTATCATAATAATTTACATATGTTCAATTTTTTATCCATGAATGCAGGTTATACAATGGCCTGAAATGAGCAAGTTGCTGGAGAGTGATTAATTGTGCTGTCAGTGTTGTGTCTTTTTGGGGTATTTTTTATTTTTAAATCATTACAAATGTACAATTGATAAAGTCTTTTTGTATTTTTAATTTTCAAGGCCTATCTTCTTTCACCTGAAGATACTTTTCTTTGTTTCTAATTGGAAATGGAGATCAGATATCAGAAATGAATACAAATTTAGAGCATAAAAGCAATACTATATTAATGATAGGAATGGGGAAAATTAAAGCATTGTCCGCCATTAATTCAGGCTAATAACACTAGAAGAAAATTGGCCGACCTAGCTAGATATGTTATATAATTAGCAGTACTGTGTGTGTTTTGTGTAAACATTAATTTTACAAAATTAACCAGTGAGAAGTTAAGATGTTGATGAATTCAAACCACGCTTAGCAAGTACCCTAGCTAGATTTGCATCTATGGTTGGTTGACATGATAATTCATTTGCATCATATGTTTAATTATATAATAGCTTTAGCACAATGACAATAGTGTCTAACCATTATACCTTTTTAAATTAAACTGTCTTTGGCTTAATTAAACTGCATCTAGCAGGTCTTAATCTTTTTGTTGAAAAGGCGTGAACTAGATCAACTACATTTGACATATCAAAAAATTAGTCTCTTGTTTTCTCTTGGCCTGCACGCATGCGTGCCTTTGAATTTGAGACATGCTGGTTTGTTTCCCACATTCCATCCTTGTAAGAAGCATGGCATTACTAACAAATTAAGTTCTTCCTGGTTGTGATGAGGGGACAACATAGTTGCTTGTTTAGGTCTTTGGATGCAGTTTCTGATCCTATTAATTATCATTTTCAATCTTAAGCCGGCATTATTAGTCTATTACTAGTACAAATCAATCAATGCTGATTGATTGATTAAGACATTTCTAGTCTTTAATCATTTAATTAGAATGAAATGAGCTCCTATAGCTTCCTAAGTTACATTTTGTCTTTGGATAATTGTCAACAGCCATTAATATATTGGAAAGGGGTACATCATTTACTGCTTAAATTTGAGCAAAGTCTCTAACTTCAATTAACAAGGAAATCTTATTTACTACATTTCAATCTCGCTTTCATGATGTTAATGTGATATAAAAAATTGAGAGAAACGGTCTTTTAAAGTCTTTTTGGTGTAAAATTGAGTAATTTTTTATTTATTGATTTATTATTTTGTGTTGTTGACTAGAGATACGACAAATAAGTCATTATAAATAGTAAAACAACTCTTACAACCAAGCTAGTTTTAAGGATAGAGTTTTGTCTAAACCGAATTCTAATATGATATTAGAGTCTATTATAGATCCATTTATTGGACTAGCCGTAAGTGTGTCACTTACCTATGTCAAATCTAGTCTTGCCTTACAAACTCCATGCTCCATATGTCCATTTTTAAGTCAGAGAGGAGTTTGTTGAGAATTCTCATATTAAATAAAAATATGATCAAATAAATCCTTATAAAAAATATAGCAACTCACACGTCTAAACGCTTTTGGAGTAGTTACATCTAACCTGAATTCTAACAGTGTCACTGCATGATAAAAAAAAGTTCTCTCAATATGCCAAGGCCAATGTTAAAAATTAGTTAGTACCAGATTAAGACATTGGTTCTCTTTTTTCAAAAAGTTGTGCCTGAATGACACTTCCAAAGACCAATTCTCTGTGTGATTCCCTTGGTGTTACGTTCAAGCAGAAAACAATGGGATTAGGATCCTCTCATGTGTTAATTTCACATGACCATGTCATGTGAAGATCTAAACCTTTAAATTTTTTTTAATGAAATTTGGACCATTAATGTATATATAGAGAGAGAATATTAAAATTGTGCAAGAAATAATACCAACCATCAGATTTCATTAAAAAAGTAATTGAGGGCCCAGATCCTTCACATGACCATGTCATGTGAGATTAACACATGAGAGGATCCAAATCCGAAAACAATGATGATGAGAAATGAATAACTGAACCGGCCCTAACAGTGTTCTGTAATGATACTATTGTATGCCCAAAAGCCCAAGTTGGATCAAAGAGATAAGTTCCGGCAGAACTTGTTCAATCCAAACAAGGTTACTAAACGAAAAAGCCCAAGTCATTATTCTCTTATAGAAAGAGAATGCAAAAATTGCATATTTACGATGTAAAAGCCCACAGAGCCTTTTTTGTCGAATAAAAGCCCACTTACACTAGGCTGGAAATGCTAAAGTAACAAAGCCCATACGAACACAGTTCACCCGCCGCGAAATTTGGTTCCTCGCGCGTGACAACCACGCGGTGATGCACCTAATCGTTCACCCACCATCGCATTGCAAGTTGAAACTGCCAAGGCTGCTGCTGCAGCTAACACTACCCACCTGCGGTGCTAGCCGGTAGCCGGTAACCTTCCATCTCAAATCCCGATCCCTACACTGACACTGGCACTCTGCACCATCACGATGTCATGGCGATGAATCCTTCTCTCGCCGCCTCTTCTTCATCGTCTTCCTCCGCTACTTCCTGGTTCTCCGGCATCGTTCGAGTCCGTCGTTCTACTTCCTCCGACACCTTAAAAATGTCAACTAACTCCTCCGCCGCCTCCCCCGACCCCACCGGCCCCGTCCTCCGCAAAAATCACTTCCGAGGGGTTCTTTTCAAGTACGGTCCCAATCCTATTCAGGTCCGCTACATTATTACTTCTTTTTTTCAATTTCCGCCTCTGATCTGATTTACACATTCTAGTTAGTTATTCTTCTCTTGAAATTTTAGAATTCTTCTGAATGTTACGGAGGAGTGATGCACCTTAAAATCTATTTTTGAGAATTAAAGTGATATGTAAAGGTGCACATACTATTGTGGGATTAATTCATCAGTCTGATACATGTTTTGAGAAAGAGTAGTTGAGCAGAGATTGAGACAAGAGACTCACATGGTAGAAAAAGTAATTTGGTTATGTCAGGGATATCAACAATGATACCTATAATCTTGTTATGAAGACTCATGGAGAAATATTAGACAAGAAAAAAAGCTAGGCATGATTTTCATTTATCTAGAAAGGTTTTGTGGTACATTTGAGTAATCACCCTATAATTATAGTTTGCACCAGGGGTCTTTGAGCCCTTATTTAGTTTTCTTTGTTCTAGATGTGTTTATTGAATGTATCCAAGGGCAGGTGCTGCATAATATGCTTTTTGCAGATGATATTGTTTTAGTTGAAGACTCGAGAGAAGAAATAAATGGAAACTAAGAAATATAGAGACTAGCCTTGGAAACACTTAGCTTCCACTTAAGTAGAAGTAAACTAGAAGATATGGAATGTAAGTTTAGCAGGAGGCGCATAAATCCTAACGTAGAGGTAAAACTTGGAGGATATAGAATTTCATAAGTCTCACATTTTAAGTGCTTTGGGCCTATCATACAAAATGATGGGAAGATAATTAGAGATGCCAATCATATGATTCGAGCAATATGGATGAAGTGAAGGAGTGCTTCGAGTATGCTTCCTGATTTAAATTAATTATTATTCTCTTGAATTTCAAAATTCTTCCAAATGTTATGGATGTTGCGTTTCAAGGCTTGGGGGTTGTATTATTTTTTTGTTAATCTCATGCCTGAGTTGCTTTAACTCAGTCACTGTCACGGTCTCACACCACCTTTTCTCTATTGTCTCTTCACTTTTCAAATCCTCTTTTTCGCTTCTGTTTTCCTATACTGCCTTGTGATATTTTTTATTTTTTATTTGCAGGTTGCATTCAAAACTGGTGATTTCAAACGGCAAGTCATTTTTATTGGTGGACTAACTGATGGTTTTCTTGCTACTGCGTACGTTTATAATTTCTGAATTTCTTCCAAGCAGCAGCATGTCTTTGATTTTCTAGAGTTCCACTGATGCCTTTCCCAATTCATTTTTATTTTAATCTCCACCACTACCTTCCTAACCATTTTCTTCATCTTCTTGCAGATACTTAGAACCTCTGGCAATTGCTTTGGATCGTGAGAATTGGTCATTAGTTCAATTTCTTATGTCATCTTCTTATAGTGGATATGGCACCTCCAGCTTGCAACAAGTAAAGAATTATGTTTTAATTCCTGGTGTTGCTGTTGCTGTTGCCTCTCGCTGTAAAGTGTCAAAAACTTTTTAATTAACATATTTATGCTCATTAATTTGACATATTATAAGCTTAAAATTCTGGTTTTAGTTTACATAGCTTATATTGAAAATATAAAGAGTAAGCCACCACATAATGCCACTAAATTCATGTGAAGAAATTATTTCAATTTCACAGTGTTCAATAAAATGCATTTTACTTTGATATAGTGCACCAAGTGTTTCCACAAAATGGAATGCCAATCCTCAGGTTTTATTTGTTAAGTCTCTATTCCTTGGTAATGGAAACTCAAAGATCTATGAACTAGTCCATGTTTGACTAGCCAAGCAAACAAACGACCCTGCATCTTTTTATAAGTTTAGTATTTAGTGTAAGTATTTACCATTTCCATTACGATGATATTTTTGAAGATTGACTTGTTAATTTTTATTGTACTTTTTATAAAAGGATTCTGTTGGTCTCAGTGATTACCTCAGGTTTATTGTGGTAGAAAATTCTGTTGTCATTTAGTAGACCAGAACAATGCTCGAGAATTAATTCGTGAATTGCTTGAGATTATATTTCAGAGATTGAATGAATTACTTACAGCAAGTATCCGTAACTTCCTTATCTAAATCTCAATCGCAATTAGATCAGAATATACAAGGAAATTAGGTAATTAGTAAATAGAGAAATTCAATACAGGAAAGAAGGAAATATCAACAACAATGGAAGACAACATCTTTGGCTTTTCATCAAACTTATATAAATAATCTATTATTTATTCTACGGTTAAATTAGTGACCTTCAACATTACATCAACCAACAATGTATTTAGAATATAGTTGTTTTGTTAAATATGGTAACTAAGTGTCAGGAGAGCCTGGAACCATTGAATCAGTGACCATGTCCTCAAGCAACATATATTTGGAATTGGAATATGTTACCTCAATATTGTGGCCATTCAAGACCTCTATTCTCAAATTGTGTTATGTTAAAACAAAATTCTATTTTCATTCTCAGTTTTAACTGAAAGGTTCAATGATAGTATTTCCATCTGATTGATGAGAATAATAAGCTTAAGTTAGTGATTGCTTGTTGAATTCACATTGAAGGATGCTAAGGAGCTGGATCAGCTGATTAATTATTTAATTAACAAAGAAGATTCTGAAGGTGTGGCATTACTTGGGCATAGTACTGGCTGTCAGGTTATATGTCGTTTCATTTAAATCCTTAACCATGCTTTACTTCGACTCCTATTCTTGCTGCTGCCGTTAGTTGAGAACGTTAAGTAAACTTTTCTTCTTTGGAACATTTTATCTAGGATATTGTGCATTACATGCGCACCAATTTTGCATGCTCCCGAGCTGTTCGTGCTGCCATTTTACAGGTATTGGTTGGTAGTAACTCAGTTTATGAAATATGTACTTCTTTCTTACAGTTATTTTTTTTCTCAATTGCATGTTCTCTGTGAATTGGTATACCTTCCTATAATGCATTTTAATTGCTTCTTAAATGAACAACCTTTTGGAATTGGGATCTTAATTTTCATATACAGTCCTGTCTTTGCATGATTCTGGCCCAATTCAACTGATTTGAGTTGCAATTTTTCACTTACAAAATGATATTTTGAAATGGGTGTAATGTGATAGATTTTGAGCGTACATTCGGGCTAAATTGCATAGTGGTCCCTTGAAGCAACTTTCCTCTTTGTTTATAAAGCTGTAGAATATTCACATCATATGGATCGCTTGCTTTGCTTTTTATAGATGACAACAATACATGTCAGTTTGTATCCTAACGTAATTCTTCCTCCGAAAATTTTGTTTGCTTAAGGGAACAATTGCAATCGGATTTTTGGATTATTGTGAAGCATACACATTTTTTAACATGTTCTGACATACATCATATACTATGTTGATATCTTCACTTATTTTACCTCCTACATGCTTTGAGAATATTCCACCTAGGCAATTTCAAATGTAAAATAGGAAATATCATTTTTGATATAAAACAATTGTGCGTATTAGTTTGACCGCACTCTGCCAACAAATTTAATGACCTGCCTAGATTTCAGAAATCAAAACCTTGCTGTGGTCAGCATAGTTCAGCTGCTCTTACTAATGTATTTTTGCAGTTTTATAAGGGCTTTATGATATTAAATTTTGAAGTCTGAGGGTTGAAATGTTGGATTGTAGTCTTATCCTAACCAAAATAATAAAGTAGATGTTGTCTGCTCAATGTCAATATATAATGTCTTGCTATTGCATCTGTTCCCTCACTGAAAATTTAATTTTTATGTCTATTTAATTGTTCAGGCTCCAGTGAGTGATAGGGAATATCAAGCTACACTCCCGCAGACTGCTTCTATGATTGACTTGGCTGCTAAGATGATAAGTGAAGGCCAAGGTTCAGAGTTAATGCCAAGGGAAGCAGATCCTACTGCCCCTATAACTGCCTATAGGTGAGTGTGTGAAATTTCAAGACATTATTTGCTCCCTTTTCCTCCTTTCTCCTTCTTCCTCTTTCTCTCCTTATGGAGTAATACCACATGCATGATATGTTGACTGTTTTCTCAAATGGACTTTGATTATATACCGCAGAAATGATTGTTCCATGCTATTGTTTTCTTCTCAACGAGCAGTCACTTTTGCAGGTATCACTCCCTCTGTTCGTATAATGGTGACGATGACTTGTTCAGTTCTGATCTGAGTGATGATCAATTGAGGATGAGACTTGGACACATGTCTAGCACACATTGCCAGGTGTGAATGTCTGACATAATTCTTTGTTCTTGTTTCCTATTCATCCTTTGTACTAAGAAAAACCTTCAGCTTGTTATTTTGCTACAATATTCAAGTGTCTTAGGAGCATAAGTTTCCCCTCTTCTTTTTCTCTCTATGTAGAAGGCCTAGACAATTTCCTTTCGTAAAATAAGGGCCTCTTTGGCATGAGAGAATACTTTCTTATTTCACTAAAAATTACAAAAGTGACATAGTTTTCATTTTTTTAAATAAAGAAAATTGTACAATTATCAGTAAAAAAAACTTTTTACTGGTTTCACTATTTTGTATACAAAATACTATTCTTTTATAACTAGAAAAAAGTGAAAATAAGATGATATTTTTGTAATTAGTAGTAACAATAGAAAATGTTTTCCCAACCCAAACTGACCCTAGTTATAAATTGAAAGCTAAAATGCCACCTAGGGTTGACTAAGGTAGTTGTTTAGATCATGCTGGTGATTCCCAATGTACAGAAAAAAAGGCTTAACGTTTTTCACCATCAAATCATCAATAGTAGCTCCAATTGTTGGCCTGAAAGGTGCTCAGGCATAGGGTAAATTAAAGTAAATCATAATTGATTAATTCTGGAATCCTGAGAGGAACTCAGATCCAGATTTAGGGAAATACGAAGAGAAAGAAACAGATAAAAGGCAAATTCGAGGATGCCTTTTCCCTCCCAATTCCTAACCCAAATTTTGCCTACCTCAATTCCTCTGTTATACCCTCTCCTCTCTCCTCTCTCCGCAATCCTCACCCTCACAAATGCACCCACCTAGACTACTGTCACATCAGCAAGGCAGTTAGTGCTAGTGGGAATGAAATGTATTCCCTCTTCTATCCTTCCTAACAGCATTACCTAGGTCCGCATCAGAGAGAAAGACAGGAGTTGTGAGAACTACGTCTTTATTTTTAATAAGAAGAAAATGACTAGTGGGGAATTTGTCATCTTGATATGCCTTGGTTTTTTGGCAGGTTATATTTTCAATGGCTGATGAATATGTGCCAGAGTACGTTGATAAGAAAGCACTGGTTGAGCGGTAAAATCACTACTCCTATCTTGTGCCAATATTTGTTTTGCAATAACCACAATAAGAGGAATGATATATATAATTATTGGTGCTGTGGTGACGGGGTACATTTTGAATACATGCAGATTATGCAGAGCAATGGGAGGTGCAGAGAAAGTAGAGATCGAATATGGAAACCACTCCCTTTCTAACAGAGTTGAAGAAGCTGTCCAAGCTATTATTGACTTCTTAAAAAGAGAGGGACCCAAAGGCTGGGACGATCCATGGAATTAATATGGGTGTCTTAATTTATTTTTTGCCGCCTTCTTATTTTGTTATAGTAGTTTTGATTCATTTTTATCATTGTTGATAATCTTCCAAATTTCTCCCATATTTTTCTTTTTATGTTGGTGGGGGGTGTTTAAATCTGTTGGGGTTGTTATTTGCAGCCTAATTTTTTGTTGATATAATAGATGTTAATATATATTGCCTTCAGAAAAATGGTGTATCAGTTTTATTTATCAATTATAAACCCTAGGAAATTTTGGTACATTTTAGCCAATTCGGATACTTTTTGCCTTGTGAGTTGTTTCCTACCCCGCCTGATAGGGGCTGACAAAATTTGCCATGAGGTTGTGTGATATAAACATGAGATGGAATTTAAGTCCGGTATTAGTTGCTTGATCCTTTAAATTATGTGTTTGGATATATGTTGATGTTAGCGCACACTTATGATAAAAAGTAAATGCAATCTTTTCTTATGAATTTGGATGTAACTAGTATCCAAAGTCCAAACACAAACTAACTAATTGCTTCCTGTGAGCATGACAGGGAGGCAACCAATGCATGAGCCCAATGTCTTCAAAATTAGAAGTAGGTTCACATATTTCTTATTATCCGCGCTGAACCTTGCTTCCTTCTCTATATTCTGTCTTGCTTTTGGATTCCTAAGATGTAAAGTTGAGAACTCTAGGGTACTTACTTTGAGGACCCAAAATGATTTGTGGTGGTTGGTGGTTGTTTGGTGAATTTGGCAGCCACTTGGCAGCGGGCAAATCATCTTACAAAGGTGTATGTTAACTTAGAAACTAGTCATCACGATGGTAACTGGGTTTTTTAGCTATATGGTTGCCATGAGAAATTGAGGTTGATCTGGTTAGTCCACTTAAAAAATATGCACCACTGTTTTGTCTTTTGTGGTTCATGCAGTTAGTGTTGGCCCCACCATATTGAACATTTCAACCTTCAACTACAAACACGTCCATGTTGTATACATATATTTAAGATTATAATCCCAAGTTGACCAAAAAATAAATAAATCATAATCCCACGTGATGAGACTTAAGAAACAAGAAACAAAGTAAAAAATTGAGTTCTTAAGAAAACAAAAAAAAAACAGAACTGAGTTGAAGGTGTCTGCATCTGATAAAGGAGGAGCATGAATTCAGACATGAGAGATATCGACCCAGCTTTCATACAATCCACAGAACACCGTCCCAGAGGCACCTTTGAGGAAGTTGTTGAGATTCCAATCATTGGCCTCTCAGAAAGTAGAGAAGAACTCATCTCAAAGATTGGCAAGGCATGCGAGGAGTGGGGATTTTTCCAGGTAATCAATCATGGGATTCCTTCTGAGGTTTGCACCAAGGTTGAGTTTGAAGCTAGAAAGTTTTTCGAGCAAAGCAGTGAGGAAAAGAAGAAGGTGAAGCGAGATGAAGTCAATGCAATGGGGTACCATGATGGGGAACACACCAAAAACGTAAGGGATTGGAAAGAGGTTTGACTATTTTGTTGAGAACACAACACAGGTCCCAGCTTCTCATGAGCCCCATGACATGGAGCTCACCACTCTAACTAACCAGTGGCCCCAATACCCTCCTCATTTCAGGTAAAATTAACTTGAAATAACCAAAAGAGATTTAACTAGGGTTAAATTTATTTTTGTTCCCTCAAACTTTATCATATGCCGAAATTAGTCTTCATTGGAGCAAAGTTGTATTTTGGTCACGAAAACTTCTTTCGTCTGATTTTAATCCTCGATAGAGTCTGAGTTGCTCACGTGTTTGGTAGCGCTTACGTGGCACACCTGCATCACGTGCCACATCAAATGGAAGATGACGTGATGAGTGACATATCAATGAGGGACTAAAACCAAATTTTACAAATTTTAGAGGGATCAAATACTTATTTAGCCTAGAAAGTTATATTTTCTTCTCCATGCAAACCTTGTCACCGGACACGTGAGCAACTCGGACTCTAGCTAGAACTAAAATCAGATAACTTAAAAGTTTTAGGGACCAAATTGCAACTTTGCTCCGGTGAGGGACTAGTTTCGGCCGATGATAAAGTCTAAGTGAAAAAAAACATATTTAGCCCTATAATTTAGGATAAATTACATTTAGTGAGGAGGATTATGTTTTGGCAGGGAAACATTGGAGGGGTATGGTGAAGAAGTGGAAAAGCTAGCCTACAAGTTGTTGGAGCTTATTTTATCGAGTTTGGGTCTGGCTGGTGACAAATTCCATGGCTGCTTCAAGAACCAAATAAGCTTTGTGCGGCTCAATCACTACCCCCCTTGTCCTTTCCCTGACCTGGCACTTGGTGTTGGTCGCCACAAGGATGCAAGTGCCTTAACAGTGCTTGCCCAAGATGATGTTGAAGGCTTACAAGTTAAGGCAAAATCAACTAGTCACTGGATTCCAGTTAAACCCACCCTTGATGCATTTAACATCAATGTGGGGGATATAATTCAGGTATATTAATATGCGTTGTTGTCTATAAAACAGACGCAACGTTAATAGATTTGAAGTGTGAGATCAACCTTTTGCAAAAATGCAAGATAAGGGTGTCTATATTAGATCCGCAAAGTGGATCTAGCCCCTCCCGGCATATAGCAAAGTTTTATATCACCGGGTTTGCTTACAATCTAATTGGTCTAGCCATTGTTTGGTGTAGGTTTGGAGCAATGGCAAGTATGAGAGTGTGGAACACAGGGTGGTGGTGGACGCAGAGAAGGAAAGGTTGTCCTATCCATTCTTCTTTCTCCCTGCTCACCATGTTATGGTGAAGCCTGCGGAGGAGCTGGTGAATGAGCAAAATCCTGCAAGATATAGAGAATACAACTTTGGTAAGTTCTATGCTAGCAGAAACCGCAGTGATTTCAAGAAGCGTGATGTGGACAATATCCAGATTCATCAATTCAGGATCTTGGATTAGCCACCTAGTTGGATTAATTGGTATTCACAGTTTCATGCATGTCAAGTTCTGCTTTTGGAAACCAATAAAATTGTTATGGTTTCTTCCTGTTAATAAACTCTAGTTCTGTCTGGTGTCTTTTCACACCCTTTTTACTCTCCAAAAGCAGAATACTGATTAAGGCACGCAGTGTTTATATTTCTTAAACATTTAGCCATGGTTGCCCTGTTATTAGCATATTCCTGTTTGAATGAGCTTTTTTATAAGCTCTAATAGAAAAAGAACTTCCTGTTGAAGCACTAAAATGAATAGCTGTTTTAAGATAAGCTATTTTGTGTGTTTGGATGTAACGTTCATTGCTCAGGTAGTTGCACAAAATTTGGAAACCCCGTACAAATCCTCATGCATTTCCGACAACCCATGAAAGACGAACGTGCAGAGTTCAAATTAGAAACGTTATTAGAAGGGTCATATCATTTTGAACAGATGGAAGAGGTTCAATAATTTGTAATGGAGAATGATGAACTTTTATAGATTGATCCCAGAAAGGACTTGCAAAGAACTCTAGCTATTTCATTCTCACTTTCTCCATTGAAAAACAAGGGGAGAAATATACTTGTACAGGAAACAACTTTCAAAGAAGTAAGAAGTAAAAAGAGGAGGTTTAGACCTTGAAGTCAAAGACTTATGGAACAGAATTGCGATTTGAAAAAAATTGTACTTGTAAGTCGATTTATCATCTTATTTCGTACATATAAGTGTGATAGTATATACTAATTTTTTTTTAAAATAAAACTAGGTGTGCCGCACCTGTAACTGTGAATCTATAGGGCTGGTCGCACTTATAGGTGTGACACACTTCGTTTTTTTTTTAAGAAAAAATTTAATATATACTATCGCACTTATAACTGCAAAATAAGAGGAAAAATCGCACTTACAAGTGCTATTTTTTTCAGATCACAAAAAACTTAAAAAAAAAGAACGTTAAATATGGGGGAGGTTGGAAAAGGTGATGGGTGAGATGGAGAAGATGATGAGTGAAGTTGGTTTGAAGTTGGATGATGATAGTTATGAGGGAAGGTTATAGTTTATGGAGAAAAGAAAGATGATGGTGGTTGTGAAGTTGAATAATGAAAGGGGATGGAGGTGAGAATGGTGATGAGGAAAGGAAAGGGGATGGTGGTAAGGGATAGGTAGTGAGGAAGGAAGGTAATGGTGGAAAGGGATATGTAGGGAATAAAATTTATTTTTAAAAGTAAAATGATAATTGAACCATTACCGGTGACTTTACATATATATATATATATATATATATATATATATATATATATATATATATTACATGCAAAGTCACATGCTCCTATTTCGGCCAATCCAAACGACCACTTGGCTCACGATCGTCCTGATTGACCTAAATGACAAAACGACAAGCAATCATCAAATTGGTTAGTCAAGACAATTAAATGTATAACTTCCACTCTTCTAACCAACAAGCTAACACATCAATGACACTTACTTGATAGGTTGGCAAACCGTAAAACACAAGCTAAGCATGCATTGCTAATTTTGCTCACTTAGTGCTTTTCTACTCTTTGAGATTATCTTCTCGATTTTGAGGTGAATTAAGCGTCTTATCTTTTAACATATGTCTCACCCGCATGGATTCACACATTTACCACCGATTTAATAGTTACATCTTTTCGATTTTCTTGTGGAAGAACACTGAATGAATCTGTATATATGTTTGAGCAATAGTTCAGCACCGCCAACCCGTGGCTCAGCTGAATTGAATAGCCATAGTGGTCCACCTGTCTGGTTCCATTAATGTGGTAGATGCATTCAAGTCTATTTTTATTTATAATTCGGGAATCAATTCCTTTATCATAAAAAATCTTACAGTATCATCTAAACATGAATATAAAGACTATCCAGCTACTTTAATATGTATTAATTAACATGTGCCTAGTGCCAACATCCTGTTGTATTTTTTTCAAACCTCTTCTTTTTTTTTTTTTGTTACAAGAGGAAAAAATAAACCTCTTCTTTCTAAAAACACATTCATATAAGGTAATAAAAGGGACATATATATATATATATACAGATTATGACTGTGATTGACTAGTAATTTGAAGGAACTTTTAGTGTATTTTACTAGTTTATAAACTTATTTAAATAAAATTATTTAACTAATATAAAGATGTTTGATGAATAAACTCATTCCTAAATCATTAGTTTCAGTTCAGTAGCAAATAAAAATGCTGCCATTTTGTCCAAAATGTTTCATAATTGGATTCTAAAATAGAATTTAGTGTTCTAAAGTTAATCTTTCTCCTCACTATCAACGTCCTAAGTAGTAAGAAATTAATCAATGAATTTTTTTCTATTTGTAAGGATTGAGATTCAAACCTTCAACTATTTGTTTAAAAGATAAAGTGCTGAATCACTGCATAAACTCACTTAGTTATGAAGCTCTAATAATACCAGACTAAAAATGAATAAACTTTTTACATTGAAATTATTAGATTCATTTTCTTTTTTTATTTAATATTTGATGGCAAAACGAATTTAAGTTAAATACAACTTCCATAATCCTTACTCAAACCACCTTAGAAACCACAGCCACAAACACTGCTGGGGTTGGAGTTTTTAACTTTGAACAATAGTAACAATGGAGTCAGTGAGTAAGAAAAGCATGACACAACCTTGATTCGAATCTAGAATAGTAACAGGGAAAAGGAAAAAACCTACAGCTGGAAGAAGCAAATAATTGAAGAAAGTCTACAGAGAAAAGTTAAGAGATCAATAACTTCTTTATGGACTTGCATTTCTCAAATCTGCCCAACTTGCTGTCCCTGCAACTCTACCATCCTGCTTCTTCATCTTCATCCTTGAAAAACTACCAGTCACTCACATTACATTGAAAATCTGAAAGCCACCTTGTGAGTATCCCCACGATTTGTTTTTCTCTTTCTTTTCCATTCAAGTAGTGTTTTTTTTTTCTATTATTTTTCCTGTTTTCTCGAGAAAAATCGACATTTGTGCCTTTATAGTGACTTTGGACTTGGAGCGTAGTGTTGTTGTCGTCAAAAGATAACAACTTTTGCGGTTTTGGGTGGTGGGTTTTTTATGCGGCTTAGACTAGATTTGTTGGTTGCTGTTGTTCTTGTTTTGGAAGTTAGTGATGGCACTGAAGGTAGTGATTTCACCACCAACAAAACAATTGTCTCCATGGTCCATTCCAGTACTTCATTGGCGTGTTGGGCTGCTCACTGCTTTTGCTTTGGTTGGAATGGTCCTGGTTTGGAGCATTGATGGGTGCACTGTTAAGAGCTTCATTCAAGTTTGGAGGTATCGTCAAGATTATCAAAATTCATCTTTTATCTCTCCATATTATCCTCTTAGTTCAGATCAGAGCCAATCCAATAAACCCCACAATCCTGTGAACACTGAAAAACTTGGCAAAAACTCCATAAAATCTCTTCTAGTTAAGGGGCATTATTCTTCAAGTTGGGTTTCAAGTGAATTAGAGCCCAATTTGACTTCAAATCTTTTAGCTCGTTGGTCGGCTCGTGGAGGTGAACCTTGTAAAGATTCCAAGACAGTGGAGGTTGCAATTCCTGGGTTGGATGGTGGAAAATTGATAGAGCTATCAGCTGGAGATGTTCATGAGTTTGGTTTTCAAGCATTGGATGAGTCAGGGAAGGTTCATTGTTCTGGTGGGGATTACTTTGAAACTGATCTTTCAGGGGAATCATGGAAATCTAGGCCTTTGGTGAAAGATTTAAGCAATGGTTCTTACTCGATCTCGCTGCAAGTTCATCCAGACTTTGATGGGGTTTACAATCTCACCATAATCCTGCTTTATAGACACTTTGAAGGCCTAAAACTCACCCCTTGGAGATTTTCTTATGACCGAGTGCTTCGGAACATTGCAATCAGATTCTACAAAAGCAGTGTTCAGATGATACCGGGATTGCAGACTTGCAAAGCTTCTGATTTTGGCAGGGATGTTTGGTGTGGAAGGTGGACAAGGCATGGCAAGAATGATGACTGCAACATTGGTAATGATGGTAGGTTCCGGTGCCTCGCGCCGGATTTTCCTTGCCAAGCTCCTTGGTGTGATGGTTCCTTAGGAGTTTTGGAGAGTAATGGTTGGGTGTACTCAACTCACTGCTCTTTCAAGATGTATTCAGCTGAGTCTGCTTGGAATTGCTTGAAGAATCGGTGGATTTTCTTCTGGGGCGATTCAAATCATGTTGACACAATACGTAACATGCTCAATTTTGTTTTAGATTTGCCTGAATTACATTCTGTCCCCAGAAGATTTGACATGAACTTTTCAAATCCAAGAGACCCTTCGCAAAGAGTTAGGATCACTAGCATCTTCAATGGTCATTGGAATGAAACACAAAACTATCTGGGGTTGGATTCTCTGAGAGATGAAGGGTTTCAAAATTTGCTGAAGAAATACTTCTCAGAGGACACAATCCCAGACACTGTGATCATGAACTCTGGCTTGCATGATGGTGTTCACTGGCGTAATATAAGAGCATTTTCTGTTGGAGCAGACTATGCAGCATCCTTCTGGGGTGATGTTATGAAGTCAGTGAAGCAAAGAGGATTGGCATGGCCAAGAGTGTTTTACAGGACTACAGTTGCAACTGGTGGATATGCAAGATCCTTAGCATTTAATCCTAACAAGATGGAGGTTTTCAATGGTGTGTTCTTGGAGAAACTGAAGCAAGCAGGAGTTGTATCTGGGGTGATTGATAATTTTGACATGACTTTTCCATGGCATTTTGATAATAGATGTAATGATGGAGTTCATTATGGAAGAGCTCCGGCGAAGATGAAGTGGCGAGATGGTCAAATTGGGCATCAGTATTTTGTGGATCTCATGTTAGCTCATGTTCTTCTCAATGCACTTTGTGCCGAATAGCGAATCAGAATTCTCTCATGTGAAAATTCCCTCGTGTTCCTATACCAGATAGCCATTCAGCTTCAGGGATTTGGATTCTCTACAATCAGGGAATCCCGCATTCACACATTCAAACATTTTGAACAGTCCGATTAAGATTGCATGCTCACTTTTCGATTTACTATGAATCATCCGGATAAGATCACACTGCTCAAAATGATTGACTGTGTGAATGCGCGTTTCCTGTGACCACAGGGAATCCAAATCCCAGTTTCAGTTAGAGGAGATGATTTGAACTTAACTTACAAGGCACCATATTGCATTATTTCTTGGTCATGTACTCTTGTTAGCGTGAGTTATGTATATAGCATGAAATTGTTCCACTTGTAGATTAGCTGAATAGATTGTACTGTTGATAATCAATATCATAGTTCAGAGGTTCTTTTGTTTGCATATCAGTTTTTGGCTCTGAGCATTACTTTTGTGACTTGCACTCATTATGAATTTTTGTATTTAGTTACTAGCATTCAATGAAGAATTAAGTTATCTTCACAGTTTTTCACTCAACACCTTTAGAAAGATATAGGAATATAGAGAGAGAAATGAGTGATATGATATGTGATGTGATAGAAACTATAAAGAATGACAGAAAGAAAAACTGGGTGAAAATGAATTGTAAGGGATAGTGAGTGTGAAGATATCACAACTCTTCAACGAATTGCTTTTGTCCCTTTCTTGTTGGCAGGTGCAGCTATAATCAATGATGGCACTGAGCAACTACCTAAGTTCTCAATACTGAGTTAACATATCTAAACTGAGAAATCCACCCCTATTTACGTTTTGGCCTTCTCTGTGCCAAGTCTGATATGGACTGCCCAATTTTCATCCACCATTAATGGCTTGGACTAGAATCTTTCTATTGTTAAAAAATTGAAGTTTAGGTTTTACACATGGTGTTTACAATTTACAACAAAGATTCACCATTGGAGTTTTACAAACTTTTCATTAAAAAAAGAAGCAAGCCTTGTTAAATTATGTTGGAAGGGGACAGCGGAATTATTATTTATTGGAAACTAATGACACATCAAAATGTCATTTCTCTACTTAACATTAAAATAAAAATGTATCTGAGACCACAATTATTTTCACGTGAAGGAATCTTATTCGAGTTGGAATAGAAATTTTTACCCAAGTAATATTACTTTTTCTAAAAAAAATATATATTAAAGTTGATGGGGCACCATATATTTTGTGATATGTGTGAAGCTATGGTTGCAAGTTTCATTTTATCGTGCCACATGTAAAGGTATGCAACATGACCTATTCAAGTCATTGGATCATGTTGCGGTTTACTGTCTTTCACATCACATGGAGCATAATTGTATGTTTACTTTCATTTTCATTTTTTATTAATAGGAAAATGAAAATATTATATGAGAAGTAAACAATGGTATGATATATAACTGGGTCGCTAATTCACATCAAAGCAAGGATTTTGTGACGAAAAATTGTTTTCTAACTATATTTTTTGCAAAATTGTTTTATTTTTTACATTATTAGAAAAAATTCGCATAACTGTTTACTTCTCATTTTCCTTTTTTATTATCATTTCCTTTTTTAGTTGAAAGCTAAAAAATATCTCTTTATTATTACTTTATCTTATATTTTCAAATTTTTGTATAGAAACAATGAAAACTTTTAAAAATTGTGACAATTATAAAGAGCAAGCTTTATCCAAAAATTTCGTTATTAATTTTAAAAATAAAATGTTAGATTGTGATAAATTTATTTTAACTTTTTAAATTGTGACAAGTAAGAAATGAAACATCAAGAACTTAAGAAAGTGGGTGTATTTTATAGAAGGAAAATGAAAAGTTCTAACATTTTCTCATTACTGAATTTTATTGAAGACAACATTGGCATTAGATTTGCAAGCAAAAAGTGAGAGATTTGATTTGATTTAAAGCCAAGGGACAACATTGGCATTGGCATTAAATTTTCTTATCCTTGATGATTGGAGGCTGAAGCAAGCAAGCAACTCAAGATTTCAAATTGAATTCTATTCTAAGAATGTTCCTCACATGGACCTCTGCTATCAGAATCACTCTTCCGCTTGTCCTTGTTGCCGCTATTGTTGCTGCTTGCTTAACTCTCCCCATTGAAAAGGTTCATTTTTCACTTCTGGGTTCATCTCATTTTCCTTCTTTCTCTGGTTTCTTATTTAGAACAGCTGTTTTTGCTCTACAGATTCTAAAGGATTTCTTGACATGGGTTGATCGTGATCTTGGCCCATGGGGTCCATTTGCTCTGTAAGTCAATTTTCTTACCACTAAATTTGCCCAGGTAGCTATCTCATTTTGTAATCGCTTTAGTTTAAACCACAATTTTCAAAGGCAACCTTTAGAGGATATTGTCAATTTGCTTCCATAGTCTGATAACTGTTTTAGATTAACTGTGGTGCTGTGGAAAAGAATAATTATACTTAAACATGCGGCCACATTAAATATCACATGAGTAAGTGCATGTTTGGAAACCCTTCTATAATTGATTCTGAGGCTAGAATCAATTCTGGGGAAAGCTTCTGTGAGTAGCTTATAAGTTACCGTATTGTTTCTGATGAAAGAGAAGCTGATCTAGACATGCTATCACATGTATAAGGACTGACTTGAATGCATCAAGTTGTGAATCATGTTTGTTTGGTGATTTTCAGGGCAGCTGCATACATTCCTTTGACTATCTTGGCAGTTCCAGCCTCTGTACTTACTGTAAGAATCTTTGATATCCTGGCATTTCCTTCATACTGGAGTAATTTTGAATTCTCAAGTACCTGCATAACACCGGCAAGTTGTGACCGGTCTGCATTGCTGCTTAGATCTATTTAAAAGAATTGTTTGCTATTTGTGATTATCACCTTTAGGCATTTATAATTCTACAAACTAGGTGACTTTGTTGCGTTTTATTGTTTTGTATGCTTTTCACTATAAAATTTATTTATGCATGGTTTGATGTAAGTTCTGCGCAACTCCATCACCTCTTAAATGATTCATTTTTAATTTCTAGTGTATAATAAAGTGTATGCACCATTACTTCACATCTCCTTTTCAATATACTGGGTGGAGAAGTAACATAGAAAAGCAAGGTTGGTGGTGAATATTTGTCACCTTACTTGATACTCATTTTTCAGCTTGGCGGTGGTTATCTATTTGGCCTTCCAGTTGGCTTTGCAGTTGACTCTGTTGGTGCAACCGTTGGTGCTGTAGCTGCATTTCTTCTTGGCAGAACAGTAAGTGTATAGTTCTTTGTTTCCTCTGATGTTATTTACTCATATATGTCTATATGTGCAGATTGGGAAATCATTTGTTGTTTCAAGGTTAAAGGATTACCCGCAGTTTAGATCAGTGGCAATTGCAATTCAGAGATCTGGCTTTAAGGTTTGTAGACTAAGGCCCCGTTTGGAAGAGTTTATTTAAGCTTACCTTATAGCATATGCGCTTATGCGAGTCTTTGAGAGAGTTTGTGTAAATAGTTTGTAACGGACCTATAAGTTGCTCTAAGTTTATATTCATAACCTTATAGATATAAACGCTTACGAATAAGCGTTTATATCTACTTATAACCTATTTTGAGCTTATTTCAAAAAGCTCATCAAAATAGTTTGTGACCTACCTATAAGTTGCTTTGAGTTTATATTCATAACATGCGATGAATACTTTGTTTCAGTCGGCCCAACTTCCAGCTTCCTATGGGCCAATGCATAGAAAGTACTACTTGAACTGGTATGAATAATATTTCATGGAACCACAATTGTATCAGGGAAAACTGTAATTTGGAGAGTAACATCCATCTGAAGCATCATGATTCATGAACCAAGCCATATATATCCATTTATCTGATTTGGTGATAAGAATTTCTTAGAGTAACAAGTGTGACTAAAAAGAAGTCCCACGTTGTATAGATAAGCAAGTGGACAATAGTATATAAGTAAGTGCCTTTAGGTTGTGGTGTGTGGATGTAACATAAATTTTTAAGAATAGATCTTATTAAGACTTTTTGGGTGCATACTTTTTTAAGTAAGAAGATTTTTCTGTCTACTCTCAATTGGTTAAGATATATCAGTTAACTGCTTATTTCTATACAATTATCAAAAGCAGCTTAAGAAGGCTTATTCTGATGGATCTTTTATTAGTGCTATAGTCATTTATGATATTGTATTGTGTTCCTTTTTCAATTTTCTCTCAATTGAATACCTGTCTCTTCCTTTACAGATTGTGTTCCTGCTTCGGCTTGTTCCATTACTACCATTTAACATGTTAAACTACCTCCTGTCTGTGACTCCTGTTCCATTGGTGGAATACACACTGGCTTCCTGGCTAGGAATGATGGTATAATCTTCATCCCTGATCAATTATATATTTGGGAATGTGGTCTTGATTGTGCTTCTGGTCTATTATAATCGTCTTCTCGTGGTGCTGTCATCATTGGTGTTACAATTTTTCCTTAACAGCCAATACATCGGTTTCCCTTTTGGATTTGTGGTAGTTTGTGATGTAAACTAAGGTCCTTGTGTTATTCTAAATGCCTCTAAAACGCTGTTGCTGGTGCAGCCAATAACAGTGGCACTTGTATATGTTGGAACTACGCTCAAAGATCTATCTGACGTGACGCATGGAAAGACTCGTTGGGTAAGAGATACAATCCTTTATTCCTTATACTAATGAATTATCTTTTTCTGATGATCATCTAAGATGCCTTGAAGGGTCCAATCTTTCCATTTTCTTGACAGGATCAAATAGTAAGATTTATCTAATACCATCTTCAGTAGATATAACATAAATTTCTCCCTTTTGGATGCAGGACATGATCATTTTTGGTCTAGTAATATCTGGTAAGTTGCCCCTCCTAAGTGTTGTCCTCCCATAATTGACCAATAAGTGATTGTGTAGTGTAAAAAATGTCATGTTATGACAGATAATTACTTGCATTATATTTACAATTAGCATGTTTGATGATGCTTCCACATGGTTAAGTAACTATGCAAGTGTTAGATTAGAGAACTTATAGGTAAAAATTCTGGAGCTTGGAAAAGTAGTTTAAGACACCAAGAATCCATTATTATCTTTGATTAACCAGGTTGAAGTTTGATTTTCTGTTATTTGCAGTGGTTCTGATGATATGTGTTACTAAAGTTGCCAAGTCTGCTTTAGATAAGGCCTTGGCTGAATGTGAAGATATGGATGGAGCTTCGTCTTCGCCAGCAGTACCGATTCTCACTCAACCTTCAGTAGATCTGAATCAGCCTCTCATGAGTAAGATAGATAGGGATCAAGAGCAAAATGAAAAGTAAAACGCAGAATGTAAGAACATGTTTGGATCAGTTTATTTTTCCTCACAATCAATTCTAGCACCCAGAAGCTAACTCACATAAGCTTCTCCCCATAATTGGTTTTGACTTCAAAATCAATTGTAGCACGATCTCCAAACATGCACTAAATTGCTTCCCACACCCCACCTTCAAAAGGCCTTTTTAGGCAGTAACTGCTAGCTGCTACATGATTTGTACAGTTCCAACATTAGAAATGTGTGAGCATGTGGACAAGAAAATTATATTAGACGATAATAAGGTTAGTAAGGAGGGAATAATGTGACAGATGATTAACATACAAGATAAGACTTCATGGAGATTTGAAGTGGCACTCTTGGTTTAAAATAAATAGCAAATTCTTACTTAAGATGGTTTTGTCAAATGGAGAATATCCACACACAAAAAATGGATCACATGGAAGACAACTCAAATAAAATGAGTAGAGAAAGATCATGTAGAAGCATTAGGATAAAAGGTCAAAATATTTATACTCTAAACCAATTTATTGAAATTTTAGTTTTTATTGGGTGTTATTTAATTAATGCAACGGGCTCGGTACAATTATTGGTTGTAAATATCACCAACAACAAAACATGATTATTGTCAACGATACCTTCGGATAAGCTAGATTCTAGTCTTCGAAACTGGGTTTTAGCTTCACCGTGTTGTCTTCAAGCTAGTTGTGTTACTGCATAACACTTCCAGCTTGCGGGGGTGTATTAGAATTACGAAACTATAGTTAGTTGTTAGTTTTAGTTAGTTTACTTTCTGTTAGTTAGTTTACTTTCTGTTAGATTTATAGTTAGTTAATACAACTAGAGTTTGATCAGAATAGCACATTATAAATACAATGTATCCTACACATATTCGAATAATGAAATCATTCTCCTTAACAATGTAGCTTTTGCAATTGTAATATGGTATCAGAGCAAAATTTGCTCTGCTGCTACTCTCCTTTACCTTCTTCTACTTCGATTCAGTTTCCGCATGCATACTTCTTCGGCGCCGTCACTGATTCTCCGGTTGCCGTCTCCACTGTTGTGGCTTTTCATTATGGATTGTTTTCTTCTTTCTACTACTAGCTCGAGATATGTTTCTCTGATTTGCGATTTGCGATCTAAAGATTTGCAATTTCGGTTCCACTTTGTGTTCGTTCAACATCGATTTCGATTTCCAGAAGAGTTTCCCCGATTGGTTTGTTCTTCACCAAATTCATGGTTCATCTCTGTGATTCAATATTTGACTCAATGATTCAGCGATTTCTTGCTCGATCTCTGCCGCGCGATTTCGGTTTTCTGCATCGCAACTTTAGTTTTCTGCTTCAGACTTCTGGCTTGGTATTCTAGCAGTGATAGATCTTGCTTCGGTTTCCTGGCTTCGATTGCTTCAGATTCATGCGTTCTTTGATTGCTTTAGGTTCGCGATCAATTCGCGATTTCAGTTTTGTGATGAGGAATTTGCATCCTCTTAATCTGCAGTTTGTTGTGGTGATTTGCTTCACCATTTTGGTGTCTCTTGTAGTTGGTGATCCTCCTATGTTCACTGCAATTGTTTTCTAGTTTATCATCTTCGTGCCACCCACGGAAGAGCTCTCTTGTCGTCGACGATCCTCCTATGTTTGTCACTGCAATTGTTTTCTTTCACACCGCTGCTTATGTAAGTGTGATTTCAATCTTCTTACGGCTTCACCGATCCTCCTGTATTCGTTATTGAAGCTGTGATTTTGATACCACTGCCTATGTATGTGGTAATTTCTGTTTGATTCCTGCACCAATGCCTATGTATTTGGTGATTTCATCGTCTCTTCGTTTCTCCATGCGTTTTATGTGTAGTCCGCCATGTGTTTGCGGAAATGCACTTGAGATTTTTCTGTTCTCTTTTTCAGTTCTGGAAGTTGCACACACGGTGTTTGTGCAATTGTCTCAGAGAGAAGTGAAGATTTACTTTGTTCTTGCTTTCAGTTCTGGGTGATTTTCTTCCCTCTGCATTTGGTTCCCTATGTGCATATAAGTGACACTGCACTCCAAGTGAAGATGTCTGGGATCATGGCTGGCCATGGAATAACACATATACTGTAATTTCAAATCAGATTCGGGACTTTATTCAGTCACGCGAGGGGTATAAAAGAGCAGCAGGTTTCGAAGCAATTGTTTGCATAAAAGGTCAAGTTCATGTTCTGTCTTGTTGTTCATCACGGGTTGAAGATGTGTTAGAATGCCTTAGGGATTGTCCCAACTCAATGGAAATTTGGAGCAGGTGTGGCTGGCAGTGTTCTTTATGCTTCGACCTTTTTGGTGTTGGGTAGATTGTTTATGGCCATGGTTCTTACATGAGTGCTAGAATCAGTTTGGGTTATTGCTACTATTTTTCTCTTGTCCAAGCTTGGAGTGTATGGCTTATAATCCAAGCTTGAAGGGGGTGTTAACAATACCTTCAGATAAGCTAGATTCTAGTCTCCGAGACTGGGTTTTAGCTTCACCGTGTTGTCTTCAAGCTAGATTCTTCACTTGGAGTGCAGTGTCACTTATACGCACATAGGGAACCAAATGCATAGGGGAAAAAACCACCCAGAACTGAAAGAAAGAATAAAGTAAATCTTCACTTCTCTCTGAGACAATTGCACAAACACCTTGTGTGCAACTTTCAAAACTGAAAAAGAGAACAGAAAAATCTCAGGTGCATTCCCGCAAACACATGACGGACTACACCTAAAAATTATGATTAAGAAAATGTTACTCGAACAATCAAGTATTTGAGTTATGAATAGGACTACATTGCATCATAACAACTTGATCACAAGTATTCACAACAACCTCTACAACAAATTCATACGACAAATATGGATTGCTTAGGTTTGTGTTCAATGAGACAATAGCCGCAACGTTTCCACAATTAAAAATTGCAACGCATTTTTTTTGCCTTAACTTATCAAAAGTTAAGCATTTGTATCTCTTAATAGCTATGCGAGTGAAACACATATAACTTGAAATATTTTAAATGTAAATGCACTCAAAGATAGAGGTCAGCCCTCTTATTATTGAAGAAAGACATAAGGTAAATCATAAGGTTTGGCTTCTAAACACATACAGGCCAGATGTCATGTATCTAAAAGCTAAACACAATTTAAATAAAATTTAATCAATTGAGTGCAGCAATCTTAACATCAATCTCCTTCATCTTCTTCTCAATAAGCATATTGATATCATTAGCATCTTCGATGGCCAGGCCTTCTGGAAGGTTTCCATCTTCGATACACTTGAAGAAAGTCATGGTCAACTCGTTCTCACGTTTCTGTTGACGCTGCTTGTTCAGTTTGCCTTGTGCTTTGGAAATCATATGCGCAATGAAGCTCTCATGGTTCACATTATTGCTTTTATTTTTCATGGGTGTATTCTGGTACCTCTGAATCACCTGCTTGGCTCTCTCAAGATCTGGCCAAATCTCTGGTTGGGAATCAAATGGGCTGGAAATTATAGCACATGCTGGTATTCCACAAAGAGTAGTGAGTTCACTCACCATCTTTATGATACTCTTCTTCCTTTTGTTGTATGAAATTTTCCTTGCCATGTCATGAGAGATAAATGCGAGCTTCACCTTCTTCCTAGTCATGGCTGCATTCACAAAGAAAACACTAAGGATTTGAAAAAAATTATGCAATGTTTGTGTTGCAATGTCTGGGTTTTATAAAGAGCTATTTTGCCTGCGTAATTTAATTACATAAAGTCATTTGGAAATATTGGACGTTGGGTCCCAAATATAAATATATTTAGGTATAAATTATTTCCATGTTTTACAAATGCACACATACTTACCAGATGCTCACTCAAACAAGTGTATATATGCACTGTGAATGAGTGTGTCCAGTGAAAATCAAGTTGTTACATTTAATTATTGAAAAATAGTTGTACATTGCAAGTTATTGCCTATTTTTTTTATTTATATTTTCAACATCTCAATGGTATACTAAATACATTATTACTTACCATGAATCATACGCATAATAAATTAAATTAAATTTTTATTTATGTAAAAAAATTAATGCATGATTTTTATTTAATCATTAATAGCCTATTTGGTGGTCAGGATAGGATAAGAACAGAATAGGATAAATGATTGGATAAGTACAGGATAGACTCTTATCCTATCCTGCGTTTGGGGTGGACAGGATATTGATAGGATATGATATAAAAAATGAAAAATCTATCAAATTTTCCTTGAAATAAAAAATACATAATATTTTTAAAAATTTAATTTTCTAAATAGTTTATTTTTTTAAAAAGTGATTATTCTATTAAATTTAATTTTTTTACATTTTTATAAATAGCTTATTTTTTAATATTAACTAAAATAAAATTAATTTTTATTAATTCGGCTATTTTAAATTTTTCAAAGGGAGTCTATTTTAATTAAAATTATTATATATGTAACCAATGAGTTTTAACTTAGTAGGGGTAGGTGATTAATGATTAAAAATTATTAAAAGATATATTCTTTCAAAAATATTTTATATTTAAATTATTAATTATAATTATATAAGTAGAGAAATAATTTTAAATAATATAAATAGAAAATTAGTCTATATTTACTATTAAAAAAATTATATATATATATATATATATGTGAGTAGCCTATTTTATTATCAGTGAAGAATTATTTTGTATATTTTTATTATAATATAAATAACAAAAAATAATGTTAACTAAGTATTAGTAAGTGATAATGAAAATTTAATTATTTTATATGAGTAAATCCAATATTTTCACCATTTATAAATAAGTTTATTTTTTAATTAAATTTATTAGTAACTAAATAATTTAACTTAACAATAATAATTAGTAATTGGTAAGTAATACAATTAATATTTTATTAAAATAAAAAATTTATATTTATGAATTAATATTATTATAAATTATATAAAATATAAATATTAAAATTAATTTTTGGTCACGGTAATAAACAAATAAAAAACTGATATCATATCCCGTCAGGATAATTTCTGTCCTAGCTCCCTCCTCAGGATAATTTTTACACATGAATGACAGAATAAGATAAGGGACAAGATAGTGTTATCATATACTGCTGACGCAACAAACAACAGATAACAACATGATATGATTATTATCCTATCCTGTCTCTGTTTATCATGTCTACCTAACGGGCCCTAAATATCAACACACTAACTAAATGCACACACATCCATGCATATCTATGTATCTGTAACCGGGTGTGTGATGTGAAGATCAATTTGTTCTATATAATTATTAAAAAATAGTTATGCGACCAAAGTTATTGTTGGTTTTATTTATTTCTTAGTCTTATTTTAATTTTAATGTATTTCCTTTTGACGGAATATTCTATCTAAAAGATAATCACAAATTGATTTAACTTATGGTGACGTGTGGTAGAAATATTATATAATTTCATATATAATTATTCATCGGTGATTAGCACGTATTTTTACATCTCAATATTTTATGTGGATGGAAATATAGGTCCCTCCACAAAATTATTTTCCTTTTTTTAATAGGCCAGAAATTATTTTCATGTCCCGTAAGATTAAAGACAACAAATAAACAGGGGTTGATAGTTGAAATTTTTTAAACGCCAAAGAATGACTCTTATATAAATAGTTGGTTTTATAATGTCAATAAAAACGTTTATAAGCTAAAAAAAATTTGTTACATTATAAGCTACAATCTAATTATCATAAACTAATATGAAAACATTATAATAATAACAACTAGATATTTTCTTCCCTAAATGAGGTCAACTATATGGATCACACTATGTCATGTCATATACTAAATATAAACTTTAAATGTATTAGGGTTTGTCTTTCCCCATAACTCTAGGCAAGGTTGTTGCCACTTGGTTCAAATCCCTGACGCCTGGATCCATCCTTTGCTATTGCAATCTTTCCATCTGGTTCATCCATCAATGGATCAATAATAGGTATATATTGAGAACCTCACACTCATTAATTAGCCCAAACAAATCAAGGAGATCGTGTATCCCTGCTTGATTTTCTGACGAGGTTTTATCATAAGGCTTCCTTAATCTTGAGCCTCCTCTCATGCACCATGCTTTAAATAGCAGTCGATTCACTCACTTGGTTTGTGTTTACATTGTTTTGAATTTCCAACAATATTCAGGACCGTGATGAATCATGACGAGAATCAATCAAGATTTTCCCTTATTAATTACTTGCATTATTGTTATTTACAATTAACACGTTTGATGTAGTCTGTTTCACATGGTTAAGTAACTATGCAAGTGTAATATTAGTTCATCATAGAATTTATAGGTAAAAGTTATTGAGCTTGGAAAAGTAGTTTAAGGCAGTTAGAAAAATAGAGTACGCATGAAAAAACCAGAAAACACAGGCAACATGCTTACAAGAGAAGAGAGAACCTTACGAGCTTTTGTATAGTATAGATTGTTACACATATTTCATTGATCAGTTACAGTTTTTATAGAAATTAAGATGGGCCATATGAAATATCTCCGAAACCAAAAATATGTAACTATAACTTAGTGTTTTTCAAAGCATAAAAGTATCCAAGTCATTAATACCTACTAAGACATTATTACTACTAGACTACCATGTCTAACTACGTAATTCTAGCTAGGAAAGTGAAAGCTCTAAAATTTAACACTTCTCCTTGATAGTTTTCTTAAACGCTCCAAAATTTTCCCTCAGGACTTCACACTTGCTTTTCAAAGAGCTTTGGTCACAATATCAACAATTTGATTTATAGATTTGTATTGCTTTAAGCTTACTTTCTTTGACTTCTTAAATTCATCTTCCATTCCTTGCTTGAATTGCTTTAACGGAATTGAGTTGGTCCTAATGTCCACCAAATCATCATCATACAAAGAAATTATAAGAATTTGATTACTTGGCTTGTTTACAAGTTTCCATGTTTCATTTTTCTTAATCGTATTCATCTCTTCCAGCATAGCAACTCTCCAACTATATGTACTTGAAGATTTCTTAACTTTCAGCCGGAGGCTTGGTTCCTCTAACCGTAGAAAGAAACATTATCATTCAAATTTTCTTCACTTTACAGGTATTTTGTCCTGGAGATTGCCTACTCCAAGCTTTTCTTCATCTGAGACTTCTATTGCACTTGGAAAAGCATACATTGCATTGCAGTATTATCCACTCAATAGGAAAGCCTTTATCCACTCAGTAGAATTAAATATAATGCATTTCATCTCTTCAAAATTCAAGTGTAGTGTTTTCCCAGGATTTGTCCAACACTAAATTTTGATTTAACTCAGACACTGATAAAACATCAGAAGTATATTTACTACTTGAGGGAGTATCAATTACAACTACTCATTTGCCTTTGAAATCAACACTTGCTCCATTTACGATGATAAATTTGGAGAAATAGGACTAATCATTTTCCTAGAAAATGTTGGCATCATGTGTCATATGATTTTTGAATCCTCTCTATATGAGACAAACTTCATTGCTTTATTTTGCTAAATAGAAAGAAGCAACAAACAAATGTTCCTCAGTGTTTTAATGTAGTTCATCAAATTGTGCTTCTTGTTGTTGTAGTTGTTGTTGGTTTGCTCAGTTTTTGCAAACTTTTTCCACATGACCAAGTTGATTGCATACTATCTTACTCCTGATCTAAACCAACAAAAGTTTTCTAAAAGATTGGTCATCTTGCAATGATTTCATATTTTCATTTCTAACCTCTTACTATGTTATTTCTTAAGTTGTTTTTATTCTATCCTCATATATCTTCTATGTTTAGTGGCTTGTCAAACATTCACAAGCTCTACGACTAATATTTGAAAAAAATCTTTATTTTCTTCAAAAGAGGATATTTTTTACTCAAACCTCTGTGAAAGACACACTAGAATTTTCTCCACCATTTTTTTATCACTAAGCACTTCACCAAGCAATCTGATATACATGACCACCTATGAAAGCGTGTCTAAAAACTCCTTCACGTTTTCAACTTCTTTCATTTTGATGACTTCAAACTCTCTTCTCAGGTTTAAAACATTCACCTTCCTTGTCCTTTCACTCCCATGGAACTCCTCTTTGAGTGTTTCCCAAGCTTCTTTTATTGTTTCAAGATTCAAAATCTTAATAAACACATCATCATGTAGATATGCATGTAAAATTGTAAGGGCTCTTCTTTCCTTAACCACCTCTTCATTGTGAAACCTTATTTTATTTACAATTGGGTTCTCAAATAATTTTTCATCTTTCCAACCCACAAATCACAGTTTCTCCAACAAACATTGGATGTGGAGACAAAGAACCACCGTTAGAAGTCATATTAGTTTATGGGTATTGCTTTTATGGTTTGTATGGGTTGTTCCCTCTAGTTTTCACTCACTAACAAACCCTAAAGGATCAATGGAGCTCTTAATACCATGTTAGAAAATAGAGTACGAATGGAAAAAATCATGAAACCCAGGCAATTGGCTTACAAGCCAAGATAGGTTATTACAAGCTTTTGTATAGACTGTTATACATATTTTATTGATTAGTTACATGCTTTTATAGATAGACTCGTGAACTATATGAAAGGTCTCCAAAGCCAAAAGTCTGTAACAGTAACATAACGTATTCTAAAGCATAAAGCATCTAAGTCATTAATACCTACTAAGCAAGGAGGATAGAATCGCGAGTAACAATGTAGAATTGTACAATTCTACAATCTTAGTCGCCCTCCCCAGGAATCAGGAGAAAAATCATGGCTCGGTGGGCTCACGTAGAATCGTCACTGAAGATCGCAAAATCGTGGTTGTGTCAATTTTTGGCCCGTTGACCCGGTTAGGACCCGGGCTTTTTAAGTTGACTCGGCTAGGAACAAAGTTTTTTGAAGTTTGAAAACCCTAGAAATTAAAAACGTCTAGTTTGTAAACCCTTTCACTCTCACACGAGTTGTGCCCTCTGTTGTGCGACCCTTTCTTCCACTCCTCCACCCTCACTCTCATTTGTGGTCCTCTGTGCATCGTTGTGCGACACTCTTCTCTGTTGTGGTGTTCCCTCCTTTGTCACTTCAAGTCTTCAACCTTCGACTCTCTTTCTTTTCCAATAGTTGTTCTCTGTTTCTGTTACCTACTAAAGTATTTGCTATTATTTAAAGGGTTTTTTCCTTAATTATGTTATGATATTTTTGTATGCATATAATATATAGAGGATCATAATGCCCGTGTTACTTTTACATGATTTACGACTGTGCATCCTCTCTCCTATCCTACGTAGAATCATCAGTTTGTCAACCTTGCTGCTAAGACAGTATTCCTACTAGGCTATCATGACTAACTAAGTAATTATAGCTGGGATTGAGAAAACTCTAATATCTAACAAAGACGCCAAGAATCCATTATTTTCTTTGATTAACCAGGATGAAGTGTGACTTTCTGTTACTTGCAGTGGTTCTAATGATAAGTGTTACTAAAATTGCCAAGACAAAATGAAAAGTAAAACTCATTGTGTAAATTGTTCCCATTGGAATCCTTAACAGCTAAAACTTCATTGTTTATAAGTGCAAATTTTTATTAGACAAAACATGTTTTTGTTTCATTGAAAAATCTCTATCCTAGAGTATTGTGATGCAGCATGCATATTTGCTTATTACAATTAATCTAGTATTGTTCTTTTGGTAACTTTTCTCCATTTTATATGACTAACATTTTATATTAGCAACTTTTTATGTAATATATATTGATTGTTTATACTATTTTTGCTCATTCAATCTCCACTGTTTTTTGTTGTTTTATGTACTGTATATTTATGAGACAAAGTAAAAAGAGGGGGGGGAAAGTGTGATTTGAATGGATGGACAATTATTACATTTGCAATTTTAATAACTTCGTTAGAGAAAATGACAGAATTTGACTGGTAGCAACCAACAGTAACCACCATATCTATGTACTTTTCCAGCCAACAACAGCCTCAGATGGTTGGTCATACTCATTACCAGGTTCAATGTCACACTATGAAATGCAATAAAAAACAGTTAAGGGGTTCATCCCAGAATAGGGGACAAAAAAGTTAAGAGCTCAATGCACACCAAAGAGAGTGGAATCTTATTTAATCAACTTGGATTAAATCAAAAGCAACCCATTCCCCCTTGTGATAAATTAAAGGTGAGGCAACATCATGAGACCTCATCATGAATCTTTGAACGCCTACTATTGGTGCCAAATTGCCTTTTTTTGGTTCCCAAAGAAATAAAGGAAAAGTAATGTCCTAGCAATTTTATAAATTCCTGCCACAACTTAACTTTTCTACTTTCTTGTTGCTGAATCTTGGAGTGTAAGGGACCCTACCAACTACAAATGGGAGCTCGGTACAAATGCTACATACTTGATTTTTCTTAAGCAAAGTCTCGGGTTTGAGTTTTGTGTATGAAAAAAAAGACTTTGTTAGAAGAGCTAGCTCCGACAGAATATAGATATTTCTGACTCAAACATGATTGACTTCGTGACCTTACACCAAACAAGAGACCCTACCAATTCCTTGATGGAAGGGCTAAACAATATTCTGTTTTTGTGAGGCTTCTAAAGTGCAACTCTTCACATTCTCTTTAATGTAACTATATGATCATAGGCTTCTAAGAGAATTTGATCAGCAAAAGAACTAAAGTTTATGTAGGGGGTTACATAGCAGAAAAAACATAAATTGCTTGAAATCTGATGGCAGAGAAAAAGAAGCAATTCAAGTCACTAATGGGAAAAGTGCAAGGTTTTGTGTCTTTTGGTGGTTGCTTTGATAGCTGTCGTGATCACACTCAAGGCTCTGGATACGGGACAAGGATATGGAACCTGAGTGATAGGCCAGTGGAGCTGCAAATAAGGGTGGGATCAATACTGAAGAAGATTCACACATTGAAGCCAGGTTCTTCAAAGAGAGTGAAATGTAAAAGCATATACAAGGCATATATGCCAGGTTGTAGTGTTGATGGTGGAAGGAGCTTGAAGAACTTGTTGTATTACTATGATGAAACCTGCCACCCTTATATGTGGATTCATGACACAGGGTGTCATTCCTTAAGGATGGTTAAGCAGCAGTATATTAGCCTTGAGGATCTGAGGGATTCTTCTGAGATTAGAATCTTCAGGGATCACCAGAGAGGTTCTATATCAGTTCGAAAGAGAACGAGGCCAGATTTCTGCTGAATTTTTATTTTGGCTTTCTATCTTATTTCTGAAGTTTTTTTGTCATTAGCTGGAAATGGCATGTATGCTTCTTGGTTTTTGATTTCAATCTGTGTTCAGTTCTTCTTTTTTCCCTTTTCCTATGTTGTGTGCTATTAGTTGCCGAATGCAATGGTCTATGATCATGTGTTTAATTAATGTACTCTGAAGATAACAGTGAACTAATGCACACACTGGATGTGGTTTTGATCATAACATCAACATAGTTCTTTTACTGTTTTATGCTGTTGGTGAATTAGGGAATGTTGCAGATAAAGGGAACCAATGTGATAGATAAGAAGTGGGAACAATGAATAAAAGCTGGAGTAATGGATTTAAGCCGTGTTTAGGAAAACAGTTTAATTAAACGCTTAAGATCATAAGCGTTTATCGCATAAACGCTTATTGACCTCAAAGTGGCAGAGATCTCTAGCAAACTTCATTGATCAGCCGAAAGGAGGATTCCTTCGTTGCTTCTCACCACAATAGCTTTCCAATTCTCAGTTTTATAGAAGCATCAAGACAGTTTCACTTTGTTTTCTTCATTGGTATCTGATTTTCATTTGGAAACATTTGTTTTCCTCTGTTTATTGCCCCAACAACATAACTTCTCAAGATGTCTATACTCCGGATTTTATTTAAAATGTTTCAAATGTAGGCTCTAACCGATGTTCTTTAAGTTAAATAATCTAGAAAAAAATAGATGAAGAAAATCACAAAGACAAAAGTGAATGGACTCAAAAGTGCATTTTAATTTCTCTGCACATTGTTAGACAAAGACGTATCATCGGATGTTGAAGCAAAATGGTGAAATTTATAATGCCAATGTTGGACGTCCGTATTATATATGGAATTAAAATGTTGATGTTTGTTCATTCATTTCAGTTACAATAGAATGAAACATGTAGGATTGAAGAGAAATAAAAAACGTAACATCATATAGTATAATTTTTCGTGAATATTACACAACCCAGACTACTCTAGAAATGTACCCTTTAACTACATGAATTTCTGCAACTAAAAAGAAGTACCACAAATTAAAAACTCTTTCAGAAAACCCTCATCATTACTTGTAAAATTCGAAGTCAGTATCAGGCTTCTTCACGTTCGTCCTATAACCCTTCTCAAAGTCCTTTGGAAGTATGACATATCTATTCTTACGAACAGCATGCATTCCTGCTTCTTGACAAATGGCAGATATCTGCAGGAACCAAAAATCATCAAATAATTGATGCCATTTATATAATACAAACAACAGCTCAAGTCTTTCAAATAGCAGTTACCAACTATGTATCATAAAAGCACACAAGTCTTCAACTAAGTATCAGAAAATAGTTGAGCCAACCACTCCTCATGTAAAAAGTTTTTCAAAATTGCTTTAAGCCTGCCTTCTCACAAGATGATGGAACTTGGAAGAGAAGAACAACAATTGTTATAAAAATTTGATAGTTCGATCAACCATTTCTGATCATCCAATTAATAACAAGTGCGCGTACAAAAAATTATTAACATCATGAAAATTATCGGATAAGATATGAACAAACCTCTGCAGCACTAATTTTGTCAGGACGAGAAACATAATCCTCCAGGTCCACCTCATCACTCAAGTTCATTTTGGCTGTGCAAACCTGTTAAAAAATAAACCACAAAATAATATATTGAAAAGCACTTGAGAATAAAAATATTAAATAATTCAATATAAAAACAACTGAAAGTTTGCAAAACAAACTGGAATTGTCAAAATATGATACATAAAATGTCTTGTTGAGCATAAACATGGAATACTGACTCAGTAAAAAATTAAAACAAATAGAAATGTGAAAGACTTGCCTGAAACACAAGCCTCTTTTGGCGTCTATCAGGCAAAGGGAACTCGATTTTGCGATCAAGCCTTCCAGGACGCAAAAGTGCAGGATCTAAAGTGTCTGCCCGATTAGTTGCCATTATCACTTTAACATTCACTGTTTGGTCAAAACCGTCCATCTGAAGCAAAGAATAGTTTGTTAAACCAGAACTTCAGAGAATATCTAAAACCAAAGAGGAAGTGTTGGTAGTCAAATCAAAGAGCCGGAGGTTAAGAGGATATAAGGGAAGACTAAATCAATGTTACTCAGTAGAGCTTAGCACATATTAATGCATAGTAAAACACATTCGAAGCACCTGATAGAAATATCTTTTCAAAATACCTGATTCAAAAGTTCCATGAGGATACGTTGTACTTCTCTGTCAGCTCCAGTTTGTGCATCAAATCTAGCAGTAGCTATTGCATCAACCTCATCAATGAATATAATTGCAGGGGCATTCTCTTTTGCAAGTCGAAATACATCGCGAACCATCCTTGGACCCTGAAATGTTAATAGTAGAGAAGATTAGAAGATGTTGCAGTAAACCACTGCTAAACAATTAAATCTTCTTTTATGAAGAGAATAAGAATTTCGGAACTCCTGACAAATTTCAGGAGCTACAGTAGTTACGATCATGGACAGGAAACAATAAACTAATGAAACCCCAATGTGACATATGATGATCCATAAACTTCACACACAATTACAAAACATGAAGAGCACAATAACATCAACAATAATGAATCTGAAATGCATAATCTACAAAAGCAAACTAAGACAACAGAGAAAGTTACAACATTGTTAGCATCACTTCAATTGCAAATGACACCAAATCCATACCTCACCAAGATACTTCTGCACAAACTCAGATCCCACGACCCTGATGAAGGCAGCAGTGGTATGATTAGCAACAGCCTTGGCCAGCATTGTTTTACCAGTGCCAGGGGGGCCATATAGTAGTACACCGCGAGGAGGATCAATACCAATTTGTTTGTATAGCTCATGATGTGTAAGTGGTAGCTCCACAGCCTCACGAATTTCCTGCTTTTGGATATCACATCCTCCAATGTCCTAAAAAATATCCAAAATAGTATCAACAGGCCATACAAAAAATAGTTTAAAATGAAAGACATACAACATAGAAGATCTAACAAATATAGTAATATGCCACAAACATCAAATGTTAATACTTGTTAGTTGTTAGTATAAGTATCATCGGCTAGACTAAAACCAATTATGCTACAGAAATGATGTGCCTTACTGCCTGCATCACATCACTCTTCACCATCGGTTTCATCTTCCTTGTTAGACTCCATCACATTCCTTGGAAGGTCCAAGTTCACGCCCATACAGAATGATAGACCTAGTATTTATGTTCAATGTTACTGGCTTACTGCCCCTCATAATTTAGTTTTTTATCGAACTCAATGGCGTAGTGTGATATTGTGATCCATATAGCCAGTGACGGATCCAGAAATTTTAACTCGTGGGGGCAGCATATACATATAAATTTATAATATTAAAAATATAATATATTGTTTTAAAAAAATTCATTTATATTATTATTATTTTCTATGAGTATTCATATTTTAAAAACATTATACAACTTTTTTATTTTCAATACTATCAAGAAGTTGGATAAGATTATTGGAACTTTGAACTCTTAAGAGAAGAAGAAACAGAATGAAGCACAGAGTTATGAACCTAAAATATTGTCATATTATATATAAAAAAGTTAAAATGGTAGATCACAATAATATAATGTTTGAACTTGTTACTCACAAAGTATAACAACCTCAAACTATTTATCATATTTCTTACTTATGTTTTATCTACTCTCATCTCTTTCATGTGAATGCAAGTGAAATGAATATAAACTCATCTTTTTCCAAAGTACAAAATAATGAGGACAATTATTATTTTGTGGGGACAATTATTTACTGGATGTTATAAAAATGTAGTGTACATGTAGTATATTTTATTGAAAAATAAAAAATCTTGTGGGGGCACTTGCCCCCCTCAAGCCCTATGTAGATACGTGCCTGCATATAGCCGACCTCACTTAGTGAGATAAGGCTTTTGTTATTGTTGTTGTTGTTGTTGTTGTTACTGGCTTACTGCTCTACAACCTCCTAGACCCAACAGCATTTAGCATATAATTTAATGATCATATAATCACCTATATTTGTAAGTTGTAACCTTTAGAATTAGAATCCAGGATTCCAAGCTACAAATAAAAAACCAATAGGAACTCACCCCCCAATCAGGCTCATCTACGGGTCTCACTCTCACTTTTGAAGCACGAATACTCTTCTCTAGCATGTATTGCAGTTACTAACACAAGACAATTGAATTTCCTAACCAAACTAGACATTTTCCAGTAACATGCTGCTGAGGGAGAGTCTATCTATCAGGTACATATCCAAGGTGTCCAATCTAAAAATAATACAGAAGCACTGCACTTTGCTTCAAGCCAAACCATTTCAAAACACATTCGTTCCAAAATAGCACCAGTGAAAAACAAAAACACGCTCCCTAAAAAACACACAAACTCAGTCATGTCCCTCCTCAGCAAACTAACCATTAAGCTTTCCTTCAAAGCAAAAAGCCCTCTTCCTATTATGATTATGATTTTACCTAAATAGTTCAAACAACAAATACAAGAGCTAAATTTTCAATTCCACCACAACTAAGCCTAATAATCAAGCAAGCTCCAATCAAGAATTTGAAAAAAGAAAAGGGAAAAAGGAAAGCGAGAAATCGTAATAAGGGAAAATTGAAAGGAAAACCCTAACTGACATTATAAGTAACATCTGGCTTCTCAGACTGGCTGAGGAGGGAGATACTGGAATCTGCCTCCGGAGGGAGAACATCGACGAGGGCGTTGGAGTGGCGGTGGAGAGCGACGGAGGCGGAAGGCTTGAGAAGCTCGCGGTTGATTGTGCTAAGGATCCGAACGTAGTAGTTGGATCCGGTGGTGGATCCAACAATGCCGTTGTTCTGGTCCACCATCTCCATGAACTGGCCGATGACGAGGGGAACCGACTGGATCCTCTTGACCTCCTCCTGAGCACGAAGAAGCTCCCGCTTCAGATTCTTCTGCTCGTCCTTCACGTACTCCTCCTGGATGTCGATGAACTCCAGCTGCCGCTGTAGCGATTTCAGGCGGCTGTAGAGGTCGTCTTCGTCGGAGGCAGCATCGCCGCCGTGGAAGTAACCGGATTTCGCCGATGGAAGCGACGGTGGCGGTTCCGACACGGGTTTAGGGTCCAAAACCATCGCTGAGGATCCCATGTTGGTTGATGAAGAGTGAAAATCGGTGGGGAAAAGGGTTTGGGTCTTCAAGTGGGATTAGGATCGCTTCAAGGCTCTACCAAACTGCAAACGACGCCGTATGGTGCGAAAGATAAAGACACATCAAATTAGAATTTCAGTCTTGTTTGGTAGGAACCATAAAGCCTCATGGTATAAGATATGTAGATGTAGATTTGAGCCCATTTGTTTCGGATTATCTTTTTTTATTTGGATAAGCATTTTTTTCAATAAATATTTTTTTAAAATTATTTAATTTTAAGCTATAAACATAAGTTATTTTGAATGGTTTTTTTAATATAATATATAGAATAGAAGAGAGATAGTTGATATTGAATTTCAAAAAAATGGCTTCTATGAGCATAAAAAAACACGAATCAACTTATCTTTTCATAAAATATTTAAAATATAATCACTTTTTACAAAGTACAAAATTATTTTAATTTTAAATTTAAACCAACTCACTATTTCTAGTTGATATGTTAGATAAAACAAACAAGGTGTAAACATGATTTAGAGACTTAAACTTTGGAATCAAAGGCTTTTGATTGTGGTCAAAATTGATGTAAAATGATCACTCCAATAGTAGTATGAAATTTAACTGTATTGTAGACGTATCTTAGGGCACATCAAATAAGAAGTTACGTAAAAGAGGGGTATTATTACGAAGTAATAGTAAGAATGAGAAGATGCAACAAATAGGATCCAAGCAAGATTGACATAAGTGGAGAAACACATCATGAAAGTTTATATTGATTTGATACTTATCAATTTCCAAGAGAATTTTATTAGACAATGATAGGGTTAGCAAGGAGGAAAGAATGATGTGGCAGATAATTAACATATAAGATAAGAATTGATGGAGATTTGGAGTAGAACTCGTGGTTTAGAATATATATTAACTTCTTCTTTAAGGTAATTTAGTTATATGAAAAAGAGCGCCGCCATATTTGAGAAAAATGGACAAAATGGAAGACAAATCAAATAAGTCGGAATCTAATCATGTTAGTTGACTAATGTAATAGGCTCTTCTTGTGGTACAATTATGGGTTGTAAATAACACCAGCAACAAGTGATTATGATTAAAAATATATTACTCGACAATCAAGTATTTGAATTATGAATTGCACCACATTGCATCATAACAACTTGATGACAAAACCTCTAAAACAAATTCATATGATAAATATTGGTTGCTTAGGTTTGTGTTAGCCTACAATGAGACAATAGCCCAACATTTCCACAATCAAAATTGCAACACTTTTTTTTCCTTAATTTATTAAAAGTTAAGCATTTGTATCTCTCAGTAGCTATGCGAATGAAGCACATATAACTTAAAATATTTTAAATGTAATTGCACTCGAAAATAGAGGTCACACTTCATATTATTGAAGAAAAACACAATGTAAATCATAAGGCTTGACTTCTAAACACATACATAATTACGATTAAGGACAGATACCATGCATCTAAAACCTAAACATAATTATTTTGTAAACAATACCAAAATGACAAGAAAAAGTGTAAATAACATTTAATCAATTGAGTGCAGCAATCTTAACATCAGTCTCATTCATCGTCTTGTCAATAAGCATTTTGATATCATTAGCATCGTCGATGGCCAAGCCTTCTGGAAGGTTTTCATCTTCTATACACTTGAAGATAATCATGGTCACCTCCTTCTCACGTTTCTATTGACGCAGCTTGTTCAATTTGTCTTTTGCTTTGGAAATCATATGCGCAATGAATTCGAAGCTCTCATGATTTACCTTCTTGCTTCCATTTATCACGGGTGTATTTTGGTACCTCTCAATCACCTGTTTGGCTGTCTCTAGATCTGGCCAAATCTCTGGTTGGGGATCAAATGGGCTAGAAATTATAGCACAAGCCGCAGAGAGTGGCGAGTTCACTCACCTTCTTGATGATATCATTCTTCCTTTTCTTGTATGAAAATTTCTTCACCATGTCATTAGAGATAAAGGCGAGCTTCACGTTCTTCCTAGTCATGGCTGCAATCAAAAATAAAAAAAAAACAATAACGATTTGTAAACTTTCTATGCAATACTTGTGTTGCAATGCCTGGGTTTTATAAAGAGCTAACTTGCCTACCTAATTGAAATTACATCAAGCCATTTGGACACTGTATATTGCCATGGGTCCCAAACATAAACATATTTAGGTATAAACTATTTCCATATTTTACAAATGCACACATACTTACACATACATATGCATCTGTGAATGAGTGTGTCCAGTGCAAATCAAGTTGTTACATATAATTGTTGAAAAATTGTTATACATTGCAAGTTATTGTCTATTTTTAGTCATATTTTATTTATTTTTCATTTTCGACATCTCAGTAATAATATACTAATAACATTATTACTTACGATGTGTCATACATATATTAAATTAAATTAACTTGTTATTAATCATTTAATATCAACACCTCACGCATACGTGCATATATATGAATCTGTAAACAGGTGTGTGGAGTGAAAAACAGGCTGTCGCATATAATTATTAAAAAATAATTATACATCCAAAGCTATTGTTTGTTTTATTTACTTTTTATCTTATGTTAATGTATTTCCTTTTGACAGAATATTCCAGAGGTAATCACAATTTGATGTAACATATGGTGACAAGTAGTAGAAATATTTTACAATTTCATATATAGTTTTTCTTCGGTGATTAGCATGTATTTTTACATCTGAATATTTTATGTGAGTGGAAATATAAGTCTCTCCACCAAATTATTTTCCTGTCACATGAGATTGAAAGCAACAAATAAATAAGGTCGATAGTTGAAAGTTTTTAAACACTAAAGAAGGACTTTTATAACAATAGTTGGTTTTATAATGTCAATAAAAACTTGTATAAGCTACTTTCTAATTATCATAAAGAAATATGAAAATATTATAATAAGAACAACAAAAAATTCTTTTCACTAAATAGAGTCAACTACATGGATCACACAAATCCATGCTATGCATTAAGTATAGACCTTTAACATCTTTTAAGGGTTTGTCTTTCCCTAATGCAAGTTGTCATCACTTGGTTCAAATATCTGGCGCCTAATCCATCCTCTGCTAGTGCAGTATTTCCACCCATTTCATCCATAACAGGACCAATAACATGGACATGTCAAGAACTTCATGCTCCTTATCCTGAACAAAGGAAGGATATCGTGTATCCCTGCGTGTTTTCATATTGAGGTTTTATCATGAGGCTTCTTTAATACCAAGACTCCCCTCATATACCATGCTTTAAATAGTAGTAGAATTCTTAAATAAGTGATTGTTGTTTGTGTTCTCTTTGCCCTGTCTTCGAACCCAAATGATAGCCTAATTTGAGGAAAGATATTTGAAATTCATTAGGAAGGAGGACCACTTAGGAGAACTCAAATAAAGGGAAGCTAAAGCGAATCATAAGGGGAAACAAAATCCAAGAACAAATATAGTAGGAATCACGACCACCTGCTTTGGAAGTCCACCTAACCTCCCCCAATGGGTATTACACCTGTTATACCCCTCTAAATTCTAACCTATCCAAGACTTATCAGATGGTCACTCACACAGAGCTCACAAATGTCCTTGGGCAGGCGGCGCCCCGAGTATCCAATAACGTTGACACGTCAAAGCATTGTGCCTTCCACGACTGATACGACTACACTATGTTTGAGTGCATCACCCTCCGTGGCGCAATAGAGAGTACGGTGCGAATCGGAAAACAAGGTCAATACGTGAGCAGAGACCACAACACGGAGGTGGTGGAAATTAGAACTTTTAGCATCCCATATCACTAATATCGATGGCGGACCTCAAAGTGGATGCCTAAGGTCATGGTCACCTCGAGGCTAGGGCTAAGGACAACATAATCAAGGTAAGGGGTGGCAGGACCCCAAGGACAATAGGAGATGCGAGAAGGAAACAAATTTCAAATAACAGTAATTAAGGAAGACTAACGAGTCTTTGACAAAGTTGTTTACCTCACAACAACAAGAGGGTTTGTCGACGGAGAAGCCTCAGCCAATGCTCCCAAGAAATCCTTAAAGAAGGTGATGCAGATCTCCTCTAGTCGGTCTGTCCAAGGTGATGTCGACAGAGAAGCTTCAGACATATCAAGTGACATCGTGAGGACCCCATTTTCACTGAGGTAGGAATCACCAACGATGCAATTTGTAGAGTGTTTGTTGAATAGAGGAGCTTTGCCGACATTATTTTCCACCCATTATTCAAAAGAATAAGGCTTGGAAACAATGATTTAATCTATTTTTAGAAAGACTTAATAGGATTTGGCGGTGTCTACATCACTTCCCTTGGGTAATACAACACTCGAGTAACCTAGGAGGACCGAAGCAACACGAAGACCATCAGTTACAAGTTCTTGGTGGTCAACTCTCCCATAACTTACAATGTGATCCTTGACCAACCCTCATCGAACGCGTTTGATGCCGACATCGCAAAAAATAGGCCAGCACTCAAGTTTCCAACTGTCAACGATGAAATCGTCTTTATCCAAGGAGATCAAGAAGCAGCTCAAAATTGCTACAACATGAGTTTGCAAATCACCAAAGAATCGGAGAAGTCCAAAGAAAAGACGAAAGCATTGAAGTAGACTTATATCGAGTGCAATCTTATTGATCTAGACCCATGCATGGGCTCAAACAATGATCAGCCTAACCTCCTATGCCTTTAGCCATAAGGGAGCTTGGAGAAAGTGCAGTCAATGACCACTCTGACAAGCACGCCCAAATTGCCTCAAGGATGGATGCTGCCACCAAAGGTCGCCCACTTATTCAAGTGGACCTCGACCATAATATTTAGGATTAATAAGAACTTATTATTCTCATTAGGTGCCAATCAGCCCAAAGGCTAAGATGGTCTCCCAAAAGAATAGAAAGGTAGGCCTGGATAGGTATAAGTAAATCAGTGAAAATGTGAAGAACTGTTAGAGGCCAGATTAATCAGAGAGGTAGGTTATACCACTTGGATATCAAACATGTTCCTAGTGAAGAAATCGAGCGTAAAGTGGCATGTGTGTGTCGACTTCACATATCTAAATAAAGTGTGGCCGAAGGAACCCTTCACTCTGTCAAAAATTGACATCCTTGAAGACAACTCTTCAAGTCCTTCATGGGTGTTTATTTTGGCTACAACAAGATCCCCATGTTCTGAGACGACTAAGACAAGACCACCTCATTTGTAAAGATGTCATCTATTGCTGCAATGTGAGAGGTGTCTGATGAAGAAGGTTGCTCAGGTGGTGTGGAGATCTGTCCATCATAACCGTCATGAATTTCCAAGAACAGAACCTCTTGATTAGTTCTCATTATCTTCCTCAACACATTCTTCTCCTTGTGCAGTCATCCCCTCCTATCTTCGCCATTCTCATACAAATCATTGTTCTCTCCATGGACATGTTCATGGCTTTCACCCTTCCTAAATGACACTTCTCCTTTAACCCCAAGCCTTTCAACACGAAGAAGCACGTAAGTCACCATCATTACCAACCACGGTGTTTCCGTTGAAGGGGGAAAGTGTAATGACAACTTAACTCCCTTAAGTATAACAGTAAGGTGAAAATGAATTGTACATGTGACACTTATTGACCCAAAACATTCACATGTTGGACCTAAGAAATTGGACATGAATTTTGTCTCACTAATTATTATTATTTTGCTGTTTTTTTTATTCCACAAGACAATTATAATTGAGTGTAGTTATTCCACTTACAAAGTTTGAATTAATATAAGAATAAAACTTAAGTAGAATTTTACATATGCAGTTTTTATACATAGCACATGGACTGAAAGTGTAAAGTTGAAGAAATTATCACAAGTCCTAGAAAATTATACAACATATTAACATAGTAAATAACAAAATTATTATCGCGTGGTTTTTGTTTTTGTTTTTGTTTGTTGAATGGGAAATATCGCGTGGGTTTATCTAATAAAACCATATCCTACGGCGGTGGAGTTGTCCTAGAAAAGAAAAAAGAAGAAGAAAGGGAAAAAAAGTAAGCATTAAAAATTGCCAATTTGTTCAGAAAAAAGAAAAACGTCAATGTCTTCTGGAAGCAGCAATCGCATTTTCTAAGAATTTTCTAAAAATCACCGGATCTGGAACCTTGACCCGAACTCTATTTCCTTTTCTCTTTCTTCTCCGTTTCAGTTTCTGGTGCTTCGTCTTCTGAAATTGAAGAAGAAGAAGAAGATGGGTGTTTCATGGAGCAACAACAACAACAGTAACAGAAGAAGAAACAATTATCCTCACCCACCTCCACATCTCCCACCCCCTTATTACTACTCTCACCACCATCATCATCCGCCGCCGCCACTGCCGCCACCACCGCCTCCGCCGCCTCAAGGTTACTACTTTACCTCAACTAACCCTTCTGCCGCCAACTACGTGGCTCCTCCGCAGTTTTACTCAAATGGGTATGCTGCGAATTCCATGCCGGGGCGGTTCCACAACCAGCAGACTCCGTATTTCGTGAATCCGGGTCAGGCTCAACCCTGTGCTGTTCCACCTCCCTATGTTGACCATCAAACCGCTAAGAAGATCAGGAACGATGTCAACTTGCACAAACACACTCTGCGCCTCGATTTCGATCCCAACAACCCTGATCACCACTTGATTTCCTTCGTTTTCGATGCCCTCTATGATGGCAGGTTGGTCAACAACCCAATTCAATTCTTGTGTTCATTGTATTTTTTGTTAGATCTGTTAAGCATTAATTGATGAGTCCCAATTGTGATTGTTGTAAGAGTCTAGTCTTTTGCACTCAGAATAATATGCACTTACTGCACTAGCTTGTATCATGTTTCAATTGGTGGTAGCACTCAATTCAAAGCACGGTAACTCCAGAAACTTCACTTCACACTGCAACTTCTGCTCACAAGTGATTATTATGAAGTTTTCAACTGCCTAATTTAGCATGCTGTTGGTTGGTATTTAACTTGATGAAGCTGTTCATGTGAATTGAGTTGAAATTTGTGCATGCTATGGTAGTAAAGTTGCCTCAGGATATATATAACCCGCTGCGGTGATTATTATTGCTTGATTAAACTATAAACATGTTAAATATAATTTTTTGGGTATACATTAATCAATAAACCTGTATTACGTGCTGTTGTCTAAAGTTTTTAACTTGCGGATGCACCTTCATGTGTTGGAAGAACCGAATACTGCAATGCTCCCAAATGTAATGGTTTATGCTCTTAAATTTTATTCTTCTGTATGCTCTGATTATTAGCGGTTCTATTTGAAAGTATCCAAAGCAGTCTGAAACCAAAATCTATTTGCAATAAGCTTTTTTGATTGGTTGGTTATTTTGAATTAATTGTCTTATCGAACGGATATTGAATGTAAATAATTGAGTACTTTTTGCTCTTAACATTATACCCCTTTCTTTTGTGATGGGCAGCATTACAATCTACTACTTCGCCAAAGAAGAAGAAAAGTGCAGGTTTACTCCACTATTTCCTGAAGCATTTGAGCCAATCACATTCCCCTTTCAGAAAGGAGTTGGCCAGAAATTTTGTCAGCCTTCAGGAACAGGCATTGACCTTGGTTTCTTTGAGTTGGATGATCTCTCAAAGCCCTCACCTGAGGAAGATGTATTTCCCCTCGTGATATGTGCTGAAACAAGTTCAACAACTCCTTTAGCAGATGAAACTCCTGGTATTCCCATGGTAAATGCATCTCCTCACATGCAAATAACTCAAGCTGTCTTAGAGAAAAGCAATGGTAGTGGTCCTTTCCAGGTAAAAGTAGTTAGGCAGATTCTGTGGATTGATGATGTTCGTTATGAGTTGAGAGAGTTATACGGAATAGGAAACTCAACAGCAGCAGATTTTGATGATAATGATCCTGGGAAGGAGTGTGTAATATGCATGACTGAACCCAAGGACACTGCCGTCTTACCTTGCCGACACATGGTATGATTTCCTATCAAATGTACTTATTTTAGGAGCTGATGCTACATTTCAAAGAATAATTACTTCTTATGGTCAAATTATAGTGCATTAATGATGGTCATATTATCTGAAAGGTTTTGCTTATAGAAAATCAAGGTTTGTTTTAATCTTTCTAAAAAAATTAAAATGGTTTGCTTGATGATCCTTATATTACCCGTATTTTTCTTCTCTCCTAACGTTGAAGATTTATACTGTGACATGGTACACATACATACATAAAGTAAACTATTACAAATTATCACCTGATCATTCGTGTATTGTTTAAACTCATAAACACAATATTATATGTCAGCACTAATATATACCTCTGGAGAAATTGATATGCGGTGCATCTCTTTCTTCATAGGTAGTAGGAATATACTAACTGTTCAGTAGAAATCCTGACAGATATTTGTTGTTTCACATAATGTGTATATGTGCTTTGTATTCATTTCAGGTATCATTACTATGTTTATTGTCAGATTACATTTGTTGTATGTATTTTTCAGTGTATGTGCAGTGATTGTGCGAAAGAATTGCGGTTACAATCAAATAAATGCCCTATATGCCGTCAGCCTATTGAAGAACTTATAGAGATCAAGATAAACAATGGCGACCAATGACATCTTTTCACCTGATGCGAAGCTGAAGTGCGTGGTATTTTACCCCCCTCCCCTCCCCATTTTGTAAATTGCAGTCAATAATCTGTTTATATTTCACATGTAATGTGATTAAAAGAAAAATAGATCATATGATGTCTTCCCGGCATTGAAAGTTACTCTCGCGTTGTCTATATTGTACAGGTGATTATTTTCCTTTGTGTTTGTCGGCGAGTAATGTTTAAGAGGATCCTTTGTGGACCTGGTTTGGTTGCAGGAAAACCTCCATTGTGTATCTTGAGGTTGAAGGTTCCTCTGATGAATTATGTTTGAAATTTTTCAAAGGTTCAATTCAATCATATATAAAGCTAGTGTTCAACATTCCTGCTCTTCTTTTATGCTCTTCATATTTCTGAGGATTATATATTTGAAACTTCTTTATCTCAAATGCCTTTGGTTTATCAATAAGTGTGACATAGTCACATGGGAAGTATGAAGAAAAAATAAATTGATTTTAGGTTTTGGTTATTTTTTCCTCCTTCACCAACAAGAAGAAAGAGGGGAAATTAACATTGCCACACAAGGTATACTGTTTATGTATGTCGGTACAAAATCAGAATCTTGGAAGTTTGAAAAGGTTTTCACACAATAACTTTTGAATCAATGAATATGTTAAAGTAATACCTCAAGAAACAGAGTTGCCAATTTAACAAGTCTTTGTTATTTGTATTTTATTTGAGATGGGTTTCCTATTTTGGCCTTCACAAATCCGGTTTGCAACTGCTAAGGTGTAGCAAATATTTGCTCCTCAAAATTGTTCCAACATGAACAGTTTCTTAACTATGCAACTGAGTATTCAAACAATTACTGCTGTATATGGAATTTGGTTCCTGTATTACAGTATTACATGGCTTTTATATTCAAGTAGCACATGCTTATTTTTCATACATTTAACATGAGTTGCCAAAAACTGATAACATTGAAGTCAAATTAAGAGTTTTTCTTTTTCCAGATTGAAACTGGACTCTTTTAGTTAAAAATTGTATCACATGTACCCAGATATCTTTTAGCTTATTATAATTCATTTTTTAAGTGCTTTTGTTTTTGGTCTGAAAATTCATTTAACTGTTAAACCAGCAAACAAGGGAATAAGTTAGAAGAAAGTTTTTAAACAAATATATCTTTGGTTTCAAAATTCCTACGCATGACATTCAGATTCAGCTTACATAATGATAACAAGTTTAGATTTGAGCGTTTGAAGAAACTTAAGGTCATGAGTATTATTATATTCCATGCTCATAGCTCTCATTATTGCTTGATAAATGACCTTTCTTGCAATTCACTTCTCAACCTTAGGAAAAGGTGGTTTATAACAACTCTGTCTCTAATCATCATTTGACTATAATCAACAGTAAACTATATAAATACTACTCATGGTGAAGATAAATTGAATTTAAAGGCCTCTTTTATTCACTATAGAAAATTGAATTTTAAAATACAAGCTATTAGTTTTCTCTAGAGACAAAGCCAGAGTTATTGACCTTTTATCTTTTGGTCTAGCAAAAGATAGAACTTGAAAAACCAAGAAACAGGGTAAGGTACCACCACCACACCATCCGAAGCTAATAAAAACTTCCCAAAATTTCAAGATCACCGACTCAAATATATTTTGGCATCTTTTACGAAGAAAGTTAACCTGGTCCAGGACCTCACAAAATGCCTGAATATACAAAGGAAAACAAAGGCATCTAGACAATCATCTGTCCTTCAATTGCAGGGGTACCCTTTAGCACTTTTCTTTCTTGCAATGTCTAACTGTTTGGAACAATGGTAATAATTAAAGTGTTTGCAACATGATGAACTTGTCCAACTTCCAAGTAAGTAGAACAAAATGTTGAACAGTACAAGAATCAAAACTTTCCCTTGTGGTCAAAGCTTCTCAGTACCTACACCTCCATTATTAATTTCCCATACCATACTAAAATCAAAAGCTATAGAAAAAAAGAGGCCATGTGTAAGAGATAATGCAACTGCAACTGAAACTGTACTCTTCTAGGTGAGCCTCAATAAATACTCCCTCCAGTCCCATGCAAAAAGTGTGGCGTTGTGATTGCGCACATCGTATCTTAATTATGAGGTTTGAGGTTTAATTCTCACTTATGAAAATGAAGTACATTTCATAACCAGTTGTTTACCGTTTAATGTTAGCATGGCGACGAATAAATTAGTCACTACTGAAATCGGCACGGCGGATGTCCCATTTCAACCAAAAATAAATACTCGCTCTCCCTACTCCCACTTCCTCTCATATTCTCTCCTATCAATCACTGTCCAAACACCATGTGGTTCATCATGTGAAGCCTTAGACATAAATAGCAGTGACTTAGCGTGGTTGCCCAAGTCATTCCTCAATGGAACCTTTGTGACAGAATCTGTAAAAATCACATCCCATATATAGACACCCCTACTAGACTGGAAAAAATAAAATTACCCTACATTTCTTCACTTATATAAAATTTATGACATCATAGCTGTGCAAGTCACAATCATATATACTAAAAGTTCATATATTTTTTTGGGTTGGGTTGAATTTGGTGGTGTTTGAGGTCAGAAAAAGTCCACACTAGATCCAATCCACCATGACCACTAACCATAAGCTATTACATTTTTAAGTTCAAATTAAACTCTTTTGTTTAGTGCCAAATTCTACTGATTGAATAAACTATGCATAACTTAATCTAATGAAAAGGTCCATGCCATGTTATAAAATTTGTTCCAGTGTCTCTTTAGGGAAACCAATTTATTATATGGCACTGATGTCTCTTTCTTTAGACCAAGGGCAAGGGAAGCTAACTTACTATGGTTCCTTTGTCAATTGTCACCACCGTTCAAATATCCTTTGAAGGGTAAAGTGACATGTTCAAAGAGATAAAGGGAGAAACTAAAAATAAAAAGGGACAAAGCTACTGCGTGATTTAGAGGGCTTGATCACGTTTAGGCTTTTAAGAATGATAGCAATAATTTGCTTAGAAAAAAAAACAAGAATGAAGAGAAAAACAAGAAGCCCTCAACGTGAATTAGAGGGCTAGCTAGTTTAATTTTTGGTTGCTTTCTTTCACCTAAAATTGCTGTTAAAGTAGGGTATTTATGATTGTGTGTTTAAATTTTCATTGAATTCGACTTAAACTTTATACAGTGAAATCCTACTTCTTCAATCCATGTTAAACTCAACGTTACAAATTTTAATTTCTCTATCAACATTTAAAATATGTGATATCACATTTGCACTTAGGTAAATGTATATACATACGTACACACTTAGTCCGCAAAGCTTTTATTATTAGTTTCAAGCATGACCTATGTGTCTAGTTACTTTTTGAGAGCCCATAAAACGTGACCAGCTGCAATTCCCGTTCTCATTTCACAGAAGTTAGGCACCAACACAAAGTTGAAAAACCCATAATTTCTGGCATTCCATATGCGGCGGTTTTTACTTTTTCCACAAAATAATAATAACAACAAAAATGTGTATTTCATTTTTTCTGTTTCTGGAATAACATACATAACTGTCTTCCATTAAAATGAAGCTACCCTTCAATAAACATGGCAAAATCTCTTTTTACACGGAATATTTTAATTTCCTTCATTTGTTGACAACGAAGTATCAACGAGGGGACATGACATGTGTTTAAAGTTTAAACATATTTAATCAAGAGATATAATGTGTAGATTTAAAATGATTTGAGATAAAATAAAATCGGCGTTGTGAAGGTGAGAATGAATAAAATAGATGAACTCAATGGAGGCCTAGATTAGGGAATAAGGATGGAAGGACAAGTTAAAGGCTAAGTGTAGATAAAAACGCAATTAATGGGATGGTAGAAAAATGTATCTACTGTTTGATAATGATGTTAATAAATGTGGAGCTACCATGACCTTAGTATTCAATGTTATTTCAAAGGGAATTGGGTACAAGTGCCTACTCCTACTAGTGTTTGATAATGATGTTAATCGGTACACAAGATTAAGTATGATGTATTTCAGAAGTGTCAAATCCACACAAGCAATGCAATAAATTAACATTCTCTATAGCTCAACTCCAGCAATTAATTGATACTCCCTCTCCCTCCGTTCATTTTTATAAGAGGTAAACAATTATGACACACCCCTAAAGAAAAGTAGTTAAAGTGGTTGTTAGCATTTAATTTGTTCTCAATTTATATCAACTTTTCAAAATTGCCATAACCTATTTTTTAAAATTTCAATTGATTATTGATGTATTATATAATGGAAAGAGAGAGAAAATTCAATTAAATAAGGGTAAGTTTGTCAAAAAATAATTAATGCACTACATATTCCAAGTCGATTCTTATAAAAAGGAACCTGATACATCTCAATTTGCCTTTTATAAAATGAAACGGAGGGAGTATTTTTCTTAAATAAAAGTTAGACGATTAGCAAATTTAATTAAAAGGCTGGGTACCGAGAATTACAAACTGTAACAAAGAAAATAAATGGTTAAATATGTTTTTCATCTCCGCATTTGTAGCAAGTTTTAAATTTGGTCCCTCCAATAAGCAAATTTGCAATTTGATCCCCACAATTATGGCGTTGTTTAATTTTAGTCCTTATCCGAAATTGAGATAATGGCGTATCCAATAAGAGTTGATGTGACATGGTACACATGTGTATGTGAGCTTATGTGTTACTCACGCCCACTCAAGTTTAGTCACTCACACATCACACAATTAAAACTCTTAATCGTAAATAAAAATTAAAAATCAATAGTTCATTCCCAAAACTAAACTAATATAAATCTTACCCAACCCTAATTCCTCAAAGTCTGAACTAACAATCATCATTCAAGATTTCATCTTCTTCCTCCATTTTGCGATGGAGAGGATGTGATTATGACGAAAGTACCAAGCATGTCCAAGATGTGATTACGGTTTTCAATTCAAGCTAATGGTCTTAATTGCGTGATGTGTAAGTGACTAATCATATATCAGTGGCACATAAGCTCACTTATACACGTGTACCATGTGACATCACTTCTCACTAGACACGCAAATGTCTCAATCTTAAACCATTTTTAGAACCAAGTGGTTTCGTCATTGACAAAATTAGATTCTCTTGTAGAAATGACTGCCCCATTTTGAAATTAAGTGATTCCGTCCCTAATTACACTATTCTCATTAATCTTAGGTTGAATTGTGATATTATGGTAAGTGTCATCATTATTCATTTCAACATCAAACCTAATCCTAAACTCGCATATTAACACACAATTTTTCATAAGAAGTTTGGGTCACATATCAATATCTAAATTCAATTTGAAAGGGAACCTACATTAACAAGGTCGTTCGTTATTTAAGTTTCAACTATAAATGTTCCTAATCCTAAATCTCATTTGCTATGTTTAGATTAGATTTTTTTTTTTTTTATCAATTGCAAGTCACCTGTTTTTAGATTAGATGATGCAAATAAAGCATTGATTATTTTACTAGGATCAGGATCGCAGTTATTAATATTAACTATTAAGTGCTTGTTTGATTTGCCATTTGCCAAGATTAAAATTCAGTCCATCCTTTTATCTTTGGGATAGAATTTAGCTTACAAGAAGTGTATTAAAATTTATAAGGTTTTAACTTAACCATAAAAGATAATTTTAGAGTTGTGAATTATCTTACATATAAAAGTTATTTTAGTCATATCTCTTGTCAATATGAGACTTCTCAACCCACCTTCTTATGTCTAATGCTGAACATTTGGAGTGTGAAATATGTATGAATGAACATCTACAGGTGCCCTATATAAGAGTGATCTCCACTTAAAAAATTCAAGAAAACTCTAATATCATATCAAAATTTAATAAGTGTGACTCAACCATAAAAAGTTAATGTTCCCAAATTCTAATATTGCTTATAAAAAGATCATCACACTTGCTCTTGAATAAGGAAAATTCACATTGGGATGAGGCTAAATTAGATAGTATAAGTTTTTTTTTATACACAAAAATTCAAATTTAAGGTACTGATTAAAGAGAATTAGTGCATATTTGAAAAAGGGGGCTGGATCCACGTTTACAGAAGTAAGAAATAGTTGCTTTTGTATTGCTATATCAACGTTTAACCTCTCCAAACGTGAACCCAAACACTGTTTAATATTTGCCATGTTTATATGTATTTAGCTTATCCACCAAATAAGAAGAAAAAATAAAAATAAAAAACTTTTATTAAATGAGTGCGATATACTAGAATATAGTTTCAGATAAGATGAGACAGTTCTTCCCTCGCATTCGTTGTAATGCATTTTTGTTAGCCAAAAATGGAAGAGCTTTCGTTAGGTGAATGAATTGAACAATGGAACGCAGCAAACAATAAATAGGCAATTCTATTTGATTAAATAAACAAATATATGTCTTCCTATCCAATTAAATTAAATATTTTTTCTTTTTGGATTGAAAAAGGTAAATTAGATTTAAGAATTGAAATGGGGACCAATGTATATGAATATCTCATTGAATAGAAGGAAGAAGTATGTGAGTGTGGGTAGATTAGATTGAGGTAAATTTGTTGGCATTGTGAGAGTAGAGAAGTAAGTGTGAAATGTAGGAAAAGGAGTTCTAGATAAGGAAATTTACAACTCAAAAATAAATGACATTAAATTACTCGTATCACCCCAATTTGAGCTTAAAGAAAAATCTGACAGGGTTAGTACATTCATATTCGGTGATAATAATTACTCCAAGAGATTTTAAAACAAATCTCACCCAAGATTCTCTCTCCTCTCTCGTCACTGCCATTTATGATTTTTTAGCATCCCCACCACACTCTTCAACCCAACACAGAGTGAGTGAGAACCAAAACCGCGTTCGAGTGGTAGATTCTTAGCCAAGCTACACTTACATTACATACTGGACTGCGGTACCAAATTAAACAATGAACGCTCCAGATTGAGTACGATGTATGTAAACTCAAATTACTCAAATACCCTTCATATTTCATCACTCAGGGATCCACCGCCGCCGGATTGCACCTCCGCCTCCTCAGATCTTATAGGTCATTGCTCCACCGCCATGATCTCAACTACAGAAGATACCACGAGATCCAAATCAATTTGATTTATAATTTTTTATCCTTAAGGGTATATTTGTAATTGTCTTAATATCCAGTTGTAATCATCATAGCCGTGTAAATTTGAGTGGAATATCCAACGGTTAAAAGTACTTAAATTACCTGAGCTAGGTAGGCTTCACAATAAATAAAGGCACCAAACAAAGATCAAACTCTTGGAACACCATTTCTCATTTCTCATTTCTAATTTCTAATGCTCTTTCTCTCTCTTTCTCTCATGCCTCCTTCTCCCAATGACTACTCACTACTCTCTCTGAGCCTTGCTGGTTAGGTTCCCTGTCTCTGCTCAGAGACTCTGAACCTTTTCTTTTCTCTCATTTGCTCTCTGTAACTAAAAGCCTACCTAGGAAACAAAACTCACACACTCTATTTTCCTTTCTCTCATTTCACCTTATCTCAGATCTATTACTATACCACCCTCTCTCTATTTTGCTTAGATCTCCATTAATACTACAACCTTAGCTTCTTCTGTTGCTGCTGCAAGTCATGAGTAAAGAAGAATTCTTGAAGATACAGGTACACTCCATCACATCCTCTTTGTGTACCTTATTTTACTTGCCTTTGTGTTTTTGTACATTTCTCATATAAAGGAGAAGTTTTGTCCCTGTTCACTTCTTTAATTTCCCCCTTTTTTCACACTGAAACTTGTGCTTATTCTGTTTTTGGATTTATGGGATTGCTTGTGCATGCAGAAATGTGTTCTTAAAGTGAACATCCACTGTGATGGGTGCAAGCAGAAAGTGAAGAAAATCCTGCAGAAAATTGATGGTATGGTTACACTTTTTTTCTGAATCACATTAGACGAAAGAATGAAAAAAAGTTGTGCTTTCATTTATTATGCCAAGAGGTAAAAACAAAATCTCATTTTACCTTGAATCTGGTGATTAATTGCAGGGGTGTTTACCACTGAGATAGATGCAGAACAGGGGAAGGTAACGGTTTCTGGAAATGTAGACCCCAATGTTCTCATCAAGAAGCTTGCGAAATCAGGGAAACATGCAGAGCTCTGGGCTGCACCCAAAGCTAACAACAACAGTAATCAAAATCAAAATAATCACAACCAGAACCTTGTTAACCAGTTGAAGAACATGCAAATTGACCACGGCAAAGGCGGTGGAGGCGGTGGAAACAACCACAACAAAGGTCAGAATCCGAATCAGAAAGGTGGTGGAAACAATCAGCAGCAACAGCCTAAGGGTGGTGGTCAGCAAGGACCAACTCCTCAGCAGATTCAGCAGCATCTGCAGCAACTTCAGCAGATGAAGAGGCTCCAAGATCTGAATAATCACCCTCAATTGAAGGACATGAAACCGCAGCAGCAGCAGCCCCATCAGAACCACCACCCCAACATGAACGCGAAGCAAGTCAAATTCGACATGCCGGAAGACGATGACGACTTCTCTGATGACGAATTAGATGAATTTGATGATGATGATGACGATGAGTTTGATGACGAGTGTGACGATGATGAAATGGACGATCTGCCTCCGATGAAGATGAAGCCACAGGGGCCGCCACCGCAGGGGAATGGAGCTCAAGCGATGTTGAATGCTATGATGAACGGAAACCATCATCCACAGTTCATGAACGCTCAGAAGGGTGGGAATAACGGTGGTGGAGGTAACGGGAAGAAAGGAGGCGGTGGTGGTGGAGGTGGTGGACCAGTGCCTGTTCAAGTACATGGCATGGGTGGTGGAAATGATGGTAAGAATGGGGGAAAGAAAGGTGGTGCCGGCGGCGGCGGTGCCGGCGGAGGAAACCATCAGAATGGGGGTAATAAGAATCAAGGTGGTGGTAAAAATGGAGGTGGTATGCCAGAGGCTAAGAATAACAAGAATGGAGGAAACAATGGTGGTGGTGGTGGTGGTGGTGGGGGTAAAAAGGGAAATCCAATGGGAATGGGTGATGGTGGTGCTGCAGCAGCAATTCAAGCAATGAAAAACAATGGATTCCACCAACCCATGGGTGGTGGTGGTGGTGGTGGTGGGGGCCGGCCTGCCATGGCAGGGGGCAATGTGGGGCCCATGAGCATGGCAATGAACCACCCCCAAATGGGTAACATCCCAGCCGTACAAGGCCTGCCGGCAGCCGCCGTGAACGGCGGTGGATACTTCCAAGGCGGGGGTGGTGGTGGTCCCGATGTGATGCCTGGAAATCCCTACCAACAACAACTACAGCAGCAACAACAGCAGATGCAGCAGCAACAGTACATGGCTGCCATGATGAACCAGCAAAGAGCAGCAGCAATGGCTGGAGGAGGAGGAGGAGGAGGAGGAGGAGGAGGAATCCAACAACCAATGATGTACGCGCGGCCACCTCCAGCCGTGAATTACATGTACGCACCTTACCCTTACCCACCTCATGACCCTTACACCCACTTTTTCAGCGATGAGAACACTGCAAGCTGCAATGTCATGTGATCATGAAGCTCCTTCAGTACTTCTGATTTGATGCTTGCTATATTGTACCAGTGGAAATGAGTTTTTAATTTTATTTTGCAATTTTTTTTCTCCTTTGAAGAACCCTTTAAATCATCCCAAGTTACATTACCATAGGGGGGATTGGAGTAGTTTATAGATCTTATAAAATGTCACTTACTAGTTACTATCACTATGTTTTCAGGTAGTAGTAGTAGTATTATCATAATATGTCTATATATATGTCTATATGTTGCAGAAACAAATAAAAGTTTTCAGGAATGAAAGAAAAAAAAAATAGAGAATGGGATGATGAACAAAGCTCATTTCTCACAATCATAGTGTGTGATCTTATCTTTTTGCCATTGAAGATTGGTCCCTTGTTCCAATGGGGTGCGCACAGTGTGCAGTTGACGGACCCACCAACCCATCAAGCAACGTTTTTTTTTTAGTCTATTCTGACTAATGAGTGGAGCGGGTGGGCCATGCCATAATCGTCGCCATCGCACAATGGTGATACACACCTAATTCTTCTCGTGAATGAAAATGTTTATTAAAATTAAGAATTTGGTACAACAGTGTAAGATCTATCCAATGAATTGTTCATGTTACAGTTTTGTGTCACGAACCAATAATTTGATGTTAATCTGAATCTCTTGACTCTTGAGTGACACTGTGCTAGTGGGATATTAGCCGCAGAGAATGCTATTTATCAATAGGGGTTTTGACTGTACTTGAGAGTTGAAATATTCTTCTTCACCAAATTCACCTGGGTTCTTAAAGCCTAGCTAGTGTGCAATTTAAAAATTGAAAGTTGAAAAAGGTGAGAGTGGGGGGAGTGTCAGAACAGAAAGAAGGAGGTAAGGGAAAGAGAGGCATTGGTGATGTTCTGTTCTGTGTGTATATTATCCAGAAGCGTAGAGGGTTTTTAGTTGACGTAGACAATCTAACTACTTTACTACATTTTGAAAATCTAACGGCGTTGACACTTCGCCACTAAATTTGTGAACAAGCGTCTAGTCTTTTCAACATTTCAGAACAGTGAGAAGTAGAGAGAGAAGCATCAACAAGTTCTTTTCTTCTTAAACAATATAAACTAAGATAAAGAAAGGAGTAAATTAGGACTGAGAAGTGGGACCCTCACACCCTGTTTGATGGTGGTGATAATAATCGATCTTCATGTGGTTTGGTTCGGATGATGGATATGGGATAGGTGACATGCTATGATGATGATGGGGTCATTTCATCCATCCATCTAATCAAAGGAAGGCCCACAATGTTTTAGCTTTTTTATTTTTCAAATTATTTCTGCAGCCGAGACCTGCACTAAATGGTTAAGAAGTTTACACATAAAAACAAGAGTGAAAAAATAGGTCACGGCTCTCTATGTCTATGTCTGAGGCTTGTTGTGGTAGAGTGAAAAATACACCAGCCACCGCCACCGCTAACAGCAGCCTTTAACTTGACTTGTGTTTGTTAGTTATGTAACTTATGTTGTGTTGTTATATTGTGTTTGGTTAGATAAAAATAGGAGTTGGGTTTTTGGTGTGAGAGCTTACGCCAACTTGCGCTAGAGTACAGTACAGAGCAATTAATGTGGGGTTCAGTTTTGCTACGGATCCAATCCAATCCAGTGTGTGTGTGTGTGTTTGTTTGTGTAGGAAGGAGGGTGTGTAGGGTGATCCAGGTTTGGTTTTTGGTTAAATCAAAATGGTCCTCCTGCTATTCTGCTTCTTCATTCATGAAGAGGTGTCACATGGAAAATGCAAACGGAAGACAGCGACGCAGTGTTTGGATTGGAACTATGCGGGCGGGAGGCGGCAGGGTTACATTACCTATCAACAACAAAGAATTCAGTAGAGTATGATTTATAGACATCTTTTAGGTGACCAGAGAGAGAAATGAAGAGTATAGGGATAAATAATGAATGTGATATAGAGAGAAAAAATGCAGGTGTTTATGAATGTTTGTACCGTTATATGTTTATAAATCATTTTTGAATAACAAATTGAGTATCTGGCACTGCACTGCGCCATTTTCGTTACTTGCTGCAACTTCTACTGCTGCATTCACATTCACACCTGCATTTTTTTCTGATTCCGTTTAGCCTTTAGCTTTGTTTTAAGTAAATTTTTGCTTGTTTTCAAAAACAAACGTTTCCACCAAAAGCATGACATCTTGTTATGCAACTTGTTTATTGTCAGTTTGGTTTAAAGTTTACAAAACTGATATTTCTGTCAGGTTAAGTTTAAACAAAATGAGTTTAATAAAAATTTAAACACGAGACTACTTAAGCAAACTTCCAAATGCGTGCGCGGGCATAGGGGTTCTATTGGTGAGGCTTGACAAGCTAAAGCATCCGCCACACAAGGAATATGTTTGAATGTAACACTCGATTCCCTGTTCACAATCTCCTTTAACATTCCTGAACCTCAAGCAATGGTTATTAATATCATTATTAAGGCACCATTGTTATTACTTGAATATGGTAGCAGTGTTAGTGTTAGTGGGTGAATGTAAAGAAAGTTTAAATAGTATGGGTGTCCTAAAGTGGCAGGAATTGTCATGGCCCACGAGCCAATCGACGGAAAAGAAATCGCCACTGGTTGAGATTAGAACATAACCTATATATGATGTTAACAATGATGATTAATTATTGAGCCATGTCAGCATGTGTGTATGTGTACAAGATGATTTTTTCACCATTTATATGATACTAAAATATTAGATGACTGAGTTTGAACGAATGAAATTATTAACTACTCTCTCTTTAACCCTGATTCACTTTCTCTCCTCCACCACACTAATTTAAAGACAAACCTGACAATTTTCAATTATGCGCTCATATTCCATCCCTTATGTATGATACATTTTTTCAAGTATATGATACGTTCTCTGATTAAAAAAACTGAATCATACATGAAAAATGAAGGTATATATGTAGACGAGAGACAAAGAAGTTAATCATGGAAGATGCAGGTGTCGATGTTGTGCAGTTTAGCAGCACTTTTACCCACTTTTATTGGGGCCCTCTTAGTTTTGAGTTTTGACCACAATGAAACCCTTGCCATCAGTACGTGGTCCCTTCTCTTTTGAAACATATCTATTTTCCATGGCACCTCCTCAGATTCACCCAAGCTATTCCTTTTACCATATACAAATATTTGGGTAGGCATTGGCTATTGTGGGGTTTTTTTTTCTCTCTCACCTCGAGACCCTTTTTCTCCTAAAAATGATTAAGACAAACCTCTCAACAGGTTTTTATAAATAGAATCGGAGATAACACTTTGTTAGTGGCTATCTATTTAAAAAATATTTGATGATGGAAAAATTATAAAATATAAAATTGAAGTAATTATGTTTGGGATTGTATGCCATCAAACATCCAAACGATTTGAGAATTTTGTTTTTGTTTTTGTTTCATAGGATAGGATGATTGTTTTATTTGATGTAGTTAGTATTTAGACGTATTTACATAATTGCATTTGCATCTAGTGTTGCGTAGAAGGAGGGGAAACAAACGTCAAGTGTGAATGCGTGTGATCGAGGCAGACAAAGAAATGAAAAGTACGAGTGAAATTAGTAAAGAGCTATAATTGCAAAACAAAAGCATCAAAATGTAATCATGAGTTGCGTGGGTAGGATCGTACTAGAAAGAGACAATCAAGTGAAATGATCAAATCAACAAAGAGGGACTAGACGAGTCAAATTACTATCAACATGGTTTAGAGTTAATTACGATCGAGTACATTTAAAAACAAAAACAAAATTTGACTTTATTTAATCGGGCTTCTAAGATGCACCATCAGTTATGTCATGGATTGGTGCAAGATCTCTTTTAAACGTTACATTTATTTGTTTTTTATTGGACGACTATAATTATTTGCTTGCATTCGATCGAAGTATTTTATTTTTTATTTATAAATTCACAGTTGATAAAACAGAACTAAACAACTAGACCGATTAGCAACCATTGCGATCTCAACCCATCTTCACTGCTAAACTACCATTTTGTTCCCTCTGTCATCACCATCAACGCCAAGAACCTAACCATTCAGACGTCATCCGGCCTGTTCAGGTCAATTAAATCCGTTTTAATTAGGTAAATTCATGTCGAGTTTAGGTTTTAGGGCTAGGTTTAGGGTTTAGGTTGACCTGACACGTTCTGGTCGATTGCCCATTCCTGTCAGGTTTAGTGTAAGGGCTTGGGCACCTAACTCGTTCCGGTCGGCCAAACTTGTTTAGGTCACCAAGGCCAATACAAGTCGGTTCGTCTCATTAAGGTCAAATTTTAGGTTTAGGGGTTAGACACGTTAAGTAAAAAAAATCCAATAAATCCATGTTCCTTTAAAAATTCAATGGTTATTATTATTTTAACTACCTGTTTAATGAGTTTTAAAATATTATGGATGAATCATAATTTATATACCAAATTAAATTTATAAGTCATTATTCATCCACTTAATTTTAATTTTGCAAATGAATAGATTAGATGAATTTCATTGTTGATGGATTAGATGGATGAAGGGTTCATAAATTCATTTATTGGCCACTGTTTGGATGAAATTTTATGTAGAAATTTTTAGAGTTTTTAAACACAAAACACTTAATGGATTAAACAAAATAAGTAATTGAATGATTTTTGACATATATAATTGCTTTCACAATTTCGAACCGGACAAAATTACCATTTTCAGCTGAGCTCTCTGCAAATAATAATAATAATAATAAAAACAATAGATGTCAAAGTTAGGAATTCAAAATTGAAAGCACAGCGACCAAGGAGTGGAGCATAAGGAGTAACCACGTGGGCGTGCTGATTTGGGTCGCGGAGCACTGAGTCTATCGGGTTTCGTTTCGATTAAAAAAACACAGTTACTCAAAGTCTTCTATTTATATGATTTATACAAGATGCCCCAAATCCTATGTAATATGATTAAGGTATGTTATTTTTGGAGACTTTGCACAATTATCCACGTCCGAGAGAGTACTACTATTAGAGCATTCACAATGGAAATATTCTATGAGTATCTTATTATAATAATATTTGAAGTGTTTAGGTACACTCTAAAAATATAAAAATAAGGTTTAATGCTATACAAGCAACTATATCTTAGGTTAAAAATATTATTTTTGTCCCTTTTGCATTAACAATTTATTATTTTTTCTACATTAAGTGAATAAAAAATTAAAATATATGAGTTGCTCATGAAAAAAAATAAAACATTACCACCAGGATAAACTTTTCGCGAGGTACTTATAAATTGTTTATTTGACCAACATAAGTAATATTAACCAACCATTATTGTGGATGCTCTTAGTTTAGATCAAATAATAACAATATTTATTTTCCTTTAAAAAAATATGTTCTTTAATTTTAAATATTGTAAGTTATTAATTTGTTTAATTAAATTAGTTTATTTCATTGTATAGGGATGTACCTTTATCAGAGAAGTGGTGGTGGGCGGTGGCGAAAGAGACAGAGACTACGGTGAGGTAGTAAGATTCCGTGACGGGTAGTAAGCAATGCTCAAAGTCTAGAAAAATAATATGTAAGCAAAAAATATGCTTAAATTATTGAATGATTGAACTTGTATTTGTAGTGTTCAATATGAGTGACAATGAAGGTGTTAAACTTTGTTTAGTCATCGCAAGTAGCTTCCAAGGTAGTAGTTTTATTTGTGAAGTATTAATCATCAACTCAGTCGGTTTCAAACTTTGCTTAGTTAGTTGTTTGGACGAGTTAAGACTTTATTTTGGTCGTAAATTTTTAATGACTGGTCATCTCAGTGTTCACTTGATTGTGAATCAATTAGGTCGACAATAATGATGATGGTGTAGTACTCATTTAGGTCGGCCAAAAGAGAAACCCCCAGCCTGGCATGCAATGTCAAGATGATAAAATAACGACAAATACTATAATGTGAAGAATTTACCAAGAAGAATGCAATTCGAGATGCAATAAAAGTAATCCAAGATAAGTCATTTAAAATCATCACTTAAAATTTGACACTAAATGCTTGTTATGACTTGAAGTATGGCTGAGATAAGAAATTCAGACTCTTGTGTCCAATCGGACCTTTAAGTTTTGAAACTTAAGCCGTTATGACTAAAAACAATTTAACAATGTCAATTATGATTCGACATTAAAGACTAAATCATAAAGGCACGTAATAAAGTTGCAACCGTTAATATTACCATTCTTTTTCAATTTCTCATCTCATTTTAGGTTTCTCGCTTGTTCGTATTTCTCTTTTAAATTTTAAATTAGGGGAACGCTATAGAGGATCATCTCCTTTTCATTCCTCTTTTAATAAATACATGCGTTTAGACTTAGCGTTCCACAATAAGCTCTCTACATTTCAAAATGCATAAAGTATAGACGCTCGCTAGTTGGTTATCCAACTTCTTCCCTTCATCCTTTAAAGTTTTTCCTTCTTCGGATATACTCCTTTCTTTTGTTTTCCTTCCCTCATTTTTAGTTTCAATGGTTGAAATTTGTTTAGCAGAGGGAAATGAGAGTTATAATAGAGGTAATAGAAATTCTAACTTTGAACTCGACATTGAGGTTTCTCCAACCCGTCTGCAAAGTGTGAGACCGCTTCCTCTCATTGTCACGGGTGGACATGGGCGTCAACACCTCCCATAGATCGTGTCGTGTGTCTTGAGATCCAACCTGTGAAATTATGTTATGGGCTCGTTTTTTCGCATTACGTATGTGAAGTTCTTTTTCTCCCCTTGTCTTTCTCAAGATATAGAAACCCTAAACTCATCATAAGAGAAACACCAAATACCCGTTTACAATTAAAAATAATAATACTAAAAGTTCCTATTTTTTAAGTTCCTTTTCTCATGAGCCGGTGATCCTAACCCAGCTCAACCACTTATTATTTTATTATTATATCCAAGGGTTTAAAATCATTTCTTTATGGTGGACAACATGAGTCATTAACTCATCTTAGTCCATCCAACTGATTCAGTCTAGTAACAAGTAAATTAAATTTATTAAAAGAAAAGGACAAATACATAAACTCTATATACATTTTTATATTTGAAATAATTCTTCCCTCATGGAGAAACCCAAAATAACAATAATTTGAATATACCATCACTGTGAGTGTCTCTTTCTTGTTGGGGACTAAGGAGTAAGTAAGTTAGCAAGGTTAGGGTACAATTTCACGAGCCTTGAGACTTGAAAAGTTGATAGGGGAATCTTCACTTCCATAGGCTGCGTGCTGCCATTGAACTCTTTTTAGTTACTTGCTGACCACCACTAAACTAATCTCAACTTGAAAAATATTAAAATCATAAATTTGACCAACGATCGCATAATTGATAATCACACTATCACTGTTTTCTAAATAATTTACACTATTTTATAAAACACCCGATACTTCATCACTTTTTGAATGTCGACTATTTTTAATTTAAGATTTAGTTGTAGTCAAGATTTTTTATCACTCATTTAATATACATGAGCGCTTTTCTTATACACCAACCTTTATTGCCAATTTAGTTACCCTAGTGGTGAACAATTCACACTTTAGTTCAATAAGATTGTATATTTGATATCCTAAAAAATATGAAATGTATTTAATATACTCTTGATTTGGTAGATAGGAAAATTGATGAAAAATGAAGAGAAAGGATTTTTTGTTACTATAGTCTATAGTGATTGCATGTCTATCTACCAAAAAAAAAGTTATTGCATGTCTTTGTCTTATTGAGGTGTAGCAATAAATTCCGGAACATGTGTTTGTCCGTGTATGACAAATTGAAGGGAATATAGGAGTAGTACAATTGGAGGTAGAGCACATTCAAATTCAAGGGAATTAATTTGATAAATAGCTCCATCCTCCAAACAAGAGGTTAAAGGCCGACATAGACCCTAAATTCTGACTCTCTGATTCCTATATATTCCTAAGTCACCAAACCCATCATGGATTTCTAAACTTAACAAATTAAAATAAAGAATTCTATATGCTCCTACAAATAAAAAATCCATTAACTTTTTATTAATACTTGTGCTATTTAAATAAAAAAAAGTGTGAAAATGTGATGAAGAGAAAATAATATATGAATGAATAATTGAGAGAGAGAGAGAGAGAGTTCTCTTATTTAGTATCACTAGGAATTCTCCTCAAACTTCAATGTGCCAAAAAAAGGAATCAGTGATAGTTCTTAGAGAATGGTGACAAATACTCAACAATTTTACAACTTTTTCATCTGACACTCCTTCCTCTCTCCATAAGGTCAAACTCACATGTTTTCGATTGAATTAGGTGGTTCTGATTTCTTGTCTCCCGGAAGCTTTAAGAGAATCTTATCTTGCACTTGCATCTTATCTTAAGATAAATAATACAGGTATGCTTGTTTTAAAATTGACTAAAATTCTTTTTATAAAACCAACAATTGATTTCGAAAAATCGTTTTTTGTAGAATAGTTTTATTTCAAAATAATATTGTAAAAGTAGTTTATAAGTTTATTTTTTTCCTTGACTGGTAAAATAAAATTACTTTTTAAAGAATAAATATAATTAAACTTGGAAGTGATACCCTTATAATTTTATGGGTCTTATTTAGATATTAATCCATCAAGAAGAGAGAAGAGAGTTGCTTGCATTTCTCAAAAAGATAGAGGAGTGTTTCCAACATTGTCTTTCAGACTCTCTTTCTTACACCATGTTATTGATTGGTTAAAATTTATATAAGTCCCACCAAATTGCGAATAATAGCCCATATAATTTAGCTGATTCTACATGGATTTTGACCTATTAAGAAGAGAGAATTAGAAAGAAAGTGTTGGTGAGAGACTTCGTAGCATTTCTCTATTTGTTATTCAATGTGAATTTTCAATATGTATCCAAACAAAAATGCACTAAATGCATGAAAAGCAAACAAAAATGCACTAAATGCATGAAAAGCAAGCAAATATGGGTGTTCCAGTGTTATAACTAACGAATACGAGATTAATTCTGTCTGAAATCAAGTTAAGTAGTTAAGCATTTCTAATAAATAATTTTTCATATGCACAATTTAGAAATTAAGGATTGCGCATTTTGTATAGACGTGGCAGTAAGTATCCGAAGATCGTAATCGTACATGAAATTTTTTAATGATAACGATTGAGATAGGACTATTGACATCACGCACCGAAACAACGGTGCGCTTTGCTGCCAGTGCCCAAGAGTGTCAAGTCGTTTTATGTCAAAAATTCAATGTAAGGTTGTAATGTTTTTGTATCATTTGCATCTGTCTTGTATTGTCAACAAGATGTAAATTTCATAATTAATATTATGTTAAATATTTTATTTTTTAATAAAAAATATTTACGACCCTTCACAATGATCCTGATTAGCATAGCTAATCATGTTATTAATTTCGAAGGAAAGCTTACCATTTCATTTGAAATCATGCATTACAAGAAAGTGATGAGCAAGTGATGGCGTTTTGGGCAAAACCGCCACCAAGTAGCAATATGCGACTGCTGTGATGACGGCTATGTCTGCCATTTCATTTTACAAAGGAAGATATATATAAAAAAAAATAAGGATAATAAATTAGAAATTTCAATTTACTATGTTTCAGTTTTTTCATTAAAAAAAATTCTTTTTTTTATTACAAAAACAAATTTTAAAACTTTTTAGTGAATGTTACAAAAATAATTTATAGTGAATGTTACAATTTCATATCTTCCACACACTATTCACCACCTCATTCCTTCTCTTTTGTCTACTTGTTTTTCAAAATGTTTTACTTAAAAAAAATCGGGTTTAGTTGAATAAATGTTAACCAATGTTCATGTAATCCAACATGTGACTTCCGTTCTTTGTACGTACATTGGAATTCGAGAACATACTGTACGATAATATTACAATTGAGAGTTTTTAAAAATGAGTTGGAATTTGAATATTTCACATGTCTCATGGATAACCCTCTTGTTTTGTTACTTAGCGGATAACAAAGCTTGATACTGTCTGAAAAGGGGTGTTGTGATCGTCGTATTTTAGTTAGTCGTATCCCAAACTTAGTTTGTTTGAAGTGAAGATCAAGTACATTAGACCAAGAAGTCTGTTGATGCTGCGTGCTTCACCACTCTATAGATATCAGATATGTTTTAGATACATGATTTGGTCGCGATTAGTATGAGTAGGTTATAGCTTCGTAAGTGTTATGTAGGCACATGACTCAATCGCATCCAATGAGTTAGTTATGGCTTTATAGGTCGATAGGTAGTTTGGTGTCTCATTCGAAATTTAGGCGACGAGTTCACTTATGGTCGGTTCGTGAAGACGACTAGAAGAGTATTCACCTAGTTTTGGTCTTTACTTTTAGTGATAGTCAAGCTATGGGGGGATGTTCGAGATTCGTGTTGAAAGTTTGGTTAGCAGAGACTAGCGGGACAATTAGAATTTAGGTTAGACATAACTCTACCCAAAAGATTAGCTTAGAGATTCATGTTATCTTAAGACTTATTTAACCATATCTGTAATTAATGTAAGACTTCTTAACACACACTGAGCTCGACATTTGGAGCGTGGAACGTGCAAGAGGAACATCTGCAGACTGACTCATATTTGGGTGATCTGTAATAAACTTATTTAAGATGGACTCTGATATCAACTTAAAATTTGTATTAGGTCTTACTCTGCGTCAAAACTAGTTTAAACAAAAGGGTTATATACCATTTACAACAATTTATTTAATCATATATCTAATGAATGTGAGCCTTCTAAGTATATAACATTCGAATGAAACCCTGACTGGATCATGATTTTATTAATAGAAGTGAGCGGTCAAGTGGTGTCACATAAACATAATCGTGTCAATGATAACTTAACATAGTAAATTGAAAGCTAAAAGCAGTGCAGAGCAATTAAGATTAAGAATGAGGAGAACCGTCGTTGATAGGTCCCATAAGTCATGGCTTTGTGCTTAATATACTATTACTTGCAAAGATAAGTAATCAATGAGCATACAGTTCCGCACCTATGAAAGGGACACTGCTTCACAGATTCAATGGATACCCCATAAGCTGGACCGTCTTAGATATAAATAAATTCAAATGCTAAAACTTCAACTAAACTCTGCGGGTTCCTCGTTTAATTTTTTTGTCGCCAACTCAAGTTCACCCACGTTAAATAAAAGAGAGAAAAATGAGAGATATGATAAGTGCTAATTATATGATATGAAAAAAATAGAAAAAGAAAGTGATGAGTGAGAATAAGATGAAAATGAAATGTATTAAAAAATTTCTTTCAAGCTGTTTCACATGAACTCAACCCATGCCTGAGCAACCCAATCCAATGATTATGTCTAATAATTTACAAATCACGTGTAAGCATATGAAAAAGATGGGGCTCTAAAGAGAGAGGAAGAGAACACAGGCTGGTACTGAAATTGTGGTCAGAGGTTGGATATGGCTGGATCCATGAAAGAAATGTGCAACCATGGGATTGGGATTGGGATATTTGGTCCATACCGAGTAATAATTTGACTACAAGGTTGATAGAAAATGATGTGTGTGTGTGAGTGCTGCCTAGGTAATACTTTCTTTCATATTATGGTAGAGTAAAAGTGAATATATACTTTTGACTTCCCCCTCCACTTTTTGTTCTTTATCCAGTATGAAATTGATTAAATTCATATATGAATAAATTGCGTTTTCTAGTTTTTCACCCTTTCCCATACAAAAGACCAGTAAAAAGAATAAACATTCTTTTAACCTAGTTTTCACTTATTCCTACCGAAATAGTAGAAACGGAAAAGAAAAATGAAAGGTGAAACTAGGTTCTGATAATTTTTATTCTCTGAGAAAAGGTGAAAAACTACAAAATGAAATTTAAAGGAGTATTACCAAATGCAATTTAACTATTCCCATGAATTTCAACTAATTAATAAGAGGGCGTTGAAAAGTGAGTTTTGCTAGTTTTTTTTGTGCATAATTTGTTTTAAAAATCTTTCGAATACATTTTCTTTCTTTTATAAACAAGTATAATAATTGATTGTGAAAATCATTATTTTCATGAATTAATAATATACTGACGCATGACTGAATAGTTAACTACTATTTAAATAATAACTGGAACAGTAAAAATAATTTGAAAATATACAGCTAACTAACGACATAAAAATAAAACACTTTAGGAAGATTGAAAATTAAATCCATTACAATATTATCCCCGTGATTGAGGAAGGAAACATTTCATTTCATGATAGTAAAACAAAGCCAAAAAGAAGAAAGCAACAGGTGCAATGGTTCAATCATGGGCTCCTGTTTAACCAAAATAAAAAATGAAAACTGACGCTTTTTTGTCCATTTTCAGTGATTTTAGAAGCAAACGACAAAGTTGGGCCAACAGGCTCCAGTACTAAAATCGTATGTCACAATTACATAATGATGAGGTAATAAAAATCATGTTGTGCTTAATAATAACGAAAAATGCTCATTTGTATATATTTTAGAACTTTAAAGAGACTAAAAAATTCAAGTAAATATAGAATAAATACACCTTTATTTACACAATTTATAAAGGAACTCATTGATACATTTATTTAACAAATTAAAGATTAATTATTTAGTAATACCGTAACGAGAACTATATTTTAAAGACAAAAAAGAAAGACAAAAAGTGGTGAAATCAAAGTTTCAAAGCAAAATGTGTTAATATACATAATTTTCAAGTAAAGATGGTAATGAAAAATCTACGTAGTTGTATTATGAGGCATTATTATTGATCGAGTATTATGTGATTGTATCACTGTATGCCAAGAATGTTTGAGTTTACTGAATAATTGAAAGAACCCTCTTTACTTCCTCTACCATGCACAATCTGTCAAACATATCATGTAGAAGCAAATTTTTCTTTCAGTTTAAGTACTACTACAAATTTCACTTCTTTGCATTTCAGGAACGATCTTTCATGTGTAAAGTATAACTATAATGTTATCTTTATGGTTACAGAGGTGAGAGATGTATCAATAGAAAATATATTTAATGCGTAAATGCATCTTTTATTTGATGGCTGATAATATGCATTTATGAATAATGCACCAAATTAGGTTGCAACCTTAAACAAGAATAATGCAATTTAGAGGCACCTTGAAGAGATTTTTCGAAGTCCTCCAGCTGACGCATGAAACCAGAGTTCGGCCCTGCTTGGGGTCGTCTACTCCTTACATGTTTCAGAGCTTCAGATAAACTCATTCCAAGAGTCTTCATCAGATATGCCACAACGATTGTTACACTGGAAGGTGGAAAAAGATTAGGGCCAATTTTTCCCAGATCATCTGATGAAAAGGGAATCAATCAAATGAACAAAAAACATACAGATTTTTTTCAAGTTCCGATATGAACTTAGTAGTGAAATGCTGGTAAATGAGATAATTTATCATTATTAAAATTAAAGCTACATCCCTAACTCCATTTTACCGATGTTAAAAAATTCCAGGTCTTGCTCAATTCTTACCAATGTAAAAAACTAAAATTGGATAGAGTAAAAACAAAACTTCTGAATTTTCAATATTTTGAAACTGGAAACATCCATACACGAAAGCAGATTGCTGAGAATGAAAAAAGTGAAACAGAGAAAACAACAATATCATATCTGCTAATTTTCAAGACTACAACGAGATTTGTCATTTTCATATGAAACAATCTGACATTAGCTCAACGAGTATACTACATCCATCACACATATATTATAGCAATACTTGTTAAAAACTTCATTACAGGAAATATTACCATATAACTATACATGAAAAGATAAATACAAGAAAAATAAAGACTAACGCCATGCCTGGTAGAGTCTGTAATAAAATTATCGAAGATTTTTAAACTGTACAGCTAAAACATGTTATTTTCACATGTGCCATTTTCTAAGTAATTACTGTTTACGAATCAGCATCCAGAAGTCTTTGGTAAAGTAGGACTTCAAGAAACCTAATTGATATTCCTATAGCTACAAAGTTACTTTGAGACACTTGTCTAAAAAAAAATAATAGTCTTCACAAAGAACAGGACGTGATCCCATGTAAGCAAAGGGAGAAAGATAGAAATATAGAAACTTACCTCCTTGATCTTCCAGCATAACAATGAACCAGAACAGCTCCATCATGTCTTTTGGCTTCATTAATAAAGTCAAAGCACTCATGGAAATATTTTTTCAAGTTGACATCTTCTCTGTCAGCAACTGCTCCAATTTTCCAGCAACATCATAACTTCAGTATGCATGCAGTACTAGATGCTTAACAAATTTATGACGAAAATAAGCATCATGCACTCAAGTTCATTCACTAGTTTGAGTGCAATCAATAGAATGATAAAGAGCCTTTATTACAAGCAACAAGGATAGCAAATGGTGAGCAGTCTCCTTTAATAGAACACATACTATTAATCAGTTAGAAGGCAATTTACATTATGTGATTGTGATGGTAACATCTATCATAGAGCTATCAGGTTCTACAAAATACAATTTCTAAGATACAATACAAGGAAAAAATTGATGTGCACAGCAACCGCATTTTAAACTGTTGAAATCCAAACCATACACTTTTAGATTTGCAAACAGAACTGCTGTTCTAAAGCACACAAATATTCATGGCAACGGAGCGGCGAAGGGACAGTTTTGCTCCCCACCTGAGACCACTTTCCCTAACCCACACCTAAACCTACCCAATCTGAACACCATCAAGGTCAGGGATACCTATCCCGCCCTTGTTCCCTACTCTTTTGCTTACTATCGGTTACATTTTTTCTTTAAATACATCACATCTCAATGAGAATTTAACTCAAGTAATAACATAGAAATGGATATTAAGAACCTTAAAATAGTAAAAAGAATAATGATAACCTAATCATACTTTCTAAGAGATAATCTCAACAAAATGATCAATTTAATATTATAATTTAACTATTAGGATGTTGGGTGAGGATATATACTTCCAAACCCTGCCTATGCCATTTATGTTAAGGGAAAACCCAATCCTGGTCTTAGTTAAGGTGAGACTGGACAGGTAGCCTGTAGCCAAACGGGTATGAGTTTTGTTTTTTGCAATGTCTACACGAAGTAAATACTTCAATTCGAGCCATAGTTTTAGTCCCATTGATGGTGAATTCAATTACTAGTAGTCATGAAGAAGCTACCACAAAATCGAAAGCAACCCAAAAACCAACAAGAAACCCAAAGTAAACTAATTTGTTTTTGGTTTCTATAAAAACTACATTACCATCTATAGTTTTGTAGACAAAATCCCCAGGATGTGCAGGTGGCAATTTAGCAGCAACCGTCAAAACGTGAGTAACATTGACCTTTTTCAATGCATCCTTGTTGTGAGCAGTGCCAATCGAACCCAAATAGAGACCCTGCGTAATGCAAAGCAGTAACAGAATAAAAATAACTATATTTTAACTACACATTTGATCGGCGAAACCAAACCAAACATTTATTAATGCATTCAGTTTAGCAATTATAAGTGGGAATTAATGGTACCTACCTCGTCAATTTTGCAAGGAGGATCGTCCTGTTTGAGGGATTTGACGAAGAAAATGGCGCGCAAAAGAGCAGCCTTTTGTTTCTTCATTGATTCATCAAATTGATCCACGGCTGCTGAGGTGGCGGCCATCGTTGATTCTTTCTCCCTTTTCACACAAGAAAAAATGGAATTAATTAAATTAAACACAGCGCTGATAATCATAATATACATTTCCAATCACGTCAAGAATGATCATCGATTAATACTTGGAGAAATTATGATCAAATCAGGGTTAGGAATTACAATTACGCCGTAAGAGTGCGATGTAATATGTGAGCGAGACTCACACAAGAATTCACCAACAAACCGATTATTTATGTTTTCAGTGAGAATTAAACTCATTTATTATTCTCTTTTTTTTGTCAAACAGGTAGGTGGCTTTGTTTTGGGCTCAGCTAGGACGGGCCTAATAAAAGTTTTGTTTTTAATGCAAAGTTTTTCGTAAAAATAAATATGCTTGGGTTGTTGAATCTATTTAAGCCGAGTCCAATTTATTTTTTTTGTAGTTAAGCAAAGAAGCAACTTGTTGAGTTGATCCCCTTAACTAAGATTTTTACTTTTTAGTAAGCATGCAGGTAGATTTGGGTTTCATGTCTCACCATATTCTGCATTCACGCAGACACACAATCTAAGTCATCCAGTTTATATGTTTCATCAAAGATCTGTGCAGTAGATATAATTTAAAATCTAAACTATTGGTTCGAACCTCTGATGACACCTTCTCCTGCTCCCTCACAAACCAAAACCCCAGAGAATAAAACAAGGCAGTGTTGATTAAACTAATTTTTTTACAAGATCTACAGTGTTGTTTAAGGTACAAAATTTCTACTTGGCTCTTTTGATGCGGATCCCTATTAACAAGTAGCGTTAATAAATTGCTTGAATGCTTGTCTCTTGAAAAAGTCAAGGTCAACTCCTTAGATCACCCGAAAATGTTTGACCAATTAAATTTGTGTGAGTAATACTTTATCAAGCCTGTCAAGTCAGTGTTGTGCATACAAAGGATTCAATTACTTCAAAAGTAATTTTTTCAATACTTGTATTGTTTGATGATTTTTTATGTAACATGAACGTTAAATTTGATTTACTCAATGTTTCAAAGTTTATATTATTGAAATAAAGCATTAGACACTTCATCATGACATCAAACAATTTCTCTCTAGCACTAATTTACAAATTGTGCAAACAAATAATTGACACCATATTTTCCTCTATATCTCTTTATTTTTATCACATCTATCACATTCATTATTTCTCGTTATTCTCTTCCTTTTTCACTAAGTGTCTATTGGATATTTGCGCTTTGCGAATGCAACAAATCATTTTGCTCTCTTCAATGCATAATATAGTTCTAAAGTATACTCAAATATTACCTGTTTTCCCGTCGTATTGGCAGGGCTCAAGTTGGCGCATCCCTCGCACAAGTACATTCTAATTGAAGTAGCTGCCACTTGATTTTAGGCCATACTAAAATGCTGCCTCATTTGAAATTTGTGGGGATGGAACGTGTACATTGCTTGATTCATCTGCTTCTGAGCAATTCATATAAACTATGATCACATGCAGAGAAAATTGTTTAATAACATTACTTACATTAGACATTTCTGATCATCCCAAGCATCCATATCTTCTATATAACATAGGCCCCCAATGCTAAGTTGATCAGATACAGAACAATAACATATTTTCACAATGGCTACTTCTACCTTAATACCTCTTCTTCTTCTTTCCCTCTTGTCTGCATCCGTTAGTGCATTGGATTTCCCTAAACCGCTTGCCTTCATTCTCCCCATTAAGAAAGACCAGAAAACCCTTCAATACTCTACTTCCATCACCATGGGAACCCCTCGAGTGGCCTTAGATCTGGTCATTGACCTCAGAGAACGTTTCCTCTGGTTCGAGTGCGACAATCACTACAATTCCTCAACCTACCAGCCTGTCCAATGCGGCACAGCAAAATGCGAGCAAGCCAAAGGCAAAGATTGCGTCACCTGCATCAACCACTCTCTCAAAACAGGATGCACCAACAACACTTGTGGTGTTCAAGTATACAACCCCATAAGTAAGTTCTTTGTGAGTGGAGACATAGGTGAGGATATCTTGTCATCAGTAAATAAATTAGTTGACACTGGAAGCGAATTTTCCATTTCCAAGGCGAGCGTGCCTCATTTCGTTTCTTCGTGTGTGTACCCGAACAAGTTCGGAGTTCAGGGCTTTCTTCAAGGCCTAGCCAGGGGTAAGAAAGGGGTTTTAGGCCTTGCAAGAACTGCAATTTCCTTGCCAAAACAACTAGCAAGTAAATACAATATTCCCCTTAAGTTTGCATTTTGTTTACCTTCAACCAAGTATGGACATGGAAATCTTTTTGTTGGTGGGCCTCCTATGCCTCCTAATAATGAAGATCCTCCCAAATTTCTTGACTACACCCCACTCATTATCAACAACTACAGCACAGGGCCAATCTTTGATGACAGTGCTTCCACTGAGTACTTCATTGATGTGAAGTCAATTAAGGTTGATGGTGAAGATGTCAACTTCAATACCTCTCTGCTCTCCATCAACCACAAAGGAAATGGGGGCACCAAGCTTAGCACTGTGATCCCTCACACCAAGTTACACACTTTGATATACCAACCACTTTTGGAACATTTTGTCAAACAGGCTGTGGGCAGAAAGATAAGAAGAGTGGCTGCAGTGGACCCCTTTGGGGCTTGCTTCGATTCGAGAACTGTTAACAACACCAACACTGGACCTGATGTGCCTACAATTGATCTGGACCTGAATGGAGATGTTCAGTGGACAATATATGGTGCCAATTCAATGGTTAAGGTTAAAAAGAATGTGTTGTGCCTTGGATTTGTGGATGGAGGTAAAACAAGGACTTCAATTGTTCTTGGTGGGCATCAGTTGGAGGACAACTTCTTGGAGATTGATCTGGATTCATCAAAGCTTGGTTTTAGCAACTCCCTTCTAGTCCACAATGCAAGCTGTTCCCTGTTCCCACAATAGGGTCCCTGATTTCACTTTTCATTCATTCATAAAAGTTTGACTTTGTGATGACTGATGAAAAATGAAACTAGTTACAATACAATGTCAACTGTAATAAGTGCTCATTTGAGTCTCAGTATATTATGGTAAACCCAACTAAAATATGTAACAAAAAAAAAACCAACTAAAATTATTTGTCCATTTATAAACCCTAGTCAATGACCACTTTTATTTCTTTCCATTCAACTTGTTATATTGATTGTTACTCGATATGAATCTTCATTTTAACTTATCTTATATTGCCATAGCTTATCCAATATTTTTGCCTATAACCTTGCCTAGGGGTGAGAATTTTAGAAGGTGAAAAGGAAAAATAACAAGAAATGCTATGAACATTTTTTCATAAGGATGCACTAAGGGTTGGTTTGGATGGATGGATGGATTTCTAACCAATACAAAATCCAAACCAATCAAAAGTGTTCGGGTTGGTTTTGATCGAATTTCACATTTTTTACCTTTGAATTTGAACTGAACCAAGCCGACATGCTCGGGTTGGATTGGATGTATTGATTGGATCTCTATTAAAATAATATTAAATCTGAAATATAAAAACTAATGAAAAAGTAGCAGAAAGTAATGCGACGTGAAATTAAATGAATCAAATAATAGGTTATTGAGGTGAATCAACCACCAGGTTATTACTTACTCCCAACAAAGTGTAAGACAACTAAAATTAATCACAACAAAACACAAATGGTTATATATGTTCGGGTTCATGTTTGGTTCGGATTCCATTTTCTTGAACCTGGAATTCGAACTGATCTCATTGAGTTTCCCCTTCCAAAATCGAATCCAATCCATGAGTCCAATCAAATGCATTTTTTTGGCTTCGAATCGGTTTGGGTCAACGAGTTGATCAGATTGATCTGACCCGCGTGCATCCTACTTTCTCCAATACTATCTCATTTATTAGTTAAAATTCATGTGAGATCCACTAAAAATATGGGCTTCACTTCCAAATTAGTGGGACTCACATGAATATCAATATATGAATGAGATAGTGTTGAAAGGAGAGTGTTGCAAGCACTCCTCATCCAGAAAACTGCTCAAAGCGATGTTGCTGCCACTCTCACGTTCGCTTTCCCCTCTTATACTCTACATGTTTGAAAATAACTGTTCACTTATAAATAAATATTTTAGGCCTTTTACAAAGATAGTGTAAATTGAGAAGTTATTCACACTTTTGGAGTATTTTTTTTTTACAAAAATAGTGCAAATCGCCACTATGATGGGTGATTTCACTTTTTTATTTTATTTTTTGAAAATCTCCACTCTCACTAGCGATAATACTTTCTAATTTTTATTTTATTTTTTATGTCTCTTTTAGCAGCGGAATCAAAATCCGTCGCACAATCCTAGTAATAAAAGAAAAGAAATTAGTGACGGAATGTGAAGAAATAACTTTTCGGTCGCAAAGTATTTGGTGACGGAAGATTATTTGCAACAGAAGATTATTTGAGACGCAAGTATAATTTGTCACAAAATCTTAGTGAATAATTGAAAACGAGTTAGCGACGAAATATTGTGAGGAATTTTTTTTCGTCGCAAAATATTTAGCTTTTGCAACGGACAACTTCATTTTCTATATTCGTCGTTAATTTCTTTTCTTTTATTCACTAAGATTTAGTGACGGCTTTTGTTTCCGTCGCTAAAAGAGACATAAAAAATAAATATAATAAATATATAAAGTATTATCGCCACTAAGAGAGGCAATTTTAATGAAATAAAATACAATAAAAAAGTGGAATCGTCAATCATAGTGGCGATTTGCACTATTTCTGTAAATAAATAAAAAAGAATCTCAAAACTGTAAATAACTTCTCAATTTACACTATCTTTGGAAAAAAGATAATATTTTATTTCTATATATTTGAACACTTAGAATTTCAAAAGAGCGTTAATTAGTGTTTTTTCAAATAATGTCTTTATGAAAAGAATATATAAAAAGTGATAAAAATACATTTTAAAGGGTAAAATATGAAAATAAATAATACTATTATGAGAATTAGCAAACTTATTTGTATTTCTTTATTTGCGTGCTTCTTTTATTTCTAAACAGTTATTATGAAACAATGGAGTATTATTTATTTATTCTTTGGTCAAAAGAGTATTATTTTTGTTCAAGTCTTCTATTTTTTTCTTGAATGGGCTTATATTTTCTTTATTACTTAAAAAAAACAAAAAATATATTAAATGACAATGGCCCAAACCAAATGATGGTCCTGATATGGGCCTTAATGGGGAAAAAAAATCTTTCATATCAAATTTCTATACCTATCGCAGTACAAATGTATAGGTACTTGCTTCGGCCTGCTAGTACCATTGAACCTTGGACAGTTGGACCCCAAAAAAAATATGAAATTTCTATATTGTATTTTAAATTGATAATTTCCAATTAAGAGTTGTTTTTGTCTCTTTTTCTAATTTTAATTTCTACCGAACAAGAGTAATAAATAAATTAACGAAAATACAAAAAGTATGGATATAAAGAGTATTTGTAGGAATTCGCATATAATGAATTGCCTAGTATTGTCTAAAGTCTTTTTTTTTTTTTTGTCTAAAAATGAAACTACTTTATAGAGATTTTATTTATTATTGTAAATAAGTCTGAAATCATTCTACTAATGCTTTGTAATGACTTTTTACGAAGGTTAATTATTGTTCGCGAAGTGAATCTAACAGAGACGAAACCAAGAAGAATTAAGGGATTCCAAGCTTAATCTCTAAAATTTGTATTCAAGTGAGCACAAAATCTTCTTCCAATAAGCTCTTCCCGTATAAAATGGAGGCTCTAAACCATCCTCAAGCCATCTCATACTATGTGGCTACTTGTGGCTTAGAGTGGAGATCATGTCTTTGCATGTTCCGTAATCAATTTACAATATAATCTCACCTCCTAAGGGCACATGTCGCCTAAAAGGCACATGATCAAATGACCCAAGAGGCGCATTATAGAATGAATCGCCCTACAAACTAAAAGGAAAATCCTATGACTAAAACACACCAATACATCATCTAGTAACTAGATGAGTCATAGTCTGGTAACTAATATTACCTCTGAAAATCGGTGGAAGAACCACTTTATAACTAGGGTCACTAGCAGTTCTCAAATACTATAAAGGGAGGCGAAAGCTAAATAAATTTGATAATGACAGTTTTATATAATAATAAATTACATTTATATATTAGTTTATTTTAAAAATATAATTTTAAGAAATGAAAGAGTGACAAAATGAACTATTGGTTGGCCAAGAACGAATGAAGTCCTTTGAAAAACAACTCATCAACGCAAGTGTTTAAATACAACTATACACAAATAATTAATAGTATTTATGAACTGAATACCCTTAACTAAACTAACTACGTTGAAAATGTTAACTATCTAACTACCTATTTTGACTTGAGTATGTGGTTCGGCTTATTGTCAATTGGCCATCACTGGGCGCATTCCATATCTTCAATTGACCAAGTTGGGTCAAGCCAACTCGGACCAAGGACTAAGGATGAATTGGTTCAAATTCATGACGCTAAGATCAGACTTCGCAGTAGAGAACTATTGATGGGCACTTTCTTAGAAGGATCCATAATTCGTCATCTAAACCCTGTAAAGATATTTCCAAAGGAATAATCTAGAACTCGAACGTGGCAAGGCAACATATAATCACTAGCTAGGACAAATCATCTACACTGCCCAATGAGAGAAGGACGTCCTCAGATGCGATCCAATGGCCCCTCAAGTCCTACGTTGTGTCTGTCATTGAATGTTACTGCTGCACGACAGCTGGTCGACGTCATACTATAAATAATATTTGACATTATTCATGAGGTGCACACAATTTACTCTAATGTTACCCGACCACAATTATCACTGACTTGGACTTCAGAGTGTATTTGTATATACCATCTACGCGCCTCCAACTGGACTACAAAGGACCCCTGACCCAACAACGAAGAGGAGGACAAAAGACCATCAACTCAAAGCCGGCGGACTTCCGAAGGCCCCCTAACTCAACAATGGAGATGAGCCATTAGACCACAAACTCGACTATGAACAGACGGACCAGTCAGCTCTACGGTGGAGCTGACCTAAAGACACCAACACTACTTTTTTATTGTCTAAATCAGTACCTTTGATACTCGTATGAACACTACCATTGGTGACAAAATCGCTTCACACCTCATGAGCTAATATATATATATATATATATATATATATATATATATATATATATATATATATATATATATATATATATATATTGAGCTCATTAAATGAACTAGGAGCCAATGCTCTCGTCAGGATGCTTATTTAAAAAATCAATTCCAATTTTTGTGGACTTTTGCCATGTTCAAACTGACTCATCTGTTTTCTACTGATTTCTTTTGTTCAATTTTATAAATAAAATAAACGTAAAACATCTAGCTAATCTATTGATTTTCCGATCAAAACAACAAGAGTGTTTACTTTATTTAATGTATGATACATTATTGCCTTTCTACAATCTCAAGCATCCAATAAATGAGCAGATTTGTGGTTCATTAGAGTATAAGAAGAAAGGGTTAAAGTCCGTCTCAATGCTGAGTCAAGAATGATAATTATTATTGAAGTTGTAGACCCCCAAAACAATTTTTTCAAGGTATTTATAACTGATAGACATGAGGCTAATCTCTTAAGTCTTAAAAATCATGTTAAGTGACAAATGCATATGCACTGTCCAACTATTTATCTGGTGTGCTAAACTTTGTTGATACCTTACAAATTGTATACCTCTTCCTTTGGGAGTACAAAACAGACCAACATAACATGACCATAGAAAAAATCCTGCTTACCAGCATTCATAATATACATAATCCGAATTTCATAATACATACTTTATCCATTTTGTTATCCTTGTTATTTCCTTAACGTTCTATGCAAAACTTCTGTAATGTTAAGACACCTCAATGATGAGTCACATCAACATGTTTTTATTGCAACTAATCGAGTGATTTTATTGTATTATACAGATTATAATATTATATGTTTAAAATATAATGTAACATAATGTTAAAATTTGTGAGATAAACACAAGTTTAGAAAAAAATAGTTTAATGTAAATATCGAATTTTATCTTCGTCTTATTTAAAACTCACAAATTATTATCATTTTTAAAAAAAAATCATAAATTAAACTAGTCTTATAGCTTGTGCGATGCACAGGCACTAATTTTTTCGAATCAAAGTACAAAACGTTTATATAAAACTTATAAAGTATATATTAACAAAATTAATATAAAATTTATAAATTTCTATAATTCAATAATACTTATAAATATTGATATTTTACTACACTAAAATTATTACAAAAACTGAAGTAATTGTGTTAAAATTAAATTGTGATCGAGATTCCCGTAATAGAAAATACGATTCAGATTCGAATTTAAATTTTTAAAACAATGATAGCAAAAATTCAGGAGAAACATTAACAGATGAGTCATTGAGTAGTTGAGTGTTTAATAGTTGAAATCACGCTTAGTCACAAGTTAGGAGTGAAACACACGAGCGAAGATCCTCTGTCTCCAATCCTCTGTCTCCTTCTCTGTCTTTCGAATTATAATTTGACACGTCATTTAATGTGACACGTCATTTACCGTTACACTTTCACAATTTCTTTCACAGTTTTCTTCCGTTTCCTCACTTTCTCAGTCGAGATCTTTACCGGAAAAAGCAGAGCAAAGTAAAGCTTGAGAAGATGTGGAATATGGAAAACCAGATGTGGAGAGCCGGGAGAGACCTCTCTGTTCCGATGATGCTTGAAAGCCCTTAACTGCGGTGGTCTATTCAGGTGGTCGCCACTATTGCCGTCAGCGCCGTCGTCGTTACCGTTCGCCCCATCTCCATCTTCCTCGTCCGTAAGTGCGTCACTTGAAACTTTCATCATTGTGGGTTGTGACTTGTGAGTGATCAATTACCAATGCTTTTGTTCATGGGCTGCAAGTTGTTCGATAGCATTCATATTCTCTGCACACAACCTGTTCGATAAAATGCTTGTATGGTTGGAAAGTGTTCTAAGTTTATAATTTTTCCTGATATATGATTTTCGTTCCTTCTAATTGCACTTTTTTCAGAGGGAAGTAAAAGTAATTCTAGAATGGTGAGTAGTAACACTTGCACTTGCAGGTCCTGAATGTTAACATAAAATTCTGATAAATACACTTTGTTTATAATTAGTTGTGCTGTTATAGTAGGGCAAATGAATTAGGAATTAAATGGTAGTTTTAGTTGTTCTACTTCTATTCAATTTTTATGGGAGTAACAGAGGACCATTTAGCATTGACATGTTTGGGAATGCGTTGGAGGCACAGTAAACTCGCGTTTGGAACCGCAAACGCGATTGCGCCGGCGGCGGCGACGTTTGGGAACGCGTTGCGTGAATCGCGTCTTGGATTTCAATCCGCGCTTGGGAGAATTGATCCGAGCCTGCTTCTCCGTTAGGCCAAACGCGAGTTTGCATGTTGCTGCTGCTGGTTTCCAAGTATACCCTTCTCTTCCTTGCTCCTTCTCTTCATTTTCCTCATTCTAATCGTGAAAGCTAAGTACACAGCAAGCTTCATCAACTCATATATTTGGATCTGTACTTGGAGGGTCCTTTATTTCCCTTTCCGTGAATCATTTATGTTCAATTTCAGGTCCTTTTCTTTAATCACTTCCTGGGTTTTTCTCTCTTCTCTTAGTTTTTCTTCTTCTGGGGTGTTGCAAAGTTTTGATTTTTCATCTCTATTTTGTGTTCCTGGAGTAAAAATTCTTCCTTTTCTCTATTTAATTTGTTGGAAATGAAGAATTTTGACCAAGAATTTATGAGCAAACAGATTAGTTGATGAGTTTTCAGGTCTAACATGTATGACTTAGTTCACTAACTATTCCTTGCAAATGCAAGAGTTTTGTATATGGTTTTAATTTTACTGTGTTATGGTTCAATTGTACTTCTTTCATGTCATAAACTGTTGAATTTTGTATACTGCTTAAATTACAGTGCTTAGGTAGAGAAAATGAATACTACTAAAATATAAGATGATTTTTTAACATTGATATTGATGTGTAATAAATAATGTCATTTCAAAATAGTGAAACACTCACGCAGATTGAGGTTTCACTAGGATCCTCTCTTAATATCTTTAGAATATGTTGTGAAGATATGCACATATACTGTGAAATACTTTCAAGATATTCTGAGATCATATTCTAAAATATACGTTGTTTGACTTGCAATTTCTTATGTAAACAGCCAAGAGGTTACCAAGGGCACAGCCTGCACAAAACCCAGCAGGGATGGTTCTTGTTGATAGACCTGCTGCAGGATCTCAAGCTGCATCATGTTGTTCATGATTACTTATCCTGTACATGTTGTTCATTGTCTATTATGCTGTTGTTTGGCTAAACTGTGGAAGCTTCTGGTCATGGTTTGCATTTGATGACACTAAAGATGAATTTCTGGTATGGACAGTATTAATAAAATCTGGTACTGTTTTTAAGCTATAACCAGATGTGCATTCTACAAAGAATATACAGGCTTATAGTTCCCTGCAACTATATGTTGATCTACGAATAGGTCTAAGCTATAACCTTTTGTGATAGGCTCTTGAACCCATTCATTCCATGGTCTAGTGTTACCAACAGATACTTGTTACCCACAGAATTTCAATCTCCCAATATCTTGTGGAATTTCACCTTAGAATCTATTTGGCAAGGGACTGCGGATTATCCTTGTCTATGGTTATGAAAGGCATTATCCAGCTCCGTGCCGGCAAATTGATTATAATTATGAATCATGCTTCATGGTGACATAACAAAACAATTTGTATTTCTTATTGTACTTTTTAAATTATATTTTAAATTGATTCTAATTAATATAAAGGTTAAAAAAATGATTCAAGAATTTTATAATGATTAAAATATTCATACCCATTTTGGTCATTACATATAATCAAAATCAATTCTAATCAAAGTTACCCAAACGAAATTCTGTTACCAAAATCAATTCTGGGTAAATGTATCCAAACATAAATCACGTCACTTAAATCACGTCACTTAAATCACGTTTACCATAGCTATAAAATTGTCAAATATTCAATCTTGTGTAATGTCTACATAATGACGGGACCCTAAGTTATTTATTTGTAGTAACATATTGAAATCTTGAAGACGTTGCAAATATGGGAACTCCCAATGTTTGGCTTCCACATAACAAAACCTGCGCCATTGCAAGGCAATAGTTGGCATTGGATGACCATCCTTTAAAAGAACCTACATAGGAAAAAGAAGAAACTATTATTGAATAGTACGCCAAAGTAAAATACAAGTGTATACAATAGAAACAACATATACCTGCACAAAGTGATCCTTGTTGACATAACCAACAGTTATAATCTTTTGTGAGTTCACAGGAGGTGGTTTACCCCTCAGTGGGAAGAAAGTCATACATCCATCCAGTGATAAGTAAACGAAAATCAATTGGAACCTTGTCGCAATAAGGTAGCCCATATCTGGTAAATCCATCCATTTATCCCGAGTGGCAAACTGTCCAGGAAAGATGCATATGGCATCATGTATGGTCTTGAACCTTTCAGGGGTCCCATACAGTTCGAGGTACTGTTGGGAATGTTGTTGCAGCTCGTTCAACAACTCAATCCTAATATAACCCCAGTTCTCCTCATGTTTTCCTAATAATGCAGCAATAGCTCTGTAGCCACAATTACCATCTGAGACAACATCTATCACGTTTTCAATATAACAACGAAACATTGGTGGGAATTGATTAATGTATGGGACATCCCTAATCATTCCTTCAAGTGTTCCACGTCCATGTTCAATGCTCGATAGTTGTGCCTGTATATATTTTTTAATTCTTATATTAATAATAAAAATCTTTTAGGCTCATAAAAATTAGTTGAAAACTACAATCATTCATCACCTGTAGCAGTTCCATCATGCTCATGTTACTAGTTGGCTCTTTGGAGGTATTGAAAGTGACATATATTGGAACCTAATTCACCCAAATTTAATCATAATGAATAATCTAGCATGTACACAAAACATGAATTGTAAAATAAAATAAAAATAAAATAAAAAGTAAAGAAAATAAAAAGAGAGTACCTGACTAGATTGCATTGATGGTAATTCATGATCTATGTTCTGCAATGAAGGTTCATCAGGTTCTAAAGGTTTCTTTTTTTTCTTTCTTCTCTCAAGAGCACTTTTGGGTCTGGTAGACGATCCACGAAATCTTTCTTTCTTTTTTATTCCCTTCACATTGTTGTTATTTTTTGGCGAACCACAATGGGCTTTGGCATCACTGTCTTTACCTTCAAGGCACGCAACTATCTCATTCATAGTCTTCTTCCACCCATTAACAGCTATATTATATGTTTCTTCAGTAAGTGCACCCTTATCAGATAAATGAGCATACATCCTACCTAAGTCTTTGCGGCGATTTCCCATTCTTACCTTAGGGTCCTCATGACTTGTAGGATGGCTTATTGCTATGTTAGTTGTAACTTTTGCATGTTTTGTCCACCTTTTTAATATATACATTTCAGGAATTTTTGTAATATTTCTTGATGCGAGAACTTTGAGAGCATGTGAGCATAAGATTCCTGCAAACTCAAACCTCTTACAACTACATTTCACAGCACCAGTGGATGAGTCATATTGAACTGTGCGGTGAAAATGTTTCTTATAAGAGGTAATTTCATATTCTGTAATATTCTCATTTTGAAATGAAACAACCATATTGCTATCATAAGCCTTCGATACCTCATGTTGGATCATCTTGGATACTGTTGGAGTATAAATTGTTGCTGCATGTCTTAAAATTGCCACATTAAATGACAAAGATAAACTTGTTTGGGTTGCTTTAAAATCTGCCTTTGATTCCTCATAGCGACGATCATCAACTAACCTCTGAAAATGATGGAAAAATCTCAGCAAATCATGCTTGTAACTTACATATTTTTTAATTAAACTGTTCAAGCTCTCACTGCGTTGTGTAGTTGTCATGTCTGCACAAAAGTTCTCTCGCCCATAAACTAATGCCCATTTCTCTTTCACTGCGAATGTTTGCTTTAACCACTTATCATCTTTAAGATCATATTTCTCAAGCATAGTATTCCAAGCTACTAGAAACTCTTCTTCTTCTTCATACTCATAAATGCATCTATTGAAATCTTTACTGAAGTCTTCAAACTTTCCAAATACAAAACTAAGTCTCTTTAATGCATTTTGATACATATGCCAAATACAAAGGCGATGACAAGTTTCTGGCCATTCTAAAGATAAAGCTTTCGCCATTGCTGCATCTTGGTCAGTGAGAATAGTCTGGGGTTTCTTTCCTGACATAGCTTTAGCAAAAGTATTGAACAACCAAATAAAGGTCTCAGCAGTTTCATCATATAGCAATGCTCCGCCAAATATAATGCTAAGCTTGTGATGATTCACTCCGACAAACATTGCAAATGGACGACCTTCTTTATTTTTCCTAAAAGTAGTATCAAAACAAACTACATCACCAAAATATGAATAATCATTCTTCATCTTTGCATCGGCCCAAAAGATGTTAGCTATCAAATCATCCTCATCAACTTGTATTGCATAGAAAAAATTGGTATCTTCTAATTGCATTTGCTGTAAATACTCTAGCACACCACCTGTATCCCCTGACCTCATTTGAATTGTTCTCTTGGAACGTAAATAATTCCTATAGTCTTCTGGAATGAATCCAAGGTTCTCACGACCTCCAACTCGCCTAGCCATCAACTCACAACTTGCTTTTGGAGCGATTCCAGAACTTTCAGCTAAATCAACCTCGGCTGCTTGAGCAAAAGTTATTTTCCTTTGAGATCTAAGCAAATGACTTTTACTTGGAGTTGTAGTCTCGTGTGTATGTTCAGCAAAAAATTCAATAACACGAAACTTCCCAGTTACACGACTATTAACTTTCATTTTTGCCAAACAACCAAATCTTGATTGTGCACGGGGGTTCTTAATATTAGGATCTCGCTTATCTTTCCCGCGAAAACCTTCACATGAGCAACAAAATACTCTATTCACTATCTTACCATCAACACCTTTATTTCCCTTACTAATTCTTACACTAAAACCCACTTTATAAGCATAAGAATTGTAAAACGCATGGGCATCATTTTCAGTGTCAAATTCCATTCCAACTTTTGGTATAAATTCAATAGGAATTGTAGCATGTATCTCTTCAATTTTTTTACTCCCAACTCTGTCACCATTATGATCTTCTACTTCTGCCATACTTCAAATTAAATAAATTCTCTTAAATATGTTCTATAAACTAAACACAACTTATATGGGTATTAGATTTGACACCCTACACACATAATTTCACACCCCAATTTTTTATGTTTCAACTTTTAGCCCGTAAAAAATCTGAAATTTTTACTTCCGAGTTTTATAACTCATAAAGAAAAACGGGTGCGGAATTACGTAGGTAGGGTAGCAAATTCAATACCCAACTTATATATGGTACTAAATTTAGAACCTATGTCTATAGTTAAATATTAAATTGACATTGAACAAGCTTATCAATTACTCTCTCCGTCCCAAATTATAGGGTTTTTTTCAGACAATCACGCCTATTAAGAAAACCTGTAGATGTGGTAATTAAAGTTTTGAAATTTAAAATATAATGAATGCAAGGGGTAAAAAAGGAAAAACTTATTTTTTTTTCCTGAAATCTAGAAGGGGTCTTATAATTTGGGACACCGAGTTTGTCTCTAAAGGGTCTTATAATTTGGGACGGAGGGAGTAAAATATACATCTATATATATATAAATAAGAGGAGAGTATAATAATTACCTTTCTTTCTTTCGTTGATATTGCTTCTTGGAGTGCAATTAACAGAGAAAAAAGTGAGAGAAGCAGGATGCTGGGCTAAAAATTGTTTCTTGCGTTCGTAACAGTGGTGATGGGCTGCGCATATATCACAGGAAACAGAGGGTAATTGCTGTAACATTCACGTAACCTACCTATTGTATCGATCTAACGGAGTTGTTATGCCGTCAATTCTTATATTTTAAAATAAGATGACGTGGCACGTTTTTATTGGAAGGACAGAGAAAGTGACAGGATTGGAGACAGAGGATCTACACTCGAAACACACAACTACTCAACATGAAGAGAGACAATGAGGAATTTTAAAAATTAATGAGGTGGAAGCATGTGAAGAAGAGTATGTGTATTGAATATCTCACTTATAAGTAGGTGTGGAACTAAGTTAGGCCGGCTCGCAAGGGCCCACGACTTGGCCCACGAAAGGTCTGGTTCGATTCGACTCGTTCGCTAAAAATGTCATGCTTAGGCTTTTTAAAAAGTCTAATTAGCTAAAAAGGCTGGGCCTAGACTAACAAAAAAAGCCTATTTGGTCTGATAGGTTGGCCAGTTTATCTTATATTATTTAAATATATAAACAAATATAATGTATTAATATACTATTGTAATTAATAGAAATATCTTTTAAAAAAAAATCAATCAAATATGTTTTATATTTGTAAAAACAAAGAAAGTCATTCTCAACCCCGTTGATATGGATTTATTAGGGATTGAAACTTAGTGCTATTGGCTTTGTTTGCATGTTAAGACTTCATACCTATTGTTATTAAGAGGTTTGTTGAAGTTTAATTTAGTTGTGTGTTTAAAGCCAATTAGCCCGCTAGCGTATTGGCGCATCATGACATTTTCTGGTAAATAGACTTTTAAGTAGGCTTGTAGGCCAGGCCAGACTTGTGATAGGCCACAGACTAAGCCTAAAAAATCGGCCTGTGAAAGGCTACAGGCCAAGCTTCGGCCGCACAATGAGAACATAGGCCAGGCTTGGGTCGTGCAAAGTTTGGCTCGGCTTGGTCCACTTCCACCCCTACTCCTAAGAATGATGGCTCACGTTTATATTATACAAAGTAGATGATTCAACTATTTTCCCCTTAAATTAAATTAATTCTTTTGAAATCTCACTAACTAAAATATTAAATTTTCTAAAATAAAAAATCTCAAATCTCAAATCTTAACCTTACAAGGCTACAAAATTCTTCAAATTTAATTTCACCAAAAACTCTAATTTTACTTTTTAAAGTATTTACCGTTGTAAATGAGTGTGTTCGTTGGGGGAGAATGGTTCCCACTGCCATTACGAATTCTTCTGTTGCTTATACAGCAGCGTAGTTACATACTGATGGAAGTTGGTTTGAGCATGCATACCAGATGGGATGTAGTGGAGTAATTGTTGACGCGCTTGGGCATTGGATGCGCAGGTTCGTGATCTGTTACGGTTCAGGGAATGCATTTGCCACGGAGCTCTTGGTCGTACGAGACGGTTTGAAGCAGGTTTGAAAGTTGGGCATCCGTGACATGGTGTGCAATACGGAGTGCAAGGACGTAGTTGGTTTGTTAGTGCAACATGATGATGTGAGTAATTTTTGGCAGCGGGATATAATTCTGGCTATTCGAGAGCTTCTGACTTGGGATTTAAATGTCAAGTCCATGTTTCGTCACATGATCAGGTTGTTGATGCTTTAACTAAGCAAGCGTCTTAACTGGTGTATCCTCTTTATATTTGGAAGGAGCCCCAATCGTTTGTCATCCCGCTGCTTTGTTGGGATGTGTTAATCTAGTTTTTATTGTCTTGCGTTTGTTTTTATTTCCTATGTAAAAAAAAAAATCCTAACCAATCATAATCCCAAAAAAATGGATATAAAATAGAAATTAAAGAATTAAAATATGTAAGAAAATTGATGAAAGAAAGTTTTACTTAATTTGATGACGACTTCTGCTATTTAAGAGCAATCACTTTGTGAATCTCTGATGGGAGTCCAAATTCAATTAACTTCTATGGGAGAATTTATAAAAAGGATCTGGTCTTTCTTTTTTGGTCGAAATTAAAGGTTCTAGTCTTTTTGTTTTTGGTTGAGAAAAAGGCTCGGGTCTTTCTCACCAAGGAAAGAAGGAAACCACTATAAGTATCTGAACTGTGAAGCCCATGATGCCATGACAGGAACAGCTTGAGGATTTTCTTCCATACACCCTGGAGGGACGGCAACAATATTCCATTTTGGTCCCTCCATTCATCCTATTCAGCATCTCACTTTCAGTTCCCCTCCCTTAATTAATTAATATTGCATATTGACCTGTGTATTTATTTCATATTTGTAATTTTAACTAATCTAACTCTACCTAAATTAATTATATATACGTCTTTTTTTAAACTGTTATACATACGCTGTTGGAATATAACATAAGTCATTTATAACTTTTACCTAACAATTTATATTATTTTAATAATTGGTTGTTGGTCACATAGGCTGAAGAATATGAACTAGAGAGATAGTGGTTCTAACCTTCCTCCTCACATAAGAGCTCGTTTGAGACTGAAGCGTTAACAATGCACAAATCCATTATGTGCTGAAGTTCTACGTCTACGTAACTCTGAACAATTTTCTTAATTATTGATTATTTATATTTTTTAAATTTATAATTACTTAAAAATACATATACATTGCACACAATATGTTACTTATAGGATTTAAATTCTATGCATTTTCGTATAAATTTTGTTAATACACACCGAAACCTAACTACCCGAAACCCAACTACTCAATTATATGTGACGTAATATGATTGAGTGCCAGTGTAAAACTGTTTTACATGACGATGTAACAAAATTACACTTTTATTTATAATTAAACATTTCCTAATTTTTCACGAATAATTATAATGTATATAATTTTAATATTGTTATGGTTGTTAATCTATAAAAATAATTAAATAACGTATAAAGACAGAAATTAAAATTATAATTGACTTCAGATATTTAAATGAATGTAAGACGTAGAGAATAAATAAAGAAAGATTGGTTATAATATTGTGGTAGCAAAGAGTATATTTTGGCGAAAATAAAGGTTATTTGGTCTAGATGAAGAGCATATATTTATATTTAACGAAAGTATACAGTCACGCAACAGATGCAAGTATGTGTACGTATGTGGCAGTTTAATAATTATTCAACTCCGTCTCCGTGAGCTTCAATCTGCGGGCCAATAGTGAAAACTGCGGGCGTCACCTTCGAATTAATATTAATTTAATAAAAAATAAAAGTGTGTTTATCCAAAAAGAATCATTTCCACGTCACTTTCTAACTTTTTAATATCTTATTATTACGAGTCCTTCCTTTTCCACGGTGCATTCAACTACGTAATTGACAATGCACGTTCATCATCCACCGCACGATCATTTGATTGTAGACCCCGCATTAACCACACTTTACCATCCACACGTTTCCATATTTGCTTACCGATACGCCAAATTGCTTTCCAATATATTAGTGTGATGAGATAAATAATAAATTTAAACCTCAGAGAAATCATGTACACTCACAATGATAAAAAAACCTGTTCTTTAATTTGAATTGGTTGTTTCTATCTATCTCAAGTGGCAGCACTCAGATTCTTCTAATAAGGTGGAGCTGCGTTGACACAAAAGAGAAAGTTATATGTACTTAAAAACAATTTAACACATAAATCAGTGATAAAACATTGAGAGGAAATTTTAAAGTCAATAATAGTTGTGTAAATGAATAATGAACAATAAATTGATAAAATGAATAATATTTGTGTAAATGATTAAACAAATATATATTTATAAAGATGATGTTTGTTGTATTCGTGACTTTAAAGTTTAAATCTCTTATATGTCTCTATTTTTTTAAGCCTGTTGAGACGAAATAGAGCATTTCTTAAATGATTGTTTGAACGTTTTCATTACCGAAATAAAAAGACTTTCCGCTAATATAAGTTTGTGTTTCTTGTTAAATGAAGCGCTTAAACGTATATCGTGTTCTTGATGTCTCATCATTGCGTATTTGTGTTGGGATCTGATTGTTGTTAATTCAATACTTTTGGTGTCCAAAACAGACAAGGTATCTAAGAACCAATATTTTAATTTAGTTTCAAGTTGCTAATATAACCCACAGAAACCCGAAAGACTACCCGTGGTTTTGAATATGTAGTAATTGATAACTTTAAACCGTCTTGGTGTAATATTAATTTAACACCTGAAATTTTAGTTAATATAATATATATACCCATACAATTTTATATTGAATATCATATTCCAATTTTTTTAATCGAGAGTTCACACATTTTTTTTTTTTAAATAAACAACGAAGAGTCAAAGATTTAAAATCGCATCATGTCATTTTAAAATAATCAATATTATAAAAACATATTTAAATTTTTTAGTTATATATATATAGAAAGAGTATGGGAATCAAATTATTTATTTCACTTGATAATTTGTTAGAAAATATAAATGTAATAAACCCAACTGTTGATAGAAAATTATAATCACTATAAGTTAAATTTAATTTAGCATTAAAGGTTAACATCGACCATGACGCTAATTTTCACCCTTTAGCTGACACAAAATATTAAATAGAAACTTAATTACATTTAAGCACAACGTTGGACAAGCTAAACTGTTATTAGCGTCGGCTGCGGCGAATATTAAAATCACCTACCAACTCAAAATATGTCCGACGTCAATTAGTGGTGGTTCACCATTGCTGCTAACTTCATCGGTCGACTTAGGGCCAGACAGTCAGTTTTGGTTGATGCTAAGTTGAACTTAGTTTGACCCATCTCAGAGGTCCACAACTTGGCGCCAGTCTGGCCGATGCTAAGCTTCGACGATTTCTCCACCTCAACGACCTTATAATCCCCCTCCCTCCTTAAATCATTCCCACTTCTCCTGTTCTCCCAAAACCTCCCCACACTAGTATGATCAATTTCAATTCATGATTTAACTTTTATCCGTGAAAGACCTATATTTGTGAAATATAAATTTTTGTTTTGATGGTTGTGAGTGTGGGGTTCTATGGATTGCTTGTGTTTCCATCCCAGTGATCTATTTGCATTTTGCTACTAATAGATTAGATCTAGGAAAAACTGTCAAGAAATAATACCTTAGATTAGTTGCAGAACTCGGTTGAATTGCACAGTTATGGAAGATGTTAAAAAAGAAAATGTTACTGGGGTAGAAAGAGAGATCAAGGATCGATCGAGACAAGCAGAATAAACTAATCTTGAAAAATATATTTTGAAGATTGAAAAAGTGATTCATAGACTTTAAGTTAAAGGTGTACAAAATGATGAAATTGTTGGATCATGTGGTAGAACAAAATAATACTTGTAATAAGATAATTATACATAATATTAATATTATATGTTATAATTGTTATTGTTGTATGTTATTTCTGTTGGTTATAAACATCTTATAATTGTTATAAATATGTTTGATTTATTTTCATTGTGATGACATCAAATTAATGTACGGATTGATAATTATTCAATTCTATCTTTCGTTTGATTCATTTCTAAGAGATGGGTGTGTTGTGCATGTGTTGTGTGTTTTATGATTGAGTATCATGCATCGTCATTTAGGGGTGGCAATATGGGCCAGCCCCGTTGGGTCAGCCCGTTTGGCCCGCCATTTTTTGTGGGTTGGGTTGGAAAATTCAACCCATTAACCCACTTCTGACCCACTTTACTAACCCATTTTTTTAGCGGGTTTTGGCAGGTTGGGTTGGGCCAGCCCGCCGGGCCTGCATTATTTTTTATTTTTTTTGGATCTACAGTAGTACTAAGGAAAACTGGAAAACGAAGTAAGAATTCATTAGGGAATACTATTCTTCAGACTTCAGTGTGTGTGTGAGCCTTTGTGATTGTGAGGGTTTCTAACTTTCTGTTTCAGCCACGCTCTCCTCTCGGACTCCCTCCTCCACCGCGCTCTCCTCCAGTCCGTCGCGCTCTCATCTCTGACTCTCTCCTCCACTGCGCTCTCCTTTAGTCCACCGCGATCTCCTCTCTGACTCTCTCCTCCACCGCGCTCTCCTCCAGTCGCCGCGATCTCCTCTCTGACTCTCTCCTCCACCGCGCTCTCCTCCAGTCCGCCGCGATCTCCTCTCTGACTCTCTCCTCCAGTCCACCGTGCTCTCTTCCATTCCATCGCACTTGAATTTATATATTCTTGGATGGCTAACCCAGCTTCATCAGGAATTAAGGATCATGGCTGCACCACCAACATCTTTAACTGTTTTTCTTTGAATATTCCTTTGAATGTTAGAACTTATAAGGTTAGAATTTTAAACTAAGACTATTTTTTTTTTCAACTACATTACAATTTGGCGGGCTAGCCCGCCAAAATGTGGGTTGGGTTGAGACTTTCAACCCATATACCAAAAGTGGGCCAACCTAACCCAACCCGCATTTTGGCGGGTTGGGTCAGGCCCGGCCTGCGAGCCCATATTGCCACCCCTGTCGTCATTGAATGTTTTAATTTGAATCATGTAGCTTGCCACTTCATCATTGTGATTTTCCTATTATTTGTCCCATTTCCATATCTGTTGTAGGAGAACCATGAAACAGGCGTTGTTCTAGTTGACTTCTAAGTCAAAAGGTCCGAGAATATCTCACTTAACTCAAAAGATTTGCTCTTAAGAAAATACAGGTTGGATGACTTAGTAAAGGAATATTCCACCTTAACTAGTGTCTGAACAGCCGCACGAAAATCGAAATATTACAAACAAAGCAAGACAACTTGGTTGGGATGTAGGTTCACTTGGTTGAATAACTTTTGAAAATAACTTATGAACCTATACATATATAATTCTCCTTAAAGTCTTGGTGGAGATACTTGTGTAAAGAAAATTAAAGTACCTTTTATTTTTGGTGAATGGGAAAACAAACAAAAACAATAAAATAACTATGGGCCTAACATGTCTCGCAAGGAAGGGCTCAGCCCTATGGGGAAGAGAATTAAGAAAACATATGGAAATTTCACTCATCTACAAATAAATTTATATCTATAGCTTGATATATACACATAATTTCAAAATTCAAATGATTAATGTTACGTGGAAAATTTATTTCTATGATATATTTTTGGTTTGTGATTTGATTATTAGTTATATATATAATATTTTCTTCATTTTTTTATTAACTATCTAGAAAGAGAAGAAACAGAAATGTAATTAATTTTATTAATTTCTAAAAGTTATTATTTGTTTTCTTATGTTACCTTAAATAATACTCCATCCGTCCCAAATTATAGGGTCTTTTTCAGACAATCACGTCTATTAAGAAAACATGTAATAAGCTAATTAAAATGTTGGTTTTGTTACTTTTTATACAAATTTTCCAAATATGCCCCTATTTAAAAAAAAATGGAAATTGTTAATATAAGTATTGGATATTTGGATATATAAAAAGTTAGTTGGAAATATGAAAGAAATAATTAGTAGAGGTGGTAATTAAAGTTTTGGAATTTAAAATATAATGAATGCATAAGGTAAAAAATGAAAAGCTTATTTTTTTTCCCCTAAAATCTAGAAGGGGTCTTATTATAATTTGGGATATCGAGTTTATCTCTAAAGGGTCTTATAATTTGGGACGGACGGAGTATATTCTATCTTTCATCATCTATTGTTTCACAAGAACATTACTTAAAAAACATTAATTAATACTATTTTAAAACTCTAAATAATCCGATATATAAGACCAGAAGAAGTAGTTGTTAAAAGGGATTTGTATATCTCTAGTATTTGTATACCTCTAATTAATATTTGAATAATTTGGGTGAATAAAACCAGCTAGTTTTTTATGTTATTGTCATTAAGTTATCCCCGGTCATAATAAACGAATGAATTCTTGTGTAGTATGTGGTAGGGAAGTCGCGATCCTTCTTATGATTTTTGTTTTTATCCACTTTCCTTTCGCAAAAATGAAAAAGGAGTAGGTAGGTAAAAATCAAAAGACAAAAATACTTCTAGTGTATGCGACTCCCACCACAAGAACCTCTGGACTATTCCGCAGAGAATCACTCGAGCTATATGAGAATCTGAGGTGCAAGTGGGGCCCACTGCACCATCACTGTCTGATTCCGCTGACAAAAATTGAAAATAAATATCATCTTCATCGCACGTCCCTCATTTATGAAATTTCTTTCTTCGTGATTGATTAGTATTGAATTATTAGTAGATGCTAAGATTCTAGTATTTATATTCGGGAAATGACTATCTTACCCTCGCCCCCCACCTCTATATAATCGAATCCACACTCCTGCAATTCTTCCCATTCCGTGAACACGCTCTTGTGATTGTGAAGTTATAAAAATAGGAAGAGTTTGATTTGATAGTCCGATATGTTGGGTGTATTCAGCAGCTCCATCGTGTCACCGCCGGACGAGCTTGTCGTTGCCGGCAGCCGTACACCGTCGCCGAAGACCACGGCGGGCGCGCTGCTGAAGCGGTTCGTAGAGAGCAACGCGTCCGCGGTATCGGTGGAGATCGGGGAGCACGTGCAGCTGGCTTATACCCACCGCAACGAGTCGCCGTGGCAACCCAGGTAAATTAACGTGACTGATCAATTCATCATCACTTCCCTAAGCGACGTCGTTATGTTATATCATCTTCAGTAGGTGAATTTTTGTTGTGGCTTTGCTTGTTGATCACCGAAATGTTTTTATTTTAAAAATAGAATTAAAAATTGATAGCTTGATTGACACAATTTCTACCACAAAAGAACAAGTTGAACCAGCCTAGCGGATCGGACGGTTGATGGTTCTCTATTCCATCATCGATGATCCTGATTCCTCACGCATATATCCTACTACTAGACTAGTGTGAAGTATTGTCAAAAAAATAAAAAAGACTACTGTTTCAGCATACGAAGTTTTCTTCACACTCAAAACAAAATCTAGTATTTGACAAAAAAAAAAAAAAAAAAACACATCTAAGTAGTATTAGTAGATGCGCAAGGATGAGAGCCTAAATTCAAATTCCAAACACAGACATCCAAATGAGTGGCGAAATCCGTAAAAGAAAAAAACCATGTTAAAACATTTTTAGGAGTATTCAATTCAAGTGACTGGTAAGTTGGTTTGAAATACAAAATCAAGGGTGGTTTGACTGGTTTCCTTGTTTTCCATTTTTAGTTTATATCTTTAATGGGACGACCCAAGGTAGGAAAAACTCTTGAGTTTAAATTGCGTTACAGAAAACTTATGATTAACTCATCCAAAAAGAAATAGAGCGGGTTCAAATTCCCGACCTGTTATATACGAGATGTATATGGGTGTCTGCATTGTTTATATATTTATCAATTATTTTTAAATATATATTTTATGTTTACTGTCACATTACGCCGAATTAGCTACAAAACAAATACATAAAAGGACGGCTGAATTATTAAAATTGCACCTTCATGGGCCTTTGGCCCTTCCAATAACCAAATAAAAAATACTTGCACATCGATGGAATTAATATCTATTTTTTAAAATAAATATTTTATGTTTTTGTAAATATACAATAAATCCATTAGTAATTTGTCTTTATTGATATATTTTTTTCATAACATATACAACAAGTCACTTTATTATACATTTAAAGTTTTTAAAAAATAGTCTTTTATTGACAATTTTTAAGGAATCTATCTATCCTCAATTTTTAAAGATTTCATTAGTTAGAAATATATATATATATATATATATATATATATATATATATATATATATCAATCTGCGATTATAATCTTTATACATAAAAAAAATACTAGCAAACAAGGGTATAACCGTAAAAGTAAGTTCTCCGATGTACCAAAAACGAAAAACCATAAAAGTCATTTTTAGTGAGGAAAAAAAAACTGTCGAACACCTTCTATTTTTCTTTTGAAGTTTTTGTTTTAAATTTTAACTTTGAAGTAGTCTTTAAAACGAAAATAGCCGGTCAAAAACACTACCTTGGACAGGAAATTTATTCCATCCAAAGACCTCCTAAGAAAAAGAAATTCGTTTAATTCTTGATTATACTCTTTTGACATTACCATATTGGTATATTAGAAAGATGGTATCTAGATTTTTCCTTGTTAGGTGGGATGTCACATCCTTAACTAGTTAATTCACTATGTTTTGCTTAGTTTATTTCGTTCTTTTATTGAGTATTTGAGTTGGGAAGATGTCATGTTATATAGGATGCAATGTGAACGTGACAAATTTCAGAAACCAGACTAGATTGGTCGGGTTAACAGGTGGGGACTATGAAGTTTCTAGTTCATCGACAAATTAAATAACTCAAACCAGACAAACTATGATATTGAAGTCTCACCTATTAAATTCCAGTTTAGTTTGTAAAAGATTGTCATAATGGCATTCAAAATACTCATTCCGTCCCAAATTATAAGCACCTGATAAGACAGTCATACTTATTAAGAAAATTAATAGGTTAATTAATATCTTAATTTTGTAATTTTTTATACAAATCTTCCATATATGCCCTTATGTTAGTATTGAATATATCAAAGGTTGGTTGAAAAACATGAAAGAGAAGTAATTAGTAGATGTGATAATTAAAATTTTGGAATTGAAAATATAATAAATGCAAGAGGTAAAAAAAATTTCTGAAATCTAGAAAGAATCTTATAATTTGGGACACCAAGTTTGTCTCTAAAGGATCTTATGATTTGGGACGGAATGAGTACCACATTTCATTGTCATAGTACATAGTATAATGCCTTAGTTACAAAAATTGTTTAAGGTTAAACACGAAAATTTATAACTCATCATTTGATAAAATATTTTGATCAAAATATCCTTATTTAAAGTTGAGTTATATTAAAGGGATAAAAATATGATTATTGGTTTAAGAGTTGTGATAGTGAAAATTGTAGGTGATAGGTGAGAGATGCAATACTAAATAAGGGCGTAGAAGAAAGAAAATTAGAAAAATGTTTTTAGTTTGCAAAACAATGCTAGAATAACTTATATTTTGGAGGAACCTTTGAGTATTTGTTACATGATTTCATGTATCTACCGAGAAGTATCCAAGTTGAATTCACTTGGAAATCCAAATACACACATAAACACATTGTAAGTATACCACATAGTTATTAGGTGACATTGTTTATCTGAAGCTATGATATGATAGTGGAATATCTATGATGTGCTTACTATTTGGAATATGTTGTATAATGCTATTAACTTTACCATTCTATCTTGTTATCTAAATATTGAGTGGGAAATGTAAATGTGGCAGATCATTTGCTGTTAAGGATGAGATATTCTGCATATTTGAGGGAGCACTTGACAATTTGGGTAGCTTGAGACAACAGTATGGACTAGCCAAGTCTGCTAATGAAGTGCTTTTGGTGATTGAGGCTTACAAAGCTTTACGTGACAGAGCACCCTACCCTGCTAATCATGTTGTTGGCCATCTTAGTGGCAGTTTTGCTTTCATAGTTTTTGACAAATCCACTTCAACCCTCTTTGTGGCCTCTGTAAGTAATCCTAATCCTAATCCTAATCCTAATCCTACCTACCTACCAACTCTAATCAATTATTCACCACAATGAGCTTTCATTTCTTGCTTATTTTGATTTTATTATTTTTGACAGGATCAATTTGGTAAGGTTCCTCTGTTTTGGGGAATAACTGCTGATGGGTATGTAGCATTTGCTGATGATGCTGAATTGCTTAAAAGTGCTTGTGGAAAATCACTTGCTTCTTTTCCTCAGGGTAGGTTAACTTCTATCCTCTGCTTATTGTATTTGTCGACGTGCACTACAATTCCCAATACTTTAGCTACTTCTGTTGCAACTTGCCAGTATCCCAAAGTGGATGATATATGGTGTGTTTGAGTAAGCTCTTGAGAAAGGCTGAAAATATGTTATAGGTAAGTTATTATTCATTAGCTAATCTGAAAAATTGATGAAAGTGAGCTCTAAACCGCTCATAAAGTAGGTGATAAACTATCTACCTAAGTTTTTCCAAACACTTGCATAAACGCTTATCTTGTAAGATAAACTCAAATAAATTCTTTCAAATGGATAATTTATGTATGGATACCAGGCCACTCCATCCCAATCATAACATGAGTTTCGTTGACTTGTGTCTAGTTAGTGCTAACCTCCATTTGCGCATTAGTGCCAACGGCTATCCAAGCATAGTCATAATTGGTGTTGCATTTTTCACCCAAGTTAGAGGAGTTTTCCTCTCATTGTTGACATTGTTGCTCTCAAATTGGACAGGATGTTTCTACTCTACAGCTATTGGAGGATTGATGTGCTATGAGAATCCTAAAAATAAGATTACTGCAGTACCTGCAAATGAGGAGGAAATCTGGGGTGCAACCTTCAAGGTAACAAAATGAAATCAATATAAACACAATTGCAACTGGTACAGTGCAAGATCTAGTGTCTTTTGCTGTCCATTTATGAACAATTGGTATCTATTTCTTTTTGTTACTAACTGTGGTTGGTGGTATCAGGTGGAAGGGCAAGCAGTTCTCGCAGCCAGAGAGTAGAACTTTTGTATGAGTTATGATGCGTTAATGGAGGCACGCATGAGAGGGGCAATGTAATTAAATAGCTTGATGTGTGATGAATGGAGGGAAGCGAAGTGGAAGGGGTGGTTGGTGTGTGTACCCTCATCAGATTCATAGATTGAGAATTTACTACTGTTTCTATGTATGTATGTATGTACAGTGGCGCTTTTCAATTTAATGAGTCCGGTTTTGGAGTAAAACGTCATGTTCTGTTCTCCTCTATTTTATCCTTATTAGTAGAATAAGAATTTGTTTTTAGTTTTATGTCTTATTTAATTTTGAACTTTTGTATGTTATGTTTTGTTTTTTGTCAAAATTTACCTTTCACTTGGTCTGATTTTCTCTGTTGTATTTTGTTTTTTAAATTTACATGTTTTATGCTAAAAGTTACGAACTAGACGATAAAAATGGTTGGATGATAGTAAGATCTGGATTCATTAGATACCTCGGTTAATTATGGTTTTGCACTTCAGTTCATTCATATTAACTATGAAGGAAAACATAAGAAAAAGTTGTTGAACCCAAAAAGAGCCCAGACCCAAAATAAAGCCAGAGTAATTAGGCCACGCCCATACTGGCCAGAATTTAGAGTTGGGCCAACTATGAGATCCAGTTCCAAAATTCATGTGGATTCGGATTTGGTGATGCAGCATCTTAACTTGGTTTTGTTTTTTCCCATCAACCATCAGCCCCACTTAGCCCTATCCTAAGTCCGTGGCCCTTCGCAGTGGGGGATGGATATGATTGGTCCTTCCCCCTCTTGCCACCTGTAACAGAAGAGAAAGTTTCGAATTCTGAGAATTGATTACTTTACCAAGTAGATCATGAAGAGGAAGACTCATAACTTTATTTGGAAGTCTATTGTGTGCCGTTTTGAGGTACCACGAATCTTAGTTACCGACAATGAGAAACACTTTGATAACAGCTCATGAAGAAACTTCTGCGCAAATCTTGGCATTCCATCCTTCTAAATACTGTGTTTTTTGTTATGAATATTGGATGTTCGTCATCACTATTAGAAGTTAGGGTAGATGCAGAGTCTATGAGCCAGACCTATATCAATTTTAAGGTTGTATTTTGTACTACGTTATACTACACTCTTAATCGAATATAATCAATCATCTTTTTAATTTTAGTAACTCCATTATTTTTCTCTTTTAACCTTCAATCTTTTACCCTAAAAAAACCTTTACTTTTTAGGGTAGAAACGAGGCAAAACCTAAAATTAAAAGGACTGCACATTTGTAATTAACACAAGTAGATGATACATCACAACGAAACATGTAAAGAAAGCACAAACAATGTTGAAGTCCTTTATCCGTGAATGCCCTTATCTATGAACCCATTTTTTACGCTAATAGTCTTTCAAAAAACATGACCATATCGCAATCAGAGTTGACCATTTGTTGGTTTTGATCAATTTCGGACGGTAAAATTTAAATTAGTCAAACATAGTACACACGTCATGAGTTAAAATGAAAGCGTATTTATCCCAATTTATAAGGAGAATTGTTCATTTTTATCTCGAAGTAGGTGCTAATGCTTATTAGCATTGACACCAATGAGTAAACATATGTAGTCACGTAAAAAAATTGAACCACATTTGCAAATTTTTTGGGGGGACAAGTTTCCCTTCTTGAATAGGTTGGGCTCTATGTGACTGGGTTTGAATATTGGGCTTAGTTTTATTGCACTTTCCGCGCGTGTATCAGAATATGGGACACGTGTCCTCTGACCGTTACCCCATTTTCTTTTTCTGCAGTTGCTTGCTTCCAAATCCAAATACTAATTGAAATGAAAACCATTGAACGAATGAATGCTCCTTTGCTTCTTCTACACCCATCGCTTTCTTTTCTCCATTGAATCATTGATGATGGTATTAACTAAACTCACCCACCAAGCAAAGCTACCAACACAAGCTTCTACTCTATTTCATTGTTTCTAATTTCTGTGGTGTCCGTGTGGGGCTTGAATGAATCAATGTCATGTTACTTGCATGCCACTCTTCTCAATCCTTACAAAGTTTCCGTTTTTTTCCCCTGTCTCTCACTATCTGCGACCGTTAGAGTCTAAAGTTTGAATTTTTTTCATATGTCTTCTTCAGTTGAACAACTTGAAGCCATGCCCATGCCAGTTTTCGAAGCTTTCAGAAAAGTTAAGCGCTTTAGGTTGTTCGAACCGTCTCTGGGTGTTCTTGGGTTTGTTATTGTTACTATCATTGTGGCTTTCTCCTTCTTCTATTTGGGAAACAGAGATGTTGCTGCCAGATTCGGGTTCTTGGACCAACCTCAGAGTTTTACTTGGTTGCGGATAAAGGAAAAACGCAGAGTTGAGTTTCTTGGAGAAATGGGTGGTGGTGGTGGGTGTGACTTGTTTGATGGGGAATGGGTTTGGGATGAGAGCCACCCCTTGTATCAATCAAAAGATTGCAGCTTTTTGGATGAAGGGTTTCGGTGTTCTGAGAATGGGCGACGTGATTTGTTTTACACCCAATGGAGATGGCAACCAAAAGATTGCAACTTGCCCAGGTTTGTGTTTATGCTTGTTGATTGTTCTCCACTGCTTTCAATTTCAAATTAGGTCTATCAAATGCTGGTCCTGGTCTAATAATTTCAGTTGAATTTTTAAGAAACAAAACATTTGATATGGCTGCCAGCTAACAATGTTTGTGCTTAATTTTGTGTATTTGGAAAATTGGAATTAAAGAAAAAAAGACTGAGTGTGTGATTTTGAATGTCTTGAACTATGTTATCAGGCATGTTGGCACATGATAACATTGCTATGTAGGTTTATAACATTGCTACTTTGCAACTAACATTGCTAGTGTACCTCAATGCTAAAATCAAAGACTAATTTTGTCTCAGTTGTGTTATTCTGGGACTGGTAGTGTATGGATGAAATCAATGGCTATGTGCTTACACCCTTGGATTATCACTAATAAAAACAGATTCGATGCAACAAAGATGTTGGAAAGTCTGCGAAACAAGCGTGTAGTATTTGCTGGGGACTCAATAGGAAGAAACCAATGGGAATCGCTCTTATGCATGCTCTCTTCTGGAGTTCCTAACAAGGAATCAATATACGAAGTGAATGGCAGCCCAATCACAAATCACAAGGGGTTCTTGGTTTTCAAATTCAGGGATTTTAACTGTACAGTGGAGTACTATAGAGCTCCATTTCTTGTATTGCAGAGCCGACCTCCGACTGGATCTCCTGGGAAGATTAGAACAACTCTGAAAGTTGATAAAATGGATTGGAATTCTTTGAAGTGGAGAAATGCAGATATCCTGGTTCTTAACACAGGGCACTGGTGGAATTATGAGAAAACCATAAGAGGGTATTTCAATCCTCCCCAAATTTTTATTGCTTAAACATTTACTTTCTCTTTTATAAGATTTGAATAAAAGTAAATCATGGTACTAAGACCAACTTTGAAGATTAATTATGTGCCTTCTTAATTCCTTGAATTTCAATTGGTCCAAACTAATGGTTAGCATCACTGTTAAACTGTGAACCTGTGACACTTATCTATAATTTTTTGCCTGGAAAAAGGATTGAAATCTATCTATATTTGTTCAGGGGTTGTTATTTCCAAGAAGGCATGGAAGTTAAGTTGAAAATGCAGGTAGAAGATGCATACAAGAGGTCCATGGAAACAGTGTTGAACTGGATACAAAGTTCAGTAGATCCTAGCAAGACGCAGGTTTTCTTTCGCACTTTAGCACCAGTTCACTTCAGGTTTGTTTAACAATTCAATTCAATAACAGAGTTCCTTAGACTCTAATTGTATAATAACTAATTCCCGTCAGTACAGTATTCAATTGTGCCCCACTGCATTGTATTCTGAACCGATGTTTTGCAGGGGCGGGGATTGGAGAAATGGTGGAAACTGTCATTCGGAAACACTACCAGACCTTGGCTCCTCATTGGTACCTAAAGACAACTGGTCGCGATTCAAAATAGCCAATGCTGTGTTATTGTCACACACAAATGTTTCGCAAATTATGAAAGTCAAGATATTGAACATAACCCAGATGACTGCTCAGAGAAAAGATGGACATTCATCGATCTATTATCTCGGTCATATTGCGGGTCCGGCGCCTCTCCATCGCCAAGATTGCAGTCATTGGTGCCTTCCTGGTGTACCTGATACATGGAACGAGCTGCTTTATGCAATGTTGCTTAAACATGAAGCTGATCAGAGATGGAACTTGTTCCAGTCATGAGTGTGATTGACATAGAAATTTATGTTAATTGTGCTGCTCAGATTCATGGAGCTGTATGTGCAGGAATATACCAATTCTTTCATAGAATAGAAGTGTTACAGAGAACAAGATGAGATATTTTATAGCAGAGATCTGCAGTGAAGGACAAAGGTATCGGATTTTATTGCTGCCAAACACCAATGAGAATTATTTGCCTTCAGAAGAAGCCCAACATTTTGGAGGCATTGACATCAGTTGTGAAATACAATGCTGGTAGCTGCAAGAAACCATTAGTTTCTCACTTTTGGTTATCTAGTGATTAGATGAGGGAAGGAACAACTGTAATTTATCAATTTTTTTGTATGTTATTAGGACACAGTTTTGGTACAATTGAAAAGATGATTAGTAACGAAAAAATGCTTCATCAAACTCATCATGCTAACTATTACTCTTTGGGAGTGTGTTAACAAAATTTTAGAGTTAATTATCATTTTAGTCGTTGAATTAGTAAGGTTGTTCAATTTTCATCCCTAGTTGGAAAAAATTGACTTTTGTCCCTGCGTTTAGAGAAATGTTGGGATTAGTCCTCATGGGACTTACTTACGTGTTTGGTCAGAGCTGACGTAGTATGCCCATAAGGCGAGTGATTAACTGAGAGACTAAAACCATATTTTACTATTTATTCATCTTCTTTAACTTTACTCTTCATCACCAAAAACACTCATAAAATCTAGAAATAGAAATCCATAAACCAAAAATAAAAAACCAAATTCAAATTGAAATTGAAATTGAAACTTTAAGGAACAAGTGTTACAGCCAAAACCAAATAGTCTCTCATGTTCACCAAAATGTCACAAACCATTAATCTATAATCACCAAGAACACTAACCCTCAAGAACCCACCACACCCGTTCACCTCCATCTCATCCACCACCAAAACCAAAAATTTTAAAAATGAAAATCAAACCAACACCAAGCCTTTCACCCAATCCTCTCCCAAAACCCTAACCTCCGGGCAGAGGAAGGTGGCGGAGGATGGGTGGTGGCTAGGAAAAGGAAGAGGAAGAAAGGGGAACGAGGAAGAAGGATCAAAATTGATAAAATAAATTTTAGACAGACTAAAAATAATGTGAAAAATTGACGTGAACAACCTAAATCTAACAAGGATAACCATATAAACTGATAACTTGGTAAAAAAAATTGTCAAATATCCTTATAACATCACAAGTCCGTCCTTGTTTAAAACAAAGAAAAAGTTGCCAAGAACTAAAAACTATCAAAAACAATTCAAGGACCATTTAAAATTCAAGCGTATAAATCAGAGACTGAAAACATATTTAACTCTATTTTAGCTATCATATTGATTTAAGATAAGGGTTCCCACAAGCTTCCAATCAATGAATCAAACTTCATTTGAGGGTAATTTTGTAACTTAACTTTTTTTAACACATTGGCGCTCTATAGTGGGCCATACTAGAATCCGCCTTATAATTTAGGCTATCATATTGGTTTATGATAAGCGATAACCGTTCCCACAAGCTTCCAATATCATAATGAAACAAACTTCATTTGGAAGATGGCCGACTCATTGAGGTCACAAATAAAATCCACTAAAACATTACAATATTGAACCATAAGTCCCACAGCAATTTAAGAAAAAAACTTAGGGTGAGTCATTACTCTAACTATAACTAGTAATACGGAGAGAACCAGAGAAAAAACAATACAGATTTGCTACGAAATTCTCAACCTATAAAGTAATGCAGAAGTAGGAGTTCCTCCACAAAGGACGAGCAAGAAATGCAAGTTCAGGTGTCTAAGTCCTCCATACATTTTTAAAGCTTTTCTGCTTTGATAGTATCTGGGCAAAAAACCAACTATATAAACTGATCTTGAAGGGCTATAACCCAAGTTCAGAAAGGAGCTGACGCCATCTTGGAGTTTCCTCATCAAAAATATAGGTCAAGGGTGATATAAGAACACCACTTCCTCCAATCTGCATATGTAGTCAACAGGGAATTGGTATTATGCTATGAGAATCATAGATGAGTAGGAAAAAAAAATTATTTAGATAAACAGTTCAACTCAGCAGGTGTTGTATAAAGCAGAAATTTTGAAATGAGTCCAATATAATAGTCATGCTTGCTGCTCGCATGAAAACAGAATCAATCATATAGAGTAATAATTTATACAGAACCAACATAACTAGTTTCTCCGCATGCTGCTCATTCAAACACTTCATTCTACAGACTCAAGACTATATCCATTAGTTTGATAGCAACTTCAAAAAACAACGGCTTTGTCATCAGTTCAAAAACTCACCGCTCTAAGTTGTTGTACAGACTTGTATAGTGCCTTCTTGGGCACGCATATGACAATGGCATAGTAGTCTGCGGTCACCTTCCCATCGCGTTTGGTGAAAACTGGACTTACAGTGGGTCCCTGCAGATATTAGACAATCAGCTATGCCTCTTAAAACCGATAAAGTATGGTATCAAAAACATGACACTGCTCATAATTACAATGCACAGTATATATCAGATTTGCTAGTGTAGAGTGCAAATGTTTATAAGGGAAGATCCTCCCCCAAAATGAATTAGGGCGGGGCAAATATTTCCTTCAATATCATACCTGCAACCCAGATAATGATGGTTGACTCAGTACTCTCTCAGCCACTTCCTCTGCACTGCTTCCCCTCATGTTTGCAACTACCTACCAAGTCAAGCATTATAAAATCGAATGGAATGAAAAGCAGACTCTGGATTTTGGTTGGCCTGTGCATGAACTGGTTTTAACTGTAAACTGCACTAACCCCACTCCAAAGAACGGGTTCATTGAACCAAATAACCGGTTTGGTATTGTTCCTCTATACTATAACAGGTTTGCTTTGGTTCAGTTTGGCAAAACTGTTTTCCGGTTCAGTTTGGTACTTTGGTGTTCTGTTCAAACTTGAACCATGAACAGGCCTCCATTTTGAAAGGATGGAAATTATAAATTCTATATTCTATATACGCACCGTGAACTGCCCACTAGCCCGAAGATGTGCCTCCAATCTTTCAAGCATCTCATGAGTTGTTTCAAGTACTCCTTTTCGTTGGATCATCGATTTTCTACTTGCAACAAGAACAGCCTGAAGAGCATTTGATTGTCAGAATGAGACAAAACCTTTCAAGGCATAATGCAAGTGCAGCTACCTGGTGTCAGCTTTCTTATTTTTAAGTTTTAGAACCAACAGATCATGCTAGCCTCGCAATAGTCAATAATTGCTAACCTGGCTTTCCAAAACAACTCCTCCTTCAATTTCCTTCAGGTTATTTTCTTTCAGGGTAGTCCCACTACTCACAAGGTCCAAAATAGCATCAGCTATCCCCATCTAAACCAGGTCAAAGACAAACAATTATCTTGATAATCATGTCGAGCATATGGCAGCAGTATCAACAAAAAGTTCACAGCAGAATTACTTCATTTCAAGGAACAAAGATCCAGACACCATTAAGCAAAAGAATAAACAGGAAATGGTTTGTCTGGAAAGAGGATATAATTTCTACAGAAAGTTTCATCATTAGCATTATGAATTGATTGAAATACTAACTTAAATCACGCTATGGATGTTGTCACAGATAGACCACCAAAGTTTGTTTTGTCATTTCACAAATAACAGTGCAATGTGTAAACACCCTTTTTTAACTACTCAATAAGTTCCTACTCTGATAGGAGACTTTAATTTTTTTTTTAAAATCATAAAAAAAAACCTGATCAATCATTAGACTATTTGTACTATAAGATACCTATTTCTAAAAGTTACAACTTGAGTTATGTAGTTGTGTCCCACCTCTTAAAACTATACATCAGAAGCACCATATCTTCATTTTCTAAGGATTTTATGGCTGAGACCCAACTGCCTTTGATCATGTGTTCGAAACCTTCATCCAAGATGAACCCCAACCAAAGATACATCCAATCCTAACTGTAGTAGTTCAGATACTATACTGTGAAATCTAAAGGCAGAGCATGGGTGGGGGTGACATAGGCAACGGAGGAACTCAACCTAAAATCAAGTTGAACTATAATAGTTTCAACCGTGTTCACCACAGTAAAATACCGTGCCAATCAAAATAAGATAACTTTATCTATACATACATATAAGTAGGTTGGACTCAATAAATAAAGCTTAAAAGAACCATTATATCATTCACTTTGTTTTTCATTATTGATAGTTTGTTACAAGCAAAATAGAGTTAAACTCTATATCTACCTTTCAAGTAAAAATATGAAGATAAAAATAAAAATATTGTTTATTTCCAGAGTTATAGACCCAGATTTCATCTTGGTTCAAAATCAGTTATCTGCTAAGCTTGAGCAGGTTCAACCAAAATAAGTCCTTGAACTCAATGATAACAAAAAACAGGCAGGACAACCAGATTATTATCCTTGCTTATAATACCTTAATATTTCATCATTCAAGATTATGGCCGTAAATATAAACTTCAAGGGGTTCGAGACATATTGCTCTTCTAACAGAAAAAATTATTAAAAAGTTAAGATTTAAAGCCACTACAAACTAAAAACTGCTTGGTTTTTGTTTGAAATACATTATAAAACAATTAATGTGTCTTCACCCAACAAATTAAGCTTTTGGAATAGTTGGTTCATGACATGGTAATGGTATCATGGCTTCTATGACCAAGTGGTCTAAATTTCGATCCTTGTTGCCCATGTTATTCTAATAAAAGTAGAATTTCAAAATAAGGTAGGTAGACTTGTGGACTGTCTGCATTTCAAGCCCAATGGACTGTCTGCATTCATTTGTCTTCACCAACAGCTTAAGTTGTTGTTGGGATATATGGTTTATGACAGCTATCATGATTTGCAATCATTCCTTAAGTATTGGACTGTAGAACGAATAACAAAAATAATTCATAGTCTCAATAACAAAGAGCAAGAATTTCATATAAAAAACCAAGACTTAGATAAAAGAATCATCCGTTAAGACAGTTTTTCATCATATAGATGAAATTTCAACATAACCTGTTTCAGCTGCTATACATTAACAGGATGTTTACATGTGACTTTTGGGATCAACATAATGTTCAACCATGACAAGTATATTAAGCCACAGAATAAAGATATAATATTGATTAACAACTACAGAAAGTAACCTCCACCTAACAACTATTCTGTGTTATGTTCAATCATGTTGTTTTATTAGAGGACTTAAATAAATAATTTCTAATAAAACAAACACTGATTCTCACCGCAGGAGCCGCCTCCAGTGCTCCATCAGCTGTTGAAAATGCGACATGTTTAAGGCCATTATCTTTCATAAATTTAGGACCCAGCTGAACAGTAAGAGCAAAATCAGATCAAATTTTCCCTTTTAAAAAGCTTATGAAAGAAATAATATTACAAATATTAGTTGAACGTGAAACACATACATAGGTGAATCCAGTAGCAACTCGCAGAGGCCTTTCTTCTGTCCACTGAGACATTTTAGCTAGCTCCTCCAGGGAATGTATGTTTTCGAATATTCCATATTGGGGAATCTGAAAGAACAAGGGATTTGCTAGACAATTGATTGCGCAAAAAATGGCAATAGCAGAATCAAGTGGTGATAGAACAATGAACTTTTAGCTCACCGCAATGGACAAACGACAATCACCGTATTCCAGAGCCTCATGGACAATGATAAGATCTTGATTATCCTAACAAAAGAAAATTATAAGATAAATTTTTTGGTTCATGTGTATACCCTTAGGCATCAATCTGCAATTGCAATTAAGCTTATTGGAGAAGCAACATTTCAAGCTGGAAAATTGTGATGTAAGTAATATAAGCTGAAAACAACAATGGAAAATTAAAAAAACAAAAACATTTAGGACAAACACAAAAGGAAAAAACATGTATTGGATTTGGATGTTGCATGGTGACCTGGCCATATTCAGTGAGAGTATCAAGTCCGACGATACCAAGGTCAAGATCTCCAGATAACAATTTTCTGACGATGTCTTTAGGCCTTTGAAACCAAACTTCTAAGCTGGAAATCTGCAAACACAAATCATTAGTGGAGGAAGTGTAAACACATTTTCAAAGTTATGAGTGTCGAAAGGAGAAGAAAAGAAAAGGGACCTGGGGAATTTGAGCAACATACTGTCGAGGATTGACCTGCTTGACTGACAATTGACAATTCTTGAGAAACGAAAGCAATTGGAGTTAGAGTGTGAGATGTGAAAGGCAAGGTGAAATTGTGATAGAGTTGAAGGTAAAACCTTGAGAAGTTCGAGGGTATCAGCTGACATGCGACCTTTACTGGGCAAACCAAGACGAACCTCTTGCCTTTCGGAGACTCTGACTCTAGTGCTGGGGTTTGCATTCAGGACCTGAGCCTCGGACAGTGAGGCGGAGCAAGTTTGGAAACTCATCATCGTCAACATTGCTCCACACAACAACAACAAATAATTATAATTATATCTCAATCTTCATGCTTCACGTTTAGATATTTATTACTGGTTATGGACATGGTCGACCTAATATTCAGTATGCTTCTTTCTCCTTAATAATCATTTTACTTAAAAAATTAATCACTTATATATATATTTTTTTACAAACGGAAAATATATACATATTTTATGTGTTTGCTTCTGCTTAAAAAATTATTTTTATGTAGTTTTATACAAAAAGGAACACTTTTATGGTTTTATATAATATTCAAACAGTTTTTAAAATTACTTTTTAAAGTAAACAACACTTATTATATTTATAAATAAATATAAATGAATTTCTAATTTTCAGTAAATCACTTAAATTAAAATTATTATTTTTATTTAAAAGTAAAATGACTTGTTTTTCCAAACAGAAACAAACCGATCATTATAGAAATTGTTTGCATATAGAGGAACCAAATTTTGACCCTTGTTGACAATCTTGGAATAAACAACACCTTCAACCTCATAAGTTAGGAACTTCAAGTTGCTCACTATCTACATCAGAAACCACATTGTCATCCTGGTTATGAGTTAGCTCATCATTACTGGCTTGTTCGGCATTATTGGTATGTTAGGCATTAAGCTCGGCCACCCTCTTATCAAAACCATTTGAACCAGCATTTTAGAAGGTTCCATGTCGTTCTTGATTACAATATGAAAAGGAAAGGTTAGAATCAAATTATACCAAAAAATGGAGGAAAATTAAATATATGTTTACCCAAGTGTTTATATATCTCGGGTAATATTTGGTTAATCAATTTTTTGCTAGGAATGAGTTACTCCTTTAATTCTACAAAATAACTAAGGTCCTAGAATAGCCTTGCTCATCAAAGTCAATAGAAAGCCATGGAATAAAATATCCATCCACTAGGGCTTTAAAATTCTCACCTCTCAAGCTTAAATAGAACTTATATGGTCCATTTCCAGAAAGAAGTGGTGTTTGGCAGCAACCTTAATAAGAATAAACTCATTTTTGTACAATTTCATAATTTATTGCAACGTGTGGTGAATGATTGTATAGCATATAACGTTCCTTTCAATTTAAAAATTCAAAAAGAAATACAAAAGAGTATATAATCTAGAACGAGATGAGAAATTGAAAAAGTGGTTATGCTTAAGGTCACAACTTTATTATACGTTTTTACGTTTTAGTCTTTGTTCTGAAGGTCGTTCAGGAAGGCCGACCTCCTAGCTAACTCGGCCAGATAGGCAAAGGACTAAGATGGGCCGACTTGGAGTGAATCGGGGGGGTCGACTCAGCATTCGACTGGGCCAATAGGTTGTAATCCAGACCATCTCGACCCAGCGTTGATCCAACGACCTAGCATGGAGGGCACTGATAAAGGCATCAGTGGAAGCGACCCCATCACCTGTGCCTCAGAAAAAGTATTTGGTGTTGATCTCACCCACCTGACGAAAGCATGCTTGTCCCCCGTCACTATTCACCATCGTTAGATCTTCTATACAGCTAAACGATGGGCGACAACAATCATAACACGACAAGAAGGCGGGGGGACCACCCTTCCCATCTCACCTCCAATCCTCCACTATAAATAGAGGAGACCTCGGGTGTAAGGTATGTTCTTTCTACTGATTGAATCCTACATCCTCTCTTGTTCCCGATCTGACTTTAGCATCAGAGTGTCATCGCAAGGAGCACGAAGGAGACTCGGAGTTTTCAGATACCAATCTGCCAACTCTAATTAAATATAATATAAATAAATTTTAAAATTGAATATTCTATTGAAATTAAAATTGCATCCTATCTAAAATAATACTCTACAAACAAAATAAGATATCTGTAACAAAAAAAAAAGAGGTATCAATATTCTAACTAACACGACAAATCAAATTAAATGTTCTATATAATTACCACAATTATAATAAAATTCATAACTAAAATAGTGTACCTGATTTTGACATCAAGTTTTTGTTTTTGGTGAGTAATTTTGATATCAAAATTGAACTCGTTTAAAGTGAAAAAGTACACTTTAAAAGATAAATTCCAGGAATAATCTTTGATTGAAAAAAATTAGGGTTAATGGTTTACTTGGTCCCTGTGGTTGTACCAAGATTTGGAATTGGTCCCTCCCCGGAAAAAAGTTTGCAAAAGGTCCCTGTAGTTGGTCAAAGTTTGAAATAGGTCCATGCCGGAGACCGGAGCTCCGGTGAGTGCACATGTGGCAGGCTGCCTGGGTTAATGAAGCTGACGTGGTTTTTTTATTTTTTTTATTTAAATACAGGTTAGATTTTTAAAAAATAAAAAACAACTAATTAAATTAAAAAAAGACCAAATCCCTAATTCCCCTTTCTTCTTCCCCAAATCAATCACGAAGAAAGAAGAACAAGATGAGGAAGAGGAAGAAGATGAAGCCAACGAAGGAGAAGAAGAACAGAAAAAGGACGAGGAAGACATTCAAGAAATAGGGAATATTTAAGAAACAGAGGCAGCAACCAGCGACAATTTACCAATCCCCTGAAATAAGAATAAATTAACAAAAAAAATAAAAAGCAAAACTGAAGAATCGATTCAATTCACTTCTGTGCCAAAAACAGAGGAACGTTCAACAAAAAAATTTCAGCCACCTGCGAAACGACAGAGAAATAGTCGTTTTGCAGATTGCTCCTCTGCGAAGGCGGCGCCGGGCTGGATCCAAACCCGACGTACTTCCCACCCTGCGACGACGGAATCCCATCGGGTCGCGACTCGTTCTCCGCCATCTTCCTCGCGAAGAAGCCCTCCTTGTTCGCCGCCGAAGCCTCCAGCTGCGACCGCGTGTATATGTCCTCCGTCGACCTCGACTTCACCGGCGCGCCGCCACCGTTCACGCTCCTGAAGTCTCCGGTCGACCTGCTCCTAACGTCCACGCTCGAATTTCCAGAAGCGCCATCATTACCCCAATCGTCCCAGCTTTCTTCGTGATTGATTTGGGGAAGAAGAAAGGGGAATAAGGGATTTGGTCTTTTTTTAATTTAATTAGTTGTTTTTTATTTTTTAAAAATCTGACCTGTATTTAAATAAAAAAAATAAAAAAACCACGTCAGCTTCATTAACCCAGTCAGCCTGCCACATGTGCACTCACCGGTGCTCCGGTCTCCGACAGGGACCTATTTCAAACTTTGACCAACTACAGGGACCTTTTGCAAACTTTTTTCCGGGGAGGGACCAATTCCAAATCTTGGTACAACCACAGGGACCAAGTAAACCATTAACCCAAAAAATTATACCGCTGTAAAATACATGTATGTTTTTTTGCAGTGAAAGGATCATCTCAAAACTCCAAATTTCCGAAAGAAAGAGCGTTAAAAGCAAGCACCTTGCCTCCAATTCTTCTTCTTCTTCTTCTTCTTCCTGAACGTGGGTTTTGGGAGCACAGAAAACTCAACTTCGATGGCTGATACCTCAGTTCAACCAAGTCGATCGAGGGACCTTGACAAGCTCCTCCTCAGACCTGGCAATCTCGTGGGTCCCAGGTTTGAACCCGGCGATGAGGTACTCTCTCGATTCTCCCCTCAATCCTATTTTTCGTGCTCGTTAGGTTTTGTGGGTTTTGAAATTTTTTTTTTTTTTTTTGGTATTTTGGGTCTGTTGCAGTTAAGAGATTCTCTTCAGGAATTCGCCAAAGTTTTGGTGGTTGGTGCAGGTGGGTTGGGTTGTGAATTGTTGAAAGATTTAGCCTTGACTGGTTTTCGAAACCTCGAGGTCATTGACATGGATCGCATAGAGGTTACTAATCTCAATCGCCAATTCCTCTTCAGGTGCTCAAAGTTCATGTCTTTTTCTAGAATGTGTTTTATTCTGTGACCCTCACTAGTACTTTTGTTGTATGGGCCAGATGGGTATTTTGATTTGTGTCCCTTTTTTTGTTTGTAGACTTGAAGATGTTGGCAAACCAAAAGCTGAGGTAGCTGCCAAGCGTGTCATGGAAAGAATTAGTGGTGTGCATATTGTGCCGCATTTTTGCAGGATAGAGGACAAGGATATTGATTTTTATAATGATTTTAGCATTATTGCCCTTGGTCTTGATTCCATCGAGGCTCGGAGCTATATCAATACAGTCGCTTGTAGCTTTTTAGGTGTGTGTTGTATCCCTTTAGCTTTCACTTGTCATTACTTGCCATTATATGTTGCTTTGCTTGTTGTCTGGAGAAAGATGGTTGTGTTTCAATGCTAGAGTTGTTATCATGCAATGCATTAGCTGTTTCTACATCGTACGGATAGTAGTAATACATACAAGGAGTTCATGTCTGCGCTGGTCATGTGTTCTAAAGATTTTTATTTTGTATAAGTCCATTGTGTAGATGTCATACTCCTATTAGACGTCAAGTATGTGAATTTTCATCTTCAGATTCCCCTAAGGTTTGCCCCAGACTGCTTATGCTAATTTTAGCTTAGTTTCTTTATACTGGTGAATCTAGAATATGATTCTGATGATAATCCAAAAGAAGAGACAATCAAGCCTATGGTAGATGGTGGGACTGAAGGTTTCAAGGGCCACGCTAGGGTTATCTTGCCAGGGATCACGCCATGCTTCGAGTGTACCATCTGGCTTTTCCCACCTCAAGTGAAGTTTCCTTTGTGTACCCTGGCAGAGACCCCTAGAACTGCTGCTCACTGTATTGAATATGCTCACTTAATTAAATGGAATGAGGTAAGCCATTGTTCATTTTTCTATTAGTTCATAATGGATCTAGCTCCTCTGAATCGTTCACTCTAGAGGGGGAAATAAGTCATTGCAACTCTTGATTGAAAATTCAATGGTTGAGATTTAAATAACACCATAGATTGTTATACATTTGCAAGTATCTGATCACAATCCCAACCGTCGATTTCTCAATTAACAGTTGTGTGATAGCTTGCTTTGCCTTCTAAAGCGAGTTTCTTAGATTAGAGGAGCCAAATCCATTCGTAACATACATTTTTTTAAACGAAGTTAAATTTATAGGTTCATGGTGGAGAGGCTTTTGACCCAGATAACCCTGAGCATATGAAATGGGTCTATGAGGAGGTAACCAATGTGTCATGATGAGTTTCTTGAGTGTTTAATAAGCACTTTTGGCCCATCGGTCAGTTAAGAGTATTACTATTCATGTTTTATAGGCTGTCAAGAGGGCTGAGCTTTTTGGCATTCCTGGAGTTACTTATTCTCTTACCCAGGTAAGCAGATGATTTAGGATGCTAGTTTTCCCTAGCTAAGTTCTGAACTCCTGTTTGATGTATAATGAAGAATTCCTATGAATTATTTGATGTTTTTGCCATTTATTAGTATTTTACCTTGTCATAGCTGCTTTTGCTTATCAATTAATTGTTTTAATAGGGTGTTGTGAAGAACATCATACCAGCTATAGCTTCAACAAATGCAATTATATCAGCTGCATGTGCATTGGAAACATTGAAGATTGCCACAGACTGCAGCAAAACTTTGTCAAACTATTTAACGTGTGTTCTTTAACTTCTTTATTATTTGCTTATGTGCTATAAATATGATTAATTAGTTCATACCTATTGTAGGTATAATGGGTCAGAAGGACTTCATACTAAAGTGGCAGAATTTGAAAGGGACAAAGACTGTCTTGTGTGTGGTCCTGGTATACGCATTGAACTGGACCCTTCAATCACATTGCAAAAGGTTATTTTTCAACCAGTAACTCCTCTAGTTCTTCGAATGTCCATCCCCACTGTCTTTAGAGGGTCTAAACATTCATTAGTAAAGAACATTGATATCATATTTTTAAATTGTTCAGTTGCTAGCACTTGTTAACAAGCCAGACTGACATTGAAAATGGTCACAAATTTGAAATGTATTTTCCCCTCGTATTCATTTGCTTTTATCCTCTTCAGCTGTTATATTGCATTTAAAATGATTTTGAACTTGTTAACTTTGTGCTCTTGGGTAGAATTTAAAATATTTTGAAGAGATATAGACTTTCTGTTCCAAATCTTTAAAGTTTCATTGGGAGTTTTCTGTCAACCTCGCCCCTTCCTGTTCCCATTTTCTCGATGGTTTTACAAGAAATAGTTAGAATGTCGAATGGGTAATTGGAAACATATATGGCTTTTGCTTGGAACTTGACTCCAAATGTGTGAAATTAGTAACTCACAGAGCTAGTACGCTTATGATATACAATATGTTTGGATACGTAGTGAAGTCAAAATCTAGGTGGACAAAAACAACTTCACTTAGCTTTTGCAACTGTCCACCATGATTTTGGCCTCACCGTGTATCCAAACATGCACATATACATATTTTTCAACAAGTGAGCTGTTTTCCTGTTGCTGTTGTTAAGCAAATCATATCATTGATGCATCTTTTACACATTCCCTTCTAATGCGTTTTTTTAATCAAATTATGGTAACAGTTCATGGATCTTCTTGAAGAACATCCTAAGTTACGATTGTCGAAAGCTAGTGTTACACATCGAGGAAAGAATCTATACATGCAAGCTCCCCCTGTATTGGAAGAAATGACTCGATCGAACCTGAGTCTAAGTCTTTTTAACCTCATGGAGAAACTGCCCAAGGACATTGTGCATGTTAATGGCACAACAAGCAAGAACGACCAAAAATTCTCCTGTTTGAGAAAATTATGTGTTGTGTTCAAGGGAGTTGATGGGGTTACAGACATGGATACAGCAGGAGGAGCATAACTTTTGACATCCAAATATGCTTGAAATTTTTTTGGCTTTATAAGCATAGTCAAGTTATGTTCGATATTGGTGAGTAAGGTTAACATTTTCTACCCTGTAAAAGTTATTCATAGGTGATTAGCGAATAACTTTTGGTGCTGCGAGTTGTTGCCCACAGGGTGAACATTTCTGGCAATTCTATGGTATCATTGATTGAAATTGAACACATATATTATGACTAGCTGATGAAATTGAGTTGCTTAAATGTTTTTCTCTACCTTTGTTTCATATCGGAAGCTCTGAAGTTCACTTTACAATATCTTGCTGGATGGTTTGTCAATTCAATTTGTGATAACAAATGTATTTTTGTTAGTATTATCTGGCAATGAATGATTTAGAGCCTTAAGATTCAGGGAGTAGGCTGCTATTAATTTATCACTCACTTGGTTCCTTCAACTATAATTGTTTCAAAATAACACAATTCTGTAGACAGAGATTATGATATTAAGAATCATATTTGGGTTGACGATTTGCCACCTAGGGTGTTCTATGATGAACCCGACGATCTAATCTAAAGTAAACACTTTTAATTAACTCGGATTTATTTGGTTAATTGATTCACTCATTTTCAATTTAGACCAAACCAATTGTGATCACTTCGGCTCTCCGGATTTATTTTTTTCAACCTCACCAACCTGATCATTTTTTTCCTTCATATTTAACCTTTATACTCTTAAAACTTTATTATTCAAAAGTTTTTTATATTTTTATCTTTTTCAATTTGAACCAACCCGATCAACAGGTTAATATTTTTTTTCATATTTATCTTATATATTTTTAAAACATTATTATTTGCAACTCTTTTCTATTATTATATTTTTATAAATTATTATTTAAAATGTTAGTGTATATAAATAAAATCCTTTAACTAATAAAATATTGTAATATGAATTTGATCTAATTTAAAATATGTGGCATCATATCAGAAAGAAATTTAACTTCTAGAAGTTGATGTGGCATCACATCTTGTTAGTTTAAGAAATTATATTCTTAACAATTTTTTTATTATTAATAGTCTTCTTAAAATATTTATTGACATATAATATTTCATGAAAATATATAAATTTAAATACGGTAGAATTGTTGACATTTATATTTTACTTAAGAAACGCATTTTTTTTATATAATTTGATATTATTGAACTTTCTCCAAATAATTTATTGTTTAAAGTAGAACGATTTCGTATCAGTTGATCTACGTGTTACAATGTAAAATTATAGCTAGGGCACTGTGGTAAAACTTGCATATCCTTGATTTTATTGATTGGTTACTGCAAATCCTCCGGTGGATGATCGATAATTTTCTTATAATTTTAACTAATCTATCTAAAAAATAATTTTGCCCTATTAAATTAATTAATATATTAATCAAACTTTAGAGAGATGCTTGCATCAACAGTAAGAAATATTACACAGCAATCTCAATATCGTGTCACGGCTCACAACCAAAGCCCACCATATTTTGACAAAAAAAGCCCATTTTTCCTCTTTAAATATCTCGTCTGCCTTTTCTTACCTCTCATAAACTCATCATTAGGGTTTTCTATTGAGTTGTTCACCAGCGCCGCCGACAAAGAGATTCATTCCAGTCTCCATCCAATCCTCATATAGCTGTGGTGCTAGGGCTTACTTGGTTGAAGTACTTATCTTCTCGTGCATCTCAGCTAAATTTACTTGTTCATCATATCTATTTCTATGATTCCACATGTTGTTTTATTATTTGTTAATATTTTATACTTCATTTTAGGTTCTTTTGATCTCTTGCTCAAGGTTTTTGTGCCGTCTCATGTCCTTAGATCAATAATCCATGGAATGATGAGTTATGTTTCCTCTGAAACTATGTGTTGGGGTTTGCTTTACTTTAGAAGAAATCTTTCAACGATTGTGATTTCTTTGATTAATTTATCCACAATCAGCACATATTATGATCGAAGTAAGTCATTCATTCTTCCCTAAATATCCACATATCATTTTGTTGAAAGTTGCTTGTGTTCGCTTATTTTGTTGTGTTTTATGAATTACAATCGAATTGAATTATCCGTAAATTTTTTTTTTATGGAATATACTTTTTGTTACGAATGATGTTTTAAGGAGAAAATCTGAATCTGGCTTGTTTTCAACCCAGAAAGAGATAATAAAATGATTTTCTGTTATTTAAATATTTGAATAATCTATTTGACTACTAACATTACATTGTGATGTGATTTGACCATCCTTCTTTGATCAAAGGCAATTTTGGGTGAGCTTTGATCAAATACTGGTGTAAGCGCATGCAGATCTGGAAGGAGTAGATACGTGCTTTCGCAATCACGATTCAGGGTTGAAGCGAGAGAGTCCAGTCCCGCAATGAATCTCCTCCAGATGGACTAGGCGCTGGACACATCCACCCCATCAATCACCACTCCATCGGAAACCCCGCTTTTGGAATCATAATTGTTGGCGGCATCACGAGGCAATCGCTCCAACGGACCGTTAAACAAGACAAGAGAAAGGGTGAAAGAGGGTTGTGTAGTTCAAATGTACTAGCAAGTAATCCAAACTGATTTATGTGTTAAATTAGAAAAACTTCATCATAAGAAACACAAAATCTTAGAGAAATTGTATTTCCAACACCAAATCTTAGAGAAAAACTTCATCACAAGAAACACCAAATCTTAGAGAAATCTCATTCATTCATGTAAACGTTTTGATTCCCTTACATCAATTCAATTTACGCTTACTTAATTGGAGATATGTATTATAATAGATGATGCGAGATCGAGTTGGAGCAAAGAAGAGAAATAGAGAAGGGTCAATAAACCACAAAACATAAATTTTAAGGGTAAGAAGGAAAATGATAAGGGGAAGCGTTACTTTCAAACAAAGTTGTAAAAGTTCCAATAACATTCAAACCCCACTCAAAGAGCCAAGGGGGGGGGGGGAGGGAGCGAGTGGAGGTCATAATTAAGAGAAGACTCATCAAAGTAAGACAGAGGGATTATTAGAGCGAATGGACAGGCCGAAACAATCAGCTGAGTTATCCACGGACAAGTTATCCACAAAACAAAGAATTATACCAGAAGGTGGTAATGCATAGGATTGTTCATAGGTTTTGATCAACCTAATGATACAAACCAAATCAATGTAATTGTCTCATATTTATTTGATTAATTGGTTTATTTTATGTTAAATCTGAGCCAAACCAATTGTAATTGGTTCAGTTCTCATATTTATTTTTTTCTACTCAAACCAAGCCGATCACATGATTAATTTGTTTATATTTAAATTTTATATTTATACCTCTTAAACTTTATTATTTACAATTATTTTCCAATTTATGTTTTTCTAAATTTTTATGATTGTTATCTTGGTTATCAAGTGTCTTTAGCTATATTTATTATACAATTGCGCTTATTAAGAAAACATGTATACGCTTAATTAATGTATTGAGTGGCATTGGAGAGAATTAATTATTTGTGGTAATTAAAAATTTTAAATTACAAATGTTCAATAAATGCAAAGGCATATATGTTCAATAAAATTTTTTGTGATTTCGTTGATTAATTTATCCTCAATAAGCCACGGTAAATCATTTATTCTTCCCTAATTTCATTAAATATCCACATATCATTGTGCTGAAATTGCTTGCGTTTGCTGATTTTGTTGTGTTTTATGAATTGCAATTGAATTGAGTTATTTGTAAACTTATTTTTTATTCACAAAGAATGTATGGTTTGATATTCTATTAATTGCACTTCTGGTCCCTTATCTATTTTGATTATGCGATTTGGATCCTTAATGTTTAAAACGAGTGATTTTAATCCCACAATTTTTTGACGAGTGTAAATTAAGTCCTTCCGCGTATTGCAAACAAAAAATGATGATGTGGCATTTTTATAACGGTAAATGATGGTGTGGTATTTTTTTCAATTATTTGTTAATTTGATATTATGACATTTATTTATAACTTGCAAATTATTGGTTTTAAGTGATAGAATCATAACTCAGTTCTGGTTGATCACATGCAGATGTATGGTCCCAGAAATGAATGCAACATGTTCTGTGTAACTTGCAATATCGAAGCACAATACTCCAATTGCATAGTAGCTGATGATGAGGCTCACCGAGTAATTCAAGTAAGAAGCTCTTTGTATCGTGCAGTAGTGATGGTGACAGGAATTTATACTAAGGATATGGACACTGTTGATGTTCAGACATATGTGATTAATAAGCAGAGTTATTTTCTTCATGAAGAGCAGAGATGTGGACACTGTTACAATTGTTGCAGTTGGTGCCCTTAGGCAGGGGTTTATTAGGAAGCATACCCCAGTGTAATTGGTTCGAATTTATTTTGTTAATTGATTCATTTTACGTTAAATTCGAATCAAACCAATTGTAATCAGTTCAGTTCTCAAATTTATTTATTTTAACACGAACCAAGTCAATCGCCTGATTAATTTGTTTATAAAATTAATTTTTGTATCTTTTTCCAATTTTATATTTTTCTAAATCGTTGTGACTATCTTCTTGGTTATCAAGCGTCTTCAGCAGGGCTAATAAAGTCTGTAAAGTTACAATTGTAAGAAGTTAATGTTAATTAAAATTGATATCAATATTTAAAACTGATTTGACTATTGCATAAAATTATTGGAGGACAATGAACTCTTAAATTCAAATTTTTATACATAAAAATGATAATATATATATATATAAAATAAAAAATAATAATTTATTTTTTTATACCAATTTGATGACATGAACTAAACCAAGTTGATTTCAATCGGATTGGTTTGATTCAGATTTGCTGGAAAAAAAATTAAAAATCCTAACCAAAACCAATTAAGTGCAATCGGTTCAGATTCTATTTCATCTCAAAACGAATTAACCCAACTCGTGAATATTTCTATGTCCACTAGACATTGAGCCTCTTTTACAGTATGTACCTTGTTTTTTATTTAATGACTGATCTATTTTTGAAGGTCAAAAGAAAAAAGAGATTGTGATGATATCATGAAGTTTTAGAAAAGGAAAATTTAAACTCAACGAAGTAGAAAAATTTGAGATGATGCATGTGTAGGGCCACTTGACCATTTTCTTGTTCAATGAATTCTTTTTATTTATTTTTTACTTATTTATTATAGCATCAATCATGACAAATTAGCGCCGTTTCTAAAGCAAGTTGTGAGAGTGATCATTCGACTATTACTCCAGAAAGGTTCCAAAATACTTTTGATACTATTAATATTAATATTAATATTAATATTAATATTGGGGTCCAAATCCAATCCCATCACAACTTGCCCAACATGAAGATCCACTGATGACCGTTACACATGATCCGTCTCGCTGGTTTAATCTTAACCATGAGCAACCTCTAAAAGATACAAAACAGATAAGAAGCTTTCGACAAAAAATTATCACTTATAATATATTCACACATCTATTTTCCTTCCATTTCATTTTTACTCTTTTTTTTTTTTTTATATTTCTCATTTTTTTTCTCATCACATCACTAATCATATCTCTCATTTCTATTTTTTTATTCTTTCCTCTTTTTAAAAGTGAAGGTGCATGGGTGTGAACAAAATATTTTAAAAAATTATGGTCACCAATGGCCAGCGGAGTGAATTATGAATACTAAGAATCATGGTACATTATTATTATGTGAAATTTTGTGTATATTTCTTTTTTAATAAATATTTAGAGGGTCTCGTCTATTTAGGGTTTATTTGAGTAAACAGCTTAATTAAATGTTTATGGTAAACATTTATCGTATAAACACTTATTCATAAACTAATTTAAACCGCTTATGAAATAAACTCAAAACAAATCTATTTACATAAGTTTTCTCAAACACTTATATAAATGTATATGCTATATGTTAAGCTTAAATAAACTCTTCCGATGATTACATTACTTATTACTTATAGAAGATAGATGGACACACTATCATGACAAGTTTGCTCATGAGAGGACCACAAGGATACTGATGGATTGAATCTATCTTGGATTAGATATTGTGACTATGGTTGTTGCCTGCTGTTCCTCATCTTTCTTTCTGCTCAAACTAGATAATATCACCAATTCTCAATACACTTCCAAGATTCTAGTGGCAAGAAGAGTTTGTGGATCTTAGCCAGATTGGCCAACTGTGACATGGCCCCACCAACTCACATGCCCACATCCCTTACATTTCAAGTCACACATAGAACATAGTTATCTTTATTTCCTATATTAACATATCTGATACGTTTGGGACAGCAGAAGAAAAAGAAAAGGAAACACATCAAAGTTGAAAGAGAGGGATTTGCAACTCTAATAATTGGTTTCATTCCAAAATACTGAAACTTTCAAGTCCATATTTAGATTACACAAACATGGAGGTTGCTGTGGAACTTGAAGATGATCTGTTTTTTGCAGACTTGAGCAAGCAACTTTCTCTCTTGATTATGGATGAAGATGATGACCCCCTTGCTTCTTGTCCTGCACACCCTCAGGTTTTTCACATCCCCTCTGACACACCATACATCCTCACTTAACATTTTAATTCTGAAATTCCAATTATAGCTTTTTGGATTGACATCTATTCCCTAGAATCAATTCTGATATCCAAAAGTTATTCACGGAAGCTTCTTCCCAGCGTGATTCTGACTTTAGAATCAATTGTGGAATCTAAACATCCATGAAGTTCTGTGCTTAAACTTTTTCAGTCATTTTCCTCTATGAGCAATTTCCTCAGAATTGCTTATGATGTCAACATGCTTAACCTTTTTCAGTCATTTTCTGGAGCAATTCAACCTCCTCCACAGACTATTTTCATCTATGAGCAGGCTTTGAGAAGACAAAGCAAAGGGACAGGTGTGTTTATCCCTCAGTCAACACAGCCAAGAAGGAAGCAAAGGAAAGGAAGATCAAGTTCATATGCCAACTATCAAAAGCAGTCTCAAGATACTAGAATGTTTTCTCATGTTCCAATAAAAAATCCTTTGAAAGACACAAATGGCAGAGGATGCATAGATCCTTCTACATGACAAAGTTATACCGATTAATAACTTTGCCAAGCTTAATTATTTGTGGATCCAATTCTTTAGTCTTTAGGTAATAATTTCATGATTGGTGCCAAGCATTTATATATAGGTCATTATTATGTACATAGGAATGCGACATATTAGTCTATTGTAGCAAGAATAATCCAAGGCTTTGTAACTATTCACCAGGGTGATTTATGGTTATTTGGTTTGATAAGTCTATCCTAGCTTGTTCTACACTCTATTTCTTTCAAATCTTTGCTTTAGTTTCCCTAGATATATCCAATTAATTTGTAAGAAAATAAGTGTATGGAAATTCAAAGAAACATCAAGTCAATTCGTTTATTATACAAATGGCTAGATATTTATCACTTTCGCTTTAATTTGTCAACCATATACATGGATACTAAGCCTCTTGAAATGATATACTCAGACTCAGACATGTAGGGACCATCTCCAATACTATGAATAATTGCTATAAATATTGGGGGAATACTTTTTACACACCATTTTTTACTGTTTACACACCGATTTCCTTTGAAATTAGTAGTTAAAAGCATGCGATTCAGGTGTGTAAATAGTAAAAAATGGACTTGTAAAAAACAATATTGGTTTATTATCCTTTGAAATTATATATGTTTCATTGATATGTACTCTAAGTACACTTGGATTTACCTGCTCCAAACCAAATCACAAGCCTAAACTAGTATTTTACACTTCAAGACTAGTATTATATACTCAGACATATAGGGACCATCTCCAATACCATCAACAAACTGCTTTAAGTATAAGTATTATATACATTTCATTGATGCGTACTCTAAGTACACCTGTTTTTCCCTGCTACAAACCAAACCACAAGCCTCCACTAGTTGAACATCAACTTGGGACCAAAATCAAAGCATTTCAATCTTATGAGGACAAAATATACATGCCCTTCACTAAGTACTCACAAACTCAATGGATCATCCATAAATTTCATTGTTTCTATACCCCTGAATAAAACGGTACTGTTTTAAGTAAACATAGACACATTATTGAAATGGGCTCAGCCTATGCCCCTCAAATTTCAGGGTGAAGCCTTCACAACAGCAGGCCTCTTGAGCTTTTTAATAAACAACCAACATATCACATGTTTGAGGCCCTACAACAAACATAAATTAGAATTTAGGTCTGCTCCTCAAGTGTTCATTAGCTATAGCCCTAATCACAAAGGTTATCTATGTGTGGCCTCCAATGGCAAAGTACACATTTCAAGGCATATTCAATTTGACGAGTTACAATAAGTCTAGTAGTAATATTTGAAGTTCCGTTTCTAAAGTTCATACAATATTACTGTTAACTTTCATTCATGCCCTAAATTCCTACTATACTTCCTCATTCAAATGCATCTACAACTATTTCTTCTACTACTTTTAACCTTACAAATGTTATTCACTTACTTTTATGATTATGACCATTCAAAGAAATTGTGGGTTCATGTGTAATTTTGGTCCAGTAACTCTTTTGAGCTAATCAAAATTCTTTACTTTTAAGATTAAACAATTTTACTCGTTCTGTCAATTTTCATAAATCTAAGTTCCTTAAATCTTTATTTTCCATTGATATATTTTAGAGTTTTATGGTAGATTTGGGATATTGACATAATTTTAATAGTTTGGAGGACAAAAATTTAATGAAATTTGATAAAATTTCAAAAATATTTTGTATAATTTTAAAAAGGGGAGATTTGATTTTTTATTTATTTTTTGATTCAATTTTATTTTTAGCACAAAACATACTATGCAAGCTCATCTGACATACTGTTGAACTCCACCGCTTGGCCAAGACCCCTTGAGAGTTGAGTGCCTCACGTATGACACGTTGGCAGCATGCACTTCCACGTGGCATGCTATAGCAGTTGACTTGGCAGCCATCCATACTCTGTGTCCCCCTACAAAACGTGGTTATTCAAACCCAAAACTTCTGTATAGTCTCATATATCATATAATATCTCAACTTGTTCTGATACCACAAAGTTCTGCAAAAATGGCGAGCAAGGAGCCTAAGTTCCCACCTCAGAGCCAGCAAACTCAGCCAGGCAAAGAGCATGTAATGGAACCTCTCCCACAAACCATAAATCCTGATCACAAGCCTTCCAATAAGCTCCGGGTAGGCACCACCATCATTTACTAGTGAGTTTTGATAAAGAGTAGTAATAATATATAAACACTTATTCATAAACATTAATAATATAAACATTAATAATATAAGCATATGTGAGAAACTTATTGAAATACTAAACAATTTGTATATAAGATTGTTAGGTAAACAACTTAATTATTTATTGAAATACTACTAAAATATTTATATAAGATTGTTACTTAAATAATTTACTACAAGCTCAAAATAACAAACTTATAGGAGTGCGATTCGGTAAACAACTTAATTAAGCTTTTAAGTGTTTATGTGTCATAAACGTTTATGGCATAATCCTAAATAAACTGAAAATAGCTTATAGGTGAGCATAAGCTCTTATTAATAAGCTAATTTAAATCACTTATAAAAATAAGCTCAAAACAGTTTATAGGTAGGACATAATCTATTCACATAAGATCCAAAATGCCAAGTTAAGCTTAAATAAACTCTTATAAGTACTTATGACACTCATAAAGCTCAAACTAACAACTTGTAGGTATATGTGTATTCAAAATAGTTTATAAACTAGGTATATGTGTATTCCAAAAAGTTTATAAACTTACTCAAACAAACACTTGCATGATACGTTTAAATAATTTCTTTCAAACACCTAAGTATAAGAGCTTCTTCATGTAAGAACTTTATTAAAATAATTACCAAATAACTTATAAATAGTTCATAATGTATTTTAATAAATTTAATTAGTGAATTTCATTTTTATTTTCTGTTACATTTAAGAGTATATACATACATGTTTGGCTATGTGCAGGGGAAGGTGGCGTTGGTGACAGGAGGTGACTCAGGGATTGGCAGAGCCGTGTGCCTATGTTTCGCGAAAGAGGGTGCAACCGTGGCCTTCACATACGTGAAGGGCCAAGAGGACAAGGACAAGGATGATACTCTGAAGATGCTGATAGAAGCCAAGACAAGTGATGCACAAGAACCACTAGCAATAGCTGCCGATATTGGATATGATGACAACTGCAAACAGGTCGTGGACCTGGTTGTGAAAGAATATGGCCACATTGATGTTCTAGTCAACAATGCAGCTGAGCAGCACATGACAAACTCAGTGGAGGAAATCACTCAACAGAGGCTTGAGAGGGTCTTTAGGACCAACATCTTTTCACAGTTCTTCTTGGTCAGGTATGGTATAGTCATACAAAATTCACTGTGGATTCTGATTTGAAGAGTGATTAGATTTATGATGACCACCAAATTTAAAGCACGATTAGCCAACAAAAGATGTAGATGTAGATGTAGATGTTCCCGGGGTTTGAATAGGACTGTCTTCTGTGTGGTCACACAAAAACATAGAAAAACCAATTGATTATTCTCTTTTTGTGAATAACTACTTGGTGAAAAGTTTATTCAAGCATTAGAGTTTATACTGATTCAACCATACATTTATATCCTGACCCAAATGACCCTGTATTGTGCAGGCATGCTCTGAAGCACATGAAAGAAGGAAGCTCCATCATCAACTCAACTTCAGTTAACGCCTACAGCGGGAATCCACAAGTGCTGGACTACACGGCCACGAAGGGAGCCATTGTTGCCTTCACTAGAGGACTTGCTCAGCAGCTTGTGAGCAAGGGGATTCGGGTGAATGCTGTGGCTCCAGGTCCCGTTTGGACACCATTACAACCTGCTTCCATGCCAGCTGAAATGATTCAGAACCTGGGGTCCGAGGTGCCAATGAAGCGTGAGGCTCAGCCTTCTGAGGTTGCACCCTGTTATCTGTTCCTGGCATCCCTTCAGGACTCTTCCTACTTCACTGGCCAAGTTCTCCATCCAAATGGTTTGTGGCCTCTTAATTGTCTTTTATCTGGCTTTTTAATTTTTATTGTTGAAAGCTTGCTTACAGGTTCTGGGGTTATTAATTTGCAGGTGGGATGATTGTCAATGCTTAATAGAATCACTGGTTGCTATTGTGTTGTGCCTTCACCTGTTTCCTGTTAAATAGTCCTGTAGGGTGAACCATGAACTGGTTTCGATGTATATTTTATGTTGAAAATGCGTCGTGTCTTGAGATTAATAAAGTTTACATTCAAATGTGGTCAAACTAAAAGATATTCTAGTTCAAACTCACCCCAATTTGGCAGTTATGAGTATGACAATTTCTAATGGATTATAACATAAGCTCAACTAGAAGGGCTCTCAAACTCAACTTATCCAGATATTTGATATCAGAAGACAAAACACATGATGTATCAACTCACGTGGTAGAAGAGTCTTTTGAAGTTGAGCTCCATACTCAATCCCAGCAACAGGTTCATTGAGGAGAAAATGCTGCATGGACAAAGAGACTATTATCTCCAAAATCACCCACAGTTTAGTATAAGCCATTTTAATGTGAAAAAAGAAACATAATATCAACATACTTGTAAATATTCTTCTCAGACTGGTAGGTTGAACTTGATCTCTCTCCAAAGAGGCAGATTCAATCAGCAGTGCATGAACTATAGATATTTCAGGTTCTGAAAGGCATGTAAAGTTGGAAAGAGTTATAAAGTTTTTTAAACAAACAAATCAGAAAACTGAACTGTTTTTGCAAAAGTTTCCACTGTTCACAATCACGGACAATACCGGGACACTCTACAAGCAGTTTTGACAAAAGAGTACACTGGGAAAAGGAAAGAAAAAATATACCAGATGAACAAGCTGCTATCTCAGCTGCTACTTCCTCTTCCAAATTTGCAGCAAAGCCATTGATGTTCCTTGTGTAGGAGGCAATAAGACAGCAATTCTCACATGTCTTATAAGCAAACGCAGACAAACAACATAAAATAGAATAGGTCCCAATCTAAATAATCAAGCAGAACCAAATAGGCACTAGGCTTGATCCAATGACAATAGCTCTCAAATCTTAAATTATCAAACATATATAATACATCCAATAAACCTCAAGCATTAAATCAACAAACACAACCAAATAGACCTCAAGCATTAAATAGACAAACACAACCAAATAGACCTCAAGCCTTAAATTTCAAAATAACAATAAGTCTCTATTAACAAAGTCTGATAACAATGGGTCTCAGTTAAATAACAAAAACATCTAAAACTGATAACAGCCAACAAAAATGCATTAAATCTTCAATGTGATCTCTTCCTGTCCTTCATCCACCTTCAAAATAAGAAAATAGCTTATGTCATTAGACTGAAAAATACTTTAAAAATGATTAGAAGGCTGAAATGGAACAACTTCATCAAAATCATCCGAAACAGCTGAAGTTTTCTGCCTCTTTCTCTTTATGACTAAATCTCCGTTTACTTGATCTTTGTCCTTTTCACTCCCTTGTGAGTTACCTTCTAACTGACTTGAATTTGCAGAATACATTCCATGGACCTGTCAAGAATACAATTATAATTATTAATCCTACCAGCAGTAAGACACCAACTAGTGTCAAAAAAATGCAGACTTTAGACAGAAAAGATACACAAATTTAGCAGAAAACATTGCGATAAAATGTCCATCAAAAGCTTGAATGAGTGCATATAAAGTTCAACACATGAAAACAAAAAACACCATGTTGATTTAAAATATTTGACAGTCACAGGTTTCAACAATCTCAACCCTCAAATCCCCATCAAGAACAAAAATGCATACAAAAAATACTTCAGCACAGACAAGTTGTTGATAAGCAGAACTCCACCACAACTCTAACATTTGCTATGAGTATCAGTAGAACACCACCACATGTGCTATGAGCATCTCCAAAACAACAACTCCAACTTTGTGACTGAAATTTAATTGTTTCTTTCACTTTATCCCTAACATAAGAGACCCCTTTTTTTCTGAGTCTAAATTTTTCCACCACCATTGAAAGATAGATAGAGAACATGAGGTGGCTGATGAGTTTTTGAGATGACTCTACGTTCCACGTTTATGTAAAATCATAAACAGGTATGGCCACTAGGTTACGTTCGAACACGTTTCAATGAGGGCAAGGCACAAACAGAACAAAGGGGCAAGGTCAGGAACAGAAATAGAATGGATTTAACCACTGAGTTGACAGTTGTTGATAAGCAGTGCGTGTGGGTAAGACTGTTAATTATGTGTGCACCAATGTGGTTAGCAACTTAGGTGGTATAGTTTGTAATCATAGGATTCAATAATAGAATATAAACGGGGAGATCTAAATCTATTATTATTGTTGTAACCTTGAGGTCTCTTTGTTTTCTTGCATGTTCACAATCATTCGATTTTTTAATTGTCTGGACAATAAACATATCTTAGAATTAGGAAATCATGCCTTAGTACATGCTGTTTGATAACTAACTAAAACTTAACACCTGTATTACTTTTGCGATAAAATGCATTTATTTTTTACGGGTGTATTTGAATTTCAATCGTGTTTTAGAGAGAATATTCGGAATCGTCAACTCATTCATTCTTTTAGCTACATAAGTCCATCGACACCCATTAAACCGGTGACCCATTGATCTAAGACATTATGCGGATCAATAATCGTTCAACTCTTAGGTATTGTTTGGATTTAAAAGTGAAAATGTGAGGAAATAATATAAGAGGAAAGAGAATAAAATGAAACCAAAACTTACTACCGTTTAAATAGAATTTCCATCATTGACTAGGTGTTTGTCTAGTGGTATGCAAACTAAGATGTCACAAGATCGAACCTCAAAAAATTTATTTGTTGGGAGGGACCACCACCGTACAATGAACAAGTAAACCTTTGTCAACTAAAAAAATGTAGAATTTCCATCCCCATTCATTTTCTTCTCTTCCAAACAAAGCAAAATAACATTCCCCCTCCCTTTTCCATCCTTACACTACGTTGCACGGGTACAGGTACAGTACCGGGTACGAGTAGGGTACCGGGTACGCGGTACGACATTTTCAGAAAATCATAAGTAAAAAAATAAAAATAATTTTAGATTACATGTACTGCATCATTTTAAATACTTCACCTCAAAATATTAAATTTAATTTCAATTATGTGGTACTGGTACACTATCACAGTTTAATTGAAAATAAATATAGAGGCACAACACTAGAGCATCAAAACTGTGGTTAGATTTGAGTCCCGTGCATATCTAATGTCTATCCACCTCTTGTCCTTTCACTCAATTCACTGTTAGTTTGTCATTTACAAGTCCACTTTCTCTCCCTTCTTTAATCTTTCTCTTTCATTCAAAGTTTTAAACTCACTCACAACCTTTAACCCACTCTTCTCAGCTCTGCAATACTCATCACCATCCCACTCTCCTCTACCCAACGCAATGGACCCCATGGATCGATGAACTAGTTGCAGACCTCCATAGCCAAAGCTTCGCCCCACCACGAACATCACACGCAGGACCAACTTCAGCTCTGAAACCACCACCTCTTCCTCCGCCCACCTCTCTCCCACACCTCTGCCAAGCGCCACGCGCCCTTCTCCAACCTCCGTCAGGCCACCATAAACCAGATCTGTTTATATTTGTAGTTAAAATCAGTCAGAGATAGTCATCATCTTCATCTATCTGTAAATTCATACATGGACACTCGCACGCTCTCACTCTCTCCTCTTCCTCCTACTTTGCGGCGTCTTCTTTCGTCTGAGAAGCCACCCCTTCCACCTACTCACTACACTCCTCGTTCACACAGACCCTTCTTCGCCACTAACCTTAATCGCATCACAACTCCACAAGCCATCGTTAATCCTTCTCCCGCAACCCTTTCAGCGGATGATGCAGCAGTGACAACAACTCCCCCTCTTAGAGAATTATGCCAATCTCATGTTCCCCACCATATACTACAAAGGCAATTTCATTAATTTTTTACCCGTTTTATTTCTTTCATCGCATTGCATCCTAAAATTCCAGTGTTTGCTTTTGGTCATTGCCAAAAGGTTTTTTTTTTCTTTTCTTTCTAAACATCTTCTAGAATCCAAAATCTCATCTGGGTTGTGGTTAATTTTAACTAACTTCTTCTTTGCTTGTTTTTTGAGCTGATTGCTAAACTGTATGCACCATAACATTGGTACACCTTGTCTTTGGTTTCATTGCATACAGTAGGTATGTTACATGAATAAATAAAGTGTTCTGAGTGCTGTTATATGTTTCAGGATGGAAGAGATTGGATATGTCATGCCTACAGATATCCAGAGGCAAGCATTGCCTTATCTTTTTTCTGGGCGTGATTGCATACTTCATGCTCAGGTTATTTGGCACCTTTTATTTTATTTGATTTTTATTCTTCTCATCGCCGTTGATATGGCATTAATAATGAATACTGAGGAGATGTTGGGGAAAAATGGTCACTTCCTAGTTCCTAACCGAGGCAAAGCAAGTGAGAGAGAAGAACAACTTAGGTTGAGAGGGGAAATAATTTGTTGAGAAATATAATGAAGAGGAAAGTTGAACATAAAAGTTTTCTGAGGTTGAGCACTTAATGTGTTTGCATGTCAAAAGAATTTTGATGTTATCTTTAGGATGGTGGGTGAAGCTGAAATATGTTCTGCACCAAAAGCACAAACAGAAAAGTGCAAGACTTCTTTTGAAGTTTAGAATTAGTATACGTATAAATGTTTACTATATTTTTTTACATTTGAATTTAGTATTATTAAATTGTAAATGTTTGAGGAAATATGACACTAAATGATTGAGTTTCACAATTCAAACCAACCTACTCCCTGTTTATGTGATGGCTCCAAACTGAATTACATACATCCACCTTGTAGAAGTGTTTCTAGTTTTTGCATTTTGCAACTCCTTATTATGCTTTGTTGTCATGAAAGTTGGCTATTTTTCTTGGCATGCACTAAACTTCAATTCCATCGACTCAGCTCTTAGATCATATGGTAGAAGTGTTATTAGATTGGTAAAGTTTGCTGGCATGGCTTAATTTCTTCAGCACATGACTCAAACTCTATGCAGTTTATGCTATACTTTTCTCTATAGCTCCTACCATGTTGTCCTGTCTCCCCAGTCCTCATCTCTGTCCATGTATTTTCCCTGCTGTACTTAACATTTATTTGAAATGACAAAGGGAGATGTCTGACAAGCCTTATTTTATTTCTTATCTAGACAGGTTCTGGCAAGACACTGACATACCTGCTTTTGATCTATTCCATAATCAACGCTAGAAAGTTTTCTGTGCAAGCACTAGTTTTGGTGCCTACCCGTGAACTCGGCATGCAAGTAAGAATGCTTGAGTTATGATATCATTGTGACTTCAGTGCAACATATCATGGGGGATTCCCTTGTAAGGGCTATTTACTAAGTGCTAAAAAAATTTAATGACAAGGTCACTAAGGTTGCTAGGATGTTGGCAGCAAAGCCAACTGGAGTTGAGGGGGAGCAGAAGTCATGTACCATCATGGCTCTGTTAGATGGAGGAACATTGAGAAGACATAAGAGTTGGTTAAAGGTAGAAATATTTTGTCTTCTTATTTTCCTTCTTCAACAAGTTGTATTGTATTGTAATTTTAACCAAAGGCTGACTATCAAATGGATGCTGGAACAATTTTTGAATTCTACGGAAGACAGCAATATATTATTTTCTAAATCTTTTTGGAGATTAATTGAAAGATAGTGGACTCTTTTTGGTGCTTGTTTCTCATATTTTTTGGGTCAGTGTGATAATTTTTTTTTACTCTTCTTAGATTATGTACAAAAATATAAATATCTTATAATATATTGATCTTATCTTAGATTATTTCTCGGAGTTAGTTTCCATATTTCACGAATTTTTTCCTTATTTAATTAGAACTAGGAGTCAGTCTAATAACTGTCATAATAATTTTTTGTATTTGACTAGGATTAAGAGTCTAGCATTAGAATAAATAAGGGTTACTTAATGCTTTGTCTTTTGTATCATATATAAGATCATAATCATAACTTTGAAGTCTCTAATTCTTTCTATTCTGTTGTTTATTATCTAAAGACCATAATCATAATCACTTGAATGTGTTACATACCTGACATAATAACAACATATGATAGCTCTGATTGAAGGCAGCTTCCATTTACATTGATTTTTATCTTCTCTTTAACTGCTGACCGGCTGCATTAAGTCTTGTAGAGAAGACCCTTTTCCTGCTTATTCCAGCTTCTTTAACTTCTCAAATTTTAGGCAGAGCCTCCTGCAGTAGTAGTTGCAACAGTTGGGAGTTTATGCCAAATGCTTGAAAGACACTTGTTTTCACTGGAAACTGTGCGGGTTCTGGTTGTTGATGAGGTAAGAGTTTTTTCCTTGGCAAATTAAATTGGCTATTCTTTGCACACTTTTCAATCGTATATTTGTACTGTTTAAGGCAAGGAGATTTCCAGATTTGTCTTGTTTTCAGTGTCTGTGTTTTAAAACATATGGCCTCGCCACCTCCAGCTATAATTACTTTTGAAAAAGATACTTAGTCATCTGATCATCTCATTGTCATCCATCAATGCAATCTAATGCGGTTAAAGAAATGAAAAGAGGCAAGTGAAGTAAATTAATGGCAGATGAAAAGTGTTTGTTTAGCATGTTAAAATTCATTATTTCCACATATTCATGAGCGGGATGGGGGTTCCCACACTTGCCAGCTCCTTTTTTCCCTGCACCTTGATCAGTTTTGTAAGAAATTATATATATTATGATTTTAACCTTTTCTGCTTAGGTTGACTTTATTTTCAATTCTGCAAAGCAAGTGAGTTCTCTTCGGAAAATTTTGTCTTCATATTCATCTTGCAATAACCGTCAGACGGTTTTTGCCAGTGCATCTATACCACAGCACAATCGATTTCTTCATGACTGTGTGCAGCAGAAATGGACGAAGGTATACTGATTTTTTTCCCCCTTCAAGGTACCTTAAATTTCACTCTGACTTTTTTATTTGTTTTCCAGAGTGATGTGATCCATATTCATGTCAGTCCAGTGGAGCCCATGCCATCTCGCCTATGTCATAGATATATAGTAAGAGATCTTGAGTATTAACAAAACTTAACTCATCGCTATTTTTCTATCATATAAAAAATTTATCCATGCCTTTTTTCCATGTATTGATATCTTGTTAGCCCTCCACCTTTATCATGGGAAAGATGTATATAGAATTGTTTAAACTTCAATCTCATCTTTTTTATTAGGTCACATATTTATTAAGACCATATCAGCAAGTTTCTAATGCTACTTCAAATTTTCAATCATCAGATATGTGATACAAAGAGAAAACTACAAACCCTGTTATCCTTGATACAGTCTGACACACCTGAGTCTGGCATTGTATTTGTTGGTGAGCAGGTATGCAGAGAATGTCTTTCTTATCATTATCTCCTCCTCCTTCAATTGGATTATGCAGTATTGATTCCACGTTAATTGGATTATACAATTACAATGAGTAGGTTGTGCCCTAGTAGTGAAATGAAATGTAAGGCTGTCTTTGGCTCAAAGGAGGGGATGGGAGGGAATTTAATGGTGGGAAGGGGTTACTATTTACTTCTTGCACCTTACAGGATAAAAATATCCTAATTTATTTTCAACCATTTTCTTGTAAAGCAGTTTAAACTTTAAAATCCATACTCATCAGAGGCTAGTGAGTCTATTTAGAAGGTGTCTTGACTCTCAAGCTAGTTGGATAGTACTTGGTTTCTTGCATTAATTCTGACTTGACACTTTGACAGTTGACACCCTTCAAATGATTAGTCCATATGTCTGCATTTAATGTCTGTTTGAATCAGTCCAAGGTAATATGCATAAAGTTATCAGTAATTATATATTTTTATTATGTAGTCTGAGAAGTCGAAAAAGGCTGGAAATGCTCCATCGACATCCCTTCTTATTGACTTACTAAAAACATCATATCAAGGTTCTTTAGATATCCTCCTTCTCGAAGATGACATGAATTTCAATTCACGAGCATCTTCTCTGTTGGTAAGTGCCATTCAATGAGTTGTTATTGTTTGGTGGTTTATTTGGTCCCCTTGTGTGCAGATTTTCCAATATCTTTGCATTACTGACCATTGAATTCTGCATCCAAATTCATTTTAACTGCCATCCATCAGCCATTCATAGTGCGGACTATATAGCTGAGTTTTAAAGAAGTTTTAATCAACAAGTCACACTCCTGTTCTGATAACCAAATTGTACTGGTTGGTTCTACTGATAAACTAAGAAGCAACAAGTATATTGGTTTTAGATAACAACATTTTAATAAAATCTTTGACATTGCTATCTTGGGGAAAAAGATTCGAACCATATTTTAAGGGAACTCAACAGTGGGGGCTTGCTGAGGATGATGTTTATCCTAAAGGGGGAAGTGGGGTAAATTTAGTTGAAGCGTTCCATTCCACCAATCCTGTAGCCTCAAATTTACCAGATTTCCAATGTGAGTACTATTGTTGTAATTGTAAAATTCAACCTTCTCATCAAAATGCTTTTAAAGCCTGGTACAATAACCTTATGGTAGAAGTATGCTAGTCTAAAGATGGTAGCATTAAAATATGTATTTTGTCATTTTGTGAGTGATTGACAAGTTGAGTTCTATGAAAAAATGGATGGTAACAACCGTTTTTGTGTCTAATTCAGGAGGTCAGAAAAGGAGGTGGCCATCTCCTTGTGGCAACAGATATAGCTGCTCGAGGAGTTGACCTTCCAGAAATGTCTCACATATACAACTTTGATCTGCCAAGGACTGCCGTAGATTATCTTCATCGAGCTGGGAGGACTTGTAGAAAACCCTTTTCTGACATGAATTGTACTGTTACCAGCATTATAGTTCCAGAGGAGCGATTTGTTCTGCAGAGATATGAAAATGAGTTGATGTTCATTTGTGAAGAGATTATTCCTTAAACCTTTTCTTTAGCTTCACATATTTTAATATGATAGGCTAATGTCCTTCAAATTGCCTTTATATTCCTAGTTCCCTCATGTATAATCGTTTGTGTTCTGACAGCATTAGATTTTCAAGTATAAATAACAAAAGTATATGATATGTTTTAGAGTGTAAAGAGATTAATTGAATTAATAGTTATGAGATACAATTACAGGCTCAGAAAAGCTGTGCGGCATTGTAGTATCCAGATGTAAGACCTGCTGAATCTATCTCTATAACTTGGCCATTCTGACAGCACATTGACATTTTTTTTATTTAATCACTCATAAAACCCAAAAGATTCCAATCCTGAAATCCATGGCAAAATGGGCCAAAAAAAGTGATGGATGACTTCAATTATATGATGAGTCCGTCTTGAATTACTGAGTTTTTCAATACAACTGTAACACCAGAACGGATGTAAAACCCTTCAGAAGATCTATCAGCCTCTTTTATGCCCTGCAGGTCATTCAAAAGCAAATTTAATACATCTTTTACTGAAAATTATGATTTTCTCATTTACTGTGAGGCTTTAAAGGGAATGATTTAGTGATTTGTTAAGTAAAAGTTTAAGGAATCTGTAAATAAAGGGTGTGAGAATAACATAATTCAAAATCAAGTTAGTTTGGGTATCAATTGGAGGTGTATCAGGTAACCCAATTGTACTGCTATATAGAATAGTTTTGAAAGCATACCTCTGAATTTGCTATTATCACATTCTTTCCAATCCTAGCATTTTTGTCAATGATACACTCTCTGCAGACATGTGAGAATAAGTGAGCAACTTATAGCGAGAGAAAGTAATGGTTGAGTGAGAGTTACAGGTTCTTACTTGATTCTTGTATTTTCTCCTATTCCTACTGGAACTCTTCCCTCAGCTAACAGTGCTGCTACTTCTGTTTCAGTTTCATAGAAATCAGCACCAAGCATCACTGTGTCCTGCATAGGAGTGCGACGCAATCAGGGACGAAATAAAAAAAAATGATTAAGGGATGAATATTTAACACATTAAACAAAATAAAATATTACTAACAAGAGGAGGCATAATACAAATTTTAAGGGAGACAAATATAACATTTGAATACTATTCTACTTAAGAATTTTTTTTCTCTTGGGGGATACTGCCCCATTTCTTATCTATGTAGTTCCGTCCCTGGATGCAATAGAGCTAGGTGAGTGCACATAGAAAATAAACATATCAGAACTGAACAAGAACTTGTGCAATGTTTAACCTGTGAACTTGAGATTCGCTACATAACTGATAAATCAGATATCTGTAGTAACACTTAAAGCATATCCGTTGTCATCTTCTGTAATTCTCTTAGATACAAACCTTTAAATGAACGTTTGAGTTTATTCTGGATCTGATTCCAACTACACTGTGCTCAATGAAGGCATTATTCAAGAAGCTTCCATGTGATACGATTGAATCAACAATCTGCATAAATGAATTACCAATAATAATGTTGTAGGTTAAAATTTGAAGGTAAAAAAGAGGTGATTGCCTGGTGTTGAGAGGGGGACACAAACATGAAAGTAAATTAAAATGAGGGATATCCAACCACATGAATTACTCAATATCAGTAAATAATGTATATGGTAATATATGCATGCAGTTATATATAAAGTTTATGGTTTTGGTTGTATGTCTAACAAATAAAGTTCACCCTTCCCCCAGTGATAGCTGATAATGCTTTGGTGCTTCTATTGTGAAATTCACAAAATTTCTTGAGGAGCAAGTTTGAAGAACTAACCTTGCTACTGTCAATCTTGGATGGTGGTAGGTTTCTCCTTGATGTATACATCGGTTTTGCGGCATCATAAAAGCTAAACCTGGATGGCTGCAATTTACAGAAGTTTTTAAGTGAGAAATATTTCAGATCTCAATCATAGAACAAGGAAAGTTATTCTTTGGAACCAATAAGACTAGCTTTACAGATAAATTTGACACTCACATGCTCTGTGAGAGCTAGGTTTGCCTCAAAGAATGATCGGATGGTCCCTATGTCCTCCCAATAATCATTGAAGAGATAAGCCTGCAAGCAATTTTTTGCTATAACTATTCATAGTAGGCGAAAATAACTTTCTGCTAGAGTTTAAGGTAAGTTTCCACTTCCTATTTTTCTAGAAATACCATAGTAGGTAGTAGCCAAAAGTTTTTAATTTTTAATTGGTATTGCCTAACTTTTGATTTTCACCCTTCATGTGTGTGTTTTGTGTGTGCATACGTGAAGACTGAAGAGATATGCATATTGGTTGTGTCCGCAGCAAAAGTACTCTCAATTCTATTGTGCTGAAAAGAATGATATAGTGCTGTCACACCATGGATTAAATCATATCCTTTGTTTAGCTTTTTATTCCAAGTCATACCTTCATGTAAAATTCTCCAGCTGAGGCAGGAATGATCTCTGATCCAAAGTCATTTGCAGTTGGAAAGCGCCATCTAAATTAAATTAAATTAAATTAATTTGTTACACTTGGCAAACAAGCTTTGCAATAGGATAAAAAAAAACATCAGTACATATTACTGTACTTTTAAAGATTATATGAAGTTTTGCTTGATAATAATCAGTACCTTAATAGATTAAGAAGTATCTCCTTCTTGAAGACGTATACTCCCATGGAAGCAATATATGGTTTCTTTGTAGCCTCATCCTTTGAAAGGCCCAGAACTGTTGTATCAACTTGCTAAATTACAAAGCAGTATTAGCGGTGAGTCTAATTGTTGAAACTCCTGATGTTTTAGTCTGTATGATAAACATGACTTACCATGGCTTTCAGGTCTTCTCCTTTGGGTTTTTCACTGAATGAAAGGACCCTTCCTTTATTGTCTATCTTCATCAGACCAAAATCTGAGGCACGGCTATCATGGTTGCAAAGTAGAGTTTTAAACAATGATATATGGTAAGTATAATAGAGCTTAGTGTTTGATATGAATTATTGAGTTGGCTAGTCTTTGAGGTGTAAATTTTCCTAGTGAGCTTGACAGAGATAAGAGGAAAGCTAGTTTTAACTCAGATTTATAGCATGCTTGGTTCAACTTATTTTTCCTCATAACCAATTTGTCATGCAGAAGCTATTCACAGAAGCTTCTCCCTAGAATTGATTTTGGCTTTACAATCAATTGCAGAAGAATTTCCGAAAACCTCTTAGCTTGCATAAATTGATTGACTTGAATATCCTATTTCTTATTTTGGCTAGAAATTTTTCTATGCAGGCAAGGGAACTACCTGTCATCCATTGGCAGACAAGAAAGAGTGATATCTGCACCACTCTCCCTATGATGCTGGATAAGAAGGTGAGTCAAAACATCTGAGAGTCAATAATATGAATGCATTACTTGAACAAAGTCAATAATTTGAGTCAAACAAGTTTTTCTTTTGGATGGTTTGGTGCCTTACTTGAACAAAGTCCATATAGTCCATACGGTAGAGGTGATCCCCAGAAAGAACCAAGACATCCTCAATATCCTTGCTTCTGGGGTCCTACAACATGAAAAAAAACATATTCTTCATCATCTCACACATAACAATGAGCTTCAAGAGCAATTATGTAGTTTTCTAATCATTGTAGTCTGATACCTCAAAGAGCCAGTGGAACTGTCTCACAGCATCAGCAGTACCCTGAAACCACTTTTTACCTTGCTCCCCTGGAGTTTGAGTTGCTGCAAGAACCTGAAATAGTGCAGAAACTCTTACATAATCTTCTGAGTTTAGTGGCTTCTCCATTGAGAATTGATTATGAATTGATTCTGAAGTCATAATCAATTCTGGGGAAAAAACTTATGTAAGTAACTTTGGGATTTCAGAATGGATTCTAAGGAAGCAGAAATTGATTCAAATATGCTAATAAGCTGACATAAAATGCAAGCAAAAACAAGTAAAGAAGGGACATGGGAGATACCTCGACATAGCCATCTCCAAAGGTGACTCCAGTGCCAGAATTGTAAGCTCGCGCAATATGCCTGTTGAGTGAGGCTGAATTAAACTGAGTCAGAATGTACACCTTGTTGATGCCACTGTTGATGCAGTTGCTCATTGGCACATCAATCAGCCTATAAGCACCTCCAATAGGTACCTGCCATAGAAGCCCCAGAGAAGATGACCAAATTCATAAATAGCTGCATAACATTATGCCAGTGAAGTGCACTATATAGCAAGGACTGCAATATATCACTATTCACATTTTTCATTTGCTTAGCCATGGACTTTGGTCTTAAAAAGTAACCACTTGTTATAGCAGAAGTCCTTTATCATACGTAGAAGCAAAAGTTTAACAGGTCAATCGAATGCACGTTTACTCAAAAGTTAAGACTTATAACTTCTAGGCAGAAGTGATTCTAGAACATCTCATCACCGAAGAAACAAACATGCTAAAAGAAAATGGTAAAAGAATAGGAAGAGAGGCTTACAGCAGGTTTGGCCCGTCGCTTAGTGAGAGGGAAGAGACGGGTTCCAGCTCCTCCACCTAGTATAATTGCTACAACTGTCCTTGGGTCCCTTTTTTCCAAGTCCAGGTCTCTCAACTGCACCCATTCATGGTATGGAAACCACTAACATTTTAAATTTATGCATAAATCCTGTGGTGGCAGCATTGAATTTAGCCAGTTTCACTTGAACCCCATTTATTTGTGAACTTCATGTAGAATCACACTAGAAGTTTATGTAAAATTTATGTGTAGTTTAAGTATCACTACACTAAAAAAAATTTAATCTATATATAGAAAGCAAAAGTGCCATACAAGTAAGTTTAAGAAAAAGGTTACTGGTTCAATTCCCATGTAAAATAAGCCCATGGTTATGGTGTATTCATGAAGTTATGGACCCCCTGTTCATTTGAACTATTAAATAAAATAAATCAGAACTAAAATAAAAATTCCTTGGCTAGAAAATTTAATGTGACATTCAACCTATTACCTATTGCATTAAGGCACTCTTTACAAGAGCTAACTTGAATTTATTTTATAACATATATGTTTGAGCTTATCTTAATAAGCTCTTCAGATTAGATTATGAACAAATGTTTATACTTATTTATAAACTATTCTGAGTTATGAAATGCTAAAATGACTTATGTATAAGCCTTATTTCTTCTATCTCTTCTACTTCTCTTCAAGATTCCAAATTTGAGTGAACATGTTTCAACATTCATGTCCTGTTTCTTGAAATTTGTTTATTAAGGTGCCAAAGAGGGGAAGCAAAAACCTTGGATTGGCTGGACACATCAGCAGTGAGAGACATGGATATATGCTGCTGCTTAACATTCTTAGTGACACCATTACCACGTTGGAGTTGAAGCTTACGTCCCATGATTTCTCCATCACAAAACTTCACAAGCCTCCAGTTCCGACCACCTAGTCCTGTTGGTCCACGTAACTGGACGGTGGACGAGAGCATTATCTGGCTGCCGGCAGAGACTGCCATGTTTCCGGTCACCGGAGGGAGAAAATGGGAATTTCAGTAGTTAAATGAAGATGTTGTCTCGTGTATGTGTAAATTAAAGTCCTGCACATGAAGCAGTGTGTGTAGTGAGTAAAGGGATTTGCTTGCATGGATATCAGGGTATAGGAGAATCGAGCCACGTTATCCAAATTCAATTGCATCCACCAATTTGGTTGGAAAATGCTCACACATACATGTCAAATGACGATTTAGTCCTTAGAATTAGTTTGGCTTTGGCATGATGCGTTAACGAATATTCTATAATTGGTTTAGCAATTATAGAATAATAATTGCTATGTTCTAATCGTATATATGTTTGTGGGATGCTTGGAATGATTCCTCAAATGTTATAATCGTATCCACAACCAGTTTCCAACTTCAAATGTGGGTTTCAGTATGAAAGTTTGGTTTTCTTGAAAGCAATAAGTGTTTGAGGGTTGGCTTTTGACATTGCACCATACTTTATCTTGATATTTTTTCCAATTGAAAATGCTACTAGACAACGTTGTATAACTTTAACTTCACTTCCTGATGTGTGGAAGATATTGTGTTACAACCATGAACATTCTAGCTGATGTGTGCAAGCTACGCTTGATTACCAAGGTTTCTCCATGATCAATTGGAATTAACTCTTTATCAAACACCACTGGAGGACCATCAAACTCATTTTGATTGCTTCTTTAGCTTCTCCTTCAATGATGATGATAACTCGGTGATTTGGACAATTTGAAGCAAAATGTCCATGCCCTTGACATTTAAAACATCGAGGTAGCTTGGGTTCGATTGACTTTTTGGGTTTGGTCTCTTTGGTGAGTTTAGGGTTAATTTTATCGGGTGGAGTAGGTTGTTGAGGGGTTTGGAAACTATGAGTATTGATGGAATTTTGATAAAGGTTTTTTTTTTAGTTTGTACTGCTTTGGAACTAAATCCTTAAGATTCAATCGTAGTAAGTAGATACGAGTTTTGTTGTCCTTTGAAGAGCTGTAATACTTATGTCATTCAATAGTTAGCAAACTTAAATAATAGGAGAACTTCTCACATGAGGAGTCTTCCTTAAATAAGACGCAGTTCGCTTGAGGAGACTGATGTGACAGGAGTCTCACATGAGGAGTCTTTCTCACAATCATCAACTACCGAATCAACACAATTATGATGTAATTATTGACTCTGAAAAATTCCTCAAATGAGGAAACTGACAAGACAAGAGAACTTCCCGCATGAAGAGTCTTCCACAAACCTCACAATGTATAGGCATTTCACATGGCCAAAACAATTATAAATTGGTCAACAAATTTTAAATAACAATATTTTGAAAAAATAATTTTTTTACAATATTTAAGAAAAAAAGTCAAACGTTTGAGTTAAAAATGGTAACATGAAAAGGGTGGGGGGTCAAATTGTAACTTCAAAAAGTTATCGATCAAGTCAACAGACGATGTGGCGATGATTTGGTGATGCCATGATGTAATTGCCTCCAGCAACAACACGAAATCGAAATCAAACAGAAAAAGTTTATGCAAAGAGGCGATCCAAGCGTGTTGCTGAAAATCCAGATTTTTTTAGCTGCATTCAGATTTAGGTTTTTAAGATTTGGAAAAAGTCTAAGATGATTAACCCGATTTCACTGCTCAGATTTAAACGTGTGTGAGGGTGTTTTTAGATCTGAATAGATGGAAAAATAAATGACAGAGACAAAAAAATAAACATGTGATTTTCGAAAAACTGAAAAAAAAAATTCATAAATAAAAAATAAAAATAAAATATCTTGCGGGAACTAAAAATGTATTTAAGACTTTTTTTTATGTGTAAATAAGTGACTCCATAGATAAATAAATAGAAAAATATTGCATATATATAAATATAGTATATTATTAGTCCATGGCATGATGGACATCTACAAAACGTAATTCTAGCAATGGGATTCTGGTCCTCATTATTGTGGAAGATAATATTCTTGCTTCCTCTGCTTGCACCATTACCATATCATCTCGCAGCTCTCTCATCAAATGCTCCATCTCCAACCAACTTCATCTTCGGGACTGCTTCATCTTCTTATCAGGTTTCTTCATATATTTGCCTTCTTCAGTGATATTTATCAACAATTAATTATATCTTCTTAAATGTTTTCTATATAGTATGAAGGTGCTTACAAGACTGAAGGCAAAGGGCTCAGCAACTGGGATAACTTCACTCATGGACCAGGTGATGATGATGATAAGATTAGACTCTGTTTTCAGCTGCATATTTCTCAAAGATATAAAAGAAATTAATTAATTTAACCTTCTTAAAAATTACAATTGATGGTTTTTTTTTCATTTTTAAGAATTTAATTAACTATGAACAAAGTTAAGGGCATAATGACTGTTAGAATCTTCAACAAGCAATTTCATTAATGTCTTGTTAATTGCAGGGAGAAGTAGAATAATGGATGGAAGTAATGGTGATATTGCGGTTGATCATTATCATCGCTACCTGGTATTATGCTTTTAAAAGTTAAACACTATTTATCCAAAAAAAAAAAAGTTAATCATTATTATTTTCATCTAATTTCCAGTGCTTTGTTTTTATCTCTCGCATCATATTTTATGTTTCATAGTTTCTACTAATCATTTTCAAATCTTGTAATTCCCAAGTTCCTTATTTTGTAATTTCCCACTTGTCACTATCCCAGTCACTTAGAAAATATAAAAATAATATAGTACGAACCATGCGATCCGCATGCACATCAAAAAAATATAGTATGTACATAAAAAAAAAAGTATGAATCATGTGGCAAACTTTTTTTCCCACTTAGCTTGTGCTCTCGACTTTAAAGCCTGGATATACATTAACCATAGTCGAAACACTTGACAATCACTTTTATGACGGTTATAGACGCCATAAAATGTGTTTTATGGTTTTTGTTATTTAACTTTTCACATTTAAGTGTTGTTGCTGTTGCTATGATTGGTGTGATTTACCTGTAATGAATGAATGTTTGTAATGATTTGTGAACATTCACGTATTAGGAACACTGAGAGACGTTCAAAGTGGAAAAAAAAAATGAGAGAAAAGTAAAAGATATGATATAATAAGGAGAGAAATAAAGGGAAAATGAAGTGTCTAATGTGTTTATATTGTTTGGGTGTTTAAGTAGTTGTTATGCAACTTATATCATGTGGACCTGTTTTGATTTGGTGGAACACCCTAAAAAATCTAGTCTTTAAAATCTTAGGAGAGCATTCCGAAATATCTTCTGAAAAATGTCTATTATGAAAGAGTTGATAATTACAAATTAAACAAGGTTCCCCTTTTACGGAGAGAAGGAAAGAGAACTCTAAAGCAAAAAGCCACTTGAGTCTGACTCCTTATTGGCCCAAGTCATATTACAAGTAATATTACAGGGGTGAACGCTCTTTTAGGGCGAGTCCCCATGAGACCCTACATTTAACAAGTTTATTTGGGCGAGCAACCTAACTTGATAGCCTTCTACATTTGTCCGCCCCGAATAAAACCTAACTTGATAGCCTTCTACATTTGAACAATTATAATTTTCATGATTTCTACGTGGATCAAAACACAGGAGGATATTGATCTAATAGAATCTTTGAAAGTAAACAGCCACCGGATCTCTATATCATGGGCAAGAATTCTTCCAAGTATGCTCCTCTGCATTATCAAAATCCAGTTATTTTTTTTTTCCAGCTAAGTTAGTGAATTGTAACATGGATTCCTGGTATTATATATATGATTGTAAACAGAGGGTAGATTTGGGGAGGTCAACTGGGCTGGAATTGACTTCTACAACAGACTAATCGATGCTCTACTACTCAAAGGTACCTTCCCAATTTTATTTTTTTATTAATGATAGTTATGTAAGCCAGCTTTTAAATTAAGAGTCATTCACCACCAAGCGCACATATAAATCAACTGGCACGGTGTTGTTCTAACTGAAACCAAAATCTTAAGTGAATGCTAGCAGAATTGTCACACTGGAGGTTGCATGTGATTCAAACAAAAATATTAAGAATCATTGATTAAGAAGTCAACATTTGAAAATTAAACAATTTCTAATTTTCAATCCATAACTATAAAGTAGCAAAATAAAAAGCATGAATGCATGATGGATCCATTTCTTCAACATTTGTGTTCTTTTCTCACCAGGGATCCAACCCTTTGTGACTCTAAGTCACTATGACAACCCTCAAGAACTAGAGGACAGATATGGGGGTTGGCTAAGTCCCCAATCACAGTAAGCAACCACTTGCCTAATCAGTATTTCTCATTCTATGTGTTTGTTGGGTGTATGTACCATGTGTGCCGATGTCTACAAATCATTTACTTTTCGAATTTGCCTGAAGAGGCTTGAACTCTATCCCACACTAACCATAAAGGCAATATTTGTATGTTTGATTTGCAGGGATGATTTTGCCTATTATGCAGACCTATGTTTTAGAACATTTGGTGACAGGGTGAAGTACTGGGTCACCTTCAATGAGCCAAATATTATAGTGCCAATGGGTTACCGTTCAGGTTTGTTTCCCCCATGCCGTTGCTCTGGTTCATTAGCATTGGCTAACTGCAGAGAAGGAGATTCAGAAAAGGAGCCATTTGTAGCAGCTCACAACATTATCCTGTCACATGCAGCTGCAGTTCATATCTATAGAACCAAATACCAGGTAATGTGATACAGTTCTCTGCATCATAACATTAGTATCCTAAAAGAGGAGGAAGAAATTTTAACAACATCAATATCTTACCAAATAAAAATTTGAAAACTCAGACTATTTGATAAATGCACACAAGAGGATATATCAGTTTAAATTTTTAAGGTGTATTTAGGTAAACAACTTAACTAAGTGCTTATATGACTATAAGCCTGATCACGACGTACCCTACAAGAGGAGTAAGACATCGATCAATACCCTACCAAAGAAAACTTTGAAAACTCAAACTATTTGATAAATGCACACAAGAGGATATCAGTTCAAATTTTTAAGGGTATGTTTGAGTAAATAACTCAAGCAAATATATGTTTGGTTTCATGTTGTTCATCCACAGAAGCACTTCTAATCTTATCTAACATGGTTTTCCATCATTAGTGCATGTTTAGGTGGAATTCTTAGAAACACTTCAGGCTGATAAAATCACATTGAGGTCAAAGCCAAAAGACCAAGCTTTTGTGTTAACATAAAAGTGATTTTGTCTTCACTTTTATAGTAAACATATCTAAACATAAATCACGTAACTGTCAATTCACTTTTACCGTAATTAACTTTGTCTGAATCAACTCTCTGAAATCACTTCTCCCAACGCTAAACCAAACACGCACTAAGTGTGTATGACTATAGTTGTTTATCACCTAAGTCCTTATTCATAAGCATATATGAGCTTATTGAACTAAGGTCAAAATGGCTTATAGACAAGTATAAACAATGTTTATTCACAATCTAATATGAACAATCTATGAAAGTAATATTAAAAGAATTTATAGATAGGGCATATGTTACTTTCATAAGTTTATTGAAACACTTTATGTTATAAGATAAATTCAAAAAAGCTCTAAACAAGATCTGAATAGTTGTATAACTTTGTATTTTATGGGTGAAACATCAGACTAAACAAAGAGGAAGAATTGGTATAGTCCTTCAGAAAGAATGGTATGAACCAATCAGCAATTCTACAGCTGACAAATTGGCTACAGAAAGAGCAAGATCATTCTTCTTCAATTGGTATCATTCTCCTTTATTAATAGCTTTTTATATTCATTCATTATTCACTAAACTCCTCCTGCTATAGCTACTTTATTATAATGCAGGTTCTTGGACCCAATCATGTTTGGAAGGTACCCCACAGAGATGGAGAACGTTCTTGGAAGCCTCTTGCCCAAATTTTCCAACAAAGAAAAGGAGAAACTCAAGAAAGGATTGGATTTCATTGGCATCAATTACTACACAGCTTACTATGTCCAAGACTGCATATACTCCACATGTAAGTCACGATTTGGGGTCTCAAAAACTGAGGGTTCGTACATGAAAAGTGGAGAAAGTAATGGTGTCCCAATTGGAGAACCTGTAAGTACCCTCAAACCATGTTTGGATAAACTTCTATTTTATCAGAATCAATTCTGGCCCTCAAATACTAAGCACAAAAGCTTCTCCTTGGAAATGATTTTGACTTTAAAATTAACTACAGAAGGATGTTCATTGATGATCACCTTTTCACCCACACTTCACCAATTCTAAAGCTTCTAATTTCATGATGCAGACTTCATTTAGCTGGCTTAATATTTACCCGGAAGGCATGGAGAAAACTGTTACATATGTCAAAGACAGATACAACAATACTCCAATGTTCATTACTGAAAACGGTAAGCATCACCTATCTATTAAACTTAGGCTTAATTGTACTTTTGATCCCTATAGTTTTACAAATGTGAGATTTTGGTCTCCCAGTATTTCAACTTTCAATTGCTCTAATCAAGTCCCTCTACTTTTAAAGTTTTAAAGTTAAGACAATATCCAAACAATAACTTTCGTAGTTATTGGATGACTAGTTAATGTTTAAACCACATTTATTCAATTTTGAAAGTAGAGGGACTTAATTGTATTAGTTGAAACTTGAAACTATAGGGACCAAAATCACTCATTCCCAAAACTATAGAGATAAAAAAATGCAATTAAGCCTTTAGCTTTTCAGTCAGGCCTTCTGTGTGTGTTCTGATATACAGACATTTTATAGGGTATGGGGAAGAGGATCATCCAAATTTCACTTTGGAAAAACATCTTAATGATTCTAAGAGAATAGAGTACATGGCAAACCACATAGAGGCCATGTTAGCAGCAATAAGGTAAGAACAAAAAACACACACACACACAAGTTCTAGCAATATATAACAAGATAGAATATAAAGCCAATCTCAAGTGTTCCAATTTTCAATATATTGTAATCTATTTTGTTACTCTAGCTGATAACTATGTTTTTTATCTAACCCCTTCCTTGTTCTGTTTGTTTTGATACTAATCAAACATCTGAGAGTAAAATAGAATTATGTCTCATTTTTCTCCATCTCTCTTTCTCTCAGGAAAGGAGCAGATGTGAGGGGATACTTTGCATGGTCCTTGCTAGACAACTTTGAATGGATATACGGATACACCGTAAGATATGGATTCCATCATGTGGATTATGCCACGCTGAAGAGAACTCCAAGATTATCAGCAAGTTGGTATAAGCAATTCATTGCAAAGATTAAAGGAACCTCAGGGGTAGAAAAACTGGTACAAAACACTTGAGACAAATAAAAAGCTTATAACGTTAATGCAGAGACTTATCAGCTACATTATAATAATTTATGTTATTTTATCAGTGCTCCAGTCTTTAAGTTGTTGGCCTAAGAACCTATATGTTAAACAACATTATTGTGAAGAAGTGACTTACCTTTAACTCGATGAAGTCACCATCTTTGATTTTGGAGCAAAATTGATAATAGAAAGCTCAATATCTTGAATGTGCCTGTCCAATTGTTGCACCTCTGGCTCTAGCTCATTGGATATAGATCTTAGCTGATACAACATTGGAGTGGAAAGGTAGATTGTAATGGGTGGACCTGCAGTTAATCTTCACAAAAATATTCAATCTTCTAGAAAATAGAAAATGAGCAGAAGATATCTTTGTTCCAAGTGTGGTGGTGCTAGGCAAAGAACACGGTTGAGTGTTAAACTTCCGTTACGGAGGACAGCGGGGAGGTACTTGCACTCACTTAAAGTTTAACAGCAATACTAGTAAATTGTAAATTACTCTGTAATTGAAGAGATTATTTAAATGATGGATTAAACAACACAAGTCCTAGGTGGACCGATGACATTTAAGATAAGTGGATTAGAAATTTCATATTTGTTTATTTATCTTAAATATCATTGGTCCACCTAGGACAAGGATTGTGTAACTCAAATTTTTCATTTTGTCATTTAGACAAGCTCGTAATTGAATGATCACATGTATTTATAAAACTTGGGATGAACTATAATGGAAACACTTAACCTCTTTGAAGTTAACGTGAATAACTTCCAAGATGGACACCCTTCGAATCATTAACCTTGCCAGCTTAATTTGCCTAACTGTTGGATGAGATAGAATCTAGTTGTTAGATGAGATAGAATCTTGCTTTGATCGTTATGACCGACCAACACGACCTTCTCTTGGTTGTGAATCCTCTGGAGCGACTAGAACAATATTGGGTCATTGTCATTGAATGATAGCTCAAGTGGTAAGAGCTGATGGACATATGGGTTGGGGAGGAGAAGATCAAGGAATCAATCATTTAGAAGGGAAATTTGGTTGTTAAAAAAAATATTGGGTCATTTAGGTCGCAGAACAACCCTACTTCTTGTTTGTCTTTGACAGAAATTAACATGTTCGGGAAACGGTAGCGTTTACTCCCAACAAATATGACTTTCCCGAGATTCAATCTTGTGACATCATTACAATGATCTAACTTCTCTATCATTAGACCAATATGTTAGTCAGAACAGCCCTATTACATATACATATACTCTCTTTATGAATAATTGTTTGAATATATTGTTTATAAATATTACTCATTGATCAGCAAATAAATTAATATGAAATTTATTTTAATATTTTTTACTTGTTATTTATTTTAGTAACTCTTAAATTTTACTGAATATAATTATAAAGCTCATATAAAACTTACTCATTCATAACTCCCACTGTGACAGAAAAAACATTACTGCAAAGATAAAAATTGTGTGTATTAATTTTACTCTTTTTAAAATATCTGTAAATTTCAATAGAACTCAATCACTTACACTACGTTTCGTAGAAATAGCTTTGAGAAGAGATAAAAATGGACAACTTTGGTGGGGGAGAAAGGGAGGGAGGGAAGTTTGCATGTGTAAACCCACCACCGGTTTGGAGTCTCCATACAATGAAGAGAAATGGGGAGAATAGAGCTTCTGTTTTATTTTTAAAATTTATCACTTTACTAGCGGTATTTTTCTTAAATGGATTTCATTAAATCAAAGAACAGCATCTGAGACTTGAACATAAGTAAGAAGCATGGCTTTCATATTTGGAGGTCCCTCTTCAATCCAAACTTAGTTGTCAAAAGAGTGAGTCTTATGGGTAAAGAAATCTGCAACATAATTATTAGTCCTTCTAACAAAACAAAACACAAAAGAGTCAAAACATGTGGCCAAAGCCTTACAATCAGAAAACACCGAATCTAAATAAGAAAAAGTATAACAGATCTTCTTCCACTTCTCTACAAGCACCAGGGAATCGTATTCAATAGGGGTGTACAAGACCCGGCCCTGTCCCTTGACCCGTCTCGGCCCATGTCCCTTAAACCCGCATCTCTTCGGGTTTCTTCGGGTTTAGGGACGGGTTCGGGTTTAAAAATTGAACCCGGTCAATAATTAGGGCCGGGTGAAAGTCAAGTTCAACCCGTCCCAACCCGTCCCACAAACACCATTTACACACTAACTTCAAAACATGGTTTTGTATATCTTCATTTATAGTCTAGTTTCAAGTGAATGTAATTTGTATTCTTTTCTCTAATTAAGTATATTGTTATGAAATACTTCAGTTCTATATAGTTTCTTCCATAATTCATTGATAGGATAGAAATTAGTCTTTTTACAAAATGATATGTATTTATAATTCTTTGGTGAGATTTGAAGTTGATATTCAATTAGTCCTTCGGGCCAACCCGGGCTCGTCCTTTTGCGGTCCGGACTGTGTTAAACCCGCACCTTATCGGGTCTCTCAGGGTTTAGGGACGGGTTCGGTTTTAAAAACTGACCCTGGCCGGGTAAAAGTCAAGACAAACCCGTCCCAACCCGTCCCATGTACACCCCTAGTATTCAATACAGATACGTCAGAATCCCAACTCCATAGCAAGCCGCAATGTCCACTGGAATGTCATCGCCTCAGCCAGCTCCGAAGAAGAAACTGCAACCAGAAATACACTCATCGATGCCGTGATATCGCCCCTATGATTGCAAGCTACACAACCAAGACCAACCATCTTCCCCACCATGAAGGAAGCATCAAAGTTGAGCTCTATGGTCCCTTGCGCCAGTCGACTCCACACAGCCGGAAGAACTCGAGGGCCCAGGGAATCGCAACCACCGACAGACCACTGGACAGCAACATAGTAGTATGTTGCAACAGATCCTCCCAATTACTCATCTTGCCCTCGAACACCATCAAATTGCGACGCTCCCGTACACTGTAAAGCAAAGTGAGGAAGAAGCCCGCCACCCGTTTGTCACCACTTCGAGCCACCCTACGAAAAACATCCTAAACTGTATCCGTAGGGGCCACTCGGATGCTCAAAGGTGATGCAAACCAGGCTCGCTAGACCTCGGCACACAAAAGCAAGACGTGGGTCACCGTTTCATCAGCCAACCGCACCCTCAGCAACAAAGGTCAATCTCCAAACCTCTATGACGAAGTTGGGTTGACACGGGCAAGATTAAAGTGCCAAAAATTGGTTTTTGGCTGCCAAATTTTAAAATAAAGAAGTAACTTTCTCTCTTGTTTTCCTTCAATTTTTTCTCTCTCTTCTCCACTTCATTCTTTTTATTCTCTTTCTATCGTACTAAACAATTTACTAAAATTATTTTCTACCCGTTTGAATGCAAATTAAAGAACACTAATTAGAGTTTATTTAGTGCATTTTTAGTGGATAAATTACAATAAAATCTAATAATTTCGTATCCAAATGAACTCAATTTTTTCACCTATTTTTCACTTATTTCTCTTTACTTATCTTCTCTTTTTCTTTTCTTTTTTAATTTTTTTTCTCAACCAAACAAACTTACAAAGCATGAATATATCGGTCTTCAAAGAATAAAAGTGGTAAAAAAAACATAAAATATATCGAATGGAAATTTATAGAAAAAGAAAATCCACATATGTTTCCCATGTGAAAAGCCCATGACAAATTAAAGCCCATGAATTTCCTTATTGATTGCTACTCTGATGCCCCACCCAATTCATCAACACCCACCTGTCCCGCCAATGTTAAAAGTAGTAATAAAATATTTCCCACTTGTCTTACATATAATGTTTTCAGTTCCTCAATCTGAAACACCACAACTGGGACACATCTAATTAGTTGGGTAAATTTATTACCATGCATTCATTTCGCACAGCATCCCATATATATATATCCTATTATATAGTATAAATTAACAACCAAATTTATTGAACCTTAACCTTTCCCTGCTTCCGACCTAATTCCCAGTATATTTATTCCAAAGTCAACAGCAACAACTTTATACAATTACATTATTGAATATTAAAAAAATCATGAAGAAAATAAAATGTAGGAGAAACTGTGCAGGTGTGTGAACTGTGAACATATCATCATAACTGCCCATAGTATTTCCATCTCCTTCTTCTGTATCATTTTTTTCTTTCACGTGTCACATTTATTTTTCCCTTCTTGTTTTTATCTGTCCACCTTTCCTTTTTTTCTGAAAATAATTTTTACAAAAATCTGTCACTGTATAGTTCCTGTCAATCACACAACCAAGTTAGCTGAGGTTCATTAATCATTAGTGTTGTTCGTAGGAAGAGAGAGAGAAAGAAAGAATAGAGAGTTAGACTCGAAATAGAACTCCTCCATTGTTTGGTTTGCATCTCACAAGTCACAAGTGAAGAGAGAGACTAAAATGGTTGGTCCTACCACCTGCAATCTTCTCCAATTGAGAAGAAATCCATCCTCTCTCATTCCTTTGTTTCTTGTTTCCTTTTTTGTCCTCTACAAGATTTATATGTTCAACAGTACATATTATTTTATACATAATCTAAAAGTGTCTTTTTACATAAAATTAATTTTTTTTTCTTTTTATTCTCTATTCAAATAAGAAATCACGTCATTCTTTCTCTTTTATCCTTATCATATCAAACAATTTATTAAATCTACTATATTTCTTGTTTTTTTCTTTCTACTCATCTTTCATCTTCTCTCATAAACTAAACATGCCCTTTGAAAAAATTACTAATTCACACTCATTCCACGGACCCCGTCCACTAAAAGGATGTTGGAATAAAAAATAAAAAAATGAGATATAATGAATAATGTGTTTTAAAAAAAACATATATGAAGAATATGTTACTGTTGAAAGAGAAATTTGATTTTCTTAAATTACAGTTTTTTTGGACAAGAATAGTTGAGGGATAGAAAAGGTAAAATGCCCCTGAAAACGTTGAATATGACTCATGAGTGATGACGCTGCTGAATATCCGTACCCACATTATTACATCTCTGCTCAAATTATTGAATACACTGAACTATGGTAGACGAAACTCATTCACTCTCACCACCTTACCTCATCTCATGCTATATAACAGTGTCATTGTACCCACCCTTCTTCGCTACCTCTCTATCTTGCTCTCTCTTCTCTTCTCTTCTATTCAACTATGGAGCTGGAGCTAGTAGACATGATTATGCTCTTAATAGCCCTCGTGTTCCTCCGCTGGTGGTGGCGCTACTGGTCCACCACAGGCGGCGGAACCAAGAACCTCCCACCCGGGCCGCCGGGTTGGCCAATCGTTGGCAACCTCTTCCAAGTCATCCTCCAGCGCCGCCACTTCATCTACGTAGTCCGCGACCTACGTAAAAAGTACGGCCCAATCTTCACCATGCAAATGGGCCAGCGCAGGCTCATCATCGTCACAAGCTCGGACCTCATCCACGAGGCCCTCATCCAGCGAGGCCCGCAGTTCGCCAGCCGGCCCAAGGACTCCCCCATCCGCCTCATCTTCAGCATGGGCAAGTGCGCCATCAACTCCGCCGAGTACGGCCCGCTCTGGCGCTCCCTCCGCCGCAACTTCGTCACCGAGATGATCTCCCCGCTAAGGATCAAGCAGTGCAGCTGGATTAGAAAATGGGCCACCGAGGCCCACATGAGGAGGCTCCAGGAAGAGGCCCGCGACAAGGGCTTTGTCGAGGTCATGAGCAACTGCAGGCTCACCATTTGCAGCATCTTAATCTGCCTCTGCTTTGGCGCCAAAATCACCGAGGAACGAATCAGAAGCATTGAAAGCGTGTTGAAGGACGTCATGCTCATGACGCTGCCCAAACTCCCCGATTTCTTACCCGTCTTGACACCGTTGTTCCGACGCGAGGTATGTAACACAAGATTCAGCCCTTGTTAAAAAAACTAGTTTGTTTAGAATTTGGGAGATGAAAGTACGGTAGTTAGAACCAAAATTCAAATTGAAATTGTGATGTAACAGGTTGAGGAAGCGAGGAAGCTGAGGAAGAAACAGGTGGAGTTGTTGGCGCCGTTGATAAGGAAGAGGAAGAGTTACGTGGAGAGCGATGGAAAGTTGGGGGATCCTGAGATGGTGAGTGCGGTGGGCGCTGCTTACGTGGACTCGCTGTTCGCGTTGGAGGTGCCGGGACGGGGGAGGTTGGGGGAGGAGGAGCTGGTGACGCTGGTGTCGGAGGTGATCAGTGCTGGGACGGACACCAGCGCCACGGCGGTGGAGTGGGCGCTGCTGCACCTCGTGATGGACCAGGGGATTCAAGAGAGGCTGTACAAGGAGATCGTCGGGTGCGTGGGGAAGGGCGGCGTGGTCACGGAGGCTGACACGGAGAGAATGCCTTACCTCGGCGCGATCGTAAAAGAGACATTCCGCCGCCACCCGCCGAGCCACTTCGTGCTGTCGCACGCTGCCACGGAGGAGACGGAACTGGGAGGGTACACGGTGCCGAAGGACGCGAGCGTGGAGTTCTACACGGCGTGGTTGTCGGAGGATCCGGATATGTGGGAGGATCCGGATGAGTTCCGACCCGAGAGGTTCCTGAGCGGGGACGGGGTGGACGCGGACATCACGGGGACGAAAGCGGTGAGGATGATGCCGTTCGGCGCCGGGAGGAGGATTTGTCCGGCGTGGACGCTCGGAGTGCTGCATATAAACATGCTGCTGGCGAAGATGGTGCTCGCTTTTCAGTGGCTGCCTGTTCCCACCGCCCAACCCGACCCGACTGAGACATTTGCTTTCACTGTTGTCATGAAGAACCCTCTTAAGGCTGTTATTGTCCCGAGATTAATTTAAGTTACTTAAAACTAAATTAATCATTAGCTTAATTAACAGTGAGTGAGTGAGTGATCATTGATCAAGTGCTGGTTCAATGAAATTGAAGGGCGGGAAAAGATTATTCACTTTGCTGCAGTACTGTGCGTGGTGCTATGTAGTTGTACGAGTGACGCGAAGGTAACATCTATTAGTTATTTTATTTATACCTAATATACAAATTTAATAGTATTAGAATATCACTTTTTTCTAATATAGAGAAAGTTATTCTTCATTGTAGCCTGATTTAATGAATATTTTTCCTTTTTGATGTCAATCCATTAATGTAAGAATAGTATTTAACCCGTGCGATGCACGTGCGTACGACATTTAATCAATTATTTACATGTGTAAACTAAAAAAATTGTAGTAACGTGTAACCAAAAAAAATATTAAGTGCATAATCGCATATTAAAAACGATATTAGTATATACCTCAATCATTATCCTTTTATTGTTATGCATACAATTATTCATCTCTATGATAATAGTCAAGCATATATTACCCACACTATAATATATATACTTCCCGTGCTAGAGTCGTGCTATTTAGATGAATATGACAATAAATTTCCAATTCCATATAACTGTACACTACTAAACATGATACGATGGAGTAAATAATTACTCTTTGGTTATTTTGAACATGAATGGAAACAATAGATGACTTATGGATAACATAGAACTAAATCCAATTTGAATGCATAGAACTTAGAAAATACATGTCAGATTACATAGAAAGGAATATTGCACATGATGCTATTGTTTTCAATAGTATATTTTATGAAAAACCTCCTTATAGACAATGTCTTTGGAGAAAAACCTCCTTAAGGAATTTGTTTTATGAAAAACTCATTTCATGTTACCTTCATTAGAATTCAATTGAAAATCACAATGACAAAGAACTTATCATAGACACACATCACTTAATGATGGCAAAACTCCATATTATATCAACCACGCATCTATCATTGACAAACACTCACTCACACAAGCACATCATTCAATCCCTAATCTTATAACAACCCATGCAAACTAGTAATATAGCTACTCTGTCACATAAATGACAATCGTTGTACCTTTATTCTAAAGGACCCATGTTGCAACCTATATTACATCTTAGGGGTTGACTAAATGATCCCATGATTAGTTGGGTTATTTAACTCCATGTTCATATGGACTAGTAAGATTGTGTCAAAATTAAAATTAAAAAATAATTTAAAAATAAATAAAATAAATGACACAATTTTACTGGTTCATGTGGACATTGGGTTAAATAACCTCAATTAATCATGGGTCATTTAGCCAACCCTATTCGAAAAATATGTCATGGTAAATGTTTTCTTATTCAGTGTCTGCCTAAAAAAGAAACAAAAAAAAGAAGCTAGCTGGCTGCTTTAAGCCGATGGGAACGGGCAGCCACTGAAAAGCGAGCACTATCTTCGCCAGCAGCATGTTTATATGCAGCACGTCGAGCGTCCACGTCAGACAAATCCTCCTCCCTGCGCCAAACAGCATCATCCTCGCCGCTTTCGTCCTCGTGATGTCCGCGTCCACCCCGTCCCCACTCAGGAACCTCTCAGGTCGGAACTCATCCGGATCCTCCCACATCTCCGGATCCTCTGACAACCACGCCGTGTAGAACTCCACGCTCGCATCCTTCGGCACCGTGTACCCTCCCAACTCCGTCTCCTCCGAGGTAATGGTTGGTCCTACCACCTGCAATCCCCCAACTTTCAGGAGAGGCTGTACAAGGAGATCGTCGGGTGCGTGGGGAAGGGCGGCGTGGTCACGGAGGATGACACGGAGAGAATGCCTTACCTCGGTGGGATCGTGAAGGAGACGTTCTGCCGCCACCCGCCGAGCCACTTCGTGCTGTCGCATGCTGCCACGGAGGAGACGGAGCTGGGAGGGTACACGGTGCCGAAGGATGCGAGCGTAGAGTTCTACACGACGTGGTTGTCGGAGGATCCGGATGAGTTCTGACTCGAGAGGTTCCTGAGCAGGGACGGGGTGGACGCGGACATCAGGGGACAAAAGCGGTGAGGAACTGAGGATGATGTCGTTCGGCGCCGGGAGGAGGATTTGTCCGGTGTGGACGCTCAGCGTGCTGCATATAAACATGCTGCTGGCGAATATGGTGCTCGCTTTTCAGTGGCTGCCCGTTCCCACTGCCCAACCCGACCCGACTGAAACATTTGCTTTCACTGTTGTCATGAAGAACCCTCTTAAGGCTGTTATTATCCCGAGATCAATTTAAGTTACTTAAGACTAAATTAATCATTAGCTTAATTAACAGTGAGTGAGTGAGTGAGTGATCATTGATCAAGTTCTGGTTCAATGAAGTTGAAGGGCGGGAAAAGATTATTCACTTTGCTGCAGTACTGTGCGTGGTGCTATGTCGTTGAACGAGTGACGCGAAGGTAACATCTATTAGTTATTTTATTTATACCTAATATACAAATTTAATAGTATTAGAATATCACTTTTTTCTAATATAGAGAAAGTTATTTTTCATTGTAGCCTGATTTAATGAATATTTTTCCTTTTGATGTCAATCCATTAATGTAAAAATAGTGTTTAACCCGTGTGATGCACGTCCGTACGACGTTTAATCAATTATTTACATGTGTAAACTAAAAAAATTGTAGTAACATTATCATATTAAGTGCATAATCGCATATTAAAAACAATATTAGTATATACCTCAATGATTATCATTTTATTGTTATGCATACAATTATTCATCTCTATGATAATAGTCAAGCATATATTACCCATGCTATATATACCTGATGTAATATATATAATTCCCGTGCTAGAGTCATGCTATTTAGATGAATATGACAATAGACTTCCAATACCATATAATTGTACAGTACTAAACATGATATGATGGAGTAAATAATTACTCTTTGGTTATTTTGAACATAATGGAAACAATAGATGACTTATGGATAACATAGAACTAAATCCAATTTGAATGCATAGAACTTAGAAAATACATGTCAGATTACATATAAAGGAATATTGCATTTGATGCTATTGTTTTCAATAGTATATTTTATGAAAAACCTCCTTATAGACAATGTTCTTGGAGGAAAACCTCCTTAAGGATTTATTTTATGAAAAACTCATTTCATGTTACCTTCATTAGAATTCAATTGTAAATCACAATGACAAAAAACTTATCATAGACACACATCACTTAATGATGGCAAAACTCCATACTATATCAAGCTCGCATCTATCATTGACAAAAACTCATTCACCCAAGCAGGGACGGATCTATTTGTTGGATGGGTGGGTCAACTGCCCCCACAAAGTTTTAAATTTTCACACTAATATACTACATTATAAGCTATATTTGAAGAATATTGAGTGAAAAATTGCCCCCATAAAAAAATAAATGCCCCATAGTTTTATATTTAAAAAAAAATGAGTTCACACTCACTCCACCCATACCCACATGAGAGACATGTTAATGAGATAAAAGTGAGAGATATGATAGATACTCCCTCCGTTTCTATTTAAGTGTCACTATTTTTATGCTTTTTTTGTTCCTAATTATCTGTCACTTTACAAAGTTCAAGAGAGTATTAATTATTTTTTACCAATTTTACCATTTAATTAATGGTGATAGGAAATTAAAGAGTCTAAATTAAGAAGAAAGATAAAGGGTATGTTAGGAACTTAGGTAGTAATTTTGATAGAAACAAGAACATTAATACAATTCCTTAATATATGTGCAAAACTTTAAAGTGACAGTTATTAAGGAACGGATGGAGTAATATGATGAGAACAGTATAAAGAGATATGAAAAAAGTGAGTGAAAATAAAATCGAAGATAAGTGGTGTGTAAATATATCAAAGTTGCTATATTTTTGTTGCTGTCAAGTTCAAATTTTACATTCTTGTGATCCACTTTTTTTCTTTTCTTTTTCTTTCTACATATGCAATATCCATAGTTTCATAACTCACTACTTCTTTCCTTTTATTTTCTCTCATGAGTACAAAGTTCTCATAATCTTACCCTAACTTCTTAATAGTATTGAGAATAATAAAGTGAGAAGTGCTAGCGACACTCTCTCCTTAATTGATTAAAATTTATGCGAATCTCATATTTTTAGTGGACTGTATTTGAATTTTAAGCAAACAATAAGAGAGTGTGTCTAATATTTTTCTGATAAAGTTGTATAGTATTTTAAGAAAACTTGTAGAAAATAAATATTATATTATACATATTTCTTAATATTATAAATTTATATGTTGCCCCTACAAATAAAAATTTCTGGATCTTTCCCGCACATCATTCAATAGCAAGTATTCAATATTATAGCATTCACATATCTATTATTGACAAACAATGCATAGTGTAATTTCCTACGAACATCAAGAAATGCTTAAAATGAATTTCAGCTACCAACTCCATAATTTAAATGGCAAGTAACTATCACACATAGAACTATCGCAACTTCTTCCATCGTTCACAAGGGCAATGGACATTATGCTTCATTGATTCAGATTGAACATGCATTGTGTTCACCGTTAGAGGAATTATATATCGACAAATGACGTGGATACTATGAGAGAGAGAAAGTGTATTGGGCAAGTACCTCACTTCCTGGAGTGAGTACTTAATAAGTCATTTGAAACTGAAAAAACCTATCAGAAATACAAACTCAAGCATTAATGATCCTGCCAAAAATACAAACTCATGCATCATACAATGTGAGAAAATACTTGGAATATTAAGCATTAATGATCAACACAAGATGATATGTTTAAATCATAACTAGAGCTAGAGATAAAGAGCATTTGAAATAAAAGACTTTTATTTCTACTTTCTTTGATAAAGAAAGAAAATTGTGCAATTGTGAAACCAAACATTATATTTGCACCATTACAATGACCAAACATTTGAAGTTAAAGGTCTGTTCAAACTCAACTGAATAAGGTAGCCAAGTTCATAGACCACTACTTTTAACTCAATTCAATAAGGTAGCCATGTTCACCTTACAACCATATAAACATGACAACAACATAAGGTAGCCAAATTCATAGACCACTACTTTTATCAGAATCTTATAAGCATTGACATCAGGAGGTTCAGGAGAAGAAAAATCACTACTACATAGTCAATTTTATGCTGACACCACAAAGGATAGAAAGATAAATTACTCAATAATATAAATTACATTACATATGGCCAAAGATAATGGAGCACTTACTTGTATCCAACCCAAAGGAAAAAGTGATAAGTTGTTGACATAAAAATTTCTTCTTTGTTCAATGTTTGCAATGAACAATAAATTCTCAATTAGACGCATTATTGTGGAGTGGAAAATAACATTAAGACCCAACTCCTCACACAATCTTTGCCTGACTTCTGCCATCCATTCTGTTCCCAATTTCCCCACTCAGCCTACTTCTCACCAAATTCCCACGGCCATGTGTTAATATCATGAAAACTACTTCAACTATGTTTCTATTCTATTTGTTACTGGTACAAACGGATGATAATGCTTAATTTAATATAAAACTTAACAAATCTTTTTTGAGATAAAAAATTGTTTATATTACACATAGCTGATTCCAAATACTATTATACTTACCTTTTAAAAAAATACAATTATACTTTACGCACTAAATATGTAGTTAATGTCTAAAAGCTAATTTAGGATAAAATTTTGATTGGACAAGTAAGATTTTGATGAATTGATGGTATAATAATTGGTCTTTAAATAAAAGTTTAAACAAAATTAATCCTTGGACCGGGCGAGCACCTTTCCCCGGTGGGGGCCATGAAGATTTAGGAAGACACACTTTGCTTTCGTACTTTGAGCTCGGTGTCTTGTGGGCTTGTGGATTGGGCGAGTGCCTTGCCTAGTAGAAAAGCGACTCAACAGCTTTACTAGGCGACTCAAGCTACTTTGAGGGTATACTTGTAATATAAGGGGGTGATAATTTGTAATTTACTGGGCTCGATTCTCGAGGCCTATAGGCCCGTTAGGATTAAATATAATTATGGCTCTTCCTCCTATAAATAACTAGTAGGGGCTCATGTAAAAGGGTCTTGAATCACCTCTTGATATTCTAATAATAACACTTCTCTCCTATGCTCTCTCTATCCGAGAACATTCCCTGAAATATAGAAATAGTTAGGGTTTCATCCTTATCTATTTATTTAAAAGCTAATGTGTCCTAAATGCGTGTCAATTTCAAATGATGTGGATTTTTTTAATTATTTTGAATTTTCACGTTGAGTATAGATTGACCGAAATATTAAAAAAAAATCATCATACTCTATCATCTTCATCCCCAATCATCATGATCTTCTTCCATCATCTTCTTCCAAAACCCAAAAACTGAAACTCATAAAACACAATCTTCATTCCTCTATCCAAGAACAACCCCCTGCCCAGGAAAAATAGATTAAAAACAAATTTCATTCTAATCCCTAATCTTATAACAACCCATGCAAACTAGTAATATAGCTACTCTGTCACATAAATGAGAGTCGTTGTACCTTTATTCTAAAGGACCCATGTTGCTACCTATACTACATCTTATTCGAAAAATATGTCATAATAAATATTTTCTAATTTAGTTTCTGCCTAAAAAAGATAAAAGAAAAAAAACTAACTGACTGCTTTGAGTAGGTTAACCTACGGAACCCCTCATTTTACAAATCACCTACAAGTTAATTTTATATATATTGATAAATTCTATGCGTGTTGATCCAATATCCTATTAATATTAAAATGGGTGGATTCATTCATTGTTTAGAATGTAAATGACTAAATTTATAATTGTAAGAGATTTTTAAAGAAGAAAATATAATAAATTAAGGAAAAAGCATACGAAACCCCTCATTTTAAATGGGTACTAAAAAATGTCAAATTTTATTTCCTACCAATACACTTCCTTTTAGTATTAATTTATCTAGGTTGAATAGCGATTGCAATATTGCATATCTTTACCGGTTCCAACTACCAAATGCTTATATTTTTAGTGAGATAAATAAATACAATGAATTTGGCATTTTGGGCAAGATAGTAATAAATTGTCTCATGTAACCTATATGTTACTTTTTTTGAAACTAACTGAATTAGGGGGCAAAAGCCGAACAAAGACAAACTACGTATGGAAATTTAATGCGGATCCTTTTAATGACAAAACATACATAACTCAGCTCTTCTAATATTTATAAACAAAACTAGTTAAGTATCTAGTGGGCTTTAAAGAAACCGTTCCTCATGTTGCCTAATGAAATATATTGAGTAACCACTTTCTAATAATTAATGCTAATGTTAACTTTCCTATCACCTAATGAGGAAGGAAATTTGCCTTTGTGAATTTCTATTTGCTTTTGGTTTAATTTATATTATGCAGTTAGTTTTTTTTTTTTTAAATTCCTCTCACCTACGTTTTTTTTTAAACTACTCACCTACCTATTCTTTTTTTTGAAAACCACCTACCTATTCTTTAACCCACATGTTTTATTGAAATTTTTTTAAACATATTTGTATTGATAAACATAAATTTTTGATAACTTAAATAAACTAAAATATAAAAAAGATCTAGTTAATAAAAACAAATTTTGCGATCATATATATATGTGTGTGTGTGGGGAATATATGAAGACACATCTCATCACATTATGAAAGACATGTGGCTTCATAAGAAGGGGAGTATTATGTCATTTCAATAAGAATTTGGAAATAGGATGACTTTAATATAATATGTAAGAGTGAATAATAGAGTGATAAATTAATTACGAATCGTTAATTAAGATTGAAATAACACTTATACAAAAAATTAAAAAGATATTTTTTTGACGTTAAATAATTATAAAGATATTAAAATTTATTAAAAATATTTCTTTATAAATAATATTATTAACTCATTAACTTATATCTCACGGCTCATGCAATACATGCATTATGAGATATAAAATCAAATTTAAAATAAACTAAAAATGAAATATTTAAAATTCTAAATTTGAAAGTTTTAACATTAACCTGATTAGTAGAGACTCATTTAAATAATAATTTTTATATTTTAAATAGTTTATTTAATATTTATCTATCAAATAAATTTAATAACTAATTAAATACATTGAGTAAATCAATAATATAATTCAACTGAATCTATTTAAAAAGATAAAATTAATTAAAAGCAGCTAGTTGATATTAATACTTTTTTAGGGTGATATTAATATTGTTGATTAATCAAATAAATTTATTTAAAAATCAATAATGTATAACTTTTTTTGGGTGAAAAACTGAAATAAAGAAAACAAACTACACTACACTGAACCAGCAATGCATCATCAATTATCCAAAATCTGGGTCTTCAACAGAATTGATCCAAGTATTTTCAGAATCTGAGGCTTTTAGTGTCCATGTGTTTAATCTCATATTGGAGATTATATTAGGTTATATTAGGTTGCTTGTGCCCATCTTAGCTTCTGGTTAGCTTTTGTCTTTGCTCGGGCTAGCCCCTTCATTTAAAAAATAATAATAATAATGTTATCAAAAAATAAAGTGTTAGTGAAATCAAATCAAAAGGGTTAATTGAATAACAAATAAAACGACACTTAATTCAATATAGAGAGAGAGGTATGTATAATGTATATGCCTGGATGATTTAAAAATTGCCCCTGACACTGAGTAGGTATGTGAATTGAATTATGAATTTATTGCTCTGCTTCTGCTACCATAAAAGAAAACAAAATAAGAGGTATACATTAACCGCATGTAGATATAATTGAGGAGGCCAATTATAGAAAGCTAAAGTATCTCAACCAACTACTTAAGACATTTTCATTTATAAGGGCTTCAACTTATGCTGCAATTAACTTCATCTTAAATATGATCAAATAATTAATTGTTATCCATTACTATTAAAAAAATACATAAATTGTAACTTTAGGTGGAAAGTGACATAAATTGTCTTATCATGTCATTCTTGTAAACAATCATGATTTCGAGACAATTTTCTTTGTTAATCATGTTATAACAAATTAATATTTGGATCAGATATATTCTTGTTTGCGATTTAATTGTGTCCGCTTATCAAGGAAACGAAATAAAAAGTTTAGTGGATTGGAAGAAAGTAGTATTTCATTTTTAAAATAATTCCAAGGTAAAAATTGTGTGATTAATGAATATAGAGGTTCTAAAATGTAGAAATGAACTTGCCCATGCTTTAATAAAAGATGAAAGGATTTTGAAATGTTAACAACTTGAAAAGTGACAACAAAGAGAAATAGCTGACATGGTGTAATATTATGATATATATAATCAACTGGAAGATGTATTTGTGCATGCAGTAACCGCTAATATGGGTAGTGTGGTGAACAAAGTTGATACTGTTATTATCTAAAAGAGGAAGGAAGAATAGGGAGTTAGCCACGGTGATTGGGGGGGGGGGGGGGGGGGACCAGAGCCAATCTGTTGATGGTGGGAAAAGCCTTTGTCTAGCTTATGATTGCCCGAATGAAGTTTCACTTCAAGTTGATTGAATAAGGGGGTTTCTTGTATGCTAAGTGTCATTTGACTTTGGAGTGTGGGAAGGATAAGTGTTTTCACTCTATGAGGATTTCACACAGGCAGATGACTGAACTCAGAATAATATAACTGAGTTTCTGAGTAGGTTTGAAAGCTTGATTACAATGAAAGACTTTGAATGCTTAAGATTTAGATCGTTGTAAGTCGCCACTTATTCCAGTCTTCAAGTCTTCTATTTATATCTTCAATAGGATGAACGTTAGTGAAGATTGTGGAGTTCCGTTTAGATTTCTTCTTCTCTGAAGGTGCAACGGATACTTCTGGCAAGCTCTCAGAAACACTAAATGCAAACCTGCTACGCATTAATTGTCAGCAAAACATATCTCCTATTCTAAACACGAAGATTTGATTCTGACCGTTGGAGTGATACGATATTCTGAAATGGTGTATCTTGTTGTACAGAACGTTTAAAGAGTAGGTAGATATGAGGAATATTTATTCATTAAATATATCCTTTCTGAATCCTAGTGCGAACAGTGCTTTATTTAATATTCAGATTTTACAATTACGTTCCATCTTGAACATGGGCAGAGACTACCATATAATATCATTTACTTACTGTATATCATTATAACTATACTAATAACTTAACGTTTATTTAAGTTTTAACTTATTTAGTATATAGATTTGTTAAATGTTAGTGAGCTAAATTAACATGGAGACTACCATATAAATTATATTTTGTTTAACTAAACTGGGTAATGGGACAGGTAGGGTCATATAAGTACCCAAAGAGTATGAGGATGATCACTCAAGTTACTACCACACGGGCATAGGGATAGATACGGGTACTATTGAAAAACACGGGTTTAGAGATGGATAGTATAGTATCCTACACGTGCCAACCAAACGACCAATCTCCAGTACAATATCTGCCTACAAATCAACAATGAAGTGATAAGTATTAAATAGTTTATTATTATCCAGAGACTGTGATAAGCTTGTAATACCAAGGACTGAAAATCCATATTAACCACAAGAATGTTTAGGCAGATATAAAAGTAGGCCAATCTTGTACCAAAAGAAAAATGAAGGGCAATCATCCTTGCAAACAAGACATTATATCACCACAGCGTCATATTATTAGGTTCTTCAAAACTCAAGCAATTTATACAATGTTCATCTAAGTCCTATAGAGGGAGAAATGCAACATTTTAATCCTTTAATAAAAAAAGAAATGAAAAAAGATGCAGATAGTAAAGTCATTCTAAAATTAACTGCAATATTCTGACGCAAACAAACACAAGATGGTTTTCAATTTTATTCCCCCTTCTGGTCTTCTGTTGGAATCTGACAGAAAAATATCAGCCACAATTCACATGTATCTCTCCTTTGACCCCCCCAAAACTTTTTTTTAAAAAATATGACCAATGATGCTAGAAGATGTACAACCACCTTAAGATAGTGGTAGTATATCAGGAACACAATGGTGCAGTTTCCACTATTCGGCACCATCTTCACTAGCGCCATATGAGCAGCACGCTGACAAAAAGATATTCCACAATGTTATAAGAGGGCAAATTTTCAAATGAAGGATAAAGAAAAATATAAACATAATGAAACTAAGGTATAATTCCAACCTCATTTCTTCCCTGCAATCTTTTTTAATCCAAAACCAAATAATCAAACCATCTTAAAACTGTTTTTTGCACATCAGGATATAGTTTTCGATTTAAGACCAGTGTGATATGTAGTTATTGTGAAATACAGTTCTCAACACTAAATGCAAAAGATAATGTCCCAATGCCTCACTGATACTGAAAATGCGGACAAAAAACAGTATTCTATTGTGTAGATAGATGAACTCACTTTAAGAAATGGTGCAATTCACATCAACTTTCTCTGTCAACTCGTTAATGGTGGTGGGACTGCCTCCTGCTGGATCTCCGTTTTTCAAACTTCCATCGAACTCTTCATTGGTGGTGGGACTGTCTCCTGCTGGATCTTCGTTTTTCAAACTTCCATCGAACTCTTCAAGTTTGCTGGAAATCGACACCAGATTGTCGTACTTCTCTTTTATGCTAGATGAGTTAATGGCCTCTACAAGGCCCTGCTTAATTTGTTGCATCAAAGAAGTAATTCTATTCTTTGATTCTGAATCAGGTGTCTCTCCAGCCTTGGCAACCTCCAGTTTCAATTGCTCTATCTTGCTCTTAACATCAGATGAGCTTGCCAAAATTTCAATCTCCTTTTCTATATCTTTCTTTAGTTCTTCTTCTATCTCTGAAACATACTCTGGCACCAGATTGTCACACTTCTCTTTTATGATAGATGAGTCAATGGCCTCTACAAGGCCCTCCTTAATTTGTTGCATCAAATAAGTAATTCTATTCTTTGATTCTGAATCAGGTGTCTCTCCAGCCTTGTCAACCTCCAGCTTCAATTGCTCTATCTTGCTCATAACATCAGATAAGCTTGCCAAAATTTCAATCTCCTCTTCTATATCTATCTTTAGTTCTTCTATCTCTGAAACATACTCTGACACTTCAGACTCCTTGCTGTCTCGTCCCTCTGGTTTTACCAACTGAACATCTAAGCCTACTAACTTCAGAGCATTAACCAGCTGCGAGTCTACCTCTTTATTAAACTCAATGATTTTCTTCTTCAACTCATCATCCAAATCGCTTAATGAGGATGTGCTCACACGTTGAATTTCAGCAGTTAATGCTTCATAGTTTTCTTTTATTCTAGGATTCTTGATGACCTCAACAAACTTCCTTCTCACTTCTTGTTTCTGCTTTTCTGTTTCTGACAGATGCTTTACATCTTCCAACATATCACGCTTATTCTGAAGCCTGCCATAATTGGGAGCTGCTGATAAATGCGGTTCAAACTCCACCATTAGTTTTTCTATCTTATCCTTCAGCAATGGGTCAAAAAGTTGGTTATCTGAATTTGCTGCTGAAACTTCCTCCTCTAGTTTTAAGAATCTGTCTGTTAAGCCCACGGCTATTACTGCCTCAGCGTATTCTTGTTCAACCTCCCTTTCTAGTTTCCTAATCATCTCATCCAGATCTAGTTTTGGAGGCTTGGAAGAAGATTCGTTAGCATTCAAAATTTGTTGCTTAAGTTTCTCAACCTCAACCTCCAACTCAGCCTCAGGAATCTTTACAGCAACAGGTATAGCCTTCTTCTTCTTCATGTTGACTTTCCTCTTAGGATCTACAGGAACTCCTTCCTCGAAGCCACCTAGCTTTCGGTACTTAAGCATGCGATCTCTTAGTAGCTCTTCTGTGTTCATCTTGGTGAGCTCCTACACAATGAAAAAGCCAAATTCCAAATCAGCATATTCTTTAACATAATCAATTTCAGCAGAACACTTCCTGCCTGTAAAACTTACGCCCATGGCTTCATTGATTACAACTTTTATCTGTTGAGAGGTCCAATTTGGATCTGTATGTGCTCCACCAATAGGCTCCTGTTCCAAAGACAAAATGAACTTTGATAAGAAAATTGGGGAGAACCACACCACAAAAGCTGGGCATTATAGTTGGAGTTCCGAAGGCCTTATAAACCCAATACCAAAATTTATACCTTGCAATTGGATCCTAACAAAGTTCTACTTAGATTTCACTTCAAATATAGTTATAATCTATGTAACCGTAACTTTCTATAATGTACAGAGGAAAAGCAGGTGTTGCAAGGTGACAAAATTACTTCAATACTGAAAAAACTTATTAACAGTAGTTTTACTTTTAAGCCATTAAGATGGTATATAAATATGAAGAGCAAAAAGCATAAAAATATAAGATGATTACAGGTATAACACTATCAGCAATTTGCAATCTGAACAACTCATTCGCTGTAATCCTCAGTTTCTCAGCAGCCTGCAAAGAATTAAATAAATAAATACATATAATATAAAATAGAAGATTCAAGTACAAGTGTTGTATATACCTTTGGAGCAGCTTTGGCAGTCTTCCACAAGATTGCTGCACATGCTTCCGGACTAAATCATGTAATAAATAAAGACCAAACCAGCAGAACAGATTAGAACTGACTTTTTCAATTAGTAAAAACATAATAACCCAAGTAGTAACCAGTCAACCCTACATATGCATGTGTAGCTTCTCCCAAGATGCATCTTGAATGATGGATTAAAGTTAACCAAATTAAAGTACAACTATAAAAAGGTGAAACCATTTTTAATGATTTAACAACTTCAGGTAAGAGGTTAATTCAAACAAAGTAATATGTAATTAATTGTGCTACCTACTTCTAGTGTTTTTTTTCTTTCTTTTACCTACATATACATAGAGAAAAAGGGGGGGACATATTGTTGAGAACATTGATAATTACCAAAGCCAAATCAAATCTAACAAATTTTCTTTCCGGTAGAAGAAAAGTATAAAGGAAGACAAGAAGGGCATCGAGAGGAAAAGAAAAGAAAAATTTGTGATGAACCAACTATCCCAAAAGCTTATGTTGTTGGGTGAAGACACATGAATGGTTTTATATTATGTTTCCAACACGGCCCCACACACAAGAATCTATTGGGCTTGAAGCAAGGACAATTCAGACTCATCCTACCTTGTGCTGAAATTCAACTTTTTATCAGAATAATGGGGGTAACAAAAATCGAACTCTAGACCAAAAAAACCTTCAGCTACAGATAATTTGCAATGTAACATTATTACAAAGCTCTGCAAGATTCATCTAACATGCAGGAGAGGGGGAGGGGAGACACATAATTTAAATAATTCTTGTAATATTATAAAATTTGCAACTAGGTGGGTGAAAAATTAAAGTTACCTGGCAACATAGAAAACTGCATTTTCAAGCATGATTAATTTATTACCACATCCAATGGCTAGGGCACCACCAGAACCACCTTCACCAATAACTATAGACAGAATTGGCACCTTCAGACCAAACATGGTTCTCAAATTTTGAGCAATTGCTTCGCCCTGCATGCATGAAAATCAATCAAATGGATTAACCCTGTAACATAAGAGCCAAAAAGACTCTTAATGCATAACTAGCAACATACTTGGCCTAGTTCCTCTGATTTAAGGTCAGCATATGCCCCAGGTGTGTCAATGAAAGTAACGATGGGGAACCCATGATGATCTGCATATTTCATTAAGCGAAGAGCCTTCCTGTAGCTGTTTGATTTAAAAATTCACCATCAGTACTCAGTATCAAATACAGTGAAAATCGACAGTTTGTGAAGTTAATCATATAAGTTAAATGAGTCTGAATTTGAGTTCATATACTATCATAAAATGTAGTGAATTTCTCAAAATCAATTATAGTTATAGAGGACATACCCATGTGGGGTTGGCATCCCAAAGTTACGCTGAATGTTCTCTTTCGTATTTCTACCCTTTTGGTGACCGATGAACATGTATCTTCTGCCATCTATAGTACCAATACCAGTAACAATAGCAGGATCATCATAACCAGCCCGGTCACCATGGAGCTCCACAAACTGCAACATGCGGAAACATATGAATAATATTAAACTACTACTAAGATAATGCAATAAATAATATATCAAAGTGAAAAATAACAATAATATTTAGCATACCTTTTCAGTTATGTTAAAGATGTGATCAAGAAAAGTAGGCCTGTTAGGATGCCTCGCAATGCTGACCCGCTGTATAGGAGTCAGATGTGTATATAGATCCTTTAAAGCCTGAAATGCAAATAGGAGCAGTGGAAACATGTGACTTTTTACCAATTTTACTGTTGAATTTTTCAGGTATTAGAAGGAAAAGCAAAAGGACTATATATTTAAATGATGGAACTCTAAATAATAATATTACAAAGTATTAACCTTATAAGCCAAGGACTATATATTTAAATGATGGAACTCTAAACAATAGTATTACAAAGTATTGACATAACAAGACAACTTATACTAATAATATAGGTCAAGTACAAGTGCAGCACATACAAACCCAAGTCAATAACACTCAACATACCAACACAATATGAACACAATAATATTTCTTTAACATAAGACACCCTAATATTTTAGTAGTTACTCAAATGTAAAGAGAAATGTCATCCAGCCTAGATCAAGCAAAAAATATATAATATTGCTTTAACAGTTTAACTGTTAACTCTGCATTTCAGAAACATAGATATAGGATAAGCAACTAAGAAGCAAAAAGGAAATATAGGATTGGTCACAAGGGAATTGCCAACATGAATAACAGACGAGCTTAAGTGCTTAACTAAATCGTTCATGTCATAACTAGACCAGCGTGAGTTAAATTATGCTGGACATCATTCTTGCATGCCACAACCAGAGAGCACCATGATGGCAGCTTTCTTATGAGAACTCTTGTATGTATGAGATTGAGCACATAATTCAATCTAGTAATCATCATCGGTTTAGTCATTCAAGTAGCTCAATTTTACAAATAACACTTATTTTTACAACAGCCGAACCTGCTGGTACTTCGCCTCCAATGAGAGAATCTGATCACTGAAGTCCAGACCCGTTTCATTTGCCATCTTTCGCACCTGTTTTCAACCATCAAAAGCAATACTATTAGCATAGCCTAAAAAAATCAGACTCTTACAACTACGTCCTGGCTTATGTGAACAAAGCATACAGCCACACACACACACATGCAGAGCGGAAGAGAGTAAATTAGAAGTTACATCGATGATCTTCTTTTGCAGATCAACAAGAGGCTTTTCGAAATCCAAAGTGACAGGCTTTGGCTTCTCTTTTAGTGGCTTAAAAGGGGAGAGATGACTGAGCACCCCACCCTTCACATTGGGATCAGGGTTATCAGGCCAGGGATATTCATGCTTTTTCACCTTCCTCAGCTTAGCAACAACTGAAAATTCCCTCGTTTTCAAAGCCAACCTTGCCCTTCCCAAGGTTCTCAAAGGGACACCACTGAAACCGCTAGTTGAACTCCTTAGAAGATCCGAAGCACAAGCACCCGTAAGAGATGCAGAAGAAGCCATATTTCCTCACCGGAGTCTTTCACACTCAACCCCCTAAAAAACTGCAAATCTAAAAACAGAACCGAAACACAAGAAACGCAGAATGAGATCAGTAACAGTGTTTAAAAATCAATAAAACCCAGAAAGGGAATCCAAAAATGGAATGAGAAAAATAAAAAAGAAACTTCATATCGATCCAAACCCAAAGAATAAAAAAGAAATAATTCGATGAGTTCATTAGCTTCACTAAGCTCCGTTTTCATAAAATCCTAGCAACATTGAGCAAGATATTCAATTTTCAAGAATAAACAGAACCAATCACTAAGGAACAACTTCTCGGAAAATTGAGGAAATGAAACCCCATTTTGTCGGGAGGAAAAGGGCGAGAGATTTGCAGGAAAATTACCAGGGCGAAGTTGAAGATCCAGAATAGGGGGAGAAGGGTGAAGCGAGAGACACCACAATATCTGCAATCAAATTGAAGAGAAGGAGAATGGGGCATATGGGAGTGAGAATATGAAGGAATGAGAGAGAGAGAGGGAGAGAGAGAAAATGAAAGGGGTGCAATAGCTTCGTGGAGATCGTCAATGAAGGAAAAAGAGAGGGGGGGAGTTGTTGTTTGTTGTTGGGAGTAGTAAGATTGGGGCTGGCTGACTGTGTTGGAAGAAAGAAAACGCCAAATTCGGGGCGATACTTCTTATGCTCCGTGTGTCACAATAATGAGCAATGTTGGCGGTAAAAACCGGGCAAAATCCGAGTGAAAACAGTCAAAACACAATCAACCTCAGTACCCTAGCTGCTATCAGTCCCTCGTCGCTGCATCGGTGCAATCAGTTGCCCCTCCGCCGTCGCACGCCTTCCCTTTGTTTCTGAGTTTCAGGTAAAGTGTATTTTCCCTTTTTGATTTGTTTGGAATTCGCAGTAGAGAAGAAGAGAAGCAGAGGAGATGGAGAGATGGAGAGAAGTAGAGAAGAAGCAGAGGAGAGGGAGAGTGTGACGGCTCAGGCTTTATGGTTTCTCTTCAAGGGATAGTGAAGCCGATTGAGGCTTGCAGAGCCAGATAAGGGGGTTTCTTGTATGCTGAGTGTCGTTTGGCTTTGGGTTATAGCTTGTGCTTGTGTTGGAGGCTTGCTCAGGAGCTTTAGTTTTGTTTGGATTTGGGGTGTTTTGTCTGTATTTCAGTCTTTCTAGTTCTGGCTTAAATGGTTTGTGTGGATTGTTGGTCCTTTTGTTTGTTTTTGTTCTTCTTGAAAAAAAAATCTCGAAGTTTTTTTTTTTTTGATTAATGATATCTTTTGCTTTCTAATATATTTCACAATTATTAGATCATTGTGCCAAATATTGCACGACACAAAGTTATAATCTAACTACATAATAAAATGCATCTCCATTATAATATTTCATCATAGAATCATATAGGATTGATGGAGGCATGAAGCTATTGTTACAGTTCCAACAAAGCCATGTTTTGAAGTTAGTGGATATGTCCGTCTGAGAGGTTGAGATGAGTTTGACTTGTCTCTCATTTGGACCCTAAATATTAACTGAGCCTAGCTTTTAAACCTGAACTCGTCTACATACCTGACGAAACCCAATGGAGTGCTAGTTGGATTGACTTGGGCCAAGACGGGTTAAAGGACCGGATCGGTTCCTATACACCCCCCACGCACGAGTATGAAAAAGAAGAAGGAGTTTCACGAATGAAGAAGAATAAAAACACGAGTAGTAGGTGGACGAAGGAGAAGCCCTCGAGAAAGCCTTCGAGAGATGCAAGAATGAAGGCTTGAGATATTGATTTCAACCCGGGCTGAGGACTTGGAGTTGCTGGTTTAATTTCATTTAACTCTTTAAGTTAATTTGGGGCTGATTTAGTCTTAAGTTAGAGGAGAATTTGGGTTGATCTGGAATTAGTGATATCAATTATAATGTGAAAATGAGTTAAAAAAAAAAACTACACATCAATCTCATCTAACACATAGGCAAGTTGGCCGAGGCTCAAACTTCAAAGACAAAAGTAGATCATTTTCTAAAATGGAGGGATATTTTTTGAAACTTTACGTCAGTGAAGGAATAAAATCAGACGAACAGTATATTACATGAAAAAAACGGCTTTTTTATATGCATGGTATAGTTTGACAAAAAGTTTACCATACTAGTGCAACTTCTTTTTAATTACTAAAGTAGTATAAATCGTTACTATAAGTGGTGATACATTTTTTTTCTATGAAATCAGTGGAGACATCTTCTTCTTTTTTCACTCTCTTTGATAGTGACGTAAAAAATCCGTCACAAAGTCCTATTATATAATATAAAAGGAATTAGTGGCAGAATGTGTAAAGAGAAATTTTCTGTCGTAGAGTATTTAGCGACGGAATATTCTCTGCGACGAAACTTGATCCGTCCGAAAATCCTAGTGAAAAGTATAAAATGAATTAGTGACGAATTCTATAGAGAATTTTTTCGTCACAAAAAAGTTAGCTACGACATATTGTGTAACGGAAAATTTCTCTTTACACATTTCGCCACTAATTCCTTGTAATTATATAATAGGATTTTATGACAATATTTGTTTCCATCACTAACAAAAAAAGTCAAAAGAAAAAAAAAATTAAGAAGGTGTGGCGATTTCAGGTAGAAACTAGGATGAACCTTATTTTTTGGGACCACCATGGTCCCAGAGTTATTTTGGACATTGTCTTTTCCTCTCCCCCTACCTTCTCCCTCTTAACCAAACCCTAATCCGTCTTCCCTTTCCTAAGCCGCCACTTCCTTCACCCAATCACCCCCAAATCTCCATCATCTTCACCTTCCTTCACCCTAACTATCAACTTCCAACCCTCCTCTCTCTTCTCTTAACGACAACACTTCTCATTCTCCAGCCTCCGCCACCCACTCCTCTCATCCATCTCTTCCCTGCGCTACCGACCCTTCTTCTTTCGCTCTAAACCGCAACAACCACCACCTCCTTCCTCAACCAACTAAACGTCACTTACACCATCACCCTCTTCCATCTCTCAAACCAGCACTGACCCACACTCCCTTTCACCCTCGTCCTTCAACCAACTCGCAAGACATCCATCGACCTTCTTCTTCACTGAAACCCTCATCTCCTTTCCCTTCTACCAGAAACCCCTCTTCGCCTCTCCATCGAAACCCGTCGCCAAGCTGATTTCACAGTGTCCGATTTTGTGTTTCGCTTCCCCTTTTGTTCTCTGTCTGATTTTTCATTTTTGTGACACTTTAGCTCAACCCACTTCACAGTTATTATTGAAATCACCTTGATTCGAGGATTTTATTTGTTGCTCTTAGATCTCTAGAATTTCTCTGTTGAACACTTTAATAAAAATCAAATTTTTTAGAGGCCTGAAAACAGAGGATTCCAAAAAGTAGTGTGATATGGGAAGAGGTGTTGGAGCTTGGAAGATTAATTTGCGTAGGGGAAAATAAAGATTGAAACTTTGGTTTGTTTTTTCTCGCCAGAGAAGAAGGTGGCTCGTGGTGGTCCGCAGCCAACGGTAGTCAGAGAAGAAAGCGACTCGCAGTGGCGAAAGCTCGGCAGAGAATCCATTTTTTTATGTTGGGAGCATTTACATTTTTACTCTATTACGTGTAATTCAATCCTAACACCAATTTAAGAAATATTCCTAGATTCAATAATCTAACGGTTTCAAAGCACGAGGATCATGGTAGTCCAAAAAAAAAAGTCCACCCTAGTTTCTGCCACGATTTTATTTTATGAAAAAGTAAATAAAAAGTGACCATTTATACTTCTTTGCTAATTAAAAAATTGTACTACACCATGTAGGTTTAAAAAAAAAACATTGTTAAACCCAATATAGACATAGTCACATAGACGTTCAAAATATGAAAATAACTTGTGAGGGAGCACTGCGAGCGAACAGAGTTTGGGACAAAATAGTCTCCTACTGAGAGAGATGGAGTGGTGGGTATCAATGCCAAAGGTAGAACTGCATGCTCACCTCAATGGATCCATCAGAGACTCCACACTTCTGTAAGTTCTTCTTCTTCCCTGTTATTTTAACCAATTCTCATGAATTCACTCTTTTACTGGTTAATTACTTCTCTGAAATTTTGCATTTTCCCTTTTCACAGAGAACTTGCAAAAGCTTTAGGTGACAAGGGTCTCATAGATTTCTCCCAAGTGGAGCATGTTATCCTTAAAAGTATGCCAAATTCCCCTTTCTCCTCTTTCTTTTTACCGGTGTTGAACTTGCTATTCATCTTGGAATTCATTTTGAGTTGACTTCTGAGTTTGTGCTATATGGGGACACGGGCCGTTCGATTTCATTTACACACAACAGTTACAGTTTGACCACAATAAAAGGGAAAATGAACATAGCAATAAGAAACCAAAGAATAGAAGTATAGAACCATCTTAGGTTTTGAATTTGCCTTTTGAAAAAATTATGCTCTTCTAGTGTGGTTGGGCTAATTGTGGCACACGATTCAAAGCATGGTATTTGATGGTGAAATGCTTTAGTTTAGAATCACTAATTGTTAGAAGCTACAAGGCTTAGTGCATACAATTGATTCTATAAATCAAATTCATTTATGGTGAAAAGCTTATATGAGTAGCTTATGTATGCCAGAGTTGATTCTGAGGACAAATAAGCTGATCCACACATGCTATTAGCTTTTGAGTAAACATGTCTTGTATTATGAGCCAGACATGAAATCAAACTTGCACTTTGTGGCTTCTCCCCAGAAGAGACTATGGGTCTTTTCTGGAATTTTAAAATTTTAAATCTGCTGCCAAGAAGGCTTTGATCCTCTTGCTGATATAAAGCTCAATACTGATTGTGGCTTTTGCGAATGCAGATGATCGTTCATTAACTGAGGTATTCAAGCTGTTTGATGTTATCCACATTCTCACTACTGATCACTCCATTGTTACAAGAATTACCAAAGAAGTAGGTCTGCTTGCTCATTGCATACTGTCTGTGTTTTAAGATTGCAAATTTATTGCATTTGCATTTATGCAAGCAACTTCGAAATGCAGGTTGTTGAAGATTTTGCATCAGAGAATGTTGTGTATCTGGAGTTGAGAACTACCCCAAAGGTAATTAAAGGAGTCCAGGTGGTAATTTTGTGTGTGCTTCTTTCCGTTCATTTGAGGAAGAAAATGCTTGCTTAATTCCATGCAGAAAAATGAATCCCTAGGAGTGAGCAAACGCTCCTACATTGAAGCTGTACTGGAAGGTCTAAGAGCGGTCAGTTCAGTTGATGTGGCTTTCATTCCTAACAGTGAGGAGCTTACAAGTCTTTCAAATCCTGCACTCTCAGCCACAAATGATATGTCTAATGGGAGTACTAGGAAAAAAATCTTTGTTAGGCTTCTCTTGAGCATTGACCGTAGGGAGACAGCAGAATCGGCAATGGAAACTGTAAGCTATGATGTACAAGTAATTTGGGCAAACTTAATTTTTTTTCTTTACTTCCTTTGAATACTCCATTTCTTTGCTGCAGGTCATGCTTGCACTGGAAATGAGGTCTTTTGGGGTTGTTGGAATTGACCTCTCTGGGAATCCAGCTGTTGGTGAATGGTATATCAACTCGATCTAGGACTCTGTAGTTTTGTTTTATTTTGAATTTTCAATTTTGATGCTTGAGCCCAAAATCCCTTTTTGATATTTGCAGGATTACATATTTGCCGGCATTGAACTTTGCTCGAGAACAAGGTCTTTGTGTAACTCTTCACTGTGGAGAGGTGTGCTAATCCTTTCCTGTACCTGTTACTATTGATGCTTCCTTGGAGTTGGTTGGTTGGTTTTTTCTGACTTCCTGGTTTTAGGTACCTAACTCAAAGGAGATACATGACATGCTTGACTTTCTTCCCCAGAGGATTGGGCATGCTTGTTTCTTTAAGGAGGAACACTGGACAAAGCTGAAGTCCTCCAAAATTCCGGTTAGACTTTGCAATGCCTTTAGTTGCATTAATGATAAAGCAAACTAATGGTAGTGTATTATATTTTGTGCGGCATCAAGCAGAGGTTCCTTATTGATAATTAGTCAGTTAAAAGGTCATGCATACTCTTCAAAGATTTTTTGATATGTCTGAAGTTTTATTTAATCTGGAGTAAGTGGAACTGTATCATATCTTGCTTTTACCTAGCATCCCTTTACAGTTTCATAAGATATTGTCCCTTCCCACTCCCCAATTTATGAACAGGTGATTTTCATATAACATATATGATCTTCCCCATTTTCAGGTTGAACTTTGTCTGACATCAAACTTCAGGACATTGTCCGTTCCGTCGATAGATGCTCATCATTTTGGTAGGTTCTTTTGTTTATTTTTTAAATTTAAAATCATAAATAAAGAACTAATAAAAGAACCTCACTGTTTACTCAACTTCACAGGAGATTTTATAGGCTTGAAAGCGATTCTATATTTTGGTTAGCTTTGCTTTTTAAGTGATTTTTTTTTTTTGGGGTTGATAATAGAGATAATTTTTGGGGAAGCCAGGGGTTTTGGCTTTAAAACAGTAGTACAAAACTACAAATACTTGCTTTCAGTTTTTAATTTTCCCCTCTTGAGGCTAGAATCCCTCAAAAGGGCCTCATGGAACCAGAAAAGCATTTTTACCCCTCCATTTAGTTATATATAGACTTTGATCTGGGAATCAACTTCAAGCAGCCTCTCTCAATATCATGATTTTGCTGATGCAGGGGATTTGTATAATGCAAAACATCCTGTAGTCCTCTGTACCGACGACTCAGGTGTGTTTTCTACCAGTCTCTCCAACGAATCCAAAATTGCTGCTGCTTCATTTGGTAGGTTTCACTTCACTCTTGCAGCCAGTGGAACTTAAACTAATGGCTTATAAACTTTGTTGACTTTTGTTGGTTTGGCAATTATCTAGGCCTTGGAAGGAAGGAAATGTTTGAGCTATCAAAGAATGCTGTTGAGTTTATATTTGCAGATAATCTCGTAAAGGAGGATTTGAGAAGAATTTTTAATTTAGCAGCAGAGAATCTGGAATCGTAATTAGAATTTCATGCAGTGGGAATGGGTATTTAGGTTACATGATGACAATGATGGCCAGGCCAGAGCTGATAGCAGCTATATTAGAGAATGAGTTAAAAGGGTTGGCTTGGGCTATTGCCTCATGCAAGATTGAAATTGTTCCTTGATCAAAAGAAAAGCATAACTTGATAAAATAGAACAAACAGATGGTTCTGATGGGGTTCCAAGATTGTAATGAAGTAGGTGAAAGCATGCACAAGTGTGTGTGTGTTTGTTTTTAAGTTTGAGATCATTTCAATCTAGAAAAGTTAAAGAAGTCAAGGGATGGATTAAAGTAAAAGTATTTTTCATTGAAGGGAACCAGTACTCTTAGACAAATGAAAGTAAACATAAATTAACTACCCTTTATCTAATCACGACCTCTTAGGATTTTTTTTGTATCAACTAGTATTAATTTAGAATTCAATTCTGTAAAGCACACAATATGCACTATGCACTACCACCATACAAGGTTCAACGTTGAAATACTATGCAACAAGACGAGTTTAATTCGGATGAACTATTATTGTTATTAGGCTTTGGTCCCTCACTTATCACGATTTGACACTTTTGGTCCCTAACAAAAAAAATTAGCTTAAATAGTCCCTAACTAATGCAAACTTTGGCAATTTGGATTTTCCATCCAATTCCGTTAATTATTTAACGGTTTCTGGGTATTTAAAAAAAAAAAAACCAGGTGATGCATGAAGGGGAAAAGCAAAAAGATAAACCATTAAACACACCATCAATACTGAACAATAAACACACAAACCCAGTTCAAAAAAAAAAAAATAAACACACAAACCCTACCCAGATCCTCTCTCTTCCAGCCGCCCAACACCTTCTCTCTTCCATCCGCCGCCGCCGCCTCCTCTTCCCTCAGCCAGCCTCTCCCTAAACCGCCATCGAAGTCATCTTCATCTTTACCACCATCAAGCCCAGATCTTCAACCTTCGCCACTCCTTCTCTCTTCGTCTCCCTCTGGAAACCGCACCGCCGCCACGGTGTCGCTGCCGTCACGACTCCGTCGCCTCTGACCTGAAGCGCCATCACCATCATCTCGTACTCCTCCCTCTCCGTTCAAGAACTTGCCGTCGTCGTTGTTCCTCTCTCTCCTGTTCGAGGCCGCGCCGCCATCGCTGCTTCTCCTTCTCCGTTCGAGACTCGCCGCCACTGCTCCGCTCTCCTTCATCACAAACTCGCACCACCACAAACCCCTCCACCTTTTGGGGTTGCTCGATCTTGGTGATGGATAAGGTGGTGGGTTCAGATCTGGCGGTTGTGTGGGGTGGTGGTGGGTTCAGATCTTGTCTTCTTCTTTTGTTCTTCATCATATTTTCTCATTAGATTAGGGGGAAAATGTTTTCTGAGTTTGATTTATAGGAAGAAGATTGTGTAATTTTTCTGTGTTTTTGAAGATTAAGATGATGATGGAAGAGATGATTAAGGAGTTTAATTTTTCTGGGTTTTTGAAGATTAAGATGATAATTGAAAATCTTGTCTTCTTCTCCAGTTCTGCTTTCGGTCTGTTCTCTGGGTTTTTGATGATAATTTTTCTGGGTTTTTGTTGTTGTGTTCTTGGTTGTTGTAACATCCAAATTTTGAAAGTAAACCTTATCCTTGAAATCATTATCATTTAAAAAAAAATCTGGAAAAAAAATATAATTCTGGAAATATTTATGATGATTAAGATGAAGATTAAGATGAAGATGAAGGTGAAGGTTCTGGTTCTGGAAAAATTTATAATTTTGGGTTTTTATAGATGAAGTTGAAGAGATGAAGATGAATATTCTGGAAAATTTATAATCATTATCCTACGTTTTACGGATGAAGACGAGTGGATTTGTTGCTCATGGGTTTTTGGGGTTTCATGTGGAAGATGGGTTTTTGGGGTTTCATGTGGAAGATGATGATGAATATGGTTGAAGATGATGAAGAATTGATGAAGTTTTTTTTAAAAAAAAAAAATACCCAGAAACCGTTAAATAATTAACGGAATTGGATGGAAAATCCAAATTGCCAAAGTTTGTATTAGTTAGGGACCATTTAGGCTAATTTTTTTTGTTAGGGACCAAAAGTGTCAAATCGTGATACGTGAGGGACCAAAAGTGCTATTAAGCCTTGTTATTATCTAACATTATGTTGCCGTGCTATTTAATGAGTATGATACTATACGATATTTTGAATTTAGACTTTTGCATTTTCAGTCATTCTATATAACTAGTGTGTGATTTTGAGTATTGCATTCTATTTACACATTCTTATACTTGAAATTTACCAACCAAAATATTATATTTTACTGGATATAAGGGTTTGTTTGGTTTTACGTTTGGAGATGCCAAACGTGGATCCAGCAATCTAAAAACAATTATTTTTTACTTCTGAAAACGTGGATTTAACCCAAAGGTGAATCTGGGTGAGTTTTCTAAATATGCACTAAGAAAGCTTTTAAAAGTCTGTTAAATAAATTTGGGACTAGTTCTCTATCCTACGGCGGCTTCTTTTGCCTTCATTACAGGAAGATTACCCATGAGTAGTCAAAGCCATCGTTTGCAAGAGGAGAAGAAAAGAGATGATATTAATTTATTTGTAGAAATTATGCATTCTTCATTATGATTTGTGACTCTCATACCCTTTGCTTTAACTAATGGTAAGGGAGAAGGGGAATTTGAATAGAGGAGTAGTTAGAGATGGGGAAGGTAAAATAAAAGTAATTTATTATCATATTATGATATTATCTTTATTAAAAGTGGAGAAAGAAAAGAAAGTAGCAAGAAACTCAGGGTAATTGATATAAATAGAGCTGACCTCAAGATACATCAAGACTAGCACCACGTGATGTAAGTAAATAAATTATGAGAGGTGAAATAAATTTGACTGCATAGAGTTGATGTGGTATATGTATTATGTAAGGACCATTTTAAAATGTAAAACAAAATATAACCCAATATAATTAGTTATTATAGTCCACTATTTTTAAGCCTTTTTTAAACATAATTTCACTTTCATCCCCTCCATTTTATATTTCATTCAAATAGTTAGTAGTTGATCAATAAAAAATAATTTCACAAAAAAAAAAACTTAATTGTGTTTTAAGTTTGATTAAAGTGTGGGGTTGTCTAAATTGGTCATGAATGTAATTTTACGCCACTTTTTTTTTTCTAAATAGGAAACTATTTTACCCACTTTAATTGATTAAGAATTATTTATAAAAGAAAAAAAATATGAAATTTACCTACTTATTTTAAATCCTATTGATCCGCTTATAAGGTGGTAATTTAGACAATCCTAAATAATAATACGGAAATTTTATGTTAGTGACTTAGTGTTATCTCCAAACTAAATTCTAATAAAAGCCAATAGCAACGATAGTTTCTTTTTTGAGTAAAAGTTAATAACTAGCAAGAAAGAGTTTATAATCCTAAGTTACTACTACATAAAAACTTATTTCTCAATCAAATCAAATTAAAAATGTGAAGTTAAGGCAAAGTTCTAGTTTTCTACCAATGTCTGGACATTCCGGGATAGCCGGCCATGGCTTTTTGTGCTTTTTTTCTTTCTTTCTTTTTGCTACATTGGAAACAAGCCATGGCTTCTTCCTTTAAATTTACATAAAAAATAAATACCAAATCCAAATTAAAATTAAAATACAAATAGACAAAGTTAATTATTTCGCAAACTTGTTAAATGTGTTAGTTTAAAAATAATTAAATATCAACCCATGGGTTGAGTTGAACCCAAGAGTTGGTCTAGTGAAATATGATAGTATCTCATAACTAACAGGGTATAGATCTAACCTTCAATAGTCTTCTTGAGTTAATGGATTTTGACTAACACACTATTTTCTCACCCTAAATTTAAATGTTAGCTATCTTTGAATTGTATTCTAATAATAAAATAATAATAATAATTAAATACCGATCATCTTTAAATTGCATATTAACTAAGGTTTATCATATGATCATTTATTATTTATTTATTTTCACATACCAACTTCACAAAGAAAAAGAGAAAAAGAAAGGACCTGAATCTGAATTTTTATGGGATACGTTGACGGGTAACATCGCTACGGTTCGTTCGTTGTTCTCGCTCTCTATTATCGCGCAAGCAAAACTGAAGCACATTTCTGTTCTGTGCATGAGTCTCAGTGTGTGGCATCTTCCCTCTGAGATTCTCGATCGCAGAACCACCAATCGCCATTCAGCAGCGATCGGGTTCGGTTCGGATCCGAATGCACCGAACAAACAATTTCACCGACTCGATGGCGTAACTGAATCGTGAACCTTGTTCATCGCCGCCGCCAAATCGACAATGTCTTGGGGATTAGGCTGGAAGAGGCCCTCTGAGATCTTCCACCTCACTCTCAGCTATGGCACCGACGATCCGCCGGAGAATCTCGGCCGCACCTCAACCTCCTCCCGTTCGTCGTCCGCGTCATCGTCTTCCTCCTCGTCTTCCTCTTCCTCAATCCTCTCGCAGGATCAGGACCTCGGGTTTCGCATTGAATTGGATTGGTCGGCGTCGGAGGACGAGGATCAGGCTGCTCTGAAGCTCCAGTCGCAGCTCATGGTGGCTCTGCCGATGCCGCAGGATACCGTGGTGCTTGAGCTGAGGCCTCGGGACGGTGAGGACACGGTGGATTTGGGCATGGAAGTTGTCAAGAGAAGGGACCCTCTCAGGGCGGTTACGATGGCCAAGGCTGTTGTCACTGGTCAACAAAGCGATGGCACTGGTGTTTTGATACGTTTGTTGCGCTCCGATTTGCCTTCCTCGATTCCGCAGAACGTTGAAGACGGCGTTCCCGGTTGCGGCCACCATTGGACGAGTCTCGCTGTGCTCGGTATGCGCGGCTGTGGTTTGTCGGTGAGTGTTGCTTTCCAGTTATTGGTTTAATCAATGCGATTCTCAGTTTTGATGTTGCTTTTGTTTGTGTAGCTTCTTCTGGAATGATTTTTATGCAATGAATTTCAAGCTGAGTTTAAACCTCTGCAATTCATGGCACTAAAACTACTGGCAAGTGTTCTGGTTGTTGGGGGTGATTGTGTGAATTTCAAAATTGAAGGATTTAGTTAGTGATTTTGTTTGATCTCTACTTTATCTGTATAAGAAATATTCAAGTTGCATTTGCACCATCATGTTTGCTTGCCTGTTTTTTTTTTCCTCCCTGGTACTCTGGAAGCGGGTTCAATTTTATATTTAGGTGGAAGTCAAGCACAATTGAGTTGGATCAGGGATGTTTTTAACACTGTATAATTAATTATGTACAGGTGTTTCCAGTAGAGCTCACACAACTGCCACACCTTGAGAAACTTTACCTTGATAACAACAAGCTGACCGTTTTGCCACCTGAGCTTGGTGAGCTAAGAAGTTTAAGAGTGCTCAGAGCTGACAACAACATGCTTGCCTCAGTACCTGGTAAACTTTTCATACCATATAGGGATTAGTTACCTAGTGGTTTTCATGAGTGCGTGACATACTAGAATCATTACTATTAGTTTATTACCTCCTCTAGTAAGGGTGTGTTTGGTTTCACGTTTGGAGAGGCCAAAAGTGGATCCAAGAATCCAAAAGCAACTATTTTTTGCTTCTAGAAACATGGATTTGGCCCAAACGTGGATGCAGGCAGCATTTTCCAAACATGCACTAAGTATACTGAGTAAGCATGAGCAGACAGCACTACCTGAAAATAATGAGAAGTGTTAGACTACATGAAGCTTCCAACTGAAGACAAATATGGAAACATTGATTTCCTTATGTAAGGGAAGTTCGCCCCACTTAGTGCTGCAAGCCTGCAATGCATTAAAAAAAATTGTAGATTCGAGGAATACATTCAGTTTCCATCCATGTAGTATTTACTTTTGAGATATTTCCCAACGTAACTCAGGTCTTTAGATTAGTGTTTCTTGCAAAAGAAGCTCTTTTATCTGATTTTTGTAGTTTTTTGAGCAGCGGAACTGAGGCAGTGTGTGCAGTTGGTTGAGTTGTCATTGGAACACAACAAGCTGGTTCGGCCTCTTCTTGACTTCAGGTTTGTGGATTAAACGATTTTGTATAAATTAGTTTAGACTCCATGTATTCTTCTGGTCTTATTTTTCTGGGATATGGCAGGGCTATGTCTGAACTACGTGTTCTTAGGCTATTTGGAAATCCTCTTGAGTTTCTTCCTGAAATTTTGCCCCTCCACAAACTTCGTCACCTTTCTCTTGCAAATATTAGGATCGTGGCTGATGAAAATTTGAGATCAGTGAATGTGCAAATCGAGGTAGCATTTTGCAAACTAATAAATTATTTTCTGACGTTAAAACGTGATACATATTCAGTAAAACATGCTTTTTCTGGTCATTGCAGATGGAGAACAGTTCTTACTTTGGCGCATCTAGGCATAAACTCAGTGCTGCCTTCTCTCTTATATTCCGTTTTTCTTCTTGTCATCACCCTTTACTAGCATCTGCTCTAGGAAAGATAATGCAAGACGAAGGAAATAGAGTTTTTGTAGGTAAAGATGAGAATGCAGTGCGACAGCTTATAAGTATGATAAGTAGTGACAACAGCCATGTGGTATGTTTTAATGGGCCTAAGGATCACACATTGTTTTATACTCTGCTGCTCTATTTGGTTGTTGTGATCATTCTTAATATTTTACAGGTAGAACAAGCCTGCTCTGCTCTTTCAGCTCTTGCTTCTGATGATTCTGTCGCACTGCAGCTGATGAAAGCAGACATCATGCAGCCAATTGGAATAGTTCTGAAATCTGCAGGTCGGGAAGAGGTAATACCTGTATTGCAAGTTGTGGTCAAGTTGGCTTTCACATCTGATACTGTCGCTGAGAAGATGTTGACCAAGGATGTTTTGAAATCATTAAAGACTTTATGTGCCTATAAAGATCCAGAGGCAAGCTAGTTCTTCATCTTAATGATATAATTGGTTCCTTATATTGTATGGTTTTTAATTTTAAGGTTTATCCTTCTACAGTTACAAAGATTAGCTCTGTTAGCTGTTGGAAATTTGGCTTTTTCTATAGAGAATCGCCGCATACTTGTTACTTCTGAAAGCTTGCGAGAACTTCTCTTACGCCTGACTGTTGCAACTGATTCACGTGTATATAAAGCTGCAGCCCGTGCTTTGGCAATTCTTGGTTTGTCTCTATGTTTAAAATTTATGTATGATTTTCAAAATGTTTTATTATGATTAATGAACGTCTTCATTTTTTGCTTTTGAAGGAGAAAATGAAAACCTGAGGCGTGCAATAAGAGGGAGACAAGTGGCTAAGCAAGGACTTCGAATACTCTCAATGGATGGAGGTGGGATGAAAGGTCTAGCAACTGTGCAAATGCTAAAGGAAATTGAAAAAGGAACTGGAAAACGAATACATGAATTATTTGATTTAATATGTGGCACATCAACGGGTGGAATGCTAGCCGTTGCCCTTGGGATTAAATTAATGTCATTGGAAGAATGTGAAGATATATACAAAAACCTTGGTAAGGATGTTTGTAAGAATTTTAGTTCATCTGTTTATATGCCCGGCAATTTTAGATAAACTGATTCAAAAAAAATTGAATCAGGTAAGCTTGTTTTTGCTGAGCCTGTTCCCAAGGACAACGAAGCTGCATCTTGGAGAGAAAAGTTAGATCAACTTTATAAGAGTTCATCACAGAGTTTTAGAGTTGTTGTTCATGGATCAAAAGTATGCACTTCTTTTATGCTATTGTTTTGACTATTTTTATTTTATTTTATCATTTCTCTTTTTCCGGAATATTACACACACAGACATCGTATAAATATCTTAGAAGCTGTTGAGAACTGACATTGACTAGAGAAATGGCCGATGTAGAGCTTATAAAGGCTTGGGTGGCCCTCATCTCATGAGCTAGCTTTTAGGGTTGAGTTCAAGATTGTATTAGAGCCTATGGTAGATCTGATGTTGGGCCACCCACCGTTGCCAAAGATCAACCTGGCCTTACAGGTTTCCCAGTGCAATCTACCTAGTCTCATAGTTTCCCCAGTGCAATAAAAAAATCAGTTCTATAATTTCCACGTTCTAGATGTTCAATCTTGGACCTCAAGGTGTGTTGAAAAATGAAATCCCACACCAACTAGAGATATGAACAAAGTAGAGTTTATAAAGGTTTGGGAATCCTCACCTTATGAGGTAGCTTTTGGGGTTGAGTTAGATTTAACCCAAATTCAAAAGACGCTTGTACTTTAGAAATTGAGTGGAAATGAAATACTTCACATTATCAAAGTTTATGTTGTGCTATTCATTTTATGTTTGAAGACAAAGTGTGTAATCCATTTTTTTCTATGTAGCTATTCGCTATTTGGAGAGCTATATATGTATCAGCCATATATTTCTATGCCCTAAAGGGAGTATTATGACTTATTATCTTGCAGCACAGTGCAGATCAGTTTGAGAGGCTATTAAAGGAAATGTGTACTGATGAAGATGGGGATCTAATGATAGACTCTGCTGTGAAAAATGTGCCCAAAGTTTTTGTTGTATCAACCTTAGTGAGCATGATGCCAGCACAGCCCTTCATATTTCGCAATTATCAGGTGCGAGTCTAATCTATACACACACACACACACACATTTATATGTGTGTATGTGTGTGTGTGTGTATATATATATATATATATATGTACACACACACACATAAATCTATCCAGAAAAGGAGAGGGGACTATAATTGTAACAAAATGACACATAGAAGCTATTTTTTACCATCAGTTTTACCTTTTTTATTGGAAAAATGTTTTGATCATTTGACGTGCCCGTGTATTACACAGGCTGCACTCTATTATTTTTTTATCGGTCTTTATCGTGGCTATTAACTACACTCGCTCATGGTTGTTAATGTAGTGTTTTGTTGCAATCTTTGTTTCTCTCGTCTTTTCTCCCTCTTTACTTTTACATCTAAAATGCAGTATCCTGCTGGAACACCAGAGGTGGCTCTTACAACATCAGATAGTTCTGGGATCACAGTATTAGCATCACCTATAGGTGGACAAGCTGGCTATAAACGTAGTGCATTCATTGGAAGTTGTAAGCATCAAGTGTGGCAGGCTATCAGAGCGTCATCTGCTGCTCCTTATTATCTTGATGATTTCTCAGTTGGTATTATTTGCTCTGCTATTGTTTGCACCAAGTTAGCCGTATTTATCTTTTGGTTATTTTGTTTTCTTTTCTCTGTTGTTTTTGACATGTTTTTCTTTTTATCCTGCAATGTGCCTAAGATGTCAACCGCTGGCAAGATGGTGCAATAGTGGCAAACAATCCTACAATTTTTGCCATAAGAGAAGCACAACTTCTGTGGCCTGACACAAAAATTGACTGTCTGGTTTCAATAGGATGCGGTTCTGTTCCAACTAGGGTAACTAATCTTCTCTATTTTAGTTTTGCAATTCATCAGTAACTTTGATTTTAGGAGATTTGTCACTGACTATTTAATATCTTGAGTTACTTATTTTGTTATTATACATTCATACTGTTGTAGATGCGAAAAGGTGGTTGGAGGTATCTGGACACAGGGCAGGTGTTGATTGAGAGTTCATGCTCTGTTGATCGCGTGGAGGAAGCTTTAAGTACATTGCTACCTATGCTTCCTGAAATACAATATTTTCGTTTCAATCCAGGTATTGCTTGTGTTTTGGAGTATAGGGATGGAAGAATCTTCCTTTGCCTTTTTCCGAATTTATTTGAACCAATTTTCAGTGATTCTTTTTCAATGTTCATTTCTTTTCCTTGTTTGATGGGGCAAGTGTCCTTGCACAGTAGCTATTGTGGGAAAGAACTTTAATTCTCAGCAAGTGTTCTCTGTGTTTTGCCTTACAGTTGATGAACGTTGTGATATGGAACTCGATGAGACAGATCCAACTAACTGGCTTAAGTTGGAATCTGCAATTGAAGAATATATGCAACAAAATCATCATGCATTTGAAAATGCGTGTGAGAGGTTGCTTCTTCCTTTCCAGCATGACGAGAAGTGGTCAGAGAACGTGAGATCTAAATTACCCAAGATGAAGGGGTCTAACGAGGGTATTGCGGATTAAATGTTGTGTATACTATTACATTTCACTTTCATTGATCCCCTCAAATATTAAAATCCTTTTTTGATCTGTTTTTATCAGGTGCTAATGGCCCTACTTTAGGGTGGAGGCGTAATGTACTACTTGTTGAAGCTTCACATGATCCAGATTCTGGAAGGGTGATCCATCATGCCCGGGCGCTTGAGTCATTCTGTGCTCGTAATGGCATACGGTTATCCCTCATGCAAGGCTTGTCTGGGATAGTCAAGACAGTGCCATCAACAACATTCGCGACTCCATTTGCGTCACCTTTGTTCACAGGAAGCTTCCCTTCAAGTCCACTTGTGTATAGTCCTGATATTGGTCAGAGGATTGGGCGAATTGATCTGGTCCCACCTTTAAGCTTAGATGGTCAATTGGGAAAAACAGCTGCATCGCCTCCAGTGTCTCCTCGAGGACTTAGGCAGCTCTCTGTGCCTGTCAAAACATTGCATGAGAAATTGCAGAATTCACCACAAGTGGGTGTTATACATTTGTCTCTTCAAAATGACTCAGATGGCTTAATTGTTAGGTATTTTCTACCATGTTTTATGAATTCCTATTCCAATTCAAATCAGTTCTTTTTCTCCATTTGGTTGGAAGCCTGATTATGCTGGCATTTCATTTAGTTGGCACAACGATGTGTTTGTGGTGGCTGAACCTGGAGAGCTTGCTGAGAAATTTCTTCAAAGTGTTAAATTCAGTTTGTTGTCAACAATGAGGAGACATCGCAGGAAGGGCGCATCTCTCTTGGCAAATATTTCTACCATTTCTGATTTAGTTTCCTTTAAACCTTATTTTCAAATTGGAGGCATTGTTCACCGTTATCTAGGACGTCAAACCCTAGTATATTTTCTTTCCATTGTTCTCTTTTATAATTTTTTGAAATCAAATTAATATATCTATTAGAAACTTGAGTTTCGAAATCTTTTATGTAGGTTATGGAAGATGATCAAGAAATTGGTTCATATATGTTCCGTAGGACTGTCCCCTCAATGCATTTATCACCTGATGATGTACGATGGATGGTATGTGCTTGCTCCCATTTTCATTTTCTTATTGTCCCCCGATTTTGTCAAGCTGCACTCAAAACTATTAAAGACTTTCTTGTTGACTACAACCCAATGTTCATTTTCATCATCTGATTAGGAAATTCAGACATGAATGGTGATTGAATTTCAATCACTTGACTATGAGTAACTGCTGACTATTTGAAGCTTACATCCTGTCATATATACATGGAAATGTTCTGACTCATTTCTGTTTTCTCCTTTTATTGTCATCTTGGATAACCTAGGTCGGAGCTTGGAGAGACAGGATCATAATATGCACAGGGACATATGGACCTACTCCTGCTCTTATTAAGGCCTTGCTGGATTCAGGTGCCAAAGCTGTTGTATGTTCTTCAAATGAACCACCAGAGTCTCAGTTGACGACGACCTTTGATGGTTCCAGAGAGATGAATGTGATGGAAAATGGGAAGTTTGAAATTGGAGAGGACGAAGCAGATGATGAGAACGTACCTGCCAGTCCAGTTAGTGACTGGGAAGACAGTGACGATGAGAAAATTGCCGAGCGCAGTTTTTCATTTTGGGATGATGATGAAGAGGAATTGTCACAATTTGTTTGTCAGTTATACGATTCATTATTCAGGGAGGGTGCTGGTATCAATGTTGCCTTGCAACATGCCCTTGCCTCATATCGAAAAATGGGGTATGTGTGCCATCTCCCTGGCATACAATGAACAATTTGTTCACTTAACTTAAATCTTACACAATAGTAATACCAAAAGAAAAAAGAGAAAACAAAGGATGAGAGACTGCGTGTGAGAATATGTTCTTTGCAATATAAAATCACAGTCGATAACCAATTTTGAGGCCTATAAAGATGCGCATTGTCAGTTGTTTATGTTTCGTTGTTGTTTTTTACTTTTTCTTATGTGTGGATTTAATATCCTTTGGTTAGAGATTGGTATAGTAATCTGTATAAAAGATTTCCGTTCCTTGTCACTTACAGACAGTCTTACCATGGCATCACATGACTCGAGTACACAGAAGAAGTAATAGTATCTTCCGTGAACCAAATAAATCTTTCACATTAATTAATAAATATAGTAATGTGTATATAGTTGTATTTCCTCTCTTTTATTTATTTATAAGAACCCGCGCTTATTAAAAAATATGTAATGGCATTAATTAATGTATTGATTTTAAAAAGAATTATATAACTTTTTATATTTGCTCATAATTAATGTATTGGATAGTAGATTTTTTTTGTTATAATATAGGATAGTATATAAGAGAATTAATTATAAGTGGTAATAAAACGTTTAAAATGACAAAAGCTAAATGTGCCTTTGCCCGTCCATGAGAACTTCAAGCTCTAAGAGCCCGTTTGGTGGACAGGATAAGCAGAGACAGGATAGAATAGTAATCATATCATGTTGTTATCTGTTATTTGTTTATCTTTTTCTCTAGTTTTTTTTGCACTACTAGATGTTCCGGAGCTGTTTCAGCATCACTGACAAGAGGTCTTATTTCTGCTTCTTGGAATATTTTTTGTGAAATTATAATTATTTCTTTTAGAAACTAAACCATATAATTGGGATAATACAATTCGATATTTAATGATTATTTAAATATGTTCTTATACATTAACAGTAATTAATGACTGATAGCAAGTAAAGTTATATTTAGAAACTTTTAAAATATAAATATTTCGATATAAATTTTTTTACTACAAAAAACTATTTACAAATTCTGTAAAATTATAAAGATTTTGAAATTAATTTCAATGAGAATGTAAATTGTGAAAAAAAAATTCTTTTATATTTATTTTACTTAGATATCAAATAGGTAAAATTTGCTCAGAATTTATTTATGAATGACATGTAAATACAAAATTTAGAATATGTAATAAAATTTTAATATCGGAGCATTTCTTCTCGAAGAAAAATTAAAATAATGCAAGTTTTTTTTTGGACAAATGCAGGTTGATTTGGATGTCATATACTCAATCAAGGCCCAGAGTACCAAAAAAAGCCGTAAGGAATAAAAATGCTTGGATCATATGGGAATTGAACCCGACGTGAATCGAACACGCAACCTTCTGATCTGGAGTCAGACGCGCTACCATTGCGCCACGGATCCGATTGATGATACTACTCTTCAAAGTTCATCATATTGTATGAAAATTGGTGGTCCCCGTTTCACGTTTCGTGCGTTTCAATTCAACTTAGTGTGAACATGTTGAGAAGAAGATTGATGAGTTCTCTCTCTTTCTCACTCTCGCTATTCTCTGCTTCTTTGTTCTTATTGTGTTATGTTATCGTTTCCGCATTCAATTTTTGATACGATGTGTTATGGATGGTAAGTTGGTAACCTCTGTCTCTATTATTATAGTTATCTTTTCAATCTTCAATTAAACACCCTTAATATGGTTGACAGGATCCAAATAGTGAATGTTTCTACCCACTTTGAATATAGATCTATATATGTATGGGTAAATTACTTTTAAACTATTTTATTTTGGTAACTAGTTTAATTTTTACATTGTTTTTGGGAAAAACCTGTACACAGGTTTAGGCTTTTTCCGCAGTAATAATGCATCATTTAGTTTCAAATAAATTTAATGATTGACTATGATTTAAAGTTAAAAGAATCTTATAGAGGAATTATTACCAAGACAGCAAGTTAATAGGACCCCCATACCCAAAAAGCACACAACCAAGCAAATGAAAGATCAACCACTCTCCTTTAGGCAAGGCATGAAAGGTGGAGAGTAACTAGAATCAATAGAGATAAAAAACTGAAAATGAACAATTGAGTTCCAACTGAGGTCCTGTTGAAATTTTAATTTTTTGAAGATGACAGTTTGTGGATGAATGCAAGGTGGATATTGCAGAAATCCCACTTCATATGATTGATAATTTACACTAACTAATATGCATAGTAACAAATTAGTACCAGTATCTTTGGAAATCCTTTTACAATTGATTATGAAGTCAAAATCAATTCAGAGGAGAATCGTCTATGAGTAGCATCTGAGTGCTATAATTGATTGTGAAGAAAGAAAAATTAATCCAAAACATGCTAATATATAGGCTAAGAAGTCAAAAGGGTAAAGTGTGATGCCAGGAATATAAGCAAGTTTTTATTGCAGATTTTGGGAGAAAAATATATTGTGATGTCCATGTTCACTTTTTAAAGTTAAATTATGGAAGTTATGCTTTTCATAAAGCATGTTTTTGTCTACTATTAAGTAAAGATCAAAAGGAGATGCTCCAAATTGAAAATTAAATTTAGGATCATGACCATAACTATCTTCATCTAGAAGCCTCCTTCATGTTGAAGTGCAAAATCAATGCAGTATAAAATCAGTGCCACTGGCATCAAAACCAAATTCCCAGATAGAATGGCTGCTCCTGCTCCAGTTGCTATAGGCACAAGGGGAACAATTGGATCTCTTGTCAGGAAGGAAATTGAATACTTCACCAATTCACAAAAGCCTCAGGCACACTTTGTGGACATGGTTTCTAGCAGAGGCTATTCTACTTCCAAGCCTAGTTTCTGGGTGTTGTTGATGACAGGGAAGAGGAGGAAGAGAAGAGGTGCAAATGGGTTTCTCCCAAAATTGTGTTCTGCTGTTGAAGTTGCAGAAAGCAATCAATTGAACAGGATTCCTGGTTACAGCTATAGGATCCTCAAGGATGACATCAACAGCTTTCAGCTCTAAATGAATCCTTGAGTTTGTTCATGTTATTTTTCAATTTGTGTTGCCAGATTGGGCAGTTTTTCAGTACTTTGGAGTTCATCTAATGCTACTTTTTCTGGCTTTCAGATTAAATATAAATTCAGTATTCTGTCCCTTGAGTTAATAAGTGCATCTTTGTAAACTCTTCAACAATTGATTTTGAAGTCAGACTCAATTAAGGGGAGAAGCTTTCACGAGTAGCTTCTGAGTTTCAGAATTGATTCTGATAAAATAGACCCAATGTAGCTCTTCAGAAATATGGTGCTGCCAAGATTATTTGATCAGATTAGATAGTAAATGGATGTCATTCTCATTGGATGTTACATATTAAGATCTGTGACCCCCTTTGTACTTATTAATTAAGTCTGAGCAAAAAGTTTCATGCACAAGAGTTCGTTTGTATTTATCAACATATTAGTAATTGTGCCTGCATTCTTCTTGTATTTGAACATGAGGCTTTTATGAGTCAATTAGTAAAATAGAACCAGAAAGTGCAGATGAAAGTAAGACAAACAAATTATGTAAGGATTTAACTTTGATTCACTGTAGTACTTAAATGTGTACAACACTTTTGTATGGTGTGTTCTGTGAAAACTTTAGTGGATCCATATGATTCTAGTCTACAGATTGATTCAATGAAACTACATTTTGTTAGTGTGTGTTTGGATAATAGTTGAGATGAACTTTCATCTCAATTTATAAAAAGAGTTTCGTTCACTTTTTATTTACGTGTTAATGTCGGTTCGAAGTAATGCCAACAGATAACCCATTCTAATTTCAATGAAACCTTCCAGTGTAAACCTCAATGGATTCACTCAGTATGTTTTTCTCTCTAGTTTTAGGGGGAATAAACCCGCCACGATAGATTGTCATGGAAAACGAGTCCGTCACAAAATCCTTAACAGTGATTTTGATTTTGTGGCGGAACACAAATACGTCACGAAATTTGCGACGGCACTTCAGCTCGTCACAAAATCCATGTAAGCGAAGTGAATATTTCAGCGGGATGCATTCCGTCGCAAATAAAACCGTAAAAAATAAAAATATCTGGATCATTTGGGAATTGAACCCGACGTGAATCGAACACGCAACCTTCTGATCTGGAGTCAGACGCGCTACCATTGCGCCACGGATCCGGTTGATGATACTTCTCTCGAAACAACTTTATTATAAAAACAAAAACCCAGGATATTACACCCAATGCGGTGGTTCCTGTTTGGGTGCGTTGGGTGCAACAACCACGTTTAGTCTGCCAGGTGCGTGCGACTCGAAGAAGCTTAGTTGAGAGTTGAGAAGAAAGCGCGCGCAAAAGAAAACATGGTTGTCTTCTTCTTCTTCGGCCATTCTAAGCTTTAAGGTGGAAGTGTTTTTTTGAGTGTGAATAAAATCTTAGTGTTTATGATCTTGGGTGATAGAATTCACACGCCCAACACAGGGTTTTTGCACCCTTTTAAGATTTTGGAAATTTTTCACAATTGAAAATCTCGGAAGGAAAAATTCCAGAATTTAAATGCTGAAATGTAAATATGGGAGGGTGTGAATATATGGAGTGGTGTGGAAATTCTAACCCCTTTAGTTTGCCGCTCAATTCAACTCGAAGAAGCACAGTTGAGAGAAGAAAGCGCGCGCAAAAGAAAATATGCTAATTTCCAATTTGAACAAATTAAGAGGGCCCCCACCACACCACACCACTCCACACATATTCCGTGGACCGTTTGGTAAAGATTCCAACTGAACACATCACAACATCAACCCAACATGTTGAGATACAAGAAGAAGAAGATTGATGAGTTCTCTCTCTCACTCTCACTTGAGCCATGGAGATTGCAGCATGGTGGGATCAAATCAACCACTCCACTCGCTGGCAGGACGCCATCTTCTACTTCCTCTGTGCCGCTTACGCTCTCGTCTCCTCCATCGCTCTCGTTTGTCCATTCATATCCTATGAATTTTAATTTTATGATCGAGGAGTGCAACACATACTTTATTGATTCCTGTTTTGCTGCAGATTCAGTTGGTCAGAATTGATCTACGAGTACCTGAGTTTGGTTGGACAACGCAGAAAATCTTTCATCTCATGAACTTCATTGTCAACGGAGGTGAGTCTCAACACGCTATTCTCTGCTTCTTTGCTCTTGTCTTATGTTATTGTTTCCGCATTCAATTTATAATATTGCAGTGCGTGCGGTGGTGTTTGGATTGCACAAGCTAGTTTTTCTTTTGCGTCCTAAGGTTAGTTGGATTTACTTGCAATTGTGACTGAATTGTGATATTTGACCATGCTGGTAATGCTGCTTTGCTTTGCTTGTGGTGCTAGCTAGGTTTTGATTTTGGTTCTATTAGATCTCCCAGGACTGCTTTTTTTCTCAACATATACACTTTTAGTCCTTTTTTGGGCACAAATTTATCACCAGGCAAGTCAATGTTGTCTTATCCTAAGCATTTTGTGTTTTTTTTCTTCTTCATAATTTGCACATTTTCAGTCGGTAAAATCTGATTTTTATTCCAATGACTGAACAGGCAAGGAGTTTACCAACTGATAAGCTCAGGATAGTTTATATTTCAATAAATGCCGCCTTGTATATTATCCAGGTATCTATCTATCTAATTTTCTTCTATCGCACGACAATATATTTAAGCTGGTCTGCACTACTTTGGTGTGTTGTTTTTCCTTAGTGTTCATTCCACCACACTCCAGTCCACCAATGCATAGTGGAATCTTGTATGTGTCGATTATGTGCTGAATGTTCAACCATGATTTATTGGATTTGAAAATTATTGGTTTCAAAACAGGCAACTCAATTTCACTTTTCCGCAGTAATTGTGATTTACTTATATTTGGTTTCTCTTAGATGCATGTCAAGCTAGGCATAAACCTCCCCATCGTTTCAAAGCAAAAAGGAATGCTTGCTTGGTTTGATTATTAACATCAATAATCATAATACTAAAATGTGGCTTTGGATTTAGATTTGTATTTGGGTATACCTCGGGATAGATGACAACAGTGGTGTGGAGTTCTTTGGAAAGATATTTATTGCAGGTTAGCCTTCTAATCGAAAATTGATTTGTCTTTCACATCCACGTGAGAGATTAAGAATGAGTTTTGCCACCTTAAAATATTACCTTGTTATCTGCATAGACATTTGTTAATGATTTTTCTTTTCTTTTATTCAGTTGTGTCATTTCTGGCTGCATTAGGCTTCTTGCTATATGGAGGAAGGTAAGGCTTCTGCACTTGGCCTGACTTGTTATGGTCTATGAAATATTTCCGCAGTTTCATTTACTCACCGGTAATTCATGGTGGATGTCCTTTTAAATTTTTTTCCTTGAACATATTAAACATTTCTAGATTATTTTTCATGCTGAGGCATTTCCCAATCGAATCTAAAGGGAGAAGGAAGAAACTTCACGAGGTATGAGCAGTTTCTTCTCAAGGTGTCTGTTTGATAGTATGTCATCGTGCAACTCATGTTTTGCTCACGAGTCACTCTTTACTTTAGATCTTACATTTAGGCTTTCCATGTATTTTAGTACTTTACCGATTCTGTCCTTATGCGAGTATTTTGATAGCAAATGATTGTCCACTTTTGTTGTTCCCTCTTTTCTATTCTTTTACTACATGGATCTTCCAAACATACACACAAGATTTTGTCCACTTTCGAGTTTTTCTGTTGCCTTCGTCTATTGTCATATTTAAAGGATAAATAATATGAAATATGGTACCTCCTCTACTGGTTTCTCTAATTCTTGTCTAGCTTTTCTTTATAAATCCAAATGATGCTCAACAGCAGAATCTTCAAGCAAATGATGGGAATGAATGAGTCATACTTTAGCATTTTCTTGCAATTATCTGTGCTACAAATGTGATCAGTTTTAAGACTAGCTTGCTCATTTTCCTATTCTTAAATTAAAAAAAACCAATACTTTTCATTTCAGGAATAGGCTTTTATATTTTTCTATTAAATTAATAGTATGTTATGTGGTCTATATTTAGAATATTGCCCATTTAAAACAATAAGATCAAGTTCTATATGTACCCTTGAATTTTATGAACTGAGAAGAACCACTTCTTGCTTTTCATCTTTTGTTCTATTCCAAACATATAACAAGATGAATCTGAAAAAGGAATTTTTCATGTCACTATTAGCTGTATTCATGTGACATGGGCTGTGTATTGCAGGTTGGATCTGTCACAGCCATCTGTTTCACCTGTTTTCTAATACGATGCGTTATGGTAACCTCTGTCTCTCTTAGTATAGTTATCTTGTTAATGTTCAAGTAAACATCTTGTTAAGCTTGTCTACGAGGGTATGTCTTGTGTAGAACCATATTTCTTGTGATCTGTTTGTCTTCTGCACATCATCCTGTGCTATTCTGTTACGCCCTTAATATGGTGTCTAGTCCCCTCATGTTGCAGCAAGAGGGTTGACAGGATCACACCAAATAGCAAATTTTTCTACCCACTTTGAATATAGTAATAGACATTTTATATAACCTATGTATGGCATACTTGAGTTTCTTGATAGTGATAACACATTTTAATTTGAGGGTTAGCTGTGCTTTATTTTGTTAATATTTTCTTATATCCTTCATGCCAAAAACTTTTGTTGTATGATTACTGAAAATGTAGTCTTTTCTTTGGACTACCATGATTGAAAGTATAGATTATGTAGATGTAGCTAACCAGAGGTGAGTTTGTTGATGTTTAGGGAAATTTGACCCCGAGAATCTAAATGTGAGACAATTTAATTAGGATGTGAGAATCCTATAATATGGATTTCAAATACAATACTGTCAGACGTGCTCGTAAACAATTTCTTTGAAAAGAAGATAGAGGGAGGAGATGGAGTTTTTTTTATAAAAAAAAGCACAACAGAATGAGGCTTTAAGTCTTTGTCATGAGAACTAAAGCAGTTAGAGTTAAATAATGATTTGTACCGTCTTTGCTTCGAGCAGAAATGCAGAATGTCTTCCTTCTTAATCACACTTTTGATATACATGCAGGGTTTTCTGTCTGCATTTGATTCAGATGCATCTCTTGATGTTTTGGACCATCCTATTCTGGACTTAATCTACTACATGGTACATTTTGTTGATTGCCACTCAAATTTTGATTTCTCTTTATTGGCATCTGGAATTCACTTTTCACTTTTCAAAATACAGCTGGTTGAGATCCTACCTTCAGCTTTAGTCCTCTACATCCTGCGCAAATTGCCCCCAAAGAGGATATCAGCACAATATCATGCTATCTGTTAGCTGCAGTGCATCTTAGATCATTCACAAATTTTGCCATTGATTATGACTTTAATAGTTCTTGGTTGGATACTTTGAAATTCAGCAGGAGAAACACATAATGAAAAGGGATCCAGATTAGTCTCCTCTACAGTTTCTATCTGGGAAGGATAATTTGGATTCACGTTTTGGGATATACATGCCATGACAAGTCACAAGAGTGAAATTCTGCAGTTGTTTGTCCATTGGATTGAGGTTATCTGGGAAATACTAGTTTTCTTGTAGGCTAGATGTTTAGTGTTTCAGGCACAAGGTTGCAAAAATACATCCATTCTTTTTACTCCAACATCTCATGCATTGTTTGCTGAAATATGTGCCTTCCAAATGTTTAGATTTTCTCTTAAACCAATTCATGCCTTTTTAAAATGAATTGAGATTTAAACAACTTCAAAATTTACTACACATGTATATGATTACCATCTTAATTCTTAATCATTCATGTTTTAATAAATCTGCACCTATATATTAAATATAAGTCTAGATTTTTGTGTTCTTCAAAAATCACATGATTCTCCCTTTTATCATAGTAATAAAATTGTTAGGTAAATCGATTGGTAAAATCTCCTCTCTAGAAAACATGTTGTTAAGCACTTCGTTTTTAAGTAAATGATAAAATGTTTGAAAGCATATGTGAGTAGTTGTTGAGTTGTATTTTTTTTTATGAGTCATATAAATATTAGAGGAAATATTTGAGGATTCACTAGTTGTCTTTCTACAACCAAACAAATTAATATGATATTTATAATTTCAAAACAAAAAGGATATTTATAAGAATACTTTTATGAACTTCTTTATATCCATTTCATAAAGTTCACCACAATTATATTTTTTTTAGTTCACCAATCATATTTTTTGGTACATTTTTTTTTACATGTTCACCAATCATATAATAATATTTTGGTGACACATATATAATTTTTTAAAATATAATAAATTCTTAATCAATGTCATTTGTTTATAGAAATAAAATACACTTGTTATTATTTGAATGAAGATCTTGATCAAAAGTATGTATTGAACTTGATCTAAGTTTTTTTTTAATTAAATTGCTCTTGCAATATCAATCCAAGTACAGACCAAATTTCTCTCTAATTAATTAAATTATTTATACAAATTTCCCAATTTCTTAATTTTTGTAAAAAAATTATGCAATGCACAAATACTTTTATGACTGCACTTTTTCCTTTAAAATGAATTTCACACTTTAAATGAATCAAGTCCATTTGTCACGTATTTTGATGTATAAAAGTGTTTTTCATTTTATATTATCAAAATAAAATTATTTTATTTACAAATTATTTTACGCAATGCTCAAGAATTAAATATTGAACTACATATTTAAGAAAGTCAACTCTCACGCCGTGCTACACAACCTTTTAATTCAGGATATGAATTAAATTAAAAATGAATTAATCAAACGGACCGTTTCATTATTTTTGCAGTGATCCTTCTCTTCTCGGTTTTGCTACCATCACTATTCACTCACTCTTTTACCCGCTCTCCGCCCCACCATTTCAAATTCGAAAATGAAAAACAAACAATAACACCCTTCTTTTCTTTCATTACAGTTCAGATATACTCTCCTTCTTTCTCTCATTCCGACACCACAATGGACGTTGGTGACGAGTTTCCTTGTCCCTCACCATATCCCCATTCTTCTTCGCTTCTCAAAGACATTTCCAACTTCAAAACCCCTAAACGCCCCTGTATCTCCACTTTCAACACCACCCAATCTCCCTCCACCCAATTCTTCACCGCTTCCAAACAAACACCCACCGCCACCGCCACCGCACTCCGCCGCCCCCGCCCCCGCCCCAACAAGTCCGCCACCGCTGCCGCTAGGAAACTCAAGGCTTTCCAGCTCGAGCAGTCCCAGTCCTCCCGAAAGGCCCAAGTTAAGAAGGAACAGTCCCTCAGATCCCTAGCCAAGTCCCTCTCCGTCTGGCTCAACTTCCTCCTCCAATGTCCTGCCTCCTGCGGCTGCCACTCCTCCATCTCTGACGCCACCCCGGCGGCCACCAAGGGCAAGCGCGATGGCCGATCTGGAGCCTCGGTCGGAGTCGATTCCACGTGGCGAACTCCCAAGCGCCAGAGGAAGACCTGGTCGCGTGCTGGTGGAAAGGAAATTGCTGCCACCGATTCTTCGTTTTCGCAGTTGAGGGATTCTCTTAAGGATGTGTGCAGTTTCGATGATTTGAAGCAGAGGATGATGGTTTATCTGAGCCTCGGAACTTGTGAAGACGTCTTCCAAATGATGAATCAAGTGACCAAGGTTTGTTTTCTCTTCCAAAGGCTTGAAATGTGAAATGTGAAATGTGAAATGTGAATTTTCTGCTCATAGTTTTTGTGTGCGGAGCACCTTAAGTGACTGCATCTGGTTCTGTTGCATTGAATGACATTGGAATAGGATCAAGTGGTTCTTTCCAATTGGCCTGAATTATCCTATAGAACTTTTTTAGGAAGTGTTGAATCATCATTTCCTTGTTTTGTTTCTCAGACAATTGACGAAGGAAGATTGAATTTGAAGGCTCACTGCCCGATAGTTACTGATCTTGGGTTGAAGGATAAGGCCACGAGAATCCTCATGTGTTATAATCCAATCTGGCTGCGAATTGGATTGTATATAATTTTTGGTGGTGACTCCTTGGTGTTGAATGGGGATGTTGACTCCGATCAAGATGTCCCATTTCTAAAAATGGTCATTGGCAAGATGTTTTTTTCGCACGACGGTTTCGCAAAAGCATATGCGTATAACAAGATGGTTGAAGGTGTATATAGGGCAGGTTACTATGAGAATTTGGGGAATGTGATTTTGAAGAGAATATTGTTGCTTGTGCTTATCCTTGATAAAGCTAAATGTCAAAGTTGCCTCCCGCTTGAGTATGGTATTGATGGCCTGGATGGGGGTTCTCCTTTATTATTCAAAGCAGAATCCTGGATTAAATCAAGTAGTCAAATGATCCAGGGTAAGTCTTTATTTATCATTCAGTCCTATTTTCTGTTGATATTTTTGTAACTGCAGTTTCTACATTCTGTCATTGACTTTTCTCTCTTTTTGGCTGCAAATTAGAATTTCTATCGTATGATGTAATGCACGGAGAAGGCAATCTTTTAGCACATTTGGTTATTTTAGGTTACAAAGTATCTCACCAACAGGTTGGTTTTTCCTTCTGTATGCTGTGCTCATTTACTTGTGTAAGGTTCCCTGTCAATGTGACTGTTAGAACATGTGACCTCACTTCTGCATGTGCACAACATCTTTTTTTGAGGGTCTTGGTCGAGTTTATGACAATAGTAGATGATTCACTTAAATGTTTATGCCATCATCAATTTCAGAAGAAGGGCATTTTATCAAGTTCAAGATATCTCTAATGACAAAGTCTTATGTGACTCTTTTTTTTATTTTGTAGGGGCCTCTTGTTGATTATGATTTCAGGGTTAGAGATTTATTCATAGATCTCCAAGACGGACTAAAACTGTGTAGAGCTGTTCAGCTCTTGCAAGATAATTGTTCTATCCTTATGGTGTGTAGTATATATTTTTATTTATTGGAAATGATATCAGCATAACTGTCCTTTCTGATGCTATTGTTTTCCTGGATGTTCCAATTAGCTAAGAATTGTACGCATCTTCATTGTGTGGACAGAAAATTGTAGTTCCTTCAGACACTCGTAAGAAAAATTTGACAAACTGTGGTCTTGCCCTACAATATCTTAGACAAGCTGGTGTGTCACTACTTGATCAAGATGACATGATGATTGAAACAGATGATATTGTTGATGGAGATAAAGAACTTACAATTTCCTTGCTCTGGAATATGTTTGTTCATTTGCAGGTGTCAGCTCTATTTTACCTTATAAGTTTCTGCAATGTTATTGCCTTATGATTTGATTACTAAACTTATAACCTGGACAGCATCATAATTTCCTATGTCAATGGACTTGCAGATACCTCTGTTGGTTGATAAAACAAGTTTAAGTGGGGAAATTTCTAAAATTCGAGGCCTTGGCATGGTATGTACCATGCTAGATGAGTTTTGTGTTTGAATTTAGTTATGCAGAATAAATGCACTTCTTGTTTGCTTTCTTTTTCTTTAAACTTGTCTTCTATTAGACTTGAACTTTGCTCTTTTTCCCACCTGCAGGATGACATAACCAGTGCAAATTCTAGTTCTCTGGAATTGCTTTTGAATTGGATTCAGGTACAGTGATGCTTTCATCTTCCCCGTGGATAGTTTCCCTAAGATACTGGCAGCAATGTGAATCCGTCATGATATCTAATTCAACTTTTAAAACTGTTTCCTTTGCTATACTTCCTAGTACTGACACACAATTCAGCTACCGCTAGCATCTTACAGTATGATATGAGAAAGAACTAGTAAAGGCTGATATATTCCTGATATACTCCAGAAAAGCATAGTTATTTTCCTAGATGTTTTTCTTCTCCTTTTACAAGAGGTTCATCAGTTATATTCCTGATATATTATTTGATAGTTATCAGTTTAGCATACGAAGAGCTAGCTTAATCTGGATATATGAGAAAGAACTAGTAAAGGCTAATCCCAGAAAAGCACAGTCATTTTCCTAGATGTTTTTCTTCTCCTTTTACAAGAGGTTCATCAGTTATATTCCTGATCTATTATTTAATAGTTATCAATTTAGCTTACGAAGAGCTAGCTTAATCTGGATCATAAGATGTGTTCCAGAAGATTTTTAAGCACAATGTTTCTTACTTTCTTTTAATTTTGTCTTAATAGTTGTATTGGTTTAGTCTTTCTTATTCTAACTTTTTCTGTTACTGTGTTACTGAATAGTTAGATACATGCAGTTTTTGTTTTGCTAAGGTGTTTATGGTTGCATACATAGTAGTTGTTCTGTGATACTTGTTAGTTTGTTACACTTTGTTTCAGCTTTTACTACAAAACATATTTCTGCGTTTTAACCTTGTCATTTCTTTTTTGCAGGCTGTATGTGACAATTATAACTGTCCAGTTGACAATTTTCTCTCTCTTGTTGATGGCAAAGCAATTTGGTGCTTACTTGATTATTACTTCAGGAAGGAACTTCACAATTCCTGTTCATTGAAGGTATTGAACTTCTCTAGATTCCTGCTTAATGCTGATGGTATGTGTGACAATCAGAATTTTTTTTAACAGGAAGTTAATGAGAAAAATTGCATGTCATCAGTTATGCCAGTCAATGAGTATTCAGATGCATTGTACAACTTTATACTATCCCAGAAGTTGACTACATTACTGGGTAATTTTCCGGAGGTAAATGCCCTAATTTATGTAAATGCTGACTTACAAGCTGGAATTATTGAAAAGATGTGATCACATCAGTTGTATTGAAAGTGCTGATAGAAACGCATACTTTTATTGATATATTGCCATACTGATGTACTGATACATTGTGCTCTATTACGAGCCCTGTTTCAAAATATTTAAGTTTCAAATACTTCCTTTCTTTATGGATATAGATCGACTTTTGTCAAACATTCATTATGCTAGTAATAGTTGCTAAAATTTGACTTCCAATATCTCTGTTGAAAATATCAAACTATAAAATGATAAAGGAAATTAATGTCCATTTTTCTAGTTGTGCTGCAGGCTAGATATGCTAAATTTATGTATCCTATGTATTAATGCTTTCATGAGAGCTACATATATTCATGTTAGATATCATTTGAAGGTTGATATATGAATTCTTATAGTAGTATAACCAATTCTATGGAATTCAAATTCGTGTATGCATAATTATTATGGTTTTATGTAACCTAAAGAAAAAAGGATTGTACATGTGCTTCTATCTCGCTTCGTATCATTCGTGGTATGATGGAATTTGAGTATACTCTTCTACAGGTACTTCAAATAAGCGAGCTACTTCAATATAATGGCGCATGCAGTGATCGAAGTGTGGTGATATTGTTAGTTTTCCTAGCAAGCCAATTACTTGTCAAGAAAAGTGTGGTAAACAAAACAAAGATTATGGTCATGTCCTGTTATTCTTGTACTCCAGAATTTGTATTGAGTTTGAATCTCCATTCTTTTCAGGATCACTTAAATTTTCATAAGCTCTTGGGCTGTTGGAGTATAAATACAAACTGTAGACATTTGAGGACAGTGCAGTGCCTTTCAAGTTCTGACTCAGTACAAAATCCTGATGCTTCAGATGTACTTGATGATGAAGGTTTCTGGTTGACTCTCTAGTGTTGCATACATCAATGTATATAGTCATGATACATGCAATAATTACAGCTGTTATGAGGCTTATATCTTCCTTTATCAAATGACTCTGCCACTGCCACCAACATATAAATACTTATGGAGGCTTTATTGTGATGATAGCTTTATCATTTGGATTCGGATGGCTAGTATCATGAATAAAACTAAGAGTCAGAAAAGCACATGCTTTCACAAATAGTAGTAGATCGGTTGACCTTAAATGGGCTTTATCCTTGAGACATGTGATTTCCTTGTATATAGGTTTTGTCCAGGACTATACTAGCCCATTTGCAATTCTTGTGTTGCATGATAGCTGGGTCTTGGTAGTTGGTAGACAACAATTTACTTTCTTTCATTCCGCTTGTTCCGTGGCAATATTTACTTTTTTTATTGATTCCACAAACATCTTAGATTTAATTTTATTTTTCATTTTATATATATATCTTTGACCAAATTCTTGTGTTCTATTAAGATAGATGCCGCAAGAAAATTCAAGGCCATCCAGGCTTGGTGGCAAGATATGGCTGAACGAAGCCATGTCATGAAACCAGTTGTCACTAATTTGGAGAGATCAAGGACAGCTGAATGCAGCACTAGCATTAGAAGAGGTAACTAACTTGCATTATGTTCTATGGCAGCATACACACATTTGTGAGAAAAAAGTTACTATCTGCTTGCTTTTTACTTTCTAGGTAATTATTCCTGAAATTACTCACAAGTGAAAATAAGGAGCACTTGTTAGTTTGTTTGTCATCAATTCCTAATTTGAATTTATTTACAATTAAATTGAGTGGGTTATTTCTCAAAATTGAAGCAGGGCTTAGACTTCTTTATTCTTAGACCTAGAAAACATAATATTTGAAGCTCTTCTTTTTCTTTCTGTGGGATTTGCTTAACAAAGAGTGTGAGATGATTGTTTTCCACTTAATATTACAGCTTATTCACCCATTGGATTTACTTGCAACACTTGTTTTGTAGACTTTCTTGGTTTCCTTATTGACAGCTGTTACTTTTCGTTTGCAGAAATTGCTGCAAGAACAATACAGTCACACATCAGAGGATTGGTTGTACGGCGCAAATTTCTAAAGATGGTAAATGCTGTTACCCTTTTGCAAACTGTTTTCCGAGCTTGGTTGAAAGTGAGGCAGGAGTCAGTTTGCCTGATATTCAATGCCATTCGAGTCAATGATTTTTCATGTGGTACGCAGCTTATCTGTTTGCCTCAAACATATTTTGGTACTATGTTTCCGTTACTTATTGGCATGTCACACTTGTTAAATCACACAGAAATACCGAAGCAATCAGAAATATATGAGAGATACACTATGCTTTTCGTTCATAGGCATTCTTTTTTGAAGATGAAGAGGTCAGCACAGCTTATCCAGCAAGCTGTGAGGAGTTGGCTCCATTGGAGGCATCAACAAGGTTGTAGCATAAGTCCTGATCATATGATGTTGGATATGGTGACTGCTGCCACTACTGTTCAGAAATTTGTTCGTGGTTGGATTACACGATCTAGATATATCCATCAGGTAGATCAGAATGTGAAAGTTATGAATCTAGTCCAACAGAAACTCATATTTGATCTTCAAACAAGTGCTGCCGTTAGCATTCAGCTTGCTTGGAAAAACTTCTTATGCTGCAAGTGTACTCGGAAGCAGCACTTTTATGCAACCAAAATTCAATGTAACGTTCGTAGGTGGTTCTTGAGAAAAAGGTTTTTAAATCAGATTCAAGCTGTTATGAAAATTCAATCCTATTTTCGAATGTGGAGGTGTTTAAATGCTTTTCAGCACATCAAAAGAGTGTTTAAGGCAACTATTGTCATTCAATCTTATTTACGTGGATGGATTGTGCGGAAGGATGCTTGTGCGCGTAGGAATCACATTGTTGAAATTCAAGTAAGACGTTGGCTAGCATTCTTTTGTTCATAGTCATGTTTCCTTGGATTGCTCTGCATGACTTTCCAGTTTAGCACAAAAAAATCAATGTGGTATTATGGTGTTTCCTTTTTCCGAAACATTATTGGGCTGCACTAATGTTGCTTACAAAAGGTAGATAGAATGCAACTAATCAATTAATGGAAGTAGCATAGAATCATTTCATAATATCTCAATCAACTCTTTGTTGGATTGTCTGCAATTATTTTTGTCTGGTGAAGTTACTATTTCCAGTTCTTATGCTGACCTGGTTTTCCCGTATTTGGAGAAAGGTTTGCACTTTCTGAAGTTTTAGCTGTAGAATATTGTATAATGTGCTACTTTGCTTGAATGCTTTCAGAGGTGTTGCCGGGGTTGGCTCGTGAAACGGGACTTCTTGATCCATAGAGACGCTGTAGTGAAGATCCAGGGTGTCATTCGAAGTCTGAAATACCAGAAGGCCCTTAATCGTCAGAAAGATGCTGCTTTGGAGATCCAGCGCTTTATCAGGGGGCATTTAACACGAAATTGGCTATTAGGTTATTAATGCATCTTTGATGAATTTAATTCTCTTGCTTTAGTTGTGGTTTGACTGGTTTCACATTATCTATTGTTACCAATACTATTACCCCATATTTTCTTGTAGGTAGTGCTTCCCATTTAAGCTTAGTGGTTCCAGTTTCAAGACCAGTTGGATTATGCAGTGTTCAACTGGAAGTATTCCTGTTTGCGGTTGTGAAATTGCAGCGTTGGTGGAAGGGTCTCTTGTTGCTTAAACTAATGAATCAGTCAGCTATCATTATCCAGTCTTGTATTCGAGGGTGGATTGCCAGGCGAAAAGCTACTGTTCACAGACACCGTAATGTTGTTGTCCAAGTATATAATCTAACTCTTATTATCATGGAATGCTACTGTGTATGTTATGCATTTTGTTTATTGTGGCTGTTTCCGCACTCCTGGTAATTTAATTGGATTTTTTTTATTAATTTGATTGAGCTCATAGTATAGCACACTGATTTAAACTGAAGCAGATATGGTTATCTCTAGAAAAGTGAAAGGGAGCAAATTGCGTGTTTGGGGAGGGTTAACTAATACTGTGTTAGGTTTCTCAGTTGCCCTGAGAACCAGTATTTGAACAAAAGTTTAAGATATTATTTCATTTGAACTAAGACTTGGGGTTTTCAAAACAGAAAATCAAACTTTTCACTTAATATATAGTTTTACCTTAAGATAAAAAGCATGGTATTTGCGGTATAGTTGCTTATAGGTCATTAGACTATTACACATTTGGATCAAGCAAATCCTTTACGATGTTGCTACTGCTGTTTATAACTAAAGCTCATTTTTATGCTTAATTTTTTTGGGGTTTAGTTTTGCTTGCTTATTTATTTCCTTGTTCCATTATGTTATGAAAGGCTCTCAATTGCCAGGAAAATGCTGCATTGGAGCTCCAGCGCTTTATCAGGGGGCATTTATCTCGAAATCAGATATTAGGTATTCTGTTAGCATTTTAACGGGTTTTTTTTTACATTTTATCTTGCTAAGCTAGTAATTGCATGATTTTGTTGTGGTTTCACTTCATCTTAGTATACTAAATCGTGATGTAGGTGGTGCTTCTAAGCTACGTGCAACTGTTTCTGCTGGTTGCATTGCAAGACCAGTTGGTTGTAGTTTTCAACTGGAACTACTCTTGCTTTCAGTTGTGAAATTGCAACGATGGTGGAAGAGTCTCTTATTACATAAAGTGATGACAAAATCGGCCGTCATTATTCAGTCTCATACTCGTGGATGGATAGCCAGGCGAAAGGCCACTGTTCATAGGCATCATATTATTTTTATACAAGTACAGTTTCCATACTGTTATAGTTGCTCTGTAATTTGTTTGAGTCGCTATTTACACAAATATGGTCATTTGATGTGCTAAATTGATTTATTAATATAATTCTCTTCCATTTTTCTCTTCTTTTTCCACTTAATTTTCTGTTTTATTCTAAACTCTTATAAATGCATATATTTCATTACTTGGTCGATCAATCAAATCGTTTATGGTGCTGCTGATGCTGATCATGACTATAGCCAACTTTTCGTCTATATTTTCTTTATTAGCGTTTTTTCCTATTTGCTAATCTTCCTTCTCTTTTTTGTAATTTTTGTAGTCCCACTGGAAAGGTTACCTTCAACGTAAAGCGTCAACGCAGAAGTTAATAGATTTGCGCTCAAGAGTGCAAGTGTCTGCCAGAAATGTAGATGACAGCAAGCGTCTCATAAACAGACTATTGGCTGCACTTTCTGAGCTACTTAATATGAAGAGTCTTAGTAACATCCTTCATACTTGTTCAACATTGGGTAAGAGCAACTGTATTTAGATTTTGTTGCTGGTATTTTTAGTTATTAACTAAGTAGACTACTTCTCAAGCACGCATTTTAGTTTCTTCAAATATGAGCTCTATTTCATTTGGTTATAATCATGGGGTAGCCATCCCATTCGTGTGTATACCATTTAAGGGAGAAAAATAAAGAACATGAGAGATATGATTTATATGTGATCGAAAAGAAAGATGGAGATGGGAAGAAGAGTGGGATGGAAAAGATATAAAAGAGAAAATCGGTGTGGTTGGTTTCATATTTGACTTGTGTAAAAGTTTATATTGTAGAATTTATATAGGTGATGCAGTGTACTGATTCTGCAAGTCCCCTATAGCTTAACATTCAGTGAATTTTGCAAGTGATCCTATTCTTTTGTTTTTTTAATTCATACATTTCTCTTTTCACAGATATGGCTACAGGACATTCTCAGAGATGTTGTGAAGAACTAGTGGCTGCTGGGGCTATTGATACCTTGCTGCGGCTTATTCGATCAGTCAGCAGGAGCATACCTGATCAGGAGGTTCTAAAGCATGCTTTGTCTACTCTCAGAAACCTTGCCCGATATCCTCATCTATTAGAAGAGATGATCCAAAGTCACAGCTCTGTACAAACAATCGTGTTGGAATTACTGAGGTTTCAAAATTCAATATTGGCTATAGCTGTTGAAAATTGATATAAGATTCTTGTCTGTGACTCCGTTCTTATGACTGACTTTTAAAACTTAATCTAGGAATAAGCACGAAGGCTACTTCATTGCTTCTGAACTTTTGAAGAAGATATGTTCAACTCACAAGGGTGTTGAGGCCATACTCAGATCCCCTGCTCTATTCAAACGATTGCACAGTCTTGTTGAGGAGCTTACTAGGAAAGCCAATTATGAGAAAAGGTAAGACTTTACTTGGGATAATGGCCCTTTTTCCTCCCTAAAATAAAGTTTGATGAGATAAATTTTACATGATACTTGGGTTTGTTTTCCATTAATTGTTGTGCAGAAATGCCAAGGGTCCTAATCCAGTTGTTAGAGAAAACATAGAGAAAAGATTGAGAGAGGCTACTGAGATTATGAAGCTGATAACACGCGCTTGAAGTTCTACTTCTAATGATGCGCAGTTGTTAAATATATGCAAGAAATATAGCTTCAGTTCGCTTTTGTTTCCTTTCTTTGTTCCTCATCTCGTGGATTTGGGAGTGAGTTTTGTCGATTGTTCATGATCCATCGTTCATGTAACTAATCATACATTCACTATCTAGTAGTGATAATTATAAGTTACTGTTAATTTGCATCATAGGTTTTAGGAACTTAATACAGGTGATTATGTTATGGTTCACATTTGTATTGAACATGCTAGAGTTTTTGAAGCAGAGAATTTTATTTTAGGGAGAAAAACATGTTTGTATGCTTGATTTACCATAGATATTACTCTTGGTTTAATGTGGATAATTTAACTCTTTATAAAGGCATATATCAACCTCTTAATTTTCACTACTAGGAGGAGAGCTCCTTTCTCACGAAGAACCCAATATACTGTTTTCTTTGGCTTTTTTTTTTTAATATTGTCAGAAAAAAAAGAATTAGTATAATAAGGTATAAAAAAATAAATTTAGCAAAGTAGGGTAGTTTTAGCCACGTAGGAGAGAGGTGGGGTCTGAGAAGGGGAGTCGCGGACAGCCGTGCGACTCCTGAAAGGTTGCAGGAGGGTAGGTGGGGTGCAGGACTGGTGTTGTGGAAAACGAGGTGAGGGAGTCGCATGGTGGGGTGCGACTCCCTCTTCTTCTCCTGTTTTCCATCATTCCAGAACTGTAGCAGAAAATAACAAATTTGAATTAAACCCAGCAACTCCATAAGCTAGAATTAGAAGAAAAATCATACCATGATACCAATATACAAACAACAAAAGCTAACATTGAAGTAGCAGGTAATTTGATGCCAGAAATTTTAGATTGGAAGTTGAGGAAACTAACACAAACGGGATGAGAGAAAGAAAAAAAAATTGATATAAAACAAAAGTTCATGGTGAATAATTTCGATCAAAAAGCATGAGAGAAAGAAAAAAAAAATCTAAACTTTACATGTACAGAGAGTAGTATACTAATTCAGGATCTAACGGAAATTTCTTAGATTATGCAGAGAAGAAACTCAAAGCCCAGAAGAAAAAGAATGAATGATGGAAAATAATGGGAGGAGAAGAAGAGGGAGTCGCACCCCACCATGCGACTCCCTCACCTCGTTTTCCACAATACCAGTCCTGCACCCCACCTACCCTCCTGCAACCTTTCGGGAGTCGCACGGCTGTCCGCGACTCCCCTTCTCAGACCCCACATCTCTCCTACGTGGCTAAAACTACCCTACTTTGCTAAATTTATTTTTTTATACCTTATTATATTAATTCTTTTTTTTTCTGACAATATTAAAAAAAAAAGCCGTTTTCTTTTTACCTGCTTTTAAAATATTGCGGTATTTTTTTATTTTATTTTTCACTTATAGAGATCTTTTCTATTTAGGGCAAATTGGCTTAGAATAATGATTTGAGGATATATATTGTCTTATTTTAGATGGCTATTTAGGGACGTTTGGATTAGCTTCGTAATCTTATCCTTGATAACATGTTTATTCTAGGAAATTTAGATTAGGATAACTTTAAATAGAATTTATTTAGATTTCAATATTATTTTAATTTTAATTTGAGTTATACCTACTCTCTAGGCCTATTATATAAAATATGAACGATGATATTTGGCACTAATTACTTTACCATTTACCAATTAACGTAATTTATGGGTGTAGGGTCATTTCATTTTGAAATTGGGAAGTATTAACCAATCAGGTATCGTTGTGCTTGTTTATTTGGGAAACAATCGTACTCTTCAACATTTTCCATAAAATATTTGGTAGATTGATTGACTAAATACTTAATTTTTCTATCAAGGTTTGACTCTAATTCATAGGTAAGTAGGGGTTTGTTTACAAGTTTGGATGATTTGTATTTGGAGTAAAATGGAATTTGAACCGATTATATATAATTTGGTTTTGTTCGGCTCATTTTTTCTAAGCTTTTTAGCAAATCCAAATGAGACAAACATGTGCGTATCCTCCAAATTAGAAATTATATGAAAATTAAAGGCCATGTTGGAGGTGGTTTTTGGTTTTATATTTTAAAATTTAAAAAAATTAAAATTAATTTTTCAGTTTTAGTTTTTTGCGTTTACAGTTTTTAAAAAGTTGTTGCCAAATTTGTAAATGTACAACAGTTATCACAATTATCAACTTTATAAATTCACGACAGTGAGTAGTTGCAGTGGCGGTAGTGGCGGAGGTTGGTGGCGGCGGTAATAGCGGTGGGCTGTGGTGGTGGTGGTTGGTTGTGGCAGTGGTGGCGGTGGAGGTAGAGATGGCAGAGGGTTGGGGGGTGACAACGAAGATGGCGGAGGGTGGTGGTGGTGGTGGTGGTGAGGGCGGAGGGTGGTGGAACTACCATTAGAAATCAGGCAATTAGAACGGATCTTCTTCCACTTCTCCACAAGCACCAGGCAATCGAATTCAATACAAAGTCGGAACCCCAACTCCATAGCAAGCCGCAATGTCCACTGGAATGTCATCGCCTCAGCGAGCTCCAGAGAAGAAATTAATTGCAGCATAATTGGTGGAACTACCATTCATTTTTGGTGGTGCCACTTCCATCATTTCGACACAAATATCACTCTCTTAAATTGATTGTTAATTCTCTAAATTCTTCAACACGATAAATATATTTAGACCCATTTATTTCTCCATTTTTGCTTGAGTCTTTGTGTATCCTGCTCGGTGGCTAGGATCACTACGCATATCAGGCCCTCTCCTTCGGTTATTACACTAAGTAATAATCCAAGGTCCAAAAGGTTGATCAACCTCAACACAAATACGAGCAAACTTGCCTCTTTCAGTTGCCATACACATACTATCCCGACCTAATTAGTACCAATTCTCCCAAAAAATATGTTTGTCAGAGTAGTCAATAGATTATCGAGGCACCTTTGTAGTTTGTTTTTGCTTGTTTCTTCGAACTGCTAAGCTTGCCTCCTTCATCCAAGGAAAAAAAAGGTAATCCAGGCACCTGGACCCAAAACAGGAGAATTTTGAACTAATATTGAAGAGTCGTTTAGTGGTCATGATAGAATAAGAACATATTACGATAGAGAGTTAAATTATGGCAGGATATAATAGAGAGTTGAATAATGGCAGAATATGGTAAGAGCTTGATATGATATGATAAGAGTCTCCATGTGTTTGAGGTAGACAAGATAATCATATGATATAATATAAATAATGAAAAATGTATCAAATTTTCCTCTGAATAAAAAATACATAATATATTTTACAATTAATTTCCTAAATTTTATTTTTTTTAAATGATTATTCTATTAAATTTAACCGTTTACATTTTTATAAATGAGCCTATTTTTTAAACTTAACTAAAATTAAATTAGTTTTTATTAACTAGCCTATTTTAATTTTTTTTAAGGGACGTCACGTTTTTTTGAAACAAATTGGATCGAGCGTGCCGCCCCGCCTAAGTGGACCGCCCCCTTTTGGTCCCATCCATTGGCAAGGCATGTAACACAACGACCCAGTTGGCCGCCCTTGAGGATCGTCAGCAGGGTCCACGTGACAGGGAAGAGGGCACGAAATCACAGATGGTATACCATTTTTGTAGTCAGCATTTTTGTACGAGATTTTCGGCCAAATGATTGAAAAGCCCAGGAGGCCGCATTTTAGAAAAATTAGGGTTTGACCGTTTTCCCTATAAATAGGAGAGTTACATTGAATGAAGTGACTCTTCTTTTTCTGGCCCATTTATGACATTGCTTTATTATTATTTCTGTTTAGCTCTCCTTAGGGTTTTATACTAGTAGATTTAGTGTTGTAGCCTTGGCTAGAACACAAATTGATTTAAACTTAGTAGTGACAAGTAATAGACAATAAATATTAACTAAATTTTAAAAATATTATTAAAATTATTACTTTTTCAAAAGGCTTTATAATTAAATGATAAATTATTATATAAGTAGAGAAGTAATTTTAAATAATAGCAAATGATAATAGAAAATTAATCTATATGTATTATTAATAAATTAATATATAAGTGAGTAGTGATCTGTTTTACTGTTAGTGAATAACTATTTTAGTTATTGTTATAATAATACAAATAATGAAAATAATGTTTTTTTTTTTAAATCCAAACTTTTATTAATGAAAAAAGAGATAGTATGTACAAAGGGTACCAAGGGCAAAATAACGTCTTCGAATGATAACTCAAGTGGTAAGAGCTAAGGGACATATGGATTGGGAGGGGAAGGTCCAATGATCAATCTCAGGAAAGGTTTTTGTTAGGTTCAAACGAATTAAATCGTTTATCGTGTTTTGATTGATAACAATTTTATTTCCTAAACTATATGTTTTATTATTTTCAGGAAAATAATCCCTCCAAGAGCAAAAATGAGAAACTATCATCCAAGAAGAAATGAACAACATTGTCTAACCAAGTGAGAATGCATCGTCTGATGAAGATAGATTGTATCATCTAGCGAAGGATAGAAAGCATCGTTTGACAAAGAATTGAAGTATCGTTCAAGCAGACATGAGGAGTATCGTTCAAAGGTAAAAAAGAAAGCATCATCTGATGAAGAGAACAACATCGTCCAAGCCTAAGTAGAATATTCCTTATTTGAAAAAAATATGCGAAGAAGAAGAAGAAGAAGAAGAAGAAGAAGAAGAAGAAGAAGAAGAAGAAGAAGAAGAAGAAGAAGAAGAAGAAGAAGAAGAAGGATGAAGCTAGTCACTATTAAATCTCTAAGTCTACATCAAGTACAGCTTATAGAAGAGATTTTCAGAACTGCTACCACCTAGTGGTCAGAATCACGTTTCCATGCCATCAACGGCCAAATGAATTAATTGAAGAAATCTGTTGAGCAACAGGAAGAAAGAAGAAGAAATCAACATCTTCAGCAACGATCATTTCAAGAGAAGATATAAAAGGAAGTTCTGAAGATTTGAAGAATAAGGAAGACTAAGTGTGAAAAATCTCAAGAGTCAACATCTCTCAATCCTTTCACAACCAAAACAGAGAACTCAACATTTGATCACCTCTGTTCTCGAAACTCAAGTAATTGCTTCTAAGTGTCATACCCACTTCTATATACTTAGAGTTTGAGTAAAGTCTTCCAAGTGTGAAAAATTCTCAGCGTCAAACACTATTAAGTTTTCACACCCATAACAGATAACTCATTGTCAAATCATCTCTGTGTATGAAACTCAAGTGTTTACCCAAGTGTCAAACCTTTCACAACGCTTAGAGTTTATCTGTGCCTAAACTTTCTACTATCACTCTTTCTAAAGAGACCTTCGTAGAAGAACCCCTTTCTCTTGTGAGAATAATTAGGAGACGTCATGTATAATATGTGTTTAGGAGAAGTTCTGATAATACTTATTAGGAGACGTCTTGTATAATACGTGTTTAGGAGAAGTCCTGATAATACTTATTAGGAGACGTCCTGTGTAATACGTGTTTAGGATAAGTCCTGATAATATTTGTTAGGAGACGTCCTGTATAATACATGTTTAGGAGAAGTCCCTATAATACTTGTTAGGAAAAGTCCTTCGAATACTTTGGAGGAGTCCTATGGCAAATACTTAGGAGAAGTCATTCGAATACTCTGGATAAGTCCTGTGTCTAATACTTGTACTATTATGGGTTGAATAGTGAAAATTTTGGTGAAGTCAAGAACTGGGCGTAGCCCTATCGTTCTGGGGTTGAACCGAGATAAATCTTGTGTGTGTGCTGCTTTAATTACTTGCGTTATTTACTTACTGATTGTATCGTCTGCTGCATGCATCGTCCAACTACTTAATGCTCGTATCGTCCAACGATTTCCACTTGCATCGTCTATCGTTTATAACTTGCTGTCTATCGTTTACAACTTGCATCATTTACATTTAATGTCTGCATCGTCCAACGTTCACAGCTTGCATTGTTCAAATGTTTTTACAACACGCATGTTCCACACATTTCACTTCTACTGCTCAATTTGTTTTAACCTATCATTTACAGAAGTGTGTGCTTAGTTTATAGCTTTATCGTTTAAACTTTGTTTAATCATTTTCCGCTGCAATATTTGCGAAAAGCTTTTATAGACTAATTATTGTTTTTGAAAGTCAAGCTTTAAATCACAGACACAATTCAAGCCCCATTTTTGTGTCGTTTCCTTTATTTATCAGTTTTGGCCTATCAAAACAAAAAAACCAAAGGCAAAGGAGCGCCTCATCCAAACTAAAATAAAAACCTCCCAAAAGCCAAACCTACCAAATGAAGAAACCGAAATCAATCAACTAGATTTGGATGATTGACTTTTATCTTCTCCTCTAAAGCCTTAATCATTAGCCTTTCGTCACCTATATACGGTACTCGCCCCATATGCTTCCCAAACTCCCACGTTCTACGAGCCCAAGTCATCACCTTGGACTCCTCCTCCAAGTCATAACGAAAATAATGTTAACTAAGTAGTAACAAGTAATAATGAAAATTTTATTATTTTATGAGTAAATTTAATATTTTCACCATTGATATATTAGTTCGTTTTATAATTAACTTTATGAGTTGATAAATAATAAATTTAGTATATTATTAAAAATAATATTTATATATTTATTTATATTATTATAGATTATATAAAATATAAATATTGAATTAATTTAATTTAAGGTTACTGAAAATAAATAGAAAATTAATATTCTATTTTATTAGGATAATCTTAATTCAATTTCCCTTTTATAATAATAACTTTTATCTTGTTTATCCTTCCTATACCAAAGGGCCTTGAATATTATTCTCTTCCAATCCATTCAGTAAAAAATAAAAATATCAATGCAAAAATTGACACGCCTCGCGGTTAGGGTTTGAGCCTCAACCACTCTTTATTAAAGCACACACACTCGTTTCCTTTCTTTCCTCCACCATTCTCTCTCTCTCTCTCTCTCTCTATTCTCTCTCTTCATTCTTTCTTCAATCTGAGATTCAAGATGATGCAGCCTGGACCTGGCATGGCTCCACCCAACATGGCCCAACAACCCAACCAGCAATACCAGCAACAACAGCAGCAGCAACAACCCTACATGATGATGCCGCCGCAGCACCAACCTCAGCCACCCACGATGTGGGCCCCGTCCGCCCAGCCGGCGCAACAGCACGCTCCTCCGCAGCAACATGCTCAGCCCTCCACCCCCGACGAGGTCCGTACCCTCTGGATCGGTGATTTGCAGTACTGGATGGACGAGAACTATCTCTACCAATGTTTCGCTCACACCGGCGAGGTATCAAACCCTTCTTCTCTTTCTCTATTTTTTCAAATCACCCTCAAAATTCATGTCTTGTTTTATTTTTTTATTTCGGTAGTTAGATTTGAACTCGAAATTAGCACGGTTTGGTTTTTTAATTATAGAACACGCCGAAACTGAAGTACCCTTAATTTAAAGCTAGAAATTTGTGTGATTGTGAGCAAAACCGAATAAATTCGAGACTCTTTTAACATCGATATATATTCTCTATTGTTGTGCTCTGTAGTAATATGAACCTGGGATTTCACTGATTTACATCCTGCAGATTTTGTTTACATGATGTGTGTTCTGTTTGTTTGAACTGAGTATTGATCTGGGTGGATAATTGTATAATTTTCAATATTTTGATGGTAAAACTAATATTTGAAAGCCTATTGATCTGTTTGTTTGTTTAAAGGTTTCTTATTAATGTTATAAGAAACTGAAGGAAGTGCGTTTTTATGCTTGCAGTTGGCCTCTGTTAAAGTCATTCGGAACAAGAACACTAGTCAATCAGAAGGTTATGGATTTCTTGAATTTACTAGCCGTGCTGGTGCTGAGAGAATACTTCAAACATACAATGGCACCATCATGCCGAATGGCGGGCAGAACTTCAGATTGAACTGGGCAACTTTTAGCGCGGGTGAGAGGCATCATGATGATTCTCCTGATTACACCATATTTGTTGGTGACTTGGCTGCGGATGTGACGGACTATCACCTGACAGAAGTATTTAGAGCTCAGTATAACTCAGTTAAGGGGGCCAAAGTTGTTATAGATAGGCTCACTGGCCGGACGAAGGGTTATGGTTTTGTTAGGTTTGCAGATGAGAGTGAACAGGTTAGAGCTATGACTGAAATGCAAGGGGTTGTATGTTCAACAAGACCCATGCGTATTGGACCAGCTGCTAACAAAAACCTCGGCACTGGCACTGGCACTGGCACTCAGCCAAAAGGTTTGTCTCTTTCATGGTTGTTGTATGTTGCTGGCCATTGTTTTGTTGTCTGCTTGATATGATGATGCTGCTGGTGCTACCAATATTTAGCCTATTAATGATTCCTGTTGGATATAATGCTTTGAGTGTTTACTTTGTGTGTATCCTAAATGTCATTGTTTAATGTATGATTCTTTTCAGTTACGCTCTTGAAGATATGCCGTCCAAACTCATTTCTTCGTAATTTCCTTTAAAAATTTGGGCTAAGTAGATGATATAGAATAAGATAAACTTATAGAACTCCTGTTGTCTCAAAGCAGGGTGTCAAGAGGCTCTGTCATCTCGGAGCCCGGAACTGATTTCAGCTGAAATGGTTATCATTTTAGTCCATGGCCTTGCGTAGGTCAGTTATCCGTTTATGTTTGCCAATTACTTTTGGTGGCATTTTCTTTTCCGCCATATCTGTTTGCCAATTACTTTTGGTGGCATTTTCTTTTCCACCTACATTGCGCAGCTATTCTAGTTACTTATATTTCCTTCTCAGTTCATTTTGCTGGTTGGATGGTTAGCCAAATTACATGCGCAGCTATTCGAGTTACTTAGCTTTTTTCAGCCACCATATTCTTAATCTTTGGTCCTTTAATTTACTCTCTTGAGCTAAATGGAAAAGCTACATCTGTGTTTCTTATGTAGCTTTCCCTTGCTCTAATAAAGCAATTCTTGTTTACTTTTAAATTTCTTTTTTTCATCTCTCTGGTGCTTTATTAAGTTTGCAATCTCATATCAATGAGGAAGAAAGCTTGGGGCACCAGTCTTTAGCATTTTCATTTTGTGCAAACTGTGCTGCTGGCCGGTTTTGTTCGTTGTCTTGTCAGTTTTTTAATTGTCGTGATACCTATGGCCTGTCACTGTTCTGTGTTTCTAAATTTCTCACCACAATGCTATGCAATTGAAGTTGTAATTTACTTTATATTGCTCAATCCTTTGTGTATCTGAATCTGTAAATGTCAAGAAGTTGATGAATGACTTTTGAAGTTTTCTATTACCCACACAAGCATTTGACAGCTTCCTGCTCTATTTTTATTTTTCCAGTCACTGGCAAACTCTGATTATTCATTGAGTTCTTAAAGAGTCAGCAATATTATTAGAAATAGAATCTAAGGATGTTCAATACTGTGACTATACCTCATTTATCTTTATCCAAATGTCACACTAATTTAGTGCGCTTGCATTGTATGACAACTATTCCTGTTGAATTGTCTCATGCAATTGTCTGAATCCATGATTTATATTTATGTGCATGATTTCATTTATATGGTCTATAGTTTTGTTAATTGCAACATTTATGGTGTACATGCAAGGCACTGATCGTTTTATTGCTTCTCAACAAAAACATGCCTTTATCTATTCATTGACTAATTAAGTTAATTAAATGTGGTTCATTTCATACTCATGACTTCATTTCTATTGGTCAAATATTTTAACTTTCATTATTAGGTGCTGTGTATGTGAAGATACCTGTAATTCATTGCTTCTTTAATTGCTCTATGTGTGCATGCTTTTTAAACATCATCTGGAGCTGAATTAGGTATATTCGATGTGTCCTAACAGCTGTTATGACTTATGACTGAATGTATGAATAAGCTATGCTGATAGTTGCATCTCAATATTAAGTTGTTCCTATCATACTTGGAAAATTGTTGATTTTTTTTGTTCTCTTCCTTGTTTGGTCTTTTCCCATGATCTTCTTCCTTCTAAATTTAATGTTAATTCATCTTTTTACTTCACGTGTACTTTGAACATGCAGCGTCATATCAGAATTCTCAAGGGCCACAGAACGAGAATGATCCAAATAATACAACTGTGCGTACTTCTTTGCAATATAGAAATTACTTCCCTTGTGCTTGTTTGTGACTTGTCTTTTTTTGTTGCAGATTTTTGTCGGCAATTTGGATCCTAATGTTACAGATGATCATTTGAGACAAGTTTTTGGGCAGTACGGAGACCTAATTCATGTGAAGATTCCAGCAGGCAAGCGATGTGGGTTTGTCCAATTTGCAGTCAGGTAAATTAATCTTAATCATTTTAATACTTGCGAGAAATCACTTCCCCTGCCTATGTAGCTTGCTGATTGTTTCATGATTTTTCACGTATCAGGAGCTGCGCAGAGGAGGCACTGCGGGTTTTGAATGGTACACTTTTGGGCGGACAAAATGTTCGGCTTTCATGGGGCCGAAGTCCTTCAAACAAACAGGTAACATAATTTACTGATTGTGATTCGGAACTGCATCTTCTGCATTGTTTTACTGGTTTTTGATTAATGGATTTGGATTCCCTATATGATTTTCAGACTCAATCAGATCCAAACCAGTGGAATGCTAGTGGTGGTGGCGGTGGATATTATGGATATGCTCAGGGTTATGAAAACTATGGTTATGCTCCTGCTGGACAGGACCCCAACATGTATGGCGGTTATCCAGGGTATGCAAATTACCAACCTCCTCAGCAACAGCAGCAGCAAATGGGATACAGTTGAACTCTTGAGCCACAATTTTCCCAACTTCTGTAATCCCATGATATACTTATTTTCCGTTGCTTCTCGTTTTGTGTATTGCGGGAAGACCTATGTGCTCGTTTTTTCTTTTCTAAAACTAGTTTTCTATGATTGCTAATGACATTGATGTTCTATGCGGATTTGTTGTATGGATAGAAAAATTGTTTGCTGAATATTTATTTGATGTTTGCAAATTTGATGAATTGCACATTCGATATCTTTGCTATGATTGTTTAGCGGTGTTTACCCCTCATTCTTTGGTAAAAAATAATCCTTTCAATAAAGGGATACGTCAAAATCAAATCAGGGAGATGTCTATGCTTTCTATTGCGTCTCATTTAGAAAATTTTAGGTCAGTGTGATATGATATCAAATCATTGCTGATTATATTATAAGGACACTCAAACTTGAATTACTACTTTCTTGTGAAATTGGTTTTGGATCATGTGATCCATATTTATTGCTAAACGTGTGTACATGATTATTGAGGCGATTTAGATGCCTTGAGTATCTTCCAACATCTAAAATCCTAACTGAAAGGCTATAAGTGCAATATAGGAAGTACTCCTAAGAAACACGCATGATAACTTTTTAAAATATTTATTTTTCTATTTTGATTTTTAAAGTGTATTTTTATCTCTTTTTATTTATTGTTCATGATTATATGATAACTTTTTAAAATATTTATTTTTCTATTTTAATTTTTAAAGTGTATTTTTATCTCTATTTATTGTTCACAATTATATTAAAAAATATTAATTAATACTCTATTGGAATATTAAGTGAAAAGAAATAATATATTTTCCTCCAAGCGTATACTTTAATAAACAGCTATGTATTTTTATCCTTTGTTATTTAAAACTATACGACACCACATTGTTAGTTCTTACAAGCAAACATTGAAACTTTTCTATAATTAGTCGTCTTACTTTCAAGTTTCAACTTCATATTCTTCAAATTCATCTATGATATATTAAATTTAAATCGTAAACTATAAAGCTAACAGTTAAGTATTTAATTTTAATCAATTTTACCATATCAACATTATCTACATTGTATTGTATGTGTTATCTCTAACTTCTAAACTAAGTGCATTAGCGTATTAGTTCAGCACTTCATCTTTTAAGTGATTGAGATTCGATTTTCAACTCATTAAGACACAAAACTCTTTGATCAGTTTCCTACCGCTTAGTCTTAATATGCTAACAGTGAGGTGAGTGATTAGTCTCACAACTATCAATTAACACCGGAAAAAAAACTTTAACTTCTCAATATCTTATTCTCTTTATTATTTGAATAATCAATGTTGATATATCTACACTTTTTTTTCAATTTCTTTTTTCTTCACATTACATCATTCACCATATCTATCTTCTATTCATTTTTCAGTGTGGGTGGATGTGGAAATAAGGTGTCTTACCAACCATTTTTGTTTAATAAATTTCATTACACACTAGATATTAAGACTAAATGGTAAGAGCTAAAGACAAAGACATATGAGTTGGGTTGGAGAGATAATCAATTACTGGAAGGGAATTTAAATGCTTTTAAAAAAATAAAATAAACAACAATGGATAGTAGGCTTCCATGCAATGGGTGGCCTCAGTCCTAGTTGTTTATTTAGTGACCGGTTCGTATTTTGAAACACAGATTCATGCAAAATTACCGACTATCAACAAATTGTAATTTCCTGTTCATATCATCTCTTGCAGTCACATTTAACAAACAGCCTAGACACTCAATATCATATATTTGTGCCAACAATCCAACAGTGTATATTCTCCTCATTACCAAGCATTCAGACATCACAGGTATGAAAAGAAAAGTCATATTTATTCCCAAAGTAAAAAACATGACAAAAGTATATCAAAGGACAACTACTATTAAAAAAAAACACTTGAAACTATAAGTTTGAATGTCTGGTTAACTCTTATAACTGTCCAATCAGGTGGATTACTAACTTGTTTATTTTTCCGGCCTTAGATTCTAACCATGCTAGAACACCTTCTCCATCTATTCCAATTAAAAATTTCCAGTGTCTGCTCCAATCTGGTTTTCAGGTTCCACTGACTTGACTAGAGATTCAGAAGGTTGATTGAAATCCACCTTGTTAGCATCATCAAGAGAGCTCAAGTTATGGGGATCACTCTCCTCCCGGAAGTCACATCCTTCAGATGAAAGTTTGGACTCAGAAGGGACAGATTGATCAACATGTGCAGATGATAGGGATTCAGGTTGGCTGTTCTCAAGTGTAAGGTTTGATCCCGCATTAATATCAGCAATACCAGCACTCGGTTTTTCGACTGAGGTGTCAACTTTGCTCAAAGCCTCAGTAGCAGACTCTTTTTTCTTCGTATCTTCTAGTAAATCTGCTTTTGGAAAGGCCTGCTCCCCCACAAAGTTGTCAACAGATTTACTAGTCAGTTCAGATGGAATGGATTTGGGTTCAGCAGATACAGGGATGAGGTTGAATTCAATCTTTGATGTATTTGGTTCTTTATGAATCACCTTATTCAGCTGAGGTATAGAAGGAAGAGGTGGTTGTCCAGTTCTAAGCTCCTCATCAGTGTTTTCAATTGTTGGAAATAGGTTGAAGGTTTGAGATGCTAGCTCTGAGCCTTTGGTTGCTCCTCCATCAGCACTGGATTCTTTTACCTGTGTGGGGGCATCAAGTTCATGCAATGCATAACCTTGTTTAACAGTTTTGTCACAAGCCAGCTCTGATAGGATAGAGGCACGCCCAGTCTCTGATATTCCCGGAAGAATTCCTCCACTGGAAATAGAAGTACCATTCCTGGGCAAGTCAGCCATGGGTATCAAAGTAGAGGCAGATTGATTCTCAAGAGAGACTGAGATGCCAGAATGAACCTCGGTCGGTAGCACTTGCTCTCCCGATATAGGCACCTGCATTTCTGGCTGAAAAGATTGCTTGCTGCATTGCATTGGTACGGGAACAGAGCCATGTACCTGAGTTTGAGGGTTTAGGATTGGAACTGGGAGCTCTTTCCTTTCGATCATTTTAATATGTGGAGCAACATCATTTTCTGCAGTAACTGGATTAACTTCGCCTGGTAGAAACACAACACCTCTGAGAAAAGTATCAGAGTCCTCCACCCTAACATTGAGAAGATATCCTGCATTAAAAGTGCCTTCAATAACACCAGCGATCACCTTCCCCACCATTTTATCATCACAATCATTAGTTGTGCCCATTGTTTGGTTGGAACTCAACACATTGTCAGATCTATGCATTGCAGGCACAGCGCCCATTGTTTGGTTGGGACTCGACACATTCTCAGATCTAGGCATTGCAGGCACATTCTGCCCCTGAACTACACTTTGATCTTTTCGTGGTCGGCCCCGTTTTCGTTTCAATGGAGCACCTGATGAAGAGCCTGATCCTTGATTCGGTTGGTTCATCTTCTAGAATGCCAGATACAGAATGGTGTCTAAAAAATCTCTCTGCCAATCATCAAGGGGTAACATTAGTTTCAACAACAAAAGAATACAAAAGGTATAAATGTGCATACATTTATCCCTCTTGATCAACAACAAGTGAAGGGGGAACAATTTAAACATAGTGATCCAATATTTCTGAGTAAAAAGTAACAGTGATCAGTGGCAGATTAAACAAGAAGCAACAAAGCAAAGGTCTAAAAAAGTTTAACTCTCACCCAGTTCCACTTGACCAGAAAGAGAGATTAGACACTAATCCCACCCCCCAGTTCCACCCCCGGATGAATTTTATTGCTTGAGAAAGTATGGAGACGGTGCAAAAGCCTAAGACCTATCAATCTTATTCCAGAGACTAATTATAATATGGCAAGGATTAATGACAGGGAAAAACGGCATCAGAGAGCTATTAGTAACACTTGTTTCATAAAGTATTGTGGGCTGTTCAGTAACCAATTTAAAGGAATGGATGATTAATCTTAACACTGGTTAAGAACCAATTCACTTGTTTCATAAGCTATTGCCTATTAGTAACCTATCTATTGACCAGGTGAACTAGACTAGTTATCAGATATTCCTTAATCTTAATACTGGTTAAGATCCATAAATGAATTTAGAAGAAATGTACAATGGTGTCTGAGAGAGAAGAACACATAAGGAGAAATCTAATTAATAGATTTTGATTGAGAATTATTATCATTTTCCTATTCGTTCAAAAATTTTATCCTTTGATAATGAACAAATGACATAGCCAGTGTGAAAAACTGACATTTTAATCTTCTATAGCTAGTAAATTACACAGATAGACAAAAGTTTTATGGAAATCAATATTGTGCCACATGCATATAAAATTAGTCAAAATAAACAACTTTTATGCTACCACATTAAGCTTTTGCTACATCATGGACGGATAAAAAACACATTATTAACAACAACCAACAACAAAAATCTTATTCCACTAAGTTAGGTCGGCAATATGGATAAAAAAATACATTATATAACCAAAAACATCCTACTATGAACTCTGGTAAAACTATTGGTTAAGGAGAGGGGAAAGCATATGGAAAAGTCCTGTCACACTAACTACCCCATTTACAAAAAAAAAAAAAAAAAAACACCAAGTATCTAACCACCTGAAAAACAATTATGGCAAGAATTAGACCTAAACTGAGTAAAGATGAATGGCAGTTCACTGGAGTAGGTAACACTCAGAGTGGGCAGAATTCCTGATGCTTAACAATCATGATCATAAAATGCATGATGAATCAGATGAAGCAAAACAAGGCATCATGGCCACAAACATTATCACTTCTAGTTTTTGCAATCATCAAGCAATATTGTCATTTACGAGAGAAGAATTTTGACATTTAACAATTAATTTTTCATGAAACAGTACATCTTATGTAGCCCTTGATTTATTCAAATAAGCAGGCTCCAAAGCTTGCTATTAAGCAAGAACCATGTCATTGGAATCTTTATAATGTACCTTCCTAATGGATGGATTGGGATCTAGCACAGCACATTTTCACCAACCAACACACTAGGGCATTGCCAATGCAACAACAACAACAAAAACAAAAATCTTATCCCACAAAGTGAGGTCATACTACGCCATTGAACTCCATAAAAAACTAAAGCATTTTGCATTGCCAATGCAACATTCTCACAAAATTGAAACAGAAGAACAATAATGCATACAGGTAAAAGCACCACTTTTACAAGTCCTTAGATTCAATAGAACTTATGAATAAATAAATAAATAAATAAAACAAACAGTTTCTGTGCAAGAGAGAACAAAAGATTTAAAAAAGAACAAAAATCAAGAACTGAGAACAGCACGAATCCGGGACCACTTGTCCCAACTCGGATCAAATCCCTAAATTACCGAGGCACAATTTTACACGAGTGGCAACATACACAGGTGGATTCACTACTTGAACAACAGGGAAAAATAATTTACCCAAATAAAAACTAAAAAAGAAAATTGTAAAAGATTGGTTCTTTTTGTTTTACGTGAGAGTTAACACAGTAAGAAAAACTCACAAATGGATCGCGTCAATGGGGTTGGTAGAATCAGCTTCAAAGACAAAAACTTGAGTGGCTATGGCGGAAAATTCTAGCACAATCAATCTTGCTTATCATTTCTATTTACGTGTGTATTAGGGGATGGGATTTTCTGAAACGAAAAAAAAGAAAAAACTGATGAAAAATATTAATGTTGAGTATTGATGAGTCCCTCTTACCCCTTCCCTTAACAATCTCTCACCAACTCCAATATGCTAGGAACAACAAATGGATTAGGCCCGCCCGTTTCATTGTACCTTTTTTTTTTTTTTTTATATTTTGGTTGAAAACTATTTTTTAAAGTAAAAGTAAGAAATAAATTTGTTGAATAAAATGTTTTCTAACATATTAAAAATTGAGATATCAAAACTAAAAATTATTATAAATAAGTAAATTCTGTAACCCTACTACATGTGGTACTAGGTAACCGCCGCAGAGGTAGGCACAATTATCCTAACAGTGTAAACAAAGATTCTGTGTTCTTTCTACATTTATTTCTCCTAAGTTACTCTGTGTGGTTAAAGGTGTCCTTGCTAACAATTGTAATCAAATAGAACCTTAATTTCGTTTTTTATTTTTATTTTGCAGCAATTATTATACTGTATTAGGTATTTTTTACTACAGGACCGATCGAAGTTGTGAGAGCAATTTAACACACTAAAAAAGTAATATTATATTTTAATATTATTAATATTTTTATGCATATATCATTAATGTGTAAGTACTTAACATTTTTTTTCATTTTTAATAATTTGTGTCCAATCTTTTGAGTCAAATTTCATTTATTTTATACTTTTATCATGACTCTAATCTAATATTATAATATAAAGTAAATATAAAGTAAAGGTTACAACGAGGTAAGTTCTATGAGGTGACTAAACTTCTGTGTGACTCCTTTTCTTGACTACCACAAATAAAATAAAAATCAAATTAAATCAATTAAATTTAAACTAACCGACCACTAGAGTCACTTTAGGTTGAGGGTAAATTTTCTAGCAATATTAAGGTCAGCTCACGTCTATTAGTGTCGAAAAATGGTTGAGGCTAAATTTACCGCTCAAACTTGTATTTATAGGCGTCGGTGACGTCCGTGCAAGTGTTGGGAAGCTCATAAGTGAGGCTTCCGAGCATGAGTGGTCATAGGGCGAGCGGCCTGTGTTGTGCCTTCCCCTTAGCCAGAGTCCGAGCCAGTCAGATAAGGTACCACTTAAGCCGGGAGTGCTCGTCCCTTAGCCAGGTCGTGCAGGCTGCCTCTTAGGTGTATGCTTAAGAGCATCCCTAGTTAGTGGGTCAGCCACTACACCATCGGGTCTCATGGATGAAGAGCCGAATGGAAAGTTTAGACTGGCCCCAATTTTAAGTCAGGGGTCACATTAATAACTGAACGAACTTTATAAAAACCTCTCTTAAAACTCATATTTCAAAAAACGTTCCAAACTAGTTGACGACAATAAGTTATAATACCCCCCAATAATTAATAATAAACGATGCTAATGAGTAGTTAAAATAATACTGAGTCTTGCACAAAACACGTGCCTAAAAGAAAACGTAAAGAAGTACAAGATAACGACTAAAATATAAAAGTCTCCACTTCTCATCATCAGTTTATCCAAGACTTCTAATTAAATCCTATCGCCACTTCAAGCCTAAACTTTGAAAACCAAGTCAAGCATCACGTGGCTCTCCAACTTGATAATTTACGGCGTTAGTCGCCCAAACAATAAACAAACAAGCAAAAATTGTTAACTTCATCACCCAAGATAGCAAGTGCAACAATATAACAACAATTATATGGGAATCGTTCACAAGATAAGCATGGCCAATATTATTTAATTATTCCACAATAAGAAACAAAAAATAATAACAAATAAGCATATATTGGAGTGGTTAGTACCCTAAGGACAAGTCTATATGCTCCACTACCAAAAGCTAGCAAGGTTGCCTTCTCATGGGTACAACCACATGGGACGACTATCCATCACGTTGACCCCAGGACGTTCACATGGGACGACTATCCATCACAATAACCTGCACAAATCTTACAAATACACATGATGCCAATGCCAAATATCCAACAACAATAACAACAAAAACATTCAATTGCATGACGACTAGCAATTGATCAAAATTTCAACAACTAAGATTTTTCCATATAAAATCCAGCAACTAAAACATTGATTAATTCATGTTACAAACGCATGTAAACCACCAAATTAATAGGCATATTTCCCTCAAATTATTAGCAAGCAATCTAGAGACATATAATGTCGTAATCACATAATAAGGGTCAATTATCTGATCAAAACTCAGCAAACAACCACCCAACTTAAACATGCCAATTACATTAAAATAATCATTAAAATAGCATTAACCATTAAATTCCAGTATCAATAAAAAACAAAACATCTTCATCTCATCCACATGCAAATCAACATAAAACATGCATGACTTAAGACACTCCAGGACCAAAGTCACTCTTCCCGTCGTACGTAGTATTGCATTAAAGACCCAAACCACCTTGCACTATTGAAAGGAAGGAAAAAAAGGAACACTTGGTCTCCAAAGAGAAAGAAAGATTGCAGCAAACAGAGAGAAAAAGAACCCTCAAATAATTTTTACAATGCCTAAGAGTTGTTAATTATATTAGATGAAAATTAAACCTCAGCTCTCTCCCTCTCTCATTCGCACACAGCCACAAAAAATAACAACATCCTATTATTCTAACTAAAGATAAAACATTACCAACTTGTTGTTATTTATCAAACCACAACTAATTTCTTTGGAAAGCATCAAGTCAAAATAAAAACTTAAAGATAAGGAGCTTCTTGATTCCCACTTAAAACAACAAAAACAACTCCCTTTTATATCTATATCTATATCTGTAAAATACGCCTATGTAAACAGCAATTTTTTTTTATTGATAAAACCACAAAAAAACCAATATCTATATCTCATTATTTCAAATTTTAACCAACAACAAACCTCTTATATTTTATACAAATCAATCTTAACTTATGGAAGATATAATTACCTTAAAATATTATATCTAAAATTCCTAACTCAAACTCTTTAAATTCTTTTTTTTAAAAAACACAAAAAACTCAAACTCTTTAATTTGATGACAAGATAAAATAGGATAACAACCAATTAAACAAAAATAAAATTATACGCATATATATAAATATATATATATATATAGAGGATGTATCTAGTGAGAAAACTCTTCTTATATAAGAATAGTGTGAATAAATCGTGGCCGTTAGATCTAACAATGAGTGGTCATGATTAAAATATTAAGTCACGTAATTTGTTTAAAAATGGTCATTACCGTTTCGCACATATTTATTATTATACTTTTTTTCCTTTTAATAACAAACTAATATTAAACATGTATATCCACATGCCAGTTACGGTTGTTTATATATCTAGATTTCTTTTCTTTTGACAACTAATACATGTTCCAATTATTTTGATCTCAAGGCATTCATACTGTAGATATATTTTCTAGAACAACTTCTAAACTACACCACAATAAGTAAAAAGCTAACAAGGAGTAAACCATATTATTATATAGGGACCTAAAAATAAAAAATAAAAAGATTGAGGGTCTTAAAATCCCTAGTTAGCGGGTCAGTCGATACGCTATCGGGTCTCATGGATGAAGAGCCGATCAGGAAGTTTAGACCGATGTCGATTTGAAATAGACCAGACCCATGTTATCAGCCCACCGATGCTAAATTTGATGCATCCTAGGTCTTCTTTCTCGTCACAAACTTTCACTCTCATTCGTCGTCTCTCTCACTATCTCCATAACCCTCCCTACACCGCATCTGCCACCTGTGTCGCCCCCTCTCAACAACGACTCTTGCCTATGCAATGCCTCACCTCTACACCCTCTGAAAACCCCACCCCTAGACCTCCCCCTGTTCCCTAATCTCCCCCTGCTTCCCCCTCCGACTTTGCCACATGTTCCCCTATACCTAACCCATGTTGCAACTGCTCCCTACGACCAAACCCCATCCCTTCTAGGTGACGGCCCCATGCCCACAACGAGATGATGGGTTGGAAAAGAGAGAATGACCCACTTCCTCCATACATGTCGCTGCGTTGCCCCGCCTCCCCCTCCTCCCCACTCACCCCTGCCCCTTCTAGGGTTGGAATTAAGACAAGGGGTTCCTTGGTCCACTTGCAATTATGAGAATTTGGAGTTTTTGTTTGTTCTATGTCATGACTAAATTGTGGGGAAGTGTGATGATTTTTGTGTTGATTTGTGGGCAGAGAAATTAGGTGATTTCATCGTTTAAACTTTTAATTGACTATGATTTTTTCCTTTTGATTTTCCTCACGTTTATTCACTTATAGTTTGTGAAACGCACCACATCCTTGTTGTGTTTTAAATAACTAACCCAAAAAACTCAATAAACAAATATTATAAATATGGAGTCACAGTCGATTTAGTTAGGGAAATTAAAACCCTAAAAAACAATTTGAAAACTAGTGTTAACCAAGACATCCGAATTCGAGAGTCATTTACACATACATGAGGTTTTAGCATCATTCAACATCCGTAAAAACGATTACCCTGATTAATTGTGCAAAATCTACTAACTTTAAAAAAATTACAAAAACATTATTTTAAAAAGGGAAAAAAGATTCATTTACAAAAATGACTTGATAAAGTATAAACTTGGCTGCTGCGCATCCCCTGTTGCAATAAAGAATTTAAAGTGGCGTAGTTGTTAATAAAAGACTTGAAATTTTTTTAGAGGTTTTTTGTTAAATTTAATGTATATATTTTTTTATTTTGGAATAATTAAAACTAAGTGAAGTATGTTTTTTATTTTTCATGTTTTTTTTGTTAAATTTGTGAATTTAGAAAAAGAAAATCTAAAAAAAGGCTGCGCCTTTCGGCCCAGTTCCAATTTTTTTTCGTTTTTCTTACTTTATTAATTTTTCAATGAATAAATACTAATACATATTAATCATAGCAAAGGGGAAAAAATATGCAAAACAAAACCTAATCCCCTAAAATCAGCTCCACTGCACTTTTGTTTTTCCAGATTTCATATTTTTTATATTTGTTTACACTTTCCTGTTTTATTATTCTTTATTATTGTTTAAAAAAACAAGACATGCAAAATATTAAAATAAAATTGAACAATCGAAACCAATGTTGTCAAGATTCCAATTTGAATTTTAAAATCTTGCAATCTTTCCTATGCTTTACGATCAAATCCCACATAGGATCATGAGAGCATGATTTGTCTAAGATCCGGATCTTTAGGGGCAGGACCCCAATATCCCGATCCAATCCTAGGACCAATATTGATTCTAGAAACAAGGTTTTCAAATGAGCTTTTGGGTTTAGCCCCAAAAGAGAGATTCGCTTGAGCTGCGCGACTACTACCCATTGTCATCTCTATCGAACTCCACACACAACCTCTGTCGTTGATCATCGCGCACAGTTGTTTGAGTAATCTATCTCTGGCACTCACCGTAAGAAATGTAAGTATATTACAAAAAAATATAGTTTAAGTCTATGTGAATCAGGTTATTTTCATTATCTAAGTAAATTTTTATGTTTGTGTATTTTATTAAGTGTGTATTTTATTTCTAGTAGGATATCTAACGATTCGATCCCGACCAATAATCTTTCACCCCTCCTCCCGATCTTGAGTAGGATCTCGATCTTGACAACATTGATCGAAACTTATCTAATCCAAAAAATCTGAATCCAATCAATGATAAAATAAAACCAAACAAAATAAATCAAAATCAAATTAACAATTAATATCAGAGCCAATAAAAAGAAGATTGAAAGAAAACTAGGAAAAGAATCATATCAAATCAATTGAAAGTATAAAAAAAACACATAATGCAAAACACGGTGACCCAATTTAAGCTAACAATAAATAAGATAAAACTAATTAAAATCAAATCAATGAATGAGAACATGAATAAATCTGAGATTGAAAGCGCAAAGAAAGAAAGAACCTTGGCTATGGAGAATGTGGCGGGCGGGTGAGTTGTGGTGAAGCGGCTCGTGAGAGATTTGTGCGGCTGGATCAAGAGTTCCCTTGGAAATAAGAAAAGTAGAAATATTAATAGGAATTCAATATGACTCTAAATTAAATCTAATGGGCTATGTAACAAAAAAAAAACCTAATGGGCCAAATTTGTAAGTCCAACATCACCATATTAAATTTAGTTACTTATTTTAGTTTTTTTTATTCATTTAAATGGCAAATTAATTTCCATGAAAATATTAGAAAAACCCTAAAATAACATCGAATTTACATATTTTTTACACCTTTTATCTTATCTAACTAATTAACCTTTTTTAAATTAAAATAAAGAATAAAATAAGAGATAAAATTGGGTGTTGACAAAAACACCTTTCGATGAGAAAGGTAAAGTAAAGTCAAAAGCAGTCAATTTGTCAAAATGAATGATCACAAGGAAAATAAAAAACACCTAATAACATTGAACTGATCAACCAGTAAACTAAACTCATGAGATAACTGATAAAATCAAACACATACTTGACAACTTTGAACCACTCAACGAAGAATTCGAATGTTTGGGTTAATGAAAAGCATATGTCACAATACCCAAGGAGACACTAGACGTCACAATACTTAGCAAACTTCACAATACTCTAAAATTATAGAACTAGGTGTCAGAATACCTTGTTGACTTCAAATACCTAGCAAACTTCATAGTATCCTAAAGTCAGAGAACTACGCATCACAATACATAGCGGGTTTCATAATACCTTAAATTAGATATTTAGGCATCACAATGCATAGCGAACATCACAATACCCTCAAACAAGAGAACTTGATATCATTAAACCAATTGGGCTTCACAATATCCTTAAATTAAAGAACTGTGTCACAATACCTAGGAGTCACAATACCCTTAAATGAGAGAACTCGACTTTAGAATACCAAACGAGTTTCACAATACCTTAAAGTTAGAGAATTAGGCATCATAATGCCTAGGGGCTTCACAATACGCTAAAATAAGAGAACTTGGTGTCACAGAATACCAAACAAGCTTCACTATACCCAAAAATTAGAGAACTTAACATATTATACTAGGTGAGCTTCACAATACCCTAAAGTTAGAAAACTATATGTCACAATACCTAGCGGGCTAAGCCTTAAATCAGATAACTAAGCTCCAAAACGCTTAGCAGGCTAAACCCTAAATTAGAGAACTGAAACACCCATTGGGTTGTGCCCTAAATTAGAGAACTAGACCTTGAAAAACTCAGGGAGCTAATCTTTAAATAATATAATTACGTGAAAACCGAGTGCCATAACGCTGGCAAAGGCAGAGAGTCGGGTATCATAAAGCTCGAAATGATAGAGAAGTTTATGAAACCTTTAATGATCAAGAGTTTAGGACTCAAAATATTGTTGCATGCATTACCATTCAAAATTAATTGGAATTTCACAAAAATTCACAAATACATGAAAAGTTTAGAAAAAATAACATTCCAGGATTTTCAAAAAAATTTCATTGTGGCACAACAGCCGGTCAATGCGATTACAATGGATGCCTTTTTTTGTTTTGGATGGAAGAAATGAAAAAGAATTTTTATAGGGTGGCAAAGATTAGCTTTGAAACAAACCCCAAGTTAGGAATTTACTGAAGAAAGCAGCGGTTATCATTCTCATTATGTAGAGAGGAGATCGTAACAATCCTGACTCCCAAGTGTTCTCAACACCAACTTGACAACCATTCATGGAAAAGGGTAAACTTTGAGTTTAACTTCATCATCACAATGATCAACTTCATTTGTCAATGTTTGCTACAGAATTTTAATAAATAAATTAAACAGTTGCTTCTATCAAGAAGGAACAGTAACAATTCATTACTCCAATTTTCATCTTTCATTTCCATTTGTTTTCTTTTTTTAGAGCAAGGACACACAAGTGTAAATATATATGTTGTCCCAAAATTGAAATTTAAGAAAATGTGAGCAATCAAAAAGTGATCATAATAGACTGGATATCATTTTCGTGTTATATAACAATTTTTTTTATTTATTGAAAAGTATAAATGCTTGTACCAAAAAAAGTATAAATGCATAGGTTAGATCAACACTTACCCATAAAAATATGTAATTCACATTTTGATTCCTTAACCTGGTTACGATGATGCTGATTTCTTGTTACAATAGGTAATGAAAAAGAAAAAACATGCTCTATCTCTATATACACTGCACAAAGCTCCATCCAATTATAATTACATGTAAACCTCATGATCAATCATATTAATCAAGCTCAGGTACAGTCTCAAGCACTGGCCTCCAGGGTCTATGAAGATCATCATGATGCTGGTTTGCATTTATTAAGCGAATCAGAACCTGTTCTGCAGAAACTCCTCCTGCTTTCTTATTCCTCTGCTGTCGCTTCTCAATGACTCCCAACAATTCAGCTACCTCCTTCTTTGAAATCGTAATCTTCACCTTCCCATTCACATCACAAGAACTCTTCAGCGCTTCCAGAAGCTTCTCCTTCGACACGTTCTTCGCGAAACTCAACACAGGAGCTTCATCAAACACCTTATTGCTTGATGATGATGACGACCTCGCAGTATTCTCATCAGACCTCAGAGAACCCCAGTCATCGCCGCCCCACTCCATCGACGATGCTGGCACGATACAGTTTCCCATGTCTTAATTTAATTACTTCACAAATGAAAATAATTGAAAAATTAAGTTAATATATATGTATACCTATATATGACAAGTTCTATATATAGCTTGCTTTTGTTTGTGTATATATATTGTTCAATGTACTCTTTAGAGCAATGAAGGTTGTAGTGAGGGGTTTTGGTTTTGGTATTGGTATTTATAGGGGTTATGTTAGAGAAATATATGGAAATTAAGTGGACTAGTTATTGTAGTTAATCATGGTTTAATTTATTACTAGCGGCGGCAAATTGATCTGGTCTCTTTTTCGTGAATGCATGACTGCTTACAATATGCATGTATGGTTTAATTTGTTGACCAAATAGATCCTTGGACTAATTGGGAATTAGGGTGTTGATTTGGCTTGTCTATTACCATTAACCACGTGCAAGTATTCAGTTTATTCACACGGGTGATCGATCTTATCCAAATGAGTGTGGAACGAACCTGACTATTTTTCTTGTCTTCTGTGCAAATTAACCTGAGACTAGTTGCCTAACATTAAAAAATGGTTTATTATTCAAACATATTAACAAACTACTACTCATTCTTAGTCTCACGGCAATCGGCTGTGGGGATACCTTGATCAAAATAAAAAAAAAAACTATTACTCATTCTGTCCCAAATTATAAGATTGTTTAGAGACAAACTCGATGTCCCAAATTATAAGACTTCTTCTAAATTTTAGGAAAAATAAATAAATTTTTCCTTTTTTACTCATTACATTCATTATATTTTAAATTTCAAAACTTTAATTACCACCTCTACTAATTACTTCTTTCATATTCCCAACCAACTTTTGGTATATCCAATACTTACATTAACAATTTCCAGATTTTTTTAAATAGGGGTATATTTGGAAGATTTGTATAAAAAGTAACAAAACCAACATACTCCCTCCGTCCCAAATTATAAGACCCTTTAGAGGCAAACTTGGTGTCCCAAATTATAAGACCCCTTCTAGATTTTAGGAAAAAAAAAATAAGCTTTTCCTTTTTTACCCCTTGCATTCATTATATTTTAAATTCCAAAATTTTAATTACCATCTTTACTAATTACTTCTTTCATATTCCCAACCAACTTTTGGTATATCCAATACTTACATTAACAATTTCCAGATTTTTTAAATAGGGGCATATTTGGAAGATTTGTACAAAAAGTAACAAAACCAACATATTAATTAGCTTATTACATGTTTTCTTAATAGGCGTGATTGTCTGAAAAGGACCCTATAATTTGGGACGGAGGGAGTATTAATTAGCTTATTACATGTTTTCTTAATAGACGTGATTGTCTGAAAATGACCCTATAATTTATGACGGAGGAAGTAATATTTTAGTATTAGCACAAAGGACCCAACCCGCTCCACAACATTTTCCCTCTAAATGACAAAAAAAAAACTAATTTTGTTTAATTTTATGATGGAAAAGAGTATCTTCACGACTTAAATTTTGTATAATTTTATGATCCAACCCGCAAAGAGAAGTGCAGATGGTCATGTTTCACAACTTAAAACCCGTATATTAATGATTCCTGAATCACTAATTGTGTCAAACACCCGTATCAATGATTTTAAATATCCACAAAATGCATTTTATGAGTTTTTTTTAATAATTATATTTTGACTTTATAGCGATCTAAAACGACCGTAAAAATGTGTATGCTCTACATAGTATCCAAGATTGTAAAAGACATCAATATGGTCTCTTAATTGAAGAGAACTACTAAATAAAGAATGAGTTGAGTGATATATATGTATATATCTGATAGTAGCCTTCTCACCACATTAGCCTCGACTTTCTAATAAGGCAAAAGTCAACAGTAAGTCTTATGTTAAATTTACTGAAACTAACAATTTAATGTCGGCTTTGGTAGCCGACGCAAATCACTTAGCACTTCAACAGACACAAATTCATAACAATTAGCGTTGGTTATATGTGCTGACTTTTTTTTTGTTACAAGAGAAAGACTATATGTGCCGACTTTAATTAGCATTGGCTTGGCCAACTCTGACATTTGAATATTTTTTTGTCAAATGTGTATTGGTTAAATGCAAATTTGATAGTGATTTCAATCATTTGCTTGCTGCTTGCTGCTTGAGAGCCTCTAAATTGGTCGACTTAGTCAGGTCAAACAGTACCCCTAACTTAGATTATAATTACTATGCTTAAAACATTTAAATTAGAGGTACTATTTGGCTTTGCACGATACAATCAGCTTAGAGACCCTCAAACAGTTGGTAAATGATATGAATCATCATCAAATTTAAGTACATTCCATCAATCATATCAGAACACAATGCACTCATCATAATAAAACGTCATATCAATATTTTCGACCAACAAAATATCTCAATCTCAAACAAATTAATTAATATAATTCTCACAAGTTCAAAATTCATAGATAATTATAACTTAACATAAGAAAAATATTACACATTGACAAAAATAATTGAAAGCTAATTAAAATTCCAAGTCTTTCACATAATAAAATATCAAGTTGTGTTGCTTGTCTCATTCTTTGCATATTTGTCAACCTATATGGTGTCATTAAATATAAGCTAACTTAACAAAAGTTAATTTCTCTTTGCATATTTGTTCTTGGATTTATTGGTTTTTCAACACTATAATGATTGAAAGGTTTGATCTTAAATAGGGGTAAATATTGAAGATTGTACAAATTTTTTTAAAACCAATGCATCAACTAACCTTATCATTTATTTTCTTAATAAGCGTGAATTTTACAATGTTAGTTTATAATTAGGGACGGAGGAAGTAATTTGCTATAAAGACTCCAGCCATACAATTGATGTGATATGTACAAAAATCAAGTAAATATACAACATGAATGTGAAACTGATAGTTTATAAAAATGGTCTAGATGTATGACAATATGAAAAACACTCATTAAAATAGTGTTAAAGCATTTATAGGGAACATAAATCTTAACTATACTGAAAAAGTTTGGTACTCTACTTAACTTTCATTTACAATAAAATGATTCATTTACATTAATTACTATCATATTTTTCATTTCTATTTTTCATTCCTATCCCTCAATAGGTAAAGATGGTTCTTGGTGTGAATGAAATTTGATTGCATTGCACAATCCTCCAACCTCTATTTTACATGAAAAAAGTTGAAATCCTGACATATAAAACAAATGAATTAAAGGTGCTCATGTTATTGATCGAATAAGTATAAAATTAACGTAAAGGTAGGATTACAAACTAGCCGTTCTTCATAAAACTATATATTTAATTTACATTTTCATATACATGCTCAATTAATCTCTATGGACAAGGCTCCAGCCCAATTAATTACATGTTGAATTCATCAAATATATATTAATCAAGCTCAGGTACAGTTTCAAGCACCGGCCTCCAGGATCTGTGATGGAAGTTATCATGATCTCTGTCTCTGGCGTTTATTAAGCGAATCAGAACTTGTTCTGCAGAAGCTCCTCCTCCTCCTCCTGCTACTTTCTTATTCTTCTGCTGTTGCTTCTCTATCACTCCCAACAATTCCGCTAACTCCTTCTTTGAAATTGTAATCTTCACCTTCCCATTTGCATCACAAGAACTTTTCAACGCTCCCAGAAGCTTCTCCTTCTTCACGTTCTGTAAACTCAATACATGAGTTTCATCAAACCCCTTGCTTGACGATGCTGGCACGATACAGTTTCCCATGTCTTTAATTACTTCACAAATCAATATAAATTGAACAAGTCTGTATGAGAAGAGCTAGCTAGCTTGCTTGAATTTTTTTTTATCTAGATGTATGAATGATAATAATCAATACAGTGTGAAGAGTGCCTTTAATCTGCTTCTGTGTGTAAGTGTTAATGTTTAAGTCTCTTTAGAGCAATGAAGTAGTATGGTATTTTATAGGAGGGAAATGAAATGAATGTTGAATGATAGGAAATTAAGTTGACTATGAGCAATTAGATTGGATTATTAGTTTGTTTTATTATACTACTTTACGGCGGCGGCGGCGGCAAATTCATCCGGTCTCTTCTTCCTGCATGGCTGCTGTCACGTGTGCATGCTTTCTTGACCAATTACAAACTTTGGTGTACTTTAATCACACACGGGTGATCTGATCTTAATTTGCAAAACACTATGGAAACCTCACTCATTTTCATAATAATTGTCTACAGGGCATATTTTCTTGTGTTCGGAGTTCAGACTAAACGGTATAAACCACTATTATGAATTTTTTTTTTAATCAATGCAATTCAGATTTACATATTATCATAGACATTTTATATTCGTACAAAGTAGTTTAATTATTTAAGAAATTTTTTGGGTTAAATCATTAAACCCAGGTGAACAGATAAGTAAGTTAGGAATTTCACATATCTTGGTTCATTTAAGACTATGGTGAGTTAATCTCAAGCTTTTCATAGGGCTATTTAAACAAGTTTTATTCTGACATACCACGGCCGGTAGTCATGAGATTAATCCTCTGAATTTCTAAGATTATATTAAATGAGTAGAAGAGTTTAATTGAACACTAATTACTTGGCCCTCAAAATGGGGAGAGATGAGCTGCAAGCATGATAATAAATTAAAAATACCATCAACATTTTTGACCGGTGGAGGGCATGCGAAGCTTTTTGTATGGATAAGCATCATATACATATAAGTCGTTGAAATCTTCTAATAATTATTCTTAATCTTATCTTATCCTCTCTAATAATGTATAAACATCATTATTCACCGTGTGCCGCATGAGTCAATCTTCTTCATATGCAAACAAATCCTACTTCTACCTTTTCAACGCATGTTAACACTCGTTCAAAATAGTTTCTTAATTTTTCTTTTACTTTGTCTGTGCGTTCTTAACTTTTTCAATTTGTTGTTTCTACAAAATATAGTGTGAAATGTGAACTACTACTAAATATTCTTTTTCAAATATTCCTTTCCTATTCTACCGTGGTCATCAATGATTAGCACATCAAAGAGAATTTGTCCAACCGTACAAATATGAAATCGAATCAAAGACGAATATAGAGTTAATGAAAACGTCCACGCTGGATATCATGATATGAGTTTAATTTTGATGAATTTTTAATCTAAAACACTTCTTTAATTTTTCCTCTGTTTACCTTTAGCTTTTTTATTCTTCTTTTGTGATTGGAGGTCTCAATTTCTTGTATGGCTCCTTTCATAAACTCTCTATGTATATGGGTTTTTCACCATTTGTGCTTAGTTTAATTCTATTTGCTTATGTAAAAAACGTCACATACTCAAAAGCAGTTGTATTTTTTATTTAAATTAAGTTAAATAATTATTTTTTAATGTAGTCACCATTCATTAGACACATGTGTAAACTAATTTTACCATAGAGATGTGGGGTGAAGGTGGCGTTGGAAATTGTGGCGAAGGTAGAGGTGGCAGAGGTGATGGTCGAGGAGAGAGTGAAATGGTGGCGAAGGGGGGGAGAGGATAGCATGGCCACTGCAAGGGTGGCGTCGTGGCCAATCTGGTGGTAGAGGGGAGGGGTGGTGAAGGGAGAAGGGGTGAATGTGGCAGAGAGGGTGAATTGGTGGCTGAGGGAGGAGAGAAGTAGAAGTATTGGACCACAAGATGGATAAAACTCCAGGAGATCTCCATATTGGGCTAAGAGAGCAAGCCACTAGTGGGGTGTATACCATACATGAATTTCATCCAAAATCTTAAGGCATTGGGTGCATGAGTGCTCTCACTTATAAGTTGCTCAAAGCTCCCTTTTTCATCCAATGTGGGCCCCAACTTCTTACTCACACTTGATTTTCCAACAAGAGGTGGCGGTGTGGCATTGTAGGGGTGGAGGGACGAGGGATTTGGTAGCGGCAGAGGGAGAGGGGTGAGGGTTAAGGGGAGAGTGAAATCATAGCTAAAAGAGGAAGGAGGAGGGGAGCAAAGGTGGCCTTGTGGAGTTGTGGTTTCGCATGGGTGGAGGGGCGGCAGAGGGAAACAGGGTGAGGGTTTGAGGGAGTGAGGGAGTTACGGAGTGAAGGAGGTTATATGAATGATAGGGTGAAACCTGTGAGGCTACGAGGTGGACCGAGCCCAGCTCACTTTAACGTCAGCCCTAATCGATGCTAAGATGGATGGTGAATGTATGCTGACTTAATTAAATGTGTCACTAATTGCAAATGGGTGGATACTAAGTTGTTTGGTGGTTTTAATGTCAGTCGTAACTTGTCTTAGCGTCAGTCGTAACTGACATTAATTGTCAGTAAAATGACTTAAGTGAATTTTTTTAACACTTAAACCAACCATAAAGAACAAAATTAAAGTTTGTGTGGGCATCAAAGCTAACACTAATTTTTAACTCTAAAATAACTCTTTCTTGTAGTGTCACTTTAAGCTGAACCACTTTATCCAATTGTTGAGATATCCTATGGCGAGATGGCTCATCATACATGTCGAGAACATGTTTTATGGATGACGATACTAGTTCTTCCAACCCCTCTTCTAAAAGAAACATTTACAAAGTCATTTAAGTCCATGATTTGATTTGATATCTTGATTTCATGAGATAAGAGACCAGTTAATCTGTTTGTAGCAGAAGAACCCCACCTGATCAAGATCGTAGAACACATTTAAGACAAGTTAACACTTAATGAATTTTCTGTTAACTGTCACAGCTGCAACAGAAATGAACAACTGTTAGCTGACACACCTACATGAGTTGTTATCTCATATATTGACAATGACCTTGTACCAAACCATTAAGCCATATACCATGATTATAACAAGAAATTTTATTTTTAGAAAGACAAACTTGAACCCTCGCAAGTAGAATTACTTTTTTTTCCTTTAACATAAATAGAAGAAATTGAATGTCCTAGGCATGTCTTTTCATATTGTTTTAGAAATTAAGTTGTCCATCAAATTGCCAAGTAAAACCATTCATATCGTGATTGTGATTGGAAAAAGTGGAACTGATAGTGGCTTATTATCTTCAGTCAGTTTATCTAGCCTAATAAAAAAATGATAAAAACCACTTGCACTACCACTGAATTTGTGCACAAAAACTAGGAAAAACCAAAAATGATGCATGGAAGTGGTGGACTCCATTGATAGGGATTCATTTGGCTATGTTTGGAGGGAGCATGGCCCAGCTAACAGATTTTAATTGCATTTATTGTTATTCTTATTTTAATTCTGGTATATATACAAAACTAAATGATGGTTGGTTGACTCAAAGAAAAAGTTTCGAGTTCAAGTATTGTAAGTGGAACACAAGAACGTGAATGTCTAGAGCTCGAACATGATTGTATCTCGTGGATATAACATGTATTAGATAAAAAAATGTATATGGAATTTTGGAAATATAGATCCAAATTCAACTTATATATCAGAACATATATAGAAACCAAGATTCAAAGAGAGAATGAGATGGATATACAGTCCAAGGAGCAAGGACATGAAATGGATTCCACATAGCACAATATTTTTTGGGCACTGTTATAGTGTTATATATATATATATATATAGCTGTAAATTTAATGGAACAGGGTTTAAAGCAGAGATTTGCACTGCTTCAGAGAGCTATTCTGCAATTTCATTTACAGGCAAGTGACAATTAATGATATATGAGCTTTTTTAAGTTACCGGTACAAGTTTAAGGTTAATCTTATTGTCACTCAACTATAACATGTTTGGTTTTAATCCGAGCTTCCAAACACACACTTACAACTTCAAATTAATTTAATTGCAGCCTTCTTGTGGTAGGACTAGAGTGAAGAAATTCAAATGGAAGTTATTATGTTGCAAAAAATGGAAGTTTATATTAACTGTTTAAGTATAGTGAAAGCATATTAAAAAATGAGATTTATAGAAGAGAAATCCATATTTTCTTTTCCAACAAAACGCCATTAAATGGGATTTGTTTTGTGTGTACTTTGCTCTGGCCCTCCTTTCAAGTGGTCCTTATGCCTTGTTGGATTCCCATAAATATATACTACCTTGCATCTGAAAAGTACTATGTGTAACCTGGCTCAATTCATCATAAGCATAACAAAACAAATTACAATTGATTGAGGTTCAGCAAATAAAATAAAAAGAAAGGAATGGTGATTATTAAAATTTTCTGCTACCGGACAAAAGCCTTCATGAATATCTTGTCCCTTCTTCCCACTATAGTACTAACTGCATAGAATACACAGATACACATCCCAATGCTATACAATGGGATTTGTCAGTGAGTAATTCTTGCTCGGATACAATAAATATAGATTTTAGATACAACCAATGAAAACAAACTTTTGATGTCATTACCACAATACTTATACGCAGACCCAGAGATTTGTGGATTTCAATTGACATATGCATTTAGTGACGACTTTCAACCTCCGCTTCACCTGTGGTGTAAAAGATGTCAAGCCACTATAAAGTTTGCATGTGTTTTCATATGCTCAGTTTAACATTGCCAGAAACATGTAGACATTTGTCGCGAATCACATACATCAACCTATCTGTAAACCATGATACAACATGGAAAACTCGTTTAGTTTCTGTTGCATTAGGCGGCTGCTCTGTACAATTGGCGAGATTCTGATTCTGATCATACAATCAAAATGTTCCAACTGGCTGTATATAATTATGTGTGTGTATTGTAGTAATAACAATGTGTATTAACAACAATAACATGACGATTTAGCAATAAATAAATGCCCTGCACGCAAGTATCACAACGACTGACACACACAGCTAAACACAAAATTAAAATTGTGGCAGTTTCTGGGCTGTCTTTGTTCATAAAGTTGACATAATAAATAATAGTGAGTCTACTTTTTAGGACTTTCTTGCTTGCTTATGAAATATGAATCATTCCTCCACTTTCACATTTTATTGTATGTCGTTTGGCTATGCATATGGTTTCCTAAGATGTGGGGTTACTTTTTCACATTAGTGGCCTTTCCCGTTATTAGCCGCCATAGCAACTTTTTTGTGTGGATCCAATTGACCCCATCACTCCCATATCCAGTTACTTGATCTCATTCATTTCAAGGATAACCAAGTGCGTATTTAGATCAACATTTGTCACCATTATTTTTGGTAAAATTAATTGTAGTAAGAGTGAGTTGAATGTAATTTATTTTTGAATAAGTTTTATGAAAAAAAAAAGATTGTTGTTAGGTAATAGTGTGAAATTCAATTGTAATATCTCATAATTGATTGTGCTCAACGTTCTTCTATAATTTTAGCCGTTGGATGCTTTTGATATTCAGTGGTGGTAAATGATCATGAATGGATCTTCTGAAATTGTGGTGTGGTGTGGCATTGACATGGTGGAGGAGGTATCCGTAGAAACAATGTGACGCTCAATTCCACACGAGAGCATTGAGAGATTAACTCAAAATCATAGAAGAACACTAAGTTAGCAAAATGAGTAATGTTTATGTAAATGAACGATCAAACTTGTATTTATAGGCATAGTAAGGGTCGTACTCAAGGCATTGAGTCTTGATGAAGTCTTTACATAAGTCTTCCAAGATAATGATTGCATGTAAGCAAAACCCTGCAATGACGTTGTGAATGTGTCCGCTCAGCTGTAAGTTGGGCGAGATGAAACTCGCTTCTGGTCGTCTCGATCGACTGACTATCATAAAGTTCACTTAGTTCAAGATCTTCAGAGTCGTCTCTAACGATATTGGGTCAAGCGGCCTTTTAGACCGACCGGATTAAACGCATAAATTACTCTCTCTCACTTCTACAAATTTGATTTTGAGTCTGAAAATAATTCTCCTAATTGAATCTCAAATATATTCATCCAGAACTAATGATCAGGATTGATTTTGGGATACGACATGAGGAAACCAAACACACAATAGCACTAGTGCAAAGTTCTCTTGTAACGGGAGGTCGGCAATAAAAGCATAGGATGCTTGGTTGCTGTGACCCATAGCCCAGGACCCACCCATGCAAAAATCCAACCATTTCCGGACCCACTCACTGCCCACTCTTCATTCTAAGGCCCATAAAACCTAATTAATAACTCACTGACAATAAAAAACGACACAAGTACCATTTGGGTAAAGCTTTTGGATTTGTACTGGGCCTGAGACCCAAGCCCGTGAGCATATCATTTGGGAAATATTTTTATTTTATTTTATTTTGGGGGTTGATAATGGTAATGAATAATGATCATTGGTTTTCACTTGGGAACACGACAATTCTTATCATCCTAGTGGCTCCCACATGGACCCAAACCTAATTTCTGAACCGCTCAATGTGCTTCTCTTACTCTGCTTGGAGTTGGAGAATTTGAGGATTTTTGAAATATGCTTTTCCTAAACACATTGCCATTCACGTCACTCTAAAGTGGGATTAGTTTAGTTAACTAATGTAATAGTTCAACATTTCATCTCTTAAATAAGTGGCTGAGAGTTCGATTTCCGATTCTCATTAGTGGAAAAAAATATTAACCAGTATTTTACCGCTTAGTGTGCTGACAGTATGTGAAATTAGTTTTATGACTATCCATTGTGAACAAACTTTAACTTTGGCTAACATTAAAAAAAGCTTAGTTAACTAAAATTATATTATCTAACAAAGCAAAGCAACCTTCCGAAACCATCAATTATGCAATGTGTTGTTTGCACTTGGTTGAATTCGGTGTCATTGTCATCATTATCTTCCCAGAAATGCAACCTTGTTTTGGCAAGAAATTACAACCTGTCATTGTGTGCCATCGTGGCACGACAGAGACAGCGTCGGTGGGGCCTGTCGTGTGGGAATCTCACACGTGGTGGGTGGTGAGAGGTTGCAAAAGGAGATAGTTATTAGTTAAGGTGCCGGTACCCACGTGGAGAACGGGATCTTGGTTGGATGCATTTGACGTAGTCAAACACAACACAACAACTATTGTAGTAGTAATTGTGTGAAAAACAAGTTCAAAAAAAAAATTTGTGTGAAAAACGGATAAGGGCGTGCATTTATCTCTTGTCTCTACTCCAATGTTAATCTCTTATTACTATGTTTTATTATGTTGATTGATGTTCATCCATTGATATTGTAAAAAAAAAATTATACGGTGAACTAATTGAATTTTAAGAGTGTGTCACACAAACTAATTAAATTGAATAATTTTTTTCCACATTTTTATAAATTTATTTGATTGGCTATGTAAAAATCTTTAATTATTATGAAACTTTTGACCTATCCATACCACATCAAGGGTTTACTTATCTGCTTATCAAATGAAATATGATATTAGTTTATTGATGAAATAGTTTTTTTAAGACGATTCTATTCTATTAGATACGACAGCATGCACATTTCGGGGGACTACAATTTTTTTACAGAAACAATATTTATACCTAACACATTGTGTTAGGAGAACCAAGTGATATAAGAATTACATTCTCGTGTCTTTTAATATTTAAAAGATAAACATTTGTGTTTATTTTAACTTGTTATTTATTTTATTTTTATATAAGAATCAAAAAATAAATATTTGTATAACTTTATAATATATATTCAATAAAAACATCAAATGAGAATAGATATAACTAGGTTCTGAAAACATCAAAAGTTCCTTTTTAAACTTAATTAATGGGTATGAATATTATTAAAAAATAATAATTATATAACCTGATTTTTAAACACACCAACAATAGCAAATGATATATCATATACATCTTATTTTTCTCTCTATTTCTATATCTTTATCACTTCACATAATGTTTTGCATCATTCACTTATCTCTCTTCTTTTCCTTTCTTATTATTTTCATTTGGTTTTAGAGACTCAATGTGGGTTTCAACCAAACATTTTTCAATCTCATATAGTGTGTGATAAAGTCTATTCTAAATTAATAATGAAGACAGTGTGCTTTATTGGGGAAAAATACAAATAAAAATTATGATAACTTGAGGAGTGACATTGGTTCATATATATTATATTATTTGATAAACTGATGTTTTCTAATCCACTTACTAATTAAAATTTTGATTACTTTTTTTTGTTGCATCTTTAAATAAGTTGTACAATTGTGTTGTAACCCCACATGAGTGCCATTGGACCTCTACAGTCTACATCCAAACCAGCTTGTTGGGTTGTTTCCTCCCTCAAATTAACTTGAACACAATAATGGAAAATAGGAATAACAATAGCTAATGAGTAAAGCATCGCAATGGCCAGAAGTAGAAAAGAAAATTCTTTACATGCAAATAGCAACCAACGGCGAAAATGGAAAATTGATCGAAGAAGCACACGTCTTGGCATTATTATTGCATTCCTTTTTTTGGTTACATTATTATTGCGTTCCTGTCTCTTCCCAATTCCCATCTTCCTCCATCAATCAAATAAATTTGGCTCAATGGTCCCACACCACATCAACTTGCGTGCTATTTCTATTCACAAGAACATGATATCTATTATTCATTCAACAAAAAACCACATTTATTTTATTAAATTAATACCAAATTCTCCTTCCAAAACAAAATTTAATACCAATTTCTATCATTTTCCCTACAAAACAAAAATGAATGAATAGTTAAATTGATCCATGGAAGTGTATGATGCTGGCCGATTAGTTCCTAAAAAAAAAAGAGTTACATAGTCTATAATGTTGTTAATTGCCGGTCACGTTCGCCCTTAACTTAAAAAACGTTAGCTGACGTTGACGACAAGACTGATTTGGCACATTAAGTACCAACTTAGCAAGCCCACGTGTCCTAAAAAATTTCCTCCAAAAAATTCGACCATGCAATCGCATCAAGCATACCCAATCCTAAAACACAACCTCTCAATAACCTCATTTTTTGAATGAAAGTATTATTCTTCAATCTAACTTCCTTAATCAGTCTCATTTCTCATTCTTCAAGCTAACTTCAATTGCCTCATTTCTTCAATGAAAGTCTCATTCTTCAATCTAACTTCCTTCAACGCTTCAATCAACATTTCATTCCTTAAGACCAATTCCTTCAACAGCCTCAATTCTTCATCATTCTTCCTCCCCATTGGGCTAGGTTCCTCTCTGAGTAATAGACATAGCCTCATTTACATCCTCAACACAAAGAAAGAACTTGCAATTTGATACATGGTTCTACAAAACACAACAAATCTCCAAATTTAAATTTTCATCTATGTAATTGAGTACTGCATAACAAGCGATGAGGACTATTTGCTTATCTTCGGTAGATAGCAACCTAAAAAAGGTTTTCTTAGGTTTAAGTCAGCTCTGGATATCCTCACCTTAACCTTTTCACCACAGTAGCAATAGAGGATTTCGCCATTAACAAAAAAGCTTGAACTGCCATTGCAATTTTGACATGCTTTGTGTGGAACTTGCGATTTCACCCCCACACTCACTGTAATGCCAACTGTGACTTCAATGAGGGGTGGGATTTGAATATTCGAAGAAGCAAAGTAGAGAGATTGAAAATTTTAAGATTGGGTATTAATTAGGTTATGTTTTAGAGTTCTTCCCCTCTCAAAAGGTTTGTAGGGACCAATTTGAAGGATTCCTCCAACAGTCATATGAATTACAAATGTGGAAAAGCCATGGTTGACACTTAACATGACAAATCAGCCGTGTTGTTAACATTAACTAACATTTTTGCAGTCAGGGATGAATGTGATCGAAGTGATAACATTGGGGACCTCGAGAGATGCTTTTTTAGTTTATGGACCAACCCACCCAGCACACACACTTTTAGAAATCAATTTGACTATTAATTCACCCATCAAACAAAAATTGTGGAAAAATTCTTAATTTACATAAAACATGAAAAATAAAACTAGTTGATAAGCTATTAAATTATAAATTTTGGTCAAGTTCACAAAGAGTAGTACTTTTTATATTTAATTGCTCTCACAATTTCGAGTCGAACATGACTATTATGAGTGGTAAAACTCTTCCAACTAAGTTTTAATGCAAAATTAGAGACAAATTTTTTAAATTAAAACTTAAAAAAAAAAAAAAAAAAAAAAACGTAAGTGAAGTATGCTAATTTTCTTATCTGTTTTTAATATTTCTTATTGGGATAATTGTTTGAATATAATTTTATAATATAATTTTAATCTTATAGAAATAGTTGATCAAAAAAATTGTAGAAATAGTATACAAGTTTTTTTAAAAAAACATTGCCAAGCTGTTTACGTCAATTATATTCTTTTGAGAGGTTATTTTGGACAGAACCAATGTTACTTTCATACTTCATTTTTTTTATCACTCTTCATATATCTGTGTTTTTATAGTAATAATAAATATGAAAATATATAAAAAACTTAAAAACAAAAGACAGTGAAAAGATAAGAAGTCCGAAGTCATTTGGAGTTTGGACTGTAGTGCAGTCTTTGTTTGCCATGTTTTCACTTTTCACGTCACAACATTGGAGGAAATGCAAAGAAAATGAACGCGAAACTCAAATTCAAATGAAATGAGAGATGAAGGCTAGCCCAAAAGAAAAGGCTATAAATACACATCGTCCAGAACTCACACTGCTTATGCCAAACCAAAGCCAACACAGGTTCGGTTCCGAAGGGAACTTTGTAGTATAATCAAGTCTTGGTTCGGGTGGCTTGGTTTGGTAAAATGGCCAAAGGTCGCAGATTCAGTTTTAACCGAACCGAGCGTTTGTTGGGAACAGCCTACACCACCCAAGGCTCCACCGTCTCCATCACCGACCCGTCGGAGCTCAGGGAAGAGGATGTGTGGTCCACGCCGGAAGACCACGAGATGAATGTCTACCCCGACGGCGATTGGGAGGCACGCGCGCCGCCCCGGGCTCGGAATCGTGAACTGCAAGAGCAGCACCGCCAATTGGGCGGTTTGTCGCTGGCGTTCGAGGATCCGGCGGGGAGGATGACGATGACGACATCGTCGTCGTCATCGAGGATTGTGCAGCAGCACCAGTACCACCGGTCGCAGCGGCACCACCACGTGGCCACGTCTGCGCCGGTTAACGTGCCCGACTGGAGCAAGATACTCCGGGTTGACTCGGTGGAATCGCTGCACGACGGTTTCGACGACGACGACAACGACAACGAATCGGAGATGGTTCCGCCGCATGAGTACTTGGCGCGGAGCCGGAAAATGGCGGCAAATTCGGTTTTCGAGGGCGTGGGCCGCACGTTGAAGGGCCGCGACATGAGCCGGGTTCGCGACGCTGTGTGGAGCCAGACCGGGTTCAATGGCTGAACCGAACCGGTCCCTCCGCTTCCCAATTCAATATATTAATTTTTGTGAATCAGATTTAAGGATGGTGGTTAATCAAAATAATTAGTAAAAAAATTGAGAAAGAAACAAATAGATTTTCAATTTAGCTTCTTTTTATTTTCCCTTTTCAATTTCTTTTTATCCTTATAAAATTGGATTTGGAGTTGCCGAAGGGAAATGATGTGTTTAGAGTTCAGTGGTTTTTGGCCAGTTAGATTTAGGGTGTGTTGGAATTGTGGTGAGAACACAAAGGAAAAGAGGACAATCTCATATATAAGCCACTACAAGCGATTATGGTTCCCTGCAGCAGAACCAAACGCATCAGAATTTGATGATCTCATACAATGAAAGTGTCCTATTATCCCGATTTTGGATAATTTTGTATTGCGGTTCTGTTTGTTCACAGTGAAATTTAAATCCCCAAGAATTAAAGCAAGGCATCATTTACTGATAATCTAATTCATGACATTTGAATAATATTTGAGGGGTTACGTTGGATTGAAAAAAAAGCATGAAGCATATGCCGTCTTTGACTTAAGAAAGTGTCCTGAGAACTTTGGCTGGTTGGTTATTATGAAAATAATAAGAATCACATATATTCTTATAGTTAGTACCATTTTGCAACAATGACCTAATTTTTGTATTACTTTGTTTATACAAAGGACCGAAGTTTCAAGACTGGTATATTATTATTATTATCCGTGTTAATTTGTTTCGGGAAAACATGTCAATTTTCATTTTAAATGTGAATCATGAAGGAAGGGAAAAGAGAGAGGCTTGGGTTAGAACAATGGCCAAATATATGGTGAGACACCATGATAAGTGTCTCACCCGTATACCACCATTTTTTTTCAGGTTACCAATGTATCCCTTCTTTCAATCCTGAATTTCTTTTTTGCCACCTCCTCTAGCTAACATCTTTCCAGCTTCTCACTCCATATTTATTTGAATTAATGAACAAAAATTTCATACATTGCATAAGTTTATGGTAAATTGAGGGAAAAAAATTACTTCAAAGATAAAACCTTAGGATCAAAATATTTAAAATTCAATGAAATATGAACAAATATTTGTAACTACGAAACAGTTTAATTAATGCGCAAAAATATATCCAAAATTTTAAGAAATGAAAAATACATATGATATATATGTTTTGTAATTAGCGGATAATAAATTGAGAGATTAAACTATTTTCATAGATTCTCTAATTTAATATATAACTTTCAATAATTTTAAAAGCAAATGGTAACTATAAATATTTTTTTATGAATATTTACAAGCTACATGATATTTTTAAGAGAAATGACTTATAACATGAAATGTGAAATGTGTATAGTTAAATCTCACGTTAAAAATAAATTAACCAAGTAATAATTGTATATTTAACTAAAAACTTAATAATTATATAAAAAAATCCATGACATTAATACTTATAATTTTTAGATAAAGAGCGTGGTGATTGCATACCTCATCCTGGGTGTTCGATCCTCACTCATAGAAATGAAACATATTTTTTAGTCAACCGTTTAAAACACCTACGATGAAGGAATTAGTCACTATAATCAACAATAAATACTAATTAAAAAAGAAGAAGATAAAGATAAGATATATTTTGACCGTACATTGCACGTTAACTACACTTTCTTTTACACTCATATTCTTCGCAATGATGCTCTTAGCCTCTAAACAAAATGGCATCTTGTCAAATCGAGAAACCAGCCCATAAACATTAAATCCAAATTATTTTATTTCACCATAAAAAAATTGTGGACAAAATTCAGCATAGTATACTATATCTATATCACTCAGTGCACTAAATGCTTTTAATGGAAAAGTGATGGATGTTGCCACGAGAATGGTACATGTTAACTAAGGTCCACGAACGGCAAACATTAGGGACTTAGGAGACTCGTTCCTTTTTTTGCATGAAAATGACGCGACTCATTCATGTTGGGTTCATAACTCACGTGGATTTAAGACCACTGGTTTTCAGTCTTGGTGCTAAAGTTCGATGGAGATTTTATTTGAGTGATTATACATAGACATACATAATTCGTTAGATACCTTTCAAACACACGAGCTAGTGACATTTTTTAATTTCCGCAAAATTGATCGAGGTTAAAAACTGTCGTTCATATGTCTGAGGAGTGTCGGGTAAAATAATATGTCCACCAATCATTTACGATTTTATTTAGTAGGTATAGTTCGTGGGTCACTTAAAAATCTCTGTCACTACCATCGCTCATCCTATTCAGATAAGCACTTGAGGGTTTCACGAATGGAGCAAAAGATTAGCAATGAAGGCCTCTTCCTTTTCATGAATGTGGTAGGACATGCTTTCAACAAACCGTTTATTATACATCCAAATTAATTAATGTGATGTTATTACTTTGTTTTTTCCCTTGGTGCTTCCATATAGAGTATCTAAAAAGGGAAGTTAGTGCTTTAGTAAGAGGAATCATGCACCTTGTAAACTCAAAGTTTGATGCCCACTTTGATAAAATTTACGTACATTTTCTACTTATGGTTGTACTTCTTCAATTTGTACTTGAACCAAAGTTTTCATTTGGTCAATTCTTTACGCACAAGCATTTGTTTTTCTTTCTCATTTTTATTTACCATGAAAATTCTCAAAAACAATTTACCAAGATAAATATGCCTTTGCAAATATCAAGAAAACGCAAGGAAAACAATTCATATAAAAAAAAACATGAAATATACTTAGGTAGTGTTTGGCTCGGTTTTTTTATGACTTTTAAGTTACTTTTAAGCTAAAGCAGGGCCAAACACATTTGTTAAAAAAGTTCAGTAGCTTTTAAGTAACTTATTTTTATAACATAAAATAGAAATAGGTAATTTTTTTAGAAAAAGTTAGAGAGATGAGCTTTTTACTTAAAAGTATCTTATTATTATTATGACCACCGCCGCCACCGCACCGCCGCCGCCCCCTCACGCCACCGCCCCCGCCGTCATATATGAAACTTTTTTAAAACAGTTTTACCAAACAACTTTTAACTTAAAAGTAGCTTTATAAGTTATAAAAAACTGAAAACTGATAAACAACTTCTTCTTCTTTTTAAAAGCTCTTATTTTTAACTTTTACTTAAAAATAACTTTTAAGTCAGAAAAAAGCTGGGCTAAACGACTTCGCCATATATTTTATTGATCGGATGAAATAAAATAGTTTAACTTGGTATATTTTAATTGTGATTTGTTCTATTATCACTTATCAATATCATGTAATGGTATCTGAGTCAAAGTCTTCTTAATTTATGAAGTACTTTTCAAAAAGAATATATTATTATAAAAAAATTGTTATTTGTTCAGTAGACACAACAAGAAAATAAATTTGGATCATGTGTAACATATATATCTTCTGTAGCTCCCTCTGGCGCACAATCATAGCCATTGATATTTTTGATTAATGGTTAAGAACAGTCTAAATAGAAAAGAGATTATTGAATTAAAAAATTTATGGTCATATAGTTGTCTGATGCATAGGCAGTAGAGGTTCCTGGAGGATCTTATTTTGCTACTTGGTTAGATTGAATTTTGCATAAATATGTTTGACTTGCTTAACAACTTAAACATTTGAGTCTAGTATTCATCCATCATAGGTTTTTTTTAGGTATAAGTTTGGTTGTTTTGAAATCTTAATTTGACATGATAACATATTGAAAAGTTTGTTCCATATTAAGAAATTTAAGCTCACTAACAAATATATGTGTAAATTTGTCAACAAACTTATAGGCTAAAATGTATTAAAATAAACCTATCTAAAATATGTCAACATGACTATAAGTTATTATTCTCCCTTTTCTCCATGATTATATCTCCCTGCCACCACCATATGCGGCCACCTCTTACAACCACCTTATGCCCCCATCTTCTGCCATAGATACTGCATCCTTTGTCTCTGGTCCCTTCATCCGCCGCCACCATTTTGGCCTGGAAGTAAACTTCTAGGAAACATGAAATTTGATAGGGATCTTTTTAAAATGTCAAGATGTCTCTCTCTTTGGTTTTAAGCTTCCATTTCTCTGTTTTTTTTTTTCTTCAAAATTATATTATCTAGTTTTTTGGTCCAATCTTATCTCTTCATTTTTTGGTCAACAATGTTATCCCTTTTTGATAATCGTAGTTGTACTGGACAAAAGTTAGAGGCCAATTAATGCAAAAAAGGAAAAGTTAGAACCAAGGTCTTTTGAAACTGAAACTCTTAAGCCCAACTTCGGCCCCTTAGTGCCATGAGAATGGGAAGAATCCAAAAGGCTAATTAAATTGAAACTATACTTCAGACCCAAAAAAAAAAAAAAGATTAAGGTAGCATTTGACCTAGCTTTTTTTTAACTTAAAAGTTACTTTTAAGCTAAAAGTTGTTTGGTAAAATATTTCTAAAAGTTTTTTTTTTTTTTTGCGAGAGTGCTGCCGGAGAAGACGACTGAAGCGGTAGTGGTGGTGGCCGGAGGCGGTGGTGGTGGCCGAAGGCGATGGTGGTGGTCGGAGGCGGTGGTGGTGGTGGTTGGAGGTGGCAGCGCACGGAGGCGGCGGCAGTGGTAGTCGGAGGCGGTTGTGGTCGGAGGCGACGAAGGTGGTGGTGGCCGAAGGCGGTTGTGGCCGGGGCGGTGGGAAGTGAAAAAAGTAACTTATTAGAAAAAAGTTTCCTCAATTAACTTTTTACTTAAAAGCTACTTTTCAATATTTTCTATGTAAAAAAAGTAATTTAAAAGTAACTTATTTTTTAAGATCTTATACAAAATTGTATTTGGCCCAACTTATCTTAAAAGCAGCTTAAAAGCCAAAAAAAAGTTGGGCCAAACACTACCTAAGCAGACCAATGAATCTTTGACTGGTGACACACATTTGGAAAAGAAAAGGAAAGTAGGATATTATGGATTCAATTTGAGGGTATATTTGATATTATTCTGTGTCCTTTTATAGAGAAAAATAAATAGTTTTGGCATTATAATTTGAGTTTAATTTTGGCATTATAATTTGAGTTTAATTTTGATACAGACAATGTAAAGAGTTTTACACTTGCATTCAATTATGTTTCTCTATTATTTATTCAAAACAATTTTAAATTCAAACCTAATTATAGCATGGCAAAATGCTGGATTTTGATTGGATGCATGTGTAAAACTTATTTAAATTGTTAGTGCATCAAAATTAAACTCTGATAATTTTTCATTTTTATAATCTCAATTGTGTAAGTCAAGGGATATCAAAAGTTATAAATTAAGCATAAGTCTCATCTTTAAACCCTTATAAATGTAATTACATTAAATACTTAAGAGAGAGAAATTAATCGTTCATAAAAGTTCTATTCGAGTTAAATATGATGTGTTTAAACCAAAAAAGGATTTAAAAAATTTAATGAGTTTGGGTTGAGCACACATAAACTCAGTTCATGCATCTCTCCTATGGTTTTTAGTATTGAAAAAATGTTGTGCTAGCTAGCTGTTGAGCTTAGTCTAATCCTTTATAATGAATTTGTTAGTAGAATACTGCTCCTGCTTAATCATTCTGTGCATCAAATCAATCAAATAATTAGACAAATATGCACAATCCTCTGCTTTAAATATACAGTTATACACACAGGTAGGTGCATATTTTTTTTGCTTAAATTGTCAATGAGAAGGCCAAAATGGCAATATATAAATGGACTTATTTAGACAGTACCGCCATAATCTCCGCAATGATCTGTAATCAACCAAATGAAAATTATTTCCCCAACATTCCTCTTTTTCTACAACCTGTGTCTTTTTTTTTGTCTTGAAGTATTTTCATATTTGGTGGTAAGATTAATCATTCACTTAACTCTCAGCGCATAAAAATAGTAGGACCTTATTAATAAGTTTTTCCCATTCACATTAGTTAAAATTTGAAGCTTGAACCACTGAAGTGCTATCCGGTTAGCTAAAATGTGTCCTTTCTATTGGACACTGGTGTAGTGCCTTTCTACCCGATACCCACTGTCTAGGCTGGATATACCTACCTACTTGATCTGCACTCTCTCTCTCTAAAACTCTGTTCAAATCTTCACCCAAAAACTTTACTACTTAGATTATTGGAAGATCAAATATTTTTTCTACTTCCATTTTCATCAGAAAAATGGGTTGTCATAGTAGCAAGGAGCAAAAACCAGGTAAAAGCCATAGATCAGGGACAAGTAGTGGTGGTAGTGGTGGTTTTAACTACCACACTGTTCAACCAGCTACCTCACAGGTTCAAACTTCAGCACCAAAGCCACAGTCACAATCACAATCACAATCACAGGCACCAATAGTCACCACCCCTCAGAACCCAAAACCTAGCGCTACACCCCAAAACGCTGTCAGAGCGGTGCAGAGGAATGAAGCTACCATTTTGGGAAAACCCTTTGAAGATATTAAGAAGCACTACACTTTGGGGAAAGAATTGGGAAGAGGGCAATTTGGGATTACCTACATGTGCACTGAGAATTCCACTGGCAATTTCTACGCCTGCAAATCGATTCTGAAGAGGAAGCTCGTTTCGAAAGCGGATAAGGACGACATGAAGAGGGAGATTCAGATCATGCAGCATTTGTCTGGGCAATCCAACATTGTGGAATTCAAAGGTGCTTATGAGGATCGCTACTCGGTGCACCTCGTCATGGAACTCTGTGCTGGTGGGGAGCTCTTTGATCGAATCATTGCGCAGGGTCACTATTCCGAGAGAGCCGCTGCGTCCATTTGCAGAGCCATTGTTAACGTTGTGCACATTTGTCATTTCATGGGTGTCTTGCATCGCGATCTCAAGCCGGAGAATTTCTTGCTTTCTAGCAAGGATGAAGGAGCAGCGCTCAAGGCTACTGATTTTGGACTATCTGTCTTCATTGAAGAAGGTGCAGCTGCTTTTGCAATTTGCATTTCTATATAGACATATGCAAGTTTAGCCACTAGTTTTGTCACTGTGATTTGTAGTTCTTCATTGCTCTCAAAACTAAAAACTTCATACCTTAGATGTTGATGATGCAGTGAGCGTTTAATCATGCAAGAACTTTGGTTCTTTTTTCGTTTGCCAGATATTTCTGAGTAATTTTATTTTTTACTCTAGCAAAACATAAAATATTATGCTATTTGGGTTGCTATCCGTTGAACATTTGCATGTCACTTTATTTCCTTTTGGTCCTCAACATTAAGTTAGTCATAACTCACTAGTACACTGATATGTCAGGTTTTCATAGTGCTATCCTAAAGTTGAGCTTAGTGTGTTTGGATTAGTGTTGAACTCAACACCTATCCATGTTGAAGTGTATGTTTGGTTTGGCATTGGTGCAAACGCAAACGTTATTTCATGTATCTCAAGGTGTAAATGGAGAAGCTACAATTTGCCACGTTAAATTCAACGTGGATCGGAGAAGTAAGATTTTGCCATGTTGAGTTCAACGTGGATTCACGTTGAGTTCAACGGAAACCCAAAAGCACACAAAGTTACCATGGTAAAATCTTACTTCTTTGTGCATTGAGATGTGTTGTTCTATTTGCCTTTAGGCAAACGCAAAATCAAACATACACGCTCCGCAGATCATGAGCCATGAGGTGCTAGTTGCTTCTTTCACATTATCTTGATTAGCGATGCTGATAACTACCTTAAAATATAGAACAAACAATCCCATGCTAATAACTTGTTGGAGTGAGATTGCTTTTGAGTTCTGGGGAAATGTTAGATCAGATACATTGGTTTCTAATTCCTTTTGAGTAGGTGATATTGAAAGTGTATAAGCAAGACTGAAAAATTATGGTCCATTCTCATTACTGCTTAAGTGCTTATCTGAAATTCTAATTGTGTTTGACTGCTATGGTAGCTCTATAGGAATTACATGCTGCTACCTGATATTGCCGTGACTTTTATGGTTGGTAGTTCACAGTAATTTCTACAATTTATCTCAGGTAAGGTTTACCGTGACATGGTAGGCAGTGCTTACTATGTTGCCCCTGAGGTACTTCGTCGCAGCTATGGAAAGGAAATAGATATTTGGAGTGCAGGCGTCATATTGTATATTCTCCTGAGTGGTGTACCACCATTTTGGGCTGGTAAGACCCAATTGTAATCTGATAATGTTGCATATGTTACAGTTTTTTATAGAGTTTCTGATTAAAAAGTAACACTTGAACAACATATTGTGGGGTTTATTTTCTTTACAGAAACTGAAAAGGGAATATTTAATGCCATATTGGAAGGTGAACTTGACTTTGTGAGTGAACCATGGCCATCAATATCAGACAGTGCTAAAGATTTAGTCAGGAAGATGTTGACACAGGATCCTAAGAAGCGGATTACTTCCACTCAAGTCCTTGGTATTAGTCTACTGCTTCTATTTTGGCTCAAATAACTTAAATCATAGAAGTGCTTCATTAATTAAATTTAAAACATTGATTTTTTTGCTAGTATTAGTTTAGCTCTTAAGCTGTCTTCCTTTCAATTTTTGTTACAAATGCTGCTAGTTCTTTTATCTGCTTCTAATCTCCCAAGTTGAATAGTATTTAGGGAGTAAGAATATTGACTTATCACTTTATCAGTTGAACCAGGAAAAAAGGACAGGTCCAGGGAAACTATATTAGCATAGCAAAAATATGTTGCTATTGTATTATCATCAACTGAATAGATTGTCACCATTCATTTGCACTGGTCTGCTGTTTGTTTAAATTTTTTATTACACTTGACCTGACTGTGATTGATGATTTGTTTGGTAAGAACATCCATGGATGAGAGAAGGCGGAGAGGCATCTGATAAACCAATTGATAGTGCGGTTCTATCTAGAATGAAACAATTCAGGGCAATGAACAAGCTCAAGCAACTTGCACTGAAGGTATGGCATCAATCTTGGGTCAAAAGCAATTATATCCAGTATCCTTTTTTTGGTGATCCTTGAGATTGTTGAAGATTGCCAATTTCTCTTTTTATTGCGATTTTTAAATTGTGCATTTATTATAACCATTCTTGAAGTTGACTAATGATTATTGATATAATATTACAAAAGTACTTTGTTTGTTCGGTCTGGTAAATGAGCCTCTGTTGCTTTCACTTGAAACAAGATAATAAAGCTTGTTTAATAAGTAGCTCTTTACAATTTTTTCATTACAATATCAAGATAACAAAAACCCAGGCTTATCCCACTAGTTAGGATCAGATACATGAATCGACTGACACCATTAGGCTGAATACAAAAGACCAAATTTTATTTAAGTCCATTTAGAGCAAATTCTTTTTCTAATAGTTTCTCCTCAAGTTTTCTCTGGCTTAAGTAAAACTGGTAAAAGCTTTCTAGAAACTTCCTCCAGAGCTGTATCTGAAGCTTACATGGCTGTAGTTGTTTAGTTTTCATCACCTGCATGAGTACTGGGGACATTTTATTATTCGCATCCAGCTTATGTCTTTTCTAAATAGTCTCCATTACTAACTTGGTGGAAATTTCTCTAGGTCATTGCTGAAAATCTATCAACAGAGGAGATTAAAGGTCTCAAAGCAATGTTCTCCAATATGGATACTGACAATAGTGGCACCATCACCTATGAAGAACTGAAGTCAGGCTTGGCTCGAATTGGATCGCGACTGTCGGAGACTGAAGTAAAGCAACTCATGGAAGCTGTAAGTAGTTACAGATCCCTACTGAGAGTATTAGTTGAATGTATGAGCATTCCTTGTATCCTAAACTCAATAGGATTCTTGTTCTCTTGTATAATATTTCTCAGGCTGATGTTGATGGAAATGGATCAATTGACTATCTTGAATTCATCTCAGCGACAATGCATAGGCATAGACTTGAACGGGATGAACATCTTTACAAAGCATTCCAATATTTTGATAAGGACAACAGTGGGTGAGTATTGCAAGATTGGTATTTTAGTGTTTACTCATATTGCAATAATTTTCTAACTATCTGTGTTCGAACAATTCGATAATAATTTTTCCTAAGTCACACACTCATCTTTTTAGCTCTGAACTGTTTTACCATCAGCCATTATTGTAGTTGAGTTCTTTGACATTGATGACAAACTTATGATGAGTTTTATTTTTCAAGGTCTTTTTAGTCTCAGTCCATATTAGACAATACCATCACATTTGAGCTAACTTGACATCCATTTTGGCCCGACAGCATGATGTCTGATATGCACATTCTTCCTGGAATGCGCTGATTTTTTTATTTTATTTTATTTAACGATGGATGTTTTATCAACATAATACCTAATTTTCGATATTAAACTGGACTAATTTACTTCATGACTCCTAAACTCAGGGGAATTTAAGCAATGAATTAACAAACCAACTCTATGAAAGTTCAACAGTAACTCAACTTGTTGATATTATAAAATAGCTAAGAATACCCTTTGCTTTTTGAAATTCATGGACAGGCATATTACTAGAGATGAATTAGAGACTGCCATGACACAACATGGAATGGGTGATGAGGCAACAATAAAGGATATAATTTCTGAGGTGGATACGGATAATGTAAGTTGGTTCTAATTTAATCAGGGTAACTCTAATACAGAATATTGATGTTGGTTGTTTGTTACTAATGATTCTTATGCTAACAGGATGGGAGAATAAACTATGAGGAATTCTGTGCAATGATGAGAAGTGGAATGCCACAGCAGGGACAGCCCGACAGTTTGTTTAAATCTACCCAGTGAGTCAATTTTTCTAGCTCAAGTGATTCATCATGACCACCAATTGGTTCAGTGACTTAACATTGTTGACAAGAACCATTGTCTCGAGGGATATGTAACCGGACACTTCATGGATTGGTCATTTCTTTGAAGCTCTTTCCCAAATTTTGCACAAGGTTGCTTTTGTGGTTGTGGTGCTAAAAATGGACTGCTAGGAGTTTTTATTTGTTCTGTACTTCTGTGTACATTTACTCTCCAGCTGCCACATTCCAAGTGTATCAAGATCTCCTGTCCTCAAATGTTGTCTCAATTTCGCATCTCAAAAATAAAATCTTGCCGTGTCAATTAAAAGAGACGAGTGAGACAGTTACCAAGTTTGCGTAGTTATTTTTAATTGACACGTTAAATTTTTATTGATGGGACAAGGAATGAGACAATTTGGAGACAGAAGACTTCAATCCATTCCAAGTAACCATCACGTAAACGAATGCCAAAACTCTGTCCAAGACATAAGAGACCACAAGTGTTTTGATTTTTTTCGTGCAAGATTACATAGCTGTTGGGTTCGAACCGTTAGTATCGAGTAGCATTAAATGCCCGGTGTATGTTTAGACTTTAGAGAAGTAGATAATGTACATTCTTACCAAGTCGGCATATACAAATCTGCCCACAAATGATGCCCATAAGAGAAATAGTCCAGCCTCCTTAAGCAATGCACCGTCTTACTAAGTCATAGCACTGGAGCTGACTGGGCTGAACCCCTTAAGAAAATTCGCCCCACCAATTTAGACCGACCAGGTAAGACCTTGTAACTCGTGGTATTCCAAATGTCCCTTACACAAAGGTTTAAAAACTCGAGAGATAATAAAAGAGAATCAGTCACAAAAGAGGAAACAAATCCCAAAAACACAGTGTGGAACGGAGATTCTTGGGACAAAAGTTGCAACGGCACATACAGATGAAAGACGATGCAAATGCAAAGGACACGACGAAGGGCTGCTTGGGTGGGAGAAGGAAAGAAAGCTACAGCAGATAAAAGGGACTGAATGATTCAGATGGGCCTAAGCACAGAAGACCCAAAGGAGATATAAAAGAAAACCTGTAATAGAAAGAAGACATGTTCACTAGAAACACCAAAGGCCAGCATAGCTAGGCATTTAGAACTCCTAGCCCAATACAGTACTTGTTCCATTTGCAAGAACATATATAACTAATAATTAAATTGCACCAAATTCACATTTCAACTCTTGGGTAACCAGCTCAAATAAGCAAGAAGGGGCACTCCAATTGTTGTAAAAGTTGAGATGCTTGACGCTAATGAAGTTAGTTTAATATTAATAAAGATGGTATCCAAGGTTTTAGCTTCATATTCCCCTGACAAAATTGAATTAAGAGACAACCATTTAAGTTACTGATACACGTGAGGTTGTTTCTTTATACTGTGGATTATGCAACCCACTAAGTATACTATTTATATGCACGTGTGCACACCCTTTCTTTATTTGTATATTTTGGGAAAAGGAGCCTCATAAACTCTTTACTCAAGATAGAGTGCTTGTTCCATCCCTTTGTTGAACTAATTATATGCCCCAGAAGTCTGATAATTCATTTCAACCTTTATAGCTAACTCAAGAGCTTTTCTACCAATATGTTCCACTCATTTCTCAAAAAGACTCCAGATTTTCATTCATAAAAACTTCTGTAGCAATAGCAGTGGTTAGAGTATTTTGCTTCTCTTATTATTTAGCAACTAAAGTAGTTTTTAAACACAGTTTTAAAGACAAATCAAACTAGCAATATGGTAGCTGTTACTAACATTATGAGGAGAACAACAATGATCAGAAACTTTTGCAAGGGTTTTATATCCAAAACAACAAAAGGGTCAAGTGGAAATGTGGCATTTACTCGTTTAAGTGTATGTTTGGATACACAGTGAAATACCACGATGAGTCAAAATCACGGTGGACAGAAGTAGCTTCATTTATCTTTTTTGGCTATCCACCGTAAATTTAGTTTCATCGTAATTTTACACTATATAGCCAAATATGCACTAAGTTTTCTCGTGCCCCTCTAATTTTGAGGGTTGTGCAGCCTTCTTCTTATTCATCACTAAAATTCAAAATTTATAAACTTATAACTATTTGTCATGCCATGCCATGACATTCTATTACACTAAGCAATCACATTATGGTAGGGTATCATGCATTGAAAAGTTCACCTAATATTAATAAGAATAAGGATTGGTAGACATCTAAAGGGTATAGACCACTAGAGAGAGATAGGAAGAGAGGAGAGATAAGTGATAAGTGTGATATATGATGTGATGTAATTGAAGAAAGAGATAGAGAGTAAAATGGGGTGTCCAAAGGTGTATATACTGTTTAGGTGTATATGAATCATTGCCATATTAATATTAATAAAGGTGAATTGTACCTCGGATGCTCCAACTATGCTGTTAAACATGGCAACAACCACAGGCTTTCATAACAAGACAATGCAGCTGTTAATAAAACATGACGGTGTAGCAGAGCGGTGGTCAATGCTTTAACAAAAGAAAAATGAAGGCATACAAATTTACAAGTACCAAAGGTGTCCACTCTCATGAATGCCTCTTGGCTCTTTCTATATTTATTTTAACACAGAACTTGTAGTGCGCTTGGAGTTTGAAACAAGAAATGCAAAACAGATAGAAACTGGCAGAAACCAATTAAACAACATCATCATACACATGAAAAAGCAACCTCTTAAAAAATTTGGTTTTCTACAATCTGAAGTTAATGGCAAAAGTATGGCCCGGAATACAATGTGAGAGAAGCGCACGTGGGGGTGCTAATGCATGCCTTAACTCTCCTCATTCTCATTTTCTTTTTGTTTTTCAAAACTGTGTATGATATTAATCAAAACACAACAAAAGACTTGTTGCCTTGCATTGAGATCACAGCCATTAACATTGGCTAAGAGATTAGTCTTCTTTTATTCTCAGCCTTGGTTGGAAGAGAAAACCTTTTCTCTACCAATATCTATGTAGCCTAACACTGCATTCACTTTTCTGTTTTCTGATCTTGTGTGCATTTCAGAATCCGTTTTTCATGCCAAGAGTGAACTATTAGGAATATGTGTGCTTTGGTAAAAGACCTTCACGTCATGCATTTCCTACTTGTTTCTTAATCTTTCTTTGGTATTATTAGTTCTGCTTTGGAAGTGCACCATTTTTTTTTTTCAGAAGATTTTGGCATTGTAAGCACTTTAATGCAGGTTCTTTTATTGGAGGGTCAGAAAGAATCTCCCATTTGACATTTAATTTCAGATAAAATCATTTTACTTAACTCCCAATGGTAGAATTAGAACTTCAATCCTGTGCTACATTGGTCAGTGCCTCAGCATTGCGTACTATAGAACAAGAGGTGAAGGGAGATAGTGTAAGTGTTGTTGCTGAGATTTCAGCTGAGTTAGAAAGGGAAAGGCAGAAGAATGCTGAGCTCATGGAGAGAATATCAATGCTTGAAGCTCAGATAAGGGAAAGGAACACCGAAACTCAAGTACGATTACTTTTTCTTTGTCACGAACAAACTACCTCAAAAATTTAAGTTGTTGTGTGAAGGCATGAATGGTTTTATATATTATATTTCTAACATTCTTGTTTGTTGCTTAAATAAGTTGACTTGTTAGAACTTAATGGCATATATGAAAATTAAGAATTGCATAACTTGATGAACCAGGAATGTATTCATAATTGTACATCCAGCATACATGCTCATGCATCTTAGCACATTTCATGGTGAAAATCTAACTAAAATTGATTCAACTCCCTTCAGTGAACATTTGACATTCATATAATTGGAGCAATCACATGATATATGATAAGATTTAATCACACATACCAACTTCACTCTATCATGCTCATTTTATTTATGTAGTTCCTGATTGTTGCAACTTTCATCTTTTTTTAGTATTAAAGGTTATAATTTCTACCTTGATACCAGGAAAATCATCAGCATGAAGCTGCAAGAAGCTTGAAGAATTTCAAAAGACAGAAGATAGAAATGGTAGATGATGAAATGGAGAAAATGAATATTGTCGAAAGTGAAATGGCCTCCCAGTACAAGCCTGATACTGAAGGCATTGTTCCTAAGGAGATAAGTCCAGCAAAGTTTTCAATTAGTTGGATGAGCATGGATGATAACCAAGACTTATATCATGAAAAAGTCAAGGACTTTGAGGCTGTTGCAAATTTCAATGAAACAAACAGTCATGATGCCTGCGATGATAATTATGATGATGAAATGGATAATCGGGATAATAGTCAAAGACATGAGGAAATTGATGACATAACTGAAATTGTTAGTGAACAAAAAGGTTACTTTGCTGATCATATTGATGAGGAATCAAATATATTATGCATGGCAAGTTTTTCTGGTCATAGGAGTGATCCAATTCCAACAGGTAATGTGAAACAAGAGGATCATGAACAAGAGACAAGTTGCATGTTACTTGCTCCACTATCCGAGAAGAATGAAGTCAAATCAGACCAAGGGAAAGAAATTAAAGAGACTGCAGCAGATACAGCAGAACTCGCGGTCCCTTCTATAGGATGTGTACATATATCACAGAATAGAAAGCCTCTCAAGGTGGCTTTCTGCCCAAAAGAAGTTAAAAGGATGGTTGAGTCTGAGGCCCTTGAACAAAAAAATGCTCAATCCCACACTATGAGGAAAATCATAGTTTTTGCAACACTTGGCACAAGACATGGGTGTGAAGATATGTACGAGTTGGACTTCAACCATTTTAGCATTTTGAAGAAAGGAGAACCATATGTGTCTCCAAGGAACCCTGGGGTAAGAGGAATCTGCTAACTTCAGATCATGCTTATGACCTAGTGGCTAGTTGTGTGCCAAAAATGGAGAGTGTAGCTATTAACCATGTTCTATCTGAAGTCTATGTGCCTTGTCACTAGTTTGCATTCAAACTTGAATTTTGACAAATTTGGCAAAAATATTTCTATACCATGAATGCTATCAACTTTTTTTCTTGTTTTTAATCTATGTAGGAGCATGTTTTGTATGAGAATCCAGGTGTTCGGAGGAAAATATTTTATCCAAATCGACAAAACCCTGTGTTATGTCCTGTCCAGATACTTGGAGAAGAAAGAGCCATGCGTCCATCTGATCCCAGTTGTCCATCATGCCTATTCTTATGCATTAAATATGGTGGAAGGACAAGAAACCTTCCTCAAAATGAGTAAGTTTTGGACTAGTAATTGGTAGAAATAATTATATGACCAACAGAATGGCCCTTTTCTGTTTTTTCTTTATTATAAACTATAAATGGTGTTACTCTTAGTGAATGATCAATTTATGAGTTTAGTGGACTTTGAAATATTTATTTGCAGCTTAACATGGGGTGATTTGTTGATTGAATAATACAGATATGTGAGGCAGAGGATGGGAAGAAACAAACTCAAGTCTTTTGGGCCACTTATGTGCAGAATGGCAATGTTGGTTCATATTCGCAGTGGAAGCTTTTTCTTCAAGGCCTTGGGAATCACACTTCTTTTTATGGCAGGATTTCCTGATGATCTTGTTCAGAGAGAAACAAAATACCAGAACTTAGACTTGCTTCAGAAATATTACAGGTTTATCATATTATACACTGCAAACAATCGAAGGATAAATGAAACAGCAAGATATAATTGTCTAGTTAAATCACTAGCATAAACCTTTCAGGAACATTGCTCTAATTCACTGCCACCACACATAATAATATATATGAAAGAATGAAAATTTAAGTACTTACATGTTCATTGTAAATCAGAATATTCTCAGAAATTTGTATATGTCAATTAATAGTTCTCATTGGTCCAAGATGCCTTCCTAATTTACTGTTACCATGTTTGTGGCTTGAGTCTGAAACTACTCCTTTCATCATCTAACACACAATCTTTCCATTACAGGACTGATGAGGATGCTGAGGGGGAGGAATTGTTTCTTCCATATCCAATTGCATGTGACCATGTAAGATCACAAATCCCATATTATGAATGTTAGTTCTTTCAATGACATACGCTTAAACAGTAGCAATTAATAGTCAAATTTTAGTTCTATACACAGAAACACAAGACTCTAATTGTAGTTATCACACTTTGCATGTAACATATTCATAGAGTATCCGCTATTTTATCACAATTTATTTACTTTTTGCTTTTGGCTGTCTCTAAATAGCTCTTCTTTATGGTGCTAAACTAGCCATGCTTTTGTGCATGTACACGGTAGAAAACCACGGTAAGCCAAAATCACCGTGCACATAAGCAACTTCTCTTAACTATTGTAGCTGTCCACCGTGATTTTGGCTTTACCGTGTATCCAAACATGCATTTTGTTAAGTTGTCTGCAAGTTGATATATGAGCTACCTTGTTAGATTGATCTTAAGCTTCTACTTTGTCTTGTTAAAGCAGGGTACTGATGAACCCGAGAGTTTAACTAAAAAGACAGTTCATGCAAAATCCAGGGGCAGAAAGCATGATAATGCCATCATCAAGTCTCATGATTCACAAAAGACCCCATCTCAGCCCTCAACACCAACAAGTTCAGCAGCTACTCAATTTGGTTTAACTGGATATTCCTCTGCTCACACATATGTAATGGCAGCATTTCACTCAGTGCCACCCCAATCTTGCCAAGACACTTCTCTTATGCCAAATCCAGCTCTTGGTGGTAATCATAGTCCATATCCTATGATGCCACCACAGCCATCAGGTGCTTTTGTACCAGTGATGTATTGGCCTCCACCAAATGCATTTCTTCATGGACCCTATCCTTCCACATATGCATACCAGTCTTTTCCTTCAACTGCAAATCATGCGTCAATCCAAACACAGCCTTATTACAATAATCACACCAGTAGTTGCTTCTCACCAAAGTTGTTAGAAGGCAGTGGAAAGAATGATTCACCCTCAGCGGAGAGTGACAATGAGTCTAATAGCAGTTCAAGTGCTACTGAGCATAAGCTGAGTCCTGAGTTGCACAAATAATGAAACTCATTGCTACAATGGCATGCCATACATGATATATGTGAAATGTAATCATTCTTATATGGTTGAAGACTTGAAGTGGCATGATGCATAGCTTTCTGTGCTGCTTTTAACTCAACCTCACATGTCTTATTGACTTATAGTGATTATGATATTTCATTATGGGTTGTAAAAGAAAAAGCCTACTGAAATCCTGACCAACCAAATACTTTAATGCTTGCTTTGCCTTATCCTTAAATGAATGACTAGATAAATGACTAGATTCTGCTATCATATTAGAATTTGAGGAAAATTGCACTAATGTCCCCTCAGGTTTAACATTATTGGGCTGATCTCCCCTCTAATTTGAATTAATAGAGTGTTGAGTGTTATAGTGAAAAATATTAGGGAAGATCAGTGCAATAATATAAATTTTAGGCCCCGTTTGGGAAAACAGCTTAATTAAGCGCTTATGACTATAAGAGCTTATGGCATAAGCGTTTATTAATAAGCTTTTTTAAGATATTTATTATAATGAATTGAAAATAAGCTATATATAAGCATAAGCTCTTTTTTCATAAGCTACTCTGAATAGCTTATGAAAATAAGCTCAAAACAGCTTATAGGTATGTCATAAGCTATTTGCATAATCTCTCCCAAACGCTTGCATAAGCACTTATACTATAAGTTAAGCTCATATAAGCTCTTCCAAACGGGGCCTTAGAAGTTTAGTGCAATGTTTTTAATAAAATAAGGGTAGCTAGTGTCGAAAGAAAGTCATTGCAATAATGATAAACCAGGCGATATCAGTGCAATTTACCCTAGAATTTGAAAATATTTTGTGGACTCATTACAATGCCATGTAGACCAAATTATAACGCTTTCTTATTGGCTCTACCTAATTCAACTCAAAATTAGAAAACAATGATGATGCAAAGAAAATTTTTCATACTTCACTAAATATGCTATATGATAGGGAATTTTATATTTTGTAGCAAGATACCAGAAGAGGGGATACACAAAGTGATCCAGTGCAAACATTAGTACTTACACACACATATAAATTATTTTATTTATAAATTTATCATGTTACTCATATTTACATATTCACTTACTTATATATTTTTAAGTTTATCACTCAACTAACAACTTGTGCTTATTTACAAAATATATCTATATATTTGTCATTAAGTATTTACATAAATATTTATGTGTATAGAGTTGAACAATATTTTATTAAATTATAATTTTATTAATTTGAGTTGAAAATAAATTTAAGTTATAGAACAGCTTGATTCATTGAAGTACCATATTATATTTATCATATATTTTATGGAAGTGATTATACTAAAAATATACAGTAAAAAACCAATTCAATCACATTGTTTTAGATTAAACCAAATTTACACAGAAAACTTATTGGATCAGACAAAAGAAAATTTGAAATTAAAGAGGCTGGATCATATGATTATTTTCTCAAAATCAGATTCAATCTGGTATGCGAACACCTATATGATGAAGAATTTGTCAAAAAGTGTATTAATATTCTTTTCAAAATGAAGAATTTACTTTAAAGTTCAAAGAATAGAGTAAGTAACTATAACTAATAATTTGAAAATAAAACAATTGAGATTATGACCATATACTGATGTACATGAACAAATATTAAAAACTGATTGGTATTAGTTTCAAAAAAAAAAGATTATTTATATCTTAACTAATTGATAACTATAATTACTTTATTCTATATGTGTTCATAACCGAACCAAACTAAATTAAACCATATAAACCGAACCAAAAAACTGAAAACTAAAATAATTGAAAACTGAAATAACTTAAAAAAAAAAAAAACCACTAAATATCAATTGGATCTGTTCAGTTTTCAGTTCCTATATTAAAAATCGTAACAACATATACTAATTTACCCTACTCCAGTATTTGTGGTGAATTGCTCATGAGTCATGAGCAATTAGATAATGTACCTCTATTTGTGGTGAATTGCTCATCGGCAATTAGATAATGTACCTTTTGTGACGCTGCGATGTAGTGTTCCTCAATTCTGTATTGCGTCGTCTCTTTATATTATCTATTTATTGCAGTGCCATAATTTTGTTCCAATAAATTATGGCTGAACATGTCAACCATATGTGCTTTATAAATTGTACACACATGCTTGAAAATTTCAAAAATTATGACCAACTGATACAGAAGGTGCGTATTGGTTATATTATGGAATTTCAAATACTTGACTTTTTCATTCCAAGCTTATAGTTTATGCTTTGTAATTTGATGTTACGTAGTTCAAATCTTTTATATTTCCATATATTTTTATAATTAAATCGTGTTTAAAAAACTGAAATCCAATCCAAACCTAACCGATAAAAATTAAATCAGATTGGTTCGAATTTTTAAAATAATAAAAACCGACTGTACGATGAAGTGGCAAAACCGAAGGATTTAATCGGATGAATTTATTTCTCAAAATCAAACCAATCCGAGCCGCGAACACCCCTGCTTTATTATTCATTCTATAAAGTAATTCTAGAGGAGGACAAATCTTTCCTTTTTAAATCTCATATATCTTAACTAATCAATTTTAATCTTGCAGTGCCATTTACAAGTAACTTACAAAGAACTACCAACAAGAATCTAAACTTTTTGTTGTTGGTGTTTAGTTCTATTTAGTAGTTCAACCCTGGATTCTATTTTATCATTTTTCGTTGCTGTTTAGCTGAATGAAGGTGTTTCCATCTGTTAGATTTCTTTCTTCACTTCACTGCACGTTATCACTAATGGCCATCTTTCAAAGTTCTTTGTTTTTTTGGGCAAATTTTTTCAAAGTTCATTGTCGTCTCTCAATCAATGAAATTGGCTTGGCCCACATACTCTTGTGGACCCGTTATCTTTATTTTTGTTTGACCACCACCCCGCAATTAGATTTTAGCAATAATGCTTCATGTTTGCTTAAGCTTTTTGCCAACCTTCAAATCAAATGAAATGAGATCAATTTTCAAAACTCAGGCATTTTATAGTTACTTGTTCAACTTTATGAGTTTTAAATAACAAATTTTGTTTGGAAATCTTTGGAAGCAACCTTCCTTCTTCCTTTTTCATCTCATTTCTAGTATTGAATATCTACTATGTGTATATTTGAATTCAAGTTAAACTTAACGTAGATTGATGTTAAACTCAACACATCATGGATTGACGTTAAACTCGACATGACAAAATCTAATTTATCTGTTGATTATTTAAAATATGTGAAATTACGTTTACGTTTTGCATAAATTAAACACAATTATAAATAAAACTCTGGTTAATACTATAGAAAACCTTCTTTATGAGCATGGATACCATAAACATTGTCAAATGCACCATACATCATTGTCCACCACAGTCCTAGCTAGTTGTAATATTTTATTGAACAAAGGAAAAAACAAAGTTACTTCAGAAGATTAAACTAAAACCAAACCAACAAGTTGTTCTCCCATCCCCATGAGCATTTGAATTCTACTATATGTGTATTTGATGTTAAACTCAACACAAGATGGATTGACATTAAATTCAACACGGCAAAATTCAGCTCCTCCGTCAATCCTTTAAAATATGTGAAATCACATTTACGTTTTGCAGAAATAAACACAATTATAAATTAAACGCTTGTTAATACTATATAGAAAACCTTCTTTAGGAGCATGGATACCATAAACATTGTCACATGCACCATACATAATTAACATTTCACCTTCGAGATGCCCAACACTAAGCTAGTAGTAATATTTTATTGAACAAAGGAAAAAACAAAGTTACATAAGAAGATTAAACTAAAACCAAAGCATCAAGTTGTTCTCCCATCCCCATGAGCATCAGAATCTGCCAAGGCTCATCAAAGCATTGACCCCACCCACACATCCAAACAGAACACTTTATTTCTGCATAATATCTTACAGATTTCTTCCTCTTAAAACAAGGGGAAGAAAATTCAAGCACAAACTAGGAGGGAGGGAGCAACAATAATTAATTAAGCATCCTCATGGTGCTTGTTGGCAACATTGCACTGCTTTCTGATCTCACCCTTTGTGCCAGTGAGAGGATTGTTTTCAGAGAGCAAGGTGATAGCTCTAGAAAACTCCTTGAAGAAATAGTCCTGGCTCTTGGCCATTTTCTTCACATAAGGCTTGGTCCTCTTGTCATTGGCTAGTTGATGATCCACTGATAACAGACCCTTGTTGTCCAAGATGTTCCTGTAATAGTTGTTGTCTAGAATCATCGGTGTGCCGCGGTCGTTCCTCACGTATTGCACGGCCTTAGGATCAGGAATGGCATCAGGGCACTTCTTCAGCATGTGGGGGATGTGGTCTGGGTTCAAAGCTGGATCAACCTCTGGGTACAAACGGTGCACCAGCTTCACACAGTGAGTTCTACCAACACTGTGTGCTCCTGCTCAACAAAACCATCACTGGTTAAAACTTGTAACTCCATGCATGTTTAGCTTCAGAATCAATTCTGTATAGAAACTTATATAAAGGTTTAAAATTGATTCTGTGAAAAAATAAGTTGATTTAAAATACTATCGAACGTACAGTTTTTTATCTAAAAATGATTATAGAGCATTTCAATATAAAAACAAACATGTTATTAAAACCATAAGACTCAACAAACATGTTATTATTACCCCGGCATTCACGTAATTCGAGCCGTTTGATTAAATATCAGTTTTTAAATATTTTATCAAAATATAACGGGGATATAAATTTAAAATCTAAGCCGATCCATTTTAATGGATGATTTTAATCGATCGGCTCTGGTACATGAATGTAGGGCTACCGAAAGTGAATGATGTATCCATATATATGTTGTATGTATGTCAATTTGGCTTTATCTCTCATGAATAATGTCACGTGGACCCCGCATATTGTTTAGTATTAGTAAAAGAAATGTGAATATGTCATTATGATTTCACATAGATGTTAATTTATGTCTGTTTCTCAACTCATTTTTTATAATGTGAAGTGTCATGATGGTTTAAGGGGAAAGTGAATAGGTTACCAAGCAAAGCAACCACGCCAGGAGTGTCAATTCCCATGGCACCAAACTTGTCAAGAACTGCAGAAATGGACTCATTGTGGTCTGGAAGGAACTGCTCGACCACATCAGCTCTGCTCCTTCTCCCATCCCTTCTTCCAGTTTTAAGAGGGATTTGAGGACCTCCCAGCTGCAACAAAATAAATTCAAAGTTACAACACTCTTACTAATTTCCTATCCCCTTCAAAGTATTGTACAAAACAGTCTTAAAACACAAGTCAAAAACAGATCTGGACTATATACTTCATGTTTTCTACAATTTATTCTGAAGTTGAAATCAATTTTGGAGTGAAACTTCTGTAAGTAGCTTCTTCTGAAGCTCAAAGTAACAATCTCTAAAATAACATAGCAAACAAAGGATTGTGCATAAATCATAGTAAGGATAGCAAAATTTATGCACAGATCTGGTAGCATTAACTGTCATGTCATCATCCCTGAATTATACATGGACATAACTAGTACACAACCTTTACTTTTCAAGAATTTACTTCTTTAAAAGGAAAAAAATGAAGCATCTCAGAGACAGAAGAAACACAAGAGAAGAGGGACAAGACAAGGGAATTAAGTAAGAAATTACCGCAGCAATGCCATCTCTAGCAGATAGAACAAGGATATCAGAACAGGAAACAACTCCAGGGCACTCCCTCTCCACAGCTTCCTTGATGGTCTCAATGTACCTGAAGTTCCTCAACCCAAAGCTCCTATCTGTCTCTTTCTCAGACAAGGTCTTTCTTGTAGAGTCCAGCAACAAGGAAGCATCGCAACTCTATTAACCCAAGTGGAAAAAAAATAAAATTTCAGAAGTCATTAGAAAAAAGACACAACCTTGCAAGCAAAAACTAAGAAAAAAGCATACTTGAACAGCAAAATCATGGAAGAATGAAAAAAAAAACAGATTTCATAAGTAATTGAGAAAAGGGCACAACCTTGTACACAGAAAGCAAAAAAAAAAAAAAAAAAAGGAAAAAGATACATACTTGAACAGCACAATCATGGAAGATGTTCCTGAGCCAAGAGAAAGCGGTGTTCTTGTGGCGCTTGTAGAGAAGCTTGACTTGTTCTTTGATGATGTCTTCAGCTTGAGGACATGTTTCCTTGTAGAAGTTCATGGTAAGGCCAGTAGTGTCTTGAACATCTTCTTGTGCAGAAGAAGGATTCAGCAGAGACAGTGCTGAAAAGGAAAACAAAGCCAAAAAGATTATGAGAGACTTGGGAGCCATTTTTTCTCTTCTCTCCACTCTCACTCACTCACTCACTTCACTTGCTTGCTCTGCTCTCAGCTACTGGTTAAATACCAAAATACGATGAGTTTTATTTTTCAAACGGACTAACCACGTGCAATACGATTTATAATCATACTACATATATTGAAAAAAGAGTATTGTTTATATTTCTTTTTGGTTTTCTAACTATTTCAGCGAGTAATCTCTTGATATTTTGAGATCACGTTAAGTAGTAATGTTTCTCAACACACATCGGTTAGAAATTGAACCCTGAACTAGATGCTTAACAAATCTAACTATCTACCAGTTATACTATACAAGATTAGTATTATTTATTTAAGAATTTAATTCTTAATTGTTGTGAATGTTAAAAACTAATTGACGAATCTTAAGTGATCTTAAGTGAGAAATTAGTTTGATGAATTTCGCGATAGATACTTTAATTAAAACAAGAAAAAAGATTTAAGCGTGACCCTACAAATTTAAAACTTAAACCTAACGTGGAACACCAAAGATGCAAACTATAGTTTTATAATTAATTTATGATAAATGTGTACTATATATTTATAATTTAAGTACAATTTTTCTAAAATATAATGAGTTTCATTCTCCATTATTAGATACCGGAGATATAATAACATTTTCATATTTTATTGTTCTTGTGCTAGCTGTTGAAGGCTTGGTGATGCACCATGTGATGATACACCGTGGCGTGCAATACGATTTATATAAGTTATAATCATAGTATATTAATACCATTACATACAAGATGCTTAAAGCTTAAGTCTCATCTAATGAATTGGGTTGTAATAATGATTTAGCTCTTCATCTATTAAGTTTGTTACAGTTGCTTAAAGTTCAACGCTCACATAATTAAATGGGTTAATGTAATATTTTATCTCTTATGTAAGTGGTTGATAATTTAATTTATAGTTGAAAAAAGCTAATTGTCCGGTATCCTACCGTTTAATAAGTTAATTTTGTGTGAGAGATTAATCTCATAATTATTAGCAATAGTATAATAAAAAAGGTTAAGCCTAACCCTAAAAAATTTAAAACTTAAACCTAACCATTGAGCTGGATATATGCGATGGTGCTGGTTGATGTAACCGGAGACACAATGAAATTTTACTTATAGTGTAGTGGAATGCCAAAGATGCTAATTAATGCACTTGGAGTTGGACTTCATTTGTTAACTTCACTTCATTTTATACTCCTTAAAGTTAGAGGTTTATTTAGTAGAACAAACTAATAGTTTTATAATTTATAATAAATGTGTACTATATATTAATAATTTTAGTAGTTAATTTTTCTTACTATAGAGTAGTAGTTAAAATGTAAATTCCAGAAACTTTGGCCTTGTTGGTGGCGTAAAAGTACAACCCACCACGGGAAATGATGCTTTTTGAGTTTTGGTTCTGTTGATGATGATCAAACATTTGGATAGCAGGTTTATAGATATTTTTTAGTTGTCGTATAGAGGGAAGAAGGTAAGAGAGATAAGTAGTGAATGTGATATATGATTAATGTGATAAGAAAAGAGAGATAAAAAATAAAATAAAAATATCCATAAGTATCTGCATTATTTATATGTTGATGAATATTTTTACTGAGAAAATGGGTGATTTCATTTCAAGCGGCTTGACTGAAGTAAATAACAGTTCACAGTGGCCACCATGCTCCTATAATAAGTTAGATTATTCATTAAAGTCTAGAACACTCAGATCGTAAATAGCTGGTTTTTTTAATATTTAATTTAACATTTGATGAAATTTATTTATTTAATATGCTTTCTGAAAGTCGAGGAATAAAAAAAGATAAAGGTTGGTGGGTGAAGCGAAGCCTGGCTTGGTGGCTGGACCATCTAAGCCGTGAGAGCACCGACAGTCCGTAATGAGTGCTGTGTGAGTCATCAGCAGAAATATTAAATGTAGCAACGTGACTTATCCACATTCTATTCTATATTTAGTATAAAGTGTAAAGCTTCCACTTCATCAAATTAATATTTTTTGTCATTGTTATATTTTTCTTAATAACTTTATGATAAATGATGAAAAGAAATGTGAACAAACCAGGCTAGCTCTAGAGATATTTAAAAGCTGGAGTATTCACCAGGAATATGTTTTACTTAAATAATACAGTAAACTTAATTTTTCATGAGTAAATGTAATTGTATTTAAAAGCTGCACACTCTACAATTAGAAACCATTTTTACCAAAAAAAATTAAATTTTATTCTAATGTCAATATCCAAATCATATATTAGAGCCACAAATACGTGCATGTTTGGTTTCACGTTTATACTAATTATTAAAATTAATTATCTATAATTAGAATTAATTTTTGGGTGTTTTGATGTTTCATTTCACAATTATGGTTTCATTTTAACCGTAATTGAATTTACCAAAATTATCATTCCTCTTAAAGAAGGGCTAAGCCCAACATTGAAGATGAAACTCATTTAAAAATGTTTACTATAGTTACTTCCTTCACAATTAGGATTTAGCACCAAATGGCACCAATGTAAAGATTTTTTCAATAATAAGAAAAAGTTGACAATTCACACAAATCACTCGTTGCAATGAAGGCAATAAGTCCAAAACGAGCAACCGAACCTATAATAGGATGAAATTTCAATTCCTGAAATTCAGTGCAATATTAAAACGGCAATGCTATGCATACTTTTGAAGACTTGTCGAGCTAAATGAATGACACTTGCTAACTAGAAAAAACATATTTATAGTCACAAATGTTAAGAGCAAAATGGAGTGCAAAACTAAATACCTCATTCCCATACCTAAATACACAATTCTCACTCGCGTTATTATCAAAAATACCCTCAAGTTTTTTTAAGTTTCCACAATTTAAAAGGTTGAATCTAAATTTGTTTTTCACCTTTCACAATTTAATTTAATTTGCGGACGTCTAATTTACTACTACATTTTAGTTTGCTGTATGATATTATTTTTTGTCAAAGAATTATGCAATCCTCCAAGATCAAGCCCAATAGCACAAGTTTAAGGCCCAAAACTGCAATTCTGACCTTTTGAGCTTCAGCCATGTTTTGAACAAAAAAAAAACTTCAGAATGTTGGGTTCTTCTTGTCTTCTCTCGTGCGGTAGCTTGCGAAATCGAAAATCGTCGTCCGCACTGTGCGATTCGGTAAGTTGTTCTTCTTTCGTGCTCAAATTGATTCAAACCTGAATTTTCCAAACTCTGATTTTAATTTGTGCAATTTGTTTGTCAGTCTAGCAATTGTAGGCGATTGATTACTTTTGTCAAATCACTTCCATTATATTCAGTTCAGACCAATTGTTATGGTTTACCTTCTAGTGGTTGTGCTAATAATCTAATTCCAGATCAGTCAACAAACATAGTTGTTCTTGAAGCTGTATATATCATTTGCATCATGCATACTATAAAAATCTTCAATACAAAGATAATAGATTTAGCGTTTGGGAGAAAAAATGACCATGTGAATTGTGGATGTTATTTAGTTTGGAATATTATCCTCCTTTTGTGTAGACCTTTGAGAATTTAAATAAAACTCATGCCACACAGCTATAGAGCTTGCTACTGATTATTGACCTAGTGTGTTTTACTTTGATGATTTTTTTCTGCTTTTGCATAACTTCTTTTGAGAGTATAGTTCAATGTGTTTTGTGTTTGCTAATGAGATTTATTATAAAAGTTACTGCTAGTATTCATTGTTGCACATTCTGAAGCCAGACTTAATTAGGTGTAGGGAATAAAGGGCTTAAGCATGTTTGGTGAGGTTTAAGTTTGATGTGTGGCTACCATCCAAAGTATTACCATTGAGAGAGGATCACCCCCCCCCCCCCCCCCCCCTCATGTACAATTTTTGTTATTTGCATGTTGGACTATGGGGTTACGGCATCAATCAGGGGATTATGCACTAAACCCTTAATTTTAGACACATACCAAGATTTACATTCTGTTCATTTGAGAATTTTTCCTATAGGTTGACACTGTGGGGCAACATTACCATGATATAGATCACATCCCTTTTTTTCTTCAATTCTTGGCCGCTTAATGTCTCCTTAGTCATCCTACCTGCAATATGTGATATTGAGTTTATATCTTGATAGGGGCTTTATATATTATCTGAAAATTTTCTTTGCATGTTTGTGTACATTTGTAATGAATTTCTAGCTTTTCTTTATGTCAGAGATAACAATTTTGTTCTTTTACACGTATTTACTGTGTACTTGATTGTTTAACTTTTGAGTTGTGTCAATATATACTTGGGTTTAAGTTGAACCTTTCATTCGACAGGAAATGTAATATTTTAAACAATTCTTTTTACTGTCCCACGTCAATCTTTTTCTAACATATCCATTTGATGATATCTTTCTGGTACATTGTGCAGGAGTTACCAGATTATGGGTGAATTTACAATTCAGATCAGCAGTGAACTTGTTAATCAACTTGTTGATGATACAGTGATAAAGAAGAAAACTAGAAAGACTAGACGAAAGGTGGCAAAAGAGACTGAAAAGGCTCAATCTAATGTAACTGGAAAGCCCGAGAATGCAGCTGCTCCGGGGTGGCCAGTGCAGTCCCCTTTGTTTTTACCTGCAACACCGCCTGTACAACCCACTCATTCAGAGATAGAAGGCATTCGGTCTGTGCTTCGGGAAAGTGAGAAGGTTTTGGAAAGTTTGCAGAAGCATGAGGAGAACATGTTGCAGGAAGTAACCCAAAAGGCAAAGGATCTCCATGACAAAGAGTATAAGCTTCCAAACCCAAAGCCTGAGCCTTGCATGGCGGAGAGGCTTGCTACTTTAACATGCTACAAAGAACATATCAAGGACCCGTTGAAGTGTTCTGGTCTTGTTACCAGTTTTGCAGATTGCTTGCGCAGGTTTGGCCATTTAGGTGACAAGTAAGTTCGTACAAGCGGTTTAGAAGGTTATTCCTCTGAACGAGAGATAATGCAAATAAACTAGTAATCTACATTCTGGCATTGTGTTGGTTGCAGCTAGTTTGCTTAACATTTTGTTCTCAATGTTGAGCTGTGTTTGTCAAATCCAAGTAAGTGGCATTCTCCGAGTAGAGCCTCTTTGTATTTCGTTTTCAGCAGCCATATATTGAGATTTTTCTAACGTTTTTAGTGCATCGGAAAGAGGGAACGTGAAAAATAATCAAGCACTAAATAGTTATTTTAGTTTTTGAAAGATATATTCGGTCATTTTAAGTTCTAAAAAAAATCACCAGTTTCATTCTTAAAAGATGATCAATTTCATTAAAAAAATAGCTTTAGTGAAGTAGTACCGTGAGAGAAGGGTGAAAAGAACCCCCATCGGAGAGTGAAATAGAACATGAAACCGTAAGCTCCCAAGCAGTGGGAGGAGCCTAGCCCGGGGCTCTGACCGCCAATTATTTGGGTGATACGTCGTGTATTTTATTTTTTCAAGAGCTGAAAAATACATATTTACTTCATGCGAAATATATTCTTTTTGTTTTTCGTAATTGAGAATTTGGAACTATGATTTTACAAAGCAACTAATAATAAGACAGTTGGTTTCTAATTTCGTTCACAATTAGTGGCTACATTTTTAGAGATGAACAATAGAGACAACTGGAGAATAAGTTCAAGAACTCAGAGGCTCCTCAGTTATTTCATGCCAATCATCAAGGATAATCAGGTATTGAGAACAAAAGCAGAGTTTTTCTGAAAAGAAATGGCGCAAGGAATAAATTATTAGTACCATTCATGAGAAGCTTAGCCACAAATTAATCACATGTTTTTTTTCCTCCTATTTATCTTTTAACCAAAACAAGGGGGTTAAATAATTTGGATAAGATCACCAATTCATCGACCAAGAAAAATAAATTTTTTTTTATCAATTCCTAAACATCATACATCACTTTATTGTGACACCATGAATACAGGTAACATGAAGCACTTGGAATGAGACAAAAGTTTGTCTGCCAATAAAGTGTTTGAAACTGATAACTATCACCCTATTCAGTTCACCACCTCTCCTATTGGCAATATTTACCGGTGGCCCAATTGGACCAAATTTTCTGAACTTCTGAATGCCACCATATCAAATCGAATCTTGGCACATGTTTGGATTGGTGATGACATACAATCCAAAACAAATTAGCTCAAGAAGTTACACTTTGTAGCTTCTCTCCATAAGTGATTAATGGGCTTTCCACCGCAGAACCAAACATGCTATAATAAGATGCCTAATGCAACTCTGGAGCCAATTTTAAACCTCAAATGCAAAGTCCATTTGTTATCTTTGGATCTGTTTGCATCTTACATCAGCGACAACATGGCGAATGTGAGGAGCATACCATTTAACCCTCTCAACATGTCCTATAGAAACCTCCCAACAATAACCTGTGGGAATCACAATGGTTAATCAATTGTTACTCCAGATATTAGACCTTCAGAGGTTGCAAAGTTGTATAATTTTTGAAATAAAAAGTTGCTACCTTCAGATGTAGCAATTTCATATATAGACTTTGAAACATGATCAGTCCACTGACACTCCTCTGAATCCTTTACATTCCCATGGACATGTAACATTCCACCCTCTCTCCTGCAATGTTGATTCCGTAAGGAGTGAAATTAGTAATGAAAGTAGTGGTCATGAAGTGAATCTAAGCAGAATTAAGCTAGTGATATCCGCACAAAGAATTTTCTCCTTCGTAATATGGAAAGTATGCTTCATATATAAATTGATTGAATTATACTTATCTAATAAATGACTAAGTAACTAATAAGACAGTTTGTTTCTAATTTCATTCACAATTAGTGGCTACATTTCTAGAAATGAACATTAGAGACAACTGGAGAATAAGTTTAAGAACTCAGTGCCTCCTCAGTTATTTCATGCCAATCATGGATAATCAGGTATTGAGAACAAAAGCAAAGAGTTTTTCTGAACAGAAATGCAGCAAACAATAGACTATTACCATTCATGAGAAGTTTAGCTACAAATTAATTGCAACACAGTGCTAAATATTAAATAAGCATGCTACTTAATAGTTAATATGGGTGTGGAAGAAAGATGTCACATCAAAAGAATTTACAGATTGCCATGATGGATAAATGCTGAAATCAGTGTAACACCAGATAAGTCTGTTGAAAGGAATGATGTGTATATTGCTATTACCTTAGAGCCCTCACAGCTGTGACCCAGCTACATTCACTGGATGGAATGAGACCAAGACAGACTCTATCAGCCACACCCTGTCAATGAAAAAATCAACATATTCAGCAAAGTTATTTCCTCCAGTATATATCAGTCAGTATCAAGAATGATGGACATGTTTTCCTCAGGAATCACAAATGTGTATGGTCAGAGTGCAAAGTGACTCGTTGAAAAAAAGTAAACAACAGAGTAAATAGTTCACTGGACACATGTTTCTTTCCTTCTATTTATCTTTTCACCAAAACAAGTGGGTAAAATAATTCCTTTTCAGTTAATCTTCTTTTTATCCAAACAAGCTAAGAAAAAAAATATTAGAATCCTCATTCAAATTTCCTCTGTATAAATTTCTTCCGTTTCACTTGATTCCTCCCTTAACTTTCAATCTAAAGTTTCTGGAAGAGTGTCGCTAATAATGTCAGAGAAATTCAGATTTATTTTAACTTGTGGATAAATAAATCGCCAGACTAATTATATATTATCTTAGCTAACACAAAGAAAAGATCGAACATGTTTTTACTAGCATGTAGTATAAAATTAAAACCAGGTTATATTGAGGGTGAATATTAAATTTTGGACAATAAGGTCAACATATTTCTGAAAACTAAAAATATCACCCGTTTTAAAATGTTGGTAATCAATGCTTTGGTTAATCCTCCATAATGGAAACAAGTTTCTAAGGATATCCTAAATTGAATTAAGTTCCAGAGATGCCATTAAGTTTATCACAATGACCATTATTAGTATATAAAAAATCCTGATATAAGAAACAAATTTCCATTATCAATAAATCAGCTTGGATAAACTTAACACTGATGGGATATCTAAGGGTAGCCAAGTTATCACTGGTATCTGTGTCAGTGATGACACATGGACTTTATCTCCTCCACGAATCTAGGGAACTGCATTGAGTTAGCTGCTGAATTATCAAGAGAATGGGAAAGTTCATCTAAGGCATAGAAGTACAACATGACCTATAGACGGACTATGCTCAAGACTGACTCTCATGTAAGCATAACCATAGTTTATGGCTGAATAAACACACTATACCAGAATACCTTGGGAGCTGTATTTCGATTATCTCCTTCAAGTATGATACAACGGTCAGCAACAGAATTTGCTTGTAAATTATGTTGGAGTGCTTCTATGGCATGGGGATTCCATTCACAAGCATATACAAGTTTTGCCTGGGCCCTGCTTAAGAAAATGTAAAAACAATATGAATAAATAGTGATTAATATCAGTAAATATTAAAAAAAAAACTCAGTAGCAAGCAAACCTGGAAAACTAGGTACTAGAAAAAAATTCTAATTTTCAATCTCTGATTAAAAAATTTCATCTCCAATGTGTTATATGTTTACATAAAATTAAATCACCAGACTTTAATAGCATAAAGTCTCAAAATAAAAAAGAACCCATACTTTCTCGTACAGCACTGCATAATCTGGTCTCACCCATTTTTATCAAACAATCAAAATTTTAAGACCGCAGTGCAACACAACATAATTACAGATTAGATATAATGCACAGACTGCGTGCACAAACAGACAGAATACCTAACAAGAAAAGGCAGCACGAAGTAGCCAATGCCTGCAAACAGATCTACTATAACTTCATCCTTACAATCCTGCATGCCCATCCGGAGCTTCTCCGAAAGATTGCCCCATGAAAACATGCATTTCGTAGCATCAAAAGAATAGAGTATTCCATTTTCTCGATGATTGACCCAGCCATTATCTCCAATGAGAATCTGTAACGTGCTATCTCTTGTACCAGTTGCAGCAACTGGGCCCTATAATACACCAGGTTAGTCGTGCCATAAAAAAAAGGGAATTCACTGCAGAACTATTGCAGGAAGAATTGAAGCAACATTATGTTCAATAAACAAAAGCTATAAAACAGCTGTTGCAGCAATAAAGTAGTACTGGTAATTTCAAGATTTTCTCCTTCCAAAGATCAGCCACTGCACAGTATTCATAGTTTGCTTATTAATAAGAACAGTCAATTCAGTCCTCTAATAAATTTAGCCTTCATAAATTTGCCTATACACTGATTACTCTTATCTTGACAAAAGAACTAGATTCATACCCAGACGAACTTCTAGATTTACATCTACTAGAGATCAATATCCTTTAGCCATTTCAATTCATCCGATATTTGGTAATTTACGTATTTCATATGTTTATCAAATGTCATCATTAGATATTCTCATATCTTACACATAAATTTTATACATGCTGCATCTTCAATAAGAATATTTAAACATATCATCCATGTATGATAAAAATAAATGAATCAGTGTGATGACACTGACACCCAAGCAGGAAAAGCAGAAAAACCAATTTATGTTTTATTCAGGTATATGTGATTACTTGGCGAGCAAGACGATGGGCCTTCAGTGATTTGGAAACAATGGGCCAGAGTTCTTCTGCGATAGAGTCCCACAAGGAATTCTTGAAACTAGTAGTTGGAAGTACAACAATATCTCCAAGTCGATCCCACCTGGAAGACATAAAAGGTTACTACAAAACACTCAACACTAAAGGGATTGTATACAAGAAAAAAAATTCATAATGAATAAAAAATAAGCATAAAGTTGGAAAGCAGGCACCATAGAAGTAATTTTAATAAAAGAACCTTGTTGGAAGTTCCTCTAGAAGCCGCGTTGGTAGGCCGTTATTCTCAATCAAAGATGTTACTGCTTCAGTCATCACTTTCAAAGGAGACTTTGCAGATTTTTTGGCCTCAACGACTTTGTCTGCAAGCAGAATGGCACCATATTCATGGAGAAGAGTCAACGCTCTAGAACAGGATAACTCATTCAACTTAGAAAATGGAATTTCATTGTTTCCACCGATTTCATCTCCTGAATGATGATTACTTCCATGAAGCACAGCAAAAAAATCTTGAAGAACTGGAAAACAGATACGTACTCCACCCTCTTCAGAGTATGCCTTCCTCCCTAAGTCTAACCATCCAAATTTTTTCAATATATCCTTCCCCAATTTTGCATATTTATTTTCTAGACAAAGAACATAATGCAATGGAATCATCTGATTTTGATCACTGGAGCGAGTTACGCTATCATTAAAATATAAAATCTCATCTTCAGATATATTTGGTCCATGCTCAAGTTGGGGTCCTTGAGAATTTCGAATCTTATTCCCGCCCATTCCTTTATTTTGGTTAATCATATGCTTTCTTTGATTTTTGACAGGCACAAGGTCATCGTCATGTGAATGCGTTAAATGGAGCAAGCTGACTTTTGCCGGCTCACTGAACTTGGTTCCAAATGCATAGCATGATGCACCACCACCAACTATAACTAGATCATTGCCAACAACATTGGCTGTACTACGCACAAATAAATCTTTACCTACAGAATTAAGGGTAACATGCTTCCACATACGAAGCTTCAAATCAAGTAAAGCCAACTCTTGACAATGTTGTCTTAGTGGACAACCACCAAGAACTCCAAGATAATTCTTATAGACAAAAATTGAGTGGGAGAACCTAGCATGTGGATTCCTTCCAGCTGTCTTTTCCTTTTTCCATTGACCCTTCTGAACATCAAAGCTATACAAATCCCCAAGTGTTTTCCCACCATTGTATCCACCAAAAATAAAAATTTGAGAATCAGATGCCACCATTGCATGAGAGTGACGTGCCCGTGGCCAGTCCCCAGAAACTGGTATTTCTTTCCAGTGTGAGTTGATTGTGTCAAGAATGTAGAAGGAGGAAAAGATAACATCATTATCAAGTCCTCCAAATACATAAATGTTTGAACCAAATACAGCAGCAGCATGGCGATGCCTATCCAACATGTAAATATTAAACTTAAACAGTGAAAATAATAGTATGACATCAAGCAATAGCAAATAATGTTACCACACCGTATAGAGTTACACTATACAGTTTACTATGTACTAAGCAATTATGCACATGACTCAATATACTGCTACCAGAACTCATTCAATATATAAAGTTATCTTAGAAATCTACACAAACTACAAAACTTTTTTCCGACTACATAATTGCTAGATAAGTGGCTGTCATTGAACTGGTGCAAGCTACAAAAGAATAATGCAGTAAAGCATTACCTGGGAGGAAAGACACTGCCACCACATTGCTGTAACTTCCAACGATTCTTAGTTGTATCGAAGATCCATACATCACTCAGAATTTTATCAGGACCAGTTCTACCACCAATCAGAAACATGCAATCTCCAACCAAGGAGGTTGTATGGCCTAAACGTGGAGATGGAGAAGTAGTGTCAAATAAGCTGATCGTTTCAAGATTGCCAGAGTATGGATCAAGCAGCAGCAAATCATTTCTTCTGGCATGTCTCCCCGGCCCTCCAAAGCCACCATACACTATAACTTTCTTGTGGTCGGCATTATCCAAAGCACAGGCTGAGTGGCCCCAAAGGAAAAGTTTCTCTACCGGTTCACCAACAATTTCAATATGTGAAATTGACAGACTGAGACTAGAACCAGTAGAACTCACAAACCCTGCCAACCATTCAAAGATTTAGACTTTCGATTGATATTAAAAGGAAAGCTGTCCTGCAATCAGATGCATGTGGATTACGCATCAGTACTAGTTCCACTACTTCGGCATATTCATTCTGACATCATATGCAACATAATTCAATCACAAGCATGGCACTATAATAAACTGTAAAGTCAACATCACATACAACATAATGAAATGGCACTAACGTGAATCCCTCTTAAGCACAAGCTTTTTCAAAATTAAAATGGTTTCATGATATAGTTTAAAGACTCAATCCACAAAAATACCTGCAGGAGTTTCGGCATTCCCGTTTGATAACTGAGATTCATCATCAAGTTGAATATGATCACATGCAAGCCCCGCCCCGTCGAGTGGGTTAGTGTTATCCTGAAGCAGGGATCCATTAGACTGCAACAGCAATGCATGAAACCTCTCAGTTCTTTTCCTATTAGCTTCCATTTTATCATTTGCGACGCGAACAAGATAACGAACATACTCAGGCGTGACCATGATATTGTGTGTATCCCCCAATGGGACCTCCAAACGAATGGAACAGCGAATGGCAATGATGACACGCTTGTTAGCATTGGTGATGCCGGACTCTCTGAAACCGGAGGAAATGGCGAGGGAGACGAGCGAGTGAGCGGAAGCAAGGTCCCTGCACTCGACGGCGATGATGAGGGGCTCGAATCTGAAGACGAGTTCAGAGTGAGTTGACTCAGAGGATGAGGAGAAAAGGAGGGCGGAGACAGAGTCGGGATCGGCGGGTTGGTGGGAAACGAGGAGCCAGGAGCCGCCTCTGGCTTTCTTCTTGGGGGATGGAGAGAGCGGAAGAAGGGGCTGAGAGAGGATAGAGATGCGGCCAGAGCAGGAACTGGTGGTGAAGTAACAAGGGTTTTGGTTGAGAGTGTTGATGAGAGGGATGATGGGTGTGTCCAACGTGCCCTTCGGTGACTTGTCAGATTCCGTTGAGCTCAGTGAGGCTAGACTCGATGCTTTTCTCTTTTCGAACTCCATTCTTGTGTTTGTGTTTGTGTTTGTGTGGTGAGTGAGTTGCAGAGCGAGTTATTATTGTGAAACTAGTAAAACCCAACGAAACAAAAACCTTTGAGGGTAGTTCTGGAAACAAAAACTAGTACTATTTTCCAAACCGCGAAACCCCAACTACACCACCGTGTCCGTGCCTCGTCGCGACCTGAACCCCCACTTCGCACCACCGGGCACGGCGTCCCTCCGCCGTGAATCGCACATTTACCCGAGTCAGAATGCATTATAAGGAGACCTTTCAAAGCAAGTGTGCCACCACCACTACCAGGCAGGCAAGTGCTAATGAACGACGATGATTGATTTCGCTCTTTCAATGTCATGTTTTTAACTTCCATTCCATTCAAAATTCGTTACATTTTCTTCCGGGCTTTTCATGCTGGTAAGCGTTTCTCAAACCCAAGTGCTGCAGCTGAAGATATTGTCTTCAGAGCTATCTGTGTTAACCTAAAACATAGGAGATGGAGTGCTCTGGAGCAACTGTCCCCAAAGCTCACCACTTTCATGGTGAACCGAGTTGTTTCCGAGTTCCACCACTCACCCCACTTAGCTTTAGACTTCTACTATTGGGTTGGACAGTTATTCCCCCACTCCTTGCATTCTTCTTGCACCTTGCTCCACGTCTTGGTGAAGTCAAGGAGGTTCCTTGAGGCCTTGTCCCTCATGCGGAATTTGATTGCTGAAGAGGGTGTTTCTCCTTTGGAGTTGTTGGAAGCGTTGATGGAGGAGACCCATCAAAATTGTCCTGCTGTATTTGATGCATTGGTGAGGGTTTGTACTCAGGTTGGGATCACTGAGGGTGCTTATGAGGTGATTTGTGAACTAAGAACCCGCGGTTGCTGTGTTTCAGTTCATGCTTGGAATAACTTCCTAAGTCACCTATTGGAGGTGAATGAAATTGATAGGTTCTGGAGGTTGTATAAAGGAATGGGTTCTTTTGGGTACGTGGAAAATGTGAATACTTTTAATTTGGTTATCTATGCTCTTTGTAAGGAATGCAGGGTGGTGGAAGCTATTTCTGTGCTTTATAGGATGTTAAAGGATGGTGTTTTCCCTAATGTTGTTTCTTTCAACATGATAATTGATGGGGCGTGCAAGGCTGGCAGCTTGGATCTCGCCTTGAAGGTTATGAAGATGATGACTGTGATGACTGGCAATTATGTTTGGCCCAATTCTGTTAGTTACAACTCTATCATCAATGGGTTCTGTAAGAAAGGGAGATTATTGCTTGCAGAAGAAGTGCTTGGTGATATGGTCAAGGCGGGTTTTGAGCCGAGTGTTAGGACATATGCTACTTTAATAGATGGGTATGCTAGGTGGGGGAGTTTGGAGGAGGCACTCAGGCTGTGTGATGAAATGGTGGAAAGAGGATTGTTTCCTAATATTGTTGTTTACAATTCAATCTTATACTGGCTTTATTGTCAAGGAGACATGGAGGAAGCATCAAAGGTATTAACTGACATGATTGATAAGCATATATGCCCTGATCAGTATTCCTATGCAATCCTCACCAAAGGGCTTTGCAGAAATGGATATCTGACTGAAGCTCTTAAGCTTCATAACCAGATTTTAAAATTTGATCTAATAAAGGACGCTTTTTCTCTCAGCATACTCCTCAACTATATATGCAAAAGCAAAAATTTGGCAGCAGCTGAGAAACTATTGGGCAGCATGATTACACGTGGTCTACCACCTGATGTTTATACATATGGGACTGTGATTGATGGACACTGCAAGCTAGGTAATACACAAAATGCACTTCGAGTTTACGATGGGATGATAAAGATGGATGAGAAGCCGAACTTAACAATATACAATTCTGTCATCAATGGTCTATGTAAAATGGCCTCAACAGATGTTGCAAAACTTTTAGTAGATGAATTACGAAAGAGAAAATTATTGGATACCACATCCTTTAACACATTGATTAGTGGGTATTGCATCAGCGGACAGATGGATGAAGCGTTTAGCTTGACAACAGAAATGAAGAGCTTGGGCATTTCTGCAAACAGAGTTACATATAACACATTCATAAACTTTCTCTGCAAGTATGGGTGTGATGAAGAAGCGAAAGGACTAATGGAGATGATGATTATGCAGGGCATTTGTCCAGATTGTATAACATACACTACACTCATTACCCATTTTAACAAGAAATGTCATCCTGAGGAAGTAATTGCATTGCATGATTACATGATTCTTAAGGGAGTAGTCCCTGATCAGAAAACATACGATGCCATTGTAAGCCCACTTCTTTTAGCATGAAGGGTTGCCCACAGTCACAGGCTCACAGCTCAGAGGTTAATGGTTCACTTTTTCCGATTTTTTTTATAGTAAGTTATATTAGACTGTAAATTCTCTACTACACCAACCCATTTCCAGTATTACATATTTACATGTTCCCTTTTACATCTTTTGCACCTGCTGGTTTCAGTTGCCAAAATTTATTTCTTAATTCTATCAATTATACTGATGTTTGTAGTTTAAGTGGTGTTCAATGTCTTAGGCTTTCTCGACTAAATGGTAAGTTGAAGTCCATTTCGTGATTCTCCGTATAGTTTTTTTTTTGGTTTTTTATAATGGCTTTGTAATTCATGGTCTTGCATGAGATTTTGATTAGCTTCTACAATGTAATTAAGGCTAGTTAGTTTTCAACTTCTCATGGCTGGTGTATGGAGGAGCAACATCTAATTCGTATATAAGATCTGAATCGACTCAATATAGTGAACTGCTATATTTAATTATCTATTCAAAATTCTCTTTGTTCCATTGTTTGCATTTGCTTATTTGAGGTACTTTTTCCGTTAATCCATTGTTCTTTCCTTCATTTATTACTCTCTTTTTTAATGAATTGTAAATTGAGCCTCTACTATTGTTTAAGGTTCTTACCCTTTTCAAATATATGGCAGAGCATGTTGCTTTAATTTCTTGCTCATATTTTTTCTGGCAGAGCATGTTATGGTGTTAGGTTTATTGTTTGTTTTGAATTGGTATGGTGATGTGGGGTTAGGTGCCTTGGATGACTTTAAATGGGTTTTGGAAATTGGAACTCTGTTTATTCCAACCTCTTGTGGGGATTCTTTGCATTTTCTTCATTCCAGTTGGTTCTAATTTTTGTTTGTTCAGTGTTTGGTGATTGGATGGGGTGCAATTGCCATGATCGTTACTGAAAAATGACCATCTTTTTGTTCTTGAATCTTGAGGACCTGCAGAGTCTAATAGGAATAGACTCCTATTAGGAGAGTTCATGACAGGAGATGTAATGGAGTTGTGTGGGATCCCAGCCTGTAAAGGTATCTTTCATTGTAAAACTAGCAACTAACAAACAGAGAGCTAGTTAGTTAGTAGTTACAGGGGAACAGTTAGCTGTCAGAAGCATAAATACGGAGTCATAGGGACTGTTCTGGGTGTACGCAGATTGTATTTGGGAATTGTGGATTACGCTCGAATTACTCTGCAACCCTTTATATTCTTTCCTGCTCTATTTCCTGGGTCTGTTTCACATTGGGTTAAATTTGGGAAATTAGGGTTTAGTACAACAAACACCAATTTCTCACTCTCTTTTTGTACAAGTTCTATCGGATACATCTTCGTAAAACTTTGTACTGCCAATGTCGGATTAATTTATGGTCAAGTCAACTTTTTTCAAAATGGTATAACGTTTTTCAAACTTCAGCATGTAAGATTTATGGCAAAGAAACATAATTTTGATCTCTGAAAGTGTAGTGGTCAATCATTTTTGTCTTTAATAGAAGGAAATTCGTCAAATCAGTCAATTTAATTAGAAATTTGTAAGGTCTTTGAGAAGGATGATTCCATGTTTTCAGTGTCAAAGAAGGTAAATGAGAAAAACTCCTACCTTTTGGTGCTCTATCCTCTGCGAAGTTATGCTATGAAAGGAGGAGTTCCTCTGAAGGGTGTAAGGTAATTTAAGTATCGTAGTAAAAGATATCAATATCAGTAATCCGCGCTTTCTTTTTTGGATGGTCTTGCATATTTACCTCCATGTCAAATGATACAGGCACCATTATCCCATGCTAATTGCTGAGTGGCAACGAGGTGTGACTTGCAAGGATGATGCAGAGCATTACCCCTCCCCCCTAGGATTTCATAGAGGTTTGTTTCAAGATTTTACTTACTCTTGATGATGTTCTATGGCCACAACTCCGCATGCTTCGTAGTCTGACACTTTCAAGTTATTGAACAGCATCAAGTGTGCTTGAGTTTTTGTGCTCGCATACCAATATACCATAAACATGTTTGATTCTGTAAGTATCAGTTGGAGCATTGAAATGCTAGCAACTCAATCACGGGGCCTATCTATCTATGAAATCATTACTTTGTTTTTAAAGTTTAACAATGTTTGGAATTTCCCTAGCGATTGGCTGTTAGGCGATACTGCGATGCTTCATACTAATACTATACAATTGCATCACACTTTTTTTGTTTTCTCCTTGTCATGAAGCATGGTGGAAATCACCGGCTGATATACTTCTTCCGTGAGAAAGCATTTTTGCTTGGGAAAGCTCCAAGTATGGAGCCTTACTGTTTTCTTACTTTTCAAGTTCTTGTAACCCTCTTGTCTTAGCAGCCTATTTGAGCAGTGCTACACTAGCAGCTGGTCGAATGAAGCTGATTAATGTTTATTTCATGCTTCTTGTTCTGTGATACTTGTTCATTGCTTCACAAACTTGACACACACATTCATGTTTGAGAACACGAAAAAAGAAATGCTGGTTGTCACTGTGTGATGAAGCGTCAACTATCTCAAGTTTGACATTCTGTTAAGTTTTTGCTTTGATATACAACTCTTAGACCAATCACCTCACTTACCTCACCCATTATTCTTTTAATCGCAGCCGAATTAAGCACATCTCCATAGACATTCACTTTGTTTGAGACTTAGTACAACAAGGAAAACTCAAAGCTCAACATGTTTTTGTAAAGTTTATCAGCTAGTGGATTGTCTCACCAAACCTCTTTCAAAGGCTCGTCACCAACAGTTACGAAACAAGATTGGTGCTACTAACAGAACCCCAATCTTTCAACGGTGTGTTAGATTAACGCAGCTCTAAAAACAATGGTCTTTTCCTATCTTCCGGACGTGGTAACAACTTCTCTAGACAGCCCCAATATCATGCATCAAACAGTTCTGATTATCGTGGAAGAGGTTGATGCTTTAACTCTCGTGGAGTAGACCTATATTAGTCCATCATATGCAAACATCACCATATAGTAGAAATATCTTTCACCCTCATGTCTCACGCTTCTTTTCCACAAATATTCTGGTGTTTGCTTTCCAATGGTAGTGTATTTAATAAATCGCATGCCTCATTTTAACATATACATATTGTCAAGTTTTTATATAATATCTAAAAGTTTACATTGTTTAAAACTTATTGATAAATTGTAAAATTTGAAATTTAACATTTTTAATATATTCATATATAATTTACGTAAACAATATATTCTTTCTATTATTTAACTTTTTTTTATTATTTTAGAATTTCAATATCATTTATCTAATGTTTTTATCCTCAGTTAATAATCTCTATTATTCAATTACTATAATCATATCTCTTATCTTAAACTCCTAATTTCACCAATGCCTCCAAAAGGGAAATAAAATTCAGAGGAGTGCTACAGCACCCTCTTTATCACTCTTTTTCTAATACTCTTACTTTGATTGGTTAAATTTTTTATAGGCCCCACTAAATTGGGAGTGAAACTCATATAATTTAGTAAACCTTACATGAATTTTAAAATAAAGAGTGTTAAAAAAAGAATGTCAGTTGTTAGCATTTCTCTAAAATCTAACGTGATACTATACTATCGACTACTTCCATTAATATAAGGACACATGTTGTTTTGGTTGTTTGAGTTTTTTTTAATTAAAAATAAAACATAACTAAATGTACACATAAGAGGAAACCAAGTGTGATTCTAGTCAAATCAAATCCAAGCTAATAGAAAGGCTAAATAATTTACAAGTGATCCTAGGAACCCGCACATGTTATGATGATTGTTCTCACGTGGCATGTTGTAGGAGACTACTAGGAGTATTCATAACAAAACAACACCAAGGAATCAGAAGCAGCACTATCACATCACTAGTAAGTTTTCTTCAAAATATTTGATTTGGGTCCCCTTGATAAAACTAATGAGACAAAAAAAGTAAACACATCACATCATAAGCACGTAATTCGTTTATTCTGTTACAATAAGACCAAATAATATTCCCTGCACAGATTCAGAGTTAGAATGATTGTGGGAAGGAACATGGTTTTGGCTCACATTATTCATACATAACAACACATAGCGTAAGCGTAGTGCAAGGAAGGAGAAGAAGAAGAAGAAGAAGAAGGAAAATTGGACATGTCGTTGCAACTGCCACTAAGCTGCAAAACGACATTCGGCGATAGAGGAACCAGCTGCTTCGGCTTGTTCTTCCCTCCAACTACCCAGCGCCACCAACTAGTTAGTTATTCGTTTTTTTGTTTTTCATTTTCAAATCAAGCAATGCAATGCTCACACATGCATTTTGTCACACTTGCTGAATGTATAGGTTTTTTTGTTTCAGTGTTTCCCATGGCGCCGTGAATTCAAATCAGGTTGCGGATCGATTTGCATCAACGCCGGTGCAGGTTTGTTAGCCCTCCTCCTTCTGTTTTGTTATACATTGCAACATTGCCTGCAAGTAACTTGGATCGGCTTCTCTTTTTTAAGAATTAACTCTGAAATCCAGAAGCTACTCAAAAGTCAAAATTGCTTCAAAGAATTGATTCTGGTTCCAGGATCAATTGTTTGGATTTCCAAACATGCACTACATTTTGTAAACATGTTAAATGATTCATCTTTTGGTAGATTTTTCACGTAGGAGACGGAAGAAAGCCTACACTGCGAGGCCCCGGGGCCATGGTCCCAAGGGTTTTGTCCCGCGACCACAAATCGGATCAGGCAACCACAGGAGGGGTAAAAAGAACACTGGTGTTGACGGCGATTTGTTTTCTCAAACAGTTCATGTGATTTCGCGTGGTAACAAGAAAACACTAGATGTCGACCAAGAAGAGGTGGTAGATGCTAATGATGAAACTCTTGAGGAGGTTGGTCAATTTCCACTGTTACATGAGACACTGAGTGTTTCTCAAAATGGAAACATTTCTATAATTGATGAGGAGGATGTTATAGGCACTTCCAACATCAATTATGAAACTGTTGGGAAAACAATTAACGTGCGGGAGACAAATGCTGATTCCGATCATGAAAGAAATGAAGAAGCCGAAGCCTCTCGGCTGTTGAGGTTAGAGTTGGAAGCAAATTTACACAGGCAAGAAATAGAGAGGACTGCAGTGGAGAACTTTTCACTAGGGAACAAGCTGTTTGTATATCCTCCTGTGGTTAAACCTGATCAAGATGTACAAGTGTTCCTTAATAGGAGTCTCTCAACTCTAAGTAATGAGCCAAACGTTCTGATTAAGGGGGCATTTAATGAGTGGAAGTGGAAATCTTTTACCATCAGGTTAAACAAAACAACTCTTAATGGTGATTGGTGGTCTTGCCAAGTACATATTCCGAAAGGAGCCTATAAAATGGACTTTGTGTTCTTCAATGGTCAGAATGTGTATGACAATAATGATTGGAAGGATTTTTGCATACCTGTTGACAGTGGAATGGATGCACTTTCATTTGAAGATTTCTTGGTAGAGGAAAAGCGTAGAGAATTAGAAAAACTTGCCGTGGAGCAAGCTGAAAGGGAAAGACAGGAAGAAGAGAAAGCTGCAAAAGAAGAGGACAGGTCGCTGGCTAGGATGGAGACTGAAAGAAGGAGAGAAGACTTGCAGCAATTGCTGAACACAGCGGTAAAATCCATTGACAATGTTTGGTATATGGAACATGGTGATTTTAATGGCAAAGACTCTGTCAGATTATATTATAACAGAAGCTCAGGTCCTCTTTCAAATGCTAAGGAAATATGGATTCATGGGGGGCACAATAAATGGAAGGACGGAGTATTATTTGTCGAAAGGCTTGTCAAATTTAGTTCAAAAGATGGTGATTGGTGGCATGCTGAAGGTATGCTCATTTTCACCTTGTCTTAATTATCTCTGTTGTTAATTCATTTGGTTTAAAATCACCTCATCAATTAAGTATGTCTAAACCAATGATTGTTATGGCCCAAAAAATATATACATGACTGTTTTGATGGTATCATGTCCTGAAGAATGCTATTTCAAAAGTGAGATGAAAACTTGATCTTCTTTAGGACTGGCTTGGATATTCAATATTATTAAGATAATGAAAGTCAATTTTCATTTGATGCAGTTGTCCTACCTTATCAAGCCCTAGTCCTGGATTGGGTCTTTGCTGATGGCCCACCTCACAATGCAAGTGTGTATGACAACAACCATTCTAAAGACTTCCATGCTATTGTCACAAAGGCTACTGATGAAGAGTATTGGATTAGGGAAGAGCAGCTGATATACAGAAAACTCCAGGAGCAGAGGAGATTAAGAGAGAAAGCTATGCGTGCGAAGGTCAGTTTTTACAAAAGATGACTTCCATATGGTAACATTAACACTCTACCTAAGATTTTTCACAGCCTTGTTCGATAAACTGTTTTAGTTGTATGTTCATGTTCATGTTCATGTTCATGTCCCTTGCATTATAAACATATGCATAAAGTTAAGGGCAGTATTAGTTATGTTATAGTGTAGTCTATCATATATGGAGTTTAAAGTTTACCTTTTTTTGATCTGGTAAATTATTCAGATATTTATGAGATTGCAGTCCTAGATCAATCCCTAAAACTTTGTTTGCTCGAATTATGGTTGACACTTGACAGACATGGCATTGTTATTTTTATTTTTTCATTTGCGAAGAAAAAAAGATTGTCTGCTATCTAAACCACTCATGTTAGTTTGTACCCTTTCTTGTTGCAGGCTGAAAAAACAGCACATATGAAAGTTGAAAGGAAGGAAAGAACTTTGAAAAGATTTCTGCTTTCTCAAAAGCATACTTACTTCACTGAGCCTCTTGCTGTTCAAGCAGGGAAGGCAGTGACAGTATATTATAACCCCTGCAACACAAATCTGAATGGAAAACAGGAGATTTGGTTTAGATGTTCATTTAATCGCTGGACTCATTGTAATGGTCCATTGCCACCTCAGAGAATGTATCCTGTTGAGAATGGTACATACGTCAAAACCTCTGGTGAGTCTTTTTCATAGTTTACATTTAAAATGTAATTGGAATCTAGTAATCCAGAAATTTGCGCTATCAAGGATTAAAATGTCTCTATGGTGCTTGGTTTTGATGTGATTTCACATTAGAATTAGTTGAAAAGCTGTGATTTCTAGAACAGGTTCAAGTAGCTTCCAAATGTATTAATGGATTTTTATGTCATCAGCATCTATTATATCATGGTTAGCAGACTACTGTTTTGTATGAATTGTGCTACCCTTTCATATTGTGTTTATTAAATTATAGACTGGCATTTGATCTATATGCTGAGTGATGTTGTAACTCAAAGATTTATGAAAAAGGATGTGGGGCATTTATCAAAAGTATCACTTACTGGTGGTGTGAGATTCAAGTTTTACTGTTCTAGTATCAGATTAGCAATACGGTTGAGTTGGTCAAATTAATAGTATCATTTTATCGTTTGGAATTCTGCAACTTGATGCAAATAATATATCTATGCAGTCAATTTATTCTGTGCAGGAAAAAGGACATAAAATCGATTCTTTTTATTATAGCCTTGTACACACCTGTTCCTGAATAAGTTCTCTGCTTTTGTGCTTTTGTAGTTAACGTTCCACTGGATGCATACATGATGGATTTTGTCCTCTCTGAGAAGGAACATGGAGGAGTTTTTGACAATAATTCTGAAATGGATTATCACAGACCTGTTTTTGGGGGTATTTTGAAGGAACCACCTATGCATATCATCCATATTGCTGTTGAGATGGCCCCAATTGCTAAGGTATGTTGGCCTGTTCCATCTATCTTGTCTCAATTTCATCTACATATCTGTGTAGGCATCTCCTTTTTGTTGTCTGTGGCTGAAATTTTGGAATTTAAAAATGAAGAAAACTTACTATTTTCCTATGGGTCTTATGGTTTTTACTAATGAAAATACAGTTGTTAAGGACAATTATGGTTTTTATTGATCTCTTCATGAAAGAAATCAACACGTCAATCACAGTTTTCCACCATTCCCCTCTGAATGGTGAATACGTGTCTATGGCAAGTTGAATTTGAAAATGTATTCATTTGAAAAATTAGCATCTTTATTGAGTAAACATCTAGGGAGATTCAGATGTTAATGGTTTATGGATGTGGAAAAGAAAAAGTGAAAAGCAATCATTTAGACATTTAATGATATCTGAAGTTCTGAACTCTTGAATACAGTTTAGGATATTAGAGTTTCAGCATGCCCGAACATGTTGTATGTGATTTTAACATGTTTTATCAATACTGGTTGTCTATATCTTTGGCAGGTTGGGGGTCTTGGCGATGTTGTTACCAGTCTATCCCGAGCAGTTCAGGATTTAAATCACAATGTGCACATTGTTCTTCCTAAGTATGACTGCTTGAATCTTGGCAATGTAAGCTTATTTCTTCTTCTTTGGCACTTAGTTTACATCTTAAGCTCTGATTGGACATTTAAATTTTATTCCCTTAATCGTGAGTTTTCTGGCCTGTCCTATTGGAAGAGCATGATGTCATGGTTAATTATAAGGACGTTATAGCTTGAGTTTCATTGTAAAGCTGGTGGACAATCAAAGGGAGAAAATAGATATTATGGAATTGGTTGAGACATTGAAACATGTGGCTATTCTTGAGCATGTTTCTTAATATCTGGCTGCTGAACATCTGCATTGGTGGCTTTCGTAGAAGTTAAAAATTGCTACTGTTGTGCAGTTTTTAAAACATTGGGCTGAAAATTGATATATTGTGTTGTGTGGTAGCTGGTGTTATTTATGTTTTTATGTTGGGTTTAATTCATATAGATGTCAATTATGTGTCTCTTGACTTGATGCAGGTAAAAGATTTTCATTATCGCAAAAACTATTTCTGGGGTGGGACTGAAATAAAAGTATGGCATGGAAAGGTGGAAGGTCTCTCTGTCTTTTTTTTGGAACCTCAAAATGGGTAAGCACTTTGATCCTCCATCCTTTGAAGTTCTTGCCTTTTGTGGTTTACTGCTTGTTCTCATGTCTAGTTTTACTAGTACCAATGGTTCAAATTATATTTTGGATGATTTGAATTGGAAGTTTAGAACATAGCAACCTATTGAATTTACTTATATTCCTAAATAGGTGAATGAGTTAAATTACTATACAATTTATAACAATCAAATTGAGGTAAGTGTCATATTTATTTTGGCGATACCTTTGCTTCAGATCGACTTTTAGGTTTCAGAACAATATGTATGTTGAAGATAACATGCAAAGATCGGTTGCACTTACTATTATCATAAGTTCGTATTTGGAAATGTTTTTGTAATGTTGTTTGATAACAACCTCAAGGGCTTGGATTCTTTGGATATCATTTTCTGAGTGCAGAGTTTCCTCTAGCATGTTCATTGCATGTGATAGGTTCCAGCACTATTTCAAGAAGGTGGTGGTCAAGCAACGTTTGTGGGAAACTTCTAACTTATTATAAGAGAACTTAGCCGGGCATGTAAAATACGGCTGTTTTGTTATCAGTATTTTGGATAAATGTACAATGATAAGAACTACTCTTTCAGATATACGCCCGGATTGTATTAAAAGGTTGAGTTCAAGTTTATCTCTGTAAAACTGTTTGAGGGATTGAACCTAACTCCACTCCAAAAGCTAGTTCATGAATTAAGGATTACCCAAGCCTTTATAAGCTCTACCTTGGTCGATGTGAGATATCAACACACACCCTCAATTATAGGACTATTATTTTCTTATTGGACTATGGAAGCCGCAGGGCCATGTTGATTGCATTGGGAAACCCACAGAGTCAGGCTGACTTTTGGACAGCAATTGGTGGCCTGATATCAAATCTGGGATAGGCTCTAACATCTAATAATTTGGGCCGAGCCTAACTTTATCCCAAAAGTTAGTTCATGAGATGAGGATTGCTATATGTAAGTCATATCTCTGGGCGATGAGTGATGTCATCAAAATCAAAGCAATGCTAATAAGATAATCTCTATCATCACTTCAAAGTGAGTTCATTCAGCTCTGAAGATATTTTCTATATGTAAGAACACAGTGATGATTAAATCTGAAGCTTACATGAAATATACATAAAAGAATCAAATATGTAAATCATGTAACAAACTCAACACTTTAAATTGGTTCCTGTTTGACATATTGTGTTTGGTGTAAGTCTAGCCTATCTATCCCATACTCAGTAAGAGTGTATTTTTTAGACATTTGTGTTTTTTTTTTTTACACACTTGCGTTTTCATGATTGTTATCAATAAGATGACTTGAAAAACTGAAATTGCTTCATAAATTGAACTGTTCTCTACTAGATTTATCTTCTTCTTTTTTCCTGCAGATTCTTTCATGCTGGCTGTGTTTATGGTTGTGGAAATGATGCAGAGAGATTTGGCTTTTTTTGTCATGCTGCTCTTGAATTTCTACATCAAGATGGATTTAATCCTGTAAGATATATCATTTGACTAGTGATTGAGCGGTTGTTTATATGACTTTCATGGCACATTTACTTTGCTGATGTAAGAGTGATATTTTATTTTGGCCATGATGTGAGATTAGAACTCAGTGTCCTTTTTTTATGCTGACTTCTGAGTCCATTCTCTCTCATCCTGCTAGACCCAATAACATTGCATACATGCCATTGTTTATCTGTTTGATTACACTGCTTGATTGTTCCTGCTCCTCACCTGAGGATCAGTCACTTGGTCGAGTAGCTCTTTTAGAAGGAAGAGTATTTAGAAAATTGACAAGGAGTTTTGTCCCCCCTATTACTTCCAGTGCCACATTAACTACATTGATGTTAGCTGACCGATATAGCACATCATCATTTAGCTATTGCCATTCTTTTCTTGATAGCAGGTCACATGTACAGGACCAAGTCATTCCTATACTGTTGAATTTACTCAGTATGTATTTGAGTGTGTGTAATTGTAACTGTTAAAAATATAATATAAGACCATCTTTATCGAATAGCTCATGTTTTGAGACGATTGGTTCATGGCATTTGGATTGTGGAGCCTTTGTGACCAAGTGGTCTAATGTTCAATCTTTTGCTGACCCACTTTGCTAGTAATGAAAGTTGAATTCCAACACAAAGTAGGCGAGTCTGCACTATATCCATGATTCAAGCCCAAAGGGTTCTTGTGTGAGAGGACGTGTTAGCAATAATCAAAAATCATTCATGTATCTTTAAGCTTTAAGAATAGTTGGTACATGATAGTATCAACTATCAAAACTTCCTACACATAAATAATGATCTAAAATTATTACATCAGAAACAACTGCTTTTCTGAATATCAAATATGCAAGTATCTGAAACAGCTTTCAAGTACTCGAACTGTGCATTCTTTTTTAGTATTATATGGACATATTGTTGACATATTATGACTATAACTGTGCATGTAGCATTGTGGCTTGAAGTCTGGCAATGTATTTATAACCTTGTTTTGGGTGAAGATATATATTTTAATTTAGTTAATTGTCTCTTTTGATGTATTTTAATTGGCTCTTAAACCATGGACAGGATATTATCCACTGCCATGATTGGACGAGTGCACCAGTTACATGGCTATTTAAGGAACAGTATGTACATTCCGGTCTAAGCAAAGCGCGGCTTGTGTTTACAATTCATAATCTTGAATTTGGAGCTGACATCATTGGAAAAGCTATGGCATACACAGACAAGGCTACAACTGTAAGTGCTGATTGTGCCCTAAATTTATCAATTTTGTTGACTTTCATTTAGCACTTGACTTATTTATCATGGTCATTTTCACTATTGATGTTTGATAGTAATTTGTATTATTCAAGTTGTAATATTTGCTATGTTCTTTGAGAATATTTTCTCTTTTCATAGGAATGTCAGAGGAATTTCGCTAGCATATAGTGATTACCACAAAGGGGGCTTAAGTTTCTCCTCTATAACATGGAGAAGAACCTGTGCTGATTTTTTTTTCGTAATTTTTGTAAAATACTAGGCATATTTACTGGAACGAATAAATTCTGAGTTGGTTATGAAACTAAAAAAATTGACTGAATTTGAAACCAGAGTCTCTCTAGAATTTGATTGGATCTTGAACTATCTGTATGCTTAAAATATTTTCTGAAGCAAATCTTTTCTACCTCCTAATATAATACTATTAATTATTTTGCTGAGTGATACCAATTTGAACTTTAAAGGTTAAACATAATCATTAACATTAGAAGGAAGGAGAAACTAACTAGTGATTTTGTATCATATTCTGATATTCGTAATATCAATATAAGATCTCAGTTATACATATTTATATTGGCAGGTCTCCCACTCTTATTCTAAGGAGGTTGCTGGGAATCCTGCAATCGCTCCTCATCTTCACAAGTTCCATGGTATAATAAATGGAATTGACCCAGATATATGGGACCCTTATAATGATAAGTTCATTCCTGTAAGTAGACTTGAATCCTTTGGGAGCTTTCTAGTTCTACAATTCCAATTATGAACGTTTCCAACATAACATTTTTGCAGGTATCATACACATCAGAAAATGTTGTTGAAGGCAAAAGAACTGCCAAGGAAGCCTTGCAACAAAAGCTTGGTCTGAAAAGATCTGATATTCCTTTAGTGGGAATTATTTCTCGATTGACTCATCAGAAAGGAATCAATCTTATCAAGCATGCTATATGGCGCACCCTAGAGTGTGGTGGACAGGTCTCCTTTTCTTTTGTATTTTTCATCAAGTTGTTCACCAGCATCACCATGCATGTAAATTGCCTGCATAATAGCAGATTATTAGTATATGGACACTATTATAGAACAAACATGAAGATCTTACCAATATTACTTTTGCTATAATTATTAAAAAAAACTCTAGGTCTTCATTCAAGTTTAAGCTTTTAGGACCTGTGGTGTGGTTATTAACAATTGATGCGGTATTAAAGTTTCTTTGAATTAATTGTTTACAGATGTTGGTTGTATTAAAGCAATCAATGTATTGGCCATGTAAATATTTGAATGCAGGTTGTATTACTTGGTTCAGCTCCAGATCCTCGTATCCAAAGTGATTTTGTGAATATGGCCAGTCAATTGCATTCTCTTCATAATGACCATGCTAAATTGTGTCTTGCGTATGATGAGCCCCTATCACACTTGGTAATTTATTGAGGAACTGAAAATCTTTGGTAAATTTGACCCTTTTTGTGTACAGCATAGCAGGGCACTGTTGACTCATTGAAATTGTTGTTCTAGATATATGCTGGTGCTGATTTCATTCTAGTTCCTTCGATCTTTGAGCCATGTGGTCTTACCCAACTCATAGCAATGAGATATGGTTCAGTACCAATTGTTCGAAAAACTGGAGGTTTGCACATGCTTTACTTTTAGTTTAATTTAATTGTTTCTTTCCCCAGAAGAATCATATCCAGATTAACATCTTAAAAGGAGTTAATAGTGCTCAGCTTTCGTGCGTTTAACTATATATTTCTATATAATCTTGCAGGACTTTGTGATACTGTATTTGACGTTGATCATGATAGTGGTAGAGCAAAGGCACAAGGTCTTGAGCCAAATGGGTTTAGTTTTGATGGAGCTGATACTGCAGGTGTTGATTTTGCTCTGAATAGGTGAGTTATATGCTGTGCAATGACCTGAGATTTGTACATTGCCAACCACAGAACTCCAAAATTACTTACAGTTAGCAAAAATATTAAAACCATCTTGGATGAAGTCTCTTAAGCTTGTGAGGAAAAAGTCCTTTCAAATTATGTCTCAAGCCCCATTATGGGGACCTTTAAACCGTTGGATCTACACAATTCACATTTAACAAGAAGAGTTCACTAGTTTATTTTCAATTTACCCTGCACACAAGCAAAGAAATCTGTGTTTCCAAAGTTCTTAAGTTTGTGGTTGCAATATTAATTTAAAAAACATGAACTTTTTCAGGGCACTATCTGCATGGTATCGCCATGATTGGTTTAACACTTTACGCAAGACACTGATGGAGCAAGACTGGTCTTGGAACAGGCCTGCTCTTGATTATCTGGAGCTCTACCATGCTGCACACAAGTCAGCATGAGATTTTACCAGAAAAAAAGTGAGGTGCATATCAAGTTTCATCCCTAATGTACAGGTTTTGTGGTAAGCGTTAGTTTAAACGTAATTGATTCTAAAGCCACGGAGAAGCTTCTGTGAGTAGTTTCTAGGTATCCGAATTAATTAAAAGGAAAAATAAACTGATACAAATTAAGCTAATGCTTGGCGAAAAGCTTTTGGAGATAAGCTTCAAATGGTTCACTTATTTTTAGCATGCACTGAGATAGATTTGCTTTACAACAGTTTACGATATGCTAAGAGATTTTGCCTTTAAATTGTTAAGCCTTGAATTGTGATATTATAGCATTGCAGAATATGTTTGCAAGCAATTGTAGTTGAATCAAGAATTAAAGTAATTTTTTGATGTATTCTGCTTGAATAAAGGAAATGTTTGACTGCAACTGCTTTACTCACTAAAATTTTAATTATTTAAATGACTTTTATCATCATTGTCATTGGCTTTATTGAATATGAAGTTGATTAAATTTGATTTGAAAATTGTCACTAAATTAATAGACAGCTGCGATGTCTCATTTAAAATACAGTCTGATCCAAAAGGATGGAACATAATCTGTCATTTAGTAGTATGACCCTGATTATTGGTAAAATTGTTGTCTTAACTCTTAATCACTATGAAGAAATAGAATGACTTTGTAAGAAATGAGTGGTTTTTAGTTTTATGTTTAAAAAATTTTAAACCAGAACTATTTTTTGTCTATAAGTATATTTTTAGTTTTTGGTGATTTTCAGTTTTTAAAATTTGTCATCAAATTTTGTAAATTAACGAAAGTATGGGTAGGTGGCGGAAGCATGCCCATGATGATCAAAAGGGATGGTGTTGGGTGATTGTGGTATAGGATACGGGGTACTAGTAGCAATGATGGTGTAGGATACTGAGTAGCAATGGTAGTGGTATTGAATGTTACATAGTAGTGGTCGCGGTGGTGGAGGGTATTGAGTGACGACGATAATAAAGGGTATGAGTGGTGGTGGTAGTGATTGGTGGTGACCAGTTGTTATCTGATGGTGGCAATCGATGTTAGTTATCCGGTGATGGAGCATGTGATTCCTTTATCTCCATGTCTCCATGTCTTACAATCATCCAAAGCATTCTTTGATGAGAAATGATATATTCACACACAATTTTCTCTTACATCTCATTTTTACTATTTTTTCTTTTTATCTTTCTCTGCAATTCATGTTACATCACATATTATATTACTTTTTTCTTTCTTTTCTCTTCATATTTTTGGAGGTGAAGGAGTATGTAATGAACTCAAAATACTCTAATTAGTGAGTCTTATTTATTTTGTTTTCATCTTAATTTTCATTAATATTACAAATATATTATTTTATTTTTCTCCTTATTTTCAAATTTTTCTATATAATATAGTTAATTTTTGTAACTCGCTGAAATAATAACTCTTTTAGGAAAATACTTCTAAATTTAATATACAGTGGTAAATAAGCAAATAAATTATCTTATATCTAATGTCATAAGAATTAAACTCTTGGCTTAATATATACTTTTCTGAATACTAATACATTGGCTTATTAAAAATCTTATATCGAAATGAGTAATGAGTTGGGCGGTTTTTTTCTTGGTTTCTCAGGTTCTATTGGCGTTTCTAAAATCTTGCAGGCGGAACTTTTAGTTATTTACCATGATTTGACTATTTTTTGGGACAAGGAGTTTACATAGCTTATGGTTTGTTTGGATTCAGTCCTTATGATCGATTTGGTGACCGGAGAGACTTTTATATTTCATCTGTATGCGGCAGTGTTGCAGTCTATTCGCTTTCTTCTGTGTAAGTCTTGGAAGGTGATTTTGAAGCAAACTTTGCATGAACAAAACGCTCCAGCGAACTTCATGGCTAAGGAGGGTGTTGGGTGTTTTGTGGCATTGGTCGTTCATAGATCTCCTCCTCCTGGATTTGTCTCTCTGCTGATTACCAGGGTATCCTAATGATTAAGACTTAGTTTTGCTTCTTGTTGTTTTCTTTGTTTCAAGAGTTATCTTTCGAAAAAATACATTAACACTATTAAGAACGGTGGTTCACTTAAAAAATTCAATTAAGAATGTTATAGCACTAAGTTTTTTTTTTTTGAAACAATATAATACTAAGGTAAACCACTTTAAAAGTATAATGAAAAATTGAAGTTTTTGTACTCAATTAAATAATAATAATTTAAATAACATCTCATATCGGGAATAATAAATTTCTCTTTGCATGAATATCTCAAAAAGAAAATGAAGGTAAATAATGAAATAAACTTTAAGATAAATGGTAATATATTTTTAATCTATTTTTAAATAGATTTTTCTTATTGATTTGTCATTAAAAAATTGTTTTAGCATACATAAGTAAATTATTTTAAAGAGTATGTTGACTATTTTAAAAATAACCTAAATATTTAAATAAAAAAAATAAATCAAAGGGTGTTGACTATTCGAATAGCGCAAACCGTTTTCCTCCAACGGGTAGTCTTCCGAAACAAAATCCAACGGCTCTATTCGCATACCATTTAAATTCACTCTTGCTTGGGAATATAGCCGTTACTACCTGCAGCATCTTCCAAACCCAATCTTAATCTTTAAGAATCAATCTCTCTCTCAAATCTCATCATTTTCATACACTCAATTCAATTCAATTCAATTCAATCTGTGTTGGTAGCCATAGCCATGCCTTCCAACAACAAGTTCTCATCACTGTCATCTTCTCTGCCATCAAACCCTAATCCAAGAAGTTCAGAGATCAGTAACCCTATGAGAAGGAGTTTCACTGGAAACCCATTCTCCAAACCCTCCGTCGTCGCAAACCCTAGAACCAATTTCCCCAACACTCCCGCCAATAGTCCTTCAGGTATCTCTCTCTCTCTCTCTCTAGGGTTTCTGAATGCAATGAATTACTTTCCTTTTGAAGAAAAAAAATGTTATCTTTAGGTTTTTTTTTTAATATGGGTTTGGTTTTTGGTATTCCGCAGATTTTCCGAGAAGAAGCTCTGTTGGGATTAGAGAAAGCGCAGCAGCGTCCATCACAGACGACAAAGAAAACGGGAAAGATCCGATTTTGAAACAGGTAAAGGTTCGATCACCAGCTGCTTGCTCAAAGTCCTCAAAGAATTTCATGTCTCCGACCATCTCTGCTTCCATCAAGGTCAATGAGTCACCCAGGAAGAAAATCCTCACAGAGAGGAATGAGCCTGCTCTGCCTTCCGCTCCCTCCTCCGCAGAAGCCAAAAGCCACGTTCGCAAGGTAACTTTTGCTGAGCCCTTGGAGGAGAAAAATTTTGATGCTTTAATTGCTGGGTTCCCTACTTTTGAGGAAATCCCCAGATCGTGCTCTGAGGATTTCAGTGGGGATGGTGATTACGTTCCTTTGGCTTCAAAGGGTGATTCTGGTTTGTCCTTTGAAACTCTCCATGATGTGAATGTGAGTGTGAATGTTCCTTTGATTCCAGAGAAGGACATTCATACTGAACCCATATTTGAAACTGTTGCTGATGAGCCTGATTGTGTTAACCTTGACCCTACTTTCAAGCTTAGTCCTATGGCTACTCCTCCTCCAGTTGCATCCGCAGCTATAGCCGTAGCTCCTCTTGATGCCGATCCCTTGATGCCCCCTTATGATCCTAGAACAAACTACCTCTCCCCTCGACCACAATTTCTTCATTACAGACCAAAACCACGTATTGAACAATTGGAGGACAGCTTCGTATCTGGAAGCTTTTCAGATACAGAAGGCACAGAGGATACCCAGTCTGAAGGCTCACAGAAGGAATCAGAGGATGCTTCTTCAGATGAAGCTGTGAAGCAAGAAGAGGGCCAAATGTCTGAACCAAGTCCTGATAAGAATCTCATGTCTGTTGAAGCAAAAGAGGTGCCTAAACCACCACGCTTCTCTATGAGATCTAAGGCCATTGCTTTGGTTTTACTCCTCACAGTTGCTTTTGCATCAATCTCAGTCACCAATTCACCAGTGATTGACCATGCCATGTTTGAAGACTTCTATGGGGTTTATGAATCCTCTGAATTTTCTGAGTTTGCAAGGGCTAACTTTGATCAACTCTCCCAGTTTGCAAGAGAAAACTATGATGGGTTAGCTCGAAATCTACACATTTGGTTTACGAAATCTTTGACTTCAATTTCTGAGTTGATTTCAAATGTTAGAGGAGCACACAATTCGGTCCAGCTACAATATTATAACTTGACTGCTCTGGATGGTTTTATCTCAGATCATCAGCTCCCTATATTCGGTCCTGGTGAAAATGGCATATGTGACACTCAGTCACCTGTACTGAATGTTCAAGAAAGGGATGCTGTCTCAGAGGTTGGTGCAACTGAGTATGTTGAAGATATTTCAGATGAGCATTATGAAGTGTATGAACAACAACTTCAGCAAGATATGGAAATAACTACGGGAGCTGAACATGATTCTGATGATCTAGAATCTGAGGAAGCTCTGATGGGCCAACCAGCCTCTATGTTAGAATCAGAGCAGGCTTTGCAACTGGCTGAAGCAGACTTTTTAAATGCAATTTTGTTGGCTCAAGAAGTTGATGCTAGCTTCTTAAATGTTGAAGATGCTTCAAATGCCCCACAATCTGAGGAAGTGCTCAAGGGCCAGTCTACCACTATGGTAGAATCAGAGCAGGCTGAAGCAGGAAACTTGGAAGAAAACCAGACACAAAGAGTTGAAGATAACTTCATTGTTGAAAATCAGCCAAGTTTGAATTCAGAGGCTGCTGAAATCCCCACGTGTGGAGCTATCGGCATAGATTTTAAGCAATGGCAAGATCCAGATTCAGAGGTTGCTGAAATTCAGACTTCTGTGGGTGAAAAATCAGTCACCATAGATGATGCTGTGAATGTCATTAGTGGGAATGAGCAGCGATTACAAGCAACTGAAATTCCTCCAAGCATGGTGCTATATTTGCTTCTCTGTGGAGGTACAGTTTTAGTTGCAGGTGCAGCTTTCAACTGGTCAAGGAATGGTAAAAGCAGAAGAGAAAAAGCCACTAGCGGTTCTTTGGAGCAACCTGTGCTTGTTAAGGAAGCACAGACCAAGAAGCAGATTTCTCCAGAGAAGCCATCTCTGAGGAATGGTCCCATAGAAATGGAACGTGTTGGAGAGTCATGCCCTTCAGAAATGAGTAGCTTTCAGACCTACAGCACAAAAGTTGATAAAAAATTGAATGAAGCTCACAGTGTGGAGAAGAAGCAGCGCAAGAAGAATGTTAACAGGAGAGAGTCTTTGGCCTCTTCATCAGTTTCAGACTATTCCATGTCACCCTCCTATGGAAGCTTGACAGTGTACGAGAAAATTCCAAGCAAGCCAGTAAGTATATATTTGTCTCATTCTAATATTTGTGCAGAATATTATTTATCATTGTTGAGCTGTAATTGTGTTTCTAATGTGTTTTTTATCACATGGATTTTTCAGGGATATGGAGATGAGGAGATAGTTACTCCTGTTAGGCGTTCAAGCAGGATTAGAAGTCTAGCCACTTCTCCTTTGTAACTGCATAGTTGCATAAGCTGTTTTTGCTTGCCTTAGGATTAGAAGCCATGAGATGTTAACATTAAGCAGAAGTGTCCTATCTTCTGAATTTCATTATTGACTTTTGTAGCTGACATTTTTTTTAATGGATTGCATTGTTGTTGGATTTAAAACAACTTTCATCTAGTGCATTGTTTTTTTTTTTTTGGAAGTACTATTTCCAATGGAAAGCTAATAGTTAGCCAAATATAACCAAAACAGATCTAAAAGCGCATTGTGTTTGGTTTCCAATACAGTTTTTACAACTGAGAAAAATCACATTCACCTTGGGAATAATGTTTGACTGTTTGTTCAGTTCAAAAAAAAAAAATGTTTGACTGTTTGTTTTGATGTTTATGCGAATACTTTTTAACCATTAGAGGAGGAGAGGGTGTGTCTCAGTGGGTACTTGTGACGTGGAACCATATTATATGTAAGACACGTCAATGACCTAAATCTCTTATCAGTATCATATAGGTGGCAACTAAGAGGGGTTAAAAGGTTCCCATTTTGGGATTTTGGGACTCCATTTTCACCACTTCCCACCAAATCTTGTTCACTTTTTGAGAGCATTGAAGCGACAAAACACTGTGGAAAATGATAGGATATGTGACTAACTACGAAAAGATTAGGCTTAGCTGATCCTATATACAAATACATAAGCACGCGAGCAAATTCAATGGAGGATGTTCATGTTCAGTTACTTAACTATTGGTTTCTACTTCCAAAACAACAGTTTCTTGTATTAAAAAGAGCAGTGTTAGAGTAAAATGAGAGAGAATATGCAAATGTCACCATAGTGCTCCATTGCCCGATACTACCAATATGAACCCATTTTTAGGCCAATCAAACAATGGAGTTAAACCACGAACAGAGACTTTTGCTGTTTTGCAACATTTGATTTCCAAATGGTAAAATACAAACAAATATAGATTTATATTATATAGGTATAGATCGAGTGTGTATTTGTTTACTCTATTTATTTTTTTTACATGGAGGATGAAAGACGCGAAACACCAAGATTAAGCTAGAACAGTTCTTGGAAAAGGGACTCAAGACTCCCATAGAATCAAACAAGAGTAAATTCCTGCATATCATGTGCCATGTTCACTAAACAATCAGCCACTTGATTCACTAACTTGACATCTACTTGAGAATCACTCTAATGTGAATGTAATTTTTTTTAATCAAATAACTTTTTTCAGTTAAAAAACTGTCTTAAAAAGTCAAATATGTGAGCTGAATGTATTTTTGAAAACTAACGCACTATAAAAAAATTCCTCTATTATTGTATATATTTGATGGTTAGCGATGGCTAACTGACCCACTTAGTAAGTAAATAATAATCGGTCCTGATACATAGACTGTTTGTCGGCTTTTTACCGTCACAAAGTGAAAAGTTAACTTTTTCTTTTACTTTATATTTTGTACCGGTTAAAAACTCCCTACAGAAGTGGGTGTCCAATGGTGGCTAGATAAGTTTTTGTTGACACTCGTCCCACACCTTAAGCTTATGAGAAAATAAAGAGACAAATCAACGATATGATATTTGATGTGATAGAAAAATAAGAAAGATAAAAGGAGATGATGAGTGGAAATGAAATAGAAGAAAAATAAAAATGTAAATGAATTGAAACTTATGGTGGTCACTAGTCACAACTATTTTAGGGTTCACACATCATTTTCAAATAATAATTAGGTACATTATATTATACTGTTTGTGTTCCTGTTGAATAAAAAGAATTCACTACTTGCTTTCTTAATATTTATTAATCTAAATAGTTTCTCTCAAATTTTCATTTTTCAACTTATGTGTAATGTTATAATTGGACAATAGTAAAACGAGAATGGATCCTCTTATGTCAAATTTACTCATGTTTCCGGTGTTAAAAATTGTGTTTTAATCTCTCTTTATGTGTATGTAATTATGTATCAATTAACTATAAGCGAGACCCGTAAAGTATTTATGAAGAGAGAGATAAACATAAAACTTTCAACATGAGAAAAAATAAAAAAATTTTAACATGAGATGATTCATTCCCCAAAACAACACATATCGAAATATGCCTAAATTTTGTCCATAAGAATAATGCATTAAGTAAAAAGTTTTTGAAAATTAGCAAATAAAAATGCATTTATAGTTTTATACAAAAAGCAATGTTGTATCCTTTTAGTTCATCTTCTACATATTAAATGGAGTAATTTTTACACTTTTAGGATACCAATGCTTTAACTTGTTATTTAAAGTTAAAGCAAATGAAATAGGAGGATACAAGATTATTTTTTTTGTTTATAAAGTGTCACTATATATAATTATAACTTTAATAAAGAAAAAATACATTTAAATAAAAAGTAAGTCATTTGTTATTCAAGTAATTAGTACTATAAATAGCATTAAATATAATTAGCTCTCCACCCCCTAGGCCACAATTTGCTCCACATTCACTCTGTCTCTGTGCCTGCATCAACACATTAATGATCCCAGAAGCCAGGAAGCATTGAAGATAAAGATAAGCTCTCAGTTACAGTTGAAATTGGCATTAGTTATTCGTCAGCAAAAACCCGCTACAAATCTCAATGTGATACAAGTAATAACCAACCAATCCAAGTGGCTTTTACTTACTTGGGAAGAAGTAACTAAACACCCTCTCCAAGGATCGATGCTGCATTAATAAAAGGTTGGTTGTTTCCTTGCATTGCATTGCATGCCAGCAGCATAGGCTCACACTTTCAAGTTTCACACAATAGAAAAGAAAGCTCACCTAAACTAAAGCCTAAAAACAGCTCACTTAGAAGAGGATAAGGTTGCAGACTCTTGAGGTACGTTCAGCCAAATCTTCCTTCACCACCTCTCACAATCTAGATGCAGCCTTTCAGAGTTTTTCATAAAGAAAACCGTTTTGGATTAGCTTCTTTTTACTCACACTCAATCCTGCCACCAAGAAACTACTTACAAAGTAGTATTTACCTGAGTGCATATTTAGATACACGGTGAAGTCAAAATCACAGTTACAATCTCGAAATATAAGAGAAGTTATTTTTATCCACTGTAATTGTAATTTTAGATCACGTGATTTTCCACTGTGTATCAAATCATATGTACGGGGCTTTGAATCAATTCTTGAAGTATTTATAAACATGCACAAAATTAACAGTATGTTTTTATCACTTTTCTTTTCTCGGAATAATTCTAAGACTTAGAAGTATTTACTCACTGCATCTGCAACAGAGTGATAAATTAGGCAGCAACAGCCTCAAGCTGTTTTTCTCCCTCTTCTTAATAGTGCTGCTGTGATGGGACTTTCACTTTGGGTATTACTGGATGCTGCTATGCCCATTTCCATCATCTGTGATCTTTTGGACTTTTGCAATGAACCAAGTTGTTATATTTAGAGATCATCTCAGGCTCAGTTCAAAACCCATCATTTTCTATCTGCCTTCTTTACTATACATGTGAGGTTTTTTTCATGGGCCAAACTATGTATGATGCAAGCTTTTTTCATATAATAATACATGCACATTTGCTTCTTTGTTGTCTTTTTCTGCCCTTGTGTCTAGTCTCTTGAAACCTGTGATTTTCTTTGAAGAGTTTTCAAGGATTGTTTCCATTTTTTGGTTGGATTTTTAAGGGTTTGTCAGGGTTCCCATTTGAGGAACTCTTTTCAGAACTCTTTCCTTTTGGAGGGTGTATATTGAAATCAAAGGCATGGGTGATACTTGATTCCTCATAGTATTCTCTTACACCTTTCTGCTTTTTGATTCCCAAGGAGGAAGAAAAAAGTATTATCTTATCAGTAACCATGATATCTATGATTATATATACTGAAATTGTTTGCTTTGTCTTCATTTGCTTTTGCCTCTATCCTATCCTTCTTCTGTTTTTTTCTCTGTTTTCTCACTAGCTTCTCTGTTTTCTCTCAAGCAGCCGTTCCATCTGTATTTGCAGAACCAATAGCAATGGCAGATTGGGGTAGTTTTCTCAACAAAAGCAGTGGTTCAGGTGGGAGATCGATGATGAATGAAGATTTTGATGAAGAAGACTCATGGGGTTTGAACAAGGAGAGGGCAATCACAAGGGTATCTAAAGAGTCCTCTGGCTCTTCTTCTGCACGGCGCATACCAACCTCTCCAAGAAAGATCCCAAGGGCTACAAGCATTACACATGCAAATGTGGTTCAAGGGTCCACAGCACCTGTAGACATTCCTGACTGGTCAAAAATTTATGGGATGAATTGCAAAAAAGGGTCAAGGAATGGTTCACTGGTTGATGTTGGAGAGAGTGTAAGCAACAAGGGAGATTGTGGTTATGGAGATCATTACTATGATGATTGTGGTGATGATGATGATGATGAGGATGGGGATAAGGGTGATATGATTCCTCCCCATGAATGGATTGCAAGGAAACTTGCAAGGAGCCAGATTTCATCTTTTTCTGTGTGTGAAGGGATAGGGAGGACACTTAAAGGGAGAGATCTTAGCAAAGTGAGAACTGCTATTTTGACTAAAACTGGTTTCATAGAGTAGGGCTATGTTTGGATACCTGTTGTCACGGATGCAAATGGACGTGAACAAAATTCTTCATATTAATTGAAATGTGAGTATGTTCATATTGCATGCAACTGGTATCCAGATACATACTGGGTAGTGGATTCACCACCATAGTCATGGTAATGGTCATGTCATTTTCAGCTTCATATTTGGCATGTATCACAACTAGCCCTACCACAATGAAATCATCATCATTGTTATACTCGAATCCCATGCAATCTTTTTGTTTTGATTATTAGCACTAGCCACTAAGGATGGAATGTGAGGACTTGCTGCCTCAAGAGCTTATTGTAGTGGAGTCTTTACAAAGCCAGAGCTTTCCTTTTTGTTTCTTCTTCTTCTTCTAATTTTTCTGGGAAAAGGGAGTTTTTAGGGAAATAAAAAAGGATGGGTGGCAGGCAGTTTCTAAAATTTTGTCTGAGTTTTTAGGTGAATGGAATGCACACTGGATTGTTTATTTTCTGTTAACTATTACTGCTACTTTATTAACATTTTTGGATTGGATGGACTTTTTTTACCTGAATCAAGAGCTAGTTTTAGAAGCTTATCCTATGGTTGATTGACTTGATTATGGCTTCACAAGAAGAATTTCCAAACAATGAACTGTATAATTTATTTTTTTCTCCTGTTTTAAATTCTTGCACGATGACCTCTTTAACTTGTTAATAGTGTTTATCGTTCAAGGTACAATCCGTTCAATGCGACACGACACGTATCGTCAAACTACTATTTGCATTGAAAATTATAACCTAATTTTGTAGCCTTCAATTCAATATTTCAATGTATGGATAAAAGTACAGCAGATAAAAACAACTTCAACCATCCGATTTAACCATGCATTAAGCTTTGAAACTCGTCTCAGCTAAGTAGTTTTGACGAAGGAATGGAATCACCGGAAAGTTGCAGTTCAGATTTAGACAAAAACAACTGTGATTGGCCTGTTAGGACATCTCACATCACTGAACTTCCCACTTGACACCTACCGTTAATGAAAAATGGCTCGTCTCGCCCAAACCTCAATCATTTGAATTTGTTTGAAAGGGAGGGGAGGGAGGGAATATATATCCTTATATATGAATTAATCTGAAATGACCGGGGAAAGATGGAAGATTTCGTGAGATTCTACTTTGCAAACAAATGGATTATTCGAGGCGTTCTGTTGTTGTCGTAGGTCCTTCACTTTTATTACATAGATGGAACAAATCAAATCCCCCCAAGTAGGATTTGAATCTACGATAGTCAATTAACAACTGACCAATCTAAAAGAGAATTAATGCTTGAAACGAACGTATAACAAGAATTGTGAGCATCCCTTAGAGAGGGTACATAGGGTGATTTAGGTGAGATCCAATGTAGATTCAACTTTATATTCACTCGTGGGATCCAGATGGTCGGGGGGACCACCACGACTACTCTCTTCTTGAGAATTCATACATCCCCTTATCAGTATATTGATAGCTATCTCTCGAGCACAAGTTTAGGTTCAGAACCATATCACATACCGAATCTAGTGAAATATGATCAATTGAGACAATATTTTGTAAATACATAATTATCTTGAATACATTCACTATTTCTTTCTTTTCTGGTCACTTGGAAAGAACAAAATTTATTTATGTCGGGCCGACCTAAATATGTTTTTTCTAATAAAAACTTTTTTTTCCCTCACAATCCAAGTACAATGAGTTAGGGGCGCACTCTGACAGTGAGCCAATAGCCCACCGTATGAGCCTACGTTGAGCCCGCTATGTCTGAAGTGAGAGAAACCTCATGTTTCTCTTTTCTTTTTCTCTAATGATGAATATGACATTTTTCCATTATAATAAGTCACAACCACCAATTTGGTACAAAGTTAATGCTGCATTTAAAATTAACTTAGAAGATCAAAGAGATCATATTCAATGTTGGCACATATGATAACATGTTATTATTTCAACAATATAGAAGAATTGTGCACCTATTGTCATTCTTTTGAAAAAAAAATTATCAAAGTATCTCCTAACCGTCAGGTATGAGTCTATGAGACTAATGCCTTAAAGTTTTTTAGATCATATTAAGTGAGTGTGTCTCTCCTAACAAATGTTTCTTCATACACACCATTTAGATGTCAAACCCTCAATTAAATACTGAAGAAGTTCAGTTATCTACCAACTGTGTTAGAACTTATTTGTTAAGAGAATATCATTTATGACAAAAATATATGTAGACCAACAAGTAACATGTAGGAAATGAAAGTCGCAACACGACAGAAAAGATCATATAAGATAGTCATACATACTATGTGTAATGAATACTTATATTTCATATAAAAGTGATGGATATGAAAAACCTAATTAAATAAAGAGAAATGTTATTGCAAAGAACGACTCAAACATCTAAAATTGTTGTAAGAGATATGATAATAAAAGTGAAAACATATATGGTATAATTATATATAATTATACTCTCACTGATCTTAAAATAAATAAAAAATTCACTATATTAATATACTTTAATATACTCCCTATGTTCCTATTTAAGTGTTACTATTTTTTTTTTTTAATTATCTGTTACTTTATAAAGTTTAAAAGAGTATTAATTATGTTTTACCAATTCTACCATTTAATTAATGGTGATAGAAAATTAAAGAATCTAAATTAAGAAGAAAGATAAAGGGCGTGTTAGAAAGTTAGGTAGTAATTTTGATAGAAACAAGAACATTAATACAATTCCTGTGCAAAACCTTAAAGTGACAGTTATTAAGGAATTGATGGAGTAAGTTATATGATTTAGACACGCTTCGAATTTAAAGTCTTTGTTGTGTTGATCCACCATCATTAATAATATACTTATAATTGGGTCTGAAATTCTAGAATTTTTTCCTAACAAACAAGTGTTTTGAATGAATAGCTCACATAGTTTTGAAAGGAAATATATTATAAGGAGTCTACACATAAAATCCATTTCGTTGGGTAATTTGAAAATTTAACATTAAGTAAAATTAACTGTGTGTTTCCAATAAAAAATTTATGGAACAAAAATAACATTACAATAATATTTTTTTGAGGAAAATTTGTATGTAGGTTTGTCCTCGCAAGAAGTGGAGAACAAGGTGGTGCAGTAAGAGACAATATTGGTGGAGATACCTACAGATAACACTCACGCTCAAATCAATGAGGGAATTCAGATAGAATTGTGTTGAGGAACTATGAATGAGCAATAACAAGTAATGCTTAAGTAATTGAACGTCAAACATGTTTTATAGAGTTCGACATGAACAATAATAGAGGGGTTTAACCTTAGTTTAACTATTGTGAATAGCTTTCGACATAATGACTATGCTTGAATGGTCTTTGATTATTAACCTGTCATCAACTTTACCTTAGTCTGGTAGCTGTTGGATGAGTTAAGACTTCATTTAGTCGTCCTAGCCGATCAACACAATATTCACTTGACTGCGAATCATCTAAGTCGACCAAGACAATAGTGGACCTCATCGCTAATTGGGGCTGGCCAGAACTAGTTTTAGTGCGAATTACATGTATTTTAATTGTTTTCTTCTTATTTTTCAGATTGATTTTTCTAGATCATTATTTCAGTTAAAGAAATTCGCACCACATAGGTGAAATGACCTTTGAATAAATTATTTAAGGCATTAAGCTCAGCATAAATTTGTAACGGGCAAATCATAAACTTTGAAGATTCCCTTCCCTTGGACACGATATTCTAATCTCCACACACATGCATTCTAATCTCTGAGAAACGTTAAAGGCAAACTACCCTTCAAGCAAGAGGCACCTGAAGCCAAGGTCATGTTCTAAGCAACGTGACCCCTTTCACATTTTCAATGTGATAAAGCAATTTTTTAGTTTTGCAGTCAGAAACTGAATGACAGCGAGAACATTGAGAAGAAAGAGAACAAACAATGAATGTTAAACCTCATGCGTTTGGTGTTTTTAGCTGAAGAATATGTACACTTTGTTTGTGTTGTGGCTACACGTTATTTATGGTCATACAATTAATCTCGTATACTTCATTTAAAAACAACTAATGTTGAACTTTTTTTTCCCAACTGAAAATGATTGGAAGCTTCATTGATATTTTCAAAAGAGTATTTAATTTTTTTATTAAATAAACTATTTATTAGAACAAATAGAATTTAATTGGTCTATTGTCAAGAATCAATTATCCAAAAAGTTTGTAAATGACTTTAAATAATTTTATATTATATTTCTAACATGTCATTTGATCAAGATTAATTAGTCATAGAAATTCTAAATATATCAAACAACTAATTATCTCAAAAACTTAACTTTTTAGATAAAAGATTCTAATGGCTTTATATTATATTTCTCCGATAAATTAATACATTTCAATCTTAGCTAGTTATTTACGGAAGATTTAGTTTTTTTGGAATGAATTAAATGTAACTCTTCTGTAAATCTTTCACGGATTTTCCTATATTGACTGTTGCCATAATTTGTTTTCATTAAAAAAGATATATTATAATGTGAGATAATAATTACTTAATATAAACCGACACTTTTTAAGACAAGTAAAATGGAAAAAAATAAAGTCTCAAATAACTGAAGGGGATTTATTTCTGAAACTAAAACAATGAGTTGAGCTGAAAAGTTGTTGAACGAAACATTTAGCAGATTTTGCGGAGAGAAACTGACAGGATCTAAAGAAACCGCGATCGAACATATTGAGTTTGAGTAATAGTAGTAGTAACTGCTGCCGTGGTTCCTTATAAATACTCTTCTGAATTCCCTTTCTTGTTTCAAGAGCCGTTTACTCAGAATTGGAAGGTTAAGAGGGTGCTTCACTGGGTCTTCCTCTCTTGCCCCAAAGGTACCACACAAGCTCTTAAGTTTGCTTTTTTACTTCAATTTTTTTGTAATTCTCTGTCCCTCTTTATGTGTTTGTTTGATCTTTGCTTTTCTATTTGTGGGTTTTATAGTGAGGTGAGCAAGAAGAGGAGGAGACAATGTCTATGAAGAACAAGGTGGGGGCTGTGGAATTCAGTGCAAGGACTGCCCTGCATAGGAAATGGGCTCTTTTGCTTTGTGTGGCAAGCTTCTGTGCTGGAATGTTCTTCGCTAATAGGTAAATTAATACTTGAGCTTGAGCTTCTGGGTTTCTATGTTTCAAATTTTGATTTTTAGTTATCTCAGTGAACGATTGAGTTTCTAGGCTGCAAATAGGGTTCTGAGGAAGAACATTTGATCATCTGAGTTTGAAGGATGTTCTAGAGATTGGTCATCTTTTCTGTGTTGTCACATTGAATTATATTATTGTTTTTAAAGAAACTTGCTCCGAGTTAGTGTCTATTTTTTTGTTTTTTATTTCTATTTTGAACCTTTGGGGAAATGGTTGGGTTTAAGATGAATTTGTATCATTGATTTCCACTACATTGTCATCGCGTTATAATATGTTTGGATCAGCATATTTTACTTTTAGAATCAATTGTAGAGTCTTTTTCAATTTTTACTGTTTTTGTTTCATAGAGTAACTGTTTGTGTGTAATTTACCATATGGTTTTCAATTGGTTTTGTTTAATGTCCAAAGCTACCCAGATTCATTTCATTCTTCTCTCATCCACTCCATGCTTCTCCTTTTATTCTTTGGCTTGGTACCAAAAAAGAAGAGGTCGGTATCTGTATTTTATCTCCCCACCCTCTCTCTTTATGTATTTACAGAGAATCATGAAGTTTGAAGTGAATAAAGACATTATAGCGAACTTAATTGAATAGACTTTTTTTTTCATATAGCATGAACTTCTGTTCATGTTCCTTGATTTTGGTCCTTTACGTTTGAGAATGAATATTCATAGAAAGCTAGGTTTCTACTTTCAAACTGAAGGTAGAGATTTTTGTTTTTAACTATTACATTAGATCTCAAGGGAACTTCGCTAATCAATATGTTTAATGCTAACCACATATTTTGCATCAGGATGTGGTCGATGCCTGAATATAAAGAAATTTCGAGGACCTCTAGTGAGATTGAACGAATAAAATTAAACTCTGATGGTTGTAATCTAAATCTAGTAAGTGTATCAGTCTAATTTCTACTCATGTCATATTTTTGCTATCTCTCTGTCGTGCATTTCTGCCCCATCAAATGATTTCAATAGGTTAAGTGTTAGGTGCAAGTCAAGTATGTGCATATTTTACTCTGGTGGCTTTTGAAATTCAATATTTTAAACTTTAAATCACATGTGTATAACTATTAGCTGCACGGTCTGATAGTTATAAACGTGATCATGACATTTTTGCTTACTGTTTTGCCTTTGTCCAAGGTTGTAAAGCCTGAATCCAACTACAGTCGAGTGGAAGTTTCAAATACGCGGAAGATTATCAAGTAAGCCTAGCCAAAGCTTGTTAGCACTGGATTTACTTATATGCTTATCAAATAATTCTAATGCTAAACTCATTGCTACACATGAATTGCAGGAAACCAAGTAAGACAATATCTACTTCGGAGCTGAATCTTAAACTTGCTTTAGTAGCTCCTGAATTTATGTTGAATGGTTCTCCTGTATCAGGAATCTCACAGAAAGTTCAATCTACTCCAAGGAAAAAATGCTTCATGGTTATAGGTATCAATACAGCCTTTAGTAGCCGGAAGCGAAGAGATTCTGTTCGTGCAACTTGGATGCCACGAGGTGATTTAATGACACTTCACCATTTTATAGTTTTTTCTGTCTTAAAAGTTCTCTTGTAACTTTTTTATACGATCCCATATACCTCATGTTTCTGATCCGTGGTTTCTAATGGAACTTCATCAGCTGAGGAAAGAAAGAAATTGGAGGAAGAAAAGGGCATAATCATACGTTTTGTTATAGGTCACAGGTCAGATTCAATGTTTCCTTATAGTCATGTGTGCTTACTTATTTATGGTTTTTCTGTTGCAGTTAAGTCCTCGTATGGTCTCTCACTGATACTTTGTTTTCTGGCCTTACCATCAAATTATTCAAACTGTAACTGTTATTCTCTCATTTTGATGCAAATTGTGTTGATGTCTGTCCAACAAGATTGCTTTGTATTGTGTTGATTGGTGGCATACTGCATACATACTATTTCAGAACATTCTTTTAGTTGAAGGAACTAAGTAATTGTTTTCAAAATCAATGATATAAAGTCATAAAACCTTGGGGCTAACATCGATTGTGAATTCCTATATGGCTGGTTGATTTCATACTAGTTTACCTCTTTTTCTACAGTTCTACATCTGGTGGCATTCTTGACAGAGCTATTGAAGCAGAGGAGAAGCTTCATGCCGACTTTATGAGGCTGGTGATCTTTCGCTCCTGTCCTATTTCTATGTATAATCCGATTTATTTTTTATATCCTATGCATTTTTTGCTGATTTATTTTTGTTGATGAAACAAAATACATGCATGTTTAAGCAGAACCACGTTGAGGGCTACCTGGAACTATCAGCTAAGACCAAAACCTATTTTTCAACTGCTCTTGCCTTGTGGGATGCAGAATTTTATATCAAAGTTGATGATGATGTTCATGTGAATTTAGGTAAATAGAATAATTATTTGATGTTTACTGTTTATGATGATATGCAGAGAATTAGAGGAGAAAGTAACTATGGTAAATTGGTGTGATAAGTCTATGTGGCAGTTCTCACTTACTCCTTGTATGCGTAGGAGAATAACAACAAATGTTTTATAAAATAAATTTATTACTAATGTTCTATTTTAAAATGAAATTGTTACAAATGATAGCCAAATGATGAAGGATCCTTCTAAAGATAAATTACCTAGTTATATTTTCTGCTCTCTGTGCTTGGTATGTTGACATTGAGAACTGTTGCTTTAGAATATTCACATGACTACTATGCTTTCAAACATGTTGTTCTCATAGTGGCATGACATCTGAGAGTTTTATTATCAATTGCATGAACTTTAATATGAATAGGCAGTAAATGAAAGCCATAATATCCATTTGACTTGTTATTTGACTACCTTCTTTAGACTTCATAACATATATCACTATTTTTCCAATGTAAGCTTGTGTAGGTTGTCAAATGGCTGAGTCACAAAGTTATTTTGCAAAGCAACCATTATTGTTGGTCAATAAACATCATCACTTTCCTCATTGTGCTAATTTTTTCTTTTTTTCTTTTTTTATCTCAGCAACACTTGGATCCATTCTGACTATGCACCGCCAGAAACCTCGAGTCTATATTGGGTGCATGAAATCCGGCCCTGTCCTTGCTCAGAAGTAAGAAAAGCTATATTTTATATTTTTTCAGTCAGTTTAAATGTACTTCCAAGTTTAACTGTGTTACCACAGGGGAGTGAAATACCATGAACCAGAATACTGGAAATTTGGCGAGGTGGGAAACAAGTACTTTCGTCATGCTACGGGACAATTATATGCCATTTCACAAGATTTGGCTACTTATATATCCATAAATCGGTAAGTTTTGTTTTTGCTGCTTAGAGCAATTAAAGCACAGATGTTTGGATGTTAGTGAAATTGAGATTTTCATTATGTAGCAAGAAGTACAGACTAACAATTTTGTGGACTTTGTGTGGCTTTCTTTACTTGTTTATAATTGAATACTATATTAATTATAGTTTGATTTTATGTTGCCAGGGACGTGTTGCATAAATATGCTAATGAAGATGTTTCATTGGGTGCTTGGTTTATTGGTTTAGATGTGGAACATATTGATGATAGGAGAATGTGTTGTGGTACACCCCCTGGTATGTTGTTTTGATTTTCATCATAATCTAGTAAAAGAAAAGAAAAAATCATGTCACAGTGACACAATCATCCTTGTTCCAATACTTTTGCAGAAGCATTAGACATAGAATTGGATGTCCGTGTAAAACTCTTTATGCTGCTAATATATATAAATTAAATTCTTGAAATTATAACTAAATATTAATTAACCTACTTTGAAGTTTATTTGATACTAGTGGTGCTACCCTGGTGCAGACTGTGAGTGGAAGGCTCAGGCAGGTAACGTCTGTGCTGCTTCATTTGATTGGAAATGCAGCGGGATTTGCAGGTCTGTTGAGAGGATGAAGGAAGTTCACCAGCGTTGCGGGGAGGACGAAAATGTGTTGTGGAGTACAACTTTCTGATGGTTGCAACTTGCAAACTCCTATTCTAAGCTCAACAAGTACAATATCCAGAAGCCTTAACAAGAGCATATGAAAGTTTTGTGCTATATAAGTAGTATTGGACTAGGAGATGGTTCAAAATGAGATTAGACCTTGCTGTTCGGGAGCCATTCACTGAGGAGATAACCATTAACCACCCTACTACATCCAAAGAGAATGAAGAAGAGTGCATTAGCAAGTAGCAACCAATCCATTCTTTTGTTAAGTGGCTGGAGGGCTTTGTATTCCAGTTCTCTACCCTGCCTTACTTTTCATAATAATTAGCTATCATTATGTCCAATTTTCTTTTTTTTTTGGTGAGTCGGAAAAACCGAAAAAGTCTTTTTCTGATTTAATATAGTTTTATTTGTTTCTTATAACAGTCATTGTTGATTTTATCTTCTTCACTATCTATTCACGCAAAAGCTATAGTGTAGTGTGAAGATAATATGAAACTGTGGTTTTAGTTCACTTAACGCATAGCCGGTCAGACGTCATGGAGCAGCATGCTGCTATCATATGATTCATATCATCCTCTAGAGTTGTTGTTTTCTGATCCATCTTTGCCATTTTTAGGGGTGGATATAGTGTGTTGCTCAAGTGGTAAGGAGGAAGGGAAATTTGGCCGATCGTAGAAAAATAATACAATGTGTTTGCTCACAAAATCACTAACTAATAGAATAGAAGTAAAATAAAAACGATCTCCTTAATCTGATTTGACATCAAAATTATGTTTCTAGCTAATTTTCTTATATCAAGTCTTTCACTTTTGTTTTTTGTTGCCCTTATTTTGGGGGCCTGGCTGACTTTGCTAGGGTTGCTGGGATGGAGGTCAAGTGAAAGCAGCAGCCTTAGTTGCACTAGACCAAGCTTTACTGAGGTCGTTTGAAATTAATGGTTGTGGACTCGGTGGAAGTGGAAGGTGGTCATCGCAGTAAGAGTTGAAAGGAGATGTTGGACGAGGGAGGACGAAAAGTGGTGGTCAGATGAAAAAGGATAATGACATGGAATATGGAAACATACAAAATTCCCTCCTATAGATCATTGAAGAGGGGAAATAACCCACACTTGAATGGGTAGAAGACCTCTTATGGATGGAGAGAGAAAATTATAGACGCTCTTTTGTTTATTTTCTAAGATTACATGTTAAGTACTAGTTTAACTAATAAAATATTATTTAAGCGGATAAAAAGGTTGAATGATAGATTGTTTAAAGATTAGTAGAAGAAATAAAAGAAGTGTGGTAAGAAATAGTGATTGATACTGAAGAAAAACATATTAGAGGAATGATTTTGTTAAATAAATGACTTGTTCCCAAGCATTAATTGAAATGTCTCATTTATCCTTTCATTTAAGCTGCTTAAAGCGAGCTAATTACCTAGTAATTCTTTAGTTAAGCAAATCTATTGATTGAAACCCTACCTTTAATTTCTTAAACCCTAGAAGTCCCAATGGAGAATTATATAAACTCAACCACTCAATATAACACACCACCAAGATGATGTTCTTATCTCTAAGATGACGAAACCCTAAGTTGTTCCCCTCTTTTACTAAGTCAACACTAAATTCTCAATTGAATGCAAGCTCTAAACATCATCTAACTCCCATTACAAGCATTATACACAGAGAGACACAAGAAGATGGAAAAGGAACTAACTATAGTAATGGAACAATATTTGAACCAGCAAAGAAACACCTACATCATGTTCTAGTACAAAAAGTGTTAGTTACACATTGTGGAATGTGGAAGAGAAAAGAGAGATGAAACCAAACATGAGTTTTTTTTTATCGGCCAAATTTTTCCTTCCATGGATTTGATCCATTGATCTTCCCCCTCCCTAACTCATATGTCTCTCATCTCTTACCACTTGAGCTATCATTCAGGAACCAAAACATGAAGAGTAATCAACCAAGCCAGCTCCCACCTCCTTGGAGTCAAAAACCTTGTCAGTTGTCACTTGTCACTCTATTTTTTGGAGAATAAAAAATTCAGTGTCAATATTTTGAAATACACGTGTTTAGGTCTCTCACATCGGTTAGTGATGATGTCTATGTATATTCACTCACTCACTTAGACATTTTCGATGATGTGGATTTTCATTTCTATTCTCAATTTTTCTAAAATGCTTAAGTGGATTGTACAGAGGGACCAAAACCAATGTTTTAAAAATGCCCCACGAGTGCGTGAGTGTGAATGCACATAATCACTCAATTTGTGTAAGAGAACCTAAACATAAACATGTGTTTCCAAAAATTGAGAATTTTTTTTTTTAAATAGTGGGATGAAAATAAAAATAACAATAAAACTAAGCCAGAGTAGTAAATTGCTAGCAACAGAAAAATTAAACATCAAATTTTGGAGTTGAAAATTAAGCATAACATGATTGGTATCATTGCTGAGCTGTAATGCAAAATAGGAAGAGTAAAAGTGGAGCTTGTTTGATGAATTTATTACAGCTTTAAGCAAAATAACTGGCAAAGTGTGCAGAAAAGTAGGCTAACACTTATTCATGACCAAAGTCCTACCAAAACGACCTGTACATAGGAGCCACGATCTGTCCCTATCCTCATGTAAAATAATGTCTTTTCTTCCACCTTCTTTTACACTAGAAAACAAGCTCAATTGAATGATATCTGTTTACACAATAACGTGTAAACCCTGCAACTGATATTATCCCATAATTCCCACCTCATTTTTGTCATTCTATTCACACTATAGCTAGTAAAATCCTTGGCATTAATTTGAACTACCATCTTCTTTAATGCTCAAATGACAAATGAATTCAATTCAAGGAATCTTCAGACAACATAATATTGCTAGTGAGTGTGAGTACTAAAAGAATAATAGTTTCTTCACCATTCAACACACCTTCATCTTGTTATTTTGTTGGTTTATAAGAGAAAATAGATAAATAAGTGATATGATAAGTGAATGATGTGATATGAAATGCAAAAAGAATAAAATAAAATAATGAAAATGATATGTATGAGAAATTAGAGTGTGAATGAATCATAACTCATATTAAAAAACTTGTAGGTTACCTTAAAATTTCACTATGTGCGCATGTTTGAAAATTCTTCTAACGCTAAAACCAAGTTTGAAGGGGAGCTTATATGTACAGCTTCAGAGTATCAGAATTGATTTCGAAGAACAACAAGCTACTCCAGACACAGACACGCTAAGGTAGGTGTAGTTCATATGAAGGTTATTGGTCATACTTCTGCCAACACAGTAACATAATAATGCACCTTTTTAGTATATAGAGCCTGGACCTGTGTTCCTTAGCCCTCTTGAGGAACCTCTTCTTCAAGCTTGAAGATTCCTCTGCTTGTGGGGAACTTGAAGGAGCCATGCTGTGGTATTTTTGGGAAGAAGGTAGCTCGGTGTGAAATTGTGAATGCTCTAAGACTCTTAAGAGAGAGCAATATGAATATGATCGAGTTTGTGAAAAATTGAGCACAGAGGAGGAGAATGTGAATGAGTTGAATTGGGAAGAAGAGAAGGGCAATATTATGATTATGAATATGGGAGCCACTGTCCAGTGGCATTGTGGTGGTCCTGGTACGATCTGACTCAGACTGTGGCCCTCCAGCTGGGTTATTGCTTCTGGATTGGCCTGTGATAAACCATGGATCTAGTGGATCCCAACTTGCACTGGATTCATGAATAAAAAACAAAACAGAATTCAACTTACTACTTTATTCATTCATTTATTTCAAACTAGTTATTGTACCATCAATTAATAGAACTAGTTAATATGGTCTTATAATAACAAATTTTAGTCTTACTTTTTATGATATTTGTACTACTCTTTCTCATTTTGTTATGAGCTTCCACATTAAATAAAATTAATATATTTTTTTTAATCAATGGATTAATTAATTACATGGGATTTTTTATTTTTAATTAATATTTGTTCACGTTATGTGAAATAGTAAAACAAGGCAAGTCGGAACCCTAGCAGAAGTAAGAATTCCTGATGACCTAGCTGTTTTTGTATAATTATGATGAAAAGAGATTTTATGGAGGGTTGTTCCCTCGTCTTAGTTACGTCACCAAATAATTTATAAGTTGTCGATCACTTTTTACTATTAAATCTCTTTCAAAACTCAATTGTAGTATAACAACGGGATTTGTCGAACCCACTGGGAATTGGAAGTATGATGCCTTTCTTCGATTTAATCACTTAAACAATGAAGTTGTTTAATTTCAGTTTATAAGGAACGTCTTAATAACTATGCAAATAGAAAAGAAGATAATTGGAAAGGTTTTGAAAACAGATTTGGAAAACTGTTGGATTTGGGTTTCACCGTTTAACTAATTAGAATCCTATGATTCTATATTCAAATTCATTCTTATTCATGATTCATCTACACCATTTCAACCCTGCTTTATCGATTCCTCGCATGAGCAGATAGCAATAACTTTCTAGTCTAAACATTGATTCCTCACATGATTAAGAAAGATAGTTATCATTAAGATTAGATGTATAAATGACTAACAATATTAACTCTGTGTCTAGCAATTAAGAATATTAGATGGTTAGCTCTGGATCGGACTCTAGACGCTTAGCTTCCGCTCTTATGCCAAATCAATCAAAATGTTCTAGGTGCGCAACTAAAACATAGCTTTAAGAACAAGAGAAAACCATTGAATCGTGAGATAGAATTGAGATTTTCAAATAGAAACTACGTAGTTAAAGGTTACATCTAAACCCAAAAATGAAAGGTTTAGCTATCCATTTCCATGGATAACTAACAAGCTTCACAAGACTCTCGTCTGCTCTGTTATCCTGGTCGAGCCTCTGTTTTCTGTTCTTCTTTCCAACTCTCGACCTCTCGATATTGATATTATGATATGATCTAAGATAAGATAGATTTTTCCTCAATCTGAATGCTTCTATTTATTAGAAAAGGAATGAACAGGGCAAGGTGCTTTCATGGCGGAAAACTTCATTGATAAGTTTTCTTCAACTTGCTTGAACAGTGGCTGCTTAGTCAGAAGCTTCGTCTGAGGGGTTTTCCAAACCGCCTTTGCTGAGTGTCCTTGACATCTCTGTTCTTCCATGAGGTCAGACGATTTATGAAGTCAGGCGATCCACCATGACGTCAAACGATCATTAAGTCAGACGATCATCACGAGGTCAGACGAGCATCACGAGGTCAGACGATCATCACCTTAGACGATCATCACCTCAGACGAGACATGAAGTAAGACGATCTCTCATGAGGTCAGACGATCATGGAGTCAAACGATCCTCGACTCAGATCATGGGTCTGTTTTTCGCCTAAAACTTGGAATCTTCGTGGATTTCTTCTTTGTATAAAAAATCCAAGTTAAATACATAGAAAAACTAATATTTACACTTTCTATAGGCTGAAACTATGCTTTTACCGAATTAACTACTTTGAGGATTTAAATGATCAATAATTCAAGCATATAAGTCGAATAAGTGTCTAAAATGATATCCAAATATACGTAAATTTGACACTTATCAAATTACGTAACTACAAGAGGTCTTTTCCTTTTATAGTAGGAAAGACTAAACCCTAGGCCTGATCCGACAAGGTCTTGGGCCTTATATCGAAGCGGCTCAAGTCCATATAATATATGCGCTAATCTAAAAAGGGAAAATGAGTGAATACCTCACCTAATTCTGATCGAGCATTCACGAAAGTACATCAGGTATCAACTAATAGGCGTGTCGCTCGCCCAACATGGGTTGAGTCGCTCACACACAAGAAGTAAATCTATTACAAGAAAAAAACCCTAATTTAGAAAGTTCATAAAAGAAAAAAAATATAAAAATTCTGAAATGTAGAGACAAGTCTTTGAAAATAATGAGTTCTACTTAAATAAAGGTGAAACAAAAAATTTGGGATATGCAAGTTTTGAAGAGAGACAAAACCCTAATTTAGATGTGAAAATTGGAGAAATATCGGATAGGCACCCTTCAATTCCTTGATTCCTAACATTCTTGAAAAGAATATGATCAAACTTTGTCAATCACTTAAATAGTAACTTCTTTATTTATCGAACTTCTTCAATGCAAACCAAAGAACTTATTTAATGCATTTTTTAGTAGATAAACTCCTATAAACTCGTATCCAAACCGGCTAACTAAGCAATCATGAAAATGTTTGTTTAAAATGGAGATAACTTCGTGAAAGAGTTCAGTCCCAGAGTATTCACAGTTTGCACTATAGTTAAGTTCATATGAAAACTGAAAAAATAAAAAATAAAAACAAAAACTACTACACTAGATTCCACCACTCACTTGATCACCTCTGATAAGAAAATTGCCCAAGTACCTGCTTAATGATATTTGGCTCCCTATCAAAACCATTTTATAAAAGAGATACTAAAGAATCAACATCGCACATGGAAAAATTAATTCTTGGTGATAACATATTCCTAATTCAACAAAAAATAACAGAGTAAAAACCTTGTTTTTTGGTCTGAAATATTGAAAAGTAAAACCCTACATGTGAGTAAAAGAAAGAATGAATTGAGTAAGTAAATAAACAAAACACAGGTGAATGTCAATGCAACTCAAAGAATTATGCTAGACACAAAGTTCAGAGGTTTTGTAAGTGCAGACCTATTCGACTGTACCATGCGCTTCTCCTACTTCTAAATCGGTAGCTTTTGGATTGTAGAAAATGAAAATCACTCAAAATATAATTGATCTAAATGAAAATTGAAATGGTTAGGATTAGTCCTTGAAGATTATATGTTCACATCTTATGCATACCCCAAGGACTATTATTTTCACCTTACTATGAGTGCTGTATTCTCTTTATATCTTGTCTGACATATACTCTGTTGCAATGTTTTTCCTTTTAAACCTGAATTGATCTTCCACATGCCAGAAAGAATGCAGGCTGAGGCTGCTCGCATTCGAGACAAGTTTCCTGATAGAATACATGTAAGATTAGTGTACATTTGTTGCTTTTGTTTTCTTGAAGTGGTCTTCTTAAAATGGACAATTGTGTGCAGGTGATAGCTGAGAAACTTAAAGATTATATGAACACTTCTGTAAGGTGCTCTTTCTATTGGTCTGCTGCTTGTTCTTTCTAGAATTCTAGCCATGTCATGTGCTTCTTTTGGGCCCAAGGCCTGTACTATATGTGCATGTGTGAAATGTTTTTCCTTCTTTTTTGTTGTACTACATTTGTTAATCCATACTTAAATGCTAGTCATCTGGATATGGAAGGTTATTTTTATCTACTCACTTCAGAACTTCATTTATATTAAGATATTTGTGATGCTGAAGTGGTTTCTCACTTGGTTATGTGTCTCTGGTTGTGATGCTGAAGATACCTTGTCCCAGGTGATTTCACTGTTGGTCAGTTTGTTTTTGTTGGCTGTATAAGGAATAAGCTCAGTGCAGAGAAAGCTATTTTTGTTTTCATCAATAACACTCTACCTCAAAGCTGAATTATGCTTTTCAGCTGTTCTGGCTATCTTTTAGCTTGTTAGTGGTTAGCAGCACCCTTATTCTTATATTTAGAATAACTCTAAAATTTTATCTGTATCAACTTAAGAATTTTTCTGAGCCATCATCAATCATGCATGTTTAAGCAAAACACCTATTATCTTAAAGATTGTATTTAGCAATGATCATGCAAAATAGTGACCCAAATACTATTTCTATTAGTGTACATCTTCCTCCAGAATCAACTACTTAGGCCATTCAATCAAGCTTAACCAAATAAAACACCTTCAAATCACTAAAATTGAAAGAAAATTACAAAACTGGTATCTACCACAGTGCTGAAATTAAAAAGTGATAGAACACAGTTTATGCTGTCATTTGCTTGGATGTGCTCTTTTTCCTGCACAGGCTTTTTATCCACTTGACACAATTTGTAGCAGTTGCTTTAGCTTTGCTGAAACCACTCTTACCACCTGAGTTCTTGGTTTTGCCTAAGTCCTTTTGAGATCCAGTGTTGTCATCTTCCAAGGCACCAATACCACCAGCACCCCATTGATCAGCCCAACTAGGTGCTTCTGTTGCCATGTTTCTTGGGGCCTAGAGCATGATAAAATAACACTATCAATAAAGCTTTGTTAGGTAACATACAATCTTGAGTATTTTACACAATGAATCATTGCAGCAGAACAGATCCAGGGAAGTGAAGCCATATAAGTCTAATAGTGAACCTTTTCCTATGATGAATTTGTCACTAATTTATAGCATGTTCAGATCAGCTTCTATTTTCTCAGAATCAATTCTTGCCACTCAAAAGTTACTCACATAAGCTTCTCCCATAATGGAATTTGACTTTAGAATTGTAAGAATTTCCAAACATGGTCTTAATCCCACGATCTCTCATAAAAGTAAAACTAAGAAAATGTTCAAATAAAAAATTATTTGGCAAGTGTATGCATTGAAAACTTGAAATAGAAAAGCTTAGAGACATGAACAGTACCTTAAACTACTAGTGCTGAACTGGAATTGGAAGCAGAAGATTTGAGAAGCTTGAAGGAGGAGTTAAAAGGGACAAAATGAGTACTGAACCGAATAATAGCTATATAGAGGGTCAGATAATCTATCACCTTCCCTGTTACATTGCTTTTTCTTTTTCTAATTTAATCTTTATCCTATTCATAATAGGACTTGACAACTCACCTATTTGAGTCTTTCCTTCTGGTTAAGCAATCTATGTGCGGCATCTTTCTTGCTTATTTAATTTTATATACTTAACCTAATCATATTGTTGAATCAATACTTTGGTTACCATTATGAGTTAGTTAGTTGTTCCCCTAAGGCTTTGCACACTGGTTTAGTATGGTTGTGAGGCACTGTCACAGAAGGCCAAATGTTTTTGTCATCCAAAATTGTTGCCATCAGGATAGCCACTTAATTAATGCATGGATTTGGATTTGGATTTGGATTTGGATTGGGATTAAAGGGTGGCCTTCTTCAATTTGAAGTTACAATAAACCTTGGTTTTTTTTTTTTTTGAAACACAGTTATCTATCTTTAGACTATTGAATATTGATAGTTGTATCATCTTCCTTTATTGATTGTCTTCACTATTAAGTTTCGACCCTACTTTAACATTTCATAGTAACCGGAACCAAAAAAGTTGGGTGGAGGAAAGCAGGCACAGTGGTAGTACCCTGTTGCTATCTTTGGACCATTGTAATGAATATGATTTATAGATATTCATTTTTTTACCACATTTTAAATCACTTTTGTGGTAGCTTTTGATCGCCACAAAATGTTATGGGTTTATAACTTGCAAAACGGTATGTCTCAAGAGTGTGTATGACAAAAGTTGTATATCTATGTTCATCATCATTTCTTCTAATTATTGAGTTGTATGTGGATAGAAACTGGATGAAAAGCAGTTAAACATCTCGATTAAAATATTACATTCCCAAACTATCTTATTTTCTAACCAGCAAATAAAATTTTATGAAAAGCAAGTAAGTTTGTAATAGTTCCATCATGCATGTCCTTTTTAATTGATTTGTGAAGATTTTATTTACGTGAGGAAATTGAAATTGAGACACTATTTAGGCTTTGGAGATTTTTATCCAAAAAACATGTGATATTTTTTAATACTATCTTGCTCTTAAAATATTGAGATGCAAGGATTTATGTGGCACCGAACCCTTTAGTTAATTCATTGGATCTGAAGATCTGGTTCAGTCCTTCAAAAAGAAAAAGGAAGGCTTGTCCAAAAGGGAGTGTCAAAAGGAAGGCTTGTCCATAAAAAATCCGCCATTGGATGAAAACGATCACCTCAAATTTGTGCCTGTGTGTGTTTGGATTAAAGTTTACGAGAGTAAAATTGGATTTGGTTAAAAGTGAGTTTACCGTAACGTAATTTATGTTTAGATATTTTTATTCTAAAGAGAAATGCTGAATAGTACGATATGAAATGCACGGCCAAATACCGCTTCTGCTTGATTTAAAATTGATTTCATCTGTCATATAAGTGCTCAACCGTGGTTGAACAGAATGTGAAAATAGAGTGTTGAAACATATTAGCACCATATTGCATGCAACTAAACGAAGATTAAGGGATGAAAAAGCTAATCCAAACATTTTCCAAATGCCATAATACCAGTCTTGAAAAATTGGACAATCTCTTATCGTTAATTTAACTTTCCTACAAAGTAAATTTTAGCCCCTTGCCGAGCAGTATTGAAAGAAAAAAATCTATCTCTAAGAACCTATCTATCTATATCTCTACATTTGGACGCAGCACTTACCTAATTAACAAAATTAGACATCATGCCCTGACTCGATCACTTTCTTTTGGTTTACTTGGACTTTTTGACAGACTTGGATTTCTTCATTTTGCTAGATTTATCATCCACACTCGTCCATGTATACCCAGCAGGAATGGCAAAAGTGTCACAATCCAATGCCATGGAGGAACATCGAGGCTGCTGCTGCTTATTCCCCGCACGAGACATGCTATTATTTCGTCTCAGCCATGAGGATGCAACAGAAGATGAGCGACGGTTTTCTGGTTTGTGTTCCTCATCTCCTCTGCTCAAATGCCTTGGACTCGAGAACGGTGTGTAGAATTGCTCCACAGGTTGCAGCTCCACAAATTTCGTAAATGTAATCACCACCCTCACCGTAGGGACCACCGGTATAGCCACCTGAACCAAACAGTAATTTTTCAGTACTCTCTTAATATTTTTATTATGATGCGGCTAAGGGTTTTTTTCATTCAGTGCACTCGAACCTGAAACCATTAGTGCTTAAGGGAATCATGGTAGTACTCTACTGAACAGTACATTTCCTTCACAAATATTTAATTATTCGTGGGGAAATTAATCATTGATAAGACATGTGTTAGGCAGAAAATATACATACTATACTGCAGTATTATTAGATGAATTTTTTTTAATAGAAGAACGTCAGAATATATCACACCATTATATCTTATCATGGTCCTATGGTCATGTGATAGTCACGTGACCACTTAACTAATGCTATTATACACGAGACCATAAAGCAGAGAGTGCACGACCTGTGTAAAATCATACTTTTCAAAAATAAAAATAAAATGGAATATAACTAAGTCCTAAATGTTGGTTCCCAAATCAAGTAAGCACCCCTTCCACTTAAAAATATATCATTTGACTTTTTATTCATAATTATATTTAATAATCATAATTTATTCTGATATTCCCCGGTAAAAAAATCATTCACATGGGATACATCCGAATATTACTATATATTTTTTCCAATCAAAACACAGAATTGAACCATATAGGTCCCACCAAAGCATCTCTTTCTTCTAAATAAAATTCTAGTCAATCCACAATCCATCCACATTGAAGGTAGGAAATTCTTTCTCAATCAAAGTTAAGTCAAAAGTCAAAAGGATAATAAATTTTATTAATTACTAATAAATAATGACAACAAAATGCCAAAAGAGAATCTAATTTTTAAATTATTAAAAAGATACCGGAAGAAAATGAAAATGTTATTTTCCCATAATGCCCTTACCTTAACTGGGAAAGTTCCCGGCGGGAACTTGGTGGTGAGCAACTCCCTGAGCCTCCTCACCGCTTTGATCTTGTTAGCCAGGATGTCCAGCAACGGCAGAAGCTCCTCCGTCTTCAACGGAAACTGCTCCGTCAGCCAGATCGACGGCCGTAAGCTTTTCACGTACTCTTTCTCCTTCGTATGCGGCACGCTCCCCAACGACCTTATTACCGGAGGTGGGCCCGTGAGGTCCACGCTTTTTCTCCCCAGAGGGACCCACTCCTTCTCTTCTCGAACGAAGCTACTGTGTCTTCTCTTGTCGGGCCCCGCCAAATTCGGATTCTCCGCCACCAGAAAACCCTCGTCGTCTTCGTCCAGCTCCAACGGCAGCACCTGCTCGCTCCCTGCCACGTCACACTCTCCGGCAGAAACCTTCCGTGACCGGAAGCTGAAAACAACGTTCTGCACGTCGTACACCTTCGCCTTCCACTCTCCCACGCTCTCCGTCTTCTCCTGTCTCCTCCAATTCGTCCTCCCTACGAGCTCCGCCCTCGTCACGTCCATGCCGGGACGGTACACGCTCGTCTGGGAGCAGAATCCGGCGACTTCCGACTCGCTCATCGGTCCTCCGGCATTCTCGAACGCGTCGAAGATTTTGCGGTCGTCACGGTTCAGCACGAGCAGGGAGCCGGAGGGGATATCGTGCGCCTGGTCTCCGTCGCCGAGGAAGAGGAAGCTCTGGTCGGCGCGCTGGATCTTTAGCCCATCGAAGCCGGCGAGGGAGGTGTCCGCGCGGAGATTCCCGTCGTGCTTCCAGATTTTGTAGGTGTCGGAGGGCGCGATCTTGCCGACGAAGGGAATGACGGAGCTCTCGAAGTGGAAGGAGATCTCCATGTAGAAGTCCCTCATGCGGCGGAGGGCGGCGATGACGCGGGGAAGACGGCGGCGCCATTTGGACCAGGCGTTGCGGTGGTGGAGGCGGAGGAGGACGAGGGCGATGTCGGAGGCGCGGCGGCAGAGGGCTTCCTGGAGGGCGTTCCATCCGGTGGAGTTCTGGAGGGAAACATCAGCGCCGGCGGTGGCGAGTGCGCTGGCGGCGTAGAGGTCGTTGAGACGGACAGCGAGGTGGAGAGGGGTTTCTCTGAAAGGGACGTCGCGGCGGTCAATGACGGAGGAGATATAGTCGGCGATGCGTTCTTGAGAGAGGGAGTCTGACTCAGTTCGAATTTGAGATGGGTCGGGTAGGGAGGGGAGTGAGGAGATGATTCTAGAAAGAGTGGTGTGGTCACCCAATACGACGGCGTAGTGGACGGGGCTGTGGGCATACTGTTCCGGTTTGATCGTCGGAGGAGTGGTGGTGGTGGTCTTCGCCATCTACCTTCCACCACACTACGAAATTTGTTGAGGGAGGAAGGTTATGGATTGGAATGAAAGCTGTGAAGGGTATTTTGGTCTGATGGATGGAACATTGGGATTGGAAATGGAAGTGACAAATCAGAGGGAAAGAGAGAAAGGCACGGCTTTTTGTAAAAATTAAAAAATGGTGAATTACTGTTCAAGTTCAAGTTGCTGCTTCTGCTTGGGGATGAGGTAGCAATGGTTATTTTGAATTCCCAGGGTCATTCTTATCTTTCCACTTTCTTCTGGGTTTCATGACCTGCTCTTTCTTTCTTAAGTGAGTAAGTTACTATGATTTGGTAAATTAAACGGACATTGTTTGTGTGTTCATTACATTTGTTGACTAGTATTCATTGGAGGATAGATTTGGTACGATCAACGTTTTACTTTTGACCACTTTTTATTATTATTTTTAATGACATTAAAATATTACTGTATTTGCTTTGTTTTAAAAGTATAAGACATAGATATTTCATCTTATTTTCGACATTTCAATCAAACATTATTACATGGTCAAACATTATCATATGGTAGTTAAGTAAATGAGAACTTTAAAATAACTAACAGGAGCAATTATCTAAGAAAGAGAGAAAACGAGATGAGAGCAAAGTTCAACTTTTCTAATTATCCCATTCGTCTTAGTAATGCTTACTTATTAGAGTATGGTCCATAAATCACGAACAACCATACAAGTGATACCATCTTAAGACTAAGAAGATTCTAGAGTGTAGAGACTAGGGAAATATCTAAACATAGTTGTTCATCCATTTGGGTCTGATGATTGCCCTCTCAAGCTTATTTCTTATAAAAGACAGAGGCTCAATATTAAGAGAGCTATTAATGCCTTCCCCCTCAAAATTAGCCTTGTCCTCATGGCTAGTAAAAACTATTGGGCTCGCTTGAGAAGAATGATCCAAGTTCGCAGATGGCCCATTAGTAGTGGAAAAGTCCAATAGAGAATGAAAGGTGCGACGAATGGAAAAATCGGTGTGTTTTTTCCGTTGAGGTAGAATAGTAAGTGTTGGCCTCACCACCTAGAGCTTCGAGACTTTCCAAAGAAGTGTAATCAGCTTCAAGGTCCATAATTGCAGCCATGTTAGCGAAATTCGATATTGTTCAATTATGTTTCTGAACGGAAAAAATGGGAATTTACAAAATAAGTCAATAAATAATAGGGCGCATAGATTGCTTGAACAAAATACCTGAGGAAATTAGAGAAGATGAGGAAAAAGGATACGCTCCTAGAATTTGGAAGTAAGGAGTTTAATTCCTTAAACCAAGGGAAGGGAACCGTTAACTCTTTTGCTAAGAGTGTTGGAGAAATCTGAGAAGTAAAATTGATAACTTGAACATCTGCAAGGTTTAAGATAGGAGGGTTGAAGTTAAAAACAACTGCATGAGAAAAAGAGATTTCATAACACGCAATCACTCGAAAACAAACCTTTCATTAATTACAATGCTTCGCTTGCAGAGCTCCCCGAGCTGAATAGAGGTTCAAAGCATGCTGAGCGGACTCAAGAGTCTTAAGAAATGGCAGATACAAAAAAATATTTAAAGAATGATCAGAAAATAGCAAAACTCCAGCAAAATAGCAGACGTCTTTCAAACGGAGGATGGTTGCTTTTCTTTGCAAAGCTTGACATGCCAAAATTGACACACCAAGTTAGGAGGCTTGCCCGCCTTAAAGGTCAAGAGGTCCAATAACATCTCAGTCAACCCAAATGACTTGCACATAAGCAAATGTTATAAGATAAGATTGTATAACTTAGTAAAGAAACATTATGTCCTAGCTAGTGTCCCAGAGGCCGTGCGATGGTCGAGATACAACAAGTAAAGCAAGGTGGCCGAGAGCCAACCTTGCACTCAGAAGTACCTTCACATATACTTCCCTTGGACCTAAAGAGGTAATGACTAAGTACCCTCGAGCCTATAAATGTAGGTGTGGTCTTTCTTGTTCATTTATTTAATGCACCATTCATTCTTACAATCTTTGAGTTCTTCTAAAACTATGAGACTCGCTCATTGCTCTCTCACTGACTTGAGCGTCAAAGTGTCTTTTGCGGGTACCCCACGCTAGAGATCAGCACTTCTGTCATGCACCTTATGTCATTCTCGGTTGTGCATGATCTATGTTAAAAGAATGAATTATATATCAATTTAGGGAATCACGTTTGGCGCCCCCTTTTGCGCCATACGCCCCTTTTTAAATAATCCCCATAATACCCTTTTATACAAAAAAAAATCTATACAAAAAAATTTAAAAAAATTGTATAACTCCAATTAAGAAAGAAATCGCACCTCATGCTGTGATTTTTAACTTGTCCATTTTAAAAAAAATTAAAACTGGTTAAAAAGAATTTTAAATACTCTATTTTTTTGGATTATTTAATTAAATCGCACTCCATTATGCGAAATTAAGAAAGAAATCGCACCTCATGATGCGATTTGTAACTTGAAGTTCGATTTCATATTAAAAAAACTGGAAAAAAAATCTAAAAAATATCAAAAAAGGCGCTAAATGATTTTTAAAAATTACGGGACCACCACAGTTAGTCTAGTTGACATATTTAAAAATTTATCGTGAAATATTTTTTTTCAAAATTAAAAAAATAGCAAATGATGGAATTTGGGCTCAGGACACTGACCTTATGGCGAAGCGATAAACGTCCAATTTTTTTTTTCTCTTCAACTTTGTAGTTCAGCCCGTTGCCCTCCGAGACAGTTAGAAATTCATTTTTTTCTCTCAACTCCTATTTCGCACCTGTAAGTGCGAACATACATATATAATCGCACTTAAAGGTGCGAATATGAAGTTACCCGTTATTTTTTAATTGGGTCGCACTTATAAGTGCGAACTGAATTGGAAGCACAAATCGCACTTGTAAGTGCGATTTATTCTGACAAAAAGGTAGAAGAAAGGGACATCTAGGAAATAAAAAAAAAATTTAAGGGCATTTTCATAAATAACCCTATTTGGGGGGGCGTAGAGCGCAATAGGGGGTGCCAAACGCGATTCCCCTCAATTTATCCCCACGTTAGATTAAAGAGTAGTTAGTGTTTAAATACATTTTAAGTTAAACATGTTAGTGAGGGGCATTTAATTCCTCATTTGTTTATTGTAGGAACAAAACCAAGAAGTTTCAAGGCAAAGAGAGTTGAAAAGTGCCAAGAATTGAATGTTTTTGCTTAAGTAAGCTTGAGGCATAAAAGACGGGGTTTGAAGAAGGAATTTCACTTAAGACTCGCTCAAGCGAGTCTAAGGTAGTGTTGAAATGATTTTGAGAAATAGTTTCTCGCTTAAGTGTGAATAAGTGAGCTTAAGTGAGTCATCTTTGAAATAAGCTCTCGCTTAAGCGAGATAAATGTGGCTATAACTTGTATTTAAGGCAAAAATTATAACATAAAAGGGATATGGGGGCATTTTAAGCAGTGAAAACATATGAGAAACATAGCATACTTATTCATTGGTCTTGGGAGTTTGGAAGAAGCAAGATTCGTCTCCGCGACATCACGAATTCCTTGCTTCTTTCTAGTTTATTCTTTTATCCATTGTGAGCTCTCGTGGGAAGTGGGAATGGAGAACTGATTCTTCTCTTATTGTGATTAGATGTAGCTACTTGAGTTTAATGTATCTATTTTGGTTCTGTTTAATATATATTTTGTTATATGCATTGACTCAGTGGTTTAATACCAGGTGTAAGACCACAGTCAAGATATACAATCACCTTCGATCGTATAGGAGAGTAGGGTTAGTTGATCAAGATTTGGAGATGTTTTATAGGGTCAGGGAATTTGGGTGTAAGACCATAGCCAAGATATACAATCATCTTCGATCATATTTCCAATGCATTTTGTGGCACTTACAGCAGTGTTTGAGACCCAAAAATAATTTCAGACATAAAAATAACTTTTGGAAGTTTAGCTCTCGCAAGTAGATATCTTTACATTTTTTAAACTTGAACTTTTTGAAGTCTAAACGAAGCTATTTTTCTGTGTTCTAAGAGTTTAACTTTTGAAAAATAAAAAACTTTAGCTTATAGATTTTAAACTTTAGAAATGTATTTCTTGACATTTCCCAAAGCAAAACTTGCTAGGTGCATTTTTTATTAGGTTAAATATGTTTTTAGTCCATGTAAAATAAGAGTAAAACAGATTTGGTTCGTCTAAAAAAATTTAATAACTTTCGGTCCCCAACATTTATAAAATATGTGAAGTCAGTCTTTGTCGTTCATTTTGTGATAGTTTAAACCACCACTAACTCATTTTATTGTGGTTTTTAATTGCCGTTAATTGAAAAAAAAGCCAATAACTCATTTTGTGGATTTTTTTTATAGACTCGAACCTTGGCCTTCACCCTCCTCATCCCATATGCCCCTTAGCTCTTAGAACTTGTTATTTTGTGGATGTTTCTAGCCACCACTAATACAGAAAAACCGTTACGAAATGAATAAAATATACTAACTTCACATATTTCATTAAAGACTAGACTATGAAGTTTTTTTGAAAGGACTAAAACCAATTCACCTTTATTTTACAGGGATTAAAAACATAAACCTTTTTATTTAAAAGGTAATTTTGAAAATAAAAAATAAATATGATGTGTTATTAGAATATTAGTAATTTTAAAGGCTGTACTTTGTTGTCTCTTCCTTTAACAAAAAGAAAAAGTAGTTTTGGGTGTGAAAAAGCAACCACTGAAAAAAGCAAAATTTTAAAATAACTAAATAGTGGAATCCCCAGATCCCTTTCACACAGACCCGCCATTCGCCGAGGAGAAGAGCAGATCCATCCCAACGTTTTGCCGGATCAACTGAAATCTCCGGCGCCGTCGCCCTTCCGTCCTTCCTTGCTCCTATCGCAGCACGCCATTGCTGTAGCATCCGAGTTCGACGCCACGCATCGACGCGCCTCCCGTTCCCGCCGGCAGCCGCTCGTACGAGCTCCTTCTCAGAGGTAGTTATCTCGTCTGAGCTCCATCCGTTCTGCTGAACCTCTTCTCCATATTTTCCTTTCAACTTTCTCAGAGTTTCTTTTCGTCCTGTTCCGTCTTTGTGTTCCCTCCCTCTCATACACAGTATACTTGGTTAATTAGCTAACCTATATTCTTTATGTTATATAGATTTATTACAGTGTCTTGCTTAGTGGCATACTTGCCAAATCACCTGGTGAAAAAGATTTGTACACACACGCTACTCTGTTTATCTCTCATGCACCAACTTACTGTATATTAGATAGATATTGTGGTTGCTATCATTTCTTTCATTAGTAGATGCAGGGTAGGAGTAATTTGAATATGATTGGATTTCTTATCTGTTAGTTTGCATATCATGATTGAAATTGTTAGCATGAGGTGCTTTCAGTGTTTGCTGCTTATTGTTCTATCTAGTTTATTTGTGTTCGACCGACCGTGGAGCTAAGTTATTGAGTTTCGCATGACAGAAGTTTGTATTTTGGACAAAGGTGAAAGGCAGTGGTCAATTTTATTGGTCGGAGCTCTAGGATTGAAGTTTTCTCCAGTGTTTATTTATTAAATTAAATGTGATTAATCTGATTTGACATTTTTTCTGTGTATTTGACTCTGCCCAATTTTTATATTTATTTGGTCAAGTTGTTATTTTTCTATGTTCAAAAGGTTGTGTTGAGGCTTAACTCGTCCTTCAAGCATATTTCAGGATTCTATAAGAGAGCAAATGGGTTATATTGGGGCTCACGGTGTTGCAGCTTTGCATAGACACAAATATAGTGGCGTAGATCATTCCTACGTGGCCAAATATGTACTACAGCCCTTTTGGAGTCGCTTTGTTAACTTCTTCCCCCTATGGATGCCGTAAGTGCTTTTATCATTTCAAACTAAGGTTGTTTCGTTATTGTTGACTTGGTTATTTTATAATGATTAAAATTTAAAATATCTTTTACTTTGAGGATGATAAAATCATATAATTGACTTTGTTTCAGAAGATTGAGTTTTACTAACCACTACATTGCTATGTAACTGGATACTATCATTATTGGTTTGAATAACATGCTGAAAGTTAGCCTTAGCATTAGCCGATGGATATCTTCACGACCTTTATTTATATCTTTAACTTAGGATCATAGGGAGCGACCCATCAGATTCTGGACCAGGAGCAGTTATGGCAGTTAATAAGTTGTTGTGTTGGTTATTAAAAATAGTTATGTAGTTATTAGGACAGTTCATTGCTGTTTGGAAGTTATAAATAGAGAATGTATTAGACTATTAGATTATCCAGAAAACTCTGTAGAAAGATTTGGGAGAGACTGGCTCTCGAACACCGGTACTTGTATAATTATTCTACAATATATATTTATGTTCCTATCATAGGATCATGGTTTATATAAATTACTGGTTTATTTGTTCTGCTTTTGTTCACTTAATGACTCAAGAGTACTTTAAAAAACATCATTAAGCTAGATTATTACCTATCAGAACTAACAGATATTGTTTACTTAAGAGTGCTGTCTTTGGCCTTTTTTCTCAATAATATCAGGATAAATAACTTCCTACCACACAAGCTTTGTGTAATAATAACTCAGGAATGACAACGATCATACATGAAGACATCTTTTGGATGGAACCATACAATAACTTATCGTTGTTACCATCTGACACTGGGTTAATAATAGTTATAACAGATCAATAGTTCACTTCCTGATTGTAAGTAGATTTTTATTTGACATTTCTGGCCTTTATGTACACAGCTCATTCATGGAGATAATACCATCATGTACTCTTTAGCAATGCTCTGTTATAATTTTTCTGCAATCTTAGTTTCTGAGTTCTGAATTCACTAACTTGTATTTTTTTCGTTTATTTATCCTCTCCTCTTGTCATTTTGGCATTCTGCGATTCTCTGCAGTCCAAACGTGGTACACCTTTGCTTCTTTTCTAATCATATTGTCATCTGTAATTGTTATTGTTGTTATCATAAGATATATCCTTGGTTCTGAGAGTTCATAAATTGCTTGGTTGCAGATAACTCTTACAGGATTTATGTTCTTACTATTGTCTACATTACTTGGCTATGTAAGTAGAAACTGAGTCCATTAATATTCCTCCTTCATCACCTTGAAGTCATAATAGTGATAGTTTTCCAATGCTTCACTTTCTTTTTCATTTTTGCCAAATCTTAGAATGAAATTTGCAATATATAAATACAAGTATATGAAGTATTTTTGAATTTGCTGGTTAATTTCATGCTTTGTTGATTATATATTTTATGGAAGTATTCATTAAATGGTCATGGAAGGGAATTTGGATATAGTGATAATGGCTGTGTTGAAACTATGAATTTCTAGTCTCATTATACTCAAACTTTTTCATTCAGATATACTCACCTCAATTGGATTCAGCTCCTCCAAGATGGGTTCATTTTGTACATGGTCTGCTCCTGTTTTTATACCAGGTCTTGTGAAATTCTCATGTTGCAGTACTTTCTCACTTCTTTGTCCTTTTTGACTTTAGACTCAAATTTCAACCTTTCTGTTAGGTAGCCCTGTTTTGATTGTAACCAACCCTAATAAATTTTACATATGTAATCACTTGCCTTGAATCTTGATTTCATTTCAAGTATGTAGTATCTGCTCTGTTGAATCTTAATAGCATATTTGTATTGCATTAGCTGAGGGGTTGTTTCATAGTGAATCTCAATGATTTGAATTAGATTTTTTAGATGCATACACCTGGTCATCTAATGATTGACGTCTTATATGTTTGTGATTACTTTTGTGTGATATTATCAGAACTCGTGAGCTTTGAAGTATGTTTACATTTGACCTTCTATTTCTTATAGCAGAGGAATTTCCAGAAAAAAAGGAATCTACATTTTAACCCTTTTTTTCCTTGAGGTCTTTGAAATTGATTTATATTTTATTAGGTTTATTTCTTCCAACTGTCGTCTATGTCCTGAAAACTAATTGATTATTATCTTTCTAGGATATTCGTGCAGTATTTTTATGTTTTATTTTTATCAATGGAAGACTCTTACTATATGATGCCTGAGTTTCCATTTTCTCAAAGAAATTGTTTATTGATTTCTTATTGACAAACACACACACACACACACTAGACATTTGATGCTGTTGATGGGAAGCAAGCTAGACGAACAAATTCTTCAAGCCCATTGGGGGAGCTTTTTGATCATGGTGATTTTCCCGCACCTTGTTTTTCATTCTATTGTTTTTCATTATGTGTGCCTGTATGTCATTAATGAAGATGTTCCCAACTATATTGCAGGATGCGATGCACTTGCTTGTACAGTATGTTTCGTTTAGCTTTGGCAATTTTTTTTTTCAAACTATGAAAGAAAATAAAGACAATAATCTATGAGAACTGCTTTCAGTTGGAAGCACTGGCCTTTGGGAGCACATCCATGTGTGGAAGAAGTACTTTCTGGTGGTTGGTTATGTCTACAGTTACATTTTATGGTGCAACCTGGGAGAAGTAAGTTATTATGGTTATGTTTAATTGATATATTTTTTTTTCTATTAACAATATTTTTACGCTTATATTATAGAGTGAAGTCTGTGGGGCATAAAAAATTATTTTATTTTCCCTTCTGTCAAATAAATGATTGTTCTAATTGAGTTGGAATACTTGGTGAAAATTATTTTTGCAATGACTTTGGAAGGTGATTATATGTTCTTGTCCTGTTTATATTATTGAATTTAAATAGAATATCTCTTATTCTAAGCCTCCATCTATATGTAGTTTGACTTGATTATATATTTTACTACCATATTTTACACATACTTTTAGGCAGACTTGAAATATTGATTTTCTTTTAAATGTTGTTTTGGATGCAGCTATTTCACCCATACCCTTACCCTGCCTGTTGTTAATGGACCTACAGAGGGTCTTATGCTAATATACCTTGCTCACTTTTTCACTGCTATTGTGGGTATGCCCCTTCTTTGAGTTTTTTTTTATAATTATGTATGCAGTTACAAAGTTTGCTTAAATTCCAATACATGTTGCTGTTACTGTTATACAGGTGCTGAGTGGTGGGTTCAGCAATTTGGGACGTCTCTGCCTTTTTTGAATTGGTTGCCTTTTCTTGGGGGTAAGACTGTAGACATTCTTACTACCAAGAAGATTTTTCGGCTTTTTCTTCGCTGAAGGCTTTTCATTATTTATTTGGGGACAAATTTTTGCACATTTTACCATGCCTATTACATGATATTTATTAAATTAACGGCAACATATCCTATTATTTCCTTTCCAATGTTTGTCCATGCCTATTACTTGATATGTACTATATTCGTATCTTCAATGTCTGGAATGCCAATTTTTCCCTCACTTCTTACTGCACTGCCTTTTAATTATGATGAAATTATAGAGTTTAGTCTTTAAGGTATAGAAAGAGGAAAAAAGAATTTAGAGAATAAATCTGTATTGATATAATACTTTGGATGTGATCTCACAAAAGACATGTTAGGACCCAATTGCAAGGTATGGGACTTGAGTCCCACATTGGAAGTATGAGATTCTAATGTGGGGTTTATAAGGCCTTGGGCTCTCCAACTACAACAGCTAACTTTTGTGGTGTGGTTCTCCCAAGGTTCTTATCAATTGGTCTCAGAGCCTTCCACCATGTCTCTCAACTGCAAACGAGCGGCGCGGGTGGTGACGCCGGCATTGCAGTGTTCGCCCGGGACTAGTCAAAGGGGCTAGTGCACAGCCAGCCCGTGTGGGCGCCGGGCTGCGGAGCGTGGTGGGATGTTAGGACCCAATTGCAAGGTATGGGACTTGAGTCCCACATTGGAAGTATGAGATTCTAATGTGGGGTTTATAAGGCCTTGGGCTCTCCAACTACAATAGCTAGCTTTTGTGGTGTGGTTCTCCCAAGGTTCTTATCAAGACAAAACACTTACCTTTATAAACAAACCGAATACCCAATCATACATGTGTATTTTCATTATTGTGTACTTATGTTGTAAACTTGAAAGAATAAATTGAAGGTTGTGTAGTTCAGATAATATAAGTAAATGGGGTATGTTCCATATGCTTGTCCAGTATGAGCTGGGCTCATGGCCTTTGGCTGTTGTGATGCCGTTTGACTTGAAAAAGATTATTGGTTTATATAGTAAATCTCATTGTTGTGCAAGTTCTTTCTTGATAAATTATTGCTTGATTTTTATGGTTCTTTCTGGATTTCAGGTATCCCAACATACAGAGCAGTGATGTATTTGATGATAGCTTTTGGTCTTATACCAACAATCACACTCAAGTATGTATAGTTAAAATGATTAATGTCCAATCCTCATTCGCATGCACTACCAATTGTTCCTTGGCACAACATTTGTGCTCTATGTCCACTAAAATCTTAGATAATTTCTTTGAAGTTCACTTTTTTGTACCACACCAATGGGTTATTGTCATGTTACTGGCTATGCTATTAGCATTGATGAACTGAATCTGTAGACCATTTTATTAGAATCTTGGAAATATCTCATGTCTTTATTATATCTTAAAAATATTTTCGGAGTATCTTGGATAATCTTGTTGGAGTTGTTTCCTGATTTCATCATATATCTTTATTTGTTTCCATAATTGATCAGGATTTGGAGTCTATTACTAGTATAAATAGGGTTAGTGCTTTTAGTATTTTGTATCACATCATAATGCATCCTATGAATTTAATGGCCTATTATTTTGAGATTCGATTCATTATTTTTCTTCCTTACCTAAACTTTATAATTTAAACTTGATATCAGATTTGTATCATCCTCTGTTACATGTTCCGTCCCTATTCCACTGCTAAGTTCCCTCAAATTTGGAACTCTCTTATTTGGTATGCTTTGTTTCAGCCTAACTTTCTTTCTGGTGACTGCTTTGGCACTCTGTCAGCCATGAGAAAGTCTGGGCAACAAAATGCTAGTCTCTGCTCGTTTTCTCTCTTCTGTGACTAGGGTGTTAGATCGACCCTCAATTGTGCATCTTTTTAACTAACTGACCTCACCAACTCTTCACTGGCAGGTGGCAGCACATTGTCTAATGCCAAAAGTTGTTCTGCCATTCTCTATTTTACAGCCTATAGTCAACTTCTCTGGTGTATGAATGTGTCTGGGTGTCTGCCAACGTTTCCGGCTGCCATCACTCCATTTGACTTTTCATTGTGTACTGTTCTGTACCTAGATTGTCCTTATTATGTCCAATCACGCACTAGGTTTTTGTACACCTTTCCTCAAAGATATTCAGGTACATTGCAGTTTTAGTTTTGGTCTTTGTACTTTGACTATATTCTTCTTCTAGTCCTGCTATTGCCCCTTAGGCTGAAAACCTGTATTCCACTGGTGGTACTTAGGTGATGGCATCTCTTCTAGCCATCTATCATTGTGACAAATCATTGATATCTATTGATGGTCATTCCAGTGACTTCTTTTTCACCAGTGAATCATAGGGTTATGAATTGTTTGTGATTCATATCAGCCTCTCATCGTGTCATACGAATGATTATTTCTCCCATCTTAGTTTCTCACTAAGACACGTGATGATTTTTTTTCATTTCTTCTCCATGACTGCGGTGCAAATGTGATGCTTGATGATTTCATATTATGATTTCTCATCAGAGTTGTCGGGTTTCCAACAATTTTCTGCTGTTTTAAACTACCAAATGTAGTTTGGAAAAGTTTACGCCTTGTAGTCCTTGATTGCTTGCTGAGGAATTTCTCAGGTCGATGACCATTCTAGCCGTCTTGTTATCTTTCCAGTAGTACTCATCTGAGTGTCATGCTTAGGTGACTTGCATTTAATGTCATGTTTTATAAACTCCACTATGCATCTTTGTGTTATTTTCTGTTTTTATGGGTTCATTCATAACGAGCTTAAAGCTTCGCAAGCTTTAGCTTGTGGGAGTATTAGAATTTAGTAATATAGTTCATATTTGATTAGTATTTTTATTTTATCTTAGAATCTTTTCTATTGTCATAGATGATATCTTGGGAGTGGTTTCTGAATTTCTTTTTATTATCTGATTTATCTTCATTGTTGAATTGGGATAAGGAGTCCTCAGTCTTGTACTAATATATTGAAACACATCATATCACCGTATACCAATTTAATACCCTATTATTTTGAGTTTCTATTCTCTCTTTTTATCTCGTTCATTACCTAAACCGTCTAATTTCAACACAAGTATAGTATTATGACTTACATCGATCTTAACTGTGATATTCATCTGGTGAGAACTTTTGTTACTTAAATCGTCCAGGTTCTAATGGTTAGTATAAAACCTATGCTTTTATGATAGCAACTGAGAGTTTACATTGTTTTAAGTACAGAATGATTCTTGCCTCCTTGTGTTTTCTGTATACTGTTGTCCCTAATTTATTTACTGAAGGTATGTTCAAATTTCAACATTATCTTTTGGTTCCATGCAGTGTTTATAATGTTTATAAGGTTGTGAAGGCAAGAAACGGAAGCTTTCCACTTGCATTGGCAATGGTAACATCTTTGCCTATTAGATTCTTTACCTAAAATCTGGCTGCTTTTTTATGTGTGCTTTGTTTTTTGGGCAGCTTTACCCATTTGTTGTACTCATGGGAGGAGTGCTTGTGTGGTATAACTCAACTCAAGATGCATAATTTTTGTTCCAAGTTTCATTTGGAAGTTGATGCCCTTTCTATTAATCTTCTATACATATAAGCTCAATTTTTATTGCAGGGATTATTTGTCACCGTCTGATATCATAGGAAGCTATCTGCATTTAGTTATTATAGGAACAGGACTTGCTTTTGGATATCTTGTGGTAAGATAGCCACATTTTTTCCTTATCACTGATCATGTTGTCTTTGAAATTCGTTAAATTATGCTCTTATGTTTTAGATTGAATCTTAGATCCTCTTTGGGTTAAGATTTGATGCTAAAAGATTGTGTTGATTCTAGCTAGCAGATCAGGAATCTGAAGCAAAACAATTTCTTAATATGCACAAATTTCTCTTTCTTTGAATTTGTTCTTGTTTACTGGAACCTTTCTTGGTCATAAATTACCTAAATATATAACTCCTCTTCCTATTTTTGTTTGCTCTGGGGCTACAAGTTTCGTACTGTGAGTTATATTATTTGATTTCAATTTTCATTTATTTGTCTACTCTGTATCTACCTGCAATCTGACTTTGTTGGAACTTGGAACTATTATTTTTATATTTTGGTGATATTTTTTCCTCTCTACTATATGTCATTGACATGTTTAGTGGGTTGAGTCATGTGCTGTTCCTATCTATTTTCTTTATAGAAAATATTGGAATAAAAATTCTTAACATATGTGTTTTATTGCCATGCTTACTAATAATGCATAAATATTGTGCTTATGTTTTATTGAGGATGTGCACTCAAACGGCTATTTCTGCCTGCCTTTAGTTAGGAACTTAAGATCTCATGTGAAGGCAAATCTTGCTATGGCTGCTTGGAACAGGCAAAGTTGCATACACATGAAGTTGTCAAATCAAGTTTTTTAAAAAGTGAACTAAACAAATGATATGAATACAACAAGTGTTTTTTATTATCAAAATTGCCTCAGTAGTTCTGTTATTAAATTAACTAACTTGCATAATTTTGAATAGAAGTTCTTTGCTTTCCAGTTGCCAGTGCCACTATGTATAGGTTCTGTTCCTCCTAGTCCCTTTCTTGGGAACTCTACTTCTGAAGATATATCTCAGTTTTAGCTTTCTCATACAGGCAATCTAACTCTATATTATGACTTACTGAGGGAAGTTTAATTTTGCAGGGAAGGATGATTTTGGCTCACGTATGCGATGAACCTAAGGGCTTAAAAACTGGAATGTGCATGGTATAAATCGTTTGATTTGGATTTTACATTCTGAAAACTTTTTTAAGATGCTTTTTATTTCTTATCTGGCTATTACCACTCATTTTTAAAACTATAAAACAGTTTGATAACATGGGCCAAAAGGTTTTATATATTTTCAGGAGTCTCAAATTATAAAGGTTCTGGAATTCCTTTATGTTGAGACTTGAGAGCATTATTAAATAAATAGTGTCTAGATTCATCGTATAGTTTAAGACTGTAACCTAATCATGTAGTTATAGTACTTTGGAAGGTATATTGTTAGGATTGTAGAATCCTAACAGCCAACAAGGCAAAAGGGAGAGCAATATAAATATTTTTGGTATTTTCTTAATATAGAAAGCTGGAAAATAAACAAGAGAAAAGATGCAGATAGAGGATAGACGAGAACGATCCTAATGGATTTATAAAAAGGAGAACCTTCTTTCCAAGGGTGAAACCCTTCCTAGGGAAAATCCCTTTACAAACTCTATTACTCAATTTATGCTCTAACCTAAGGAGAGTTCTCGTATTTATAATAAACTAACCCTACTAACCTACCTCAGTAAATGACCCTGGCCCAACTCAAATAATAAAAGCTTACTCAATACCAAAACAAATAACAAAAGCAAACAGATAAAACCAAACCCAGGCCCAGACACAACAGGCCAACTAACTCTAGTTTAGAACTCTAACATATATCATTACTTTAATTATGTAGATCCTATATATACATATATCCTCCATTGTGTAATTGAATAACAGTAACTTTCAGAGTTGTATTTTTTTATTTAACTTGGTATTTTCAATCTTGATTCAGAAACTAGCGTAGGAATAAATTAGCATAAAGGTATCATAGGTAAGATATGTGTTTCAGGGAGGTGCTAATTTTTTTTATACCATTTCTAATGTGGATGTTAGTTAAGGACAGAATTTGACTCCTTTTAAAAAATAGATTTTGTTATCATATCTACCTTTTCAATGTCATTATTCTTCTTTAATAATAATATGTGAATATCATCTTGAAGAGAAACAGAGGATCAAAGAGAGAGAGAGAGAAGAAAACTGATTCTATCAATTGAATTAACAACCTACTGATACAAGAGATGAGGACACCTTATATAGAAGGTGAAACTAACAGCATAACTGCACTAACAGCAGCCTAACAGCATAACTGCACTAACAGCAGCCTAACAGCATAACTGCACTAACAACAGCCTAACAGCATAACTGCACTAACAGCAACTGACAGCTGTAGCTGATGACAGCTCAGCAAGACTAACTAACTCAACAATTACAATTATGTACACAGTAACAATGCATATACTTGATATCTCTAATACATCTAAAAAAAAATTCTGTGAATGCATATGATGTTCAAATGAGCAGGGATTTTAAGTTTTTTAATTTTATTCTTATGGCAGTGTCAGTATGGCATATTGATGAACATCTTGAGGGGCTAAAAAAAAGTATTGTTGCTTGGCATCAAAAGAATTTTCAGATTGGGAATGATTTTTCCTTGTGGCTTTAGACTAATTTTATTTTCTAAGCTTAAAAAGTGACCTATAACAATATCCCTTATTCGATGAAAATCTTTGTTTTTCTTTTTCATGTTTTGAATTTTGATCTCACTCGTTAATCTTTTATCTATTTACATTATCAGTTGAGCTGAAGCAGGAAGCTCAGAGGCTTTAGCTTGGGGTTTTAGAAAACCCAATTCTAATTAAAAATGAAAATTTTCAACACAAAAAGTATCATTGCTGTTTGTTAATACAACTACAAACAACAGTAATCAAAGTATTTTTCTGTTAGGTTGGGTCAGCCACATGGATCAAACAACATCATATCATTCATGATATAATGTTTGTTAATATCCAACGAACTTTTAAATCAAAAAGGCTGAAAACATTCTGCATTAAAGGCATTTAGTTTCCTTATTACATTTAAGACATAAAAATCTTTTATGCATTACATATTTAGTTCATGTAATTTTCAAAATAAAATCTCAACAGTGAATATTATTGCTATAATTTGTGATAATCTAGTTCATTAATGCATTTCCCATTGTACGATAATAGATTAGTATTAATATTTAGAGATCCATGTTTCATATCGAGTCCATCAAATTATGGAATGACAAAGTAAATGTTAGCTCCGTAGGAACACTTTGATTATTCTAGTGGATTTCTTTCTAGTAATCTAGTGATTAATTGTTAAAGATTTTACTGTACAAAGATAATTGATGCAAGTATTCTTTGTCTTATACAGTCCCTCATGTATCTCCCATTTGCCATTGCAAATGCACTTGCGTCAAGGTTAAATGATGGGTATGTACTGTGTATTTGCATTCTGAATTCCATGGATAGATGTGGTTCGTGTTATTTACAACTTTCACCTGTTTCTTCTCATGTATATCCATTGATATATTTTGGCAGGGTTCCTTTAGTGGATGAAAGACTAGTTCTTCTTGGTTACTGTGCATTTACAGGTACAACTAGCTTTTTCTTTTTTACAAGAAAATACTGAATTATATCAGGAAAGAGAAACAAATAGTACAATATACAATAGAAATGGATAAATATCCTCCTAAAGCAAAACAAAATACACAGTAATATGAATAAAGAAGAAAAGCATAGTAGTATCTAATCAAAGGTTGCCAGAATATGACTTGCTAAGAAACCCTTCTAAAATAGAGCACCACAATTTGACTAAGGAGACCACTTTATCAAATTACAGACACAAATGAATTAATGATCCTTGAACATTTGGACATTTTTTCCCGAAATAAATCCCACAATAGTTTTCCACAGTGCCTCGTCGACATTCATTAAAATCATCAAAAAGGCTCAGCGCAAATAGCTAGCATTCACTACACTTAAATTGCAAATAATTTTCTATCAGATGTTGGAACCGGTCAATGGATCATAGTCTTTATTATTCTTGTTATGTGAAGCAGCTCATCTCACTAGGACTCTACTCCTTACAACTTATTTCTTATCTTGAGAAATTGATTTATACTCCACTGATGTACTTTGAAGTTCAATTTTGTTTTATTTGAGATGGCGTGCATATGTAATTTATTATATTTAACTCTTTCTCTTACTTGATGATTCTGTTCCTATGAACACAGGGTCAGTTTACTTGCATTTTGCAACGTCCGTCATCCATGAAATTACAAATGCCCTGGGAATATATTGCTTCAGGTGAATTACCAGCACTAGATTAGTGTACTTGATGTAAAATTTGGCATTTGTCGCTCCCTTTAATTAATTTCCACTGCTGAAGTCTAATTTATTCCAATTTATTCTGTTACGGCATATAGAAAACTGGTTCTGTATGCTATTATGCATGTAGATTATCTGGTTAAATTAGTACATCAATCCATGTTAGTACATTAATCATGTTTTTGTAGAGTTGTAGTTTAGGACAATCAAGAAATAGCTTGTAATTTTTGTGTCGTTAATATTTTTGCCTCTGCCAAGAACAGTGGCTTTTGATACTTACTATCTTACATTTTGTTCGAGCAGGATAACTAGGAAGGAAGCTTGATTATACTCAGGATTACCTTTAGGTATGCCCTTTTCTTATCCATTACTTGGTTTTTGGACATGTTTTGTTTTCTAAATAATTTCAATTCATTTGAACATGATGTCTATTATCTGTCTTCGTGTATTAATGAGTCACTGTTTTTTGTCATTTCATTTTCAGTTTTCAAGTCAAGAGAAATACTGGCAAGGCTTCGGTCTGTACTTTACCTCATTTGACAAATTTGACTAAGCCTGAACTTTTTGATTATTATATATTGATTCTTAGATAGACTAGGAGATCTATTTGTTGGAACTGGACTGTTTCACTTTCACCACTAAAAATATTTATTTTATCTTGAATGTGACTTAAAAAGAAAAATAGCGTTTATTTTCTTGCATATCAATTTGAATGTGGATCTGACTGCTATTTGAGTATGGATACTGATTTTCAAAATAAAACCAAAATGAAACAAGAAGTAGGAAAAATCAGCCAGAGGTTTAGGGTCTCGTCAATAAGTGTTGGTATTTAATGTATTCTATTAATTATTTTTTCAATCACTCAGTCAAAACTTAAGTATTCAATGATTTTTATGTATTTAATTTATTATATTTTTTTTTCATGTTTGATTTCTTAATATTCTACATCCAGTCATTGGTATTTTCTCAAACTATATATTAGAATTGACTCGGCTATAGCTTCATCAGCAATGCTGAATACATCTCCATTTTGTACACCTTTTTGGCCTACTGTGAGTTATTAACACTTCTCGCCTAGCAGTATTGCTATTTTGTGTCAAATTTTCAACGTGCTGCTGCCACAAATTAAAAGTTGAGTTGCCATTAGTAGTAGTAATGCCATTGTTGGTAATTGAGGTGTTAAAATTGGTTGCAAGTCCTTTTCAGCACATGTGAAATCTGAACAATAGTTTTTATTCAATTTCGTTCACAAGTGATAGAAGTTTTTATTCAAATATATTGGCTATAATTGTCTGAATAGTTTTTGTTTGAATGGAGTGCTAAATCACTTGGTTCAGAAGTTTCGTTAGAGCGAGATCAATAAATTTTCGAACTGATTGAAATAGTTAATCGCTTACAGTTAATTGTGTTCTTACTGAAACCACGAATTTCATATTAATTACTAGTTTAACAAATCTTCATTAATATGTTAGCTCCACATAAGATGATATAATAAAATTAAAATGAACTTAGAAGATAAGGTCCACATTAATTAAAACACAATATATCGTAATAAATTATCCAATAAAATTAAGATTTTTATTTGATTATCTTCTTTTCATTATAATATTTTAGAGAAAATGGTTGGTGCACTGGTGTAAATATTTTTTAGATATGAATCCAAATGATTTTTGTCACATCGGTAATTTATTTTTATTTTAATTAAAATTAAAAAAAATTAACCCTTTACTCCTATGTGATAAATGTGATTGAATATTTGTGTAAAACTTCTTTGAAGTGACGATGTATATATCCATTAATCTTATTCTATTATATTTCATTGATAACTCTTGATTATTGATTAAAGTAAATTAAGAAGTATTTTCTTTTTTGAAGGCCAACCGCCAATGCATCTCATATTATTAAACAGAAAAGGATGAAGCATGTAAAAAGGAGCCTGAGAAACTCTACGTATTTGAAGTGTAAGAACAAGTCAATTAAGACACAGAAAATTGGCGCAAACAAAAATTTGTAATTGATTAACCTACGTCAGTTTCTGTAGAGGCAATTTTCATGGAAAGCACTATCCCAAAATTAAGTTTGTAGTCCATTCTGTTGTCTGTTTTCCAATTTCAGCCTTCCACGTTAACATACAATAATACAATACAATATATAAAAACTTGGTCCGTCGGTTACAGTGAGTGTGCGTGTTTCTCTTCTTCAGAAAACTTGTAGTAGCTAGCCACATTTTTGCTCACCTACTTGTTTTTCTTTCTTTCTTTCTCTCTCAAGTCTCATTCTCTCAACCCTGGTTTGGGTTGGTTTTCCTTGTCAAAATTGTTTCTTTTATACTTGGTCTTCACCATTCTCTCTCTCTCACTCATTGTTGAATTGAATCACACACAGTTCATTCATAACTATACATTGTGGGGTCCAATTCCAATTCCAATTCCAAGCGCCAACCATATCTCTCCCTTCACTACTCAACATCAACAATGTCGTGCTCTCAATTACCCCAGCTCACCATTCACCAACCACCACCACCACTCTGATGGGTTTGAATTTGAACCTCTTTCTCTCTCTCTCTCTCTTGCCTGATACTGCAGATTGGGTTGCTTGATTTTTTCTTCTGATGGCTCTGAAGGGCGTGTCTACCTGGGCTGGTTGTTCCAAACCTCCTCCTCCTCCTCCTCAATTGGGTATTGTTGTGAGTTCGAGTTCGAGTTCTCTAAGCTATGATCTTCTTCACAAATGCCGCAAATGGGAGTGTTATTGTTGTTTGGATGTTTTAGCTCAGCGAGCTATTACTCCTGTTGAAGATGAGAAGCCAAGTTTCCCCTTAGTTGAGTCTCCTGGAGTTGCTGATGAACCTTTACAGAATGAATCAAAGGGGTTTCACAAGGATATGAACCTGCTTCCTAGTGAGTTTCTTTTTTTTTGCAAAAGTTTATTTTTTATGTTATTTGTTAAAGTTTAAATTTTTATTGTGCATTTTTACCTCCAGCTGAGTGATCCTATTCTTTCCCTAGATGTATTCTTTGTTGAATTTTTGTAGAGAATAAAGATAGTCAAGACTAACTAAAGTACACAATCTGAAACAAGCAAATAACTTTAAGAGAAAGGGATATGTAGGAAGAGAAGAGAGTGAAGACATCTCATATAGCCCCCCCCCCCCCCCCCCCCCAACAAAAAAATGGCTTCTCTTTTATTTGTTTTGTCTTATTCCCTTAAATGTAATGATTGGATGTCAAAACTACCTGAAAAGAGAATGGTTTGTGATGTGGTTACTAACATGTGTGTTTGTAAGAATTCTAAAAGGACGATATACTAAATATGCCATAGAACAGTAAATTCTCGAAATGGTTAACCATGTCCATTGCTTCCACTGTCATTTTGGCAGTACATATTGGACTCAGGTTGACACTGTCCAAAATCTTGACTCAATAGGATGGCATCTAGCGAGAATGATCTTGAGTTTTGAGTGCGGTAATGCACTATATAATCCTAACTCCTAACTTTATCTATTATGAATTCCAAAAGTTCTAACAGAGCAACATGTGTGCAATAGAATGATCCTCCTGCCCACCCGACCAATAAACTATAGGATACTGACTAATTATAATTGTACTTTTTTATAATATACAGTATAATTAAGAGTTGTATCACATTGTTCATGCTGCTTAATGTAGAGAAATCAGAAATGCGTTAAAAAATATATGGTTTTAATCTGTAGGATTGTCCCTTACTTGTTGAAAATACACTTTGAACCACTCGCCTATGCTAGCAGATGCTTGTGTGTGCATGTAGATTAACAAACTTAGTAATATAATGGATGCAACTTAATAATTTTTGCTAGCAGTAGCAAGTAAGTGATCTTTGATCACTTCTCTAATTTTGATCTAATTTTTAGCCTGATTATGTAACTTATTTAATTGCAGAGCCATTAACGGCAGTTGATATTTCTTCTTCTCCAAGAGATAGATCAAAGGTGCGCGTGGCTTATCAGGTATGATGCTTAATAGTTCTTTTTCGAAAAAAATATCCGTGACATTATTGCGTTCATCAACTAGTCAATTGCCTGGTAAAGGGACTTCCGGGAGCATTCAGTGAGGATGCAGCTTTGAAAGCATATCCAGAATGTGAAACCGTGCCATGCGATGATTTTGAAACTGCATTTAAGGTTCCATTGCTTTTTTATCATATCTCCCTCTCGCCCCAACCTCATACATTAATTCCTAAGTTAAAACTGCTCAGTGATGTATCTATATTCTTCCCTACAGGCAGTTGAATTGTGGTTAGTGGATAAAGCAGTTCTACCCATTGAAAATTCTGTTGATGGAAGCATCCACCGAAATTATGACTTACTTCTTCGACATAGGCTGCACATTGTTGGGGAGGTGCAGTTGCGTGTTAACCACTGCCTCTTAGGATTGCCTGGGGTGAGAAAAGAGGAGCTCAAAAGTGTCGTGAGTCATCCCCAGGTTGGCTACTGAATATAATTCTTTTCTACTTTTTCCATTTTGGTAAAGAGTGAATAAAGATGATACATTATGTTGCCTATTCAAACACTGAATGGGTATGTGTGATTTTGCTTTGAAGTTGCAGGGACTTCACATTAGTACAATTTATTGGATGACATCAACCCTCTTTCCTGTTCTGCCATGTGGTAGTTGGATATTTTTCAATAGAATACTGGCTTACAACATGCTAACTTTTGAGTCTTAACCTGGTTTATGATTGCAAAGACTTTTGAGACAGTTGACTGCATAACAAAATTAAGCGTACCTGTTGACAAATACCTAGCCGTAAATAGTAAAAACTTTAAAATGTTATCATAATATTTTTGCATGCAGGCTCTTGATCAATGTGAGGTGATGCTTAATGATTTAGGTGCTGTCAGAATTAGTGCACACGACACTGCTGCTGCAGCGCAGGTATATTAATTTTCTTTTTGTCTAAAGTAGGCATTGATGACGGGTCTGACCCTTTTTAGACCCTGCTACGGAAGAATTTTTATATCACTATGTTGCCCTTTCTGTGAAGTAAGCATGAATTGGGTTGTAGATTGGCATGTCATAACTACTTGGATCTTGTGGACAGACAGTGGCCTCAAATTGTGCAAGAGACAGAGGAGCTATTGCAAGTTCCCGAGCTGCAAATATATATGGCCTTGACATCCTTGCAGAAAGAATTCAGGTAAGACTTCATTTACATGTTATGGAGGATTAAGTTGCTAAAGTATATTACCTTAGCTTATGCATTCCTTTTATCGCGACATGGTTTTTAATGCATTCAACATAATTGCATTGGGTGTCATTTTCACCAAGGGTTAGGAGTTGATGCCTCATTCAAATTATTGGTTTCCATTATGAGCTAGGATTGGAAAATGTTTTGTTTAATATTATTCTCAATATTAGAGATAATCTTTTGAAGTGTATTATAATGATCATTTCACATCCTAGAAATGGATAAGACATTTGGTTTTCTTTAACCTAGTTAATAGTTTTTTAAAAAAGAATTTGATAATTCACTATTTCACTTTATGATAGCATTTACATCGTAAATTCCCCCATATCCCTTCTTCTGTTGCTGTGGAAGTTTATATTTTTTTGGAAGACCGAGGTGTTCATGAAAAGGAAGCCTTGTTCCTTGTTAGTGCCACTCAGTTGTCTGCTTGAAATTTTCTATTTTTGAGATTTACGATGCGTGATGTGAAAGTTATTTCTTGTTTGTCTGGTATAAAAGTGCCAATTGTGACGGTAAACTGGAAGAGATATGCTTGTGAGTTGTTCTTTAACATACAGAGAAAATGCATTATTGAAGAATGCCTTGAATCTGAGGCATGCCGATGTGAGCATGGTTTGTTCACAGAAAATATTAGAAAAATGTTCAATGATGGCATTATCCATTAATGTATACTTCACTCGAAATAACTCTTACTAATCACTCCTTTCTCCATGTTTAGATGTTATTGGAAATCATGATCTCTCTGTAACACAAAAAATAGAAAATAAAATATGTTTGTTGGTGCTGGCCAAGTCAAGATTAAAGTTGAGCTGATTCTTTGCCATCTTGATAGGATGATGATGAGAATATTACTCGTTTCTTGGTCCTTGCAAGGGAGCCCATAATTCCAGGAACTGACAAGCCTCATAAGGTATACAAATTATAGTTATTTATATTTCTATTTTTATGAATTTGCTGATGAGTGATGAATCCATGATTTCTCTCAGACTAGCATTGTTTTCAGTCTAGAAGAAGGTCCAGGTGTACTATTCAAAGCCTTGGCAGTATTTTCTATGAGGAATATTAATTTGTCAAAGGTGAGTTGCATTAATTGATATTAAACCTTTTGAAATTAAGACCCATTAATTACTCTTATGTCTTTCATGTTCATTCAGATAGAGAGTCGCCCACAGAAACAACGCCCATTAAGGGTTGTCGATGATTCAAATGAAGGGAGTGCCAAGTGAGTAATTTTGATCCCTAGTTGACATTTGGATTAATCGAATTTAGTATGTAATGTTTTAGTTAAAATGCAAATTGATCAGTGCTGCTACTTTATCCAGTCAACATTTATGAAGAAAACAAGAGCTTGGGAGGGTATTTGGTTCAGTTCATGATTTGTTGAAATCCCTTTGGCCATTTACATTGCTAGATTATCCAACATATATAGCTCTTCTATGAAAAGCATACCATATCTTTGATTAAAAAATGGAAAGGAAAACATTCAAGGGACTAGTCACTTCTTGGTTATTGTCTAATGATTCTGGTATTATGCATGGAAGTTCATTGTGGAACTATAGTTTAGGCATGAAGTTTTTCTGGTCGCAGGTACTTTGACTACCTTTTCTACATTGATTTTGAAGCTTCTATGGCAGAACCTCGTGCACAATATGCTTTAGGCCAGTTGCAGGTTAGCCCGTTGTCTCATCAACTCAATATACAAGGATTTCAAGGAATAATTCTGATATATTATATTCACTGAAAAATGTAAGATATATACACAGAGGCCCTATAATTCCTCTTTTCAATTTAGGAATGATAGCTGTACACATAATCTACAGCTGTATAAATCCCTAACTTATAGCTAAGATAATATTTGACTTCCTAAATTAAGTAAGAAAATATTTGACTAATCTTAACACCCCCACTCAAGTTGGTGCATGGATATCACACATTCCCAACTTGAATAAAGACTCATTAAATACCCTGCTTGCCACTCCTTTGGTGAGAACATCAGCTAACTGCAATTCGGATCGTACAAAGGGAAATGAAATTATTCCAGCTTCAAGCTTCTCTTTGATGAAATGTCTATCAATCTCCACATGTTTTGTTCTATCATGTTGGACAGGATTATGAGCAATTGCGATTGCTGATGTATTATCACAATACAAATTCATAGCCTCCTTTGGTTCAAAACCCAAATCTGACAGAACATTTCGTACCCATAAAAGTTCACATACCCCAAGTGCCATGCCTCTAAACTCTGCTTCAGCACTAGATCTTGCTACCACCGGCTGTTTTTTACTCCTCCAAGTCACAAGATTCCCCCCTACAAAGGTGAAATATCCAGAGGTAGACTTTCTATCATTTTTTGAACCTGCCCAATCAGCATCGGTGTACCCTTCTACCTTTAAGTTCCCATGATTTGAGAACAAAATTCCTTTTCCGGGAGTGGACTTCAAATATCTCAAAATCCTCTCAACAACATCCATATGAGGCTTGCGTGGATCATGCATAAATTGACTAACGACATTCACTGCATAAGTAATATCTGGACGTGTATGGGACAAGTAAATTAGTTTTCCCACCAGCCTCTGGTACCTTCCTCTGTCTATGGTAGCAGAATCTGAGCTGTGAAAGAGCATGTGATTTTGTTCAATTGGTGTATCAACTGGTTTACACCCAAGCAGCCCAGTTTCAGATAGTAAGTCAAGAGTATATTTTCTTTGGCATAGAAAAATACCATGTTTTGATCTAGCCACTTCAATACCCAAAAAATATTTGAGGTTTCCAAGTTGTTTCATCTCAAATTCAGATGCAAGGTATTGTTGCAAACTAGAAATCTCATTCTGGTCATTTCCGGTAACTATCATATCATCTACATAGATAATCAAGGCTGTAATTTTACCTTCTCCCTTTTTCAAAAATAAGGTATGATCAGAGTTACTTGCTCTATAGCCAAAAATCTTCATAGACTTAGTGAACCTTCCAAACCATGCTCTTGGGGATTGTTTTAATCCATAGAGAGCCTTCTTTAATTTGCAAACCTTCATTCCATTTGAATCTATCATGCCTGGTGGGGAATCCATGTAAATTTCTTCTAAAATTTCTCCATGTAGAAAAGCATTTTTCACATCAAATTGTAGAAGAGGCCAATCTTGATTTGCTGCAAGTGACAAAAGTATTCTCACAGTGTTGAGTTTGGCTACCGGTGCAAACGTCTCTTGATAATCTACACCATAAGACTGAGTGTAACCTTTAGCCACTAGTCGTGCTTTATACCTCTCAATAGTTCCATCAGCTTTGTATTTGATTGTGAAAACCCATCTGCATCCCACTGTTTTCTTCCCTTTTGGTAAAGGCACAAGATCCCAAGTGTTGTTTTTTTCTAAAGCTGCCATCTCCTCAACCATTGCTTCAGTCCATCTAGAATCTGCCAAAGCTTCCTGTACATTACTAGGAATAGAGATTGAAGATAATTGAGTTACAAATGATGCATATGACTGAGATAACTTGTGAGATGACACATATTTACTAATGGGATATTTAACTTTGGCTAGAAGGTCTGGTTCATAACGGATTGGAGGGTGACCCCGATTAGAACGGGGTGGGAGATCATATTGGACAACACTAGACTCAGTGTTAGGCATGTTGATGGTCTCATGCAAACAAGGATCATTTTCAGAATCAGTTTCATGCACATAAGGGTATATTTCAGAATTGAAAACATGATCTACTTCATCTATAATAGTATTGTCAGAGATAGGATCAAGAGATACCTCTGAAGATTCATGTTGAACATGTGGAGAAGATTGAGTTGATTGGATTTGATCAGAAGACACTGTATTATCCAAAGGTGAATTTTCCATATCTGTGATTGGCTTACTTCCTCCAGAGTGATTTTCACAAGATAATTTATCTTCACAATATAATTTCATATTTGAGACATCAAACATACTAACATCCTGATTTTGCACTTCACTAACATTCCCTCTCTGAAGTGTAGAATCAACATAAAAATATTTATCTTCATGAAATGTCACATCCATAGAAATATAAAATTTCTTTGATGTTGGATGGTAAGCACGATAACCTTTCTGAGTTGATCCATACCCAACAAAAACACATTTGATAGCTCGTTCTTCAAGTTTTGTACGTTGATGTGGGTGTAAGTGAACATATAGAACACATCCAAAAACATGAGGCAGTAAATGAACTATGGAAGGAAGAACACAATGATCAGACAACACATCTAGAGGTCTTCTAAAGTTAAGCACACTAGAAGGGGTTCGATTCATGCATATGGGCAGCAGCGGAAATTGCAGAATCAGACTTGTTTTTATCAGAGGAAGACATCAGAATTTACTCAAAGAAACCAACAAAGCACCGATTCCTATAGTATGGAGACGGTGTTGGCTCTGATACCATATACAAGGATTTCAAGGAATAATTCTGATATATTATATTCACTGAAAAATGTAAGATATATACACAGAGGCCCTATAATTCCTCTTTTCAATTTAGGAATGATAGCTGTACACATAATCTACAGCTGTATAAATCCCTAACTTATAGCTAAGATAATATTTGACTTCCTAAATTAAGTAAGAAAATATTTGACTAATCTTAACACTCAAGCTTCTTATTTTTTACTGATGTTTTTTTTCTTCGGTGACTTCAACCATGTTCGGGACTTTTCAAAGTAGCTTTCAAATCAAATGCTCTCTCATCTGTTTATGTCTTTCCATTTCAGGAATTTGCGAGATTTCTTCGAGTTCTTGGCTGTTATCCTGTGGATACAGTTGTATAGTTCATTCAATGCCTTAAGTAGGAACCACAGTCAATGCTGTTCATTATACTGATAGCACAAGCGGCTACTGCCAGAGAAAATGGGGAGAAAGTATCCTTTAAAAAAGGCATTGCCCTTTTCACCTCTTTTGTAATTCTTTTCACCTCCTAAGGAGGTGCTTCGATTGGAGTATCATGATAGTTTTAATAGTAGGGTGAATAATGGTATAGGCATCGTTATTTTGTTATTTTCTTTCAACTGCAGATGGAATAGGCATTAGAGATGAAAGTCTGTTATTTTTTCTTTCAACTGCAAACTCCTGGAAACTCTGTTCCATAATCCCCCTTTCATTCATTCATTTATATTGAACAAATTGCAATGCTTGCTAACTAAGTCACCAAAGTATATAAATAAATAATGAGTCCACTGCCTCACAGTTAGATTGGTTGGAGTTTCATGTGAATTTTAAATACTATAAAAGGTTAAGACAAAAATGAGAGAGAGACTCTAATGCATCTTTTACATCATCTAGGTGTGCTTTACCCTTCTAAAGCGGGTCCACTGGCTCAACTCAATACTTTTTTTTTAAACAAACTCATTTATTTGAACTCAATGTAACTTGTGAATACCGAGAATTTAAATTGGCCTAGTGATATTTGTTTTGATTTGTGTTGGAACCTGTTCACGCAATGAAACATTTTTTGGGTACATAAATGCTACAAGAAAAAGGAAAAAAAAAAGCTAAAAAGCGCGCGACTAAAGCCTCAAAAAAGAGGTGTCACGATAATCCGCCGACAAAGCAAAAAGAGGCTACCCTGAGGAGCCTCAAGGATAATCAACAGTGACGAGCTCATCACCCCTCCAATAATAGAGGGAATTAAATTCCCTTAACCCTATATTTCTAACTTTTTTAATGTTAAAAAGTCCTAAGTTTTCTTAACTGTAAAGTACAAAATGAGCTATATTTGTCTTAGATTCTCCCTCTTATATAAGTTATAAATTTAATGAATAGTAAAAATATTCTCCTTTTTACCTCTACGATTATTGTCTAAATTGCACCATCCGTTCTCATGAGGCAGGTCGGTTATAACTCCAGCAACCAAATTTGTCGATCTCCACATAGGAGCCAAGTAATAAAAGGAATTACCCTTAATCCTATATGCCTAACTTCTTTTTAATGTTAACAAGTGCCCTTAAGTCTTAAGTCATTTATCAAGATTTAAAAGTAATAAGTAATGAAATGTAATTCTTTTTTAGCTACACAAGGGGCAAACCTTTAACTATCAATTATCAAATAGTGATCAGTTAATAATTAGGGTGAAATCTATTCCAGTTTCAATTGTGCCAATCCAGTTCAAAATATATATTTCATCATGTTATTTGGGTCAAGGGCATGCCACCCTTATTAGTAAACTTTTGAAATTTTTAAAAGCTGCTAAACAAGATTCAGTATAAGATGACTTAGCAGAATAATGATAGATAGCAAGCAAAAGGATTCAACAGTGAAGTCAATTACAGATCACTTGACAGCAAGCATACTAATGACTCATACCCGTCACTCTTCAATGTGAGACAGACAACTTATTCATACAAAAGCACAAGGACCACTTATTTCTTGTAAATCACGCTTTTTACTTCAGTTCCTTCAGAAAATCTTCATTGTCAACCAACACCTGCAAAATCCATACCAAATGAGTCATGCCACGGATTTATTAATAAAATTGCAGCAATTTAGCACAAGAAACAGAAACAGATATGTATGTAACAACAAAATTCACCTGGTAAAATGTAAATTTTATATACAACAACTACGTGCGTGTTAGGATTAGCGTTTGTCACAATTGGTTTTGATAAAATTGATTATAGTAAAAGTGAGTTGAAAGTGGAGTGATTTATGTTTGGATATATTTATGAAAAAGTGATTTTTGTTGGGTAATTTGTTAAGTTCAGTTGAAAAAGCTCACACTATATTAGGTTCAATGCAGAAATACTCTCTTTAGCTTCTACCAAAATTGAATTTTTGTCTAAAATCAATTCTCCAAAATGACTCTTAAAAACTAATATTTTAATCCAAAGTTGATTTTGCTCTGCCAGAATTGATTCTAGAGTTTTCCATGGAAACCAAACACATTCTAAAGCCTTTTCCCACTAGGTAGGATCAACTACATGGATCAAACAACATCATAATGTCTTATAATTTCAAATTGCAGCTGTGGAAGGCCCCTTTCGGCAAGCAGATATGTATGTAACAACATAATTCACCTGATATTGCAATAAGTGCTTCTACAGCACATAAACTAGAATTCAAGTCATACTCCAACACAATGTAAGGGAAAAACAAAACTTACGGTTTTCCATCCATCTGGATCCAAAAAAGAAGTGACTTTTGTGTTAAGGCCAGGAATCGGCCCTGGTTGCCGAGTAATCTTTCCTCCAAGCTCTTGCGTGATTAGGTTAACTACCTCGGCGCTCTTGTATACATCATCAGTTCCAATAGCAATCTGATATAGATGGCACAAATTTTATCATTAAGGGGTACAGAGAAGTGCAGAAAGCCAGTTTAGGCTTCAACAGGGTAATGTACTGTGGCCTATTAACTAACCTGTGCATAAGCACTTCCCTTAGAGTATTCGGTGACACCATAATTATATGTCAACTCCAGAACAGTTGACTCATGCTCCTCTGCATACCCGAGAATAGCAACAGTGTACTATTAATAGGACATGCAAGATGCAACATATTGTTAGTAAGATAATAAATCACTCCACATCAGACACTTCATAGTATAATACAGAACATATTTCTTCACCCAGCATCTTAAATTTGTGGGAAAGTTAGATCAGCACATGGTATCAAAGCCGCTATGACCAACTGGTCTTCGATCCTTATGTCGTATCCTATTATTTTTGAAGTTTGTCGAGTCTTTGTTCTATGTTGGATCTATGCTTTATAGGCAAAATGACTTTGACATAAATGATGTCCTGCTAGTTACATTGCTAAGATGAAGGCAGGAAGAAATTCACCTTGGACTCAGGCTTATCAACCTTCCTCAACACCTTCAAGCCCAAAGCCTGTGCAAATATATATGATCCCATAAGAACATAGCCTTGGTTGATAAACAGCATTTAGTTTATTAAACATTTAAAGCACAATTCATCAAACACAGTTCTTTGATTCTATTTTGTTCATTGCAAGCAAAAATTATCAATTCCTAATCCAGATCCTTTGTTTTTTCTAAGTGATTAAGATCCTTTGGTTGAAAAAGAATTGAAGTGTTACCTTTTCATAGAACTTAATTGCACGTTCTAAATCACCAACACGAAGCATTATTTGACAAAATGGGTCATGAACTGTAGGTCTTTGGATGAGTCCAAAAGTATAACCATCAGGATCCTTCACAAAGGCAATCACTGTTGTCCCTCCCTGAATTGGACCAGGCTCCCTAGTGATGTCCCCACCCTTGGCCCTGATGTTTTCAACCAATTTGTGAATCTGAAAATTGAAGCAATCATAAACAGTTCATTTTCTTCTCAAGTAAAATAGATGCTCAAGAATTTGTGAAGGCAATATCTGTCTTACATCTTGAGTTGCAATTGCAAAATGTCCAAAGCCATCTCCAATGTCATATGAGGACACCCCATAATCTGACAATAATCATTGTACCAATGTCAAAGCAAGGAGTACACATTCATAAAGATAATGTAAATGCAATTGTCTCAATTTTCATGAACACAAACACAAGGATGAAAATGATAGCAGAGTGAGTGACATACTATAAGTTAATTCGACAACAAAATGGGTTTCTTCAGGACCAAATCCAAGAAAAGCATTAGCATATTTCTCCTCTGGAATATCTCTCTGCCTCAAAAGCTTCATTCCAAAAGCTTCAGTGTAGAACCTGGGATAAGAACATGAAAGGAATTTTCAATTTTGTAATTAACACAAAGAATTTAGTAATTAACAGAAAAAGCTTACTTGATGGTGCGATCAAGGTCACCGACACGATACACAACATGAAGCAAACGACGGTTATCTTTCTTTGGCCATTCCAACAAGTCAGATTCAGCCATGTTCAACTTCTGCAACACAAGCCAGAAACAATTAAACACGAACCTCAAAAATGCATAAAATCAAAGCAAAATCTTCATACATGATTCAACACACACTACCATCCATCATTTATGAAAGTTGAGAGAATGAAGACTAACCAGTGAAGTGAGAGTGGTTGTTTGTGCCTGTGACTTGAACGTGTAACGCGTTTTGCTATTTATAACATGTAACCACTGCTATGATTAATAATTATTGCTTTTGTTAAAGGAATAAAAAGTGCATAAATTATAAAATTAAGATAAAACAAAACTCAAATAAGTCTGGTAATGATTAAATTTGTCTGGGTCATATCAACACACAACTGTCGTGATACGAATACTATTATCGATAAAAAATTATATTAAAATTTCAATTTATTATTATATAAACTTATAAAGAAAATAAATTTGTTAGTTCATTATTTTTAAAAATAATGAATGAATTAAAATAAATTGTTATTTTTTTATAATTAATTAATAAAAATATGCAAAGATAAATCAGGTACATTGTACATAGTACACTACAACTTTATGTGTAGGGTCCCTGGGTTTGCTTTTTTTTCTGAAAAGGTTTGGTTCCTTTTTGCTTTTGTTGTTTTGTGTTCAGAGTGTTTTGAATAAAGGTATGATCCGAATCTCTTTCATATTGCGTGATAATGATATTTCTAAGGGTATATTTTGGAGAAATTAAACGTGGATCCAAAATCTAAAAAGAACTATTTTTTAACTCTAAAAATGTGGATTTGACCGTAAATTTAGAGAGCATTTTCGAGACATGCATTAAATTGGACTGCCTTGTCCGGTGACCCATGGATCCATGAATTTCTGCTGCTCCAATTTAAGCTGCATTGACAGTGCTTTTTGGACAACATACTTTCTCGATAAGCCCAATAATTATGAACTAAACTGCTTGGTTCAACTCAATTATATATACACACTCTCTACACTCACCTCCACTAGAACTGAGACCTGCGACCAACAGTTACCTCCACCGGAATCTCCGCCCGCGGCCACTGTCTCCAGCACCAGCCACCATGTGCAAGACCACTTTTACTCACTTCACCATTATCGCGGCCACCAACCACCTTCAGCCACTGCCTATAGCCACCTTTGGGTTATTAGCTCTGAGGTTTAGAGTTTAATGACATGATTAAACAATAAGAGTAGCAGTGTATAACATGTATAAAATCAGAATAGCATAAATAACTGCAACAAAACATAAATAATAACATATTCAATTATAACCCATAACAATGACATCTCAACAGTATAAACATGTTATCAACCATAAACGTAGTTCATGCTTGTTAGTTTCCTCAAGTCTATATGCTCACTATGGCCAAAAACATCGTTCCAAATGAACCGGACAATCACGTGGTTAAACCGCCACCCCATTGTCCTCAGGCACGATCGGGTGGTTAAACCACCACCCCATCGGCCCTTAACGGTCACGTGGTTACACCACCACCCCACCGCTCTTAACAGTCACGTGGTTAAACCACCACCCCACTGTCGTCAATCCTAAGATGCACATGCCATGACACTCATCCTCATGAACCCACAGTTCACACATTTATCTCAACAATCATGGCAAAACAATCCATTAACACATTCATCCCAATTCTTAATCCATGTCAACATGTTATAAAGCACGTAAGCGTATCAACATGTTATAGCAATAACCAATAAAGTTCTTCAAATCAATTGTCATTCAAAACAACTAACAGAACAATAATCTCAGCATCAACAAATAACGAAACATCTTCATCTCAATCACACACAAAATTAAAAAGGCACGCATGACTCAAGACTCTCTAAAAATGAAGTTACCCTTACCTTTGATTATTTTGCATCCACTTCAAGCCTAACCTCGAGTAAGACCCCGGAATTGAGTGTAGATTTTCGTGCTCGACCTCGACACTCCAAGGTTTGTCCTCGTCTCAGAAGTGAACAGAATTTCGTGATCAAGCTCTGGCAAGAACAAGTGGGAAGCCTCTGAAGGAGAGTGTTAGAGAGTCCTAGGCCTTCTCCAAGAGGAAACACAGAAGCAACAGAAAGAGGTAGAAATATGAGAGCACATACGAGACTTGACAACAGCAACAAAGGAAGTGGGTTTCTCTGATAGTTTTTGGCGTGCTAATGAGTGAGGAAGTGGAAAATAACTTCTGAATACTCCCTCCTATAAGTTGCACGAAATTTAGGGTCAAGTGGGAGGTTACGTTTCAACTCTTTTTCCTATTTTCAAGCAGCGTTTTCCACTAAAATCTATTCTCTTTTTAATTTTCTTTTATTTAAAATTTGAATTCAAAAAGAGTGGAAACAAAAAGGAATGAAGGCAAGGAAATATGCTCTCTAACCAGCATATAGCACGCCCCACTAGTACACAACAAGGCTGACTTCTTCCTCTTTTTACTCCTCCAAACCAGAAAATGAATCGGGTCTTGATTCTGGTTTAAGTAAATTTTGTTATTTAATTTTATTAATCTCAAGTAATTAAATTCAGAAGACTTCTTAAAAATAATAGAATATTCCTTCTCTACTCTTTAATTTCAAAAATGAAGGGGAGAATCATAACAACTTCTTCCTCTAAGGGCTTCGACACTAACCGAACGTATCTAGTCGCGTTTTCGGTTAAAAACAATTTCTGTTACTAAATCTTTTTAATTATTTCTTCACAATAAATTTAAAAACTATTCCTAAGCAAAAAGGAATATTCTCTCTTCATTCCTCTCTAAAATTTCGAAATTAATAAGGAAAAGAAGAAGAGATAAAATTAGCTCTAACTAAGATTCGAACACTAGTCTTACAAATTAAATGTCTAAGTGTCAGCCACTAAACCAAATTTCATCTTGCTATAAATCAAGCAAATATATTCTTTTAACCAAGTATCAATCAAATCTATTAGGATTTCATTCATATCAAATCTCAAAAGACAATACGAAGAAAATATAATTCGAACAAAGGTCTAGCAGGGACTAAAACTGAACTATAGAATAGTTCATGGACCTAGGCATAATTAACTCAAATTCCAGGGACCAAAAATACAAACCCTAAAAATAGAGGGTCTTACATTATCCAACAGACATGCATTTTGTCTTAAACTTAAGAGTCTTGGGAAAAAAAAAAAACTCAATCATAAATTTCTTAAATTGGTTCGGTCGTTAAAATGATTAGGAACGCACAAGAGGAGATCTTTTCTTTCTTATTACTCCCTCCATTCCAAAATGTTTGTTATTTTAACTTGAGTTAAATATGTTTTTGGTCCCTGAATTTTCAGCGAAATTTGGTTTTCATCCCTCGCCGGCGTAAAGATGGATTTTAGGCCTCAGATTTTGATTATTTTTAGGTTTTTGTCCCTGCCGGTGTTAGTCGTTGACCGTCGTGCCTAGGTGTCACAGCAGGTCCTACGTGGCAATGGCCACGTAATTTAATGAGTCCACGTGGCATGTAATTTCTTTTACCCATTAAAAAATGAAAAAAAAGGAAAATCCGGAGGAAAATCAGAATCAGACGTTGTTCTTCTTCTTCTTCTTCCTTCCTTACTTCCCAAATCGAATCAGACGTTATCTTTTTCTTCATCTTCAACAACATCTTCAACTGAAACCCCAAATCAAATGCTTTCTCTAAGAAGTTTTCTCTCTAATTGAAACCCCAAATCTCCCTTGTCTAAACCCATAAATTCTAAACCCAGAAAACTACCCCAAACCTCCATGGAAACCAAATCTCCCACCCAGAAAACTACCCCATACCTCCATGGAAACCAAATCTCCCTTTGGGTGGTTTGAACAAGAAGAAGATGAAGAGATGAGGAAGAGGGCATCAATTTTGGAAATAAATCACAGATAAAGTTGAGATCTTTCAAATGAAGAAACTTTATCAATCCCAGAGACACGAGCCCCCATATGAGATCCTTGCGGTGCGGTAGGCTCCCATATCCGAGCACATCTTCTCCTCTTCTTCTTCTTGTTCACTGCTTCGTCATCTTTTCCTTTTCTTCTCCCAGATCGGTTTGCCTTCCCGATTTCTCTGCATCATTCCAGATCTGGGTTGGGTTTTGGAATTTTTTAGGTTTCAGTGAAGGGTTTGCTGGGGATTTTTTTTCTAGCGGCGACTTCGACAAAGTGGGTGAAGAAGTTGTGAGGTGCGATGAACGACGACTTTGACGGAAGAGAGGGCCTGGGTGAGGAAGCATAAGCGTTCAAGAGTGAGGTGAGGCGAGGAAGTGCGACTTGGAGTGAAGCACCTGTAATTGGAAAAGAGAGTGAAGAGGTGGACGAAGAGGTCGGGGGAGGCAGCGGCGCTGATGCGAATGGAGGCTCTGGTGAGGCGCTTGAGATCTTTTGAAATCGTTGAAGAAGTGGGTAAAAGAAGAAGAAGAATGGCCGCATCTGCTATCGTCTGATTTTGATTTCCTTCGTCTGATTCTGATTTCCTTTTTTTTCTTCTTTCTTTTTCAGGTTTTCAGTTTTTTAATTAATAATTGGGTATAAAAAAATCCACGTGGACTCATTAAATGACGTGGGAATTGCCACGTAGGACCTGGCGTGACACCTAGGCACGACGGTCAACGATAAGGACGAAAACCAAAAAATAATCAAAGTTTGAGGCCTAAAATCCACCTTTACGCCGGCGATGGACGAAAACCAAATCTCGCTCAAAGTTCAGGGACAAAAGACATATTTAACCCTTTTAACTTTGTACATATTTTTCAAAATGCTTGTTGTTTTAGATTTTTAAGACTTTTATCACATTTTCTTCCATCTATACTCTCATTTAATATTATGTTTTTCACCTACCACCTCTTAATTCCACTAATCACAATTTCCATCAATTACTTAATTAATAATTATCATTTTCTCTCTTTAATACTCCCTCCGTTCCAAATTATAAGACCCTTTAAAGACAAATTTGGTGTTCCAAAATATAAGATTCCTTCTAGATTTCAGAAAAAAAATAAGTAGTTTTTCTTAATTTACCCTTGCATTCATTATTTTTTGGGTATTGGAGTGAGATACAATTAATACATCAATTAGCTTTAAATAGGGGCATATATGGAAAATTTATATAAAAATAAATAAAACTAAGATTATTACATCTTTTTCTTAATAAGCGTGATTGTCTAGACGAGGGCTTATAATTTGGAACGGATGAAGTATAACTCAATATTGAAATAATAGTGTTTTAGTCAAATTATCAGATAAATTATTAAACTGTTAAACAATATGCATAACTTTAAACCAATAAGTATTTTGGAATGGAGGGAGTTGTATTAATTAATTTCATTCCTACTACCCTCTCAGCTCAGGTCTTGCGTGTTAAAGAAAAGGAGAATGTATTCATTTCATGTGACTGAAATTCATGTTCAATATGCCATGTAATAATGAAAGGAACATTAGAATATATATACTAAACAATTGTGTTTTCCTTTCTTTTACGAATATCATTTTTGTTTTGGCATAAAAAAAGTTTTGGGTAAAGGGAAGGCTTTTCATTGTAGAGCTACCAAGTTTAGCAGCTATTGAGTTCGAATTAGAAAATTGATATACCGCACATCTTCTAGTCAATTAATTGAACATTGGTATAATCAAGTAGTTTAGTTTAAATGATTGGTGTGTGTGTGTGGAGAGGGCGTATCTAAATCTCCTTCCATCATTTATTTATTCTTAAGAAAACAACAACCAATTGATTTGCTCTTTATTCCATTCCCATCGCATTAAGGGGTAGCAGCTTGGATACCGGTCATGATCTTCCACAAACATATACTCCCTCCGTTTTTTTTTATAAGAGTTAAATAAGGAGTGTTGATCGTTCTTTTTTATAAGAACCACATAAGAGTTTGTGCCGTATTAATTATTTTTTCACATTTTTACCCATATTTAATTATAGAAATATGGAATTGCATTAATGATAGAAAGAGATTAAAAAGAAATATGTTAAGGATAATTTTGGAAATTCAACAACATTTGAGAATAAATTTAATGTAAAAAACTATACTATCTAACTTTGTTAAGGGGTGTGCAAAGTTGGTTTAACTCTTATAAAAAAGAATGGAAAGAGTAGGTCCCAAGAGAATTAAGAGAATTATATTAGACTTTAATTTTAGTCAGCTTTATTAATTCCACCAGCTTTTTAATTCTTCATTCTGCTATTCTTAGTTTCTGTAATATTTATTGTAACAAGATGTTGTAACTCCGACCGTATTTTATTATATGTCACTTTTAACTAATTCTTTAGGATTAAAAAAAGCCACTATAAATTTATAAGTTTGAACTAAAATTATATTCAAGTCAAATTCTTTTAATTTTTCTCTTCAAAACTGTGTCTATGATTTCATTCAAATATAGCTTTTAAGTGGTCGAGTATTGACGGTGCCCTTATATCATGGTGTGTTTTCGGTAACAAGAGAAATACAATAGTTTTATAAATTTAAATAATGTTAATTACATCAAATTTACATAAAATATGCAAAAAAATTATTTATTACTAAATGATATGCTATTAATTTTTTTTGTCTTTTTTTAATGAAAATTTATTTTTGGTCCTTTAAGTCAGAGAAAGAGAATAAATTTGCAAATCATTAAATTGGACTAATACTAGTCAACGTTTAATACAATCCAATGGACAATCTGCATGAGTCAAACCTTATGCTAAAGAAAAATCACACACTAAAAGATTTGTTTGTTTGAGGAAAATTAAATGATGTCATGAATGAAACAAGCAGCACCAGGACCAGGAAATTCGTGACGGAAGGCATGAGTCACGTGTAAGCATTCTCAAAACCCGTCCAGGTTCAATGAACCCAAAAAGCCGCCACGAATTTCCCTTTCGTTTATAAGCAACAAAATCCTAACATAATTGAATTTCACATCAGAATTAAATTAACTCACCACCCTTTAATGGCTCTCGCTGTCACTTCTTCTTCAATTTCCGTATCAACTTCTTCTTCATCTTCTACCTTTCAATCACCACAACCTAAACGTAATCTCTCTCTCTCTCGCTCTCTCTCTCTTACTCTGTTTTTTTTGTCCCCCATAATATTTTCGTCTGTTAGAAATACGATTTGTTCCTGGGTTTTGAAGTTTAATCGTTCTATTTTTTTTGGTTTCAGCTCCGCAATTTGGTTCAATTAGGGTTTTAGAGAGGCCCTATGGAGAAGGTGTTAATGCGTCTCAAAGACGGAGCTTCGTGAAGCCCGTCACCGCTGAACCTCAACGCAGGGGTTCAATTGTCCCTCTCGCAGCAACTATCGCTGCTTCTGGTACGTAATTCCCTTTATAATCGTTTCGTTTCTTAATTGGGGTGAAGTTCAACCATGTACTGAATGAGTGATTGTCACGCTGCAGATGCTATTGTAACACAAGGGGAAAATTATCAACAGTTAGCAGTTGACCTTGAAAATGCTTCCCCTCTCCAAATAATCGATGCAGCCCTCGAGAAATTCGGCAACGACATAGCTATTGCCTTCAGGTGAAACTTCCTCTTGTTTGAAAATAGCTTTGAATATTCGTGTCGAAGAGTTAACTAGTTATTATTCCTAAATGTGTTAATAATGTTTCAATTCAAAGGCGTATAGCATGTTTAGATAAGTTTTTCTTTCATTATAATCAATTCTGGCACCTGGAAGCTACTCACTCACAAAAGCTTCTAACCAGAATTGATTTTGGCTTTAGAATCAATTGCAGATTAAGAGTGATCACATTGCTGTGTTGTGTGTGTTATCTGGATTTTAATGGGGCAGGTTTATGTTTGCAGTGGTGCTGAGGATGTTGCTTTGATTGAGTATGCACGCTTGACGGGTCGACCCTTTAGGGTGTTTAGTCTGGACACTGGGAGGCTCAATCCGGAAACTTATCGATTCTTTGATGAGGTTGAGAAGCACTATGGAATCCACATTGAGTACATGTTTCCTGATGCTGTTGAGGTTCAGGGATTGGTCAGGAGTAAGGGGCTTTTCTCCTTTTATGAGGATGGACATCAAGAGTGCTGCAGGGTGAGGAAGGTGAGACCTTTGAGGAGGGCACTTAAGGGCCTTAGAGCATGGATTACTGGGCAGAGAAAAGATCAGTCACCTGGTACCAGGTCGGAAGTACCTGTTGTTCAGGTTGATCCGGTGTTTGAGGGAGTTGATGGTGGAGTTGGCAGCTTGGTGAAATGGAACCCGGTTGCAAATGTCAAAGGCCACGACATATGGAACTTCCTCAGGACCATGAATGTGCCTGTGAATTCATTGCATTCGAAAGGATACATTTCCATTGGATGCGAGCCTTGCACGAGGGCTGTTTTACCTGGGCAGCATGAAAGGGAGGGTAGGTGGTGGTGGGAGGATGCCAAAGCTAAGGAGTGCGGTCTTCACAAAGGAAATGTAAAAGAGGGTGCTGTGGCTCAGCTTAACGGCAATGGTGTTGCCAATGCAAATGGCACTGACACTTTCGCTGACATCTTCAACACTGAGAATGTGGTAAGCTTGAGCAGGACTGGAATTGAGAATTTGATGAAATTGGAGCACCGAAAAGAACCGTGGCTGGTTGTGCTTTATGCACCATGGTGCCCCTACTGCCAGGTAAACTAATTTTCTTCAATTTTTAGTGTATTGTTAAGATGAACTCATTCACTATGTTTAATTTGGCTTTTTGATGTTTGGTCTCTAATGAAATTTACATTCCAAATTATAACAGGCTATGGAGGAATCTTATGTTGATTTGGCAGACAAGTTAGCAGAGTCAGGGGTGAAAGTTGGAAAATTTAGAGCGGATGAGGAGCAGAAAGAATTTGCAAAGCGTGAATTGCAGTTGGGGAGTTTCCCAACAATATTATTTTTCCCTAAGCATTCATCTCGGCCAATAAAATATCCCTCCGAAAACAGAGATGTTGATTCCTTGATGGCATTTGTGAATGCATTACGATGAGGGGTTATCAAGAAGTTCTTTGTTTAGGTTGCAATTCACAAATGTGAATGCACCTTCACAGATTTTGGTAACACATAGGAAGTGTTGATTCCTTGGCAAAATAAGATCCTCAGCTTAAACATGTGCGGTGTGGCCTCTTTTGAGTAGTTTCAGTTCACATCTTATTATTGTGGTTATAGTAGAAATTATATAGGTGAGGTGATTTCCTTCCGTTCTAGATAAGTGATTTGTAAATTGTAATTACTAATTAGAATGGTGTGTATTTTTCCAATATGAAAATCTGGATTTTCTTCGATTCAATAGCTACCATTGTGCCTCCTTCTTAGTTTGCAAAAATGTTGTATTAAGATTAGAGAGGCGAGAAACTCACTCAAGAATCCATTTCCATTTCTTCCAGGGATGTTAATTTGATTTAAACTTGACATGCATCTAGGGGTCTGTTCTTTGGGCTTTTTCTTTCTTTGGGCTTGGCCTTGCTGTAATGTAGACAAAAAAAAACAGCATCATTATGATCTTTTAATATATGAAAAAAGCTAGTTCAGTGCGCACTCTACTATATTTAGACTATTGAAGCAAACATCATGACTGTCATTCTTAAACTAATCATACTAATTATGATTCAAATCAAAAGTTCCAAAGTTGCAAATTTTTTTAGTGTTATGTTGGTGGCCCAAAATTTTCATGAGATCAAGGAATTAATAGATTGTGGGTATTATGATTTGACATTGGTGAAAGGTTGATTCGATGCTTATGAATTATGATTGTCCCATAGTTCATGGTGTGTTAATGGATGAGACATGTGATTCTCTGTCGTCATGATTCAGTATATGTCTTCCATTATGTGTTAATGAAACTCATGGCCGTGCTTGTTGATATGGTTATTGACAAACAAAGCCACTTGTGTTTCTCTGCTCCTCCTGCTAGTTTCTCTGAATCTTGCTTGTTTTGGCTCTGACAGAGTCACAAAGAGAGTCCTCACAAATTCAAATCACGTGGTTGTATTTGCTTGTTTTTTTCCTCACTTCTACAGAGTCCTCAGTCCTAACACACACTTACCATTTAATTTATAAAATACGTAATGCATTAGTTTTTTTAATTAAACCATTCTTTCATTACCTCTTAAAATAGAGGTGAAGTTGACGCAGGTCCGAATATTTTCTTCACTTTTGTATTCACTCTCTTTTGCGCAAAAAGGCCTAGACTCTGACCAAGAAAGCCGAACCCCTTTTTTTCCAAATTCAAGCCCGTGACATGTTTTCATTTTCTGTATGTAAAAACAAAACAATGAATAAAATAAGAAAGACAGGACAGAGACGAAGCTATAAATTTTACAAAAAATAGAATATTTAAATTCTCTTTATTATTATTTTGCTTTAGGCAAAAGTGGATGAGAATGTGTTGGACCAATGAATCTTGAGGAGCACAGCACAGTACTGGGAAGTGAGTACCATACCATCCACCCATCCCAGTTGGCATTTGCAGCTAAATCTCTGTTCCTCTGTTTGGTCACCACCTAACCTTATAAACTAAATAATTTCCAACTCCAAAAACAAAACAAAAAGCCAAAAAAAACAAAACATCTTTTGTTGATGAGATAATGCAAGGATCTGAAGCAGAGGATGATGCAGTGAAGTGGAAGCAGCTCCTTTTCAACTCCAATGGCAAACTCTAAGCTCATCCTTCTCCTTCTCCTTCTCATCCTCTCATTCTCCTTCTCCTTCCTTTCCATTTCATCTCTAGGTAATGAATCAACTACCGTAGCTTTTGTAAAAGCAAGTACCAACTACCAACAACTACCACCACTACTTAACTCTGCTTCTTCTTTCTGCTTTTGCATTGATTGCAGCTCAAGTGTCACATTCCACTGAACAAGATGATGAAGAAGATGAGAAGCTTCCATTCGTGGGTGTGAACATTGGCACAGACGTGGCGAATCTCCCACCATCCTCGGAGATAGTGGCGTTTCTTCAGACACAGAAAATCACACACATTCGTGTCTACGACGCCAACACAGAACTCCTCAAAGCCCTTTCCGGCACGAAAATTCGTGTTATCATCAGCATCCCCAACAACCAGCTTCTCGCAATTGGGTCCTCCAACACCACCGCGGCTTCATGGATCGACCGGAACGTCGTCGCTTTCTACCCCCAAACCCTCATCACCGGAATCTCCGTCGGCGACGAGGTTCTCACCACCGTCCCCTCCTCCGCTCCTCTCCTCCTCCCTGCAATGCAGTCCCTCTACTCCGCCCTCGTAGCCTCCAACCTCCACCAGCAAGTCAAAATCTCCACCCCTCACGCCGCCTCCATCATCCTCGACCCATTTCCGCCTTCCCAAGCTTTCTTCAACCAAACATTCTCCTCTGTCATCCTCCCTCTGCTTCAATTTCTCTCGAAAACAGAGTCCCCTTTGATGATGAACCTTTACCCTTACTATGTTTTCATGGAGAACAAGGGTGTGGTTCCTCTGGACAATGCTCTGTTCAAGCCTGTAACCCCAAATAAGGAAATGGTGGACCCTAACACCTTGCTTCACTATACCAATGTTCTCGACGCGATGATCGACGCTGCTTATTTCTCCATGAAGAATCTCAATGTCACTGATGTTGTTGTTCTTGTGACAGAAACAGGTTGGCCTTCAAGCGGTGATTCTAAAGAGCCTTATGCTACCAGAGACAATGCTGACACTTACAATTCCAATTTGATCAGGCATGTTTTCGATCGCGGCGGAACCCCTTTGCACCCTGAAACTACTTCCAGTGTGTTCATCTATGAGCTTTTCAATGAGGATTTGAGGTCTCCGCCCGCGTCGGAGGCCAATTGGGGGCTGTTTTATGCTAACACCACCGCGGCGTATTTGCTTCATGTGTCCGGGATTGGGAGTTTTATGGCGAATGACACGACCAACCAGACTTACTGCATTGCCATGGATGGTTTCGATACCAAGACGTTGCAGGCCGCGCTGGATTGGGCGTGTGGACCGGGGAGGGCGAATTGCTCGGAGATTCAGCCCGGAGAGAGTTGCTACCAGCCTAACAATGTGAAGAGCCATGCTACTTATGCGTTTGATAGCTATTACCAGAAACAAGGGAAGGCTGCTGGGACTTGTGACTTCAATGGAGTAGCTATGATCACAACCACAGACCCCAGTAAGTGCTTAACTCCTAGAATTATGCAGTCTTTTGATCAATTTAATGTTTTGATGTTGCTAATTGATCCATGGGGAATCTGGGGCGCTTCAAAATGACATAGTACATGTTTGGATACTCATTTGGAAATCACAGTGAAGCTAAAATCATGGTTGACAGGGACAACTTCCTCAGCTTTTGCTTCTATCCACGTTGATTTCAACTTGTGGTTTTCTAACTAGTTTTCAAATATGCACATAATTGACTTGTGCCACGTTTATAAGAGCTTATTTGAAAGTGTTTAGTAAGCTTATGATCTAACTATGAGTTTTTTGAGCTTCCGTTGTTGGTTTTATGGCAGAAATATAAACTAAAGCAGAAAAATAAAGGGAAGAATCCAGAGAAATTTTGAGAAGAAGTATTTACATTTATAATACTTGAAACTTGAACAAAACATATCACATTAACTTGAATAAGTGCTTATACCTATCTATAAGTTATTTCAAGCTTGTTTTAATAAGCTTCTAAAATAAGCTTGTGTATATGCACTTATATGATAAGTGATTATTACCATAAGTGCTTAGTTAAATTTACTCAAGCTCACCCTTGGTTCTTGAGGGGGGAAAGGCCAACATGTTTTCATTTTTGTTCCCTATTTTCATGTGGGCTATGTTATGAGTTTAAAATCCGTCTTGTTTTGCCTAATTAGGTTACTTTGTGGTAATAAAGCACAATTAACCTTTTAGGAGTAATGAAATGAAAGGCTTGTGTTGTGACTCCTGTAAGAAACTTTAGTGATGATTGGAAAAGTGGAATTATAGCGAGGTAATGATTTGTGAAGTGAAATGAATTTTGTGTGGCACCCACACACTTCAAAAGCACTTTTGGTTTGGCTCTACTTTTATGCAAAAAATTGAAATGAAAAAAGTGGTTTGCCATAAACTAGTACCCACACTCCATGAGTTGGATTTTGGTTTGTCACTTTGTCTGAGAGAACCTTGTTTCCCTGACAATTGCAAAGATTCTGGACCGTGTTTCTAGATTACCTTCACATAATATTAGTTTTACTTGCCTTCCAATTTTTCACGGGTATAGAACACTTGTGATGTGACTATTTTGCATGTTTTTCTCTTTGCTGTGTAGTGTCTATTTCAGGTATATAACACTTGTGACTAACATTATTTTTGCTTTCTTGTGGGGAATACCTTTTCAGGTCACGGGAGTTGTATATTTCCTGGAAGGTAAGAAACTTTGTTTTATTATTCTCAAAATCTGAATACTGGAATTTTTATTTAACATTTGATTCTTTACCTAAGTGTGATTCCTGACTCTATGTGATGCAGCAAGAAAATAAGCAAAAAGACAAAAGAAGTGGTGAACTCTACACGATCAAGCAGTGCAGGGGAGAAGTTAATGTTCAGAACAACCTTCAGCAGCATAAAAACAAATGTAGTTAACAACATTTTGCACATTTTATTGGCTGCATATCTCCCAAGAATGTGTTGTTAGTCCTTTTGTAAGGTGCAAATAATTCAATTTTATTTTTCTTTTTGGAACTTTGAAATTGTTAAGAGTTAAGGATAAGTTCACGAGAGAAAAGGAGTTGTGGATGATCTGCAGGTCTAAACTTAGTGCTTATGAAAATGATGATAGATGCTTCCCTTTTTAATAAAGTAGGGTGAATGATTTTGTAATTAACGTATGTATTTCATGAAATATTTGTTAATAAGTTTGTACACGATATGCATAACAATGTGACCATCGTTATTAAGTTATAGGCAAACCATAAGGTCGAGGATACAAAATAGTTGACGCGAATACAACCAACCATGAACAAAATTTCAAAACATACATTACAATTAGGGTACCTCCAGAACCGTTTTCCAATGTTTTTTTCTTTTTTGGTTGTGTACAACACAGTTTCCTTACCACACCCACAAAACTTCGGTTTAGTGTGTGTTTGGTTGGGCGACTGCACACACTCCAAGGCACGTTCAACTCATAAGCTATGAATGATAGCTTCTCATTTAATGTGGTTTTATCTTTGAATGTGGAAAAGTAACGTGTTTCCAAACACATAGTTTGATTGAGTGCAAGAGGACCACAAACCTGCTCCAAACCTATTTTTGATTGTGGATTCGTTGTCCCGGGTATTCATCTTCTTCTATCCCTTCCTTTCTGTTTGCCATTTAGTTCGAATTCAATAGTTGTTCGAACTCGTTCTTCTTTGCAGCTTGAATATGTGGACTTCGTCTCTCACCTCTCTTCTCTCCTTTAGTGCTTCCAGCTTCCAGGTTCTGTTAAAGCTCTTCTCTCTCAGTGTCGTCGTGATTTCCCCAAATTAGATTTAGGGTTCAATGTAATTATGAAAAAAGTAGAAAAATGTTAGTGAAGTTAATTATCTGGAATAAAAAAATTTAAGTATAAAAAAAAATAACTGAAATAAGTTAAGTTACACATAAAAATGATGATAATGAAAATTAAGCGACTAATTAATTTAAATTGAAATTAAAATTTAATTTAAAAATTAATTTATTAAAGATCTAGACTAATTCTCTTTGTGAAGTTGAGAGAACTCAAACTATTTAATTTAATCCTTTTAAAAAAATGCGTTGTAGAAAGTGCGGTTTTGGAGGAGCAATTCCATCGAATTCCAAAGTGTGGCGTTCTAAATTTTTAATGCAGCGGGTTGAAATTTGAAATTACGACGATTGGAATGGTTATCGCGGTGCTTCGTTCACCTTGGAGTCTCATATTAAACCCTAGAAACATTCAAAACTACCAAATTGGCACCTTTCTCACTCCAATATCAATAACAATGTCTTCTTGGGCCTGCAACAAATGCACCTTCCTCAATCCTCCCTCTCAAACCACCGAATGCCAAATCTGCTCCTCCTCCCCACCACCACCGCCCTCTTCCTCTTCCGCCTCTTCCCCCCCAAAATGGTCCTGCAAGGCCTGCACTTTGCTCAACCCTTACAAGAACTCCACTTGCGAACTCTGCGGCACTCGATCCCCTGTTCTCTCCCTTTCCAACTCCAACCTTCACGAATTGAGCGACGACGATGATAAAGACTCTTCTGTTGGCACTGTTTTCTTCCCTCTTCTTCGACCTTGCAAGAGGAAGATGGACGCCGTCGACCCCCTCGATCACGCCCAACCATCAGCGATGGTGGCCAACGCTTCCAATAGTAACAACAACAAGGCCTTCGATTTCACCGGTGATGAGCTTTTTTTGTGTGTTCTGTACTCTGCATTTCACTATCTGTAATATGCATTTTTTTTTCGTTAACGACTTAAATTATGTGGCTGCAGAGAACGTTGATTCAGGAAAAGATGTTGGTAGTTCACTGAAGATTTTGAGTTACAATGTTTGGTTCCGTGAGGACTTGGAGCTGCACAAGAGGATGAAAGCTATTGGCGACCTTGTTGGCTTGCATTCCCCTGATTTAATCTGTTTCCAGGTTTCACTATCAGAACTCTATCTGTTTTCTGTGTATTCAAGTTTCTAGTTCTTATTTGAATTTGTTAGGGTTTATCTGATTTACACCGCTTGTGTCTCAGGAGGTTACTCCCAATATATATGACATTTTCAAGCAATCTACCTGGTGGAGTGTGTATCGATGTTCTGTGTCTTCTGAGAGGGCTTATTCAAGACCCTACTTTTGTATGGTGGTAAATTTCTTATCCTTCATCCTTGTTTAGTTGTGATTAGTACAACTCTTATAATGTCTTGCTAACAAGTAACACCAAGGAAGCACAGACACTTCTATTTTTATTTTACAAACGGGAATGTCAGAATAGTTAGATATACGATAGTATTTTACTGTGTCCTTAATGTCTCATTCTCTTAGAATATAAATTTTCTCCTTTGATTTGAGATTTTGATAATCTTATACAGATTTTATTGTTGTAATACGAACCACGATGGTGTGGTGTCCTATATATTGCGTCCCCTTGTTTGTGGTTGTGTTGAATCCATGCCCCTTAGTATATTTGTGCTAAGTGTCCTATTATATCTAAAACTTGTTGTAACCCCTTGTTTATTGTGGTGTAGTATCCATGTCCCTTAGACCTTGTTTGGGAGTTTTTAGGGGAGGGGAAGGACTGGGGAGGGCAAAAGGAGGGGGGGGGGAGGGGTATTTCCCTTGCTTGAAAGTTCAAAATCCCCCCATTTGGAGGAACTAAAAAATATAACTAAGGTAGAGTTTTGGAGGGGTCTTGGAGGTTTTTTAGAAATACCCCAAACCCTTCTCCCCTTTTTTTAAGTCTCCCAAACAAGGGGAGGGCTTCTCACAAACCTCTCCCCCCCCCACAAAAAAAAAACTCAACTCACAACACACCCTTAATGTATCTGTGCTTTCTAGTCTTTAGAAAGTAGAAAAAACTTGTTCCATGCTCGTTTTTTTTTTTTTTGATATATTATAAGATTTATGATCCCCATGGTAGTTTATCTTGTGAACTTATTTCATCCTTTGGCTGGCAGTATTTTTGCATGATTTGGAAGTTCAATACCTTTCAGTAAATACTATCATTCTGTGAAGAGGGGGAGTTATGTCTACTGATCTTTCTGTCTAATGAATTTGCAGTTAAGCAAACTACCTGTGAAATCTTTCAGCAACAAATCCTTTAGCAATTCTATAATGGGAAGAGAACTTTGCATTGCTGAGGTTGAAGCTGCAAATGGCAAGCCATTGGTTATTGCCACTAGCCATCTTGAGAGTCCCAGTCCCGCTCCTCCAAAATGGGATCAGATGTACAGCAAGGAAAGAGTAGAGCAGGCCAACGAGGCCGTGAACCTGCTCAAGAAGCACCCTAATGTTGTATTTGGAGGTGACATGAACTGGGATGACAAACTAGATGGTCAATATCCTTTACAAGATGGGTGGATTGATGCCTGGTCTCAGCTAAGGCCAGATGAAAGTGGTTGGACCTATGATACCAAGTCGAACCAGATGTTGACAGGCAACCGGACTCTGCAAAAGCGATTGGATCGTTTCATTTGCCATTTGCGTGATCTTAAGATAAGCAGCATTGAGATGATAGGGATGGATGCCATACCTGGAGTGTTATACAACAAAGAGAAGAAAGCAAGAAAAGAGATAAAACAACTGGTGCTCCCTGTTTTGCCCAGTGATCATTATGGCCTGCTTTTGACAATTACTAGCAAATGAGCCCGTTATGTAGAATCTGACTCGTGTATCCATTTTTGTTACCCTCTGCTAGTTGCTGTATCCATGGCATGCGTTGCATGCAGTTTTGTATAGAATACAGAAAAATTGTAAAGGAGGGAGGGTTATTGACGTTGAACATGGGGACAGTGCTATTTATTTCAGAACTTTTATCTGCCATTTTGCTCATTTTGAAAGCATCGCACTTACTTTGTTTTAAGTTTATACTATTCTCTAGTTGTAGACTTCAAGTATCGTTTTCTATCGGTCACGTATCTCTTCTACACTTGGATAGGAATTAGAATTTTATTGTACGTTTGAAAGACTTGTTATTACTTACCTGAATATCAAAGACATGTTTGTTTCCGCATTATTTTATAGGTGTAAATCTGGTGTGGGGAGGAGATAGATATAAGAAAGTGAATATGAGAAATGATGAGACAAGAATTGGGAAAAAATCGGAATTGCCTGAATGTTGAACTGTTTGCTTAAGGGGGCAAGGACTGTAATTCATCACAACAAGTATCCTGTGTTTTTATTCGAAATGTTTGGCCTGGAAGTTCAGCGAATGGGAATCTGGAGTGTGTTGTAGTTATATAAACTTATGGAAAACGATATTCTTTTGATAAATTCAGTGGACCATTGCTCCGTTGCCATATTTTTGATAGAATTTATGAAGTTGCTAATATGTTGATTTACATAAGTAAAAAAAGTTCGGTATTTTATGCGTATTTGATTTGCACCGACAAAATTGGATACTTGGTTGGATCTGAACATAAACCCAAGCAATCATCATATGTGAATTATTGAATGCAAAATTAAAAATAAAATGCGGTGAGCGTGGATCGAACACGCGACCTTCAGATCTTCAGTCTGACGCTCTCCCAACTGAGCTATCCCCGCATGCTGGTATCTATCTAGTGATTTATGAAATCGTCCAATCAAAATAGTGCCGTAATCCCAATCCAATTGTAATCAGGTGAGGCGAGGATCCGGAATCTATAGCTGAAGGTGCGTGGGCCCCGCTCCAAGCATGTGATCACGACGGTCCATTAATGGCTCTATGGGTCCCACGTGCGACAACTCATTCCATCTTTCTTTGCCTTCGCTATCAAACAAAACTGAAGCTCTCTGACATTTTCACGAGACCTTCTACTCTTTAATCACTTAAAATACATACTATATTATTAATTAATCACTAACAATTATACAACTACAGTTTATTCGAATGTTTAGTATTAATTAAATTATAATTTACGAATTCATAAGCGAAAAAGATTGATAACATCCAAAAAGAACACTCACATTTGTGGTATTTTTGACTGTCACAATTCCTCTAATTACCAAGTATTTTTAAGTACACAGCAAGTTGTGAAAAGTAAAAATAACTCCCTTAAGTTAAACTGAAATTTTAATGTATAAAAATCATAACATAACATATTTTAAATTAGGCTCTGCAATTGCATTGTGGTGCAGAGACAAGTTGCTTAGAGTTCCAAACATAAAATAAAAACAAGAGAACAAGGACAAGGAGAAACTAGAAAAGTGAGACCTTGTTCAGTTCTAGAGTCGGTTGTAGTAGTAGGTTCTCTTCTCTATCTTTGACTGGAGCTTAAACCTTAGTTTTAGAACTGAACGAGAACAATAACCATATATATATATATAGATCTAGTAAGCAACAACATTCTGAATCTGAAGGGAAGGGACTGTGTTTCTTCTTTCAAAATGAGACTTCTCTCTTCTCTCATTCTTCTTCTTCTTCTCACATTCACATTACTTTTCACTTCAATCAAGTGTGAAGACCCATATAGGTACTTCACTTGGAAGGTCACCTATGGTGACATCTACCCTCTTGGTGTTAAGCAACAGGTATGTATAGTTACTTTTCTTTTTCTATATATGCAACTAACTAACTGTCAATTCATATTCTTGTGGATCCAAGTCCAATGGTTCTGTTCTCCTGAGAAAGGTGATGTTTTTTTAACAAATGTAGGTGTTTGGGTTGGATTTTGTAGGGGATCTTGATTAATGGGCAGTTTCCAGGGCCTCAAATAGATGCTGTTACCAATGAAAACTTGATTATCAGTGTCTATAACTACCTCAGAGAACCGTTCCTCATTTCATGGTACATTAATTTTTTCTCGGATCTTATTCTCTCCCTCACGCATTGTTCTGTTTTTTTACACATGTAAATAAGATACCTAGAATCTTTCAACACCTTTTCTTTTTGAAACAAAAAAAAAAACTTCAAAAATTCCTTCCTTTTCTATCAGCAAAACTATATTTTGCTCCTTACTCATCTGCTAGATCACTTGAACTTGTTCCTTCCCTGGATATAGATGTGCTTACAGCCCAAATAAATTAGCATATTTGATTTGTGGTAGTTAAACAAAATCTAATGGCATTAGCACATGAAAAAGAGGGAAATCTTACTTTGAATGGGAGCATATTACTTGCCTGTGAATGTTGTCCTTTTGGCCTCTTTTGTCTAATTGTTTTTTTTTTTTTAAAAAAAAAAACTGTAAATTCTCTTTAAAACAAACAGACAATTAAAGGTTAGATAGACTTAATTTTTAATGGTTCTTTATGGTCCAATCTCGGTCCTACATTAATTAACACTGGAATTATGTTTCTATGATGGGTCTGGCTTCGATTCATCATACCATATTCTATTTAATCATCTCACAATTCATTGACTGTATGTATGGATCCATGTTATTAACATAGTATATTTGTGTAGCTGGCAACTTACTGTAAGGTCACCTAACACATTCTGTCTTATTTACCACTACAATAAAATTTATTGGTGTAGTTGAGTTTATATTAATAGACCCCATAACTCCACAAAGAAAAAGTATCCATCCAACTGAACCAAGTGTACTGAATATCTCTAGGACAATGCTATATGAACTGGCTAAAGTTTTATTTACACAGCAAGGATTGATGTACTGTTTAACAATGAGCGTTTTGAGTCCCCAATTTCAATATAATCCTACACTTAATGTTTTATTTAATTTGATTTGTAACATTTGATCATGTCCCTATTGCAACAAAGTGTCAATAAGAGAAGCTTATGAAGGATGCAGAAACCTAAATACAGCAGAAGTAACTTTATTTGCAGCTTGTGGGAATTTGGGGCAGGATGGAATTGTCAATATGATAGCATCAGATCATGGACTAACAGAACTTTTAATTTGTGAAAACCTGTTTATACTGCAAATCCCTTATGGTGTTAAAGGCTTCTGCCAACCCTGCAAACATAACCTTCTTTCATTTTTTTCCCATTCCAAGTGCTTGATAGTAAAATTCTTCAAAAAAATTTCAGGCATAGACTTGATCAAGAGAACTGACACCCCCTCTAGTGGAGTGTGTTTCTTGTAAAACTATATGATTATATCTCACTTTTTTGTGAACATGAATGTTGTGCAATATATTGAAGCAGATTAAGTCATATTTCATGAATGAATGTATATGCTAACTTTCCATAATAGATTTGCTTATCTTAAGATTTTATGAACACTGATTAATTTAAGTCAATGATGTAGTTTATTAATTATTAATTTAGCAGCAGGAAATACTTATAGTTTGTTGGAATTTGATTGTCTTAAACATATGATCTGCAGGAATGGGTTACAACACAGGAGGAACTCATGGCTTGATGGAGTTGAAGGCACAAACTGTCCAATCCCACCTGGGAAGAACTTCACTTATGCTCTCCAGGTTAAAGACCAGATTGGTAGCTATTTCTACTTCCCATCACTTGGAATGCACAAAGCTGCTGGAGCATTCGGCGGCATCAGAATTTGGAGCCGCCCTCGCATTCCCGTCCCTTTTCATCCTCCGGCCGGCGAATTTACCATACTTGCTGGAGATTGGTTCAAGCTAGATCACCATGTAAACCCTTTGCACTCATTTCAATTTCCATTTTTCTCTATTTTCAAATCATCCTCTCCTCAGTCCTCATCCTCCCCTTAATGTTTATGTATGTTATTGTAGAGACTGAGACGAGTCCTAGAGAATGGCCATAATCTCCCCTTCCCTGATGGCCTTCTTATCAATGGACGCGGTTGGAATGGAAACACATTCACAGTAGATCAAGGTAGGTAGCCAAATAACTTGTGATTGTCCATTTTGAGGTAATAGCATGGCTGAACTTCCTTACAAAATGCTTAAGTTTTTCAAACTCATGGCATGCCTTAATGAGATATTGATAAGTTTTATGACATGTTACTGAGATAATAGTGCAGATATTGATGAGATTTAGTGACATATAACTTAGATATTGATCTAATTATGCTTTTCATTGCAACACCATCTCAATGTTTTACTTGCAGGTAGGACTTACAGGTTCAGGATATCAAATGTGGGACTCACAACATCCATCAACTTCAGAATCCAAGGGCATACCTTGAAACTTGTGGAGGTAGAAGGATCTCATACTATCCAAAATTCATATACTTCCCTTGACATCCACTTGGGACAGTCCTACTCTGTGCTTGTCACAGCTAACCAGCCTGTGAAGGATTACTATGTTGTTGTCTCCACAAGATTCACCAGAAGGGTACTCACAACAACTTCAGTTCTTCATTACAGCAACTCACGCAATGGAGTATCTGGTCCTGTTCCTCAAGGTCCTACCCTTGGTATTACTTCATCTATCTATCAGGCCATGAGTATCCGGTAATTTCGCCTATTGCTCATTTTTTTTGTTTTAATTCAAGTAGAGGTTTTGGATTCGAGTTATTGTGAGTGCAACTACGTTAAATACTTCTAAAGTATTGTTATGTTTTAATGCTGCTCCTCAAATCAGGCGGAACCTGACAGCAAGTGGACCAAGACCAAACCCTCAGGGATCTTACCACTATGGACTGATCAAGCCTTCAAGAACTATCATGCTTCAAAACTCTGCTCCTTATATCAATGGCAAGCAGAGGTATGCTATCAACAGTGTCTCACATGTCGCACCGGACACGCCATTGAAACTCGCTGACTACTTCCAGATTCCTGGAGTTTTCTATGTTGGAAGCATTCCTACATTCCCTAATGGAGGCAATGCCTACCTCCAAACCGCTGTGATGGGTGCTGATTTCCATGAATTTGTGGAGATTGTGTTCCAAAATTGGGAGGATTCAGTGCAGTCATGGCATATTGATGGATATTCCTTCTTTGTAGTAGGGTAAGCTTACACACTACACTACAAGTATGTGCTGATTCAGCGTCCAAATTTAGCGTCGGTCACTACATAGTTATACTCATATATCGCTATTCAATCAAATAACTTTGTCTAAATTCTAGCTATGTATCTAATACATGAATTTATCGTGTTACATTGATCAATTAGATTCGGTAGCGGGCAGTGGACAGCTAATAGTAGAGGACGCTACAATCTGAGAGATACTGTTGCTAGATGCACCACTCAGGTATAAACTATGCACGAACCAGACTCTAGTATCATAAATTATAAAAGCTTAAGCTGTTGAGCTAAGAGATGATTTTATATTATATTTGTAACGGTTGTGGCATGATTGACCTCAGGTATACCCAAAGTCATGGACAGCAATCTACATGGCTCTGGACAATGTGGGAATGTGGAACATAAGGTCTGAGAATTGGGCAAGACAGTACTTGGGACAACAATTCTATCTTCGGGTATATACACCTTCAAAATCAATAAGGGATGAATATCCTGTACCAAAGAATGCTCTTCTATGTGGGAGAGCAAGGGGTCGTCACACGAGGCCTATGTAGTTTGAGTTTCTAAATTCTAATTAAGGTAACAGTAACATAGCATCATCATGTCACGAGAGGGTGGCATTGCATTGGCATATTAATTGTTCTTAGCTAGGGAGAGCTCAGCTTCAGCTCAGAGTTAGTTTTTCAAACGGATGTGTATCGAGTATCAAGTATCAACTATGAACATTCATCATTAATTTCATGTACTAATAAGGTTAATTCTTGTTAATGTTTAATGGTAATTTTTTTCCTCTACTTTGGATTATTATTTAGTTTTGATTTGAAAAGTCAGATACTAGATTTTATTAAAATGTTGACTATGTATAACAGTTGTGGAAGTATAAGAATTTTCTCAATTAGAAAAATATAATTTAAAAGCATTTTTTGAAGTTTGTGAAGAAAGAGTACGAGCTCCAATACACCCGTGAGTCCATGACTCTCGTGATCCCTGTCAGAGAGAGACTGAAGCAGCATGCCTGATGCACACCGGAAACTTGATAATATTATTAACAATTAATTCAAGTTTTTAAAGTTGTTTTTGTTCTAAAGTTACAATATTTTCGAGTGGAGGGATGAAGAACTTTAACTACTGAAATTTAAAATTTCAAATAATCATTATCCGAATGGTCTATAAAAAGAGTTTGTAGAAGTAAATTCAAAATTGTGGGAAATTGATTTTTTAAGCTCTTTTCCAAGTGATATAAATATTAGTTATAATACAAAAGAAATGACTTAATTGTATTTTTAGTACTTAATTTAACTCAATCTTAGTCTTTTATAATTTTTTTGAACTCAATATTAGTTACACTTAACAGTGCATATGTTAATCTGGATTGCTGGGCATGACATGACATGGATAAACACATTTGCTGATCTATACATAAGCGAAATGGATTAATTGATCATGTCAAGTTGTACCATATTGGTTTTATGTGTCTAATAATCAAAGGAAGAAAAAATATTTCAATTGCTAGATGAAAAGAATTTACCATGTCAACTTTTTCTTACAATTGAGAGGATCAATTTCCATCGATCATGTGGAAATAACATGCTTCTTTTCGTTTTTTGTCCTTTTGACAATAATAAAACATTTAAAATTACTCTTACATCCAAAAACACTCTTGAAACTTGCTTGTACCACCCTCTTCTCTCAACTCCATTCCCTCCACTTCTATGAGGGATAAAATATGTGATCTAAGCTGGAAGAGAAAGTTCAAGCCAAATGGGGAGAAATTATTTTCTTAATATAACAGTATTCAAGTGTTACATTCGCACTCCAACTTTTTTTATTATCTATTACAATTAGTCATCGTTGATTTTTATCTAATGTTTTACATTTTCGCCCTCCTTACCAATTTTTCCTAGTTCCATTCATCATTCATGGACCTATGGTGCACAATTGTTGAGATATTGGGACAAGGGTAACTCTATGGTTTCATGAAAAGAAAAAGGTTAAGAGCAAGAAAGGTAATGTCTATTAAGGTTTGAGAAAATGGTCAAGGTAAATGATAGTCTTTTTCTTTTTTTGTCAAAAAGTTCTTTATGTTCCTTTTTTATTTCCTGGTCAAGGTAAAATACTTCATTGATTGAGCCCTAAGGCCCAGTACAAATACTAAAACTAGGCCCAAACCTTGTGGCACCAGACAGCCCAAACAGCTGAACAATACACAATGAGAGGCCCAACCTAATTAAAACCCTCCTTCAACCTCAAACTCCACCGCAACCTCACAAAACACAGGTTCACGTTTGTGTTCGCCGCTCCTCCACTGCAGCCTCCGTTCACGGTGGTCGCGACCTCTAGCAATGGCGGATGTGGTGCAGTACAAGCTGGAGCGCATGCTCGATGAGCTGGACGACCTCGAGCAGCGCGGGCTCTTCAGCCGGCGGGAGATAGCGGAGATCGTGAAGCAGAGGCGTAAATTCGAGTACAGGCTAAAGCGTCCGTCTCCTCTGAAACAGGACTTCCTGGCCTACGTGGAGTACGAGACTCAGCTCGACGCCCTCCGCAGGCTCCGCAAGAAGTCGGTTGCGCGCGAGCTGAAGAAGCTAGGCAATAAGAACCTGAAGAAATCAAAGTCCGATTTCGCTGGCGTGAGTAGGATCATGGAGATTTATGAACTTGCTTTGAAGCGTTACAAGGGCGATATTGATCTCTGGTTCCGCTACCTTGAGTTTTGTAGACAGAAAAAAAATGGCAGGATGAAGAAGGCACGTAACTCTTATCTTACTCTCTTGGTTATTATTTTCGAAATTCAATGCAACCTAGTAAGAAACTCGTAGTTAAATGGATAATGTGATTTTGTAGAGAACTGCTACATAATTTTTTTTTTTGTTGGGTTTCCTTAAGATTTCTTTGTGAATATTGCAACTGCGTTGGTGCTGAGGTTAACCGTGGTTTGAGGTTTCTTCAAAATGTTTCATGTGGAGGAAACCTGAAGCAATTTCTACTGTTATGTTTACTTGGGCTGCTGTTGTTATTGTCATTTATATTCCAGATTCATGAATAAAACATCGTTTTCAAGTTAAACTATTCTTCAGTTTCCAAGTCCAGTATTTGCTTCACTACTTGTTTTTTTTTATCAATTCCATTTTTTCTGTTTTCTTCAACATCTTTCATTTATTACATGTTGATGTTTATCATGTTTTTGTTGGTAGTCTCTAACTCTATATATTAAACTAGTACAATGCAGAAAGAAATTAATTTATTGAGTTTGTGGAAATTTTTCAAGAAAATGAGGACTCTGTATTATTGTAAGAAGTGGATGACTGGATTTGTTTTTTACTCAAAATGAAATTGCTACGCATATTCAATTCGCAACCATGATGATACTCATTCTTGTTGGACATTTTTCTTTTTGCAGGCATTGGCAAAAGTTATTAGGTTTCACCCTAAGGTTCCTGGAGTTTGGATTTATGCTGCAGCTTGGGAATTTGATCATAACTTGAATGTTGCAGCTGCTCGTGCTTTAATGCAGGAAGGTCTTAGAGTTTGCCCCACATCAGAAGACCTTTGGGTAGAGTATCTTCGGATGGAACTTACTTACATTAACAAGTTGAAGGCCCGGAAGGTTGCTTTAGGTGAGGATGATGGAACTCTGGCTCGTGATCCTAGAAGTGCTGATGAAAAACAATGGAGAGATGAAAACAAAGAGTTGTTCATGTCCCTTGAAGAAAAGGAGAAAAATGATGGACCAGTTGTTGAAAGTGATGAATCTAATAAGAATATGGAATTATTTGAGGAACATGGTATGAATATTTTTCGAACTGTCTACAGTGGATCAGTTGAAGCTATCCCTTCAAGTCTCAGTCTTAGGAAGCGGTTTTTTGAAATATTGGAGGGGACAAACTTGTCACATTATGAAGAAATGTGCGAGGAAATACTGAATGACATGAAGAGGGATTTTTCGACAGAACCTGAATTCTGGGACTGGCTTGCTAGGCATGAATTTGACCTCGAAAATGTGCAGGAGATAAGTGAAGAAATCTTAATTCCTCAGCTGCAAAAGGCAATTCAGGTATTAATTAATATGTGAGAATTACTATTTGGATAAATGTTTTTTGGTGGCTGAAATTTATGAATGCTGTAACCTCAACTAAAATTAGGAAATGTAACCATATTATAATCATCGGGGTTATTAATATAGTTATCCCATTTATCCTTTACCCTTGTCTAAGAACAATACTGGTACCACAGATTTTTGCTATGATTTTTTTTTCTTGTGTGCCTATGTTGATCTAATGAAACCTTGGGTTCTTCTCTGTTTTGTAGGTTTATGAGGAGGCTTTGAAAAGCGTGCCTTCAGGAACTATGTTTGGTCTGTATGCAAATTTTCTAATGGAAATTGTAACTCCTAAAGAAGGAGAAACCAATATAACTGAGTCATCAAGTCTTGGTGTAAACTATATATCACATCTCTTGACAATATGTGAAAGAGCTGAAAGCACGGGGTGCATTACTGAGGATCTTGCTTGCGCTTATGTGACCTTACATTTGCAATTAGGACAATTGGGTGAGGCTAGGAAACTGGCAGAGCAGCTTTGCAGTGGAAAACATGCAAAGTCTGTACAGTTGTGGGGATTAAGGATTACTATAGAAATTAGGTGCATCACAAGAAGTTCTTCTTCACCTAGTGATGCTGATTTGGTAGCCCTTTTTGAACTCCTTAGACAAATTTTGACCAAAGTTCCTGTTTCAAAGTCAGAGGACTTGTGGTTAAAGGTATGTTGTCATCCTCCATTTCTTATTTTTGTTTTCTACATTGAGCTATGCCTCGTATAAAAAAATGTGATTCGAGCAAATCAATTTTGACTTAAATTTCTGTTACCTCCAGGGTTTAGTTTGCAAAATATTTATTAATTAATTGCTTATTCCTTGATCATTTGATTTCTTAATAGTTTCCTAGTTAGAGTTACCTGGCTTATTCCAATACGGTATCTATTTGCTTTTCCTGGAGAAAGATTAAATGTTTGTCGGGCATTTGTTAATTAATGAATCATTATGCTACAAAATTTTTGTTCTCTCGAGTCTTTACGCCTTTTCTTTAAGTTGGATTTTTGTTCTCATAAAGAAGTATTCGCCTTTTGAAACCAAAGTTGGGATTTGTTTCTACAACTCTGGTTTTTCAGCAAGCAATTTTTGGAGATGGATGCATCTTAATGCTGATAAGTTATCTATTTACCCCTGATGCTCTGCGTTATTAACTGTTCATGCATTTTATCTTTTTTCAATTCAGCTTGAACTGCTTTTTCCTTCACGTGAACTGTTTTTTATACTATTAAAACCACCCAGTTTAATCTGTTCATCTTTCTGACTGTCGATCAATACAGGCCCTTAAATTCTATGCAAATCAAAGACAGTATTTTGATAAACTGGTGGAGATTTCTGTTGCTTCTTTGGCTGGAGGTGGTGGCAGTGAAAATGGATTCTCTCTTTCTTCTGCCATCATTAGTGTTATACTTCAGAAAGATGGAATTCAGCAGGCCAGAGATATCTATAAACGGTAGGCTCCCTGGATTGTTTACCAAAATCTGCTCCATGGCAGTTTTTCTATCTTGTAGCTATAGTAATTCCTCAACTGGTTCTCATTGCAGATTTTTGGCTTTGCCACATCCCGGCCTTGCATTATATAGAAAATGCATTGACCTGGAAACAAACCTTGCATCAATTGGAGATAAAAATGGTCTAATAAATGCCAGGAAGTTATATGAATCTGCACTTGCAACTTATGACCAAAATGTCAGCTTGTGGCAAGGTTACTATCGCATGGAGACCAAGGTAAAGCATTCCCCCCCCCCCCCCCCCTTGTTGTGTGGCTGCTGCTGAAACTATGTCTTTAATCAGTCTCGTGATTCTTTTTAAATCAAATGATATGCATGGATGACTCTATTTTTGGGGTTGATTATGCAGATGGGAACGTCAGAAACGGCTACTGCTATCTATTGGCGTGCAACGAGAATACTCAAAGATGCTACTGAGTTTATTGGTGCCTCAGATTTGTGATGGTTTCTAAATTGATAAAGGCTATTTGAGTTCAATTTTGACCACTTTTCTTTTCCAAAAATTGTTTTTGTTACTAGTCTAGTGTAGACTTAATATTTGTTTTTCCTTCTTGAGAGGGTGAGAGTGGAGCTTCCTCTGTCTCTTTCATAAAACTGAGGTTGCACCCCTTTATGTGTAATGTCGACTATGGCTAATGAGAAAGATGTTAAATGTATCATATTTATTCTTATACACAACTGGTGCCAACGCGTTATTTGTTTACTCTGATCATGCCATGTTACGTTTATAAGCCTTATCAATTGCCAGAGGGAAAATTATTGCAAAGCAGATTGTATAAGATGAGCGAGTAGTGTTATGTTAACAACTGAATTAATTTTCACCTCAATTGTGTTATATATGAGGAAGGAATTACATGTAACATATCGCTTGATAAAATGTACAAATTATAGGTTCAAAATACGTAGTCTACACGGCTATTCAATTTTTCTGTGCTTTCCTTTTAATCTCTTATCTGGCACGATGAATTGTTAACTTGATCTCACGCTCTATGCTCTTGGCCACTGTGGACTTACAACCTGCAAAAGCCAATTTACAATATGTAAGTTTTATTTCCTTACACAAAAAAAGAAGTCAATAATTTCTCTAGATACTGATCGGAAAATGTAAATTGCTAACCTCGAGTGTGGTAAAGACTAATCGCATTCGACTAGCAACAACCGAAGGTTGCTCAGCTTGACCCATCACAGCAGTTTGCTCTAGTTGAAGAGTTTTTACAGGAAGCCTTCAATAAACACATGGTAAGCAATGCTGTGAACATCCAACAGAAAAGTTTGTTTTTTCCTTTTTCAAGAAATGAAAGTGTAGCTAGCATCTTACCAAGCCATTCCCTTCATAAAATATGCATTTGATATAAGGGCACAAAATCCCTTCCATTGAAGTCTCACTTCATCTGACACTGGAGGTGTAGATGACCATCTAACAATAGTTGGTTGGGGTGTACACAAGATGGTGATGAATATAATGCTTAACCAGAGAATGCACTCATCAACCTGCATGACACAGAACATGCAGAGTAACACAATTGAGATTTAGCAGAAATCATGATCAACAAAATAAAGTAGCCTGTTAGCTTCTCAGTGCTCATTATTGAAATGCAGCAGAGATAAACTAGATACAGAAGCAAGCCTCTGTCTTAGTGAATTTGGTGAACTAAAGGTAGAAAATCAACAAAATCACCCTCCTTTGCATAGACACTGAATAAGCTTTTACAATTTTCTTAAAGCTAATACTGTAAAGAAGTTCTTGTGGTGATCATGATCCATGAGTTAGAATCAGCTGTACCAAATGGTTAAGATTGAATTACAAGTTAGAACTGACCTCCTCTGAGATGATCTTGGACTTTAAACTCGTGCTCCCACCATAACTCTGCATTGCTTCAATTTCAATACCAGAATCCTTGATATCAGTAAGTTCTTTCCTTAATCCTTCATCAGTGCACCCAAGTGCATAAGCATTTACCCCAGCACTGATGAACTCCTGCGAATGAAAACACACACAAACACACACAAATTGGTAACAGAGCGAGAACCGATTAAGGAAGCATGTCAACAGTGAAGTAAGCCACTGGAAATATATACCTTTAGATTGTCGCCTCCACCGCGATCGATGAAATTCCTGTATCTCCTATACAAGCTGATAGCTATGTTGCGTGAAGAACGGTACTCATCTTCAGATGAAATGGAGTCCTGTAACCCACACTGCTGCAATTCATATGATTTGACGCCAATAACACATCAATAAGTAAGAAAAGAATGATAAATCAAGTAGACTAAACAGCTTATCTAAGCGCTTATGGCATCCATAGCCGCTTATGCACTTATTCATAAACTAATTTGAGAAACTTATTGATATAAACTCAAAATAGTTTCTAGGTTCATATAAGCTAATTGGAGCAGTAAGTCATAAGTTATTTTGATAAGTTTAACCATACACTTACATAAGCTCATATACAATAAGATAAACTAAAATTAGTTCTTCCAAATAGGCATAATTAAAGTGGATGCTTACCAGCCATTTATGTGTAGCAACATGATGGAATAGATCACATTTCCCAGAAGAACTATGAAATATATTGCTACAAGGAGTTGCAAAAGGTTTGTGGAAGGAAGGTTTGCAATTTACGAAATTAAGATTGTTGATCTTGTATGGATATGTTTGTTGCAAAGAAGTTGAGTAATGATGTTGATATAAATGGGACTTAAGGGTAGCTATGGGAGCATACACCATTAGCATGGTTGAACCATCATATGTGATGTTGTTCCCTTCAAAATAACAAATGACAGCAGCAGCAGCAGCAAGTAGATTTGATTTAGAGAAGAATGAATGAGTGAAACGGGGAATCAGCGGAGCCACGAGTTATATGAATAATGAATGGTTTGTGGGTACCAAGGATCGCTTTCAAATCTCAAATATCATTCTAATATTTCTGGATCTCCCTCCCCCAATCAATAAACATTAATTAGATACGTGTACTGTACTAAGTTGCCATTATTTCAATTTTCACTTTATAGTATAAAGTCCGTTTGGCGGTCAGGATATGATAAGAATATGATAGGATAAATGATTGGATAAGCATAAGATAAGAGCAGAATAAACTCTTAGGAATGAAAAATGTATCAAATTTTTCTTGAAATAAAAAATATATAATATTTTTTAAAATTTAATTAGTGATTATTTTATTAAATTTAATTTTTTTTACATTTTTATTAATAGCTTATTTTTTAATATAACTAACATAAAATTATTTTTTATTAATTTGGCTATTTTAATTTTTTGAAGAGAGTCTATTTTAATTAAAATTATTATATATGTAATAAATGGTTTTAAACTTAGTAGGGGTAAGTGATTAATGATAAAAATTATTAAAATATATTATTCTTTCAAAAATATTTTATATTTAAATTATTAATTATAATTATATAAGTAGAAAAATAATTTTAAATAATATCATATGATAATATAAAATTAGTCTATATTTACTATTAAAAATTTAATATATATATATATATATATATGTGAGTAGCTTATTTTATTGTTAGTGAAGAATTATTTTGTGTATTTTTATTATAATATAAATAACGAAAAATAATGTTAATTGAGTAGTAGTAAGTCATAATGAAAATTTAAGTATTTTATATGAGTAAATTCAATATTTTCACCATTTATAAATAAGTTTATTTTTTAATTAAATTTATCAGTAACTAAATAATTTAACTTAACAATAACAATTAGTAATTAATAGGTAATAAAATTAATATTTTATTAAAATCAAAAATTTATATTTATTAATTAATATTATTATAAATTATATAAAATATAAATATTGAAATTAATTTTGGATCATGGTAATAAACAAACAAAAAACTGATATCATATCCCGTCAAGATAACTTTTACATATGATGGATAGAATATGAAAAAGGACAGGATACTGTTATCCTATCCTGCTAGCACAACAAACAACATGTAACAACAAGATACCAAACATGCCCTAAAAATCTGAGTCTGGAATATTCATATCATAATGGTTTAACCTAATATCTTATTTAAATATGTATAAGGTTGAGATTCAACATTAGGATTCTCATTTTTTATTTTATAAGTGAAATTTTAACATGTCACTTAAAGTACATATAGATGATGTGGTTATAAACTTACATGCGTATTTTTCATTTGACATGATTAAATCTCATTAGCCGAAAAAAAAGAAGACAAAATTTAGAGATTAAAGTTTTGGATCCGGGTTCTTATATTATATTTAAACAAACAAATAATCATTCACAAGAGTAACACTTTAAGAGTTTAACTTTCATGCACGGTAAATCTTTTTATATTAACATCCAATCGTTTCATGCGGCATTAGATTGAATAATTACATGCTTCATTGTCATGTCATATAAGAGGATTCAAATTACTCAAGTTTTCGTAGAAGCGGTATATTATTAAATTTTATACGAGATGTAACTCCTATGCCACATAATGTATGTAGGTCACCCAAAAAAAGGCGTGAGTAAAACTAAAAATAAACATAAAAAAGATCTAGAAATAAACAATTCAAGGGTTTCATCAAAATATATTACTATGGTTCGAGTCATAGTATACAAGTGCCTTAAATACTTAAACATGACTAGAATTAAGGTGGTAATAAAGGATTTAGATAGTCGGTAGGACATTGTTTCAAACTTAATATAAGGCTAAGATGGTAAGACCTTAATTAGTGTTGTTCCATGTCATTGCCATATAAAGTATAAACATAAGCCAGCTTCAAGTTTTAGACTATCTCTAGCACCTAATAAATTCTGTCAATTTTATCTCCCCTTCAGATTTTTCCAGTGTTTCCTTTGCAGGATCTACTGTATGCTCTGAAGGAACTGAAATTTCAAATCCAGTATGCAGTAGATCTTGCATAAGGTGGTTTTCAACCCGCCGCGTCGGTTTCTTCTCTTTCGGTCCAACTGCTACATTGGACCGGAAGAAGAACATAGCCATGGGATATGTGAAATCTAGAATGCACAAGGAAGGAACCAAAGTGAAGATCATTATTGGAGGAAAATCCAATGAAGGAGTTGTAACAAAAATTCACAATATCTCAAGTTAGTCCAATTTTGACAAGTCCAACTCTCAAGTTACTGTCACTTGAATAGTTGCCATTAATAATTCTTCCTAACTATATATTTTCAAATTCATAGAGCTTTGACAAGGATTGTAACTCAGCTCTATTTAATTCAGCCAATTATAATATAGAAAATAACCTTGCATCTTGAAAAGTGATTAATTTTTAAAGAAAGTCATTCCTAAATCAAATGTCGTAGGTGACCAAATGTTGCATATCCTAATATTTTTCATCATTGACTTGGTCTGTTCAAAATTTCCAAGCTTATAGGTTATGGCTCTTTCTTTCTCTGAACATGCGACGCAGCATGTAGCACTGCATTACTTGATAGAATTGTATATGCATGCTCAACGAAAGCTACTATTATGATTTTCTTTCATATAATATAATACAATACAATAGTATACTATTCCTTTTTATTTCAGCAAGCGGATTTTACCTTTTCAATATTCAATTTATAAGAGCTACCTACAACACTGTACCAGGTCATTGATTCTTTCATAGGCTCATAGCTATTGAAGGGGTGGCGGTAGGTCCCTAAGAAACATAACTTAACACTTCATGTAGCACAAGTGGCAACAAAAATGATAGGAGGACACCCATTTGAGTGTAACACTCAAAACTTGTTGAGGAGACAGGGATAATTCAAAATTTAAAGCGGAACAACTTACATTAATGAGCAATACCGAAGACTATTCAAAGATTTTAATATCTGAGTTTATAAGTTACTCCGTTCATTTTTATAAGTGCTAAACCAACTTTGCACGTCCCTTAAGAAAGTTAGGTAGTATTGTTTTTTGCATTAAATTTATTCTCAAATGTTGTTGAATTTCAAAATTGTCTTTAACATATTTCTTTTTAATCTCTTCCCATCATTAATGCAATTCCATATTTTCAGAATTAAATAAGGGTAAAAATGTGAAAAAATAATTAATATGACACAAAACTTTATGTAATTCTTATAAAAAGGAACGGTCAGCACCCCTCATTTAACTCTTATAAAAAGGAAGGGAAGGAGTACATTTTTATATTGTTTTCACACTTGAATTCTCAATAAAATTGTATAATGAGAAAATATTAGAAGTAATAGAAGTGATGGACCTGAGATGAAATATATGATGAAAAGATATAATGAGAAAAATGACCGTGGCAAGAAAAATGGAGTGTATATTGTTTGATGTCTATATATATAAGATGCAAAAAAACTCAGAGGATTATTTATAAAAATCAAAATAAAAAACTAAAAAATTTCCATCTAAGACGAGGTTAAATAACCTTTATGGGTAGCTTAAACTACCGAGAAGAAAAACATAAAAGAACAAAAATGAAGAAAAACAAGGTAATTGTGTATTTATTTACATATAGAGAAAAATCAAAACTTCCTTTCCATTTTTTAATTAGCAGAAATAAAAAGAAAAAAATGTGTATTAATAAATGCTAAATTTTTATTTCCAAATGCAACAAAAAAATGCTAAATTTCACATTACATTTCAATCCCTGGAAGGGGAAGTTAAATGCTTTCCGATGTAAAAATAAAATAAAAATTACATTGTGTTTTGAGTGAGCTACAACAATGTTTTAAATAGAAAATTTAGTAAAAATAGTAGAAATTGAGGATTTTGAAGTTTAGCGTAAGAATAGAAAAAAATGGTGTGTTTTTTAGCATCTCTTTAGTTTTTATATTGTTTGTTAAATTTTCATCTCTCTTTCTTTAAGTTTTTAGGATAAGAAGAATTTGGAGAATGGAGTTGAGCTTGAAAGAAATTGGAGAAATCAAACAGAAAGTTAAAGTGTAGGAGAAATAACATTTTAGAGTGCCTTTGTTGCCAAGTCACGTGTCCATGCAAACTCAAGTATTTTGCTAACACTTCCAAACATACAAATTTTCATTTTAAGTTGGTTCTTGAATTGTCTTTGAATGATTCAGAAATGCTCCTCTCAGCTAATTTTGAAAGTTTGAATTAGACAAAGTGGACTTATCAGAATATTAATTAGTATTCAAGCTGCCAAAACAAGAACAGTTATGAAAAGTTATGAATAAATATCATTGAGTCAATTTCCCTAATGTACAAATAATACAGCTTCTCTTCTGTCTAAAGTCATGTCATTGGACTGACTATATACAATTAATAAAGAACAAAAGAATTAATGTTGTCTTAAAAGAGCTTGCTGGCAAATTCATCAATGGCAATTCCTTCCATGCTACATGCACCAGATTTAGAAGCAAGTTGTCTGAGCTCAGAAACACTTCTTCCCAACTTCATTGCAACCTTCATTTCAAATATCTCACCGTTTTCTCTTTTTTCCAAGTCTTTCTCTTCAAGTGTAGCTTCAATTGTTTCTTCCAACAGCTTGAAGAATCCACCACAGTTTCTATACATTTCAAACACCATGCCAACTTGCCCACCATGCTCAAAGGAATTGATCACAGAAGCCATTGACCCTGCCAAAACTGGAACTATAGCTGCCAATGAACCATTCCCTACAAATGAAGATCCCACTGCTGCAATGCCAGTGAGTAAAGGCCCTGCAATTGCCAAACTCTTGTTAACCCTCAATGCTATGTTTCCAAGCCTCTCAAAATCTTCAATGTCTTTCATCTTCATCACTTCAATAACCTCCCTCATTTCCATTTCTAGTTCCTCACTCCATCCATTAACCCTGTTGTTCTCTGCTTTACTCTTCCTTTGGAACAGAGTTGCAGGCCACCAAACAGCAGGTTCAAATTTCTTAGGAAATTTTTCAAGCATAGCCCCTAATAAGGGAAGTGGGTAAGCTCTGTCAAGTGCTAACACCTTCTCCGTTGAACCCTTCACGTCATCCTCTGTTGGATATCCAAGAGCAATTTTGGTTTCAATTTCTCTCTGAAGCTGTTTGAACAACCTTGTAGCACAGCGTTGCTCCTCAGCTAGTTGTGAAGGTTGGATCTTGTTCATGATGAGAAGCAACCCTGTGGCTGCAGAAAACAAGAGAGTTGACGAGAGCTTCAGAGCCAGTGCATGATCACCGTCACCGCCACCGCTGGTGGCGGCTGCAACGCCAGACATGGTTGTGGCGGTGAGAGTGATCATGTTGATGGAGTTTAGAAGAAGGGTGTTCCAGTTTTGTCTTTGTTCTCTGACGTTGTTGTGCATTTCAACTCTGTCTGCCACTGCCTCTAGAATTGCGTAGAGTTGAAGAGTAATGGCCTTAGATTTGTTGGGACTGTATAAAGTATCGTATATTTGTGTGGCCACTGCATTAGTCTTCTCTAATGGGGTTGTAGTTTCTATGAATCCGTTAAATTCCTCAATTTGCAGCTTTCTTGTTGGGATTTTTGGAAATGAAGAAAGCACTACTCGATTTGGTTTTGGGACATAGATTGAAGCGTTGACTTTTCTAAGAGAACAAGAGCAAGAAGAAGAAGAAAGTATAGATGTGATTTGTAAGGAAGCCATGAGAATATGAGATGAGAGATTAATTTGTTTGGAGGGTGTTCAGAATTTCAGATCAGAATTGCTTTCTGTTGATGATTTGTGTTTTGGAGAATTGGGGGCTTGAAGAGATTTTGGTTTGGATGTTGTTGATGGGAATTGAATTGAAGGTTGGGTGGGTGTGCTTATTATATATACTTATGATTTGTGAAGGAAAGACACCAAAGAGGAAGAAGTCAGGTTAAGGAAAATGTATAAGACTAGACTTGGCCTTACTGTTTTGGCTGACCTTTTCCAGCTCTCAGATTTCTAACTTTCAAACCCCCCCATGGCTTTCAACCTTCAATATGCGACGCAGTAAAGCCACCAAATCCTTCCTAGTTTGCTTATTTTAATAACGGATATAGTGTTGAAAATATACATAAATTACAGGGGTAGACCAATGGAGAGATAATAATAGATAAAAAAAGTAAGTAATATATGTGATACATCATGTAATGTGATAGAAAAAAAAAGATGAAGAAAAAAAAAGTGTTAAGTGATCTACGTTGCATTACTTACCTAACGCAATATAGCGGATCTAATTTTCTACGGAATGCAAACAACATTGTAGTACATCACAGGTTAAGTGTGTGACATCATCTATGGTGTAGCCATTACTAGGCCTATGATCTCTGATTAGGGCCTATATCCTGATTTTATTTAAAAAAATGTTGCGCAACAACATAATATAACACAACCAGGAAAATTGTCACACAACAATGTCAATGACATTAATTCGTAAACAAAGAGTATAAAACATGGATTACACACATGAAATCCATAGATGCTCTACGATTTGAAATACACAACCAACATCACATCAAGTTTAAAAAAAGAGATTAATTACACATCCAAATTATGCATGTCGATGTTACCTTGTATACACGCACCCTTGGCATCAATGATAGTTGAAGGTCCTAATTTGAAAATATTATTTGTGTAATAGTTGGAGGCTGACCTGTCCGGTGAATGGAGTTGTGTTTGAAGTACATGTTCGTCGTATATTGATGCAAAATCAGCTTTAATCTCCCTAAATCGCTCATAACTTAGATAATGATTCAAATTATGCATAAATTCGTCAAGTTGCTCCATGAATTAATAAACCTACCAACTTGGGCATGTAAACCCTCAACCCTGGATGTGGTCTGAATGCCTGGATAAAAATTTCACCCCGCATACGTGCAAAAGCCCACATTTTCTTCCTATCATACAAGTCTCTAACTCACTATTTGTCTTGACAACCACATTCAGCAATTATTTCAACCCCATAACATACACGAAAACATGGAAATGAAAATTGGATATGCTACATTGTTTGCATTTTGTAGAAATGTCTCGCGGATAACCTGTGATACACACTCATAAATACTCTTTCCATTACATTCTTCATTGCCCCATCACCACCGGTGAAGACAGATACTAGAGTTTTTCCCCTCATTGCATCCAAAAATTGTTCAAGCAACCAAACATTAGTCTCTTTATTCTCATTAGACACTAGAGTACAAGAAAAGATAATGTTCTATTGTGATGATTAACACCAGAGAAAACCACCGGTGGACGTTTATATTTATACCTCTTATATGTTGCGGTCAAATGTCAAAAAATCACCAAATACTGAATAGTTCACAACCATCATACCAAAACAATTTTCATAGCCTTTCTTCACCATCAATTGTGTGTCTCCAAAACATGGCTGGATCACTCTCTTTCAACCCATGTAAGAAACCCAAAACAGCTCACATCAATAACCTCCTTCACCAATCCCTCATTCTTCACCATCTTGATTATGTCCTTCTATATCTCCTTCATGAACTTGTACAACCTCATCAGCACCCAAATGTCATTTCCTCTCCCTCGACATAGTTAAACAAATGACACTAGTTTAAATCAATGTGATGAAAGTCTACCATTACACAACTTTGTAACAAAGCAATAATACAACAAAAGCTACCTATTTTTCCATCAAGGGAGTTCGAACGAGACTCTTGCGCATCAGACGACATGTATCAACAACTCTTGCGTATTAGACTCTTACCTTTCTAAACACCCAATATATGGGTCGCCCCTAATATCTGGATCGAGGATCCAGATGGAGTACCCACAACTTTGACCTTCTTCAGCAACAACAATGGCGAACAACGTGGTTTCCTTCACTACTCGCTCAACTACTGATGACAACACATCGCATCAAGTCAGACGGACTACGTTCATTGGCACATGGTAAACAACTCCAAGGAAAACCCACACAAACCCACTGACGCAGATCCAAACTCTTCGTTCATCAACCACCCACTGTGAGTCGATCCACCAACACCCAACCCACAAGCGACGACAGATGTAAGGATTTCACTATGGGAACCCTAATTTCGACCAATATCGAGTACAACAGAGACGGAAACAGGTTATTTTTTACTTGTGGCCAATTTTACATTTGCAAAATTAGGGGAACTGAAAATAGGAATTAATGGGGTAAAAGTAATAACACATTAATATTAATATTCAAAAATGAATAATAACTAGCTAAACCCCATAGTGGGTCAAAACCAAGGTTGCATATTCTTTATTTTGTGTATATTAAACTAACCCCTGATAAATAATACAATCCAATACAACACCAATCAACGGATGTTGAGAAAGTATCGCTAAATAGCTGGTTGCTGCTGAGTAATGCAGTGAATATTTCCGCCCGCCAAAACAATCTCCCTGGCACCTTCAATTCCCACAACCTAGGAACCAGCGAACATTTTAAGATGTCATTCAGTAACTAAAACAGCTCACCAAAATGAGAACCAAATTTTACAGTTCATAAACGACTTGTGAAATACTTGATGAATTGGTTGATTGAGGAAGAAAGCTTGCTCTTAGAAAGAATTAAAGAAAAAACCTATCTATCTTGACTGATAGTGTTAGCTCTAAACTATCTTTAGAACAGGCAATTATGGTTGGAGCCACAAATATTCAACCACATACTCTATAACTTTTAAAGTCCTCAAATCTCCAGTTCCTCATAAGATTATTGTTATTAACCACCATTGTTTCTTTAATTGAATATTCTTCAAGGTGTCTAAGAAGAACTATATCCTAAGTTCACATAACGGATTCAGAAATAGTCCTTGATTTACTCAAACATATTGCAATGATTCATGTCTTTGAAAGATTACCTTATTGCTGAAAGATTCTTCAACTAAAAAAAGAGTATAAATCAGTTTTACTTACTTCATGATGAGGGAAGGTTTTACATAGGACTCGGACAGCTTCATCATCCCACTTTGTATCTCCAAATTGTGGTACAATGATAGCCCCATTTGCAATGTAAAAGTTTACATAGGATGCAGCAAGCCTTGTACCTGCAATTCTTGCCTTGGCCTCGTCATCCTGACAAACACAGAATTACACCAGAACAAGCATTCCATGTAGGTTGAGTTCGTATGCTTGCATGAATAATTTACCACTCAGGAAGTGCGATAAATAGTAATAACCATATCAAGTATTAATATTGCTTCAAGCTCAGTATATCGGTTTTGATAATAAGCTGTAGCGTAGCCATTTTTCGAATATCACAATTTTAAGTCTACAACCGATTACAAACAACTGAACTTAAAATGGTTGGCAACTGTTTATTAACCTCATTTTCATTTCAAAAGCACAAATTGGTACTTAACATCTTAATCTAAAAGTATGTCTTGGTTAGCTAAGTGGTTGGCTGGTTGCTAACTGCACTCCAAAGATTGCAGCACCCAACATCCTAAATTACCTAAAGTGCACATAGATTCAAGACCCAAAAAGATTATAAAATAATTTTCTGATTCATTTTAGAGAGTTAAAATTTAAATTAGATGAAGGAAAAACAACAAGAGGAAGTACTGATGTGAGTAGTACATAGTACAGTACATCACTTTCTAGTAATTTTCTCTTCCTGATATTACATGATGCATCCTATTGAAAACAAAACTGATTCATTCATTTCTTGACTGCAAATGAAATTCCTGTTGATCTAATATTCAGGAAGAATTATCGCAGAGAGGTAATCATAGATTTTCCACTTGCCACCGGGACTCTGAACTTTCCATACAAGCATAGACAAATCCCCCTAAAGAAACATAGTATACCCCATACTTGAGAGTTGAGGGATACAATCCAACCAATACAGATTTTCAATTGACTCTTCCTATGAATCTTCCCAAGCTGACACCAAAAAGTTTTTAGTCCTACTCTACCTATAAAGTTTTCCGTGTGGTTCCCAATCCAATGAAAAATGATTCACAGCATCTTTGCAGGCAGCATTTAAACTTAGTACTGAGGAAAATATAAGGCCAGCAATTTGAAAATTATCAAATCATATTACCACAGAGAAAAGAATGACACCATAGTCCATAGAGCAGCAGAGATACACTTAAATGATAATAGGGTCTATATTTTAAAATTTGTTTCAAAAAATTTATATTAAATGAGATTCTAATGATAGCATGGTCTTCTTTTTTGTTATTGTATTTTAAATTAAGAAGAAATAAGGAAAGAAACAAAAATTGGGATGTTTACCTGCAAAATCCCAGCAGCTTCTTTCTCTGTCATATAGAGTGGATCCGGAACATGGAGTTTAATGATTTCAAAATTTCTACCATTGGCATCAGTTACACTTGACAGCAAAGAAAATGCTTCTGCAGATATTTCATACTGAGGATCAGTTTCATCATCAGTCCAAGACAGCAGAACCACACCAGGCCTCACAAAACAACACATGTTATCAATATGACCATTTGTATCATCATCTCCTGCATAAAAGCAGCATATTTCTTAATTAGAATTCAGGGAATGCATAAAAAAATAGAAAAACACAACTTTGAACCTAAAACATGCATTGCAATTGTTCCAGAACATCACTACAGAAGAGTCTAAATTCCTAGCTTGGGAAATTCTTAAAATGTAGGGTTAGCAATCTTTTTCAACAATCCAAACAGGTTTGTGCTCTTAAATGTAGGATTAGCACAGTCTTTTCAACAATCCAAACAGCATAGTAATCTTGTAATGAAGTTATTAAAATCAGCATAACTATCCTCAAAGAAGAAGCTGCAAGAATGTCCTAACAAAATAAAACCATTGACAGATCTGAGTTGAATCAAGTTTACATACCATATAATCCCCGAGGTAACCATATAATCTTCCTGACTCCAAGGTATGCTTTAAGTTCATCCTCTATTTGCTTCTTACTCAAGTGAGGGTTCCTGTTCTTGTTCAAGAGACACTCTTCAGTGGTAAGACACGTTCCTGAAAGAAGAAAAATTGCCTAAGTAAACAGCAAAAGTTATTAATTAAGCAAATCAGTCAGGAGAACCAAGTTTAGAGCAGTAAATCTAAGCAGATTGAAATAAAATTCTGACCTTCTCCATCAACATGAATGCTTCCACCTTCAAGCACCATTGAATGTGAAAATTTAGGAATCCTCTCAATTTCCAAAATCTAGCAAACGCATGGTGACAGCAAAATCAGGCAAGCAATCCTCACACAGCAAGAAAAAAACAAACAAACATAACCACCCTAATTAACAGCCTAACCTTCTTAGCGACAAGCGTGTCGAGACTCCAATCACTGTAACATCCATCTTCTAAACCTAAACATTTTATAAAACGCCATTAATTAGTTGTTTCCTGTAATCAAATTCCTGAAATTACATACACTTACCTCCCCAACTATTAAAATTCCAGTCAACTCCCGCAAGCTTGTGCTCTGAAGCACTAGATTTTGACGCGCTCCTTCTCACAATGAACTATATTAAACAAAACAAATCATATATAATAAGAAGCATAATATTAATATGCATGTTCAAAATCAAAACTGATCTAAACTCACAGTAGGTCCGGTGTCGCGAAACCAAGAATCATTGGCGCTGATCTCAACGACCCTGATATGGTCTGGTAGCTGACTCCTTGCATTCTTCCACTAACATATATAGTGAAACTGCTTAGAGCGATAAAAAAAATAAAGAGCGGTGATATATAATATAGCTAACAAGTTTGAGTTTGAGTTTGAGGTACCTGGGCGGAAGTGGCGCAAACGGTTACTCTCTCGAATCTGGAGATGGCAGAGGCTGCTGTAGCGAATACGCGTTGAGCATGAAGTGCGCCGTCACGCCAATTATCCGGGCGTTCCTGTTACGCAACATCAAGAAAAGTCAAAACAGAGGGTGGTATGCAGCATGAATGAATAAATCATAATATGGACTGGTGATTGGTGAACTGACAGGCCAACCCATCCAACACTGTGTGTGAGGTTCCCACTCTGCAGGCATGTCAAATCCCAGAGAACCCGGCGTGCCTTCAAGCTCCGTCATCGTCTTTCTCTTTCTTTCTGTGATTTGCAAATATTTTAGGGATACATATCATATCAACTAGTGCATGACTTTTTAATTATTTATTTATTAGACAAAAATGACATAATATACGCAACTCACACTTTCGTTATGAATAAATTTTTCCACTGTCAATGTCAGGGCTCCTGTCCTGTCTTCTCTGCACAAAAGAATCTTTACTTTTTCGTCTTATAAATAGTAATTTTTAATTCACGAATCTTTTAAGAACGAACATTCTTTACTCTTTACCAAAATAATGCAAAAATTGAAGATTCTGCCCTCACATTCAGCAAAATAATAATAATAATAATAAAACAAACCTTTAACTTTTTAAAAAAGATAAAATAATTCCTATTATCAAAGAAAAACAAGCAAATGAATATATAATGCAGAAATGAGGATTTCTAGAAGGAGACAATGTGCATGTATAGAAAAGTAGGACCGGATCCATGTTTGCAGAAGCAAAAAAAATAGTTGATTTTGGATTGGTGGATCCACATTTGACCTCTCTAAACGTGAATCTAAATACACTAACAATTGGGAAAGTAAGATCGCACGGCCAAGCGAACGAACTTGATGTCACTTTTAATGAAAAAAAAGATTATGAGGGAACTTTGGTCGTTTATTGTTGTGGGATAAAATGCCAGAGTACGATACTTTCGCTTAATCATCGCAGCACCGATAAAAGGAGCTAGTTCTTAATCGCTCGGGCATCTCGTGATTGACGACGTTTATATCCCGTCACCACATCACATCACGTGACTACGGTACAACAACCAAGAACCTTAACCACATGAGCCCTTCCTCTATAAAAGATAAAGCATGGTAAACTTAAGATATACAAAATCTCTCCTTCATAATCTCACTTTCCCTCAAAACTCCACGCTTCTAACTTGGGCGTTGGAATGTTATCGTAAGAACCCATCTCGGGCTTGACGGAAGATGGAGTGCCATGAAGACCACCGCCCCGCCTCATCGGAGTTTCGTCGTTCCAACTCAATCAACACCTATCGGGAAGATTTGACCAGATTATTAGTCCGATCAACTATGATGACCCGATAGTCATTTTGGCCACTGCTGCCAATTTTGAAGTACAAAGAGGTCTTCATTGACCCAGCAGCTCAGCTGGATCATGTTGTATAAATGCTTCAAAACCTTAAAACTTATAGAGGATAACATGGTTGCATTTAATACCGATTTGGTAAGGTTCATATGGGATATAATTTCCCAGAAAGGCTACACAGAAGCAAGAATGACGCTCGAAGAGGAAAAATTATAGCCAAGAAGAGGGTAATTAATTACTATTCAGGGAAGGCAGGAGCAACCAGAATTTGCTATAATCTGAGCTTAATGATAGCCAAGAAGAGGCAATAGTGAAAATAGTCCGAGCGGAGACTTGAAAGAATGTAAGGCCAACTCAATTATTTTAGCATTTTTCTTTTTTGACAAACTCTTGGTGTTTGATTAGTACCATAAATATTTAAAAATGTGTGTTTTATTATCCTTATCCTTATCCTCTTACCTAATATTTTCTTTCATGAAGAAGATATTGTAAAGAAGAATAAAGGGTATAATTCATACAAGTTGGTGTACTTTCATTTGCTTCCTTCCAAAGTAAAGAAAGATATTGTCTCTTGGCTCTCTAGTTCATAGTATAGCTCCAATTTTTGAGTTTAAGAGATTTCATTTACAGTTCATAATAGGAACTTTCTTTAGCAGCAGCTTCTCAATTTTGAGCACAGTGATTAGCATCAAAGTAATGAAAACCAGCACCGAGACAACACAAATCACAAGCATTAACGCAGAGGCCATGCTATCTTCCACTTCTTGAGCATATTCAGCACAAGCTAGACCAAGGAAGGTTAAAGGGAATGAGTACACCCACCAAGTAACTGTTAACCTTCTCATAGATTTCTTGAAGAAGTTTGGCCTGCAAGCCTGCATTGAAAGGTAATTGCCTCTTACAATGAAAGGGATAAAAAAAAGAGAATGATGGTTGGACATCTGCACAGTGTAGACACTCCGCGGACAACCAGATTAATAAAGAAAAAGAAATAATGAATGTGACATAAGATAGATGTGATAAAAAAAGAGAAATACATAGAAAAATGAGGTGTCTCTAGGGATTTGGATTCCAAACAGTCGGGGGAATCACACATTCAGTCAAACATTTTTAAGTGTCTGATCTTGTCACACGATTCACATTTTAAGATGTAATAAGTAATTCAAAATAGTGACTCAGAATGAGTCGTTTGAATAAAAAGTGACGGCTAAACATGCTTTGAATACGTGGGTAGGATTCCCCTTACTGCAAATGGCACTGATTGAGTATCTAAGTATCATTATTAAAAAAACCGATATGAAAGATGCAGTTATCTAGGAACCTACCTGAGACATGAAAAGGAACAATGACAGAAAGAACAGCATCCTTGATGGGATAAGAAAACCACCTGAGATGGATTTCCATGCTAAACTTGCCATGCTTGGTGCAGCAAAAAACAAGAAGTAAGCTGGCCTTAGAACTGTGGGAAACTGGTTGCTACTTGTCAAACGCTGATACAGAGTTACAAACAGAATCAAATAATGAACCATTCCAAGTGAGAACATTGAAACCCCACTCTCTTTCCAACCAATTTCTGTCAACACTTGAGCCGCCACCAAGTTCCCTATAACTGAAACATGGCTTACAGGGTTTGCAACCACTGACAGAAACCTCTTTTCAGTTGTGAACCACTGTCCATATAGTTTCACATCAAGCAGCAATATTGCAAATGAAAAGGCCAAGCAGAGAAATTGGTAGTAGAAAGTTCTGGGAACAATCACTGGAGCTGATTGGAGCATGAGAAGCCATGAAATCCAAGGAGCATACATGTAGTTCACTCCAATGTAGTGTGAAAACTCCTCCCTCACCCTATCAAAGTGGAAGATGCACTTGAGCATGTAAAGAAAAGACAGAGTTGTTGCAATGAGCACTGAAAGACACCAGAGTAGGAGAAATGCAGCAGAGGGCATCAAATTGAAACTGTGCCGCAGAGTTTGTGAGTTCTTGTTATGTTCACTCAAACTCTTCCACAGCAAAGCTTGTGCACCAAAGGAAAGACTAATGAAAAAGTAGCCTGCATGGAGCTTAGTTAAGATTTGTGACTGTGATGGCTTGGTTATGTTGGTAGGGTTTGAAGGGTGGTTGTTTGCACTGGTATTGTTCGTGGAAGCACATATCACAACCTCAATTGATGGCTTGCTCTCAGCTTCACCCATCTTAATGATAGTTGTAAAGCTATTTGTAATATATGATGTTTAATTCTCTCATTTTGTCCTGATATATATAGTGCAAAATACAAACTAATTTTGAGTAGCCAACATTGATTTCAAAATGGGAAAAACAGTTCAGTAAAGTGAATTAACTTTTGAAGTGAGCAAATAAAGATATGTTTGCTCTTAAATTTTAGTGAATGAAAATCAAGGGTGCATGTAAATGATATGTTGCTCACTAGTTTAGAATAGCATTCTCCTTATTGGGGCATGTGGATAGACATCAAGTTGATTAATAATTTAGCACGATATTTATTGTTTTTTTATTTTTCAAGACAAATATTCTCCACCAGAAGCAATCATGTTCGAGACAAGAACATTCACATCTTTGTTGAACTAATTCTCCCATTAAAGATTTTTTTCATAGACAAAACTTAAACGTGTGACATTATATAAGGGGAATCAAACATCTACATAAAATTGTTTTCACTAGCTATTGCTGCATAAATATTAAAGAGCTGTCATTATGCCTCCTGCTCCCTCCATATCAGGATGAGAATACACAGAAGATACAGATAGCCATGGACAAACACATTGAGGATTCAGGTCAATGATTTGAATGGCTGAAGTGACTTGATAGGAAAATGTTAGAGACACTAAAAAGGAATCTGCCTCTTGCAAAAGATATTCTTCATAACCAAATCAAATCAAGTTGTTCATTATGCTTAAGGAGTTAGTGAGTGTGAATTTTTGTTACATTCACTTAAAAACACTTTTATTTCAATTCATTGTGAAATATAAATTTCCACTAAAAGCGCTTTAGAGTCTTGTTATCACTCAGTAATCCGAATTTTAACACACAACTCACATCTAATCCTTCACAAGCAGTGTAATTGTTTGTGGCTCCAGTAGAGAGCACATAGCCGAAATGGAGCTTAAAAGCTGCATTATGCCATACATTCTCATTATTAATGATATTTTGGAGTGTTGATATGATACTTGTATAATACTCGGACACTCCTCATCAAGTGTTATAATAAAAAAAATTATTGGTTAGGTTAAGTGATAAAGTGTTGAGAAAAAATGTTATAATATAATAAAAAACCATTCACGTGATCTTTTACTCAACAACTAAGTTTTTATGCTTTGCCCACTCTTTAAGTTAGGGCGTGTTAAAATATAATATAAAATTAGCTCAAGAGGTGAGTTGCTTAAAATGTTTGTCAATGTCGATGCATCTTTAAACAAAAAACTTGAGTTAAAATATATAATTGGTCTCCCTCTTCATTCACCATGCTAAGCAATATGAGACTTTTTCAAGAACTCCCTCTTCATTTAAAGAACCGAATGATGTGCGACTAGTTCCACCATTATAATCAAACTCAACAAGTACTGACAATACTCTAATAAGACATGGCATTTATATGACACATTCTTTATATAGAAGAATTTCATTATGTTTTTTAATATATCTATAAAAAAAGTCAATTTAAATCATGAAAAAAAAAAAGATTAGCTAAGTCTCCAACACATTTAATTGAAGAGAATATTGCTCCCTCTTCTTAAACCCAACACAATGTGTATGTATAGTGGTGTATCAAGTGAGAAAATGAGATGTGAGAGGAGCTAATATTAAACCTAAAACCTTGCATAGTTGGTTAAGATTAACAACACTTGAACACTTAACTAATATGTTCATTAGTTATATACATGTGTGTAGTGTATGTTCTAATATTTTATTTTATATTCTAAACATTACACATGTTGGTGTGTCCATGATTGTATATTTGTATTTGTGCTTCATAGTCAACATATGTACTATGGCTACATAATAAATATTCATTTATGAAGATGTTATGATCTTAATTAGTGGCACGTAGAGTATGAAGCAGATAAGAATCTATCAAATCAGTACATTGGTCGAGTGTTTAAATGGTTTCTGACGTGTATTTTCTTCAAGTGGCCAAGGCATTTTACTTGGAATAAATAATTACATAACACCCAACATTTGCCAATTTGAGAGAGATAAATTGATGGACTAAAAAATTAGTGGGTAAGAATTGAATAAAAATGTGCGTGACTTGAGAGCAAAAGAAAAAGCAATGATATATGTTGAGGCAAGGTCCCTCTTGTCTTTCTTTTTCCCTTCGAACATGTAGTGGCTGAAAAATGATAAGATTTTTTCTGCTTTAACTAACTTCGGGAGATTTTGGTCGTGGATTCCACTTAATTAATTTTCAGCCAAATGGACATGTATAGCATGGTGTATATATACAAGGCAAATTCAATCTTATATATATCCTTTCACGCCCCCAAGTGACGTTTAACAAGTGTTGACCTTTGCTTATATAAGCTCCCTGTGGATGATAGAATAAATTTCATTCAGGAGTGAACGATTATAGTGAAATTTCTCCTTGTAACTTTTATGCAATATATGAATGCATTTGATGCAAATTACAATATGATAATACAAACAAAGGACCATAGTACGAATAATTTAATCATAACACAACTCTTAACTTCATCTACTGTTTGGTGATCAATTTACAATACAATTTTGAAAGTGGTGGTGGGGATGCAGTAACTAGTAAGTACGAGCCCAATTAGGTTTACTAGTTGATTTACATGCTGGAATTTCAGCAAATTAAGAAATATTTTTATTTTCGGATGATTTTATACAAAAGAAAACAGAAGTAGTTTATTAAACAACAGATATTTATATTATCTCCCCTTTCATCTTTTTCTTGTTATGTTTCATAATTAATTTTAAAATAAAACTCATTGTGTTATTCAATATTTTATATTTTAGCAAATCAAATAAAACCTTATTTGCAATTGCAACTAAACATGCATACTCGATTATGGCCACAGGCAACTAAAAATCTGTGAAGCTATTTTGTCCATTCATGAGGGAGAGACATCCAAAGTATTAATATATACAAGCCCGAGCTATAGGTGTAATTATGATTGCAAAGGGTATATAAACTAATAGCAAATAGAGTTTATCACTAAACTCTGAGACACTAGAGCATTCCCTATGCTGCTTCAGCAAATCCGACTCTTGATTTACCAAAATCAAAGACTGTGTGATAACGCCCCATGAACACATCTCCAAGGATCCTGCATTTATTTAATCAAATCAGATGCATCAGATAATGAAAGATAAGAGGCAAATGCCATAGTATAATGGGTCTCAAGGTAATTAATTAAAGAAATTGAATGTACCAGAGAGGACCACGTGGAGGAGGAATATCCATAGCAGTAAACCCACTAATGCACTGAGCTGCAGGACCTTCACCCACTTTGAGTATGTACTGAACAAACCAAATAGAAAATATAATTAAAACAAGGCAGAGCACCAAATATATAAAAACTTCTTATTCTATGAATTAGGATGCAATTCATGTTGCACTCTACTTCTATCCAAACACACTCTATTTCTATACAAACACACACTTTATGAAGCAACAAATACAAGAATCAATGTTCTAGTGTCAATCCAACAAACCCTGTTGACTAACACTTGATTTTAGCCCATGTTTTCTTCAGGTGAAATTAAATGAACTACATGTATTTGCAAACACTAGAAAGCTTGTTTCAGGTTGTGGACACCATACCTCCTCTGGACCAAGATCAAAAGTTCTTCCACCAATTGTCAAGGAAATGACAGGCAAAGAAGAGATACTCCCACAGTCAACAGCTGATTCTCCCATTGGACTAGGCATTTTATCGCAAAGCTGTGATATCACCAATCACCATTAGGCTTAGAATCAAGCAGGATACTCAAGTAGAAAAATAAAGACAAATCACTCACGTTGTTGATATAGTTTAGTATCTGATCTCGTGTCTGATTCTGGCCCAGCTGGTTCTGCATCCAAACAACCGCCATCTCACAAGCAGAACAAGCAGCACCATGAAGACCACGGCCAGACGATTTTCTATCATTCTCATCCACTACGCTCGCGATACCCCCACTAAAAATGAAAAATGAAAGACATCAAAATAACAACCACAGTGCACAAAATACATTATAGTATCAAATTACCAAAGATACAAAGGGTAAAGATATCATGGAGCCTTACTCAACACCATGAGTCCCATCAAAAGTGCACAATCCAATTTGGGAACAGATCTTCTTGGGCTCGGTCTGAAGGAGTGAAGCAAAAACCATAAGAAAATTCATTCTACAAGATGATCAAACCTTTCTAACATACCACTCATGACCACCGGAAAGAAACTAATCAACCAAGATATGCCAAGAACAAATCAACATAATACAAATGGTGCTCACTTCAGCCAAAAGCAAGTCGATGATTGTCTGTCCATACTCTGCAACAATGGTCTTGCATTCTGTGCTTACAACACCAGATGCTCCAATTGCATTGTTTATCATGGTAATCACAGTCTGCAAGAACAAACCATATGCAATCTTAGTAACATGCAAGTCAGAGGCCTTCGTTACTCGTTAGACCTTCTTTCATTTGGGTAATATAAACTGCAAGCGCAATTGTCAATTTCTAAAGGCCCCACAATTGATGTTGAAGAAATTGATCATGAACTGACCAAGAGACAATGTCTCGTGGAGAGAAGCAATCAAGTGCTGCATATAGTATAGCCGTGTTAAAACAGAAAACTAAAGTAAAAATAGAAAGGAGGCATAATTGATATCTATAAGTTGGATATGTGTTTAACAATCCGAATTTCAGATTATCAATAAGCAATTTGCTTGTTTATATATTTTAATTTACATTTGAGTGAACCACCCTTCTCATTTCTCCTGTTTATTTCAGGTGACAGTTGCTATCCATCAGTGCCAAATCTACCATCTTTAAAATTCCACAGTCGAAGAAAGAAAAGATAAATATCAATTTATATCTACACGCAATTTGTTCATACCGTTGGACCTGTCAACAAAGAAGTTCCTGAGTCCGCAATGGCTGAACAGCCATCAGCACAATATCCTGAATGAGAATAAGATCAGGTCAGTCCAAACACTTATGAAAATGCTATCATATATCATAGGGAAGTAAATTGGCATTTCTGCTAATACATCTTCTACACATACCAGTTGATTTACCATCAATGAGTACATCTCCCATGTCAAACTGAACATAAAACAAGAAAAAAGGTAAATAAAAAAAACATTAATGAGTATTAAAATTTATATTTGATGATTAACCTGCCAATATCCTTTTCTTGTCACAGGGACATAAGTGTGATTGCCCTTGTAGTGGGCAGGATCAACACCACCAAAAACAATCTCACCCCCTTCCTCTTCCTCTGGTTTACGGTTGAGCCAAAATGAAAATACTGGGTCCTTGATAAGACCTTGTTCAACCATATTGTACCTGTGACACACAACATCTGATAATGACACGGGGAATCAAAAAACTTTTGACAAAATAAAAAACGGCAACCCACAGCTTCTGCTATGCAAAAGATCCAGGGTTTGACCCAGTACTTGGATAAATATAGACAGCCATACCTTGCATTTGCAAGGTTGATTAAATTATCAAATTGATGAATCAAAATTTGAAGGTAAACAACAAATACCACACTGGAACAGCATTTCCAACTGATATCTCTTGAAATCCAAGTCCCAGTATACCATCAAACTTGGCCACCAAAAATGTAACACTAGGCTCCTTAGTTGCTTCAATAAATTCCTGACAGTAGTCAATAGGTACTCCATGAATTACTAATCAATATATTATGAAAGAAGCCAACTTGCACCTTCCTCTACTCTACTGGCTTAAAGTAGACTGATGATCAGCATTACCTGGTTCTTTACAACTATGTCACCAACTTTAACACTGTCATAACTAAAGAATCCAGAAATTGCTCCAGTACCATATTGAATTGCAGCAGCAGTCCCTAAATAACATTAAGCAAAATCTTGTATTATAAAGAAAGACAACATTCCTTCTACAGGTGCAAAAGGTAAGTGACACAAAATAGAAGAACATATAAACCATCATGAATCATAGGTAAAGATATGCAAGACCAAATTACAATAAGCCAGAAGCAAGTAATTTCCAACAATGCTATTGCCAATAACCACAAGGTGGGCGGTAAAATTTCAAACTTTGGCTCCTCAATTTGGTAAAGTTAAAGTGTATGATGTTAACCGCTCCCCAAATCACTCTTTAGGAAAGGACTACATGTTTGTTCCTATTTATACACTACAGGTAAATAAGACAAGACTTCGAACTACTCTGATAAATAATAGAATATTATGTAGTTACACACAAATCTCAAAACATCAGTATTTAACTCATAAAACCAGGGAATTTCATATTTTTTAGTGGATCAGAAGATTAGAGCGCTTCCAAAAAAGCAATGTCAGATCAACTAACTGCAAAAGCACAATAAAACAGAGAAAACAAAGTTAACTCCAATGCCTCATAAGAAATTGCTAGGAAGACTAACCATTTTTCCTATAAGTACTTGATCTGCGGGACTTGTACTTGGCATGGAAGTAGCATGCAACCTGCACCAAAATGCAAAATGACATGAATAAATACTAGTAATCAGAAAGTAAATCTGATAGACATTCATAACTCATAGTAGCTTACCGAGAAGGTACATTTAGACGATGGAACCCACAAATTAGAGCTTCCGGTGTCAAAAATGACAGTGAATATCTGAGGAGAGGTTCCAATTGCTATTTCACCATAGTACTGAGCATCCAAGTAATTCTTCAAGGCAACGATGTCGGTTTCGTCAGTGTCAACAAAGTTGTTCTGGAGATGATATTTTCTAATAGAAGCTCTGAAAGACTCAGATTCCTTGCTTCCAATTCGAGCAGCAAGCCTGTTGTTCCGGTCCAACTTAATCTTTTTCAGCCCAATCCTGCGCAATCCATCAGGTGCACATGACACGACAGAAAGCAACAACAGGGTTGACACAACAAACAAACACAGCAACTTGTTCACCATGTTCTCCTGTTCATCCAAATTAATAAAACTGAACTTTTAGTTAAAAAGAAGAGAAAAATTAACACAACAAATTTAGTAACTAAGCGAGTGGTTAACAAGTGAAAAATGGTATGTATGATAACGAAATTTCAAAATGCATGTGACATGTGACATTTCAAATTTAATTAATTACTGTGTGAGTTTCATGTTAATTAAGCCATGATCTCTAATTCCACCGAACCAATGCTGACAAAATATTGAGAAATGAATACAAAATTAAAATTAAAATCCGTAAATAAAATGAGAAGCAGAGATCACAGATGCATGCATTGAAAACGAGACCTAGAGGGAGCATAGAGATCACACTTTCGTTAACCAGCGATTAAAATTGATCTGAATTTCATAAGCGATTAGATTAATAATAAACTATAATATTAATTATACAGAGAGAGAGAGACACACACAATCTGCGCATAAAAACAAAAACAACAGATAGATTAAAAAAATGAGAACGCAGTGAATCAAACTGTATCGAGTCAGTGAAACTGATCATTACATGCGCAGAAAGAAGAGCAATGAGAGAAGAGAGGAGGAAGAAGAAGAAGAAGAAGAAGAAGAAGAAGAAGAAGGTTACCAGTGTAAGGAAACGAAGATTCGCAGAAATGGAGGAAATGCGAAATGAAGAACGAAATTGAGACTTGTTAAAAGCAAGAGACAGTGTCACACAAACACACTCTTTCAACTATGATTCCTTTCTTTCCGCCTGAGAAAAACGCAAAGCCCATTTCGAAAAAATAAAATAATAATATTAGGCGGTGCAATATTTCAATCTCTGTCTGCCGTCCATTTCTATGAGATGAATCTTGGCCGTAGATTTAAACCCACACGCACCCACGTATTCATGGATCACGACGGGTTCGTTACGTGGCGGTGCGGTTTGCACTGCAACCAACACTAATGCCATCTCTCTCAAATTTATTTAGTAAAAGATTTAATTTTGGAATAGCCGGAGGGGTACTAACTACTAAGTACTAACTTAAGTTTAAAAATTAAATTTGAATATATTATATTGATAATATATTTTTGTAGATAAGTTTGTTGGAAAAATTTGTAATATTTCAAAAGTTGTAAGTCCCACATTGCCAAGCTTTACATTCTTTAAAGTTCTTATATATCAAAATTGCCTTGAAGATGGTAAAGTGAATTGAGATAAAGATAAGCTTACGAGCATGAGTTTTGGGCTCAGCCCAATGCAATGCAAAACATTCACGCCTCAAGCCAGAGATTCGATTTCTGATTTTGGTTGCTGTTTTATATTCAAATTCCAACGAAGTTTGTTAAGTATTAGATTTATTATTTTTTAAATGCTGATTATTGTTGTATACATAAATAACAACAACTTTGTAACACTTAGATTATTCAAACTTGTGTACTGCAAGCAAAGAAGAGACTCGTATTCTTTGCCGGAAAGAGATATTGCATTATATTTGTAAACTCGGATGACATTAGCGTAAGATTATTGAAATTGAATAGCCTATTGTGTGTTATTACTTATGGATACTCACTCACAAAAATTAGCAAAAGAATGGAACGTTAGAGGTTGGAGAATGACGATGTCCTGTTTATCTAAAATTCTTTGTCCTCTCACGGTTTATCTTCTCGCAATAAGTTCATCAAATCATCTGCTGCTATTAATTTTAAAAAGATGTGAGAAGAAATTTTGAAAAAACAGAATTTTAAGTTGTCAAACCATGAAAGCTTAAGTTAAATCACTCAACTACAAATTCCAGTAAATTAAGTGCTCTACAATCTGTTGTTTTTGGTTGACACTGACATGTTTACAGTTTCCTTTTCCCAGTGACATTTGGAGACAGAGCAGATCAACTATGAGTAAAGCAAAATTGGATGTCCATGGTAGGCTCATGAAAGCATATAAGCAAGTACCTGAGTGGTGGTTCCTCATTTTGTTATTTGGGAGCATGGCACACTTGGTAATGTCTTTTGTGTGGAAAAGGGACATTCTGCCATGATGGGGGCTGCTCTTTGCTTTTGCCTTAGCTTTTATTATGACACTCCCAATTGGTGTCATCCAAGCAACTATAAACCAGGTACTAGCTCCAATACTGCAGCCAACCCACCCCTAGTCTATAATAAGCTCGTTTGGATGCAGACCAAGGAATTCTTATTAGAGTTTATTTAGTGTTTTTTGAGTATATAAGCTCTTTAAGTATATAAGCTCCAACAAGTACTCTTTAGTTCGCATCTGAACACGGGATCAAGGTCCTTGGTTATAACATACGAGATTAAAATTCCTACGGTTACCTTGCAGCAACCTGGATACGACATTATAGCTCAGTTCATGATTGGGTATGTCCTTCCTGGAAAACCAATTGCAAACTTACTCTTCAAGAGAATCAGCACAGTCCATGCCAATGGCGGTACATAGTTTTAGACTGGGGACGGCCATGGTCTCCCCAAAAGTTATAAAAAATTCACTTATATATGTATACCATATATATAAAATATAATATAATAAATCAATAATATATTATTCAACGGATGCCGGTCAAAGTGGGAAAAAGTAGTTAATTGAACCTATAGGTTGAAATTTCGATTCTTATGAGTCGCATCCTTGATAAAACTTTTGGTTCACGCGGTTGGTTTTATCTTTTACAAACTTCCATCCCCTTTTATTTCTATGATCATCTCTTATTCTCTTTCACCATCTCACGTTTAGCATCGCTTGCAAAGGTAAATTGGCTTACAATTTGTGTATGATTCACTTATTAATGATTTCAAGTCATTGAAAGAGCGCAGAGCGACACTTTGATTAATTGAAGGTAACTTTCAATATTTACTTTGATATTAAAGTCAATTGTATGTTAACATTGCACTTAAATTTTAAGTCTTTCTCTCAACTGATTTCCAACAATTTGTGTATGATTTTTAGGAATCAGCCAAGTTTCCATCTCTGCAGATTATTCTAGATATTATTTAAAGTTAGTGCTGGACTTTTCTTTCTTTTCTTTGTTGTAGAAGCTTAAATACTACTGCTCATACTTTGGCAATAGAGAGTTCTATGTATCAAACCTGTTCATGGTGGGAAGAACCCCGACGGTATTCTTCTTCACTTAGTAGCTGAGCTTTTGACTTAAGGAATTGATTTAATTATGTTTTCAAAAACAATTATGCATAAAATTTTATTTTTAGCTATTCCAAATATATATTTTTTTGTTAAAAAAAAAATATTATTTTCTGGTTCCGCCACCGGTGCATGCTCTCTCTTTCTTATCAGATCTCAAACTCGGGCACTACATGAAAATTCCTCCTCGATGCATGTATACCACTCAGGTATTTGCAGCCTAAAATCTCCTAACTTAGAGATCTTTATTTATCGTTTAATTTTTACCTTATTACTTACTTTTTTTTTTCATGTCCAAATAGCTAGTGGGAACTCTAGTTGCTGGTAAAGTGAACCTTGCAGTGGCTTGGTGGATGTTGGACAACATCAATGACATTTGTATGCATGATAAAGCTCACCATGACAGCCCTTGGACTTGCCCCATATAAGCAATTTTGCTCTTCTTTGGTATGCAGCGAGTATAAATTAAATTAAATTAAATTAAATTAGAGTGTGGGTGTTGACAACTCAGTTCAGCCCTCCTTCCTACTCAAATTGGATTGGAAATTGAATGGATGATGGAGGAATTGAAGGAGAAGGAGAAGTGACTGTGTGTTGTTTTAAACAACCAATATTACAGAGACATTATGTTGGGGAGAAGCATCTTGCGATGGACCATAACTACTTCTTCCAAGTTTTCTCTTCTGCGTTTCACAAGCTTGCTGCTACCAATGAGATTAATTTTATTTTACAATCACTAAAATTAATGTGAAAAGTCCACATGATTTAATTTAGCCTCTAGTTGATTGGGTTTGCCACATGAACATTGACCGTCAAAATTGATTAATTGGACATATTGCAAAGTGCAAACAAAAAAATATTAGAGGGATCAGATTGCTAAGAATTTTTTTCCTATGGACCCAATTAGATTCATCTTTCAATAATAGAGACGAAAAACATATTTAAGCCATAATTAATTTATGACATTGTATCAGAATTGTTATGGTCAAATGATCTAAACTTCGAACATTATTACCTCAGTTATTCTAATAGAGAAAGATGAGGGATGTATTAGAAATATAATATAAAGTGATCCACTAAAAATGCGACAATTTCTCACGGGCAAGACATTTCTATATGCCTATAGAGAACAAAGATGAAGAGCCTAAGAAAGTACTTAAGTTTTTCCGTAGAGGATCATTTCCTTCTAGAAGATTATAAGAAAATAAGAATGTTCGAACTTAATTATGACTTATTTGTCATAAATTAATTTGGTCATAGAGGCTCGGACTCAATGTCATAAATTAATTATGACTTAAATATGTTTGGTCATGTCATTTAAGGAGGAATCTAATTGGGTCCATTGAAAAAAATATTTATCTTCCCAATAGGTCAATTCATCAATTTTGACCGATCAATATCCATGTGACAAGTCCAATCAGCTAAAGGGTAACCACGTGGACTTTTCACATTAGTTTTAATCCCTCAAAAAATAGTAATCTCATTTAGTCATTCCCCACATACCTTCTTCCTACTCAAATTGGATATGACTATGTTGTACAAGATATATACAAAATGGTACTACCTCCATTTCTATTTGGAGAATGAGGAGGGTGAAGCCATTGAAGTAGTGGTGGGGCAAATTGGAGTGGAATCTTATATTAAATGAGGATCAAGTTGATTGAGTCCAAGGTAGGTACAGTATTTGCATTTCAACTTTTATATATATATATATATATATATATATATATATATATATATATATAGCTTGGTGAATTAAATAACAAATGGTGCACATGATTTGATTTGGATCAGATTGACTTTAAAGTATGTGAATTAATTATTAGGAAGAAATTGAATGAGAGACTTGGTAAAATTTGGTGCACGTGAACAAGGGTTGCGTGGTGTATTGATAGAGTGGAGACATTATTTGAATTAATTAAGAGGACGTTTGTTTTAATGTTAATAAATATATTCTCAACAATATGATTATTGAAAATGTCATTTTCGAGTAAGATTTATAAATATGTTTAGTCAGTATTTAGTATTTTTTAGAATGTTTTTTAATTTAATTTAATTTAAAAATTCAAAAATAAAAGACAATGTGATAGAATTTCAGAGAAGTGAGAAGTTATTTTCACTTTCCCATAGAAATGTAAGACTCCCAACCAAACACATTTTTCACCACATAAGAGACCAATGTAGGTAGCGCGTGAGTTTAATGGTGATGAAAAACTGACGAACACAGATAGCTAGAGTTCAGTTTTTCTCTATTGTTGGGATCGGATATGTTGAAGAATGTCAGCGTCGCTACCCATGCTTCAATCGTTGTGCAAATTCACATTGTTTGCAAGTGTGAACACATGACTTTATCCTCCTTTTTAATTTTTTGTCTTTTTCTTTATTTTACCCTCTTTCATTTTAAATGAAAAAGGTAAAAAAAAAAATCAAAGAAAGAAAACAGAAAAATGAAAGAAGAAAAAACAAAAAAAAGTAATTAATTAACAAAAAAGGAAAATTCAAAAGAAAGAGTGACAGTGAGAAAGCATTCATTGTGGTTGTTTAAACATGTAGTGGAACCTAAATTAGAATTAGGAGTTCAATTTGAAAAAATAAGGAATGATCGTCTGCAATGCATATCTCCATCATCACCTTGCTAATTAATTAATTTCCTTAATTGAGAAGCTGACTCATGCAGCAAGTTATAACTCATCATAAGGGGGTCTCCCTTTTCTATCGTACATTGGAGTAAGTAAAAGAGTAAGTAAAAGCAGTGATTCGGATTATTTCAACTGAAATTTCTAACATCTATTTAATGCATATATATGAAGATAGAAATAGACACAAAACTCTCACATAATAACATATGAGAGAAATTTTAAATGAGAAAATACGAATTCCTAAAAGCAGAGATTGGAATGGGGGAGAGAGTGGGGCCAACTCAATTACTACTCTGCCAACCAGAGAGCTAGAGCTGACTCGCTAAACTTCTATAAATTTCCACACATGATGCTCATTCATGCTCCAACTCAATTACTACTCATTCATGCTCCAACTCCAACTCCTACTGATTAAACTCTCCTGCACAAGAAAAATGGAAAGGCCTTTTCCTCTGATTCTGCTTATGGCCACACTTGTTATGGCAATGCCACTTTCATTAGGAGTGGAAGAGAACAAACTCTCTTACACCTACTACACGTTTTCATGTCCAGACTTGGAAACTATAATCCACAATCAATTGCAACTGTTGTTTCTAGATATTACTGCACCACCAGGATTTCTCAGACTCATGTTTCATGACTGCCAAGTTCAGGTATATGTATATACTTGCTTGCTTTTGCCTAGCTTTCTTGTCTCTCATTTGTCCCTTGCATTGCATTTTCTTCTTCAATGTCATTTTGTGACAGGGATGTGATGCTTCAATTGTTTGTTGTTTGTATTCATTTTGTGACAGGGATGTGATGCTTCAATTTTGTTGGACTCTGACAACTCTGAAATGGTTTCTTCAAGAAACTTTGGCATCAGAATGAGGGAAGCAATCAGCAGCATCAAAGTTGCAGTAGAACAAGTATGTCCTGGAGTGGTGTCTTGTGCAGACATCATTGTACTAGCTGCTAGGGAATCAGTGTCTCACACTGGAGGTCCTCAAATTCAGATCCCTCTGGGGAGAAAGGACTCCACAACAATCACTACTTTTAACGATGCTGATGCTAGGATTCCTCTTGGCTCTATCACTGTCGATGATTTTCTATTTGATTTCAGAGCTAAAGGGATGACCATTGAAGAAGCTGTTGCGATTTTAGGTGCACACACACTTGGTGTTGGACACTGCAAAAACATTCAGGAAAGATTGAATGATCCAACACAATGGTCGTACCCCAGGGATTTGCCATTTGAAGCCGCAATGAGAGCTATTTGTCCAATTGAGTTTGCTCCCGTTAATTTCGCCCTACCAGTCCTTATGGACTTAACTCCTGTGGTTTTTGACAACCAATATTACATAAAGAGTATGTGGGGGAAAGGCATGTTTGCTATTGACTCCAACATCTCCATAGATCCACGAACATCACCCTCTGTCACGAGGTTCGCTGTGGATCAGAACTACTTCTTCCAAGTTTTCTCTTCTGCTTTTGTCAAGCTTGCTGCTACCAATGTTCTCACAGGAGATCAGGGTAATGTCAGAACCCAATGCAACCAGCTAAATCCTTCAAAATAATGCATATATAGCTGCTGCTATGTGATTTCATGTCATATCTAGCTAGCTTCTCTAACTTTAAATTAAATAATTAAACTCATCATGTACAAGATCACTTTTAATATAATTATAATTATAATGTATTTGATACATGTCATGTCTTCTCCGTTGCTGCTCTGTGATCATGTGATATATATCTTCTCTAAAGTATTGGCCAGGACCCTCTACTTACAAGTAGGTTATATGAATGACATTTTCTCATAAAAATCAATTAATAAGGAAATAAAAAAAAGTGCAAGATAAGGAAAAATGAAAGTGATCGACGATAGAAAGTGACTTCATGCATGTCTTCAATAGCAGTACGGGGCAAAGAATAGAATTCATACCAATTGCTTATTGAAGTGTGAAAGTTCAGGGTTCAAACCCTACAGAAAAAACTAATGTAATAACAACTAACATTTACCGATAAAAAATAAAAGAATAGAAGCGAACAATGGAAGAGAAAAATAAACACAAAATTGAATGAGAATGAAGTGAAAAAATAATGAAGTATGGGTGAATAGTGTGAGTCTTGTTAGATACTCTTCTTTGTTTCTTTACCTAAACTTTTAGGATTAAGAAAATTGATTATTATCAATAAATTTGTAAAAAAATATTAAGTTTTCTAAATTACCCTTAATTTAAACAAGGTGTAGTATGAAGCATGAAAGCAAGAGGAGTGAGGTTGAGGTAGCTATTGCTTATGAGGTTGAAGTAACAAAGGGCCGGAATGATCGATGAGGTGATTAATAAACATAAAACGTGGTTGCACGAGCTTGGTTGACTTGGAGATACAAAGGCTATGTCATCCATTTTACAATGGTTTTGTTCATAAACATTAGAATACCAATTGATCATTGGTTCAACTGATACATGTTTAATTTTTTTTTAAACAAAGTTTTAAGTTTGAATATTGTGGGTGGAAAAAACTCTAGAGAGAGAGTTAATCTTGTAAGAATGTGAACGTTGCTTATCAAACAGAATTACATCATGTGAAGATATCTGTCTGACACAAACAAGAATCTGATGATCCAATGTACATGGGAAGTTCAATGGTTCACAAGAGAAAGCTATTGATTAGAAATCAATCTATATCTGAGCGACTTTAAATCAATCTATGAGGTTTAGTAAAATAGTCATGGTCAGAGATTCAATATAACAACTTGATAAATTTGAGTTAGCACTAAATTTAGTTCTGAGTGTTTAAAATATGTTTTTTTTATAACAAGAGTGTTTAAATTTTGTAATTGTGTTACACATGTATGATTAGATACTATTATAAGAGTTTAATGGTCGTTATACACGAATAGGGTTCAAAAGCTCCTTAAAAAAAGGTACAAAAGCTGAAGATGATTATTGAATAATTAATTGAACATATATGCTTATTGGTACACAATTAATATAATAATCATTTTAAATAATTAAGTGAGTTAACGTAATTATTCATTATTGCGACCCTTAAACAATGATCGTGGTTTCAATTCTCAACTCTTCAGAATGAAAATATTTATTGGTCAGTCATCTACTGCTTAGTACGCTAACCGTGTGATGAGTGATTAATCTCACGAATATCAATTTGGAAGAAATATACGTTATTAAAACAACAAAAATTCTAATTTTAGTAAAGTCAATATAATAAATTAATAAATGTGTATCACTCTTGTCATGCTTTGACTTCTTCTTTGCAGAGTCATTCCCACCTTGCAGAGAGGACTCTTCTTTTCCTAATTGCCGAGGAGAATTAGTTCTTTCCTAATTTTCGTGGTCTCGGTCGTCTGAACTCAAAGATCTTCTTTTGTAATTTACTCGGCTCAAACTTTCCTTCCTGTCGGTTTCTCCTTTAACGTATTTTTTTAGTTGTCCATTATGGATCATTTGTTCAATCACATCCCTGATCATTTGTTCCGAGACACACCTATGTTTAGAGCGAGTATATATGAATATTTGTGCTATTAAAGTTCCTTTTGTCAAAATGGTTTTCCTTCTGGACTTCTAACTAGTATAATCTCTTAGACTCATAGTTCTTGCTAAGCTTTGGCTACACAACGTTTTTACCCCAAATCTAAGCTTTGTTTTTTTCTCTCTCGTAGAACCAAAAGGCTTTATATGGCAACAACTTTCAATCAGAAAGTTAGGCTCATGTACTTTCACTTGTTTTTGTAGGGCCTATTTGGTGTACAGGATTAGTAGAGACAGGATATGATAATAATCGTATCTGGTTGTTATCTGTTGTTTGTTAGTAGGATAGGATAACATTATCTTGTCCCTTATCCTATCTTGTCCATAATGTGTAAAAGTTATCCTGGAGGAGCTAGGATAGAAATTATCCTGACAGGATAGGATATAAGTTTTTTATTTGTTTATTACCATAACCTAATATTAGTTTCAATATTTATATTTTATATAATTTATAATAATATTAATTAATAAATTTAAATTTTTTTATTTTAATAAAATATTAATTTTATTACTTATTAATTACTAGTTGTTATTGTTAAGTTAAAATTATTTAGTTACTAATAAATTTAATTAAAAAATAAACTTATTTATAAATGGTGAAAATATTGGATTTACTCATATAAAATAATTAAATTTTCATTATCACTTACTACTACTTTGTTAACATTATTTTTCGTTATTTATATTATAATAAAAATATAAAAAATAATTCTTCCCTGACAATAAAATAGGCTACTCACACACACACATATATATATATATATATATATATATAAATATTGATTTTTTAAAAGTAAATATAGACTAATTTTATATTATCATATGATATTATTTAAAATTATTTATCTACTTATATAATTATAATTAATAATTTAAATATAAATTATTTTTGAAAGAATAATATCTTTTAATAATTTTTTTAAAATTTGAACTAATCTTTATCATTGATCACTTATCCCAACTAATTTCAAACCCATTTGTTACGTATATAATAATTTTAATTAAAATAGACTTCCTTCGAAAAAATTAAAATAGCCGAATTAATAAAAATAATTTGATTTTAGTTAATATTAAAACATAAGTTCACTTATAAAAATGTAAAAAAAATTGATTTTAATACAATAATCACTTTTTGAAAAAATTATTTAGAAAATTAAATTTTAAAAAATATTATGTATTTTTTATTTCAAGGAAAATTTGATACATTTTTCATTATTTGTATCATATCCTATCAATATCCTGTCCACCTCAAACGCATGATAGGATAAGAGTCTATTATGTTCTTATCATATCATGTGTTTATCTAATTCTTTATCCTATCATACTCTTATCTTATCCTGACCACCAAACGGGCCCGTAGAAGCTAGATCCCTGTCTCTTTAGGTCGTAGTTTACTATCTTTAAGCGTTGTTCTTGGGCTTCTTTCTGGGCCTTCTGATTGAATGAACTTTCTTCCATCGACAAAAAAAAGGGAAGAAACAATCAGTTTTGTTCACTCTTTGTCTTTGGCATGTTTTCCTGGCACAGATAATATGGGTTTGCCCAAAGGGTCAACCTATTTGACCCATTTTTTATAAGCAAGCTTTAAAAAGTGATAGGATTTCAAAATTAACTAAAAACTTAAAAATTTATAACTACAAAAGTGCCAAGTTGCACACTGTTTTGGTGATTACTAACAACTAAACCTTTGCTAATTGGAGAGAAGGGTGGCGGAAATATTTTTCTGGGTAAAACCGTGGGCGGAAAAATTGTCGACAGTTTTTGCAACGACTTTTTCCACCGTTAATTTCATTGACAGTTTCTAAGGGATTTTCCAACGGAACGGAGAAAACTGCCAGTAATATTATTAAAGAGTAATAATGATTTTTACCTAACCCAATTTTTAATACTGAACCATAATTGATAATACATAACACAACTCATGTTTCTCTCTATCTCTATTTGTATCACTTCACATTATATTTTGCATCTATTACTTATCTCTCTTTTTTTCTTTGTTTTTCATTGTCATTTGATTTCAAACAATCCACATGGGTCTGATTTCATGCACCAGCAAAGCAAGGTACGAATTATGATGATGAGATCCTTACTAGTTTTGGTTTAATAATTAATATTATTCATAATATTAATAGAAAGAATCATTTATTATATTTGAATATTTTTAAATGGCATTAATGAATTAATGAATTAATATTATTTTGCTAATATGTATAAACATTAAATTTATAATAATAAATTACCACAATTGGCAAAATAAATTTATAATATGTAAGTGTCACCATTGAATCTTCATGTATAAATAGATGATCCTAAAGCTCTAGTTTTTCATCCCATCCCATCCCAATTACAAACAAAATGGCAATAAGCAGTTCTATATCTCTTACTACCCTCTTTTTTGTTTTGATCACCTTCACCATAAAACTCAAGTTTTCCACTGCTGCTTCTGGTGGTGGTGTGTTGCTAGACACAGATGGTCACCATTTGAGGTATGCAAGTAACTACACCATCGTGCCCTTGAATGGGGGTAAAGAATATAGTAGAGTTTCGGTTAGTTTTGTTCAGGGTATAGAGTCACCAGTTGTTGGTCTCGATTGGTCTATAACTGATTCTGCCCTGTCAGTGAAATTCAGAAAACCCACTGGATCACCAAAGATCATCGAAATAGACGACAACATAGAGATCAATTTCTGCGCTAATATGAATAGCACTAATTGTATTCCTTGGTTCCTTGTCTACGATGACTTTGTCAAAGTGTGGATTGTAGGCTCTGGTGTCCCTGTAAATTACTCGGGTCATCAAATTAAGACCGGAACTTTCCGAATATCTTATGTCAATGCTTCCAGTTACAAGCTTGTTTTTTGCAGTGATTCTTGCGAAGATGTTGGGATATACAGTAATTGGGTTGGAGATATATATACTACTGTTCTAGCTATCAAAGGGTCACCATTGATAGTTAACTTCAAAAAGAACACGCGGTAGTTCTCATTCTCAAGAATCGATATTGTAAGAATAATAATGTCATTCAAATGTATTCTTTATACTAAAATATTTTACAAGGAACTATTATTAATGGATTTCATATGATGCTTTTGACTGAGTTTTATGTTGTTTTAATTCACAATTGAATTTCTTCACCTTATAAAATCTTACATTAAACATGTCTCCGATTCAAATTTAAATTTTATTGGTGTTAATGCCTAAAAACATGAAAACACGTCAGCTACTAAAGTAAATTAGTCATTGGAAGGAGGGGCGACCTACATTGGGGTTGGGGTAATTGCCCCCAACATTTTAGTAAAATTTTAAGTAGCCCCCAATCAAATTAATTAGGTAGTATTAATGCGTTCAGAATTTATTTTTTGACTATTTTTCGATGTATACAAAAATTATTGTTTGATATAAATAACATTTTTATTTATCCAATTTATTGTTCAAGTATTTTTTTTCTAACTATTTAATCAAATTATCCAAATTTTGTGAGGTGAATTTTATCACATCATAACTTTATTTCTTATCTAAATATTTAGAAAGAAAAAACACAACTTTAAACATATATTTACCAAATATTATTATATGTTCATTATTTTATTAAATACTATGGGTTAATGGTTCAATAGGTCCCTGAAGTTGTACCGAAATTTGTGTTTGGTCCCTCCTCAGAAAAGTGACGTTTAGTGGCGGTTTTTTTTACCGTTACTGGCTGTTTTTGACCGCCACAAAACGTCATTTTTCCAAGGAGAGACTAAACACAGATTTCGGTACAACTTCAGGGACCTATTGAACCATTAACCCAAATACTATCATATATTAATAAAATTTTAAACTGAAAAAGTGTTTAAATATTCATTGGTTTTTGATTTTTTTTTTCTATTTGTGAATTATAAAAATCATAATCCATTTATTGAGAATAAAAATTCATAGAACTAATAAATTACTTATGTCATATTTCCTTTTACACTTTGACAATTATGTTTTCTTAGCAATCTCTAATTATAACTATTTATTATTTTGAGATCTCTTGTAGAGTGTCATTTTATGATTTGTATAATAAGTCGTAGCATTTACTTCTTGAATGATATTCCAAAACAAGTGAACGAGAGATAAGATTTTTACCTATTTTTTTATTTTTATATATCAGTTTTTTAATCAGATTTTAATGGTAGTAGATTTTATTTTTCATGCCATAATTTATTTATATGCAGTTGATATATGAATATGATACACTGATATAATATCCTCACCCCTACCCTGTGATATAACTATAAGCCCCCGAAACAGCTCTTTCCGGAATCAGCATGAAAAATGCAAAACCATAAAAGACAAACTGTAATGGTAAGACATATTAATATTCTTTTGCAACGAGAGAATTAGTCACTGTATGTTGTCATGACGGTGAATATTAACACACTTTCCCAACAAATACATCCTTAGAAGACCTCCATTTCCGGTTCTTCCCGATTTCATGCAATTCCCTCTTGGTAACCAATCAATATCATCAAAGAACCAAACTCAGAATCTGAATTCTGAAATTGTTGAATTTGAAATGTAATATGTGAATTTCTTACTACTGTGTTAATTTCTACCTGTTTAGCATATGGTGAGTTCAGTCCATGAAATAGTTACTCTTACTACCTTGGCATCCTTTCAATTAAGCCACTACCAAACCAGTTAGTTGAAGGCAATTGTGAGTTGTTACTCTCATGATTTTATCTGCTGTGTATTCGTCATTGTGTCCTATGAACATAACCTGCAAGGGCATTATCTCCGTCAAGTTTAGTAAAGCTTTGGTTTCATTTTTTTTTGAAAGAGAAAGATTATATATATATTTATTCACTAAAGAAACAGCAGGGGCATGCCCATACAAAAGCAGCACCCAACCTGAAAATCCAAAGGCCAGTACAGAATAGGACACAGTACAAGTGACCCCCATAAACTAGAACTAAGAGGCCATAAAGCTTTGGTTTCATGATTATCACATAATTCATGTTATGCACATTCAAAAGCTAAGACTCGCAGCTTTTAATTAAAAGTGATTTTACATAGGATTTCACCATGGTATCAAAGATACTATTAGATTCCCATCCCAAAAGTCAAAATGAAAGTAGAATATATATGTGCTAGGCCTTGCAACGTTTATTTTGGTCAACTGATCTAAACTTCGAACATTGTTGCCTCAATTATTCTTAGAGAAAGATAAGGGATGTATTAGAAATATAATATAGATCACTAAAAATGTGACCATTTCTCACGAGCAAGACATTTTTATGTCTATAGAGAACTAAGGTGAAGAGCTTAAGAAAGTATTTAAGTTTTTCCGTAGAGGATCATTTCCTTCTAGAAGGTTATAAGAAATTAAGAATGCTCAAACTTAATTATAACTTATGTGTCATAAATTAATTTGGTCATAGAGGCTCGGATACAATGTCATAAATTAATTATGACTTAAATATGTTTTTGGTCCTATCATTTATAGAGGAATCTAATTGGGTCCATTGAAAAAAAAATCTTTAGCAATCAATTCCTCTAATATTTTCCTTGTTTGCAATAGGTCCAATTCATCAATTTTGACCGATCAATGTCCATATGGCAAGCCCAATCAGCTAGAGGGTAACCACGTGGACTTTTCACATTATTATTTAGTCCGATCATTTAGTCATTCCCCACACACCTTCTTCTTCCACCTCTGACATCTCTAGCTTTGAACTCAAATCTTTGTATCTCCCCTCGAATCTTGTCCACATACAGGATTTCTTTCATTTAGTTGTTTTGTCTTACCGTGTGAACGACTAGTTCTAAGCCTTCAGTTGTCGCGTCTAACAGCTAGTTTACCTTAATGACTGAAGTGTTTTTTCGGATGCTCAAATTGTTGTTTCATATTTTTAGGCACCAACACCAATAAAATTTGAATTTGAATCTGAAACATATTTTTTATTTACATAAGAAAGTAATCTGAAATATATAACGTTTAATGTAAGATTTTATCGAGTCGAAGAAATTTAATTGTCAATTAAAACAAAATAAAATGTGTATCATGAAACGAATAAAACTCACTCAGAGCATCATATTAAATCTATTAATAATAATTCTTTGTCAAACATTTTATTACAAATAATGCATTAGAAATCCTAGGTGTTGTTTAAGGTGAACTACCAATTAAGTAGTTCACTGTGCACCACCAGCTTCTGGCCAATAAGATCGCGCCAAGTGTTTAGGTAAGTAACCGGTAACCTGTTCTACAGGTTATTTTATTTTTATAATTTATTAAATTTTAATTTGTTAATTACTATAAACCCCTTTCTCTCTGTTAATCTTTTTTTTATAATTCATCTTTACCTTTTTTTTTTTAAAAAAAAGGGTAAAAATATAATTAACTAATTATTATTATTTTGAATTTTTTAAATATCAGGTAAAAAAACCTGCTATAGCAGGTCATTTAGAGTGGTGCACGGTGCACCACTTAGGGTGCAAGTGCACCCTAGAAGCCACCGAAATCCTAATATATCCTTCAGAACCACTTGCTAGTAGGGTGACAATTATGTTGAACACCGGATGTTACCATCTCTTGATCAAAATGCTGGTGCATGAAATCAAGCTTTTAGCTGCTTCTTTTAGTTTCGACTTCGTTTCCTTTTCTCATATCAATTTTTTTCAAAATAAATAAATATATATTGTAACGAAACATTTCATGAGTTATTATTGTCACTATAATGAAAGTTGGCTTCTATGGTGCACTTGCACTTTAAGTGGTGCACCGTGCACCACTTTAAATAACCTCCTACAATAGGTTTTTTTACCTGATTTTTAAAAAAATTAAAAATTTAGTTAATACCATTTTTACCCCTTTTTTCATTAAAAAAAAGTTTGAGAAAAGAGGAGAAAGACATTAAAAGGGGCTTTATGGTAATGAACAAATTGAAATTATAATAAATTATAAAAATTAAATAACCTGTAGAACCGGTTTCTAGTTTCTCAACTGGACACTTGGCGCGATCTTATTGGTCAAAAGCTGATGATGCAGGTTTCATTATGGTGTTGTCTAGGGTGAAGTACCATTTAAGTAGTGCACCATGCACTGCCATCTTCTGGCCAATAAGATCGCGCCAAGTGTCCAGTTGAGAAATTAGAAACCGGTTCTACAGGTTATTTAATTTTTATAATTTATTATAATTTCAATTTGTTCATTACCATAAACCCCCTTTTAATGTCTTTCTCCTCTTTTCTCAGACTTTTTTTTAATGAAAAAAGGGGTAAAAATGGTATTAACTAATTATTATTATTTTTAATTTTTTTAAAAATCAGGTAAAAAAACCTATTGTAGGAGGTTATTTAAAGTGGTGCACGGTGCACCACTTAAGGTGCAAGTGCATCATAGAAGCCACCTGGAAACAGCGAAAGTGAAATACCACTACTTTTAACGTTATTTTACTTATTCCGTGAATCGGAGGCGGGGCACTGCCCCTCTTTTTGGACCTAAGGCTTATAGTGACAATAATAACTCATGAAATGTTTCGGTGTTGTCTAAGGTGAACTACCAATGAAGTAGTGCACCGTGCACCATCAGCTTTTGGTCAATAAGATCGCGCCAAATGTCCAGGTAAGTAACCGGTAACCGGTTTTACAGGTTATTTTATTTTTATAATTTATTATAACTTTAATTTGTTAATTACTATAAATCTTTTTCTCTATGTTAATCTTCTTTTTATAATTCATTTTTACCCTTTTTTAAGGGTAAAAATGTAATTAACTAAATATTACTATTTTAAATTTTTTTAAATATCAGGTAAAAAAACCTGCTGTAGCAGGTCATTTAGAGTGGTGCACGGTGCACCACTTAGGGCGCAAGTGCACCCTAGAAGCCACCAAAATAACTCTCATGTCACAAAATGCAAGATTCTCCACAATTTTTTTATTTGCGGGTTTTTTTTTTCAATGGTTTCTATCAGTTTTTAATAAAACTGCTTGGGTCCACTTTAATGACAAGAACCTCATAGCCACCAAAAAAAAAAACTAAGAAGACGTTTGGTAGATGAGTTTAAAAAAGATTCCTGAGTATATGAGGTATGGGAAAATAGATGTCCACGTTTGGTATCAGATTACAAAATTACATACATGAGTATGAAATATTTCCAGGGAAATTATTTTCGCACGTTTCAGTGGTGAGATATACATGACTAGAAGTATGAGTATGAAAAATTCCCGGGGAAGAGATAACGTGGGTGAGCAAATGATAGAGTTAAAATTCCGTTTTGCCCTTTTTATCAGTTTAATAAAAATTCTGTTTACTAAAAATTAATTTAATAAAACTAAACTAATTTATGAAGTTAGTTAAATATTTTAATAAAGTCAAATAATATGTTTATTATTTTCAAAATTTTGATATTTAATTCTATAATTTTTAAATATATCATTTTAGTAATTCTGCTAATATGCTAATATGATACTAGTGTAATATTAAATAATTTAGTTTGAGAAATATGATTTTAGTATACGTAATTTTTATAAAAAAAATTATTTTATAGTATAAATATAATAGTCACTTTATTTTCATTGTTATTTTATTTTTAATAATTACATTAAAAAATATTTAAGGGTAGTTTAATAATTTCATTATTTATTCATGGGAATATGAATTCCTTACCAAACGCATGTTATAATTGTTCTCAGTAATGTTGGAAAAGATTTCTAGGAATCAAATTTGTTAACCAAACACAATTTTTAAAGATGCCATGGAATAACATTCTCATCCTAATATTCCCGAAAATAAAATTTCTAGGTATCATTTTCTAAACCGTGTACCAAACGCCCCAAGGGTTGAGTTTTGACGGGAAAAAAACACAGGACATATATACACTGAGAGAGTAGTCTTGATCTGTTGTCTCTGTTTTTCTTCACACACACATACAAAGATAATAGATGCCATTAAACATTTCATGAGTTACTACCCCAAAACGGTGTTATGGTGCCATCTCTTACTGCTATAGCACGAGAGAGGGTATGTATATATATTTTTATAACATCTTTCACCATGAGAGACTAATGTAGGTAGTGCGTGAGTTTAATGGTGATGAGAAACTGATGAACATAGATAACTAGAGTTCATATTTTTTCCATTATTGGGATCAGATATGTCGAAGAATGTCGCTGCCTGTACTCATCTTTGAATCTTTGTGCAAATTCACATTGTTTGCAAGTGTGAACACATAACTTTATCCTCCTTTTTAATTTTTTGTCCTTTTCTTTATTTTACCCTCTTTCATTTTAAATGAAAAAGGTAAAAAAAATCAAAGAAAGAAAACAGAAAAATGAAAGAAGAAAAAACAAAAAAGAAAAAGTAATTGATTAACGAAAAAGGAAAATTCAAAAGAAAGAGTGACGGTGAGAAAGCATTAATTTATAAGCTCTTGTGGTTGTTTGAACATGTAGAGGAACCTAAATTAGAATTAGGAATTCAATTTGAAAAAATAAGGAATGATCGTCTGCAATGCATATCTCCATCATCACCTTGCTAATTAATTAATTTCCTTAGTTGAGAAGCTGACTCATGCAGCAAGTTATACCTCATCATAAGGGGTCTCCCTTTTCTATCATACATTGTACTGAAATTTTTCTCATGTGTTATTATCTATTTAATGTATGTACATAAAGAGAGAGATAGACATAAAACTCTCACATAATAACCCTCGCTCCTACCTTTTTAATTTTTTTTCCTTTTCTTTATTTTACCATCTTTTATTTTAAATGAAAAAGGTAAAAGAAATCAAAGAAAGAAAACAGAAAAATGAAAGGTTAATAAGTAAAATGTTGAGTGCATTTTTAAGTTAATAGAAAAAGAAAAAGAAAAAGAAGAAGAGCATTTAACCTATTGTTGGTTTATTTGTATAAATAATGACCCTCTCTCCTCATTCATGACACACACACACACTATACTAATACTCCTCCTCCTCATGCATGTCTTCAATAACAGTACGGGGCAAAGAATTCATACCCATTGCTTTGTCATTCAAAGTTATATCCGAAGACACACTGCTGGCAAAATCATTCAGGGGGGGAACTAGATGCAAGGTCGGTCAGGGGCAGAACATTAGATTTTGGTTGGACCCATGGGTAGACATGTACCCGTTGCATATGAGATTTCCCAGGCTATTTGTAATATCGGAGGAGAAGCAAGCAACAATCAGTGAAGTAGGCTCCTTCACCAACGGTGCGTGGGTCTGGGCAATACATTTCAGGCGACGCCTCTTCGAGTGGGAAAGGGAGGTTTATACTGAACTTCTGGATTTGATTAATTCCGTCATTCCCTCCACTGCAGCGGACTCTATCATATGGCTTGGTGATGTGTCCGGTCAATTTTCTGTTAGAGCAATTTGCAGAGCCGCTGAAGAGAGAATTTTTGTGGATGGCTTGTGGGTGGTTCCTACCATTATTCGTAAATTGGTCCCTCCGAAAGTGGTGCTCTTTGCGTGGCAGCTCTTGAATCATAGCATAGCAGTAAAATCAAACTTAATGAGAAGAGGAATCGCCATAGAAAACGGTGGGGTGTGTGACTTATGCGGGTTGGCTATTGAAACTGAGAACCACCTTATGCTTCAATGTTCTTTTGCTTGGAACCTATGGAACTCTATCATCAAAAGGGAAGGTGTGTCATGGTGCTCCCCCCCGGCTTTCAATCATCTTCTAGCTGAATGGCAACAACTGCGAGTGGTATCGGACAAAACTTTGTGGGAATTAATACCCTACTCACTAGTGTGGTCAATATGGCTAGCCCGTAATGGTTTGATTTTCCAGCAAAAGATGGCTGACCACGCTGCTGTTTGGGATATGCACATCTTGAGAATCATGTGGTGGATCAAAGCATCCAAGAAAGATTGTGCCTTTTCTGCCTTTGATTTCGTGCATCACTTTGAAAAGATCAATATTAACAGCAATCGCAAAGTACCCAGATTCTGCAAGTGGTGCCCTCCACCAAGGGGGCTGCTAAAATTTAATGTTGATGGATCAGCGCGAGGAGCGCCGGGGGAGAGTAGCATTGGCGGAGTGCTTAGAGATTCAGAGGGGGATATCAAAGGCTTTTTCTCCAAGGCGATAGGAGTTGGTTGGGCTTATGAAGCGGAGATAAAAGCCATTCTGAATGCTCTACTATTCTGCAAACAATTTGCGATTCATCATGTCCTAATTGAAAGTGATTCAATGCTAGCGGTAGGCTGGGTTTTAAGCAAGGACCACCGCCCTTGGAAGCTGTTAAATGTGTTAAATATGATTGATTTGTTACTGGTGGAAATGGAATGCAAAGGGGTCACTCACATATTTAGAGAAGCAAACAGTGTCGCAGATTACCTCGCAAAATTGGGTGGTGAGAGGGAGCAAGCTCTGTGGGAATTTTGTGCCTAATTGCTGTTTTCTGCCATTGTTCCAGCTCTTCCTCTTCTTGCTTGGCGCCTATTCTTCCTGATGGTTTGGAATAGGGGGAGAAGCAAACAGTGCCTATTCTTCTTGCATGATGCCTATTCTTTAATTTCTGGTGGTTTATCTTATGCACTGCTGCCAATGGTTCGGTTGCCTTCTTCTGTTTTATTCTCCCCTGTTTCTATGTTGAGAGAGTGGGATCCTCGTGTGGTACCATCAGGTGTGATCCAACTTTTATGCTATGTGGTCTGTCATCACAGTGGGAGAAATTATTCCCTTGTGTTTTTGAGCCCTCTTTTGTTTTTAGGTAGTGGTTGTGGGATAGCTTTATTGGGGGCTGTTTTTGTTTCTGATTCTCCATGGCTGTGCTTGTGGTTTTTGTTCTTTGGGGGAGTCTTTGTTCCTCTATTTTCTTTGTATCTGAACTCTTTATTATCAATGATATTTCTTCTTTCTAAAAATATATATATATATATATATATATATATATATATATATATATATATATATATGTCACAAATAATGTTGATGATAAGGGTAGGTGTTTTTGTTGACTGTTAATTAAGAATAAGGCTTCTTAATTCCACTAACTCGTATTTAACACAAATGATGTAATTATAGAGTGCATGACTTAATATACCAAATACTTATATAATGTGCTACTTGGTTTATCAATGAGTGAAAAAGTTAAACGTACCATAATCAGATATATAGTTAAACCAACAATGCGTAACTCTACTAAGTATTTAACGCAATTGTATTTAGAGGGGGTTTGAACCTGAGAATTCTGCTTCAATTAGAACAATCGTGTGTCAATTAACCCACACACTTAGTGGAAATGTCAACATTATTTAATTAATTCATGAAGCAATTAAGTGAGCTAATAAAAAATAATAACTTAAGGAAAATTATCTCATCAAATTCTTTGCAAGTAAAATATGATGAACCTCATTACTAATTTGGGTAAGTAAAATATGATCATTTATTTACCATTTGTTTGATTAGGGAAAATATAGAAAGAAAGAAAATAGTTAGAAGGAACGTACTGTGTGGGAAAAGGAATTTGAGTGTTATTAAGGTTAGTAAAAAAAGAAATAAAATGAAAAAGAAGAAGAGTATTTCTGTCCCATTTAATTTTTTTGATACTATTAATAAAATTATAGGAATAGAGTGTGGGTGTTGACAACTCAGTTCAGCCCTCCTTCCTACTCAAATTGGACATGACTATGTTCTACAAGATACAAAATGATACTCCCTCCGTTCCTTTTTATAAGAGGTGAGTTAGGGGTGTTGGCCGTTCTTTTTTATAAGAACTAGAGAGAATTTTGTGCCAAATTAATTATTTTTTCACCATTCTACCCCTATTCAATTCTAGATAATAATTGCATCACATTAATTATGATATTTCTTTTTTCCATTTTCCAAAGACTAGGTACATGAACTATACTTATCAATGATTCCCCACTCTCTTCTTTACAATAAATGGTGTTGGTTTATTAAAAATAAATAAATAAAAATATGGAAATACATTTACTATGTCAAAGGGCAATTTTAAAAATTTAACAACACTTTGGAACAAATTTAATGTAAAAAACTAGATAAACTAACTTTCTTAAGAAGTGTGCAAAGTTAGTTAATATCTTATAAAAATGAATGGAGGGAGTCCTATCCCCATTTCTATTTGGAGAATGAGGAAGGTGAAGACATTGAAGTAGTGGTGGGGCAAATTGGAGTGGAATCTTATATTAAATGAGGATCAAGTTGATTGAGTAAAAGGTAGGTACAATATTTGTATTTCAACTTGGTGAATTAAATGACAAATGGTGCACATGATTTGATTTGGATCAGATTGACTTTAAAGTGTGTGAATTAATTATTAGGAAGAAATTAAATGAGAGACTTGATAAAATTTGGTGCACGTGAACAAGGGTTGCATGGTGCATTGATGATTTTTAATTTAATTTAATTTAAAAATAGAAGAAAATGTGATAGAATTTGAGAGTAGTGAGGAGTTATTTTCACTTTTCCATAGATATGTAAGATTCTCACCCAAACACATTTTTCACCACATTAGAGACCAATGTAGGTAGCGCGTGAGTTTAGTGGTGATGGAAAACTGACGAACACAGATAACTAGAGTTCAGTTTTTCTCCATCGTTGGGATCAGATATGTCGAAGAATGTCAGCGCCGCTACCCATCCTTCAAACTTTGTGCAAATTCACATTGTTTGCAAGTGTGAACACACATAAGTTTATCCTCCTTTTTAATTTTTTGTCTTTTTCTTTATTTTACCCTCTTTCATTTTAAATGAAAACGGTAAAAAAATCAAAGAAAGAAAACAGAAAAATGAAAGAAGAAAAAACAAAAAAAAAGTAATTGATTAACAAAAAAGGAAAATTCAAAAGAAAGAGTGACAGTGAGAAAGCATTCATTGTGGTTGTTTGAACATGTAGTGGAACCTAAATTAGAATTGGGAGTTCAATTTGAAAAAATAAGGAATGATCGTCTGCAGTGCATATCTCCATCATCACCTTGCTTATTAATTAATTTCCTTAATTGAGAAGCTCACTGCTGCAGCAACTTGGGTTATGATTCATTCATGACTCTATAGTGTAAACTCACACCTTTTTTTTTTATCTTTCTCTTCTGCACATATCATATTATATATCACATTTGTTATTTATCTCTGATCCTTCTTATAGCCTAGATCTACACGAATCTTTATTGCAGCAAGGGTCTCCCTTTTCTATTATACAGTAATAGAAGAGATTGGAATGGGGAGAGAGTGGGGTCAACTCAATTACTACTCTGCCAACCAGAGAGCTAGAGCTGACTCGCTAAACTTCTATAAATTTCCACACATCATGCTCATTCATGCTCCAACTCAATTACTACTCATTCATGCTCCAACTCCAACTCCAACTCCAACTCGATCCTACCGCTTATACTCTCCTGCACAAGAAAAATGAGAAGGCCTTTTCCTCTGATGATTCTGCTTATTGCCACACTTGTTATGGCAATGCCACTTTCATTAGGTGTGGAAGAGAACAAACTCTCTTACACCTACTACACGTTTTCATGTCCAGACTTGGAAACTATAATCCACAATCAATTGCAACTGTTGTTTCTAGATATTACTGCGCCACCAGGATTTCTCAGACTCATGTTTCATGACTGCCAAGTTCAGGTATATGTATATACTTGCTTGCTTTTGCCTTTCTTGTCTCTCATTTGTCCCTTGCATTGCATTTTCTTCTTCAATGTCATTTTGTGACAGGGATGTGATGCTTCAATTGTTTGTTGTTTGTATTCATTTTGTGACAGGGATGTGATGCTTCAATTTTGTTGGACTCTGATAACTCTGAAATGGTTTCTTCAAGAAACTTTGGCATCAGAATGAGGGAAGCAATCAGCAGCATCAAAGTTGCAGTAGAACAAGTATGTCCTGGAGTGGTGTCTTGTGCAGACATCATTGTACTAGCTGCTAGGGAGTCAGTGTCTCACACTGGAGGTCCTCAAATTCAGATCCCTCTGGGGAGAAAGGACTCCACAACAATCACTACTTTTAACGATGCTGATGCTAGGATTCCTCTTGGCTCTATCACTGTCGATGATTTTCTATCTGATTTCAGAGCTAAAGGGATGACCATTGAAGAAGCTGTTGCCATTTTAGGTGCACACACACTTGGTGTTGGACACTGCAAAAGCATTCAGGAAAGATTGAAGGATCCAACACAATGGTCGAACCCCAGGGATTGGGCATTTGAAGTCGCAATGAGAGCTATTTGTCCAATTGAGTTTGCTCCCGTTAATTTCGCCCTACCAGTCCTTATGGACTTAACTCCTGTGGTTTTTGACAACCAATATTACATAAAGAGTATGTGGGGGAAAGGCATGTTTGCTATTGACTCCAACATCTCCATAGATCCACGAACATCACCCTCTGTCACGAGGTTCGCTGTGGATCAGAACTACTTCTTCCAAGTTTTCTCTTCTGCTTTTGTCAAGCTTGCTGCTACCAATGTTCTCACAGGCGATCAGGGTAATGTCAGAACCCAATGCAACCAGCTAAATCCTTCAAAATAATGCTGTATAGTCATAGCTGCTGCTCTGTGATTTCATGTCATATCTAGCTAGCTTCTCTAACTTTAAATTAAATAATTAAACTCATCATGTACAAGATCACTTTTAATCTAATTATAATGTATTTGATATATGTCATTTCTTCTCCGTTGCTGCTCTGTGATCATGTGATATATATCTTCATGCATGTCTTCGATAACAGTACGCGGCAAAGAATTCATACCAATTGCTTTGTCATATATATATCATAAATAATGTGGATGATAAGGGTAGGTTTTTTTTTTACTAGTTAATTAAGCATAAGGCTTCTTAACTTCACTAACTCGTAATTAACACTAAAATGATGTAATTATAGAGTGCATGATGTAATATACCAAATACTTATATAATGTGCTACATGGTCTATCAAAAGAGTGAAAAAGTTAAACCAACAATGCGTAACTCTATTAAGTATTTAACGCAATTGTATTTAGAATGGGTTCAAACCCGAGAATTCTGCTCCAACTAGAACAATCGTGTCTCAATTAACCGATGCACTTGGTGGAAATGTCAACATTATTTGATTAATTCGTGAAGCAATTAACAGAACTAATAAAAAATAATAACTTAAGGAAAATTATCTCATCAAATTCTTTGCAAGTAAAATATGATGAACCTCATTACTAATTTGGGTAAGTAAAATCTGATCTTTTATTTATCATCTGTTTGATTAGGGAAAATATAAAATGAAAGAAAATAGTTAGAAGGAACGTACTGTGTGAGAAAAGGAATTTGAGTGCATTTTTAGGTTATTAAGGTTAATAGAAAAAGAAATAAAATGAAAAAGAAGAAGAGTATTATATTTCTCTCCCATTTAATTTATTTGATTCTATTAATAAAATCACAGGAATAGGGAGAAGTGTGGGTGTTGACAACTCAGTTCAGCCCTTCTTTCTACTCAAATTGGATATGACTATGTTGTACAAGATATATACAAAATGGTACTACCTCCATTTCTATTTGGAGAATGAGGAAGGTGAAGACATTGAAGTAGTGGTGGGGAAAATTGGAGTGGAATCAATTCATAGGCAAGACCCTTTAATTATTTTTTATTTTTTTGATCAAAGAGAGGGCAAGACCCTTTAATTATTTGAACGTACAGTATAATATGAGATAGGGATATAATTAATGCTTTTCAAAAAGAGGAAAAGTCAAACAAAACAATTGATTCTTATGGAGTTGGCAGATTATTAGTTCCCCTTTTAAATCAACAGTTGTGTTTTTGGAACATGGTTTTTCATCTCATCTTATTGGAAAAAGAAGATTAAAAGAGAACAATAGGGGATGAGTATATCAATTAGTTGAATTAATGGTAATAAAATATATTGAAGGGTGAAAGTTTAGGGTTCAAACTCTAGAGAAAAAACTAATGTAATAACAACTAACATTTACCGATAAAAAATAAAAGAATAGAAGCGAACAAAGGAAAACAAAATAAACACAAAATTGAATGAGAATGAAGTGAAAAAATAAGGAAATTGGTTTTAAGGCCATCCCATTGGTTCTCTCACCACCCCTCACTTTCTTAATTTCCATATTACCCTGTGAAATAAAAGTAATTTTCGCACTTTTAAGTGCGAAATAAGAGTAATTTTCGCACTTTCAAGTGCAATTTTTTTTTTTCAGTTCGCGAAAAACTTTAAAAATAAAATAAAAATACAATTTTCGCACTTTTAAGTGCGATATAAGAGTAATTTTCGCACTTTTAAGTGCAATTTTTTTTCAGTTCGCGAAAAACTTAAAAAATAAAATAAAAATACAATTTTCGCACTTTTAAGTACGAAATAAAAGCAATTTTCGCACTTTTAAGTCGAAAGCAATAAAAATATTGAGTTTTTTAAAATATAATATTTTAATCGCACTTTGAGGTGCGAATGTTGTATAAATTTCACACTTAAATGTGCGAGAAATACACAGACGTCAAAAAACACGTTATGAAGGAGAAGCAACGATGAAGAAGTAGAAGATGATGAAGAAAGAAACAGAGCCTCGTTTGGTAGGGAGAGTTGCTCTGTGGGGATGATGAGAGGTTTGGTTAGATGTTGGAAATGAAGGAGGTTAGGATTTAATGGTTTAATGGAGGTAGGAATGGAGTAAGAAGAGTGGTGGTGGTGGTAATGGTGATGAGATGGAAAATGAGGGTGGTGGAGAGTGAAAGATGAAGAATGAGGAAGGGGGTAGTGGGTGGAGGGAGAGGAAAAATGACATGAAGGGAATGAAAATAAATTTTAAAGGATAAAAATGTATTTTCACATATAAAAGGGGTGGTTTTAAGAACAATTGGGGTGGTATTATTAAAGCCACCACCCAAAAAATAATGAGGTGTGAGTGAATAGTGTGAGTCTTGTTAGATACTCCCCTTTGTTTCTATCTATAAATCTTTTTACCTAAACTTTTAGGATTAAGAAAATTGATTATTATCAATAAATTTGTAAACAAATATTAAGTTTTCTAAATTACCCTTAATTTAAACAAGGTGTAGTATGAACTATGAAGCATGAAAGCAAGAGGAGTGAGGTTGAGGTAGCTATTGCTTATGAGGTTGAAGTAACAAAGGGCCGGAATGATGAGGTGATTAATAAACATAAAACGTGGCTGCACGAGCTTGGTTGACTTGCAAATACACTTGGAGATAAAAAGGCTATGTCATCCATTTTACAATGGTTGTGTTCATAAACATTAGAATCATCCATTTTACAATGGTTGTGTTCATAAACATTAGAATTTAATTACTAGTTGTTATTGTTAAGTTAAAATTATTTAGTTACTAATAAATATAATTAAAAAATAAACTTATTTATAAATAGTGATAGTATTGGATTTACTCATATAAAATAATTAAATTTTCATTATCAATTACCACTACTTAGTTAACATTATTTTTTGTTATTTATATTATAATAAAAATACACAAAATAATTCTTCCCTAACAATAAAATAGGCTACTCACATATATATAAATATTTATTTTTTAAAAGTAAATATAGACTAATTTAATATTATCATATAATATTATTTAAAATTATTTCTAAACTTATATAATTATAATTAATAATTTAAATATAAATTATTTTTGAAAAAATAATATCTTTTAATAATTTTTTAAAGATTTGAATTAATTTTTATCATTGATCACTTATGCCAACTAAGTTCAAACCCATTGGTTACATATATAATAATTTTAATTAAAATAGACTCCCTTCGAAAAAATTAAAATAGCCGAATTAATAAAAATAATTTGATTTTAGTTAATATTAAAACATAAACTCATTCATAAAAATGTAAAAAAATTAAATTTAATACAATAATCACTTTTTGAAAAAAACTATTTAGAAAATTAAATTTTAAAAAATATCATGTATTTTTTATTTCAAGGAAAATTTGATACATTTTTTATTATTTGTATCATATCCTATCAATATCTTGTCTACCTCAAATGCATGATAGGATAAGAGTCTATCATGTTCTTATCATATCATGTGTTTATCTAATTCTTTATCCTATCATACTCTTATCTTATCCTGACCACCAAACGGGCCCGTAGAAGCTAGATCCCTGTCTCTTTAGGTCGTAGTTTACTATCTTTAAGCGTTGTTCTTGGGCTTCTTTCTGGGCCTTCTGATTGAATGAACTTTCTTCCATCGACAAAAAAAAGGGAAGAAACAATCAGTTTTGTTCACTCTTTGTCTTTGGCATGTTTTCCTGGCACAGATAATATGGGTTTGCCCAAAGGGTCAACCTATTTGACCCATTTTTTATAAGCAAGCTTTAAAAAGTGATAGGATTTCAAAATTAACTAAAAACTTAAAAATTTATAACTACAAAAGTGCCAAGTTGCACACTGTTTTGGTGATTACTAACAACTAAACCTTTGCTAATTGGAGAGAAGGGTGGCGGAAATATTTTTCTGGGTAAAACCGTGGGCGGAAAAATTGTCGACAGTTTTTGCAACGACTTTTTCCACCGTTAATTTCATTGACAGTTTCTAAGGGATTTTCCAACGGAACGGAGAAAACTGCCAGTAATATTATTAAAGAGTAATAATGATTTTTACCTAACCCAATTTTTAATACTGAACCATAATTGATAATACATAACACAACTCATGTTTCTCTCTATCTCTATTTGTATCACTTCACATTATATTTTGCATCTATTACTTATCTCTCTTTTTTTCTTTGTTTTTCATTGTCATTTGATTTCAAACAATCCACATGGGTCTGATTTCATGCACCAGCAAAGCAAGGTACGAATTATGATGATGAGATCCTTACTAGTTTTGGTTTAATAATTAATATTATTCATAATATTAATAGAAAGAATCATTTATTATATTTGAATATTTTTAAATGGCATTAATGAATTAATGAATTAATATTATTTTGCTAATATGTATAAACATTAAATTTATAATAATAAATTACCACAATTGGCAAAATAAATTTATAATATGTAAGTGTCACCATTGAATCTTCATGTATAAATAGATGATCCTAAAGCTCTAGTTTTTCATCCCATCCCATCCCAATTACAAACAAAATGGCAATAAGCAGTTCTATATCTCTTACTACCCTCTTTTTTGTTTTGATCACCTTCACCATAAAACTCAAGTTTTCCACTGCTGCTTCTGGTGGTGGTGTGTTGCTAGACACAGATGGTCACCATTTGAGGTATGCAAGTAACTACACCATCGTGCCCTTGAATGGGGGTAAAGAATATAGTAGAGTTTCGGTTAGTTTTGTTCAGGGTATAGAGTCACCAGTTGTTGGTCTCGATTGGTCTATAACTGATTCTGCCCTGTCAGTGAAATTCAGAAAACCCACTGGATCACCAAAGATCATCGAAATAGACGACAACATAGAGATCAATTTCTGCGCTAATATGAATAGCACTAATTGTATTCCTTGGTTCCTTGTCTACGATGACTTTGTCAAAGTGTGGATTGTAGGCTCTGGTGTCCCTGTAAATTACTCGGGTCATCAAATTAAGACCGGAACTTTCCGAATATCTTATGTCAATGCTTCCAGTTACAAGCTTGTTTTTTGCAGTGATTCTTGCGAAGATGTTGGGATATACAGTAATTGGGTTGGAGATATATATACTACTGTTCTAGCTATCAAAGGGTCACCATTGATAGTTAACTTCAAAAAGAACACGCGGTAGTTCTCATTCTCAAGAATCGATATTGTAAGAATAATAATGTCATTCAAATGTATTCTTTATACTAAAATATTTTACAAGGAACTATTATTAATGGATTTCATATGATGCTTTTGACTGAGTTTTATGTTGTTTTAATTCACAATTGAATTTCTTCACCTTATAAAATCTTACATTAAACATGTCTCCGATTCAAATTTAAATTTTATTGGTGTTAATGCCTAAAAACATGAAAACACGTCAGCTACTAAAGTAAATTAGTCATTGGAAGGAGGGGCGACCTACATTGGGGTTGGGGTAATTGCCCCCAACATTTTAGTAAAATTTTAAGTAGCCCCCAATCAAATTAATTAGGTAGTATTAATGCGTTCAGAATTTATTTTTTGACTATTTTTCGATGTATACAAAAATTATTGTTTGATATAAATAACATTTTTATTTATCCAATTTATTGTTCAAGTATTTTTTTTCTAACTATTTAATCAAATTATCCAAATTTTGTGAGGTGAATTTTATCACATCATAACTTTATTTCTTATCTAAATATTTAGAAAGAAAAAACACAACTTTAAACATATATTTACCAAATATTATTATATGTTCATTATTTTATTAAATACTATGGGTTAATGGTTCAATAGGTCCCTGAAGTTGTACCGAAATTTGTGTTTGGTCCCTCCTCAGAAAAGTGACGTTTAGTGGCGGTTTTTTTTACCGTTACTGGCTGTTTTTGACCGCCACAAAACGTCATTTTTCCAAGGAGAGACTAAACACAGATTTCGGTACAACTTCAGGGACCTATTGAACCATTAACCCAAATACTATCATATATTAATAAAATTTTAAACTGAAAAAGTGTTTAAATATTCATTGGTTTTTGATTTTTTTTTTCTATTTGTGAATTATAAAAATCATAATCCATTTATTGAGAATAAAAATTCATAGAACTAATAAATTACTTATGTCATATTTCCTTTTACACTTTGACAATTATGTTTTCTTAGCAATCTCTAATTATAACTATTTATTATTTTGAGATCTCTTGTAGAGTGTCATTTTATGATTTGTATAATAAGTCGTAGCATTTACTTCTTGAATGATATTCCAAAACAAGTGAACGAGAGATAAGATTTTTACCTATTTTTTTATTTTTATATATCAATTTTTTAATCAGATTTTAATGGTAGTAGATTTTATTTTTCATGCCATAATTTATTTATATACTGCCCCTTGGGTCTGCCACCGGTTAGAAGCAATAGCTGAGGCTTAGAATTAGCCATTCACATATCAAGACAAAACAAGTAATATATGAAAATAATCGTGTGTGTATATGGACAATTATTGACCCCACCCCTAACACCAATAGGTTATAGTTTGCATTTTGAAATTTGTTGATGAAGCAGACCAATTGGATATTGTTTGTTTGGCAGATTATGATGCTGATAGAGTTGCATCACATTTTTTCTAAACTTCTTGTTGGCATCTTTATGCATTTGATGTTGGGTTGCATTTTATCTCATTATTATTTAAAGAATACACTAAAGTATTATGCAGAACATTTTCTTGAGTAATATTGAATATGCCAAGAATTACAAACCAATCTTCTTCAAAAGCAGTTGATATATGAACATATAGTATCACTAAATTTAGTTCTAAGTTTTCAGTTTTTTTAATTATGTTACACAAGTATTGATTGAATAAAGGTGTGTCGTAAGTTAACTTTATATGAAATTTGGCTTGGAGGACGGCACATTAACGGTTGGGTCATGCATCGTGCATGACCCCTTCCCAACCGTTGGATCTATTTTTTTTTGTCCCATTTTTTAAATATAAGGAAATTGACCCAATAAATAAGTAGACATTTGCTTTATTAATATCGAATATCTTAAAAGTGACACATCTTTTCTTCTTCTCGAACTTCATATCTCCATAATCATCAAACCTTCAAGCTTCACCCTTCTAAAAATATTAGAAAAAGTTTGATCACTCCCAAAAAAAAAAAAAATCAGTCCATTTGTTTGTAAGGGATTCAAGTTTAATTTCTCATGGAAAAAAATTGATCTATATCCAAACTGGTTACAATCGTGGGGTATGGACCAAACTTTTTCCAATGAAGGACTAAACTCGAACTCCCTTACAAACACACAAACACAAGGACTAACCAGATGCTTAACCCATAAATAAATAAACTAATGCGCTTCGTGTGTTGTGTTTGAATGAACGTTAGCAGAATTGAGTCTGATCAAAATTAAGTTTGGTCAGAATTGAATCTTGTAAACGTGAGTTAAAGTGACATGATTTATGTTTGGATACATTTACCGGAATTGTTTGATTAGAATTGTTTTTAGATGTATAATGACCAAAATGGGTATGAGTGTTAAAATTCATATGCATCATTTTCTTAACTTTATTTTAATATAAATTAATTTATTAAATTAATTATGATATATAATGATATTTAAATTAATTTATACCATATTTGACATGGGTGCATGCTAGTTATGGTTATGTTGACATTGTGCTTAAGCTGTATGTGACGGTGGCGTATAAGGTGCAAGAGCATATTGGGTCTTGCATCATGCAAGAATGCAAGGGAGAAAATTACCTACTATAATAGGTTTTGTCACCTGCTATAAAAAATTGAAAAAAATAAATAAATAAGAAGTTTACAAAAACACCCTTTAGTATTATCTCTTCTGTCTCTATCTGTCTACCCTACCGGTGGCACTGGCACCCGGTCTCCTCCCTGCCTGAATGCTTCAGCCGCCGCGCCTCAAAGAGGAGGTGGGGAAATAAAAACTTCTCAAAATCTCTCTCCAAATCAAGAAATGCAATGTTTTGATGGTCCTCTGAGGAAGACCTGGCAACCTATATGAAAAATCTGGATTCAGATTTGCATTGCAGGTTCCATACAAGTATTCAAATTCTCAGAGTCCACTCCATGTTTTTGAAACCTGTAGTAAATGGAATACTTTATTAGTATTGGGATGTTATTCACATAAAGGATGATGATAACTAATGGTCTAATTTCATGTTTCTGAAACGTAGGGGATATGAGCTTTAAAAAAATTCTAGATACAGGGGAAGAAATGAAAGAATGAAGATGCAAAACAAACTAAAATTTCAGATCCCATGGAACCACTTCTGACCTATGGAACGTGAAAGGCAAAGGTAAAACTAATAATTTTTCAAATCCCTGTTCCTTGACGTTGAGGTTTTACCTTTGGAACCCAGCACACCTACGAGCTTCCTATGAAACTACCTCTGACCGTCGCGTCTCACTACGGCGGCTAAAGCTTCATCGAGTTCGACTACAAGTTTCAGATACATGACGGAGTTGCTCAGATCTACGGCGAACCTGCGCCGGTGGGCTCGCCTGCTCTCACCACCTTTCATCTGAAACCCAGCACATCTTCAACCTCCTCAACTACCCTCACTCTGCCCGCCCACCATACAGATCTGGTTCGAACTCGAAATACAATGGTGAGAGACAAACATACCCATATCTGATTGTTGTGAAAGCCTCTGATGCAGATCGGCAGCAGCTCTTGCGCCGTAAAACGAGTGGGTTCGCGGCATTGCGCCGCCGTGACTAACCTTGGTGTCGTTTCTGCAGCGGTTGTGAACAGAAAGGCCGCGAGATCAAGTTCGTGAGAAGAGGTTGCAGACGCACCACCGTGAGAGGAGAGGTGGGAGATCGTTGCAACCACGCGACCGCAAAGAGAAGAGCGTTGCCGCAAGGAGACAAGGCTTGGCGGCGCTGCGCTTGAACTTATTCTTTTAGGGTTTCAAAACCAGAGAGAGGTTGAGAGAGAGAGAGTATGAAGATTAGGGCATAAGTGTCATAACCAAATTAAAATTAAAAAATCTAAAAAATTCATTTAATAGGAAAAACCGATTCCCAATATCTACCCTTGACAGGTGGTGTGATCTTATTGGCTAAGACATATTAGGCACCGGTGCAAGACCCACGGTCTAATGCACCTTATACACCGCCCTATGTAACACCAATGAAGTTTCTTTTCCATTAGCAATTGGTGCATTTGAGAGAAGAGAAAAAATGCACTAATAGCCAGCATATAGTGCATGCTATATTAAAGGATATACATTATACAAACACATTCTTCAGTCACTAACTCTCCCTTTTCTATCATACATTACAGTAATAGCAGATTGGAATGGGGAGAGAGTGGGGTCATTTATAAGGTCAGGGCACTCTGGGGTGGGGCCAACTCAATTACTATTCTGCCACCCAATGTTCTCACATGCGCGCACCGCGCAGGGTGATGTGAGAACCCATTGCAACGAGCTAAATCAATTAAATTAAATTAGTACTTCCTTGTGAATGCTGCTGCTCTGTGATCCATATCTATGTCTCTAAATAGGATGGGTAGCTCACATGGTTGAGTCAAGGGTTATTATAGGTGAAGGGTCAGAGTTTGAACTCTAATGAGGGATAATTTGTAGTAATTTACTAATAACTAATATTTCCAATATAAAAAAAATCTAGCTTCTCTAAGCTAGGAAATAAGCTGATTATCACTTTTTATACTCTCTTCGTTCCTATATAATTGTCATTATTTTTATCTGTCACTTTACAACTTTACAAAAGTTAAGAGACCATTAATTATATTTTACCAATTCTACCATTAAATAAATAGTGATAGAAAATTAAAGAGTCAAAATTAAGAAGAAAGATAAAATATATATATATTAGATAGTAATTTTAATAGAAATAAAAACATTAATACAATTCCTTACGTGAAAACTAACAGATATTAAAGAAAGGAGGTGTAATGTTTTTGATATATTCTACTATACATGTCATTTCTTTTATGCTGCTGCTATGTGATTTGATATCTAGCTTCTCTAAGTTTTTTACATAAGGAAATAAACTGATCATGTACAACATCGAATAATACCAGTATGATGATCATTTGTTTTGTGAGTGAAGTACTAAAAAGTAGCTATATAAGATTCTTAGATATATATCTGTTTCAAGTCAAACCTTTCACCAAACTTTAACCTCTTGATTTCTTCGTCAACTCTTACCAACGCCGCCAAAATAATGGTTCATCATATTTTACTTGCAAAGAGTTTGATGAGATATATAATTTGCCTTAGTTAAGTTATTATTTTTTATTACCGCTCTTAATTGTTTCACGAATCAAAAAATGTTCACTTTTTCATTGGTTTAATGGACACACAGTTGTTCTAGTTCAAGTAGAAATTTCATGTTAAAACTCCTCCTAAATACAATTGCGTTAATTACTTTGTATGCGCAGAGACCATAGATTACTACAATGTCAAATTAGGATACAGATCCTCTCATTTGAGGATTTCACATGACAAGGTCATGTGATAATCTAGACCTTTCATTCCTTATAATGAAATCTAATGGTTCTTATTTTCTAACCCATGTTACCCTATCATGTACCTTCACAACACAGATTCAATTTGAGATTCTCAAAACCTCAGTACGTTTTCCCTTTCTGGTTTTCGCTCTCTCTCTCACGATGCTGCAAATCGATGCCCACCCTCAACCGTGAGTCGCGCCGCGCCGCGCCGCCGCTCTGCACCGCCGCGCCGCCGCTATGCGCCGCGCTGCCGTTATGAGTCGCACCGCCGCGCCGTTCTTCTTCCCCACATCACCGCTGTATCTGGTTCTTCTTCCCCACATGCGCGACATCACCGTTCTTCTTCCCCTTTTGTTCGTTCTTCTTTGTTCTTATTTTTTTTAACAGCAGTAGTGCAGAATTGATGCACTTTGAGAATTTCGTTCTTTTTTTTTTTGTTCGTTCTTCTTTCTTCCCATCACCGTTGTTTTCATGCACTTTGTTGATGAAGCTTTTTGGGTATACAACACTGCCAAGAAAAAACATCCATTTACATGCTCACAGGTCTTTGCTGCTACTCAAACACATGGAGAGGCAGGGAAGAAATGGTTCCAAGGGACAGCTGATGCTGTGAGGCAATTCATATGGGTTTTTGCAGCATCGTGAGAGAGAGAGAGCGAGAACCAGAAGGGGAAACGTATTGAGTTTTTCAGAATCTCAAATTGAATCTGTGTTGTGGAGGTACATGGTAAGGTAACATGGGTTAGAAAATAAGGACCATTAGATTTCATTAAAATGAATGAAAGGTCTAGATTTATCACATGACCTTGTCATGTGAAATCCTCAAATGAGAGGATCTGTATCCGTCAAATTAAGCCCCCACAAAGAATAAGGTTTTTGGTTAAACTTTGAAAACGCATTAAATGAGTAGGTATCTTCTAACAAATACTTATTCATATGCACCGCTCATTGATCGAACTCTTTATTAAATTCTTAAGGAGTTCAACTATATATTCACCAATTGTACTACATATTGTTGATTTAACTTTTTCACTCTTAGATAGACCATGTAGCACATTAAGTACTCCCTCTATCCTAAACTATATGGTCTTTTTCAGACAATCACGTCTATTAAGAAAACATGTAATAAGCTAATTAATATGTTGGTTTTGTTACTTTTTATACAAATCTTCCAAATATGCTCCTATTTAAAAAAAATCTGGAAATTGTTAATGTAAGTATTGGATATCCCAAAAGTTGGTCGGGAATATGAAACAAGTAATTAGTAGAGGTGGTACTTAAAGTTTTTGAATTTAAAATATAATGAATACAAGGGGTAAAAAAGGAAAAACTTTTTTTTTCCTGAAACTTAGAAGAGGTCTTATAATTTGGGACACCGAATTTGTCGGGTCTTATAATTTGGGACGGAGGAAGTATTTGGTATATTAATTACGTCATGCACTCTATAATTGCATTTTAGTGTTAATTACGAGTTAGTGCAATTAAGAAGTCTTATGCTTAATTAACTAGTCAACAAAAAAACCTACCCTTGTCATCAACATTTATGATATATGACAAAGCAACTGGTATGAATTCCTTGCCCCGTACTGTTATTAAAGACATGAAATCACTTTCATTTTTCCTTATCTTGCACTTTTTTATTTCCTTATTAATTTTTTTTTATGAGAAAATTCCATTCATATACCTAATTTTAATTCCTTGTTATTGTATTTAATCTTTAACAGAGCTACATATTCTTAATTTATGATTCCCACTCCAAGTCGTTGATTGAACCAATACACACCTACTTATTAATTTGGTAAGTAAAATATTGAGTGCATTTTTAGGTTATTAAGGTTAATAGAAAAAGAAATAAAATGAAAAAGAAGAAGAGTATTACATTTCTCTCCCATTTAATTTATTTGATTCTATTAGGAATAGGGAGAAGTGTGGGTGATGGCGGCTAGGAGAGAGGAAGGGAGGTGGCAGCTGGTGGTGTGTGTGGTGGAGAGGGAAATTAGGGTTTTTGAGTGGAAAAGCAAAAGAGAAGAGAAAAGGCTGCAGATTTTTTGTTGTTTTTTTTTTTTATTTCTTTTTCCTTTTTTTGGAGTGTGAAGGCTAGTGAATGGTGAGTGTTAGGGTTTGTGTGAGGGGTTGGTTTAAATAGGGTAGAACTAGGGTTTGAGTGAGGGAGAAATTACAGAAATCCCCCTGGGGTTTGTTTTGGGCCAGTTTGGCCCATTATTATTATTATTTTTTTTTTTTTAGAAACTAAAGTAATTAAAAAAACAAACTCAATTAATCTAAACGCCATATTTTTTTATATTTTCACTAACTAATTAGCTAACTATTTTTATTTTTAGTAAAATGAAACACAATAAAAGAAAGAAATAAAAGACCCGGACAAAATTGGGTGCTAACAGGTAGGCTCATGTACTTTCACTTGCTTTTGTAGAAGCTAGATCCCCGTCACTTTAGGGTTAGGCTGTAGGTTACTATCTTTAAGCGTTGTTCTTAGGCTTCTTTCCGGGCCTTCTGATTGAATGAACTTTCTTCCATCGACAAAAAAAAGGGAAGAAACAATCAGTTTTGGTCACTCTTTGTCTTTGGCATGTTTTCCTGACATAGGTTATTAAGGTTAATAGAAAAAGAAATAAAATGAAAAAGAAGAAGAGCATTACATTTCTCTCCCATTTAATTTATTTGATTCTATTAGGAATAGGGAGAAGTGTGGGTGGTGGCGGCTAGGAGAGAGGAAGGGAGGTGGCGGCTGGTGGTGTGTGGTGGAGAGGGAAATTAGGGTTTTTGAGTGGAAAAGCAAAAGAGAAGAGAAAAGGCTGCAGATTTTTTGTTGTTTTTTTTTTATTTTTATTTCTTTTTCCTTTTTTTGGAGTGTGAAGGCTAGTGAATGGTGAGTGTTAGGGTTTGTGTGAGGGGTTGGTTTAAATAGGGTAGAACTAGGGTTTGAGTGAGGGAGAAATTACAGAAATACCCCTGGGGTTTGTTTTGGGCCAGTTTGGCCCATTATTATTATTTTTATTTTTATTTTTATTGAGAAACTAAAGTAATTAAAAAAACAAACTCAATTAATCTAAACGCCATATTTTTTTATATTTTCACTAACTAATTAGCTAACTATTTTTATTTTTAGTAAAATGAAACACAATAAAAGAAAGAAATAAAAGACCCGGACAAAATTGGGTGCTAACAGGTAGGCTCATGTACTTTCACTTGCTTTTGTAGAAGCTAGATCCGCGTCACTTTAGGGTTAGGCTGTAGGTTACTACCTTTAAGCGTTGTTCTTAGGCTTCTTTCTGGGCCTTCTGATTGAATGAACTTTCTTCCATCGACAAAAAAAAGGGAAGAAACAATCAGTTTTGGTCACTCTTTGTCTTTGGCATGTTTTCCTGACATAGATAATATGGGTTTTCCCAAAGGGTCAGCCTATTTGACCCATTTTTTATAAGGTAGCTTTAAAAAGTGATAAGAATTCAAATTAACTAAAAACTTACAAATTTATAACTACAAAAGTGCCAAGTTGCCCACTGTTTTGGTAATTACTAACAATCGCTAATTGGAGAGAAGGGTGGCAGAAATGTTTTTCCGGGTAAAATCGTGGGTGGGAAAATTATGGACAATTTTTACAATGACTTTTCTGCTCATTAATTTCACTGACAGTTTTTAAGGGATTTTCCAACATAATGATATTACGAAAAACTAATAATGATTCTTATCTAGCCCAATTTTTAATACGCGAACCATAATTGATGATACATAACATAACTCATTTTCTCTCTATCTCTATTTCTATCACTTCACATCATATTTTGCATCTATCAATTATCCTTTTTTTTTCTTTCTTTTTCATTGTCATTTGATTTCAAATAATCCACGTGGATCTGATTTCATGCACCAGCAAAGCAAGGTACGAATTATGATGATGAGATCCTTACTAGTTTTGGTTTAATAATTAATATTATTCATAATATTAATAGAAAGAATCATTTATTATATTTGAATATTCTTAAATGGCATTAATGAATGAATTAATGAATTAATATTATTTTGCTAATATGTATAAACATTAAATTTATAATAATAAATTACCACAATTGGCAAAATAAATTTATAATATGTAAGTGTCACCATTGAATCTTCATGTATAAATAGATGATCCTAAAGCTCTACTTTCTCATCCCATCTCACAATTATAAACAAAATGGCAATAAGCAGTTGTGCATCTCTTACTAGCCTCTTTTTTGTTTTGATTACCTTCACCATAAAACTCAAGTTTTCCACTGCTGCTTCTGGTGGTGGTGTGTTGCTAGACACAGATGGTCACCATTTGAGTTGTGCAAATACCTACACCATCGTGCCCTTGAATGCGCGTAAAGAATATGGTTTAGTTTCTCTTAGTTTTATTCAGGGTATTGAGCGACTAGTTGTTGGTCTCGATACGCCTTCAACCGATTATAACCTGACAGTGAAATTCAGAAAACTCACTGGACCACCAAAGATCGTCGAAATAGACGACAACATACAGATCAATTTCTGCTCTAATATGAATAGCGATGTTTGTATTCCTTGGTTCCTCGTCTACGATGACTCTGTCAAACTGTGGATTGTAGGCACTGGTGCCCCTATAATTTACTCGGGTCATCAAATTAAGACCGGAACTTTCCGAATTTCTTATGTCAATGCTTCCGGTTACAAGCTCGTTTTTTGTAGTGATTCGTGCGAAGATGTTGGGATATACATAGATTGGGTTAGCAAAAAATTAAATATATATACTTCTGTTCTAGCTATCCACGGGCCACCATTGATAGTTAACTTCAGAAAGAACACGCTACCAACAACATCTTAAGGTAGTTCAGATTCTCAAGGATCGATATTGTAAGAATAATAATAATGATAATGCCATTCATTCTTTATAATAAAATATTTTACAAGGAACTATTATTAATAGATTTAATATGATGCTTTGACTGAGTTTATTTTGTTTTAATTCACAATTGAATTTCCTCACCTCATAAAATCTTACATTAAACATGTCTCGGATTCAAATTTAAATTTTATTGGTGTTGATGCCTAAAAATATGTTTCAACTATTTAAGCATTCGGAAAAACACGTATTAGTTGTTGGAAGCAGGGGCGACCAACATTGGGGGCTAGGGGCACCAACATTTTGGTAAAATTTTGGCTTAATAGCACTTTTGGTCATTCACTTATCACGATTTGACATTTTTGGTCCCTAACAAAAAAAATTAGCCTTAATGGTCCCTCACTTTGTCAAACGATAGCAGCTTTAGTCCCCGTCACTATTCCGTCAAATATTGAACAGTTTCTGTCAAAAACTAACTAAAAAAAAATTTAACAAAAAAGTTTTTTTTTTGTACCTACCCAACCTTAGTTCCTCTCCCCTCACCTCTTGAGCCGCCGCACCTTCTCTCTTCTGCTCCCTTTCTCTCTCAAAAAACCCTAGCCCTTTCTTCTACCTCACCAGCCGCCGCACCTCCCCCTTTCGTTCTCCCTCTCTCACAATGAAATACCAATCGCCGCTCCTCATCCTCCTCTGGAAGCGCCACCGCCGCTCCTCTCCATCTCTCCAACACCTTGTGCCGCCATTCCTCTCTGCTCCTCTTCAACCCCAAATCACCTCCACCGTTCGACCCTTCTGCCCCGGTCACGATGCCAAGAGCTGCCGCCGCTCGTTCCCTCTCCTTCACCAGACGGTGGCGGCAACGACAACGTTGGAACGAGACTCTTGAAAGAGTTTCTTCCACCATACCCAGCAACCAACACCTTCTTCTCCTCCTTCTTCCAGCAACAAGATTCACAAAGAGAGAGAGAGAGCTATCTGGGTTTAGGATTTCCGAGTTTGGATTCACCTTCTTCTCCTCATTCAATTTGAACCTCTGACATGTGTTCGAGCCTCGATTTGCCATGGTTGCTTGATTTGAGTTGCAAGGCTTCGACCTGAAAATAGGCGGTGGTGACATGGCTTGGATTTGATGTTTATGCACCACATAGGCTCATCCTCAGTCTAAACAATAGCTCCAAATCTGGTATCTTCCCTGGGTATAACCTTAGAAGCTATACAATTCCCCACATTGTGAACAAATCCCTTGTTTGATATGAACGATAATACATCTCGAGGTAAACTTTTCCTTGCAGAATCACAAGCCTAAAATGTAAAATGTTTTTCCCACTCTCCACCATTTCCCTTGTGATTCCTGTTCTTTTCTTTTTTTTCCCATTGTTTTAGATCTTCATGGATCCATTTGAAGTGCTCTGGACAGGTTGATGCAGCTGATGATGATGAATAATCTTGATCTTGCTGATAATAAACCATTGGATGGTGGTGATCCTTGGGGCAGGTTGTTTTGCTTTTGTTACAATTTATTTTTTTATTTTATTGTTAACTTTTAGCAGAAATTGTTAAATATTTGACGGAATAGTAATATGGGACTAAAGCTGCTGTCGTTTGACAAAGTGAGGGACCATTTAGGCTAATTTTTTTTGTTAGGGACCAAAAATGTCAAATCGTGATAAGTGAGAGACCAAAAGTGCTATTAAACCTAAAATTTTAAGTAGCCCCCAATCAAATTAGGTAATATTAATGCATTCAGAATTTATTTTTTTGACTATTTTTCGATGTATAAAAAAAATTATTGTTTGATATAAATAACATTTTTATTTATCCAATTTATTGTTCAAGTATATTTTTTCTAACTATTTAATCAAATTATCCAAATTTTGTGAGGTGAATTTTATCAATTCATAACTTTATTTCTTATCTAAATATTTAGAAAGAAAAAACACAACTTGAAACATATATTTACCAAATATTATTATATGTTCATTATTTTATTAAATACTATCATATATTAATAAAATTTTAAACTGAAAAAATGTTTAAATATTCATTAGTTTTTAATTTCTTTTTCTATTTGTGAATTATAAAAACCATAATCCATTTATTGAGAATAAAAATTCTTAGAACTAATAAATTATTTATGTCATATTTCCTTTTAGACTTTGACAATTTTTTTTCTTAGCATCAATCTCCAATTAAAACTATTTATTCTTTTGAGATCTCTTGTAGTTTGTCAGTTTATGATTTGTATAGTAAGTTGTAACATTTGCTTCTTGAATGATATTCCCAAACAAGTGAACGGGAGATAAGATTTTTACCTATTTTTTATTTTTATATATCAATTTTTTAATCAGATTTTAATGGTAGTAGATTTTAGTTTTCATGCCATAATTTATTTATATACTGCCCCTTGGGTCTGCCACCGGTTAGAAGCAATAGCTGAGGCTTAGAATTAGCCATTCACATATCAAGACAAAACAAGTAATATATGAAAATAATCGTGTGTGTATATGGACAATTATTGACCCCACCCCTAACACCAATAGGTTATAGTTTGCATTTTGAAATTTGTTGATGAAGCAGACCAATTGGATATTGTTTGTTTGGCAGATTATGATGCTGATAGAGTTGCATCACATTTTTTCTAAACTTCTTGTTGGCATCTTTATGCATTTGATGTTGGGTTGCATTTTATCTCATTATTATTTAAAGAATACACTAAAGTATTATGCAGAACATTTTCTTGAGTAATATTGAATATGCCAAGAATTACAAACCAATCTTCTTCAAAAGCAGTTGATATATGAACATATAGTATCACTAAATTTAGTTCTAAGTTTTCAGTTTTTTTAATTATGTTACACAAGTTTGATTGAATAAAGGTGTGATCTTAAGTTAACTTTATATGAAATTTGGCTTGGAGGACGGCACATTAACGGTTGGGTCATGCATCGTCCATGACCCTTTCCCAACCGTTGGATATGCTTTTTTTTTCCATTTTTTAAAAATAACGAAATTGACCCAATAAATAATTAGACATTTGGCTTATGAATATCGAATATCTTAAAAGTGACACATCTTTTCTTCATCTCGAACTCCATATCTCCATAATCATCAAACCTTGAAGCTTCACCCTTCTATCTCCACCGTATTTTGGGCCACTCTCATTTCACCTCTTCTTGTGATGGGCTTGCCCCAAACAAAAGTTTATTATATGTTCATTAAAACACAAAATAAAAACATTATGGGTTGGTGGGGTATTTTGTTGTTGTTGTTGTTGTTGTTGAAAGGGTGGGTTTGTGGTTGAGAGTTAAAAGTAAGCAAAACTCTAAAATATAAGGTGTGTTTAGTTTCTATTTTCATTTTTTTTTAGCTTCAATAGCAAAATTGCTGACACAATTTTTTTTTCTTTCTTATTTTCAATTTTTTTTTATCAAAAATAGTGAAAATATGACTTTTGAAATCAATGAATACAATGATAATATTATTATTTTTTTCAAAAAAAATACTCTTCAGAGCGAGCAGTCGTGAAATTATTTTCTGAGGTTTTGAGATCATATTAAATGAGTAGATCTCTCTAAACAAATCATTTTTCATATATCGTTGGAGAACCAAACCAGGGGCTATATACTTAAAAAGCTTAAAATCCTTGCTGGTAAAGTGATAATAATATGACAATTGTGTGACTAAACAGAAAATAATAATATAATATAATTATATGTCCACTTGACTTGAGTAAATTGGGGGACGTTGGTGATGAACCATCTGGATCAGGGTATGGAAACTCTGTATTGTCTCAGCAACCACATTGAAAATGGGCGGTGGATTAATGGAATATGGATCCAAATCATGCTCTATCTTCATGCTCTCTATAAAATCACAATTCTTTCATTCAAAGAAAGATATTGAAAATAAAAGTACTCTTCTCACATTTGAAGAATTCCTCTTTAAATTAAGGTAAGTCATGTCCTTCAACTCAGAGCATGGTTTCCTTTCATATTCCAGCACCACATTCAGTAGCTGTAAGTAAACTTATAACTATTGAGTAGAGTACTCAGTTTCCAACTATTGATCTGGTCCCTCCATTCATTATTATGGGTTAAACCATCATTAAAAGTTTGTTTGGATCTGCACTTTTATTTCCATAGCCACTGATTAGAAGTTGTTAATAAATTTATTACCATAATATAAGAAGCTGTACATTGTGGGACACTGGGACTCATGCTATGTCTATATCGTTATGGAAAACTTACTTAATTATGTCACATGTAGATGTTTAATTCAGAGTACTTGCACATGGCCTAATATTACTAATCATTTATTATGCAAACTACCAACGAACTAATTAACTACGAACCTTTAATTATTTGAACAGTATAACATGAGATAGGGATACAATGCTTTTCAAAAAGAGGAAGCAACTTCAAACAATTGATTCTTCTGGAGTTGGCAGATTATATACTTAATTCCCATTTCAATTAAGAGTTTAATCTTAAAAATTTTGGAAAAGGGTTTTCATTTGATTAAAACAATGGATAGATTCTCAGGTGTCAACTCCTCTTTGTGCGCTTTAAGGTGAAGTGAGGAACACTTCCGTTGTTTTGGTGCGAAGATAACTTCTAAGGAGAGAGCATAGATTGAGCGAAAATGAATTGCAAAAAAAAAAATTGATTTTAAGGTTATTTAAAAGTATTAGAAAAAGTTTTATCACTCCCAAATAAAAATCAGTCCATTTGTTTATAAGGGAATTTAAGTTTAATTTCTCATGAAAAAAAGTTTGATTTATATCCAAAGTGGTTGCGATTATGGGGTACAGACCAAGCTTTTTCCGTGGGTGCATGCTAGTTATGGTTATGTTGACATTGTGCTTAAGCTATATGTGACACCAATGAAGTGCGTGTTTGGAAAATGGGAGCTGAATCCACGTTTGAGCTAGATCCACATTTGCGGAAGCAAAAAGTAGTTGTTATTGAATCCAAACACTGGGAAGTTTCTTTACCATTAGCAATAGGTGCATTTGAGAGAAGAGAAAAATTGCACTAACAGCCAGCATGTAGTGCAAGCTATATTAAAGGATATACATTATACAAACACACTCTTGAGTCACTAACTCTCTCTTTTCTATCATACATTACAGTAATAGCAGATTGGAATGGGGAGAGAGTGTGGTCATTTGTAAGGTCAGGGCACTTTGGGGTGGGGTCAACTCAATTACTACTCCGCCAACAGAGAGCTGACTCGCTAGCTAAACTTGAATAAATTTTCACACATCATGCTCCAACTCCAACTCCAACTCCTACTGCTTATACTCTCCTGCACAAGAAAAATGGAAAGGCCTTTTCCTTTGATTCTGCTTATTGCCACACTTGTTATGGGAATGCCACTTTCATTAGGTGTGGAAGAGAACAAACTCTCTTACACCTACTACACGTTTTCATGTCCAAACTTGGAAACTATAATCCACAATCAATTGCAAATGTTCTTTCTAGATCCTACTGCACCAGCAGGATTTCTCAGACTCATGTTTCATGACTGCCAAGTTCAGGTATATGTATATACTTGCTTGCTTTTGCCTTTCTTGTCTCTCATTTGTCCCTTGCATTGCATTTTCTTCTTCAATGTCATTGAAAGTTTATATGTAGAGCCTCAATTGTTTGTTGTTTGTATTCATTTTGTGACAGGGATGTGATGCTTCAATTTTGTTGGACTCTGACAGCTCTGAAATGGTTTCTTCAAGAAACTTTGGCATCAGAATGAGGGAAGCAATCAACAGCATAAAATCACAATTAGAAGTAGAATGTCCAGGACAAGTGTCTTGTGCAGACATCATTGTACTTGCTGCTAGGGAATCAGTGTCTCACGCTGGAGGACCCCAAATTCAGATCCCACTAGGAAGAAAAGACTCCACAAAAAGCACTAGTTTCAACGATGCTGATGCTAAGCTTCCTCCACAGTCAATATCGGTTGATGAATTTATATCCAACTTCACATCAAAAGGAATGACCATTGAAGAAGCAGTTGCCATTTTAGGTAGTTGCTCCCATAAAAATAATTTTTTTTACCTTACATATATTATGTGCATTAAATATGAATTGCTCACATAAAATGTGTATGTGTACGTGTGTGATTAAGGTCAACAACAGTTATTGATCTCTGTTTATGATTATTATTGACAGGGGCACATACACTTGGTGTTGGACACTGCTTCAACATTGTTGGAAGATTGAATGATCCAGCACAATGGAACCCCACGGATTTCCAGTTTGAAGCCTCACTAAGACTAGTGTGTCCAGCTGAGATTCCTCTTACAAACCTCACACCGGTGCCTAATGACAGAACCTCTGTGATCTTTGACAACCAATATTATAGAGACATTATTACAGGGAGAGGCTTGTTTGGTATTGACTCCAGCATTTCCAGAGATCCACGAACAGCACCCTTTGTCACGAGGTTTGCTGTGGATCAGAACTACTTCTTCAAGGCTTTTGCTTCCGCGTTTGTTAAGCTTGCTGCTACCGATGTTCTCACAGATGTGCAGGGTGAGGTCCGAAGGCAATGCAACCAGTTAAATTAAATTAATGGAGATGGAGTGAATATCTTCGTTAAGTTTACATAAGGAAATAAACTCACAACATCACTTATTCAATTCATGTTTAAAAGTTTACTATTCTCCTCTGTCATGTGTACAAGTTTTACTTGCACAATCAATTCTTGTGTGAAGAAAATATGAATGATCACTAAAAATTTAAGAATTAAGTAGTACATGCTTGATTCCCTTAGCTTGGGTTCGTATTTATTTATGAAAAAAGTCTTGTTATGAAAGTTAGCTCCAATATAATGTAGACTCTTGGTTCAAATAGAATTGTCTCCCATGGAAGATGTTTGTATTAGATAAAAAAAATACACTAAACCCTTCTTAAGGTTGCGGGGCCGTCACCAAGTTGACTAGCACAGAAAATTTTAGGTTGGTTGTTGCTTCCAGTAGAAATGTACACAGAATGAAAGCAGTTACTGTACTGTAGCCTTGATGTTTTTACGGTCCAGAACAACATTCAAAATCTTGCCATGAACATAAATTCTTTTCCTAACAGATTGACCCTGCAAATACTTGGATAGCTTTTCATCCCTAGATGCTAATGCAAAAGCATCTTCCTCTGTACATGTTTCTTCAACCTGGATGGTACCTCTTGTCTTGCCATTAATCTGAACAGGGAGTACTATTGTGGAATCCTTCAGGTAGGCAGGATTCGCCTGCAAGTACAACATGTAACAGACACTATCAGTTTTTAGTCTTTAATATGGCACTCTGTCCACACGATTAAAACTCAACCTGGAAACAATTTCCCTAGGAATGAATTAGAAATTTTTGTGCGCACTTGAATGCTGATGCCATGGATCACTTCAATAACAACCACATTCCAGGCACTTCACCGTGCAAAGCACAGGAGATTATTCTAGTATTTCACTATATTAGCTCAATTCAGCAATTCTAAAGGAAACTTAGGTAATGTTTTAGCACCACAAACTACATAAAGGAACAGCAAAATTTGTTCTATATTTTATTTAGTTCCACTTTTCTAGTGAAACCACAATGTATCATTTCTATTATGCATTATGCATTATTCTGTTCTACTTTTAACATGCACCAAACTTCAACTAGAACCTATAAATTTCGTTATCCCATTCTAACTTGTCTACCAAATGCTACCTTAGGCTAAAAGAGCATTAGTTTAACATGAAAAGTTGACAGACAACTATATAAAGGCATTAAGTATTGGTTTTTCCATCATATACAAATATAAGTAGGAAACAAATTGACAAGGATGCAACATATCTGTTTCAGGTTATTAAAAGCAATTGAAAATTAGTGTCACAGAGCCTGACAAGCCATGAAAGACTAGGAATAGTTTGATATGGACCCAAACTCATACCTTAGGAAAAGGCTCATAGGTCAACGATTTTGTGTGCCCTAGCCGAGACCATAGCTCTTCAGCCATGTGCGGTGCATATGGGGAAAGCAGTAAAACAAATGCCTCAACAACTGATTTTGGATGTTTGTCCCACTGAATATTTGCCAAGAAAAATAAAAATCGTACTGAGTCTCTATAGCAGTGAGTGGGGAAATTGCTGCTTATTAATAAGAAAAAAAAAGAAACAGAGAGGGAAAAGCAAAAAGGAACACTTTGACTATCAAAAATATGGAACGCAAAGACAGCATTTTCTTTACTAAATATAACACAACTCATAAAGGAGTGTCATGCATTATCATGAAGGACATTTATAGGCAGAAGCCTTCTTATTGCAGGCAGCAAAACATATAAGATACAAAGATTTTACTTTATTATTATAATCAATGAAATGAATTAGTCCCCATATAATACTTCTAGGTTATAGCTGCATTTTTTCAGAAACTTTGTAAATACGAAAATTCAGAGCTTTATGGACACTGCCTAGGAAGACTAGATTTCTATAAACAATCCCAAAGAAACTAAATACCGTGCAAAAAGTCACTCCAAATAGGCATTGGGTTTCAAAGTTTCTTTCCACTTGAGGAAAAGAGTTTATGTAAACAGTGTATTTCTAGTCTTCTATTAAACAAATGCATAGTCATGAATCTTAGGTGACATTGGTTTTCTAGAATCAGGGTATGTAAGGAATGCAAATGGAACAGAAAGATGGTGAGTGTAGTGAGACAATAGCAACTATTGAAAGAAATCAGTCACTCCCCCAAAATAAGATAATATCATTCAACATAAAAATGGAAGGAATGGTCATTCCAGATTTCCAGGCCATTCCTGGAATCAAACATTCATTTCACGAGACCTACCACCTTGCTATATCAAACACCATACAACCACCGTCCACTAATCCTGCTGCCAATGGCAACACCATCATCATCCCCACTATTACCATTATGATTATTAACTACTAGGTTAAGGTATTGTTGTTATTGAGTAACTTCCCTTTTTTATTCCTGTGTTATAGTGCAGTATACATCAAAGCATTGCAATGAAATGGAATAATCTATTCTTTACCACATCAAATGCCAACTAAATTTCCCACCCCAGAGAAGTTACATAAAAGGACAAAGAGAAACAGTTGGGAGGAGAGGGAATGTTGAAATAATGAAATTAGAAAACAGAAAAATACCTTATATGCCGCATTAAGGAACTCCATCATTGCAGAAATTCCAGTGTTGAACCGTGTGCCCTCAATTTCTTCTGTCACCTGAATGCTGAAATTAAATTCTTAGCTCAACAGTCTCAAACCTGCGAGTTAAATAAAGCCACAAAAAGGAAATTACAATAATTTGATTGAAAATTGTGATATTGACCTTAGCAATGCATTTATGAAGACAACGAAGCTGTTCCATATTAGGCTCCTCATCAACTGATACAGTTCTATCGTTAAAAGTGCCATCAGGCAAAGGTGAACCAACAATCAGCCTCCATGTTCTTCCTAAAAACCGATATACACCTTCAATGCCCCCAGTACTCCATGTTTTTGAGTCTCTGGAAGCAAGTTAAAAGGAAAAATGAAGCAGAAAAGGTGATGTAAGGGTTAAAGTCCTTATTAGAAGAAGATCCACAACTTCATAGCCCCGCACCACCCCAAAGAAATGAAAAGGAATAAAAGGGCAAAAACAGAAAGTACTCAAAGTAGTTTTTTCTTAAAGACAAATCACTACAATATACCATAAATAATAAGGTCTGTGGTCAAACCTACCTCAATGGTCCCATGAACATTTCATATAAACGAAGAGAATCTGCACCATACTCAGAAATAACATCATCAGGATTCACAACATTTCCCCTACTTTTACTCATTTTGTGGGTGCGAGCAACTAAACGTATGACAGGATTTTCTTTTAAGACAAAATAGTCCCCAGATTTCATGACCTACACTTGAGGAAAAAATTAATGATGTCACGAAAAATAAAATCATAGGTTCAATAACTAAATTAACAAATAAAGAACGCATTGAATAAGCAGAAACTTAATTCAGAAACCTTTTCCTCCGGAATTCTGTCTAGATTGTGTTCATTCAACATATCAGTCAAATCAGCAGATATCAGATTCCCATCTTGATCCCGACAAGCCATATATTGGACCTACATACAAGCCATTAGAAACTAGTGATGATTGGTTATTTTCCCCACCTAATTTTCAGGGGTAAGAATGGAAATTACCTCCCCAAGGATAATCCCCTGGTTTATGACACATTGGAAGGGCTCCTTGGTGGACACAACACCAATGTCAAAGAGGACCTGAGAAAGATAACTTGAATTAAATGTGGACAAGTCCTATAGCAACACTAACAATATGTTATAGACTTATAGGGTATTTGATGCCTTATTTAACTCATTTCAATCCTTAACTGGACAAACGAGTATTAAAAAAAGGGTAAAATGACTGTCTTCTTTTATTATATGAGCACCAGTGGTTTAACTGTGGTAGCTTGTCATTACTATCTACAATTTAAAAAGCAAATTATAATTTAAAAAAAATCAAATCAACATAGCCTGCCGATGCTATTTTCTACATTGTCAGGTGAAACAATGTGGCAAAGAGACTAACATATGTCACACCAAGAATGCTAACTTGAAGCACGCAAGAGATTTGCTATTTGAGACTCATCAAACAACATTTATACTAGATATCACAGAATAAGAGTGACAAGAACATAGTTATTCCACATGAAGGTTACATTCATAACTCAGTGAAACAAATCACAAATCAACTAGTTCCAGACTGAGACTGACATAAAATAAAGACCTTGTGCCAGAATCTAGCATATAGTAAATGGAGAACTGCATGCTCAGCACCACCAACATACAGATCAACAGGGCCCCAATACCTGCAGGAGAACAATTTTAAATCTAGGAAATTACATCATTTAGAAATTGTGGAAGTTGAATTCAAGAAACTAGCAGAAAATGGATAATGAATGAAAACAAAGACAAATTAGTTGAAGCAATACCTTTCTTTTGTCTTATCAACCAATTCTTTGGAATTATTTGGGTCCATAAATCTCAAATAGTACCTGCTCAGGATAACAGAAAACGTGGCATATGCACACAGAATTTTAATTTTACAATGTAACTGTTGCATAAAAATACTGATCAAGACAACACAACTACTTAACGTTGCCACCAAAACATGGCTTAGTGCTTACTTATAAGTCTAATAACATTCAAAATCCTTCCAAACACCTTACCAGCATGAACCAGCCCACTGTGGCATGGTATTTGTTTCCCGAGTAGCCGGTCTTCCAGATAAACTATCTGCAGTCTTCACCTAAAACAGTGGTACCAGCCAAGAAATTAGAAAAAAAAAGTCAAAGAAAAAGGCAATCGAACAAAAGTCACAAACAGAACATTCAAAATTATGTAAGAAATATAGATTATTACATATTTGGCAAAAGTGAATGATTTTGTGCCACATTGAATTTTCAAGAGTAAAACCCCATCACAGGCCTTTCTGTTACCTTTTAAATTTAGAAGTTAGAGCAGCTTAATTGTTTGTTATGTGGCTTATGCAGTCAGAAAATATGAAATAATAGAAGCACAGCACTCCAAACCAGAAAAAAATATTACGTCTATATATAAGGATTGAGAATGAGCACTTGTGCGAGACTGACTATCCTGTGACAGGATTCTACAGAATGTACAGAAGTTCCTTCAAAGCTACTTAAAACTAGAAAAGGTTCTAGCTTTCTCCACATAATAGCATTTGCATAAAAACAATAATCTACCCATACAAGTGAATGATTAATGAAACAATACATTATTATCCTGTTAAAAATATTGGTTAAGGCATAACAACAAAGGGTCTGATTGGCCAGTCAAATCAAGATCAGTAACAACGTTTTTCTCTATGGAAAACTTAACAAAAGATTTTTATAAACCATTTACGTTTGTGCTAATGCCAAAGAGATGATGATCGAGTATCAAACGCCATGATAGCTTGATAAAAAAAAAAACATAAAACAGGAGCATTTATCAGTATAAACTCACCCAAGACACTGCCTTAGACAGAGGAGGCTCTCCTGTTCCTGTGGGAGAAAAATCATCCAATTCAGGTAGAATAAGAGGCAGTTCAGTCTCAGGCAATGGGATGGTTTCACCACTGTCATCCAAGAAAATTACAGGGATAGGTTCACCCCAGTAGCGTTGCCGAGCAAAAAGCCAGTCCCTTAACTTGTAGTTCACCTGAATGATGAACAATGAATTTTATATTATACAAACCAGAAAAAAAAAAAAGATCCAATGAAATAAACAAGCTTATTCTAATTTAAGATATGAACCTTCCTCTTTCCATTTCCACTTTTCTCTGCCCACTTAATAACTTTTAAAACAGCTTCTTTGCTAGACAAGCCATTAATGTCAAGCCCCACCAACTTATTTGATGAATCTACAATAATGCCTTCACCTGGAAAAGCCTTCCCAGATTCGTTGACACTTTTGTCATCTGGCATCACAACCCAGCGAACTGGAACATCATATTTCAAAGCAAATTCATAATCACGAGAATCGTGAGCAGGTACAGCCATGATCGCTCCTGTTCCATAACTGCAAAAGTAACAACAATTATTTCTTGGTTTGATATAAACATATGAATTTTGAAACATCATTCTACACCCCATAGATCTTTTGCCTATTGCATATTGGAATAATTGCAATCTGCATTCTCGGCTATACTTCAGTACACACCTCCCCAAAACATAATCTGCCACCCATATTGGAATGGCTTCCCCACTCGCTGGATTTTTGGCATAACAACCAGTAAAGACCCCAGTCTTTTCCTTCTGAAGCTCAGTCCTCTCAAGGTCACTCTTTCTTGAGGCAAGGTCTACATAATCCTCTACCTGTGATAAAAAGCCATAAGAATCAGCATCTCCTTACCACTCATCACTCAAGATCAAAAGCCTTCCAATAAATCAAGAAAAGAAACAGAGTAACTTACTTGTTTTCTCTGGGCAACTGAAACCAATGATGATATCAAGGGATGCTCTGGAGCCACGACTAAGTACCTGAACACAAACAAAGCAAATAGGAAACAGGTAGAGTTTTTTTCAAGAGTGGTTCATTTGATTCATGAAATTTATGAAATATATTAAAAATATGAATAGATAAATACGTTGCTCCAAAAATCGTATCAGGCCTTGTAGTATACACAATAATCTTTATGTCTCTCTCTTTTCCATCATTATCAAGAATGCAAAATTCCATCTCAGCCCCTTCTGACCTCCCTATCCAATTTCTCTGCATTTCTTTTACACTTTCAGGCCAGTCGAGGTCGTCTAAATCTTCGAGAAGACGGTCAGCATATGCAGTAATCTTGAGAATCCATTGCCTCATTGGCTGCTTTGTAATAAACAACGACACTGTAAAGATTATGAAACCATTCAAAAATATATAAGAGAAAAACCACCCAAAAATGCAAATAGTGAAAGAAATAAATATGCAAATGAGTATACCTTTCTTACTACAGGATGACCACCCCGCTCACTGACACCATCAATCACCTCCTCATTGGCCAAAACAGTGCCTAGTGCAGGGCACCAATTAACTGGAACTTCAGCCTAATGTTTTTAAATGAAGTTAAGAAGACCATAAGATCTTCAATACTCAAGAATTAAATGAAATAAGCAAAACTTCTAAGAAGTTATCATACATATGCTCAACCTGATATGCCAATCCTCTTTTTAAAAGCTGTAGAAAGATCCACTGAGTCCATTTGTAATATTCAGGTTCTATGGTAGAGATTTCACGATCCCAGTCATATGAGAATCCTAATGATTTTAACTGCAAAGACATAAGAAGATATAATATGAAGAGGAAACGAGCAATTTTAATGCTAGAGCTGAAGATGATGAGGCCATTAAACAACCTTTTAATTATTTAAAGTAGCAATAAAATTCAAATAAGCTTTGCTTGCTATGTGATTAAATTAAATTGTAAAACACAAACCCCTGGTTGTGGTTCCAAACATAGGTCTGCTGGTTGTTTTGAAGCTTATCCCGGAAACCAACGCCCCAAATTCCAATATTCAGAATCAGATCATTTTCCCTAAAACTATTTATTGAATTATTCAAGCTTACAGAACACGGTTAATCTAAATCGTTAAGATCTTCAAATGGATAACAATTAGCTACATAAGTTCAACACAACATTCTTCACACACTCAAAATCAGCAGCAAATTTTAACTCTCAGATATCTGTAACTATTTAATAATTGAACAAAAGCATTACTACTGGCGGGCCACTAGAGTAAAAGCATCTCATAATCTGTTTACCTGAGAACGAAAACGATTGATATTCCTCACCGTAGTGAGTTTTGGGTGAGTTCCCGTCTGAAACACAGGACAGCATATAACATATTATTATCAAACCAAAACAAACGAAAAACGAAAATGGAAGTGAATAAATTCAAAAAGATTAAGAACCCCCAGAAATCAGTGAACATAAGAGAGACCTCAATAGCATATTGTTCTGCGGGTAATCCGAAAGCATCCCACCCCATTGGATGCAACACGTTATATCCCTGCATTCGTTTATATCTAGCGAGAATGTCTGTGGCAGTGTACCCAAGTGGATGACCAACATGTAGCCCAGCTCCACTGCGAAACCGAACCAGTGAGTGAAACCAACCAATTCACAATAATCAACAACAATAAAGTAAACTGAACTAAACTAGACTGCAAGCTTGAAAATTCAGTTCAATTCAAAAACCTAGGGTAAGGGAACATGTCGAGAACGTAGAATTTAGGTTTCGACATGTCGAGATCATCGTCGTCGGGGGTTCGAAAAGTGCGGTTTTGGTCCCAGAAGCGCTGCCACTTGGGCTCAATTTCATGGAAAGGGTAAGCCCTACTGACCGAGAGCTTCTTCTGCTCCACTTCATTCGTCACGCTGCTGCTGCTGATGCTGCATCGACGAGTGCGGAATCGGAGAGAAGAAGAAGCTCTTCTAGTTCTGAATGGAGAAGGATAGAGAGGGATCCTGGTTATAGAGAGGAAGGGGGATAATGGTGATGGTGCTGCAGCAGCAGAAGAAGAAGGGGAGTGTGGTGAGAGAAAGTGGACATGGTGGTGATGGAGATGAGGGTGCAGAAGCATTTGGAGTGAGAGAGAAAGAGAAAGAGAAAGACAAGTGGTGAGAAACAAAGAGAGAAAGAAGATGGATAACGTGATGAACAAAAGATGGCGCTCAAAACTAAACACTAACCACCACGCTAGAGTTTTACTTTAGTTCCTAATTTGGCCCATGGGGGTGAGATTGAGCAATTTTAGGGAAAAAAACGTACATTTTGGGCCTTCAAATGTCAAAGCCCAAATACAGACCTTTTATAGTGCTTCAAATTAGGGTTCGCGATACTTCATAGCTCAACACAACACTCTTCGCGCAACACCCTTCCTCTTCCTTCCTCACTTCGCTATCGCGACCGCCCTGTCGCTTGAGAAATTCATCATTCACTGTGTCTCACCATAGATCTCCCTCAACTTGTTAGAGTCCACTAAAGTTTCGCTCATTTTTCCCTTCTGGTAAATCGCCGACCATGTTTTGATTGATTTGTTAGTTGTTGATCAATTTAATGCAATCCCGTTTTGTTATAGAGATAGGACAAACATCCATTCTAATTCCCAATCAGATTGATTGAAGGAGTCTGATCTGATTTTTCAAACCACATAAATGTGTAAAGGAAAATGTTGCAGATCTAGGGTTTACAAGGAATGAGATACATGACTGATTGCTCAGGCGCAAGTAAGAGATTGCTGAAAAATAGGTATGTTCAATGCTAATATGTGATTTACTAGTAATAAACATATATTTTTTAGTGTGATTCCATTTTCTTGCAATTTAATCAATTCCATTATGTTATACTTACGGGACAAACATCCATTCTAATTCCCAATCAAATCGGTTGAAAAGTCCGATCTGATTTTTCAAATCACATAAATGTGAAAAGGAAAATGTTGCAGATCTAGAGTTTGACAAGAACAAGAAATGAGATACATGACTGATTGCTCTGGTGCAAGTAAGAGATTGTTGAAAAATAGGTATGCTCAATGCCCAAAATGTGATTGTAATAAACATATTTTCTAGTGCAATTCTATTTTTCGTGCAATTTAATTCAATTTCATTTTGTTATGCATACAAGACAAACATCCATTCTAGTTCCAAAGAAGATCGGTTGAAAGAGTCGGATCCATTTTTCAAACCACATAAATGTGAAAAGGAAAATGTTGCAGATCTAGAGTTTGACAAGAATAAGTAATGGGATACATGATTGATTGCTCTGGCACAAGTGAGAGATTTCTGAAAAAATAGGTACGCTCAATGCCCAATATGTGATTTAATTATTATAAACATATTTTTTAAAATGGTACTTGTTATTTTATCTTTTTTGCCATGAAAAAATTATGATATTGAAAAACAAGTAAACCCATCAAACTTATTTTAGCCAATTTAAGTTTAACAAAGTCTTAATGAAACAAACTTATAGGATAATATGGTTATAAGGGAAACTATATCTTTGTAATTAGGATTATATAATGAGAAATATAAGGTAACTTACACCGGTTTCATCATCTTCAACCACCTTCTCCTTTCTACTTAAGGTTGAAGTTGCACCTGAACCTTTCTCAAAAGGCCTCACTGCAGTGATACCACTCAAACCTTTCCTTTTCTAGATTTCAGCCTGATTTCTCTTCTAGGTTCTCCTATCCCTGAAGCCTCATAAACAATTGTCATATTTAGAAGTTGTAATCACAAACAAACAAACAAACTCTTGTTTTAAGAGTGAGACTCTAATATCATGAAAACTAGGGATTGCGAAATTTGGACTATAAGCACCTATAGCATCAACATTGTCTTCAAAGCTCTTCAATTGACAGTGTTGAATGATAAGCCAAGTCTGGTACCAAAAACGAGCTATGTATCGATGGACTTGTGCTCTTAACTCACTTTTTGTCACAAACTTATTTTATGTTAGTTTGTATCATATTCTCTTCTTTGTTTTCCCTCTTTTAGATGGCTGTTCTTGATTTCATGCAAAACAAGTCCATTGCTCCTTTTGTGGCAACCTTCTTATTCCTCTTAGCACTACCAAGTGCCAAGTCCTCTCGTTCTCCCTCACTTACATCATCAAGATAAAAAATAACCCTCACATTTGAAATTTCAACACGGTCTTGCTTCTTTTTGATTTTTTCAAGGGAAAATGTAACATTACCCGCTTTCCTGATTAAATGTTGCATGGCTCTAGTAATCGCACCCTTCATATCCACGATATTTGCATACCAACATAATTAGTGCGATCTTCTTTCAAAGGATGATTGTACTACCATCCCGGATTAGCCTTATTATTCCTTGAAGAAGCTTGTGAAGAAGCTTCATCACTTGACATGTCAATGAGAAGAGGAGAAAGAGATCGCAAGTGAATAAAAATATAGGAGAGGAATAAAAGGAGGGTCCAAACTCACGATCAAAGAAAAAAAGGGTTACGGGAGAAAAAGAGCAGCCATTGGAATTTCGTCGGAGAGGAAGGAAGGAGCTTTGATAGGGAGGGAGAACTGTTGGATAGAAGCAGCCATTGAATGGGAAAGAAAAAGAGCAGAGGTTGAGGATGCCCCTTCTAAAAGCAACTTTTGTATGTGAAATTGTTATCTAAAATGTAACATTAACAAAAGGAATCACTCTATCATTATAAAACAAGGGAATATTATTCTAATGTGAGAGCCATTAAAACCCTCCAATGGAATATACCGAAAAACCCCAATAAAACATTCTGACTTCACAATTTCTATCTGGACACTCTTAATATTCACATCAACCTAGAGGAGCTCCGAACATGGCAAAATGAATTAGCTTTCTTCAAGCAGCATTCAGCCAATCAAGAAAGGTTCAATAAAGCTGTTAAGTCTGTGATAGCTTGATCGACGGCATAAACTATCATCTTCTTTATCTGTCCAATCAAAAAGACAAAACATCATCACCATATCACCATATATAGAGAAGGAAAATATCACATTCTCCTTATTTTGAAGCTGACATCATAAAGAGGGTAGAAGGAATCGTATTTGAAAGCAAATCACCTCAAGTTTATCTTCCCTAGCCTTGTGGTTCTTGGGAAGCTGACGGAACTCTTTAGTTAAACGCAGACACTCATGGACATTTTCTGGGGACACAAAGTCTGCTGCAACTTTTGTGCATGACTGTGCAAGGTTTGGCATAAGGTGATTAGAACTAGAGATAATAACAAATGAGGTGAAAGTGAGGTAATAGAATATATGTTACCTTGAGATTCCTAACTTGGTGTGGGCATCCAGCAGGAATAAATACTGCTTCCCCAAGTTTCTGTTCAAAAGTCCAGGGTTCTACACCTGAAAGTCAAAGATTCACATAAATAACTAATCACAGGAACTGAGCAAGCAATGATAATATGATCTGCAATCCTATGCACTAACCAAACTCGTCCTTCAGTTTCTTCTTGTGCTCCATAGTCAAATAAAAACATTGGTCATGAATTGGATGTACAACCTAACCAACAAAGAATTTGATTTGAGCATCAAGCATATAGAATATAGAATAAGGATACACAGAAATGTAAATCATTAGAATACCTGTTCAACTGGAGAACAATAAGCATGTCTAAATTCAGTTGAGTGTTTTCTTAAATAAGCTTCTAATTTTTCAGTATCCTCCCTCCGAAATATGTCCCATAATGCACAACCTGTTTCCATTGATCTATTTTCTGTATAAATACAATGAAAAGTAACACACTCAGACACAATATTGATAAATGTTTCCATTAATTTCAATAGGGCGCTTCTCCATACCTTTGGTTTCTAGGACTTCCTTCTTTTCTATATGCTCTCTGCTGTCTTTGCAAGGTCGACCATTCAGGAGTTCTCTCTCATCTTGTTCCTTGTGTGCTTCTTTCAACTTTGAAATAACCGAAAGCTGCTCGTCGGTTAATATCACCTCAGCTGTATGGGTCAAAATATTCACCTATGACAATTATTAAACAAAAAATAAGAATAAAAGTCAGTATGCTTCCATACATAGAAGAATATTCAATGGAGGATCAGCGACGCACTGCAACCAAGTTAGAGCTTTTTGAAGCTTGAAACATACCGCATCTGACATATCACAGTGAAGCTTTGTTACAGAGTCTCCTCTACCAAGTTCTTCTTTAATCCCATAAGCAATATAAGTTTTTGGTCCCATGTCAGGTTTTAGGACATCAGCTGGCAACTTTACAGCAAGATTAAGAATTCCAACCCGAGGATCAGTATATTCTTGAAATGGCAAGGAGCGAATAAACTCATCACAATGGCGGGGCAAAAGATCTTCAAATTTATCAGAGGGAGGCCAGTCTTTTAGCTTGAGCATCTCTGGCCAGAGATTTTTATATGTTCTTCCCTCTATATAACCTTTAAAGAACTTATGAGTATTAATTTCTACCTGCAGAGATTTTTAGCAGGGCAAATCTCAGGTCAGAATTCTAGCATGCTGTAGGAAATAAAGCTAAAAAGGTTACACATAAGAGATAGAACACTAAGATTGCAGTCGAAGCTTGAAAATATGTAGAATCTTAAGTATATGAATAAAGACATGGATGGCAATGCATGAAGTGAGTTAGAGTATCAGGGTCAATATGACATGCCTTTACATACACTCAAATTTAGTTATCTTTTTTCTAATGACATTAGTAGGGGAATGTAGGTGTGAAAGCATTCTTGTGGTATCTCGAAATACTGGAAATTCAGAAACAATTCACAACAGCAGAGGGATTTAGAAAGAAGTAAACACTTCAATGTACATACATGGTACATCATCTAATTCAACCAAAATACCAAAATATTCAAACTCAGCATCAAAGGGAACAGCAGGACCAAACCTCACAATTAGCCAGGCAATCAATGGCCTTCACTTCTGACATTTTTGAACTGATTTCTGAAACTTTATTTTCACACAATACTCGCAACATGACCATTGGCTCCCAGCTCAGTCCAGTCCCCTGTTTAAGAACATCTCGAACTATGATGGGCTGACCATTAGTCCAATGCTTTTGGAAAAGAAATAGCCCTTCTTTGGAAATGTCTCCTGAGTCAGGACAGTGTATGCTATTGTCATCTGTACCTTCTCTAAAGGCTGCCTTTCGTGAGTTGTAGCTTGACACCGCTTCTTTCGGATGAAGAGTTGTTTGTTCATTTTCTGAAATTTTCAATATTTTACTAGCTTTGGCTTCCAAGTCTGATATCCACCCACGTGGGAAAATGCGCCTCAGCTCCATCACAGAGCTACCACAACCCCCCATCTCCTTTGGTGCACAACTAACACTTCCATCAATCTTGGCATTCCACTGAGAAGATATCCCAATATGGTCATCTGAAGCTTCTAAATGACAAGTCACAGGTAGGGGGTCCCCTCCATGCATATAATCATAACCCCTATCCACATATGGGAACTTCATCTCAGGCCGGGGTGTAATGCTTCCATCACGTATTTCTTGGCAACAAGAAAGGCATAGCTCAAAGGAGCACTTGGGGCAGCTTCGATGAAGGTCAGTAATTGAAGTTGCACAATGGTCACTGCTCCAAAAAATTAAATTAGTTTTATTATAGAACATGGACACAATCATGTTAGTATCTTAAGGAAAAGGACACTTACCAATAGACACGTTCAGCACCAAAACACAAACTTTGTTGTATCTCAACCTCACAAGAAGATATTCCTGACATAAGAGTTTATTGTTGGCTATTACCTCAGTATAACAACAACAAAAAACATAAACGTGAAGATTAACTAATACCTTGTATTTTAGCTTCGATCTCTTCCTCTTGCCTTTGGTCATGGCAAATTTGTTTCAGATAAGGAAGGAGTAAGTTAATCATGTATTGCAGATAGTGAGCTTTTTCAGAATTGGTGATGTCCTTGTCAGATGTCTGAAAGTAGACATAAAATGAATTTGAAAAGAGGTAATGGTATAGATATAATTCTAATAATATGTGACATTTTTATTCCATTACAGAAATTAACTTGAGGGTAAATATCAGATTAAATCAAACCTTAATCACCCCTTTTGAACACAAACAAGCATTGCAATTGCAAATTTTACGGCACAATGGGCAACTTTCAGCAGTTTCTTCTATTGACATATTAGGATACCTGTGTGCAACAATTAGAAACAGTTCTATTTTGTAAGGGCCTTTCATAAACTACACGAACAAACACATAATAACCTTTGACAGAATTGATCGATTATATGTAAAGTGGCATACCATTGATTGAGGCATCGCATGCAGTACATTTTTGGACATTTAGTACACGGAACAAAAGCTGTTCTCTCCTTTTTCATGCAGTGGTGACATATCCGGGGGTTTTGTTGAGCACCCTGTTTAAAACAATTAGTTAAGCACAATTAAAGTATGACATAATATTCCACATATTAAAATCTGTCAAAACAAACCAATGTTTTCAGTTTTGAAGTGTAAAAAATATGCAGCGAGAAAGCTAATTACCACCATGTTATCCATTATACTAGCTCTCCTCCTGGTCTTTGTCCTTAAAAGAAAAACTGCTTCTCCATCTTCTTCTTCTTCTTCTTCTTCACCTTCATCTTCTTCATCATCTTCAAGTTTCCTTTTCTTGTTTGAGGTAGTAAGCTTCTTGGGCTCATCTCCTTTCTTAGATGGAAGCCTGGGGGTCGCCTTTGAACATGTCAAGATGTCTTCTTTCCCTTCTGAATTTGGTTTGGGATGATGCTTATGAACTTCTCGACCCTTCCTCTTGTTTGGAATTCCAATATGCCGACTTGACTGTTCTCGCTGCTTCCCAACTTTCGCACCAATTCTTACTGTAGTAATCTCCTTTGAAGACACCACAGTCTCTACTTCCCCTTCCGGTTTTAGTCTCTTGTTACCATACTCATGAATCTCCTCAGCCTTTCTCATTGAAGCTCCAAAAGTTTCCGAGCACCTTGAGAACTCCAATTTATCGTCCTTAGCAGCATGTTGATTTGAGTTTGAATGACCTTGTCTTGAAAGTACAACCTCCATTCTCACTGCAGGATGAACAGTAAAAAAATCAAATAATTACAAAACCAATATACACAGACAGCAGCATAAGTTTACAACCAAACACAGACACAGGCACAGCAAAGGAAAGGAAGAACTAAAGAGACACATGCATAGCATAAATCTAGAAAGCATTTTCTGTAAAACAACAACACAATTAATCAATGTTGAGGTAACAAAATTAGACTAATGAAATACTACCATGAGAAGAAGCAGTATCAGAATTCAGCATGCAACCAGTCAAATGATTTTCCCCTTTCAATTAGAAACCATAGAACCCACCCCCTTCGGCAAGACCTGTAAATCGTTCCAAGTCAATGCCCGAACTGAGTTGACTCGAGTCAACCTAACAACATCAGTCAATTAATCCGACCTGAATTCCAATCGCATTATTCATGCGCAGGCCAAAAACACAGAACGAAAATCGATATTGACAAAGACGCTTGCGCGTGTCTTGAATGGCAATAAATGTCGAAAAAAACACACACCAGAATTATTTTTTCAGAATTGATAGACGAAAGGGAAGAAAAATCAACGGAAGCGTGCGTGCGTACCTGAGCATGAAAACTGGAGATAGCGGTGATCAACTTCAAGAATCGGTGTGCATTCAATGTAATGCGGTGGTTAATTAGATAGATATCTGAAAGCGAAAATTAAGAGTTGAGAAATCAGTAACAAACAAATATCTGATTGATTGATTGATTGATAAAAAGAAAAAGATCAAGAATGAATCAGAAACTGGGGAAAAACACGTACCTCGTCTCGTCGTCGTCACTGTGTGTGTGTGTGTGTTTGGGAATTGAAAAAGAGTCAGCTGCTACTACGACGAATGCGTTTTGCGAAGACAGAGACTATTTTTCTTTGTATTCTTATTTTTTTCTTTTCCCGTCATACATATATATATATATGTGTGCGTGATTGCGTTTTGTTTAGAATTTTGGGATTCTAAAAAACCCTGATCACCTTACCTTAGTTAGATTCGACCACGTGACGTGACACACACAAATCGTTTCGCAATCCTTCCTTCTCCTTTCACTCTTAATTTCCTTCCACATTGACCACACTATCCTTCCTTTATTTACTTTTTTTTTTTGGTAATGCTTGAGGGAATATATTATATGGTAACCTTTTAAATGTGAATGAATTTCAGAATTCATATATAGATTGTAGGATCATGATTAGTAATAATTTTAATCATGATCCTATTATTGAATTTCGTGAAGATTGCATTGTTTTTTTTAATTGAGGATACCAATTACAATTAATTTATGATTGGGATTTTGTTCAAATTTTCTATACCGATTGCATTTATTATTACTAACAATAATTGGGTTCTCGTATCTTAATTAGAAAATTATAAATTCTAAATACCCACATATAGTAAAATATGATTTAGCTTAATTTGCTAAAATACATACAATAACTCTATACCCAAAAATAAAATATAGTACAAAAACTCATGTTCTCAAGAAAATTTCAAATGCTAAATTGTAAAGCGAGAGTGGTGGTCACAAAAATGAAATTGTATTAAAGAGGTAGTACTTTTTTTCTTTTTTGTTAAGAGAAGGGTTTGATATGTTTTTAATCCTGTAAAATAAGTATGAATTAGATTTGATTCTTCTAAAAAAATTCAGAGTTTTTAGTCTCTAACATTTGTGAAATATGTGAAGTCAATCTTTGTTGTTCATTTTGTGGTGGTCTAAACCGCCACTAATTATTTTATGACAGTTTTTAACCGTCGCTAATGCAAAAAAGTCGATTACTCATTTTAAGGCAGTTTTTAGTTGTCCATATCCCAAAAAACGCCATAAAATGAACGACGGGGACTAACTTCACATATTTCATAAATTTTAAGGACCTAAATCTGTATTTTTTTTTAGAGGAACTAAAATCAACTCACTCTTATTTTACGGGAACTAAAAGCATATTTAACCATTAAGAGAAATTGGCATTAGTTTTAATGTCATCCCCTATTGATTCTCATGCCACCCCTTTTGGTAGTCTTTTACCTAAATACCCTTAAAAACTAATTTCATTCCTAACATATCATATTCCCTTACCCTATTTCTTATCATTCAACCAACTCACCACCATCCTCTTCCCATCCTTCACCATCCTTTGACGGTCTGAAAAGTTTGTAAGTTGTTCGCATATATTAAGTGCGTTCTAGGTTCACACTTAATAAGTGTGTTTAATTTTCGCACTTATTATGTGCGAATCAACCTTGTTTGGATTATGCATGTTATTTATCACACTTAAAGGTGTGAATGTAACACACTGTTCGCACATTTAAGTGAGAAACTAATTTTTTTTTTATGTTCATTTCGCACTTAAAGGCGCGAACAGTGATATGGTTCGCACCTTTAAGTGTGATTTTTAACTTGAATTGTTGTCCTCACTCTTTGTCATTATCAAATGTTTCAGGATACTAATTCATGTCTCATGTGCTATCTGAGGAAGTGCATAAGGTTGATAATGGGGCAGAAGTGGCTCGGATGGTGGATGTTAAAGAAGAAGTTGTTGACATCGATAATATGGAAGAAAGGGGTTACACAGTGAAGTCTGAGGACCATATTACGAATGCAAGTTCTGTAATGCATCATCCTTTGTTGTTCAGGTAAATTGTACAAAAGATTTTACAACTGATAAGGTGCACATATCTCTTACCCTTAATAAGCTACATACAAATAATGGTTTGTATGTCTAGCCGTGTTTGTTTTTTGCAGAAATTCCTTAATCGCCATGAACTATTTGATTGGGATCGGTTGGTGGGGAAGGAGAGTGGCTTTGTTGTTGTTATTGCAAAGTCTGACTATGGAAGCCTTAAAAGAAAGGAACTTCTCACGTTAGGGTGCGAGCGAGGTGGGAAATACAAACCATACAAAGGCAAATTGGCAGAGAGGAGCACTAGAACAAGAAAATGTGACTGTCCATTTAAGCTAAGAGGAAGACCCATAAAAGCTGAAGCGTGTTGGCGGCTCAAGGTGTTAAGCGGAGTTCATAACCATGCAAGAGCACAGTCGTTGGTTGGGCACGCATATGTTGGATGATTGACTTCTGCAGAAAAACTGTTGGTTGAAGAGATGGTGGACAACAGGGTTAAACTAAGCCACATGCTCGTTTCTTTGAAGGATAAGAATCTCGAGAATATAACAACAATTTAACAAGTTTACAATGAATGTGGACGGTACAAGAGGACAAAGAGGGGTTCTTTAACAGAGATGCAACATTTGATGCATTTATTGGAACGGGACAAATATGTGCATTGGCATCAAATGGATGATGAAACTCAGGTTATTCAAGATATATTTTGGTCACATCTGGGTGGCATTGAGTTGTTTAATATGTATCTCACTGTTGTGCTTATAGATAGTACGTACAAAACCAACAGGTACGACTTACCAATACTTGAAATGGTTGGTGTCACATCAACAGACATAACCTTCACTATAGGATTTTCCTACATGTCCTATGAATGTACACATGACGTTGTATGGGCTTTGAACAAACTGAAGGGGTTGATTGTTAAACAAGATAACTTGCCTAGTGTCATTGTGACTGATAAAGACCTTGCATTGATGGCCGTCGTAGAAGAGGTTTTCCCAACAAAAAAACACTTGCTGTACAGGTTCCATATTTTGAAGAATGTAAGTGCAAAGTGCAAGTTATATTGTCAACCGAAGACAATGTGGGATGGCATGATAATACAGCATAAAAATAGCAAAGGTGATTTGTGTTATTGCTGGGATGCCATGAAAAAGCTAACCATACTGCAACATACAAAGATAATGTCATCTTTTGAGCATAGTATATTCATCAATGATCACAAATTCAAATGACCCTTCTACAAGATTATGATAGGTTTTGTCTCAAAGAAAGCTCTTCAACTGCTTGTGAAGGAGAAAACTAGAATTAAACGGGTCGGGACTGATAGTTCTGCATGTGGTTGCAAACTAAGAAGTACACGTGGGTTACATTGTGCTTGTGAGCTTGCAAGGTACACCTGTGTGCCATTAGGATCTATCCACCATATCTGGAGAAGACTGTCTTGGGAAACTGTAGAACCTAAAGATAACTCATCACTTGAGTTGAATTTAAAGTCAGAGTGGGAAGCCTTGTCATTCAAACTTGAACAAGCTGATATCCCAACAAAGAAGACAATCAAAGAAAAACTTCGGGAGCTTGCATTTCCTCATTCGACCTTTATGTGTCCTCCTCCTATGAAAGTTAAAACAAATGGTAGGCAGAAGGGTGAATCAAAAGGATCCATAAAGCGTGCCCTTCATACTTTGAGATTGTTGATAACTATGTTAACTCACTTCATGGGAGCAACTCCACAGACCCATCGGTCCATGCCCCTAGCAACACAACAGTTCCTACACCGCCGATTCCTAAATGGAAGTCTCCTAAGTCAACAATTGTAGCTAAGGCTAAGAGAGGACGACCAAAGAAGCAAAATTTGGACGACCAACAGTTCCTACACATACCGTTGTTGGATAAAATGCCTATCAAATTTCAACCTCATATATGTCACATCATAGATGTAGCACTCGACGGGAATTGTGGATTCAGGGCCATTGCAACCTTATTGGGCAAGAGTGAACACTCGTGGTATGACATTCGAAACAAGATGATTGACGAGATGAGAACAAGAGCTGAAAAATATGCTACAATGTATGGGTCAAAACTGTCACAAACCATATTGGATGCGTTGAAAGTTTCTCCCCAAGAGATTGTCATTGAAGAAAAGTGGTTGACCATTCCGGACATGGGATACATTGTTGCTACCGCCTTTAGTGTTATTTTGATTACATTGTTAAACACGGGTTGTTCGACGTTCTTACCTCTTACTCGACCACCACCTGTTACTCAACATATTATTGTGCTGGGACATGTGAACCAAAACCACTGGGTGCAGGTACTAATTTAAAATTTTCAAACATGTATTGACACCCTATTTTGTGTAAATGTTATATAACTCTTACCCCTATTTAATGTTATCCATGTAGGTACAATTAAAGAATAATCATCCAATCCCACATACCGCTCCCCAATTGAAATATCATCGTGACCCACAGGCTTCCGGGCAGGAGACCCCATACCTTGAGTGAATGACCCAGTACCGGAAAGAATTAGAAGATCAACATCGTTATTTAGAAAAACAAGTTGTAGACTTGACCGAGGATTAATATTAATGTGTCTGAAGTAAAATCAATGAACCTTGCCAACCGCCTAAATTCGTTTAATTTAGCCCCTATTTTGAAACTTGATTTTGTATGATTCGTTTAGTCTTGAAACTGGACTCAAACGCAACCACACTTCCCATTGAATGGGGGCAATTTCGCAGATAACGTAGGTCATCTTGTCTGGTACTTGAAACTTCCAAATCCTGTTCCAATCCTGAATAGCGTTATTGGGTTGAACCACCATGCTTTGATCTGCAAGCCAGCAGTAAGTCGATGAAGCTGAATATGCACTCGTGGAGCTACCCTTCCAAGTCCACACATCTATATAGTATGGGGGATCTCAACTAGCCTATCTTTGAAGGTGGGAGGAATATCTTTATACTGTTAACTCAGATTTCAGGTACCACTATCAACAAAGATCACGCAACTGGACATCGTGTCCGAAACATTCACAAATAAGACCGCAAGAGAAAGCAATCCAAGGCCACTCAGATTCCTCCACACTTTTTTCAATCTCTAATGATATATTTATATCCAATTTTTAATATTACATTTAAGATAAACATTTCATTTCTCTCTAATCATTCTCCATTTGGAAAAAAAGAATTCATCTTATTTTTCTCTCTTGAATTTCTTTTCTATTTTTATTGTACCAAACTTACAAAATCTATTTTTTTAACCAAATTTCACTCCTCATCTATTCTCTTCTCACACTCTTCTGACCAACTCGTTTAAACCAAAAAATGTGTAAAGCTCGAACTTTTCGCTTGCCCCCCAAAAAAAAAAGATTGAAACCTATATGAAAAATTCCCTTTGATTTTATAAGTTTCGTAATTTAATATTTAATAAAAATTTCAAATTCTAGAGGTAATAACAACAATTACATATATGGAGGGAATAAATTACTTGCCATGTAATGATTTACTACTCTTACACCATTCACAAATGTAAAAAGAGAAAAAAAAAAAATATACAAACGACCTCAAATCATGATCAGTTTTTGGATAATTTACAGTATTCCGTGGTATAGTGCAAATCCTCTCCATGCTTGGTGCTACATATTTAAAAAGCATGTTAATGGGAACAAATTTACAAATAAAAAATCCGAAATACTATGAAAGAATCTCTGCCTTACATACAGTCTCTGCATGAAGTGTGAATCTCATCCGTTGAAGACCAAGTCCAAAACCAGCTTATGAGTCTTTTACACAAGACACTCAGCTTTCTCAGCTCATGAAGCTAAAAGCACATTTCCACTGATGTAGCCCATTATATATAATGATGATATGATTCACTGGGTTCATGATTTATGGCTCTGGATTATGTCGAATATCAGGCAGAGATGGAGATGATGCACCACTAACTTTGCTGGGCAATGGTGTATTCCTTCGTGATTGGCGTTTTGTGGGCACAGTAACACTCTCATTTTCCCACTTTTGACTCATTACATCATACTCATCCTCATCATCCACGCTAGCCTTAAATACTGGATGAACATAGGCATTTTGAAGGTAACCTTTCAAGTTCAGGTTAGGTTCTGTAGCTCGTTCTAACGTATCTTTCATCATTGCTTCCTGCATACATATTTAGAAAAGCAACATCAAAATTCTGACACAGGAAACTAGGGATGCAGATTTAATAGGTGATTGGTTTCTAAAACAAGTTTACTCAGAACCTACAACTTGTAACTTCTAATCAGAAATGACTCTAGAGCATTCTAGAGCATTTCCCAGTAGAACTGAACATGCTATTAGAGCAGCAAAAAAATTTGTAGTAGTAAACCAATTATTTTATGCATGGGAGTCATAAAATTTTTAAAATATAGTTCTCAAACACAAAAAAGCATCCTAAAATAGTAATGCTATATATTTATAGATGCACACGCTTAATGCAGAAGGAAAAGTGATATGTGTGATATATGATATGTTGTGATAGAAAGAATGTGATCGAAAGAAAAATGAGGTGATATGGGGTGTTGATGATGTTTAAACATTGGGATTGTACATGATTATAAGAATATCTAACAAAGGAGCAGATGATAATTGAAGGAGCAAACCACCATCAATACAAATTATTAACGATCCAAATGACTAATTGATGTACCTGCAAGGGAAATCTAACAAATGCAGGTTCAAAACGGCCTTTGCAGTATCTATGAAACCATATGGTCAGTATTGGGAGCACAATGAGAAATGGAGTTGATGAAGCAGCCCTTCTGGTGGTCAAGAGTCCCATCAGAACTATCTGTGAGACTATCAGTGCCATCACAATACGAAAATGAACATCAGGCCAGAATGCTGCACCACTCTCATACTGTTGATTATAAACATTGATGATCTGCAATTGGAAGGTAGGAGTTTTAATCTTATATATCATAACGAAAAAATAGAGGAGGGGAATCATATAATCATAATTGACATGTACAAATATAATTCTAACATCTTAATACCTGATGACGGAACACAACATAGGCCAACCCAAAGAAAACTATTATGAAAGGAAGAACAGTGGGTGTCACTGCAGCATAGACTAGACCCAGCAAAAAGTACAATTGTATACGAGGTTCTCCAGTGTTGAAACCAATACTCCCAGGATCCATGGCTTCTTCCCTGTCCTTTTCAGTCTTCACCAAGAAGAAATTCTTCAAGTGATATATGATTAGTGGTTTCAACATCAAAACCTCTGCAGCTATACCAGCCCATCCATCAACCATAATGTACGTAATGAAGAAGCTCGCCTTTAAAGGAATAGCAGAGCCTATTATTATGGGATATCTGACAAGAATATAAAAAGAATGCTCAATCATATTGATATGGTATTAATTGAGACAAATAGTCAGAGCAAAGCCTGTAACCAGATTCAACTTTTAAGAAAACTAACACCATGGTTCTTAACTAGCTAAAGCATATGCAGAAGCATAAAGACCCTTCTTGTATATGTCCATAATAAGTTGACCACAGACATAAACAAGATTACCACAAAGTTATACCCATGCAAACTTTTAGGTGCAGCATATATATATATATGCACCCAAAAGCACAGGAATACCGTGCCAATTAAAAATAAGAATAATTTTTATTGGACTTACTTATTGGCTGGTTCGTGAATGAAAGTGTCAAGCTGTTGAAATGCTGACCCAGCAAGTAAGTTCCCAAGAAATATATTCACAAAATTAAAAAGATAATATCTAGAAGCTGATCTTCTCTCCAGAGATGATATAGATCCAAAGCCTTCAAATTTTGACATGATCATCAATATTGTTGGCAGAAAGATGAGAAAAAGCTTCAATACAATACCAGGTAGAAAACCTTGAACGAATGACTTAATGAAATGCCTGCACAATGAAGTAAATTCAAATAAATAATATCCAGTGATGAACGAAAATGAAATTGTAGATCTAACTATGAGATTACACTTACATTTTAAGAAGCGGCTTCAACCATGGTGCGTTTTTCTCGATTCCATCAAGACTTGCAAGAGTTTGTACGAATGCAATGGGGATCATAAAAAAGAAAGTGAGAAAAAAGAATGCAACAGCTATGATCAACCTTCTAACAGTAAGGGAAACATAAGGAATTGCCAAGTTCGGCCAATAGACATCCCGTGGCTCTGGAGCCCAATCAGTCAACCAAAGTGTTGGATTTCTGGTTTGTTGAGTTTGCGCACAAACTGCAGCAGCCCATCGCGATTTAAAGGAGACAAATGCAGCAGGCATGACAGACTTAGGATCATGAGTGACATTATCCCTCTCTAAAGCTATCTGCAAAAGGTGATAAGCTTCAATTACTGTAAGCATCATGAGAATTTCAAAAGACAGAAAGGTTATGGAATCACAAGAATAAGGTGCACAATTTTTGCAGATTTTATCATAATAAAAATTTTATGGTAAAGAAGTTCTTGCAGTATCTGTTCAGGTCTTCCAAATTTTATTTCGCGTGAAGTTTATTTTGAACAATGACAAAGACATATATTACAATAGTAGGTAAAGGCAAGAAGTTATGAAGCTATTAGATGAGGAAATAACTCCTTGAAAGCAGAATAATATGATGTGCATATGATAAAGATAATGATTAAAGATACCAGTTAAATTTGGTATATCAGCCTGTCAGTACACGAATTTGCAAAACTAATATTTGATTCCCATGTAAAAATAATTAATAATTTTTTCAATATATTATTAGCATAAAGAATATATGTTAAAAAAAATTTGCATGCATTGTGCGGTAAAATTTACAACAAAAAAAAAACTATGGTACTTACTTCTTTAGACAGCTTGTCGATTTCGGTGGTGTAATAATCAATAGCATCTACTTTCTTTCCACGAAAACCAAGGAAACCAGTCTGGTAAACACATAAGAAGGAAAGATTGCGTTAAATCCGATGATAGTCATCAAAACTTTTTGAAGAATATCAAGTTAAAGTTTATGCACCTTTGTTTCAGGTCTTTGTGAAGTCCTTTCAAGTTTATTTTGATAATAGACTAGCCAATTCTGCAACTTACTCTTCTTCTTAACCAGCTTTGCCAGTTTGTTTGCATTATAAACAACCTGCATAATATCACAAAAAATATTCAGACACATCCTATTTTTTCCCTCCCCAAATGATTAGAGGAAATTAACTTGTCGTAAAAAATCTACTTATTGATGCACTCTGCTTCACATACATCATTTCATAATCAATTTGACAATTAACGAATTAAACATTGCAGCAAAATCTGAAACTTGCGAAGTATGTTCCACCCAATGTTTCTTAAATTCTCAAATACCAAAATCATAGAGGTAATTAATGAACACGATAAGTGTGGAGGAGCCAACCTGGTGAGTAAGATAGTTATCCGGATGATTGACCAGAAAAAAGTGCTCCACAAGCTCACTAACAGATTCATCAGGATCTGGTGGAATGTTTCTAACGAGCACCTGAAAATAATATTTTGATAAGCAAAATAACATGAAGAAATACCCCACAATCACATATCTTGATGTTAACATGTGGAAATTTAACCAATAATTGCAATTTCACCAAACTTATCAAGCATAAAGATACTGACAGATTGGAGATGTGTTGAAATTATGTTTGTTCCAGCCTTGTTTCATTGTTTTAAAATATATTACAGAACATTCTGGTAGTCCTTTTATATCTTTCTAACATATTTATCATGCATCAAGGCTGCCTAATAGTCACCACTCCATTGCTTGGCTCACTTATTGCCCGGTTTACACCGTCAGTTTATTTTTATGCTGGCCTAATGACTAGTAAATCCATACCAGTAATCTACATATTTTTTTAGTAAAGAAAAGTATAAAATATACAATTGAGATCTACCTAGAAAATGAATAAGTAGCATTCCACCCTAATACAAGTAACATAAAATTAGAAAATCATTGCTCCATCTCAAAGTAGCCCTAGAAAGATAAAAGGGAGTATACATATATAAAAGTATAAAACAGAAAAGAGAAGAGTGAGCCACAATATTCAACCATGAAGTCTTATAGAGAAAATCTCCTAACAAATTACCGAAAATTGATCAGGGCGACGTTTTTCTGTGGCCAGAAACTCCAATCTCATTGAGGTGACCTTTCCATACTCCTTCAGCAAAATAAAGCATGTCCAGAAAGTAAATGCATAAGCAACTACTATGTGTGCCCAAAACCTGAGGTAGAGGGTAAAATTTTAGTAGAGGACAAGATTCAGTAACAATTTTAGAAATGCCAATAACCCTTAATAATTTATGTAATCAAATAACGATGTGAATGTTCCATAATAACTCAATAGTACTGAATGATAGTTGAAACCTTTCAGATCCACGCTGGACATTTGAAATGGAGATTTTATCAATGTCACTAGAAGTTATGTTTTTCAGCCCATTCCCTTCTAGCCCAGTACTTGTCCAGTTGACAGGAACCAGAATTGCCCATGCCAGGAATGCTAAAGGAACAAAGATTTTAAGCCTGCACAAAGATAACACAAAATATCAGGAATGTACCCTCCTATGCTGATGTAAAATTCACTCACAGCATGTTTGAATATCCCTAAACAATATATTCTATATCCAAATTCAACTCTGGATACCAGAATTGATAATGAGAAAATTGGAGCTATCAGTGTTCGTACCCTATCAAGTAAATCCTCAAGTAAACAACAGAGTCCAATCCAGCATGGTCAATAAGCTCAGGCTCAGGCATTCTAAGTGCAGCTGGCATCCAATTCAAGAACCTGAGATATGATCTCCAATCTAAGTTGACAAACTTGCGCATATACGCTCCTCCGTGCACAGGGTCTGTCCTTAAACCCTTGAGGTACCATTTTGGAAAGTAAACCCTATCATTAAAAGGCTGAAGCCTCAAAATAGCAAAGGCCACAAGGAAAATAACAGCACTCAAGATGTTCAAGGCAGCTGCAACCCCAATATCAGAAAGCGTAGCCATTTAACTTTCCCTTTAGAAAAAAAAAAACAAATCTTTTTCCTGTAAAAAGCAATTCAAAGAAATGGGGTTAGATTTCCACAACTAAAAATTGAACAAAACCAGAAGATGAAACCTTGCTTAAACAATCACAAGCATAACTTCCTTTTCATAATATTAATATCTACATCTAGAAACCAAACTAATAAATATAGGGTAGCAAATCATCAACTGTTTCCTCCTACAATAAATTGTACTCTGCTCTCCCAAATATTTAAACAGATTTTTCATTTTTCACATCAATTTGATTCCATGATTCATAAGAGAAGAGGACAAAAAAATTAAAGAAAGAAAGGAGGGACTTACAACTGCTTCGTGGTTGTCGCTCGCTGACACACAATTGGGGACGGCGAAGTGTGTGTTGAAAATTCCAGCGAGCAAATAAAGAGAGGAAAATAATCCAAAGTTGAAACAAAGGAAGGGTTGGTATTGGAATATGTTCGAAACAGAAGGAAACAAATTTCCGGCAACGTTCTGGGTCCGTAGAGGGCACGCCAGTTGGAGACGCTTTTCCTCTTTTGCAAACCAACTCAACGAACTAATTAACTATATTAAATAAACAGACAAAGAAAACACGAGCGCGCATGAGAGAAGAGATCATGGAGATTTGGCTTCCATGGAAGGAAAATGGTGGGTGGTTCTTACTGGTTACGCTACTGGGACTGGAAAACAGCGAGCACCGCAATCATAATATCTCTCCTCATCATCCCTCTGTTCTGTTATATCTACCACTTAGTGTAATTAGATCTCACTAGAAGATCAAGTGTTAGATTTTGTGAATAACATTAAAAATATAATCCCATTTTTTATTTTAAATCAAGCGATCGGTAATGAAAAGTTACTAATTTCTCAAAACTTAGAGATACAGTGGAGATATTTCTCTTAATAAATATTTATTTATATACATTACTCATAGTCTATTTACAAGTTGTATTACACATTAGTTAGTCGTGATCTCTCTTTCTTTCTATGATGAGTGAATGTACCTACTATTTTAGTGTAAATGAAACATTATCGTTAGAAATAGTAAGTATAAATGTTAGAAGTAGTAAGTGTTGGTTGATAATTAATTAGTGGTTGTGGTGTGAGAGAGATCGTTGACTCGAAACAGCATGTCGGCACGGGGACACTTGGCATCTGGTAACGGCTACATTGTTTGCTGGGATTTCGGTGGAGATGGATTCACGCGCTGCTACAGAGAGTGAGCCAGCGAGGTGGTAGAGGGAAACCGTGTTGAGTATGTGTTTCTTTCGTGGGAATGGGCCACCTGGGCCATCACGTGTCCGCTTCTTTATATAAGATTATATTATTATTTTTAAAATCAATATATTACTAAATAACAAAAAAAATTATTATTGTACTTTTAATAGAGGTTGTAAGAAGAAGGATCACCAAACCCTCAACTCATATGATACCAATGAAGTTGTTCTAACTTAAACAATAATTTTAATTTTAAATATGTGTGTGAATGTGCTAAATATAGCTTTGCCACTTATATAAATCATACACGACTTAGAATATGATTTTTTTGTTGTTTTACTTTTCATATTTCCTACAAGTATTATATATATACATATTTTTTTTTATTAAGTAAATTTTCTTTGAGAGATTGATCCATAGACAATTACCAATAGAAAAGAAAAACATTGATCAATCATATTATTGAGTTTTTTTTTGAAAGGGTTATTGTGCTTGGTTAAATGACAGGATTGGAGATGTTCATATAGATAATATGTGTGTGGTTGTGGAACAGAAAAAATTGATAGAAGGAAGTGCCCAAAACAGTTGATAGTCCTTTTCATTTTAAAGGATCAAGCCATGCTGTCCTACGTGGGATTAGACCCGGTGGGTGGAGGAAGGGGGCCATCACTTTCATTTATTTTGTATAAAATTATTTGTTAGTTTCACTTACTTCGTATAAAACTATTTGTTCACTAACTTTTTATAGAAAAATATGTTAGTCCATATTAGCACCACTCAACTCAAAGTTCTCCCTCTACCATTTAGTGAACCTGTTTCCATTTTCATAAATGATATCTTCGAGATACATTAATAAAATTATAGTGGAGCTTGGATCTTTCGCGTATAATGTCAGAAAAAAGAAAACATCCTATTTTTAAGCAAGTTGGTTAGCTAGAGCCAGATATTTATTTATGGTTACCATAATATGACAAATTAAGCGTCTCCTTCCTCTAGACACATGTGAAACTTCACGGTACAAAAATATTCATAAACATATAAACACACTCATAAACACCTTATTTTTCTTTCTATCTCTCTTCTTATCACATCAATCATATATCACATTCACTACTTAACTCTCTTCCCTTCCTTTCTCCCCCTGGAGTACACACCTAAAATATGTCTATGAATCATAACTTCTTAACAATATATTGTTTGAAAGCTCAATAGCTTATGCTATGTGTGCCTATTTTATGAAGGAAATGGTTTGCCCATTTTTATCACAAATGAGACCTGATACTGAAGTCTACCATGACTATTTCCTATGTCTGATTTTTGAGACCTGATATTGAAGTCTTCCATGAGTTTTAGCATAAGCTATCCATAAGTTTGAATTCATTGGATACTTCTATTTGAGAACAGAAACTTTGTATGCAGTAGTGTGATCTCTGGACCATGAAGAGTACGCCATTCCTCATGCAACTCTACAGTTGGACCTTGCTGGCCATGATTTAACATTACCCTTATTGAAAATCGTTAACAAGAGAGGGTGCTCTTTCAATACCTCTGCTTAAAAAGGAAATTGTCATATGTGACCCTTGATTTTGAACAAGAAATGGGGGCTAGTTATACTGTGTTTGCTTCCATTGTCAAATGTAAATGTCGTAGAATTTCCTCTTATTAGCTTCATAGTAAACTACGTCTCAAATTTTACATAAATCATGAAACAACAAATGAATTGTGTCATGGACTAGTGTAAAATTTCATGTAATGAAGTCAACAAACAATACAAGAGGCCATCTTCGGTTTTAAGTTAAATTTAAATGAACATGAACCAAAGTCTTATATTCCTTTCATCTTTCGCACCGTTATGAAACCTCATAACATAGCATATGAATGTGGTTGTCAGCTGAAAACCAAACATGCCCTCAATGTGTCCGTTGTGGTGGCGGTGCTACTTCCACTTGGCATAGAACTTGTCATCACCCCACATCAACATTCGGTTCAATGGGATCCTGACACCCCTCTCCTTCAAATGCAAATGCCTCGGCACAATCCTCTTCTCCAAACTGAACCCAAAATACTGAGGAAACTTCTTCAACTCCTCCAAATCCCTCTTCATCTCCTCCACCAGATACGCAAGCTTGGGCCACAAATTGTTCTCCACATCGTACCCGAAGATCGCCGGCAACCTCGCGCAGGCGTTAACCGCCTCCTCATGCGACAACCCTACGTCCTCCTCGAGGAACCTCACCTTCACGCGCAGCTTCTCCACGCGTGTGTTCAGCAGGTGCGCGTTCCGGTTCGTGGGCCGGCTTAGGCCGCGGACCCCGACCTGCCGGAGGAACTGGAGCGTGGGACGGAGGCAGAGGTCGACGTCGGAGAAGAGGAGCTTCGGGCAGCGGAGTATGAGGCCGCGGGATTCGCCGGCGGTGGCGAGGAGGTCACCGGAGAGGAACCGGAAGACGGGGGCGATGTCGGCGGGGTCGAAGGAGGTGGAGAATAGGTGGGGGAAGTGGCGGGCGAGGCGGGGGATGTCGGCGTCGGAGAAGGAATGGGATTTGAGAAAGTTGACGGTGGCGAGGATGTGGTCGACGGCGTCGGGGAGAGGGAGGTCGTTGGGCTGGGTTTTAGGGTGGATTAAGGTTAAGGTTGTGAGGTAACGAAGGTTTTCGCGGTAGGTTGTTCTGAACTTGATGTAACGGTTGGGGATGATAAGATTAGGAGAGTGAGAGTGAGAGTGAGAAGAAGATGGAGTTGGAAGACGCAGGGAATGGAGGATCATTATCTCTATTTGCTGGGTTGGGTTTAGCAGAAAATGTATGTCCAAGTTTTGTGTGGTTGGTTTGGTTCTCTATGGATAAGTGATGATATTATGAACATGATCGATGATGCTTCTGCTGATAGATATTTGATTTCTGAGATTAACCGTGGATGAGGAATGGACGAACTTGGCTATGACCACCACATTACCCTTTATTTCACTATGTTGCGTGGTTTTTTATACTTTAGAAACAATTACTTGAACTCTTGAAGGGTACATTCCATTTTTGGGGGTTAAAAGCCAACATCACATAAAAATGACATTTTTTGCAAAAGTTCAGCTTCAACCTCGCATTTGTTAAAGTTCCAATAATCAAAACATAACCCTGTATTCGCTCTCCTGCACTAGCTAAGAACAAACCAGATTTGAAGAACACGATAATAAAAATATGATACTCATGTATACCTTATGTTTCAATTTTTTTCTTAATCTTATTCAATTATATATTGTTAAATATAACAACATTTTAATTCAAATGATGGAGTATAAAAATAGACATGAACCTTACAAGTGTAAGAATTAAATTGAGTTCAATTTTTCCCTAACATGGACAAAGTAGATTTTCCCATCAGCTAAGTCGGAGCAGAGTTGGCGGGTATCCACGAGATTGGACCAAGACCAATTGTCAATAACTATGCTTAGCCCCTAAAATTATCATGACAAAGATAGGACATCCGATCTGCAAGATTAAATTATCAAGTAGTTAACCAAAAACAAAAATTATGAGGCTAAGATTAATTCACTAAACTATTTCTTCAGTTCATTAAATTATCAGGTTAATGCAGCATACAACTACTGCTTGAAAACTGTTTCACAACTAGGAAAATTCTACATATGTATTCACCCAGATTCAGGACTTGACCAAATAAAACCATTGCCGCGCTTATCACAAAATATCTACTTTATTCATAGCTAAAGAGTTAGCAATAATGCATCTGATACCCAAAATCATAGCTACCAAAGTACATACTACCCCTTACACAATTTGAAAGAATGTGACAGCTGCGGTGGCCACCAACAAATAACCACATAACTGCAACTTACGCCAACCATATTTTTTCCGATAATAGGGCAACATTCTCAAAGACCCCTGTCATAGTGCAATAGAATATATCAGTACAAATAGAAGCAAAATACAGGAGAAAACGTTTGGCCAAAGGTAATGAAGGTAGCACAAAATCCACAGGATGACATGATAAAATATGCATTGAATCCACAACATGAATAATTTTATTCTAACTCCCATACTTAAGCATTAAAACTAGAAAGACTAAAGACATGGCAAGCCTCCATGAAAGTGAGAACAAGAAAGATAAACGGTTCCTAGGTAACAAGTTATTATCAAAATGAAGTTCTCAAGTACCCAATGTTTTTAATACACCTCAGAATCAATATTAACTAACGTTTCTGATTCCAAAGATGATGGCACCAACTTGCAACCCCAGGAGAAACAACCTACTAGCCAATTGGAGAACTCTATAACCAAAAATTGCCTTCACATTTGGTTGGAAATGATTTTGTTCGGGATACGAGTTTTATGTTTTCCCCTTCGATTTTTATATTTTTTTTAATGTCTGGGGTTTGAAATATAATATAAAACCATTCATAATCTCCATCAGCTTAAACTTATAGGCTAGTTGGTTCATAACTGGTAATCAAGCTTTATGACCAAATGGTCTGGAGTTCGATTCTTATTGCCCCCTAATTCTAATAAAAAGTTGAATTTCAACACAAGGTTTATGGGTCTATGCATTGTCTACACTTCAAACCCAATAAGCTCTTATGTAAAGGGGTGGGTGTTATGAATATAATATAAAATCATTCATGTGTCTTTACTCAACAGCTTAAGCTTTTGTAATCATTGGTTCATTTCACCTTCAATTCAATCCTTAAATTTTTTTAATAACAAATGTCATGTCAAGTGAAAAGAGTTTGTTCAATAGTTTCCAAGAAGATGCATCTTCGTGCATTAAAAGGTTTCATGTTAGGATAAAACTGCTTCCAAAGTAAGAATTGACTAGTGAACAAATAAAAAGACCCAAAAATAATATCTTCTAGGTCAGACATTGCAGACTAAATGAATAACTAAGCAAGAATTTCCACTTCAGAAAAAAAAGTTCATATTTCACTATGGTCAGAAATTGCAGGGATTAGTATCCCAGGCAAAGTTATTTCACTTCCGCTAAAAATTCACATACCACTATATTCAGAAATTGTAGGCTCTGGATAGAGAAAATGAACCAACAAGGTACGCATATTTTTGTTATCTTGATCCTGTTTTCTCTCGGAAATTCCTAAAAGACCAAGACATCCTTTCCCAAATAACTGAGGTAAAGGGAGAAAGGCTTGACACTTGCATGGAATTTTATGATCAATAACTAATAGCAAGGGGACTATTGTTTGCAGTTAGAAAGTAGTTATGTCACTTAAAATATTCATATCACTACAGGATATTTTTAGGAATTCAGCTAACATCATGTATTTAAAAAAGCAATGCAGAATGAAGGAGCATATTGTGCAATAATATTGGGGAGAAAAAATGGTCTTTGATATGCAGGTATAGGGGCTAATCACCTAACTTTTTTTATTATAATGTCCTTAAATTTCTTAAAAAATGGTCTTTGATATAGGCACTAATTACCTGACTTTCTTGATCATAATAGCCTTCAGTTTCCGGGCAAGGTCCTCGGATCGAAGCCTCCGCTCCAAGTTCTTTCGAGCTAAAACACGCTTTTCAGAGTTTTTGATATGGAATCTCTGTTCACGCTTTATCATCCTCTCAATCCCACTTGATGTCATCTTACGCTGCATCAGTGTCAACGCCGCTTCCAAGTTGCCATTTTTGACCCACACTCGTATGCCTCTGCATTGCTGAAGTTGCTGCATTTGATGACACCCACTATTCATGGGTCCAGCAGCGCAAGCAGACTGCCCAAATAAGCTTGAAAAACGCCTTGCAATTGAGTTCATTTCTAGGAGAGATGAACGTATTTACTAATTAGTTTCTGAGAACAAGTAAAGTAGCGAAAAATGAAGAGATGAAATTTTAAAAACAGAAGCAATATATTAGAAAGGATGATACTATCTCTTGGAATCTCTATTTGTGAAAGGACTAATTCAGTGGCACTGATTAACTGAATGCTATAATATATCTATATATTCCTTTTGGCTTTAGGAAGGAATTGATTGATGACAATGTCTCCATTATTTGAGGTTCTGGTATGTTCCTTTCTACTTAAGATTGCCAGAGTAAACTATCTCGCAGGCAGCAGTCTCAGTCATATACAAATATTCCTAAAGTCGTTTTTTCTACCAGTGTCTGAAGTGCAAGAAGAACAAGCACAAGCACAAGCACAAGCACAAGAGGTGATGAAGGTGAAAAACTTAAACACTACATTCACTACTCCAGTAGTCAAAGCAATAACATTATTGTAAGTTTGGTATTATATGATTGTCATGAGTCTCATGACATTTATTCTGGTTGAGTAATGTTCATTTCATCTATAATATGGAACATACACAAACTACCAGTGCTAAATAAGCATGAAAAATCCTACTCTCGCAGATATAGATTTGGTAAAAGCTATAACTGAAAAGCCAAATTTTATGTCCAAGAAATCAATGAAGTTGCAGCTCTTAACTCATACACCCAAAAATAAAAAAGTCGAGGCAAATGAGAAGAGAAGAAAGAAACAATGAAACCAAGAAACACATACCTCGGCAGTACGTTCTCCAGCGACGGCCTCCGGCGATCTAACGGTTTTAATGGTGGTTTCCGGCACGATTTGGTGCTTGAACACTGATTCAGAAGCAGGAGCGGAGCTGGAATAGGGTTCCAATGTGGGAGCAACTGAGCACGACGTCGCTATTTTGGCATCTGCGTCTTTTAAAAGTAAAATGCTTAAATAAGTTTCTGGTCCCTGCAAAATAAAGTATATTTAGTATTAGTCCTTATATTTCAAAACAGGAAAAAAAAAAAAAAAAAAAAAAAAAAAAGAAGGATCGAATTGACCCGTTTTGAAATGTATGGTCTCATCTTTCTTACAATAGGTGGAATTAGTCTTAATTACAAAAAGGGGTGATGAAGCAGACAGAGCTCTACATCAGCATCGTGCACCTCAATAAAGAGTTGGATTTGACACCCCGATTAACCGATTTTGCGCCCGGCTTAATGTTCGGAGACAAAATAATTTTTTTTCAAGATTTTAAATTTTAGAGACAAAAATGTTATGCGTTTTAAATTCTAACATATAAAAGTGAGGGACTGAGGAGTGCCAAAATGGGTGATGGGGTGACAAATCTAACACCAAAATCAAATCAAACGACCCCTGTATGGTAGGACTAATTTTCCTACTCACCCCTAAAGCCTATGTCCTTTGACACCTGAAGAAGCCATCCTCATGGTTGTTGCTCTTGGTTTTCTCGAGATGAACTCAAACCATTTGCTAATTTTTCATCTCAGGTTTGTTGTATTATCATTCCTGTTTCATATATGTTAATAATCTTGCAAATCTAATTAAGTTCCTTGTTGTGGGAAATAATTTTTTATGCGTTACGTTTTGAACATTGTTCCTCATACTGAATTATTCAATTTTTGGCATTAATCGGGCATGGTTACCTGCTTACCACTCTGTATTTTTTGCCAACAAGATGATTGAAAATGTACACAGCATTTGTTTTGGATCTACTTTTTCCTTTTGATGAATGACACAAGAAACTGTTTTCTTTTGTAATTAACCGCGCTGGATTTCATAGGTAGTTTGCAAGATGAATTACTATTGTAAAAACGCCTGTGTCCAACCGAGCTTAATATATTGAATATTCAATCTCTCAATGTACTGAAACCGGTAGTACTGACAATGTTATTCTTACAATGTGGTTCAAATTTCCTGTCAAAACAATCTCACCAAAGCTAAAATTTTGCATTGGTTGGATGACAGTGAGCTTTATTTCTAGTTTTTGTTTTCCTTGTGGACTTATGGTAAACAAAGTTGGGAACAGGTTGACTATAGTTCCATTTGGAGGTATAACGGAGCCTATGTATGTCTCTGTATAGTTCCCTACATGCATAACTGTTCTCCGCACAGAAACCGATCCTCTCAGTGCAGAGAGTGTTACTGAAGGAAGGTTTAGATTGAATGGATAGTCAAGCGGCTTATCGCAATGTTCTCCGGTGGTTGCATTTAGCTTGGCCTTGTCAATGTTTGGCACCGAGCACAAGAAGCTGATGTAGTCTGCAAATTCTGTACAAATACAAGAACCAAGGTTAACAAGCATTGAATTCTCTGGCTCTAAACTCTAGTACTAGTAGTAAGTGGTAAAATACCTGATGGAAGTACCAAGCCTGGATCTTTGGCACAGTTGGGGTTCACAATGCCTGCCCCATAGTCAAAAGGAGTGGAAGGATACAATTTGTCGATACCATAGCCTTCAGCCATGATAGGCTCTCCAAGATTATCATACTTTGTGCTGGTTGTGGAGATTGCTGATGCTATCATAGATGGATCCCATGATGGATTATACTGCTTGATAAGTGCTGCTATACCAGCCACATGTGGCACAGCCATGCTGGTACCAGAAATTATTGCAAAGTTGTCTCCTGTATTTGTTGGTAGTGAAAGAGTTAAATTACAGTGTCAATTGATTGAACAACTGAATTTTTTCCCCATTAATCATAGGGTCCTAGTATTAAATTCCTCTGTCACTCACTGATTGATGCTAATAGTCTATTTAAATATCAGTCTTAGACTATAATATAAAACTCCTTATGTGAGCTTTTAGGATAATTGGTTACTTGACAATCACTTCTGTTTGCAAATAATAGTAATAATGTACCTCTCAGCTCAGGTGTAGTGGCACTCATAGGGCTCCAGGCTCCCCATATTTGGTGCCCTGGAGCAAGAATATCAGGTTTAAGTACATCAGTAGGATCTTTGTTCTTGTCAATGTAATCTGGACCCCTTGAAGAAAATCTACTCACAACAGGTGATCGCTCCGTGAAAGAGGCAACTCTCCCTCCCCCCACAGCTGCTACACCACCAAATTCTATGGCAGTTCCTCTCTCATCCCTCTTGGTTTGCTCTTCATAGTATTGCAATAGAACCTACACTTAAAAGCAGTCTTTTATTTGTCTGAATGCAAAGCTTTAGTTCAAATAATAACTCTAATATATTTATCTTATGTACCTGAGCATCAGCCACATGAGGGATCAAAATACCAGAAATGGCAAAAGGAATTGGCTCTCCCACATAATCACCATAGGTTGGGTTTGCTGCTAGAATAAAACCTTCGAATCCTACAGCCTTCGCGGTGTCGATAATGCCAGCCAGAGTTGATGTTCCATTAGAGAAACCTGCTGAGAAGTTGCAGATAACGACGCTTCCAAACACTATCTGAGGGTCCAAAGCCTCTGGATGTTGACACTCTTCTACGTACTCTGAAGTCCTTGGGAATGTTCCATTTGTTTTCATTGCATCCTTAGCTAATACGAGCTTATACAAAGGTAGAAAACTCGGTCCTGTAGTGTAGCTTAGTTAGAATCCCAAACACTGAATATTTGAAGTGCAGTTGCAGTGGTAAACAAACATAAGTAAGGAGAATTGAAGCAGAACAGAACGAAACAAAACAGAACAGAACCACCTGATAGTCCAACTCCATCGATTGTTTGGCCATTTCCAAGGAGAAGTGAAGCATGGTACTTTCTATCTGTGTTGCAAGCACCAACACTCACACTCCAGGGACTGAATGACACTACAGATGAAGGTTCAGGACCATTATTCCCTGAAGCTTCCGCCACAAAAACTCCGGCTTTTCGTGCAAATAACAAGGATATCTCAAACAAGCCCAAGAAGGTCAACGTGTCTTCTGGCTGTTCACTTGGTCCAATAGAGAGACTTATGATATCTACCCCATCCATCACAGCCTGTAATTAAAAATCAAACAAGCTTATTTGGTGTGTGTGTTTGAAATTTAATTGAACTCAAAGTTTGAGATATGTAGAGTCACTTACTTGATCGATAGCTGCAATAACATCTGTTTCAGTTCCTGCTGTTGGATAGATAGCCTTATAAACAGCAATCCTGTAAAAGAATGCAACATTCAAGACCACACATGTCTCATTTTGTGGTTTAGGGTTTAGGAACTGACCTTGCACGTGGCGCCATTCCGCTGGCTCGCCCATAGAACAAACCATTTACAACAACAGGAACATCAGCATTTCCAGCAGCAACAGATGCCACATGACTGAAACAAATTAGACGCAACAAACACGTCAACAACCAACTATCCCACAAGATTAACTGACATGCGTCTTAATAGAAAAAAGAAAAGAAAAAAAACCAAACCTGCCATGTCCATCAGCATCAAACGGTGAAAGAAAATCTACTGAAGCATTGAGGGTGGTAGCAGCTTGAACCCCAGCTGAGAAGTACCTAGCTGACACTATCTTTCCAGTGCAAGAAGTGTCTGGGAACTTTGGACCTGATTGGCATGCACCCTTGAAAGGAGTGTGACTTGAATTGAAAGGATGCAAAGGGTCGTAAGCAAAGCTGGGGTGCTGTGGGTTGATCCCACTATCAACAAAACCAATAATAACTCCATCACCTGCGTTTTTGGGTCCTCCTTCCTGTGCCCATATTCCTTTTGGTAAATTTAGAAAGTCAGGAGTGTAAGTTGTCATCTTCTTAGCTCCTCTGTCTTTCACTACTAACTTCACTCCTGGGCCACCTTTCAGTCTTTTAGCCTGAAATTCTTGTCATCGTGTACATCCCACAACTTCAGAGCATGCACACATATATAACAACAAATCGATGCATGATCATATATGTACATACAATTTGTATGGGTCATCCAATCAACATAAAGTTTAGCAGCAATTTTTATTAGTCATAAACCTAAACCATATGTCAATTAGAAGTTGCTTAAAGACATATGTAAAACTAATATTTCCGGTTCTTTCTAGAGAACTTTGCACCCCCTAAGAAAGTTAGTTTATCTAGTTTTTTATATTAAATTTGTTTCAAAGTGTTGTTAAATTTCCTAAATTGCCCTTTAACATAGTAAATGTATTTTCATATTTCTAATTATTTTTATTTATTTATTTTTGAATAAACCAACCCCATTTATTGAAAAGAAGAGAGTGGGGAATCATTGAGAATTAATGTGATACAATATGAGTGGATATGTTAGATAATTGATTGCCTCAATAGATGAAAAGACATAGTTCACATTTTTTAATAAGCATAGTTCATGTACCTATTCTTTGGAAAATGGAAAAAAGAAATATCATATTTATGTGATGCAATTATTATCCAGAATTGAATAGGGGTAGAATGGTGAAAAAATAATTAATTTGGCACAAAATTTCTTTTAGTCCTTATAAAAAGGAACGGCCAACACCCCTAACTCACCTCTTATAAAAAGGAACGGAGGGAGTATATGTGTAGGTTGTCCATATAACTTTTGGAAATATTTATTTTGGTCGTGAATTTTTTTTATTTAATTTAGAATTTAGACCTCTAATTTTAAAAAATGATACTTGTAGTTCTTTATTTTTTTGTGGTAAGAAGAAAAGGAACAAAATTAAAGTGGGTTTTAATTAGAAATTAATTATGATAAACTTTAAATTATTAGGATCCCAAATTAAATTAAAAAAATGAAGAAATAAAGTCAAATATTATCATATTATATATATACAGAGAGAGATTTCCTGTTGTAAAAAAAAATACACAGAGAGAGAGAGAGAGAACGGACCTGGAAAGGGGTTGTGTGGACAGAAAAGCCATTAATAATGTGTTTGAAACTGTGGATTTTTTGGTAGCTTCCTTTCTCTAAAGTGCTTTGCAGAAGTAGATTGTGAGATGCCAATAAGTGGTTTGCATGTGTCTTTGAGGCTTCGCTGTAGAGTTAGCCATCAAAAAAGAAACGCATTTTTAGTGTCTGCCACAGAATTTAAATTGTGGGGGCGATTGAAACATATAAATTAAGTAGTAGCATTAAATATATATAAATATTTTTTGTGGTGCTTTTAATTATATATATATATATATATATATATATATATATATATATATATATATATACACACACTACTTAATGTATGAACACACATCATAGTTATCTCCACAAATTTAAAATTATTTTTTTATTTTTAATATTGTAAAAATTTATTTCTCATTTTTATTGTTGAGAGTTATTTCAATTGTATCAAAACTGTAACTCTAAAAGTAAATATACCAATAAATAAAGGATTAGAAGTATTTAATAGATATAATTGATATTAATATAAATGTGAGATGAAAAGTTTCAGTGGTTTTTAATTAAACAAATATTATTAAATATTAAAATAGTTAATTGTGATGGCACTGGGTTTGTTGAATAAAGAATCGGTTATTAATGAAGCTTGAATTATTAAATATATAAAACTACAAAAGCCAGCAGGTCACTTGAAACAAATTTCCTTAAAAAGCAGAATACCATATATTAGCCTGCCATATTTGTAATTGAGCATTAATTTATAAACTCAGGAGTTTCATTCAAAGTGCAGAGTGCAAAAGGTTAATGCGTTTCCGCTGTAAATACTTTGAAAAAAAAAAAAAAAAAAGGTAACGAACAAGAGAAATTGCATGTGAATAATCATATCACTAGCCTTGTAACTCAAATTTATATGTGATTTTTTTTTGTTAGTAGATAGCTAGAGGCTAACACTTTTCAAAGCGCCGAGATCATCAAAGAGTTTTTCTTTTCTAAAACGAATTATTTTTCATACACACGGTCGTAATTTAAATGAAAATTTATAATTTTTTAAAATATAAATAATTTCAGGGATCAACCATTTATAAGGAAAAAAGGGGAGAGTAAATTGAAGGCAAAAAGCTTTGTATGATATATAATAGTTAACCTGTTGGGGTCAATTCTTGATGAATCTCCATCACGTAAAGCTTCATGAAATGCAACCCCGTTTCCCTCCAACAAGACCAAGTATATCGATCGCTCTTCTTGAAAGCAAGATATAATGGACACCAAGAAGATGGAAATGAAAATGCTTAGGAATAATGCTAAAGCCATGGTAGCAACACTCCTTTTGGACATGGTTGCAACACGTTAAAGGTGTAGTTTTAACTTTGGTTTTGAGTTGATATATAGTGATCATCAGTCTTAATATATAATGATGCAAGTAGAGACAGATAATTAATAACCTCAGTGCTAACGTGAACAAAGTTTATCCTTAAAAGGGAAGAAAAAACGTGAACTATGAATATGACATCCTAAGAAAAATAAATGTGTCCAAGCGTTACCATGGTTTATTCATCAAAGTGGTTCAACAAAAACAAAAGCATGTCATATCACGCTAAGCATGCAATATAAGTAAATTAGGAGATTAATTTTTATGCACCGTCAGGTCAAACTTTTTTACATATACATCTAATTGTTTTATTTTATTCATCAAAGAAAAAAGTTAATGCTTTTGTCAATTTAAATTTTGTTTATGCATGTATTCAATTGATTTTCATAACATCATAAATTTATATTTATTTTAATTTAAAAACTTTGAATGTAATAACTTATCCTGTGTGGCATAATTTAATTGAATGTTGGTATAAATTTAAAATTTAATTTTTAAGGTGGCAAATAACCATGGGATGTCAATGTAATACATTGGCCATATATATATATATATTAAATCCTCAAGAATACTCATTCCCAAAACTGCATACTCATAAAACGGATTGTTTTTAAGTGGCATATGTTTCGTTTAATTTTATTGAGTAAGTTTTTGAGTTCAATTTTTATGTACGGAAAAACTTTAGATGCAAAAGCAAGCTCCACCAGAATGTAAATGTTTTTAGAGTTTTTATAGATAGACCCTGCGAATGTGCGACCACCGTTTGACATACACATTTAATGAAGGTTCTCGATCACCACTAAACAGGAATTGTAAAAAAATATTTAGTAGGGGTTTTCAATTTTCACCCGTCACAAATAAACACAATTTTTACGGTGGTCTCTGTAGCGTCCCAAATCGCTAAGTTTTTTCTTCAAATAAACTATAGATTGTGGCTGTTGGAAACCACCACAATCTGCATAGGCGTATGTCACAATTTTTGTATTTCTATGAATTTTTATTGATGTTTCCGACTCTGATTTGTAAAAACTTGATGTAAGGAGGGTAAAGGTAGACCCTCATCGTATTGTCGGCTTAAAATGTGAGCGGCGGTTTTAATTATGAGTTGAAGAACATATGAATTAGAGAGATAAAGGTTCATAAATCATTTTCTAGAAGAAAAATTTGGCCAATAAAAAGTAAAATCAGATATGACGGTGAAATAAAAATACTTCTTTTGTGATTTTCTTGAATGATTTTCTTTTTAGCCAAATTGTTGACCAGGCCATCTTTCCTCTTTCGAAGATTCATATATAGAAAAAAGTCATCATATTTTGCGATAAAGCACAATAGAAAAATTCCTATGAATTAATTGGCCATCACTATAAGATAATACCCATTGATGACTTATGCCCAACGTACAAATGATGGCAATTAAGAGCAGTTATTTGGAATTAATATTGATTGCTATTTCAATTGAATGAGATAGTAATAGTATCAGGCTATTATTACTGATTGAGACACGAATATATCACACCCTTCTCTCGCCCAAACCCCTTCTCCCCATGAACAACTAGAACAAACAATAAACCATGAACAAGCGTTTTCACCGATTCAATAACCGATCCAATTTTCCAAACATTGACAAAAGTAATTTCAAAAAGATAAAAAAAAATGGAATGTAAGGTTCCTTTATATATATAAGCTGTTTAAAATTTCAATAAAAGGCAACATATATAGCTATAGAGGCAGGCATTAAAGAGTATATTACTGGCCTGGAAGATGGTTTGTAGCAAAAAATGCAACTTCACTAAGAAATGACATCTCATTATTTAAGGTAGAAAGAGCAGGATTGGATATCTTTTCATCAGCCAAGAGGCTAGCACACATGTCAGGTCCATCTCCAGCAACTTTGGCATCATAGTTTGCAGTTATTGGGGACTCAACCAACTCACTCAATGAGCTTTTGAATGAGTAAATCATCCCATCATAGTTATTGGTTGCACATAATTTGATGGCTTTAGAAGAAGGGTTTTTCTTCATCACTTTCTTGAAATAATTCTGGCCTTCTATCCCTTTCTCTATTGCCATCTCTAGGATGAACTTGCAAAGTGTAACATAGTCCTTTGCCGAAGTGATTTTAGGGTAGGGTTTCAGAAGTTTTAGGCAGCGCTGGGTGACTGTGCAGGGATTGGTGGCGTTTATTTCTCCTGTGTCTCTACACACTTTTTCATACAACTTAGTGGCTGATGGAGGCAAACAATTAGCATAAGAAATATTGATGAAGGCCAAGGAAAGAATAATAAAAAACAGCCATGAGATCATTGAGGGTTTCATTTCTTAATTCTTTGCAATGCACGATTATCATGTCCTTATAGTTCTTTATATACAATATTAGAACCTAGTTAATCCTCTCCATGGTCAACTATTACTTCACCCATTGCACCAGGAGCATAATATTTTAACTTAATTGTTTAACAATTTGAATGAAAATAGTAAATCGATCATTAAATATTATTGGCCCTCATTATGGTAATATTGTTTTACTATATAGAGAAAAACATTCAATGAAAAAAATCATTTTTTTCCTTAATATCTTTTTTATTTTTTGCTAATCTCACGGATCTTTACATAATTATCCTATTACTTTATATTGAAATTAAAACATTCAATGAAAAAATGTTTGCCTTTGATATCTTGAAATATGTAATGATAGATATTTACTACTACTATAGTAAGCAGGAAATTTATTAGCGGAAACAAGTAGGAGGATTTGAAATGATTTAATTTTTTCACAAAACATGTTATTTACTAATACATTAAATGGCGGTCCGAAAAAATACTATACGCTAAATAAAATTAACTTGATTGAGTGTAATTGAAATTATATTAATTATGAAATTACAACCATATTAATTATGAGCCAATATAATTGATTAAATAAATGTATTAAATATTAACTATAACCTTCGCTAATACTACATGAAAGTAAATTTTATAATTCATCTAATAATGTTTTCGAAGAATAACTCAAATGGTAAGAGCTGGAGACATATGGATCGGGTAGGGGAAGGTTCAGGGATCAATCCCTTAAAAGGGAGTTTTAAATGCATTATAATGTACCAAAAAAAAATTCATCTAATAGTATACTCATTTAATTAATAGGTGTATTATATGCATTGATTATCAAATCTTAAATTCTTCTAGTGATATATATGAAATACTAATAGTTATATTATTGAAAATTGAAACTACTTTACGATTAATAAAAAAATTAATTTGTATGCGTTGACAACGTAAAGAGTTTTACACACACATTCAATTACATCATTCCATTTTTCATTTTAAAGATTTTAAAATTTAAATTTAATTATAACATAAAAAATTGATGAATTTTAATTAAATGACTGTGTAAAACTTTTTTACAATGTCAGTGCATGGTAATTAAACTCTTAATAAAAATTTGGAGAAAATGCTATTTAAGTTTTTTTATGTATTTAATTACTCTCGCAACTTTGAGTTGGACATGATAACTATGGACAACAAAATTCTATATACCAAATTTTAACGCAGGGGAGACTCAAAATGCTATTTGAGTTTGAAATATTTAAATGGAGTACTCACCATATTCAACATTATTAACCAAGTTAATTTGATTATGAACAACCTTTTAAATAACTCAAAAAGAGATAAGATCAATTGATATTAAGATCTCAAAGTTAATATCATATAGCAATAATATTTAATTATAATGCCAACTTATTAGTACTATTATTTTAATAGTTATTAAGCATAAAATATTTTAATATAGAATTTAATTAAATTATTTATTTTATTTTTATAATATATATTATTTGACTCGATGATATTCAACATTATTGACCAAATCAATTTCTAATTCAGTACCCACATTAACTCAATGATGATTACTAATAACATCATAATTAAAAAATATTATTTTTACATAAATTAAATCAAGGGAATCACCAAGAACCGCTATCAGCCACAACATTAGTCGGGCTTCCACAATTGCTCGCATAGAAGACATGATGGACATATTGTATCTTGATGAAGATGACGAGTTTCTTCCCTTTCTAACTCCTTATTACTTGGTTTTATCGATTATACAACTTTCAAAAACACCTTCCGAAAGCTACCCACAGTCGAACGTTATACAGGTGTAACCGACCCACGAGAACACCTAAATACTTTTGAAAGCGAGATGAGAAGCCTCGAAGCCCCGTGAGCAATTATGTGCCGACAGATGTTTTCTTAAAGTGTACAAGGCACTACCCTCATATGGTTACAATCCTTAGCACACATATATGTACATGCTGGCACGTCCTATCAACATAGTTCGTGCACTACAAGATCAACAACAATGATCTCCCTAGAAGCTCTCGTTCCTTCGCTCTCAACAAGCAAGGGAACAATGAGTCGCTCTGCTTGTTCCCCTTCAAGTTCTATTACGAAGCCTCTTTAATTCTTTCTTTTTCTAACCATACTATGTAGCATATTGTTGTAGAATCTCTGAAGAATGGATCTTTGTTTACAATATCCTTGGTTGGATAGCCACCTCAATCACTAGCGGATTTTACTGAAATTCATTATCCAGGAATACCACCTTAGCGAGATGTAACCCAAAGAGCTCGAGGGCACCCACTAAGGGACGGAGGCAAAAGAGTAAGAATCCGGATAACATATGGTAGTAAGCCCCGAACACAAGAGTCAATACTTCGCCTATAAAATCGCGCTACACCAGCTACATTTCTCTGACTACCAGCTCTCTAAAATATACTAGGAAGTGAGTAGCACCCCATCTCAAACCTAATACAGACATAGCAAAACAATGTTTTGCATGATGGTCATGGACACCACCAATGAATGTGTAAACCTCTGAGAATTCATCAAAGCTCTTACGAGGATGTGACCACTCAGTTTTACATCCAAAAGGATCATAACCAAGGAGGGATGAAAGCTCAAAATTTCTGACGATTAAGGTCACCTGGTCCTGGAGGAGGGGGCCTAAGAGGACCCACATGTCCAGATCCCCTCAGGGTTAGGTCCAGTGCCAACAAGACCAAGAAGGAGAGCAAAAACGAAAAACTCATAATCAAGAGGGAAGAAGAGAAGGGAGCGACCTCCAAATTAGCAACTTATGAGAGGAGCAACAAGTCTCCCATTGAGTTGTCAATATGATGACCACTAACGGATTCGCAGGGGAGGAGCTTCAACTAATGCCAAAAGGAGTTCACTTAAAGCAATAAGGTCTGTCATTTTCTCATATGTGGGGTGACCAAGTTGGTTGAGTGTGCCACAAATCATCATTATAAGAAGCCAAAATGTTAGCAAAATGAGGATACATATCGGCTTTGGAAATTCCTTCCAGAGTGTAAAAACCACCTTTGATATTAGTTGCACCAATCATCTTTAAGGAGTGAAAGTCTGGAAGAAGAAATGAGATTAAATCTAAAATCTGAAATGAAGAGCACATATGTGACATGATTCCCATTAGGCATATAAATCCTGAAAGGCTTTATAGTTTTCATAGATTGAAAACAATTAGAAGAATGACATATGATTTATGGCACCAGTGTCCACTATCCAAGAATCAAATTTCGGGTGTGATGAAATGGTACAAACAGTACCTGAATCCTCATGAGAAGTAGCAATGATTTGATTACCCATGTGTGAGGCCTGACTGATTCAACATAGCCAATTAATTTTTTAATTTATTTTATGTAGACACTTGACAGCTAGGTACACAACTTGTTCGAGCCAGAACATAGGTCTGGCTTCCATTCACAAAATTCGAACCGTGAACTTCTTAAGAGAATTCAAGCAACTACTACAACTACAAAAGACATTTTTTATAAAAAAAAAAAAAACATTAATATATAACATACTTTGAAATAGCTAGCCTTGCTACTTAAAGAAACATAATTACTATATGTGTTTACAAATATGCCTGCATTGTGAAACAATATTAGCCATTCAAATCAGATGCACCAAAATATTTTCAGAGCATTGTGTGGGAGAGATCCATGGGAAAGTGATTGCCCAGAACACTATTCATGTAGTGGTGTGGGTGGTTTGGATCCATCACCACAAATTGCATGTCATCAGAAGGTTTCCAGTGCCGTTTCCTCTGATTGATAAACCAGTTGTTTATTTGCTTCTGATCCAGACCTGTTGACTCTGCAAGCGCTAGCTTCTGCGATTCCTGTTTAACACATCAAAATAAGCATATACGCAATCTTGAAAAATGAAAATTACATTATTCCCCTAAAAGAAGAAATAACTTGTTATCACAAATTGTTAACTGAGTAGTAACCTCAAAATTATGGATTAGGATTCCTACCATAAGGGGAGACCTATATACATTCGCGCATTCAAGCATTGCGCGTCCAATCAAGATCGGAGGACTCACATTCTAATTTACTATTTCAAGTTACTTATTTCAACTGAACTTGAAATGTGAATAGTCCAATCAAGATTAGACGGCTAAAATGAGCGAGATCTCCCTGACGGCACAGAATCCAAATCTCAAACTTATCGAGCCAAATATTGGGAAGGATCATATGATATAATTATAGATGCAACATACAGATGGGTAAGGCCATTTGTAATGTCTGCTCCACCATTCAAGTAATTGTTGCCTTGCTTCTTTAGGCAGCTTGCCTTTTTTTCTCTTCTTCATGAATTCCTGCTTCAAATTCCCAAGGTATCCGCTGTACTTGTGTAGAAGTTGAACCTTCAGTTCTTGGTCCTCTGCCTGGGGATCTATCATGTTACTGTGTAGATCAACATTATTCTCTGATGATCCATTCCTATCAGTAGCTTCATCACAAGCTGGTCATCACATGAATCAATTATGGTAATTAAGCACTATAGTAGGGCAATAAGGCCACATTTTCAATAGAGCTAGACGGCAGACAAGCCAATATAGGAAGTGCATGTTTGGATATAAAGTGATAAATATCACTGTGGACAGCCAAAGCTAAGGGAAGCTGCTTCCAGCCATCATGATTTTGGCTCACCGTGATTTTCCACCGTTTATCCAAACATGCACGAAGATTCATTACTTGAAGAAATGACAACCACGAGGTAATCATAGCAAATACATAGAAAAGGGATACAAATTAATTCACTTCAAAATTCAAAAACCAAAGACACAGGCACAGACACAGACTACCCAGAACTCATCTGAAATTACACATTACAATCTTCATGCAGTGATAAGATTAGTGCGTTTTAGAAGGACCCAAATCAATAGAAAAACGGATTGCCATCATTCACGAAAGAATTTCAAAATCCGTTAAGACAATCAAGAAATTAATTATGACAACAACTGCATCAAAGGGAAAACAACACATTGTACAAAACATGTGAAAACGTAAAATGAACTTCTGATGAACTAGAAAAATAGATAGGGGACCCAGAGTACAATAATCTGTTGATTCTATTCTTTCACAAAAGCAGAAAAACACTAACACTTTAGGCTCATACAGTGTTGGAAGCTTGAGAAGGCTATATATGTTTATCAAGGTTTTAAATAATGGTCTACAGCATCATTGTTTTAGAGGTCTATGTTACCACTTCGCGACCGCATTTGTGGCGTATCAGTCACGTACATTAATCGAAACATCATAAAGAGGGATATAACCTCTAACATGTCTGTAATTTAAAACCTTGATTTTTATATCCATGACTGTAATAGGCTTCCTACTCTTTGCAGCCACTCGTTTAATTCCATTTATCATTTGACAGGCATTTCCAACCAATCAAAACTACCTCGCTATTAGCACACTTGAGGACCAGTTTGAAGGCACCGAAGACTCTTCACGAAGCCTTACTTCACAATCCAGGTAAGTAGAACATAAATTTCATTGTATCAAGATGCAAATTAAGCAACAGCTGAATGGGGAAATACACAAAACAAGGTAGTAATTGGCAAAGACTTTCATTTCCAAAAACAACTGAAATTAAATCTCAAACAGCATGCAGGAACCGAAGAGTTTATAGGATGCAAACGAAAGTTTACTCCATGCACTAGCACCGAGAAAAGAGTTATACAGATAAACACCACGCCAATAACAGTTTGACAGGAAAAGACAAGTTTTGAACATAGGGCACCGAGAACATTTAGCTAGTTTTTGAAACTTCCTCATACAAAGAAATATATATATATATATATATATATATATATATATATATATATATATATAAAATTTCAAGCATCAATATTAATGATGAAAAAAAAATTATTTATAATGAAAACATAAACTGAACGTTTACACATACAAATACTCAAGCAAAAACCATTAAGTGCATATGTTTTGGAAACCCTTCATAATCAATTATGGGAAAAGCTTATACGGGTAGCTTCTAGTGTTAGAATTGATTCTAAAGTCAAAAAGTTCATCCAATCATGTTATAAAATAGACTAAAACCTAAGTGAAAGCTGGAGAAGAAAGTAAGAAAAAATTAAGAAGATGGATCATCACCAAAATCAGAAGAAGAAATTGCAAGAGAGTTGAGCTGGCACTCGATTCTTTGAAGGAAGAGCATGGCTTCCTTGAAGGGTTTAGAGAGTTCTTGGTGGTACTTTATCAGCATCTCACAGTAAGCCTCCATGAACTGATCCAGCGCCGGATCCTCACCGATGCATGCTGCCCCGGCTGAGTCACCGGCCATCGCCGCCGCAGATGCACATGCTTCTTCTAACCTTGCCACAACTTCCGGCGGAGCCCCAATCTGCAAAGTGCACCAACAAAAGAAGCAAAGTGGTTGTTAAAACTTAAAACAATTAATCTTGGAACTTTATCATTTCTTCTTCAACCTTCTATTATTTTGTTTTTTTAATGGGTGTCACAATTAAGTATAAGACTTGGCAATCATTATAAGAAATTAATCAGTTCACAGTTATCGATACTAATGTCATACAACTCAGAAAAGAGTAGGTAGAAGATAAAATTAATTCAGCATCATTCATTTCCAATCACTATTTTTGTCTACTTTTTTTCACGTTCCTTGGGATAGATATGATGAATCTAGGTGAAGATAAAGCTTATTGTACCTTTTGACAATTGACGTATGCAGCTAGAAGACGTTGATAGTGAGGATGAGCCATGATCTTGGCCTTGACAGCAGAAGAAGAGGAAGAGAAAGAAGAGCTTCCATCTTTGTTGTTGTTGCTGATCTCCATGAATTGCCCTAACCCTGAGTTGTGGTTGCTAGGGTTTGAATCATGATTGTTAGTACTGCAAGGCATGGGAAAGAAGAAACTGTTTGTGCCTTCAATATTAGGGTTTATAGGATGATTAGAAGAGATGAAAGGCATCATCCTGGTCATAGGAAAAAGCCCACTATTGTTCTCTCCAAAACCCATTATCACATTAGAACTACCCTCCATCTCCTACTAATAACTCCTCACCGAATCACATGCACAATCATATTCACTACTTCAATCACTTCACTAGCCTTTTGTTATTTACTCTCTATCTCTATTTTATGTTGTTTTAATGGAAGTCTGAGAAGAAGGTTGGTTTGTGTAGAGGGGTCTCCCGGGTTTTATGGGTATGAGTTTCTGCAGACTTTTTAAGGAAGTTCCAAAATAGTGATAGTGGTGGCTACAGCAACATGAAGTCTTTGAAGGGGTTCTTCCCCCTTTGAGTAATCTGACTGACAAAGCCTGCAAAAAATTGCTTGCAGAAATGGGAGTTAATCAGCTTTCTCAACACCCATTTGAGCATTAATTCTAGTTGTTATAAGGTTGGTGAGAGTGAGGAGCAGAAGAGTGCACGCGGGGCTTACAGAGAGAGCGGTGATAAACTGGAGTTGTAGAAGAAAATAGAGGGAAAGGGGTTGGAGAGAGAGTGGTAGAAACAAAGAAGGGGCAGGTTTTATTACGTTCCCAATGAAAACTCTCCCCCTCTTTTCCTGCACTGCATCTGATACACTACTGTCATTTTACTGCCAAAAGAAAAGCAGAAGGCAGAGAAGAGAGAAAGAGAGAGAGAGTGAGTCGAATTGTTTCTTAGGAGAGAGAGAGAGAGATAAGCTGGAGGAACGATCAAATCGAGAAGAAGCTAAGATAAGTATAACAAGTCACCTACTAACACTGGTGATGGATTGAGATAGGTTTATGGGGCACGGAATCACCCTTCTATCTCTATTCTACTACTTTTCATTACTGAAGCTTGAGATAGCTGCCAATATATGTCCACTCATCTTGAATTATCACCACTTTGTCCATTTCTTCTCTATTGTAAAATGGTTGTAAATTCTAAATTTGAACAACTTTTTTAATTTTTTTAAACGTAAATTCAATACATGTTTGGAAAACTATGTCTGAATTTATATTTGGACTACATCTACGTCTCTATAAATAAAAAATAGTTGTTTTTGGATTGTTGGATCCACGTTTGGCCTCTCCAAACGTGAAATCAAACACACGTTCAATTGATTTCCGCACATCAATTATTTTAATAAAAATTAAAATGAAATATAAATGTTTTGTCTTATGTGTTATAATGTAATTGAATGTCAGTATAAAACTTCTTTACACTAACCTTACATATTTCATTAATCTCTTCACTAAATGTAGTGTTTGTCATTAGAATATAAGCAAGATCTCTCTTGGTCGCGTCACTAGTTCAGAACGGATTGAGATGGTTGTTGTCCTTAAAGCCACAATCGAGCTCGAGATCCCACGATAAGGGGTACCTACCGATGACAGTCTAACGCTCAAGTCAGTGCAAGTCTTGAGACATAATCCTAGAGACTCGATTAGAACGTCAGTCTATGCTAAGAATGAATAGCATTTTATGTAAATGAACAACAAAACATGTATTTACAGGATCGAAGCTCATGTCATCTTCGCAAGTGTGAGGGAGACACTTAAAGTTGGGCTTTCGAGTGGGTAGATGACTTTTGGCCGTCCAACCTTAGTTCATTTTGTCGTGGTCTTCAGATGGCCGAGCGGGCAAGGTTGGACGAGGCGTCTCTTCCTTCATGAGTCATTGAGTCCGACCTTATGGTCAATACTCCAAGACATGCTTTTTGGTCAGTTGAGATATCATCAGGTCTAGTGGCTTAGAAAGCGATCGGAACATTTACTATATTTTGTCTACTTATCTCTTATGAAATTAGACCATGTCTATTTTAGCATTAGAAGGTACAAAAATAGGGAAAGAAATAACACGTCTCCAGATACTTTTCGTTGAAGATAAAAAGTATGAAAGTGGAGAACAAACATATTTCCAAACACTTTTTATATAATCAACGACGATATATACTTAAAACTCTGCTATTTAGTTATTGGTTTCATTTTTCATTAACATTATATTTCATATCGAAGAAAAAGAGAAAATATGAATAGAAAAGATGTGAGAGAAAAAATAAATTTTATTGATTGTTTAATATGAATGAAAATTATGAGGAAAAAAAAAGACATAAGATGTAAATTTGAATTTTTGTCAAAAAAAATCATTTTTGTTCAAACAACTACAAATACTGGCGGTCAAATACTCAAATATACATTCTTGGTAGAAACCGCCAAGATAATAATAACAGAACAAGAAAAAAAAAACAGTGCACCATCTTATCTTCACACGAGTGTGGTGACTGTGAATAGGTGGTAGGGCCCACCTATAAAAACTGTTTTGAAGTAAGCATCACATTTTTTTCTAACTTGAACCATGGAGCTATTTAGCTTCATTATGAGCTAGGGTGGGTTTGAAAACACGGTTAATTAAGTGTTTATATGATTATAACACTTATTCATAAGTTATTTTAAAAAAACTATTGGAATAAGTTGTAAATAAGCATAATTCTGATTAATAAACTATTCAAAATAGCTTATAGGTAAATTATATAGTATTTACCTAAGTTTTTGAAAATACTTGCATAAACACATATCATAAGATAAACTAAAAAAATTCTTATAAACGAGACCGTAATTAACTCAATTCTATATAACTTCACAAAGTTTAATTATTTTCTTATAAATAATTCTATTGATATATTGGGATGGGATTTAATAATTTCATATGGTAAGTTAAACAATTTTTTAAGGATGTTATATTGTAGTATATTGCGTGTTATAGTTAGTGAGTTGATTCCAATTGATGCTTATGGCTTGATGTCCCCTTTAATGCCTTACCAATAAAATTGTGTTGAATACCAAATGGAGACATATATATATATCTTAATCAATTTCTCAGATACAACGAAAACACAAGGAACGACATTAGAGTCAGTCGACATCGTTGGTGGCGGCAAATCAAATGTATTTGTAGCTTTTCTAGCGTTCCATAGCCCAGTTTAGCTATGATACCATAAAAAAAAATCCATGGTGGAGAGAAAAGAGAACTAAATTTAGATAGAACTGAACATTTTGATTCTTATCTGGAATGAACACATGGTACACGTTACTATTTTTACTTTTTAGAGAACTAGATGCTTACTGAATTACAAGTATCACCTCTAGTACTCTGGACATTATTATTTTTCATTTGAAGGTTTCATATCCAAATTTCATTTAGATTTTATATTAAATCATCTATCATTCAGACTTATCATCCCATTTTCTCTCCTCTCTAGTAAACTAAGGCTTCATGTCTACCAGCCAAGGATCCCTGTTAATATTTGACTTAATAACAAGGCCTGTTTGATACAATAATAAAACAACAGCAAGTAGTGGTGGGTCCAAACTTCCCTTTGTAGCTGCACATTATTATTTGTGTGACACAAGATAACGGGGAAGCCCCCACATATGCTACTACCCTCCTCCAATCCACCATTGATTGAATTTCACTCACCAAGTCAGATTGCACCTTACTAGTTGACAAGATGGTGCCAGATACAATTTATGTCTCTTCACTGGTATTTGGTTCACAATTTTTCAACTTAAAGCAAATCTTGCTTTTTCTCATATGCATATTTAGCTTTCCGTTACAGGAAGGTCACTAGTTATGCCTTTCAGATATTTTCTTAAAGATCCTTTCATCATGTGCTAAGATAAGATGGTGGCAATTTGATGCTCTTCCAAATTTCCACAAAGAGCAAATTTACCTCTACATGGAATAGATTTTGACATACACCGTATATGACTGACTCCCCAAGTTGATATCTTTAAGATATGCATGTTCAGAACACTGATAGGTTTATGGAATATCCTACAATTCAACTATGTCCAATATATTTCAACATCAGCCAATAGGCCCAGTAAGTAGGAAGGAAAAGTAAGTTGTCATACCCTTCTCTTTTAAACACAAGAATTGGGCTCAAAGCTAAGGCTACGTTTCCATATCTGTTGCTACTAGTACAAAGGAATGGTATCACACATTTCAAGATAAATAGTAAATGAAACTTTGCTTATGGATTGAGATAAAAGCCTGTTTACTTTGCACTTAACAGGTACCTAAACACACTAAAACATACAACTGAACCTAAAGCAATTTAATCCTTTGATTGAAACTTCAGAGAAAATAAAATATGAACCCCCACTCCCACCCCTATTTCTTTTTTGTTTTTGCTAATAACAACTCAATAAAATTGTAATTATAGAAACCCCCCCACCAGGTTTTAAGCAGAGAAAATTGGTTCACTTTAATACAGTGTTTAATTTAGGCTAGTGAAGACCCCAAGCAGCAATCTTTCTGCAGCTTTCTAGAATTTCTGGATGACAACTGAATTCGCCAGCCCTGCCTGCTCAATAGTCTGAGTTTCATCCGAGAGAAGCTTTGGGGGAAAACCCATCACCTGAAGTTGATAATTCCTTGCACCCTCAGGTCTAGAGGCATCAATGAAGGCGCGAATGTCGCTGACTGTTTGGTGATAATTAAAATGCGATATCAAGCGGGTTCCATCAGCTAACCTAAGCTGTACTTGGGTTGATGGCAATGACTGATCCACCACCAGGCCAGCAGAAGGGGTTGGAGTTGAGGAGGCAGTTGGCTGAGGTGCCACTGAAGTAGAGCTGCTTCCGAGAGTTCTTCCCACACCCTGAAATGGAACATGGGGCTTTTCGGGTTCCTGCAAGTGTGACAAAATGTACTTCTAAATTTTACTTGAACACAAGACTAAAAATAACTACCAAGCATAAAAAATTGCATTTCATACAATAAAAAAAAAAAAAAAAAAAAAAACTTAAAAAGATTAAAGCTACACTTCTAAATATGAAATCTCATAGTTAGAGAGGCCCAGCCGCCCAGGCATGACAAAATACGCTTCTACCAGCACAAACAAAAGAAAATTTGCCAGATGTCTGATAGTGTTAAGTGTCTGTTAGAGAGAGCTAGTTAGTTAGGTTAGTTGGACTGGGATAGCGTGAACAAATAAAGCATGTGGCCTATAAATAAGAGGGGAGGTTGAGAGGGAGATTTATCTAGTCACTAGAGTGAGAATTAGGACGTTAAGACAGGAAGGCTTGCAGACCCTCGAAACTTTGCAATGTACTGCAATTGTAATTAGGGTTTATCACTATTTCCTGCGAATATGATGCTAGGTTTCTATAATGTGGAATGCATTTCAAGATGAAATTCTTCAAAAGGACTAACACCGATGGAAGAAATAACCATATGCATCCTTGTTTGATAGGAAATTAGACAGACACAAAACAAGAACTCAAACAAAAAACTCACATGATATTTCTCATTCCTCCTTATGAGGTTAACATTAACGGATGACCTCCTATCTGCAGGTTCAAGCTCTTTTGGACACTCGGATTTTTTTATGCTCTGCATTCAAACATAACAGATATCAATAAACACAATGAAATCATTGATGTAACCAAGAAGAAAGTAATGGTATTACTAGCCCAACCGATTTCTAAGACATTCAAACATAGTCAAAAGATGAGATTAAAAAAAATAAGAATAAGTAACAACAAATATGAAGGATTTCAGAGAAAATCCAACGAGAGATTGCCGCAAGTAGTGTTCAAAGCAAAAAGTTCTGAAATAATTATTCCTTGAACAATGCTCAGAAAAAATTCAATCTTCTAACACTGGGGGACTTTTTTTCCCATTCTGGACCATATGAACCTCATTGCTTCCAATATTTTTTCTCTTCATCCATTTATGAGTTAGAACTTTGGTTACAATTACCTCTAGAAATGAGGCATTTTCAGGATCATCCAAGCTCCTCAAAGGTCCATCATTTACAGTGAAACCATTGGTCCAAAAAACAATGTTATGAACAACAGACTCAGGTTGCTGAGGGGCAGATTGTATGCTTTCACCCGAGAGTAACCTGCCAGTTCCAGTAAAACTTGTCGACCTTGGTGGCTCCTGAAGTTGATCAATTGGCCTTTCTACAGCTCCAAGCTGCCTTGCTTGATTGAAAATTGCATCCACATCAGTGCCTTTTGTAGGATCCTGGACAAGCATTCCACTGGAGATATAATGTACATTCGTTAAATCTGGTAGAAAAGTCCCAAATATGAAACCAATTGAAGATATCTAGAAGATGTATATTACTAATGTCAGGAGCCTAATATATGTATATGAAATTTAAATGTTTAGCAAGCATGATTACAATACAAAGAAAATACGCCTTTTGGATACAGATTTGACATACAAAATACAAAAGAAAATATTAGTCAAGGTAGTAGATAGTGAGCATTCATAAAAAAGTGCTTGGGATTGAGTAGGAAAAATATATATGTAATATATATATAGGGGGCGTATCTAGTGAGAGCGATGTTTATTATGAGAGATGAGAGCGTTAAATCATGGCCGTACAACCATTCATGAGTGGTTAAGATTAAAAGTAGTTTAGTGGTCACATGACTTTTTAAAAAAGTCACTTGCCATTTTGTTTTAATCTTGACCCTTCATGGTAGATTTAATGGCTAAGATTGAACGCTCTCATCTCTCATAATAAACATCGCTCTTACTTGATACGCTCCCTATATATATATATATATATATATATATATATATATATATACACACCTTTTGGATACAAGATTTGACATACAAAAAAAAAAAAAATCAAGGTAGAAGATAGTGAGCGTTCATCTAAAAGTGTTTGGGATTGAGCAGGAAAAATAGATATATGTAAGAAATATAGTGCCAACCTTATAAACATAGAGATAGAGTAGCTAAAACAATTCATTAAACAATGCTAGAAGTCATAATATGAACCTCTACATAAGTCAATATAGACTTCAAAGATACCACAGCACTTAAACATTGTCCTGAAAGAAGGAACAAGCACAGATGCCCGTGAACATGGAAGGAAATCAGGAAATGAGCAAACTGCAGAAGACATTATCCTGAGAATTTACCCTCACATTTATTTATGACACGATGGGCTGGATCTGAATGAATTTTCAAAAACTAAATACATATAACTGAAAAAGTGGCCCAAATCTCAACCAAATAGCTAGAAAGTACAAGTGTAAAAGCACTTATCAATGCTAAATAGCGTGATTTTGCTTGCTGAAGTTCTCAAATTCTTTCAGCCAAAGATAATTTTGAGTAAAATCCAAAGAATTTGGTATAAGTAAAAGTCTAAGAGTAGGCTTGTAATGAAATATCTACAAGAGGGATAGCCTGAAATTTGATGATATGATCAGTAAACTTTAACTAGGCCTCTATATGATTGCAGATTGCAGATTGCAGTATGCAATGTGGCAGGATAAGTGGGGAATAGGCCATCAAACAAGTGAAAAGATAAAGCATAAAAACATTCACAATCTGGTATCATAAAAAGATAAAGTGAAGAATAATGGCACCTAATAATGATGAGAAGAGAAACTTTATTATGGCAGCACTACTGACTGTAGCTCTAATATTGAGTTTGAAAATCTTAATACCGGTGCTAACTAGGTCGTTAAAGCGAACCCTCATGGTGGAAAGACCAATAAGCGGATAAAACAGCAAACAAGTACCAATATAATATCACAGAGGAAAAAAAAACCCAATAGAATTGCTGCCAGAGGGAAACACCAATTAAGAAGATATAGAAAAAAAAATTGAATTTTGATTATTTGGTGAGAGAGTGAAGGGTGGATATTAACAGACCTCTTTTCGCCGCCGGTGTAATACTCCTGAGGTTCATCGGAGTCGCTGTCAGAGTCGGCAGATGGGCGGTTGAGGTCGGAGAGAGTGCGGATCCGGTCAGCTCGACTGGTGGAGGGTTTCGATGATTTCTTGTCCCTCGACGCCATTGATTATGATTATGATTTTGATTTTGATTCTGATTGTGATTCTGGTTGAGAGCTGAGAGAGAAAAGGAGAAACAGAAGAGAGAAGAAAAATACAAGTATCTATCTATCTATCTATCTGGAACTTGGTAGTTTTTCGTGTCGCAGGACGAATCTCTTTGTCTTATTATCAATTCATCACGCGCATCAGAGGTGCGTAACACAACACAAACATATCCTCTTTGCCCAGGTGCCTTCCAATTCCAACCAAGTATCCTTTCCTTCTCAACTTTTTTCGTTTACATGTGGGAAAATTTAATTTAATTTGATAATAGGAAAACAAAAATTACAAATATGTTTCGTTTAATGATTTTTTTTTATCTCTTATCATAAGGTAGAGATTATTCCTTACATGTGAAAAAAATTATTTAATTTTTAACATGTGAAAATCACAATTAATAAATACAAATAATCTAGTTTTTGTAATGACAAGTCAAGTGTATGTTAGTTTTTGCATAGCATCCAAGGGAAACTACAAGCAACATTTATTTCTTTGATATTCAAGTGGTTGAAATTCGAGAATGCAAACTCCAAAAGTGCAAATGACTATTCAGCCTTTAAAAAAACATATTTAAAATATATTTTCTAGTTTTAGTGATCAAGTTGAATATTTGTATATTTGAGAGTCCAAATCGATGGACTTGTAATAACTTACATCTAAAGTGACTTCGTAGCAAATTTGGTCACTAGAAAAATTGGGCTCAACTATTTTAGGCTAAAAGTCTTTGACATTTATAAATGTTGGTCATTTTAGTACATTATTCTCCCTCCGTTTATGCAACAATTAAATTGATTAATCATTTGCTAAATGTGTTTTTCTTTGGCTCCCTTTTGAGAATTCATTCACGCGTATTTTGAAGGTAAAAAACAAATGGATGTGAGTTGTTGGATAAAGCGTTACGCAATATTTAAACAAATGATACCAAAATCGAAGTGTGCATTCAATGTTGTATGGCTAATAGGGTTAGGAAATGAAGTGAATAATTTTAAAAACATTTTTCTTTGCCTATTAGTAGTGGGTCGAAGGTGGTGGTGAACTTGGTGATGGAGCATGAGGGGAAAAGAAAATTATGATTATTTTAATAAATTAACATATTTAGCTTCAATTAATTTCGGTAGTTTATTTTTAAAAATATTATATCTAATGGTATTTCTTAAAATGAACCATTGTGAGTCGTTTTTTAGGGTCTCACCCTAGGGGATAAGTGAGGGTGTTGTTTCATGGAGTTTGATTGATAGGAACATTCCCTAGCATAATTTTTATTCTAAAAATAGAAAAATGTAACACCCATTTGAATATTATGAATCAACAAAAAGAGTATCTGAGAATTATGGTTTAAGTTTGAAGTGAAACCATATTGAGTTCAAACTTGCAAATAGTGTTATTTTTATTTTTATTTTTATTTTTTGTCACTCTAGACAAATGGTACATATAAGAGTTCGTGGCCCGATTGGCTTTTGGGCTGGACTCCAATCTGATGCTTTGCCGATCTTAACTTACAAAAGTGTTGGGGTGTCTGGAATCGGCAAAATTCAGATACACAGCCCTTTAAGCTCACTAATATGTCTAGATCTAATTTTAATCCTTCAAATTCATCCTCACAAAAAGAAAACGAAACTTGGTAGGCTAATTCAGTCACAAGGACAAATATATCACCATATGCAAGAAAGCTCCAATTGACTATGAAGGATATAAATGCTATAGAGTATCAATTCGTTTTTTATCATTTTCCGATGTAAAAAAAATTTATTTTTTACTTTTCTTCCCAATTGAATTTAGTTAATCGATAAGTGGAAGAATAATATGATTTTTGAGGATCACCCGAGGCCGTTGAAAGAAGCATAGTGGAAATTGTGTCATGATGTGTTCCTGCATTGTCTGGCTCCTCAGATTATGATGTTGGGGAATTTCTTCTGAGCTCTGTGATGTTCCTCGTCTCGAGCTGAAAACTCTTATTTTGAGAGACTCTTTATCCATGCCTTAACTTTCGTATTTTGTTATTGTTTTCCAAAGCAAAAAAAAAAAAATGATTGAAGTGTAATGTGAAGAATCGTTTACTTTTTGTTCATCCCAATCTATAAAAGAGTTTCATTTTTTTTTTTTTTCAAGTATGCACTATAGCGCTAGCTAGTATCCAAACATGGACCATAATCTTATGAGTTAGAAAACAAGGCTCTTACTTAGTGACTACCTCTGTAAAGAGTTTTCAATGTCATCAGCTTAAGCTCTGGACAGAGTATTAATGTGTTTAAAAACAGCAAGTGCCTCTTCTCCCATACAACAATTTGAGTTTACAGTTTTCAAACAGACACAAAAGCATGTGAAAGAATAAGTTGAACAATTTCACATTTGAGTTACTCAGAACGTACGTACGCCAAACAAACTCAAAAACAAAACAAAATTGCAAGCATTGGAATATACTCTGCACCCAATTCCAAAAATTAAATCCTCTGTTCAGTTCTTCTGATTCTGACCAGAATGAAAAAGACAAGTTTTAATATTTTTATCAAAAAAAGAACAGCCAACCAGGATGCTAAGTCATACTCATAACCCCACTTGCAGTAAATGGAAATGAAATAAATACATTCTGATAAAGCATTTCATGTTACAGTAGAAAACAAAACACAGCATTTCACAAGCTATCACATTAACCAACCTGTGAGGTCAGATATACAGATACCTTTTTTGGTTGCATACAAACACAGTGTTTCAAAAGATAGACTTGTAGCTTTCTTTACTTTACAAAGATTAAAAAGATAGTAAAATCTAAAAATGAGAAAATGACAAATAATTAAACTTAGTAGCAATAACTATCTAGTGCAGTAAATAAATACTTACATATCATTCTATATTGTGCAGCAAACCTCTATTTAACTTAAGCGACTGCATTTACAGAAATTTAAGCTCGAGATTTCTATTTAGGTTAGAAGAACCCCTAATAGTTGATCTACTAATAGTTGATCTACGCGGGCGATACTTGGTAAAAAGATAAAAAAATGAGGCTAGGGCTAGTGAGAGGTTACAAAGGTTTTCTTGGTGAAGAAGCTGCGAAGATTAAAAATCTTACCCCCAACATCACCATATCCATGACCACGGTTACTTCCAGGAAAACCAGAACCGCCACTGTTGTCATCGCTTCTGCAACTCAAGTTGTTGTGTCTGTGGCCAGTGCAAATCGGAACACTCACATTCAAAACCTTGGCTCTGGTGTCGGCGCCGGAGGAGCCGAGCTTACTCCGGCGACTCGTCGTGGGTGTTTCTCTTTTGGACTTTTCTGGATTCAGAGGCAGTGATTCTGCGTGCTTGGAAGCGGAAGCTCCACGGCGAACCTGCCAAACCGGGCTGCTCCTTCCTAAATGGACTCCGACCCGACCCGGGCTACTAGGCCACTTCCTCGACTTGTACTCTCCGGCGGAATTGCTCCTCGAACACGGTGCGCTGTTGACTTTCCTGGCCGCCGGAGCTCCGGGAAACAATCTGGGTCGGGTGCCTGCGTTCCCGGCGGACCTGCTTCGGGAGAAAGGCCATATATTGATGTTGAGCTCCGCCGCTGAAGCAGCGGCGGCGCCACCACCGGTTCCGCCTTTTTTCTCTTTCTTCTTGGCTTTCTTTTCGTTGTTGTCTTCTGCGTTTTTCTTGTTGCTCTTCCTGAAGATGTCTCTCCACCGCTTCGATGCGGTGGTGGTGGTTACAGAGGAGGGTTCCGAGCCTGGTGCGGAGGCGTGAGTTTCCGGGTCAGGTTTGAGAAGCGGGTCGGGCTTGGTTGAGGTGCGTAGGAGATGAAGGGGGAGGAGGACACCGTCGACGAAGAGTTCATCGGCGGAGAGGATGTTGGGTTGGGGGAAAGAGGGGTTTCGGAGCATCCAGAACTCGAATTCAGGTGAAGTGGTGCAAGTGCCCCTTCTAGTGTCCATGAGATGAAGATGGTTGGTAGAGAGAAGAGTGAAATGGGTGAGGATGAGAGTAAATGACCGTACAGACAGAGCATTTAAGAAACAAACGAGGTTCTGAGGTCTGTACTATTGAAGTTTATAGTGAAATTTGAAAATAAGTGAAAGTGTTGGATTGATTTTAATTTAAGGAGATGGTTTTGGTTTGGGTCCATTTTGTTGCTAGGAAAGAGCATGTGTCATTCCAGCCTTACCATTTGGGATAAGATGATTGGTGGGAAAAATGATACTCCTACTTCTTCTAGTACCTTAAAAATACTCACGACTCACCGGTGACCGAATACCGTGTTAATTACCTATTACGACCAGTTGCATTTTTCTTGTTCACTAACACCGCTATGACTAAGTGTCTCAAACACATGTCACACCACCCTCTATAAATACATGTCTATCGTTTAATTACACAAGTATTACTTATTTTGTTTTTGGTTTAATAGTATTTTTGGTCTCTCACATTTAATGATTTAGCACTTCTGGTCCCTCTTGGAATCTATTAGCAAAAAACTTCTCTCACTTAAACATAGGACAACAGTTTTAGTCCCTCATTATAATTCCGTTAAAAAACTAGCGGTTTCTAAGTTTTCCATCTAATATTTAACGGTTTTTAGAAAAAAAATATAAAATAATAGTCAACAGAGTCATTTTCATCATCTTCTTCACTCACCAAAAACCCTTCTTCAGCCACCACCAACAGAACCGGAAACCAGAAAGAAACTTTCCCAAAATCCCATATCCAACAACAAAAGAACCTCAAACCAACATTTCCAAACCCTTTGTTCTCACCTCAAAACCCAGATGAAAAAAAAATCAGGATCCTAAAACCCCAAATCCAGATTCGACCACAAAATCCTTCAACCTTCATCCAATGTGTTTATTATGACGGGGGCGCGAAATAGATCTGAACAGGTCGATGTTGGGGCTCACTTTCTTCCACGCAAACAACGATGACCCATGACCGTCTCTGCTGAAATTTACCGTTTCAGACCCCAAAGATCGCAACTTTTCATTGTTCCCTAATGGCTTGGTGGTAAAAGAAGGAGGAAGAGAAGGAGAAGGAGAAGAGGAGGCGACTGGGTTGCTTGGGTTGTTGGGTGGCGGCTAACGTTAGCATCTTGGGTGGCTAGGGTTTTCTTGGGGAAGATGGGGAAAGAGCTTTCAAGGTTGAAATTTCCCAATTTTAAATTCCAGATTTGAAGGTTAAGGAAAATTGTGAGGAAGAGAAATAGAAAGTGTAAATGATGATGAAGATGTGCCAATACCCTTTGTCAAATGAGAAGAAGAAAAATAGAGTTTTTTTTTGTAAATTTATATTCTGGGTTTTGTTATTCATGGTGAAGAAGATCATGGGAGGAGGTGATGAAGATAATAAATTTCTGGATTTTATTTCTTTTTCATTTTTTATTGACTTTTTTTTAGAAAACTGTTAAATATTGGACGGAATAGTGATAATGGACTACAACTGATGTCGTTTATTTAAGTGAGGGACATTTTTTGCTAATAAATTCAAAGAGAGATCAAAAGTGCAAAATCGTGAAAGGTGAGAGACCAAAAATGCTATTAAGCTTTTGCTCTTTGAATATTTTTCTAAAACTTAGAGTTTCTTCGCTGATCCAGAAACTAATTTAAGCGTCAGAGAGTGCATTTTGCGCATGCATCCCCCCACCATGCTCTGTTGTGCACTCGGCCTACATCTTTTGCTAACACACCACACCAATATTAGAGATTTTCTAAGCTCTATTTCCGAAGAACACTAGTTGCTACTATTAGCATGTCTCAATCAATTTATTTTCTTTAGAATTAATTTTGACATCTAAAATTTATTTACATAAAAAAAAATTATAATCAATTTTGACTTTAGAATCATTTGGAGAATAACAGACAAAAATATGAATACTGATTCAAATCATTTTACCGTATTTCTCGAGGGGAAAAAATCTAATGATAACTAACAATTAAGCTAGGAAATAATAAGAAGAGAATAAAAAATGATATATATGTATTTGTTTTTGTGTGAAAGATTTGTGTTTGTTGTTAAGACTCGAGCAACCAGCAGGTAAATTAAAAAATGAAACACATTAACACAATGCAATGGTGCATGCACCTGGTCTGGCACGGGCAGGTTCCTCTGCTTGTTCTTAAATCTTAATTAATTAGGATTAAATGTTGTAATAAATCTCTATAGCAGTAGCAGGTGCCATAAAGAATTAAAATGCCGATTAGGTAATTTTAAGTCATATATAAATGATGTTTGAGTTCGACAACATTACGATATTTGGAATGGAACACTATATACCCTAAGCTTTTCATTAGAATAAATAAACTGATATACTAATTGAAATTGACACCATGCGACACCAACGTGTATTATTAATAGACGCGGGTAGGAACATGAGCCTTTTGTTGGTTACGTGTTTGCAAATGTAAAGAATTGATTATTTTGTAAGGACCAAGTAGAGGCCACACTACATGTAACGTTTCACCTGTAGTATTTACCTGAAATGTTGGTGTGGGTTTGACTCCGATCACTATTACGAGTTATAACATATTTTTAAGATTTAAATTGTTTAAAAAAATATTTACAGTTCGCTCACTAAAACAGTATTCACATTAACAGCGAGAATCAAATACATCATCTTATGAAGAGAAATATTCCGTCTTTTACTTGATGTAGGAGTTGACTTCTATTATTCTTGCTATTATTACACATGTACATGATGCTCTATAGAAAAAATCCATTTGCATTTTAAATCTTGACCACACATTCATCATTAACATAAACTATCAAGTTAGGTAAGTTTCTCTAATTCAAAAGAAAAAGTTGGGTAAGTTTCTCTTCTCCTTTTGAGAATTTTTTTTATCTTGAATTGAAAAGAACTTCCAAGGTAGGTAAATTGCTCCTCCTTTTGAGAATATTGTTGATCTTCAATTCAAAAGTTCTATCAATATATGTTCTTCAATATCAGTGGGAATTTTGAATTCAAATGTCTAGATCATATATGCGGTAAAAGTTAGTGTATAAAACAAATTCACCATTAAATTCAGGGAACGGGTGCAGGTATATACTCTGCAATGGGACATATGATGGAGGAAAATTACAAAGGATGCATCAAAATCAGACGGTTATTACAGTTGTCATGAAGTGGCAAAGAGTTGCATAACAATAACCCCAACAGTAAATGGGCTCCAGCTTAAGCCCATACTTTTAGCAACTTGTTTTGTAAATGTGAATTGGGACCTTACTAGTTGACAACCCAAGTGGGCCCAACTTATCATATGTATGCAAATGGAGCTGATACGAGTTTTGATATATTCACGTTCACCTCTCTTTATTTTCAATTCTACCCTTCTTTTTCTTCTTAATTTTTTTTCTTTTTCCTATTGCTCCAACTATTATATATCTCGCTTGTCATCAAAATGTTGATGAAATGAGTGTGAATAGATTATTCACTAAATCAAAAATCAACTTGAAAACACTAAAGAATAGAGTTGAGGCCGTTAATAGCCTTTGTTTGGAGGCAAAATGATGAGCTATGTGAATTTATTTCATTAATGAATAAGGTCCCACTCCAAACAGAGCCTTGCACTCTAAATTAACCTTTTCCTTGTATCTTTACTTGTCCCTTACTAGCTACTATTCTTACCCTCAATCTACACATTAAAAAATATGGCATATCATTTTCTCCGCAATTAATAGCCCATTTCAACAGTGATATTGCAAGATTTGTTATGGAAGTTGGTTTTAAGACCACCCTCTTGGTCTTAAAACTACCCCCATTAATAGATAAATTACTTATTTACCTTTAAAAAAAATTTATGTTCCCTTCATGTCCTTCTTCTTCTTCATCCCCTTATCCCACCCACCACCCTTCATCCCCATTACCACCACCACCACCCTTCCTTCTCCATTCAAACATCCATGAAACCTCCTTCAACTCCAACCTCTCATCATCCCCACGAAGCAAGTCTCACTACAAATCCAAGGTTTTTTCTTTCTCCTATGTCTTCGTCGTTTTCTTTCTAATTTCGTAAATTTTGTGTAATTTTCACACTTTAATGTACGAATTTTATGTATTATTCGCACATCAAGGTGCGAAATGAACATTTAATTAATCGTTCTTAAGTAGAAGATTTATAATAATATTATTTTTTAATGCAATCGCACCTTAAGGTGCGTGTTAAAATCGCACATAAGAGTGCGATTTAAATAAGTTGAATTAAAATAATTTTTTTTATAGAATCGCAACCTTAAGGTGCGATTTAGGGTGTTAAAATCGCACATTTGAATGCGATTTAAATAAGTTGGTATAAAATAGTATTAATTTTTTTTATAATCGCACCTTAAGGTGCGATTTGGACTGTTAAAATCGCACATTTAAATGCGATAAATGACATAACAAATCGTGAGAGAAGAACCGTGAAACAGGAAGAAGAAGAAACACGAAGCAGGATGCATGAAGCAAGAAACAGGACGAACCACTAAGGAAGAAGAAGAAACACGAAGCAAGAAGCAGGAAGCACAAGATAAGGGGTGGGGCAACGGTTATGGGGTTAGAGGGGTGGGGCAACGGTTAGAAGATGGGGGTGGGGGTTTGTTTTTTTTTTTAAAAAAAAGGGGTATTCTGGGAATTTTAAAAAATAGGGGATGGTTTTAGGACCAATTGGGTGGTCCTAAAACCAACACCCATTTGTTATTTGATATTCAATTACTCCATGTGTCTATTTTGTGCTTGAATTAAACGATTTTTTTATTAGAAATGAAAGGAGAAATTAACTTCACTCCATAGCACTTGTATTTTTTATGACGTGTTTGGATTTTTTTTTTTAAATCAATGTTGACATTTAGAAGTTTTCACATACATTTCTCCTCAGAATTAATTATATATTTAGAATTAATTGTAGAAAGTTTTTCATACATATTTGTTATGTGAGAGTTACACAAGATAAAAAAATGATAGAGAAAGTTAAACAAAATATAAGTATCTTCTTGACAATAGAAAAGAGGGGGTAAGATGTGAGAACCACTAATATTTAAGAGTCTTCACAAAAGTTTGAAGAAATGAGATTAAGTGCTTCTATTTTTTATGTATTATGTCCCCAACACTTTTTAATAAATAACATTTTGAATAGTTAATTATTTGTATACGGAGGGATAAAATTATTTTTAAACACAATAAAAAACTTTTATTTTCTTCTTCTTATTATACCAAATAATTTATAAAATTTATTATATTTCTCAATTTTTTTCTCTGCTCATCTTCTCTCATCTTGTCTAATTCATTGTTTTCTCTTTCTCTCATCCTATTAGTACGTGGTTTATGAGAATGAATTGGTTATTAGTGCACAATCCAAGAAACGAGTAGAGAGGATCCGCAAAGAAAGAAAGAATAGAACATGCAAAGTTGCTTTCACTGACAGAAAACATAGGACAGGGGACCTAGCTATATACTAGTAGTATCCTATATTAGAGGACATGGCAGGCTCACAACACAAGCCTTGGTCTTCGTTTCCTCGATGATTACGCTATTGACTTTGATGCTTACTACTGTTCTTGTTTTACCATTACCATTACCATTACCATCATCTTATTCTTTCTTTATTTAATTTACTGAGATCTCTCCTTCATGAATGAGATATTGCAGCATTATATGTCTCCTCTCACGCAATGCTTTTCTTTTTGGGTTGTTGTTAGTTACGATGTGATGCTCACCCACCAACGCCTTTAAGGAATGCTCTCTTATCACATGCAAATAAATGAAAGTACTAACCATCTTGGGAACATGATTCACTTACTTCATTTGTTGCTTTGGGTGTCCACCAATACAATCGTCTTAAATTTATTCTCTCTATAAACGAATTTATCCTTCATTTAAAGTAATTTTTCTCGATCTTAATATAAAAACTAAATTAGAGATATAATTTAATTTTTTTTATAAGAATTAAATTGAAGTTTGTAGGACTAATGCATTAGTTGGTATTTTAAAACAATACATTTATTTAATTGAACTTTTCTTTCACTTTAAATTTTTACAAACATTAATGAAGCACAAAAAGAAAGTGATTTATGAGTAATTTTGGATAGTTAATAAAATTTGACAACAACTTTAATACAACTAATTAAATTAACTACATTTTTTAAGTGACGTGAAGTAGTTGTGTGGTTTATATTAAAAATGGGAGGAAGTAGTAGGAGTGTATGATTTAGTCTACTTAGCCAAGAATCTTCCTCAATGTCTTCTCGATGGTTTTTGTATCTTTTTGGGTCAATAAAAGCATATTAAATACGTGTGTTTATAATTTGGTAGGTTATACTACAATATTAGACAAAAAGTGATTCTGAAAAAATTAAAAATACTTAAAATAGTAAAGAAATAATATTTTCAAGAGTGTTTTTGGTCAACAAATTTCTAGAGATTTAAGTGTGGATACAAACACAATGTGAGGATAGAGCTGCTTGACCAAACCAATTCAAAGTTCAAACTCATCTCGAAAAGATAAGTTTTGTTTTTTTAATGTTGGAACCTTTCTTAATTTGAATATTTATATATATTATTGGTCAAATTTGAACATCTATATATAAATCTTAGGAAGATAATAATATCTTTAGTCAAAGTTTTGAATAGTAATACAACCATTGTCATGTCAAAAATGAAAAGGCTAAAAAACCTTGTTGGTTATACCCCATTCTTATTTATTTACTAGACTCTCAGGTTTAACCATTTCATCTCTTCAGTTAAAAAAAAAACCATTTCATCTCCTAATTTTAACCAGTAATATAAGAGATCCGAGCCAATTATTTTTAAAATTAATGGTTCAAATGTAGGATTGTGAGAGAATCTAATTGAGTGTATCTAAATTCCTTTTTGGTCTAATTAAGAAGAAAACAAATTTCACTTAGTTTATCTTCACTGTCAAAATATTGAGACTTATGTTTAAATTCCTATTAAACTCAACATTGATATACATTGTCACATATCAAATCTTGCTTTAAATGTTGGAGTTTTATTTTCTTATTTGCTTCAAGATAAACGGAAAATCAAAGGAGCACCAGAGGACGTACCTTGTTTTCCCTCAATTCACATGGTAGTTTATGTGCATAAAAAATTGAAGGACTTAACACTAAGACAATCTTATAAGAAAGTAGCGTGGGGAAAAAGATAATTTTAAGATAACCTTTTAATTTATACTTAAACAAAAGGAAATGTTTTATTTCCCTCCTTTTCTTCGACACTTGGATAAGTTAAAAATAGTTTTTTTTTTTTAACGTAATGGGCCTAATTAATCGCCTGAGAGATGACAGAAAATTGTTGTGTTGAGAAAATCACTATCCAATAATTCGAGCAAAGACAAAAACTAAACAAAAAGTAACCATTATTGGATTCACAATCATACTTAATTAATTTGTTGGGAAGAATCACGGAATTAAGGGCAAAAGCCAAACGATTTACCTGTTGCAATTGGTTGGTAGCGAAAATATGCTCAATTCTTTCACTTTCAATGATGCAACATTGATTTGACACAGTCATCCACTCAATCATAAATCTCAACCACTTTTGCTTTTGTTGGTACTAAACTAAACCAACATTTGATTTTTGTGCAAAATGTAATCAAAGATAGTTTTTTTTTAGATATGGATAATTGGATATGCATAAGAAGTCTGGTTCTCCAATATGGGGAAGTGATAAAGATATTTACGGTTCTCATAACTCATTCAAAGTGAGCATAAAGGCACAGTTCAATTGGCAACATCCACGAGACATAGCTCAATTGGCAACACGCAGAGTGTGAGGGAACTGTCGATTCAATCCCTACACAATACCACAAAAAAAGGGATCGAAGTCTTAATTGTAGCTAGATCCCGAATAAGAAATAGTCAGCATCCGAAAGGTGATTGGATACTGGATGATTTACACACAAAAAAAGGCACAGTTCATACAAGAAGCCAATCCGGTGAGAAAGGAAAGAAAACAAGGGAATGTAGAAGCAGTTTGTCTGATTGTGTTTATTTTATCTGCTTCCAAAATATCACAGTTATCCATCACATACCATATTCCACAGAAGCTTACAGTGTTATGGACCCAACCAAACCCCCCAGATTGGTGACTTGGTGAGACATAAATTAAGACATGTGCAAGTTCAATAATATCCACTAGACATTTTTATTTGAGTTGTATACCTTAAAGTTCCTTGAGTTGATGCATGCAGCATGCTTACTGAGTCATAAATGCTACTAAACAAGCATTGTTTTAACCCTTCGTGTCTGTCTGTATCTGAACCTATGAATATGTGTATAGACAACAGACAAGGAAAGAGATAGATGCGTTATCAGTCACTTACATCTACTATGAACCAAAGCCATGAAGCGTCAAGTTGATTATCACACATGCAATGCCAATGGCATAAAGTTCAGACTGGATCATCTGCCTAATTGAATTGTTCCAAATTATATCCAGGGAAAACAAGTCAAGACAGCTGCAACTCATATCTTCATATTATTAAAAAGACAGAGTTATCTTATCTACAAAATTGTCTGTTTAGTCCAGGACACTTTGGTTGACCAAGAAAAAAATACTAAGACTTTGCTCCCTAATCACTCCATATGTTAGTTGAGTTTGATTAGCAAGTATATTATGGTGTGATTGAGTCACTTTAAGTGATCAAATAAGTTATAAGAAATTAGTAGTTAAATTTTAAATAATATCATAATTTGCTATACATATGTAAGTATATGATCAGAAATTCTGATTCAGAATCTCAACAGCTAATTTATCAGTTAATAATTATGATTTGTGATCACTTTACCTTCTAAAGTGACTAGAGGATGGACACTAATGCATTATACATTTGTAAAATATAAAAATGGAAGCTTAAATACATAATATGGATTTAATATGGAAGATCAACCTCTAAAGTGACACCAATGTATTTGTAAAATATAAAAATGGAAGCCTAAATACATAATATGGAACATCCAGATTAGTTATATATCATAAACTAAAAATGGAAGCTTAATTATAAAATATAGAAGTGAGTAATAAACTCTACTGAATTTTCAAAAGTTCACAACATAACACTTTTTATTCAAGTGTGGTGACGCTGCTCTTGTTTTTCAAATACAAAATACGAAATTTATTATTGAAGGGATAGTGTGTAATTTATCTTTTCATGAAAAAAAAAGCACTTTAAGCATCACTCGTACTCAACAAATGACAAATCTAAAGATATGTTTACATAGAGGGTTTTGAAGGGAAAGGAAATGAAAATATTTTTTAATTCAAATAAATATTTTAATTAGATATTTTTCTTCTCAATGAAAAAAAGATGATAAGTTAATGTAAACTTAATGTCCTATATTTTTATTTTTATAAAATATCATATAAATCTAATTTGAAAATAAAAAATACCCTCCCTTTTCCTTACCTCCACAAAAACATGCTACTACTAGAGAACTAGGGATGGAACAATTTCTCAAATCTATCATTTGATGCAACAATTCTTCCTAGATAAACAAAACATAAATATTCTTAAAATAACTAAATAGGAAGTAAATAGTTAGATATGGGACTATAATGAATTTTTTTTTAATCTTGTATTGTATAAAATGCTAGGTTCAAAATATATAGACGGATTAAATTATATATTTTGAAAACAATTACTCCTGAAAAAATAATCACCCTTCAAATTGTTCAGAAATAGTTAAAATAAATTAATCTAAAGTCCGTAGTTATGGAAAATGTGTAAATGAGGAGGCTCATAGCTACTTCCACAATTTTTATCTCGGAACGTGAAAAGTGAAAACACACTTCCCTGACCTCTTTCAACTTGTAAGCAAAACACATATAGGTGCCAATATGAACTTCAAAGCAGAAAAATATTCCCAAATATGAACATCGGCAATGTTACAGTCACAATAAGAAAACAAACAAAAAATGACATTTAAAATAACTCCAGCAAAAGCTTTATTGTTTTATATTATTTTATTTTGACATTTTAAAAACTTTCTCATGTAAGATTTACTACTCGAGTAAAGTTCAACAGTTAAAAAGACAAACCCTGACTAATCTCTGGTCTATAATATTTGCAGTAGTTCCTCAAAATCATATATCGCCACCAAGCTCCAAGAGTAGAGTGTGACTAATTGCATCGGATCCTGGGCCAGTAAACTGAATCGGACCTAAAGATCAACATCATAAGTGTTACTGCAGTTCAACATAAAAACAGATTCCCACTTCACAGAACTAGTTTCTAACCAACATAAACGGCATCATAATCTACAGACTAAACAAAAGAGCATTAACTTTTTTAGACGCAGACAGAAGAAACCGTCAGTGAAAGAACAGTCAATACATACCTGGACTGATGTAGCGATTCTTTAGGGCCCACTCATCTCGCAAGGAGGCAAACTTTTTGAAGGGTGCCCCTGAAGATTCAACATAAAATGCAGTCATTCAGTACCCAAGATAATTGGAGCTGGTATTATAACAGCAATCATTATAGTATCTGATATTTGTAAATTGACATGAATAAAGAACTGAAATTATATTCATGCTCTGAAGGCTAACAACCAGGTATGGCATGGTGATTAATGAAAACAAAGGGGGGAAAACAAATCTTTTGTGCTGCATTATGTACCCATCAAAGAAAGCTTTCTCCGCTCTTTTCATTTCTTTGTTAACCTTTCATGTAGATGAAAAATATAGTTCTCCACTTGCTATTTTGGAAGAGTAAACAATAGATGAAAATATATACCATCAAGCTCCACCATTGCCTTCTTGATGACGGGCTTGAATTTACCTGCAAAGAAAATCACACAATTTATAGACTGCAGAACATCAGAGAAAGCAATCAAATAAATGAAATGGACACAGAATCTGTGGAATTTTAACATTACCAAATGTTGTCAAAAGCAACAACTTGCTAATATTGATAGTCCAAAAAATACATATAAAAATTTAAATCAAAATATAGAGTCAATACCAGCTGCAACAGTAACTAAGGATCTATATTTTGTAACAAAATGGAGACAAAAGGTTATTAAATGAAATAGAAAATTGCAGAATAGGCATCAGGGTAAAGCAAACGCTCTCATAGATCACAATGAGTACCGTGTCTCCTCTCCACATCCATTAGTGACGTTAGTGCAGTTCCACCAACAGTCCATTCTTCGACTGGAGCACATAAATTCCCGACCTGAAAAAAATTATAGCAAATCCAATAATTGAGTAGATCACCACAGCTAACATAAAAAAATTTCAAGCACCACCAATCTATAAGATATATTAAATTAGATAATTAGAAGATTATGAGAAGAGCGTTGGGGGAGAAGCACAAACGGATGATATTAGTCCAGTCTTCCCAAATTGAAGGAGGGCTCCAGCACCATAACCCAATGCATAGCAGTAAGTAGAATCAAAATTAGTTGGCAAACCACATCTCCCTTCATACCTGCATATTTCCAATGAGTGAGGGCAGCTACAAACTCTAACTATTCAAGTCAAACATAGTAACACCGTGAGTAGATGTATAGGAAAAAGAATTTTTTTAAATCCAAGATAAAGGGGAATTATAAAGTAGGTCCATAGAAACTTTTTTTCTTGTTTCATAGCAACTTATATATCAAACCTTGAAACTCCAAGAAGATATCTAACTTAGATGGAGTACCCGAAAAAGTGAGACTGCCCTTTAAATTGACCTTTATATGTGCCTTCTTGCTTTCTCTTCTCCAACTCCGTTTCAACCATTTGAATGAACATTTTCTCTGTTTCTATCTTAGCAACCTAAATGAGAATATACCAACAACGAGGCTTAGTCAAATTGCATAACAGGGCAAAATAAACACAGCATACATAGCACTATAGCACCATTAAGACACCTGAACATTTCCATGCGGATCTCTTTCAAGCAATAATTGTTCTTGAATTGCTTTAGGTAAAAAATCAAAAAGCTTCAACGACTGATCAGTGAGTTTCTTCTTCCACAGTCCCCCCTCATCCACAGTATCATGGGCAAGAATTTCATTGAGTTCTGCAATAAGGTGTTGGACCTGCAAATGAATAGAAAGTAAAAATGACATTACCATCAGCATGCATTTCCAGAATGATTGTACATGAACAGATGCCAAAACATCATACAGGGAGAAAAAAGTTACAATAATTTCTTTTGTGAAGAGCAATATGTACCTCAGGAATGAAATCAATTAGACCTTCAGGGATAAGAATGACGCCATAGTTATAATTATCCTCAGCTCTTTTAGTAATGATATCTACAATGTAGTCAGTAACATTCTTCAGTGTCAGCTTCTTGGCAGCAACCTGAGAAAAAGACATTTACAGGTCAAATAAAATATTTGAGATAGACCCTGAAACGTCACTGAATCCAAGTAGAAAAAGTGCACAGTAAGCCAGCAAAATGCATCTTATGATTAGGAGGGGAAAGGGTAGGCAAGTGAAGAATATTGAAAAATATTAACTACGTAAGCCTCCTCTAAATATTTCACCAGCCCTTCAATGTTGCTATATCCTGGTTCATATACTTCTTATTTTTTACACATAAAATTAATATGACAAGAAAAAAATAAGCAGTGGAGACTGTAGAGCCAGTTAACTAGCTTTAATCACAAGTTCAACACAGATGCATCTCATTGATTTCATCAACCCCTAAACCGTCCAAAACACTACAACAAATCAGATTTATGACAAACCTCTTCTCCAATAATAGTAATGTTTGGATGAGTTTGTAAAGCACACTCCAGTGTAATGTGTGATGCTGCACGCCCCATAAGTCTCACAACTGCAGACAGATTACCAGATCTTACCCATCGTTTGAAATTTGTAATCCAGTAGAACAGTTATGAACAGCCTACAGTCACACATAAACACACACGGGGGGTGGGGGGGGGGGAATCTCCAAGAAGTACAGATCAATTCCATAAAATATAATCTTGGAGAAATAGATTTATATTCATGGCCTTGTTGACAACTCAATAAAATAGCAAAAGATATGTTGACATAATGCTAGGAAGATCTATGAACAAAGTGTTTCCGTCTCAATAAAATGTCATGAAAGTAAAGGAATTCTTAAAAGTAAACCATGAGCACAAACACAATTCAAAGATAATCAGAAGTACCAAAATAACAAAAGATACGCTAACACGATGATAGTAAGATCTACGAACAAGATCCTTCTGTCTCAAAAGTCAGATAGGGAAGGAAGATATCATATAAACTTGTAATTTGAGTCAGAAGATGGCGTAAGCCACAAATAAAGATAATTTAAGTGTTGGAACATAATTTTGTTGTCACGATAATTGTATCTGCTTCAAAAAAATATGACTTATGATCTTCACACGTAAGAAATATGATTGGTTTCCCTGAAATTGGAGCGCCAACCTCAGCTCCAAGTAGCTTTTCTTATTATATCTCTAGTCTCTACAAACTAAAAAAAGAAGAATTTTCTTCAATTGAAACAACAAATTAAAGGTGTGAGTCAACTTTCAAGTTCATAAGTTGCAGACTTATCTTGTAAATCTAGTAATTACTCAGTTTGTTACAGAACGAGATCAAGATGTGGCCAGTGTTATTATAACTTCAAAAGTTCAGATATTCAGATGTCAGAATGAGAACAAGTGATACAGGGAACTAAAGTGCAAAAGTGTATAGCTTAAAAGGTTAAGCGGTCCATCTTGTAAGAAACTCGAAGCAATGAGTAGTAACAGCAATCAATATCTGAAGGCCCAAGGTGATAAATTAAAAATTGGTCAGTGCAACTCTACCCAGTATCCAACAACCAACCATTAATTGCTATATTTCTAAAATGTTTCTCACTTTCACATACTTACAATGATAATATTTTCCAGTTGATCGAGCATCTATCATAACGTTTCCAATCATTTCTGCATATATCTGCAATAAATTAACATAAAAATGTGATCAAGGTCAGACCATGCAAACATATATGTATCAAAATGGCAGTCTAACATCAATCAGCAATGAGTAGCAACTAGCAAATGAGAGGAAAGGGTGAAAAACAAGCATTACAGATTATTGTTCAAAAGAGTTCACAGGAAATAGGGTTATACATATCAAATTGATATTCCAATCACTAACAAACAAAGCAGACGGCACACCATGTGTCCGTTTGGATAGAGTGGTTTCCATGCGATGGAATAGAACTACCACAGATAGAAGTCAGCATGAAAAAGTGAATTTCCCTTGTTTGGGACGCAGTTGGAAAACAGGGGTCCCACTAAAATACATTCTTTACACTTGAGAGAATATTTTCGCAAGAGAAAGACATTTTTCAACTTTCCTACATCTCATACAAAATGAATATAAGAACTATAATTTATTCTTTACAAGGGCAAAAACATCTTTAAAACAAAATATCATTTTCTTTCTTACATTTTCAATCCAACCAAACAAATAAAGATATCAAAACCTTTCTTTCTCTTCATTTTCTTTCCCACTTCTCTCAATTCAAACAACCTCGAATTCTACCCATTTTTTCTTCTCTCTTATCTCTTTCTACCCCACTTCTTTCCTCCCAACTTCCCACATCCAAACATATGATAAAAGAAAATGGAAAAGCTGCATTGATCAAATGTCCCTTAATCATGTAAAATTGAAGTAACATATAAAGGTTGAAGAGAGAAATGTTCTATGAAAAATGTTGACTGTATTGTTGGAGACAATTGAATGCATCTGGTGCTCACAAAAGCACCCTAGAATACTAGGAAATTTGCACGACTGAATATAACTTTTGTACTGCGGAAATGCAAGAGTACATTCTGAAATGTTAAAATATGATAAAAGATTAGACCATTACAAAATTATAAATACACAGTGAAAGCCGAATCCATAGCTTCATTCACCTTGCATGCAGTATCAAACCCAAAACTTGTGGGAACTTCTTTACTTTTCAAATCACCATCGATGGTTTTGGGGCACCCAATTACACGAGTTTTAATATTTTTTCCCCTGTATACATCCAAATTAAAATACAAGAGTTAAACAGACAGGTATACTTGCATCTTCATGAAATGAAAGGTTTTTGTTTTCTATTCTCATATGCATACAATACAAATTTAAATAATGGATAGACTGCTAAAAGGTCACACTGAAGGTAGATCATAAACTAACAAGCAAATACAATTGCATTATCAAGCTTCTTATTGTCAGACAGGGACAGATAGCAGGACCTAATCCTTATAGAATCATAGTTGCATTGAAATAAAAGTCATGTAAAAGCCAAAATAACGGGGTAGAAGGCTAAAGACTACATGCTCCCCCCTGAATCCATCCTTGTTCCTAGACATAGATTATACCAAAAAAATAAAATCAATACATAAAAACCTGAAATACTCAGCAAGGAGGCATGCATTTGTATTTGAGTCATCTCCACCAATAACAACAAGCCCATCCAAGTCTAGCTTTTGCACTGTTTCTTCAGCTTGTTTAAACTGTAAATATAAAATAAATTACTCCACATACTTGAAGAAGATTAACAAGAGTTCAATTTAACAATCCAAATAGCAGACAAATAGGTCAACCTGCTCTGGAGTTTCTATCTTGTCCCTCCCACTGCGAATCATGTCAAAGCCACCCTGCCAACAGAACATATTCCTGTTAGTTGTCACAAATCACAATATCACGATTGTTGTTACAGAAAAAAGAAAACAACAATAATTATAGTACGGCACTTGGAAACATTTACATGTATGAGCCAGCAATATAAGGAATGACAAATGTGTTAAAGTTTAGTCAAGATATAGAAACAACACCACACCATTAAAAAAACAGCAATTGCTTTTAACAGTTGTAGACTCGCATTGTGCAGCTTGAGTAACAAATTTTCTTATGAACTGTGAACTTTTAAAATAATGATCAATACTGCCCAACATTTATAGCAAGTTCGAAATTTTATATTCCAAGAACTTGTAACTGAGAAAACGAACCTGGTTTCTATAAGGATAAATGTAGTCTGTGGTGAGTTCAAAGTATTTGCCCTTCATGATGCCTGCTGGACCACCCCTAAAGCCATACAATGTGCTTCCTTTTGCTCGGTCTTGCAGGTAATCTAAAACCGAATAAGCAAATCAGAATGCACAAATTGAAACCTAAGCACATGAATCTAGACATAACATACTTCAAAATTACAATAAACGGTGATTGATCAGTTGAATTGAAAATCATCCTCACCGAAAATTCCAGAAATGACATTGTGACCGCCAGGAGCCTGACCACCGGACAAAACCACACCAATCTTCAACTTCTGATTCAGAGGATGCACCGCGTCTGAACCACCACATGGAACCAGCACCGCCGATGGTTGCCCGAACAGGTTCGGAAACAGCTTCGCGATCTCATCTGCAGAAACGAGAAAAATCGAAAGAAAACAAAAATTTATTACAGCGAACAGGAATGTTTGACGAGAGAAATCGAAAATTGAGATGAAGAGGATGTGGAAAGTGAAGGAGGAAGACCAGGGTTGCCGGCGGCGGAGCTTTGAGGACCATCGACGATCGTGAAAGGGCTTTTCAGAACGGAGGGAAGAGGAAGGGCGTGGTCGATACGACTGTTCTGGACGTCGCTGTACACGGAAGCGAATCGGCCGGTGACTGAAGGAGGAGGAGCCACCCTGTCTCCACCGAATATGGCGGTAGTTGCGAAAGACGGCGCCATTTTTTTAATGAGACTGACTGTGTGAAAGTGAAACGGTGTGTTGTAACTATGACTATGAAAGTGGTCAGTGTAAATTCAAGTGCTTGCCAAAATTTCGCTTAAAAAAATCAACAAAAAAAAATTAGGCTTAACAAACTTTCAAATTTTCAATTATTATATGTTTTCATATGCTATGTTATAGAATATGAAACTTAAAAAAAAAAATTACAGCATATAATATATATTGGAGAGATCGTCATAAATAATGAAAGTGAAAGTGTGACGTTTATAATACATAAAATATTCAGTGAAAACTGCTCTGGTATTATGATATATATATATATCAAAAGATTAAAATAAAAAAGTTATCATTCTTATTTTAGGACATGTTCAGACAATCACACTTATTAAGAAAATATGTAATAACCTAATTAATATCTTGGTTTTGTTATTTTTTTTTGTACAAATCTCTCATATATGTCCCTATGTTAGTATTTGATATATCAAAGGTTGGTTAGAAAACATGAAAGAGAAGTAATTAGTAGATGTGATAATTAAAATTTTGGAATTGAAAATATAATGAATGCAAGAGGTAAAAAATGAAAAACTTATTATTTATTTTTTGAAATTTAGAAAGGGTCTTATAATTTAGATCACCTAATTTGTCTCTAAATGATCTTATAATTTGGAAGGGAGTGAATAGGATAAAGGAAGTCATTATTTACTTTCCTCTTTTGAAATCATTTACTAGACCTAGTGCCACGTTAAAAGGAAAACATGTATCCTTTCCCTTGCTTTTGCTTTATCTTATATGGGTGAAAATCATTATAAAACATGTGCTTCAAGGCATGCATAAGCAAGTTGGTTGTACTGATTTGGGACATATTATTAACTTGACAATGCAGAAAACGAGGAGCATATTTCTCTCGTATCACCAAAGTAATCAATGATAATCACATGCTAATCACCCAATAGCCTTCCTTCTTTCGCTTTCTTTACCAACTTTGCTGCTTGTACTTTGTAGGTGTAGCACACACCACACAAGACGAATCTGTTAAAAGAGATTCTTAATTAGCTGTGTATATCTTTTGTGAGATTTTCTACATAATTGGACTTAACAACCACTACAATGAGCACACTCAAAAGCAATTGAATTGAAGCAACAGAAAATTCAATCAACAAGAAAACGAGAAAGAGATGCTTGAAATTAAGCAGAAACTCATTCAAGTCATCTAGCCATCCAATATTGGGAAAGAAGAGAATCATTAAAGGAGAAGACAATGAATTTAGTCATCTTTAGCTCAACTAATCAAGTGATTAGTCATCCATTGCATTTATAATTATCCTTACTTTCAAAGAAAAATTGGGTCAAGGGACATATGGCTTGTTCAGTAAAATTACTAGGCAAGTATACTAGAGCTCCACAAGGCATGTCATAAACTAGTTCTTGTTAGAGCCATTGTGAGTCTATGACCCTCTTTTTTATGGATTTGGATTTCAAAAATCCCTAAAGTCACGGTAGTCAAGCTCTATAATCATCTGATCAAGAGTATACGATTCAAATTTAAAGAGATTGATTTTATGTGTGTGATTATTATTTGAATCTCAACCGTCCAATTTTAGTCCAACAACTACTAAGATATGACTGCAATTACTTTAAGAAATTTTTACTGCTAAAAATATAGTTTGCCCTATTATTTAATCATATTTATCGATCACATTTGAAAAGCTAGGCCACCTAATGTTATCCTAAAAGGGTTGGGATCATGATATGTCTAGTTAGACTCAATTAACTATAGGCATGTCCCCCATGAGCCCTCCAACCTAACACCTAATTTAGTTTTGAATGTTGTTAAAAAACAAAACATAATGATTAAATCACTGTTGTGTCCCACTTGTCAACTGTGCATAAGTGATTATTTTTACATAAACTTCCCTTCAAATCACAGTCTCTGTGTCCTAGAATGAAAGCCACAAAGAAACAGAGAGGATGCAGAGCATTGTGTTGTAGCTGCAGATTCAGTGTTTCTTCCTCAGAGGAAGCAGAGAGCTCTGCCTCCGATAGGTTCCCATCTGTTTCTACTCTAGCCCACGCCATGGTGCAAGAGAGACTAGACCAAATGATTAGAGAAAGGGTTGAAGCAAGACATGTAGAGAGAAGGAGGCAGCAGAACAGAGAAGGAACAAAGTTCGTTGTGATGGTGGCAATGGAAAAGAGTTCTTATGATCCGAGAGAGGATTTTAGAAAGTCCATGATGGAGATGATAAATGTGAATCGCCTTCAAGATGCCAAAGATCTTCGTGGTCTTTTGAACTATTATATCTCGATGAACTCAGAAGAGTACCACAGTCTTGTACTTGAGGTTTTTCATGAGGTTTGTTCTGATTTGTTCTTATCATGTAAATGCCAATTGTAAGAAACGTCAACTTCTGAATATTTTCCTCAGCAAATTAAGTAAATAGCTTAGATTGTTATTACATTTACAAATTCTGTATGCACTAGCTGGGAGCTACAAATTTCTGTCATAAGGAGATTCCTATGACTCGTAAATATGCGGCTCTATATAGTATAGTCTATCGTGTGAACATCGTTTATGGCCTCAAAGGGTAATAGTTGGCAAAATTAGGTTCTTCGTACGGAGAGCACTTTAGGCTTTATTTGGGAATTTTTAGGGGAGAGGATGTAAAGGCCTTTGAGGGGAATGAGAGGCGATGGCAAGAGAGGGGAAACACCTTTGCTTGTTTGAAAGTTCCAAATTTTATAAAATTTCTCAATTTGAGGGAATTAAAAAACGACGGTCTAAATTATCCATGGAGTCACTACTAGAATTTATCTTGTGGATTTTTCTACAATATTTTACTAAAAATAGTAGAAAATACAATTTCTTTGGATTTTCTTGCAATTTTTTGCCTATTGGAAATACCCCCGCGGGTAATGTATTTTACAGCTAAAGGTAAATCCGTAAGCAACATTCATAGCTAAATCTGTGGCAAGAAATCATAGCTAGTTCTGCAGGAAATATTTAATGAAAATTCCGCAAGAAAGTTCCATGACTAAAGCAGCATGGATAATTTGAAGGTAAATTTGCAGATTTTATAGGAAAAAATTGTAGACAGTCCATAGCAAAATTCACATAAAATTCTACTCTAAATCTGTAAAGAAATTTTGCAGTTTTGAGAAACAATAAACTAATTTTGTGGTCCGGTGATTTGAACTCACCTTAAGTGGACTTATAAAATTAAAGATAAGTGGCTTATAACGTCAACGCTCACATAAACGGAAGCACTCAATGTGCCCTCCAAGATGTATCCACCCTGTGGTATCTCCAAAAGGGGGTGATGGTAGAGAATCAGCAAAAAGTTGAAAAGTTGGTCGAGGCTGAACATAGCGCTCCACACGGAGGCAAGAAAAAGAGAGTGTTGAAAAGTTGTTAGCTGATATGATGACCGCAACTACCGAAAGTGCTGAGAAATTAAAGAAGGCTTCCGATGACTTACAATGTTGTACCAACGAGCTAGAGGCTTGCCGAAAAGAGTTGAAGGTCATGGAGGAGGGTAAGGTAGATATGGAAAAGGCCTTCATATTTTGAAGGGTATGTTGGAGGCTTTAGAGAAAGAGAACGAGGATCCGGAAGGATCGGTGAAGACCTTTAGTGGGGATAAACTGAAGTTGATTGGCGGGCCATTGTCAATCCCAACTTGAAGGTTGAGGGGGCCGATTCCCTATAATGTGTTATGAATAATGTTATTTACCATCTTGACGCCGAGAGGAAATTGGTGTTGCTTGGATGGTAGTAATTGACTGTCAAATTCGATTCAAACGTGTTTTCTTCATTTACTAACCTAAGTACTTAAGGAAACTCGCCCTTCAATGATTTTTTTTAAACGGGCTCATCACGTTAAGATTGGTACAAAATTCCTCAACACGTCTACGGTAGAGCAACTATTATTTCTAAGCTAGATTTTGATGTAGAGATACACGTAAACGTAATTGTAAGATTGAGGGTGGAATTGGATTGTTATAGTATTTTCCTTTTCATTTTACAATCTCATTGTAGTCTTTGTCGTGACTCACATTAAACAACACTATATAATATAAGTAATTATTGGTGCAACTAATTGATAAAGACATGTGTGCCGGGTTTGGTCATTTCAAACAAAACAAAAAAATTAGTTTATCTTTATTAAATTGCCCAGGATTGGATATGAACAAAGAGTTCCAATTATTTCCCTCTGAAGTCTTTGATAATATTGCGATGCACTGATTGCTTTTGGATATCCTTACGCTAGTGTCAAGAAGAAGAGAATTATATTATATTGAATAAGTTAACTTGGATTTAAGAAAGTCACGCTAATGACCAAACCAGAGATAAGTGTTATAATACTTTTTTAAAGTCTATTAGCCATCTCAGAAGATTGTGTTGAATGAGGACATTTCAGATTTTTAACTAAATAATTTCCTTTTAAAAAAAGTTTTCCTTAAAGATGGCGTGATTATCACAGGCTATATTTATTATTATTAACACCATTATTAGTTCCCTCATTGAAAATATATGACTTAAGTTGCTTGGAAAAAATAAAATATGAGAAACAAATGTGTAAATTAATGTTTTTTATATCAATGGGCTAGACGTAAGCTTATAATTCAACTTATCTTCATCACCATCAATGGACATGGCAATTAGCCACTTGGCCGATCTTGGTTCGCTTGTCTGCTTCAATGGCCATTGGCATTTGACTTCTCTGAGGCCGCCGGCCAACAAAACAAGCAAATGTTGCGCAAACCACCTCCAAAATAAACTAAACCCTCATCTTTGCAATACAATTTCAATTTTCAATTTTTTAAATGTAGAAAACATCTCATTCAACAGTTTTTTTTCGACTTTTCTTTTACAAAACAGTTTTCAAAAATAGTTTCTAAAAACTGTTTTTAAATACAGTTTTCAAAAACTACAATCTATCATGCCCTAAGTTTTTTTAGCTTTCAGTTTATTGAACGTATATGTACGTACTGTACTAGTAATTTTCGGTAAAAGATCGAATGTGGTTCTATCATACATGACAACAAGCAGAACGACGATGATGGAGGAGTCAAGAAAAATTAATACGCTGCAAATGTCATTTAATTTATACTAAATAACATAAAATTTATCCTATCATATTCCCCAATAAATGAAATAAACTTTGAATGCACTAATATCATGTTTTGTTACCAAACTAAAGTAAAAAAAGAAAAAAAAAAACTAAATTAGACTTTGAAAGCACCATTGTCCTGCAGCTCAAGATCTTCATCCTCGCTGACAAATTTGGACCAGTACCAGTGTGCCTTCCACACCTCCCCCATCTCTTCAATTGGGATGCCCTTAGTTTCAGGTAGCAGGTAGTACACAAAGAGTGTCATCAAGATAACAAAGCCAAGGAAAAATATGAACAATCCAAACTTCATGTGGCAAAGCATCGTCAAGAAAATTTCAGCAATGACGAATGTGAACAACATGTTAGCCGACACCGTGACGCTCTGTGCAGCTGACCGAATCTCTAATGGGAAGATCTCACTAGGCACCAACCAACCAAGTGGACCCCATGACCACGCGAATCCTGCCACGTAGATGCAAATCAAGAGCACCACCACAATAGCATACCACTTTGGCAAATCACCAGGGTTTCCATTAATTCCAAATTTGATACCAATGAAAATTGCAACTAATGTCTGTTTACACATTTAAAGGAAAAACTCTAGTTATATAACGATGGAAATTAATTCAAAATACATTAAATTTCAAAATATCCAAAGAGTTTAAGATAAAATTCAAATAAGGTGCATACCTGGCATATCAACATTTGGATCCCACCTTCAAGGAAAAGGGCTCTTCTACCCCACTTGTCAACCCCATAAATGGAGACAATGGTCGCAAATGCATTAACAAGTCCCGTGATAATGGCTGACATGAGTGCAGCATTGTCTTTAAACCCAATGGAGCTAAACAAGACAGGTGCGTAAAACATGATCACATTGATACCAGTAAACTGTTGGAAGAACGGGATAAGCGTGGCCATGGTGAGTTGAGGTCTGTACTTCATCTGCAACAACTTCCTCCAAGGGTGATCCACTTTCTTGGACTCATCACTAGCCGCCACGAGGTCATTGAATTCTAAATCAACGTCTTCCACCCCGCGAATTTTCTTAAGGTGTTCCTTGGCCTTCTCGTGTTCGCCCCTTTCAATCATGGAATTTGGGGTGTCCGGCAAGAATAATGATCCACAGATTATTATAATCGCAGGCACACCGGCACCACCCAGGCTCAACCTCCATCCCCAACCACCATCAATTTTGGCAAAGAAATAGTTTAACACATTTGCCACAAGGATACCGATTGTGATGGAAAATTGGAACCCGATGTTCAGTGCTCCTCTATATTTGGAGGGAGCCATCTCAGAGAGATACAGTGGAACAGACTGTAAATTAATAAAATAAAAAACATTAATCAATAATGAATAATGTACATAAATATTTATTAATCACGCATATTTAAAAAAAAAATTCAAATTTTAAATCACATTAGCATATACTAAAGAAAGAAGAAAAAAACTACATATGCTCATGTTATTTTATACTTGTTTTTTAAGCCACTCTAGCTTATTATACAAAATATCACAATCTTGTCCTATTTTAATTGTGACAGTAGAAGTTATGAGAGAATGGTCTCAAATAGGTTTGTGGGCTATATAAATTCTGTTTATTGAAAGGGGAAGAGAATAGAGTGTCATTTATGTTACCTCCGACAATTGTAAAGTAAAATCAATTTGTATATATCCTTATCAAACATATTTTAAAAATTACATGTTTCAAATTTTAAATCACATTACTATATATAGATAATATATATATATATATATATATATAGAGATAACTAGAGAAAGAGAACATATATGTTATATATACCTGATTGGCAAATCCAATACCGAAGCCGAGCAAGATTCGACCGACAATTAACATCCAAACATATTTAGCAGCACCATTGAGGACAGCACCAGCAAGAAAGAGGAAGCCTCCTAAAAGAAGGGAGAATTTCCGACCAAAGCGACGAGTGATAGTGGACGCTACTAGAGAAGATAACAGCGCCGCCAAGTACAACGATGAGGTGAACATCGTCAGCAACTGACTGTCATATTGACAATACTCATTCGTGGAGATGTTCGTATTTTTCTTGTGATACACCGATGGGAAGAACTTCAAAAGAAACGAATCCATTGAAGTCACGCCACCTACACATTAACAATACAATATTAGTTATTATTAGTTGCTCGATTGGAACAAATGAAATATTAAATTAAAAAAAGAGTTACACGTTTCGTACCTGAAATCCCAATATCATAACCAAAGATGAGACCACCCATAGCAGCAACTATACATGATTTCAGCACATGATTAGTGAGTTTTCCGGGGTACTCCTTACCCCTTCCACCTATTCCTATTCCTCCAACTGCAGGCATTTCTTTTAACTCAAGAAAGCAACCAAGTGTAAACCTTAGAAAGCAATCAAGTGTAGCGAGATGTGGCTTCACAATGGGGTGGCAAGTTTATATAGGAAAATTTGTTTAGCTAATTAGTTTATGATAATGATGTTTAACGGCAAATAAAATTATCAAGATAAAGATCATGATTAAATTGTGATATAATTTGTGTGAATTTTAAACTACAATCACAATCTACGAGTGAATATCATGGGAACATTTTTTAGAAGTTTATCTTATCTTTTCATTTAAATCATCTACCATTTGAATAAATATATTATAATCATCTACCATTTGAATAAATATATTATAATCATCTACCATTTGAGAAATAAATTTTAAAAGTTCATATTTTTATCTTTATCTTTGATAAAATTCATAAGGTGCAAACAGAAGAAGCAATAACCCTGATCAACACATTTACCATATCTATCGCACAAAATAGGGATAAACATTGATAAAGTAATTTTTTTTATGAAATAGGATCAATTGACATCAAAGTGTTAAACTTTTTGTTGACACCAAATGCTATCCCTCGATCATGTTTTAATCTTAAGGTTGTGATTTGTCTCAATCTCTCAATAAATTCAAACTAATTAAGATACCTCTCTTTCTATAATCAACACACATGTAATTAATTGATTTCTTATTAAAAACGTGTATAATTCTCTATTCTTTTGTTAGTATATAATTTATCTTGATTGAATAAAATAATTTTTTATCACTAAAACAATAAATTAATTTACATATGTTAAGAATGAAATAATAAACATATTCCTTATTTTTTTAACGTATATACCTTAATATTTTTTTTTTTTTGAAACTAACGTATATACCTTAATAACTAACACAAGCATGTCCATTTATTAACCTCTAACCTTTGTTTCAAAAAAACCTCTAACCTTTTTTTAAAAAATATTTCTAATTTTATTAACGTCCTTCATGTAAATTTATCATAATTAAAAACTGTTATGAATTTTTAAAAATAATTTCTTACCTTTCGCACATCCTTTGTTTTTAAATATATATATATAAATATATATTGATTGAATAAAATAATTTTGATTATTTAAATAACAATGTCGTAAAAGAAAAACATTTTACATATAAAATAATTAAACATTCTTATTATATGCACTTTACATAATTAAAAAAATTTAAAATTCAAATAATTCTATGTGATAATTGTAGAGAGAGAAAAACCTTAGTTAATGTGAATTAATTGAGAGATTAATGAGATGAATCTTGTATTTATGATTAGAATAGAATCAATGGTCATGATTTGGTATCAACAAAAAGTTTGACAATTTGGTGTCACTTGATCCTATCTCATTTTTTATTAGAGTGATTTAAAAATATAAATTAATTCAAGTTAATATTATCACATTTGTTATTCGGTTATTTTTAGTATAACTAGCAACTATTTGAAGAGTGGATTTGAATGCTCTTATATGACAAAATAATGTTAAGTGAAATATTGTATTTATGATTCTCTTGATAAGTATTTAAATAGTTTCATATATTTAATAAGTATGAAAAGAGAAATTTTGCACAAAAACTTCACTTTATTTTATGTGAAAGAGTTCCCACATGAGAGGTTTTGATCCCGATCAATATCAATAGTATATTTTCTATAATAAAATAGGTTAATTAAGGGTTTGTTTGATTACAGTTTTTAAAAATTGTTTTATGTTTTCAAAAATTGAAAAATTTTAAAAACCTGCTTGGCACAACCTGTTTTTGAAAGCTGTTTTTGAAAACAGTTCTTGTTTTTAGTTTTAAAAATTAAAATACCGGAACAGCTAAAAGATGTTTTCAGGCCTATTTGATTGCAGTTTTTGAAAATTGTTTTAAAAACAAGCAATAATTTTTAAAACAATAAAAATTACGATCAAACAATTTAAATGTTGGAAAACATTTCATTCAATAATTTTTTTTTGCTTTTATTTTAAAAAACAATTTTCAAAAATAGTTTCTAAAAACTCTTTCTAAATACAGTTTTCAAAAACTATACTTAAGTTTTCAAACAGTCGTATTTTGTGTAAGGCATTTGGCAAATTTGTCTTCCGGAAGAGAGTGTATACTAATACTAATACTATAAAGACGAAAAGAAAAGGAACCCCGTTTCTTCATCCATTTGTTTTCATCTTTCTCTCTGTTCCCTTCTATTTTGTCTTTTTTTTCATTTCAATTTCTTGATCTTCTCTCTCACACCCTTCTACTGTGACTATTTTTTTTCTGTTCCCCATGCGGTGAGGGCTTATAAATGTCCTTCACGGGATCTCGGTGCTCTTTGATCCGTTTTTATTAGCTTCTTCTTCTTCAATTTTCACTGCAATCTTCTGAATCCGCGTCGACATGAGTCAACTCGGTCTCATACTGCAGGAATCTCTCCGAACTGAAAGAGAAGCAAGAACCATTCTAGGTTTGCTAACGGACCAAATCGACGGCGGCGATAGAGCCAACCGGAGGAGGCGCACCCTCAAAGACCGCCTCAGATTCACCGGAATGGGCTGTTGCGGCGCCACCTGGGTCTTCCGTCCCGTCCGGCAGCAGGAGCATCAAGAAGAAGAACGTGGAGGAACAACAACTGCACAGAATCAACAGCAAGAAGAGCTCCAGTTAGGTCAAGATCCGGACCCGCTGGTACCCGAATGTGTCGGTCCGGGCCCGTCGGGCACGGGCATGAATCTGGCGGCGGCGTTGGCGGCGGAGCGGCAGTTTCGGGGATCGGGGGAGGCGGCGGAGGGGGAGACGCCGTTGAGAGTGTCGTTGATGAGGCTGTTGGAGGAAACGGAGGTGGAAACGGAGAAGGGAGTGGGAGAGGGGAATGATTCGGTGTGCTGCGTGTGCATGGGAAGGAAGAAAGGCGCGGCGTTCATACCATGTGGTCACACATTTTGCAGGGTGTGTTCGAGGGAGCTGTGGTTGAACCGAGGGAACTGCCCCCTTTGCAATCGTTCCATTCTCGAGATTCTCGACATCTTCTGAATTTCATACACCCACCCACCCCCCCATTTTCTTGGATCCTTCAATTTTCTGCGATTAAAATCGCTTCATTTTTCAGGTGTAGTAACATGATAATAGTTTGAATTTGGTGAATTTGCTACTACCTATTGAAATTTTAATTAGTCTCTCTTATATGTGTATATATCAATATTAATTTCCTTTTAATAGATTTTGTGTATGTTTCAATAGATGATAAAAAGCAGCGGTGCGGTGACAATCACAAAAACTAAAGAAAGTTTTTACTATTTACTGTGATTTTTGCATTTTTGTTCAGCTCAATGTGTAATGTGTACCAAAACAAGCACTCCTTATCTTAGGTTCATTACTTGAGTTATATTGGGTATGTAAATGGTAAAACAATGGACAAATAACAAATGTGACAAAGAAACAAAACCAAGTCTTCAAATTTGGCGAATCAAATTTTTTAGTAGGGGACCATTTTGATTATTTTAATTTGGGCTAATGTTTTTGGTTGTACGCAATATGTTGCAATTGGCCAATAAAATTTTCAAATAAATGAGGCATTGTTTGCCTGAAATAGTGACATTTTCAAATAAATTATTAATAACATTGAGTCATTGACATTGTGCGGCAGCCAACGTTCAGCAGGAGTACACATTTGCCTTGTTGTGGTCATGAGCTGCATGACAGGTATACAGGATAGGATATGAGGTTTTCAAAAATACTGCAAAATCAAGCAAGAAACCTCATTTATTTTTCAAGAGATATTAGACTAAGACATAAAGTGAAACCAAGCAAGAAACCACAAATCAACCCCTAATTAAGAGGAATCTAATTGAGCACCACAAATACTAAATATAAAAACTTATCACCAAAATGCTACAAATTTAAATAACAAATTGCATATAAGGATGCTTCTAAGTGCTCCACCTTTGATTCTAACTTTAACATATTTTATCGCTTAAGTGTTTGCCAAGGATAAGTTTTCCTTTTTTTTAGGGAGCTTTGAATTGCTATATATATTACTACTTGAACTCAACGAGAGGTATACCCTAACGGTGAATCGTTGTGACAGCAAGTCTGGCGAAAGAAGGAAGAGGTGAGGAGGAAGGTGGAGGAAGTGGGTAAGGGTAGGAATAGATGAAAAAAGGAAAACAAAAAAGACAAAAAAAAGAAGGAGAGAAAACTCATACCTAGAGAATGGACAAATCTCACAAAAGAAAGGAGAAAAGCTTCTAAAAATGTAGAAAAGCTCCAATGGGGGGAGGAAGTTGTCCCTCCCTTGGGGAGGTGGAGGTTTAGGTCTAATTCGTTCACTTTATTTGATCCACTAACCCTAAAGAAAAAAAATTGATAAAATTATTTCTTTTGTTTGTCGCTCCTTCAAAAATTTCAAACTCTCATGAAGCTACAGGTATGCAAATAATGCAATTGGAAGAGAGATCATATGAATCAATAAAAGCAGGGGTGTAAAAAAATTGAGCTCGACCCAAGACCCGCTCTATCCGAGTGCATTTGGTCTCTCTATGTCGGGTCAATTTTGTTTTTCATGTAGAGAATTGTTTGGAATCAGTTTTGAGTGGTCTTTCACAGTTTGGCTATAATTAAGGAAAGAATTTCGTCAAAATCCAGCTCTATCGAGACACTTTACAACAAAACAGACAAGCAGAATGCTCAGCCTCCTAAAAAAAAGATGCCCCCATGCCTCCCTCAATATGCGCCACGGACAGGCAAACTCTAGTCCTTTAACGTCTCTTTCTCTTCTCCTCTTCGCAACAACACCTCTCCCACCAAACAATCTTTCCTCTTTTATTCTCCCCATCACTGCAACAGTTGTCCCCACCAAGACCCGACCTTCTCTTCTCTTATTTCCTTCGTGCAACAGCCCCCACCTAAAGGTCTTCTTCTCGTCTCTTCTCCCTCTATAGAGCTTTGATGCACGACTGAGTACATCATTTGCTGCATACTCCACAGTCATCGTGTTTGAAGACCCGTGTCGTGTTCAAAGACCACTATTCATTTCAGGCAAAATTGTTGTCATCACCTCCATTTGAACCTTCGATCACGCTGCGACAGATCTCAACCACCGAAGCTTGAAGCGCTAGCAAACACACAATGGAGTTGAAGTACCCCGAAGGTGCAAACAACCTTGAGTTCAAGTCTTCAACTCTTCCTTATTTCTCACTCATCTACTTTTTTTTGAAATTTTTGTATCACTGGAATGGAGCCCGTAGGAACCCACCTGTCCAACTCACAACCCGTAAAAACCGAAACCTTAATCGGGTCATGGCGATCCAAGATCTGTATGTGGTTTGTTTAGGATTGAACATTTTTGCCCGAATTTAACCAAAACCGACTGATCGACTCCACTAAATAAAAGGCACAGCCAAACTACACCATACTAAGAGACAAACAAATGAAAGAAAACAAGTTCTAAAGGAAAATGGATGGTAGTAGCATAGGATGAGAAGGCAATAGAGATACAGAGGTGTCAGATACGAATTGGAATGGGGGATATAGCCTAGCTTTATGTCTTTGACATAGGAGGTTTATCAATGGGGTTAGAGTGTCGATCATTTCATAATCCGTAGAAATTAAACATAAGAAAATGAGGGATCTCATCTATGAAAAAGTAAAAGAAAATTTCGAAAAATAAAACTCAAATATGAAATAGAGATTGTCTAACTTATTACATGTATGAGATTATGAAAGTTAGCAGCCAAGCCAACTGGAGATGCAGGGTTGGATGAATTTGAGAAGAAACCAAGGGAGAGGGTGAACAGTCACCCAAGTAGGGTCCCATTTCTTACCAAAAACAAAGATGACAACCTCTTTTAGAGAAGATCATGGCCACATTCTCAGTGACAAAGGATGGTAGTGGCCCATCAGGATGTGAACACACATACATATATTGCTGCTGCTGTCTTTTAAATCTTGTAGATTAGATTAATTTGGCTTCTTATTGCCTCTTTCATTTTCCCGAGATTAAAGTTTCCCACCCAATTTAGTTTATATTTCTATATTCTTAATTCTTTCAAGATTAGCGGCATCAATATGTTGTGAAAGCATCCTCTTTAATTGATTCTAAGAAAATAAACTATGATCCCTTTCAAGATTTGATGTAAATATTGCAGCATCATATCTTACTTGCTATTATCTGTTATTTATATCCACCAAAGCTCAGCAAGTGTTTATAATCACTAGAATTGGAATATTGGTGATAGGGTTGCATAAATTACTAGATTCAAATCTGTTTTTACCATTTCTATATTAAAAAAAACACGAACTCACTAACTCATGTTATTTTCAACTAAAAGTTGCTATTGTCACGACAAATTTAGCACACAAATTGGGTAAATGATAACGTAGGGCTTTTAGCGGAAATCTAAGACGGCAAATCAACAGTGTAAGTTAGTTCGTCGGCTTTCGTTAAAATAGTCTTGTACTATATGTGATTTTCCTTTTCATTCTAAATATTATTATTAATATATTCCTCAAACATATATAATATATTCCTCAAACACTTTGCTTACCTAGGTAAAGAAAATGGAATTCACATGTTTTATGAAAGAATTCAAATGTAAAATTTCAAATTTTATTTTTGCTTAAATGTATTCTCATTGTCCGCAGTCATGAGACGAACTTCTTTAATACTCAGGGTAGTTCAAAAATTTAGCTATCTTCTAACTGTGTTACACTTTATTAATTTTTTTATTTACTATTAGTATTATTATTGAATCATACAATATTAGTACGTAAAAACTCTCACAATATTTATCTTAAAAATTAAATTCATTTAAATCTATGTTGCAACACATGATTAATTAATTGTGCGTGTTTATATATAGTCGGAAATTTGTAACTCCTAGATATGTAATTTTGTAGTCGATGTTTACTATTTAAATTGTCAGAATGAAGTATTCAATCATTTCAAAAAAAATTGAAATTTCATACACTTGATTTACTAGTTTAAAATTTTTATTTCAATGATTTGAATTGTTAAATTCATATTTATAAGTATTTATTAAATCAAAGTAACTTTTTTGAAACTAATGCGCGCATTGCATTAAGAAGAAGAAATAGACGCTGAGGCTATTACATCAAGATAAACTAAATTGCAATCCCATCAGGAACTTCCTCCATCCATACTAAGCCAATAGAGAAAGAAAGTTTTGTCAAAGCGTCAGCAACAGAGTTTCAGTACGATGAACAAAAGAGAAAACAACAAAATCAAAAGTAGAAGCTAGTAAACGATAATCCTGAAAGAGTCAAGCTAACAAACTCCCCTTGAAGTAAGCTTCCACTGATCAAACAACTTGTTTGTCTCAAAACAAACTAACCTAAAACCCATCTCAGAAGCCAGAGACATGGCCCAAAAGAAAACAAGAGCCTCAACTACCACTTAGGAAAGAGCCTTCGACAGGGAGAAGGCCGCTAAAGCAAGGACCAAGCCAGCCACATCGTGACCCACGATACCAAGCCCAGCCGGCCTCGATGAGGAGAATGAGGCATCAAAATTCACCTTCACAACATCACCAACAGGGCGGGTCCAAGAGCTAGGCAGCTCCAAAGAAGGAGGAGGTGGAACCGGAGTAATGGTCAATGGGAGCAAGGAGGAGACCCGATCCAGCAACCTGGGCAAAGAGAAAACATTTCCATGAAACAAACAATTGTTGCAGTCTTCCCAAATGTAGTACAAAGTGGTAAGAAATAACCCCACAGCCACCGGGTCAGCCTCATCAAGGTACAAACACATAAAATCATGAAAATATGTGTCTTCGTCCCAATGCAAGCCAAGGGGGGAGGCGAACTAAACGTAGCGAGCACGGGGGCATAAGCAGAGGGCGTGGGTGATGGTCTCCGAAGTAGACGAGCAAATTGGGCAAGACGAGTCTTCAGAAACTTGAATATAAGTTGTTCCTTGAATAACTTGATCCCTATATATATATATAGGGAATATAGGGGGCGTATCAAGTGAGAGCGATGGTTATTATGAGAGATGAGAGCGTTAAATCATGGTCGTACAACCATTCATGAGTGGTTGAGATTAAAAGTAGTTTAGTGGTCACATGACTTTTTAAAAAAGTCACATGTCATTTTATTTTAATCTTGACCCTTCATGTTATATCTAATGACTAAGATTTAACGCTCTCGTCTTTTATAATAAACATCACTCTCACTTGATACGCTACCTATATATATAATTTATAATTTACTTAGCCAAAATATGACATTTTACTTGTAAAGTATCAACTCAACAGTTGCAATTTACAAGTCAATCCTTTTAATTAATTTTCAACTCATTTCATGTGAAAATTTTGTTAGGAATAGGAATTCCGTGTCAATGTAAGAGGTTGAGATAATGAACACCTCAAGATAACGAAATTTAAGCATAACTTTTCTCCTTTAATCTTTTTTAATTAAATAATTTCTTTCCTTTCTTAGACACTCTCCTTCAAGCCAAAGGCCTATAAATTGCACCCCAAACAACCTCACTCCTCACAGCAAATAGTAGTCACGCAGCATATTAAAGTGAAGTGAGAGAGAAAATAAGAAATGGAGAACTTTCCAATTGTTGACATGGGGAAGCTTAACACTGAAGAGAGAGCAGGAACCATGGAGATCATAAAAGATGCCTGTGAGAACTGGGGTTTCTTTGAGGTACTCTACATCACCATCTCTTAGCTCAACTCAGAATACATATTTGGTTTTACGATTTGCACATAATCCAAACGCGTTTACTTAGAAGCTAAAACTTATAGCTTCTAACTATAATTGATTTTTGAACATTTCATTATAAAACCAAACATGCTAAGAGGTTTCTCTAAAAAATTAATTATAAAAGGATTTACAAACACGCACTGAACAAACTTTTCCTTCACATGTGTTGAGTTTGAATTGGCCTTATGCTAATCTTTACTTGTTTTTGGATTTCCTTTTCCTTGTTAATTTTGTCAAGTTGGTGAACCATGGGATATCCCTAGAGTTGATGGACACAGTGGAGAGGTTGGCCAAAGAGCACTACAACAAGTGTATGGAGCAAAAGTTCAAAGAAATGGTAGCAAGCAAAGGTCTTGAATCTACTCAGTCTGAAATCAATGACTTGGACTGGGAAAGCACCTTCTTTCTGCGCCATCTTCCTATCTCTAACATCTCAGAGATTCCTGATCTTGATGAAGATTACAGGTCATGATCATTACAAATCATGTACCTATAATCTCCATATACTAGAGCCTATCTGTCTACATTTTTGTCAATGTTTGGAAATAATTCTACAGTAAATTCTAAAGTCAGAAATTAATTATGGAAAAACACTTTAATGAGTAGCATTTGAGTTTCATAATTGCTTTTAAGTTTCAGAATTGATTCTAAGGAAATAGAAGTCGATCTAGGCATGCTATTTGTTTATTTAATTTGGTGAGTCACAGATACCAACTTTTTGTCATTTTGTGGGTATTTCAGGAAGGCAATGAAGGAATTTGCACTGGAACTGGAGAAACTGGCTGAGTTACTTCTTGACTTGCTGTGTGAGAATCTTGGGCTAGAGAAAGGGTATCTGAAGAAGGTGTTCTATGGGTCCAAGGGCCCAAATTTTGGCTCCAAAGTGAGCAACTACCCTCCTTGTCCCAAGCCAGAGCTCATCAAGGGCCTCAGAGCCCACACAGATGCTGGTGGCATCATTCTACTCTTCCAAGATGACAAGGTCAGTGGACTGCAGCTCCTCAAGGATGACAAGTGGATTGATGTTCCACCAATGCGCCATTCCATTGTCATCAACCTTGGAGACCAACTTGAGGTATATTGTAAATAAATAATACCGAATCAACTTTTATTTCCCCAAATTAATTATGATGTCGAAAAGCTATTCACAAAAGTTTCTCTCTAGAATTTGGTTTTAGAATAATGTAGATGGATTTTTAAACATAATATTAGAGTTTATTATAGCATAAACATTTTTCAAAGTATTTCAGAGAGCTTGTGTAAATTGCTTATGGTCTATCCATAAACTGTTTTAAACTTATTTAGATTAGCTTAGGAATAAAACCTTATGCTAATATTATCTATAACTTATTTTCAACTTATTTCAATGAGTTTCTCTATTTAGCTTATGCGATAAGCGTGTATTGTCATAAACACTTTGTTAAGGTGATTTCTCAAACCAGCCTATATGTGTTTGGGTATATGCCTAAATGTTACTCACTTGTATATCAAATAACATGACTTGAGAAGAAATGCAACATTAACTTTCTTGGTCAATTTAACAGTTTGTTTGATGTTTATGATCAAAACAGGTCATTACCAATGGCAAATACAAGAGTGTGATGCACCGTGTAATTGCTCAAACAGATGGTAACAGAATGTCCATAGCCTCGTTTTACAACCCAGGCAATGATGCAATAATCTCTCCAGCACCAGCATTGGTGAAGGAAAGTGATGAAACAAGCCAACTCTACCCAAAATTTGTTTTTGATGATTACATGAAGCTCTATGCTGGCCTCAAGTTCCAGGCCAAAGAGCCAAGATTTGAAACTATGAAGGCTATGGAGTCCACCAATAATTTAGGTCCCATAGCATCTGTCTAATTAAGCCTGAGATTGCAAGGAGATAATATAGCAGTTCTGTTATACATATAGTTTTGTATGTCTATTGTTTACTAAGCTTTTGGTATCTTTGATTGCTACAGATGCGACCATATGCATGTATAAATTTGATGTATGATTCAAAAAATATAATATTAGTTCTATCTGATTGTTGCATTGTGTGATGTCGGTGATGGTTAAGTTAATGCCATGTATTGATGCACAGTTTCAGAAAGTAACCTGATCTTAGCCATTTTATAATGAACTCTCTATTATGATTCTGCTTTGGCTTATTAATGCTTTGTTCCTTATCAAGTTCTATGCCCATAGCAGTTTCTTTTTACATTTTTTTGTGCTTTCTATTGAGGTTTTTCTCATTGGTGATTCTTTAACTTCCTAGTTCCCTGTTGAGGAACCGAAAGGCATCCGATAAAATAATGTAAATTATTGAAACTTGGTATTGGAAAGCAACCAAACCAAAATGCTGATAATATTAAGAACCCAAAGTTGGTAGGAAAGCATAATCGTTGGAATTGAAAAGCAATAGTGTTGCTACCAACAATATCAGGATAAGAGTAAAAAAAAGTAGGTCATTTAAGTTAATGAGAGAGCTAACAGTGGACTATTGTTTCACTATTTATGATTATTTTTTATATCTACCGGTACGAATTCAAATAGACGTTAGCACTCACTTCAAAATAAAAAATAAACGAAACTAATTTTATGAATTGAAATAGAAGTGCATTCATGTTGTACTCAATTAATATCATGTTGTACTTAATTGATATTTAAACATACGCTAAGCCAAGTCAATAAAAGCAGCATGGTCAACTAGTCATAATGATCAATTGGGACCACAAGACCATTTGTCATTACTAAAATGTTCTTACTTCCCGGGCAAAACTGCTAAAATTACTCAAAATCCAGTTGCATATGTTGACACAGAAGAGGGCATGCAAGTCATGAGCATAAGCAAGGTCCAGTGCAGCAGAAGAATCTTTAGGTGCCAACCTTCTTAGTCAAAAGTCCCTCTAAAGCGAGCAAACTAACAGTCTTTAGTGAAAGTGACTAAGCAAGTTAAAATACCCAAAGCTATATACGATAAGATAGTTATATGCTCCTCTCCTCAGACTTTAGATTTAGTTAATCCCTCCCTAGACTCACTGCCTGGATACTCAAAAAGGTAACATCCCTACCAGGAATTGAAAATTATTTTCAAGTGTATGATTCTAAAACCAAAGTCTAATCTTGGGAGAAGCTTCAGTGTGCGAGATTGAGTCAGCGTTGTCACAATTAATTTGGCTAAAATTAATTTTGGTAAAATTGATTATAGTAAAAGTAAGTTAAAAGTGAATTGATTAATGTTGAGAAATATTTATGAAAAAATTAATTTTTGTAGGGTAATGTTGGGAATCAAGTTGTAAAATTTCACAATTGATTTTGTAAAAATTGGTTTGGGACTGAAATCACTTTTCCGAGTTAACTCACAAACATATATATTGTCATCCAAAATTGACTTTACTCGGCGAGAAATGACTCCGAGGTTCACCAACAAGAAACCAAACCTTACATAGAATTGATTTAGAGAAAATAAAAGCCGATCCAAATATATTAGAAGTCTCGATCTCATGTGTAAAAGATGGATCTAACAGGACAAAAAAAGGAAAGGGGTGGGGAAAGAGACCAGTGCATTGGGAAGTTTGAGAGGGACATATTTTCCTTTGTCCTTTAAACCAATTAAATAAAAATTTAGAGAGATTCTACAAAATTAAAAAACAAACAGAATAAAAGTACATCATCAAGAAGAAAATTATGAAGAAAAATGAGTGACAATGTTGTTATTATACATTATAGAACTCATTTGAGAAAGTGATCAGTGACGGCCTCAGTGTATTTCCAATGGGGAATATACCAATATGGCACGTAACCTAATGACTATAAGCTGAAACGTGAAAGACATTAACTCTGACCTATCTAAGACCATCTCACCACACAATCATCAATCACATAACATAACCAAAAAACATGTCCTATGTACTAAGTGACAACCAATCTGTTCATTTTAATGCCATAGTTCTCCACTCAAAGATAAAATTAATCCATCAGAACATCAGCATTCCATCTCCATTAGAATTGAATATACAGACACTAGTGCAGTGCAGGGGAACTTAACTATTTTGTTTCCTCTATATTTGCTTTTCTACTTTGCTTATACTTCTCCGGGCACCAGCAAAAAGCTTCTCTAGAGCGTCTTCCTATAGAATTCCTACCAAAGGATTCCCTGACACTTACAACATTGACCACGTAACAACAATAAAAGTTCATGTAATTAGATTAGCAACATATGCAGCATGTTTGTGAGACCTAACAAAACAAACATTAAGACTCGAACAAGAAAGCAATCCTCAATAAATAGCAATAGCACTACAAACACAGAAGGGTACAAAAATGACCAATCTTTAGCAATTGAAATTGATCAAAGGGAAATTTGTAACTGTGTAAATAATGTTGAAAAAAATCTCCCTTCATCAGATCACTGAGAATTTCAGAGAAAAGAAAAAGGAAAAAGGAAAGGACTATCTAGTTAAGGCACCCTAAATTTTCAATTTCTGTTTCAAAAAATTCAGACATCCCTTTTGAGCTCTCAACGACAATGATATTCCTCATCCAGGATCTTCATTGAAGACACAACAGAACAGGAATATAAGAGATTCCAAAGCTACATCATTTATCTCATACTTGATTAGCCTTGTTGAGTTGTAGATTCTGGGCCTTCTTATCATCTCCTTTTGCATCTCCATTTGAGCAATGATTCTTTAGAACCATTGAAATATCTGCTTCAGAAGCTCCTGCAAGCTTAAAGCGTATGGTTGCAGCATCTAGGTTTTTCTTCCAACCATTCATTCCTAATTTACATTCAACTTGGGATCTTTCAAAAAGCATATTACCCCAGAAGAGATGAATCTGTGATCTCATGACAACTGCTTGCTCAGCAGCTTCTTCTGCTGATATATCACCCTGGCCACCAGCACTAGATGATTCGCCTTCAGTAGCATTTCCCTGTTTCTTTCTTCTTCTCAACAGTTCTTCTTTCTTGGTTGCATTTGGGTCCTTAAGCTCTTTGGCTCTCTGTTCCTCTAGCTTCTCCCACATATCAGTGGCAGCTTTCATCTTCTCCTCTGCACTGTCAAAAAGTTGAAGGGTCTCTGTAGAATCCCAGCCTGATAGATCTATCTTCTTAGCAAGCGCAAAAGACCAGTGGAGTTTAGCCATTTCAAATTGTTGCTGCCCAAGAGCCAACAGCCCCTCATAGAAGTCTGGTTTGATCAAGAGTGCTTCCTCATACTTCTCTCTCGCCAAGGAATATTTTTCCTTGACCCAGTCATAAGCCACTTGAAGCTGTTCTGCCACTACCTCCTTCCCAGCAGACTCATCAAGGGGGATCCGCTTCCTTGCAGCACACATGTGAACATTGCCCCAGTTGAAATATGCCAAAGCAGCCACCTCCTGGAACTTTGAAGCAGCCTTGTCAAATAGATCCTGAGCCTCCTCACTAGTTACTGTTTCCTCAAGTGCCTCAGAACAAAGCTCCATCCCAAGCTCATGCAAGTCAATATGGGCATCTGGATCAATACCAACATGTGAGCGGAATAGCTGAGCGAACTCAAACAACCAATCATCCATCTCCACTTCTTTGGATTCAGCATCACCAGTGGCTACGGGCTTTTCCTTTGGAGCATCCTTCTCATTCTTATCAACCTCGGTGTCATGAACTTCTGTGACAGATTCACCAAGGGAAGAATGAGACCCACTCTCATCTCCCTTGACCCCTTCACTCTCAACAGGTTTTTCTTCCTCTTCTTCCAAGATAGGTGGCTCCTGCTCCGGACTAACTTCAACAATACTTAATCTCAGCATTGAAACAGAATCACTCTTATCAGCTTCAGGTTCTTTAAGGAGATGGCTATCAACAGTAGACTCTGCCAACCGGAGTTCATCAGTAGACGTTATAGTAACCAAATCACCATCACAATCCTTGTACTTGATCAGAACTGAATTTGATGATGGAAATCTTTTGCTGACAATATCTCTTAGTACTTTAAAACTGCAGTTCACAGGCATCTGGGCTAGCCTAATGTCATGATCATAAGCAAGCTTCAGCGGTCTCCATTGAATAATGACCTCTGAACGCTGCCCGTGAACAGTTGAAGAATGAGACGACAGTTCCTTTTGGTTATCAATTTTCAGGCTAGGCAGCTTTGCAGAACCAGTTGAAGGCTTCAACACAACTTTCGGCATCTGGGTCTTGCTCTCAGGACCATTCTCAGTTGGTAAAACTGGTTGGGGCTTGTCTGTCTTGTTATTAGGCGAGAGAATGGATCCAACTGCTGAATTTGCTCCCTTCTTGGGTCCTGGCCGGGCCGGCAAACACGGCCCCAATCCAGCAATAGGAGCACCGCGGACCGCAGAAGCACCAAGGGCAGCCGGGGAGGGGCGACTGTGGAGGTCCTGCTGGGCTTCCAGGCGAGGTCCCAACGCAGTCCTCAATCTCTGGGCAATCTCCAGAGCATCCTTGTGATTAGGGTCAGCTCCCAACAACAACTGCAGATCTTGCACAGCCATTTCATAGCTGCCCACAGCCTCGAATGCTCGAGCCCTCCGAAGAAGGGCCCGGACAAACCGGGGCTGAACCTGAAGCGCCATGGTGCACTCAGCAATGACAGCTTCGTAATCTATGGGCTTCACTTGCATCAAGCAGGCGGCTTTATTGCTGTGAAAAACCGCTCTGTCAGGGTGCGTTTTGGGGATTAGCCGAAGAGCATTCTCATACTGTTCAAGAGCACCCGAATAATCCTTGTTCTGAAACCTCTTATTCCCTTCCTCTTTCAGCTCATGCGCTTTCTTCAAAAAAATTGATGAATCCAACTCCACCCCACCATTTGCCGTTGGAGCTGAACCTGAAGTATCAACGGAAACACCCTTCTTTCTCCTACCCCCTGATTTCCCCATGTTGTTTCCACTTCCACACAAAATTACTTAGCTAAATCTAAATCAATTCAACAACAAAACAGGTAAACTCAAAAGGCAATCTACGAAGCAGAGAGGGAGAGAGATGAGTCAGAAGGAATTGCACTTACCCGTATGAGAATTGAGAAGATGAACGAATTCTCCACCCAAAAAAAAAGTCTGAATTTTTATGGCAGCGATTGACGATTGCTGGTGTGAAAGACTCTAGAAGATGAATATAGCGAGTGAGAGTGGATGAGTGAGTGAAATGAAGAAAGAAAGAAGTTAGGTTAGTTCAGAAAGCAGTGTTTCGTTTGGTTGGGTTTTGGGAACTATGAATGAAACCCTAGATAGTTGGATCAATTTTTTTATAAGATGTGGTGGGGTCCATCGTACATTCCTCATGACTCATCATCAACCCTCCGATCTAAAGAATCATCACCACCTGCTGTTTGACCTTCTGCATTAAAGGACGATACGAATGCTTGGTTTTTTTTTTCAAAAATAATATAAAATAAAGTAGTTTAAAAACCGGAAGAACGAACGATCTAATCGAACAGGTGCAAAAGTCCGGTCTAACTGAATCGTATCGAACCGTTTGGTCTAACCGAACTGGTGGTGGACCATCGTGTATAACTGAACCAGCATTGGGTCATTTGGTCTAACTGAACAGGCGTTGGACTGTCAGGTCTACCTGAACCGGTACTAGACCGACACCTAACCGTCTGATTTAACTTAATCAGTAGTAGACTGATCGGTCTAGCTAAACTAAAAGTGAGCCGCTCAGTCTAATTGCACCCGCAGTGGACCAATTGGTCTAGTTGAACCTGGTATGAACTGTCCGGTCTATCTGAGCCGGCCAGGCCAGAAAGGTACACTAGTAATAGAACTGTTGTAGATGACGCTGAAGATTTCCAAGTGCCAGATGACATTTGTTTGCAATCAATTTTTCTGAAGGTTAGGGTTTATATTTTAGGACTGCACATGGGTTGGGTTGGGTTGGGTTTTAGCCTGAACAGAACTTGAACCAATCAAAATTATCTGAGTTGGGTTGGATTTCATGAATTTTCATCTTTAGACCCAAACCAAACCAACCCGACAATGTCCGGGTTGGTTAAGGTGGACTGACTGGGTCATTATATTAAAATAATAATAAATCTAAGATGTTGAAAAAAATATTGAAAATCCAAAAAATATTAAAATTTGGTACATTTGTTTTAGTAATAAATAGCATGGAAAAGATACACAAAAATTGTGTCAAAAGCATAAAATAGTACCACATAAATGACAAAAGTCAAATGCCATGAAAACATCAAATCTCGTTACCAAATGACATTTAAGTTAATCAATACCAAAAAAGTAAAAATTAATATCAAATGTCAATAACATGACACTTAGAACTTAAATGTCTCCAACATGTCAAATAATTACTTTGAGTCTCGAACAAGCAACGATATTATAAGTACGAACATCCATATAATAACAAACATTGAAGTAAAATAATCTAGGTTACTTTTAGTGGTTGGCCTTGGTAATAAAATTATAAAAAAATATTAAATTATTATTATTATTTGGCCGGCCTGAGTGGATTTTTCTCAAATTCGATACTCGATCTAATGATTGAGTTGTAATAAAATTCGTCCGATTAACCAATTGACCCAAACCAACCCGCATTTTTTATATAGAATCGAATTGGGTCTAACGGGTTCTTTGGGTCTACCCTACCATATGCACCCCTATTATATTTTATATTGCTGCTGAAAAAGTCTCTTTACCTGTTGTCTTCTCATCAATTACAAATTACAACAGTGTATCGAACTTCTGCTGGTTTAATTGATTGTGCATTGGTTCTATTTCATTGGAGTTCGTTCGATGCCAGCTCATTCAGTAGAAAAATGGATGAGCAATTAGGAGCAGGATTTTGAAGCAGTGACTAAGATGTTCATATTCTAACAGTCAAATATTTACCCAACTTTAGGTGTTGATATTCCTATTGCTGTACTTCGAGCTGAGATTGACAAATTGTCTCCTCCAGAGCTTCTGAAACACTTTGAACAAGTTCTAAGTGCTAATGATATTATTTTCTCTTAGGGGAGTTTGTTTCATGGTTTGAGATTACAATCTTGAAAATAACATTCCAAGGAATGAGATTACTGGAAATCTTATTCTTGGATAAGTTTTTTACATATGTTTGGTAAGTTTTTAGTATTCCGGGAATGTGCTTAAATTAATTTAATTTTAAAATTTTAAAAATAGAAAAATATGAGAGATTGTGAAGAAAGTGAAAAGTCATATTTAAAATAATTCATTTTCCATGGGAATCTTGCATTCCTAACCCAATTGATGGGAATGAAATGAAGGGAATGTTAGCAGTTATTCCATTCCTGTGAATGATTGATACCCGGGAATGTGAATTATTAACCTTGTAACAAACGTGAGAATGTCCACTCCCGACCTCAGCATTCCCGGCAATCTGATTCCATGCCGCGTAACAAACGCCCCCTTAGCCATGATTTTTTTTTTCTCAGACTTTTAAGATGTGTTTTTTCTTTCTCTGTCTCCATTTTTCCTTTTTATCTTTTATTTTAGTTCAAATTTCATTTTTAGCAGCACATTGTGCTTTGTGTCACTCACTTAGTGGGATAAGGCTTTTGTTGTTGTATTGTGCTTTGTGTCTTGTTTTTGGCTACTGAAAAACATTCATCGATCATCACCGGCCTCTTGTCCTTGTCGTGACATTCTTTGGCTAAAATATTAACTCTTTTGTGTTTTATTTCCAAGCTTTAAGCTTAACCCATAACTGATTCTTATTTAGAATGATTAATATGACTTCTGAGTTGCCTTTTTTTTAGCAGGTTGATAGTTATGTTAAAATATTTCCTAAAGTCTCACATGGGTGGAGTGTGAGGTACAAGAATGAAGATGCAGAAGCTGTGAAGGCCCATCAGGACTTGCTGAACTGGTTTGCTAAACATCTCAAGTGAGAAATTAACCTTGTTCTATGAATGTGAAGAAGAACTTCTATTGCCTCTTTTCTGATAAGAGCATGTTTGTCTGAAATTGTTCTAACTTTGCTTTTTTAATTTCTTTCTGGTTCATTTTTTTCTATGATTGAAGCAAACATTTCTTCAGCTTCACCTCGTATGTTAAATGATCTTCAAAGTCCTGCTACCATTCACTTTGTTTTAATGGATTGGATTGGATAGAATAAACTTGGTTTTTAACTATTGTTATTCCCACCAAGGATCGGTTTGTCCAAATGCCTAATGCTAAGGTAGATGTATAAATTATGGAACTGTGGCCTTTGAATGATTCTCGTGTATACATGTCAATGATAATTAGGATGTAACTCTGCTTTCATTTGGTGTCTTCTCTTCTATCCCACCAATCAAAGTATGCTATGCAAGCATGAGTGCAACAATTATAAGAGTGGTTTTCAAATTACATCACATAATTTGATTGGTGAAATATGAAATAGAACACCAAATGCGATTGTTACATGACTATTAAGGCCCATTTGTATATTATATTAAATTCTTGTTGCAATTTTTTTTTTATGAAAAGTTGAATTTCAAAATAAGTTGTGCAAGTTTGTATATCATGTGCAGTTCAAGTTCAATATGTACATTTCATGTCTAGACGATGAAAATAGTGAGTGAAATAAAGAAAGAAGTATAAATGGTGTTGGGCTAGTTCAGGTATCTTCAATTTTTTTACATGATTAGTGTATTTTTTACAAAAATTTATTAAATTAGTGCAAATTTTTTTAATTACAAATCTAAGTATAAAATGTCACTATAAGTGGCTATACCTAATTTTTATTTTATGAAATCGTGACTCCTAGTGGTGACACTCTATTTTTCTTTGTTTTTTGGACTTTCTTTGTTAATGACGGAAACAAATTCGTCACAAAATTTTAGTATAATATAAAAGGAATTAGTGACGGAATGTAGTGAGAAATTTTCCGTCACCAGAAATATTCCGTCGCTAACAATTTTGCGACGGAAATATTCCGTTCCTAAAAGTTTTGCGGCAGAATCCGCAAAAATATTCTGCCGCTAAAACTTTTGCGACGGAAATATTCCCTTTCAAAAGTCCGTCGCTAATTTATTTTCCATTATTCACTATGATTTTTGTGACGGGCTGAACTTCGTCGCAAAGAATATTTCGACAAAGAACTTCTCTCCATGTTCCGTCACTAATTTCTATTATATTATATACTCGTATTTTGTGGCGGATTTGTTTCAGTCACTAACAAAGAAAGTAAACAAAAATAGAGTGCGATTTTTTTAAAATAAAAAAATGTATCGCACCTTATAGTGGCATTTTATTCTAATTTTGTAATTAAAAATAAAAGTTGCACTAGTTGGTAGAATTTTGTAAAAAATGCACCATCCATGTACAAAAGTCGGAATCTTCGCTCGGTTGGGTTTTGGGAACATGAATGAAATCCTAGATAGTTGGACCAGTTTTTTTATAAGATGTGATGGGGTCCATTGTACATTCCTCATCCTCAAACCTTCGATTTAATTTCTACAGACGTATGGGTTTTATTTTTTGAAAATATAATATAAAAAATAAACTATTTTAGAAAAAGTAGTTTAAAAATAATTTATCAACATGGACTCCAAAGCCACACCAAAAATCGAACCCCACTCCACCACACCTTGCAATATCGACAAATGCATCAAGTTCTTCTCCAACTAAGTCGCAATATCTGCTGAGAAAACGCAACAAGTAAAAGGTTACCTGAAAGTCTGCTCCTCCTTATAGGGCAATCGCCTATAACATGGCAGTATATAGGCATTAAATAGACATTTTGAGTCTGAAGGCCAAAATATCAAAATGACCTTCTTTTGACAAAGAATGTTAATATTCAAAACGCATGTTGTGCATAAGAAAACTAAAGAAGCTTTTCAACTTGACTAACAAAGTGTATTTTTTTAAAAAATAAGCAGATTAAGTGACTAGAAATATCAATATCATTAAAAGAAACAGATGAAATGAAATTTATTGTCAACTGCATAAAGAAGAATATTTACCCAATTCAATTTCCTCTTTAAATGAGTTTTCTAATACTTCATATTGCCTCTGTAAATTGTTTTTAAACTACATTTTTTTTTTGGTAAATTGTTTTATTTTTTACATTATTATTATTATTTAAAAAAATTAAAAAAAAAAAGAACCCGGGTGTATTATTCTGAAAACGTTTTATTATGACCACTACAATACAAGCTATCTACGTAAATAAGTGAAGAATGGTGGGCATTTTGGTCCACTTAGAATTATTCCCATGCCAGGTTAGGGTTTCCATCAAATTAACACTCTATAAATTGCTCACACCAGTCTCCATCTTCTTCATATTGCGTCCAACGGCGGAGATGGACAATATTTTATCGGCGATTAAGGGTTTTCAAGAGAGATTAGTTGGTTTTACTAGGAATTTCAGTTTCAATTTCAATTTCAATGGGTTTGGGTTTGGGTTTGCGTTTGATTTTCTGGTAAAGAAAGTCCTTCCTCAATTTTTTCGATTATAATGGAGAGACTGATGAAAGTGTCTCTTCCGTTGTGAATATTGAGGCATAACGAACTCAATGGGCGAGTCATCGTTTCGGTCGTCCTTTGTTTGGTTGGCGATACGATTGTTACTCTTCTACATTTATTTTTCCATTTGCCTTCTCTTTTTTTTAATTTTTTAATTTTTTTTTCTTCGTTTTGACTGAAAGTTTAGAAAAGTAGATGATTTGTTGATCTAAATTGCAAAGTGCAGATGATGTGTTAATGGTTAAAATTTCTTCACTTTGAACCGAATGGAGATTCAAATCCATGTGGACACCTTTCATTCACTGATGCACTTGTTAAGGTCTCATTTCCATGTTTTTCATTATTCAAATGTGTTGTGATTTCTTAATTGGAATGAAAATCCATCTAGTTTGATTGTGATGATGCTAACTGCGCTCTAAATAGGGGAACGCCATCTTGATTTCTTTAGACAAATCTGGAAATGAAATATGCATCTTTAACTAGTATAATGATGCTTTATCTTGCAATTCACATGATTTCTGGGTTTATTTAATGTACCACGGTTTTTTAGGTATACCAAGTAACTAGTTATTAAATTATGGAAGCGGACCATTGTGCTGGAACCATAGCCATACTTACGGGACATGCTGCAGAGTAATTGTGACAACGAATAAAAACCACAAATCAAGTTGAATGATCTATCAAGTTGAATGATCTTTAAAGGAATGAATTATTTTATAAAAAAGCATTGAAGATTAATTATTAACTAGTTTCAAAAAAATTATTAACTATGTCTTTCATGCAAATGAGAAAGAACATGAGAAAATGTGCTAGATTACTTTTGGCAATTACCCATTATCTTGTTAATGCTCGATAAATAGACAACCTCTTTATAACATGTCAAATGTTAGTGTCGTTTGAATTTGTGTTGGGACAACTTGAAAATACATTCTTTCTTGATAAAGAGAGTCATTTGTGACTCCATTCACTTTAGAGGAACTAAACCCTATGTTGTACTAGATCTCTCTTAAAACCAATGGAGAAATCTAGAGCGACTAGTGTAATAATAACCAAGCAGCAACTAAATTTTATATCACCTTTCAATTGAAACAGAAATTTTTAGTCACGACAATCCAATCCAGAACTTTGCATAAATTGATAGATTGGGCATCCAACATTGAAACACAAAGGAAAGAAGAGAGAAGGAAGAATAACATCTCATTAAAATTACTACTCATCCTGCTCAAATTTTCAGTGAAAGGGGATAAAAGACTAGTCATTAGACTTCACTTCACCATGGAAATATTCCATGGGAGGAAGCAGCAGCTTTGTAGATGTTCCATTGTTTCCATTTCTATTTCCTAGAGGATGAAAATGAAAGAGGGTGGTTCTTCAAATAAGAAATATCAAACAACTCGATGAACCTCTGGTCTGACACCCTGGCTTTGGCACCTGCAAACCTTTGGTACTCATCAAAAACAGATGATAGACACCATCTCTGCAATCTTCTTATGCATCCCACAAGACAACCCGTGCGGTGCTGTTCATTGTAAAAAGTATCACCAAACTGTAGGCGATTAATAACTCAAAAGTATAACTGAAAACAGATGCAAAGAACAAAAAAAGAAGTGCAAACCTTCCCTCGTTTACAATGAATCAGCAGGGGGTGGTTCCTAACATCTGGAGAAAGAAACCATACACTAATTAGGTTACTATATAACTGATCAAGGTAAGCTGAAAAAAATGCCGTTCAAGATTTTGTAATACCGAGGACTATGCTCAGAGCTTCACGAATTTTATCATTTGGGATGTTAACAAAGGGTTCCTGCCCATAGTATGAATGATCAGTGTGCAGAACTAAGCTTTTTTACATATCAGTTAAAACTTAGAACAACATCATATTCACAATCTTTTGCTTCACTAGCACTCAGGCTGAAGAAGGAAATTAATGGGGGGGGGGGGGGGGGGTTCTCAATCAGCATTTAGGGGATACCCCTATGCGATCCCAGGACCTAATGACATCCTGCAAAAAAAGGACAGATTATTGCACTATATTAAGAGCAAACTCAGCATAGGAGGCAGCTTTAATCTCCTGCTAGAGATTAATCACCCGCCTACAAGGAATGACATCAAACATGAATGTAGGAATGGAATAAGTTTAAACTTTGCTGTTGTGTTAGCTAAGCCAAGATAGACAGTTATAAAGACCATGCCTCAACCCCAGAAATTTGGCCACATTATCTGAAGCATGCTCTACACATAAAGATCAAATTCATATGAAGAGGAGCAATTTATACCCATCAATCCAGCAAGTCCTAAGTTCTCCTTTAAAGCTACAATGTATGGTTTTAGTATGAGGATTCAGCAAGCCCTGGATTCTCCTTTAAAGCTCCAACATTTGGTTTTAGTATGAGGTAGATTATACACAGATATGTTATTGTTAGTAGGTCCTTCAAAGCTCCAACGTTTGGTTTTAGTAGGTGGACGTAAAGAGGTTTTGTTAGTTTGTGCTACACATCTTAAATGAAGCCCGACTTTGTCAAGAGAAAGAATAATATGCATGCACATTCTGAAATAGCTATATGATAGAGGAAGGAGCACATAATTGATTCTAGAACTGTTCAGGAACACAGGACTCAGGGCTGGCTCCTGTTCATGAATTCAACAGAAATTTGAGATATTTACAAGGACAAAGGGACTGAAGCTGCTATTGTACATAGATAGAATAAGAGCTTATCATGCTCACATACTATCTTACTCTTATCCAACTCTATCTTATCCATCTTTATCCTGTCATGACCTCCAAACAAGCCCTAAAACTAATTGAGAATACATGTGTAAACAAATATATTGGATTTCAATTCCCTAGAAAGCCCCACTGCATAGTTTATCAATGTTGATAACAACAAAGAAACAGAGTAGTATTAGAAAACGATATTATTAGGTATAATTCACATGGACCGTTACACTAAAAGCAAAACCAAACAGTTTTTTCAAAGGATATTTTGAAAATTTCTAAAGGAACTTTCCCTATGAATACATTTGAAGGCTATTATCAGTTATTCTAGTTTGAGGTTTTGAAGACAGAGAGTTCACTTTCAAAATGGAATGGGGCTTCAAACTGAAGAGATGGCAGCCTTGCAGACCTGTAACAGAAGTCCCAGGAGTATTGAAACACAACCATTTCAAATGATGCTCATACCTAGAAGCACAAAAGTTTTTCTAATTAAAACATGTATTAGTTTAGCTTTCCCAAACAACTGTTTCAATAATGCAACTGAATCACCAACATTAGGTAAAAAAGACCACGTGAGAGAGACCTATAAATGAAGGTACATGCTTCTCGGCCCATGTTAATATGTTATGGAACTTAATTTTAGGGAATACAAGCCTTGAGACAACTGAGAATAGTTGTCTATACAGCCCAACCTGCACTTATTTTACACGTAAACTGGGTCTATGGAAGACCACGGCTAAGGCTTCAAAACAATGAGACTGTCTAAATGAATGATCAGTTTAGTCCTCTTAGGCATCACATCCCTAGTCACTTGTGTAGTGCAACGCGCCTGCACATGCATAATCATGCAGAGAGGAAGTCTAGAAGTAATAGAGGGACTTAATTAGAGGGAGTCCCTCTACTTATAAAATTGAGCTACACAATGCAATTTTGACATATCTATATCTTATTCCAGATATTCAAGCTCATCTTCAAATCACCAAATGCATAACCAGAGTGATAACACAAAGAATTGAAATCAAGCAACTCTAGGTAATTGAACACAACAAGAAAAAGCATAATTCAAAATTTTCAGAGTACAATGAAAAAGGGGAAAACACAAACCTTACAGCCATCGATCCCGAATTGATAAAGCCTTATTCCGTTGGCCTTGAGAAATTCCGCAGTCGCTTCGGGATACGGTTCAGGGCACAAACATCTGCATGAACGAAAAATGTATACTTAGACACACAGATTCCCCCAAACACTAGCAACAGTACCCTAAAAATTGAGAGAAGAGGAGGAAGGGAACTGACATTACGGAACGAAGACGGAGGGATTTCAAGAATCCGAAGTTGGCAGAGTCGGGAAAGCCAGACCTAAAAATGCCGTTGTCGACCATGGCGAAGTTGAGCGGCGGAACGAATATCTCCTCGGCGTCGTCGTCAGCGGAGAGGGACATCTGGCCGTTGGAGGCGTCGAGCTTCATGAAGGGTTTTGGCGGCAAAATCGTGAACAGTGTGGAAATGTTGTTACGTTGAAGAGCGATTCACGGGATCTTGAGCTTCGTTCCAGGATCTAAATTGTTGTTATAATAATGATAGAGAGAAAGGGCTTTGTTTAAGAATTGCGAATAGAGAATAGAGAGACTGAGAGAGGATCTTCGATAAGATGCTTTGGAGTTTGGTGTGTGTGAAAGAATATGCTTTGTTTTGCTGAGATCGGAACCCCCCAGGAAAACCCCTCCAAACACTTGTTTTCCCCAATCAAAACCCACTTTTGTGTAAAGTTGCTTCCTCTTTTTCCCCTTTTTTCCCCTTTACTTTTCCTATTATGTTTACGTTTGAGTGGTCAATCTTTGAATGGTGTGAATGAAAAGCAATTTATTAGGAAACAACTAAATATTTAATGTAAAATTTGAGTCTCTAGAAAATTAAGCATATAAATGTCAAATGTAACCATACCTTTGGTTATAAAAAAAGATTAAATATGTTTTTAATCCCCTTAAAATAGTGAACTATTGGTTTTTGTCTCCCTTAAAATTTTCATTAATTTAAGTCTCTATTTATAAAAATAATCAAGTTTTGGTCACTTTATCCATTTTAGTATACATTTGTGGCGGTTTAGGTGATTTAAACCGCCACAAATACATTTTGTGATGGTTTTTGAGTATTAGTGGCGGTTTTACAGCACATTAGGACTAAAATAAATAGAGAACCAAAACTTAATCATTTTCATAAATAAATAAATAGGGGACTAAAACTAATGAAAAAATTAAGTAGAAACTAAAATCAATAAGTTACTTTTTTGGGGGGAAAACGTATTTATCCCTAAAAAAAATATTAATAAGGGTAAAGGAAACCAAGGAATAATGTGTGGATATGTGTTGGTCACACTCTCTAAAATAATGCATATGATATGAGATTAAATTGTTTTCCAAAGATATTGATTTAACTTCTTAATCATAAATAAAGTGAGACTCTTGTTTTTGGTTATTAAGTGGAACATTGTTATTAAAAAATTTAATGAGAAAACTAATGTCATGGTTTTATAAATAAATAAACAATTTGGAGTTTTAGAAAATGGTTCCAAGTAATTTTAAATCCGGAAATATTAAGATAGGAATTTTATTCCAAAACATCTTTATAAAAAGTGTTTGGTTGATAAATTTAATTTTTGGAAATGCTTTTTAAAGTTAAATTAATTATAAATATATAAAATTTGAAATAAAAGTAAGTGTTGGTGGAAAGTAACTTTTATTCCGAACAACTTTTAATGCCAAATCAATTTCACTTACACTAATATGAAGTTAGACTTTGTCTAAATCCTAATTAGAAGAAAACGATTTAGCGGTCAACATAGTAAACTAAGCTTTGTAACCATCGATTTATTTTGTTGATATTGGTCATGTACGTACCCCGATTTCTGGGTTCAAATTAAAGTTTCTTCTCTGCTGCTACAATTTGTGTCTCAACTATTGACAATATGACGGTAAAGTGTTCATACACTATGTATTTTGTACCCATAAATCTTCTTTTAAGTTGGTATTCAAATATGAAAAAATCTTCATCTTTTCCATCTCTCCTTAGCGCTCTATTTTTCTTTCCCCCGTATTCCCATGGTTTTTGTTTCTGAATCAGAATAGGAAATTGGCAATTGAGCCAAGTTAGAGATGGTGTGTGGTGTGTGTAGTATATATCAAATGTCAATCAGGATTAGACAAAGCAATAAAAACTATGCGGTGTAGCTCAATTTTTCATCCCATCAATAAAATTTTGACATGTCAATTACAAATTATCATGTAATTTTGTAACTCTAACACCCATGTCTTTTTTTAACGGACATGACAAGATTTCACTAGAGACATCACTTGAAGACATAATATCTTGCTCTAAGCATGCCAAAGTAATCCTGGATATGAGCAATATACCTCTAGACAGCAAAAGAGTTTCTTTCCATAATTTGGTGCATGAAGTTGACTTGTACCTTCATTTTAATTTGAATTATCATTTATCTTATACTATCTGCTCTACTTGTAAGATTTAGTTCTAGTACTGATTAGAAATAACGAATTGCCATGTTGAACATATTTATAATTTAATGGCATTATACAACCTTCAATTCATTCTCTCATAATTTCTATGCAAAATTGCTCATCAACCACAGCATTCTCATGTCCCAAAGTTTGGCAATTGGGACAATGACAACATCCCATACACAATATACTTTGAGAATGCACACAAAGAAAAGGCCAATATCAATCCAAACGATCCAGAGTTGTTCAATCTGTACATGAGAAGTGCAGAAAATAATGATGATGCAATGAAAGCTTGTCCTCGTGGTCATGGTCGCTCCTTTAGTACAAATTCATTAGAGAAAATAAGCCTTGAAGAGGAGAGAAGAAGCAATACTATTACTAGGCTTCATTCAGAATCTGCCAGTGAAATAAGTAATTCTGATTACTCTGTCATTCAGAGAGTCAAACGCATAAGTGGAAGTCATTCTTCTAACAACCATGCTGTGAGTTTTCCATTCTCTCAAAATCTCTATCAATCAAGTGTTAAATTAATTCTCAGAAAAGAGAAATTGATCCAAACTAACTATCAATCGAGTTTGCGGATTGTTTGGGACAGGAACAGAATCATGAAGCAACACTAGTACCTGAATTTGGTGCTTGGGATGTCAGTGATCCCAAATCAGGAGTGGGATACACTGCAATATTCAGTGAAATAAGAAAAGAAAGGCAAATCGCGTCTCACCCGAGTAAAGCTCCTTCACTAAACAACTGTTCTAATGTCCAGAATCAATGTGGAAGACCTTCCTCCATGTTTTCTAAGGTAATGTTACTTCATATATTCAATGTTTCAAAAAATTTGCCTCTATGTTGAAAATGTGAAACCAAGCGGGGAGTGCCTAGAGGACAATGTCAAAGAGGGGGTTAAGAATAAAGAATATAATACGCCTACAATAATTTCTACTGCTCACAGTATATGATATGTAAAAAAACAAAATTGAAAAGCTTAGGGGCAATGGCACCACCATGCCCCCTCCCTCCCTCTGCCCCTGAAATGGATGATGTAGTGGTTTAACACTCCATGTCATTTAAGCAAGCGGTTGAGAGTTTGATTCTCATTTAAAAAAATCGCATTGGTTAGTCTCTTATCGTTTAAACCGTTAACGGTTGGATGGAGATACGTTGTTTTAACACCCAAGTAGATAAAGAGGAAATTGCTTTACTCGTTTGACCATTAATCTTGGTTTGTTTCATCCATCTAAAGATGAGATGATGTTTTGCAATACCTTTACAAATATTGTTATGATTATGATGCAGTACTGTTGCTGTTTGTTTTCAAGTGAAGGCGAATGAATAAGAATTGTTGTTAAAGCTGCAAGTCTCTTTTGAGCATTTGATTTTCTTTATACCTTGAATTTTAATTTATTTCGGATGTTTATTACGTTTATGTATCTAACTCTTTGCAGTTCTGGATAAGAGTGGGTCTGCTGTTACCTTTTTCATTTGTACTATTTTGGTTCAAATTGATAAAGAATCGAAGCTATGATGCAAAAAAGTAGCTGTCCAATAGCCATATGAATGGAGTTTATGTATGTTGGTATTAGTGAAAAAAAATGTTGGTATCATACTCATTTCCGAATTAAAATAAAATTTAAATAGGTTGATTTGATGGAATTGGTTTGGGTTATACCGACAAAATCTAGCATGATAGATAGATAACCGAGTTCCTTAAGTATTTAATTCATAGTTTAATCCATAGGTCGTGTGTATGAAAAATTATTTGTTGGGAGAAACCTACTCACTAAATGTAATCTCAAAGAATTTAATTTCATAACTGCTGGCCGTTGGATAAATTGGTGCAACAAAAAAAAGTGTGATTAAAAATAAGGGGACTAAAATCACTCAAAACTAATAGTAGAAGGACAAAATGTAAGCTAACAAATAATTGGTTTGGGTTATAATAGTAGAGGGACCGAAAGTATTTTTTTTAAAAAAACATTAGCACCAAAAAAAGCTAATTTAAATCAAACTTGTTCAATTAAGGTTCAGTTAATTTTCTTGGAGACATAATAACGAAATGAATGATTTTTACACAGATTTCGAATCATAAATTTTTTTAATGTGTTTGATGAATGTTTCCGTCCATTGAGAAATTACACTTGTAAATCAGGATTTAGCTTACTTAACAGTAAATAACATCTTATTACTCTCTATATTACTTAATAACTGTCATTATTTTCATATTATTTTTATTTTTATTTATTTGTCACTTTTACAATTTCAAAAAAGCATTAATTATATTTTACCAATTATACCATTAGTTTAATGGTGATAGGAAAATTAAAAAATTAAAATTAATAAAAGAAATAAATGATATATAAAAAAGTTCAAAAATAATTTAACTAAAAACAAAAATATTAACATCATTTTTTAATTCATAAGCCGAAACGTTAAAGTGAGGAACGGAGGTACTAAAGTCGGTCCTTTAGTTGAACATGATAAAGTACTCAAAACAAACATAAAATTCATGTCATGTAATAAATCCCATTTATAAAGATAAACGTAACAAACATCATATTTTTAGCACATAAAAAAACAATATTAATGTTCTCATTTAATTTTGACTCTTATATACTTATACTTTTTTTCTTTTATTAATTTTGACTCTTCAATTTTCCTATCTCACTATTAATAATTATTTAAAATTAATTGTTATAATTGATAAAACATAATTTTACTCTTTTAAAATTTTAAAAGTGACAAATAAATAGAAAACTAATATTTCTTAAAATTATAGAAGATATGAAGGACCAAAGGGAGTAACTTTTATTTCTATTATCTCTTCAACTAGCAAACAAATAATAGCTTAGAGCTTCACCATGAGTATCTCTTCTTCCAAACCTTGCTGGTAATTAATCCGTACTCATAGTAAAAATAGGCTCCATCTGGTCTAATACTTCGCCAGCATTGTGATTCACAATAATCAAAATCAACTTTGGCATTATAAACTTCAAAACTCTGTCGCACTTCATTCCATGCAAAGTTGCACCAAAACAAAGTAGTGAAAAAAAAATTGCTGGTAAAGGACCACTCTATGTACTGTCCATTAGAAAGATAATGTTCGCCAAGATCATCATCCTTTGAACGACAATGGACAAAGAGCAAAAAATCATCACCCAAATCATTTTCAACACGCACAGTTTTCTTAAATCTCCAGGTCCAGCGATCAACTTCACCTTGTTTACCCTGCACAGATACTACCAATATGTTTGCTTGAATGATCACCAACACACAAACTACTGCAACCAAAACCTTAAACATGTTTCGAAGGTATTAATAAACTCACCTCTTATATTTTCATTGCCCTACAAAAAGTTGTAATCTACTTATCTATATATATAAGTAAAAATATATTGACATTTACCTTCGGGATATAGTATTAATTAGTTATTAATAATATTTGATACATAATATTAATTAGTTATTAATAACATTCAATATTATCAGTTAACTATTAATTAAAAAATATTTCAATTTCTTATATAATACTATAAAATAAAAATAATAGGAGTATATATATAAAAGTGCTTTCACCTTTGCATTAATGGCACTATTAACTAGTTATTAGTAACGTTTATATTATTAGTTATTATATTAACTAAAAATTATAAAATATCTCAACTTCTCATATTGAAAAGTAAAATATTATATATTAAATATTAAAATCACATAAATGTTAATTTTTAATCACCAATATTATAAAGAAATTTAAAACCAATAAAATAAAAATAAGTAACATACTAATATTTTTATATAATAAATATATTAAGCAATAGAGTTAATACTAACCAACTGGGTGGGTTGACGTAGAGATTCAACTCTTCGCCTCTTGAGTAAGTAATTGAGGGTTCAAATCTCAACTCTTGCGAATAAAAAATTCATTGTTCAACTTCCTAAGCTTAGTGCATTGACAGTGGGGCGAGAAATTAGTCTCGCGGCTATCTAATGTAGGGATATCCGACTAACACTAAAAAAAAATAGAATTAGTCAATATAAAAGTAAAAAGTAAAATTGCTTTCACCTTTAAATTAATGAAAATATAATTAATTATTTATAATATTCATATTATTAAAATATTTATTCACTTCTAATCGTACAATATCTCAATTTCTCATTTTCAAAAGTAAAATATTAATTAGATATGTAAAAGTGTCTTGACCTTTAAATTAATAACATTACCAATTAAGCTTCATATATAACCTTTTAAATTATTAATTATTTTAATTCATAATAACGAATATCTCAATTTATCTTCTAGAAAACTAAAAGTATTTAATATTAAAATTATTAATATGTAGATTTAATTAAATGTTGAGATGGATTGTATTCCTTATCAGGTTACTTATGTCCAGCTTTTAGCGGATTGTATCCCTTATGAGTTACTTATGTTTGGTCTTTATTGAGACAGGAAAAATTGTATTTCTTAAATGAATTACTTGCTCCTCGCTCGACGCTAGATGTTCTTCCAAAATTAGACCAGGATATGCTCCTTGATCTCAATGACGAAGCACGGGCAAGTGAGGCGGTGTGAGTGTTGTGGTGCTAGTCCCAGACGTCGAGGGGTACCTGCAGATTTCACTCCGATGCTCAAGTCAGTATGAGAGTAAGGAGGGAATCCATGAACTTGCAAGAGCTGAAGGAAATGCTAATAATGAATAACATGTTATGTAAATGAATGACTGAACCCGTATTTATAGAGTCAAAGTCTATGTTCATTGTTGAAGACCAAGAAATGAGTTATTTATCAGATAAGCATTCTATTCTTCTTATGGCAAGATCCAATCATCTAGTCCCTGCGGAAAGGGAAAAGAATTTCCTTCATCTTAGAAGGAAATATTACGAAAATTCTATTAATTGCCCGTACAAGTGTATAGGAAGTCCTTAAGCGGGAGCTTCTAAGCGCATAGTTGGTTTTGCGCCATCATGCTTTGTTCGTAGCATTTCTGCTAGTGCATGGCCGCTTGGGCACTTGCTGGGGAAGATGTTCCTTCACTCGATTATGCAGTCTGTCCTTATAGTGTCTGCTTATTTACAAGTCCTTTAGGTCGGTTGCAATGTCATTGGGCCTTTCACATCAAGAAAACACTAAATTACATTTAGCTTGTAAAGCCATTGCCAAAATTCACTGTTACCGACGACTAGACCATCAGTAATTTGACGGTAAATAAATTTATTAATGGTGTTAGTTACCGAATAATAACTTGGCGGTAGAGGTCGAAGTAGGTTGAGCTTTGTTAAATTTTTCTTAAATAGGTCTGGCGTGCTTACAAAATTCAACCCCTGAGCCTGACCTGTTGCCTGACATAGGTTTTTTTTAAGCTTGAGTCTAATCTGTTCAAAAGTCTGGCCTGTTAGCTTATTTAAAAGTCTGTTTTATTGTAATACATTAAAGTATACGGAAAAAAATAATTGTAATCATGTCAACAAACTTATAGACTAATGAGTTAAAATACAATAATATGATTATATGGTCAAATTCAAAGTAAATATATATTAGTCATTTTCTAAAAACGTTTATATGGTTAAATTATTATATAGTTTAACATATTTAATATATAAATAAGCCAACAACTATATAGTTTTAAGACATTATAATAAAGATTTCAATAAAGATTTAAAATAATAAATAAATTAATATTTATTTAAATAGACCGACATGTTAAGCCTACAAAACTTTTTAAGCGGCTCAAGACTAAATTTTTTAACTAAATAAACTTTTAAAAAAGTTTTTACCTTATATAGTTAATAATTTGATTTGACATAACCTATGTCTGACTTGAACTAAGCCGTAGGCTTAACCTACTCTCGTCCCTACTCGGTCGGCATAGTTTATTTTGGGTAGGGGTGGGAATAGGCTAGGCCAGGCTAGGCTTTGCGTAAATAGGCCTGGCCTATTTAAAAAATTTAAGGCCTAAGCCTGGCCTGTGGCCTATCATAGGCTTTTTATTTTGCTTGGGCCTGGCCTTTTTGAAAGCCTGGTCTGACCTGGCCTGAAGCCTATTTTCGCATAAGGCCTTTAAATAGGCGAAAAAGCCTACATCTAAACAGACCAACATCTAAGCAGGCCAACAAGCCTACATCTAAATAGGCCAACTATGTTTGTCAATCGACAAGTTTCAAAAAGGTAAAATTAAATTTTCTACAAATACCAAAACTGGTGACAGGTTAGATGGACGTAAATTGAATTTAATATTTTGATTTATTTGTATATTTTATTAAACTAATATATTAAATTAAGATGCTAATAAACAGGCCGGCCTGATAGGCTTAATAGTTAATAGGTTTTTTTATAAGCCTAAACCTGATCTATTTAGTTAAATAAGCTTTTTAAAAAGCCTGAGCCTAGCCTTTATATTAAACAAGCTAGGCCAGGCCAGACTTTAAAAAGGCCATGCCATAAGCCCCTGTCGGCGGCCTAGCCTATTCCCACCCCTAATTTTGGGTTCTAGTATTCTCTGTAATTTTAAAAAATGAAATTTTTGTTGGTCCATAACTTTGACAAGCATTTGAAAACTTGATCGTGGGCTACCGGTCAAAACTCGCGGTAACCGAGTAAAGTCCAGATCAACACACCATCCCAGAAAAGCCCCAGTTTAGATCAGGGCAACAGAGAGAAAGGAAAATCAAAGAAAGATGATTTCACGGGAAAAGGAAGAAGGGCCTGGGGGTTCTTCCCTTGTTCTTTTTAGCGGCGAGAGCAAGAGCGAGGAATTGAGGATTTTCCCATGTTCTTCTTGGTGGCGAGAGCGAGACCTGGAGGGTTTTCCCCTGTTCTTGGTGAAGAGATGATGTGAGAATGAGGGAGAGAACCCGTTGATGAGGTGAGGCCCTGCTTTGCTACGGTGTTGGAGCTCTTGCCGGTGGCTTTGACAGAGCGAGATCGGTGGAGCCACCACCCAAAACATGTGTCCTCTCGTTCTTCTCTCAACAAGCAGAGCCATCACCCAACAAGCTTTGTCTGTTTTTGTTTTGTTTCTCTCAACAAGCAGAGCCACCGCCGAATATGTCCGTTTTCAAAAACAAGTGATTAGTTACCTTTTAATAATATTGACTAACATCCTCTAAAAAAATATTGACTTACATAAATATAAATATTTATAATTTTTATGCTATAGGCATTAGTAAGAGTTATTTATGAAGTAAAAAAGGAAAGACACATACACAGGCCACGATGCCCATTTCTGTTCAGATTCCAGAAGGCTCCACCATTTACCTGGTTTGCAGCTTCGATGCGTAACGGGCAAAGTGTTTTCCTCTTATATCCAAACAAAGGGAAACAGTGTGTTCCCATCATTTTCTCTCCCATTAGCATTCTTCCATCTAAATTCCCTCCATCCGAACAGAGTGTTAGTGTAGTCAACAGTCATTAAACAAAGAGGTAAACACGTCGCCCAAATACATCAATATAACACAACTAGATAGTTGAATTGATGCTGTCTATATGAATAAACATTTATTGGAAATACTACTCATCTAATCAGATCTCAGAATTTCAAGAATTAGTTGCATGACTGTCACGTGAGATTTGGGGAGAAAAAATGCACCAATTATATAGTTAAAAAATACGATTCACTTTATGTTGAGTATAAAAGCATTTGTCTTTGATCAATGGAAATGGAACAGATGAACTTGGTAGTGGCGCTGTAAATTCAAAACTTCAAAATGGTGAGAAAGACAGCGTAATCCACAATCCAGAGAGAAGAAGAAGATCTGGTTTTGTGTAGCTGAGGGCCCCACTCCAAACAAACACAATCGATCAATCAGACGAACCTGGATCAGTGAATGCGAAGTAATCACTGAGTTCATGTGAACGATTCAAACTGTTGTTCAGCTCCGAGAGATGAAAACAGTGTCCGATTGGATCGATTCGTGCTCGAAACAGCAAACCAACACGTACCAGCAATGGTTCAACTCGGTCGATTCAGGTTTTTCTGCTGCTTGCTTTTTTTTTTCCTTCAATCGATTCTGTTCAACTATTACATGATCGATTGTTCGTAGATGGAGATGGCCGTATCACTGGGAATGATGCTACAAAGTTCTTTGTTCTCTCCAACTTGTCTCGCTCTCAACTCAAGCAGGTAGGTTATACACACGTTCCTTTCATTGTTCTTCATTTCAGTTACAAATAGATCATCTATTTTTTTTGTTTATTCTCAATTTAAGTTTCATAATGATTTATTTTCCCATTATAGTAATCAAGTCTTCATAAGTCATGTTAGTTTAATTGCCTTTCGTATAATCTAGTGGAATTTCACAAATGATCACCTATTTGCCTTCTTTAGGTTTGGGCTATAGCTGATTCCAAAAGACAAGGATTTTTAGGTTTCCAAGAGTTTGTGACCGCAATGCAGGTTAGATTTCTTAACTCTTGGGTTTGATATGGATTGTCCAATATCAGAATCTGACTCGGTAATTGAATGTTTCATGTAATGAACAGCTCGTTGCCCTGGCACAGGCCGGATATGATATCAGTTCTGATATACTTAAAACTGAAAGTAAGTTCACTGGTGTAGTGTGTTTCATGCTTGCTATTTGCCCTTAGTTGCACAGGTTTTGGATAATTGGATTTGTGACCGTATAATATATGTCTTCATAAATTGTTTATATTGATTTTTAACTCATCAAATGAGAGAATGTGCCTCCTCTATTTCTTTAGGAACATGATCTCAGTCCAACATGTTATAATATTTAACGAGGATGCTGAAGTGAGATCGTATGACCTCTTTATCTGCTTGTTGTAACTCATTTGGCATGATACTAGGCATTTGGTGTGTGATTATGAGGAAACAAATTTCACTGAGATTTTATTTCTCAAGTATTGTACATTTAATTTTTAAGAAATATTGAAAGAGCAAATAGACCTGAGAAAACGTACTAGTCCTGGCATGGCTAACCTACTAAACTTCTTGAACCACCTAAACAGGGAGGATATTGGTCTAATTTCGCATAATAATTAACAATATTGATGCTATGTGAATGTTATCTATTATTAATTGGATTAAAAGAGACTAGTTTCCCTTATGTATAACTCCATTGTATATTGTTCTCAATACTCTTCACTATTCACCTTTTCCAAACCATTTCACTTATCCATTTCTATTGATTTCAGTTGACAGTGAAAATATCAAACCACCAATAATGGAAGGAATCGATGCTTTAGTAGCAGTAAGCAGTGCCTTTTATCATACTTGGTGCATTCTAATATCAATTAGATGGAATTATTTCTGTTGGTTCTTTTTCTTATTAGTTCTTTTCTGTTCAATTTTTCAGAAAACAAAGAGTTCAACAATAAATTCCCAACCCGATGAATTTGGTTAGACATTTAATTTTTTTCTTTCATTATTTATGACATTGCATTGTTTAATTAATACTGATTGTATTCTGCTGATAATACATAGGGTCTTCTCAGCCTCAACCTTTGCCACATAGTCCTTGGGTTTCTTCTAAATCTGTAAAGAAAGTGAGTTCCCCCAAATTGATGCCCATTTTTAACAAAAATAAAGAAGTTTGCTCTGGAAGCAAATAAAAAAATGAAAGGCCATCTTGTTTTTACAGTGGAAGAACCAATATGTAAAATGTGGTCAGTTTTGCATATTTACTATTTGATATTTTTGTAATGAACTAATAATTCCAGCGCAAAAATGAAAGTCACCTTTTATTGGTGAATGCTTTGAACTTTTTACACTTCCACAAATTATTTCGAGAGGGAGGTGCATTCAAAATTGATAGCAACCTTTCTTGCTTACATTAATTGCCGTGATGACTCAGATGGCTTATACATTGCAATATCTGAGCAATGTTATTACTAAATAAACACAATTTGGAATGTGCTTTGTGAATTTGTTTCTTTTCAAACTCTGTTGCATGTGGCATTGCATTATTTCAATTTGTTGCCAGTTATATTCTTAATAATAGTTTGCTTTTTCTTAGTTGCCTCTTAATGCAGTCACATCAATAATTGATGGCTTGAAAAGGTTGTATATACAGAGGCTAAAGCCATTGGAGGTCACCTATCGATTCAATGATTTTGTATCTCCATTATTGGTAAGTGAAATTTACACCCAATGTATGAAAAAAATATGCTAATTTCATTTAACTAATGTGTGAACAAGTTACAAGTTTGATCTAATCTTAACATGACATTATTTATATAAATATGATGGTATTAAGTTTAAGATTGTTGGTGATTTGTCTCTTTTAGACTGACAGTGATTTTGATGCTAAACCGATGGTGATGCTTCTTGGTCAATATTCGACGGGGAAAACAACATTTATAAAACATTTACTAAGATGTGATTACCCAGGTTGGTCAAATTGTGGACAATCTAGCAACTACATTATTTGAACCTTCATGCATAAAGTTGATGATTGAGGGATATAAATTACTTTATTGATCCTTTGTCACCTTTTAACTCTTACACAGGGGCACACATTGGGCCAGAGCCTACAACTGACAGATTTGTTGTTGTCATGGTAGCATAATCAGTTGTTAATTTGTTCCATCGTGTTCATTTGTTCTGTACTTGTGTTCATGGAGGTGCAAAGCTCAATATCTTTTTATTTGTAGTCTGGACCTGATGAGAGGAGTATTCCTGGAAATACTGTAGCTGTTGATGCTGCCATGCCTTTTAGTGGCCTGTCAACTTTTGGTGGTTCATTTCTGTCAAAGTTCCAATGTTCTCAAATGCCACATCCAGTAAGTTTTCTATATATTTCCAGTTCCAATTTTGCTCAATTGGCAATTGATTGCATCATTTTTTTGTCCTTGATGTTCGAAGATATTTTTTCTTTCAGCTGCTAGATGAAATAACATTTGTGGACACTCCTGGTGTCCTCTCTGGAGAAAAGCAACGGACTCAACGAAGTTATGATTTCACCGGTGTTATATCTTGGTTTGCTGCAAAATGTGATCTGATTCTTCTTCTATTTGATCCTCATAAACTTGACATTAGTGATGAATTCAAACGTGTAATTGGATCACTACGTGGTCATGATGACAAGATACGTGTGGTTTTGAATAAGGCAGACCAAATTGATACTCAACAAGTGAGGCAATATCAACAACTTATTTAATCCAATTTATGTACACTTGTTATCTAATTATTGACCTCCTTACTTATTTAACCCAATTTATACTCAACAAGTGACTCATATTGTAATATTTGTAGCTTATGAGAGTTTATGGAGCATTGATGTGGTCTCTTGGGAAAGTTCTGAATACACCTGAAGTTGTGCGTGTATATATCGGGTAGGTTACTTATCTTTCAAATACCGATAATGATTCATCGCTTTATTTACAAGGGCATGGTTTAAGTATTGACAGTATCTGTAGATGCTTCACATTACTTTCACATCACATTAATTGATTCCTTACTCCAACTAATTTGACACTCTTTAGTTTATGATGCTTTTCTTGACTTTGCAGCTCATTTAATGATAAGCCTATAACTGAAGGCTTTGCTGGCCCATTAGGACAGGAGCTCTTTGAGAAGGAACAGAATGATCTCCTCGCAGATTTGGTAGATATTCCAAGAAAGGCTTGTGATAGTCGGGTACGGTCCTATCTTCATACAATAGTTTTACCTGATGATGCAAATGAGTGAATTACATGCATACGCCAGATCACTGCTAGCGTATACTCTTATGTTTGTATTATTTTTATTTACTTGTTCTAAAACCTGATGTCATTGGTCCAGATCAACGAATTTGTGAAACGTGCCAGATCTGCTAAAATTCATGCCCATATAATTAGTCATCTTAGGATGGAGATGCCTGCAATGATGGGCAAGGCTAAGGCTCAACAAAGGCTTATTGATGATCTTGAAGATGAATTTAGAAAGGTCTCTTCCTTCCCTTTCTCCTCCAGTCCTCCCTTGTTTCTCTTAATTTCTTAATTACTTATCAGTTACCATCATGATCTTGCATAACAGGTTCAAAGGGAGTTTCACCTACCAGCTGGTGATTTTCCCAATGTAGAACAGTTCAGAGAAGTTTTGAGTGGTTATAGCATTGACAAATTTGAGAAACTAAAGCCCAAAATGATTCAAGCCGTAGATGACATGCTTGGATACGAAATACCGGAGCTGTTAAAAAACTTCAGGAATCCTTATGGTTGAATTGGAAAATGTTTCAGCATGTTATTGATTTTGTCATGAATAATTCCGACTGAAATTTAGATGTTATATTCTTGAGTAATGATGTGTGTTGTCATGTTCAACGTCTCTACATAAGAGGATGCACCTTGTGAAGTGCTCAATTGTGATCGGAGTGGGACAGTAATGTCATTTTGTCCTTCATATTTGAAATCATTCTGGTTTTCAAATTTCGTGCCCCAATCTGGAACAATGATGATGCATTGTCATTGGTTGCATGTGACAAAGAAATTAAATCATCTTCCGATGTGCCAAACCATGTCTACTAAATGTCACGGTGAGATTAAGATCACTATAGCAAGGCTTGGAAGCAGCTTTGCTGATAACAATCGCACTTTCCAAAGGAAGAATATCATGAGGTGGAGGTTAAGGGATGATGTGGAAGAACATTGCAAGTGTATTAAGTAAAATTTAAGGAATTTAACTACTACAAATCAATAATGGAAATATGTTTTACATAAATGTTAATATATATTTTACTATAAATTTTTTAGTTTTTATTTTAACTTAATTATATTAAGGTATTAGATATATCATATATGATTAAAATATATGTATAAAATCTAAATCAATCCTTATCGTAAGTTAACTTTTGAGTAAAATTAGACATGACTCCAATTCTAAGGTCATGTTATAAACGTCAGTCAGTTTATTAAGATACCATAGCAAGCACATTTTCTTATTGTATTACATAATCAACCTAACTTGGCAGTTTTTCATATGTTTATGAATATGTGTACAATTAGTAATGAATTACTAAATTTCTCTAATCTTATTATATAAAACATGGGTATTTATTTAATGTTTATAAAAACAGTAATGATATGTCACAAAGGAAAGTTGTAAGAAATAATAAGGTTTTTTTTTTAAAAAAATAATTTACCAACATGGGGTTGTTTGTGACGGAAAATTAATGTCAGAATCCTTGCTTTGATGAGGAATTAGCGATGAAATCTTGAGAGGGTAATTCCATCACAAGTTTATAAACAACCACTTTCATTCAATAATGGTCGATGAAATTTGCCACAGAATAAATCCCTCTCCAATATTCCGTTATTAAATCCACCTCGCATACAAGGATTTGTTGACGGATTTCTTTTCCGTCGCAAACTGTCAATTTGCCCATCCAAAGCGCATATTGATAAAATGTTTTTAAACTACTTAATAAAAATATATATATCCTCATCTGTCGATGATAATACATACAAGTGAAGTGAAATTTTAGTTGAGAGTGTAATAAGTAAATTGCCTGCGGGCGTAAATTCTTATGACAAGTGGTGAAAATCCTGAACTAATAATATGTAGAAAATAAATAAATCTGAAATCACCGCGGATTTTGCTTCTTCATTCTTCTCACAGGCGCTTTCTTGATCGGAAAGTAGAAATGGAAATTCCGAAGAGATTTCGAGGCAAGGTGGCGATCGTGACTGCTTCCACCCAGGGAATTGGCTTTAGCATAGCCGAGAGGCTTGGCTTGGAAGGTGCATCTGTTGTCATCTCTTCTCGTAAACAGGTTCAATCTTCGAATGCTTTTCTTACTTTTCAGTCAAAGTCTTCATTTTTATTTGGGGGTAGTATCAAAAATCCTGTTTTTGTATCTGGGTCACAATAATTTTTCTAGATTTCGTTCATCTTTGCCTGGAAAAAAACAGAACGAGAGAAATTGTTAAGAGAAAAGCTAATCGTTAAATTATAAGACTGGTTGTGATAGATTAACATCAACTAATCACGTTAGAGTGACACTTCTGCACATATGATTGTTCATTATAATTGCAGAAAAATGTTGATGTGGCTGCGGAAAAACTCAGGGCTAAAGGAATTGAAGTGCTGGCGGTTGTTTGCCATGTTTCTAATGCTCAACAAAGGAAGAATTTGATTGACAAAACTGTGCAGGTGAGGCTTTCTTCAGATAAACTATGAAATTTGTATAACAACATGATTTGTTATCATGCTCATTAGGCTAGACTGAGACTTGGCCTCGGTTTCTTTCTTTCAAACTATCTGAATGCAGTTCTAATATGTGGTTGAACATTTTGGTTTGTTACAGAAGTATGGGAAGATAGATGTTGTTGTGTCCAATGCTGCTGCAAATCCTTCTGTCGATGCCATTCTGCAAACACAGGACACGGTTCTTGACAAGCTATGGGAGATAAATGTCAAAGCCTCTATACTTCTTCTGAAGGTAATTAAGCTGTGAAATGACCAAAACAGAAAGAAGAAAAGAAATAATCCAACATATGTTTCAGCATTTTCTCTTTCTGCCATCTCCATATGGTGTGCTGATATTGCAATTGATGTATCATGTGTTATCCACAGGATGCAGCTCCACACTTGCAGAATGGTTCTTCCGTCGTTATCATTTCATCAATAGCTGGTTATCACCCACCGGCTTCTATGGCTATGTATGGAGTAACCAAAACAGCCCTTCTAGGACTTACCAAAGTTAGTAAATTGTCTTGCAATTGTTCTTTCAAAAACTACATAAACTGTTACTATCTTTTTTCAATATGCTAATAGTTTATAATGTGTTGAGTAGGCCCTGGCTGGTGAGATGGCCCCGACCACTCGTGTAAACTGTGTTGCTCCTGGTTTTGTTCCTACTAATTTTGCATCTTTCATTACCAATAATGATGCTATGGTGAGTCTCTTTTGGCCCAAATAGGTTTTTCCTCTTGCCCTCTATTCTCTTGCCCCATGTTTAGATCGGCTTCTTTTTCTTCAGAATCAATTTTGAAATCCTGTAGCTACTCACGTAAGTTTCTGAAATCTACATGGTGGATTTTCACGCTTATCGAAAAAAATGGTGGATTTTCACGTATGAAGGAAAACTGATTCTAGGAGAGCAAAATTGATTATGAAAGATTTGAACCTGAATCCAAACATGTTATTATAATCAATTGTAGAAGATTTTCCAAACATCAGACTCTTTCAATTGGCTTTTAAATGGAATTTCTTTGTGTACCACTCTAGAGACAGGAACTTGAAGCGAAGACATTACTTGGAAGGCTTGGCACAACTGAAGATATGGCTGCTGCGACAGCTTTTTTGGCATCTGATGACGCTTCTTATATAACAGGGGAAACTTTAGTAGTTTGTGGGGGAATGCCGTCGAGGCTCTAGCTTCCATTGTCATCTTCTAGTAGTAAGCTTCTGTTGCAGGGTCTTGCCCAAAACTTACTATCCCTGATTTGATCCTCTGGTTTTGGAAACTCTGCACCTAGAACACTGTTATTTTTCAAAATTTTCTAAGATACTGTAGAGATATTATTGAACTACGATTCGCATCGAATATTGATTTGATAAAGTTATCTTATAATCTGAAAGGTATTTGGTTATCAAAGCAGAGTTTTTTTTTTAAGTCATCATTTTGTAAGAGTCATCATAGGGGCAAAGTAGAATTGTTATCAAATGTTGAACTTGTATTAAATTTACATAACAAATGGTCTAGAAAAATACGTATCTTTGTTATTAAGAATGTTTATTCCTATCACAAAAACAAAAAACGTATGGCATGAAATGTAAACAAATTCACACTCACACACCCCTTCCCCTTATGTGAAAGCTGTGAGGAAAAAAAATCTGAACCTATAGTAGGAGTTCTCCATCAGTTTCGGTCATTTGGATGTTGTGCTAGAAGGTAAGTCTCATGACAGGAACTGGATGGGTATTTTGATGATTCTAGCTTGTGAAAATAATCCTCGCTTGTTAAGACAATTCTGCTGAAGAAACAATTATGATCACTAGCCATCTTTATTGGTTTAGTTTCCCACACCTAATTTATTTCTCAAAACATTACCTTTAATCAGATTCCACACCTTTTTACAGGGGTCTGATTCCACATTTGGAATATCTGCTTTGCAAGTTTTAAATCAATTATTGGCTTGGAGTACAAGCTTAGATGATCCCCAACTGAAATGCTTATATAGAACATATATTACCTGGAACAAATTGCTATCTCTTAGTTTGTATTATGACAAATAACCATTTCACTTCCCTTGAAATCTTATACTACTCCCCACATTTCCCAGGACTCTTACTTTCTTTTTAGTGTGCATCTAAAAGTATAACCACTAGTAAAAGAAACTATTTTTTATCTACTACTATTCTCATATGATATGGGAGATAGTAATTTAAAAGTGTGCCCAACCTCACAAAAAATGTTTAGCCAGTACGCACAATATTAGTAACCTTCCAAATCTGTTAAAAAAGGCTTTTTTTTTTTTTTAAATTCTGTTCAAGATGGATATGACCATTACAATTTACAACGAGACAATTTTTTTTATTAAGTATTTAATGGATGTGTAAATAATGGCTTTAAATACCTCACCAAAGACAAATTTATTTTCTGAGCATAAAGAAAGACATGCAATCACTTGGATCAAACGGTCCTTGACATGACACTTGTCTTGTCTTTGTCTTTTAGCCGCGTTACGTACCACATGTATTATGGGACATTTTTGTTCCCAACAATGTGGTGCTACAGTTAAAAGATGGGACATATACCAAAGGAAAAAGTACACCAAAGTGCAATTTGTTGGAACCAAACCTTTGCACTGTGGCCACTCAACATTGATGATGATGATGATGCATGCAATGCAATGCAAGAAAAGAAACCTAAACAGAACCAAGCAAGGTAGCTCAATCAAATCAAGCAAAAAGACCTTCTCTCCTTCGCTCTACTTTTGAACCAAGCAGTCACGAGAGAACCCTGAAACCCTTTTGCCTTTGAATTCATCAACTTTATGCTGCCAAACGACCTAATCCTCCTCCTGATCCATCCTATTAGGAAAGAAACCGTGAAAACCGGATCTTCTTCTTCTTTTTCTTCTCCCCTCTTTTTTCTGCAGAATGAAACTTCCTGCATTTTGGTTCCAATTCTGGTTACCTTTCTCTTAAACCAAAAAAAAGGGTCTTCTTTGAATTCATAAATGAGTCATTTTGATACATATTCTTCACTTTTCATTAGAGCCCATGTTTCTGAATCCCCTCATGCGTTTCCTGAAATCGATTCACACGTTCAGAAGAAAAGTTCCTTTTGACAGTTTGTTCAGATAAGCATCACTGCAGTGTAAAAACAGAGAGATTCAGAACAGAGAGAGCTTCTTCAATGGCGAGTTCATGTTTCCATGGGCTACGTTTACGAAGGTTGAAGAGCAAGCCTTTTCCTTTTTCTTCTCCTTCTTCATCCAAGACTCGGTGGAACTCTGATGCAGAGAACATGGAGAGGAAGAGATTTGACAGCTTGGAATCATGGTCCATGATATTGGACTCTGAGAATGTGGAGACATGGGAAGCATCAAAGGAGGATCAGGAGGAATGGACTGCTGATCTTTCACAGCTTTTCATTGGTAACAAGTTTGCATCTGGTGCTCATAGTCGAATTTACCGGGGAATTTACAAGCAGAGAGCTGTTGCTGTGAAAATGGTGAGGATTCCAACCCAGGATGAGGAGAGAAGAGGCTTGCTAGAGACCCAATTCAAATCTGAAGTGGCTTTACTCTCCCGTCTCTTTCATCCTAACATAGTCCAGGTAGCTCTCATTTCTCTTTATGCTCTTTGTTTATTTATAGCATGTTTTGTTAGCAGATAAAATACCAGTAAAAGCTATAAATCTTAATTTTTCATTAATCATGTGCAAATTGTAAAATAAACATTCACTTATGGTGTGTGTGGTTCCCCGTTGGAGAATCTCGGAATAAATTTTAGTAGACTACCATCAATTTTGGATGGTAATATAGATGTCTGAGGGTTATTTTAAAGAACTGATTTCAATCCCAAAATAAATTCTGCTATAAGCTAGAGATAGTTTAGCTTCTACGCTAGACATAATCAATTGTGATAATTTACAACTGGTTCACAATATTACCCTAAGTAAGTCAATTTTACATAAATGCATCCATACATAAATCACGTTACTTTCAACTCATTGATACTATAATTAATTTTACCAAAATTAATTTTATCTAGAATCAATTGTGACAACGCAGTCAACGCTGATCCAAACACACATTTATAACATGTTTTGTTCCACGGTGAAAAGCTCTAGAATCATTTATAGTTAAAAACTGCAAATCTTAGCTTCTATATAAATGTGTCTTGAATTTTGTGTAAATGGTGAAACAAAACACTCACTTAGCTTTATGAGCTTTTGTTTATGAAGGAAAGCATGAAGGCAGTTTATGAAATAAACTCTAAAGAGCTCATAATTCTAATATCCCTTTTCCTGGTTGTATTGTTTCCTATTGTTTGGTTTTGTATATAAAAACCCACTCCCACATTACCAACTAACATCTATATGAAGGGGTGCGTATATTTCCTTATATTTGAATTAGTGACTGAGGTCTGATCTTTAAATGACTCTTAATTTACAGTTTATTGCAGCCTGTAAAAAACCTCCAGTATACTGTATCATTACAGAATACATGTCACAAGGAACTCTGAGGATGTATCTGAACAAGAAAGAGCCATACTCTCTATCAACAGAAACTATACTAAGGTTAGCACTTGACATATCAAGGGGTATGGAGTACCTTCACTCGCAAGGTGTGATTCACAGAGACCTCAAGGCAAATAACTTGCTTCTCAATGATGAGATGAGGGTTAAGGTGGCAGATTTTGGAACATCGTGCCTTGAAACGCGGTGTCGAGAGACCAAAGGAAACATGGGAACATACCGTTGGATGGCGCCCGAGATGATTAAGGAAAAGCCTTACACTCGGAAAGTTGATGTTTATAGTTTTGGAATTGTGCTTTGGGAGCTCACAACCGCTTTACTTCCTTTCCAAGGAATGACTCCTGTCCAAGCTGCTTTTGCTGTTGCTGAGAAGGTCAGAGCCTGTATCTAAACTTAAGCAATTTCATCTTTATTAGCACGAATGCTTTCCCATTGAATACTGCACCACCCCTCTATTCTCTGCTAGTAGTATGCTTGGTTAATTCCACAGTAAAATACTGCTGAATCACTTCTTGTTAGAAGCTACAAATCTTATCTTCGGAGTAAACATGTCTTGAATTGTGTACAAGTTGTGAAACCAAACATGCATTTAGTATTTTTGATGTGTTAGTTATAGAGCCTTTTGGAATTTCTACAATCTGGATTAGTAAGGTTAACCTTCATCATGCCTAATGATAAAACAGATATTGTTTATGCAAATTCAACACAGGCCATAATTTTGATAAGGTTGACCATAGAATTTGGTCCTAGTTGTTCCATTGTCTGTTAAACTTAGATGAACCAACTTATCCTAAGCTATATCTAGTTAACGCAATGGGATTATGAAGTAACACCTTCACTAATGAAATTTTTATATACAACTGGTGTAACTTTGATGCAAAAGGTCCACAACAAATAGTTGTTGTTGAAATGGTTAATCTTACAATCTATATTAACTAATAAGAAATAACAACGCAAATTCTATTGTGGAGTGTGAATCTCTCCCAATCTAACAAACCTATGTCAAGTAACACCAAAAAAGTAAAATTTTGAAACTTCTGTCAATCATATACTGATATACTCCATAATCTCTAAGGCAGAGCTACTAGCATATAACTATTGAGCTCACAACAATTGTTACCATGACCGAATTTAAGTGTTTGTCATATACATATCAACATATGGACAAGCCTTTGACTTCAATTTAATTGAATTAAGGTGACATTCCTTCATCTCTGTCACTGTCATGCTGAATATCTCTTGTTGCAACAAACTCTGGTAGCCATGTCCTTATACAATGAGGCAATTCATTTTTGAAATAACCTTTGCAAAATCCGTAGTCCATGAATGAACCTCCCCCCACCCTCACATTTCTCACCCCAAAGTATATGTTTATGCAATTACTGGTTTTCTTTGAAGCTACTCTTATATAATTTACTTACTGTATCTGGTTTCACGTTTAGGAATCTTAGAATTAATTCTTATTGACCAGATCACTGTTAGATGGTTATATGGATATTTTATAATCAGTTATAGGATTTCATAACTCTTTACCCCACAGAAACACTTTTTTCATAAATGTTTCCCAACATATATCACTCAACTTTCAACGCACTTTATGTGCGTGTTTGGATCAGTGTTATAGACAATTGATTTTGAATAAAATTGACTGAGTGAATTATTTTGATTTGATGATGAGCAGAATGAAAGGCCTCCACTGCCTGCAAGCTGCCAGCCTGCACTTGCTCATCTGATAAAGCGTTGTTGGTCAGCAAACCCTTCAAAGCGACCGGATTTCAGTGACATCGTGTGTACTCTCGAGAAGTACGATGAGTGTGTCAAGGAAGGCCTTCCTCTCACTCACCATTCAAGCCTAGCAGTCAGCGGAAACGCCATTATTGAACGCTTAAAAAGCTGCGTCTCAATGAGCTCCTCCTCCATACCTGTACATGCTTGAATTCGTCAAATGAATTCTTTATTATCTTATCCATTTCAAACCTAGCATAGTTTACACATGCTTCGGGTTCTTTCAACATTATCTGATTGTACTTCAGAAACAAAGAAAAAATCAACTTTTTATATGTATTGTCGTGGATGTAACTAAATTCAGCAACAGAATTATACAGTGGAGTTACTTATCGAATGACAGCTCAACTCAAGTGATAAAAATACTGTATTCCTATATTATACATATATATATTAACTTAAAAGTCAATAGAGGGAGAAGTTAAAAATACTGTAGTAAAAATAGAGCAACTAGAAGATAAAAATACATATTAACATGGAGGGCAAACCCAAAAAACAAGAAAGACTACACTATAGTAGAACGGGGGAAAGTAACACTTGAACAATTGTATAAAAGAAGAGTAGAGCAAGACGGAAAAATTAAAAATTCTGTTGTAAAAATAGTGTGTATGCCTATATATATATATATATCAAGTGATAAAAAAGTGTGTGTGCCTATAAAAATACTTAAAAGTCAGAACTTCCTCGAATTATATCAATTTTGTTGCTGATAGATTTGCTAAGAATGAATTGACTATGTTAATTAATGCATAAGTGATATGCACATTTATGATACACTTCCTTATTTTAGTTTAGTGTCTCTTATTTTTTATTCTTATAACTTTTTTTTACGGTTGAAATGAGCTTCCACTAATCAACAATGGAAGATAGATTTTCCGAAGATAAGAGAGTCAATAAATTTAGAGGATAATCAGCCAGATAGTGAAAGATTTCTTTAAGGGTAAAAACTTTTCTAGCCAGATAGTAAGCCACCGCGTATTCTTGCACGCAATTACATGTATATTAAATAAATTTATGATCATGTAGTTTTTAAAATTTTAATCGTGCTCTATAACAATAATAAAAATAAAAATATTTTAGTGGGAATTTTAATGTGGTAACCATATATAATATGAATTACATTATGGATTATATAATTAAAATTACAATGTATATCGTGATTATTTGTTTTGGTTACAATGTATATCATGATTTAAAATATTATTATTTATGAATTAATTTAGTTTTTTAGTTCCATTGTATATTAGTATGATATAATTTGCTCAATATTAACTCTTAAATTTAAATTTTTAATATTAACGATTTTTCACCAAGTAATCCGATTCCGCTAGTGGAAGCTCAAGTCGTGGTGGTGGTGGTGGTGGTGGTGGTATAACGTTCTCGCTTTCTTCTGTTCAGTGAATAGTGAATACAGCTACAGCATCACAATCAAATCAAATACGCGATTGATTTCGAAGCATTAAACGCTGCGATCAATGGAGTTCAACCCGCTCCCATTCGGTTTTTGCTCCAAAGAGCACCAGACAATCTATCAGGAGTGGTTCAATTTTGTTGATTCAGGTAATTTGCTTTGTTTTGCTGATTCAGGATTTAACCTTTTCAATTTGAAATTCAGGGACAAACTTAAGCAATTTGTCTTGCTTTTCAGATAGCGATGGCCGCATTACGGTGATTGATGCCACCAAGTTTTTCGCCATGTCCAATTTGTCTCGCCAACATCTTAAGCAGGTAAGTTAAATCCTTCTTTCCTTTTGGCATGATGGATCAAATGTGAAGAGTTAGCTTGGAGGGAGTTGGAATTGTTAGAATATAATATAAAATCATTCATGTGAGCTTAAGTTTTTGGGATAATTGGTTGCTTGACAGGAATGATGGGTGAATAGTCTAAGATATGATGATTGCTTGGATAGGGCATAAAGAGAAAAGTCATAAAATTTGGCCATTATTGGCATGCCCTGCCCAATTTTATTTTGTTTTCCTCATGAATAATCATGTTGTTTTAGGAGTTTTTAAGTTTGTTATCTCCGAGTTTGATAATTGCAATGTATTTGTGTTCATTTCTAATTTCGTTTCACACAATTAATGACAGGATGTGGTTGATTTTCAATTTTTATCACTTCTCTACCTTTTTCTTTTTAGCATGAACTGGTGAACTTTGAACTTCTCGTCCTCCTTCGTAACTTAAATCCCTCTCCATTTTTGCTTGTTAACTTGGTCTTGAATTGGGTTGAACTTTGATTTGTGGAAATGCCTCAGATTGTTCAGCACCTACATTTGATTTTTATTTTTTGCAAGCAAAACTTTAATCTAATCCATTATTGGTATAGTTTTAGATTGTCAGCGAAACATAGTGCCAACTATGCTGTCTGTGAGCGTAGTGCTAACTGTTTAAAATGATTTTAAGAAACTTTATTGCAAGTGAAATATTTTAATTTCTCCTATGTTAATATTTGACCTTTGACTAGTAGTGGATTAAATTTGAACTTGCACACTTTCGATTCATGTTGAAGTTGGCTTTGATTCTGTATTTTCTCCGTCAATTGGAATGGTTTGGGCGTTTGATGATAAAGCTGTTGATATAAGTTGTTCTTTCTTATCTCCTTTGACTTATTTCTTCCTTCCTTGTTAACTACATTGTTTCTTTGTTTGCTTCTATTACCAAAATAAGGTGTGGGCAATTGCAGATTCAAAACGACAAGGATATCTTGGTTTCCAAGAGTTTATCATTGCTATGCAGGTACAGATATGTTATCCTCTGTTGAAGTTTAGTGCTAATAAATTTCCAGAATCTTACACATTTCAAATGTAGCTAGTTTCACTGGCACAATCTGGACACCCAGTCACACATGATCTGCTGAGTAGTGATGGTATGTTATGTATATTTGGTTTGTCTTCTATTGTTTTGTCAAATAACTTATTGGTCAAATATTTTAAAATGCACATTCTTGGTTTTGACTGCATATGTTGATTGTGAATTTCTGTTGTCTAGATTTACCTAATCACAGCTTAATTTTTATTTCAGTTGATTTGAAAAACCTGAAACCTCCCACAATGGAGGGTTTGGATGCATTACTACTTGTAAGTATTTATTTCAAGGTTTATTTGTTTACGGTGTTAAATTTCATGGTTTATGTACGGTGTTAACATTTCAATGAAAGGCTGATTTCTTGACTTTGTTTATCCAGAAGAATAAGCATAAGCAAAAAGATTGGTTTTCTTGGAAGTTAACAAAAAAGGCAAGTGTTCTTTTAATTTTCCTTTGATATTTCTGTGCATTATCCTTATCTTCTTCTAGAGAACATATTAATTATTTTTTTTCAAATTTTCAACTATGACATGCTTGGTTCACATTTTTTGTACCTGTTTTATTATCTTCTAGTTTCATTTGGTGTCATCATGGTCTAGAAAAGTATCTCAGGGATGTTTGGTTTAGTTGCTCTGTTTCTTCTCTTCTTTGATAAAACGGTGATACATATATGTTTTGGTAGTTATTTCGGGCTTGAAACCAACATTATCATTTGACTTGTATGTAAGTGTCTAAGTGAAATAAGCATGTTGTCAGTTTTGAATTGTTTTTTACTTTCATATTTTTACTAACAAAATATGCATTTTGTCTTATATCTATCTAAATTTATTCTTTGACATATTACATAAATCAAGTTGGCAGGACCCTTTTGTCTCCGTGTGTTACTACTTCTTTGCGACTTCCTGTTCTTTAAAATTGTCCAATATGTTCTTACTTCTTACAAGTTTTTCACTTGATATTTTGGTGCATATTTCCATAGGTGCCCCTTTCCTCTGTGACATCAATAATTGATGGCTTAAAGAGACTCTACATTCAGAAGTTGAGGCCGTTGGAAGTTACTTACCATTTTAATGATTTCGTATCCCCATTACTGGTCAGTAAGCGACTCTGCAGATATAACTGCATATTCTAGATTTCGTTTCCTTCCTTTCATCGGTCACGTTGTTACTATTTTTTATATATGGAAAAGGATACACGTTTGGAGACCTTTTTTATTGCAACTCTTTACATATTGTAGACAGATAGTGATTTTGATGCCAAACCAATGGTGATGCTTCTGGGTCAGTACTCAACTGGTAAAACAACATTTATCAAACATCTGCTTAAAAGTAGTTATCCAGGCAAGTAACTGTCCTTGCTCTATATGATATCCATGTGTGTGCATATGTGTGGAACTATATGTATTATAAATATTGGTTACTGATGTTTGTCTTTGATTTTACAATAATTATCAATAGGAGCACATATTGGACCCGAGCCTACAACAGATAGGTTTGTTGTTGTCATGGTATGTGTCAGCCAAACCATTTTATCTCCAATGAATCTATAATACCTTCAATAATTTCTCAGTTTTAAGTTTATAAATCGATTTGACTTTAAATTCCTGGCAAGATTCAACATCTTCATGGAAGTGCTAAAATTTGGCAATGCACTCAGTAGTTTGTCCCGTATCATTAGTGTCAAGTTTTGACTACATCTATCAATCTATCTTGTCATCATTTTGGAAATGAGCTATTGCATTAGTTTTAACTAGCAAATGGTACCACTGTAGTCTGGACCTGAAGAGAGAAGTATTCCTGGAAATACTGTTGCTGTCCAAGAACACATGCCATTTAGTAGTCTTACAAAATTTGGCTCTGCTTTTTTGTCTAAGTTTGAGTGTTCACAAATGCCTCATCCTGTAAGTTGCTCTAGAGCCATTGAAAAAGTTTACAAGATTTTTCTTTTGTAGCATTTGGGCTTGACTATATTTCAATTCTCCAAAGCTACTAGAGCACATCACATTTGTGGATAGTCCTGGAGTTCTATCCGGAGAAAAACAACGGACACAAAGAGCATATGATTTTACAGGTGTAATATCTTGGTTTGCTGCTAAGTGTGACTTGATACTCCTTCTCTTCGATCCACACAAACTTGATATCAGTGATGAGTTCAATCGTGTGATATCATCCTTGCGGGGGCATCATGACAAAATTCGAGTGGTATTGAATAAGGCAGACCAAGTTGGTACTCAACAAGTAAGAGCTTGTGTAGTTAAACTTCTATTTGTTTATTTAGTGAATCTTTTACTACATGGTCAGGGGAAACATAACCTATATTTGGCCCTATATTGCAGCTGATGAGGGTTTATGGAGCATTAATGTGGTCACTTGGGAAGGTGCTGAATACACCTGAAGTCATTCGGGTGTATGTTGGGTATGTCACTTCATATATGTATATATACTCCTCTGTCAATGATGAAGTTTTTGTTTTCGACATAGAGAACTCGAGGGAGACAACTTTGTTTCCACAAGTTTTATGAGTTTCTCTTGATGATGTGTCATCCATCCATGTTGTTTTTATGGTGGAAGACTTTTTTTTACATCTATTACTATGTTTTATGCAATTTAGATATGATATAACTGTCTTTCTCTTCCTTGTGTATGAGATTGCAATGTGCTTTTTGGTGATCAGCTAACTTTCTTATGGCAGGTCCTTCAACGACAAACCTGTAAATGATGCTATCAGTGGCCCAATTGGCAAGGACCTCTTTGAAAAAGAACAGGAAGACCTTCTTTCAGATCTTAAAGATATACCAAAAGCGGCCTGTGATCGAAGAGTGAGTTTATGTATTTAAATTTATTTTGTTTATCATTTAGCTCACTAAAATTAGATTACTTATACTTTCATGCTGATGTTAACAAATAAATTATGAAGAGTTGAAGATTGATATGATGAAATTACTAGGATGTAAGTCCTTCGATTTGATTGTGTTTTTTTCTTTTTTTGGAATTAAAAAGTTTCACCATATGTTTGGTTTCAGAAAATAGTTTCTAGTTTCACTTGTAATTACAAAAGCACCATGTTATTTTCATTTTCTTTCTTGTTTTAAAGATTTGTATAGGACAGTGAACGCTTTTTATTGTTTTTCACTGTTTCCTTTACATATGTATTGAAGAAAGAAATAAAATGAAAATAAGGTGATACTTTTGTTAATAAAAGTGAATGCAAAAAGTCCAAACAGGTCCTCATGTCTGATTTTCTTGGATAATTTTGTCCACACACAAGTATGATATCATAAAACCTCCTTTTGCTGTGGTGTAGATTTCGTAGCTGCTATTTATATGCCGTTATCTCATCTCTTGAATTTTAGGATCCAGTTAATCACTAGTTATATTTTTTTCTTATTGAAGTTGCTTCTTTGCATAACTCTACCATTTGTACACATTGCCATTTGTAGATCAATGAATTTGTAAAACGAGCCCGAGCAGCCAAGGTACATGCTTACACTATCAGTCATCTTAAAAAGGAGATGCCTTTTATGATAGGCAAAGCTAAAGCACAGCAAAGGCTCATTGATAATCTGGCAGGTGAATTTGAAAAGGTAAGACTCTACTAGTGGGGAGCTTTATTAGCATGTTTGGATCAGTTATGGCACCCAGAAGCGATTCACAGATTCTCCCCGTAATTGATTTTAATTTTAGAATCAATTTACGAATCCTTTCTGTTGACGTGAATGTCTCTTTGGATAACACTTAAAATGCTTGATCGTGAACTTTGAAACAGGTGCAAAGGGTGTTCCATTTATCTTCTGGTGACTTCCCAAATGTGGAGCACTTCAGAGAGGTGTTGCGTGGTTACAATATTAACAAGTTTGAGAAATTGAAACCAAAAATGATACAAGCAGTTGATGACATGCTAGCTTACGACATTCCTAACCTCTTGGAGAATTTTAGGAATCCCTATGATGAAGGACGGGATCAGAAGAAATGGATAAGAAGGGCAAAACTTTAACATAGTTAGCAAAATTAACTGTGACTAATTGGAGAAGATGATATAAATTTTTTAGGAGGACAAGTAAAATATTTGAAAACTTTCATTAAGAAATTTTTTTCTCCTAGGGGCTACTGCCTCCATTTCTAATTTTCTATATACCCGGTTTCATCTCTGCACATGATAAAATCTAGGATTAAATATATTTTTGGTCATTGAAAATATTTATATTTTGTTTGGTCCTAACTAGAAAAAAAATGTTGATTTTATGAGATGATGTTATGTTTGGTCATCCCGAACAAGTTAACAAGTTTGCGTGTCAGGTGGAAGTTGATATGGCAGTGACACGTGTATGCGATAGATGTAGTTGTAATCATATGAAATGCAATAAGGTACGGAAAAACTCAGATAACGGCCATTATTTTTCATTCATAGTAATAGGGCAAAAAATGTATGCGCATAAGAGGAGGGTGTTTGTAATTGTACATGGATCAAGAAGCAAGTGAAGAAGAATGTAGTACAACAACGAAGTGTTGGAGACGTTTTAAGGAAAAATGAGTTCAAATGAAGTGACAAACTCCCGAGGGAGAGGGAGTTGAAGTATGTTTGCAAATTAGAAGTGAAGTGAATTGTTCATTTATGTGTTCATTGAGAAGAGTATGGAATAGACGTGTGGGAATATGGGACGACTTGGATTAAATGGTGGTTCGAAAATTAAGATCACATGGTTATAAATCAATGATGTTCGGATAGTGACATGTGCCACAATAGCCGACCAACTAGCTTCTTATTGAAAGACTTATTTTGCTACAAGTAGATATAAGTCTTGGGAGTTATGCATCGTTATACATGATTGGCGTGATATTTGAGCAGGCTTTCGGATGATTTTGTATTTGTTGCTGAACATATGGATGAAATCTGCCTATTAGCATTACTATTGTCTATTGTTATTAATGCCAAGGAGTTAATGAAACATTCTACATGTAATGAAATAGGGATCTTTAGGTTTTGGTCTCTATATTTCCATTTATTTGGTTTTAGTCATTATTTACAACTAAATAGGTGGTTTTAGGCTATGTCATTAATTCTCGTAACAAAAAAGTTGTGTGGATAACGGAGGGACACAAAGTCTGTTGCCACATCATTAGTCTTAGTTATGTGGCTTTTTTAATTCACATGGCCCTAAACATAGAGGGCTAAAACCAAATGGGTCTTATTTTGGAATCGCAAACTCAAGTCCCTTCATTTTTCTTTTTTCTTTTTTCTTTTTTCTTCTTCCCTATCTTGTTAGTCAGAAACTCCAACTCTCCTCCCCCTCTTCCACCTTCAAATTTCATAGCCACCTTCAACACCTGCCCCTCCACAAGTACACCTGAACCAACATCATTTTCAAACTCCCTTTTCTTCACCCACCAACAAAACTCAGCCAATGACCCAAGCTCCATAGTTACCTCCAAACCCTTTGTTTCTTCACACTGAAGTCTTGAAACCTAGAAACTTAGATACATTGGGAAATGGAGGTGGTTTGAAGGGCAATGAAGTTTGGCTTCTGGGTGAAGAAAAAGAGGTTTGAAGGTGATGTTGGTTATGTTGATTCTTGTGGGAGAGAGCGGTGTTCATACGATGGTGGCAAAGAAGAAAGAGAAGTGGGTGGGTGAAGAAGAAGGGGCGGTTCTGTGTGAGGAAGAATGAGTGAAAGGTGGGCTAGGGTTTAGGGGAGTTAATTAGAATTTTTTTGGCTTATATATGTGTTCATTCCCTGTAAAATATGGTTCATTTGATTTTAGTTTCTACTTATGGCCAGCAAAAAGCATGTGGGATGCCATGTAGGTAAATAGATGAGGCTTCAAACAACCACGTGTCCCTCTGATAATCACATCATGAATCATGAATTTTTACATAGCAATATCCAATACTACTTTACATTATTTTTCATTTCATTTTCACTTATTTATCTTTTTATCTCTCTTTTCTTAACCTATCACATCATAAATTATACGTTACATTTATCTTTCTTCTATTTTTATCTCTCACCAAGTATGAGTATAGTTGGAGTGTGAACACATCTTTTTCCTTTAACAGTGTGTTTGGATTCACGTTCGGAGAAGCCAAACGTGGATCCAGCATTTAAAAACAACTATTTCTTACTTCTGCAAACGTGGATCCAGCTCAAACATGGATTTAACCCCCTTTCTCCAAACATGCACTAAGAATACAATAATTAATTAAGTCAAAGATGGTGGACAAGTCGTGATGATATGATCACACTCATAACGTGAGAGCAGGGAGACTAGAGATTGAAATTTAGTAAAAGGCAGCTACGATGGCAACAAAAGCTCATAACAGGTTGGGTCTTTTTCTTCTTTGACGTCTACACTTTCCTTCTTCATCTTATTCGATCTTAGCTCACAGACAGACACAGTGAAGTCCATTCTAGGCTTCTAGCAATTAAGAATAACAAAACATATGTATCATGCTTCCTATTCACTATGGTGGTCTCTTCCAAATTAAACATTATTATATTAATTCAATGTAGTCTCTTCCTTCCAAATGAAATAATATAATGTATTCAAATTTCCAAGTTCAAGTAGTATCTTCCCGAGCATGCGGTTAGATAATTGAGGGAAATGTCCCCTCTTTTGTGTATAAATTATATTATTTGCCCAACACAAACCATGGAGATGCGCACTCTAAAGATAGCACCCTCTTCTCTTGCATAGCGTGTCCAAATATATTCACTCATGATCCTAAAATACATATATACTCAACACAATATTACTTGTATTTTATCTTCATTTTTTTTATCAATGAAATTGGTATGAAAACCATTTAATAAACCATTTAATTAAGTATGATTAATGATGTATTTCTTTTGGGGTTGGCTAAATGACTTCATACTTAATTGGATCAAAAAATAATGTGAAAATAAATAAAATAAATAACACAATCTTATTGGTCCATATGGACATGGGTTTGAATGACCCCAATTAATCATGGAGTCATTTAGCCGACCCCATTTCTTTTGGTTACATCTTGTACTCAATACTGAATACTCAATTTTATTAATATTATTTTATTGGTATTCAGAAAAACTGAAAAGTGTTAATAAATGTACGTAGTTCACTCTCACCCAAAATAATTTTTTCAAAATTTTTAAACTAAACATATTTTAGAATAAACAACGAGGAATAATAAGTTGACAGGAGTTGATTCCAAATTAAACATATCTTAGATATGTTGCGTTAAATATAACTTTACTCTACTTGACCCAAGCATATATTATTGTAGTCCCACATAAAAAAGAAAGACACCAAAGGACAAAATTTCTATTGATTTTTTTTTTTAAGTAAACAATGATGTATCTACAATTTAATTTAAAATACATTGTGATTATAGCTACTTTATTTTGGTAAACAATGATTAGCAAAGACTAAGCACACATATCAATTATGTGTTTTCTCAACCCATCAATAAATAATTAAAAAGCTGTTTCATCAAGCTTAGTGCAGCCAAAGTTTGCAAACTGCATAGCATGAAGCATGCCCCTGCCCCCTCGTCAAAATGTGTCAAACAATGTTAATAAACAATCTTTGCGGGGACATGAAATTTGTAAAATAATGTTTTCTACAACTAATCCATCCACTAAAATCACAGCCAAAAGGCAACCCTTTGTGTATCTAATTATCTAAAACTGAAATTAAGGAATTTGCTATAATGAATACTCTTCAAGCACTTATATAATAAAACAAAGGATATTAATAAAAGTAAAATATCTAGTATATTAAATATTTATTAAGATTCTTACTTTTACATTTAAATAATAAAACATAATTGACCGATTCTACAAATAATATATGCGCACTTGGGCCATTTCACAGTAATATAATATAATGTGTTCAACAAACTTATCACTTCTATGGCGAGCATGTGTTAGTTGTTTGAGAAAAAATTAATTCTAACACATCTTAATAAATAAGATCCCAAAATTAATTCTAACACATCTTAATAAATAAGATCCAAATACCTGTGTTTTTTTTAAACCATATGTATCTCCAAATTAAGACAATCTTGTTTTAAAAAAATATGATAACTAAGGACGACAAAATTCTCTCTACTAAACACTTAATACAAATGAATTCATGGGGACCGAACTTGAGACACCTACTTAAACTAAAACAACTTCATATTACTTGATCTACACGCTTGTGATTATTATGTATTTGAAATCATGATTAAGGTGGAAACTAGGACGGTTCTTTTTTTTTTGGGGGGACCATGGTGCTCTCAAGGATTATTTAGTAATTTACCATATGCAAAATTCTCAAATTACTCCAATTTTAAACTCTAATCTCAAACATTTCTCTCCTAATCTGGATCTAGTAATAGCCACTGCAACCTCCATGTTTCTCTTCTCTTAGGTCTGAAGGAGGGCGATCTCCATAAGCAAAACTCAGACACTATCATGAAGAAGAACATTGAACTCCCCATCTCAATGAAGTTTCCCGGTGAACCTCGTCCATGGCCATCACCATCGGTGCTCTCAAAATCATCCTCAAACACTTCAAAGGTCGTGTTTTTGTAGTTTTGGATGAAAGGGAAGCTCCCAGAAGGCCCCAAGACCAAGCTCTGACATGTTCTGGAGCTGCTGGTGAAGCACCACTGAACCTACAACTAAGGTTTACAAGCTAATGGTTGAGCTTTTGAAAAAACGACCACCACCACGATGATTCTCATCGCGAGGAGAAGAGGTCTTGATGCTCAGTTTTTGTCCGGCCACCATCACCGTCGCGGACCACTACGAGCCACCTTCTTCCAGCGACTTCTCCCGAAAAATTTTCCAAACTCGAGGGTTGAGGTTGAAGGATGAGGAAGGAGAAGATGCTCGAGAAAAAAAATCTTTTTTTAATGTTTAGGAGCAATTACATTTTTTCTCTTTTATTTCTAATTTAATCATAACCACTCATCTAAATAATATTTTTAGATTCCAAGATCAGTTTAAAAATAGGGAGCACCATCGTAATAAAAAAAAAAAAACCACGTTAGTTTCCGGCCAAGATTAAACTAGAACAAAATTATAATTGACCCCCATAAAAATGAATTTTTCATAGTTTTTCCTAAAATCTATTATCCTCCAAATATAAAAGGCTATTGAATGAACCATGGCTCTTGGAGAATACCGAAGAATGAGTTTGGAGTGAAGTGTAGAGAGGAGGGAAGGGGGCCTGTTCTATTCTTTTGCTTTAATCAAAGTTGCCGACCTCGTTCTTCGTGACACCTACTCCCCTTTTTCTATTTTTAAACATTGTTTATTTAATCTAATTTTCAATTGTACCCTCCTATCATGCATGTCAAGTGAAAACAGCCCAAGGGTAGTTTGGTCAAAATCAAATTTGAACCAATATACGGGTTTCGTGATAACCAACAGCTAGCTGTGTAAACTCTGACAAAATTGACCCACCGCCCAACATTTTTGAAGCGCGGTGCTTTCAAATCTCAACCATTCTTCTCATTTTAATCACAATTCATAAACAATTAATTACCATAAAACAACAACACCAGCTTCTTCACAAGGCTGGGTTTTACTATCTAGCCTCTTCTTAGACCTTAGAATCCTTACCAATTCCTTATCCACATGTATTTTTATTTTTATATAAAAAAAATCCATTCTTCTTGTGATGGGAATGAATAATAGAATCATGCATAACAATTTGTGATGAAAATCATTCAATTACTAAATGCATGGATAGAGAATTAATGAAATTTTGCCACAAAAAAGAAAAAACAAGTTCACAATCAGCGCAGACCCTACAAACTAGTACTGAGAGTAACAAACAACCACAGCTTGCCATTTTCAGTTCAATTATTAAGAGAGAGCATTTCACAGCAAAAACACGTACTGAAGAATGAGTATATTGAACTTGAAGCAATGAAAAATAGGTGGCTCCATAAATTTGGTCGTGATTATAGTAATTAACATAACTAATTAACCCCCTACCTCACACAAACCAGACTACCATTTCCTTTAATACAGTGCATGGAAGCAGTGATTAATGTACAAAAAGGGGAGAAAAATAAAAAAAGAAACAAATAGAGAAAGGGCTTAGGGTTAAAAAACCCACCTTTTTGTTTTCATCTAGTACCAATTTCACTGGCCCCAAGCACCCCAAATCCTTTCACCAATGAAACTCACAAACTTTCTCACCGACCCTTTCTCCTCATCTTCAACCCCATCACCGCCGTCTTCACCAATTTCAACAGCTTCACCACCGCCGCCGCCGCCACTACTATTACTAGTTTCCCCCGGCACCGATTCGGACTCAGCTGAAGAGCCTTTACACGGCGAACTCAGTGACTCGGAGCGCTTGGGTTTGTTGTTTGAAGAACCCCTCTTGTTCCTCTTCTCCTTCCTGCTGCTACCACTACCTTTGTTACTCTGAGCTAGCCAATCTTCAAAAGCATCGATGATTTCGTGTATGAGCTGGTGGTTAGGGGAAGAGTCCCAGCGGACCCAGTAGCTCATGTAGCAGCGGAAGCAGCTGCAATGGAAGAGAGCAGGATGATCGGCGCCGTCGGCGACACCCTTTGGTGCCCGGCGAGGGTTTGCGCCGCCGGAGGAGAAGCTGTTGGAGGATATGAGGTAAGCGAGGACTTCACGGTCCTCCGGCGAGAGAGCGACGGTGAGGGTGAGGATGGTGGCGGGGAGGAAAGCGAGCTGGTCGGAGATAGTTGGCGGCGAGGGGTGAACGGTGCCCTTTCGATAAAGCTTTTTCATGGTTTCTTTGGTTGAAAAAAGTGTCAAGAGACAGAGAAGAAGAGAGAGGATTAGGCTTTGAAGAAGGGTAGCATAGCATTGATGATGAGGTGTGTGTGTGTTTTATTACTATTATTATTATATTATTCTGATTCTCAAAAATTAAATTAAAATGCGACAATGGGGAGTGTTCACGTGCGATGCGGCACTTGATACATTTCTGCACCTCAAGTGATGGGTCCCTTTCTTTCTTGCCCCTCTCTCACTTGTCACTGTGTATCCTAAATACTTTTCCCACACAAACGCGCGCACCCACACGCGCCCTCTCCTCCAAGTAATTAGGCTTTTGTTTCATTCATGAATATGCTTTTGCCCAACAATAACAATAATAATATATATGCTCAAGTTCTTCAGTTTGATCTTAATTTGCTCTTGTAAACTAAAAGTTACGGTGAGGGAATTGTGTAAGTTCATATTGGTTGGAAAAAATTTCGAGCTCAAACAACACTTAAAATAAATTTACATCACCTTAAAGAGATTAATGGGAGTATGAATTTACAACTTTACAAAGTACGATATTTTATCATGCTTCATAAGACAACTTTTTTGTCTTGTAATTTTACTTAATGATTTGATTATATTTAATAATCATATAAAACATTAAATAATTTGGTAGTATACTATTAGGACTTAATTTATATGCGCAGACATGTAAAAAAGTTACGTATATATATAATAATAGTTTGTCATGTTATTATTATATTATTATATTTAAATTACTTATAATAGTCAAAATAGCGGATTCTAATTGGACATTTGTAAAAACAAAAAAAAAACTAATTATATATAGTTAAACTCTCATCATGCCTAATATTACATAGTATCGAGGGTGAAATTTTGATTTTTTGATGTAGAGAATAATTACACTGTTCGAAATCAAGACAAGTGTTAATTGATGAAGCATAAAAATTCAAGATCAGATGCTGTGTTTGGTTCACGAGAAAAAAGAAAAAGAAAAGTAGAGAACGATGAAGAAAATTGAAAAGTTAATAATTTTAGTCCATCTTGTCTTAGTTAATTATGAAAGAAAATAAAAAGGATGGAAAATTACATGTATTACAATGTACCTTTTTTTTTTCTAATTTTGGAGAAAAAATGAGATGATAAAATCTAAATGTTAGTTCGTTCAAATGATTCTCATTTCAGATATAATAAAAATAATAATAATATTAATTTTTTTAACTGTAGTTTGCAAAATATTTTGTTTATCAAGTAAGTTTTTATCTAAGTTAATTTTTATTTGATAATATTTATGTCATTTTATAAAAAATAGATTTGAATCTTTATATAGGCAAGCACGTTTAAAAATTTAAAGAAGTAAATAAGTATATAGTTTTTTTTTTGTTACAAAAATAAGTATATAGTTTTAATTTCAGATAATGAATTTACATTTGAAAACAATATTGTAAAATAGGTTTCAAAAACAATTTTTACCTTCTGTAAAACAAGCATGAAGCAAACTGCAAATTATTCCATATACTCAACAGAAAGCAATGAGAAAAGAAAAAACTTAGACAGTGCAGGTTTAGAACTCATTCAAAAATCACGATGAATCCAAAATCATGATCGACATAAGCAACTTCTCTTAGCTTTTACTTGTATCAACAATCATTTTGGCTTCACCGCATACACAAAATATCACGCACTGAATAAATGAGATCAGGCAAGAATTTTGGTTTCTGCTAAACACTGACAAGGATAAACCAAAAATAGATCATGATGAGGAGGTTTGCACAAGCACAAGCATATACTCATATTATTTAGTTGCCAAGTGTAAGATCCAAGTTGAAATAATAATTAAGAAGAACTCTGAAGGCGCGCCTTGATCCATGACTCAAGATACCGCAGCTCCTCATTGCTTATCGAGTGGCCAAGACCAGGATAAGCCTGTTAATACAACACATGCCAATATCTATGACTTAGAGAAGTGTTGATGGAAAAATAAATGAATTGTTGAAAAGTTAAACTTCACCTTAAACTCGCATCCGACGCCAATTTTTTCAAGGAAAGGTGGACCTGCTTGTCCGGCCTCGAACAATACTGTTCTATCAACCAACCCATGGGACCATAATATGGGTGTCTGTACGTATTTGTGCATACGAGGTTAAAATTAATTAGATTATCACTGCAAACTGCCAAATTCAGTTAAGCCAAATGTTATGATGACTGGCTATGTAAATAAAATGGTTTTACAAATCAAAATATCCCATCCATTGATAAAACTGAGTGTATTTTTGGAACTTCGGTAGGTGATAGGTACCATATATTTCAGAGGAGGAAATAGAATAGAAATGCTTTTGTATTGATTGATTCTGGAAATTCTGAGATGAACTCAGATCCAGATTTAGGGAAATACAAGAGAAAGAAAGAAGAAAACTGAAAAGTCTAGTAGAGGCAAATTAGAGAGTGAAATGGAGATGAGACTGGAGAAATTGGAGCGTTTGGCAGTTAGTGCTAGTGGAAATGAAATGTATTTCCTCTTCTATCCTTTCCTAACAGCATTACTAGGTCCGCATCAGTAGGTTTCCACATTAGAAGAAGTGCTTTTGAAAGAAGCTACTAGGAGTAGCTTTTGTGAGGTAATTTGAACATGAAACCGAGTATGTTAGGTGTTTTATTTCACTTTTGTAAGTCCAACAAAAAGCTAAAAAAAGTAGCTTTGAGGCAGATGTACTTCTGTGTTCGGGTATAAAGTTGTCCTAAACAAACACTTGGTGATTCTAGTATGAGGCTCGTGCCTCATATAGACAGTGATTCTAAATTGGAAATAGTATTACATAAACAATTAAAGGTTGGGGAGCGCCACCATTCCAGGGACAACTGTATATCAACAGCCACAGGCCCTGACAATGAAGGCCAACAGAGCTGGCATCCATGACCGTGGATAAAAATAGAAATGAAGATGTTCTGTAATAAAGCCAAAGATGTGGTTTTTCTCTGTTGGGTCGGTGTACTTTTGTTGGGACATACAGCAAATAAACAGCTAGTTCCAAAGAACAAAGTTATGGCCAAACTAAATATTTCCATGTAAACATGTGATTCAGAAGTTTAGTACCGGAAATGGTTGCAGATAACCATTTTGTTTCATCTCCGATCCAAAAAGATTATAATTTCTATTGAAGAAAATGGACTGAGTATAGCAGACAGAGTATTGAAGAAAGTTAGGCTAACAAAGAAACATGAGAGCAAAAAGACCAAGATGGCACATTATAACATTACTGAAGCTACGTACCCGCTTTGCCTCAGGTGTAATTTGTTCTATAATAGACGAATTAAATGGAACCCAACCACTGAAGACTGCACCTCCACCTAAAGTTTTAGGGTACAACAGAACACTGGCCAAGGTCAAGGCACCTGAAAAACAATATCATTAACAAGTTGTAAATATTTGTTTTTCTATTAATGGATTAGTGGCAAGGAAAAGATATGCCCACAGACACACTCATATAGGCACTGGGAAATAAATGAGAGACCTCCTTGACTGAATCCACAGATAAATATATTGTTGGGGTTTACGCCAGTAGCTATTTCCTTATCTATTGTAGCATGCACATTTCGAACAGCTTTAAGTAAACTACTCTCGTCTTTAGGAGAATCCTGACAAATTGAAGCAAAACATTTTTAACATAAATTGATGAGATAAACAACATCACCCCGAACAAGATAAAAGTAATTGCATGACTCAAGTTGCTCAGCTGGTAACCCAAGCTTTTAGTTAGTAGTTGAATTAAAAAGGGGGTGAAAAGACACATTATTTGAGCTTAATACATGATGTTTACAGGATATGACCCCATATGATGCTTTTACGTAAATTTTAAAAGAGAAAATTGATCATGCTAGCAATCGCCCTTGTGTTGGCCTGAAAATCACACATTAAGATAAAGAGGCACACAAGTGCACAACATATAAAAGAAGTTGTAACTTACACTGCATAGAATTGGCAACTAATTCAGTACCAAATAATGATGAAATTTTAAAAAATGAATATTATAACTGATCAGATAAAAGGCTGTAACATAACTCTGATCAACTGTTGAAAATCTTGACATATCAATACCAAAATTCTTAAAGCAAATCTTACAAAGAAGGCAGTTTCACTATTGAGTCAATACTGTGTTGCCAAGTTCAAAACACTAATAATTCCCTTGAGAAAGTTGATATGAGCAATTTATATATCAAAAAATAATGAGAAATCAATCTATTGTCAGAACAGTGCCCCATAAGTCAACAAACCATCACTAAGGCTATCAAAGAAGAGCACTTAGCAGATACCATAGTTCTTAATGGGTTAATACTCAAGACCACCATGATATAAACACAAAGGTTGATGCTTTAAACAGAATCATTCTCGCTCACTGCCAAGTGGACATTTGAACCCTGACCTCTAATTTTGGAACCCTATGTGTGTTCATAATTCAACTAAACAGTCCAATTTACACAGTGATTGCAACACAGGATAGCTAAATTTGCTATATTATTGTTTACAAATTTACTTTCAAAATTAACCACACAACATTAATATTAAAAGAGAGAAAGGTAGCTTAACTCACCGCTGTGACAGGAATCTCGTGGATGTCAAACCATGAAGGCATTACAGAACCATCTACAGGAACATTAAGAAGCAAATCAATATAATATTGAGATTAACAAAGAAATTGATATAGAGGAGGAGAAGAGAGGTACAGTTGCAAGTGACTGGGGCGGAAGGTGCGGAAGGGAAGAACCATTTGGTGCTTCTGAACTCAGCAGATGTGAAGAGAGTCTTGATGGGTTCATTAGCGGGGCCAGAATCACCCAAACCGTGAAGCCACAGAATGAAGCTTCGAGACATCGACACCTCCGGCTCCGAGGAAGAGAAAGAAGAAGAAGAAGGAGAAGAGGGGTTTCTGGGGAACACGAGCAGAAATAGAACGGCGCTACTTAATGTGATTGTAAACACAACAATAGGCTTTATGACATTCATCTTTCATCTCGCTGTATGCCAAATGCCAATCACCCTTCTGTTTTCTTAGTTCCCCCTCACCCATTCTCATTTTTTATAAGTTGCCCCCTAACCTTTGTAACAATTGATTTATAGCCACTATAGAGGATTGTTTGATTGTGAAGCTTAAAATATCATAATCACTTCTGCAGAAAAGTTATAAAGTGCGGCTTATGAAGTTATGCTGCTTTGGATGGTGCGCCATTACCAATACAAACATGTTAAAATTCATCCTAAATAACTCCAATGTTTGATTTTTCTGTACGAAATCTCATAATTACTTTTGGGGAGAAGCTACAAAATCTCATAACCACTTTTGGATGATTTTCTGGGTAATAAAATCATTTGTTTTGGTAAGATGATGAATTTATAAAATTAGGAATAGCATTCAATTAGTGTTTTTGGGTGGAGTGAAAATATAATTTTGTAAGTTAAATGAAAGTTTGATCCCTCTAAAATTGGAAAATTTTGATTTTAGTAACTCAACTGATATGTCACTCATCTTGTTAGCATGCCTACATAAACTTTAGTCAGACACATGACAATGTGATCAGGACCAAAAGCAAAATTAACCCATAGTTTTATTGTTGATCATATATTTGAGAAAAAACATATATAACATATATATGTTTATACTGATTAAACAAATTTATAAATGATAGGATATGCAATGAGCGAATTAAAGAATATATTAGAGTGACTCCTATTATGGTGAAGCAGACGGAAAATTGGTTAAAGTGGTATGGAAATGTACAAAAAAGAGAACATGATATTTAGTCCAGTGAAAAGAATAGAGGAGGCCAAAAAATTTTTATTTAATATGATATCATTGATATTGTTGTTTATACATGTTACAAATTTATCCATAGGATAGATGAGATTCTTGCTAATATGGATGAAGATTCACTAATGTTGAAACTTTGCATCCTGTTAAATTTTATACTTATCTTGTTTTTCATGTTTTATTAGTTGAGAGCTTCAAAATATTTATAAAGAGATATATACACAAAATTTCACTTAATATTAACTATGTTTGAGCATTCATAATCATCAATTGGTGTGCAAACGGATATTAACACGTATTTTAAGGAAAAAATAAACTCTCTTATATTACACATTTTAGTATCAAAATGATATCTTTAGTTTACTTATGTATGAAAAAAATATACAACAAAAATATATTTTAATCAACTAAAACACAACTAACATACAAGTTATGCTTAAATACTTTACCTATTAAAACTAGTTATGCTTAAAAACATCTTTCAAACAATTATCCCAACAGAACCAAAGACAAACTGGTGACCAGCCACTAGTGATTGAGTGAAAATGTAAAATTTGAGTACCTTTCGATTAAAACACCCCAAAGTTGCTCTGAAAGAATCAGCGATTAGTTGTTTGCTATAAGTCTGAATTCAGAGTTTCAAAATCATTCTTACACGGTCAATGTATATGGTAGACACTAAATACGTATTGTCCAAATAGTCCATGAATGAACTTAAATAAAGAGAAGTCATGCCCCTAGTGAGAGAGAAGTAGAAACTAGAAAGAGAAGAAAAAAGGTATTCGAATTTGATATCTTCCTTATCTCTTATCTCTTTCTATCTCTCTTTAATGGTTTACGCGTGTACACCAATCTTTATCCCACATCTTTGATGGTTGACCTTCACAAAGCCATCAAAGCAAACACCATCGATGAAAAGCAAGTTTCCATGAATTGTTGTTAGATTCACACCCTTTGGTGTGTTTAATTTGATGGAGGTGAAGGTTATTTACCTTAGCTCCTTAGATGGTGCCATGTTTTCAAAGTTCAATTGTTTCCATGCGCTCTTGTGGAATATACAACTTTTTTCTTTATATCACATTCTCATTCACAAGTGTTGGTGGGGCAAGTTGTAGCCTTGTAAGGGCAGCTAATTCATCCTCGTTGAAGTATTAAATCACATTTATTGTCTCAACGTTAAACCAAAACATACACTAAATCCTAGTGTCTTCCCATCAATTTATAAGTTAGAGCCTACATTGTGATCAGCAGCACTAATCAATCCAAGCTCAAATAAAAGGATTAAACCATGGAGTAGCTTAAGCTTACTAATACACCATCATAAGAATCATTTATCAGTCCATCTTTATTAAAACAAAAAGATATATACAATTGATTACAGCACATAAAAAATACGCCATAATACTCAAACTCAACCAATAATTTTTTTTCCTAGGGCTGCTTCTAACTAAAAGTGATTCTCCAATATCCACGAAACATGCTATTATACACAATAATGCAACTTTAATACAACTATACAATTGCATTCAATCAAATCCAGTAGCAATCATCCCCGCATTTGTATGATTTCACTAGTTTTGCATCAAATCCAATGGGCTTTCTCGTGGAAAAGCCACCAACAGATGAATTAGTTGTTCTCTTGTAAGAACTAAACCACTTGGCTTGCATGTATCCAGTTCTCCTCCAAGGAGGTATATACAAATCCATGCTTTTCATAGATTCCTCAATAGCGCTGCACATCAACCTCACAACCCGCTTCAGCTCTTCAACTTTACCAACAAACACTACAGGAAACACATCAAGTAAACCATAGAATTGATTTGTAGGACGAGCTATTTCAAATTGTGCAACGAGGGAAATCTCAACAATGTAGCGACTTCCTGCGAAATTCACATCAATGTACTCATGTTCCCCGCCCGGGAATCTTTTATTTTTCTCCCACCTAGATTTGCAAAGCCCTGAACATTAATTAAAAGTAAAAATGTTAATCAAAGTAAATTAATTAATGAGGGCTAGCAGAGTTTCAAATAGCAATTGCGACGCAATTGCCTCAATGCAAACACATTAGTTTGTATAAGCAGGGTAAGGGTTGATTAATAATTACCGGCATCAAAACCTCTGTCACGCAAGCGAGACATGAAGAGGCGTTTGAATCCGGGCAATGAGGTGTCTTCCCCAACAAGCCTCCATGCGAGCTCAGCCTCTCTCCGGATCTCTTCTCTGCAGGCATCATCATCATCACCTTCACCACCGGCAAAAATCTCCATCAACGTCTCAATTTTGTTGTCCAAATTCTCAACATCTTCTTGGCCTTCTCCTTCTCTGTCATTCTTCTCCATGAACGATTTCACCAGATCTGATAAATCAGTTTGCGACGAGTATTCGCTGCAGAGCCTCACGCGTTTCATGTCGGCGTCAAATGCTGCCGCCACCCTCTGAAACCTCGTCGGAAACGTATTCCTTGCCATGGATAATGGATAAGAATGATAGGTGTGTTGAAAATTGACGTTGGAGAAGAAAAGATGACACGATCGAAGAAGATTGCTTGAATAAGAATCACAGCGACGGAAAGCCTCATACATATTTATTATTTATAGATAGATAATCATCTAAGCAACGGTTGAGAAAATGTGGCATAACTGCAGCATGAATGTAGTCCAAATTACGACTTTTTTCGCTGTACCCAGTACCAGAACCGTCCAGGTTCAATTTTCCGAAATTGCATTTCAAGTCAGACTCGGATGGATATAGACGGTATTATTTATTGTTAATGGTTTCTATTACTTCTTCAATTAATATTACCCTTCTTATTAAATATGTTTTTTAAATGCAAGACAGGGTAGGCTTATATCGCTAGTCAACCTTCAATTTTGAAGCTTTACTGATTTTTTGGTTTAAGAGAGCAAAACTCTTTACGGATGATATAGATAGAATTATTTATTGTTATTGGTTTCTATTACATCTTTGATTAATACTACATCTTCTTATTAAATATGTTTTTTAAATGCAAGACACAGTAGGTTAAGTGCGTAGTCCGCCTTCAATTTTGAAAAACTCTTTTCTTATTTGTTTGGTTTAAGAGAGAAAAGATAGCGTAGGGATAAAATTGGTATAACAGAAAGAAAAGAGAAATAAGAGAAGCCATAATATGAGTCATAATACTCAAAAAAATAAAATGTGGGACTCATCTTTCCCCTCACTTCCCACCTCCCTGCCAAATAAGGGAGGTCATTTTCTCTCTTTTGTATCTCTATCCTCCTTCTTTTTCTTTTCATAAACTCTCTCATGCCAAACATAGTGTACAATTATTTTTAGCTAATATTGGAGGAAAATCAAAATGAGAGGTTATAAATTTTGGCTCTCTTCATATTTAACCCCTAAACTCCAGCATTCCCTCTTCAACTAAAATCGTGTTAGAGTGATTTGTCTTTGGTGCACTTCAAGGGATAATTGAAATAGAACTGTTTGTATTGGAGTAAATGATGCTGGAGACTAAAATAAAACCCTTATCAGAAATTAGAGTTTTTGTAAGACTTAGTCGTTGTATTATATTAAATCAAGTGAAGATGCCTTATTACAAGTGAACATTTTTCTTTTATAATAGGAAAGACATAAATCTTAAACCTAATTCTTATTTGGACTCTTGGGTCTTTCATAAATATGGTCTAAGAGTCCTTTCACATTATAAGCAACATATTGACAAACTGTTTACCTTGGCAAGTCCTATACATTTGCGGTACATTCCTAAAGTGTGAGGGCAAGGATGAGTTATTCCTTAAACAAGAGGATGACTCGCCTTGTTTGAGGAAATGTCGCCTAAAGGTGTAATAGCCTTTCTAATCCTAACTAACCCGCCCAAAAGACCTTGATATCAGGATGATAGGATTGAGGAATTTGCTTCGCCCACTTCGAGGTCTCCAATCAGGGTCATTCGCTCGCCACGACCCAAAGGGTCACTACAGGAGAATAGCCCAACTTACATGTCTCTCAGGTGAGCCTTGGAACTTGGAAGCCTCTGACCATTCCACAAGACATCGTGTTTGGAGAGTGAATGATAAGTGTGTTTTAATGGCTCTTCGTGCCTTTGTCCCAGCGCCTGGAAGAACGATTTTGAGCCACATCTTTTGTTACTCTGACGAGCCTTGGAACTGGGAAGCCCTTGACTAGTCCAAGAACATTACAAAACAATCAATTGACTCAACTCAATTGTTTAATCTATCTATTGTTTAATTAAAAACAAATTCTAAATTGTGAAATTCTAGAATAAATAAATATAGGAGTGTGAAAAATACATAATTAATATTTTTTATCTACAAACATTTAATAAATTAAAAAATCTTAAAAATGATTAAGGTTTGTAACAAGTAAATGTTAAAGAAACAACAACCTTACGAAGAAAGTGGTGGACTTTATTTTGTCAAGTTGGAGTGGTTTAAGTTGGGCCCAATTCGATATTTTGAGGCCTGGTAAACCGGAGCATATATATTTACTATCACAATTCACATGTACTAGTTTCAATTCAATGTTATTTTGAAGAGGAAGACGGGACGAGAATCGAGATTGAAAGCATAATAATAATAATGATAATAATAAAATAATAATATAGTTATAGGCAGCAGCATCAAATTGGTGTTTGTCTTTCCTCTGCTCGCTCCTCCGGCTTCTTCTGCTGCTCCTCCCCGTGCCACCACTCGCATCGGCGGCATCACATTCATTCAGGTTCGATTCGATTTCGATTCACTCTTCCCTTCTCACTTCACCCTCCAATGTCAATGCCTTCCATTCTACATTCCAAACTATGACTTCAATTCCTTCCACTCTCTCTCTCTCTCTCTCTGTTGCTTCTTTACCATTTCTGCTTTCTCTCACTATTTTCTAACCCTATACCTAGTTGTTCTCTTCCCCTACTTTGACAATTGAATTTCCCCTTTTCACTTTCCTCTCCGATTTCCTTCGGTTGCCGATTCACAAATCTAGCCCCCTCCGGTAGGATTCCTTATTCATGCAGAGTTCATCTTCGTTCGCTATTGTGGAACTATATCATTGTCGGTCTATTTGAATTTCATCAATTGCGTTTATATTTTTTCCTTTGGGATTTGACATTTGATCTGTAGTCACGAGCGCGTGCGTGCCTTTGTTGTGTGTTAATTAAGAATTCAATTCCTCCTTAGGTCTCATGTGTGTCCTTCCCGCTTTTAATATAAGCAAAAACAGAAATCCAAATTTTAATAGCTATTTTCAACTTTTTTGTTTCCATTTTCTAGGGGATTTGAGATTTCTCTCTTGCTTTTTATCTATGTAGTTTTTGTTGTCAGGCAAGGATCCAAATGTAGATCTTTGTAGGTTTTGTACCGATATTCTGAACACGTTACGTTGTCATCGAATTGCATCCATGTTTGCACTTGAGCTAGTTTTACATTTTATGTTGGCTTCATACATTTATCATGCTTACATTGTGATATACCATGTTTACGTATGCGATCTGAGTACTGCTTCCTTTAATTGCTTTGCTTTTATCCCTGTAAAAATATATGTGCCATTGATTGGATTTTCGCTTGTTGCTGTGTGGCTTGCAGAACTGTTTTACTTCTGAAGCTTTGAAATATAGATAAAAAAAATCTTCAAGCTGTAGAGGAGGATGGCAGAAACTTTGTCTAGCTTCTGGGGTCCAGTCACATCCACCAAAGAGTGTTGTGAAACAAATTATGCACAATCCTCCTATGTTGCAGAATTTTATAACACTATATCCAATATTCCAACAATTCTTTTGGCTCTCATTGGTCTTATAAATGCATTAAGACAACGATTTGAAAAAAGGTTTAGTGTTCTTCACCTATCAAATATGACACTTGCCATTGGAAGCATGGTGTACCATGCCACACTGCAGCGTGTGTAAGTATTAGTCTTTATCTTTAACTCTCTTTTTCACTCATTTGTGTTTATTTATGTTTGCTTTCCTGATTGTTTCCATTTTATTTCAAGTTACTTACTTTGCATGATACAAAATGAGGTTGGAATTTTATAGAACTACACATAATTGAAGAACTCGGATTTAAGGTGTTACTCTGGCCAAATTTTGTCATGGGAAATATTGAACCAAAAGTATGGAATGGATTTTTTCTCACCATTAATCTGGCCATATGTTAACAGTTTTCTTATTCATATGGTTATTTTGATCTTCATATAAATGTATGTTTAGTGTTACTTTTTCTTACCTCACAAAGATCCCATTTTTATTTAATCTCTCGCACTTCCTTTCTCATGCAACTAGAATTTATCTATATTCTAATTCTATATCATTATGGGAACGTAAGCACCCTAGTGTCACTAATGGTGGCTGGTGGAAAGCCAAACATTTGTCATACAAATATTGAAGACTGTGCTGTGGACAATGGTTGAAGGATGGTGGCTATAAAATACACGCACAAAATATCTTAACTATACTGCTGAATGTATTATTAAAAAAATAAACTAATAACGTATATCAAGAACAACAAATTAGAAACAAAATTAAAAAAATAGTTCAGGAAGTACAATGTTCATATGTATCAGACTTATGAGATACTGTCATAACTTGACAGGTTCATAGCTAGAGCCTAGACTATAACAATCAGAAATGAAAAAGAAGAGAGAAAAACAACTAAGTGAAATAACATAGTAGAGACTCAGGAACAGAGAACCTCTACCCCAAAATTAAGACTAAAAGAGAGGAGGAAGAGGAACTAAGAACAAGAGAAGTGATAACATAGAGGAAATAATGTGGGAAAATGATAGGAACAAAGAATCAGAAAGAAAAGTAATGGAGAAGGCACAGATGCCAAGGAGGTTACTTGAGAGTATAATAAATCAAAACAGTGGTGAAGGAGAGGACATGCAGATTGAGAATGGAATCCGCTCTGGTTTAGAGATGGTTTATCAGAAATGGGTGAGATGAGTCTCTCAATTTCCAGGGATGATGGATATGGAGTTCTGTTTGCAGAGGTCATTGAATGTGATAGTGGTTGCACAGTCTAGAGATTTCATATTTCCCTTTTCAAAATATAACAAAAATGGCTTTAGAAAAGTTAAAATAGCTATTTCTGCCTTGGACCACCATGGCACCATGCCACTATGACAGAAGCAGCTGTCATTTGCCACCACATAGAACCCGCAATGTCATGCTTGTCTGATGGTGGTTTGCTCAAATACTAGCGCCCCATGGTGGGGTGAGTATTTGACAAGTTTTTCATTTCAGCTTTGAAGAAATATACAAAATAAATATACTGTTAGGATGTGTAGCCTTTATGAGATGAACATGATATGTGGTATGGATATGATGCAACACAGTGTATTGTTAGCATATCTAGAAAGCATGGATATGACACCGTATATAGCGAGAAGAAACAACGTATAAATTAGCTTAAAGTAAATCTTTAGTCAATATTATAACTATAGTGAGAATTGATTTCTTTATAGTGAATATGAGGAGTTGTAAAATAATAAAAGGCTGTACCTCATCTAATTATTGTTCTATTTTCATTTTTATCTGGATGAAAATTCAAAAATCATAAGTGAAAAAATTGCTAAATGCAGATAAGAGTTACTGAAACTGAAATGTCTATGAAGTGTCGAATATGTGTATAGATGTATAGTTACTATTTTGTTGTCTCCATGCTTCTGTGTTTGTGGCCATCCATTTTAATATGTAAAGAGATAAAAGAGAAAGTGGCAACCAACAAACAAAATTGAAAAAGAATGTAAAGACTTCTGCTCATGCACTTGAGTCTAGTTATAATAACACAAGCCACTTTTGCATTTACATTAGGTGGCTAATTTCAATTATTATTTTCTCTCTATTTTCCTCATGTATTTGTATGGTTCCAAATGTGGGTGATTTTTCTACCCTTTGCTGCTTGGAGAAAGGGTATAGTTTTTATTTCCACTAATGGGGTCTGCTCTTGAATATTGGATGTGAACTTGTGACTATAAATAACTGATAATTATGTTTTAGTGTTAAACCATTTCAGTACTAGTGAGCTAGTTGCTATAGTTGAGACTTAAGATTGTGAATTCTTCATATATATATATATATATATATATATATATATATTATATAAAGTTCATTGGCCAGCCCCCTACCGCTTCGTGCGCTGACCGTGGGGCGAAGGATTAGTCTCACGACAATCGGTTGTGGGGATACCTTGGTCAAGACAAAAAAAAAAAGTTCTGGTACAGTAGAATGAATAGTAAGTTTCTGAAGTAGTTAAGATAGTTAAAAGTTTCGGAGGGGATGTAAGTCAGGTTATTGAAGTATTGAACCTCCATTTACTTGTAATGTAAATAAGTGTACCTGTGTTGTATTTGGCTGCAACTACATTTAGACACCATTAGAGCATATATTCCTAATTCACAACTACTTATATCTGCCACATTTAACTCTTGGGGCCCATCTATATCACTGTTACTGGTGTATAAAATGGTAAATAGGAAAATCAGTGAAATTATCCTTCACTCGCAGTTTTGAATTCATTGTTTGTATGAGTTAGTTCTTTACACAGCTTGTATCAAGTTATTCTTTGGGACTAAAGGGAGATACACGAGAGTAAAGTCATACGAGTTTTATAAATATAGGTGACAACTTATCCACTTCAATGAATTCTGGGACTAGATGGATGTTAATTCCATGACTAGTTTGATTAATTATTCACCTTGATAAAATATTTATTTTGCTTTAATGCATGAGTGTTAATTAATTTTTATTTATATTCTTCTCTAATGTTAAATAAGCACTACTAGGTTACTAGGTTTGTGTCCCTTATAAAATGGTTAGTTTGAATATTTATTTTGTTCATCAGTAATTCAGTGCGTCTATTTTGGATGACTATTTATTGTTCAGATGTTGCGCTTTAATTTAGGCAACAGCAAGGAGATGAAACTCCTATGGTATGGGAGGTGCTGCTGTACATATACATCCTCTACTCTCCAGATTGGCATTACCGCAGTACAATGCCCATATTCCTCTTTTTGTATGGTGCTGGTTTTGCCGTTGCCCATTCAGTGCTCCATTTTGGTATTGGCTTCAAAGTGCATTATATCATTCTATGTCTCCTCTGCGTTCCGAGAATGTACAAATACTACATTTACACTCAAGATGTTACTGCCAAGCGGCTCGCAAAGCTATTTGTAGGCACTCTTGTATTTGGCAGTTTATTTGGGTTCAGTGATCGTGTTTTCTGCAAGGAGATTTCCCGTTGGCCTATTAACCCTCAGGGTCATGCTTTGTGGCATGTCTTCATGGGTTTCAATTCCTACTTTGCAAACACATTCTTGATGTTTTGCCGTGCTCAACAACGTGGGTGGTCTCCAAAAGTTGTTTGTTTAGTGGGTGTTTTACCTTATGTGAAGATTGAGAAACCAAAAAGCCAGTGACAGATATACTTGGGAAAAGAAGGAAGCTTTTTTGTCATGATACATTTTGGCTAGATAAGCTGCTAGCAAGCCTGTGTCCTTTTACTTGTGTGCTTAGATTGGGTTAAAAGTGATGATTGATTATTTGCTTATTTCGTCGTAGAAGTAGGACATGTAACATATTAATGCCTTTGGTACTCCCAAGCGTGGGCGTTTCTTAGCTCTAAATTTGTGGTGACAGCTGAAAACATAATTTTGCCTAGTGGTTGTTGAGCCCCAAGTTGAATTAATCCTCACATTCTACATGTAATGTCTTGTGTAACCCTTTTAGGGTTTTTTTTTTTAGTATTACTATCAACTATCGATATCCAGGTTGCTATTGTTTTTTATTGGAGAATTTACTCTTTGAAAGTTAGCGGGTTTGGCATTTTATGTACCTGTACTATTTATGGTACTTCTGAAAGCTAGTTGTGATTCTCATGTTTTGTGCTATTGAGGAATTTCGGTACCAATTCACTTGCAACTTTGACGGAGAAAAAGATACATAGAAAGGTTGGCAATAAATTGCCTTGTGTGTGTTCTGTTTATGAACGAGGTGTGTAGAATACATATAACTCTTACCGCTTGCTATTATTTTTGGAGACTGCTTCATTTGTAGCTACTTTAAAATGTCCTTTGCTTTATGGGTTGCTGACATAGAAAATCATCTTGCAAATGTAATAATGAGTATGGAAGTGGATAGAATTGAGAGAAGCTGTAATCTGGAATGAAGAACGTATAAACTCCTATGTTATGAACGTGAAACGAATAAATAGTATTAGAGCCTATTCGCTCTAGCGGTTTTTATGTTAAAGTAATTTGTTTCACGTAAATTGTGTTTGGTAACTTTTTCCGGTGGACAATTTATGTTTACATGTGACTTAATTTAAGTTTAACAGCTGAATAAATTTTATTTGTCCCAAAATAGTATTCATTTAAAGTTTGAGAACTACAAAATTTATACGTCTCTAAAGTATTTCTTACAATAGGAGCAAAATAACTTTTAAAAATAAGTGAAATAAATGAAATGATCTTCAAGTTGCATAATAAAGAAGCATGGAAATCATGGTATATGTAAGGCAAGCAGTCACTTGTCAATTATACTAGGTTATCAAGCAAAGCCAAAAAATATAACTACAAAATTACAACTGAACTTCACAATGGGAAACATAGGAATAATATTTGATTGACAAAAACCATTTCAATTGTGGAAATCACGACATGGAAAATGAATCACCCATTTCTTGCTGGTAGTTTTGTTCTTTTATGATTTGCCACCATCTTTTTTACCACCAAATTTTGTCAAAAACTAGATTAAATTTAGTCAAACTTGGTTGGAGAGCATAGTAACTATGCGTTCTTGTAACCAATGGTGTAATCCTGAAGATAAATAATTGGAACTAACGTTTCTGCTGTCCTCACATGACAATCCTAATCTCCAAAGTAAAATTTAAAACCATAAGAAAACATGGCAATCCTCACATGTTGAGAGTACTTATAAAAATACAATACTAAAAACAATTATGATCATGAAGTTCCATAGCTTTCTTTAGGCCTCACCCTCTCTTGATTCCTTTATAAACCTAAAAGATACTGAATCATTTCATTGCTCTTATTATGTTTTACTTCTTCCCCGGGACTCATCTCACACATTAATTCATTCTTCTGATTTGTTATATCATAGTAATAGTAATAATGGGTGCCAAGCTCTGCACTATGAGGAACCTAATATCATGCCAAAAATCTAAATCATCGAAGTCATCTTTCAAAGAGTGTATTCAACACAAGTGTGTGAAGATAGAGAACCAAAGAAGGTTGACCAAGATCTCCAAAAGAAAGATACACATGGAAACACCAGAGAAAAAGATTCTCATGCCTAGGAAATTAACTCTGCATGATTGGATACTAGCCTCTCCTAGCTTGAAGCCAGAGTACCTCATGAAAAAGGTGCACCCTTGTTCAGGTCAATTTCTTGGATCTTTGATAAGTGAAACTAAAGACAGTTTATGCTTGGACAGACCCATTAATCATGTTGAAGAACCTGAAGACATGTCAAATTGTTCATTGATTTGCAAAAGCTTAAGTGGGAAATCTCAGAAGCGTGTGAGGTTCAAACTTCCTCACACTGTCATATATTACACACCAGAGAAGACTTATTGCAAAAAAGACTCTTTATGCTCATCACAGGAACAGAAGCATTATAAGGGTGAAAGTAAAACTGAAGACTCATTTTTCTCACCAATGGGACATAACAGCAGAGAAAATACATTTAAATCTTCTGCAGATGAACCTGTTTTCAGACTTGCAGTGGATATTCTTCCTCATGTCTTTGTATCTTCCAAAGTTTGAAGTTTGTTAATTTGCTCTTGCATACATATTCATGTGCTTTGTGATTGGATTCCAAGGATGTAATGACTGATAAATCATTTAATGGTTAATTTCTATTTCTAAATAAAAATGTATCTATTTCTCTCACTATAAATATTAAATGAGTAGAAGTGTTGAGACTATCAATTTGTGAATGTTTATACAGAAAAAAATATATAAAGGCATAATTTTGATTCTAACTTCACAAATTTTATCTTTAATTATTTTAAGAGAAATGAATCCTCTCATAAATTAAAATTTCACATAGTGATTTTTTTTTATCTCTCTAGTCTTCCTGTTAACATCAAAATTTTGAATTTGATAAAATAAAAGAGAAAGTCTATCATCGAGACGAGAGAAGAGGAAAATGACCATTTCAAAGTCAAGCTTTTGAAGAGCCAATGATGGTATTCCAACCAAGGGCTTCGAGGATTTCATAGATTCGAAGACACAAAGCATTATACAGCCTCGACCGAAATGGAGGTTTAAGTCGGCTAACATATGGTGATAGAATGTCAAAAAGGCTCAAGGGCGAGACACGTTCAAGATAGGTAATAATTCAAAAAAAAAAGGGTAATTATAGGAATGAGTGCAAATCTACACTTTGACAATATTTTGCTTGAAGCCTCAAATAATTAATAGGCATTTGAAGTTGAATTCGAGGTGGAGGAACAAGCATAGAATTCAAAGACCGAGTCCGGCGAGGCCAGGATTGTCAAGCACGATCCCACGGACGCACCAAGGTCCATGCACCCACGATCTGAATGGTTACAAGACGTGAAGATTGTCAGGTTTAGTTCTAGGTTCAAGTAATTCGAAGGGCTGAGATCAAAGATTCATAGTTAGCTGGAATGAACGACTTAAATTGTAAAGTTTCTTTCAATTTTATTTATGTCCTTAGGATTAAATTTACAATTTTCATGTAAATATTATATATAACACATTGTAAGACAGGGAAAAAGTTAGATATCTGATACCTACACTTTAAATAATCTAACGTCTACCATACACGACGACATATAACCACATCTAATGCCTACACTCTAAAAAGTCTAATGTCTACCATATTTCTAAAATTCTACCGTTCATGTAAAGAATCTTCTTCCAATTTTTCTATTTTCAACTTTCATTTTAATCAAATTTCCATTTATTTCATTTACTTCTCTGGTTTTTTGTTATTTAGTTCTTGCAAATCTCTAGTTTTCTTCGCAAACTCAACACCACTGCGGTGTTGGAATCTTTTACCTACTTTAAATCTTGGTTTACCGAAACCTCAATTTTCAAAATCACATTCCACACACTCTCAACACTTTAAGAACTCGAACTCATCAAAGTTTCAAATTAGTTGTTGGATATTTTTATTTGCATGTGTAAAAACACGCATAAACATATATATATTAAATAAGAGTTTCAAAACTATGCATTGAGAGAGATCTTCAATCAAAATTTATTATTTTGCTAAATTATAAATATATTTTAAAAAAAAATACTAAAAACAAATGTGATTAAATGTGTGCATAAAACTCTTTACGATATCAGTAGATATAAATTAAATTTATTGAATTGATGAAATACACTCGAAATTCGAGTCTTTATAACTTATAAGCAATGGCCGGATACAAAAAATTTACACATAAGGTCAAATACAAATTCAAAGCATAAAAATTAGAAGTATCTATTATTTACTTTATAACTCCATGCCCATAATAGCAACTTATTCATTGTTATTATAGGAGCTAAAAGCGCATTACAACGTGAAGCTTCAAAGTATAGAAGTGTTAGCGATACACTTTTTTTAAACACACACTTATTATTATTGGTTTATTTTGTAAGAAGTCAATACATGTTTTTCACTTCTAAAAAATTATATTAACTTTAAAAGAACAATCAGAATGAGTGTGATGGAATGCCTAGCATTACTAGGAGACACAAAAAGGTTCTGATAGAATGTATTGACCTCCAATTGAAGATGAGTTTGATTAGTTGTCCAACTTTCATTATCCAACACTGCACCATGAATCTTCTTGCGACGAATAATCATGTGAGTATCATAGAATCTCGTATTTCTATCTCTAATCCTAACTCATAATTCTTATTGAAGTTTGGTGATTGAAGGTATGTTTGATTTACCGTTGGATAAAATTATATTGGATAATTGGATTAAATTACATTTGATATAATTATGTTCGATAAAATTAAATTTTAAGGAATGAAATTGCGTAAACAAAACAAAAAAAAGAATGAAATTGTATTTGAGAATGATGGTAAAAGTAAGTTTTAAAGAATTGTATGTTATTTGTATATTTTTTCCGGTACGTTATTTGTAAAGAAATGTATGTTATTTGTATATAATAAAACGAAATCACTGGATAAGTTAACTAAAAGGGCCATAAAGTGGATATAATATAAATGTAGAGTTTCAAAGTGGCTAATCTTGTAAAATAAGATTTCACACACTTATCATATTTTTTCTAAACACAATTTTTAAAGTTTGGAACACATTTTTACTAAGCGGAAAAATATACAGAACAAGATAACACATGTTACGATAGATGTTATATAAAAAGTCGCTATAGTTTTATATGCCCATCTCATTTTGTCATTATAAAAAAAGTTACTATTTCGATTGTTTATGATACTGCAATGTGTGCCTTGAATAATCTCTCGCTATATAACGCCTCACGTGTCATCACTGACAAAAGTTAGAACACTCCACCCTCTTCTCAAAGGGCAGTAGTCGTACATTGTTACTTATCTCTCAAGATAACATAACTGGCTCCACTGGTAGTCTTCTGTATCTTGGAGATTCTCTTCAGGATATCTGCAAAAGCCTTTTTATCCTGCACATAGTAGAGAAGCACAATGAACACTTACATCTGATGAAAATGGAACAAGACATTCATTCCTAAAATTACCATAAACTATTGTTAGATAGCATCCTTTTACTCTGACATTAGCCAGTCACAAATTCGTTCTAAATAGTATAAAATGTTGGTCTACAGGATTTGAGTGGCGTTTAACAATCGAGTTCTCTTTGACGAGAAGAACTCGATTAAGATGATAGAGCATTTTGAGAAGTTGGCATACATACATTGGTCGTAAGAATGACTAAGCAAACAAATGCAGCTCAATAAAGGATAAATCAATTTTTTTGATAGAGCTAACCTCTGAAGATCTTAGTCTTGCTTTAAATTTAGCAACAAGATCCTGTGTTGTCACTGGAGTTCTTTGCATTAAAACAGCCCTGATTTCTTCCTCACTCACAGGTCCAGAAGCGGTGGTGGAAGACCCTGCTTTTGATGATGATGCTGGCGGTCCACCTTTTGGAGGAGCATTACTTTTAGCTGCAGACCCATTTTCTTCTTTGACTGATAATTTCGGCTCCTGATTCAATGGGAATGAAATAATGAAGAATTTCATTAACACTAACAGGAAAACCTTTTGGGTTACCTTTCAAATTAAGTTATTAGAGTCTTTGACATTGAGAGCTTTTTGGAAATGTTACAATACAATATGCAAAAGCTTTATATTGCGTTCGGATACATAAACTGCAAAGTTCTTCAGAGCCAATTTTGAGTCAATTTTGTTAAAACCTTCTCAAAACACCTTCCCCATTGAGAAGTCTCAACTAATGCAATATATATTTTAGAAGTTTCCCGGCCAATAGTTTCTCAAAATATTACAAGCTAGGACAAACTTAATCATTTCTGCATTTTTTAAAACCTGCCAAAGCAGCTAAATTTTATTTAAAAAGTAAGCAGTTTGTGTAAAATTCTTTTAGACTACCATTAAAGTTTAAACCAGGTGTTGCCACATCATTAAAAATTATTTGACTTCTTAGTTGTTATTACAGTCAAACACTATTAATGATATCACATACATGGTTGGATGACGGTTAAAACGCTTTTGCCCATGGAACAAATTAAAGCATTATTACAAAGAAAGCAAGATCAGAAAAAGCAATGACATACATTTTCTGTTTTCACCTTCTTCGGTTGTGCACCATTGGATGCTTTTGTTTCCTCATTTAATTTTCTCTTCCCTTTTGAAGACTTTGAAGTAGTTGCTCCAGGTTTTAAAGGGCTATTGTCAGCAGGTTCTTCCTTAACTGCATCCTTCTGCTTTGAAGCACTCACAGGAGGAACGCCAAGCTTGACATCAATCTAGATAAACCAAATAGGCCATTAATGGATAAAAAATGCTTTAGTCCAGTTTACGCATCCAAGCTATTTATTCAGATCAGCTAATTCCCCTTTTAGAGAAGAAAAGGGATTGAAGTTTGCATCAAATTATATTTATTTTTCATATTATTAGTACCACAAAGAACACTTCAGCAATTAGAGATGCATCTACCAAAAAATAAATAAAAAATGTATGTGTGATCAAAGATACGGAACAAAACCCATACCTCTTCATCATCATCATCGTCATCATCCTCGGCATCAGATTCATTTAGACCACCAGTTCGTCCAAGTAGCTTCTTTAGCTCTTTCCCAGATTTGCTCAGACCTCCCCCTTCTTCATTATTTTCGCCCTCCTCCTCCTCATCATCCTAAATTAAAGGGCGGGAAACTCAACAAGGTTTATCCAAATCCAAACTTAATAAAAAACCCAATTTGAAAGTTTCCCAACCAGTCATTTTTTATATTATATTCCAAAATTCAATACAATAAGCTATGATACATAAAAAATCATCTCTATTTTGAGGGTTGGTTTCCAAAGCTGGGTTGGAAAAGTAAAATTCACGTGAAAAAAACAGAGAGTTCAGGATCATAGAACCAAAGAAGGATATCAGAAATTGACTGAATGGACAGTGATAGAATAGGAAACAAAGGAACTCAGAAAATGACACAACATTAAAAACCTGAAAAAGAAAAAAAATCCAGTTTAGTCAAGTCCTGAACTAATGCTGGATTCACAAATAGGATGTGTTGTGCTATTAAAGTACTCTTCTGGAAGAAATTCCTCCATAAATGGTTGCGTGTATTATTATTTTAAAGTTGTTTCACCAAGAACAATATTTCCTGATTTTGTGTTCACTTTGTTCTGACACGAAGATTCTTCGCATCCAATATGAATATAGCCTCTAGAGTCTAGAGGGTGATGAAAAATAGCACAAAAAGAAGTAGCTACTATGCCACAATCAATTTTACATCCATAACTAAATCCATATAAAATATATCTCAATAACATTCCTTGAAGTAGCTGCAACACGAAAATGGACATATAATGACAAAAAAATCATCATCAGAACATCAAACTTCTTAGTCACAGTATTCGAGAAATTTGAAACTAACCATCTTGATTTCAGGAGGAGCAGGAACTTCAGGAGCCAAATCTTCCCTTTCCTCAGGATCATTGCCAACAGCTTCATCATCATCAGTGAAAATATCTTCATGCTCCCAATCATCACCTGTAAGTTATGCAGAGGTATACTCAGCAGATAGAATAAGCAAATACCTGATGAAGTGTTCCTCAAGCTTCCAACAAGATTATAAACTTTAAAAAGCCTAAAAATGAATTTAATTTTTGCAAAGTTAAGATTAAATACTTGAATAGAAAGGGTCACACTAGCGTAGGATACCAAATATATAGACCAATCACCAATCAAGTCAATAGTCGCATCAATTACTCACTAAAATATCAACAAGTGGTAGACCAACACTGGTAATGAAAAACTGCAAGTGCTCCAGTTTTGCTACCAGCTGCAACTAAGCCTCTAAGGCCAAAATAAATGCCTCAAAACATAAATAAGATGAAGTCTCAACTGCCTAAATTTGATTCATTTTAGTAATCAATTTTATTTTGCAATTTACTTTTAGCTATATCCTCCACAAGGCATACACATCCAAAATAACAAAGCAATCAAGGGGGAACATGAAGATTGTCCTACCCTTTATAAGGATTTCTTTGCACAAATGTCTGGTCAATATAGAACCTAACCACACACCCATTATGCCCAGGGCTGGACATTTGGGGCGTGGACAGTGGCGGAGGGAGGGGGGGACTTGGCTATGCCATGGCCCCCCCACTACTTGTTGGTTTGATTCATTTTGTATAAAATTACTTGTTGATTTCACTCACTTTGTATAAAATTACTTGTTGGTTTTACTATTTTTTTTATAGAAAAACTATATTGGTCCATATTGGCACCACCCACCTCAAAATTCTCCCTCCGCCACTGGGCGTGGAGATCGCAAACCCAGTATTATTGAGATTGCCCTCACGCCTATCATGGGATATCTTCAATGGAGATTGACTTTCATTTACTTTCCTAGAAAAGTCAAGAGACAAATTAACTTCACTAATTTTTCTCGAACAATCATGACTCGAGCTAATTCTTGAACTTTAAACTTTTGCAGATGGCCCGTCATGGGTGGTAAAATTAACTTGGTTTCCATCTTGAGAATTTAGATCAGACCTAACTCTACCCTAAAAGCTAGCTCAGGTGTGAGGATTACCAGCCCTTTACAAGGACTTTGAAGTCAATATCTCTACTCATTATTGTGTCTTCCTCCAACAATTTTAACTTTTAAGATAGCTGGTTCATGGTACGGCATCAAAGTCTCTAAAACCAAGTGGTTTAAAGTTTGATTCTTGTTGTCCACATTCTTTTAATAAAAAAGTTGAATTTCAGCGCAAGATAGATGAATATGTGCATTATCTACGCTTCAAGCCTAAATGACTCTTATGTGAAAAGGGGTATTAGAAATATAATATGAAGTCATTCATGTATCTTCACTCTTCATCTAACAACTTTTGCGCTGCTTGATTCATGACATCACACACACAACTCTCTCTCTCTCTCTCTCTCTCTCTCTCTCTCTCTCTCTCTCTATATATATATATATATATATATATATATATATATAGATAGATAGATAGATATGTATGTGTGTTGTGTGTGTGGTGAACATATCAGATGAGAGAGCCTTTTTATGTGAGGGTGAGAAGAGAAAAAATTGACCATTTGATCAAACCACGAATGATCAACATTAAAATATAAAGTCTATGACCATTAATAACTTATAACCTTGACTATCCATGTAAGGTTGTATGGTCAATATTCACTCTTTTCACTAAATGAGTTGGTGGGTGGCCGACCTTAGTAGATGTAGATTCCTATTCTGATTAATCATGTCAAAAGATTACAAATCAAATAGGCGGTTATCACTGCCTAAAACAAACTAGAAATAAAATAATAACCTTTAGAGCCATTTCCACCAGAAAATATAACAAATAAAAAAGACAACTGGACAGGTACTTACCCTTCTCAATATCATCACCATCTAGATCACTGTCTCCTCCCCTTGGACCATCTTCATCATCATCGTCGCCTCCTTTATTAAGTCCAAGTTTATTCCTTCTAGCTGCCTCCTCTTCTTCATCCTCCTCCCCTTTATCTGAGACATCACCTTCATCATCTTCACTAGTTTTTTTACGGCCTTTCCCTCCATTCACATTGATCTCCTTGTCATCAAGCTTCCCCCGGTCACCAAATAAGGTAGACCCATTATTTGCAGCCTTCATCATCCATCTTTCATACCCATCCGCAGTTTTCTTTCTGTTCTTCATTTTCTCTTCTGCTTCCTCTAATGTCAATTGTTTGTATTGAGCAACCTTGTTAAAGTTGTACCTAAAATTTAAGAAAAAGAAGAAGAAGAAGATGATGATGATGATGATGATGATGATGATGATGATGATGATGATGATGATGATGATGATGATGATGATGATGAAAGACAACACCAGATCAATTATCACGCATCTGACCATAGGACCAGACCAGATGAATAAAATAAAAACATCCCAAGTAAGAGAAAAAACAAGCAAACACCATAGGACCATTCTCGCAGACAGACACAAATCCTTATTTTTTAACTCAGCGAACTTACCAAGAACCAGCAGGAATGGCAACAAACTCCTTCCTTTCCATCATAAGCAGATAATATGTAGCTGACTGTGCACCTTCAAGGTGACCTTGGTATTGGGACTGACCGGTTTCGTCCTCCAAGAGCCATGGCTTGTTCTTGTACTTCTCCTGTATACAGCAATAAAAGTTATTCAGGAAATAAACTTATGATCTATCACAAGTCACCAGCAATTACATACTGCTAAGATGACTAAATTAGAATCATCTTAAATGTCCCCGCCCTCTGAAATAGTCTAAAACGGTCTGCGGCATAATGTGCCACACACTCATTAGTAAAACAAAACAGTATCCCCACTGTACATTACTACAAGTTTGCTACTTTTTAGTTGACATTTCCTTTGTGAAATGTGGTGCTTAAGCACTCCTTTTAGACTTTCATGCAAAACAGCCCTAATGAATATTAAAAAATAGGGAACAAAATTTGCATATTCAGGACAAATACTTGAAGATAGTAGCCAGCCATGTCCCTGTATATCCATATCAGACCCATGTTCATTTTCTTTTTTTAATTTTTATACTGATATAGGTGAGGATACAACAATAGTTACAATATTTAATTATTACTTATGCTTACTTTCTAAAATAAATTCCTTTTCTTGTCAAGTATTTGTATTTTAATGTTGGCTTAATACATTGTATTACAGTGATGGCATCATCATATATAGATGCACTCCAGACCCAGTTGAGGGATATATTCAATTATACCCGCAAAGCATCAGTAAGTTGGCGGGTTTGCAGTCCATCCTTCTGAAGAGACCACTTGTTTTCAGCACTTTTCTTCTTCGAAAAATCAGGCAACCCAGTTATGAATCTTCCGATGAAGTAGTTCTTGTCATTGCCAGAGCTTGCACGAACATTATATTCCTGTCACAAACACCACATTAACCCTTCCAGTTAAACAAGGACAAGGCATACTGCACGAATTCTAATTGGATTTACAAGATAATCAAGCAAATTAGAATAGGTAACAAGAAGGATGAAATTAGAATTGGAGAATGCAAGCAAAAAGGGAAAAGAAATCGAACTCGAATCAAGCGAGTGAGGGTGGCGCCACAATCAAAGCACTTGGCCTTTTTCTCAGCCATGGTTTTGCCGCAGGTCAAGCAGAGAGTCATGTGCTTGCAATTGCTTCCGTAGAGGTCGGTGGTTGATCCACATCCGCTACAGGAAGGTTTCAACAACAGGTCCATCGACATTTTCCCTCTCCCAGAATTTGAATCGGAAAAACTAGGGCTTCAATTTCAACCTACTCTATGATTGATTCCGTTACTGAATTACAAATCAAAACCGCGCGAATCCACTAGAAATCATGATTATCTTTTTTACCGTAATTAATTCTTGTTTCTTCTTTTAATAGTGGCGATGAGGTTCGAATTGAAGAAGTGTTTCTTTCGCTCTGCGATTTCGTTGTTTTGAGACGAGTTTTCTATTTATTCAGGATCCGGGGATCTTATATAGGCGTCTGAAAACCTAAAAATATTCATTATCTTTGCCACTATTATTTGGGCTTGGGCCGCTTGGGCCTTTGGGGTGGTTTTACTTTTTACTCTTGAATTTTTTAATTATTTTTGTGCTTTTTTATTGGCATGGTTGCATTTTGAGCACTCAATTTAAGGATTAGTTGATTTTGGTCTCTTTACATAAATTTTGGCAATTTTTTATTCTCCTTCCTTTTTTTTTATGCACCAAGGTAATGAATTTGACTATCTAGTAGCAGTGTTGGTACTTGTTCGTAATTCTCCTTTCTTTTCAATTAAGCAAATATTATCAACCGCTAATTTTTGTTTCAAATCTTAATGGTTTTTCAACCGTCACCATTAATGCAAAATTTATGCAAACTTATAGTGGTGAAGTGTAGTGATGTCAATTTTCACTCAACAATGGAGATCCTCGTGGAAATTGCCACATTTGAGGCATCTCCGGCAAATTTTCTTCGTGATGAGAGGAGCAAGGGTAAAAATCTCTTCAACATGAATTTCAGGATGGAGGCGGTGATCATACACCCTGTATCGCGAGGTTCCGCCCCAATGTTTATATGTAAACTGATAAAACTAACATTAAAATAGAAGCAAAGTGTTGGCTTGGAAATTGTCCTACTACTTCCTTTTAAATAAACCAAGGTTCAGTAGGACGAATGTGACACTTTTTTCCCTCCCTCTCATTAAATTGGTTCCTTCTTCATTTACCTCAATGGAAGCTTTGTGAAACATGCTTTCAACGTATACCTCGTCCAAACGAGACTCCACCTCCACAATTTTTGTAAAATTAGCATCCCGTTGAGAGAAAGGCGAAACCACTCCTAGTTCCTTTAGCACATTAGAAGCTTCAAGTGTAAAAGGAATCTTGAATTTCGGAATCATGAAACTCCATACTCGCACTTTTCGCCGAGAAAGCTTTCCTTCCAAGAAAGGAGATTTTGAAGCAAAATTTTCAATTAAAGCTAACAGTCCATCTTTGGCACCTGGAAGAAAAATGTACATGGAGAACCGTTGCGTTTTATTTGTACCTTGTCTATAAGAAAGATGGAGGACTTTGAAACCATCAAAAACACTAATGAACTGAATCTTCTTCTCTCTAGTCATGAAGGGAACCTTGACTGAGGTACCATTAAGGAGGTGAAAATCATAATCGAATGTGTAAAGTGGATCATCAAACTTGTGTTTCCACGCACCCTTGAAGCGCAGTGCATTTGCAAAGATAAGCCTGGTTGACTCGTCTACTGTCTTGGGAGGAAGAAGCTATCTGATAAGGCCTACGTGGTCTCTTTTTTAACTCATGAATTCACTTCACGGCGCACTCGATCACCCTTGGTCTGAAAATCAAGTGCAGCGAGAGTGGCCTTGTAATGAGTGGCCACAAGTTGTTTGTAAGAATGGGAAATAGAGAGCGATTTGTCAACCCACATTCCATTGGAAAAAGCAAGACGACGTGATTGTGAAGCGTCGGAGGAAGAGAACACGACAAATATGAGATGATAGAAGAAGGTGTTGAGATCGTCGAAGTATACAATCCATGGGTGCTTTCAAGCTTACAATAAAAAACTAAGAAGGAATATACGATCCATGATGTCCTCGAAGTATTCCTAGCTCCTTCCATGATCCAAAGCCCCATCTTATGTGTTTCTCCCTTACCTTTGAGTTCTTCTCTTGAATATATCATTTAAATAAGGCCAAACGTGGTTTTTATGAAAATAGGGGAATCAATAATCGCTCGGTGAGACAATTCTCGCTAAATGACAAGCTTTCTTCAAGATGAGGTTTGTTTTTCTCACCAAGCCAAGCTTTTCATAACTAAAGCGAGCCAACATTTCTTCAAGAGAGAGTTTCCTTCTCTTCCTAAGCGAGAAAACTCTCACTAAGCAAAGATACTATCTTCACTTCTTCATTTTCACACTACCTAATTCTCTCTTTGTTTGGTTCAAAAGAGAAAGAGAAAATAGAGAATTAGAGAGGATGAGCAAAGAAAACGGTATGAAAAAAGGTGAAAAAGATAATATATTTTATATGTTGATTGACATCATAGAAAGGGAAAAAGAGTTTTTTTTTTGAAGTTTAATTTATCCAGTTGAATATTACATAAAAAATTCAAGTGGGGCAAAATTGTCAAAAAAACCAAAAAAGCAAGTACTCCTCTCTAGGGGTGTACAAAACCCGGCCTTGTCCCTTGACCCGTCCCGGCCCATGTCCCTTAAACCTGCTTCTCTTCGGGTTTCTTCGGGTTTAGGGACGGGTTTGGGTTTACAAATTGAATTCGGTCAATATTTAGGGTCGAGTGAAAGTCAAGTTCAAGTGAATATAATTTGTATTATTTTCTCTAATTAAATATATTGTTATGAAAAACTTCAGTTCTATATAGTTTCTTCCATAATTCATTGATACGTAAGAAATTAATATTTTTACAGAATGATATGTATTATAATTTTCTGGTGAGATTTGAAATTGATATGCAATTTGTCCTTCGGGCCAACCCGGACCCGTCATTTTGCGGTCAAGTATGTGTGTTAAACCCGCATCTCATCAGACATTTCCGGGTCTAGGAACGAGTTCGGATTTATAAACTGACCCCATCAATATTTAAGACCGAGTAAAAGTTAAGAAAAACTCATCACAACCCATCCCATAAACACCCCTACTCTCCTCCACCCATTTCTCTTCAATTTGAATTTTGAACGGACCCCAAAACTGTGAAGGGCTCACATTCTCACCTCTCTCTCGCGCTCCACTTTTAACCAAACAAGGTTACTTCCTCTCTATCTCTTCTCGAACTCTCTTCATATCTTTCTCTTTTTTTAAAGTTATCTCAACCGACCAAGATTTCGCTAAGTGAGATGCCATTCTCCACTCCTCTTTCTCCACTCGAAGCTTGGAATGAGTGAGGAAGGGCTTGACTCACTCCTTTCATATCCGCCTCAAAACAAATTTACATGATAGCCCCTTCTAAACTTTCTCTTACTCCCTCGAATATTGCTGTAGATTATTTTTCATACGCAAATTGAACAATTCAAATTCATTATGGACTACCATTTCATAAATTTTATATGGATTCATTACATAGAATACACACCTACAATGACAATTTTACCACGACTCATCGGTCTATCAAATACCACTGAGCTTGAAAACGAAACACCATATATATTAAAATCCAATGTCCACATACCTTACAGGACATTAATTAATAAATAATGCGTCACATAACATCAAAAGGAATGAATTGTTTTTTCTCAGAATTAATTGTGTTCGATTTTCATTATCAACATAAAAACGGTGTTGGTAGGTGACGGTCACAGTAGCCTAACCAACCAAACTTTTTTTTCCGGTGTAAAAAAACAATTAAGAATGCATTTAATTATCACCTGAAGCAAAACAAAACCTGATGACATCAGCGTATAAATTCTTCACAAACCGGACAACAGCCGTAGACTCTCTCTGCGCCTTCTCAAACCCCCCACACCCAGCAAGCGTCGGCACAAACAACCACACCCCGGTCACCGCCACGAACCCCACCGTGAGAGCGCACGACACCACCCTCGGCAACCGCAAATTCCCTTTAAAAAACACCTTCTTCACCGCAATCTCAATCGCCAAACACACCCCGTGAAGAATGAAGAAGCACATGGAACCCCACGAGGGCTCCCAACGCTCCCACGTGCGCTTCTCGTGCTTGATGTAGTAGAATATCACCTCGTGCATGATCCCTGACACCGCGAAAGTAGCCACCACAGCGGGCAGCGGGGCCCACCTCCTCCCTATGACGTGGCTGGAGGCGTTGACCACCGGTTCGTAAACGGCGGGGTGGAGGATGCGCGTCACCGCCATGTTCCACCTTCTTCCCCAGAAGTCTTGCAGCGAGGTGCTGAGATAGGGTTCATCGAACTGTGGCTCCATCTCTAATTGTAAAAATTTGCGAGTCATTGCGGAAGCTAAAGCAAAAAATATCTCTATCCCCGTGTACATTTGGAGAGTGTGCAACAGCATTGTGAACTTGGGGTGGAAGCTTTCTTTCTTTTCGTAGAGAGGAATAAATGAAGCAAAGAGAATAACGATGATTGTGTACCTACAATTATCGTAGTTGAAATGTTGTCGGAGACTTGCAGACAAATGCTGGTTGACGTGGTCGCTCTGCACAGACTTGAAATATCTATGTGTTGTGGTCTCAGTTGTGGTTGCGGACTGCAATTTGAGATTGTGATGTTGTTGTGGTCGGAATTGGATGGGAAGACAAGCAAGGAGGAGAAAGTGAGGGAGGGAGAGGGGAGGGTTGGATGAGAGGGAGCCTTTGCTGAAGGAGAAGAGGAGGAGGTTGAAGGTCGAAAGCCAAGCGAGTAAGAAGGAAGAAGGGCCTCCAAGGTGCATGGAGGTGAGCCTGAGAGGGAGGATGAAGAGGAGGATTATGGGTGGTGAGAGGGCGAGGAGTCTGGTTTTACCTTGAGGGATGATCTTGCCAATTGTGTGGCTGTAGCAAAGTAATGCCATAGCTAAGCTCCATACCATGATGAAGTTGTTGATTTCTCCTTCCATTGCCTTCCTTTCGTTTCTCCAAAACAATGGAATATCTATTATATTGAGAAGAGTTGACCAATTGAATTGATACTTAGAAAGCGTGGTTGTTTGATATATCTTTGGAGTGTATTCACGTTGATGAAAAAGATATAAAGAAGAAGCATTTGGTTTTCTCTATGTTGACCAAGAAAATTAAATTCACTTCAGAAGTTAAACGTGTATGAGAATTTATATTACAGTGAATATCCACGACTGATGAATAATGTGACACTGAAATCAGTTGAAAATTAAGGAGAAAATTTCAAAGTTTAAAATAGCAATAAAAGAGCAAAATGAATTATAATTGTCTTACTATATGATCACCTGATTAGTGGTAAAAGTGGTTAAGCGTTTGTCAACTTGTCATTTAAGAGGCATTAAGGCTTTACTAATTTGACACAACTCTAACAATTTAATTTTATACTGAGCCAATTGGTAACAGTGAAATTTTGTGTTTGGTCACTATAGCTAACTAACTTGATAATTACAGGTCTTGTAGAGTTGTAGTTATTTTAGATCGAAAACCTAATGATGTAAAATGATTTTATTATTTTTTCATTTATAATTATTCTCTGAATTTCTATAAATCTGTCATTATTTTTATTTATCTGTTACTTTTACAATTTCAATAGAACATTAGTTATATTTTATCAATTGTGCTCGAGCTCTTCTTAATTTAATGATGATAAAAAAATTGAAGAGTTAAAATTAAAAAAAGAGACGAATGGTATATTAAGAGGTTGGAACATGTGTTGAAACTTTGAATTCGTAAGCATTAAAGAATGGAGAGATTAATAGAGTTAATAATGAGCAATGAATTATATTTTTTTTGGTTTTAATAATGAATTATCTTTTCTTTTCTTGTAACGAATGTCTTTTAAAGAGGTTGATTTCACGTGTTATTGACTTTCGAATGTATATTTAGGTTGCTGACCTACCGCATAGGTCCCCCTAGTGCCAACTTGACATGTCTAACTACACACAAATACAAATAAACGGAGAAAGAGCAAACTCCAAGGCCGTCATCGGGTATGTTAAATTTGGGGACATTGGCCTTTGATACTATTATTGGATCTTGAGTGGTGTAAAACTTTAAAACATTAGTCACATGTATTATCTCACTTATAAACCTTAATAGTATTATGTGTATATATATTATCACATATCTTAATAGTATCTTTTTTAAAGGAGAACTCTTCAAATACTTGCACGTTGTTGGATTGCCTCTCCACCAATAAAACATGGCGTGTGATCACTATATTTAGGGGTGAGAATATGTCAGGCCGCCGACATGGGCTTATGGCCTGGCCTAACCTGTTTAATATAAAGGCTTTTTAAAAAGCATATTTAGCTAAATAGATCAGGCTTAGGCTTATAAAAAAGCCCATTAAGTCTATCAGGCTGACCTGTTTATTAGCATCTTAATTTGATATATTAGTTTAATAAAATATACAAATAAATCAAAATATTAAATTCAATTTACATCCATCTAACCTGTCACCAGTTTTGGTATTTGTAGAAAATTTAATTTTACCTTTTTGAAACTTGTCGATTGACAAACATAGTTGGCCTATTTAGATGTAGGCTTGTTGGCCTACTTAGATGTTGGTCTGTTTAGATGTAGGCTTTTTGGCCTATTTAAATGCCTTATGCGAAAATAGGCCTATAAATAGGCTTCAGGCCAGGCCAGACTTTCAAAAATGCCAGGTCCAAGCAAAATAAAAAGCTTATGATAGACCACAGGCTAGACTTAGGCCTTAAATTTTTTAAATAAACCAGACCTATTTACGCAAAGCCTAGCCTGACCTAGCCTATTCCCACCCCTAACTATATTATTAGGAAGACTTTCAACCTAAAAAGTGGTTACCATGGAGTTTTATGCCTCTCACTGCAAATTCCCTCCCTAGGGCCGAAAACCATTCAACCCACCAGGGAAGAATTGAACTTTACAATGGCAGAGAGGCCAAAACAAAAATATTTAAATTGTTCAGAATAAAATTTTAATTTATATTTCAATTATAGAGTAAACTAAACCGAGAACCCGTGTTTCTTTAATCATGAAAATCACGCCTTAGAACTTTCACCAGAATTCATTCCTCAAAAGAATCAAATTATTTGTCTCTAAGTTTGACAAATGAAAGTTTAAGCGAAACTTGCTTAAAGATTATTTTGGAAAATGCATGGAACATCAAAAGATAACTAGCCAATGGGACCATAATTGGATTATGGTCTCATTCCAACGTGCTACACGTTTATGCAATTTCATATGAACTCAAAATACCTTCCAAAATAACGTATTATGAAGAATCACGTATATTATATGCAATTTTGACAGACAAATAATAAAAGCATGTTTTTACTTGAAGTGCATACCTAAACTCAGTAGCATAAAACAAATTCAGAAAAATTCTACTTATTAGCTTAGTAATTACAAAGAGCAGAATTGTGCACCCAAATTACGAGCAAAATCAATTTTATTGACAAAATTATCTGCCAAATGAATATGACTCTCTTCCTCCAAATTCCAAATCCTCTCGTCATTGTTAAGATTACTGATCTCAGACAGGATTAGAAATAGACAATAAACAATGGAAAAGCAACAATTACTAATAAACACTGAAGGAGATTTCAGATCAAATAACAATGACAATGGATTAAACACCACTCTTGGAGACCTCTAAACCCAGTCCTTCCGAATATCAAAAGTGTAGTTGATCTCCAAGTACATCTTGTTGTCATCATCAACAAACTGAAAAATCAGAAATAAAATAGCAAGTCAAGCAATGCATTTATCCAAATGAAACAATCACATGTCTAGTGTCATATATTAAAGTACCTTAGTTCTAGCAGAATATGTCCCTCTAGCAAATATCCCAGCTGGTGTTGTCTCTTCGGGAATCTCATGCGTGTAAGGCTCTGCTTGAGGGCTGAATGTTCCAATCATCTCTTTAGTGCTGTCAACTGTAACAAAGCTCAACAATAACATTGAGATAAAACTCAAAGAAAAATTATTTTCTGATTGGTATGATTTGAGTGAGAGTTTACCTTTGATGCCAGTTTTCCACACAGTGTTGGTGTATTTGAGACCTGAAACGATGTTATGGCTGACCTGGAAAGTGAACATGAGGCTGTAACGGCTACCTTCTTTCAAAGTAAACCATAAACCTTCGGGATTTCCTGACTCAGGCACTGGAAGAACAATGTCATCTCTACCAGCTGATTTGATTGCAAGGCTCAGGATTTTCACTTCTGGCTCCAGAGTTTCTTTACTCATTCATCAAACATATCAAAAGGAATAGTCATCAGCATTTTAGGCCCTTTGTTTGCCTCTCTCAGAAATCGATGATCAATTCACAATATAATCGGTGCATGTTTGAAAACTCTTGTACAATTGATTATGAACGTAGAATTGATTCTTGGGAGTAGCTAGCTTCTTCATAGCATCTTTGACTCAACTTCTATTTTCTTATAATCCATTCTAAAACGAAAAATCTCCTCGCCATAAATGGTTGTGGCTTTAGAATCAATGTGGATTGTTTATAATCCACACATGCTATTAATCTAAGGTGAGCATAATGATTTTTGTTCTGTTTTAGATCATATTTGATTATTATAAAGCACATGACTACACATTTCCTCAAAGATGACTCAAAATGCAAATTCAATGATACTGAGAGAGAGAGAGAGAGAACAAGATAATCTGCACAAACAGAAATTGGAAGGAATCACCAATCTGAAGGGAAACATCGAACGTGCAATTACCTCCAACAGCATTGACGTCAACACCTCCAAGAAGCTGTTCCTTCCACCTCCTCAAGCTCTCATCATCCTAAGAAGAAAACAACATATGATAGATGAAGAAATGATGGATCTTTCAGAATCAGAACAACGAAGACATGCAAGGCAAAGGGGAAATTAAAACCTTATCTTTTTCAAGCTGCTCTTTCAAGGTGACTTGAGGGCCCAATTCAATCTTCCTCTCCAAGTCTTCATCATCATCCTCGGTGATAGCAATGGAGCTTTCACTCACGTGTCTACTGAGATTCCTGTCATGATGTTCATCCCCACTTGCTTCTTCAATAACCGTTTTACCCGTATCTGCATCACCAGCACCCTCATTGTGTTTGTCATCATCAAAACCCATGCTTTTGCAATTCGAAACCACCCCAATGGCCAAAGACATCAACGGTGGCAAAACCCAGATGGAAAAGTTTCACAAGAAACACAGAGAGAATAATATGACAAGGCCACAAACACAGCACCTAGCTAAAAAAGAGAGAAATCCCCACTAGATAGAAGATTTTCTCCAGCGTGTGTAAGGATGAAAAGAGGTGCAAAAGTGTTGTGTTAAGGAGGGATGAGAGGAAGAAGAACGTGGAAGAAGAGAGGTTGATGAAGAAATGGAAAAGAAGAAGAGATAGGAGGATGAATGTTGCAGCAAGAAGGGAAGAACAGAGACAGAACAGGGGAAATGGTCGTGTGGTGATCCGCAAAAGAGGAATATTCAGCGACAAATATGGGAGAGCCTCCTCGTCATCGTGAAGGTCACTCCTGTAGCACTAGCTCCAACAATTTTTTTATTTTTTATTTTAAAAACCAAAGATAAAAAGAATTTGGAAGCTCCAACAAAGTAAAAAAGAAAAAAAAAATTGATGGGATTAATTGTGTCGGAACAGTTGTGAAAACTTTACAATTAAATTGGGTCGGATTAAATTAAATTTAAAACCACATATCAACTAATAAAATAAGAAAATTGATGGGATTAGTTGAGGTTTTTTTTTTCCTTTTCAGAAACTAATTCATAGTATTCACCCACCGTTTCTTATTACAAAATTATTAAATATCCTTGTATTCACCCACCGTTTCTGATTACAAAATCAGAGGGATGTTGTGATAAATCATTCATCTCACAAGATTCCAAGGTGAGATTAACTTTTGGTTTGTTGTGGGTGATAACTAGATAAAACCTTTCACGAAGTGATTACTTAATGGTTTCATGCACTTTATATTACATGTAAAATTTGTTGCCCATTCATTTTATATTATTGGTTATTTTTTTCATAATTTATCACCCCATGAAATTCACATAATTTGTCACTGGTAGTCTACCGTTGGAAGCAAAAACCTTTATTAAGATGTAAGAATTTCTCATAATTGTGGAAGATTACTTGCAGTTTCACATTTTGCTTGTAACCAAAAAAAAAATTTCACATTTTGCTGAAAATGATAAGAATAAACAATGAACTGCCAGCTATTTAAAGGAATAAAAATGTTTAATAATCCATTTTGAACGGATTTAATTAATCACCCTATAAATTATTGGACAACGTGATTGGGACCATTATTCTAGTTGAAAATAGAACGAGGAAAGCACGTTGCCAACTGAAGTAGTGTATTGTAATCTTGCTAGAGCAAATAGCCATTTGGTCCCTGAAGATGTTCACTCATAACTGTTTGGTCCTTGTACTATTTTAACGCGCACGTTGGTCCCTGAAATTGTTGATGTCGATCACTTTAGTCCTTTTTTATATTTTTCGTTGGTCCCTGAGATGGAAAACGTCATGTGTCACGTTCTTTGACACGTGAATTTTCAATTTAGTCCTTCAAATGAAATGAAGTGAAGTGAGTTGGATTATATTTTATTAAAAAATATTTTAATTATAAAAACCCAGAAAAAAAAAAACTATCTGCACCACCACCCAAAAAAATCATCTTTAGAACGCCTCATCTTCAACCTCTAGCCTCTCACCTCCATCTTCACATCAAAGTATCTTCAACCTCCAGCTCTCCACTCCTAGCACCACCACCGCACTCTTCTTTTTCTTCTTCCCTCTAACCTCCGCACCACACCCAAATTGCCTCTCCCAAAAACTCAAATCGCCCCTCCCAAAGCCCCTTCCCTGATAAACTCATCTTCAACCTCCAGACCTCTCTTGTCGCGCCATGCACAACCATCACTTCGTGAAGCCGCCGTCACATTGTCGTGCGAGTCCTTTCCACCGCCCCAAACCATGGTTGTCGCATCTGTTCTAATCTCGACCCTCTGTGGTCTCTCCATCATCTATCTTTGCCTCGATCCCATTGGTAACGGCGCCGATGACTCCGAAATGAAGTCGCAGCGAGGAAACGCCTCCGTCACGGGGGAAGCTCTAGTTGCGCCACGCGAGGCTTAAACACCCGCTCACCTGGATTTGCGATTGCACCTTCTAGGTTCGTGATTTCTTCATTTGGATTCCCAATTTCTGCATCTTCTGGTTCGCGATGTCATCTGATGGGTTTGCAATTCCCAATTTCTTCATCTAGGGTTCGTGATTGCATCTTCTGAGTTCACAATTTCTTCATCCTGATTTGCCATATTTTCTTCTGAGTTCGTTATTGCATCACTTTCTAAGGTTTGAGGGTTTGGGTTTCGGGTATAGGTTGGGTTTCTGGGTTTAATTTTTTTTTTTCAAAGTAAGATTTGGGTATGGGTTTTGGGAGAGATTAGGTTTTGGGTTCAGAGGTGAGGTTTCGATGGTTTGGGTTCTGGGTGAGATTTTTAAGGTTTTGGTGGTTACAGAAGAGGTTGCAAAAAGAAGATGAAGAATTTGGGACTGGGTTTGGGTTCAACAAAGGCATTGAAATCTTGTGCCTGAGATAGAATCATGGCAATCTAAAAAATGTCATGTTTGGGTGTGGAGGAAGTGATTTTGTTGGTGCAGAATTGAAGAAGATGAACCATAAAATGAAAAGGTTGTGTTGGGGTTGTTGAAGATGATGAAGATCAAAGATGGTGATGAAGATTGAAGATGATGATGATATGAAGAAGATGATAAATTTAGAAATGTTGATTTTTTTTTAAGGTTGAAATGTTGAAGGGACTTATTTTACCGATTTCAAGAAGTTAAAATATGACTGTTGGAGCAGACGTGGCAAACTTGCGTAACATTTATCTTCTTATTGGACACTTTTCGTCTCAGGGACTAAAAAAAATGTAAAAAAGGATCAAAATGACTGACGTCGACAACTTCAGGGACCAACGTGGTGGGTTGAAATAGTCCAAGGATCAAACAGTCATAAGTAAACATCTTCAGCGACCAAAACGGTTATTTACTCCATGAGAGAGGGTATGTATATACATTTTTTATAACCAAATTGGATAAAGAGTAAATTCCATTAATAAAAAATATAACATCTTTCACCACATGAGAGACCAATGTAGGTACCGCGTGAGTTTAATGATGATGGGAAACTGATTAACACATATAGCTAGTGTTCAGTTTTTCTCCATCGTTGGGATCAGATATGTCGAAGAATGTCACCGCTGTCCTTCAATCTTTGTGCAAATTCACGTTGTTTGCAAGTGTGAACACATAACTTTATCCGACCTTTTTATTTTTTTTGACTTTTTCTTTATGTTACCCTCTTTCATTTTAAATAAAAAAGGTAAAAAAAATTAACGAAAGAAAACAGAAAAATGAAAGAAGAAAAAAAAAAGTAATTGATTGATTAACGAAAAAGGAAAATTCTAAAGTAAGAGTGACGCGAGAAAGCATTCATTGTGGTTGTTTGAATATGACGAACCTCATTATTAATTTGGGTAAGTAAATCCGATCTTTTATTTATCATTTGTTTGATTAGGGAAAATACAAAAATGATTTATAAATATATGAACAATGCACAACCCATAAACACCTTTATTTTTCTCTTTTCTTATCTCATTAATCATATATCACATTCACTATTATCTCTTTTTTTTTATTTTCTCTTTTTGAGTGTCTACGCGATTTCTATCAATACATATATACTGTGTGGAAAAAGGAATTTGAGTGCATTTTTAACTATATTGTACAAGATATATACAAAATGGTAAGGTGAAGACATTGAAGGGGTGGGGCAAATTGGAGTGGAATCTTATATTTTATGAGGATCAAGTTGATTGAGTCCAAGGTAGGTACAGTATTTCCATTTCAACTTATATATATATATATAGCGCAAAAGGTGTATATTGATGAATGCCCATATACAAAAGAGGAAATAACAGCAACCTCATGGAGGATAGAGCAGGTACAGGGGCCAAACTCAGATACAAGCCAAAACATATTAATTCAAGACCAGCGTGCCCATGTGAAGCGAGATGGACTGAGAAATAGTCAAGGCGCACATATAGCAAGCCAACAAGAGTCTTGCTTGCAGGGCACAGAGAAAACCGAGAGTCTGCTTATAATAAGCTTTCATAACAGTAATGGCACCAATGGAGTAAGCAATGACGGTGATGATGACATGCATGCTCCTTCATGTTGAAAGGCCCCGGGTTCAAGGAGAACCGCTTCGCCGGTGGGGAGAGTGGCGGCCATGAACCTTTTGATGGGGAGAACCGTGATTTGCATGAGGATGGCGGAGATGGTGAGCGGCTGAGTGCGGTAGGTGAAGAAAGTGTTGAGAAAGATCAGAATGACGCATGAAGCTATTCCGAGGAACCATGAGCTGAAAGTCATGACCGGGAGGGAAGGGTCGTCAGTCTCAGATCCTAGCATCATGAACTAACCCCATTTTCCTCTGAAACCCACAAATCAAATCCTAGCAACAACGACAGCAACTCAATCTCCTTCCCCTCTTCTTCACAACCACCCAGAAATCACAAGGGAGATACCCATGAAATCCAAAAACGAGATAAAAATGGGTACATCCAGATCTCAGCGGTGAAGGGATGAAACAGAAGAGACGAAGAAGACATAAAGCAAGAGATGAGGAGGATGATGATGTCGTTTTGCTGCATTTGTCTCTCATGTAAACAGGTAATTTGCATCTGAATTTCATTGATGGCAAACATGTGTTTGGTAGTGCTGTGTTGAAGATGAAGAGACTTGATGAATGTTGAAGATGAAGAGAAGAGAGATAGAGATAGGTTGCTCTGGTGGTGCCGGAGACTGACGACCCTTCCCTCTCGGTCATGACTTTCCGCTCATGGTTCCTCGGAATAGCTTCATGCGTCATTCTAATCTTTCTGAACACTTTCTTCACCTACCGCACTCAGCCCCTAACCATTCTCCGCCATTCTCATGCAAATCGCGGTTCTCCCCATGAGAAGGTTCATGGACGCCACTCTCCCCACCCGCGAATACAACCTTCTCGCGGTTCTCCTTGAACCCGGGGCCTTTCAACATGAAGGAGCATGCATGTCATCATCACCGTCATTGCTAACTGCGGTGTTTCCGGTCTTGATTGGCAAGGTGCTGTGAAGGATATTAGTGCTTAAATTAACTGTTATGTGTCCAGTTTGGGTTTCCATGGATTACATTTCAAGATATCAAGATATGCTTGTTTGTAACTGTTATGGTTTTCCCCTTCAAGGATCAGGTGAAGTCCAATCCTAAAGATCAGAAGGTTTTTATTTTTTATCTAGTCCAACTGCTTGTAGCTACCGATTTTGTGTTCCATAAGTAATGTATTATTTGTTTATTCTTATTCATCAGTATAGTTATTCACTTAAGTTACATGTGGATTTGAATCTTGAGATGTTAGTCACAGATGTTAACTTTTTTAATACTTGAGATGTTATCCACTATAGTTATTCATTCTTATAGGGATATCAACTTAAATGTTGTTTGGGGTGGCACACACAGCTAATGTTGACTTTTTTTATTATCTATTTTCTTTGTGCTGGTAATTTGGTAATGGATAAAATTGGCATGCTTTTACCTCATATGTTTCTTCTACTAATCAGTTTGATTCATGTATTTGGGTTTTCACTTCAAGACTCAATTTATAACTCAAGTGAATTTGAGACATTTAAATCATTGTTTGGAAAGGAAAAGTATGGGAGAGTTCGCTGATATGGAAGAACCGTCACACCAACCATGATTAAAAGAAATGAAGAAATTCCTAATATTAAAAAGGAGTATGGCAATGAAATGGCTTGCATGAAGGAGATAGATGGACCGAACACACTTGTAAAGAACATGCTGAAGCAACAACACCCAAATTTGAGTGAAGAAGAGCTTGCTAATATGATGGGAGCTGCTATGACTAGCGACAATAGTGCTGCTCCATATTTGTTTGCATCAACCCATATCCCTCTAGAGGTATACTTTTATTAATCCATCATGGACTAGCCAATATGCTAATATGATAAAAAATAGGATTGTTAATTGTCAAAGCTACTGCTTGTTTTCTCTTGTTGACTTGCTTTTTTATCTCTTTGGTTAAAGAAAAAAGGAGGAATAGAGAGTAGATATAGATAGAGTGCAGAAAAAAAAAACAAATTTGTCACATTTAGTTACTAGGATTGTACTTCTTCGCCATTTTGATTAGCACCCAGAAAGAATAACTTTTTAGTTTAAAATTATTTGTCTTTGCTTTGTTCCTTCAACTAATGAATGTAGTTTAATGATTAGCAACCGGTTATTATGTCTCTCTGCAGCAATTTAATTGGAACGTCTTAGGTCTTTGACTATGGTGCTTGAGTTTTTTACTTTTGTTTTCCTTTGTCTTTAATTAGTCTCTGCAGCAACTAAATTGGAACATCTATAGTACTTCAATTTTTGGCTTTTGTTTTCCTTTGTCTATTGGTGGATTGTGTAAAAAAAAAAAACAGTGTAATTGTTTGGATGGTTTGCTTATAAATGCTTGCTGTCTTTATCTTTGTTTTCCTTTAGCATGTGTGGGAAATGTATCAATCTTAAACTTTTCAAAGACATTTGTTCTTTTTACACATCACATGTTCACCTACCTGCTCGAAATTGGTGAATACATACTTTATGAGAGAGATCATGATTCATGTGTTTTAGATTAACCAATTTGTCATTCTCAATTCTTGTTTATTGCTTATGTTACTAATTTACATATCACGTTCATTGCAGAATGAGGAGGAAGAAGTTTTCCGTGAAGGTGTAGAGGAACAAGGAGGACGAGTAGTAGGAGAAAAAAAAGAAGAAAAATATGATGCATGAGTTGTTTAAAAATGATGATTTATGTTCTATCTCTTGGAACCTTTGTTTTAAATTTGGGATGAAAACATCTAGACATGCATATATTTTTGGGACTTAATTATTAGTTAGTGTCGTCAACGCTTGGTGTAGCTGTAACTTTTAATTAATGCATTTGATGTTTTTTTTCTTCTTAAAGGCTTATGCATTTGATGTTGGGTTGCATTTTATCTCATTATTTAGAGAATACACTAAAGTATTATGCAGAACATTTTCTTGAGTAATATTGAATCTGCCAAGAAGTACAAACCAAATCTTCTTCAAAAGCAGCTCTTTCCGGAATCAACATGAAAAATACAAAACCAAAAAAGGCAAACTGTAATGGTAAGACATATTAACATGCTTTTCGTGACTAGAGAATTAGTCATTGTTGTCGGTGGCGGCGGTGAATATTAACATGCTTTCCCAACAATACAACTTGTGGGACTTGCATTGAGAGTTATTGCAGGCACCGTGTAGGCTGGAGCAACAGCAAAAGATTGAGCAGGTGAATAATTTGGGGCACAACTTCCATACCCGGCCAGATGGTACAAGATAAGCACCGTTTACAATCGGACTCTGAAATTTTCTATCAATGATGTTAAACTCGATAGTTAATTCAAGTTTGACTGTTTGAGAGTTCAAAATCACTTAGTTGTATCAAAATCAGAGTAGTTCAAATGGATATCACGCACGTCTACACTGTACATGAGATAAATTTAGCATTGTAAAATCTTGGAGGTGATGTTGTATTAAGGATAAAACTATTCTATTCCTTTATCCATGACCAAACATAAGTTTTTCAGAGAATTGATTAATTACTTGGTATTAGAATTTACTGTCTAGGATCATGTCATCTAGCATGTTAGAGATGTTATAAATGAATAATCATTCTTTAACTTCACCAACCAGTTTAATAGCATGTTTGGATTGGTGGTGGCATACAATTCAAAATACAGTAACTCGAGAAGCTACACTTTATCCCTTCTCACCGTAAGTGTTTACTGGTTTCCCACAGCAGAACCAAACATGCTATGAGATTTCAAGAGAATTGATTCATGACAATAATAAACAAAATAATTGATTTGATGACCTTCAAATACAGCAGCTGATAAAATGTGAATGCTATTCCGAGCACATATCAAAAGATGTAGAAGATCGTGTTAAATGTTTAAATTATGAGATAGAGCTCATATCAAAATAAGATGAGCAGAGAATTTGATCGCAGACTATTCCAAGCAAGGATTGCATTCTGAATATTAAACTAATAAGAGCAAAACAAAAAAGAAAAGGCCTTATGGGTTACCAGAAAACTGAAGATGCACCTGGCATCCTCATAAGGCCGTTTTCAGGTTTTTGTAAGCCAAATAGTATTTAGGCCAACCTGAAATCTGTTTTCTTATTTGATCTTACATATTCATGATTTTTTTCATGAAATTTGATAAAACAAACACATCAAACCAATCAAGGTGCTGTTGATATTAAAATTTCAAAGTAACCATGGTTTAAACCAAGTAACTCCCAACTCATTCACTTTCATACAAGCAAACTTTCCATATCAATCACAATCTTGTGAAGAATATTTTGAACCCTAACTAACTTCTCAGGATAACAATAGAGGGGAAACAGATGTGAAGGGAAAAAACAAACACCGAGTTACAACAATATTAGCCACACTATCATGCTACATGGAGTAAAAGTAATGTAGAACGATCCAAGAGGGGTAATGCTAAACCTGTAAAAAATGAGAAACTCACTAGTCACTACCCCATTTCTTTACAACACTCTCTTTAGCAGAAGCACGCTGATAATCTTCCTTCTTCAAAAAGCCATCAAAATCAGGCTGATTACTGGTAGAAGTAATTTTCAAGACTTTTGATGATATGAAACCAAATCCATTCCTTACTCCACGAAGTGCATACAGCAATGGGTTGAAGATGACAGCAAGGATCAAATCACCTTTTGCAACTAGGAGATACTGAAAATGCAGGGAGAGAAGGTAAAATAGAGTTTTGATTGTATGATAATGTGTGAATTTATGACTATCAGAAAAAGAATGGAAGAGGTATGAGGAAATTTCTTACTATGAGAATGATACCAAGTATAGTAAGAATAGCTTGTTTTGCTTCTTGCCAGAAATTATCGTCGTTAGACCAGCCAAACCATCTACCCCACCCAAACCAACCTCCTCCACCAGTGTCACCTCCCCCTCCCAGCTCTTCTCGTTTTTTAATCTCTTTGTCCCACTTTTCAAGTTCACTTTTCTTCCCACTTAGGGCACCTTCTAATGCTTTTCTGGCTTGTTCCTGAAATTCAGATCACTCTCAATGTTATTACCTCAAATCAGCTTTGTGAGGCATCAAGGACTACAAAATAGCCCATCATCACAACTCACAAGATCCAAAATAGATTTTAGTTCTAAACTATTTTCTATGGATAAGTAATCATGACGCCAAAATCAGATCAGTGTATACTGATAGCAAGTGTTCATCATTCTCTTTCACAAACAAGAGAGTTTAGAGTACAATACAATTTTTTTATAGTTTTCATGAAAACTGCACCTGCGTTACATGAGGAGGCCAGCAGAATAGAATAAGCTTAATAACCAAACCAGTTCGGTTAACAACAGTATCTTCCAAATGATATCCATAAAGGAAAAGGAATTGAAACTGAGCATTTCATTGCATGATCACCTTGACATCTAAGTCATGTGAAAATGAATTGCATATTGAAACCAAGTAGCAAGGCAGGCTAATAGCCTAATACTAAATATGCCAGACACGAGTTGCTTCCAAAGGATGACCCTGTTAAACAGATAACACAGTCATCGGATTCCACAGCATCATGATACGATGATTACATATAGTTCTAACTTCCAAGAGAAAATATGTCAATTTGAGATTTTGGGCATATCACTCCATATGAACTAGTGAAGGAAGAATATCAATACAAATAAAATTGTATGGAATAAATACTTGAAAACCAAGCCAAGCTATTGCAATTTCGCAAGCGAGACCACTCGAGCAAATAATGTGCATAACATGGATTGAAAAAACACAATTAGGTAGTTAATGCAGAGTATAGATCATGCAATCCTAATTAAACCCCTATAAACGACCAAAACCAAAAGATTATTCAATGAGGGGGGAACTTTATTTGTAGGTAAGTGACTCAGTGAATTCCTAAAATTAATTTAGTCCATTTGTTATGTCATTCTTGGTTAAGAAAAAAATAATAATGTAACTACTTTCAATTCCACAAATAAAACTTGAAGAAAAGAAGTTCATACATGTTGTGAAGCACTAAAATCCAAAACATGTTCTTCATGAAATGCTACAAATTACAGTACACAGATGTGGCATTGTCAGAAAAGATAAGAGAAAATTTTAACCAATTGTTATTGAAACTCCAGATAGTCCACTCCTAAAACGCACGACTGAGGCTAATTCATGTTGCAGACAGCGAAAATCAGCAAAAAAACATTAGTTAAATAACTGAGAGGCAGAAGTTCACAAGTAATTATCCGCTACAATTTGAAATGCGAGGGAATCGAAAATAGTACCTGTCTTTTGTTGTCTGAGAAAAGGCAGCGGAATCTACCGTTGCTGTTGAGCTTGCGTTGCAAACAGCTCCATTTTTTATGAATAGAATCGTCATGCTTAGTCGATTGGGGAAGAGAATGGGAACGGCAACACCACTTCCTCCTAGTTAGGATTGAAGGGCCTCCTAGTCCTACTCCTAGGTTTACAATTTCTCCCATGCTTTCCTATATTTTTCTCTATCTCTATCGCAATGCCAAATAATTCAGTTTCATATTCATTCAGTGAATAGTTATTTTTGTCGTTGGAAAATATTGAATCGATACCTATAAAAGATTTTTTTTTTTTGGACTCAAGAAGATAAAAGGTGATTAAATAATTTTTGGAGAAGCAAAATACTCCATACAATTAGTTTTGTTTAAAACTTTTTTTGGTACATTCTTATAGAGTTGGGTGTATTGGCCAGGCCCACAGGTTGACCACCTAACCCGCAATCCGTGCGGGTTAGAATCAGGTAAAATGTAAGTTTGTATTAGAGTATTTCCAGTGGTGAGATTTTATTTTGGTGTCTTAAACACTTCTGGTATGAACTGTCACATAGGATTTAAGACACCCATAAGATCCTACCGCACATTTCGCTCCAGTGGTTAGGATCTTATTTTACTTTTATTTGGACCCACAATACGCAATATATTTATATTATTTATTTCCACCTAATATTAAATTAAATTAAACTAATAATTCTATGCAAACACATAATTAATAATTAAAAAAATATATAATATAATTAAATATCAATTAGATAGAAAATACATAATTAAAGTTTAACATGATATTATTTAATTGAAAATGAAAGGAAATACATATTATTGAAAAATAAATAACAATACATTTTAAATAAACCACTGGAGAGAGAAACAATAGTAATTTAAGATCCCACTTTAAAAGAGGAACCAGCTAAAACACTAAAATAAGATCCCAAGTCATGTCACTCATCTCCAATGAGTGGGATTTTATAAGATCGGAATCTTATTTTAAGATCTCACTCTTAAATCTCTATTAAAGATGCCTGCATACACAATCTGCACAAGTTGGAACTATGTAAAATGTAAGCTGGTTTATGAAGTGACGTTTTCTCACTCAGACCGTTTAACTGCATGTTTAAATGGGTTGGTCCTAAACGGACCTGGCTAGCCCATTACAAAACTTGGTGATAATGTAAGCAATCATGTTTTAATCGATAAAATGTTGAGATAATAGATATAATTAGTTTATCTTACTAACTTATTATAACTAGCTCATTCGTGTAAATTATACTCCAAGGGATGGTGGTGAAAAAATGTAGGACTAGATTAGGCTTTTGGAAACCCAAACCGTGCCTATTTTCCAAACCCAATGAAATCCTAGTCGTGCCTATGTTGGCCACTGCGCCCTGGAGCCACCTTTCGCACGAGTTTCCTCTAAGTTGGGTCTTGGTAGGTTTTATGTTGGATTCATGCCAAAAGGAGACTCGATCTATGACATAGCAAAAGTGTTGTAGCCAATGGAGGAGGGAAGGTTTGCCACAGTTCTCAGTTTCCCTACGATTTAAGGAGCACCTTTGATGTTGGCGGAATCGGATGGAGGAGGTTTCAGTGTCATCAGCTGAAGTTACTTAAGATTTTTTCTTAGAATTGTATAATTGAGTGAAGTTACTAAATTATCACTCAAATTTTAATATTTAGTATATTACATTGGGAGTTAGAATTGGCACCCTAGTAAACCAATTTGGAACTCCAACCAATTTTTTAAAATCTCAAAAATACCCTATTTGTAAATAATCTAACACCTCCACCATGTTACCTCTTCCATGTATAAATTGGCAGTGCACTACCGGGATATATAACCCAGTGGTTTAATTTGTAGACTTATCATTCCGGGATATATAACTCGGCACATTAAAGAGTCAACATTATTCCGGAATTTATAAACTCGGAATATATTTGAATATGAGTGCCGGATTTCAAAATCCGGTAGTTATACTATGAGGATCCACTTTAATGTTGTTTTTAATTTTTCCATGTTACACTCCGGGACTTATAACCCGGAATGTAATTATCATTCCGGGATTTAAAACCCCGGAAGACATTTTAGTGTGTATTTCGAGATCTACAAATATAAATTGGTTGTATGGATATACGCATCAGGATTATAATTCACGGAATGCAGTTATATTGAATAAATATCATTTCAGGATTTATAAACCGAAATACAATATTGAGAATACATTCCGAAATTACAAAATTCGGAACTTTGTATCAAATAGTATTCCGAGATTTTAAAACCTAGAATATAAACCATATCAAGAGTAATAAGAGTAATAAGGACAATTTCTAAAATTGCATTGAGTTTAGAATTGAGTAATTGGAGTGAGAAATCGAACTCCTGCATCTTACAATGTCGCATATTGGTATTAGACATTCATGCATTGGTTGCGTTTGTTTAGTAGTGGTCGATGGAGCCCCACCTATTCTAGAATCCTAATTAGTTTACCAAACTCCCCTAATCCTTAACCACCGATGGGTGGAGCCCTCTACAATACAAGCCCATACTCAAAACATTGAAAATTGAAATGCCAATCCAGCCCATAACCCCCATTCTTTTCCTTTTTCTATAGAAGATGATAAAGTTAAAAAAGTAATGGGCAATTGTGTAATCCCACTTTGCTTTCATTTTACCTCAACAATCCAATCCCGTGTGCCTGCCAAAGACTAAAAAGGAAACGGTTTCCATCGGGTGCTCCTCCACTTTATCCACTTTCTCTTGCGTCATCCTCCCATCTTTAACCGTAAACAAGGTCCCTTCCTACTGCAACTTCCCCCCTTTTTACTTTTCTACCCTCCAACCACTCCACTCTTATCCACACCCCTCAATATTACGCTTCTACTCCTATCTATCTACCCCTGCGGGTAACAACCTCATGGTAAATAAAGGGCATTTTTGTGATTTCAGTCTTATGAAGGGTAAGAGATAATAGACAGAGACGACAAGAGAGAGAAAGAAATTGACAGAACAGAACAGAGAGTAAGATAGATAGATAGAGAGAGAGAGAGAGAGAGGGTATAGTATAGCCGTTTGAGTCGGTTTTTTCAGTTGGTATAAACAAACATAACAATGGTGTCTGACCAGGATATAGCCAAAGGAGTGGAGTCTCTGCTACGTCACTCCGACCCAAACTCCATAACAACCGTAAACGGCGTCGTTCAGCAGCTCGAGGCTCAACTAGGGTTCGACCTCTCCCACAAAGCCGGTTTCATCAGAGACCAGATCGACCTTCTTCTCCGCTCACAACCACCGCCATTTCTCCCTCCGCCATCTAAAGACCATTTTGCCCTTAACCCCCACTCCCACCACTTTCCTCCCCATTTTGCCCTCCACGAGATCAACTTCCAGCACCACCCTCCGCAGTTCCACCCACCGCCGAGTAAAGGCCACGCCTTTACCCAAAATGCCGATGCTTCTGTTGCCCCTCCTGAACCACCCAAACAAAGGTGGGATTCTTCTGTTTGTTTTGTTAATTTATTGGATTTGAAATTTCTTAGCTTTGCCCACTCTTTTCTTTTTTTGTAAAAAAGATGTGAACTTGTTCATGTCATGTCATTTTCAACATTTTTGTTTATTGGAAGTTGGAACCCCTCCCTCCCAGAAAGAGAAATTCTCTACCTCTTCAAACTATTCTCTTTTTGTTTGCTAGCATTCTCCCACTGCTATTGTCGGATGCTAATTAATAATAATAATTATTTATTGACCAGGAAAGTTTTGCATAAGATTTTTTTGCCTAGTGTTATTTGTCATTTTTTTCAATTTTAAAATGCCTTGTTTTAATTAGTCAAAGCAACTGATAGTAGTAGTCACAGCTAAAATATGTTTCGTATAAACTTGAATAAAGTTAATTAGCCTAATGCTCCTCCATATTATAATGTGACTTTCTTCACTCTTCCAAGTTAATTACAATTTAGAAGGCAAATTAAGGTTCAACATCTGTGTGACATGGTGTCATGTTCTAATTAGCTTTGAGTATGGAAGATTTTCTGTAATTTGTCTCTAATGAAAACTGTGTTGTCTATGTTATGTAATTAACATATGAAATGTTGTGTTTGTACTATTTTAATGGTTTACCAGTGTTCCTACTGGAGGCAAAAGAAGAGGCGGTGCAGGTGGTCTAAACAAAGTTTGTGGTGTTTCTCCTGAACTTCAGGCAATTGTTGGCGAGTCCGCGCTGCCAAGAACCGAGGTAGTTTTTTTTCTCCTCCTCACTCACCTAGATTCTCTGTCTTTCTATCATTGTTGAAGCATGGATTTTCATTTTATCTAAAATGATCTGTTGATTTTGAAAATGTCAATTCAGATTGTGAGACAACTTTGGGCATACATAAGGAAAAACAACCTCCAAGATCCTGGTAACAAAAGAAAGATAATCTGCGATGATGCTCTGCGTGTGGTGTTTGAGACAGACTGCACTGACATGTTCAAGATGAATAAATTACTAGCTAAACACATTATTGCACTTGGACCTACAAGTAAGTCGGTCATCAGTTTTGTCACAATTGATTTTGGATAAAATTGGTTTTGATGAAATTGATTATAGTAAAAGTGAGTTGAAATTAACTGGTTTAATGTTTGGATACATTAATAAAAAATGATTTTGAAATGGTTATGTTTTTAAATTCAGTTGTAAAATCGCAGCTGAAGTTACTTTCTCTAACTTTTAGCAGAATTGATTTTGGAACTGAAATTAATTATCCAAAATGACTCGCAAACATTTATATTGTCATCTGAAATTGATTTTACTCTGTCATAATTGATTCTGAGGTTTAATAACAAAGGAGGCCGTGTTACTTTATTTACTAGCATATGTTTTCTTGGTTCTTTCATTAATTATTTACTTAATAATCGACCACTGTTGTCACCGCAGAGGCGCCACAAGCTAAACGAATGAAGGTGGAAGCTGAATCTGCACTTGAAATAGCTGAACCTGCGCCACAAGATAAACAAATGAAGGTGGAAGCTGAATATGCACTTGGAATGGCTGAAACTGCACCACAAGCTCAACAAGTGAAGGCGGAAGCTGAATCTGCACATGAAATGGCTGAACCTGCTTCGTCTATTGTGACAATATCGGAAGCACTTGCCAAATTTTTGGGCACGGGGGAAAGGGAGATGCTACAATCTGAAGCTGTAAGACTTGTTTGGGAGTATATCAAGCTCAATCATTTGGAGGTGTGTAGTCATGTCCACAACTTCTACACTTATGTTACTTATAAAGTTGTCTTTTACTTGTAAATAACATCTCTTCGAGGGAGGCATACAAAAAAGGTTTAATAAGAAGGTAGATTGTTTCTGCTTCTCTTGGAGCAAGTTCTTTTCGCTAAGCTTTTCATGGCATCCATAATTGGTCTTTTGATGTACAATTGCTCCTTGATATTTGTAGGATCCTTTAAATGCAATGGTGATAGTGTGTGATGCAAAGCTTCAAGAGCTACTTGGATGTGAAAGCATTTCAGCTTTTGGAATACCAGAGATGCTAGCACGTCATCATCTATTTAAACAGTCCAACACCTGTTAATGCTGATCAATTAGTGACATAGAAGGTTAACCTTTTCCCTTATTTTGCATTTACCAATTGTCTAATGGTTTTTGTTTTTAATTTTTCTTGCTTCTTTATTGTGTTTGTTTGATAATGTGTGTTCCCAATTATGCAGCATTATCTATGCATGTCTCACTGCCTCATTTCCCTCCTTGACTCTTACTATATCATTATTCTCTAAATGTTTCATGAATAGTTTTCTTTCATTGGAACTTCTTAGCAAGCCTTTCATGGAATTTGGCTAACAAATGTTTTTTTTTCCTTATTTTTTTTATGATGCAGGGTATGGTCCACCCTGAGTGATAGTTATCTGTTTCTGTCTGTTGCTGATCGTATAGGAACTTCTTACTTATTCCTGTAACTTTCTCTTTTTTTTTTATCTCTTTATTTATTGACATATTTAAACCATATATATTGTCTAACAGTGTTAGGTTCATTGCTTAGAATGACAATACACCTTGAGCTAGGCAAGAAGTATGTTGTGTTTATTATATGACCAAAGTTAGGTTGTTCTGCATGTTCTGAATGTGTAATCTCAACTGACAGAAGGAAATTGAACTCACATTACTGATACTCTTGTACATTGAGATGCTCCAAATACTTTTAAATGCAACATTGGTGATTTGTAAAAAAATTCTCTTATATTTGTCATCCCTGAGGATACATCTTTTCCTGTTCTTTTCATAGGTTTTTGTCATCCTCTTATATTTTTCTTATTCACCAACATAATTTTTTTTGTCATCCTCTTGTATTTTTCTTAGGAATTTAGCTATTCTAAAATGAGAATGCATTTTGGACAGTATTCATGCAAATTTTTCAATGGCTGAGTTAAGAGGAGAACCTAACCTGCTCAATTAGCATGAGGATGGAGTAAAATTTCAGTACTTGCACCTTTGATTATATTTGTCGTTAATTTGTTATGTACCTTCTTCTTGAAGTACAAGTGTGAAGAAGTCTCATTAATGGGTGGAAAAGCAAGAATTGAGCACTATAAAAGTGAAACATATTATCTTAAAGTTTTGTGGTGATAGTAAGTGGATGATGTCCAAATTACATGTGCTCTTCGTCCAATATGGATGATGATAGTAAGTGGATGATGTCCAAATTATATTGGTACGAGTGTTGAGCCAACAGTTGTATTAGAACTGATGGTTGATGCGACCATCGTGTGACGCTCCCTATATTGAAAGTGTTCCTGGCAGCGAGATTCCCTGTATTGAAAATTATCCAACGGCAATCGGATGATAGAAAGGCGGTGTTCCTTGATGTGCCTTATTGACGTTGAGTTTCAATGGTGTTACAAGAATGTGAATGACGTATTTGTTTGAGGGGAGTAAAAGTCACTTGTGATCTTAGCCCAATGTGGAGAGTGAAGTACTAGTTTGTGTGTTTGGCAAACACTTATATATTTCATTTTAATCATTAAAAATAGAAGTTATATACATTAAGGGTCTGTTTGGTAGACAAAATAAACAGAGACAGGATATGATAGTAATCATATGCCTATCATATCCTGTTGTTGTTTGTTGCGCCAGCATGATATGATAACATTATCTTGTCCCTTATCATATCCTGTCCATCATGTGTAAAAGTTATCCTGAGAGGAGTTAGGATAGAAATTATCAGGATAGGATATCAGTTTTCTGTTTCTTTATTACCATAACCCAAAATTAATTTTGATATTTATATTTTATATAATTTATAATAATATTAATTAATAAATATAAAAATTTTATTTTAATAAAATATTAATTTTATTACTTATCAATTATTAATCATTATTGTTAAGTTAAATTATTTAGTTACTGATAAATTTAATTAAAAAATAAACTTATTTAAATACTCATATAAAATAATAAATTTTAATTATCACTTACTACTATTTTAGTTAACATCATTTTTGTTTTTTATATTATAATAAAAATACACAAAATAATTATTCACTAACAATAAAATAGGCTACTCACATATATATATATATAAATATTAATTTTTTAATAGTAAATATAGACTAATTTTATATTATAATATGATATTATTTAAAATTATTTCTCTACTTATATAATTATAATTAATACATTAAATATAAATTATTTTTGAAAGAATAATATCTTTTAATAATTTTATCATTAGTCACTTACTCCTACTAGGTTAAAACTCATTGATTACATATATAATAATTTTAATTAAAATAGACTCCCTTCGAAAAAATTAAAATAGCCGAATTAATAAAAAAAAATTATTCCAGTTAATATTAAAAAATAAGCTATTTATAAAAATGTAAAAAAAATTAAATTAAATAGAATAATCACTTTTTAAAAAAAACTATTTAGAAAATTAAATTTTAAAAAATATTATGTATTTTTTATTTTAAGAAAAGTTTGATACAATTTTCATTGTTTGTATCATATTCTATCAATATCCTGTACACCTCAAACGCAGGATAAGATAAGAGTCTATCATCATATCTTGTGTTTATCCAGTCATTTATCCTATCATGACCGTCAATCACACAAGCTAAATATCTTTGATATTAACTTGGCATTGAATGCATGATACATTGCTGTAACCTGGAATCCTAACACATCCCTGTAATCTCTGTACATCAATGATTCACGGGTTTACATGTGGTGGATAATTATTGGTCCACATAATCAACGTTAGAATGATTCAGATTGTCTGTTTGTTTACCAGCAATTCTTTCCGTTTCCGGCACCTACACTGCACTGAATTTTTGGCAAATTGTTTTTTAGTTGTCAAATACTCCCTCCATTCTAAAATATAAAATGTTTAAAGTTACGTTATTAGAATTAAAAACTCTGATAAAATATTTTGATTGAAATATATTTATTTAAAATTGAATTATATTAAAGAGAGAAAGATGATTATGAACTTAGTGCTTAGTGAGAGTTGTGATAGGTGAAAATTAATGATAATTAATGAGAAATACCATATTAAATGAGAGTATAGAAGAAAGAAAGTGAGAAAAAATATTTTAGATTTGTATAGCAACTTATATTTTGAAATACGGTACAAATACTAAAACAAGTGGACGGTGGGTTTTTAATAAAAGTAATCTTTTTTTGGGTTAATGGTTTAATATGTTGGCAGGAAAAAGCAGTCAATAATTGTAAAAAAAAACGCTACTAAACACTATTTTTCTGGGAGGGACCAAACACCGATTTCGATATAACTTCAGGACCTATTGAGCCATCGACTTATTAAAAATTATGAAATGTCAATTAAAAATTATTTGGATATAACTTTTTTAACCTTGTATGAGTGACTTTTAATTGATATGACATAATCTCATTGATGAGACATAAAATGAAACATCATCTCAAAACAAAAGATCTTGATACGAGTGACCCTCAATTTACCTTTTATCTCTCTACCACCTTTTTATTCATCACAACTTTCTTTTATTTTCTCATTCCATCACTTATTATATCTCGCATCTCACTCGCTTTTATTGCTTTTTCACTCTTCTTGGAAGTGGAAGTGGGAGTTTATCATTGGTACATTTCCAAATAAATATGGCTGATAGATTGGCCAGGGTATTGAATAAAATTGTAAGAATTTCTGTTTTCAAGATGCTTGAGGTTCAATAAGGTAAACACATTTAGGAAGCTGAAGAAGAAAATAAACATAAAAATATAAATATAAATAATGGCTGGAAAAAATATTAGTGGATTAATAGACATTGTGTAAAATTATTTTGTCGCATTCTCTCAATGGTAAACAGGTCTCATCGTATAATTTATTCATTGGATTTCAAAATGAGTACAGTAGATCATGGTAGTTAAAACGTGAATCGAATCGTGAATCAGAAGACCTGTTTTTTGACTCGTGGATCGTATCGTATTATGTATCGTATGATACAGACACCAAAAGAAAATCAAGATATATAATATATATATTATATGATAAACTTCAAAAATCAAAATAATCTAAGATGACAAAGTTCAAGTGCTCATCACCTCCAAAAAAAATATCAATAATATGACAAAATGCATTGCAAATTACTTTCCTACTTGATAACTGCTATGCTTTAGTTCTAGAACTTAAGCATAATCTAAAAAGTCAAATCACTCATTATTATCCCCAAGGTCAATGTCACAGTCACTAAGTTCATCATCTCCATCCTTTGCAAGCTCCTCCCCTTCCTCTTGAGCTCTAATGATATCTTCTCCTTCCTCGTGAGCTCTAATGATCTCTTCAACTTCACTATCATCTCCTATAATAGATTTTGCATTATCCTTCTCAGCATTCAAGTTACTTGGACCTATAAAAGAGGAAAAATGATAAGTAGGGCAGCAGGAGGAAGAAGCAGTGAAAACGCAGCAGAAGCAAACCTGGGAAATTGGAAGTGAAGGTCACAGGACGCAGTGATGTCGCAGGAAGAAGTGGAGCAGCAGGACGAAGAACCGAAGAAGCAGAGCAGCAGCAAAGGAAGAAGCAGAGCAGCAGGTCGCGGCAATGAAAGAAGGAGAAAGAGTGAAAGTGAAACTGTGAAAGTGAATGATAGTCGGTGAGAAATATAATATTAAATGAGGGTAAGAAAGAAAGAAGGTGAGAAAAATTGCTTTAGATTTGTATAACAACTTATATTTTAAAATATGGTACAAATACTAAAACAAATGGACGGTCGGTTTTTAATAAAAGTAATTTTTTTTTGAGTTAATGGTTCAACAGGTCTTTAAAATTGTACTAAAATTTGTGTTTGGTCCCTCCCCAAAAAAATGACGTTTAGTGGCGGTCAAAAACTGCCAGTAATTGTAAAAACACCGCCACTAAACGTCATTTTTCTGGAGAGGGACCAAACACCGATTTCAATAAAACTTCAGAGATCTATTGATCCATTGACTTTTTTTTTTCTTTTATATCAGAAATAATTTTAAGCATAAAATGCTTATCAACTCAATATGTAAAATCTATATCTTTGCATTAACATACAGTCAATTGTTATAATCATAAAATTCACGGTTAAAGTTAAACTATCATTTTTAATTGAGTTGTCTAAATGGCGTAGGTGAAGTAGGTGAAGTTTGAGTTAAATTACATTAGTCTTACGTGGACCAATGATATTTAAAATAACTGAAAATTTTAACTCACTAATCTTAAATATTTTTAGTCCACTATCTAACTAATGTGATTTAACCCAAATTATTTCTAGGTTCATTTAGACATTTTTTTTAATTACCCTAGCTTTTTATCTCAATTTTTGAAAATCAACTTATCAAAATTTAAACTAACCTAGGTGGTTGTCCAAAAGTACTACATTTATTGATACAGAACCACTTAATTTTAGTATTCATAATAATTCAAGTGTGTTCTAAGTTTATCGATATTGAGTTTCTCAAGAAATGGATGTTTCAATTCGAATTGGAGGTTAAGAAGACTACGGCACGACGCCAGCCCAAAACAACTTGTGAAAATGAAAGCACACAAGAAAAGTCGAGTTGTTGTAATGTTCTTCTTTGGAATTTAGGGTATTTCATAATCTTTCTTAATTTGTCTTGTTACTTAAATCAGGCGTGAGTGAGCATGCTTTAGGTTTAACTTCTTATTTGATTATGCATTGTAAAATGGCTTCTTGGGATTTTAGTCCCACTGATGTAAGTGTCGTTTGGTTATCTCCGTATCTTTATATATGACACTTTTTTAATTAAATACCCTGAGAGGTCTATAGTATAAGTATTAAATATGTGTAGGAGTGATTTCTGAGTAATGTGTATGGAAAATGATTTGTTAAGAGAGATTTATTTACTTAATATAATCTTCAAGCTTTGAGGAGATTGGTCTCAAGACTGTCGGCAGTTGGAGTACCTCGAGAAAAAAAATTAAAGATGTGTAATAAAAATACACTAATTGAATTTTTATGAAGTTTTTTAAATTTGATTTCATGATATAAAAAGTAAATAAAAAATGGATCTATAACTCTTATAAAATAGACAACATTGTGACAAGGATATAAGAGGCAAATGAGTCACTTGAGGTTACGTCCAAAAATTGGAGTTTGAAGTTGGTGTTAGATTGAGGCAATGGTCTAGGATGAGCACTATTATTATGATGTGGCAGAAGAGATGATAATTTATTTATATATAGAACACAACACATGACATCAAAAGAGAAATAATTAATAAATTGAAATTATTTGAAGCAACGATGATTCCATACTATCTTTCTAAGTTCTAATGCAAGGAAATAATGAAAAGGGATGATGTGAGGTGGCACAGGTGGAAGTGGCCCACTTACGAGTGTAGGGCGGTGGCATTGGCTGCAGATTGAACATGAAACCTTTTCCTTTTTTTCTGTGCTTTGCCAACTGTGATGTCTATGTGGGCCATCATGGGGCTTATTTGACTCACTGGGGTCCCACATCACCACCGCCCTATGCCTCTCTTCTATGCCTTTCTACTTTGCCTACCATCAACTTTAGGGTAACTTTTTTAAGCTAAAATAGCAAAGTTTTGGTTTACCATTAGGTAAAATTATGTTAAGGAAAATGAAGTTTGATATAAGACTCATTTCTCATTGTTTATTTCATGATATAAACATTTATTTTTAGAAAAATAATCACTTATGTATTTTTTAAATTATTTGTGTATGCTATTCAAAAAGTAGAATTTGAAAAAGGACATAAATTTAATTATTTTTTAAGTTATTTATAGTAACCTTTGCAATAATCAATTATTTCTATACTACTTTTAAGTGAAAAACAATTTTTTTTATTTATACAATTCATATTTTACCAAAAAACCACTTAAAATTAAATTTTTATTTAACTTTTAAAATCACTTACTTTATAAGCAGACAACCAGGCTTATAATATGTTTGATAGAAATAAGTTGAAAAGAATGAATTTATGTATTGTTCAGCATAAGCACAAGGAAATTGATTTCTTTTTATTTGGTTAAATAAAAAGTTAAAATAAAGAAATAATGTTATTTTTCAAAGGACAAAAATGATCTAAAATAAAGAGAAGAAAAAGAAGTGTACTTGAAGGAATATGAATGAATGAATGAAAAAGGTAACTAGTAAAAGTTGAATGAAGAACTACAATGCTGATGCAAATTTGGGACTCCACTTATCTCCTCCAATTTAATGTTTTTACATGAAGCAAAATAGTTGTACTAGTAAAAGTTTCACCAAAGTAGCCTCTCATTTCTAAATATGAAGGAAAAAACTGAAACATAAAGCCAAGGGAACAAAAACATTTACAAACTGGTTATAGTGATCTCAATTATTATTCTGGGGGTACATTGATCTCTTTCATGGCTGTCAATGACATGGGTCTGCTTGAAAAAGATTCTTCCAAGTGGTCATTCACATTTCATACACCCTCTCTCTCTCTCTCTCTCTTGCACGGTATTGCTTCTATTATTCATCACTCTATACCTCTATATAAGCCTCTCACCTTGATCAACTCCTCATCCCACTCAGAACCACTCTTTCTTGCTACTTCCTTTCTTCCAATATTTCTATTACCATTCCAAATGGCCAGCGTTGAGGTAATTCAAAGATGCAGTGACTAGTCTATTGTTTTGTACATTGCATTGTTATTAGCACAAGTGTAGCAGCTTAGCATTCCTCTTACATTTTCTTTCAGTTTTCTAATTTTGTTTGCTTTGTTTCATAACTATCAATCATCATGATCATACAAGTCAAAGCAACATTTTTCAGTGGATCAATTTTATACATCTCAAAAGTATTGGTCGAATAGATTGCGATCCACAACTTTATGTAGATCTATTGGTGTTAGTTTTAAAAATCACTGTTGCATCCAAAGTAAAGATCAAAAATCAATTCACAGCTTAATCTTGTTCTTTTGCTCAGCAATCTAATTGAAGCTTATAGTGCCTTCAAAGTAATGCCTCTCCGAACTCTTGTTTTTGATCCAAAGAAAGAAGCACTGACTGACAGCCACGTTGAATAATAAAAGGAAAAATGATCAACTCTATTACAATGTGTTGTTAGTACTTCATACCTTATTTTTTAAGTTCTATGAAATTGCTAAGAAACAAGACAATTCACTTTTTTCCCCGTAACATATTAGTTGTTTTGATCATTTGTGATCAATAGCATGTTTGGACCACCTTCTCTTTCATATGAACCAATTCTGAAACCAAGAAACTATTCACAGAAGCTTCTCTCCATGATTAATTGTGAAACGAATTCATTATGACTTCAGAATCAATTGTAAACTGACTTCCAAACACGCATTTAGTTTCTGGTTGAAAAAAATATATTTTGTCAAGTTTGGTTTTAGAAAGCTAAGTTATATGAAAATTGGATTTCGCAGGTTGCACAACAAGTTCCAACACCTGTGGAAGAAAATGCAACAGTCCAGGAAACAACCATAGAACAACCAGCCCCCGAGGTTCCTGTCCCAGAAGCAACCACCGAACAAGAACAACCAAAGGAAGAAACCACAGAAGAACAAAAAGAGGAAGCAGTAGCAGAAACAGCTACAGAAGCACCAGCTGCTCCAGAAACTGAAGTCCCAGTTGAAGTTGAGACTAAAGAAGTGACAGGGGAAACCGAGCCTGAAGCAGAGAAAACAGAGGAAAAACCTGAAGAAGTGAAAGAGGAACCAATAGTAGCTGAGGAGGCTAAAGAAACAGAGGCAGCACCAGTGGAGGAAGAGAAAACATCTGAGGACAGCAAAGAAGCTGAAACATCTGTTGAAGCCACCACAGAAGTTGCTGTTGAGAAGACTGAAGCATAGACCAGTGGACAGTATGAATGTTGAAAACTGAAAAAGGAGTCTAGACCTTTTGGCATGTGTCAAAGTTCAGAAACTTTCCTACTCTATTTGTTTATTACTTTAGTTTATTTTCCATTGTGATGGTTAAGTCTTTGGGTGTGGCTTTGCGGTTTATGGGGGATATATATAGCTATATATGATGATATAAGCTCAGCTGAATTGGTTCCACATCAGCATGCATGCACAACAAGTCTATGAGTTATTGTGTATTAAAGTAAGCTGTAGCTGCTAAAGCTTGGGGATGATGGGTTCTGGGAGTGTCCAAGTAGTTTGGTCATCAATATGTTCTTCTTGGTTTGAATAAATTATGTTCACTTTCATAATGTTGTTTATTTTTGCTAGAAAGTCTTAAACTTTCCATATTTCTCAGCTTATATATTTATCAATTCATGATACATTTCTAACACTTTGATATATGGCACAGACCTGTCCTTAAATGATGTCTTATCTCCTGTCCGGACCAATGAAATTATGAAATATCAATTAAAAATTACTTGGATATGACTTTTATAACCTTGTATGAGTGACTTTTAATTAATATGACATAATCTCATTGATGAAACATAAAATGAAATGTCATCTTAAAACAAAAGATCTTGATACGAGTGACCCTCAATTTACTTTCTATCTCTCTTCCATTTTTTATTCATCACAACTTTCTTTTATTTTCTCATTCCATCATTTATTATATCTCGCATCTCACATCTCACTCGCTTTTATTGCTTTGTCACTCTTCTTGGAAGTGGAAGTGGGAGTTTATCATTGGTACATTTCCAAATAAATATGGCTGATAGATTGGCCAGGGTATTGAATAAAATTGTAAGAATTTCTGTTTTCAAGATGCTTGAGGTTCAATAAGGTAAACACATTTAGGAAGCTGAAGAAGAAAATAAACATAAAAATATAAATATAAATAATGGCTGGAAAAAATATTAGTGGATTAATATACATCGTGTAAAATTATTTTGTCGCATTCTCTCAATGGTAAACAGGTCTCATGTAGATCATGGTAGTTAAAATGTGAATCGAATCGTGAATCGGAAGACCTGCTTTTTGTCTCGTGGATCGTATTGTATTATGTATCGTATGATACAGACACCAAAAGAAAATCAAGATATATAATATATATATATATATATCATATGATAAACTTCAAAAATCAAAATAATCTAAGATGACAAAGTTCAAGTGCTCATCACCTCCAAAAAAAATATCAATAATATGACAAAATGCATTGCAAATTACTTTCCTACTTGCTAACTGCTATGCTTTGGTTCTAGAACTTAAGCATAATCTAAAAAGTCAAATCATTCATTATTATCCCCAAGGTCAATGTCACAGTCACTAAGTTCATCATCTCCATCCTCTGCAAGCTCCTCCCCTTCCTCTTGAGCTCTAATGATATCTTCTCCTTCCTCGTGAGCTCTAATGATCTCTTCAACTTCACTATCATCTCCTATAATAGATTTTGCATTATCCCACTCAGCATTCAAGTTACTTGGACCTATAAAAGAGGAAAAATGATAAGTAGAGCAGCAGGAGGAAGAAGCAGTGAAAACGCAGCAGAAGCAAACCTGGGAAATTGGAAGTGAAGGTCACAGGACGCAGTGATGTCGCAGGAAGAAGTAGAGCAGCAGGACGAAGAACCGAAGGAAGCAGAGTAGTAGTGAAGGAAGAATCGAAGAAGCAGAGCAGCAGGTCGCAGCAATGAAAGAAGGAGAAAGAGTGAAAGTGAAACTGTGAAAGTGAATGTTAGGGTTAAAAGCTCAACCAGGTCAAAATATCGACCCGTCTCTGCCTGAATTAAAAAAAAAAGCCCAAAATAGGGGAAAAAAATACAACCGGGCCACAAAATCCAACCCATTTATGTCTTGTGTCTGAATCGCGCGATACAACGGTGAATCGCGATTCGTATCGTATCGTAACGATTCAGCAACGATTCAAGGTACATTTTGATGAAACCCTACGAGTCGTATCGCCAAGGGGGAAAAATCGTATCGTATCGTTGTATCGTACGATACTTACTACCATGCAGTAGATTATGATAAGAAAAACACCATAGCTAAAGTATCTCAATGGTTATTTTCGTAATTTTTAAAGAATTCAAATTAATGATAACCAAAACTTATGACACAGTAGCCAATATCTACTGCTATCAAAGCTAAACAATTCATACCAAAATAGCCACATTAAAAAAAATCACTTGAATATAATCTTGAATTTTGATAGAAGAGTGTTACCTTAAATTTTGCGGTAGCCTCTTTGTTGTTTAACTTATTTAAGCGGCAAGGAAAGGGGGAGCAAGCAACAAAGACCTAAAATTGCAGCATATTTGGTTTCACATTAAGATATTTCAGAATCACTTATCCGTTCCCAAAAACTAGTCATGATAGCTTCTTTCAGAAGTACTTCTCTTCTGAACGTGAAAACCTACCGAGTTTCCGACTTTGACGAGAAGAGCTGAAGCCAGAACACAGATGTCCAGAGTCCAAACTTAATTGTTATGGGCTTATGGCATGTTCCGCGTCCATGACATGAAGAACAAACAGCTATTTACTAGAATGAAGATCACAAAAAGATCCAATTTTGTTTCCTTAAATATGATTTTATTAATATTTTATCCATATAAACATTTGACCAAGGTAAATGACATTGCAACCCTTGACTACATCAAAAAAGAGAGCTAGAGAACTTTCTCACATCATCCAATCCAATTAGAGAACAGAAGGAAGACTCCTATAATCTGTACAAAGCTGGGTAAAGATCAATCTATGTGCAGCCAAAACAACTTCTATCCAGATTGCAAATGTATTCACCAAGTACCAAAACTGCAGCCAATGTGTTCTTGAGTGATGACCTCAAGACGCTCTTGCATGACAGTCAAAGATGAATATGCTGGGAAACACAGCCGATAAAAGCATGTGTGAGACGAAGGAAGGCGATCGCCAGGTTCAGGGGATTTGTATATGTAGAGACGGGAAGCCAGACCGCAGAAACCTTCAACTGGTAAATATTTCACGGATGTCCAAAAGAATAGAAGAACCTTCCTTTGCTCCGCTGTCATTCTCCCCACAATCTGTCAAGTTTTTCCATAACAGAATATTATGTATAAAAATGTAAAAATTGAGCAGCAGCTCTTGGCAAATCTTGAAATATTGTGTTGTTTGAAAAATATTCCAGAACTAATTATTCCAAAGATGCAGAAAACAATCAGATTGAAAGAGCTTAGGTAAATAGAGACTAGAGAATTCATGTTCAGAATTCTCAACAAAAGGTGAAAAAATAATCAAGTATTTTGGATAGACTCACAACATTAATATGTTTTGGTATGATACTATCACTATGATTCAGCATTAAAAGGTAGAATCAAAATGTTCAAAAACTAGATGGTATCAGAAAAGGGCTCATGGTGACAATCATCACGAACAGACTTTTGTTATCCAGGTTACAGAAGAGGGAAATACAGTTGCACCACGGAATATTCTCTTTGTAAACAAGGTATCACAATTAGGATTCAAGCTTCATTAACAAAAATATATTACTTTAGGAGCGAAATGAACTTAAAAGAGATATTTGTAAAGGATACAAAGAACATCAAAAGTTGACTCTATCCAGGACAGGAACAATTTACAGTAACACAGAAAGGGACTCTTGAATGATTCCAGACCAGGTTAGGAAAGACGTGGATTCCAATAGCCCTGTTTAGGAAAACAACTCCTTCGTGGAGACAGGGGAAGTTTACAAATAGCCAGGACAACAGTATACGTTTATAAAAAAATGTAGAATCAAAATGTTTAAAACTAAATGGTATCACAAAAGGGCTCACACGGACAATCATCACAAACAGACAGTGATGCTTTCCAATAGTAATAAGGAAATAAAACCCTTTGTGCTTTGTGGATAAAAGGGAAACAGACAGCCTTTGAAAGCATCACATAGAGAGGGGGGGGGGGGGGGGGAATAGAATATAGAACACTGCGAGAAAGACATTGCAGTTTAATAATAGTGCTATGTACATACCTCCCAAAACCAAGTGATCTGAATATCTGTCTCCTTATAGCCATTATACTCAGTGTGTTCTTTCCAATCTTCCACAGAAATGGTATCTTCACTACCATGTAACATCCAATCAAGATCTTCAAGCTCTAAACTTTGAAAGAAGAACTGCTGGAACATTGAGCTTGAAAGAATATCAGCAAAACCTTTGGCAAAATGTGACACCTGCTCAGATATGGATGTTACAAAACGATCCTTTATAAGAAGATCAATATACTTCTCCCTGTTCTTACTATTAACTACAAGGTTTTTCCCACCAAGGCAGAGCTCAACCACTTTTGTGTGTCCTAATTCCTCCACCTCTCTAACAAAAGTCAGTCCTAATGCATCTGAATCAATGAAATCAGAATCCATCTCCAATATTTGCTTGCAGCTACTATACAGGAAAGGATCTGCATCCTTTATATCTTCTAAAGTAATATGCTTCCCAGCCAATTGCAAGAAAAACACACGATCAAGAACAATACCCACTTGCACCTTATGCATCAAAGCTAACGCAATAACACGACCAGAGAAGCCAAAGTACTCAAGGTGCAGAGGATGTACCTTAGAAGCTTCAAACAAGTAGACAAAGGATAAGCTAAACTTGACTATCCAGAAATGCATTTTACAGTTTCATCTGAAACAAGAATACAGCAATGTGGAAAATACTCAAAACAGATCATGCACCAAGCAACCCGCAACCCTATTTCCTGACAACACTAACTGAGAACTCAAGTCCAGTAGAAAAATATGCATATGATAATTGATTGAACAGGTTTGAGGTTACACAATGTGAAACTGAATGTCAGTTTGGAAAGGACTCAGCCTATGTACTTCCATGCGATGACTGAATACTTGAATTTTGAGTAACAGACAAGGAGTCAATGTGTCATTCTACCAGAAGGAATCACAGATACGACCAGATTGGTACCATATACGGATTCATTTTGTGCTTGAATACTTGCCACTGTCTCAAGATGCACTAGATATATGTTGAACATGAAAATACAATTTTAAAGTGGTCCTAAAACACCCCAAAATGGTCTGAATCATATAGTCTTTAGTAAGTTTTAAAGTGAATACATAAAAATACAATTTCTTCATAGTGAACACATAAAATACAAAATTTGCATACATGTGAAGATGCTTTACATCATCGAACTTGATACCACACATAATGTTAGATATTTTCCTTTCATTTATACAATCCCATAGACCGCCAAAGAGTGATGCATAGTAGGCCTACTCATCAAGCCATTGGAGATCCTCTGAATCTAAGCATTTCATCAAGTAGGAGCACATTTCCTTTAACAAAAGGCTTAAGAGTAATGATAGACAAAAAAAAGAACCTGATTTCCACTACATTATTTGAACGTCAACAGAACCACCAGGTTTATGAAGTATCAAGTAAGGGTTGGTTACTTAGGGATATAACTCACTGAATACCTTATTTGTACAAAGGTTGTAAACAACAGAAAAAGACCATTTTGTAAATATCGTATAAATGTTTCCCACTTTCTCTATGAGAAATGCAAGCCCTCAACAAACATTTTCAAATTTGAATTACTCACAATGCATGGCAAACAAGCACAAAGAGGCAAACTCCATTCAGAATTTCAAATGAAGCTTACCAGGGTTGGGGTAAAACCTCCTTCGATCATTCGGGCATGCCAAAAAAAGAGCATTTTGCGGGTTGAACAATGCTTGACATACCAAAAGAAACCATTCCCTCAGTACCCCTGGGCCAGTTGCTTCTTCATTTTTGAATTCCATGAATAGGCCAGCATGCAGCGATGCAGTATCAGCTCGGGCTATGTACTCAAAAGATTCACTCAATAACTGCGACCTGTCAATAAGCATCTCGTGCAATTCCTCATAGTCTTCTTTTACCTCCGGAAACATCATCATTGCCAAATGCCTCCTGGACTCAAAATTCGTGACACTCTTGCGCTCGAGAATCCACTGATGCTCATCAGTCCTCTTTGCATATCGAACTATCAGCATACACACCGCGCTTCTGTGACGCATCAAAACGTTCCAGAGCTTTTCTTCGGCGCCATCATAAAGCTTAGAAATTAGATGCAATTCCTTCAAAATGGAAAGATAATGAGACCATGCAGGATAAAGATCATCATCCCCTTGCACCATTGCCTGGCCAGCCCATCTCTGCCCCAAATTTTGAAGGCACTGATCAATTTTGTTCAATAAATCATTGTACGCGAGATTAAGGCCTTCAATCTCTTGCACAAGCAACGCATCCTTATGGCGCTTCTGGGGAGTCATAGAACCACGGAGAGCTTGTTGCTCCATGATTCTGGCCCTCAAAGGGATCAAGAAGGCAGAAAAATCCGCAACATTGTTCAAGAAAGTCCCCGCATTGGAGGGGGATTCCATGCTGAAATCCAAATCTACCAACAAGCTCTCAACAAGCTCAGTAACAAAAGGGAATATATCTTGAACCAAAATGAACCCTTTAACCTTGTCAGTCTCAGAAGCAGCACTAGAAACCCTAGCAGTTTCCAACATTGACCCGAAAGTACTCCGACAGAAGAGATACAAAGGGTCCTCAGAACTCACATCCCTCTCCTTGAGGGATGTACAAAACTCCAATACCACACGCGCACACTGCGTGTGCAGGGGCGGGTGAAGGATGTTCCTGCAAGAGGTTAAAAAATGCCTAATAGAAGAATCAGCACAGTCCTTATTACCCAGGAATGGGGAGAGATAGAGCGAGACAAGCACCGCGGTGGAAGATAGGAAAATCTGAAAATACCCCGAAGCAGAATCGTTGTCGGACTTTGGCGTCATGTTGAGGTAGCTCGTGATGAGACTCTTGATGGTCTTCAGAGCCTCGTGAATCTTTTCGCCTTTGCAAAGTCGTAAAACGAGGGAGACCATGTCGTTTATGACCTGCCAGGCGTGGGGGTGTTCGGTGCTGCGCATCCGACCAACGAGTTGGAGATTGGCGTCTTTTTCGATGGAACATTCGGCCAGAGTCTGCTCACACTGAAGCTGCTTCCCATTATAAATTAACCTCTGTTCGAAAAGAGGGATTCCCTTTAAGCTCTGGATACGTTCATGAATCGATTGGACTGTCTCTTCAGGATACGCGTGCATGACGATGGTGTTTCCGGCGGACATCATGCGAACGAAGAACTGTAGCTGGACTGATCGGTGAACGGCGGTGGCTCCGCCGGAGGAGCAGGAGTTAACGGCCTTGGCGGCGTCGTCCTTCCTCATCCTGACACGGACTAAGTCGGATGGGCCATCGTCATCGACTTCGTCGATTTTGCGCTTCGACGAGGGTAGCCGGTGCTGGACGCCGGGGGTTTCGATGACAGACATTTAGGCGCCGCCGCGACCCACCAACATCATCGTCGCCCCGCCGTTAAATTGACAACGTTATCTGGCAGCTCAGCCGGGAGTGAAGAAAACTCAATTGGAATTTGGTAACGCCGCCGCGATCACAGAAACTGAGTCACAGAGAGAGAATCCCTCAGTAATAATAATAAAAAGAGTTGGAGTTTGGGTTTGGGTGTGGGGTTTTTCTTTCTTACATCTTTTTGCCGTCCCTTTTCTTTTATTTTCTCTCTCTTTTTTGCTTGTTGATGTTCTAATCACACTCTAATTTATAATATTAATTAATTTAATTATTTACAGCTTGCTGTGAAACGGTGTCGTGTTCAGATGAGCGGACGCATCGCGCTCGCTGCAGGCTTGGCTTCTCTTCTATTCGCTTTCGCTGACCGCACCTCAATTTCTTTCCCTTTTAATATTTTTTACCAAATGGTGGGGTCGCATACTTTTGCAAACCGTGTAGAGAGAAATTTCCAAGAAAAAGTTTTTTTTTAATATCGTATAAATAATTTTTTCGTCCCCATAATAGACCTCATTTCCAAATTTATGGCCTATTTGATTACAGTTTTTAAAAACTGTTTTCTGTTTTTAAAAACTGAAAAATTTAAAAACTTGTTTGGCAAAACCTATTTTCGAAAACTGTTTTTGAAAACGGTTCTTATTTTCAGTTTTAAAAACTAAAATATCAGAACAGCTAAAAGATGTTTTCAGTTTCTGTTTTTAGTTTTTAAATTTCAGTTTTTTAAACGTTGGAAAACATCTCATTCAACAGTTTTTTTTCTGCTTTTATTTTGAAAAACAATTTTCAAAAACAGTTTTTAAAAACTCTTTTTAAATACAGTTTTACAAAACTGCAATCAAACAGGCTTAATCTTTGTAACAAAAATTCATTTTCGGTATCTAAAAAACTTTGATTTTGTTTTTGTCCTTTTACTGTTAAGTTTTAAAAGAAAATAAACATAAATCAATGTCATTGTTGATGTGTCATTTTTTTTTGTTTTTTTCCCCTCCAAAATTACCAATTTCCATTTTAGTATCTGTAGTTAGTTTTATTATCTCTTCCACTATCTCCTCCCTCTTTCCCCACCCTCGTCTTTTCTTTCACTCATTCTCAACTTCTCACACCCCATAACTAAAGCACATTTCCAGGAGTTTAAACATTTAAAATCAAGAACAACCCAAAATGATCACCCACCTCATTCTCCACCCATCGCTACCCTTTCCCTCAACTCTCTTCCCCACCCACCTCCTTCTCCCTCCACCTCTTTCTCCCCCATCCACAACCCTTTTCCCCCTCTTCCACCCAATCTGCTCCTATCTCCCCCACCCTCCCTCTGCCCCTTTCCCAATCCCCATATCCTTCTCTCCCACAACCCCTTATGTGATCGAAGCAAAACACCACACCCTTGATTCGAATTTTATCATCGAAGCGATGAAAAAAAAGATGAAACATGTTTTGGATGAAAGGGTCTGCAAGGAAAAGATGGACAAGAAATTAAGAAGAGCGAAAAATGGCAGAGGAAGAAGAAGAGGGAAAGGGAGGAGCTCGTGCGTAGGTTATCGTTGAGAACGATTCTAACGACGACATGAAGGTAGTCATGACGTGGTGGTGCTAGGTTTACAAGTATTTGGCTTTGGGTCTGCACTAGCTTTGGTTTTTGAATGAAATTTCTTCAAAATTGTGTTTAAATTGTTCCTTCATCATGCAAGGTTTTGGAGTTCTGAAGGAATCCGATATAGGTTTGAAAGGTTGCTATTATCATTAAGGGTTTGAAGGAGTCTAATCAGGGTTTGAAAGGTTTGAGAGTTTGAAGATTTTGAAGGTTCTGGGTTTGGGTTTGAAGGTTTGAGGTTATGTGTTTTAAAATTTGGTGTTGATGGTGGAAAAGGATGACGAAGGATTTTGGGTTTTCTTTGATTTTGAATGTTTGAGATTCTTAGAATGTGTTTTGGTTATGAGGTGGGAGAAGATGAGAATGGGTGAAAAAGGAAAGGTGGGGGTGGGAAAAAAAGGGAGGAAATGATGGATGAGGATGGCAACAGTGGGGGAGGGGAAAGCGGTGAGGGAAGGGCGGAGGGGAGGGAGGTGGGGATATGATTGATGACGTGATAGTAAAACTAATATCAAGCCTAAAATCTAAACTAGTAATTTTGGAGGATGAAAAAATAAAAGAAAAAAATATACATTTGCATATGATTTTGATTTCTGTTTGTTTGAATAAAAATTTAACTGTAAGGACCATAAACAAAAATTTAAAATTTTTGCGATACTGAAAATGAAAAAAAAAATTCTTAATGACTAAATTAAAGAATGCAGTATGTTGTCGTGACTAAAATGTTATTTAAACCTAAAATAAAAAATAGACATTAGATAGGTACCAATTATTTCATTCCATTGTATTCATTCAGCAGAGACGACAAAAATGCCCCGTGCTTAGCCTACAACATGCTACTATTTTATTCTTAAGCTTTTTTTTAATTAAGACAAAAAGTCTTCTTATTTTAAGTCGTTCAGACAATCTTTCTCTCTCTATTTTTTATTTTAGTTTACTTAAGGACAGACCAAAAAACATTTATGATATGTTTGGATGTAGAAGTAAAAATAAGAGAAAGGAATATAAGTGAAAATGATATAAGTGATATATATATATATAGGGGATGTATCATATGAGAAAGATGTTTTTATATGAGAAAATGAGAATAAATCATGACCGTTAGATCTAATCATAAATCCTAGTTACCCCTACTATGACCTACCCACTAAGACCCTACTCTAAATAATTAATATTTATAAAATTTATTACAAATATTAAATAAGGAACGAATCATAACTAATTAATACCAAATTTTAATAGGAACAAAAGTTACGAAAATTCTAAATTTTGTTAATAATTTATATCAAATCTTATGAAAATGTTTGCATTCTTAATAATTCTAGACAAATACCAAATATTTTCAAATTCTTAATATTGAAATAGTTAACTTACAATGTTAAGATTTTTTTTAAAAATATTTTTTAAATGATTAATATTTATAAAATTTATTACAAATGTTAAATAAGAAACGAATCATAACTAATTAATACCAAATTTTAATAGGAACAAAAATTGATATTGATTACAAATGTTAAATAAGGAACGAACCCTAACTAATTAATACCAAATATTTAACCAAATTTTAATATTTTAATATATCAAATCTTACGGAAATGTTTGCACTCTTAATAATTATAAAAAATACCAAATATTACAAAAATATTTGCAATCTTAACAATATTTTTTTAGTTGATTTTAGTTGGATTAACAAAATATTTTAGTTGCAATCATTTTTTTAATATTTTAGCTGGATGAAATATATGCAATCCTACAAAAATATTTTAAGATTTTTTTAAAATATATTTTTTTGAAATATGAATTTTTATTAACAATTAATCTCCTCACTTGATACTATAAATTGTACCACTACGATTATTTAGCAAAAGCTGAATCAAAATTGGTTGGGTAGAAAATGGAATCACTAAATTGATTTGACTCATAAGATTGATTTCCTAAAGCAACTTTACCTTCTCAATCACTAAGGAAAAAGCTAATACAATTACAGCAGTTCACGTGAACAAAATGGAGGAGGAGCTTATTTGTATTACTGTCAACCATCAAGTTTCATTGAATATAAAATGAAACAAAAAGTTATTTCAACAAACGAGTAATATGCATCAAGCGATACTAAACAAGAAAAATACGAAGCTTCCACGGTTACACAACAAAATAGCATAAAAAAAATTACTTTTCCATCGCATAATATGGAAGATAAACATATGGTGATATTTAAGTTGTTTGGATTAACAGAAAACAATGGAGAGTGAGTGGAAAGTAAGAAAAAAGAAATAAGCGGAAGATATTACTAAAATTTTATCCTTGTATACATTTATATAAAATTTTAAAATATTACTATATAATTTTTTTTATTTCACTTTATATGTTTTCAATAAATAATAAAATATTTATAAACTTGTTCATTATGATATATTATTCTAAAACATAATATATATAGAATTTCAAAATTAAAATAAACATAGATTTTTTGAAAAATACGACAACAGTTTGAAAAGTTGGAATAGTTGGTAAAATAGGAAAAAGAAAGGATTTGTCACATTTTATCAGTTTTCATAGTCACTGTATTCCATTCCATTCATTTTCTAGGCATATCCAAACACACACAAAATTTGTTTTCCCACCTTTTTTTTCTTTCTCACTTTTCCTTTCCCTTATTTTCACCCCAAACAAATAAAGAATTAAACAGGTAAAATACAATATGGAATATATCAGTAATATAAATTTTAGGGTTAAATATGTTTTTGGTCTATATTAGGTAAAGTCGTTTGATTTTAGTCTCTCGTCCGACAAGATGTATTTTGCCCGATACAATTAGAGAATAGTGTAAGTTTGGTCATCGCCTGAATCAAAGCTCAAACGAAGTGCTTTCGAGTCTCGTGAGTGTTTATGTGGTCTCGTCCACATGTTTAAATGGTGCTCGCATGGTTGATACGAGTATGTTAGTTAAAATGAAAATAACATGTGTATAACTAATAGTTAAAAACATATTGATCATACCCACCACAAACATGATATTTTTTGTGCTAACCTCAAACATGCATGATCGATTCAGTTGATGATATATTGTTGTAAAAGAACAATACAAATATTTTTAAAATCACAAAAAATATATTATTAAGTATAAAGTATAAAATACAAAGTATACTTCCATATTTTTACATAAATTTGTGATCAATTATTTTGAAAAAAAAAACCAAAGTTAACATTTTAATTTTGATAAATTTTCAAAATCAAAACTTGTTTTCAAATTTATAATTTCAGTTTCACTTTTTTTATTGTTTTCATTCTTCAAAATTGTTATGAACTTTGTGCATTTATGATTTTCACCACCACTATCATATACTACAAGAAATTCAGCATTTTGCGGCGGTTGTGGGGTCCTTTTGCGGTGACTAAAACCGCTGTAGAATGCCTATCATGGCGGTTCACCAACCGTCGCTGTTACCGCTGTCGGCCCCTTTTAGGCGACTGCAGGAAACCGCTGGAACAACCACCGCTAAATAAAATAAGACATTTGGCGGCAGTTGCAGCGGCCGCCGTATAGTCTAACAAGGAGGAATTTTCCTGTGTTTCGCGGCGGTTTGAAGCACCGCAAAATAGTAACAGAAATAATTGTGCCTAGCTTAGCGACGTTTTAAACCACCGCATTATAGGAACACAGAAGTAATAGCTTTTAGCGGCGGTTCAAACCGCTGTAATTTATTAGATTATTTCTCAATTTTTTAGATATTTTGCAGCAGTTGTAAAAAAAAATTAGGGCTATCTGCAGCGGTTATAGGGCCAAACCGCCGCAGAATGCAAAATTTTGAAAATGAAAATATACAACCGCCGCAAAACGTGTGTAAACCGCTAATGGAAATAGGGCATTTTGCAGCGGTCAAAAGAATGCGAAAAAAATTAAATAAAATAAAACATACAATCGCCACAAAACGAATTATAACGCCGCAAATTAGTGTATAGCGACAGTTACCTACCAATCGCCGCAAAATAACCGCCAGGGGTCGCCCTAATTCTTGTAGTGTATACATAATTTATCATCGCCACCACTGTATAATAACCTTCATCATCACCTGACCTCTTTACTCTTCACCATTATCATTGTTATTCTTCAACCTCGTTACTGCATGTACACTCGACCACCATCAAAGCCACCACCTAGTATCTTGTATCAGCCACCATAGAAGGTCTTGAGCAACAACGACTTTGGTGAATGGAGCAAGGTTGCAACTGCAATGTAGGGTTTTGGGTTATGGAAGGTTTCTTATGGTGATGGCAAATGAGGGCGTTGGATGCTAGTGAGAGCAATGGCAAAGGGTGGGTGTCACATGGTGTCAGGAGCAACGACGATAGTGGGTGGTGGGTGCAAGGGGTGGAGGATGTCAGGTGAAAATGCAGTGGCCAAGAGTACCGAGAGTTGTAGCAGAGGTTGTGGGGTAGTGGTAGCGGTGAAGCTTGCCAATTACTAAGGCATTGGTGTAGGTGTTTCCTGGTGGAAATAACGTGGAGTTGGATTTATACTGTGAAGCTCGAGCTTGTGCCGGCTACCTGAAACTATCATAGCTTGTTTGATAATGAAGCTAGATATGAAAGCCTAACAAATGGCACAATTCTGGTAGAATGCGGAAATGAAATAAAATGCCACCAAGAAGAATGCCGAAAAAAACAGGGGGAAAAAGGCAATCATATATCTTAACAATGAATGCTGAAAAAACATTATGAGCATGCAAAGATTTATAATTTCTGGGTAGGAATGCGGATGAAGATGATGGCAAACAACAACTAAACTTAAACTAAAAAGGAGAATGCACCTAAAGTGGAAGCAATATCACTACACGCACGCAATAAAAATGAACAAAATACATCATCTCTTAAACAAATGCAAATTAGGGAATGATGAACACAACGAGGACACGAGCTGAGATGCAAGATGAAAAGGACAAAGTTTAAACTATGAGCATGCCACGCATACTGATGAACAAGATGAAAACAACAAGCATGTTGGATGATAACATGTTGGAAATTGAAAGAACAAACATGTGATTCAGTATATTATCAATGATTAAGCAACAAAGATTTAAGATAATAAAGAGTTTGAAGAAAAATAACTTGAATTGAAATTTAACAAAGTTGAAATGAACAACAATATTGAAATGACAAGGTAGTTGAAACTCAATCTCTCTTATTAAGTTCCGTAGAAGTTGGACGTTAGTTTAGATGTGGAACATTTTCTACTTCTTCTTAAATCTTATTTATAAAAGAAAAAACTAACATAAATCTTAATTAATGGGGTGTAACCCCAAGTCACTGTTAAGTAACTCCCAACTACATTATTTAAAATTCAAACATGGGAAATCCTAATTACTGTGTACATGAATTGCACGCTTAGCGGTGTCATAGTATTGGGCTCGGAGGATTTCAATCTGTATAAATGATATGGCATTATTGAGAATAGTAAAGAACCATACTTCCTCCGTTCATTTTTATAAAAGTTAAACCAATTTTGCACATCCTTTAAGAAAGTTAGGTAGTATAGTTTTTTGCATTAAATTTGTTTTCCAATGTTGTTAAATTTTCAAAATTGTCCTTAACATATTTCCTTTTAATATCTTTTCATCATTAATGCAATTCCATATTTCTAGAATTGAATAGGGGTAAAAATGTGAAAAATTAATTAATATGACACAAAGCCTTATGTGGTTCTTATAAAAAGGAACGACCAACGCCTCTCATTTAACTCTTATAAAAAGGAACGGAGGAAGTATAAGAGAAACGATATCAATATTGTGTTCTTAATTGGTCAAAGCCTAATTCAGTGAGACTAAAATTGATTTTAACTAATCAATAAAAAAATGTTAGAAAGAGAATTTTGAAGAGAGTGCATTTAGGTGTAAAAACTCTAGTAAATAATTTTATTGATGGAGATGGTCACCTCCAATTCCATTGTGAATATAATATCTACCCTGGTGTTTTGTCAGGTAGGGACTTGTCTCCTTCTGGAAATTGGAATGTGTATTGTCATCCTCAAAGGGCAGAACGGAACATGTAGCTCCAGTCCTGTGATGCTGTGAAAGGAAGTAATGTAACACGTATTCCATGATTCTAATTTCTGGCAGATACTGATTAAGTTAATCAAATTACCATTAATCTGATAAACCTATTAATAACTTCTTTAATTTATCAAAATTTCAGTGAAGTGTTCTTCGTTATAACTCTGTTTCTATACATATAAAATTTGCTCAAAATTTCTATTATGTACATATCCAACACTTCTATTTTCGAAAAAATAAAATTGCCAAACTATTTTAAAATGTTTCATATAATTTAAATAAATCAATATATATATATATATATATATATATATATATATATATATATATATATATATATTAGTAGCTTATTATACCTGCATAATGCCAAAAGTTTTGAAAGAAAATAAAAAAGTCGCCAGGACAATAATTACGTACCAAGAAACAATACTAGGACAAACTGTAACTATGAGTCTACCTCCTATTGAGAATCTTGATAGGAAAAATAAGAAATGTGAAACATACAAAATCAGTAGAGCTGGGTACGCGGGTTGGTCCGCCCCGCGAAGGCCCGCCCCGCGTTGGCCCGCCCCGCGCGGGCCTGCCCCGTGTAGGCCCGCAGTCAGACGGACCTCCATTTTAGCAGCCCGCGTCCGCCCCGCGGTTTCGCGGGCCAGCCCGCGGGCAAGACATGAAAATGAAAAAAAAAAATTAAAATGAAAAAACAAGAAAATTAAACAGGAAAAAACCTTTAAAAAATCCTTAAAAATTACTAAACTAAAGTAGAAACTTTAAAAAATAGTTAAATTTGTTGTAGAAACATAAAACTCAAGTCCAACCTTAAAGATTAAAGAAGTTACAACTTCAAAACTAAAGTCTTGTCAAATACTCAAATACTCGGCTACTCGCCTTAAAGAAGTCTTAGAAATCCAAAATTAAAGTCTCATACAAGTCTTACAAACCCAAAAGTCCAACAAACAAGTCTTGCAAATACATAACAAACAAAAAACATCAAGTCTTCTTATGAAATCCAAATCATGAACCAATCATCAATTCTTCATTACAACATTTGACCCTCTATTGGATGCACTTGACCCTCGATTGGATGTAGATAGCTCCTTTCTTGCACTTGATCCTCCTTTGGATGTAGTAGGTGGATCCATTCTTCCACTTGCTACTCCTATGGATGTAGTAGGTGGATCCATTCTTGCACTTGTAGTAGGTGGCTTCAATATTGGATTAAATTCATCATTTTCATCTTCTTCATGATCTCCTACAACTCATATACAAATGTAAATGTTATAAGTCATAAGATATTTAAAAGAAAAAATGATAAAAAATAAAGAATGCAATAATTACCTTCTTCAACATCAAATCCTAGCAACCAATTTCTTGTACAAATCAATGCTTGCACATTCTTGGGGAGAAGAGAACTTCGATACTTGTTGAGAACACGAGAGCCAATACTAAAAGAGGATTCCGATGCTACACTTGTAATTTGAATGCTCAATATATCACAAGCCATCATGGCAAGGATTGGATACCTTAGTTTATTCTCCTTCCAATATTGCAAAAGATCAAGATTTGGATGATATTTAGAAGACATTCTTGGATCATCCAAATAGGTATCCAATTCGGTCTTTCCCACTTGTGATACATGTTGATTCTCATATGTGATAAATCTCTACATAATAACCATTAACCAAGACACAATAATTAATGAATTTAAAAACTATCTAGAAATTAAAATAAATAAAGAATAAATAAAAAGAGTAAGCAATACTTACATTCAAAACATTGTTGGTACAAGAACTACTAGGATGAGATTCATCAGAAATGTCACTACTAATTTGGCTCTCTTGTGTGTAGTGAGTTGTACCATCACCAAAATTGTGGACATACTCATTGAATAGAGCATACAACTTTTGTTTGACAATCCTCATCTTAGTTTGGCGCGCCGTTGCATCAAGTCCAATGTCAGAATAACAAAACTCCAAAAATTGAAACTTCAAGCGAGGATCAAGAACGGAGGCAAGGGCAAGAACAACACTGTAATCACTCCAATACTTATCAAATTTTTCCCGCATGTCATTTATCATGGCCCTAATCACCCCATCCTCATGAGTCTTGTTCTCAACCAACAAACATTGAATAGTCCACACTTGCATAAAATATAAATTAGATGTTGGATAAGTGGATCCGGAAAACATATTTGTGATATCATAGAATGGAAGCAAAAGAGCACAAATTTTTTCTCCTCGTGCCCATTCTTCATCAGTTGGGAGAGAGGTGTAGTTTGAGTCATCTAAAGCAAGATCCTTAAATGCACGTCGATATGCAAGTGCACTTTTAAGCATCAAGTAGGTGGAGTTCCACCTAGTCACGACATCCAAACGCAAACCAACCTTTGTATCCTTATCAATACCATGTTTCTCCACATAAACTTTAAAAGCATTCTTTCTTCCCTCTGTTGCCCTAACATACTTGACGCTTTCTCTTATTTTGGATAAAGCCTCACTAGCAACTTCCAAACCATCTTGAACTATAAGGTTTAATATATGTGCACAACAACGAACATGAAAAAATTCACCATGACATAACAAACCATTATTATTCACCAACCTCTCTCTCAAATACTTTTCCATCTTGTCATTAGATTTTGCATTATCCAAAGTCAATGAAAAAATCTTTCCCTCAATTCCCCAATCCACCAGAAAATCATACACAATCTTAGACAACTCTTGCCCAGTATGTGGGGGAGGGAAATGACAAAAATTCAAGATTTTACTGTTAAGTTTCCAATTTTCATCAACATAATGAGCAGTCAATGAAATATAACCAGCAGCAGTACAAGAAGTCCACACATCAGAAGTCAAACATATTCTACTGGGAACTTTAGCCAACACTTCTTTCAATTTTTGCTTCTCTCTCTCATACAAGTTAACCACATCTATCGTGGAAGCGCGTCTAGAGGTATCCTTACTTCAGGATTCAAATATTTCAACAACTCTCTAATTCTCCTATATTCCACAAAAGAGAAAGCAAGATCATGCTCTATGATAGACATGGCTAACATATCACGCACAACTTTATTATCCACTTTTCTAGATCTCAATTTTCCAACTTGATCAAGCATTAGTTTACCAACCTCAGTTTCATGAAACTTTGGAATCATTTTACACACATTTATGTGACGCTTTAAAGTAGAAGTTCCGTAATCATGACCACCACATACATACTGCCTCCCACAAGCCTTACATTCAGCTCTATTTTTCCCATCACTTCCCACACCAACTACAATAAAGTAATCCCAAACACTAGATATGAGTTGCCTAGCTCTCTTCACAGGCTTAGAACCTTCTTTGGTCTCCTCAGGGGGATTTTCAGTTTCAAGGTTCACAGGATTATCATTAGAAGCACCCTCATTAACACTTTGATCCATGACAATTTCATTCACATTGCTATTAGACTCAGTAGAACCACTACTATTAGACATATTTTCAGTTTCAACCTAAAACATATCAAACAAAAGAGTCCGAAATTAACACTTTGAAAATGGAACATCAAATTTACTCATGTCAAGTCAAGTTGTAAGCTGTAAAGATAAACAATCAGAAGAACCCAAGCTTTCAGTTTTCAGTTGAACCCAAGATAAACAATCAGAAGAACCCAAGATAAACATCAAATTACCTGGCACTCAAAAACTCCAAACTTGAACTTCAGTTTTCAGTTTTCACTGCAAAAACCTCAAGCTTCTGCTAATGGCACCAAGTTCCAGCAGTCTCTGTTTGACTCTCTAAGAAGAAACCCTAAATTATAAACATGTATAAAAAGTAAGAAAAAATTAATAGAATGTAATCCTGAAATCAGTTTAGGTTAATCAATTTTGAGTGAAAACTTGCAAAAGTCAGAAAAAGAAAGGAAAGAGTTGAACGATTTGCTGTTGAAAAGATTGAAGAAATAATGTCAGAAGGGGACTTACAAGTTTCAGGAATGATTTGCTGTTGAGAGAGGCGACGGCGGTCAGGCAACGGCGACGGCGGTCAAGGACGGCGACGGCGGCACGGAAACAGCGATGCAAACCACGGCGAAACGCGACGCGATAAGGAAACAACGAAGGTCGAAGAGGCACGCGACGGCGGAGAGGCACGCGACGGAGAGGCACGCGACGGAGAGGCACGCGACGGCGGCTGGCGGCTGGCGGCGCTGGACTTCAGAGGGTCGAGAGAGAGAACAATGCTAGGGTTTCTAAATTGAGAGTGAGAGTGAGTGAGTGAAAGAATCAGATTCTAGTGAGTGAGTTACTGATTTTTTATTTTTTTTTGCTTTTTGCTTACCTTGGGCTGAACTGCAAGTGAGGCTAGACATTTTTTTTTTTGCCTTCTTTTGGACTCTTTCCTTGTCTGCCTGTCTGGATTTTTTTATTTTTTTTTATAAAACCAGCCCGCGGATTAAACCGCTTAAGCCCGCGGTCTAAGCGGGCTAGCCCGTTTAGGCCCGCTGTTAAACGGGCCTGCAATGACCGGGCTACAGCCCGCACGTATTGCGGGGCCCGCGGGCCGGCCCGCGGGCTTAGGCCCGTTTGCCCAGCTCTAAAAATCAGTAAGGACACCACAAATACTATGAACTACAAGGGAACAAACAACACTCAAGATAATTTATTGCTTCCAAACTCAGTTATAAATATATCAATATATTAAATATGAAATCTAAATAAGATTGATTGAATGTATCCATAGATGGAAACTTTAATAGGTTATCAATTATATTAATAAATATATTGACGATTTCCAACATGGTAGCTAGTCTTCTTAGGTATTTAGTCTGAGAGTTTGATGCTTGAATAATGTATACGAAAAATGATTTATTAGGAAATAACTATTTATGTGGTCTTCAAGTTTATTCTTGCATTTCTTACAATGTTCTTTTGTAAGAAAGAGCATTATTCACACTCCAAATTTTGTTCAGTGTACTTCTGCATATTGTTTTTCTACCTCATCATTTCTTCTGATATCACATCTTATATTTTTCTCTCATTTCTTGATATATCTCTCCTCCTCCAACTCTTTTCCACTTGTAAACAAAACAAAACATTATGCAAAAACATGAATGAGTAACTTGTGAATTCAATTCATGTAAATTTTACTATTAGCTCCTAAGTATTAGAGGCCAAAAACACTCTCCTTCTAACAACCACTTTATTTAACGGATAGCTATTTCTTCTCTGAAGCCATGTTATAATAGTATCATTTCCCCATAAGCAACTTCATCTTGTTATAGCTTGGAGTACATGCTCGTAGAGGATAGGACTAGTTGTCTTCACTCTAAGAAAAGTCTCCCCTGAAAGCAGGAGAGTAATGTTTTTCCATAATAATATGCTCGATTCCAGCCACAACCAAACATGCTAGTCTGTGTCACCTGTCAGTGACACTGGCCTATTACTAGCTGTATGTGTGTACTATTCTTGTGTTCCTTTTTTTCTTTGTGTGTTGGGTCAGATTTTGCAGGTTTTTTTTTTTTTTTTCTGGCTTTGTTTCGTCCACTCAGAGCACCAATAAAATCGCCCTTGAGTTCCAAACTACTATTACTAATCTTGAACACTTCCTAAGCATTACTGTTTCGACATTTAAGAGTGCAAACATTTGTTGACCAAAAAACTTTTGAATACTAACATTTAACTTTTTTTCATTTACAAGACCAACTCGTTTATTTATTACCGTTCATTAAGGCAACTTGGTAAGTACTCAAAATAAATTACACATTTTCAGGATAGATTTTGTGAGCACGATTATGAAATATTTTCAGAGCATATGGACTTGAAAAAACAAATGAACTTCTAAGAGCTATGACAGAAACTCCAACCGTCGCACAAAGTTCTCCTCTATTTCTTTGACTCATTAAAAAATTAAAATCATTTGAGATAACCAATTTCTAACCTTTAGTGGTAATGGGAAAAATAGAAAGACAAATGACAAGGAAAACTGTAAAGGTTAATCACATGAGACTACAACAATGCAAGAGTTTAGAAATTATACCTACTTTTCTTTGATTAAAATTGGTTTCCTTCTACCCGGCAGAAAAACCTAGTGCCAAATCCTTTTTAGTTAGGCCCTCCATCAGACAAATAGCATCTTTGATTTCATGTTTACTCTTTTCATAATCACTTCTCCTTCCTACAAAAGCTACTCCTCCTAGTAGCTTCTTGCAGAATCGTTGTGAAAACCTAACTATTTTCCAAACACACAACATTAATGTACAATCGAATTGAGTATTGTATACCACTATGGCTTGTACAAGGGATGGCTATCACAATAAAAAAAAAACCCAGTGAGGCAACCATAAGTTTACATTTTCAATTTATTACAACAAAAGACTGTGTTTTACTGTTTTTCTAATATTGGGGCTGAGCTAAAAGATTTCTGTCCAGGACTATAGGAGGTCCTGCTGCCAATTGCTGGACTTATCCCGTGCAGCGACTGTTTTTCATTCGTTGTTTTCTTGGTCTTGAATACATGTGAAGTTGTGAACTTGAGCATCTTTCTTTCCCCTTCAACCCTGAGAAAACAAAAGGTGCAGAATCAAGGAAGTAACCCCCCGAGGGGGAGTATAAAAAATTGACAAAAAAAGAGTGGCTTGGTTACTGATCATTCAAACTCTTCCCCATGAGTCATAGCTACTAACTTCAGTGCAAGAAACAAGTCGTGACTGCATCAGTTCACAAGATAACCCAGCTTCAGCCCTCTCTCCTTGTGCTAATTTACAGCCCTCTCTCCTTGTGCTCATTTACAAAGTTAATTTGAATCCTTTGGACAGGAAGTCATCCCTGTTAAAAGAACGAAATAAGCATATCAAGATCACAGAAAAGATGTTGAAAAATCCCAAATTGGCCCACAGATTCAGATGAGAATTAGATTAAATTAGGGAAGTCCATGAATAGACTGAATATTTTCTGATATAAGCTGTGCATTGCATGCTCTGAGATTCTTACCTTGATTAAATTTAGGGCAAGGCGATGAATAGACTGAGTATTTTCTGATATAAGATGCATTTCATGCTCTAGATTCATACTTTAATTAAATACAATCCACAATCTAGACTTCAAAAATTAACTCTGGCAAAGAGAATGCAATTATGACTCCAAAACACTACTTTCTCACTTTATATGTAACTTTGATTTGGTAGAACTTTCTTTTGTTTGTACAAGTGGCAATAGAGCTGCGGATTTCTTGGCTAAAAAAGCAATTTTTTGTTCCTAATTTGGTTTGGGTTGAGGAAGTCCCTCCAGCCGTGTTGGTTCTGTTCTATTTATGAAATTTCCCTTCAAATATATATATATATATATATATATATATATATATATATATATATATATATATATGACAACCACAGTTTCCTTTACCAATCAATCATCAATCATTTAATCCCTATTGATAGACATCTCATATCTCCAGCCACATATTTCTCTTTATCTATCACTTCCAATCACCTATATCATAATATATCTTATCAATTATTTATCAATCTTCTCTTCCTTTCACTCGCTTTCTAATAAGAGTGTCTACACCCAAGTGGGTGTCTAACAAGAATTCTCCTTAATCATTCTCTCAACTATTGGCATGTGAACTAGACTTGTTCAAGTCAAGGTCAACTCGAAACTATTTCTACATATTCTACATACATCTATTTTCTCTTCATTCCGATCTTAATATCACACACCATATAATATGTATCACTTATCTCTCACTTCATTTACTATACTTCAAGTAGCTACACCTAAAGTGGGTTATGTATCATTCATGCCAATTATTGTCATATGAACTAGACTTGTTCAAGTCAAGGTCAACTCGAAACGAAACAAACAGTACAATAAAGAAACTCTCAAACTCTCTCTCAGAAAGGGAGACAGAGAGAGAGGTGGAACATTCAAAAATCTGTAATTTGAAATCATTACAATACCTTCTCTTCCTAGTAGTTCCGCATTCCAATCTGTGAAGCTCGCTGCTATCATCAGTGGTTCGACTCAGCAACTTTGGTGGGACAAGGCTACCCACACAAACAGTTCCTTCAATAAAGCTGGGCAATCCTGAAATTGCAGCGCAACTCACATCTCCACTTTTCAGATCATACCAACACAGCTTGCTACGATCCTGTTCAACCAGCACCTTATCCCCATTTCTAGAATAAGCCAAAGGCCTCAAATATTTCATCTCACAGGGTTGCGCCACTGTTAACAGTTTGCACCATGAATCTTGAGACCCGTATACCTTCATAACCCAAACATCAAATCCACCAGTTCCGGTTTCACCTTGATTTTCAGTCACGGAAAGGCATCCTCCTAACACCGCAATATTCATGTCGAAATTCCCCCTCACCGTCACCGGCAGCGGCACTTCCGTGAAACTCTCATGCCTCAGGTCGAACGCCACGATTAAATCGGGTTGATCCGGTTCGAGTTTCCGGGTCACGACCCAATGCAGGGCGCCGCCGACGAAAACGCCCATTGTCCTGGCGCAGCAGAGAGCGTAGGGCATGCTGGGGAGGCTCTTCCACGAGTCCATTCGGAGGCTGAAGAGCTTGACCTGGGAATCGAAGGTGCGCTTGTGGAGGTCAACGAAGTACGAAATGCCGACCAGTTTGTAGTCGCCGGAGAAGGAATCGAATCCGAATCCGTGGACGTGGGCGGCGCAGATGGTGCTGTTGCTGTCGTCGGTGGTTTTGTTATGGCGGCGGTTGAGGGGCTCGGAGGGGAGAATCCGGTGCTTTCCGAGGGTAGGGTTCCATAACGCGATGTCATCGGCGATGTTGCAGATGCAGAGGAGGCCGTTGCAGGAACCGAAGACCTTGATGCGGTTGCTGTAGCACATGAGGGGGTGGTCGATCTCGACGGCTTCGCCGGGGGAATCGAGGTCGACGCGGTAGAGGTGTGAGTGCTTGCGGAGGATGAGGATGGAGTAGGTGGTTGTGTGGAGGTGGAGGAAGATGAAGTGGGTGCTGTCGATGAGGGAGCGCCACCACTTGGAAATGGAGCGGAAGCGGAGGAGGGACTTCACCGGAACACGGCAGAGTATGTCGGTGATTACTTCCGACGGAAGATCCACCATGGTTGGTGGCGGCGATGCATCCAACGGATGATGATTCTTCTTACATTTGTTGGTTTGGTGGGTTTGTTAGGGTTTTGAATCCTTGTGAAAATAAAGGGAGTAATGATAAAATAGATGTTTACAAAACATTATTCCTAAAAAAGTTAGATGCCTGCATTTTTTTACGATATTAATTCACTTTTCCCAATGAACTGAAAGTTTCTTAATGATAAGTGATTGGTACTTGAAAAAGATAAAAATGAACGTGAAGAAAGGGATAAAGAGGAAGGTGGGTGAAAATGAAATAATTTAGAAAAAAATGTGTGAATAAATGAAAATTCTTTGAAATTATCGTGTCACTTGGCTATATGTATGAGAAGGAAAAATTTGTCCTGTTGAATAATTAAAGGTAACAAAAAAATAGGGAATATGAAAAAATAATATGAATTTATGTACTTTATCAATTATATTTAATACAAGTATAAAATATAAAACTTGTAGTTCACTTAACTGTGGAATGACTATGGAATATCGTATGAATCCGTGGCGGTGGGGAATGGGAATCATGTGATCTTCTTAACTGTGAAGACATGCAAAATATGGCAAATCAGTTTCTGGAAGTCTTTCTAGTTGAAGAAAGTTTCACATGGCCGAAAGACGTAAAAGATGCATTTTTTGGCGTACGAGATTGCGTTCTGTCTCATCCATGCTCCTAACTGAATTATGCTATCTATCTTTCTTTCTTTTCTTTTTTCTCCATTCGAGTTTTTGTACTGGGTCTGGAAAAATAACTTGCAACAGGATTCATTGGGCCTATTACAGCAACATTTTTCTATCTAGTGTGATTTTTTGTCGTGCCGGTCTGCTTAAGGCCCAATTAAGTTTTTTTTTTACAAGGCCCAATTTAGTTTGACTCAGCTGTGTGGGAAATCAGATTCGTAGGGAATTACTTTTTCACACATTAAAACTGTTTTCACAACAACAACAAAACACACATTCAAATTGTTTTTTACACACTTTAAATATTTTTTATAACATTTTTAGCAGTGTTTTTATCTAGGTTCAGGGTAGCGTCTACGGTGGTGTATTTTTTTTTCAGATTATTGAATTTGAACCTGGAGCAGAAAAAAAAATTGCAGGTTTAATTAACTAATTCAGCTATTTGTCCAAATAAATAACTACCAAAATGGGGTTGGAGGCTACTTACCCTGATATGCTCAAGAGTCAAGAGGCCTGAAAAGCATCTTTGTCATTCTTTCACCAAAGAGATTGTTATCATGTTGAAAAGAAAAAGAAAAAAAAAAGATTGTTAACATTTAATAGCTAGCATATTTGGATGAACATTTTTTCACACAATCATCCAATCTAGCACGCAAAAGCTACTTACATACCCTCAAGTTTTGAGTATTTATACTTTAGTCCTTAGAGATATTATAATTAGATTTTGGTCCTTTAAATTTGGATATTTGTGTTTTAGTCCTTAGAATAGTCAAGGCTGAATTGGATTTCCGCGTTATTACCATGTAACCCTCAACCCAAAATTGGGGTGTTACACATAAATTTCTCATTAAAATTGATTTAACTAATTATAGGATGGTTGTCAAAGATTTTTATTGCATTTCATAATTTACTTTCAGCCTTTAAGTCTTTATTCATCTATTTTAGTTCTTCCACTAGTTTCATAGCAATCACTGAGAGCTTTTCGGAGTGTTTTAGAAACTTGCATTGAAAAACAGAATTATTTCCTCCGGTAAATGCTTGATTAGGAAATAGTTACGTTGGTTTCTCAGCCGACTCACACGGCTACCCTTGACCTAAATCTATTTGAACTAACAATACCTTATTTGAGTTTTTTTTATAACATAAACATTTATGCAAGTGTTTTAGAGATATTATGTAAATAACTTATAGTCTACGTATATGCTATTTTATATTATTACATTTGAAAATTATTTGAATTGTTTATGAAAACTTATGTATAAAGGGCAAAAGAGTAATTATATATTACACTTTTGTTATTACTCTCACTTTTTCTTTTATTCCTCCTCGATTTCTCGCAATTCAAACAACTTTAAAATCATCTCTTATTCTTTTATATTATGTCTTTTTATATTCTTTCCTCTCATTTTCAACTTTGCATTCAAACAAAGCATAAATGCAACACCTCAAATCCTTATACATAAAATGAAGGCTACAGCCACTACATCGATCCTCAAAAAACACCCACCAACAGACACCTTATTGGCTATTGAACCCTATACCTAACTCGGATTTTAATATAATATCGACATAGTACATTAGAGCGCTTAACTATGGTTAATTTTCTAATACAAGTTGCTACGTTATACTTAATTATCTAGTCTTCATGTCCATGATTTCAGGGCCACCACTGTCCACTTGGTAGTACTTAAGTTCAAGTTTAAACTAGGTATCCATGCGATTGTTTTACGTAGTTATGATGGTCCCCAAGTCCTCAAATGTATTAAAAAGAAACACATTTTTGTCCATCTTGTGATCAATTTGCCAATTTGGTTTGTTCCTCTTATCATTAGCACGGCAAGTAGCCGCATACAAGTAGCATTTCCGTTGTGGTAGACATGCATTAATTTTTGTGGATTGAAATTAAACAAGTTTATTTATTTTAACATATTGCTAGCCTAGCTAGATGTGAACCAGGGAAATGCTGAATAAGCAGATATACAACCTTATCCATGGTGACGCTGGCACCTTCAAAATATTGAGGTGGAATTATCACAAGTTTTAAAAATGCCAATCTGCAAAAGCTAGCATAATACTAGTCAAATTCAACTATAAATTTGTTTTTTAAGAAAACTAAGTTCATTCATACATGTTATTTTTATACACGTACGTGCTTTCTTTTTTCCGTATTCATGTTTCGGTCATGTACGTATTTTTGTTTTAATACTTTTTTCTTTGATTGACTTTTATATATGGTGAAAAACAACTTTTTAATTAGGTATATACGTAAAGAATGATTATTTATTCTAATTAATCAGGAATGATAAATACTGGAATATTTTGTTTTATCATAATGGCAGCCAGATATATGAACCAGTCAAGGACAGAGAAACCTAGCAATCAGATATACAGAGTTACAAGTTACAACCTTATCCAATGTGACTCTGCATCCCCGCCAAAATACAAACATTTAGGTCTCAATCAAAATTACTTGAATTATAAAAAGAACATGTCAGTGGCTTTAATTTTCATGCTGATTAGTTTTTGTTTTTACGGAAAATAAAATAAAATAGGTCTAATACTTGGGCCTAGTATTGACGGTGTTATGCGCACATGAAAATAACGATTTCTAATAGAGATAACATCTACTATTATTAGATAAGTATCTATTACATATCAATATATCTCTAGAGGATTAGGGAAATTCAAAAACAATTAGCTAAATATTTCTAGTAGCAGATTGCGCAATATCATGCAGCGCAATCTTATCTACCTACGCTAAATGTGATCAATGCTTTATATTATAAAATAATAATTCATGAATGTGAGTATTATAACTTGATATTATACATTTATCTGAATAAATTTTTTTACTAAATTTTAAATACAATATATTTTTTTAAATTTTTGTTGGACTTTTAAGAATATCACAGATCCAAATGGGTTATGGCCAGTTTAAAAACAGTTGTTTTGACTGATTTTCACTATTGTTGGCCTCATTCGTTAGATTCTCAACCGTTGAGTCCTACCAATTTTTTTTCCTTTGAACAGAGTAATTACTTGACCAACCTGTTCAGTTTTTGAAACAATAGTTAAGTCGATTTTTTAAGGTAGGAATACAGATGTTTTAGTATGACATTTAATATTTTGAACAATATTTTAAGGATTAAGTTTTTCAGCAAACTATCTTTTTACTTCTTACCATGTATAGCATATATCATATTAATTTATGTTTTCTATTTTCTCATAATATGATCGTTCAAATTAGTTATAGTTAGTTCAATAGCACTGATTTTGCCTAATTGTCACCGATGCTGATCTCATTTGGCTTACATCAATTTTAAGATCTACTAATTTTTATTTAAAAAAAACTTATCAAATAACTGGTTCCGAATTCACCTGGTTGGTCTGACCAACCAATTCGATTTTCATAACAATGAGTAAATCAAATTTTTAAGGTACATAATAAGTTAATTCTAAAAGCGATTTTATTTTGGTTTCTTAAACATTTTTTATGGGTTTATACGGCCATATAGGATTTAAGACACTCATAAGATCTCATTGCATATTTCGCTTCAGTGGTTGAGATTTTATTTTAGTTTTAGTTGGACCTACAATACACAAAATATTTATGTTATTTATTTCCACCTAATATTAAATTAAATTAAACTAATAATTCTATACAAACATAATTAATAATTAAAAAAGATATAATATAATTAAATATCAATTAGATAAGAAATACATAATTAAAGTTTAACATAATATCTTTAATTGAAAGTGAAAGGAAATGCATATTATTGAAAAACAAATGACAATACATTTTAAATAAAATACATAATATTTCATAATAATTAATTTACATATTAATGGTTGAATGTTGGTTGAATGAGAGAAAAACAATATTATTTAATTTAAGACCCCATTTTGAATGAGGAACTAGTCGAGACACTAAAATAAGATCTCAAACAATGTCACTTATCTCCAATAGTGAGATTTTATAAGATACATATCTTATTTTAAGATCTTACTTTAAAATCTTCATTGGAGATGATATAAGTATATATTTTTGTATGATACATTTATAATTTTTAACAATATTTTAAGTGCTGAAATTTTCATATATGATATGTTGACCACCTCACATATTGGATTTTCTAGTTATTGTTGGGCTTCGAACCAAATAAGCTAAGGTGTCATTGCTTTCACATTGGGCTAAGAGCCTATAAGCACAAATGAGTACGAGTGAAAAATGTGATATTATTTATAATATTACACATTTTGTGTTGAAACTACGTGGATGATGTCCAAATCACTTAAATCTCTTAACTTAATATGAAAGTATTGACTCATCTCATTACAAAGCCCAATAATAATTCTAAAAACTATGCATTATATTTTTTTTTGACACCTCTCACTTTTTATTATATCACATTTATTATTATTTTCTTTTTTTGATTTTGAGGTCTACACTCAACATCCATCGGATGTATACCTAATATTTTCCGAAAATGTTGGATTATTGAATTTTAAATTATGATAAAAATTATTTTCACAAAAGAATTCAAAGTCAAGGTATAATTGCAATTCTTAACGTAATTGTGATTAATAAAAAAAATAAAAAGAAGCAAAATTGGCCACTCCATCTGGTATCACGTGAAAAATTCAGAAATAAATGCCCGACACTCAACCTTTCATTCCTTCCCTCTGTTCTGCAGTACTGCACAGCAACACAGATATCTGTTTGTTCCTTTTTTCTGTCCAAAATGACCGGAGAACACAGTGCCACATCTTTCCCCGATGAACTCAAGGCCCCACTCCTCCCATTAATCCAACGAACACCGAGCAACAACAACAACCCCTTCTCCCTCAAATCCATTTTCACCCTCAAAAACTTTTACATCATCTTGGGCCCCTTGCTCTCCTTCCTCATCTGCCTCTTCGTCAAGCTCGACGGCGCTCCCAAAACTTCTCGGAACATGCTCGCAGTCATCGCCTGGGTTTTCAGCTGGTGGGTCACCTCCGCCGTCCCACTTCCGGTGACCTCCATGTGTCCCCTGTTCCTGTTTCCCCTGTTTGGAATCTCCTCCGCTGACACCGTCGCGCACTCTTACATGGACGACGTCATTACTCTCGTCTTGGGAAGTTTCATCCTCGCTCTCGCCGTTGAACGCTACAACGTCCATAGAAGATTGGCCTTGACCGTGAGTTCCTTGCTTCCTCCTATTCATTTTAATTTCTTCGCCACAAGTTAAGTAATTAATTACTTTATGGTATTAATTGGTCAGATTAAGATTTAATTAGTGGTCTTAATTCCAAGTTATAATAAAATACATGTTACATCAATTGGTTTGATTTGTGAAGATTTAGTTGGTAACCACTACACTCCATTATTGTATTTGTCTAGAAGAAATTATTGAAGCTAGGACAGGGCAAGGGCAGTTATCCAATGTTGACGTGGAAATAATTCAAGCTATCATATTCATTAAACATTTAAAGGATAGCATTTGTTTAAAAATGTTGATTGGTTCATAACACACATGTTTCATTCCCTTTATATCATGTATTTTTTCCGTCAAACCTTATATCATGTTTGAATAAGAAAAAAAAAATATACTTCACATGTGGTGTCAAAGTAATAGCATGTTTGGATTTACATTAACATTATTGGAATCAAGTTTGCTTCCAAAAAACTATTAAGAATAACTTCTCCTAAAATCAATTATCATTCCACCATGAAAATTTATCATATATCCAAACATGCTTTTAATATGCTTGTGTGTGTATCTAAACATTCTCCATTTGACATAATTATCACTTGTGAGTTTTTAAAGATACATGTACTATAAATGTCAAATTATGCTAATCTTCCATCTATTTTAGGAAAGAGGAGTGCTAATAATATTTTTTTAAGAATCTTTTTCTAACATACTTTTTTTAATTGATAAAAATTCATGTAGATTTCACTAAATTAGGAGTGAGCTTTGTATTATTTAATGGACCTACGTAGATTTAAACTAATCAAAGAGTTAAAGAGAGTGTTGTTGGAATTTTTCTTCTTAAAAAAATACACTAAATTACCCTCTCTTCTAGTAAAAAAAAACGAAGACAGCATTTATTTATTTACTTACATGATAATGCTTTTTGTGAGGTGGAAAATGAGAGGTATTTTATTTATATTTTAAGATAATAGAAAAAGAAATATAATTTGAGGTGATTCTTTGTGATAATTAATTGGTTTGGAATTGGATTGTGTGAAGGTGACATCAGTGTTTTGTGGTGAGCCACTGAATCCTGGGCTTCTCCTATTGGGCCTGTGCGCCACGTCATTCTTCGTGAGCATGTGGATGCACAACGTGGCAGCTGCGGTGATGTTGATGCCGGTAGCGACGGGGATATTACAGCGGCTGCCACCGGCGCAAGAGCAGTCGGAGCTGGTGAACAAGTTCAGCAGAGCGGTGGTGCTGACGGTGGTGTACGCGACGCCGATCGGAGGGATAAGCACACTGACGGGGACAGGTGTGAACCTGATATTGGTGGGGATGTGGAAGAGCCTTAACCCTGGAGGGAAGCCAATCAGCTTCAACACGTGGTTCTTTTTCGCTTTCCCTTTCGCTCTTCTCTTCTTATTCTCATTCTGGTGCATCGTTTGCTTGCTCTATCTTCGAAAGGGTTCGGGTCCAGCTTTGTCTTCTTATCTCAGCAGAGCACACTTGAAGAGAGACCTAGAAGCTCTCGGTAAGTTTATTTTCTTATTCATCACTATTCATTAATCAACATCTAGAGAACAAGTCTTGGTTGCATTCTTAATTCTGCTTCTTTGTCGTTTTCGTTCTGTTCTCTGAACCCTAATTATTTCCTGTTCCTCATTGCCCCATGGAACATTTTGGGTCCATTTGTTGTCCTGGGTCAGCCTCAGTGCTGGCACTTAACAAATCACTACACCATGCCACCTAATTTTCTTTTCGAGATATTTATATTTTAAGAAAAATGTGATCAACATTTTATATATATAAATATATGTGTTGTTTTCAACTTGAGATTAGCTAGTGGTGGTTGAAATAATTATATGATCATTGTCCACGTAGCCAGGTCTTACCTGAAGTTGGGAGGGACCCCTTTCGGAAGACTTCTTCCATACAAGACTATAACATGCAATTTTTATGGTAAAGAAATAAAAAAAAAATTAAAATAATTGACAACTTACTAACTAAGTAGGTAAAAAGATGACACTCATATCATTCGATACTCATATCATTCGATATGCAATGACGTGGAAAAAGCCCCAAAAATTTATATAATATTTTGAAAAGGTATATTATTTTTATTTTTAAATATTTATAGGTCCGTTGGCTTAGATATATTTAGAAATAAAACTTCTAGATCTATTTAAAATAGTAATCCTTTAAACAAATTTTATCATCAGAATTCAGATGAGTGTTTTAAAATAATTCAACTCAAACCTTGAACAAAACTATATTAAATAGGTCAAATATTAGCCGTCCAAGAAATAATACATGTTTGTTTAAGGCAAATTAACTTACGTGGAATGTTTACCAAAAAATCTTACGTGGAATGAAAAGAAACAAGAAGTGGCTGAAAGTGACTGTAATGAACTATATGCCTTATTCCCAATGAATACGATGAGCTGAGCACAATGTTACTTGGCTTGAAAACATGATTAACTTATTTTAGACATATGGTTCAACTTTCAATAATATTTGTTTAGAAATAATTTAGTTTAAAATCAAATAAACATACCATTTGATCCTGAACAGTTAAGCTGATCGATGCAGTTCTAATTCTGTAATTTGTATTTGCAGGTCCCATGTCTTTTGCTGAGAAGATGGTGTTGTCGGTCTTTGGGGTGTGTTTGTCTAATCACGATTTCAATTTTCCTTCTAATCATGTAAAAATTAATTTTATATTGAAGGCATCAATTAAGTAGCAGTATTGTGATTGCAGTTGCTGATCATATTATGGATGACAAGAAGAATCACAGATGACATTCCTGGATGGGGATCTTTCTTCCATGGCCTTGTTGGTGATGGAAGTGTCAGTGTAAGCACTGCATCTCCTCTCAGCTTTTATGGTTATTAGACCGAAATTCGAACACTACACCGTGTTTGTTTAAAGTGATATATATTTAATTTCCCTTAAACAAAGTCTTACGCGATTCTTATAAACAGAAAAATTGTTCGTCAGGATAGTTAGCCCCACCAGGGTGTGGAGGTTTCGGCTCAAACATGATTGTCCGAACAAGAACTAAAGGTTTTATATAAATGTAGGTTATGGCGGCTGTATTGTTGTTCATAATTCCAAACAAGAAACAAGAAGGGGAGAAGCTAATGGACTGGAATGAATGCAAGAAGTTACCATGGAGCCTCATTTTGCTACTTGGAGCTGGGTTTGCTATAGCTGATGGAGTCCAAACAAGTGGTCTAGCAGATGTTCTTTCCAGAGCCTTAGATTTCTTAGATGATGCTCCATACTTAGCAATTGCCCCTGCAGTTAGTCTTATGAGTAGCATCATAACTGAGTTCATAACCTCCAATGATGCCACTGCCACACTGATTATCCCTCTTCTATATCACATAGCAAGGACCATGCGTGTGCACCCTCTTCTTCTTATGGTCCCCGGAGCAATTGCAACTGAATTTGCTTTCTTGCTTCCAACTTCAACTCCTTCCAATGTAGTTGGATTTGCCACTGGCCATATTGAAATCCAAGACACTCTCAAAGTAGGTGTGCCACTCAAGGTTGCTGGGATAGCTTTGCTCTCATTTCTGATGCCAACTCTAGGTAAATTATGGTTTACACGACCCTCTCATGTTAAAACATTGCGCAGCATTGTCATGCTAAAATTTTGCGTTATCTCTCTTTTCATGTGCGTTTGACTGAACAACTTTATTAATCATTTATGACAATAACCGCTTATTGCATAAGCGTTTATTCATAAACTGAAAATAGGTTTAATAAGCTTAAGCTTTCATTCATAAGCTAATTTGAACAACTTATGAAAATAAACTCAAAACAGTTTTAATCCTATTCATAAACACTTATGTAAGTTTTTTAGAGGACTAATGTAAACAGCTTATGATTTGCTTACCTATAACCTATTTTGAGCCTGTTTCAATAAGTTTCTTAAATTAGCTTATAAATAAGCACTTAATCAACTTGTTTACCTAACCGCACTATATATAGGTCATAAGTTATTTACATAAATTTTATCAAACGTTTGCATAAACCCATCTGCGATAAGATAAGCTCAAACTCTTCCAAACGAGATAAGGGAGGAATAGAGACCACATGTTGTATGAAAGAAATTATCATTTGACATGAGAGGATTCTGGTCTTTATATATTCAATCTTCTAGCTGACATTTGTTTTGAGAAGGTTAATCTGACGGTTAAGTTTTGGTGTTTCAGGAGCTATTGCGTTTGGAACAAATGAGGGTAACCAATGGATGCCAAAGAGAACTTCTCCTTTGTTAAGAAATTGATTTCTTCTCTCCAATTTCCACGTCGCTTATGAATTTTTTGTGTCGTCTCTATATGTTTCACAATTTGGCACAACCTTCCTTCTTACTCTGTAGATAGCAATTGTGGATACCCAGTTATATATATAGCAATAGGCAAAGGAGGAGGGGCCGAGAAATATGTCTCTGTTTATAGATTTTCTCTGTCAACCGGAGGAAAAGTTTTTTGTATCAATTTCTACTGTAATATTTTATTCCTTCAATTGAAGAATGAGTGATATATATAGATTGGATTTGTTGTCACTGATTGATTTCTCTATGAAATTCTTTATAAAATATAAATTACGACTGTAGTGTTAGTTTTTTGAAAAAAAAAATTATATATAGCATACAAATGCAATATTCTTTTTTTCATTCTTGACTACATTAAATTTCATCACTCAGATGAAAAGCTTTAGGGTGGGAACAATGAATATGCATCCCATCTCCATGTGCAAATATAATGTGCACCACCACAGGTGGCAAAACAATTTAATAATCCATATTCATCCAATTTATTTATATGAAAATTCATTTAATCCATCCACATAAGGAAATAATATAAATTGATGGATTACAATCCATCTATTTATCTTATTGGATGTCCATCCATCTAAAATTAAAATCCACTGGACTGTTATATTAAAACTTCGTGAATCACTAATGGATTTCGTAGATTGGTAATGAATTGACTAAAAATCCTAATGGATCACAAAAGTAAACTCAAAACCTAAAAATTGACCCTAGACCCTAAAATCGACATAAACCCCTAAAAACGACCCTAAACCCAACCTAAACCCTAAAATTGATAGAAAATCATACAATCGACCCTAAACTCAACATAGACCCTAAACCCGACCTCGACCATAAAATTGACCGAAGAACCTAAAATTGGCCTAAAACCCTAAAATTGGTCACAAACTTGAAAATCGACCCTAAACCCAAACTGAACCCTAAAATCGACCGAAACACCCTAAAATCAACCAAAAAACCTAAAATCAGCCCAAAGCCCTTAATTCGGCTAGAAAACCCTAAAATTGACTCAAACCCCTAAAATTGCCCAAAAACTCTAAAATCGGTTGCTAGGACTTTTCGACTGATTTAAGGGTTCAGGTTGGGTTTTGGGTCGATTTTAGGGTTTTGGCTGATTTTAGAGGTTTAGAACGATTTTATGATTTAGGTCGAATTTTTGGCTGGTTTTTGGGTTTTTGGCAGATTTTAGGGTTGTGTATGACCGGTTTTATGGAGAGAGGAGAAAAATATTTTTTCAAGAAAAAGTAAAAACAAAAAAGTTAATGGATGGAATGGATATCTATCCATGAAAAATAGTTAATGGCTGAGTTTGGATGGATTTTATAGATTTGTAATAGATGTATTGGATGGATTTTAAACTTTATTTGTGGATCTTAATGGATTATTGTTGATCCATCCATCACAATCCATATCCAAATCCATCCATTTGCCATCCCTTTTTCTCTTCATCTAACCTTTCTGATATTGGTTCAATAACTGCCTTGGCGGCTAATAGGTTAATGGCTCATAACTTATAGATTTTGGGCCACCCTTTTACTAAGGAGGACGTGGAGGAAACTCTCTTTCAAATGCATCCTTCCAAAGCTCTAGATTTGGATGGCTTCTCGTCTCTGTTCTATCAAAACTTCTGCCACAACAACTTCAAATCCGTGTGAGGCCCTCTCACTAGTGGTGGCGGAAGCACTTGCATTTCGGCAGTCGCTTGTGATGGCCTTGGATCTTGGTTTTCGACGAGTATGTTTTGAAACTGACTTACCTTCAGTTATTTACGGGTTGATAGATTCATTCTGGAGGTGGATCTTATGTTGCACCTATGATTCATGATTGTTTTGATTTGGCTTTGCACTTTTTTTTCTTTTGTTCATTGTACTGGAGACTGTTTGGCTAATTATTTGGCCAAGTTATATTTTACTTTGGGTAGTCTTGTTTGGTTGGAGGAAGATCTTGTGGGGGCTATCCCGTTATACATCATGATGCACTAGCCCCAACGCTCTCTCCTTTGGTTTGATTGAATAAAAAACCACTGTATTTTATAAATAAATAAAAACAAATTATTTATAATTGTAATTCATTCACGTTTCAATTTTTGGCCATCCAATTTTATTTTCATATCTCTGTTATGTTTTCCTACCACATCACTAATCACATCTTTTTATTTCTCTTTCTTCTATTTTTATATCTCTTTGGATGTAGGTGGAATTGAGATGTGATCCAAAAACGTGAAAACCATACAAGAGAAAAGGCAATGACAAAGTAACAAGTTGACATCGTGCAGATTTGTGTGGAAATGCACCATTTAGCATTTCTGACCTTCAAGACTGAAGAGTATAGTGTGAGCAAGATCCTTGATCTTAGGGGTGATAAAATGGGCTGACCCACCTTGCCTCGCCGCCAACCCTCCTAGAAAGAGGTGGGTGGGTTGACCCGTCGTCAAACATTACAACACGTCTAGTTTTATTGCGAGTTGCGGGTTGGCCCACAAAAAAAAGCACTGGAAAGTATTGGTCGTAGTTAATCCTTTAGAATGAGATGAGTAGTTGGCTTGATCCACTCGAAAAATGTGCGGGATAGTCCACCTAAAATGGCTCAAAATGCAAGAAATATAACCAAAAAAATATAAAAAAGTAAATTATAAATGTGAAGAATAAAAATTGAACTGTATGGGGCAACCCATCCACTCCATTTGGTGAGTTAAACGGGTTGACCTAATGGGTAAACCCCATTTTCCCATATCTACTTGACGATTAAGGTTTTTCATGTTTTACTTTCCTATGTATTATTAAATGAATAAAACAATGGAGTTTAATTTGTTCTCAAAGAAAAAGTACAACATTTTTTACTTTTTTCTATAATTTTTTTATTCACAAAGGTAAAATTTAATGTGCGGTTGCTTAAAAGTTTGAAAAGTTGAAAGCACATTCGCTCAATCCATTCCTTTGACTCCATCATCTTTCTACATTGGATTGATGCAAATGTGGTTTTAAGATGAAATTAATTGAACACTCTTTAAATCTTAAATCCTTACATGAGAATGGGGAAGAACTAAACATTGGTTATGGTAAATAACAAAAGGTTTCTTTGAATCAATTGATAGATTTATTTGTCTTCATAATTTATTGTAGTTAATTACCGAATACTTAAATTATGCATAAGGTAAATTTATATTTAATATTTCATTCCATATATATAATTAACTCAAAATGTTAAAAGTATAAGTATAAAGGCTTAAATGTAGTTTTTGTCCCTGATCTATCGCGATTTTGCAAAAGTCATCCCCATGTTTATAACGAGTGGTCAAGGTCCTGAACATTTGAGTCGTGAGCAATTTCTATCCCCCGATCCAGTTCCGTGACACTCTCTTAATTAATAAATAATTATAAAAAATATGGGGGACGAATTTTGCAAAATCGTGATAGATCATGGATGAAAACTGCATTTAACCCAAGTATATAAATATCAAGTTTTGCGATCTATTTTCACTAAGTCAACTATGCAATAATTTGTATGCTCTTAATAACAACCGATCATGTATAAATAAAATAGTAAAAAGGCAATTTTGATAAGGAGAACGAACCTGAAGAAATACGATATTTTATTATGACATACCAAATATGAGAGTTGACCAGAACATTATAGGTAAACAAACTAAACCAAAAAAAAAGTACAAAGACTTGAGCAACAAAGAAACAAAACAAGCTAGATGATGATGGCATACATGCGAAAACTAAAAACATACAGAGAAAATTTAGACCCACGTTTGTAAATGAAAATACGATTTCACAGTTATAATAGATATAAACTAATTAAAGAGAATGTTTGGTCGGTGACTGCAGAGGTTGAATTATGATGATGGACGATGGTTGTTCATCCAAATCCTGAACTTAACAGGATCAACTTCAATACCCTGGCAAAATATGTCGATTGCCTCCTTTTGATATTTCCGACTTTTCCAACCTAGCAGCTGGGAAAACATCAACATTCCTATCTCTTGGTCTGGTGTGAATGTTGTTCTTGACCTTTTCCTGGGTGGAATTGGTGCTCTCTCCTCCTGTACCTCACATGCCGGAGGGGGTAAATTTAGGTCAAAAACCGGCGGAGGTAGATTTAGATTGATGTCTATCATGGTTTTTGTAATATTATATTGAAGTATCAGATGGGAAAACCAGCCGGATGTGCGCTGATATATATAGTAAAAAATATACATACATACCTTACAAATCACAATTAAATATTAATATATAATTAATATGAGTTTAATAGTATATATATTAAAATATAATTTTATACAAGTACATTTTTCGTAGTCAAGATATCCCCACCCTTACAGGGATCTATCTTATCCTCCACTAGACGATCACCTTACTATTTACATATAAATATGAAACTATATATTAATTTTTTTAGAATACTACATAATATAATAAAGAATCCTATATATCAAAAATAAAATTGAAAAAACTCACCCTACAAAGTATTTAAGCACAACTACATTCACGAGGACTTGAACTCACGACCCCCACTAAGTCTAAAACAATTTCATGTCAATAGATCTACATATTTAGTGATTTTCATTATCATTGATTGACTTATATAATTAATATTATTATCACATATAAAATGTTTGTTTTTCATATTCAATATTTAATTATTTTTAGAATATTACTTTCTAATATTTCCACAAAAAATATTAATAATAACTACCCTTTGGAAGTAATTTCCGGACTTAACATAATAATAATAATAATAATAATAATAATAATAATAATAATAATAATAATAATAATAATAATATGTATCATTAAACTCATTTTGTATCTCTTGTCATTTCCAATTTAAGTAATTACTAAAGCACAAACCCGTTTAGAATACGGGTTAGAGCAACCCGGTTCATTTAACCCGCGAGTTGGGCAATAATTTTTTTTTGCTGACTTTCTTATATCTTGGGTTGGGTCACTAAGTGTCACGTGAAGACAGTAAAGTGATTATGCAAAGAGAGTGATTTTCTTGCATCTTGGGTTTTTTAATATGAATTTTTATTACTTTTTGAACATTTTTTAATTGAATTTCCCAATTTTTAGGTTTTTTTTTTTTTACTGTCAAAGCAGGCCAGCTCACCAACTCACGAGCCGGGTTGTGTTCATATTTTCTTTGTTCATTTAGAAACGCGTTGCTCTAACCCAACCCTATTGAACCAAACCCGTGACAAGCTAGCCCATATGGGCCGAGGCTGGCCCGTATTGACAACACTATATTTTACACTCTAAAAGGTTATTAAGTATTTGAAGTTAATTTTTTAAATAATAAATCTAACTGCTTCAAATTATAACATTGAGTATGCCTAGAGCTGTCAATACGGGCCAGCCTGACCCATATGGGCTGGCCCGTCACGGGTTGGGTTCAATATGGGTTGGGTTAGAGTAACCCGTTTCTAAACGAGCCAAGAAAATACGAACCCAACCCGGCTCGCAGGTTGGCGGGCTGGCCCGTTTAAGTAGAGTTGAATAAATAAAAAACCTAAAAAATCACTCCACACATAGCAGAAAGCAGTATAACAGCTTGTCAAGCTCAGTCCCAGCTCATAACAAAATCGAATCAAATTCCATAAGTACCAAAACACATTGTGACAAAGCAGACATATATATTGAAATCAACCAGTGCCATTCACATATGAAAATCAACGAATAATGAAAATTTGGCAAAGTGAAACGCTGAAAGCATAAAGACGGTACCTTTGTATATTGCTTGTTGAAGTTCAGTGGTTAGGACACAAAACAACCCTCAGACCTAAACGAAATGAGAGATGAGGGGTCCGAGCAGAGGGCTTTCAAAAATGAAACCCTGGGAAGCTGAGAAACGAAAACGCCGAGCAGGTGCGATGTGTGCGCTGAGCCAGAACTACAAGAGCAGAGACCGCGCAACAGAAACGACGGCAGCAGCGCGGGGGGAAGCGGTGTGAGTTCCGTCAGGTCGCACCATCGTGGGTTCCACTTCCAGTCTTATAGGCTCCACCACTCCACCGCTCCAGCCTTCCAATTCCTTCGAATTGCGTTTTCTAATTATCTCTACTCCTTAGTCTTCCAAGTTCCAACCTAGATCTAGATGGGATGTGATGATTTTTTTTTTGGTGCACTACAATCTGCAGATTCACTCTCAAACAAAACAAGACCCAAAAAAAATTTATTTTTTAATTGTCCCAACTCGCGGGTTGGCTCGCTTGACCCGCGGGCTGACCGTTTAATCTGCGGGTTAAATGAGCCGGGTTGTTCTGACCCATATTATACTTGGGCTGTGATTTAACTAACTCAATCCGCCTACGAGCCGGGTTGGCCTGCGGGTTGGAACCCATATTGACAGCTCTAACTATGCCTCTTGTCGTCATCCGACATTTTACCCTGGAAATAAAATAAGACAGACAAAGACTAATTCTAAAGTTTAATATTTGTATGTCAGATGGTCTACCTTGTAACATCCCTTAATTTGTAGTGACGCTCAATACTTTTCTACCACCACGGCCAAATAATTAAATATTTTTATTTTAATTAAATTTTAAATTTATTTTCATCCATATCAAATAAGTTTTATAGAGTCATTCAATTCAATTAAAAATTATTAAATTATTATGTTATAATTAAATTTGAATTTAAAGTGTAAATAGTGATATGATTAAATTCATAATTTACCATAAAAATATTCATAATTTTATTCCTTTTTTAAAAAAAGTTCTTGGTTTAGATACAGTTTTAATCCTCGTAAAATATTGTTATTTTTATTTTTTATCCTGATTTTTTTTTTGGTCTCCAAAAATTATATATTTTCTTTTTAATCCTTACTAATTATTTTTTGATAAGAATTTTTTTTCTTTGTAGAAATCGGCAGGGTGAGGAAAAGCAACGAAACTGACACGCGTTGCGGGCCAGAAAAAAAAAAAAAGGGAGAGAGAAGTAGTTGATAGGTGACTGAAATAAATATAAATATTTATATTTTATAGATTCTTGAGTCGTTGAAAGATGATCGATCGATGAATACAATAGAAAAGAAGAAAAATAAACACGAGAAGGTGTTAGATAGATATAGATAGTAGTAGGAGTGTGAGTTGAAGGTGAATCAGAAACCCTAATTCAATTCCCGAGCACATTGATGAATCAGAGTGAGTGAGTGTGGGAAGAAGCAGAGATAGGTTTGTGCGTGTCCAAACCCCGCGGGGCCGGGAGAGGCTCTTCCACGGAGGTGGTGGTTCACTCCGAACCTCCACCACCTCCGGGATCGCCCAACATGAAGAGCCTCTTCAAGACCAAGCCCCGCACTCCTCCTGAAATCGTTCGCCACACCAGAGATCTTCTTCGACTCCTTCAACAATCGAAGCTCGATGACAAGGTATTTTACCACATTCTTTTCTTAATTCGACTCCTGATGTTTATGTGATTTGCTTTCTTTGATTGTGAAATCTAACAGCAAATGCTCGAGTTGAATAAAAATATCAGAGACATAAAGACAATCCTTTATGGAAATAGTGAATCAGAACCTGTCCCTGAAGCTTGTGCGCAATTGACTCAGGAGTTCTTTAGGGAAGACACTTTGCGACTTATCGTTCAATGTCTTCCAAATTTGAACTTGGAGGTACTTTGAAATTCTAATAGATATTGTATTGAGTCCTTTTATTGAGACATGATTTTTGTTGACATTTTTTATCATCTGTGTGATGGGCGGAGATCGGACATGAACGTTTATCTCGATGCTACGCTTTGTTTTTTCTTTTTAGGTGTTTCTATTGTGACTTTGGGATTTTGCAGGCCAGAAAGGATGCCACTCAAGTTGTTGCAAATTTACAGAGGCAGCAGGTTCAGTTCAGACTGATTGCATCTGATTACTTGGAGAAAAACATGGATCTTATGGATGTTTTGATATCTGGGTAAAGAACTGTTGGATGAATGCTTGCTGTTTGTTCTAGCAGGCTTATAGTCTGTTGCTGTCTTGCTGAACTCCCCAGCTTGACCAAATGGATTGAAATCTAACTTCAATTTTGAAATGTTGGATGATTTTCTAATTTAATGTTAAGCTTGCTCCCTTTTGACATTCTAGTCTCAGAAAACTGCCTCTCTAGTCATATGATGAAAGGACTGCTCTTGATTACCAAATTTTATAAGCCTCATGCACTGTTCCCCATCTAACTATGCACATCTGAGTTCTATTTCTTTCGTCCTTGTTCTGAAATTATGCTTTCATTGATATTAATTCTAGTATGATATTGACTAATTATGGTTTCTTTTTAGCTATGAAAACACAGACATGGCTTTACACTATGGTGCAATGTTGAGGGAGTGCATAAGACACCAGATTGTTGCAAAGTAAGGAAAAGGGAGTAAATAATTTCATTTTTATGTTCTTTTGCGATTTCAAACTTAAAACGATAAATGTTGACTGGTGGAAGCACAATCATTATGGTGAGGGTTTTAATTTGTTAGAATAGTTGAATCACTTGTATAGTTGTATGTCTTGAAATACTTTATAGGTGCTCTTGGTTCCTTAGTTCCATATATCTGCACCTCTCAGATTTAAGCATTACTTTTGTGAGTAATGCGTAAATTTTTGTTTTATATCAGATATGTTCTGGACTCCCCCCACATGAAGAGGTTTTTTGACTACATACAATTTCCAAATTTCGATATTGCTGCAGATGCCGCAGCAACTTTTAAGGTAGTTTTTAGTTTTTTGTTTCCATGCAAATTTTGTAAACAAAGTCGGGTGTCATGTTGTGTCATTTTGTTGCAGGAACTCATGACAAGACATAAATCTACTGTAGCTGAATTCCTTTCTAAGAATTTTGAATGGGTAGGCTCCCTTGACACTCTCAATTTAGATAGAAAATATTTCCATTCTTACTAGATGCTGTGGTACAAATAGATCTAGCTTTTTTTTTGTTTCTTTGCTTCCTTAGATTATAACATTGTACTAAAAAAATTTCTTAATGTGGTGCATTGAAACTTATTTCCAGCAGTAAGGTGGATGAGCTAATTTCCTATATAACCACCCTTATAAACACTAAATCCCATTTTTATGATTATTAACCGCTCAATGTGTTTATTCTCCATGTTCTTACAATTAGGTTCGAAACCACCTTTGAACTTTTATTGGTGTTTTTTTGGGGGGTGCAGGGGGTTTCTGTTACGTCGATAGATGTGCTTTATTTTGCAGTGCCTTTATCTCATTCTATGTTATTCTCATCGACTTTATCTTTGCTTCTTACAGTTTTTCAATGAATATAACTCTAAGCTGTTGGAATCTTCCAACTATATTACAAGGCGCCAAGCTGTCAAGGTATGATACACGTTTTATCATCTATTTCAATTGTAAGAATATTGGTTGGAGCAAGATGGAGATGCCTGGACGTTGGAGATTATCCTCTTCAAAATGTTTACATGAATAATCCTTGCTTGCTTGTTTATACCACATTTGAGTTCGTTCGAGCTAAAAATGTGAAAAATATACAAGTCAATGCACTATTATTGCTGCCTTTATTTTATTGTTTCTTGTTGAATTGATACATATATATTTGTTATGTTTTTCTCTCTTTTACAGTTGTTGGCAGATATGTTACTTGATCGCTCAAATTCAGCTGTAATGACACACTATGTCAGCTCAAGAGAGAACTTAAGGATTTTAATGAATCTTCTAAGAGTATGGTTCTTTCTGTAAAACTTAATTGTAACTTGCCTTCCCCTAGGCTTGCTTGTGTCCTCACCTGCCCCCACAAAAATGAATATATTAACTTCCAACACATCTTTTATATGGCGCAGGATAATGTATTCATTTTGTTAGACCTGTTTTTAATGTTCCATCCCTGGATAAGCATGAGGATTACTAAACACATGTTTAATATTGAGTTTCTGATGAGCATACATTTTATATTGAATGGAATGTTCATAAGTTAGTTATATGTTTGCACAGGCTTTTAATGGGTCATTGCTGATATCTTTCTGCAGGAATCTAGCAAGAGCATACAGATTGAAGCATTTCATGTTTTCAAGGTTATATAATTGCATAATAGCACTCATTTTTTAAGCAGTTATTCTTAACATTGTGCCTCCCAAATTTTGCTTCTCTATATTGATGTAGTTATTGTCAAACAGTTATTTGCTGCTAACCAAAGGAAACCAGCCGAAATCATCGGCATACTTGTTACGAACAGAAGCAAGCTTCTGAGACTTCTGGGTGACTTGAAAATTGATAAAGGTAAAGGAGGTGATGCTATTTTGTTATTATTTTTATTGTTTCATGTTCCCGTCATCACATATTTGTTGGGATTAGCAGAGGATGAACAGTTTGAAGCTGACAAAGCTCAAGTTATGAAGGAAATTGCTGCCCTTGAACCTAGGGACTGCCCTTGAGCTCCAGACTGAGTCAAGTAGCAAGTTGCATTGCCACATTTTATTTTATTTAATTGTGCATTGTTATAGTTTTCATCAAGATGAGGCTATAAGTTCATACAAATTTCAATGTTTCCGTTCTGTAATTTTATTTTGGTTCTGTAAATTAGTAGATGAATAAATCGCTAAAATGAGCTACATGCAGTAGCTATACATGACTTTCCTGGTGTTAGAAAGGTTTACCACTTTGCCTAGCATCCAAGTAGTTTATAAATTGCGCTTAGGTCATGCAATACTCTGAAGTCTGAACCTACAAATTGCACGATGAATTTATCCTGTTGTGTAGTGCAAAACTCGTGTCACGGTACAGTTTAAGAGCATGTTTAGATACCCGCTATGTTAGCACTTACTTTGAGGTTAAAAGTGAACGAAACTCTTTTTATGGATTAAGATGGATGTGTTTATATGTTATAACTCATTTGATATTCAAACACACTAAATTAGCTACTCTAACCAGTTCTGGTCTCCCGAGCAGTTTTTTTAAAACTGAAGCTCTGCCTTATACCATGAAACATTTGTATGTGGTGCAGTTGTTACCTAGCCGATAAATGAAAAGGAACTACGGTGTTTCCATGCGAAGTTCATCAAAAGTGAGGGCAGATTCACTTGGTGCATTTACAGTGATTTGTGGAATTGAGATAATTTTGTGAGGCTATGGACTGATCCAAGTGCTGGGAGGGATGACCCTCTCCAGAGAGTTCTTGAGGGTTGTAATCAAATAATGTGTTGCCTTCCTATCTTAACACTTTTGGATTGAAAGAGAAATCAAGGGAGAAATAAATTTATTTTTGTTTAACTTTGATAAATTTGAAACCTGTTTTTCTTTCCGGTAAATCAAAGTTAAGCCTTGAGGCCAGTATTGTTTCAGGGCTCCGACCTTAGGACTTTAAAGTTTAAACTGCCTATAATCCAGTCCAGGGAATAAATAATGTGCACTTTTTCCTTCCTTTTTGCATTCAATTCAAGGATCACAATCTATCTCTATTCTCTTTCTATGATAGAGCTGTGATATGTTCACACCCTAGCAACTATTTCCACCGATTTTTTCTATGTGTTTCTCTCTACAGTTTTTAGCATATCACTAATCAAATTTTTTATTCTTTCTTTTTTCTTCCTCATATAAAAGAGTTTATTCTTTTTTTTTTTTCTATCTCTCTCTAGATTCCATTTTACGCTTATGAGATTTTGAACAAAACTTAATTCTTCATCTTTATCTTTGCTGAGCATATTTTGGGTTCGCATATCATAAAAGATTCCATAAGAGAAAAAAAAAAATAGAAGTCGTTTTGGCATCGTATGTGACGTTGTACAAGTGATTGTGAGTGATAGAAGAGAAGTGCGCTTACCTGACTGAGAAGCAGGCCTTGTGGTGGGAGGGAGATTGCGAAGAAGAAAATGGCTGATAATGGTAGGAGTAGCAGCAGCAGCAGCAGCAGCGAATCTTTGTTTGTTTGTTTAATGTTAGGTGATTGAGTTTGGGGATCATAATCTAATCGTGTTTGTTTGTTTTGATTGCAAATAACACAGATTCGCTATCTGAATTTCTGGCATCTGCAGTCGACGCTGCTCGAAAAGCTGGTGAGGTAGTTGATTCACTGCCACTCTCTCTGTCTTGTTTTTTTCTCTGTTCTCATTTTGAAGTGAAATGCGTTCGTTCCAGGTTATTCTAAAAGGTTTCTACGAGACCAAGCATGTGGAGCACAAGGGACAGGTTTCTTTTACATTTCTGCCTTCATTTCTTTCAATTTGCTTTTTCTTCATCATCGTCTGTATACTATGGCTATTTCCACTGTATATAAATTATAAATGATGAAGATGAAAGCTTACTGTCTTCAACTTTTGTTGTGATGCATAGGTTGATTTGGTCACTGAAACTGATAAAGCATGTGAAGAGCTCATATTTAATCATCTCAAGCAACTTTACCCCGCTCATAAGGTTGGTTATTCATCTTTCCCTCAAACTCATCAGCTTTACATGATACAATCAAGTTTAAGTTGGCCATTTGGGTAGCTTTTTTCTCTTATTTTTCACTATATATTTTCTTATGCTCATTTTAAATTGGTTTTTATTATTAGTTCATCGGTGAAGAAACCACAGCTGCTTTTGGCACTACAGAACTGACAGAAGAACCCACTTGGATTGTTGATCCTGTAGACGGGACTACTAATTTTGTGCACGGGTAGATATCCATTCGCTATTTAAATTGATACACTCATATTTCCATTTTCCATGTTGATTAACTTCAGTTCAATTTTAGGTTCCCCTTTGTTTGTGTATCCATTGGTCTTACAATTGGGAAAATTCCTACAGTTGGTGTTGTTTACAACCCAATAATGAATGAGGTGAGAATCTTCCGTTGTTCAGACGCTATGTAAGTAGATGACCATGAAACCTTTTTTTTTGTAAGTTTGAAACACATACATTTTTACTCAATGGTAAACGCAATTGTGCATATGCTGTACTTTTTGTTACTTTGCAAATATAGAATCAGGACAAGAATGATCTTTGTATGCAAAATATAACCAATTGCTCCATTCTCTTCTTTTATCATTACTATTTTCACTTTCAGTGACCTTGATGTTATGATGACAGCCTCTTAAAGGCTAGAGATATTGAAGTAGTTAAATTAAGATTATGAATCATGAGTCTAGATATATGTTTCCATTAGTAATATTGATATCAAGAGCTGTATTACTTTTACTTATTTTCCTCCCTTGCTTAGCATAAAACTGAAAATTGAGACTACTATATATAGCTTTTCACTGGAATTCGCGGAAAAGGTGCTTTTCTGAATGGGAACCCTATAAAAGGTGCATAGCCTATTCTGTGTCTTTTGATTCTCATTATTAATTGAGTTTGGTTATCTCATGGATTTGCCTTGAAATTTGGCAGTATCATCACAAAGTGAACTAATAAACTCTCTTCTTGCATTTGAGGTATGTCAAGTCTGTTTGGTTGATTATGTAAAAGTTCTTCTTTTATCATTTTGTTTGCACCAATATAGTGTATTCCCATCCCATCCCTTATTGTGCATTTTTGAAGCATTAAGTTGGGACAATGGTTTACTCTAAATTATCAAAAGTTGGGTCAATGGTTTGCTCTTCATTAAGTTGGGGCAAATAGCCACATAACTCTTTCCGTTATCAGAACAGCTGCATACCAACTGTATGGCCTGTAAGAGGACTGTCTTATTCTGGTATATGGTCCAAGCACCCAATTCAACTTGTTTATATGCATTGGCTTTCTCTTTTTGTTTAGTAGGTGATTCTAACCATATCTTGACAGTCTGGTTCTACACATTTGTGTCGGACTAACTGTCTACATATAGAGCTGTATAACTTTTTTATTGTCAGTGACTGACATCTTTCATCATGAACTATACTGCAGAACCCATATGGTGGTCACTTTTGTGTTTTTTTTTTAAATATGATTTATGCACACACCTTGGCAGTTGACACTCATAGATGGTTCTGTTGGTTCTTTGATTTCAACTTTTAAATACACTGGTGAAGAAGCGACCCGCTATGAAGAATCTTCCTTTTAATACAATTTAGAATGCTCATGAAATTTGTGTGGAGAAATCCTAGAACTCTGTGTATATATGTTGGTCCATATTAAATAGCAACCCTCTGTGAAGAATCCCACTTGTTAAAATGGTTTTTATTATTAGTTTATCATTGAGTGTGGACTGTGCTGAGTGTGGGTGAATGTATTCTGTGTAAAAGCGTATGATAATACAAAGTTTCTCCTCGTGGATGTAGGCATTTAGGCCTAACCACATTAAATTGTTGTCTCCTTATTGTTCCTCGTCTCGTTCCGATCCCAACAATATGTACCTTATCCATATTCGGTTTAAAATTTTCACATACTCCAAATGAAAGTATGCTTGGGTAGGTAAATTAGAGCCCTAAATTTTTATTTCTATTTGCCACTCAACTATTCCAAATCCCTGTATATGCATTTCAAAAGTTCCAATCATGATCTTTTGCAGAGTCAAAAGTTACATAACCTAAAAAATTCCTTTTTTTCAGGTTATAACTGTGGCTTGTATTAAGTAACATTGGAATGGAAGTGTGTTTTCTTGGAGATAGTTTTTATCTGAATTGCAAACATGATTATTTAGAAGGTTGTGACTTGTCATTACTAAGTGTGCTTTATGTTGTATCCCCACTGACTTTCCCTTTTATGTTCCTGAATTATAATTTTTGTTTGCACGCAAATTGAACCCTCCGATTTGTAAGTTATCATATTTATGAAAACCTTACATGGGATGACCTAACTTATAAATTCATTTTCTTATGTACTCGGGGTGAGGTTCACTTAGAAATGTTTTAAATCAAGATAGATTTGAAATTCATCACTTTTACTTCTGAAAGAGCAGGCTGGGCCAAAGTGCGATAAGTTAACAGTAGATACCTTTACGAAAAGGATTAATAGCTTTCTTTCCAAGGTAAGACCAAGACTTCCCACGGAATCTATCCGACTTAAGTTTGATATGTTCGTGCCATAACCACACCTTTAATATGATCAGGTGAGATCCATTCGATGGCCTGGCTCTTGTGCTTTGAACCTTTGCGGTATTGCATGTGGAAGGCTGGATGTATGCGTTCAATTTGACTTTGGAGGTCCTTGGTACGAGTCACTTCCTGCATGAACGGTGGGCACAGTGATAATGTTATATGTGATTGACATGGTCTCTTCCATTTAATCAGGGATGTTGCAGCTGGTGCTGTCATTGTTAGAGAAGCTGGAGGCGTTGTATTTGATCCGTAAGTGACTTAAATTAGATACCCTTCTTCTTAAGAAGAGTATATGTTACACTGTTCTGTGATTGCATGGTAAGACTAGTAGTCGTTTCAGAGGAGAAGTTGTGTTTTCAACACTGTTAGGTTAATTATTTTATAACGAGTTAATGCTTGTATCATATTTGTTGAATTTTAAAAGTAGATGGACTTAATTAGGGCAATTGAAAAGATATGGGATCAAAATCACGGATTTGTAAAACTATAATATTAAACGTGCAATTAAACCTTTAAATTAAAGACACAACCATTGATTATAGTCTTTGTTTGTGTGTCATTTTCTTAATTCACTCATCAAGATAAATAGGTGAGGTACTTGCAGCTGCAGGGATGTTCATCTTGTGGATATTTACCCCTTGTATACTAAATTCAAGTCTTCATTCTTGAGAATGTACCGTTGGATTCTTGTTGAACTCAACGTGGATTCACGTTGAAGTTAATGTGTCAAAGTCCTACTTCTTCAATCCACGTTGAACTCAATGTGGCAAATTCTAACTACGCCGTTGGTGCATTGAGATACGTAAAATCACGTTTGCGTTGGCTCTAACGCCAAACCAAACATGAACGTAGTCTCTTTCTTAAAAAGTCATGTGATGCTCTTTTACTTAAAAAAGCCACCTGTTGTGATGTGACACGTGTTCGATATTGATTCAAATCAATTGAAAAAAATTATTCAATAATTATTTAGACAAAGGAATTTTTGAGAAACTGAGTGCAGTTTTGATGGTTCATTTGCTTCAGGTCTGGTGCAGATTTTGACATCATATCTCAGCGAGTAGCAGCTTCCAACCCTTTCTTGAAGGATGCCCTTGTTGATGCTCTGCGCCAAACTGAGTGAGAAACCCCCTAGTAATCAATCATTGGGATGCCCTTTTGTTAAAATGCTTTGAAGTGGGATGCATGTCTTAAATTATTTTTCTAATAATCTTGTGATCTTACTCACCAAACTATTAGTATATTATATTTATATTTTCCAGAACCTAGCATGGTTAATGATGCAACTCACTCCCGAATAATTCCATTCATATAGCCGATGAGTGGTTGCCAAGAAACTTTCATCTTGACTTGGCTTTGTTTCTTTTCATCTTTTGTGCCAACTCCTTTTTGAATTCATTTTTGTTTAATTACTATATGGTTGAGTCCTTTGGTAGTTGATATGATCTTAAAATAAAAAAATGTGACAGCCAGAAATATTAGAAAAATTGCAAGTAGTTAGCAAGTCATCCATCATGGAGTAAGTAGGCATGCGCGATTGCGTCCGTGATTGGTTTACAAATTCTCATCATGTACAATGAATCTCATGATTAAATACAGAAAGAAATGCAGAAGTTTAAAGAGAATAATCCGACAGACCACCAGAGAATTGAAAATTTCATATATATATGGAAGAGTTTGAATTGATGAAAAGTTTCATAAATATAATCTGTGATAAGAACTTTTAATCTAAGTTATTGAACGAGGTAAAATTACTACAACATGGTTCAAAAATGGTTTTATTTAAAATACTCAAAATCTTTCACCACTAGTCTAATTTTAGCGACTTCAATCGGAAGATATCAGACTTAGTCTATGCCCGGGAAAAATGATTTCTGTTATACATTAGTTGTCTTCTGAAGTACTTCAATACCAAATTTCATTGAATCTCCCCTTTGGTTTTTGCTTCAAGTCCAAGAAAGAAAGCTTGCTACCAGAGAACGTAACACAGGTATTTGAAATTGCAAGGTACTACTATCAACTATGTAGAAAGAGTGAGATCTAAGTAAATTAATAAATACAAATGCAGAGAAATAGAAACCCGTACAAATGTGTACATAGCAGGGAGAAAAGCACACCTCTCAAAATTAAGTATCCTATGAAAGAATTAGCTCAAAACTGAGACTCAAACACCATAAATACCCTCAAAATATATAAAGAATATTTGAAGGGGCCAACAACTAAATTCAAATAGGTTAAGGCACAGAAGCAAGAGGCACAAAATAGCAAAAAAAATCAACATCTGATGGCTACACATCCTACACCTGCTGTGGCCTAAGCATCATTTGCTCCATTGATGCCATCTGAAGTTTTGCTTTCTGACTGTTTCCTCTTCAACACTATGATCCATGTGTAAGCTTCCAAAAGGACAGCAATGCCACCCAAAGCTGCAATGATGCCAATGTACGCGTGCTTCCAGTTATCGTAGCGATTTGCGACATAATTTTCCAACGTGTCGAACCCTTTGAAAACATTGATGATACTAATGATTATGGTGGCGTAGCCGATCACGTGGTGGTAGATATTCCAGTAGAATCTGTGCTTATGATCTTTGTTGAGCCTCAAGAACAGAGCAAACACCTGAATCCAATCACATAGGTTTCAGTTAGTATCATCACAATTCAGAACACTCTTAAGTCACAAGCATTAATACATCTCTATGAAAATATATTCTTAATCTTACCTGAAGAGTTCCAAAGCAGAAGAGGATAATACCAAGTGTTCTGTGAGTCTTATACACAACACCCTTTGAGTCACTGCCGAGTTTGAGACCCAAACCCCATCCTGCAACGCCTACTATGTAGGCAGAGGCTTGGCAAGTGACATGAAGATAAAACCAAGCAGGGTCTGCAGATTTGAACACCTTCAAGTACCTTGCAATTATGGCACCTGTGGGCATCAAAATGCCCCAGCTCACTGCATTTAACACTCCATGGGTCTGCAATTCAAAATCACATAGAATGTCTTTGGGCTTGATTGTAAATAAAATTGATTTTGGTAAATTTGACTATAAAGTGAAGTGTTTCATATTTATGAGAGATTATGAGGTAATGTATGATAATGTTATGAAATACAATTGAAATTCCTTAATTGATTATATCTATTGCATAAACTAGGATTTGCACCTTTATCCTAAAATTGATTTTAAAGCTTTTATTAACTGTGAAAGGAAACAATGTAAACACCCAAAACTCAAAATGGATCATCTGCGGCCCTACTTTGTGCACGCTGCAAATTCTTAGCCCTTAATTCTTATATTAGATGGTTCAGATTGATTCATGAAATGTTAAATTGGTCAATACTTTTATACACTTGTCAATTTGCTGCAGAGGATCCGAATTCACCAAAATTTGATTGTGAAACCAAACATGATATCATGTTAATTGTTAATCATGAAAGTAAGGTACTTACGTTTCTTTTTTTTGCACGCGAATTCCCAGTTGCAGCTGCCTGAGTGGTACCAGAAACAAGGTCCAAGACCTCCTTGGAGTTTGCATGGGGAGTAGTATGGATATGCTCTTGAGGGGTGGAACCAGAGACTGTACCATCTTGCCACACATGGACCACGGAGGTGGTGCCGTTTGGAAGGGTAAGAGTAGCAAAAATGGTCACCTCGTTATTCTGATAGGTGGCACTCAAGCCTGAGACAGGATAACTGATAGTTCCCTCTTGCAACTGTGTGTTGGTGTTGGCGATGGATGAAGTGTAGGCCCGCGGGCTCCCACCACTGGATTGTGGAATAGCCACCAAAGCCTGGGCTCCAACCATGGCTGGGTTAAGGTTGTTTCTGGGGTTGATAGCCCATGCGACCCACCTGTTTGTTGATGTGATTTCAGTGTGTCTAAATGCTATGTCCAGATTCCCACTGGCCTGATCATAACTCCAGTGGAGGTACGAGGTTAATTGAGGAAGATCACGACATGTTGCAAACACCTTGTTGTTGGTGAAGGTTTGTGTTTTACATGTTTGTGCTGCGGATGACAGGAGCACAGAACTCAGAACAGACAAGGCCAACACCAGCTTCAAGTTCAACATGTTAGCCATCAACATGTGTGGTATGATACTATGATTGTGATCCTCCTTCTACTCCTTCCTTCTCTTGCTTTATTTGATTAATTTGAAAAATGAAAATATAGAAACGAAAAGGGATAACTTAGAACCTGTATTGGGTTGAGACTGCAATCATTAAAAGAGAAATTGGCTTAAGGGGATTTTAGCATATGTTTTCTTGTGATGCAAACAAGCTATAAGTTGAATAAAAATGGAGCAGGCAGGGGAGAGACAGAGGATAAGAGTTTCTTTATTTGTAAGAGTTGGTGGGTTTTGGTTGTTGGGTTGTTAATGTGGAATGAGTATGGAGGCTGCGGGAAGGGAGAAAGATGTCTTACAATGTTAAATTATTAAACAATACACACTTGGCAAATATGTCAATGATGTCATAATGTAACATTTCACTAATGATAATAATGAAATTAAATCCATGATTTTGATCATTTGAAGATTAAGCTGTTTTGACATTAGTCCTTTATATCAGGGTCTTTACATTGGTTTTTTTTTTTTAATAATGTAAAAACTAAAACAATTTACCAAGAAAAATATAGTTGGAAAATAATTTACCAACATGGGGTTGCTTGTGACAGAAAGTCAATCTGTCACAACATCGTTGCTTTTATACGGAATTAGCGACGGAATCTTAGAGAAAGAATTCTGTCACAGGTTTACAAATGTATGATGGAATTTGCAACGGCAAAAATCTCTCTCTAAATTCCGTCGTTAAACTAAACTCGCTTACAAGGAGTTAGTGGCAAATATGATTTTCGTCTCAAACACGCTAACAAAGGTTTTGTGACGGATTTACTCTCTGTCGCAAGATATAGTGACAAGGATTTTCTAACGCGTTCATTGGTCGCAAGTTGTCATTAGGGATGGAAGTAGGTCAGGATGCCGACAGGGACCTACGACCAAGCCTACATCAGGCCGCTAGACCAAGTTACTAAGAATAAGGAAACAGGGCATCTAAGAATAAGGAAACATAGCATTTAATTACTGAGGTCATACTTTTCGTATCGTACTATATAGCTTTGCTCTTTTAGAGAAATGTTTTATATTAAGAATAATTCAATTACGAGACATAAGAACCGTGAATCCTTTGCTTTCTGTGAAATCCCATATATTTTTTAATTTTAGTTTACCTAAGAAAAAGGAAACAAAACATCTAGTTAGTGAGGTCATGCTTTTTCGTATCGTACTATGGTAGCGTTTGGCCCAGCTTTTTTTTAGCTTAAAAGTAACTTTTAAGTTAAAGCTCACAATAAGATCTTAAAAAAAAAGGTAAAAGCTGTTTGTCAATTTTCATTTTTTTTAACTTAAAAGTTACTTTTAAGTTAAAAGTTGTTTGGTGGTCGGAGGCAGTGGTGGTGGTGGTTGGAGGCGGTGGTGGTGGCCGGAGGTGGTGGTGGTGGCTGGAGGCGGTGGTGGTGGCCGGCGGTGGTGGTGGTGGTCGGGGGCGGTGGTGGTGGTGGCCGGAGGCAGTGGTGGTGGCAGGAGGTGGCAGTGGTGGTCGAAGGTGGCGGTGGTGGTCGGAGGCGGCGGTGGTGGTCGGAGGCGGCGGTGGTGGTCAGAGGCGGCGGTGGTGGTCGGAGGTGGTGGCGGTGGTGGTGGTGGTCGGAGGCGATGGTGGCTGGAGGCGGTGGTGGTTGAAGGTGGTGGTGGTGGCCGAAGGCGGTGATGGCCGGGGTGGTAGGAAGTGAAAAAAGTAACATATTAGAAAAAAGCTCCCTCAATTAACTTTTTACTTAAAAGTTACTTTTCAACATTTTGTGTGTAAAAAAAAAAAGTAACTTAAAAGTAACTTATTTTTTAAGATCTTATACACAATTGTGTTTGACCCAACTTATCTTAAAAGCAACTTAAAAGTCAAAAAAAAGCTGGGTCAAACACTACCTATATAGCTTTGCTCTTTTAGAGAAATGTTTTATATTAACCCTGATTCAATTCACGAAATATAAGAATAGGGAATCATGTGTTTTCTCTGACAAAGCCCATTTAATTTTTAATATTAGTTTACCTAAGAAAAAGGAAATAAAACACTTGGTTAGTGATTAGTGATGTCGTGTGTGTTTGGATCATCGTTAGCAGAATTGAGTCTGGTCAGAATTGAGTTTGGCCAGAATTGAGTCTGGTAAACGTGAGTTTGAGTGACGTGATTTATGTTTGGATACATTTACCCGGAATTAATTTTCGTAACAGAATTTTGTTTGGGTAACTTTTATTAGAATTGGTTCTGATTATGTAATTACCAAAATGGGTATGATTATTTTAATCTTAAATATTTTTTAAAACTTTATATAAATAAGAATGAATTTAAAATTTAATTTAAATTGGAACAGTTGCATGTAAGCCATGTGGGATACAGGGCCTGTGCTCATCTTCCATCACTACCACTTGTCACGATTGTTTTTACTTTAAGGGTTAATGGTTTACTAGGTCCCTGTAGTTGCACCAAGATTTGTCTTTGGTCCCTAGCCGGAAAAAAGTTTGCAATAGGTCCCTGTAGTTGCACCAAGTTTGCTATAAGTCCCTGCCGGAGACCGGAGCTCCGGCGAGTGCATATTTGGCATGCTGACTGGATTAATGAAGATGATGTGGATTTTATTAAATTTAAATAAAAAACAGGTCAGAAATAATGGAAACCCTAAATCCCCAAATTAAACCCCCTCACCCCTAATTTATGGTCTTCTTCTTCATCCTTTGCCTCTTGCAGCCGCGTTTCTTCTTATTCTTCTCATCTGGGCTATACGTTCAATATAAGTTGCACATAAGTGTCAGTAACTTGATAATTTTGTTATCTATATTTGACTGAACTAGTTAATTAAGATGACTGCATTTTTGTGCCTGTGTTCAGAGAATGCTTGAGTTATGGTCCTTGCAGTTTCTAATCGTCCTTCAGAACTTGATGAAGCTATACTTCGACGGCTTCCTCAATCCTTTGAAATTGGAATGCCAGACCAGAGGGAGAGGGCTGAGATATTGAAGGGTGGAGATGAGCTTGAGCGTGTAGACGACGTAGGTGAGGGAAACGAAGAAGATTAACAAGAAGAGAAGCTTGTGCAAGGTGGTTCGTGAGTGTGGTGCATTAATGGCGGTGGCAGATTTTGTGAGGGTGGAGCTACTAAGGTAGGTGGAAAGTGGGAAAAAGCAAAAAAAGAAGGTTAATTAGTGGAATCAATTAAATGTGAAGAAGGTGGGGGTTGGGTTGCAGAGGTAGTCAGGTAGAAGATGAAGTGAAGGAGAAAGCAGAACTGATAATAGGTTAGGGATTTTTGGTGTTTACAGTTTCTAAATTTGATATGTATGTTAATTTTAGGATTTGGGGATAATTGAGTTTTAATTTAGGGACTTGGGATTAAGGGGGTTTAATTTGGGGATTTAGGGTTTCCTAATTTTTTGACCTGTTTTTTAATTAAATTAAATAAATTCTACATCATCTTCATTAATCCAGTCAGCCTGCCACATATGCACTCGCTAGAGCTCCAGTCTCCGGCAGGGACTTATAGCAAACTTGGTGCAACTACAGGGACCTATTGCAAACTTTTTTCCGGCCAGGGACCAAAGACAAATCTTGGTGCAACTACAGGGACCTAATAAACCATTAACCCTTACTTTAACTATTAAAATTGCAAGTTCAGTGTTAATAGAAAAAAAGAAAAAAAATCTAGTAAGAAAAGACAGAAAATTGGAGATAAGAACAAGAAAGTCAGATCCGAAGAAAGAAAGCAAAGCCCAACATCTCTAAAGGCAGCGGAGCTTGCAGATCTTAACGAAGGTAAATCTTGCAGATCTTGAAGGCCATGGAAGTGAACAACGGAAGGTGCAAGAAAAGATGAAGGAAGAGGGCTATAAAGGGAATGGTGAAATACTCTTCTCAAATAATCGATTTTGGAAGACGGAGAAGCTACTCTCCCATGCGTTAGCCAAAATCGAGTTTAGTACTTGAATCGGTTCTCAAAACAGAGTATCCAAACATAAATTTTTTGTTGGTGATGCGCGTTTGACACTGAAACGCAATTTTGAAAATTGCAAACATGTTCCCAAACACGCTCGTCGTACTTTTACTTAAGAAAAGAATTTATGTACTTTAATCCAAATACAACAAGCATATTATTATATGTCATTCTATCTTTTTCTTATACTTATCCTATATTCTAACTTATTTCTTCTCTAGACAACCTCTCTAGATACCTTGTCGGCTTGTCATATTTTATTTTTGTAAATCTCTGAAAGCCATGTTTAGGTATTGATGACAATATGAAATTTTAAAAATCTAAAAGAGTCCCATATATATGTAAAATTTATGGCTATGTGTGCAATGCAAATCCAAATAACTTACTTCACCTAGCATATGTAAGGACCTGGATATACAATCATTCTGACTCTAGACATGAAGGCGAACAAACAAATTACACTTTTCTTTTATAAAAGAAAAATTATTGTTATAACACTAGGGGAAGCTTTCATCTTCTATCTTCTTGTTATTTTCCGTTTGATTCTTGTTAAATATGCCAGGTCTGAAACCTTTTTGAAGCAACTTCTCAACCTCCTCAAACTGAAGGCCTTTGGTTTCAGGAACTAATGCATATATGAACACAAGGGAAATGACAGAGAACCCGGCAAAGAGGAGGAATGTGCCTGCAGAGCCTAAAGCCTCTGTGAGGCTTAAGAATGTCTCACTCACGATGAGATTAGCACACCAGTTTGAAACTGCAGCTATACCTCCACCTAGACCTCTGAATCTCAAAGGGTATATCTCAGAGTTCAGAACCCAAGGCACAGTTCCCATTCCAGGAGAGTATGCCATGATGTAAATCCCGAGGAGTACAATTGCTAAGAGTCCAATTTTGCTTGGACAACCCATAGAAAACCAGACTCTTCCCTGTGCGCGGCAAACACCTCTTACACTCTTGCCTGAAGCCAAGCATGCTCCCGGAAGAAACTGCATAACAGATAATAATGAGTTTTGAAATTAACATTTTGATTAACAAGGAGAGGGATTGAAATTTTCCATCCCAAACTGTATCATATTCTCCGTCCCTGCCAATAACATTTCGACATGTTAATTAAAAATTACAATGTAAGTTATTAACTGTCCCACTCATGTCTTGTAATTGACGTTTCAAGATTTCATTGGTAGGACAGGAAATTGAGAGACAGTTTTAGGACAGAAGATCTTGATCCCAGTTTTTCAATTACAGGACAACACAACAATCTAAATTAAAGCGGGCATGAGAGAGCTACCCTTCTTTTATACTATCCTCAGGAAAGGGTGAGGGCCTTATTTCTTGTACTAGGCAAGTCATAACTCATGACTCTAGCTACTAGTTAGTGTGTGCTCGGATGCTAGTTAAGTAAAACGTGAACAAGTTACAACTAAATCCATAAGAGTATCGTCCACTTTTTTTTCCAGTTAGCAATATTAGCATATGATAAGATGAAACTGGTAGAACTTACTTCACTTTTGCCATTGGCACAGAAGGCACAATCTGCTGCCAGACACTGCATACAGTTCCATGAAGGGAAATTTGGAGCATTTGTGTAGGCCTGGCATGTAGAGTTCACACCAAAAGTGAGGGTGTCTTGGTTATCAACTGCAGGAGCATGGTGAGCTGCCACATAAAATGTAATACTCAAGAGTACAAGGCAAACAATGATTCCAATCATGGAGATAAGCATCAATCTTCTCCTTCCATATCTATCAATGAACATCATGCTCATGATAGAGCCAACAGCATTCATACCAGATGTAATCAGAGAGAGTGCAAGAGCTGTGGAGTTAGAAGCAATGCCAGCAAACTGAACAATGGTTGGGCTGTAATACATGACAGTGTTGATTCCCACAAATTGCTGAGCAACTTGAACTGTGATGCCTGCATAGAGTGCTCTTCGAACTACGACATTACTCAAAGCACGTTTTAATTTCTCACCTAAAGTTTGCCCCATCAAGCTTTCCTCTTCCTTCTCAATTTGCATGGATTCTTGCATGGCTGCCATCTCAACTTCAACTTCATTTGGGTCATATATTCTTGACAGGATTTCCCTTGTCTCCTCTTCCTTCCCCTGGGGAAAAGAAATGAAATGTGAAGTGGGATCCAGTGATAGATTATTTTAGAGGGAAGTAAATGAGATGGATAAGTCAAACAGGATTAAAGGATCCTCTCATGTCACATGATATTGTCATGTGAAACTTGGTGTCTATCTCTTTCTTCATAGAGATAAACACTAAATTCTAACATGACACTGTCAAGTGAAGTCTTCATATGACAAGATCCTCATTCGTCAAATGCATAAACTTGATATGAAAGGACAACAAATGACTAAGTATATTATGCCTTTTTACAAGATATATTTATGAGAACATTACTTCATCATTCATGAATGCAGATATGGAGCTTGAAAAAACAAATAAGCAAATTGATAAACTGATAACCAGAGTCAAGTCATTATACAGAATTGCTGATCATTCACAATGAAGACATAAACCAACAAGCAAGTCCTATAGAAAGCTTTGCACTTCATACACAAGCACAATAAAATGTTGTATTCAGAATTAACCAGAATAATTTTACAGTAAGTAAATAAAACCTATGTACTTCATGAGGAATATAAGCTACTTTGAACCAGAAGCTAGCAGTTCCCTTGTAATTAAGAACAAGGTATCATATTTAAAGTTCAGTTTATGCTATTGAACAAGAAACATAAGTAAGCAATTATTTTGCCAAAGGTAAAACAATTTTTTGGTAGAGTAACAGTTGTCCATATAGAATGCAGAAATTTTGCATTACCGTCCTGTAGAGCCATCTAGGTGACTCAGGGAGGAACATCATTAATATGAACTGAACCAAAGCTGGAACTGCAGCCACCCCAAGCATCCATCGCCACGTTCCAGGGGCCTGGAACAAATAACATTGAAGATTTACTAGGAAAATTAATAGCCCTTTGAAAATACTTTGAATTAAGGGGAAAGGGCTAAATAGTATCCAAAACAAAAGTTTAGAGTGCAAACCTTGGTGAATGCCAAATTGATGAGGTAGGCTAAAAATTGGCCACCTGTGATGAGCAAGCCATTGATACAGACAAGAGCTCCTCTGATGCTAGCAGGGGAAGCTTCTGAGATGTAAAGAGGGGCAGTCATGGATGCCATACCAACTCCCAAACCAACCAAAATTCTTCCAATAATGATGACCCAGGGAGCTGGAGCAGCAGCCATAACCACTGCACCAGCAAAGAATAAAACATCAGCAGTTATAATCGCCTTCTTACGCCCCAGCTTGTCACTCATCCATCCTCCAAATGCAGCACCAAAAATAGCTCCTGCAACAGCCATGCTCACAATAGTTTCCTGCAAAACAATAAATTGAAAAAGTAATGTTATATCCTGCTACAAATCCTCCTACATGCTAAGTGATAGATAGTTTGTTCGAATTCATGGTGAGCACACAAGAAAAATCAACCATCCCTAGTGCTAGATAGTGTGTTTAGATTGTTGGTGAGCGCGCAATTCAAACACGGTAATGCAAAAGATACTTTTTAAAAATTAAACGAATCACATTAAGGTATTGAATAGGGTATTTAAAAGATCATGTTGCTAGCACTTATCTACACTTTATAGCTTCTTTCGAAAAGTAATTGTGAAACTTCGCACTCTAGCTAGAACCAAAACACAACAAGAGAGGCAAAATGACTTCCTTCTTGCCTCACTTATTTCAAAAGAAAAAAGAAATATGAAAATGAGTAAAACTCACCTGAAGCCATGTTTTCTTGTCAACTTCCTCAAACTCGTCACGGATGTATAACAATGCTCCGGAAATCACACCTATAAATGAGAGTTTAGTCAATAAACCTTGAACACGCATTAACAACACCCCACATTAACCCCAATTTTCTCTCTATCATATCATATATGCCACAACACCCCACATTAACCCCACATATATGGCATCTATCATTTCTCACTGTTCTCTTGCTTTCTCTCGCAAATAATTTGGGCGTAGAAGTTAGAACAGAACATTTTCCTTTTGCAAAAGAAAAACATCATTTTCATGTAATGTAATGTATAACCGCAATATCCAACAACCCCTCCTAAGCAAAATTGAAAAAGATGCTAACTTTACCTGTGTCATAGCCAAATAAGAGACCTCCAATGCCAGCAGATAAGGCAAGGCGCATAATGTAAGGTGACCCAGTTGCTCTGTTCCAACATTCTGTGAATTCGGTCTTGCTTGCAGCTTGGGGACCCCCTTCCATCTCCTTCAACTCTCTAAACGCAACTCACAATCTGAAAATTGCATGAATTCATAAATGGAGCTTGAAAAATACAGTTCTGTTTCCAAATGACGTATAGAATAAGTTTTCATTACAACTGCAGAAGATCACCTTCTTCAATCCAAATTAATGATCCTAGGTTGAATGGATGACACAAACAACTTTCTCAATCTTTCAGAAAAAAAAGGTGTTTGATGAATTTGAATCGAATGTGATCAGTTCCTCTGAGATGCAGCTTGATGATAAGCAAGCATATACGTTACAGAGAATTTGGCATGCCCTGAGTGAGTGTGTAATATCTCACAATTGTCAACTCCATGGTGCTTTTAGGACCTTCATAATTTGAAAGGAAATTAATATTTCTATTAAATATTTGTCAATTAAATTTACAATCGAATTAAATTCACCCAAGTCAATCCAATTAGAGTATATTCATGTTCATACAAAAATAAAAATAAAATTTTGCAATTTAAATCATTTTCCGTTATTTATGACCTTTAAATAATTTCAAACACATTCTAAACAATGTATTACTCCGTCCGTTGCTTTTTATAAGAGGTGAGTTAGGGGTGTTGGTCGTTCCTTTTTATAAGAACTAGAGAAAATTTTATGCCAAATTAATTATTTTTTCACCATTCTACCCCAATTTAATTCTGGATAATAATTGCATCACATTAATTATGATATTTCTTTTTTCCATTTTCCAAAGACTAGGTACATGAACTATGCTTATCAAAAAATGTGAATTATGCATTTTCATCTATTGAGGCAATCAATTATCTAACATATCCATCCACTCATATTGCATCACATTAATGCTCAATGATTCTCCACTCTCTTCTTTACAATAAATGGTGTTGGTTTATTCAAAAATAAATAAATAAAAATAATTAGAAATATGGAAATACATTTACTATGTTAAAGAGTAATTTTGGAAATTCAACAACACTTTAGAATAAATTTAATGTAAAAAACTAGATAAACTAATTTTCTTAAGGGGTGTGAAAAGTTAGTTTATCTCTTATAAAAATGAAAGGAGGAAGTATTGTTTTTTTGAATGGATTCTAAACAAAGTATTTAATACTTGCTTTTTGTGAGTTTTTTTTTGAAACATCCCCTTTTTGTGAGTCAATATGTGATTTTTTATTTATTTTATGAAAGTGTCAATATGTGAATGTGAAATATATAAATTAGTCAATGTTATATTTTAAAGATAATTATTAGAGTTATCTAAAGTAATTATTTAGGGAAGGAAAATGTCTATGGGAAATATAGGCACAGACTCACAATCACCTCAAAGGTCACAAATTAGTGAGTTAATGACTCAGACCTTATCTTTAATGACCAAGACCATGAATTTGATCTATTTATCTAATATACATCATTTTTCTAGAATCGTTAGTAGTGTTTTAAAAAGTGTAAAAGTTTGATATAACTAAGTGAATAACTCGTGGAATGCGGTTTTAATAAAGAAATATCATTTAAATTATTTTTTAGTATTATTAATTTTGAATATTAGATTTGAAATAATTTTTAAAAATTTAATAATTATATTAACATTTAAAATTTCACATATAATAATTTAAACACTTATAAATATAACCTGCAAGTGATTGTTGCTAGTTATATTTGATATTGTTATAGAAATCACATTGTTTTTATATGTAATTAATTGTGTATATTTTGTTTCAATTTCAAATAAATTATATTTAACTCAAATATAATATAATAAATTATCATTAAAATAGAAAATAAAGTAAATACATAATCTTTAAATGTGAAAGTAAAATAACTATTATTTTAGAACTCTGATAACTTTAGCACAATAATAATAAAATAAGATATCATAATATTAATTATGATAAAAAATTCTTAAAACATTAAATAATTATTGAATCATATTATTTAAAATATAATGACATTTGGAAATATATATGTTGTAAATTATAGTAAAACAATTTCAATAATTCTATTAACTTCATGTCATAATAAAAACATATGAAAACAGTTTAAAATAAAAACAGATCGAAGATAATTTCCTAATGTTGATATTTTTCTTTTATTTTATTAATTTTCAAATGTTGCTTAATATAATTTAAAGTTAAAAGCATTGTGAACTTACCAGAAAAGTTCAGATTTGATTTTTGAATTAAATTTCAAATAAAAGAGGGAGTATAAATTTTGGATTCGGAATTGAAAGAGGGAGCAAAAATTAATTTTTGAATTTGGGAATTGAAAGAGGGAGAAAAAATTGATTTTTGATTTTTGGAATTGAAAGAGGGAGCATAAATTTCGAATGAGATTATGAACCCATAGTAGATCGTGAGACTGATGAGGAAGAGGGTGTGGATTAATCCGTTTGAAGGTGGTGAAAAATAAGAGATTAATATGATTAAATAATTCCAAATTATGTGAATTTCTGAAAGATGGTGTTTTGTGAGAGTGGTTGAAGTTCAACAAAGAAGACTCATGTTTGTGTAAATTTGAATTTAAAAGAAGTGCTAAAATAATCTTTAATACAATTTATCTAATATTCTCTATTTAATTAATCAAAATTCATGTATATTCTACTAAATTATATGAATCCCATTCTCAATTTAACAGGACCTCCATAAATTTTAAACAATCAGAACAAAAAATATTTGAAAGAGGGAGTATGAAAACATTGTTATCATTTCTCTTTGAACTTTGACAATAGTTATATATAGACTACTAGATCTAATCCTTTACAGAGGTCAACTAGATTTCAAAAAAAAAAATCTACAAATTAGACAAAAAAAAAAAAGAAGTTACTTCATTTTCACCCTGAGCCATATTAAAAAATCAATTCATTACCTACACATTTTGATTTGAATCATAAGATCAAGGACTCTTAACATAAAGCCCCCTCATCCTTTTTGTCATTGTAAGTTTATGAATGAATTAATTGTTCCATAAGTTTGTGTTACTATTTACTTGATGCTAAAATACTATTACATTAAGTCCTTTCTTTCCCAGGAGGGCATAAGTTGGAAACACTTGAAATTGTTTAGTGATTGTGTTCAACATGCATGTATATTTGTGAGACAAAATGGTGATGAAATGAGAAGCATATATATATAAAACACAAGTTAGGAAGGAAGGTATTTGTTACCAATATAATGAAGACAAGCCACTGCCTATTTTCAGAAACAGATCCTCTCCTCTCCTCCGCCTCTTTTCTTTACCTTTCTTTGTAAGGTCTGGTTTTCACCGCCGCTGGTTGTAATTAGAGATTTCTTTTCTATTCTGGCTTCTGAAATCAATGTGGTGGTGGTGGTATTTCACACTGCTTTAAGAAACTACTAATATAAGAACAAGTATTTAATTTAATTAATTAAGGATCACCGATGAAACTAATTGTAATTGTTATAAAAATATGCCTACGGACGTGGCTACATAATCTCTGGGCTCAACTCTCAAGCCTCGTCTTATCCCTATATACACGCATTGTCGCAGGACACCACCAAACAAATTGTTATCCAATAGTTCACACATCGTTATCTACTGTGTGTTCCTGCGGTTTATGTCTTCAAAAATTATACTGTATAACTAAGACATTTCAAACACGTCAGATAAAAAAATATTTGTGTCAAGAATGGGATTCGAACCCATGCCCTTTCGGACCAGTACCTGAAACTGGCGCCTTAGACCAACTCGGCCATCTTGACTAGGATGTCAAATCTACGGATTTTTAAGTTTATGTATCTCCTTAACTTTGAGAGGTTGAATCCTTTTTTCGGTTACAGAGAGGTTGACTCTAACATTAAGATTAGAAATTGGAAAATATGTTACAAGAAGTAATAAAGTTAAGGGGAAATCCACTTGGTGGCTCAATCTCATATTGACATGATACAATATTTATTATTCGTATTTTTTTATCACTGAAAATGGTGGAGGAGGTGGTGTCGTTGGCAATGCTGGAGGGTGGTGGTGAAAATGGAGGTGATGGTGCCAACGTCAATGGTGATGACGATGGCGGTGAAGGTGGTTGTGGTTGAGGTGGCAACGAAGGTGGTGGAAATTACCTGGTGGCGGTTGCAGCAGTGATGGTGTTTATGGTCGTGCTGAATGTGGTAGTGGTGGAGCTGGTGGTGGTAGTGGAGGCGGCGATGGTGGTTTAGTTGGCGGTTGTGGCAGAGGTGGTTGCGACAGTGGTAGAGGCGATGGTAGAGGCGGTGGTGGAGGTGGATGTGGCACTAGTAGTGGAAGTGGCGGTGGTGTAGGGTAGTGGTAGTGGAGGTGGTAGTGGGGGTGGTGGAGGTGACAGTGGTGGAGGATGGTGGTGGTGGCAATGATAATGGAGATGATGGTGACAATGAAGGTTATTGAAACCAAAAAGTAAAAACGGCAATCACAAAACCATATTCTGTGGTTTTGAAATTTAGATTAAAACTGTTTAAAATTATGTAGAAAACCATTTCAACATATTTTTTTACCGAATACGCTTTGTTTTCAAATCTATATTTGAAAATCAAAAACTGAAAAATCATCCACCACCCCAAACGGGCTCAAAATAAATCGCTAGGCTTGTAATAAGGAAAACTAATATTCTCAAGCAAAGAGAAAAAAATCCTAATGCAGATCCTTTATTTCAACTCTAAACAAATTGAGCTTGACTTAAGATGCTTTAACTTGATCGAAGATTTCAAAAGTGTTTTGGATAGCCCAATACCATTTTGATTAAGCCTTACAATGGTGAAGGAGGGTGGTAGTAGCAACATAGTGGAGATGGGTGAAGGTTATTGAAACTAAAAAGTAAAAACGATAATCACAAAATCATATTATGTGGTTTTAAAATTTAGATTAAAACTTTTTGAAATTGAGTAGAAAAACATTTCAGCACATTTTTTTTACTGATACAGACTTTGTTTTCAAATCTACATTTAAAAATCAAAAACTGAAAATCGCTAGCGATCCTTTATTTCCATTCCTAAACAAATTGAACTTGACTTAAGATGTTTTAACTTGATTGAAGATTTCGAAAGTGTTTCGGACAGCCCCAATACCATTTTGATTAAGCACTACAATGATAATATCATCTACATAGCGTGAGGAAACAAGTAATGTAGATGGAAGTTGTGGCTCGGTGAAGTGGTATGATTTACCTTTAGTATTTCCATTTACACCTCCTTGAAGAGATCATCATTAAAGAATGTGACACCTAGTTGAAAAATCTATCGTTATTCGATGGTTATTATAAAAAGATGAATATGTAAAGTTATAAAATATAATAACCATACAACCGATGGTCATATAAGATATTGAATTTGAAAGTGTCAATTTTGTAAGATAACTGAAATTCATATTAATTATCCAAAATCAAATTAGTCAAAAGACTATTTTTATCAAAATCGATTGTAAAAATTAACAACACCCATCTGAACACTGATGTTTTGATCAAGTCTACCTTTGTATATCTCATTTCTTCCATCTTCTTCGGACTTAATTTTCTGTAATCGTTAACAACAAATGGTGCACTAGCATAGACTGATACGACTTATAAAATTAAGACTCCATGACAGGAAGTCTAGAAGAAAGTAGTTTACAGTGAGAAATGTAATTGGTCATATCATATGATAAATATGATATGACAGTACATGAGAAATGAGGACAACTTGATTAGGAAGGTTAAACTATGTATTACACGTAAGAAACATTAGGAACTTGTAAAACGAAACATTCTTAAATACAGTTTCTGCACCATGAAACATCAACAAGCTGAGGGCAGAATCAGAGAACCTCTCTTTTAAATGCTATCATCTCTCTTTTTTTATGTAAAGAAGCAGGCAGCTCCTTGCAATCAAAATTAGGTCATCAAAACTCCATATGGTGGGTAGATAGATCATAAACATCAACCGCACGATGAAACTAAGATACTGCATCATCAACACCATCAAATTTTAAATACATTTTGTAGTCACCATCAAATTTTAAATACATTTTGTAGAGTGAATGGCTTAGGCATTAAAATGCGAGTAAATCTGGTGACTCTGACTTGCCGCATACAATATAGGCAAATACAATCAGAGGCAAAACATCACAAGCAGCAAACAATCTCAAAGTTTAGAAACATTAGATTGGCTTTCATCATCTATGTGAAAGGACATTCATGTTCAAATTCGGAACACATCCCTAACTTCTATCTGCTTGCAAAAATATCATATCAAGTAAAATCCAATTCTCAAAACACTTCCTCGTTCAACAGTAGCAAGATTCCAAACAGAAAAGCAAGAGAAACACATCAAGAAAATAAGTAAATGACAAATTGTGTAACCACAAACAATTTAAAAAGTGTATTAGCCTCAGAATTGCAGAATTACAGCAAGGCTTAAAAGCCATTCAGTCCCGAAAGATGGTATTTGTTAATTGATTTCGTCATTGGCCAATAATTTGAGAATGAAATAAAAATTAAGGTTGAAATGAAAGGTAAATAAATGAGGGAAGGAGACCTAACTCAAACTATAGCATGTAGATTCAACAATTCATACAAATACAAAGAATACTGCTGCTACAGAAGAAAGCCTCAGAATTGCAGAATGTTAACAGCAAGGCGGTGAAGCCATTCAGTCCCGAAAGATGGTATTTGGTGAATTTTTATCCTCATAGGCAAGATTTGCAGCACAAACCAAAACAATCTAAACCAAAGGACCAAAACTTCAGTTCAGATATAATCAACTATAAAAATTAGCATGAAATTTAAAATAAAAAAAGGTGTGTAAATGTGCGTCTCATGGCCAGTCCCAAGAGGTAAAGGCAGCAACGCTGCTCCACAAGGCGATGGAATATGAGACGAGCTTCGACGGAGGAGCTCCCTCCGAGGAGAGAGGACCGTCAACGTCGACCAACATTTTTCTGCGACGTTAACTTGGGGTTATACAAACACGATATGAGTTTGCCCCCAAATCAAGTTAGGAATTGGATTAAATTCCCCGTCACAACACCAGATAATAGAAATCCAGAACTAGAATCAAACAAACACAACAACAACAGCAATAAGAAGTGGAATGAATCTATGGCCATATTTGTCTTTGGCTTTGCCTGAAATGTATGGTAAGATTGCCAAAACCCTAGACGAGCCAGGTAGTAGAGGAGAAGAGAATTGAAAGGATTTTATACTAGTTGTCACCGCCTCCATTCACAAAACTAGGTTTTGTTTTGACTCTCTCTCCCTCTCGCTCTACCACGCATCTGGGCTTCTACTCCGATGACCCGCACCGGCCCAAACATAAAATTATACCTTCAGAATTGCAGCCTGACCCAAGAAAAGTTTTTCAAGGGAAAAGAAAAAACTAATTGCAGGTATTAAAAAATAGAGTCTAGTACTCATGCACTGTCTGTATAAACCGATTTTACATTGACATAGAATAATATTACAACTTTGTGTCACATCAGATTTTTAATTTTAAAGTTTATGAAAAATACTTGTATGAGGTGACAAATCTTTAAAACAGTATTAATTGACAGTGTAAAGTGATTTTACATTAACAGTTCTAAAAAATATGTAAATGTTGCTACACTCTCCTAGGAGAAATTTTGTGGAACAATGTATGATTATAAATTTTTTTAAAGATTTTTTAATATAACATATATTCTTCACGAATCACGAGAGGTAATTGTATAAGCATCCACTAGAATAATGTATGACGTTGATGTAAGTATCCATTGGAGTAATAGTGAATAATGATGCAGATGAGGATGTCATGTATTTTGTTGTATTTGAACTCTTTTGTCTATATAAGAAACTCTGCGTCTCATTTGTAAGACATGGAGTTTCCTACTTATCACTATTATAAATGTGTTTTACACGCACCATTGCTTTCTTTGATACCAGAGCTCAACGCATTATGATGGATCCAACGATTTTACCCTATGAAGAATGGGTAAATAAAACTCATTGTTTCAAAGTAGCCAATAGAGAAACATTCAAGACTACTCTTGTAACTAAGTCCAAATTTGGGATTAATTTTTTTCCTAATTATGTTGTTTGATCTAAGATCATAGGATCATATTTGAAGATCACATGTTTCATTACGTAGCTCTATCCCTTCACAAACATGTCATTGAACCAAAAGCCACTTGGGTTCATCCTGCAACTCCGTACTTGAATAAATTTGCACTTTTAATGGGACAACCTTTTATTGAAGAAGATATGTGGTATTTATGGTGTACTTCATTGCTCCATAATTATCCTATCTTATTTCCAACTGTTAAAATGTTTGAGTTTTTAGAACGGTATCAACCATTGGATCTTTGGAAGGAGAACCTCCGTTTTGAGCTTAAAAAGATGGAGACTTGGAGAACAACCCTTTAAAGAACCAGACCGATTCTTTTTGATAACCTATCCAATCCTTCTAACACAAATATGTTACCAAAGCACGAGCCTATATTAAAAATCTGGTATTGATGTGCTCGAGTCATTTGTCGTTTTATGATATTGTAAAATAAAATAAAAATTACTAGAAGTAAGGTGTAATAATATATAATGCAAGATGATGTCATAGCGATGTAAGCGTGGTGATGTCGTAGTGATACAATGTTAATGTAAGCATCCACTTGAATATTGTAGAATAATGATTCGGACGATTCATAAATAAAGAATATGAGTTTAAAAATACATAGTTATTCAAACACACTTATAATATTAATGAGTATGAAACTTCATATCTTACGAATGAGGAGAAGAACATCTTATATAAGCAATGGAGCTCAAATGACATCTTCGTCTGCATCACATTCTACATTATTATAGTGAATACTTACATCAATCTTCTACATTATTTTAGTGGATGCTCTCGAACATTCACATTATAGTTTTCTCTTTATCTTTTTCTATACTGCTCGAAGGGAGACTATAGTGGCAAATAGTGATAGTTTTGCTATATACATATTTTACCAGGAAACAAAATGAACTACTTGCTCCTCTCAGCATTGGAAGATTTAAAGGGGGGAGGAATAAGAAAAGGAAACAACACAAAATGTCACATTAAGTTAATTAACTAACAGTAAAGCCAACGAAGCAGGAATATAACTCAAGCTAACAGAGGCTATCTTTTTATTCAGTATTGACATTTACAACAAGTATTGAGATTCTGCTAGCTGAAGTACAACAAGACAAACAAAAGAAACATGTTTGAACAAAGCTAAAGCTCAAGTCACATGGAGAGAAACTGCGGATACCATGCTAAAGGTACAGACAGAAAAAAAGTGGCCAGAGCTCAAAACATTCAGTTTCACCTCCAAGCAGAAGAGGTGACCAAAGCTCTCTTCATCCAACCAAGGAAAAGAGCACCATCTCTCTGTTCAAGCCTATAACTATGATTAAAGTCCCTCAAGAGATTTTGGGTAGCAGCCATCACTGAAGAACTCAACGGGCATTGCTTAAATCCAGCCATGGAAAATCTTAACCTCCACTTCCCAAAAAGTTCATGCCTTTCCACCCTCTCAACCCCCTCACAGGCTACCATGTTGACAATGTCCCGCGCCACGCAGTGCTGCTCTGCACTGATCCGCTTCTTATCATCTCTGGGGCAAGCCACATCTATTGATTCAAACATAGCTGTGTAATAATCCAGGGTCTCTGCAAACCTGTTAAAGAAAGGTGAAGTGTTGGTGTTGGATTCTTGCTCAGCAAGGGTAACAACCTTTGGAGACAAGCTCTTAACCAATCTCAACAACCTGTCTCTGTGATTCTCCGTGCTCACGCTCTCATCTGGCATGTGGTGCAGAACATAAGGAAAGTTCACAGCCAGTGCTTCCCCGGGTCGAACTCCGAGATTTTCTCGTTGAACCTCACAGCCAGACATAGCAGCGCTGTGGAACTCAAACGACACCCCATAAGACCTGGCGAAATCTGAAAGCCTTTCACCTACAATCTCGAGTCCTCCGCCCCGAGCATGAATAGATTGGGAATCATCAACACCAGTGATCCGAATGAAAGGAGGTCCCCCAGGCCTGCGTGCAAGAGCCTGTATAAGTAATTGCCACTGCGTGCCCTGCGCGATTTGGAAATCAATTATATGAATCCTGGATTCATTTGCCATTGCTTCTGCAATGACAGCATTTGCAGATATGTATGCAAACCTCCAATACGGACAAATCTGATACAGGACGTGCATGTAACTCATTAGTTCTTTGCCTGTTGGTTGTTCACATTTCAAGGTTTTGTAAATCAGACTCCCAGATGATTCCAACCTTGCTCGAAGCCCCTCCAACAAGTAAGCACCCAACCTTTGAGATGGATCTCCAGCAACTGATACCATCTTCCCCAGTACATTATCTATCCACCCTCTTGCAGTTGGGATATCTTCATCAGACACTGCCTGTGCACATAGAATGAGGACTTGTTTCAAGTCAAGCTTTGGAATATTTTCTGCAATGAGATCCCAATCATATTTGGCTGATGGTATTGGCGGTGGTCCGCGGAGGCTACTACCCCAGTTGTCACAACTGTCAACAATATATGATTCATCAGGCCCCAACAATGAAAGCTCCAGTTCTCTAAGCTTGTGCTTCAACTCATTCCCATCATCAACACTGGACAAGCTGCTTATTGGTGATCCATAGCCATAGGTGTTGTCAGGTGACTGGTGGTGATCTGAATGGCTAGACTGAGAATCTTGTGGAGATAATGGACTCCTGTTAGATGATACGCTGCCATAGGAAGGGGAGTCACAATCCATGAAACCAGTGATTTCTGGGCATGATTCCAGGGTAAAGTATTGCTCCTTGCATGCTTCAAAAGAAATATTAGTTCCATGGCTGCTGCTATCATGGCATCGATCGCTTTGGGATATTTGGTAAATGCCTTGGAGAGGCTGGTGATAGAAATGGATACCAGCTGAACTCGGGTATTTCTGAGATGTTTGCATCTTGAAACAAAAATCTACTCAGTCGATCTTCTAATTTCGAAGGTTCTTTCCTTCCCTCACTTGTTGATCATGAAGAGAGCTTTAGCAATACAGTTTAGAGGAATAATCGAGTCGAAGCCAGCATTTTGACAAGCGGGTAGGTGCAATAATTATCAGCAACAACTTCTGCTAACAACCATTCACAAAGGTATTGAAGAAACAGAACCTGCATAACAAGAAAAAAAATATTAAGGAAACTTTTAACACCGATTAAAAAAAAGCAAAGAAATAAATGGAAACAGATTGACAGTGAAAGATCTAAATAATGAATATGTACTACTTAATAAAAGTAAATTTAAACTTGGAAAAATTATGACAAACTATAGGGTGAAATTCTGGCCACTGAGGGGATTCCTGATCAAATGAATCCACAAAAACAGAGAAGGACCAGAGAAGAAATTATGGTATTGATAAGGTAACCAAAGGCACACAAAAAAAAAAATCAATTGAGGAATAAAACAGACAGATGAAATCTATATTGGTCATGATCCTGAGAAATAACTCTGGATTAAGCTGGCAGGGTCTAATTTTAATTGAAGGAAACATACCCCAAAATTACAAAGAACAGAAAGGCTCTATGAAAACACACACACACACACACACTAAAACATTCAATCATGCAAGCAAGCATACCCAGAAATAACCCTCAGCTGCAAAACTGGAAAACCGTTGACCAAAGTGGAAAAACTTCAATTAAATTTAACCGTCAAAATAAAGAAGTTTGTCTTTCCTTTAGGTTATTAATTTGTGATACAAAAAAACAGATTTCAGAACACAAAAAGCAACAGAAACACCATCAAATATTGAACGATGAAGAGGATGGTTGAGAAAAATCCCATCAATTTTTTTTTAAAACAGAAGCTGGTGTTTAATTTTAAGTAGCAAAGCTCAATAAGACGAATGAACACATGTAACAGAAACCTAGGTTAAGATTTAGGAAGTGTGATGCGAAAAGTTACCTGTGGCTATGTGTCGATTCAGAGTTGAGGTTGAGTTTTGTGGCAGATGAGATGCAGCAGAGAAGAAAGAGAGAGAGAGAGAGAAAGGTTGAGCTAAAAGCAAGGATTAGTTATGAGGTTTGATTGTATATATAGAATAGAGCAAACACGCGTATAAAAAAGCACACATGTGGATTTGATTAATCACACGTTGGAGATTGAGATTCACTCACTCGGTTCTGTTGAATGACGGAGGTGGGGCCATTCGAAGCAACCAGGAATCACCTCCCCTCACAACTGCACCAAAGCATCTTCACCACCTCAATAATGGAGAAAATGAAAATGAATATTTGACTCTTGACTCTATTATCTCGTTTCTCCAAATCGATCTCATTTGTTCTTTTCGTTCGAAGACGACTTTATATAAATAAACTTTTAGATGATATCATGTCCCAATTCAAGATAAGTAAAATCAAATATTAGGATTTTAGTGAGTACAAACAATCATGCCCATCACTATGACTATGAATAATTGAATATGTACTGAAATTTTAAAACACTTATTCAGGCTAAAGCAATTTCTACTATAGTCCCAAGCAAGTAAGGGATAACAACCTCTTCCTACCTATGTTATAAAGTTCAATAGTATTTCAGTTGATCCAAGGGCAAATAGCCAAATATTATAATGGCAAATAAGATGATTAAGTAAAGAAACACTTCATCTCAACTAAGGTAGAGTGAATTAACACTGACACTAGAAACATATTGTAGTGTTATCCAAGAGTAGCCAAGATCTCACGAGGCATTTCACAATGTTTCCTAAAAATCTTAATCTATGAATATGATGGATGTAGTCGTTCATTTATTTACGCATTGCTTGTTGTGCAAATTTTGAGATTTTTTTTTCTCAAACGTCATAATCTCTTTTGTCATGTCGTGATAACACAACTCTGTTAATGTCACGCTAGAAAAGTCTCCCAAAGCCACACACCATCATCGGAAATGAATAAAGTTGATCAATCTCATTTCAGGAACAACACACCATATGCAAATTATTAAACTAAAATAAAAATAACAAAAGGTGGATAGACAAACACTAAATTAATGAAGTTTTTATATAGTAATTTAAATTTCATTGATTAATAAATAACTATTTATTGGCTCTATTGATTAACAATGTTTCCTTTGTATTTATTTGTCTTAGCTTGTGGTCAACACTAACAAGATGTAGCATATCTGGTAGACCTCTGAACTCTTTAAAGCATCTAGCTTATGGTTTAAATCCCGGCGGTGTTTGTGGAGAAGCATTGTTGGGAGAGACATATTTTTTATAGTTTAAAAGCCGCTTTTAATTTAAAAGTTATTGGTTAATTTGTAAATTCACGACAGTTAGTGATCATAACGACACAATGATGGAAAGATCGCATGGCAGTGGTTGTGGAGGGCGGTGTTACCTAGTTGTTGTGATGGAGGTAATAATAGTGGAGGTGGTAGTGGAAGAGGTAGCAACAATGGTGGTGGTGGTTGTGGTAGAGGTGGGGGTGATGGTGATGAGGGGGCCAAAGGGCGAAAGAGGTGATGGTTGTGGTGGTGATGAAGGCAACGGTAGTGGTGGAGGTTGTTGTTACCCGGTGGCGATAATAGTTGTGGCAGTCACAACAATAGTGTGGTGGCAGAGGGTGGTATGATGACGGAGTTGATGGTTAAGAGATAGGTAAATATGCTTAATGACCTCCATTTGAAAATAAATTATTTTTTTCTAAAAGAACTCCTTCTGGTACATTTTTTTCTATCCTCATTTTTTTCTTCAATAAAAATAAATTACTTATTTTATAAAGATTTTTTTTCAAGAAGTGTGTGTTTACTCAACTTCACTTTAAAAGGAAAAACCCAAAAAAGTTGGTGAAATATTAAGTGTAAGTAAAAAGTCTCACATTAAATAAACAATTAAGTGTTGAGCAACTTATAAATAAAATAACTAACATACTCAATACCTTAATATTTTAATTGATAAATGTCGTATCTATACCTATGACACTCTAATAAAACAAAGTGGGTCAAAGAGTACCTTATACTCATTTGTCTAACTCCCTCTTCGTACAACAACTTTTTTACACACATATTTGTTGACAGGTTATTGCAAGTGGCCACCATTCAATCTTTTGAACAACTCTTCATCTAATTATTTAATACAGTTGAATACTTAGCTTGAAATAAAAACTAAAAATCATCGCGCGTCATAAATATTTTTACCATAAGCAAAAATAAAATGAAGGGAGAGCCAATACTTATCCTTCCTCTTTCTTTTGGGTCGAAAGCGATATCATCCTCAACAAGAGAGACTTTTCTATTGGAAATTTGGAATGGAATACATTCAAATTTTGATTTGCATTTTTGACCAAAGAAAAAATAATCCATCTAATCCGTGCAACACGTTCATAATAAAAAATTATGGATTAATATCTAATTAAGGAAAGATGATAGACTCTAAGTGGTAGTGGATTGATGTCCCCAGTTGCCTTCTTTATATCAGAAAAGTTTGTGTAACAGTAACAGCCAACATCAAAGCGCACTTAGCAAACAATTCTCTATCTTTTCAGACAAAAAGGAAAAGCAAAAGTCATGTTCACGGCATAGAAGAGAATGAAGGATATCTGTATTTAATTTTATCCCCTAAAGTTTTTTGAAGATCCCTCTGCACATCATCAAATGATAAGATTTACATAACTAAAGTGAATATGATGTTTTTTGTTTTTTTAATTTCACCTGATCTCATTCTACATTTCAAGGTGACAAATTTCACCTCTGAACTTAATGTAAATACGCATCTTCTGGGATGGAAAAAAAATATCAGTAAAACTCAAATTGTAGTCTTCTGAATTAATTTTATGTCAGAGCACAATTATGTATTCTAGTTCTTGCAAGCCTAATTAAGGTGTGAACATGCTTTCTGAAGCTAACTTAATAGCTACTCAATGGTTTGTCTACACACTAAATAAGGCACTCGGATGTATTAGTTTCCTCACTTGTCTATTGATGGTTGATGATGTTATTAATTTCTATCACTTTTGATATTGTGCTACTATTCTTTGTCTCAATTTCGTGTTGTTCTGTAATGGAGACTGAATATACCACATACTACAAAACTCCATGGTGGATACTAAGTATGGTGCATTACTGAATAAGGACATATACCCAGAAAGAGAACACAGGCTAGTAAAGAGAGTTCACACACGACTAAGACCTGCTACAATTATGAACAATTAATATGTAGTTCCAAAATCTGAGCTGTAAGAGCATCTCCAATGGAGATCTTTTGAGATCTTATTTTAGTATTTTAACTATTTCTGGTGGGCTCATACTGCCACACACCCATAAGATTCCACATCACATTTCACTATAGTAGTTAGGATCTTATTTTACTTTTAACTAGACCCACAATACACAATATATTTATATTATTTATTTCCAGCGGTTTGCTCACAGCCCAACGTCTATTCCTCAACCTGCTGAACCGGTCAACAAGTCACCCACTATATAATTTTTTTCCCCCAAACCCTAGCAGGTCCATCATTCTTCTCCCTTCTCCCTTCTTCTTCCTAGCCGTCGCACCCCATCTTGTTCCTCGCTGCCGCCGCCCTGCTTCTCCTTCATCTTTCAACCGCCGCCCTTCCTGCTTCACCCTTCTTTCTCCCCCCCCTCCCTGAAATCCTTCCTCATCGCCGCCGCGCTTCTGGTTCGCCGCCGCACCTGCTTCTCCTTCATCTTTCAACCGCTGCCGTTCCTGCTTCACCCTTCTTTCTCCCTCTTCGCCGCCCTGCTTCTGGTTCGTCGCTCTCTCCCTCTCCTTCACGGCCGCCGGAGGGTTCTTAACCCATTTTGTTTTTTTTATATGTAATTTTTATTGTATTTGTATTGGTTGTAAACTGAAATGTAATTTTTTAAATTTTCTTCCCAAATGTATTTGATTCTGCCATATTGTTCTGATTATTTCATCTGTGCTGTGTTCTTCCTTCCCTCTCATTTCTGTTTCTGTTGATTGTGTTGTGTTGTATGAGAGAGAAACAATAGTATTTTAGTTAAGATCCCAAGGAACCAGCCTAGACACCAAAATAAAATCTCAAGCCATGTCATCCCTCTCCAATGGGTGGGATCTTATAAAATCCAGATCTTATTTTAAAATCTTACTTTAACATCTCCATTGGAGATGCTCTAAGATGCTCCGAATCTCTCATGGTGGTGCACGGTCTAGAAGATTTTCCGGCACGGTGGTGATGTGTAGACACGGGAAGGTACCTGCAAGAGACTCCGATACTTAAATGAGTATGAGAGCATAAAAAGAGATCGAGTTTCAAAAGTTATAGAAGAACAATGAATTAATAAAATGAGTAATATTTGCAAAAATGAACAACCAAACCTATATTTATAAACATAACGGTTTTATTCCTGTAAATGGCCTTCGTGAAGTTTAATGTAAGACGCCTAAGATGGTGGTTATATTCGAATAACCTAGTGATGTTTGGCTTCATAGCTTGACTACTCTTTGCACGGAATATTCTATGTCTTAGTCATGACAGCCAACTATCATGGTATTCATTTAGTCGTGAGACCTTCAAAGTGAGCCCACACATTTCCTAGAACTCATACAAAATCTATCTAAAATTTAATGTGAGATCCGCGCTTACTCTAATAGAACCATGTGGCAGCACAAGCATATTTTTGTGGGACAAGAGTGTGCTGTCATAAAAAATTAGCATACTTATAATTTTATTTTCTCACTTTCTAGATAAATTTATTTTAAACGGTATCTTTTCCATCTTTATAAATCTAAACCCTCAATCTTTATAAAATTAAGTTTGATGTTTGTGAAATGATCAGTCATTTGAAAAGAAACCTGCCACACAACAGATATCTCGACACATTTGGCGGCATCTGTAAAAAGAAGCACATTCCAATCATGTTCATATTCAAAACCATCCCCAATAATGCACTCAGGTGTGCATCATTAGCTGTGGAAACTTTAAACAATTTGACTGCTAGTAGCATCGTCATTACTCATTAGGCATTTTGCAAAAGAAAAGTCACATTTTTTCTGTTTCAATAATTTGATGACATTTAAACTCTTCTGAGCTAGTCCATTCAAACTCAGACCCAATTGTACTTTTTTCTTTATTGGGCTTTGTGCGGGACAAGTTATAGCAGCACTGAACACCCATCACTCCATGGTCCATGCTACTGTTACTGATAATTCACTCCATGCTACTTTTTTCTATGCTTATACGTTGTTAATTTGGCGTTGATTGATCCATTCCTTCCAAACGTGCTTTAATCAACCTAAAATCGATTTAGTGCATGTTTGAAAAAGAGGAGTTTGATTCACATTGGGGCTGGATCCACGTTTATAAAAGTAAGAATTAGTTGTTTTTAAATTGTTAGATTCACCTTTAACTTCTTGAAACGTGAATCCAAACACACTGTCATAAGTTACAGGAGTTACCTTCTCAATTCTCATGCACATACACATTTTTAAATTGATTATGGTTGAATGTGGAAACTTTGTGTTTCCAAACATACTATTATAGTGACCAATGAGAATAGGATTTTTAATGCACGCTTGGCTTATATATGAGTCTACTATAATCAATACTTGTCTCAATCTTCAAAGAGTTAGACAAATTAATACAACAAAATATAGGGGTTGTGGTGCATAAAAGAAGCATCCAATCCAAGTATTAGTTGTATCTGCAGCTTTCACTTCTGCATGCCATTCTCATCCAAACACTTGAAGACAAAGATCTTGCATAGAGAGATGAAGAGAGAGAGAGAAAAAAGAATGTTAGCATGTTTGTCCTTGTCATACATAATTGTTTGTTCAAAACATGATGACTTGCCACTATTATTCCTTGCTCCTAATAATCATTTTGCTCCTACACTGCCCCCAATTCTTCAACTTCCAAACAAAAGGAAAAAGTTAGAAGAGTATTAGGAAGACAGAAATAAATCTAATCTAAAAGGAAAGGCAAATAAATTAGTCCGTTTTTAAGAGCTTATTTGAGTCTGTCTTACAATTTTTGCGGCCACTTGCTCGTACTAAATAGCATTGCCGAAACACTTATGTGAGAGTAGATAGCTCATAGCTTATGACTTCCATATAAACTATTTTGAACTTATTTTTATATATTGTTCAGATTAATTTTTAACTTATCTTAATAAGTTTCTCAAATTAGTTTATGAATCAGCACTTATACCATAAACACTCATTTCATAAGCACTTAATACTGTTTACGCAAACGTACCTATTACAAGTATATGTTAACCAAACAAAGCTCACCAAAAATACTCCACCATGGCACCAACCCCAAAGCTGAAGTAGAGGTCTTTTGGAGCAGAGCACCTGTGGACTCTAATTATTCCTCCAAACACACCCTTCCATGTGCTACTTCCGACATTCCCTTGGACTATTCTGAGAGCTCCTTTCTGCATTACCAATGCTTTTGCCTCTTTGTACCATAAAAAAGTAGATATATTATGCTTATGCTGTTATGCAATTGCTCCCCACATACACAAGCTATGAAATCTGTTAGATTAGTCAATCAACATCTTCTGTTTGGACTTTGCAGCTTACCTGCCGATTCTCATTCCTTTTTTTAATCATTAAGAATTTCATCGAGAGACTAAAAAGCAAATAATTTATGGCATTAGTAAATCTCAACTATGTTCATATTTTGCTCTATAAATACATAGCTAAAGCAATGCGTAGCTTCTTAGAACAGCTCAATCTTCATAATGAGCAGGAAGATGCATGACCCTTCTGTGCTCGTTCACTCTTCAATTGCTCTGCTGCAAGAGAGGTTTATGCAGTTGCAAAGAGTGAAAGAAATGAGGGAGAAGAGAGAGCTACTGAAAATGTTCAACCATGAACCTCAACATTTGAATTCCAACAACCCAACTAAGCCAACAAGGTTGCTTTTCCACCCTGAGTTGGTGTCACCTCCCCATGTTTCTCTTTCTCTGTGGCCCACATCGAAGGTGATGAAGGAGGACAACAACGACAGCAATATTGTAGAGACACCAGTTTTGAAGAACTTGTACCCTGCAGATTGTGCACTTTCACGACCTTTGCATGCTTCATGGAAGAATGTCTATGATTGGGATTCTGGCTCTGACTCTGACTCTGGTGTTGACACTTCTCTTCACCTGTAGCATATAAACTTGTGTTATAATCTAGCTTCATATGTAATGTAACACCTAATCATGTAAGACTTAACATAGCAGTCTCTTTTCTTTTTGCACCAAGCCATTAATTAGCATTGCAATCTGAATTTACTATCTGGTGTTACTATCAGTGATGGTGAGTGGTGACTAGGTAGCGCTATTAAATGATTCTATTGTAGGATGGAAATAGCATGTAGAGGGCTGTTCAGAAGTTTTGGTGAGTTTAAGAATTTCTATGTATCAAACCTCTGTCTCGTTCTTTAGATCGGCTTAGGTTCCTCCGAGATTCGGTCTAATTGCGTGGTTGGTTTTGCGGTAGGAAGCTTCATGATCACTAATGCAGAAATGTTATAAGGTGTAGCTTATGAAGTTGCTGTGTTTTAGATTGTGTGGCATGATCATTGATCCATCCACACATCTATAAAATCAAGTTGTGTATGTTTCTTAATTAATGTTTGTTTGGATACGTGATGGATCGGAAAAACTTCCGTGAAATTAAAATCATGGTGAACAGAAGCAATTTCTCTTAACTTTTAACTATATTTTTCTTTAATCAAACAACTCTAAAAAGTTTCTTAACTATTTATCTGGGCTTATGCTCCCTTTCTTGAGTCTCAGAGGCATATCACTTGAATCAGTGTACCATGTTAGATTTTGAAGAGCAGGCCCTATACAAGTGTTTGCAACATAACTTACATAGGAGAAGTTCTTTGTTTGAAGAAGAAAGTAGTACAAGAGATCAAATAGTAACTGCTTCTATAATACTTACACATGATCCAACCCATCCATCACAAGATATTGCTTTTTCTCCTTTAAGCCAAACAAAAAACAAGACATGATATAAAGTTTATAAACAAATAAAAGGAACCACTTCTTTATTTGCAATTCCTGTAGGGATCCTGACTTCTGTTTTATAGTCTTATACCTTGCTTGGAAAATTGGTCATCTAGAACACCGTAAAAGAAATATGCTTAAATGGACCTGGCTTGTACAATGAACATTAAAATCAAAATTTGATGCATGCTGTTTGTTTAGATCTTTTATTAATTCTATTCATAGAAAAAACTACAAAATTTCTTCTACGATAATTAATTTTTTATTTGCTGCAAAATTGAATTTTGTCTAAATTCATTAATTCAGCTACTTCTTGCACCAAGTGCCATTATCCACTCTCATTTGGGAAGTTATCAGTATATCAAAAAAGCACCTGAGGTACCATATTTGGAATATAATCTCCATATCTAATCTATCTACAAGAAAAGTGAAAAATTTGGTATGAAATAATAATGGTGATAGAGACATTCTAGAGAGAAAGTTTCCAGTTAACGTAATACCGAAGAAACAGAAGGATTGTAGGACCACAGCTTCATGTCTCAGCCTTTGAGAATAGAGATTCTGTCATTGTCTGATTCCCCCCCCCCCTCTCCAGGACAAGTTACTATATAAAGAGGGCAACACTTTTAAGCTATATAAGAATTTTTATCTTCATTATATGAAACATAATTGGAAGTTTAGATACTGAGAAGCTCCTGAAGAACAATGACTTCTCACATGCTCAAAATTTTGATTGCTCTGCCTCTTTTGACCCTATCTTTTCAAGCATCTGGTAAAATCAGCATTGATTCCAATGTTGTGTTCTGCTAAAGATTTTGCTCAGCATTGTTTCAAATTGAGTTATACTAAAATGAAAAGGATTCCTGAAATATATGATTTGATCCTGAGTTATTACAAAATTTCAGGAGAATTTATGGAATGGTGCATAGCTGATGAGCAGACCCTAGATGAGGAGCTGCAGAGGGCCCTGGATTGGGCTTGTGGCAAGGGTGGAGCAAATTGCAGCAAGATTCAAGTGAACCATCCCTGCTACTTTCCAAATACTGTGAGAGACCATGCCTCTTATGCCTTCAATAATTACTATCAGAGGTTCAAGCACAAAGGAGCTTCTTGCTATTTCAATTCTGCTGCAATCACCACTGATCTTGACCCAAGTAAGATTTCTAAATAATCTCCCATGACTCATTTTTAAATATGATGCTAGTTAGTCAATATTAAAAGTGGTTTAGTTCTTTATATGAGACATTAAATACAAAATGGGGTACAAATACAAATCGCTTGAATTTATTCATGAGACATTATTAATCTCTTGTTTTTGTTCAATGGCAGGCCATGGTTCATGCAAGTTTGAGTTTCTCTCATGAATCAAATTTGAAGCAGTTTCTTTTCTTACGATGAAGAAAATAACGAAGTCAGTGCTTCTTTTGGGCTGCGTCTCTTTAAATTGCGGATGTTCCAGTTGTTCCATCTCTTGATGTGAAAGTACATTACCATGGCAAAATGACTAATAATTCTTCTACTGGACAGTGTAAATGGTCGAGAAGAGTGCTTTTTAGCTGAATGGGAAAGAGCAATGCTAGTTTTTGGATTTTCTCACATTTTTAATATTTTATTCTGTTAAGAGGATCAATGTAAATTTTAATTGCAAAATGACTCATATACATATATATCTTCACATACCAACCCGCATTTAAGTTTTGTTTGAATCGGTGGTACAGAGTGAGATGGGATGATATTTTTTTAAATTCTATTGTTTGAGTACATTAAGAAAGGATGAGATGGAATCTATCCCACCCAATTCCATTGAATTCCTTCACTTTTGGTTCCCCAAATTAGGTGGTATGTAATATGGAACCACACTTCACTTTTTTTTAAAAGTTACTAATTTATTGTTCTACACATTTTTAGTTATAAAAGTAACCTACCGAGACTTCTTATCTGTTATAAGTATAACATGCTCTTCCCCTTTGCAGCATTGGTTCTTGTTTTTGTGGTGTCTTCATCTTCTTCCTTCTTCCTATATCACGTTGGCTTTCCCTTATCGACTAATTGTTGGCACTATTTTAATATATTCTTATATGACGTAGGTTAATTTTTATAGATTTTTAACCAGACTAGTTGCTTGTTTCAGTGTTCTCTCCATATGTAGATCATCACGTTGGTCTTTGGTCTAGTAAGTATGATAAGAAGAAAAAAGTTCCTTTACTAGTTGCTTGTTTCCATGGTTCTCCATGTGGATATCATCACTGGTCTTTGGTCCTACCTTCAAACTTTTTTTAATTTAAAGTAAGGGTATTATAGGGAAAAAAAATTATAACGCATTCCGCTCCATCCGTTACCCAAACAATAAGATGGTAACTTTCTTCCATTCCATCATAAAATACCTAAACAATGGAGTGAGATTTTCTTTCCGCTCGCTCCATTCTGTCCTATTATATCTCATCTCATTTCATCCCACTCTCTTCCGTCAATCCATTCAAAGCAAACTCGCTTATACAGACAAGCCACTTGCTACAGAAAGAGATATGCACTCATCTACGTATTGTCGCTCTGCACATTAATAAATTAACTTGAGTGTCGGAGTCCCTTTTGTAGGTGACTCTCTCATCGTTCCAGCCTGCTGGAGCTTGAGAACCATTCATCTTGACCCAAGTCGGCTACGAGCGGTGCTCGACAAAAACATAGGCGCCATTTAGCGAGATCGTTAAATTATACGTCCACCGCGAGCACCACTGCTCCCTTCCCAAATACACGTCACCATTCCCAAATACACGTCACCATAAAATGATTTTTTATGCTTTTATTATTTGAACTTATTGAAGTGTACAAAAATTTGTGTCTAGAACTTGAAATTTCAAATGTGGGAATACACAAGAAAAACTTTTTACACTTTTGGAAGATCAAATTTTGAAAACTATTTTTATTTTTCAATTTCCGAAAATTTAAGTTTTGGAAGTGCAAATTTTCTAGTTTCGTAAGTTGAAATTATGAAATCTAGTTCATAAAATTATTCTCCCAAAAGTTTAAGTTCCGAAACATATATATATATTTTTTACTTTCAGATTTTCATTTTCCATAAGTGCAAATATAAATATGTTAATAAAATGTAGAATTAATATTTTTATTTAAGGGGTTATTGGGAATTTTTTAAATATTAAATGTGTGAAAATAATTTTAGGGTATGGAAAAAAGTAATACTTAATATTTTTTAGTCAAAAGATACTACACCCTCCACTTTTGTCCCTTAGGCATTGTTTGGTTCAAGGGGAATGGAGGGGAGGGGAGGGGAGGGGTTTTAAAAAGTGAACTGTGTTTGGTTCAGAATTTTGAAGGGGAAGGGAGGGGAATGGAGGGGATCAAAACCCCTCCTCACTCAATTTTTTATTCCCTCCAATTGTGGGGGGATTGGGAGGGAAAATAATTTTGTGACAAAAATCTCCCTACACAAAATTGGTAATTCCCAAATTGAACAAAACATACCTAATTTGGTTTTGTTTCTTTCCCATTCCTCTTCGTTCCTATTTCGTTCTGCTACTGCTGCCCCCTTCTGACCGCCACTGCCACCACTGTCGTACGCCGCCCGTCCGCCGCCCGTCCGCCCGTCCGCCGCACGTCCGCTGCCTATCCCAGGTTTCCATCTTCTCTCCTCCTCTTCGTTCGTACTTCGTACTTCTCTCCTCCTTTCAATTTTTTTCTGCGTGCTATGTGAAATACCCAATTGTGTGAATTCAATCTATGTTGCTAATTCTTTGTGTGGGTTTCTGATGATGAAATTGTATGTGTTCTGCAAATTTGGGAATAGGATAGCTATCTTATATCACGAATCAATGTAAACAAGAAGAAAAGGAGATTATTTACTTGCAAAATCACCTCTGCAATTTATCGAACTATGCAATTTTTCAAGGTATTTGATTTGCTTGTGCTGGTTTTGGGTTTGTTCTGATTTGATTCATATTGATTTGATTTGAAATAAATAGCTTCAAGTGTATTGCTTGTGCTGGTTTTGGGTTTGTTCTGTCCATATTGCAAGTATGAAAGTTTAAAACATGAATCAATATTGCTTGGGTTTGTTCTGTCACTAGATGGGTTTGTTCTGTCACTAAATAAATAGCTTCAAGCAATATGAACAATAAACTTGGATTATATTGATATAAATGTATCGTGTCAGGATTGTGTTGGCGCCATAGACGGCACACACATACGTGTCAAAGTATCTCCTAGAGATGCTCCTCGGTTTCGTGGTAGAAAAGAGTACCCGACCCAAAATGTGCTAGCAGCATGCACATTTGATTTAAGGTTCACCTATGTGCTCCCTGGATGGGAAGGCACAGCCTCTGACTCAAGAATTATAAAGAACGCATTAAGACGAGAAGATAAGCTTAAAATTCCTCAAGGTAATTAAGAAATAATACGTTAAAATTATGACATATTTAATTTTTAAACTTTCATATTGATTACTCATCTTGTTTATAGGCAAGTATTACCTTGTTGATGCTGGCTTCATGTTGACAAGTGGACTTATTACACCTTACAGAGGAGTACGGTATCACTTGAAAGAATACTCAGCAAGAAATCCACCACAAAATCCAAGAGAATTGTTTAATCTAAGACATTCATCATTACGCAATGCAATTGAAAGAGCCTTCGGTGTATTGAAAAAAAGATTTGGAATTTTATCCAGCTCGGCAGAGCCTACTTATGGCATTAGAGCTCAAAAACTAATCATCATTGCATGTTGCATTCTTCATAATTACTTAATGAGCATAGACCCAGATGAAGACCTTATAGCTGAAGTAGATGCTGAGCTTGCTAATCAAAATGATTCTCATGATAATTATCAAGCCACAAGAAGTGATAGTGAGGAGACTGCTCAAGGAGAGCTTATAAGAAACAATTTAGCCAACCAAATGTGGGCAGATTATCAAAGTGATGTTTTGAGCTGAAACATTTGTGTTATTTCTTTATTTTACCTAGATGTTTGTTGAATTCTTAGTTGACATTTGTTGAGTTTATTGTAATGTTAACTTTCTTGAAATGGAGCACATTTTATTGACTATTATTATTAGTATGTTGAATTCTTATGCTAATAATTGATATTTTATTGTTTATTAATATTAATGCTATGAGTATGCCGATTACTGGAATCATATTTGTATGTTGAATTCTTACGCTATAATTGATAAATATTACAGTATGGCACCCAAAAAGCAATCCGCAACTGACGGTGTTAGTGGCAATTTGATTTGGACAAGAGCCATGGATGATGCTCTTGTCAATTGTTTCATGCATGAATTTGAAAGAGGTTATAAAGTTAATGGCAACTTCACTAGCAAAGCATATGACCACATCGTGATTGAGTTGAGTGCATTGTTTGGGATGAAAATTGACAAAGATAAAGTAAAAAATCGCTGGAAATCAATGAAAAACAAGTTCGCTGAATTTTATGATATTTTTAAGAATGGTATGAGTGGGTTTGCTTGGAACTCGTCTACTCATTTATGGGAAGCTGAGCCAGAAGTTTGGGATGCTCTAATTCAGGTAACACGCTTTAATTTTTATGTACTAATATGTCATTATTGAGCTATTTACTAACTTTTGTGAAACTTAAACTTTTTTCAGTCAAAACCTAGAGCAGCACATTGTAGGAATACCCCATTTCCAAACTATGAGAAGATGGTGATACTTTATGGTAATGATCGAGCTAATGGAGAGGAAGCTGAAACTGCATCGGAAATGAGAAAGCGACGAAATTCATCCACTGAATTCGACTTTATTGATTCCATTGATGATCTTGATGATCGTATCCAGCGGAATGAGGTGACTTTGGAGGACTTTGGTTCTTATGCTCATGATGGTAATGATAGTTTTTCTGCCCCTGAAATGCAATCTCAAGATCCTTCACCTTCAGCAAGTAATGGTAGCAAAAGGAAGAAATCAAAAGTGGCTACTAACAAGGAGAAAGGTGGTGAGATACTTGAAATTAAAGGAGCAATGCAGGAGGTTGCAGAAGTGCTTAGAGAAGGAAATGCCATAATGAGAGAGTGCCACCCCCCTCCAATTTCTGGGGAAGAAGCTTGGAAGTTAATCAAGGAATGTGGATGTGATGAAGGTTTACTGCCTATGATCTTTTGCTCATTGATGCAAGATATGGACAAACTTCGAACAATTGTTCAATTGCCGCTTGAAGCACGCAAGAATGTGATCATGCATAAGGTGTTTGGCTCATCAAATCCACCGTCTAGTTGATGACTTCATTGGATTCTCATATTTTGCTAAGAACATTTTCCAAATATTTTGTTCAATTCTCTGTACTTTTGAGAACTTTTAGCTTTTCACGTGGTTGTTTATGGAGTTTGAGACTCGAGTTTAATTAGCTTTCTTATGAAGTTAGACTTTTGAGATTTTGCATTGAAGGAACTCGCGGGTACCTTGATGTGTTTGGTCTGTATTTTTGTGGTGTTAATATCCAGATTTTCGCTTATGTTCTCATTGTACATATTTCGTATATTTTGTTTTCCATTTATGTAGCTATAGCGCGCGCAATTGGTTTGACAAGGTAACCATGCGGGACTGTAGGAGTTGCTTGAAATGTGGTTAGGAACACACACAATTGATAATTTTTCTTAAAAATGATAAACATGGTATTTAAATGTACTTATCTTGTTTGCTAGGATTTCATTGTTGTTGGTTATAATGTTTTCTGTTTTTAAAATCTGTTTTTAAAATAGTAAGGGGTAGAAAAGTAATTTAATTATAAAATCCCTCCCCTCCTCTTGTGAACCAAACAAAAAAAAAGTTATTTTCCCTCCCCTCCCCTCCTATGAACCAAACATGTTTTGTATTAAAATCCCTCCCCTCCCCTCCCCTCCCTTCCCCTCCCCTCCATTAAAATCCCTCCCCTCCCCTCCCCTTCCCTCCTTTGAACCAAACATAGCCTTAGATTAGATGTTCCTCTCGTTGCTAGAGACTAGAGAGAGACATCACATATATAGACTTGAGTCTTGACACATGAGTTGCGTCAAGCTCCAAGTCTTCATCATCACTTTTAGCATGTTGCAGCGAGTAGCCCAATCCTCGTTGCTGTAAAAGCCCGATCGTCACAGCAAGGAGCCCAATCGTCACAACAGAAGCCTCATTATCACATCATGCATCCCTCTCGTCATCATCCATCCATGTTGTAGGAGGCTGCAACCCTTTCTCAAACCTAGCTCCACTGACCACCGTATTGCAATCTTTTTAATTATATTTTATTTTATCTTTGACATATGACATATGTGCTCACTTGTTTGAAAAATTGTAATGGTCTTTCTCAACAATTTTTTTTTTTTGAATTGATATTATGTTAGACACTAGATCATAATTAACACTTTTCAATTTGATTATATGTCTCGTACATATTATTTTACTTTATTTTTCTGACTTTTATCATTTCTATTGTTTTTTTAAAGCTTGGGAGTTGGGACCAACAAGCCGGTTGAAATTTTAGTTAGGTCGGTTTAGCTATCCTCTTTTGTAATTGTAACAATTTTTCGTGTTCTCTTCATCATCTTTGTCTCTCTACAACCTTCCTCTTCTTCTCTCTACAACCTTCCTTTGACCTAACGAATAAATTCCCTCCAAATCAAAACCCTAACTTTCTGGCACTGTTAGCTTGGGTCTTAAATCATGTCGGAGAAATTCTCACCAGCACTTCGAATCGGAGATCTCAACGATTACATTGCACCGTCACAGGCATGCATAGTCTCCCTCAATGGGTTGAAAAAGCCCGATAAACTCGAGGTTTGTATTCCTTCTATTGGAAACTGAGAAATGAAATTTTCGAATGCTTGTTTAACTCAATCATTCATTTACAGGTCTCAATTGCCAACAAACAAGTTAAGTCGGAACCTGTTAAAATTTCGCTCAAGGACTGTTTAGCATGCAGGTTTGTCTTTTATGCCACCTTATATGTACATATATTTTGCTTTATTGCCCTAGTTTTTAGGGAATTTGCAATCCAGCCGATGTATTTCGTCCGCGTAATTGTTTGTGTATTTTGTATTGCCAGATTAAAAATGAAGAGAACTAATCTTTTGTATTGCAAAATTAGTTTCTGTACATGCACTATGAACATATATATACATGGTACTGTAGTGCTAGAGAAGCTAGGAAAGCAACTAACTGGCATAGCCAATTCAGAAAGCTAACAACCTCTATAACTAATTTACTGTTTGTGAGCGATCCTGATTATTATCCAATACTTTGTGGTTTCTTGTTATGGGGACTTGGTGGGAAAAATAAAATTACTTGGGGGAATTTCTATGAATCTGAATGTCATTAAGGCTATCAGTCAGGTAAATATTGGAGAGGAATATACCTCTGGTGATCAAGAGCAGAGAAACTAGATAAAATGTTTCTGTAAATTTCATCACTGACGTGTCATAATTTATTTGTATGGCAATACAGTGGATGCGTCACATCAGCAGAGACAGTTATGCTGGAGAAGCAAAGTTTGGACGAGTTTCTGTCCAGTATTAATACAGGAAAAACTGTGATTGTCTCCCTTTCTCCCCAATCAAGGACTTCTATTGCAGTTCATTTTGGCATTTCTCCACTTCAGGTGACACTTTGAAAATTCCTTTCACTCGTAATTTCTTTTTAAATTTTTATAAGGTTCTGATTTGAAATAAATTTCCTACCTTCTTGTTCTCCTTGGGTTCACTTGAGAGTAAAACTTGTGATATTTCAGGCTTTCAAAAAGCTGACAGGATTTTTTAAATCCTTGGGAGTGAAGGCAATTTTTGATACAAGTTGCAGTAGAGACTTGACCCTTGTTGAATCTTGTGTGGAATTTGTCACAAGATATAGACAGAGTCAATTGGTTGATGAGAGGAGTAAATCAAGCCTACCTATGATTGCATCAGCTTGCCCAGGTATAAAGTTCACATGCATAATGACTCAGCAAAACCCATAGTGTAAGAACAAAACACAATGTAGTATATAAAAAATTACACAACATATTTACTTTTCAGCAGATACATGTCTAGGGGTTAATAGTTGACATGTTTTTGAACTTGAGTAGAAGGTCCGAAGAAACATTGAATGATATAATTTTTATTCTTACTTTAGAAGTAAGAACTAAAACTGGAATTTCAGGATGTTGTATCTACTATGATCTGTGTTTTTCGACATGGCTCCTCGCTTCTGTTGTGACTGCTTCATGCTATATCATTTTAGATTTAGAAATGTGGCATGGGGGAGCAGAATTACCTTTGAATGTACAGAGTTGGTTTTAGGGATGAGTGGAGGAGGAAAAGTACTAACCTTGGTTATTGGCATAAACATCTGTGGGCAGGTTGGATATGCTATGCAGAAAAGCAACTTGGATCCTTCGCGCTACCTCACATTTCATCAGTGAAAAGTCCCCAGCAAACAATTGGAGCTATCATAAAGCACTATGTATGCAAAGATATGGGACTAAGGTTGTGTTTTAGTTCAAATTTATAATGAGAGAAATACATACATTTACCATTAAATTGTGGGGGTCACATTATCTTTTGTTGATAACTCATGATCCAGGATATTCATTTGCAGAGTGATATGCTTAGTGAAATGATTGTGTAATTGTTTTAACAGGCCAGAAGAAGTTTACCATGTGACAGTGATGCCTTGTTATGATAAAAAGCTTGAGGCTTCTAGGGAAGATTTTGTTTTCCAATTGGAGTCCCATGTTGAAGGGCATGAAGGTGAAGTTAATATGATTTCAGAGGTAGATTCGGTGTTGACAACTGGAGAGATTTTGGAATTGATTCAGGTTAAAAGTTTTCTTGCATTCCCTTGTATTTTGTTAATGTTTTCGCTTATATGTTAATACATATTTGGGTTCATTCTAACAGTCAAAAGAAGTTGATTTTAAAAGCTTAGAGGAGCCTCCACTAGATAAACTGTAAGAAACTAACAACCGCTTCCATCGTTTAATTTCACGCGTTTGTCAAACAATGGTGTTCAGATATAGTGTGATCTGTGATGCTTGCAGGATAACAAATATTAATGAAGAAGGACAACTGTATGGGGTCCGTGGAAGCTCTGGAGGTTATGCAGAAACAATTTTCCGATACGCTGCTAAAACACTTTTTGGAAGACAGATTGATGAGCCTTTGAACTTCAAGAACATTAGAAATTCAGATTTTCAGGAAGTTACTCTGGAGGCAAGTTCTTGTGAACTTTATTATTTTTACACTCGTGATTATCAGAACCTAGGACTGTTGGATCTAAATACAGTGTTCGAGTTTTTATGCATAATAACAAATTGGGCAGTATTTGATTTTTTTATACCCTCAACATTTGCTTGCTGTCATGAAGGTTAGGGTATAAAATATAAATTGAAGATTAATTCAGGGGCTTGCCGTCCTGTTCCTGTATAGTTAGAATTTGTTTCTCTAGGTATACATTTTAATATACAATGCCATGCCATATTGTGATTTCAATTGGGATACTAGTTTTAGTTATGTTATTTAGGCTTCTAATTTTAAAATCAGTGCTTTGATTTGGGGTTATTTATTATTATTTGGTATTTAGAGATTTTATCCTACATTAGATTATATCTTATTCCAGTTAAGAATAGGATATTTATTAGGGTGTTTGACTGTGTTGGGTCTACAATTAACCAATTGAGACACCTTTTGGATAATAACAGATATATAGCTTGTTTCCTTCAAAGAATATTTGAATTGTATTATGTTTAAATGGTCTATCATTTGACTTATTCGTGATGATGTAGTTTGATTCATATAGTTGACCTCACCTAGTGTGAAAAAGCTTTGATTGTTACTGTCGTTGTTGTAGAGTATTTGTCCGAGTTCGGGAGTGCCCTACCAAAAAGAGTATACTCTCTTGTTTACTGCTCTTTATCATATTGTCTAAGCAGGTGGAGGGAAAAACAGTGTTGAAATTTGCTCTCTGTTATGGTTTCCGGAACTTGCAAAACATTGTGCGGAAACTTAGAACTGGGAAATGTGATTATCATTTCCTTGAAATCATGGCATGTCCTTCAGGTGTGTTTTTTCCTTTATCTGGAATTTTATTTATTTGGTTTTCCTGTGCTTTCAATATTAATATTTTCAGGAGGCCCAGAACAGTGGGTTGGTATTGAACTGATCAAGAATGCTCATTAAAACAGGTTGCTTAAATGGGGGAGGTCAAATTAAACCAAAGTCGGGACAATCTCTTAAAGAACTGAGTCAAGTATTAGAATCGGTTTACATGCAAAATGTGAGTGTTATCTTAAGTTATGCTCTCTTCACAAGTTTGACTTGCATAAAAATGTGTAGGTGTTTGTCTATGTCTGTTAAGGGGAACGTTGGAAGTTTTAACATCACTTTTTCTTGTAGGAAGTATGTATCTATATTTCAATTTGTCGTTTTTGATTTAACTAATTAACTCTGCTATTTGTTATTCCAGAACAAACTTTTGGACTTCAAAAACTTTTTTTTCTCTGATTAGCTGTGGAAATAATTAATTTGTTCTTTCTTCAAAGTGGTTAATTTGTGAATAATTTTTCTGGAATTTGTCACTCTGTTTATTTCTCTTTTCAGCGGTTCAGATTTTAAACAGGGAATGATTATGTTAATTTCTTTATAATGGTAGGTTTGGGTGGCACCACCATTCGATAATCCTATTATTAAAGGCTTATATGACAAGTGGCTTGAGCAGCCTGGTTCTGAGAAAGCTAGGAGATACATGCACACACAATATCATCCTATTGAGAAAAGTATTACCTCGCAGTTGCATAATTGGTGAGGTGTTGAAAAACTGAACTTTTAATTTTGTTTCTTCTCAAGGTAAGTTTATGGTATTAGGCGGAAAAGTACTTTCTTGCCTCTGCTCTGACTCCTTGTGGATATGTTGGCATATTGGAGTCATTGAATTTTGTTATTCAGCAGAATTTTTTTTTTCTTTTAATGTATATAAACCCTTGATCTACACCCATTTAGATAGAAGAAAGAATCACAAGCATTTGTAATTTACCATCTGGACCTAAGCTTAGTTGTTCCTGGAGGTCCTATATTTTTTTTAGGATATAGAATCTCAATAAAAGATTCCCTAACTAAACATGTCATAACAATAAGTGATTGGGTGAGAGGATGAGAGTGACAATGCGGGAGCATAAATTGTACTCTTCATATTTATGAACTCTTAAATCCTAATGAAGCAAATTTTGTACGTTTTCATTTTTGTAGTTGTTATATTGATATTTTTCTTTCATTCTTATTTGATGCTAGGTATTCTGATGTCGTTATTTTATTCCATCAACATATTGTTGTCATTTTATCAAATTAGAATGTCTAAAACTGAGTGATGGTGGCAAGAGATAAGAAATCTCAATTATGTGACAAATGTTGATGTCCAATTGAACATTGATGAAAGATGAATTGAGTAATTTTTCTTCTGAATTCTTGCTAACTTTCCAACAAATATTTACTAATTGGAATTTCACAGTGCCAGCAAACTGTCTTAGACTCAACAAACAACCAGATTCCAATCTCTTTGCATGGTGGAGCTAGTCGCAATTTGAGCCGAGTTTAAAGAAAAAGAAAGCCCGTCAATCAATGAAATTGTAGATCCTTGTATTAATGTTATGAGCACGTTTTGTTGCAAAGTTAAAACGAAACACCCAATGAAAATATAATAAACAGGTACGCATGAAATGAGAGAACGACTTTGCAGGAGCTGCAATTGCTTCATTTGCCATTATCATCATGAATAGAAGGATTGTAAGGAGTGGGGATCAAGTGAAGGTTGTTTTTCTTCCAACCACTGCTCCAATTTTTTCATCCATATCCAACTCCTCTGGTTTCTTTCCTTCCCGGAGTTCCCAGTTGAAGTGGTAGAGTACTTTGGGCAGAGCAAACTCCACATTGGCTAAACCGAATGAGATGCCTGGACACATTCTCCTTCCTGCCCCAAAAGGGATGTAGTCAAAGTTTGTCCCTTTGAAATCAATAGAAGCAGTAGTAGTAGTGGTGGCGATGGAGGTGAAGGTGGTTGATACCGAGTGGTGGCAGTGGTGGTGGTGGAGGTGGTGGTGGAGAGTGGATGCGGTAGTAATGGTGGTTATGGAGGCGGAGTTGGCAGCAGTGGCAGTAGTAGTGGAGGTGGTGGTGGTGCCGGAGGCAATGATGGTGGTGGGTGTTACTTAGTAGTGGCAGTGGTGGTGGTGGCGGCAATGACAATGGTGGTGGTGGAGGGCAGTGGCGGTGGTGGAGGATAGAGGTGGTGGTGGAGACAATGACAGTAACGGAGGGTAGTGGTGGAGCGTGGATGCGATGGTGGTGGAGGTAGCGGGAGTGGTGGAGGTAGTAGTGAAGGATGGTGGCAGCCGTGATGGTGGTGTCGATGAAGTTGGTGGGGGAGGTGGGTGTTACCTGCAGGCGATAGTGGTTGTGGTAGTAGCGGCGACAGTGGTGGTGGTGGTGGATAGCAGTGGTGAACATTATCCTAATTTGAAAACAAGTACATCAATATCTTAAAAGAAAAACAAACTTGTAAACATTAAATATATCCTCTTATTATTGGCACACTACCAACAGTTATTACCTTTATGTTATTCGACAAACTTTACTAGAATGGAATATAAAAAGAAGGAATAAGTAAGAGGTTCAATTGGCATTGACTTCATGATAATCATACGGAGTTGGAATCCTATACAAGTTATTTTTCCTTTCTGCTGCAGCTCCAAAGGTTTCTGTCATATCCAAGTCCCCCGGTTTCATATGATTGGGGAGTTCCCAGTCGAAGTGGTAGAGTAATGAAGCAAGAGGAAGTTCAATATTAGTTAAGCCAAGTAAAATGCCTGGACACATTCTCCTTCCTGCCCCAAAAGGGATGTACTCAAAGTTATTCCCTTTAAAATCAACACTTGTGTCATGAAACCTCTCAGGTATAAACTTCTCTGCATCGTACCAATGTTGAGGATCTCTTCCAAGTTCCAAGTGCCCATGCATTTACTATCACTTTAGTCTTCACAGGTATTTCATATCCACCAATCTTGCATGCTTCCCTGCATTCTCTTGGGACAAGTAAAGGAGCAGGTGGGTGTAACCAGTGACGGATGGACATGGTGGGAGGGGGGGCAGCTGCCCCCACATGGCTTTTAAAATTTCTTATTACAATACTATTATTTTAATACAATATATTTGATTGCCCCCACAAGCAAAAATAAATGCCCCATAAATATACAATATTATTCCTAATGTCACTAAAATTCGTATGGGAGATGAATTTTTGAATGATTGCTTAGTAACTTATGTAGAAAGGGAAATATTTGATAGTGTTGAGAATGAAAGAATTGTACAATGTTTACAAAATATGAAAGCTCGTAGAGAACAAATATGATATTTATTCAGTCGTTTAATAGTAATATATTATGTTTTCAATACTGCAAATTTTTATGTGTATACTGCCCCCACGACATAAAATTCCTGGATCCGTCACTGGGTGTAACCTCAAAGTTTCTTTGATCACATACTTCAAGTAACTAGGTTCACAAATGTCAGTGTCATTAATTGTTTTCTTTCCCCTAAAAGCTTCTCTTATTTCAGCACGTGCCTTCTCCCTCACTCTTGGATTTTTCATGAGCTCTGCCATAGCCCACTCTAGTGTTACTGCTGAGGTATCACTCCCTGCGACTATTATGTCCTGAATATATGTTGGAATAACAATTCATCATAACAACAACTGAACAACCACATAATGATTGCATTTGCACTAGAAATAAGCTCATGCTCACACTTATAATAAAGAATTTCACGATAGATTTACTAACCCATATCACGGCTTTGATGTTGTTGATTGTGATTGGGATCTCGAGATGGCCACTTTTTTGCATGCGCAAAAGAATATTAACGAGATTTTCACCATTACCATGGCGTGATTGATGCTCGTTGACAATATTGTCTAAAATCTTGTCGAACTTCTTGTGCATTTTCTCCAATTTAGCTTTCATGCGTGTTATGAGATGGAGAGGTTTCAATGACGGGAAGAACTCAGCAACATCAAAACCTGCAGTCATTTCCAATGCTTTCTTGATCAAGGAAAAAAGTTCATCTTCACAATCAGATTTTTTACCAAAGGCGGCCCTTGAAACAAAGGTGTTTATCAAAGAGAAAACAGTCTTAGAAATATTGAGCGGTGAACCAGCAGATGCAGACAAGTGAATGGATTGTATGAGCTTAGCCACCTCATCTTCTCGAATGAAGGAGAAAGATTGAACCCTTTTGGCGCTGAGAAGCTCTGAGGTACATATTTTCCTCATCTGTCTCCAGTAATCACCATATGGAGCAAAGGCAATATCTGTTGATCCATATGCCAAAATTTTAGGAGAAAGGAGTTCTGGCCTATGTGCAAAAGCAAGATCATGTGCTTTCATTATCTCCTTGGCCATATCGGGAGACGATACAACCACTGTAGAACTTTCACCAAGTTGGAGATGCATTAGAGGTCCATATTTGTCGGCTAGATCTCGAAAAGTATGGTGTGGAAGTGATTTTGCTGCTGCCAGTTGATGCAGATTCCCTATTAGAGGCAGCTTCCATGGCCCTGGTGGCAGTTTATGAACCACTTTGATTTTCTGCTTATATATTTTTGCAAGGAAAAGTAGTGAGAAGAGGAGTGAGATAATAACAAGAAAGGAAGATTGGAATTCCATAGCGGCATGATCAGTGAAAGAGTTAGGATCTCTGTGTCTACTTATATCATAAACTCAAAGAATAAAAACATAGAAGAAATACTTATGAATTATTGCATATATCAAAGTAAACGAAGTAATAGTGCTAATAAGTAATAGTGCCTTACGAGTCTAAATAAAAAATTGACACCTGTTTTAATTATAACACGTCATATTTCACGGCACTGCTGCGTAAGTTTGAATGAAAAAAACGTTAAAAAAAATAAAATCAAAAGCCACTATTCGAATATACAAGTAATCCACGAAGGAAATTGGAATTCCATGGCATGTGTGAAATATTTAAGAGTTTGAAACCGATGTTTTTATTAAGTTATTTAGGACATTTCATGGCATCTTGGATATTCTTATAAAGTCAAATAATAATAAAAATATAAACTAAAAGGTATTGATGCATTATTGCATACTAAAATGGAATATTTTTAATGCTATTCATGAATTAGGGAGTAAAAAAGTTGTTTCATTAAATGATATGCCATATGTCATAAAAACACAAAAAATTTAGAAAGATAGATTTGCAACCAAGTAAACTAAAGGTAATTACAAAAATACTTATATGAAAAAAAATCTGCAAGTAAGCCTAAATGAAAAAATTTATATCTTTTCATTAAAAATATAAAAATGTCCACGACACATGATAATGTGATATTATTAGATAAAATATGTAGAAAAATTACAAAATAAGAATATAATAATGGATTAGAATTACAAAAAGAAATACTTAAAAGATATATAGAAACTCATATAAAATTTATAGAAAGAAGACAAATTTATGAAGAAATTAAGAAAGATTTTAAACTAAAATTAGGTTTGTATAGAAAGTTATACATAGCCTTTGATGAACATACATAAAAAAATAAAAATGACCTGAAATGAAAGATTAGAATTAATAATCTCTTTATTACAGTAAGTAGTAGAAGACTTACACAATATTAAAAAAGAAATAATAGAATTTTATAGAAAAATAGAGACTGCAGAAGGTTGATATAACCAAAAGGTATCGAGGCAATATTAAAATTTTAATTACAAGGTTGGTTCGGGTTGGAATGATCATGTTTCATACATGTTTGGTTTTCCTTGAGAAATTACCCAAATCACATTTTGACAAAACTGCTATGAGTCATGGAATTGTAAATCCTGAACTCAACGTGTGCCGAGTTCTACATCAGTTTGATGTTGTCTGTTACAGGAGCACTTTTGCAAGAGAATTTTTCATCTTAGCAAGTAATACATAATATAATAATATTATGAGATTTTTTACATGCCAATGGATATCATATGACATCGGTGTCATCTTTACCCGATTTGCAAGTTGTTAGTTATTTCAAGTTTCTATATTCCTCTTTTAATAAATTATTACATGTCATTAGTTTTGTGAGGGAATAAAAATCAGTTGCCAACTCAAACTAAAATAGATGATGTAAGTAAATTCTGTTAAAAATGGATAGGGAGTGACTTAATTGTAACGTTAAATAAAAAATTAAGGAACTAAAATCAAGTAATTAAAAGTAGTGGGATTAAAATCTTCCAAGGGTGAAAATAGGAGGATCAAAAGCACAACTATTACAATATTGTTGGGAAAAAAGGAAGACTAGACTCCTACTTGAACAATAAAAGACCGATCAAGCCATCCTCAACTCACTGAAGACCAATATGGCAAAGCCTTTTGACTGATAACATTTTTTTTTTTCATTACATGTAATTTATTCAACAAACTTCACTAAAATGAAATAATTAAGGACACTATAGAGGTTCAATTGGCATTGACATCATATGGAGTTGGAATCAAATGGAGGTTGTTTTTCTTTCCCACCACAGCTCCAAAGATTTCAGTCATATCCAACTCCTCTGGTTTCATTCCACCCTGGAGTTCCCAATCGAAGTGGTAGAGTAAAGAAGCTAGAGCAAGCTCAACATTAGCTATGCCAAGAAGAAGGCCTGGACACATTCTTCTTCCAGCCCCAAAAGGGAGGTACTCAAAGTTAGTTCCATCATAATCAACAACCGTGTCCTGAAACCTCTCAGGTATAAACTTCTCTGGTTCGTGCCAATGGTTGGGATCTCTTTTAAATGCCTATGCATTTACTATTACTTTAGTTTTAACGGGTATTTCATATCCACCAATCTTGCATGGTACCCTGCATTCTCTTGGGAGCAACAAAGGACCAGGTGGGTGAAGCCTTAAGGTTTCTTTGATCACTAACTTAAAGTATGTAAGTTCATGTAGATTAGTCTCGTTGATAGTTTTCTTTCCCTTGAAAACTTCTCTTATTTCACCTTGTACCTTCTGTCTCACTTTTGGATTTTTCATAAGCTCTGACATAGCCCATTCTATTACAACTCCTGAAGTATCACCACCTGCAGCAATCATGTCCTGGATAATATATGTTGGAATAACGAGTCAATCATAACAACAAACAAATAATGCTCAAGCTTATAAAATAAATAGACATAATTAAAAAATATTTCATGATAGATTTACTAACGAGTATCACAGCTTTGATGTTGTCGTCGGTGATTGGGATCATGAGATCACCACTTTGTTGGCCTTTGTGCAAAAGCAAGATCATGTGTCTTCAATACATCCTTGGCCAAATCAGGAGATGATACAATTATTGTAGAAATTTCACCCATTTGAAGATGCATGATAGGTCCATATTTGAGGGCTAGATCTCGAAGAGCACGGTGCGGAAGTGGTCCTGCTGCCACCATTTGATGTAGGTTCCCAATTAGAGGTAGCTTCCATGGCCCTGGTGGCAGTTTATGAACCAAACTGCCTTTAGTTTTCTGCTTATAAATCTTTGCAAGAACAAGCAGCGAGAAGAGGAGTGTGGTAATAACAAGGAATGAAGATTGGAATGAATGAGTACTCATTGAAACTGATGTTTCTGTCATCCTTATAATATATCCAGATCTGCTATTTATCTAGTCTCTATAATTTTTTTAATGCCACCACTAGGGGTTCAATTTCTTTTATGTTCAAACCATGTCTCAATTTCATGTTATACTAATAAAATTTTATCCTATCAATTAAGAAAATATATGAGTAGACAATTATAAATTCACAGAATAATTTTTATTGATATGTTAAAGATAATTATTTCAATGTCAAAGATAATTATTTTATTATTTATTGAGAAAATGGTGAGTTAACGCTTGTTCCACTCAATAGTCGCATCCACATGAGAGAAATAATAATAAAATTGAGATAAATGTAAAGTATGATAAGTGGTGTTAGAAGTCTTGCGTTGGCTAGAGATATGACCAATTAAGTGTTTATAAGGGTAGAACAAACCTCAACTCTCAAGTTAACTTTTGTGGTTGAGTTAGACCTCCAAATTTCTAATATGGTATCAGAGCTTATCCTAAATCCGTTTGTTAGTAGAGACCGCCCCTATGAGTTATCCTAAATGTCCAACCCTGATCACAAATATTTATAAGAGGAGAGCAAATCTTAACTCTTAGGGCTCGTTTGGTGGTCAGGATAGGATAAAAACATGATAGGATAAAGAATTGGATAAACACAGGATATGATAAGAGCAGGATAGACTCTTATCCTATCCTGCGTTTGGGGTGGATATGATATTGATAGGATATGATACAAACAATGAAAAATGTATCAAATTTTCCTTGAAATAAAAAATACATAATATTTTTAAAAATTTAATTTTCTAAATAGTTTTATTTTAAAAAGTTATTATTCTATTAAATTTAATTTTTTTACATTTTTATAAATAGCTTATTTTTTAATATTAACTAAAATAAAATTAATTTTTATTAATTCGGCTATTTTTTTTTTTAAGGGAGTCTATTTTAATTAAAATTATTATATATGTAACCAATGTGTTTTAACTTAGTAGGGGTAAGTGATTAATGATAAAAATTATTAAAAGATATTATTCTTTCAAAAATATTTTATATTTAAATTATTAATTATAATTATATAAGTAGAGAAATAATTTTAAACAATATCATATGATAATATAAATTTGTCTATATTTACTATTAAAACATTAATATATATATATATATATATATATATATATATATGTGAGTAGCCTATTTTATTGTTAGTAAATAATTATTTTGTGTATTTTTATTATAATATAAATAATGAAAAATAATGTTCACTAAGTAGTAGTAAGTGATAATGAAAATTTAATTATTTTATATAAGTAAATCCAATATTTTCACCATTTATAAATAAGTTTTTTTAATTAAATTTATCAGTAACTAAATAATTTAATTTAACAATAACAATTAGTAATTGATAAGTAATAAAATTAATATTTTATTAAAATCAAAAATTTATATTTATTAATTAATATTATTATAAATTATATAAAATATAAATATTGAAATTAATTTTGGGTCATGGTAATAAACAAAAAAAAAAAAAACTGATATCCTATCCTGTCAGGATAATTTATATCCTAGCTCTCCCTCAGGATAACTTTTACACATGATGGACGGGATAGGATAAGAGACAGGATAGTGTTATCCTATCCTGCTGACGCAACAAACAACAGATAACAACAGGATATGATTACTATCATATCCTGTCTCTGTTTATCCTGTCCACCAAACGGGCCCTTAAACTAACTACAGGATCTACCTAATCTACCACTATACCAACGTCTTGTTGGTGAATTAAATGTTATTATTCAACTACTATTATAATTCAAACTATCTAATTAGAATATCATGGCGGGTTCAAGATGAGTAAATGTATTGGCAAACCCAAATTTGCCCCCGCCTCTTTAGATTTAGTTAAGTTTTTCCAAATAACTCCGTCAAAACTACGGAGTTATATTTAATTGACATGGCTGTTATTGCGTAATTTTAATGCATTAAATGTAAGTAATAAGTAGTAATATTTTTGTATTGTTCATTTCATTTACCGCCGGATATATTATGTTGATCCAGTTTCCCTCAAAGTCATTGAAAAACCCGCCTCATATCCGCACACCAATATTATATATACCTTTGCTAATTGACTACCACTTATTTTTTAAATAATTAAGTAATTTAGTAATCTACGGCTTTAGCCCTATTATAAAAATATTAAATTATAAATTTAAAGTTATAATATTCTCGCTTACTCCGGTCAAAACAGAATGATTTTACTTATTAAGTATTTTGATGATGTTTTGTATTTTTAATTCATGCTTTTATTTTACAATAGCAACTATATTTTTGTTTTCAATTGAAAAATTAAAGGGAAATTGAAAGTTATATTTTAGTTGATTAAATTGTGCATAATGGATATGAGTACAAGGTACGAGAACAAACATTCAAGTTTCTACCTATATGGATATGGGGACGGGTACATTAAAAATGCGGGTACGAGGATGAGTACTATAGTACTCTACCCAAACCCTACCTATTGTCATCCTAGAAGTGTAGGAGACGTGTCAACAAAAAATCACGTTATGTGCCACTTGGACAATCTTTCCACGTCAATTTAGTGTTGAAAAGTCAAATCTCTCTCCCTTTCTCAATTTGGTTCCCTTCTCCCCTTCTCTCTAGCTCACCTCCTTCTCCCTATCTCCCTCTCCCTCACCACCTCCAATTCCACTCTCTCTGTTCTTCTTTCTGAATCCTGAGATTCCACCCTCATCCCTCTCTTTATGATCTCTGCAACGTCAAAAAAAAATGAAGAAGAGGAGGAGGAGTGATGATTGACAATGTAACAATTGGTTTGCAAATGTTAACGTTGCTTGAAGCAACCCATCCCCCACTGCTGATTGCCATTGCAGCATTGGAGGCTCAAAACCACTTTCTCTTCCACCCATTCATATGAGTTCCCCAACACTTTAGATTTACTCTGTCTTGCTCTCTACTGCCAAACAAAGAGGTTTTGGTTAAGAAACACTTGCAAAGAAACATAAATCTTTATTGAAAAGACACTACGTGATCAGAGAAACATAAATCTAATTTCAGGTTCAATTAAAAGACACTACTCTTTATTGAAAAGCATACCCAAAATATCCAGGAATTAAAAAAACTGACTGCCTTGTAGGCATTACACAATCTACTCTGTTTCCTAAGTTCATGATATCAGTTCATGGTTTCCATATCATTGTTTTTCTGGAATTATAGAGCACTTTCAAGCTCACGAAAATGGTGATGACATGAACATCAGGAATAATTATATGGAGTTGGAATCAAATATAGGTCATTTTTCCTTCCCACCGCAGCTCCAAAGTTTTCAATCATGTCTAAGTCCTCTGGTTTCATGCCATTCGGGAGTTCCCAGTCGAAGTGGTAAAGTAATGCAGTTAGAGGAAGCTCAATGTTAGCTAAGCCAAGTAATATGCCTGGACATATTCTCCTTCCTCCCCCAAAAGGAATGTACTCAAAGTTATTCCCTTTAAAATCAAAACTTGTGTCATGAAACCTGTCAGGTATAAACTTCTCTGCATCATACCAATGGTTGGGATCTCTTCCAATTGCCCATGCATTTACTATCACTTTAGTCTTCATAGGAATTTCATACCCACCAATCTTGCACGGTTCCCTGCATTCTCTTGGGACCAATAAAGGAGCAGGTGGATGTAACCTTAATGTTTCCTTCATCACTGACTTCAAGTAACTAAGTTCACGTAGGTCAGTCTCATTAATAGTTTTCTTTCCCCTAAAAGCTTCTCTTATTTCAACTTGTGTCTTCTCCCTCACTCTTGGGTTTTTCATCAGCTCTGCCATAGCCCACTCTAGTGCTGTTGCTGAAGTATCACTCCCTGCAGCGATTATGTCCTGGATATATGTTGGAAAATAAAGTCATCATAACAAAAACCACATAATGATTGCATTTATAGTAGAAATAAGCTCATGCTCACGCTTATACTATAGGTATAATGAAGAATATCATGATAGTTTTACTAACCCAAATCACCGCTTTGATGTTGTTGACTGTGATTGGGACCTCGAGATTGCCACTTTGTTGCATACGCAGAAGAACATCTACAAGATTTTCACCCTTGCCATGGTCTAGTTGATGCTCGTTGACAATGCTGTCTAAAATCTTGTCCAGCTTCTCGTGCATTTTCTCCAATTTAGCTTTCATCCGAGTTATGAGATGAAGAGGTTTCAATGAAGGGAACAACTCAGCAACATCAAAACCTGCAGTCATTTCCACTGCTTTCTTGATCAAGGACAAAAGTTCATCTTCACACATGGATTTTTTACCGAATGCTGCCCTTGAAACAAAGGTGCTTATCAAAGAGAAAATACTCTTAGAAAGATTGACCGGTGAACCTGCAGATGCAGACAAGTGAAAGGATTGTATGAGCTTAGTCACCTCATCTTCTCGAACTAATGAGAAAGACTGAACCCTTTTGGCACTCAGAAGCTCTAAGGTACATATTTTCCTCATCTGTCTCCAGTAATCACCGTATGGAGCAAAGGCAATATCTGTTGATCCATAGGCCAAAATTTTAGGAGAGAGGAGTTCTGGCCTCTGCGCAAAAGCAAGATCATGTGTCTTCATTATCTCCTTGACCATATCAGGAGATGATACAACCACTGTAGAACTTTCACCTAGTTGAAGATGCATCAGAGGTCCATATTTGTTGGCTAGATCTCGAAAAGTATGGTGTGGGAGTGATCCTGCTGCTGCCAGTTGATGCAGGTTCCCTATTAGAGGCAGCTTCCATGGCCCTGGGGGCAGTTTATGAACCACACTGCTCACTTTGATTTTGTGCTTATAAATCTTTGCGAGCCAAAGCAGCAAGAAGAAAAGTGAGGCAATAACAAGGAAGGAAGATTGAAATTCCATGGCATGAGTGTTTGAAACTGATATTTCTGTCTTCTAGCTTTCCCCGGATCTGCTTACAATATAAAGTAAGTCACAATAAAAAATACAGAAGAAAAATATATCAATGAATTATTATGGCATATAAAAAATGTTCCACAGTAACCGAGTACTTATATATTGAGATGCTTTCAAATTTCCTAATAAACCGCGTGGGTATTATAATAAGTAATATTAGTGCTAAGCTTACTTAAAGAGTACAAAATCAGCCAACTACTAAAAAATTAGGAAAGTACAAATAATCCATGAAGGAAATTGGAATTCCATGGCATGTGTGGAATATTTAGGAGTTAGATCTGCGGACTTTCTGGGATATTTTAATAAACTAAAAAATATAATTATTGAAGTATTGATGCATCTTTGTATACTAGTATAGGAACTGGTGGCAATATTAAAATTTTAATTGCAAGGTTGGTTCCGGTTGGAATGAAGCACATCTGAAAATCAATTATTGGAGTTGGATTAGTTTTTTTTTTTTTTTTTTTTCATATCAACTTCATACATTTTTTAACAATATCTTAGCATGCTTAGTTTTCCTTGAGAAATTTCCCAAATCACATTTGGACAAAAACTATTATTTTATGACATGAATTAGAGCTGTCAACACCGGGATCCCCCCAAATATGAATCGGCTACTTTAGAAAGCTAAGTTTATTATTATCTGCAACCTCATCCATGTTTCACCTGTAGGTTGCAGGCAACTTTATACCTCTCTAACATATAAAAAATACAACCTAGCCCTTTTTTTCCTTTTGCTTTATATTTCTCGATCCTGATCAGTTTGAATATTTTTCATTCACAAGTTAAAAAGCTAAATTATTATTATAGAATAAAAAATGATGAAGTTCTCTGATGTATCAAGAAAAAAAAAACATCAACAATGATCAGTGAGCAAACGGTTACTTAACATCAAAGGACCCTCACTGATCTCATTTGCTTGCTTAATTGTCTGCAGTAATGCTGGTATTAGCAGCCTTTACCAAACATGAATGAACTACATAAGAAACAAACTCATGTAAAACAATACAAGTTCAAGATGTATGTTTTTGAGGATAGATGAAGTGGCTGATGCTTCTACTCCTATTGCCCAACCTTCTAACTCTCATCCCATGATAACCAGGGCCAAGGCGAGCATCTCAAAGCCTAAGATTTATCTCACTACTTCTACTAATCCAGAATCTGAACCTACTTCTGTCAAGGCTGCACTTGCTTTCTCATCATGGAAAGCAGCTATGGATCAAGAATATGATGCACTAATACAGAATAGGACATGGTCCCTAGTGCCCTTGCCTGCTCATCGCGAGCCTATAGGTTATAAATGGGTTTACAAGTTGAAAAGGAACTCTGATGGTACAAACAATAAGCACAAAGCTCGCCTTGTTGCTAAGGATTTTCATCAACAAGAAGACTTTAACTATTTTGAAACTTTCAGTCCTGTTATGAAGCCTGCCACTATCAGACTTGTGCTTGCTTTAGCCATCTCTCTTGGCTGGTCTATTAGGAAAATAGACATCAATAATGCTTTCTTGAATGATGATTCGCAAGAGCAAGTGTATATGCAACAAACTACAAGATTTGTTCCAGGTGATGGAAGTCTTGTATGCAAACTGAATAAGACTCTATAGACTATAGGGCCTTAAACAGGCGCCACATGCTTGGTCTGCCAAGCTTCATCATGCTTTGGGTTTTAAATCCATCAAGTCTGATACTTCTTTGTTTATTCTCAAAACCAACAATTAAGTTATCTTGGCTTTGGTCTATGTGGATGATATTATCATCACTAGTAGCTCACCTACTGCTATTACGTACCTCTTTAATAGCAACTCTAAACTCACAGTTTCCACTCAAAGACTTGGGTACTTTGCATTACTTTCTAGGCATTCAGGTGAATCATCTGCCTAGTGCATCTCTGCATCTCAGCTAGACCAAATACATCACTGAATTACTTCACAAAGCCAACCTTGCTCCTGCTAAACTAGTGACCACTCTTCATCTGTCAGCATTTTCTGATTCTGAGCGGGGCTTGGACATTGATGATAGGAAATCAACCTCTGGTTATTGTGCCTTTTTTGGATTGACTCCTATTTGTTGGGCTACTAAAAAGCATCATGTTGTCTCCCGTTCCAGCATGGAGGCAGAATACCGTAGTATTGCTGCAGAAATTGCTTGACTCCAGAATCTTCTTACTGAGATTGATGTCACCCTTCCAGCTCCACCACTGGTCTTTTGTGATAATCAGAGCGCCGTTATGTTGTCAGTCAATCCAGTGTTACACTCCCACACCAAACACTTTTTGCTTGATCTTTATTTTGTTCGAGACAAGGTTCAACAACATTAATTGACAGTGCATCACATTCCCTCTCAAGAGCATACAGCTGATATCGTCACGAAAGCATTGTGTCAGGCTGATTTTGACAGATGTACTATCAAGCGCAGAGTTCAAGCTGGTTGACCCTGAGTTTTTTTTGGGGGGGGGGGGGGGGTATAAGGTAGATAACAGTATAACAGAATTGTAAAGCTAGTTAGGCTAATTGTTAAGCTGTTACAACAGCTCACAAGTTCTATCTCTTGTCTAAATAACTGTGTAGATTCACAAAACTGTACTGAATGTGATAATTCTGATTCTCTCTCATTTCAGTTACTTCTCATCTTCTTCCCTCTATCTCAGTTCTTCTCTTGGCTCTGATACCTTTCACAAAGAATGAACTGAGCCCGGCACATACATTAATTTTTTAAGCATATAAAGCTAAGTCCATGCTGTACTTATGAGTCTCGAGGCATTGAACTTTGGGAGTTAGAATTGACACCCCAACTATCCAATTCTAAACCCCAATGTTTTTTGAAATACCAAAAATACACTTATTTGTAAATAACCCAACACCCCACCCGTTACCTCTCCCTGTCCGGTTTTTAAAACCCGGAATGTAAAATTTGGCCGTGTACTACCGAGATATAGAATCCGGTAGTATACTTCGTAGACTTTTCCTTCCAGGATTTAGAATCCGGAATACACATTTCCATTTGAGTTCATTTCCGGGATATTATTCTCAGAGAACTAGGGAATTGAATTCCGGGAATTATAAACCCGGAATCTATTTGAATATGACTGCGGGGGATTATAAACCCGGATGTTATACTGTGGGGAACCTCTTAATGTTTTTTTAATTTTCGTGTTACACTCTCGGAAAACATTTTAGTGTGTACTCCGGGATCTACAAAACCGGTATGTACATAAATACACGCCAGGATTAAAATTCCCGGAATGTGGTTATAGCGAATAAATATCATTCCGGGATTTATATTTCCGGAAAAAATAGTTATATCCATACCGGGATTTGTAAACCGGAACACAACATTCAGAATACATTTCGGGATTACAAAACCCGAACTTGCATAAAAAATTGTTCCAGAATTTTAAAACCCGAAATGTAAAACATGTCAGGGGTATAAGGACATTTACTACGGTTGCATGGGGTTCCAAATTGGATAGGTGGGGTGACAAATCTAACCCCCTTGAACTTTCCTATTATGATTTACCATTGCTAATGAATAAGTGAGATATAATTAACAGGGATAGATTACAATTAAAGAACCATCAATAAAAAAAAAATCACCCGTAAAACCAGCAATGAACAATGGGAAACCCCCAATTTCTTCCTTTAGTTAAAAATTAACACATTAAACAAACTACTACAAATCAAGCTAACAACCATGCTCTCTTCAAAACTCCCACAGACAAATGTATAAAGACAGAGGAGAAAAAACCCAAATGGGATTCCTGGAAAAGATTCAAACTTTGACAAGAGAAGAGACATTACCTGAAGAGGATATCAAAAGAAACGGCGGCGCGAGCGTGACCGAGATGGCCATAGTCGGAGGCGGCGACACTGCAGACGTTCAAGGAAACCTTGCCGCCGGGGACTTTGGTCTTGAAGGTTTCGTTCCTGTGCCTGTGCCTGTGCCTGTGCCTGTGCTGTGAGTCATGGAATTGTAAATCCTGACCTCAACCTGCTCTTCAGCCATTGCCGAGGTTGTCTGTACAGGAGCCCTTTTGCAAGAGAATTTTTCAGTTTTAGCAAGTAGTCATGTAATAATATTAGGCCTTTGTTTGGGAATATTTATATCACCATCTTTTATTTTATTTTATTTTATTTTATTTTATTTTATTTTATTTTAAGGACTATATATATCACCGTATTTTTCATTTTGGGAGAGATGCAATTTTCTGAGTTTGATGCTTAATTCGGCTTGGCAGGTTTTCGTAGTGCATATTCCGCGGGAAGAAAATAACTCAGTAAATTGTTTAGCGCGACAAACCTCTCGTAATGGCTCTTCGTGCCGCGTTTGGAAACAACTACCGTCTTTTGTTTATGCGTCTCTGTATTTTGACGCCATAGTTTAATTTCTTTTCCTTACTTTATTTTTCCACCAGTAACAAAAAAAATTTCTTAGTTATTGAGAAAATCGTACGATTCCTACTCTTAGCCATTTATTTACAATAAAACAGAATAAACTAAATAATAATAAAATATTATTCTATAATAGCTAATATAACAATCACTAAAATATTGACACAAATTTATCATAAGTTTAAAATAATAACTTTTTAAAATTTTATCTAACATACAAAAGGATACTAAGAAAATGTATGGCAGTCACTTGAATGTCATTATTGTCAAAATCCTCCACTTAAGTGATTATAAAATTTTCAAGGTAAAAGAAAAAGGTTTATGCTTAAGTGGAATTAAGATGAGATCACTATAACTTGCATGTTATTTTTAAAATTTGTGATACTCTACGGTAAGGTATTTACATAAACATTCAAGACCTGTATACATATATTGAAAGCAAACCTTTATACATATATATCCCTTCTAATTATTCACTAAAATACAATTTTAAAATTCATTATTATTTGTCATGACATGGTATTTATTTTACTAAGCAATCATTTATTGGTTAATTATAAGCGACTAGAAAAAACACAATAAGAGGGGGTGTGCAAAAGTTTTTCTAATCTCAAATGACTAACTAGAAAAAAAATTCATTGATAGTGTCATTTGGTATTAGTTGCCTGGCAAAATTTATTCCTGAAAAACATTCATTTATGAGTAAAATCTGAATTGCATGCGAGTTCCTTTTACTCTAGCAACAACACAAAATTGTTAGTGAGGGGTATATTTATGTAATACTTTCATTTACATGACATTGAGCCTATAAAATTGAAAAGGAGTTGGAATAAGATTTGAATAGTTTGCATGAACTAATTAGTTTATTTCATTGTCACAATAGTAGGAGAAAAGAAGACTTGAGTACTACTTGAAAAATAAAAGATTGAGCAAGCCATTGCAAATTCAGTAAGTACTATGTGGCTAAGCCTTTTGGTTGACAGCATTCCTTAATTTCCATTTATTCGACAAACTTTACTAGAATGAAATGGAAAAGGAAGGAAGAAATAAGAGGTTCAAATGACATTGACATCACGATGAAGGGAATAATTATATGGAGTTGGAATCAAGTATAGGTTGTTTTTCCTTCCCACCGCAGCTCCAAAGGTTTCTTTCATATCCAAGTTCTCTGGTTTCATGCCATTGGGGAGTTCCCAGTCAAAGTGATAGAGTAATGCAGATAGAGGAAGTTCAATATTAGCTAATCCAAGTAAAATGCCTGGACACATTCTCCTTCCTGCCCCAAAAGGGATGTACTCAAAGTTATTCCCTTTAAAATCAACACTTGTGTCATGAAACCTCTCAGGTATGAACTTTTCTGCATCATACCAATGGTTGGGATCTCTTCCAAGTGCCCATGCATTTACTATCACTTTTGTCTTAACAGGTATTTCATATCCACCAATCTTGCATGCTTCCCTGCATTCTCTTGGGCCCACTAAAGGAACAGGTGGGTGTAACCTCATGGTTTCTTTTATCACTGACTTCAAGTAACTAAGTTCACATAGGTCAGTCTCGTTAATAGTTTTCTTTCCCTTGAAAGCTTCTCTTATTTCAGCTTGTGCCTTCTCCCTTACTCTTGGGTTTTTCATCAGCTCTGCCATAGCCCACTCAAGTGCTGTTGCTGAAGTATCACTCCCTGCAACGATTATGTCCTGGACATATGTAGGACTAACTAGTCATCATAACAAACAAAAAAACATGATGATTGTGATAGAGAAAATAAATTAAAGATAAAGAGTATAAGAAAATGATAAATTTCTATTATTTTGGCATACATGCTAGATGAGTCGATCCTCTGTTAACCATAATATAATTACTAAATTAAAAATATTAAATAGATATAATGCTAATGATAAATGCTCAATGATTACATAACAAAATAATAGCCCTTAAACAGGAACGATGCATTCGCAGTAGAAATAAGCTCATGCTCATGCTTATAATGTAGGTATAATGAAGAATTTCATGATAGATTTACTAACCCATATCACAGCTTTGATGTTGTTGACTGTGATTGTGACCTCAAGATTGCCACTTTGTTGCACGCGTAAAAGAACATCAAGAAGATTTTCGCCCTTGTCATGATCTGATTGATGCTCGTTGACAATGCTGTCTAAAATCTTGTCTAGCTTCTTATGCATAATCTCCAATTTAGCTTTCATTCGAGTTATGAGATGAAGAGGTTTAAGTGAAGGGAACAATTCAGCAACATCAAAACCTGCAGTCATTTCCACTGCTTTCTTGATCAAGGACAAAAGTTCATCTTCATACAGTGATTTTTTACCAAACGCTGCCTTTGAAACTAAAGTGTTTATCAAAGAGAAAACACTCTTAGAAAGATTGAATGTTGAACCTGCAGATGCAGAGAGCTGGATGGATTGTATGAGCTTAGCCACCTCATCTTCTCGAATGAAGGAGAAAGACTGAACCCTTTTAGCACTCAAAAGCTCTAAGGTACATATCTTCCTCATCTGTCTCCAGTAATCACCGTATGGAGCAAAGGCAATATCTGTTGATCCATAGGCCAAAATTTTAGGAGAAAGGAGTTCCGGCCTCTGCGCAAAAGCAAGATCATGTGTCTTCATTATCTCCTTGGCCATATCAGGAGATGATACAATCACTAAAGAACTTTCACCTAGTTGAAGATGCATTAGAGGTCCATATCTGTTGGCTAGATCTCGAAAAGTATGGTGTGGGAGTGATCCTGCTGCTGCCAGTTGATGCAGGTTCCCTACTAGAGGCAGCTTCCATGGCCCTGGGGGCAGTTGATGAACCACACTGCTCACTTTGATTTTCTGCTTATATATCTTTGCAAGCCAAAGCAGCAAGAAGAAAAGTGAGGTCATAACAAGGAAGGAAGATTGGAATTCCATGGCATGAGTGTTTGAAACTGATGTTTCTGTCTTCTAGCCTTCCTCGGATCTGCTTACAATATAAAGCAATTCAGAATAAAATAAATAATATAGAAGAAAAATATATCAATGAATTATGGCATATAAAAAATGTATCACAGTAACCAAGTACTTACATATTGAGATGCTTTCAGAATTCCTAATAAACCACATGGGTATTATAATAAAGTAATATTAATGCTAAGCTTACATAAAGAGTACAAACCCAGCCAACCACCATTTGAATATACAAATAATCCATGAAGGAAATTGGAATTCCATGGCCTGTGCGGAAAACGATGTATCTGTCAGATCCGGACTTTCTGTGATATTTTTATAAACTAAAAAATATAACTATTGATGCATCTTTGTATACTATTAAAATTTAATTGTAAGGTTGGTTCCAGTTGGAATGAAGCACATTTGAAAATCAATTATTGGAGTTGGATCAGTTTTATTTTTTCATATCAACAACTTCATACATTTTTTAATAATATCCTAGTTTTCCTCGAGAAATTTCCCAAATCACATTTGAACAAATCCTGTTATTTTATGACATCAACAATGAGCAGTGAGTAAACGGTTGCTTAACATCAAAAGATCCTCACAGATCCCATTTGCTCGCTTCATTGTCTGCAGTAGTGCTTATATTAGCAGTCTTAACCAAACATGAATGAACTACATAAGAAACAAACTCATGTAAAACAATACAAGTTCAAGGTGTATATTTTCGAGGACAGATGAACTCCGTAAAACTACTAACAATAAGTGAGACTTCTCATGTATCACACAGGACCACAAGATAGGCTCATCATTCAAATTCATGGGGATAAAACTCTATAAAGTTATGGGTCCAAATGAACATAAACTTTGAGGGATTAAAGAACTAGAATCGTGTGAACAAAAGAAAGATGAAAAAGCAAAACATTGGAGAATATCAAAGAAGCTTAATGTAGTCAGCAAAAGATGAAGTTTTATGTTGGGGTAGCAATTACACCCGCAGGCTACGCCACAATTAGCCTTACCTTGTCAGCAACATCTGCAAAATCGTGTACTTTAAGTTAACTGCAAGTTTTCATGTTGTGCAGGGTACAAACTACATGTTAAGTAAAACTAGAGAGGAAAGGGTGAACATAAAAATGGTAGAAAGATGTGCCTACTTTCGATCAAGTTTCAAATGATCTATGTTAATCTACAAGTTACAACAGCAGAAAACAAAAGACAGAAAGACATTCTAAATCAAAACCATGGGCACATTTATAACTCAAAGTAAATATGGCAAAGAATGAACTGAGCCCTGTCCATAGATAATTTTTCTAATGCAGAACTAGTGAGCATCTGAAGCTAAGTTCATGCTGTCCTTAAAATATAAAGCAGCCTACTCACTTAAATAGGACAACAACAAAAAAAACTGCGGATTTTACATTTTAATCAAAACGTCAAAATCATGATCTCGAGGCATTGAAATTTCCTATTATGATTTACCATTGCTAATGAAGAAGTGAGATGTAACAGGGATAGATTACAATTACATAACCCGCAAACCCAATTCCTTCCTTTTGTTAAAAATAAAAATGAACACATTAAACAAAGTACTAAAAATCAAGCTAACAACCATGCTCTCTCCAAAACCCAATTGGGATTCCTGGAAAAGATTCAAACTTTGACAAGAGAAGAGACATTGACGAATGATACCTGAAGAGGATATCAAAAGAAACGGCGGCGCGAGCGTGACCGAGATGGTTGTAGTCGTAGGCGGTGACGCCGGGGACTTTGGTCTCGTAGTTTTCCTTCCTGTGCTGTGAGTCATGGAATTGTAAATCCTGAATTCAACCTGCTTCTCCGCCATTGCCGAGTGCTACTTCAGTTTGATGCAATGTCACTTTTGCAAGAGAATTTTTCAGTTTCAGTCCAGCAAGTCATGTAGTAATATTAGGCCTTTTTATATATGGGAATATTTTTATCACCATATTCTTTTAAGTTATTGACAAAATTATATCAATAAAAAATTTAAAAGTTGGCACCAAATTAGATAATAATTAATAAGTTTAAAATTAAATAAAATAAATCTGTTTCGACATAATTTTTTAAAATGGTACTAAGAAAATACTCCAAATGCGAGCCACTTGAATGTACAATTAATCCTCCAACTTATAATTTGAAAGTGGATAGGAAATTTTCTAGGTAAAAAAAGGTTTATGCTTAAATAATCTTGTTATGGTTTTCCCAAATAGTTATTCCGTCCACCATCGTCTTGTTCGGCCTAAGAGGGTCACAACGAAGTGAACGCCAGATTTGTTGGTCAAGAAAATTAAAAAAAGTCATCACTTGTTTAGGCTAACTAGTTTAATTAATTATAAAATTATTTCCAAACATATTAATGTCTGTATGAAATTAGAGGCTTGCGGGGTCTGAATCCCATGCATCGCAGGTCATCTTGGCATGAAAAGAGGTCCACACACTTGGAGGGTGAGGCATGAAGGCTAGGCAAGATAAGGTATGAAATATCAACAAATGAAGATAAGGTATAGGATTGTGGTCAACAAAGCACCTTCATTTTACACTCACAGCAATAGCAATTGTTATTGAATAGACTTGGAAAAAAGTTTGAGAGACCAAGAAGAAAAAGATGAAAAATCTGAGCCTGAGATTAAAGCTCCACCTTTCAAGCCCCTCTAACCCTTCTTGTTCTACTCTACAATTTCTCAAACCCATCAAAGTAGTAGCATCCTATAATGGGAAAAAATTGAAACACCCGCCTTCAAAATTCGCAATGACTCAAACCCCATCTAGCCCAATTACCCTGAAGCACACAACCACTGTGGAGCATTCACTTCCAGTTTCTGAAGATGATGAGAAGAACTTGAGGATTGTGATAGTAGGAGCTGTTTCTGTTGGAGCTTTTCTGCTTTGGAGTGGGATGGAAGACCAGAAGGCCTGGGCTTTGGGCCCTGAAGGCCCACTTGTGGAAGAGTTTTGGGACAACGTGCGAAGGTATGGACTGTATGCTCTCACAGTCAGCTCAGGTGCCCTTTACACCATCTTCCAGCCCATATTTGAGCTCCTCAAGAACCCCATTTCTGCAATTCTCATCCTTGCTATTTTCGGTGGCAGCTTCTTTATTCTTTCTCAGGTGCTTTCTGCAATGGTTGGCGTTTCTGATTTTACTTATGATTATGGATACTAGCTTGATATATAGCTGCAACTATATGATCATGAACACGAAATTAAGACTCTTCTTAATTGATCCTTTTTCTAGGAGTTTTTTTTGTTTATTTTCAATTTTGCCTCCACATATATTACTGCTTGATCCACTCCATATATATATATATATATATATATATATATATATATAGTCCATAAATTATCCGTGATTTATTCATATGGTAAGAATTAATGTATGAGATAGAAGTTTATTTCATTGTATTGAACAAGTGCGCGCATGATATTGTTGCAAAAAAAGGACACAATAGTGATATTTACTACATAAATTCATGAGAGACACTGAACAGATGAAACAGAGAGATCGTAGCGGAAAGTGTTGGCATACTCAAATGAGATGGTTCTTCCAGGACCAAGCGGTTGTCCATCATTGACAAGGCAATCATCGTATCCAAGTCTTCGAAACACAGTCGGATTTATCAAACGCGATGAGCTGAACCATCCACAATGAAGTCGTATATTTGCAATTTCACAATCACTCGCGCATATGTTCAGAATCTGAACTGCGTACGAAGGAATCCCATTCGGAAGAGGAGCCACTTCCCCTTGATATATCACTATGTCCTCATTTGAACAACCACCTGTGCCTATACGCTCCGTGTCTCCATCATCTACATATAGAATTAACCACTAGGACTTCAATAACAAATTCATTTTGCTATAATTAAACTTAAAAACTAAAATAGGAACCTGAGTGCTCAATTAAGAGCAGCAGTTTCCGATATGTGATCACTGTTTGGTTTCCTTTGGCAAAAACCATCCCTTTAATGCTGCGCATGCCTTCTCTTTTACCTTCCTTCTGATTCTGAAATAGTAAATCTCTAGCTGCAATATAATATTATTGCAATTAGCATGATGATGTTATTGATCCTGTGATGTGAGTGAAAATGTGTGCATAGTGATGATGCATGTACGTATCACAACTTTACCTAAGAGCAGAGCTAAGAGAATGGCCACGAGTGAGGCTACTGAGATCATGCAAAAGCTTCGAGCTTTGGAACTTTTCAACACAGGCGCCCTCATTCTCTGAAATGCTTTGATCAACAATCTGCTTGCGAGTAACCTGCAAAACCTTAACAAAGAAGAAAACTTACAGTATCTAAGTTTAAAGTTGAGTGAGAGATGAGGGTTAATTGGAAGATTCACCGTTTAAATAGTCGTACGAAATTTATGCACGGAAAGAGGAGAATCAATTAATTCGGATAGGATCATGGGAAAGATTAAACACTTTTGCTTACCTCAACTTTTCCTCTCTATTTCTATTTTTTCTTATTTTTTATGTTATTATTCGTCCTTTTATAAGAGTTAAACAACATTGCACACGTTAAAGTGATTGTTAGCATTTAATTTGTTCTCAATTTACATCAACTATCCAAAATTGCTCTAACTAACTTTTAAAATTTCTATTAATCATTAATACATTACATAGTGGAAAGAAAAAAAAAATCAAATTAAATAAAAGTAAATTTACTAAAAAATAATTAATGCACTACAATTTTAAGTCAGTTCTTATAAAAAGAACCATGACATATCTTAATTAGTATTATCTATCATATTTATTATTTTTCTTTTATTTATTCGCATATTTTAGTGTCTAAAAAAAATTGGCATACATTAATTTTTATTGAATATAAAATTGTTCACTACTCGATAAAAGCAGTAGAGTCTTTCTAAAGATTTACACTATGTTAAATTAGAGAAGATAAAATCTTTTATTCCCACATGGTTTCCTGCCGAGTGATTATTTTCACTCTTTTTTCTTTTTATATTCCCCTATTTTTTCTATCGCATCACTACATATCACCCATTTACCTTTATTCTCTTATATTTTACTAAGGTGAAGGTGAAATTAATATGTAAATAAATAATTATTCGTTCCCCTGCCATTAGTCGAGTAAGTTTCTTTTTTATCTCATTTTTACCTTTTTTTTTCTGAATTTACTATCATATCATTTTTCATATTACTTATTTATCTCTCTTCTCTTTGTATATATTTTCTTTATATATATGTATTATGTCGAGGTGAAATTGGAAAGTGGAGATAAATTTTTCCATTAAATTTTAGGTGAACGATGTTGGGCCTAATTAAAGAGGGAAAGAGTCATTGTCAAAGGATGGCACACGTACGTGTACCGCTTTTGTTAATTTAATTTAGACGATGGAGACTATTCATTCTGATATTGTACATAATGTAGGATACTGGTAACATGCAGGCGAGGCAAAGAAGAAGTAGATAACATGATTGTCCTATCCTATATGAGGTACGTAGGTAGAACCAAGAATGACACAGATTGGAAGAAAAAGCAGTTAATGCATGTAGTGAAAAATGGAGAAGATTAACTAATGCATGCATTGCAGCGTGTGGATGAAACAAAAGGATCACTCATCAGTCGAGGATTCATGTTATTGGGGGGCATCAGCTACCTGCTTTTGACTTGTTCAATATTCATTTACCCGGCCACTTCATCACCATACTGCACTGCCTATCTCTCTACCTCTTTGCTCGCTCCTTCCCCACCACACGAGCTCCCCTATGCTTATGCATGCTACTACAATTAATATTGCAGCTTTTTATGCATGTTAACCTCATTTTTCAACAGCTACTCTACTAACTAATTACTCCCTCAACTCCGTTTTAAAATATAATACTTCATCTGTCACTTTAATTGTTCCTTAATAACTGTCACCTTAATGTTTTGCACATATATTAAAAAATTATATTAATGTTCTTGTTTCTATCAAAGTGTTACTGTTTAACTTCCTAACATACCCTTTATCTCTCTTCTTAATTTTGACTCTTTAATTTCCTATCACCATTTATTTAAGGGTAAAATTGGTAAAACATAATTAATGTTCTCTTTGAAATTGTAAAAGTAATAAACAATTAAAAACAAAAACAAGATTAAAATAGTGACAGATATTAAGAAAATATTAATTATGTTTTGCCAATTATACTCTTAGTTTAATGGTGATGGGAAAATTGGAAAGTTAGAATTAATAAGATAGATAAAGAATATATAAGGAAGTTTGATGATAATTTAACAAAAAACAAGAGCATTACTATCATTTCTTAATTCATTCTTCGAAACTTTAAAGTGACAGTTATTAAGGAACAGAGAGATAATCATTTATCTCTCTTTTAATGCTTACTTTTCAATTTTTCTACCACCATTAAATTAAGGGCAAAATGGGTAAAATATAATTAATGATCTCTTGACATTATAAAAGTGACAAATATATAGGGAAAAATAAGATCAAAATAGTAACCGTTATTAAGAAACAGAGAATACTGTTTAAGGTTATAAATATAATTTAAGAGTTCATTAATTAATTGTATAATTTAACTGAAATTCTTTTATTTAAAGTTGATTTATATTAAAGAGAAAGAATAATAGTTATTGGTTGAGCATTTTGTAAGAATTGTAATAGGTGAAAAAAAGTAAGCGATTAGTGAAAGATATATAATATTAAATGAAAGTATTGGAAAAAATAGATAAAATACTTTACAATTATAAAACTAATATATATTTTAAAAAGTAGAGTAAAAGTTTTTTTTTTTTCTAAAACTAAAAGTTTTTTTTTTTGAAACTAGAGTATTGGTTGTAGTCGCACTTATCTAGGCCACATATATGGTCCGTGCCTAACTACTAACCTCCTACGTTTAATGCATGTCACAGAAAAGGAGCCAATGCCAAATCGCTAAGCCATTATATATTGTGCCTCTCATATTTCAATATTCTCATGTTCAAATTGAACCCAAAAAAAAATAGTATATTGTTCTTCCTGAAAGGGATATTCCAGCTGGTGCTCGAAGTATGGTGGTGCATGGCGGAAAATGAGGTAGAGAGTGACATTCAATTCCAACACTCAATTCAAGATTAGAGAAAATTTCTCAAAATCCAGAAGACTGATATTAAGCAAATAAGCAATGCTTGAACTTATAGGACAATCGCACTTGTATTTATAGAGTTTATATGAGTAACGAAGATGTTTAACCTTGTATGGTTATGATGAGTGGCTTTCAAGATGATAGTTTTACTTCTATAGCCTTGAATCATTGACTCTAGCAACTTAACATTTGTTCGTCTAGTTGATTTGGCGAATTAAGATTTTAACTTGGTCGTTGTTCTGGCCAACCTGCCCGACATTCCCTTGGTTGTAAGTCTTTTAGCTCATCCATGACAATGATGAGCCTAGTTGCAATTTTGGTCATCTAGGACAATGGTGGGCTAAGATATTATTTTGGTATGACATGGTAGGAGTCTCACAACTTCACGTGTAATGTATATGCAATGTGATAAAGTAATGTCACAAACTACAAATCATTTATCAAGTAAAATGTAATCCGAGATAAACAGTTTATAATTATTATTTTAAGTTTGAGACGAAATGCTCGTTTTCACTTAATGGCCGAGATGAGATATTTGAACTCTCATGTTCGATCGTTTCTTTAAATTTTAAAACTTGATCTGTTATGATTAAAAAAACAATTTTGTTTTGATAGTTATGATAACATCTAAGACTAAATCATATATAAATGCATGTAATAAAGTTGAGACCCGTAGTGTGGCCAACTTTTCAACTTCTCATCTCATTCTAGGTTTCGCAAATGTTTGTCCTCATTTCCTTTCAAAATTTAAATCGGAGGGAACGCTCTAAAAAGTTGTCTCTTACCCATTCCCTTTATAAATACATGTGTTTAAACTTAAAAAATTTCATGGTAAGCTTTTGCACTCAAGCCGTTCCTCAAAGATTTCTAAAAAGGGAGCACTTGGCATGAATAGAATAAGAGTGTAAGTGCTCGTTGGTTGATCATCCAACTTCCCTTCTTCACTCTGTAGAGTTGTTCCTTCATCAAGTGTATATATATATATATATATATATATATATATATATATATATATATATATATATATATTCCCTTCTCTTTTGGTTCCCTTTTCTCCTTTTTAATTTCAATGGTTGAAATTCACTTATTGGAGGGAAATGCAAATGAAAGTAGCAACAGTAGCGATTCTAATAAAGATCTCGCAATTGAAGTTTCTCATGCCCCTCTCCAAAATGAGGAGCCACATTCTGTCATACCGGGGAAAATAATAGGCCTTCATAAATAACTTATTCAATTAAATGAAGATATAACTGAGGTTATTAAGGATCTTGAGAGAATTTTTGGAGTGGTTTCCTCCTCTGACGAGGATATACCATTCATTGACTTATTTTTTAACTCGAACCTTGCAAGTTATTCATCTACGAGTTGTTAGAAAGGTGTAACGCCAAATCAACTTGAAAGTTCATCTTCCCTGAGAGAAAATGATTGTATAGACAAAGAAGTTCTATGGGAATAAATGTTCACTCCCAACTAAGTCAGAGGAGGAAGTGAAAAGACGAGTAGAGATGACGTTGAGAGCAATTTCACCGACAAGTATTCCTTGGTTGTCACTGAAAAGAAGAAAAAAAAGTGATAGAATTAGAATAAGTTTTTCACATATGAAATCCAATTATATATTTTTACTATTTTATCACATTATATATTTTTACACAATTCTGCCATGAAAATCATTCGCTGAAAGGAACCGTCACCGTATCCCAAATCATTTGTCTTGCAAGAAGAAGAAAAATCTGTCAAAATTTGTGAATAGAGTATTGAATAGTGGTGCTAGAAAATGAAAATCTAGTGAATACTCCAATGGCCCATCTTACAACTTTGGAATAGCAATAAATTTCTAATGTGACGGAAATCAATTGGATGCATGTATAAAAATAATTTATACTGACAGTGCATTATCCATTTTCCCATAGAATTAATTTTTTTATCAAATAATAGTAGAATTAATTTGGTCAAATAATAATGAGAGTTATTTTGATTACTGCTTAATGGCACTTGGCACGTGGGTGGATCAGAAGGGCCAAGTCTACTTGGGTTTTTATGGAAAAGGGTCAAACACAAACTATGCATGCATCTTAAGGTCTTAAAATGTCCATTTGGAGGCATGGGAGACATTATTGGCTGCTTTTGATGAATTCTAAGCTTCCTCGAATGAGTAAAAAAGAATTGTTATTTCTGGTTAATTTAACAAAATTTGAAGATGTTATCTGTTATGTGTTATCACTGATCATCAATTTCTTTTCAGAACAAGTTCATTAAGTAGGAACAACCTTCTAGGTGGCTATAGTTTATCTATTATGCTCTTATTCCTGTGTCTTTTGTTCGTTACACTATTCTTTATCTGTCTTCAAAACTTGAATGATTCTCTTCTCTCATCGAATTTCATACGAGTCCAGAAAGATGATTTAGCATCTACATGCCATATCTAATGTTATGTAACATTGGAGAGGAAAAGGAAACTCATATAGTCATATTAGCGACTTAATTAATAAAAGGGACACTGCATTGAAAGATCAAATAGCCAAGTGTGTTTTTTCAGTTAGTCCAACAAAATGTGTTGATTAGCCTCTGTTCAGATTTTCGATTGATGTATATAGGCAGAGGAACAACATTCAATTCCACCCTTGATTTTCTTCAAATCGATCTGTTAACAACAAATTAGCTTCAATAACGAACGTGCTTTGTTGGTGAACTTGATCTACTAATTATAATGCAATAAGATTCTAAATTCATTGAATTTCTTTTGTTCTACGGAATAAACATTCAGGAACAATAAATTTCTGAGGCTTTGGTAACAATAAGGAAGAGCACAGAACTATCTCAAAATAACAAATGATGAGGTAATTGAAGGGGAAGGAAACTGGTTTGGTCAAACGATTTACTACAGGTCATTTAAAAATTTGAATAACCACATCCAAGAATTTAGAAATATAACTTTGTTGCTTCAATCCATGATGCTGTCATTGAAAGAAAATCTACTACTACTTGTTTCATAAGGAAGCAAATGAAGTTCCTCACAATTTCAACCTTATCAGGTGGATGCCCTAACATATGAAGCTTTTTCAGTAAGTTGATGGGTAGTGATGATGAAGCTCAACAATCATTGCTTTCAGAATCAAGAGATCATTCTCATCTTCATGCCCAGAGAAGACGACCCGGGCGAGGCAGTGTTTCAGAGACAGAGATTAATCTCCAAGAACAAAATGTAGTTCAAAACCCTTCAGACCCTCATATTGCTGCAGAACCACAAGCAGAATTTGATTTCAAGCCAGTGTTCTTGTGGTTAGCTACCTACCTTGGTGCAGGTACCTAGGGAACTAGGAATATGTAATATGTGGTGGTCAAGAAAAAAATTGCTTAATAGAGTAGTATTCAAATATTGTATTTAGCCCCTTGCTCCCGTTATATGCAATTTTTGCAAGTGGTTGATTCCGGGACTCAAACCTGTGATCATAAGTCACATGACAGCAACCCTACCGTTACGTCGAGACTCGCCCTCTACATTATTGATTTTGCATAGTTTGTTAAATTTTCGCTCATTTTTACTTATATTTTCTGGTTTTGTCCCTGCAGGTACCCTGTGTTTCTTTCTCACAAGCTATCAGATCACAGGTATAAAAACCAATGGATTTCTTGATGCCCTTTACTTCTGTGTTGTTACAATGACTACTGTTGGATATGGAGATCTTGTGCCTAATAGCCCATTGGCAAAACTTCTTGCCTGCATTTATGTCTTCACTGGCATGGCTCTTGTTGGATTAATTCTAAGCAAAGCAGCTGATTACATTGTTGAAAAGCAAGAACTAATACTAGTAAGAGCTATGTGCAAAGGTGGAAAACTTAAACCAGAAGAGCTTTTCAAAGAGGTTGAAACTAACAAAAGCAAGTACAAGTTTGTGCTTGCAGCAGCAACTTTTTTGGTGCTCATGATTGCAGGAACAATTTTTCTGTATTTTATTGAAAATCTAGATTTTGTGGATGCACTCTATTGTGTTTGTTCCACAGTCACTACTTTAGGTTATGGGGATAAGAGCTTCTCAACTTCTGGTGGTCGTGTTTTTGCTGTGTTCTGGATAATGAGCAGCACTATTTGCTTAGCACAATCTTTTGCATATCTTGCTGAGCTATATACTGAAAATAGACAAAGATCACTTGCAAAATTCGTTCTTACGCGAAAATTGTCACTCCTAGATCTTGAGGCAGCAGATCTTGATCAAGACAAAGTTGTTAGGTATGTTAGAATTTGAGACTTTTCTCTTTTAATATCCTCTCCTTTGTAAGTCTGCAGTTTCTGTGGTTTTTCCCTGCTTTACTTTGTTTTTCTAACAAGGTAGGACAATAGAAGTATAGAGGTGATGCTAAATGTACTAGAAAAAGATAGTGCTAAGCTCTTATGGATTATTTATCAATAATTTTCATTGAGATAAACAATGATAGATGGATAGCTCCAACACTTATCGCATGTTTAGAAATTCTTCTACAACTGATTCTAAAGTAAAAATCAATTTCGGGGAAAAGCTTTTGTGAGCAGCTTCTAGATTTTTGTTGATCCAAACATGCTATTTGTTTAATTAAGTTATTGAATGCTCACATTCAACATTTTTGTTTTTCCCAGTGCTGCAGAGTTCGTTATATACAAGTTGAAGGAAATGGGAAAGATCAATCAAGAAGATATTTCAGCTGTGATGGAGATTTTTAGAAAACTAGATTGTGATAAATCAGGAACTCTCACAGAAGCTGATCTTAGATATTCTGAATCATCTTAATTCTTATCCCTATACCTGCTTACTACATAATGAGATTCAGTTCACTTTTTGATCCTCCTGTCATTAGTATTATCTCTTAATTAGACAAGGTATTGAAGCATTCAAAGTGTAACCTTATTAGAAAGTCCTCCCAAATGCAATATAAGTTCACATTTTATCAATTTTACCTTAATTATCAACCCTTATCTGTTAAATTTGGGTTGTATCCAAATTTCATAGCAAGCATGTCACAAGGAGAAAGCCTTAAAACAGAGAAATTTTTACACTGATCAACTCTAGAAGTTTATGCTTGTATTTTTTTTGTTCATATATCTGTGACATTCATTACACGCACTGGTGTGATAATTTGATACAGTTGTTATTTGAGCATGAATCAGGATACAAAGAACAAGATATCATTGATCATTGTTTTGGACCTGAAACTTGATTCTTGAACACCCTTCAAGCACTTAAGAAATTTTGAGGCTCCTCAACATGTTCTGGCACGCCTGCTAAATAATCCATGAGCCCTTCACCAGCTTTTTCACCATGAAACTCAGCTGTAAATTTGGAAACCCCTCCAAAGGCTATTATTGCAACCAAGAACACAGTGGTGGAAGCAAACAAAGGCCAAAAATACGCGACAATGGTCAGAAATCGTGGGGCTGCATATAACAGCAAGGAGAAAGATAGTGAAATTGCAATTGCTATGGATATATGGTATCTATACTGGAGAAGCTTTTCTGGTACATCCATGGCCCCTTGGATTGGATGAGTGCTACAAATCCAGAGAGAGAGAGAGAGAGAGAGAATTGAGGGGAGAAAGAAAGGGAAAGGGAATAAGAGTATGGTTATGCCATGTCTCCACTCTCCATTAAAGAGATAGCTATTGGCAAATATTATAACTCTTCTGATAAGATTCTGTATTGGAAATGATGGTCTCAGTGATTCTCAAAGCTTGCTTGGCCCAAATGCATCTTATTCTTCTAAAAGAAACATGTTTACCAAACTGTCCTCCACTTCTCCCATGAATAGATGGAATCTCAAATGGAAGTCGATCTAAAATAGGTGGATATAGTAAATATTTATTTTTCCTACTATAGTTCAGCAGTACCAAAAATACTGCAGGTAAGTTTTGTCCTGTTTATTTTGGGTAGTATAGTTCAATTGTAGATTTTGCTTTGTGTTTGAAAAAAATAAGTACTTTTGAGAGGGGGGATCTACTATTGAACTATATTTTAGACCTTTGAAGTCACCAAAACATATAAAAGGACCAGTAATAGTTTTTAGGAGCAATAATGGTAAAGGGCATATTAGTCATTTAACACAAGTTGATGTAATATTTTTGGTATAGATACTTTGTCAACTACCTTGAAAGGTCGATTGGTGGTGTCCTTTTTGGAATGAAGGCTAAGTGCACAGGAAAGGTACAGATGCTTGTTCTTCCTGATAAATAACACAAGAATGAATGAATGGATGTTTGAGAGACATGTGGGCTAAATTTATTCTTGCTTTGGATTTAAGGAAATGACACTCGTGACTGAGTTTAAGATAAGAGGTTAACTTCAATCCCATGACAATTAAAGAAGCTAAAGTCATGACAATCACCAATATAACACAAGTCATATCTTCAAAGTGTAAGCGTTAATATTCTATTACTGGGGGAACTTCAATCTATGATAGCATGGTTTGTCATTGTAGTCAGTTTCAGTCCAGGAACCTTGGATTCAATATCTTTATCAAATATCAATCCATTGAAATTGATTGCATCATATTGAATGGACAGGTCCATAGGTAATTATGGTTGCTTATAATGTGAGAATGGGCTAAATGTCAACTATCCATTGCTAAGCCTAAGTGGATCCTTCTAAGACCTGAGATGGGCCAGTCGTTTATGCAAGCCATTTTAAAGCAATTTAGTTAATTTTTGACAAAAGAAAAGCAATTTGTTTGATTTGTTTTCGTTTTGTCAGAAGAAGAAAACTAGTGAAGGGAAGATACTTTTGTGTATTATAATAATAGGTATTGGTACTTTGGTAGAATAAATTGGAGGAGTTGAAGACATGTACGCTCTAGACCCATTTTATGCCTATTATCTTTCATATTAGATAATATATTATATATAACCTTCCTTATCAATCCAGGTTTCTTTTGGGGGGGGGGGGGGGGGGAGAGAGAGGACATATTAGGTTCATTTATAATAATATGTTATGTTAACATTGAGGCGATGAATTAGTTTCACAGCTATTGGTTGTGAGCCTACCTTAATTAACACTGAAAAAATGATATTCAACCTTAAACCACTACGATCAAAACCTTATGTCTAATATTATGATCATGTTTAGCATGATATTTCAGCTAGTTTTAAAGCTTATTTGACTAGTTTAAAAGCTCTTTAAAAATATTTGGTAAAAGAGCTTATTTCAACTACCTCAGATAGCTTATAGCTAAAACTTAATAAATTTATTCTCATTTCTATCCTAATCATTTTATTAAAATTTCATCATCACTATTTTTATATTTATAAAAATATTAAACCTTAATTATGATATTTTCTTACCAACTCATCTCCTCTTATTATAAATAATTTGGGAACTAAATTAAATTGTATGAAGTGGTATTTATTTAATATTAATATCATATAAGTATTCGCGTAAATAAAAAAAATAATGTAAGAATGTATTTTATTTTACAATTTCAGTTTGTTCAACAGCTAGTTTTGCCAAATATTATTTTTTAATTAGATAGTTTTTCAACTGTCAACTAACTTATAAGCTTTCGGTTAGTTTTTCAGCTTTCAGCTAGCTTATCAACTAAGCATGTCAAACATACCATATATACGCACCCAAAAAATACAGCATTTTAATATTTTAGTGTCACATATGTATATGGAAGAAAATATTTCTATATATAAATGAAAAACACTTTCATGTTTACCAGGAGATTATTGACTTAGTTTTACAATTTCATGTTAGTTCTTTTGTTCATGTGGGGAGGGAGGCGAATACGGTCACTCATGAATTGTCTAAGTTCTCGTTGTCTCACTTAGATAATGTCTAGTTTCATTTACCTCCTCCCTGTATTTATCATTGTTAATGAAAGCTCAAATTTCCCAACAAAAAAAACAAATGATTTTTTACATTTTTAAATATGGCTCTTTTACCTGATAATAAATACTCTATTGGATTTTTCTATAAATTCAATGTTATACGCGTTCATTTCAACCTCTTTAAATTTTTAATCTACCAACCCCTGAAACTAACACTAGATAACATAGTTAATTGATAAAGAGGACAACATGAAGTTCAGCCTGATCCCACTTTCATTTACATCACTATCAGAAAAATGGTGAGTAATATCAAAATCCTATTAACAAATCATCTAAGTTCAATCATATTTCATCAGAAAATTCTTATACATTGCCACCTCCGTATCTTGAAGGGTTCATTTTAATTTTAATTGTTGTTGGTAAAGCCTTCCCTTTGTCGCGTATCAAACCAAGGATTGCCATTTGGCTATGAAACAGCTGGAGTTGTGCACAAATTTTTATATAAAAAAAATTTCATTATTATTATACTTTTAAGCAAAGATGACATCTTTTATGAATATTCATCCCAAAATTATTTGTTCTTCAAAGCCACTTTTGTTCATCGCTTTCAAGTTAAACTCATTTCCTTTGTTGTAATCACAGTCTTATCTAAAAGTCTTCCACTATGTAAAAGAAAAATGATCTCATAAACTAGTTTTGCGGTCAAGCAATTCAATGGTTCAACTCCAAGGTGATAATAAGACTGAAAATGACAAATTCAAAAGAGTTAAATAATCTTATCCTTGTAAGAGTTAATTAAATGATATCTATCCGTTGAGAATTCAAGTGTGGAGTTAGAGTCTCACATTGTTAGTTAAATATAAGTGAACTAAACGTTTTATAAAATATGTGACTCGTAAATCCAACACCTTAATAGTTTTCAGCGTTAGCCTATTGGTACATGCTCTCATGCTATGCTGTGAGCTCTCACAGTCTCCCCTACACTATAATCAATCACTGTTATATAAACACTTCTCATTATGTCCGCTATACATTTATCCTGGACCCTATATTTGATATATGAGGACCCTTTTGTATCTGAGTGCTTGTTCATGTTGAGGATTGAAGCAAACGGTGTCAGCAAATTGAAAAGAAATTTTGAAACATATGTCACCACCTAATGCAGTAATGCGTTACTCTGCAGTATGATTGGTGCTGAACTTTATTGTTCCAAGCTATAACAAAATAAGTATTAGGTAGAGTGAAAGTATTGTTATTATTGTTTGAGAAACCAAAAATAACTTTTTGATTCATCTTATTTTATGTTGAATGAAGTAATTTTAAATTGTTGTCCTCAATGCAATTGCAATCACAACGTCGTAATGAGTTTTGGAGTTTTCACATTAGCATTGCAATCGCAATCGGCAATTGTAGCCGCATCCACCCGCATTTATTTGTGACTCTGCAACACAACAAGCATAAGCACCCCTGTATATTTGATTGGACATTTGTTTGCAAGCAGTTCCCAATAAGGGTTGAACACCATGTAAATTTTGTCCTTTTCCCCTGTAACAGCCCAAAAGGCTCTAAAAAGTGAAGGTCACACAATCATAACAGCCCAAAAGGTTATAAATTATAATAAATATAAAGGTCACCAATTCATAATCATATTAGCTGAGATTTGAATTTTAAAATATTTTTTAAAGGAAATGATAACTTGGATTTAAATTTTTAAAATGCAACTCATGAAACATTGGTATAAAACTTTGTGAAAAAAATAAAATAATGTAGAAAGTAATAACAGTCAAGTGTCAAGGGAGAAGAACTTAGGAGTAGCCGGCTTGCTCGGCCTGTTTTGTGTTTAATCATTTGTGAAGTTTGCTTAACCAAATGGGAAGAGTTATCTCATCTCATTCCTTTCTTTTCGGTCAATTCCTTTGAACATCTCTACAATCTAATCTAATTATAGCGTGTGTGTCTGATTACAAGCTACAAGTCTTAACTTCTGAGAAAACATGCCTAATGTTATCAGCAAATTGTGAAACCAAATGCGAACTTATATTATTATTTTGTATTTGACACTGATAGCCTCCATTTGTTGTTGGTGTGTTTGGACTCAGCCTACTTTGTCATTTTGCAGCACCTATAAAGGAAACCAAACTTAACCAAAGCATTGTTGGTGTATATATATGCCAATGAGTTCTCCCATTAGTTGTTGAATTGATCATCTGTCTATACTGCGTGTGCATATTTCCACCACCAAAAGAAGAGAAAAGGAAATGGTGAGCTGTGAAGAGCAATTTGGAGAAGAGCTTCCTGTGGTGTTGGAGTTTAACCGTTTGCAAAACCAGCTCAAAGGTTTTTTATATCTCTTTCACTATTCTCTCTATTTTCGTTTCATGATTATTTCATCTGGAGCTTGAATTTGTTTCCATCAGGTCATGTCACTGTTAGGATTCCTATTGTTTCTGTGTCATGTTGATATGCTTTTCATTGATTACCTATAATATCATGTTTTCTTGCACCCCAAAATGAATAAGCTGAATACAGTCCATGAATTCCAATAGTGGTGATTCATCTATAAACCTTGTAGCTCAATCTGATTATCCTTGCAGAAAAAGTTAAGGAGCAAGCGTATTCTCAGGGTGAAATCAAAGCCTTAAAGGCAACTGAAGCTATGAAGGATAAGGCCATAGAAGAGGTATTTCTTTTAAATGCATCTATACAAACTCTCACTAAGATACCACCCCCCCACTCCCAAAAAAGAAGAACATTCTCTTATTTTTGGGAAGGAAACATCTGAGCAGCTAGATGTCTTAGGGACCCCTGTTCCATGCATGTCACAATAGAAAAGTATGCATAATAATTAATGAGATATATAATTATTATTTTTTACTATATCTTATTTTCACTTTTTTTTTTTATATGTGTTTGTATTTCCTATCATATGACTCACATCACATATTATATCATTCATTTCATTTTTTCTCTTTTTATTTATTTATCTAAGTGTAAGTGTAAAAGAAGTGTCAACCAAATATTATTATATATATAAAGAGTTTAATTTTCATGTCATATCAACTTAGATGGTTAAATGATTTATTATTTTAATTAAAATTAAAATTTAATTTCTGACGTATCAAACAATCATGGATATCAATGTAAAAAAAAAATTACACTTCCTGTGCATATACATTAAATCCATATAAAATTATCAGCAGTCAATACTAATATTAACTGCAATTCTGTTTCTCTATTTTCCAGATGAGAAATGAAGTCAATAAACTGGACGAGAGACTTAGAGTTTCAGAAGATCATCTTAAACAAAAGGTACTAGTATTTCTTGGGAGCTGCTGGAACCATGGCCAACATTGCAAGACTCTAAAATGCATGTTTTTCAAAATCTTATTTGCATGCAGAATCTAGAAATCAAGAAACTGGCAGATGAAAAGAAAGATGCATTGGCTGCACAATATGCAGCAGAAGCAACACTTAGAAGGGTATATGCAAATCAAAAGGATGAAGATTTTGTTCCAATTGATAGCGTCATTGCTCCTCTTGAAGCTGAGATTAAAATGTATAGGAATGAGGTATAAATGTGCAATATCCAAGAAGGATGCATTTACAAGGAAATAACAAAATGTTAAGTGAATTTTGCGTACTGAAAGTGAAAATACTAACATCCACTTTGGCTTCACAGATAACAGCACTTCAAGAAGATAAGAAAGCCATGGAACGACTCACAAAATCAAAAGAATCAGCATTGCTAGAAGCTGAGAGGATTTTGCGAAGTGCACTAGAGAGGGCTCTAATAGTTGAGGAAGTTCAAAATGAGAACTTTGACTTGAAAAGACAGATTGAAATCTGCCAGGTATGACTTGCTATGTTTCCTTTTTCTTGTTTAATTTCTATGCTGAAATGTTAGTGGTTCAGTTCAGTCAATTTACAACAACCATTAACAGGAGGAGAACAAACTCTTGGAGAAAACTCACCGCCAAAAGATTTTGGAAGTTGAAAAGCTTAGTCAAACCATTCAAGAACTTGAAGAAGTCATCCTAGCTAGTGGAGCCACTGCTAATGCTCTTCGTGATTATCAGCGACAGATTTCTGAATTGCAAGTAGGCATATCTTACTGCTACAGCATTCTGAATTTCTGTTGGATTGAATATAATGACTTGTTGGTTAATCTATGTGGTAACTTGGTTTTGCATAATATTTCAGGAGGAGAAGAGGACATTGGAGAGGGAGCTTGCAAGGATAAAAGTTTCAGCCAACAGAATTGCAAATGTTATGGCTAATGAGTGGAAGGATGAAAATGATAAGGTCATGCCTGTAAGACAATGGCTAGAAGAGAGAAGAATTATGCAGGTTTGTCCTTCCCCTGAAAATCTTTAGATATTATATACTTTTTTGTTGGTCATGTAGTTTTATTACTGATCACAACAACAATATTCCTCTATCCTGAAACTTGTTAATAAAATTGAGCAAGAAATTTCTATCATCATTTATGTCCTTGCATATATAGGCAGAGATGCAACGGTTGAAAGACAAGTTAGCAATATCAGAGAGAACAGCTAAGGCAGAATCACAATTGAAGGTATTTATCTGACTTATTTGTCTTCTATGTAAGTTTCAAAATGAATTTTGAATATGTTATTTGGTTCTACTTCAGGATAAACTGAAGCTTAGGCTAAAAACATTGGAGGAAGGCTTAAAGCATTTCTCAAGTTACCCTAACATTTCAAATGTGTCTACTGGATCTCCAAAAGCAGAAAAGTCTAACATCTTAGGTTTCCTAACAACAAGTGGTGGACTGAGAAAGAGATCCACCTCACAACCAAGGGCATCTTCTGTTGGAAGTTCTTTGTTCCAGCAGCCGAATACAAAAAACAACACACACATTGCTGCTGGGAATTTAAAGCAGGGGAGCCCTACCAGAAAGAAATATACTTCTGCAGAAAATGTGTTGAAGAAAGGGATATGGGCGTCAAGAAGCAAAGTTGTTGATAGCTGTGAAAAGGAAAATGAGATGCAGGTTAACACAGACACGAATTTAAGCAAGTTCAGTGATGAAAGAGAAGCAGCAGAAATTAAAACCACTGGCAATGAGGATGAGGACTCCGGAAGCACGAAACCAAATGATTCAGGCAGTGATGATGTGGTGTCTGGTTTTCTATACGATAAGCTGCAAAAAGAGGTCATCAACCTGAGGAAGTCTTGTGAAATTAAAGAAGGTAGTTTGCAAGCTAAAGATGAAGAAATTAAGGTAATAGCAACAGCTATGTCCCACTCCTACCCATCCCTTCTAACATTGAACTAAACATACAAGATATTTCTTTTTCAGATGCTCATGAAGAAAGTTGATGCACTGACAAAGGCCATGGAAGTAGAGTGGAAGAAAATGAGAAGAGAAGCAGCTGCTAGAGAGAAGGAGGCTTCATCTATAAAATCAGAAGATAACAGGAAAAACAAAAGCGCAAACTCCTCTAAAAGGTTCTGTAACTTCTCCTTTTGTAGTGTGATTGATACCCGTTAACTGTCAAGTTTATTCTGTTTGTCTTAAAACCATACCATAACAATGCTATAAAATTGCTGCAGGGCGGTGAAAGAACGTTGACGACTCTTTATTTGGAGATAGTCAAATGTAGTTTATTTATGAAGATATCTTGTGATTTTTATATGTAAATACAAAACATTTGGTGAGGCTAGTATCTGAAATAAATTTCCAGTGGAGCAATGGAGTTTGGGAATATGATTCTGTATTATGTACAAAGAGAAATATTCAATGTCTTTCTCTGTATTCGGATAAATGATATTTTCTGTGATTGTGCTATTTATACACTACATGCCAAGTTTTTCAAATGCATCTGCAGCGACATGAACATGAGGAAAACTTGGAAAACGAGTGGATTATAAGTCTCCACATGTATAGTCAAAGAGTTAATTTTCTCACAAAGAGTTTGCCTAAGATGAGTACAGACCATTTTTCCTGAGTGATTTCAAGACTCATTCTAGATAATAGTAAATGTTAAAATTATGACATGACAATGCTCTTTTTTCTATGAGAATTGCAACATCTACCTGGTAATCTTGGATTATTCATTCATAGTCTTTAAAGAATATATCTGAAAAAATCAGCAGAAACTGATTTCATACTATTTTATCAAAGAAAAAGCTGGATGAAGGAATTGGAGTCTTAGGGCAAAGAGGTACATACCCTGGAAGATGTGAAGTGCTGTAATGAGGGCAAATTTTTCCCTATTCTTGCTATAAAGATAGCAGTTTCCTAACACCATAAACATAATATATTTAGCAATTAGCAGAGATTTACAGTTTCCTAGGTCACTCAATTGCAGAGAAACCTAGCCACCATACTGGATAATATCTACTAGTACCACTACCAGGTCTTCATTTATTCAGTAAGACATCCAGAATAAAACTATTATCATTTCCGAATCTAATACCAAAAATCTCCTCAAAATACAAAGGAAAATGCATATAAACTACATCGCCTATCATTCCCGGAAACAACGCTATCAATTGGAAAAGTTGGAACATCTAAACCATGGAGTTCAGAAATTAAGCAGCATCTGATTCAGAGGACGGGGAACCCCTAGTCGCCAGCCATGACCTGAATGCTACCTGTGTAGTCAAAAACCAGCCGGCCTTATCAGGAGCCTCATGGAATGGAGCATTGAGTTCCTTCAAATGGGATTCTAATACACTCGCCAAACCTTTCACAGAATACTTGTGTTTCCCATGACCCGTATTGATTCCAAGTACAGGAGGAAGGTCCTCTCCTGATTCCAAAGCCTTAGACAAATCATTTATCCAAACATGTAATGCAGTCAGTGCAGCTCCAAGTGAGAGACTCTTTAGATGTAAAGACCACTGAGTTTGAGACCTGGATTGTACATCCGTATATATCTCCAGTGTCAGCCCCAGGTCCAGAAGCTCACCTGCTCTGGCCAACAAATTCAGGTTAACACAAAGATCAATCAGAGAATTACAGAAGGCTTTCTTTACTTCAACATTAATTGAATTGAAGAGCTCTGATGCTTCTTTTCTAAACTCTCCATTATCCTCCATCCCTTCCACCAAATATCTCACCACAGACCCGAGCTTTGGATTAGCCTTTTCTACACAATCTGTTAGCTTACCAAGTTCTTCTTTGGGTGTTTGGGTCATAACATTCAGAAGACAACCACAGAAACGATCATCTGGACTGATGCCCAAATCCAAGAGCTGATTAAATGTCTTCACAACATCATCAGTACGCTTGGCTTTTCCATAGCACTGGACAAGTGATGTCAGAACAAAAATAGTAGGCTCAAATCCAGATTCAATCATTTCATTCAGAGTTCTTTCAGCTTCTAAAACTTTCCCACTGCAGGCATATATGGTAATCATAGAAGAGAATGTCCAGCTGTCAGGATTGCAAGTATCAGAACTTTTCATGTCTTCAAAAATTTCAAATGCTTGATCAGTGTAGCCAACATCAGCACACATAGTTAAAAGGGTATTATAAAGATGCGCGTTCAGTTCCATCCCCTTTTCCTTCATTTCCTTATAAACAAGGAGAGCGTCATCACTGAATCTTGCTTTACCGTAGGCTCGCAAGAGAGATGCATAGGTTGCCCAATTTGGAGAAAATCCATTATTTGTCATCTCTTTATATATAGCCTTAGCCTGCCAGGGCCTCTTTGCTCTGCCCATGGCATCCAACAGAGTGTTATAAATAACCAAGTTAGGCTTAGCACCAAGAGCCTTCATTTCTTCGTACACATTCAAGCATCCATCATAATTACCTGCCAACCCATACATTTTGATCAGTGTTGAGAAGGTGACAGGATCAATGCGCCATTTCTCGGTTCTGGCACGATCATAGAGGCTCAAAGCCATGTTAATATTACCAGCCCGTCCATAAGCATCAATCATGGCAGAGTACGTAACATCATCAGGTTCACAGCCGAAGGTAGGCATCTTTTCAAACAACTCAACAGCCTTGTTGGGCAAATAACACATCCTAGCACAGCTAATTATAGTCGAAAAAGTAACATTATCAGGCTTCAGCCCTCTCTGAAGCATTTCATCAAACAGCTTCTCAGCACCATCCAAATCCTTACACTTCCTGAACACCTTGAGGGTGACATTGTAAAGAATCACCTCCCTGGTGGGCCTAATCTTTTGCTGAAAGTATTTAAGGACACAAGGTGCATTAACTGAATTAAACATGTTGTTGATGACAATTACAGCGTCTTGCTCTATAACCTTGTCCCCTAAGCCCTTCAAAACTTGAGCAACATCCTGCTCGGTGGGATTGCAGGTGTCTAAAGAGTTGGCAAGGCTGATAAGGGAACTGTACCTGGCATCATAAGATTTCTTCCGGAGTTGTTTGGCTCTGGGGCTTTTGGGATTGACCCAGATGTAATTGGACGAAGATTTTGCAACTGGGACCTCAAAGTTTGCCTCTTTTTCGGATTTGACATCGTCCTGGGACAGTTGTTGGGGAATGGGTTCCTGCAAGGAGACATGGTTAGCGTGGAGAGAGGTTTTGGGTTGAGGCGTGAGCGAAGAAGAGGGTTGGAAGAAAGAGGCAAAGTTTCGAGTTTTGAACTTGCGGGAAGAAGAAGAGGAGGAGGAGATGGCGACGGAAGGTGGGTCGTGTAAGAGGGAGGAAGGGGAAGAGCAGAGCTGGTAAGCCATTTTCCCAGCTTCTCTGCGTGCCTCACAGCCTTATCGCGCAATGTCACAAACGACACAGAAAACAATATTCCTCTGTCTAATTTTTCTTCTTTTATGTTTTCCTTCAAATTCTTAAGCAATTTTATCCAAAAATATATATATATTTGGTTTAAAGTTGGGTGGTAAAGACGTAAAGTAAGTTTTGACTCATTGACCTAACATGCTTAACCCACTTTTTTTTTGGTGGGTTGGGTTACAGATTTCAACCCAATAATCCACACTAACTCTTTTTGATGGGCCAGTGACGAATTGGATTGGGCCAGTCCTTCAGGTCAGATATTAAAAATTTATTAATATTGTAAAACTAAAATATTGTTAGATGTCCTTCTAATAAAAGAATTCTATTGAGTTAGGATAAAAGAGTATTTTCGAAAGAATAAAGGGAAGATAAACTTATCATTCTTGATTGTTAGAATTTGGGAGTTAATCATATGAAATGTTTGCAATCAATTTTAATTTAATTTTTTATTTATTGAATCAATTTATCAATCTGTCAACCCGTTTAAATATAGATTAAGTTAAAATTTTCAACACACATAATAAAAGTGAGTCAACCCAACTCAATATGTCCCACTTTACGGCGAGCCAACGGTGGAGTGTGGTGCGAACCCATTTTACACCTCCCTAGTTTCAAGTTTGATACTACTAACATCCATTTTATATAATATACCTAAAAGCAACTAAAAAAGCAACCGTACGTTTTAAAGGTGATGGATTCCCTTATATTTTCCAAACACACAAGACTTTTGATTGAATTACGTTAAATTACATGAACTAGTGAATAACATAAATTAAAGATTATCTTTAGATGAAAGCAACTTTTAATAATTTCTGGATGGAGATTGTCAAGTCCTTTTCACTTCTGCCATAAGAAACACTTCCTACGATGTTCTTCTTTTTGCCATCTCTAATTGAAGAGGCAAAATTAAAGTGAGTGGTGTCGGTTGGATCACTCCCCCAGCTACATATATTCTATTGTGAACTTCTATAACTCTTCTACAATTGATTTTGGAGTCATAACCAATTTTATAAAGAAGACATTGTTAACAGTTTTTTAATCTTAGAATTGATTATGTTGAGGAACTTTTTTTATTCAAACATGTCAATACCCTTAGGGCCTGTTTCGTGTACAGGATAAACAAAGACATGATAGAATAGTAATTATATCATGTTGTTATCTGTTGTTTGTTGTGCCAGTAGGATAGGATAACACTATCATATCCCTTGTCTTATCATGTTCATCATGTGTAAAAATTATCTTGAGGGGATAGGATATCGGTTTTTTGTTTCTTTATTACCGTGACCCAAAATTAATTTCAATATTTATATTTTATATAATTTATAATAATATTAACTAATAAATATAAATTTTTAATTTTAATAAAATATTAATTTTATTCCTTATCAATTACTGATCGTTATTGTTAAGTCAAATTATTTAGTTACCGATAAATTTAATTAAAAAATAAACTTATTGATAAATGGTGAAAATATTGAATTTACTCCTATAAAATAATTAAATTTTCATTATCACTTACTACTACTTTAGTTAACATTATTTTTCGTTAAAAACACACACACACACACACACACACACACATTAATTTTTTAATAGTAAATATAGACTAATTTTATATTATCATATGATATTATTTAAAATTATTTCTCTACTTATATAATTATAATTAATAATTTAAATATAAAATATTTTTGAAAGAATAATATCTTTTAATAATTTTTATCATTAATCACTTACCTCTACTAAATTAAAACTCATTGATTACATATATAATAATTTTAATTAAAATAAACTCCCTTCGAAAAAATTAAAATAGTCGAATTAATAAAATTAATTTTATTTTAGTTAATATTAAAAAATAAGCTGTTTATAAAAATGTAAAAAAAATAAATTAAATAGAAGAATCACTTTTTAAAAAAAACTATTTAGAAAATTAAATTTTAAAAAATATTATGTATTTTTTATTTTAAGAAAAATTTGATACATTTTTCATTGTTTATATCATATTTTATCAATATCATGTCCACCCCAAATGAAGGATATGATAAGAGTCTATCCTGCTCTTATCATATCCTAACCACTAAACGGATCCTTAAGCTTCGCGTATATTCTTTGTTATCCTTAAGCTTTCCATGCAGATCCAATATAAAAGGCGGGAACAGATCTTTCTTTTCGCGTAGCTTAATTTTGAGGAAATTAGATCAATTAACTGTACATTAGTCTTCCCCTGTGTTCATTCAGACTCTTTGTAGATTACTTATAAATATGGATCTAATTATTATTAGGTAGGAAAAACTAATTAAGCTGTTGGTAAGGAAAGAAGAGGATAATGGTTGTGAACATGTCATTGTCTACTGAGGTCATGAGCAGGCAAAGCTTATTCATCTTTCTATTAAGGACAATATGCGATGAGGCCATTTAGTTGTCAGCTTCCTAACTAAAAATTCCCATTGAGGAAAACAAATTTGTAATGTTAATACAAATAAATTAGCTTGTAGCTATATATTCATCTTTTATTTGTTCACCTTTTATTCAGATTTAGTAGAGAGAAACTTTCTTCACCAAAAGAATCATAGAAAGGAAACAACAAATTGAAAGTCCTTATCATGACACTGAAATGAGTAAAGGGTATTTAATTAGTGGGATGATTGCTGTTAGAAAGTTTTTATTTTCATCAAATCAAGTCGAAAAGTACACCACAACGTGTCACTTGTCAACAATTAGCTGCCCACCATTATAATTCAAGTGCCCCTTTGAAACAAATAAAATAAAACCACTTTTCACACACTTACTTAGAAGAAAATGCAAATCAGTTGAGCCACATTGGCTTGTTATTAATTTGAACTTGAAAGGAACATTACTAGCATATCAAAATTTTCTATAGTACTTAGTTACATTACATTACATTACACTACACATATCCTTTATTCTTTTATCTCCTCATATGATACTGCTTCCAATGAAACAACATTTTTTTAGTATTGTTGTAGTAACAAAACAAAGACTATTTATTATATTCCTTGGATTATTAAGGACTTATTGATGATGATGATGATGATGATGATGATGATGATGAGAGAATGAGATTTGGTGATCACATGATTGTGCAGGCAGAGGTGTTTTCTTCAGAGAAATATTCATCACAACGGCTCACGTAACAAGGCCTGCCACCACCATAACTACTACTAGGGCCCCCATAACTATCATACACCGGCCTTCCATAGTAGGAATCGTAACAAGGCGGTGGCCCACCGTAACCCTCAAAGCATGGCCCACCGGGCCGGCCTTCATAGCACGGCACACAGCACACCCCAATTGGAACCGCCATCGGCGGCGGCGGCCCTGGAAACACCGGAACCGGAGGTGGTGGTTCTTGCTTGGGCTCTGGTGGCAGTGGAGGTGTCTCTTTAGGCTTTTCCGGCGGCGGTGGAGGCGTCTCTTTAGGCTTCTCCGGCGGCGGGGCGGGCTTTTCTGGTTCCTTGGGCTTTTCTGGCTCCTTGGGCTTTTCTGGCTCCTTGGGCTTCTCTGGTTCCTTAGGCTTCTCTGGCTCTTTCGGCTTCTCTGGCTCCTTAGGCTTTTCTGGTAGCTTGGGCTTTTCAGGTTCCTTGGGCTTCTCGGGCTCTTTAGGCTGAGGGGGTGGTTTGGGCTTGGGAGGTGGTGGGGGTTCGACAATTTCAATGCTTTTGATGGTACCACAACCTTTGCAGCAGAGCTTATCCCTCAGTTTCTCAGGGTCACAGCACACGACTTTGATGGTGACGATGTTATTCTTCTCATCGAACACCTGGTCTCGAATTTCTCTTGTTCACAAAAAAATGAACTCAATTTGTTATCTTAGGAGAAGAATTCATGAAATTGAACATGAAAGTGATGAGATCGAGACTCACGGGGGAATTTGCAGAGAAGCTTCTTGACCTTCTTGTAGCATTTGCTGCATTGAAGATCAACGCTGAGCTTCATTATGGTCACCTGATGATCAAGAACAATTCATATGATATGATCATGGAATAGAAGAATGGCATGTCTGGACATGTGGCAGTTCAATTGATAAACAAAAATAACATATGCTTTATGATCAAAATGAGTATTTAATTGATTAATGAGGAGATCAAAAAGTGAATATGATTCAGAGAAATTTAATTTTAGCATGATGATACCTTCTTTTCAGCCATGGTGGGTGTGGCTAGGAGTAGGAGGGATGAAAATGAAAATGATGGAGAATTATAAAAAAGAAGTGTGAAATTAAAGACGAAACAGAGGAAAAGGGGAAAGAAAAGAAGAGAGTAGTGGAGTCTTAAGAAGGCAACAAGTTGAAGAGTATAACCAATAAGGTTGTAACACGTAGTGATTTGACGACGTTGGATCATGTTTAGATTGTCGTGGCATGAAGGAGCTGGATCAGTGTTTAGCGCTGGTTATAGTGATTGATTGTCGACTCACCAAATTTTGCATGTTCTCGCTTCATTCACACGTTTTGCTACCTCTTTCGATTTAATGCTCGTGCTAATCACTAATCACTAATCACTAATCGCTCATTCATGTAACAAAAAATAGTACAACAGAGAAAACACTTTCACACTATGCTAATCACATGACATGTTGGGAAGATTTTAATTATTTTGGACTTCCTATCCTATATATGCTTATATTGAATGTTGGATTTCTAGTAATATAGCTGAGGAACATTGTTCGATCAAATGGCCTATGCAATGTAAACGACAATATTCTAATATCTTTAAACAAAAAAAGGTAAAAAGGCCATGTATTTCAACTATTAGTACCTTTTTTTCAATTATTAGTGCCTACAAGAAACATGATTGTTGAAATTCTATTTATTCCAATGATAGTCACGGTAAGCTGACCTATTAGGTTTTAAAGAAAAAACAACCTCCTATTATTGTATTACTAATGTTTAATCCGTGTGATGCATGGACGGGTGATCCTTGATTATCGAACGACATTAACAACACTAAATACCTTATGTGAGTCTCATTTAATTGGTACATAAAAGTTGTCTATTAATAAAAAAAATAGATAATCGTGATTTTCTACTACGTGTTATGTCATGTTATGTCAAGACTATTAATTAGTTTCATAAAGAAACTTTGTCAATTGCGAGACTGTTCCTACTACATGTTATGTTTTGGTATAAAACTGTATGCATGTAGTACTTCTTTCACATGCTTATTTTTAATTGCAGCTACTTGTAATGCTTGAACTTGTTTATATATTAAATAATAATAATAATAATGTTATGCATTTTCATTGATGTCCTATCACTTTGGACTAACATTTTTTTACAACAATTTGGACTAATTAAGAATATATATATTTTGTCAAATTAAGAAAATATTTTAAACTTTTTTTTTGTCAGAAGAAAATATGTTAATCTTGTAGACCGCATGTTCTGGACTCTGGTGGCTTACTCGGCCCAGAGCCCGTAATTGGTCTAAGGCAAACCATTCAAAAGGCAATCCATTTATTAAGATATCGGTTCTTGCTGCGGTGGGCTCAATACCAGGTAGGCCCAATTTCGGATAAATGGGTACAGCCCACAAAACTCCTTTTTTTAGTAAAATAAAATAATTTATATTATCGAAAGATTTGTCACTTTACTTCCAATAATCACTTTTGTTATTAAAATATAAAAGGATAAAATCAACTCTAAGCTATTTCGAATTTTATGTTCTGAAAATAAAAACTAGCAAACAGTTTTAGTGTTTTACAAACCAAAACACTCATATCAAACAAGCTTCTTTAATTTTTAATTTTTCTAAATAGAAAACTCTATCTTCACAAAAAGTATCAAATATACTTTTTTAGTCCTTGAGAAAGATACTTTTAACATCAATTTAATTAGCCTATGAAAAGGGCCATACAGTCATCTTTTAATCTTTTAAGGAAGAAAATAATGATATATCTTTGAGGGACTAGAGTGATCAACCTTTGTTTTTTTTTTTTTTTTAAAGTGTTAAATCATGACCGTACAATTATTCATTAGTGGTTGAGATTAAAAGTGGTTTAATGGTTACATAGCTATTTAAAAAAGTCGCATGTTATTTTATTTTAATCTTAACCCTTCATGATTGATCTAATGATTAAGATTTAATGCTCTTATCTTACGTAATAAACATCGTTTGATATCCTCCTTATTTATATATTTACCATAGATGACAAAGGCATGGATTATATCTTAACAAAGGCCCAAAGCGAGTGATGCACTAAAAGACCTGAAGTCTAATCTTTTTCAAGCTTCAATATTCTATTGACCAAAAACAAAGACTCGAGTATTCTATTCTATTTGCTGGAAATGCATCTATTAATAAGAATTTTGTTTCCCTGCTAATGATTGATCGTTTTTCTGTAGAGTAGAGTCACTAGTACTCTCGTAAATGACCTCTACTCAAGGGTGGCAACATTAATTAGTTTAGTGGAAAAACTAGCTATAGAGTGTGCGTTTGTTCATACGTGCAAGGTGACACAACAGACATTTGTCACTGGCTTTGGGATGAGTGTTCATAATGCAGACTTCTGTTTCTGTATGTGCGCCAGAATTTGCTTGTGCTTTTATTGATTTTTAAAATTACTCACTTTGGGAAGGGTGTTCATTTAAGTTCGGATGATTTTTAAATTTGAGTATTTAAATATCAGTTTCTTAATTTTATTTGTATGTTCTATTCTAACTTCTAAGCATGTTGTAGACTCAGATTTTCTCTCAAATGCTTTTCAATTTTTTTAACAGGTATTAGTTTTTTTTTATCTGTGACGGGTATTCTTACTATTCAAAAAACTGTAGTTGTTTCTCTCAATAAATAATTTTCTTAAGGATTAAATTTGTGTTATTATCTTTACGATGTCTAACTTAACTTGCTACTAGACCACAAGACCTTGTTTGTTGCATGTATTTGAACATATTGAAATTAAAAGTGGTATATTTAACGAAATTCTAAACAATCTTTTAACATATTTCAAAATGTAAAAATGGTAGGAAAAGAGTTTGGGAGATTTAGGTTTCTAACATCAAATTTGAGAGGAATCGACTTCTACATGCTTTACTAGTAAAGCGAAAACAATTTAAAACTAATTTAAGAATTTAAAATATAGAAATTGATGGCTTAACAGATAACTTCATTTGATTCTCTTAAATAGAATGGTCTTTGAAAACACGGTATAATTACAATTAATGAAGTGAGGGAAGGCTGAAAGGGGAAGGGGACCAGAGCCACAAGTACACGTTTAACATGGTTGGTGACAGGTTATATATAATGATCGATAGACATTTATTTTTTTTACATCTCTAAAATATAATAATCGCCACAAAATATTATGGAGGTTAGAAACCGCCACTAAAATATATATATATATTTATTTATTTATTGAATATCTACAAAAAAAAAAAATATATATATATATATATATCTCTACCTATCATAACTCTATATATATGCCTTGTTTTCGGCCATGGATGGGTGTGAAACCAAAGAGTTTTCTTTTTTCAATCATTGTGTTGTAAGAATCTTATTTCCTATTCATACATATAAGACAATAACAAATTTCCAGGGAGGTTTGACATATCACACCATTCTATTTATTTGTTGCATTTTGTCCTCTTTATATTTTACTTTGGTTAATATGTACTATTTTGGCCATTCGGTTGTTGGAAGGCTACCTGTTAGAAATTGGCAAACAATTCATTTTAAAAAAAGCAGCATTTTATCTATGCAAGGTTTTTTCTTTTTTTAGGAGATATAGGTGTTGATTCAAATCATTTTTCTAGTTCTAGATATTATGGGTGTTTGTGTAATTGCGGAAATTTTCTCTCATAATTTCCAACATAGATAGATGTAGAAATATTTCCCAATTAAAAGAAATATAAGTATAATTAAAAATCAATATTACACTACTAGAAAACATTGTTGAAATGTCAAATTAAAATTTGCATCAATGTCAACATGACACTAATTTTGGCTCTTTAGTACTGTTTAAACTGATAAAAAGCGTAAAAAATAATCATTTAATTATATTATCGGCCTAACCAACACCGCGTAGTGTCGGCTTACTGACAATATAATTAGCGTCACTAACATTAACCTTAGAGTCAAAATTGTCTAGATGTATAGCAATGGAGAAAAGACTCCTCATAATGGTTTCAAATGTATTTGTTAGGAACACAAACCTTGACAATCATATGGTTTCAATCCATTTGCAGGGAACACAAACCTTATCATTTTTACGTTATGTGGTAGAATTATTTGATTTTTCTTTTTACAAATTTCCCAATAAGAGGTCGACACTAACATTAACCTTAAAGTCAACCTATACGACCAGCACTAACGAAATGACGATACGTCATGCTTCATATCCAGTGTGTAATGTGGTACATAGAGTGAATTGAACTGAAACCAACTTTTAGCGTCCGCTAAATAACCGGCGGCACTCATTAGCTTTGAACATTTTAATGCTAGCCCCGACTCTAACACTATACTAACACTAAATCGATTATAGTATCAGCTTTTGGCTTGTTAGCATTGTAGTGATATACTCCTTCTCTTTTCTTTTTTTCACACCAATATATCTCCAATTGACAGTTTTAGATGAATTCTTTTGAGATGTAAAGGTGAGCTTTGCCTCTTCTAAATAAATTAGAATCAATGCTATATGCGTGACTACGCCTTTCGATCATTTTACTTTATCAATACTGTAACCATTTATTATGTGTTGTTTTAGCGTGGAGGAGGATCATTTAGTGGAAGTGAACAATGAGCAATTTTTGCTTTTGATAGGGGATATATGAGAATGTGTGCTAATGTCATAAAATTTAAACAACTATAGTAATTGAATGTTCTTTCCTTTCCATGACTTTTTAAACAACTAAGTCAATTACATTGATGTAACATTTATTGAATTTTATAAAATAATCTTAAAACAAATAATAAATCAAATATTATTAGTAACAACAAAGATTGGATTCCCAAAAATAAGATTCATTAACTAGTCTAACATTCAGAAGATATAGAATCCACTTACTTGACACAAAAAAAAAAGAAATAGATAGAATCCAGTGTCGATGGGGCTCTACTTAAAAATTATTCATATACTTTGACATGCATAAAAGAAGAGTTTCTTTTACCCCCACTTGGTCATATCCGGGGGAGGTATTATTTTGATGGTGATAATAGAGAAGAGAATAGTCAAATATGACTTTTTTTTAACCATAGAGAAATTAAATATTGTAAAATTTACTGTAACTCTAAGTGATGTAACTAGGGAATCTATGAAACTTAAAATCTTGTTTTATGCTTTAATACTTTACGTAGAGAACATATACTATTTCCTAAAGAATTTTAAACTTTTTTATTAGTTAAGTATATTTCATATATATATAATATTTTGTCAACTCCTAATTTTATCCTAACTCTTTTATAAATTCTCTAATGATAATTATTTATAATATTTTTTCATTAATCTTTTCCTTTTTTAATTACACAAATTATTTTACAAAATTTTCAATATATATTTTATTTAATGATTGGAGATAGATTATGACTTGTCAAATTGTGGCGATGGCGTAATGAAGCAGTACTTGGAGACAATAACTGAACCGTGGAGTATGTGTGTATGTGGATTCTAAATGAGTAAGAGGATCACCTACAGTGTCTTTAAAATAGCACTGCACAAGATGTCTTGAAGTCTCGATTTGCTACTTGGTGTCTACCTCCTACAAACTCTGTTGTCCACAGTGTTGATGGTGTGTTACTGTGTTAGCACATCTAATTAGCTCATAGGATAGGAGGATTGGTGCGAGATGACTCTAGTGATTGGCTTCGCGGTTTTTATGCGAGGACGCATGAGGACGATGGGAGAGACCTATTGAGAGTAGAGATTGCGGCACTTAAATTTGGTTTCCAGCTACTATGGAGTATGAATTTTAAGCAGACCATTTGCAAAATAGATTGTTTTGGGATTGTTGAAACCTTAAAGGATGATCGATATTGTTTTCATGAATTGACAAATGAGTTTGTTGATCTCTCTCATCTCCTATCTCGGAATTGGGAAGTGTGTTTCTTTAGCATATTCATAGAGATGCCAGTAAACTTGCGGATAGATTAGCTGGTATGGGAGCTCCCCTTCAGTATGCCTATATAGAGCTCAAGAATCCTTCTGATAGGATAGTATCTTTATTGTTGCGTAACAGTTTTTTATCTTAGTTTTGTAGTGTTTTATTTTTTCTTTTCACCGAAAAATCCATGTATTTTAAAAATTATTTATGATTGAGACGTCAAATTCGAATCATTAAATCCTTGTTCTTCTATGTGCTAGATACATGACTAAAAATCACTATATCATTTATTATAACACTTACATCAATGAGAAGTTTCATTTTTCTTTCTCAATAAGCTTCAACTCATCTCAAACGGTCGCACTAACACCCCTACTATATGTAATTTGTTATGCGGCGGGTGTTGTACGATATTAAAGTATGGTGTTGTCTAAGGTGAACTACCAATTAGATAGTGCACCGTGCACCACCAGCTTTTGGCCAATAAGATCGCGTCAAATGTCCAGGTAAGTAACCGGTAACCGGTTCTACAGGTTATTTTATTTTTATAATTTATTATAATTTTAATTTGCTAATTACTATAAACCACTTTCTCTCTCTCAATCTTCTTTTTATAATTTATTTTTACTTTTTTTTAAAAAAAGGGTAAAAATGTAATTAACGAATTATTATTATTTTGAATTTTTTAAAATATCAGGTAAAAAAACCTGTTGTAACAGGTCATTTAGAGTGGTGCACGGTGCACCACTTAAGATGTAAGTGCACCCAGTGGGGGAGGCAGACTTTAAGGTTGAGGGTGGCCACAATAAAAATAGTAAAACGTATAATTATTTTAAAATTGTCATCTCAAGGCTATGTTAGATAACTGGATTTTATAAATGACTAAAGTTATTACATACTTATCTGACTATAGACTTTATCCAATAAAACATTGTCTCATTTTCTTATATCAATCCTATATTATAAGAATTCCAAAATTTTAGGGGGTGTCATGACATATATAGACACCCCCCTTGCCTCCGCCACTGAGTGCACCCTAGAAACCACCTTAAACCATCCACAAAATTTGGATTCTATTAAGGGAGAACACAAACCGTGGCAAGTTAGTTACCTTAGCCACATTCGATGGCCGAGGCAATCTTTTATCACTACGACTACTGATGGAGTTTGGGACCCTATATATGTTGTTGAAATTTGAGTTGAGTCGAGTTAACTTTATAGGTTGGAAAGTGGAAGTGGGGTCAAGACATCAAGTATCTTCTTAGCTGCAGTTTCAAACATGGAAAAGAATGAAAAAATCCAGCCAAGTGTAGGGTGAAGAACCCAAATCAAGTGGTGATCATTCATATATACGATGATCAATTAAATTGATGAGGCACCTGTAGTGATGCCCGTTAACTCCACGTACTACCACTGCTATCTATTTGGACTTCAAGGTCTTCCCTCCCTCCGAGTAGGACCCTCCACTTCACCATCAACCATCAATCTTTCTATTTCTTTCTTTTCACACCTTTCCTTTTCTTCTCACAAAAAAAATGCATTCCCTTTCTGTTTTTTAGTATAATATTATAATAATATAAGAATTATGATCCATCTCGTACCTTTAATGGCATCACTTTCTCGTCATTAATTTCCTCTTTAAATATTTGCATGAAAAAACTTAAAATATACTATTTTAATTTCCAGAGTTTTTTTTTGGGTTTTTAAGTAAACCATTTACCACATAGTGCGAGCAACCGCGTCGAAATGATTAATCATTGCTTCGGTGGTAAATGTCTTGGAAAAAAAAAGGTTTTAAACAGCTAAATTTTAAGTTGAATGAAGTGTGGTTAGAATCATTTTCATGTAGAGAAAATGAGTTGTTTTCATTTCATCATCTGTTATGTTGAAGAAGAAACAAAGAATTAGGGCATGTATAAAATAAAACTAAAAATATTTTTTTAGCTATTTTAGTTTTTAAAATTAAAAAATAAGGATTGTTCTTAAAAACAAGTTTCGCCAAGCAGGTTTTTAAATTTTTTTAATTTTTAAAAATAAAAAACAAATTTTAAAAACTGTAATCAAACAAACCATCAATGCTTCCAAAGCAAAGGTTAAATTTTTATTCAATATTTGTATACAAGCAGGCACACACTAACAAACTGATCGATGTTGCTGCTTTATGATCTATTGGCCCACTGTATATCTTAATTTAATTTATTTATACTAAAAGTTCACACATAACAAAAGGTCGAAATTTAAGGCAATTAACTAAGTAAAGATGATGCAATCACACCACTCACTCTTTTATAGCATTTGAGCGCAGCACACAAGCCTACGTGGCAGTGACGTGTACAACGTAACTGCACCAGCTTTTGCCCCAGCATGTCAAACGCTATCAGGCACGTGAATTCACATGCTTTGGTGGACGTTATTTTCATTGATTTAATTTGTAAGTACATTGCACATAAGATATGATATGATGTAGCATATGAGAAATATACGAGAAAGTAAAAATAAATCATAACCGTTAGATCTAATCATAAATAATCAATATTAAAAAATGAAATCATCTGACTTTTTAAAAAGTCACATGACATTTTTAAGTAGTCATGTGACCATTAAATTGTTTTAATCTTGATCATTCATGATTAGATCTAACGATTGTGATTTATTCTCATTTTCTCATATAAAAACATCTTTGTCATATGATACATCCCCTCGCACATGAATTAAGAAATGATGTTAACGCTATTATTTTTAGTTAAATTATCTTCAAACTTTTTTATATACCACTTATCTCTCTTATTAATTCTAACTTTACAATTTTCCTATTACCATTAAATTAAGGGTATAATTAATAAAACATAATTAATGCTTTATTGAAAACAAAAATAAAATTAAAATAGTAACAGTTTTTAAGAAACAGGAGGAGTATAAATAAATAGTGAATTGAATGGTATTAATGAACCCTTATTACTCATCCCCACCTCGGAACTAGGAACGAATTACGAGTATACAATGTCTTTTGTTTTCAAAGTTTATAATTTCGGGTCTATTTATTTATACACTAGAGATGATATCTTATTTGCACTCTTTAAACATCTAATCCTGAGTTTGATTCCGCGGTGCTTATGGAAAAAACAGTTATCGGGATAGGTCTACCCACATAACGTAATCTCAAAACCTTAAGGAATTATTCTTATGACTGTCAAGCTATGAATAAAAAGTCTCACGTTAATTTAATATCTTCCCTTTAAAAAAATATCTATCTATATATAAATAAATCTTAATGAGGAATTATATTATTAATTATATTAATTAGTTAATGATGAATTAATGGTAAAATATTAATAAATGAATTGAAAATGATCAATTGAATTTAAAAATTGAAAATGGATTATTGAATTATATTTATATGATTAAAGGTCTTAATATTAAATAAGATAATATTTATTAAATTAATTTATGGAAATTTTAATTATTAATCACCAATTTAGAAAATACATAAGAATATTTTAGAAAAAATAATGTTTTTATTACTAATTACTTAAGTTAAATTTAAAATGCACTTAATGATATTTATAATATTATTAAGAATTAAAGTTATTCAAACTTTGACTATTAATAAAAATATCTTAGTAACAAAACTAATTTATTTACTAATAATTACTTAAGTTAAGAATTTTAAATTTACTTAATGATCTTTAATATTATTAACAGTCAAAATTATTAAAAATATTTTTATTATTTGTAATAATTAATTTTTAACAAATTAATAAATGCACATAATGATGTTTAGTATTATTAAGAATTATAATTATTCCAACTTTAACAAGTAATAGTAACTCAAATAAATAAAAAATTGGAAGTAATTATATAAAGCTATACATTATTATATAATAAATTTCAAATGTAAATTTTGATATATAAAAATAACCTGATTCCATTAAATTAACACATTGTGAGATTCAAATATATGATGATGATGTCTAAGTCTAACTACCGGTAACCTTCATCACTAAACTAAAATATTCATGATAAATTTTTTTAAACTTGGTCAACTTTGTGTTACACTTATGCTTGATACTGTTAGTAGCAAAGCTCCCACTAAATATAAAACAGTATAAAGGAAAATGAACTATTATTTGCAAACCTTCCTCCATTATATGAAACTTTAATTATTAGCTACCCTAGCAACCAGGAACTAGAAAAAATTATATTACTCGGTTTCGGAATCTTCTCATCATGGTTAGACTATTAAATAACGCAAAAATTTGAAGGAAGAAACTATTTATAGAATATAGAGGGTCTTGTGCAGTGTCGCATATGCAACATGCACTTCCACTAACCCATGCAGAGAACACAAGACCAACACAAGCTTTTGCTTTGTAATTTGCAGACATGGCATTTGACCGGTTGCTGATGTGGCCCAACTCATCTGACGTGGCAAACGGAAGCGCGTGACACTGTTATCAGCACGTGTTGCTCACGCCTTACACAATCACACTTAATTAGGAATTTATCATTATCAGTTGAGGGGCATTTTGGGTATCTTGTGTGAAATCTCATGGGGTTTTTATAAGCACCTCACCTCTGAGACCTACCTGTATTGTTTGTTCCAATTCCAAGCTGTGTTAGGCAAAATTTGTCACTTAGCAGCAGAACAAAACACAGAGAACTTTCACTCTCACTCACTCTGTTTTGCTCTGCTTATCTTTTTCAATGGCATCCAAGAATCACAATACGGATGCCGAGAAGGCCGCAAACGGAGTACCACCGCCGTCCGATGACCGGTGCCCAGTGGAGGAGGTTGCTCTGGTGGTGCCGGAGACTGACGACCCTTCCCTCCCGGTCATGACTTTCCGCTCATGGTTCCTCGGAATAGCTTCGTGCGTCATTCTCATCTTTCTCAACACTTTCTTCACCTACCGCACTCAGCCGCTCACCATCTCCGCCATTCTCATGCAAATCGCCGTTCTCCCCATCGGAAGGTTCATGGCTTCCACTCTCCCCACCGGGGAATACAGCCTTCTCGGGTGGCGGTTCTCCTTGAACCCGGGGCCTTTCAACATGAAGGAGCATGTCATCATCACCGTCATTGCTAACTGCGGTGTTTCCTATGGAGGGGGCGATGCTTACTCCATTGGTGCCATTACTGTTATGAAAGCTTATTATAAGCAGACTCTCAGTTTTCTCTGTGCCCTTTTCATCGTCTTAACTACACAGGTTCGATTACGCTCTCTATCTTTGGCCTTTTCTCCATTTTTATCTGTTTTTGTTTGTATATTGCAATGTTTCTTCATCTTTTAGTTGTTGATTTGTCTTTGCATAAAGGTTTATAGGAATTGGAATTATCAGCAAACAATTCTCTTTCTCTCCCTCTCTTTCTATGTATCCAGATTCTCGTTGTGTGAACCTGTTTTGCTTTTGCATGTGCAGGACATTCCAATCATGAAAATGATTTTATTTCATTTAAAATAATTGTACAAATTAAAAAGTAGAAGATAATCATTGTGTGATTCAACTTGGGGGCGTGTAATTAGTATATAATTGCAACTTTATTTATTTATTTATTTATAAATCAAGTCTGTCTTTGAGGTCCGTGAAGGTTGAGGGTTACACAATAATATAAATTCTCTTTAATTTGTTTGATTTTAGCTATTCAATCATGGGTTTAACAAGCTTTTCCGGTGCTTATTTTTTGGGATCAAATATACTGTAATCATTATGCTTTTTGGTTGTGATTAAAAGTTTGCTTTAAGCTTATTGTTCTAAATTGTGTTGCAGATGATAGGGTATGGTTGGGCTGGGGTTCTGAGGAGGTATCTGGTTGACCCTGTTGAAATGTGGTGGCCTGCAAACCTTGCTCAAGTTTCTCTCTTTAGGTTCATTCTTGCCCCTATAATTTCTTCAATATTGATTTTGTGGTATTTCTCTCTGTTAAAGTGCTTTCTGAGAAATAGAAACTTCAAAATGAATTAACTTTACTTCACTGCTTATTTTGTAAACAAAAGGGTTTTATTGTTACTGCAAAAGAACTTACACGGAGTAAAATCTATAAAGATAAAGCAAATCAAGTTTGTCATTGACTAGTAATTCCTAGCTTGTAATTTTTGATCATACAAAAAAACATTTTGTTTAACCCCAGTGCGCACTAGCAGAATATCGAATTGACAGATGTGAATATGAGGTAAGCATGCATTTTTGTAGTATTCTCTTTAGACAAGAGTGAATATCATTGAAATTGAAAAGGTCAGGTGAAAGATATGGTAAAATTATGCTGTCAATGCTTCACTGGCTGTTGAATTTTTGAAATATAGGCATTAGGCAAGGATTTAGTATCTTCTCCAAAAGAACTTACGCAACAGCACAAAGCCACAAACCAATTCTATATTATTTTCTTTAAAAAGGTCTTCCATTTGCTTCTTTATTATATCCTCTTATGTTAAGTTTGATTACATCAGCAACTTTATGCTACAGGGCACTCCATGAAAGAGAGCACAAAACAAAAAGTTTCACAAGGATGCAGTTTTTCCTCATTGCCATGGGTCTAAGCTTCTTGTATTATGCACTTCCAGGCTATCTTCTTACGATATTAACATTCTTCTCATGGATCTGTTGGGCATGGCCCCACAATATTACAGCACAGCAAATTGGGTCAGGTTACCATGGGTTGGGGATTGGTGCCTTCACATTTGATTGGGCTGGGATTTCAGCTTATCACGGAAGCCCCCTTGTTACACCATGGTCTTCCATCGTTAATGTGGCAGTTGGATTTATTATGTTCATCTACATAATTGTACCTGTATGTTACTGGAAGTTCAACACTTTTGATGCTCGGAAGTTTCCTATATTTTCTAACCAGCTGTTCACAACCACCGGACAAAAGTATGACACTACCAAGATCTTAACCCCGGACTATGATCTCAATGTTGATGCGTACAACAAATACGGAAAGTTATACCTTAGTCCTTTATTTGCATTATCTATTGGATCTGGTTTTGCAAGATTTACAGCAACCCTCACTCATGTAGCATTGTTTCACGGCAGGTAGGCTGCTATGAAAGCCTTTATCATAAATGTATTTCTTATTTAGTTATATCTATATTAATGAATCACTTGGATATATGATCAGATAGGTAATCAGTAGTTTCTGCGTTGAATTCTAAATGATAGTTGCATATCTGAATGCATGAAATACTAGTATTTCTATCTTTTTCTTCCATATATTTCGCCGTCAAAGTTACGCAGATGCTGAAAATTGAATTTTCCATTAAGTGCATAAGTTAAATCACTCAAATACAAATTCCAGTAAATTAAGTGCTCTACAATCTGTAGTTTTTGGTTGACACTGACATGTTTCCGGTTTCCTTTTCCCAGTGACATTTGGAGACAGAGCAAATCAGCTATGAGTAAAGCAAAATTGGATGTCCATGGTAGGCTCATGAAAGCTTATAAGCAAGTACCTGAGTGGTGGTTCCTCATTTTGTTATTTGGTAGCATGGCACTATCCTTGGTAATGTCTTTTGTGTGGAAAAGGGATATTCAACTGCCATGGTGGGGGATGCTCTTTGCTTTTGCCTTAGCTTTTATTGTGACACTCCCAATTGGTGTCATCCAAGCAACTACAAACCAGGTACTAGCTCCAATACTGCAGCCAGCCCACCCCTAGTCTATAATGAGCCCATTTGGATGCAGACCAAGGAACACTTATTGGAGCTTATCTAGTGTTTTTTGAGTAGATAAGCTCCAACAAGTGCTCTTTGGTTCGCATCTGAACGGGATTAAAGTCCTTAGTTATAACATACTAGTTTGATGCAAAAATGGGAAGCAATACGAGATTAAAATTCCTACGGTTACCTTGCAGCAACCTGGATATGACATTATAGCTCAGTTCATGATTGGGTATGTCCTTCCTGGAAAACCAATTGCAAATTTACTCTTCAAGATTTATGGGAGAATCAGCACTGTCCATGCTCTCTCTTTCTTATCAGATCTCAAACTCGGGCACTACATGAAAATTCCTCCTCGATGCATGTATACCGCTCAGGTATTTGCAGCCTAAAATCTCCTAACTAGAGATCTTTATTTATCATTTAATTTTTACCTTATTACTTACATTTTTTTTCATGTCCAAATAGCTAGTGGGAACTCTAGTTGCTGGTATAGTGAACCTTGCAGTGGCTTGGTGGATGTTGGACAACATCAAGGACATTTGTATGGATGATAAAGCTCACCATGACAGCCCTTGGACTTGCCCCAAATTCAGAGTGACCTTTGATGCATCTGTTATATGGGGATTGATAGGACCGAGGCGGCTATTCGGACCTGGCGGGTTGTACAGGAACCTGGTGTGGTTATTCTTGATTGGAGCTGTGTTGCCTGTTCCTGTTTGGGTATTGAGCAAAATCTTCCCTGAGAAGAAATGGATTCCACTGATAAACATACCAGTTATATCTTATGGCTTTGCTGGAATGCCACCAGCAACTCCCAGCAACATTGCAAGCTGGCTAGTGACCGGAATGATCTTCAATTTCTTTGTGTTCCGCTACCACAAACGTTGGTGGCAGAAATACAACTATGTTCTGTCGGCGGCGCTGGATGCAGGCACTGCTTTTATGGGTGTTCTAATTTTCTTTATCCTGCAAAATGCAGGCCATAGTCTCAAATGGTGGGGATCTGAAATGGATCATTGTCCACTGGCTTCTTGCCCAACTGCACCAGGAATTAAGGTTGAAGGTTGTCCATTGTTCTAATAGAAATAGAAAAGCCTACAAGGTTTAGCTTTTTCCTTTTTCTGTTTTTGGGTGGGAACCAAGTTAAGCTTGAAGTATATGAAGTGAAGGGGCCAAATAACTAAAATTGCTTAGCAATTCTGTAAATGCTTGCTTGTGTGTTCCTTTTTTTCCTTTTCTATACCTGTGTCATATCATATGCCCGGTAATTAACGGATATGCATTTCAGGGAAAAATGCATGAAGCCAAAGAACAAGTGTGATTTGTTCAGGTGGTACATGTCTGACTTTCCCAAGAAATGTCTCGGGTTTGAGTAATCCTATGGGAAGTCTATATTTGTGATCTTGCTGATTCCAACAATATTGTTTGTTTCTTGAGGAGGATATACGTGGTTACACCAAAAAATAAAAATAAAATGTATCTGATACATATAGGACATGAAAATTAAGCTCCACTCGTCCTTTGACAAGTTGAGGAAATGGAAGTTGAAACACGCAAGATTTTTTTAAGCTAAGGTGGACATGGAATTACACTGAAAGAGACTGGTGCTTGTTAGTAGACTAGTGGTGCCTGGCGGAATCTAATTCCATAAGGAATTTGACTAATTGACGTTTGATCCAACACCCTAGCAACCAAAGACGTTATTGTCACTAAATTCTTATCATCAAATAAAGGAATTTGACTCTAGGTGAGCAATTCACTTTATAGTAAAAAGTAAAACGAATAAAAAGTTAATGAGAGGAATGAGAAAATCAGGGAAGTATGATTTGCCAATTAATCATCATATGCCAAACACTTTTTATACATGATCAAATAAAAGAGGTCGTTACACACAACACATAACAATCTCACCCACACAATTCTCAAATTGCAGCCACTGTATACTTTGTACAAAATGATGTTGGTATGGTATGGATACATATACAGTATGTATGCGAGATGTAAATCCATGGAACCCAATACTGTGACTATAGCGCCATCCAAGTGAGTCACGGTGCTCTTTACTAATATATGTGGAAACCAAATTCAGCTTTCATATCAGTTTGTCTGAGAAGGTGAATGGTGCAGGATCCTTATGTTTCCTGCATCGTAGGTGCGAATGCCATTCCCAATAGAAGAGAGCTCAAGTGATACATTTTTGTGGAATTTCTTGACATGAGCTGGTTGACAAAGTGATGCTTTTGGAATTCGATGAACTTTGATTGAACATATCTTTTCCAAGTTAGGAATAGAATGGAGGTGTGAAGGGAGATCCACCATGAAATCTCCGAATTCATCAGTCACACCTCTTGCTACTACCATTGATTTTCCTTTCCTCTCGCTTGCAGAGCTGTAACAGTGGACACCAACCCAAGCTCCTACACCAATCCAATCTCAATTTAATTTAACCAATTTTCCATGAAAATCAATTATATTATAGGAAAAATACTAAAACTTGCTATATGAAACACAAATTACATCTATACATTTTATTTGCATGTCTTTCCAACTTATTGAAAAGAAGTGAAATTAAGATAACTTTCAAATTAGAAATGGTTGACAAGCATAATTTACCTGCAAAAGTTTAGTTGACACGGCACTCATAAGTCACTACTCGATCGTAGGGGAAACATTGTTGTCAGCTTTAAATGTCATGTGGTCATGCAATATGTTAAAGTCATATTGTATGTTTTTAGCTATGTGCTATATATAGAAGTCCGTCATATGTATTAGCAAAAATAAAAAATAAAATCGCACAGCAAGATAATTAACGTTTCTTAGAATCTCATGCTGTGCATAATTTTTTCCACTAGTGACCATTTAAATTCAGGGATCAATTTTCTAGATATGAGTTTTTTTTTTTTTTTCTGAGACAAGGTATCTAACGCTAACAACGACTAATCTCATCACCGTAGGTGTTCGCACTGAATGGTAAATAGCTAACCACAAAATTTTCGCATGGGATTCTACAAACTCCAAATCTTGGCACGAAAATATGATACTAGTTATATCGTTAATTAGCTCACATATATGTTCATTCGGAGGAAGAATATACTTGTATCCAGAAAGAAACTTCACATCTTAGTCTCACTACTAAATGAAGAACCACAAGAAGAATCACTACAAATTCTTTCCTGCACACAATTCTATCCACCATATACATTTTAAGAAAAATTAAACTAAATTGCTTTTATTACCGTTATATATTTTTATATATATAACATAAAAAAATCGATTAATTAATATTTTTTTAGTTCCCATGAATCACTGATTATACAATGTGAGGTTGAAGAGGATTTTTCCTTCTTCTAACATTTGGCAGGATATGGTCCGGGATCATTGTCATTATACTATATTTTATCTCCATGCAAGTAGCTTTGTTTTTCATATATGTTACAGTCAATCACAGACATCTGACCAACAAATTAGAAGATACGATGATTCAGTAAAATTGAAACAACACCTTCCTTGCATGTGTTTCCGAAGTAGAAATTTTACCAAAACATGAAAGCAAGCTTTTGATTGTCACCAAACAATGGGACAACAACTATCGTATGTAGGTCTTAAGTTATGCAACATTAGTCCTTGTCTCTGGCCAACAGTTTTATTTTTTTTTGGCAACAACCTTAACCTAGCTAGCCAACTGAATTCTCATCATATCTTCTTTGCTTGACTTCCTCAATATGACAAGCAATCCCATGATTAGCCATTAGCTTGCTCTACTTAATATAAAATACATACATGGAGAAATAAAAACTACATATTTATACTCTCCGATAATCACTTATACCATCTTCTTCTAAATGTCAAAACCTATCAAGTTTCTAAACACACGCTCATATTGTGTTTGAATTGATGATAAGACACAATATAATTCAAAGGAGGGTAACTTCAGAAGCTATTCTTCTTCTATAATTGATTATGAGACTTGCTAAAGCATAATTAAACAAACACAGACCCTCTTTATATTTAGCTAACCTTATATATACAATTATTTGTATTGTAAATATTCAGCATATTATTCCTGTATGAAGAATTAAACTATAGTTGATTAAAAAGGTACTAGCTAGTTTAGAATTTGACCTGGTATAGGCCATGCATGAGGTTGATCTCCATTATTAGGGAAACGGGCCTGATGGCAATTAACAGAGCCTGTGATGAGAACGGTGGAAAGCTTCTCTTCTCCATAGCCAGCCATGTGCAACACTTCATCTCTGCTTGATAACTCCTCCAATATTAAAGACTGATCCTGCTCCTCATATCCAGCTACTGAAGAAGAAGAAGAAGAACCAAGCACCACCAAGAGAAGAAGAACCATCACAAGGGCGTGGCAACCGCGAATGTAGCTCATCCTCATCGTCTTAATTTGCACTTTGTGTTTGTTTATCAACTTTTTGCCTTTTACGTAATAAGAAAGATATATATTGATTGAACACCTCAATTCAACACAATACAACATGAGGCGCTATTTCCTTCTCTTTTATAGCACCCAATCTCAATTCTCGCAAACTACTGTTTTGCCCTCGTAGATTTTTGACTTTGGTGCTTAATTAATCAATGCTATTAATTAATCTTATTTATATGTCTATGCCTCAAATGACCAATTCACCCTACCCACCATATATATGGAGTGCTCATGCAAGATTTGTTTTTAGATTTCCAAGCTTTCTCACAATTGTCAACCGATAGCTATGAGACTAATCTTTTCGAGACTTAGAAATCACTAGTCTCCTCTAATAAATTCTTCTTCATACACACTGTTAATCAGCGATCGAACCTGGACTAAGATAAGATTTCTCATAATCAACCAACAAAATTAATATTAGCTATTAATTACTAATTAATCAAATAACCATGAGGGGTGTGGTATAATGGTTGCTTACATCATCTTTTGGCTATAAGGTTAGGGATTCAATTATCGTCAATGGAAATGGAACACATCTCGACTGTTTTTTGTGATAGATACCTTGGTCTAAATTAAAAAATTAATCAATCAAATAAATGGGAAAAAATAACAAAATGTAAAGATTTATTGCACCGATACTTTGTTGTCAATAGTTTCCATTTCTATCAAGCATGACGACTCTGCACTGAGAGTAATAGACGAATTAGCTAAAACATTGCATTAATTAAAGAGTAAAGGGTAAGATGGTAAACAAAAAGGAATGCAAGTAACCGAAGAAAGGGAAGTTAAGGTATTAAGTTGGTAGCCTACCCTTATCATCTACGTATTCAATTCTTGTTTCATTAATCAAATATATATATTGTTAGTTTAAGGGCAGAAGCAAGTTAATAGACAAAGCTTCAAGCATTGACATGTGTGCATGTTTCACAACAAAATTCACATAATCTTGGTGGGAAAATTAACTCAAGCCTCTCTTGTTTGATACATGATCCTTTTTTTCAAGTCTGTCCCAACCATAAATATATCTCTTCATCCGCAGCCACAATTCTTGTTTAGCCACTTTCCCATAGTCAGTCCCCCACCTCCAACTTCCCCTGTCACAAAGGAAAATGGAACTTCTTATTTATTTATTTATTTTAAAAGCACCAATAAATTGGCTTCCTAATTGTCAAAACTCATAAAACACCTCCTTTAACGTAATAGCATCATGATCTCTATATATGGACTTAATTTGCTAATCTAATTAATTCTCCTTGTGAAATAAACAGGAGACTAATTAACAGCACTAATTATTGCATTTGACATAAGTCCCACACATCTTTTTGAACAACCAATGGCTTCTAATTAATCACAAGTCCATCATCAATATTGTCTTCTAAGAGGATATGCATGGTAGATCAAAATTTCTTTTAGGGTTTTCTCTTTCTCTTTCTTTTTTGGTCAAAGGGTTTTCGTGGATTAGACCTGGTACAAGGCCCAATTGAACAGAAAAATAACATACTAGAATAATAGGCCTAAAAACAAAACAACAAGAAAATATAATCTGAAATAACTAAATGTAGTCCCTAAGCCAAGTGGGCCTCTTGATTGTAGGAGCGGGCCTAGATGGATAGTCTGGTGGGCTATCAGGATACTTTTTTTTTTCTTGAAACTTATCAGGATACTTTTTAATTAAAATTGATTATGATTTGGTGCTAAAATAAATTTTATTTAGAGAGTTGTTACTCGACTTATGTTGAAGTAGTTTTTTTTAGTTAAATAAAATTTTCTTTATATAGACAACTTAATTAATTTATTTGAGAATTACACATTTTTTCGCTAAAAAATTTCATTTTAAGTGTGGGACTTACAATATATACACACACCTCAAAAAGAAATATTATCTTACAAGCACAACTTTTTTCTTTTGAACTTAATTTAATTTGAATTTTAATAAATTTAAATTTACGTTCAAAACTTAATTACACTCAACTTGTAAACAGAACTTGAATACATATGAGTGGTGTTCCATTTGCAATAACCTGAAAAATTAAAATAGATTTTGAGTAGTTTTATAATATTCAAATTGAGTCATTTTTTCATTTTGATAAAAAAACTAGAAAAACTAGCCTTGAATTGAAGCAACATGTGATAATATTGTAATATTCATGTAATGAGTATATTAGACGCTGAAAAATGATAGTGTGGACCCCGCAGTGGATATCAGTTGATTGAAGATGGTTTTATGAGTCATATAAATATAATAATATATTTTATATGATATCATATATTCTATGATTCTGTCCCCAATTAATCCAAGCTTAACGTTACGACGCTACACGTCATTAGCCTTTGACATCCATCAACGGCCTCAAACTACCCACATGTCACACAACCAGACAGCGCAACAGACACCCACAAATAAAAAATCCAAATGTTTTAGTCTTCTTAATTCTCATTCTCATTCTCATTCTAATTTAACCCACCCACTCTCTCATCATGACTCCAATTTCTGCTTCCACAGTGCTAGGTGCTAGCAAATTTAAAGGTGAAAAACAAAATATTACAAAAGAAAGAATGTAGTGCACTTTTACATTTCTATATAACAAAACTAGCGTTAATTTAATCTCACTTTCACCAACAGAAACCCACAATGAAATCTTAATCATTATATATATAGTATCATTCCATTTATATATATAGGCATGGCTGAATTTGAGAAGGAATCAGGAGGAAAGAATGAAGAGGGAAGTCCAAGCGGTTGCAGAGAGCAGGAGAGGCTTCTTCCAACAGCGAACGTGAGCAGGATCATGAAGAAGGCTTTACCAGCCAACGCCAAGATCTCCAAGGAAGCCAAAGAAACCATGCAAGAGTGTGTATCTGAGTTCATCAGCTTCATCACAGCAGAGGCCTCTGCTAAGTGCCAGAATGAGAAGAGGAAGACAATCAACGGTGATGATCTTGTGTGGGCCATGACCACGCTGGGCTTTGAAGACTACGTGCAGCTCCTCAAGTACAGGGAGGTGGAGGGGGAGAAGACTCATTCTTTCATAATTGGGAGGCAGCAGCAGGTTGATGATGCTGTTGGTGGGGTACTGCCAATGCCATCATCCACTATGATGATGATGTCCTCAAGCCATCACCACCAAGGGCTTATGTATGCATCTAGAAATGTTTGGAAGAACTAGCAAGTTAATATTTTAATGCCTCTTTCATGTTTTCAAGTTATGTTTGATTTTGGAATCAATAAATCACTTTCTTCTTGTTGAGAATTTAGGGATCCTCTCCTGCCATGCAACTCCTCATCAAGCAACAAATTAACCAATCATATACAAGATTTTATTATGCAACTTTTCATTAATCAATTTCAACCGTTCAATATAATAATCAATGAATAAGATTTTTTTCCTTTGCAACTGAAGAGGATTCATTTTCAAAAAATATAAACCATAATTATAAAATTGGGTACCAGAAAACAAGGGAGTTGGTTCCACCACCATCCCATTGTTTTTTCCACCATCCACTTATTTTATTAATACCTAAAATACTCCTAAATTAAAAAAAAACAAAAAAAAAACTAAATTGTTCCACAAAAAATTGCAATCCTTCTTTTTCTCTTCTTCTCCCAATCTCCTCCCTTTCTCCTCTCAACACACTCAACGTGCAGTATAACCTGCAACCCACCCTTCTTATTCGTCAATACAAGTTTTGCACTGGTTTGTGGTTGTTGTGGGTGTTCTTTAGAGCTAGGTAAGAGGGTCGAAGTCCTTGGGTCGGGCCGCGAGACGCGTAGCCCGCGCGGGATATATCCCAAAAAATAGATGCTCATTAAAATGTGGGCCTACTTGAGCTAGCTCACTTAGCCCGCAATTTTAGTGAGTTTAACCGGCGGGACCCACGGTCCGTTCTGCGGGCTTATGGTTATAAAAAAAACCCAGCTACATCCTACACAGAGGAAAGGCAAAATGTTAAAAAAAATCTGAATAATTTAATAAAAAATTTGTTTCTGTTTTAAAAAAATAAAAAATAAATATCACTTACACCCCATGAGCTTTGGCAATGTTATTTATCAGTTCCATAATGAGTATTGTTTTACCCACCCCAGCTCCACCGAAAAGTCCAATTTTTCTCCACGGCGATAAGGAGCTAAAAGATCTACTACTTTAATTCCTGTTTCAAAAATGGATAATTTTGTATCTAACTATAGCCTGCGGGCCAGCCCGCATAAAGGCGGGGCAGGGGCAGGCCACCAAAAAGTGGGCTCATTTAACTGTGGGCATACGCGAGGCGGCTGGACCGCGTACCCAGCTCTAGTGTTCTCGATGTTAAGTTTTAAGTTTTTCGCGATCTAAAAAATATTGCACTTGTAATTGCGATATTTCCTCTTATTTCGCACTTACAAGTACGATAGTATATATTAATTTTTTTATCACAAAACAAGGTGTATCGCACCAATAAATGCGATTTTTCCTCCCTGGTCGCACTTACAAGTGTGAAAATGGTATTTTAAAAAAACTTTAAATACAAATGTCGCACTTGTAAGTGCAATCAGGGAGGAAAAATCACACTTATAGGTGCGATACACATCGATTTAATTATAAAAAATTAAAATACAAATTTCGCATTTGTAAGTGTGACAAGGGGGGAAAAATCGCACTTACAAATGCAAATTTTTTTCAAATCGCGAAAAATTTGAAGAAAAAAAGAAGTTAAATATGGGGGGTTGGAAAAGGTGTTGGGTGGGCTCGAGAAGATGATGAGTGAGGTTGGTTTGAGGTTGGATGAGGATAATCATGAGGAAAGGTTATGGTTTATGAAGAAAAGAAAGATGATGATGGTTGTGAAGATGAATAATGAAAGGGGATGGAGGTGAGAATGGTGATTAGGAAAGGAAAGGGAATGGTGGTAAGGGATAAGTAGTGAGGAAGGAGTGTGATGGTGGTAAGAGATATGTAGAAAATAATTTTTTTTTAAGAATAAAACGGTAATTGAACCATTATTGGGGTGGTGGCAGAATCAGTGGAGATGATGGTGGAACCAATTCCAAAAACAAGTCCATCTACCAATGATATGTTAACTAATAGTATAATAATTTGAGCGGGTTAAGGATTGGTGTGAAATTTTTCTTTACGATTTGAATATAATTCTAACTAGTAAGTAGCCCGTGCATTAATGCACGGGTATTTTTAATATTTAATTTGTAACATATATCAACATTTTTAAACATGCGTAAAATCATATGATATATCAACGTAAATAAATTCATCAATTAATAAAACCAAAGTAGACACAATGACTAATATTAAAATTGTTCATCTAAAGTTTATATCATATCAAAACCAAACAATGTAATTAAGTTTTGATAATGGAAATAGAAAAACGTCCACCAAATACTTATGTAGCAATAGTCTTAACACAATGAAGATCTTATTTCACTTCTCTATCTTGACACGTTTTAACCAGAAAAGAAAAAAAGCTATAAAAAATCTATATAATATTCAACATGGAATTAAAAATAGTAAAGAAATGAAATATTAAATAATATTGATTTTCGCGATATAAACCAAATTTGCAATAATGAATAATATCAATATTTAGTGTTGCTTCAATTAACCTATTCAGCCGTCAATGAGTCAAAGAATGAATAAATGGTAAAATTTCAAAATTTAGACACACTTAAATTCAAATTCAAATTTCATAATTCTAAAAAGTTTAGAAATTTATAATTAAAATTAATATATACATTGTAATTAATTTTAGTAATTATTAGTTGTTACGTATAAATGGTAAAAAATTAAAGCATTAATATTTTAAGTAATTAATTCGAAAATTCTAAAATAAATTAAGCAATTCAAAATTAATTTTATTTGGAATATTTTTGAAATATACTGAATATTTATATTATAACTAAAAAAAATTTAAATTAAGTTTTGCAAAATAGGAATTTAAAATCCTTACGGATATCAATTCTAAAAAATCCGAATTTGAAATGCAAAAATAATCTATTTCCTTCCAACCATTTCACAAGCTTAAATATGCAATTCAAAATTAATATTATAAATTGTAATCAAGTTTATTAATTAATTGGCACAAATAAATGGTATAACTAATAAAGAGTTGATCTTCTCTCCATATGTAAACAAAAAAAAATAAAGAGTTGATCATTTTTAAATATAAAATGAAATTCTATTAATTTAAATCATTTTTATGAGTGACACGTGTCAGCATAAGAGAGAGTCTTTTTTTTCAAGAGTTGATGAGATTTGAGATTGAGGATTCACAATTAGTAGATACAGTAGTAGATTTTTAAACAATCAAACATTATCAACATATGAAAGCATATAATTAGGTTAATTTATTGAGGGGTTATGATTCATGAACCACTTTACAGTGCAGATACTTCGAGACACTTCTTTTTTCTTTCTATCTCTCTTCTACACACATCACATCATATATCATATGTGTCATTTATCTCTTATCTCTTTCTATTTCTCTAGTGATCTACACATAAAGAGCGTACACCAATTGAGTGTTGCTATAAAGCACGAGAGCAACGGACCAGTAAAACAATCTAAAAACAATTGAAATAAGCTAATTAGTCGCTTTTGTGGATAGACTTATCATGTCATATAGTATTATCCTAATTTATTACACTCAACAGGTATCAAGCATTTGAACGAGCAGATCGATCCAAGTTTATTAGGACTAATTCAGATCATATCGTTCATGGTGATGTGAAGGATAAGGATATTAATTTAGGATATTTATGTTACTTGTGTAACTTTATACATTTGCACATCAAATTTTATTTTATTTTATTTTATCTCTCACTTCTTTTCTTATTATTTCACCTTCCATATCTCTCACATTTTCCTTTTGTATTTCTAGGGTTTTGATTCATTTACGCTCTTCTTCTTTTTCTATCTCATTTTCAACCACAAGTTTTGTTTGTTGTCATGTGATTTAGCATCAAGAGCAGGATCATTGAGTAGCAGAAAGCCTTAATAGTGAGTGCAACACACAACGAAACACAGAACACAATAGAACATCGATCGATCACTAATAATTCATTCATTATATTAATTCAACCAACATAAACAGGGTGAACAAAAATGGCCTTATACAAAGAAAGCACACCCTGATAATCGCATGCAGACTAAACCGCAGAGCAAATACAAGGACCAACCAAAGTCCCGGTATCATTACCAGGTGCGAACGCCATTATCAAAGGTTCGCATTCAACCCTCAAGGGAATAAGATAACGCTGCAGCGTATCATAACTGTACCGAATCAAACCGGATAACGAAACCCCAAATTTCACAGACCCACCACCACCAGCGCGTTTCGCAGCGATTTCAGCAGCCACGTCGTCGCCATTAACGGACCCATTCACCACCGTCAACTGTGCTCGGACCTTGGTCTCGTCTCGTGCTCCCTGCGAGAACGGATTCAAGGGTGTCGAGGCGAGGATCAGATTGTCGTTTCCGAACCACACCTTGGCTTCCAGGTCTCTGTACGACACGCTGAAGATGTAATCGGGGTTTCGGAACGCGAATGTCAAGTCGAATGTTGCGGCGGCGGTGGTGGTGGTGACGGTGGCGGAGTCAACTTGGACGGTGGTGAGTTTGGGTTCGACGAAAACGCAGAAAATGATTATTGGGAGGGATATGAAGCCGAAAAGGATGACGGCGCCGTATACCAGAGTTAAGAGGAAGGAGCAGCAGTAATCCACCCATGTCGCCACTATGCGGCGGCGGTCCTGCTGCTCCCGGAGGAGAGGGAGGTTGGCGAAGGAGTCGGCAGGGGGTAATGCCATGGATTCAATGGAATATGCAGAGTGAGTTTTGCAGAATGAATGCGGAGTGTGAGTGAAGTGAAGTAGCTTTATACTAGTAAAGTATGTGTTGGACGCGAGGATTTCATGAAGAGCATTGCAGATACAGACAAAAGCCTTTCAAGATTTTACGTTTTATTCGCTGGATCCATCCATTCATCTCATACCACAACTCAGCATCATTAACTGTTACTTTTTTTTAATTAATTAGTTTTTCCCCTTAAGTAAGGTATGAGATTTAAATCTTCATTTCATACCGGGACATAAAACCTCTCAAATCAATTTCAACATTAGATGGTTCTAGATAAATTGGATTTGGATCCTCTTGTGAAATTTCTCTCATGTGAGAGTTTTGTATCTATCTCTCTTCATAAACATTTAAAGGGTCCCACTATATTTATTTAATGCATATATACGAAGAGAGAGATAGACACAAAACTCTCACATGATAACAAATGAGGGAAATTTCACATGAGAGGATCCAAATCCAGATAAACTTAACTTTCTTGTATGTTAGGTTTAGCATTGATGCAAACGTTAACCTGATTTGAAGTATATTAATGGATAAGTTAAAATTTATCACATTAAAAAATTAAAGAAGCATGATTTTACCGCGTCGAGTTCAAAATAAATTAAACACACTAATTTCACTATTTCGATACACACATCGTATAAAAAATTAGGTTAAAAAGTGATTAATAATATGAACACGATTCGTGGCCAACTTACATTTTAGAGTAATGATTCACTCACACTCCACTTTCTCTTATATATTATTTTCACTTTTTTTTCTTTTTATCTCTCTTTACATTTTCTATCTCATCACTTATCATATCACTCATTTACCTCTCATTTCTTCACATTTTACTCTAGTGTAGGTCTAATTAATACGTAAACATACTATTATTCTACCATTTATAGAGCTTGTTTTATGGCATGGCATATCCACTCTATGACTATCTTCTCTTTCTTTTTCAAATATTCCTCTGTTTATTTTAGTAGCTCATAGTTACTAAAAACTAGCTTATTGCTAGTCACTGCCAAGCACTGCAACCATCGATTAATACATTAGCATTCCACTATAGAACACAACATATTTACAGAATTTAAGCATATTAATGATGACAGTACAAAGTAAACTTCATATAGACATTTATATATATACCCGAGTTAGAGTTGTAGCTAGTGTCATTTTTTAGTTTTAGGAACATGCATGTATATCTTTTATTATTTTTGTACAACAGTGTGGAATCTAACAAGTCTTGGGCGAAAATCTATTTATTAATTCATGCTTTGATCACAAAAAATATTGAACTCTCCATAATCTAATCTCCTCTGTGATTTTGGTAACTTTGATGCAGTCTACTTTTGCATTTGCATATAAGTATAGTTAAACTATCATTCCATATGAGCAGCTTAAGAAAAGCTATATATGTCATAATGTCAATATGCCACTAATAAACTGAAAAGTTAAATATGAAGCTGCGCCTGTGAGGAAAAAGACCTTAAGCATAAGACTGCTATGCTCCACCCAACAACTCTTTACCTATTACCCTCATTCTTAATAGTTTTAACAAGGTCCTTATGAATTGAATGTGGCTGTTGAAAAGCTTTGTAGCATTTCGTGGTGATTTTTAGAATAATTAAAAGTAACTTAGGTTGAACAGTTTATTATTACAAAAAGTCACAGTGAAAAACAAATTCATATTGATTTCATAAGTTCATTTTGTATGCTATTACCGGTGGAAAGAAGAGACAGGATAGTAGTTTAGTGTTGTCTGGCATAAGCTTCTGACCAATATGCATATTCTAGATCTATATATGTGCAGGTGTAGAGATATACACAGGAGATGGAAAGAGACAGTAACGTTATGATGACTAGAATTTTCAAATATGAACCATCTCACTATGAGATTGTTCACACAATGAATCAAATAATACTAAGTTGCCTATATTGAATGATTTGATGCTTATAAAGAATTACTCCTCTTAAGGCCTCCAGCATTCAAGTAAAGATAGCTGCTCGTTTGCGCAGAGAAGACTGATGCTGTAGATACAGGAGTAAATCCACAGTATCTTCCATCAATCTTTGCCAAGTATATATCATTGATGTACCTCATAAGCTCATACTTTTCCATACATGGCTGAGCTGCATACTCATCAAATGGCATCCACTGCAGCAGATAAATAATATTAAGAATTGAGTATATGTGCCCTAGGCAATAATGAATTCACATTTCCTCAGAATCTTATTTCAATAAATACAATTTATTGTCAGATAACATGCATGAAAATGAAGCAATTTCGGAAAAAGAAAGCTTCATAAAAATTTATGGGACTAAGAGAAGGAAATAAGAGAATTCACGGTTTTTTAATGATCCACAAGCATTGAACATTTTTAAAAGACAAAAGGAGAACATGCCCTAATTACTGCTTAGCTTCAATTAAATTGTACGTACCTTTGCAGCCTCAATCTCTATCTCTTGTATTTGGATGTCAGAAGTAAGAGGGCGCAACAAGCAGACAAAGAAAAGATCTGATTTCTCAAAGAACGACATGTGACTTTGCCTGTTGATCAGATATTATGTTAAAAAAAGAAACGAATGAGAGTTATCTAAATTGTAAACTCACAAGAATAAATAAATAAAAAAGAAGAAAAGAAGTTCCTAAGCTTTTCCAAAAACTAAATAAGATCTGCAATTTATACATTTTCCAATACGTATTCTCACCCATAAGCAATGATGTTGCTATTGGTGCTCCAATACACAAGATGAAGGATTCATACCTGAATGCTAATACTTCCACAAATTCTGAGTCAACCTGAAAATTGAGAGAACTTGGAATAGTTAGGCTTCAAACAACAATGGTAAACTCATTTTATTGATGATCAAAGCCAAATTTCATGACTAGCCCACCCGCAAAGAGATTACTTACTCCTGTTTCTTCTTTGACCTCTCTTACTGCTGCTACACAAATATCTTCTCCCTGCATAGGTTGAATGAGTAGATTATAGCACACAGAATAGCTTCTTAACTATAACGAAAAAGATATCAATATAGTTACCTGATCAACAACTCCAGTAGGGAATTTCCAGGCGCCAGTTCCCTGAAAATGTCCACTTTTTTCTAGGACCACTAGAACCTAAGATCATTAAATAACTAGGAAATGAGACATTAACACCAATTGGCAATAGAGCTGAATTCTGAAGTATTATTTGCAGTTGCAGTGAGAGACACATTACTCATTTTCCACTGTAAATACTGACAATGAATCACAAGAACATAGATGGATCTACAGCCCTCACACACAAGCAGGAGTTTAGGGGAAGAGAAGTGCAATTTCATTTGAACCCATATGTTAAGAGTATGAAAACAGGATTTAGAATAAACAAGGATATTCATTCATCAATGTTATTTCTATGAATAAATGAGATGCAAGGTGTGCCTTCCCTTTCACTTTTCTAAATGATTGAAATATAGTATTCTCCAGTCTGGAATTAAGGGTAAAATATGCAACTTCAATTCCATCAAGTTTAAGAAATTATCATTTGTCATGATACGGGAATGGTATGTCTGTATCACAATATTGGTTGTAGTTGCTCTAAATTTTAATTAACTATGGGAAATACCTCTTGTTTCTCATTCACGACAAGTGCACCAACACCCACTCGGTGTGTGGCATTTGCTGGAATAGTATTTGCACCGCCTGGAATCCAATATACAAGCATCAAATATTTTGGTTCTGCATGGTGATACCAAAACCCTTCCTGTGTACACGTATGTCACCGAAATAATGAGTAATATAAAAAGTTAGTGCATAGGGACATAGGTTGAACTCATTTTTCATTAACCATTAACCAAACTTCTAAAGAGTCAATATCATCAGTAAAGTAAGTAGTAAACTCACCTTAACTAAAGCCTCCACGAGGCTGGCAAGGTGAATAGGTAGTTTTATCCAAACACCCTTCTTGCCCTACAAGATAATGTTGGTTCAATAACTCAAATAAACAAAGATAGTGACAGATTCAAGATTTCCAGCCCAATTGGTTGGGAAAAAATATATTTCAGAAGAATAAACCATCAAAATGTTTCAAACTGTAAACTATCCTTATTGTGAAGTTTTGATGCATATACATAACAAGCTTGTTAGCTTTTGAAAAATATATTTAATTTTCTGAATAATTTAATCTATCTCAGACATAAATGGTTTTAGGAAACTGGATTACTTATAGATAAGTTAAATCAGTAATCTTAATGTAAACTTGAAGCAATAAATGTTACTGTAGACCACAAGTGCTAGATTGAGGGTGAGCAAAAATAATGATATTTTTGAGCTGGTAAATTTAAATATTACCAAAATCAAATGCGTATGCATTAAAAGAGTTGTGCATAATCAGTGGCAAAGAAGAACCCAAGTCATTAAGCTATTTTTATGTCCCTATGTGTGTGATTCTTTTGTTGCCCCTTGCAGCCAGAATGTGGACCACTTATTAATACCTATCTAATCATATGCCTAATCTGAAATGGAAAAAACCTTGTGCCTAGTTTACAATTGTCCCAGTATGTATCAACTAAATGAATGAATTGAAAACAAACAACCAATATGAGAGAATACCAGCTGTTTCCAGTGTGAAATTGAAGCTCTGAGAATGGACAAAAAGGTTGTAGAATCCAGAGGCTCTTCCATTTCCACAATAACACCACCATGATCATCATCGGTTGATGTTAGTAGTTCAATCTGTTGCACTTGCTCTTCTGCAGTGAGGGATAAATTTGCCGTGTCTGACATGGATGAGATAAGAGTGGGGTTTGTCACTTGTCAGTTGTCACTCTAGTCTTGACTGCCAAGGAAGTATGAGTAAAATTAACATAAAAACAGAATTAGACTCTATACAAAATACTAGTTTATCTTAGATCTTCTAGACAAACCAGAACAGAATCATTAGGCATTCATACTCCATAAAAGGGGAACACGAACCCCCCTGTAAACCAAGGGTAGAAAAGATAAAATTGCAAACTTTTATGGCACTAGTACATAAATGCAAGAAAATTTTATCTTTTGTGGTTCTGGGCAGACACGAAGACGAAGTAACAGTGATTAAAAATGTGAGGAGAAGAATGTACAACCGTAAAGGAGGTGAATTTGTGAAATAAACAAAAGCGAAGATGTCCAAATCAAATTCAGGGCAGCAAAAGACATGATTTTTAAAACTATACGGCAGGCAAACCCAATTGAAAAACGAGATTCAATAGTTGAAGAAGATTGTTCTAGTAGTACCTGTTGAAGCTGCTCTTCAGTTCTTAGTGACGACGTTGTTGGGAATTTGCAGCATAAGATAATGAGATTAACAAATCTTACCTTTCTTTCACAGTGGTGATGGCAGAAAGATGATATGATATGCAAAATTGGTACATTGTTGAGCTTAGCCAAACTCTGATTGATTCCGACGTTGAAGCTGGATACACCACGCAATTCCAAAACAGGAAAATTTTTTATTATTATTATTATTATTATTATTATTATTATTATTATTATTATTATTATTATTATTATTATTATTATTATTATTATTATTATTATTATTATTATTATTATTATTATTATTATTATTATTATTATTATTATTATTATTATTATTATTATTATTATTATTATTATTATTATTATTATTATTATTATTATTATTATTATTATTATTATTATTATTATTATTATTATTATTATTATTATTATTATTATTATTATTATTATTATTATTATTATTATTATTATTATTATTATTATTATTATTATTATTATTATTATTATTATTATTATTATTATTATTATTATTATTATTATTATTATTATTATTATTATTATTATTATTATTATTATTATTATTATTATTATTATTATTATTATTATTATTATTATTATTATTATTATTATTATTATTATTATTATTATTATTATTATTATTATTATTATTATTATTATTTGTTATTATTTTAATTATTTTTTGCACACAAAAAAAAGACCTAGTAATTTCATGATTCTAATTATTTATTTTATTCTTTACGATTTTGGTATTGTGGTTTTGATCACTTTATATTTATTTTTTATAATTTTGGTTCTCAAAATTTAATGTTTTACTATTTTAGCTTCTTTGTTTTTTAATTGTTTAATTGTAAAAAGAATTTAAAATTTTGAAAAATTATAAGGAAATAATGGTTTAACTTAATTAGATTCAAGTTCACTTAACACTTAACATGGAAGTTAAGTGAGTGAATACTGAATACGTGACTCGTATTGATGAGGTGGAAAAGATAATTTTAATTGTTAATCATATGTAATAAGAGTTTAATACATTTCCATTGTCAGTCTAAAATTTCTTTACACTGACTTTCAACTACCATGTGCCATGTAGGACTAAGAGTTACATTTTTTTTTACTCAATCACTAACTTCAAACATTAAATCTATCATTAATCTCTTCTCTCTTTCTATCTCTTTAATGGTCTATGTTCATTAGTGTACATCAATCTTTAATATTTTCGTTTTAAATCTTCAAATCACTTTGCTGTTTGGAGAGAGTGTAATGCATGCACTTGGGCAGTAAGGGTACGAATGACAAAGTGAGATCGATATGTCAAATAAACTCACTTAACTCGTGAGACATAACAGGTTGGCTGGGGTGAGTGATTCAACTCACCATCTCACCCCACCCAATCCGGCCATGGGGCGGGGTAGGCCAACTCATCGGGCTACTTTTCTATTTATTTTTTGATTTTTTTTTGTTGATTCAACATACCAACAAAATTTCAATTTTTTGTCTCCATCATACTATCTGTTATAATATGATTTAAAATCATTCACGTGAACTTTACCTAATAGTTTAACCTTTTGAGATAATTGGTTTTTTACATGATATCAGAATCTTTATTACTAAGTGGTCTAGAGTTCAATCTTTAACGCACTTAATTCTTCTAATAAAAAGTTGAACTTCAGCCTAAGTAGGTGAATTTGTGCATTGTTTACGTTTCAAGCCCAAATGAGCTACTGCGTAAGAAGTTCGAAAGAATATAATATAAAACTATTAATATTACTCTTACCGAATAACTTGAACTTTTAGAATACCTAGTTTTTGACATTGTAGTTATTATTATTTTCTTTTTTTAATTTTCTAGTGAATCAACTCGCCCTTAAGCAACTAAGTTTAGTATTATAACTCGTTTTTACCTGTGAGGCAACCCCCCTCGCCCCACTTAGGGTGGGTTGAAAGTGTGGCAATCCAAATCGGGTCATCCCACTTTTCCACCCCTATTCCAAAGATCAAACTTAAATCAAATCATCTCCTAAACAAACTAAAAAAAGTGGAAATAAAATGAAACAATGCTAACAGCTTGGATTTAATTGATTAGGATATCCTTTCTATGATGAAGATTTTCTACATAGGAAAAATGGGGACTTCAAAAGATGATATATTACATTATTATTCTACATAGATTCTCCTTGCATTGGATAAGCAAATAACTAAGAAAATTAGCACATCCTCTGCGATCGCGATTTTACCAAACGAAAAACACAAGAAAAGCTGAATAAAGAAAACTGAAAATAGGGATACAGCAAAACCCCATGATGAAGTAATCTGAATAAGGACCTGGGTCCATATAGTGAGGGAATACCACAATAGATGATACAAAAAGTGTAACCATCAGCACAATGGCCACATTTCTGGGATACCAGCACCTGCTAAGTCTCATTTTCTTCGGAAGTTCAAGCTGCCCTAGCTCTAGTTCATATGGCTAATACTATATATACCATGGGCATGGCATACTGTTTTTTGTGGCTGAATTTATAGGCATGATAACCTAAGGACATTAACGAGGGTATGACCACTCGAGTTAATATTATTAAGGGATTGAATGCGAAGATTAATAGAAGCAATAAATTTCGTACTACTTGCGTGAAATAACATCTAATGGCGGATTTCGTTTACTACCTATATTTTCTTCGTTTTAAAATGACTATCTAAAAGAAAAGAAACACATATTAAGAAATACAATTAAGATTATTATTTTCTTTATTCTTTATTAACTGTTACTTAAAGATTTTGACCCATAGATTAAGAAAAATGCATTAATGTTTTTATTTCTATTAAAATTATTAACTAACTTTATGTAATTTATCTCTCCTATTAATTCTAAATCTTCAATTTCTTTATCACCATTAATAATTATATTAAGTTAAGGGGACAAACGGTAAAAAATGTTTAATACTCTTTTGAAATCATAAAAGTGACAAATAAATACTTTCTTTAAATTATAAAAGTGACAAATAAATAAGAAAAAAATCTCAAAACAGTGACAGTTAATAAGGAACGAGGGAGTAACTTTTTAAAACATATCATTTATTTTTCTATTTTACCCTTTAAAGTGTATTTTCATCTCTCCTCATTTATTCTTCTTAGAATGACATTATATGAAAAAAAATGACAATTAATGCTTCTTTGACATTTTATGTGGACGGTTATTATGAAATATTTTTTTCTCTAAGTTAACAACTATTTTAAAACGAATGGAGTATTTTATTGTGTCAATAGTGTTACACAAATATTCAATCATATTTAGTTTTATATCTGCCGACTATTAGGTATTTTTGTAGTATAAAAAAAACATTCACCCATATGATAAAAAAACTAGAAAAATAAAAAGGCTTAAATATGTTCGGGGTCCTTATCATTTAAAATGGAATCAAATTGGGTCCCTGAAAAAAAATTATTTGAAATGACATCCTTAACATTTTTTTTGATCAAATTAAGTCTTTTTGACCCATTTAAGTTGATTAGCCACGTAATTATCCATGTCATCATTTCCGTGTGGGAGTTTCGTTTGGCGCCACCCCTATTGCAGGTGGCGCCACCCCCCTCGCAGCAAAAATACGATTTTACCCCCCTTAGAAAAAATCCCCAACATATCCTTCATCACTAACCTTCCACCACCACCCTTTTTTCTCTTCTCTCTCATTCCTTTCCTACCACCACCCCTCTCCTCTTCTATACACCACCTCTAAACCATCCCTCTTCTATACACCACCTTGTGACCACAACCCCCATTACCATCACATTCCTATTATCTCCACCAAAGCTTATCTCCATCTTCTTTAAAAACTTAATTCCACCATCAACATTCTATTTCGGTAATCATCAATCCATCATCACCCATCATCAACCTCCATCTCTTCGTCGCAGGTCGCAATTGGAGGTTTGTTTCTTCGCCCTTCTCCTTTCCTTTCCGTCTCTGATTGACGTGTTTTTTGTTTTTGGATTTTCCGACGTTAAACTGGGTTATGGGTCGCACCTATAGGTGCGACCAGTGATGAAACTTGAAATATTCTGAGTTATTGTGATTTGTTTTCTGTGGCATGTTAGTCATGGAAGCCATTCAGTCAGAGGAGGTTCAAAAGATTGATAGTCGAGACGATGTAGGAAATGATGTTCATGGGAAAGAAATAGTTATTGGAGTGAAGATTGAAGATGATGGTCTAAAACACCCATGTGCTAACGAATCTGCGGATGCTTTCCCGGTTGACTGTACAAAAGCATTTACCACTGATAAGGTTAGTAATTGTTTTGCGCTAATTTGTTTTTCTCTGTCTATTGCACAGACAAATGGCTTAGGTGTTTTTATTCTTTGCAGGTATTCCAAACCCGACATGATCTCTTTGACTGGGCTCGCGAAATAGGGAAGGAAAATGGCTTTGTTGTTGTAACTGCGAAGTCTGATTATGGAAGCGTAAATAGAAAAGAATTCCTGACTCTTGGTTGTGAGCGTGGTGGAAAATACAGACCGTACAAGGGGAAGTTGACAAATAAGAGCACTGCAACAAGGAAGTGTGAATGTCCCTTTAAGCTGAGAGGAAGACCTAGGAAGGCTGACGGATTGTGGAGGCTCAACGTGTTATGTGGTTTTCATAATCATGCAAGGGCACAATCATTAGTCGGACACGCATATGCTGGACGATTGAATCCTGAGGAAAAACAGATGGTGTGTGACATGATGGAGAACAGAGTTAAACATGGACAAGTGCTTGTTGCCTTGAAGGACAACAATCCCCAGAATCTGACCACGATTAAACAAATATACACTGCAAGCACATGGTACAAGAGAACAAAGAGGGGTCCGTTGACTGAGATGCAAAATTTAATGGCGTTGCTAGAACGTGACAAATATGTTTATTGGCACATGAAGGACGAAGATACAGGTGTTATTGAAGACATTTTCTGGTCGCATCCTCGGGCAATAGAGTTGTTTAACATTTTCCCGAATGTTGTGCTCATAGATAGTACCTACAAAACCAATAGGTACGGGTTGTCGTTGCTTGAGATGGTTGGTGTTACCTCAACCAACATGACATTTAGTATTGGGTTTGCCTACATGACTACTGAGACGGAGCATGTACGCTTTGGCGGCAGCATCAAAGTGTCCCTTCTTAAGTTTGCTATCAACAACCTGTTCCAGAAAGCTAAAACGAACAGACTTACCCTTAGTCAGCAGTAACTCCTTGTTTGCCTGAGTTTCGGTCACACGCAACTGCGAAACAAGAACAACGACACACTCTTCAGTGTCTAGCACGGGTAAAGTGAAGAAGCTTCCTCGGATGGGTATGTGCAGGAGAGACGCCACATCATCCAATGTGATTGTCATCTCTCCACATGGCAAGTGGAAGGATGAGGTCTCAGCATTCCCCCCAGTGACATCCACCCTCAGCCTCTTCTCGTGATTGTACAATCTTAATAGAGACCTATCTGGTATGTTGCCGTCAATGTAGGATCGCCACACCCTCCCGGCCACATGAGTGCCATAACTCCGCAACACTGCCAGGTTGCATGGTCCACCTGGGAACGAGGTCAGCTTCTTATCAGCTTTGTCAACCGCCTGTAGTCTTCGCTTAAGTTCCCTCTTGGCCCCATCATCACGGACCCCATCTTCATTATCATCATCATCATCCTCATCCTCATCCTCGCCACCATCATCGGCGTCACTGTGATCCTCATCATCATCACCTCCTTCGCCCTGACCACCCTCAACCTCAACGTACTGCATCTCCTCTGCCTCCTGATCGTCGTCAATGTACCCTCCTTGCTCCTCCGCCTCATATTCAGCTTCATGATATGACGGCTCCTCTACAACCACAGCCTTTGCACGACGCCTACGATGCGAAGCATGGCCTCTTCGGCGGATGTCGTTCTCATGGCTTTGTGCATCATCAGCATCAACCGGGCGACCTGTGTAACGGGTCCTAGCCATTTCTGAAACAACATGAACAAATTACAACGGTTAGCCATAAAAGCTCAAATCAATTAAGAAAGCTATAATCGCACCTACCTAAGAGCCTGATAATTTCAGAATCAATAATTGAACTCCTTATTCACAACCAAGTAATCAATTAAGAAACAAACTCTTTTGATTCAAAGGGTAACTATCAAACATATATGTTTCTATATCATGACTCAAGAAAGCTATCACAACATCATTTATGCATAGGAAATTAACATTAAAAGCTAGCAACTGCAGAGTGAGAAATATGGAAGTTTAATCAAATTTGATTATGAAAATCGTTGACCATCATCAGCAAAAATCGCACCTTAAGGTGCGAATCGGATTCAGATAAATCGCACCCTAAGGTGCGAAATCCACTCACCTCAAGGTGCGAGTATTAACCAGAAAATAGAACCCCCAAATCCTCACACAACACATGGGCCACGACCACTACTTATGACAAAGGTTCAGGAAAAGGGAACCAAGACATCAAAGCAAGCCATCGATGAAAAACAAAGAGGAAGGAAACAAAAAAAATCAACATGCAAAACAGAGCATCTAGCAAAAACCGAGTTGAAGAAGAAAGAGGAAGAAAGGGCAGTACCTGATCTTCTATTGGCGGGGGAAATGCAAGGATTCAGATTCAGAAGAGTGGGCTGTGTGTAAATGGGAAGAAAATGGACAAAAGGGAAGGAGAGGGGACTAGGGTTCGAGTATGTTTATGTTTGTGGGTGGGTGGTTGTGTGTTCGTGGGTTTAAAACCACGACACACGTTTTAATTTATTTTTTTAAATTTTAAACACGTCGCACCTTTAGGTGCGATTTTTACATCCATTTCGCACCTAAAGGTGCGACTATATCAGTAAATACAAACATAACTAAATCTCTCTTTTAAGTGCGATTTTAAGCCATATTTCGCACCTCAAGGTGCGAATAATAACCAGAACTGAACGAGCTTCACGAAATTATTTCTTTTTAGCTTATAGAGCACACCCACTTTGATTTGTAGCTTCTCCCTAGCCTCCAACTCAATATAAAGATAGATGAGATGAAAAAGGGGGGGTTCAAATGGTGATGATGATGAGTGGAAGGGGATGGATATGGTGTGTATGGAGGGAATTATATTTTTGGATTTTTTTTTTTCAAAAGTTTTTTTTTTTTTGTGAACAGGGGCAATTTGGGAATATTGAAAAATAAGGGGTGGCGCCACCCGCAATAGGGGTGGCGCCAAACGAAACTCCCTTTCCGTGTGGCTTTTACTCTCTTTTTTTTAATTTCACATCAACCCTCTCTTTCCCACTCCAGCCGCCCCACACTCCTTTCTTCCCTCACCCTTTCCTGAAAACCCTAATCTTTCTTCCTCCCAAAACCAGCAGTCGCCGCCGCCACCCATTACCTTCCCTGACCTCCTCTTTGAAATCTGTCGCCACCCATTACCTTCCCTAACCTCTGCCTTAACCCTCATCTCCGAATCCAACCGCCACCACTTCTTTCTTCTTCTCAACCCCAACCTTCAATCTTTTCCCTTCGTTCACCATCAACCCGTTGCTGCCATGGGCTGTGGTAGGAGTTATGGGTTTTCATCTGGCTTCCCTCAATCTACGATTCACGATGGGGAGACGAAGGAGAAGAAGAACCCAAATCGAGTTATGGGTTCCCCAATATTTTATGTGTTTTTTCTTACTGTTTCCAAATATTTTTGAAGGAAAAGGAGAAGCATAACCCATATTGAGTTTTGGGTGCGATTGTTGAGAACGATTCTTCGATTCAGGATAGGGGAACAAAGGAGAAGAAGAACCAAGATCGAGTTATGGGTTTCCTGAAATTTTATGGGTTTCTTCTCACTAATTTTCTAGATTCTTTGTTGAAGTTTATGGATTTGAGGATGAAGGGGGAAGAATAAGAGGAAGAGGAAGAGGTAGAGGAAGAGAAAGAGGATGAAGGTGAATATGTGGCTGAAAAAATTAAATAAAAATTCCATGTAGGTTAAGTGAGATAATGTGGAGGTGATGACTAAGTAAATTAATTCTATGTTGACTAGTCAAAATTGGTCAAAAGGACTTAATATGACTAAAAAAAATTTTGTTAGGACGACATTTCAAATAATTTTTTTTCAGGGACCCAATTTAATTCTTGTTCAAATGTTAGGGACCCCGAACATATTTAAACAAAATAAAATATACACCTTAATTGTCAAAGCTTTAGCACATTAAATATATTACAAATATTATTAAAGAATAATGAACTATATTCATTTTAGCGTAATCATTTATTAGAAGAGTTAATTTACTAGTGCATCAATTTAATTTTGATTTTCAAATTATTAAAAGGATTCGATTTCTCCCAAATGTAGATTCTCTTAAGTTTTCTCAAATTATACTCCCTTTGTTCCTTGATAACTGTCACTATTTTGAATATATTTTTGTTTATATTTATCTTTCACTTTTATCATTTCAAATTTTCAATAGAGCATTAATCACGGTTTATCAATTATACCCTTATCTTAATAAATTCTTATTGGTGAAACAAAATTGAAGAGTCAAAATTAATTAGAGAGATAAAGAGTATATTAAGAAGTTAAGAGTAATTTTAACAACAACAAAAAACATTAATACTACTTCTTAATACGTGAGTCAAAACCTTAAAGTGACAGTATATAGGAACAAGATAAGTAATTGTGTGTCTATCTCTCTCTTCATACCCTATTAAATAGGCGGTACTATTCAAATTCTATTCGAATACTATCTATAAAGAAAGAGATAGACATAATATTTCACTGACATTGTCAATTCACTTGAGATGATCCTAATGACACTATGATCAAACTCATTGTTATGGATGATCAAAGGACGTCGATAATGGCAAAAACATGTCGTTAATCAGACATATTTGACAGTTTACTGACAGTCATACATTGTTGGTAATGACTTCGTCGAAAAAAGATACTAACGCCTGAATTTGTCGGTACACGACCGACGATAAGTGATATTTCTTGCACACAGAAAACCCCTTCTATTGCGAAGGAAAATGATACCTTCATGTGAAGAACTTTCGCAATTTAATATATTCAATATATCACAAATATTACTATAAATAATAAATGATGTGTGATTAAATAACTATGCCATTTTGACTTTCGCCGTCCCTTAAGGATAACTTAAGTGGTAAGAGCTGCATATATAATAGTTGGGGGAAGGTCTAGGGAATTTTGTTTTTTTGACTTTCGTCATGTAATCATTTATTATAAGAGTTGACTTACCGATGTTTCAATTTTTTTTAAAATCATTAAAAGATAGTCATGAGGCTACAAGAAAACTTATCGTTACCAACTACCAAACTCAACGCCCGCATTTTGACTTTTGGTCGTTTGTAATGGCCAAAAGTTGTCGGCAATGAACAAACGAATGATTTTTTTTTCACCAATAAGATATTTTTTGAATGGTAAATATTCGTTCTTAGCTCACCAAGTGAATTTTGGAAGAGCTTCAAGTTGTACTTTTGTAACAAGTAACAGTCTTATGTTTGTTGTTTGAGATCCTCTAACTTGTTGGATCTCGTGCAAGCAGTGCAACACCTCACTCGTCGTGTTTCTATGCAATTTAGTATGGATCAAAACATGGGAGGTTGAACCTCGAACATCCTAATCCATCTCAAACTGTCGTGGGAGGTGCATCGACTACCCACTAAAATAACTTGAAGAAACCAACAACTATGCCCTTCATTGGTACAAATTTTAAGTTTATAAATCTTTCAAAATCCAATTTGAAAGCTATGAATGAATTTTCACCTTTTAATAAATTTTTTACTGTAAAAAAGCCAGCTATATATATATATATATATATATATATATATATATATATATATATATATATATATATATTAATTAATTAGGTGAATAAGAATTACACTATTGTCTCTAATGACTTAATAAACTAAAAGACTAAAGTTATTTCCATGAAGGTGATATTTTCACTTGCAGCCGAAGAAGGGGATTATTTCGTACATGCCATATTAATCATACATTTCAACAATTCTAATTTCACCATACAATTATTACATTCATAAGTTACTCAGATTTCCTAATTTCATACGATCATAATCATATGTGCTTACTATTTCCAAGTTTCATGATTTTCTAAATTAAACATGCTCAATATTCCTCGGTATAATATAGAAAAATATAAAATTACTAAACAAATCTCAGCTACCAACCATTTTAACGTGAAATCTCGTAGAACTACAAACACTCAAACTGCAAAAAAAAAAGGCTTAATAGCATTTTTGGTCCCTCACTTATCACTATTTGGCACTTTTAGTCCTTCTTGGAATTTATTAGCTTACAAGATCCCTCATTAATCCAAACGACAACAGTTATGGTCCCTCGTCACTTTCCGTCCAATAACTAACGTTTTCTGTTAGTTTTTCTTACGTTTTTACTTTTATGATTTCTTCTCTCTCTAACCTTTCATTTTTCATTTCCGTTTTCAGTTTGTTCTTTCTTCTTCTTAAGGGACGTCTTCTTTCTTCTTCTTCCTTCTCTCCTTTGTTGTCCTGTTTCCCTTTCCCTCCCATGTCGTCTCCTTCCTCTGCCACCACCAGCCCTACCTCATTCATCCCTGTCGTCTCCTTCCCCTGTCCTCCGACGCGATGTCGTCACTATCGCTTTCTCCCTCCGTTTCCGGCTGAACCAGTGAGCCAATGGAGAAACCATCGCCACCAATGGAATCCCCATAACGTCTGTATCAAAACCCCTAAAGAAATTTGATGATCGGCCGCCGTCGACCACCGCCGTCGTCGCCGCCTCCATGGCTGATTTCCGGCCAACCCTTTTGGCTTATGAGAAAACGGGTTGCACGACGATGATCCTCGCCACGAGGAGAAGAGGATCTGATGGTCCTTTGCCGTCGCCGCCATCCTCCTCTGTCTCCTCCACCACGCTACGACGTCATTTACCGACGCGTTTTGCATGCTCACTATAGGGCTCTCCAATTTCTACAAACCCTTGTATTCCTTTGCTCTCAAAACGGGGTGCGTTCATTCTCTCTTACAGTGCATTATCTTTTCTCTTTGCACCAATTCTCTTGATCTCTCATTCTGTTTTGTTCAGTTTTCTCTGTTTCAGATCTAATTTTGCAAAGAGAAGTCACAGTATCAAAATGGAAGGGAGTACTAGCAACACCATTGTCCCAAGCATCGTTGTCTATGTCACTGTTACCAACAAAGAAGCAAGTTCCAGGAGCAGCAATTTTTCCACTTCTTTATTTATTTGTTTTAAAAATGTTTTCTTTTTTATTTGATTTATGGTTGTATGTTAATTGTTTGTTGTAAGCTGATGAAAGTTAATATTGTTTGTTGTTGATGGGATTAGAAGAAGAATGAAGGGATGGAGAATTGTGGGTTTAGGAGAATAAGGGGATGAAATATTATGTTTTTAGAAGATGAAGGGGATGAATGTTATGAAGAAGAAGATGAATTTCCGGAAAACTCAGAAAACATTATTTTTTTTTACAGAAAACGTTAGTTATTGGACGGAAAGTGATGAGGGACCATAACTGCTGTTGTTTGGATAAATGAGGGACCTTGTAAGTTAATAAATTTCAAGAGGGACCAGAAGTGTCAAATCATGATAAGTGAGGGACCAAAAATGCTATTAAGCCAAAAAAAATTGATAAACTAAAAAGCAAACCCAAAGCAAGAAGTATAAAAAGAAGAGATGAAAAAGAAAGAATGATGTTTGAAGTAAAGTCGCTATGTAGGTAGATTTATAAATTGAGTTAAAACATGGGTTGGAGATTGGCTTGGGCTAACAGAAATCCATTATTTGACACAAGTGTACTTCGTTTCAATTCAACATAACATGGACTCACCTGTGATGAGTTAAAATGATTTGGTTGGCCATATTTTTTAATTTTTTATTTAGTTAATTTTCTATTTCACCTTATGGGGATCGAACTTCTCTACCATTAGACCAACACATTGTTAGTATTTTCTATTAAATCTAATCATGTTAAAGTAAATAATAAATTTAAATAATAAGATATTTATTACTTTTCATATTTTTATATGTTTTTTAATTTTTAAATGGTAAAAAAATGATTATTTTACTCTAAATTATTTTCTTGCATTATTTTTATAAGAAAATTTTAAAATGATCCATGAGCCAACCCATTCATTTTGCATCATGTAGTTAGAGAACGTGGATTACTTTTGTGTATCTATTTTTACTATTTGCACACCCATTTATTTTAAGGACGTTACTACGGTACTTATCGAAAATGAGAGGATATGATACCTTTAGATATTAAATTATAAATTTAAAAAGTTTATTATGGAGAAAACATAACTAAAGGAACCCTTCACTTTTAAAGGGGTACTGAATTTTTTTATTTTTTTTAAATTTAAAAATAAAAGATGTTGTTAAGCTGTGTAAAAAAACGAAAGAAGGATGTGTAAAAAACTATACTCATGGAGGGCTGAACTAGTAGATTAAAAGTCTACATTCAATTGTCTAGCCCAATCCAACTGAAAATGTGCTTGCCTATTTGGGTCGGTCATCCCACATCGACAACTTAAACAACACAATGGGCTTGCAATGGTTGTCAGGCATGCTTTTTCTGATGCAATCCTCATAACAACGGGCAGAGGCAAGCGACGACGATGGCTGCAGAAAAGGAAAAGAGAGATTTTTTTCTGGATGGGATAGAAGAGAGGTGTTTTTTCTTTGGACTAAGGAGTGAAGTAACTCTTTTTTTATTACAAGAAGAGGAGATATATTGAGTCAAGTGTATAAGCTATTGAGCCGACCATGTAAATTTAAGCCCGTAAAATAAATTATCAAATATCCACTTTGTATCATAAATGTGAGTCCTTATTCTGGAGAGTGATATTATGGTAAGCATCTCCTAAATCTCAATGAAGTTGTTCGGATACTCTCACTCTTCTCTCAATGGAGAGTGAATTTCACACACTAGCTATGAGAGTGTGAATCTCCTAAATCAAATTAACTATTAAAATTCAAATAATTGTTTGGAATTTTAATGCTTAACTTTTATTTTTAAAATTCTAAAAACTCTACTATTTTTGTTATAATTATGATTATTATTTTTAATATGAATTTAAATTTCTTTTTGATCATTTTAATTCTTTAGAACATACTTAATATAAAAAATAATTATTTAAATTAAATAATCATACTAAATTATATCAAAATTTTATTTTTAATTCAATATATACTATTTATCCTTTTTAATTTTTTTGGTATCCTTTTTTTAATTTAATTTGTTATCACTATTTTTTTATCTTTTAATCCTTATTTTTTAATTCTTACTTTATTTTATATGATCCTTATGCTATCATATCCCTGATAATAGGGATGACAATTTCTACCTGAAGATGGGGATCCCTGTGGGAGCTGCCCTGTTTGAGGCCCCGACCATGGAGAAATTTTCCCCGTAGTGATGGGGACGAGAATGAAAGTACCATTGTAAAGAATTTGGGGCTAGGGATGATGATCACTCTCCTTGCTCGTGGAGTCCCCGCCCCGTATATATAAGTAAAAATTTGATAATACCCTTGCAAGTATTGAATTACTTCTAATGAAGGCCGTTGCATTTGGGTGAGTTGAATGTGCGAGTGAATCACGTTTGGAATGCGTTGAATGTTGTATTTAACATTTCAAATTTCCTATTTTGTAAACTTCACATACTGTGTGATAAATTTCAGTTGATGTTATTTGAACTTTTTTATATATTTGTAATTATTTGACATTGATGCATTATCACTTGGGAATTTCAAATTTATTGCATAAAACTTATGTATTCTATACATTTATTTTAAATTTTTACAAGATTCTTGGTGGGACCTGTGGGGAGGTGGGGAACGGAGATGGAGGAAAAGTTCACCTCGTTACTAGGAACAGGGATGGGGCGGGGACATATGAAAGATGGGGGACGGGAACCGAGAAGGCACTCCCCGCCCCGTTGTGCGCGTGTGCTATCCCTACATGATAACATTAAAATTTTAATTCATATATTAACTCTTTTTAAATAGATACTAAATTAAGATTAAACTTTTAATTTATACTATTTTACATTTATGTATTAAATTTAAAAAACTTTCATTTAAAAAATTATACTTTAACATATAAATATTAAAAATTATGTATTTCTTTTGTAGTTTATAATAATATAAATTAATGTTAAAATAATTATTATAAAATTATAATCTGATGATTTTAAAATTATTTCAGTGCAGATTTTTAACCGCGGCAAACGTTAATGATGGCTAAAAACTACCAAAAATGTGTGTTGGAAGGTGGTCCGGGAAAAACGTATGTAAGCTTATAATTTCCTACAAACAAATGTACATTAGACGAACCTTGGTCTTTATTAAGCAAGATCCATCTTTCAGTCATTCTACTCTAGCACATGTTTGTGCATGTATGTATCCACATGAATTATGCATACAAGTCCGCAGGAAACATAATTCACCGCAAGAAGTGACGTCTACTGTAACGGAAGAAACCTACGGGTGTCCGTCTTGTCAATCCGAGTGGACTCATACTTTAACGGGTTTTTTACCGGCAATAGCCGGGTTCCTCGTTTACATCGCCTCAACTGACACGTTGTTCACAGCATTTCAGCACTATATATCTCGACACTTGCCAAGTGACTCCAATGCCTAATACTATAATTCACATCTCTCACTCTCTTCTTTTCTTTTATCATCCCACTGCTATGGATACTGGAGGAGGCTTTCATGGCTACCGCAAGCTCCCCAACTCTGGTAAATATTCAATCATCATTATCTCTCTCACATTTGAGCTACTTGTGTCTTCTACCATATGCATGCAAGCTATTTATCTCTTCACCTTCTCACTCACCGTTAACAAATGATGATAGTTAGAGATACAAACACACACGTGCCACATCACAATCAAAGAGATCACGCTTTTATCTCTCTCTTATCTTATAACATTCATCATGTATCATTTAACACATACATATATGACTCTCGGTCTGCACCACCGTACGAATGTCTAAGAATCATTTTCCTTTCAAATTGGTTCTTTCCTTTTCTAGCATTTGCTATGTTGGTGATCTCTTACATTTGCATTGCGGCTATGAACTTGTCGCATAAGTACTTGATTGGTTTTTCTTTCTTTCTCTGTTTCCCTAATATTCCAAGGCCTAATAATCTATGTCTGAGGTCGTTTCTTTTGTTGTCTATATATATATATACCTCTACTCCACTCCACCACCACCTGTTTTGTGAAGGCAGTTTCAGTAAAGCAAGCTGTAATGGAGTGAGGTGATGATAAAGATGGTGACATCAATGGCTTATGCCTGTGATTTGTAGAACGGAACAAGTGTCACTCATGCATGCATGCACTCCACTGACTTCACAGTTACAAGTGGCGTCCATGCATTCTCCAACATCATGTCTCCACTTCACACTCTTCCGCCTTTTCTTCTGCCTGTCTTCTTCTTTCACTCTTAAATTTCCATGCCAAGCCAAGCCAAGAAATGGTGTGTTTTGGAAGGATATGCATAATGCATGCACTACTTAATTACTTAGAATAAGTGCGTGTTTGGTTCCAAGATTTACACAGAATTAATTAAGCACGTTTATTGATTCTAAAGCAGTTTTTAGAGTTTCTTATAAACCTGAGTGAGTCAGCTGGGCGGTGTTGTTCTGTTACATGCACAAGTGATTCAGCTATTTGAAACGGGTTTGGTTTGAATGCATGAAAACAAAGGCAGGCCATGAAAAAGAGAACCGTTTTTATTCGTTTGTCCCCTTTAATGGCATGACTTCAGACCTGCTTTTGTCGTTTTCTTCTGATTTCTCTTTTCTCGAGAAAGCTAGTAAAACCTGCTTCAACAGCTAGGCCCTGCTCTGCCCCCACTACCCCTCTTCTGTTTGGGCCTCACTCCAATATGTCACAGCCCCTTTCATTTTTAACTTTTTTTCAAATCACATATATCCTCCATTGGTCAATTATATTAGAGTCGGATATCTTGCATTTGTAACAAAAAAATAATATTAGAGTCGGATATAATTGCGATTAATAGTTCTTCAACTATACACTCAAACCTTATATTTTTGCTTAAGCTATAAGAAGTTATGGAATTCAGATTTGATGAAGTCAAGAGATCCTACATTCATAAGTCCAGGGTTTGTGTCCATCTGATTTTAATTGAATTATAACTCCAATTTTAATAGGTTATTATACATGGACTTAAAATACTAGCCCCTAACTTCAATGAATGCAAATTTTCTAATTGTAGGAAATCTAAGTCCCTAAGTGAGTCAATTTAATAGCTTTTGGTAAATGAAAGTTTTAGTAATTACTAACCTCTGACAAAATGACAACATAGGGTTGAAGCTATCAGTCTCGGAGGTGAACATGAGGCAGCAGGTGATGGCAGCAGAGAACAACAACGTTGTCCAGTCAGCAACAGAGGACAATGAATGCACGGTGAGGGAGCAAGACCGTTTCATGCCAATTGCAAACGTGATAAGGATCATGCGGAAGATCCTGCCGCCACATGCCAAAATCTCCGATGATGCCAAAGAAACAATCCAAGAATGCGTTTCTGAGTATATCAGCTTCATCACTGGCGAGGCCAATGAACGTTGCCAGAGGGAGCAGCGCAAAACCATCACTGCAGAGGATGTGCTTTGGGCCATGAGCAAGCTTGGGTTTGATGACTACATTGAGCCTCTCACCATGTACCTTCACAGGTACCGTGAGATGGAGGGTGACAGAACCTCCATGAGGGCTGAACCGCTTGGGAAGAGGACTGTGGAATATGGAACTCTTGGGGTTGCCACTGCTTTTGTTCCACCACCATTTCATCACCACCACCATCATCATCACATTGGGCATCCAAATGGGTATTATGGTGCTGCCATGGCGGGGAGTTACATGAGGGATCATAATAATAATGCTGCAACACCAAATGCTGCTGCTGCAGGGTCATCTCAGGCTGCACTTGCTGAACCGAATGGTCAGTATAAATGATGATAATATTGAGTATTGAGTAGAGAGGAGATCTTAATTATCTAGCTAATATCTACAATGAGAAGATTTAGCTTAACTCTAGTAGTTGTTAGGATTTTGATGTTAATCTCAGGTGAAAGAAGATAGAATCCTAATCCTGACCATGTAATGAAATAGCTTAATTTTGGTGTTACTAGCTAGTTAACTTCAATCTGGACTTTCTCAGCTAATTAAGGTAGTCAGTCATTGTTAAATAGAATTTCACTTTCTAATCCAAAATGGGGGCACTTGATAGAAATTAATTGTTATAAACGGATGATCAATTGACTAATTTATTCGCCGCTAAAAGAAAAAAATGATTTAACGTCTAAATTTATCTCTCATCACAATGCGAGCACTAATTTTAGTCAGCTAGTGATTGTTCAAGTTGGTGGAAAAAATGAAATTCAAAATTGTTTTATTTAAAAGTAGTGTCAACTCACCATCCATGAGCGTCAATTTGGTTAATACAAAAAAACACCAACTATTTTAGAGTTAGCATTGACTTGATTGACGCTTATGTACCTATGTCAACATATTGATGTGACCCTGATTGACTAAATACAAGTAGAAAGTAAAATTTACTATTTTTTTTGGGTGCAAATTAAGTTAGTATTTTAATAGTAATTAATATTCGTTTGATTTTGATTTAATATAAAACCTTATGATATGTATCACGTTATAAGGAATATTGTGGTACGTAGTCTCATGAAATTCAAACTTAATACTCCCTCCGTCCCAAATTATAAGACCCTTTAGAGACAAACTTGATGTCCCAAATTATAAGACCCCTTATAGATTTCAGGAAAAAAAAGAAGCTTTTCCTTTTTTACCCCTTACATTCATTATATTTTAAATTCCAAAACTTTAATTACCACATTTACTAATTACTTCTTTCATATTCTCAACCAACTTTTGGTATATCCAATACTTACATTAACAATTTCCAGATTTTTTTAAATAGGGGTATATTTGGAAAATTTATATAAAAAGTAACAAAACCAACATATTAATTAGTTTATTACATGTTTTCTTAATAGGCGTGATTGTCTGAAAATGACCCTATAATTTGGGACGGAGGGAGTATAAGATAGATGCTATTTTATAATCTTGAAATAATTGAGATAAATAGAATAATTGTTGTATGGAAGGAAAAAGTAAATAATTAGATATAATTTCTTAAAAATGTATATGCATATGAATAAGCTACGAACACCACATGCAAGGACTAAGGTTGAGATATGTTGACCAAATTTAGACCAAACTTGATGAATTTCGACGGTCAAAATAATCTGTAGCCCTCCTTGTAGAGATGAAAGTACTCTAGGTTGCCGATCAGGTTGCCAACAGTTGCAGAGGCAGGGGTGGCCTGTTGGGGCCATGGTCACCCTCAAGATTTTTAAAGTTTTTAAAAAAATATCAATTGCTATATTGTTGTAGTTTTTTTTTTTACCGAGTTGATTGTCGCGAGACTAGTTTTTCGCCCCACAGTCAACGCATAAAGCGGTAAGGAGCTGATCAATGAGTTTTTTCAAATCTTACAAAGTGCTGATAAGTGTTCGTGATGAATCAATGGATGGACACGTGAGATTTTGGTGAAAATGTCCCAACTAATAGGTGGCTGTCAGTAACAGCATCATACCAATTCTTGTCAAACAATGCGAATTCAACACAAACAATAACACAGACAAATAGACAATGCTTATCAGGATTTAACCCATTTACCTCAAAGCTTCTAGCATCCTGAGTTTACCTCTAGTCCCTTTTTTGGATTATTGAGGCGAGGTACGTTTTAATATAATAATATATATATAATATATAATATAAATTAGACCATAATTGATTGCTATTATATTTCTTAAATTGTTTTGGTTTTAATTTATTCACAATTCACCTTCTTTTCCATTTAATTTTTACTTATTTTTCCTTTCTATCTCTTTTTAATTTTTTTATTACATCACTTATCTTATCTTATATTTCTCTCTTTTATTAATATCTATTTTTTAAAGTATGAGTGAAATGAATGTGAATAAATTACTATTGTACTTTTCTTCTATTTTTACAGGGAGAGCACATTTGTTGGTTTTCTTTATTTTGATTTACGTTTTCAAGAAGCTTGTATAGTCCATGTAGTGTTTGTACTCAAACTAGTATTATCCTTATAAAAAATTATTAGTTATATATAAGTTGGTTTCAACATATAGTGTTTAGAAAAAATCTTATAACTGCCATCTTGGATATATTAGGAGATTACGGTGAACCAAAATTACAGTAGATAGAAATGATTTTTTAATTTTTTTCTACTATAATTTTGATTTTACCATTACGTTGTTTTCTATCGTATTTCCAAACATGCACATAATTTGTTCGATCTCGATCCCTCTCTTGATAAAATCTTGCCTCCGTCACTGAGAACCTATGATCTACATCAAGCTTAGGTCGGACCATGCCTAATTACTAAATAAATTAGACCACCAAGACTTTTTGAAGAACCTATTCATTTAAAAGGACTAGACTTAGGTCATTTAGAAAATTTTATAAACTTAACAGACCAACCTGTATAATTAGTATAAATTTATTTTATTGTTTTTACATTGAAATTTTATTATCATATCTTAAAGGTATATACTTATTTATATATTTAAACATATCAAACTATATATTGATTAAACCGTATAAACCTTTTCAGAAAAGGGCTAATGATCTATTTGTTTTGACTTAAACAAAATAAATGATATTAATATATTTTAACTTGTTAGCCAATAAGTTTGCTAACATGTTTACAAATAAATTTGTCGGACTACTTTAATATTTTATAAAAAAAGAGATATTTAAATAAACTACCAAATCAGACTAGGCTTTCAAACAGATTAAACTCAGACATTAAAAATGCCCATGACAGGTAACAAACCAAACTCAGACCTTAAATTATTTAAACAATCACATTTATTTAAAACCCAATGTGTTTTCACCATACCTCCCGGTTTAGCTCATTTTAATAGCGCTGCTTCCACTATTTCATTCTCATCCTCTATGTATTATATATTTTTTCCTTATTGTGCATTCACTCGGTAGTAGCGATCTGACCGCATTCTTCTTCTTATAATTCAAGATTAGCTTGAGTATAGTAAAAATCAAATATCTCTCAAAATACAACTACTACGATCAAACTTCCGACCTGAATACTCAAACAACTACTCTAACATGTGCAACCGATATTCATTGGGGCAAATTTTTCTATTTGATGAAATTGGAAGCCGTTTACACAATACATTTTGTAAGTTTAAATTGATTTTTGGCTCCAGGGAGTCGACATTCAATGCTTTATACTTCATTAAATAAATAAATTGCGTGCTGAATTTGCTTGTAAAATGTGGATAGACACCCTGTGTGTTTGTTTCATAGCTAACTCTACATCACATAACCAACCAATGAAAATAAAGGATGACAAATGCCTATGATTAATTAATAGCTGATCACACAAGGAAAAAAGAAGAAGGGGAAAGATCGGAAAATGAAAATAAAAGATTTATTTAGAAAATGAATTAAATTGCTTATAAATAAAAATAGCACGTGAAATATAAATACTGCTGATATGAGAAATTGGAGTTAATTGCGGTTGGGTGTTCGAAAATCGAAAGTCACAAGAGAAGAGAAGAGAACATCGTAGACAGACAGAGAGAGAGAAACAAAAACAAAACCCTTTTTCCCTCTTCTTCTTCTTCTCAACCTCGTTTCCTTTTCGTATATCATTCTGTTCCCATATGAAAGAGCACTGAAGCGACACAGAAGAACAGTCGTATCGAGAGAGAGAGAGAGGAATTATGGCTCAGAAGCCTCACCTACTGCAGCAGCTCAGGGACCTGGGATCCAAGCTCCACACCCTTCCTTCCTCCAAAGACGCTCTCATCAAGCTCTTAAAGGTTTTTTTTCTTTTCTTTTTTTGCATTTTTCCCCCTTTCAATTCATTGCTTCCTTAATCTCCCAATTCTCCATGTTGTGCCTTTCAATTGAATTTTTTTTGAATCTGTTTTCTTTTGTGTTAGTTATATTTGTTACATTCTGTTTTGCTGCTAGGTAGCTAGCTAATGTCTAAGGACAAGGTAGGGGTAAATTATGCGCCAATTTTGTCTTTTAAGGTTATTTGTATTGAAGATAATAAATATAGAATTTATCTCGAACTCAAATGCATTCAATTTGGTGCGGTTTGCTTCCGCCAAATTTAATTCGTGCATGTTTGGAAATCATTCTGCGATTGATTCTGGAGTCAGAATCAGTTTGAGAGCTTCTATGAGTATCTTCTAGGTTTTAGAGTTGATTATGAGAAAAGAGTAGCTGATCCAAACATGCTATTCTTTGTGGGGTTGGTTTAAAAGCGAGGATCGAGTGTGTGAGTTATGTTAGTATGCTTTTCTTCCTTTGAGAAGAACACTTGGACTCGGTTTACATCAGTTTCCCCATACTACATACGCGCTCTTATCTTGAAACTTTATATTATAGAACATAGATTCTACAATTAAGCATGTTGATGGCAAGGGAGGCACGGACACAAACAGACACTTAGTAAGTTTACTATGCTTGAGGTAGAGAGGTGAGACTTATGTTGAGTTGGAGCAAGCTTGTGAAGAATCTTTTGAGTTAAGTTAAGTTGGATGTTGTAATTATCTAATGCTGTAGTTTAAAGTGCCGAAGATACTGGAAATTGCTACTTTTGTGTATGGATTGAGAATGGAAGGAAAGAAGTTGAAGTAGAAAGGAAGAATTGCGAATGAGGGAATAGGGAATTGGACTGTGATTTTTGAATGAAGGATTGGTTGCTCATATTGATGTAGTCTAACAAAAGCAGTGTTACTGAAGCTACTGGGTTTGTCATTCTGGCATCTGTTAATCCCCCTCTCTTCTCAAAAATGTTTTTCCACATGCAGCAAGCAACAGCATGCCTTGCTGAGTTGGATCAGTCACCTTCCACTTCAATATTGGATCCAGTGAAGCCCTTTATTGATGCCATTGTTAAGCCAGAGTTGTTGAAGCACCAAGATAGGGACGTCAAGCTTCTAGTTGCAACATGTATTAGTGAGATAACTCGGATCACTGCACCTGAAGCTCCTTATGGTGATGAAATTCTAAAGGTATCTTTCTCTTACTAAGATTATCTAATTATAGTTCATCTTCTTATTTACAACTTAAAAGTGTAATTATTTTCATAAACCAAAAAAAACTAGGGAACATAATTATGATTACCCTTTGTGCTAATCTTTGTTAAATCTCCTTGCAGGATACCTTTCAGTTGATTGTGGGTACTTTTAGTGGTCTAAGCGATACCAATGGTCCATCCTTTGCTCGGAGAGTTGTTATATTGGAGACTCTTGCAAAATATAGATCATGTGTTGTGATGTTGGATCTTGAATGTGATGATCTGGTGGCTCAAATGTTCAGTACTTTCTTTGCAGTTGCCAGGTTAGTTTCTCATAAAATCTTATTATTAATAGTTAGGTTACTTTCTGCTATTCGCTTCCAAGTTTGCAAACTTGATATTCTTAATATTTTTTATAGATCAAGTGTTCTTTTTGCCGGTCATAAAATAATAGAAATGAAATAAAGCTAATTCAACAAATAATACATCTTTGTATACTTGGAGGAATGTGGTGTTTTCGAGGGGCAAGTGGTATGTTGCTACATAAATGGTCTCCACCTAGATGAATAAGGCTTTGTAACTGTTGTTGAAACTTTGAACTGTTAGACATGGAGGTGAGAACTAACAAGGAGGGGAGGAGGCAGACACTTGGCTTAAGGGGGACCAAATCGAAACATGTAACTTATAAAAAAATTATAAATTTTCACATAGTATAATATGCGCAACAAAATTGATATATAAGTACTATTTTCTTATAATTAGAATAAATATATAATTAGATTGAGTACAATAGTAATAAATGATTAAATTTATTTAACTCCAATGGGTTGGTCGAGTGAAGCGTGACACAATCTAATATTTGACAGGTTGGAGGTTTGAGTCCTCACTCGTTCTCTTAGGAGAGGTAAATGTAAATCTCTCTGTAAGTGCTCTTTGAATCCCATTGAAAAAAATTGGTTTGGGTAAAATAATACTCAAAAGATAATAATAGCATCTTAAATCTTTGGATTGAAAACAGAAAAATAAAGTGAAGAAAAAATTAAAAAATAGAAGATGAAACTTATAACTAGTAGTGTGTGCGATTTGACTTTTGTTGAAGTTAAAGGGCTAAAAGATGAGCTTGGACTATGTGCAACGCACCTGCACAGTTATGCACGTGCAACTCTCCATACCACTGACACTAACAATCGGATTGGAGAAAGACATGTGCGATTGTTAATGTCCTTTTAATTTCTTAACCTTATAAAAGGTGAAAGTGTGAAAACATATAAAGTGAAGTGAGGTTGGATCCATCATACAAACATATATAATATCATGGGGGCCATAATATTTTATACTTTTAGTTTTACAAGAAGTTGAGAAAGTGGGGGTGACGACGGCACCACCGAGTCTCCCCTTGCCTCTGCCTCTGCTAACAAGATATGTCATGGACATTTTCTTATGTGACAAATTTTCTTTGCTCATTTCTTGTTTAAAAAGTCCTCTTTGGTTTAATGAGTGATGCCTGTATATTTTGTTTCATGCTTAGAGATGATCATCGAGAAAGTGTTCTGTCATCCATGCAAACTATAATGGTGGTTCTCTTAGAAGAGAGTGAGGATGTCCACGAGGATCTGTTATCTATTCTACTATCTACATTAGGTCGTGAAAAAAAAGTAAGTACTTCTCCTATAAATTCATTTTCCTGTTAAATGCAGATAGCTAATGCTCTTGCGGATCTAGTATTATTTAGGAAACGTGATAATGTGGAATTTTGATTCCAGGGTGTTACTAAGGCTGCAAGGACACTTGCTATGAATGTCATACAGCAATGTGTAGGGAAACTTGAATCCAGCATTAAACAATTTTTGCTATCATTAATGTCTGGAGATAGCAAGCTAGTGAACAGTGAAGTTGAATACCATGGAGTTATCTATGATCTGTATTGCTGTGCTCCTCAGATTCTATCTGGAGTTCTCCCTTATGTGACTGGAGAGCTGCTGGTAATTGGTGATTTTTTGGCTTTATTGATGCTTATTTTTTATAAGTAGCATCATCTGTCACTGTTATTTATAACTGTTATGAGCCAATTATCCTAAAAGCTAAGTTGTTAGGTAGTAAAGGACATATGAGTGGTTTTATATTGTACTTCTAACACGCCCCCTCATGCAAGAGCCCATTGGGCTTGAAGCGCGGTCAATGCACAGACTCACTTACCTTGTGCTGAAACTCAACTTTTTTAATTAGAATAATTGGGGACAAAAAGGATTGAACTCTAGACCACTTTGTCATAGAGGCTGTGATACCATGTCATGAACCAATTATCCCAAAAGCTTAAGCTATTGGGTAAAAGACACATGAATGATTTTATATTATGTTTCTAACAATAACCTTACTGCTATGATAAAGATCTTTTCTTTTTTGTGTGTGTCTGTGTGTAGTTTTTATTGTTAAGCTTTGTGGGGAGGTTCTGAGTTTTGGAATGTATAGTTTTGTAATATCATAGTCACTCTGGTATTTTCATTCCTCATTAATTTGATTCATAAGTTTATTAAAGTTATACTTTTGGCTTGGCTCTCCTCAAATCTAATATCTGGATTCTCACTTGTTATCTGAAATTCGTAGACTGATCAGTTGGAAACCCGTTTGAAAGCAATGAACTTGGTTGGCGATATAATATCTGTTCCTGGAACTTCCATTCCTGAAGCATTTCAGCCTATATTTTCAGAATTTTTAAAGAGGTTGTCTGATAGAGCTGTTGAGGTTCGCATGTCGGCCCTTGAGCATGTAAAGAACTGTTTGCTGTTAAATCCTTTAAGAGCTGAAGCTCCGCAAATAATATGTGAGTGCATTTAATACTTGTACAAGCAGTCAGTCTAATTTTTTTTTAATCTTTTTTTCTGTCTGCTGATTTTATCTGAGTCAAACATAGCTGCCCTTTGTGAACGGCTGCTGGATTTTGATGAAAATGTTCGAAAGCAAGTTGTGGCTGTTATCTGTGATATAGCATGTCATTCCCTAAATGCAATTCCACTTGAAACTGTGAAACTTGTTGCTGAGCGGCTTCGTGATAAATCTGTATGTATACCTCTACATTTTTGTTTGTTTCTTTGACTATTTTAACTACGGTATCTTAATTCCTTTTTATACTTTGCATTTGCAGCTACTTGTTAAAAAGTATACAATGGAGAGATTGGCTGAAGTGTATAGAGTTTTTTGTGAGAAGAGCTGTGACACAGTCAATTCCAATGAATATGACTGGATTCCTGGAAAGATCCTTAGATGTTTATATGACAAAGATTTCAGGTGAAACACTTGTGCTATATTCTTTACCCTTATTTGCATCATGATCATCATGACTTTGGATATTGATTTTTATGTTTACAATAAAGTAAGGGCTGGCCTTTTTCTTAAATAAAAACTTAATTTTTGTAGTCATTTGGAAACACTTGTCTAGCAAATTGATTCAACTATTTCATTGTATCAGATTCAACTTGGTATTGGATTCAACTTAGTCTGTTGCTTTAACTTGTGTATTTGTCAATAGCATAACTTTTTCAAGTTTCTACAATTTTTTCTACTGTAAAATGGGAGGAGTTGAACACTGTCTATTGTTTTAATGATGGAATCTTGTTTTCACATGAGTTCACATCTTTCTTTCCCTTTCTGATTGAGTTTATCTGTTCTGTTTTTCATGGGATAGAGGCTTTCTAATTACCGTTGGTTTTCTTTCTTCATTTCATTCTGCAGATATGATATAATTGAAGATGTTCTATGTGGGTCCCTGTTTCCAGCAGAGTTCTCAATTAGTGATATTGTTAGACTTTGGGTTGGGATTTTCTCTGTATTTGATAAAGTGGAGGTCAAGGCTCTTGAAAAGATACTGGAGCAGAAACAAAGGTAAGCTTGGTTTCTTTGGCGATGGACCAATGGCTTATACAGTGGTGTCTCAACATTAGTAAGCAATAAATTTTTCACCTTCGATGGTATCTCTTTGGTAATAGGTTACAACAAGAAATGCAAAGGTATTTGTCTCTGAGGCTGATGCACCAGGTATGTGGCTCCAGAAGTTGGAAAGATGAACTTCTCAAAGGAATTTTGATGAGAAAAAGGAATTGATTCTCATTTAAATGCAGGATAAAGATGTTCCTGAGGTGCAAAAAAAGATTCTTTTCTGTTTCAGAGTAATGTCCCGATCATTTGCTGACCACGTAAAGGCTGAAGAGAATTTTCAGATTCTCGATCAATTAAAGGATGCTAATATCTGGAAGATTTTGAAAAATCTTGTTGATCCAAATACTAGCCTCCATCAAGTTCGTGCCTACCGGGTAAAATAACCAGTAGCTTGTAGATATGTTTTTGGTCATACTTATTGTAGCCAACGTGAGTTTGTGAAATCTTAACCAATGAGAGGAATTCTTTGACCATATCTCTAGTCAATGAGTTTGTGAGATCTTAACAAACTTCTTTCACGCGCCCCTAATTTTCTAGTAGGGAAAGAAAGAAAGGGTGGCTTGCACTTTGTTACTGATTTTGCTCATTTCTATATTTATTTCTTTTGCAGGATGATTTGCTTAAAATACTTGGCGAGAAACATCGTCTCTATGAATTTCTGAGCACCTTCTCGGTGAAGTGCTCCTATTTGGTTTTCAACAAGGAGCATGTAAAAGCAATTCTTGGAGAAACGGTAGCTCAAAAATCTGTACAGAATGCTCAGCGTACACAATCTTGCCTGAATATTTTGTTGGTAAGAGCATGTATTTTTAGGCGTGTTTAATTAATTGCACTTATTTCTTGAACATTTATTCCATGAATTCAGGCATCAAACATAAATAGTTTCCAGCTTTTGCTTGTAATGAATGCAAAGCTAGACTTAAATTTTTTGCATATGCTGATCAATTGGTATTTTGTGGGCTTTGGGTGATTGTTTTAATGAAGTGTCAATTTGTCCTAATCGTATAAGCTATAAGGAGATGGCTTGTGAATGCTTTTTATTGGTATCTCGACAACAGCCTCTCAGGTGAAAGCTCTATAATCTTAAAATATGAACAAAGCATATGCCCAATTGCCCACCACTACTTTGGTTGAAGTTTATTGTAATTGAGAGTGGAGGTGACAAGGATCAATGTCTTGACCATTTGGTCAAAGAGGGTTTGATATGATGCCATAGAACCAATTTATCCTAAATGCTTAAGCTGATAGGAGAAGGTCCATGATTTGTTTTAATCCAGTGTCATTAAAGTTAGGCTGTTTTTTTGTTTTTCTTCTCTTTTTGTATCCGTCTTGAATATTATAATGTTCATTTAATACTGCTATGAGGCAGTGGTATGGTTTGGATCATCATGGACATGAAACAGAATTCTGGAGAATAGTCTTTTCTAACTTTCAAGTTAACGTGTGATAAACTACAGATAATTGCTCGTTTCTGTCCATTGCTTCTTAGTGGCAGTGAGGAGGAGCTTGTAAATTTACTGAAGGATGATAATGATATGATTAAAGAGGGTGTGTTGAATGTTTTAGCTAAGGCTGGTGGTACTATTCGTGAGCAACTTGCAGCCACGTCAAGGTACCACTGTTAACTTTTTAACATTTTTAATCCATTTCTTTGTATAACTTTCTCACTATCTCCTTTTTATGTAGTTCGGTTGACCTTATTCTGGAGAAACTATGTTTAGAAGGCAGTCGTAGACAAGCAAAGTATGCTGTACATGCACTGGCTGCAATAACAAAGGATGATGGACTCAAATCTCTTTCTGTTCTATACAAGGTTTAATATAGTTATTTCTTTTGATATATTTTAAGCGCACTCATATTTTACGACCATTCTGATTTTTCTCATTATATGCAGAAACTTGTAAATTTGCTGGAAGAGAAAACACATCTGCCTGCAGTACTGCAGTCTCTCGGGTGTATAGCACACACTGCAATGCCTGTCTTTGAAACTAGAGAGAGTGAAATTGTAGAATTTATAACAACCAAGATTCTAAAAGATGATAGTGTGAGCCTTTTAAGTCCCTCTGAATTGTGTATTTGCATCTAAATGAAATAAACTTGGAATTAAGTAATTAACTGATTTACATCTAAATGTATGCTTTGCTGTTTCAGAAGGAGCAAGATCACACAAAAACATCTTGGGATGATAAAAGTGATCTTTGTATGTTGAAGGTTGGATAGGATAGTCTCTTCTGTTTTTTAAGATATATATGATACAATTTTTGGTGTGTAGTTTGATACATAGGAAAATGCTTTAAGCTGGTTTCTTCTTGACATTTTATTCTCTGCCTTTGTCTCAGTGCCCTGTTCTGTTTCTCTCTTTGCTGCAGATATATGGCATTAAAACCTTAGTAAATAGCTACCTACCTGTCAAAGATGCTCATCTTCGTGCTGATATTGGCAGTCTTCTAGATATACTTAGGAACATGCTATCTTACGGTGAAATATCAAAGGAAATACACTCTAGGTATATCAGCTTCAGAGTTATATTTTTTAATTAATTTTAAATCGGTGGGTCCATATTCTATATACTCATTTTTGCTCTCTTGCAGTTCAATTGATAAGGCCCATTTGAGGCTTGCTTCTGCAAAGGCAGTTCTTCGTCTGTCAAGGCTTTGGGATCAGAAGATACCTGTTGATCTTTTTCACTTAACTTTAAGGGCATCTGTGGTGGGCTTAATCTTCTGTTTACTCAATTTCTTCTTGAGCATTTATAGTTTTTCACCACATTATTATGACGGTAGAAGACTACTTCTATCCACATGCAAAGGCAGAAATTACTGTTAAAATTATAATTTCATTTTGGAAATAACCGCTTCTCATTGTCTTTTTTTGAGTTTTGCAGATCAGCTTTCCTCAAGCTAAGAACATTTTCTTAAGCAAAGTTCACCAATATATTAAAGACCGCCTTTTGGATGCCAAATATGCTTGTGCATTCTTATTCAACATCTTTGGATCCAAGCCAGAGGAATTTGCAGAGGTAAGTTGTTGATTCACTGTCTTTTTTGCAATTGCAACTTTTCCTTGCTTTCACTTCATTGTTATGTTTTGTGATGACTCCTATCTGTTAATGCAGGATAAACAGAATCTGGCAGACATTATTCAAATGCACTACCAAGCGAAGGCACGACAAATTTCTATGCAATCAGATGCTAATTCATTGACTATGTACCCTGAGTACATCCTTCCTTACCTAGTTCATGTACTTGCTCACAATTCATGTCCTGATGTTGATGAGTGCAAGGATGTTGGAGCATATGATAATATATACCGGTACTGTATTACCCACTTTAGACATCTTTGATGAATTCATATTTAGATACTCTTCAAAAAGGGCATGGAAAAGAGGGGATGGAGGAGCTTTAGTTTCGTTTTGGTTTTTAATAAATGTTTGGAAGGGTTGAAATTGTTGAGAAATAAAACTTTAGATTTTTAGCTACTTATTTGGTTGAATAGAAAAGGAGAAGGAAAAAAAATCATGTGAGTCTCACACTTACCTTCCGCCTTCTCTATTTCTATACTATACCCAAATGAACGAAAACTAACTTTTCATGCGCTTCAACTGAATGCTGAAGGCTTTTGCTTTTAGGGTCTCTCTGCTAACTCAGGTCATATACCCTGTCCAGACACATGTTAGGGTCTGTACGCTTTTTTTTAGGTTGGCTGTAATTTTTCATATATCTGTTTGAATAATTTGTTATACTTCACAAATACATGCATATATGATGTTGATTTGAAATATGAATTAGGAATGTGACCAGGCCAATTCCCACAAATTTAATTGTTATCAGACCTCAAAATATAGAATGTGTTGGGCTGCTCATTATTACTGAACTTATATTGTGTTCTGAATTTTCAGGCAGTTGCACTTAATACTGTCAATGTTACTGCAAAGAGATGAAGGTGCCAAGTCGGAAGTAACTACTAATAAAGAGAAGGAAATCATATCCACTATCACTTCGATCTTCCAGAGTGTCAAGCAATCTCAAGATATGGTTGACACATCAAAGACAAAGGTTGAGAATATTTTGTTTTTGCAAATTTAAAAATTGCACGTGGTAACAGACTCTTATCTTATGCATTGTTCAATGAATGTCCAGAATTCTCACGCAATATGTGACATTGGGTTAGCAATAATGAAACAACTAGTGCAGAAGGATGTTGATTTGCAAGAATTGTCTCATTTGGTGTCCCTACCTCCAACACTTTACAAAGCATCTGAAAAGAAGGAAGGAGATGACACTATGGTATGCTCTTTTATCGTCAAATTTTGTAGTTCCTTCCGGTATGCAAAGTTTTCTAGTTCATTTTATTCAAAATTCCCTCCAAAAAGTTTCTAATTCTTAAAGAAGATTCCCTTTATTAAAACGAGATTGATTCATAGCATTGCGGCTGCTTGCATCATATTACCTTGATTTGCTATCTGCACCTTATGTTATAGACTCTAGTTACTGCTTTTTGAGATGTGATTTTGTTTAGGCTCTTTTCTGAACAGACAATGGATTGGTTTTGTTCATAATTTGACTCAGGTTTAATAACTACCTTCTTTCAAGTAAAAGTCTTAGACTAAGACTAGTCTACTCTGAGTAACCCAAAAGTAAATATTAGTTGATGTCTTCTTGTTTTCCATGAATCAGATAAACATTATTAATATTACCTTTTACTATATTTTGAACATTTATTAGATCTAGGATCACTTTTAATTAAAATAATGCTTATTAATGCAACTGAATTCATTTGGCAGATAAGTGAGGTGAAAAGCTGGTTGGCTGATGAAACTGCCTTTGCTCACTTTGAATCTCTTGAACCAGAAATGGTATGCTTGATGCAACTGATAAGTGACATGGCAACTTTCGTTGCTTCTTGAATCTTGAATCGTGTTTTCTTCTTTTATTTCAGGTCCCATCCCAATTAGCTGATGATGAAGCTTCAAAGGATGATGAAGATGAAAATGAAATACCTCTGGGAATGATGTTAAAGCATATAAAATCTCAGGGAATCAGTGGCAAAAAGGGGACAAAGAATAAGTCTGTGCCAGCTGAAACAAAAAAGGCTGAAAATGACTTTGATCTCTTGAATATGGTCAGACAAATTAACTTGGACAGCTTGGGGACATCTACTAATTTTGAATTAAGTAATGGTCATGAGCATGCTTTGAGTAAGAAAGCACTGAAGCATACAGAGCATGCTACAGGTCAAAAAAGAAAAACTGATGAAACAACACCTATTCCTGCGCCTAAACACAGGAGGTCTTCCTCTTCTAATGGAAAATTGAGATTATCAACTAGTACATTAAAGGCATCTCGAAGAACTTCAGGTGAATACTCCCATGGAGCAAGATCACTGTTGGATGCAGAAGTTAGCCCTGATACAGATAGCAAAAATATGCAGAGAATAATGGTCGAAGACTTGTTATTGTCCTCGCTAAAACGGAAAGTTAAAGGCTCTGAAAGCTTTCATAATGATGAGTCGAATGATCATGATGAACATGACATGAAGGTGCAATCTTACTGTCGAATAGATTTATACTAATACAGGATTTAACTTATCAATCTAGACTTTTGCTTATTTTTTGTCTCTATTGCAGAGTCCTGATAATTTAAAACAAAGTGATAAGACTGCAAGTAATAGTTCCCAGTCACCCATTCCTAAAAAGTTGAAAAGAAAAAGTATTGCAGGATTGACTAAGGTAAAGTCTATTATTCACAAGGTTTCTTAGTTGATTTTGTAGTTGTTTTTTATGTTTGTAGTGTCTTCATGCCATGTGTGGATGTTTTACCCCCCCCCCCCCTCCCCACCTAACCTATATATGTCAGAGTCATAATTTGTGTTCCTGCATGGCCCTTGTATCATATTGTTTTTATTTGATTTACCGTCTGCAGTGCATGACAAGGGAAGGTGAAATTGATACTGAAGATCTAATTGGTTGCAGAATTAAAGTTTGGTGGCAAAAGGATAAGAAGTAAGTGCTTATGATAAATCTTAAGGGACCAGTTGTAGAAGCAAAACAAAAAATTATTTAGGTTAATAGGTTTGGTCATTCAAAGGGAAAGGCAAGAGAAAGATCTAATTGTTTAGTGATGGGTGCATTTGAGCACATTTCCAAAGAAGACTTTTATTGCATATTCAGCTGCATGCTTTTTGAAAGCCTTTTGTTTTGCTTTTTCTCAAGTTTTTCATGCTGCATCTGCTGGCGTATTTTAAATTTTAATTGGAACTGAATTGATATTAGCATCTTGCATTCCGTGCAGAATGCTTCCTGTATGCCTCCTTTGAACTGTGGAGAGAAATTTATAATTTTCTTCTTGTCTTCATAGAATTTCTAATTGAGGTTCTCATGTTCCGCAGATTTTATAGAGGCACTATTAAGTCATATGACCCTTTAAAAGGAAAGCATGTGGTAAGCTGAATAATGCCGAACTTGGTGCACAAATCTTCTGCCTGGTATCTATTTATTGTTTACTATTCTGATTCAATGTTACTGATGTCATGTGGCAGATATTATATGATGATGGAGATGTAGAAATACTCCGCTTGGAAAAGGAGCGCTGGGAGCTTATTGACAAGGGCCGCAAATCTGCTAAGGTCTCTAGTTATCCTTTAGTGCTCTCTCTTTCTCTGAAGTATTTCTACATTTTCTATTTCCACTTAAGATGTCAATTATGATTAAAATCTTAATATCTGATGCATTTCCTTCTTTTTTAAATCTCTTTCCAGAAGATAAAACTCTCTTCACTCCGAACGTAAGTATCCCCTTAAATTAGTTTTTATTTTACCTGTATCTGACTGAATGAATTTTATGTTTTATTATATATGCAGTATGGAAATGATTCTAAAATATTTAAGAAAATGGTAAAGTTGAGTACATGTTCATACGCTTTAGGTGGATTGTTTAATTGTACTATGCTACTAGCTAATTTACACGGTCTGCTATACCCTCATTGAGTGTGATGTCTCCGTTTCATGGGCTTATTGTCTTGATTACCTTGCAGTTCTAGGCAAAAACATAAAGGTTCGAGTGGCTCAAGTAAAAAGACAAAAAAAATGTGAGTAGAAAAATATGAGATTGTTATTGCACATCTGTGATTATTTTTAATATTCTAGTCATGATAATTTGTATACGTTTTGCCATATAGAGTTAATGGTAAACAATCTCCAAGCACACTTGTAAATGGTGTAAAAAATCATGTATCAAGAAGTAATTTGCATCAAGAAGATGCCGGAGAGACTTCTGGGATATCAAATCCCGAAGAGACCATCAAGTTTAAAGCTGATGAGAGTAACTCAGGTAATGTATATCTTAAAAGATATGCTATGGTTAATTATGAGATTGCTAATTTACTTTATACATGAATATTATACCAGTAGCATCCTCAACATTAATTAATTGCACTGGTTATGCTTCCCATTTTTGAGTTAAGACTGATGCTTCTTATTTTATTGAATTTTCTTTTGAAGGTGGTTCAGAAGAGGAATTGGTTGGAGGGTCTGACGAAATCACAACAAAGGGGAAGATATCTAACAAGGAAGTAAGATCAATTTCCAGAACAAAGAGGCGCGAGAAAAGTAAGAGCTTTCGTTTTATGAAAGAATCAGATGAAGAGAAGCAGGATTATGCTGAGACGATTTCTGAAGATAGAGAGAGCGTCCCACAGTTTAGTTCGGAAGAGAGGGAAGTGGATGAATCAAGTGGAGTTTCAAGGGAAAATGTTAATGGAGAAGGAGAAGCCGATTCTGAAGGGCGTCAAGATAACAGCGACGTGGAGGGTAGTCCTGCAGAAATGGAAAAATCTCTTGTAGAACCATCAAGTAATCCTGATGATATTTGGATTGATATAAAGATAGCTGATATTTCTGATGATGTGCCTCTGGTAAATAACTCAACCTTTGTAGTCTGTAGAACTTTTATGTATTCTAGTACTTGCTCCATAGGCTCATCATTGAGATTGATCCGATGCAGAGCAAATGGAAGCATCGGATGGGGAAGAATAAAAGCTCCGGGAAAACACGGTGAGCAGTTTAGCAGTTGCAGCTAGCTTGTCTGTCAAAATTGTTGCAGTGGTGGTGCTGTCGTAGTGCTTATTTGTTCTCTTCAGCACTAGTACAGTACAGGTGTCAGGGTGAATGAAGATGGCTGCCAAATTGGACATCTTTAGTCATTAACACACTAATAAATATGCGTCACATGCCCTTGTAGTCTCTACCTTTTGAATGTAAAATAACACTAGTCATTCCCATGTAGTCTTCTGGGTTTTGTTCCTGCTAAAATGACCTTTTATTATTAGTCCAGGTGATAGGTTTAACATGAAGGTGGTGTGGCTTCAGCATTCCAACACAGATGAGATATAGTTGCAATGACAATCAACAATGTGTACAGCTATATGTGGGGATAATTGCATTTGTATGAGTATCTTCAGCATACTTTAAACATTTTATACACTTAACCGATAAAACTGAAAAGTTCACATCAAATTTGTAGTCATGAAATCATATTTTCATTGAAGTCATTGAATCTTTTGTATAGCAAATCAAGTTTTATAAATGATTTCTTTTATGCACCACTAACATTATTCATTATAAAATCATTTGATTGTAATAATAAGTGATTAAATTTCTAAATTTAGTTCACTAAATTAATTACTTTCCTTATGAACAAACAGTTTATCTCAATTCTTTAATTTTTCAAACTACATTATTAGATTGGTTTTGCATATATTGGTGCAAACCATAAGTATCTAAAACGAAGGCCAAGCGAACTTACTTCCAGATCAAGCGAACTCATGCTCAACTCAACAAAAGCCACTTACTTACACAGACAGGAACCACAAAATCAACTTATCATGAGAAAACACAAATCACCCAGCCCACTTCAGGAGAGTAAAAACGCATGCAGGGACAACACCACAGACTGATAATCATCCGCAAAACCAGAATTTAGTAGATAGAGCTTTGCTGCAATGAAAATCAGATTGGTTGTCAATACTCGGTTTGGTTTGATGTGGAATTAGCGACAAAATAAATCCCTCTCTAATATTCTATTGCTAGTTTCCCTCGCTTAAAAGAATTTTGTGATGGATTTACGATCTGTCGCAAGATAGTGACGGAGGATATTCCGTCGCAAACACGCTGAAAAGAGTTTTGTGACGGGTTTAACTCCGTCGCAAAGTTTGAGAACAATTTTCCTCCGTCGCAATAAGTAGTGACGGTTTTTATCCGTCGCAAACCCGCTTACAAGCACTTTGTGACGAATTTAGTTTCCGTCGCAAACAATCAATTTCTCAACCAAAATTGATCTAATCTAAATCGATCGTAGTGGTTATCTATCTGATTTGGAAGAAGAAAAGCATACAAAAGACAAGAGAAGATGGGGCAAGACAAGTGGGCCCTGTCCTGATATCATGCCGTATTTAGCTTTCCAACGTTAACCTTCTCCTTCGTCTCTGTTTTGTTCTTCATTACCAACTTGTTTGTTTTTTGTTTCTTGCTGAATCGAAAACAAACATCGAATTTGGTCTGTGACTGTGACTGTGACTGAGTCGGTTTTGCATTTCACTCGCGCTCAGCTGCATCATCATTTCGTTTTTTGTTGTCAAAGGCTTTCTTTTCTGCTTCCTTGATCAGTTCGGACGCTGCCCATGTCTTCTGTAAAACCCCGAGGTCTGTTTTTCATGAAAATATTGAAGCTTATTACCAAATTCTGAATCATCACTTTTTAATTTATACAAATTCATGTCTTCTTTTCAGATCACAAGTTGATAATGATGTTTCGTTTTTACTTCGTTAGCTTGCTGATTAGTAATAACAGCAATAGAATAGCACAATATAGCCAATTATGCGTATAGTTTTACAAATTGAAATGAACCATATTTGATGGAAAGAGAATTAATAAGAAATTGAAGTCTTTTGAATTAGTTATTCGAAACATTCTCTGCTTGACTCGGCTCCTGTGTGTATTTTTTGGCTACAGATGTTTGTATTGTTGGTGTTGCACGGACGCCGATGGGTGGTTTCCTTGGCACCCTATCATCTCTTTCAGCTACAGAGCTAGGCTCAATTGTGATTAAGTGTAAATGAATAAGCTATTTCCCTTTTTCCTTCTTACCCAGTGCCCTCAGCATTTTCATTTGAAAGAATAAGTCTGCAAATATTTATGCAAATTCTGCTCCTCCAATGTTTTAAGTTGATGTATGTATCTGCAGCTGCTCTCAAGAGAGCAAATGTTGATCCATCACTCGTGCAAGAGGTGTTTTTTGGGAATGTTCTAAGTGCAAATTTAGGGCAGGCTCCTGCCAGGCAGGCTGCATTAGGTGCAGGAATACCTACATCTGTAATCTGCACTACTATTAACAAGGTGTGTGCATCAGGAATGAAAGGTATGTTCCTTGGAAGTTACTCCCATTTAACTGGGTTTGGTTTCCCGTTCAGGACTCAGAATAAATTCTCATTGAGTTTAATCATTTTTGGATGATAATATAGATGTTTGAGAATGACGTTGGAGAATTGATTTCAGTCTCAAAATCAATTATGTAATATGTTAGAAGCTAGAGAGAGTAGGTTTTGTGCTGAACATAATCAATTGTGAGAATTTACAATTGGATTTCACAATATTACCCTACATAAATAACTTATTTTCATAAATGTATCCAAAGATAAATCGCTTCACTTTCAACTCACTTTTACCATAATCAATTTGAACAAAATAATTTTATCCAAAATCATGATACCGCTTATCCAAACTAGCACTAAGTATATAATTTTTAGCGGATGTGTGATGGAATCATTGTCTCACCTTTTTCATTGCAGCTACCATGCTTGCAGCACAGACCATACAATGGGGTTCCAATGATGTTGTAGTGGTTGGTGGCATGGAAAGCATGTCAAATGCACCCAAGTACATTGCAGAAGCAAGGTTCTCTTTTCTTTCATGATTTGTTAACACGTGTTTTTGAAATCTGATAAAATATGCTGAGGTTAATGGAACTATGGAAGGACTTTATATTAGCTACCATGTTGAAATCATTTTTCTTGTGATGTTTTAGTAAATAATTTGTGCTACCTAATTGCAGCTTAAAAGTTGCTTCAGCATTTGATGAAGTTCAATTTTCATTAACTATCATTTTATTTGGTTAGTTAATGATGGTCAGTGTTCATATTCTGCATATATTGTATCATAAACAGGAAGGGATCTCGGTTAGGACATGATACTATCGTTGATGGTATGCTCAAAGATGGCCTTTGGGATGTCTATAATGACTTTGGCATGGGAGTTTGTGCAGAAATATGTGCAGATAAACATGCTATTACAAGAGATGAGCAGGTTGAGTTCCTTGGTGAATGGCCTATTAATTTTTTTTTGTAATAAATTCTATTCTTGTTCTTTGCTTCATTACTTTAATTAAGTCCTTTAATCTCTTCAATTACTCTTAATCAACATCAGCATCTAGCAGCTTGTCAATGTTATTTTTCATAACCACCCCTTTTTAATAGCTTTTGGAAAAACAATATTCTTGATTAGCTATTTCCTATCTTGATATGACAATTGTTCCATCTTGTCACATGACGCTACTCTCCTCCCCCTAGAACTTTTCTTTTTTGGGTGATGCATGTCACTTGAACTTAATTTCTGACTCCTTTCAGTCATTAGTTGAATCTAGGATTTATCACTTTGTGCTGCTCTACAATGTATATGCTGTTTTTCAGGACTCTTATGCCATTAAAAGCTTCGAGAGAGGAACATCTGCACAAAAGGCTGGTCATTTTGCTTGGGAGATAGTTCCGGTGTGATTATTTTCTGCCTACGTTAAAGTAACTTATGGGTGATGTTCACATGATTTTCAATTAACGATTTTCTGCACTTGCAGGTTGAAGTTTCCAATGGAAGAGGAAAGCCTTCCACACTTGTTGATAAAGATGAAGGTTTGGGGAAGGTAATATAGATTGATTTACAAATGTGCTTAACTAATCTGAGTGGACCACCTAGTAGATTTGTTTTTTTTTAAACTCGTGATTATTATGTGTGTAGTGTACTGACCAAGGATACTAAGAAATAGTAGTTTTTGAAAGGTTCTATCACATCTTTTTTCTCACTATAGAACTACAGAAATTTGTCACCATATTGAAGTCAGTTCTGTGAAAGTGGGTTTTGTATTTCCTTTGTTGTTTTTTTGGAAGCAAGGGACTGCATATCTGTTAGTATCTTTTCTTGTTTTTAGTCTTAATCATTGCATTTAGCATTACATGACTGCCAAGGCTTGTATTATGTTGAATAAGAATAACCAAACTGGATTAGCATATTCAAATAATCGCTAACATTTGTGTATAATATACTTGCCATCTAGTAAGTTCATAAAGAAGCCTTCAACTGAAATCTTGAAATTTACATGCTCCCTTTTGGAATTATGCAGAAACTCCTTCATTTTGTTTAACCTTTTTCATATTTATGTTGCCAGTTCGATCCTGCTAGATTAAGGAAGCTTAAACCAAGCTTTAAAAAGGTCGGGGGTTCTGTGACTGCTGGCAATGCTTCTATCATAAGGTCCCTCCCTCATTCTATCTCTCTTCATATGTGTGTCTTTGCATATGTGGTATATGTGCACTACTAGCTCATCTTATTCTTTGATGCCCATGTGAATTCTGTGGGGATTGTCTTAATAAATTAATACCTACGCCTTGCAATTTGGGCAAGGTAATCATAAATTTCTAAATTGCATGCGCTTTTGTTGATAATGGATTGGTTTGTTGATTTGACTAGTGATGGTGCTGCTGCATTAGTGCTAGTGAGTGAAGAGAAGGCACATGAGCTTGGATTGCATGTAATTGCAAAGATAAAAGGATATGCAGATGCAGCTCAGGTGCAGTAGGAAGTTAATGTAAATTGTTTTGGTTTTGATTAATTTGAGCATTCAGAGCTGAAACAAGAGTCTTTTTTGCAGGCACCTGAATTATTTACAACTGCTCCTGCCCTTGCAATCCCGAAAGCTATATCAAATGCTGGTCTTGCAGCTTCTCAAATTGATTATTATGAAATAAATGAAGCTTTTTCTGTAAGGAATACGACACCTATTTTACTCATTCAAGCCTCTTTGCTGATCTGTCTTTTATGTGCCAAAGCACAGAAGAAAAGCCTCTTTGCTGATCATGTTCTAACTTATTTATGCAGGTTGTGGCTCTTGCAAATCAGAAGCTTCTCGGGCTTAATCCTGTAGTGTTCATGTTACTCACCTCTTTGGTTTTTTGGCTGTTCTGCGCATTTTGGTTCCTCTAATGTACCCTAGTATAATGGCTTAATAAATAGATAATTCATGTACTTCGTATCAAATGCAGGAAAAAGTTAATGTACATGGTGGTGCTGTATCATTGGGGCATCCATTGGGTTGCAGTGGAGCTCGCATCTTAGTTACATTGTTAGGGGTAACTTCTTTGCCTTGGTTAATGGCTACTCTTAACATCATTTCCTTTCTCCCTTGGCACTCATGTTGTTATACTTCTCCAGTTAGTATGTCTTTATGCGATGCAGCTGTATATCTTTTTGTTGATCACTCTATATAAGAGCAATTTGAGATGAAACTTATGGTTCCGGGAAAGGAAATTTTCCTGGTTTTTGTGAACTGTGGATATCTCAGCCAAGATATGTATGTTTCAGGTATTGAGACATAAGAGTGGGAAGTATGGTGTTGGTGCCATCTGCAATGGGGGAGGAGGGGCATCTGCTCTAGTCGTTGAGCTCATGTAAGCCTTTTTTATTCATTTATTTGATAAGGCATAGCTCAGGTCCTTATTCTGGGGTTGTCTACCTTATTTTGTTATGGCTTAAAAAGTTATAACTATTGTTGCTGCTGACTTAAGTTTTTGTTTTTTGCATTTTACAGGCCAGGTGCCACTTTGAGACGATCTTCATTATGACATTGATCTCGTCACATCACAATGCTTTAAAACACCTCTACAACATGTTTTGAAGGACAAAGCATAGAATAAGTTCGTTACAGGAAGAAATAGTATTAGTTCAGCTGCACAACTGTTTGCAGTCATGTCTGTTTATTTATATCTTTTGGGGTTTGATTCCTCATGTAATGGATGTATGGATTATGTTGGAATAACTTACAATTTATTGATTTTTATCCATATATTACAGGTTCTTCTATCAGTTCCATGCATATTAGAAAGATTAAAATAGCAAAAAAATCAGTGAAAAACAGATCAAAAGGGGGTAACTAGATCAAAATTGAGCCTGAAATTATATTTTAAAGCCTAAGAAACTCTTAAGGTGTGTCACGCAAGTCTTATTCAGAGCTAGATCACGACACATAGACATTAGACAACATTTGTTGGTAAAGATGATTAAATTTTTGCTGATATAATAGTCAAGAATAATATATAAAATAAGAATATAAACGGAAGAAGAGAAAAGCAAACGGAAGAAATGATAAAGCTAGAATTCTTGTAACTAAAGAATCAAACAGAAGAAGTAAAAAATCGAGTCTTTCAATATTTCTCTTTTGGCAAGTTTTTGGTATCACCTGCATGTTATGTTGTTGATACTTTAAAAACCAACGTTATGTAGCTAATGCTATACGTTCCAACCATCCATAAAAAGGAAACACATCAATTTTCAATTGGAAGGAGAAAAGGACATTGCATTGAAAGCACTCCTAGTAGTAGCACTAGTATCTTTAGATTCTCCTTTTTATTGGTTGTGACTTAACAATAGGTGTTAGGTTGTTTTTAGACAAGAATCTCTTCAATCTCCTTGGTAGTTGTATTAACATCAAAGTATTAGCTATTACTCCCCCAAATGTTCTTCAATTCAATATCTAGTGTCTTTCTGCTCTGGCTGACACTCTCCTTAGCTCATTCTCCATTGCTACTTTTGCAGAATCTGCCATCTCTGCATATACCACATACTGTCTCCATTGTTTCCTCAATTGCTTCCAGATTAGCTTCCACTTTTCTGTTAAGTTCATTTTTTTTCTTGTGTAGATTGGACATGACAGCTGCCTCTTTCTTTTCAACCAAATCTTCATATTACTTGACATTCCCACTGTGACTCAAACTCTACTTTGGACCTCGGACAAGGTTTTCATCTCCTTAACGGCTCTTTGTTTTGCTGCTTTAGCATCTTTCAGAACAAAGTAAGCACGTGCGGACTTTAATAGGCTGAACTTTCTGTAATCTCACAGAAGCTGATGTTTCCCCTGAAAATGTCTCAATGTGCATATGTCCGAAATCACTACTCATCAGGTTATAACACAATATTTCAAACAAAAAGACCATCATTTGCTATAGAAAAGTCCTCAAGTTTCTTTCCCAGGTGGCTTAAGACTTGATAGATTTCTCCTGGATATGAACAACACTTACCATCATCAACAACAAACTTGTGGATGATTTGATCAATTTCTATGAAACTCCAAGCAGAAATGACAGGCACTCCCCTGTCTTTCATCAATTTTCTAGTCTGAGAAACACCTTCCCACTTACCCATACTCGCATACATGTTGGCCAGAAGGACGTACCTGCCACTATGTTGAGGCTCAAACTGTATCAAATATTCCCCAACTTTCTGTCCTAATTCAACATAACCATGCATCAAACACCCATTGAGCAAAGATCCCCATATGGCACCATCTGTTTGCACTGGCATCCTGTTAATGAAGGTTAAGGCCTCTTTGATCCGTCCACTTCGGGCCAAAACATCAACCACACATCCATAGTGCTCTATCAATGGTGAAATGCCATATTTTTCACTCATGAGTCCGAATAACCGCAACACTTCACCAGACAGACATTTGTGATTACAAGCAGTAAGAGCTGCAATGAAAGTAACCCTATTAGGCTTGGGTCCAACCTTCTCCATTTTCGCAAACAGCTCAAGTGCCATCTGATTCTTCCCATTAGTAGCCAAACCCAAAATCATAGCACTCCAAGCAGTAACATCTCTAACAGGCATTCTATCAAACACTCGCTCGGCATCCGTTATCACTCCACATTTGGCGTAGAAATCAGTCAAGGCAGTGCCGAGTTCAAGCTCATATTCAAAACCATTCTCATCCATATAAGAATGAATCCATTTCCCTTGTTCAAAGGCACCCACAGAAGCACAAGCGTTAAGAACACTCACCAAAAGAGACCCATTGGGCTTAACACGCGAAGACTTCATCATGTCCTGAAAGAGTTGAATCCCCTCACGGAAACAACCGTTCCTGACATATCCAGATACCATTGCGCTGTACGACACGTCGTTCCTCAAGGTGTCAGGGATGGCATCAAACAAATCCCTCGCTTCGTTAACCAAACCACAAACGCAGTAACCACTCACGAGACTCGTCCAACAAACCACGTTGCTGTTATTCTTGGGACTTTGATCGAACACGCGGTGAGCGAGTTGTATCGCCCCGTGCTTGGAATACGCGCTGACAAGGGAACTCACGACGTATGAGTCGGATGAAGTCCCGAACTTCATGCTCTGCGCCTGCAACTGTTCGAGAAGAGTAACAGAAGAAGAAGATGAAGAAACGCTGCATTTGAGAAGAAGAGTGAAGGTGCGAGAGTTGGGGCGCGTGGTGGTGGTGGTGGTGAGCATTTTGGTGAAAATGGAGAGTGATTTGTTGTGGAGGTGGTGTGAGGAGTAAGCGGTGATGATGGAGTTGAAATCGAAGACGTTAGGGGGAGTGGGCATGTGAGTGAATAGGGTCTCGGCGTAGCGCAATTCGCCGAGGGCGCAAACGGAGGCTAGGATTGTGCTGGAGACGTAGGAGAAACGAGCAAGGCCGTGTGTGATGGCATGAGCGTGGATTTGCTTCATCTTTCTTCTTCTTCTTCCCCATCCTTGGAATTGCATCAGACGAAGAAGAACGCATGGACTGTGTTGTGGTGGTGGTGGTGGTGGTCTATTTGGGACGACGACGGAGGACTCAGATTTTTCCATCACCCGCTATTTCACTCTTAGCTCTACTTAAATGTCCACATTTGAAGTTTGAACTTCAAAAAAGAAAAAGTTTAGGATGCATGTTAGATTAAAGAATATAATTAGTGGGCGTGTGATTGATAAGTGATAGTTTCAAAAATAAAAATAAAAAAATTAAGTAATATATATTTGATTCTCATTAATATAAGTCCATGTTAGGTGATTTCTTAATTTATGTTAGGATTCGAAAAACTGAATTCATATAATTCTCACAATATGTACTAACAAAGTTCTCATAGTACATACAAGAAGAACAATGTGAGATCTAATCATGATAATAGTTTTACTTTTCCACTAGTGTCTTGTATCACTGTGGAACGGAGTAAGGCTTCCGATGATCAGGTAGAAGCTTCACATTCAGTCAAAGGGTGTCTCAGGGTATACAGGTTACTTTCTTTGACAAATAGCAATAATACATGCGATAGAAAATTTCATGTTTGAGACTTAAGGGTGACAAAAATTTCACTAAGAGAGTTAAACTTACCGGGATATGAATGTTCCTGACCCAAATAATATTCCATTTAAATTAAATAAACTAAGAATGATGATTTCACACCACAAATAAGAGTTAACTACTAATTTTTTTCTTAATATTTTCATGAATTTTTAATTACAGCCATAAACCAAAGAGATATAATATTTAGACATAACATGCATATTTTAGATTATATTCCTAAATGGGACAGAAAAGGCCCAATATAAGACAAAAGAAATTAAAAAAAGGAAGAAAGGGTGTGATTACTTGTAGCCACTTATGCTAATTATATTAGGGTGTGTTTGGTTTTACGTTTGGAGAGACCAAATGTGGATCCAGCAGTCCAAAAATAACTATTTCTTGCTTTTGAAAACGTGGATCTGACCCAAACGTGGATCCATGCATAGTTTTCCAAACATGCACTTAATGACTTAGGTTTCTGCCATACTTGGTTGAACACTATACTTTGTAACCTTTGTGAGAACATCAAACGCCCACTGTGGGGCTTTGGTAAAACTAACCCAAACCTCAAGCGAAGAGTAAGAGAGCTACCATGGCAATGAGAAATGAGAGCACTGAAGAGTAATATCCCAGTCTTGCATGAACAAAAAGGAAATAGTAACTCGAAGAGACGAGATGGCATGATTAATGGATGATACAATCGTCATCCAACGACAGTATTCGAGTAATGGGTATTCTCAATTGTACGCTAATTGTTTGATATTTTAAGAGCATCACTCCCCAACTGCCAAATCCCAACTGTGGAAAACCAAATGACAAGCCACCACAACCTTTCGATTCTTGTGCGATTGGACTAGGCGCAAGAACATTGTGAATAGAAAAACATAGGCCTTTTATAATCCAGTGGGATTTTTAAAGCAAATGATGTCACTATCTTAAATATATTTGCCTTTGGCCTCCAAGCTTGAGGGGACGTGTACCCTACTACTTGATCAAATTAGGACTGTTTACCCTTGTGCTCGATCGGATTAGGATAATCCATCCTGAGTAAGGGCAAGGACCTAGCAATCATAAGGTATCCCGAACTCGTGAAAAGCCTTGGCATAAATAACACAAGCATGTTCGCTTGACAACTCCAGCCTTAAGGGGATGTCTACCCTCTTGCTTGATCCGATTAGAACAATCCATCTTGAGCAAGGGCAAGGTCCTAACAATCACAAGGTATCCCGAACTCGGGAGAAGCCTTGGCATAAATAACATAAGTTTGTTTGCTTGACACCTCTAGCCTTAAGGGGCTGTGTACCCTCTTGCCGGATTGGATTATGAAAATCCATCATGAGCATGGGCAATGACCCTAGGGAAAATCCACCCCAAGCAAAAGCGCAGGCCCCGACCTAGGATCAGTTATGAAGGCACGGTCCATACGAGAAGGAACAAATCTTCCCATTTTATCAGGACCACAAGCAACAACAAAGAGGAAACAATTATTGAAGGCACGAGAGTCCAGACAAATAGAAGAAGAGATTTGTATGACAAAAGGGAACATGCATTATGTTCGGATGTGAGGTAGGTTGCCTAGCAGCTCACAAGCTCCAAAGAAGAAAATTACAACGTTGCTATAAGACAAAGAAAGAGAACATCTAGTACCCGGGAAAAAAAGGCCCAATAGATAAGATAAAATAAATTAGGAAAGGAAGAAGATGCATTTTCACTTATAGCTACTTAGGCTCATTGTAATAGTGACTTCGGTTTCTTCCACACTTATCTGAACGCTAAACTCTGTACCTTTTGTGAGAAAAAGTCATATTCACTATTTCATAAGACACATAAGACACGTATTAAATATAATCAATAAAAAAACGTATTTTAAATTATGGAGTCATTATTTTGTCAAATGATATTCTATTGAAATAAAAAAAGCTTCCATCTTAGCAGTTTAGAGTACCACTAGTATCTTAATATTCATTTTTATTTGCTGTACCTTAAACGTTGGAGTTCAGACAAGGATCTCTTCTTCAATCTCCTTATTAGTTATAATAACATCAAAGGATTTGTTATTACAATGTAAGGATCAAACGTTATTGATTGCAATGTCTTAAAAACAGGTCAGATATGCATGTTTTTCTAAAGGTGATAGTCCTAAAAATCGTAAAATATGCATCATCCTAACCATACATGTAGAGAGACAGCAATTGGATTACATCAAAACATCAGGGATTGAGCTGCACCTTAGTTACCTTTCATTAAGGTTATCTTTCCTAATCACATTTACCATGAAATTAATTTCCAACGTGGCTTATCCGAATCTTCCTTCTTTTCCAAATATATGTAATATGCTTTCTCAATTATTCACAGGAAAAGGTCATTTTTGTATTTGACCAGCCTGTTTATACTGTCAACACCACCACAAACCTAAAATAGCATAACCAATTCTACATTCTAGCAGATTTAACCAGCCATAATCTGCCATGTTCTTTTCAAAGGGCTCTTAAGCTTTCAGATGTGAAGAAAAGTTGGACTCCAAGAACCTACGTTTTCATCAGGGTTCTTTCGAGTTCCAACATCTTTGCTTTGGAAATTCATTAGCTGATCAAGTGAAACAGGAATTCTTCAGGATTCATCTTTTCTTTCTCTCACGTAAGAACATTGCTCCCCGTTCTTGTAACAAACAAATATATGCCCTTCAATGTTCATTGGTATTCAAAATCAGACGAAATGAAAAATTGGTTGTTTTAAGTTAAGCTTTTGAATTATGAAAATGTATAATGCGTTACAATCATATCAATATCAGAGCTGGAAACGTTTGAAACTTTCCATTATTTCCTTTTGCAGTTTCATATTCATATCAAGAGTTGTGTTAAGTTTGATCCATAGAATGATCATTGCATGTTATCTTGTAGATACCCTTTTCAAGTTAGAGCAAAGAGAATGACAAGCGTCAGAAAGTTGGATTCTCCAAGGGGAGAGGTTGGAGAGATTGATACAAGGTCACCATTCCAATCTGTCAAAGCTGCTGTTAGTTTATTCGGTGAAGTAGCCGTCTCCAGGGACAGATATGCTGTCAAGAGAAGATCATCTGAGGTATACATCAAATATAACTCATCATTCGAAAAATATAATCTATTTGGATACGGACCAAAGAACACTTATTGGAGTTTATCCAATGTTTTTTCTATAGATAAGCTCCATTAAATGCTCTTTGGTACGTGTCCAAACATGATCATATGACTGGAAAAAATCCCATTTTATATCCTTGGCAGCTTGATGGCAAAGTTCAAAATTGCATAACATTTTTTGAGTATGTTTTGATGTTTGTTATGGCAAAAGATTTTCATGCTTCTTTGGTGATTTGCAGAGTGTATTTGAAAAGGAGACACAGCTTATCTTGGCCCAAAGAGAATTAAAAAAGATAAAGAAACAGGTGGACAGTGCTGAAGCCACTAAAGCTAAAGCACTTTCTGACCTTGAGAATGCCACAGAGATCTTTCAGAATTTGATAACCAAGCTCGCCAATGTGAGAGAATCTAAGCAATCAGCAATGGAAGCAGCTGAAGCAGTGAAGCATCATGGCAAACGATTTGAGAAGACATTATCTCTAAAAGCTATAGGATATGAAGCTTGGAAACAAGAACTAGAACATGCAAGAAAAGAGTACACGGCTACTGTAACTGAACTAGATTCTTGCAAGCAAGAACTCAACAAAATCAGGCAGGATTTTGATGCAGCTTTGGAGGCAAAGATGGCAGCATTCCAGACAGCAGCAGAAGCTCAGGGTTCAGCAAAATTAAACTCTGAAAGGATCAGTGAACTCTCAAAGGAAATCGCTGACATGAAAGCATCAATTGAACAATTGAATAAAGCTCAATTTGACTTTTACAAAACTGATAAAGAAGAAGCACAGAAAAATTTGGAGTCCTTAAAGAACGAATATGACCCCAAACTAGTCCAAAGTCTAGATGCCAAACTTGCTGAAACAAGTGCAGAGATTGATGTTCTTCAAGAGAAGATGAGAAAGATTCATGCTTCTCATATGGATTCTGTGAGACTTTTAACTTCAGAGCTTAAAGAATCCACAAAGATACTGCAGGACGTTGCCTCAGAAGAAACCTCCCTTAAAAAACTAGTGTTTTCTCTTAGGACAGAATTAAGACAAGTGAAGAAGGAGCAAGATGAGCTGAAGGAGAAGGAACAGGCTGCAGAAGCTCTTTCTGCTAACCTCACTGGTGAACTGCAAGAGAGCATGGAAGCAGCAAGGCCTGAGCTAGGCACCGTGAAGGATCTAGAATCTAATATGTTTTACGTGCAGAGTGTGAAAATCCAGAAGCTACAATGCGAGACAGAAAATGCAAGAAGAGAAGCAGAAGAGACTAGCAGAAAAGCTCATGAGCTGAAGCAAGAAGCAGAAAAATCCCGAGCAGTGGCAGAAGAAGCCGAGAAAAAACTTGAGCTTCTTCTGAAAGAGGCTAAAGCAGCAAAAGCAGCAGAACAAAGAGCCATGAAGGAGATAAAGCTTTTGTCTGACGTGCACGGTAGAGTCTCAAATTCAAAATTCAGTGGTAAGATCAAGATGTCAAGTCAAGAGTTTGAGTCACTTAGAGGAAAAGTTAAGGAATGTGAAGATTACGTTGAAAAGAAAGAGGCAGCTGTTATGGCTGAGTTACAAGCAATCTACACAAGAAAAAATGAATTAGACAGAAAGGTGGAAGCTAATCTGAAAGCAATTGAGGAAACAAATGCTGCAACTGAGACTGCTTTGTGGTATACAGAAATGGCTGATTCTGCAAAAATGGCAATTGAGAATGAACTAAAAAAGAAAAAGTCGTGTCAACAAAAACAGATGGTGGCTGATGCATCTTCCCAAATATTGGATCATTCTTCAAGACCAATTTCATTGAGCACCTAGAAGTGAAATCAGTTATCTTACAGATTCAGATGCCAAATGGGAAAGGACACATCTTCTTGGTTGTTGTGCTGTCTTTCTACCTTCTCTTGGAAGACTCTAGACACTCGATGGTCACTAATATATCAGCCAACTCTTCCATATGCTTGGAAACCATGATTATGTTTCCATCTTTCAAAAAACAAAACACAAAGCAAAACGAGCTTGAGCAAATACAAATTCTAATTTCTATCTTGCTGGTTTTCTTTCATGTTCCTAGGACCCTTACTAGAGAAGTTTGTGGCTCTTGTATATTTCTGAGAAAGCATAAGATGTAGCCGCTGATTAGAGGGCCTAACCTGTTATGTATAATCATGCAAAGCTAAAGAAGATTAACGTACAGGAAATAAAGCAAACATTGTCTTATTATGCATGGTAAGTGGTTTCTCAAAGTAACTGCGATTGCAATGCGATGGTTTTGCAATATAGCACCCATGTAGTAATTCATAAGTCATTTTCATCAACAGTCGAAACATGGTTTGAGGTTCAGCCATTAAAGTGGATTGGATGAACCGGCAAATATCACATCAAAATATGCAAATAACATTCTTTTTGCCATGTCAAGAAAATTATTTTGGCACAAAGAAGAATTTATCTGTACTCCTTATTTTCAAGTACAATGCTATATTTATTTGAGAAAAAAAATATGAAGCCAAACCCGCACAAGATCAAACTTTGAGATGAAACATGGAGCTAAAGTATTATAGTTGACATCTACAGTATGGAACAATGCAAAGCTGGGGTTCGCATTATGCAGACTACCACTGAATTTCTATTAACATACATACACAACTATATTTAATTCTGCTGAATCCTGATAGAAGTGATTTGGATGAACAGCCCTTCTATATATATTTGTAGTACTGGCAAAACCCTTTGAATTTGAGGTCTCAATTGAAAATCCTAAATGAGAATTAGTTACCGTTGCCGCTTACAAATTTTTGCAACTCTGACTCTAGAGTCTTAGCAATCTCTGCATCATCATCGGGAGGTTCTGGAAAATCTACATGGAACGATCCTTGCTTGATGGGTCCAACAGCTTCACGGAGTCTGGCTTGCTGATTGATGTAATTGTACAGCTGTTGGTGGAAGGGATGATCCAAGGAATAGCAATTTTCACTTCCACCATCTGTATGTCTGGATGATCCAGAGCCTTCTTTTTTACAGAAATGTGGCAGAGATTGGTAATCCATGATCTACACACCAAATTTAATTCGTTAGATTCAATTAGAAAATATTAAAATAAACAGTAGGTACTATAGAATAGGCCTTAAATTTTTTAAAAGAACCACCGCGTGAATACGGAAACGAATAAAAAGTGAAGTTGTTTAGAAGTTAAACACATGCACTTCCATCATAGATGGAATTCACTCATAAAATGAAAGATGCACTTTAGAAGGTAAAATATGAATTATACTCATTAATTGAAAAAATAATACTTAAAATTATGATAAAAGACATGTGCATTTCAACTTATTAAAATCTGACGTGCGTTCATCATACATGAAATAGTATAGCACAGAAGGTGACACAACTTTGCTGTTGTACTCACTATAGAGAATTATTTTGATAAACTTCAATAATCTAAATTTGACTGATATTATGTATATATTGCATGTCTAAAGATTAATTTTTGGAGAGAATAAATAATTATAACAGAGTTCCAAATATTAGGGGACTCGACGACGGGATAGTGATGGCCACAGGACACGGGATACCATCTTATAATTTGGATCAGATTTAACTCTACCCTAAAAGCTAGCTCAAGGTTGAGGATTGCACTACCATTTATAAAGACTTATTTTGGCGATATCTCTAGTCAATGCGGGACCTTCAGCAGATGGCAACGCAGTCTTTTATCTTCGCCAATTAATGCCTAGTTGGCATCTTTGTGGCCTGTGATGTTCTGCTTATGGCTTTGGAGTGCAGTAGGATTGTATGCTATGTTTTCCTGAGTGACTTCTCTATGTGTATGGCATTCTTTACTGTTTACCTTTAGGCCTGTGATGTTCTGCTTATGGCTTTGGAGTGCAGTAGGATTGTATGCTATGTTTTCCTGAGTGACTTCTCTATGTGTATGGCATTCTTTACTGTTTACCTTTAAAAGGAAAACCTATCCTCTACTTTTGAATTTCTCTCTCTTATGAGTGGCAAAAAAAGGTTTCTCTTCGTCATGGCATGATCTCAACTGCTGGGGGCATGTACTCGAAGAGTCTTGCTCAAAGAAACAAAGGAAAAGTAACAGAAAAAAGAATAACCAATGGAGAAAACAAGAACAAAACACAAAAACTTACTTTCAACAGCTCATCCCGTCCACAACCAGGTAAGACCTGCATTTTTCTTCTCGTCCTCTCTTGTAAAAGTGGCTTCACAACCTGCTAATGCTGAGTGTTTAACATCATGCTAAGGTCTCAATAGGAACTCAACTTAAAACACTACATGCAGGAAACTAAGTCATAAGGAATAATGACTTTTTTTCTAATAAATGAATTCTCACCTTCCAACAAGCTGAAAATATGTATGGAGCATTAGCAATGAAATAAGTATTTGTCTTCTCAGGGTAGTTAAGATCATCAATGGATGATATAATAGTTAACAACTGCATCAGCAAGAACAAGTCAATAATATAGGATATATAAAAAAAGTAGGAAAAAGATGAATATTTTCTGCTTTATGAAATTTTTCATGAAGCAGTAACAAAAGTTTGACCTAACTCCAAATCTTGGGGCAAGATTTTGTGCATAATACTTCTTTCAGATTTGCCATAGTTTATTGATCCTGGTCTTTTAATGATCATTCTTACACATTATCACACTTGTTCATTGTACGAACTCTACACAGCCAGATTATTCAGTATTCACCATTCAAATATGACTTCAGACTATGCATTATGAATACATTCCATTCGTAACTAATCATGGGTATGCTGGTGCTGCTGGAACAAGTTGAAGTGGGAGCTAAAAAGTACCTTAATCTGATTCAAAGCTGACAGCTTCAGACCAGTCATGTCTAAAATCTTTACACAAGTGGTAATAGGTCGCCCATGCTTCCTTGATGCAGAAGGCTACAACCACATATGGATCAAAACAGAGACAGAAAAACTCAACTAACTGATCAACAAAGAAAACTCTAAACAGTGTACTCACCAAGATAACACGATCACGATATTCATTAATTTGAATGTGAGACTGCACATAATAATGGACCTGCATGCCAGAAGATATTAGACAACATAGCTTTAAGGTAAAGTAATAAATAGTACTCCAAACAAAGTGAAATCGCTTTTTCCTTTTTTTAATGATTAGACTTACAGATGCTTTGTCAAATGTGCTAAGCCCAACACCGAGAGCAAAGACAGGAAGACCCTGGAAAGGAAGGCAGAACAAGAAGCAAAAAATTTAAAATAAATAAGAAAATATGCTAACGAAGTCATATCATTTTAATCAATGTCAATAAAAATGTGCATAGTCATGAGGCCTATCACTTTTTGGCAACCAAACACTTTCACATAAAGCACAACAAATTATAATATGGAATGAGAAAAATATTATGTTCGGGAATAAGGACCTCTTTTGAGTACCCTCACAATCCTATTTTCATTTAAAGCACAACTAAGATGAAATGGAATGAGAAAAAAAAGATTATGTTCGAGATTGATCACCTCTCTTGTATACCCTGACAATCCTATGAGCTGTGAATCACGTATAGCTCTGTATAAATTAGGAGGAACAATTGGTTTCTGAAAACAGAATCACCATACAAACACATGTTATGTGATAGATTACCAATATCAAAATTTACTGCTAATGCATTAATAAGATACATGATGTTGCCATTATTTTTAAAATGGCAAGCAACATGGATAGAAGGGAGCAAGTCTCTCTAAAATACTGACAAACAAAACTTCTAAAAAAATGAATTGATCGAGAAATCAAGTAAAAGGCCAGCATAATACAAACTTACGGATAATATATTGTCAATCTCATTTTGCACTCTCCATTTTAAACAATCAACCAACTGAAACATAATACAAACATCATGTTCCTTTAGTTTAATACAGTGAAGAACATATTTGCAAGAAAAACAATGAGACTGTCAGTGTATATCTTACCATTTGATGGGTCTTGGAAGGATCACAGTCCCTTGCTTTCAGAAACCGTATCAAAGTTTCAGTGACATGTCCTTGATGAACATTCTGTAGATTAAAGTGATCAAATCCAAAAGGAGAGGAAGAGAAGAAAGTTATCAAATATGAAATATGTACACCCAGAATGGCAAATTGAAAAACAAGCATATTCAATTATTCATATTCACTATTCCTCTACCCTAGACTAGTCAAATTAAAGACCCAGGCGAGTAAAGGAAAAGAAAAAGTAAAACTTGAAGATTATTTGAGGCAGTTAGAAAAAGGAAAGGAATGATATAGGGTTATTTCAGCAAAAGAATGAGAGAGGGAAAATGGTAACCTGAAATGTTGCCTGCAATGGCTCCTCAACTACCAGCACCAGAGAAGAAAATGCAAAAAAAGTTAGAAGCCAAGAAGAGACATGGAAGAAGAGAAGAAAGGAAAGAGGTTGTTAATGTTACCTTGGTTCATCAATGTCCGCAAGTGGTTGATGGCATCCTGGGAAACAATCCCCATGTTTTGTTTGGTTGTTGAGATGAGCTGAGGTTGTTCTTCAATGTTGCAGACACAGTGTTACTGTTTATTGCTGCATCTGCAATTGAAGATGAGAATCTGAGGGAGAAAGAACTAACGGAAGGTTAGGTAAGGCTATATATAATTTTAGATTTAGTTCGTTAAATTAATGAATATAAAAGAAGAAAAATAAAAGAGAATTATCATTTATCAATGACTCACTGAGTCAACGATGAAAAGTCAGAACAAAATAGACATTCAATTCAAGAAAGGCGGGCCTACCACCAAGTCATCCCCATGCGGGCCTGCCTGCCTCTACAATTTTCAATCTTCCTCTTCACTAGCTCTCTTTCTTTCTTCGGTTACTATTATATTATCTACCATTTATTTTCTCTTCCTTATCAGGTGTATAGGAAAGGTTCGTTTGATGGACAGGATAAACAGAGACATGATATGATAGTTGTAATCTGTTGTTTGTTGTGCCAGTAGGCATAGGATATGATAAGAGCATGATAGACTCTTATCATATCCTTGAAATAATATCATTTAATAATTTTTATCATTAATCACTTACCCCCTACTAAGTTAAAACTCATTGGTTACATATATAATAATTTTAATTAAAATAGACTCCATTCACAAGAATTAAAATAGCCGAATTAATAAAAATTAATTTTATTTTAGTTAATATTAAAACATAAGTTCATTTATAAAAATGTAAAAAAATTAAATTTTATAGAATAGTCACTTTTATAAAAAAAAAACAATTTAGAAAATTAAATTTTAAAAAATATTATGTATTTTTTTATTTCAAGGAAAATTTGATACATTTTTCATTGTTTGTATCATATCATGTCCAACTCAAACGCAAGATAGGATAAAAGTCAATTCTGCTCTTATCATATCCGGTATTTATCCAATCATTTATCGGGTCCGATGTGTCAACCAAATATTACTCTTGAATAATAAGGTTCAGAATTTGAGATAACATACCAACCATTCAACAAAACTCTTTTAAAGGAACCTTTTAAATATTTCTTAATTTTAGTTTTTCTTTTCCTTTGTATAAGATGTTGTTTCTCGTCAATTATTGTTGTTGCCCACTCATAAGAAAATGTATTTCTTTGGTCTCTCCCAATAGCTCTGTTTCACCCGCCAAAGGTTTTTTGGTCAACAAAGGAATTCAATAAAGCATAAAGGTCGTTCAGATGAAACCTATAAGATGAGAAATCATACAAACCTAAATAAGTACACAAGTTATGCAATACTATAACATAAACAGTTTAAATCACCACATGTTCATTAATGGGGTTGGTTTTAAGACCACCCCTTTGGTCTTAAAACCACCTCCTATTTATCTGAATTCCCAAAATGTCCTCGTTGTTAAAAAAAAAAAACCAAACCCCCAACTACCCTACCCATTAACCGGCTCCACCAACCCCAACCCCCTATCCATTAACCATCCATCTTCTCCCCTTCTCTCTGTGCTGCGTGTTTCATCTTCTTCTCTCCCTCTTTGATTCTCTTCAACACCCAAACCCAAACAAATTGTCATCTCCTGTACGGAATCACCCCAACACCCTATAATCCTCTCACAAGCGGCCATTTTCTTTTAAGTGTGAAATAAGAGTAATTTTCGTACTTTTAAATGCAATTTTTTTTCAATTCGTGAAAAACTTAAAAAAAAATAAGAATACAATTTTCGCACTTTTAGGTGCGAAATAAAAGTAATTTTCGCACTTTTAAGTGTTAAAAAAGAGTAATTTTCGCACTTTTAAGTGCAATTTTTTTTCAGTTCGCGAAAAACTTAAAAAATAAAGTAAAAGTACAATTTTCCCACTTTTAAATGCGAAATAACAGCAATTTTCGCACTTTTAAGTTCTAAAAAAGAGTAATTTTCGCACTTTTAAGTGCAATTTTTTTCCAGTTCGCGAAAAACTTAAAAAATAAAGTAAAAGTACAATTTTCCCACTTTTAAGTGCGAAATAAAAGCAATTTTCGCACTTTTAAGTGCGAAAACAATAAAAATATTGAGTTTTTTAAAATATAATATTTTGATCGCACCTTGAGGTGCGAATGTTATATAAATTTCGCACTTAAAGGTGCGAGAAATACACAGACATAGCGAACAAGAAACACGTTATGAAGGAGAAACAACGAGGAAGAAGTAGAAGATGATGAAGAACCAAACAGACCTTGGTTTGATAGGGAGAGTTGCTTTGTGGGGATGATGAGATGTTTGATTAGAGGTTGAAACTGAAGGAGGTTAAGGTTTAATGGAGATAGGAATGGAGTAAGAAGGGTGGTGGTAGTGGTGATGGTGATGCGATGGAAAATGAGGGTGGTGGAGAGTGAAAGATGAAGAATGAGGAAGGGGGTGGTGGGTGGAAGGAGAGGAAGAAGGAGAAGGACATAAAGGGAATGCAAATAAAATTTAAGGGATAAAAATGTATTTTCGCATATAAATGGGGGTGATTTTAAAACCAATTTGGGTAGTCTTAAAACAACACCCTTCATTAAATAAGGGAATTAGTTATGCTTTCACATAGTTAGTTATGCTGTTATCAACAACTATTGTTAGAAAGCTAACTACATCTCACACTCTTGTATAGATTCTGTTGTGTTACCTTAGATCAATAATGAGAATTCTATTTTCCTTATTCCTTTGCTGGAGTTGCAGATAATAACGTCCTCCGACACAGTTCCTGATTCTTTTTCACAAGCTCTTGATATCTTCAAAAGCCTCGCACGTCCTCTGACTCAGTCTTCATCTCTACACGTGTCCTTGGAATGTCCTTGTTACGTCTTCCGCTCCTTCTTTCAAATTTGAATCAAAATTCAAGTATCTTTCAACCTTTTTATGCGAGAAATAATTTTCTCCCGTGCTCATAATTTTGCCATTTTCATCTAAGTTCAAAACATAACATCTTCAACCTGATTTAGATTTCTTAAAGATCTTACATCTTGCAGCTTGACAACTTATTGCAAAAATCCAACACGAATCCTCCAAACTTTCTTGTTGCTTGATAGTTTCGTGCTTGCAGGTGGTCAACAAAAACACTTACTTTCTCTTCTTTCTCCATATCTTAAATGTATTGATCTATCACACGTTCGACTTCTATTAATCCTTCTGAAAACATTCATGTTTAAATTTAATAAATTCTAAGTTAACATAAGACTTTCGACCTCAAATGAAGGCTACATTGATCCCCTTTATTCTTCGGTCCTAGCCAGACATTTTAGCTTTAACATTTTATTAGTGGTGACTGGTGTGCAAACGATGACATGGAGCAGAAATTGGTGATGAATACTATCTCCATTCCACAAAGATTGTTATTTTAGTCTCTCTTAATTTTTTTTTCCAAAACTTCGTAATTAACAAACCACAACAAAATGTTTCTAACTTTTTCCACCTATGCCCTCATTTAATAAATTTTGTCTCACTTATCACTTGTCATATTAACCAACCACAGCTCTTATCTATCAATTTCATTCTTCTCTTTCCAAGGTAGAATTTAATGACTGCACATAGTACTAGTAAAACTAAACTATCAATAATTGTCAACACTTTCTGTTCCTTATTATAAGTCATTTTTTCTAAGTTTATTTTCCCTTAATATAATATAAATCGCTTTACAATACCAATGGAGTATTAATAATTTTTTCTTTCAAATTTAGCCTCATATTTAATACTCAATATTTAAAGAAATTTCCTATTTTTCAAAAAAATTCTTTATTTCAAAGACCACTCTCATTTAAAAAACTAATTTTAACTATTTTTCTTAATCCGCCTATAAAAAAACTACTTTTATTAATTTTAAAGAATTAGATAAAAATAATTTATAATTTAGTTTGTCTTTGATTTTCAATTCACATGAGACAATTTCAACGAAAAACAAAAAAAAGTTGTAATCCACCAAATGTGAAATGACCTTATACTTCCGTTGGGTAATTTACTTGAATCCAAACACATGATTTGATTAAAATATAATAGAGGCTGATGTGCAAGAGTGTGGAGTCTCGTTCCAATGTGAACGTTTTTGCAAGAGAATCCAATAGTGAAAGAGTCTCAACTCTCAAGTGTCATTGGGCGGGATACAATTGAAGAGAGCTAGCCTATGGGTGACTTAATTATTATCTCCTCCAGATCAACACCAAATACACATTTTTATATCTTCTCATTGCAAAATTAATTTCCTTAAAAATATTCTGAATGTGATGACCAAGTCAAAGGAAAACGAACTCAAATATGAGATAGGATTATAGGGCCTATTTTCATTGAGAAATCCGAAATGACAAACAACAAATTAAACACACAACTTTGGAATCATCCACATTTCAGAGTTTCAAGTCTTTTAGATTCATTCGGCTGTGCCATAACGTCGACAGATCCAAGATGAAGAATTTCGATCGAGGTGGAAGGACATGATTCATTTTTAGTTGAATAAAGCTCAAATAATTTCAATAAAATAATCATAATTTTTCTATGAAGTTTTGATGGAATTAATGTGAACGAAACAAGTACAAATATGGTGCAAATATTGAAACCACGACGTCATTGGCATGGTTGAGATTTTTGACTTTCATAACATTGCATGCGTCGAAGACCACTATTAATTTCGCTCAATTAACCAACCAAAAAGAATAAAAGAATATCCTCTAGAATCGTTTTCTGGAAAATTAGTATTTTAATTTGTCATACATTTTATTAAATTTTAATTAACTTTTGTTATCCAAAAGGAATAAAAGAATATCCTCTAGAATCGTTTTTCGATTTAGTATTTTAATTGCTCAAACATCTAAATATATTTTAATTTATTAATATTTGCGTCCTAACTTTTTAAATATTCTTTTTCAATAAAATATATAGCAATTAGAAGTAAGTCTCAATTAGAATGCTGACGACGTGACTTAGATTACGAATTCCACAGTTATTCCTGGAAAATTACAGCTTATATTACTCTCGAGCTATATATCTGGCTAATCGCTTTATATATAGGAAAATAGAAACATCAGTTCACATAATTAGGAAAAATAATGGGCAGATATGGGGAATTTTTTTAAAGTTTAACTTTGATACTTTAATTACCTTTTCTATTATTCATTTGAAATAATTTTAAATTTAATTTTAATTATGATATGGCAAATTGATGAATTGCATGTGTAAAACTTTTTTACACACTCTCATTATCAAATTTAAACTCATTTTTTTAATGTAAAAGTATTAAAAAAAAATAAAGAGATAAAAATTTAAAATTATAAAAGAAATACATAAATTATAGAGATGGAGTTTTTAAATTGTAGGGAAAATTATAAAAATAAACTGTGTGTAAGTTAAGATACATTCTCCATTGAATTTAGGTTAAAAACATACTATCCATCGTCAATCACAGTGACAAATTTCATTACCACAGACAGCTAATCATAAAATAAAATGTGTTTTATTCTCATGGATGATAACCTCATTGTCGTTTATTTAAATATAGTTAAAGAGTTCTAAGTTTTGAAATAGAAAATTCATAAATGCACTCAGCTGAGCAATATATGCACTTGATCACCTACTTTTGTAGGCAGGGCATTGTGTGGACACTTGGATCCAGAAAATTAAGGGCACAATGTTTCCATGGAGCCTCTCTCATTTCTTGGCAAACATAATGTTATTTCTAGACAATCCATGGAGGTTCAGTATAGAGAGGGCTCTAACTCTAACTAGTGTTGCTAGTGATACAAGTTTTAATTCAAGATTGATTTACACATTTTGATTTTGGCATGTTATTTTCCTCTCTTTGTATTATTTATTACCTTACTACCTATTCAATTCAACAACATGTCGTTCTCGTTCAAGTAAATTCCTCTCTTTCTCTTGTAAGTTGTAACACGACACAAATATATAAATATAACTTTCGTCAAGACAATTATTAGTAAGTTGTTGGCGAAGTTAACGGAGACTTCACATGAACGAGGAGGAGTGGCACCACAATAGCATGAGCTGTAGTGAGATAGAGATAGTGGAAGAGGAAGAGGACGACGGTGGTGGTGGTGGCCATGACGGGCCTAATCCTATGGCCACCATTAGTGAAGAAGAACAAGAACAAGAAGATTCTGTTTATGTAGCAGTGGGTAAAGGCGACACAAGCATGGAAGCTCTGTCATGGACACTCAACAACTTGGCTACTCGCTCTACCATACTTTATCTCATCCATGTTTTCCCTGAGATCAAGAACATTCCAAATCCATGTAAGTCATCAATATAATTCACTCATTAATATCAATTATTTGATTGCTAGCTTGTTTTTTTTGGGGTAGGGTGTAAAATGATATCAATTAGACTGGATAAATGAGTTCACAATCTGGAATTCTCAGATTGTGTGAAACCATGTGGTTGATTGGAGATAAGAATATAAATCTGAGATTTGTCTGGTTTTATACCAACTAATTAAAGAGAAAGAAATTTTCAGTGTCTGTGTGAAGATACTAATAATGTAATTTCTTAAGATGGATCTAAAGATGTGTGAATGTGTCTTGCCACTGGATCTTTTTTCTGTGATGGCAGTGGGAGTAGGAATGATTCCGAGGAATCAAGTGAGTGCTGAGCAGGTGGAGAGTTACATGGCCCAAGAAAGAGGCAAGAGGAGAGAGCTCCTTCAGAAGTTCCTCCAATCATGTTCTAATTCCAAGGTACTAATTCTACAAATCCAATAAGGGAACTAATCCAATTCATAGAAAGTTAGAAACTAAGAACTAAGTAATAAAAATATTCAAAACAGGTTAAGGGAGAAACCATCCTGATTGAGAGTGACATGGTTGCCAAGGCTATCCTTGACCTGATTCCTATTCTTCATGTAAGAAAATTAGTGATCGGAGCCAACAAATTCCATCTAAGGTACACCCTTAACTATTAATAGTATGTTTGGTTTCATAGGTGAAATGCATCTCTAGAATAACTTCTGGTTGGAGACTCCAAGGTTTAGCGATTGCGTAAAGGTGAATTGGATTCTGTCCAAATTGTGAAACCAAACATGCGAATATATGTATATCCAGACAGAATTTCAAGTTTAGGGTTATAGTATACACATTTGACATTTGAGTGCTGCTTTCATTTTGGATGAACAGAAAATCAAGATCATCAAGGAAAGTTAATGGTGTAGCTGATAAGATACTGCAGAATGCACCAGAAAGTTGCGAGGTGAGAATTATATGTGAAGGGAAGGAAGTGAATGAGCAGATGATGATGGTGATGTCACCCTCTCCCCAGGTGCTAACAGTCACAGAAGCTTCCACCTCTGCTATTGATGATACTTCCATGACCCCAAAAGAACGCCATCAAAGTGATTTGGTTTCATGTATTTGTTTCAAACCCAAGTTTAAATGAGTGTGTCGCGGAATTGCAGCAAATCAGGGAATATAGTCATGTAGCTCAGTCAAGTTATTTGACTAATGAATGATGTTGATATTTCAATAGTGGACATGAAAAATTAGTTTCTGCAGATGAATGTACTTTTCACACAACATTGTGTATAGAGTTTGTTTCACAAATTAAATTACAATGAGAGAAGTAGGGATGAGATTTGGATAGAGAAATTCACAATTTAAAAGACTCTTTTGTACATACAATTGTTTATATTTGGTTTCAATTCTCGCAGTACCAGATTTACATCCATCTTTCTACTTTAAAAGACTAATTATTCAAGGCTTTACATTAAGTGAGTAAGTCTTTTTCAACAAATATTTCTTTATAAACAACGCCTAGAGATCAAACCGTGAACTAAATGCTTCATGAATTGAAAAATATCAGTTATTGTTTTGTTCCGGGCATTCCTCATTGCAAAATTATGGAGTAAGCAGATTTTTTTTTGGTCCAAGAGTAACTAAGCTTTGATACCGCAACCCATTCCTTTTTTTTTTTTTTTGGAAATAAAAGGGGTTAAAGGATAACCATTCCAACTTTTTTGAATTGAAAAAATCAACAAGAAGTGGCTGAAGTGGTCGCAGTGGACCTCTTACGGGAGAAAAAGGTGAATGTTTGCAACATCGGTGGTGGTGATAATTGTATTTGTCGGAGAACAATTCAAGTTTCTCCTCCTCTTCCCTGATTGGATTTACAAGGAGCTGCAGTTTATATGAGTAGCACTCTCAATTGGTTAGCAACTCTAGACATAATGCTTTGGGACGAGAAACTGAATCAACAAACAGTGATCATCTTTACACAATTGTTTGGTTTGTTATGGGGAAAGAAGAGCTTACACAATTGTCATTGCCTTATTGTCCTCCATGTGAAGATGAATTTGAGGATTTTGTGCCAATTCTCAGGGTTTTGAGGAATTCCCTATGTGTTTCTCAAAATGACAAGCAAACAGGTAATTTTGTGGTTTGACAGATGAAGGAGTTTAGAATGCACAAGTTATTGACTCAGTTATTCAACATTATTGGCTATGATGACAAAAAAATTCCCTGACAATGTTTTGCAACGTGCTTGTCTAAGAATGACGATGCTCTTTTGTTGTCAAAATCTGGTGTGTCTCAAGCAGTTCTCTACATCGAGAGAGATAATAAATTAGAAGCCACAAAAATCGCTAATAAGCTTTTTTTTTATTGTCAACGGGGGTAATATTATTATTTTTTGGTCAAGATGCTGAGGTAATATTACTTGTATCAACCACCGAGCATCAGTGTAAAGAATGTTCCTAATTGTTTTTATGTTTATACGATTTGGCCCAATAATTCCTGCGCAAACAGGTGCATATTATTCACCAAAAAATATAGTGGATTCAACAAAAAATATACATGTGCATATTATTAAAAAATTAAATCTACCAGAATAATAGTTTCAAATCAATAAATTTTTTTTGGGTTAAATATGTTTCTAATCCCTGTAAAATAATGGTGAATTAAATTTGGTCCATTTAAAAAAATTCATAACTATTAGTCCCTAACATTTGTGAAATATATGAAGTTAGTTTTTGTCGTTTATTTTATGGTATTTTAAACCGCCACTAACTCATTTTATGGTGGTTTTAACTGCCGCTAATAAAAAAACTGGCAATAACTCATTTTATGCCCGTTTTTAGCTGCCGGTTATTAAAAAAACCGTCACGAAATGAATGAAAGAGACTAATTTCACATATTATGGTGGTTTAAGATCAACCTTATTTTACACGAAATGAACGACAGAGACTAACTTCACATAAATGCTAAGGAATAAAAGCTATCGATATTTTTTTAGGGATTAAAACAAATTCAATCTTATTTTACAACAACTAAAAACATATTTAACATTTTTTTTGTTAAAAATAATATTTTAAATAAGTATAAATAAAATAACTATATAATATTACCATTAAATTGTTGGTCTAGTGGTAAGCAAGCTAGATCCCTTAAATAAGAGAGCCTAAGTTTGAATCTCGACAAAATATTTGTTGGGAGAGATATACAATCTTTTCTCGAACAAGTGGCGACACTCATACAAAACAATATATATATATATATTATATTATGAAATACTCGTGCCAAATTGAATCAACCTATGATTGCTAGCAATTGTTTGTCAACTAGTGAAATGCTATGTATGCTAAAGCATTAAATTAAGTACCATATGTAGGTAACCAAGCTAGATACCTATAAGGATAAGGTCACAAGATTAAATTCAAAAAAATTATTTATTGGGATAAACTGTCACTATATCCTAAACATATTAGTCCAAATAATGATTAAAAAATTATTAAATTAAGTAATCAACACGGATATTGTATGCCAATTTATATATTATCACAGGAGTTTACTAACTATAAAAAAATAGTTTAATTAAACATATCTATCTCAAAGTATATAATTGAACATCTATCCAACATGTATTTAGACGCAATTGTATGATTATTAAATTCTTAAGATTGTGACACTCTTTGGCGGAAATTAACAAGGAAAAAGTCAAATCTATAAAACTATAAACCAATATGCACTCCATCAATTTTATCAAGCATTATTATTGGTGAAGCAAGCTTAAAATTCTTATTCCGATCGATGACAGAGCAACTTGACATAAAATTGGAGAAAGGCAGTATGATGTTAACAAGTGAGTACTGCATGCATGAAGAAAGCTCTAGCTGTAGCAGCAGTGAGATAGGGGACGAAGATTCAGAGTCAGAGTCAGATTCAGAGCTGTTTGAGATCAATATTAATATGAAGGAGAAGGATCCTTTAGATACAATTCCAGAAGACTGCGAGAGCTTTAGTGTGTTCTCTCTTGATATTAATCACGTAGCTGAGAAATTAGATGTTGTTTATGTGGCTGTGAGCTTTGACGGAAATTCAAGTATGCACGCGCTTTCATGGGCCTTGAAGCATGCCGTAACACCCTCCTCTACCACTGTCTGTCTCGTACACGTTTTCCCTCAAGTCAAGCTCATTCCCACTCCAAGTAAGTCTTCTCTTCTTAATTATGTATCAGTATTAGTCATTCACTCTGAAGCATGGACACACCTAAGAAGGGGAGTGTCTATGTGTTGGACATGCGTGCGACACTGATGACATATGACGACATGTGTTAGAAGTTTTTCAATAAAAAGTTACTTTTTTTCACGGCTGACACAGCTGGAACACTATACCGTCACTCCTTCATTGTTAGACAATCAAAGTGTGCGAATTTTGTGTTCTTAAGAGTTTTATGTGCTATTTTTCCCATAAGTTTTGTGTTTAGGCTTGTGTTCACATGAGTTTCTCTCATTCTTGTGATTTTTACTAGTTTATTTGAACTTTGAAGCCAATACACTATTTTTTTATATGCCTTATTCCCCTGTTTTGAAAAATATATATTAATTTTCATTTTTTAATATATATAAGTTGTGTCCCGGTGTCTTACTTTTTAAATTTTAGCTGTGTCGTGTCCTATGGTGTCTGTGTCGGAGTTCGTGTTTCATAGGTCACTCATTTAATTGAAGGTGGATGCCTTAGTTTTCACAAAAAATAATAAAAATCATAACGATTGTTACTAGTAGGGACGAATATATGGCGATCTACGTTGGACTTTGCTTAAATAAGCATGGCCTATTTAAGAAATTCATTGTCTGAGGCTACCTGTTATTTGCTATATGTTGTCTTGTTTGTTCTATTACAAGACATTTAAGTAGATTGAAAAATCTATTTGTAAATATGTCATCGAACTTATAGAGTCTAACGAGCTAAAATCTATTAATATTATTATATCGTTTAAGTCAAAGTAAATAGGTGATAATTCCATTTCTAAAGAAGTTTATATGACTAAATCATTATGTAATTTAACATGTTTAAACATATAAATAAATCAATGGGTACTTCCTTCATTTCTAAATAACTCTCCACTTAAAAAAAATTGCTTCATAATAATTGTTTACTTAGAATTTTAAGGGAGCATTAAGTGATGTTATTCATAATGCTCCTATGAGAAGAATAAATAACAAATTCTAAAAATACATTTTAAAGGATAAAACAGAAAGAAAAATATATAATTTTTAAAAAGTTAACAATATTAAATATATCTTTTAATATGTGTTTCTTCTCTTTTGAACAGTTACTTTAAAACGAAGAGGGCATAACTTTTAGTTATTATCATAATAATAATAATCAAATGTAAAAATAATAAAATTATATTTATATTTATTTAAATAAACTACACGCCCTATTTAGACTATTGAGTGTTAGTCACAATGGCTAAAAGTGGTCGTTTGAACCCTAGATTGAAAGTTCAATTCTTAAAAGCCGCACTCTTAAAGAGACTTTTAACCTTCACCATATTTAGGTTGAAATTTTGAAAACAATTTAATACATCAAAGAATATGTCAGTCTCTTAACCTTATAAGATTTTCTGAATGACCTAAATAAGATCTTTTCAATTAAACAGACTTTTAAATAGTCTTAGCATTATCTACTTATTAATTTGGATGGGCTTAACTAACTTGTCCTAGATATAATCTATATCATTGGCCTTTTCGGCTATCTAACCTATTAGTCACTACTCAGCGGTAATGTTTTTGTCTAGAAAAAAATTAAATCATGGTTGTGGCTGGTACTAATTTGGCTCTTTTTGTGGGTGGAAATATTATACTTTTCAGTGGGAAAAATTCCAAGGAGTCGTGTAAATGTAGCGCATGTTAACATCTGCTTGACCCTAGAGAAGGCCAAGAGGAAATTGCTCCTTCAAAAGTTCATTGACCTATGTGTTGATTCAAAGGTAAAGTGTTAATCTTTGCTTGATTGGAAACGCAATATACAGATAAGTTCTTTAAGATATGATGCTAATTAACGTACAGGTTAAGGTGGAGATGATGCTCATTGAGGGTGACAATGTTGCTAAAGCCATCGTGGACCTTGTCGGGGATCTCAATATAAGGAAATTGGTGATTGGAACTACCAAATCTAACTTAAGGTACCTTTGTTATGAATCATAATTATATGACACTAAATTTACAATAACAGCATTATCTAATTGTTTTATCACTTGGATTGATGAGTAGAAAATCTGGGTCTAGAAGGCAAAAAGCAATAGCGGACACGGTACTGAAAAATACACAAGAAAGCTGTGATATTAAAATCATATGCGAAGGGAGAGAAGTGATCGACCAAATGATTGATTGCACTTCACCTCGTTCACAAGACAATGGCAATGACATAGTTAATTCCCATGGAGAAGAAGAAGATGAATCCCGTGGTCTTGTCACATTTATGCGTTTTATGCACAATCCGTTATTGTTATTTAGGTTCAGACATCTACCACTGTAAATATTAAATTAAATATGTACAAGAAAAAAAATTATAGTAGTTTCTGATTATATTATTCTCTGGACACACATACTTGTAAAGTTACGTTGTAGTACCTTCAATCTGCACGAAAGAAGCAACTTGGATGTACAAAAACTATGAGCATTCTCAACATCAAGAATTTGAGATATAATAGTTGTTAAGCACCGAATGAACTAGTTTGTAAGAAAATATTTTTAAAAATAAGGATCAAAAGTTTGATATTACAAGTTTTAAAATATTCAAAATTAATATGTTCAACATAAGATTTCACTTCACGAGACCAGTGTTTTGATGCTCACCTCCGGGATGAAGAACTCCGACCATAACCCACATCAATCATTCACACAATCAAGTTACCCCAACATACCCCTCACTATTTGGGGAGACAAAGGTGAATGTTTACAACATGGGGTGATCATTGTTGGAGAAGAATTCAAGTATTCCCTCTTCCCTATTTGGATCGGAAAGGAGCTACAATAGTTTATGTGGGTAATACTCATGTCTAGAGATATTCCCTTAAACCTATGGTACTGAATTAAAAAATTGATATTTTGATGCCACATCGCAATATGTTCCAGCTTTTTAAAAAAAATAAAATTGATAGTATATATTCTTGATTATATGTCCTACTTGAGAGGGGTGAATTATGTTCCTGTGTTTGATGATCACATGTAGTTTTTTATAAACATATTTTGGATAAGCTTGCTTTGGAACTGTTTTTGGTACAAGGCTGTTAACTATTTTATCTTGTTCACTTGCATAGATTAACTGATTTGAAGGTATATTTTAGGGTATGAAACTCAAGAGTCACAAGATGCTGTGATTAAAATTTATCTACAGGGTTTTTCTAATTCACCTATTAGTTGCAATTGCAAATGAAAATGTAAAGAACTCAAGCAAAAGAGACTTGCTTCAAGCTTTTCTCCATATGCTTATGCTAACTGAAATTAATGCACTTCAATTGGGATTAGAATTGGAATTTATATTTTGGATTATATTGAATTTTAGCTCAGAATTTTTTGCAGAAATTATATGGTTAAGAAGAGGGCACAATCTTGTTTGCTGCATGACCAAATCCTTCTCTGCTACAATATATTACCTGAAAACATCTAGGGCCTGCACAAGAGCCCTCACATACAGATGACGATTCAGTGTGTGACTTAATTGCAGCAAAGGGGAATATAACTCAATCAAGTTCTTTGACTAATGAATGGTTTTGAAACTTCAATCGTGGACATGAAAATTTAGTTTTTGAAACCAGGAGGAATGCACTTTTCATGCAACATTGTGGGTAGAGTTTAGTTGGCCTGCAAATGTTTTTAACTAATAGTAGTCTTGAATCCTGATTGTTATAATAAACTGCAAACTCAGGTCCCTTAATTATGAAAAGTGGAACTTTTTTGCCATGAAAATGCAACATTTTTTTCCTTCTTGAGAAGAGCACTTTATGTTTAGTCTCCTTCATCCCTAGACTGAGTACCTAAACAAGTAAAGCCACAATAGCAGAAAGAGAGAGTGAGGATGGATCGAATTCGATAGATAGAATAGAATAGAAGTGTCAATTGATCTGAGTTTTCTCCTCTTCCCCTCCTGCAATTAACCAAGCGAATAGCGATCTCTCTCCCATTCAAAACCATGAAACGCCCAAACGACGACGTAGCCGCAACTCTACCCAAGCCAAAGTTCCTCACCAAAGCAGAGCGCGAGGAATTGGCCCTTAAACGCCGCCAGGACGAAATCGCCGACCAGAGGCGCCGCCATGAGCACCTCCTGTCCGGTAACCGCCCCTCCTCCGATTCCAATCCCCCCTCCTCCGACCGCGACCGCGACCGCGACAGAGACAGAGACAGAGACAGAGACAGAGACAGGGACCGCGACCGTGACCGGGACAGGGACCGCGAGAGGGACCGTGACAGGGACCGGGAAAGGCGAAACCGAGAGAGGGAGCGCGACGAGGAGAACAAAGCCCGCGAGCGTGCTCGCTTGGAGAAGCTGGCGGAGCGCGAGCGGGAGAAGGAGCTGGATGCGATCAAGGAGCAGTACCTAGGGTCCAAGAAGCCTAAGAAGCGTGTCATCAAGCCCAGCGAGAAGTTCCGCTTCTCCTTCGATTGGGAGAACACCGAGGACACCTCGCGCGACATGAATGCCCTCTACCAAAACCCTCACGAAGCTCAACTGCTCTTCGGCCGCGGCTTCCGCGCCGGGATGGACCGCCGCGAGCAGAAGAAGCTTGCTGCAAAGAACGAGAAGGAGATGCGGGATCAAATCCGGAAGAAGGACGGCATCGAGGAGAAGCCGGAAGAGGCAGACGCCCAGCGCCGGAAGGAGGCCGCTGCCGACATGTACGACACGTTCGACATGAGGGTGGACCGCCACTGGAGCGAGAAGAAACTGGAGGAGATGACGGAGAGGGATTGGCGCATCTTCAGGGAGGATTTCAGCATCTCCTACAAGGGTTCCAAGATCCCTCGCCCCATGAGGAGCTGGGACGAGAGCAGGTTGAGCAACGAGCTCTTGAAGGCTGTTGAGAAGGCTGGTTACAAGACCCCTTCTCCCATTCAGATGGCTGCTATCCCCCTTGGCCTTCAGCAGCGTGATGTCATCGGAGTTGCTGAAACTGGTTCTGGGAAAACCGCCGCCTTCGTTCTTCCCATGTTGAGTTACATCACCAGGCTTCCCCCCATTAGTGAGGAGAATGAAGCTGAGGGTCCCTATGCTGTTGTCATGGCACCTACTCGAGAGCTTGCTCAGCAGATTGAGGATGAGACTGTTAAGTTTGCTCAGTATCTCGGCATCAAAGTGGTGTCCATTGTTGGTGGACAGTCCATTGAGGAGCAAGGGTTTAAGATTAGGCAGGGCTGTGAGATTGTGATTGCCACCCCTGGTCGTTTGATTGATTGCTTGGAGCGGCGCTACGCGGTTCTGAATCAGTGCAATTATGTTGTTCTTGATGAGGCTGACCGCATGATTGATATGGGGTTTGAGCCCCAGGTTATGGGGGTGCTGGATGCCATGCCGTCCAGCAATCTGAAACCTGAGAATGAAGATGAGGAGCTTGACGAGAAGAAGATTTACAGGACCACTTACATGTTCAGCGCTACCATGCCGCCTGCAGTAGAGAGGCTTGCTAGGAAGTATTTGAGGAACCCCGTTGTGGTGACCATAGGCACTGCTGGAAAAGCAACTGACTTAATCAGCCAGTATGTGATGATGATGAAGGAACCTGAGAAGTTTCATAAGCTCAAGAGGTTGCTTGATGAGCTCAATGACAAGACAGCAATTGTGTTTGTCAACACTAAGAAGAATGCTGATACCGTTGCCAAGAATTTGGATAAGGATGGATACCGTGTGACTACTTTACATGGAGGGAAATCACAGGAGCAGAGGGAGATTAGTCTTGAAGGATTTAGGACCAAGAAATACAATGTTCTTGTTGCCACTGATGTTGCTGGACGTGGAATTGACATACCTGATGTGGCTCATGTCATCAACTATGATATGCCTGGGAATATTGAAATGTACACGCATCGTATTGGGCGTACTGGTCGTGCAGGGAAGACAGGTGTAGCCACAACGTTCCTGACTTTTCATGACACTGATGTCTTTTATGACCTCAAACAGATGCTCATTCAAAGTAATAGTCCGGTTCCACCTGAATTGGCAAGGCATGAAGCTTCAAAATTCAAGCCGGGAAGTATCCCTGATAGACCACCTAGAAGAAATGACACTGTATTTGCGCATTAGCTAAGTTCTTTGGAGGTAGACACTTACATCGAGGTAATATCCTGTTTTCTGGGGCAGAACATCTTCCCTGTAATGATGCTTAGCAGCGATTTGCTTTTTTGCGGTTATATTTATAATCTTGTATAAAGCTCAATTAAAACACTCCTTTCCTGGTATTGTAGTTGCTTTTGCTCTGCTTAATTGAAGTAACTATCCTGCTTAATATTTCTAACAGGAATTGGTAGCTTTGTGTGAGGATTTTTTTTTACATTTGGCTATAATATTTGTTGTCATCTTATGCTACAATGGTTCTTGTCTTTTCTGATTATGCTTATTGTTTTCTACAGCCTGTGCTAAACTGTTACCACTTGTTTGAGTTTGATTATGTTAGGGTTTTTCTAAGACTTAAAACTAGTTTCTGAAGATTTACTTATGTCCAATCAAAGGCTGGATGGAATATATTTTATGTGCAGCATGTAGATGAGCTTGTAACTTATTTGTGTCTTATATTGGTTCAGTTTTGGTTGATATCTGTTCTATTTTTGGTGCCATGACTGCAGTTATGTATTATCATCGTGGTATTCTACTACCTTGTATATAATAACTCATACAAAAAATTTTGTTAGCATGAAAAATGCTTTGCAAATGTCAATTTACATTAGCTTTTTGCACCTTTTGTCTTCATCAATAAGACATGTATGTAGATTTTTTTGTTAGGCTCCAAGTTGTCTGAAACTTCAAAGCTGATAACAAAATGGTAACTCAATATGGCTAAGCCTTATTTTTTTCTATTTTGAATGCGGGCTTTAAAGCTTGAAACTTGAAATCTTTGAGAGGATGGTCCTAGAACTTCAATAGATAAAATCGTAGAAGTCCTTAAAATTAATTTATTAAGCTAAATATGACAATAGTAATAGGGATAACACGGGTCTTGACGGTGTCATATAGGCATTTCTGTTAGTGTTACAGTCACGGATGCAAACGTGGGGATTTTTTTGACAAACAGATGAATCTTGTATGGACTAATTTCATAATTTCCATCTTTTAGGGACCAATATGGCCGGCTCCTATTCTTTTGGGGACCAAAATTATGGTTAACTAAATAAAACTACCTAGACCCGTGTACCAAACATAGTACAGTTTATATCCTAAAAATCTAGAGAAAAAAGATCTTGTCAACCAGTTACGAGTGTGTATAAGGGACTTCAATGATGGTTTTTTATTTTATTTTTTATGAATGAGGTCATCATTTGTCTGCTGCATCTGTTCATCAAGTTTATATTGCTTAATGGCAACTGTGAGGATTTGTTTTTGTGGTGTAGGCTGATAACCTTGGTTCATTTCTTCCCTACAGAGTAGTTTTGGCCTAATTCTTGAGAACAGTATGTTTGCATCGGTCTCTTCTCTAGTTCTCTTGCTAAGCCTATTCCCAGTTGTATGTAAAGTAGATTCTGGTTAGTGTTAATAACTTCTTAGGCTCTTTCCTTACTAGTTAATGAAGTTGTTGTTCTTTGATGTAATGAAGATTGAGTCAAGAATAACATGGTGGAACTATTTTTGTCCATTTCTTTGTCAGGCGTTAAAACTGACTGATGCCATGTTGGGGGCCTACTAACGTTCCATTTCATGCCTTGTACATTGGAATCTGACAATTCTGCTAGTTGTGTGTGAAAGCTTCTATACACAGATTGCTAATTCAATTTCCTCGCCTAGTTTGGTGATGGGAACAACTAGTTTTGTATGATGTATGGAGGATGCAGAATATCGTTTGTTGAAGTGTTAAAGCTGATATGAGTAATTTGTTGATTGCATTAGAAGTATCAATGTGTTGAGTTTCGGAATTATGCTAGCAATTTGTTTTGGCTGTTTTAGGGTATATTTGCAATTTAATTCATGGCTTACCGTGGTCCATATGAAAGGGTTCTTAAGCGAAGCATTCACCAGTGAAGGTGGTTTGTTTTTCCACCTTAGTTTATTCCATTGCATTTCCCTACACAATTTGAAACAGTATAATGATCAAATGAAAGAAAACGTACGATAGTAAAATTTGAATATGAAACGTATAATATTTTATTGAAGGAACTCAACTGTCAATTAAAACGAAACAGATAAAAATGAAACGGATAAATATGATAAAATTCATTCAAAGCATCATATTAAATTTATTAATAATGATTAATTTTCAAATATTTTATTATGGGTAATGTCTTGAATACTACTAATTTCATTATTATTCCTACACTGTATTTGTTGTTCGCCTTTTGATATTCTTCAAAACCACCTTAAGATATCGCTAGAACTGCTGGTTTTTTAAGCTAATTGTCAAACCTTATGATCCATTGACAGCTAGACGACTATTTCTAGTACTATCTGTATATATCCCAACATCTATGCAAGATGATGTATTGGCATCACTGCAAAAAATAAGCTTGTGAAAAGCATTGTCATAAGAAATTTGGAAAGTTTCTTTCTTCAACATTGCCAACGCCTATATACCAGACTTGGGTTGATTCATCCTTGACAACGATCCAAAAAGTATAAGAACCATTATAGTGGCATACCTGAGTTTTATTGTAAAAGAGGTAATGAAAAGGAAAAACAGGGTCAGCACTACACAACTTGTTGCCATTAGTATGAGTATGTTTGTTTTTCGGGATGGGAAAATAGAGCTTTGGGATCATCTATTTATACATGGTTAAGTCCATATGTAAACATGAAGCAAAACTTGGTTATATGATCCGATGGTGATGCTTAAGGATCCGATCTTCTTCCACTCCAACCAATTGGCAATTAGTGATGGTAATAAACCTGAGGTAACTTATTTTGCGTAATTTATTATTATTAATTTAATTTAATGTTTATACATTGAGAATGCGTTGATGATGATACCCCAATTAATCAATTAATGTCATTTAAAACTATTTAAATACCATTGATCCAAATTAATTTATTGGACTTACTTTTGAAATAAAAGTATCCATACATTATCACATTACAGCAAATTCAAATTGATCCAAATTTTATGCAAATTCAAATTGATCCAAATTTTATTTTACAATTCCACATCGTTTATTAACGTGTTAGCTTAGAGTGAATGATTAATTTCACAATTATTAGCGGTGAATACTTTAAAGAAGAAGAAAAAATAGGTAAGATATGACATAGCCAAGGTGTGACGTGTTAGCTGTTCATTTTATACGTTAACTATGAGTTTATAGGTTCAATTGTTGCTTTTAGAATGAAACATATTTCGTGACTAGTCATGGCTTAATATAAGTAATTAGATTAAAACTATTGATCACTATTTAATAGTGATTGAGTGTGGTATTGAAAAAATAACACCGGCAACATCTATATCATTTAAGAATAATTTTACTCTACCAAATTTGGTATGATGTTCCCACACTAAAATTTGGCCGTAAATTGTTATCGTTATACGAAAGAGTACGATATAGGATTTCTGTAATTGGCGAAATTGCATAGAAAAATCAAATGTTGGAAGGGACGAGGACCAAGACATGAGAGCAACATAGTATATTGATTGATAATTACAACGTTAAATAGTCCTATGTCAATGGTGGCCACCACCACCACCCACCACCTGGTCCATCTACAAAATGGGAAACCGAAAAGGAAAAGAAAAGAAACACACAGACACGAGAGAGACACACATATAAAGTTATATTCTTTTTAGTTTCCAAATCTTCAATTGATTTGGGTCTTTTTAGGGTTGTTTATTCATTCTTAATATCCCTTCTTCCCCCTTTTTTATAATTTTTTTTCTCAATCCTTCCAGATCACGAATGATGAACTCGTAACAAAATTTATATTTTGAATTACTTTTCATTTTTTATTTCCTGGCATACGTTTGAGCTATGTGGCTCAATTTGTTTCTGGGTTTTACGCATTCGATTTTTCCCTTTTTATAATTTGTTAAACAATAAACAATTTCCCCCTTATGCATGTACTGCATTGCCCTTATAAGAGATCTTCCTGGGTTGTGCCGTGGTTAGAAAAAAGTTACATTTTTCGCTTAAGATTTTGGTTATATAATGAAGCTTATGGTTCGTGTGATTGAGGCTAATAACTTGGTAGCCACAGATTCCAATGGGTTAAGTAATTTGTATGTGCGGTTACAGTTGGGAAAGCAGAAGTGCAGGACCAAAGTGATTAAGAACAACTTGAAACCAAAATGGGATGAACAGTTTAGTTTTTGGGTTGATGACCTCAAAGATTCACTTGTTATCTCTGTCATAGATGAAGATAAGTTCTTCAATAATGACTTGGTGGCGCGGCTTAAAATTCCAGTCTCACATGTTTTTGATGTGGAAGTTAAATCTCTTGGCAATGCTTGGTATTCTCTGAAATCCAAAAAAAAGAAGTCCAAGAACAAGGAATGTGGTATATTATATTGCTCAGCTAAACTATCTGCAATCTCATCTAATACTTTATTTCTTACCTAGCATTTGTATGACATTGTATTGTGTTTTTTTAAGTTGATAAGTTTTATTAAGTGCTCTTTAGCCTGCAAACAAACGGGCTCGCTAGTTTGCTCGTTTGTTTATTTTATGGTGTGACTGTGAAATTAACACTATTGTTATATTGATGTCATGTTAACTTATATGAATGATTATTGGGTGTAAATTGCATTATGTCCTTTGAGACTTTGGAGTTTACATCTTGCATCAAGTCCTTTTGGAAAATAATGTGCTGACTAACTATGAATGTTCTGCATGTATGGATCATGAAGTCGAACTTAAATTGTGAAATTACTTTCTTTCTTTTTTCTGGATAGGTGAGATTCATTTGAGTATATCCCTTTGCCAAAATGATACACCTCTAGAGTCAAATTGTGTGGGTGATCAGAAGTTCAACCAAACGAAATATGTTGATGCAACTACTGATTCTTTTTCTTCGAGATCTTCCTTTGCCCGTTCAAACTCATCTTCTCCAGCAAGGGAGGAAATAACATCTACTAAGGATGAGAAATCTTGTTCACAAAAATCACTTGCTGGTAGGATTGCTCAAATATTTAATAGAAGTTCTGATATGTCTTCAATTTCACCCAGTACAAGCATCGATTTAGACTTATCAGACACGGATAAAACTGAAGTTTGCGAGCCCAAGACTGAGGATCAATCCTCTAATGACACTTTTGAAGAACTTGTCAGAAAAGTGCAGTGTGCAGATCAAAGAAGTGAAATTCCTAAGAACTTATCTGGAGGTGTGCTTATAGATCAATTGTACATTATTGCACCAGAAGAATTGAATGTGTTATTGTTTTCACCCAATTCTAGTTTTCCCAAGTTATTGGCTGAAGTACAGGGTACCACAGAACTGCAAATAGATCCTTGGAAGTTAGAGAATGGTGGAGAGAGCTTGAAAAGATCGCTTACTTACATCAAAGCTGCTAGTAAATTAATTAAGGCAGTAAAAGGCTATGAGGAACAAACATACTTGAAAATTGATGGGAAGAACTTTGCGGTTCTGGCAAGTGTCAGCACTCCAGATGTTATGTATGGAAGCACCTTTAAGGCAGAAGTACTTTATGTGATCACACCAGGGCCAGAGTTGCCATCTGGGGAACAGTGTTCGCGTCTCATGATATCATGGCGAATGAATTTTTTGCAAAGCACAATGATGAAAGGGATGATAGAAAATGGAGCTCGGCAAGGTATGAAGGAAAGCTTTGTTCAGTATGCCATTTTGTTATGCAAAAATGTTAAGCCTGTTGACTCCAAGGACCTTGGTTCCGGCAAGGAACAAGCTTTGGCATCATTACAGGCAGAGCCTCAGACAGATTCGAAGCTAGCACTGCAATATTTTGCTAACTTTACATGTGTCTCAACTTCCTTAATGGGGTTGTACCTTCTTGTCCATATATGGTTGGCTACACCTGACAAGATTCAAGGGCTTGAGTTTATTGGGCTTGACTTGCCTGATTCAATTGGTGAATTTGTTGTTTCTACTATCTTGGTTCTTCAAGGTGAACGAATGCTGGGTTTAATCTCACGTTTCATGAAGGCCAGAGCACAAAAAGGTAATCCTATAATTGCCTTTTTTTTAACAATAATCTTTTAATTTGAGAATTTGATTGAACTTAAAATCTCATTCGATTAGATGTGTACTAGAGCAATTGAAATTTGTCTTTTCTGTTACTCAAAGAATAATACATCAAGACAGAAAAAGAAGTACAATAGGGAACAACAAATCCTCTTGAGAAAAACAGAATACTAGGGAAGTCAACCTGCAACAAAGAGAAAACCATGTACTAAAGCGCGTAAGGAAACCTATACCGTAAAAGATGATAAACCAATAAGTCACTTTTACGCAACCATGTTTATACTCCATCCAAATACATGATTGTTGCATACAAATTTGATTTCCATATAGCCTTATAATGCTACTTAACCAATAGCTCTCTTAACAGGAAGAGATATACCCAAAGGTGAAAAATGGAGTTGATGTCTTATTCAGATACTATGCTCTGAATTTTATTCAGTAAAGAGACATTGTTTTACAATGTTTTACAGTTGCACAAATAATAAAACTAATGTTATAAAAATAGCAAAATTATTCATATGTCAAACCCTTAATATCTTTTTGGGATAAATTATTAATGATAAATAATAACACACAAAGCTAAGACAAAACTAAAACTCTCAAGACTACCGCATCCCACATTCATCATCATATATCTATCTATCTCCAAAATATCTGGACAATCCTCCTTTTCATCAAAAATAGAAAAAGGTCCATGCCAAAACAGCCAGGTTATACCTTAAAATGGACTAGTCTTGAACTCAATAAGTACATATCACACAAACATTAGGAAATAAAATTTGGTGCAGCTTATGCATGCATGGAACAAAAATGTTAATTCTACTGATTATAACAGACCTAATCCTAAAGGTTTCCGGGGACCATTTCCTTCCCAAAAGAACTTTCATCACGATATATATTTGCAAGTATAGTAACATGGTACATGTGTGAATGGAATTACCTTTTGTGATTGTAAGATCCTTATGTTTGCATGGAGGTCGTAATATGAGCCTAATAAATGGCAAGGTAATCTGGCCATGGAAATTTCATCCAGTTACTTGTTTGAAATAATTGATTTGGCTTTCCTCTATCTCCTGAATTGTTATTGCTTTTTAATGGATTGAGCATTACTTTGTTTCACTCTCGGTGTTAATTATTTACCCCTTATTTCTTTAATTGGAACCTATATATATTTCCTTATATGTTATTTTTTTGTGTGGTGGTGGGGTACTTCAATATTAGGTAGTGATCATGGAATTAAAGCACAAGGAGATGGATGGCTGCTAACGGTGGCCTTAATTGAAGGAAGCAATTTAGCTGCTGTTGATTCTAGTGGGTTTTGTGATCCTTATGTGGTGTTTACTTGCAATGGGAAAACAAGAACGAGCTCGATTAAGTTCGAGAAATCTGATCCTTTGTGGAACGGTGAATAACATATCATTGATCATTTGGTTATTCTTATATTCTAACTCAGATTTGAAACCCTGAAATCCCAACAGTATATCAAATAAGTCTAGTTTTTTCCCTACACATGATTTAGACTGTTGGGTGATAAAGTATTATTTGTTAATAAACTGCTCTATCTGTGCAGAAATATTTGAATTTGATGCGATGGATGACCCTCCTTCTGTACTAGATATGGAAATTTATGATTTTGATGGACCCTTTGATGAAGTTGCATCACTAGGACATGCTAAAATCAATTTCCTCAAAACGAACATCTCAGATCTTGCTGATATTTGGGTTTCTCTTGAAGGAAAGTCTGCTTTGGCTTGTCAGTCTAAGTTGCATTTAAGAATTTTCTTGAACAATACTAGGGGTGCGAATGTTGTAAAACACTATATAAGTAAAATGGAGAAAGAAGTGGGTAAAAAGGTATGCACCCATCCATTTGGTTGTTTTTTCGTTTTTGTTTATACTCCTGGATCATCACAATTTTCTGACTTATTTTCTCCCTATTTACAAACTTGTAGATTAATTTGCGGTCTCCTCAAACAAACTCAGCCTTTCAAAAACTCTTTGGGCTCCCACCTGAGGAATTCTTGATCAATGACTTCACTTGTCATTTGAAAAGGAAAATGCCCCTGCAGGTATGACTGGTTTGTTGCGAGATGTTGAAAGCGGTGGTTAATTTCTATTTTGGTTTTAACTAGTACATGTTTCTTTTGTATAATCTCATCAAGTTGTCAGTGGTTCTCTACAGGGCCGCCTATTTGTTTCAGCAAGAATAATTGGGTTTCATGCAAATTTGTTTGGACACAAGACAAAATTCTTTTTGCTTTGGGAGGATATTGAAGACATCGAAGTCATTCCTCCTACATTTTCATCAATGGGCAGTCCTATAATTGTCATAACTCTTAGGCATGGTAGAGGTGCAGACGCAAAGCATGGTGCAAAAGCACAAGATGAACAAGGCAGACTGAAGTTCCGTCTCCAGTCTTTTGTGTCTTTCAATGTTGCGCACAGGTAGACCGGGAATATTTGATGTTATCATACAAGCTTTGATTTTTCTACATACTAGCCTTTATATCTGCAGAAATGCAACTTGTATAAAAATGTTCTATGTTATCTGTTGTACTTATTTTTGCTTCACACTTGTATTTTAGGGTATATAACAACACCATATTGTCATTTTTGTTATGTATTTTCTTATGTGTTTTTAATATAGTCCTCAAGTTCATTTTGTTGGTGAATTTATGTGAAGGGTTTCAATATTGAAAATTCATAATGCAACTCTTTTTGTTGATTCATATATTGATATTCTAATAAACATTGTTTTTATTTATATCTTCCATTGTTGTAAATTATGATGTGCTGGAAGAGCAGAAAATCTTCTACTTTATAAGTGTTTTTACTTTTTAGGTTAGTTGGTTACTGAATTTTTATCCAATTGTAGTTTCACAGAACTAGAAAATTTATGTGAAAATAATTTGCTTGATGTGCTTGTGTATCGCTTTCGTTTCTTTCATTACCGGGTCATACAAGATCAAGTTACATATTGATGGATGAGGAATGAAGAAAAAACCACTCCAATTTGTAACTTTTTGTTTCTTGTTGACCAAGGTGTGGTTTGATTTTTATTTGTGAAGTATGAGAATTGTTAATTATGTATGCTTATTGCTTTGTTTCATGAAATGTCTGATAATGTTTTCTTCCAACTTTATTTGAACATCGGTTTCTGAGACAATAAGTGTTTAAAAGCACTCCTGCTAGATTTTTATCTGACATGTTGTGATCACCTAAGTAAATTCCTTTGTTTTGGAGGCATATCTTGGTTATCAAACTGCTCATAATGATGCTTTTGAGAAATTATCTGAAATTAGTATTGATACACTATATTGTAAGATATCATACTTCTCTAAGCTAAAATCTATTCGAGTGCCGATATAGGACTATCATGGCTCTCTGGAAGGCCAGATCCTTGAGTCCTGAACAGAAGGTCCAATTAGTTGAAGACGACTGTGAAACCAAGAGCACTAACAGTGAAGAGAGTGGGTCCGTCATTGGCCTTGATGAAGTTAGCATGTCTGAGGTTCATTCTTGTGCTCTTCCGGTTCCTGTAATCTCTCTCTCTCTCTCTCATGCAAAATATTGGTTCCATATTCAATTTCTTTTACATCTTGACCAATATTTGTGTTTGATTATAGTTGTTTTCCTTTAATTAATTTAGGCCAGTTTCTTTATGGAGCTATTCAATGGGGGTGAGTTAGACCGTGGGGTCATGGAAAAATCTGGTTGTGTTAATTATTCTTTCACCCCTTGGGTATCTGAGTACAGTGATGTCCATGAGAGGTCGATATATTACAAGTTTGAGAAGCGCATTTCACATTATAAAGTTGAAGTAACAAGTACTCAACAAAAATCTATTTTGGATGAGAAGAATTGGCTTTTGGAAGAGGTCATGAACTTCCATGGAGTCCCTCTTGGCGATTATTTCAATGTAAGCCAAATTTAACTCGTTCCTTGAATTTCTATGACCATGTGTTATATCTTTATTTTCTATGCTTTTCTTATTTTCATCACAATCTTTTTGTTTGCATTCATGTTGTTATGTACCAATGACCAAGGTTTTATAATAACATTCCACAGCTGCACCTTCGCTACCAAATTGAAGATTCACCCGCGGAAGCAAAGGGATGTAAAGTAAAAGTATTTTTTGGATTTGAATGGCTGAAAAGTACAAAACATCAGAAAAGGATTACAAAGAATCTCCTAAAAAATCTACAAGAACGTTTAAAGTTGACCTTCAGTCTAGTAGAGAAGGAGTTTTTGGCAAAATAGTGAATGAATCATCTGAATTTGACCTTTGCACAACCAGTCTATAATGAAGATGAAAGTTGCTCAGGTATAATGATGGTGATGTGCTACCAAAACTGTCCTTCAAACCATACTATTGACTTGTAGCATGTTTAGATCAGTTTCTCTTTCAATAGAATCAATTATGAAACCAAAAAGATGCTCATAGAAACTTCTCCCCATAATTGATTTTGGCTTCAAAATCAATTGTAGAAGGATTTCCAAACATGCGCACACTTGGAGATATTACTAAATTTTATGTTGTAAATGATTAGTTGGTATCTAGCAGAAAATACTCAGATTGTATTAGGAGTTACTAGCAACCCAGCTTCTGGTTTTGGTCTATGTTTTCACTATTTAGATGATAAGTTGACATCTAGTTAACAATGGTCCTGTATCTTGTAACATAGCTAGTGTTCTTTTTCTTTCAAAAGTATAGGTCATTGTTAAAGAGAAGTTTTGATCGGTGTGATTGTTGCAAACAACTTCGTGAGCTCAAGGGCCAATTTTTGAATTTTTGGCTGACTTTTGGGGGTTTCGACTGTTTTTTGAGTTTTGGGCTGACTTTTGAGTTTTGAGCCGATTTTTTAGTTTTTGGCCGACTTTTGGGGTTTTAGGCCGACTTTTGGGTTTTCGACTGTTTTTTTTTTGTTTTTGGCCGATTTTTGAGTTTTGGGCCGACTTTTGGAGGTTTCGACTGTTTTTTGGATTTTGGGCCGATTTTTGAGTTTTCAACCGACTTTTGGGGGTTTCGACCATTTTTTTGGATTTTGGGCCGATTTTTTAGTTTTGGGCTGATTTTTGAATTTCCAATGTTTATTTGGGTTTTTGAACGTTTTTTTGGGTTTTGGGCCAATTTTTGAGTTTTCACCGTTTTTATTCACAATCCATTTAATTTATTTTTGTGATCAACTAGAATTTTAAATTGATCCATCACAATCCATCAAATTTCAATATATTGATCTAATGGATTTTGATTTTAAATTGGTGGATTATGGAAATGGATTAAATGAATGGATTGGAATCCATCCATTTAAATTATTATTTTTATATGGATGAATATAGATGGATTTTGTGATGTATGAATTAACGGATTATTTTACCACCATAAGTGCAATGGAAGTGATCAGCATCTTATTTATCACATACCATGTTCTGATGTGCCTTAGGAAAATGCACACACATGTAGACTAACTCAGACATTGATATATTTTTTTTTAAATGATAATTGGAATTCATGCTTTTGTGCATTTTAATATGCCTATGTATAATATAATGTGCTCATAATTTCTGATAAGTGGTGATACCAATTTTAGATACAGTAAGATCTACCGATAACTCTTTTCAAATTTCACAAGCTTTTTCACCTTTGAGGTAAAGGTGAATGTTTAAAAGGACTAAAAGAGTATTGTTTGTGTCTCTGTTAATAACCCTTAGTGAATGAACAAGTTACTTGGTCCTGAATAGTTAGAAGAACAACACTACTAGACAATACAGAGGAAGATCTACATGAAATCCATGAACAGTTAATGGCATTTTATCATACATTGATGTAGTGAGGGTCACAAATGATTTGTGGCTTCTTGATAATATCAAGGAAAAATGTTTGTTGGACAAGTGTGTATGCATTTAGTTAAACAAATTTAGGCTAGTTGCTACAAGTTTAAGCTTGTGCACTCATGTAATTAGTAACCATAACAAAGAAATGAGGACTTTAACATTCAATGACCCTGTCATATTTTCTGTTGTATTAATTATTAGTAGCTTTATTCAAAGTATTTAAGAGTAGTAGATAGTCATACAGTTTTTACATTCATCCTAAACAAATTAAAATAATAATCCTACTCATTATGAGTTAAGGAGAATTTATGAAAATTTTCTCCTAGTTGGCATATGCTTACCCAAATTGTGTTGCTTCCTCGAAGTAACCTGAAAGATCTAAAAATAATCCCATTAGATGAAAGTTACGTATAATTTATAGTGGATAGTCTATGCATGGATTCTAGGATAAAGAATGCTTTTATATAAGCACGTAAGAATTAATCATAACCATTAGATTTAATCATAAATAGTCAATATTAAAACATAAAGTCATATGACTTTTTTAAGTGGTCATGTGACTATTAAATTGTTTTAATCTTAATATTCATAATTAGATCTAACGGTCGTGATTTATTCGTATGTTCTTATATAAAAACATTTTTTTTTTAAACTATAAAAACATATTTCTTAAAAGATACATCGTTAAAATTGTTCATGTGGTTAGGTTGAGTTTAATTGGTCCTACTTATTTTATAGATGTTATATGTGGTTTGATCGGATGATTTAAGTTGGTTAAATGGAAGTTTAAGTCTGTTCATTCTCCAATCCAACTTCAACAAGTTACGTTTTTATAAATAACCACACTATCAAAACTAAATAAATAAAATTGGCTAACCACAACTAAGGACTTGTGTACTTTGAGAAATATTTTTTAATTTAAAATCACAAAAAAAGCTATTTTATTTTCATTTTCCCCGTTTATAAAATATATATAAAAGAATAGTGAAAAAAAGTTATTTTTATTTTTACCCATATAATTTTATTTAAAAGGAAATAAAATGAAAATAAAGTGACATTTTTTAATGATAAAGTATTTTCTCAAATTAAATATGATATTTTCTCTGAGTGGCCTGCCTTAGAGAAAAAGCACCATTATTTACACATTTGAAGGGATCATATACTAATACTAGTTTACCTGCAATGGGGAGATATAAGTCAGACATAGAGAAAGCCCTTCTCAGTCCACATAATCTACCACCAGGTTTGGAATTTGGAAAAATCTACAAAAGTGAAAGAGAATTGAATTCAAAAGAGGCACTGAATATTTTATTTCTTGAGAATGATTTTTCAGCTGCTTATAAATAAGGTACAATTTCACGAAAGTAACCTTCAATATTGGTATTGAAAATAACAACTCTTTTCCAAAAGTAAAATTGAAGTAACTGGTGAAAGAAATAAATTCCATAACAGAATAATAAATTCAATAATGTATATTTATTGAATTGATATAAATTAAGGGATAAAGACAATGAGATATCACCTGTAAAGCTCTCTTCCTGAATTCAACATCAGCCTTGAGTTTGAACACTTTTCCCTCAAGCTCACGTACATATGCCTGCATTCAAACTCTCATTGTTACTATCTCATGTAATTACAATGAGATTTTCTTTTTAATTTCAAAGTTAATTTTCTATTTGCATATATATGCTTAAATTTATATACCAATTGAATTCTGACTTTGCAGGCTGTTTTATTTTATATGTTTTAGGGCATGCAGAAGCACCAACCTGTTTTTTCTCAATTGATTTTCTGGCTGAAATTCTATTTTGAAGCTTAATTTCTTCTTTCCTAAGAATGTACTCTTCAGTGCCCCTTTTAAGTCTTCTTCTTTTGACCCATCTTGAAGTTAAATCCTTCTGATCAAGTTGATGTTGCTCAAGGTTAAGATTAGAATGTTTCATCACATCTAATGCATCAATCATTGATGCATTTCTCACAAGTGGTGAATCACAATCAATTTCATTTTTGGTTTTGCTTTCTTCTATTCCCTGGCTTAAGAATTCATGTAGAAAATCAAAGTCAAATACACCATTAAATATTTCGAACTCAGTAATGCAATTGTTATCCATTCCTAAAGCAAAAGACTCACTATAACTCTTTCTTTTTCTGATATTTTTTACTTCCTTGAACTGTGTTTTATTTACATCATCTCATGACATGAATATCAAGTGAAATAGTGTGTATCAATCTCTATCTTCATAAATATTTTAAGGGACCCACATATTTAATACATGTGAAGAGTAAACACAGATAATGTTGTTGGAATATATGAGAGGATCATATAATGTTTTTTTTTTTTGTTACGATAGGAAAATAGGATCATATAACGTTTATATACTCATATATAAACATGTTTTTAGTCCTTGTAATATAAGGGAGAATTGGTTTTAGTCCCTCAAATTTTTTTTATAGTTCTAGTCATTAACATTTATGAAATATGTGAAATTAGTCTCTGTCGTTCATTTAGTGACGGTTTTTTTTACAATAGCAGTGGTTAGAAACCGCCATAAATGAACTACAATGACTAGCTTCACATATTCCAGGACTAAAATCTATAAAAATCTTTTAGAGGGACAAAATCCAATTCACCATTATTTTATAGAGACTAAAAACATATTTAACCCAAATATATATTATCTTTAGTTTAAACTACAATAATGTTTTTTTACAGTAAAATGTCACTTTAATTATAAGACGATCCGCAAAATGTCCAACAAAGAACAAGTAATTAAGAGTTCAAGAAGGAAAATTTGTCATCCAAACTTCATCATTGTGACACAAAGAGAACTTGGCCAAACAAAGTAATTAACCATGTCACTTGGAGGTGAGCTTTGTGGTTCTTCAGCAATTAGCTTCAAGATTTACCTTATTTGATTTTCACGATTCATGATTGAAGCCTTTTGATTTTTGAAAGTGTTTCTCGTCTCATTGATAAAAGACTCTTGATTTTTTATGGAGGGTCTTGTTTCATTCATAAAGTTGTTCTAATTTTGTATCATCTCCTCCATGATGGCTTCCAAGCTAGTTTTCCCACTCTCTTGAACTATGAGTGATTGACTTTGCTCAAATGGTTGATACCCTCTATAGTATTGATGAGTTGGTGGATTCCATGGATTGAATTTTTTCTCGTCTTCCCAAAAGGCGTTGGTTGCCTCATCCATCCTTGGTCATGATATTGGCATTGACTATCTCCATAAAATTCACTACAATTAACACACTTGTTTTTTTAAGTAATACAATAAGCAAACCTAGAATTGAAAGCATTTTGCAAAAATCACTCAAGAAGAAAGGTGAGGAAACAAAAATAAGTAAGAAAGATAAAAATAACTACAAATTAAACAAGAAAACTATGAACATCAATCTCCTAAGTAATAATCCACTAGCTTTTAATTGTAGAAACAACATAATCTCCGACAACAACGTCATTTTGTTGGAAGAGTTTTCAATGGATAGATTGAGAACTACTGATATCCGTTATATGTAAAGTGTAATTCGAGTTTTTGTAATCGCGTTAATTGTGGGTTAAATGCCAGTTTAGCTAGTTTCATACTGGAAGGACGGTTCAATTAACTAAATAATACAGACACCTCACGTACATGCCGTTTTATTTTCTATCTCTTCATTTTTGTCACATTTATCATATATAATATTCATTACTTTCGTATTCTCTTCATTTCTCACTCTAAATGTGGGTTAGGTGTTACTCCCTTCGTTCTAAAATATAAATTGTTTAAGGCCATGCACGTGTATTAAGAACTTATCATTTGACAAATATTTTGACTGAAATACTCCTATTTAAAGTTGATTTATATTAAAGATAGAAATATCATTATTAGTTAAGTGCATAATGAGAGTTGTGAAAGGTGAAAATTGAAGGTGATGAATTAGAGATATATTATTAAATAAAGGTATAGAAGGAAGAAAATGAAAACACATGTTTGCGTTCGTAAAATAACATATTTTTTAACATAATAGAAATACTAAAACAACGTATATTTTTAAAAACTACACAGATTTGCCCGAATTATTTTTCATAAAAAACGCAGCTGAATAATTAGTACACTATATTATGTACTTATTCACAAAATAAAAAACAATATCTGACAAAGTTGTAAATGCAGGATTTGCAATATATAAGATTCTTCGACAAGGGAACCAAATTGGACCATTGCATTCAATGAAGCCCATTAGTCAAATAAGCAGAACCAAAATGTGGGGAAATCTTTTGGGGGTACCAACTTAAACCTGAATGCTCAGATTTGGAATGGGATATGGGCATGGCCCTTACTTGGTATCTGTAGGTCCACTGTAATGGAATATGCATTGACTAGGGCCATTCTCAAGAAAGGCTTTCCAACCTATACTTATTACGCACTACTACTTCATTCTTTTCAGGCTCACATATGGAAAACAGTAGTAGTGAATTTTCTTAGCATATTAAATTATTTTTGCAATTTTGGTCGGAGAGTCGAGAAATATTAAAGATTTCTTTAAGAGTGTGACTCATGCGAATCGAATACTTAATATAAAGGTTCAAACAACCACTTTTTATCACTACGATCGGTATAAGTAGTGAATATGATATAGACTTGTGATCTAATTAGAAAAAATATATATAGAAAGAAAACTAGGTTAATTAATTTGATGATTGTTTGTTTAAATGTCTAAGTATGTATGATTAGTGACGTATATATACTCGCATGGTGTTGGTTATAGAGCCTTCCTTTTAGAGTCATGCAGGCTCAAAATGATTCTGTGATCTTGGGGGCTAAAACATGCATAATTGATGGAGGAACATACCATGTGCTAGCTGCATGATGATCTAAGCTTGAGGTGGAGGGGTGATTATTGCCAGGTTGCTGTTACAAATTGTTGGAAGTGGTGGAGTATAAATAAGATGGCTTCAAGCAAGGAGAGCTAGTTATTTGGAAATGGAACTGGTTAACATTGCTAGCTGCAGTAGGCCTCCAATTTAGTTGGGGCGCTGCTATCTGTTTTGACCCTTAATTGTTTTCTTGCTTCTAGCTTCCTTAATTTTTTCTTCTTCAACTATTTTGGGTTGGAGAACCCTTATATTTCTTATTAATTAATGCATTTTTGGCTTATAAAATAAAATATATATATATAGTCGCATGTGTTTGGCATTATTGATTATGTCTAGAGCAATTTATGTGTCATAGTCGACTATGTCTTGAGAAATTGTCCAAGAATCAAAAGCGACACATGAGCATGAATCTGAATCATATATACGTGTCAGGCATGCTTTCTTCAGTGTCAAGTTTTCAACTCCCACTTCACTAAGCCAGACATAATCATAACTAATTAACTGCTTTTGTAAAAAAAATTCCTCGTGACGATGAGACACACATATATTTGCATCCTTAGCTTATTGAAGGCAATAATTTACATGTAAATCATGAGTAACCTTTTTTGGGTCAATTGTAACCCACTGTAGCTCGTGCGTTTACATGGAGACTGAAAATTAATTGCGTTTTGCAAAGAACTAGCTACTGTACAGTACAGGTAGGTTAGAGAGCGTTTAGGAATTAGGAGCTTGGAAAAAGTAGGTTAGGTGGAGTGATTCGCCACCTTTATTTTTTGTCAAATGATTCGCCACCTTTCAAATTATCAGAAGAAAATAAAAATGGTGATGAGTCTTTTCATTGGCCTTCTTTCTATGGGTCACTTTCACAACCTAGGCTTATAATTAATTTGATGCCCAATCTAAATTCCTTATACATGAAAACTAATTTATTTAAATTAAGGAGTTAGAGTGAGAGAAGCAGATGAAAAAATAAATTAGGAAAGTTAAGGATGATTTTTTAAGGATAAACAATTTAATTAAGTGATTATATATAGCAATAAGTTCAAAACAATTTATCACACCACTACAAGGAAAATGCTCATTAGCGTCAGTCAAAAATTGATGTTATAATCGATTTATCGTCGGTTTAGCGTCTGGCATCGGTCTCGCAGTCCTAACATATGCAGAATGTAAGGGCAGCAGATGCAATAGTGGTGTGTGGCGCGTCAGCACGGTAGATGGAGCAGAGTGGGAATGCCAGTAGTGGCGTCGCGACAGTGAGGTGTCACATCAGCAAGACAGAGGGAGGCGTCGACACTGGTGGCGAAGGAAAATGTGGCATCACAATGAAACTGGTAGCATAGGGGAAAGGAGGGGGCGAGGTGAGAGTTAGGGAGAGAGTGAACTGGTGGTGGAGGGGGGAAGAGGTGGCATTGGGTGGCGTCGTAGGGTTGGTTCTACGAGGGATCTGATGGCAGAGGGGGGAGGGGGCAACGGAAGGAGATGGGTGAGAGTTAGCGGAAGAGTGAAATGGTGGCGAACGGAGGAAGGAGGCAAGGTGATGTCGTAGAGTGCCGCTGCGGCGAATATGGTGTTGGAGGGGGCAGAGGTGGCAAAGGGAGAGGGGTGAGGATTTGTGGTTTGAGGGAGTGAACAAGCTTATAAGAACGATGGAGCAGAGAAACCATCAAAGATTAAGTCGATGCTAACCTATGTGCCTACAAGATGGACTGTACCTATTTCACACTAGCATCGGCTCTAACCGATGCAAAGTTGGCCGATGAATATAGCATCGGTTTCAAATTGTCGCTAATTGTCGGTGAGTGGACGCTAAGTTGGCCAATGGTTCTAACGACTGTCGTGATCAACTCTAACTGTCAGTAAGCTGATACTAGAGTTAAGTGGAATTTTTCTTTTGCCTTGCCTTTGCATCAGTTTAGCCTACGCTAAAGAGTGAATGATAGCATCTATGTCGTGGACAACGTTATTTCTTGACTTTAAAATGACCATTTTGTAGTGATAGTACTTATTCAAGCTTTATTTTTTAAAATTTATTGAAATAAACTAAAAAATGTTTGAAGGTAGGTATAAGTATTTATATATAAGCTAAAATGAGAAATTTATGAAAAATAAACTATAAATAAGTTATAAGTTATTTTTGTAAGTTTACTCAAACAAATGTTGAAGTGTTAATACTATAAAATAAGTTTAGTTTCAAAAAAAAAATACTATAAAATAAGTTCAAATAAAGTTGTTCAAATGTGATCGAGATTATGCTTCAAGTTCTACTACGTTGTTGGTTTTCATTTTTTTTAATTTTAAATGCATAGAAGTATTATACCTCATGTTTTAACATATCCCCATCACTTGATGTAACAAAAAGTTGAAAGTTTCTCTTTCTCAAAGACATGATAGGGTAATCAGCATATTAAAAACCTGCGGGTTGGAAGATCTTCTAGGGCATAAATTATGAAATCTAACCAAGAATAAAGTGGGAATTGTGAGGCAGCTAGCTTAATATTAACTCATAAATTCTGAGTATTACATCAAAAGTTAGGCAGTTTCTTTCATCTTCTAGAAATATAAAATAATGCATATCAACACCATGACTTACTAATTCTGCATGTATATTGGAAAGTTTTCCTCATACAACCTTTCATCATGATGTAAGGGGAATTGCACAAGGTTGGGACAGCACATCAATTAAAGTGCTGCATGCAATAAACAGATGTATGTAGTATTGAATTGATTCTAAATGTACAATTCTGCTTGTCAGAATTATTAATTCTGAGGAAAAATAAGGTGATTAACACATGTATAGTCACATGGCAGAGCTTTTTCTTTCTTTCCTCTTTTCAAATACCAGTATAGATATAAAAAAATCTATTTAAAAAATAAAAGTAATTGACAATAATAATCTCTATGATCATGATCATGTTATTGAGATCATGATGTTGATCATGGTCTTCATCAGCTCCTGGTCGTAGCATAATTTGGGTAGGACCATTAAGTGATGATCAAGGTCAGGTCAGGTTATTTGGTTATGTCCATTTGCTTCTAGCGGTTTCTGATTGACACGAAAACCAAACCCCTTGTTTTTGTCCTCCTTGATCCTATAGCTAGTAGCTAGCTTCTTACTCGATAACACTCTTGATTAGTAGTTGGCACATCTTTTAGAGCCAAATAAAGGGATTGGTAGGGTTGTTTGTCAATGACAAAGAATGATCTGGGTCCCCAAAGTGTGAGCAAAACGATTGACGCACGAGTGAATCAACAGGAGGAAATAGGAATATAGAGAAGAAACCCACACGCATCAAAGATTAACAAAAATCATATCATGACACACAGGAGGAAGAGAAATGCTTGTCTGTGTTTGGCCTCCAAAACAACAAACAGAGAAGTCAGAGCTATCCCATCAGAGAATATAATCAACGGCACAGAGCAAGACACGTGGCCGCCATGCACATAAAAGGCTAGGATAAATATTGTCAAGAGAAATGAAAGAGTGAAAGAAGAAAGAAAAGAAAAAGATAGATAGGATGAAAAATGAGATGAAGAAGGAAGAGGTGTGCAAATATCATAGTTGATTGGGCTAATAGAAGAATATCCAAGGTTTAGTGGGGGGAAGCATGATGAGGAATGCACAGAGGATCTTTTATCTATACAGAGTCTTGGCCCCATGCAAGCTTTTTTTCAACTACTATGGCAGCACTCCATAAGTCATAGCCAACTTTCACTGCATGCTTTTTCTAGTTCAATCATAGAGCACCAATTTTTTTCAGGTTTTTTCCCCTTCTATTTTTTCCTCTCTACTCTATTCCATTCTAATTACTATTCAATGAGTTTATCATGGTATGTTTTTTATACATTACAATGTTGACTAATCCCAACAAACCACTCTTTCTCTCTCTCCTTCCCCTAACACTCTTGGTTTAGAAACATTTATGACACTCGTTTTTCTTTGAGTTTCAGGCACAACCTATTCTCACCTCTCTCTTTCTCTGTCTTTGAGGTTTACTTGAACAAACTAATAAAGCACTCATCTTTCAGCTTCCCATGCTCTAGTATTTTGGTGCTAGGTAACTATATCTCTAGCTTCAGTTCAACTACTGATGCTGTTTCATCCAATTCTTCATTTAGTACATCTACTTCAAGCTCTGCAGTTTTTTCAGTAATAAAGTTTTTTCTGCTTTCCAAGATTCAGCCAATGACTCCAATACTATAGTACCAGGTATGTTCTCTTCTTGCTTCATTCTTTTAAATTCCAGAGACATTTCCAATTCCTTCTTTTGGTGTTTGAACTTTGATGAAGTGCTTTATTCTGTTAGCATATAGATAACTGTGGAGTAGTAAGTTAATTATGGCATTCAGTTTTGACCTCCCACTACTTAGCCAATTAAAAGCTTAAAGTGCTTTTTTAATTTTGTTACAAAGATGGAAGCACTTTTGCCAGAGGATAATAGAATTTGTGAAAAAGGTATACAGTGTAGGTTCTGATTAAAAAATTCCAAAAGAAAAGGGACAAAAAGAAAATGACAAAATCCATCTTATTGGGGGTGAGAGAAGGGTATCTGGCAGAAAACTTACAATTCCAGAAGTGAATGTTCACATAATTAGCTAAATACCTTACTGAATGCCATCCAAGAATCAAATACATGTCCTTGATTCAGTTAAGAACAAATGCTGGTTTTTATTCTGTCTAGTTGGTAGTAATAAGTGCAGGGCCACAAAGACTGGTATTTGCTTTGCCACTATTTGTCTGTGAAAACACAAACCATACTGCTTGTCAGATTTCAATAAGTGACAAGTGAGAATGGCCAAGCACTAGTACTGTATCCTCAATAAAAAAGATAGCCAGATTCTTCTTCCTCTATTTGTTCCCCTCTTATTTTTTGATTTATTCAAAATTAGAAAGCAAATATCACAAAACATCAAGACTAATGCTGTACTTTTCAGTAATTCCTGAATAAATTTGAGAAGAAAAAGAGAAACAAAGGGGAAAAAGAGAAAAAGTTGGCTTCCAACTTTTTTGTTTCCTATATAACTAATGGGAAGGTGGATAATTGAGATGAGCATAGCAGTGGACCACTCCAGGCCTATTATAAGCTTCAACCAGAAGAAGTCTACATTAGTTTATATATCAAAGTTCTTTAACGACACAATGAAAGTGACTTAACAAACTAGCCTCACCAAAATATTATCAATAATATTTGCTTTTTTCACTAGTTTAATGCCTGGTGTATCACTTTCTCTCAGATTTTCATATCATTATCTGAACTTAGTCACTTACCCAAGTATCCTTATATTATATGGAATCAAAAATATATCTTCTAAAGAGATTAGGACATACCTTTTTTCTGATGTATATACATTTCTGAGACAAACTTGAGCCATTGTATAAGCTCTGATGATTTTTTATTGGCTCACCTAATTGTTAATTATCAACTACAAACATGCTTTACTGTCCATTTTTTAGTCAAAACCCATCAATGAAGGTAATCATATATGTTTATGCATGCACAATGCATTTTCTGCCATGGTACTGCTTCTTTCTTCATTTGTTATAATTAATAATTTGGGTGGGGTTGGATGAGAATTCAATATCCAAAATATCCGGGTAGAAAACTTTATGTTATTTGCCACACTCTACTTAATTTGGAGTAGTTTTTAAGTCTTTTTAGGACAACAAACAGATTTCATGAAATTGGCTAGGGAAAAAACAATATGGTTTAATGTTTGAAGTAATTGCCAAAGGTACTAGTAGTGCATGTCATCTAGAAAAACTCTCTTAGCAGTTGCTATTCTCAGTGAATGGAGGCATATATGGGTGAGGACATAATCTCTAATGAATTGAAGGGATTCCAGATTTGTATACAAATCAATGAGATTGGTTGGCAGTAGCAGAAACCTTGCTAAATAAACAAAACTTCGATAAATTAAAAGTCTTGTTGCAAATTTCTGTTTCTCTTTTATTTAGTGGATTTTTCTTATTCATAACCGACAGTGTGAGGAGGACAAGATATCATGTCCTGGTCTTCCACTTCTACCTTTATCTATTATGATTTCTAATTTCCTTGTCTTAGTCCCTTTGCTTGAAATGATGAAATCTAAGTTGGTGCTTAGTCAGCCAAGCACGTTCATCAAACTCATGGACCACTAGACAACCCTTTGGATTCAATTGGGAGAGGGTTTCATTAACACTTTCCCTCCCACCCTCTCTCTCTCCCCCCTCCCCCCCCCCCAAATCAAATCCTTAACTTCATACCACCAAATGCGTAGATCAACTGACTGGGTTTGTTCTGCCTTAAGCAAAAGTCTAGGGTTTGAGTCCTTGTATGCAGCTAAGTTAAAGACTTGGTAAAGAGAGTTTTGCCGCCCAAAGTAGTACTACCCGGCTCGAACATCATTGATTCAGTGGAGAGGATATGTGTGGTTTAAACAAAATAAATCCTTAACTTTATGGGACCTGCTGTAGTGTCATTCAAGTTGCATTCTTTGAATTTGCAGGCTTTGAAGTGGAGGTGGAGATTTTTTCTTGACAACTTGGTAGAGATAAAAACGAAAAACAAAAATGAAGTTCATGAAACTTGGTACAAGGCCAGATACTTTCTATACTGAACAAGCGACCAGGTATTGGCAACAACCCTTTTGTTAAAGATTTGTATACAACATTTTTACAAATTAACATGTCTTCTCATAATGCAGGACCCTGATATCAGATATAGCTGCAGACCTTGTGATACAAATCAATGATATTACTTATCTGCTACACAAGGTATTGGAATTAGACTGAAAGTGTGGTGTGTTGTGTGAAAAGAAAATCAAAAACGTAATCTTGGTTCATCTATAATTCTTCTCTTTCTAGCTGCAGTTTGCGCTTCTTCCAAAATGCGGCCTCTTGCAGAGGCTTTGCTATGATTGTATTGATTCTGAGAGTGTGTCTCTAGAGCTTCATGATATACCTGGAGGGGAAGATGCTTTTGAACTTTGTGCTAAGTTTTGCTATGGAATTTCAATCAACATCAGTGCCCATAACTTTGTACCAACACTCAGTGCTGCCAAGTTCCTTAGAATGAACGACTCCATTGAGAAGGGAAACTTAGTTGGTAAACTTGAGTCTTTCTTCAATTCATGCATTCTTGAAGGTTGGAAGGATTCCATTGCCACGCTTCAGACTACTGCTACGTTACCAGAGTGGTCTGAGAATCTTGGTATCGTCAGAAAGTGCATTGATTCAATTATTGAGAAAATTCTCACACCCCCACCACAGGTCAAGAACCCAGATCCATCTTACTCTCCCAAGTTTCTGTGGTTGTTGTAGTGACAAACTATCCCAAAAGTTGTTGGGTAAAAGTTTTATATTATACTTCTGACACACTTTCTCACGTCAGAGCCTTTTGAATTTGAAGCGTGAACAATTCATATTAGAATAACTAGAATTGTGCTAAAATTTTCAATTTTCTTATTAGAATAACTAGAGGCTACAAGGATCTCGACCATTTAGTCATAGAAGCTTGATACCATATCATGGACCAATTATCCCCAAGTTTAAGTTATTGAGTGAATAGAAATGAATGATTTTATATTATCACAGTTGTTACTTCTTTGAACATTTTGCTTACAAATAATGATTCTTTGCAGGTCAAATGGTCCTTCACATACACCAGGCCTGGTTATACAAAAAAAGATCACCATTCTGTCCCAAAGGATTGGTGGACTGAGGATGTTTCTGATCTTGACATAGATCTTTTCAGGTGCATAATAATGGCTATTAGATCAACCTATGTGCTCCCACCACAGCTTATAGGTGAAGCTTTGCATGTCTATGCCTGCCGGTGGCTACCCGGCATCACAAAGCTCAAAACTTCAGGCAGTTCAGTATCTCAAACAGAAGACTCCAAGGAGAAAAACAGAAAAATTCTTGAAACCATTGTGAGCATGATTCCTGCAGATAGAGGGTCTGTTTCAGTTGGCTTCTTGTTCAGGCTTCTCAGCATTTCAATTCATTTGGGGGCCTCTTCAGTGATAAAAACTGAACTGATAAGGAGAGCCAGCTTGCAATTTGAGGAGGCAACAGTGAGTGACCTTCTCTATCCTTCAAAAACATCATCTTCTGAACAGAACTATTATGATGTGGAGTTAGTTCAAGCAGTGTTGGAAACTTTCTTAAAGCTTTGGAAAAGAATGTCCCCTGGTGCTGTTGATAACAGCTACTTTTTAAGATCAATCAGAAATGTAGGAAGGCTCATTGATTCCTATCTTCAAGTGGTGGCAAGGGATGATAACATGCAAGTGTCAAAGTTTGTATCTCTTGCTGAAACTGTGCCGAGTATTGCTCGAGTAGATCACGATGATCTGTACAAGGCGATCGACATCTATCTTAAGGTGAAGTATTGATATCACCTTTGAGACCTGAATTTCAGTTGAAAGTGCTTTTATGTGTTGCTAACAAAAATCCAAACACAGTAACTATGGCAAAACTTGTTTAATTTCATTATCTCTTGTTGAATGCTAGACAATTGCTCATCAACAATTCAGCACTTTTTGAGGACCTTAAGAGACTCTTAATCCATGTTTGGAAGAAGATTTTAAGTGCATGTTTGGAAAACCTTATATAATTATAAGGAGAAACTTCTGGATGCTAGCATGTTTGGATAAGCTTCTCTTTCACCAAAATCAATTCTGGAGCCCAGAAGCTAACCAAATACTATACTTATATTATGAGCATTAAACTAAACAAACATAAGCAATTCAGTGTGGCTAGCCTTTACTCTTTTATTATTTTGATGATGTGATTTGAATTGAATGCATGAACAGGTGCATCCTGAGATGAGCAAAGCAGACAAGAAGCGCTTGTGTGGGATTCTAGACTGCCAAAGACTGTCCCCAGAAGTGCGTTCCCATGCAGTAAAAAACGAGCTTCTGCCATTAAGAACTGTTGTGCAGCTCCTCTACTTTGAGCAAGAGAAAGGGTCTAAGGCAAATGCCAGTCAGAAACTGCCAAAGCCACATGAGATACTTGCAGGAATAAAACATAGACCAGCCACAAGGGATGATGGCCAAAGCAAGCAATCTTTAGGCCTAGATAAAGAAGAATTCAATGGAGAAGTCACAAGAACTCAAAGATTAGACAGTAAGTTGCCATTGGAATTAGAAAAAAAGATGGTTATCAGAGGAGACATTGAGAGAGTCAAAGATGAAAGTAGTTCAAGCTGCAAGATGGAATTGGATCCGAAAAGAATCATAAGAAGGGCAAGAAGTAAATCAGAACATAGCATGAAAAGGGCAGATAAAGATCATAGGTAATAACACCTCCTTATCTAAAATTTGTAACTTTCAAGTTTCAATTCATATTATTTCTTTTTACCATGTCATAAACGTAAGCAATGTATAAATCCTTGTACTATCTGTTTCTATGAAAGAGATTTTTTCCACATTATAATATACATCTTTTTGTTTGGGAAAGAATTTGATTTAGTTTTTTTATCGGTCAAATTTTCCTCTCTAGAGATTGATTAGGATCTCCCTCTTCCCGACACTTCATAAATATGGGATTACAATTATGTTCATACTACTCCATGATTTGAGAACTACGACATTCTTCGAGAGCCTTTGATTAGTTTAACATTTTATATATGAATCAATGTCAGCTATTTAATATAAGAATTACAGAGAAACATTTGTTGGGATATGATACCTAGTTAATATGATTTTCGAGTCTCCGGAGATTTAATCTCATATCTTTCAACTATGGAAATAGTTTAGGAAACAAAAGGGTTAAGAATCAGCATGAGAGTTGCATAGGATCCATGTTGATTTGCATCGATTGAGCTTGTAGGTTTTGGTCTTCTCTTCAAAGTTTCATAGAATCCCTGGATACTAATATTGAAACGTGCAACGAGCTCCTCAACCCAACTTTAACCTTGAAGTCAATGATAGCAATTTATAAAAGTTCATTTTAATATTTTAATTGGACAGAAAAAAATTTCCCTACATATTATTATTCAAAGTTAGGTATTAATTTAGTGGTAAACACTAGACAAGCTAGATGCTCGTAAGGGTCATGTCGCAATTTCAAATCTCAAAAATGTCATTTGTTGGGAGGCACACGCTATCATATCTCAAATATGTTAACACTTATCAACGAAAAAAACAAATAAAGTTATTATTTAGAAGAACCAAATATTTATTTAACCCTTTATTAAATTATATAATTTATTTATTCCAAAATTGAAGTTTGGCTTGAATTGGTTATTTTTTAATATTATTTTTTTAAACGACTATCATTAAATCAAGCAGAAGCTACAGAAGTAACAATATCCGAGATCATGAAATTGTCAATGCCTGAAAGTCCCTCTTTAACCCAAACACGGTTGTCAAAGGAGGGGACCTTGCGGGCAAGGAAGTTCAGCTACACAATTACCATTTCTCCTATCAAAACCAACAAACCTAGAAGCCAAAAAATTTCAATCAGAAAGCACGGAACCAACATAAGAGGTGTTAGAGCGAGACTTCCTCCACCTCTCCACTAGTACAAGGCAATCTGATTCAATACAGATACGTTGAAACTCCAACTCGAATGCAAACCAGACCGCCCATCTGAAAGCTACCGCTTACGCCAACTCTGGAGAAGACACAGCCCATTTGAAGACAGAGTCGGACCACCTCCGCCTCCGCCCTTTATTTGAATATAGAGGCTTTTTTTTGTGAGTAGGAACATAAAAAGTGCACAATAAGTACATTAAAAACTAATCTAAATATCACATCCCATAAGCTATATTTATGCACTTAAATTAATATTTATCACTTTAAATTCGTATTGTTTTGCAAAATGTCACACCATCATCCATTTTTTTAGATTAAGATATTTTGACACCCGATAATTATAAGATAAATCTGATCAAGCCTTTGAGATTATATTAAGTGAGTAAGTCTCTCTCAACAAATCAATTTTCATACGCATTGCTCGGGTTCTAACCCTTCACTAACCATCACCCTTTCCAGCTCACAAATTAACTTATTTGTTTTAGTAATTTTGATTTTCTATTTTTTATAACGATATCTTATGAGCTTTTCATCTCTTCTTCACACTCTTCTTCACATTTTTTGTTAACCATTATATATATATATATATATATATATATATATATATATATATATATATATATATATATATATATTACAAAGCAGAATATGAATGAGATATAATAACAAATCTTAAACTAATTCAAAATTGATACTTACAAATATATTCAAATATTAAAACATAGTTTGAATGATAAGATCATGATGAAAAAAATCAATTGGTGACATTTTTACATGCATGAAAGATTTAAAAAATTCACAAACAAAATGACATATATAATTTTAATTTCAATTACATTTTGACCATTGTTAAAATTGAATTTGGAGAATTGATTCAATACTTTTGTTATACATTTGGAAGACTAAAATTCATTCAATTTATTTTTTCTTTGTTTAAATTAAATCAATCCTTCTAGAAACATTAATAAAAATAAAAAGTTAATGAAATAATTGGGTTAATGGTTCAACAGGTCCTTGAAATTGTACCAAAATTTGTGTTTGGTCCCTCCCAGAAAAATGACGATAGTAACGGTAAAAAACAGCTAGTAATTGTGAAAAAACCGTCACTAATCGTCATTTTTCTGAAGAGGGACCAAACACATATTTTGATACAATATCAGGAACTAGTTGAACCATTAAACCATTAACCCAAAATAATTTTTATATCAAACATTAAAAGTACGCATCACCACCACCTAATGGCTCAACCACACACGCAAGGTGAAACCACCAGTCAAGAGGCGCGTGTTAACAGTGGTGAGGAGCAATCAGCGACCAAGGCCATTCTCATCTCTCTCTCTGCTCTGAAAATGACACTTCTCCCCAATGTTTAGAAAATCGGTTCCCACAAAAACGACGGTTTGCTGCTTTCATCACTCAATAACATGCTCCAACTTCCTTTCCATAAAGGCACAACATTCTTCCTTCCTGCTTCTGCACAGATCTCCTCTTCTCGTGTATCAAACGGTCCAACATGCTCTTCTCTTTTTATCTTCGATAGATTCCGACACAAGGATGCGCGACCTTGGTTCTGCATCGACAGTGGTACCGAAATCGGTTTGCCCGCCAACCCACCGGTTTTCCGGTTCTTAACCGATTTTTTTAGTCCCCGGTTTTCATTGCACACCGGACCGGACACATGATCGGTTCCCGGTCAGACCGGTCGAATCGGCCGATCCGGTTCGGTTTTCTAAACATTGCTTCTCCCTCTTTCTTTCTTTCTTTCTTTCAATACATCGAATTCTTTCCATAATTGATTCTTGATTGATTCAGCCATTTTGGTAAATTAGGTTTAGGGCAATGTTTAATCTTCCAATCATTCACTTGCGTATCAATTAATTCTCAAACCCCCCATTTTCTCCATAAATATATAAACCAAAACGCAATCAAGCTTTGATCCGATTGATGCTTTTCAATTTGTTCCTCCGAAATTGCAATTTGCCACCATGTCTGGGAGTATTGACTTTAACTCCCCTTCGCTTTCCCTTTGCTTTTTTTGAAAGGTAAACTCCATTTCAGAACTGTCATCATTTCATTCTATTTTATCCTTTTTTGTTATCAATTAGTCACTGTAGATCTAATATGAAAACCCCTAATTTTATTTTATGTGTTTTAATCAATGAACTTGATTCGAAATCTGCAATAGGGTTTCTTCAATTCAGGGCGTCCCGTTATTGCCTCGGTTGTGGGCTAAAGATCCCATCTTTCATGTGGAATTTTGTGCTCTGTTGTTGAAACTGATTACTTGATTTCAGGAGTGATCACGTAGCTAATCTGCTCTTCTTGTTTTTGTAATTGGGAGATTGAATTCATGTGTCTGCTTTTCATCCTTGAGGATGTCCAATATTTGGAACTAGGTGAATCTGTTTTTTTGGCTCTGATGTAGATTTCTGCTTGAATTGTTTAAATCTGAATCTCAAGTAACGGTCCCTGGTACTGTTAAGCTCTTTTTCCTTTGGATGCTATTCATGCTGGTTATTTACACAAACATATGCTATTAGTTATACAAATTCTAGAAGCATTAGTCGTGTTGCAGTATCATTAGTTTGTCCTCGGGGACAGTGGAAAGGAATCATTTTGATTTCTCATTTCTCAAACTAAATAAAGTCATATCCAATATCTTCTTCTTTGCTTCTTTTCTTAAGTGGTGACAAGGATTCTTTTCAAAGGGAATGAGAAATTAAGTTTTGATCCTTAAACTATGTGGGCTTCTAATCATGGATTGAGAAAGTTTCTTTTGTCTTGTCACCACAAGCTTGAGTCTGTTTCTTTCTATCTTAATTTCTTTATCGATTACTGAAGTAAAAAGCTTCCTTCTTGACATTTTCGCATTTGATTAATATAACCCTTCCCCCCTGGATTTCAGGTATGGAGTGTTTCGATATCTGTAAGAGATCATGTTGCAGTGCTTCGACGGATTAAAGCATTTATGCGCTGCTCTGGTAAATTGTTGTGACGCCGATACGTCTAAGCAACCAAGAGGTTTAGAAGATCCAGAAGGCCTTGCAAGAGAGACAGTGTGTATGTTATTATTGCCCTATTTATTTCCATCTTACATTGCAAAAAAATAAAATTCAAAGGAGCAATAGGCTAGTCGTTGATTGTTATTTAAATTTTTGTTGTTAGTTATTCTGAATGAGCACTGATTATCAATTTTTTTTTGCATCTAATTTTGCTCATTTCTTTCTTGTCATCCTTATCTTCTCTCTTCTCTTTTTGGTTTTCACATTATTTTGCAAGGAAATGGTGGAAAAAATGTTAGATAGACATATACTTTGACTATATAATAGGAAATGGCAGCCTTACATTACTCAGGGACAGATCTGATAGTAAAGGTGGAAATAATAGATTCTAGGATACATTAAGATTCTAAGATCTGTAGTTTAACACTGACTAGTTGTACAATTTGGATGGGAGATGATGGTTTTCTCAATAATACCATTTTTATTTCAGCTATTTATAGAAATTGTTGAAGGATAACTTCTTAATGCCTTTGAAGATATAGATATAAGTTAGATGGCAATGAACCTATATGCCTTATTATTTAGTTACTGAGGCACTTGTTAAGCTTTGATTCACTTGAATTCATATCTGTTCTTTCTCACAAGTTTCTTCTTTTATCAAAAGCATTGAATAATAAAAAGAAGGAAATATTGAAAGAAAAAAGAGAGGATATTTATATATTTTGTTGTCAATGCAGTTAGTGTAAGTGAGATTGAAGCGCTTTATGAATTGTTCAAGAAGATCAGCAGTGCAGTGATTGATGATGGACTAATTAATAAGGTAATTGATGCCATTGCATGCTCTGTCCTTCTATCCTTTCATGTTATGATATTTGTTTTTCCAAATTTCAAACTTTCTTTTTTAGCCTACCCTTATAGCCATAACTTCACAGCTCACAAGTCTATTATGTTTTATGTAAAACACAATTCACAGGACCTCAAATCATCTATTGCATTATTTCTTTGTATTTCTAAACATTCTCATTCTGATTGTTTTGATGGTTTCCTTATTTTACATGGCAGGAAGAATTTCAGCTGGCATTGTTCAAAACAAACAAGAAAGAGAGCTTATTTGCAGATAGGGTATGCTGAGGATTATATTCTTGCTTTGTTTACAACTGATTTTTAGTCTTCCATTCCGAGGAAATAGAAACAATGACAGAAATATTTTGATGCATGTTTTATGAAAATTCAACTCTTACATCGTTGTGACCAAGATTTTAAACTTCAGTTGTAAAAATTGATCTTCAACTACTTTTGATACACTTCCTCTTTGTTTTATTTCACCCTATTGCTATATGATGTAATAAATATGGCTTTAGATGTCATACTTGCTTTTTTCCCCTTTGATTTATTAGCTACATGACCTTCTTTTTGGGGTAATATTTATGATCTGATGACATTGAAGTCAGTTGCATATACTGTTTACTTACTGTATAATATGATGTGAGCCTTAGAAATGTATTTGTCCTGTTCATGACTTTGTAGTGTTTGAATTTTGTAGGTGTTTGACTTGTTTGACACAAAGCATAATGGGATACTTGATTTTGAAGAGTTTGCACGTTCTCTCTCTGTCTTTCATCCCAATGCACCAATTGATGATAAGATTGAGTGTAAGAATGGCAAACTTTAGATATCTTCAACAATTTTATTTGTATTTTGAATGGAAAGGGTATTTATTGGATAGGGAGGTATAACGTTTATGTAGTTTCTGTAGATGTCTCCCTTGCCGCATTGTTATTGATAGTAATGCACATGCTTGTTGGGGATTCCCAATTTTTCCTTCTTGCAGTTTCATTCCAATTGTATGATCTCAAACAGCAAGGGTTTATTGAAAGACAGGAGGTAATAATTTTTAATATCTATTTGAAGAAATGAAGTTTTGTCCAATCACCATATTCTATATTGTGTTTAGGTTAGACAACCAATTTGGAATAGAATTATATATTGAGAACTTGAATCAGCGTAACTCGCATTTTTTTGAAGCCAACTGCAACTTTACTTTCGATTCTTTTGTGGTCCAACGCCCTGGATCGAAATTTGAAAGCCAGTCTAAATCATGAGTTTTCAAAGGCTGATCAGGCCATCTTTTTCTCAAGGCCACAAGAGGCAAGGCTTTCCAATGGGAAACGAAATAGTGTAATTATAGATGATAACAAGATTAGTAAATAAACAACTTACTTTTTTAGGTTATATTTAGGTACGTGGCCTAATTTTGGGACAGAATTTGACAACTTATTCTTGTGGGTTACAGAGAACTAAAAACAAATTAGATGAAGATGGTAGTGTTGCACCACTCACTAGGAAAAACAGGTTGAATATGTTTTAATTATCAGATATTAGAAGCCTAAAATCATAATTAAATTATTATTCCTAGGTCAAAATAACCAAATCTTTTATCTTCCAGCTTTAACATTGGAAATTATGCATTCTCAAAAACTACATACAACTTTAAACTTGATATCTTCCTAGAATTTAACTGCAAATAAAATCAAAATCACTTTATAATCTTAGTGAATCTTTTTATTTTTTCTCTTTCCTTGGAATCTATTTGATACTCTGATCTCACATGTTATGGTATGTATTTGATATGTATTGGTGATCGGTATTTTTATGTATAGGTGAAACAAATGGTAGTAGCCACTCTAGCTGAGTCTGGTATGAATCTTTCGGATGATGTGATCGAAAGTATTATTGACAAGGTGCTTCATTTACTTGATACCTTCAATTGCATCCTAAATCTTATGCTCATTATTAGACTAGGTATATTTGAATCATTTTATAAGTTCTTCTTTCTCTTTGTTTTCATCTTTATTTTATTTTATTATCTTTTTGTCAATGTAAGTATAAATTTATCAATATGTTTTTCACTCTTCTTAAAGTCTCTAAATCTCTTATTAAGCATGTAAATATATGTAAGGTGTCCATAGGATGGAAATCAGTGGTTTAATTTTCCCGTTCATGATTGATTTTCTATCATTTCCCAAATTTTAAGTCTATATTCTTTTGATGGTACGTATTTGTCAATCATTGTATCTCTCATTATTTAGTTAGCATAGGTGACTGTTAGTGAGAGTTAGCCAGTTAGCTACAAAGAGCAAAAATAGGCATGTCTGCCTATAAATGAGAGGTGGCGAGGAGGGTTTGAAAGGGACAGGTATCTAGTCATTTGAGTGAGAATTCGGGCCTTTGGGGAGGAAGGTTTGTAGACCCTGAAGTTTCAGTGTTGTAATCAAGGGGGATTTTCTTTATTCTATTTCTATGTAATAAAATACAAGTTCCTATCACATTATTAGTGGGACACTTATGTATACTCTCTATCTATGTTTTCCTCTCATTTGGACCGAGGTTTCTACTGAATTTCTTTGCAAAATAAAGCAAACCTTCTTTCAGCCTTATTCTTGTGAACTTCATAAAGTACTTTGGTTTTATGTAAGTTGAGTTGATAATGATGACATTGGCATATGAATCATTCTTGTGCTATCATAATCTTCTCTTGAGATCTGTCACTCACCGCTTTTAAGCTCTTTAGACATTTGAGGAAGCTGATACAAAACATGATGGGAAGATTGACAAGGAAGAATGGCGAAACCTTGTCTTACGGCATCCATCCCTTCTGAAAAATATGACTCTACAGTATCTGAAGTGAGTCTCCTGTTACTAACCACTATTTCGGTTTTGAAATTCTTTCGAGTGAAATCCTGCCAAACATGTTTGGATGTGTTTGTTAAAATGAGTCAAATACTATTAAAACCATAATCTCTAGTGCTATTTAAGAGAACAAGATGGTTTTTTCCTTTTCCAAACATGTTTGGATGTGTTTGTTAAAATGGGCCAAATACTATTCAAATTATAATCTCTAATGCTAATGAAGTGTTTTCAGATGATTACAACCCAATGCATCTCTGCTCTTCCCTTTTATCCCCTTTATTCTCATTAGTCATCACTTCTCATGACTGCATTAGTGTATGTGTTTGCCACATTCAAGTCAGTAAACCAAAAAAAATAAAGAAAAAAACTTAACCTCGTTTAAAAAAATAAAATTGGTGCTGCGGAAAATGGTTAAATTTTATGATGTATCTTGTAATCAGAAAATGATTAAAAATGGAATCTATGTACACAAGCCTCTTGGATCATATGTGTACCTTTGTAGGTCGTTCATAATAAAGGTTTTGTTTAAATCATGGCAATTTGGCATCAGAACAATCACCTTGTAATTTTGTCTTGGCTGGCATATCCAATATATCAATATATTCTATATCTCAAGGAAAATATTGTGGTCACGCTATATCATCTTACATCTGACTTAAATTATTTCCTTGGCAGAGATATCACCACCACATTTCCCAGTTTTGTGTTTCACTCACAAGTTGATGATACTTGAGGCAACTACATCATCCGTGTCACTTTCAGGGGTCTTGACTATAATGGTCTATGTTTCACTTGTGAATGATGGGGTTTTGTGTGAAGGATTTGGTTAGGGATGGATAGGGACTCTGTTTATATTTTCAATATGATTAGAACGTGGTCTACCCTCGTCTTGACTATAATGGTCTATGTTTCACTTTATTTTTTTGCTTAATTTGAAAATAAAAGCGGAACAGAATAGAATATTAAGGTGTTTCAGCATTGGAACCGTGGAAGTTTGGTAAGAGTTGAGAAATATGTCTTTAACAAGTCCTGTGCAATATCTTCAGCAAGCTGTGTAGATTTATGTCTCTAAGCATATGCCAGGTTCGACAATTGCTGCCGCAAAAAACTGGAGTGCATGTCAGCTGGTGGCTGAAACCAACATCACCTTTCCTTCTATTTTAATTTGCTCTTATATTTTGCCATTGTTTTTGTCAAGGCTATTGCTGAAAAATATCAGTCAGCAGTGCATGTTTTCTTGTAATTATAAATTTTTGCATGGTACGTATTTCAAAAGTTAATTGGAATCAAATTTGAATGCCTAAAATCACCTGGTGGAAAAGGTGTTTATACTTGTATGTGTATGAAGCCATTAGATTGTACATCTATCTATAGGTTTATTGACTTAGAAGTCACTTGACTAATATTCGTTTATGGAAGAAATGTGTCTTTCATATTTTTATGTTGTGATTGTCAATTGGCAATAGGTCACAATCAACAAAGCCTTGACAATGGTTTATGAAACCTGACTCACATTGACAATAAAAAGAACGTTTGTATAATTGAAGATGCTGCTAGCATCCACCAATGATATACTATTTGAGAACCAGATGAACCCGAGCCTTTATCTGTAACTCCCACAACAAAACGACAATCACCAACTGAAGGGTCTCTAGAAGTAACCATACCAAGACCATCAAAATTGCAGCTTCGTGAGTCTTGCATTTGTAATTGATAGTAACTGTTAAAAGCATATGAGACATTACCCTGCACCCCAATCCCATTACATGAACCACCATAGTTAAGAGTTGTGCAATCTGCAACACTACAAGCAATTCTCATATGGTTTGCTACATTATTCAAATCACTGGAAGGACTTGCCACACACCATCTAGATGGAAGATACTGAACGTTCTTTGCATTCTTCAACTCCTTGTTTCCAAGGCCAAGGTTTAATGGATACTTAGCTTTCCCATCAAAGTAGAATATCCCCCAGTGTCTCTCAAACCCTCCTGGAAGTGTGCTCTTTGCTCCTTCATCAAGCAGACTGAAGAGATAAATATCCAAAGGAGAAGAACCTGGCCTCAAGGGGGTCCCTTTGTTATTAAGAACATGGTTGATGAGACCTTGATTGAAAACCTTTGCTGCAGTGATGTTTGCACCAATGGCTCCATCTGAGGGCCAACCAATTTCCCCAATAACTATAGGCATCTGGCCATATCCAAGTTTGCTGAGGGCTGCAACTAAAGTGTCATAATTTCCATCAAATGCATTGGTATAAACATTGGAACCATCTGTGACAGGATGAGCAGTTCCCTCAAAGAATGCATAGTCTTGTGGGAAATCTCCATCGTCATAGAGGCTGAGGAATGGGTAGATATTGACCATAAATGGGGAACCATTTGAGTCGAGGAATTGAACTATCTGAGTCATGATTTGTGTTAGTTCCGGCTGGAATGCGCCTTGTGAAGGAACGGTGGCCTCGTACGCATCTGCATTGCAAGGGACAACTAGTTTTATGGAACCAGCAAGATTTGCTTTAACTAAAGACTGCTGCAGATTTTGTATTGCAGGGATGACCAAGTTCTCAAATTGACCATTATAACTCTTAAGGAATGGCTCATTTCCAACAGCAACATACCTGTAACAAAAACACCAAAAGGAATTAGAAAATCAAATCTACGTGTTCTGTATACTACCAAGCACACACGCTACTATGCAAAACACCAAGACTTAATAGTACCTTGCCCCTTCTAAAAGTTCATTCACATGAATATATGAAAACTTTTGTTAAGAGAAACAGGCAAACAATAATACTCTTCAATAATACTCTTCAGGCTAGATATGTTGGACAAATACTTGAAAATACAGCAGTCTTCTACTTAGCATCAATGCAAAGAGCAAATTCTAGACTTAAACTTCCAACAAATTGTAAGGCTTATGTTATGATAAATACTTACCACTGATATATATTTTGAATTGTCCATAATAACTCCTATCAAACAGAAATTGATATTGTGGTATACAGAAAGAAAAGAAAATTGTTAGTGACCATTTGGTTGATACAGTGATAACCAAAAGAAAATAATAAATGGAAAGTGGAACATAATAAATTATGGGGTTGCTACAGTGACCATTTGGTTGTACTAAAACAGTTTTACTAATGCAGAAAACTTTTCTCCATGTTAAATCATAGCTTCAAAGTTGATGCTAGACATTCTTAAGGTTTATCTTGAAAAAGGAAGAAGGAGATAAAAGCATAGCCAGATTAAATGTTCCAACATGTTTGTTTAAACCAATCCAAGACATGTTTTCTCAGAAATTAAGACATGTAAGTTATAATCAGAAGTGATTCTATGACTAAACATGCTATAATACTTTTAGCTTCTAGCTAGAAATGATTGGAGAACCAAAGATGGTAGAAGAAGGAAAGGAAGCAAACCTGATATCAGCACCGCCTTTACCCATGTAAGCAGAAACATTCTGGCGAACCCAGAAATCAGAAGCAGCAGGGGAAGAGTGATGGACTTATTCTTGTTGGACCTACTCTTCCGTAAAATTAGTTTTTAATTTAACAGTTGCTAGTTTTTCTCTCTTTAGTTAGTAACGTTCCTATTATTCAGGTCCTAATTATTCTGTTAGTTAGTAACGTTCCTTTCATTTGTAAAGGCTATTTAAGCCAAGTTCTTCTTTGAATAAAACATGAAGTGATTTCATCTCTCAGCAAATATTGAGTTTGTATCTTAGTGTGTGAACACAAGTTTTAACAATTGGTATCAGAGCTTCACCAAGAAGCCTGATCCAGAGAGTGAGAAAAATGTCAAATGAAGGACAAAACTTGTTGAGTATTCCTAAGTTTGATGGTGATTACGATCACTGGAGTATGCTGATGGAGAATTTACTTCGTTCCAAGGAGTGGTGGCATCTCATTGATCCAGGATACGTCGCGTTGGGCGCAGATGCAGTGGAGAGTGATGCGGAGCAGAAGGCAAGAGCAGATCTGAAACTAAAAGATCTGAAAGTCAAAAATTATCTATTCGCAGCCATAGATAAGAGCATTCTGAAGACAATCCTGCAGAAAGACACATCTGCACAACTGTGGGAATCAATGAAAAAGAAATATCAAGGAAGCAAGAGGGTACAAAGAGCCCAATTGCAAGCTCTCAGAAGAGAATTTGAAATCCTGGAAATGAAAGAAGGAGAAACCATTGTGGAATATTTTTCCAGAGTCATGACGGTAGCAAACAACATGCGCAACAATGGAGAGGCAATGCAAGACGTTCAAATTGTGGAGAAAATTCTGCGGACTCTCACCGAGAGGTTCAATTACATAGTTGTCTCGATAGAAGAATCAAATGACACAAGTTGCCTCTCAGTCGATGAACTTCAAAGTTCACTCATTGTCCATGAACAAAAGTTCCGAAGAAGGATCTATGAAGAAGAGCAGGTGCTTAAAGTGACTCAAGAGGAGAGAAGCGGAAGAGGAAGAGGCAGAAGCACGTCTGGAGGATATCGAGGACGGGGTCGAGGGAGACCATCACCAGCTTACAAAGCAGCAATAGAGTGCTTCAAGTGTCACAAAAAGGGACACTTTCAATACGAATGTCCAGACTGGGAAGGAAGGGCCAATTTTGCTGAATTGGAGCATGAAGATGAGTTGTTACTCATGGCATACGTTGAAGAAAAAAAAGCAACAAGAGAAGAAATATGGTTTTTGGACTCCGGATGTAGCAATCACATGAGTGGAAATAAGGAGTGGTTTACAGACTTGAATGAGGACTTCAAGCAAACAGTGAAATTGGGAAATGACAGTCGTATTGCAGTAACGGGAATAGGAAGTGTGCGGTTATGTGTAAACGACATCGTTCAGGTAATTACCAATGTCTATTATATTCCTGAACTAAAGAATAATTTATTAAGTATTGGGCAGTTACAAGAAAAGGGGCTCACTGTATTGATTCAGAATGACACTTGCAAAGTGTTTCATCCTAGTAGAGGACTAATCATGCATTCAGATATGAGTGGAAATAGAATGTTCTATTTCTTGGCGAAGATGGTGTCAGCTCTACCTAAATGTATGCAAGTTGAAGCTGATGATGAATCAAGACTATGGCACTCACGGTTTGGACATCTCAACTACAAGGGACTCAGAACTCTTGCATATCGAGGAATGGTTGAAGGGCTGCCTACTGTGAAAACTCCACAGAAGCTGTGCACACATTGTCTCGTCGGGAAGCAGCACCGAGATCCCATTCCTAAAAGAAATCACTGGAGAGCAACACACAAATTGCAGCTTGTTCACTCAGACATTTGTGGTCCTATTAGCCCATCTTCCAACAGCAATAAGAGGTATATCCTAAGTTTTATTGATGACTTTACACGTAAAATTTGGATATACCTTTTAAATCAGAAATCAGAAGCATTGGAGGCCTTCAAAGGATTCAAAACATGGGCTGAAAAGGAGGCTGGAACAAGTATCAAGTGTTTGAGAACGGATAGAGGAGGCGAGTATAACTCAAAGGAATTTACAGAATTTTGCAGCACTCATGGGATCACTCGACAACTAACGGCAGCATACACTCCCCAACAAAATGGTGTTGCTGAGCGGAAGAACCGGACAATCATGAACATGGTGCGCTCCATGTTGTCTGAGAAACAAATGCCAAAGGAATTCTGGGCTGAAGCGGCAAATTGGTCGAGTCACATTCTTAATAGATGTCCAACAACAGCTCTTGAAAACATGACTCCACAAGAAGCATGGACTGGCTGCAAACCAAGAGTGGATCACTTCCGAGTATTCGGATGTCTTGCTCATGTACATGTTCCAAATCAGAAAAGGACAAAGCTAGATGACAAAAGTAAAGCACACATTTTTCTTGGTGTGAGCAAGGAGTCCAAAGCATACAAACTCTTTGATCCTATTACTAAGAAAATAACAATCAGCAGAGATGTAAAATTTGAAGAAAATGCATGCTGGAAGTGGGAACAAAGCAAAGGAGAAGTGCAATCAGATGTACTGGACTGGGAAGATAAAAATTCAGATGCTAACAAAGAGTTAGAGTTAGCAGAAGACTCTGATTCTAACAATACAGGTAACACAATCTCACAAACAGGAGGAAACTCCTCCACAACCTCATCGGGTGGAAGCGAACCAAACTCGCCTAAAGGAAGATCCCGAAGAGCTCCTGCATGGATGTCAGAATACACAACCGGAGAAGGACTTTCAGAGGAGGAAGAAGAAGCAATGATGATGATAACAGAAGAAGATCCAGTCACATACAATGAAGCTGTGAAATACAAAAAATGGAGAGATGCGATGGCTAAAGAGATTGATTCAATAGAAAAAAATGGCACGTGGAGACTCACAACCTTGCCGAGCGGAGTCAAAGCTATTGGGGTTAAATGAGTTTTTAAAACCAAGCTTAACGAGCATGGTACTGTAGAGAAGCACAAAGCTAGGTTGGTGGCCAAAGGATATGCGCAACAATATGGGATTGACTACACAGAGGTGTTTGCTCCGGTGGCTCGTCTTGATACAATAAGACTTATTCTGGCAACTGCAGCTCAAAACAAGTGGGAAGTTTACCAGTTAGATGTCAAGAGTGCATTCCTTCAAGGAGAACTAAAGGAAGAGGTGTACGTACAACAACCTACTGGCTTTGAGAAGAAGGGAGAAGAAGAAAAGGTATATAAGCTAAATAAAGCTCTATACGGACTGAAACAGGCTCCGCGAGCATGGTACAGTCGCATAGAATCCTACTTCGTTCGAGAGGGCTTCGAAAGGTGTGCTTCTGAACATACCCTCTTTACAAAAGAAAAGGAGGGAGGTAAAATCCTAATTGTCAGTCTTTATGTTGATGATTTGATTTATACTGGTAATAATAAAAGTATTTGTGAGGAATTTAAGATGTCAATGATGCATGAATTTGACATGTCTGATTTGGGAAAGATGAGCTATTTTCTTGGCATAGAAATTATACAGAATTTGAAGGGAATATTCATGTGTCAAAGAAAGTATGCGAGGGAAGTGCTGGCAAGGTTTGGCATGTCTGATAGCAAACCAGTTGGAAATCCTATTGTGCCGGGCACAAGGCTTTCCAAGGATGAGAAGGGAACCAAGATCGATTCAACCATGTTCAAGCAAGTTGTTGGAAGCTTGATGTACTTGACAGCAACAAGACCAGACATTATGTTTGGAGTGAGTTTGATTAGCAGATATATGTCATCTCCAACTGAGGAACATTGGTGTGCAACAAAGAGGATATTAAGATACATCAATGGCACAATTGAAATGGGAATTCTTTACAAAGGAGAAAGCATCACAGAATTGGTGGCATACACGGACAGCGACTTTGCAGGAGATCTTAATGACAGGAAAAGTACTTCTGGTTTTGTATTTCTTCTTGCAGGAGGTGCAGTTTCTTGGGCATCAAAGAAGCAGCCTGTGGTTACATTATCTACCACTGAAGCCGAGTACATTGCCGCGGCTTCTTGCGCATGTCAATACATTTGGCTTATGAGGTTACTCGAAAAACTTGGGCATAAAGGAGAAGAAGGTAGCATAATGTACTGTGATAACAGTTCAACAATACAATTGTCAAAGCATCCTGTGTTCCATGGCAAGAGTAAACACATAGATGTGAAGTTTCATTTTTTGAGAGACTTGGTGAATGAAGGAACTGTGAAATTGAAGTACTGTAATACCCAGAATCAAATTGCAGACGTTATGACAAAACCATTGAAGAAAGAACAATTTATCAAGCTACGAGAGATGCTGGGACTGATGTTTGCAATAGAAGTAAGCTGATTTACATACAGTATTCAGCTTAAAGGAGGGATTGATGGACTTATTCTTGTTGGACCTACTCTTCCGTAAAATTAGTTTTTAATTTAACAGTTGCTAGTTTTTCTCTCTTTAGTTAGTAACGTTCCTATTATTCAGGTCCTAATTATTCTGTTAGTTAGTAACGTTCCTTTCATTTGTAAAGGCTATTTAAGCCAAGTTCTTCTTTGAATAAAACATGAAGTGATTTCATCTCTCAGCAAATATTGAGTTTGTATCTTAGTGTGTGAACACAAGTTTTAACAAAGAGCTCAAGAGGGGCAACATCTCATTGGGAATCCCAACCATAACCTGAATCCCACTCCCCATGAGGGCCTTAAGAACACCATGCTCTGCCTCAAACAGCTTCACTTTTGGGATCTTGTTATCTCTCAAGAGATCAACCACAGTGGAAGGTTTCAACTTGCGGAAAGAAACCGTGCCCCAATTCACCCCTATTGTTGATTCCGTCGTTGGAACCCAGTTCGACGCCAGCATCAACAGAAAAACAGCACCACCCAACCTGGGCTCTAACATTGCTCTGCCACTGAAGAAAATGTTGATTTGTTCGTTGGTTAACAAAGTAAGAGACTTTACGCGGTTTTCAGAGATTCTACAGTGCAGTGTTAGAAGGCAGAACCAATTAGGAGTAGCACATGTAGTGATTGTGATCAGTGAATGAAGAAAATAGAAAATGAAGGTGAATAAGAAAAGCTTTGTCAGAAGCACAAAGGTTGTTTAGTTGAGGTTGTTCTCGAAATCGCCATAGGGCCCCTGTCACATTGCATATGAGAATGTTGCCTTTTTTTTTTACTTCTTTTATGTCGGCATTGGTGGATGGTCAACAACATAAGACAAACACACACTATGACTTAAATTTTTACTACTATTATTTGCGTAAAAAAATAAATATTAATTATCATATTTTACAACCAAGCTAATGGCGTTTCGAACCTTTGACCTGTGGAGAGGTGAGAGGTAATCCTCAAACGTGTGATTAGTTGTGACATGTTGGTTGATTTGACTAATTTTATAACATAGAACTTGATAGTTTGTAAATTATATTTAATTATTATTTTATTTTTGTTAAATTGCTCTTGTAGTTCCGACTCGGGTGCGGTGAATGTCAAATGTTTCTCTAGGACTGCGGTTCCTAGGAATCAAATTTTCAACCTAAGAGTGTTCAAACATCCACTTTTTACCACTGCGACCGACACCCGTTGGATAATTATGCGTAATTATTATAGTAATATAAAAGAAGATATATAATAAGTAGAATGGAATTTTTGAAATTTCTAAAAATGATTAAAATAAATTACATGAATAAGAATATAAGATATACACACTATAATTTTGTCTATGAATTTGATGTAATGAATCAAAATTTAAATTGGAAAACTCTAAATTTATAGTCATGGAAAATTTTGATAACAAATCAAAATGTACTCTAGAGCTTGAAATGATGATGTTTTCATTTCAGCACTATAATGAGTACGAATAGGTTGAAACTCAGATCGTTCACATGGCAACTGAGTAAGCCCTTGGATAATGCTCTATCTATATATGGAATGGAATACAAATGGTGCATAACAATAGCATACAATTGTAATTTCAGAGGCAAGAGAAAAAAGCCTAAACAAAACAAAAAGCGTGGCGTGGATAATGTTGTTATCTGTCGTTTAGTAGAGAGGAATAGTCGGAGAAGTGAACACCTGTGTTTTCTCAGTGACCGACCTCAATTCGCGGGACCTACTCAGTTCAATATATTGTCATTATTATGTATGTTGATGATGATGATGATGATGATCTTTGTTCATCAAAACCAGATACAAAAGGCAAAAACCATTTGCTAATGCTTTATTCAATAAAATGAGCATGACAGAGTCAAATTATTAGAAAACTTTCACATACCAGTAACTATTGGTGATTTCCATTTATATACACCTTAATCTTTATTTTCTCTCCCTTCAGCTTTCTCACCACTTTGGGGGAATCGAATATGAATTTGGCATCTGTGCATATTAGCATAGAATATTGAAAAGCTTATTGACTACTCATTGTTGTGTAACCGCAAAGCAATAGTTGCATATGAAAGCTTATCACTTCCTGGCACTAACATAACATCTAGAACTATGCAATTTTCCAAGATTCACAAATGCTAAAGATATCTACGTCCTTTGGAAGTTATTCTCATTGAACCGACCCTGATCCTTTTACTTTAGAGTCATTGATAACTTTTAAATATGGATGGAGCTAGAATAAAGTCTAGACTAACTTGTATGTATGCATGTATAGTGGGGACTGTGATTCAATGGCCAGCATCTGATTCTAGGAAAAGTATTGGAGGATAAAAATACTAAAGGAACTCAATTTGAAAAATACGTTTAAGGAAGTTGATTTATGGATAAGGACAGTAGCCTGCAGCCTAAAATTTGTGCCACAAAATATATACAAGTGACACAAATTGGTACATCATCATCTGCATATACCAAGACTCTTTAGAGTTTTGTGTTCCAAGTAAGATCATTGGAATTTCTGATACTTGATCAAAGCCTAGCTCTAGCTAACTCCTTACAAAATCAGGCTGGTTGGTGACAGATCTAACCCATGACCACCTATGGTCTTTTATATTAACAGGGTTATTTGCACATGCTACATCTTCTAATGGAATGTATGCATAGTTCCCATTGATAGGACCAGCAACAAACCCAGTATACCCTGCCATGACACCATGAATTGCAGAGTGCGATAGGAGTGTGCAGTACAAGTTATCAGTAGCATTTGCATGAACCGCGCGAATCATGTATGTAGGATCAATGTACTTAACAGTGAACAACTCACCAGGGTGGTTGCTCTCCCACCACTTCTTCAGCTCAGACTTCAACCACACACCAACATCTAAGAACACCGGGTTACCAGACTCATCCCGGTCTTGCTTCTGTGAGTCGCTTCTAGGTATCTGGTCCTGGCCGGCACCCTCAGCAACTACAAGCACTGCATGCCCATTTTGCTTCAATCGTTGTTCAAGAAACTCAAAGAGCCCTCCTTTTCCTTCCAAGTAAAAATCTAACTCAGGAATCAAGCAGCAATCGACGTCGCGGCTGCTGAGTGTTGCATGAAGAGCAATGTGACCGGTGCTTCGACCCATTAACTTCACAAGGCCTATGCCATTAACAGCACTCTCGGCCTCCACATGAGCAGCACTGATTGCTTGCTGAGCCATTTCAACTGCTGTTTGGAATCCAAAAGATCTGTCAATTATTCCAACATCATTGTCCACAGTTTTAGGAATTCCAACCACTGCAACATTCAGTTTGCGATGCTGTATTTCATTGAATATCTTCACAGCCCCTCGCATAGTCCCATCTCCACCTATAATGTACACCTGTACGTTGATGTGCACAAGATATATGCAGAAAGAACCAAATTAGTTTACTATTTTTTCCCTTTTGCAATAATGTATTTGTATGATTTTATTTTTCTAGTAAGGTTTTAGTCACATACACACAGACACACGAAAGAAACAGAGTTCTAACTAAATTACTTGATTCCTTCCTGCTATAAACCTTAGATGATATCTCTGAATTTTCATTGCATTGTTTAGAAGAAAAGTTGAAGTCAAAACACAGGGATAATAAGCAATTCCAGTCTAAAATCTTCAGTCTAATTTTGACAAAATCAGAACACTAAGAGGATTTCCAATAGTGAATAACCTGATTGAAGCGGCGATTTTGGATAGCATCCACGATGTTGTGAAGATCAAAACCGCCTCTAGAAGTTTGAAGAACGGTGCCACCCTTGTTGTGCCAATCGCGAACAATGTTGGGGTTGAGAGGGAGGGGCTGGGTGGAGTAAAACCCCCTGTAGCCGGCGGTGATGCCGAAAATGTGACGCACACCATAGAGGTCCCACAAGCCAACGACGAGTTCCCTGATGACGGTGTTGAGGCCGGGGCAGAGTCCCCCGCAGGTGACGATAGCAACTCGAGCATCGCTCGGGTCGAAGTAGACTTGTTTGCGGGGACCGGCGCGGTGGTAGGCGAAGCGAGGGGAGGGAGAAGGGTGGGCGATCTGGCGGAGAACGACGTCGGATTGTGTGAGGTAGAAGCCTTGGACTTGGAGGGGGTGGAAGTAGGGGTTTTGGTCGAGTGGGTTGGTGAGGGGTTGGAGGTTAGGGACGTAGTCTGTGAGGTGAGGAAGCTCCTTCAGGTTTATGGTTTCGAACAATTTGGTTATATTTGACTCTGAAACACCACCCATACCCATGGCATTGGCCATCACACAAACACAAACACAAACACCGAGTGTGCTCTTCTATTCTGCATTTCAATTCAAACAGGAAGTGCAGCAAACGTGGCGCTCACTGCGTTTCACATGTCTGACTATCGTTTGTTTATTGCACCGCTCTTGGACACGTATGTATACTATTTCCCTACTCGCTTCTCAAGCCACACCTGGCTCTGCCCTCATCACAACTGCCACCAGCAAAGTATACACCTTTTCGACAACGCTTTGGGGAGACCCACCAAACCCACTTCTCAAAACCATGGCCTATCACACCTCTAACTCTACCCCTATTCATTCCTGCGAGGGCTATTTCGACAACGGATTCACGCGCCGCCTCGACCTCCCGTCCGCTAGTGACAGTGCGGGGTTATTTCGGTGTGGAAGGGGGCAGGGTGTGCATGGTGCCAGAGAGGATTCAGGTGGTGGTGGGTGGTGAGGTTATGGGGGAGGTTATTGGTTTGGAACTTTATCTCCTTAATCTTCCTTTGTGTTTATTTCCCGCTGATTCTGATACTAAGAAGTGGGTTTTTAGGTTTGAATGGTTGAAGGGGCTTCTGGGTTCTGTTTTGGGTGAGAGAGAGCTTTTGGGTTTGAATAGTTTCTGGTTGGAGGGGTTTATGGGGTTGAAGAATTTTTGTGTCTATGTTTTGGGGTGGGATTGAGAAAGAAGTAGAAAATTGAAAAAGTGTACTGGAGTGAGATTGAGTATGTTGGGTTTTGGTAACGAGTGTTTGAAGAAGATGAATAACATGAAGTTTTGAAGAAGATGAATAACATGAAGGTGAGAATTATGAGGAACATGAAGAACAGTTGAATCTGATGATTGAAATCAGAGTGGGGTTAGTGAGTAAAATAAATAAAAATGGGGTCATTAAACAAATACTGAAAATAGTACAAGTCAGCAATCACGTATCCATGTCATTAATGCATGTCCATTAGTATTTATAGGCACGACCATATGATTGAATAAGTAGATAAATAGATAGAAAATGAAGAAGCAAATGAAGTATGAGTGTAAATGAATCATGGCTCATCATACCTTGCAATTGGAGGTTGCTTGGAGTTAACTTAAAATTTCATTATTTTTTTATAAATAGTTCGGGTGAATTCGGCTTCGGTCACCACCACAAGTCAGGGCATGGCTCCAGGACCTTTAATCTCTTACAGAAGTAATTACATATCACCCACCAACACGGTCCTCACATCAGCAACAGGATTCAAACACACAAAGCAAAGTGTTGCTCCCACCCTTTTCTTTCTAATTTCTGTTTTTTCTTCTTTGTTTTACTTTATTTTTTTAATCTTTCTTAATAATAATAATAATAATAATAATAATAATAATAATAATAATAATAATAAGTTACTTACTTAAATGATAAAAAAATTCACATCAGCTTAAATCAAAGTTAACAAATATTAAATTAAAATTGAGTGTTGACAAACACTTATTTTAATCAAGCAGTTCATATATAAATAATAATATGCACATGCACAACTATAAACCGACAATTTCCTCTAAAGAGTTAGACTCACGCTTTCATCATCAAGTGCATCCTTTCCACTACATAGATTCAAGTAACTCCCTTTTCATGCAATATGTACGTACAAAATCGTGGAGTATCGTCATTCTATCTCTCCTAGTCAGCCTAGAGGCTTTGTATAAGTCGTTTCTCATTGCATCAGCTAGCTCGCAACCACTTTCTCCTATTTTCGCGGGAACGAGCCCACTAACTTCTTTTGCACATCGAAAGCTTCTAGAAACATGATGACTCATCCTACTTGGAACCTAAGTTTCTGCATCTTCCCTGAATATTGTCCTTGTAATCTCGATTCCCTTTTGCCGATCACTTGTGCTATCAATCGGCTAGACTCACTCGAATCAGCTACTATTCTGTTCGACCATGTTATCCAATCGACTCGAGTGGCCCTTCGGCTCTTCACTAGCCGCTACGGATTTTTAGGTGCCAACAATAATAGGTAACCAAAAATACAATAATTGATTCAAGTAACAATTATAATGAAGTGTCGGTTTTGCATCTGCATCCACGCAAAAAGAAAAGCGTACACCCCAACACTTAAAGCCTCGTTCGAGGTGGTTTTTAGTTAAACGTTTTGAGAATTTTTAAACCAAAACTAGTTTTCACTTTTATAAATCCAATTTTAGTTTTTAGTGGTTTTCAGTTTTAAAAAATTGTTGTCAGCTTTGTACATCCACAATAATCACCACAATTATTAACTTTGTAAATTCACGAGAGTGAATGGTAGTGGCGACAGGATAATGGATGAGTTAGGTAGCAGTGGTGGTAGAGGTCTAAGTTACCTAATGGCGGCGGCGGTGGCAGGGACAGTGACAGCAGTGGTGGTGGTGGAGGTGGTGGTAGCGATGGTAGAAGTGGTGGTGGCAGTGGAGGTGATGATGCGGTGGTGGTGTCAGCGTTAACAGCGGTGGCGGCGACGATGAAGGTGATTGTGGTGGTGGTGGTGGTGGTGGTGGTGGTGGTGGTGGTGACAGTAGAGGTGGCGACGATAGTCTGGTAGCGACGGTGGAGGTGGGAGTGGTGGTGTTGGCGAGTAGCGATGGATGTGGAGGTAGCGACAGTCATGGTGGTGGAGGTGGCAGTGGCGAGGGTGGTTATGGTGGTGGATTGGTGGTGGCGACGGTGACAATGACGGTGGAAATGGTGGATGGTGGTGGTGGCAGTGGCAACGGTGGCAACAGTGGCGGCATTGAAGGTGGTGGCGGTAGGTGGTGGTGGTGATGATGTTACATGTTATTGAAACTAAAAACTATAATCATAAAACCATATTTTGTGGTTTTAAAAATTAGGTTAGAACTATTTTAAAATTGTGTAAAAAATCAATTTAACGTCATTTTTTCCGTACAAGTTCAAAAAATTGAAAACTAACAACCACCCCCAAATGACTCCTAAGATAGAAACCAGATTTTACTACGTTCACTCCAACATAGATCAATATTAAATTTAACGAAAAATCCAAACATATACGAATTCTTTATGCCACTTAATTTGACTTCATTTTTTGTTGTTAGAAATGATAATATAAGACTATTCATGTGGTGACTTTTGGATAATTAGTTTTTGACATGTATCAGAGCTTCTATGACTAAGCGGTCTAAAATTCGATCTTTGTCGCCCCCAATTCTTCTAATAAAAAATGTTGAATATTAGCACATGGTAGTTAGACTTGTTCATTATCCATGCTTTAAGCCCAAATGGCATCTTGCATGAAGGAATGTGTTAAAAATAATAATATAAGTTATTCATGTGGCTCTTACCCAATAACTGATTTTTTTTCAGTTTTACATAAACGAATGGTAATAATACAATTTTTTTAAAGAATGATAATATGGTCACGTTCACTCTAATTCATGTTTTATAAAACTAGTGTTTTACCTTAAAAAAAGAGATTCAACAATTATAAAGGCAAGTGAAAATAAATAAAAAAGGTTTTTCAAGTTTATTTTCATCAAAACCTTCACGAACCACCATGACCACGAAGTCAAAGTTGCAGCCTCCAACCGCAAATGAAGGATGAGCATGGTTGTGCCTATTAAACCGCAAGATTGGGGAAAGTGTCGCAATTGAAAATGTAGGTCGAGTTCCGGCGGATGGGGACGCGACAGGGAGATGGTGGCGCATATGAAGGTGGTGGCTAAGGCATGGGGGAGGACAAATGCAATTATGGTGAAGAGGACAATGAAGTCATGTGATTCACACATGTTAGGCTAATTAAAAACCCTAATTGCATCATAATTCCATTATCATATACTAACAAATTCAACTTAATTTTAAAACTCAACTCAATAAATACATAAACACACTTGGACTTCCACGTTATTAAATGAAGGTCAACTAAGACAATTTTGTTAAAATTCGGATGCCTCGCTAACAAAATAACTTGTATCACGTCATAAAATTCAAGGATTGAAATCGCTCTTTTTAAAGATGAATGACCAAAATCTCTACATGAGAGCTTAAAAGTGCAATTAACCCATAGAACTATGTGTAGGTCCTTGAAATAATACTATGAAATTTTTTAGAAAATACTAAGACGAGTAATAATTTCATATGCTTATACCTGTAACAATTAATATGTATTAGTAAAATATAAGGTGTCCAGAGTGTGACGGTAAGCAGCACTGAAAATCTTTTCACATAATTTCATATGCCAAAACCCGAACAAAATAATGTTATATAATTTATAATTAATTCTCAATTTTGGTTATTTGAATTAACATTATCAACTAATTAGAATATATTTTATTTTGGTCATTAATATCAATTATATGAATTATTAATTTAATTCTTATACATGTATTGTGATGAATGATATATTAGGCTTTTGTTATTAACTGACTTATGTTGGGTTAGGTCAGTTAACTATGCCTATTGAGAGTACTCTGGTATCACCTGATAGTATATAAATTGATTCTCATTAATCAGTTTATTATTCTGCAATACATCAGACAGAGGGTAGTTTACTCCCACGTACATTCTCTGCTTCTACTTTCACAACAATCAGATACTAACACAGCCATGGATCCTTCAGCCATGCCAAGTACACGATTTCTATACCGTATCAAGAATCAAACATGCTGTAATCTATATCTATACGTAATTATATGATCTGTTGGGTTCATTGTAAATTTAGCAAATCAAACTAAACATGACCTTCGGTTTCAAGTCTTTTCTTAAGTAATTTTCTTAAGAGGACGATGTCTTGTCCTCTTTCTTTATACTCTTCCTTTCTTCCTTAATAGAATTTCTTTTTCTATATAAAAAATAATAAAAGTAAAAGAACATAGAGCAAGAGAAGTAGACAACCATTAAATGTTTTTAGGAAATCAAATGAAAATAAAGGTTCGACCCTTTTTCATAAAATAAGAAAAATGGAAATAATTGGTATTCTAAAGCTAGTGAAAGCTTGATTCACCCCCTTCCATTTTAGATGTTGAGAATGTATAGAAATATATAACTCATGTCTAGATGTATATTTGTCCTCCAAAATGTCCCCTGCAGAACTAAGATAAGTCTCCATATCACTTACTCTTCTTTGGTTCTTTCGTATATTGAGCTATCAGAGCTTCAACATCCTTCCAAAAGAGGCCCTCAACTAAGACTCCATCCTTGGTGAACCTGCAATCCAAACATAAATAGTCATGCATTTTGAACTCCAGAATGCGGTGCAACAGATTCACATGTCCACTGTCATTGTATGAGCATGCATAAGGAATGGGGGTTGGATTGGAGAGAGATAGATACCACTGAGTAACACTTTTAGTTAAATGCACGGGCTCATTTGCAGAAATTGATTTTGGATCTGCACTTGCTATGGTAAGCGTGTACATGTCAGAAAATCTAGGCAATTTGGAGGAAACTACCACACCAGTACTGGTAAAGGATCCCTGTAAGAAAGAAATAACATCAAAGTTCTTTAATATTTACCCACCCAGGATGGTAGTAACAAGTTTCAATTTTGATACTTAGGAAGATCAGTCATCCAAAGCAAAGTAGTTGAACCAGAGCATCTATTCTTCATATAGAAATACAACTCTAGCATTAAAGACAGGTGCCGCCTTAGCTAAGTTCACAGAAACTTACAGCAGGAGGATAAGTAAACAGAATAGCATTTTTCTCCTTAGTGTATATGATCAGCTGCAACAACCCATTGAAGATTACATACGTGCAAGAGTCAAGGATCGGACAGCACTGAAGCAGAAAGAATTTAAATTACAAAATAATAGCAATCCCGGTTTCTTTCTCACACAAAGCATCAAACCCATTTAACAAGGAACCCTTGGCAACTTTCAATTTGAATAGTGTCCGCATCTCACGCTACTTCAAAGAGTTAATTCCAGATGCTTCACTTTCCATCACCTCGATTAGACCCCCCCCCCCCCCAAATACACAAACAAACAAACAAAAAGTTTACATTTGAAATATTCTTAGTTTTAGATGTTTCGTAATTAAATCGTCCCATGCAAACCAAAACTAAAAACAACTCAATTTTACCCTCACGGGGCATTGTCATCAAGCAGATTTTACTTTTCAAACAGCCCAAGAAAAAATAACAACAATAATGAGAAGGCAGGAAAAGGATATAAGGCGATGCAGGCAAGGAGAAAATCCCTATTCTCAGGGAATTTCTTCTTGTAAAACTGGGCGAAGAGAGCAATGACGATGATGACAGTCCCAATCAACAACCTCACGTTGCTCAATCTCACGTCTTCCACATATCCGCGACTTGTCACTATCTACAAACTCAAAATTATTCAATTAGTGAACCAAAAACTCCACATTTTCTCTAAAAACTAAGCAAACACATAGTCATGCACATACAAAAGCAGGATTTTAGCTGGGTGATGCTATTCAGACATGTCAACGCACAGGTAGATCCAGACAAAATGAAAGTCTAACAGTATACACCAAAGAACACAGCATCCTCAAGCCACTCGAACTGGGATAGTAGTGAGAGACTTGAGTAGTTTGCATATAATCTTAGGTTCAAACTTCAATGTCACAATTGTATACCACAAAAAGAACACAACTTCCTCGGTCTCAAATGCAGAAGCAGGACTCTACCGCCACTACACAACTGTCACCCTTAGTCCTCCTTACTACACATACTCTGAACTAGATCACCTCACACTCACCACATTATCATGAGTCATGACTATCCAGAAAAAGGCCCTCCAAATACAATGCAACTCATAACCAACAGGTACAGTCTGATCCTCCTTCACCAATTAACATCAATGACCTTCACTAATATGCTTAATCAAAGTTAAAAATACACAATGCAAAGGCACATTTTGCTTAAATTTGACTTTAAAGAATAAATTTTTTTTGCATTGGATACACTGAACTACCACATCAATTGAACCCAAAACATTGTTGAGAAATATCATAAAAATTATTAACAACCAGTACTTTGGGTCTTGAAACTGATCTAAAGAGATGACAACCATAATCCTTAGTTCAAGTCCAAAAAGTGAACCGAAAACTCAATTGAATATAAAGTAAAAGAAAACATCGAAAAGGGAAGAGAGAAAGAGGGGTTAGGGTTTTAACGAACCTCAGAGACGGACTCGTCGAGGAGGTGCTTGATGGAGTTGTGATCTAAGAGATTGGCTTTCTTCGGAGACTTGGACGCCATTTTTTCTCTCACTGAGACTACTTGGCTTGAACAAACGGAGAAGAGGAATGCGATTCAATCAAAACCTGAACGTTGCGCAATGCAATGCAGTGCAATATATAGCATTTGCTTGCTTATGCATCTCACTAATGCGCTTTTTATTTTCTTTTTTTTTTTGTCAGTACTCTCACAATTTTGAGCTAGTGGCTCAATTGCTACCTCGTGATAATATAACTTTATATAATATATTATGAATTTATTCATTGTTTAAAACTAACATTATATGATATAAATTTATCTATTAATCCACTCTTATACATTAAAATTATGTGTTATTTAATTTAACCTACAGATGTGCGATAAAGTTGAATAACACTGTGACGTATAAGTTATTTGAAAATATTTAATCTACATTGTCACCGCCGCCGCCACCTCTGCCACCACCATCATAAATGTCACTGCTACCGCCCAACTACCACCTCCTTCCACCATGGTCATCACTATCGTCGTCGCTATCGCCAATGCACTGCCATCGCCGCCACCGCCACCACCTTCCACCTCCACCATCCACCACCAGTGTCACTACCACCACTATCGTCCTCCTCCATCACCACCATCATCAACGTCTACTACTGCCACCACCACACTCCACCTTGATGGCCACCCTCCACAACAGCCACCCTCCACGAAGGCCACCCACCACCACTGTCATTACCACCACTACCCCTTCCACCATCGTCATTGTCGTCACCATCACGCTAGAACAATGCCACAACCACCACCACACTCTACACCACCACCAGAAATAAAACATAATCCATTTTTATTTAAAGATATTTTGTTAAATATTTGATTTTTATATTATTTATTATTACTCAATACTTCACCAAATATTAGATTCTATCAATTTAAATGTTATACGGTGTATAATCAAACGCCTACTAGTATTAAACTATTATTAGGTCTTGTTCTATCATACTTAATACTATCAAATTTTATACTATCACATTTTATAGTGTACCACATACCAAAGGCATTATGAGTAAAATAAATTCATTACCTCAGTACCTCACCCATTAGGAAAAGTAACAATTTCGTTTGAGGACGTCTTGCAAATTGTAGCTTGTCGGACTCTATATTCTCTAAGAATGAGCATTTCAAAAAAAAAAAAAGGGGCGGACCTCTATTGCAATACTGATTGCTCATAGCAAAATTAGATTATAATTTTAAATTAACTATTAATGTGTGTGATTTTGAAGTCGAGGCTTTGTTTGATAATATTTTTTTAAGAGGTGCTACAAAATGTAGCTTGTGGAGTAAACAGTGCTTTGAAGTTGTGATTCATTCATATTTATTTTCTCTTTTACTTTATCTCCACATATTTTCTTTTTATCTTTTTTTTTCTTATCACATTACTTATTATATCTTACATTTTTCTTTCTTATATTCATATCTCTCACTAAGTGTGACTATTAATGGAGTGTGAACACAACATTTTCCCTTTAGGTTGTATCCCAGTCTAAATTCAAACACACTATTTAATCACAATAACAATGCTAGCGCAACAATTTTCAAACAAATCATTATGTGTTTGGATAACAATGGAGTTAATATGAAAACACATTCTTCACAATCCATAAAATAATTGGTTGATTAATTGGTAATCGAATTTTGCTTGAATCCAACATGGGACTTAGCCCTCTCTTGTGGCCTAATGCTGCATTCCTTATGCATAATTAGTAGAGCTGGGTATATGAGCCTATGCCCGCGAGCCGGCCCGCGAGTCCCGCAACCCGCGCAGACTATGGCCCGGAAAATATAGGCTCATTTAAACGCGGGCCTACGTGAGCTAGCCCGCGTAGCCCGCGAACTTAATGAGTTAGCCCGCGGGGCTCGCGAGCCATCCGCGGGCCAATGAAATTAAAAAAAAAGAGATTAAAATTAAAAAATAAAACTGCACAGTGCACACACAAACACTTACGCAACACATAATGTAACCAAAAAGCAAATTCTAACTTTTGATTTTGAGTTGTAGGATTAGGAGGAAAAGAAGAAGAAGATGAAAATGGGGATCCAATAATAATGGAGCCACCTACAACAACCATGGGAGAGTCAAGTGTTATATGAACAAGAAGATTGATGCGTGTTTGAATTTGTTGTCGACTTTTTATGTTTGTTTTGAATTATTATGGTGTTTGACTATTTGTAATAATTGATTTAGTATAATTAATTTGGTAAACTACCAAAAAGTTTGCAATGAACTCTTAAATTGATGTAGTATTTTTAATGAACTCTTAATTTTAAAGCTTGTAGTATTATGCTTGTTAAAATTTAATTTTTAAGTTTTTTTTTTTTAACATATTCTGGCCCGCGAGCCAGCCCGCAATTAGACGAGCCGCGGGGCGGGCCTCCTAAATAGGAGCTCATTTAGAAGCGAGCCTACGCGGGGCGGGCTTATGCGGGGCGGGCTTATGCGGGCCGAGCTTATGCGGGGCGGGCCGGCCCGCATACCCAGCTCTAATAATTAGTAGGTGAGAATTCTGCCATATGAGACTATAGTAGGTAAAGTTGAGCATGAGAGCCTCATGCCCTTCTTTGCAATTTCTTAAACTTTAAGGTCAAATTTACAAATTTCATTTTCTTATACCTGTTGTAACAAATCATTTAGGGTGTTGTATTGATCACCACATGTGAGGTACTTCACCATAGACTTCACCCATTCTATATGATTCATCCATTTTAAAATAAGTCAATACCCTTTTTCAAAAATAAATAATCATGAAATGCCTAGTAAGAAAAGGTGTACTCCTAGGAAAACAAATCAAATGTACTAATCTTAGAACCATCATTTTGAACTTGCTTAACTTGATTAGTCCCTTGAGAATTAATCTTATAAGATGCTAGTCAAAATATAATTATTATATTAGTTTTTAACCAAGAAGATGTTAATATATTGATAAACAAGCTAGACTTCTGTATGAATGAAAATACAAGTCCGAATCCAGCGAAAGTCATTTGTTGGGAGCGACATTTACAATTTCCTGAATGGGTGGGAACATCCGTCAAAAACAAAACAAAAAATTATACTACTTTTCAATACTAACTGTCTAACGAATTAACTGGAACCTTGTTGCATTCAGACTGATTTTCAAACAGCTGGCTCCCCTGGTTGAGAATGATAATTTTCTTTACTAGTAATCTTGTAGGAATTTGAGAGTTGAGCAGGTAAAGGGATTAATTGATTAAATACTTCACCGCAAGTATCAATATTCCCAATTGCATGTTTGAGAAATGAAAATAGAGTATGATAGTCAATGTTATATGTTTAGTGACTTTAATGGATTACAAGATAGTTAGCAATAAGATCAGATATATACTCACAAACACAAGAATATAAATTCCATTGGTGAAATGTCTGAAGAAAATAATTAAGATAGTTTTTGACATGTATCAGAGCTTCTATGACTAAGCGGTCTAAAATTGGATCTTTATCGTCCCCAATTCTTCTAATAAAAAATGTTGAATATTAGCACATGGTAGTTAGACTTTTTCATTATCCATGCTTTAAGCCCAAATGGCATCTTGCATGCAGGGATGTGTTAAAAATAATAATATAAGTTGTTCATGTGACTCTTACCCAATGACTGATTTTTTTCAGTTTTACATAAACGAACGGTAATAATACAATTTTTTTAAAGAATGATAATATGGTCACGTTCACTCTAATTCATGTTTTATAAAACATTAAAACTAGTGTTTTACCTTAAAAAAAGAGATTCAACAATTATAAAGGCAAGTGAAAATAAATAAAAAAGGTTTTTCAAGTTTATTTTCATCAAAACCTTCACGAACCACCATGACCACGAAGTCAAAGTTGCAGCCTCCAACCGCAAATGAAGGATGAGCATGGTTGTGCCTATTAAACCGCAAGATTGGGGAAAGTGTCGCAATTGAGAATGTAGGTCGAGTTCCGGCGGATGGGGACGCGACAGGGAGATGGTGGCGCATATGAAGGTGGTGGCTAAGGCATGGGGGAGGACAAATGCAATTATGGTGAAGAGGACAATGAAGTCATGTGATTCACACATGTTAGGCTAATTAAAAACCCTAATTGCATCATAATTCCATTATCATATACTAGCAAATTCAACTTAATTTTAAAACTCAACTCAATACATGCATGAACACACTTGGACTTCCACGTTATTAAATGAAGGTCAACTAAGACAATTTTGTTAAATTTTGGATGCCTCCCTAACAAAATGACTTAATTGTATCACGTCATAAAATTCAAGGATTGAAATCGCTCTTTTTAAAGATGAATGACCAAAATCTCTACATGAAAGCTCAAAAGTGCAACTAACCCATAAAACTATGTGTAGGTCCTTGAAATAATACTATGAATTTTTTTAGAAAATACTAAGACGAGTAATAATTTCATATGCTTATACCTGTAACAATTAATATGTATTAGTAAAATATAAGGTGTCCAGACTGTGACTGTAAGCATCACTGAAAATCTTTTCACATAATTTCATATGCTAAACCGTAACAAAATAATGTTATATAATTTATAATTAATTCTCTATTTTGGTTATCTGGATTAATATTATCAACTAATTAGAATATATTTTATTTTAGTTATTAATATCAGTTATGTGAATTATTAATTTAATTCTTAGACATGTATTGTGATGAATGATAAATTAGTGGGTTAGGCCAGTTAACTATGCCTATTGAAAGGACTCTGGTATCATCTGATAGTATATAAATTAATTTTCATTAATCAGTTTATTATTTTGCAATACATCAGACAGAGAGTAGTTTACTCCCACATACGTTCTCTGCTTCTACTTTCACAACAATCAGATACTAACTCAGCCATGGATCCTTCAGTCATGCCAAGTACACGATTTCTTTACCGTATCAAGAATCAACATGCTCAACATGCTGTAATCTATATCTATATATAATTATATAATCTGTTGGGTTCAGTGTAAATTTAGCAAATCAAACTAAACATGACCTTCGGTTTCAAGTCTTTTCTTTAGTAATTTTCTTGAGAGGAGGATGTTTTGTCCTCTTTCTTTATACTCTTCCTTTCTTCCTTAATAGAATTTCTTTTTCTATATAAAAATAATAAAAGTAAAAGAACATAGAGCAAGAGAAGTAGACAACCATTAAATGTTTTTAGGAAATCAAATGAAAATAAAGGTTCGACCTTTTTTTCATAAAATAAGAAAAATGGAAATAATTGGTATTCTAAAGCTAGTGAAAGCTTGATTCACTCACTTCCATTTTAGATGTTGAGAATGTATAGAAATATAACTCATGTCTAGATGTATATTTGTCCTCCAAAATGTCCCCTGCAGAACTAAGATAAGTCTCCATATCACTTACTCTTCTTTGGTTCTTTCGTATATTGAGCTATCAGAGCTTCAACATCCTTCCAAAAGAGGCCCTCAACTAAGACTCCATCCTTGGTGAACCTGCAATCCAAACATAAATAGTCATGCATTTTGAACTCCAGAATGCGGTGCAACAGATTCACATGTCCACTGTCATTGTATGAGCATGCATAAGGAATGGGGGTTGGATTGGAGAGAGATAGATACCACTGAGTAACACTTTTAGTTAAATGCACGGGCTCATTTGCAGAAATTGATTTTGGATCTGCACTTGCTATGGTAAGCGTGTACATGTCAGAAAATCTAGGCAATTTGGAGGAAACTACCACACCAGTACTGGTAAAGGATCCCTGTAAGAAAGAAATAACATCAATATTTACCCACCCAGGATGGTAGTAACAAGTTTCAATTTTGATACTTAGGAAGATCAGTCATCCAAAGCAAAGTAGTTGAACCAGAGCATCTATTCTTCGTATAGAAATACAACTCTAGCATTAAAGACAGGTGCCGCCTTAGCTAAGTTCACAGAAACTTACAGCAGGAGGATAAGTAAACAGAATAGCATTTTTCTCCTTAGTGTATATGATCAGCTGCAACAACCCATTGAAGATTACATACGTGCAAGAGTCAAGGATCGGACAGCACTGAAGCAGAAAGAATTTAAATTACAAAATAATAGCAATCCCGGTTTCTTTCCCACACAAAGCATCAAACCCATTTAACAAGGAACCCTTGGCAACTTTCAATTTGAATAGTGTCCGCATCTCACGCTACTTCAAAGAGTTAATTCCAGATGCTTCACTTTCCATCACCTCGATTAGACCCCCCCCCCCCCAAATACACAAACAAACAAACAAAAAGTTTACATTTGAAATACTCTTAGTTTTAGATGTTTCGTAATTAAATCGTCCCATGCAAACCAAAACTAAAAACAACTCAATTTTACCCTCACGGGGCATTGTCATCAAGCAGATTTTACTTTTCAAACAGCCCAAGAAAAAATAACAACAATAATGAGAAGTCAGGAAAAGGATATAAGGCGATGCAGGCAAGGAGAAAATCCCTATTCTCAGGGAATTTCTTCTTGTAAAACTGGGCGAAGAGAGCAATGACGATGATGACAGTCCCAATCAACAACCTCACGTTGCTCAATCTCACGTCTTCCACATATCCGCGACTTGTCACTATCTACAAACTCAAAATTATTCAATTAGTGAACCAAAAACTCAACATTTTCTCTAAAAACTAAGCAAACACATAGTCATGCACATACAAAAGGAGGATTTTAACTGGGTGATGCTATTCAAACATGTAAACGCACAGGTAGATCCAGACAAAATGAAAGTCTAACAGTATACACCAAAGAACACAGCATCCTCAAGCCACTCGAACTGGGATAGTAGTGAGAGACCTGAGTAGTTTGCATATAATCTTAGGTTCAAACTTCAATGTCACAATTGTATACCACAAAAAGAACACAACTTCCTCGGTCTCAAATGCAGAAGCAGGACTCTACCGCCACTACACAACTGTCACCCTTAGTCCTCCTTACTACACATACTCTGAACTAGATCACCTCACACTCACCACATTATCATGAGTCATGACTATCCAGAAAAAGGCCCTCCAAATACAATGCAACTCATAACCAACAGGTACAGTCTGATCCTCCTTCACCAATTAACATCAATGACCTTCACTAATATGCTTAATCAAAGTTAAAAATACACAATGCAAAGGCACATTTTGCTTAAATTTGACTTTAAAGAATAAATTTTTTTTGCATTGGATACACTGAACTACCACATCAATTGAACCCAAAACATTGTTGAGAAATATCATAAAAATTATTAACAACCAGTACTTTGGGTCTTGAAACTGATCTAAAGAGATGACAACCATAATCCTTAGTTCAAGTCCAAAAAGTGAACCGAAAACTCAATTGAATATAAAGTAAAAGAAAACATCGAAAAGGGAAGAGAGAAAGAGGGGTTAGGGTTTTAACGAACCTCAGAGACGGACTCGTCGAGGAGGTGCTTGATGGAGTTGTGATCTAAGAGATTGGCTTTCTTCGGAGACTTGGACGCCATTTTTTCTCTCACTGAGACTACTTGGCTTGAACAAACGGAGAAGAGGAATGCGATTCAATCAAAACCTGAACGTTGCGCAATGCAATGCAGTGCAATATATAGCATTTGCTTGCTTATGCATCTCACTAATGCGCTTTTTTTTTTTTTTTGTCAGTACTCTCACAATTTTGAGCTAATGGCTCAATTGCTACCTTATACAATATATTAAGAATTTATTCATTGTTTAAAACTAACATTATAGTAAGATATAAGTTTATCCATCAATCCACCCTTGTACATTAAAATGATGTGTTATTTAATCCAACCTACAGATGTGGGATAAAGTTGGATAACATTGTGACGTATAAGTTATTTGAAAATATTTAATCTACATTGTCACCGCCGCCACCACCTCTGCCACCACCATCACAACTATCACCGCTACCGCCCAACCACCACCTCCTTCCAACATGGTCATCACTATCGTCGTCGCTATCGCCAATGCACTGCCATCGCCGCCGCCACCACCACCACCACCACCTTCCACCTCCACCATCCACCGTCACTACCACCATTATCGTCCTCCTCCATCACCACCATCATCAACGTCTACTACCGCCACCACCACACTCCACCTTGACGGCCACCCTCCACGAAGGCCACCCACCACCACTGTCATTACCACCACTACCCCTTTCACCATCGTCATTGTCGTCACCATCACGCTAGAACAATGCCACAACCACCACCACACTCTACACCACCACCAGAAATAAAACATAATCCATTTTTATTTAAAGATATTTTGTTAAATATTTGATTTTTATATTATTTATTATTACTCAATACTTCACCAAATATAGAATTCTGTCAATTTAAATGTTATACAGGGTATAATCAAACGCCTACTAATATTAAACTATTATTAGGTCATGTTCTATCATACTAACAAATTTTATACTATCACATTTTATAGTGTACCACATACCAAAGGCACTATGAGTAAAATAAATTCATTACCTCACCCATTAGGAAAAATAACAATTTCGTTTGAGGACGTCTTGCAAATTGTAGCTTGTCGGACTCTATATTCTCTGAGAATGATCATTTCAAAAAAAAAAGGGGCGGACCTCTATTAATACTGATTACTCATAGCAAAATTAGATTATAATTTTAAATTAACTATTAATGTGTGTGATTTTGAAGTCGAGGCTTTGTTTGATAATATTTTTTTAAGAGGTGCTACAAAATGTAGCTTGTGGAGTAAACAGTGCTTTCAAGTGGTGATTCATTCATATTTATTTTCTCTTTTATTTTATCTCCACATTTTTTTTTATCTTTTTTTTTCTTATCACATTACTTATTATATCTTTTATTTTTCTTTCTTATATTCATATCTCACACTAAGTGCAACTATTAATGGAGTGTGAACACAACATTTTCCCTTTAGGTTGTATCCCAGTCTAAATTCAAACACACTATTTAATCACAATAACAATGCTAGCGCAACAATTTTCAAACAAATCATTATGTGTTTGGATAACAATGGAGTTAATAGGATTTAGATCCTCTCATGTGTTAATCTCACATGACCATGTCATGTGAAGGATCTGGGCTCTTAATTACTTTTTTAACGAAATCTGATGGTCAATATTATTTCTTGTACAATTTTAATATTCTCTCTATATATCCATTACGGGTTCAGATTTCATTAAAAAAAAAAATTAAAAGTTTAGATCTTCACATGACATGGTCATGTGAGATTAACACATGAGAGGATCCAAATCCGAGTTAATATGAAAACACATTCTTCACAATCCATAAAATAATTGGTTGATTAATTGGTAATCGAATTTTGCTTGAATCCGATATGGGACTTAGCCCTCTCTTGTGGCCTGATGCTGCTTTCCTTATGCATAATTAGTAGGTGAGAATTCTGCCATATGAGACTATAGTAGGTAAAGTTGAGCATGAGAGCCTCATGCCCTTCTTTGCAATTTCCTAAACTTTAAGGCTAAATTTACAAATTTCATTTTCTTATACCTGCTGTAACAAATCATTTAGGGTGTTGTATTGATGCACCACATGTGAGGTACTTCACCATATACTTCACCCATTCTATATGATTCATCCATTTTAAAATAAGTCAATACACTTTTTCAAAAATAAATAATCATGAAATGCCTAGTAAGAAAATGTGTAGGAAAACAAATCAAATGTACTAATCTTAGAACCATCATTTTGAACTTGCTTAACTTGATTAATCCCTTGAGAATTAATCTTATAAGATGCTAGTCAAAATATAATTATTATATTAGTTTTTAACCAAGAAGGTGTTAATATATTGATAAACAAGCTAGACTTCTGTATGAATGAAAATACAAGTCCGAATCCAGCGAAAGCCATTTGTTGGGAGCGACATTTACAATTTCCTGAATGGGTGGGAACATCTGTCAAAAAAAAAAAATTATACTACTTTTCAATACTAACTGTCTAACGAATTAACTGGAACCTTGTTGCATTCAGACATCATTTCAAACAGCTGGCTCCCCTGGTTGAGAATGATAATTTTCTTTACTAGTAATCTTGTAGGAATTTGAGAGTTGAGCAGGTAAAGGGATTAAATACTTCACCGCAAGTATCAATATTCCCAATTGCATGTTTGAGAAATGAAAATAGAGTATGATAGTCAATGTTATATATTTAGTGACTTTAATGGATTACAAGATAGTTAGCAATAAGATCAGATATATACTCACAAACACAAGAATATAAATTCCATTGGTGAAATGTCTGAAGAAAATAATCAAGATAGTTATAGCCATATTCTAATATCCTATTTATTAAGTTACAAATTTTCCAATGCCAGAATCTATTTCCTATCATTTGAATGAATATGCCAATTGAATATGGTTCAAGAAATATCAATCAAGAGCAAACTAAATTAAGTGATTTCAAGTCAAAGAGGCTTTGGCTTTACAGTGTTGGAAGAAGCCTTAGCGAGCAATAAACGAGTCTGCTTAACTAGTTCTTCCTTCACCATAAACAAAACAGCAGCAGCCAGCACACTTTGTACAATTTTAGTGCCCATGCCTTTGTAAAATCCATAAAGCCCTTCATACCGGATCATCTTAATAATAGCATCCTGTGTGCCTGGATTTGAAGAACATGCAATTCAGATTGAAATCAAAGAATATATAGAGTAAAGAATTAATGGGTAAATGTTTCAATAAGATTGCTATGTTTATGGAACCACAGAACAGATGCATTTTCTTTACAATTTAGCATTAGAGAATTGTGCTAAAGCTTTTAAAGTGAAATCATAGCTTTAAGAAAGTTTATTATTTGTTTCAAGTTAGTTCCAGATGGACATGTGGCACTGATTTGTTGGCTTGGCACTCATGTCAGCAAATCACATCAGCCAAAAAATACATGTAACTTCACACCAGCCTCACTATTTATAATTTGGGACCAGAAGTAGAGATGAAGCACAGCAATTGGATTATGAACCATATTCATGGTATAATAAAAGATCGTCAAAACTTAAACCTTTATAATTGTGTCTCTTGTCTCCATTTTTAACCTGTCTAGCTTGAAGCCTTGCCTGCAATAGGAACATAACAATAAGAGACTGCGAACAGCATTATGGATGCAGATCCTCATCTACTCTTCTCAGCTATCCTCATTTCTTAGTTCTTGTGAATAATGGACATAAACATAGCAAACAAGAAGGATATGCTGACACAACAGAATTAAGAAATGAGACATATGATTATTGACTACTGAGTATTAGAACAAACAATTATCCAACATTTCAATTAAAACCAGACATCATTGATAACAGGAGTATTTACCATTAGGCACATGTAACATAAAAACAAATAAATTATTAATCATTTTCTTGTAATGCATAAATAGTCACCACTCCAACTTTTCCAAATTCCAACTAGTATCATTACAATATAGATGTCAATGTCCTAGAAAGCACTACGACACAAAATAATGACATATTCTAGCATTTTGTGATCCCAAAATTATATGCAGATAACTTCTTGGTTTTCTCTTCTCAAGCCTTCAAATTGATCCATACTGCCTCTTTCTTTGAATACTACAATGCACAAGACTGTTCAGGTAAGAAATTTTCTTTGACATTCTACATGAAAGTAATGTCATGATGATTTTATTGTTCGATAAGCATTGCCTGCCTACTAGCCCAGAAAAATGCCTATGGCCAATGGTAGTTTCTACCACTAACCTTCATCTCTGCGGTTCAAAAATTATTATATTCAATTTCTCATTATTGTTTTTATTCTGCTAAGATTAAGACTACATAGAGCCAGATAAAATCAGCATAATGTAAAAAAGAGTATGATATACCTTCACAACTAGGAGAGGATAAGTTACGACAGTAGCTCCAAGCTTAGCCAAAGCTCCAAGAAGAAATATCTAGTGACGCAAAGCATTCTTAGTCTGACAATGTTGCAAACAATTAAAAGTAACATAATAGGAAATATAAGGGCCTATTTTGTCTGAGAAACTATGTGCTACTTTCATTTCCTGTTTTCACTTTTAATTACAAAAATGCCATGCTGTTTTCAATTAGTTATATTTTTAAATTCTTGTACAGGAAAAAAGTGAAAACAACTTTGTTTCTTTGGTTTTCTTTGTATATCCCATACAATCTTTGGAATCAAGAACAGAAACATTTTCCCGAAGTAAAACACCCTATGTGAATGAAACCATTCATAAGCCATTTTTCCAGACCTAAGTGAAATAAGATAATACCTCCAAAGCAGTTACCCCATTGCTATCCTTCTTACTTTGAGCACGTCTTCTTTTTAACTTCACTAACATGGCTTCATACAGCATGAATTGGATGGAGGGATTGCTTACCTGAGAGATCAGCAACAAGCAATCACTAAAACTCCCATAGCATGAAAATATTCACTACCAAGTACCAACATACCATGACTAATGTTGGCAATACACCTTTCCAGAAACCCCACACTCCAGCTTCATCATAAACTTCTTGAATCTGCAAACATGTAGGAGAATATTTTAAATACAAAGGTAAACTTTCCAGGTTTGGCATTTACATTGTTCAATCCGACTCAAGTTCATGAAGTGAAAGTGAAAAAATCATAGTATGTCTGTATGATAAGAGGGAAAACATTAAAATTGTGAATTATCCATCAATTCATTGAAATACTTTCAGATCACCACTTCCAATTGAAATATAAATGATGCAAAATGTAGCATATTAATCAAGAGTCTTGAATAAAGACTATAACCTCAGGTTCCCAAAGATTCTCATAGGTGACTAGCTTAGAAAGAATAACTAGCAAAACTTGCCTAAATTGCAATATAAGGTGTCATGCGAGCAGTACTTTCATAATAAGGATAAGGAGGCTATAGAGAGACTTCACTTACCACATGGCTAGTTCCATAAGAAAGAGGCTCAACAGTAGAAAGCACTGTTTGTCCTGTGGGGTCTGACAACTGCTGATCAGGGCGAGTTCTGCTTGAATCTTTTTTATGCGTCTGCACAGTAAAAAGAACTTTTTTAGACACAAAAAAATATGAAAGATGAATGTAAACTTATTTGGTGAGTCTGGTAGAAAAAATTTGAGATGAGATAAACTAGAAACACTAGATTACAGGTGTTTTTTTTTTTTTGAAAAACTACTAGAAACACAGGCGGCATAAAAGATAAGTGACGGATGGTGTTATTCTATATCCTATTGTAAAATAACTTTAACTGGACCAATAAAACCCCTTTTGTGTATTCTTGACATAGAGGTTCCAAAACAGCTGCAAAAATCCTAAAACCCTATTCTCTTTCACAAGTCCGAACAAGCATCAGAATTCTAGTTCCTTAAAAGTTTATTTTATATATAAGTTGAAATGCTTTGAGGAATTCTTTAGGGGGAAGAAATAAAAAATCATCAGCAAGTCTTTGTTATTTCATTCTTCACCCTAAGTAACCAGATTCTGGAATCAAATAATGAGAAAAGGAAGTTTCCCACTGACATCAATTTGTCTCAATTCATGTTTAGTGCAGACTGCATACTAGGAAATAAGAAAAGTGAAGAAATGAGAGGAAAAGAAGGGAGAGGAATGATGGCTGGAACGGTAACACAAGAGGAAAGAGAGCATAGAGATGAATATCAACTAAGGCTAATTACCTGCATGCGGGTAACAACTAACCATATTGGATTTGTCAAGAGCACATTAACACACCTACAACAAGGATTTATCAGGCAAGTTGGGTTAAACCAAATAAACATCAAGACAGTACACAACCTGCAATTCCTACCAACTCGATTGACAGATGAAAACTCAAACTAAAAACACAGGGCTCTTTACGGACAAGTAAATTTTACCCAGATAAAGCAGCAACAAAAAGTGAAGAGATCATCCCAACTGATCCATCCCCAATGCCTAGCCTTTTTTGTTCTAATGCAGCTGCTTCAGCTCGGTTCCTGAATATTTGATAGAAATAATAGTAAACACCCTGTACCATAAAATTGTAGTAATCAAAAAATGGGAAAACTAAATTAAAAAATAAAAATTTAACAGGTTGCAAGAGAACAAATCATGCAGGATCAATGACTTCTCGTAAAACTTTCATTTTGATTAAAAGAAAAGAGTAACTACAGACTGTCCTATGAGTCGCCGTCATTTATAAGGCACCCTCTCTAAGTTTGATGAGCACTGAAAACATCCTCAAATTCTCAACTAAAGCAAGTCAATTTAACTTGCAATACTTTATCTTTAGGTCAGACAATCTATGGTTTTAAGGTCACATCATAGTTGCATCTAGCAAAATATAGCTCCCACAGAATAGATATAATAGCTACTAGCTAATGATGCACGAATTAGTGAGACCTTTTACTTAAAACCCCCATAAACAAGCCCAAATTGGCGGGAAGAAAAAACAAAAAACAAGTAAACATTTAATTGAAGTGCAATAAGCTTATTAGTCAGAATGCCGCAGGTGTACAAATTTGATCACAGATGCATTTGATTTTCTGGCTAAAACTATATCAACAACAGTAAATTTCAGCATGATATAGGGAACTAAGTCAGTAAATAGGGATGGAATGGAAGAAGTGCTGTCAACATCAGGGATCAAATTGATAAGGTAGGATTGAAACAGATGTAAGTTTTGAATTGTCATGTGACTATGCATCACTTCTGCTCAAATTCACCACACATGCGTATATTTCCACAGCCAATGTGCCCTTAAGCTATTTCCCAATCAAATAACATAAGTAGCAGTAACTACATTTTATTTTATCAATGAAAATTAGTTAGGTGCTTCCCAGCAAGAGAAATCTCTTGGTTTATACCAGTGAACGTGTACCACATGAGCTTTTTGAGGCCATTAGCGTCTCTAACTCTAATTTTAACTGCAACAGCTCAACAGTATACATTCAACGATTCAAAGCAAGAGAAATCTTTCTTGTGAAGCAACTAAAAATTTATCTTGATCCAGTAAATCTAGATTTCAAACGCTGTTAACAAAGTCAAACCTCCAATCATGTAATTCCGGAGAAAAATCCAATATCGATGCTAAATTGACTGCATCTATTTTCAATTTGTGCTAATAATCTTGCTCTCACAAAACAACAAAAAAGTGTGAACATCCTCAAATATTGCATTATTATAGTTTTCTCACTCCAACAATAACAGTAACAAAATGAAATATATCAAGAAACAAATATATAAAATATGACTAGCTGTAAGATTATGAATTTAAGAAGGGGCATCTGTGATGCAGACCTAGTAATGCTGTTAGGAAGGACAGAAGAGGAAATACATTTCATTCCCACTAGCTGATGTGGCAGTAGTCTAGGAGGGTGCGTGTGTGACAGTGAGGGTTGAGGAGAGAGGAGAGGGTGTAACAGCAGGGGGTGAAGAGAGTTGAGAGCAGGCAGAAGTTGGGATAGGACTTGGGAGAGAATAGAGGCACTCTCTAAATTGTCTCTGCTATCGTTTCTTTTCAGTTTCTTCTATTTCCTTTGTATTTTCCCTAAATTAAATCTGAGTTCATCTCATTATCCCAGAATCAATTAATACAAGAGCTTTTCTATTCTATTTCCTTCCCTGAAATGTCTGGTACCTATCAATCTGGTACAAAGAACAGTAAAATCATCAAACCAGAGCTAAAATGAGCTCACCTGAGATGCAGCTGTACCCACAAGTGATGGCGTCAAGCCTCCATATAACCGCTCCCACCCCTCGTGTTTAACAACCTACAAAACATGTTCCCATAACCACAATCACCAAACAGCAAAATCCAACATTACAATAAAAAAGGCTACAATAACATCTGAACCTCCATCACCACAAGGCTAAGCGAAGATCACGCCTTTCTTTCCTTTCATAAAACACCCAAATAACAAGTTTCCATCTTTTAATTGTTTCGTTGACCAAGATAAAAAAACAAACAATTCAGATATACAATCACATGATCCTGGCAAAAAAAAAAAAACAGAAACCTGGCACATTTGCTGGAAAGTTCCTAGATTCCTGTTTTCCTTCTTCGGATCACGATCGGTTTGTTGACGAGTGTTTACCTGCAAAAAAGGGGGGGGGGGGATTTTTTTTTTTCACATCTAGAGAAACCCCACTTGAGAAAAAAAGAAGTTTTAAATCATATTCGTACAGTTTGAAGAGGGTAGGTGATGAGCTGAGCAATGATCCCTCCTCCAGCTCCAGCGAGTCCATTGATCAGAGCGTCGGACATGTTTGCCGCTCGAGAAAACGAAAATCTATTGAGGGATGATTTTCTCAGGAGAGAAACGTGGAGAAGAAGATAAAAATTCGGATTCGAGAGAGAAAGTGAGAAAGACCGCGCTTACCAGTGCATTTGTCTGTAGTAGCAAAAGGGTGGATTCACAGTTTTCATTCACGTCATCAGAGATTGTTTCACTGTCAACGTTGCGTTTGGGAAAGGAAATGCATTAACGTTTGTTGTTGAGAGTGGGTGTGCATGGACAGTTCTACCCTTGATTGTGGGAATATGCTGCTGCTATTCGCCTTGGTACATCACTACAAAGTGTGCAGAGATGGAGCAAGAGAGGGAGATCTCCATGCTTGAGGGCAACCATTTCTTATTGGGATGTGTGTTTGTGGGGTAAAAGGTTTGAGTAAATCACTAATTTGGTCCTTTAAAATTTAGCTCGCTAACGATTTAGTCCTGAATGAAAAAAATATGGTTTAACAAACATCAAAAGTGCAAACATCAGGTGCGTACGTTCTGGGGCTCACATTCGTAAGTGAGATTTAATGTCGTTAAGTGTCATGTAGAGTTTTAGTTGTCATCAAATGTAGCAATGTATCACCACCCATCATTCAGTTGTCTTCACGTACATTCTCAGGCTCACATTAGGTTTTATGTAGTACGTTAAGTTTTATGTAGTGTGGCAATGTATCACCACCCATCAATCTTTCGTCATTCAATTTAGTCTTTACATACATTTAATTCTCTCTTCCGCAAGAGGGGTGACAAGTTCACGTCGGTCCATGCTCGTGTGAGTCAAGTCTTGAGGGAGGCGTGTCATGCCAACTAGTTAACGTTTCCACCACTCGTAGATTGTCCTCCATCCAATGTAGATGGAAGTAAGTGGATTGATTTTCACCAACTGGTAAGTCACAAGACAGACGAGTGTTGGACTCTTGAAAAGAAGATTGAGGAGTTGACCAGAGCCATCCATCTTCGAAGCTTGTGGCCTAAGAAAGAGCAAATGTTTCAGAGGTTAAGGATGAAAAGAGAAGGGAGCTCAACTCCAATGGGATGAGTCCGAGAGAGAAGTGACTGAATCAGGTTTGAGCGAACCACAAGGGCGAGCCAATTCGATTGCATGTGGATTTGCAGGATGGGGATTGACTATTTTAGCAAGGAAGCATTATGTTCAGGCAGTCTATTTTATTCATGATGAGAAATACAACTATGATCGTCTTGACATAACCTTTACAAGGAGGGACTTTCACAGGATCAAAGCTCGTGTAGATGACGCGACGGTGGTGATGTTACAAGTTGGAGACTATGATGTGAATCGACTCGATTATGGGAGCTCGACATATGTGCTTTAATGGGACACATTTGGGAAGTTGAAGTTGAAAAAGGTTGATCTCAAACCTGTTGGAGGATCATTGGTAGGATTCTCAAGGGAAGAGTTCATGGTAAGAAGATACATTGAACGAGAGACAATATTCGTCCAAGGTAACCAGCTTAGAGGGCACATGTGAAGCTCCTAGTCATTAATTGCTCAGCTTCTTGTAGCATAATAATACTAACCTTGAATAAGATATGGTTATAAATTATGCGTCACACTTCACAATGAATTTCCCTTTGCTCAACGGTAGGTTTGGAACAATAAAGGTTGACCAAGAAGTGGCAAGGTAACATTGTCGTAACAGTTTGAAGTTGTACAAGAAGCTGGAATCGCAATTGACCAAGGATGGCCATCGAGTGTTTTCATTGATGTGGAGTAGAAGAAGGATTTCATGGGCTTGAGGGGAGAATTCACAGTTTTGGGTAAATAATCTAATTGAAGGAACAATCCTCCATAAATCATACAAACATGATTACATTAAGAATCAATCTCCTTACTTTATTCTTACAATCTTTTCCATTACTATTATTTTCAAGGGTTAATCATCAAATTGGCCCATGTCTTTGTAATCATGTTTGCATTTGGTCCCTAACTGGAAAAAATGCTTCAATAAGTCCCTACGATTGGACCATATTTGTGTTTGGTCCCTGCCTAAGGTCGGAGCTCCGACGAGGATGTCAAGTGTCAGGCGAGTGCATATGTGGCTCGCTGATTGGCTAAATGAGGCTTATGTAGAATTTTTATTTTTTCAAATGGGATACATGTCAGAAAATCATAACAAATTTATACCCCCAAATTACTCTAATTCAAGATTTGCCCCTCAAATCAAAACTAAACCCTAAATCAAACTAACTCAGTGATTCTAAACAAAATGCAAAAATAATCAAAATTTCTCTCTCGCTTTGGCTTTCCGCTCCTAGAGCACTACCAACTCCTCCTCCTCCCTTTTCACCTCCTCGAAACCCTCCTATCAATGACCTTATATAAAGTTCAGTTCAAAAAAAAATGACCTTATATAAAGTTATAAATACGTTTTCCTGTTTCTTTATGAGTCTACACATTAGGCAATTGATTGATTCGGTTGATAGATTTTTTCTAATTAAGGACCAATATAAACATGCATACAAAGACATGGACCAATTTGATGATTAACCATATTTTCAAATATTTATCCAAGTTCGAAACAAACTAATAAATGATTTAATATAATACCCGATCCAACAACTGTAGGCTCATTCCATATATATAGCCCAATTATTTGAGACCCTACCTGAATGGAGGCATGCTCAATGCCAATGGTGATTGTGTTTGACCAAAAATATGGTGATTGTGCGGCCCAGGGTGGAACTTGGAATGAAGCCGTAGGAATTGATATCACCTATATTGATAAATTGGGCTTGGCCCATTCGACCAAGGCAATACGAATCTTTGACAAAAAATAATTAATTGTGTATCTGTTATGGATAAATAAATCTCTCTTAGAGCATCTTCATCCCTGCTCCCCTATAAGGGAGCTTAAACACCTTTTGGTGGGTCCAAACTGCCACGTAGAATTAAGCTCCCTCATAAGGAACTCAAGCAGATTTTGCTCTAATCATGGTTCCTTATTTTACATTTTGTTCGGTCACACAGTACCACATATATTTATGATTTTTATTTCCACCTAATTATTATTTAAATTTAAAATTTAATTCAACATTCTAATTTAAATATTAATTTAATGAATACTAATAACAATAATATTATAATTAAAATTCAACAAAATTAAAATTGGGTAAAAATTTGATTTTTCATTTTCTGTCACTGGCCCGATCTGCCTTTTTTTCTGCAAAAAAAAAAAAAACAAAAAAAAAACGGACCAACGCCCATATTCTGACCGGCTGGGCCGGTCAAACCAGGCCCAAACGGGCAGAAACCGGCTCCAACCGATCACATTTGAAGCCGAAACCGGTTTGTCCGGTCATTGATTTTAAAATGCAAAAATGCCTCATCAACCCTCATTCCAGAGCCTTCCTTCTTCCTCTCACCCTTTTCTCTCTTCTCCTTTGCCAAATCCTAGGTTCACCACCCCACCACCTCACCGCCGCCGCCTCACTGCCGTCCGTCCGCCTCTCTTCTCCACAAATCCCTTCCTCTTCCTTCTTCCTCTCACACTTTCTCTCTTCTCCTTTGCCAAACACATACTACCACCGCCGAGCCGCCGCAGCCACCACCGTCCGTCCGTCGCAAGCTCGTTCGCGTGGCCTTCGACCACACCCTGACCTTCGACAACCCCAAAGTCTTCACCTTTCCTTCAACTTTTCTCCACGGTCTCCTATCAACCACTGGATCGAAGCTCCAGCCACCGGATCGGAGCACCCCACCACCGGATCGGAGGTTCCAAGCCAACACGCAACCCACTTTTGGGGCCCTTTTCCGTTTTGAATTTTTATGGTTCTGTACTAATTTTTTTATTTATTTTTAATTCTTGTGTTCTGTAATTTTTTTGTTTTTTTGTTTAATAAATTTTCCATTTTTGTTCTGCATCTTGTTCTTCTCCTTCCCCCTGTTGTTCTGTTCTTCTCCTTCTTCACTTCCCTCTAATTTTAACAGATTTATGGTTGATGAATGTGAGATGAATGAGAGAGAAAGAGCAATTTTTTAATTAAGGACCCATAAAGCAGAGTTCCTTGTGCAAGGAACTCTGCTTTAATTTTAAGGTCCCTGCCGTCCACGTCATTCTGCTTCAAGGGGAAAAAAATAAGGAACGGAGCATACAAGTTCCAGCGGGTTTAAGGAACCAGCGATGGAGATGCTCTTAGTGACAAAAAAAAAACTCACTTGAATATTTTTTATTTTAAATTTATATTATAATTCATTTATTAAATTTAAAATCAGTGGTGTAACACACCAAATGCTCTCTACATCGAAACAAAGATATGTTAGATGCAAAAATATATTATTATTTTTTCCCACGTGTTAAAAAATGTCGTAAATCATATGATAAATAGCCAATTCATTTTAAATATATAGAGAAGAGTATAATATATTAATATTCATGCAACTAACGCTCGGTTATACTATGCCACATATAATCACATTTTAGGAGCAACTGCACTCGCTTTTAATTTTAATTAAAATTAATAAATTTTTTATGAGTTGGAAATCAATTAGGTACAAACATTTAATCCTAGAGAGACATTGTGACCAATGTTAATTAACTCCTTAAACAATTGTGAAAAAAACACCTTAAATGAATTACTATATTAAATGGACACAAAAACAAGTATTTAATTAATATTTTTTCTACCAAATGCACTCGCTTTTAATTTTAATTAAAATTAATAAATTTTTTATGAGTTGGAAATCAATTAGGTACAAACATTTAATCCTAGAGAGACATTGTGACCAATGTTAATTAACTCCTTAAACAATTGTGAAAAAAACACCTTAAATGAATTACTATATTAAATGGACACAAAAACAAGTATTTAATTAATATTTTTTCTACCAAAAATATTTTTAATCAATATTTCGAAAACAAACAATCCAACTTGTATTTAATATTTTAAACTTCTTTCATACCATCTCTAAGATATTAAACGACAAAAAATTATGATCTGCCACTTAAAGAATAGGTAGAGTAAAAGAAACAATAAATAATCAAAATTAGAATAAAAAAACTTAAAATGTCAGACAACTTGCTAATCAGGTAAAGATGACACCGATGTCATCTAAAGCAGTGACATGGAAGAAGATGCCTGATATTTTTACATTTTTTTAAGAGAAATATAAGGTTGACTAATTTAGAATCAATAAGTTTTTGTTCACATTAAAAAAAAAGAAATAAAAAAAAGAAATGTGAGATAAATAAGTGACATGATATGTGATGGATATGAAAAGAGAAAAGAGATAAGAACAAAAAATAAGTGGAGATGAGATGATATAGAAAGTGAGTGTGAATGAATCTAAATTTATTTAAAATTACCCTTTGAGTTATTAATAGAGATTTCATGAGGAATAAGGATAAATGTACTGTTACTATAATTAAGCAGCACTGAAGTGAAGATGTACTGAAGCTACTTGCTAGTAATAAAGTAAGGGGGAAGGGGGTTTGAACTTGGGGAGCTAGGAACATGCACAATAGCATTAGCATGCCATTATCAAAGTGAAGTGAATGATATTACAACTATATATAATCAAATCAGAACTAATCAACAGCATGATATAATGTTCCATATCGTACTCTACTTTATAATCGCTTTCGGATGTCTTTGTCTTAGGTTGTTCTATAGTAGTGATTGGACCACTCACATTAGTGGAGACATTGGTGGTCTCTGGAGATCCTTCGAGCCACAGAGATGTGGGAGTGGAAAACAATAACTATCTTTTCCTTTTGCAATTAATATTGAGTAGAATTATCAAAAGAGTCTCCACGTTTTGAATGTGATTTTTTATTAATTTAATTTTGATCTAAGGAAGGGGAGTTAATGGGTGAAGTTGTTGTCGAGTTATAATTAGGTCATGTTCATAGTGGGTGGTGGTTGTAGAGTTGATATTAGAGTAATTTGCGTAGTCTTTTTCTTTGTCTTCTTGTTTTGCTTTGTTTTGTTCTGTTAGAAACATTTATTTTCCTTGTATTGGGTTGGGGCACCCCTTGTGCCCCCTATCAATACAATTTTTGCTTATCTAAAAAATAAAATTAGAGTGAACCTATGAGATCGAGCTAGGTAAAATATTTTTGAATTATGATTCATTCTCTTTTACTCATTTTCACTCTCATTTTCTACTCATCTCTATTCTTCATTTATCATATTACATATTATATCACTGATTTCTTCATATTTTATCTAGATGGAAGTGTTGTTCAAGTGTGAACAAACACTTATCCAACATTTCCTTAATTCAGTTATAAGATACAAAACTGAACATATGTTTGTCATAGTAACGAAACTGCTCAAGGAAGCCTTGTAAAGCTCTTGTGGTAGAGATATTTGACCAAGTCAAATTTCAATGCACTGCAACAAAACTCAGCATTTTGCGACGGTTGACGTAGCGATTAGCGGCGGTTCAAATTGCTGCTAAAAATGTTTACGTCAGTTATTTTCAGGTTTTAGAATATTTCTTGTATTAGGATGTTTCCACCTATCAGTCACCTCTTAATTCTAGATAGATAGGTTTAACTATAAATTGTAATGTATGGTGAGCATTGCTCACCATTTTGATTTGTCCTTTTGAAAACTGCTTAGTTTTTTAGTAAATTTTGCTCGGTAGAAAATATCTTCCAATGAATTGGTGCTTTCATTCATCCAACTCATAACTCCTCATACATAACATGGTCCCTAGTTGTGAGGTGTTATCATTTGTTCTTTCTCGGCAAATGGATACACGCTCCATTTTGCACAGTAATTCTAACCACATACTTCATGTTGATTGTTAAATCCTGTATGACCTTGTCTCATCTCTTGCACAATCTGTTGGCCACAATCTAAGTTCATGCATAATGAATCTATATACTCACTCAGGTACGAATAGGCGGCGCCGGAAAACAAAGACCTTGCTGGTTAAAGTAACAACCATTGTCCTTCTTGTTAGCATAAATAAATGATAGTGGTTGGCGGGCTAAGCCTCACTGTTAATTCGTGTTTAAAGTGCTGTTAGGATGGAAAAGGACAAAGTTTAGGTCCCAGTCACAATTATTAATTTAAAAATGATCTTTATAAAAGGACAAACTTATCCTATTAAAGGTTAAGCACTGGACCTGGATAATTGTTATGAACCACTCAGTAATTTAATGTTGGTGCATTGTAACTAGCACTACATTTTTTCGCTGTACAATTGAAATAGCTATATCTAAGCCAACCAACAAGGTAGGTTACATTATACATGCATCCATCATAATAAGAGAACGAAGTTGATCAATTCATCTTTAATATTGTATTTGCTACTTCTATCATCGAGTGCGAACAAGATCTTCTGTCATTAAATAATGTACTATAACCAATGAAATTGTGTCGTATTAATTAAAAAATTCATAGTGTATCGTCATTTACGTAATTGATTTTTATTTGTCATGACACAATTTAAATGATGAGACAAGTAATGAGACAACATTTAAAGGATCTTGATTTGAAATGTTGTACTTAAAATGGTAAATATTTCATAATCGCTAAACAAAGCGATGAAATATAATGCTGTCAATTTGACTTACCAATTCTAGCCTACGTAGGTCAGGGCCAAAAGCCCACGGGGCAAAAAAGACTCATAAAAAAAAGCCCAGAGAGCTAAGAGCCTCAAAAAGTCATGTGGGCCAGAGCCAGCTCCGTGATTTTTAAAAACTTTTGTCTCTCTACCCCCCCCTCTTTTATTTATCTTTCTTTCTCTCCTCACTCTCTCACTCCTAACTCTCGCTATCTCCTCTCCCTCTCTCTTTCTCTCTCTCACACACACAACCCACAAAGGGGTGTGGGCCAAATGAGTCAGCCCGCCCTGACCCACCTTGATCAAGGCTTGAGCTCGATCTTCCTTGACCTAGGCTCGGGTTGAGTCAACTCACTCGCCCCACCCTAGACCTAATCGACTTGATCCGGCCCGGGCCTGACGCTAACTCGTCTGAACTTGTGTGACTCCAACCCACCTTGATTTGAGCCCAACACTGACCCGAACTGGGCCTGCTCGACTTAGGAATGACGCCGAATTGCCTAGGTCGGAACTGGAAAAATTGTTTCTCCGGATCTCAATTTTTATGAAATAAAAAATTATGCTTTAAAAAAACTTTAAAACAAAATCCCAAATCCTTTCCAATGTAATAAAATATGTTGATTTTTTTATACTTTTTGTTTATTCAATAATCCTCGATTTATTGTATTGGCATTTTTCAGTTTTCATTGCATTTTGTCGATCGATATCGGTTGAAGGAACACCCCTGCTGAAATTGTTGACCAAACAAAATTGCTGCACTTAGTATATTTCACAAGGACTTAAAAAATATATTTCTAGTTTGTTTATTTGTTTGCTTGTTAGCTCTGTTATAAACATAAAATGAATGAGGTGTATTCAAGGCTTTGTCTTTATTATTATTTATTAATAAAATGAATTTAAAAAAGCTAAGTCATAACATAAGGTTGATCATGCATGTCAAATCTAAAATTAACTATAACTAATGTTACAATCATTGAGTTGTTCACAACACCAGAGTAATATTCTCTCCGAAGATCAAGATTCCATTATTTATAATCATAGTAGGATTAGGTTAGAAACAAAAATAATGCATTCATGATTTTGTGGGTTATCGCTTAGTGAGAGAATTAATCACTGCAGTCTGTTGTGAATATCTTGAACTCAAAATCATTTCTGGATCAATTCCATCTCCATATATCTTTTTTTATTTCTTATGTATCCACAACCAGCTGTCATGAGACTAACGCCCTTGAGGCTCGGATATCACATTAAGTATGTATGTATTTTCAAACAAATATTTCTCCATACGCACCGCATTGAAGTAGACACTTAAGAAGTTCAGTTATGTAGCAGCTTTGCTAGACCTTAATTCCACCTCAATCTTGTGAGAAAAAAAAATGAAAGATGTAGTACGGAAGGTAATTGAAAATGAAGAGAATATGAAAATAAAGCGGATGAAGTTAATACGGAAAAGGAAATTGTGGGCGAATATAACAAAGTTAGGTTAGTAAGGCAAAGTTCAGGTCCCCCCAAGCTCGAAGGCCCATAACCCAATCATGGACCAAAATAAAGAAATGCGGACAATTATTGTGTGGGCCTGTTCCACCAAGCACGAGTGCATGGTACACTGCCAATAGAAGACACAAACACAATGGCTACCGAGGCCAAGTTGCATGTATTTGGACGGCGCATGCGTGGTTCTGGTTCATCTTATCTTTTTGTCACCATACGACCAAATGTGTTTCTTTATTAGAGGACACGTAAATTTTTTAATTTTACAAATGCTAATAGTACATTTACATGGCGCATGCTTTGCCGTTTTATTTTTCGAATACATATCTCTTTCACAAAAACAATTATGTTCGACCTAGTCCTTCTAATAAACATTTTTTTTCATACACAAGATTTGATCTCAAACAATACTGTTTGGGATATAACAGTCATCATTGTGACTTTTATCAGAGTCAAATACTCTCTTGCCTACCGATTGACCGTCATGACTAGTCTATATGGGGATTCCTAAAATCACGTCCATGATATCTGCAACGACCACAAGCGGTAGTACAACCATGAGAAGAAAACCCTAAAATTAACTCTTATAAAGAATGGAACACCTACTCTAGGAGTGACTAGCCCATACCACGGTTACCCCAGAATCTTGATTTTCTTTGCTAAAGCTATGTAAAATTTTATATTTTTATAATATTAAAAATCCATAATATTATCAAATTGTTAATATTATCAATTTTTGACCTTATTTTCTATTCTTGTTTGCAGTTACGGTAACTCACTTTCACTTAATCACTTACAGGATCTTTTATATTATTTTAATTTGTAGATAAGTTCAAAAGTGACTTTTTAGATATAGCATCATTTAGAAGTTTGTATCTCTTCCCCCTTTACATTTATGTTTTAAACATATTCGAGCACTTTTGCATCGTGCTCTACCACTCTTTTGGTTGCTAGGAGTGCTAACTTTTTGTTTGGAAAGACAAGTTGTTGTTATTCTCCTTTTTTTATTTGTTATATGATGCTACTTTTCTACTACTTTTTAAGATGATGCTACTGCCTTTTCTAATTTTTTCTGTCATTTTGTTGCTAGTCTAGTGAGAGTGAGACATATATGCTGATTCGTATTTTTTGTAGGGAATTGGTTTTAATGTCATCTTATTGGTTCTCCCACCACCCCTCACTTTTTTAATTCCCATAATACCCTGTGAAATAAAAATAATTTTCGCACTTTTAAGTGCGAAATAAGAGTAATTTTCGCACTTTTAAGTGTAATTTTTGTTCAGTTTATGAAAAACTTAAAAAAATAAATAAGAATACAATTTTCGCACTTTTATGTGCTAAATAAAAGCAATTTTCGCACTTTTAAGTGCGAAATAAGAGTAATTTTCGCACTTTTAAGTGCAATTTTTTTTTCAGTTCGTGAAAAACTTTAAAAATAAAATAAAAATACAATTTTTGCACTTTTAGGTGGGAAATAAAAGCAATTTTCACACTTCTAAGTGCGAAATCATAGTAATTTTCGCACTTTTAAGTGCAATTTTTTTAGTTCGCAAAAAACTTAAAAAATAAAATAAAAATACAATTTTCGCACTTTTAAGCGCGAAATAAAAGCAATTTTCGCACTTTTAAGTGCGAAAACAATAGAAATATTGAGTTTTTTAAAATATAATATTTTGATCGCACCTTGAGGTGCGAATGTTGTATAAATTTCGCACTTAAAGGTGCGAGAAATACACAGACATCAAGAAACACGTTATGAAGGAGAAACAACGAGGAAGAAGTAGAAGATGATGAAGAACGAAACAGAGCTTCGTTTGGTAGGGAGAGTTGCTTTGTGGGGATGATGAGAGGTTTGGTTAGAGGTTGGAAATGAAGGAGGTTAGAATTTAATGGTTTAATGGAGGTAGGAATGGAGTAAGAAGGGTGGTGGTGGTAGTGGTGATGAGATGGAAAATGAGGGTGGTGGAGAGTGAAAGATGAAGAATGAGGAAGGGGGTGGTGGGTGGAGGGAGAGGAAGAAGGACATGAAGGGAGTGAAAATAAATTTTAAAGGGTAAAAATGTATTTTCGCATATAAGAGGATGGTTTTAAGATCAATTGGGGTGGTATTAAAACCAACACCCTTCTTTGTACTTAATTTTTTTAAATATTTATTTTCCTCATAAAAATGTTATTAAATTTGTTACACACGATATGCATGTAAAAATTTAATTTTTCTTATAAGTAACAACACTTTAATCTTAGTTACCCAATGAAAATCCAGTCTCCACCACTTCACCTACCATAAAGACACTAGAAACAGTGTTGTATTTGGCTAGAGAAGTCTTACAACCAACAGATCTAGTCTCTTTATTCTTTGCATGAACACAAACCTTAGTTAAGATGAATTAGATGTGTACCATTTTAATCAACCATTTATTGGTATGGTTAAATTTGTCATTTTAGATTTGAGATTTGAGACATTGTACTCTTGCTGCAGCAGTTGGTAGCTAGCTACTAGCTAGTGACTGCAAATGACCAAGTTCAAGTCACGTATACGTCTTCATCATCATTATGAACAAAAACGGCCATGGCATATGAATCTACACCAAACATAAAGCGCAATATTAATGTTGTAATGTACTAGTACTATATACTGCAGTTGACCATGCATTCCGACAAATTCAAGAAAAGAACTCAACACGTTGACATCAATTTACAACCGTGGTCATCGTTACAACTACCTCTGAGAAAGAAAGAGAGAAACCGGCCATTCTTTTTGAGGAAAATGGGTTATGATTCATTAACCACTTAATAGTGCAAATATCTGAGACATATTTTTTTTTTTTATCTCTCTCCTCTGCACACATCACATCATATATCACATATGTTACTTATCTCTCATCTTTTCTTATCCCTCTCTAGTGGTCTATTATTTATCCGAGGAAAATAATATGTTCGACATTTATATTCTACTTCCATCTGAGATGAATAAGAAGAAAAGAAAGATAAATGATTGATATAATATATTATGTGATAGAAAAAAAAGTGCTATAAGAAAAAAAATGAGTAAAAATGAGATGAAAAATAGAGTAAAGTTTTATAATAACCCTTCTTCCTCACGTAGCTAATAATATCGTGGCATACATTTATAATCACCACCAAAACTACCAGACAGGGAGAAAAATTCGGCTACGCTTCTTTTGGGGAAATAAGTTGTCATACTTGCTGTTGTTTTTGTCAGAAAAATATATTTAAATTAGGTTAAGTTATGGAACAACATTCAGAAACAACGAAAGTCTTTGTTTTACTCGCTAGGCTAGGTATATATAGAGCTCTTGAGAAATTTTTGCAGTAGAATAATCACGTGGTATGATTCAATTCACCCCTTGGCCAGCTACACATTTATGAAAATGAGAATGTATCTGGGATTAACTTTGGTATTCGCTTTTTTGTCGATTATTAATTTGCTTTATTCTCAGTCAATATAGTCAATTATTTGCTATCAAATATCTTTAAAGAAATGTTAGCTAACGTCCTTTTTAATATTCTTTCTAACATTTTCTTTTCAATTGTTCAAAATCTATTAACTTAACTAAATTATATAGGTTTCACTCCTAATTTGGTTAAGTCTATACATAACTTAAACAATTAAATAAAGAGTGTTAGAAAGAAACAGAGTGTTGTTAACGCTCATATCTACAACCATTCTTTATATGTATTTTTAGTCCTAACTTTTAAAGATAAATCAAATTTATCTCTTGAATATCCATGAAAGAATAAATTTAATCTAAATAGGTTCAATTGATGATGTATTATCAATTTTGACCAGCCAACAATTCACATGGTGAGTCTAGTTAGGTGAGAGGTGACCACGGGGACTTTTAACATTAGTGTTAGCCCATGTAATTTTTTTTAAGGGTTAATGGTTCAACAGGTCCCTGAAGTTGTACCAAAATTTGTCTTTGGTCCCTCCCCAGAAAAATGACATTTAGTGGCGGTCAAAAACAGCTAGTAATTGTAAAAAAACCGCCACCAAACGTCATTTTTTTGGGGAGGGACCAAACACCGATTTCGATACAACTTCAAGGACCTATTCAACCATTAACCCTTTTTTTAATTACATTTAATCCTTCCTCCTCCTCCTCCTCCATCATCTAGTCTATCAAAAGGCACAACTACACTCACCCTATGACCACCTAATATAGGGCTGAAAATGCAGGCCATACCGTCCCTCCCTCAACCTGCCTAAAGTAGGCTAGGGCAAGTTGGCCCGCTAGAGAATGTAGATTGAAAAAACCAACTCGTCTCGAGTTAGCTTGCAAGTAAAATAAAAATAAAAAATAATAGTAATTTTTTTTACCTCTTGTAACAAAAAAAAGAAACATTTTTTGGCAGGTTGGCTGGTTGGCCTGAGAGTAGCGGTGGTGGTGGTGCCGACAGTGACAGTGGTAGCGGCTAGGGGTGTTCGCGGTCTGGATTGGTTCGGTTTTGAGGGGAAAAGTCATCCGATCCAATCACTTCAGTTTTGTCACTTCATCATCCAATCGGTTTTTTTCTTTTTTTAGATCCGAACCAATCCGATCCAATTTTTATCGGTTTGGATTGGATTGGATTTCGGTTTTTTAAAGACATTGTAAATATCAAAATCAATGAAGAAATAAAAATTAATTTGAATCATATAACGTTACATTACAAGCCTAAACGATGAGAGTTTGGAATAAAAAATAAAGACGAACCAAAAGTCTCAAATAAATTTTCACATTCACCATTCTTGACTCAGTACCTCTAAAATAAGAAGAAGAAGAAGAAAATTTAATCTTGTATAGATGACATATTTTTTAAATATATGTTTACTTTAATACATATTTTTCAAATTATTACTTGAAACTCTATTTACCCAAATATATCTTCATAAATAATTATGTGTCATATAATAATTATATAAACTTATAAGGACGAAAAAATGTAAGTATGGATTATATGATATATTTACAAATAAAATTATATATATTTGTAAACATTCGGTTTGGATTGGATTGGTTCGGTTTTGAAAAACAAATCCGAAATCCGATCCAATCCGACAAAAATATTCGGTTTTCTTGATTTTGGATCCGTTCGGTTTTCGGTTTAATTGGACTTCGGTTTTTTGGATCGGTTTTTCGGTTTTTCGGTTTTAATTGGATTGGATCGGTTATGAACACCCCTAGTAGCGGCGACGATGATGACGACGGTGAAAATGAAAACAAAACGTTAAAATGTTTGTAAATTTAAAAATGAAAACAAAATATGTTTTCTCAAACATAATCTTATGTAAACTATTACTCCCTTCGTCTCAAATTATAAGACCTTTAGAGATAAACTTGGTGTCCCAAATTATAAGACCCCTTCTAAATTTTAGAAAAAAAAAATAAACTTTTCATTTTTTACCCCTTGCATTCATTATATTTTCAATTCCAAAACTTTAATTATCACCTCTACTAATTACTTTTCTTTCATGTTTCCCAACCAACATTTAATATATCCAATACTAACATAGGGGCATATACGAAAGATTTGTAAAAAAATAACAAAACCAAGATATTAATTAGTTTATTACATATTTTTTTAATAAGCGTGATTGTCTAAATAAATCCTTATAATTTGGGATGGTGGAAGTATTTCTTGCTCCAACCACCACCAAGTTTTTATTTTAATCAATTGTAAAACGTCATCGATTCATTTCTTGGAATCCATAGATACCTTATCAAGTGAAATTGTAAAGATAAATAAGAAGCATGAAGTTGTGTACATACATAAATAAATGAAACTTTATAATAATAAATCCAGATTAAACTCATCCCCATGGCCTATTTATTTGTTTGTGGGGTATAATGGGAATCTCATGGCGTCAAGCCTCATTCAAAGGGACGTGAACGACTTATGATTGGAGGTTGTGGAAGGAGCATTTATGATTCACTAATGCAAAGTTATCATCACGATTAGTTAATAATTACTTTTAGAATTTGGGAGGGTGAGCAATCACCGTCTGCCAGCTCCAGTTCATTAATGAACCTAAACTTTAGGATTAATAATTTTAATGTGCAGATTAGCTGCTTTTGTTACAATTTATTTTTTTTGGCGTATGCTGTCAACAAGATTAATTAGTTTTTTTTAACAAGAGGAATGCACAAGATTAATGATCGGTTCGTGCTGGAGCAATTAAATTAATCACCAACGGATAGCTAGGCCTAGGCAGAAGGTGCATGAATTAATTACTGCAAATTCTTTTTATTGATAAATAAACAGAGTCATTCGTTCGCCAACTGGCTGTTTCTTCTATTTAACAACTTTTTTTTTAATCAATCCAACACATTTTTATAAGCTTTTATTTTATAGACTCCGTTTATTTTAAATATTTCTTACTTTTTTGTTCATAAATATTTCTTGCTTAGGGTGATGTAAGTGTAACGAAAAAAACAACATTGGGTTATTTCTACGGTCCATAATTAATTAGATTTAGTTATTTGTTAGATATTTGAAATGCAAACCTCAGCCTTTTGTTATTTTTGTTGTTGTATTTGTTAGATATTTGGAATACTGCTATCTAGATGTTGACACCGAATTTCGTATTAATGAATGCCCTACATTGTAGGGACCGGAATTGAGTCTTCAAGAACTGTCAAGGGCCCTCGAGGGGCAGATTCGAATGGAAGCACGACTGAGAACACTATAAGAAAACACTGAATTATCGACAGTCCAAAAACCGTCGCTAAATCTAACTATTACTGACGGCTTGGCCGTCGATAATGTGTTTTTATCTAAATTTTTTAACTTACCGACGAAAAAAGCCGTTGGTAATTTGACAGTTATATATTTTTTGACGAGATTAGCTACCGTCAAATTACCGACGGAAAAAGCCGTAGGTAATTTCAAAGTTTGAAATTGTCGCTCACCAATAACTTGACGGGCTTTAAAAAAATCTAAAAGTTATCGGCGACAGATTTACTGATAGAAAAAGTCATCGGTAATTTCAAATTTTGAAATTGCCGCCTACTAATAACTTGGCGGACTTTTAAAAATTCTAAAAATTATCAGCGAAGGTTTTACCGACGGAAAAAGCGTTGGTAATTTTAAAATTTGAAACTGCCGCCTACCAATAACTTGGCGGGCTTTTAAAAAGTTCAAAAATTTGTTAACGACAGTTTTAGTGGCGGAATTTTTTTTTGGTAATTTAGTGATGAAAAAATCGTCAGTAATCTCAAAATTTGAAATTACCGCCTACCACAGACTTTAAAAAAATAAAAAAATTAGTTACCGATAGCTTTAGCGACGACAAACTCGTCAGTAACTATAAATATCCCAAAAAAAAATTATTGATAACAAATAAATGAGTTTGCAAACTATCTTACTCACACTTTATCCTTCGCCTCCTCCTCCTCCTCCTCCTTCTTCTTCGTACAAATTATAAATAATGATAATTTTAAAGCCCACAAAATGCTCATTTTGTTGCATATTAGAATGTCATTAGACATTTTTATTCGCAACAAAATGAGTTTTTTTTTGTAGATCAAATCAATTACGGGCGGAAAAAATCATCGGTAATTTAGCGACGGAAAAAACAGTTGATAATTAGCGACTGAAAAATCCGTCGGTAAGCTTGCGATAGAAAAATCTTTCAGTAATTAGCGACGGAAAAATTCTTTGGTAAGTTAGCGACGAAAAAAGTTGTCGGTGGTTACCAATGGGTTTTTTGTCGCTAACTACCGATGAGCCAAATAGCAAGAGATTTTTGGCCGTTGGTAATTAACCATGACCGACGGTTTTTTCGGCTTACCGACGCCTTTTGGCGGTCGGTAATAAGCTTTTTCCTTGCAATGGAATCTCAACCAAGCAAGGAATTCGAGCACCAAGGATTTTTCAGAGCACTCGAGTTCGGAGATATGTTCAAAGCCACTGGAGAGTCCTGAGGAGCTCCCAACACTTAGGCAATTTTCTAACAAGGCGCAAAGAGAATAACGTTCTTCGAAGGAGGTTCCTCGACACTAGCATTTGTTACCACAAGTAGTAAAGGGTGGATGTGTACAAGTCACATTCGAGTAAGTGACCAAAGCTCGGACCCGATCCCGCACTCAAAGCGAGAAGGATCCATAACCCATGGTATGAAGAGTCCATAAGCTTCACGCAAGATCCTTCTACGTCGCAATGTTAGGCACTTACCAGAAAATGGGTGCGTAGAGATCAAATCAAGACTTCAAAGACAAGGACTCGAAGAGCTTCAAGGCATACCAAGGGAACGACGTAAATCTAAGTAGTTATTTTTCATGTAATCTAGACCGTAGGATTATAAGTTAGTTATTTTCAATTCCAGAACTATAAATAGAACAATGTACCTCTGGAATAGGGGTCTGAAACTAAAATACTAACACTCTAAACGCCCACACACCGATCATACAAGCAAGAGGCTACACGAGTTAATGTATAAGAGTTCCTTCCACCTTTTTTTCCTTTCATTTTTGCAATTTAATTCAATTTACTTTGTTTCAATAACTTTATTGCTTTCCTTTTTTATTTTATTTTTCATTGAGGCTCTCTTTATGGCGTTCCTTTACTTTTCACACACTTTTTGCGTTCAATTGTTCATTTTTAACTTGTTAATTCGCTCTGTGAGGCAACTTTTTCGAAACTAAGGTATTGGTTCACCGAACCTCAGATACTCAGGTTATTACCGGATAACTTGTACGCAACTCACCAATTACCATTTCGAAACAAGAGTCTGGGTTCACCAGAAAACCGATTCACCAGGTTATAGATGAATAATTTCGCAATTTTCACTCCACACAAGTCAAAACTTTTGCGAAAATCTAAGTCTTACGCTCACCGAAGTCTAAACTTCACGAGTTATCACTATGTAGCTCTGTGTTTTTCTAAATTGTTTTGGACAACCCACACTATTTTGAATTACATTTTGAAGACTAGCCACGAAGGAGGACTAATTAAGATCCCACACCCCTAGGACATAATCCAAGTCCTAGATTGCTCTTTGGATCCATTTGCTTGTGCAGGAAATATATGGAACAATTACCGGCATAAACAGTCAATTAATTTTTGTAGTATACAAGCATCTAATGTCTAGGAACTTCTCGTAGATCATGGAGAAAAAATATAAGGATTGAGATATGTGGTAGGAAATTCTAGTTATGACATGAGTAATCTGTTTGCTATTAGTGACGTAACTAACGTGGAGAAGATACATTCAGCTTTTTGAAAATAATCATTAATTCCGATCCGAACTCTTCGTGCATGTTATTGATGGTTGCACGGATATCCCACCGATCAAAAGCTTCTTCAATAGCATTGTCAATATCCACAAAGCGTTCATGTGAGTAGTTCAATTTAATTGTTGACACTCTAAGTTATCATAATTCCCTTGTTCTAAGGTACATTGAAGTTCAAAATGAGTTAGATAATCTTGATTTATCATTCAATGTCATAATAACTTGTGTGAAGTGTTCTCAATACTCTTGAATCCTAGCATATCCATATGTGAGTCAACTGGTTGATAGAGCTAGATTTCCAATTCGACTAAATGTTGCATAAATACTAAAAATGGAAAATTATACTTCTTTTAATATTCATTTTAAGACCCCACCAAGAATAAATGACCATCTGGTGAAGAACCTATTTGGGTTTTATAAGTGTTGTAGTAGAAAGCGAGCAATGCGATTTTTGTACTCTCTCCAAGCAGATGCAACATGGAGGTAGTTTTCTCTAATTCACGTGCTTGTTTCATTGATCTTATACTTCACTTGAAATGTTGTGCTGAAATTGAGCTTTTAAGTTATGGTGATTTGAGTTGTTTTCTCAGGACACAAGAAAGGATGACGCCCGATGATTATATAAAGGAGTTGGTATGGGGAATATGAAAACATGAAACAAGTAACACTGTTGCCGGAGAAGCTTTTAATTTCTTGATCTTTTTGTCAATGTGAAAGACATAGAATTTTAATTACTTTTTTCAATGGGGAATAATTTTCTTTCTTTTGTCAAGTTACGATTATTCGTGATCTTTGAACTCTGAACTTTTTGAATTTTTTTAGTTACCTTTATCTTGTTGGCTTTTAATGTGAATTTGATGATGAGTTACGTAATTTGCTAACTGTTTGAGGGTCTCTAAGCCGGTGGTATTGTGCAGGTCAAGTTGTATCCTAAACATGGAGATACTAAGCATAACAACTTCAAATTAAGGGTATTGTTTGGATGAATGAGGTCAACCAATTTAGAGACCCTCAAGCAATGAAAAATGATTGTAATCATCATCAAAAAATATTAATGTTGGTCAAAATCGACGCTAATTTAAAAAATATTATTAACAAGTTAACGTCGACTAAACCGATGCTAACAAAAGAATGAGCGCCAGTCATCTTATCAACCGGGTAGCGTCAGCTTGCGCAACGCTAATGCCAATCGTCTTGATCAACGCTCATAAGCTAGCTTCAGGCCGTTTAACGTGTGCCACAATGTTGACGCTAAGTCGATACTAACTCAACTTTAGCATCAACCTTTACCTTCTTAGCATCAACATCTAGCCAATGTTAATTAGCGTTTTTCTTATAATGAATGAGCTCATTTTAGTTGGGTCTACCTTAAAACTCTCACATCATCGTTAGCTACGTTAAATTCAGGAGTGAATAGACATTTTCGTCCCTGAAAGTGTATCTCGCTCAATAATTCGTCCATAAACTAATGAAAAGCATCTCGTGGTCCTCATATGTGTAAAATGTTGGTCAAGTTAGTCCTTTTGGTCACATAAAATGTCGGTCTGTAGGGACTAACTTGACCGATATTTTACAGATCCAGGAATCACGAGAGGTATTTCCTTACTTTAGGAACGAATTATTGAGCGAGATACACTTTCGGGGATGAAAATGCTTATTCACTCTTAAATTCGGCCGAAGGGCATCAATTGTGTTAGATTTTCAAATTTAAGTGACAGCTTCATTTATGATTTTTCCTAATTTTTTTTTTTGTTTCCAACAATACCATATTTAAAAAGTTATAAAACTAAATAATAGAGGTACAATTATTTTGATTTTTTTTTATCCTTTTATATTGATCCCTTGCACCTCTCCAATGGCTATGGGCAATTTTCTTTCCCCACTTGAATAGTGTATGGAAAATTTATTTTCCAGCATTGCATTTGGAGATAAATAAATTTATCTTCAAGGTTGGTTTTGCACTGTCACACATCTGGCAACTGTCAAATTCACCGTCACTCATATAGAAACCCAGATAACCCTGAATCAAGCGAACTAGCTAGCTCTGAACTGTGAGCCACGTGGCTGATTTCAAGGTACATTGTAATTACAAGGCAAAGAGAACCTCAGAACCTGGATGAGAAACACAAACCCCACTGTCCACAGTGGCAGAATAGTTTCAAAAGACCATTATAGTAGTAATATATAGTTTCTTAGTCAAACAATTAATTATGCCACGGACCAAAATGTGCTAGCAGTTGTTAACTATATGATTCTTAACTATACAATAGAGTATTAATATACCCTGACACAAACCGACAAATCAGAAATGGCGGTTTTAGAGATTCCAACGAAACATATTTTTGCAATAAGATGATCCAAAGCCTAAGTTATGATATGATTATAATAAGAAAAAGAATGCATGAACATAATAGAATATGGTTCAAGTGGCGGTATAAATTTGATTAAGGATACGAGACAGTTCAGAATTAGCTCAACAGTTGAGATTCTAAGAAGCAGACCCCTTCGGGATTTGAGGTATCCCAGCCCACATCCAGAACGTAAATAGTCGGCGCTTCACTTCTTAATTCTTCTCACTTTAATATCATTAAGATCATGTACTTGTTGGGAGATATTTAGATCCTCGTAATGTAAAATTATAAAATTGTATTTAAAAAGTTATTCGTTGGAAGTGACTAAACAGATTAAAACATCTCAAAAGCATTTTTTATATTTATTTTTACTTTTCAAATTATTGTTCAAATTTGAAAAACTTATCGCTCAATCAGATTTTCCTTTTCTTATCTATAAAACACGTTTTTTAAATTGTTTTTGAAAATAATTTTTAAATTCAGAAAATTATTGAATTGGAAATCAAACAAGCTCTGTATTGAGTGAAAATCTTATCCCTCAGTAGCATCAAACACTAAAATGTAGATCCCTCCTAACAGTTCTTTTATACATGTGTTTGGATGAAGTTCAATTATGAGCAAATAAATGACTATTCTGAACTAAAGCATAAACATAGGATGATGCCAGTTTGACCTTATCGTAGATCTCATATAGCTGTAAGTAGTTAGTCTCTAAGAAAATTGAACGAAAATATAAATCCATAGCTATAGAAATTGCCCAATGGAAACAAAGAGCCTCTGATATCAAGGGAGAAAGCACCTGAAATGGGGAAGCTTTAGTTGCGGCAAGAACTTCCCCCTAATGATCAGAGCAATGAAATCAAACCTCGTAACAAAAGTCTCAAGGACAAACGCATCAAAATTGACTTTCATCCTCCATCGAACACTGCCAAGAAGTCAGATTCAGACCAGCTACAGGCGAAACAACGCACTGATCAGGAGGAGCAAGCAAACGAAAAGCTCGTTGAATATGCCGCTACACATCAAGTTGCAACTCCTAAAAACAACGTTGTTTTGGTGCTCCTAGATACAATACAACACAGGGAAAAATTGAGCAAGAACCTCATCATCTACATCTACCATGAACTGCAGCAAGACATCATTAAAAGAAGTGGTTGAATCTGACCTGAATCAAAATCCAAGAGAAGTACCAAACCACTACATCTAAATATGAATGCACCGGAAGAAATCATGATCAAGCGTCTCATTGTCACAGCCTCAGAGGGGACACAGTCCATCTGCCTCCACTTCGTGAAACCGAAGGCAATGTCGCACCGGAATAATCCCCAAGATGATCCTCCAAACGATCGCCTTACATTAAGGAAGTGCAGGCGAGCTCCAAATTCTCTTCCAAGCCTTTGAAGGGATCGGCGCCTCCAAAGATGAAGAGGTGGTATCAATGGTATCCTTCTCCATTATAAAGTTATAACCTGTTTTTGCTGTATAAAAATCATCCACAGTTAAATGCCAAACAAAAACATCAAAAGTGAGAGAATTATGCAAAGGAATTGTCTAATTACTGCGAGCAACCGAAGGATGAAAGAAATAATCAATTATATGTCTATTCCAATCGCCTGTAAGAGAGGGAAGTAAGATGAGAAACCATAAAACTGACTCTTAAAGCATTGCATATTGTTGTCAAAGTAATAATATGGTTTGGTTAAGTGGTGAGTTAGACGAATTTTGATTTTCCTTCTTTGAATGGCCTATGCAACCATTGAATTGCTCTAACTTCCATTAAGTTCCCGTTGATTTTATTTTGGATTGACTAAATTAACAACGAGGCTCGGTAAAATTAAAGGAAATCAGATCAGATTTTGCATTGGATTGGATATATTTGAGTTGTGTCCTTCTAGGCAGACCACCCCACAGGGCCCTGCGATACTCCTGGGATTTCAAGAAAAAATCTGGGAGATCCTTAGTAATCTCCAACTTTAAATCACATCTTTTTATGATCTTATTTCGATTTGGGATACTTGTTTTGCTTTTCACATAACATATCCAAGTCATTTCTTGAAATATCCACCAGCTCACCTCAAACATAATATCCACCGCGAGACAGCCTCACGTGTCTCTGCAGTGCTCTTCGTTAGCTTTCAACATCCCTTCTTCCAAGTGTCAAACTATATATGTATATATTATTATACAAAATTATTTATAGCCATTTAATTTGCATAGTGTACAGAAAAAAAAATGGAAGTGAAGGTATTTTTTTTTTCAATTCCAACCCGTGCTTAAAAATTAAACTTTCAATTTAAAAATTCAAACAACCGTTTTTTACTAACTATGAGTACCTAGTGTGTTTTTTCTTTCTAAATGTAAGAAAAAACATATATAACTTCAACGTAGATTCAGATATGTTCAAGACTCTACATAAAAAAAGACAAGTTCAAGAATTAGTTAGTTAAACAGTAATACTTTTGATTGAATATAATTTTTACCGTTTCATTAGATTGAACTTCAATTGACCCGTAACATACTAATTACACTTTTTTTTTATCAACTAATTCTTTTTCTATTATTATGGGAAAGATTTTTTGTTTTCTCTACATATGTTGAGTCCTGCACCTACAATCTTACATGTTTCTCAACTTTTACTGTTTAACCCATCATTTGGAGACATGTACATGTCATATATTATATGTATCATTTAACCCTCAAACGGATGTACATGAAAACATTAACCTAATTTGTATTATGCAATTAATTTAAAATTATTAAATACTTGTCATAATATCACTGATAATTTACTATATGCAAATTTGTTTGTTGGTTTGTACACGTTGAAGGTTGAAAATTATATAAGTGCAAATGGTCTCTATAACAACAACTAATAAAATAAAATAAAATAAAAAGAAAGAGTAAATTATATGAATAAAAAATGTGATATAAACCTACCAGTTGTTATGAATAAAAATAAAATAAATATAATAAAGACAGCAACCCCTCCAGCGTCAGCAAACAGAAGTGCGTGAACCTGGCGAGCACCGCCCTCAGTTATAAATACTGCTCTTTCTCAACCTCATTTCCCATCCCACCTCACTCCTCACTTGCCAAACACGCACACCAAACTGCAAGTGCAAGAGCAAGAGCGAGAAGAGAAGGGACAAAAAACAAACAAACAATGCCTTCTTCAGCGCCCACCATGGTTTCAAAAAGCACTGTTATCCCAGACCAGAACTCCACTTTGGGAAACCTCAAACTCTCAGTCTCTGATCTCCCCATGCTCTCTTGCCACTACATCCAAAAGGGTTGCCTCTTCACAAAGCCTTCAATCCCTTTCCACACTCTCATTTCCCTTCTCAAATCCGCCCTTACTCGCACTCTCTCACTCTTTCCGCCTCTCGCCGGCCGCCTCACCACCGACGCTGACGGTTACGTCCACCTCACCTGCAACGACGCCGGCGCTGATTTCCTCCACGCCGTCGCCGATGGACTCTACATCAGCGACCTCTTATCAACAATCGATGTATCTGAATCCTTCAAAGAGTTCTTCGCCTTCGACAGGAAGGTCAGTTACAGCGGCCATTTCTCCCCAATTTTGGCCGTTCAGGTCACCGAGCTCGCTGACGGCGTCTTCATTGGCTGCTCCGTCAATCACGCCGTTATCGACGGGACCTCGTTATGGAATTTCTTTAACACGTTCGCGCAAGTCTGCAGAGGTGCCAACAAGTGCCTCCGCAACGTCCCTGACTTCCGCCGTGACTCTGTTCTGATCTCCGACGCCGTTCTCCGGCTACCTGAAGGCGGTCCTGTTGTGACGTTCAACGCCGACGCGCCGATTCGTGAGAGGATCTTCAGCTTCAGCCGCGAAGCTATTCAGAGGCTGAAAGCCAAAGCCAATAACTGGCAGGTTTTGACGGAACCGAACGGCGCGGAGTTGATGAAAAAGCAAATCAACGATCACCATTACCAAAGCCTGAAGGAAAACAACGGCAAAGTCGTGACGGTATTGGAAAATTGGTTCAGAGGCGCGGTTAATTCGAAAACGCAAACGGTTACCACGACTGAAACGGTTGAGATTTCGTCGTTTCAATCTGTCTGCGCATTGCTGTGGCGCGCGGTGACGCGTGCGAGGAAGTTGCCAGCGTCGAAAACGACGACGTTTAGAATGGCGGTGAACTGCCGCCACCGGATAGAGCCCAAATTGGAAGCGTACTACTTCGGAAACGCGATTCAGAGCGTGCCGACTTACGCTTCCGCCGGTGAAGTTCTGTCCAGGGATCTACGGTGGTGCGCGGAGCAGCTGAACAAGAACGTGAAGGCGCACGACGACTCTATGGTGCGGAAGTTCGTGGAGGATTGGGAGAGCAACCCGAGGTGCTTCCCGTTGGGAAACCCCGACGGCGCATCGATCACCATGGGAAGCTCCCCGAGGTTTCCGATGTACGACAACGATTTCGGGTGGGGGAGGCCGTTGGCGGTGAGGAGTGGGAAGGCGAACAAGTTTGACGGCAAGATCTCGGCGTTTCCCGGCAGGGACGGCAGCGGCACCGTTGATTTGGAGGTTGTTTTGGCGCCAGAAACGATGGCGGTGCTTGAGGCTGATCCTGAGTTCATGCTATACGCCTCGCGTCAGTTATGACACGTGTAGAGTCGCAATGTAACTGCCTTGATCACGTGATGATGGCATGCACGGGTTCCAACGTTGATGAATTGATTTGTGTGTGGGACTTGTGGGCCTCTGTGTGACATATTGTGATTTATAAGTGCTTGTTATCTACTTTTTAAATAACTAGATTATGGTTGTTGTTCATGTTTAATTCAACTTAACAAATGTTTTCCTTTATCTTGGATTAGCACTCCATTTTTTACCGTGATTTCCTTTTGTTTTTCTCATTTCTAATATCATTAAATATAAATTAATGGATCACGATCAACTAGCATTTGAAGCATATAAAAAACTTGGAATCGATTCAAGTGACAAGTACAGCAGATGTATGGAAATTATAAAATTGAAGGATCAAAAACCTCATTAGATAGTGCAAATAATTTGACAACGAGTTTTTCTAGGTTTAACATTTTCGGATTCGCTTTTCCATTTTTTAAATTATGATTTTCACTTATCCAATATTTTAACTTTAGGTGGATTAAACATGTTCCCAAACCATCATAAAAATAAAATGATCCTAAATGATAAGGAAGGGTTGATTTCAAAATCTTAAAATATTTTATCCCTTCTCATGAATCGCACATAAAGATGATTATTTTCCCATTGATCAACATTTATTTTTCGTTGGAGAAGAAGTTGAGTGAGGAGAGTGAGATTGGAAGAAAAAACAAAAGAAAGAGAGAGAATGAACGAGATGTGATAAATGTTATGATATGAAAAGAAAAGAGATAAAAAAAAATTGGGTGGAAATGAGGTGGATAAAACATGAGATATGAATTAGTAAAATTTGTTTTCTCATTTCCCTTCATTGAAATTCTTCCACAACTTTGATATCACACCAAACTTTTTCTTCTATTACATTTTCACATATTTTCTATTTCTATCTCTTTCTTCTTTTCATATCATATATCAAATCATTAACTTTTCTCTCTTCTCTTCTTTCTAAGGCATTGTTTGGTGGAGTAGAGTTACAAGAAAGAGAGTATTGAAGAGAGGGTTAGGAGAGCGGTGAGTGGACCGACCTTGTTTGATTGTGTAGCACTGTAGAGAAAAAAGAGTTTCAATGTGCGTTGATGCACGTTTTGGGGTCTTTGAGATGAAATAGGCGCAAACTGGTCTTTTTTCCCTATTCAATTTTTAATAGTGATGTTCCTAAACCGCCACAAACTCCTTTTATGACCGCCACAAATGTTTCTGTTGTACATAAAAATAGCTTTTAACATAAAATTAATTTTTCCTCTCTCCTCCACTTCAATCTTTCTCTTCTCTTTTTCTTAAAACTCTATTTTACCAAACAACCTATAAAATCTACTCATTTTTCACTTTTTTTCTTTGTACTCATATTTTCTTTTTCTCTTTTTTTCCTCAACCAAACAAAGTATAAAGGTGATAGCTGAAATTAAATTGGGGTGTGAATAGATGATTTTTTAAATTATTCATATCTCATACCATCCCATCATTTAAACCAAACATTTTGTAAGGGAAAAGATATGAATAGAACAAAATTTCATAATTTTTCTTTTGAGTGTGACTTGTTTCTTGTTGGGTTTGAGAATGAACCCGGGAACAGGAACCTACTCCAATCATGCTTCATCGAGAAGAACATATGCTTCTTTTTAATGATTTCCATTTTGTTTGTGTCATAATACAGCTGAATCAAGCACTCTTTAGTCTTTACATTGATCCTATCCACCTTCCTTACCACTTGATATGTACAATATGTCAATATCAAACTAGACAAACGATTAACTTATAGCAACCAAATTCAGAGGTACAAAGTTTCAGGACATTGAATAAGTTCTTCAACTTTTGCCCCATTAGTGAAATTCATGCTGTCACGTTTTCAATATCCGATCGATTGGGTTCCGTTGACTTTAACTGCTGCATAAATTAATTAGGAAAAAGACAAAAGACAACCATCAACGTAAATACTACAAAATCCCAAACAAAGGAAATAATTGTAAGGGTTGTGCTAATGTGTGTTACTGATAAGAAAATTTAAATTTACAATATTTACTGAAAATAAGTATTATAATCGATATATAACCTCCTTTGATACAAGGACTAAAAAAGTAAAAAAAAACCAGTCTAAAAGAGTAAATCCGAGTGAAACTAATTCCTATAGCATCCGCAATGAGGAGAGACACAAGTTCACGTGAGGATATAAATTATAACGCATTGGCTTCCTTCAAATGCATTAAGGATTATTTTGAGAATATTTTTCCTATTTCCATTCATGTAAATCATTTTATTAAACTTTTCAATTTATGAGTTTTACATTATGTTGTGCAGATATTTTATTTTCTTACAATTATTTCCTTACAACCAACGCTATCTTTCGCACGATAGCGATGGTCACCTTGTTGGGCGTGTAGCATTGACTTAGAGTCAACTCTAACTCTAAGAGCCGATTTTAGAGACTACTCAACAAGTTAACTTTGACCCTTTTAGCAATTGTCCTGAAATAGCCTGTGTCATGATATTTGGACTTTGGCAACATGACATTCAACAACAAACAATTTTTTTGGAAATTATATTTAAAAAAATGTAAAATATAATTGTGGCGCTTTAAAATAATCACAAATTTCACGTTTATTTTATACACATAAAATTTGTGGCGGTTTCAAAACCACGATAATTAACTTTTCAATTTTTAAACTTAAATAAGATTCTTAACAACCACAAAAATCAGTCATTGGGGGTGTGGCAACTATGCCGTTTACAAATCATTTTCAAAAAATTAAATATGGGGTCTAGTTAGATATAAAAGACTTCAAATTTCATTTCCTCATGCAACACATGGAACCTTTTTGTTGGCTTATCTGACATGCCAATAATATCTAACTTTCAGGCTTTAATTACAAGATGCCAAGAGCATAGCTAGGATGAATAAGGTCAAATACTTTCACATCGAACATTTTTTGTTTGTGATAATTCATTAAATTCCCAAATACAGCTTAATTACTGCATCCTCCAATTCTATCCTTACAATTGCCCATGCCGACATCCATTTTCACTACCATTAATTTCCACTACAACATTATCAATTTGCATTGAACCATATCTAAGGTTTCTGGAGGTATCCATTGCTGATATTATTATTATTAAATTCCATTGGGTTAGCTAATAGCTAGGTATTCGTTCAATGAACCGCGTAGGTTCATGGAAAACAAGTTGTGAATGGTCTACAGGGCATCAACTTGATGCCAATGCAGCTTTCAATTCTAAAGCACAAATTTGAACCCCAAACGTATCTGCATGGGTCTATCATCATTTCACACACGAATTTCCAGTATTACAGTCAATAATGTACAATAACTCCACTCAATTGCAAGGCTAAGCTTCACCAACTTTAATCCAAAGAGTAGTTGTTTAATTACTCAAAATCTTAAAAGAAAAATAAAATAAAGTGAAAGTTTATAGGATGATATTGTGCTATCGTAAAGTTAGGATATCCTGTTTTTCTTTTACGGATGTGTTCATCCATTCAACAAATTGTAGTTATATTTTCTAAAAAATGGCTTTTAGCTTACTTACCACTAAACCAACACCTTATTGGAATTCAACAAATTGTAGTTATCTTTTCTAAAAAATGGCTTTTAGCTTACTTACCACTAAACCAACACCTTATTGGCAGAGTCTGATGCATATATGACCACATTTTTTATTTTATGGCCAAACATGCTTGCAATAAACACCCAAAGGTTTGTAATTACACTTACAATATGTGAGAATAAATCTACATAAAAACAACTAAGGACAAGCACGCACACCCAAGAAACAAGTTGACACATCAGCAGAAAACATGAAGTAAAAACTCTAAAGGTCATATAAAAGCCCCTAAAAACCCAAGTTAACAAAGAGCCAAATTGACTTTTGAGCGGAGGAAAATTTATCCTTCTACATACCGCTCCCAAAATAGCAACTCAACCTAGTCTGCTGAAGTTGTGAAGTGTGCGACTATTGGGAAAACCCAAATCGTGGCTTTAGCAACACCAACAGGGCACAAACCGGAAGCTCTAAGAATATTGAAAGAAATGGAAAGCTTCTGAAGATTCCAAACATACCTCAGCTGGAGCTGAGTAGGAAAAAGAGGCAGCCAAGGCGGATATGGCGGCATCAAAATATGGCAGCGGAGACAATGAAGAGTGATCATCGTGGTAGGGGCTATAGCCAGAGCCTGTAGGTGGTGGGTGGTGCCTATTACCGGAGGACGCGGAGAGAGCAAATGTTTAGGGGCACAGTGTCTGCGGAGGGCAGCAGTGATGGTGCAGCGGAGGTCCGACTGGGGAGGCACGAGAATGACGATTGGGGTAGAGGAATGAGGTATCAATGAAGGCAAGGCTAGAAAAGTTGGAAAGAGGAGGAGAAAACTCACACTAAAAAGAGAAAAACCCACTTATTTAGGTATCACAACCATTCAATGTGGTAGAAAACCACCTACATGGAGAGAAAGCAACTACTAAGCAGAGAGAGAAGACCTCCCTAGAGGAGGAACCCTCCAGGGGGTGGCGGCTATTAGTTTAAAACCCTAGCATAGTGAGAGAAGAGGAAAAAGGGGGTGAACCCTAGTAACTAAGCTCTCCCCATCTATGGCCACATTTGCATAAGTTTTTTAATTAGCACTTATTTATAAGAGCTTGATTATTAAAGAAGCTCTACCCTAAAAATTTATTTATGAAAACACTATTTTGTATTTGAATGGTATTTGCTTAAGTGTTTGTTTAAAGCAATAAGTGGTGTTTGAATGAAATTAGAAAAGCACTTTTATCCTTTATTTATTTGTGAGTGTAGCTGCGTTAAATTCTTGATAAGGAGAGCTTTGTGGCCCATAGTGGTCTTACCCGGCTTGAAATTGCGAAAATAATTAGATACACCAAAATAAAATTTACACAAAAACATGTGTTTTAAAACCACTTAATTTAAATACTCGAACACTAATAATAGTATTTTTCTAAAATGAAGTTTAATAAGCTTTTATTTTAATTGAAATGATATTTCTTTTTATATTTTTAAAATATAATTACATTTAGACTTATATCATTCTAAGATAAATGTAAACAAAAAAATTGATTATCAATGTAAAAGAATATAAAGATAGTGATAAATACATTAATAATTTTATTTTCTTTCAACATTAAAAGGATATAAAATGTTATATGCTTTCTTTCAATATCGAATTTGGTTTCGACCTCCGCAACCTGGCAACACTTTATTGGACCTCTCCGTTGTTCAGACGCTCCTTGCGTTTCCTCTTTTCATTTTACCCTCTTTTTATCCCTTATTCAATTCATTTCTTGATTGCTATTATTTTGAAACTGAGGTCGTATTTTTATAGGTTAACCTATTTTTGAAGGCTAAAAAAGAAGAGGGGAAGGATGAAGGTGAATTTTTGGAACATCAAGTCGTGTTGCTAAGTCGCAGATCATATATGAGGAATTAAAATTCTATTTGGACGAAATGTTCACAACTTTCTCTGTGTGCTCTGAAATTGCAATCCTTACATAGCAGCAGCAATGGAGGAGAAAGCATCACCTCAATCTTCACAGCAATTCACATCTATTACCACCCTCTTCTTCACATAGAGAAGGTGCTTAATTACTTCCACTCTCTCACTCCAATAATCTAATGCCTACTCTTACTCTGCATGTTTATTCATGTCCCGTGCCACATGAGTATCTCTCTCTTTTATCAATTGATCATGTTATCCTACTTAAACGCGAATCTGAAATTACAGCTCTGAACTTTCTGAGACCTTGCATCAGTGTAAAAATGTATGCCAGTTTTATGCAATCTAATTGCAAGTGTGGATATGGGTTACATCGAAGGATTAGAATGACTATCAAGATCATTATTTTCACAGAATAGTTTATGGTATCGCATCATAATGATGGCTGTTCCATTCAATTTTCTCCTTAGTTATTTTTTATTTTTTGGGATTAGGTAGCTACATCAAGCAGAGGAGTGTCTCAAAATAGGGTCATAGAGAATGCAGGCAAAGATGAATACAACGTTAATGACTGTTCAATTGAGCAAGTGAGGCAAACAGTTCCAATAACAGATGATGATGACCCTACTCAGCCAGCACTGACACTCAGGACATGGATTCTGGGGTTGGCATCGTGTGTGCTTGCATTTGTGAACCAATTTTTGGGCTACAGGACCAACCCTCTGAAAATCTTCTGTCTCAGCATTTAAGACATATCAAGCACCAATAAAACCATATTTACAAGCCAAAAAGACATAGCAAGAATCATAAAACAGAATGCAGAATCTGCAATAAAAACCAGTATAGTTAATTCAAGATCTCATCCTTCTTGGCACCAATGGTTAGCAATTTTCCAAAAACCAAAAATTCGCAGCACATAGAACCAATAAAACAGAACCATGTTTACCAAGATTTCAAGTCATGCATGAAGCTAATAAGATAGGAGTAGAAAGACATACCTGAGTTATGTGCCACAAAAACAAGGATTTAAAACCTTGACTTTACACTTAAAAACATAGACTAAATAGGGGAAAGAGCTAGGAATAGGAATAATCACACAGGAAGCAAAAAGGAGAGCATCCTTTAAACCATACAGACAATTTCAGAAAGCCAAGGCAAGAACTGAAATCATTATACACAGTTATAGAAGCAACAGACTTGTTATTTCTTCTGACTGATAATTACTCCATAACCATGAAATTTGATTTAAGAAGGGATCTAAGACTGCAGAATTATACACAGTTATCAACTATAGAAGCAACAAGCTCGTGCTTATTCTCATAAAGTACTCCACAACATAAGCATATGCAGGATAGGACAAATCTAATCTAGTATTTCTCCATCGTATTGAAAAGTTAATACCTTAATACATATTTTCGCAACTTCAAATTCATCGAGCTTCCCAATCCTTCAATTTTCTGCTTCCCTTAGGTTTCACTATAGGTGCGTTCATTGCTGCCATTTTGTCATTATACTTTGCACGAAGTGGATCATTGTAAGTCCACCTGTATTACAAATCAACATCAATACAGCAGTTAGTATAAATGCTACTTCTTGCAGTGCAATAAAAACCTTGTTTTTTCTCTGGGAAAAGAGTAGTCTAGGGGTTAATTGCATGGTAAGTGAAATGAATTCCAACCATCAATGCATTAACAAATCCAGAATTCATGGTAAGGGAGATATATCAGACTCATGGAAAGTACTCGGCGGCATAAAGACCTCAGAAAGGCAGAAAGGCATTTACTTAAATAACAACCAAGGGTAGCTACATGGATCATAGAATATTCTATAATCCAGCTTAAAAAAAATCTAGAATTTTAAACAAATACATACATACACGGTGATGCAGCAATTTCTGTGACAATGCAGCGAACACTCTACCTAAACATGCTAAAGCCCATAATTTCAAAGATGATTATCAACATGTAATAAAATGACTGTAAACCTATCAACCTAGAATTAAAATACATGATAAAATCGTGGTGAAAGAAAAAAACAATACATAGACCCTTTTCGTTGTTATAAAATCGTAAGTGTGGTTTCACAAGTTACATCAATATCCAATACAAATAGATTCAGTGTTGATAATAAAACTAGCATTTCAGATGGTCTAAAGACACTATGAGAATAGACCTTAATCAAGAAATTAATATATAATAATAAGTTTTAACTGTTGTGTTATACTCTCCTAATTACACACGCAAATGGAAAAATAAACAGAAACATAGAAAACACATCTTTCAAAAAAAAATGCATTATAAAGACACATAATAGCTACTTGACTCAAATGCCAATTAATTTGCTGTTAATAATTTAGCATAGAAGATATATGATGATGATGATGCTTAGGAATACAGTCATCGTCATCTCAATTACAAGAACTTCATTAGAATATTTTGTTCATACAAATCATGTATCAGACTGGGGTATGAATAATGGGTGACCACAGTATACAAGTAGCGGCTAGTTCTGCCCCCAAATCATGACTCAAAAGATTAAATATTAAAAGGAAAAACTAAATCAGACATAATTTGGGCTCTGTCTAACTAAGCACAGAACAATCAGCAATTTGTGAACATCCTAAAAGGTAAAGAATGCAACACAAACTTGGGGATGGAGACCAAAGAAGAATACCATTCAAGATTGAAGAAGTAGGTGCAGTATAGACCAAGAAGCTGGTCACATATGGTTAGACATTTTAGATAAAAACAATGGCGGCCAATTATCGATTCAATTAAATCATGACATGCAGGAACAAGATCACTTCTTACAGTCGATCTAAATTCACTAAAGTATTGGTAAATCACTTCTTACTGTCAATCTAAATTCACTACAGAAGTATTAATCATCAAGAGGAAAACTAAAACAGAAAATACAGATGTCAGGGTGAAGTAAAAAAACTAGGGAAGTTGTAGACTTCAAATCAGGAACACATTTTCCCAAGATGAACTCCAGCAAAATAAAATCTATAAAAAGGCATAATTAAGCATTTTCAAATGAAACATGTTTTTCAACTACACTTCTTCCAATCAAACCCCACCTTAGCTCAATCTCACACATAATCAAATTCCTAAAAGAAAAGTCATCCTTCATAAAAAGAATAGAAACAAGTAATATACCATTATTTCTGAAACAAAATATAAGAGAAAGTGAACTTACGGGTTGTTCCAATCAGTAGTGTCCTCGTTGACAAGATGAGTCCACTTAGTTCTTCCACTACGACCAAAGTGCTTGACTTGCATAACCTTAGGTAATATTGTCTTGTCCATTTTATCTTCTCCGGTTGGGGCTGAGAAATCACGCGAGAAAATATTGTCAGTTCCGACGGTGGCAGCTCGGTCGTCGGGATCATCCTGGAAGAAAGCACCCTTGTGATAGTATTTCTGCATAAATCTCCATTTCTGCTTTGATGATTGGGCTGGCTTTGGATTCTTCCTTTCCCATTCTCTCCGCTCTTCCTCTGTCATATTCCTTACCCTCTCAATCTCTTCTTTCTCCTTCAACATTGCCTCGCGATCCTCCCTATCCCTCTTGATCCTACCAATCTCGCGCACTTTCCACGCTTCGTACTCCTCTGCCTCATTGACTTCATCATCAGTATCCACATCGGCAATGTTCGCCTCCATTTCCAAATTCCTCTGGATCTCTTCATCCTTCCTGATCTCCTCAACAACAATCTGCTTTGTCTCAATCCTCCTTTCCTCCATTCTCCTTTTCCTAGCCTCCTCAAGTGCCCGCTCTTCTGCCTCAACACGCTCGCGCTCAGCAATGGTATCTCTCTCAGACTTGGGAACAAACACAGGCTTCACCATAGCCACTCCCGTGTACTCCTCATCCGAATCAGTCTCGTACTCAGATTCCTCTTCTTCCTCCTCCTCTTCCTCCTCCTCTTCTTCCGCAGGAAGGGCTTCTTCTTCTTCCTGCTCCCTCTGAAGCAACTTCTCCTTAAGCTGTCTTCTTCTCTCCGCCAAAGCTTCCTCGTCATCTTCTTCAAATTCCAACCTCTCCTGCCTCCTGGCCTCCTCTTCAATGGTGGAAACGATCTCCGCTTGACGAATTCTACGGTGATCAGCCCTAACTTCCTCCCGATTATCAATCCGGCTCTCCGCCAATCGACGGAGCCTGCGATCATCCTTTCTAACAATCTTTGCATCTTCTTCGTGGCGAGGAAACGCATTCTCCAATGCAGCTTCCCTGTTGGGTCTGATGTCACCGGCGGCGGCTTCTTCATTCTCACCATCGGCATATTCAGGAGCTTTACCCGGCCAATACCGCTGCACTTTAGTTTGGCCGATTTTACCTTTTAGCTTTTCCCTTACAGCTATTGCTATATCACTAACACCTGCAGTCACCGACATTGCTCTTCTTCCGCACTTTCAACACTAACAGCGGAAAAGGGACAAAAAAATTGGTTTCGGCTTTGAACAACGGGCGACGGCGTCAACAGATAAGATGGTGGGGGACGCCGGAGACGGAGGCTTGGACGGCGGCACTCATGGCAGGAGAAGAAGGCTTGGAGGAGTGTACGCGACGGTGCAAAGGGGGGAAAATCGGGAAATTAGGGTTCCGGTGGTGCGTGGCTCTGGCTGTGGGATTTTTCGCTTTCAGGGTGACAGAACCAATTTGGACCAGTGTGCGAAATAGGCTATTTGGACATGATCCAAGACAAACAAAATAAAAAGACAAATGAGTAAGCCCGGCGAACCACAATTCGTCTGATACGATGACACATGACATGTGGGTTTTATCTCTCACTCCTTGCGAGTATTAAGGGATGGTATTAACAATCTCACATCCCCTCATTGTACATTCGGCTTCAGAGACGATGAGACTATCTCTGCTGTGGTTAGTTTATTTTCAATCCTTTTGTCATATTTCAATTTTGTCATTCTTAACTAATATTGAATTCTATGTTGACTTTATCATGGTAAGTTCATCAAGTTGCAAGATGCCTTTTTATAGCTTTGCACCTATCTTGATCTGGAGCATCTCGGGCACAAATCTAGCAATGGTACAAAACTGCTTTTGTATAATATATGAATTTGTATATATGATATGCGATTTTTTTATTGTTTTTTCTAAAAAATGAAGCAGCTTTGACACGATAATATACCACAATAAAGAATAAAGAATAAAGAATGAAGTATTTAAATTTTTGTATACAGTAAATAAAATTGTGGAGTATAAATCTTAGTGAACCGCAAATAAGATTGTGATATTAAATTTCAATATACTGCAATTTATATTGCGGTAGACATTTCGCTACTACGTATATCGCAAATAGGAGATGACATAACGAAACGTCTAATTTACCTTCCACGTTTTAGATTGTGGAATATAAAAACAATTTTAGCGTCCTCATTTTAGATTGTTAGAAGTTTTTTTTTTTTGTCAAAGATGTATTTTCCATTAAACAAGGGGCCCAAAGGCCAAGCCCAACAAGGAGAAGAAACAACCCAAACCGGGTAGGGACACAAGGGTAGCATGGAACCAAAAACAAACATGGATGTGAGAAGATCCGGAATCACCTAGAGAGCACAACCACGTGAAAGACATCCACTGGTTACCCAGCAAGTTATTCCAGTTCAGTTTGTGTGCTGCATTGTTGGCTTCCCTCCTAGTCCACAGTAAGTAAACTGCTTTTTCAGATTTTGAATGTCTGTTACAATGTTTCTGATCTCCATCTGATGTTTGTTACCTCTGCATGCATCCACCAACTGTTGACAATCAGATTCCAGAAGTATTCTGTTCCAACCCAGGTTACCAGCAAGATTGTTAGAAGCTTACAAAACCTGAGGGTATTTTTGAAAGTTTTACAATTGGGCTTTGTGTGCGTGGATGTGTGGGTAGTTGTTTCTAGTTTTGCCCAAAATAAAAATAAAAGAACGGGCCAGCCTGGCCCAACCATGGTAGCAGTCTGATGCAATTATACGTAGCAAGTTCAGACAGAAATGAAATCTAGTCATTTCGGAAATGTGATTTTTTCAGGAGAAAAAAAATGGCAGATGGCTCAGAACATAGCATGTTTCTTTGACGGAGAGTTCAACTTTCGCTGGTTTCTTCGACATGTAAGCCAAGTCTCAAGTTGTCAATTGACTGCGTGACTTGAATCGAGTCCAAGTTTCTTATATTTTTAAGATTTGCCTTTTCATGAGTATTCTACTTCCTCTTTGATGTATCATTTACTATGACTTAGACATTATCTTCTCGAGTTTTGCGTTTTTGTTGATCGTGATTTGGTGAAAAGTTGATAACTTTAATTGAGAATAGCAACTATTTCCCTCCTGAGATTCTGGGTTCAATCAAAATGAGGAAGCGTCAGATCTTGAAGCATTCAATCGCTCTTGTAAGCATGCTGGTATGTGTTTGCTGCCTCTTGATTCTGATCGTGACTGTTCTAAAGCTTCCAGATGCGAGCAGGGAAATGGGGTTTCATTATCACCCAACAATCAGGTCCAGAAAAGTTTCTTTCAAAAATACCAGTTTGGGAAAGTTTGGGGAAATGATGTTGGACATGTTGCCTCAAGATCTTGCTTTCACTGTTTTTATTCCTTCCGAGGAAGCTTTCAAGCGCGATCTGCATCTGCGGGTGAATGATAGCTTGAAGCCTGACAGGCTCAATGATACATATGCAATTGTTTCTCGTGTATTGGGATTCTCAGCTGTACCTCGTGCACTATCTTCTGCTAATGTGCGTTTTGGTGAGCTTGTGTCGTATGACTCTGTATCCGGGTTTCCCTTGTACATTGCGAAAGACATCGATGGGATGTTGGTTGTTAACCGGATTCGATCAGAAATAGTAGATGTTAGGAAGTGGGAGATTGTTGTCCATGTCATGGATGGTGTTCTTATGGATGCTGATTTTGAGCAATCGGTTCTGTCCGACGATACAGAGGAGGAGGATTGACTTAACGACTTGTTGTATTCAACTGAGGTATAGATATAGTCTTCACAAATCACACTTGTACCATCTAACAACGTAGTACCTCCTTTTTCTTTTGTAATCCAGTACTTACTTTTTGTATTCAAAAATTGAATTTGTGAATTTGTATTCGTCATGTTCAGAGCTACCAAACTAGCAGATATAAGTGATCACTAAAACTTCTGGTAATAAAAATCAATTTCAGAAGTCGTGCTCAATTTGTTTACAATAGTTATAGTAAATGGGAATTAATATATAAAGGTGAAGGAAGCAATAATATTCCTAGTGTATGAAGATCATTGTGCCATATTACAGGTATTTGCCGAACCCATGCAGCAATGCTCAACTAGACCAGCATTAGTGAGCCAAAAAGTGCTATTCTCTTGGTCCATGAATTTAAATTTATGGTGTTCATAGAGCTCCAAGCATCACAACCCTCACGAACCTCAACTTCCTGCTGCACTTGGTACAGGCACTGATTTTGAGTCTTCTGCCCTTTCATGTTCTTTGTTGAGCATCTGAAATGATAAATCCAATGTGAAGACATTTGACAGTAATTACAACATGTTTCACTTCCAAACTTATCTAACCTATCAAAGACCACAACATACGAAACATCAATTTAATTGGAAGGTATGTAATTGCAAACAAATAATCCCACATTAATTGACCGAAGCTTAAGAAACGGGGCATAGAAAAACCCTTAAAAGGAGGACTAACTTGATTTTCGCTTTAACATTGCTAAAATTGTTATTTTCATAATATATTAACAACCCATAAATACATGATCAAAATAAGCAAACAGAAATAACAAATACTTGCAATGTAATTCAGTCTAGGGTATCTCACCTTGTTGTTGATCAAGTTGTGGAGTGCAATCACACTTCTAATGAGAGACGATAGGTATATTACTAGCATCATATCATTTGTTTTCACTGCACAATGAGGACAGGGATCAACAACCTAGTCTCTAGAGAGGTAATTGCATTCAAACTTAACATACTTCACATTAAAACTATAACATTCGAACGTAACATAATTCACATTCTTAACCTGCGAAAGCCTTGATCAGATCAGAGACATTAAGATTTGGTAACAGGTTGAATACATCCTGACAAAAAAAAAATGAGAGGTGAAACACAACTATGGAGCAAACCCGGCAAAAACAAAAGAAACTAAAGAAAACTTTCTTTATAAACAAAAAAACACTAAAAAACAAGTAAAAAAAATCAGATCATTTCAGTACTTTCCAGTTTCCAGTCACTAATGTCAAAAATTGGACTTTGAAAAACCCTTTTTGAATTAAACTAGATAAAGTGGATAAGCAGGAAATGATTAAACCTAAATTCCTGGACCATTTCATAAAAGCCAAAGAATCAGCATTAACCAGGAAAGAATATGGGAACAAACCTGTAGATGGTACAGAATCTCATGGTTTAAGGGAAGCTTTCCATCAATTACAAGGTCAAGGTAACTTCTTATCTCTATAAGTCTTGCATCCAAACCCTTCAAAGCTGTGAGTTTTGCACTTACCTATGCGATACAAATTAAATTGTCAGCATTTGCTGTAGTGTAAAAAAAGAAACATCTAACACACCCATCTTAAAATAAAGCAGCCAGGGCATGACAAGAGGACTATAAAAAAATACAACAGAAATTCATACATAACGAGTATCAAGAAGAGCACCTCTGTTGCAAGGGTGCTAATGGTTGTATCCTTCACATCTCTAAGCAAGTGTTCAACTCCTGAAAAAAGGCAAGAAGACTTTAAAACCTTGGGATAAATTGTTTAGACTATCATGAACCATGTGGAATACCTTAGAATACCTTCAGTATTGATAAAGAGTTGATAATGAAACCAAATACGAAAATTACGAAAAATATAGCAGATATTCATTCCATGGAATACCTATTTCCTCAACTTCATGAGCAGCAATTTCTGATTGAACGTGCACAAAGACCTTTTGGCTTTTTTGAGTAGCATTCTGAATTCAGAAGAAAGCATCTGTGAGTTCCTAGACTAGATATACTGATTAGAATTCAAACAAATACTACTCCTCCCATCACACAAAGCAGAATTGCTACAGCAACAAGTAAACTAAATAAATTCAGAAGTGCAAATTACATAATTTTTAAGCAACAAAAGAAGGTACTTCAGTTCTACCTCTTTGACCTCTTCAACAGCATAGTAAGCTTTTGTAGGAATTCCCAACTCTTTAGGTTCCACATCAATTATAACCAGAACAGGATTTGGAACATAGCTGCAATAATGCAGAACTTGATTGAGATGAGGAGTAACAAGGTATAAAAACAGCATACAGAATCTCTTTTTATATTACGTTTACATAAAGGAATAAGGATTAACTTCGCGTGAACATGCATAATTCCAAGCTATAATAAAAAAACACAGCACCAAATTGCAGTAATAAAACTACTTAAAACACTCATAGCTATAAATATAAAACTACACAGCACCCAACATTTTCAGTAAAACTACTAAAAACACAGCATTGAAACATAAGTCTGGAATTCAGGTTAACAAACTTACTCATTGAATAAACCATGAATGTCGAGGTCATTTTCTCGCAGTTTCGGACCAGTGCTATACCAACCCACAACATGCTCCTTCGCTGCAAAACAAATAAGTGAATAATTATGCAATCAATTAGATCTAATTATCAATTCAAAAAAAAAAGGAAATAATTGAGTAAAGTACCATTGATTCTCTTAAACATGGAGAACATGGATTCATGGTAATTGTGATCGAGAAACCAGATGCTAGTGTCCTTGTCATCTTCTTCAAAGGGCACTGTTAACAAAAATTGAGTTAGTTGTTGTTGTGGTAGTAGTAATGGAAATTGAAAAATAATCGGAAGTTGTTGATTGTAACTAACTAACCGGCGTAGCTGTTGGTGACGTCGACGGTGCCCTTGAAGGAGGAGCCGAGCAAAACGCCGACGACGCGCTTCCGCGTGTCTTTGGCGACTCTGTTGTAGTTGTCGACGATGCTCAGCAACACCAGAGGGTGCACCACCACCTTCTCTATCGCTCTCGACGAAATCTGCTGCGTCTTTATCACATCCATTCCTGTTCAATTCAACGATTCTTCTTCTTCGTCTTCTTCTCAGTCACACTCGCGTGAACAAACCCTAGTATTGTTTTCTTCTCTATCAAACAATGAATCAAATTCACCAAACCAAAACCCTTTCTGTGTCTTCTTTCTTTCTTGCGATCTCTCACCCAAACTCTGAAACTTTCTGAACACACAAGGTAATTCTCTCTTCGTTTTCGGCTGTTCGTGGGCCGAATCAGAACGTCTAAGCCCAGTCAGTCACATCGAGCCCAAAAGAAAAAATAACTAGAAGCTTTGCAAATAAGTTCATTTGTTAATGTTAATTTTGTCCAAAAAGAAAAGGTTATTTGGTTACGCATTTATATGTCCAAAAAAAACCACTCTTATTTTTATTTTCGATGTTAACCAGATATCCCAATAGTCGATATCTGTGGGACTAATCTCACACCTCATTGTGAGCGTACACTGGGCAGTAGGAGGCTGGGCCAAAAATTGTTTTCATTCGCAAAAATTGAGAGTTGAGCCCCCAACTACTTGTATTTTATAAAAGATTAGTAATTTTTTTAACTTGGTATGTTATTTTGGAATTATTTATGATACTGAATAAGAACAACCAAAATTATAGTTATACGTCAATTAGTTTTTCAGTTTAGAAAGCTAAAGAGTGAGTAAGTATTCCAGTATCATTTCCCTTCCTGATATTTTAAATATCAAAGCACATTTGAATTATGGAACAAGGAAACTGTTGCAATATGACTTCCTTGTTGCGATGGAGCTTCCAAAGTCACGGTGTTTGCGGTGATGGAGCTTCCAAAGTCAAGCTACGATGGAGCTTCATGGTTCAAGGTTCATGGCGTATGAGAGTGAAATTGAACAAAAGTGACAAAGAGATTTAACAAAGGAGACGATGAAGCTTGAGCATAGGGGACGAAGTACGAGAGTGAAACATGATAGGGTTTAAAAATGAAATTTGAGAGGGGAGCGCGAGATAAGGTTTATAGTGAATTTTTGAGAAGGAGAGCGCGATCTCGGCACACGCGTTAGGGTTTGATGGTTGCCACGTACAAGTAAATGTATAAAAGAAGGGTTATAACCACCTGTTCAGTACAAAAAGTGCCGTAAATATTTTTGCATTATGACGACTTTCAAAACACCATTTTTTACACTGCATAATGGCGGTTTTAGTAAACCGCCGTAATAAACCCGCCACAATTTTCACGATTTTTTTGTAGTACACCCTTTGGACTCATGGATGGTTAAGAGATTATTTCAAGCTTGCACGTGACTTGTTATGAGGTTTTGATTTATTCACACTAATTTTTCTCTTCCATCTAATTTCCACGATTTTTTTCTTCCTATCTATTCTATTTTTATATCACATCTTTTATTATATCTCTCATTTCTTCATTTATCTCTCCAAGTAGGGTGTGATTAAAGTATACATAACATTTTCCCCAATTATGTGAGTTTGAGTGAGACTAATGTTCCTCATAATTGATACATTGAAATCCCTCTTTTTTTCTATATCAAAATTAGGATCAAATTGTAAATAACGACATTTTCCACAACATCCTAATTCACGTCCCACCTTCTTTTAAAATTTTCAAAACTACTCCTCCTTCCTCTTTCACATTCTCACCCTCTCACTCACCCCACATTCTACATTTTACTGGGAATTCAATTTCCACGTATGTTAATTTCGACTTATGCCATATAATTCTTGGTAGTTTTCGAAAGAAATGTTTAAAAGGATCTCGAGTTCTAAAACCTGATATGTCAAACTCAACCACCAAATTTTTGAATTTTTGCTGTATACATATGTGTTTAAATTTCATATTCTAAAACCCATTATGATAAAAATATTTGAATATTCAACTGTTGTTGGAATTTACGCATAGGTTTAATGGTTAAATAGGTCCCTGAAGTTGTATCGAAATCAGTGTTTGGTCCCTCCCCACAAAAATTACGTTTAGTGGCAGTTTTTTTGCAATTACTGACTGTTTTTTACCGCCACTAAACGTCATTTTTCTGGGGAGGGACCAAACACAAATTTTAGTACAACTTCAGGGACCTGTTGAACCATTAGCCCTTACGCATACTATTGCAACTTTTTTACAAGTTAGAATGTTGTCACTCCAAACAAAAAAACACATTACCGATTTCTAAAAGCCGGTAATGTGTGATATAGAAATAATGGGAAATTCAAAAACCCGTTATGTAGAAGTTAGGAAAAATGAAAAACCAGATTCTCCAATTCACGGTACTGTTAGTGGTGTTGTTCCAAAAACTTAGTTTCCAAAATATAAAAAAAACATATATACTAACTCGCTACTGCGTTTTAAATTTTGGTAATGTTAATGTGAACTACTAGATTTTAAAAAATCTAATATTATTCTAATTAAATATCAGGAATTTAAGTTTTCAGAGTATGAATTTCAAAAAGTTATATCGAAAATAAGAACCAGAAGCAATTTTAATTTTTAAATATACTGGGTTTTAATTCCCAACATGTTAATAGTGAAAAAGTTTATCGACTTTTAAATACAGGTAAACAATGAAACAAATGATCCTATAGTAAGTTACTACGGATATGGGGTGTGGTTTGTGGTGAGGGTGTTAATAACAACCCCCAATTATATATTGTTTTTGAAATGTGAATATTGTTCATCATATTCAAAGTTCAAAGATAGAAGCATACCCGAGGTTTGACTAATGGAATGCAAGTAAAGTACTAATGTTATATCCTTAAGTTATGAATTCCAAGGTCATGAATTAAAAGGAGGGTAAGCGAGAGAATATCCAGTTCCAGTCCAGGCATTTGTGATATTACTCCTGGAAATATTAATCTGAAGCTAATACATAATTTGTGTTTTTTTAACAGTTTACATGATACAACCTAAACATTTTCTTTGTATGCTAAACGTAAAAGATCTTCTCCTCCCTCCCTTACAGAAAGCTCAATCGCAGGTCTAATGGTGGGTGCTCCATCTGTTCTCCCATTGTGTATGAAAACATTGCATTTTCCCTGTCTTCATTTGCATGCACCGATTGCACCCTCACCTTCCCTGACTCTGTTTCGCCAAAGGAATTCAGGGGAAAAAGTGAAAGTGTCTCAATCACCCTATCCGACTCTGAAACTTGATACATACCAGCAAGACCTAATACATTGATTGAAGAGTGTTAATAAGACATAGAATAAAGTTTCTTACAACGTTCCACCTTTCACCTCTTTATAATATGAAGAGAAATGAGTGATGTAATATGTGATATAACAGGAAATGTAAAGAGATAAGTTGATAAAAATGGTGAAATTGAGATTGAAGACAAAGAGGATGTGAATATACACACATAATTATATCATTAAAATATGACTAATAATAGAAAATTCCAAGGGTCCTTGTTAGCATGTTTGAATTGATCACTCTTTACTCAGACGAATTATTTCAGACACCAAAAGCAACTAATATAAATTTTTTAACAGGACTTTGACTTCAAAATTAATTGTAGAAGGATTTTAAAAAATGAGTTTGGAATCGAACCCTTAAAGTGGTTAAGGGGAGAAGTTCTGAAGTACTGCCTTAACAAATTTGGTTAATTGATAAGATTTATGTGCATGTTAATTTGGATCTACCGCAAATTTACATGTTAGAAGAAAAATAGATTCTGAGTGAAGGTACTAATCCTAGTAACTTTTGTGGTAGCAAGAATTGATTATGCGAAACGTGAATTCAAACATGCAGTAATAATAGTACTTACTTTGTGGAGAATTATTCATGAAGTTTTCTCTATGAATCACAACATCCTTAATATTCTCATCACATGGGACCTTTCGACGCTTCTGTCTTTCTCTGGCTTTGTGATTCTGAAACCAATAGAACACGTTCTTGCTCTCTATCTTACCATAAAAGCTAAGCTGATTGGAGATCTTCTGAATCTGATCAGTGCTTGGGGTTCTGAGACCAGCCCTGAAGAGTTCAGTGAGAAGCTTAACCTGTTCTGTGGTGGGGTTCCAACGCCCACACTTGGTGCCACTTTTACCACGGACAGTACAGCTTCCTGATCTGATGCAAAAGCCTGACATGTTTCCCTCTTCCATGTCTCACTTCTCTGCCTCTGAACTGAAAACTTTAGTTCTGAGTTTCTCTGAACCATGAAGATTCTTTCAATCCGTGTGCATATATATCATACCATGATTAATGTCTCAATCTAATGTCATGATCTTTGTCTCTACGTTCTGTCTGCTTTGAATTTAGGGACTATTTTATTTGGATTTGGTGGTGCTTTTAGTGTTAATAATAAAGAAATGCAAAAGGTAAAGACATGCGCAAAAGCAACCATTGTTCACTAATTGAAGATAAACTAACCATGAAGTCCAACGTGATGCGGTGTATGTTCACTTCATCTTTTAGTTATAAGGTTTAAAATTTGATTTGTTTTGTATGTTTCTTTACATAATTTTTTATTTCCTCGAGTTCATCTTCTTAGAGACACAATGTGTATGGATTCAATGATCAAACTATTATAATAGTGTAGCATACTATACAAGCGTGGTAACACAAGCTCAGTAATCAAGAAAGAACAAAGACCACATTCTTCTGTGCACCTTCTACAATTCCCGATGATGTCAACTATTCACGAGTGTCATTTTGTCTCTTGAAACATGGCACATTGGCACTTGGATACTCTAACTTCTAGGTGTCTTGGACTGAAGCTGTTAAGCGTACATGTGGCACAAACTAAAGCTATGGTGTGGTTAAGAATATACAAGTAAGTGATGAACAATACACTTGTAATTTGTTGTGGTTTACAACCGTTATAAACTATGGTGTTAGAATGTCTAACGCACTATATATGTTTACAAATCAACACTTAAAAAATTATCTATTCTTTATGTTATTCTTTTCACACGGTAACTAAATAATCTAACTGTTCCGTTCGGTTCAAAATGTTGTTGCATCTAATATTGTCTAAGACGGTTTAAATTATTCAGTGGCATTATCATTTACGCAAAAGTAATTTTTTTTCTTCTAACTTTCAATTCAAGCAAATGAGATAATAAAGTTTCCATACATCATTTCTCATCTTTTCTTTCTCTTCAATTTTATCATAACAAAATGCTGGCAAAATTGATTTTATTTTTCTCTAGACATCTTCTTTCTTTTACTCTTCTCTTTTCTCTCTTTCTTTCCTTAATCAAAGAAAGCATTAGCTAGGGTAGTGATTATGAAGTCCAAGGGGCTAGAATTAAGAGGAAGAAATATAGGAGGCCGCCACCCATCTCCGTATCACCCGTGTCCTTTACTTTGTTGTCTCCACCACTTTTGTCGGTGCTTTTGTAGGAACAACTACCAACTACGCGGAAGTACTGCAACAGTACTTGGCATCAAATTTTATTCATTTTTTAACATAAAAGCAAGCTACAAAGTTTTTGGTTTCCATTAGTGTTAGATACAACAAACACCATACGTGGACGTGCTTCTGAGTCATGACAAAAAGGCCAGGATGACCGTGATAGAGAGTTTTGGATCCTTAATCTGACAAGTGTATTGTAAGATCATTTTTTAGTCTTGATCAAGGTATACTCACAGTCGATTGCTATGAAATTAATTCTTTGTCCCACGGTCAGCGCGATAAGCGGTAGGGAGCTGGCCAATGAGTTTTTTCTATTCACAAGAGTTGCGATTCGAACCCCAACCACTTATTTAAGAGACGAAGTGCTGAACCATTACGTCAACCCACTTAGTTGTATGGTTGTATTGTAAGATCATTTGAATATTTATAAACAAATAGAAAAAAAATTCACTTAATATTATCAACTTACTTGAGAGGATTATAATTCAAGTGATTTAGAATATGTTAGAATATGTCTATTATAAATGGACGATAGAACTCATCTCGCAACAAAAATTGAACAAATTTTTTATTATAAATTAAATTGAACAAAACTTGTAGTCTTTAACATTATAAGATAAATTAAATTGGGTCCCTAAAAATTCAATTTCAAAATGTCATTAATAAAAAAGTTTTTTTAATCAAATTAATGACAAAGCATGGTTTCTACTTATGTATCACAAATTTTACTCAATCACCATATTCACATGATTTTACATATCCTAGTGATATTTAATTAATACTTATATGTTTTTTTAATTCCACATCACATAAAAACCAACCATTAAAACACAAAAAACTAAATATTCGGAAATTAAAAATCATCTTCTTGTTCTAAGGCCCCGTTTGGGAAAACAACTTAATTAAGCGCTTATGACCATAAGCGCTTATGGCATAAGCGCTTATTAATAAGCTCTTATTAATAAGCTCTTTTAAGATATTTATTATAATGAATTGAAAATAAGCTATATATAAGCATAAGCTCTTTTTCATAAGCTACTCTGAACAGCTTATGAAAATAAGCTTAAAACAGCTTATAGGTAGGTCATAAGCTATTTACATAAGCTCTCCCAAACGCTTGCATAAACACTTATACTATAAGTTAAGCTCATATGAGCTCTTCCAAACGGGGCCTAAATGTAATATATGATATCTATGATATGATAAGAAATGAGAGATAAAGAAAAAAATGAGGAGTCTTACTAAAAAAATATTCCGCTAAGCTACACATCCAAAGAAGATGAAAGAGGAGAGAGAGGAGATATCGAGAAGTTAAATATACTACCTCTGTTTTTTATTAAATGTCAAAAAAAAAGAGATGAAACACAAATATTCATAAATGAAATTAATTTTGTTAATTTTGAGGAAAAAATATTATGCTATGCTTTCATGGCTATATTAACTGTCAACTGTCCTCTATATTTGCTTAATGGCTTTGAACAAAAGAGAGACCGGTTACTATTTTCTCCACATAAACAGTACTTTCTCTGTTTTTTTTACAGTAGTTCTTTCTTCATTAACATAAAAAAAATATTTAAAACATATAAGAGAAAACTAGAGGCATGGACTTGTACAATTAAACATTCATAAATTCGTATAAACAATTCCAGGATAGAATAAATTTAAACTAACACGAAAGTAAAGCTAAGATCAACAAACAAATGAATGCAGATGAAGATAAAAGGTAAGGTGGAACTTCGGGCCATGTTAGGCCCAAAACGAGCAACCTCGTTTATTTCATGTACCAAACTACTAATTGTTGACAAAAACTAAAACCACTAATTAAGCACCCTTCATCATTTCCTTCTACTTAAAACTTGGGGCATGTTTGATTACAGTTTTTAAAAACTGTTTTCTGTTTTCAAAAACTGAAAAAATTTGAAAACCTGCTTGGCAAAACCTGTTTTTGAAAACTGTTTTTGAAAACAATTCTTATTTTCAGTTTTAAAAACTAAGGGTGTGTTTGATTGTGTTTTCGATTTTTTTGTTTTCAAAATTGTTTTCTAAAATAGTTTTTAAGAACTACTTTTTAGAACAATAAAAGAAAAAAACATGTTTGGTAATATGCTTTTAAAAACATTTTTGAAAATAAAAAAATAAAAAATCCTTACTTTCTAATTCCTTTTAATTACAGTAATGCCATTAATGAAACAAAGCTGAAAATAAAAAACAAAAACAACTTTTTTCTGTTTTGGTTTTTCTGTTTTAAAAACAAAAAAACAGGAAACTGTTTTTAAATTAATTTTAAGAAAACATCTTAACCAAACAAGTTTTTTTGTTTTTTAATTTTATAAAACAGAAAACTGTTTTTAAAAACAGAAATCAAACAGGCCCTAAAATACCAGAACAGCTAAAAGATGTTTTCAGTTTCCGTTTTTAGTTTTCAAATTTCAATTTTTTAAATATTGGAAAACATCTCATTCAATAGTTTTTTTTTTGCTTTTATTTTGAAAAATAGTTTTCAAAAACAATTTCTAAAAACTCTTTTTAAATACAGTTTTCAAAAACTATAATCAAACAGACCTTTAAGTTCTTTAGAAAAAAAGCTTAAAGTTCTCATTTTCCCCTTACAATGTTTAAATTTTCAATTGGTTGATTAAATAATTTATATTTTCTTTTACTCTGTAAGGGCAATGTCATAAGATCGTAACATGGGAAAGTCATTTATTAGAAAAGACTGTTACTGTATCCCGAACAGGTTAAAACTTAAATATAATTTAATATTCCAAACCCATTAAAACCCCCCATAAGTTTTATATATATAATAAGATTTGAGAGTTTTAGGTAGAAGAAAATTGATAGCATAATTCTATTTGATTCATTTCAAAATAAAAGAAACTTTGATTTGTTAAAAAATGAGATTGTAATCACACAAAATCTGAACTAGAAAGACAAACATGGAGAAGAAACATACTAGTATCCATAGTAACATTTTTTGAAGAAAAGTATTTGCTCGGTTTTTTTAAAAAAAAAAACACAAGATAACTCATCTTACAAAATAATTAAAAAATGAACATTTTGTCTTATTCAAAAAACCATAAAAAGAAAGTCTTACGTATAAATATAATTTGTGCTTTTTTCTTTCTTGATAATTTACCAGTAACGTGTTTTCTTAAGAAAAAATAATTGTATCCATAAAAACAATGAAAACCTGCCATTAAACAACAAACTTTGTTTTTCTACACCAGCAGCGATTTATTATACCTCATTCTTTGTCAATGGAAATTTTCAACTAGAACAACTTATCACCATTCTGTCCATGACATATATATAAAGACATTATTAAGAAAATTACTAGTTTCCTCTTCCAAATGACTGTTACATAGCAATACCCATGAAACAGGACAATAATGACAAAAAGATGCGGGAAAGAGGCAATGTTTAACAGTTTTAGGAGAACAACAACAGTTAAATTTGAAGATGGAAAAAGGCACATTAAAAAAACAACGTGACAGGGCCAAAATCAGCAGAATCAAAGGAGCTACAAAACAAACCAAGCCAGCTGAGCAACATGCCAGCAATACAAGGGTGAGGACAGTGTTGAATGCCCTATCCACGGGATACATCCTCTTTGTAGCTGGGATTCAAAGGATTCACTGTCATGGTGTAGGAATAAAATAGGGGTGAATTGAATTTCGCAGCTTTCAGTCCCGACATTAATGAATTATGTGAAGGTATTCTCTATTATTCATTTTGCGGCAGTTTTTGTACATTAGTGACGGTTTTTACAATCACGCAAGGGTTAGTGATAGTTAAAACCGCTACAAAATGCATACAATGACTAAATTCACATATTTCATTGATGTTGTGGACAAAAACTATGAATTTTTTTAATGAACAAATTCAATAATTCCTTTTTTTATGGGACTAAACATATTTAACCCTAAAGAGTTGCATCTTCAAATATTTGTGTTTAAAAATTATGGGAAAAACAAAAAATTGGCCTAATTGACGTCGGGGTTCAACACTTCGTCCCTCAAGCAAAGCAAATGACTGAAGGTTCAATTCTCAACAATTGTAAATGGAAAAAATCGTTAGTCACTTCAAATATCGTTAGTCACTCCAAATTATTGTTTTCCGTATTTACCGTTAGCATTTGGTTAGTCTCACAACTATCAAATATCAATATTTTAGTTAAGAAATAAATGGTGAAGTCTCGAGGGGTACTGTCAGGTATGTTCTGTTGTGCTTGGTGGCATGGTCCTGTTTCAGATGGTGTGAAACAAGGTTGCGTTCCCGGCTGTTGGAGTGCTGAGCGAAGGTGTAGGTGGCGGCTTTGGGTTGTTGTGCTTGTTGGCTCCGCCGCTTGATGCTGGTTTTTTTTCCCTGTTTGGGTTTGCCCCTGGTTTTTTATTTTATTTTCCTGTTTGGTCTGGGACTCAGCCCTTTAGCTTGATGTTGGATGCTTATCTGGTGGGTCTTTTGGCTCTCTCGGGCGTAGAGGTTTCCTAACTATAGGTGTCGAGCAGCTTGTTTGGTTCCCTTGCTGGTTGAGCCTGCTGCTTTTCAATTTCGATAGGATTTTTGACATCCGGATAGTCGTTAGGGGTTTGTTTGTTTGCTTACACGGTTATGTACTGTTGGGGTTTATGGGGTTTTTTGTTGGGATGTTTTGCTATTGTGACTGAGTTGCTCCAGTTGTTGTTTAGGTTACTGTACCCATGGTGAGAGGGTTGTTTCTCACCTCCCTTATTTCCTTAATATCATTGATCTATCTAAAAAAAAAGAAATAAATGGAAGAAAAAAAACATATCACCACACTAAATTTTTTTAAGTCACTTCAATATTCATTTGAAGTTGTCTAAATTACCTACTAAAATTTATCTTAAATAAAATCACCCTACTTTAAGTGAACATTAATATTATAAAATGTGTCTTAAAAATTCAAATTCATCATACATGTCATAAATATCATTGTTTGTAGGAGTTTAATCATTAATTACATGAAGCGTGAAATTTCAAGTGTCTACTTACATAAGGTACAAAGCTTAAGGTCGTTTAACCTAAAAAAAAAAACTTAAGGTTTTTGTATACACCTGAAAACAATTAAACTGTCTATACATACTAACCATAGTAACTTAACCATAAGTTAATAAACGGATCTATTAACAAATATTAAGAGTTTAATAATTAATTGTAGTTAAATAAAAGGAATAACCACCAATTTTCCCTTCCCTCCTTCCATGCAAATCCTAACCCTATTTTAAATCCGCCGTGACCAACATTGCAATGGTGAGATCATCCTCTTTCTCGATGGCGAACGAAACCTATTTTGAATCCACTTGTTGACATGCTCTCCCCACCATAGCTTCAACCACTAAGGAACCAGAAGTTGTCATGACCTTTGATTCTTTATGGTTTGAGCTAAACATTTTGTGCAACGGGTTTTGAACATCGATTCTCTAGGTTCGAGGGCAGGAAGCCTTGTGAGGCGAAGTGAACGACCGTCGGCGATTTCAAATTACAAACATGAACTTAACAGCATGCACTGAAACTTAGCTTAATTAGGGTTTTAAATAAATGTGCTTTTAAATAAATGTAATGGAATCCAATCACACACATATACGTGACGTGCAATTCATGTCTTCTTGTAGCCACTTCTTCAAGTATCTCACGGAAGCAAGTAGCGGTAAATAGCAACATTTGTCGGTAAAATAATCAAAGCTTGTCCTTATCTAATCAAGCAATAAACCAAACCTAGTGTGTGTCCATCACATGATGTGCATTATTGATGAAGGGGTGGTGGTCCCAGAATAGGGTAGGTAACAAACATCAACCCCTCACCCCCTCATGACCCTCATCCATAGCAAGTGATAACGAACACAGGCCACAGGCGTGGATAAAGCAATCCAACCTTGGCATGGCATATATTCTTAGATAAAAAACGACAAAAATTACAGCAAGAACAAGATGGGGGGCCCAGTGATTGAGTGAGTGAAAAAGAAAAAAGAAAAGAAAAGAAGGGTCCAGAAATGACTCGCGTGTTATTTTTGATTTGGCAAAATACACAATCATAGCCGTACAACACACATGAGCTGGGGCCCTCTTCCAACTTAAAAGCAGAGGATAACTGACCCATGACCCAACAACACATTCACCAACATCATAATATTACATTACATAGATAAAATCATCTTTACATACAAATTACAAAATACAAAGGACTTTTTCAGGAAAAAAAGAAGAAGATAAAACATGATGATGATGATAATGAAATGAAACCCACAACAAACATGACTTTGATTATGATTCTCCCAAATTTTTAAAACTGATCATGAACCGTTTGATTCAATCACTTGGACTTGAAGGGAATGGCTCGGATGACAACGACGTGGTAGATAGCTGCAAGAGCAGCTCCGATGAATGGTCCCACCCAGAAGATCCACTGCACAAGAAAAAAAAAACAATGTTATCAATTAGCAACAATCAAAGATCAAACGGTTCTGATTCATTCTCACGAAAACTTCTAAAATTTATCAACGTACGTGATCATCCCAGCCACGGTCCTTGTTGAAGATGATGGCAGCACCGAGACTCCGAGCAGGGTTGATACCAGTTCCGGTGATGGGGATGGTAGCCAAGTGCACCAAGAACACAGCGAACCCAATAGGCAAAGGTGCCAAAATCTGCTCATCCAACAAGTCATACACCATTAATTCATCAAAATTACAATTTTTTGGGTCCAAAATCTAATATATCTCAAATGAACGTGAGACTTACCGGAACGTGAGAGTCTCTGGCGCTACGCTTGGCATCGGTGGCGGAGAAGACGGTGTAGACAAGAACGAAGGTGCCAACAATCTCAGCACCGAGACCATCACCTTTGGTGTAACCAGGATTAACAAAGTTAGCACCACCTCCTAAAGCCCCATACTTGGTTTTTCCCTCGAAGCCTTTCACCACGCCGGCGCCAACGATGGCACCCAGCACCTGCATCACGATGTAGAAAATCGCCCTCGTCAAGGACAACTTTCTCGCCAAGAACAACCCGAATGTCACCGCCGGGTTTATGTGACCCCCTGCATCACACAAATCATCAACACACGGACCAAAACCTGAAGGCTTTATCTACTACTACTGTGAATCAAGACAAATTTATTTCGCAAATTAAAATGGTTACTCTGAAAACTAATTTTAACATTATCTGCCTCAGGTCAAAAAAATTTAGTTTATAAATTAATTTTTAACATTATCTACTCGATCAACAAAAATTTAATTCACAAATTAAAAATTAATTTTAACACTATTGTTCTCGGGTCAAGAAAAATTTAGATCATAAATTAAAATGAAAATGATTGGGGTGTAAATTAATTTCAACACTGTATACTCAATTAAGAAAAATTTAGTTCACAAACCGTATACTTGAAAAATCACAAATTAAAATGGTTGCGCGGTAAATTAATTTTAACACTCTCTGAAAAAAAAATATAGTTTACAAATTAAAATGGTTGGGCGGTAAATTAATTTTAACTCCGTATATTAAAATGCTATGCTGATTAATTGTAACAAGAACATCGAAAACAAATTATGTGAAAGATTGACCTGAGATTCCGGCGGTGCAGTAAACGAGGGCGAAGATCATGCCACCGAAAGCCCAAGCTATGCCTTGAATACCAACAGTTTTGCACTTGCTATCGGCGCCACTGACGCCCATGACGGTCAAGACGGTGATGTAGAGGAACAGAAAGGTGGCGACGAACTCGGCGATTCCGGCCCTGTAGAAGGACCATGAAGTGAGCTCCGACGGCTCAAACAGCGGGGCCGGTGGTGGCTCCTGGTAGTCCTTGCCGTCGTCTTGGCTCTGAGCGGCTATCCCGATGGGTTGCCTCTCCGGGAACTTGTTCGCTCCCAAAGACACGTCCTGCTCCTTCCCCTCCATCGGTGCTCTCTGGTTCTGTGATGATGATGAATGATGAATTGCTGAGTGGTGTGAGTGGAGTGGTGTGAGAGAGTGGGTAAGGGGCGGATTTATAATCGGAATTTGTTCTGGTTAATGGAACTGAAGGTGAGCGTGGTAGGTCCCACATGGCGTAATATGTTGAAATTTTTTAATCCTTCGTCGATAGGGACTGGTCGCTGATGAACGTTGTGTCCTAGCTGGCGTGATTCTAACCACTCCTATCAACACCGTCCATGTGCCGCGCATCACTGGAACGTTGTATCACTGTAGTTTGGGAGAAAAAAGTAACATATCACCTCACTTCAGATTAAAAATATGCATATTCACTGGGGAATTAAAAACCAACACGCAAGTAACTGCTATTACTCCTGTCAGGTGTCAACAGTTACATTTTTGCCTCAATTAAGCTGCACAGGATTCACATTATCATCTTACTATTAATATCAGAATCACAATTTTAATTTTTAATACTAAGAAATTAAAGTTAATAAATTGTGAATTAAGAAATTTAATTTTTTAGTCGAAATTTAATCGAAATATAATGTTAGGTTTGGATCAAAATTATTGTTGAAGCTCAACCCAAATATTTCGACTAAGACTAGCTATACTATTTTAATTATTACTTGACCAAAAAATATGCAAGTTGGTATTCGGAGATAGTTAAACTGTCAATTTATTTATTAAATTGGTTCTTGTAGCTTGGAGTGATTAATGGAGAACTCAAATAATTACCTTGTGCTTTATACGTTAGAGTGGTTCGATGATATAAAAGAGGAGTCGAAAAAAGGGCAGTACATTCAAAGATGGAAATGTTACAATGTAGTTACTTCGACATGGTGCAGAAGGCTTTCGACTAAAGTAAAGTAAATTCATGGCTATATTAAGCAAAGTGAATTCAAAGGTAAAAGACCAAGTACCATACTTATATTTTCTTGGTGGAATATGAAGTTGGTTTTAGAGTTAAAATTATATGGGAAGTTGGACTAATATTTCGACTAAGCCAGGAAAGTACTTCTACGACCCAAAAGATAGACGAAAAGAATTCAAACAAAACATGAAGAGTCAAAATAAGAACCTAAAGGAAGTTATTAGCCGTTACAAGAAATCAAAAGTTCTAGTTAGGAAGTTATTTTTTATGTTTAAATCTTAACCGTAGGATTATGTTAGCGGTTTTATTTCAGACATTATAAATAGCAGGTTGTAACTAGAAAATAATTAGAATACACACATTAACTCAAACTCACAAAAGATGCCTACAAGTCTTATGCGACAGACGGTTTACAAAGAGAATTTGAGTGTGTTGTGTTTCTCACCCTTAAATTCTATGCAATCTACTTCTGCTTTTTTTATTTCTCTTTTTGTTTTGATTTTTTTTTCTCTTTCATCTTCTTTCTCCCTTTTAAATTTTCCTTTTCTTCAATATTCTACCATTCTACTTTATCTTCGTTCTTCAACTTTGAAGAACATTGCACCGTTCTTCATAAAAAAATCAGGAAACGACACTTAAACGTTTTCACATAAAGAACCGAAAAATGACCTTGAATCTAGTTCTTAAATTTCTTTTGAATTCTTTTTTGTTTATCAAAAATCTAGGTAAATAGCTACTAATAGTAAATTTTGCTTTTTTTTTTTTTGTTAATACGACTAGTTTTTACTATCTTATCCTAGACGTAAATTTAAAGTTTCACTTCACCACTTCAAAGGTAAGCATTATCTGGGATTTGTAGTGTACGTAATGTTTATGCGTGTGAATTTTTTTTTTTTTTGAAACTATGTGTGTGATTACTAAAGAAGTATTAAGGCATCTTATAATGTGAAATATAATTAAACTAGCTAATAAGTAGTGCCGAAGATAAAGTATGCACTATAGTTTTATAATGTGAGACAAATACGTACGTGTCGATGAGTGCAAACAACATGGTTCTAATGTCATTTATTATTCTCAATTAAGTTACCAAAGAATTATAAAATGACATGCTAAGATAATGATCAAACAATAATTTCGAACATTCCTGTCTTTTCATCTTGTGAAATCACTTTACAATTAATTAAAAACGGTCGGCGGCACGTCGGCGGCATGTTTGGCTCTCAGCAATAAACTCAACTCAACTCAATCATGCGGGTGCACGTAATGATTTAGTATTTCATCTCTTAAATAAGTGGTTGAGGGTTCAATTCATCTTTTATGTAGTAAAAACTCATTAACTAATCTTGGACCTCTCAGTACGTCGTGGGATGAGAGATTAATATGACGGCTATTGATAATGAGATAGTTTGGCCAAGACCAAAAACTATAAGCTAAACTCCATTATTTGCCGCTAATTATATCAATTATAATTAATTACTCGTCTTCTTCTTTCTTGAACGAAGCATGATGAACCTTTTTATCTATTTGTTTCTATCTTCCGGGATGAGACAATGATTCAATTGAAATACTGTAAAGAAACCATCGCTTAGCTTTCATTTTTGTTTTTGTAATTGGAAAATTGCAGCTTTTTCTTTTCGGCAATACTTAGATATACCAAATTTGGTAGCCAAAAAGTAAAAGAAAAAAAAGTTGATAATCTTGATGCATTATAATATTAAGTGCAATATTATGTACCTAATACTCATTAGTTTAGTACCTTGATTAGCCTCAATGACTTGTCTGGATAACATTAATAAAACAAACGGATCGTGATGATTTTGAGTTTTGAATAATTCTGAGCCAAATTATATTGTGTTGGGTATCTTTTGTTAGTTTTCTTCATCATTCTAGCTGGCAAAGGCCACATTAGTTAGAGAGGCATCAACTCCAGGCAATTTTTGGGTGGCAGGGACCCCTTATCTGCTTCATATCTTTGTTTTGTGGCTTAAAATTAAGAAACACTTGTAAACATAGCTAGGCCTCTCAGAACACCTTTTGGCAATTCGCATTATGATTTCAATTTGAGAGAGGTAGCTAGTAATTACAAATCCACTCACAAAGTTTAACAAATTGATCATTTTCACGCCATAAAAGTTCGGTTTCTTATCAATGATTTTGAGTGTAAAGCACTTCCAGGAGTAGTAGTGGCTCACTGACTTGACACACCTATCATGGAGTGTTTCATAACTATAATTTACTAGAATTTGATTCATTAATTTCGAACTCTAGCCAAAACTAAGTCAATTTTGGTTTGAACCCACGTCTTGTTTGAGCCGAGTAAAATTATATTATTAACGAAAATTTTTTTCTACTAAATATTTAACTAACGTAACTACAACAAAATTCAAATTCAAAACATTTGTTTAAGCAAGAACAACCACACAATTAATCCATATATATAAACGATAAAACTTCCACTACTAATTATTTAACGTAGCTCTAGTAAGTCAAACTCTAAACATATGTTTTTTTTTTTTACAAAACTCTAAACATATGTTTAAGCAAAAACTAAGCCAATTGATCCATTAGAATAATTACTTTGTTCACATCTCTACAAAAGATGAAACATTATCAATCACAAACTACTTCCACCATAACCAACTACTTTGGCTTAACTTTTCCTTTTGTTATTTATATTGACGTTGATACTTTGGCTTAACTGTTAAATTTGCTTACTGTACTGTTTAAAACTTTGGAGGGGTGTAGAAAAAAATGGTTGTCTAAGTCACTCAGTTTATTGCGTAAAGTTACGATAATTTAGGTGGTTAATAATATTTTAACATGTACATTTACTTTGACTGATTTAGACAATTTTATAAAAATATATAATAATACTTTTTGTGATAGTAATTAAATGTTATATTTGTTGGAAGATTATTTTTTAATATATAATTATTATTTTTAATTACCTAATAAAACTTATAATAAATATAATCTATTAATAAAAAATTTACATAAATAAAATTGTATATTTGATTATATATCGCCAATTCTATTATAATCATAATAGTATTACCTAAAAACTATATCATATTAGTATTAGTATATATTAAAATTATTATCTATATCGATCTAATTTTGAGATTTCTTAAATCACCGCAGAAAAAAATAATATGGCTCCTCCGTAAGCCAAATTCACATGAAGTTAGGGATATACATTTATATTTGAAATCATAGAAACTTGTACTATTCAGCGGTTCTTGTGTCACTATATTAATGATTTAACATATTCTCAAAATAATGACTCTCAGATGTCTCTGATAGCTGTCTCTTTCATATTAAGCGTACCACATATTTGAATAATTGTGTGGATAAAACTTTGCGAAAATGGGTGATTATTTCCCTCCTTCGTTATATATAAATTATTTTCATTCTCAAAGTTCGATAGCCAGTGACACCATATGTTAAATTATGTCATAAATTATTCACTCAAGACCGCCTACGAAATTAGGACCACAAGTTTTTGTTGGTAAGCCACAGACTTATCCTATGTCATGCCATAACTTAGAAAATGCCTAATGAGCTAAATTTGCTTCCAAATTTATAAAACTCTACTTAAAAGTTATTGTTTAAATCTTTGAGCCGAGAGCTCTATCAGAGTGTTATAGTCTTAGAGATTTTAATCTTCATCACACTGAGATAAAAAATTGTGAGATAAATTTTATAAATAAAGTATTAAGAAACACTTTAATTAATTATACTGCTGCCCCTCTTTAATTTTTCTTTTTGGGATGGAAGAACCAGGTTCATTTCTTAATTGCTTAATAATTATGGTTCCAATCGCTAAACATTTTTGTTGGAAGCAAAAGGGAAAGCAGTACGTTGACAGGTTTTTTTATATTATCTTTCTTAGAAGTAAAGACAATAGTATATTCTTCTATATATTTATTTTTTCAATTCATATTTTACTATTACATAGTTTAGACTTTTTTCCCCCAAAATAATAGCCTCACTCTTTTGATAAAATTTATTAAAACTGATCGAATAATGAAAAACAATAGTTTCTGGTCATTATTGTCGTTGTTTTTGTTCTTTTGGCCACAGGCACATTGTACTTTTTGTTGGAGAATATCGCTCAAGAGTATTGAATTTGTGTGTTGTTTGTTAATTATGACTAGTTTGTTTTGTCACCTAACATTATTGACAGTTATATGTTTTGCTAATGAAGTGTTTATTTGTCTTCTTTTATTGATCCAAAAAGTATTTATGAGATGTTTGAGTTATTCTTAAGCAATTCGACTGACGTAGTGGTCAGGGGCGGAATATAGAAGGGACGGAGGAGGGCCTTGGCCTCCTCAAAACCCTTAAAAAAATCTTGTATAGTGTATGCACTTTAAATATTTTGTATATAAGTAACTAAATATATACTAATAAATGCAAATTTAACAACAAAGTTTATGGCGTCCCAAGGCTAGACAACTCCTATATTATCATCTTAACCAAGGCTCAAATCCCACCTAGACTTAGGCTTAGACAAATGTATAAATTTTTTAAAACTTAAATATTTTATAACTCTTAAAATATATACTTGAGATTTCAACTGCAACTTTACTAATTTAATTAATTTTCATGGTAATTTTCGTACTATTAATTCTTAGTATGTTTAATTAATTTTGATGGTAATTTTTATGCTATTAATTCTTAGTATATCTACCACACCAACTCAAAATTAATCACATACACATAATTTTTCTTTTTATAAAAAAGTGAGAGTTTGAAATATAACGGTTTAAGAAAAAAATACATATATAAATGCAATACATTTCTCCCATAAAAACAAACTTCTCCCATAAAAACAATTATCAAAAGTAAAAGAAAAAAATATTTTTTCAAGAGAAAGAATTGTAAGAATAATAAAAAATAATCTGATGAAGAAAAAAATATTATTTAAAGGCAAAGATATATATTGAGAGAATACAAAATTGAAAAAAATGAGAAGAGAATTTTCAAAAATATTAACATAACTTATAATAAATTTTTAATATTTATATTGTATGGATTAATTTAATCTTTAATTTTCTTATGAATATCTATGCATATTGTTGTTAAAAATATATTTTAATTTATATATTAAAATCTTATTTCGGACCCCTGAAAATTTCATACCTAGCTCCGCCACTAGTAGTGGTTCAGCACATCGTTACTTAAGTACGAGGTTGGAGAGTTCAAATTTCAACTATTGTGAATGTAAAAAACTCATTGGTCAATATTTTACCGCTAAATACACTTATATTGCAGCGATGATTAATCTCACAACTATTAACGGTGGAATGCTCAGTTAAAATGTGTTGTCTATGGTGAACTATCATTTAAGTAGTGCACCATAAATGTGGCAAAATGGGCTTGACCCAGCGTCAACCTATTTGGCCCACCTTTTTTTACGGGTTGAGTTGAGACTTTCAACCCAAATATTAAAAGTGGGCCAGCCCAACCCAACCGGCATTTTGACGGGTTAATAGCGTGTTGGTCTGTCCCGCCCCGCCAACCCATATTCCCACTCCTAGTGTTGATGAAGATATCAAAGTTGACGATGGTAGTGGTAATGGAAAAAAATATGCATATTCTTCCAAGAGAGTATCTAATGTTTCGATTCTAAGACCTTCATAACTTAAAAGCTTTGAACTAAAACTATGTTATTGTGAGATTGCTGGACTTTGATTTGTGTTTTTGTTGTTTTAAAAGACATTTACGTTAAGTTTTTTATTGTTTATTATTATCTATATGAGATGAATTAAAACTCAATGACAAGACCGACATAAAACAAAGAAATAGGGAGCAACCACATCTTATTTAATTCAATGTTAGTCTGGTAGTGTTGCTAATTGTACATTTTGAGTTTTTTTTTTCTCATTACACAATGAAATGAGAGCAACATTTTTAGTTTTTTCCTCATTGCATAACCTCTTTTTCTCCCGCTAAATTCTTAAAGTGGTATAGCCCGCCAAATTTGGGTTGGATTGGGACTTTCAACCCAAATGCTAAAAGTGGGTCAGCCCAACCCGTATTTTGGCGGGTCAATGGTGGGTCGGGCCGAGCCTGCCCCCTCCAACCCACATTGCCACTCCTAGTGCACCATGTACTACCATATTCTGGCCAATGAGATTGCGCCAATTGTCCAGGTGAGAAACTGGAAACCGGTTCTACATGTTATTTAATTTTTTAATTTATTACAATTTTAATTTGTACATTATCATAAAACCTCTTTTAATGTCTTTCTTCTCATTTTCCAGACCTTCTTTTTTTAGTGAAAGAAAGGATAAAAATGGTGGTGGCTTATAGGGTGCACTTGCACTCTAAGTGGTGCACTATGCACCACTATAAATGATCCGCTATAATAGGTCTTTTTACCTGATTTTTTAAAAAATTTAAAATAATAATAATTAGTCAATACCATTTTTACCTATTCTTTCACTAAAAAAAAGTTTGAGAAAGGAGAAGAAGGACATTACCCCGTTTGAGAAAACAGTTTAATATGACATAAGAGTTTATGTCGTAAGCGCTTAAATTCAATAAGTTGTTTGTGTTTAGATGCATTTTTACATAAGCACTTATTAATAGTTGAAATTAAAAAATTAAAAACTAAAGATAACAGGAAGAGAAAATGAACGAATAAGCTCTGCATAAGTTCTGCATAAGTTATTTCTATCAGCTTATGAAAATAAGCTAAAAAGAGCTTATAGAGGGTTTATAAGCTATTTCAACAAGCTCTGCCAAACGCATACAAAAAGAGCTTATTTTATAGCATAAACTCAAATAAGCTGTTCATAAGCTATCCCAAACAGCCCCTAAAAGGGGCTTTATGGTAATGAACAAATTGAAATTGTAATAAATTATAAAAATTAAATAACTTGTAGAACCGGTTTCCAATTTCTCACTTGGACACTTGGCGCGATCTCATTGGTCAGGAGATGGTAGTGCATGGTGCACTACTTAAATGATGGTTCACTCTAGACAACACCAAAAATGGTATTGACTAATTATTATTATTTTCAATTTTTTTTAAAATCAGGTAAAAAAACTATTATAATAGGTTATTTAGAGTGGTGCACGGTACACCACTTAGGTGCAAGTGCACCCTATAAGCCCCCGGCTAAAACAGAAAAAAACTGGCGGAGGTCTTCTAGCTCTAAGACCGTGTTTGGGCTTTATTGAATATTTAAAGCTCCTGAGCCAAGCTTGTACTGGATGGAGTCTCCTTGGAGTGTTTGGACCTGGGTTTTGAGCCGGGTTTGTACTTGATGCATACCAAAGGCTTTTGAATGCTCTTGAGCTAACTTTACAATATTCCACATATGTAGAACTCAATATATGAGCCTGCCCTGCGGGCTGGTCCATGTAATTCGCAATTTATAATGGTGAACTGTATAAGTAGCACCTACCAGGGGTGTCAAGTAGCTGAGGAAATGCGGTGTATAGACATTTTGGGACTTGTGAAAATGTTGAAGTGGTTTTCTTTTAACAAGAATTATAAATGGACTTAATATATTATATAAGTTATTAATTTTTTATATTAATTTTCTAATTTTCTGAGCTACGAAATTATTTATCAGAGTTTTATAATCAAACAACATTCAATCTATCTTGTAATATTGTTGACTTTATATATGATTTAAACAATTTTAATTTTGAAAAACTTCTTTCAACAGTAGCAACCAACCGTTATTGAGATTGTCAATAAAATTCTATAGACAATATATACATTTGGAAATAATCTAAAGTTTTAATATAGTTCAACTTAATGAATTATTTTTTTAGAGAAGAAACAATGAGTGAAGAATAAACTTGTACAATACTATAAATATATAAATCATAAAACAAATTAACGGTTATGAGTAAACACAAATTCATTTTCAAATTTGGGAATGTAAAAATAACGGATATTTTATTTATTAGTTTTTTAAATGTAAATTTACTCGTGTTAAACAGTACTAATAGCTGCCAAAGTTGATGTTCCCAATTTTCACGTTGCATTGCCCACATTGCAATTAATATGACATGATTTTTTATTATTCCATTACCCCTTTTATTTTATTTTACTTCTCTTAAATCTCAATAGTATATACTATATAGTTTTAACTTTTTTTGGGGCCTAGAAAAATTGCATTAATTAATGGCCTTGCCATTTACACGGCCCTGGTGGATGGTGTTTAACAGTTGTGGCAGTGATGGTGTGATGGAGATGATAAAGAGTGAAGGTGAGATAGAAAGAAAATGTCTATCTTATTAGTTTTCCAAAAAAAAAAAAAACACATTGTTGTCACCCAAATATTAGATAAGAACAAAACAGCTAGGAATCAATACAGACGAATTTTGGTCAGCAGAGTAAAATCTAGCCATTAGCTATTTTGAATGGCAACTGATGAAGAAGTAGCTGATGAAGAGAGCTTCTCGGATAACTGCAATTTTCAACGAGTAATACCTTTGGAACTTATGATAACAATTATCTTTGAGATATTTATTCAAATCCTGAAGTTTTTAAAGCATGGAGATTATAAATTAATTTGTTCCTTAATAATATGAATTTTGTTAAGAATGAGGCCAACTAATACGCGAAGAGAAGACCAAGCCTTCAAGCTCAAGCTCACTATTGCAAAGTGAGCAGAAAACCACGATGTAGTTATGAGTGAGATATTTGGATATGGGATAACAATTTTGCAACTTTATAATCGTTGTAGTTAGTTAGAATTCACCATATAAACAAGTGATATAGTCATTTGTACAAAAACAATCGACCAACATCAATACAACTACAAATATCTCACATCTTTATTTTCCTTTACTCTTCTTTACTTTCTGACCCTTAATTTAGATTTCGGCTTTAAAGTCCAAGTCTTTATTACTTTGCTTTAGCCATTTATTTATTTTTCAACTACTTACCCTTTACCTTAGTTGTTCTTAAGTTGTTTGCCCCACATTTCTCAACACTGGCTAACTAAGAGCATTGTGAAGTATATTATAAACCCATATTGAGGAACATAATCCCTTCTTCAAACAATCAATTTGATTATGAAATCACATAGTTGATTGGTTGGCCGATCCCCACATCGGCTAATCAATAATTTCATTTATTTGAATAAATAAATTGGCATACTCAGTGAAAACTAAACTAGTATTAAGAAAATTTCTATCTCCCTACCATGACCAAATAAGTTGTGTGGTTAACAAAAACAACTATTTGTTTTAGCGAAACGCACATATTGATTCATTAAACACACTTCAAGTTTAAAAATAGCTGAGCCAATTCAACCGACCAAGTTCTAACGATTAGTCAAAGCATTCGACCAACCGAGCTTGAAGAGCAACTCAAAGGTTTATTCGCTACTTCCACCAACCTTGAGGGTAGTGCACTTTTTGTGTGAACACGTAACATGTTATATTTCCTCAGATTGTTGGCATGGCTATCTCTTACTTTGATCTTAGTTACCGTATCGTTGACATACACCTCCATGCTTCTATCGGAATAAGAGACGATATCATAATCAAGACCAAAGTAGGTTGACTGTGTAAAGAAAATAAATGATTATTGATAAAAATGAGGTTGGCTAAATGACCCCGTGTTAATTTGGGGTCATTTAATCCCATATCCAAATCGACCAATCAGAATGTGTCATGTGATTTTTTTTTCAAATTATTATTTTTAAATCTAATTTTACTTTTTCACCTTAATTAATTAATTCAATTAGTTAATGTAATTATTTAATTAATTTTATAATATATTTGTTAAATCACATATTTATGTTTAGACCCCAGTTGAATTTTTTTTATCATTTCCAACCCTCTCCCCTATCCCTACCCCTACAAGCTGAGACACTTATCTCAACTGGTTTAATTTTTTTCTATTTTTTAATTAATACATTTTTGATTTAAAATGAAAACATAGAAATAGATTAAATTGAGAGGGTAGGGATAGGGGAGAGGGTTGGAAATGATAATTAAATTGTAGGGGTAGTGATAGGGGAGGGGGTTGGAAATGATAAAAAAAATTCAACTGGGGTCTAAACATAAATATGTGATTTAACAAATATATTATAAAATTAATTAAATAATTACATTAATTAATTGAATTAATTAATTAAGGTGAAAAAGTAAAATTAGATTTAAAAATAATAATTTGAAAAAAAAAATTCACATGGCACATTCTGATTGGTCGATTTGGATATGAGGTTAAATGACCCCAAATTAACACGGGGTCATTTAGCCAACCCCGATAAAAATACATTTTAAATAATAAAATAAGAAAATAAAAAAATATTTTTAAAAATTAAAAATATTTGTTACATTTTTAAATGTGTGTTTTTTCTATTTCTGGATAAATATTATGAAAATGGAGGGAATAATATTTATTGAAAAGACATTAAAAAATATTCACAATATACATGACTATGCTATGCATGCATGAATGATTCATAATAAAAAGCTACTAATTTTTCAAATTTTGTTCTTCTTATGTTTTTTAAGAATTGTTAATGAGAACTGGTGGCTCGATCCATGCTTCATGTCCAATATTCCACAACACATAAAAAAAAAAATTAAAAAGAAAAGAAGATGAATCCATGACAATAGTATGAGAAAATTACTAAATATATACTTCCTCCGTTCCTTAATAACTTAATAACGGTCACTTTAAAGTTTTGCATATATATTAAGGAATTGTATTAATGTTTTTATTTCTATTAAAGTTACTACCTAACTTCCTAACATACCTTTTATCTTTCTTCTTAATTTAGACTATTCAATTTCCTATCACCATTAATTAAAGGGTATAATTGGTAAAACATAATGAATACTCTCTTGAACTTTGTAAAATGACAGTTAATTAGGAACAGAAATAAAAACAATGACACTTAATTAATAACAGAGAGTAAATATTAACAGTTATGTCATGCATGACCACAGTATCCGATTCCATTTAGAAAGCCCTTGAATTTTTTATTGAAAAAAAAAAGACTCATCCTCAGTCTTGAGTTGCGTACATGAACGAAAAATGCGTGAAACGAAGCAAGACTCGCTCACTCTGAAAAACACCCACCACGCCCAACGGGATCCTCCATCTCCGATCCGATCATCGTGCGGCGGTTTAAGCCTCCACGTGTCACCGATCACTGTCGTCGGAACCCAACCAATCAAGAAGAAAACCTTGAATTCTGTTTTCTTCAATCCAAGACACTCTGACAGACACACTCGCCGACAAATGTGAACAAATCAAGAAGCCATTTAAGCTCCGACACCACCAACACTGTTAGCTTTCAATTTCGTTCACCTTCAAACGCGCGTAGCACACCAAACTTGAAATCCAATCCCAATCGTCTTCTTCTGATTCCGGCTCGCTCGGGATATGGTGGCTGCTGTGCCGGCTCGGCTCTGAACCGGACCGGTTCGAACTCCGACGGATCGGCGGTGGATATGAGAGGGAGCTGCTGGCTGAACCGCCGGGCGGAGCAGAGGTTCCGCCTGCTCGCGATCTCCACCGTTAAATCATCGAAGATCAAGCTTCTGCTCTGCTGCTGCGTCGCGTTAACGCTTCTCGCCTTCTTCACGAGCGCTTCTTCTTTCATCTTATGGAACAATCACACTCCTCCCCTGCCTCACTCTCCTCATTCCAGGTTCATTGTTCAACTCAACAATCAGAAGAAATCTAATTTTCTTTTTTGGTTTAGTAATTTAATCCATTCATTGTTTTATTGCTTAATATATATACTCGCTCCAGCTTCTAGTTTTGTTTGTAGTTTCTATTTTAGACTAACATAATTGGAGAAAGAAAATTGGCACTTTGGATGGAATGATTAAGATCGGTTTAGTTTTGGTAAGATATTCAGTTTTGGAAAGCTTTTTGTCTACGAAACATACATCCAAAGTCTCAGTTCCTTTCAAGAAATTTCCATATAAGTGTTTGTAAATAAGATTCTGTTTGTTTTTTATTCTATTGTCCTTTTCTTTCTTCTTTCATATATAGGAATAGATATAGAAAGCGATTTGTATTGTTTTAGTAAGGTTCATTTTAGAGAGAAAGTAGGGAGGTAATCACAATGTTTAGTTTTGGAAACATCATGTTCAGGTGATAGATAACTGATCAGTAATTCAGTGTTATTATTTAGAGGGACTGTTTCTCAAGCTTAAAAGCCTCAAAAAGCTCTTTGATGTCACTATCTAGGGACTTTACCTGGAATTTAAATCCTCTTTGTTGATGTTGTGCAGTGATTATCAGATCATGTGTCAGAATTTGGGTTGGTAATTGTGTATATGATGGACTATTTAATGTTATGAGTTCATCACTTCTTGATGAGCTTTCTAAGTCACCCAAACATCTGGAATTGGGAAAAAAATGGGTAAATGAAACCTCCTGTCAAAACATAATTTGGGGTTTGGTGGTTTCTTTAGATTATTAGTTGAATATTTTGTAATGGGACTAGAGCGGATATTGGACTTTGAATTGAGAATGATGATGGCACCTTCCAGCTGTTAGATCTTATTCAGAGTTGATGTCACATATTTCAGTTGTAGCATTTGTGGGTTTACTTGACTCTGCACTATGCTTGCTTTCTTTGTATTTGCTCTGGGACAAGATAATTAATCTGAAAAAGAAAGGAGTCACTCTTTCTTTTTCATATATTTTGCCTCTCAAATTTGTAGAATATAGTCTATTGTTTGTCTTTTAAATTCTAACTATGAATTTTATTTTCTTCAAGAGTGCTGAAGGCAACATCAGACAACTCATTGTCGATTATATTTTGTTCACAGGAAAGGATATTCTATCGTAATGAACACGTGGAAGAGGTATGATCTCCTAAAGCAGTCAATCAAGCATTATTCATCATGTCCTCGTCTTGAAGCGGTGCATATTGTGTGGAGTGAGCCCGATCCTCCTTCAGATGTTCTTTTAAAATTTCTGCACCATGTTGTGAAGTCCAAGTTTAAAGATGGGCGATACGTGAAATTGAAATTTGATATCAACAAGGAAGACAGTTTGAACAATAGATTTAAAGAAATTAAGGATTTGGAGACAGATGCAGTCTTTTCCATTGATGATGATGTCATATTTCCGTGCTCATCAGTGGAATTTGCATTTGATGTTTGGCAAAGTGCACCTGATACAATGGTGGGGTTTGTACCTCGTGTCCATTGGGAGGATTCATTGGTATGGTTTATTTATTTATTTTACCAGATCACTGTGTCCATTATCCCTGATAATGTTTGTTGCACAATATTTCTTTTATGTCTCTTCTTTTGGTGCTCAAACATGAGAGAAAGTGAGTGACTAATTGAGCATGCAGCAAGTCAATCCCTTTTTTATTTTAATTTTCATCCTTTATTTCCTGTTTGTTTATACTGCAGTATTAACTGAGTGACTTGATTCCTAGTAGTATTTACCTTTCAAGACGTACTTTTGCAAAACATTGTAAGTGCACTTTTGTGAAAAATATGGTGTTTTCTATAAATCCATTTCAAATTTGAACTTGATCCCTAACAGACATCAAATTAATAAAAATCACACATTTTGTATATCACACATGTACTATAGTTTCTAAACTTGACCCTCATCATAAACTGGGGACCTGTTATATCATTCTTGGTGAGGTTCTAATTAAAGAAAATGAATCTGAACTTCTATTACAGAAAAAAGAATTTCATCTATCTTATATCCATCCTTCTAGAAGCTGCTAGACTTGTTTGATGCATCTTCAAACTTAATGTGAACTTGAATGATTAGTTTAATGTTTGATCCATAATTCTCAGTCTTTCAAGTTTATTACTTTTTCATGAGTCTTGTGAAATGACAGGAAACATGTAAAATATTTACAAGGGTACTGAGTTATTCAATGTGCTTGCAGAAAGGTGATGACAACAAATTTAGATATGATGGATGGTGGTCTGTGTGGTGGACGGGTACATATAGCATGGTGCTCTCGAAGGCAGCATTCTTTCACAAAAAGTATTTCCTTCTCTACACAAATGAGATGCCATCTTCAATTAGAGAATATATAACAAAGAACAGGTTTTTATCTGACTAACTTACCACCACTACCTTTCTTATATCAGGCTTCAATCCTTCAAACTTCGATTCCATCTTTTTTATTATTTGCTCAACAATTCAAATAATTTATCAGGAATTGTGAAGATATCGCAATGTCTTTCCTTGTTGCAAATGCAACTGGTGCCCCGCCCATATGGGTTAAAGGTAATTTAACAATGTCACTTTCCATCTAACAATTGCATAGGATTTTGCATGAACTTTTATTTTTTTCCTTTTTGCTTGTTTAGTTCAAAAGTTTCTTAACTTCACTAGCTCGAAGTGTATGTTGCCTTTGATTTCCATTGAGTTGTCTTTAATGATAAAGTTCTTCCGTTTCGGGATTAATCACCTTCCTTGCATTTGTGAGATTGATTTGTGGTTGTAAAGAATGATATATGTATATGTTAAGTATGTCAAAAGCAACATGAGAGCAAACCTGCATGTAGCCTTCTGCTTATTGACTCCTAAGACTAGTTTTAGTTTGTCATGGAGTCGTGTTCATCTAGAGGTACTTTCTCTCTCATCACTTTCTCGCACAAGATGGTGTGCGACATCTTTCTAGTATACACAAAAAGGCATGCCATTAACTAAAATGAAGTTGCCACATTCCACATTTTTAGTGAAATTTGTGCAATCTTAAGTAGCTGATTGTGAAGTTCTTCTATGCTAATGCTTTTATTTTATGTTGTCCTTTCATGGTAACACAAAATGAACATTGCCCTCGTGAGTTGAAACTACCATGTTATACACCATCCCTTCAAAAAGACATGATGTTAACTTCATGGATTTTGTTTCTGTTACAGGTAAAATATTTGAGATTGGATCAACTGGAATCAGTAGTTTGGGAGGTCACAGTAACAAAAGAACAGAGTGCGTCAACAGATTTGTTGACGTATTTGGGCAGATGCCCTTAGTTTATACTTCAGTGAAGGCCGTTGATAGTCGCAATATCTGGTTTTGGTGACTCTAGATCTTGATTTGCTTTGCATTTCTAGATTCCATGGTTGTCATGCTATGTTTGGATATTCGTTGACACTTGACACGCATGCACTTCAACAGAATAAGTGAGCAGAACTCTTATGAATTGAGATGAAAGTCCATTCACATTACATTCAACTAGTATCCAAACACACAGTTGAGTTACCACGTTCATGTACGGTTGTAACATAGCTGTATGATATTGAATCTTATACTTAATTCTTAGACTTTGGCTAGTTTAGCAAATTTCTTAGATTGATTTGTTGTATTATTAGTGACATTTTATGCGAGGCAGCATCCTGGGGGTGCTTTTGTCTCAGCATTAAGAATTTGATTGTAGAATATTGAGGGATATTGCACCCAAGTCATTAAACTCCCATGCTTCCTTCATGAACTTAATTTTGAACTAACTTCATTTCTGGGGACTGGATATACACATCTTCATATTTAAATATAAACTGATACAACTGTTCCATTAATCGCTATCAAAAAAGAAAGTAACTGTAATCACAACTTAAATGCAAGTGGAGTGTAGATGGATCTATAGACAATTAATGTCATAGTTGTAAGTTGTCTAATTCTTCTACAGGAAGGCCACTACTACTATCTTGTCCACCATGATTCCAAAGGAAACTAGCATACTTCGATAAATAATAAGTGTTGCCAGGATCTACTTCCAATGCTTGCAGATATCTCAGTTCTGCTGCCCAAGCATCCTTTCTTATCTGCAACAAGAAATCAGCATATCGACTGTATGCTTCTGCATCTGGTGATTCCACCAGAACTGAACGCCTGTAGTACTCTTCTGCCCTGTACAAAAAAGGGATCACATATGAGCAACACAATATCGTCTAGACTTCAAAGAGGTTAAAGAAGAAACTTCAGAATTCATTTACATGTTTCACCTAAGAAGTTTACGCCACACCCATGAAGACAACACTACCATGTTTGGATACTTGTTGGCACCCGTGCAAAGGGCGCTAGCACTTGCTTTGAGACAAAAGTGAATGGAGCTCTTATCCATTAGGATGAAAGTTCATTCACGTTACACTCAACTGGTATCCGAACACAGACCAAGAAGTCAAGTATTACTCTTTCTGACTTTCATCCAATAAAAAAGAATCAATTGAGCTTGGCTCAACAAATAAAAGACTACCCCCTTCATTGCATATATATAATACCTAAAGAATGCAGCATAATTTTAAGGCAACCCAGGTTTTATCACAAAATTGGTTTTTGAGAACTCACCCATCAATGTCATGAAGGACAAGGAAGAGGAACTGAGCATAGTTTGACAGCAGAAGGGAATTGTGAGGTGTCAAGAGTATAAGTTTTTGGTAATAAACCTCAGTTTTGACATATTCCTCATATTGATCCCCTTCAAGCTCCACAGACACCGGTGCCACAGACAATCTCATTGTCTCATGGTCCAAAACCTCAGTCCCCCAATCTTTTTGTTGCAACATTGAAGCTTCCTCTAGCATGGAACTCCATAACAGTTCCTCCTCTTCAGTCAACTCCTCCTTGACACACTCATCTTGATAAACCTCAGTATCAACTTGAGAATGTTTTTGTTTACTCAAGGATAGAACTGAAGTGATCATGGACATAGGAGTGAAATCCTTAACAGTGTTGTTACTCATAGACACAGAGAAGTTTGCTAAGAGGACCATCATGTCAACCATGAGAGTTGGTGTCTCACAGAAAACCTGCTGAAAGAGCCACACAAATGAAGCATCCATTTCTCTCTGCAGCTTCACCTTGACACCTTGCAAGTCTTCACAGCACAAACTCTCCCTGGTTTGTAATGCATGATTCTGAAGCTGCTGTAGGATAAACAACATAGAGGAGAAGGTCTTCTTCACAGAACATTGAATCAACTCAGTTTCACTAACCTCTTTAACACCCTCCTGCAATTTTAGCTTCTCCTTGATCATCCTTATGGATAGAGGAATTCCCACACTTTTCACCTTCCTTTCAAAGCTCAACCTCAAAATCTCATCTCTTTCTGGCCAGCTTGGTGGCTCTGGCTGAATACCAAGAAGAGAAGGCTCCAAAATTTCATCAGGCTTCAATGTCCAAAATCTCTCCTTTTTGAGTTTTCCATTGTAGTGGGCAATTTGGTTGCCTCTTTGATCATCATGAACCATGTTCATCATTTCTTCAGTGCGGAAATCATCAAAGTGGGAAGAACAGACACGCTTCACTCTTTGCACCTTCAAGTTTCTGGAGCTAGAGAAGAAACTGTTCCTCTCATGGACCAAGCGACATGGCATGGTGATGTTGTTCCTCTCATACTCAGTGACATGTCTCAGTGGCAAAGAAGAAGGGGTTCTGAGGTGCCAACATTGAATATTGGGAGAGACTCTTGAGGCCATGTTTGATCACCTAGTTCTTCAAGGAAGCACAGAAGTGATGAATTACTCTGAAAACAAATCTATCAGCCAAAACACAATCTTTATTAAATCTAAATACAAATTAATCAAGATCATGGGAAGCTCGTTTGCAAAGCTTCTCAGATGAGTACAACAAAAGACACAAACTAAATGGGTAGTGAAAGAGCGATTCTTTTATGGTTAAAAAAGTGATAAAAATCACAAATATTAAAAGGGGTGTGGCTGAAATGGGAAATGGATATTTGGTAGAGGGTAGATAGACCAACAAATAGAAACAGAAGAAGCAGAGGAGGATACTTTCGTTTACTGAAACTACTGATAACCCTTTATGAGTACAAGAGTGGATAACACGTGGGGCCTAATGAACGTGGCAAGGAGATAAAGTTGGAAAGATATTTATGTAGTTTATGATTTTTATAAATTAATTTCGTTTGATATTTGATTGACTCTGTGAAGATCATGCACTTTTTGCTTTTTGCTTTTTGCTTTTTGCTTTTTGGTTGAATGGTTCTTCGTGATTCTATAGTCATGCATCACTTTCACTTGGACGTGTAGTGTTTGGATTTTATGTTAGAAAAGCTTAAAAAGGCTTTTAATAATGAATTGAAATGGAATGGCTTATTTTTGGATATAAATGGGCCTAAGAACCTATGGAATCAGGGGATTGAAAAACTCCAACATTATCATCTCGACTTTATTTGGTTTAAGAGAAAAATAAAGAGCAGAGAATTGAAAAAATAAATAGAGAGAAAGATGTGAGAAATAGATAATTTTTCATAGGTGATTTAGTACGATAGAATTAACAGACAAAAAGAGGAAAAAAAATCAGGTGAAAACTGTAATTTTTATCATAAGACATTTTTATCCAATTAAAAAATTATAGTGACACTCAATAATTGTATTTTTGGAGGTTAGATAAAGGAAAATAAATTTTGAACCCCTAATAGTATAGACCATTCAATCGACTACCTACCTAGATTGGAAAGTTTTTTCTAAGGGCCACAATCTTTAAAGTGTAATAAAAACGAGAGAAAATTATTTACTCGCGGTTTCAAACCTCTAACAAAACCACCACAAAGTTGCACATGTATTTTGTAGAGTTTTAAAACTACCACTAAACATTTTTTTCTTCATGTTTAGCGGGGGTTAAAACTCGTTACTAAACGCGTTTATCTTGAACTCCAGGATTCAGAGAGTGAGACTATTAGACAAACCCACCAAAAAGGACAAAGAAAAAAAAAGAAAAGGAAAAAATTGCCAAAAAGTGATGCATGACTCTATTTTTCTTCAACTCCTTCTTTATTTAATATATTGGACAATGTGAGACTTATTCCACCTTTACAATCAACCCCAACACACTCAAAACATGGCTGAAAGACTATTGCTAGTCCACACTCCAGAGTAGCCATAACTTTAATATCCCTAACTAAATCAGCACAAGAAGGATGTAAATTAGAGCACTTAAAAGTAACGATATCACCAGCTCTGTAAGATTCCATTTCAACTGTCAAAATTGGTGGTTTAAATCTGTGTAAGGCATGGATGACAAGATTAATGTCATCAACAAGGTGACCAATCAAGGAGAGTTCCTCAGCAATGGAGCGAATTGTTTGAACGGATGCAGAAACAAAGGAAAAGCCTTTGCTAATGGAATTGAGTCTCTTTTCAAGAGACATAACTTGTGCACGAGACCTTGTGGTAAACAAGGAGTTGTTCATGTAACGTAGCCTCAAGATCACGATCGAGCTACGAAAAGAGGCTGAATTTTTTTGTGCCATACAGGGTGGTGATTGGAGGAGTTGGGTTTGATGGGTAGCTACGTGGCGGTCGACCAAATCTTTAGGATCAGAAGAAGTAGCAGTGGAGGTGAGATTAGAGACGGAAACCATGGAAGCAAGATGAGGAAGAAGGAGGATCAGTTTTGCGTGTTAAGTAGAAGACATATTTGATACCATATAGAATTTAAACGTGTAGTTTATCATTTGTTGGTACGTCTACAAACCAGGACATATCCAACTAATTTCATATCACATGAATGGATGATACCTATAGCATCTTCTTTTTAATAGCATGCAACTTCACTATAACATCTGCTATGGCCATTCGCTGAGAAGGTAATTTTGCAGAACATGCAACTCCAATCATAGCAAACGACACCAGACACTCACTAATGGTGTACATGTCTTCAACAAATGGGATAAGCAAGCTTGGATCCACTATCTCATTGATTCTTTCTGGTATTGCCATCATGCACAGCTTGTGCAGGCTTAGACCCTCACAAAACATGCTACTTGTTGGTTTCTTTCCAGTGAGCATCTCCAACACAAGAATCCCATAGCTGTAGATGTCTCCTTGTACTGATACAGGACCACCCTCTCCATACTCTGTTTAGAAAACAAATCTTTAGACATAAATAATGAACCAAACAAGAGGATGCAATAACAAACACAGTCACATGTTGGTTGTAATATATAGAAATTTACCTGGGGGAACATATCCAATGGTTCCTTTGATTACAGACGAGCTAACTTGATGTCTACCCATGGTCTCATGAAGGAGCCTAGCTAACCCAAAGTCTCCTATGTGGGCAACAATGTCATCGTCTAGAAGAACATTGCTTGGGTTAATGTCACAATGCACTACAGCTAGCTCGGGATCATGGTGAAGATAATCCAACGCGTGAGCTACATCAAGAGCAATGTTTAACCTTTGTGCAAGGTTGAGTCTTAGATTTCTTGATTCAACTTGTTCATTGTTGTGCAACAGGATTTCTAAGCTCCCATTCGGCATTAACTCGAAAACAATAGCTTTGAAATCTTCACCATTATAATCAGTGCTTGAACAACAAGTGAGGATATTAAGAAGATTCCTGTGCTTCATCATTCCAAGAGATTTGCATTCTTCTGTGAAGCTCTTTGATGCCCCCCTTGTTGCAAGATTCAACACCTTTATTGCAACAGGCCTTTCAAAATGGAGAAGAGATCCTCTGTATACAGAACCGAATCCTCCTGTGCCTAATAAATTGGATGAAGAAAATCCATTGGTTGCTTCATGTAGATCACCATAAGAAACCTTCAAGTACCTATGTTGTAGAGAGGGTAGAGAAGATACCCTTTTGGGCTTTTTACTTAGATTGTAGATACTGATAAGTGCTATGGAAGACATCAAACCCCCACCACTTAGAATGATGATGATGGTAAGTACTTTCTTTTTAAGAGACCTCTTGTGTTTCTTTGAAGGAGGCCTAGAGCATGCAGGGAGCTTCAGTTGGGGTATCCCCCCACATAGATCCTTATTTCCCGTGAGTGAAACTGCAGAGACATTATTAAAGACCCCTTTTGTAGGAACCTCACCATAGAGATGGTTAAAAGACAAGTCCAAATCATACAAAAATGGCAGATCTTCTAGTCCATGCGGTATTGTGCTTAAGAAGTTGTTGTAGGAAAGGTCTAAGAATACGAGCGATTTGTAAGAGCCTAAGAATGAAGGTATAGTTCCATGGATAAAGTTTCTCTCCAACACAAGCTCTGTTAATGCCAAACAATTACTTAGAGCCATGGGAATTTCACCAGAAAACTTGTTTGCGTGTAGATGCAAAACTGAAAGAAGCTTCAAGTTACCGAATTCAGAAGGAAGGGGACCAGTGAGTGAGTTATTGGACAAGTCAAGGTTTACTAAACCTTGTAGATAGCCAAATGTTTGATTAGGAATATGACCAGTTAAGTGGTTCTCAGCAAGACCAAATGTCTGTAACTTGGTGCAGAATCTGAGGGTGGATGGAATGCTTCCTTCCAATTTATTAGTGTCAAGATAAAGTTCAGATAGTTTTGTAAGATTTCCAATAATAGGAGGAATGTTACCAGATAATTTGTTTCCATTCAAGGCCAATCTTCCTAGAGTCTTTAGCTCTCCAATTGAGTATGGAATTGTTCCCTCAAGCAAATTATGTGAGATAGTAAAGGAAGTTAAACCGATTAGTTTTCCAATTTCTTCAGGTATGACTCCAGATATTTGATTATTATCCATGCTAAGCACTTCGAGATGGGTAGAAAAGTTGCTTATAATATTTGGCAACACACCACCAAATCTATTTCCACCCATCTCAAGCATTTGCAACTGAGTACAATTGGATAATGAGGAAAGGAAATCCAAATCATGAGGTCTTCCACTCCCCAAACTATTAAAACCAATGCGAAACGTCCGGAGATTAATCAATCTGCCGGGACTAGGAGGTATTGCCCCTTTAAAAGCATTTGATATTACATCAAACCATTGCAGCTGGGTAAGGTTGGATATGGAAGAAGTCAAAGTTCCACTGAAGTGGTTCTGCCCAAGCAAGAGATTTTTAACATTCGGAAAGGCAAGGTGTATATTTGATGGAAGAATACCTTGTAAGTAGTTTTTCCCAAGAACAAAAGATTCAATGTTTGAAAGGTTGTAAAGAGAATGAGGGACCATACCTGACAAACTATTTAAACCTAGACTCAGAGTTTTCAAACTTGACAACCTTCCCAATTCAGGAGGTATGTTACCTTCCAAATTATTTCCTGCAAGTGATAGATTCTGGAGTGATGAAAGATTTCCCAAGAAAGGTGGGATAGTACCATTTAGCTTGTTGGCACCAAGAAGCAACATAGTAAGCTTCCTCATAGATCCAAACCATGATGGAACTTTTCCACTTAGCTTATTGTACATTAAGCTAATGTTCTGAAGGTTTGAGCAGTTAATGAGCTCCATAGGAACCTGTCCCTGAAGATTGTTTGTGGTTAAGTGAAGCACCTGCAACCGTCTCAAACGGCCAACTTCTCTGGGAATTTCACCATGCAAGTTGAGGTTGGAAAGTTTGAGGTTTCTAAGGAATGTTAAATTTCCCAAGGCTGGTCCAAGAGTACCACCCCAGTTTTGATTTGACAAATGCAAGGCAGTGACTCTGTTGTGGAGACGACCGCATGTAACACCCTGCCATTCACAGAAATGAAGAGACTCATTCCATGATGGCAGAGAATCCGGCACGCCATTTGTAAGCTTTTCTTTGAGTGCAAGTAACGCAAGCTTATCAGTTTGTGATCTCAAAACAAGAGGAACTGTAGCTGGAGTCACGTACACTAGTATTTGTGAAACAACAATGAGTAGAAACATCATTTTTGTGAGTGCATAAACTGCCTCCAAATGAAGTAGAGGGTAGAAGATCGATATTGGACACAAGCATCATATATGTCTTTCTTTTATAGACATGTTAAAGGATCCCAAAGACCCAAGTAGAGTCCCAGGTTGAGAGGACTTTGTCTTTGTGCACTGACTAGGAGTGCTATTTCACAAATTCTAGAATCATTTGCTTTTTAATAATTCCGCTTATTTTGTCATTCCACAGGATTGTTTAGTCATATAACATAACTTTGACTGGGATACAAATTCTATAGGAGTCGTATAAATTAACTAAGCTAAATATTGTGTAAAATTAATCACTCTAATTTTAATCAATAATATTTTAACATGTTTTATGAGCTGGACATATGTCAAAACATTATTAGATCAACTAAGTTACAATATTTTTTTTGTGTAAGGTAAATTTTTGGTGATTTAAATAACCTTATTTTATTAGTATCTTCTAACTTGAGAGGGCTATCAACACTATCTTTTAAAGACATTTTACTCCAACACACTCATCGTTAATTTTTTGAAAATCAACTAATTTCTCTCACTTTTTAAAAAATATGTTGACTTTTTTAAAAAATAAAAAATAAATCATAATAAATATGTTGGAGTATGTCTTTAAAAAGTGCGTGTTAGGTAGCATATCTTATTATGACTAGGGGTGGGAATAGGCCAGGCCGCCGACAGGGGTCTATGGCCTGGCCTTTTTAAAGCCTGACCTGACCTAACTTGTTTAATATAAAGGCTAGGCTCAGGCTTTTTAAAAAGCCTATTTAGCTAAATAGATCAGGCTTAGGCTTATAAAAAAGCCTATTAAGCCTATCTGGCCGGCCTGTTTATTATCATCTTAATTTAATATATTAGTTTAATAAAATATATAAATAAATCAAAATATTAAATTCAATTTACGTCCATCTAACCTATCACCAGTTTTGGTATTTGTAGAAAATTTAATTTTACCTTTTTGAAACTTGTCGATTGACAAACATAGTTGGCATATTTAGATGTAGGCTTGTTGGTCTGCTTAGATGTTGGTCTGTTTAGATGTAGGCTTTTTGGCCTATTTAAAGACCTTATGCGAAAATAGGCTTATAAATAGGCTTCAGGCCAAACTTTCAAAAAGGCCAGACCCAAGCAAAATAAAAAGCCTATGATAGGCCACAGACCAGGCTTAGGCCTTACATTTTTTAAATATGTCAGACCTATTTACGCAAAGCCTAGCCTGGCCTAGCCTATTCCCACCCCTAATTATGACTTTCGTATATAGATTTCTTGGTAAACGAAAATTCTTCTGACTTTATACGTTCTGGAGGTTTCAACACTCACAACCAGTTGCTACATTTGACGGGAGAGCATGTATCAGTATCACCCTCATGTTTGATGAAGGGTCTGATTAAAATAGATTTAAGTAGAACTAGTACTACGAAAAATAATTCAAAAAATAAATATAAAGAATTGATTTCTGATTGGGAATTGTTCTGTAAAAGAGTTTAGGAAACTTAATTTTGTTTTAAACTTTTAATAGTAGATAAAATGATTTTTTGAGAATAAACATGCGTATGTTTTTAACATTTTATAAGTCTTATTTTTATGGGTAATACGTCATATATTAATCAGCCAAAGAAAATTAACAGCACTAGCTGCAAGAGAATGTTGGACTCTCTCTTCACAAAGGAAAACTGCAACCTATGAAATTGTTGTGCCAGAACCTTTCAAATGAACAAATTATAAATTTTTCCTTTACGTAAAATTAATTTTGAAAGTTTAAAATATTTACAATGTAGGGTCATTTAGATAATCCGGTGTATACATATTTTCCTTGATGCAAATATACAATCATTATATTTCTACATTCTTTTCATTTTTCGGCTACAAAGGAAATCATATTTCTACATTCAAAAACTACACGTCAGTTTTTTATTTTTCCAATTCATAGAATACCATCTAGTCTTTTTTTTAACAAAAAAATAGAATACCATCAAGTCGGAAATATTAGCCAAGCCATGTACCGTTTTTTACACACCACGACTCATTTTCTTCCAGGTTCTTTCATTTTTAATTCATCATGATTGATTCCCTAAAAAAAAAAAAATTATCATGATTTTTACCGAAACCTCCAAACCTAACGATATATGAGATTTTTCATCTCTGGTCATTCATATTTCATCTTGACTCTCATCGTTTTGGGATTTTTTTACTTTCACAACTTGAATTAGAAATGTAAATTATCCCTTTACATTTCTGAAGGTTCATTCATGTAAATTTCCAAATTTCAAGGTCCAAAAGTATAATTTATGATTCCAAATTTTCAAGTTCACAATTGAAATTTAAAATTCTAAAACTTGAGTTCCAAAATCTTTTTTCTTTTTTTCTTTTAGAACATTCTGAAATTGTAAATAACACTTCCAAAACTCCTTTCCTTAAATCGAAAACTTTTATACTTCAGAAACTTAAACTTCCAGAAATACAATTAAAATTATAAAAGTTCAAGTCTCAGAAGAAGAAAAATCAATTTCAAGACTTGGAGTTCCAAAAGTTTAACTTTGATTTGGTATACATGTACTATAAGGAACCCTGAGGTGCAAAGTTGAAATATGTTTCTTCATAACTTGAAGTTCAAGAAATGTTGTTACAAAGATATTTTAGGGGAAAAACTAAAATATGTAAAGAGATTGTCTAGCTTAACCCACGAGATTATTTAACCACATCCTAGTGATCAATCATCAATATGATTATCTATAAATAAATAAAAAATAAAAATTGAGAAATTTCTAACTCATTTACATAAACAATATTGGACCCCTTAGGATGGGGTTATATAACCATAGGGGTGATATAGACTACCACATGCAGATAATAATTTTGGGATGTAAAACATTTCCTTGTACTACCTTATTAAATAAATAGACCCAACCAATAATAATTATGAGGCTTGGTTTGAGTTCCCATGCCAACTAACGCGTGGTTTGTTCAAGTGATTGATACTTAATTTTTCTTACGCTAGGTTTTGAATTAAAGTATTGTGTATAAAAAAAGCTACAGCTATAGAGCTAACTCCAACATGAAATAGATGCTCCTCGATTGAACATAATTGCCACACATTGACGATACATGTGGTTAAACCAAAAGAAAAAGTTCTCTGCAACCGATTTACCCTAGTTTCTTATCCTCACCTCACCAGTGTTGGATAAGAAGAGGACACAGAAGTGGATGCAAAGCAAATGTGAGTATAGTTTCCCGTTGGCCTCAACACAAGAAAAAACACACATTCCAAAGAACAGTCTAAAAAAGTCTAAAGACTGGGATAAAAGTGAAATACATAATATAAAAGAAATAACCCCGTAAGAAACACAATCCTAAAATTTGGTAATGGAAGATCAGAATCTAACCTTGTGCATTTGGAAAATGATCCTCTGTCCAGTTTGAATAAAGTACATGTTATAAGCATATGATTCCTATTTCTTCAAGTAATTGTTTCAAGCTCCAAATTCCAGCCTTATACACAGTGAACAACTGGAATTTAAAATTAAAAGAAAAACGCCCATTGTTAATGAATCATGAATTACAAAACTGGGACGTTTGAAGCCTAAAATTTTGACGCTTGATTATTCACCTAGCATATGAGCCAATGTTGGTAGTTTGACTCCTTGAGAATACTACCGCGTACTCTCAGTTCTAAAAACCTTCAAGTACTGACACTCTAAATGCAATGCTGCCAGAGTTTGGACTTTGGAGGCCATTATTTCTAGAAACTTGTGAGGGTTTCGTCTGTAAATGGGAAAGGATATGGCAAACATACCAACAAGCCCAAGAGCAAAACTGTTACTCCAAGAGCAACATACTTCTGATCAGGATCAGTTATTTCATCAGAGAGAGGAGCAATTGGACCTCTCTGCAAGAAGAATATGAGAACAACCCAATAGAAAGCTACATCATTAAGCAGTGATGAGAGTCCAAGCAACGTAATTGAAAAGCCTGTTAAACGAAGCGAAGCCTGCGAAATAGACTTAAGTCAGTATCTTCACATCAAAGGAAAGGAAGGCAATTGTGTTATGTTATTAAAATCCAAAATTATTTAAGACACTGGCAAACCAAGTTTCACTCGTAAATGTGTTCTTGTTAAAAAAATTTACTAAATGTGACACCTTTCTTCCCCATATGGCGAAAGAAATCCTGCCCCCATCAAGCTCTCCGGCAGGAATACTATTGATGGCATTGATAAGGAGTCCTGCCCAAGCCCAAATCACCAGAGGGTTGACAGAAATAGCAGTTCCTTCCTTGAGAACGTTACCGAGAAGCAATTTTGCTAAAGAAATAGATAAAACAAAGTTACTACATGTTCATTTTCTAAATTAATGAAGCAGAAATGAGAATAGTCATTGATAGAACAGACAATAGGGCGTTTGCAGATTAAATTGAATCTGTTTCAAAAGAAAAATAATAAGATGCAATTCCATCAATTTAATTAAATATTCAATCAGTTTACCTCTGAATTTAAAATTCAGTTCAATTCAATCCAATTCAATACAGTTTGGATAGCATCAATTATTTGTGTTTTTTTAGTTTCAAAATAAAATAAAATTATTTGTGTTTTTTTAGCATCAAAAGAAACACTGACATGCAATAACTATATTAAAAACTGATTCTAAATATCAAATCTTTCATCTTATCAATTCATATTTTACCCTTCACATATTCTTTGTTAATTTTTTTTTTTACATAAAACACAAAAACTATAAAATAAAGAATATGATATATTGATATATAAGAACCAATTTCAAACTAAAAGCACAAGAGCTACAAGGATTAGTAAAGTTATAAATATATCAAAATAATAAAGATATAATTAAGACTATACCATGGAAAAACAAAGAATTAAATTCAATTAAAATAAATAACCATATGGTAGAGTGTAAAGAAGTTTTATAGTGTCAGTGAGTGCATGCAAATTAAACTCAAATAAATTGGAGAAGTAATTTCATGATTATGTAAAATATGTTAATTTCATAAATAAAATTACATATAATGCATATAAGTTTGGTTCCATTTAGATTGAATCTGTTTTCCATAAAAATAAATAAAAAATCAGTTATCTTTTTTTCACCTGTTTCTTTCGCCAATTTGATTTTTGCAGTTTATATTGGATCAAATCAGTTTACAGAGATCATGGAAAGAGATTGAGTTGGTAAACACAATTCTGTACGCTTGTCTAAAGCATTTAGCTTACCAATGCCGCCAGCAAGAAATGACTCGTGAAACACAGAAGCATCAACAACAACACCAATACCATCACTGGGAGGTAAGACAAAACCTAGAAGTAGAAGCACAAGACCCAAGGAAAAGCCGGCTATAGGTCCAGCAGCTGCAACCTTGAGCAGAACTTCACGGTTGGATACTATGTTTCTTATCCTTGTAATAGCACCAAAGGAGCCTATCTGCCACCAAATTTCTTATCAGAATTTCTATTGTAGTAAGATGTTAGTTTTACATATCAACTACAGGAAAGTTGGCCAATACCCAAACTGTACATAACACCAAATTGTCCATTTGACTCTTTCCATAACTTTAAATTAAATAGCATGAAAAATCCATACAAAAAAAGCATGATTCCGTTCATAGTAAAGTTCTCCCATATTGACGACTCCTCCATAAGAATTTGGATGATTGCCATTTTCTGGAAATCCATGATAATCGACAAATATACTAGAGCAGTTGTAATATAAAGATCAATCACACCAGTTATATTGTGCAAGACAAACATAGATGGATTGCTTTCCAGTTGACATGCATCAACAAATATAAAGGACCAATCAAAAACTAAAAATGAATTAAAGCTCTACGCAAGTATTTTGTCATAATACATACTAGACAGAAAGCATGGAGCACTAAATTAATATTTTCTCAATTAATGAAAGAAATAAAGAAGAAATATATTAAACACACGATTTATAAATAAAGATTCCAATCGTGCAACCTGCCAGCTAGGAACAAAGTATGGGACTCCAAGCTTAACTCCGGTGTTATTGGCAACTAAAAAGTGACCAAGTTCATGTACCCCCAGCACAAGTGCAGTAACAAGGGCTCCAGATAGGCCATCCTTTAACAAGTTCAGATTGTCAAAAGTTGATCTGGAACATTAACAACATTAATTTGGTAAAATCTCAAAATTCAAAGCTAACTTATTAACACAAATCTTCACAATTAATATCCGTCATAATTTCATAATATATATCTTTAAATGGTAATAAATTACTAAATCTCAAGCACTAATCCAGAATTATGCATTAAATAGCACCTAAAATATATGCATAACACTAAATTTACACTATATGATTATAAGTACATGACAAAATTGAAGTGTCTATATGTTATGAAAAAATATCAGTCAACACTGTCAATGATGAAAATGATAAGATATTTTCCTAAGAAAGGTGGCCAAGAATTCACCGATAACTGAAGTACCTATTGAGAACATCCTATTAAAGAGACATACAGCCTAGAAGATCGACACTTTTATACCCGATAAATGTATTTGTGAAGACTGTCCTGAACATGTTACATGAAAAGCACGGACTGCAGTGAGCTAGACCAGTATAGAAAACAAAATTGCATGAAACAGTTTTGTAAAACAATAATACACTTTAAGCTAAGAGATAATAGAACATGAAGTGACAAAATAAGGCATACGAAAATTGCTCACAACAAATTAGATTGCAATGCAGGAACATTGCGAAGCAGCAAGGTAAACACTGTGACCAGTCCAAAAGCTCCAGCAGCTAACCACTCAGGTACAGCTGCAAAAATAAATAACAGCATAATTACAAATCATGAGCTTTACAATTAAAAAAAACAATCCACAATTTTGCAGGAGCTAAACAAGTACCAGTTGTCTCTGGTTGTAAGGTTGTTCTTGGAACCACAACAGCCACAGGCTTATCATCCTCAGGATTGACTAGAAGGAAAAGCCTGTATTCATCTCCAAATTTATCCTATAACCAAATTTACGCATAAATCTAGTTCTGCCATTACTATATCATGGAACCACTCACAAATTCATTTAACCAACAACATGGAAAATATGACATACTTGCAATCTCTTGGATATCTTGTCATAACTTTTAGCAGGTTGCCCGCGCAGGTTTCCTTTGAACAACACTCCAGCCTAGCAGAAAAGCAGGACCCAATCTTCTTAAAAAAATATCTTTGAACATATGTACAGAGAAAAAAAAAAAAGACAAGCACACACCTCGTAAGGATCTTGGCTTGTTACAAAGAAAGTATCAAAGCCAAAAACTTGGTTTTTAAGAATTTCGATCGTTTCCTTGGGAATTTTTATTGCTTCATCCAGTTGCTGAGGCTGTTGAGAACATAAAATAACAGAAACACAGGAGAAGAATGAAAAAAGGAGAATGCCTCTTGTAAAGTAGGAAAGTATGAACACAAAATGTAATCACCTTCACACCTGGAAGGGGTGACCCACTGGCAACTTCTACGTTATCCACTTCCTGTTTTGATCACAAGCCCAAAGAATAACAGGTAAGGAAACTTGGGCATAATGTCCCAAATTCCAAATGGCACAATGTCCTTTTTCTTTTTTCTTTTCTTTTTTTGGATAGAGCTCATGATGAAAAGTTAAATTTTTTGGAAATGATGATTTATAAAGGACAAACAGACTACCAACCTGGAGAGTTGAATACTAAGTGGCAAGCAACAAATAATGTAATCAGACTAGCAAAACTAGGTCCCATTTTAAGAATTTAGCATAGACAAGTTACAAAGACATGGACTTAATAGGGATACATTATTATGACCATTTTCTGCGCGAATCTTTTACCAGGAGCCTTTAGTGTCTAGTTTACCTGCTATTTCCACTGATTATTGCCATTAAACTATAGAACATATGTATACTTAATTGCAACTCGAAAAGCAGAAAAGCCTCTTTCATGCAGCATGAGTACATAAAGAGAATGATTTTAACTTAATAAGATAGCTTCGTTAATACATCATGTCCATGAGTAACTTCCCTTTAGCAGTTTTCAATCAGGTATTGAACAATGGAAACCAAAAAAACGATGGTAAACAAACATAGGAACATAGCTTTTTCTGACCAGATCTAAAATAAAAGCTAAATAAGTCAAACATTACCTGCGTTTCATTTTGTTCTTTATTTGCATCACTAAACTTGTTTAGCTGTTCAGCATCTACTGTTGGAGGGGTGTTTTGCTCAAAGGAACCTTCCAAAGGTTGTGTTTCTCCATTTTTATGTGCTTCTTTATCCTAAGATATTTAAAAATTGTACATTGTCAATGAAAAAGTATGGAAAAGTAAAAGTCAACATTTGGAGCTCAGAACCATTCTTTCTACTGTGTGTTAGGGTGCATGTGTGTGTTCTGATAGCTAAAAACATATTCCACTATGCATATATGGCTTTATGGTTTGCTCACTTTGCAGAAACATTGACATCCTAAATAAACAAACCTTGCCTAGTTAGGCCCCATCTGATGATAAAGCAAGAAATTTAATTTACACCCATACATCTCCTTCACAACATCATTTGGGAGTTAGGACGTTAAACTAGCTAAGTGTAAACAGCCTAACACCAGTATTAGCAAACGATTTTCTCACATAAATTAGTCCTGCAATCAAACTTTCAGCCCTGCTATTCAAATTGCCTTAATTCCATAGCAAAAACCATTGCCTTGATTAATAAAGATAACCACCACCATGCAAGGAATTTCAATCAAGCATGTTTGCAAACTTCAATCTAACTCAAAAAAAAAAAAAAAAAACCTCAGCAAGTTAAACTTCAATTTAAGTAGACCTATGTCATTGAAAAGAGAACCATGCAGCTTCCTGAAGGAAATTCAACAACGGATGGAGTAAAAGGAAGTTGAATGTACCTCATCGTTGTTACCGTCCGGCTCGGTAATAGAACAAGCAATCCCTCTCCTCCTGCTCGATCTTAACCAGTTCAAGACCACATTGGCATAATCCGAACCAAAAAATCAGCACCAATCGGAAAAATGGAATTAACTCCTCCTCAACAACGAAAACGAACAGACTCGTACCTTGGATTCCGAATCAGCTTCAAAGCTCTCCGATGACGACAACGCGAATGGCGAAAACCGTGGTGTAGACGGACATCGAATTCAAAGCACGAGGCGCAGCGCGATAGAGGAATGAGGAGGTTCCCGCGAAAAGATGAAGGTGCTGCTAGCGAGAGATTCATGGTTCCGTTTAGTTGGAATGAAACCCTATCGCCATTAAAATGAATAAGAAAAATGGAGGAAAAATGGCAGAGAAGAAGAAGATGGAGAACATGCACTAGCAGGTGAAGCGAAACGAACCAATTATCCGCATTTATTTATTTTTTCTTAAATTAAATACCCGCGCAAAGATATTTTTTTTCTGTTTCTCGGACATATATACATACGAGATTTTTGGATGACCAATCAATGTGTGACACCCTAGTGGATTAAGAGACTAAGATAGGTTTATTTATTTTTTTGGTGCTGTTCTGAATTTTAAAAAAAGGAAAACTAAGTCAAAGCTTCACCGATATGAAATAAGCAAAGCCAAAAGGAGGAGAGATCATTGAAGCAAACCACACTCTATGGGCAACCCCGGTGCCGCTAGACAATTCACATAAGAATTTGCTTCATGGCCAATATGCTTGAAGGAGACGGTCCATGAGCGAATGGAAATAGAGATAACTTCTTCCAAGAACCCTAAAAGTGGGGACCAAAAGTGTAATTAAGCCTCTATTTTAGTAAAGGATGGTTTTTTTCATGACATTTCAAATGAGGAACCTATATAAAGGGGAAAAAAATGATATTACCATGCAATTGGAACATATTTCTGTTTTCCTCTCTATCTAAGGTCCACCCGAGGATTCTATATTTCTAAACAAGACTCAACTTTTAAAAAGATAGAGGTGAAGGGGTAGTAATTAGCAATGGCAAAGATTCAGCCATTCAGGGAATAGAGATAAAGTTGAAAGGTACAAACACCAAATTTAAATAAGCCTTTACATTGTGAAAGAAAGAAAGAAAAAAAAACCTTCACAAAACCCTCAATTGCCAACCAAACTCCTAAAGCCTTCCAAGTCATACGCACCCGGATTCCCTTAAGCTGATCAAATTCCAATTTTGGACTAGTCACACATATCATGGAACTAAACTTAAGCAACCAAGAACATAACGATAATGGCGCCTTTTAAATGAACAAGGGAATCATTAATTAAGAATTAAAAAAAAAAGTGCAAGTCAAGAGTTTCGGTTTAGCTTTTTTTTATTTTTTTATCCCAAGTTATTCCACGACCGACAATCAGGAGACTAATCCCTCAAGACTCAAAAATCACATTAAATTGGTAGGCCTCTCCGAACAAATGTTTCCCCAAGAATCGAACCCCTAAATAGATGCTTAAGAAGTCCAATTATCTACTAATTGTGTTTCACCTTATTGGTCGGTTTAGCTTGTTATAGAATTCACATTTTATCCCCATCAAACTTTGCCCACGCTTTTGAAACAATTACTTCTCCATGAGAACTTATTGAGTTCCCAAACATTCATCACGGCAAATATCTGTCTGTATTCATGGATTGCATAAATAGGCTTGCAAGATAGATGCGAGCATATTTGAGCTTTTCAGAATTTATCTACTAAAAAATACATTAAATAAGTTTCAATAAATGCTCTTCGATTTGCATCCCAACACGTACTAACTACATGATCTAATAATACATACTTTTGTATTTTCAATCTTCATCAACATACATGATCTAATAATACTAATCTTAATGGGGGAGGGATTATTACATAGTCCTATTGGATAGAGGAGACAAGGCATTATGAGAAACATGCAGGCTTCACTTGATATAAGGTCCCTTATATGCCAATTTCCAAAACATCAACCAATCCCTATACATGTTAGCTATAATCAAGTTTATGATTAACCAAAATGATTCAAAAGCAAAACAAAACAATGTTCCCTTGCTTCACAAGGCAACCATCACCATTAACATTTAACAATAATGTATCTATACGGAGACGGAGATTAAGCTAAAAAGATAGGGAAAATACACCTCAGACCACACAAGGGGAGACAAAAGAACATAATTTTCAGTGGTGCAGTGTGTGGTTGGAAGCTGGGAGTTTTGGTGGGCATTGGTAGCACTTGGCAAACAGTCCAAATGTGTCAACCTGCCTGATGAAATTTGTCATGCTAGCCCACCCTCCAAATCCAAAACCAACTACAGTAACCCATACCACCACAAATGCATTGAACACAAACATTGCTGTCCAGCTTGGGATGAAGAAGGGCAATTTCTCTGCAGCATTCTGAAAAAAAGAATAATAATAGATAATCAAGAAAAGGTGTTTTGAAATTGTTAAATTGTTGCTTGAACTGTTAATGACACAAAAGTGGTGTTAGCTGGGGAAAAACTTATGTGAGTAGCTACTGGATTTCATGATTGATTCTTGAGAAAATAGAAGCTGATTGAAACATGCTAGGACAGGAACATGAACATTAACTTGAGTACTGAGTAGGGTAACTTAAGAGTATTAGGTTGGCCATGGCCCAACTAATTGTTAAAATGTTGGGTATATATGTATGAAAAAAAAAATTGAAATAAATAATCAAGGAAAGGAGATTTGAAATTATTCAATTGTGGTCTTGATTTTGGTAAAATTGATAATGGTAAAAGTGAGTTGAAAGTGAAATGGTTATGTTTGGATGCATTAATGATAAAAGTGATTTTTGTAAAGTAATGTTGTGTAAATCACTAATGAAATCACACAATTATGTGAGCCGTAGAAGTTAACCCCTCTAGCTTCTCTTACCCTCAGAAGGGAGAGAAGGAGAGTTAACTTGAGTTTCTTCCTACTTTTGCCATAAAAGGAAACATGTAAGGGTACAATAGAATGCATAGAACTGTGGTGTGAAAGAAGCAATTTTCATTTAAGAAACATAAGATGTGGAGAGATGGGACCATTTACCTGTCTTGCAGAAGCAGACCTGTAAGTAAGCATGTGGGCGGAGGCAGGGATGACATAAACGGTGAAGCTAACCAAAAGAGCCCCCACAGCAGAGTTAATGGGCCCAAAGAAAGGGAAGATAATGGCCAAAAACCATATTGGTATCACCACAGGCAACCTGGCTAGAGCCCTCAAACATATGCTCTTTGTGTCATGCATTCCTATCACTTTCTCCCACACAAAATACAATGGGGTACAAGCAAATCCAAAGGTGATAAACTGCCATATTCACATAGAAATATAAATTCATCAGTTTATAAAACTTCTTCAATTTTCCACTTGTTATAATTGCATGTTTGGATTGGTGTTAGCACATCATCCAAAGCACGGATCGGTGTGCTTGGTTTCACGTTTGAAGAGGCCCAACGTGGATCCAGCAATTCAAAACAACTATTTCTTGCTTCTGAAAAAGTGGATCTGGCCCAAACGTGGATCCTGGGTGAGTTTTCCAAACATGCTTTTTGTAGTTTCATGCAAAATTGGACAACTAAGAACCTCTTACTGAGCAGAATGCAAGATTTCCAGACTACAAGGAATCCGGGTCTAAAGCCTTATGGACCCAAATTCCTTGAAGTTAGGGAATCCTGCATTCGATGCAGTCATGGGTCCCTAGCGGTCCCATCTTGACCAAACGTCTTAAAATAGTCTCTTTATATATGAATTGTAGGATCTCAATCGGTTTAAATCGTAGGATCTCGATCGGACAGTTATATTTCCCCGACTTCACTAAGTTTAGGATTCTCTGACCGCAGGGATTCCAAATTCTAGCCGTAAATTCAGATTCCCTGCATTGCAGCCAGGGGCTCTCAACAATCCGATCTGGGCTCTCAGCAGTCCGATCTTGATCAGACGACTCAGACTTAAAGAGTTTATTATACCTTTAAAGTAGTCTCTTTACATATGAACCGGAGGATCTCGATTGGACGACTGCATTTACCCAACTTCATTGAATTTAAGATTCTCTGATTGCAGAGAATCTGAATTCACAAGGCTTCCCAGAGCAGAACCAAATATGCTACTAAAGTAATAACTGTGTATCTAGTAAATATATGTATATGGACCTGGTGAATGAGCATTAAGATGACGCCAGCATCGCGCCAGCCATTGCGGGGTAGAAGAGAAAAGGCATTGGAATGGTCCAAGAGTTGGTCACCAAAGGCCCAGTAGACAGCAATAGCTGATGGTAGGGTAAGGGTGAACACAAAAAGAGTGGCAAAAAGATAGATGTATTTGAACTTCTGAGGTTTCCACATTGCATGCATGATTTCCCTGTAATAGTAACATGGTCCAATATGTAAGTGTACAGTACTGCAACATCAGCATAAATCTGCAAATCACCCATGTGCTATGCTATGCTCTTTTAATCAAGTTCCTTCTTTTTTCACCACTATGCTCCAAATCCAAAAGTGAAATTGGGTTTGTCATTTATGGGGTACGTCCAAATTTGTAAGAATTGTTTTCTAGCCTTTCTTGTTTCTAGTAAATAAGTCCATTGTTTTATTTCTCCAAGAAAGTTGATATCATATTAGAAAAGAAACAAGTGGAAAATTTCTTAATAAGATAAAGAATAGCACATTTTAGTACTAAGCACTTATTTTTCTACTTCCATGATAGTGATACTAGAACCAAATTTACACATTGTGCAATAAAATATCACAACTAAAGTTGTCTAATAGATGCAAATTGTAAATCTGTAACATCATATTTAGATCAACTTCTCTTTAATCAGACTTAATTCTAAAATCTAGAAGCTACTCACATAAACTTACCTATTTCTAATTTCATAATTAATTGTAGAAGGATTTTTAAACACGCATATGGTATAGTGGGGAAAAAGCAAAATCTGAAGACAAAGCTTCCCATTAAAAGAATAAAGTTCAAGTGTTCAAGTGGGGGTTTGAACTTTGAAGTTTTTTTATTGATAAAGGCAGAGTATAACTGGGAGCCAAGACACTAGTGTAATGGGTGTTCAAAAGTGCCACATTTTAACTGTTTTGTCTTATTCACAACACGGTGCTCATTAGAATGGAGGCAAAAGCTGCAATTGAAGAAAGTGGCCGTGCAATAAACTTCTCCTCTTATCTTTGATGTTTCATTCTCTTAAGACAATAAAGAACACTATCATGATTGTTTTGTCCAACCCAATAAGCTAAAACATTATAAAAAAGGTGCCTTACACTGTGACGGCGTGGCCGCCGAAAGTGTAGAGGATGTTGGTGGCGCCTGTGAAATACAAAACCAACTTGTTTGGGCCCGTGTGAGTCACATTTTCAACCTGCAAAATTATCACACCCCATCAAAAGTTTTATATTGCACCCAACTGGTATCAAATCAAGACTGTCGCTATGCATGGTATTTGTTGCTTACCTGGCCATGTACAATAGCTGCAATGGTCAAGTACCAAGCTGTGTATGTGGTCATGCCAAGGCCAAGGAAAGACCAAATCCTGTAGTTATGGAATGAGGGTATGAACACTGTGGTGGCACAGCAAGCTCCAAATATGTAAGTCCAAGTCCTCTTATCCAAATGGTCATTTATGTAGTATATGTTACTGCATACCACAAAATCCAAAACAGGCTCTAAGTTCATATTTGAAAATCTTTCTGGAATTGATTCTAAAGTCAAAATCAGTTCTGAGGAAAAGCTCGTGTAAGTAGCTTATGATACCAGAATCGATATGGAGGAAAAATAAGCTAATACAAACATGTCATAGGTCAACAACAACCAAGAAAAGAACAAATCTCACTGCCTTTCAAGTATCTAATTAGATACAGGCTATAATGAAAAGGATTTTCATTTGAGTTCAAACCTTGCACAAGCTATAAGCTGGATAACAGATCCAAACAGGAGAAAAGTGCAGTTGAAGGCCAATCCAATGGCCTTCCAGTATGGACCCAGTAAACCTTCCAACACTTCAAACCACTGCACAAAATGAACAAAGTCCATTAATCTCATCGCATGTTTGAAAATTCTTCTACAATTGATTCTAATGTTAAAATCAATTACAGGGGAAAACTTCTGAGTAGGTAGCTTGTGGGTATCAAAATTGATTCGGAGGAAGAAAAATAAAAAGTTGATCCAACCTGAATGACATGGTTTTTGAAGCTAACATTCTCTTTCTCTTTTCTGGTTCTGTACTCAATATAAAGAATACTAATCAAATAAGCAGTCCAGCTACCAAGCAAGCCATAGAAGATTTGGAGAATGATGCCTGAAAGCATTCCCAGCTGAGAGAAAGAGTATGGCAGAGTTAACAGAACCTGTGCAACCTGCGCACACACACACACAGCACAAACCCAAAAAAAAAAAGAATCAAATTCCCTACACACACCAAAAAAGGGTCACAGAATCTCACTTCCAATGATGAGACCAGCACTCACAAAACCCATATCTCACTACCTGATTTGAAGCACAGCTGAACCAGGCATCATAAACAGAGCCACCATGCCAGAGAAAGTTTTTCAGCCCTGAACCACCACCACCTCCCTTCTCTTCCTCTCTTTCCTCATGCTCAATCGCCTCGTTAAGGCTTGACATCATGGTTTCTTCACCTTGCTTCTGGGATGACATTGTTCTCAGATGATGGTAAAGATCTTGAAAGTTTTGAAACACATGCACAGTGACACAAAACAGAGTTAGACGTTTACCAAACCCGGATCAAGGAATTTGACAAAAGAGAACAAAAAGAGATTTTGCCCCATGATGAAAGATACCAAACCATGTAGGAAGAAAGAAAAAAATAGTAAAACTCACCTAATCTTGGTCAATGTTGCTTTATGGTGGAACTGAAAACTTAAAGCTGAAAGGTTTCTCCTCCACACAGAAACAGAGAAAAACAGAGACTTTTTTTTGTGTGTGGCCAAAATAAGTTACTTGTTCTGTTTCTTTCTCCTTGTCAATCAAGGCAAAAGGAGAAGGTAGTAATGACACCTTATTGGCCAACTATAGCGGTTTTGTTCAGGGAAAGTTTGATGATCTTGAAGGATTTTGAAAACACTCTCTCTGGTGGTCTGCTCCAATAGGAAAAATGGCAGAGCCTTAAATATGGTTTTATGCAGTATCTGGTGCTGTTAAGGTAACTCAGTCAAACTCTTAAATGCTGGTTCAGTGAAAGGAATTGACAGAAAGTGGCAGTTTTGAAATGCTACTAGGATGGAAACCTTGTGAGCAAGAAAACAGTTACTGGTTCTTATTAAATTAGGAGAATAAAGGCTTGTTTGGGGTGGTAACAAGTGAGCAAAAGATGACTCTTTGGTGGAAGGTTGAGGTTGATTCTTCTGGACTTTGAGATCTGACAAAAAAGGAAGTACACCTGAGAGAGTAAACTTGCAGTTGGAGCTGCTCTGCTTGCTACTAATTAAGAAGTAATAAAATTTGAAAAGAAACCAATAGGAGAGGAAGAACTATGTTTCAGCTATCTCTTTGGTTTATTCTTGACAGCCAGAGAGATGTTGGTTTGGCTTCTCTTATAGTGTGTACTTGTCCCCCTCTCTCTCTCTCTCTCATATGTAGTGTATGTATGTGTCTTGTGCAATAAAGTTTAGTTTCCACCCACCCGCAATTGGTAGCAACAAATGATTCGTGTACACTTAAATAGTGTAGATATTTTTGAACATTTTTTTTTCTATCTCTTTCTTCTAATTATGTCACATCATATATCACATTTATCACTTATCTCTCCTCTCTTTCTATCTCTCTTTAGTGATCTACACCCTGTCTACCAATTTTTATTCATCGATAAATATGAATAAAAGATACAGAAAATAGGGGATTTGATGAAAAAAAAATTTGGTACAAAGAGACTTGATGAATTATAGTATAGTAGATAAAGAAGAGAGAAATAGAAAAATAAAGTTAGTAAATAGAATGCGAAAAAAAGTGAAATGTGAAATCTAAAAAAAAAAAAAATCGTGACTATAAAGCATAAGAAAAACTAGTAAATCACTTTATCATTTTTTAACCACTACATATTGATTTTTTTTTCATTATCTATTATTTTGTGGCGATTTTAAATTACCACAAAAATAAAGTGTTCAAACATGTTGCTACTATAGCGTGATTTGTCGATCACTAATCACGGCCGTAAAGCCTAAGGTTGTGTTAGTATAAATGTTGGCACACATTCCAAATCTCCAATTCATCTCAACTCCACTCCATTGCATTGAATTGAAAGTGCTGATAGGATCAAAAAAATTGTGTACACCATTTTTTTTTCTATATTGGTTGCACCAGACCACCACAAACGGTAGGTGTTATTAATGTTGCTAAAATAGCAGTGTACACAGATCACCATTGAATATGAACACACAAACTTTTTATCACTATTGTTTGTGAATATGGGTAAAATCAATAATGTATGTTTGAAAATTTGTTTATAATTAATTTTAAAACTATAATTCATTTTAAAAAGGAGCTTATATAAGTATCAAGATTTTTAAAAATACTTTAAAAATGATATTGATAAATTAAACCAATAGACATGATTAATAGATAGAAATTAGAAACCTTATTTTTCGTTTGTGTATTTAGATGAAAATAAATGAGTGAAGAAGGAAAAGAATGAGAATTTAAAAGGAAGATAACTTTTGAAAATGAGAATCAATATTGAATACTCTTTATGATATGAATTACATTGATGGCTAAAATTTGGTAAGTGAATTGCTATCAAAATGTCTCATGGTGGCAGTATTGAGACAGCTCTTATAGTATTATAAGGTTTTGCTTATATAACATGGGTTTGTTGAGAATATAATTACTTGATAAATAATAGTTTGTTCTTTTTCTTAATTACACCTACAATTGAGTAAAATATGAAAGAAAACAAATAAACAAGTAATATAATAGGTGATATAATAGAAAATACTGAGAGTGATAGGAAGAAATAAGAGAATGAGACCCACTTGAAATTTTTAGTTAAAGGTATTTTTAGGATTAGAAAAAAATATTTTTCAATTTTTTCTTTTTTTTTTAGTTCTTTTAAAATGGGATTAAAAAATGAAAATCAACTTCCATTCCAAAAATTGTTAAAAACCTCATATGTTACAAGAACCAATGAACCATAGTGGACACACTTCACAGCAATGAAGTGAGTTATACGTACATTTCTATTCGTTAGATATATGTTCACTTAATGCATATTATTGACAAGAACCAATGAACCTCATATGTTACTTGTTTACTAATTACTTCTCTTTCACGTGTCTCAACCAACTTTTGATATATCTAGTACTAACATTAACAATTTTTAGATTTTTAAATAGGGGCATACGGAAGATTTGCACAAAAAATAACAAAATCAAGATATTAATTAGTTTATTACATGTTTTCTTAATAAACGTAATTGTCTGAATAAGTCCTTATAATTTGGGTCGGATGAAGTATAACTTAATGGTTTCCCCCTGACAGCACTGCAGCAGAAGTTAAAAAAGGGAGCTTGAATTTTAAAAGCACCAAAATTTATATAAAAAATTATAAGGACTAAAAGTACAAAATAGTATATTACAGGGACCCAAACATATAAAATATTTTGGATATTGAAAATTCAATTGTTTTTCTACTAAATATATTTACATTAAAATTTTAATATAAGATAATTAAATAAATACTTTTAGTTCATAACCGTGGACTAGGATTACAAATTATTGAATAAAAAATACTAGTTAATAAGTCCTAAATAACTTAAATAAAAACATTTTAAAAAATGTATCCAGCTCATCACATTTTAATATAAAATAAAAATATCGGACGAGTGCCGGTCGGAATAGTGAAAAATGTGTGTTAGAATCTCTAGCTAGGTCGAAAGTTCGATTCATAGTAAAAAATATTTTTTATTTTCACTACACCCGAGTTAAAATTGTGAAAGTAATTCAATAAAAAAATAAATAAACATAAAGGTATTCCATATACATATATACATTATTTAAGTCATAGAGTTGGACAATTTGCATGATATGATTGAAACATCTATATTACCACCATTTTGCTATCATTATTATACACTAAAAGTAGAAAAACTAAAGTAAATTCAATTTTTATTCAAAATTTAAAGATTTTTCTGAATTTCATCGTTTATAAAATGTTTTTTGTCTGATAAAAAAAGTATTGAGGACCCTTACATATTTATAGTTCAATATTCCCAATATTTATTGTAATGTTTTCCATGCATTCAAGCAATATGGAACTTTACAAAAAAAAATGTTACTTTTTGTGAGAGACTTTGGTGTATACTTAATCTTTGATCAGTTAAAAGATGAAAGAAGCATTGGGTGTTTTCTTTTCTAATGTAAAATAATCAGCATTAGCTATCCTTATCAAAATGAACTAAATTAACATGCTTAGTCGTTGGGGGGACCTCCTCCCTCCTTCACTTGATTTCTAACTTTTCCATAATATGCTCCTTGTCTCCCTTTACTCTCTTATCTTGACTCATTAATTATTTGCTTCAATGTGATTAATTTGCATAGCTACCTAACTTATTAATTTTCATTTTTTTCCTTTAAAATTTAGTATTATCCTCTCTATCATATTTCCTGTTGAGCCTATCAAATCCACCACATGTTTCAGTGGAGGATAATTTGTGCATCTCTAACCAGTTGCAAGAAAAATTATTGATAAAACCCACACAGTGCGATTCTCATAAGACAATCAATTTTTTTACGAATTTTTCTGTAAAAAAAATTATCTAATTTCAATATCATCAAGAAAATTCACAGTAAAATCGGGTGTCTTACATGTGTCTTCTCTATATCTCTATATGTGAGTGTTCAGATAGTGGGATCGCAATTCTAAACACTATTTCTAATTAAAGAAAAATGATCTTGGACAACTTAAATCCAGTTACATCTTGAGGGATGAAAAAAATAGAAGAGAGAACTGAGAGGTATGACAGATGATGAGATAGAAAAATAAAAAAATATAACAAAAATATGGGTGAAAATATGTGGAAGAAAAAGTTAAGTATGAGTATATCAAAATGGCTAATTAAAGAGAATCTCCAATGATGAGATAATCCCCCACTTAAGCCATTCGTTGTCCTTTTCCCCAGTGCTAAATATTATATAGTATTTTCCAAGCACTACTAGTGTAAATAGTAATAGCTAATATACATGAAAGAATATTAACAAGTACAAGCTTCAGAGACACTACTATATGTGCACCAAATGTTTGAAAAGGAAGTCTAATTCTCTCTCTTGAGAACCATTAATTTTTAAACAAAAATGCCCTAAACTACCATACAAGGATAGAAGCTTCAAGCTTATACATAGATGTTAGTGTGTGAATTATGAACAATTATGTACATATATTTTCCTCTAAGTCTTGATCACTTATTGGCGACAATAATCAAAGAGATATGATATTCCACACAATTAAGAACCAATGTTTGGTAAACATTGCTTTGGTTCAAATCAACACACAAGGTTAATTAACTAGTAGAGCTTCACATTTTATTTTTTCTGATTTTATTTTTGTCAATTTTCTTGGGTTATTACTTATAATTATCTTCTGGATTAAATCACAATCAATGCGAAAGTGTTTTGATACTGTGGGTTGTGTGGTTGAGTAGCTCGGTGAAAGTATCTATCAACAAGAAATATTAAGATCATGTGTTTTTGAATGGTGTCTTATTTGTTGTTCCATTAATGAGATTGTGACATATTAATTAAAAATCACTACATAAAGTTATAAATATCATATATTAATGTATTTTTCAATTAATATAACATAATTTTATCAATTAAGATAACAAATGAGATATTATTTGAGTATAGAGGATTTCCTTATGAACAAGAAGGTCTAAGGCAAAAATGATGATTAGAAGGAATTTTTGGGTACCCCACAAAGATAAAAAAAAAAATATACTATCAATCGAAATACCAACGGAAAGGAAGATATTGGATTTGTTTGGCTTTTCCTTATCTTCAAAAGCATCTTTTTTAAATTTCATCCCTTAAAAACATTTATGTGTGCAAGCTTTCATTTGCTTTTCATGGCTAAACCTCAATTTTCTATCACTTTCCGTCTTTAGAATCAACTTTATTAAGATTAGAAACAAGCATCCTAGGACATGCTTATGGTCTGTAGTCCCCACAATTAAGTTTAATTAGGGGTTCAATCATACATCTCATTAAAAAAAATAAAAAATTGTCTATTATATATATACTCCTGGTGAATAAAGTGTGTGTACGTTTGAATTAAATTCATACAAAATTAAATTCCCTCAAACTCTTCTTTGGCTAGACATGTAATTAAACTTGTAGTGGGATAATAATAATGAGCGTAGGACCATGAATTATGAATGCTCAGCATGTAACTTGTATTATGTATGTCGATCCACCTTGCATTCTACACAGTGCTCAATCCCAATTGCTGATCCATCATGAGAATTATGGCGAGTTGCAGCTATTTATATGAATGATGGGGATGACAATATGATTGGTTCTTGCCCTTTGTTGGGATGGACTTCAAAGTGACAAATGCTTTTATACATTTAATCCATTGATGAGTTCTAGACACCATATAGTAAAAAGAAAAAAGAAATTAAGACAAATGTTCTCTACCGGAGTTTTTTTTTATGATCTCTATCCGAGTTAATTATATTCATAGTGAAAGCATCCATATTTTGGTGGGTCTGACTCTCAAAAGTATTAGGTCTGATACTATTAGAACTGATAAGATAAAGCCTGATAAAAAATTAATAGGCTTAATTACAATTTTAGTCTCTTATCTTTCACATTTGTGATATTTGCGTCCCTGATGTTTAAAACGCTCGATTTTAGTCCCTTAATTATTATTTTGCGCGATTTTTGTCCTTTTGTTAGCTTGTCATCCAATTGCTAACGACAATTGCTATTTTCACCCCCTCCTTTTACTATCTGCACCACCCTTTAATGATCATCCCCTTCTCTCTTGGATTCCTCTCTTCAAACCCAAATCGCACAGATACTTCAAGACCTTCAATTATGAGTGTTCACAACACTTCCCTCTTGCAGTCCCGAAGCTCTGCTGCTCTGAGGGAAGAGAGAGAAGCTCTAACTTCTCTCTACAAAACCCAAGTTGTTCTTCATCTCACTTCAACCTGTTCTTCGAAAACTTCCTCTTAAATCCCTTTGAAACCACCATCAACATGTTTCTGGAAGTATAGGAATCAATTATGGGGAGTTTGGCAAGTTTATTGGTACGTTTGAGCCGTTTCTAGATTGTTGTTCTTTGCTGCCACCGTAGCTTTGAATTTCCCGGCTACTTGGCTAGAGAATCACGACCTTCGACGGCGTTTTTCTCCCTCCTCCGACCACCAATTGACACGCCTCGACCACCACTCTTCTTCTGGAAGCAAGGCGGTTACAGCACCATCACTGGTTTGTCGCCTGCGAGAAGAGCCACTGAGACCGCTACCGTCGTCTTCATCTTCTCCGGCGAAGGTATGCTGGAATTTCCAAAACTCGGTCTTCGACGTTTCTGGGCTTTCTAAACTCATTTCCAAGCTTATATTAACACTTTTAAACATGAAAAACATAATTTCAGAACCTTGAACTAGGATTTTCGAAGAAAACAAGTGTTATGGCATATAAGTTGAATTTAATGAACCTAGAGCTAACTCATTTGTCTGGAACGAGTATATATGTCGTGTTGGTTCTGTTAGCCATGACCACGCTTGGGTTTGAAGATTATGTGGAGTCGCTGAAGATTTACCTGCATAAGTACAGGGAGATGGAGGGGGAGAAAACCGGTGTGCTGGTTGGTGGAGGAAGGAGTCAGAGTGAACAGAGGGGTGTGAATAATGCTGGTGGTGACAGTGGTGGGGTTTATGGTCTTGGTGGTCATGGGATGCCATCTTCCCATGTGATGATGATGATGGGGCATCAACATTAGAGTCACATGCATGGTGGTAGATTTGGGAGTGGAGGATCACTATCTTTTGGAAGGAGTACTAGATAGCATATCAGGGTGTGGTAGCGTGTAATGTGGTACTTTAGAGGGTGGTGCAGGTAGTAAAAGGAAGGGGTGAAAATAGTAACTGTCGTTAGCAATTAGATGACAAGCTAACGGAGGGACCAAAATCCCACAAAATAAATTAAGGGACTTAAATCGAGTGTTTTGAACATTAGGGACCCAAATCGCACAAACGTTAAAGATAAGGGACTAAAATTGCACTTAAGACAATTTAATATTATACAACGTTTGGTCATACACTGTATAACTTATCATATTATTTAAATTGATATAATCATATGTTTAGTGGAGGGTGATGGTAACAGAGAGTGGTGGTGGTGGTGGTGGTGGCAGTAGAGTGGTGGTAAGGGTAGTGGTGATGGTGGTGGTGGTGGTGACAACGGTTGTGGCAATGACGAAGAGTGGTGGTTGTGGCGGAAGGGGTGGTGGCAGTTATGGGTGGTGGCGTTAGAATGGTGGTGATGGTAGTGGCGATGGCGGTGGCGGTGGTGAGGGTGGTGGTGGAATTAGTTGTGCTGGTGGTAGTGGTAGTGGTAGTGGTGGCGGTGGCGGTGGGTGGTGGTGGTTGTGGAGGCGATGGTGGAGATGGCAATGGCGACAACACCGATGGTGACAGTGGTGGAGGGTGGTGGTTGGGGTAGTGAACTAAATAATTTCAAATAGCTTATACGTCACAATCTTATCAGTCCTTATCCATCATCTATATGCTGGATTAAAAAATCCATCATTTTAATTTTTAAGAGTGAATTGGTGGATAAACTTGTGCAATACAACGTTAGCACCAAACTAAGGATAAACTCATAATGTATTTATAAGTTTATGTTATCATGGTTAAAGTCTTGGGGGCTTGTGTACCGTCCGAAATCTGGTTAATCGGTCGATAAACGAAATATAAAATTCTTTCTCGGTATCTCGTGTAATTTCCGTCGTGCCATTAAAATCATTTCATATAAGAAAGGAATCAACGAAGGCCCTATAACCTCGCCCAAAATCAAGCGTTGATGACCAAGCATTAACTAGAGACGAGGTAGCAAAGAAGGAAACCCTAAGCCATTTAAAATGACACGAGAAATACATAACTAAAAGGCTGGAGAGGTCGCTCAACTTACCAACTTTTATCTCCTAAAACTTTCCGCAAACACCTTATATCTTATTTAAAGAAAATTAAAAATATATCACTTCAACAAGTGAGAAAGCGGTGGACATGCACACAGTCTTTGTTGACATCACATGCTATATGCACAGTCTTTTAATTATCTCTTTTCATACAAAAAAATGGTGGGGGAAAGGTGGAGACAATCTATTTCATTATGCTGATGTGGTATTGGCTATCATTTTTTTGAGCATGACTGTCAAAGTAATCACTGCCTTGCTGATTTGAATTCCCTTTTTTCTTCTTCTATCTTGTTACTGATTTGAATTGGATCGATCCTTCAGAGTGGGTTCAGAAAAATTATGGGGTTTGGGCCTATTCATCATTCTTATAATTGATTTGATTATTAGGAGCTGTTTAGTGCATTACTAAAAAAATGGGGCAATATGCAAAAGAAAGAAAGTACCATACAAAAAAGTGGGGCTTAGTATGAGAGAAATACAAATCCAAATTAACAAAGAATCATTTTTACACTTATTTGCAAAAAAGAAAATGTCGAAAAGTGATTAGTAGCTTGTTTAAACAAGGCACTGGCAATATCAAAGAGTTTAATATTCATAGTTTCATACATTGTCTGTCAGTATAAAAAAAAGTTTATATTGACAACTAATAACAATTCAGATTTTTGCCACATCAGATAATTAATTTCAAAATTTATTTAATTAATTATAAAATTAGATTATAATGTGACAAATTTATGAGTTATGATTGGTTATCTATGTAAATTTTTTTTACACTGACAATCCATTATTAAACTCCTATACAAATTATACTATTTGAATATAAAATACTATTCAAAATATTTTCGTGACACATGCCAATTTACAATGAAAAACGGAAATGTTTTTATTACCAAACTACAATTCAAGGCCAACATGACTTCGCATTACTAGTCTCAGGTTCCAAGTTTAATTTTCACATTTTCATAAGTCGAGGGTTCAAATTCTCCGAGAGCTAGTAAAATCTTGATTGGTGTGCAATCCTGCTCAAGGAGATCTCACGACACTCCTACCAAGGAATGAGTCTCTGTTGACCTTTGCAGCATGCTGGAAATGCTTTCTCTTCGTTCTACCATTTTTTGTAAAAAAAAATTCAAGAAAAGCAAGAATAATCATGTTTTATGTCAAACTCATCTCAGTATTATTAGGGTGATGGGGAAGTACATATTCAATGAATTAAAACAAGATGTTAAGAAAATGAACATTGCATTTTTATAAAGAAATCATTAAAATATTGAGTATATAGATCACATATCGTACTTGAATTTTTTATATTCTTCTTCTTAATTGTGAGTCACCCACCACATATTATCATGCTTCTCTTCAACATAAACTATTCACACTTGTACCATCGTTCACTTTCATCACCATGCTAATGAGACGCTTCGCCAAGCCACCTCAATGTTATGAAGACTTTCGACACCAGGAGTTGTCACCATAGTCGCACCAAGTATATTATGATCCCACTTGTTGGGAAGATTCAGAAGCCCATGAACCAAGAAAATAAGACACCCAAAAAAAAAAGATCACATACTCACCAAAAACTTTAAAAATATTGGGTATACGCGTTAAATTTCCTATTTTATCTTCATCACACTCATTCTAGTCTAATGTAAGACCACAATTTACATTTGAATTATTAACATGTATAAACTTTATTCTTTTATCATATATATATATATATATATATATATATATATATATATATATATATATATGAGGTGTATCAAGTGAGAGCGATGTTTATTATGAGAGATGAGAGCGTTAAATCATGGTCGTACAACCATTCATGAGTGGTTGAGATTAAAAGTAGTTTAGTGGTCACATGACTTTTTAAAAAAGTCACATCATTTTGTTTAAATCTTATCCCTTCATGGTAAATCTAATGGCTAAGATTTAACGCTCTCATCTCTCATAAGTCGTGCCTTTCATTTTATCTATTTAATTAAAATTTTGAGCATTTGCAATACTTTTTAGGGGTACAAATCTACACAATCGATCGTTGTTAGAATTAAGTATGGATAAAATTATCAGAACAAATATTTAATTATATATGATAATATTATGAAATTTAGTTGTGAAATCTTAAAATTAATTATGTATGTGAAGTAGGTAGAATTTACAATTTCTGTCTAAGAATTAATATCAATTATAGTCAATTTTGCAGAGAAACATCCAAACGCCTTAAAAATGATAACGACAATGGAATATCAATTCTAAATTCTAACCATTGTAAAAGTGAAACCAACCATGTGAAGAGTAAACAAATACATCAACACGTATAACTTTAAATCCTAACTTTAATTTGTAACTTTGTTAATCATAATCGTACAATTAGCATCACTAATATAATTTTCCATAAAAAAAAAGCATCACTCATATGATTTTTATTTTTCAAACTATGGAAAAAAACCATACGACCCTAGTTAGAGAACATGAGTAAACCTCATTATCATCTAGAGGATGCCTTTTGTAAAAATTGAGGCAAAAACTCTAGCAATATAAATACTTTGAAGCCTTATGAACTTAGCACAACATCACTCATAGATTGATATGGGTGATTGATTCTATTTCTTTATTAATATTTAAGAAAATATTATTCCGACAAAAGATTTTGCTGCCAGTGCCATAGATTGCATAGTCATGGGGAATCTTGGCATTACATCCAAACGGTCACGGAAATAACCTAATGTACTATTGGAAGAAGAATAATGTTACTGCTAAATGTTTGAACAATTAAACTATTGAACTTTCTATGAAAAATATTATTTATAAATTAAAATATTATTTATTAATTTATTTTTAAGAAATTAACGTACTCTGAAAAAGTTACTTATTTATGATATAATTGGATTGACTTTTAAATTAAAGCCAAATTTAAGATACTCTACAAAAGTACAAATTATCAAAGTCTTAGCAGTAGTTCGTCTTTTAATTTTGTGGTAATATATTTACGCCATATTGTTAAGAGAAAGTTTACCTTTTGATGTGAAATTCAATTTCAATTTTTTATAATTGTCATAGGAAAGTTACACTCATTATCACACTGAGATTTATCATTATCATACTGACTTTTTTTTTAAAATGCATTGATCTTTCTTTTTTTATATATCATTTTAAATAATAAAGAAACGCTGAGTATTATAATGATAAATCTTATGAGATGTTAATGTAAAGTTCTCAATAAAATAAGAATAATTGATGTCTTGTTAAATGAGAGATAAATACAACGATGGTAAAGTTTATAGAAGGTTAGTGCAATTTACACTAAAGTTATTTATTTGAAAAATTGTAAAGAATTCTTTTCTCTTATTTTTGAAATTTTTTTAATGTATTTTTTTAAAAAAGAATAATACATTTATAGTTTTATGGCATAACTTTTTCCATAATCTAAATAAAAAAAGAGTGTTAGAAATTAAAAGAGATTGTTAAAGTAAGTGTTGGTCGATAGCGCTCCTTGTAATGTAACTTTCTAAAAAAAACTTAAAAATATTTATTTCTTGAAGAAAAACAAACAAACATTCCCTGAAGCACTTGAGAACAGTTCAATGTGTGGCACAAAGTGCTAATTGTTTTAGGTTTTCAGTCATAACTAAACTCATTTGCTTCTATTGCACCTTCACGTCTCTTAAGAAATTGATTGTCATAATGATTCATGATTCATGAATGCTATGATCATTTGAGGAATTGTCAAAGGAATAAAGCCACTTTACACTTACGTGTTTAGGACTAAACCATGAAAGATATAACACTAGCCTTTCCAATTTTTCTTAATTGCTATGCAGGCCATCATCAAGTCATTTTTTCTCGGTGTGGCATTATTGTATTGTAGCACCAAAATCAAGGAATGGTTACGTCAAATTTGATATGCATGTGGAAGACAAAGTAGGCAAATTCCATCAAGTAATAAAGACTCATAACACAACAACTATACGGTCAATTCCCACTTGAAATCCCACTACAATCAGTTTCATACGTTCATTCCATGTTTCCCCTGCAATTCTTAGGCAATTATAATACCTTCTCAGTTCTCACCCCATTTTTTATCCACTCCATTTCCACTCATTTTAGTTTTTATCACTCCGCTCTTTTTGTATTATATCATCTATCATATCTCATATTTTCTTTCTTTTTCTTTTTCTTTTCTTCCTATCTTTTTTCTCCTTCCACCACAACCGACATGCATGAACTAATCTTTCCAGGACTGGAGATCACGTTTAATGGATAAATATCTCCCAACATTTTCTACTTTAGCCACAATAATCTGTGAAGGGGTTAGAACCTTCTAAATTCAAAATCAATTATATTTGTGAGTAATTTATAAGTGTAAGAATTGATTCTGGAAAAAATAGAAATATCGTGTTAGCGGCTGTTAAAGAGCGCAGCTAACACATGCCTATTGCTATGTCCATGAATTTTCTATGTCTGGCAATCATTATTGGAGAAGAAAAAAATTAATGGAAACATGGTTCTGCTAAGTTATTTGCTTTATAGTGGGGATCTAACAGACATCGCTTTCAGGAACTGCCCTTAAGGCTATGGCTCTCTAGGTCTCTAAGGAAGATTCCACAGAATTAGACACTTTAAGTCTAATTGATGGACACCCTTCAGCAGCTACTGACCCTATCATTGGAATGAAGACTTGAATTTTTATTTTTAGCCACTGTTTGCCACTCAACTTATAAATTGCAGCTGCCACTCAGGCTAGAATTGCTTGAGGAGACAATAAATGATGGTGAAAAATTATACCATTCTAAAAAGTTTAAATTCATCTCAGCTTAAAGGATGTGAATGGAAAGTAATAACTGGAAATGGTTTAGTTGTAAAGAGTTTGGATAGTTCTCATGATGTTATATATCCAAATCTTATTCCAACTGATATAGCAAACCATGCTCAAATTAATCACAAATAACTGGCTTGATACTAAGAGGAACTTTAGAAAGATTGTAGCAATTTAAACTCTGGCACTATTTTGTTTTTCATGACTCCATCGATGATCAATCGAATACTTAAATCTTGTTTGGATATTCGTTGTTATCAGGGCAATTATACGTTAGCACTCACTTTAAAACAAAAAATAAACAGTACTATTTTAATGAATTGGATTGAAAGTTTATTTGCAACCGCGCTCAACTAGTGTTCAAACACTAACTAATGTCACTGTTCTAGCAAGTCCAGTATATTAAGGACCTGTTCTCTCATAATTTCAATAACTTTGGTACAACCACCCCGGATAATATTAGATCTCTTGTTGACCTATGAGTGAATGATAAAGCCTAACTACACTGTATTTCGTTTGGAAATTGGACCATACACTAAGGCGTGCCTAAATATAATCACCAAAGCATAAATGTGTTGACTATACAGAGACCATAGAATCTATTTTAGGTAGTTAAGTGAGTAAAGTCCCTATCTTGACAACTGACAAGTAATGCACAACACATAAAGTTAGAAACATAGAGGCTAGGAAAGAGAGAGAGATAGCAATGAAGAATGTGGAGTTTTCTTATAATAAACATCAGGGGAAATCTTAGGTGAGTGTCATTATACTTTTGGATCAACACTTCTGTTATTTACATTTTTTTATAATTCTTTTCCTTTTCACTTAGGCTTGTATGTCCTGCACCTGGGCATAGCATTTAAAAGCGAATTCAATAAATATTGTAACAAATTATGATGAACATGGAAGTACCAAATCAAAACGAAAAATTCAGGGTGGTCATATATTCTATCCTTTTACACGTGCTTCTAACCTTTAAACACAGTGACATGTATAATCAAAATATCTACTACCTGTACTTTGTGGTCAATTTGTTCGTCCTGCGGCTCTGGAGCAGCCACATGCTGTTTATGCGAAGCTTAGGATCATCTTTTAAGTGCATGTTTGAATCTGTATCACATTACTCAGGATCGATTCTGTTGGATAGCAGCTTCTCATTTTAGTGTATGTATCTAAATCTCATTTTAAAGGCAAAATCAAATTATGAGGAAAAGTAGTTTCTTGGTTTCAGAATAGATTCTGAAGAAAAAGAAGTAAATACAGACATGCAATTAGACTTCATTTCACAATCGATTCAAGTCAAACTAGAAAACTTATTGGTTTTACAAACATGCAGTAACTCTACTTTCCTCAACAAAATTAGATTTATAGTAATATCTATAACAAAGCCAGACAGGTGTTGGCAAACAACAGAACAAGTAAAATCCACTTAAAATCTAGCAAGAAAAAGGAGATTCTTACCAATAGCTACAGCAAATACCTTAGTGGATTCCTGTCCAACATTAACATGATTAACCAGCTTTATGTGTTTGACTGCATCCTAATCAATGTTTATGTAAAGCAAAACATCCAAATCGTGAATAAATTAATGTATATTCTCTAGAGTAAAGACTACATGAAAAAGCATTTTGATTCTTTGAAATATTAAAGCAGTAGAAGGAAAGAATCCCTCTTCAACCCACATGTGCACTAAAAAGAAAAACAAGAAAAGCAAGTAACCACAGTGAATTTAACATATGCAACCACAAAAACTTAAATTGCACGTACCACAAATTATACTGCAGATAAATCATGAGACATATTGATGAATAACGTAAAAAAAGGTCAACAAAAATAATTATATCTCGCCAATCAATTTTCATATTACAATATCCAAAAATTTCTTACACTGTAAATGTAACTGAACAAAGAACTTCTGGTATGTTACTACCAATTCGATAACTTACAAGCATCTGGCAATACATGCACTAGCACTAGTGCACTACAATAATTGGAAAAGTTGTCTTTTCCTTCTCCCTGTTTTTTGCACCTTAAGACTCCCTCACCTTAGCAGAGAAGCTCCGTATTGTAGTTTATGTATTAACGTGAATTTCAAACATGCAACCAAACATGCACTATACAGTTTGCGAAGCACGCGTATATTTCTATCTTTAGCTGCGTTCAAACTCCTAAAATGATTTAGGGCTTACATGCCAGCAATAATTTTCATAACACCTATATAGTATTACCAAGCAACGGAAGCCCTGTCAACATGCAAACAGAACACTTCCGTCATATGTATAACCCTTCATTTAGCTGCTCTGGCGTTCTTGCTTCCAGAGAGGGGCAGAGACAAATCCAAGTCGTGAAGAAAAACTTCCATGATTAGGCTATGAAGAAAATGAAGACCATCAGAAAAAGTATCAAAATGCCAAATATCTTGATAAGAAGCCACCGATTTGATGATATTCGGTTGAGATGCCTCAATAAAGAACTGTGTGCTCCTTCAACATTTGCCAATGATTCATCCATGTTGTCATCAATCCTAACCGTATCAGTTAGACATAATGCTAATTATTAGAACAAGTGAATAGGCAGAATAGCTATAGCTTCACGTATATTTTGTGATTCAATTTTTTAAAATACTCTAATGTCTTCTTAAGAGGACAAAAAAGTGGTACACGCACGTCTGCAACAATCTGAATTTCAAATATTCAAGTAAAAAATGAAAAACCTGATAGCTAGCTCCCCTTGATGGGCAACCATTGTAGCCAAATGCGTGAAGATCCCACTAAGTTCTGTGATAGTAGATTCCACATTGTGAAGAGCAGTTGCCCGACTTTGAGCATAATTTTCCTGCCGAGGAACAACCTGTTGTACCATAGACATTTCCATTTGCTGGGATGGAGTGTTGTCCACAGCTAACCTTCGTCTGCATCAGAAAATTTACGACATTGTTGTAATTTAAGTTAGAAAATATGTACATCCTAAGCACACATACCAAGAAAATTTGAGCAATTCACACCCAAAAAGCTACACATTGCAACCTAAGGGTAAAAATTTACCAGGCATTCATAAACATGGTTACGCGTTAGCCAAATAATTGAGGCGTGCGTGACAAACTCCTAATTGTATAACCACATTATTCAACTATCTTTTGTGACATTCTGATAATTTTCCATTCAACTAATGCAGGCAAACTATAAAAGGAAAAAGTAGAAATATCAAGATGTTCATTAGTTAATAGCTTTAAGTAGGTTCTGTTCTAAACTTCTAGAAATAAATTATAGGGGAATTCTGGCAAGCAAATTACTCTGTAGTTAACATAATTAGTCACAAGATATCTCTCAGTCAAAATAAGATACAAAATCCTCATATTAAGTGATGAAAAACAAAAGAAAAGCCAAGCTTAATATTTAGACGATATATAGGACTTGGACCTAAAGTGACCCATAATTCATAAAACTCACCAATACAATCATCGACCAGATGAGTTGAGGATTCAAAAGAAAGTGTGTGATATAAACATTATTTAATTTGTAACTTAATACTGTTAATAACTTAATACACCAACCATGTCCAATTAAAAACAAAAAATAACTTGCACCAATCAAATTATTATTCTTGTTGGGCAAGAAATTCTATTTATTAATGCAATGCATAAACAAGGATCACTCATGCACTCTGAGAGAGATGGATGTTCAAGTAAGTTTGGACTGAGGAAACCAATCCATTAACCTGCTTGACAGAGCCTCCAGTCTTAAAAGTCCAAGTGATTCGCAAGTCTCAACATAAAGTTGTCCTTACTCTACTTCCTATCAACATTATCTGGCTAATGTGCTAACCATGAAAAGACTTATCAAAGTTTCTATCCTTTCCCTCGTTATCAGGCTAATATTTGATTTTGATTATGCTTGTCACAGAATTAGGGAATGATTAACAGATGCCTTGAACCTATCATCACAAAATCGCAAGAAAGCAACATGCACTCAAAAGAATCTAACCTCTGATAGGCCCATTAATCTGGTCCCTAGGGACCAAACTACATATGTTGCAAATGGGTCAGCCGTCCCCCCAAGAGAAAAAAACTTTGATAGAATAATATTCAAATGTTTATATTTGCCCCCCTCAAATTTTTTGTTGTCTCCTCTAATTAATCATCGTTAATTTTACTAATGTGTGTTGAATTTCCGCTCCCCTTACCCAATTTTTCTAGCTCAATCCTTGCTTGTCTCTACCAGGTGAATTAAGCAGAGGAGCGTTCGGCTGGGATGGATCACCCTTGGGAGTCACATGCTATTGGGTGTGAATGAGGAGGTTAGGAATGTGAGTTAGAAAGGGAAGTTAGGGGACTTTTTTGGGAGACTTTTATGGACAGGAAAGATCAGGGTTGGAGTTTTTTATGGGTGAAAGAAGGGCAACCTGATTTTGTAAAGCACCCTTTGTTTTTCTTTCTTCATTTTCTTTCTGTCCTGCCTGAAAAACCCGACCCGTTTAACACGCGGGTTAAACGGGTCAGCCCGCGGGTCAAGCGAGACAACCCGCGGGTTGGGACAATTAAAAAATAATTTTTTTTTTGGGCCTTGTTTTGTTTGAGTGAATCTGCAGACTGTAGTGCACCAAAAAAAAAATTCATCACATCTAGATCTAGGGTTGGAACTTGGAAGGATGAGAAGTGGAGAAAATCAGAAAACGCAATTCGAAGGAGCCTGGAGCGGTGGAGCCTGGAAGACTGGAAGTGGAACCCACGACGGTGCGACCTGACGGAACTCACGCCGCTTCCCCTCGCGCTGCTGCCGTCGCTTCTGTTGCACGGTCTCTGCTCTTGTTGTTCCGGCCAAGTGCACGCATCGCACTTGCTCGGCGTTTTCGTTTCTCAGCTTCCCGGGGTTTCATTTTCGAAAGCCCTCTGCTCATAGCCCTCATCTCTCATTTCGTTTAGGTCTAAGGGTTGCTTTGTGTCCCAAACCACTGAACTTCAACAAGCAATATTCAAATGTACCGTCTTTGTGATTTCAGCGTTTCACTTTGCCAAATTTTCATTATTCGTTGATTTTCATCTTTGAATGGCACTGGTTGATTTCAATATATATGTCTGCTTTCATCACGATGTGCTTTGGTACTTCTGGAATTTGATTCGATTTTGTTATGAGATGGGACTGAGCTTGAGAAGCTGTTATACTGCTTTCTGCTGTGTGTGGAGTGATTGTTTAGATTTTTTATTTTTTTAAATCTACTTAAACGGGCCAGCCTGCCAACCCGGCTCGCGGGTTGGATTCATATTTTATTGGCTCGTTTAGAAACGGGGTGCTCTAACCCAACATGTATTGAACCCAACCCGTGACGGGTCAGCCCATATGGGCCGGGCTGGCCCGTATTGACAGCTCCATTTGTGTCCGGTTCTCAGAGATCATTCTCTGCTTGTAAGGAATTTATTCCTCTGTTCCATTAAGTACAGTGCTCCTTTTGTCTTCCCATCTTCTGTTCTTAATTTGGGTCTTATCAAACTCAAATACAGTCACGGTTTTATGATCCATGAGAACCAAATGAAAGCCACTTATTTTTCACAAAGTACACTTTTAAAGTGATATTTGGAGTTCTTAGACCCACATATAAGAATGCTATATAGAAACGTAAAATGAAAATTTTGATCATGTAGTGTAAAAAGAAATTTTAAACAAACCTTAGTTGATTTCCTGCTGGAGCTCCATTTGGCAGTAATCTGCATGAGATAGACACTTATGAGTAATTTTACAGCAATAAACTTTCAGAGACCTATCATTTCTAATATGAATAAATAAAATATATAAATAAATACAGATTAATTATTTGTAAATACATAGCATGAGAGGATCTTCAGAACTAACAATTTTTAAGACATAAAATTAAAAACTACAGTATCATCATTACATAGAAAATTGTGATCAGCTATGACATAGTTCATTGTAAGTTCCCACTTCTTTGTGACGCCCCAGACACATGTACAATCCCAAAACTTGTTGCATTACATTCTAAAGAAGCCATAAATTTGTTAGTGGTAGAACTGTAGAAGTACTAGGGGAATAGAAAATAATTATGTAGTTAAGAGATTTTAACGATATTCCACCAGGTCTTACATATATTTTTTAAAGCAGCATACTAAAAATGAAAGCCTGAAAGGGAATTCAATAAAAGGCTCGTGATGATAATTCCTTTCAAAAAGTTTAAAGCATAGTTCAGTACTTCATGTTTAAGTCTTTTAGTTGTACGTTCATATTGGAATTCGAAAGAGTAAATTTACTCTATTCGGTCTGCCCTTGCAATATTTAGGAGGTCTTTGTCAACTCTGAGATTTAACAAAGACAAACAAGGATCACCTACCAATTAAAATATGAAATATATATGTTTGCTTCTCATACATGACTACCACCCTGTCTATTACTTATCTAGTTAAGAAAGTATCAAGGTTGAACTGGCCAAGCTTATTTTCGGGTACAAGAATTAAGGCTTTATTATGCTATTGTGTGGAAAATAAGTTTGGATCGTCAGAAAATAATTCATAAATCATGTCAAGAGGGATGAAATGAAACAAAAATATGGTCAGATTGACCAACCCATGATACAAAACCCAGAGCTGATGGCAGCCAAAATATGACGAGATTCGAGAATAAGAAAGTTTGAAGAAAATTCAAATTTGGATGCACCCAATGCAAACCCCTATCTTGGTGCAGAAGCACAGTAGAAAGTAACAACTACAGCAGCCAGGCTTTTCATGTTTGCATATTGTGCCAGATTCCCTAATGTTACATTATGGAAGTTGGGAATGGAATGTTCATGTAACGACACACCAACGAATGTTAACCTATATAACCTGAAGATAATTGACTCACGCTGATGTATCTTGCAAATTTTCAGATGCATTCGATGAATTTGACCAAGGTGGTGGCTCGGTGGCTGGCTTTGGCTGATGCTGGAAAGGGTTCTCTCTCGCGGTCTTGGAAAATATCTGCTTCCTATTCTCATGAGCCTTGATATTCTGGGGCATACGCATACATTGCACAACATAGACAACATTGGGTGAGAAAAATATCGAGACATGTTATATGCATGAAAAATTGAGGCAATCCGCAATTTGGTCCTTAAATATGTTACATGTTACTTGTGTTGTTTTTGTCCCTGAACTATACACATTGGAAACCCAAACAATGAACTTGTCACCAAATTAACAACTTCGGTGGGGTGAGCTTCTTAACAAGTTAATAACTTCATTCACAAATTTCTATAAACACAATCTTCCCACCATCAAAACAACGCGACTAACATCCTTCAATCAAAACCAAATTATACATTCACTCTGAAAGACTAAACAAAATCAGTATTCGATGAACCAACCTCGGTCCTTGCGGTCAAGACATCTTGAAGGTGCTTCGTGGCCCCCATTAGCCTGCCCTTCAAGTCATCACAAACAGCAGTTGAATGCACACTCCGATCCTCCGAGTAATTCCCATCAGCCATATCCATTTTGTGAATGTTTTGCAAATCCGAAAGCGCCGAATTCAACGCCGTGATGTCGTTCTTAATCAAACTCGTCAGCTCTTGTATTTCCACCATCGGATCATTGAACATAGACGATTTCTTCGCCACTGGAAAAACGTCACACCAACCCCACGTCAAACACATATTATACTACTCTTACTTGAAAGCTGAATCATTCTTAGTTTCTGAAATAGCTACATCAATATTGATCAACATTATTCGAAGAACATGTTTCTAATCAAAATTAATTTCGCAAAGCTGAATCCACCTAAAATCAATTTGGTTAGTTCTAATACAAGCTACGCACTTACACTGGGCGAGTCTCGCGATCTTCTGAGTGGTTTCGTGGATTCCTAACCCGATTCGCGAGGCCTTCCGGTTGAATTCGGATCTGGAATATGAGGACGCTTGAGACGTCGCCGGAGCATTCTCCGGTTGAGTTTGCGGCGCGGTGGTTCCTCCAATCTTCTTCAGAGTCTCCGTAAGTGACCGGAACTCCGACGTGCGGTCACGGTAAGTGGAAGCCATCGGAGAGAGGTTTCTTCAATTCTGAGATTTCAGTTTCAGTTTCAGCGTCGAATGGGAAGCGAGCCTCGTAACAAACTGGGTCCCACTACCAAGCTAACTCTACAACTAGTTATTTGGACCTAGCCCACTGGGCCACATCGTTTCACAGCAGGGCCCAAATATTGACACCAGTTCGATCCAGGGCTCTGTTTTATGCTTCTTGTAGCCGGTTCAGTAGGGGAAGAAGAATCGATGCTAATAAAGGTTATTAATGTAATCCTCACGGCTAAACTAATTATATTATCTCCAATTTTTTAAAAACTCAAAATTCCTTTAATTTCAAAATACTTGATTAATTGTTAAAATTTTCAGTCACATTTCAAAAGTGTGGCACCACTGCACCTAACGGTGGTATCACGTGCAAGCAAAAAAATAACTTAAGGGTATTTTTGTATTTTACTCATTTTGGGTGACACTAACAATCCTGGGATAATAACAATAATAATGCCCTTCTACTAAACTCAATGCAAAACCGTTGATCCAAACACCACACGCGTGAAAGTTGAAGGGCGAAGGATTCTTCAGTAAGGAGCAACAATGGCGGGGAAGGTGTCAAGGGCAGCTTACGATGCGAAGATGTGGAAGCTTCTTCGAGAGTACGGCCAGGTGCTGGTGGTTTCATTGGACAACATCGGAAAACCAGCAAATCCAATATCTTCAAGACCACAATCCTAAATCCCTCACCGGAACAGATCCATAAGCGCCATGTTACCCACCCTACCACCCACTTTCTCTTTCATCTCCATAATAAGGTTGAAATCACCAACACAAAGCCATCTGTCCCAAGCCTCCTGTTTAAGATTCTTTAGGAGATCGATGCTTTTCTGTTTATTCTTCTCCTCGTGAAAACCGTAAACACCAGAGAAACACCATTGAGAATCTCGCATATCTGGGATTTTTTCACTAATATGGTTGCTTGAGAAGGAAATTAGATCCACCTCCAAGCCGCCACGCCAGCACAAAGCAAGACCCCCCCCCCCCCCCCGCCTTACCACTTCCCTTACCTGCACAATCAACAGCAACACCAAAATCAAACCCAACATTCTTTTTTTATTTTATCAACTTCCTCAACTTTTTTTTTGTTTCCATTAAGAACACTAACTGGGGTTTTTCTTTATTTATCAACCTTTGCAAGGCTCAAATTACCTGTAGACACCCCAGTCCACGACAATTCCATGATAGCAGCCTCATTGATCTTGGTGGGGCTATTTAACAGCTTCCACCTGAATAGCAATACGAGCCTTCTTGGATAAAGCACATCCTTCCACCACAACATCCACAAGCATAGGATCATCCCACATATCAGCTTTCCTTTTGTTAACTATCCCACCTTGATTTTCTTGAAACATACTCCCTAAGACTTTAGAAGTTCTCTTCCATGTTTTCCTGTATCCTTCTTTTTCCCTCCAACATTAGTCTGGCCTTGGCCAAGTGAGAATGGTTCAAAGCAGGGTAAGAAAACACCCACCCTAGAGTCACCATCCTTTATTACAACCATACCCACATCCAAGCCAGCAGAACTATTAGACTGCAAAGAAACATTCACCACATTGGGAGGTTCATCTACCCCACAAGGAGGTATTGAATGCCCCACTATCAACTCCTTATCAATCTGGTTAGACAAAATTTTAGGAGCACCAATGAACTCCTCCCCTCACTCAGGGGGTCTTCCTTGTGTCTGAGGATGTTTTCAATACTCGCCAACACTCGAGGAGTTATGCCATCAGTCTTAGATATTGTCGTTGAGCCCTTTTCGCCAACCTGGTCACTTGCCCCTGAAATCCTCACATCAGTTTCTAGATTCTGTAAAACACCTCTCTTATGCACATTAACCTTGGACAGAGAGGTCACCAGTACATCAACCAATGCAGACTGTTTTTCCACTCTTTCTATCCCTAGAAAAACATTCTCCTTGTTAGCAGCAGACTCAGAGTGCCCTTGAAACCCTGAAAAGGAAGAGTTGCATATGTTGCTAGAAACCACATTTGGACGAAGAGGAGGAGCACGTATCCAAGCCCTAAAAGGATGATTTTGAAGTCCCTCCTCATCCTCACAATCCTCCAAAACATGATCAAGTCCCTTGAAACCATAGCAAAAATTTTGCAATCTCTCATATTGAAAGCACACCTTCACCAGATCCCTGCTTGGCCGGGCAATCAGTTCCCCCCGTCTAATCGGAACCAGAACATTCAGATTAACCTCGATTCTTATGAAAGCACCCAACTGATGATCATCAGTCATGTCCCAACTGATAAAACCCCTAAGAAATCACCAATGGATCTAGCCACCGCTTCCTTCTTGAGGACCATGGCCATCAGAACTCTGTCCATCGAAACTTCCACAGGAGTACATTGATCATCAAAGATCTGTAAAACGATGAGATACTTATCAAACGACCAAGGACCATTACGAATTACCCAGTCCCGATCCTTTTATGCGAAGGAACGAATCATATACAGATTCTTCCCCACATCCCTAATTCCGACCCCCTTTTTAACGTTCTAGATCTGAGCCATCATAGCTTTGAAGGCTTGGACATTGTAGTTGTGTTGAGTGAGAACTGAGAACCTTCCCAACTAGCCAGAACTCGAATGCAATCACTGGATCACAGTCATCCTCCTCGATCGAAACCTGCAGGAGATTCACCTCATCGCCTTCGAGCACAACACTCTTACCCCGATCCATGAAGAATAGAGAGAGAACACCGAATCCAAGTACAACAAGAAAGTCATAACAAAAATCAAACGAAAAAACCAAACGACAGAGGATTAAAAAGCCAAGATGGAACTTGGAAAAAACTCACATCCCATCGTTCTACCAGAACCCTAGCAAAGCAAAGGGAGAGAGTAGCCACACTACCACTTCTTTCTTGAATATTATTGTAGCCATACTTTCTTTCAATACTCTTTCATTAATTAGTTGAAATTATGTAGGTCTCATATTTTTAGTGGACCATATTTAAATTTGAATCCATCAACGAGAAATTGTTGGGAAAAAATGTTCCTAATATTTTTCTTGTATTAATCATTAATCGTTGTAAAAGTGAATGGTGACCTAACCACTGTATTGCTTGCAAACTATAGTGAGTTGCGAGTTGCGAGGATATTTGCCAAAAAAACAATACTCACCATTTATCAGAGGTTATTGTATTTTTGCACCGAGACAGAGGTAGAAGTTCGCGTTTTTGTTTCTTCAGTTGCGGCAGCGACGTTTCTGATTGAGGGAGAGGGAGTGCCCTAACTCTCGAGTTTTCGCAATTTCGCGAAGCCGCGAATCCTTTTCTATTCTCCTTCAACTGACAAATCCGTTTCTCTCTCTCTAGGGTTTGTTCCAATTTTGAGGCTGCGTTGCAAGCTCGACCCTTCCATCAACCAATCTCGTTTCAGCAGTATGTTTCTATCTTTCTTATTCTCCGCTGATATGCATTTCAATTGGTTTTAAATTTCTTCTCTGTTCGTCTCTATCATATGAATTTGATTCCCTGGTTTATGTTTAATTCTTGATATGATGTGTGTTTTTCTTTAGGGTTCACGAATTTGCCGCATTCTGAATGAATTTGCCTTCTAGGGTTCGCGAATTTGTTTTTCTTTAGGATTACATTTGCTAACAGTTATATGTGATTTTATAGGAGGAAGGGAAAGCAATGGAAGAGGGAAAGCATAGATCGAGGAAAGAAGATTATGAGGTGAGAGAAAGTGATTCTAAGAGGAGTCACCGTGATCGTGATCGAGAGCGTGATAGAACTGAAGACAGAGGCAAGGATAGAAACGGTGGGAGGCACAAGGATAGGGAGAAGCGGGATCGTGAGTCGCGAAGACATGAGAGGGAGAAGAGTACTGACTCTGAAGATAGGCATGATAGAGACAGGGAGAAGCGCAAAGATAAAGATAAAAATAAAGATAAAGACAGAGAAAAAACTCGAGATAAGAAAAGGGACAGAGATAGGGAAGACAGGGAAAGGGAGAGGTCAGACAGAGTGAGGGAGAAAGAAAGAGAGAGGGAAAGAAAGGAGGAGAAGGAGAAGGAGAAGAGTAGAGAGAAAGAAAGGGAAAGGGAGAAGGAAAAGGAGAGGAGGGATCATGAAAGAGAGAAGGAAAAGGAAAGAGAAAGAGGGAGGAGAGTACGTGACAGGGAGAAGCATAGGGATGATGGTAGTGAACACAGTGATGAGGAACCTAGGGAGAGAGATAGGAAGCGGCATAGGAAAGATGATAACAGTCACAAGGGGAGAGAGAGGGAAAAGAGTGGTGGCAAGTCAAACAGGAAAACTGAGGAACTTGAAGCAAGCCCAAGGAAAAAGAGTGATGGAGATGACTCTGATACCAAAGAAAAAGAGATAAAACCTACCCGTGAAGAGGAGATGGAGGATGAACAAAGGAGGTTGGATGAAGAAATGGAAAAGCGGAGGAGGAGAGTTCAAGAGTGGCAAGAGCTAAGAAGGAAGAAAGAAGAAGCAGAAAGGGAAAAGGATGGTGAAGCAAGTGCTATTGAGGCCGAGTCTGGAAAGACCTGGACACTTGACGGGGAATCTGATGATGAAGATGGAACAGGTACTGGGAAGCTAGATACAGATATGGATGTAGATGAAGATGACAAATCTGCTGATAAGGAACCTGGGGAGTCGATGGTCGTAGATGTTGATAATGGAGCAGTTGCATTGGATTTACAGAATGGAGGTGCTGATGCTCCTCCAGATGAGGAAATAGATCCATTGGATGCTTTCATGAATTCTATGGTTCTGCCTGAAGTTGAAAAGCTGAACAATGCTGTTAACTCGTCACTTGTTGATAAAGCTGCAGACTTAAAACCGAAGGATAACGGGGATGAGCGAAGTAGTGGTGCACACTCAAGGAGAGGTTCAAATAGATCTATTGGCAGAATAATTCCTGGTGAAGAGTCTGACTCTGAATATGCAGATCCTGAAATTGAGGGGGATAATTTAGATGAAGATGATGATGAGTTCATGAAAAGAGTGAAGAAGACAAAAGTTGAGAAGCTTTCTATTGTTGACCACTCCAAGATTGACTACATACCCTTCAAAAAGAATTTTTATATTGAAGTGAGAGAGATCTCGAAGATGACCCCTGAAGAAGTTTCGGCATACAGGAAGCAGTTGGAGTTGAAGATACATGGAAAAGATGTGCCAAAGCCTGTAAAATCATGGAACCAGACTGGACTGACTAGCAAAGTTTTGGAGACAATAAAAAAGCTTAACTATGAAAAGCCAATGTCTATTCAAGCCCAGGCACTGCCTACAATCATGAGTGGTCGAGATTGCATAGGTATTGCTAAAACTGGGTCAGGTAAAACACTTGCGTTTGTTCTGCCAATGTTGAGGCATATCAAGGATCAGCCGCCAGTTGTTGCAGGGGATGGACCTATTGGGCTTATCATGGCTCCTACAAGGGAACTTGTTCAACAGATTCACAGTGATATAAAGAAGTTTACTAAGGTACTGGGTATCAGGTGTGTGCCTGTCTATGGTGGTTCAGGAGTTGCTCAACAAATCAGTGAGTTGAAACGTGGTACTGAGATAGTGGTTTGTACTCCAGGTAGGATGATTGACATACTATGCACCAGTAGTGGGAAAATAACTAACCTGCGGAGAGTCACTTATTTGGTCATGGATGAGGCTGATCGAATGTTTGACATGGGATTTGAACCTCAAATCACACGAATTGTTCAGAATATTCGGCCAGATCGTCAAACAGTTCTCTTCTCTGCTACTTTCCCCCGTCAGGTTGAAATTCTGGCGCGTAAGGTTTTGAATAAACCTGTAGAAATACAAGTTGGTGGGAGAAGTGTTGTTAACAAAGATATATCACAACTAGTCGAGGTGAGGCCAGAAAATGAGAGGTTCTTTAGACTCTTAGAAATACTGGGTGAATGGTATGAGAAAGGAAAGATCTTGATATTTGTCCACTCACAGGAGAAATGTGATTCTTTGTTCAAGGATCTGCTCAGGCATGGTTACCCATGTCTTTCTCTTCACGGGGCTAAGGATCAGACAGACCGTGAATCCACAATTTCTGATTTTAAAAGCAATGTCTGCAATTTGTTAGTTGCGACAAGTATTGCTGCCAGGGGATTAGATGTCAAGGAGCTTGAATTGGTGATCAATTATGATGTTTCAAACCACTATGAAGATTATGTACATCGTGTTGGGCGCACTGGCCGAGCTGGCCGTAAGGGTTGTGCAATTACATTTATTTCTGAGGAAGAGGCAAGATATGCACCAGATCTGGTGAAAGCCTTGGAGCTATCTGAGCAGACTGTTCCTGATGATCTGAAAGCTCTTGCTGATAGTTTTATGGCGAAAGTCAATCAAGGACTGGAGCAAGCGCATGGGACTGGTTATGGAGGAAGTGGCTTTAAGTTTAATGAAGAGGAAGACGAGGTGAGGAAAGCAGCAAAGAAAGCGCAAGCCAAAGAATATGGGTTTGAAGAAGACAAGTCAGATTCTGAAGATGAAGATGATGGTATTAGGAAGGCAGGTGATATCTCACAGCATCCTGCTCTTGCTCAGTTTCTTGCTGCCTCAAAAGCGAATACTCCTGTGATGCCCACTCCCATCTCAGCTGCCCAGCTTATTCCAAATGGTGGACTACCTGTTCCTTTGCCAGCAGTTCTTGGTCTCCAGACTTCAACAGTCTTGCCTGGGACAGGGCTACCCCTTGCTACAACTGATGGGGCAGCTCGAGCAGCATTAGCTGCTATAAACCTGCAGCACAACTTAGCAAAAATACAATCTGAAGCATTGCCAGAGCATTATGAGGCTGAGTTGGAAATAAATGATTTCCCCCAGAATGCTCGCTGGAAAGTCACACACAAGGAAACTTTAGGCCCCATTTCTGAATGGACTGGAGCTGCCATTACCACCAGGGGGCAGTTTTTCAATCCCGGCAAAATCCCAGGACCTGGGGAACGCAAGCTCTACTTGTTCATTGAGGGTCCTAGTGAGCAATCAGTTAAGAGAGCCAAAGCAGAACTGAAGCGTGTTTTGGAAGACATCACAAATCAGGCTTTGCAACTTCCTGGGGGAACTCAACCAGGCAAATACTCTGTGGTATAAGGGGTAAGATCCTGATCTAAGTTAGCACTGTATTGTTTATTTTATTATAGTGGCTGTTACATGCTCATGGAGTCATTTACATACTTTCTAAGGGAATAGTGACTGTCCAGCTTGGTAGTTTTTTTTTTTTTTTGAAACTAGCTTAGTAGTTGTCTCTAATCATGTATTTCGTTCCTCGTAGCTATACAGGTGTAGAATTATCCTTGGTTGGATGGTCGGATTTTATTTATTTTTTCCCTTTATCCTTTTTGGGTGGATTTCCTTTAGGTTCTGAAATCTGAATGAGCATAGATACTCTTTTTCTGGGTTTACATTGGGAATAAACATGACTTAGTTTATAATCAGATCTCATAGCTAGTAAATGGCTGATATTTTTTAGCTGTATTTGTTTAGTTATTATTTTTTTAAGAAGTCCTGCAACCTAAGAGTAAATCTACTTTTGGTAGTCAACGTGAAGGCAAAATGGGACTCTGTTAAACACTCTTGTCTCGCGCCCCGATCCGGGACAAAACTGCTCATATAGTCTGCCTTTACCCATTCATGGTCATACAGGTATGAGGATTATTGTGGAAACTGCTGCCCGTCTTTTTTTTGGCCCTGTGTGTTTGCATGAATGAAACTTCTTTTGATATCTTTTTGAATACCAACCAATACTGGGATGTTATGCTATTGATTAAATTTTAATTACACAAGATTTCTGACCCTTTTGATCGTTATCTTTCTTTGTTCATCATTCACGTTGGTGCAGGTGGATCTAATGAGCCTACGCTTGCATGTTCGGTATTGCTCCATCCACTTCGCTTGCTTTGTGGCTGTCTAATGTGCTAATCATGGTGGGGCATTTTTACATCTAGGTCCTGTTTGATTTGAAGCAAACATTGTCGACATTTTTACATTTGGATTTTTTATTATGCTATTCTGGGTCTTTTTATCTGATGTCACGTCTATCTCTTAGGTTTTGGTTTGGCGTTCTCTTGTCATGTAGAGAAACAAAATGTGATGGGGAGATCGCATGATTCAGATATTGATGGCTTTGCCTTACTGCTATGGTTTGGATTTCAGCACATGTTTAAGTTTACCATATCCATATCATGGATATGCTCAACCAAATTGTCGGTTTATGCTCATAGCGTCCGTAGGTTATTGCGCTCCGCCCTTGTTTCGTCGAACTTAACAATTGTAGCTTTTATGTTGTAATTCTTGATAATGTTGTAAAATTTTACTTGGTTTGCTCAAAGTTTTTCCAGGTATTATTGATAGAAAATTTATTAAATATGCTGGATATTTCTCCATATAAAGCAGAGAAGTCATTAGATAATTTGTTTTTATTGATGGTTTTGTTAACAGGGTGGACCAACCGGTGAACCATTAAGAACTACTCGACGATTTAGATTCACTACTTGTGACTGGCTGAATAGATAATATCAGTATTTTAAAAATATTAGAGGGTTCCTTTTGATTTCATCCTTGTAAGTTGTAACCCTCCCACGATACACTTTTACATCTTCAACCCCTTGTGTGGATTCAGTGCTGGGTTCGGGTGGTGCTTTGCTATGTGGGTTTGGTGGTGCTCACGGATTTGGGTTTGTGGTTGATCGATGCAGGGTTGTGAGGTTGTGGCTGGAGTTTTGAAGAACAAAGGGTACTGCAAACAGTGAAATTGGTGGCTAATCTTCGAGGTTTTGTAGGGGATTAGAGTTAGAGAAGACTTGATGGGGTGAGATCACACTAACAGAGAGACCACTATGTTTGTGTTCAAGAAGCAAAGTTAAGTGCGTTTCCATGGCCGAACGCTTGTCTCCATCGCTTGGATTCGGACGTTCCTAGTTGTATTTTCCTCTAGTATGTGCGTCCCCACAGCACCCACCGCCAATGCAAACAAGCCCTAAGAATGATAGATTGGAAATGATGTTGTTCTTATCCTTCGAACCACCAAGGACCAAATCTGGTTGTTAGAATTGTTGGGATGCAGATTTGACTGTGTACAATCGCACGAATAAGATCGAAGAAGATAACGGTAGAGACAAGAAGAACTATATAATGTCTAAAGTGAGTAGCTATCTTGAGCCCAAGAGACAATGATTGTTTCACAAACGCGGTGATGTTGGCGTACTCTCTAAGGGTTGTGCGACGAACGAGAGCTTGGCGGAATCCAACAGCTTAAGCGAACAGAGAGCGATCCTCTCGGACCTTGTATCTTGAAAATTTTGCCAACTTCGAGCCCTTAATTGAAATTTAGAGAAATATGAAAACTTATTATAACATGTAAAAATAATGTTGCCCACGAATGGTCTGTCGTATAATGACATGTGACATTTTATATCTCAATAGCATATTATATACACTAAAATCATGCGAAGTCTCATGGCGACATGAAAAAAAATCACTATATTATTTAAGGTACTTATAACTAAAAAGTGAGATTTATTTTTTCACTAAAATAATAGAGATAAACCTCAAGGGAGACCTGTGTAATTTTCCCATCTCTCCTTACACCTTCTCTTCCCCTCCTTTCACCTACCTTCACATGGCCTTTCCCTTTTTCATTTCCCTTTTTCATCTTTTATAAAGAGGGGAGAGGTAGACCTAATGATAAAGAAGCTCTAATTTTTTTCTTTTCGTATCAAGGTTTGGAAAAAATAGCTAATTCTACTCCTGTTCCCTTTTTCATCACTTTCAAGTTCTCACAATTGAAAAAAATAAAAATCCTTCAATTACTTATTTTGTATGATTTTCTGTATTTGGCGTTTCCTAAATTTGTTGGGTTTTATATTAATCCATGAAAAATAATGAAATTTAAAGGAAGTGTGTAATGTTGTTTTGGCTTATTTGTTTCTCCAGAGTGATTTTATATATCAAATGTGAGAGATAGGGTAGGGAAGGAAGGGGAAGGGGGAGGGCTGGGTGTACCGGGGGTTGGATGGAAGGTGAGTGGTGGTTGTGGATGTTAGGTGGGAGGAAGGGGAAAAGGAAGAGGAAGAAGAAAAGGAAATGGGAGGAGAATGACCGAGAGTGATTAAAGTAATATTAGAAGGACTAAAAGTGATGTAAAAAATCTAGGTGGACTAATCATGTAAGCACCGTCATGGCATCACGTGTCCAGATTTTAATTTTTTTTAAGAACCAAAAATCATAAAAACATTTTCTATAGACATATTTGACTGTGACCATACATGGAACATATGTAACCATTTATTTAAACAAAACTTAAAAATTTCATAATTAAACATCAAGCATAATAAAGGATTATAAATAAACTTTAATTACTAAAGATTTATAATATCTACATTCTTATATAGAATTTACTTATAAACTAATAAATTAATTCGTACTAATTGAAAATGTTATTTTTTTAATTGAATGATTGTGCATTTCATAATACACTGCAAATATAATGATTTGTTTAAATAATGGGTTAAGGATGGACCAGGTGTAAAAATAAGGCATGGATAGTGGAGTTTTTTTTAATGTTGCAGGGTATTTTTAAAAATCATATGTTTTTTTAATAAATGAAGTATGTAAATAGTAATTGTGAGATATGTAACAAGTAATGCCTAAAAAATAGTGTCTATTACTATTGTGGCCCAATAGATTTTAAGTGTTAAAGTAAAGCCTAAAATGAGGAGTTATAAAAAACTCTCATATGAATAGTAACTATGCATATAAGTGCCTAGTATATGTAGTAGATTTCTGAGAGCTTGACTTCCTTAATACAAAATTTCACACTTCTTTCAAGATCTAAATCTTGAAAACAAAATTTTTTAAATTTTAAATATTAGAAGCAATATTTTTTCGAGTTTTAAATCTTGGAACATTAAATTAAATGGGAGTGTGAAAACTTGTGAGGAGAGTGTCAAATCTGACTACAATCAGTAAATGGCCAACCTTGGGCCGTTGGGCCTCTATCTTGTATTGGACTTGTATTTCGTTTTCAATGAATCCATTGACCCAAAAAATAAAAAATTGGGGTTTCCCCAAAACCCTAATTTACGCGGCGCTATATATAAACTCTGAACACTTGAGTAGAGTTTCCATAGTTCGTTCGTTCACCCCATTGCCTACGTTCTCTTTTCCAGTGTCTCTCTTTCACAAAGCGGAGGTTAAAGAGACGGCGCCGTCGCTGTCCGCCTTGACTGAGCCACTGCATCGTCTCGGCCCTCGATTTTGCCATTCCCAATCCCTCATCAAACCCTAACCCTAACAAGAAATCAGCAACAATGGTGAAACCAACCAAGGCCGAGAAGAAGATCGCGTACGACGCCAAATTGTGCCAGCTTCTCGACGACTACACCCAGATCCTCGTCGTCAATGCTGACAACGTCGGGTCGAACCAGCTCCAGAACATTCGGAGGGGTCTTCGTGGCGACTCGGTGGTTCTCATGGGGAAGAACACCATGATGAAGCGTACTGTTCGTATCCACGCTGAGAAGACCGGCAACAACGTCTTTCTCAACCTTATCCCCCTCCTTGTCGTGCGTTCTCTAATCTTACCTCCTTATGAGTATCGAGTTATTAATGTGCAGTTATGCTTCATTAAAAAGGAATTTTGATGTATGATTTCTAGACTGAGTTAAGCTATTATTCTGGTTGAACTTAATTTTGGAGGATTTGTGTGATTTTAATTTGTTCATTGAACAAGTGAATTTTGATGCATGATTTCTAGATTGAGCTAGGTTATTATTTTAATTTAATTTAATTTGGGGGTTTTGTGTGATTTTAATTTGTTCATTGAACCAGAGAATTTGATGCGTGGTTTCTGGACTGAGTTAGGTTATTATATTGATTGAATTTAGTTTTGGAAGACTTGTGATTATAATTTGTTCATTGAACCAGGGAAATGTCGGGTTGATTTTCACTAAAGGTGACTTGAAGGAGGTTAGCGAGGAGGTCGCCAAGTACAAGGTAAAGTGACCTTTCCACAATTTTTTTTTCATTCGGGTTGTGTTTTGCATGTGCTGTTTCAGATGACCATGTTGCTATCTCTTGTTTGCTGTCTATATGAGTTTTCTATAGCGACTATTCTGTTAGCATTTATAAATTTGATCCATAACATTTATAAATTTTCTCTAGCTGTGAATGATGATTTTCCTTTTGTTTCTGTGCTGTAACTTGCTATTGTGTTATATGGTTAACATGATATTTTCAAAGTTGAGGAAGTTTTTCAGTACTTTTGCTAGCCATTGCAATTGTTAATCTATTTATTATTTTGATATTATTGGTTTCCCATCTTATGAGGTAATAGTTGCAGTGTTTAGTTTTAATAGGTTATATCTGATGTTCTCTTTGATTGTAAATTTCCTGTCAGGACCCTGTTAATTTTTATTGTGTGTTAATTTGTACCTGTGATCATATTTGCTCACTTTTCATGTTAATTTGATCCATACCATTTATAAGTTTTCTCTAACAACTAATGATAATGTTCCTCTATTTTTTTTTGACATGACTTCGTATAGTGATATATGTTAATTATCGTAAGTATTGTTAATATGAAATCCTCAAAGATGTGGAACTAGTGTTTAGTTTTTGGTGTCCGAGTTTGATGTTACCTTTGATCATAAATTGCCTTTCAGAATCCTGTTAATTTTAAAATTGCGGTGTTATTCATAGCTTTGTTAAGGTGAAGTGTTCAAATGATTTCGTTGCACTCTCTTGTTTGCTGTCTTTTGTTGTGGTGCTTAAGTGTGATCCATCACTGGCTAATACTTTCTATATAGTAACTACTCTGTTCACATTTATAAATTTGATTCATAATATTTATAAATTTTCTTTCGCGGTGAATGATAATTTTCTTCTGTTTCTATTATGTAACTTGCTACTTTGTTATATGTTAATTATGGTTAACATGATGTATTCAAAGTTATTAAATTTTTGCAGTACTCTTGCTAGCCATTGCATTTGTTAATTTACTTTATTATTTTGATGTTTGATTTCTCATCTTTTGAGGTTGTAGATGTAGTGTTTCGTACCTAGAGGCTATGCTTGATGTTTTCTTTGATTGTAAATTCTCTTTCAGGACCATGTTAATTTTTTATTGTGTGTTAATTTGTAGCTGTGATATATCTGCTCACTTTTCATATTAATTTGATCCATAACATTTAAGTTTTCTCTAATGACTAGTGATTATGTTCCTCTTTTCCTGTGCCATAACTTGGCATGGTGATATACGTTAATCATTGTTAATACGATGGTATGGTGATGTGTTAATCATCGTTAATATGATGCCTCAAAGATGTGGAACTAGTGTTTAGTGTCTGAGTTTGATTTTACCTTTGATCTTAAATTGCCTTTCAGAATCCTGTTATTTTTTTTATTTTGTTGTTATTTGTAGCTGTGCTGATATTTGCTCAGTTTTTATGTTATACAAGTGTTCCTCATATACTTAAACTGAACAGGTTGGAGCTCCTGCTCGTGTAGGTTTGGTTGCTCCAATTGATGTGGTTGTACCTCCTGGCAACACAGGGCTCGACCCCTCTCAGACCTCTTTCTTCCAGGTTTGTAATCATTTACTTGTAGACCTTGAATTTTATTTTGTTCTACGAGCGCGAAAGCACTTTAAAGCTCGGTTCATTAACCCAGGCGCTTTAAGCGAGTTCTGAAATTTTAATCCTCCTATAGCGATCTTGAATTGGTCTTGAAGCACTAAAGCTAAGCTGAAGCATGATTTTAATGGACTCTGCGCTTTAGCCGGATCGAACAGGGCTCGCTTTTTAACCCATTTTGTGTGACCCAGTTAAATATTTTAGGGTTGTCACCAACAGAAACTCACTTTTTCACTCATGTTATTGTTTTGTTTTTACTTGGTCGCTAACGTTCCATGGTTTAGGAATTAGTTTTATGTTTTGTAGATTCTCTAAACCGGAGGACGTCAGTTTTTTTTTTTTTTTTTTAATTATTTGTCTTTAGATAAGGCTGTAGTTTGCAACATTTCTTTTTTTATATAACATATTTAAAATGCATTTAATTAGTGATAAATGGAGAATATCAGTTCGCAGTTTTTTTTCTCTTCATGGCTCCCTTTTATTTGCTAAATTATTAACATGCTCTGTATATTTTATATGACAGAATATCTAGGTTGTAGTTTAGCAACATCTCTTTTTTCTTGTTTATAAATGCAGAATTAGACAATTTATGATCTATGTATGACATTCTTTATAAGTTTTTGTTAATTATGCTTTTTTATATGCATATAAGAATTTATATGCGTAAATATATATATATATATAAATATCAAATCCTGATGTTATGCTTACATTATTTTTGCACTTTAGGTTCTCAATATTCCAACTAAGATTAACAAGGGTACTGTGGAAATCATTACCCCTGTTGAACTGATTAAGAAGGGTGATAAGGTTGGCTCTTCTGAAGCTGCATTGCTTGCCAAGCTTGGCATCAGGCCCTTCTCATACGGGCTTGTGGTCCTCTCGGTGTATGATAATGGTTCAGTCTTCAGCCCGGAGGTTCTTGATCTTACCGAGGATGACCTTGTTGGGAAGTTTGCCATTGGTGTCTCAATGGTCACTGCACTTTCATTGGCCATCTCATTCCCAACACTCGCAGCTGCACCTCACATGTTTGTCAATGCCTATAAGAATGTTCTTGCTGTTGCACTTGCCACAGAATATTCTTTCCCTCAGGCTGATGAGGTTAAGGAGTACCTGAAGGTATTGGTTCTAACATGTTCTGACTATAATGTTTTTACATGATTTCCATCTTTCTTTATTAACAAATCACATGTTAATTGCAGGACCCAAGCAAGTTTGCTGTAGCTGCTGCTGCTCCAGCTGCTGCTGCTGGTTCTGCCCCTGCTGCTGCTGCTGCTAAGCAGGAGGAGAAGAAAGATGAGCCTGAGGAAGAGTCTGATGAAGAAATGGGTTTCGGATTGTTTGATGAATAGTTTGGTTTCAGCCTGTTTGATGAATATGTTAAGCATTTTTTCTTGAATTGCTACATTTTATGTGTTATCTCGATATTTCACTTCTGGAGCCTTTTTGAATGTTTTTGTTGAGTTATAAGTGAATTGCTAGAATTGCTACATTTTATGTTGATGTTTTGGTTTAGCAAGTTTTATTTATTTTGAGTAGCAGTTACTGTCTTTTTATACTTTGAGCAAAATCTCAACTTTTTTGAGCTAAACACCATTTACTGATAATTTGTTCATAACTTTTCAAACTGGATCAAAATTAGTTCAATCATCTTGTATGCAAAATTAATTGTTTGTGTTATAATTTTAATGGGATAATATCCTTTGCATTGAATTTAATTGAAGAATGAAGAGTACTTTATGAGAAAATCTGTATATTTATTATTTAATATTACATGTTTTGGAAAGTGCCGAGAGATTCCTTTGTTAAAGTAAAAGGGATTCCTTTGCAAGAGCTGAGCGATCTTTAATTTTTTGGGTTAATAAAATTGAAGAAGAATTCTTATGGTGTTCAAAATCCTCGATCTTTAATTCTCCGTTGATATGGTTGTTTTAGTTTGTAAGATTTAGTCCAAGCAAGTAATATCATTGAAAATTTTGTAATTCCAACCCACTTTAGTTGGTTTTTTCCCCTTCTTCTATGATATATTCACGCTCTTATTCCTATCTCTTATTTTCTCCAGGTTTTTAAATAGTTTTTTCTCATTTCCAACTACCTATTTGTATATCTATCTTATTCTTTTATTATGTCACCTATCATATCTCTCAATTCAGATTTCTCCCTATTTTCCTATGTCTCATTTTTTATATTTTCACACAAATTTTTTCCTTATATAATTTTACTTACTTTTTTTTTTTCCTATTTCTCTATTAAATCACACATTGCTCTCTCCTTTATTTCTATCTCACTATTGTGGTTTGAATTGGTTTTGTGAATTTTGTTATGAGAAGTATTAGCATCACTTTCTTCCTAACATTATCTTTTTTATTGATTAATATCATTCACTAAACTATGAGCTTAATAGTGATAAAAAAAGTGCTGTTATCACTCTCGATATTTATTACCTATGTCCTCTTCACCATCCAAACAGTCACACCGAATTACATGATTCACATTTCAATTCTCCTATTTCCGCCATTTATTTGAAGCCCTTCCTTGAGCAAAAACCTAAAAATGTAGAAAAATTAAAAATGCCGAATACATAGATGTAAATAGAATCACATGTTTCCGAATGTTAGCAAAAGTGATAAGAGTCAGACAGAGAAATTTAAATGTTTTTCGATATAAAAAAAGATAGAACCACATAAATAAATAAATAAATAAAAAACACAAATTGTATTGCAAAAAACTTAACCTTAAAGTTTTATTAATTTTTAAATAGTTCAATTAGATGAAAGATTATAGACTGAAAACTACTCATAATCAACTTATTTTAAATAATTTAATAAATGAGAAATAATTCAAATACAAATATTCTTTCCCTTCTTCAAATGGGAGTATTAAAACCCCACAAATATTCTAGCAATGATCCTATGGTCGAATTCGTGAGTTGAAAATTTGTATTGCTTTTTGTTGTTAGATTTACTATTTTTTGGTAGATGGCTTCTAAAAGTTCATTTACACCACTCAAAGTCAAAGCAATGGATAATTTGATTTTCCATAAAATGTGGCGATGGAACAAGTGCATACCGCTATCTTAATTTCTTGGAAGTTTTTCTTGTCTTTTTATGTCGTATACTTTTAAAACCCAAACACATCTACACATGACACTGGATTAGGTCCTATCTCTAATATTATCTCTATCTCTATCTCTTTTTGTGGCTCATCTACTATCATTAATTCATTATCTCCAATATCCTCCACTCCATTGCCCTAATCTATCATATTTCTCATGCTCATCTATTCTAATTAGGCACGGAACAGAAAAAAAATAGATAAGTGGTATAACGAAAGATAAAATATGGTACATCCCATAAAACTAGATAAAACTACTTCTAAAACAAAACAAAACAAAAACCTTGTAAAAAATGGTACACTTCGTTTCAATCATCATAATCAATAAAACACTTGTCTTATGTTATCTCTAATATAAATTTATTCTTAAGTTAAAATACGTTATTTTTACATTTAATTTATCTCTAACGGTACAAACACAACAAAGTGATAGTTAAAGAATCTTGAGTAAATTACAAGAAGTTAAAGAATAGAAACTAAATTAAAAAATATATATGATGAAAAGGCGAATAAAAAATTATAACGTGAAACATCAAACTAAAAGCAAAACAATGAAATTATGAAAAAGTGAACCCTGAGGCAAGTCATAATGCAACCGACAATATGAAACATATCAAATGTTACCCTAAGTGGATTCAAGGTAAGGTGAACTATCATTTTATTAGTGCATTATACACTGCCATGTTCTACTCAATGAGATCGCGTCAAGTTTCCAGGTAAGAAGTTGGAAACCAGTTCTACAAGTTATTTAATTTTTATAAATTATTACAATTTCAATTTATTCATTACTATAAAGTCCCTTTTAATGTCTTTCTTCTCATTTCTCAGACTTTTTTTTAGTGAAAAAATAGGTAAAAATGGTATTGACTAATTATTATTATTTTCAATTTTTTTAAAAATTAGGTAAAAAAACTTATTGTAGCATATATTTAAAGTGGTGCACGGTGCACAACTTAAGGTGCAAGTGCACCGTAGAAGCCACCTTGCAATAAACAACAGAATCAACGCACCAACGAATACGAATGATTTGATCTGGCGAGAATGCATCTTGGAGCACTGTATCAAGCAAGGAACTAAGCTGAGAAAATTGAAATTAAATTACAATCAAACAAACCAAACATTTGTAAATTTCTTTTTACTGTGTTTGGATTAAGGTCACCCATGTAATTCTCTACTCCATGGATCCATTTGTTTTCCGGCATGTAAATTAAACACAAACGTATATATCATAGATTAAAATATATTTCGATCAATAGTTTAAATAAGACACTTTTCAAATGTAAGACCGCTTAGTATGGTGTTTGTAGGTTAAAAAATTAGTCTCATATATATCAACAGTTGGGATACAGGAAAAAGTTGATTGCAATATAATTTTTAGAAAATTCTAATAATCCTTAAAAAACCCAAATGACCAAATTCTGAAAAAGGAAAAGTATGATTTTATTGGTAGAGAAATATATGATTGAAATATAATTAATCCGAAATCTGAATCCTATGCGGTGAGTCGGTGAGTGGTCTGAGATGGCAACACATGCTTCCCATGGGAGGTGTCTGGGATGGAGTTGGATATAACTGAAGACGACACATAAATGGGAATGGGACAATCTTCATAACTGTGGGTTTCAATTACCATTATCGAAATTGATTGTAAATAAACTTAATCGTCATAAAACTAAGTCAAGAGTGAAATGATGTATTTGATAAGGTTGGCCTGAAGTTGTTTGTGGAATTCGGTTTTTTTTTTATTATTTGATAAGGTTCCTTTGGTCTTAAAATTTTACCTCCATGTTTGAGTTGCTGTTATTACGAGTTATCATTTGGAATTTTCTATGTGGCAAAGAAGCATGAATTTGTTTGATAAAAACGTCAGCTTGATTTATTTGATGAAAGATGTCACTTCTGTTATAATAGAAGTTAGAGGTATGTTTTTACCTCTTGTCTCGTTTATGTGTAACTCATCGGTTTGTTTGTGCCTGAGACAACTTGAGCAAAGCTTGGACCTTTGGTATGAAAGAGTCACAAGACATACCGTTGACGAGGATCCCTTTTATCATGATTCTATCTGATTATGCTGGATTAATGTATCAATTAAAGGACTTTTATTTTCAAAAACAAAAAAGAGTGAAATGATGTATATCTAGATATCTAATAAATTTATGAAAAAATTAATGTTGTGTTGCTAGTTTGTGAAATCCAATTGTGAAAAACACCTTACTATATTAAATTTCACCATTTAACCATTAATTTGTCAAGTTTTTTTCCAATTAAAAGGATTTGTACTATTGGTAGTTCAGTCTCAAAATTAATTTTAGAGGTTGAGTTAATCAATTAGGAAAGAAAATATTCAAACACCTAAAAATTATTTATGAGATTGAATAATCAATTCTATGATTGACAAACTAAATGTGAAACCACATATGCTCTTTACTTTGTTTTTTTTGTACAAATCTAAATATAAAATTATGTCCCTACTATCTTATACTCCCTCCGTCCCAAATTATAAGACCCTTTAGAGACAAACTCGGTGTCCCAAATTATAAGACCCCTTTTAGATTTCAGGAAAAAAAATAAGCTTTTCCTTTTTTACCCCTTGCATTCATTATATTTTAAATTCCAAAACTTTAATTACCACCACTACTAATTACTTCTTTCATATTCCCAACCAATTTTTGGTATATCCAATACTTACATTAACAATTTCCAGATTTTTTTAAATATGGGCATATTTGGAAGATTTGTATAAAAAGTAACAAAACCAACATATTAATTAACTTATTACATGTTTTCTTAATAGACGTGATTGTCTGAAAAAGACTCTATAATTTGGGACGGAGGGAGTATTATTTTAGGTGTCTAACCGGCTGTTGCTTTTGCAGTAGATTGGCGCAGTGGATTATGGATCCTCAAGTCAAAAGTTAGTAATTGACATCCAGAAGATGTCAAAACAAAACGAAAATGAAGCCTCAGTAATTGAACGAAACCTTAACTTCTTCATGGATCCAGAAATTAATGTACATCATTTATTGTGAATTTTTAGATGCATGCATGGTGTCAATCTGATAATTTCTATTTTAAGAAATGTTTGAGTGAGTTTGTTTCCGTCACCACTATAATATAAACATTTTTTGGGACCATAAATTGTTAACAAAGTATTTACAGATCGTCTACTAATAGAATCTTATATTGACGGTGGGAATGAACATACAACTTTTTGAAAGAACTTAACCAACATGTATTGGTGTCAATTTGATAGTTTGAGGAGAGATTTAATAAAATTGTTTGGGTGACAGTGAATAATGTAGTTATGGTTATAATTGGCGTCCCATGCTGTCTCTTATGTTGTGTTATGAGGAGTCAGAGTTATTAGGTAGGAGGCAAAGGCATCCTATGAAACTAGATTCCCCTTCCTCAGTTATCAAATTTTGTGAGTTCATCCACGTAAGCTCCTAAAGCGATAGGTCTAAAAGATTAAGTGTTGATTATTAAGTTGAGTTATGTAGTTGTTATTATTTCCATTCATATTGTTTAAGTGGCCGTCCATGCTGTCTACATGAATTTTTGCTTGAATCTTGGATTATTTTACTCATATTTGTTGTAACTTGTGAGGAATTAAAATAGAACAAAACAAAACTAAATAATTTTCTAGTCCCTTATTTTATAGTTATATTTGATTTTAGTCCATACTAATTTTTTGTCATTTTATTTCCTATTTTTACAGATAATTTTGGTTTAGTTTTTCATTGGTAGTTAAGAAGATATTTGTGAGATGAAGAAATGATGAAAAAGGAGATGAAGCATGTTTTTACTTGTTAGGTTTTTAATTTTGTAAATTTTTCTAGGGTTTTGGGTTTGAATATGATGAAGATAAAGAGGAAGAAGATGAAGATCATGCTGTTTCTGGGTTTGATTGAAGAAGATGGAAGAATGATTTGGGTTTTTTATTTTATTTTATAATTAACTTTTTTGGCTTCATTACAGTTTTGGTCCCTAGAATCGTTAGTTTTTTTATGATATAGTGCACAGGGATCAAAGCTGCTGACGGAAGTTAACGTCGGGGATGAAAAATATAATTTTTAAAGTTTAAGAACTATTTTCGAGAAAAGACCATTTGTGAGGGACCAAAAGTGTAATTAAGCCTTAAAATAAAACAAATGAAACCATTCATCCTACATGTGGCATAGTATGATTGAATGTCATTGTAAAAATATTTTACACTGATAGTGTATTACAGTCAAACCCTACATTAAATGGTTCAATTAACTAGTAAAAAGTTGAATTGGTCAAAAGTTTTAAACACTTGTTATTTTGTTGTTGTAGAGGTTGCAAGCGCATCAAAGGATCCAAATTCTCATGTGGCAATGAGAAATTGTTTTATTAGTGTTTTGTTTGGTGGATGGTTAGTTTGTGATGAAGAGAGAAAGAGGATGAAGAGAGGTAGAAATGAGAGAAGAGAAACAATCTTGTTTAGTGGATGAAGAGAGGGAGGTTAGCAAGTAAGTTTCCCCACATTTTTGGGTCTCCCAAAATGAGGAGGGGGGCTTTTTTTGTTTTTTCACTTAGAATCACCGATATATTGGCCGTTATTAACCGTCAAAAAATGATGTTTATGATTTTCATAAATATTTTAAGATAATTTTTTTTTCTACTTCTTCTCTACTCCATTTTTTCTCTCATTTCTCTTTTTTATCTATTATACCAAACAATATACAAAATTTGCTCTATTCTTTATCTTTCTCTTTACTCATCTTCTCTCTTATCTCTTTGACTTTTCAACCAAACAAAGTGTAAAAGAAAACTTCCATATTTAATATGCTAGTAAAAGAAAACTTCTCTAGACACCACACAATGTTGACGTGACCCTATTAGCCACATTAGCAGTACGATAATAATAGTGGAGTCCAAAATCAAAATTATTTATAAAAGGAAGGACTAAAATCATAATAATTAGATAGTAATGACTAAAACCAAATTTGATGGTAAAAGAGAGATTGAAAACTTATTAAGGAAAAATAAATTAAGAAATATAGAATTTAGGGTGACGAAATTGTTGTGTGTGCCAATGTTAGTGGAAGCTGCTAGATTCTGAACAATTATATAATATAAACCAAACCTCATTTTAAATCCAATTCATGCCATGCGCTTTTTTTTTATTTTTTTAAGGGAGCCATGCGCTTATTTAAGTAGAGGGAAATTAACCAAAATAAGCCAACTTGCAATAGAATCTCTTTATCAATGAAAAAAGAGATTTCGCATTATTAGTTTATAATCAGTGTATCCGTCTCTAATCGTCACAGAATATAGGAATTCATTTCGTAATCATTTGAGTTTGATTTTGTTGGTGGACACTTTATTGACAAAAGTAATTGGCTGTGTACAATTAACATTAATTCGACATTGTACCAAAAAAAAAAAAACATTAATTCGACTCACCACGAGTTCTAACTTCTAATCGTAAAGGTGATTAGACATGTTATGTGCATATAGCCATATATGCATCCTCCAAAATATTAGGACCTCAGGAAAATGTTTTGTGTACAAAAGTTTGAAAGCTAAATTGTGCTTTTATTCATTATTATAAGAACGTTGATTATGAAAAAAAAATTGTTTTAGATAAAATGAAATACTTACAAACAACCCCTTGTGTTCAAGCAACATTCCCAATGTACTTACAAATTAGTTCAAGACTATCCTAACTCAATTCTGGGGAATAAATAATGAGCATACTTGTTATAGCCGAATACCTTAATATATATAAGCGGCTAAACCTAATTATTAGATCAAACCATAGAAGCAATACATTTATGATCAGGTCCTCAAATACAAAAGATTGACTCCAATTACTTCTAGGTTCTAGAATTTATTCATCATTATTGATTGTTCCCAAACTCGAGCTGTCAAGTGATGCACGCTCATTTGGGACTTTGCATCACCCTTATTGTTTGGGACTGACCGAACTCTTTAAGTAGGATTGGCCCAATACATGAATGCATGCGTCTAAGTCACGAGCTGAATAGGCGAAGCGTGAATTAAGTGTTCCTTCGAGCATCATTTACATCATCTTTCTTATAGCTCAGTCGACGGACCAATATAGGACACATACCCCAAGTCACCGAGATGAATAGGCAAAGCCTGACTTAGAAGAGTTCCTTCGAACATCATCTTCCTTGTGGCTCGGTCATACCAGCGCAGGAACACCTTTTGAATTTTAATTTTAATACTTCTATGAATCTTCTATCCCCTCCGGTGCAAGTGCAGTGTATACCAAATAGAAATGTGAAATACTTTGCAAAGAATAAAAATGAAATTCTTTACATAAAATTGGGTACGCACAAAATACAAATTGGGTGTGGTGATGGTAGCATTTGGATAACATGGCTGAGTCAAAGAATTTCTGTTATCATCTACGTACAAGGAAGGGGCGAATGGCTACAGTTGGATTTTTGAGTGGGATTCCAAATGAAAAGTGTCACACTTGGAGCCAAAAAAGAACCCAACCATTAAGGATATGTGTGGATCTCATTCTGAAGCTTAAAAGCACTTTGAAGTTAAATAGAGATGCATGTCTCATAATGAATTGAAAAGACTAAAAAAAAAATCTGAATGGAGTGGTCAGTGGCCACAAGGTCTTCTAGAGGGATCGAAAGACCATAGGAATTGGCAACGCGTGGTAGCTAAAAGAAGGTTCAATTCCAACGACTCCACTACTAATGAATTTTTAGATTCCAAACAAAGAAAACCGGTGTTCTCCTTCAACTTCCTTCCTTGTCCTTTTACGTTAGGTGTTGTTATTAGTTGTTGTTATGGATAAGCTCCACTTCCACCTTCTCTCTTTAGTTTTCCCTCCCTCACATATTTATTCATTTTATAATAAATGCATACATATCTAATAAATACTTATTCAAAAAACGTTATGTCTATTTATTTCATCCATGAAATTTTAAATTAAGATACCCCAGTCCCACACCGCTGCGACTTTTAAATTCCTCGTTCTTCTCATGTGCCTCCCATTCCCAGTCCACACGTCTTTCATTTCCTTTCCTTTTAAATTTCCACATCCTCTTCCCTTATCTAAGTATATATACCCTTTTATCTCTTACTCTGCCTCTTCAATTCAATTCCACAAGACCACAACCACTTCTACTAACCTGAGTCTTCTCTATCTGGCTTCTACTTCTACTAAAAACATGGTTGATTTAGAGTGGAAATCAAAGATGCTCAACTCCAAGTCCCTCAAGCTCCCTTTCCAGGAAAAGCCCATGCCCACGATTCTTCCCCAGGCTTCCTCCTTACCCAATTTATGCCCACCTCTTAAATCAAACGACATCGCCCCAGCGTCCTCTAATGCATGCGCGGCTTACGATAACTACCTCCGCCTGCCTCACCTCCGAAGCCTCTGGGCCTGTAACGACTTCCCCACCTGGCCTAACGAGCCCATCTTAAAGCCCGCACTGCAAGCCCTCGAGATCACGTTCCGCTTCCTCGCGACCGTTGTATCAGACCCAAGGCCCTACTCGAACCGGCGCGAGTGGGCCCGCCGGGCCGAGTCGCTCGCCACGGCCCAGGTGCAGATCATCGCCATGCTCTGCGAAGACGAGGAGCGAAACTCCGAGACACGTGGCAAGGCCCCGGTTATTAACATCAACGACATGGTCAATGAAACCAGAAGCTACAGCGAGGGAAGCTTGCTCCCACGGCTCGCCACGTGGCAGAAATCCAAGGACGCGGCGCAGAGGATCCTTGCCTCCGTGGAATGTGAAATGACGAGATGCCCCTACACGCTGGGGTTGGGGGAAGCCAATTTGAACGGGAAGAAGGTTCTCCGTTACGACGCCGTTTGCAGGCCGAGCGAACTGCACTCGCTTGAAACGACGCCGTATGATCACGTCGGGAACTACGAGAATCGCACGCTGCACGCGACACACCAGATCGTGGAGTCGTGGGCACGCGCCTCGCGCGGGTTGGTAGAGCGCGTGAGGGGGTTGATCGATAGCGGGAGGTTGGAGGAGGCGGCGAGTGATTGCTACGCGTTGGAGAGGATCTGGAAGGTTGTGACGGAGGTGGAGGACGCGCTGATGATGATGGATCCGGTGGATTTTCTGAGGCTGAAGAGGGGTTTGGGGTTAAGGTCGTGGGGGGAAACGGCACCGTTTTGCTTCCGTTCGGAAGGGGTGGTGGAGATGGCGAAGGGGTGCAGGGATCTGAGGGAGAAGGTGCCGGAGATTTTGGGCGTGGAGGTGGATCCGAAGGGTGGGCCCGGGATGATGGAGGCGGCGATGAAGGTGTACGCGGAGAAGAGGTCGGAGAGGATTCACGTGCTGCAGGCGATGCAGGCGGTGGAGTCGGCGATGAAGAGATTCTTCTTCGCGTACAAGCAGGTTATGGCGGTTCTGATGGGGAGCGCCGAGGCCAGTAGCAACGGAAATAGCGTTTCCGCTTGTGACTCGTTGACTCAGATATTCATGGAACCTACTTATTTCCCTAGCTTGGATGCTGCGAAGACGTTTCTGGGGTATTACTGGGAAAATAATGAGGTTGCAACTCCTTGGTAAATTCACTTTATTAGAGTGTTACACTTACACAAACACAAAAGGATAAAACAGAACGAAACCATTCTTTTCTTTTTTTATGTATCATTTAAATTCTGTAACAGGTTCATTTAAAGAATATTTATCTGTAAAATAGTATTAAACTATTCTTTGGAGGCAGAGTTTAAACTTTCAACTGCGGACAGGTTGTTCAGCTTAAATCGGATTTGGGTTTCTATGAGTGTAGTTGCGTTGGCAAGGAGAGCTATGCCGCCTAGAGTCCTACCCTCCTTGAAATTGCAGCAGAAAAAAAAAAATCTTTGGATCTCTTTCTTCCACATAATTCGTTTAAATCAATTCCTCATCCCTTAATTTAGATATATAGAGAAAATAAAGGGAACATGATCAATCTTATAAATGATATGATGCAAAAAGAATATAGATGGAAGAAAAGAAGTATTTTTACTCTATGTTTTAACAAGCAAAAGTGGCAGAGTCTATCTATGGTATCTGAGTTGCACCACAGGCATAGGCGATATCACATCTCTTATTCGGTTATGATAACATAAATTTTGCCAAAGCTACAGTGCAGGAAGCAAATTTCATCATTTAGATTCTTCAAACTTATGAAGTAGGTTATAGTTAAAAAAATTCTAGATAAGTATAAACTTTCTTGGAGCTGGAATGTGCTTAGTATCAGAATTGTCGAAAATGAATGCAGTGAAGAGCCATTTCAAGCACTTGGGTCTACATACGTTGTGGGAAGATCTAAATCTGAGGTTTTTCCCTTTATTAGATTTAGAGATAGAGTTAGGAGGAAATTGAATGAGTGAAAGAGCAAACTCTTTTAAGAGCAGGGTGTGAAATACTGGTTAAATTTCTTTCTCCCTATCAACCTTTGTGAGCATATAGAGAGGCTTATTACTCGCTTCAAATGGGGACGCGATGCTGATATTAGAAAACTTCATTGTCTCAGTTGGATGAACCTCACACTAAGAATGTCTGAGGGTGGACTTGATTTTAGAAGCTTTCAATCTTTAAACAGAGCCTTGTTGGCAAAATAATGGTAGAGATTAGTCACCAGACCAAAAGCCTCTCATTTCTTGGGTGTTAAATGCAAGCCCACAACCTTTTTCTTATCAATTACTCATTTTGGTCATAGCCAATTTGCTTACCAATTCTGCTAGTTCTGCTTATTGGAATTTAGAAGGCTTTTGATAATCCTAGTATGATTCAACTTTCTATGCTTATTAATTATGACTTACGTAACCAAAAATAATAATAATAGTTATGCCTTATCCTGTTTCTATTTGTAGACATGCAGTTTTAGTACCAATTTTAAATTTTAATCAATTTATTGTTTAAAAGGTTCTAGTGAAGTTTGCGTCACAATTGTGTTGGGGTTTTTCATATTTGCGGAAAATTGTAAGGTTGTTGCGTAAAAGTAGAAATAAGTTAGGTTATACTAGATTTTACGTAAATAATAAGGTTGCTTACTTAAAAAGTTTAGGGTTAATGGTTTACTTGGTCCCTGTGGTTGTACCAAGATTTGGAATTGGTCACTCCCCGGAAAAAAGTTTGCAAAAGGTCCTTGTAGTTGGACAAAGTTTGAAATAGGTCCTTGCCGGAGACCGGAGCTCCGGCGAGTGCACAGGTGGCAGGCTGACTGGGTTAATGAAGGTGACGTGGTTTTTTTTTATTTAAATACATCTCAGATTTTTAAAAAATAAAAACCCCTAATTAAATAAAAAAAAAACCTAATCCTTAATTCCCCTTTCTTCTTCCCCTTCCCCTTTCTTCTTCCCCAACTCACTCACGCATCTGAAATGGTCCTCCCCTAAATTGGACCACAAACTCTTGCAGATCTACTTCAGAAACTTCAAAGCTCAAGCAACAACCCTGTCCCTGTGGATTGCGTTATCTATGATGCTTTCATGCCTTGGGTTTTCGATGTTGTCAAGAGTTTTGGACTCCGTGTTGCTGTGTTCCTAACTCAATGTTGTTCAGTCAACAACATAAACTTCAATGCTTTTAAGAAATCTCTGAAATTACCTCTTTCAGAGGAAGAAATTTTTCTACCAGGTTTGCCCAAACTTGCTCCTCAGGACTTGCCATCGTTCTTGTATAAGTATGGAACCGATCCAGAATACTTTGACATACTTTTGAACCAATTTTCAAGGACTGATAAAGCAGATTGGGTTCTTGTCAACACATTTTATGAACTGGAGCCAGAGGCTGAAATTGTGGAAGAAGAAAGGGGAAGGGGAAGAAGAAAGGGTAATTAGGGATTTGGTTTTTTTTTATTTATTTAATTAGGGGTTATTATTTTTTTAAAATCTGACATGTATTTAAATAAAAAAAAAACCACGTCACCTTCATTAACCCAGTCAGCCTGCCACCTGTGCACTCACCGGAGCTCCGGTCTCCGACAGGGACCTTTTGCAAACTTTTTTCCGGGGAGGGACCAATTCCAAATCTTGGTACAACCACAGGGACCAAGTAAACCATTAACCCAAAAGTTTAAGATCTCAGTCTGATTTGCTGTCATATGTTATTTTAGGCCTGAACATAATCTGTTAGAAGCCTTGTCATGCCTGATAACATATTTAAGGTCTATTTTATTATAAGAGATTCAAATAGATCGACAAATCTTTTTATAAACATATCAACAAACATATAAACTAAAAAGTTAAAATATATTAATATCATTATATCGTTTAAAACATAGTAAATAGGTCATTAGTCTCTTTTTAAAGAGAATTATATGGTTAAATAATTATATAGTTTAACATATTTAGACATATAGATAAGTCAATAATTATATAATTTTTAGATATTATAATAAAAATCTAATGCAAAAATAATAAAATAAATTTATGTTAATTATATTTATTTAAATAGACCAGCATGTTAGGCCTAAAAGACTTTCTGAATGACTAAATCATGACCTTTTTAACTAAATATGCTTCTAAAAAAGTTTTAGCCTTGTCTATTTATTAATTTGATATGTAGGCTCTGGACCTGATGTAGGCCGAGACGATAGACCTTTTTCAGACAAGAATGGGTTGACGGTAATGGATTTGGACAGGGGAAGATAATCTAACGGTGATGATGAGGGTGGTCGATGGTTCTGCAAGGGTCGAAGGTCAGGGAAGGGGAAATTGGGTCGGTGGCGGTGGTGGGAGAGAGAGGAAAGGGCCACGGCGAGTTGTGGGAGTGAGAATAAGGTTTCTGGTTGGTGAAAGAGAATGAAGAGAGATTGGAGGACTTAAGTGTTAAGTTTTTAAATGAGAGTGTCATTATTTAATTTCTCTATATTACATTAAAAAGGACTAAATTATAAAATTTGCAAAATTCATCTCGTAATTGCACTGTACCCAAGATTTTTGCTAACTCACCTCAGTGTTCACCTTACATTTCAGGACAACCTTGAAATGTCTATAAAAGAAAGACATATATATCATGCTTGTGTCCAATATCGATCTTCTACCCTCTATTTCACTCATTGTTGTTTCACAAATACTAGTGTACGTGACTCCAGCTACAGTTCCTCTTGTTTTGAGATCACAAACTGATAAGCTTGCGTTACTTGCACTCAAAGAAAAGCTTACAAATGGCGTGCCGGATTCTCTGCCATCATGGAATGAGTCTCTTCATTTCTGTGAATGGCAGGGTGTTACATGCGGTCGTCTCCACAACAGAGTCACTGCCTTGCATTTGTCAAATAAAAAAAAAACTGGGATTCTACTCTTCCATCAAATATACACCTTGCCTTTCCGAATGTGACTGTGTTTGTTATTGCATCCTCTTGTTTAATTTGGTTCATTATTTATGTCTAAAGATTTGTTTTCTAAACAGAGTATGGAGAGGGTGGTCTTGTATCAGTACAAGGAGACATCTACAGCTATGGGATTCTTGTGTTGGAAATGCTCACTGGAAAGAAACCAACAAGTAGCATGTTTTGTGAGGGTCTAAGCCTGCACAAGCTGTGCATGATGGCAATACCAGAAAGAATCAATGAGATAGTGGATCCAAGCTTGCTTATCCCATTTGTTGAAGACATGTACACCATTAGTGAGTGTCTGGTGTCGTTTGCTATGATTGGAGTTGCATGTTCTGCAAAATTACCTTCTCAGCGAATGGCCATACCAGATGTTATAGTGAAGTTGCATGCAATTAAAAAGAAGATGCTATAGGTATCATCCATTCATGTGACAACAAGGTAGTTGTGTTCATCTGGAAGGTGGATTTGTCTTGTGTCTGTCACTACTCACTAGTTTGTTTTTTCACATTGTACTGTTCTCTGATTCCTGCATAGTGATGAACATTACAATATATTTGGAATAACATACCAAACCGTCTCCTGAATAAAAATGGCAGCCATTAATTATTGTGTTATGGTTTATTCACACCCACTTTTTTCATCTCATTTTTCTACTCAACACTTTTTTTTTATCTCACTCTCTCTTCTCTTACTATCTCTCTAGGTTTGAGTTAAAATTGAGTGTAAATTTTCTTTATACGGATGCAGCAGAAAGTGAAACTGGTCTGCTTTAGAGCACAATTTTACATTGACATCTTTAGAGCACTTTCTGTTTCTGTACATATACTGAGAGCTCATCAAAATTAAACTCAATTTTATACATATATACTTATAAATGTATTGAAGGTTTTCTAAAGTAAAACTCATTGTTCTTAGTATGGATAATAATCAAATATATGGAGTCATATCTTTAGGAATTGGAAAACTAAGTCAGTTTAACTTCCTTTACTATCTCAAAGAATTTGCTTGAGGGAAAAATTCCATATTCATATGGAAAGTTTAAGAACCTAGTTAGATTAGCCTTGGAAATCTTACACTACATGAAAGTTTAAGAACCTAGTTTATGACCAATTTAATTAGAATTTTGATCTGTACCTTTCATTTTGATCGAATGGCTATTATTAATATTTCTAATTTCTTACAATGAAAACTAGTTCTCATTTCATACGTTCCCCTTCTATATATACCAAGTGGTTGCGTGGGTTTACAACTAGTTTTTCTAACAAAACCTTAAATTGAAGAACTCAATATTATGAATGAAATAATAATACTTGTTTATTACAAGGGATGAAAGTATGTCAAGCAACCGACATGAGTCTATGACCTAGTCTGTATCATGCCCAGTTCAGACAAGACCAAATTAATAAATAAACAAGATCAATGCATTTTTAAAAGTTTATTTAGTTAAAAAGACTATGCTTAGACCCGTTAAAATGTCTTGTAAGTCTAGCTGCCCAATTTAAACAAATATAATTAATATAAATTTATTTTATTATTTTTATATTAGATTTTTATTATAATACCTTAAAATTATATGCTTATTTATTTATATGTTTAAACATGTTAGGTTACATAATGATTTAACCATATAAACTTCTTTAGAAATGGGAAGATGATCTATTTACTTTGACGACATAATAATATTAATATATTTTAATTTGTTAGCCTATAAATTTGTTGACATACTTACAAATAGATTTGTCGGCCTACTTGAATTTCTTAGGATAACACACGCCTTTAAACTGGCTAAATAAGTCAAATCATACTTCCAAATAAATCAAGCTCATGCCTAAAAAAATAAATAACAAGATATGTTAGAGTCCTTATCTTTTGTAAATAGGTCAAATAAAATAGAATCAAATTAACCTATTTTCACCCCTATTTATGTTACCATATGCATATTTTATGAGTCTGTTTTTGTTTTCATTTATTTCTGGTGTAGACTCATTTGAAATTCTTCCAATTAATGAAATATTAAAAAATCAAATACATTAATGAAGGATTTGACCGGATTAATATTTCCTAGAGCTACTTTTGACTGCTTGAATTTTTACCATTAAAATACATTTTTTAATTAATAAAATATTGATAAAATACATTAAAAAATATGTGAGACTAGAAAATGTAACTGCTCCTCCTCGGGACTGTTGTTATCTTTTCAGGATCCATATCCAATTTGAGCAGCATAAATACAAGCATCACTCTCACCATCTCTGTACAAGTGTTGAATTGGAGAAACTGTTCAATTCGCCTTCAAACTTTGGCCATCTCTGTGTAAGTGTTTTCTCTTACTGATTTAAATTTGATTCTAATGGGTACTTACATATCTATGCAAAATGTCTTGAAATTCTCTAAAGAAAGGGTTCATTATGATTGTGGTGATAGAAAACCCTAAGTTAGGTGAAAAAAGAGGGGCTCTTGAAACAAGCATTTTGTTTCGCAAATTATTCTCCACTAGGTACAGAACCTCCATCTAAGAAGTTGGGGCTATGGTTCAGAAGCCCTAATTTCTGAGATGTAGCAACAGCCGCCCTAAAATTCATTTTCCCCGATTTACTTGATGGAGGTTCTCTTCCGGAGAATGATTGCGTTAATTGAATTCTTTGTGAAATATAATGCTTCTTTCAAGAGCTTTTCTTTATTCACCGATGTGTTTTACACATTTTCTCTGAAGTTTTGTCATCAGGAGTTCAAGGGAGCAGATTCCAAGCTACCTCAATAAGCATGCAAAGGAACTTTTTTGTGATAGAAGCATATAGGATGGAGAATCTATTAATTAAGAAAAGTAAGTCCATTCACATTCCAATGAGTCAAGTACTATAGTTTCTCCAATAAAGAATCAATTTAACAAAGTAGAATTTTTATTGTGACTTTGGTTCATAGGTGATTGGAGGGTCGTCAAGCACTAGACATAGAGAGCCTCCATCTAAGAAGCTGAAGTTGGGGAGGACAAAATTAGGCATCTTCCTATTATGGTTTTTGTTATGAATTGCCAAATTTGGATTCATAGCACAAAATAATTGTAACACATATATGCAAAAAGAAGAAGGTTTAGAGAAATCCAAGTTTTGATGGTGATAGAAATGGAAAAGATCCCATAATGGTATCTAAATTCGACATTTGATTGTGCTTTTTCAGATGAATTAATGCTACTGGTTCGAACGTTCTACTAGCGGATGCGTATGTGCTGAAGAATCCTACAATAATGTGTTTAGTAGCTTTTGATTCCTCTGTAAAAGCACAATCAGATGTCATATATAATATATTTGGATAATGTTATGATATCTTTTTCCATTTCTATCATCATGAAAACCTGGATTTCTCACAACCTTCTCCTTTTAGGTTTCAAATTCGCTGCTTTGGATGAATCTGACTTCAATTTCAATAGAGAGCTCTGCAAAAAGAGAGCATGAAGAAAGAGAACCTATAGGTTTAACACAGTTATTCCAATCTTGTTGAAGCATAAAGCGTGAGCTCAGGGAAATAAAGCTACTACACTCAGTGCAGCAAGGATATGGGGTTTACCACGCCAGCAATAAATCCTATAACATGTACTTGATTTATTTATTTTTGTTATAAAATAGCTAGCTTCTTATTCAGTTGTATTAATGCTGTGTACTGGTTGTAAAACAAAAATTGCTTTGCAATTGGTGTTAGAAATACTATAATATAAATTCATTGATATGGTTTTAATAATTTAAGCTTAATAATTAGTTGTTTGACATGATGTCAAGGTTTTTATGACTACGTGATCTATAGTTCAAATTCTTCTAATAAAAAATATTGAATTTCAGCATATGATAGGTGGGTTTGTGTATGCGCTTCAAGCCCAAATGACTTTTCCGTGAGAGTGCGGGTTAGAAGTATAATATAAAACCATTATGATTTTTACCCAACAACTTATGACTAAATGGTCTAGAGTTCGAAGTGTCCCACCCCAATTCTTCTAATAAAAAGGATTAAATTTCAGCACATGATAGGTGAGTTTGTATATTGTCAACACTTCAAGTCTAAAGAACTCTTACGTGAGGGGAACAGATTAGAAATATAATATAAAACCATTCGTATTTCTTTTACCAAACAACTTAAGCGGCAAGTTCAGCCCCCTCTCTCCCTCTCTATGAGTGTGCATGCTCTTTGGGGGAAAACTTTGCTGTATTCTTCTACTTCATCTCCTATAAATCCTCCTACCAACTAAATGGAAAAATAATTAAATGTTTTTTACCCTTCCAAAATATCAAATGCAATAATTTTTAAGTCTCTTCTTTTAGTGCTTAAAAGAATTTATAAGAAGATAAATCATTTTTTTCAATGGATCCTTTGTAGCAAATAATTGGCTTTTGATTATTATATTATATGGTTCAAATCGATTCATAATGGATCCTCTGCCGCAAATCATTGGCTTTTGATTCTTATATTTATGGTTCAAATTGGTTCATAAAAAACTTAAATTGGACAAAAATATTACACAATTGTCATTTTACGGCTGCAGGGGCAACAAAGGATTCAAAATAGTTTAATTTAGGTGATCACTAAGAGAGAATGCCAATTCAGGACATGAAAAAAATGTCGAATGATCAATGTGGCCTTCTTCAGACCTCAATTATGCATTATCAACTCTCACTGGTAATATTTCTCACATTTGGGAAGTGGTTACAAGTGCTTATATTATATATATAGATTTACATTCTAATTGAGGAGTTGTCACTGGTTTTAATGGATCTCTGTTGAGAATCTACTGATAAATTACGAGTTTCTTATTATTTTCCTTTTTGTTTACCATGGTTCTTTTGATCTTAAAATCAGTTTATTTATAAGTGATAATATAAATAGTGTTTCCTAAAATGAGTGAGCATGCACCGTAACATGAATAAAAAGAGTGTTTCCTAAATTTCTATAAAAAATAAGTGTGAGCATGCATCTCAACATGTTTCGTTTTATTTGGGTAATTATTTTTAGAAAAAGAAGTGTTTTCAAACATTAAAAGTGTGTTTAAAAAAATGATATAGATACTTTTCCATCAAGAAAAATGTGTATTAAGTGTTCATTTATAATATTATCCGTTTTGAAACTCTATTTTTATTATTTTATATTTATTTTAGTAATTTTATATTCAAATGTAATTTTATTTTAAAAAATATTGGTGAACCATAAAACAGGAAAAACCACACCGCAACACATCTATCTTATCAAGTTTTTCACTTTGTGGGGATTTAAAACCGCCACAAAATGAGTGTTTAAACACTAAAAAGTGATCTGTAAATCAACACAGATATTATTTTGTTTTATTCAAATAAGATTTTTTTTTAAAATTTATATTTACATATCATTTACAAACACAAATTGATTTTTTTAAACTTAATTTTATCAAACATAATTATATCAAACTTAATTTTATCAAACATAAAGCAAGCGGAGCTTGGAGGTCAAGTGTTGAGTTCCAAGTCAATCAAAGGGTTTGACAAGGTCCAAATGGCTCCCTCCACACATTGCCAATTGGGTTAGAACTTATAGTCAAGCTGACTTAAGTCCACGGTTCCCTTTCATTTTCATATCAAGACCATTTACTAGTTTCCAACAAAATTTGCTTATTACACACGGATTCATATTTTCCTCCATTCTCATTAGGAAATATTTTTGGGTACACTTTTATGAGTAGTGTTTTCTTAAATGAAAAAAGAAGTTCAAACCAACAAATGTAAATTTTCAGAAACAAAACGGACACATTCAATAATAGCAAATGAGGACTTTTATCATCATGTTTCTTCTCTGTTTTTCTTCAGCAACAACAGTTGCTCTTGTTCTGAAATCAGACACTGATAAATTAGCTTTGCTTGATTTGAAGGATAAGCTAACAAATCACTTGCCAGATTCTCTCCCATCATGGAATGATTCTCTGCATTTCTGTGAATGGCAGGGTGTTACATGCGGTCGCCGCCACATGAGAGTCACTGCCTTACACTTGGAAAATCAAAACTGGGGTGGTACTCTTGGACCAGCCTTGGCAAATCTAACATTCCTCAGAAACCTCAAACTCTCCAACCTCAACTTGCATGGTCAAATTCCCAAACAAGTTGGTCATTTGAAACATTTGCAAGTTCTTGACTTAAGGAACAACAATCTTCAAGGAGAGATTCCTATGGAGCTTACTAACTGCACAAATCTCCAGGTAATTATCTTGTTGTACAACAAACTCAGTGGAGAAGTTCCCTCTTGGTTTGGATCCATGAAGCAACTCACCAAGTTGCTACTTGGTGCCAACAATCTTGTTGGGACTATCCCACCTTCATTGGGAAATCTATCATCACTCCAGAATCTAACACTTGCAAGAAATCAATTGGAAGGAAGCATACCTCATACTCTTGGCAGGTTGTTAAATTTGAAAGAGCTGAATCTTGGTTTGAATAGTTTGTCAGGTGAAGTCCCTCATTCTCTTTACAACCTTTCAAATATTCAAGTTTTTGTTCTAGGGGAAAACCAGTTATTTGGTACTCTTCCATCAAATATGCATCTTGCTTTTCCCAACCTTCAAGCATTCTTGGTTGGATGGAACCACTTAACTGGAACTTTCCCTTCTTCAATATCCAACATCACCGGATTGCGTTGGTTTGACATCTCCATAAATGGTTTTGAGGGGCCAATACCGCAAACCTTGGGAAGATTAAACAAACTTCAGAGGTTTGTTATTGCTTACAATAGTTTTGGGAGTGGAAGAGCACATGACTTAGATTTCCTTTCCTCCTTAACCAATTGTACTCAATTGGAGATTCTTATAATGGGTGAAAATAGATTTGGTGGTGTATTGCCAGATCTTATAAGCAACTTCTCTAACCATCTCAACGTGCTTAGTATTGAGAGAAACCACATATCTGGTGTGATACCTGAAGGAATTGGAAAACTAGTGAGTTTGACTTCCTTTATCATCATAGAGAATTATCTTGAGGGAACAATTCCAGATTCAATTGGAAAGCTTAAGAATCTAGTGAGATTGGCCTTGCAACAAAACAAGTTATCTGGTAACATTCCTACTGTTATTGGCAATCTTACAATGTTATCTGAACTTTATCTTCACACCAATAGATTAGAAGGAAGCATTCCATCTACACTCAGATACTGCACCAAGTTACAGTCATTTGGTGCTGCTGATAACAACATAACTGGCAGTATTCCTGATCAAACTTTTGGCTTTCTAGAAGGTTTAGTAAACCTTGATTTGTCTAGCAACTCACTCAATGGTCCCCTTCCTTCTGAGTTTGGTAGCTTGGAGCATCTTTCAATATTACATCTATATGCAAACAAGTTGTCTGGTGAAATTCCAATGGAACTTGGTGCTTGTTTGGCATTAACAGAGCTTATGGTGGGTGGAAACTTTTTCCATGGAACTATACCTTCCTTCTTAGGCTCTTTCAAATCCCTCGAAATCTTAGACCTTTCCAGCAACAACTTCTCTAGCATAATCCCTGGTGTATTGGAAGATCTAGCAGTATTGAATACTTTGAACTTGTCTTTTAACCATCTCTATGGTGAGGTTCCCATAAGAGGTGTCTTTAATAATGTCACTGCAATTTCGCTCATTGGAAATAAGGGTCTTTGTGGGGGAATACCTCAACTGAAGCTACCTGCATGCTCTATTTCACTCTGGAAAAACCACAAGTGGTCTCTTAAAAAGAAATTTATCCTCATCATTGTGATTGGAGGGGTTTTGATGTCTTTAATGGTATTTCTCAGTATCTATTATCTCAGGAAAAAGACCATAAAATTATCATCTTCATCTTCTCTACAACATAAGAACTTGAAGGTTTCTTATGGAGAGCTATATGAAGCAACCAATGGATTTTCTTCATCCAATTTACTAGGCACAGGAAGCTTCAGTTCTGTATACAAAGGATCTCTTCTCCATCTTGAAGGATCTGTTGCAGTAAAAGTGTTGAACCATGAAACACGAGGGGCATCAAAGAGTTTCTTGGCTGAGTGCAAAGTTCTGGAAAAGATGCAGCACCAGAATCTGCTCAAGCTTCTTGCCTTTTGTTCTGGTGTTGATCACAATGGTGAAGTTTTCAGGGCAATAGTTTATGAGTTCATGCCTAAGGGGAGCCTAGAAAGCTTGTTACATGGCAGTGAACAAAGTGGGTCTAGAAATCTAAGTCTGAACCTTACACACAGGTTGAATATTGCTCTTGATGTAGCTCAAGCATTAAATTATCTTCACCATAATTCTGAGCAAGCTGTAGTTCACTGTGATATTAAGCCAAGCAACATTCTTCTTGACAATGACATTGTTGCCTACTTGGGAGATTTTGGATTAGCAAGGTTCCTTCATGGGTCCACAGGGAATTCAAGTAAAGATCAAGTTAGTTCTTCTGCAATTAAAGGAACCATTGGGTATGTTCCCCCAGGTACAGTGCATTCTATCCCTTAATATTCTATAAAGTATTTTACCTATATTTGTGATTTGCCTTGTGCCAACATCAGCAAAAGTTGTCTACTCGAACTGTGCTAATTCAAATTCTAAAAATTATTTTCTTTTATACACAATATGCGACTCTGTTTGATATATACTCCATTCCTTTAAATTATTGTTGGAGCAGAGTATGGGTTAGGTGGCCCAGTATCAACACAAGGAGATATTTTCAGCTATGGAATCCTTCTGTTGGAGATGCTCACTGGAAAGAAACCAACAGATAGTATGTTTAGTGAAGGTCTAAGCCTACGGAATTTCTGTAAGATGGCAATTCCTGAAGAAATCACTGGGATCACGGATTCAAGTTTGCTTATACCATTTGCTGGAGTACAGACAGGGTTTGTGGAAGACAGCATTAGGGAGTGTTTGGTGTCGTTTGCTAGGATTGGAGTTGCATGTTCTGCAGAATTTGCAGCTCAGCGAATGGGCATAAAAGATGTTATAGAGGAGTTGTATGCAATTAAACAGAAGCTGGCACACTAAGAACCATTCATGTGAAGAAATTAGCTGCATTTACATTGAGACTTCCCGATTACTTGTTTTCTGCACATTTCTGTCGTTTGCAAAACTTGAATTCATACATAGGATGTGACAGTTCCAGTGTACTTCCTCCACTTTACCCAATATCCAGAATAAAAGTGGTATACTACAAATATGTGTTTGCAGATAAGAGAAGATAAGTATGTTTTGGAGAATGAAATGGTTTTGGCTTGAATAGATTAGCAATGGAAACACTTAACAGAGAAAAGTTCTTCCCAAATAATGGTCACTAATGTTCTTTTACCACTTTATACATGGATAGCTGAAAATAAGTAAATTAATTAAGTAATTAAGAATGATCTTTTAGTTAAAACTAGACAGATTCTAAGAGATTTTTAACCCTCATCCTACTGTGCTTTACACGTTCGAGAAGTTTATGAATTGGGAACTATGTGTACAGCAAGAAGAACCTTCTTGCTCTGGATCCTCCTCATTCCATAGAAGCCAATTGATACAAATTTGGGGTGAGTCTGTGCCCACCCAATTTCTATAACATGACATTGCCAGGTAGAGTAATTGAGATAGCCAGATTGGTTTTACATTTGCGTCTCGAATAAGAAAAACACACGTCCAAACGCATAGAAGTAATAAACACACATCCAAACACATAAAACAATATTTTGTCACGTTTGGCTCGAGTTGGCTTGAACCGAGTTAGTGTTGAATTCAACGAAAATCTAAATACTAGTAACAATGATTGGTTTGCGTTGACACAAACACAAATGTGACGTATCTAAAGGTACTACCAAAGAAACTAGAATTTGTGGCGTTGAATTCAACGTCAATCACAGAAGTAAGATTTTACCACATTAACTTCAACGTGGATCTACATTGAATTCAACGAAATCTAAACACAAACTGATGGATTCACCTTTGATAGTGGAGTAATTGCTGCTATCAAGGCCATGTGAGTGTAAGGAAACAAAAATTTGATGTCAAGGAGTGAATGTAGTTTCGAATTGAAGCCAATCTATAATCGATAACAGGTGTTTCCACTTCGGAGGAAAATCTTGGATTACACTTCAACGTAGTTTACGAAATCTCCAAAAGTAAAATCCATAGAAAACCCTAAAAACTGAGCGAAACCAAAAACCTTCAATTTGAGAATTCAAACTATATAGCAATTAAAGTACATAAACAGAGTCTCTTCACAAGAACGAACACGATCTGCAATTAATATACACAAAACAGAAAATTTTAATATAGGAAAAAAGTAGAATTAACTGAAACAGAGGCGCGTTGATTGAAGAACCGGCGGAGAGCGTGAACGGCGAGGAGTTATTCCGTCAGCGCTTGGCACTGTCGTAATCGACGATCTCAGAGTCGGTGACGGATCTGGAGTGCTGGACGATGGAGCGGCCGATGGAGTTGATCCAGTCCTCCTTCTCCTTATCGGAATCGGCGAGGAAGTACATGGTGTCGGCGCGCGTGGAGAGCTCGAAGGCGTAGGGCTTGTGGAGGACGTCCTCGGCGCCCTTGACGGTGAGGCAGGAGGCGACGGGGACGACGCCGCGTGGCCTGGAGGCGCGCGTGACGGTGGAGTCCTTGAACCAGAAGAGCTTGCCTTGCTTGAGCACGAACCAGCGGCGCCGCCACGTCTTGATGTACTCGCCTTGCTTGGTGAGCCAGCCGGTGCGTTCGGGGTTGGACCAGAACTCCACGCCGTCGTAGTCGCTCGGTGGCTCAGCCTGGCCGGTCGCCGCGCGCCACAGGCTCGCCATCGGAGGGAAAGGGATCGAAACCGAAAGCAGAGAGAAAGGAAGGATCGCAACAACTCACCGCAAACGAACAATAAAACCACTCAACATTGCCTTGCTGGCTTCGCCGCACACAACATTCTTTCTCCCCTCATTTTCTCTATTATTATTGGAGTTTAATAATTGACTTAAATAATTATACATGGTATATTTTAATGGGCTATATTATTTTATCTCATTAAAAAAGAGAAATTGAAAAAAATAAGATTAAGTACAAAACTATTTATAAGATTATTATTGCAAGAAGTGTAAATAAAGATGGGGACAAATTAAAAAAAATTACAACATTTTTTTCATTGTTATTGGTATCACCCACCTGCGTAGTTATGTCGTCTAATCTTAAAATTTAAAAAATTCAAAGTTACTCATAATTTTAAAATACTCCACTCAACTCTTTACCATGTTAATTTTTTCGCTCGCACTTTAGAGTGTGTATCTACCCTAAGGTTAAGCTATCGCACTTTTAAAGTGTGGGCGAAAAATTAACACGTAGAAAGTTGTGTGGTGTATTTTAAAATTAAGAATATTTATAGATATTTCTTAATTTTCGGGTGGTATAACTAGGCATGTGAGTGGCACCAATAGCAATGTCATTTTTTTTATTAGATTTTATAATTTTATCATATTGTGATTAAATAAGAAAAATACTAGAAATGAAATATTTAGAAACATGACTAGGTATTTATGTAAAAAAAATTACTTTAATGTTGCATACTAGTTAAATCCAAAATTGTAAGATTCCTTTAAAAAAAATTGTAAGATGGAGTGATTAAATATCCATTTAAAATTATTTACACTATATTTGATTTATTATTTCTATTAAGAAATTATTGAGATTCAGATCTAATTAAAGAAATACCGAAAAAAAAATCTAATTAAAGAAGATCGAATAAATTAAGATATGTTAGGTTCCAGGAGTGAAATAAATGCATGTCTCTTAGATTTGTATTTAAATTGGAAGACACTTAAAACTAATCGGGTTAGCGTAGTTGTTCAGCACTTTTTTATATAAGTAGGGGTTGGGTTTCGGTTTCCAACTTTTGTGAATGAACAAAACTTATTGGTCAGTCTTCTACCACTTAATGCACTAATAGTGGGGGAGAGATTAGTCCTACATATCTTTTAGCCGTGGAATACTTTAATTTAACACAAATTTTTTTGTTAGAAGAGTGTAAAAGAAATTAGTCCCACGTCATTGATTGGTAGTGTAGACTCTTTTTTCTCTACAAGAAATTTCCATTGAGAGTGTAAACTCTCTCTTTTCGATGTCCCAAACAGAACATCAAATGATAATCAAACATCTTGTTAGACATGTTTAGATTTCAATTGAGTAGGAACCAAACTCAACACCTTCTCACTCTTTTTTACATTGAATGTATTGAACTTTGAGATCACGTGTCAGGAGACATATGAACAAGTGTGCAACCTCAAATTGGTTTTCATCCCAAACTATTACTGTCCCTTATAACTTCTATTAATGTTGAAGAGTTATCAAAGTTATGAAGTTTAGAGGGAACCTAATCAGTACATAACATAACTGACATGCACATTAAAAGATACTACTAGTTAATTAGTGTAACATAACTACTATTCACAGTGAAAGAATATATCTTAGGTAGACCTACACTTATTTTACTAATTAAACTGCATTAATCAAGTATTAGGTGTTGAAAACTCATTTCAAATAAATCATAAACCCTTAATTTAAAAGTTTTCCCGTATGGGTCATAATATTAGCCAAATTTTCACAAAAAACACAAACTACTATAAATCTTAAACTTTTAACACTTAGTCCGACCCCTCCAAAATATTTTAAAGATCCACATCTCTTTCACTTTTTTCTTATTTTAGTATTTAACTTCATAACGTATTTTGTAAATTTCCTAACATTTATTTTATTTATCTTTTAATCCATCATAACATATTATATTTCAATATTTTTTTTGAACACAATATTTTTTTAAATCTCGTGAATTTACATAAAAAATCAAATTGAATCAAATTTTAAAATAAACCAAATGTTGATTATAAGTTTATCTTTAATTCTAAATTTCAATAAATAAAGATAAAATTTTATTAAAATAATTTAAAAATTGGTGTAAGAAAAATAAATATTATTCAAGTGTTAGTGAAGAAAATAGATCATGTATCGCGTAATTAATTTTTAAAGGTTGTAGCAAGAAAAGAGGAACGAGAGCGAGAAACACTCCATCCTTCAATCTCAAATTTGGGGGTTGCCATGGTTACGCCCATTTGATATATGTTGAGTTTTTAGAGAAGGCAAGATATTAATTGGTGTGTAAATTTGAGAGTAGATCCCTACATGGGAGAGCGAATGGTTGCATGGAAGTTGCCCTTCATGTGTTCTGGAAAAGTTTTGGTGATGCTGAGGAACTCCAAAGATACATATGAACTGGAGGAATTTTTTTTGTTGAGACTCTACCAAGAAGTTGATTATAAGTAGTTAGCATAAATGGTTGGGTATTATAACTCCAAAAGATTACTTAGACGTCACTTGGGAGACAAAGAGATTTTAAAATGAGACTTCAAATCTGAATTGTTTATTTCAATTAAATGGTGTGATTTAACCCGAAGCCATGACTTTGAACATGTGACAGTTTGAGGATGCGGTGTGCGAAATAAGAGAAGAAGATAAAACGTCACTTGGGAGAGAAGGTGAGGTTTTAAAATGAGACTTTACATTTAAATCATTTATTTCAATTAAATGGGTGTGATTTAATTTAACCAGAGCCCATGGTGAACGTGTGACGATTTGAGGGTGCGGTGTGCGGAATAAGGGAAAAGATAAGACGTCACTTGGGAGAGAAAGAGGGTCACGTGACGTTTTAAGATGAGACTTCGAATCTAAACCATTTATTTTAATTAAGTGAGTGTGATTTAATGTTTTCATCTCTCACAATAAAACACTTCTAAGTTCTAGTGCTTATGAAATTCTATACGAGATATGATTTCTTGTTCTTTTGGAATTGGAAAACAAACTATAATATCCAATTTGATTTACATATCCACCTCTTTTACCTTTTTTATAATTCTAGTATTTAATTTCATAACATATTTTGTAATTTTTCTAATATTTATTTATTTTTTATCTATTATAACATACAAATTAGATTTCAATTTTTTTTAATTCTCGTGAATTTACATAAAAAATCAAATTGATTAAAAATAAACAAACTGTTGATTATAAGTTTATCTTTTGTTCTAAATTTCAATAAATAAAGATAAAACTCATATCAACAAGATACAAGTTTATTAAAATAATAAAATAAATCAAAAGTTGATGAGATATATTATCTTTTATTTTGAAATTTAAGAAGTGATCACACATATTTTCTTAAGGAGATATAAATTTATATAATATTTGGAGAGAGAAAAGTTACATTGATTTGAGATTGAATCAAATTAGTCTTTTGAATGACAAAATTGATAGTCTTTTTAATCTTAATGGGGAAAATGTATTTTATCTTTGAGAAATTAAAGTAACCGACCGAATATATTTCGTGAATCAAAATAATGATTCATAATAAAATCATAACATTTCATTTGGTCTTTAGAGAAAAATTCTAAATATTTTTTTAATAAAACATGCGAAATATATTAAGAAGAAATAGAAGCTTCAGAGGCCAAAACATCAGCAAAGGAAAAAGATGCAACTGAGTTTACTTAAATATTTTCGTATTAGCGTCTCTTATGATTTTAATGCTGAGACCAATCATCAAAACATGAAGTGCACGCGCAGATAACTAATGAAAATTAATCACAAATTAAACAGAGAACTATACAAATATTCATTCATTTCAGCTGTACAGAAATTCTGTAACAAAGAGATGAGAAAATAACAAGCAAGCAATTTGGATTTGTAGACTTGAATCTCCAAGTCTTGAAACCAATCCTCAAAACAAAGCTAGTTCCCATGCAAAATAATACTACTACTAATGGTGAAAAGGTTGTAAATCCTGATCATCACCAAAGGTATCTTCTTCAATTACGATTCTTTTTTTTTTCTCGATCACACGGCCAAATCCTTGTCTCCTTTAATTTTTCCTTGATCCCACTCCGCAAAGTCAAATATCTAAAAAAAGAACAATGAAATTAAGAACCTTAGAACAAAATATAGCCTTATTAATTAGAACAAGACAACAATGCACAACATGACCAAGAACAATAAAAATAGATTATGAGTATATAGAATTCGAGATTATAACAAAACTCACTTGTTTATCAAAATAGGATTCTCTAGGAAATTGAATGTACTCCTTCTCTTCTGTTGAAGTTGAAGTCTGGTTGGAATTATCCCAACTCCAAGGAGTGAGAAAAGAGTTATCTTTCTCGAGAAAAGATAGCAGTCTTGGGTTAATCTCAGTCTTCTGCTCCATAGCAGCAGTGTCAGGAGCAGTCTCTGATGCCTTAGTTTCCTCCATATTATTGAACCTTGTTCTTGTACTGTTTTGAATGGTTGCACTTTTTGTTTCGTAACTGGAGGCAGAATAATACTTCATTCAATTAGACTAATGGAGGGTTTATTTATATAGAGAGATATAAGGTCATTGGTTAACTTCTACTAAGTTCTAGTGCTTGTGAAGCTCTACGAGATATGATTTAATTACTGTCTTTGGATTTGAAAAACAAACTACAATTTTAAGATTTTTTTTTTTGAATTCTGATGCAATCATATTATATGAAAACTATATCTTTTTCTATCTATGAAAAAGAATGATGTATAGTAATTTAAGATAATTTATGATATTCGGTACTTATGATATTTTAGGTATTTTATCCTCTTTGGAACATTAATTATCTTACTCTTAGGAAATTTATATTATTTTTTATCAATTTTTACGCAAAGTATCTCACAATCATAAAACTAATTTGTTCGAGACTCAAAATCACATTAAATGAATAAATATTTCCCAACAAGTCGTTTTTCATATACATTGCCAAGATATTGGACCTTAAATGCTTAAAAAGTTCAAATAACTATTTAGCGACCGGAATGAATCTTTTAATTCTTTAACAATGTATTTGTTCCCTTATGTATTGCATGATCTTATGTTAAAAGATAATTGAAAATAAGATATACTAGAACATATTTTATTTACACGTAATTAAATTAAAAAATTATATTTGAAGGTGCATCTAATAATTTTGTCAACCAATATTTCTAAGAAATAATTTTATAATCAATAATTAGAATTCTTTATTTACAAAATTTGATTTTTCCTATAGATCTAAATAAAACATTTTGTTGATTTATCAGTTAGTTAATCGCATATAATATTATTTGATCTTATTCTAAAAGATTTATCCCATATAATAAAATATGTTTTCAAATAGAAATTTCCACTTTTCAAATTACAAATTTTATTTGATAAATATACTTATCAATTTGATATATTGCTTAGTAACCTTTTTTTTGGGTATCGCTTAGTGATATTGATATTTCAAAACAAAATCAGAATTTAGAAAACTAAAATAACAATTTAAAATTCAATCTTGTAAATTAAAAACAGTTAATCGTCATAATTTCGTCAAAGGTAAAATAGTTCCCATATTACAATTCAAAAGTGCAATCTAATCCATGACCACAATCTGATATCAGAATTTGAAACTTGATATTAACAATTTTTCCATCAATTTTAATCACAACAATATTAACACACAGAAGATATTTACGTCAAATAGAGGGGGAAAAGAAGCAACTACGTCACTATCCTTCTCTGGATGAGAAATAAGTATATAATTGTATCTCTCATGATTGAAGTTGACGTTGATTTTTCAAATCCAAGGTTGATTTACAATGCCACACCATTCCTAACCTTTACAAAATAGTGTAAATACAGTTTTCGTGTGAAATTACACCAGTTAAAAAAATGGAATTACAGTTCCAGCACTTACTTGATCTACCTAAATTTACAAATAGCTTCCATTACACAAGGTTGATTTCTTTCCCGCAAACTTTACATCAATAAAAGCATGGTTAGCTCGATATAAAAATCCACTAAGGTTGAAACTCAGGACAAGATTAACGGTTGGGCCATTAAAATGTAGCAGAGGAATCCCCAAAGTGAGATTGACCACCTCTCACTGAATATCATCATCTGTTTCATTATTATCTAAACAAAGACCATTTTGGTTAACACTCACCTCAGAACCAGCATTACTGCTAGTGGCATGAGGTGAGCTTGAGTAACTAACAGTTCGGCTTTGCCGAGGTCCTGACCGCACACTATACATTGAAGATGCAGGAATGTTAGTCATCAATGGCCGTAAATTGCCTGGAACCCTTTGTCTTATATCCTGTTTAAAGACAAACAAGGGAACTTGTTAGGAAAAAATTTCCAACAGTTCTAACTTCTAATCAATGTTTATAGATTCAATTAATAACTAGCATAAAGTGAGATGAATGCTACAAAAAAGAAACTCTCAACTCTAAGTCTAATCTGGAAACATCATCATGCATCCATAAACATCATCAATATATGTTTTTTATACAAGAGTAGAGATTGACATGCAGGTGTATTGTAAATTTATTCTGAACTGGCAGAGAAAATACAGAAAATGTGCACAAGATGCATACCATATGCCTAATAGCCATATCCAAGGATTTCTTTGAGAGTGTTCTTCCAAAACCAGAGTTGTCTGGAGATGAAGATGACTTGCCAGACAGATCACTGTGGGGATAAGTTTTGACATCCAGCCTAGAAGGTGCTAGTTTCCTCATATTTATTACCCTCTCGACCATTTTAGTTCCCATTACAACAGGACTGTCATTGTCATTTACTTTGGAGTACCCCCTATTAACCGCAGGCATAGAGCTTCCACTTTTATGAGAAATGCCATTGGAAGGCCGCCCTCTTGATGGGGAACACGATTGCCGCTTTGGTCTGCCACTAGAAGCAGGCTCAACGGATGAAGACCTTGAAGTGGGTCCTCCAGGCCTCCCCCTAGTTGTTGAAAGTGGCCTTTCTGGAAGTGTTGTCCTCAAATTGAGTGGAGCATCACGTGAAAAGCCAGGCATCTCAGATGGCTTCCATGGTCTCAATCTCACTTTAGGTGAAGTGCCACGTAATGGTACTGGCTGCCTTGTCACCACAGGGGCTGGTTTGGGGATTGAAGAAGTCTTAACTGAAGGAGCAGATACAGTGGGTGTATTTGATGGTGTAGATGGTCGCCTAGTGGTAGTTGATGCCCTCGATGTGGTGGAGCTGGAAGCAGGTAAGGCAGGCCTGCTAGTCGGCGTTGAAGATCTTGCGGTAGATCTTGACAAAGGTGTAGATGACCTAGGTGGAATTGTGGGTTTAGCTGCAGGGACTGAAGTAGTTTTGGTGACAGAAACCATACTCTTAGTAGCAGAAACCACAGGCTTGGTTGTCGATACCATTGTCCTAGTCGAAGGAATGGGTGCCCCTGAAGTAGGTGTTGATGGTCTAGATTTTGAAGCAGTGGTCAATGTAGGTCGTCCAGTAGGAGTTGCGGGTCTTGGTCCTGGATTCCCTGACAAAGAGGGCCTCCTAGTGCCACCACCTGAAGAGGTCAGCCCAGGAGAGGAAGCTGGTTGTTTAGATACCAAGTTGTTCCTTCCAATAAGCTTTGATGGAGGATTTGCCAACTACGACCACAAACAAATACAAGAAAAATGACTTTCTGACTACTAGCATAAAAAGAAAATCAAGATTCTACTCTTATAAACTATATGTCAAGGTAAGAATCAGCAATTATTGGAATTTGGAAATATGAAATAGATATAGAGCATTGTTTCTATGATTTTTCATCACTATAAAAAGATCAAAACTAAGAATTATCAATTTACCAACATGACAAAACAAATCTCAAAACAGATTTTTCTTCTCTGTAGAAGAAATTTATTGAGATGAAGAGAAAAAAAATTAAAAAATAAAAGAAAAAAGAAAAAAGGAGGACAAGGAAACCTAAACAAAGGAGCACAACAGAGAACAAACAAGAAAAAAAGAGATAATCAATGTAACAGAGCCCCCCAATCCCTCAACATATCTATTACTGAACTGTGAAACCCCATTAAAAGGGTATGAGTTTCCCACTAGACAGTACCGAATGCCTAATCTTATCCCAAACCAGGTGAGGAGGCACCTAAGAAACCTCCTTAAAATCACTAGATTTCTGCTCCAACCAAGTACATGAAGCGCCAGTTTGTTTTCTGTTGAGGGGGGTGCAAACGGGCATTCTCCTGGAAGAGGGTGCTTCCCACAAAAATTGCATTGTTGTGCACCGATATCCAACACACAAGAAAACACAACTTGTAGTATGGGTTGTACATTGGCACACAAATTTAGCCTCTTTACTTCTACCAAAACCATTAACTAATCAAAAGTTGGTCTAGGGACCAAGGAGGCTAGGAAACACCCAAACATTCACTGAAAATACTGGATAAGAAAGTGCTATAATGAAAACCACAACAGAACAATGCAAAGAGCAGTTGAGGATCCATTTATGAACCTTGATACTTAAAGTAAAGTTCCTTTTATTAGCAAACAAATTAATTGAGGAACGGAAAGTCGGTAACATGCAATATAATGAGGAGCTGATTTCATGTAGTCCAAGAATGCCTTGCTTTGAGATACTGTGTCTGCAAGCTAGCTACTTCTAGGCAGCAAAGAAGTAACTGACAAATTGTATTTTCCATTAGTTCATAAAACCATTTCGTCTGATTAAGTCAAGTTAATCAGGATAATAATCATATTGCTAACAAAAGGACTTCCCTCTAAACCAGGGGCTTGATAGGAAAAGTGCAATTTCATCAGTGGATTCAAACCTGATGCAAAAGACAATGTCTTCCTATTACCATGAAATAATAGACGTGATGTAAGAACATTCAAAAAAATTGCTTACTCTAGATTTTAATGCTGTGGGACGCGTGGTTGGAGCACCAAGCTGACTCATAACAGATTTTTGAGTTTCCATCTCCAAAGAAGGAAAAAGGGGAGTCCCAGGAGGGGTAAGAAGCCTGAAGAGATAATAATTAATAAGCATGCTAAGCTCCCATTTGAACAAAAATATTCTGCTTACATCTTTAAAAAAATTATAGGTCATGTAATTTATATACATAGCTTGTGGATAAAAATATCAGATCTTATGTTAGTGTCCATTGATTTATTTCTCACCAGTTCATTCACACACAGGGCCTATGCAAGAACCCTTTTAGTGTCAGTGATTTCAGCACAGAAAGGACTGAGAGATGCATGATAAGAACAATAAGAATGACATTAATAACAAAAATGACAATAGTGACATGATAATAGCACTAATAATTTCTGATTACAGAAAAGGAGTTATATAGAAATATTAATTAATTCAAATTAAATTAGGAGGTGTTATGAAATTATGCCAATTTCTGAATGTTAAACCTGTGATTCAAACAATATGCATTTTTAAGCTAGCTTGCATGGGGAGGAACTAGCCACTATGCTCCAGTTTAGGAATAGATAAAACAGTGATATCATGATATACTTAGAATCAAATCAATGGTAGACATACACTTGTGCATTTTGCAGCTTTAGAGGACCTTATCCTAATAATAAGCTCTGAATGGATGAGTCCCTGACTCGCTGTCACATATCTTATTTCACAAACTTCATGAATGTATTGAACATATATAGACAAATACTCCTAACCCCTGTGTGTATATCAACTGTCCAAGATCAAGTGACATAGACATAATCCTCCCGTAAAAACAATACCCCCTTATTGTATAAAGAACTGGAATTAGTGTCTGTATCAATTATTTGCATGCAATATCACATATTTTGAAAAGAATGCCCTATATCATTGGCCCCTATATTTAACAAACAAGTTTGAATTCTAATTCGCTTAAATAAGATGAAGGTATTAAATGGCAACGACTCATGAGTGCTAGATACATATAATCATGAAACATTAAAAGAATAGATGGAAACTTCCATTTCCAATTGGTGAGTTTAAATTTCTATTAATATCCTGAAGCATATAACGAGGTGTCTCTTAAATGTTCTTTACTCTGCTTATTGTTAGAGGTAAAGGAACAAGACCACATAAGCCAAATTACCGAAGTCATAAAAAAGTATTACCGAAGAACTCATTAAATTTCACCAAAGGTTCTTTTAAATTTTCAGAAGAGAGATAAGAATTAATAAAGGCTCGCTAGAAAACTCATCGCCAAAGCTTGTGAACAATCACTAAAAAAATGATTAAACAATTCAAAACTAAGTGCTTAGTCCCCTATAACAAAAATTGCAATTATGATCTCATGTGTCCAACTTACAACGCATTCTAGAACAAACCCCAACCCCCAAATGTTTATATTTCTTTTGCCACGAATCTAACTTAATTGTTCATTCATTTCTTGTTTGGAATGGCAAATGACGCTACTGCTTCGAAGTTGAAGAGATATTACTGCAATGACCAAACCTTCAATTGCTCAACAAATAGCAGCTAACATCAAGAGCTAAAAGTTATAACTTTTATTTTAATACATTCTCGGGAAACCACATTTTACGATGTTATCTATCCAACACAAAAGGAGGAATGTGAAAAATAAAATAAAATCATACTCCATTGCTATCGATTACACAATAAACAGAAAGGCAAATATGATGAAGAAAACAAATGGAAAAAGCTACTAACGTCACATACCATTCATAGTCGTTCTTATCATTTTCGGAATTGAGAAAATCATCAACACCAGTCTTAAGCACTGGTGTTGATGATGAAATGTTTGAAGAAGGAGAAGTGCCCTGATTTGAAGAACCTGCAACACGAAAAATAGGTAGATAGCAGGTGAAAACAAGAAAACACTATCCAATTCCAATGAATGAACAGAACCATCATACCTAACGGTGCATCAGCTATCTCGAGGAACAATGCGAGCTCGTCGTCGTTGTTGTCCTTGACGCGCGAAGACGGTGGCCTCAGAAGCCCCAATTGGCGCTTCCACGCACCTTGCATTTGCGATTCCTGAGCCCTGAAGCTGCGATTCATCTTCAATTAGGGATTGAACAAAGAATCTGAATCGAGATATTTTGCAGAAAAAAGGAAGTGGTGTAGTTTTAGGTAATTGTTGTGAGGTCCGATTGGGAAACGTAAAGGGAAGAAGAAAGTGGGAGTGGGGAATGGAGGGAGAGAAGAAAATGGTGGTGGTGGAGGGAGGGAGAGAAGAGAATCGATGATGGTGTGCTGTGTTGTCGTTTCGTGTTTTTTCCATCACTTGAAGCATACGTTACATGGCAGGTTGATGATGATGGATTGGTTTAGCCGTTAAGTTGGGTGGATTCATAGATAGATTGATTAGATAATCACCATAATGCCCTCTTTTCTAAGAGGTAAATATCAAAGGAGTTTCTTTGTCAAATAAGAGCCTAAGAAATGTAATACTCCCCCTTCCGTCTCAAATTATAAGACCCGACAAATTCAGTGTCCCAAATTATAAGGTCCCTTCTAGATTTCAGGAAAAAAATAAGTTTTTTCTTTTTTACTCCTTGCATTCATTATATTTTAAATTCCAAAACTTTAATTACCACATCTACTAATTACTTCTTTCATATTCTCAACTAACTTTTGGTATATCCAATACTTACATTAACAATTTCCATATTTTTTTTTTAAATAGGGGCATATTTGAAAGATTTGTATAAAAAGTAACAAAACCAACATATTAAGTAGCTTATTACATGTTTTCTTAATATGCGTGATTGTCTGAAAATGACCCTATAATTTGGGACGGAGTGAGTATTTACTAATTCCAAGAGTTTCACCGAGATAGCTTATTTAGTTGAGTTAAGCGTGATTAAAGGTGAAGAGTTTGAGTTCAAACCATGGAGAAATAATTAATTTACTAATAACTAACATTTAACTATAAAAAAAATTAATTTTATGGGTTTAGATTCCAACATATTTAAATTAAATCAATATTAAATTTAGGTATCAATAAGGTATTATACAACATTTGTTGTGAGAGGTCATCTACTTAGTGTCACCTTAGAATCTTAGTGAATTAATCTCATAGTTGTCGAAAAATACCTAAGAATTTAATTTAGTGGGGTAATATAAATTTCAATTGATTAATGAGTTAGAGTTGAAAAACGATTGTTAAAATGAGTGTTGTGAACCGTCCTTATTGTATGGTATGAAGGAAGTAAATGCATACGGTAAAACTATGTTGATTTTTGTTTTTAACCTTTTGATTTTACTATAATAATACTTGTTTAGAGAGATAAAACATCATGGATTTGGACTATCTCAAGTGGAACATTATACTTTTCATAAATATGCAAAAGTTCTCACATATTTAATACATATAAATAGAGACACAAAACTTCAACATAAAAACACAAACTTTTTTTTTTACAAGGGAATAAAATTAGTAAATTAAACAGCAAATAGAGACTCAAAATATCAGAAGACAACAAAAATCCAAGTCCTTCCTCAATCCATGAACAAATTGGAGAGGAAAATGCTAATTTGACCATAAAGTCAACATTTGAGAGAGTTTGACCACCTATAATAGAATTTTGGCTATGTATATGTGAATTAAGAGAAAAATGAATATGAATACTCAAGTCAACATTTCTAGAATAAATTATGGCAATTAAAAGGTAAAAATAAAGCTATTTCATAGAAGCGTTTTGCATTTTGGAGATCAAAATATTAAAGGAATTACTTTCGGCACACCCATTTTTACTATTTAAACACCTATTTATTTTAAAATTATAAAAGAACGGAAAGGTGTTAGGGTGGGTAAAAAATAAAAGAAGAATGTGTAAAAAGTAATCTCCAAATATTAAGGACAAAAAAGTGAGGTTTGTGGTGGAAGCAGAGGGTTATGTTTTTTCCTTGTTTTGCTAGACTCGAATCATTGGGCTATGGGTTAAGGTTGTAACATGGTTTTTCAGTTACCATTAGATAATCACGTTTCAAGGTGGGTTTCTCCTTAAAATTCTCTTGCATTAGTGAAAAAAGAAACATCTCCTAGACGGTTTGTGGATGTAGCCGTAGGTCACATCGACCGAACCACATTAGTTTGTGTGTCATTTTGTTGCTCTCTATCTTATATTATATTATGGGTTAATGGTATGGTAGGTCCCTGTGTTTGTACCCAAGTTTGCGATAGGTCCCTCGCCGGAAAAAAATTTGATGTAAGTCCCTTAGTTTGTACCAAGTTTGAGTTTAGTCCTCGCCGGAGACCGGAGCTCCGGCAAGTGCTTATGTGGACTGCTGACTGTATAAATAGCGCTGACGTAGATTTTTTTAATTATTTTTGAAATTCCAAATAATTAAATTTATTTTAAATTTAAAACCCCTAAACTATTCTAAATCTTAAATTAACCCCTAAACTCCCAATCCCTAATTCAATTCAATTATGAAACACTAAAAAAACCCTTCTTCTTCTTCTTCTTCTATTTGTGAAATTTCTAGGTTTCTGTTTTTCTTCCTCTTCTTCTATTCCTCTAATTTCTGGGTTTTTGTTTTTCTTCCTCTTCTTCTATTCCTCTGTTTTTGTTTTTCTTCATCTTCTTCTTCCTCTTCTTCTATTCCTCTAAGGTTCTTCTTCTTCTATTCCAGAAATTACATAATAATAATGTTAATAAAAACACACATATCAGATATAATACATTAACACTAAATAGAAAAAATCAGAAATAAAAAACACTGCTGCAAAAAAGATAGAAACAGACGTACGTGAGATGAGAGAAAAAAGAGAAAGGGGATCGAGGGAGAGAGAGAAAACCGCGAGAGAGAGCGTGAGAGGAGGCGACCGCGAGGAGCTCGGAGGAACGGCGGCGGCCAGAGAGTGGTGCGATAGAAACAGACATGAGATGAGAGCAAAAAAGAGAAAGGGGATCGAGGGAGAGAGAGAAAACCGCGAGAGAGAGCGTGAGAGGAGGCGACGGCGAGGAGCTTGATGACGGAGGAACGACGGCGGCCAGAGAGTGGTGCGCGAGGCGGCTCGACGGTGGTGCGGCCGGAGGAAGACGAGGTCGTGGTGGCACCAGAGAGCTGGAACGATGGTGACGACAATGAGGAGCAGAAATTAGAGGAATAGAAGAAGGTGAAGAAAAACCCAGAAATTAGAGGAATAGAAGAAGATGAAGAAAAACCCTATAGAAGAAGAGGAAGAAAACAAAAACCCAGAAATTAGAGAAATAGAAGAAGAGGAAGAAAGTGGGGGTATGCTTTGAATGCCCAGATGAAGAGGCAATTTCAGCGCTGTTGTTGCTGCAATTTCAGCACTGTAAATTGCTGTTTTGCTGCTAGTTTTTTTTAGTTTATAGTTATGGTTTTGTGTGTTCCTTTTGTGCGTGCCTCTGTTATGTCTGGGTCCTTTTAAATTACAGGAGGAGGCGTTGTTGTTGCTGCAATTTCAGCACTGTAAATTGCTGTTTTGCTGCTAGTTTTTTTTAGTTTCTAGTTGTGGTTTTGTGTGTTCCTTTTGAGTGTTTCAGAATTGAATTGAATTAGGGATTGGGGGTTTAGGGGTTAATTTAAGATTTAGAATAGTTTAAGGGTTTTAAATTTAAAATAAATTTAATTATTTGGAATTTCAAAAATAATTAAAAAAATCCACATCAGCGCTATTTATACAGTCAGCAGTCCACGTAAACACTTGCCGGAGCTCCGGTCTCCGGTGAGGACTAAACTCAAACTTGGTGTAAACTAAGGGACTTATATCAAATTTTTTTCCGGCGAGGGACCTATCGCAAACTTGGGTACAAACACAGGGACCTACCATACCATTAACCCTTATATTATTATACTTATTGTTTGCGTTTTCGCTGTTTTCATTCAATATTAGATAGGATGACCAAAGTTCCTTTTACTATTGGAAAATATGAAAATCTAAGGTAAGTGAAGTATTGAAGATGATGGCTAATAGTAATTGAGATGAGATCAAGACAAGAAACTCAAAGAAATAAACAATTTGATATTATTCTGGGGAGATTAACCATGAAAGTTATACATATTTGCTATAAAAACTGATGAAGAAATATTAGGCGAATCAAAAAGTCCTACATCTGATTTTATTCACTTGGAAAGAAAAAACATATGATGGAGTACCTAGATAGATTTTATCAAAGGCTCTAGAGAAGAAAAAAACTTGGATTGATTACATTTGAGCAATAAAAAAAATCTCTATGACTATGTGGGGACCACGACTAGTGTGAGGGGACTACAACTAGTGGGATCACAAGATGAGCAAACACCAAGCAAATGCTAGAATGAAGATCAGTAATAACAAATTGAAAACCAGGATCGATTAGAAGTTTGAACATCAGTTAGTTTTACATCAGAATCACCAATCAAATGTAGTTAATTTATGTTTTTGGGCAAAATGCTGATTTAGCTAAATTGCCCTTATAAATCCACATTCACTGAACAACAACAACAAAGGAAATGGGGAGGGGTTCTAAGGAATGTACAATTCAATTGTCAATGTTGAGATGACTAAACATCATCTGCATCACTTACACCAATATGAGCTTCACGGCTTACCCAATAATTGCTGCCATCAGGACCTGACACCTTGAACCTGGTCAAAAGTAAAAACTCATCTAATCCACCACATACTTAAAATCCAAAATGGCTTCTTAGATTAAGTGCATGTTTGGAAATTCTTATACAATTGATTCTGAAGCTCGAATCAATTCTGAGAATAAGCTTTTGTAAGTAGCTTCTGGGTTTCAAAGTTGATTATGAGAATAGAGAAATTGACCCAAACATGTTATAAAAATGTTTCCTCACATAACACTTCTACTGACCGTTCAAGAACAGATTTTCCTTCCTTGTACTTCTGGCTTTTCTCATGGGCAGTCTCCTGAAAGAAACCAATAGGGAGATTTAATGCTATTTAGAAATAGAAAAATGGAAAAAACTTAGCTGCAGTACTATCGGTACAGTTTGTGCTGTTGTCCAAAGAAAAACTCAGGCATCCACTTTCTTAATATTTATTAATGTGATTATCGCCTTCAACTTCCCATTTTTCAACCACGTGCGATGTTATAATTGGACAACAGTAAAAAATAGTTTATGTGAACCGTATCTAAGTTTTATCCCAGAAACAAAGAACATATTCTTGAAGCACTGATACAAATCTTACATATGTCCAACCCACAATTGATCCACAGCCCACACAGAAAATGTCAGCCACAGTATGCATCCCAGTGAGCATATGCCTGTCCTCTTTTTCTCCAATGGAAACATTCACTCTGTAAAAGCACAAAAGATTTAAATTACATTCCCTGAACAGAACTTACCTATAAAATATGATGTACCTAGAGCTATAGAGGTTCAGAGGCAAGAAGCAATGAACAAGGAATTAAAAAGCATAGTTCTACTTAACCCTTCGGTTACTGTTTAGTAATCCCAAAATCATAAGGTGCCTATATCACGGATAACTTACACCTTACTGAAGAGATAAGCTTTCCCATGTCTGGAGTGGAAAGACTGAACAAAACAGCACAAGTGAAAATGGTAGTCAGAATACATGTATTTTTCAAATGGCCAATAAAGATTTGTTGGTTCCAACACAAAAAGTATCAAGAAAAGACTAAATTTGGGAAAATCGTGAAATTATTAACATGTATCTTGTTTGAAAGATGAGATCTTCATTTGGCAACCTGTCAGCCAGCTTAGATAAGAAGCACTTAGCAATTAATCCAAATGGACTTCCATTCAGTACTATTGGTAAAAAGAATTAAAAGAAGCATCTGTGCAACTATGTGTGAATAGATAACAAAATGCGCCAAAGCCTAAAGGCAACAAGTTCCTACATGAATATGTAAAACGAATAATACTTTGATCAATTGAAAAACTGCTAAACACAATCAATTTTCTTGAACCATGATAATAAAGCTGGTTTAAATTCAACTTAAGAGGAGCACCACCAATGCCATTTGTGGGATTGTGAGAACAAGCTTCCCCATGTAAATAGGCAAGGAGGCCTAAAAATCTATCACTAATACTTTTATTTGCACATTTACATTCATAAAAATAATGAGTAATCAAAGTCAGGATAGCGTGGCTTTTCAGTTTTCTCAGCTCCTCTATGCCAAACCAACCGCGTCACAAGGGTTAGCAAACAATATACATTGGAGAGGACATCATTCTCCTCCATGAGAAAAGAATTCTAGCAATATCTAAGAAAATGCAGCAGAGTTTGAAGTTCAGTATTAGACAAGCAAGGAAATTTACCTCCCTAAGAACTTCTGTGCATTTACTACTAACTGATAAAGAAAAAATATAGAATCTCAAGAAATGACACCAATATCTTCATGATTTTAGGGATCTAAGCCACTCAGTCCATTTACTACAAGAAATGGTAAACAAGAATACAATCTCATAAAATCTAAAAGTAAACCCCAAAATAGATTTATAACTCAGACAAGAGTTCATTGGGCTTAAGGAAGGCTTATCTCAATTTTACCTCATGCATGGATACAACTACCTTTTTTTTTTGGAAATTATAAGGATGAGAGCATAAAGGATTAAGCTCTTGAACACTTAATCATAAAGAGACAAAATACCATATCAGCGATCAAGTCTCCTAAAAGCTCTAGCTAATATTGGCTATCAAATGATGGCACATAACTTCTATTGCTATATTTACCATGTAGGAAGCAATAAGCATTTCCAAGCTTCTAAAAGAAACACACATGACACATGTTCTATAATTAAAGTCTTAGTGGGTGTTTGCATCAGCGTTGTCCAAAATTTATTTTGATAGAATTGATAATGCTAAACATGAGTTGAAAGTGCTGTGATTTATGTTTGGACGCTTTCCCGATATTTTGTTCGGTAATATTGTGAAATTAAGTTGTAAAATCTCATAATTGATTATGTGCTCAAGGCAAAAGCTAATATCTCTAGCTCCAGCAAAATTGATTTTGGGGCTGAAACCAATTCTCCAAAATAACTCTCAAATGTCTATATTATCATCCGGAATTGATTTTACCCTATCAGAATTGACTATGAGGTTCGGGAACCAAACACACTTAAAAGGGAAAAATACAATTTGGAAAAGTACGATTTTTCCCTACTAAATTACTAAACAAAACAAGAACGGGATATATCACTTTGATACCCTGATTAATTCTAGCTTCTACCCACATTAGAGCACAAACTCATCTAACATAGAAATTAAACAAACAAAAAAAACAGGGATAAAAATCCAGAACAAAGTCACAAAAGTAGAGGGTCATAAAAAGCTGCAGACAGGGATGAAAATGGAAACCTTGGAGACGATGTCTTCACAAAGAGCGAGATGGGTCCGACAGTGTTTGCAGCTATAGATCTTCCCTTCCAGATGGATCGCAAACAACCTCCCCATGTCTCAACCGCCGACGAGAACTGAAGAAGATCAAACGCGATTTTGAGATGAAAAGGATCAAACGTGAAGAAAATCAACAAAAGGACCGAGTCAAAAAGAAATCACGGTATGGTCAAATCGAAGCGATGAATGTAGAATAACGTAAATTAAACACAAGGGGAAATTGAAGAAGAAGAAGAAGAAGAAGAAGAAGAGAATCGTTGAATTTTACCAGATGTTGGGTAGAAGAAGGGTACGCACCCACGCAAGGAGTTGCAACAAATGTGGAAAGGAGAAGCAATCAATCATCGCTTTTTTCTGTAAAAGCACAACACGACAAGACGTAATTGTTTGTTCTTTTCTTTATTTTCATTCATTTTTCTTTATTTTTTTGTTTAAATTCATTTTTCTTATTTAATTAATGAAACATGGTTTCCTTTGCTTGCTGCATAACAAACTTCCCTGTGGAGACTTTTGTTACAAAGTTAAGAAACATACTTCAGAAAATAAAATATGAAGGTTAAGAATATAAGATTAGAAATTTAACATAAAAATAAAGAGAGATGCTATGCTAAGCAATTGAAGCATTTTCAAAATCATACGTGACACTTTGAGAGAGGTATATTCCTTCCAAAAAATATGTATTCGTTATCCATATGAAATACTATAGGTCATTGCTTACATTAACATTTGTTTGGTTTATTAAAGAAAGATAAAAGATGAATAGAGTAAATGTGGTGAGAAAATTAATTGAATTTGAGGTTGTTTGACATAAAAGAAATAGAAGAGAGATTAAAGTGAAAGAAAGTGACATTTTTACCTAAATTAAAAAACGAAACTAATGAAAAAGCGAGTGCAATATTGGAAAGTCAAAAGAGAGAACAAGACATGATATATATCATTTCTTCTCATTTCACTCTCCTGACTTTTTCCACTACTCCAAACACAAGTGTCTCCCCTCTCCCCTTAATGCATTGTTTGGTATAGTAGAAGATGTGAAGAACGACCGACGAGAGAGAGACACGCGAGGGGAAAGAGCTCATCCTTGATTGGTTTGAATCATGTCAGGGAGGCAGAAGTGGTGTCATGTACTTTTCATGGTCTCTCCAATTTGAAGAGAAATGTACATTGCAAGTGTACTTTTTCTTTTTTCACATTTTTAACTCTATTCGCTATCGGATAAAAATATATTTTCACACAAATGTTACTTTTCACATATTTTTTCTTTTCTTTTAATTCTATTTTTATCTTACCAAATAACCTAAAAAAATACTATTTTCTCACATTTTTTTTCTTTTCTCATTTTCTCTATTCTCTCTTTCTCTCTCGTTAACCAAACAAATGGTAACCCTCTCTTTCTTATCTCTATCCACTCAAATCACCATTTATCAAACAAAAGCGAAAGAATAAAGAGTCAACGGAGGAACACATTTTTTGAGAAAAAACGTGAAAATAACACTTAAACTCTGTAATTGAATATGCCTTTACTTTTATAACATCGTTAATACAAACTAGGAGTAAAGTTTAAAAAACGCTCACACAACATATTTGCCTCTGTTTGATTTTCATTCATTAACATTTCAAAGCGTTTTGGATCAAATTCTTTTTTTCCTCAAATTATAAGCCACTCACATAAATTTATCCTTAGAATTAATTCCCACTTCAGGATTAATTGAAAAATATTTACAAACATGCATATATAAATTATGCACTTTGTACTGGAATGAATTTCAAGCTTTCAACCATAATACCTTTGCATTGAAATAATCAATAAGAACTTCAATGCTAAATATAAGTTTTTTCCATAATAAATGTGTATCAGATTGTGAGCGAGTTATCTCATGAGGAGTTTAATCCTCAGTGCATTCAAGCTTGTACCCGTTCGGATATCTTTCCGCATATTTTCTAATTCAGCTTTATATCTCCATAAAAAAAAAGTATTTAACATTTTAATGAGTTGTTTAATTATATGTATGGATCAAGTAAAAAAAACCATGCTGGCCCAAATCTGTTCTTGTCATCACCAAGTCTTCAAACAAGACATTATTGTGACTTGGACTCAATGGGCTGGCCATATAACAGGTCTGGCTATATTAATGTTTTTTTTTTGTACATAAGCAAAGGAAAATATTCCTTGTAATGTTCCTGGAACTTGTATTTGGGCTTGGCCCCTTCAATACAACATATTTCATCAACCAAAAAAAAGAGCAAAGGAAAATAAAAAGCAACAGCACTAGGAACCTAACTAAGACCAAGGCCGAAAGCACTAGGCATCTATTGCTCACTGAGTATCTACAAATTAAGGATGTGGCTTTGGCAGCAAAAGAAAACCTAAGGCATGCTTCATGTGTGTCTCCAATGGCTTGTCGAAAGCTCGATATTCGGTAGGGGAATGTTATGATCTTAAAATTTAATGTGAGGGTGGGGTTCTCTGTCATTGATCTAGTAAAGTTGATTATTTTGGATTAGAGTAAACATGTTTGGTTATTTATGGTTTATCGAAGAGTTTTCGGTTCAAAACTCACATAAGAGATAATCATGTTCGAGTTGAACATCCACACTTTTATAAGGGTAATTTTCCTAAAATGACTTTTTCATACACAAGATTCAAAACCTTGAGTTTTCACTTAAGACAAAAATGTATACCACTTAAATCAACCACCCATATCTTGTTTTGGTTTAGAACCTTTTAAATTATAAGTGTCATATTAAAATGCTATTTAAACTATGGATATATTAGAGTTTAAGTTGCATCCACATTTAGTTAAGGGCAATAGTGATTTGGACATTATCCACATATTTTCACCATAAAACCTTAAGAAAATGAGTGAGTGAGTCATTTTGCTTATATATTATTGATTCTTGCTTTCCTATCCAATTTGAGACTTCTTTAGTCACACTTGTGCTCTAATACTCCCCTTTTAGGTGTGACTCCATTTTTTTTTTTCTTGCATGAACTTGTACTCTTTCGTTTGAGTCTCAGATGTCTTACGACTTGCTTTGTCTGAATTTGTACCCAGGCAGAACATCCGCGGTTGTTGGACTTGTGGTCCTTCATATGAGTCTCAAAGGCCTTACGGTTACTTTTTGTTTCAGCTTATACTCAAGCGGAACCTCAGAGGTAATTGGACTTGTGCTCCTTCGTCTTGAGTCTCAAAGGCCTTTTTTTCCTTTTTTCTTAGATCATGAATCAATAGGCATTTTCAGCTCTGATACCATATTAGAATTCAAGTTACATCCCCATTTGGACACCATCCACATACTTAATTTCACCATAAAACTTTAAATCAACGAGTGAGAGTCATTTCACTTATATATTATTAAACTTTTACTTTTCTATCTAAAAGGAGATTTTTTTAGTCACACTTTTACTTTAATACGATAATGATACATGGCCATTTTCTTTGAATAAAAACCAGGAAAGCCCATGAAGCTGGAGAAATCCATGCTAGAGCATTTCCAACACCAAGACCAAAAAGATACTCTTCTTAACACATGGGAGAGACTTTTATTATGGCACTAAAGAGCAAAAGGAATGGTCACATATAAACCGAAACATGCAGTGATCATGGCATGTCGATGCACCCTTCCTTTTGTCACATGTAGTAGGAGCTAGTGCCTCAACTCTGCTATGTCTTGGGATCTATAATATATATGTGTATGTGAATCATGGGATACTATAAAAAGTTGATCTTCATTGAATTATTAATGGCAAACCAGTTCACTTTCCAAACCAATTACAATACTATTTTTTCAGCAGAGATAAATCAACCAATGGGCTGTATAAAAAGTAAGAAGAATGGGATCAAGATTGATTAGGCTCAAATGAATTAGAAATTGCTTCTCATCAAGTGTACGTTTGATATGGGAACTGAGTAAAAAAAACCATCATTAACACATGTTGATGTCGAGCATTTCCTTAAAAGTTCAAGTCCCCAAGGTTGTAAGGTTGTAAAGGACATCTTATCTATCAAAATGGAATAAGGAAAAGGTAGCTTCCCACAATGACTACACAGTATAACCACCCTTATGTTCCATATGTGTTTGTTTGCTACTAATCATGATTCAACCTTGTAGCAAATCCCATAACACTAATCATTCCTAATGTCAGCTCCAACTGTTTCTCATTCTCCGTCATTAGTGTTTATCTTTTTGTGCACTTGGCAATGTCGGGGTTTGGTCGTAGTGATTGAACATGTGATGGTTCTAGAATTCTTTGCATCTGTTGATGCATGATTAGCTCACACTGGAGTAATCATTATCTCTTAATTCAATTTTCTATTTAGTTCACACTTCTTAATTAATGATATTTTCAAGTTTTGAATGTCATTTATAAACTTGAGAGGTGTTCATATTTCTGTACTTCTAAGCTTAATTTTAGCCTATACACATATTTCTTAAATAAAAAATAGAAAGGAATATATATTAGAATTTGAGAGGCTCAATTCAACCACAAAAGTTAGTTTAAGAGTTTATGATTGTTTTACCCTTATAAACATTTGATTGGTCATATCTCTAATCTCATGTCGGCCTACATATATGAAACAGTTAAATCTACTTTTAGTTGGTCAGTCCTGAAAAGATAAACATGATAAAGGTACGCATCATTATTTGATCTACAGCGATGATCCTGATGCTCTTACTAACTTTGTCCATTTTAATTGGATTATGTATTTGGAGTTGTGGGACTAGAGATGATCATTACCCTGCACTGCTCTTAACTTTTGTAAAACTGGTATATATGGATGTGGCCCTGCATAGAAAGTATGAGAAATTAAACCACGGATGATACATGAGACATGTTACATGTAGACAATACCATATGTGTATTTAGAACTCTCACATTAACTAGAAATATATGATCAAGTTGTATATGGGAAGACTAAACTTTTTATTGTGTCATGCCTCACAAATTCTTATTGTAAAAATTGGTACGGCATTATGTATCTGCATGATCCTCTCTTATTCTCCTCTATAATTAATAATTACGGTGACCTCGAATATATGAGGTGGACTTCAATTAGCATGAACCATCACATATAATGCTATAATATGAAGTAAAAGCTATAAGAAGGAAAGTCATATGGAGGGATGGAAGTAGGCTAGACTGTCGACAAGGGCCTACGTCCTAGCCTATATCAGGTCCAGTCTAACCTAAGCCAAATTACTAAATAGATAAGTTCAAGGCTTTTTTAAAAGTCTATTTGGTTAAAAAGGCTAGGCTTGGACCACTCAGAATGATTTGCCCTATTTAAGTAAATATTAATTTATTTTATTATTCATATTATTTTGAATTTCTATTATGATATATTTTTTGAAATCTTAATTATAGTATCTTAAAACAAATAGTTGTTGACTTATTTATATGATTAAATATGTTAGACTATATAATGAATTAATCATATAAACTTCTTTAGAAAATGACTATACCTATTTATTTTGTATTGGACCATATAATCGTATTATTGTATTTTAATTCACTAGTCTATAAGTTTGTTGACATTTTACAATTAAAATTTTCGATTTACTTGAATTTATTGCAATAAAACAAGTTTTTAAATAGGCTACCATGCCAGACCAGACTTTCAAACAGATCAGGCTCAGACCTAAAAAAAAACATATGACAGACAACAGGTCAGCCTCGGCCTTGAATTTTTTAAGCATGTCAGATCTATTTAAACAAAGCCTAGCAAAGCCCAGCCTACTTCCACCCCTAGTCATATGGGTGTCAATCTCTTACCTGCTTGAAATAAAAGAATTCCAAATTAAATTAACTAAATTTTTCAAATAATATGGTGCTTCCTCTCTGGCTTTGTTGTGGCTGATTCGTCGTCTACTGCGTTCGCTTTGCTGCTGCCAATTTCAGCGCTGTTGTTGCTGCAAAATTCCTTGCCACTGTGGTCTTTGAGTTCTCCTTCTCTTTTGTGCTTCTGGTTTACAGTGGCTCATTTTTCTTATTTGCTCTTTTGCTTCTAGTATTTTTTAGTTTGTAGATGTGGTTTTGTGCAGTGTACCTTATGTGCGTGCCTCTGGTATGTCTGGGGTCCTATTTGAGGCTTTTGCCTCTTAACCTTTTGTATTTGCTTTTTCTCTATCATTAATAATATTTACCTTTTCAAAAAAAAAAAAATTTAAAATAATATAAATTAATTTTAAAAATGCTAACTGAATTTTAAATGTTTTTTTTATAGTCCTCCCATTTTAAATAAATTTTTCATATTTATTCAACTATTTTTTAAAATTTAACTAATCTTTTAAAATAATATCAATTAATTTATGATATTAACGTAAAAAAATCACTATTGATTTAAATATTGAGTACTTGAGAGATAAAAAAAATCTCAAATGTTTGATACCTGTGGTGTTTTCTTGAAAGGTATGGTTTTAAAACATACAATATTTAGAATAATTGATCGAGATGAATGTTGATTTTTTTAGAAGTTGGAAAGAAAATTGACAAATTATGGAAAATATAATTAATTTTGTCAATATTTAATAACTAGTTAATTAAAATCAATGCTTATAAGTTTATTTACGCGTTTTTTTTACAAGTCAAACATGTATTACAAGGGAGTACAAATGGTACTCCAATCCTTAATATCCTTAATATAAGAAAGAAAGAGATTCAATGAAAAAAAGTTAAATAAGAGCAGATGCAGCTGCTAGGAAACCAGGAAAAAATAACCAAAAAGAGTCTCCAACCCAAACCAGCAAGATCACCGTAGTTGAAACCATCAACTTGAAACAATAGAAATGATCATAGTTGGTCTACGCGCTTGGTGATAAAGAAAGATTAACAAGGGCAGTCACTTGCTCAAGTCGAATTATATCTTAATTCCAAGACCTATTTTTACCCATGACAAATTGCACATCGCAGATTCAAGCATTACAAGAGAGCTTGAAGTTTGTTGGTAGCCTTTTCTACACGAGTATCGCACAAGTATCAATACTACTAAGTATTAATTTGAAGTGTTTATCCATCTCAATTAACTGCTTGAAAAAAATTTAGTCGTGAACCGCAGTAGAATATAATGAAATTAACATAAAAAATTGAGAATTCATCAGTAATATCTTAGGACAAATGCTTTGTTTTGTTTAAGTGAGTGTTAGAAATATAATATAAAATTATTGAGAGTCTTTTACCCAACAATTTAAACTTTTGGGATAATTAACTCTTAACAATGAGAAAGATAGAAAAGAGAAGATGAGAGAAAGAGGTGAGAAAATGAGTAGATTTTAAAAATTATTTTTTTATTATAGAAAGAGAAGAGACAAAGAAGAGAAAAATGATGTGAACAATCTCTCCTTTCAATTCGTTGAATACAGAATAGAAAGAGAGAATATTAGTTTTGTATAAAAAGTCATTTTACGTATACAAATATTGTAACTATATAAAAAAAATATGAAAATATTGTATATTATTATTAATATATTTATATAAATGTATAAATATGTTTAAAGAATTTAATAATAGATTTATATAAATATATATTATAGATATATTTAATATTAATATGTATTATTTATTATATTTTTAATCAAGGTATGTATGAGTATAAATTTGATTACATTCATGCCTCATTTGTTTTCCCACAAATTGGAAAGAAGGCAAAAATTGGGTTGGCCCCACATGTTTCTCCTCTATCTCTCCTATGCATTGCAAAACCAAATATGAGGGACTTTTCTCTCTTGTCTAACTATTTCTAGGGCGTGTCTCTCTCACCAAATCAATCCCTAGCAAACATAGTGTAATTGTACAGAGACCTAAATGCATGGCATCTAGTTTGATTGTTGGTAATCGTACTCTTCCGGTCATGGAAACCCATGAGGACACTCGGGTCCTTACTTGATCACCACCCACTGTTCGCGTACGAGAGCAAAAGCCCACAACATATCTCTTAACTATCACTCCCCAAGAGACAGCCAGAGCTGGGGGGGACTCTTGTTCTGGTGGTCAGTAACTGTACTCTTCAAGTCGAGGTAGGTTGCGGAAACCCACGAGGACACTTGGGTCCTTACCCAACCACAACCCACCGATCGGGCACGAGAGCAAAAGCTCTCAACATATCTCTTAACTATCACTCTTCTGGAGATAGTCAGAGCTATGTGGCTCCTGGTCCACACCTAACTAGTGTTAAACAACTCCACATGGTGTTATCCCACCAATTAGGTAAATGTCAGGCAACTATAATCCTAACATGTCCTGAGCACGTGCAACAATCGACCGTGTAAGCCCATCACTACCCATAAACTACTCGTGTTCCTGTTACCACCGTGGAGATCCCAAGAATCATCGATCCCTTCACGTGTCAAATGTGCAAGAACCACCTACCATGTGAATCCACTAACAACCATCTCAATGCGGACAACTGCCCACATCACCACCGGTCGAAACCCATCGCCAAAACTTAACGTTTTCGTCATAAAGACACTTCTTCCTCCCAAGGTTAACAACTCCCTACACAAGAAAAAGACGCGGCGCTCAGAGAAGATGGCACGCGTAACCAGTGACGGATCCAGAAATTTTAACTCGTGGGGGCAGCATATCATATAAATTTATAACATTAAAAATATATATAGTTATTAAAATATTTAATTTATATCATTATTATTTTCTATCGGTGTTCATATTTTGAAAATATTATACAACTTTTATTCTCAATCCTATTAAGAAGTTAGGTAAGTTTATGGGAACTTTGTACTCTTGATAGAAAAAGAAAATGAATGAAGCATTGAACCTAAAGATATTATCATATTGCATATAAAAAAGTTAAAAAACTGGATCGCAATAATATAAAGTTTGAACTTATTAGTGACAAATATACAACAATTTCACTTCATTTATCATATCTCTTATTTTTATTTCATCTACTCTCGTCTCTGTCATGTAAGTATGAGTGGAATGAATGTGAACTCATCTTTTTTCAAAATACAAAACCATGGGTAGTAATTATTTTGTGGGGGCAATTATTATCTCAAAATTCTAAAAATATAATATGTATATATATATATATATATATATATATATATATATATTGTTGTTAAAACCATTGGGGGGCACTTGCCCCCCTCTACTCTAATGCAGATCCGTGCCTGCACGTAACCCTACCCACCATATGATTTGTGACACCATGCTCTCTACGTCAGATTATCCAACAGGCCCTCGGATTCCATGTCATACTCAACTCGCGTCCCCATGCGACTCAACTAACTTTTTCTAAAATACATATCAAAATATTATTAAGCTACCTAAACTAAGATCATCTTACACAAATCTTAGTCATTTAGACAACAGCTATTCTTTCCTCCGAATTGAACCTAGCACTAATTAGTCTTTCCATGTTCCATTTGGAGCTACCTTCTTCTATCTCATGTATTTAACAAGGAAAATTAGGTTTGGCAAAGACCTAAAAAAGAGGTACATGCCCACAATTTATGCACGTTGTGTGCCACATGCTAAATGATCAAGTTTTTTGCCAAACTATCGTCGGTGCTTACCACATTTTCAATAGAAAAATTAGAGTTCCTCATTTAGTCTCACAAATCCGCCATTGGATATTGTCCTTTTACACAACATAGTTAAACACGTACGTAACATGATATGCAGTAATGTGAGTTTAATTATAGAGAAATAATGCCTGCAACTGCAAGAATCAAAATGAAAAAGAAGCAAGTAATTAGTAGTGAGAGGGATTGAAGTTGAAACTTACAAGTAGAGAGGCAGAGGAGTTGTATTGAAACTTGAATAATGGTTCTTGAACAGCCAGAAGAAGAGGACAGAAAATTATGGAATGAAGCAAAAGGACTTGGAAATGAAATGAAAGCGATAAAAAACAATGAATTATTAATATAGCAGGTAGCAGAAACATAAATCAAGTTGTGTGCACGTGAATTCATTCCTTTATAACCTCATCAGGGGCCCCCCAAATAAAAGAAGAGGCATGCACACGTGCAGTGACTGACACATCCATTCGTGCGGGGGGGCAAGTGGGAAGAGAAAGAGAAAGAGAAAGATGAGAGATCAGAGGACTCCGTATAGATTCGTATGGATCGACCACACCTCGTGTCTCGTAGTTGACTAATGTTCTGTCTTGGACGACTCATCTTTACGCACTGCAACCAAATGGTATATACTCGTATAGTATTTCCGTCTCGTTTCTATATAGGTGTCACTTTAAAATTTTTCATAAATACTATTAATTTATTAAAATTATTTAAAATTATTCCTTGATTTCTAAATATACTTTTGTCTCTTCTACTCATAAATGATAAATACCCTTCTTGAATATTAAAGTGGTAATTCTATTATTATGAGAAAAACAATTCTACATTAAGTTGCAGTTTTAGATAATTGCATAGAGTAATTAAGAAGAGTTTTTAACTAAGAGCTAAAATTGGTAAAAAAAGATCTTGTCCTCTTAAACTTTGTAAAGTGATAGATAATTAGGAACACACAAAAAATAAAAATAGTGACAATTGTATAAGAACGAAGGGATAAACTCCCACTATACTTTTTTCTTCTTTCTCATTTTCATTCATTTTCTTTTCTTATTTCTTTCTTCTAAATTCTAATCCTATTATATTACTTAATATCCCTCATTTTTCTTTCTTCTTTTCCTGTATCTTATAAATGAAAGTGTGTTTCATTCCTGAACAAAACATTATTTAACGGCATATATATCTTCTTGTTCTCCAAAAACACCAGCAACTTGTACATACTGTTTGCCCATGCATTCCTACTTTATTAGGAACCTCTCAACTATTCCATTCACAATTAATAATGACTTTCTTTTATTAATAGTTTAGAAATTCAGTAAGATTTTTAATACTTAATTTTTGTAAAAAATAAATGAAATAGAGGTACACATAATGATATTGCATAGATATGATCTAAATCATCAACTTTCCCAAAAATATATTTCAAAAACTCCTATAAATCTTTCGCCGTTTGACAGTTGGTAACGGTAGATTGCGTCCTCTTATCAACAAAGTTCACCATTGACACCAATATGTGTTTATCATCTATCTCCCATTTCACCGCTACCCTCGAATTTGTTGGACAAGTCCCCATATAATGCTCATCCTTTCCCATGCCTCCAAGGACGACTTCCACCAAATACTTTTACTCCACATAGTTCTCACCATCCCAATGAAGCTTGATGTCAGTGAGTTTGAAAGAAGTTGTCATAAACTAAGTGAGACTAGGGTCTTAGTATCAATGTTGTCTTCAGTTGTAATAGTTAACCAAATATAAACAAGACTCAATAATAGTTCTAGGGTCTACATGATATATTTTTCATACTTCTATACTCACAATGGTGGCCGAGATCACCATCAGATCATCATGATCGGCCACAACTCCTTCGAAATCTTCATTGCAAAAATTCACTAGTAGATCGTTCATACGATTATTGGACTTTGTGCCCTCCTTTGAGTTGTAGGCGACCTTAATCAGAACTTTAAAATGCTTTCTAAAAGCATTCAAAGAACTTCCTCCACCAAGAAACTCTCAAGCAATTCAATCGACTAGAGCACGAGCAACTCCTTCACTCGAATCCTCTTCATCACTATGTATTGGAGAATTGTTTTGTCTTTTCATTATTTTTTGGAATTTTATTCTTGCATTTCAAAGCAAGGAGAAGCATCTCACTTGGATTGTCTTGAAGAATGATTTCCTTTATTATTCTGACCACCATCTTGATCATGTGGACTTCGAGATATTTTTCTGTTGCTTTTGTAAAAACAAATTCCTCCTTCATCACAATTTATTTCACTTATTTCTTTAATTTTCCATCACGAATTATTTTCTCAACTGTATCCTTTAGCTCGATAATCATTTGTATTAATGAAAATCGCAGTACCTAAACTAATAAATCTTTGTACACTTTTCCATAGGAGGTGGTTAAGATACCATTTCAAAGTCATTGGACAACACCTTATATATTCTTTAAGGTGTGGTGTTTAAATGTGTACGTGTAAGATTCATAACACCCTTTTAAAACTCTTCTTGTTCCTTACCTGGATCCAAATTGTCCTCCTAGTAGAATTTCGTATAGAAATCACAAAGAGACACGTGTTTCCCTAGCTTAATCTTATGATCTGAGTAGAGAGCTCATTCTGTCCTCTAATGGAATGAGGAGGAAGATACTGAAACCAATGCATATTAGCTTTCTTAGAGTTAAAGGAAAAGTTCTACAAACCAAAGAATTTGTAGCTCTAGAAAACGACATGGATGTAATGAATGTATCTAAATGCTTGATAGAATCAGTTTAACCAGTATACGATTCTATCTCCAAAGGCTTCTTGAATCTTCTTGGAATTTCTACGAACATTTTCTATAAATGGATTCTTAATCTTAGCCAAAATTTCAACTGTTTGACCAGAAATTCCTTCATGACAAGTTAAAGTTCTCACATAATTATGTTGAACCTCCTCTCGTTTCATCTGAGCTTTTTATAGCTCATGGATAACATATTTTTCCACCATTCGGCTAGGGATGTTGGAGTCTTCATCTTTGTGCGTGTTCAAAACATGCACAAAATTTCTCCAACTCCTCAAATCTTCTTGGTTTGGATGATTTCTCCGATTTCTTCTTCCTGCCGAGAAGGATTTCTCATAGGTTCAGAGCTTGACATTCCAAGAATCTCTTAATTTTCATTAGCAGAAGCTCCGTGAAGAGGTTGTTGTTTTCCTTGCATAGCTTGACAGCGAGTATTCGCCATTGATGGTGATAGTAAGGTGGTGCTCGACTGAGAGAAGTGGTGGTGTTGCGGATACGCACGATGGTGGAGATACATGCAAAAAACACTTCGATGAATCGCTTACAGTCCAATTAAAGCTTTATATACCTGGTCATTTGATCAACTGTATGGGTAGTTAATCGTTTCTCAATATATTAGCTAGGTGAAATTTAAATTTTCGCCTTGGTTGAGTTAGTTTGACCATGATTCTAACAACTTGACTTCTACAGTTAGCTAGTTGATCGATTAAAACGATGGAAGCCTTGTTTTTTCCTTAGTTTGACTAGGGACTTGATCATTTGGGCCGATTTAAATGATATTGGGTCACTTGGTTGTTAGCCGACCGGAACGCAATGCAATTCCTCCTAATTAATTAAGCATTCTTGAAACACTGCATTATACTCCTTCCGTTCCTTTTTATAAAAGACAAATTGAGATGTATTATGGTCCTTTTTATAAGAACCAACTTGAAATTTGTAGTGCATTAATTATTTTTTTGACAAACTTACCCTTATTTAATTAGATTTTTTCTCTCTTTCCACTATGTAATTCATTAATAATCAATGGAAATTTTAAAAAATAGGTTGGTTTCCACTATGTAATTCATTAATAATCAATGGAAATTTTAAAAAATAGGTTGGGGTAATTTTGGAAAGTTGACGTAAATTGAGAACAAATTAAATGATAACAACCACTTTAACTCTTATAAAAAGGAACGGGGGACTTCTATATTTGAAGCTCTACCTCCAACATTCATCTACGAACATGGAAAAAAAAAATTGCGACAGGTACGGATTTCATAAAAAAATGTTATATGTGGTTTTATAAAATTAAAATAAACACATAAATAAATATAATAACTAAGGGTAAATTGATATTGTTTGGTCCATCCTCACAAGAGTACCTTAGTGTGGGATTTTGGTAAGATTACGTGGTCCTTCTAATCTTTAAAAGGGGGACATTAGCATCGGAGAGACTGGGGTTTAATAACAATCAGTTTGGCCGGTGGCTTGTGGTGCCACACCGATTGAAAAATAACATTGGGGACCTCACTTATTAATGTTTTGTTTTGACACGTACATATTTCACTTTCTTATCAATCTTATTTTTACTCATTTTTCTTTCTAAAACTTTTTATATTTTCTATAAATCATCAACTATGTCACTCATTTATCTCTTTTTTCTTTTATGTTTCATTAAAGTAAAAATATAATATATGTGTGGATATACTTTTTTCCACTCCACAACCAAACAAGAGAAACAAGTTCATAAAATTTAGAAATGTACATGTCCTTGTAGACAGTTTTTCTCCTTTCACATTCATAGCTTATGAGGTGAAAAAAATTAAAGAACTGTCGGCAATTGCACAGTGACTCCTATATGGTAAAATATTGTCTTTTAAAAAAAATTCTAAATGAAAAATTAATATATTAATTATATGTGTTCTTATTTGAATGTATAAAAATTATTATGGTTGATTTAAGTGGTACATGTTTAATTCTTTTAAGCAGTGTATAGTTGTTTCATGGGAGAGGATGTGTGTTAGAAAATAGTAGCTCTTTTTGTTTTAGACTTAGGTAAAATTAAGTTTAATAAAGTAAGTTTGATATAATTAAATTTAATAGAATTAATTTTAAAAAATGAATTTGCGTTAGGGAATATTGAAGCATAACTTTTGAAAAATGAATCTTGTTTGGATAGAATGCAATGAACTTACTTTTAAAGATAAAATTACTAAAATGAGCATAAGATGATATACATGAGGCTTAAATAAGATTTTGGGAATCGCGTTTGGCGCCCCCTATTGCGCCTTACGCCCCCCTAATGCGCCTTTTACTATTTTGCCCTTTAAAATTTAAAATATTACCATTTTACCCTTTATAAAATTAAAAAAAAAATTCATCATCTTCATCCTTTCACCCTTCTCCATTCCAACACATTCTCCCACCCCCCTTTCTCTCCATCCTTTCACCACCAACATTATCATCTTGTAACAACCACATTCATCATCTTCCATCAACCACCTCCTTCATCTACTAACCATCAACATCCTTCCTCTTGTTTCCTCCTTGCTCCCTCCCGTCGTTCCCGTCGTTTCCTATTATTTTCGTAGAACACTGGTTAAAATTCGCACCTTAAAGTGCGATTTGGGCCTCCAAATCGCACTTGTAGGTGTGCGAATTAGTATTTTTTTTATTTTTTAAAAGTGCGAATCGCACCTTAAAGTGCGAAATGTGCCTCAAAATCGCACTTGTAGGTGTGCGAATTAGTATTTTTTTTTTTCTAAGGTGTGAATCGCACCCAAGAGTGCGAAATGGGCCTCCAAATCGCACTTATAAGTGTGCGAATTAGTATTTTTTTTTTTTTTTTCAAAGTGTGAATCGCACCTAAGAGTGCGAATGGGCCTCCAAATCGCACTTATAGGTGCGAATTAGTATTTTAATTTTTTTTTTAATATTTCGGGCCCTGAAAAAGGAATTTCTAACGGTCTCGGATGGCGACGGGCTGAACTACAAAGTTGAATAGAAAAAAAAAGTAATTGGACGCTTATCGCTTCGCCATAAGCTCGGTGTCCCGAGCCCAAATTCCATCGTTTGCTATTTTTTTTTAATTTTTGAAAATAAAATATTTCACCATAAATTTCTAAATATGTCAACTAGACTAACTGTGGTGGTCCCATAATTTTTAAAAATTATTTGGGCATTTTTTGAATATTTTAGATGTTTTTTAATATGAAATCGCACTCCTAGATGCGATATATGTACATAAATCGCACTCCAAGATGCGAATAATAACCAGGCTTCGTGGTTCACTTCGAAAATTCGTTTTCTCTCTCAAAATGAGGATTTCAAGGTTTCTTACTTGCCCATTCTTTATAAGATAACGTAAAAGGAGATGACAATGAAGTGGATGGAGAAAAATGTTGATGGTGATGAGTTGAAGAGAAGATGAAGAAATTGGAGTTTTGAAATTTTTATGTTTTTTTTTTTTTGGTTCGGTTTTTTTTTTTTGGTTAAGTTTTTTTTTTTGACAGAAGGGTATTTTGGGAATTTTAAGAAAATAGGGGGCGTAAGGCGCAATAGGGGGGCGCCAAACGCGATTCCCTAAGATTTTGGTCCCTGTAATATATTTTATTTTTTAATTTGATCTGTGTAATTTATTTTGCACACACTTTCGATATCTCTAAAATGTTGATTTTGAATTTTGATCCTTGACTCTAGTTTTTTCGACTAAACCAATCAAAAATCCAACCTAGCTCTCTCTCTCTATCTATCTCAAGTGTTCTTTTCTTTTCATTGATCATGAAATATGATAAGACCTATTAGGGTTTGCACATTCCAGCTTTGTAATATTTATCATTAGGGTTTTTCAAGGTTGAATATGGGAGGAAAAGGAGTACATGAGAGTTTTTTAGACATGGGGTGCATGTTTGTTTGGGAAGGTTCATTGGAGGAGGAGAGGAAATATGAGGAGAGAGAAAGGGAAGATGGAGGTTGCAGTGGACTATAAAGGAGGAGGGTTCAAACGGACACACAGTGGGCTATAGTTGTTGGAGTTTTGTGGTTTCCACAGTGGTTGGAGGTTTGGGAAAGAGATGTGGGTTTGTCGCCATGGTGGTTCAATGCATTGATAGATTCAAAAATTTCAACTTGTGAGGGCAAAAGAAAAATTTAGTAAGGGTATTGTGCCTCATTCAAAGGCAATGAAAGTTTTTGGACTCGGAGAGCACTTACGCTAAACATACATTAATTACCCCACCCCCAGGTGACGAGTGAGGTTCAAACCCACAAACTTTATCATGTTTCACTCGACAAACCATTCGTGGGGAAACTTTATAAGCATATATTATTAAAGTATATTTTTTTATGGGGAAATTAAGGATAATTAATACAAATTATTAGGGATCCAATTTTACAAATTAGTTTAAATTGGGATTTGTCCTTAATTTGATTAAAAAAAATTGTTAGGGATCCAATTTTACACATTATTTTTTCAGGGACCTAAAATGATTCACTTTCAAATGACAGAGACCCCAAACATATTTAAGCCTAAATATGATTTAAGAAATTTTAATTTTGGAAAACTTTTTTCATGTAGTAACAACCATTACATGTATTGTCGATAAAATTATGTAGGCAATATATACATTTGAAAAAGAATCTAAATTTTTAATATAAATCAATACTTCTATCAGAGTGTTAGTTTCTTTTGTCAACACTTCTCTTTGTACTGTCAAATTTAAAATTAAATCAAAACCAACAATGTCAGTATATTCATTGAAATTAACAAAAAAAAGCCTCATGTAATGCTCAACTAGACTTCCGTTTGTTTTAAACGGAAAATCTAATGTTAAGGATAAAACAAAAAATTAAAGATTTGGAGATATCGAAGACAAAAGGAAATTTGCAAGGACCAAATTTGAAATGGAATATATTATAGGGACTAAAAACTTATTTAAATCTAAATATGTGTGAATGTAATAATTTCTCTAAACTCAAGTTTTTATGGGGAAAATCTACTTTTACTTAAATGGAAAATGCACAAATAGAGAATTACTCAAGTTACTATACATGTCACTTACTCCCTCCGTTTCTTAATAACTATCGTTTTAAGGTTTTACATATATATTAAAGAATTGTATTAATGCTCTTGTTTCTATTAAAGTTATTATTTAACTTCATAACCTATACCATTTATCTCTTTTCTTAATTTTGACTTTTTAATTTTCTATTATCGTTAAACTAATGGTAGAATTGGTAAAACATAATTAATACTCTCTTAAAATTATAAAAGTGACAAATAATTAAAAATAAAAATAAAAATAAAAATAAAATAATGACAGAAATATAAGAACAGATTAAGTATTTTTAAACCTTAACCAAACCAGAAAAACAAGGCAAGTGCACATTGATAAAGGTAATGATCCAGATTCCTTTATGCCGGCAGCATCGATGTGAGCTAACATCGTAACTCATCGATTGAATTGTCATATGATTTTGTCCAAATCCCGCAAATCCAGGGTTTTAGTCTGTTTCTAAACCACAAACCTACCTATATTGCTAAATTCACATCTATTTCAAATTGCATCGCTTAAAGCTTTATTACGCCACTAAGGAATTTTCAAAGTATCTTATTAACACCAATAATGCGAGTCAATAATTTATCCTAGAATCAAATACCAATAAAATATTGTTTTGAATTGTTGGGGTGATAATAAGGTTTCCATATATAGCAGCCTAAATCTCCACTTAGGAGTGTTAGCAACATTTTTTTTTGTAAGGCTTTCTTTCAACACTCTTTTATTAATTTATTGAAATTATGTAGGTCTCATTTTTTTAGTAAATATATATTTAAATTTTAACCAATCAATAAGAAGTATTAAAAAAGTGTTGGAAAAACCGTGTTCATACCATTTTTCATCTACTCTTTGGTATATAAATTAGAGTCTTCATGTTAGAGAGTGAGACTATCGCTCTCTCTTACTCTTATTGCTAGACTACTACCAATAAGGCAATAATCTCTCATATTCAATTGCATTGTGAATTTCACACATCGCTTATAAGAATGAGATTGTCTCAAGTTAAATATTAAATACTTCTTAAATTTTAAATTCCAATCTATAGTTTTGAAATTCAAATTTAAAACCCTAACACTTATTTTATAATAAAAAGTTATTTTTTGTATAAATTTAAATTTTTATTTTTACGGTCTCAGTCTATCTAAATACTTATTGTCAAATTATATAAAATTAAATTTAATATTTATCTAACCATAATATGCTTTTACAAATTAAATTGAGTAACTGTCCTAAATTTAAATCATTAAAAAATTTCTCTCTAATATTTTTTTCATATATACATCAAATTTACTAGATTATTTATTTTAAATCAACTATAAGTTATACTCAAAATGATATCTTATTATAAATTTTAATAATAATAACGAATGCCCGTGCATTGCCATGGGCTAAGATGGTATTATATAAAATCTATAAGCTTTAAATGAATACATTACAAGTGTTCTCGCTGTTACTGATGGCCAAAAGTCAGTTATCTGTAATGACACATTTCTGACGGGTAACTAAAAGCTACGTTATGGTCAGTATAGACTTTGTTGGTAATAGTTACAGACGAATTTTTACAAAACCATCTATAACTTTCAACGAATTAGGCAGTTGATAAGTCATCGTTGTCGATGATGAACATTAGTAATTGATTTGGCCATGACAAGAGCAACTTCTTCTACTACACAGATGAAAATGTCACATTCACGGGGAACAATTCACAGTTTAATATGTTATGTCATTCAACATATCATACAACGATTTCCATTAGTCGATCTAAGTTCCACAACAAATAGATAGATAATATATACACACACACATATACATGAGACCTGTTTGTTAAGAGTAATAAATATTAAAAGAGATGAGGAAATTAAATATTGACCAATAGATCTAACAATGAATTAACAAGATTAAACCATAAAGTCATGTCACCACTAAACCACTTTTAATATGTATACCAAAATGGTCACAATCTGATGCTCTTGTGTTTCACAATAAACATTCATCTCACTTAATATGCCCTATGTGTGAGAGATTCTTGAACTAACAAAACAAAGTTGCATTTTCATAAATAAGATTATTTATTAAATGAAGAAAATTCGTTAATAGCTTTTAAATTGGATTTTGAAGAGTTTCATACTTTAACATATGTATAAATTTCTATACATTGTCTAAAGCTCTTTCAAACTCCAACTTAAAATCTATTAAGAAATTTCACCATTTAATAAATATCTTTTTGGTGAAAATGCATATTTATTTTGTGGTAGTTTGGGAACACAAATATATATATATATATATATATATATATATATATATATATAGGGTTAATGGTTTACTTGGTCCCTGTGGTTGTACCAAGATTTGGAATTGGTTCCTCCCTGGAAAAAAGTTTGCAAAAGGTCCCTGTAGTTGTACCAAGTTTGATAAAGGTCCTTGCCGGAAACCGGAGCTCCGGTGAGTGCACATGTGGCAGGCTGACTGGGTTAATGAAGGTGACGTGGTTTTTTTTTATTATTATTTAAATACAGGTCAGATTTTAAAAAAATAAAAACCCCTAATTAAATAAAAAAAACTCAAATCCCTAATTCCCCTTTCTTCTTCTTCCTCCTCCTCTTCTTCATGGTCTTCCTGTTCTTCCTCTTCTTCCCCTGCTTCGTCTTCTATTTCGTTGTGTTCTTCTTACTCGATGATGTTCATTTTCGTTGTGGCCACCCTGTGTACTCTTTCCAAACATCTTTCACAAATATCTGAAATTTCGAAAGAAGTCCCCTAATCACCACACAACAAAAACAAAGAGAAAGCTGTGCAAATAGCTCCAAGAAGAAACTGAAAACAAAGCCAGATATGACAAAAACATAAGAACCACTGAAAAACTAAATAGCAGACAAAAAAATTCTTTAAAAAGCAAAAATTGAAAGCAGGGCAAAAAACAGAGCTTTTTGAAAAAAAAAAATAAAACTTTGTTTTGTTACTTAATTTGTTGAATGGAACAAAAGAAAAAATAGATCCAGAACCAACAATTGAAGAAGAAAAAGAAGGCACAAGATGCTGAATTCACTAAGCAAGAAAACAAAGAAAGATAGGTGATTTAGAAATGACTACAACATACCCTGTATTCATCCCCAAATTCAATTTGGAAAGCGTCACGGATGGCTTCAGCGGAAGCTCTGTGACCGCCACCAGTATCACTCATGAGAATCAAAACGTTCTTGGTTCTCTCAGCTCCAATCTCCATGAGCTCCAACCCTCCATCGTTGTCCTCAACGTGAGAGCTCTGAGCCTCATTGCCACGCTTAAAGCTCCCGGAATAGTATGCTCCGAAGAAGAAGAAGACAAAGAGGACGACGAAGACATTGAAGAAGTAGAGGGAACCACGAACCTGTCTTTAAGCTGCTGCGTGAGGTGAGTTAGGGGAGGACCAGATGCGTGAGTTAGTTGGGGAAGAAGAAAGGGGAATTAGGGATTTGGGCTTTTTTTTATTTAATTAAGGGTTTTTATTTTTTTTAAATCTGACCTGTATTTAAATATAAAAAAAAAAAACCACGTCACCTTCATTAACCCAGTCAGCCTGCCACATGTGCACTCACCGGAGCTCCGGTCTCCGGCAGGGATCTATATCAAACTTGGTACAACTACAGGGACGTTTTGCAAACTTTTTTCCGGGGAGGGACCAATTCCAAATCTTGATACAACCACAGGGACCAAGTAAACCATTAACCCATATATATATATATATATATATATATATATATATATATATATATATATAAAAGAAACTTAGATTAATGAGGATCGCAATATTGTCTTGGATGCGATAATGGATTAAAAGGTGGATGTTCTTCCACTAGTGTGACATTTTCATCCGCAGCAGAAGGAGTTGCACTCGTCCATGCTAAATTAATCAAGATTATAAAATCATTGGAATACACTATTTGTAAATCATATCATATATCATAAACGTATGATATCTTTATCTTCTATTCATATTTTTAGAGTTGGACGTGAATGGATTTACGATGACCAAATTCAATATTATCACTCTTTTGTGGATATGAAATGCCACATAGGATATAAGGTATTCATGAAGTATTAATGCATAATTTGCTCTAATGGTGTTATCTTATTTTACTTTCGATTGAGTCCCACCATAAATCACTTTTGGTGGTACCATAAGGTTGGGTGTTAGATGAATGAAAGAGAAAAAAATGCTTTAATTTGAGATCTTATTTTGATCTTGTGCCTTAGCTGGAATACATAGCATTAGAGATGCTCTAAGAGAAGATGAAACTATACTCTGATGAGTTTACTAGTGCAAGTGCAAAATTTGTAATAACTTAAAAATATGTGAAATCCATAAATTAATCAAATTTTAAAATATTAAAAAATATCTAATATATTTGCAAGTCCCATACCCTTCTAATTACAGGTTAGACCTTGTAACTAAATCTTTGGCAGTGTTGTTTTTATACCGTGAGGCAAAACAATACACGTGCACAACACTTGAAAGAATGGAGAGACAAAAGTGATAGAGAAGAAAAGTCAGTACATGGCTGCATACTTTTCTTTTCCTCTGTGGCTAGTATGCTAGCTAGGGGTATATAGCCTTACACTACTGATACTCAGATATGACATCACATAATATATGAGCTAGGGGTACCTCATTTTTATCATAATTTTCTCTATTTTACATATCACATTATAAAATATCACATATTTATTACTTTTCTCTTTTTTATTTTTTCATGCCCTTAAGTATTTTTGCAATATCTATACTATACTGAAAGGCTTCCTTCTCCTAATCAACTCTCTCTCTCTCTCTAGATTGAGAGCACATGTAATTTGCACTTTGCAGCTTGCATTATGGTCTCCAAGAAAAAGCAGATAAATTTTGACTCCAGTTGGATGGATCATTCTTTTACAAGTTTGACAGATCTGTTTATATTGGGATTTTTTTACAAGAGGAACGTATATATTAGGATTTAATTAGGTGTTTGATATATTTAATTTTAAATGATATTTGATCTTAGAAATTTGTCTAAACTGGTTTAATTGGTTCATAATCGGTAAAAAAATAAATTCATTTGATTATTATTTTTAATTTTTTGAGGTGAATTCATAAGCTGAATATCCAACTTCAGCTCGTAGACTAAACCATCCAATAAGTATTCCAATTTTATCGAATGTCCACGAAGGTCGGTAAAATACGAAATCAGTGATTCAACCATTGCATATTATTATACTAGAAGGTGTATGTATACTAAATTTATTTGATTTAGACTTTTATAGAATAAAAAATATTTATACAATTCGATCGCATTATGTCACATTGGATTAAGTGTTATTTTTATTTTAATCAAAATAAAAAATAAATATCTAAAATGATGGAATCAATTAAAGCATGTGTGCAACGAATTTTATATATACAGTGCATCAATTATTTTCTCTATAAAGTACATTTTTTATATTTTAAATAATGTAATATCATATGCTAAAATAAAATGATAAATCTTTTAAATAGATTTTGATTACACGCACTTTGGCCCCATCTGGTTACGAGATGAAAAAAATAACAAATCCTCATAATTTTTGTCTTCACTGAATATAATTTTGGATTGGCATGGTGTGGGGCGACACGCCCTAATCAGGGTTAGTCTCTCAACGAACAAGGACACAAGACCTAGGCGAGTCACCACTCTAGCTATAGGTCTGGACCAACTAGAGAGGCCAAATGATTTTTGGATACTTGCTCCACTATAAAAGAAAAATACCTTCTCTATTTAATGCATGTTCTCACTTTTTACAAAATATCTCATATATACGACGATAAGAACTCTAGATCTAGACCTCTAGCCCCATCTTATTCCCATAAGAGAACAAATTTAAACACATTTAATGAAAAATGAAACAAGTAACCAAACACACTTATGCATGTTGTATAGCATTTTCCACACTTTATGGGGACAAAAAGGCCGATACTTATTTATTTTTAACAATCTTTTAGAAGTTGGTTCCTGATGGAAGGTTATAATGCCGGTTCTCTAGTATTCAGACAACGAATACTAGAGTGTAAGTGTGTGTCATGTCATTGTAAGTTTTAAAATTCAAATTGCGGTACATCAACTATTTATATTAAAAATTTGGATAAAGATAAATGGCACCAGGTTTAAGAAAATTGGAAACAACCTCCCATGATTTCGTCGACTCGTGCGTTGTTATTCTTGTCGGAGGGGCATCAAGAGGTCTCGATCAAAACCCTTGAAGGAGAATGAAAGGAAGAAAGAAAGACAAAATTAAAATTGATACCACTATGAAACTAATCATCGGAAGAAAGCATAAACGAAAGAGAACGAAAACCTACCAAGGTAGCACCAGGTAGCAAACTTGGAGAGGAATGGAAAATCAAGAGCTTAGCCTTAAGGAGAAGAAGAATGGGCGGCAGCAACAGCAGCAAAAAGCAAGGAGTAGGGTTTCTTCTTCCAACACACTTGGAGACTAAGGTTTGGGGCTTGAGATAGAAAACAAAGAGGAAGCCTCTACACTTATAGAATTGCACGAAATTTAGCCCTAGGAACAATTATGAGGACTTGGATTTATGATTTCTATCATTACGATTTTGTTTTAAAATTCTATCAAATCTTTATTTAAAAACAAGGAAAGCTTAAAAATACCCGTTGTGATTTAGACAGCAGGCATGCCCTCTCTCTCTTAGCCAATAGAATGCTGTTTAGTGTACTGTTATTGCCATGTCATGTGACATGTCATGTGTTTGGCTAATCAAACTTAAGTCTTGTCAATTACTAATTGTAGTCCTTTGAACTTTTGTAATTTTTATTTTATACCCAACATTATTTATATTGTTTATTTATTTTATAATTTAGAAAACATAAATATATTTTAACGATGGAGCACGATGCAGGGAGGAGGGAGGAGGAAAAGAGGAATTAGGTTATTTTGTCCAAATCAAAATGTTAATAGTTAATTTCAATTAAATTAAAAATCAATTTGAAAATTAGAAAATAAACATTTTCTAAAAAAAAAGATTATATTGTTTATTTATTTTATAATTTAGAAAACATAAATATATTTTAACGATGGAGCACGACGCAGGGAGGAGGGAAGAGGAAAAGAGGAATTAGGTTATTTTGCCCAAATCAAAATGTTAATAGTTAATTTCAATTAAATTAAAAATCAATTTAAAAATTAGAAAATAAACATTTTTTGAAAAAAAAAAGATTTTTATTATAGGGTAAAATTAATAATAAAAATAGTGAAAGGACTAAATTATGAATCTTATAAATAGTTGAAGGACCAAATCATGTATCTTATAAGTTTAGATGACATGACACTATCTTACTATGACATGACACTTTCTTATGATATTATTAGTAGTTGCTCAGGGGCATCTTAACCCCCTCTCGTAAAACGGCATTCTAAAGTTTCCCTAAAAACAAATCCTAAGGGATTTTAAAACCGAACAGAATCTGTTCAAATTAAAATGTGATCTGAATTAATTGCCACTTAATAAATAATATCTCCAACAAATATTCAGAATATATAATCCAAAATTATCTTCTTGATTCAGATTTAAACCTCATCAAATCGTCAATTGAAATTTGAAACGAATCTTAAAGATATTGTTTTTAAATCAAAACAAAATCTGCTCTAAATAAAATTGTAATATGAATTAGTTATCACTTAATATCAAACATTTAAAACAAAATCTTCAGAAAGTAGTCTTTCAAATCTTAGAGGTAATCTTGTATATTTAAATTCAAATAATAACAGAAAATAGAAAGTAAAATCTGCTCTAATTAAAAATTAAATCACCACATTTAAGAAATCAAATCTTCAGCATATGTTATTCAAATCTCAGAGATATTCTCATATCTATACACTCCAATTTGAAACCATAATCAAAATAAGTCAAACAAAATCCTAAAAAGTAATAAGGGACCAAACTCAAAACTATAAAATAGTCCAGAGACAATTTCATAAAGATGAAATAGTTTAGGGACCAAAATATAAATATAAAAAATTGAGGGTCTCCCGTCACTTTCACTCACCCCTTCTCTTATATTCTCAAGTTTTAAATAGATGTTTTTATGTTAGTATTTTTAATGACCATTTCTTATTTTGTAGTATTTACGATGCTTGTAATAATGCTTCATGAAGGTTTATTAGTTTTTTTTTTCCAATAACCGTATGAAATTTAATATAAAATGCATTCATCTTTTTAATTATTTAAAAAATGGGTTAAAACATTTATTAAATAAATAAATCTGGAATAAAAAAATAAGTAAAAATTTGATAATATTTAATTTGGATATTTTAAAACTTAATATGTTGTTTTTTGTTTATTTACATTATTGTACAAGCATGTCTTGTTTAGTTTATATTTTTAGTTTGGACGTTTGACTTTTCTTTTTAGAAAAAAAATGTATATTCTCTTTTTCATTAATACTTTCATATTACTATTATATTCTTTTTTTCTTTTGGAAACGTTTTATTAAGTCAACGCAATAATATTTAAATAAGTCAAAGAGAATTTACATCCTAAAAAAAAAATCGATTTGAATCCTATCTTTTCTCTTTAAAGTGATTGAATCCTATCAGGTAAATATAAATATTTCATATAAATACTAAAGATTTATCTTAAAAAAAAGTCACTCTAACTTATGTATTAGATAATATTTTTAACATATATCTAACTCGTAATGTAGGTCAAAATATTATTGAGTCAACCAATACATTTAAAGAAATATATAATATTTTAAGAAATATGTCAAAATATTATTGAGTCAACAAGTACATTTTAAGAAATATATAATATTTTAAGAAATATATAAGATTACTTTTGACAAAATATATAATATTAAAAGAGCTATGATTTTTCACCTTTTTCGCCTTACCAAAATATCCCCACATTTATTTCCTTCTGCCACATCCTTCAACCTTTTTAGATTCTCACCAGAGACCCCCCCGTGTGCTCCCTCTTCCCCCCTTCATTAATGCCTCTTCCTTGAAACCATCACCATTACACTACCACCTCTCTCTCTCTCTATAAATTACTTCTACATGATACACATACATACCATACCATCATCATCATAACATTCACATTCACATACACATACATAACCTAGTTAAATTCTTGCGCCTTTCTCTTGCTCTGTGCATTTTCGATGGCATCATCACTCCTCACAATACTCTTCTTTGCTTTCATCTTCGCGATCCTTCTCTTCCTCCGCCGGACCACCCGCCGCCGCCGCCTCCGGTTACCGCCGGGGAGCCTGGGCCTCCCCTTCGTGGGCGAGACCCTGCAGCTCATATCCGCTTACAAGAGCGACAACCCTGAGCCCTTCATTGACCAGCGGGTGAACCGGTACGGCCCGATCTTCACCACCCACGTCTTCGGCGAGCCGACGGTTTTCTCGGCCGACCCGGAGACCAACCGGTTCATTCTAATGAACGAGGGGAAGCTATTTGACTGTAGCTACCCCGGTTCGATATCGAACCTTCTCGGGAAGCACTCGTTGCTGCTTATGAAGGGCGCGCTACACAAGAGAATGCACTCTCTCACTATGAGCTTTGCAAACTCCTCTATCATCAAAGATCATCTCTTGCTTGACATAGACCGACTCATCCGGCTCAACTTGGATTCCTGGTCCGACCGGGTTCTTCTCATGGAAGAGGCCAAAAAGGTTGGTTTCTTACCTTACTTTACCCCTCACCCTTTATTTTAACTTTTCCAATAATCGAAATCATCGAGTCAGTCGCGGTGATAAAAAGTTCTTTCAACTTACAAGTCAAAAGTTACTTCGATTCTAAGGAGGGTAACTTTTGGATTATATAACTCACTATTGATTAAGTTGTTTTATTAATTTTTTAAATTAGTTAAACACTATTAACAATGATTTATTATCTAAAGTGACTCCACGTAAACCGAATTCTTTAGTTTTTCATTTGGAATTGGAATGGGTTGAGCAATTTATTTAATAAAAAAAATCAGTGAGTTGAATAGGCTATGGATCGCTCGGGTTGAGCTCACTTGCCATCATCATTTCAATGAAACATGTTTAGGGGAGGTGATGAGGTGGTGGACCAATTTTCTGTACCTCACAAATTTGTCCAGATTTTATTAGTTTTATAAGTAATGAGTCGTGTATCACTGCATAGTGAAGAAATCTCGGGATTTTGTAATTTATTTATAAATTATTTGATTCCGCAGCTTGTACTCCCATAATACAACTTTTAAAGTTACCACTTTTTTCGCTGCAATCCAAACATCCTATTAATTTAGAAATGATTTTGTAATTAATTTAAAGTTTTAATTAATTTTAAAAGGAAACTTCTGATTTTATAAATTAAAATTAATTCTAAAGAAAGAAAAATTAGTCCAAGCTTTTTTATTTTATTTTTATTTTTTTCAATTTTGGGTTGAGCAGGAGTGAAAAGGGTGATTAATTAATTTGTATAATATTGGTGTTAGCACGTGAGTGTGATGGATATGGAAGCGGGGTGAGATTCCTTGGTATGGTATAATAACAATAACAATAATAATGTGTCCAATTCTGTGCCTACGAGGCCCCACATTAGCTAAATGGGGTTTATTTGGCTGAAAAGAATAATATTCATTCCCTATGAAATAATAACTATATAGGTTAGGAGGATGGATTCGATGCACATGTATGATTTTGTGTTGTTTGATGTGAGAGACATATTGTCATTTTCATGGCTTAGTGTACATGCACTGCACATACATACTATTAAGAGAAAAAATCCATCACATTTCATTGTTTGAAAAGTAATTTTTATTTAAGTATCTTTTTACTTTGATATATATGTAAGGATGTTAGTTAGGATTTTTATGAAAGGTTTTAAAATTGATTCTGATGATACAGATAACGTTTGAGCTGACAGTGAAGCAGCTAATGAGCTTTGATCCAGGTGAATGGACTGAGACTCTAAGGAAAGAGTATGTTCTTGTCATTGAAGGATTTTTCACCCTCCCTTTACCTCTCTTCTCTGCTACCTACCGCAAAGCCATCAAGGTGCATGCACTTTTAAAATTATGTTTAATTTCATGGATGGATCAATTTTTGACATTGCATAAAATTAAGTGGTAATTTAATTCATTAAGGGAACTTCAATTATGTAGGCAAGGACTAAGGTGGCAGAGGCATTAACGTTGATTGTGAGGCAGAGAAGAAAAGAAGGGGAGAAAAAGAATGACATGCTAGGGGCACTTTTGGCCTCCGGCGACCACTTTTCCGACGAGCAAATAGTGGATTTCATGTTGGCTTTGCTCGTCGCCGGCTACGAAACCACCTCCACCATCATGACCCTCGCCGTCAAGTTCCTCACCGAGACCCCTCTTGCTTTGGCACAGCTCAAGGTACATACATGTTAATGTTAATGTTAATGTTAATTACATGTCACAGTTTTTTATTGTTAATTTTTCGATATTGCTTATTTAGCTAGTATATTATATTCAATGATTGATGAATGAAATTGATTATTTTTATATAAATATAGAACTTAATGGGGTAGTGGACCATATAATTATAAATATAGAATTTGCCCCACCATCATGTCCGTGCCCATGTATCGTTCATGTGGTGTGTTCTCCTTTGAAACCTCATTTTCGTTATCTAATACTCCCCACTTCACCCACCCCAGATTGATTAACCTATTTTTATAACATTTAATTTTTTAAATTCTTTTTTAGAACAAAAAGAAACAATTTACTGTGAAACAAAACAACTTGTTGGCCCAAGATACATTTTGATGGTGAGAGAGGCAGAGATTTGATGGCTGGTTTTGTTGTTTTCTGCACCTTTAATACTTAATACAGTTTGAAGCTTGCAGTTAATGCCTGTCCCTTTGAAACTTTAATTCCACCACAGTTAATATTTTCACAACTCTCAACTAAATGTTTAAGGAGCTAGTTATCTACCAACTATGCTGAAACTCAGTCATGCACGTAATAAATCTCTAAGTAAAGCTACATACATTTAAAACTAATGTTATTATGATTATCTTTCCCCTAGCCATGAATTACTATATATCCACAAATATAAAGCATGGTATTCTTATTGTAAACCTGTACAATGATCGAAGTTAAAGTGTACTATGAAGTATAAAAAAGGACATGGTCAAAGTCAAAATATGCTGACCAACAGGAAAAATTGTTGGATCCGAACAGCACGCTTAGTAGATTTGCTGTCACATGACCAAAATTCAGGGGAAAAATTAAAAAAAAAAAAAAGAAACAAGGGATGTCAGAATTCAGAAATGATGTTGGATCACACTTTGACTTAGTTGGAGAACAAGTCAGGGACTCATGCGTCATTTCCCAAGTGCTTGGTTTGTGGGGATGAAAACTCTGTTGTTGCAGCACAAAATATTGGTTCTCTCTATGCAATGGGAAACCGTGATGTTGTGATTTCGAGGACTATTTATCATCCAATGGTCTAAGTTAATTGAAAGATCATGAATAGTACTACTCCTACCATTTATTTTGTCCCACATAGCATAGCTTCGTGTGATTAAGAATGTATTTATTTGAGTGTTGCATTGCTTGCTCAATTTTGTTTTCTAAATGTTTTTTGAGACAATTTTATTCGAGGTGAGATCTTCCACATCCTCTTGATGGATGCTTGGTTAATTAATTAAGAATGCAGTTCATAATTCATACTATGAAGTTTTAGTTATAAGAGACTTAATTTGGTTTATGTTGTTTTGGCATGCAGGAAGAGCATGATCAAATTAGAGCAAAGAAGAGCTGCCCTGAGGAACCACTAGAGTGGGCAGATTATAAGTCCATGGCATTCACTCAATGTGTAAGATTATTTAAACTTCCCTTTTATTAATTGTTATTAACCTTGTTCTGTTTTTCTTTGGGTTTTCAACTGCATTGTGCAATTAATGTAGGTTGTGAATGAGACTTTGAGGGTGGCAAACATAATTGGTGGGATATTTAGGAGAGCAATGACTGACATCAATATCAAAGGTACAAAAGAAGAAAACTTATCAAGTGCATGTTTAGTTTGGAATGAGATCCAAACTATTCAATTTATCAACTCCGAATGATGTCTCATTTCATGACCCAACCAGTGAAATTATGCCGTGTCAAGTAAAAAATACATAGATATGACATATACTTTATGAGTAATTTTTAATTAACATGACGTAATATCATTGGTGGGACAGAGAGTGATACATCATTTGGGGACAAGGAATCTTTATCTGTTTAGTTTTGCTCAAAATTCAAGGTATGTTTAGTGAGAACCTAAGACTTGTAGCTTTAGAGTAATTCTAGAGTATTTCAGGGTAAAACTAAACATGCTACAACTACCTCAATTATGTTGTAGGGAAATTAAACATGATTTAATTGACACAACTTAGTTTGAAATTGAATATATTCATTTGATAGGTTACACAATTCCTAAGGGATGGAAGGTTTTTGCATCATTTCGTGCTGTTCACCTAAACCCTGATCATTTCAAAGATGCCCGCACCTTCAATCCATGGAGATGGCAGAAGGTAGCTCCCTCAATTGCTCCATTATGATCATACTCTTAATTACAATATTTCTATGTCTCAGTTGCTTACTCAATTATGATCAAAATTGCAGAGTAATTCAGAAGCAACAAACCCTGGGAATCTATATACACCTTTTGGAGGAGGACCACGGCTATGCCCTGGCTATGAGCTTGCCAGAGTGGTGCTCTCCGTCTTCCTTCACCGTATCGTCACTCGTTACAGGTACAACATTTGTGCGTATATATTTACACATTTGTTGCGTTAGGAGCCAATTATTCCAAAAGTTTAAACGGTTAGGGGAACACACATGAATGATTGTATATTATATTTCAAACACGCCACTAAAATTCAACTTTTTTATTATAATAGTCAGGTTTGCAATAATTGAATTTTAGACCACTTGGTCGAATCTGGAATTTTACTCGCAGTCATGCAATCTGAGTCATTTGATTAATATAGGTCTGCTCATATTTTAAACTTGAATCTACCATCGGATCTATGTGAACCGACCGATCTTTAATCAAATGGTTCATATCCCATGAATGCGTGAATGCTGGGAACCTCAATATCACTTGGTCATAGAGACTCTCGTAGCATATCATAAACAATTATCCCAAAACTGTTTGATGAAGATACATTTCTAACATGTTTTGTATTATATTTCTATGGCAGCTGGTATCCTGCAGAAGAAGATAAGTTGGTGTTTTTCCCAACAACTAGGACGCAGAAGAGGTATCCTATCATAGTGAAGCGTAGAGAGGTGTCAAGAGCATGTAAAGCTCCATGAGAGCACAAAACAGAGAAAGGCAAATAAGAGAAGAGGGAGAAGAGATTAATGTAGATGAGTTTAATCCGTTCATTGTTGGTTATAAGTTAAATAAAATATATAGTTAATTCATATATTCTTTTCCTTTTTCTAAGTTATAGGGATGTCTATCTTTCGTACTAGACCTCCATAGGGAGTGGGAAATTAACTCAGGATGTGAAAAATAAAAAGTTAGGGCCAAGGTCAATCCAAAAGATTATCAATCCTAAAGGATCAAGACCTACTCTCCTCAAATTGTGTCTAATCAATTTCTTGTCGTGCTAATAATATCTTGTCATGTCAATTTCAATATAAAAAATTGTTAAGGAATGATAGCTCAAGTGGTAACAACGGAGGGAAATGCAAGTATAGGGATTCATTATTGAATTCCAAGTGGAGTGGCTTGTAGAACAAATTCAAGTCTCACAACATCAATGCATAAAATTCAATACCTTGTAAAATCCCTTGAACTACTTGATTTGAAATTTCATTCCAAATTGACGTCCAAATCAATTTCTAAAAGATTTTAGAATGTCTTTAACTTGACTTTATCTGTGTTATCCATGTTTGGAAGGTAAAATTTCCTTATTAGATGTAGTACACCATGTGAAAAATCTGCGTTGGACTTGAATGTGTCTTGGTTGAAAATATGGAGCAAGATGAGTTTGATTAGTGCATCTTATAAACTGAAATCAAGTTCAAACAATTGGAAATAAAGAGAGATAGAAAAATGGTCACATTTAGATGGAATATAATTTTAAATATAGCCATCCTCATCATATTAGAATCCCATAAAATAAGTGGAACACGAATAAAGATAGTGGAGTCCTGCCATTAGAAACGCAATGTAGAAAACAACTATACAAAAGAACTATCCATATCACTTACAAAACCACCCGCACAAAATAGAGCAAAGCTCCATAAGAAGATGCTCGGTAGTGAAACCTCAGCTACTTTGGATAAAGAAGAATATAAAAGAGTTGATCATGAAAGCAAAACAAATTGCACAAAATAAACAAAAAATGACCAAAACTTTACTTTAAATTTTAGATTAAAATGAATCCTCTGCTACAGTTGAGTACATATATTGCTTGGGAAAAACGTGTGCACACAGCTACACACAATACTCTCCTTAAACAATACATCCATGCCCTGAACCTTTGAATTCTGCATTTTCTTAAGTCAATGTTGTTATGCTTTCTGCATAAGATATTGGGGCATTGTTAAAAATACCATTCACACCCCTATTAATATACCACCCCTATGTGTACCACACTTTAAAGTGTGGTAGTGAAAATGTGTGGGTGGTATTAATATAAATGCCCCAGATATTGTTACATTAATATAAAAGCAAATCACAGCACTAGCACCAGATGCTATTCTTACTATATTTTATAGTAACTGAGATCAGATTAATGTATAATGAATAAACTGAATGACTCCTCAATAGTTTGAACATCACTGCTTCAAGGTTCTTGCTTTTCTCTCATTCTTATCCTCAATTCATGCATTATAAGTGCATGCTTTGGTCCTTAATCTGTGTCTGAAACGTTCTAGAGGAACACAGTGAGATGGGAAATAACATGGCTACCTATCACAAGTACAAAAGTTTCTTGTTCTTTATCAGAAAGTACAAGGTCACTGAGGTGCTTCCACCTGAGGACCTCAAGGAGGTGTTCTCCAAGTTCACCGGAGGAGGGTCACGCATGTCCTCCGCGCAGCTCCACCAATTCCTGGTTGAGCACCAAGGCGAGGAGGACTGCACCTTATTGGATTCAGAGGAAATCACTAACAAGGTTTTGCAAGTGAGAAGGCCACATGAGGAGACGGCTAATTTTGATGAAAATGGAGAACAAGGAGTCACCCTTGATGAAATCTTCCATTTTTTGCTTCATGATGATTTCAATGGTCCCTTGAAAACTGAGGTAACCTATTTCTTTCTGTGCTTGGTTAGGGCGTGTTTGGATACCAGCTGAGTATAGCATGAACGAACTTTGATCTCAATTCCTAAGAATAATTATGTTCACTTTTTGTCTCGAAGTGAGTGCTAACATCCGTTTGCACTAGTGTAAATAGGTATCCAAACATAGCCTTAGTCCCCAAGAAGATATGTGGAAGAGAAATTTTGTTTCCAAGTGTTAAGAATTTTAAATCAAAACTCAGAAGGAAACAACTCTTAGAACTTCACCTTAAGATTTTAGAATGATTTAAGTATAACTATTTGTTACCTTCCCTTTTTTTCTTGTGTTTTGGTTTCACCTCCTTTTGCTAACAGCAAATAAGTAATGTCATGGCAGGTACATGATGATATGAGTGCTCCATTGTCACATTATTTCATATATACAGGACATAACTCCTATCTGACAGGGAATCAACTGAGCAGTGACTGCAGTGAAGAGCCAATTATAAAAGCTCTGCAGCGAGGCGTGCGGGTTATTGAACTGGATTTGTGGCCAACTTCCAATAAAGATGATATCAAAGTAGATCATGGATGGTATAGGAACTAAGAAGCTGATGATCAAGTCCATTTTGATTATAGCGAGAAAAAAAACTACTTTATGTTTACATGATCTTAATCAATGTAAGGCAGAACATGTTAATTTAACTTTTGTTTTTTCTCTTCATGAAATCAATGCAGGACTCTTACCAATCCAGTCTCACCTATCAAATGTTTGGAGTCCATAAAGAAATATGCTTTTGTTTCATCTCAGTACCCTGTGATCATAACTATAGAAGACCATCTCACACCGGACCTTCAAGCTAAATTCGCCGAAGTAGGTGTCATGAACCAGTTATCTCAAAAGTTTATGTTGTTAGACAATTATCCAAAAGCATAAGTTGTTGAGGGACACGTGAAAGGTTTTATATTATATTTCTAACGGCAAGAAATAGGCATTCACTTCAACTTTCTTCCTTCCTCTTCCTTCAAAGATTTTTCCAAGTTGGAATCACTCTTCAGTTTTACTTTTCGTTTTTCTAATCAAGGTTTCATTTCATTTTTCCCCCCTGCTTGCAGATGGCAACTCAAATATTTGGAGAAATGCTTTATTATCCTCAGTCATATTGTTTAACAGAATTCCCTTCACCAGAATCATTGAAGAATCGAGTTATTATATCAACCAAACCCCCAAAAGAACGTTTTGAGTCCAACCGTATCAAGGAAAATGGCAACAATCAAGTGGTGGATGGAAGTGAATCATCTGAAGAAGAATCATGGGGAAAGGAATCACCTGACTCTAGGACTGAAATGGAGACTGAGGGCTCGGTGAGATAGATATATGCATTCACATATTTGCAATAAAACCAAGGCTTAAATAAGTATTCAGTTCTCTATTTTACAGCCAGATTTGGTTTTGGTTTCTATCATCTATTTTTTATGGTTTTGGTCCATATTTTGGCGGATAACCTTGGTTTCAGTCTCCGCTTTATTATATCACATTTAAATCAATATGCATAGCGTGCTTATGTTACATCTTTTCATGTACAGCAGAATGGAAGTGATCACGATGAAGGTGACACAGGTGCAAGTGAATGTGATCAAAGACCATCTCAGGATTCCTCACCTGATTACAAACGCATGATCACAATCCATAATAGGAAACTCAAGGGTAGCATTAAAGATAAATTGAAAACTGATGGTGAGCTTAGACGCCTAAGTTGGAGTGAGACAACCCTTGAAAAGGCTTCAGAATCGCATGGAACAGACATTGTTAGGTACTTTTTCAAGCTTAACTGATCACAATAGCTGCTTAAATGTTCAACTTTTTTATAGCTGGCAATGTCCTATTCCTTTGCCATAAGCATCACTTATCTTTGCTTCCTCCCATTTCCCTTTTTCAATTATTTGTTTACAAAAGGGAACAATTTTAGGCCCTTGCCATAATCTTCCAATTCCTCAATTACCACTTACACTAGGCCTAAGTAGTTATCCCATGAGTCATAGCATGTCCTGAGAACGAATTCTAAAACCCTAAAGCTACTCACATAATTTTCTCTCCAGAATTGATTATGGCTTCGAAATCAATTGTACAAAGATTTCCAAACATGCACATATCTGATTCAAACTGTTATCTATCCAGGTTCACACAGAAAAATATTCTAAGGGTATACCCGGGGGCATTGCGTGTCAAATCCTCAAATTTCAAGCCACATATTGGGTGGATGTATGGGGCTCAGATGGTTGCATTCAATATGCAGGTTAGGGAAAGTTTAAGTGTTTCAAATGAAAAGAAATCTTTTGAAGTTTTGTTTGTGTTTGTCTAAGTGTGGGAGCCTTGTGAAACTTGAGTAACATCTTTCAGCTGTTTTTTTGTTGTGAAATAACCTAAATGCCTGTTGAGAAAAATAAAAGATGAGAGATTTTGTCAATATTCAAATGAATCAAATGATGAATTCTTGTACTAGCAAGAGAATGGACAATATTTTGCACTAAAAAAATGTATAACCTTGGCGTATAGAGGCTATTACAGAAGAAAAGTGCATTAAATCTAATTGCATGTCCCTATATATCTTTGCTAGGAATGCTAACCATCCATGGTCCCATCACTTGTCTTCCCTAACAGGGGCATGGGAAATCACTCTGGTTGATGCAGGGGATGTTCAGGGCAAATGGAGGATGTGGTTATGTAAAAAAGCCTCATATTCTAATGCACAAACATCAATGTGACAATGAGTTTGATCCTTCGAGTGTACTGCCAGTGAAAAAGATACTAAAGGTAAAACATATATCACTCAACACTACATGGGAAATTCATTCTTGTGGTGGCATCCTAAGGTTACCTTGTCATGTCCAATAACAGGTAAAAGTATACATGGGACATGGGTGGAGCTTAGATTTCAGTCCTACACACTTTGATAAATTCTCTCCACCAGATTTTTACACCAAGGTCAGTCATATGGTTTTGTAACAACAGTTCCCAGTACTTATAACATGTTTGGATCAATTTTTCTTTTATCAGAATCAATTCTAAAATTCAGAGGCCACATATAGAAGTTTCTCCTCATAACTAATTATGGCTTCAGAATCAATTGTGGAAGTTTCCAAACATGCACTTATAATTAGAAGGAACATTGCGTAAGTGATATTTTACTAATGAATTTGATGTTTGGGTAAAGTTGTTATCATGAATGTTATTACCTCCATTACAATGCACAGAAATTTAATAATCTCATAGTGTTTGTTTGGATACCAGTTTAGTGCGACGTGAACCAGCTTCAATTTCAATTTATGAGAGTTCTATTCATTTTTTCTCTTGAAGTGCATGATAGCGTTTATTTGTCAGATAGGTCTATATTTTTGGAATGCCTGCTGATATTTCGAAGAAGAAAACAAAGGTGATCATGGACAACTGGTTTCCTGTGTGGGATGAGGCGTTTGAATTCCCTTTGAGTGTTCCAGAGCTTGCTCTGCTTCTGATACAAGTAAGGGACAAGGATCACACAAAAGGTGACTTTGCTGGGCAAACATGTTTGCCAGTGTCCGAGCTAAAATATGGATTTCGTTCAGTCCCTTTATATAACAAAAAAGGAGAGAAATTTAAATCTGTGAAGCTGTTCATGAGGTTTCAGTTTGAATGAATTGTAGATATCATTCATGTTCATCTAGGATAAACCTCCTCCTTGATTTTTAGTTAGAATATTCTTCATCTTTAGTAGCTTGGAACAATAATAGGAATTTGCAGCATTGCATGATAAGTCCTTCTTAGCTATGAGAAATCAGCATCTGGTTTTCATTGTTATGAAAATTAGTCCATTGTGATGAAGCCCGAATCAGTTCCGATGCGAGCAGCTTATGAGTTTCAAAATTGATTCTGGTAAAAGAGAAGTTGATCCATTCATGTTATTAGTCTTAGTTGGTTGCTGGGTGGCACAACACTTTCATTGGTTTTTTTTTTGAAAAGTTCCTGGAAGCCAAAACATCCGCAATTACAAAAGATAGAGCCGCTGAAGCATTCCGGACAAGGAAATCAGCAGCAGAGTTTCGTGCTCGTCTAACAAAAGAAAAATGAAAAATCTTTCATTGGTAAATGTTCAGACAAATATGCAGGAAAGTGAAATATACTAACGTGAATACATTCGCCTACATAATTGACATAAAGAAGCATTCAAGTCTCACCTATTTGAAATTAAAAACCTACACCATAGATTAATGTTCTAGTCATTCATCATGTTGTGGGGTAAATTAAATATAATTCCCCCTGGGCCATGAAATTGATCGAACTGGGTATATTAATTTTTGTTGGGAATATGTTTCTTCCTATGACGTTCTTATTAGGGAAGCTATTTAAATGGTTGGAAAGAATTACCACCTGTATTTCTAATGTGAGAATGCCTAATGCAAAGCTCTTCCAAATCAATCAACTTTCTTCTAATAAAAGAAAGTAATCATGTATTGTCAGTGTAAAACGATTTTACACTGACATGTGATAATATTGTAACTTTGTGTCATATCAAAAAATTTATTTTTATTTTTATGAAAAATACTTGTGTGAGTTGATAAATCTTTAAAACTCTATTGGTTATCAGTGTAAACTAATTTTACACTGACAATACATAATTATTAAATTGTAAAAGAAATGTGGCAAAGATATGTTAAGCAATTGAGGCCGTCTAATTTTTTGTCCCATTAATAAAATATTAGCATATTAACCACCGTATAAATTTGTAATAATCTCATTCATGTTTTTTTTAATTGATGAAATAAGGAATTGTGACACCATCGAAGATTTTGATCCGCCGTGAATAGCGTTAGTTAATTTTGTAGCTGACCATCCAAATAATATGTTTCAAATAATGCTACATTTCATGTTTCATCAATTAAACTGTGATACATTAATTAAAAATCACTCTTGTAATATTTTAAATGTCACATCGTTTAGTGAGAAAGGGAGAAGAGTAACTCACTCGGTTGGGCTAAAAGTAATAGAAGTGAAAGATTAAAGTTCAAACCCTAAGGAATTTTTTTTTGTAATTTACTAACAAACAACATTTACCTTTATAAAAAAAATTAGTGAGAAAGGATCTTGATCTATAAAGCTGAATATTCATTATCCAAAATAATAGGAGAACATATATTTTCTTCATGTGATGTTGATAATACAAAACATCACTGGTCTGTACGAAGAAAATAAATGTTGCCCCTAATGGATTAAATAATGACTGTTGAGCCACAATATTAACTTACGGTTTTCATGGCGGATCAAAATATGCTCTCTTTGAAAGGTGTCATGTTGCTCCTATTGTATTAGATAATGATTCTTTTTTTTTTTTTGAATGGACATTAGATAATGATTATTCAGCCACAATATTAATTTACGGTCTTCAGGATTAAAATCTTCATCCCTCAAATAGTGTTTCTACTTCTTGAAAATGTGAAAGTAAAGTTATGGTTTTGACTTTGAGTTGAGTAAAGGAGTTAATATTGTTTTTACTCTATCTCAATATAATATAATATATATATATAGTATTATAGATATAGATAGATGATATGATTTGAAAAAGAAAATAGGGTATCTGTTCCGTTGGGCTCAACATAATCCATACGATCCGTTTTGTGTTTCCCTGATTCCCTCATTTCATTTGTAGTTTTGAACAAAAAGGAAAAAGAAAAAACATAAACTAAGTTTGTGAGAGAGAGAGTGAGAGACTCACACACACACTGACACACTCACTCAGATAGAAACACGACGTTGTTCACTTGGCTTCTTCATTCACTTCCTTCCTTCGTTGCTCATTAGTTGTTAGTGAAACTTAAACCAAACACAATCGAATTACAAAAACAACCTTCGAGAGATAGAGAGAGAAGAGAAACAATACTAGAACAGCAATGCTATATAGCCTGAAACGGTTTGTGAAAGAAATGTCAGAATGCTCACGTGGAAATGAGTGATAGGTGGTTGCAAAATACCATAAATGACTGGTTTGAAAAATAAGTAATATTAACCAATTAAAACTCTCGATGAAATTTGATTTGTAACTTTCATCATTTTCCATACTAGAATACTACCTTTGGCTTTCGATGAAGACCAAGAGGACCCACGACATACACCACCACCACCGCGTCGGCAATGGACCACCGTCGACGTTCACGTACGCTCGCTCAGTGTCTTGTCATTCATTCAATCCTCTCCTGCAAGATTCGTAACCGCTTCTTCCTCCTATGTCGTTCGTTCTCTCCCCCTCCGCCAAAGCTTCTGAAGAAGCTCTGCGATATCATCATCCGATCCAACATCATCGTTGCTTTCACCGTGTCCTCTCTACTGCTGAAGGGGAAGGGGAAGGGGAAGGAACCTTCAGTGCAGTAGTGTGTTGTGGTGCTCTTTCTGTTTGGGAGTCTTGTGGCTCATATGATCGAGTCCACCATGGTAAGACTGGTGACTTGACGTGTAGGAGCGATCAACTGTAATGTACTTGTCCCCTCTCGACCTGTCGTCATAGGATCGAGGGGTGAAGGGCTTTACTGGCAGGGTTATGTCGAAAGCCTTCAGGTGGCTAGGAGAGTTACTCCCGGAACATAATGCATATAAATTTTTTTAATGAGTGACATCATATTTAGTATTTTTTTTTTATCTAATTGAATAATTGTTCCACCTTTTAAAATTCAGATTGTAAATTACGTCAATAGATCTTTTTTATATTCATTACTTAAACTCTAAAACATTTTTTAGTTTTGATACATAAATGAAGCTTTATACAAAATTACTATCATATAATTAAGTTTAAATGTAACTTTGGGAATAAAAATGATACATGTAGGTTTAACAGGTGTCTAGCTACGAGAATGTGTTAAGGCTTCCTTTGGGGTTTTTACAGGAGGCAAAGACTTTTATGGGAAGGGCAAGAGTAGCAAAGTGTGAATGAAAATTGATGTATTGGTGAAGTATTTAGAGTGAGTTTGGATTTAAGTTTCGTGTTTTAAGTTTATTTTCATTGAAATTTATGTTTTTTTCGTTTAAATTTGTAATCGCAATCATATATAAATACGAAAATTTTAATTATCCATATTCTTTATTAATGCAATTTTGTTCGACTTTCAATTTTATGAGTTTAAACAACCACATTTAACCATGACCCACATCCATTCGGTAAGATAATTTATTATTAAGTAGTGTAAAACTACAATGTAATAAAATAATAAAATGCAAAAATAATTGAATGAACTAATGTAATAAGAGAGAGTTTCAAAAAAAGAAAAATGTAATAAGAGAGAAAGTCCAGTTCCAAAAGGAAAAACAAAATAGCGATCCCGCTTCAAACGCATTCCATTTATGGTGTTGTGTTGTGTCTCTCAAAATCTCTGAACTCAAAACTTTCATCCATTCATTCATTTTCCATCGTCATCACTTTCTCTCTCTGTCTCTCTTTCTCTTCAATTCATATTTTCTTTGTGAAATGTTTGGGTTATCGTAACGAACCAGCACCTTCAATTTCAACAATGAACTACAAAATGTTCAAATGCTTCAACAGAAAGTTCTCCGTCACCGAGCAGGCACCCCCGCCGGACGTCAAGGAAGCCTTCTCCGAGTTCTCCGGCGGCGGAACCTTCATGTCCGCCGACCAGCTCCGGCGGTTCCTGGTGGAGCACCAGCGCGAGCCGGACTGCACCGCAGAGGATTCGGACCGGATCGTTGAGAACGTCTCGCAATCGGGGAAACGGAATCAGGAAAACGACGATACCGCCGCCGATTGCAACTCCAGTGGGGCCCACAGTAGCGGACAGGGACTCACCCTCGACGAGTTCTTCCATTTCTTATTCCTCGATGATTTCAACGGCCCCCTGAAATCCCATGTGTGTGCCCCCTTTCTCTCTCTCTCTCTCTTGTTTGTTTTCCCAGAAAATGTGGAAAAAATGAAGAGAAATTTTTGTTTTTTTGCTCGTAATTAAATGAATCTGCTTGATATACAATAGGTTTCAGTACCAATTAAGAAACGTAATTGCCACTGAAGTGGTTAATTTGAATGAATTCTTAGCTGTTGTATTTATCTGTTTGCTTGACCATCTGATTGTTTAGAAATTCTTAATAATTGATTCTGAGAGCAAAATTATTTTAGGGAAGAAGCTTCGATTAGGAGTAGCTTCTAAGTGATGCCAAAATTGATTAAGAGAAAAGAGAAGGTGATTCTATTAGCCTTATTTTTGACTGCACAAAAGGAAGAGGAAAGGGAAAAAGTTTTATACAGGACAAGAAATGGGGTCCCTGAATGTTTAACTACATTTTATACTAAATACCATAAAATTTAGCATTGTTTTAAATCAGGGAGTGAGAATGATAGAGATGTAATCACAATTGGGACCGCAACTCCTATTTGAAAACTTGGCATTTAGCTAAGAGTGCATTTGTTGATAGTGTGAGGACATGCACTTGTAAAAATTATCTGCATTGCATAACATTTTTATCTTTTAAATGGATTTGAGTATAGAACTAGTTAACTATCCAAAAAGAAAAAAGAAAAACTTGTGAATATGAACCACATGTGGGAACACTACTCAACCCATTACACACTAGCATAGTATATTTGTTTTTTTATCAAGATTTGGAAACCCTTACATATTTTTTGGAATTTAATTGTATTTACTGTTCTAATTGATAATGCTGTTATGTTGATTTTCAATAATTTTATTAGTAAATGAGTATTTTATGTTCTACTAGTTTGTCATAAAAGAAAAACACATTAAGAAATGAGTATATGTCTTATATTATAGTTTTATTTTTATTTTTTAAGTATTTCTTTTAAGCACTAATTTTCTTTTTCTTTAATTGAAAATTTATCCATTTATTATAAACTTTTTAAACATGTATTCAATTCAAAAGAAATTCTTTAATGACAACTGAATCAAACGGGGCAAACCAAAATAACTTTACAAAAGTGATTTTGACAAGCACAAGGCATTAGAGCTTTTCTATGTATGTATATATTGCGTAGTGATTTGTCCTAACTATGGCCCTGATTGTGATGTCACGACCCCGGCTAAAAACAGGGGAAAGTTTGAATAAGGAGTGAGAAACCAACAGGAACCACAATAAGTGACTACTTTTATGGAAATAAATATGTACATGTACACGTTAGATTTCTTCTTTTGCATACTTACTTTTAGTGCATGGTTGGAAATCCTTATGATGCTAAAGCCAAATTCAACTCATGGATGAAGCTTATGTGAATAGTTTCTGGCTATCATAATTGATTATGAGGAAACACGCTGACTTGGGTTAAATCAATAGGAACCACAAAATTAACTCATGCAAGAAGCTTATGTTATAATATCAAGTGTGTATGACATGACGGACATTGATTTATTACGATGAATAGCTATACTAGTTAAGAGTGCTTAAAATTTAATCATCCATATACTTGTAAAAGCCAAGTATTGGAGATGAAACAAGAAAAGTGAGTGTATAGTAGAAAGGGTTACGAATTCATCAAAGACAATATCAAGTTCAAAATTAATGTTTGTTATCTTTTAAAATTGTTTTAGGTCCCTTCTTGACAATACGAATGATATGTCATTCCAGGTACATCATGATATGAATGCTCCGTTGTCACATTATTTCATATATACAGGGCACAATTCCTATCTGACTGGGAATCAGCTGAGCAGCGGGTGTAGTGATGTGCCAATCATAAAGGCTTTGCAACGAGGTGTGCGAGTAATTGAACTAGATTTATGGCCAAATTCAACTAAAGATGATATCGATGTAGTTCATGGAAGGTGCTGACCCAGAGTTCAATCTTGTGTAGCTGGATAACAATTTTCGTTTTGAAGTTTTTTCTCTTGCAGCTTTTTAAGATATTTATGGTGCAATTAGAACATTTTTGTGAAATATTGCAGGACACTTACCACTCCTGTCTCACTCATCCAATGTTTGAAGTCCATAAAAGAGTATGCTTTTGTTAAATCTCGTTATCCGCTCATTATAACTCTGGAAGATCACCTTACACCAGATCTTCAAGCTAAAGTTGCAGAGGTAAGCTTCCATTATCACTTCCCCTCTACTTGAAGTATCTATTTCGTTTGGTATTGAATGCAAGGTTAATCTTCTTATTTGTAGATGACTTCTCAAATATTTGGAGATATGCTCTATTATCCTCAGACAGATATTCTGACGGAATTCCCAACACCAGAATCACTGAAAGATCGAATTCTTATATCAACCAAAGCACCAAAAGAATATCTTGAGGCCAAGCAATTTAAGGACAGTGTCAGTGACAGTGAAAGGGAACTGGCAGAAGAAGGATCATCATCGCCTGGCCTTATCAATGAAGTTGAAGCTGATAACAGGGTGAAGTGACATATTTTTTATCAAATTTGATTCAAATTTTATAATCTCTGGATGCTTATGTAATCTTCCCCCCTGACTTGATAGTTCATCGGAAGCGATCAAGATGAGGAAGCTGTGAATGCTCGTGATAAAAAACCAGACCAGCAAAGTGCTCCAGAGTACAAACGTTTGATTACAATCCATGCTGGGAAACCGAAGGGTAATGTAAAGGACCACCTAAAAATTTCTGCAGATGTTAAGCGCCTAAGCTTGAGCGAACAAGAACTTGAAAAGGCTTCTGCCACTTATGGAGCTGATATTGTTAGGTAATTTGTCAAACAAACAAACATGCTCAGTAGGTAGTAATGGTAAGTACAGATATAATTAACACTATAGTTGACAACCTCCAACTATGATGGTTGCATTTTATGCTTCCAGGTTTACACAGAAGAATATTCTCAGGGTATATCCGAAGGGAACACGTGTCACCTCCTCAAATTACAGGCCGCATATAGGGTGGATGTATGGAGCTCAGATGGTCGCATTTAACATGCAGGTCAGAGACTCAGGACCAAGGCATTTTTCAAAATAAAAGGTTTATGTTGGTGCTTAAGACAGTTTATCTATTCGTGTATGTGGACTTTCAATCAGGAAACTAATGAAGCATGGCTACATCTTCGGCTATTTTCTATCTTGAACTAATATTTCCATGTTGATTTGGCCTCATTCATTTAATTATATGTTATACATGATTTCAGTGGCACAGTAACAATCAGTTCCAATGCTTATGCTATATTGATTTTGGTCCGTAGGAAAATTTTCCTAATAGGGTATTTTGTTAATAATCATTTTAGTAAGACACCGCTCATTTGTTCAATTAATCCTTTGGTTCTAAGATTTTAACTTGTATTCTTCTTTATCAGGGGCTTGGAAAATCACTCTGGTACATGCAAGGGATGTTTAGAGCAAATGGAGGGTGTGGTTATGTGAAAAAGCCTGCATTTCTGCTGGAAAAACTCCCGCATAATGAGATTTTTGATCCTAAAAGAATATTGCCTGTAAAGAAGACATTGAAGGTGAGTGAGATATTATTTGAGAAGGAAATCGATTAGTTGGTGATATCTTCTGAAATTCTCTCCTGTGTCCAACTATAGGTGAAAGTATACATGGGAAACGGGTGGAGCTCTGATTTTAGCAAAACATACTTTGATACATTCTCTCCGCCGGACTTTTACACAAAGGTGAGTTGAATATTATTGTTAATGTTCCAAATTAGGAACAGTAATCAGTTTGCACATATATAGATGGACATTTAGACGTGTGAAGAGAATTCTTTTCGCCATTGGACTTGAAAATTGGCTTAGTTTCATTCTTCAATATAATATTACATACACCTCCAACTAATTAATTGCTGATTTTTTTTTTATAATGATTGTAAGAAGTCCTTTAACTTTTCATAACCATCTCCTCCTACAACTGCATCTCACAATTTGTATTACAGGTTTATATTGTTGGAGTACCAGCTGATAAATCCAATCAGAAGACCAAGGTAATTCAAGATAACTGGTTTCCTGTATGGAACGAAGAGTTTGATTTTCCCTTGACCGTTCCAGAACTAGCTTTGCTTCGGATAGAAGTTCGAGAGTATGATAAGCATGAAAAGGATGACTTTGGCGGCCAAACATGTCTGCCAGTCTCTGAGCTTAGATCTGGATTCCGGGCAATCCCTCTATATGATCGAAAGGGAGACAAGTTAAAATCTGTAAAGCTTTTAATGCGGTTTCAGTTTACATGAACTAAAAGAGCGTAATGCATGTTTGGTAATTCTTCCATGATTTATTCTAATGGCAAAGTCAATTTTAAGAAGATTGTGTGAGCAAATGGAAGATGATCCAAACTTGTTAATAGTCATCTAGCCATATAACTTGGCTTCATATATCTAGATGATTTTTCCTTTTTGGAGTATTGACTAGTGACAACTGACAAGAACCTCAAGAAGATCTTTACTTCCAATTCAACACAAGGAGTATTAAATGCATGTTTGGATAAATTTACTTTTCATCATAATGAATTCTGCGCCGTAAGTGAACCATAGCCCCCTTCTTTGTTTCCATGCTTTCTTCTTCGTTCTCCCTCTCGGGCAATTGTTCCTTCTTCCTCTCGGGCAATTGTTCCTTCTTCCTCTCGGGCAATTGTTCCTTCTTCTCAGACATGCATCCCGCGAAGCCGGGATTTTAACAAAAGGGGGGGCAAAATCATAATCAACCGAAGTAAAAATTAAGGAATGATTTTGTTTCAGAAGCAAAAATTAAGCAAAAAATTTAAGTTTTTCAAATAAATTATTATTAAGAAATGCTACATCATAAAAAATGTTAGATTTTGGATGGAAATGAGATGAAAAACTAAAAGTGTAAATAGAGGCTTTAGTTGGGAACTCAAAATGCAATTTATTTTTATTAGGAATCAAAATCGTGGAAAGTGTATAAATAAATGACCAAAATTGCAATTAAGTCTTTCATATAGTATTACACTTTAAGAAATCAAGTCTAATTGAAAATCATGATAAAACAAAGTACTTATACATGATATGACAAATATAAAAGTGTATATAGCAAAAGTGTACATAGCAACCAAAATTGCCAATCCTTTAAAAGGATTGGACTTAGGTATATCCACAATGTACCGTGTAAAACCAAAATTGCCAATCCCGGTACATACAAGTGATGAACACAATAGTGTCCTTCCACCTCTGAGCAGCTCTTGCATAACGACAGGAAAAAAATATTCAGTAATGAAAAACTAGAATATAGAGAAACAGAAACTAAATGAATGTTAAAACACAAATTCTTACCTCGGTGCAGAAAAGTCTCAACTGCACGGAAGAACCTGAACTGCGGGGTGGTGCAAACCACCGTGAAAACAAACTCCAGCAAATAGTTGACATGCCATGAAATGCACTAACCATGCGCATGAGATATCCATGTGATTGGTGTTGTTGTTCATGAGATATCCAAAGTAGATATATGGTTGATAGCAGGAAAGAAAAATCAGAATGTGAGGGACGTAGCAGATAGAAAATAGAGCGTTGGATTTCCCACCCTCCAATTTTTGTATTTCAGTATTTAAATCCCGAATATTTTATTTGATTTTAAATTTCAAAAAATTTAGATTCATTTAAATCCCGGAATGAGAAAGGGGTGCAGAAATGAGTTCTTGAAAGGTTAATTGTAACACCCTAGAAAATAAACAAAAAAACGTGCACTAGGCCCTGTTTGGAAGAGCTTATTTGAGCTTATATTATAGCATAAGCGATTATCCAAGCGTTTGGGAGAGCTTATATAAATAGCTTACGAACTACCTATAAGCTGTTTTGAGCTTATTTTCATAAACTATTCAGAGTAGCTTATGAAAAAGAGTTTATACTTATATATAGCTTATTTTCAATTCATTATAATAAATTTCTTAAAAGAGCTTATTAATAAGCGCTTATGCCATAAGTGCTTATGGTCATAAGCGCCTACTTAAGTTGTTTTCCCAAACGGGACCTAAGAATGAGTGTGGTTATTCAGGGGTACATTAGTATTTTTTTCAATTTTATTAGGTAGCAGTGTTATTGTTCTATCCCATTCCCCCCAAATTGGAGGGGAGCAAAATTGAAGGAAAGTAGTGAAACATGGTGGAATACATACCATTGGTTACTACTTGATTCCATCTTTTTTTAACTACACAAACAATGGACCATTCATTACAATGGACCATTCATTCTTTCCCCTCCATTCCATTCCGCTCCATCCGCTTCCCCAGTTCAAACAAAGCCTTAGTTTTTATTGTTTTTTTGATAATTTGTTAGATTTATTAGGATTTAATGTTTTTATTATGATAAGAGATAAGTTGACTTTTAATTTATATCTTTCTAATATCTTTTATTTATTATTTTATGTTTTATTTTAGGAGAAAGTTACATGAAAAAAGAGAAAAATCGGAGATTGCTCCTGGGGGTGGCACAATCGCGCCACACTAGCCTTGGATTTGGCGCGACCGCGCCGTTGTTGCCAATGCTGGTTTTTTCGCGCAAAATCTGGCATGGGTCCAGTTCAATTTCGCGTGAGACGTCAGCACACTAGCTCGCTTTAGAGTTTCGAATACAAAATAATCGGAAATGTACAAAAACCGCGCGAAAATTCATGCAGGAAAAACCAGTAGGGTAGAGCTCACGCGGAAATGGCCTTTAGTCGTGATGGCCCAACCCCGAACATATATAACATTGAAAACAAAGGCCCATAAAATGAATTTGGTAGCATTGCAACTGCGAGGCCCAACGGAGCAACAATGTTTTTTCTCTCCCTAGAAGCCTCTACTACGGTTGGTGATATCTTGAATCACTCACTCCCCATTATGTATTTTCTCCACATTATGTTAGGTGGTATATTATTTTTTATAATAATAAAATATAGTTTTATGTCAATTCCTATTGTTATAACTTTTTACTTTTATATGTACTAAATCATAAAATCAATTTGATTTTTTTATTTTTAAGTGGCCCAGAGTGCCACTTGTCATTTTCTCACAACACTGAAATTAATATATTTTAAATTTCAATTAATTTGTTTAATTTCTTAATCAGTTTTGGGTTTAATCAATTCGGGGTTTAATTTGTTTTTGGGGTTATGTTAACTGCTGGGGCTATGTTAATTAGTGAGTGAGTTGGAGTTAAAGTGGGATTAGTTTTAATGTTAGTGAGAGAAACTAATGTGAAAGAATGAAATGTAAAGATAAAAGGAAAAATTTCACATCAACCTTATTAAACACGTGGCATAGCCCCACATAGAACCCGTAAAGGCATATGGCAAGATTAACGGACCACCACTTTCGATAGGGATTAAAATTGGATAGTTTTTTAAAAACTAGGGATTAACCTAAACATTACTCCGGTGAGAGACCATTTTCACACTTCACCTATTACACATGGACTAAAAGTTTAGTCATAAATTTAAAAACCATAGATGACAACGCAACCACATCAAATTCAATACAAATATATAATGAAATTTAAATGAAGTTAATTGAAATTCATCACACAACTACAAAACAAGAAATTTAAAATGCAAATACTAATATTCATGACATCCAAAATGTAAAGTCTAACACCCAAAATATACCCTTAAACATTTAAATCATCTAATTTTTTGGGTGTCAGACTAATCACTTGAACGATTTCCAATTCAACCGGTCGATTTAGTCATCATCCAATCCAATTTTAACACTATCTCTTGTTATTACCTCATATCACATTACATTAAATTATCAGTTCTCTATTTTCTTTTAATTTGGAGTGTTTACAAAACATTTTAAAACTTCATATTAATTTAAAATAGACGTGGAGTACAAGGTATTACAAAAGTTTGCTTTGCCGAGCTTAACCTTAACGGCTCCATTAAAACCACTTAAGTAGGAAGATAGAAAATGTTTGCTTTGAAATCCATAATTGTTTAAGTTGTGGATCGGTAGTACTTGAAGCATTTACAATAATAACGTTTTAAAAAAATGACATGCATCACATGCTACCAAATAGGATGAGGTTGGATGACACAAGTTCCGAGTGCGTGCTCAATTTCAAATGTTACAACATATAAAAGATATTGTAAAGTATTATTCAAGGTCAACTCAATATATATTTAAATTTTAAGTAAATTATAAGATCATTTTAAATTAATTGAAGCAATTTATTAAAAAACTACTTTGAGCTTTCACATTGTTTTTTTTTTTTGTTTGAAACTTGAGCTTTCACATTGTTAATCTTTGTTGACGTTTATTAACAAGTAGATACTATTTATAATAATTAGTTTTTGATGGCTATGGCAATTTGAATAGAATGTGAAAAGTCAATTAATAAAATCAATACAGTAGTTATTAAATAATAAATAGGAGAGAAAGTGATATATAACAAACTTAGTTGATATTGGACACTTGTTTACAAGCGAATTGTTGATTTTTTTCTACATGAATAGATTAATATTGTAATGCCCCAATTTTAACGTTGAGGGTTCATATAGTAATAAGTTGAAAATACATAAATCTCTCAAAGACAACTCAAATTTTAAAAAACGTCTCTTTATAATTATTTAACATAATAATATTTTCATAAATAAATAATTCAACACGTAATAAAACTAATAATAGTTTGCACCACAACGTGCTCAGTCATTTCAAAAATAAACAGTGGAATATCAAATCTCCCCATGATCTTCGAGCCTCCTATATCACTTTCTTTAGCTAACCACAACTCATTCTTCATTTAAGTCTTCGTGTTGTACATGTACGACGTTAAGCGCCCAAACAACAAACAAGCAAACAGAAATGATTAACTCATAAAAACAAACAACAAGAGTATCAACCGAACAACATGCATAATATTAAAACAGTAACAACACTAACAGTATAAACAGTAGCAGTAATTTAAACAGTAATACAGAGATTAGCAGTTACAAAATACTCATTTGACCCAAAGAGTTCATAACAAAGTCTCCAAAATGCAACTACATGCTCTACTCTGGCCACAAACAATATATCGACCCAAACGGGGACAGGGGATCACATGGGAATGACAACCCATACAACCACCCTTACGTAGACCACATGGAACAGCAACCACGGGCCACCCCAGGTAAATCCCATGGAATGACATCCATGGAATTACCTCAACAAGAATGCACATGCCATGACCAAAACATCAACAACTAGTGAATCAACCGTTCAACAATAAACCCAAATAGTCATGGTATACAATAAGGTAAACATGTTATATTCCATTAATAACAAGAAAACACTCGATCATGTTACATTTAGATCAACCAGGAAACTCAGTCTCAACATGATAATCCAAATAATCCACAACAATAAGTTATACTCAGAATTCCAGAGAAAATTCAATCACATTCAAGCATGTTCAACTCAAGCAAAAACAACATAAAAACATGCATGATTCGAGACTCTCTAGGACGTGAGTTACCCTTACCGTCGAACATGTTGCATACGCTTGATCTCCAACCTTGTGCCTTGTACGATCAAAGAGAACAAAAACGGAGTTGCTCGTCCAACACTCGAAAGGAAACCGTCAACGTGTTGGAGGAAAAGGCTGAAAGAACTTGTGATCGAAACCTTGAACCCTTGGAAAGGAAAGAGGGAGAACATTTTATCTTCGAGAGAGAAACGTGCTCAGGAGAACCCAGATGCTCTTATGTTGCCTAAGTGCTGCTATTTATTTAAACGAGAAAACCAAGTTCAAACTCCTAAAAAATATTAACAATTATGTTACTTAACTTTATCTTCCTAATCTTTACCTTTTAATTTGAAATTCACTCCTAACAAACCTTTGCTCTCTTAAACAAACAGAAATGATTTTGTTACAAAAATAGAGCATACCCGAGATATGCTCTAGAAGATATATTCTTTTCAATTTCCCTTATCTTTAGCTAAAACAGAATCTATCCGAGATAAGAGGAAATAACAGAACGAAAGAAAAGGAGTAGAGGAGATAGATTTCTTATTCTGGAACGTTCTCGAAGATGAGTTGAAAAACAGAGCACAATGTTCACGAATTGGCTGTGGATGATACATAGCAGACGATGCTTGCAAACGATACTCCTTAGACGATACACTTAGACGATACTTCCTAAACGTTGTTGTCAAGCGATACGATCACAAACTCTGAACAATACTTCCTAGACGATACTATCTTACTTGCCACAGACGATACTTCATGGACGATTGATAAATGCCAATTTGCTATTAGTTTTCATATGTTTTTGATAGCATTTATCATGGTTTTAATTATAAAATACCCCTTGTTTATATAAATTTTGGTTAAATAAAAGAGTAAAGTGATTCTAAGCTTTTAAATATATTTCTTGTGCTTTTGATGTGTTTTTCACATGTTTCAGGACCCAAAAGAGGCAAAGAATTGAAGAAAATATGAAGGAATTAAGGTTCTGGGCGCTAAGCCCCTCTGCAGGGCGCTTAGCGTGTGAAAACACCAAAAGGAGGCATTCTGGGCGCCAAGCGCCGCCCCGGGCCGCTAAGCGCCCAGCGGGAGAGTGCTAGAGGAACGCTGGTCGCCAAGCGCCAGCCTTGAGCGCCCAGCGCCCAGCGGATCGAAGATGGAGCATGCTGGCCGCTTAGCACGGCACGTGGGCGCTGAGCGCCAGCGAGAAAGGAAGCTAGCGTTGCTGGCCGCTTAGCGCGGCACTTATGCGCTAAGCGTCCAGCGTGTTATACAAGGGCGCTGAGCGCCTATTCGATGGCGCAAAGCGTGGAGGCCCAAGCCTAGGGCCGCTGGGCGCCTGTCGGCGGCGCTAAGCGCCCCTGCGGCGCCCGAGGCTTATATATTCGCGATTTTTGGCCTATTTGGAGGATTCTTTCAACCCCAGTCTCCTCAAAACACCCCTTGGACGTGAGAGAGCTCTAATCTGAGAAGGAAAAGAGGATTTTCATCAACGGATGCTTGGATTCTTCATCGTCTCCTAATTCCTAATTGATTCTCCTTGTAAGCAAGCTAGTTTCCATCCTATGGATAACTAAGCTCCCTTTTAGTTGGATTTAGGCGTAGTATTTCATCTTGATAGGATTCTATTTGGTTCTTTGTTACTTTCTATTTTTAATTTCAATTAAACAATTTTGTTCTTATTGCTTATGATTGCTTGATCATCTTTCATCTGATTTGGGATTAATTTTGTATGTGGAAGCTACTCTATTAATCTGACATAAATTGTTTAATCTAGGAGAAGCTATTTTGCTAGGAATAGCGTTATATCACCTAGTTCCTTAACGCCTATATATTTACAATTGTTTTGATTAATTGCCTGTGGAAGCGGTAATTAGGAAAGTAATTGAATCAACTTCTCATACTAGGAATAGGTGAGTTAGTTAAGAACTGGCGGGAATAAATTAAAGATTTTAAGTGATTGTAATCAAAAATAAATAAATCATGGATAGTGAAATATGAAACCATAATCCAATTGTTTTCCCAATCTGTTATTCTCTCAAATTGTTTCTTTCCTATTTTCATGCTCTTAAATTCAAGTCTTTCCAAACAAACAACTCTCATTTCTTTTCTGCTTAACTTCTTAATTAAAGAAAGACACTCTTACACATTTGCTCCCTGTGGATCGATAACACCCGTACTATATTGCAATTGAATCTTAAAAGAGGTTTGAGCACAGTTCAAGTATTGGTTTTATTAAAAGACGTAAAAACCCTTTTAACAAAATGACGCCTTTACACATGCTGCAGATGATACTTTCCAAGTTGTGGACGATACACACCAAACGATAGATGTTAGACGATAGGTATCGAACAATGGATATTAGACGATAGGTTCAGACGATGGGCATCAGATGATGATCATCAGGAAATACTTTCCAAGTAACCAACGATGCTCTCCTCCTCACTGCAAACGTCGCGATTCCAGCCAAGACTAAACGATTCACGCATTTGATAAAATAAAACACAATCTTGTTAGATTCAAACGATTTCATAAATTATTATATTTTGATAAATAACAATTTTACTCAAGGTTTAATATCATTAGATAAAGATGTTTTAATACTTTGAATATTTCATACTCAGGAACATCTATCTACTTGAAGACAAACTGCATACATACATACAATGCATTATCAAAAGCAGTTCTTCAAATAAAAGCAAATAAAAGGAGTACGTCTGACAACTTATTGAAGACATGGTTTGCCAGTTGAGTGTGTCTGACAAAGGTGTACATCTGACTATGGAGTACGTCTGACTATTCAGAAAGGTATACGTCCGGCCACACACTCAAAGGAGTACGTTTGAGACTATCTGAAGAGTTCGTTTGTCAAAGCTACTGAAGAGTTCGTTTGCCTGAAAGTGCTGAAGAGTTCTTTTGTCAAAATGCTTCGAGTAATAAAGATTATCTACCTCGTCAAAGCATTAAATGAAGCAATGATGATTGTCGAATGAAGAAAGAGACATAATTAATACTTTATTCTTCGTTCCTGCAAAAGCTCTGACATTCATTAAATCAAGCAACCTTTTCAGAATCGACGACGTAATATCCTGAACATCGGATCTCATCAACGATCAAAATCAAATCTTCTGTTCAGAACATTAAATGCTCTCTTAGCTGGAATGCACGAGCATTTAATGCCCATACGAGAACTCAAGGCTGAAAGCATTGAAGAGCCATACGACGTCAACAAAAGCATTTAATGCTGCAATAAACGCATGACAAAACGCATTTAATGCTGATACAGAGATGCAGAAGTACCCGTTACTCACAAGGAAGCAGAAATTCAAACGGAACGATTTTCAAATCTTCATCAATCTCACAAGGCACATCCTACTGAAGATATAAATAAAGAACTTAGCATCCGGATCCAGTTGACTACTTCCAAACGATCAAAGCATTCAAATCCTTCTAAGTTCATCAATTGCGATCTACTCTATAGTCATAACTCAGAAACTCAAAGCAATCATTTATCCGAGTTAAGTCGTCTGCTAGTGTGAAGTATTCATAGAGTGTAACTCTTATCATTTTTCACACAACCCAAACAGAGAACCAATTTTCCTATCTTCTCTGTATACTGTACTTCATCTTTCGACCCACTCTTGCTGAAGAGATATTGTAGAAACACAAACCTTCTTTGCTTAAAGAACTGAGAGCAGTCTTGCCGAATACTGAATTAGGAGGAGTCCTGTTTAAAACTTATAAAGGAGAAGTCCTTCGAATACAATGAGAAGTCCTGTAGAATACTCGATTTTGTGAAAATAGTGGAAAATCTTGGTAAAGCCAAGGACTGGACGTAGCCCTGTCGATTAAGGGGGTGAACCAGGATAAATACTTTGCGTGCTTTACTTTTCAGTATTAAGTTATTTTCCGCTGCACTTACTCTTAATAATAATTGAAACTAATAACTGCTTATAACTGAAAAGAATTTTAAGAATTACACACACAATTCAAACCCTCATTTCTTGTGTGTTATATTACTATCAAGGCCCCGTTTGGAAGAGTTTATTTGAGCTTATATTATAGCATAAGCAATTATGCAAGCGTTTGGGAGAGCTTATATAAATAGCTTATGACCTACTTATAAGCTGTTTTGAGCTTATTTTCATAAGCTATTCAGAGTAGCTTATGAAAAAGAGCTTATGCTTATATATAGCTTATTTTCAATTCATTATAATAAATTTCTTAAAAAAGCTTATTAATAAGCGCTTATGCCATAAGCGCTTATGGTCATAAGCGCTTAATTAAGCTGTTTTCCCAAACAGAGCCCAAATCTAATATCAACAAATCTAATAGAACTCAATAAGAATCGAACTAAAAACTATAAAATAGTCCAGGGGCGACACATACATTATTAGAACCCGAGGAAGTATAACATAACTATTAATTCGAGGGTCTTACGTTCAATTTCAAATGTTACTAACATAAAGATATTGTAAAGTATTATTCAAGGTCAACTCAATATATATTTAAATTTTAAGTAAATTATAAGATCATTTTAAATTAATTAAAGCAATTTATTAAAAAACTATTTTGAGCTTTCACATTGTTAATCTTTGTTGACGTTTATTAACAAGTACGTACTATTTATAATAATTAGTTTTTGATGGCTATCGTCAATTTGAATAGAATGTGAAAAGTCGATTAATAAAATCAATACAGTAGTTACTAAATAATAAATAGGAGAGAAAGTGATATATAACCAACTTATTTGATATTGAAGAGGGTTTTGGTGGGAGGGGAAAATAGAGTGAGCCCACTCATTTTTGTGGTATCCACTTTTTGTCTGAATAAAGTGTGGGAATTTAGGTATATTAAAAAAAAAAAAGGTATAATTAACTTTTTGGGTTAAATATATATATTTTTTGTCCCTCTTAAGTTTTAGATTTTTTATTTAATGTTTCTACCGAAGAAATTCCAATTTTGGTCCCTGTATTTATGGAATGATGTCATTTATTTATGAAATGATGTTATTTTGGTCTCTCAACATCGTGACATAGGGTGACTTGTTTAGAGGCCAATCCGCTAATATTTAGAGATCACATTAAATGAGTAAGATTCTTCTAATTGTGTTATATGTTGATTGAGATATGATTTAATTTAACTTTTATAAAATGAGAATGTCACATTTTAGGAAGGTAAAATAAGAAAACAAACGGTTGAGATTTAAAATAATTTATTAGTTTCTTTTACATATACATGTATATAATTATCTCATCAGACAATAAAAAATATATAATACATAATTATAACCCCCAATTTTACTCTCTAAATTGAGTTTTCAACTGAAGGAGGCAAATTCGTTAGAACTAGCATTGTGTTCATCAATCGTTAATTTAAAAGGTGGTAAGATAGACTCGCGGGCGGGCCAGATCAGACTCATTAAAATGCGGGTTGGGTTGGTTTAACCCACTTTTGGTATATAGGTTGAAAATCTCAACTCAACCCTGCGGGCTAGCGGGTTGGTGGGCTAGTCCGCCAAAATGTAATGTAGTGGGAAAAAAGTAATTTCTGCTTGCTGGATCATTTCCATCTCAGTTTAATTATGATTTTAAGTTTTTGGAGTTACTGCAATAACTAAAACATATTGATTTCATAAAAATGTAGTGAATAAAATAAAAATGAGGAAGCACTCAAATTGGAGATTGTTTTAATAAAAAATCCTCAATTACTGCTTGTTGTGTTGCGAATGCTGTGTCTACCATAACTCTTCACCTGAGAATAATTATGAGAAGCAAGCACAAATCAACAAAGTTCTACATTCTCACAATAATAAAGTCTTAATTTAAAATTTTAAGTTCTAACATAGTCTTAGTTTAAATCAAAACAATCTCTTTCTCATTACCCCAACCATCACCATCTTTCAAACCTTCATCATCACCATCATCATCTACATATAACAATTGAAGGGCAAAATAATTAAATTCATACTTCAGCAACAAAGTTTCAAAAAGGTTGATCATTCCTCAATCGTGCTGTCCCTCTTTAATCTTTAGATTCATATGAATGATAATAAAAAAAATAAAATTTAAGTAAAAAAAAAGGTGATCCATTAAAAGAAAGTAAAAAAATAGGTGTAGGTCCGGCCACTGACCCGCCAAAAAAACGAGACATAAAAATGAGTTCGAAGTGGTTATGTGGACTGAATTTTCGAATCCAATCCACTAAAAGAGACGATCAAATAGGTTGGCCCAATAGAACTCCAATATTGCCTCTCAATTCATGGAGAGCATCTGTACAGCCAAAACCGACACGAGAGTCAAATTTAATACTCTGTGTCTGCGGTACGTGTCTCACGATTTCCACGTTAAGCATTATTATAGCATTGTAACTTTTCCAATTTATAATCAATAAAGATATATAGCCTATGACTACACTATTCACCACCAGAATCTTATTTTTTGGCAGTTTTTTACGAGTAAAATGGAAATTAATTTCTTTTTTCTATTTTAGAAATTTGTGTCCGTAAAGAACTCTTACAAAAATAGATGTGCAACCATTGACTAGATATCATGCTGATTTGTAAAAGAAATAAAGCAAACACGAGAGATTGAATATTATTAATTAAAAAAAATGCAAAACATGGACGCCAAAGTTAAAAATATATATGAACACTTGGCTAAAAAAAAACTTGATCTCATCATACCCCCTCATTGTTATTTCTCTATATAGTTGTAGATAATTTTTTTTTAATTTAGTATCTCCCGTAGATAAATCATGTTCAAATTAGAACATCCACATTAAGTATAGCTACTTCTTTTCTAACCAGTTTTTTTTATTTATATAACTCGAATTCGAAATCTTATTCAATTGATTAAACATGTATAATTTGAACCAACGCTAATAATTCTATATATATTATTGTCATGCAGTACTTTTTAGATTTGTAAAAAAAAAACTTTTCGTATTTGTTAAAAAAAAAAAACTTTTTAGATATTCATACATAGATCCAGAAATACAGATGTAATAAAAGTGATGTTAATAAATATTTTATAAAAAGTAATTGAACCACCAAATTGATGCGAGGATTTAGCTGTATCATACTCATAAGTCATAAGTTTATAAGTCATAGTAACATGTTTATGCTAGAATTAGAATTCGAATTCAGATCATTGCATAGAGGTTCCATTGAAGGACCCACCTCGACCTTTCAGACTCTGTAGAGTGTAGACAAAAACAACCTCTTTTTCTATCACTGCCTGCAACAACAACAACAACATCATCATGTCGAAACAGACTTACAGTGTCTGCTTCTGCTGGCGGCGGCGGTTCAAGCTGGCCCTGGCGGAGGCGCCGCCGGAGATCAAGACCCTTTTCGATCAGTACTCGGAAAATGAGCTCATGACAGCTTCGCATCTTCAAAGGTTCCTTGTTGAGGTGCAGAGGCAAGAGAAGGCTACTGAAGAGGAAGCACAAGCCATCATCGATAGCTTCAAGCATTTCCATCGAAGGGGTCATGGCCTAAATCTCGAAACTTTCTTCAAGTACCTTTTTGGTGACAGTAACCCACCTCTCCTACCTTCTCTTGGGGTAAAAATAAAAGAATTTTTTTAGCTTTTTGCATTTTTTCTATTTGAATCGTTGACCCATGTAGATTTTTCACTTGTTTGAGTGAATGAGATTCTGGATTTAGCATTTCCATCTGAGATGGATTTTGTTACCAGATTGATGACCACTTTATTTGCCTTTCATTTTCTGACCATTTTATTCTGTATGCACACATGACATGTGAGTTTTTAATTTTTTCTGAAGTTTTGTCTTTTGCTTACAATTTGGTAATCCTTCCAGCGTGAAGGGGTACTTGTTCTTCTTTAGCGTTATGCATAAATTTGGAAAGGTTGAAATGTCAATCCAAAAAACTGGTTTTACAGTAATTCAGCTTCGAATTGATGTTAATAGCATGTTTGGTTTAACCTATTTTTTCTCATAATTAATACTGAAGCTCAGAAGTTACTCAACAAAGCTTCTCCTTAGATTTGATTCTGGCTTTGAATTGTAAAAACTTTTCCAAACATGCACCAAGTCTGTACTTTTGGATTCACCCAACAAAAGGTCTATACTTTTGGTAATTTACTGCATTTTGTTTTAGCCCATACAATTAGGGTTTTCACTGAAGTCACATGGTAAAAGATGGCAATTTAGATTTTTATTCTTGTTTTTCATTTGTAACTTTATGCATCTTGTAAATTTCTTCTTTTAGGAAGGACATGGCATTGCAGGGAATGTGAAGTTTTTTGCTTCCAATTTCATTATATACCATGTGGCTTTACTTTGTCTTCATGAGATGTCCTTACATTTTTAGTTTTCATGCTTATATTTCTTTCGATTAATTATTTCTTCAATTCCAGGTGCACCATGATATGACTTTACCCATGTCTCATTACTTCATATATACTGGCCATAATTCCTATCTAACTGGGAATCAGCTGAGCAGTGACTGCAGTGACATCCCCATCGTAAACGCACTGAAGAGAGGTGTGAGGGTGATTGAATTGGACTTATGGCCTAATGCATCAAAGGATAATGTGGATGTTCTTCACGGAAGGTAAGTTCACTGGTTGAATGATGTTAACTTCTCCCTGGTCTCCTTTTTCTGCTGTCATTTTCTTCAGAGATCAGGCAGAAATGGAAGAAATAAGTTTCACAGTTTCAAAAAATTGTTATTCTGATTTCTGTCTTTAGTGTAAGCATGAATTGTCTTGAGAAAACAATTTTGCAAAGGAAATCTTTCTTTAACAATTTTCTTCTGTTTTCTTTGATATTATCTTGCCAAGATGAGTTGGAGTAAAAAGGTGGCAAATTGTAGTAGTTTCTCTGCAATCTGGCATAACAGACTGAATCAAGAAATTGCTTCCATGAAAATTTGAAATATAGTTATTTACATTTCTATTATTTTAAAACAGGACATTGACTACTCCGGTAGAACTCATCAGATGTTTGAGATCTATTAAGGAACATGCCTTTGTTGCATCAGAATTTCCAGTTGTAATAACCTTAGAAGACCACCTTACTCAGGATCTTCAGGCTAAAGTGGCTGAGGTTAGTTGCAATATCCTGAAGTTTTATTGGGATCCAAAATGCTTACCTTCTTATAGTTGACAATTTTGACCAATTTTTTAGATGGTTATTCAAACATTTGGAGACATATTATTTTCTCCTAGCTCAGAAAGCTTGAAGGAATTCCATTCTCCTGAATCACTTAAAAGGAGGATTATTATATCAACCAAACCACCAAAAGAGTACCTTGAGTCAAAAGAAAAGGAAAAGGGGGAGGATTCTCATCAGGGAAACACTTCAGGTGATGAAGAAGGTTGGGGGAAGGAAGTTCCCAGCTTGAGAAGTGGTTCCATATCTGATTACAAGGTCTGAGACTAAATCGACACTGTATTCTGCTACATTTAATTTTTTTCCAGGGAGATTCATTCACTGACATTGTGGTTTGTCATTTTTAGGAAATTGATGCAGATAAAGAAGATATTAATGATGAGCAAGATCTTGAAGAAGCAGATAAATCACATCATAATGTAGCTCCAGAATATAGACGTTTAATTACCATTCAAGCTGGGAAGCCTAAAGGTGGATTAGAGGCATGGTTCAAAGGAGATCCTGATAAAGTGACACGTTTAAGTTTAAGTGAGCAACAGCTTGAAAAGGCTGTTTTGACTTATGGAAAAGAAATTGTCAGGTATTTTCAATGTTTATAGTCAGTCCTTTTAAGGGTGACCACCCTCAGAGTGAATGAACTAACGTCCAAGAACTCTTTATTGTGATGAAAATGCTGCAAATTTGACTATTGACCATTTTCCCTATTGTAGCATGTTTTATTGTGGTTTGTATAAATCTGTGTGTGTGTGTTTGTGTGCGTGTGTCTTTGTGTGCGTTTATGTGCAAATAAAATGAGATATACTTAGGGTGTGTCTGTGTGTGCTATAGGTTTACTCAGCGGAATATAATGAGGGTGTATCCGAAAGGTACTCGCATCGACTCGTCAAATTATAACCCTTTAATTGGGTGGATGCATGGAGCTCAAATGGTTGCATTTAACATGCAGGTTTCTATGTCTTACTCTTCCTTCTATATTTCTTCCTCTTCCCCCCAGTCTCTCATTTTTTGTTTTCCCTTATTTAAATTTTTCTCTATTTAGGATTTTTTCTATTTGTACTTTCAATTTTGCTGGTTCTGTTCTTTCTACTTCTTTGAGGAAGCAATTGGAAGAAGAAATTAATAACCTTAAAGTCACCAACAAAATATATAATAAACATTTGTCGTCCGCATTGCGGTGGTTGAAATATGGGGCAGTCCTTGTTGATCATGATTTACTCCCTCCGTTCCTTATTATAAGAATATGGAGTATAATTTATTGAATATCTTAGTTGATGTGTTATCGTCTGCTACTTTCCAACAAGTTAGGATGAGAGGTTGAATTCACACTTCTTTCAGATGTATTTGAGATTGCTGTTACACATGTCTGTTATCTCGCAGTGCGTTATTGATGATGATGATATTGCTTGTTATGCTTAAGTTTTAACTGTGGTTGGTGTCATGGCAGGGGCATGGAAGATCACTTTGGTTGATGCATGGAATGTTCAGAGCCAATGGAGGGTGCGGTTATGTTAAAAAACCAGACTTTCTATTAAATACTGGTCCAGATAACGAGGTCTTCGATCCTAAAGCTAAATTACCTGTGAAGACCACTTTGAAGGTAAGGATTTTACTTCAACGGTTCAACCATCTGCCTCATCCAAGTGTCTCTAGTTTGATACCAACAAACTTCATGCTTATTCTCAGGTGACTGTGTATATGGGAGAAGGATGGTATTATGATTTCAAGCATACACACTTTGATCAATACTCACCTCCAGACTTCTACACAAGAGTAAGTTAAGATGATCCACTAATACAATTCTTAACATGTTAGGATCCAGCTTATGTTTTCTCAGAATCAATTCTTGCTCCCAGAAGCAACATACAGATACTTTTCCCTAGAATTGATTCTGGCTTGACAATCTGTTATAGAAAGATTTCCAAACATGCTAATCTTCATTTGAATTTGATTTACAAACTTTTATGCAGGTGGGAATTGCTGGTGTCCCTAATGATACTATAATGAAAAAAACCAAGGCAATTGAGGATAATTGGCTACCGTCATGGAATGAGGTATTTGAGTTCCCACTTACAGTTCCGGAATTGGCGCTGCTTCGCATAGAAGTTCACGAGTATGACATGTCTGAAAAGGATGACTTTGGCGGGCAAACATGCCTACCTGTTTGGGAGCTAAGAAGTGGCATACGCGCAGTTCCCCTGCATAGCCACAAGGGAGACAAATACAACTCTGTAAAGCTTCTTATGCGCTTTGAATTTTATTGATTGTGATTTGTGAATGCTTTAATTCTACATTATGTACAGACTTTGAGATATGATGGTAAGAGTTTGTATTTAGGAGCTGGATGGTATGGTAATGGTGCCTGTTGATTGATACTTAGAAATAAAATGTGCTGTGTGCTTTTGTTGTGAGGCTTGTCAATGTATATTGTATACTCTCACATGTATATAGCCAGTGGAAATGTGTTTTGGAGTCTGAGTGTTTGCTTATGTTTATCATTGAAGTGGGGTTATGCATTCCATGGAAAAAATGTAAAAATAAATTTTACCTTGTGTTGGAGTTAACTCACTTTTTTTTAACCCGTAAGTATGCATGAAGTTACTTTTTCTAAACCCAAGTTTTAATGGTTAAAAATCAACTTTTATTTAATGGAAAATGTACGAACAGAATGACACAAGTTACCATGCATGGAAACATGCACTAAGGGCTTCGCAGAAAGTGTGTTTGATTATATTGAAAGAAACGCATAAGAGTTTTATCAATACTCTTTTTTAAACACTCTCCAATACACTTCAGTTTTTTTTTTTTTTTTTTTTAAGTCAGTTCATTTGCCTCACTTTCTAAAAAGTGTGTTTACTTTTTAAAAAATAGTCGTTGAAGGATGTGTTCCTACCGTTAAAAAAAAAAGTGTGTTACTAGTATTTAAAAAAAAAAAACACTTATTTCAAATAAGTAAACATTGTATAAATTGGAGAGCCTATAATGTTTTCTGATGAAGAAAAAAAGAGCCAACAGCAATAATAATAATAATAATAATAATAATAATAATAATAATAAAACGGTTCAGGTTCATGAGAGGGAAAAAAAAAGAAAAAAAAAACTGAGGGGGAATGCTGCTTTATTGTTTTTGTGGCCTATGTAGTAAATGGAAATTCTCATCCATGGAAGCATTATGAACACAGTCACAGAGTTAAGATTTTTATTTAATTTAAAAGAAATTTTGGCATAAATGATTAGAATAGTTTATGTAAATTCAATTAATATATAAATGGTAACTAAATTTGGTTTGAAAACCCAACTCGGGCTAGTCGCGGTGGTAAAAATCAGATATTTGAATTCCTAGGTCGAAAGTTCGATTCCTATATGTCGTGCCATTGAAGAGACATTTGCCTTCACCACACACGAATCAAATTGTGAAAACAATTTAATAATAATAATAATAATAATAATAATATAAAAAAATTGGTTTGAAAGTTGACCGGGTTCAATTACATTACATCTACCTATTTATGCTGAATTTTCTATATCTTAGTTCTTTAATTTGTTTCTAATTACAATTGTTCTCACATTTTTTCTCCTTTTATGTTGACTTCTATAAACAGTTTCCTATTTTGCTTTAACGTGTCCTAAAATTAACTAGTTTCATTCCAACATCATATTGATGAGTCAAAAGAAAAGTTAAAATTAACAAAAAAAATTATCTTTTAACAAATGACTAGCTTATATCTTTAAGATACAAAGATGAAACACAAAGAAAGGAAAACGCTTCCAAATACGAAAATGAGAGTTATCTCTTGCCGCTTGACGAGTTAAGAAATCAACTGTGTTATTAATATCATGCAAAATATGAATAAGATGAACCTGCCAATCTCCGACAAGCAAAGCTTTAATCCTGCGAAGCACTTCCCTAACCCAAATCTGACTCACATCTGTAGAGTTCTAAAGAGTTGTAACCACTGCCAAACAATTAGAAGCACAAGCGAGCACTAGCGGAACTTTAACAAAATATTTGGAAGGGTCAAAAGTAATATTTTAATGCATAAGCTAAATATTTAATATCATATTAAATAATTAAAATTAAAAGTATAATGTTAACATAAAATTAACTATAATATCAAAGAAAATATTGAAAGTTACTTTCAATCAAAGCGCCGCTCTATACTCTTTCAGTGACTTGAAATTATCAATAAGTGAGTCTGAACTAAAATTTGTTGTAATCTCCCTTTTAATGTGAATTATCATACTGTTAGTTAGAAAATCAGTTTCCATCGTGCTTCTCAACCTTGTCTTGATTATTTTCACTGCTAAAAAAGATCTTTCAGTTGTAGCTGTAGAAACCGGAAGAGTCATGATAAGAGGAAACAGTCTATCAATTAAGTAATGAACTTATGATTTTTTTGTTGCTGTCAAACATGAACACAATTCCTGAATAATTGATAAGTTCTTTAAAGCTGATTTTTGATGAGCATCGATAATGAAATGTTGGAGGTGAAATCTCAAATTAACCTTCTCCTACTCATTAAAATCTATAGGATAAATTTTTTTCACGAGAGTACAAATGTTATTGATATCAAAATATTTGCAAGTGTCCTTAGGTCCTCATCACCTGCATTACACCGCGTGCAGGATGCATTTGTCATGAGATGACAACAGTAACGCTTAGCATTCGTTGGGAGTCCTTTATTGCCAATAAGCCAGAGAAAAAAATTGAGTTTTTTCAGCGCCAAATTCTCTTCCAAGGTTCAAGGGAATCAATGTGAGGGCCAGATAAGAAATGGTACGACGAGCTAGTAGTGTACCGGTCATCGGGGGTAGCTGTCCAACACACCCTATCTAAGCCAGTTTCTGATATTTCCTACACGACATCACTAGGGAACAACGTACTCAAACCAGAAAAATGCCAAGTCCCATCGCTCCATGAATCTGAGATAGTAAGCGAGGTATTCAAGATGTGAACAAAAGGAACTCTATGACAAAGTTTCTCAGTTCCGAGCTGGTTATCATACCAATTAGAGGAATTACCATCACCAAGGTGAGGGCCAAAGCCACTAGCAATACAATCCATAGCATTAGAAGCTAAAATAATTTTCTAAATAAAAGAATTGGCATATCTTGTCACCATTCAATTGAATTATTACTGGACAAACCCATAAAATAGTCTTGGGTTGGGTATTTCCTTGACCTATTAGCATTCATGTCTTACGAAAATACACAAAATGAGGGGCCATTGATTACATAGTACACACTCATGATATCCATCACAGCCCCAACAAAAATGTTCCACTACACAAAATTTGAAATCCATCAGGCCTATGGGCCCTTAAGTCCTGGAATGTGCTGAATTTGCATGTGTCTCATTAATTTTTGAGCCAGAGGCACAGTTCCGCATTTGATTTGTGCAGAGAAATGAATTCTTTCATTCACGAAAAAGATCAAATTGTCTGAGACCAAGTCCTCAAAATGTTACTCAAAGACTCAATGTGAATCATTACTCATGATCCCATCACTGTTTTGATGTGCGAATAGAGGTTCAAGTTTGTGTTTATACCTCTATTTGTATATATAATATTGGGGAATTCTTTGAATATTTATAAAAGAGGAAGATAAAATACAAAATGAGTGGTTGGTTCAAGTCATATATATTTAATTCCTTTTAAGGAATGTTTCAGAATTTAGTTTTGTACAGAAAAAAAAAAACTCTAACTTAGAGAGTCAGCTTCACCATAATGTGAACATTCCTAACTCGAACAAAATTGCTTCCCATTGAGAATTTCTGTAAAAATATGTGACATGAGAGGATGGTGATGCGAGATTAGAAAGGAGCAATAAAGATTATTAACCAATCCGTTTATTAAATTGGCTCCTCTCCTCTAGTCAAACTTAACCAATCATAGAAGTCAGCAAAGTCTTTCAAGTAATGTCAAAAATAACTACACTGGTGTATGTTTGATGGGGACCATGCTTACCAAGATGATTAAGAAGGAAAAGAGTTCATTATGGTGCTAGTGGAGTCAAAGCTCAACTACTCTAACAATCAGCACCTAGAATGAGGGCGCACTTGCATTGTGTTTTCATGCTCTAAAAGCCAATCTTTGTTCACACTCTTCCCCCATCTCTTCTTTCACACACTAGTCAAATTTGCAGTATGCTTGAATAGGAAATCCTCGTATGATAGATTCTAGAGCTACAATCAATTCTAGGGAAAAAATTCTGCGAGAGGCCTCTGAATATTAGAATTGATTCTAAAAAATGAATGTACATCCAAACATGCTAGTATGTAGCTCTTTGAGTGTGACCAAACAAGTTGATTGTGACAGCGCCTTCTCCTCCGGCCAATGATAAATATCATAACAAAATGCTCAAAGTTAGTACCTTCACGGTTGAGCTAAGTGCTCTAATCTAAACGGTAAGAATAGCATCAAGTACAATGCCTTAACTTGCATTCTATATCAAAGGACAAAGAGAAGTTGAAAAAGTTTGTGTACTTGTACACACAAACACATGCATTGATCACAAATGATGCTTAACCTGTTATGTAATGTGAAAGACATATAACTGTAAGGATTGCAGATTGTAAATTCTCATGTGAGAAGTAAACTCCAGAAGCAAAAATTTGTAAACCATCAATTTTGCTGGCTGCTAGTGTTTAGCAAAATTCTACACTACAGCCTCAATGTTAGAACTTAACAGAGATTCCTAGTCTTTACACTCCAAGAGTATACCGCCATATAATTTATCAGAAAGAATCTATAAAAATCAGGAAACATTTTCAATTTTGTTTCCCTTTCCCTTCTAGGGTTTGTATACCATATCAGTCAGATACATTAGAGATTGAAGCGCTGGAAATGGTGCCATGACTACTATCACAGAGAGACAAAGCGCGCTCCAAATTCGCCACAATGTCAGAAATTGTTGGCCTGTCCTTCCCTTCCAAATTCACACAATGCATAGCAGTATAGGCCACAATGTCCACTGCTTCTGTTTCATTCAGCTCCGGCAGTTCGACCCGGGGATCCAAGATTTTCGCTAATTCTCCGTTCACAATTGCAGGCACTGCGAAGTCGACCACACTCACAGGGGTGCCTCCATTTTCACCATTCTTGAATATAGCTCTCTTTCCTGTTAACAGTTCCAGCAAAACCACTCCAAGCCCATAAACATCACTTTTTGAGGTCAAAACATTTAGGCCATAATATTCAGGATCAATGTATCCAACTGTTCCGGCTGCCTTCGACGGGCGGTAGTCATGATCAGATTCCGGGCTCATCAATGACAATCCAAAATCAGATACTCTTGCTGTCCAATTCGCGTCAATGAGAATGTTGGAGGACTTGATATCCCTGTGAATTACGGATGGAACTGCATAGTTATGGAGGTACTCAATTCCTCGCGAAGCATCCAGCGCAACCTTGATCCTCATTTTCCATGAATTCAACACACTGCTGTTCTTGTCCACATTGTTTTTGCTATGCAAATGATCATACAATGCCCCATTCTTCATGAACTCATAGACTAAGAGCCTTTCATCTTTCTCTTCACAGAACCCAACTAGCCTAACCAAGTGCTTGTGGTGAAGCCGCGACAAGAAGGCCAATTCTGACTCAAATGCACTCTCTTTCTCTTGAAACATCTTCATCTTGGTACCGGTTTCGCCCCTTTTGACTGCGACATCTCGGCCATCCGCGAGTTTGCCTTTGTATACCACACCATAGCTTCCAGCACCAATCTTGTTCTCTAGTGAGAAACTGTCAGTGGCTGCAGCAAGCTCAGCTAGGGTGAACTCCTCTGCCCTCTCTGGATGTTTCGTTGATGAAGTTCCGCTCCTCTGCCGCCGCATTATCCTCGAACCCTGACGCCGAATGGTGGATGATCTTGAAGGTGGACTATTGTTTGAACCACCACCACAATTCAAACTTCCACCTTTAGTGATTCTTGGTTGCACAGAATTATGGATTTTCTTATCCCCAAAACACACACCAGTCCATAGGCAATAAAGTACAGTGCAAATTCCAGCCACAGCTCCCACTGATCCAACAATGGCAAATACCAACAAGCCCCTTGTCAAGGTCTTTGACTGAGAAGTTGGTGCCACCGCCCCCGGCGGGGGCGGGGGCGGGGTCGGTAGCGGTATCCCTGGCGGTTCCGGCACTGGCATTTGAGACCAACAAGGTTGTGGCTTGCAAATGTTACCAGAGCCGGAACACAGGGATTCAGATTGAGGATATATACCACACTCACCACAAGAGGATTGAACACAAGGCCCTGGAAGAATAGAAGCCGAGGGAAGCTCAGAACCAAAACCAGAATAATTAGACCAACCAGGGCCCCAACAAATAACAGAGAAATTGTTTGTTGTCAATCCACAAGTGAAATTCAACCCAGAAACAATGATCTCAAAGGAAACACCTTTATTAACAGAGAACAATCCTCTACCACCCCAACAAACTACAGAACCATTTGATCTCCTAATAGCACAGCTATGCTCAGCTCCTAATGCTAACCCAGAATACTCAAAAGACCCTCCTTGAGGAACATCAAGTTGACCAAAACTGTTACTTCCTCTACAAACTAAAAACCCAGTTGAATTCAAACCACAAACATGTGATTCCCCAGAAAGAAGACTCACCATTGACATGTTCCCGAATGCATTCTCTATCATTCTCGCAACAGACTCATTCCCCCAACATCGAACCCGAGAACCGCTCTTCAAAATTCCGCAGGAAAATCCAGACCCGGATGTGATAGACGAGAACCGCTCCGACCCGGATGGCAAATTGAACCCCTCATTGGTTCTCCAGCACGACACGTTTCCGGCGCCGACGATGGTGGCGCAGACCTGGGTATCACCGACGGCGAGATTCTCCAATAGAACAGTGTCATTGTAGTAGAGCCTCTTCGCTCCGAAGCTCGTATCGGGGGAGACGGTGTCCCAGCAGAGGAGGCTGTAGTTGCCGGACCGGAGGCCGCAGAAGTAGCTCCTCCCACCGGAGATCGAGGAGAATGAGACGTTGGGCTCGGCGGTGATTTGGTGGCCGGAGCGGTAGCACACAATGCGACCCGCCGACTGCCCCGCCATCATGCCGCAGACAGTGGCGGAGGCGTCGACGATGGCGAGGGTGGTGCCGGAGCCGAAAGCAGAGCATGACGGCAATGAAGAGAGGAGAAAAACGACGGCGGAGAGAGTTGAAAAGATAATCGCGGCGGGGGAGGGTGAATTTTTCTTCATCTACGTGAAAAGGATGGATTTTGAGACGTTGGGGGTGGTGGGTTGCAATCGTTTCTTCTCCTCTGCATCATTGGCAGAGAGAGAGAGAGAGAGTTGAAGAGTGTCAATGTTTTTTCTTTGGTGTAGAAGAGTTTCAATGTTTGAAACAGGGTCTTATATGAATCCTAAGTATGATGAAACCAAAAACTTTTCAGGTTGTTTTGTTATGGATTTTGTTGCGGCTTCAGATAACATAACAACAAAGCTTTTGAAGCTTTTGGAGTTTGAGATTCCTCTTGGTCAAATTTCATTCAAAATAGACCATTTTTTATTTTAATATATGATATAATTTCTTGACTAGGAAAGTTGTTACATGTAACGTATGTGAATGAATATGAACAGAAAGTTTTTTATTAGGGTATACTGAAATAAATACTACCTTCTTTACATATGTTATGTTATTTAAGATTTATGTGGAAAAAGTAAAATATTAATCCACATTAATACTCATTCATGAGGTGAAAGAGAATAATAATGGTTGGTCAAGGTAAAAGATGATAAAAAAACAAAATTCATTAAATAATGGTGTAAATAGAAAGAATTGCAATTAAATATTTTGAATTTTTAAAACAACATACATTTGAAAAAAAGGAAGGTAAAGTGTAAAGTTTAATTTATATGCATTTGTCAGTGTAAAATTTAAATAAAATTAAATAAAATTGAATAAAATTAAATTTTTTATTTGCTTTCCTTTTTTACAAAATATTAAATTTTTAATTTTTTTAATATAAAGGAAAACAATTAAATATATGTGTAAAAGATATTTACACTCATAAAGTACAAACATTAAACCCTTTAAAAAAATTGAAATGGCTAAAACAATAAATATTATGGAATGGATGTAGTACAAAAGATGTCACTAGAATTTTAAAAAACAAATGTAGTATAGGTATAATTGCATGTTTATTAAAAACATTATACGTATATAATATATGCATGCTTGAAATTTCCCCATGTTTGTATAGTTAACAATCACCTAAGTAATTAATTATAAGCTACTTTTTGCAACTTTTCAAGTAGATAATTTTGGACTTGAAAGATGCGGGAGCAAAAATATTGTAATGTACAATCTATAATGAAGTAACTGTTTTTAATTTAGATTTAATGTTTGTATAATTTCTGTGTAAACTTATTTTATACAGACATCCAATTGCATTTTGTCATATCAGAAATTTAAATTTAATTTAAATAAAAAGAGAATATAATCATTAGTCCTATGTGGCACTTAGTGGTTGGACGTGCATATCGATTAAATTCTTTTAACTTTTAATCTAAATTACAAAAATATAACTGAATTTCATTTTATTATTTTTACTTTTTGTGATTGATAGTTTGATAATTAACTCATTTTAATATTTAATGTTTTAATTGTTATATGTATGAGGGTTTTTCAATTAATACTTAATAAAGTTAGTAATATAAAATTGATTTTTTTAATAATTAATTAGTATTATTATTAATGTAAGATTCAAGCTAACTTTACTTATATTTTTTTTAAGGGAACTTATATAGTTATATACATACGTTTTTTAGTTATATATATAGTACTTTGTATATTTGTTGTATATAAAAATATAAATTAATTTCATTTTTATTATTGTGACCTTTTGTGATTGATAATTAATATTTAATGTTTTAATCATTACATGTATGAGATGTTTACCAATTAATACTTTTTATAGGCGTTTACCAATTAATACTTAATATATATAATTAGTGATATAAAAATTAAAAGTCATTATTAATTAATTAGTATTGTCATTAATGCAAAGGTTCAAGTTAAATATTTTAATTATATATGCTTTGTATATTTTTCATATATAAAATATAACTTAATTTCATTTTTTTATTTTTGACTTTTTGTGATTGATAATTAACATTTAGCTAATTTTAATATTTAATGTTTTAATTATTGTATGTATGAGAGGTTTTATAATTAATACTTAATACAATTAGTAATATAAAAATTAAAAATCTATTACTAATCAATTAGTATTGTCAGTAATGCAAGGTTTAAGTTTTTTCCCATAGTCATTAATGCAAAGTTTAAGTTAATTTTACTTATACATATATCTTGTATATTTGTTATATATAAAATATAAATTAATTTATTTTAACTTTTTGTGATTGATAATTAATATTTAACTAATTTTAATATTTTTTTTCACGTATGAGAGGTTTTACAATTAATAATGAATTAGTATTGTCCTTAATACAATTTTTTAAAAAAAATCAACTTTCCTATAGGATTTTAAGAACCTTCCAATCTTAGCCATTAATTTTGATTCAAAGGCTAAAATTAATCACTCTCATATATGAAATGAATCCCTCCCATATATGATGTATTATATGAGAAATACTTGGCCTTCCAAAAAAATAATATGAGAAAGACTTTTTTATGTGAGAATATGATAATAAATTGTGATCGTTAGATGTAGCAATGAATGATAATGATTAAAATTTATTTGACTTTTTTAAAAAATCACATGACATTTTTAATGTTTTAATCATGACCATTTATTGTTAGGTCAAATGGTCAAGATTTATTCTCACCATTCATTAGATACATCTCACATGATACATATATAATAAATGTATCATATGAGGAAAACATTTTTATATGAGAAAATAAGAATAAATCACAACCGTTGGATCTAATCATAAATGATCAAGATTAAAACATAAATTCATGTGAATTTTATATATATATGAGTTGTGGTCTATGACACGAAGGGATCAAGAGATGAATTAATCACGCGAATATGATTGAGTTCATCAATTTTTTATTGATCAAAATTTGGGTTAGTTATTTTAATGACTTTAAAATTTAGCAATCATCGTGAGGGATATAATTGAGTTATGCACTTTTGCCCAGAATTCTTCTTAACATGTTGTTCATTTGAGGGAGTCGTCCAACTTCTTTCAGTGATTGGAGAAATAGTAATATTAGAAGCATACATAACATAACATATCATAGAGTAAATTAAAGAAGTTAATAAAAATTTCATAACAATCATCACACCCTGAAGTTTTCAAACCATTCCTTACGAAGTTTTTTTATCCTTTCTAATGGTCTGAAACAATTTGATCCCATCCGGATATTGGGTCTAGATAAAGTAGTAATGGCCCTTGAGGCCACCCAATTAAATAAAAAACTGCATACAATATAACTAAAAGTGTTAATAATATTAAATCAAATATAACATATCTTACTCATTTGTCTCTGAGAAATTTATTTCTTTGCCTCGATCATCAAAAATAATCTCCTATGCGCTCTGATGCTGAGGATTTTTGGAGATTTTTTTCTCGAGCTCATTATGACGCCAACTGTGAAGGTCATCAACATAATCAATAGTGATGTGGTGATAAAGTTGGGCCAGCTGAGTGTGATAAGGTTCCGGTTTACGGCGATGTGTCAGTACTAATCTCGGCGTCTCCACGAAGACAAGTTTCTAGTGTGTTGGAAGTATGTGGTTTGCAAAACGGAAGTTTGGCGGGGATTTAGCGTGGAAATAGGTGGAGATCTGGTGGTATGTGTAACACCCCGATTTTTAGATGGTCATTATAGTGACTCGACGACAAATTAAATATGTTAATGATCTTTTGAAAGTCTGAAAATGCGAGTACATTTTTTCTTTCAAAATGTGCTCTAAAAGATGCATAATAAATACCCATACTTTACATATACTGACTGAGACTCTCAAAAGAAAACCTCACCACTACGACTTTCTGAAATCAAAAGACCTCTTACGCACGACATGCTCCCTGTGATCTCCACGCAGGGCAGACCGCATAAAAGCAAGAATATCAGAACCTACCCTTTCCTTAAAATAAGGATAATATGAACACACGCTGACTCAACCTACATGCTTTAACCAACAACGGTAAGCACTCAACCCCAAGAGATGCTAGCCTTGTCCTAGACTCTGCTACTAAGAGTCTTCCGTGAATCCTTCGTCGAGTTCCAATCGTCTGTCCTGTGTACCTCTAACTAACTCCGGGTACGGTGGTCTGCTATTGATGTCGATGGATTCCCTTGCCGAGAAGCATAATAAGACTCCCCATGAGTGTAGGATCTAGTCGTCCCCTTCGTCTGTCGTCGCTTGACGACGAGTCACCCAAACACAAACAATACAAACAAGGTACAAGGGTAAACTTCGACAAACAATCAAGAGTTATAAATAAGGCATGATATAGAACGCATATATCACAACAATAAGGCAAGTACAACTAAACATAGATAAGATTAAGCGTACGTCGACCCTAGATTTAGTCTATACACGATGCTTGTACAACCCCGTAGTACGTCATGGTCTTGATATTAGGCAGGCACAATCTGACACACGTCCCCTGCAATGTACGATTGACTTATCCATACTAGCCCAGGTAAGATCTTACGCACGTCCCCTGAGGCTCCATCATCTCGCTCGACACATTCAATCCCTAATAGTAATAAGGCATAATGTCATGTTATGAAGTTATTCATATTATCGCTAGACGAGAAGGCCCTTGTTGTAAGTCCGACTCCACTATGTATTGCCACCCTCAGACATGGCTCCTCCACGTTCGATTCCGCCGTTGATAACGTTTGGTTATTTGATACATTTTTCGTAAATAATATGCGGATAAACAATTCATACTTCATGGCAACATACAACATGTTATCACATATACTTTATCATGATAAAATCAACATGTTATAGAAAGCATTTACAAACCATCATGAAATCAAACAATGATTTAGCAAACATTTGGCCGCCCAAAGGTGCCGTCAATCACAATATTTCCAACACATCCTACGTTATACAATGCACACACACACACACACACACACACACACACACACACACATAACGTAATTAGATATTTAAAGCGCGAAGTGCCATCACCTTAGTTGCTTTCCTTCCAAAGCCGCAACTCCGATTCAGTCAAGTCCTTGTTCCTCGTACCAGCTTGTTTTCCTTTTCGATCATTAGTTCCAATGTGTCCGTGTTCTCGGTCTCCGTAACTTACACCCAAACTCTTACTTAGTTACTATTCAAGCCCACTAGCTAACTTACGATCTAAGGCGTATGCTTTCGACAAGTACCACACCCATGGATTAATTTTTTTTTCTTTTGGTCCCTTAAGGAAACAATTAGAAAACAACCCTTAATCTTTAAAGGAATTAAATTTTGGTCCCTAATGAACACACATTTGAAAAAGGCCCTTAAACTCTTTACAAAACCCTTTTAAACCCCAACAAAAACTCATAGTAGAAACAAGTCACCAATCTCTTAACAAATAGTATTTTAGTCCTTAAAGTTTAACAATTTAACTTTCCCAATTAAATTCCTAGGTTTGTTCCTAACTAGCACAAGTTTTAAAATCATTTTCTTTCGCCCAAGTTAATTGGGTTTTCAAACAAACATAAACCCTAAGTTTCCCACAATCAAGTTTAAATCCCCAAACTTATTCCTAGAGTTCTTTCACCCAAAATCAAGTTTTAAAATCAATTTCTCAAACCCCCAAGACCCTTGTGTGCTCTCAGCCTAAGCTTCCTTTTTACCCAATAAATTTTCTTTCTTTCACTAATAATTTTACGTTAAGGAAACAAGCATTTTTCTACAAAAAAAACTTAAGCCAAAAAATTAAAAAACTCATCCCCAAATCCTAACAATGCTCTCGGCCAAACAAAAATAGAGGCCAAGATCCAAATTTTTTTCAAAATAAATTTATACAAATGCTCAACTAAGCTAAACGTATGGTATAAATCACTTTAGAAGCCCCAAAATCACTTCTTTGAAAATAATCACTTTTCAAGAAAATAACTTTTTGGAAAACAATATATGTACAAGTATAAATCAAGAGATTCTAAAACACTTTGATGAAGACTAAAAGGCCAAAGCCAAAATCCGAAAAACACTTCTAGAACTACACTCCAACTTTTCAAAAACCAAAACCAACCATTCAAAGTTCAGCATAACCCTTAGAATTTGTTGTTGAAGGAAGAAGATGAAAACTCAACTCAAAAGCATTAACAAAACCAAAACTCATTTTCTTTCAAACCAAGCATACCAAAACAAAGCTTAGGAGAATCCTCACCCTTTGTAATGAAGACAACCCTTGATGTAGATGAAAGATGATGGTGGTTTGTGGGTGGTTGAGGGGCGGCCGAATGGGTGGTTTAGGTGGAGGAAGAAGAAAATATTTCTCTTTTTTTTTCCTCATACTTTTCTATCCAAAACTCTTAACTTTTTCTAAACAATGATAATCAAAGTGAAGGAGTAGGAAAGTGAAGAGGATGGTCGGCCAAGATGTTCCCAAGGGAGATAAAATATCTCCTTAGGTTAGTCCTTAATTCAATAGTTATTAAGTTTAATTATGACAATACCAATAATAGAAAGGTTCCTCTAATCATAAGTGGAAGGCTCTCTAATTAAGAAACTTCAAGTCTAATCGCGTCATATCGCGTCTTTTGATGACTTGCATCGGTCATTCGCTCGTCTCATACGTCTTTTCTAAAAATATCCTGTTTATTTTCTCGAGGTCCGGTCCCAGCTCTGGCCCAAAGATGCCGAGCGACGAACATATTTTTATTGTGTTTCTGGAATCCTCTCGACATTCTAAGATTTTCTGTCTCGTCCTAAAATCCTAAAAATGTCTTGGTCTACCCCTTTTTCAAGCAAAATGATTTCATATCATCAAGAAAAACTTCGAGGCCCAAACAAGTGACAAAAGGGGAGGCAACTCGCACAAAAAGAGGGGCCCAAAACCTCTAAAGAGCAGAAAAACAAAATCCACCAAAGCAATACCCAACACATGCCCCAAGCAAATAAAACCACAAAGCCTATAAAAAAATTGCACAAAAAGAAGGCTCCCAAAGTCAAGAAACAAGCAACCAGAACATCCCACTAGAACACTAAGAAGAGAACATCGTCCTGAGTTCTTCCTCCAACCCGCGAATAGTTTCATACATTTCCACTCACACAACAATCAACTGGTGCAAAAGAATCAAGACATCAAGAAACCCCGATGCCATATCTCTTCCCAAAACCTTAATGCGTCAACTGCATGGATTACATCTCTTATAAAGTTTTCACGTCACTCATATTTAACCAATGTGGAACTTTAACTCACACTTAAATTCTCAACAACTCAAATTACAAAACAATCGGTAAAAAAAGAAAATTGTATCCTAAAATAGAAATAACAAAAACAAATGAAGAATGATTAAGAATCAATTCTACAAGCTCAAAATGAATGACAAAAGTTGCAAAAGACAAATAAAAGAAGTGTGAAAATGATGTTTTACAAACGCTATACATAGATTATTAACGGTGTTGACTGTCTATAACAATGCCAAAAAAATTGAAATATTGATGTAAGTCATCATTAAGCTAATGATCTCATAAATACTGACTATTTTACAAATAGACTTTAACTCCTTCAAAATTTGAAAAACCCGTTATAGTATTGCTACCGGCAGTTTTAACTACCGGTAATGACAAAGTTATTTCAGTTACCTACATATATGTTTGTCGGTAAATTGGCGGTAACTATTACTGCAAAAAAGAAAAAGAAAAATTTCAGACAATTACCGACTAGTATATCTTCTGGAAAATCCTTTTTTATTTATGAAATTTTGAGTTATCGATAACTAAAATTTGCGGCGCGTATTAGGTCCACTAGTGGAACCCTTTAATTGTTTATGAAGAGAGATAAACATAAAACTCTTATATAATAATATATGAGAGAAATTTCATATGAGATGATCCAAATCTCTACTGTTACTTGGGGCTAAATTCTCGAAGCTAAATTATGGATTATAAAACCACAGCCAAACAGGAAGAGGTTAACATAACATGGACAACACTTGCATAAATCAATATATTGAACACGGGAATCGGCCAGTAGCACGTGCTCAAATTGTCATAGAAGCACACGTGAACGTGAACAATGAAGAGGAGCTTTAAAGCCTTTGACCCATAAAACAATGTTTTTTTTCAATAATTTTCTTTTTCTTCTTAAAATTAGTCCACCGGAAAAAATTAGTTATTTGAATTTCTAGATCGAGTGTTCGATTCTCAAGAGCCACACTCTAACTGTAAGTTTTAACATTTATCAACCCGAGTTGGAATTGCGAAAACAATTAAGTATATAAAAAAATTAGTCGTAGCACCCGGTGTTAATAAGTGTACTTTTATTTTGCCATTTGCATAAAAAAAATTCAATAGAAATATTAATGAAATTTCTATTTTTAGCTGTTACTGATTTAATTTAGAATTTACAAGTTACAACTTACAACTACTTTCAAGTTATCCTATCCCATCACTATTGTTATGATAATTTTTGTGATATTTGAAATTTAAATCTGCGATGTACACGCAGAATCAAATATTTAAATTAAATAACATGAAAGAGACTGGAAAATGAAAGATGTAGCACTTCTGCATTTTGCTGGTTAACATAATCTGAAAAATGAAAAATGAAAGATGTAGAATCAGGTATAACGTGGTTTCAGGACAATGACACAGACGAGTAGTGGTTTCTTTTTCTGCTCAGATTCCTAGGAAGATAGGAAAAGAATCTTAGAGCAATAAATGATAAATTGATATATGATATGATATAGTAAGAAGAAAAGAATATGAAAAAAAATGATGCTTGTACGTGTGTTGATATTGTTCTTTTAGTTACAATTAAGACTTTTTTTTTAACCTAATAATCTTCCAAGGAGGCAATAATGTTTGAGTGTCTACCAATTGAGAATGGTAATTTTTTTTTTTTTTTTTTTACGTTGAAAACATCTACAAAATGTTGAGAGTAGTTCTCTTGGTAGCTTTTTTCATCAACAAAACTAGAATTTGAAAAATCATTTTAAGGGAAAAATGTACCAATTTTGAAACAATACTCGTTGGTGAAAATGTATTTTTTATAAATGAATTCACAATAATAATTTAAATAAAAGTTTACCATTAATTAAACAGTAAATCAAAGGTAGAGCATCAAAATATTTGATTTTTTTAATTGAGAAATTTATCATCAAATATTTATGTTAGATTTCCTCAATGAATCAATTGTTTCAACGTACGTTGGAATATGTTTTGAGTTTAACTCTCAAATCTCCAATTGAGGGCTCGAATCCTCCCGTATTTAGTAAAATCTAGTTGGTGGGCAACTCTCCTTAAAGAGATTTCTTAAACACTGATGCTCATATCTAAAAGTGGACATCTACTTAATAATTTGAAAGTGTTTTCTCAACGCTACCATTTTATAAAAAAAACACCTACATGATCAAGTGAGGGACAAAAGGTATATAATGGCACCTGGAAACACATAAAATCTTCTATGCTTCTTATCTTACTTTTTTTTTTGAAACTTGCTTTTCTTACTGATCCTTTAAATTAACTGTTATACTTTTTAATTAAAGAAAGAGACAGCTGAATAGGAAATTCATGTAAACGTTACACAGGTGGTTGAATTTGATAATAATTTTGAGATTAGTTTGAAATTTTAGTCCTGTATAGAATCATCTTTTGCTTATTTTATAAAAGCGCCCGCATATGGATGGATTAATTATTGCAATTACATCATAATTGTTAATGTGAGAAGAAAGAGACACTCCGATGGAACCTATGCCCCTCTTTCTTAATTTTTCTTCATAATTGTATTTGTGAAGATAAAAAACTTACTTTAGAACAATCCTCTTTTGCATAAAGCACATTCATCCTAATTCATAAAAATCGTTCTATAATTTTTTGCTTCTAGTGCTAACGCTCATTAGAACTAGCGCTAACAGGTATCAAAGCATACCCTAAGTAATCAAAATATCAACCCTATCTCTTAGGATTAGGGTTAAAATGAAGATGATATTTTGTATTCTTTTGTTATTTGTAGATCTGGATGGTTATTGAGTTGTCCTTTCAGTAATTTGTCATTCTCTATTAATTATGTAATGATTAGACTATTAAATGATATGAAGATTGGAAGTTATTTCGGGGGTTACAATTCCCTTAACTCATTGGATTCCCAACTCATCCGGTTCATCCAACTGAAGTAACATGTTTTTACTTGCATTCTCAATGTCAAAGTTTAGAAACTTAATAGCCCATAATAGTCTACGTTCTAGCTCAACTGGTAAATGACAGTTTTGCCTAAAACCAATTTATATATAAGGATACATGTCAATAGATATTTTAAAAGCATTTATGTATGCCCATAATGCATACATAAATGCTTGATCTCCATTTAAGTATTTGGAAAATTCAACCACCCCACATGTTTCAGGTGATATATATATGGAATGGACACTTTATGGGTTACCCTATACTTACTTGATCTCCATTTAAGTATTTGTTTGAATTGTTTCTGCTCAATAATTCTTCACAATCACTCTGTTTTTGTTTTTTTTCTGGTTGATCTCCTCTCCTCTGTGTTTGGTGGTGGCCGAACCCGCCCCAACCCACCCGAGATGAACTGATACCTGAATGACTCGAACCCGACAAACCTCAAATCAAATATGGTCAGAATCGGTTTTGGATATGTTAGAATCAAACCTGTCCAAACCCGACATATTTCACTTGAATCCGCCTGTTGCTCAGCCCTACTCATTATTAAATAATTTGGGAAAAGGATTCATAATGTTGATTCCCAAAAAATGAAATAATTCAATAACCATTATATTTTTCAATACCTTGCCTACCAGATAATTCACTATGTTTGCAGTTATTTCTTCATAAAAATACCCAAAATATTTGAATGCTTTTGAATTAAAAATATTTAATTAGGCAAAGCGGGAAGTCAAGTTATCATAAAGGTAAAGTTAGAAGAGACGTGGAATATGAAGACAAAGCCAATAGACACGTGGAAACTTTTAGAAAGTTTGAAGACAATTGAAGATATATGTGTTATGATGTAGTAGTTAATTTTACTCTTTTTATAATTATTAAGATACTTAGTCTATAAATATGATTTCATTTATATGATTCAGCAGGTTCACTTACTATTCAAAAAACGCAACACATTCGTCCTAATGACAAAGGATAAATTAGAAATCTTGAGTATGTAGGGGTGTACAGGACCCGGCCCTGTCCCTTGACCCATCCCGGCCCATGTCCCTTAAACCCGCATCCTTTCGGGTTTCTTCGGGTTTAGGGCCGGGTTCGGGTTTAAAAATTGAACCCGGTCAATATTTAGGGCCGGGTGAAAGTCAAGTTCAACCCGTCCCAACCCGTCCCACAAACATCATTTACACACTAACTTCAAAACATGGTTTTGTATATCTTCATTTATATTCTGGTTTCAAGTGAATATATTTGTGTACTATTCTCTAATTAAGTATATTGTTATGAAAAACTTCAGCTTTATATAGTTTTTTCCATAATTCATTGATAGGATAGAAATTAGTCTTTTTACATAATGATATGTATTTATAATTCTTTGGTGAGATTTGAAATTGATATTCAATTTGTCCTTCGGGCCAACCCAGACCCGTCCTTTTGCGGTCGGGTCTGTGCTAAACCCGCACCTCATCGGGCCTCTCCGGGTCTAGGGACGGGTTTGGGTTTAGAAACTGACCCTATCAGTATTTAGGGCCGGGTAAAAGTCAAGACAAACTCGTCCCAACCCGTCCCATGAACACCCGTATATGTAGTGATTCAAACCTTTTCATTTCAACGCAATGCAATTTACTTGTTTCATATACCTTTTCCTTTTATCATTTGCTTTAATCTTCTCAACTCTTTTATTCTTTAGAATCAGGTTTTAAAGAACTTCTTTGCATTGTTTTCATTTAACCATAAAAAGGGACACTTGGCATTTTCATAAAAAAACATAAGAAGATTTGAATGTGATCCCCAAATTACTCGTGATTCATTTATTTATCAAAATTCAGAGTAAACACAAAGGAAAAATATGAAAATGTGGTAGAAAATAAAAGAGAAGTGTCAACTATTAGGAAAACTAAAATGTGTAGGAAGAATCATACAAAATTGAAAAATTGCACAAAATTTGATATCTTCCATTTTTTCATTCATTTTTTATTTTATTAAGAAAAATTTATCACATATGCATCACATGTCGTATCTCACATTTCTCACTTTTCTATTCTTATGTTTGAGTGTTAGATTTAACACTCTCTATCCACAAGAATTCATACCCTACCCAAATTTTCATAATCCCAAAAATACTCTTTCCATTTTTCATCTTCGTCAATTGCGTTTTGCATTTTTACTATTGGGATTTAGAAATTGGTAATTTGTGTGTTTTTACAATATCGAATTCTTAAAACTCAGTATTGTATTTTTGTAAATACACTGGATTTTGAAAACTCAGTATTCTATTTTTCATTATATTATTTTCTTACTATATATCGGGATTTAAAACTTAATATGTATTGGTGTTGTTGAGTAAAAAATGATTTACACCAGATGTGGAACTTATATTGAATGGGTTCACCTTTCCACGACTCTCTCCTTTTTATGCTCAAACTCTCCTCCCTTCTCCCACCTTCCCCTTTGTTTATTTTTCTTGTTGTTTGCTATGTGTAGCCTCATTTCTAAGATGCACCGCCATTTTGACAACTTCTTTTGCCACTACTTCACAATATTTGGAATCATGTACAAATATTAATGTGCAAAATGACACACATCCTTAGAGTACCGAGCTCATAGGGTGGGTTGAAAATCAAAATATAAAATTATTGTATTCTGGGATTTTAAAATCCAGAACCTAACTACTGCGGTAGATTCTGAGATTTAAAGTCCGGTACGTTAAAAGTTTACCAAACTTTATTTTTTCAAGACATAAGTATAATATGTTTTGGGATATATGAACTTGAAATGTTAATTAACTGATAAGCTATGTTCCAAATATAAGAATCTGGAAGCATAGGGATGAAAATATTACATATACATATACATATTCTGAGTTTTAAATTTTGATATAGTAATCCAAACATGTTTCGGATTTACAAAACCCAATAAACACGAAAACTAAGGATATTAGAGGTTTTTACTACATTAAAATGAGATGCCAAATTGGATAAGTAGGGAATTAAATCTGACACCCTTATATTTCTTTAGGTATGATTGGAATTGACGTGTGAATGTGTTATTTTTCCAACTATGAAACTACATGTAGAAGACATAATGTGTTGTTAGTATAATCATGGCTGCTGCAAAAGCTTAGTACAATGACAATGTAAACTAAATATAAAACATATGCTATTCACCAGTAAAACATTATTAAATATTACGAGAAGACAAACACCCTTGACATGTATACACTTTACAATCAAATCTTCATTGTAATCAGATATGTTTATTCATTAAACTTTTAATTAGCACATAAAAAAATCATTTGTCTATTCTTTAGAACAAATCATGTCTGCATTCTGCAATCGATGTACAGACCACGCGGGTATTCGATGGTTTTTTAATAAAACTTTTTATTTTTAAGTTTTCCTCCATTGCTAACATTAAAGTACTGCATTCAAAAGTAATTAAAATGAATGGAATTAGAAAAAGCAAACCGAATATTTTTTACCAAAAGAGCAAACTAATCATTTCCTTAAGACAAAAAGCAGTTGTTTATTGAGTTGCACTCAATATTTTGTGATATATAACTCTGTTTTGATTTCCAGTTTTCAAATGAAAAAAAAGTGTGAGGATAGGATCAATGAACATACCTTCAATCTTTCCAAAATCACCTATTCCCACAAAATATTTTATAGCATATTTGGATGAGTACAGTATCTTTTCTCAGAATCATTCTGCAACTCAACTAATCACAAAAAAAATTCCCCAAAATTAATTTTAGTTTCAATTTACAATCAACTGTAGAAAGATTTTTAGAATAAATTCCCCTCCAAAGTGTTTGTATGTTTTCTTTCATAATTGATTTTACTTCCAAACTCAATTCTGAAATGCAGCTTAGTTATAGCTTTTCTGAAATGCAGCTGAGTTATAGCTTTTGTTGTAAACATAAACAATCGTAAAATTTCACAACTAATTGATTTAATGACATTACCGTATACTAGATTCTTTTTTTGTCCCATCATAAATCACTCATCTTTCAACTCAATTTTATCAAATTCAAAACCAATTTCAACAAAATTAATTCAGTCAACAGTGAAATCTGACAACGCTTGTCCAAACAGATAATGAGTATTGTCATGAACTCACTATGCTACCCAAGAGCCCAGATTGTGCATCACATGGACTTGCATGCATTTAATCATTTTATTTACAGCACCAAATTAAATAATTCATTCTACCTCTTTGATCTGAGAAAACGTTAAATATGAAGTACCAACCCCAAGAAGAATAGAATAATGAACATCGAAAGGTGCTTTTGAAGTCCAAAGGAGACATTTTGACATGGCAACCAAATGAGTGTCTAAGACTAAATAAAATTTTTAAAAGTAGACAAGCAGAAGAGAAGAGGGCTAAGAGAATGTGCCCCCATGAGAATGGAAAGAGATTCTTGCAGTTCCAACCCCTTTTCATTTGTCAACAACAGATATTCAGGAATGCTGGATAGACCTTGCCTTTAAAGACAGACAGCCCAAGCTGGAAAGCTTTTCTTTTATTTATTTTTATTTTTATTTTTATTTGTCCCAACCTAAAATACCAAACATGATGTTGGCTTCTAACCAATCATTTATTAATTCTTATTTCTTAAAGAGCATAAGCCATACATGACCATGCTCCAAGTCACTTGGGTTGCCTTGCCAGTTGCTACCTATCTTGCTGGAGGGAAACTTTAGTACAAGTAGATACCATCTAGTTAGAGTTGGAATTTGATATAAAGTGACACAATTAAAATTGATATTCAACTCACTTCTCAAAAGATCAAAACTCATATTCTAATTCCTCATAATTACTGGTTATCAAAAGCTACTTCATATCATAATTGATTCTAGTTTTAAAATCAATTATAGATGGAATTTAGCATTTTGAAAATAGGACTAATTGCTGAAGTAGTCCACACGCTAATTCAAAGTTCAATGGTCAAATCACGGCTAACTGATAGTAATTAAATAAGATTTAATATTATTTATTATAATATATTAACGCAAGATATTAAAAAAATTAGACTAAATTATATTTTAAATTAATATGAGATGTTCTCGTCATATATTTTATATGATAAAAATTCAATAATAAATAGAAAAATAATAAAAAATCATGTAAGTTTTTTTTATAAGAAAAAAAATCATGTATTTAGGTTATAATAACTTAGTCATTGGATTTTTATCTGGTTAAAAGGTATCTTTTGAGGGGGGAACTTATCAGGTCAATTAAATGATTTTAATTGATGACAGGAAATGGAAATGCCGATAAAATGTATCCTTCCTTATAATGGTGAAACATTTGCTTTCAGGTTTGCTTATGTGTAGAACCTAATCAATAACATCACATATCTCCACTACAATTAATTCGCATCATAATTCCCTACTTACTATCGGAAACTATTTCACCCACCCCTCACATTAGACCTGATATTATACAAAAAAAAAATGCAACTTTTGATTTTTTGTTTTGTTTAAATAGCAAGAATATAACTATCAAAATATAGATATCACCAAAGTCTTAGTCTAGTAGTAGGAAGTTAAATCCCTATAAGAGTGTGAGAGCACAAATTTAAATTTCAGAAAAATTATTTGTTGTGAGAGATTAACATGGTTTTCTAAATAAATTTACACATCAAATACCAACAAAAAAAAAAGTTTAAACTTTAACCATTTTCTTACCCTTTAAAATGTACCTTACCTCTTAGAGGAGCTAAATCCAAATTATATTAGTTGAGAAAACGTCACTTTCACATATGTGCACAAGTGCATAAATGGCTGCATATCTCTCTTTTATCTCTCTTTTGTGACTCTGTTTGGACTTTTCAAAAGCGCAACAGCAACAGCAACATATCTCTCTTTATCCTATTCAAATTTGAACACGAACTCTCAATTTGAACTTACAAATATTCAATGTTGTATTTTCAAAATGTTAGGAGCTAAATCCATTCAAATGAGGTCTTGTCTTGGTACATTGTGCACCACAAGTATACTTATCCTTATATGGTCGAAGGCAACTTCATACAACCAAGTGCAAGGTCGAACTTTATAGACTGGTCAAAAGTAAAAACACCACCAACTCCAGGTTAGCACACAATAGCAAGGAATTAAGATTATTTTATTTCTCAAGAGACCGATCTTATTTATTTTTCTACTCAAGAGTCAAGAGGCCTAACATATGCATAGAAATTTTTCTTTCAACTCAGTCAATTGGGGAAAAAAACTTCTCATTCTTGCCCTAGTTTTATCATTATGACGTTGTGAACAGCCTAGTAATATCAAGTTGAGTTGCCTAGGGTACTAGCATGCTTAGAAGAGCTTCCCTTTGCTCAGAAAGTTACAAACTACTTCAAGAAGATTCCCTCCAGAATTTGATTATGAATATAGAATAAATTGTATAAAGAATTTCAAATATACACGACGTAATCATACCAATGACAAAGACTGCGAATCACAGACCACCATAGAACGGTAATTTTGAAAGTTCAATCAATAGTAACAACCTCTACCTACGAGCTTTCTATTACTCATTAAAAGCATAAAATCCTAACTGAAAAATCAAAGTGAAATATTAAAATAACAACGGTTGCAAAAAACTTTGGAAAGTAATGAATTTTGAACTGCTAATAATTATTGATAAATAATTGTACAATAGACCAACAAGATACTTTCCAACAGATTGCAAGCCTATAAACAATAATAAGAATTTTGGCAATCTACATACATAAATGGTGAACTAATTTGGCTTCAAGAAGCAGCATTTGAAACCTCTGGATGCTCCAGAAACAAATCGATGCTATACAAAGAATCTAAATCGTACAATCAGCAGCTGCCCTTCCAGCAATATAATTACGAGTTTCACCAAAAACTAAACAAAAGAGCTGAGTAGCAAACCATTTTAGTCCTACGATGTCCAACTGGAAGCTGGAATCCCTTGCTTCTGGAACCAATCAGTCATGTGGAACTTTTCATAGAGCAAAGGCCTTACATCGTTCTGCTCAGAGAGTTGCTTCAGAAGTGGAAGAATGACGTCTAGAAGCTGAAAAACATGCAAAATACAGGAGATTGTGAGTAAATCATCAGAATGTTAGATGGGCGATTTTTTTATATTAGGATCATGCTGTCATGGTGTTTTATTTTTCAACAAATCTTTGCACCTGGGTGTCATGCGGATGCCCAGCAGAAAATGGGATGCATGGAATTCCATTCACTGGTTGCAATACAAAGCTGAAGGGATTGTTGTCTACAATAACAATACGGCATAGATCCTTTGATATGCAGGTAAGATCCTTGACATGTTCCCTATGCTCTCTGCAAGCATGAGCATTTATAAGAATGTGTACAAATTCACCAACAGAATCCACTATTAATTTCAAGCTCAAAAGCATAGACCACAAAAAGTTGAAAGGAGAAGAAACATAATTTTATCTCGTATCTCAAATTACTTATATAGACTAAGGGTCCCTATATGAGTTTGGGTTAGGCCTAACTCTACCCCAAAAGCTAGCTCAGGTGCTCTATCATTTATAAGGACTCATAACTCCAGTCAAGGTGAGACTTCTCAACACAACCCCCCATGCCCAGGGTCGGCCATTTGGAGCGTAGAATTTGCAGGAATGAACATCTGCAGGTGGCCCATGTATGGGTTGGTCTCTTTAGTGTGGCCAGACTTCCTCCTGCAAGTGCGCCATCTACAATCATGGTTGCTCTTCACAAGAGACGGTCCGGAAGAAGTGGACCCGAGACCCTTCCCAGAGGCTAAAGCTGAGCCATGATATGGAGTTCAACATTACCATCCTCTGAATCTCCTCAGGACGAACAATATGAAACACCTTTGAGAGTGAGGGGAGTTTTCCCTTCCCCAATATCTGCACTCGAATGAGGTCAATTTGAGGATATAAACCTAACAAGAACTTAAAGATTTCTGTCTTCTTAATGAATTCAGTAAGAGCGGTAGCATCATCAATGCATTTCATTTTCAGATTCTGATAATGATCTAACTCAACCCAATAACCATTTAGAGTTTCATAATATTTAGTCGTAGAGAGGGTTCCCTACTTAGAACTAACAGGCTGAGATGTCGTGCTTCACAGAATAAGTCTTTGTCAAAGTCTCCCAAAGATCTTATTCTACAATTCATAACAGGCTGAGATGTCCTGCTTCATAGAATAAGTCTTTCTGTCTCCCAAATATCCTGAGCAGTAGGGAAAAACATACAGTTCCGGCTAATCTCTAGAATCATGGAATGCCACAGCCCACAGCCAAATCATAATGCGAGAGTCCTCAACAAGCCACATATCATAGCAGGGTCCTTTTTGCTGGAGCTTTGTTTTCTAGGTGATGAATCATCTTTCGTCCCCTCAAAGTAGTGCTGATGAGCTGAGCCCACTGGAAATAGTTGTTCCCACATCCTTGAAGTGGGCAGATCATTATGAGTCATGGGAGGAATACCAGTTGTTGTTTTGTCTCCTGCCATGGTGAATAAGACACCTCCAAAGGAAGACAGGAAAAAAAAGGGCACTATGCAGCCAAGAAAAGGGCAAAGGAAAAAGCCGTAATGAGACAGCTGGGGTTTTGACGCGGAAGATTCCCCTGTAATTTTATTTATCATCTTAAATTACACTAGGTGGTTACATTATATAGACTAAGGCTCTCTAATTAAGGAAATAATTACAAAGAATAAATCTATACAAATCTCCCTGTTACAATTGTATTAATCACATAAATAAGGAAATAAGTATCTCATAATATTATCACAATATTATAACAATATCTCATAATAGTAATCATGATATTACAACACAAATTAACTTCAAAATTCCAGAAAGGATTCGGACTATTAATAACACATTGACAAAAAATTACAAAGAAACTCCACGCTTGCTGATAATAATGTGAAACGGAAACAATTAAATTGTAACGACAATTAAAAGTATTAATAGATGAGCATTTTGAGTTACAGTTACAGAGGGCAGAAATCCAAGAAATTGTCAAAATAACAACATTCAAGGGTTATTGACCTATAGCTAGTTGTCATAATTTTCTAGCATGATTTCAGCAGTTGAATTTATACCATCCCCCAAAAGAAGAAAGTAAATGCATGAGCACGCAGAACATAATAAAAGTTTAACCTTAGGATTAATGCAAGAGTATAGAATTTAATTTATTTCATCCAAGTTCAGACATTGAAATTAAGTCATAGTTAATTAGCAGCAACAACTCATAAAAGCAAATGACTAGGACCACAACCACAAGTCACCTGAGTATAACTCAGGAGGTTGGGATGGGTGGGGATTTGGGTAGAGCACGTAATTCAAGTTGTGGTAACAACTCCCAGTACACCAAAAATGAAAACATGGACAAACCCACTAAGTAACTGTGCCTGTATAACCCAGACTCATTTATCTGTCTAGGGTAAAAACAACAAAAGTATCAAGACATTCTGCCAGAAAATCCAAAGCACGTAAACCCCCAGGACTTTGAAAATAGTACAGAAGATGTGCAATAGTTTTTTTCCCGTTTAAAAAAGATCAAGAAAACCACATTCTACATGACAAACACATGACTGAGTATTGTATCATTCTTCAAGACTTGTAAGCACTCTGCTAACTTAAGTAACATCACAAAAATGTGTATCAAACTATAAATGTTTAAGGGTCTGTTTGTATTTGGATTGGGTTGAATGTAACGTAAACGAAATATAATCTTGCTTTCACGTTCAACCGCATTGGAAATCGAGATTGTGCATTCTGAGACAATTCAACGGCCATTTGGCCTAAAACCAAACAGGCACTATGTACTATCATGAGCATATATGTATAAATAAATACAACAACAACACCAATGACCATTTAATGAAGACATTTAGGAAGTATTAAAGAGAATCATTGCCGCACGATTTTTCTATAACAGCATAAATTTTCAACTGTTTAATTATGCAGCCTGCCGCAGTTAAAATTAGCAAAGGCTCATTCTGTCCAATAAAGTCAAGCAATATTATTACTGTTATTATTTTGTTTCCCAAAATATCCTCCCACACGATACGTGAGAGACTAAACTCTCAAGGTACTATCAGACGCCAAAGCAGAAACCCCTCTAAATAGTATTTTTCTCCATGCACGTGAATCCAAGGACCGAAACCAAGCCACATGCTTAAGAGTCAAGTCATATTGCATAAATGCAACAAGTTTGTACCAAATGTCTGTCTGTGGGTGTTTTATCATGCTGCACAAATTCAATGATCTCCACTCCAACTTATAAAGAAGACAGGGATAGATAAAGAAAGACATAGGTTGGTACTAGAGAATCAAGGAATAAAATGACCATAAAGAAATATTAAATGGGTTATAATAACAGTTCACTGAAAAAAAGAGTACTGGATTGGAAACGAGGTAGAATCACTTACGTGCTAATTGTCGAAGGCCGGTAAAGTCGTAAACTGAACAGATTTTCTATGTCTATTCTGTCAACAAGGGGTCTAGCATATCCTGTGAGAATTTAGAGACAGATATCAATCAGAAACATTTAACAGAATTCCATAAACATAAATATCAAATGAGTGCAGCTTAGTAACCTTCAAGACCAGCAGTAAACAGCACCAAGTCAGCAAATTCACCAACTCGCCTTAAGAATTCGTTCAGCCCAGGGCGTTCAAAGACCGTAACATAATTGATTTTCGGTTTGCCTTCTCCTTCCTTGAAAATCAAACATGCCCAACTGAGGATATAATATGCTTTACTTCAGAACAAACAATTGGATGTAAGTTACAGTGGAACATACCTTATCTGAAGATACACATTCCAGCTCAAACCAATTCAAACCAGCTTCGATTGCTTGAGCACGTAGTGCAGCTGGCAGACTTGATGTCTCATATGCACATACCAGTGTTTCATCCAAGTCAAGCACTACCTACAAGTGTACATGTTTACATTACAAACAGGAAGTAGAAATGGAACAGATTTGTGGTGGGGAGGAAGTCGGAAAACAACATAAAGTGTGAAATTATTTGCAATCTAATAAAAGCTCATCAAAATAATACACCTTATAACAAATTTTCTTTCTTGCTTTCTGACTCACAAGGATTATTTCCCTTTTATCCACAAATTCACTTCAAAAGATTTATTCATTCAAATGTTAAAATAAAAATACAGTGCAACTCAAATTTGACATGACACTCTCTGACTTTAACCACAAATCGTGTATTACATAGTGCCATAGGTTGTACAACAAATTTATTAAAAATTTATCATAATTGTTTCCATTATAAGAAGCCAAAACGTGTTCTTAGCTTCAAGATAAAATGCATATGCTGTGAAAAGCGCTACGCAACTCTGACGTAAGAAACAGAAATCAGTATACGCCACCAAATGCGGAGGAGCAGATTCTGTAATCATGTCCGCCGTATTTGTATCCACAATTAAACCTCTCACAATCACTTCCTCCTCACAAAAGCTACCTGCAGTAGCTTAGCTTCCCCCGGAAACGCTTCTCCCATAACGTGGAAACCGACGGGGTTCCCAAATACATATCATCAAACATGAGAATGCATTTCTAAGCCACTTCTAAGAGCATGTTTGTTTTTCCGTTGCATCTGCACCACATAAGTAAAAGCAACAAATTGCTTCTTCTTACGAAACTGAACACCAGAACTCGTGCACTGTCCACCCAACGAAGGCATAAACACGCAAAATATATTCTTTCACCTCAGATGATTCCGAAACCCCTTAAGATGACAGAAGTTAACCATTTTCCAAGTTCCATAAGTCAACAGGACACCATGCCAATTAACTATTATGATATGCACGCTCAAGAGGAATCAAAACCAGAACATCAAAAGATTTGCATTTAAACAAAACATAAATACAAAAACAAGAAAGCAGGAAATACAAAATAGTGCAAAGAAAAGAAGACAACAAGCCACGGAAGCCGCATGAAGCAAGCAATCATAGCAACAAGCTATGTTTTAGGTACTACTAAGAGGAAAAGCATATGATCTTCATCCCATACACACAAATTTTAATGCTGTGCACTTGTAGGTACTATGATCCCAGATTCACCCGTGTAGCATCCTCAGTAACCTTTATCTCCTACAAACATCTCTATTCACCCTGCAGTTGCTACCAAACAAGGTGCTCACACCATTTTTTCTCCAGTGTTCCCTTTGATATGAATATCACAGCAATCTTTCAGACCCCACCCAACTCAGATCAAAGCCAAAGCAGTTCACCTTACACATAGAATTTCAAATTCCCAATTCTAAATACTTCACATATAGCTCAAACTTACAAAAAAGAAGGGGGGAAAATGAATTATCTAAAATTCTCATTAAATAAACAAGCCCAGAAGACCTCTTCAAGCAACCATCAATATCCCTAAACTCAAAACACTTCGCAAAACAACAATCACGATAAATAAATAAATAAATAAGTCAGAAAGCAGTGACTTGTGAAAATGAATACCGTGAGTTTTTGGATAGGGTGGTGATCAGCGCCAGCGGTGATTTCAAGGGCGGAGGGTGAGGAATCGTGTTCCTGAAGCTCAACTGAGGGTAGGGGTTTGAAGGAGTGAGGAGAAGAGGAAGAGGAAGCTGATGAAGAAGAAGAGAAGGAGAGCAGAGGGTAGTGGCCAAGGGCTCTGATAATCTGAAAGAAGATCTGGAAGAAGAAGGCCAACCAGCTCAACAGCGCCCTCCATACTTGCTGAGTCCTCGGCGAGTACACCTCCGCCTGAGTCAACTCGCCCATCAGAATCGGCGTGAATCGGTTGCGGTGTTCAATTTCCGATGCGAAGTGGTAGAAGTGGTAGAATTATATCGTGATCGTGTTACCTTTCTCTCTCTGTCTCTCTGTCTCTCTCTCTCGTGAATGTGCGAAATTCAGAGAGATGTGGTGATGGTGGTGCTTCGACGAGGTCTAGAGAGAGAGAGCGATACGAAAGAGAAAGAGAGGGAGAGAGGGCGGAAGATATTGTCCAACGCGCTGCGGAGGCGCGTGAATTTATGCGGCGGCGAATTTGCTGCTTTGTTGTTTTTTAATATTTTACTTTTCTACTGATCCAAGTTGACTGCTGACGTTTGAATAGGGGAAAAATAGTATTTTTACTAAATAGTATTATTTAGAAAATAATATAGTGACCACCAAACACGTATATCAACACATATGGGATTGTTCTGAATTAAGAAAAAGTCTTGAGTTCAAGTAATAATAATATGGTTAAATAAGTGTTTGGTCCAAGTTTGTTTTTTTTTTTGTCTCTACAACTAAATAAACGCTCATTTTACTAATCACCCGAGGGCGAATCTCAGGTGAGTTGCTTAGGTGTTCGTTTATAACTTATGTGGCATGCCTGCCGATGCATGTTTTTAGTGGATCCATCACTACACGTGTTTGTTTGCTAGTTGTATCGTCACCTTCTTGGGGCTCCTCCCCCTTGGGGGTTCTCCTCCTCCGTTAGGGAGGATTTTCTCCTTCTTATCCCCTCACACTAGGTGGATTTCTACCACATTAGGTGGTTTATAACCTAAACAAGTGGGTTTCTTTTTGCTTTCTCTTTTCTTTTGGCCACCACCACCACCCCCATCCACCGTTTGGCCACTATCGACCACCTTCCTCTTCCTTCACCACCAGATTTGCGACAACCACACCCGTGGCCAACAACCTGACCATCAAGAGTCCACATCTTTCTTCCTCTATCAATAGATTTGCGTGCGAGCCTCCTTAGATCGGTGACCCTCTCACCACCACCCGCGACCATCAGCCACCACTCGAAATCACCCCCACGGTCGTGGGCCACTGCCTCTCCCCTTTGGTATTGTGTTATTGTGTTCTCCATCTCGCTCCAATGGCTTGCCTTTTCTCTCCTCGGTTATTGGTTGTGAAGAAGGTCTTGCTCCTGACCCTGACTGAGGTTTTGATGACGACAAACTCATCGACAAAAAGAAGAAGAAAAAGACTTAGAGGAAACAGCGCTACAAAGTTTATCAAATACCTAGAAGTCCTAGTTTAGGTGAGATATGCTTCTAAATGTCTATTAAAGCATAAAGGCTCTTTAAAACACCTAAACTAATCAAGCTTAATGTTTTCATAACTTAAAAGAAGTAGAAAACCTTAAGCCGATCTTAAAAGATCAAGTTTCTGGAATATGGACTTCAGTGTAATCGATTGCAGCTTTCTGGTAATCGATTACACATAGGCAAGTAATCGATTACCACTTGCTTGTAATCGATTACATGTTTGAATTTGAAATTCAAACTGAAACGGCTATTAGTGTAATCGATTACACTAAGTGATGTAATCGATTACCCACACGAAAAGTTGCATCTTTTCATGAACCATTGTGTCTCAAACCTTTTGGGAAATGTTGCATTGGTTCAAGGACGTTTCCCTTGCCTATATAAAGTCCATTTGAGTCCAAAACAAAACAACACATGAGAATACAACATTAGGCCAAAGCTTTGTCAAAATTAGTTCATTAAGTCTTTTAGAACTTAAACTTTCAAGAGCCTAAATTCTGAGTTCATGATCTTTATGTTTACAAGAACACTCTAGTTGTCCACATCTTGAGGAACTCAAAATCTTGTTATGCTTAAAAGCCTTAAAGCATAAATTCTCATGATCAATCCTCTTGTATGTTAAAGGATTGATACAGCCAATTGTAAACTCTTCTTCATCTTTTTCTGTTAGATTGAGCATTCACCGTGGATCTCGGTGAAGGGTTGTTGGTACTGAAAGTGGTATACTTTCAGGGTGTTGATTGAAGGTGGTTTAGCCTTCAAGGTCTGAGGGTGGTTTGCCTTCAGAAACTGAAAGTGGTTTACTTTCAGGGGCTGTGGAAAGTGGTATACTTTCACAAGAAATTGATAGAAATTCTTAGGGTCCTTGGTGTAAGAACTTGTAAGAGATTTTTATCAATAGTGGAAAAATCCTCAAGGGATTTTCTTGAGGGACTGGACGTAGCCTTCGGTGGATAGAAGGTGAACCAGGATAAAATTCTGTGTGTGTGAATTCTTCTATCCTTCATCTTTACTTTCAAGCAACGCTTAATTCCGCTGCAATCGTTTGCTTTTTCATTTATCTTGAAAGTAAGAAATTATCAAGGCGAAAATCGGGTAAACCTGATTCACCCCCCCTCTCAGGTTGCTATATGTACTAACATTGGTTTGGTGGCTCTTCAAGCCCAGAATCATTTGTTGATTACGACCTTGATGCATGTGAAATTCTGCGGTTACGACAAAGTCGACTAGACTTGGATACTAGAAAAGCGACACAAAAATTATAAGGTTAAATTTTCAATTTGAGATTAGTAGATCAAGAGTTGGATAGAGATTAGAAGTTTGCTGATTTTTTTTTTTTCAATTTCTGTTCCTGTTTGGTTTGGTTTACACTGTTTTCAAGCATATTAAAGCATGTTAGCTTGTTTTGTAAGAGCTCTCTATAGGGCTTGACACCCTTAATTTACAAATGTCACTTGGCTTGGCTTAGACCTTAATCTTATGTACCTTGGACTGAAATTTGAATAAATGGTGCACATAAATTTCAAAACATCGGTGAAATAATGTTGGAGAAAGAGTGCTAAAATGTGAGTTGCTAATGTATATCAGTTTTGTTAAATTTATGTGTTCCTTTGTCTTCTTTGTTAAGTTGCCTTGCAAATTAAATTTGAAATTTTCCATGTTTTAAACTTTTATTGTTTCCTTCATTACTATTGTCATTCTTTAACCAAATAAATGTTAATGAGGTGAGTTATTATAATGTTTTTGCCCTACCTCCAAATATATTTTTTATTAATGGCCAAATGAAAATTCTCATTTGAAGGTAACTGAAGTCAAATGAAGCGAGAAAGTGAGGGATGGTTGGGGAGAATGGAAGGAACGCGCCGTGAGAGAGCCTAGTGGGAGAGGGCATTCATGATTATATAAAACAAAATAAATAACATATGCTAATAATTAAGGATAGGAAGCTACCATATAGAATACGCCAATGAGAAAAGACAGTGTTTGGGTCATTAAAAAGGATTCATTCAACCAATAAAAATATATTCAAAGAGGGTGTCCTTGTTCTTGTTCTTAATTTATTATATTAGAATTTTACAAGGGAATGGATGGTTTCAGAGGCAGGAGTCAGAATCTGAAAACTGAGAACATATAGAAAGAAAGTGTGATTGATTCAGACCCAAAAAGAAAAAGGCTTTGTAGGAGGAAGACTGTTCTGCTTGTTTTTAAGCTTAAACTAGTGGTGATAGAAAATGATAACCAAGTTAATAGGGTCTTTTCTTGAAAAACATTTTGTTTAAAGATTCACTCAATTCAAGTTTCTCTTATTCTGTAATTTTATTTTTAACGGGGAAAATAGTTCATAGATAAATAGTGAGGTAAAGTTATCAATAACTTCTTGGTTTGGTTTAGTGGTAAACAAACTAAATTCATGTACAGATGAAAGCACAAGTTCGAATCTCGGGAAATACATTTGTTGGAAAAGACATGCAACTGCATTCCAAACCGGTGGTGACATCCGTCAAGAACCAAAAAGTAATAATAATAATAATTAGGTAAAGTTACCATCTAAGAGGATGTTTGGTCATCACCACCACCAACCAGTGAGATGAAAATTAGTGATGGTGATGGTGGCAGTGGCGACGACAGAGGAAGTGGCAGCAGCGGTGCCAATTCTAGTGACTTTGGTAATGGTGGTGGAAATGATTTTGATGATGGGATGTGTTGTTTGCGGCGACAGCGACGCTAGTGGGGGCAGAGGTAGTGAAGGCGTGGCAGCGAGATGTTGGCAGTGGTGGCAATGGCAATGGTAGCGGTGACGGTGATGTCAGTAACGACAACAGTGAAAATAAAAACAAAAGTTTAAAACAAACATGCTTTTTTATTTTTGAAAATTCGAAAACAAAAACTATTTTCATGAAACGAAAATAAAAATTGAAAACAGAAAATGTTTTCTCAAAGCAAACATACTCTTAGCTTTTAATTTGAATATTATTATGAACTTCTAAGTTATTTGACCTTAAGGGGAAAAAGTTAAGAAACTTTTAATCGGAGAAATATTGTATCTTGTCATTCAGAAATATAGAATATTAAGAAATCAATTTTAGAAATTGAGGATTATATAGTGTTAATTGAAAAATTAAGGGAATGAGTATATTTTAAACTTGAGGTTTGAAGGAGGACTTTGGAATATAAGGAGTTTAGGTTAATAAAAAGTAAGATTTAGTATATGCACTGCAATTTTAGTAAAACAAATGTTGGAAGTAATATGGAGGTGAAAATTGGAAACGATATCATACCATAAGTTTCGCAGTTTAAGTACCTTGGATCGATTATATAATATAATGACAAAATTGTCAAAGATGTTACACATCTTTGACAATTCAGACTGTGTGGTTAAAGTGGAGGATAGCATCAGAAGTTATTTGTGGTGGCAAAGTACCTACAAAGCTTAAAGGAAAGTTTCACCTTACCACTTTAACACCCGCTATATTCTACGGTAACGAATGTTGGACTTTAACGGGACAATACGAGAGAAAAATTGGAGTACAAGAAATGAGAATGTTAAGATGAATGAGTGGACACTCTAGGAAGGATAAGATGCACAATGAATATATTAGAGAAGATATAAGAGTGATGTCCATGTGGAGAAGTTAACGGAAAATCAGTTAAAGTGGTATGATCATTTGCAAAGAAGAGCTATGGAGGCGATAATGTGTTTTGGTAACATTATTTTTAGTTCTGCAAAGAGAGAAGTATGTAGACAAAAATAAACATGACATGATAATATATCTCATAATTTAGTTTTTGATTGAAGTTAATGACGTAGTGTGATCCATAAATCTAACCTAGTTAGTGGATAAAGCTTTTGGTGTTGTACTATTTTTTTTTATATTTTTACAAATTTAAGATAATTTGTATTAATAATTTACTGTTGTGATATATATACCCTACCCACGATAGAGACAGCAGCTGCTGGTACGAACACACAGAAAACAAAACCCTCTCTGATGATTCCTGCAACTGCAAGGGCTTTCTCCTCTGCTACCAACACCGATCCGCCGCGGCAATCCTGAGGCACCGATCTCATCGGAAATCCGCCGGCAGAAATGGCAGACAGGTTTAGCCGCTTATCAGATGATATCCTCTGTCATATCCTCTCCTTTCTCCGAACCGAACAAGCAGTGGCGACAAGCGTTCTTTCAAAGAGGTGGACGCGCCTCTGGACCTTAGTCCCCATTCTCGATTTCGACAATCAACCCTATCTCCAAAACCGCAAGCCCTCATTTCACTTTGAAAGGTTAATCTACGCCACCATTCTCGCCAGAGACGCCGCCCTGCAGCAACGACAACCCATCAGAACGTTCCGTCTCCGATACGAGATTCTCGATCACGAACGCGCCGCTGCCGATGTCAGTGTTTGGGTGAGCGCTGCTGTTCAACGCGGGGTTGAGAATCTGGAAATCGAGCTTGACACCAAGGCTCAGGGGTCGGGACTATTGCACATCATTACTTTGAGGTCCGACATTTTCAGCTCCAGCAAAACCCTTGTTTTTCTCAAGTTGAAAGAGGTATATCTGTCTGCTTCTTCTTCTGTTGTTGACCTTCCCTTACTGAAATCACTACATTTGCAAAATGTGAGATTTGACGAACCTCAACATTTTATGGACCTTCTTTGTGGATGTCCCATGCTTGAGGATTTGAAAACAAATTATGTAGATTATGATTATGACAGCCCTATTCGTAAGGAGCGGGTTAAAAACTTGTCGAAATTGGTGAGGGCTGATCTGCGTTTTGTTGGTTTGGATTATATGGAGGAGGATTTCAAGGGTACTAATATTCTTTTGAAAGCAATATCTAATGTGCAGTTTTTGACCATTAAAGACTTTGAAGAGTTTGGACTTGGTGATGATAATGTGGTTGCTGAATTTCCGAATTTAACATATTTGGCCCTCTCCCTGCCTCCTTTTAAAAACCCAGATTGGCTACTATTGATGCTCAAGAATTGCCCCAAGCTTCAAAGTTTTAAACTTGATGTTTCTTTTGAAGATGAGGAGGATGATCTACCTAACCCTGATTTTGTTCCTGAGTGCCTTACTTCATGCTTAACTAAGTGCTATCTCAAATGTTTCCAAGGCACAAAAGGTGACCTACAATTTGCGAAATATATTTTGCAGAATTCAACAAATTTACAGTCCATGAAAATTCGTCGTGTTTCGCCTAATATACTTGAATTTTCGCCGAATCCACTTGAAGTGCTGGAGGAGTTAGCTTTGTGCCCAGTTAAATCTGCATCATGTGAACTTTTATTGAAGCGCTGAAAGAGTTAGCTTTGTGCCCAAGGAAATCTGCATCATGTGAACTTTCATTTGATTGATAGGTTTGTTAGTAGCTGCAAACTTTTCCTAGATGACAGCTTGTGTTATTTGTTAATATAATAATGCAAACATTGGATTTGAAGGAAATGGACTATGTCATGTATCCATTATCTTGTTGTTGTATGACGCTTGACCACCCGATGTGAGGGTGTATATGGATTGGAAATTACTATTTCATATGCTAGTGATGTACCGTTTGTTTGTTAGCATTGTTCCTGTTATGCCAAGGGTTGAGTCAAGGTGAGGTTCGTTTGAATGTGGATGATAGCTCGATTGCTAATTGGTGTTCTATATTTGACAAAGCCGCTTGATGCATGTACAAAATTGATAAATAAAGTTCCAAAACTTTCCAAATGCTACCTCATATATTGTTTTGTTGATTATAGGGCATGTATCTTTGAGGAATAGGTTAGAATTAGAATGGCACAAAGTGTTGGCTTCAAAGCTGCAAGTGTCATGTACAATGAAGATGGTGATGTATTGGTTGCAAGTAATGACCAATTCTTACATGTACCGTCATTTTGTTTTATCATTCTCTTCCAGCATTCTATTGTTGTTAAGCTTCTTTTTTTCCAATAAAATGATAATGTGAGTTTCAACATACACTATACCACCCTTTGATTTCTAAACTGATTCAAAAGTGTCATCACAACTCTAAAAAAACTTTTATACTAGTCTAGGTGGTAAGGTCTTCAGATAAGTACTAAATACACTTTTTTTTTTCTCAAACTATCTTCATTGTCGATAACCATGATATTAATCCCTCTGCGTAGGATCGAACCCTGGACTAAATAATCAAGAACTACAAATGACTTCTAAATAGTGCTATAAAATATGTGAAAATACAATATAAATAAAAAAAAACTTCTATTTATAATTAATTGCATGACTAAGTGGGTGCAACTCTTCATGACTTTGTATACGAAAAAAAACTTTTCATGACTTTAATGACAAATGTTCCGTTAATTGCAAGTGGTGACTTGAATCATGAGTGCTCCATTGAATGTTAATTAAGTTGATTAATCCTCTTGAATGTGTGTTTAATCATTGGTTAGCCACTAAGAGTTCTTTTTTTCTTTCTCCAACACTACTAAGTCTTGAATCAGCCCATTCAAAGCTTCTTTTTTTGTTTTTCTTTTGGTCAACAATCCTTTTTTTTTTTCCTTTGAATTTCCTAATTCTTGCTCTTGTAAATTGTGATTGGATCTGTTAGAAGTCCCAATTGACCAGTTGTAGTTGTCTTGATCTCAAATTTGAAGAAAACAAAATCCAACCCCGATTTTTAACACACTGCTCATTGATCACAGGTGTTTTTCGTAACATTTCATTCCCAATTATTTTAGCCATTTGAACTTAACTCCTCTCAAGAAATGCAGCACAATCAGAGATTTAATCAAAATTTAAAATGTTGTAGATATTTTATATACATATAAAGTAAAAAAAAATTAACTGCGCCCGACAGGGGTATATTTATATATAGATTTCTCTAAGTTAGGAATTAACGAATCGAAATGTATATGTACTTCATTAAAAAATTATCATTAATAGCACAGCTACTTTGAGGTTCTAAGCAATTTTTGCAATGAAACCAAATTAAGTCTACTTCACCAGATGCAATGAATTAAAGAAACCCCTATATTATGCTGAACTTGTGTTACACCAAAATGTTATTCTGGTAATGCTCAAACCCCCCAGTTCATGGAAGGCAAAAATAATGGGCAGAAGTTATGTACACAGAACAAACTTTTAATCAGCAAGTGAAAAAAAGAAGAAAAGGAAAATATACAACATGGCACAGAGGATTTACTCTTTGTTGTTGCTTATACACAAACCAAAATTGTGATTGCAAATTCGCAAGATTCGCGGTATGCGGAAAACAAAGATCATGAACCTTCCACCAGACAAGCAATGTTACTTGGACTTGTAAACATGGGAAAGCCATGGATGTTTTAGTGCTTGTCTTGCTGTAGGCCTTCTTTTTGGGTTGATGCTAAGCAAGTATTTGACAAAATCCATAAACATAGTATCAGTAACTTGCAAGTGCTGCTCCAATGATGATTCCTCAGGGATTATGTACTCCAGTTGATCAGTCTCCTGTGTATATCACTAAACATTAGTTGGTAAACAACTGAAATGGAATTTGAAAGGAGGATTGGATTTTTTTAATGAAAGAAAGGCCCATTTTTTCTTCTACAATTAATTCTAAAGGAAAGTAAATTCTGTGGAGAAGCTTCTGAGTGCTAGAATTGATTCTTAGGAAAAGTAATAGCATGTTTGGAAATCTTTCTATGATAAATTCTAAGGCCAAAATCAATTATGGAAAGAAGCTTCTAAGAGTAGCTTTTTTGGGTGCTAGACTTAAGTCTCAAAAAATAAGCTGATCCAAAATGTATGACGTTTTCATGTTTAGGGGAGAACTGATTCTAGAAGAAGCTAATAGGAGTATTTTGTGATTGGAAGAAGTGATTTTGGGAGGTTAAAAGCGGATCCAATCATGCTATAAGCATAACTAGCACAAATGTAATATACTAATCTTTTCAATTACTCTTCTCAATCAAAATGTACATACTAATCCATCATAGTTTTTCTTAACTATCGACTTTACCTTGTTCATTGATAAAGAGAGTAGATTTTTATTGCTAAGTCCACAGCAAAATTTAAAATTGAGCACAATGTGGATTGATAAGATTTTTATCAGCCTCATTCAGACAACAAGGAAATATTTACTGCATTCTTTGTGTTAACTAGATTTTAGCAAGCTAATACTTTAAGAACAAGAAGAGAACTTTTTGCTGCTTTTTCTTTCACATAGATGGGTCAATATGACATGTATTCAGCCATAACAAGAATACGATTTCATGAATGACAACAAATGAAAATGTTACCTTCTCATAAAGAATTGAACAACTATGAAGAAATAAAAAAGGGAAACAAACCTCATTTACATAGTAAATATCATATTCTTTGGTGAAGTACTTATGTGTTTCCTGCCCTTTCTCCAACATCTCCAGATCAATTGGACCGAGCATTCCAATCATGCGAGCAAGTATCAGGCCAACTGAATCATTTGGAAAGAGTACCTAGAGAAGGCAAACTCAGAATATTAAATATTCTTTAAAAGAAGTCATTCCTCAATTGTGTTAGCTTCACAAGCTAAAAATCTGATTAAACTTTATGAAAAGAAAATTAAACTTCCATGTCAAAGCCATAGAAAAATGTACTTCATTATCATAGAAAGGAAAATTAGTACATACTTCACCAGAGAATAGCTCTGCCAAAATACAGCCTAGAGACCATATATCGATCTTTTCGTCATATTGAAGGCCTAACATCACTTCCGGAGCTCTATAAGATCTGGATTGTACATATAGGCAAAGATGGTCTGTTTGGAAGCAACTGCTTCCGAGATCAATAACCTTTATCTCACTCCTTTTGTAACTTTTGATTAGGATGTTTTCTGGTTTCAGGTCGCAATGAACAATTCCCAAGTTATGCAAGTATTGCAATGCTTCCAAACATTGGCGAGTAATAACCTGAAAAGAATGATAAAAACAACCCTGATCATCTCGCTTTGAGAACTTCTCTAATCAAAACAAGAAGCAATTCTATCCAAATTGACGAATTAACCATCTAGCAATGGACATGAAATATGTTAAAAGGAGCCACATATCAAGAATGTTTTAAGATTAAGACAATTAGTAATATAACAACTGAACAAGTAATCATGTGGAATAGGTACAGAAGTTATTAGTCTAGCTGAACAAACCTGCAATCTGTTCAACGTAAAATATGGTTCCCCTCCAGATTCTTGGTTGAATTTCTGAAATTCATACAAGTTTGCTCGCAGAAGTTCGGTCACGATGAATAAATGCTCCTGTGAAGTTTTCATTCAAGATAAGTTGAATTTATGCTGTAAGTTCAGTTTGAACGAATGAGACGGGAAATGAAACAATATAAGAAGAAATGTTAATCATATTCCACTAGAACATTCTAAAAGCTACACGATAAGGATTTATTTGTGCTCTTGCTCTACAGTTTAAGGTTTCCAAGTTAATCATGTTAGATTGCACAAATATTTGGATATGGCTTGAACTAAATGAAATTTCTAAACCTTGCATGAAATCAATCCAGCTGAATATGACATACCTGATGGTAGAAATAGTCATAAAGACGCAATATGTGGTGTTTATCTGCTGGGTCGTGCTTATTAACAAGTTTCAGAAGCTTAATTTCATCTAAGCTTTGATCAAAGAAGTCTTTGTCATTTTTAATAATCTTCAAGCAAACATCCGCTCCCGTCTGAAGATCATGAGCCTGAACGACCCTACTAAAGGCGGCTGAACCAAGATATTCTGTTATGTAGTACCTGCCAGCCATGACTGTATTTAGCACGATGGGAAGTTCCTTGTTTTCTTCAAATCCAGTCCTGTAGAAGCAATAATGGATGAGCAAAAATGAAACTCAAATACGATGTTCTCTATTTAAAATACCTAAGAACATAAGTAAAGACCCACGATACATCGAACACATCAGGCGAAACTGAAATGAGTAAATCTTTGCCATTAGATCTAACAATGAATGTTAAAAAATAAAACATAAAGTCATCAAATGACCATTAAGTAACTTCTAATCTTGACCATCTATGCATGGTTGCATGGCCAAGATTAAATGCTCTCATATTTCATATAGGAAGTCTGGTCACTTGATATGCCTCCCATAATAGAAATTCAACAATAAATAAATGCTGCATGAAGATCATCATGAACTTAGTGAATACAAGGAAAAAGTTAAAGGCCCAAAAATTAGAAAAGTAAAATCCAACAATGTAATATTTGATTTCAAACACATCCAATATCAATTTATTCACAGAATTATGATTAGGCACAAGACCATTGTGAACCAAACCTGTTCTTTCTATGTACAATTCTCAGGTCAAATACTTCATATTCATCCTCTTGAATGTATTTTAAGAGCTCATCATCAGTTGGGTCCTCTCCAACAGCAGTAACCTTTCGATCATGGCATTCTTCCGCAAATTCTACACTGCCTCGTGTTTCATATGTGTCAAGTCCATTTGGTAGATCTGTTTCAGCAACTTTGATAGTTAAGTCATAGGGACCCTTGTATCCCTCATTGGTGATACTTTTAGTGTAGTAGTCAAAACTTGGATTCACAGAGTTAATATCCCCAACAGCCTTCAATTGAAAATCATTCAGATGGATTTCCTTCAAATCCGGGTAGCTGAAGTTTGTAGGATCCCCGCCATACGAAACATCACAACTATAGGCAACAGTGCTTTTCTCGGCGCTGCTCTCTAATTCCCCTTCAAACCGGTCTTTGTTATCCACATGATAGTAACCTTTTGAGTAAGTCATATTTTCACCCCCTATAGAGGAATGATTACAAAGGCATGCCTTGTCCATGTAACAACCATTTCCTGCTAATTGAAGTTCTTCTCCATAGTTGTGATCAAAATCTAGAGAACTGTCATGTTGATTTTCCTTTCCCGCTGTCATGACAAATTTGTCTTCAGTTTGACACGTGAAGAAATCCGGCCCTTCAAAATCCGGAGTCATGAAATTGTCATCATCTTTTTCATTATACCAATATGGTTCATTTTGCATATCAAAGTCGTGATAATCACGTGCCGTGCCGAATTGGGATAACCTATCAGATGAAGATTCAGAATCATTCAGAGTTTGAGATGAGGAATGGATTCCATATGGATTGATGAATTCTGCAAAAACAAACTAGGTTTTAGAATGCTATATTCTCTTACTCTACTTTGAGGAATAACAATCAACTAAGTAGATGTTTAGATACACGGTAGAAAACCATGGCGAAGCCAAAATTACAGTGAACAGTCACAAAAGCTAAGAAAATTTGCTTATGTCCAACATGATTTTGACTCAAGTGTGATTTTTTCTATCCAAACATGCACTAAGAAAAAGAAAGAACTAAGACAATTGCCTCAAAAACAATGCTAGAAACAGGAGAATGCCAAATCACACATACAAGAGGTCAATAATCATGATGAATTCAACATGCTATTGAATTGGGATTAAAATAAAACCAAATACACAAATTCAAAATTGGATGATCAATTATGTGATCCAATTATGCAATCAAAATTGGATGATCAATTAAGTGATCCAAATGCAGAAAACTATAACCAGAGCTTTCAAGTGATCGAAATGAACATGGGTTGTTGTGAATCCTGAGCAAAAAGCTAAAACAAGAAAAAAGTTAACAATGACCGTTACAAGTTCTCTAGTTGATAAAAGAGCACAGAGGCTAACTGTTAAGTTCTGCATTGAAGCACAGTGATCAGCGATCAACACAAAAACAATTGATTTGAAATTCTGAATCAAAAGAAGAAAAAAAAGAAACAGAGTAAAAAACAGAGCACCTGAAGAAGAAACACGAGAAGTAGCTGACCCGATGCTCAGAAACCGGTCCTCCGACGAAGCAGAGCTCGACTGGAAGAAGTCTAAGGCGGCGCTGGGAGGCTCCGGCGGCCGGACCCTGACCGGAGGCGGCGGCGGAACCATGGGGAAGAAGAACTTCTCGTAGTCAAAGGATGCCAGATCATCATCGTTTTTCGCGATGATGTCTTGTCGGAGAGCAGACTCTGCTTCGGACAACCCGTTTTTCCTCAGAAACTGCAACACGGCTTCGACGCCGTTGGGCACCGCCATGGACGCGACAAGAAGAACAACGACTCAGAGATGTTGCTGCTGACTGAGCAAGAGGGGCAGGGGCATGTGAATTAAGGAACGCGGGAGGGGCAAAAGTGTAATTAAATCCATGGTTTGTGATGTGCATGCTCCTTTGGTTCCAAGAGAGAGAAATAGTAGAAGATAGTTAGAGAGAGAAAGAGAGAGATTCTGCTTCTCTCTCTCTAGGACTGTTTTTCTGTGTAAAACATAAGCCAAACCAAGGGTGACTATGTCTTACCAACTTTTGAAAAGAAAAAAGAGAGATCCTAGGAGAAGTGTGTAACATGTTTGTTGTTCATTTCGTCTCTTAACCATGCATTGGATATTCAATCTTTGCCTATAAAAGTTGTTTACATTTTATGGTCGACGATTTACTGTTTTATATTAGCACTTATGATAGGAGATTAGTCACTGTTGTCGGCTGTTAGTGGAAGAGAGTTTGCCCGTTTGGTTTGGTGGGGTCAAAGACATTATCAATTTCATGATTTGACACGTGTAATGAAGATGGGATGTCCACGTCACGTGAAGATTTTTAATTGCTTTTTCTTTAGGGTGAGAAGTCAACATGTGAATGGGACCATCTAATTTTGCTTTATTTTCTCCCTTTAACAGTTTTTTTTTTCTACTTTTTATTTCCAGAACATGTTTTATGGGTTTCTTTAATAACTTTTTTCTCTTTTATAATTCGGTGGGCTTCATTCAATTTTCGTGGAAATATTAAATGAACACAAGTTATTAATATCTGCTTGTAATAGTTTGATAGCACAATTTAACGTTGTTTAAATCACCCAATATTTACTTTGAGTAAACCATTTTAATGTAGGTGGTTCAATAATATCTTAATATTTATCTTTAAAATCTTAACTCTAATACAGTTAAAATATTATTAAATTACTTAAAACTATGATAATTTTACATGATATTTACTCTGTATTTTAGATAACCTCTTTTATTTATGTGTTGTATATGTAGCAAATGAAAATATAATACTAAAACACATAACTGTGTTTCTTTAAAACTAGAAAAAGAAATTGAAAACACATTTACTCAATCCATCTGATAGTTTCATTGGTCTTTTGCCTTTTAATTTATGCGAATGTTCTTCCAACAAAAAACAAATAAAAAATAGATAGAGTTTGAGTAATTGATTTAAGTAACACATATTTAATTTTAAAAAACAACATTATCATTTGATCAGGCGTTATATATATATAGTTCGAACATGATTGTCTTTTAGTTTAAAAAAAAAAAACATGATTGTCTTTTAATATCCTTGTTAGTCAAAATAAAAATAAAAATGTAATGTTTATGATATATGTTATCATTAAGCTGCCTAATCCTCTTCGTGGGTGGAATATTCTCCTCTGCAATTTTATGCCCTCTTCTCTTGTTTGATTGCAAAACAGCATAAATCAACAGGATTGAAAATTGGTGCACCTTTGAAAAAATCCAACAAATTGGATAGAATTGGTTGCTGATATGGACAAACTGCTTATCTAAGCAAATGTGGCTGCTGGAAGCTGAGGCACTAAAAACAACTCAAATAATATTTTTGCAAATATGTTGATCAATTTAGAAGCATGACTCATATAATTAGATATATTTAATTTGAGAATATAATAAAACTTAGATTAAGAAGAAAGATAAGGAGAGAGATATTCAGAAAGAAGCAAAGATTGATAAACAAAATGAGTAGGACCACATGCACATGTTCAATCTTAAGAGTAAATTAAACATTTTTACTGGTATAACCTACTTTTGATTAGAGGGTAGTGAAATGAATAGCACAGACCCACCATAGATCATAATGTTGTTTATCAATTCTATGAAACTGAGTAGCCACCTACTCCTTTCTTTTCCAGTTGATTACTCACCACACTACTCACTGGGCTGGTATCTGTATGCAGAAGAATCATTGAGCTCTTTTCCCCCTACTTCATTTCTTCACCTTTTAATTATTGCTGTCCTTACCTTCCTTTTTGTTTTCTTTTTACCTTTTTTTATTCCTTTTTCATTCTGGCCCTGGACAATATTTGAATTTCAAATGAGTTGCCCGTTAGTGTGAGGCCACATAAAATATCCCAAGTTCTTAAAATATGCCACTTCATATTAAGAGGATTGCATTTAGATGCTCTGTCTCCATATGATTTTTTATTCACTCTCACCAATCAAATTGTATCATGTTAATTAAAAATGAATACCATGTTAGTCTAAGTATAAGGGGCTCGGATCTCTTAAACATGTGGTTCTTGGTTCGATCTCTGGATTCATGTGTATGAAAAAACATGGTTGAGAGAAGTTCTCACTTTATGTAGATTAGCCACTCACCTATACTTTGGACATCGAAAAAAAATTAAAAATAGAAAGTTTAGATAAAATAGCTTGTAAGTGAGTTTTTTATTGCACAATAACTCAAACAATATCAAAAGTAATGTAAGTTTTCTTCTTATAAATTTACATGGATGATTTGTAAATAACATAACACAATTTTTTATTGGTGAGATTGAGAAACTACATCAATTGGAGACAAATAACTTCGGTTCAGGATGATTTGTGACACATTGTGCATATTACAGGGTTGAAGCTCAAAGCATATACTCCAAATAAATGTGAGAAGTGAAAATTAGTGTTAGTTATATTTGTCCTAATTTATAATGCAAATGAAATCTATAACGAAATTCATTGTCAACTAGACTTGTTTTAATTCAGTGAGTGAAAAAATGAATCTAATTCAGCATCAATATTCTAAATTTACAAAACCTAAAGTGAAATCTTAACAAGAATCCATAAATGGGGTGCCAACTGCCAAAGGCTTTAATGCCACAAGCTTTTCCAATAGTATTAGTGGGCAATTTCATAAATGTAAATAGTGTCATGAACTTCTAGATATGAATAAATAGGTACATTTTTTTGGTTACAGGGAGGGACAACCCCCAGAATAAATAGGTACATAAATGCAATTTGAATTTTTACAATGCTACTTGTAATGTTGGAAAAGGATTTATCATCCCCCATTGTCATTCTTAGATTGTTTCTTTGTGTGGTCAAAGCCCATCCTAATTGGTCAAGTATAATGACTTAATCCCTAACAAAATAATTGACTTTTCTTTTCTCTCCCTCTTTTCAAACCAGGAACCTTTCATTTCATGGGGAATATTGTAATATACCCACATTAATTAATAACGAAGAAAAAGAAACAGTGGTTTGAGCTGGTCTCTGTCCCTCAGATCCAAATGAGCAAACTATGATAAGAATATTTTATGTAAGACACAAAACTTTTCTTTATGATGATCAGAATAGTTTTATTTTAGTTTTATTATTACAGCATAAATTAATCAACTTTATTAATTTACTCAAGTGTGTTAATGTAATAGTTCAATACTTTATTCCTTAATAGAAAAAAAAAACTTATTGACCAGTCCTCTATCGTTTAATGTGCTAATTGTAGTGGATGAATTAGTCTTACCACTATTAGTTGTGAGAATACTTTAATTATAAAAAGATCGTGATTTAGAGTTGATGTGAAGAATAAAAAGATAGAAAGTTTTTATATTTGAAGTTTTCATTGGAGAAGTCTAATGACTAGTTTTTTTTCTTAAGATGATGTTAAGAAAACTTTAAATTAATTTATCTTGCTGAAATTGTGGGCTGTATGCATAATTAATAGCTCCCATGAACTCCCACGTATGAACATAATTATGATTGTCAACATTGGAGGTCTCTTAGGAGACCCACGTTCTCAAGCACCATCCCCATAGAGGAGTGGAAGAAAATAGGAAAAAAGAACTATGGCTTCCTATCTCAATCAAAATGAAAGTGACTCAAGAAATAATTGAAGACCGGCAAAGTTTTTCTAGAAAATTATGTTAGGTAATGATTGCTACTTAAAATCTAATCAGAGACACAATTTGGAGTAAATTACATTCATGAACTCTCTTTTCTTCTATTTTTTCCGATGGTATTTTTATTTATGAATGTGATCTTACACGATAAGTAATTGACTAATCTCATATGAGATGATAAAATATTGAATATATGGACATTTTAAGAGTATTTTCTCGGTACACATTGATTAAAATATCTAACTCAATTTAAGAGCTTGTCTTACTTCAATTTAGAGCGAGCATCACATGATGGTTGTAGGAGAAAAAATAATAAGAAAATGTTCTTAAAAATAAGATGGAAGATAAAATTCAATATAAATGCATCTAAGCTTCTCATGGGTGACTTAGACAACTCTTCTTGCATACCCCTTTTTACTAATTACATACTCATTCATCTTGAAATAAAAAAAAAAAGTAAAAATATGAGATCAAAATGTGTAAATAGTAAAAATAAAGGTGTGTGTAAAATGTAATTCTCGTACTAATAAGATATTGATCTAGTTGTAAACAAACCCCCTTTAAAGATGAAAGTACTAATTTGAATCCCAAAAAGATATTTATTAAAAAAACATACAACTATTTCACTAACAAATAGGATTAGTCTCATGGCAACCGGCTGTGGGGATACCTTGGTCAAAACCAAAAATAGTATTATCCGTTAAAGACAATAATAAAAATCTCACAGTAATTTTAAACATATTATATGGGCCTCGCATGTGCAAAGCTAGCAAAATCAATTCATGGGCCTTAGCTTTCAATGTCAAATATGTTCGGGCTCGAGCCTTCATAACCAAGCCTTCAGTTTCAGCCTATGTTCGATAAAAAGTAAGATGTTATGGGCTTAAGAAAAACATAGCAGGTTGCATCACATATATTTGAATAGCATTCCGTAAGATCAATGCATATATTTCAAATACTTACAAATTGAGAAAATAAAATTTTAGTGAGACCAATACAATATAGCACCACAAATACGTATACATAATAAATTACGCTTACTATTTGACCAAAAATATTTATACCTGCCATTATTATTGTTAAGCACCTTCCATGACAGCATGTTGCACTTGACCTATCTCAATCTTTTTAATTTGAACTAGAGGTGAAAATTTATACAAGGAGGGAAGACTTCTGCTGGATGTCAATGATCCTCTGGTGAGACTGAGACATGTGGGAACATTCAGATACTTAAGTCAATAAGTTGCAAGGAGATGGAAGAGTGAGATGTGAATTAGAAGAACTTTTTTGAATTAGAAGAACTTACCTTGATGTGAAGAGGCCATTTGTATTCAGTGACGGATTCATAAATTTTAACTCGTTGGACAACATATACATATAAATTTATAACATTAAAAAAATATAATATATTGTTATTAAAAAATTCATTTGTATCGTTATTATTTTCTATGAGTATTCATATTTGAAAATATTATACAACTTTTTTATTCTCAATTCTATTTGGGTAAGATTATGAGAACTTTGTACTCTTAAGAGAAGAAGAAAGAGAATCAAGCACTGAATTATGAACTTAAAATATTGTCATATTGCATATAAAAAAGTTAGAAGAGGTGGATCACAAGAATATAACGTTTGAACTTGTTAGCGACAAATATATAATAACTTCACATCATTTATCATTATCATATCTCGTATTTCTGTTTTATATACTCTCATCTCTCTCATGTGAGTTGAATGGATTGAATGTGAACCCATCTTTTCTTAAAATAAAAAGCCATGGGGGCACTTATTATTTTGTGGGGCAATTATCTACTCAATATTATAAAAACGTAGTGTGAAAAACATGAAATAACAATGCCTTGTATCGTGAAGTAGATAAAATTGAAAAAACTTATCGAAATGATCTAAATGCATAGTAATAGGAATAGACTCCTTGAAATGAGTTTCAAGCATTGGAAGTGAATACAAATACTTGACAACCATAGACTGATTGTCAATATTTGTATTCCCTGCTAATGCCTTTGAGACTATTGCGAGTAGTACATTCCTATTGTTATACATTTAGATATTTTCACAAGTTTTCTCAATTTTATCACAATACATGACGACGTTAATTCATTTTCTTTTACAAATATTACTTATTAAGCCGAAGCTAATGCATTAGTGCTAGAGTCAGTCTATATGATCGATGCTAAATAGGCGTTGTTAGCCTCAGCCAATGTCTTCAGTGACTTGCATCGGCAAGCCGACTGTAGAATATAATGTAGCGTTGAATTTTTGACCGGCTCTACGAGGTCAACTTTATTCCACTCTTTTTCCGTAGTGTCGTAATGCAGTTAGCGTATGACGTATAGATCGACTCTAAACTTTTCAGTGTAGCGACAGCCATAAAATCGTAAAAAAAATTGAAATAACTGCACAACCTAATGTCAAACTCATGAATTGAAAAACTTAACAAATCGATCTATATGGATGAAAATAGGGGAAACTCTTTTAATAGTCTCAAATGCATTTAAGTGGGATGGGTTTTGCTAGACTTTGCTTAAATAGGTCTGACTTGCTTACAAAATTCAAGGCCTAAGAACCTGACATAAGCTTTTTTTAGGCTTGAGTCTGATACTCTGATCTATTTGAAAGCTTGGTCTGGCATGGTAGCCTATTTAAAAACCTGTTTTATTATAATACATTCGAGTAGACCGGAAAATCTACTTGTAAGCATGCCAACAAACTTATAAACTAATGAGCTAAAATACAATAATATGATTATATGGTCCAAGTCAAAGGAAATAGGTCATTAGCCATTTTTTAAAGAGATTTATATGCTTAAATCATTATATAGTCTAACGTATTTAAACATATAAATAAGTCAACAAGTATATAGTTTTAAGATATTATAATAAAAATTCAATGAAAATATTAAAGAATATTTATATTTATTTAAATATGGCGGCTTGTCAGGCTTACAAAACTTTGTGAGTGACCTAAATTTGACCTTTTTAATTAAATAAACTTTTAAAAAAACATTGGTCTTGTCTATTTAGTAATTTGACATGGTCTGGCCTAAGTTTGATGTAGGCTAGACTATAGGCCCCTGTCGACGACCTGACCTACTTTTATACTATTTGCACCAAACACAAAATGTATTTTCAATATAAGATCATTCAAAATTTGGAAAATGATTGTATAAAGAATATAAATTAATATAATATTATGTTATGCATAGCATAACAAATATTTTCAATATGGGAGCATCGATCCATTGCTAATTTCTTTCTCTAGCTCTAGGCTCTAGCCAATGTTGAACCCGACCGTTCAACTTTTTGGGTCATTGCAAATTTTTTATTATTAAATTAAAACCCACTTTTTTTTACATCGAAAAACATTTAATTTTTTTTTTTACATTTTTACCTCCCCAACTCATATATCCCAGCTCTTACCACTTAAGCTATACTTCGGGAATAATTAAAACCCACTTGCCTCACTATATTCATATCATCAGGGAGAATAAAACAAGTGTAACTGTTTAGAATTTTCTAACAAGATCATGTCATGCACGAAAGTCAGTATTGTCAACTATTAATTGTGGATTTCAACATAATAAAAAAAATTTTTTAGTTCAATCACTGAAATTTTTAATCACGTGCTTGAAACTGTATACCAATTAATTACTGATTCATCCTCTAATTATTTTGGAAGGGCACTCATAATTGCCTCATAGTGGAAGTGATGAGTCGACCAACTAGAATTTTATATTTTGATTTGCATATTTAGCGTTACGTATACATGATTGGGTGGTTTAATTGGTTCGCAACTTTTGATTTATACTACTAAAATATTTAAAGAGGGATGGAAAATGCCACAAAGTTACGTTCCATATAAATTTGCACTATACTTTATTAATGAAGCAACATAAATAGTTCAAACTGGTGCAATTAATTTTATCCCTATCTATTGAATCAATTGTGTGGTTGGCTGATTTTAAACTGAATTTTCTAAACTCTCAATAGTTGTTCAAAACCACTAAAATCAGTATCACGGGCAAATAGTTAATTGCCTTCAATATTATATTTTTCATAAAATAGATGAGATCGTTGTTAGGGTTAGGGTTGTCCAAGAACATCCCGCCCAATCCAAAACCGACAAAACCAAGGCCTTTTTGTGCAACCGGGTGGGTCCAGTCAAAAAATGGGTTCTGCAGGTGCAGAGAGTTGATTGTTTATGATCTTGTGTGGTTGGTTTCAGTTTGGGCTCTAGCCTGACTGAACCGGCCGAAATAGCGATAGAAAAAAAAAAGTTGGCTAGACTCATTTTCCATGAGTGTGCGAGCTGCGAGCAAGGGAAGGACCGAGAGCCCTTTCACTTAGCTTAGTCTTTGCTCTTCTTTTCTCATTCAGCATAAAAAAAAAACCTAGTCTCTCTGTCTCTAACTTCAGTTCTGTCTCTTCTCTCTTCCTCTCCTCTCACTTCACTTCCTCTTCCCACTTCCCAGCAAACTATAGAGGCACCACCACCAAACCATGTCTCTTTTCTGGCCCCTTCCCAGTCATTGCAAATCCTAGCCACCACTAGTGTTTATTCTCCCTTCCTCACTCAATTATTCACTTATTCTCCCTATAACTTCTCTTCTCCCCTCCCATCCACAACCACCGTCTTCTCTTTTCTTTTCTTCTTCTTGCTTCCCATCCAAATCCACACCCTTCCACGGTTCCATTTCTATGAAGAAAATAACTTCTCCTTTGACAACTTCGATCATCGTTGCAGTGTTATCGGTGACATCCACGAGTTCCTCTTCTGCAACGGCATCACGGCCGTCGTCAAGCTCCTCTTTGCACCATCAATCTTTCACTGCATGTGTTTCCTATGGCCGCTTCATCCATGGTCTCCATCAAGATTTGAAGTTGAAGATGCAACCACTCATTGAATGAGGTTAATTGTTGCATTAGGGTTTCTTCCTTCTTTTTTTCTTTTCTTTTTCTTTAAATTATCTTATGTAAAGATTTTTTTTAAGATCTTGGCTTGTACACATCCTTTCATATTTTTTCTTCTTTTTTTTTGCGAATTTCTTCTAGATTAATAACCCGTATGAACCCACCAGACAAAACTGTTGTGACCCGTACAAATCGAACCAGGACAACCCGTAGTCATTGACTAGACGGTGGCGGACCTAGTGTTTTGTTGTTTTTCACCCGACAAAACTGACTATTTTGGCCTGATTCCGACCAAAACCAAACGATGGACAACCCTAGTTAGGGCATCATAATTCTCTCAATAATGATTGTTGAATCATGGTTTGGTGTGACGTTCGATCCACATAAGCATTTAGCTGTAATTTTCAACTGTCGTTTTGTAAAAAAAAAAACAGAAAACATGTTTGGCAGAGATTTTTAACCATTGCAAAATTTGTGTTCTGGAAAACGCACCTGCCGCTTGGATGTCATGCCACTCTGACGTTCACGTATAAGAATTGTAATTCTCTTATGTTGAAACTCACATGAAATTGTCACGTTCAAATATATTTCTCTTTATATATATTTCTTATGTTTTAAAATAATTGTTGACTAAGAGAAAAAAATTGTTTCTATCTATCTATCCATTTGGAATTTTAAGAGAACACTAATTAATGTTTTTCCAAATAATGTCATTATTAGAAAAAAAAATGAGGAGAGATAAAATAAATTTTAAATAGTACTCCCTCTGTCCCTTATTATAAGTTGTTTTTACATAATTCTATAGGATTAAGAAATGTAGTTAGTATCAATAAATTTGTAGTTTTTTCTACTAACTTTCCCAAGTTGTCATCATTTAAAAGTTTATCAATTCAATTAGTTTCTCTCTCCATATTTTCATATCACTATCTCAATAAGGGTAAACAACTAAACATGAAAAAATCATAATTAATGCTTTTTTATAGAATGCTAAAGTAACTTATATTTTAGGATTTTTTTTTTAAAAAAACATTGACTTATAATGGGGGATAATATATTTCTGAAAATTAATAAAATTAATTGCATTTTTTAATATGCGCATTTCTGTTTTATCTGTCCTTGAACCGTTGCTAATTGTGCACCCGGTGGTAATGCAGTGTTATTAACCACGTACTTGACATAATCTTGGTCGCTTTAGATCATTAATCTGAACGATCGATGAGAAAGAGACAACACTAGTTTAAATTTTGGAACTGTTAATAACAGTTCATTGAGGGAGTAGTTTGTTCATTATTCGTTGTCCAAAATATTATAGCCATTGCATCACTTTAAAAGCACTCACAACACCGACTTTTATTGTTAACATCGAAAAGGTCTTTACATACGACATGGCACAGCACATGCAGACAACAAATTAAATGCATTTCAAGTAAGCCCATATCATCTTGTGAATTACTCCAGAGTGTATTTTTAACAATACTCCACAAAATTCAGTGTTTGTGCAAATGGTTTGGAGATCAAGTTGAGTGGCAGGAAGCCAATCTAAACTAACTTAACCAAAAGTAATTAAAGGGGAACAATGATGATGGTGTCTCTTAGAATTTAGATTAGACCTAACTCTAAATTTAAAAGCTAGTTTGGAGATAAGTTTTAATTTATTCTTTCGTTTGTAAAGACTCTCTTGGTCAAATCTATAGTTAATGTAAGACTTTTAACGCACCTCTCACTTCCAGTGTTGGACATATAGAGTGTGGAATTCATAGGACTGGATATCTGCATGATGACCCATATATGAGAGATTGTCTCCAACAAAACGGATCTAGTACAAACTCTGACATCATATTAGAACTTGAATAATTTCTAACTCTATCCCTAAAGAACTTCACGATGAAGGTTGTTATGCTGATTTTAAATACTATCTTACTCATACCTCTGGTCAATACCTTTAGTCAATGTAGGATTTATAAGAGTGTTTAATTTTTTTTTGTCTTGCCTTCTTATTAACTATTCTCAAACTCGGCGGCTCTTGAAGGGAATAGTTCATTATTAATGCAGAGTGGAAATTGTGGGAGAAACTTTATTGTTTGTGTGATTTGTATATAGCTTGATGATTGCACTTAATTAGTGCTGCATGTGCCTATACAATCTCCTATCTATCTGATGCTGAACAAAGACGCTAATAGATGCGTTGACTCTAAACGGTTATTGCTAATTAATCAATGAATGAGTAGGATGCTTTACACGATAGATTTTCAAAGATGTTGTTCAAATGGGGCAAGAGTTAGTTTATAGAGTTTTAATATACCCATAGCGAAGAAAGTGAATTCAAAATAATAAAAAGAATGAGGATATGTTCCCTTCAAAAGGAAATAAAGTTGAGAAGAATCTCCTAATTCATTTGTTTGGAGAGTGTAAATATTTAATCTCACAGTTCATAAGGACAAATTATTTTTTATCAAAAAATTGTGTATTTAACATCCACTGTTAATGTGAAAGTTGTACTGATGATAACATGCAATTGCATTTTTAAAGAATCTATGATCTTATAAATATGTCATGATAAATGGTAATAACCGAAACTGAACTCATCAAAATTTTTATAAGACAATAAGTGCACTCACATGATTTCAAATTAAACAAATCATTTGTCTTGTATCAGGTATCAGGTACAATGAAGGAAGACATTCCACATATAAAATTTAAGAAAGAATTCTTTTAATAATTTAGACATATTGTATTGGAAATGAAAAGATATCATGTGTGAAAACGATAGTCAACGGTGACTTGTGAGGGACAGGTAGGAGCTGAATTAATTGCATTATTGCCTAAGAAAAATGTGATACCATGTGTTCTACTAATATCTAAAAATACTTTCTTGGAGGAAGAAGAGTGGAGTCAAGGTTGAAAGGGTAACATGATCTTTTTTAAAAATAAATCAATAAGTGATATGTAATTTAACTAAGTGAACAAAAATAACAGGGCAACACACCTAGGCTTCCAAGTCATATAATGAAGGCCACATAAGTTATTTATGTTAGATTTTGGATGTTCCTTTAACATAATGACCTAATTTTCACAAATTAAAAATTGGGACAAAAATTGCTCGTTTGAAAAATTAAAGAGTCAAATAGCATAATTGCGACAAATGAGGGACCAAAAATGCAATTAAGTCTAACTTCAGACTACAATGAATTCAACCGTTCAATTTTCCAATGTCATGTATTATGGTCTGGCTGCTACTAGTATACACTGGCTGACTAGCTGTCAAGGTATGTGTTCCCTAGTAATGCATTTGAAATCATTTTGAGAAGTACTTTTTCAATAGTCATACATTTAGACCGTTTCAGTAAACTCTTCAATTCACCAGTTTCACATTCATGTAGTACAATTTTACAAGTCATATAAGTCTATCCATATTATAGTGAGTGCATTATGTTCCAACTTGGTGCTATGTTGATTATCTTAATCTTGATGGTTTTTAATGCAAATTTGGCCACTTGCATTATTTGTACCTAAGTTGGACTTGTATTATTTGTGCCTAAGTTGGAGCTCTCACTCAAGTCAAAAGAGTCTCTAAATTTGAGATACTAAGCATAGTAACTCCAAAATAGAGGTAATAGCGACTAATTGAATAACTTGTAAACTGTGAGTAAATGACTGTAATCCATCATTAATTTTGCACCTAAAATAAATATTAGTATTAATCATGGTCGATACGAATTTTTTTATTTTTTAAGCCATAAATAGTGTTGACCGATTTGGCCCACCGATTTGGCCCAACGCTATTTGAGTTGACCGATTTGACCCATGTTAATTTTTACAAATTTGTATTGACTAAAGTGTTAAGTGAATTGTGTTGGTTTAAAGTCGGTTAAACCAATGCTAAATAATAAACTTTGAGTTATATTTCGTGAGCCCAACGCTCATGATAAATCGACGTTAAGTCAACGTTAACCTTTGTTTACTTTTTTTAGTGTATTGAAATTGAATAAGGAATAAACACAATCAGTGCGGCATACCAATTATTACAGTGGATGTAAGCAATTAAGGATGTGCTGCAAATATTATTATTATTGCCCCTAAAATTATGGTAGATTTATCACCACAATCATCGGTTGGAGAGTGGGACAAAAATCTCTAATAATAAGTAATTACCCCGCTATGGATGATCTCTGTGGACCACTACTCTAACTTAACCATCATCACAAACCAATCATAATTGAAGAAGAAATCAGCTTCTTCCATCAATTTCATATCTGATATGCAACATTTGTACCCTCACTTTGTGCCTTAATTAATGTGCATATATTGTGCAAGCACGTATCTCTCTAATATCAAAATTTACAATTATCTTATATCAACATATGAGAGATATGTTTAGACAATTTTCTTGGATCATCTTGGAGATTTTAAAGATTCCACATGAGATTTTCCACAGGGTCCTTTCATTCTAATGAAACGCCTGTATTCATCAAAGGTCATGGCTGTGTAAAGTGCAGGTTTGTCTTCTTTTACCAATTCTTTGGCTGGTTCAATGGGTATGTCACCTCTTGGATTGTAGAAGAAAGCTAGTGAAACTCTCTCTTTATTTGAATTCACTATTACTCTGTGCTCAACACTTTTGTAGATTGCATTGCTTAGAACCTGCTCAAACACAAAGCAAACAATTTTTTTTTTTGGGTTATATGACTTTCATGTTGATTACCTTCTAATTAATCTTGAACTTCAAATTAACCTTATCATGTATAGACACCAGACATTACATAAGCAAGATACTTAAACTTCTCGAAAGTGACATGTTCTATTTTATTCAGAAATTTAACAATATTTATTTTATGGATAATAATTCATAGACAAATATATTTTCTATCAAACATGTTTCAAAACATATCACTTTGTGACGTTTTTTGATTCCCATAACATTACATTCTGTGACAATTCAAAACTATTATTAAGTGATATGTATGTCAAAAGGACTTCACATAGAGTGAAGTGATGCGTATACTTTTTCGTTTTCTTATTTGCAAATTTCATGCCAATAACGAATCTATCCTTAAACAAGTGGCCAACATGCCAAATATTTATCCACTTAAAATGTGTGCTTGCTGATTCTGCAATAGTGATTAAACATTATTTGTGATAAAGGTCTCTTTCAATAGCATTATGTAACCCATCTTAATTAGCAAATCATATTTCTACCACTATTACACACCTAGAATGAGTTAATCTAACGAGGTTAGATAGACCGTCCATTAAAAATACATCACTTCTATATACCCAATAAATAAATAAATAAAATAATATTTAGACACTTACATACATCTTAATTTTTTCTCTATTTCTCTTTCCTTATCACACTATATTATATATTACTTTTATGACTTTTCTCTCTTTTCTTTCTTTTGTTGGATATCTACCTTATGTGAATATCTACCGATATCATTTTCCACAACATGGGTCATGTTCTCTCATTTTCTTTACAGTTCTCTGTTGCACGATCACAATCATTTATTTTCACAATTAATGGTTAAGATCAATTTAAATAAAAAACAAATCATTAAATTAAGAAATTTATAGGTTGCAGAGGTAGTAGAGAATCTAAATCCCATTTTATAAAATAAAAAAATGAGACATCTGTTGAGAAACATGGGAAGAGGCCACAAGTGTCCAAAATCTGACGAAGAATGGAAGTAAATTAAAGAAATAAATAAATAAACGCCTCAATTTGATATGAAGATAAACAGAGTAAGTTTAAATAATTATTGACCTGAATTTGATCACCAATATTGACAATAAAGGCATGGGGAACAGGCTTCACCGTGATCCAATTGTCCCCTTTACGAACCTGAAGACCAGGAACTTGATCATCTGGAAGCAAGAGAGTCATGCCCCCTGGATCTGAGTGTGATGACAATCCCAGTGTCAACTCTGGTTTTGGACATTTTGGGTAAAAATTCACCCTCATACAAGCACCAATGTCTGAACCTCCAAAACCATTCTGCAGAAATTCCTCTTCCAATCCAAGGTTTCTTGACAAAACCTTCATCAACCTCCCACATAGCTTCACCAACTCCCTCCCATACTCATCAAACACTTCCCTGCATGCAACCAAATTAGCGGGTCAGAATCCTCTCATGTGAAATTTTATATTTATATGTTTTCACAAATATTTATAAAATTTGCCTTATTTAATTTATATGTGGAGAGATATAGACATAAAATTTCAACTTTTTTCGTAGCATGATGGGATCAACTTGAATAAAAGTTATAAATTGTGGCATGAACATATTATCTTATATATGTATAATGAATTGAACCTGCAAGAGGGAGGCAGAGCAGGCCATTTGTTGTAGTCCTTGAGAGACAAAGGAAGGTAATGGAGGTAATAGTAGTCACTCCAATCAAGAATAGCACCTTTTTCAACTCCAAGCCTGCTACCATACCCTTCATAAGTCTTTGGTGAGTTTGCATATTGCTGCTTCACCTCCATGGGCAAGTGAAAGAAGTTTCGCCATGTTTCTCTAGCCTTGTCCATTAAGTCAGGGCTAACACCATGGTTTACTATTTGGAAGAACCCCCACTCCTTACAAGCCTCAGAGATTTGTCTCAGGGTGGAGGCTCTCGCTTCTGGATCATCAGGTTCATCGGGCCGGTCACCACCATATAGACCTCTAAGGTCAATGATTGGGATGTTGTTGGAATCAGATGAAGATGAAGATGAAGAAGAGTTTATGGATGGACGATCAGTGAGGGGCTTGATATACCTTTCAGGGATTGAATCTATGCAGGTTTCGGATAAGGACTGAACTCGGACTATTGGCTCTGGCCAATTAAGTGAGCTGATATTCTTCTTCATCATGTTTGCTATTGTGTGTTGTTAGTAGGATTATTGCTTTCCAAAGTGGACTATATATATATACATGCATATGTCACTAGGTACTATGGAACAGGTTCTTGCTTTTATTCTAGCAATTTGAGTTCTGACATGACATAATTATTATATTAAAATGTGCATTTAATGGATATATGGTATACAAGAATTCTTTACATTGACATCCAATAATTGTTTGCCACATAAAAAAGTAAATTTTAAATTCATTTTAGCATATTTTGTGACGGGTGATTTATAATTGAATATGAATTAATCATTACGTGATGTTGAATATATGCATTTACGATGAGAATGCATAAAAATATATGATATGGAAGGCTCTAGATATTAATTTATAAATAATGAGATAAATATAAAGTTTCATGTGACTTGAAAGCTAGGGTGCAGGTGTAGGAGATGAGGTGGTTGTGGGAGTTAAGTGGTGAAAAAAAGAGGTGATGACGGGGATTGATATGGACTTGAATGAAACGTGGAACTTATGCGGTTTATTAATGGGTGTGAATGTGAATGCTTGCTAAGACGAAAAATTGGATGAGACAAATTAGTTTGTATTACTATTTTTGCAACGGTGGGGTTGTCTTCTTTGAAGTTGACATAAAGGAAATAAATGTAGTGTATCAAATTCAAATGTGATTTTATTCGCATTTTTAAGTTTTGCATTAAATATAACATTCTAGTTCTTTGAGCACCCAACAATACAAGCAAGTGACATTTTTGACTCAGACTTTTGTCTTTTGTTTTCGGGAATACGGTTTATTCAACATTTTGGAGTTTAATTATTGGCATTTCTTTTAGTTTTTTATCCCGTGTTAATCGGATTTTCTGATAGCTAATAGCCGTAAGACTAATTTTTCGCTTTATTGTCTGCTCATTAAGCGGTCAAAAACTGATCAATGATTTTTCTTTTTTCTGTTCGCAAGAGTTGAGATTCAAACCTCAAATCACTTGCTTCGGTGATAAAGTGTCAAACCACTGCATTAACTCAGTTGGTTATTTCTTTTTGCTTAATACATATATTTTCCATCGAAAACAATCATATTTAAGTTCTTTCATAGCGGAGATTTTTTTTTCACACATAAAATTAAAATTTAAAATTTTGTTTAAGACAACATTTAACACTTGAACCAATAATTTATGGATGATTTCAACATTATAAATTGCTGAAATTGATAATATATAAAGTGATATTAACAAATAATTTTATGAATTATTAACATAAATCCTAGAAAACGTGGATAAATTTGTGATGTTAGAAGTCATGCCGACGGAGTTGGATTGAAAGGGACTTTCATGATTCCGGCGCCGTGAACAACTTAACTTTGCTTCGGTGTGGTGTTTTATACCGACGTCTACATCATTATTATTATTATATATCATAATGCAAAATTTAATAGCGCGCCACTAATCATAAAACCCACCAAAGTTTGTAGCCTACCTTTAATTGTACTAAGAATATTCAGTATATTACGCAGCACAAATTTTCTTATATTCACATTAACTCTAAAATTATTACTCCCTCCGTTCCTTTTTATAAGAGGTGAGTTAGGGGTGTTGGTCGTTCCTTTTTATAAGGACTAGAGAAAACTTTGTGCCAAATTAATTATTTTTTTACCATTCTACCCCTATTCAATTCTGAATAATAATTGCATCACATTAATTATGATATTTCTTTTTTCCATTTTTCAAAGACTAAGTACATGAACTATGCTTATCAAAAAATGTGAACTATGTCTTTTCATCTATTGAGGCAATCAATTATCTAGCATATCCACTCATATTGCATCACATTAATTCTCAATGATCCCCCACTCTCTTCTTTACAATAAATGGTATTGGTTTATTCAAAAATAAATAAATAAAAATAATTAGAAATATGGAAATACATTTACTATGTTAAAGGGCAATTTTGGAAATTCAATAACACTTTGGAGCAAATTTAATGTAAAAAACTAGATAAACTAACTTTCTTAAGGGGTGTGCAAAATTAATTTATCTCTTATAAAAAGGAACGGAGGGAGTATCTCTTTGCTACTTACTACAAGAACTAAATTAGAAATGCAATTTGGTTCTCTACATGAGAACTAATTTAAAGTGTTTGTAGTGAATTTATTATTTTTTAATAAGAGTATCCTTATTTAATCGAGTTTTTTCTCTATTTCTACTCATAAAAACATTAATAATGCATTAAAGTTAAGTTGATATAAATTGAAAATAAATTTAATAATATTAATTACGATAACTATATTTTGTAAGATACGTGAAATGCTAGTTTGATTCTTATAAAAAAAAGGAGTAAAAATGGTAGTTGCACCACTTAAAATACATATTACGACGGATATAAATCAATAGCTAATTTTTACAAATTTTAGTTACGAATTCTTGTGAAAATATCACAAATTATTTTCTAATGCTTAACTTTGGATTTAGTGACAGAACTTTTCGTCACTAAAATATTCATCATCACCAATATTTTAGCAAACCATTTAGTTACGAATTTTGTGATCGAAGAAATGAAGTACTTTAGAGATTTCTAATTTTTTATTATGTATTTTACAATGAAAAATTCAAGATTCAGTTTTAGTTTTCATCAAATTTTAGTGGCTTCAATACATTTTTAGTCCTTGTAAAATATGTTGTTCTTATTTTTTGTCCTTAGAATTTTTTTTCTTATTTCTAGTCCTCTGAAAATTACATGTGTTGTTTTTAGCCCCTTACTAGTTGTTTTATCATCCAATCAAATATGAGTTTTTACAATTTGGGAAAATCTAAGATTGCTGAACTCAATTTCACCGCTTGTAGTCTTGTAGATCTAAGTGCGTGTGAGAGTGTTTTCAGATCTGGATTAGATGGAAAAACAACTAGCAATAACTAAAAACAAAACATATAATTTTCGGAGGACTAAAAACAAAACAAAAAGTTTCCCAATAATGAAAAACAAAAATAGCATATTTTGTAGGGACTAAAATTGTATTTAAGCCAATTTTAATCATTTAGTTAATTTACGTACAAAACATTTTTATGAAATTTGTAAAGAAATTTTTTGACAGAAAATTAATAGGAAAATTGTTATTTTCTAGTAGTATACAAGATAAATAATTTAAATCCAAAAGTATGTTAGTGACGAGTATTGATTCGTCAAATTTCAATGATAGGAAAAGTGTCAGGTTATTAATGGACTACCTCCATCATTGATGCATTTTAGAAAATTATTATTCATATTTAATAACTGACATATTTAGTGGATGTCTTTGTAATTAATAGTGCATAGTTATTATACTTCATTTTTTTATACTTAATCTACTTTTTTTTTAAATTAATGTACTTTTTTAAGAATGTATCAGAAAATGTTGCCAACCCTTCCTGCGGCGTGTTCCATCCAGGATTGGTTTCGACACCTCCTCCAGAGCTCTCATTAGGTGTTCGCGATTGCCATTCCATGGTGTATTTGGCGTTGGCGAAATAGCGTGGCTTTTTATTCTCATATGTGGCCTGTTCAATTGGTTTGGCGTCAGATCTTGATAATAGCAAATGAATTCTCGAGGTGGGGGATGATAACGCCAAGACCTCGTGATCCCATGTTTATCAAGGGTACGCATTGGATTCATCTCCATACGGATGAAAGTTGGGTTGTTGCGTCTAATTAGATGGGTGGTGGTGGTGTAGTGAGGAACTCTACTGGCTGATGACTATCGGGATTTGCTTGTTCCTATGGGTCTGGTTGTGCTTTCCTTACGGAGCTTCTGCCGCTTCGAACGGGTTTGAATCTTATCTGGGGCTTTGGTCTCTGCGAGATTGTCTGCTATTTGGATTGTAAGGATATTGTGAACCTCTTTAGCCAGAACAGGGACACCCGAACCTTTTGGCAACGAGAGACTATTGCTTCCATTCGGGCGTTGTTGGCTGCGGATTGGAATGTGCAATTCTCTTATGTTTTGCGAGATAGGAATGTTGTGGCGGATGCGTTGGCGAGAAAAGCGTCTCAAACACTGTGTCCAATGCGTATTTGGAAGGAGTCTTCATCCTTCATGATTTCGCTCTTGTGCAAAAGACGCGGTGGCTTAATTTGTTTCTTGTTTGTTTATTTCCTTATGTACTAAAAAAAAATGTTTTGTTAGTATTTTTTGATGATTTAATTTTAAAAAAAAGTTTAACATACCTTTGAGAAATGTATGAGGCCCGGATATGAGCTTTGCTACAAAATTGTATGAGGCATTTAGTTTAATAAACAAGTACGAGATCCTTTTTCTTCAATCCTGATTTTTATAATGTATATTGCCTGTACCTCTCATCCATCTTATTTTTAATTTTTCTCTTCATAATAACATATTACACTTCTTTCTCTTTTGTTCTATCTCTCACCTCTTTTTTTTTTGTCAAAGCTTCATCTATATATGAATAGGTAAAGGCCCAAAGGAATAGGCAAGAGCCCAACATCGAGTATTGTTATTTATGTGCCTATGAAATTTGGCAACATCTAACGTGGTCATGAACCTTAGTGGTCCATCTATGGACCGTATAAAAGTTTGAAGAAAAAATTTCCCCACCTTAAAATATATTAATAAAATATTAAACAGTTCAGACTAAATTATATTAAAAATTAAAGTTATAAGTTTATAAATGAAGTTATCAAACACCTCGTCAAGCCTAACCTCTTTCTTCACCAGATTCAGCATCATCAATTTGAAGCTAAAGCTAACATATTCTTCACTGAACAATGTAACAACACCTCCCTCCGTTATCTCCCGTTTATTTCAACCGGACCATCAAAACCCCCACCCCCTTCTTCACTTTGATCTTTGTCTTCCTCATCACATGCAAGAATGAAACGACCCTACTCTTGCCCATCGTCCTCGAAATCATCGCCGCCAGCAACAGCGAGCCCCTCTTCCATATCACTGAACCCTCGAACTCACAGTTAAATAAAAGATGAGGTGAACACCCACACGACACATCCTATGACTATAAATATCATCAAAATTCATGAGCAACGAGGACTTTCGGCGTAATAGAGTGAATCAACTAGACATTAATATACTATCCCTAATTTCAGCTATTATTGTCATTCTCAGTTTCTCACCAACAATCAACCAATTATTGCTATTATCACTAACACCACAAATTAAATTTAATTACACAATTCGAAAAGTTATTCATCTAATAAAAAGTTATATTTTTAAAAAATGATATTGTGGGCTTTGGCCCTCCCAATAACCAAAAAAACGAAAGAATGATATTCTAATTTAAGAAACCAAGCATAGGGGGTGTTATTTATTTTGGATCGGAGGTTTGGACTCTGCATATGAAAATTGTGTTTTCTAAGTTAATCATTTGAGTAGTAGAGATTTTTTTTGTCCTTACGTGTGTTAACAGGTTTGGAATATAATGACGGTTCCTCCTAATAAATAATATTTTCAGAGTTAAATCTTGTGACATTACTATTACGGGAATCTAATTTACTAGACTAACACCTTGTAGATTGAGTAGTATGGATTATGGAGACACACACCAAACGTGTTAATAAAAAAAAGTTATTTTTTGTCACCGTTAATAAAAAAGTTGTAAAAAAAGTTATAATCTGTAGGTTTTGGACAAGCCCGAATCATTTTTTGTTCGACAAGCCCGACATTATTCAAGTTTGAAAAAAGAACACAGCTATAGAAGCCCAACTTAGATTCTTTATTCATAGACACGATCCACTAATTCAATATGTTTGGAAGTAATAATATCCCTTAAAATTTGCTAGCGTACCATCACCACAGAATTCAACCAATTAACAAATAGAAAATGCAATTAACATAAGGCTTAATAGCCACTTTGGTTCCCCAGGTTTCACGATTTTGCATTCTTGGTCCCCCTTGCATTTTATTAGCACCCAGCATCCCTATAAGTTTAAAGAAGTTGCAAAACAAGTTTCTGTTAGCCTTCCGTCAGGAAACTAACGTTTCTTGGGTAAAGTGGGACCCAGAAGGAGAGAGAAAGAGGCTGAATGAGAGAGAATTTGAAGAACCTGGGTTCTTCTTCTTCTCATTGCCAATTGCTAGTCCAATATCTGCTTCATGAAGTGCTGGAGCATCATTCGTACCATCACAAGTAACTGAAACAACCTCTTCAAATGTTGTCCTCAAGTGTTTTACCAGGGTATGCTTATCCATAGGTGAAGATCGAGCCATCACCTGCAAATATAGACATATGACTTGTTGATCGTAGACATAACAGAGCTAAGAACACGTCATGGTTCTGTCTCTGTTGCTGTGTATGGAGACCAGGACAAACCAGCTCTTATTACTTATCCTAATCTGCCTTTAAATTGTAAGTTTTATGGATTTTAGGATTTTGTATATATCCCCTTGATTTCTTCTTGTTTTTTCATTAGAGAATTTTATTTTATTTTGTCTTGTACCTCCTACCATGGTTTTCAGTAGACCAAGAAGTTACCAGTGGAGCTTCAACACCACAATTACACAGTATTGTGGTCCAATGTTCTCCACCCATCATAGAACGAGATGAAGACGAAGAAGCTCCGCTACTGCGACCCATTTGCTCAAACCCATGCCTCTGTACCTCTTCTCCTTCAAGCTTCACGAAATTCCAGCTACAAGGTCACAATTCGAAGACGATAGAAAAGCCCTCTTTTGTAGAAGAAATCCTCTTCTAGCCATTGGAGAAGAAGAAGAAGAACGCAGGTTCTTCAAATTCTCTCTCATTCAGCCTCTTTCTCTCTCCTTCTGGGTCTCACTTTACTCAAGAAACGTTAGTTTCCTAACGGAAGGCTAACGGAAACTTGTTTTGCAACTTCTTTAAACTTATAGGGATGCTGGGTGCTAATAAAATGCAAGGGGGACCAAAAATGCAAAATCGTGAAACCTGGGGGACCAAAGTGGCTATTAAGCCTTAACATAAACCTATATAATGATCAAAGCCCTGCAGGCTGCAGCTACATCTCCTTATGAGCTTTTCCTCTTTAATCTATCCACCCTCCCATTCCTCTTTCCAAATCTCCGCCATTGACGTTGTGCCCCAACGCCAAATGGGCTTCACTGGGTTGTATTGTGAATCTGAGACGTGGTTTGCTTTGGTTTGGTTTGGTTTGGTTTGGTTTTGTGGGTTCACATCTAAAGTGAATGTGAGTGAATCATTCACACTCATCATTATTGGCCCTCTGTCGTAGCTTCTTGTGCCTCTCTCCGAAGAATCACTGTCTTTCCTAATTCCTCTTCCCATTTTAGCTTTTTTTGTTGAAACAATCGTAATCTTATCAACATATATAATTATATTAAAAATATATAAATGATGTATTAAAAATATATAAATGATGTATTAATATGTGTTTATCAACTCAAAATGAAAATAATCTAGCCATTTGTATATCTTCGATCCTTCTAAAGACTTAGCATTATGTTGAATAATTCTGTTAAAATCATTTTCTTGCCCTTTCTAAATATTACATTATGTACACAGATATGATTGACTTGGTTACTGTAATCTCAGATGAGAAATAGTATACAAAGGGCAAGAATGTTACAAGGATGATTGTGTTGCAGGTGACTGATGATAGATTTACTCCAAGTGACTTATTCAGTTACTTGAACATCATATAGGAACTCACAACAATACAATTTTTGTTTGTTATATCCTACATTTGTTTTATGTAATGACAGTCCTTTAAAATATAAGTTAATATAATTAAATTAAAATATTTAAAATTATGGAGAATACAAGTTCCCTGTTAGTTTCCCAAACCCGACAGCTTTATGTTTAAGTTTTATATTTTTATCCCAATATTTTCAAACTTGCACCCGAACCTGCCTTGCTCTTAGTGGGTTCGTGGTTAGGGAGAACTAAACCCAACCTTGACTTGCTCTATTTCCATGTCTAATGTTAAGAGTGGTATAAGGATATTCTCAAAAGAAAATTATTAGGGAGTACAAATAATGATTTTTGGGTGTACCAAATAAATTTATGCTTATGAAAATAACTTTAAAATTACCTATGGATAGATCATAACTATTTGGGTCAAGTCTTTCAAAAATGTTCATAAACCTTATAGTATAATGTAAGCTCAAAACTCAAACAAATCCATTACAAACCGGTCAGGTCAAGTGACATCAATTTTGGGGAATTGCTACCACTATTCTCTCACCTCCCTCCCCTATTTTAAATTTGAAAAAAAAAAACTTATTTTTTAGAAAATAATTCATCCAAAATGAGATAGTTTTATATATGTCCTTTATTATAATTTAACTAAAAATTTCATTATGCTTTATCGAGACAAAATAAATTCCTTTAAAATATGTTTATAATATTAATTCCAAATACAAACCATCTCAAAGTAACTTCTCTCAAATGAATTCACTAAGAAATTGACTCTATCCAACTTTGAATCAAATGTTGCCTTAATTCCCTTGTTTAAATGAGTCAAACTAAGCAATTTGCCCAATTGACTAATAATGATAGTTTCAAAAGTAAACACTCATGTTGGAGCCACAAGAGACTTCAAATATTATTGGATAGATAGAATAGTAGATATAAAAGAAGAAAAAAAAAAAAAAAACATAGGTTTATCAAACAAATAGTACTAGAGAGACTACTTAAAAAATAAAAGTTATATAAGCAACATGATTCAGGACAGTTGTGGTAGATAGTTGAGTTTCATAAACATTTAATTTATGTTTAATTTCTAAACAATGTGCATGAAAAAGTATTAGTTACTAAAACAAAACTACTTACTTAATGTAATATTCGAACCTCACGAAGACTAGTCTCATGACGTAGTCGTTAAGATATCTAAGGAAAAAAAATGAAAGGTGTGTGGCTAACTTTTTTCCAAGTGGTTAATATATTTGTAGATGATGTGAGACAGAGTAAGAGGTTTTGTTTTGAATGAAGCTATAGTGGAAGGCTGAGTCAGGAACATATCCTTCTGTCTGTCACCCAACTACGACCCACTCAGTTAAGCACTCAACTATCAAACAAACATTATACAATTCAAACACCCAAACACAGCACAGAACCAAAAAACGCGTTCAAACTATTAATGTGTTGAAACTTCCAATCTTCCATAACCCATTCTCTAGTCTTGTGGTCCCTCTCTCAAGAATTATTTTTATCATTTTAATTAAATAGGTCTAAAGAGGAGGAATAATTTAAGGGATCACAATATTGAAACCAATTCCAAATTACCATTTGGATTCAACATTACTGTTATCCCTCACATTATTGATTTTTCACTATTCATTATATAAATGAAAGTGTCATTTTCATGTAAATATTCAATGCTAAGAGAATAGTCATGGCACTGGCAACACTATTCATGAATTTTGTTCCCTTTAATTCATTAACTTTATTGCAATAACACAAATAGTATTAGTACTGTATACATTGCATACCTTGTTTTCAAAGAATCTGCATGCATAAATGTTTATAACCAGACTATACCATATGTGATATGTTCATAAAGCTAAAGTCGGAATCAATAACTATTTTTGGTGAGTTAGGAGGCTAATAAGCCAACAAACAGAAACAAGACGTCACTAACAGAAACAGAAAGCGAAAAATTAATATAATAGGAGTTTAATTTTTTTTTTCACACTGTTAATCAATTGAATTTTAAGGATATGCATGTCATATTAATCAATTAAATAAAATAATAAAACCATTTTTTCCACATATTTTTTTTTTTCAATTTATTCACATGCGGCAGCTATGAGACTAATATTCGGGACTTTTTGATTGCACTATATAAATAGGTAGGTCTTTCATAACAAATTTCTCTCAATACGCGCCCCCAAAAGTTGAACTCTAGACTAAATATTTATGGAGCTTAATTATCTACTAGCTATGCACCTGGTTGGTATTTTCCCCACATTTGAAATTAGATTATTTGACAGCGTAAAAGCAGCCATTTTTTCATATAATATAGAAAAAAAATCATGAATTTTTTTAACAGATCACTCCATCAAACAAAAACCGGAAACAAAGAAGCCATTACATCAGCATTCACCAAAAGAGCGGCCTCCGGAGGAGACCTCTCTTAAAATGAGCGAGTTAATTTAGAAGACAAAGTAATTCATCACAACCAACGATTTAGGGTCTATTTATTTGCAATTTTTAAAAACCGCTTTCTATTTTTTTAAATTGAAATATTAAAAACTTATTTGAGATAACCTGTTTTTAAAAACTATTTTTAAAATCAGTTTTAATTTTCAGCTGTTAAAACAGAAAATTGAAAACATCTCAGACATATTTTCTGGTTATGTTTTTAGTTCTCAAACATTGTAAAAAACTCACTAAAACCATTTTTTTTTTGAAAAACTATTTTTAATTTTTTTTTTGAAAATTGTTTTAAATTCAGAAAATCAAAACAGTAATCAAATAAGTCGGTTGTAATCATATACTTACTATAATAAATTATGGGTCTCAACTATTGAGAAATCAATAATTGATACGACCTACTTTACTCTCTATGTAACTTCTTTATTTTAGAGGAGATAAATTCAAAAACTATAGATTTAACTTCTATGAAGTGTGAGAGATTCACTTTAAAGGGTAAAATAAACTATTTTAACCGTTAATTAAGAAATCAATGATTAAAATCATAATTCTTAATTTTGTAATCGATCACGGTGGTGGAGGAAGGGAGACATGGTAATGATAGCCCCAAACTTTTGACTTTTATTTTCTTAAATGTAATTTATATATTATATATATTTAAGTTGTAGAAATTATCTCTTTAAAAAAAGTTGTAGAAAGTATTGTAGACTAATTATTATATTTTCTTAATCTTTGGCTCCTCTCTTTGATTTTGACCCCAAATTTTTGTCTCTGCTATTGACTATAATGAGTCACTTTATCTTTTAAAATCTGTAGTGATTCATTCACTCTACTCACCGTAGAAGAGTAAAATTCAAAAATCAGAAGGGTGTGGAAAAATTTACAACTCAGAATAACATGTTTATCGTATCTTATTATATCATGATGGGGAATGACAAATTAGTATAAATAAATACTACTAATATAATAAGAAAAGAGATAAGAAGAGAGAAGGAACAGAAACAATGCATTTTGGCACAACTCATAATAACTGCACGTGGGAGTGAACCGCCCGTTGAGTTGAGAGCCTCCTCTTCTCCTCTGAGGAATCGATGGTGGGGTCCACGCGAAATTCAGAGCTTCGCATTTGAATGTGAATTTGAGTTTCATTTGCATTTAGTAAGATAGATAGATAGAGACATTAAGCAAACGCTGCTTGTGGGTCCCTCCTAGCATTAGCATTGAATAATTGACTTTGACCATAGAGAAAAGAAGAGGAAGAAAAGTCACACTTTCCTCTCTTCTTCCTTTGCCTTCCCTCATATCATAGCTCTTGTCACAATAAAAAGGGCCACCCATCCCTCCCTTGTTTCCTCATCTTCTCTCACTCCAGGTCTTCTCCATTTTCCTCTTCACTCTCCATTGCAACAACAACAACACAAACAACAACAACCTCATCATATCATAGTCATACTCCATCTCTAGTACTACTCAAAACTCAAAAGGTATGTGTTTCTTTTCATTCTTTATAAAGCTTTCATTTTTAAATTTTTTTTGGGTATTCTTTGCTTGATCTTAGGTTATTTAGCAGATTTTAGGAAACTATTTTGTGGGTCTGCTTCTGGGTGGATCAAAGTTTCAAACTTTGGTTGGGTTGTTACTTATTTTGTACCTTTTTCCCTGTTTAGATAGTGGAATCCCATGTTTGTTGTAAATACTGTTTTGAATTTTATTTGTAAAATAGGCACTTTTTTTATGGGATGTTACCTTGCTCTGCATCTTTAGGGATTTGAAAACCAGGGTTGTTTTTAGATATTGGTTGGAATGGGAAATTGTTTCTAAAGTTGGATTTTAATCATCTATGTTCTTCTGTTTGATTGAGTTTATGATATTCTATTCTGCAGGATTTGGAGCATGTGCAGTGGTTCAAAAAGTAAACTTTCTTCCTCAGAACAGATCATGGAAAGTAAGCTGCAGAAGGAGAATTGCGATGGTCTCCACAACTTCTCAATTTTGCTTGAATTGTCTGCATTCAATGACTTTGAAGCTCTCAAAAGGGAAGTAGATGAGAAGGGTTTGGATGTCAACGAGGCAGGCTTTTGGTATGGCAGAAGAATTGGATCAAAGAAGATGGGATCTGAGAAGAGGACCCCTCTCATGATTGCTTCTTTGTTTGGAAGCACAAAGGTGGTGAAGTATCTTGTTGAGACAGGAAGGGTTGATGTGAACAAGGTCTGTGGTTCTGATAAGGCCACAGCTCTTCACTGTGCTGTTGCTGGTGGCTCCGAGCTCTCCCTTGAGGTTGTCAAGCTCTTGCTCGATGCCGGTTCAGATGCTGACTCCCTTGATGCTAGTGGAAATAAGCCGGTGAATTTGATTGCGCCTGCCTTCAATTATTTTTCCAAATCAAGAAAGAAGGCCATGGAGTTGCTTCTGAGAGGTGGGGAAAGTGATCAACTCAATCTTCAGGAGATGGAGCTAGAGTTGATCTCTGTTCCTTTCTCATCAAAAGAAGGAAGTGATAAGAAGGAATATCCTGTTGATATATCGTTGCCTGACATAAACAACGGTATATATGGAAGTGATGAATTCAGGATGTACAGTTTCAAGGTGAAGCCATGCTCAAGGGCTTACTCCCATGACTGGACTGAGTGTCCTTTTGTTCATCCAGGGGAGAATGCAAGGAGGAGAGACCCAAGGAAATACCCTTATAGCTGTGTTCCGTGCCCTGAGTTTCGCAAAGGGGCGTGCCAGAAGGGTGATTCCTGTGAGTATGCACATGGTGTTTTTGAGTCTTGGCTGCACCCTGCACAATACAGAACAAGGCTTTGCAAGGATGAGACTGGCTGCAATAGGAAAGTTTGCTTCTTTGCTCACAGACCTGAGGAGTTACGCCCGGTATATGCTTCCACTGGCTCAGCTATGCCTTCACCAAAATCGTACTCATCCAGTGCAATTGACATGACAGTGATGAGTCCATTGGCTCTTAGTTCCTCATCCTTGCCTATGCCAACTGTTTCAACACCACCTATGTCTCCCTTGGCGGGTTCATCATCTCCCAATAGTGGAAACTTGTGGCAGAACAAGATAAACCTAAACTTTACGCCGCCATCATTGCAGCTTCCAGGTAGCCGGTTGAAGACTGCCTTGAGTGCCAGGGATCTTGATCTGGAGATGGAACTGCTTGGGCTAGGAAGTCCTCGTCAACAACAGCAACAACAACAGCAGCAGCAGCAACAACAACAGTTGATAGAAGAGATTGCAAGGCTCTCTTCTCCATCTTTCCGCAACAGGATCGGTGATTTGACTCCTACTAACCTTGATGACCTTTTAGGATCTGTTGATTCTAATTTATTATCTCAGCTCCATGGACTTTCTGGGCAACCTTCAACACCTACACATATGCAATCTCAAAGCAGGCTTCAGATGATGCAGCAGAACATGAACCACCTTCGGGCGAGTTATCCATCCAACATCCCTTCCTCTCCTGTGAGGAAGCCCTCGTCGCTAGGGTTCGACTCATCGTCTGCTGTTGCGGCTGCTGTGATGAATTCCAGGTCTGCTGCCTTCGCGAAGCGAAGCCAGAGTTTCATCGACCGCGGCGCCTCAACAACCCACCACCTCGGGCTGTCTTCACCTTCCAACCCTTCCTGCAGGGTGTCCTCTGGCTTTTCAGATTGGAATTCACCCACCGGGAAACTGGATTGGGGTGTGAACGGAGATGAGCTGAACAAGCTGAGGAAATCTGCTTCCTTCGGGTTCAGAAACAACGGGGCGGCTCCAACCGGATCTCCCATGGCACAGTCAGAACATGCTGAGCCTGATGTCTCTTGGGTTCATTCACTGGTGAAAGATGATCTCAGTAAAGAGATGCTTCCACCATGGGTGGAGCAGCTGTATATAGAGCAGGAGCAGATGGTAGCATGATGAGAGTGCTGCTACCATAGCAAACCTTCTTGGTTATTCTGACAAAGTTTATTTATTTGTTTATTTTATTTATTAATTGAACTATTACTTCTGTCCAACATTACATAAGATAAGAGTATAGTTAGGGATAGGATAAGAGATGTTGCAAAGAACAAAGTTCTGATTAATTCAGGGATTTCAAGATTTCCAACTTCTAGATCAGGAAGGACTTTGAGAAACATTGGATGAAGCAAGGATGCTGCTGAATTTTTTTTTAGCTGTATTATATATAATAATTTATTAATTAGCCCCTTTCTCTTGTGGGTGGTTGTATTTTCTTTAGCAAGTGGACAAGTATTTTGTCATTGATTAAGCTGCACAATATTTTTTTAATATTGTTATGCCTTTTGATCGATGTCCATTATGATCACCATTCTTCGGAATTTCTTAGGTCATAGTATTCTGTGGGCGTTTTATTTAATATTTTGTATTCGATATAAATCCTTGTGGTTACGTTAAGCTGATTCATCTTGGCGTTTATATAAAACACAATCATACAAAAATAAAATAAAATAATAATGATCCGCATTGTTCGCAAAAAAATATATATTATCCTTCTTGGTTTTTGTTGTTGTACGCCGGCAATGATGAGTAATCGTAGTCTGGAAGTATGAATGGATCAAGTTCAAATCTAACGAAGGGATCAAGTTCAAATCTAATCATTCTTAGATTAATTTTATGTTGATTTTTTAAGATTTCTATACTCATGTTTTTTTTCTTTCCAGCTAGTCACTGTCATGTTTCGCAGGTGTATTGGGCCTTCAATAGAGATAGTGATTTACAAATATCCAAATATAACCTAAAATAGATATAAAAATTCAAGTATAAACTCTTCTCTCTTACCATCTACCTATTCAAGTGAAAGGTCTCAAGTTTATGGTCGTGGATTTAATTCTTAGATCCAGTATGTTGAGAAAACACTCTTGCAAGTGTGAGATTAGTCTATTTCCTATAGGGTGTATTCTAGAAAATAAAAATTAAATTGAAAATATTGCTGCACAAATAAAATATGGGCATATAATACACATAATGTATAAAAGTCATTGATGACTTGGAATAAAGAGGATGAAAAAAGAAGTTGTGTACATACAAATATACAATCACTCCCATTAACTATAGATAACATTAAATTATGTGTTTTTTTACTATAGAAAGATACAACTTAGAAATGAATGAGGGTCTTGTTGCGAATGATTGTTATCCAGATTAGTGGATTATCAGGTCGACAAGGATCCCAAGATGAAGTTGAATCCTTGGAGGCTTGAGCGAATAAAGACTGATGAAAAAGAAAATGGTGGGTGGGTTTCGACATTGGCTTTGCAAATTCAGAAAGGGTAATGCTGAATGCACATTAGAAAGGTAAAGGATGATTTACCTTAACGATGCTTTATGCATTAGGCAACTTATTCAGCTTCAGCCTGATATATACAAAATAATGTGCTTTACAGGGTAATCAAATTACACCAACATGCGCCCGTGGGAAGAATATGTTTACAAACAGCAAATAAGCAACGGAATCAGAGATACCTTTTGAAGCAAGTGAGGCCAATTCACTAGTGCAGCAGAACTTCAAAAGCAGCGTAGCGGGAGAACAATCATGCAACATCATAACTGCCACCATTTGCGATTTTCCATTCTTTTAGCGAGCTCACTTGCCATGGATGCAAAGTCCTGAGCCCCACTTTGCAACTCTTCAGTGCGTTCGTTGAGAATCTAGTAAAAATTTCAGGAAATAGTTAGATAGAATCGTAATAAACAAATTTAGGAGAATTCAAGCCATGTTTCAACAAAAAAAGAATACTTTGATTTCTATTAGTGGTCAACGAGTCATTTTTGTGACAAAACCTTGTTATCTAGGACTAGCTATCTTTGCACCAATTTTATTTTGTTTGTCTTTTTGATGATTCAGACGTCTATTTTTTCTGGAAAGGAGATGTGGTTGTAAATTGTGAGTTGTGACATTATAGGATACGGGTAATAGAGAATGGCATCAAACAATAATGAAAAATGTTTTGTTCAATACTCTCCCCATTTTTACCATACAAGTGAGGTAGGTGTAGTGGTATAGACTACAATGTAGTGGCCTCACTTCGTACATGTTTGGGTACATGGTGGAAAACCATGGTGATGCCAAAACCACAGTGGACAGTCGCAAAAACTAAGGGAAGTTACTGTGATTTTGACTTCACCGTGGTTTACCACTGTGTATACAAACATGAACGAAAGTTATGTGAAAAAGTTGGTGCTCAATAATCTACCTGGAGTTTTTCTTGCCGCTCTAGTAGCTTATCTTTTGCAAGTGCAGCTGCTGCCGAGGCATCCTGAAACCGGTGACCAGGTCAAGAAGTGTGAGCTAAAATGAGTAAATTACAGAATTTTCAGATCTAAGATTTACCCCTGTCCTTCTGTATTTAGCCTTAATTTCTTCAGCTGTTCTAACTCTTGGCTTCGAGTTGGTGCTTGCATCCTCAAGTAATTTCTGCCGGTCTGTTCCTTTCCCTTTATCTGCTCGGCAAACACTCATTTTTCAAAAGATTGAACACTTTAAGGAGAAAATAAAACAATATATTATAGATGCACTACCTCTCTTGTCAATATTGCTCTTTTTTGGAGATGAAACGACTACATTTTCATCAATATGAATTTCATCTGCAAAAGATAAGGAACACATTTTCAGAAAAGAAAGAATAGAATGGGGTAGAAAGATGTCAAGGACAGACCTGTGTCAAAATCAAAAGCATCTTGCTTATCTTCTGTGTCTAAGGAAGGCTTTAGGAAAGGAGGAGTGGAGAATAGCTGTTCCAAAGTTTCCAAATAATTATCGTGACCAGCTTGATTTGCATTCTGATTCGCTTTCCCTGCTTTAAAGATCTTGGCAGCATTTAGGAAGATAGAAGGTGGTCCCTATGGCAAGATAAGTTGAATTACAGATCCTGAAGAGTTTAATAGGAGAAACAGAAGCATCGCAAGCCAGAATAAACTGGACCTGTCTTTCATTTTGGTTCTGAGATGGGATAGCAGTAACATCTACTGCAGCTGCAACGACTTCATCATGAAGACAAGGAAAAGACTCTGGAATCCTACAATAATTAGAAGGATCATGTTAGAAACCAAAATTCTAATAGTTATTAAAACTACATATAATTTCTCGAAGACTTTTTGTAGAGAGGCTGATCACATCAGCAACCACCTGAAGGTTGTCTGGGGCCCACTTTTATAGGAGCTTTCAATTTTTTATAAATTGTCATAAAAAACTGCGTTATGTTGAAATAATTTATCCAATACTTCAAATATGAAGAATAGTGATCTAAATTATGGGGTGAAAAGGGAGGAACCAGAAAATTACCAGAACTCATTTTCACCGGTCAACAGTGATATGGAAGCAGCTTCATTTTCATTGACCTATAAAACAAGATGGTCAGAAATCTGATTACGAAATTAAAAGCAACTGGAACCTGTCTAATTTGTTAGAAGACAAAGATTCATTCATGCAATGTATTTTCTTGCAGCTTTTAGTTGAAATTCTTTTGAAGGATCCAAAACACTAAAAGGTAAATGTAGTGGTTTTAACAATTTTTCTTTTCTTTTTTAACCTTTTAATCTGAAATATTAGTGTTAATTATGCATTGTCATAAACCAACTCCCTTACAATTAAAAGTTTAAACTATCAGGTGAAAACTAATGAAATAGTTTTATATCCCACACATCCTTTATTGCAAGAGCCCTTTGGACTTGAAGAAGGAAGTAGCAAGGATTATTAACCTTTTGACCAATTGTTCATAGAAGCTATGATACTATAAAGGAATTAACTATTCCAAAAGTTTAAGTTGTTAAACAAAGACTTATGAACGGTTTTACGTCCAACAAGGATTAGCTAGTGCAGTTAGGTCACATTATGTTGCGAAAGTTGTTCAGTTAACAGATAAGAGGTATAGAAGCTAGTTTATTTATATCACATAGATGATTCTTAGAAGAAAATCAGATAAAGTTTGACAAAAATAAAAAACAGAATAAAAAAAGGACGAAACAGAAGACTTTTGCTGTCATTGTTTCCAAATGGAAGTTCAATTTACTATATTTCCTGCATGATAAACTGTTCGAAAAGCTTAAGTGAATAGATATTGGTTAAATGTGATATATACTGAACTCACCATGCTAAAATTTGTAAAGTGACATATCAGGCTTAAGATATCAACAGACCAATCAGCTAAGTTTTGGCAGCATATACTAATAAAATAGTTTCATTTGAAAAACAAGAAAATTTTCAAACCAGAATTATTTGCCCATTTGGTGAAGAACATATTGTCTTCTCCATGTTGGTCTTGAAGTTCCATCTTAGGATTGGCATTAAAGAGCTTTCTCCCAACACTTCCAGAGTTGGTAAGGACCTGCATGAAGTGACAAAACTTCCATGTAAAGCTTATAAAAGAAGAGAAGTTAGAGCAAAGTAGACTATGACATCCTGAAAAGCTAGCATGACACGACAACACCACACAAAATGCACTAGAATAACTAAAACAGATTGAGAGTCAGAAGGTAATTATTTCTCTCAAATAGTATAACCAATCGGGAATAAAAAATATTATAAAGATTTTTCTTGCGACAAGTCTAAGACTCTACTATTAGGATAAAGGGGAATCCAAGTCCCAGTTAAGACTAGTATAAAATTAGAGCCTCCATATATAATACCAATTATGTGACTAGTATTCTAAATTTATAATAGGCCCAATTCAAAGTTTGATTATTAGCGTGACCATGACTATATTAATAATAAGAACACGTAATATTTTAAGCATTTAACCTTAATTCAATGTCCCCAGTTTGATAAAGAACAACTAGCACACGTTCGTTGTCATCCTTCTTAAAGGTTGTAGTCCAGCAGCATCGTTGTACAAGGGTCACCTTCCGTATGTACTTACTGCTACCCTGTAATTAGGCAACTACATTTTAATTGCTAGAGAAGAATAAATTAAAATTCAAAGGATAATGGACATGAAGAAGGGAACCTCAATCACAGAATTTAGAGAGTGTAAGCTCAATTCACTCTCATAACAAAGTAAAATGAGTGAGTTTGATACTATCTTCCCTAAATATGAATTCTCTGTGGTAGTAGTAATTTCAACTTCAACTTGTGCATTTTCAGATTGAACGTTAGCTTGCATTTCAGAATCACTTTTCTGAGGCGAGTTGGATGGAAGTTTTTCAGCAGATAGTTCTGAAGTAGCATCTGAAATAACACAGCAATCTAAGTAATAAAATTATTTGAAGATGCATCTGATTTTCTTAACCAAAATACTTGCCTATGATGTGCATTGAAATTGCATTTGACTTTACTTTTGGATTCATTGTCCTACTGCAAACCATATTCCCAGTTGCAGTATCTACTGCAGCAAAGTGTGCATCCCTTGTCATTACAAAGACTAGCCCCTTTCCAGAATTGCCAGAAATATCAGATTCAGATTCCTGTAGAATGTTTAAGCTAAAACTGTCTGAAAATTTTGCATTCAGAGAAACAACTGCTGAAGATGTGTTAGATCCGGTATTTGTAATAAACAAAACTGATGATGTACTGATATCAAGCATAGCCACCTGCAAAGAGGATTAGAAAATATAAGTTGGAAAGTTTAATTCAATATGCCACTCAACAACTCAACCGACAACTATTAAACCATTTCCTTTAAAAAGAAAAGGAATTCATGGATGATCTCACCTGCCCATATTCATATCCAACGGCAAGCTTCCCTCCAAGGTTTGCAAACTGTAGGCCGCATACAGCAGAATTTTGAAGGGAAAACACTGCTTTGCAATGAGGTCCATCCTCATGATTTGTATTATGAACTGTCTCAATAGATGAAATTGGATTAAAACCAGTGATTAGAAATATCAAATCATTTTTTAGTGTGAACTGTAAAGAGATACATGTAAGGTAACTTTGAGTTTGGTAATTGTCAATTAAACTGTTTAAATTCCCCAGTGATTACAGTTATCAGATTTGTGATGCAGCAGAAAAGGAAATTCAGAATATATATGATATTCCTACAAACGGGTAATATGTTCTTCACCAACAAGTGTGAATTCAGACTCATGCTGCTGTTGAAATCTATACATCAGCCCGACTTATAAGCATCATAATCTAAGGCTGCAAAACCATGGAAAAAGTAGTCCAGGGGGGATGCAGAGAGAGAGAGAGAAACTTTGTGGCAAAAAAAATCTGCAATTTCACCATAGGTAGGGCCAAACTATTGATGAAGGGATAAAATGGTGAGATAAGTATTGGATGATAGGCTTAAGTCTTGAGATTTCAGGTCTGGCCTAATTGTACTCCAAAAGTTAGATCATGAGTGTGAATTGCCAAACCTTTTATAAGGACTTCTTTGGTCATATTTCTAGTTAATGTGAGACCTTAATTCACCCCTCATGCACAAGGATGGACATCTGAAGCATGGATTGCAGACTTGATATTAAGAATGCCCTCATACCCATCGTGGCACATCTTTGAGGGTGAGATTGACTTTCATTAATTTCTCCGGAATTAGCTGCAACCCAAACTGGCTTCATTAATTTTTTCCTTGAACATCCGCAGGTCAAGTTGATTCATGGACTTTAAACTTTAGTAGGCAGCCCATCGTAGTTGGCCCAATACCGAATCAAGAATAGGCTCCCATACCACTTGTTATTGATCTGGTCGAGCCGAAATGCAGAGGGTCTTGCGCCAATGGGCCAACCAACAGACCACAAGAGCGAACATGATATCACATCCTCACCCAAAATCTTAAGTATTGCACATATGTGTCTATTTTCTAGACAAGATAATATAAAAGAACATATCAATATACCCAATGCCCTAAGTTGTTGGGTGAAAACACATTAGTAGTTTTATATTGTCCAGAAAATTAACTTTTTATTAAACCGACCTACTCTGTACTGAAAAGTAACTTTTCATTAAATAAATTAGGACAACAAGGATCAAACTCTAGATCACTTGGTGACTATGATGACATGTCATGGACCAACTATCCTCAAAGCTTAAGCTTTTGGGTGAAGACAAATGTATTGCTTTATATTATATTTCTAACTCTTAGGGTCATTTGGTAGTAATACTTCTTCCACTAAGACTTTCCAATCCAATCAGATGCACCATATTCCATCAAAAAATATACAATTGCCTAAGTACCTTCGTCTACTATGTTACTGATAGCCCTGCAGACAAGATTGAAAAGATGATCTCCGAGCTAGGAAGACATGTCCAACAAATAAACAAATCAAATGAAAACAACTTTTTCCACCATACATGTCAGTATGAGATGGCTATGGAGCTTTTAACGTATATCCAAATAAATCAGGGGAAAGGACCAGCTTACGACTATTGTAAATCAAACAAGTGTTTACTATAGAAATTTAGCCATCCAAAGAGTTTTGGAAGCTGCTTTTATGTTATCTACAAAGTTCGTTCGAACAATGAATTTCTGAAGAGTTTCTACATTCAGCTGTGAGAAAATCATAGCAGATATTAGAATTTGGGTTAGGCTTAACTCTACCCCAAAACCTAGCTTAGAGGTGAGGGTTTCTCTACCTTTATAAACACTTATTTTGTCATATCTCTAGTCAATGTGAGACTTCTCAACACACACCCTCACGCCCAGAGATGGAATTTGCCGGAATGAACATCTATGGGTGGCCCATATATGGGTGGTCTCCAACAAACAGATTGAGAGCGTGAAATTTGAAGCGTGGAATTTGCCGGAATGAACATCTATGGGTGACCCATATATGGGTGGTCTCAAACAAACAGATCGAGGATAGGCTTTGATGCCATATTAGATTTTGGGTTAGGCCTAACTCTACCTTAAAAGCTAGCTTAGATGTGAGGTTTGCTCTGTCCTTTATAAACACTTAATTAACCATATCTCTAGTCAATACGAGACTTCTCAACAGCAAGCAATGGGCCCAAGATTTGGAAGGCAATTTTTAATTATCACAATTCACAAATGGATATGCAAACTAAATTTGTTTCTAGGAAACCTTCAAGTAAATCTAAGTCCTAAGATATAGATAAAACTTCCCACAATCATTTATTGGAAAGATTCCAAATATTGAGATGCCCCTTTAACCATGTTTCTTGGTTTTCTTGAACAGATCGTTACAAAACTTGCTTAATACTAGAAACATATAAAGAGAGGTTCTGCTTTCAATTCACATAGAAAGGAAAGAATATCAAACCTTCTGTTCCATTCTCTGTCACAAAGTTCAAAGTCATTTCATCTGAATTCCGTATTAGCCCATATAGACGGACCTACATATTCCCGAAGATAAAATGATTAGGGATTCAAGACTTCATCAAATAAGAAAACGAACATTACAACACTAATAAATCTTACGACACCACTTTCATTGCCAACTGCCAGATGTAGAGTATCAGAGCAAAAACCCAATGCTGAAACTGGTGCACTAGCACCGCCAGTTTTAACATCATTTACCTGCCAATTGCAGAATTAATTTTCTGTATGAATGGTTAGCACAAGTCTTCAATATATGTCTTTCGTAATTGGTTTAATATAGCAACACTTGGAGGCAAAGGCAGAAGTCAATAGTTTAAAAATTGTCTAGTGTGCTAATGGCTAACCTCAGATTTTATGTTGCAAACAAGTGACAAAGAAGGATATGTGGCATCCCATATCCGAACAGATCCATCTTGGTAACCTGCTATGTATATTTGAATGATAGGATGGTCTTCTTTAAAAAAAACACCTGGAACACCACCAGTCAAAGGCCACTTTGTACCCATATTTTTCTGATTTTGTACTGAATTCTGCTTTGCTGCTATGAGAAACTACATAGATATCATTTGCCATTAGTGGTGAGCGGTGAAAATTGAGTTTTTATCTTTAAAAAGTTTAGCAACATTTGTTCCGCAAACATATTACATAAGACATACATAAGTTACAATAGACATAACAACTAGCCTCAGAATAAAAAAAGACAATTTTAGACCTAATAGTAATAAATAGGGATCACCTCAGATAGCTTCTTAAATGAGTTCACATCTTTGCATGCCACATCAAGCCTTGCTGTTGTCATCTGCGGTTCAAGAGTAGGTATGATGATGGGATACTGTATTGTGGGAGAAGCAGTCTTCTTTTCTTGCCGAGACATCAAAGAAAACAAAGAATTATTGTCATAAAGATCCAGCTGTCCAGGATTTGTCAACACAAATAGCATATTATAGGCTCCCTCTGTATGGCAATCACTAGATAACAAAACCATATCGGCAAAAGAACCATGAAGTGCAATATCAATGCGTCCAGTGCACTTAAGAGTTTCTATCCCACAAGACAAATCAATGCTCAAAACCTGTAAACATTAAAAAAAAGTGTAGTGACATATTAGTTATCTACTAAGCTGGATTTTTGAAATCGTAACAGGCTGTTAACACAGCTAGTTTTCAAATCTAACATTGCAAAAGTGAAATATTGATTGTTGCAGTATTCAGATAAAAAAAATATTTATTTTTCAATAAAAATAATGAAGTAAAAATGCATAAAGGATGAACAGTATATGCTCCATTAGTTCTATTCTCTTGGCCAGTTTTCTTCTTTTTCTAACAATACAACTCTACTCCATTTGGATGGCATTATATATATTGAATGTATATAACAAAATTAAAGCACCAAGAGAATAAAGAAGAAGCATAAACCAAAATACTAATTTCATGGTATTCATCTAGGACCATTTGCTTGGTTGCTTTCTTTTTTCATGTTATTTCTTCCCACTTTATTTCTCACTTATGGATAATCTCCTGAACATGTTAACGTTATAATAGAGATGTGATGATGTTTTTCATTATTAAAATAACTATTAAAACATCATTTTCAAATAGCGCCTATAAGTACGAAGCTTACTGTCAATACTTCTTTGGACCCCATTTCGTCTCCACCATAGACAAAAAGTTCACCCCTATTATTCAAAGATTTATCAGCACACCAATGTAGAACAATAATAGGGAGTCTTCTATCTTCTGATGATAATTGAAGCTTGACAACGTTATTGTGCATTTTTTCAGCTTGTTGGTCAGAGGGAGAGCCGGCAGTTGACAAATCCCAAAACATTATATCACCATCTACATAACCAACAACAATAATTGATCCATCATTTGATGCCCAAGAAACAGTGCTTATCTCCTTCTCTTCTTCATGGTGTAATTTATCATCAGAACCTTCATTCTTAGGGTCATTTGGATAACCAGCCATTTTTATTCTTTTCAATTCAATGTCCTTGTTGCCTCTGACGAGAACAACTCGATCTTCAGAAGAATCCCAGAGTACCATCACACCAGTATCATATGCGATCAGCAGTCTGCAAAATGATGAATATTCAATTCTGAGTAGTAAGTACCTTTTGAAAATCTAAACTATTTATATGGTGTGCATAGCAGTGTATCTTAAATATGTGTCACTGAATATTGAATTGTGTTTAATACATTTTTCATATATTCTAATTTAGAAAAGTTTAGTTGTTTATGTTTTTTATTGTTAATTGAGTTTTTTTCTTTTGTAGGACTTTGGTTGGAGGAAAGATATTGCCAAAATGGTCCCCATAAAGGCTTAGCAATCCTCACCTAATAAGCTCACTGCCAACTCACAGCCGTGCAATTCAATTAACCTGAAAACTCTCAGGAAATTCACTACACTTGCCCTATTCTCAGTAGTACAAAGTCTAAGGTGTTGGGTAAAGGCATATGAGTAATTTTAAATTACATTTCCAACAATTTTGATGAGAATCACATTGAATTATACATCTTTACTGTGTTTTGAGAAGCAAATTTTTTTCAAGTTAAATTTATTGCTATCAAAGCTTTTGGTGTATAAGTTGGAGTTTTTTCGCCATAGATTGAGCATGGCTTTAAGTGTTAATTGCTGAGGGAGTTGGTAAGCTTAGAGTAAAGTTGAAGTCCAGCGAGGAATATGGGTTGCATTATTCTGTAATATGGGCATATGGCTATATTATGGTCAGGCCTCAGCACAGGAATGTCATTCCAACAAGAAACCAACCATATTCCTTATTATGACCGTATTGTGGTCAGGATTTTAGTATTAGACTATTAGTACATTTTCAGTACAGTAAGGAATACGGCCTGGCATATTCCTAAATATGGTCGTATTCCTAATTCCTTAGTGTAAGAGTGTGTTTCAGCATTGTATGTGACTTTTTATTTTATCTGCAACTCAAAAGTCAGGAGGTGAAGGGAAGAAATGTATTGCAGGCTGATAAAACCAACTTAAAAACAGGAGAAATGGCAAAAACAGAGTTGGACAAGGATTCTGAAGTTCATGAACAAAGAAAAGTCTTGCTCCAAGATTCAAGATTCTCTTCTGGTTTGTTCTCCTTTACTTTAGAGTGAGTAGTTAATTCCTCTTGTTAAATTTGAACTACCTAACTTCCTATCTGATTCCAAACTTAACTTTGAATTTCGTTTTCATCTGACATGCTTGTTTCTGTACTGAATGAATCCATGCCTAGGAAAATTTACAGATAATTTTCAGTCTCAATTTTTATTGGAAAGTTTGGGTTGGGAATTGTTGATTGTAACAAAAAAATTGATGCTTGCTTCTTAGGTATAAGCACAGGTTTTGGGTGACTAATTTAGAGTCATTTTCTTAATGCTCTTTTAATCTTTGCATATCAAGAAATTGAGAAAATAGATACTTACAAGAAAAATGTTGTTTAAGGGATTAAGCGACAAGAAAACTTTAAGTTAGTTCTTGTCAAAATTGTTGTTTACATGGAAACTGTTGGTGTGGCCATGGAGAACCAAAATTACCTAAGATATCTCTTCATAGAATAGAAGGAAATCAACCAGAGAAACTTTTAAGTTAGTTCTTGTCTTGCCTTTTTCCATCAGAACAAGGTTGATGGAGAACTCTGACAACTGAAACATTATCAAGTGACATTCCAACTGCTTCTGCAGGTGATCAAATTTGAAACAAGTTAGATGTTAGACTCATAGAAACTATGTGATTTCCACATAAAAAAGTAAAGAACTGGATAATAATGTAAGCATACGGCACTTTTTTGTTGCAATTTATGTTACATTTGTGAGACATACCATACCCCAAAAATCTGCTCTAATAAGCCTTCACAAACTAATCAGTTAAAATCTATTGCAATTTACAGAGCATCAATATGGTGCAAGATATGAAGTATGCAAGAAACATCACCAATGGGGGACTACACTAGTAACTTAAAACCTCAAAGTACTAATTGTTAGAATAAATACAAATTTCTATTATTTTTATTTTCTGTACAGCTTTAATTAGTGCTCTAATTTTGGAGTTAATTGAATTGACATTGTATATGAATATATTATAAATGTCTGTTTTGATTGATTGGTCATACAGTTCCAGGCCAGCCATGATCTCTCGATTTCTTGACAAGGTTCAGAGGAATCAGTGCAACCATATGGGTCCTCTATGGTTGTCCAGTACCCAAGTATTTCTTCTCTGGTAGAATGCACCATATATAACACCCGTTATTGTTAAACATCCTTCACAAGTCATAATACTATCCTCCTTCAAAATACCGTGCAAATCTATGCAGTGTTTTTCATTCACGAACAAACCTTAGTGTTTCATCATCAGAAAACCACAGAGGTTTGAGGGAAATAGAGATTCAATGCTGTGCTCCAAGAAGGTACATTAAGTAAAATTATCATGCTGATAGGAAACACTTCTCATTTCTCAATATGCAGTACCATAGTGAATCTGAATAATAACGCTACATCATATTGTGAATAATAAAATCTATACTAGCCCTTTAGTAATGGTTAAAGCTTTTTAGACGTTTTGGTCAAGCAATCTCCAGCCTGTTATCAGAGTCTCTTTTACCAGTCTATCAAAAATTCGATTTCAATATAAGGTAGCGGCAGATTTGTGCTTTAATTGCAGCTCAAGAATAAATGAATTCTGCATTAAGGGGCTGTATTAAAGTTGAAAAGAGATAAACTTTTATGTATTTACAAAATAGTTTACACTTTCAAGTCAAGTGTTTATTGAACATCAATTTAACAGGACATGGATATTAGCAATAAATTCAACAAAGAGTATTACATCCCATACATTCGCATATGCATCTATACCCTATTTCAAGAGGAGTTATCATCTTAAACTTACAAGCTCTCCAGATGACACTTGACACATAAAATAACTACATTTCTCTCATACCCAACCACAAAGTAATTTCAAACAGGGTTAGCGGGTTACTATGTGCATCCAAAGAAAGTTTCCTCACAACTTACTTACAAGTTTAGATTAGAAAGCATCTCTTCCCCACACAACAAACTCAAACGAAAAAAATTCAATGCTTATTGAATCAGCCCTTTTGGTCTACGCAAAAATGCAGTAATATGGCATGAAATACAAGAGTGAGCACTTAACCTGATATAGCATTTGTGGGAACATAATAAGGTAATATTTCAATTTTTCTGTCTTCAGAATCAAACTTCAACACATACACCATCCCATGCTCACTTCCAATATACCTGAACTCAACAACAGGGTAAAAATGTTATAGAATCATAAACAGAAATTTCATCTGAAAGCGTAGATTACAAACACAGATTCCAAATCATCTGAACAAGTATTTTACATGTAACTGGTGCCGTAAATAACAGAGAAAGCAGTTATGATGGATTCCCACTGCAAAGCAGAAGCAATTTGCCTGCTTTTCAAATCCCAAACCTTCCATTATCATAAACATATTGAGCTGGTTAGAAAATGAAACAGAGGTAACGGGGAAGAATAAGAGGAAAAGTATAAGATATGAAAGCTATCCATTTTAAAACACAAGATAATCCAAGGTAAGAAAACTCAGATTGAATACCACAAAGAAAAAAGAAAAAATAATAAGCAGACACAGAGAGTTCCTGGTCATAGACAGTTTAAAGGAACTTTAATAGTGTTATGAGATACCTGTATTTCATTACCACTCGTGACGCAAGCAAGAAAACCTTGATTTTCCAAGAACTGCAGGAGAGATGTAAAAGGATAAGATACATTCATGAAATTCTTCAAAAATATTTGTTTTAACATCTAGAGTTCAATAAATGTGTTTTGTTTGATCAGGAAACATGGACACAGATGCATGCCCCCCCCCCCCCCCCATCAACACACACATACTACCACATACATGTGGATCCCAGAGATGCAAACATCTAAACGAACAAACAAATCATCTTATCTGGATAATGACCAGCATAAGATTCAATGACTGATAGGCAATACACTTCAGTTTCTAATTTCAACACCTATCCAAAATTACAAACCTCTAAATTCTTGAGGGATGCTTGCTTATGAGGGGTCAAAATTCCTTCAATATTGTTATCACCAAACACCTTTATCCTGCCATCACTGCAAGAGTGAAGAAAATGCTAAAGTTAACACATAAAGCCATGAACAATCTCTATAGGAAATTACTGTTTTCTGACATCTAAGCTACTCCTCAATCATCACCACAGAGGAATGATGAAACTTTGGAGAAAAAAAAATCACATCTAATGAAAAGCTAAAAATTACAATATCAAAAGCACATAAAAAAAAATCCAAAATCATTAATCTCAAATATACTGCACAAAAGTCATGCATCAATATACTTCACATTGTATGAAAATAGAGCTATTTTTTTACTCTGAATATTTCACTTTGGTGTCATTGGAAATGGAGAATTCCGATAAAGTACAAGCGCTTTTTCAACACATGTCCAATAACAAGCAATAACTCACCTAGTTCCCACCGCTAATAGACGCTGGACGCGATCAAACGCAAGGATAGACGCAGTAGATGGAACTCCATAGTGAAAAACAACTTGCGGTTTGAAATTCGCCGGCGAAGAACTACCTTGCACCGCGTCCTGTTGTTGAACACCACACAAAATGTTCAGAAACTGCGTGCATGTTTGGTTTGGCATTAGAACCAAAGCAAACGTGAATTAGAGAAGCGTGATTTTAAAATGTTAGCTTCACATTGAGTTCAATGAGAATGGGCACAACATCAATATAAAAACTCGCATCAATTCACTAATCAACCAAAAAAACAGACACTTTCCCTAACATTCTTCAACAGCATTCACAAACACTTAATTTTTTTTGGAGAATTTAGAATCTGCAATGGCGGAAATTGAGCACGTACCTGAGGGCGTTGTTGCGGTGAAGATTTGTGAAAGAACCTAGAGAACATTGTTGATGATGATCCAGTTCCGAGAGCTTTTTGCTTCCTCTACTGCCCAAATTTGTCTTCCGATTTTCTGTTTTCTTTCTGCTTCAGGTACCGTGTGAATCACCTGTATGCTGCATCATGCACGGCTCCTCCTTGTGATTTTCTTATTGAAATGACGGTGATTGGCGAGGCCTAAAGGGCCACCTACACCGTTGGATCTCTACCAATTTTTTTTTTACAGATCTCTACGAATAAGTGGAGTAGTAGACTCGTTTGGGTAAAGAGTGCCGCTATTTATCAACTTTTGTGCTGTACCTTGTATTTTTGTTAAAATTTAGTAAAAATATGATGGTTGGCCTGAATATAAATGTGATTTTTAATCTAAATCACTTAAAAATGTTTCACGGTATATATCAGCAATTAATTGATGGTAGTAATTTTTACCTACATTTAAAATTATGTCATTTTGTGTAACATGGTATTCGTACTCCTCCACCACTATAATACCACCACCACCACCACCATCACTTCCAACTACCCATCCTTCACCCCCATCACCCATCATCCAAAACCTCCCTCCACCAATGGGGAATGAACCTTTGAACCTCCTTCACCCAAAATTATCGCCAGCAAAGGACTCTGTCGGGAATTCGCAGAGTGAGGCATGGTGAGTTTCTTTGTTCCCTTTGTCATTTGCACTCTTTTCTTCACCTTTACCTAGTCCATGTTCTTCCGTTCTCTTTCTTCTCCTTTATTTTTCACATGGGCCAGAAGTGGAGGATAAGTTGATGAGGGACAAATGTATAATTAAAAAAAAAAATGTCGATGAAATTTCAAACTAACGTCAAATATTTAGTGACATACGATGAAATATTTTTTTCCAATGATACGTATTAGACTTCGCTAAGTAGAAACCCTGTGAATTCAAAAGAACACTAATTAACTAGTTGTTTATTGAATGTAAAATTATTTAGTGCCTATTTGAATAGTCAATGGATAAATGTGAATGTTCGTTTGAGCAATCCAACAGATGAGATCCGCGTGCTCAATGTACCTTGAAAATTGAGAGTCCTAGTGGCATTGCAAATTATATAAAAAATAAAAACAAGCATATATATATTCATATAGAATTGCAAACTTTTTTTTGAAATACCAAAATAAAAAATAAAGCACATTTTTGTATAAAGTTAAATGTGTTTTTTCTTAACTTTCACCATTTATATAACATAAAAAAGTCAAAGCAACAAAATGTAGGAGTGAGGTTAAAAATAGATATTTCTCCATTGAACTTTATGGATTTATAGTGCAGTTTTGAAAAGTATTTACGATTTCGTGTAACTTATTATTTATTTACTAAACTAGAATAAATCGTCATTCCCATACATGTTTTTTAAATATATATATAGATGATGTATTATATGAGAAAAATGTTTTTATATAAGAAAGTAAAAACAAATCATGACCGTTAGATTTAATCATGAATGAATGGTCAAAATTAAAACATGAAGTCATGTGATTTTTTAAAAAGTCACATGACATTTTTAAGTAGTCATGTGACTACTAGGTTGTTTTAATCTTGACAATTCATGATTAGATCTATCGATCGTGATTTATTCACATTTCCTCGTATAAAAACATCTTCCTCATATGATATATTATATATATATATATATATATATATATATAAAAGTAAAGAAGTGTCCCCGCTGTCATTGGCGATTTTAGTAAATTTTTATAACAAAAACACGTGTCCCTCCCCATTTTTAATGGCGATTTACTCTATTTTTATAAATAATATAAAAAAGTTATATCAAATTCATAAATACTTTACAAAATTGCACTACTGGTATAAAAAAAAGCCTATTTGTTGCTCTGACGTCTAATACTCAAAGGCTATGTTAATGGTGACTAAAGAATTTAAATCTCTCTTAATTCAACTAAGTTCATAGTTTACTTCCACTATAACCAACCAATATTGGATTATATTAAAAACTCTAGTATTTTTTTAATATTGATATAACATTTGTGATAATAGTAAAACAACACAATAAAGGGGTTTGAATTGTGTGTGATTTTTTAAAACCTTTTCTTACAAAGCAAGTATAAGTTTTAAAATACTTTTCTAAGACGAGTGCAGTGGAATATTAACAGAGCTGAAAAGTAAAGCACACAAAGTATTTATCCTGATTCACCTCCTTAATCGACAGGGCTACCTCTAATCCTTGACTTCACTAAGATTTTTCACTATTGCTTTGAATAGTACAAGTATTCTACAAGACTTCTCTTAGTATTCGAAGGACTTCTCCTTACAAGTTTTCTACCGGACTTCTCCTTACAAGTATTAAACAAGACTTCTCTCATTTCTTTTACAAAGAAGGTTTTTCGTTTCTACTAGATCTCTTCAACAAGAGCGGGGTAGAAATATTAAGAGCAAAATACAGAGAGGATATGAAGGCAGGTTCTCTGTTTATTTTTTATTGTGTGAGAAGCAGAAGCATGAGAGTTTTCACTCTATGAAGCTTTCACACAGGGCAGACGACTTAACTCAAGAAAATATAATAATGAGTTTCTGAGTTGTTATAGAGTTGTTAGCAATGAAAGATTTAGAAAGCTTGTGAGTTTGTTCATAGAAAGTCGTCACTGGTTCCAGTGTCTAAGTCCTCTATTTATATCTTCAGTAGGATATGCGTTGATGAAGATGTTGGAGTTCCGTTTGAATTTCTTCTTTATTGTAGATGCAACGAATACTTCTGGCAAGCTCTTCAGAGGCATTAAATGCAAAGCTGCTATGCATTAATTGCAGCATTTAATGCGGTTGCGAGCGTCGTTTGGGTAATTAATGCGTTCTCTGTTTTGTTTCCTTATATGCTCGTCGGGACAGTAAATGCAAAGGAAAGCAGCAAAGATAATCTTCTTCTTCTTCTGATCATCGAGATTTGATTCTGACCGTTGAGGTGATACGATGTTCAGTGAATTGTGTCGTTGACTCTGAAAAGTTGTGCTTGATTTAAGGAATGTCAGAGAGGCTAGCAGATACGATGAATAAAATATTTATTATGTCATTTTCTTGATTCTGCTGGAAACAATGCTTCATTAAATGATAGGACGAGGTTTGCCTTTGTTGTTTGAAGCAAAGAGCCAGACGCTCTCTTTAGCGTGTGATCGGACGAACTCTTCAGACGTACTTCTCGGACGACCTCTGTGAGAATGTTCAAACGTTCTTTTCGGATGATCTCCTTGAGAATGTTCAAACGTTCTACTTTTCGCCATGTTCGGACGTGCTGCTTTTGATATAATGTAGAATGGTAGGCAGACGTTCGTTCCTTCGTATACATAGATGTTCCTAAAATATGAAATACTTAAAGTCTTAAGGAAATTTTAATCTATCAACATTAAACATTGGATAAAATTGTTATTCATCAAAATATGATAAAAGATGAAATCGTTTGAATCTAACAATTTAGACCAGTAGTTTTTGTTCTGATTGGTAGTTGATCCTAGGGTTGGGCAAAGAATTGAAGCCTGACCTAAAGTTGACTTACCCTATACAATTTTAAGCACTCCAGTCAGGTCGGGTCGGACCTTGGTTACAAACAGGTTGAAAAAACAAATTATTCGGTAGGGAAAAAAATGTAAAAAACTGTTGTAACACCCCAATTTTAAGTCAGGGGTCACATTAGTAACCAAACGAATTTAAAACTCATTTCAAAACACGTTTCAAACTAGGTGACGACAATAATTTATAATACCCCCAATAATTAATAATTAACAATGCTAACGAGTAGTTAAAATAGTACCGAGTCTTGCACGAAACACGTGCCTAAAAGAAAACGTAAAGAAGTACAAGATAACGACTAAAATATAAAAGCCTTCACTTCTCATCATCGGTTTATCCAAGTCATCTAGTTAAATCCTGCCGCCACTTCAAGTCTAAACTTTGAAAACCAAGTCAAGCATCATGTGGCTCTCCAACCTGACAATCTATAGCGTGAGTCGCCCAAACAACAAACAAACATAAATGGTTAACTTCATCACCCAAGATAGCAAGTGCGACAATATAACAACAATTATATGGGAGACGTTAACAAGATAAGCATGACCAATATTATTAAATTATTCCACAATAAGAAACAACAAAGGGACGAATAAGCATATATCGGTGTGGTTAGTGTCCTAAGGACAAGTCTATATGCTCCACTACGAAAAGCTAGCAACGTTGCCTTCTGGCGGGTACAACCACATGGGACGACTATCCATCACGTTGACCCCAGGACATTCACATGGGACGACTATCCATCACAATGACCTGCACAAATCTTACAAATGCACATGATGCCAATGCCAAATATTCAACAATAACAACAACAAAAAACATTCAATTGAACAACGACTAGCAATTGATCAAGATTTCAACAACTAAGGTTTTTCCATAGAAAATCCAGCAACCAAAATATTGATTAATTCATGTTACAAACGCAGTAAACCACCAAATTAATAGGCATATTTACCTCAAATAGCAAACAATCTAGAGACATATCATGTCATAATCACATAATAAGGGCCAATTTTCTGGTCAAAATTCAGCAAACAACCACCCAACTTTCAGCATCAATAATATAACAAAACATCTTCATCTCATCCACATGCAAATCAACATAAAACATGCATGACTCGAGACACTCTAGGACCGGGGTCACCCTTACCGTCGTATGTAGTATCGCATCAAAGACCCGGGCCACCTTGCACTCTTGAAAGGAAGGAAAAGAAGGAACACTTGGTCTCCAAAGAGAAAAAAAGATTGCAGCCAACATAGAGAAAAATAACCCTCAAATAATTTTCACGATGCCTAAGAGTTGTTATTTATATTAGATGAAAATTAAACCTCAGCTCTCTCCCTCTCTCATATCCTTCTTTATTATTTTATCCTTCTATCATTATCATTATCATACTTCCAAACCACCTATGAAATCTGTTACATTTCTCACATCTTTCTCTTTATTCATCTTCTATCTTTCTCTCGTCTCTATTTTTCTCGTAAACAAACACACCCTGAATTTCAAATGTTTGTACGTACCATATGTATAGAGCCATAGACTCCACCTGTGTTTTCCGGCACAGTCCGATACTAGTACACAAAGGATGACTTTTTTGGATGGAAGCAATGGAAAATAATTTTTAGAGGGTGACAAATCTTAGGTTTGTAACAAGCCACCAAATGAAACATCTTTAGAAGAAATAACTGCTTATAATTTTAATTATGCTGGGAGGTGATCAAGGGCAACATGCCCCCAAGTGTGATAAAAACTAACTTGACAATTTGTCATGAAAAATTGATGAACCATGAGTTTAACTTCATAAGTTAGTAATGGTCAATCACTTTTGAGAATCATTGCTTTCGGCTTTCAATGAAAGATTAAACATTTGCTTTTATCGTGTAAGAACCATACGTGCCTCATCACTTCAATTTTCATTTTTTTTCTCTTTTTCTCTTTGATTTTTTTTTATGGGCAAAATGTGTAAATTTATTATCCGAAAATAAATTATGCTCAAATATGGATTTCTTCCATCTTGGAAAGAGTTATGATAGCAGCGGTTTTTAATTGATATTTGCATACAAATTAGATTAACTGATTTCTAAAACCTATTACACCCCCTTGTCTCAATTTATAGGCCACATTTAACTAACTTATAAGGATTAAGAAAATTAGTTACTAACAATAAATTTGTAAAAAAAAATTATTGGCTTTCCTAAACTACTCATGCATTTATCTTTCCAAGTTAAAAAAAAAAAATTAAAATCACACTATCTCTTTCATATTAAATATGAGGGTAAATATAGAAAAAATAATTAATGTTTCATCAATATTAGAGAATGATTTATATTTTAGAACAAAAAATCTAAGAAAATCTGAATTATAATATAAGACGGAGGGAGTATAAGGATACAATTATATTATCAATTGTATATATAGGGCGGAGATCCCGTCGGATAGGAACAATGATCCTCATTCCCGTTCCCAAATTTTTTTCAAGAGATTTTCATCTCCGGCTTTTCCGCGCAAAAAAAAATTCTCTAAAATCAGAGCTTTAAATAGGGCAACCATGGGAGGAATTTCCAACTTTAGGTAGAAATTGAAATCCCTAATCCCCACTTGTCCAATTAAACTTCTAAGATCCAACCCCACGTCCCTGGAGTGGTTGTTGCCACGAGTGGCACATCTTTCCTACCAAAAGGGCTGAGGACTGCCACTATGACCTCGTGACCCCATGAGCTTCAAAGTTTATATAATTTGCCATTTTTTAATGCAACCAGGCTCACCATCTCAACTATTATATATATATATATATATATATATATATATATATATATATATGCAAATTCTGTAACATAAATAAAATACTAGCAATGAACATTATGGGTTTTAGATCATATTGTTTCGATCAAGATATTCCACTGTGTTTGAATTAAAGGCTGTCTGGTCCTCCAAAGTTTCCTGTCTGGTTAGTTAGTTTATAAATAATGAATAATGGCAGACACCATACCAAACATATGTATGAATTAGAATCTAGCTAATGAATAAAAATAAGATAAGATTACCTATATCCAGACAGCAAAGATTATAATTACTTATATATGATAAAACCTAGATAAAGTAAATTAATTTTTTTGTGGTATAGTTTTTATAATAATAAAAAAAGGAACTATGAAAGTTAGAAAATGAGCATAACATCTTCAAATTAATCAACTCTAATCACAGCACGACATGTGATATCAAAGGCTCAAAATTGACTTGATATGCTATTTTATTACTCCCTCCCTTATATAAGTGGAACTTTTTTTATTTTATTTTTCTTAATTATTTATTACTTTACAAAGTTTAAGAGAGCATTAATTATATTTTATTAATTCTACCCTTAAATACATAGTGATAGAAAATTAAAGAGTCAAAATTAAGAAGAAAGATAAAGGGTATGTTAGGAAGTTAGGTAGTAATTTTAATAGAAATAAAAACATTAATACAATTCCTTAATATATGTGCAAAACTTTAAAGTGACAGTTATTAAGAAACTGAAAGAGTAATACTTCTAAATTGTGATAGTACTATTTCATTAATTATGTTAATAATAAAATTTCTATAAGAGGCGGGTCTCGCATTGCATAAACTACACACATTCATTTCTCTACCATTTTCTATCTTGGCCTTGGGCATTGAAGTGTCATTGCAAATTCTCTCACCAGCGTGAATCAACTAAGAATGAATCCATATTTGCCGAGAGAAGCGCCATAATAACCGGAAGCTCCATTAATATTCCCTCTCAACCAACTCTTCTAAGTGATTTGGTCGGACTCATCCAATTACATAAGTTCAAACTTCTTTTCTCATTCATACGGAAGGTCTAGCTTACTTATCGGTAACCAACCCCTTGTTAGTGCATAAATTCACATGACTTGCCAAGGAGGGTGAGGCAGCCCTAGGATGCCAAAAATTATCAATTTTAAGTGATGTTTATTCAGCTGCAAAGTGCCAATAAAGCTAGTTCATATGACTTGCCAAGGAGGAGCAGGAAAGAGAATGAGAATGACATGAATTGTAAATTCAAATGATTTAAGAGTAAATATGTCAAATTTCTATGATGCAATCATACATGAATACATCCTAGCCGTCACCTGATAACTAATGCAAATATTATCTTCTTTAAAATTTATAATATTAATTGCATTTCTTAAAATATGTATTTTAATGATTATTTTGAAATGATTGGAGTATTAAGATTAAGATAAGAAAACAAATTATACTAAAAGTTAATATTATTGATGCCTTTTATTATTTATTTATTTATTCATTTTCACTTTTTTTTTCTTTTTCTATTAAATCATCCATATGAACAAAATTTTCACCAACAAGCCCAGCATTACATATATGCCAAGGGTCCCAAATTTTCAATCACAGTTTTGGCAGCAGTCCACCACCCTTTCATTAAGCTCACGTCACTCATGGCCTCCTCAGCTCACAAGCAACACCAGCTCTTGCCAAACCTCTACGGCGGCGGCGCCACCTCAGCTCCGCCGCCAACTCCCTCAACCTCCTCCAACAACCTCCTCTCCACTTCCGACGCCGCAGACGCCCTCTCCCGCCTCCTCCACCGCCTGCCGCCCACCCTCTCCCTCCCCACCCGCCGCTCCTCCTCCGCCGCATCCGCCACGTGTCCTCCCTCCATCTCCCTCTCCTCACAAACCCCCAATGACCTCCTCACCTCCGTTTCCCAACTCGGTTACGCCCAACTCACCGATCACCCCATTCCCTCTGAACTCGCCAACTCCGCCGAGTCGGAAGCGCTCGCCCTCTTCGACCTTCCTCGCGACCAGAAGGAGTCCTTCTTCCCCAAGAACTGGCCTCTCGGTTACGACAACAATGGCGACGACGACGAAGACGACGGAGGCGAACTCGGCGAGTCGTTCCGGCTTGACTCGTCGTGTTCAGCCGAGTTAGAACTCGCTTCTCTCCGCGAGTTCACACGTGCGTTGGAGAAGCTGGGGTTTAAGATCATTGATATGTTAACGAATGCCTTGGAGCTTGAGAACCCATTTGGGGATGATCCGACCCGGTTCTGCACGGTCATGTGGGTTTCCGAACATTTACCCGGAACCCGAACCGACTTGGGCGGGTTTTACCCGTTCATAGTCGGGTTGCAGTACCAGATAAGGTGTCAGAAGTACTCGTTGCTATCGGACTCGGGGTGGCGTTCGGTTTTGCCACCTGTGGACTCCATCTTGGTTACTGTTGGTGATATTGCTCAGGTTAGATTTTCTTTCTTCTTCTTTTCAGGTTATGTTATTCATTAATTAATTAATTATTGTTGGCTTGTTAGCTAAAGCTTCATGATTTTGGATATTTGTTTGATGACTGCATGTTTGATACACATATAATATGATTTTAAAATATTAATTCAGAAGTTAAAATTTATTATATTAAGTTTAATGTGATCAGCGAAACTTGGGTTAATTGTGCAATATTTTACTTTTTCTAACAAATTTTTATTTTTTTCCTCCTTGTCAGTGGATTGGTTTGCGAGAAAAGGCTCATGTGGTATTGTCAGTTTAGTACTTTAGTTTGTCACGTAACGATGGTGGCTAAGTTTAAATTATTTATAGTTGTAAGTGCTGTTTTGCCCCTGAAGTTGAAGTGCATGCATAAATCATTAAATCTTGAAACTTCTAAAGTGCGGTTTGAACAAATCTAAAACTGAACATGCTAATGCTATGTGAAGAAACAAACAAATGTAATTTCAACTTAGGAGGCATTATTCATTAATTGTATCTGAATGAGTCCTCTTTAGACTTTTAGTTGCTGGGTCACATGATAAACGAGTGAGATGTTATTTTGGATTTAAGAAATGATAATTAAGTTATAATTGTGACATTTTTAGACAATTAATTCAGATTATTGACACTCTTGTCATGTATATATGTCAAATAACCATTTTTTCTGCCAATGTGGGGTTTTGGACCCTACATTATGATTTTGATTAAGTAAGCACGTCATCTAATTTAACAACGCATGATAAATAGTTGAGGAAGATACTGTATCTATTATCCATATATCATTATAGGCTCAGCGGACCGTCCAGATATAGGGTCTGCTCGAAATGTAGCCCGAGAAAGACAGTTTCCCTTAAGGCAAGCCACCTCGCTTGGGCAAGCACCTAGCTAAGACTTCTTTGTCTGATGGGCGACATCTTCCTATGTGGGTGGGCCACATCAACTATGTATATTAACGGCCTATTTTGGTGAGTTGTATGTTTATTACGCTATCTTGGCGATCTATGTGCTTTATAAGCATTTTTTTGTCAAACGATCATAGTTTGATATTCAAAGAGCACCCAACAACACTTACTACATACACTTACATTAGTGAAACTAAACTCCCAAATAAGTGATACTACAATGCAATACAAATGAAACCATTAAGCTTACAACATCTACACTCAAGCAAGCTGATACAAGTAATCAAACAATTTAACAAACACGCTAAAATTTCAAAAATCACTAAAGAGCCAAATTGATTTTCTGAGCAGTATTAACTTCCTCTTTTAAATAACTGCTCCACTTCTAGCAACTCTACCGACTCTGCCGGGGTCGCTGCGCTCTGAAAAGCCTTTAAGAAAGCCTAGGTTGAGGCCCCAACAACACCAAGGTGAGTCAATCCAACGACCTGGGATCCTAGAAAAAGGGCACCTGCAGATCTAAAGATCGCACCAAAAACGAACAGAGGAGAGAAATAGATGGTAATGGAGAAAGTAGAGGTGGTCGCGGCTGAGGGTGGCGGCAGACGCGCAAGACGGTATGACGAGACTTCCCCACATTAGAAACAAACCAAGACTCACCTCCTTCAACACAGATCTCTAACATAGAAGGAGGAGATGAAAGCTTCAGATCTGGGTTAGAGAGGTGTTGTAACAGTGAGGAGGTGGGGGAAGTCATGTCTGAACGCTAGATCTACAACCCAGCTCGCGGAGGTTGAGGGAGGAGTTGGTTGCGGTGGTGGCCGAGGTGGATGTAGCGACAGTGAGGGCGGACGAAGTGGTAGACAGAGAAAAAGGAGGGAAAAACTAGAGAACAAAACAAGAGAGCCCCCCACTTATTTGGGTAAGAGATCCACCTAATGTGGAAGACAACCACTTATTGTGGGGGAAAGAACCTACTAAGTAGGAAAGGGAGCCTCCATGGAGGAGGAGAAACCCCCCTAGGGGAAGCAGCCCCCAAGGAGACAAAACAGAGCTTTGTAAGATGCAACCCTAGCAGAGCAATTCGAATCTCTCTCTTCTTGTGTTGGCTTTTTATTCTTTGTAGGCTTAGATGACCCGCCTTCTATTTGGGCGGGTTATGTTTATATGGGCCTTTTGGGGAATTAAGGTCGGACCATATTCACCTCTATAAAAAGAGAGATGGCCTATTGTATTAGAGAATTCGCTTCATCTATCTAAAAGCTAGGTCATTTGGGGATCATCCTCTAGAGTTTCTAAGATTACTCTAGATTTAGGGGTTCTTGAGTAACAAGAACACATTATATGCTATGGGCTTTTTTTTTTCTCAAAATATATATTTTGTTGGGAATTAATTTAATTAATAAAATATATATTTAGATATTTTGATTCTAATATTTATCATTTAAATATAACATTCTTTTGTGAGAACGAAGATAAGGTCACCCATGTTTTTTTATTGACATGACAAAATGTTGTTAATTGGAACAAGAAAATATTACACCAAATAAGACAAAAAGATTTTCATCCCTTGTCCACCTCCCTCAACCATCAATCCAAAAAAATGCAAACTTGATTGAATTGAATAGGAATAAGAAAAGCCATACCAAAGTGCTTTCGTGCTTTAAGAGTTGGTTTCATATTTCTTTAAGAGTTGGAATCAAAACCTTAAAAGCTTTTCTAGTTATTTATGCAATTCTTCTATTATCTACTTTTCTAATTGTGTGCTACTATATGAATAAATTAACAATGAATGTGCAGGTGTGGAGCAATGGTAAGTTAAAGAAAGTGAGAGGAAGACCAGTGGCCACAGTGGGAGATGAAAATGATTCACGTTGCATAACAATGTCATTGCTCATAACTCTTCCCATGGAGAGTACTGTGGCTCCTCTCCTTCCCAAAGCAATAGCCACTGACAGCACCAGCAGCAGTAACAATGATCAAAAGGATCAAGAAGGTGAAGAAGAAATCAATGTAAGTGTTGATGGCGAAGGAGAAGAGAGGGTGTTCAACTCTTTTGATTTTGAGGATTATGCTTGGAGAGTCTACCATGAACGACTTGTTTTCAAAGATCCTCTTGATAGGTACCGTGTTGCTTAGAAGTTCAAGCTGTCTCTCACCCCTCTGATAATATAGTTACCGCATGTTTGAAAATATTTCTATAATTGATCTTAAAATCGAAATTAATTTTGGGAAAAGCTTCTGTAATGAGCTTCAGATTTGATTTTGAAAAAATAAAAACTTATCCAAACATTTTTTTTTTTAATTTTCAGTCATTTGTGAGTTTGTATTTGACTTTTTTGGCATGGTAATGTTAGCCCAATATAAAGTTCAAATTTTGGAGAGTGAAAGACTATAATAAAGTAGAAATGAGAGGACCGCGGTGGTGAATGAGATGTATATGTTTCATTTATTTATTGGATTTTTTATTTTTGGGTTACATAAGGAATTATTGGATTGATATTGAAAAGTTCAAGAACAATAGTTACATCGATTTTTGCTTTGACTTTAATCTTGAATCTGAGTTTGTAACAATTTGTCCTGGGTTCTCAACTCTGCCATGCCGTTGTAGAGTGTAGCACCTAATTAAAGATAACTCTTATATATAAAAAAATAATTTTCACATTTAAACTTAGATAAAGTTAGGTCCAATATAAATTCTAAATTGTTATCAGAGTCTTATATTAATCAAATTTATAAAATATCCTAATTGATTGTTGATTTGTTATGGCATGCGTAAATTTGAAATTGGAAATAATTTTTCACTCAACAATATTGAATAATAATAATAATTTGTGTTTGGAACTTTGGGATTGAAATTTTGAGCAAAACAACAATTTTGTGATGACGCATGCACCTTTGTGTTTGTTTCACATTTGCAAGTTCTAAAATTAATTCACATGGACTAGAATTAAGTTTGGGCTGATCTCATGTGTGCGAGCTCAATGCACTTGCTTTCTCTGCTTATTAATATACAATCCAGGTTCCATTGACAAAATAAAAATAAAAATAGCACACATTGATTTGACCACAAGAAAAAAAGAACACACAGTGTTACCAACATATTTAGATTTTATTTCTTTAGATCTTTCTTTCTGAAAAAACAGAGGAGATTGGTCCTCTTCGTCCATGAGAAAAAAAAAGTGTACAAGGAAGGAAGAGTGCAAAATAAGAGAAACATAAAAAAGTCACCAACTTTTGTTTTGTTTTTACAATTTGTGTTCGTTCCAACTTTCAAAAGTAATAGCTTAAAGATTAGGCTTAAATATGTTTGGGGTCCCTGACATTCGAAAGGAAATCATTCTAGGTCTCTGAAAACTTAATTTGTAAAATTGGATCTCTAACATATGTTTTTTAATCAAATTAAGGACAAATCTCAATTTAAACTGATTAAGGAATCTAGTTAGTCCAATCATCATTTCCACCTGTTAATTTCTTTTTTTTCAATACCAATTTTTTTTAGGATTCAGCTCTCTTCCTTAACCTTAACCGTGACCTTCATCACTAACATCCAGCCGCCGACCCTTCTCCTTCCACCCCTTGACCAAGCACGCCACCACCACTCCTCCTCCAATTGACCTCCACCGCCGCACCTCTCCTTCCCTCCCATCTCTAAGCTTTCATCAGCATTGAACCACTGCAACCACTTGCATCGTTGAACCACTGAACCCTAAGTTGACATGAACACTTGGAAAACCTTCGAATTACTTAGTGAAAACATGATATGCGGACTCTAGGGATGATGAGGATCGCGAATATGTAAAGAAATCAAGGTTCTAGGGAAGTTCTTCGACGAACTCACTGGAGAAGATGGTGGTTGACGGCAGTGGTCATGGCGGCAATCGAAGATGAGCATTGGGCCTCCTTCGATGGGAGTGGTTTGGTGACCAACGGAGCTCTGAGCTGGGAGAAAAGTGAGGTTGCAGGTCGCGGGTACCTCACTGAAATCTGGGTTCAAGCTTCAGTCTTCTTCTTCCTCACCTTTTCCTTTGATTCTTCTGCCTAGATCACATGTGCAAGTGCCTAGAGTCCAAAGAAACAAGAGTCACGGTGTTTGGAGGTGAAAAGAAGGAGAACAAAGAGGTTGATGATGATCGATGTGTGGAGGTGAAAAGAGGGATATTATACATCTGAGAAATTTTGCAGGAATATTTCCCACGTCTGCTTCCTTCTCCGGCGTCTTCTCCTTCGTCCTTCTCATTCCTCCTTCTCCTGCGATTGTTCTTTCTTCACAATTCTTACATACCTTCAAGTTTTTCAATTTAGGGTTCAGATTAGGGGAAAGGTAATTTTGGGGGAAAGTTGAAAAAATTAAGATTAGTAAAAAGGTTGATAATGTGGATTTAAAAAAAAGACTTAATAATAAAAAATGGTGACTAGGACTGATGACTGGGCTAATTAGATTCCTTAATCATCTTAAATTGAGATTTGTCCTTAATTTGATTAAAAAACATATGTTAGGGATCCAATTTTACAAATTAATTTTTCAGGGACCTAGAATGATTCCCTTTCAAATGTCAGGGACCCCAAATATATTTAAGCCTAAAGATTAATTCACACCCAAAAAGAAATATGTGATTAACATAAATCAATTCAAACGGCAACTGAAGAATATGCATTTGAAAAGTTAACATATGTTGGCTCAGTTATAAGAACGAGTCATTTTCACTCCGAAAATTGTGTATTTGATTCCTGTGTTGGTGGGAGATATGTAAATACTACAATAAACAATTATAGATTTCAGAGGCATGCTCTGACCTGTGCGGTGATTTGAGCTAGACTGACTCAAAACTTTTTTTAAAAAAATAATAATTACATACATTTGAAAACAAATGCTGGTGGACATGGGACAAGAATGGTGAGCTATGGTTGTACCTGCTTCATGCCCTTCACCGTTGGGCTTGGACCACATTGATTTTTCTATTGGGCTCTTTTCCCTTCCCAATAATATATTCCTTCGTTTATTTAACTTTTGTTAGTTTTGTCAAAAAATAAAATAAAGGTTAACCTATGTTAGTTAAGATTAGGTGCTTGTTCTCCATTTATTTATCTAGAGTCGTTAGTACTTTTGGCTTTAACACAGTGATGTTGCCATTTAGCTAATATGATGTATACATCTGAAAGTTCATGAGATCATTTTGGCTTTGATGCTTTTAGAAGTTTGCCAATCAAACTAAAAGAAGTTTCTTACTCCCTCCATTTCTTTTTATAAGAGTTAAATGAGGGTGTTGACCGTTTCTTTTTATAAGAATCACATAAGATTTTGTGCCATATTAATTATTTTTTCAAATTTAATGTAAAAAGCTATACTGCTTAACTTTTTTAATATTTGTTCAAAATTAGTTTAACTCTTATAAAAAGAAACAAGGAAGTATTAAAATATGTTTCTCTCATGAATTGATGAGAGTTCAGCTCATTTATTGAGCCAAATTTTATTACTTGTCAGATCCTGGAGATTCACGAGCATTAAACAAGCAATTTTCCTAAACGTTTTATGCATGTATTAAGGCGATTACTATGTTAATAATCTTGAAGTGAAAGATTAAACTCTCAATTTCATCCCTAAAATATTTCGCGACAAACAAGTTCATTCATCATCGAAAGAAGTAAATGCTTTCAAATCTTTAAAAGTGTAAATTGTAGGTTAAGTTAGTCATTTTATCACCGTTGATGGGATAATTTTTAGGAAAGATCAACTTAATCGATATTCAATAACTTTTGAAGATTTTTCTTCTATAAAGGACAAACTTGCCCGATACTGTATCACGAATTTGAGATTCACTCAATATTATTAAATGAAGCATCATAGTAGTACACTCAAAATTTATCCCTATTAATTAAATAAATTTCATATGAATCATGTTAGCATTTATCATATTATAAAGTGTCTCTGCATGTGGTTGGTTAAGTTGGACTAATTTATTTTTAAATATACGAAAGCATCCTTTTATTTTATTTTTAACATCAATTGGGTCACAAATTAAAAAATATGAGAAGGTAGGTAAGTTCCCTAACATGAATTTGCCATTTTGAATTCCCTGCATATATAACAGAATAATATGCAAACATTATTTTGCCATTTTGAATTAGTTGACCCCATGAGTTATTGAATCTTGAATCTGACATTGAAATCTCAACTCAACACAGTAACTCTACTATGAGCATGAAAGAGTTACCTTGCAACATGGAACTGAAACTGAAAGACAGCAACGTTGTGTCCACCAAAGACTCTTCAAAGTTGAAACCACCACAACTCCCACCCTTTCATCTGACAAAGATTGGTACCAACTTTGAAGGAAGGCTTTGATATCACTCCTTTCTCTTCCCTCCCCCTCACGTATTGTCTCAATACAAGGTAGATGTTGATAGTATAAGTAATGTATTGGTGGTTGCCAATGGAGCAAGCAGGGTGAAAAATAAAAGAAAATACAAAAGTAAAAAGAAAATATATTGCTTCAATATGTATAGTTAATTATGTGAAAACTTTTGTGTATTAGTGAGAGTTTTTAATCACTATAAAATGTATTAAGGGTGGTTTAAACTGCCCCAAAATTTACCATAGAAACTAAATTCACTAATTTTACCAACGTTGGGAATAAAAACTATAATTTTTTTTGAAAGGTCTAAATCCAATCCAACTCTATTTTACAAGGATTAAAAATATATTTTAACTCAATATAAAATAGTGTAACAGATGGTTGATTCACAGTGGAGAAGTAAGTCTTGAATGTAAAATAAACTATCACAGTTAGATTTAGATTAACAGTTAGATTTAGATTCTGTGCAGTTATAAAATTTTTGAATTCACACATTCAATGATTTGGAGTCGTAATAAAGATTTGATAGTCTCATATGAATCTAATTCATCTAAAGTGAGAAAGTCCGTCTAGAATGTAAAATAAACTATCACAATCAGGTTTAGATTTTACACATTAGTAAAATATGATAGTGTCATGTTCCATTGAGATCAAACGTCTAAAATAAACTCAGAGTTTGAACAATATGAGATCAAACGACTCAAATTTCATAACCGCGTGAATTTTGAATTATTTGAACCGCAAGGAATTCACGTCCATCATAAAAATAAAATTAAATGAGAAATCAATATTTGAGATTTAAATAATGTTATAATTTATTATACATGTACAACTATTGGATCCGATCACAATAGTTAATTTCTTAAGAATTGAGAAAGACCACCCTCCATCAACCAATAACCTCTTTTCTTCTCTTCTCTAAGTTCTTTGAAAGACAAGAACATTTCACCAAACCCCAATTAAACAAACACAACCTAAAACTTGAATTCAACTCCTTTTCTTTTTTTTTCTCCAACCAATGTCTCTCACTGCTTTCTCTGATATATTTCTACCTCTCTTCTTTTCTTCTCTGCTCAGTGAATCTTGTTCTGATATCCAACTCTCTCTTCTTTCTCCACCAACATGCACCCTTTTCGCCGCAAGGCTCCTCTTTTCAACTCAGAAGCAGTGGCAATGAAGGGCCGCAAAAACAACAACCTCTCCATTTTTGTGGTGGTTTTCTCCATTTGCCTCTTTGGGGTGTTCATGTACAACGAGGACGTGAAGTCAATAGCAGAGTTCCCATTTTCATCAAGGCCTAAATCTCAAGAAACAGTTCAAGAAGTTGAATCAAAACATGTTGATTCTGTTCAAGTGGATCCAAGAAGAGACATGGAATTGGAAGACACTGTTGTTGCTCAAAGAGAGACTGAGAAAGACACCGAGAAAGGCACTGTGAGGGTCACTGTGTCTAAGAATTCAAGAGCTCAACTTGAGAAGAAGAGCCAGGATGATGGTGATGAAGATTCTGATGAAACACAAGAGCGTGTTGATTTGAAAACGGTGGTGGCGGTGGCGGCGGAGGAGGAAGAGAAAGAGGAGAAAATTGAATTGAAGGAAGGGGAGGAAGAAGAAGAAGAAGAAGAACAAGAAGAAGTGATTGAGTTGCCACCAGAAGATTGTGACTTGTTTACAGGGGAGTGGGTTTTGGATAACGTGACACACCCTTTGTACAAAGAAGACGAATGTGAATTCCTCACTTCACAAGTGACTTGCATGAAGAATGGAAGAAGAGATTCTATGTACCAGAACTGGAAATGGCAGCCTAGAGATTGCTCTTTGCCTAAGTAAGCAATTTTGTTCTTTCAATTTCCATTTTGAATCAAGTTCTCCGTTTGTTCTGAATTGCAGAAACTACTCATATAAGCGGCAGAATTGATTCTGACGGTAGACTCAATTGTTGAATGATTTTCGAACATTTTCTCTTTTTAATCTTCCCAAAGATTTTTTACAAAATTTGTAATTGATTGGAATTTTGTGAACTTATGAAGGTTCAAACCAAGACTGTTGTTTGAGAAGATCAGAGGAAAGAGGCTTTTATTTGTTGGAGACTCACTGAATAGGAACCAGTGGGAATCAATGGTTTGTATGGTCCAGTCTGTGGCTCCTCCGGAACAAAAGACCTGGTACAAGAATGGTTCTTTTGCTATCTTCAAAATTGAGGTATGTCTTTCTCCTTTTTGATCATCATAAATCATAGTAATTTTCCAATTACATGCATAACATCATGCTAGACTGGTAAAGCACTATTCATATGTACTAATTTGTACCCTTATGGTTATGGGTTAGTATAAGAGTAAACGTACAATGAGAATCATTTGCTGCATCTATGGTGGACCACTGAATTTAATGACCAAATGGGGTTGTTTAAATGTCAAGTTACCTCTTTATTTGGCCTTGGTCTGCAAGATCTGGCTTTGGCAAATGATGCCAGGGAATAAAGTGTACACATGCCATATTGCTTAGGATATACTCTTCTTGAGTTACTAAGAATACAAACTAAAGAACATTTATTGAAATTTATTTAAGGTTTTTCTTGGCAGATAAATTTCAATTAATTCGTATCCAAATGGTCTCTAAGTGCATCTTTTGAAACTTTTCCGCAATTGATCCTGAAGTTGGAATCAATTTAGAGAGAAACTTTGTGATTAACTTTTTAGGTTTTAGAGTTGATTCGGGCAAAATTGTAGCTTTTATGTTTGATTATTCGTTTGTGGACACACTTAAAAATGAATTGAGCTCTTCATAAGTATTATGTCATATTGTTTTCGAGTGATATCCAAACACACCGGTTATCTCTATGCAGGAGCCGGAGCATATTACTACAACGGTGGAATTCTACTGGGCACCATTCCTTGTGGAGTCAAACTCAGATGATCCAAAAATGCACAGCATATTGAACCGTATAATCAATCCTGAATCGATTGAGAAACATGGTGTGAATTGGAAGAATGTGGACTACCTGGTCTTCAACACCTACATATGGTGGATGAACACTTTCAACATGAAAGTCTTGTAAGCACAATATCACACTCTACTCCATCTCTTTCCTCTTTTAATGTTTCTTATCTTTTAAGCAAATTCATGAAACTGATGTGGATTTGTGTGTGATGCAATCAATAGACGAGGCTCATTTGATGACGAGTCCACGGAGTACGATGAGATTCCTAGGCCAATAGCATATGAAAGAGTCCTCAGGACATGGTCAAAATGGGTGGATGAGAATATTGACCCAAATCGAACCAAAGTTTTCTTCAGCAGCACGTCCCCTCTTCACATAAAGTAATGACTATGTCTTAGTTTCTGCTTTTTCATCTTTAAAGAACTAAATTTGTGATCAACAAACAAACAAACATTGATTTTATTATGTTAACAAGTGATAGACACCATTGGGGTTATTAGATATTTAGTATACAAAATATTTTTATGCCATTAGGTGAAACCATCACCCGTGTAAGTGAATAAAATATTAAATAACATGATTGGGGTTTACACTTTTGATCTTTGGTAGTTGATTTGGTGAACCAATGTTTTCATCTTTGCAGAGTTAATACTTTCCTATTGGTTACCATTAAGAATACTTTTGCACATTGTCCTCTGAACTCAACATTTACAATTAACCACTTAATTTTTTTGTAGGAGTGAGGATTGGAACAACCCAGATGGTATAAAATGTGCTAAGGAAACCACTCCAGTTCTCAACATGTCAACCCCATTGGATGTAGGCACAGATCGTCGCCTCTTTGTTATTGCAAACAATGTGACACATTCAATGAAGGTTCCAGTATACTTTATCAACATCACTACCTTATCAGAGTTCAGAAAAGATGCTCATACCTCTGTTTACACCATACGCCAAGGCAAAATGCTAACTCCAGAACAACAAGCTGACCCTGCTACTTATGCAGATTGTATCCATTGGTGTCTACCAGGATTACCTGACACTTGGAACGAGTTCCTATATACACGTATCATAGCTCAATCTTGACCCACAACATGCACTCAATCTTCATACAAAATACACTTATTTTTGCTCTTTACTTTGTTATTATTTTTCACCCTTTACCTAAGAAGCAAGCCCTGTCTTTTTGTCTCTGTCAGTTTTTGTAAGTCACTTTTTATTAGGCCTTTTTTAGGACTTGGGCATTTTTTTAAAACCATTTACTTCATGATGTTTATTTGTTAAGCCAATTTAGGCGAGAATGGAAAGCACAGCAAGAACATTAACTGTACAATGAATACTTGTTTCTTGAATGAAGAGAAAATAAAGCATCAAGGTTTCATTCAGTTTATTTTCAGAGTTTTATTGCTTCAAGTTTAAAATAGTTGCATGCTACGATATTAAGTGGTGACATTTGGAAATTGACATAACTTTAATTGAATAATGTACTTTCTATTGTAGAAAAGACATTTTAAATAGCTAATTTCAGGCTTCTGTAAATGTTAGGCCAAATCAAAACATTCCCATGATCAAAGTTAACATGACTGAATATAAATACAACAGAATTCTACAATAATTTACAAGTAAAAACACATTGCCAGTTACAATGATGTGAAGACTAGTGTACACATGTATTTGTAAAATCAACAAGTCAAAGCTGAGCACTATCATCTCAAACATCTATCTATCTCGCTAATAACATTAATATGAGTTCTTGGAAAAAACAGACGCAACAAGGGAACTGAAGATGATGACGTGAGCTTAGGTTTGACTCGATCTACAGCTAACCTGATCACAGATGAAGCTGGTACATCAAACCACTGAAGATAGCAAGAGAGAAGTACCGAACGTTTCTCTTGGGATTCCCCATCCGGCCATTTTCCCAGTTTCAAATATGTCTGAAAATCATCCTTCAATTCCTGAGAACAATTTAGGAGCTCTTCCACCTTCTTCCTAAGAGAACCAATAAACGCTGATTGTACAATCCCACCTTTTGGTGCAGATAATTTTTCACTCATCAATGCCTCGATATAAGTCAGTGAAAGCTGCAAGCAAATACCAAAATATCAAGTCAGGCACATGTTAATAAAGGCATACTCGGTTTACAGACAATTCAAAATAGTAAAAATAAATTAATGTTCGGCAACTCATGGACACACTGAATAGTCCAAATTTTTAGTTCCATATTTTGAACTTTTACATCGATCCAGATAATAATACCAAAATAATTATATGAATGATATTATTTTATTATGTCTACGATGATGCATGCAGCATATAGCTCTTAAAATATTGATTCTCACTTTTGGTTTAAGATTTTTTGTTTTGTATTAATGCTATACTATCTTTACATGCTGCTTTAAAATTATATCGTATCATGATTTTTAAAATTTATCAAATCTACATAGATGTGTCATATTGTATGTCATGCATTATATAGATGCTTTCTATGACCGACATATCACAATCACTAAAAAACTTAACGTAGTGTCACAAAAACACGTTAGAGATAGATTCTAACTCAAGGAAAGTAAGAAAAGTATAATTAGTATGAAGCTCACCTTAAAACCAGACATAGAGAGAGAGTCACCACAAACAATGGCAGCAGTAGTAATTTGATCAACCATTGATTCAACTGTTGTGTATAATGATAAATATACCTGCATAATAAAACCGTCAATAAATGTTCTATCAGAACAACCCAATTTCAAGAAGTGTAAAACTCATTATCTAATGGTTACTGTTATGAATTATTTCAAAAGATTAAGATGTTTGATGAAGACATATGAATGTTTTTATATTATATTTTTAAGCCCAATGACTTTTAAATGGTACAAGCTTCGTCACTGGATGTTCAGTTCACTTGGCTATTGTGAGGACAATGCATAAATCCACCTACCTTGTGGTTAAATGCAAATTTTTTATTAGAATAACAGAGCAACAAGGATTGAACTCCAAATCACTTGGTCATACAGGCTCTAATACTGTGTCATGAACCTATTATTCCAAAATCTTAAATTGTGGAGTGAAGACAGTGTTTTAAAAGTTATACTTGTAACAGTTACAACAAACTCTGACAACCCTCACACTCTTTGCACATGTGTAGTGTGTAGACCCAAAAATAGAAGAGACATCAAGAGAGGAGCAGAATCATGCATCAGTGATCTCCTCTCAGAAATCAACAAATCTCAAAAGTTCATATTATGTAGAATCATAGAACATGCTCATAAATTTCCATATCAGTTCAAATTTTATTTATACTGTGTTAGTAATTTAGTACATGGGATTACCGTCTAATATGTGGAATACATAATAGAAGAGATCGTTCAGTACTTCAATTTTTATGTATTAGAAATTTAGTTAAACAGTTGTATTGGCTTTATTTCCGAGAATATTCTTATTCAACAGTTGCAGTGGTAAACATCACATTTTACAAGTCTTACATTTGTGTCAGCAAATCCTAAAACATCAGATGCATCCAATTGTATTACGGCTTTTCATGTGAATCATCACACATAATTTAAACAACACCATCCCTATGGAAAAATTTGAAGTTCTTAAGCATGTGTTTGTGTTGGCATACTCCCCCCCCCACCCACCAAAAAAAAGGGGATGCATGTCCATCTCAATGACACTACATACTAGTTCTCATGCTTACATGTCCTGATGCCAATATAAACACACCATAAATTGGACCATCATTATCGTATTGAATTTAGAAAAAAATTGGCCTTCTACGTATATTACCTGTAAAAGAGCTGGTCTGTCCTTGCTCACACATTCAAATAATACTTGCAAGCAAAATTCCTTGAAATCAACATCAGATCTGCAAGTATGTTTCAGTAGCTTATTTAGAGACTACGCCATCTTTACAGAAAAGGAATGTAATATGCAACTAGTGTACGTAAATAGTTAAAGCGTCATTGCTTATCATCTTTGATCTTCAATACAAATCTAGGGAATAACAGAATATGATTTATGAACTGAAATAAGATTAAGAAAACAAAACCACAATGAAGAAAACCCCTCGACAATGCATGTCTGGTTAATTATGATGCAAAGATAGATGAAACTGAACCTATCACTGATAAGAATAGGGGAGTGAAAGTTATGGCCTATGGGATGATAGAGGTAATTATTGTAATAGTAGCTAACCAACCTAAAGTGTGAATGGTTAATTAGGATATTAGTAGGGTATAAAAAGGGAAACAGGAATCATTGTGAGGCCTCCTTATTGTAAGATTAGGGATTCTAGAGACAGAAGCTGAGGCTCTCAAACTCCAGTCATTATTATTTGAATAAAATCAATTCATTTTCTTCTATAGTTAGCTGAGGCTCTCAACTCGGATTCAGTCTCTTTTTGAAATGTCAGCAGGTTTCTCTCATCAGATAATTTTTATTTGGTCAAGTGTTAGGATTTTGGAATGATAACAGAAACTATTTTGTTATTCAGAAGATTTGTTGCAGACATGCAAATGAATGTGGTTTCGATCTTGGTAACTTGGTGTCTGGTGTCCAACTTGTTATTACTGTGTCTAACTAGATATTATTCTTCAAAAGATGTCAGAAACTTTTGCATAAATCAAACAAATAGAATAAAAACCTAAAGATATAACAAAACAGCACATGGGGGCAAAGACATGGGATGATAGAAAAATTTAGAAATATGAGCTTACCTATTACACCAAGAGGGGTCACAGCATAGTTGTGCAAAAGCAATCAAACTAGGATCAGATGAGAAGGTACTGACTAAGTGATCAACTGAGATAGAACCAGATCCACTATGGATGTCAGTGACTGCATCAGATGCTTTTAAACTTGTCAGGCCAAACACCTAGATCAAGCAAAATATTCAATCGGGAGTATAATACTTGTGTAAATTCATCATACAATACAAAATACAATGCAATGTCAACCTTGTGCATTGCTCGTGACAGCAGTGACTGGCACCCAATGGGATCATCAACATATGAACAAGCTCCAACTTTTCTTTTGATAAAAAGAATACCAGAATTAAACGGATTATTCTTGTCACCAAAATTCCACCAAGGTTTATCTGTTATTAAATGAATAATTTGGGGTTACTCATTTCAAAAAGCATATAATAATTCCGAAAACCTCAAATCAGCATAAGATGATATTAACAAGACTTTATGTTTACCGTCAGGGGCAAAGTCTATAACTTGAGGCCAGTAGCGAGGCCCACAAACACGTATTCTTTTCAACTATAATCATCAAAGCCAAACAAATTACATTGATCAGTGCTTTTCCTTAACCCAACAATAAGAAATATATTCATTCCAAAATCAATCAAATACTAGGTAACCCGAACAGAAGAATATAAACTAAACAAGATAAACTGATGTACTCAACATATTTCATCCATAGACCATTCAGAAAACCAGACTTACAATAGCTCGCTCTGGAAGAAGGCAAGGGGTGACCTCACAAAAGCTTGATTCTGCATAATGCTCAGTTTCTCTGATTGTGACCTCAACAGGAGCATAAACAGGCAGACCTGTGTCAACATCAACTGTCTGAATCCATCGTGCCTCTGTTGCAAGGACATATAGATGTCGAAATGCCTGCAAATAAACTTATCTCATAAGAACAATTTTAAAGAGTAAACTAAAGAACATATCCAGTAACTACAGCAATCTTACGTACCTGAAGGTGGCACCTATTATCATTTGGACCTGTGGGCAAGCGTGGATATAGAGTTATGAGCAAAGCAGCAATGGAGCTGCTGTTTGTTGAAAATGTCCTCATTCCACCACCAAGAAATAAGAAACCGATAGCTAAGCTTACCTAATGCAGCAGGTTTATACGATGAAAAATTAGAATGAAGGTGGAAGAAAACTAATTAGTAAACTCAATTTAACAAAAAAATACAAATGAAAAGTCAAGCACAAACAAGACTTTGCCTGAATATAGATCAAGTGTGATAGAGATATACTCATGTATACTGTCTTGTTGAATTAAGCTTGTTTTACCAAAGGGTGTACAGGAAGTATATGACCTTACAAACTTATTCTCTGATATTATTACCATAATACAAGTGGTCAAAACCTCCAAAAAGCCCTTTGCGTTTTAAAATTTTTATGTAAGCATAAATGCATGCATGAGCATAGAAGATACATTTATGTATATAAAATACATAAGCAGACTTCATGTACATGGATTACTGTCCCAGCTTCCAAAGCCAGCTTCTCATCTATAACCAGATTTTAATTTTAAAAAAATAAAAAATTACAGAAGGGGGAAAAAGATACAACTTATTGAACTTACTGCCATTTGAATACCATAACTTGACTGCCCATCTGCACAATTTCTGCTCCTTAGGAATCTCAACAACCGAAAAGTCTGTAAATGTCCAGATCCAGCCATAACCTGGCAGGCAGAAGTTTTACCATAGAACTTTAACCATGATCTTAATTTTTACTTAATAGATAGTGAAAGCAAGGGTGAAGCAAATACCACCGATAGTGAAAGAACAATAAGGTGAAGGCATGTCTCCAATGTGCCCCGATCAATGTAGCGAGACAATCCCTTTGGCAAAAAAATTCCACTTGTAGGGGAAACAGGCTTGATCTGCGAGATTTAAAAAAATTATAACCAACCACTTAACATGCCCTGAGGAGTTAGGCAGCATAATTCTATGGACTGACCTCATTAAGAAAGTATATAGCAAATTCATAAAGCAATTCCTGTGCGTCTCCATTTCTAGTGCCAGCAAAAACCAGTCCTGAGATGGTTAAAAGGAACAAGTGTCAAGGTAAAGACCAACCAGTAAAACAATTCACAACTACTTAGTTGGTGCTAGCAAGGAAGATACAAAACATAGATGAATAACAGTAAAAATGAGGATTTAAATCATTTCATTGAGTCATATTATGTTTGATATAAAAGGAACTTAGGTTGAATTCATCATAAAATGAACCCAAAGACCCATGAGAATTTTACCGAGAGATATACAAGCTCCAGCTACTATATTAACATAGGCTTGTATAAAAGCCTCAGCATCCACATCATTGATATCATTGTCATCACCTCCAAGGCCTTCTACACCACATCTCACAATTTCAGGAATTTGGGACCAAACCCAGTCTTTTGAGGGATGAACCCTACAATAGAACATCCAATAAATATGGATATAGAAGGTCATGAATAGATCCAAGTAAATTGTTGCATTAACATAAATAGACCAGCACAAACCTGCTCCACATTATTAAATTTCGAGCAATAACTCGAAGCATTATGAAGTCAGGCCGTACATATTGCAAATCAAAACTTGTGCTTGGAATTGAGAGCCTAGACACAATAGCCTCAGATTCTGTCTGTCAAAAATAAGAAAAACCAAAGTCACCAGGAGACTCCATAGAAAGTTCGGTATGCCATATTCATGAGTGAACTCAAGAGTTTCATATTTATATATCAATTATAAGTACACTACAAATATGTAGTCTGTTGATGATAACTGTAATTATTTCTTTCCTTTTATTCTAGAGCGTATCAAGTGAAAACTAATGTTATTGTGAGAAATGATAACTAATCATATGAACCGTTGGATTAAAATGAAAGGTACAGATTAAAACTTCACTTTAATGGGGGCACGTGAGCACATTTGTTTCAACCCAAACGTGGTCCTCTTTCACGTTATCAACTTCTCATACATGTTTCACCTTCGCCATTTTTAACTGCACCGTGCTCCCAATTCATCTCCAGATTGAGACCAGCATATGATGGATTCACAGCACAAGATGAAAACGGTCATGCCTCTTTTGTGTGTTCCCTGTTCACTAGTTGATCGTGAACTTTTCCCTTTATTCCCTTTAACTTCCATGACACTACATTTCTGAAACAAAAATTTAACTCTGAAGCCCACCACCAGTATATTCATTCCAATCCGTTGAAATTGGATCGCCACACCAAGGTAGTCAATCGCGGATCGCGGCCTGTCGTGGATGACCCCCAGAATTGAAATCCCATACATGTAAAACCCCGATTTGGCCGCTATTGGCCGCGATCGCGCCCTGAATCTCGTAGCGGAAGGCCTCCGCTCTGCGACGCGACGGCGCTATAGCACCGCTATCGCGCGCGATTGATAACTATGCGCCAAACTTTTATCCCATGAATCAAAATCAGCGGAATTAGAACTTGATTCTAAGCGCCAAAAAATAGCGAAGGCCATGACGGAGACCTGAGTGGTGGCGGAGGAGACAGCACCGTGGATGAAGGCGTCATTGGAGCAGCAACAATTGAAGAAGGAAGAGACCAGACTTGCCCTTTCTATTTCAACATAGGCAGGAATAGATTAGGTTCACCTTGGCAATGTCAGATACGAGATTGTAGAAGGAAGAGTTGGAAAAAAAAATTGGGGAAAAGAAACATGGTCATGTGTCATGCCCCCATTAAAGTGAAGTTTTAATCTGTACCTTTCATTTTAATCCAACGGTTCATATATATATATATATATATATATATATATATATATATATATATATATTGTACATATCCTCTGGTGAATAATACAACAAAAACATTTAGATTCAAGTTAGGAGACGAAGATAGAGAGCCTGTTCCCCACAATCTGTACGGGTATAAACTTTTCAAATTGCATAAGTAGATAAACAGACTTCTTGCTGACATCTATTACTTATCCTAGAGTGATATCACTGGACGTACCTTCATAAACATCAAAGCAAGAGCAATTGTGGCTCCAGGTGCAGTAACATCAATATTGACTGTTGTCGCATCCATCATCTACAACAAGAAACATTTGTAAAAATATTTAAATCAGTTATGCAGGAGAGAATCTCAACCCAACCACGATATGGAAGAAAAAAGAATTATGAAATGAATTTACTCAACCTGCGCAGAACCGCGATTTTCGTCCATTGAGATTGCCGAAAAATTAGATTTCTCCTGATGCAGAAGTACTTGAGTGTCATATAAAAACATTATGTAGTCTCAAATTGCCAAATGACAGAGGACCAAAATGTCACACACTTTTAAAACTAGACTCGTAAACTTGTATGAAAACAACATGAAATCTGAGGTTCTCAACGTGGGAGAAAAAAGGAGATGGACAATTTGGTAATTCCATAACATACACTGTGAACTTTGCCACCAAGGTAGAGAAACAGACGATTCACAAAGGTGTCAATAAAACCATGTGCATCTTCTCCCCGTCCTTCAAGCAACATATCTTGGTTAGATGAAGAACCAGAAAACCAAAATCCAATATCAAAATTTATTTTTATTTTTTTGCTGTCATACCCAGTGCAACAAGACCCAGAGCAAATCCCGCAGAAACAGCGTGACCCTCTCGCTCAAGAACATTATCACCTCCACTTCGGCGCCCAATTTCACCCTGAAAATTATATATAGATGTAGCAGAAGACCAACAACAACATAACCCTTTTCCACAAAGTACCATCAACTACACACATCAAAGGACATTATAATGTCCAAAATCATAAATCATGTTCAAAAGAAATTAAATAGAAAACATGCGACAATTTAAAGCAGATACTGAAGCTCTGCAACCCTAATTCAACCAGAGAAGACATAAGTATTATTATTAATATTGAGAATGAATGAGAAGGAAGCATGCATACAAAAAATGAATCACAAAAGAAATTGATGCACTTCTATTGAGACAGGTTTATTAAAATGACCATTGGATTGGTACAGACCACACAAATAACATCATGCTAGCAAACTGCAACTTTGATAACCTATTTGTAAACATACAAGCGCACAAATGACAATGAAATACAAACATATCAAAACTCTAAACCAATTGCATTTAATAGAAAGGGGCAACAATGTAAATCATACAGGTTAGCTAAAAAGTCAAAGCAAGCAATAGAATTCAGCAGAATAAATGTTACCTGTTCAACATATCTATTTGTGTTTACTTTATTTTGATGTCATGAATGAATTGAAGAACCCAGGCAGATTATCAAGCTTTGAATAAATAGTAGATAAAGAAGAGAAATATATTTACCAATAAAACCTGCATAGTTGGTGGGTGAGCTGAACCTTCATAAAGAATCCCCACAGACATTAAAGCTGCAGACTGAAGAAAAATTAAAATTAAAATTTCAACTTGGGAAATAATCATTGAATAATGATAGTAATACACAGCATACAAATGTGGTAGTAGTATTATAACTGCAAACGAATTGAATGTTATATTGTTACTAGAATAATAATAAACTTATTCATCAGATAAAATGCAGTCAATTGAAGTCACAACTTTGCGCATTTACAATTTCTCTTCAGATGATATAAAGCACAAGCTTTCTCTGCTCTGTGTCCAACCAACACATAACCAGTTATCCACCCAGCCAAAACCTGGAGGTGGGGTGGTGAAAGAGCCTAATCCAAAGTGAAAATATAGAATATGACATGAAAGATACCTGAAGCAAGGTTGGAACCTCCAATTCTGGATAGGAAGATGGATGTCGTACAGGAATATGAAGATAAAGAATCTGCAACAGATACTTTCATCAGTTCTCCTTGAAAAAAAATTAATCAATTTAACAACCTAAGGATCATAAAAAGCAGAGAGGGTGGGTGCGCGAGTTAGCATGGGTGTTATCAAAGAAACTGCAATACAAAGATGCTGACTTCATACACCAAAAAGCACAAACAAATAAAGAACAATTTTTTTATAAATTTGTAGGTTAATTCACATACACGCACACTTGGGAAACACATCTAATTATCTGAGCATATTTTTTCTTTCTTTGTTTTGGATAAAAGAAAAAATTCATCAAGACAGAGAAGGTGATTGCAAAAACATGGACAGTGTTCGTCTCTTAACAATATAGTGAAAGAAGGAGGGAAGCACAGGGAATTCACTCAAATAAAATTTACAAGAACGATAAGAAAACAAGCCATCTGGGTCCAATTAACAGAATCATATCATTAAATTCAACTTCTTTAAGAAATATATGCTAGATAGTCATTCTATAAATTAGTTGTGAGCACAAGTATTTAATATGAATTACCACACTTAACATTAACTTACAGAAATCAATTGAATTAGGCAAACCCCAGATGTAATAGACTAATAGTAATGTGAACAACGGAAAAAATTAGTATTTTCCTTTTCCATTAGACTCCTTTTTGACATGCCTCTTATTCAGTTCCATTAAATTAAATTGTATTTTTGTATTAAATGGTAAGTGCGTTTCATGCACAAGAAAATGCGATGCAATCAATAAGATTATAGAGCTCAAAGCTATGAAAGTAATTTTCTCACACTAGCTACGATCTGCAACCTAAGGGCTACGATATGCCAATTTCATTATAAAAGATTTGGTACCTTCGATATAGCTGGTTGCATAGAGCCTCTATAGGAAGCTGCGAGGCCAAGCATTAATCCTACAGTAGTACTTTCGTGCTCCTAAAAGTATGCAGTGACAATAATATGAGGTTATACAAAATAGAAAAAAGTGAAAGTAACAATAGAAAGAAAGAAAAAAAATGGATAAGTTGTCCCTAAATTCATTGACAATATTGATGCCGTTAATGAATAGTGTACCATCAATCATCTTCGTGGTTACAACGAGGCCATTGAAATCAAACAGTCTGTTCATTCCACCATTCAAATTTTGGTGTAAGTTTCAGTTCCTTTAACTTCATTCTGACTCTTATCATTACAAAAATATTTCAGTTGAAATTAGAACTCTGAGAAATCTTAAGTTTAAGTGGTTTATATTCCTTCAGCCACTATAATTGTCTAGTTGCACTTTTTGCACTTTACCCCCCCCCCATTAATTTTTGTACCTGGTTTAATTAGTCTCCTCCAGACTCCAGAGAGAAAATACAAAATCATCCTAAGTTTCGTAGAATTCAACCTATAATTAAAGGACTCCAGCTAGAAAGGGAACTAGAAAAAGGTCAAATAATTATTCAAGTGCCAAAAAAGTATAGGTTGAACTTAGAGCAGCAGTAACAACACATATATTGTGGAAGATATTGTTTTGATAGAACTTAACATCAACCATTTATCTTATTCATAGAAATCGGTTTAGGCCTCCTAACTCTTTCCCAAAAGCTAGCTCAATGGTGAGGATTGTACTAACTTTTACAAAGACTAATTTTGGCCATATCTCTAGTCAATGTGGGATCTTAACACACCCCCTCACGCCCAGGGCTGGGCATTTGAAGCGTGAGGTTTGCAGAACTGCTCATTTGTGGGTGACCCATTTAAGAATGACCCAATAAAAGGATCTAAGACTCTACTATCATCTTAGAAATTGGGTTAGGCCAAACTCTACCCCAAAAGCTAGCTCTGGAGTAGGATTATTTTTCCCTTTATAAGGACTTATTTAGTCATATCTCATTATTATTATCTCTAGTCAATGTGGGACCTTAACAGCTATGAGCACAAAAGACCATCACGATTAGAATAAGACGGAATGCTAAAAATTGAGATGACAAAGACCACTGAACACCAGAGAATCAAACCTGATAAAAATACTGGTAAATGTCCGTAATAGTCAATACACTTAGATATCCATGCAGTCCTAAAGCAAGAAGTAGTCCAGCATGAATGGAGTTTGGCTCCTCGGGTTTATTATAAATTATCCATGTTCTTGACATCCTTCCCTGCAAAGGTTTTATGTGCATTTTTCAGAAATGAGCATCCATGATATACAACTATGCAAGATATGAATTATATAGCAACTGTTAGAATACAAAAAAGATATCTTATAATATCTTTATCATATCTCAAAGTATCTTATCATATCTTGATCTTATTTAGATTATTGCTTAGATTGATTTGTTTTCTTATTTAATTAGGATTAGGAGTCTACCCATTACTATAAACATGGTAAGTATTTCAACTTTTAATTAAATCAATTATTCACAATGTAAACCCAAGTGCATTCCGCTTCTCTTCTCTCTTCTTTGCTTCTCATAATATGGTATCAAGAGAAGATTTGATCCTTGGCATAACTTGCACAAATCCAACTCCGCAGTGAATTGGGGTGGTGGAACAGATCCATGCTTTACCGGTAGACCCATTGTCTGTCAATGAAAATTTTCTACGGTATCCGTGTTTCATCTCCAATTTCCGGCTTTTCCCTCTGTCGCGCGTCTCCTTCTGGGAGCACTACTTCCTTTCCCGGCCACCGTAGGCATTTTCGGACAGCCACCGCCACTTTACCATTGTCGGTTGACTCCACTGCCACCAACACGGTGGTCGCCTTGCCCAGATCGGCGAAACCCCAAAGTCTGGCAGCCATCCACCGCCGCACGCACCTCCACTCGCATCACCTTCACCGGCGTGTAAAGCACCCTTTTTCCGCCGTTTCGACCTTGCCTGGCTTGCCTCCTCCTCTTCTTAGATCTGTCCCTGTTTCACACTTTTCAGGAGTGAGGAGTTCTAGATCAGAATTTTTCACCTCGCTTCTAAGGTTTTCTGGGCCACTCTTTCTTCTTTTCTCCTCTTCTCTATGGCAATGGTGGCAATGACAATGGCAATGCACTCATTAGTTTTTTCTTTTTCTCTAAAGGGTATATTTGCAATTGTAACAAGCTTAAAGCTAAGTTAGGTTAAGCTTGAGGGGGAGTGTTAGAATATGAAAAAGATATCTTATAATATCTTTATCATATCTTAGAGTATCTTATCATATCATGATCTTATTTAGATTATTGCTTAGATTGATTTCCTTCCTTATTTAATTAGGATTAGGAGTCTACCCATTACTATAAATAAAGATAAGTAATTTATCTTTTAATTAAATCAATTATTCACAATGTAAAACCTAGTGCATTCTGCTTCCCTTCTCTTCTCTCTTCTTCTTCTCCCTCTTTTCTTCGTATTGCTTCTCTTAACAGTAACAAATACTCGAACCCAAAGCTTTCAAGACTGGAATTTTCAAGAAAAGAGTCAGATACCTCAGGTTTTTGTTGCGCCTTTGACTCTGATACTAACTCCATGAAGTTTTACACTTCTACACAAACTAACGAGTAGGTATTCTGTATTTTGGATGTACATTTTTACGTATTTTGTGTGAAGGTGAAAGAGAGATTCTCCAGAGTTTGGAGCACTTTTAAGATATCAGGGGAGGAGTATAGAAGGCACAGAACTTCGACAGTGTCAGTGAGCATCATATGCAGTTTCTCAGTGCTTATGGTCAGAGAAATGATACCAGAGATAAAAAGATGGGCAAAGGATGAGAATGAATTGCACAATGTGTGTGTTGTTTTGCACAATGTTGACTCAATTGACAACTGCATAATTGAAATAATGAAAGTTGACAGAAATTTAAAGAGGTTATTTTTTTAGATATTATCATTATCATGAAGCAGCATCGAAACCATTTTAAGTGTTAATTGTACTAAAAAGTACACAACTCTAAGAATAAATGCCAAACCTGAAGGGGGGCTAGTCTAAGGCCTGCACCAACAGCATTATGAAACTCAGGCCAAGACCTGAGTTCTTGTATGTTCCTGATGTTGGGGTCGAGATTAACCTATGAGTAGACAAAATGATTTAAGTCATAACAATTCAACAATCTGCTAAATAGTTTCACAGGCAGTGCAGTCAAGCACAAGATATCAACTTACAGTTGCATTCTGTTGGGCTGGCAACCGACCTGCTAATACAAGCTTCGGCACAATAAATGCCTATAAGTTTTGTAAAGGTTCTATCAGAATCAATGTATTTCAAGAAATAATTCAAAATCCTCACTATGAGAACAAAATAGGATCAAAAAAGTTAAATGTAAGAGCACCTCAGTCAGGAGCGTATATATGGTTGCGAGAGTAAATGCTCCACGTCCAAGAGGAAGTGAAGTGGTTCTTTGGGCAAGGTGCCACAATTGAGCCTATATAAAAAGTAAAATAAAAGTGATAAAGCTAAAGATTCTTCTAAAAAAAACAGTAAGCCCAATCAGCAAGAGAAATATAAAGAACATTTAAATTACGAAATCCAAAACAGAAATAATTGCAGAGAATCCAGAACAAACTCAGCTTTCATTTTTCAGGGAAAGAATCTATTAGCGAGAAAACAACTACAAAGATAGAGGAACTTAAACTAAGCCCGCAAGTGGAAGAAATTACAAATTCAAGCAAGCTGTCTTCCCTGTATAAGAGCAACAAGACCAGGAGTCATGTACAACATGCCAATTACAAATTTGTAAGGCTGCTTTAGTTCCAATATTTAAGTGATTTAGCTGAAATAATTATAAATGATTAAAAAAGTAACAATACTAGTTAACATATTAAAATATAACTTTGTTTAATAGAAGATAATTAAAAGGAGAAAAGGTACAAGGCTAAGTTGTCGATCCCGGTAGGACGACGGGTTCCCATCCCATCCCAGCCATGACCTGGGACATATTTTCCCGTCCCAGCCCAGTTCGTTTTCCTGGCCAAAATCCAGGCCATCCCAGCGGGATCACGGCAAAATGATAGTGAATGCCCCTGTTTTTCAAAAATGTCCACCTAACGTAAACATTGGGGGTTTTTACTTAGGGGAATTTCCGGGTTTTCCCAACAGAAAAAAACCCTAAAATTTATATTTTGTTTTATCCTTCCCTCTCCTCTACCCACTTTGACCCTCTTCTCCTCTGCTCTATCTCCACACCTTCCCTCTCTTCGACCCAAAATTGGTCGGGCACCACCGCGACAGGACCTCCGACCTTTCTCCGGCGAGCGTCACCTCTGTTCTACCCACTTCGACCCTCTTCTCCTCTGTTCTATCGTGTATTTATTATTGATTTAGTATGTGCATGTATATGGGATAAATTATACAAAATATAAACAAAAATTCACTATCCCGACCATCCCGCTATCCCAGTTTTGAGGTTGGCTTAGACCTAATGGTAAGCTGGCCTGGAAGAACCATAACCTAACCTCAATATGATGATAATATCATAGTTAATCAAACCAGAGCTTGGAAGAAATACAACTTGATGATAATTCTTGAATTTGGGCATGACCTAACTCAACCTTAAAAGCTAGCTTATGAGGTGAGGATTGCACAAGCCTTTATAAACTCCAATCGGGCTATATCTCTAGTTGATATGGGATTTCATGTCAGTACTGGACATTTGGAACGTGGAGAATATAGGACTCATTTTCTTTACTGCACTGGAAATCCACGAAACCAAGTTGATCACACTAGGAAAGTCGCAGACCAGGTTATTTTGGACAGCAGTGGGGTGGCCAAATATCAGATTTAGAATAGCTCTAGTAACATCTTGAATATGGCCTAAGCCTAACTCAACCCCAAAAGTTAGCTCATGAGGTGAATATTGCCTGAGCCTTTAGAAATTTTACTTTAGTCAATATCTCTAGTCGATTGGGATCTCCACCATAACAAAGTTAAGGCAGAAAGTGAGGGAACAAAGACCAAGATTGTGTGAACCATAAAATGTATGAATGGACCAAAATTATATGTTCGATATCTATAATATCAATATGCCCTGAAAACGCACAAATTTCTTTCGCACAAGAGTACATGACAAACACCTTAAAGTAAATATGAACGTGCAGATCTGCAGATATAATAGCTACGCCACATGTTTGGAAGAGTGATGGTTGGAATCATTGCACTGGGTGTATAAGAATTTTCAGTGATGCAGGATCAGACTTGCTAAAATTATTTCCATATTTTAAATCAGTTGTTTGCATAATCAACAAGAAAATTACATTCCCCTCCCTTGAGGGAGTGTAGTGCAGCATATTTACTATAAATATTAGGATTTGATTCTCTTTATTTTTATACAGACTTGTTTCGGTAATTTCCAGAAATCAGGACAGGTTTGATAGGTATAGATTCTATATTTCTATTAGATATTATTTCCTTGTAATTCCTTAATAAAGCAGATTAGATGCAACGCATATATATATATATACATATATATAGAGGATGTATCTAGTGAGAAAGTTCTTCTTATATGAGAATGGTGAGAATAAATCGTGGCCGTTAGATCTAACAATGAGTGGTCGTGATTAAAAGAAATAAGTCACGTGACTTGTTTAAAAAGTCACATGACATTTTTAAGTGGTCATGTGACCACTTATTTCTTTCAATCATGACCACTCATTGTTAGATCTAACGGTCACGATTTATTCTCACCATTCTCATATAAGAAGAGCTTTCTCACTAGATACATCCCCTATATATATATACATATATATATATATATATATATATATATATATATATTTGTAATCACCCTAATCATCAGAAAATAATATTCAGTTTTCTTCCCTTTGCTTCAAGTAGAAGTTAAATAATACCACCCATCCCTCTTATTTTAAAAATCACACTCTCCTCCCCTGAGAGATGAATGTCACAATTTTATGTAAACAATCTTGTTATGGACATTTTTTTCCTCAACTAGTGAATCCCCTACCATCACTAACATATAATTTTGAAATAAAGAATGTGGGAGAAATTTTGAAGCCACTGAAATGGGTTTTTATAACTTCATGTATATATTAAACTCCTAAAATCAACCATAAGTCTTCAAAATTAGTTGCTGGTGACAATGAAAGATGTGGAGAAAAAGAAATCCTTGGAAAGGCTCATTTGTAACTGTTAACCACCAAACAACAACAAAAGGCTGTATCCCACTAAGTGAGGTCAGTTATATAGACCACCCGACGCTATTGCACTCGATCCAAAACCAAATTTTGTGGGATATTGTTGGCCATAAGGTCGCCTTAAGTAATATCTTCCAATCTCCTTTTCAACCTCCCTCTATCTCTCTTCACAGGACTAGGAAACATGTTATTAACCACCACTAAAAGGTATTTTAATGCGAAAATGGACTAAAGTATAAAACGTATTTATCACTTAGGGAGGGGAGTGTATGTTTTAAAATAAGAAAGTTAACCATAATTCAAACATCTTTCCAAGGGGGCAGTATAATTTACCCATAATCAAACTATAAACAAAGTTGTAGACAATAAAAAATCAGTCAAATACCATGGAAAGGCATACCTGCTGGAGGTCCTGATCAGAAGCACTATGGTTAACAGATGTTTGAATTGCCACAGGTCTTGAAGAGCACAAAAGACGTCTAACCTAGTAAAGGTGGCAAAAGTTAAGATTTATGGGGGAAAAAACATGAACGATGTTCTTAAGTAATAACTTTTGCAGCAGCACAACACATCAACTGACAGTGGAGGTGAAGTAAAATGTCAGATGTCAGTTCAAGATATCAGCAAAAATATTTAATGAAAAGAGACAGTAGAGCATGATCTTAAGCATACAACAAAAGCCGATTTAATTCACCAATGGCATCTGATAACTTTACATCAAGGCATATTAACATTGCAGGTTCAGGAATTGTCCATAAAATGTAGTATACAAAATTACAAACTTATTATAAAACTAAAAAAGCAGTCTATGTTATATGCTTAACAACCACAGAAAGGATAAACATTTAACAAGGCCAGTCTATGTTATATGCTTAACAACCACAGAAAGGATAAACATTTAACAAGGCCCCGTATGGCACTCTCTTTTCTCCTTTTAGTTTTCATTGTTGAAGACAGGTGAAAAATTAAAGGATGAATTCCTCTGAAATCATTAGTAGTTATGAATAAAGCAGCAGTACTTCTTTGCCTAAAATAATTGCTAATAAACTGATGCGCAAAACTCTACCCTTTTCTATGATCCCAAGAGTATAGATAAGCCACAATAGGAGTGGAAAATATATATCAAGTAAAACCCAAATCAGTTCGTAAAATTCTTATGTGAACACAACTGACCTCGTTCAATCTTAGATCACGACCATAGCGCAACTGTGTGCTAGAGTTGAAAATATGTTCCATACCATCCGTCATAGACCCATCAACTGAATCTGTGTCCTCAAACTTTGTTCCTTCCAATCCAATTGCATCAGAAATAGTAGAAGACATTGTCACTGGATGCAGATTTAGCATATAAGGTGTGGACATAGAGATTACATTAACATTGGTCGGTGTTTCAATATCTTTATACTTGCATTCACGTGCCAAAGTTGACATTGCCAAATCTTGTCGACCAAGAAGGACATAAGCAGCTGCTGGCCAGTTATTGGGAGGAGAATCTCGACACTTATCTAATGCCTAGAAGCATGACAGCAATAAGGTTAAGAAAGCCCAGGAAATACTCATACCTTGCCAGAGATAATATTCAAAGAACAGAAGTACTATGATAGTAATACAATTACAAGTGGAAAATAGGACACACATCAGCACAGATATGTCAAAGAATCAAAGTAAAAAAAAAAAAAAAAAAACACTAGGCAAAGCCTGATAAATGAGGGTGTCATCATGATATACATTAGAATCATGCAAGTAAAACAGCGCAATTTCATACATCGGACAAAAAACAACAGCTGTCACCATATGATATCCATTAGCAAATATGTAAAATCATTTAAATTAATTGACTCAAAAAGTTCTCAGTTTTTATACCAATCAAGTCAAACTTACATGGCGAAGTGGGAGAGATACACCAGAAGGCAGTGAATCCAGCTGTTGAAGTCCAAATCTTTCACCAACCATTGCTAAAACAGTAAGTTCCTCTCTTGATGAATGTGATCCTGTGGCAATGTTGCAGTAAACGCCAGAAGAAAGCTTCTTTCCGAGCAAATTAGCTCCAGATAATATACTGTAGAAGCAAACTATTTTCCGTGCCAAACTAACCACAGAACATCCATCTTTGCGGACTAAAGATGGAAGATCAATGATATTAGCATAGCTCCATCCATGTTGCAAGCAGTTCTCAAGCCATCTGAATAAACTTGGAGAAATTTTGAGGGAGATGGTAGTTCCAGATATCAGAAACTTTTTACAGAGGCTGGGGAAATCACGAATATAATGGTCCATGTAGTTGTTCTCACCCAGAAAATCAGCGATGTTGCATAAAAGAATTGCTAGAAGCTCTAAGTCCCTATAGGCAACAACTATCAAATACAATCAAAGAAAAATATATTTTAACAAAAACATTGTGGAAAATGAATTACTAAGGAAAATAAAGCCTAAAAAACACAATGAAATGCATAAAGCGGATGGTAAAAATATGATAGAAACTGGACTAGAATATAGGAAGAAAATGTGTTTATTCCCAAGAAAATTGTTGATGCTGCCAGGAATTTTAGAGACCTAGCTCTCTCGCCCACTAAAACTATGCTGCACCTACTTAAAGACACAGTTTGATGGTTGAGTCAATGGAAGATGTGTCTAAATAGTTCATGGAAAATGTCTTTAAGTAGGTGCGGCATAGTTTTATATGACAGAAAGCAGTCGTTAGGCTTAACCATGTATATTCAATATTCATATAAAAATATTAGACAAAAAGAAAGATGTAATCTACGACCAATGCAAACCACCCTTCCATTTGACCATACCAACCCAATCAAGCAAAAGAATGGCAATACATCATCAAGGGATGAAAGAAAAATAGGAGGTAGCAACATAGTATCCAGTTTTGCAATACTCTTCACTCTGTTATGTGGAATGGGTACATGGAAAGTGCGCAACCTTGCTAAGTATGTGTTAGAAATATACTATAAAATCATTTATATGTCTTTGTGCAATAGCTTAAACATTCAGAATAACTGGTTCATGCATGGTATTATAGCTTTTATGACCAAATGATTTAGAGTTAGACTCTTGTTGCCCCCATTATTCTGATAAAAAGTTGAGTTTCAGCACACGGTAGGTTGGCTCATGCAATGTCCATGCAAGAGCTAATTAGGAATCCGGTAACCAAGCTTGCACCATGACATCCCAGCAGTTTAAGGTCAATGGGCTCTTGCCTGAGGGGATAATACAAAATCATTAACATATTTTAACTTTTCACCCAACTGCTTAAACTTGTGATACTTAGGTCATGACAATATGGCATGTGGGGGTATACATAATCAGTACACTATTTGGATTCATAATTTGTTCTAATATATAATCGGTACATTAAAAAAATTCATTGTGCAAAACATAAAATAACATGAAAAAAAAATAACTTAGAACATTAAAAAGGACAAATTTTGCATAAGAATTTCAATATACGTCAACTAATATAAAATAGACAATAAAGATGTTATTAAAGACAAAATTTAAACAATAAGGATAACATTAGAGGCATGTGACAAAAATAAATTATTTCTTTCTCCTCTCTTGGTGATATCCAGGAAAATTCTGCTGAATTCTGCAAGTGGTATGCAGGACAGTCAACTAAGTACACAGTAAGCAGGTTTGTTAAGAAAATTATGTTACTAGGTCAGCTACTTAGGGTAAAACTTGTCCCCATACCAATCAAATTGAGCTGACATAAAAGCACTGAACTAATGTCTAATAACCAAAAAAAACTTTAGCAACGCCGCTAGAGAAAAGCAGGCAAAAACGTTAAAAAATAAAATATCATATCCAATGTAAAGACATACCTTTTACGGAGACTATCCAGTTTCAGGCTCTCATAGAGTGCATGAAGTGATTCCAGACTTCCCATTAACAGTTCAGTATAAAATGGCTTTTCAGAACTTCGTGTACCATTTATAGATGACCTAGGGGGATTTGACTCTAGCTGATTTAGTGGCACAGCATAAGATATTCCGGACATGGAATTTACTTTGCAGAAGTTATTATGAAATTGGCTGCTAAGAAGGAAGTCCCAAGCAGAGTGTGGCACTGAACCTGAATGTTTTTGAGATATAATATTATATTTTCCGCAGATTTGCATAATTACGCGGCAAAAAGAACCCCATTCTGAATCAACACTAGATTCAGTTTCTGACAAGCCAGCAGGGTCATCATCTTTCCAGAGAAGACCAATAAAATGTCTGTAGAAGCTAGAACTGAGCCCATCAGCAAGTGCTGTGATGCAATCATTAGCTAATGATGATGAGGGGCTCTGTCGTAATGCACATCTAAACATCTGTACATACAATGCAGGAATGTCAAAAGTTAAAGGTTCAAAGAAACAAGGGGTACTTTCCATTTTCAAAGAACTTTACATATGTCAGCTTAAAAGTAAAAAATGAAAAGGAATAACCCCTAAATACAAGTCAGTATACCTGCCTATTGTTTACTACCACATTGACACGCCCTTCAACAGCATCAGCAAGGCCAGTGATCTTTAAGTCCATCGGAAGAGAGGATGTTTCTGGAAGCTCCCAATTGTGCAAAATCTTATCTTTATTTAAGCAAGAAGGTAGCACATATCTACATAGGCATTGCTTCCCAGACTACAACAATAGCAAGACATAACAAAAAGACATGTCAAACTTTAGCAATCTTGCTGCAAATTGATGGAAATGGCTTATTATAAGGAGAGGGATAATGAAAACAATCACATAAGATGCAAAAAATAAACCTGAAAGGAATTCCAATAAATTAAAGCTCACATGCTTTCAACACATATGTAAGAAGCCATATCCAGGCAATAAAGGTTGGTCAATATTGAAGTAATGTAATCAGAATTGTGTTTGTGATTCCATTGTATAGCTTAGCTTGTTTTGTATGCTGTAGTTTGTATCACTGCATTGTCGTCTCAGTAACAAGTATCAACTGAGCTACGGAGTTAGTGCCTAGTATAGACACAAGTGATGTTCATTTAGGAAGTAAGGTAGTTATGTTTCTGTTACAAGTGATAACAGAAATAGTTAGGTCTCAGTTTACTCTAAATATGCTCAGACTACTACGATTTGTAATCAGTTTTTCAGAAACAAAATCAGAACATACTTAGAATTCTCTCAATTCTCTCACAAACTTTCCTTCCGTTCAGATTCATTCACTTTTTTACATTTTCTAACACTTAAGATTTTCTTCAGTCAACTAAGGATTCACAAGAATATATGGGACAAATTTCATAAGAACAAGTTATCAGAAATAGTCATATTCATACTTTTCAAGAGAGAAAAACAAAATTGGTGAGTAGAAATTATTAACCTCTACAAAACCAGTCATATAAAAAAAAACGAGCCTGCAAGTACAACATTAATATGCAGAGGGGCTATGCAAAATTGAACTTTAAGAAATGACTTAAGAATTTATTCCGATTTAATTACTTTAGAAATGTAAGCAGACAATTGAAAGAAAACATTTTTATAAAGACAATTTAATCAAAGGGGACATAAACCAACTATCTCAAACACTTTAAGTTGTTAAATTAAAGAGCATAAATGGCTTTATATCTAACATGCCTACTCACACGAGTCCTCTGGGCTTGAAACATGGCCACTGCTTGACCCACCCAACCTTGTGTTAGGATTCTAAATATTAGATATTAGGGATTTAGTTTATTTGGTTCAGTTTATCTCTATCTTTTATTTTGGGTAGTTTATCTTTAGTTACTTAGGGGTTAAGTCTATCTTTATTGGGATTAGTTTATTATAAATGAGAGCTCTCTCAGGTTAGGGTAGGATTTGATTATTGAGATAGTGAAAGGGTAATACCCTTTGCAAAAGAAGGCTTTCCTTCTTTGGGTTTCTATTATTAATAATAGATTCAGTCTTTTATTCAGACAATTACCTTTCTGTCCCTGTTATATTTGCTGTTTGGCTGTTAGGTTCCTAACCTAACCTAACAACTTGTGGTGATATTAACTTTTTTTTATTTAGAAGAATGGTGGCAACAAGGATCAAGCTCTAGACCACATGGTCATAGAGGCTAAACCAAGTCTCCCATAAGCTTAAGTTGTAAGGTAAAAGCACATGGATGGTGAAGATAAAAATAGAGCAGGAGAATTAGGAACCCTCTAAGTCCTAACGGCAGACGGCAACAAAAGATAACAAATGATACAAGCATTAGTTCAGAAGTGCAACTAAATCACTCTGTGCAACAATCAACAAAAGAAACTATAAAAAAATCATGAGAGTAACCCAAAGGAAGATCAGAGAAGAATCTTATGGTGAAGAATGAAGATGCATGTAACACAGGATAATTAATAGACCGAGAGAAATGCCAGGACACTAAGAAATGAACAATGAAATAATCAATATGTTGCCCATCCATGAATTAAGCTTACATAGAGAAGCAGCACATTTTCTGGAGTCAAAACCATTACATCTGAATAGGGAAGTAGTCCAACTCTGACCCTGGAAAACACATAAAGAAAATTATGTCCAACATTATAAAAGCAATATAGAATTAGATGGAAAACTCCAATTTTTACCTTGGACGGGTGACCATAACAGGTGAAGCTGCAATTGCAGCTATGATCCAGCTCATATCAGGTTTAACATCAAACACAATCTCACTATTTATTTCAACACTCTGAAGGCTAACAGACAACAATTTTTTTTGTTCTTGGTGAAAAAAGCAGACGACAGGAGCTGTATCATCATCAGTGGCCATAAAGACCTAGTAATTATTAGAAGGGAACGTAAGAATAAAAGAAGACGATAAATTAAATGCAGAAGTAGTAAACAAACAAATCATGCAATGAGGAATGAAGAATGGAATCCGTTTATTCAATTAAGCTCTTTGGATTCCACTGTTCTGAACTAAAACTCCAAAATTTCATGTGAATAAAATAAGTCTTCTAACAACGAAACAATCCGGTATTTTGGACAATATATTAATGCAAAACATCATAGTCTGTTTGGACTAGCTTATTCTGCGTTCAAAATATTGCTGACCAAGTTCTTTAATTTTGGGTGGACCAACTTTTCCTTAAAAGTTAAGCAAATTCAAATATTCCTCAAAGGAACTAAGTCATCGTAAGCTTGAAAAAAGTAACTGTAAATATTATATCAGGAAAAAAAATAAGATAATAAATTTAAGCATATAACAAACTGACGTAGGAGCTTAGTAAAAAACTGCAAAATAAAAAAGTGTCAATAATGGGCAAAGCTTAGTGACGCAAGTTCACAAAAGAAAAGTGAGATAGTAAGCCAAGTGACAATAAACAAAAAGGGGAAAGAGTATTGTGATAATATGTGGGTACAATAAAAGGCAGCCAATACCACTATAATAAGGAGTGTCATCTACCCAGAATAAGAAATCAAATAAAATATTCTAAAAAAGTTAAAATAATTATTTTACATGTACTAAATACATAAAACTTAGAAGAATACATTAACAAAACCTTCAATTATCAATTCCAATCTGCTATGCTCGAAATAAAAGTAAAACAGCATTGAGGCCATAATAGTATACAAAGCACAAAGCATCCGCATTTATGATTATTAATTAATTAAACAGAGGAAGTAGGTCATTAACTGATGAATCACATTTCCCTTTTGAAAAAAACTTAATTTTTCTAATTAAATACACGAGACCAACAATAGCGAGCAAGACAGTCTATAGTAGTGGAAAAGCCTATACCACCTTACAAGCAGCCATTTGAGCACCTTTTCCCTGCCATATTCTGCGGAAAGACAAGTGTTTTGGCAATACACCCATGGGATCTACGTTTAAAGAATCAGTGGCTGCCTCATCAAAGTTATAATTGACAATTTCTGCAACCCACAAAGAGTGCTGCATCTTTCCTGAATTCAAAATACCATTACAAATATTACCAAGACAAGAAACCATTCACAAGGAGACCAGCTAGTTATTGCAATAATTTTCATGGAAGAAACCTTTATTATAGGATGCCATAAGTGGCACCTGATCACTAGTCCAAATTGTCTTTTCATCATATTCCTTCATAATGTTCAATTTCCCTCTTTCTTCAATAAAAGTTGGCTACAATTAAAGAAAAAAGAATTAATCAAACAAAAACAAGTATACCAGAACAAGAATTTATTGCAGTGAACATGTCACAACTTCACAATATATAAATAAACAAGAACAAAATCTCAGCAGCAACCCATACAGACAGTTATAACATACTTGTTCTTCATCCAGTGGATCCATCAAGATCAGATGAGAGGATACTAAACTTCCCTCGCCCTTTTGGATATGGCAAGATGAACTAAGCGAGATATCACGGGTACTAAGTAAAGGGCTTGTAGATGAAAAAGGAATACGTGATGGTGTGGTTGCTTCAACTTCTTGCTGAAGTAATAAACCAAATGGAAGAGGCCATATAGATGTGATTGTACGAGGAAGTGGAAGTGAAACTATTTCACCTATTACACAGAAGGAAACTTTAGTCACTAAAACAAAACAAATTTGAACACGGGGAAAATATTGACAATCTGACATATGGGCAAACGAGGATGATTTAAACTGATGAGTCCTTGTCTCCTTCTAATCATAAGTGTAAATATACATTTATATGTAAAGACTTAGAAGAGTGCAATCAAAGATGGAACAGGAGCATCAGACATATATTCAACTTCCTACTAAACCAACAAATGAAATGGAGAAGATCATGCAGATATGATAGAGTGGTGCAAAAGATGACATTTCACCCATGAACAATTGGACCCGAGGCCTAAAGAGTAAACCCTTAACTTGGTCTTCCAAAGATTAGGATCTCACTACATTAATCCTCCAAAAAAAGAAGCATTGACACCAAATTAGTCCATTTATTGGAGTATATATGTAAGGGTATTCCCTCTGTACAGGATCTCATGCTCTAGTGACGGTTAGAATTTAGTTAACAGTTACTTGCTGCATTGTTAGGGTTTGTTAGAGTTAATTATGCACAGCTATAGCTGATCCTATCTATCTATCTATCTATCTATCTATATATATATATATATATATATATATATATATGTATGTATGTATGATGTACTTGTTCATGAATAATTGAATATTAAGAATCAAGTTTAGCTTACTCTTCTTTGTTCTCTCATACTACAATATCCTTAAAAATCCAAAACATCACCAGATTAAGGTCAACCCAGTGCAATCTACCACCATTGCAAAGTCCAGGGACGATTGGACCCAATTGTGGGTCTACTGTATGCAGCCTTACATTGCATTAGCAAGATGCTGGTTTCACAACTCAAACCTGTCTCCTAGTCAAACGGTAGGAAGTCCAACCAATGTACCAATGCTACCCTTCAAAACATCAGCAAATTAGTCTTCCAAAAAATTTGGCACTAAATTAGCCCCTCAAAGATCTAAAATGTCACCACATTCGCCCTTGTTCGTACTTGTAGAAGACTGACATGGTGGCACAAAAGAACTAATTTGGTGACGCAAAATGACAAATTAAATCATCAAAGTAATAATTTGGAGACAAAAAATTTAGAAAATTAATCCGGTGACATTTAAGATTCTTTACAGAGTAATTTCATGACCAAATTTTTTGGACGACTAACCCGGTGATGCCCTTTACTTAAAAGAGAACAAAACATACATATAAAAACTAAAACAAGAATGTGACTCTAGAATCTCATGATTAGCACAATTGATATGACATAATTATGACCTTCAAGCTATTTTAAATTTCCTTGTCTCTTTTATTATGAGGTTTTGGGAATTTATCTTAATTTTAGTAAATTATTAATTTTCAGAAGATACTGTTTGAGCAGAACTTTGGTTAGAATAAAGGATTGTGAATTAAACTTTTTCCTTGGTTCTACATCAATAGAGGTAAGGAAACCTGTTTCCACTGGGTAAATAAAGTTTATAACAATAAAGCCAACTTAGTCCCATTCACATACCATAAAAGTTTTTATTTTCCTTTTCTGTATGTGATAGTTGAACTTTATTTAGTATGCTCACCAGATGTATTATAGATTGTCAAACAGTTATTTTGTAATACACATAGAAGAGCTTCAGCTGCATGACCCAGATGACACCAGCACACCTATAATATCAAGATAACAAAAAATAGTTAAAGCAGAACTGTTCAGATGAATTAAAAAGCAGCATCGCATTTGCTACAAGGCTTTGAATTGAAAGAGAAAATTTAAAGACAGAGAAAATGAAATTTTGAATTGTATTTGTTGAACTTTAAAGACTTGTGTTGTGAGGCCATTTTCCTTCTCCTCAATAAATTTCAAGTGGAACATTAGAGCCACTAAGCATCTTGCTTTCTTACGGTCATCTTTCCCTCAAACAGTCCTGAACTATAATCATCCTCTTATCTATTATAAATAAATTCCTATTTTTAATTGAAAACTGCTCATTAAACTCGAAATCCTTGCCATCCAAACTTCCTGAAATCAGTGTTGTGACCCAGAAATTACAGCTACCACTAACCTGAAGATTGTTTGCACTTTCATCTCTAAAACACTTTCCCAACCTGCAGCTATACTCACTCGATTCCATCCAGTTTACACGTGAATTCAAACTATGCATGTGAATAATATATTTTCTAAACACTGGACTGGCCTCAAACTCTGTTTCTCCTGGTGAGTATGGAATGAAGAAGATTAAAGGGAACATTGACAAAACAAATACATTGAAACAAGACATGAGCTATTAGAATTTGGGAGGCCTAAGTTGAGGTTTATCTTCCTTATATAAGGACTATCTCGGTCATAACTCTAGTCAATGTTGAACTTCTCAACACATCCCCTCACGCCCAGGGTTGGACATTTGGAGCGTGGGATATGGAGAAATGAACATTGTTTACGGGTGGTCTCCACTAAACGCATTTAGTATAGGCTCCGATACCATATTAGAATTTGGGAGGCCTAACTCAACCCAAAAGTTAGCTAAAGAGCTGAGGATTGTCTTCCCTTATATAAGGGTTATCTTGGTCATATCTCTAGTCAATGTGAACTTCTTAACAGGAGCACTAAACCTAAAGCTTAATTAAATTTGACACATCCATCAACCCAAATGTGTGCCAGTAAATTTCTTGCTGAAACAATATAGAGCATTTGCTCTACAGGCTCAAACTATAAGCTTTAATGTCTCGCTCAAATAAAAATTCCCAACTTTTCAAAAACATCCAGACAGGAAATAAAACCCATGAAGCAGTTCAACATTGAGTGAAGGAAACAATAATCTTCCATTACAAAACATTTTCACTAGACAAAATCTAGTTGTACAGAAGCTACAGTTATAAGAGGCCACAGAAACCAAATTATAAGCATGAAAGGTGAAAAAAAACACACCTTAATGATCGGATGCCGCAAGGTAAATCTCTTAAAAACTCTCGCACCTATCGACCATATAATCCTGTCACAAGCACAAGTGGGTTTAGATGAGGTGATAATCATGCTCAGAATAGTCACAGCAGCAAAAAAAAAAAAACAACAGTATTTGAAAATGAAGATTAAAAATCAACTTCTTTTCCTTTTCATAGTTGTTAGCTTCTACATCTTCAGAAGCAACTGAGCACAGAAATAAGGGTTTTTAGGCAAGAAATAAATTACCGATTCCCTCTGGTGAAAAGCTCGTGATCGCCGCGGTTGTTCAATGCGGAAGCAACCTCGTCGCAATCGTCTTCAGCGTCTCGGTCCCGAGCGGTTTCTGGATCGAAAAGGAAGTAGTCGTAATTGTCAGTGACGGTATCGGAGGGTTTACCATCGAGAGCTTCGGCGACGAGGCCGAAGGGTTTGAACTCGCCCAGTAACGTTAAACGACGCACGCCTACGGACATTCTTGGAGCTCACAATACAGTTAGCTCGCTCGAGGATGGTGGTGAGAGAAGTGGAAGGGAAGAGTAGTGAAATGTAGAGTGTGTCGCATAACAAAAACTTCGCCTCCCGCTCTTTACTTTTGGTTGATTTTGAGTTTGGAACGCGAAGCAGTGGACTGGGTTGAGTGTACCTTGAAGTTGAAACGTGGACTTCACTTTTGGGCTAAGAGTTGTTGGCCTTCGGCGATTGGGGATTATTTTTTCCACACTTGTTTGACAAAAATATATCTATCTACTCAAAATATGTTATTTTGAAGTTTAAGTAATTAGCCACAAGGAGGTGTGTCATACTAGCTCACTTCATCTATTTACTATTATATGGTCCACATTTCATAGTCAGTCATTTATCGAAAACGCGTGACGGCTTAAGTGAGAAACACGCACCGGAAAAACAGTGCGTGAAGGTGCATTTGTTGTGCGTTTGGCCGAGGACCACCAGGGTACAACTGATCTTGGCAGGGTGATCCCGATGGTGGTGATGGTGAATGCCGGGAAAGTAACTAAAGCTGGCGGAATGGGAACATGGCAGTGAGTATGGCCGGAGATGCTGTCAAAATGAAACACGATAGTGATAGAGTCTCGGATAAAGAATTGTCATAATGAAACACGATAAAGGTAAGGCCGGAAAATTTTCGGAATGAAACACAACACAAGTAAGGCCATAAAAAACTATTAGAATGAGACACGATCGGAATAAGATTTAGGAAAAAAAATCGTTGCAATGAGACTCAACATAGGAAGGTGCCAAAAATGGGAGAGGAGACACGTCTTCTTGAAAAAAAATATGCACTAATGGACAATGCGTCCATCGAGTGTGACGATGAATTAGGATTGTCTCTTGCCAAGCTCTTATAACGTATTAAATAAGGAGAAATCGAGAGGCAACGATAAACTGAATCCTTATGTTTAAACAACACACCGGGTGTTATTATGTATAACAGGTTTATGTTTACGCCAAATTATGTTGCCTAATAATAATAAAGATAACATATCCTACAATATAATATCTAACAAAACCATTACTAGTGAAAACTTTACTAGGAGCAATTAAGTGGTTAGTGAAATGTGTGAACCTTTTTTGGAGTCATAGGATGCTCTCACTTAGTTCCATTTCTTTATAATTAGCATACTCTTATGATAGGGTGTTGAGCCTAAACCACTTAACCTCTTCGATACTGTCATGAGTAACTTCTAAGGTATCCCACATCCGTTTGACAGACTTTTAATTAGAGATCCTAAAAAACTTATCAAAACCTAATGTAGAGGTAAGAATATATTTAGCCCTAAGGTCATATTGCACTTTCGTATTATTAGTATCATTCCATGAACTCTTAGGCTTATGTTGTCTAACTCTTCCAACTTCTACATATGGAACATAAGTGCGACTCTTGACTGCATCCCAAACATTAAGATATTGTGACTTGTTGAAATTCTTTATCCTAATATTTCAGTAATCAAAGCACTCCCCGATGCAGTTAGGTGATTTGAAAAAATGACATAGAGAAAATCATCTGAGTGTATCTACGTGGATCAAGGATTGGCTTTCCTAGTTAAGATATAGTGTCAATTATAAGCATTTTATACTTTGTTTGGATGTAGATGTGAAAATTAGTAGAAAGAATATAAGAGGAGAGATTATAATGAAAAATGAGAGGTGATTTTTAAGTTTTATGGATTAAAAGAAGTATAAGAGGGAATGGATGAAAAATGAGACTAATTTTTACATAATTACTATTTTACCAAAACAACAACAACAAAAGTTTTGTCTCACTAAGTAAGGTCGCTTTATGGATCACACCACGACATTAAGCTCGATCAAAAACTAAATTATGAGGATATTATTGATGATGAGATCATCTCTAACAATACTTTCCCATGTTCTTTTTGTCTACATCTTCCTCTTTTCGCAAGGTTATAAACCATGTTATCAATCTGTCTTACTAGTGCCTCCACAGGTCTTATTTGTATATGTCCATCCATACCACCTTAATTAGTTTTTCGCCAGTTTATCCATAACCGCTGCCATTCAAATATCTTATCGAATTTGCTCATTTATCTTATCATTTACCGTGTGCACACTCACCTATATTAACCAACATTATTAAGTCCATTAACATGTTTTTTTACAAGAGCAATATTAACTAAGTAATTTTAGCATGTACAAGCAAACATGGATCTAATAAAATGTAAAACTTTCAAAACTTTCCATGTAAGTTTTTTTTTTTTTTTTTTAAGTAGAAGTGACGACCCTCATCAAAACTTTTACAGTGGTCAGGAGCAAGATCGCTTCTTAAAAATTATTGGACTCATGCACAATGCTTGTACTATGGCATGCTTCCCTCTTTGAGTAACAACTTCCACCTTAATCCACCTTAATTGAGGTATTCTCCTCCACCACAACTGATGAAGGTGAGGGTGTGACAATTGAGATATAAATTAAAGGTATATAAGGACGAGAGTGTATTGCTATACGGGGTGTGTGAGGAGAAAGGAGGATGTGTGAATATTATTGTAATTTCACTCGGTGAATATTATTTAACATAAGTCCGCTAATTTTTTATGAATATATGCAATTGTAAAATATTACTTCATTACGATACATCACATAACTAACTACTTTATGGTATCCTTCATCAAACAACTAATCACGGGAAGAGAATGATGTTTTACGTCATTTGGAACATAGTGAAATACGAGGTGGGAAAGAAAAGGAAACTCTTTTGCTTTTCATATGAGATTCCATAGGAATTGAGAAAACATATCGAGAAATATGTGTCTAGTTTTGAAGTTACCATTACATCCAACCTTTCACAACTTTACCTATGCTATATTCATCTCTTATCTTATTGCATATATTTTTCGTTCTTATGACACTTTCCTTTTTATCGAAAACAAAGAGGCATATCTTTGATTAAAATATAAAATTGTCGCAAACGACACCAATCAATTTAAGTACAATTTTTTGTAACTACCAATATGCAATCAATCACAACAATATATTGTTTATAAAATAGAGAATCATACTATATCACAACATTGAAACGGGTTCTCTTTAGTAACATGACGACTTAAGAGAAATTTTATTAACGAGATCCTTCAATGATATATCATAGTTTAAAATTATTATTATTATAATAATTTATATATTCATACTCACTTTATTTTTCATCCAATTTATACAAATCTTTTCATTTGTCTTTTTTTTTTTCTATCACATCGCTTATTACATTTCATTATTACTCACTTTTTTTTCTCTTATACTTCCTATCTAAAAATTGTAGATGAAATACAGTGTGAAAGAAAAAAAATTAATTATTATATTATAGAGACAATTTATATGCTTAATGACATTTATATCATTTAAGAATAAATTTTTTCCGACTTATCATTTATATCATTCACTACCGTCCTTTTTGTTTTTCTTTCTTTGATTCCTATTTCTCTATAGATTTTTGAAACTTCCTATTTCTCTTTTTTTTTGGGTTACAAAACTTCCTATTTCTCTATATATGGCATGGGTGAATAAATTTTTTTTGAGCAGCTAATAGGACGGGATAATTCATGCCTTATTCGTGATTATTATTATATTCAACAATTCTTCATCGAAAAAAAATTAGTCAGCAATTCAATTTCACATTCTCTCTTTTCTCTTCTTCCCCGTTTCATCCGTGTCAGAAGTCAGCACCCCATCTCATTTCCACGTCTCTCTCTTTTCCCCCTCTTCGCTTTGAAGAGGGTCCAAGTCTTCTCTTCTCTTCTGCTGTTCTTAGATCTCGAAACGATTTGAATTTAGTTGCTGGTTGCGGATCGGAGACTTCGATTTTCCGTTCGATCTAAGCCACCATGGCGGCCGCGAACGCTCCGATCGCCATGAAAGAAGTCCTAACTGTGAGTTCTTTTTCTTCTTCTTCGATTTCCATTTCTGCACAGTTTTTGAGCTTTGTTTCTCTCTGTTCAATGATCAAAATTCACAGTTTTAGCTCTGAACTGAATAACATGAACAATAGCTTTTGTGATAATTATTGATGTTTTGCTGTTCTACTTTCCTGTGAAGTTTGTGCGGATCTGAATTTTGTTGTTGTTTGGTTTATGAACCGGAGAGCGAGAAGCTTAACCGTTTATTGTTACTGATGCATTATTTCGCATGATAATGAATTGAATAATGTGATTCGTGTGATTTGACTTGTGATTGCAGTTGCCGAGCGTTGGCATCAATACACAGTTCATCAATTTCACGCATGTTACGATGGAATCGGACAAGTATATATGTGTTCGAGAAACGGCTCCGCAGAGTAGCGTGGTTATCGTTGATATGAACTCGCCAATGCAACCTTTAAGGAGGCCTATTACTGCGGATTCCGCTCTTATGAATCCGAGTTCCAGAATCCTTGCTTTGAAAGGTAGGGTGCTAGTTCTACAATCCTCTCCTTAACTTATGAGTTGTGCTTTTTAGTTACTAACATTTTAGATTCTTAATCTACTAGCGCTTAGTATAGATGTAAATTTTGACAGTCAAATTTTTTTTTTTTTTGGAATCTTTATTTATTTTCATAGTATGCTTAACTTTTCTTTTTTCGTTCTTCCTCCTATAGTTGTATTATTTTGTTGATGCCACAGTTAGATGAAATGAAGCAAACTGCCTATTTTGACTAGTCTAGTTTGACCTGCAACGCATGAACACGTCTAACTGTCCATTTTGTATTAGCACTTTTAGATTAACGTTCAACTCTTTCAGAATCAGTTCTGCTCCCACAAAAACTACTAAGAGTAGCTTCGCGTAGAGTCAATTCTCCTTCCAATATGAAAATCTAGTGTGTATCCAAACATGCACGGTATCTACTCAATACACATTACTTCGACTTTGTAGAGCAAGACTATGATATGTGCTATATTTTTTTTCTGGCCCTTTGTTACTTCTGATACTTGATTCCAGACTGCCTCGCACAATCAGATATTTATATGCACCCTGAGTTATAGGGGCACAGAGCTATGGAGCAGGGAAATTTGATTAATTTGAGAATTTGAAATCAACTGGCTTCCTTATTTTTTAATTTTGTATAATGAAGTTAAATGATCATGTCTTCAAGTGCTATAATATTTTTTATTGGAAAAAAAAATCTTGTATCCTTATTTTCACTTTTCCACAATGGATGCAAGAAGTGACTCTATTAGGTAAGAATTTATTTCGGTAAATAAAACAACATTTACAATCAAAGCCTGGCTACATGGATCAAACAATGCCATAATGTTTTGTCGTAAAAAAATCCAGTGTAAACCATTTAAATCTAAATCTCTCTTGATAGTCTGACCTATAGTTTTCGTTGGCCCCCCTATTACCTCTAACTACTGGGCTATCCTCCATTTGGTCCATCGTCCTACTAACCGATACTTCTTTGAGTCTTCTCCTCACATGCCTATTGCCTAAACCACATTAGACGAGATTCTACCATCTTTTATATAATGAAAGCTACCACAAATTTCTTTCTAATGATTTTATCCTTAATCCTAATTTTTGTTTAATTGGTCACCCATCGTGACATTCTCATCTATGCAACATTGAGCTTGCTCTTCTGTTGGTTCTTTACAGTCAAACATTCAACTCCACACAACATTGCAATTCTTGTGGCCATTCAGTAAAATGTTAATTTAAGCTGAAGTGGTACTTTTCCATCACAAATCACGCCCGAAACATTCCCCATTTCATCCACCAGACTTATATTGGATCCTATGATTTATGTCTCCCTTATCTCTCCATCATTTTGTATGATGGACTTGAGGTAATTAAACCATGAAACTCATGATATGGTCTGTTCCGTGAAACTTGTGATATGGTGTGTTCTTTAGTTTTATCCTCCAAGATGCAATTGTTTATCCTCGGCTAAACTTGCACTCCATATACTATGTGTTATTTCAACTAAATTGAAAGCCTTGTGCTTGGCTAGTCTGCGTATCCCTAACTGTCCGTTTGTTTATGTTCTCTTAACTCTCCAACTAGAACATATCATTAGGAAAAAGCATGCAGTGTGGCATCGTCTTTTGGATTCATTTATTTAGACTTAGAATATTTAGAGCCAACATGGAAAGGTAATGGTTATATTTAGCTAAATAATGGAAAGAAATTATGTCTTTGGGGTTAACCTATGGCTTTATTCTTTTGAGGTTAACCTATGATCTTTATTTCTTTTAATGCAATGGATGAAGGATCTGATAACTCTTTTTCTTCATGCCTTTTGCTTTTCTTCCAGTACACTAATCATCCTGAATTTCACATTAGGCCTAGTAAAGGTGTTGACTGGTTGGTGTGGTTCAAGTTTGGGATAAAATGAAATCCAAGCTAATCATATTTAATTGGGTTGGTTTGGTTCGGCTTTTGCGAATCTTTTCAACAAATCCGAACCAATAAATCAAACGGATTAAGATAAAATGTAATCCAAACTAGTCATATTTAATTTTATTCAAACATATATATATATATTATATAAAATTTAACTACAAGTTAAAAATAGTTTTTGTTTTTCAATCATTATTGACAATCATTAAATCAATTCCAAAGGTTGATATTACTTTTAATTAATATTTAGCTTTTTTTCTACAATTATAACGTTACATTACATCCAAACTTTTTTTACCTAAAATTTGATAATAAAGTTAGATCGTAAACATGGCCATGACACTTAGTAATGCTAGATGAAAAAATCAAAATGAATGATATGATAAAAATTAATGAGATTTTCAAAATAGAGGTTTGAAATACAAATACTTGTAGTTTTAAATTTTTTAAAAAGTTGATTGGGTGGGTTGAACAATATAAATCCAAGAACTGAGGCGCTCATAATGTTTAGTTTGGATCTGAAGTGAATTGAATCTTTTATCCAAACCAACCAGAACCAATTTGATTGGTTTGGTTTGGATTATTGGGTTTATCATGTTAATCTAATCCGATGAACACCCTAGCCTATTAGATGTTGCAATACTACATATGTTTCATGTTGTCAACGTTTCTCCAGGCTTGCAGTGGTTAAAGGGAAAAATAATTAGTATTAAGATGACCTATAATAATGTTCATAAATCAGAATGCTTCCAAATATTAGGCAGCCTTTTAAGTTTTCAGTTTATTGTGCCATGTACTTCTGTTGGTGCTGCCTCTAAAATGTCATTCGCTTTTGGATTATCTTTACTAACAAGTTGCATCTTTCTCTTGAAGCCCAACTCCAAGGGACTACTCAGGATCACCTACAGATATTTAATATTGAATTGAAAGCTAAGATGAAATCATATCAGATGCCTGAGCAGGTAACTATCATGTACTAGAAGACCACTGTAACATAATAGGTCCTTCAAGATGACTTATTTAATTGTTGTGGAATGCCTGCATTTCATGTATAGGTAGTCTTCTGGAAGTGGATTAGCCCCAAGACATTGGGTCTCGTGACACTGACCTCTGTATACCATTGGTCAATTGAAGGTAAATAATTATTATCAGGCTTACTCAATATTTTCGCTGCTATGATTTTTTCCACCTTAGACATTTTTGTACAGTGTTCTGTATGTTGTCTGCATATTGCTGACTGTTATATGGTCTTAATCTGTGTAACTTGAAGGTGACTCTGAACCTATTAAGATGTTTGAGAGAACTGCAAATTTAGCAAACAACCAGATAATTAATTATCGATGTGACCCTACAGAAAAGTGGTTGGTCTTGATTGGTATTGCTCCTGGTTCCCCTGAGGTATATCTTTGCTTTCTATCATAATTGTTTAACACGGTGAATAATTTAGGTTTTTTATTTAGCTCATATTTGCTTGTCTTTATCTCTGTTTCTGTGGGTTATATGCATAATTGTGTACAGTTATGAACTTTTTACTATGATTTTCACAAGCCTAATCTAGTTTGGTTTATTTCTTCATGTTACTTTGCATCATAGAGGCCGCAATTGGTTAAAGGAAACATGCAACTTTTCTCTGTGGATCAGCAGCGCAGTCAGGCTCTTGAAGCTCATGCTGCATCATTTGCCCAATTTAAAGTGCGTTCTCTTATGATTCTGTGTTCATTTTTGTCATGTACCAACTACCCCAAAAGCATAAGCTATTGGGTGAAGACATATGAAAGATTTTATATATTATATTTCTAACGCGCCCCTCACGCAAGAGCCCATTGGGCTTGATGCGTGGGATAATGCAAGGATCGAACTCTAGACCCCTTGGTTATAGAGACTTTGATACCATGTCATGAATGACTATCCCAAAAGCTTAAACTCTTTTGGGAAGACACAAAAATGATTTTATATTATATTTCTAACAATTTTCACATAATTTTTGTATAATATTACCTGACCAATTATATATTAAGTTACTATGCTACCATGTGTTTAGAAAACTTGATTGTTTTTTGGACAGGTTCCTGGGAATGAAAATCCTTCTACTTTGATTTCTTTTTCCACGAAGACACTTAATGCTGGTCAAATTATATCCAAATTGCATGTTATTGAGCTGGGTGCACAGCCAGGTCTGCATAATATTACCTCTTTCACATCTATCTCATGTATTTATTCAATGGGCAATATGGCTTCTACACAAATCTGTCTTGTGATGCGAATTAGCTGTACTATCTTCAGTTCCTAAATTTAATATTTCTTACCAATCTTAAATTTAAGTTTGTTATTTATATCAATACGCGTTTATCATGCTTGATCTATAGGTAGAGGTGGTGTGGTCATATCCATTACAAGAATGGCCTTTTTTGGTGTGGTCATCCTGCCATGGCACTTTTGTCTTGCTGTATAAAATTATTGACGTCAGAATATAACTATTTCATTAACTTCAGTTTATGGATGTTTGAATTATAGTGATCCATGTAGCTGGATTGAGGAGGGTACTCATTATTACTAATGACTTCCGTCAATGAAATGTATTATTGTTGTTAGGTCACGCTACACTGAACTTAGCTGATAGGAAAATTTGAATACGTGACTAACATATTTTTTCATTACCCCCCCCCCCCCCCCCCCCGCCCCGCCCCGTCCCCGCGAGTATGATAGACTTATGTTGGGTTTTGATTGTAATGATAAACATGTTTAGCCGTTAAAGTTGGAGGTAGATGAAGGCTTGGAGCCAAAAATATTTGTTAGATTCAAGTCGTATTTGCTAACTATTTTCATAAATCTAGAAAGCATTACATTTTGAAGATGGATATGGGTATTGTGAAATTGAACTGTGTATCATTATGCCACATGTCATGTAATTGGTCATCCTTCTGGACTTTAACTTCTCAACTTTTTGGCAGGGAAGCCATCATTCACAAAGAAACAAGCAGATCTTTTCTTTCCACCTGATTTTGCTGATGACTTTCCAGTTGCGATGCAGGTAAATAAGTTGCTAATGTTTGTTCTTCATGTTATAAATAGTGTGCGTATTTGATTCCTACTTTGATTTTTGGCAGATATCCCACAAATACAGTTTGATTTATGTGATCACCAAACTTGGCCTACTTTTTGTCTACGATTTGGAGACAGCTACTGCTGTATATAGGAACAGAATTAGTCCAGATCCTATATTTTTGACATCAGAAGCTACATCAGCAGGAGGCTTTTATGCCATCAACAGAAGAGGCCAGGTTTTATTGGCTACTGTTAATGAACAAACCATTGTGAACTTTGTCAGCGGTCAAGTATGTTTCTGACCTTATTATTGCTCAAATGATGTAAAGCGGGAAGATTTTTGCATTTTAACATATTACATATGGTTGATATTGCAGTTAAACAATTTGGAGCTAGCAGTTAGTCTTGCCAAAAGAGGAAATCTTCCTGGTGCTGAGAAGCTGGTATACCAATTTAGTTTAGAACATAACTTTAGTAATAAATAAATTATTTCATCATTATAGGTGTTTTAGGGAGACCCCAACCCAAGAACTTGGATGCATTCTGTTAATCTCGTGCTGTTTTGCCAACTGTTAAATGCTAACTTGCAAGAAGTTTGCTCAGATGCTAAGTTGCTAACAATAAAAAGTGCAATGCTTAGATGAGTAATTGCTAATTTTTCTTTTCTTTATCACTTGGTCAGTTTATTCCATCCGTGTTTGACATACATTTCCTTGCCTTACTGATATTTGTAGTATAATTGCTCTGTACTGTCAATCTTTTTGTTTAATGTCTGTAAACGTATGTGCTGGAGATGAGGGAAATTATATGAGCACAACCTTGTTGATGTATGCTGTAAATTTGTTGCTTCTTTTGTCATTTACTCAATCAACATAGTCTACATGCTTCAATCTGTTCTTTTCCGTGTTTTAAATAACATTTGATATTAATTATTCAATTGTGTTATGTAAGCTTCTTTATAAATGGTGCTTATTGTATTTTTTGTTTCTTACTCGTTGACATGATGGCAATACTTATTGATATTACAGGTAGTGGAACGTTTTCATGAACTGTTTGCCCAAACAAAGTACAAAGAAGCAGCTGAGCTTGCTGCTGAATCTCCACAAGGAATCCTCCGTACACCAGACACAGTTGCCAAATTTCAGGTTTTATGGTTATCCAAGATTTTTCTCGTGTTTTTTCTGCTACTTCATTTACTTCTTGGTTGTTTATTGCTTGCCTTTAGGTAGTGCCCTTTTGTTCGGTCAATTGGGTTATAATGTTTAAAATGTCACTATATGTTCTATGTGGCAGAGTGTTCCTGTGCAAGCTGGGCAAACTCCCCCACTGTTGCAGTATTTTGGAACACTTTTAACGAGGGGGAAGCTGAATGCCTTTGAGTCATTAGAATTGTCTCGGTTGGTTGTGAACCAGAACAAGAAAAATCTGTTGGAGAATTGGTTGGCAGAGGACAAGCTTGAATGCAGCGAGGAGCTTGGAGATCTCGTTAAGGTTTAGTTGCATTAAAATTTTTAAAGAATTTAAAATTGTTATGTTAGTTATTTGTATGTTTGTATTTTTATATTTTTAACTGTCTGCTTAATGAGGCACTACTTCTCATCTTATTTGCTTATGGTGAAATTGTGTATTTCTATTAATTTTCATGAGTATGTTCCCTTGTAGACTGTGGATAATGATCTTGCTTTAAAAATTTATATCAAAGCCAGAGCTACTCCAAAAGTTGTTGCAGCTTTTGCTGAGAGGAGGGAGTTTGACAAAATTCTGATCTACTCTAAGCAGGTACTTGTTTATTTATAAAAGAATATTGAAGGTTGATTCAATAGATACTTCAATCCTAGAGCATTTTTCTCTGCCTGTATAGTTAGCGTTATATTGCCTTTATCTTTAACTGGAAACATTTGGCCCTGATCATTTTTCATTACTTATTTGTTGCTATAGGTTGGGTACACACCTGACTACCTCTTCCTCTTGCAAACAATTCTCAGGACAGATCCTCAGGTATGGGACAAATTTTTGCAGTTTATTTTGCGTAATTGTTTTAGTTGAACATTTTCATTGTAATTTCCCCTTTGTCTGCCATCTTGTTGAACAGTATTTATACATTCAGTTGACAGTTTCTGTTGAATTTTCTTCTACACATAGAAATTCCAGTTAGTTACCATTTTTATTTTGATCTTCAGGGTGCTGTTAATTTTGCGTTAATGATGTCTCAAATGGAGGGAGGTAGCCCAGTTGATTACAATACCATAACTGATCTGTTTCTTCAGGTTGATTATCTACTGGGATTAAGCAATTATGATTTGTAGTAATTGGATACATTTGTCATTTTCATTTTGGTTATTCTTTGTTCTCCTCAGAGAAACCTGATCCGTGAGGCAACAGCTTTTCTTCTGGACGTTTTAAAGCCAAATCTACCAGAACATGGGTTCCTTCAGACGAAGGTTGTGGCCTTTGTTTCCTATTTGTTATGGGCATTTTACTCTGAGATTCTTTCTTTGAAGTGATACAATCTTCTTATGAATTGTGGTTCAGGTCTTGGAGATAAATCTGGTGACTTTCCCCAATGTTGCTGATGCAATTTTGGCTAATGGCATGTTCAGCCATTATGATCGTCCTCGCATCGCCCAACTCTGTGAAAAAGCTGGTCTTTACGTGCGAGCTTTGCAAGTAATGACTTGCCAAATATGTTTTATTTTTGCACTTTCCCTACTTAAAACATAAAGTCACACTATTTTCTGATTGCACTATTCTTGGTGCAGCATTACACAGAGTTACCAGATATAAAACGCGTGATTGTTAATACACATGCAATTGAGCCACAGGTGTGTACTGTTGTTTTTATCTACTTTAGCATTTAGGGTTTACAATAAATCATGTGAGATTTTTAAATACTTACTCATTACTTGGTTGTTATAGTCGCTTGTAGAGTTTTTTGGTACTCTATCACAAGAGTGGGCTTTAGAGTGCATGAAAGACCTATTGCTGGCCAACCTTAGGGGAAACCTGCAGATTATTGTGCAGGTATGGAAGTATCATTGTCTTTTATAACTTGGAACTTATTAATAACCGAAACTAAGCTTACTTATGTCTGTTCAGGTTGCTAAAGAATATTGTGAACAATTGGGCGTTGATGCCTGCATAAAACTTTTTGAGCAGTTTAAGTCATACGAAGGACTGTACTTTTTCCTCGGGTCATATTTGAGCTCCAGGTAATTCTTGCATTTGAAAAAAAAAACTTATGTTTTTTCTGTTGTTAATGGACCTGATTTATCTTTGAGATATTTTCCGTTGTGTTTCTGCTGATATATATTGTATATGCTTCTCTGGATGATATGGGACAGTGAGGATCCTGATATTCACTTTAAGTACGTTGAAGCAGCAGCGAAGACTGGTCAAATCAAGGAGGTTGAGCGTGTGACAAGAGAATCCAATTTCTATGATCCTGAGAAAACGAAGAACTTTCTAATGGAGGCTAAGCTTCCAGATGCACGGCCTTTAATTAATGTTTGTGATCGTTTTGGATTTGTTCCAGATCTAACGCACTATCTATTCACAAACAACATGCTTCGCTATATTGAAGGTTACGTTCAGAAGGTATCACAGAGTTACTTTGCTTTCTCATGAATGCTATCTACTTTCTCTTTCTGCCCTGTCTGAACTTTGTGCCTTGCTATATAGGTAAACCCTGGGAATGCTCCTTTAGTTGTTGGGCAGCTGCTAGATGATGAGTGTCAAGAAGATTTTATCAAAGGTTTGATTCTTTCTGTTCGTTCATTACTGCCAGTGGAGCCCCTTGTGGAGGAATGTGAGAAGAGGTAGGGTTTTGTCCTGTAATCTTATGTATTGTTGATTGTGTTCACATCAGAGACTTTTATCCCACAATTTTTATATTTGCAGGAATCGTCTTCGTTTGCTAACGCAGTTCTTGGAACATCTCGTAAGTGAGGGAAGCCAGGATGTACATGTTCACAATGCGCTGGGTAAAATAATCATTGAGAGCAACAACAACCCAGAGCATTTTCTCACAACCAATCCATACTATGATTCTCGAGTTGTGGGTAAGTATTGTGAAAAACGTGATCCCACCTTGGCAGTCGTAGCTTACCGGCGAGGACAATGTGATGATGAACTTATCAATGTCACCAGCAAAAATTCTTTGTTCAAATTGCAAGCAAGGTTTGTGGTGTCTTTTTTCCACCAAATCGTTTTTCTTTGGATTCAATGCTGAGTGCTGAGTGCTGAGTGCTGACATGGTTATATTGTGGTGACAGATATGTTGTTGAGAGAATGGATGGTGATTTGTGGGCTAAAGTTCTTACTCCTGATAATGAGTATAGAAGGCAACTTATTGATCAGGTTGTATCTACGGCTTTGCCTGAAAGCTCAAGCCCAGAACAAGTTTCTGCAGCTGTTAAGGCTTTCATGACAGCTGATCTGCCTCATGAATTGATTGAACTTCTTGAGAAGATTGTGCTTCAGAATTCTGCATTCAGCGGGAACTTTAATTTGCAGAATCTTCTTATTTTGACAGCAATAAAGGCTGATCCATCCAGAGTTATGGATTATATCAATAGACTGGATAACTTTGATGGACCTGCAGTTGGAGAAATGGCTGTAGAAGCTCAGCTGTATGAGGAAGCATTTGCAATTTTCAAGAAGTTCAACTTGAATGTTCAAGCAGTTGATGTGTTGCTTGAAAATATACATAGCATTGATAGAGCTGTCGAGTTTGCTTTTAGAGTTGAAGAAGATGCTGTTTGGAGTCAGGTGGCCAAGGCTCAACTCCGGGAAGGGCTTGTAAGCGATGCCATTGAGTCGTTTATACGGGCAGATGATGCTACGCAATTTTTGGATGTTATCAATGCTGCTGGAAATGCCAATGTTTACCATGACCTGGTGAAATACTTGTTAATGGTAAGACAGAAGGCAAAAGAACCCAAGGTTGACAGTGAACTCATTTACGCGTATGCAAAGATTGATAGGCTCAGTGACATTGAGGAGTTCATTCTTATGCCGAATGTTGCTAATCTACAAAATGTTGGTGATCGGTTGTATGATGAAGCATTATATGAGGCTGCAAAAATCATATTTGCTTTTATATCTAACTGGGCTAAGTTGGCCATCACACTGGTCAAGTTAAAACAGTTCCAAGGTGCTGTTGATGCGGCAAGGAAAGCCAACAGCTCAAAAACATGGAAGGAAGTTTGCTTTGCTTGTGTTGATGAAGAGGAGTTTCGGTTGGCCCAGATATGTGGACTTAACATTATTATTCAGGTAACTTTCTGAATTCAGTTTTTCAATGACCTATATATATTTTAAAATAAACTAGGAAGGTTTTTCTTAGGGAGTTTGAATAATCTGGGCCTTCAAAATGTAACGGTGAACCAATATTCCTAAAAGAATGCTGTGAACGTGTAAAAATGTAAATGATTGGAAGGTATTCGCGCTTGTTGTCTGAGCTTTATGTTGGTCTTGTAGTTGTAAACTTATTGACTTCCCATTGCTTACTATGGCAATTTTTTGTTGTTGTCAATTTTGTAGGTGGATGACTTGGAAGAGGTCAGTGAATATTACCAAAATAGAGGCCACTTCAATGAGTTAATATCTCTCATGGAGAGTGGTTTAGGGTTAGAGCGGGCTCATATGGGCATCTTCACTGAGTTAGGAGTTTTGTATGCTAGATACCGGCCTGAGAAGCTTATGGAGCATATCAAACTATTCTCCACCCGCCTCAATATTCCAAAACTCATAAGAGCTTGTGATGAACAACAACATTGGACAGAATTGACGTATTTGTATATCCAATATGATGAGTTTGATAATGCTGCAACTACCATCATGAACCATTCACCGGAAGCATGGGATCACATGCAATTTAAAGATGTTATTGTCAAAGTTGGTAATGTTGAGTTGTATTACAAGGCTGTTCACTTCTATTTGGAAGAGCATCCAGATCTGATCAATGATGTTCTGAATGTCCTTGCACTTCGTGTGGACCATGCACGTGTTGTTGACATCATGCGAAAGGTAGCATTGATAGTGGCAATAATTTCATAGATCTTAGTTTGTCGCTTACTACAACACTAATTGATGTTTTCTCTGTAATGTGCTATAGGCTGGTCACCTCCGCCTTGTAAAACCATACATGGTTGCAGTTCAGAGCAACAATGTATCTGCTGTTAATGAAGCCTTGAATGAGATATATGTTGAGGAGGAAGATTATGATAGATTGCGTGAGTCAATTGACTTGCATGATAACTTTGATCAAATAGGCCTTGCACAAAAGGTGAGCTGCATTTGCTGTTAATTTGACTACTTTTCAGTTTCTGTCGTGGAAACCTGATTGGTTAATATTATTATATGATGCAGATTGAAAAGCATGAGCTTCTTGAGATGAGGCGTGTTGCTGCTTATATTTACAAGAAGGCGGGTAGGTGGAAGCAATCCATTGCTTTGTCAAAGAAGGATAATCTTTACAAAGATGCCATGGAGACAGCCTCACAATCTGGCGAGCGTGAACTTGCCGAGGAATTGCTTGTTTATTTCATTGATCAGGTGCTAAATTCAGTTTCAAACTGCATCTATAATTCATTTTCTTGCAACATCCTATCTGAGTAGGTTTATTTTTATTTTTGGCAAATATGTTTTGTTCAATTACTATGAGATCTGAATCCTAAATCATAATGTTTTTGTGCACATGAATGGGATAAATAGCTACTTTACATTCTTCTTTGTGGCAATGGTTATTGCATACTCTTGTAGCATGTGGAATTCCAATTCACAGAGAAATTATTTTGTACCTAGTAGTATTTTCATTTTCTTTCTTTGTCAGGCTTGGTAACTATTTGTTCTGCAAGTGCATGTTAGAGCATTGCAGTCAACAATTTACTGAAGCATTGTCTTTTAATCTTCTTACCCAAGGGTTCAAGCCGTTTCCTTTTCTCTCATGGAATAATGATATTCTGATTTTAACATTTTTTATTTATTTATGTTCATACAATCGAGTTTTCTAATTTTCTTTTTCACATACTTATGCAGGGAAAGAAGGAATGCTTTGCCTCATGTCTATTTGTTTGCTATGATTTAATACGGGCGGACATTGCTCTTGAGCTAGCTTGGATGCACAATATGATTGACTTTGCCTTCCCATATCTCTTACAGGTTTGCATTTCGTCCATGCTACTGACTTGTATTGCCTATAAATTCACTGGACATATATGTCCTTTTATGATAACTGTTGATATTAGTCTTAAGAAAACTTACATTACTGGATATTGCTCCTCACCGGTCCTGTCTGTTTCCCTGAGAATCATGCTGGGCTATCTTATAGAGCTTTTCCTTTTATAAGTGAATTTGATCATCTTTGCCAAGTCTGACAGTTTATGGGTTGCAGTCTTAAACAGTCGCTGGGAACTAATTTTTGATGAATGTTGGGCTTTCTAGTTTCGATTTGACAAAAATTATGAATAGTAGATAGTATCTGTGCGAGATAGTGTTGATTAGCTTATCAGCTTTGATATATTCACACCCTCTTTCTCTTCCATCCCATTTTCTTCCTATGTCTCTTCTTTTCCCATCACATAGTGGGTGTGGGTGTGGGTGTATTGGGTGTGAACAAACAACTTTCGTTAGCTTATGTTGGTTGCAGTTCTTTTTATGTGATTTTGGTATCACGTGGGTGGGTTATCTGAGCAAATCTAGGTTGACTACTGCATTTATTTTCTTCTTCAGCCTTTCCTGGAATGTATCTATTTATTACCATCATCTTGTGCTTTATCTTACGATCTTCTCTTGTAGTTTATCCGTGAGTACACTGGCAAAGTTGATGAATTGGTGAAGGACAAAATTGAAGCACAAATCGAAGTGAAGGCTAAAGAGAAAGAAGAAAAGGACGTAGTTTCTCAACAGGTAACTATTTTCGGCTATTTTCTGTTGGCCTAATATAACTAAATTTTTGTGGTGACCTTGCTGAGTATCTCTGACATTCATGTCATCAGTTTGAATGTTCAGAGTAGTTTGCTTTGCTATTGATAAACCCTCTTTCCATCTCATCCTTTATTCTCAAAATGGTTGGACTCTAGAGTAGTACTGTTATAAATGAGATGCGTTTTCTGTTGCAGAACATGTATGCTCAATTGTTGCCTCTTGCTTTGCCTGCACCACCGATGCCTGGAATGGGAGGAGGAGTTGGTATGGGAGGAGGCTTTGCTCCTCCCCCTCCAATGAGTGGACTAGGGATGCCTCCTTTCGGCATGCCACCCATGGGCGGCGGTTACTAACATGTACACAGCGGTGACAAGTATAGCATGAACTAGGTCCCTACGGGGAGCAATATAGCAGCTTCGAATTTTTGCATAGATTTTCTTGCGGGATTTGGATGCAGGATTCTTTCTTTTAGCTTCTGGTGGAGGTAGTAGAGATTCAAGTTATAATAATTTGAAGTTTTCGTTGAGGTTGTGTCATAATAGTCTTGCCCTTTTATTTTCTAATGGTAGTTAAGGCATTTTCTAGGCTGCTGTTTCGAGCTAGCCGATAAAGTACTGTATTCTACCGTTTCTCATGTATTAAATTAAATGAATTAGTTTCAGTATAGTACGAAATTTACAGACTTTAACAACCAGCTTGATATATGCTTGTCATGGCCTGGATTATACCACTCGTTATGGAAGTTAGCTGATTGAAGCTCGCTGGCATGCTGTTGTAGTCTGCATATAGTTTTGAAGTTAAAAAAAAAAAGAGCCTTTAAATTCTACAATTTTTGAAATAAAAACCATTTTTGTTGTTATAAACACTTATTTTAAAATAAAATTAGCTATTTATACAATATTAAAATTTCATGTTAAACATAGTCCTAAATCTTGAAGTTCAATTTAGATATAAGAACATCGTAAATTGTGCAATTTCCTCTATCATGATTGGTGGTTGAAGCTCATAATTTAACAGAGTTGCACTTAATAGAAAAATACAATTCTCCCTTTTGGTTTTAATGATCAACTATTGTGCTGTTTCTCTTTAATCTCAAGTGTAATATTTACTGCTTGATTTTCGACACCTAGCGTTGGTATTTTGTACAGTACAAAAAATTCAAAGATTTGGATAATTTTTTTTTATTGGCAAATGTTAGTTGTTAGTAAATCACAAACGTCTGTAATTAGGAATTGAATCTGACTCATTCACATTTAATACCATTAGCTCACTAGGATGACCAAGTGTGCCACCTCTCTCGCCTAAGGAATTGTGAAAAAAGATGCAACACGAGGACTTTTCAGCAGGTCATCTATCCTAGTACTAATCTCGTCCAAGCACACTTAACTGCAGAGTTTGATGGAATCTCATGCATTAGTGCTGCGGAGTTTTGGTGCAAATTGTTTGGATCAAAGAGACTAGGTGACTATCATCCACTAAGCTATTTATGATAGCTTGAAATAACAAATTAAATTAGTTATAAATATGATACTCAAGATGGGTTCATCTTCATTGTCTTTCATCGTTGGATTCGAGATCCACTTTAGCGCTCAAGCCAATTAGCCGAGAAAAATCACTTTAGCGCTAAATCCAAATTAGCAAAGAAAATTTAGGAAGTGCAAATCTTAAGATGTTGGGGGTTGGTTTTTAGACCACCCAATTGGTCTTTAAACCACCCCCCCTAAAATGGGAAATTACCCAATTGCCCTTGACAAAAATTATTATTACACTCATACCCCTTCTTCTTCTTCCTACCCAACCCGTTCCCCCCACCCCTCACTCATCACCCTTCACCCCACACCACCCCCTTCTTCCTCCCATCACCATTATCACCACCACCCCATCACCATAACCACCATAACCACCACCACCCCATCACTGTACCGTGACTTTGGGGTCACGAAAGCTCTGTGTAATTTTCGCACCTTAAGGTGCGAAAATCACACATATATAAAATAAAAATTTCATTATATCATAAACAATATACAAGTAATACAGATTGACAGCAAAGAAAATTAATATGCAAAGGTAAGTACAGCAATACAATCAATGAATTCCGCACAAGAAAAGTAATTGTATTATTTTGGCATCAATTCTTTCCAAGTTCTTTCTTCACAATCTTCTCAATTACAGGTTCAACAAAGGATTCTAAACCATCCAGGTCAGGTGCGATTTAAATCGCACCTTGACGTGCGAAAATAAAATAAATTAAAATAAAAATAAAAATTTTATTTAATTATTTGTATATATCGTAATCGCGCCTTAAGGTGCGATTTAGGTGTGTTAGATTCGCACCTTAAGGTGCGAAAAAAAAAATAAAAATTAAAAAAAAAAACATTTCATTCAATTAGTTGTATATATCGTAATCGCACCTTAAGGTGCGATTCAAGTGTGTTAAATTCGCACCTTAAGGTGCGAAAATCAAAAAATAAAATAAGAATTTCATTTAATTAGTTGTATATATCGTAATCGCACCTTAAGGTGCGATTTAGGTGTGTTAGATTCGCACCTTAAGGTGCGAAAATCACAAAACATATTAAAAAAAAAATTTCGTTTAATTATTTGAATATGTTGTAATCGCACCTTAAGGTGTGAATCATGCATGCCAAAATCGCACCTTAAGGTGCGATTTTTAACCAGGAACACGAAATTCTCAAAATATTGGAAACCAGACTATCAGATCTCAAATCCACTGCTTTTTTGCAATAACTAACAACATAAACTACCAACCCAGCAAAATGAAGAAGAAAACGAAAGGGAATGGGGGAGGAAAGAAAGAAAAAAGTGTAAACAGGGAGAAGAAGAAAAGAAACGGACGAAGGGGAGGAAAGAATAGGAACGTGGAGAAGCAGATGTTGGAAAAAGGGTGGTGGGAGTTTGTATTGATGGGTAATTTTTTTTTTATCAAGAGGGGTATTATGGGTATAATGGTTAAGAGGGGGTGGTTTTAGGACCAAAGGGGTGGTCCTAAAACCAACTCCCTAAGATGTTTTTCCAACAAATCCTCCAAAAATGACATGGACTATTGTTGTGTTAAGTCGTTAAGTTTGTATTTTTGCTTGAATCTTCCTTCTTAATACAAGAACTTCAATTCTAGTTTGCGTCAAGATTGATACTTAAAATGCATGGTGTGGGATTTGAAAACTAAATGAACAAGGACAATAGTTGAATGTACTATGTCTCTGTCTTCATTTTTGCCGTATACTAATCACTTTCCTTAGAGGCATTTATTATGAACTCACTATTGCATCTTATATGTTACTATTTCAGCATTCTCTGATCAAAGGGAAAAGGAGGAGCACACAATGCTTCATTTCTTATCATTCTATCGCACAAATTAAGGTGTAAATTATTGATGTCTCATCTTGATCCTTTTGGTTAGCACATTTTTATATTGTGACACCTTCACCTGCCGATGATGTGTGTAGATAAACATTGGAGATACGTTTTGAGATCATGGGACCCCAAAAGCCTGAAATCTCGATTAGATAAAATAAAATGAAGTGACAAGGAGAAACCAAAAAATGAAACAGTGAAAGAGATGGAAGAAAAAATACGGAATTCATAAGAAACCAACCACACAATTTGTAAGAGATATATATGATAGAGGCTCCTAAGAAAGTGAGTGGTTGATCAGTAGTCGTGTCACTCTTTAAGGTGCTTTATTATGAGTTACAATAGTAAGTGAGAATGGGACCCTCTAGTGGATTGTAATTGAAGCTTCCTTTGTTTGCTAGCTTTTTCAATCAAGGCGCCATTAAAGTGTCCAAATTAAGCCGCTTTTACTGAGTGGCTTGCTTTGAAACTGAACTACCACCCTTCAATCAAAGATACATGGGAAAAAAAATCAACCTTTCTTTTGGATTTATGCACAATTGAACAATCACAATCCACTTGTTTGTCCAATATATGCAATGGTAGTCTACACTAGGAGTACGATTTAGCAACGAAAAAGATTGGCAGATAGCAAAATAATGAAGACACAAAAAATGCACTCATTTTTATGATGGTTTTTATCCGTTGAATAATGGAAATATGTTTTTTAGTGTCACGTACCGTAGCGTGGTACACCGCTGATTTAGCAATGCGATTAATCATGCGTTTGTCTAATTGTACAAGCAAATCTTGGGGGTTTTATTTTTGGTGATTTTGTGTGCTAGCTACTAGTTAGTAAGTAGTGTTTTCTTCCTATTACCACTACTTTTGTCTTCAAGGCAAAGACATAAACAATATGTGATAGTCCAGCTACAAATGTGATGAAGCTTTATTCTGCCAATATGAGAGAATTTTGTTTGAACGAAAAACATTTACGTTCTCATAGGGCTAGCTCTCCTAGCGGATGTTCTTTTCATACACAAGACTTGAATTCGAGATATTAGTTAAAGGGATATCAAAGCATGTGCCACTTAAAAACAACTAATTGAAGCATTTTATTTGCAGGACATCATGTCCTCTGTTATGGTTAAAAATAGGAGTCTTGTTACTATTAACATGCAATTTCATGCAAGGGCACTCATTTAAGATAAGCTATAGAAAGGTGAATAAAGCATACATTCAAGTTCAACCTTTAATGTTATGAAGATAAATTTTCAAGATAAGTACTAATATAGGATCTAGACTATGATCCACAAAAGAGAATCCAAATGATTACAATTACAATCAGAACAGACAAAACACTTGATGATTATGTTAGTTATTACATATACAAGAATAAGATACTAATCATCCATCCACTATAAATCTATTACTGTTATGAGGTCAAGGGATTCCAAACAGTGACTCCCAAAGTCTACTTGCAATGTACTGTATTTCATTTCTGGTTCAAATTCATGGTCGGCACGGATACTCATTTAAGATAAGCTTGTTGGGCCATGCCACTGCCACCTTCATGCTTTTTTTTTTCTTTTCCTCTTCATTTTCAACCTTCTTAAACTTCAGATTCTTCAAAAAGTCTAGTAAAGATTTATTAGGTAGAAACATTTTTCTTGCTGAAGTGACAGGCAGAAGCAGCCAAAAACGATCATTAAAGGTTATATTGCATCATATCACGCACCAATCACATTCAAGATAAGAAGAAGACACCACTCAATAAGTAAACAGTAACAGTGAATGAATGGGAGAATAAAAAGCTCACAAAGCTTCTGCTTTAGAATGGTTGCTGGTTGCTAGCTACTTACTATTGTGCATATGGAAAATTACTACTATTCTGGGTGGCCTCTCTGCACCAATAACTGGTCTCAATGCAATTCTGCACCAAACAGTGATCAATCTCAAACACTGCCTCTAGCCTCTGACACTGCCTCTCTTCAATTTGGTAATGTCCCCCTTTGGTCTGAACCTATTGAAGGAGTTGCAGAACATGGAGCTGCAAGTGCTTCCAAGAGTCACAGCCAAGCAGAGAAAAGGAGAAGGGACAGGATCAATGCACAGCTTGCAACTCTCAGAAAACTCATTCCCAAGTCTGATAAGGTAAAAAAAAAAAAATCACCATATGTTTCTTTTAAGAATTTGGCATGGTTTTTCCAAAAAAAGAATTGGCATGGTTGGTTACTCCTATCAAGTATACTAATTAAATCTTGGACACCAAGCAAGAAAATGGAATGATATATCGAGTATCATTAAGAATGACATTTAGAAGTTTAGAACTTGTTTAGAAACTGTTCTACAATTGATTCTAAAGTCGGAAGCAATTCTAGGGAGAACCTTCTGTAAGTAGTTTCTGAGTTTCATAATTGATGCAGATAGAAAAAGAAGCTGATTCAATCATGCTATCAGTTAATGTTTGGATTTTCGTTAGCAGAGCTCCGAAGCGCTTTAAACAGAAATTCATGTCTCACAATCCATTGAAAAAAAATGATTTTAGGTGAATGGAATGGAAATTCAAACACACTCAAATTATATCTGTTGTAAGTTTATGACAATGTTACTTTCTTCATGGATAGCATGGTCACTTTCAATTATATACTATGATAGCATTACTAGGTTGTATGATATGTCATGTAGATATTTCAATTCCACTTCCCCATCTTGAATAGAGGGAGAAACTATTAGCATATTTGGATCAATATTGATATCAAGAAGGGTGTTTAGATTATAAGGGTATCATAGCTTTTTTTTTACTGTTGCTCTCTGAATTTTGTAAAACAAACTGTAATTGGTGAGCACCTCTTATGCTTTCTTCTATTATATTCTTTTGGCCATCAAAAAAAAAATTTATGACATCAAGAAACTACTCACGTAAGTTTCTCTCGTGAATTAATTTTTTCTTTAGAATCAATTTTAGAAGAATTTTTAAGCATGCACTAAATTTATGTGGTTGCAGATGGACAAGGCAGCTTTACTAGGGAGTGTTGTAGACCATGTCAAAGATCTAAAGCGAAAAGCCATGGATGTCAGCAAAGCCAGTAGTACTGTTCCAACTGAAATTGATGAAGTAACAATTGACTATCACCAAGCTCAAGATCATGAAAGCTACACTGAAAACATGTTCAAGGAAAAAGACACCATTATCAAAGCTTCTGTTTGCTGTGAAGATAGACCAGAACTGTTCCCTGAGCTCATTCAAGTGTTCAAAGGGTTGAAACTTAAAGCAGTTAAAGCTGACATAGTTAGTGTTGGTGGCAGAATCAAAAGCATATTGGTGCTTTGCTCCAAGGAGAGTGAAGAAGGCAGTGTTTGCCTTAACACTATTAAACAATCGCTTAAATCAGCTGTCAACAAAATTGCTTCTTTATCTATGGCATCAAATTGTCCCCCTAGAAGTAAGAGGCAGAGGTTCTTCTTGCCTTCTCATTGCATACAATAATTGATTGCAAAATCTCTACTATTATTGTTTTATCATTTATTTTTATTCTTTAGGAGGATCATTTCAGTAGGTGGAATTTTTGTTTCAGTTTTTCTATATTCATTAGCCAATCATATAAAGTGTTGTCTGTTTGGGTAACATGAATGGACTTTTATTCCAATTCTTGATAAGATGTTCATTCATTTTTTACCTTTAAGTAAGTGTTAATGTCGGTTTTCACTAAAATGACTACTGGGATAATATTTGTAACATCAAGTTGAAGAAATGATCATGATCTAATGGGAACAATGATTGGTTTTTGCTTTCTCGATCTCAAAGGGCCAAATACCAAATCAACACTTTGCCATTATACTTTCATTCTTCATATCAATATATTCAACTACTGATAACTACTTCTACCGATCCCACTAAAACAAATGCACTACTTGTGCTAATTTGTTACCATTCCAACCAACTAACTAACTACTTTTAGTTGTAGTTTGGTACTACTGCTTTTTTTGCATGGACCTGTTTTTAGTCTAACATGTATCCAGTATTCAAATGGCCTGTTTTTGCCAATAGTGGCTTACTTTGGGATAATTAGAGGCCATGAACTCTATAATCAATAATATGATTAGTCTAAATAAAAAAATTTGTTATATTGAAGAGTTTATATAATTTATTAGTGGCAGAGGCCGTAGAGACGACAGAGTATCTGAATTTCTTAAGAACTCAATTCTAGAAGCATATCTTTGTTGATAAAAAGTTAAAGTTATTGAAAAAAGATACAAGGAATAATGAATGTATTTAGTTTTTTATAAATTTATAATTTAAACTTGATATATATATATATATATATATATTTAATTTGATTGTCTAATTAGTTTGAATTAGATATTTAATTTGAATATAGATCTTTCAAGAAAAACTAGATAGAGCTAGATATTTTTTATTACATTTTCTTGAGAGCTGTACTTAAAAACAGCTTTTAAAAACTGATTTTGAAAACTGTTTTTCAAAGAAAAGGAGAAGAAAACTGTTTGAATAAAAACAGAAAATAAAAAACATTTTTAGCTGTTATAGTTTTTATTTTTAAAAACAGAAAATAAGAACTGTTTTAAAAAATAGTCTGCTTTTAAAAACAGGTTGTGTCAAACAAATTTTTAAATTTTTTTCAGTTTTTAAAAACAAAAAATAATTTTTAAAAACTATAATTAAACAAACTCGTAATTTAAAAAACTGTCATCATATATTATGAATGATAAAAGAATATGAGATGGTTTCATAAAATTAATAAAAAGTAAAATGTAATGTATAAAAGTTAATGACTTATGGTTGGTTTGTACGAAAGGAAAAGAAAGTCGTTTGATTTTTGCTAGAATTTCTTTATTCGTAGGTTATTCTAAATGTTATTGTAAGCTCTCATTCATGTATGTGACATGCTTTGAGCTTAAATAATAGAGAAAATGGCTTATGCACTTTATGTGTGAATTTTTTATACATGCATCTAATTAAATTCCACCACATCAAAAATATATTTTTATTTTAATTAAAATTTAAAAAATATAACCACTTTATCCTATATAACATAAAAAAAAAAATATGTAACAACTTTACACTGAAAATACATACTCATTAATTAATCTCTAAATAATACGTCTATATGAGAACATTATGTGCGAGAACAATTCTTTTTGTATATCTCATTTTCTTCATATGTCATCAACCTAAACATTATTATCCGGTAAAAAAAATATAAAGAATGTTAAAGAGTCACCATAGCAAACACAAGTGAAAGTTATCCCTCTATGATTACCAACAAATAACTTGTTTGATTCCCTTGTCAGTTTTTTTAGTTTAAACATTATTTCTAAATCATCAGTTTTCTGATTACCAGCAAAAAAATTGTTTGATTTTTCTAATTACCACCAAAAAACTTGTTTGATTTCTTTTTCAGTTTTCTCATTATCAGTTTTTTTTTTTTAATTCTCAATCATCTCAGTTTTCTAATTACCACCAAAAAACTTGTTTGATTTCTCTTTCAATTTTATGATTTCCACAAAAAAACTTGTTTGATTTCTGTTTCAGTTTTCTGAATTTAAAAACTGTTTTTAGAAACACTTTTTAAAATATGTTTTTCAGTAAAAGAAAAGAAAAAAGGGTTTGAGAATATGTTTTCTAAAACTGAAAAAAGCAAAACTAAAAACAAAAATAGAAAATAACGTTGAGATGTTTTGGATTTTCAGTTTTAAAAACAAAAAATAAAAACTGTTTTTTAGAACATTTTTTAAAAACTACTCATAGCAAACGAGTTTTTTTCATTTTGTTTTTAAAAGTTGAAAACTGTTTTATAAAATAGTAATTAAACAGACTCATTTCAAGTCACAAGTTTTTCATTTTTGCAAACATCTCGTTCAAACTCAAACTGTTTTTTTTTTCTTCTTCTATATTGATTTTGAAAAATAGTTTTTAAATGGGGTTGTTTAAATCACCATGAGGTAACTTAATCTCATCATATGTGGACGAATTATATTTAAGATAAGTGGATTATGAAATTCATAATTTATATTTATATTTTTATAAATAATCCTATTGTTACGTCTACTAAGGTGAGATTAAGTTGCGCTCATGATAAATTTAGACAACTCATTTTCATATTCATAAAATTAAGAAAGGAACCATACAAGCACACATCTCTAAGATGTTTTAGGATTTCATTTTAAAAATTTAAAATAATAAACAGTTTTTGAAATATGTTGATCCCAAATGAGGTTTCTTGTTTCTGTTTTAAAAAAGAGGAAACATATTACAAAGTTATACTCAAACATATCTTTGGTTTGATCTTATAGACATTGTCTTTTTTTTCCCCCTTAGTAATCTATAGCACTTCTATGAAACTAAATAGTATGACTAAGTGGTGACTACTCTTTCCATTCAAATTGTGATATGATTTGGAACAAAACAAGTGGACGTGAACACTTTTATTTTGACAAGAAGGTGATAAAGTAACTTCAATGCTGTGTTTTCAAATACAAATGGCACAGGTTTTGGATCGGTTGTTCGTGACAATTCTAGAAATCTCCTAGCTGTTGCATGTCATCGACCGGTGCATCAACTCAGTTCCATTATTGTGGAGGCGATGTGTTTTAGATGGACAATTTGTAAGTGTCTGGAACTTGGTTTCACAAACATCATATCATTTTCGAGAGTGATTGCTTTGCATTCACACACTGTTTGCCAATTTGAAGAAAGTATAATATATATGACAGCGTATTTTATGTCTAAACATGTTTTTCTTTTATCGATAATATATGGGTTGAGGAGGGCTCTTAGATGAGCTCGGTTTCTTTTCATGTTAATGTTAATCAATGTTCTAACCTAAAAAAATTATAAAAATATTAGAAGCATAAAATATTCGGGTTATTGAATCATTCAATCCAAGTATTTAAAAATTCAAAACCTCTTTAATATGGAGCCGGTACAACATGCATGTCTAAGTCTAACTGCCATAACAACTTACAGTTACAAAAGCCCTCTATTATTGACTCATGCAGTTGAGTACCCTCTCTTCCCCATCCTCTAACTACATCACTAACTAGACTTTTCAAACACTTAAGCAGTGTTTGACCAACTTTTTTTTTAACTTAAAAGTTACTTTTAAGTTAAAAGTTGTTTGATAAAATATTGTTGGAAGTTTTTTTTTTGGCGAGAGTGCTGCCGGAAAAGACAACCGGAACGGCGGCGCGGCGCTATCGCCGGAGTACGAACTGAGTGTTGGGCCTCCATCCTTTCGTGACTATAAACACGATGGTGGTGTCCGTTTCTCCAAATTCTCAACCATTCGCTCAGGAAATCCAGTTGCAGATCGATGGTCGTCGTCAGAGGTTGCCCAGAACTCGACGAAACTCGGTGCAATGGACTCCTGGGTGGTTCTACTTGGTGCAGAGACACAATGTTTTTGTTGAGGATTGGGGCTAGTTCAAATGCAACTTTGGTGGTTGAAACTCGTCGGAAAACAGGGCAAAGAGAGCAGTGTTTGTGGCTGCACCTCCTTCTCTCATGATGGTGCTTTTGTCTGGTTCACGAGGCTCACCTTTCTGGCCAGAGAAGAAAGGAAACAAGAGTTGTAGTGTGAAGGAAAAAGTGAAAGAGAAAAGGTTCCCTACTAGAAAAAAGTAATTTATTAGAAAAAAAATTCTCTAGTTACTTTTTAACATTTTCTATGTAAAAAAAAAGCAACTTATTTTTTAAGAGCTTATTTAAAATTGTATTTTACCCAACTTATCTTAAAAGGAACTTAAAGTCAAAAAAAGTTAGGCCAAACACTACCTTAAGGAAAAATAGAAGAAAATGAAAGAAAATAAGTGATATGATAAAAAAAAAAAAGTTATTAAAAATGAGATGTAAAACAAAAAATTAGCGTATCACCGTACTTTAATAACCCAAGGCCGTTACACCTTCTTCGTTTTCAGTTAGTTAGCCACCTCCTTGGCTACGTCAAGATTATCATAATTAATAAATACCAGAATTCATTATAAAAGTCAAGAGTGGAGAACACTACATCCTAACTGCCACACTCTTTGAATTGGTTATCATTTCCCTAAATTCAAAAAACATATAACAAAAACGATCAAGAACAACAAAAACTGGTCAAAAAATTATCCACCTTCTTAGAGTTTATAGGAAAAGGCGTTATTTGAGTCAGTTAGATAAAGGTGTATGTGGAAGTTATAACTTCCTCCATTAATATTAATCTTCCACCTTCTCTCTTATCACCCACTCCATTCATTCATAAACCCCTCAACAAAACCCAACCTGTAAACTTCCACCTACCTAAGCCCAAACAGAAAACACCCAACTTCTAAGAACAAGTTGAGAAACCAAAACAATCGCGTTGGAACACACATCTATCTACAAAGACTGGTTTTTGGTTCAATTCAAGGTTCATTTCAATTTCAAGTTTGTTATGCCGTTTCTTTTTGTGTGTTATATATAAAACACAAAACAGAGCGTGAGCAAAAAGAAATTTCTCTGGCGCATTATCACAAACAGGTAGAAGGTGTTGTTACCATGATCGTTGGAGGAGAATCCAATTCCGGCAGCAACGGCGGCGATCGCGTGAAGGGTTCATGGAGTCCCCAAGAGGACGACACGCTGAGGGAGCTGGTGAGACAGCACGGGCCGCGGAACTGGTCCGTCATCAGCGCCGGCATCCCCGGCCGCTCCGGCAAGTCCTGCCGCCTCCGTTGGTGCAACCAGCTGAGCCCCGACGTGCAGCACCGCGCGTTTACCCCGGCGGAGGACAAGATCATCATCAATGCGCACGCCGTCCACGGCAACAAGTGGGCCACCATCTCCCGCCTCCTTCCCGGCCGCACTGACAACGCCATCAAGAACCACTGGAACTCCACGCTCCGCCGCCGACGTACGGATCCGTCTCATCCGTCGCCGTCACCTTCGCCGTCGATGTCGATTTCCATGTCGCCACCGCTGGCGCTGCCTTTCTCCGCGGCGAAGCGTCCACACGGCGGCTACGAGGAGGAGCTTCTCCTCCTGGACCGTTACGACGGTTTGCTGGACCCGCGGTACCCGTACAAGCGGCGGTGCGTGGAGAAGGAGGAGGATGAGGAGTCTCGCGATGACAACAGTGAGGAAGAGGTTTTGGCGGTTACGACGTCGTTGAGCCTGTTCCCGATGGGGGAGAAGAAGATTGTGGAAGAGAAAGAGAAAGAGGAGAAGAAGATTGAAACGAACGACGTGGAGATGCAGGAAGGGTTGATGAGGACGATGATGAAGCGCATGATCGCAGAGGAGGTTAGGAATTACTTTGAGAAGATGCGATTTGATCATCGAACACTTGCAAAGTGAGAGAGACAGAGAGAGAGAGAGAGAGAATGATGATTCAGAAAGCAATAAAAATTGATGGCATTCTTCTGTTTCTGGTTTCATATCAGAGTTTCTTCTTCTGGTATTTAATTTTTGATGATTCTAGTTTTCAATAATTGTTCCACATCGTAAACCTTCCTTTGGTGAATTTTAATTGTAGCTGATAGATTGCATTTTTAGTGCAGTGTGAAATTTCGAATCACATGTCTATAACATTGAAGAAAACTAGTTGTTTTTTTCTTGAAAGATAAAATATGATTCATGTTTGTATTTGAAATTTCTTTTGCTATTTCTTCTCTTTATTCATAATTTGCTGCAAACTTATTTTGAGGGTTGGAAGATCACAAAAAAAATAAAGGAAACATGCTCTTGCTTATGCAGTAAAATTAACACTTTTTTTTTCCTGCTGAATATGGTAATGCACTTGTAAGTTGTTTATACACACTTCCATCACTTTGGATATTAGTTACTATGACATGCTTAATTTATTGATCTATCGAGTTAGGTTAATGCATTTGTTAATATACAGTACTAATATAGGTCAGATTTTTGCTCACATGAGTTCAGTATCTACATACACAATCAAAAGTTTAAAACAATATTAGTATAACATAAGCACAAATTTGTGTTTTTCATTATTGTTATAATATATCCTGAGCTTTCAATTTGATGTGTATGCCGATGCAAGTATTCATGCAAAATCTAAAAGCATTCTATTCAAAACTAACTTAGGATGTTCACACGTTCTAAATCATTCAGAAGAGTACATTTTAATGACATGTACAAAATTAAATTTGAATAATTATTTAAAAAATTAAGACTGGAGTTGGAATGTAATATAAAAATACAGAATTTTTGAAGTACATCTTTCACGTTTTTAAAGAATTAAATCCATCCACTAGCAAACAAATGTAGCTATGTAAATGCTATCTCCTCAGTCCAAGTTCAATAAAAGAAATATCCGTAAAACTAATACCAAGACTGTGTTGACCCAACCGCTGGAGAGAATTATCAATGCAAATATTTAATAATCTCCAGCAGTAACAGTACCATTCAGCTAATCAATCATTCAAGCATGTCTGGTTTGATATGAAGAATAGAGATTTGGGACGTGCTTGTATTAATGATATGTTTAATTTTACAAATCTATTAGGCAAAAACATAAGCATTAATTACTTTAAACACAATTTTAACTAGTTTTAGTACATGTTTAAAAAACTCACCAGATACAACATTTGGGTAAGACATAGCTACATTTGTTATACAAAATTAAAACTGTTGAAGAACAAATCAAATTTGCAGTCATGACCATGTAGACTTGTTTTAACAATGACTCGCTGTCAGCAACAGGCTTAGATTGCCATTCCTATGCGACTAATAGTATTTGCAACAAGTTTTCGGTTCAACAAAAGGAACTGCACCTAAATTGCATCCAAACTTTTTATAAAAATTAAAGATTGAATTACAAAATTCAGCACCATGATTATAATTAACACTGTTTAGGTAGGTAATCAGGTGCTAAAATTCACAATTTCCTGCGTAACAATTTAAATTGTTTGATCTCTAATTAATTAACCTCTATATCATCTCATGTTGCAGTAAGAGTAAAAAGGAACTACATTCTAAGCGAATTAATAGGTCGATAAAGAGGCAGAAGCACCCTATTATCAGAATATCACACTAAACCAAACTAAAGAGGGGCTGAAACCTTATTTCAAATCCTATTAGGTCACTTATATCAAATGGTGTGTTATCTAGCACTACTCAATGATTCAAAAGAAACAGCCAAAAAATTTAAGCTCAAGAGGAGAGACTCCAAACCCTAAGAAACAATAGAAGTAAAAAAACCTATTGAAAAGGGCAAATTCAGGAAACATTCTAGCGTAAACAATATCCGCCGGATCTAACACGAAATCCCTAGACATTCACCATACAAAATTATAATTACCCTAAAAATTGGTCGCTGCAAAATTTCGATGAAACATAAGAGAGAACATAAATTTCCAAAATACGAAAGCTATTTGATTGATTCGCACGGGAATCCCGTTTGCAACAACTAACATAACATAAGTTTAACAAAACATGAGACAAATGCTACTGGATGTCCAATTCAAAAACAAAAACAACACGAAAACAAACGGAAATGAAGAAACTAGCATCGATTGCTGGGGTCAGAGCACACTACTTGGATCTCTGTCTCATCTTTCGGCGCTTCCTCTTCAGCCTCCTCATGCGCTTCTTCTTCCACTGCAATAACCACCACAATCACAATCACAATCACAATCACAATCAGAACCGAAACTTGAAACGATAGAAGAAATGGAGGTGAAGAATGGAGATTACCTTGGCTCTCATGGTGAAATGGGGAAAATCAGAACCCTAATCGACGGCCGCTGAGAAACAACTGAGGATCAGAGGAAGAGAGAGTGAAGGCTGCAACAATTTATAGGCACAATGAAACCCTAGAGACTAAATGGGCTTTTGACCCTAATGCCTGTTGGAGGAGCCCATGTTTTGGATCAAGGACTATTTTTGAACCAACAAAAAATAGAGGTAAGAAGCTTGTTTGACCAAAAATGAAAGGGAGAATGTGTAATTTCTTGGAAAAATAATAATAATAAGAAACGAGTATTTTCGAACCAAAAAAAAAACAATTAAATGAGTGAAGTATTTGAAAAGATAGCAGCCATCTATATATATATATATATATATATATATATATATATATATATTATATAAAAGAAGGTTTATACCCACATACCCTCTAAAATAAGGTATAAATCCTAACTATCCCCACTATGACCTACCCATTAAGACCCTACCCTAAATAATTAATATTTATAAAATTTATTACAAATGTTAAATAAGGAACGAATCATAAAATTGATATTGATTACAAATGTTAAATAAGGAACGAACCCTAACTAATTAATATAAAATTTATTACAAATATTAAATAAGAAACAAATCATAACTATTTACAATTTTAAGATTTTTTAAAAAATTATCTTTCAAAAAATTAATATTTATAAAATTTATCAAAAATGTTAAATATGGAACGAATCATAACTAATTAATACCAATACTGAATATCTTTCAAATAATTAATATTAAATATTTATAAAATTTATTACAAATATTAAATAAGGAACGAATCATAACTAATTACAATTTTAAGATTTTTTAAAAAATTATCTTTCAAATAATTAATATTTATAAAATTTATCACAAATGTTAAATATGGAACGAATCATAACTAATTAATACCAAATTTTAATAGCAACAAAAATTAGTTTATAAAATTTATTACAAATATTATAAAATTTATTACAAAAATCATCTTTTTATGATTATTTTATAAAAAATATACGGTTAATCATCTTAAAAAGATAATATTTTTATGTTAAAAATACTACTTAAAATTGACTAAACAAGTGTGATATTTTTTAAAGATGATTATCAAAATATACGGTTCAAATTTCAATTAAAAGTAGCACGTGACGCCTCTTTTGTATCTGCATCATCTTAAGATTTTTTTAAAAAAAATCTTTCAAATAATTAATATTTATAAAATTTATCACAAATGTTAAATAAGTAATGAATCATAATTAATTAATACCAAATTTTAATAGGAACAGAAATTAGTCTCCTCACTTAATGCTATAAATTGTACCACTACGGCTTCTCTCAAAAATCAATTGTGAAAACTATTCCATACTTCTAAATTGTTTTCCTACTACATCATTCTGAAATTAGTCAATAATGGTCGTAAATTCCAAAATAGACCCAATTTCTTCCATCAACATCTCCAACACTCAAAAGGTGTGGAAGATAGTAGTCAGAATTGCACGACTATGGAGATCACCTAACAGGAAGCAGCCTGATGCACCAGACTTCATTGAAATGTTATTTGTTGACGCTAAGGTATGTTGAAAATTATTTAATTCCTTTTAGAATGATTTTGTACTCTTTAGTGTCATAGGAAAACCGTTTTATTAGTGTGTAACTTATTTTTCGTGTAGAACGACACGATACAGTGCACCGTCTGGAGCAATCACGTGAACAAATTTGAGAGTCTTTTGAGAGAAGGCATATGTTACGAGATTGTCAACTGTGCCGTGGCTATAAACTCATACAAGTACAAGTCATCACAACATCCATGCAGATTATACTTTAAGTTAGTAACCTCTGTGAAGCCAATTGACAATCCTAACATTCCTCTGTATGGACTTAATTTCACAAATTATACCACTATATTCGGATCACCCACAGAGGATTCCCATTTAATCGGTAAGTTTATAACTACCAGGAGTTTAGCTTAACTGTATATGGATATATCTTCTCGATCATAACTCCACTGTCTTTCAGTTTCTATGCAACTAAAACTTTTTTGAGTTGAGAACAGTTAAGTAAATAAACCTCATCTGCAATTAGTATGTTAAATTGTTAATAGGCGAAGTTACTTTGTTTGTGATTTGTGTTTGCTTTTATGTTATTTAGAGGCTAGAGTTATCCTTAGCTTTCTCTATTACCAGAATCAGTCAGAGAAGCTAATTATTCAGAGTGGATTTATAGTACCTGCAAAAAATGAATACACTGTCCAGAACCAAGATGTTGCCTTTGTTATTATGATTAGTCTGAATAGTCAAGTGACAACAAATTGCAAGGACTCCTTCGCCATATGTAGGCATGTCGGCTATCCAAGCTTATTTATCACTTTAACATGCAATCCCGAGTGGCCAGAAATCAAGCGTTTCGTTGAAAAAAGAGGTTTAAAGCCCGAGGATAGACCCGACATACTGTGCAGGGTTTTCAAAGTTAAGCTAGACGAATTGATACATGACTTGAAGACCGGAAATGTGTTCGGAAAAATTAGTGGATGTGAGTATGTAATTATATTATGGAATTTACTTTTTTACATGTGACTTCAGCATTGTTTTTATTTTAATCAATTAATGTAAAGTTAAAAAATAACTACACTTATTTCATGATTGCAGATACGTGCACAATCGAATTTCAAAAGCGAGGACTTCCCCACGCCCACATTTTGTTGTTTGTCCATGCCCAGTACAGGCCCAAAACACCTGATGACATCGATAAGATAATTTCAGCAGAAATACCAGACCGTAACGATGATCCTGAATTATTTGCAGCGGTGCAACGATATATGATACACGGCCCTTGCGGAGCTGAGAATTTGAAGTCTCCGTGTATGAGCAACGGAAAATGTTCCAAGCACTTTCCTAAAGAGTTTAGGATACGGACCATTATTGACAATGACGGGTTTCCTAAATATAGGAAAAGAGACGATGGTAGAACGGTCACAAAGGGTAAATTTGTGATGGATAATAGGTACGTTGTCCCGTACAACCCGATGCTTCTAAAAAAGTTTAGAGCTCACATCAATGTTGAGTACACATGTCAGACGAGTGCTATAAAATACCTTTTCAAGTATGTTCATAAAGGCAATGACAGGGTGACAGCTGCACTTTTTCGCAGTCGGGAATCAGCTAACGGTGGTGAGGTGATTGATGAAATTAAAAATTATTATGATTGCAGATACATCTCTGCCTGTGAGGCAGCTTGGAGATTGTTTGGATTTGAAATCCATTACAGAGAGCCTGCAGTTGTGAGGTTGCCATTCCATCTTCCAGATGAACAGAGTGTTGTCTACAGAGATAATGAGACAGTTCAGAATGCAATTGATAAAGTTGTATTGAAGAAAACAATGTTTATGGGTTGGATGGAGGCTAATAAAATTTTTCCAGATGCGCGAAACATTACTTATGAAGCATATCCGACCAGATTTGTTTGGAAGGATAGCAGTAAAACGTGGTGTCAAAGAAAACAGGGCTTTTCCATTGGTAGAATATCACATGTGCCTCCGACATGCGGAGAAGATTATTACTTGAGGCTGCTTTTGAATGTTCAAAAAGGATGCACGAGTTATGAAGATATCAGGACTGTAAATCAGGTGACGTACAACACTTTTCAGGATGCATGTTATGCACTTGGTCTGCTACAAGATGACAAAAATATAGTCAGAGCAATAAAGGAGGCCAGCTTCTGGGCATCGGGAGAGTACGTTAGAGGACTTTTTGTGATATTGTTGGTTTCTAACAACATCTCTAGGCCTGAAGTTGTCTGGAATACCTGTTGGCAAGAACTTTCGGAAGATATCCTCTACCGACAAAGAAGGCAGCTAGACTACACAGGTGAGCTCTTGCGTTTTGCTTCATTCAAAATTGGTCCTTTCAATATTTTAAATGAGTTTCTTTTTGCACCTTATGAAACAATATTTATGTTGTTTGTTTCCGCTCTTTGTTATTTTTATTACACAATTAACTTTTATTTAATTACATACTTAGAATTAGTTGTTTCTTATTCCATACAACATATGATCTAAAAAATAAGATATTTTTCATGTCCCCAGACTTGACTTTAACTGATGAACAGAAAAAAATCCTAGCACTCGCCCAAATAGAGGACCTCCTACAAAAAAATGGGAGGAGTTTGCAAAACTTTCCATCCATGCCTTATCCATCAGAGTGTTATGTGGCGGAAGTTAGTGAAAGAATTATCGCCGAAGAGTTGAACTATGACAGGACTGCTATGCGTTGTTACTTAGATAAAGCCCTCACTTCAATAACTGATGAACAACGACATGCGTATGACAAGATTATGAGCGCAGTATACGAAAACAAAGGCGGTTTTTTCTTCCTGCATGGGTATGGAGGAACAGGTAAAACATTTGTGTGGAACACTTTATCGGCATCCATTAGATCGAGAGGTGATATTATCATTAATGTTGCCTCGAGTGGGATTGCTGCACTGTTGTTGCCCGGAGGAAGGACGGCGCACTCGAGGCTAAAGATTCCGATACCAATAACCGAGGAATCAACATGTAACATAAAGCACAACAGCCCCCATGCTAAGTTACTCATAAGGGCCAAATTGATCATCTGGGATGAAGCTCCTATGATGAGCAAATGGTGTTACGAAGCTCTAGATAAGTGCTTGAGAGACATTTTGAGATTTACCCCAGGCTACGACTCACAGTTGCCATTTGGAGGAAAGGTCGTTGTCTTAGGTGGTGATTTCAGACAGATCCTGCCTGTTATTCCACGGGGATCTAGGCAAGATGTCGTCAGTGCCACTATAAATTCTTCCTATCTGTGGTCTTTTTGCAAGGTTCTTTGTCTGACTAAGAATATGAGACTTATGCGTGGATCTTCAAGTTCAAATGCATCTGATATAGCAGAATTCTCAAAATGGTTGTTAGCTATAGGTGATGGTAAGGTCGGAGAGCCAATTAATGGCGAATCGAAATTACGAATACCTGATGAAATCCTTATACCAAACACTGACAACGGTTTTGATGACTTGGTAAATTTCACATACCCGGATTTGTTGCGGAATATGACCAAATCAGACTACTTCAAGGATAGAGCTATTTTAGCCCCCACTGTTGAGTTAGTTGGAAAGGTCAATGACAACATGATGTCAAAGGTACCGGGATTTCCAAGAGATTATTTAAGCTCTGATGAAATATGCAAAGAAGATGCCAATGTTGAAAGTGAGTTGGATGCATTTTCCCCTGAGGTTTTGAATGCTATAAACTGTTCTGGCCTTCCTCCGCATAAGTTGAGTTTGAAGGAAAACGTCCCGGTAATATTACTCAGAAATATTGATCAAGCAAACGGATTGTGTAATGGAACAAGGCTGAGAGTGAGGAGGATGGGAGACCATGTCATTGAGTGCGTCACACTCACAGGGACTACAGCTGGACGTATTGCACTGATTCCTAGAATGAAAATGGCTACAAGTAATGCAAACCTACCATTCAAATTTCAGCGAACTCAGTTTCCTATATCCATTTGTTTTGGTATGACGATCAATAAATCGCAGGGACAGACACTTGGGTGTGTTGGATTATATCTTCCAAGACCAGTTTTCACCCATGGACAGTTATACGTTGCTTTGTCAAGAGTAACGAGCAAACAAGGACTGAGGATACTAATAGAAAATCATGACGACCTCCCTCCTAACACAACAGTTAATGTTGTGTATGAAGAAGTTTTTGGAAATATAACTCCATAAGGTACTGCTTACTGATATTCTATAAATCGTATTACGATTGATATTATACTCCTATGTGTTAGAACGTTAATTCTAACGTGTGATTTGCCTTTTTGTATACCGAGTGACTTCCTATTATACTTTCTCATTCATCATCCATGAGTTAAATAATGACAAGTAGGATGTTGTTATTTGTCTTTTATTTTACAAATTGTAACATAAAATCACAATTAATCTCATGAATAATTTCATGAGTAATTTAGATAATCTGATATATCAAAAATCGAGGAATCAACATGACAAATTATCATCTAAATTTAGCACAAGATGTAGTGTGGTAATTAGCTAACTTTGACCCTCGACCATGCAGAAGGGGGTTTCGATCCTTGGTCATGTGAGTTAAGCGCAAATTGTCGCCAACCGTTTACAGTTAAGTAACTATTTCTCATGGCGAGGGTATTGATCACTGTTACCGACCTGACAACAACATGTATAAGAAGTTATAAAAATAAATCATTCCACACACATTAACTTTACTTTATCCAAAGTTACTCGTGCCTTGGAACAGCTAAAACATTTGTACGAAACGCTCTATCAGCATCCATTAGGTCGAGAGGGGATATTGTCATTAATGTTGCCTCCAGGGGGTTTGCTGCACTGTTGTTGCCCGGAGAGAGGACGCCGCACTCTATGCTAAAGATTCCTATACCAATAATCGAGGAATCAACATGACAATATAACAAATAAATTTAGCACAAGATGTGGCGTGGTATTTAGCTAACTTTGTCCCTCGACCATACAGAAGGGGGTTTCGATCCTTGGCCATGTGAGTTAAGCAAAAATTGTCGTCAACCGTTTACTGCTAAGTAACTATTTCTCACGGCTAAAGTATTGGTCACTATTGTCGACCTCACAACAACATATATAAGCAGTTACAAAAAAAATAAAAAAATCCACACACAATAATTCGAATTTATCCAAAGTTACCCGTGCCTTGCACGGGTAATTCCAACTAGTAAGTACAAAAACAAGGGTTGGATTTGACACCTCATCATGACAACATCCAATTTTTCACTATTCCTGAGATTTAAATCACGGAATATTAAAGGGGGTGAGAAATTAGATGATGGGGTGTCAAATCTAATTTCTAAAGTAAATCATAGATTTTCGGTATAAAACAATTATGGATATAGATTAAAAAAAGTCCTACACGACATCAAATTATTTTAGGCTTAAATATGTTTTAGGTCATTAACATTGTAAAAAGAATCAAATTGAGTTTCTGACTTTCAAATCATGTAAATGTTGTCATTGAGAAAAAAAAATTAATCAAATTAAGGACAGACTCATTTTAGTGGATATGTGTCATTAATTTCACACACTCATCTTATCCACGTGGCCTACACGTATTCGCATGGCATTTTTCGTATCACTTTAGATCCCTTTTTATTAAAACCATTTTCAATCCCTTCTCCTCCCACATACATCTTCATGTGTCTTCATAAGAAACCCAGAAATTCAACAAATCTTCATACTAAAACCCATAAAATTAAAACACAATCTTATCTCTCATCTCCTCCTTAACCCTAATTCTCTTGTTCCTTTCCTCAATTTGCTTCCTCTCCAAAACCCCACTTATCCTCTCCAAATCCCTCACCTTGATTTCATTCTCTGCATTCACCTTCTTCAACCCTTCCACTTCATTCTCCTATGACTCCTTGTCTTCCAAAACCTTCACCAACTTAGCAGAATCAATCATCTTTGTCAATGTGTCGTGCTGCTCCAGCTCGAGCTACGCCATCATGGCAACGATAACCTCTATCACCTTCTCAGCCTCCTTTGACCACACCATCTCTTCCTTCGACCACAACTCTTTCTGCATGTCTTCAAGCCACCCTGAAATTGATGAACCACCATAATCGATCTCAATTAAATCACTAGCTCCTCAATATCCTCCCTCCCACCACCACCACCCACCATAAAGAACCAGGCGCTCTCCTCCCCCCTTTGAAAACCCTAGCCCCAATATCTTTCAACTGCAACACAAAGACTTTTCCCCCACCTCTTAGGTGCGGCAGCACCACTGCGCACATACACACCGTGCGTCTGAAACCAGAGTGGAGGCCAAGCCCAAAAAGAGAGGAGAAGAAAGAAAGCCTAACTCCGCTGACCACTCCAAACCCAAGTGTTCCAGTGACCTCTATCACCATTAAAAAAAGAAAACCAGACAAACCAAACCCCAACAAGCCCCTTACCTTCGAACCAGTCCCAGTCCCGACCTATGACAACAACCACCAAGCTCGAATCGAGGATGCTAATGCCGTGCCGTCGCGACGCACGATGTTACCGAACTAGAGCCTCAAACTCTTCCTCCACATCTCTCTCTTTCTCTCTCACCCACTTTAGATATGCATCTGGTTTCTCTTTGAAGAGAAAAAGCAAAGAATGAAGAGATTGTTTGAGGGTTAGGGTTTGGAGTTTTGGTTGTTTTTGTTGTTTCAATTCTTGTTGGGGCTTGATTTTAGGGCCATTCAAAGGTTGAAGGACAATGAAGAGGGGATAGGCTCGTTGTTAGGTATGGGTTGGCGCTGGGCCTGATGGGGGAGAAGGGTGAAATGGGAAAGGTGGGGGGAAGAAAGGTGGTGGAACAGTGAAGGGGGAATAGGTGTGGGGAAGAAGGGGGAGCAGTGGAAAGGAAGGGGTGGCCATCAACATACAACTTCTAGGGCTTCATTCTTACAAAGCCCTCCTCTTGCACTCTTTTGGCCGAAGCATGATCAACTAGGAAGTCCGCAACTACTTGCCCTTCATAGCCTTCAAAGGCATATACTTCAATGAGTACTGAGTCAAAATGTGAATAAGCCAAAGCCCATTTCCCTACTTGAGCGTGAAAAATAGATTTTGACAACATGTATTTTAATATATCGTAATGAAATACTGTAGTAACACCAACTGACTTGATGTAGTACTTGAGTTTAGTACAAAAGAAGTACAAACAAAGGCATAACTTCTCTATCAAGTTGTACCTATTGTCTGCATCATTCAACATGTTACCTATTGTCTCATTTGATACAGAAATATACAATTTCTATCACGTTGTAGTGCGTCCAACCAAGGAGGAGCCTCCTTCAGCAAGTAACAACCCGTTCGACTTTCCTCCTAAATCCACATGTCTTCCCTCGCCGGGTTTAGGCTAGGATCAATCTGCAATTCTAAAATATAAAAATAACAAACTGAAATTAATAATATGAAAATAAATAACTTTTTTCTGGTCAGTGAAAATAGCTGGCTTAAATGAATTCTTTCCATTGGGCCTCATGTTAGTGGAAGGACATTGCCCATTATCCAGCCCCTATCGGTGCTTGACTTTCATCGAAATCAATTAAATACAACTTTATATAAAGGGATAATCATCATATTAGTCCCTGTGTTTTACTCGCCGTCTGAACCAGGTCCCTCCCCGGAATTTTTTTTGTAAATGGTCCCTCAGTTTGTAAAGTGTCTGACATAGGTCCTCGCCGGAGCCCGGAGCTCCGGCAAGTGCTTACGTGGCATTACACGTCAGTAATTAAAAAAAAAAAGAAATTAAAATAGGGAAATTACTAGTATAACCATAATGAACTAAAACCCCAATTTGGAGAATTTGAATAAGGTCCCTCACTTGAAATCCCTAATTTGGTTCTACTTTCCTCTTCCCCACATCCTGTTACGCACTTCTTATGTTCATCTTCTTCCTCCCACCATTGTTGCAGCTGCTACTGTTTGTTCTTCTCTCTTCTTTTCCACCATCACCGTTCCTAATTCCTCCAAGCCTACACGCATTGAATTAGGACAAATTCCATACTAAAACAACTAACACCTTCAGCGGAGCTATAGGAAACAATCCCAAACAATCCCAAGAATTTAAATAAATAAATAAAACCAACCCTGTTACAATTGCAGAACTAGAAGCAGCAGCACTAAGGGTGAAAACAAAATTCAAACAACAACAACCCATGAACCCAGAATTTGATGATAGAATTCAATATTCATCTTCGTGCCATTCAAGAACACATAATTAACATTAGTGGCAGCAAGAGACACAGAGGAAAAAAAAAACTTAAAGAACAAAAAAAAATCTTTGTACCAGAGCCAGGGCCACCAGACCAGCTACTACAGTTGCATCGAACTCCAGCGTACTTAGAACCCCTTTTGCAGTGAAATTCAATGCGTGTAGGCTTGGAAGAATTAGGAACGGTGATGGTGGAAAAGAAGAGAGAAGAACAAACAGTAGCAGCTGCAACAATGGTGGGAGGAAGAAGATGAACATAAGAAGTGCATAACAGGATGTGGGGAAGAGGAAAGTAGAACCAAATTAGGGATTTCAAGTGAGGGATCTTATTCAAATTCTCCAAATTGGGGTTTCAGTTCATTAAGGTTATATTAGTAATTTCACTATTTTAATTTCTTTTCTTTTTTTAATTACTGACGTGTAATGCCACGTAAGCACTTGCCGGAGCTCCGGGCTCCGGCGAGGACCTATGTCAGACACTTTACAAACTAAGGGACCATTTACAAAAAAAATTCCGGGGAGGGACCTGGTTCAGACGGCGAGTAAAACACAGGGACTAATATGATGATTATCCCTTATATAAATTTACCTTGCCATTATCGACTTGTATTTTTTTTTTTTGATAAAACGTTACCTTTTTCGTGTCGTAAATTTTAATTGCGGCTTACACAAATTTCATAATATTTTAAAAATATATAATTTATGAAATAAAGGGGTTGGCTAAATGACCCCGTGTTAATTTGGGGTCATTTAACCCCATATCCAAATCGACCAATCAGAATGCGCCATGTGTTTTTTTTTCAAATTATTATTTTTAAATCTAATTTTACATTTTCACATTAATTAATTAAAATTAGTTAATGTAATTATTTAATTAATTTTATAATATATTTGTTAAATTACATATTTATGTTTAGACCCCAGTTGAAAAAAATTTCTCATTTCCAACTCTCTTCCCTATCCCTACCCCTACAAGCTGAGACACTTATCTCAATTTACTCTTGTTTAAAATCAGATATCATCACCCTGCAATGTTGGATTCCTTGTCGTAGTTCAACCAGTTACTGTTGTTAATGTAAGTTCAACCAGTTAACAGTAATTTAGATATTGAACCTCATGAATCAGTAATTGAGGAGCCAGTAGCAGAGGCGGCAGATCCTGAACCTCATGAATAGAAAGAAGAAGAAAAAGAAGAAACCTCTTGAATAGAACAGTTGGAAACATGGTGATTTGCTTCCTCCCCTTCTCTTTCGGGGGGGGGGAAGTTCTATGTCCACAATTTGATAATTAACAAACTATATTTTATTTCAATTGTAAGCTACTTGAGAGGTTTGTTTATTTATTCAAAGTTTCAAACACAAATTGTAAGAAGACGAATAAGAAGTTGGAGGTGGTTTGTATGGTGGAGGTGGTGGCTGGTGAATGAACCAAGAAGAAGATGAAGAAGATGAGGGAGGGAGAAGAAGAATAGATGGAGATGAAGGTTCTGGTGGATGAACTGGTTTAATTATTTTTATTTTTTAATTATTTTTATTTTTTAATTAATACATTTTTGATTTAAAATGAAAACATAGAAATAGATTAAATTGAGATAAGTGTCTCAGCTTATAGGGGTAGTGATAGGGGAGAGGGTTGGAAATGATAATTTTTTTTTAACTGGGGTCTAAATATAAATATGTAATTTAACAAATATATTATAAAATTATTTAAATAATTACATTAACTAATTGAATTAATTAATTAAGGTGAAAAAGTAAAATTAGATTTAAAAATAATAATTTGAAAAAAAACCACGTAGCGCATTTTGATTGGTCGATTTGGATATGAGGTTAAATAACCCCAAATTAACACGGGGTCATTTAGCCAACCCCTGAAATAAACTATACTAATGCGGTAAAAAATGTTCAAATTGACTGTGAGTGGTAATAGTTTCTTTTCTTGTAATCACGAGTGGATCATTGTTTAGACATAAATTCAACCCATCAAATCAATTTAATCTTCAGTTGAGTTATTTGAAACATTAAATGAAGATAGGATTTAATCAATAATGCTACATCACTTCATGTACCTCGAGGGAAACATATTCTTTTAGATACAAAGTTACGTAGCAGAACAATTGAGTTGGTTCACGGAACTATCTGCCAAGCATGTGCTCATGAGTTAGATAAGCATGTGATCAATGAATCATTCAATTTGCAGCCCTATAGCCATATCGTATTAAAATTTCTGAGAAAAAGCAACTATCCGCCACCAGTATCCAGTTAAGTTTCACTTCGGGAGGGAAGGAGAAGAGAAGGGAAGAGTTTTAATTGTTATCGTGTTTGGTTAAGAGAAAAGGAGAAGAGGGGAAAAGAAGAAAAAGAACTCATTTTTTTATTTAATTTAGAAGATAAAACATCAACAGACCCAAGTACAATTTATTGGGGGCATTTGCCCCCACAAAAAGTTAACCATCTATGCTGAAACTATATATATAGTTAAGTTGTCCTCACTAATATTTTAAGTTGTTCCACGTCATACTTTTAAATTTATGTGTGTTTTGTTTCCATAACTTAAAAATCTAGGGTCTGTCACTTAGACAATCTCCAATGGAGATTTTAAACTGAGATTTTAAAATAAGATCTGTATCTTATAAAATCCCACCATCAGAGATAAGTAACATGCCTTGAGATTATATTTTAATGTTTAGCTGGTTCCTCCTTCAAAGTGAAATCTTAAATTAATTAATATTGTTTCTCTCTTATTCAACCAACATTCAACCATTAATATGCAAATTAATTATTATGAAATATTATGTATTTTATTTAAAATGTATTGTCATTTATTTTTCAATAATACATATTTCCTTTCATTTTCAATTAAATAATATTATTTTGAATTTTAATTATGTATTTCCTATCTAATTGATATTTAATTATATTATATATTTTTTAATTATTAATTATTAGTTTAATTTAATTTAATATTAGGTGGAAATAAATAATATAAATATATTATGTATTGTGGGCCCAACTAAAAATAAAATAAGATCTCAATGACTAGAGCGAAATGTGCAGTATGTGGCAGTATGAACCCACAAAAAATCTTTAAGACACCAATTGAATTGAAGATGCTATTAGCGGAGGGGAGAGATTTTGAAACATATTTACTTTTAACCCCTTGTTTGCCCATGAAGCCCCGTGTGATATCAGCTTCTTTTCAGTACTAGCGTTGAAGACCAAGCAGCATAGAGGGAGAAGAAACTGCATCAATTTGAGAAGATGATGGGTCGCAATGGATATTTGTGGGAAATACCACCACGTTCAAGTTTTGCTTGTCAATAAGGTTAGTGAAAGAGGTGTGGCCATTGAAACATGGAAGAGTGGGAGAAGCAGCGATTTATCATGATGGCAGGGACGAATATGTAGCTTGGAAGGTGGAGAAGCAAGGTGTTTTGGTAATGGGAGCCTGGGAGGTGAAGGAGAAGGTTCAGTCGTGTAAGAAAACAGAAAATTGGAGGGAGGACATTTTTTAGCACAATAGCAAAAAGACAATACATTGGACACAAAATTGACTTAGGATGAGTTTTGACCGCTTTCATTTCCCTCCTAAAAATAAAACCAAATGATTTAAAATTTAAAAATCCCCTCTCCCTCTCCTCCATTCCCCTTTATCCAAATAATATGTTTCGCTAGCAGTGATTGTTGTTGCTCAGTGCTAGCTAGCAGACCCAATTTCAGCTTCATGCCTTACATTATCCATATGGCTAGACAAATCTAGCTAGCATATATTGCAAGCGCCGCCACTCCCTTTAAGGGTGCTAACTCCCTTTGGGGCTTCTCGGACCCCTTCAATAGGGAGATTTTTTCTTCTTTATGAATTGTTCTTTCAAGATAGATGGTTTAGTTACCCCAATAAGTGGGCTTTCCTCCCTCCATAGTGTGGGGTTTGTCTCACTTTTGTGAGAGTTTGTTTCTCTCTTTTTTGTCCATTATTACTTTTGCCGACATCTTGGTGCAGTTCCATCCACCTGCTGCCGCCATCTCTGCCTCCGCCTCCCGTGCTTCCGATTTCAACAGTTGTCATTTTTGTCTCAACCCTTCTTCCTCCACCTCCATTACAGTTCTTAGCCGCCTCTACCTCCTCCGCCATCGCTGCCATCCCCTTCTCCATCAGTTTTTTTTATTACCGTTTTGTTCCCACTGTTTGTTTAGGTTGTACAAGTCTGCATGAGTCACCCTTTATCTCTAAGTTATCTTTGATGTTTCTTGGACTTCACTAGATGTCTTTGAAGCCACTATGTTGGTCTTCCCGAAAGCTGCACAAATTATAACTCTGACAGAGTCAGATGAGTTGTAAAATTTGGATCACTACTTAAAATTGCAAATACGTTTCGTATCGAAGATTAGTTGGCTTCATTGTTGAATTATAGAGTTTTATGGACTTTTGTATAGATCATAGTGTGTTTACTTCATGTTAACTTCTTATTGGATGTATCAGCTTAGTTTACGTGAGCATGTTCGGTTCTTAATTGTCTTAGTTTTTGCATTGCAAATACCACTTATTGGGACTTATATTCACACATAATGTAAGTGTCGCTAGACAACTGTTGGGAAGTTAATGTTAACATCTTTGAAAAAATGGTTAAATATTTTTTTGGTCCCTGTAAAATGTGAGTGAATTGAATTTAGTATCTCCATATTTTTATTGCTTTTAGTCCCCAATATTAATGAAATAAATGAATTCAGTCTTTATGGTAGATTTTGTGGCGATCATAACCGCCACCTAAACATTTTGTGGTGATTAAAAACCGCCACAAAATGAACGACATGGACTAACTTCACATATTTTATAAATGTTGGGGACTAAAAATTATGAAATCATTTTATAGGGACCAAATCCAATTCATCACTATTTTACCGGGACTAAAAACATATTTAACTAAAAAAAACTAGCATATAAGAGAATAATAGCATGGGAAATGTTATCAATATATTATGTAATACATTATCCAAACAAATGGTAAAATTTATGTTTGCTTCAATCAAATAAAAAGAGTAACTTTTTTCAAAAAAGGAAAAAAAATTGTCGCTTAACTTGGACGAGTGGGAGCCTTCTTTTATTTGGTTTAAGAGAGAATGTGAGACGAGAAGACAAGTAAAGAGAAAAAGATGAGAAACATAATATATTTTGTAGGTTGTTTAATATAATAGAAATATAAAATGAAAGGAGATGAGAAAAAGTTATTTTTTATGTTAAAAGACAATTTTATCCAATTATATATAAATTAAAATTTATTAGCCACTCAAAGCTACATAAGTGCAAAAGTGAGAAAAACAAAAATTATAAGCATCAAGCTTCATTTCTTCTTATTTTGGGGAGGACGAGTGTTACCAACCCTCACTTTTTCACTCTCTTGTGCACTTACGGGAGCAAAGAGAGAAGTGAGGTGGTGGATGCTCGTACTTTTGTAGATCTCTTCTCAAATGAAGAGAAATGAGAGAGCAAATATTAATCTATACTCATTTTTCTATTTCACCCCTCTATCACTATCACACTTATTTATAAATATTTCATATTTAAGGTAAATGCGTTATTTCATTTCAAAATCAATTTTCTCTCTTTCTACTCTATTCAACCAAACAAAGGGAGAAATAAGTGACGTCATTCTTTATCTTCTTTTTCTCTTCTCTTTTTATTATAACAAACAACTTTTTAAATCTAGTACATTTTTCACCTCTTTCTCTCAAGTCAACTTCTCTCTTCTCTACTTTCCTATTCTCTATCTCTTGCTAGACCAAACAAAATAGTGGGGAGACCAAAAAAAGTAATGAGACCCACCTTTGGAACCCCCTTCTTCTTCCTCCTTAACCAAACCAAATAAGGGTGAAGTCTTCTTTCTTCTCTATCTCTCTCTTCTCTTTCTATCTTCATAAACCCATTCCTACCAAACATAGTGTAAGTTTTGGCGTCTCTAAACAAGATCCTATTATTATATTTGATAAGTGTTCAGTCTCCCAATATCTACTTGCGCATATCACCATATATATACAGGACCACCTGTCTCTGCAGGCGCAGCAATGGCTGACTCATAAGCATACTTTAGGACTTAAAAAATATCAAACAAACGGGGTTATGTGAATTCATACAGACCTTTTTCATTTTGAACCCCATTCCTTTACTTTTCCAAGCATCCAACGTGGGAGCACAACTTAAATAAGCATAACCACAAAAAAAGAGGAACAAGAAAAAGTCCACTACCTTCAACCTTTATCACATGCAATTATGCAAAGGAATATCTTGGGCACCACTTTCTTTTGGCACCTTCTAACAGATTATCCAATATTTAAACCTCAGAACCAATAATTAACAACAATTTTAAATTAAAAAACAATAAAAATCTAACAACTACTCATACTTTTATAATAAAGAGGTATGTCAATTCATTATTTACAATTTGTTTTATGTTTTATCATAGATTAGAAAGTAGTGGCATTTTTTTTCAAAAGGATAAAAGAAGGATTAATCACAAGAATCTTTTCATGATTATGACTAACTTAAATCAAGTAGGGAAGAACTCACTTAAAAGAGATAAAATCTATAAGTCCATAATTATGTCATACTCTTTTGACACGCATCTTTGGATAAGTGGATGTCACAATTCACAAGTACTTAAAAGGACTGTGACCCCATATAAATTATACTTTGTACATGTTTAGAAAATATTATATAATTAATTCTAAAATCAAAATAAAATCTAAAGAAAAACTTGTGTCTTTTGGAGTTGATTTTAAAGAACCAAAGTTCACGACATATGATATATTTGGGTAAACAATTTGATTAAGCGAAAGAATGTATATTTATAAACTAATTGGTGAAATTTAATGAAATTAGCTGAAAATTAGATTATAGGTAAGCATAATTTCTTATTTATAAGCTAATATAGACAATTTATGAAAATAAACTTAAAACAACTTATAATTATGACATATGCCTCGTTTGGAAGAATTTATTTGAGCTAATTTTACAATTTAAGTATCTATGCAAGCGTTTAAGAGAATTTATGAAAATAGTTTATTCCCTACCTATAAATTATTTTGAGTTTATTTTCATAAGTTATTCAAACTAGCTTATGAAAAAGAGCTTATGCCTATCTATAACTTATTTTCAGCTTATTCAATAATTTTCTTAAATTAACTTATGAATAATTGTTTATTGACGATAAACACTTCATTAAACTGTTTCCATGCACTCATAAACTATTTAAATAATCTCTTTCAAAATTTTTGCATAAACGTTAATAAAATAAATTCAAATAAATTATTTCACGTGGGGACATAACTATGGTTTCTTTAGCTTTTCTCCAAAAGTGTTCATGGGCAAACATGGTATAAGACTAATTAATAGTAGCTTTCTTCAACAATTCACATTGCTCAAAATTATCCAGAACAAAGTATAGTACTAGCTATCACTACTATTAATTAGTACTAAAGTAGTAAAAATCAAAAGTGAAAAAGAAAAAGAAAACATAACAGAACAACAGAGGAGAAAGATCAGAATCGTTCATTATATCTAATCGGTGGTTCTTCAATCAAAATCCTGGGAAACTCGGAATTCAGCTTCAGAGAAGCTCTGCAGAGAGGGCAATTGGAGTGATTCATCAGCCACATATCCACACACTCGCAGTGGAAGCAGTGGTCGCATCCCGGCAACACCTTCAGCTTCTCTCCGTCCTCGAACGCGCTGAGGCAGATGCAGCACTCCGTCTCCTCCGCCGCGCGGCTCGGACCCAACGGCGGCGCCGCCTGGTGCAGGATGATCGGAAGCTTCTTGATCGCGTCGGCGTCGAGGCCCTGCGCCGTCGCCGGCGCGTGGTGGATTGTGTTGAACGACGTTGGGAGGAGGCCGTGGCGGCGGCAGATCCGGCGGCCGCAGAGGAAAAAGGCGGTGAAAAGGAGGACGATGGAGAAGAGGGAGATGATGAAGAAGAGTTTCCGGCCATGGAGGCCGAAGCTGTCGTCGTCGAGCTCTGTGTCCAAGTGCCAGCTGAATGTCTCAGCGTCGCCGTTCGGCATGGTGATACTGAAATCTTGTTGCGGCGGCGGAGAACTGCGGCGCACGGAGTGAACAGTAGGAATGAGCTCTGCTTTTTGAGTGGGTGTGCTCTGCTTTGCTCTGACTATACTACTTAGAGAACAATGGATAATGACGAACTAACATTATTTATAGTTACGTTTGGTGAACTAGTGATTAATTATTTGCTAAGATGATTAACAACTAACAAGTGCCTTGAGTTATTTTGGTAAGAGCATCACCACACTATTTATATGCATAATTAATGCACAGTATTAAATTGAGTTACAATAAAAAAAGTGCCTCAAAATTAATGGATAGTTAGATTCCTTAAATATATAGTCTGGGAATCGCTCTATGTGCTACGTGTATGGAAAAATATTTGATGTGATTTGTGAGTATCAATATATTAGTGTTATATTTATCAGCGGTGAAATACTTAAAAAACAAAAATGAAAATTGAGTTACCAAATTTATAATTTTATTATTGTTTTGTTTTGTATCGTATACATGTCGGTTATGAGGCTAATTCATCACCCCATAATCAGCACGCTAAGTAGTAGGGTTGATGAGCGATTTTTTTTTTCATTTACAATAATTGAGATTCCCCAACCACTTATTATAGTTTGAGCTTAATTTTAATTAACTGTGATTATAATAATTGCCCACAATGCACTAATAAATTAAAAGAAAAACTTTTGTTGAAATGTATAGCGCTTCTTTGGAGGCTCATTGGTTCTTTGGGTATCTAGTTTCTTGTCTTTTGAAGCATAAGTTGCTTGAAGTATATTGTTTAATGCTGAATGTTGTATATTCTTTTAACTAAAAACTTTATACTATTTCTTATTTACTCGTGATTCTTTCATTTTTGGAAGATTTTCATTTTATAAGAGTTATTTTAATGTATTTTTAAAAGTAGATTAAAAAAGAAGCAAAGTTGAAGACCTTCTTAAAGCAAACGAGTCAAAACGATTTCCTTGAGAAGTAAATTAAAAAAATACTTTATCTTCACGTTTGGTAATTTTTTTTGACGGAATACGTTTGGTAATTCCAATTCACATTAGACGCATAGGTGTATTAATAACCTCGGCGTGCGGTTTTTTTTTTTGAACTGCGTGCGGTTATTGGTATGGTAAGTGTTTATTTTTATCTTTTCATTTTATAACAGTTATTTAATATTTTCTTAAGTACGCGTGATAATTTTTTTACAAGGGAATATATACATTGTACCGTATGGAAAAATTTATCTAGATGGAGATGAGTCCTATAATAATGCAATTATGGTCATTCCTCCCATGTCGAGTGAGGAATACTTCACGGCCTTACACAACATGGTTAATTTTGACATAAAAAAACTAATCACATAAAATGCTTTTTGAAATTAATCTTGATTTTATAGATTTAATTGCATTTTTCATCCTTAATATATTACAATTGTGCGATTTGGATTATTTTATTTCTAAACGTGTAATTTAAATCACACATGTTTTTTCGAATATACATTAAAACCCATAAAATAAACCAATCATCTTCTTTTTCCCTTCAACCACCATTTTCTCACCACCGCACTGTTAAAAAGATTTTTACGTCTTTTAATAAAAACCGATACTTGCGCTGCGCTCAAACCTCTTTTAAGATTCGATTGCAGTATAACATGAGTATTATCGATCCACAAAGAGCAATGTGAGTGCGAGTGTCGTTCTTTAGTCAATCAGTTAAGCAACAAGACAATTGATGGTGTTTGTTCAGAAACTTTGTGGTGAAAAGCATAAAATTAAGTAGCAATGGTTGAAGTGTTTAACAGATTAAGAAAGCAGTTGGATTATGGTTTCGCACTTCGCTATCCTGGATTATTCTTGTTCTTTGCATACAATCACTTAAAATCTTTGATTCATCCCCACCATTTCTTAACTAAGTCACCTATTCCTAGTATGAGAAGTTGATTCAGTTACTTTCCTAATTGTCGCTTCCACAGACAATTAATCAAAGCAGGCCGTAAACACGCCGGTGTTAAGGGACTAGGTGATCTAACGCTATTCCTAGCAAATTAGCTTCGCCTAGATGAAAAGGTTTATGTCAGATTAACAGTGTAGCTTCCACATACAAGATTAACCTTAAATCAAGTGATAGGCGATCAAACTAACACAAGCATTAAGAACAAAACCGTTTAATTGCAATCAAAGATAGAAAATAGACATAAAATCAATTATAATCCCTTCAAGACGAAGTACTACGCCGAAAATCCAACTAAAGAGAGAGCTTAGTGATCCATAGAATGGATACTAGCTAGCTTACAAGAAGAATCAATGAAAACAGGGATGACGGCGACGTCACGGTGTGTGACCCACGACTCGGTGAGGTTCCGAGCTTCCGTTGGTGGTTCTCCTCTTCTTCTTCTTCTCACTCTCGAACTCTCTCTCTCGTCCTTTTCCGTTTCCAAGTGGCTAGGGTTTTTTGGAGTCTCCCCCAGATGGAAGAAACTTGATGCTTTTATAGTGTTTGGGCGTTGAGGGGCGCTTAGCGTCACCGCCTGACGCTTAGCTCCTAACAAACTCTGTTCTGGCCTTCTTCTGGGCGCTTAGCGCCCCATAACTGCGCTTAGCGCCCCATAACTGCGCTTAGCGCCCATTTCTTCAAGTTCTGGCCGCTCAGCGGCATAAAGAGGCGCTTAGCGCCATTTTCCCCATGTTCTGGGCGCTTAGCTGCCCGTAGCGGCGCTTAGCGCCCAGAACTAGGTATCCTCAGCTTTTCTTTGAATCTTTGCATCTTTTAAGTCCTGAAACATGTGAAAACACATCAAAAGCAACAAGAAACATGTTTTAAAGCTTAAGATTGCCTTGTTCTTTCATCAAACCAAAAACCTTACAAAACTAGGGTGTTTTACAATGAAAATCCATGCTAAGTGCCACTAAAATCATGCTAAAACTAATAACAAATTGGCACTTATCACGCACCGATGCTGAGCTTACTCATTGGTAAAAAGCAATGACTGAAGAGCTTCAAGTTATGGAAGATAATAGTACTTGGATTGTAGTTCCCTAACCTTTTGGAAGACAAAGTTTTGGCTGTAGATGGATTTATAAAATAAATCATAAGGCTGATTGCTCAATTGAGAGATACAAAGCCTTGTTAGTGGCTAAAAGATTCACTCAACAAGCAAGATTGGATTTCATAAAAAGTTTTTTCTCTAGTATCTAGAATCACTTCATTCAGGGTGCTCTTTTCTTTAGCTGCAATTGAAAATTGAAACCTAGTGCAAATGGATGTCAATAATACTTTCCTAAATTGTGACCTCAATGAGAGATTTACATGGAATTCTTCAAGGACATAATGTCCCTTCTAGCGTGTCTTCTCCTAACAAAGGGGTAAATTTGGTTTACAAATTTGATAAGTCTATCTATGGACTTAAACAGTCCTCTAAGAAATGGTTTGATAAGTTTAAATCAGCCATTCTTACATATGATTTCAGACAATCCATAGATAATTATTCATTGTTTACTAAGGGTAAGGATGATTCTTTTGTGACTATCTTAGTCTATGTAAATGATATCATCATAGCTAGCCCGAGTCCTCAAGTTCATTCAGGAGGTTGAAATAATTATGTTGGCAAAGATCTTGGACAACTCAATTATTTCTTGGGGCTTGAAATTGCTAGGTTCAACAGAGGTATTTTCCTTTCTCAAAGGAAATATGCTTTGTCTTTACTTGAAAAGACATGTTTTCTTGGCTGAGACCATCTATTGTTCCCATGGATTCAAATTTGAAGTTTGTAGATTATGGTGGTGAAGATCTTGTAGACCCAAGTGCTTACAGAAGGCTTATTGGCAAAATGTTTTACCTTGTTATTTCTAGACCTAATATTAGCTACGTAATTCAAAAGGTAAGTCAATTTGTCTCAAAGCCCAATACTACTTACCTTAGTGTTGCATAAACTTTCTAAGATATATCAAGCATACACATGAAAAAGGTATCTTGTTTTCAGCCAAGTCTGATTTACAACTCCATGCATGTGCAAATATTGGTTGGGGTACTTATTATTGTTGAAAATCCACTTTAAGTTGGAATGACTTTATGGGAGAATCTCTCTTATCCTGGAAATTCAAGAAGCAACAAATCATTAGAAGATCATCAGCTGAAGCTGACTATCGATCATTGGCTTCAATTACTTGTGAGATTATCTAACTTCAAAATCTTCTTCAAAACTTTGGAATTTCTGAAAGTTGTGCTCTTCTGTACTGTGACAACAAGGAAGCCATTCTCATTGCCACTAAACCCTCTTTTCATGAGCAAACAAAACAAATTGAGATTGATCTTCATTTTGTTAGAGAAAAAGTTAATTATAGTGATATTAAGCTTATCCATGTGCGGACTCATCACCAATTGGCAGATGTTTTCGCTAAGGCCCTTCCTAAAGTTGGCTTCTTACAATTTTTGTCCAAGACAAGATGAAGATTTCAAACATTTTCCTCCCATCTTGAGGGGGTGTATTAGGATATAGAATGTATTACATTGTACTTAACTGTTCTGTTTAATTAGGGAAAGTTAGTTTTTTGTTATGTTAGTTAATAGTTTATATAACTATCCCTCTCTCGTATCGTTCATTCAATCAATAATGAAACTCTTCATTCATAATTTTCCTCTCTTTTTTTCAATCAGTTAACCAATGTTAACTTCTATACTTTAGTATACTTTAGCATGTGTCACCGCATATGGCTACCACATAAAAACACAAGTCCACGTGATAGTAAAGCTTGCAATTTAACTTTCCCCTTAACAAAAACAACAATACTATTTTTTTTTTAAAAAAAATTGAATGGGTTCAGCTGCAATTATGGTTCAGGACATTCCTTTGAGAAAGTAGCGGTTTGTTCATATCAATTGAACTAATATGTGTTTGTAAAACAATACTATGATAATATATTTTAAACTACAATATTTTAGTAATATATTTTTGAAATAACAATAAATTTTTTGTCGTTATATCTATGTTTTATTAAATCATATATTAATGACACATCAAATTTGAACAAGTATATATCAATGTGAGAAAAACAAATAGAATGAGGTTTCTTCCTTGAAAAACCGAGAACAACAAATTTAAGGTAAAAATTAAAAACAATTTTACTTCAAAATAAAATTTTCAATAAAAATTAGTGCTAGAAAAAACAGTATCTTTGTCTTACATGTGTTTGATTTTTAGCTGAAAGCAACATTCAATTGACATATTATTTGACTTTATAAGACAGATTTTCCAACTAAACAAAATTAACAATAATGTTTCGCAGACACGGAAATATTGGGCATTAAAAAACACCTTTGTTCGCTTCGCATTTTCTTGCGAATTTTGCTTTGACTATTTAGCGGCGGTTTAAAACCTTACAAAGTGATTTTTTGCAGATTTTTCCGCAAACCTTTCTTGCGAATTTTGCTCCGAAAATATTTTCTACAAATTCCTTTACGAAAGCTATTATATTAAAACTTTCTTAAGGATTTTCTTACGAATATTTCCTACGAACATTTTTAAAAGTGCAAAGTCCACAGAAAAATTTTGTAAAAAAATCCAAAAAAAAGTATTCAAATAAGTCCTCACCTCACTGTTGCGTGGTCTGATTATGAATTGAGAAAAAATACATTCCTATCCAATCAAATCAAATATCAAATAGAATAAACAAACACACACTACTAGCTACTTGCTCTTTCATGTTAATTTATGAAAGGATACATTGTCTTCAATTTGTTGCCGGCCAGACTGTTATTAAATGAATCCTATTTCCTAATTTGTATTTTAATTTTACTGTGGAACTAATTCACAAGCAACGAATAACTAAGACACTCGAACTTTGAATGACAAGTTTACCTGTGTTCAAACAAAATCTCCAACTTTATCTCAATCTAAATTGAAAAATAACGTCCAAATCACATTTGTAGATAAGATTGACTTGTTCAATATTACTACATTAATTCTTTTCACATTACCCGTTTAAACTGGATGGTTGAATTTCTTACCGTTCCCAATTAAGTTATATCCACCGAATCATATCAATTAGATGAAATTAAACTTATAAGATAATATATTCCGTACATGATTTCGGTCCATTAGGACTTTGGTCATTCACATTGTGCGGATATATATAGCTTATCCATAATGTCGGAGATGTAACCATTTTACTGGATATGTTAATTAGTATATTAGTATACACCAATGGATCTGATGTTACGTCTAACATTCACTTTTCTGCCCCACACGCAATTTTGGGCTTAGTAAAATTATTATAATACTGGATACTAGATGATTAAACATGTTTTATTAGCCCGTACTACTAAGGAAAAGCTACTGACATTGACATTTTCACAACACAAAATAATACAAACACTATTGATTTGCTTGACCTAGAAAGAACGTTGTTACAAAGAAAGAATAATGAATGGCTGAAATCTTGCTCTTCGTGTGTTTCACTTCTCAAATACATCCACATTGGAAGAGGAGAGATAGCAATTACCCTCCATTTGTTTCTATATAGAGATCTAGTGGAAAGAAGGGGAGTAAATAAAGTGGAACTAATTTGTTTGGGTATAGAATGTTAGAAATGAGAACTTTCCATTCTTATCTCTTATTAAAATACAGGAAAAACGAGAGAAAAATAAATTGTTTTTCCTTGTGAGGATAAAAAATATTATAACTTTTCTTTCTCTTTACTTCTTTATTTCCTCTCTCTCAATTTAAAAAATTATTTATATACTTATACTCTTGCTCTCATCTCTCCTACTTCTTTAATTTCCACCTACAATCTCTTTTTTCATGCACATTCATCTAAATCCGCCATCTTTAATTATATTAGATTTGTATTAAGCCATATCATCTACTTTAGCTATATGTGCAACTGAGGTCCCTAAATTTCTAAAATCGTATTCTGCCTCCTCAATGTTATACATTCCATGAACAGTTTTAGTCTCTCTTCACTATTCCGTAAAAAAACTAATAGTTATGGGGACCAAAAGTGCAATTAAAACAAAATAAATTAATTAAAGAATAAAAAAAGTTTAAAACCTAGAAAACATTTAACCTCCATCTTCTTCCTTTATCATCTTCATCATCTTCAAACTTAAAAACCCAAAAAATCTAAAAACCACAAAAGCACTACATTTAAAATAAGTGTGCACTCAGAGAAAAATATTTTATTTCATACTTAGAATTTCAATAAAATATTAATTGATGTTTTTCTATGTCCATACGAACTCTCCCAAAAAATAAAATCATGTGTTATTGGTACCGGAGTATCAGGGAAGATGTTGAAATAAATGATTGTGATATAAATCATTTTATTTTTTGGTTATTGTGATAAAATCAATTTAAATCATGAAAAGAAAATATGTATGATAGTATATTATTTATCATGCAATAGCAAATTAAAAATCCTCGCGGTGATACCTCAAATAAGAATATTTGAACATTTCGCACTACTAATTTTATGCTATTGCATGAAATTCCGTGAACTCGGGCAATTTTCATAATTAATTGAGACGAGTTATTTGACTGAACAATATGATAGATTACATTTCACATGGAATGACTTGTGGCCTAAAGTCTAATTAAAAGGCTTCTTGGTGAATTAACTTCGCTCTCAATCAATTCATGTATATCATGAAATTTGGGCAGTTAATTCGATTTCGTGGAGTAACCGGCCAAAGTGAAATTTAAAAAGTCCTGGTTTATTTGTATACTTTCCATTAATAAGGATTTGGGCAGAAACTAAGCTAGAAAGAGAAAAACGATGGCTGTACACATGACAATTATCCATAAATTGGGAATATTTTAATTTAGAACATATGTAACTATTAATTAATGTAAAAATGCATAAAAAGACTTAAAACAAAATTTGTCATCGAGTTAGGCTTTTTCCCTTTGCGCTTACATCTCCTACTTGGCTGGCTCATCTTAAAGCTCTTGACCATTTCCCACCCCAACAAGACTGACTTGACCTTAAGGCCATTGGGCTCGTGCAAAGTTAGCGATGGGTGGTCCAAGATGGGACCGGGCTGGTGAGTTTGAAGTGGATTGGTAATCTAAAACTCCACGATCCAAGGGCGAAGAATAAGTCGTTGGTACTGGGTTGGAGAGTCGCGCACGCCTAGATGATCCAACGATGGAAAAGAAATCACATCACTTGAATTGAACGAATGAGGTGGGGTGTGTGGGATGGATGTAGGTTCACAAATCACAAGCGCGATGGAGATTGGCTATAGGAGCGATGGATGCCGGAGAACACTCCATTTAGGTTGTGAATTCGGATCAAGATCCAATGTCCCCAAATGGTATCACAAATCATGTCCCACCAATAAGATTGTGCATACATGTCAATTAAAAATCACTCATGTAAGAGTATAAATATCATATCCATGTATATTTTAATTGACATGACATAATTTCATTGGTTGATATAGGAAATGAGACACCCTTTAGGGTCAAAGGATCTGATTCCTTTTAATTTCAGACGCTTAGAGAGAGAAAGAAAGAGAGAAAAAGAGAGAGAGGAGCATTAGGGTTAACCATGTATTTGGATATTGGAGAAACCAAAGCGTAGGTTCTTTGTAAATAGTGAGTTCCTAAATTATCATTGTAAGTTCTGAAGTAGTGGCGGCCAGGGGCGGAGTGTCTAGAGAGAAAGGGAGGTGAGTCTACTCCTCTGTATATGGCAACTTTGGAAGATGTGTGAAGCTAGCTAGATGGCCTCCATGCAATTTGACAACAACAGAGTGTAGAAAACATAGTGGATCTGACTTAAGGGAGGAAGGTGAAGCTCATAGGAGACTTGTAGAACATAAAATTCAACTGCCTCTTGATTCACTCCTCTTCTTCTACAGGCTTGTAGAATATTTTGTTTAGAGATGTTGGTATTACTTTTTGTTCTTTGCTTCTATATATACTATAAAAAAAATTCACAAACTAAAACACGCTGGGCCAAGCCCAATACACACACTAACATATCTAAAGGGGTATTTGGTACTCCTTCCGTTCCTTTTTATAAGAGCTAAACAACTATTGCACACCCTTTAAGAAAAATAGTTAAAGTGATTGTTAGCATTTAATTTGTTCTCAATTTACATCAACTTTCCGAAATTGCCTCAACCTACTTTTTGAAATTTCTATTGATGATTAATGCATTACATAGTGGAAAGAAAGAGAAAATTCAATTAAATAAGGGTAAGTTTCTCAAAAATAATAATTAATGCACTCAATATTCCAAGTAAGTTCTTATATAAAAATAATTAATGCACTACATATTTCAAGTCAGTCCTTATATAAAGGAACATGATAGATCTCAATTTAACTCTTATAAAAAGGAACGGAGGGAATAGAAGGTATCCAAAAACATTCTTGAAAAAGTATATGTGGAAATGTTGTATTTCTATATTTGGTAGAAGTTTTGTAAAAATATTTCAAGCATAATTTATTCTCAGAAAAATATTTTACACTTTGTCACTTTCCTATACCCAATATAAGACACTGGTATCTTATATTTTTCTATGGGATTGAAACTTATATTTGAAAATTTTCACTTTTTCAATTATATTGCTTTTAATTTCTATTCTTTTAATTTTTAAATTAAATAAAATTTTAAAATATATACGGGTATATAAAATACCAACCAAACACATTTTTACCATTTAACTTAACCAAGAGTAAGTTATGTCAAGTATATAACATTCACATAAATATAATTTTATACCTTCAATAAAACGCCTAGTTACACACATGTTAAGTTAAAAAGAGGGCGGCACGCTTCAGTAAAAGAGAAAACAGAGTCAGAAAGTAAGGTAACAGAGAAATGGTGAGTAAAAATTGAGACCGGGCAACGAAGGGAAGAAGAAAGAGCGATGATGGTGGCTGGCCAGTGACGATGGAGGAGAAAGTGTTAGCAAGGAAGTTAGCTTCTCTGTGAAAGTGATAAGAAAATTTGGAGGAGGAATATGATAAGAATATCTTTGGGCTTGGTTCCTCCTTTTCAGTGTTGTTCGAACCCCTTCTTAATACTTCTTATACCCCTTAACAGTACTCTTCATAGCTGCAGCAGCAGCAGCAAACCACTGGGATTAACCCACTATGCTTGGATCTCATTGTTTACATGATGGACCCAAATTTGAAATGTTAAAACATGTATTTCATTTTCGGAAAAACCATATATTTTACTTCTTCCAAATCATTACCATATTAAATAAATTAAAAAAGAACATGTTATCTCCCCTATCAAATAAAATAATTGTCACATGATAATATCTCTAAGACGAACTATTCGGGCAGAAAAAATTGAATATTTGGCCTTAGAGCAATTTAATAAAAAAAGCGATAAAATGAAATATTGAAATTTTTCCTATTTCTAAAGCAACATGGGAGGGAAGTCTTTAATTTAGACATTTTCCAGTAATATTTGAGCAATTACTACAGCTTTTTTAATTTGGTTGGATTACATGCAACTTCATTTTTTGTTCTATCTTTCAACTTACTCAATTTCTACTATTTTCCACAGCTGAAATTCCAGGAAACACGAAAAACTTGGAAGGATTTGATCCAGTAAATATTGCATGAAAATTGAAACATCACGAATTAATCAATCACCCATACATGAACTATCAGTTCTGCATAACAAAAAAGAACTCACCTTATATATATAATCAGGAGAGACGGAAGGTGAAGCTAGCTAGTTCGATTGCCTGCAATTTCCAAAAGCAGCACTAGCAATTGAATCCCTAGGGTTTTTCCAGAACAATTCTCCCACACCTCATATCCACAATAGTTATTCAATATAAAAAGTAACAAACTTCATCGCAACACAACACTTTATTCACAATAGTATTGATCTATATATATATATATATGATTTCCCTTGAGTATACTAATCAAATTCAAATCAATCCAAATAACATGGAAGTAATTAAAAAACTTAATCAAGCAACTGCATGTAACTTTATTGCATGCCTCATCTTTCTCCAGAATCAGACTGCTAGAGGCAGTTAAAAAGCTTCATCTCAGAATTCTCAGAATTAATTTTTCCCAAACTCGATTTTACCTTCAGAATTAAAGCAGATGTAGAAGAATTCCCAAACATGCAGTTAAAAATCAAGGAAGAAAGGATCATTGTAATCCCAAAGGCAAACCGGGTTATAATCTTCTAGCTCCGTACTTGTCAAAGGCCAAATAGACGAAGGAGAACCGGGATCGGGATCCACCGGTGCAGCATCGAAATGAACGTTCTGAGAAGAAAAGCTCGACCCCACCAAAGTATTATTACTATTCACTCCCTCACCCATGCAATTCTGATATTGCTGCTGCTGATTCGACTCAGGATAGTGTTGCACAACCTGATCCTGATGTTGGTTCTGGTGGTACGAGGTTGATCTGACATGACCAACAACCCCAGAACCTGTCACATCAAGATCAAGTTGTCGACACTGTTGCGGTTGCGATTGCACCACCTCCTGGTGATGGAAGTGATGTTGTTGCGGTTGCAGTTGCACATGCGGGATGAAACCGTTATTAGGGTTATAAAACCCGATAGGCATGTTGGCAGCGGCGGCGCTGAACACAAAAGGAACATGAGAACCGGAGAATGAGAATCCGTAGCCCGAAGGGCGAGGGAGGAGAGGACGAAGCGTCTGAGTTGAGCCGGAAGACGAAGAGGCGCGTGAGGAAGTTGAAGAGGACTGAGAACCAGACGAAGTCGGAGAAGGTTGGAGATTAAGCTGAGCCCTAGAACCGTAGAGGATAATGGCGGCACGGTCGTAGGCCCTGGCGGCGTCTTCCGCCGTGGAGAACGTCCCAAGCCACTTGCGCGTCCGCTTTCTCGGTTCACGGATCTCAGCAACCCACTTCCCCCAGCTCCGTTGCCTGACGCCGCGGTATCTGAATTTGTTGTTATCAGGTCCACCTTTCCCTTTGCACTTACGGTTATTATTATTAGTAGTGGTGGTGGTGATACTGTTGCTGTTACTGCTGTTGGTGCTGATAGATGTTTCGCTGGGAGTGGTGGTGATGGCGGTGGTGGCGGTGATTTCTTGGGGAGGGTGATGAGGTGTTGTTGTTGCGTCCTCATCCATTTGTTGGTGGGCGAGGTTTTAATTATTAAAGAGAGTACTGAAGGAAGGAAAAGATGGATGGAGACGCTTGGTTACCTCGTTTAGAGAGAGAGGGTTGTTTCTGAAAGTGGTTTCATGTCATTCTTGTTAATGGTGGAATAGGGCGGTGCTGTTGCTAATTTTGCATTATATACATGGAGAATGGAGAGAGAGAATGCTCTGTTGTTGCTGCAGAATAAAGAAAGCAAGCAGGTCAGAGGTTCAGAGGTGGACACTGGTTTTGGGAATTTGGAATCATTAACTACACTTTGTTGATATTTTTCTTCTTTTTCCTTGTTGCTCAGGTTTTCTTCAACATTGGTGTTTTTGCTTGGGATGAAGTTAATTCCTGTACTACTAATTCCTAGGTGATTAAAATGCTTAACGACTATTATTGACTTCATTAAGGTTCTTCCCCGTATTCTAAAGGGTTTGCGTCAAATACTCCGTACATCTCTTCCTTAATAACTGATATTTTATGATTCTGCATATATATTAAGAATTGTATTAATGTTTTTGTTTTTAAATTAGTTACTACATAATAGGGGTGTTCGCGGTCTGGATTGGTTCGGTTTTGAGGGGAAAAGTCATTCGATCCAATCACTTCGGTTTTGTCACTTCATCATCCAATCGGTTTTTTTCTTTTTTTAGATCCGAACCAATCCGATCCAATTTATATCGGTTTGGATTGGATTGGATTTCGGTTTTTTAAAGACATTCTAAATATCAAAATCAATGAAGAAATAAAAATTAATTTGAATCATATAACGTCACATTACAAGCCTAAACGATGAGAGTTTATAATGAAAAATAAAGACGAACCAAAAGTCTCAAACAAATTTCCACATTCGTCATTCTTGGCTCAGTACCTCAAATAGATGACATATTTTTTAAATATATGTTTAATTTTTTGCATATTTTTCAAATTATTACTTGAAACTCTATTTATCCGAATATATCTTCATAAATAATTACGTGTCATATAGTAATTATATAAACTTACAAGGACGGAAAAATGTAAGTATGAATTATATGATATATTTACAAATAAAATTATATATATTTGTAAACATTCGGTTTTGATTGGATTGGTTCGGTTTTGAAAAACAAATCCGAAATCCGATCCAATCCGACAAAAGTATTCGGTTTTCTCGATTTTGGATCCATTTGGTTTTCGGTTTAATTGGATTTCGGTTTTTTTGGATCGATTTTTCGGTTTTGATTGGATTGGATCGGTTATGGACACCCCTACTATATAACTTCCTAACATACTTTTTATCTTTCTTCTTAATTTATACTATTTAATTTCTTATCACCATTAATTTAAGCGTAGAATTGGTAAAACATAATTAATACTCTCTTAAAATTGTAAAAGTGACAAATGATTAGAAACAAAAATAAGATTAAAATAGTGACAGATATATGAGAACGGATAAAATATTGACTAGTATTACATTCGATCTAGAATGTGTTTGAGTAAATTAGACAATTTCATTAAACACTTATAACAATGAGTTCTTGAGAAGTGTTAGTAACATTTTTTTTTGACGCTCTTTTTTCTAATATTTTTTTAATTAGTTAAAATTTATATAAGTTCCATCAATTTAGGAGCAGTCTCATATAATTATTTAGTGCATCATATATGAATTTCGACTGATTAAAGAGAGAGTTTAAAAAAAAGTGTTGCTAACCTTTTTCTAAGTTTTTATCACATAAGCATTATATATAAGCTAATTTGATAAATTTAATGAAATAAACTAATAAGCTGAAATTAAACTACGGATAAACATATATCTATATATATATATATATATATATATATATATATATATATATATACTCTTGTTCACGAGTTAATCAAAATAGCTTATGAAAGTAAGTTGAAAATAATTTATATGTAGGACATAAACTATTTACATAAATTCACACAAAACACTTATATTAGTATTTATGTTATGAGATAAGATTAAGCAAGCTATTTCAAACGAGTTCTAACCATTTATATTTAAATTTCATTGATACACGTATTATTTTTTCATGATTGCCCTAGTAATTACACTTCTTTCATCGATTTTTACCAATGTATCTTATAACCCAATAGGATAGGATTCGTTCTTTATTTCGCTATCTGCGCACTGGGTGGTAGAAGAGTGATTAATTTCTTTTTCCATTCATAAGAGTTGGAAAATGAACCTCTCAACCATTTATTTAAAGAACTGAGTGCTGAATTATACTATACTCTCTTTCTTATCAAAAAGAAAAAATGTCATACGTATGTTTGACAATAAAATTTGCATTATCCATTTAGAAGCAATTCTAGCATTTATAAGAAAAGAAGAAAATGCTTTGTTGATATTTTAGAGTGATTTATGTTTTTAATTTATAAATAAAATTAGAGGGAGTAACATTAACATGCATGAACCAGTTAAAAAAAAACATTAACATGTGTATGAGCACTCAACTATTTCAGTTTTCTCGTTAAAAAAAAAGTATTTCAGTTTTCAACAAAGAGAGAGTAAATAATTACTAGTACCAAAAAGTACTAAACGTGTACACTTATTATTCTTTACAATTCTATTTTTCAATTCAGAAAATAAATTGAACAGACGTTCAGAAACAACAATATACTATCTGAAATTGAATAAATGTAGGATTAAGTTAACATAATTATGATTTATAAACATTTTTTTAGTGTAAATATCTAGAGAGAGAAAAAAAAATGAATAATAAATGTAATATATAATGTGATGTGATAAGAGAAAAGATAAAGAAAAAAATGAATATATTTATGATACACTACAAGTAGCAATACCTTTGACGCTTTCTGGCTAGTATAGCTGAAGTATCTAGTGCCAATCCGTGAAATTTACTTTGTTTTTAATTAACATCGTGTCATAAGTTAGGACCTGTATTTTGTGCACCAAAACCGTCTAGATCAATTATAGCAAGTATTTAGGGTAGGTTACATTGCAGTTTTTTAAAATGGTAGCTTCGAACCCTATCTTTCACCTACAATTACTTTTAACTTAACCATATGAGCTACCCAACTCCACGTTCAATGAAGCTTATGTGGCTTTTTAAATATAAATTTTAATTAATATTCAATTTTCACATGTATAATTAACAATTAAATCAAGGGGCGTTCTAACGTCAACCACGGTGGTGGATTGAAACACTAAAAAAATATAGCTGCGTTTTCTATTTTTTGGAATTTGCAAGTAAGTCCCCTTCTTTACTTTAAGAGTGTTGGGTTTTGGGTCACCCCATTTGGACCCTCCACCATCCCTGAAACGGTTCATTTACCATTTTACCTTTAAAAAACAAATTTATTCCTAACATATCCCCTTCCCCTTCCCCTTCCTTCATCAATTCTCCACCCCTTCCACCATCTTCATTCCCTTCCTCCCCTCATCACCCATTACCTTCTTTCACCATTGTCATCATCTTCTCCATCACTCATTATCTTCTCCAAACCCACTCATCATCTTCTCCATCACACCCACCACCATTTCCATCTTATCCATCATCGTTGGAGGGTTTTCTTTGCATTTCCGCACAGCATACCAATGTTTGTTGCTTGTTTTGTATATCTATATTTGGCGAATCATCGACTGGTTAAAATTTGCACTTATAAGTGCGACCGAGAGTATTTCACAATTTGAAGTATTTCACCCCTACAAAGTCCATCATCTACTATAGTATTGGTCGCACTTTAAAGTGTGACTACATAGTACTGGTCGCACCTTAACAAGTGACGAAAATAATATATATTAAAATAATGAGTTTTATTAATTAGGTTGCACGTTAAAGTGCGAACACATAGTACTGGTCGCTCCTTAAAATGCGACCGAAAAAAATTTAAAAAAAAAGAAGGAAAGGTAGTACTTGTATGTGCGACCTGGACACTACTGGTCGCACTTACAAGGGCGACCAACATAGAGAAATGAAATGGATGGAGTCGCACTTGTAAGTGTGACCACAGAAGGCAAATTGCACTTACAAGTGCAATTTTCATCCAAGTCGAAAAAATGATTTGACATGCAACGCAGATCGGGCACAACAACAACCAAATACAAACAACAACAACTATCAACATCAATCAAATCATAGAAATACCATAAAAGATAAGAACTACAACATTTCCTAAAGCAAACAACCACAAAAATGGGGTAGAAGACGAATTGGAGATTACCTCAAGAAGAAGATCAATGGAAGATAGATGAAGGCAGACGGTCGAGGAAGCACCACGGACGCTCGAAGAAGAATGAGGGAGAAGCAGGTTGAAGAAGAAGTATGAAGAAGAAGATTGTGGAAGAGGAAGAGGGAGACAAACTGTTTTTTTTTTTTAATTAGGGGAATATAATTGGAAATAACAAAAAAAAGGATGGTGCAGGTTCTAATGAAGATGACACCAACCCACCCTTACCTTAATCATGTTATTTAAGCAATATGGTGATATATGTTCCTCCACGCTCCTCCATGTGTGCTTCTCTTTGAATTGTTAGTCTTTCATCAACCCATCATTGTTTTTTCAAGTTGTAACTGAATAACTTGAGTTATTTTTTAACATAAAGAATAGAACACGAACTATTTTTTTGGCCACTTTAATTCTACTTGAACAATACAAAGACAAATCAAGGTGTTTCTTTCACGTAGTTACAAAATAATATAAAATGAACTCTCTATATAATAAAAATAATTTGTACACTACAAGGTATAATTGAACTTTTAAAAAATTATAAAATCTAATATAAATTTTACATATAAATCCGAGGATATTTAACATGGGTCGGACCAGAAAATGTGTATGCCCTGCTGCTCTTGGAATGGCATGCATGTTCGTGGGCCGTATGAATTTTTTATTTCACTTGCACAACAAAAACAAGTTTTTGGTTTTCACAAATCAACTTTTTTTTTTTTCATTTGCCACGTATAAATGCATGGGTGAGGAAGTTAAATTTATAGTTAAAAGGTACCAACTTGCAATTTAATCTACTATTAAGCAAGTTTCATCTGAAGTCTGAACCCTTCAAAATTAGATTGTTATATCCAATGGTCTTGGCATTAGTCTTTGGATTCCCATGACAAGGTAAAGCTTAAGGACCAGTGGTGGGGTTTATGACACTGCACAGTGAGTGCTGCAATAAAACAGTACGGTTAGACCAACCGCCACCCGCAGAAACCGTTCAAAGATGAGCAACAATATTCAAACTAGTAGTGTTGCTTTCTTTCTACTAAATGGTGTCACACATATGAAGCTAATTGCAATGAATCTCACAGTTCTATTATCTACATCACAAGCTGGTGAGGGATCATGGGAATTCGAAGAAAAGAGACTGATCAGAACATGATTTAGGCGCAAAATTTCATGATCTCTGTCTTACGGACTTTGATTTCACCTTATTTTATCCAGAATCAATTTTAGTACTCAAAAGCTTTTTCGTAGAATTGATTCTCGCTTTAGAATGAACTGTACTAGAATTTTTCATTTTTCAAACATGCTATATCACATTACCAAGCTAAGCAAGAGAAGCACAAAACTTTCTGTGACTATCAAAAAAGTGAAACTTTAAAGGCCAAAAAGACAATCATTTCCAGCAGTTCCTAGCTCCTGCAATAGTATAGAAAATAATGGAATTCAAAGTTTTCAACTAAGACAAATTCATTCATGGGATTCTTATTTATTAGCATATACAACAGAGTCACACCTTTTGATTGATGAGATTTCAGAACAATTATAACACAAGAAAGGGGCAGGGGTGATAAAAACATCAAAATATATATGGGATTTGAATGAAATCATCCACCGTTTCATGTGTTCTCCATGATTGAGATGAAGAGCTGTGGCTGAAATTCTCATTGAAATCACTGCAAGTGGAAAACTCAGGGAAAGGTGGCAAGCAAACTTGGGAATTCAAGAGATCACCCGAAGAAGTGAGGGTGGGAGTAGTAGTAGTAGTAGCGGTAGCAGTAGCAGCAGCACGAGCAAGACGATCCTTAGCAATAGCAAGATCATGTTGGAGCTCCACCATCTTCCTTTGCAACAGTGCTATGGCACCTATGCATCCATAAACAGGGTCCTTAAGCCTTGCCTCTGCCTCATAAGCGAGAGAGTTCACAGTGTCCTCCCTCTGTTCCTCCGGCACCTCGAAGAGGATCTTGCTCACGTTGCTGGCTCCGAACACCTTGTGCACCTTGGCGAATTTCTTGCACTCGTCGGAGCGAAAGTAAGGTGCGAATATGCAATTGGGTATGCATCTTCTCTTCAAGAACTTGCAGGCTGCACAAGAAGAGGTTGATCTTGGTTCATAACCCTTCATGGCTTTCACTCACCACTTCCACTTTCTCTATTCTATTATCCACAGTACTTGTTATGCTGATAAATCTATGGTTCTCTCTATAGGTATCTTGCAGAAGCGCTATTTAAGGGCAGCCACATTTCCTAGCCTATTATTAGCTTAGCTGAAGGTGCCAGGTTTTGGGACTTGCATGGCCCAAATGGTGTATTTTTACTCGGAGTCGGGAATATACACATCTTAGTCACGATAGCTATATATAAACTCAATAACTTAAGATTTTGAGTAGAAATATACCGTGTTTAATTCTCATGGTCGTTTTGTGATTTTGTCTATTTGCTCACTAGTGTAAGTTCTCATATACTCTAGGCGTTCGTGTCTCCCAACATTTTTTCTCTTACAATTGCCTTAAATTTAACTTTACCCCAAAAGCAAGTGTAGATGTGAGGATTGCACTACTCTTTGTAAAGACAATTTTGGTCATATCTCTAATCAATGTAAGACCTTAATACACCTTCTACACCCACCGATATAGGATAAGCTCTGATACCTCCATATCAAAATTCAGTTAGACCTAACTCTATCTTAAAAACTAGTTTAGAAGTGATGACTGCACTTCTCTATATAAGGACTATCTTGAGCATATTTATAGTCGATGTGCGACCTTAACATTATCCATACACAAAACGGATAAATTTCGGGTTAGACCGGTTTAGTTGTTTTGTAAAAAAAAAATTAGGTGAAAATGGAAATCGATAAAAAAAATGGTTTGTCTTAACCTTTTGAAGGTTGAAAATTTTAATGTCATGTGTAATTTTCATTTTATGTATATAATTATATATATATATATGTAATTATGTATTATACTCATAATTAAAAATATTATTTACTTACAATCAGTTCGACTGCGATTGAACCATAAAAACCGTAAATTGATAACTCAAACGGTTCGATGTCCGGTTCGGTGGTTATGCGAATATTAGTTTTTACTCATTTTCCTATTTGCTTTTAACAAAATTATTTTATTTTTATGATTGAGGTTTCTCTATCTAGTCATACATTTCTCATCAACATCATTCATTCATATTGGGGTTGCAAAAGTAGGTCCAAATAATTGATTCATGTGGACAATGGGTGTGATATGCGTGGGTAGTTTTCAAGTTAGATATGATAGTTCATGAATAAAGAGAGGGATATTTTGATTGATTGAAGAAAAGAAATATTCTCAATAAAAGCAAAATTATCCCTTGGCAGAGAGAGGAATGGTCACAGGAGAAAAACCAATAACGTCAAATTGAGTACTTTAGGTGTAGATGGAATCTTCAGGATAGTATAGTGGAGCCAAAACTATAGCTATTGATGTATTTGTTTTTACGCTTTCTATCATTAGGTATTTCGTTTTTTTCTGTTGTTATTTTTTCAGCTCCTGTTGCTTTCTATCAACTGAAATTGGAAGTTTAAGGTTAAGCTAAAGCATACGGAAACAAAATGAATGCAACCATATCAAATTAAACATAAGGGCCTGGGGTGTATTATTTTAATATTTATCAACTTAATTACACACATTTTAAACTTTATGTGTGAATTAAATAATACAATATGCACACATTAGAACACCCTCACCTAACCAAGCGGGTTGGCGTAGTGGTTCAGCACTTCGTTCCTCAAGCAAGTGGTTGGGGGTTCGAATCCCAACTCTTGTGAATGAAAAAAACTCATTGGCCAGCCCCCTACCGCTCCGCGTGCTGACCGTGGGGTGAAGGATCAGTCTCACGGCAATCGGCTGTGAGGATACCTTGATCAAGAAAAAAAAAACACCATGACCTTCATAAGGACTAAACATAAACACTTATTCTAATTAAACTTCCACTCATCAGCTCAAATTTTCAGGATGTATTAGATTTAGGTTTGTGTTGTTAATTCATACTTTTGAAAAGGGTCACGATTAGTGAACACGATTTTTTGCTGATATCTAGTGATCTGAAATTTGTGACAGTTTTTAATAGTCATAAATTGAAAAACTGTCTCAAATTGTAGAGATTTTTTTAACTCCGCAAGTTTTTTGCGATCAGAAATCTTTACAAACTACAGATGCTGCTAAGTGTCCGTCAAAACAGTGTACACTTGTATTTTTTTTTTTTGAAAATTGTATTTTTAAGATGTTTTAACTATGCATATTTAATATTAAAGAAAAGGCTATTTTAAAACATCAATCTATACTTGAGGATTTTGAACATTGTTAGTTTCTTTAGCATGATAGCAAAGCCAGATATATGCTAATCATGAAGTGATTGATTTCCACTCGTGACAAGCCAAGCAAAACCTGACTTTATTATTAGATCAAGGAATCCATAGTTTCAAAAGTTCAAATTGACACTGAAGATGCAACTTAGTCTTGTAATGACTTCCCATCATTCTATAGTAGCAATAAAACTATGAGGGTGCAAATGTAAGGAATTCCTATCTCACTATGAAATCTAATATGCCAATAATTGTGGAGGTAGAGCTCATTGTTAGGTAGACAGAGAGCTCGTATTCTGGAGGGACTTGCATCATTTGGTCAAACCATAAATATATCAAAATATGACTTCTCATACAATATTTTCACTTACTACAATTACTTATTTCATTAATACCAAACGTTATTATTTGCGAGAATAGTTGATATACTGTTAAATGTAAACTTTTTTTACACATGCATATTTCTGTCACATTATAAATTTATTTTAATTTTAATTAAAATTAAAAAAATATAATCGTTTGGTCCTAATATGTCATAATATGATTGGATGTCAATATAAAACTTCTTAACACTGAGAGAGTACCGCATATCCATTAATATTTTATTATTTACCCTTAAAATTTTAAGCATGAATACATTGTTAAGAAACTTGTATGAATACACCTATTATTACAAGGGTTACTAGACATAGTGATAGATTAAGAGGGAGAACCCTAACTCATTCTTGCTCAAGCCATAGGTTGTTTTTGTGAGCATGCTTTCTTGGGTTTTTATGACTCTTTTAATTTCGTCGCTTGGGCCTTTTTTGCTGCAGCTCAGTTGCTCATTTGTTTTGTCCTTTAGCGTTATTGTTCCTTTCTTCCTTCGTGCAGTGAGTCGTCAAATGTCGTGTCCTTCTGTGTTCTCTTCCGTACGTACTATTTGTTCCCTATATCATTGGAATCTTTGCTTCATGTTGCTTCCCACTTGTGTCTTCGAGATCTGTTCTCCTTTTATGTTTGATTCTTCTTTATTATCGCTTGTGCTCCTCGCGACTCATGACTACGTGGAAATATCCATTACAAGGTTGACCCTATGATGTAAGTTGGACGAGTGTTGTGGGGCAGTCATCTAGACTGTGTTTCCTTTTATTCTGTCCGAGTATGCAAGGGCTCAAGCTCTTAAGCCTGAGTTGAACACAGGATACTATGATTGAGAGGTACGCCCTTCATGTCGACTAGGTAGGAGGATACACAACTCTCTCCAAGTCTAGAGCTTTACAACAAGTACACTTGGAAACCTTAAGGAGTGCACTAGTGTACACAAATTTAGGTTGAACTCGAAAAAACTTAATTGAAAAATACGCCTTTTATAACGACAAGATTGAAGGGAACAATAACTAATAAAAACTTATAATTAAAAAAAATTGAAAAACAATATCATGGAATTTGGTTTGTCAAAACTTATTTTATTTTACTAATAATGCACAATGTAATTCCATTTTCATTTTGTTTCTTATTTTTATGATCCTATAAAAAAGTAAAAATAACAATTTTAGTTTGATCCTTCTACTCACCTTAAAAATAATGTCATATTCAAATCACTAATGACTAAAATAGAAAAGAAGAACACTTTAAAGGTTTTATTATTTTATGAAAGATGTTGTAACACACTCTTTTTCTAAAGAAGGAAAATGTAAACAAGTTAGATAACTTTTGTAACTAATAAGTGGTTGGTTCAAGTGATACATGTTTTGATTCTTATTAAGTAAGCTCTTGGGCTAGAGTCTTATGAATGAAAAAAACTCCGCTTGGAGATCTAATCCTACCGGAATGAGAATAGTTCCGACTTGAAACATGATTGTCTCTTGTGAAAAATACTTTTCTTAAAAAAAACGATAATTTTTGTGGTGATTTTGATTAGGTGTGTGAGTGGGGCATGATTAAAAGGGGAAGATAAATGTATGTCACCCACCTCAAAGGCTTTGTGGTAGAGTTGGGAAAAGGATGGAAGATGATCATAATACATGCACCCTTCAACTCCAAGAGCCCACATTGTTTAATGCGTGTCGTTTTCCCTTAAAACAAACAATGTACATTGGATTTGTGGGGGTGGGACCTTCCATACGAGCCGTTGGATTAAAATGGACGGTGGGTGAAGCACTAACGCACGAGTGGATCGCGGAACTACGGATGATAAGTTCCGGAAAATGGGCCGGCCCAAGAATGATTGGAGATGATGCAGACTGAGGTTGAGTCCCACCTTGACCAAAAAAAAAAGGATGACTCCCACTTTTCTCATCTCTCTCTTTATTTTCTTCTTTTATTTTTGTTGTGATTTTAATGTTAATTTAGACGCATTACAAATAAGTGGTGAGCTCAGAATGCAGATTCTCTGACACTATGTGAAATGCTGGACCTAGCTTGACTTGGTCATTATAAGGTTGTGAGTTGTAAAACGTGCCCAAGTCCTCTCCCTCTATTATCATTATTTCATTTTTTCTACTCAAACTTTCTTTAGAGAGCAAAAATGTTGGTTGGGGAGGGTCATCTTTCTATTTTGTTGAAGAGCTATGACTCATTTATACTCTTATTTTATTTTTATTTTTATTTATTTATTTATTTTTTCTCTTTCAATTATATCACCAGTAACATTTATTATTTTCTCTTTCTTTCTTCCTATCTCTTTTCTCTTCACTCCATTTAAAGTTATTTAAAAGTGTGAACAAAGCTTAATTCTTTGTTGAATTAGTGAAGGAATGATACTAATTGAATTGAATTATCTTTTCTCACGGTCAATTTTCAAACTCGCAAACTATTCATATAAATTTTTCTATAATTAATTGTAGAAATATTTCTAAACATGCAATAAAATATTGTCTACTGAAGGCACTCAACTCGCCAAAGAGTGTGGTAAACAATTGAGAAAGCATATTCTCCCTTTCATTTCTTTTGCTATAGAATGGTGTTGTCTAACATGAGGTAGTTAAAAAATTGGCTCATGTGAAGCGGTAAATCTGGATCGTTGGATATAATATTTTTAAAATTTTAATGCTTAAGATTGAATGGTAGGGTCATCTTTAGCAGTCAATCGGCCAAGAATTGAGCTTCAAACCTCGCTCTCCAAAGTTGTGAATCGACTATGGTGGCAGTGTCGTGAACCCCATCCAGGTTGTTTCCATGACCATTCTTACAATATTTGACACTTTAGTGCTCTCGTCGCCTTACTAACCTGCATTTTGGTGTTGAACATCATTAAGTGTTCTTTCAGATCAGTCAATCCCTAGGATAATTGTCATTTTTACGTATATTTAGATATCATTTTAGGCACTTAATTGACTTGTGTGCTTTGATTTATATCACTTTAATCCCCAATAGATTATTTTATTAATTATTTAGGTTTAGGTTAGGTTTAATGAAAATTTCAATTCGAATCCCAACTTTTTGATGTAGAAAATTCAAAGTTGTCTGAGTGAAATTGCAACAACGCATTCGTTAACATTTGGATCGTGCTAAAATTTGGATATATGGTTTCTAACTCGTGGAACTTTAATTTGAATGGTTGGATCGGGAATCGGTGCAAGTTTTGGTGAGAAAATGAAGGTTCAAGTGTGTGCAGGACGCTCAGCGGGCCTTAGAGGGCGCTGAGCGGCCAAGGCGGCAAAGAAAACCCTCTTGTGAGGGAAAGCAGGCCGCTGAGCGGCCATCTAAGGGCATTTCTTTCTTAGTCGCCAAGATAGAATCAACATGATTTGATTAGCCTCCAAAATACAAGTGGGTATTTCTTTCTTAGTCGCCCTAGCTCTTTCTTATGCTACTCCATATTTATTAAATCAATAAAGGAGGTTAAAACATTCTCCTTCCATTGTCCTTGATTACAGCTTCTACCTCGTCCTTCTCATAGTGACACAGTAGACATTTATGGGTGGTAGTATGATTCCTTCAATCTCGAGCAAGCGTATATTGCAAGGTCTCGATTGAGTCTTTCCTTTTATTTAAGAAATTAATAACTCTTTGACCTGACTTATATATGGTTTAGTCAAGTTATAGTTGAGCCTAGTCACTTGAGTAATTGATTAAAGAAATGGAATTGGCCCCCATTTTGTAATACACGAATGAAAATAAACTTGAGCAATCTTCCAAATTGATTAAAAAATATAACTATTTAATTTTATTCCATTTAATAATCTCTAATATATATTTGATAACATGTCCTGTGGTTATAGTGGCTTAACAAAACCCTTTTAAAATTTTTGCTATATCTCCCCCATATTCGGATCTTATGCATGTCCAATTATGTCTTTCCTTCCTAGCTATCTTGTCTCATTGACAGAATAGCAATTCAGATAACTTAGCCGGAAACCTCAAAAACTTTGTTGAAGTTATATAAAGGGAGTTCTATTAGTTTTCTAATCTTAAGGGTGACATAGAGCCTTGGCAATTGGAATTGTTCTCCCTGGTCATGGAGACTATTATACTCTAAAATATTACGAGGTGAAGTGGTCTTTGTTGCCTACAATAATGTTTACCTATACCTATGTCATACGCAGAGACATATTTTTAGAGGTAAGGAACATTGGCCATACTTGTTGTGACAGCCAGAAAGATCCAAATTTTGCTAGAAAGGTTATTAGACCTTTCAATCTTTAAAAATTCAGGAAATAGTTATGATTCATAGTGAAGCCAGTTTGTGCTGGTCTGACTATAGATTGATAGAATGAGTCTTCTGTGTTTGTTACTAGCTTTACAATGAATTCTACTGCTTGTCTTAGCACTAAGGGCTCGTTTGGTGGTCAGGACAGGATAAGATATGATAGGATATGAAAACTGGATTGCAACAGGATAGGATAGGAACATGATAGACTCTTATCCTATCCTGCGTTTGGGGTGGACAGGATATTGATAGGATATGATACAAACAATGAAAAATGTATCAAATTTTCCTTGAAATAAAAAATACATAATATTTTTTAAAATTTAATTTTCTAAATAGTTTTTTTTAAAAAGTGATTATTCTATTAAATTTAAATTTTTTTCCATTTTTATAAATAGCTTATTTTTTAATATTAACTAAAATAAAATTAATTTTTATTAATTCGGCTATTTTATTTTTTTCGAAGGGAGTGTATTTTAATTAAAATTATTATATATGTAACCAATGGGTTTTAACTTAGTAGGGGTAAGTGATTAATGATAAAAATTATTAAAAGATATTATTCTTTCAAAAATATTTTATATTTAAATTATTAATTATAATTATATAAGTAGATAAATAATTTTAAATAATATCATATGATAATATAAAATTAGTCTATATTTACTATTAAAATTTATATATATATATATATATATATATATATATATATATATATATATATATATATATATATGAGTAGCCTATTTTACTGTGAGTGAAGAATTATTTTGTGTATTTTTATTATAATATAAATAATGAAAAATAATGTTAACTAAGTAGTAGTAAGTGATAATGAAAATTTAATTATTTTATATGAGTAAATCCAATATTTTCACCATTTATAAATAAGTTTATTTTTTAATTAAATTTATTAGTAATTAAATAATTTAACTTAACAATAATAATTGATAAGTAATAAAATTAATATTTTATTAAAATCAAAAATTTATATTTATTAATTAATATTATTATAAATTATATAAAATGTAAACATTGAAATTAATTTTGGGTCGTGGTAATAAACAAATAAAAAATTGATATCCTATCCTGTCAGGATAATTTCTATCCTGGCTCCCCCTCAGGATAACTTTTACACATGATGGACATGATAGGATAAGGGACAGGATAGTGTTATCCTATCCTGCTAGCGCAACAAACAACAAATAACAACAGGATATGATTACTATCCTATCCTGTCTCTGTTTATCCTGTCCACCAAACGGGCCCTTAAAAGTTAAGTTCTTGGGAAAGAGGACTCCTAATTTGTTATGTAATGTCCATTTTCCAAACCCAATATTAATTGCAATTTCGTGGCTTTTGGCATCTAATGTGGTGCAAAAATGAGGAACATAGTGTCATGAAATATAATATAAAATTATTAATCTGTCTTAGTCCATAACATGTATTAGAGACTTTATGATCAAGTGGTATAGAATTCGATTCTTGCTGTTTCCAATATTCTAATAAAAAGTTGTATTTTAGCATAAAGTACGAGAGTATTTATTGTCCATACTTCAAATCTAATGTGTTCTTACTTGAATGAAAACATTAAAAATATAATATAAAATCAAGTTGAAACGTCCTATAGAGGCTGCAATTGATCCTATACAAACGACAAATTAGATATCAGAATTGGTAGTGGGAACTGGGAAGGAATGATGATTTAGAATAAACCGTTGAGGATTCTAGGAGCCATAATCTACAAGTAATGCTCAATTTTTCCTGAAAAGACAAATCAAGAAAATGAAATTTTATGCATATGGTTGAGGGTGCTGTTGGAGTTGGACTTATACATATATCAAAAATATCAAGTTGCACTGAAAAGTAAAATATTCATTAGAAGATCTCATCAACTAATCTCTCAAGATGTCCAAATGAAGACATTAATATCTGTAAGTATGGCAGCAGTTGAAAATTCTGTTTGACAAGGCTCCATAACAACATATAATCATGTTTGAATAAAAAGAAGTTGGAAGAGTATAAAAAATGCTGGAATTCAGGAAAATCCTCCAAATGGCAGCACATCAGAATTCCTTGACTCTCCTTCAATATTTTTCTTTTTGTCTTTAGCACTAAGTGCACAAACAGAAAGAGTCAAAGTATCATTCAATTAATTAAACAGCTTGCCTTTTATATTTTGATGTAAAACAAGTATCTTTAATAGAGTTAGGAACATCCATATTATGGTGGGGCTAGCTCGTTAAGCAGAGTTTTTTTTTTTTTTTTCATTCATACGACTCAAATTCGAGACATTATTAAGTAGAATCGGAGCATGTACCACCGGAACTAACTACTCATTAATACAACTTGCCTTTTGACAATTAGTTTATGTTATTTTAATTTAAAAAACAAATGTGTTAGATAACCTCTCAGAATAACCCAATTCCTTCCATAGAGATAATTTTGTCAACCATAAGAATGAACAGAAACATCCTCATAAGGTGAGAACAAACAGCCACAATGAATGATGCTGTATCTGCAATGATGATTTCCCCTGGCTTGTTACCAACTGGGTCTTTGCTAGATTCTTTGATTCACATATCCAATGAAGTTGGCTCAATGGAGAACCTTCCCTTAGTACACACAAGGAATGTTTCATCCATGATAAGGAGGATCAAGCTTCTCTCTTCTTTGTTTGAAGAGATTCAAGAGACAGATTCTCCACTTCCTCCTTCTTCAATCCTGTGCTTCACAGAGCTCTTCTCAGTGATCACAAGAGTGAAGGTTTTGATCCAAGAGTGCAAGGATGGAAGCATTCTCTGGGGCCTCATACAGTTAGAGTTCATTTCTAATCAATTTTATGTGCTAGCAAAGGAGCTAGGAAGGGCCTTAGATATCCTACCTTTGAAGCTGCTTGAAATAACAACAGATACAAAGGAGCAAGTGCAGCTTCTGCAAAAACAAGCAAAGAGGGTTGAGTCACTCATTGATCCTAGAGAGCTTCAAAGAAGAGAACAACTTCTACAAGTAATGGCCAACAACAGTTTGCAAAACAAGAAGAATAAAGGGTTCATTGATTTTGGGAAAGTGGAGGATATACTAAGCAGCATTGGCTTGAGAACCCCATCAGATTATGATGGAGAAATATCCAAGTTGGAAGCAGAAGCTCTGAATCAGGCAGGCACAGGAGGACTAATTGTTGTCTCCAATATAAACAATCTCATATCTCTGGTTTCATATTCCAAATCCATGATATTCAGAAACGGCGAAAATGATAGAGATGAAGAGGAGTGTAAGCCACTGTCTTTATTTTTATACAACAAAAACCATGATATTTCTTCATCTTCTATGTCCATTTCAGTGATACCAAACATTCCTGATGAATTTCGTTGCCCGATTTCACTTGACTTCATGAGGGACCCTGTGATTGTGTCATCCGGGCACACTTACGATCGAAATTCGATAGCGCAATGGATAAACTCAGGGCACCACACTTGCCCCAAGAGTGGACAAAAGCTAATTCACACTGCTCTAATACCTAACTATGCATTAAAGAGCCTTGTTCAGCAATGGTGCTATGAGAACAATGTCGGGGTGAATGAGCCTATGAATTCTCTCTCAAACAATAGCAAAAAGAAGAACATGAAAGAGGATGCTATTGATCACATTTCAGCAAACAAAGCAGCTGCAGATGCTGTCAAAATGACAGCAGAGTTTCTAGTTGGAAAATTGGCAACTGGCTCAGTTGATATCCAAAGACAAGCTGCATACGAGCTTCGGTTACTCGCGAAATCCGGCACGAACAACCGAAGAATCATACCGGAGGTTGGGGCTATTCCCTTTCTTGTAACACTTCTAGCATCTCAAGACTCGAGAACTCAGGAGCATGCTGTGACAGCCTTGTTCAACCTTTCCATCTTTGACAACAACAAGATTTTGATCATGGTAGCAGGAGCAGTTGACAACATAGTAGAAGTGCTAGAATCAGGAAAAACCATGGAGGCAAGAGAAAATGCTGCAGCAGCAATATATAGCTTGTCTATGGTGGATGATTGCAAAGTGCAAATTGGGGCATGTACAAGGGCAATACCAGCATTAGTTGCACTTTTGAAAGAAGGTACTCCAATTGGGAAAAGAGATGCTGCTACTGCACTTTTCAATCTTGCAGTTTACAATCCTAACAAATCAAGCATTGTTAAAGCTGGGGCAGTTCCTTTGTTAGTTGAGTTGTTGATGGATGATAAGGCTGGGATAACAGATGATGTTCTGGCTGTGCTTGCTGTACTCCAAGGTTGCTCTGAAGGGCTTGAAGTGATAAGGGATAATAGAGCTTTGGTGCCACTTCTTATTGATCTTTTGAGATTTGGGTCAGTGAAAGGGAAGGAAAATTCAATAACTCTTCTGCTAGGATTGTGCAAGGAAGAAGGGGAGCTAGTGGCGAGGCGTCTCTTGGCGAATCCAAGGAGTGTTCCTTCTCTTCAGAGCTTGGCTGCTGATGGTTCTTTGAGAGCTAGGAGAAAAGCAGATGCGCTGCTTCGGTTGCTCAATAGGTGCTGCTCTCAACCTCATCATTCTTTGTGAAAGAACCTGTAAATTACTGTCCGCAACTGCAATTGCGGCCGCAAAGTAAAGAGTTTTGGAGTCCCCGCAACGATATTGAGACTGCAATTGCAGCTACATCAACCCACATTTGTCTCCAACTGCAGTTTAAAAAACCCTGCACTAGCACTCTAGCAGGGTGTATAATGACAAGGCACTGAAAATGCAGAGCTAGATGTATATTTTGTGAATCCTATACATGAAAGTTTGTGTTTCATTTGTTGTTGCAATTTTTTATGTCAAAAGCTTAGTGCTTAGTTCAATGAATTTTGAGTAGGAAATAATCCTTGGTTAAGTTAGGGTCTGTTTGGTTTTTCTGTTTCATAGGTAACAATCACTTGAGCATATGCTTATTAGATTTTTATTTTTTTCACACATCTTGATGGCTCAATTATGGTGTATTAGATAAGCTTGAAGGATGGGATTGATCATATTAGCATAAGGGTGGTTAGAGGGACAAGAAGTAGACAACAACTGAATGATTGAGAGGGAATCAATCTCTATAATGACATTGGGAAATCTCCTATTCTCAATCAACTCCAAAGCTTATCTAATACAGTAATACCCTATAATTCAATCATCAGGATGTTTGATGTGCCTAACTTCCTACTGAAGCTCAAGATCCATCTGCCAGAGCTATCTCTCAACACTCCCCCACTACCTGCTTCATAATTATTTAGAACTGAACCATCCACATTGAATTTGACAAAGTTCTATGTAGGTCTCAACTCTCAACCATCCATCCTCTAAAGTGAAGACTAGAAAACCAGCATAAACAGTAAATATCTCATGCACCAGTAGCCTTGCTTGGTGAATAGCTGTATTGCAATCTAAGGCAGTATGTTGAAAAATGAAATTGTTCTTCATTTTCCAAATGCCGCATAGCACTTCAGCAAAGAAATGAGGCTAGCTTGAATTGTGGATTAAAGGCCTAGCCCCCTTCAGATTCAACCAGGCCCAATCGCAAAGATTCAGAGAAAAAAAAAAAAGTCCTGAAGCATGTGATGCTCAACAAAGGAAGGTGTATCTTGGTCCACTTCATACAAAGGCAAGTATCTGTGCATGTGAAGTTGCAAGTAGATCGTTTCACATTAGTCATATCCATCCATTATTAAGCACTTTCCAAAGGAAGGAACTGGTTATTTGAGGACACTTCAGTATTACAGCCTCCTTCCATAAAGGATCAGCAATTCCTAGAGGCTGATGTTTGTAGAATTTCATGAATGATACAATCTAGAATATACTGGACAAAAAGGTGAGTACACCGGCCTCCTTCCATAAAGGATCAGCCAATGATTCGTGTACACCTAAATAGTTCGACCCAAGAGTTCAAACAGTCACTTTTTACAATTGCGACCAGCATTGGACAAATGTTTCTTTTTAAATGATATAAAATAACATACTTTAATAACACTTTAACTTTATATAAATCCTATTTTAGATTTTAAGGAATAATATATTTTTAGATAATTTTAATGTAGGTTTTTTAAGTGAACATTTTTTTTTGTTTACTTTTAAAGTGAACTTTGATTCTCATAAGTTTTTGTTTGAATATTAAATATTTATTAAAAATAAGAAAAATAGTGAAAAAATTAGAAAAATAACTAAAATTTCTTCCCACATTTTAAAAAAATAAAAAAATAAGCTAAAATAATAAAAGTATCATAAATAATTATTTGGGTTAACTAAGTAAATGGTCCTTGAGATTTGAGCGAGTTTTGGTTTTAGTCTCTAGTCTGAATAAAGTTTAAGACCGCAACCAAACTTGCTATATATCAATCTAAACTTAAAACTTCAGAGTGGACAATTTGCTCATGGAAATTCAAATTCAAATCCATAACAAACCCAATCATCCAACAAAATTAAAGCTTTGTATTTATTTATCTCGTAGTCTTTAATTTCAATGGTACCCCCCAAACTATATATAATACTCATCAACCCATGACATAACAAAATTATCCACAAACACCACACGTCATGGCTTCCATAACCATGGCAATCTCCTCCTCCTCCCTCCTCTTCTCTCTTTTCTTCTTCCTCTTTATGTCAAATTCAGCCACTGCCTCAAACAGTATCTCAGCCATCTTCGCCTTTGGCGACTCCACCATCGACCCAGGCAACAACAACCATTTCAACACTCTCTTTCGCAGCGACCACCCCCCCTACGGCCGTGACTTTCCGAGTCACGTCGCAACTGGAAGGTTCTCGAACGGGAAGATAGCCACCGATTACCTCGCAAACATTGTAGGCATCAAGGACGTTTTACCCGCTTACCTTGACCCGCAAGTGACGGATTACGATTTGCTCACTGGGGTTAGTTTTGGCTCCGGGGGTTCTGGGTTGGATAACAGGACTTTGGCATTGACAATGGCTATGGATTTGGCAACACAGTTTGAGTTGTTTGAGGAGGCTTTGATGAGAATAACAAAAATTGTTGGAGATGAAAAGGCTAATGATATTGTCCACAATGCCCTGTTTGTGATCAGTACCGGGACTAATGATTTGCTCTACAATGCATATTTGATGCCTGACAGGTTAATTGGTTACGGTTCTGTTTCAGCTTACCAAGATACTTTGCTCCAAAATCTTCAGGCTTTCATTCAGGTTTTGCATTTTCTTTTACAATTATGAAATATTAATGAAAAATGTCACTTGTACATAAAGAGCCCTATCTATTACCTATCAAGAAGGTTTCTTGGCTGCTACTATACAACTACTCATACTAGAGTCAATGTTTTCTCCTTCATTACCTAGATTAATAATGCATAGATTAATTTCAAATTTTATGATTTCTATTTTTAATTTTCTAATTCTAATTAGTGTTGCAACTAACCTAAAGCATTGTAACTAGTTATATTTATTTACATTTTTTAACTTCTTTACCGTAGCAAGGTTATGAGACTTCCTATAGGTGAAGTAGACATATTAGGAAAGTGGTTGATCTACATTCAAATTGTATAGATAACTAAATGATTAAAAAACTCAATTATCTACCAATTATGTTGAACCTTAATTGTTGGTAGTATTAGTGGTATATGAATCAAGACTCAACATACTAATACTAGGTTTGAATTATCTCTTTTATTTTTTTCTTAGAAACTTATTGCAATATAACTTATTGTTGTTAGCCTTGAAAGGATATGGATGCAATGCCAATTTCCATGAAGTATGTTTGGTTTGACATTAGTACAAACACTAACATGATTTTATGTATCTCAAGATATTAATTGAAAAGCTAGAACTTGCTGTATTGAATTTAACATGAATCGGTCAAGCAGAATTTTACCTCTTCGAATTAAACGTGGATCTACGTTGATTTCTAAAAGAGTAATATATATAACTTGTATATAAATTTGAATAGCAAATAGGAATCTGATGGTTGGGTATATGATATTGCAGAGACTTTATGGAGCTGGAGGTAATCGAATTATGGTGTCAGGTCTTCCCCCTATTGGTTGTCTGCCACTACAAGTGACAATTAACAGCATATTTCCCAGCCGACAGTGGCTCCAGCGTGTGTGCAACGCCCAACAGAACAAGGATTCTCAAGACTACAACCTCAACCTTCAATCCCAACTTCATTTATTACAAGCCACACTCACTCATGGTGCCAAGGTTGCATACTTCGATATCTATTCCCCCATTCTGGATATGGTCCAAAACCCACCCAAGTATGGTGAGTTCATAGATCACTCTCTTTTCTATTTCTATCATTTTGGAATTTTATTTTATCTTTATAGATGATGAATTGATGATATTCCATTCGGGTGTTGGATTTTTTTTTTTAAACATAATTTTACTTTTAGTACCCTAATTTTAACTATGAGTGATTTTAGACCCCTGAGACTTATTTAAGCATAATTAGTCCCTTAACTTTTTAATTGTTTCTAATCAAGTTTCCATGTCATTATTATTCTAATAAAAACTCTTAAACTCTTTTTTTTTAAGAAAAATCTTCACAAATTAAATCAATTTAATCATTATAGACGCTATTCTCATTAAACCCGCAAATAAAAATATTATATTTCGATAAAAAATTATAAATCCCTATTTTCACCTCTTCACGGTTTACACCCTAATATCATATCCTTCCATTCCTTCAACATTTAACTATTTTTTATTTTTTAACTTTTAACTTTTAAAGTTGTATCATATATCAAATTCATCTTAAACCTTCAAATATTTGAAAATAAAATGAAGATTTAATGATTTTATGCATATGAAAATTGAGAGAGGACCAATTTTGCTTGATTTTGAAAGTAGAGGAACTTAATTACCTCAAAAAAATAGGGGACCTAAATCACATATAATCTAAACAAAAGGACAAAAAAGGCAATTAAACCTTGTATTTATCATTTTCTCATAATAAATTAATAGTTCTCTTTTATGGGTTATTGTCTGGTTAACATTCCAGTGGAATTGTGCTTACGTTTGAATTTCAAATAGCTCTAAATCGACCCAACCCGTGCCGGTTGTAGTAGTAAAAAGTTGTGGTTTGAACTTTTGGGTGTTTGACCCTTAAGAGTCAACTCTTCAGAGACCTTTTACTTTTACCACACGTGGGTTGGAATTACAAGAGTAATTTAATACACAAAAATAAATAGCTCTTAATCTTGATGCCCCTCTTTTGTTTCCCTAAAAAATGTAAGAGTGTGTTTGGTGTTTCATGTCGTGGAACTTCAGAATTTTTCTGATAGAGTAAAATTAATTCTGAACAACAATATAGATGTTTGAAAGTTATTTAGAAGAATTGATTTCAAACCCAAAATTAATTCCGATAGAAGGTAGAGAGAGCAACTCCTTTGTTAAACATAATTAATTATGAAATTTATAACACCATTTCACAAAATTACAGGACAACAACTACTTTTTTTTTTATAACTATATCTAAATATAAATTAAATCATTTACACTTTTCCACTCACACTTACGGTACATAGTTTTACTATAATCATTTATGTGCAAATTGATTATGTTAACGTTGATCTAAATAGACACTAACATGATAGAAATGAATGTTCAATGTTATATATATAAAACATAAATAGTGGCACATTATTCTGGATATGGTAAAAAACCCATCCAAATATGGTGAGTTCATAAATCACTCCATTTTGTATTTCTTTTTCTAAGATTTGGGTAGTCCAAAGTACATCTATTATTTTAGAAGATAAAATAAATTATTACAATAGTTGAAAAATAAGCAGTTGAGATTCTGATTATGTCATTGCATGTGTATTTATATGATATTCTTTAATTATTAACTATTGATTTTTTCCAATTGTGATTTAATTGCTTTACACTTTTAAGATGATTTTTTTCAGAGCTAATATTTTTTTGTGCTTTTGCTCATGAATATATGAAGGCTTTGTACAATCACTTCAAGGATGTTGTGGGACAGGGCTATTGGAGATGGGCCCTGTGTGTAATGCTCTTGACCTAACTTGCCCTGATCCATCTAAATATCTCTTCTGGGATGCTGTGCACCTCACACAAGCAGCATACAAATTTCTTGCCGAGACAGGTGGCCAGAGTGTGCTTCCATACCTTACTAACTAGTTAGGCTTGGCCATCATGAATTTATGATCTTAGATTTTATACCTGCAGTTTTTTCCTAAGGTCAATGATCAGCTCAATTATTAATTCCAGCAGATAATGGATCTGCATATTCATTTAGCACAATTATATGAATCACTTTTATATCAGTGAGGGATGGAGAGAAGATTGAATAGACTTATGTTTGAATGCGAGTTTACATTAGTGGAAACGAATGTTAGCACGTATTTTGAAATAAAAATTCTAACGAAACACTTTTAGATTGTGATGAAAGTTATGTATGTGACTAACTAGTATCTAAACACAGCACCCTGACAAGTATAAGAAACGAAAATCAACCGGTTATGAACTCTGTTTATGGAATTATTAATAATGTTAATTGCAATTCACAAGCGGCTAAGACAGATCGATTTTTGTTTATGGTATAGAAGATTCGAGTTTTGTTTTATTAGATTTTGTAGACAGGAGAAGTACGTTTGCGATTCAAGTGTTAAATGGTGTTAAGTTAGTTGGAGCTTATCTATACCTGAAGGTTAGACTTCCGGTTCAACCCCAAGATAATTATTACTCATCCCTCTTAACAAAGAAGCAATAATCAAGGAAACTGATCAGACCAATCCGATCAAATCACTTGGATTTTGTTGCTCTTTGTCATGGCGCGAGACATGTGAGTGCTAGGCACGAAACTCTATAATAACACTTTGAATGAAGCTAGGTGTGCGCAACAGGGAACCGACTGCTTGTGATCCTGGGAAGTAGTCTTCCTGACTACCGCAGTAGTAGTCCCCTAGCTTTGGACATGCACGGGAGTGGATGCCGAGAGATATGAAGGTTTTATGGTTTGCCTCAAATGGTGGATCGTGTTTGGCTTTTATTCACCCGGGGCCGGGCGTGGTTTTAGGTGCATCTTGGCAGCTGGTCGATCAAGAGGCGGTTAGTTGGACTTGGCGGATGGGCTACCGACTTTTAGGTGTATTCGAGTACCAAAAAATAAAATAACAATAGTTCAAACTTCAAAGGAATATCATGGTCCACAAAAAATTTATAGATATGTCACGACTTATAAATTGCAAGTAGATTTTTGTAATTTTTGTCTGAGGTAACTCAAATCAAATGTGAGTTTCTTGTTCACTTTGCTACAAGAGGAAATGGCAAAAGTAATATTGTGATTAGATTTGTGTAGGGGAATAAAATTGTTGCCATTTTGGTTTATTTGAGGGAAACGATTTTTATTTCATATAGAATACTTAGTGCTTCCTCCGCCGTATAAGCAAACCTCACATAATTGTCACTCGTGAAGAATACATTTGGTCAAACAAAAAATACAGAATGCTTAAATCAACAAAATGAATGATAAAGCAATAAGAAAACAAAAATTCAAGATCAAGAGTATCACAATGCTTGATTAAAGATATAGTTATGGGACACTAATTGTGAGGTGCAGTGTATGAACAATCTGATGGTCGAAAAGCCAAGGGGCCAGCAGCGTAGATAACAGCCTCATAATTACTTCCATGCAATCTCTTGTTCTCATAACGAAGTGCAGCTCCATCAAGAGAATGATTGACATTAGAGAGAAGGTTGCAGCTTTCAAGAGGAGACCAAACAGGCTTTACATAGCAAGAGTGAAGAGGATGGTCTAGTAAAGAGTGCTGCAACTTGAACTCTTCTAGTTGTGCATATAAGTAGCCATTTTTGTCTGTCTCAAATACCTTATAGTAGATGAGTTTACCTTTGTGGTTTTTGCAGGTAACGCTTACTTTGGCTGAAGGAATTGGCTTGGCTCCACTCAAAGACCATGTTCCTTGGTGCTCACAGCTTTGGCAATAGACCACGGCTTCCACCACCACATCCACTTTCTTCTCTATTGGTGCTTTTGGTGCATTTTCACTGGCTATTATGTAAGGGAAGAAGGCAATCTGTAGAAGAAGGAGGATTGAGAGGGTGATGAAGTTGTTGCAAGCCATTTCTTTGGAGGAGTGAAGGGAGAAGAAAGAGTTACTGATACAAGAGATGATATCAATTAGAGAGAAAGAGCATTTGATATATATATAGATTGGTTTATAATGTAGATGTGCTCTCCACAATGCTACCAAGTACCAATAAATTATTTCATTTCTCATCTGGCTACGTGAAGGCCACCTTCCACCATATATATAATTTTTCAAACTATTTGCCAATAAGAAAAGGAAAATGCTATATTGTCAAACTTCCGCATTTTTAGTAAGTGGCTCTATGAATTTTATCAAAGAAGACTTAACTCACAGTTTTGGTTGTGTTTCGTGTCATATAGCATAGCTATAAGAGAATAAAGTGTTGGTCAATAACTAAACTTTCATCGAATGCAAAAAAGGATCTCATATTCTTGTCAAAGACTTCATAGTTTTAGTCAACGAACGTGAGAAGCACACACAAATTGTGGTCCAATAAAAGATGGCACGTCTGGAGGGGATGAAGAGCTAGGAATACCTTGATTCACCAAAGAAACAGACTAGAAAATTGAAATCAACTGATATACAAAACTATTTTCTTTGTGCATGCAACCCCATATGCTACAACTATACTAAAGCACCCAGAAAAACTTCACCACATCTTGTTTTCTCTCTTATATACATGTAGATTGAGAGAGTTCCACAATAGATACAAAAAGTGAGGACTTTTTGTGCCTACAGGGAAGGCAAAAGGGTGATTGAAAATGATAAACAAAAAAACTACTCTCATTGTCTCATACTTGGTTATTTACAATCTAGTTTACTGATTTCAGGGTCATTCTGCAGAAGAAATCTCAAGCTCTGCCCACCAAAGTGGAGAAAGTTTTGGAACTGCTGATTCAGGTGTTATTTTTGTTATCTCCTTCAATCTCTCACTTACTTCTTTCATTGTAGGTCTCTGCTCTGAATCAGGATTTACACAAGATTTAATCAATACAGCAACTTGTTCTAGCTGATCTTCTTGGTAAGATGCTAGAGTTGGATCTACCATTTCTTTGAGAGGCTGGTCCGCTTGTAAATAGTGTGATGCCCAGTTTTCACTTGAGCAATTATTACCCACGGAATAAGGGATACGCCCAGTAACCATTTCAAATAGTACAACACCAAAGGTATAAACATTACTTTCTGGAGTTGCTAATGGCATGTCAATGTGTGTTTTTCCCCCAGCTTTATTCTCAACCGAAGCTGTTTCGTTGGAGAAACTGAAATCTGAGATCTTGGCAGCATAGTCATCAGTAAGGTAGACATCTGAAGAATTCAGGCTGGTAAGGGCCATAGGAGGGTCCAACTGATGCATATGTTGCAGGCAATAAGCCATACCCGTTGCAATTCTGAGTCTTGTTCTCCAATCTAAGTGTTCAGCTTCTTTTACTGGAATTCCCAACAAGATCATATCAGCCATTTCCCAACTTAAACACAAATGCTATAGTAAAAAGCCAAATCCTTAAAAGCAACTATTCTAACAGAGTGAAGAGAAAGTGAGCAAGCATAATATTTCAAATATGTGAAGCAAAGGCAATTTCACATGCAAAAATAATTCAAATCCTGATTGGAGAGCTTGTTTAAGCAAGTTATCTTCAGTTATCCTTCTATAGTTTCCTCAACAATGGGTCCAACCTATTTAATTGGTGAGGGGGGTTAGGGAAAATAGCAAGAACTTCAAAGCTTGTTCCTTTGTTACCCACCCACCACATAACCTAGGGGCTAAACTATATGGGTATGTTTGGATATCCGTTGACCCCATTGCAAACGGGCGTTAGCACGGACTTCAAAACAAAAAGTAAACATGCCTCTTCTTATGAATTAAAATGAAAGCCCGCTCCCGTTGCACTCAATAGGTATCCAAACACATATTTCATAATTACTCCAAAACACTTTTATGTACTTACCATGTAAGTGCTCAAATAATGTTCCGTTTGGGGCATATTCAAAAACCAACATTCTGGTGAAAGGCTCATCTTCTTCACAATATCCAATAAGATTGACAAAATTCTTGTGATTCAGTTTTGATAATGTGTCTATCTGAAACCATAGTTGCTCAAAAGGTTAGTTAATATTAAATTGCTTAAATTGCAAATCTACAAGTAATTTTTATTGGTCATTTTTGGTAATGATAATTGATACCTTCATCCTAAATTGTGCTTCTGAAGTCCTTGACCAATTCTTGGATGATGTCACCAAAACAGAAGCTACAGCTATTTCAACGCCACTAGACAAAGTTCCTTTGTACAACGAACCAATAGGTGAAGTTCCAATTACATTACTAAATTCTTCACATGCTGCTTCAAGTTCTGATCTCTTTAGCTTTGGTGCACCTGAAAATGTTGAACTCTTTCATGCATGTACAAAGACAGAAAACTAGCATATTAACATTAGGAATGCAGCAAAAAGAAACAGGAGTGCAGTCATTATGACCAAGGACACAATGAAAATAAGTACGATAAGTTCCTATTATTTGGATAACCTTTTGTTCTTAAACAATATATTATGATTTCTTTAGAAAGAAAAGGACTCTTTTTTGGAGTTTATCTCAACATGATTTCCAAATGGGACTGGCCTTATTATTCGATAATAGGAGAATATCTATCCCTGAATATGCATGACTAAATTGTTTTACTCTCATTAATTTAAAGGAAAAGAAAGGCTGAGACTTACCAGTCACAAATGCCTTCTGAAGCTGTCCACTTAATCCAGTAGCCCAAGGTCTGACATTAGCTACCTTGATGATTTTGCAAAGATATATACCAATGCTTGAAATAAGAATAAACACAGCACCACCTATAACTCCAGCCAAAATAGGGGCTGTATGCTTCTTTGATGATGTTCTCTTAGAAAAGGGAGGAGGAGAATCAAAACCATTATGACTAGGGGAAGCTGGCCTCAGAACTGGTGGTATTGCTGGAGGACAAGGGCTATCATCAAGAAGTGGATCGTGGGCACGATTAAGATGGTCTTCACTACCACGATGAAATGGTGGTTTATGATTTTCCAGTAGGCTCCGAGTACCTTTAATTTTACCAACATGCCTTCATAAAAGAGAAATTTTTTTTTTTAGGAAAAGATGACTAAGATCACCCTTAAATTGGGTACTACTTAGTGTGTGTTGGGATTTCCTTAGCAATGGTAAAAAACACTTTCAACGGAAATCTATGTCTAACAACGGATTGAAGAAAAATTACTTTTAAGAAAATGTAACAAAAATCCAAACACACTCTTTTAATACAGAAAAAGTGCATAATAAATATGCGAAAGACGACTTCATGGCTTAAAGTTCCAGTTAGAGAAGACCACCTTTCAATTGATTAGTAACATACCATGTCATGGATCTTTGTACACAAGCTGGCATCTTAGCTGCATTGGTTAGCTGGTTTTCATCAACTTGACATTCAGAAAGCATCTTCAGTTTATTGATTTCAGGAGAGAAACCAATAAGAAGCTCATTATTGTCCAGTAGACTGCAATAAGAAGAAACTAAGTACTCCCAAGATTAACTTACATAAAGAAAGAAAGAAAAAAATGATCTGTCCTAAGAGTATCAACCTACAGGATTGCTAGTGAGATATTAGTCCCGAGATTAAGAGGTAGGTTTCCACTGAAGTTGTTGAATCCCAAGTCCAACATCTCCAATTCTTTTAAATCCACAATTCCATCAGGGATGGTTCCAGAGAAAGTGTTGTTTCGCAAAATGCTGCAGCATACTCATCTCATGTTATTCGAACGAACACGGAAATAGAAAGAACTGTGATAGAAAATTCAACCAAGTAACAAACAGCTGCTTACATAGACTTTATGTGGATAAGGTTCACAATCTCTGGTGACAAAGTTCCTCCAAGGCAGAGATCTCTCAAATTCCTGAGCAAAGGAACAATTTTAATTTATCTTGATACACAAAATCCCACAAAAGTTTAACAAAATGAACACTAGTGATTTGATTTAATATAAGAGGCTAATATTCAAAATTTCTCATTATTACAGTTTCCACTGTCTTCATCACTTGAGTGAAGAGCAAGACACACTTCAATTGCAGGGATTCTATAACAAAGCACTTATAGCATGTTTGGATCTACTTATTTTTCTCAAAATCAGTTCTGGCACCTAGAAAAGCTGGAAACTTTACACCATAATTGATTTTGGCAGAATCAATTGTAGATAGTCTCAGGAGCAAAGTGAGCAAGAGAGGGAGAGAGAGAGAGAGAGAGAGAGAGAGAGAGAGAGAGAGAGAGAGAAATTAGAAAGAAAAAATATCATATTTCTGATTTCTCTTCCTTTTCTCGGCATAACTCTGCCATAAATTATATACAGAACACAGAATTGGGTACAAAGATTCAGTTTTTTAAGAACATTTAACAGAATCACAACTTACAAGACTACAACTCTTCCATCTAAGCACTCAACTCCGAACCAATCACAGGGGCTAACAGCAACATCATCTTCAATCCAATTTGACAAAGCACCAAAAGGGTCACTCACTATTCCCTTCTTCAACTTCAAAAGAGCATTACCTGCACAGAGAAACCATATCTCAGCATCTTTCTAAGTTGCCCATAAGGCCAAAACTCATCAAGGTTACACAACTCAAGATTCCTGATTCCACTACCTTCTTCATTCAAAGAACAGCACAAACCCAAGTTGAGAAACAAGAAGCACGTCCCCAAAAAGCGCAAAGCTTTACAAAGATCACCAAGCCGATGGAATTTCATGTGGTCACTCATTCTTGTTGTAAAATGAACAACCCAAGACTTTTTTTTTTCCGCAAGAAACGAACTTTGAACAGAGGTTAATCGCAAAAAAGAAAAACAGAGAAAAAAAGGAGTGATATCTATCTAATCTAAACCATGTTCTTGCTTGCATGTGAGTTTGGTGTATGGACCCAGAATTAAGACTTGAAAACGCGCTTAAATGAGTGAGAGTGACCTTGTTTTTTGATTCATGAGTTGATGAAATTGTATTACTAAATTCCTCCTTAGCTATGCAAAATCAAACTTTGCGGTGACCAAAATGTTTAACCATTTGAGGTAAAAAATTTATTTCGAGTCATTTTCGGAATATTTTCAGCCTCGAGGGTTGAATATTAATTTTATAATAATCAGTAAAATTAAATTCAAAGAAATGAAATTTTTTATGTGGTCGATTTTATGTGCTCACTGGACTTTTTTTTCATATTTATAATGGTGTAGCATAAGATTTATCATATTTATAAAAAAAATAGAATATTCTAATCCTTTTTTCACATGTACCTTAAATTGTCACAAGTTTCACAAGGTTTGTTTCCTATTTATTTATTTATTTATCACTTATATTTATTTTTCAGGGAACTATTTATTTATCACTTAAAAGGTTAAGACTATTTTATCAATTATACTCTTATTAATTAATAGGAAAGAGAAAAATTATAATAGAAAATTAAATAAATAGAAATGAGAATATTAATTCTATTTTTTTAATTTATGTGTTCAAAACTTAAAGGGACGTATAAAAGGAATAGAGCTAGTATCTAGTTAAACCCTTAATCATATAAGGGTTGACTAAAAACTGAAATAAAAAAAATGAAATTAAGGAGCTGCTTGAGAAGGATTGGAGTTGACTATTAATTGTGTGCTGTGCCGAGGAATGCCAACACTCCTACCGATTGTGTTTCAGATTGGGTGCTTTTTCGTCTTTGTAAGTGTTCATTGTTTGAAGGTTTCAAATTTTGACTGGTCCTTAGTTTTCATTTTGCGTTGTATTATTTTTTGAAGGATTAAAAAAAATTAAATCACGAATATATGATTAAATTAATTCTATTGGTTAAATATATTCAACAAATGTTTACTAATATACTAGTATCTCATTCTACCTTAATAAAAGAAACTAGGAACGATTAAGTGACTGATTAACATGAGGAGTCTGTAAAACAAAACTTGGCAGAATTAACAAAAACAATTAACATGAGTCTTAAATAAAACAGCAGTTATGGCAGAGTGCAGTTGCAGTTGCAGTGCTGAGTGGTGAGTGAGGAAGAGAAAACGATAGCAATGCAAGGAATGAATTAATGGCTGTGCTTGTAGATGAAGATGACAGGATGATATTGTGATATGTTTTTGTATGGTGACTTGACTCGGCTAAATGACTTGACTCAGCTACATGATCATAAAATATCAAAACATCTTGTTTTTGTCTCTTTCGTGGACTTAGTAAAAATCCCCTTTATGATTGTATATTTGATGCCTTTTACCTTGTTTGGTCTAGTTTTTGTAAATTAAATTTAACTTTAAAATCAATTTAGGTAAGAAATTAGAAGGGGATAGTTTTATGACTCTCGGTTGTCGAATTACCTTAGTAAACCAAATACGTTTTTAGCTTATGAGAGAAATCAAATTAGACCTTATAGAAAATTTATTTGCAATAGATCCTGGAATTATTTTTAATCGTAATAGATCCAAGAAAACATATATTATCACCCTCCTCCTCCCCCTTTATCCCCTTCCTCTTCCCACCCACCACCATCCTCTTCCTCAATCTCCTCCCACTCACCACCACCATCACCACCCATTCTTCTTCCAAAAACAATAGAAACCATCATCTTTTCTCCACTTTCAACCACCTCCCCCTCCCATTACCACCACCCTTCGTCCTCCTCCTCAATCTCTTCCCATCCGCCACCACCGGTGCACCACCACCTACTCCATATTATCACAACTTAGAAAAAATTCAAAACTTTATGAGAGGCGAATCAAACCCACCATTTTCAACATCAACCCCAAAGGTAGTGGTGAACAACTTGTATGGCCAACCCCATCATCAAAGTGTGGTTCAGCAGGAGGTGACCTCGACCAGACACTACCGCTCCTTCAACCACCCAAATGCTAATCACAATCCCTTCCTTCAAACCCATCACCACCACCCCTTTGTTCCCGCTAGCATCTTCACACATACGGATTATGGGACTTAAAAGCTTAACATTTTTTGTACTTGACCTATTTTCCAGGATTTGAAGAAAATACTATTCGTTATTTTCTAAAGTAGAACTCTTCAATTTTTATTTTCAGTCGTGGATCATTCATTCACCGGACAAAGCCCAAAGGAACATACAAGGCTACATAGCCCAAGCTAAAACCAGTAAATAAACTGAATATTTAATAATTATTTATGCTGGGAAAGAATCGGGCCAAGTGAACACATGTGTAGTATTTTTTTCAATAATAAATTAGGGAATAAATGTGTAATCCAAAACTATAAATTAGAAAATTGGGCCAAGCCCTAAATGAAGTCCAACATAGTTGGTTCCCAGTTCCCACCTCGTTATAGTGTGTCCATTGATTATTTTGGTGTATAGCTGTATAAGCAAGCTCAAGAAATCAATTGGAGACTAGTGTGAATAGGATTCATCATTTCAAACTCAGCATAATTTCAAGTTTCTAGTTTTGTTCCCTGCTCAAGGAACCTTCCACATAGATCATACTATCATAGGAGGTTGGAACAGTGTGATCTAATTACATGTGAATCATTAATGTAGAAGAGCATCATACCAAATCATATAATAATCATAATAATACTATATACCTATTCAAACCAAAAGATTAAACGACTAACTTGATTATACAGTTATTAAAGCACAATAATTAATTCATTCCCATTCTTTTTGCCTCTTCAATGAGTTGTTTGTGAGCTGTAACTAAATAAGAGAAAGAGAGAGAGAGAGTAAAAGAGTAACTATCTGGTGTGGCGAGGGAGCACGAAGAAACATGCAGGGCACCTGATCAAGCCGTTCGCATTGCAAGAGGAGCAGCTCCTGAATCCATTCTTCTCCGTGAACACTTTGTGACTTCCGCTACATTCATCACACACGAGGAATCTGAACCCTCCACAGCAATCGCAGCCTTTCTGATTCGACCTCGGCAACCGTTCGATCAGGCGCTGCAGATCGCCGCTCTCGTGCATCTGCCGCACCTCGTCGGCGCCGCCGACGCAGACGCCGCCGACGAACACCTTAGGGAGCGTCACGCTGCGGCGGCCGAGGATCCCGTGGAGCTCGTCGAGGAACCGGTCGTCGATGGACACGTCGCGCTCGTCGACGGCGACGCGGAGCCCGCGGAGGATGGATCGGACGGCCCTGCAGTCGTCGAAGGTGCGGCGGACGACGCGGAGGCTGGTAAAGTAGACGACCACGCGCTGGTCGAGTCCTGGAGGGAGTTGTGCGGCGGCGCGTGGGGCGCCCCAGGCGCGGAGGACGGCGGTGGAGATGCGGACGCGGCGGAAGAGGGAGGGGGATTTGGGGGGTTCTGGTTCGGGGTTGTCTTCGAGGAGGCTCTGAATGTCTTTGAAGGAAGAGCAGGAGAAGCTGATGGAGCGGGCACGAGAATGCGAATGCGAATGCGTCGGCGACGGTGACGGTGACGGCGAGTTGCGGAACCTGCTCGGTGAGCTCAACCAGGGTGGCCACATGAGCGATGAGAGGAAATGGAAATGGTTTCGTGGGTTGAGAGTGGAGCAATGGAAAGGGAATAGAGCGGTGTAGTGTGGTGTGGTGTGGTGTGGTGTGGTGAAAGAGAGAGAGAAAGAGTAGAGGGAGGGGGAGAGGGAGGATTATAAATGGGAAAAGGGATATATTAAGGTAAAGTGTAATTTCATCATCCCTAATCATAACCCCACTCACCTACTAGTATACCATGTGCATTTTCTTTCTTTCTATTTTTTTCCTTTGTTTGGTAAGATTAAAATTACGATTAGTTTTCCAAGAAAAAATATTTATGATTAAATCATTTTTCAGAAAAATAGATATTCAAATTTTGGAATTTAAATTAAAATTTATATAGTTAGTAGTAAAATAATTTTATTATGAGTTTGGAGGTGCGTTTTTCACCATATTCATAATCATCAAATAAACGTTCCAATGCGAGACGTTTCTTTAGTTTTGTCGTTTTATAATTTCTATTCACTAAAAAATGATTTCGCTATTTGTTTGTAATCATCTATCATCATGTTTAATATTAAGGTGGAGGCCAGGGTACATGATCTAATCGGTCATGTATTGATGCATGATAGATTTTTTTACCATTGATATAATAATAAAATATTAAATGGTTGAGATTGAACAAATAAAACGACTACAATACCTTTTCTAACTCAATTTTTTTCTCTCTTCCCCTCTCAATCCCTGCAACATTCAAGCGAAAGATCTTAGTTTAATCCTCAGATCTCAACCACCCATCTTCATATTCACCTTGGTGTCTATTTTAATCTCCACTTGGATTGGAAGGTGCATTTTCAGGGTGAAGTTAACAGAGAAAAATTAAATGGAAAAAATGGAAAACAAACATCAATTTATGAGTGAAAACGTATGCATTTTTGTAAATGAAAATAAGGATACTACTTCTTTAATGTTTTAATGAGTTTGCCATCCATGACTCAAATTTTAGTGAAGTTGTAGGAGGTGGGAAACCACTCCAAATATGTTTTTCCATTCGTATTGTAGCTTCAAAAGAAAAGTATTGTAGAATCACGTGCTAAGTTTTTTCTACTTTGGATCAAGATATGTTTTCTTAAAAAAGTTGGATCAAGATATGATTGGTTTTGAATGTTCATTGTTTTTTATATTAATTGTAACACGTATTTTAAGTTTGTATATTACTTTCTTTAATTATTTTAACAAAATCTTAAAAGAGAAGGGATGAGTTGACACCAAGCCACCAAGGTGTCAAAATATTTAAATTATTCAAACAATGGCGAATAAAAAAGATGTTTATAAGTATCATCAAGCTAATTCTCTATCAACTTCATTAATACATGAGATGTTTAAAAAAAATCCATTAAATGTATTTTTATATTCTATTTGATTTATTACTGTTCGTATGTGACAATCGGTAACTACCGATCGGCTACACCAACCCGATCGGCACAACCAACGACCACTTAACACTAAGGGTGTTCGCGGTCTGGATTGGTTCGGTTTTGAGGAGATAAGTCATCCGATCCAATCACTTCGGTTTTGTCACTTCATCATCCAATCGGTTTTTTTCTTTTTCTAAATCCGAACCAATCCGATTCAATTTTTATCAGTTTGGATTGGATTGGATTGGATTTCGGTTTTTTAAAGACATTGTAAATATCAAAATGAAGAAATAAAAATTAATTTGAATCATATAACGTCACTTTACAAGCCTAAACGATGAGAGTTTGGAATAAAAATAAAAAGACGAACCAAAAGTCTCAAACAAATTTTCACATTCACCATTCTTTTCTCAATACTTCTAAAATAAGAAGAAGAAGAAGAAAAATGTTAATCCTGCATAATAGATTACATATTTTTTAAATATATGTTTACTTTGATGCATATTTTTCAAATTATTACTTGAAACTCTATTTACCCAAATATATCTTAATAAATAAGTATATGTCAAATAATAATTATATAAACTTATAAAGACGGAAATATATAAGTATGAATTATAGGATATATTTACAAATAAAATTATATATATTTATTAACATTCGGTTTGGATTGGATTGGTTCAGTTTTGAAAAACAAATCTGAAATCCGATCCAATCCGACAAAAAAATTCGGTTTTCTCGATTTTGGATCCGTTCGGTTTTCGGTTTTTTTGGATCGGTTTTTATTGGATTGGATCGGTTATGAACACCCCTAACACCCACCAAGACCTTGGACGATCATTCAATACCGGTCCTGCCACAACAAGACGACCACAACCTTCGGGCACGAAACCACCCCCCAGATCGTCCCGAACAGCCCAGCGGACCCGGATCTCAGCTGTCACACACACGAACCCAAGTCCTCTAGTCCACCACTCCTAAGGCGACACGTGCCCTAACCAACGAACCTGACAATGACAGGAATCCCCTATAAAACCCCAACTCCCACATCTCCTGGAGGTATGAAATCTATCCCACCTAGCCCGTCTCTCTCCCCTTAATACTAACTTAAGCATCGGAGTGTCATTGCAGGGATCCCTCCCGGACTGATCACCGTGCCGGAGCATCGTCACAACCACTGCACCACCCAAGTGGGAAGTTCCAGGTCCCGTCAGCAACCCCTGAGTGGAGGGGATTGGACGTAGTCTCATACAATTACTATTGAAATAATTCACAATCAATCAAATTAAAGATCTGGGAGAGGGATAGAGAACTTAATAATTGAAATTTCAAGGCTTGAATACACTTTCTAGTCCTCTTACATTTTTTGTTTGCTTAATTTTAGTCCCTTTATTTTCAAGTGCACCATTTGGATCCTAGAATTTTACTATATACTTCAATTAAGCCCCTTCATTAAAATGTCATCCACTTTTAGTCAGATTTTGATGATGTCAGCCAGACTAATCTCACATAGCAACTGATGTGTTAATGCATGGGAGAATCCATATGACACGTACACATCAGCATGGTCACTACCCTCAACGATTGCTGCTAGCTAGGATATCTTGAAGGACAACAGTTGAGTGTCTCCTAGGTGTCCTTATGGTGGTGGCTTCGAACTCTGGCGGCCGCCTAGGTGCTTGCACGACCACAAGGTCTAACAGAAATGACACAAACGAGTGTCGGGGGGATATTATTCGCCGGTGCCATAGTTACAAGTGACGTGGTCTAGTGAAGATTACATGGAGCTTACAGGCCACCATGGTTCTTGGTGGGAGTGGTGTAGGCAATTTTTTAGAAGATGGTGAATTTGTTTGGGCGAGGCTTTACACAGTGCTTGGTTTTCAAGATGGTAATGGTGAGGAAGAATGGTGTTAATGGAGATATGAGTAATGCTCTTTTGGAAACAAGTTGTTAGCTGACTCCAATCAAATCGTCAGCTTGGTTCATTGGAAGCAAATTTTCTTTTCAAGATGTTTGCTATAATAGAAAAAGTGTATTGGTTGGCTGATGTTTAAATGCTCCATGATCAGGTTGTGAAGAAGAGTTATCTGTTTCAACAAGCAAGCAAAGGAAGTCTGAGGATGCTTGGATCAATAACACCTGTCTTGATCACAAAACAATAAGCAATTGTTTTGGGTTGTATAAAACTCTATTTAGTCACAGTGGCCTGCAATGTCAAATATTGTATATATTGTACTGTATGTAACGTATTTGGAGTACTAATGTGAATGAAATGAACTTTCGGTTTTATGGATCCAGATTTTGGTTCTCTAGTGTACTGATTTATGCTTTTGCTATTAAAGGTGCCTTGTAGTTCACTTGACTTCCTCAAAAGGGTGGAAAAGAGTCTATTGATTTTTTTAGATATGAAAAAAGTACACTAAATCACTTAAATGAATTTATTCAAGTTTACAGAGTAGAGGAAAGCTTGAAATGGTAAGTGATATTATTCACAATCTTTAAGAACATGTTTAAGAGAAGGAATATTTCTCTTTAACAACTTTAAGATGTTAGTCCGAGAAAGATTCATACAACATACATGCCTCAAATTGCTAACTGAATGAGACAGCTTGCTAATAAAATACACTCAGAGATAAAGCTTTAAGCATATTAACTTAGGTAACAACTTAAAGGGATCTGATTAAATCAACCAAGTTCATTCTCCACATTTTACAGAATCACTCGTTTGACTTAATAAAGTTGACAGATTTCATATTTCTTCACTTTAATGAAGGGACTTGATTGAAGCATCTAGTAAAATTCTAGGATCAAAATGCATAATAATATTCCAAATTGTCTGGGAAGAAGAAAAGTTCTTATAACATTTCTAACCCTAGCAGTTGCGATTTGGATAATCCAGACATATATAATGATGAAAAGAAAGATAAAGTTATGTATATTTAGAAGGAGTACTTTGCAACTCATGATTGCATATGGGGGGGGGGGGATTGCTCTCGTTTCCTAAATTAAACACCAATGCCCCCTGCTGCTACAGAAAAGAAGCTACATGAGTAATGCTTTTTACCTCAAGACTTCAAATGAGAGGATGCAAATTTTCAGAAACATGTATAACTGAGGAGGAAAGCAAACCTTAATCACATTTTTGATCCTCGAGTGATGAGAATCTCCCCATAGGGCTCCTTTTGCTCAACTTTCAGCGCACCGCGGGTAGCAAGCACTGTGTACCAAACACAGAGTTAAACTTTAAACAGATATTGGAACTTGGGTAGGGATGTTATGAACTGTTTATTAGTTATTAAAATATGAATAATTGAATATAATCGGTAAACCAGAGGACTGTGAATTATTACCACAAGTTTGATAGAAAAACAGCACTGCTGATTTCCTGTTCATTCCAGCAGCTAGGACATCAAGGGATTCGACTTGAGGAGCTCCTGGTGTCTCAAAATGTGCTTTCATCTGCCTGCTCACATTTAAATGTAAGAAGTGTGCGTAAATATTACCAAAATTTACCATTAAAATGGAGGTTGATAAATTTCTCAAAGAGGTGCATACGCTTGAATTGAATCAGCTATCTTGTCATTAGGATGCTTGATGTTTACTTGTGTTTGGGTAGGTCCTGTTTCCACAAGTAGTTCTGAAAAGAAACATATGAGGTCAACATATGTATGTGCTAAATGGATAAAGAATAGTGTATACCACTACAGCTATGATGTTTTCCATTATTATAGAAACCTTAATAAGGACTATACCTTGATCAGGTGTAGGATCACCAACTTCAGACAGCCTAGCTAACTTGAAATTTGCATTCTCAGCCACTGGCTCAAGGCCTACACTGCTGTTTCCAGATGATGAATGTCTTCTCTTGGGGAATCTGTTAATATTTCAGAAGCACCAACCAACCACAAATTATTTAACAAGAACAAAATTCCTATGTCATTCCTTGAAAGTTGAAACCTCAACAAGCAGTTTACATGGTTTCTGTTTGTCATTTAACTGATTCAATAAGAGGTAGTTTACAAACCTTCTTTTATCAGTGCCAGAATGCGAGGAAAGACCATGTTCAGATACTGATCCCAGAAAGGAATGCACGCTGTCTCCTGCTAGAATTGAATTTGAAGTAACAATTATGTTTCTCTTACTCATAGTCTTGCATTTCAACAAATGTTTTAGAAAGGTGAAAAGACTCAGTACCAGATTTTCCTGACGAGACATGGGGAGTAGCTTCAGGCACTCTCAAGCCATGGACAAGGTTAGCCCGGAGTTCATCCATGAGAATTTCAGTATCTTGATCATTGTTCCGCAGCTTCTCTATTGGAGGTGCCAGAAACTGGCTGTCTAGCCTAGTGTTAAAATCTTCAAAAGGCTTCACATATGGACATTTTATCACAAATAAGTCACATTATCTCCTTAAATAAGGAAAATTAATCTAAACGATTGATGGTTGAGACTGACATTTACCATGAAATCTTCATTATGTCCTACAGGAGTTGACGAAAATGATGGCTCTGGAGGATGGTGAGTTGAAACCCTTTCTGCATAAAATTATGATGTTTGTTACCTTTGGCTCAACCTTTCCTATATAGCAGATGAGTAGGTTCTCAATGTAATTTGTTGACTAATACTATTTTAAATTCTCCTAAATAGAAGAGAAACTCTATACTGACCTGAATTAGAATCATGGGGTGGTTCAGTGCTCTTAATCCATAAGTCAAGAAGAGGTTCTGGATAATATATATCTTTATTTTCAGCCGTAAATAAATTACAAAACAACACAATGGGTGGCAGCTTCATGAGGTCAGCTATCTTTGTTGAAGACATGATATCAGTTCGCTACAGCAGAGAGAAGTATTGTACCGTGTAAGTATTTATAAGTAATTTCATTCCCTTTTCTTTTCTTATCTTCATGACATTAAGCTATCCATTCACCTTTGCATAAAAATCATTTGTTCATAAAATTATATTTAGAAGCTTTAATCGAAAAAACAACTAGTCTGGTGCGGGAAACATAAATGAGGGATGAATTCCTACATTGGATAGGGATGGGATAAGGGATAACAAACTCATATTCTCATTTCTTAAATGTATCTCATTTACCTTTTTCTTTCTTCCTCTTCGTGACACAATATCAGAAGCATTTTGAAGCCAGTGTTGGTATAAATGAACAGGAACTATGGTTTGCTCATAATCCATTGCGATTGCCACTGGCTGTCCTCTTTTCCTTTTAGCTGGCCCTCGCTTTCTCTGTTCCTGTTGCATTGCACTTCTAATTCTGATCATTTTCCTTTCTCAACATCGTTATGGTCATTGTATTGCTAAACAATTATGGTACCTTTCTAGCTTCCACGCCTTCATTTTGCTGAATGACCGGGTGTTCTTGTTCTTGATCCTGAATTATATCATCTGTTGAGTAGTTATAAGTCAGCAAGTAGTTTACTCTCTTTTTTTATTCTTGTTTATGTTAACAATGGCGGGGAAGAGGCTAATTTAGAATAACAGTAACAAAACTGACATCATTCAGATTATCTGTTTTATTAGAAAGAGAGAGAAAAGCTAGTTTTCTTCCTGCTCTTAAAAAACTGCTTTATTTATCCTAGTGTTTACAAGCAGTAAAGTGATAGATACTATCCTCACCTCTCTTTGGGTCATCTTGATCTGGTGGGGAGGGTATAAGCGTGGTTGGAATTTGAGTGTAATCTCCAGAAGTTACATTTACCCGCGTTTCCTCATCTCCTTCGATATCAAACCTTCCACAGGTTAATAATAAATGAAATTCTTGAGATTGAAGAATGAGCTAACAGGATTCGTGGTTGATTGATTTATGAGACAACAGAAATATTAATAACAGCATCTCAATTATGATAAACATGTACAAAACTTTTAAAATTAAAATGACTAATGAACTTGTTGCTAGAAAGAACACAAATATGATAAAAGCAAGAAAAAAAAAAACCTCTCAAAGCGATTGTATGGTTCCTCATTAGCTTGGAATGATTCAAAACGTTCAAATAATGTAATGTTCTCCGCAGCAGCTGAAAAGGATAGGAGTCAGTAAAGGGACACTTAGAATGCACACATGTATACGTTTACCAAATTCAGGGATGAAAACCTTGATGGAGATCCCCATATGGATCTTCTTCCTCTCTTGCTCCATTACCAATGTAGGGTTCATCCACAGCATCAAGTCGCTACAACAGATAGAGAAGCATAGATAAGCTCAACCCTGTCTGCAAGGATTCTAACATCCATTTTCAGTACAATGCAGTGAGACCTGTTACACACCATGGTAAAATAGGCGGAATGTTGGAATGCCATTGTGGTGGCTGTGTTGGAAAACTGAAGGGACTGTTCAATATCTCCCATATTTATCTCTTTGTTCTCTGGCAGAGTGATTGCCTCTTTTCTGTCAAAAAAGGAGAGAGAAAAAAGGTTAATACACAGAACAGAAGGAAATCATTATCAATTATCACATTAAGAAAACAACAGGAACTTCCTATTCTTCCATACTTATTTCTAACAATGTATTATTTGAAAAGCAGATATATTAGTATCAACCATATGAGAACTGATAACAAGCTAAAATAGAAAACAAAACTAATTGGCGCAATTGAGACTAACTTGGCTTGAGATTTCCCTTTGGGGAGCACTGTAGGATCTGCGACTGGGAGAGTCTTTACCTTCCAGGCTTCGTTTATCTCAACCTTAACACATTCAAATTGATAGCATTTTACAAAGGAATGGAATCGAATGGAATGATAAATATATTATAGGCAATCAGTATGGAACTTTAACTTCATACCAGAAAACGCGTAACATCATCTGTGAGAAGAAAGGTAAAATTAAAACAAACAAAAAACGAAAAGGAGATTTCAGAAAAGCTCTTCCAAACTGTTACACACTGAAAGAGAATTTGCATCATTTTAAGGATTCATTAACCGTGAAAACAAGGGTCCGAAATTTACCATATAGGAGCTTCACTTTCCTCTCATAGACAATTACTACCCCTCCTGATGAAAACACAACAGCAACGAGTAAGATGAGGGACAGAGATATCCTAACTTTTAACTGAAATTGAAAGAGAAACTGGATACAGCAAAGGAGCAAAATACAGAATGTGTATACTGCATACCCATGAGAATTCCAGAAAGCCTAAGAGCCATAGGAATCGATGGGTTCAGAATCTCCTCACTGTAAACAAGCAAAACAAAAAAGAAAAACAGTAGATTAACGAGTTCAGTTACATATAGCTCTAAACCAGAAGAAGAATGTGCATATGAGTAAGCAATCGTTACCAGATCTTGATGATGTTGAGCTTGTCTAGCTTTCTTCGGTTTAACTTAGCGTGCATAGTCGCTGCCATCCTTCACAAAACACAGAGTCAAATCGATTACGATTCTTGTGTCACATTTTGAAGGGGAAAAAACTCCGAAGTTTAAAAGAAGGAGAAAAGTCCAGAACCATACAGTTACACGGAGAAATAAACGAAATTGAGAAAAGCGTTCGTAAATTAAACAACGATTTAAGTGCTTTTGAATCATCAATCATTCAGCAATTGAAGTTCCGTGTTCCAAATTGCCACTGCGATGCTTGTTTCACATTTTGAAGAAAGAAAAAAAATGCCGAAGTTGAAACGAAAGTGGGTATTGCAGAATCACCGATTATAAGGTTACACGGAGAAATCAAACGAAAATGAGAAAAGCGTTCGTAAGCAACGATTTAAGTGCATTTGAATCATGAATTATCATCTCATCGAATCATTCAACAGTTGAAATTCCACGTTCCAAATTGCTACTACAGAAACTAGCTCTCTCTCTCTCTCGCCATCATATTATCATCTCATCGAATCATTCAACAGTTGAAATTCCACGTTCCAAATTGCTACTACAGAAACTAGCTCTCTCTCTCTCGCCATCATAGATGCTTTTAAGCATTGTAACCAGATTTTGAAATCGGAGCGATGAGAGCTAGTGAAAAGTGCAACGCAAGTTGCGATGAGTTCAAAAATTTCAAACTCCGAGAAACAGTTGTTGAGTTCAGAGAAAACAGTGTTCTGAAGTTGATTAAGTGTTAAAAGTTCAGATGCAAAACGAAAACGAGAAATGGTGAAAACGAAGTGAGTACCAGATTTGGCCGAGTGGTGCCTTTCGAGCAAGAAGCTGGTGAGAGTAGAACATCTTCTGGAATCAGAGAGATATAATACAACTGTAGTGTAACACAAGAAGAAGAAGAAGAAGAAGAAGAAGAAGAAGAAGAAGAAGAAGAAGAAGAAGAAGAAGAAGAAGAAGGACTCAGTGTTTGTTTATGATGAAGATGAAGTTCAAAAAACGCAGAGAAAGAAGAGTTTGAAACAGTGAAAGCGAGCGTTGCAAAACGCACCACAATAGCAGTATAACACTTTAGCTCTTCTGCTCTGTTTCTGTTAGTACTACACCCCGCGAAATGCAATGCAGCAAGCAACAAAGGCGCCGAGGGAGAATAAACACAGAGCTACCCGAGAGTGCACAGAATCTCCCCGTGCTACGAAGCGTGACTGGTCCACGTGTGCACTCTTCAACGATTCAGCGTCACCGGGAGGGGAGGCTATGCTTGCAGTTGGAGCGGGGCCCACGCGATCAACGATTTTCTTATGCCATCGAGCGTGCACAAGCGAATTCGTTTGGAAAAACTGAAAAACTGAATAATATTTTCTTGGGTTAATAATATCGCAGTCAAGGCACTGAAGGCATGAAGTGGGTGATGAGTCTCTTGCTGGAAAAATGTAATTTTTGGTGGGCGTTGTCGTATCACGTTGACTGGTTTATTAAGTGATATGTGTAATTTTTTTTAATTTTTAATGTCGATAACATCATAACATGAATAAAAATAATAGTTTTCACCAAATTTTCCCTAAATTAAAATAATTAAACACTAAATCCCTAATTTCAACCTGAATACCAAATTTTCTTCTAACTTTAGACTATTCCTTCTTCTTTCTTCATTCTTTCTTCTTTCTTCTTCACTTTACTTTGTTCGTCTTCAAATGATTAACAAGGCAAAACAAACTTCCCTGAAGCACAAACAACCACACAATGAACACATAATACACACAGTGCAAACTAATGCACAACCAGCCATTGAGAGAGGGAGACGACGAGAGAACAGCGAGGGTGAGGGATAAGAGAGAGAGAGAGAGAGAAAGAGGTTCGCGATCTAAGGGAGGAAAAGTGACTCCCCGCTTCCCGGCGCAACGAGGCGTGGGCACGGCGCGATGGCCGTTTGGTGGTGGGAAAGACACATATCGAGAGGAGAGGAAGGAAGGTCGACCATGGCAGCTCCCTTGTTCATCGTGGCATGACAACGCCAACACGACGAAGAGAAGGTTCCGGCAAGGTTGAGATGGTTCGATGGCAACTCTGTTTAGATCAAGGGAAGAGATTCGTAGAAGCCTGGTGCGGTGGGAGAGGCGATTCAGAGGCGACGACTTCACGGCGTGGCGGTCTCGTACACCGTTCCTGGCTCGATGTGGGAATCTTGACCTGGTAATGCTCTGGTCTGAGGGAGGTGCTTGGGTTGTGTTATTTCTTTCTTCCCCTTCCCCTCTCTAGTTATGAGTATGAGATTGGTCCCTGCCTCTGTTTGAGGGCGAAGGTTGGCTCAATAAGGTGGTGGTTTGGGTTGGGAGTGGTGGTGGTTCCAGTGGGGCTTCGGCTGAGATTGTGATGTTGAAGGGCATTTACATTTTTACCCTTTTACCTTTAATTCAATCATAATCACCCATTTAAAGAATATTCCTAGATTCCATGATCTAACAGTTTAAAAGCATGAGGACCATAGTAGTCCCCAAAAAAAAGTTCCACCTTAGTTTCTACCTCTTTATTGGTCTTCATATTTTAGTTATGGTAAATTTTTAATTTTCTCTACGACCTTTATTGTAAGAATGCATTTATCATGGTTAGTGGTTACTCAACTCATAGCATTTTTATCAATATAATTTAAGAGAGATATTAAATTAATTTTTTTGTCATTCATTACAATTTTCTATAATGACACTTATTTTTTATATTCTAAAAAACTATATTTACTTCAATTCAACAACTCTCAAGAGTTGCTTAAATGTACCTCATAATTTGTCACACACTTCCTATTTTACTGACAATTTTCTATAATGACACTTCATTTTTTATATTCTAAAAAACTATATTACTTCAATTCAACAACTCTCGAAAGTTGCTTAAATGTACCTCATAATTTGTCACACACTTCCTATTTTACTTTAATCTATTTTATTAATTTGTTCATTACAAAAAGTAAAAATGGATCATGGATAAGTTCGCCTCAACCAATAGTTTGGCTTGAACACACATGCAGGTCAGGTCAAAGGATCATTAACTTCTCATTTAAGGGAAATGGCTCAACTGAAGCCTTGATATATATTTGCTTGCAATTGAGGGGATCATGCCTCCTATCGTGAAAGTTGATCGCATAGCAACGCAGTAGAAGCCATGGAAAAGGACTTAATTGGGGCTAATAACCGAGAATGATTCAAGCTTCTTTATGATGTAATTAGACACTTTGTATAAGAAAAGATAAGTTGAATTTAGATGGTTTTCTTTCTTGTATTCTAGAGGTTGAGTGTGAAACATGTTGCTTCTATCTCAACTAACTAGGGTTCACGATGTCAACATCAGCGCTAACTGCAGGCCTTGATAAAATGTTTCCCAAATCCTTAAGTAGAAGGAGATTTCAAGACCAAGAAGTTGAACACATATATGGGATCCATCGGTCTCAAAGAACAACTTGATGAAGTTCAACACCAAAATGCATGTTAGCAAGCCAACGGCTGCGGTATTTTTTTATCACAAATCAATTGTGAGCTAATCAACTTCTCCATAACATTAATTCTAGCTTAAGAATTTCAAAACATGTAATTAATCAGAAAATTTTAACACGAGTCTTATTATGATATCAGGGGGCATTGAAGAGCTTGAGCTAGGTATCACGTGGATAAAATTGGTAGGATATTCCATGGTCACGTGATGATACTATTTCCTTTTCTCATCTATATCATCAGCCCAATCCTGATCGCATCAAATAGAGAACAACAAAACAAACACTTGCTAAATGGAGAAGCTGGTGGAAGTGTGCGAACCTGCAGAGGTTCGGATAGAGTTTGCACTGAACCGCAAATGCCGAACCACGGTTCGGCTCAGGTCCTTAAACCAAACCACACCCGTAGCCTTCAAGGTCCAAACCTCATCACCCAACAAGTTCCTGGTCAACCCGCCGAGTGGACTCATTCACCCTCTCTCCTCCGCCACCTTCCAAGTCATCCTCAAACCTCAGCCGCACCTCCCCCGCTCCTACCCTCGCTCCCCCTCCGACCGCTTCCTCATCAAAACCGCCGAGTTCGCTACCAACTCGTCCGGCTCCGGTTCTACTCACCCCGATTCCATCAACTCGTGGTTCGCCAAAGGCTTCTCCACCGTGGACCTGAAACTCAAGGTGGCATTCGTGGGGCCCATCCTCCTCCACGACGCCGTTTCGCGCGGGGATTTGGATGCTGTCAGGAACTTGATCAGAAGGCGGCGTCCTGCCCTCGCGGATTTGTCACCTGCTGAGGCTGAGTCGCTCCTCCGAGTCGCTACCGAGTTGGTTGACCCGGATGACATGGTTCATCTTCTGCTTGAGGCCGGGTTGAGAATTCACGGGCCCGTCGGATCCGATAATTTTGACGGCTGTGGTGAGGTACACGTGGCGGATGGGAACATTGCTCGTGACGAAGAAATGCATGTGAGTGCCTCACTCACCTTTTTTGTCATGTTTAGGAATGACGATTGTTAACATTAAAAACCAATTCAGCACAAAAGGCCAAAATTCAATTATTATACTGCATGAACCTGTGCCTGTGTGGGAAACAGAATACACTTAATTTCCTAAAACCTTTTTGTTTGTGAGATTTTGGTGTTAGTTTTAATTTAGGGATTTTGATTCTAATTTTCCCCCCTAATATTACAATTAGATCTTTCTACTAGTTTTTAATTCAATTTTTAATAGAATTTGCCACATCACCCATATGAATATGAACCTGCAATCCTTTTTGACAGGTAAGCCACTTGTAATATGCACAAAGTTTTAGTTTTACCTCCATCTCAAAGAAATTATTTGAGTTTAATTTACACTATAAATGCTTATGCAATTGTTTAAAAGCTTATGTAATTATCTTATAGTCTATTTATAAGCTATTCCAAGCTTATTTTGGTAAGTTTCACATTATCTTATCTATAAGTGCTTGGGCTTATTTATACCATATTTTTAACATGAAGTCAATAAAATTCTTAAATTAACTTATGAATAAATACTTATACGTTGGTAAGTACTTAATAAAGTAGTTTTTCTAAAGGCACTCTAATATGTTTTTAGCTTATTTTAATAAATTTATCACATTAACTTATAAATAAGTGTTCATGCACGCGCCATTACTCATGTTTGATGAGATATTTTGTGTGTTCAGAAAGAGGTTATGGTTATGGAGCAAGGAGAAGCAGTGCTAGAGGCTTCAAGGCGCGGAGACGTGCGGCAACTAGAGTCACTGTTGCGGCCAGGTGCCGCGAGCATTAACTACCGTGACCAGTATGGTTTGACAGCGCTTCACGCTGCAGCTTTTAAAGGGCACAAGGATGTGGTGCTGATGCTTGGTGAAGCGGGGTTGGACTTGGAATGTGAGGACAATGAAGGTCATGTTCCCCTGCATATGGCGGTGGAGGGTGGACACGTAGGGATAGTTCAAGTTTTTGTTGATAAGGGTGTGAACCTTAATGCTAGGAACAAGAGGGGTGCTACCCCTTTGTACATGGCTAGAGTTTGGGGATATGATGATATATGTCAGTTGCTTATTAGCAAGGGTGCATTATTGCCCTCGCTTCCTCTGATTTCTGCTTAAAATATATATCTTGTGATTTTGTCATAAAAGATAGAAATCAATTTGAGCCTTGTTAGATATAATTTATGTGAAAGTTTTTTGGACGCTTTTTAGTAAAATTGTTAGGCCATTGCATTGACTTGATGCTAAGCCTAAATCTTGTGCAACTTTGTTTGTATATGACAGATTTATTTGCTTGCGACTTATGGAAACTGCAGATGATGATCTTATAGCTGGGTTTTTTCTGACTGTCTCATTGACTACGGTTATGTAGTGGGTGTATATTTGAATTTTGAGTAAATATATAAATTATTGGGTTATGTTAACTTTATAATGCTGTTTTTGGATAAGGGAAAATATATAGTGGAAGCAAGAGAGAAGGATGAATTTTAGAAGGAATGGTTTGCTTTCTTTGACTTTGATTACCAAAAAAATGCAGGCTTTGTTTGAGAAGAGAGAAAGAAGCAAGAAGGAGAGGGTGCAGTCACCATTGTTTAGGTTGAAATGACTGAAGGGAGAGAGAATAAATTGTGGGCTCAATCACTTGTATTGGGTTTTCCTATTTTGTGAAGAAAATGAAAAGCAATAACACCACTCACTCAAATTGCCAACAACTTTTTTTATATTATATCATTTCCAGCGGTTTTATACTTCCGGAAACATCTTTTTAGCTGCTAGAAAAGTTATTAATTGGTTAAAAATGTCATTTATTTAATATGAAAAGTAACTTTTCTTTTTCCTTACCTATTTTTTCTATTATTTTTTTATCATATCGAATAACCTACAAATCTACTATATGTCTAATTTTTTCTCTCTTCTCTCTTCTTTCTTCTCTCTTTCCCTCCTCAACCAAACAAAACATTTTAGAGGTAGGATAATGGTAAAATGAACATGTTGTCCATAATATCTTATATTATTTTTAAAAATAAAATATTCAAATAATTTATAAAGGTAAATTAGCAATATTTATTCATTCCCACTTATTTTTATTTTCTTTCCTTTGATTATTGGACTATGATGGGAATTGGGCTGGATGAACGTGGCTCGTTAAGTTAGGCCAATTGGCTAGTGCGGTGTCCACTGGAGGCCCAAGCGTCAACAATAGTAGCTTGTAAGGCTGACTGTACCGCTGGACAACTCGCAATCACACTCACCTAAGGAGAATCGCGTGATCCTCTTCCAATTCCATGGGACCTAACTAGTTAGTCAACCGACTAGATGCAATGTATTTGTACCTAGGGTTAGGAGGCCCGCCTACTATATAAAGGGGGTCTCCGCCCAACCAATGTATATTCACTCTTTTACCCGAATAACACTCTAAAAGCTTTCTTTGCTCAGCTGACTAGGTTTTACAATTTATTCAAAAACAATCATCTTTCTCCTCATATTTTTTTTTCTTATTTAACACCAGTACATCCAAACAAAACATTAGAACCGCTGAAAAATTATAATATACTAATAGTAAATTTGGATCAACCTCACTTTTTTTCTCATAATTAATTATGTCTTCCAATAGTTAATTTTATCTTGAGTGTCAAATATTGACGAATTTTAAAACACATTTTTTTTTTCAATAAACATACACTTTGAAGATACAACACTGTTCCACCGTTGACATTGATCTTTGATCTTTTCTTTTTCTTGGGTCAAATTCTATCTGAATTCCACATTTAGCACAACATAGCCCATTGTATCACCCCATTCTATCTTAAGGTTAAGAGCATTAATTAAAGTTCATTATTACATGGTTTTGGAAAAAAATAGATAGATTTATGATATTGATTTAGTTTTGCTCTATAAAACAAATCTGCAACTGTCGGTGTCAACGCGTCTACACGATCTATTTGAAAATTGCGAGATCCTAGGATTGAGTTCGAGCTCCTTTCTGATTCCACCAAAGCTTCAGCCTTTAGGACTCAAAGAACAACCCCCTGATTGCAATCCTTTGATCTCGTTCTGGATCGGTAACCACATGTCCCGCTCTTCCTCCTCCTAAACCCCTTTCTCTCTCTTTGCTTCAAAGCAGAGTGAAAGAAAAAAGTAGAAACACAAAAATGGCAACTACAGTTGAAGATTTCTTCAAGGAGAGGAAATACCCATTCATTTTCACTCTCTTGGTCTTGCTCGTCTGGGTCATGCTCCTACTTTTCTCAAACACCACCTCCAACACCGTTGTTTTTTACTCTAATGTCAATGAGAACCCACCCCTCAACCCTTCTCCTGTACCTTCAGACTCTGCTACTATTCCTAAAGAGCAAAAGCTACCACCAAATGTCACCAATATTACAGAATCAATGGAGCAAGGTTTGCCCCAAAAGGAGGAGGCTCTGAGTAATGATGTGAGTATCGATTGGAAGCTATGTGAGGAACCTGTGACGAATGATTTCATACCTTGTTTGGATAATTTTAAGGCGATTAAGGCTTTGAAGTCAAGGAGGCACATGGAGCACAGGGAAAGGCATTGTCCTGATGCAAGTCTCAACTGTTTGCTGCCTCTTCCCAAAGGGTACAAAGTCCGGGTTCCGTGGCCTAAGAGCAGGGACATGGTGAGATTGATACTTTGGTAAGAAGTTTTATGGTTTGTAATAGATGCATATGGTTGTGTTAAGGATGTTTCAATTTGATTTGATCAACAATATTAGCCCTTGCCCCTTTGTCTTTAAAATATCTAAGAATGAATTGGTGGTTTCGCTACCGTAGCTGCATTTTATCATCAATGCCCTTAAGATTCCATGGCCTCCCACCTAATAGTAGTTGAAGTTATTGAAATTTGTTAAAATTCAATTAATAGGCTGAGATCTGATAAATGCACCTGCTATGCATTCAGGTTCTTTTGCTGTCCAATGAATTATGAATCTGTCTGCATTTCAGCATGTAAAGGAAATGGATTATATGTTGAAGCCGTTTATTTCTTTTAGATATTTTTTGTGGTTATTTCTTGCATTGCATTAGAGCTTTGAAGTGCACAACACAATGAGGTGTAAATTACCATCTTAGTTTTATGTTTTGAAGCTAATTGAGTAAAAAGTTTATAATCTTCTTAACGAAGTACCGGTATTCTGGACATATGCTTTATACTTTTACTTGGTAATCATATATTTTGCAGCACCTTGAGTAAAATGTTGTACTCTTTATAATTGTGCCTGTATTCTGAAGAGGTTTTGCTTTGTGATTGGTCACATATCTGATTTCGTCTTATACACTCATGAAGAGGTTGTGATTATTACTAGTTGAATATCTGATTTTTACATTTTATCTAGTCATGAAAATATTACTGATGATGGAGTTTTTTTTTTCTTTTTTTCTTTGAAGATTTGGTATGATAATGTCCCTTATCCAAAGCTAGTTGAGTACAAGAAGAGCCAACACTGGGTTGTGAAGTCTGGCGAATATCTAGTCTTTCCAGGAGGTGGTACTCAATTCAAAGATGGAGTTGATCAATATGTAAAGTTCATACAGAAGGTATACTGCCATGTGGCTTCACATAAAATACCTTAATTATGATATGTGCATTAATCATTTTAGAGTTGGAGAGGCTGTAATCAACAAATGAAAAATAATAGAGAGATTTGGGTGGAGACAGAGAGGCATTGAGTAAGTGTGAGAAGGAAGTTATAGATTATTACTTTTACTACTCATCCAAGAACCAAGGCATTTGAAAGTTGAAACCAGCCACCATAGTTCATGAAAAACCGTATTTTGCATGGCCTACATATTGATATTATATGAAGTATGAACACATCATTGAGCTTTGAGCTTAGAATTTGGCATATTAGGCTGGAGCAGTAAGTACATGCTATCTGAGAATAGTGAGACTGAATTTTTTATTTTGTGCTTTTAGTCCAGCTAGATATTGTGTTTTGTCACTTCTCTCTATGATGGACTGAACTCATCTTAAAAAGGGCAAATCATGTGCTATAAAGCTCCCGCTACGCGTGGGGTCTTGGGAGGGACCGGATCCACTTTGTGGATCAAATGTAGGTAGTCTTACCTTGCATTTTTGCAAGAGATTGATTCCACGGCTCGATCCTGTGACCGCAAAGTCACATGGCAGCAACCTTACCATTGCACCGAGGCTCGCCCTCACTGATTTCATAAAAAATCTCACATTAGTAGTTAACACCTATCTATAGTTTTATCTGATAAAAGTTAATGACATTATACTAAGTTTTGTTTTTATGAGTGCCGAGCAATGTTTCATCTTGATTTATGCATGACATAAACCATTACCTTATACATGTTATGTTGATGGGATAGTTTTAGACTGCTTACTACGATATGTGATTTGCTGGATGTATCTTGTTTTACACCAGGCATTACCAGCAATTAAATGGGGAAAGCATGTCAGGGTTGTTCTAGATGTTGGCTGTGGTGTTGCTAGCTTTGGTGGCTATCTACTTGACAAAAATGTTATTACTATGTCATTTGCCCCCAAAGATGAACATGAAGCTCAGATACAGTTTGCTCTTGAGCGAGGAATTCCTGCAACTCTTTCTGTCATAGGAACCCAAAAATTGACGTTTCCTGATAATGGGTTTGACATGATCCATTGTGCACGATGCCGGGTTCATTGGGATGCAGATGGTACTTATCTTCTTTCTTAATTTCCATATTAGGAATCTCTGATACATATGTTGTTTATTCACAAATGTGGTTCACAACTCCAGGTGGAAAACCGTTATACGAGCTCAATAGGGTTCTCAGACCTGGTGGTTTCTTTGCATGGTCTGCAACACCAGTTTATCGTGATGATGAAAGAGATCAGAAAGTATGGGATGGTTGTTCTCTCTTTCTCTCATCCACACTGTGTATCTAGTTAAAGCTTTTTATCTTCATTGAGAATATATATCTTATTTAATACATGGAGATGTTGAAATTTAATATGACCCTATCATAAAGCATTCAGATTATTAGTACTTGGGAGATCAATGGGTTCTGTCTACTTATCCCTTATGTTGTTTTTTCAAACTGCAGCCATGGTAGCTATAACAAAATCTATGTGCTGGAAGGTTGTGGCTAAGGCTCATGATCCCTATGGAATTGGGCTTGTCATATACCAGAAGCCTACCTCAACTTCTTGTTATGAGAAACGTAAAGAGAACAATCCACCCTTATGCCAAAATAAGGATGGGAAGAACAGCTCATGGTATTTTCATTCTTTCTTTATTGACATTTATATTTCCACCAATATAAAAGAAAGGAACTAGGAAAGATTATCTCAAAAAAATGGACCAGGGAAAATATGTGTGGACCATTTCAAGCAATAATAACCTTATCACCATGTTCGGTTTAGTTAGATCATGTTTGGATGCAGACCAAAGAACACTTACTAGAGCTTATTGACTGCTTTTTCTAGTTGATAAGCTCCAATAACTCAATAAGTACTCTTTAGTCCGTACCCAAACGGAACCGTACTACCTTTGCTGATTTTTTTTCTCTGCATGATTGTGTTTAGGTATGCCAGACTCAGTAGTTGCCTTAATCCTCTTCCAGTTGATGGTAAGGGTAAGCTACAGAGCTGGCCCAAGCCTTGGCCTCAAAGGCTTACCAGTAAGCCCCCCAGCTTACCTACTAATTCAGATGCCATTGATAACTTCTTCAAGGACAGCAAACACTGGTCTGAATTGGTGTCAGATGTTTATGTGAAGGGTCTTTCTATTAACTGGTCTAGTGTTCGAAATGTTATGGACATGAATGCTGGTTATGGAGGGTAATAAAGTACATTTAGTTAAAGATTAGTTGTTCTTTCCTGCTAATTTTCCCCTTACATTCTTTAGTAATATTTGGAAATTCTTCTGCAATTAATTCTGAAGCCAGAATCAATTATGAGGAGAAGCTTATGTGAGTAGCTTCTGCTTTCAGAACTAATTCTGAGGAAAAAGAAGTTGATCCAAACAGGCTAATGGTTGATTTGTCCTGCAAATCTATGTATAGCTTTGTTGACATCAATCTTCTCTAAAATTTGCGTTAACATTATGTTATTGCTTCAAAACGAATTGGCTAGTTTCCTCCAAGGTTCTGTGAAACTGATACCAAAGGGTGTTGTTGTTTTCAGATTTGCCACAGCTCTCATTGATCTACCAATCTGGGTGATGAATGTAGTACCAATTGATGTGCCAGATACTCTTTCTGTTATAATGGACAGAGGATTAATAGGAATGTATCATGATTGGTGCGAGTCTTTCAATACCTATCCTCGCACATATGATCTCCTTCATTCTAGCCATCTTTTCAAATATCTTGAGCAAAGGTATGCTTATTGAGGAAACTAACACCTATAAGCTCATGTTCTTTCTCCTATTATTATGGTTCTAGAACGTCTGTCCAATGTTCAAGTAGTATCTGTGTGTTGAGATGTTGTTTTGACATTTAGCAATCTTTGTCAGATGTGACCTTGTGGATGTGGTTGCGGAGATAGATCGCATCTTGAGACCAGATGGGTATCTTCTGGTTCAGGACTCCATGGAAATACTTAGCAAGCTCAGTCCAATCTTGCGTTCACTTCACTGGTCTGTAACATTGCATCAAAATCAGTTTCTTGTTGGCAGGAAGAGTTTCTGGCGTCCTGAGCTTTTGAAACTGAATGCATAGAAGCTGTTTAACATGATGCATTCTTTAATCACTCACGTTTCAGTGTATTATGGATAAAATTTTAAGAAAGGAATATTTAGTCGACAGACAATCATGTCCGAGTGTAAAATCTGTTAAAACTAGACATTTATTTATAGTAGAAACACAGAATTTTGTTCCCTTTTCTGATTTAGTTCTGTTCCTTTTTTTTTCCCTTGTAACACAAGCTGCATGGACTCTGATGGCAGGGCAAAAACCATTTCTGCAAATCAAATGATTTAGTGAATGTTTGGTTTCGATTTTTATTTTCTGTTTTCACTTTTTAGTTTAAATTACAAAATTATATGATATTGTTCTAATTTTGTTTCATGTGTTCAATCCTGTATTAAATTTTGAAAAACAAAAAGGAATCCGGGTGAAAACAGAAAATTGAAGGAAAAAAACACACTCACACACCCCCTTAGGCTTTTGTCACAATCATGCAATGCAAGGATGGCATCAAGGTCTTGAACAGAATAATGCTTGAATCTGAACCTGCTCATCTGCAAGCTTTCCTCTGCTTGCCATAAACTTATGAAGCATGTTTTCACAAGGTCAAGAAAGCATGTGCAGCCGTAGCAGAAATTTTGGATATAAGTGTTTGTTTGGATATACGGTGGAATACTACACTGAATCAAAATCATTGAGAAAAGTTGTGAAAGTTACGGGAAGTTGCTTATGTCAAGTGTCCACAATGATTAAATAACTCTCTAAAGAGTTCATTAATATCCAAACCCATTAGTTTACCCCATCTATTTGGAGACGGTTTTTTACCAATAAATCTATACTCAATCATTACATTCTAGTTCTTTTTCTCGTCAATCCTGTGAGCCTCTTATCCATTATCAATTCTCATTCCATCACGACATCAAAATTGAAAATTCACATTGAATTTAGGAATAATCTTGAACCGATCCACCATGTGGAGATAGAACTAAATAATCTTAAGGTGTTGCTTTATTTCATTTATATATTTATAATATTAGTTTTTAATCGAAATATAGCCGCTACAGCAAAACTAGGTTCAGACTTCATTGTGATTTTTCAATATGTATTCAATAGAGGTGGCTTGTGTTTTCTTCTGTTTATGGCAATAGAGGTGGCTTGTGTTTTCTTCTCTTTATGGATCCAGGCATAATAGCACGTAAGAGAATAATAGACACTTGCAGATTCAGAACTGTGCTACACAAAACCTACTCTGGAGACTGGAAACTACACAAATATGTACCAGCAAAAGAAGTTACAAAGAATTTTCACATACAAAACTTGAATCATCGTAAAAGATGTTGCCATTAGCAGCTGCGACATCCCTGGAGTAGCAATTGAACCTATCAGCATAACTGAAATTCTGTTTTGTGCTTGCTTGACCCGACAGAACATCATGACCCTTGACCTCGATCCAACCCTTTGAATCCTGAGAGTTTGTAATCGATTTCAAGAAGCACCTGCCAACATACTTCTCCTCTAAACCATGAGAAAAATTGGTATAGAGCTTGTACCTCTCATTCATAGGTTCAGTCACAGTGATAACCCGAAGAGGGTACTTGCGCCTAACCTTCATCCGAGAAACCAATTCCCCTTTTTCATTCATCACCTTCATTTTCTTCTTGGCTTTGAACTTCTGCTTCACCATCTTGTAAGTCCCATTGTGCTGGAACTTTATCAAGTTGCTAAACGCGAACCCCTGCAAAATCACGGTGGTGATGTTGCCTTTGCTCGTCGAAACCCACCCTGCCACCTGCGTTTCCTTCTCCGCTTCCACCCCGAAATCGCCGTCGAGCCCCGTGAACTCTTCTTGGCGTTCCACATTGGTTTCAGGGCTACGGTGAGCGACCGGGTTTGCACGAACCACCGTTGATTCATGATCCAACCAAAGGTGCAAATTTGCATTCACCAGCCAAAATGAGATACCCCGAACCACCCCAATTCCAAAAACATGATCTTTTCCATCCAGAATCTTCCCCAGAAACGGGGTTAAGTCTATGTCGTAGGAAGGAAGGTTGAAAGCGCCAATCGCCACGACGGGTTCCCAGAAAAGGGGGTTGATCCCGCCGGTGAAGATCACCGGGAACGGAACCTCCCACCCAACAACCTCGCCGTCTATCGTCACGTAAACCTCCCTGTAAGCTCCGTTACCGCGCCCGGTGGCTAAACCGTTCGCGGTGATGTACGAATTCGGAGGATTCGAGTACCAGAACTCATCGTTCCCATGGAAAGACACGCAGAGCTCCAGAACCACTCGTTGAGTGTTCCTCGGAATCTGAATCTTCCGAGAACGCAAATCCCTATCGTCCTCCACCCTGAACCAAAACCCTCGTTCTCCGTCGTCGGAGATCGGAATTATCAAATCCGCCGGAGAGTCATACAAATCCAATGACTCAGTTACCATAGATTCTCGCATAAGAGAACGAGACCGGGAAATTGAACCTCGATTCGATTTCGATTTCGACTTCAAAATCAAACGCTCAGGGCAAGGTGGCGCGGGGTTAAACGGAACCCTAACGCCGGCGACCTCGCTGTAGAACAGGACTGTGACGGTGACGTGGTAGACGCCGGTGAATTCGCGGTTGACGATGTTCTCCAGCATCATGGTGAGGTCGAGGTCGGACCTGGAGAGAAGAGAGGAGTACCTGGTGACGTCTTTGCGGACGTCCCAGAAGATCCCAGAATCGGTAGGCTCGGCGGTGCTGGTGCGGAGGAGCTCGGCGCCGCCGAGCCAGAGAGCAGCGATGCGGTCGTACTGGTTGCCTTTGGACTTGGCGTGGAAGCGGAGGACGGCGCGTGACCATGGCGGGGGGCAGTGGGAGGGTGGGGAGTAAGGGGTGGTGTAAGGTGGGGAGTCGATGGTATTGGCGAAGGAGTGGTGGAGGATTTTGTGGGAGCATGACGGTGTGGGTTCTTGTGACGGTGGTGGGTAGCTTACCTCCAAGTACTCTTTGTGGCGGTTACTGTGGAGGAGGGATCTGAGAAAACGGTTTGGTTGGGAATGGGACAACAAGGGAGTGAAGAAGACGAAGAAGAAAAGGAGGAAGATGAGCAAATGGAGGAAAGTCTCCATCTTTGTTATCTAGTATTCGTAAGAATGGGACTCATAGCATAAGTAGCAAGTGGGTAGAATAGAAGGGGGAGTGAGTGCATGGGACTATCAGAACTAGGAAGGAAGGTGGTGGTTATCATCTGATTTTGCGGTCGTTCCAATAATACGTTCCAGACGTGGAATCAGTTTATTATTAAAATGTGACAGAAATAAGAACGTCTACATTAGATAACTGAATTGTTTACTCATTTAATTGAGAGTTTGATTCCTAAGTGGTGTGTGTGAAAAATAATTTATTTAAGAAAAATATATTCATTTAATATAATCTCAAAAATTCGAAAAGATTAGTTTCATACACCAGGATGTTCTTGTGAGCATATATTGTTGTGCATACCAAAAAGAACAAGCAATAGAAGGGGAGTGTATGGGAAAATTAGAAATCATAACAAAAACCATCAAGTAGGAAGAATACTATAGAAGCTGCAGTACTTTCTAATTTGGATATTGTGTAATTTGGATATTGTGGATTGCTTGATTTTGAAGTTATCAAATGGCTTCACGTGCATGATTGAATGGGTACAAGTGACCAAGGAAATTTCTTAGTAATAAGAGGTGTTACGTTAGGGGTGTTCGCGGCCTGGATTGGTTCGGTTTTGAAGTGAAAAGTCATCCGATCCAATCAGTTCGGTTTTGTTACTTTATCATCCAATCGGTTTTTTTCTTTTTTTAGATCCGAACCAATCCGATCCAATTTTTATCGGTTTGGATTGGATTGGATTTCGGTTTTTTAAAGACATTGTAAATATCAAAATCAATGAAGAAATAAAAATTAATTTGAATCATATAACGTCACATTACAAGTCTAAACCATGAGAGTTTGGAATAAAAAATAAAGACGAACCAAAAGTCTCAAACAAATTTCCACATTCGTCATTCTTGGCTCAGTACCTCTAAAATAAGAAGACTTAATCCTGTATAGATGACATATTTTTTAAATATATGTTTACTTTGATGCATATTTTTCAAATTATTACTTGAAACTCTATTTACCCAAATATATCTTCATAAATAATTACGTGTCATATAATAATTATATAAACTTAGAAGGACGAAAAAATGTAAGTATGAATTACATGATATATTTACAAATAAAATTATATATATTTGTAAACATTCGGTTTGGATTGGATTGGTTCGGTTTTGAAAAACAAATCCGAAATCCGATCCAATCCGACAAAAATATTTGGTTTTCTCGATTTTGGATCCATTCGGTTTTCGGTTTAATTGGATTTCGGTTTTTTTGGATCGGTTTTTCGGTTTTGATTGGATTGGATCGGTTATGAACACCCCTATGTTACGTATAGTAGTGGTATATGTTCTTTTCTTTTTAATCAGCATCTGAAAGAATGGTATGCTTTGTGTTCATTAAAGAATATAAAATCAGAACATGAATCAAGGGACCTTGAAATTAAATATGAATCCAGGATCCACTTAGTACAAGATGCACTTTAGACAGTAGATACAAGTCTTTACTGCTCAAGAGAATATCCAGATTAAATTCTAACATATCGATGACTTTGTTGATTCATCCAGGTGCTTGAATTGTATCTTATCAAAATATATAAGCCAATGGCTTTGATTAATTCTTAACTCCACACTTTCTCTCTTAAAGACACCATACATTAAACGAATGGTTTATTTGGCAATCATGAACAGTGAAACTGAAAACAATTGCTAATTAAGCTAGTTGCACAACCAAAATGCTCCCAAAGGACCCAAACACAATCCATGAAGCAAACATTAGTACCAGATTCGTAATTCTGAAAATTATACAATCTTGGAGCCGACAAAACTTCGAAGGAGAAAAAAATTGGACTCAATTCAGTAACAATGACAATCATTATCATGTCAAGAGTCTAGGTCCTAAGAACATACACTGAGGGAAAAACAAGTTTAATCATTACAATGCAGTCATTATTTCCAGCAGATTCAGCTCTCTGCATTGCCTCCTACTTATTCAAATGAGCAAGAAAAAAGTACAGTATGAAGTGAAAGGGGGTGAATTTCCATCGAAGATAAGCAACTGGCTCAAACATGGAACAGAACAATTAAGGCATTTTGTGTGAATAACTCACACAAATTTCCCCTCTTTGTCAAAGGGTCTGTGGAGTTAGATTCGTAAACTATATAGTTTAACTTTCTGGCGGTTCATAAGCAGCACGAATCCATGGTTAAACGTCACAGATAAAAGGCGATTGAAAATGAAAAACGCCCACCAGGGTCTGTGGAGTTAGATTCGTAAACTATATAGTTTAACTTTCTGGCGGTTCATAAGCAGCACGAATCCATGGTTAAACGTCACAGATAAAAGGCGATTGAAAATGAAAAACGCCCACCGTGGGGCTCGAACCCACGACCACAAGGTTAAGAGCCTTGCGCTCTACCAACTGAGCTAGACGGGCTTGTTGACTTATGTTTCATACCATAGATATATAATCTAATATACCTATCCTACCTTTTTCCTAATTAATCAACACTCCTAAATAATTAGATTACTCATTACTTATTACCTCATCTTCCATAGAAATTAACTTTACGGAGGCAGTTCAAAAAAAATAAAAAATTTACCGAGGCATTCCTATATGTACTTGTATTACCTATTTATATTTCATGATCAAGATTTCACTTTATATTTGTTTTACCACCAAATCATAAAATGAGTATTTAAAGGAAATTCATGAAAAAACTGTAAATTTATTTTTTCAATGAATAAAAAAACTGTAAATTTGAATTCAAAGTAGTGTACCATAAAAATAAATTTGAGTTTCTCTCTCCTCAATCATAATTGATTATGGACTCTTTTGTCTCTACTTATTTTATACAATAATCACTTATATTTACTTTTATCTGTTTGTGTGTGCTTTAAAAAAAAAAAAAAAAAAACGTAAAACTGATTTCTTTTCTTAAACTATGACTGTGTTTGTTTATTAAATTGTAACAAAAAAAAGTACTTGTAGCAAAAGAGAAAGCTTTTGAGTTGAGGAGGGAGAAATCAACTCATATTTTCATGGTACACCATTTTGATTTCAAATTTATAAGTTTATCCTACATAATTCTTTAAATTAATATAAAAAGTGTTTTTATGTCCTTCAATGTATTTTATATGAAAAAAAGCACTTTATTGGTTTTATATCTAGATAGTTGAAAATCAATTATTTAAATGAAAAATACTTATTATACGTTTTTTAATGTCACCTCATACAGTTGCATGTCCCGCAAACAATTATTTTTTTCTGTTTCAAACTTGTGCTCTCATTGTCACAGGTCAGTTTGCTTACCATTAGACCAACACATTGTCGGTAAACAAACATAAATATATTTATGCTTTTAAAAATTCACTTAAAATTAAATCACTTATTTAAATAGAAATAAATGAGCTTACTTCACAAGTAACTTAAAATAGCTTAAGAAAATAATCAATTTTTTGCTTTTCTTTAAACTTTTTTTCAAAATCACACACAAATATAAAAAATTCATAAGTGATTATTCATTTTGAAAAATAAGTAATTATTTTTAAAAATAAGCAAAGACAAACAAGTTCAATAGATTTTGAAGAAAAATATACGAACATATTATAATTTAAAATGTGTATAGAAAAGAATTATTCAATGTAATCTAATACTAACATTATTAGTCATGATATTACATTATTACTTATGATTTTTTTTCAAATTATTATTTATGCTATGAATGCTCTTTTTAAGTTTTTGTTTATCATATGCGTATTTTTTGTTGTTGTTGTCAAAATCATATTCGTATGACATTTTTATCTTAAAAACAAGACATTTTTTAATCTGTTTTTGGGTAACCAAAAGAAAATTGGGAAAATATGGGCCAGGAGGCCCATGACCCATAGTTGGCAATTAGGGTTTATCTTCGCTTAAAAAGCCGCTGCTCTCTTCAATCCCTCACTTCTCAACCTGCAAACCCTGACGCCGAACATTGGAGAGTTTTCGTAGGTGGTAAAAATGGTTCGTGTTTCTCTCCACTTTCATGCGCTTAGATTTTCATCAAATCTGTTCTCTATGGATGTTTTCATCTGTGTTTGAGATCTGATGTTTTTGGCTTATGTCTCTAACAGGCGAGAGGGTTGAAGAAGCATTTGAAGAGGCTCAATGCCCCGAAGCATTGGATGCTTGACAAACTGGGTGGTGCATTTGTAAGTGAAAAAGTTTCAATCTTTTCTCCAATTTTTTGGTGGGGTATTTCGAAGACTGATCTGGTTTTTTTTTTCTGGAACAGGCTCCTAAGCCCTCATCTGGACCACACAAATCCAGGGAATGCCTCCCACTCATTCTGATCTTGCGAAACAGGCTGAAGTATGCTCTGACATACCGTGAGGTCATTGCTATTCTGATGCAGCGCCATGTCCTTGTTGATGGCAAAGTCAGGACTGATAAGACCTACCCTTCTGGTTTCATGGGTATGTATGTGTAGCATGTCAATTATCTGAATAACTGCTTGGTTTATGTTGTGCAGTCAATATGATTTAGTTAATTTTTTAGGTACTTTGTAATTTTTGTGACGACTGTTCTTATTAATTTTGGTGTTGATGAGCTTTGAATACTTTTGTTGAATTCAGATAACCCTTTTAGGCTGAATATTGGGAAATTGTATTTGTTGAGTATTGAAGGGAAGGTTAAATATTGTGAAATGGTATTTTGATAGGTATATTTCTTGAGTGGGAGAGGTATATTTCTTGGAGTATCGAAGTGAAGGTTAAATATTGGCTGAATACTGGGTATAAATGATATTGCTTTTTTTAATTTGAGTTTTAATAGACTGTCAATGATAATCTGTAGTTTTAACATTGTTCATTAATTGGTGGATTTTTTATGGGAATTTTGAGCTGTGGTTTGTCTAATTAAATTCTAGGTTGCAGAAACTGGAAGTGTTTGTTCGTTTGTCCAGTTCATTACTTTATGCTCATATAATTCTGTTGATTTGGCTGGATGAGTTTTTTTAATTTGTGTTAGTTTTAATGTACATGTCTCATTGCAGATGTTGTATCAATCCCGAAGACCAATGAGAACTTCCGCCTGCTTTATGACACTAAAGGCCGATTCCGTCTCCACTCAGTCAGGGATGATGAGGCAAAGGTATACCTTTTTAGTTATTGCAGTGAATATCTTTGATCTACTCAGTTCTGTACCTGGAATAATACCATTGTACTTTGCAAATTGATCCTTTTAAACATCTCAATTTCAAATTTTGGTCTGGTTGATCATTTGTATTTGTATTTACAACCTAGTGAACAGTCGAATTTTCCCACTAAATTGATATAGGTTCCCCTTTTTTTTTTTCTTTTACTGCAGTTTAAGCTATGCAAGGTGCGGTCCGTGCAGTTTGGGTCAAAGGGTATCCCATACCTGAACACCTATGATGGTCGCACCATCCGCTACCCAGACCCTGTCATCAGGGCCAATGATACCATCAAGCTGGATCTTGAGGAAAACAAGATTGTTGACTTCATCAAGTTTGATGTTGGGAATGTAGTCATGGTCACTGGTGGAAGGAACAGAGGCAGAGTTGGAGTGATCAAGAGCAGGGACAGGCAGAAGGGAAGCTTCGACACCATCCATGTTCAGGATGCCACTGGTCATGAGTTTGCAACCCGTCTGGGCAATGTGTTCACTATTGGCAAGGGGAGCAAGCCATGGATTTCTCTTCCCAAGGGTAAGGGTATTAAGCTATCTATCATTGAGGAAGCTAGGAAGAGGATCGCCGCCCAACAAGCAACTGTTGCTTGAATCTCTTTTTAATGAGTATTGAATAGACTGAGTGCTTGGTAGTTTATTCAGTGTTTTTCGTTTGACTTTGTTTGTCTGAAGATTTTATCAGTTAAATTTTGACTCTTGCGCCATACAACTTTTATTTGGTATGCTGTTTATGAAGTAATCTTTTCATTATCTAGTTTTGATTTCGTAACTTGTCGTGCACTGAAGCAAGTCGTCCTTGATCATGAAATGGTTTATTTGTGCAATTTAATACTGGTTGTTTAACTAGCAAAACTGAGAAGTATCAACTTATGCAAAGCTGAAATAATTTATGTTCAGTGTGTGAATTACAAATAGGTCCTTGATGTTCATTGAGGTCCCAAGGGATTGACCTGAATCGTAGTTTTCTTAGTATTCTTATTATTGCTTTTGCTGGAATTTGTTTGAATTTATAGATGATGATGCGCCTATGGGATACTCAAATTCTTTGCAATTGATCTTTTTTGCATCTCCAATTTTTTTGTAAAATAGTGCTGTTTAATATTTTAATTTCATCCTAAAATGTGTCTTGTGATAAAGGGCCAAATTTCTGTAAGGGATTTTGACAATCCATTATAGGAGTTTTAGTTATAAAGTCCATTGTGAAACCAGTATTTTACGTCCTCATTTTTCTGAAGCATGAAAAATATTTTAGGTCCTCACGAATGTTGGATTTTCCATTTAACAGTAAAGGAATGAAGTGTTGACAACTTTCAAATTGAATGATTTTACATAAGTGTTTTGGACATTCATATTAACGTCAATAAACCAATTCCTTCTTGTCATGATCGGTTTTATGTTTGTGGAATTTGTCCGTTGATATTAGATTATCACAGATCCATCCACATTAGGTCATTGTGTTTAACGTATCTGTATCTGTTAAACTTGATTTTGTCGGGTTGGGTAGCTTTTCATTTTTAAGCTTTTATTTTAATTTTTTTTTGTGTTACAAAAGGAATGAAAGAGAACAACAAAAAAACGAAATAAGCTATCACATCTTTTCACAAGAGGCATCGGACACCTTGTCTTAGAAGCTTCTCTCGGTAACATATCCGCCACAACATTTTTATCTTGCAATCTAGTTTCACTTAACAATTTTCTAAAATTGAACAATTTTAGTCAAAATGAGAATTCCAAAATCTAACAGAAAAAGAAAAGGAGCATATTACTAACAAGAATTCTATGGGGCACCATGATTCAAGGAGCAGACTTGAACCCTACAGGACCTCTTCAAGATGTTTAGGTCCGCTCAACTCGCTAACAATGAGTTTTTAGAATTAGAGGTCTTAATTATTGGTTTAGTTCAAAATAACATTTTACACCTCTTTAATCAAATCAGGATTTTCATATGCACATTCACCAAAAGAGTACGCTTGTTAAATTGGGTGAATGTGTTTTCTCATTCATCCAATGGAAATCTAAACATGTGTCACCGGTAGAGTGCATTGAATGCCGAATCCCACATTCTGTTAAATGGAACGCAAACACAACCTTATTTTAAAAAAATAAGGAATTTGTGAATGGGATTTGTGAATGTTGTGTTACATCAGCAATGCTTAAGTTTACAAATAAACTATTTCAGAAAACTGTTGACCTTTGATAAAGACCTCTGTGAGGCATACATCGACCCCTGTAATTGGTCAAATTAATTCTTAAGGTCTGTTTTGGTTCAAAGGAGGGAAGGGGAGAGATTTTAATGGAGGGGAGGGGAAGGGAGGGGAGGGGAGAGATTTTAATACTTCTTATATTTGGTTCATAGGAGGGGGGAAATAACTCTTTTTTTTTTTTCACGAGGAGAGGGAAGGAGTTTTATAATTAAATTACTTTTGTACCCTTTATAAATTTACTTGTATTTTAAACATGTTTGCATTTAATATTTTTCTATTATTAAACAGGGTTATTTTTGTCCAACAAAATGTTTTCCCTCCCATTCCCCCCACTTTTGGAGGGGACACAAAATTAAGTTATGAGGGATTTTGGTCTCCTCCGTTCCCCTCCCCTCCTCTCGTAAAAATTGAACCAAACATGAAAAGTTTAAAGAAAACCCTCCCCTCCCTTTCCCTCCTTTCCCCTCTTAGTGAATGCTAATAACACTCACATTACACTCTTTTCAACAATTTATTGTAACTGCAACTTAAACTGATCAATATATTTGAGATATCAGTGAAAGTTAAGAACTGATAATTGTCAAATGAGATTGGTCAAATTAGATCGGTAATTTGATAGATAGATCGACTGCACTACAGACTTTTCCTAATGCAGGATATTCGAGTTCTTATTTTTACTCTAGCCCAGACCTCATGAAATGTGAGTGGAGTACTTACCAGAAGGAAAACAACGTCTATCAATTTAAATAAACCCCTCAGTAAATATTTAGGTGAAATAACCTTATAATGATTATATAAATCGTTTAAACAATAACTTGTCATAAATATCAAAATTAATTTGACCCTAGCCATTCACTTCCATTTCTCGTGGAAGAAAAGGAAATGCGGGGCAGATATTTTTCTCAATATTAGAATCCCCTTCTGATTCGAAAAAGCTCGACCATAGAATCTGAGGCATTCGAACACCAGAAAACTACTTAAGCGAAATGTCAAAAGCAATAAACTAACAATCATGGATCAGCTAGAAAATAAACTGTAGAACAACAGTGACTAAAACCAGTCCACAATTATTTAATTCAGCCATAACTTAGTTCCAGATTCTAGCTAAAGACTCATCTAGATGAACAAGATACAATGACTAGAAAGAAAGAAAATGTAATCATCAAGCTGCGGCTACTTCCTCATTAGAGCAGTCACCTAGATGAACAAGATGCAATGACTAGAAAGGAGAAAATGTAATCATCATGCTGCTTCATGGAGCAGCTTCTGATCAAAGTGCCAGACACCTGAAAGTCCATCAAGGAATATACCAAATTAACACAGAAAATCTTATATGAACAACGGAAAAAAATTAGATGCATGAAGCAGAATTGGAAATTCTTACCATGTCCTTTTCCCACTAGCCTAAGCTGAGCAACATACTCTGAGATTTTTTTAATGGCTTCCACCTATAAAAGAACAAAAGAACATAAGAGCAGAGTTCGGACCAATGCATGTGTCTCGCTAAATGCAATGCATCATAGCACACAATTTTGTACAACCACTTACACTAGTTTGTATGTATGTTTTGTTTGTTAGTCACAGACCAAATTGGTACATACCTGTTCACCCAAAAACTCACTTTCCACAAAGTCGGCTAAGTGCACGTCACCAATCCTTGAGGCAACCTGTCAAAATGAAACAATATCAATGTCATTTATCTCAACAGCATGAAGGAGACCAACAAAACAATGCACACGCAATAAAAACTAAGCCCCAACAAACTTTGTCTTACACTGTGCAAGTTAAGGAGCTTTTCATTCACTAGCTTCTCCAATGACAGAGCGAGTTCCATTGCTGCAATAAGGTGAAAATGTTTAGTTCTAACAACTAGAGGATCCAGTTGAGAAGTTCATTAGGCAAAGCTTAAAGATGCGAGGAACATTTGAACTAGTTGATCATCACATCATGTGTTACATGACAAGTGAGAACCCTTTATTTGTGTAAATCAATTCAGAAATCAATAGTGGACAGTACCTCCAAACAATAGTCAAGTGCAGACATAAACAACATAAATGTAATTTGAAATCACAATTTCAGTTGTTTTACAGAATATCTCATTAGGAGAAAGGGCCATCCTTCAAATGATTAGAGAGCATCTACTTATCCATAACCTTATTCAAACATCAACATAACTATGGCCAGATAACCGATATCCAATTCTAAATCAGAAATCATAGAGTTTGATCCATAAACCAAGACACAAATGTCACACTTTAGATTGGGATAAATGCAGGACAATCAGAAAAAAAAGAAACAAATTCTATTATCAATTACAGAAGAATCGATCTGAACTGAAAACATCGACACAAACCATGAAGAGCATCTCCCTTATCTGCATTATCAAACTCAGAAAGCGGCATCACTATAGACTGCAACTTCACTTTCCCACCCCGTTTGTTCTGAAAACAAAAAAAATTGCAGCAACATAGACAATCAGAATCAGAATTCAATATCATTGGATAGAATTAAAAAAAAAAAAAAAACCATACTACTAAATCAAGTCAAAGTGAAACACCTGATACTCCATCAATTTCTCCGCATGCTCTCTTTCCTCTACACTTGATTTCTGAAAAAAACTGTAAACAAACCAGTAAATCACTATCATTAATAGCCACTCTAATAACCACAACAAACTCTTTTACAATTCACATAGCACGATAGTACTCTATGTATTAAGGGAAAAAAACTCCTTATAGGATGTGTTTCAAATAGAGCTTACTTCATAAGTTAAACAACTAAGCAAGTGTTCTGTATCTTATGAAAACAGCTTCTCAATTTAACGTACAAATAAGATATGGCTACCTAAACTCTTCTGAATTTGATTTTCCAATAAGTTTATCAAACAAGCTTAATGCGTATATGACACTAAACTTACTTTTTTTGGCTAACAATTACCCAATGTTAATCACCAGAGTAAAATTGCAGATTTGTGCAATAACATTGTCATAAGCTTGAGTGAACCATTTCATCAACACTACTTGCAATCATAATCACTAAAAAAGAAAGTAAATCACAGAGTAATCGCTTCTTACTCAGCAAGACCCTTGAGCGCAACATTGTCCCTGTCGAAGTAGGCAAACATTGCATGGTAAACGTATGAGACATTGTACTCCACACTGCAAAGTGCAAATACAAAAAAAAGCAAAAATTCAAATAAATCAGAAAATTAAATTATCAATTGAAACCAATAGAGAGAGAGAGGGGGAGAGAGAGAGAGAGAGAGCGAACTTGATTTGTTCGTTAACGGCAGCTTCAGAATCGTCGTGGTATTTCTGGCGAGCGAGAGAGGCTTGTGGAAGGGTAGGGACGAGATCGAGCTCCTTCTTCACCTCTTCGAAGGGCTCGAAGAGCACGCCGGTGAGGGCACGGTTATTACTGGCGCCTTTGGTGGCAGCGCAAACCACCGCCGCAGCACTCCCACTGTGGCGGTGAAACGGAATCGAACGCTCGGCGTTGAAGGTGGAAGAAGGAGCGGCGATAGCGGCTTTAAGAAGCATGATGTTGCGCGTGTTTGTTCGTTAGGGATTTTGAGACGAAGCTGTGGAGTTTGAAACGGCGGCGGAGGAAAAAAAATGTGGCGGAAGCTGCGACGGAGTAGGTAGATTCAGTTTTCTATGTGAGTGTGTGAGTGAGATTTTTATGGGAAGGTTGGTGGCGTGAGAACCGTTGGATGACGTGAAACGTGGAGGGTTCAGATGGGTGGGCGCGTGGCGTGCTCGTGGTCTAGGTCTAGCTGGGTATCATTGTCTTTTTGGCCATTGGAAAAGGAAGATTCTTTTTTGGTCCAATTGAATTGATTTAAGTGGAACTTATTGATTGTTGGCCCTTTCTAGTAGTGTATTAAGTATTTTATTTTACGTCAGAAAGCATTTAAACATTTTTTCAGTAATTGATCCCTGAATCTTCACATTTCTAACCGATATGTCCTCAACTCTTGTTATTTGAGCTCTCATTCGAGGATTAGTAGTGTATTAATGGAAGGAGACGAGAAAGGGAAAGTACATAAAAATTAGAGATCATGTGTCAATTTATCATAGAATATTCATAAATGTTAAAAAAATATTTTATGTGAGATCGGACGAATCTGGTCAAATCACTCTAGGGTTTGTTGATTGAAGAGGAACGATACACTTCCGATGGTGGAATGATGAAGATGAGTTGCTCTGCTGTATCTCCGTCATCTGGTGTGCCTCGGAAGGATCCTGCAAAGACACTCCGATACTTAAGTTAGAAGTTGGGTGAGCAAGAGGCAATCCAGAGAGCTGGATAAAGATGTGTACCTTATGAAGTCTCAACCGATCCACTTTATACTATGGTGTTAAATCCCAACGTAACTGTTGGATTCTTTGGCGATCATCTAGCTTAGGCGGCTAGGGTCAGCTGTCGCATATTGCACGAGACCTCGAGCTTCGCATCAATGCACGAGGCAGAGGTGAGGAGACGTTTGATGGGACTTGAAGGAAGTGACGTAGACGCCATCGGCTATGGGCGGGAAGTTGGTCGTGATCGGGGAGTAAAGGGGATTCTTGAGCGCTCGGAAGTCTTATGTATTTGAGAGCCCTTGGCGTCTGAGAGGTCTTGGGCACTTGTGGGACATTGACATTCGGGAGGTCTTGGGCACTCATGGGGCCTTGCGTTCGAAATTATTATGGTTTTAGAAGCCCGTGACATTCGAGACCGGCGACGTTCGTCAGAATAACAACCCTCTAACTCTAGTATGCAATAAGTTGTGGCCATGAAGTGCATATTTGTGGTTCCTTACACGGAAGTACCCGTCGGAACAATGTCCACCTAATACTATGACTTATGTGGTAGATTTAAATATTCCTTCAATGTTGAAATAATTGTTTTAAATTCAATTAACTCTTCGCCACTTTAATTTCTTTTTAACTACCGTATTCTCCAGTTGTGAGACTAATTTCTCATCCCATTTCAGCGCACTAAGCAGTATGAGACTGACCAATAATTTTTTTGCTATTACAAGAATTGAGAGCTGAACTCCCAACTATTTTCTTAATAGACGAAGTGCTGAACCACTACCTCAATTAACTTGCTTACTTTTGATTTATTTAGCACACAGAAATAATAAAACAGAAAATGTTGCTTTGATATTTGTTTGTAGATCGATTAACTCACAAACACGTGTTTTACACAAGATTGTAATACTAAGGGTCTGTTTGGTTCAAATGAGGGAAGTCTGTTTGGTTCAAATGAGGGAAGGGAAGGGGAGGGATTTTAATGGAGGGGAGGGGAAGTGATTTTAATACTTATTATGTTTGGTTTATAGGAGGGGAGGGGAGGGGAGGAGAAATAATTTTTTTTTGTTTGATTCACGAGGGGAGGGAAGGGGTTTTATGATTAAATTACCTTTATACCCTTTATAAATTTACTCGTATTTTAAACATGTTTGCATTTAATATTTTTCTATTATTGAATAGGGTTATTTTTGGTCCAACAAAATGTTTTCCCTCCTATTCCCCCACTTTTGGAGGGGACACAAAATTGAGTTAGGAGGGGTTTTGGTCCCCTCCATTCCCCTCCCCTCCCCTCCCCTCCTAAAAATTGAACCAAACAACTAAAATTTAAAAAAAAACCCTCCCCTCTCCTCCCCTTCCCTCCGTTCCCCCCTAACCAAACAGTACTTAATGCTTTAGAAAAAAGATGTTGCTTTTGATGTTTAATTTTAAGATTGTAATACGTACAAATGTGGAACAATGTTGGGTGAAATTTATATGAAATTAAGGACTCTGGGTAGCAGTTATTATTATTTCCTTTGAATATGATAAAGTAGCTTCAAGGGAATAAAAACCAAAAAGAAAAACCAAAGTAGTAGAATTATTGAGGAGGATGAATGGGTTTATGCTTATCAGGAGCAGTGTGAAGATAAGAGCGAGCGGATCAGAAAGCTATTAAATCATTACAATATCAGCTACTAATTCAACCTCTGTAAATGAGACGTGAGACGTGGTTATGATTCACACTGGACTCATGTCGCATATGAGATCCTGACACATAAGAGTGAGTATATGAGAAACTTTATTTTAATTTATCTCATTACATAGATGTTCATGCAGATATTTAGTTTAGTTATAATAATAATAATAATAGGCTTTTCGCGTTAATTCGTAAACAAATTTTGATACCTGCTTATAAATTTTATTTGAATAAACTCTTTAAATAATCTTATAAATAGACTTGTCTCATTGTCTGTCATCCCTCAAAAAATGATAAAACTTCAAGTCAAGTTTTGTATGGAGCTGGCCACTGACCCAAATAAACCCAAGAGCCCAACACTGTAATAAGCTTTTCTTGCTTTTTGTTTTTTTGTCACAATTATTATTTTGTTTGAATGATGCCGCTAAGAAATAGATAAAGGACACCAACCCCATGGGCTTCGTTTAAGCTCAATGGATTTTACCCCAAAAAAATAAATAAAAAGAGATAAAAGGACTAATTAGGACCCCATGGGCCTCGTTGCATTTGAGCCTTATCGCCGGGTTCCAAGTAATCTTGTATCTATTCAACAAAAGCACAAAAATAATTAACAACTTTGGTATATATTAAATTTGAAATATCACTCTTAACTATGAGAAATTCTCCTAATCCACTATCATATTCAATGTATCACCTGACATTCTCTCTACATAAACCATTTTTTTATAATTATATTTCTCTTAAATACTATTATACTTAAATTTAGTCAATAATATATAAAAGTTTGAATTAAATTGTGTTTTCAAAATTTGAGTCTTCCAAAGTCGTTGTTACTTAATAAAATTATCAACAAATAGTATCATATCAAAAATTCAAATTTAAAATTCAAACTTAAAATTCAAACTTAAATTATTACTCCTACACGCCCCCTAGATGAAGGCAGTAGTTTCAATAACTCCAATCGTGTCTTTGAGAAAGTTGTGGCAAAATGATGAAAACTGTTCAGTCAAGAGATCAGCCAAATGATGGCTTGTTGGTACATGGGAGACAATAAGCATTTTCTCAACTACCAAGTCATTAACAAAGTGATAATCAAAATGTTTAATGCGAGAATCAATAATATGGTTGACATATGGATAAGTGGCACCAATATTGTTAGAGTAAATGGTTGGTGTGGTAGCGGGAACATGAAGTTCGTGAAGAAGTTGTTGGATCCATAACAACTCAACTGTAGAGGTGGTGATGGTTCTGCATTCTGCATTGGTGTATGATCGAGCCATAATGGGTTGTTTATTGCATAACCAAGAAATTGGATTAGAACCTATGTAGACAATGTAAGCTCTTGTGGAGATCTCTAGACCGTGTGATCTATATCCCATGAGAAATCATAGATTTCAAATAGCACAATGCGCTTCTGAGCTTGCATAATCGCTACTCCAACCATCTTCCTCAAAACCTCTAATGATTTCTAGCAACTTACCATCTTGGCACTTGAGAGACATGTAGAATGTAAAGGAGTTGGAGTAACATCGACGATTGGGCGCTTCAAATTAAAGATTTTGGTAGTAATCTTCTCACTCCCATCTTCCCTTAAAAAATGGATAGAAACCATTTGTGAAAAAGGGGAAAGGGAATAGAAAAAGGAGGAAATGTACCCGATGAAGATGGAATCTAGAGTCCAAAACGAGGGTGGCCAATGAGCATAAATTCTCACAATAGAGATGAAGGATTAAGATTCATGGATGGTTGTGCAAGTGGATTACTTGGTTTGGTAGAATTGTTATGAAGAGGGAAAAGTGGTTGAAGAATGTGAGCAGTTGTGAAACATAGGATGAAAACACGAAATATGGGAAAACGATTGTATTGAAAGTCACGACTTTATGATAAGCAACCATAGTTAAAGACATAATTGTTGGAGCGCGTCTCCTCATTAATTACAATGTTTTAAGTGGAAGTTGGTCGAGCGGAGTTAGGAAGTACCTTAGAAATCAAAGTTCCCTGTGAAAACTAAGTAACTAGTGGTCAACGGATTCAAGGGTATCAGAAAATCGTCTCGGTTTTGAAGATTTCCAATGATTGATATCTGCTTGAACTGATATATATATATATATATATATATATATATATATATATATATATATATATATATATAATATTGCATTGCATTACATTTCAACATGAGATTCATGTTCTACTTGGCCTAAAAGGCCAAAAGGCAGAATAGCATATCTGTTAGCTCAAAAGGTCTAACAGCTAAGCGATACCATAGAGGCGAACAAGATGATTTATTTAAGGATATCACATCCTAATAATCGACTGAGCATATCTTTCCAACACATTTAGTGATACTCTCTTTGTTCCTATATATTTGTCACTATTTTGATATTGTTTTTGTTCATATTTGTTTGTCACTTTTACCATTTCAAAAGAGCATTGATTATGTTTTACCAATTCTACCCTTAAATTAATTGTGATAGGAAAATTAAGAGTCAAAATTAAGAAGAGAGATAAATGGTATATTAGAAAGTTAGATAGTAATTTTGATAGAAACAAGAACATTAATATAATTCCTTAATACACGTGTCAAAACCTTAAAATGATAATTATTAAAGAACGAATGAACAAAATAAAAATGACAATTATGCTTCTAACGTTTTTGAAATTACTGCAATAGCTAAGATATATTGATTTCATAAAAACGTAGTGAACAAAATAAAAATGAGGAAGCACTCTGATTGAAGATTGTTTTGATGAAAAATCCTCAATTACTGCTTGCTGTGTTGCGAATGTTGTGTCTATTATAACTCTTCACTTGAGAATAATTATGAGAAGCAAGCACAAACCAACAAAGTTCTACATTCTCATAAGTTGTAAAAATACACAAATAACACAAGTCGCAAGTCACAACTCATAATTGTCTTTTAAAACAACAAAAGCACGCACAAACGAACAAAGTTTTACATTCTCACAGTAACAAAGTCTTAGTTTAAAATTCTAAGTTCTAACCTAGTCTTAGTTAAAATCAAAACATTAGATCTTGGAAGCAACATCTTTTCCATTATCACAACCATCACCATCTTTCAAACCTTCATCATCACCATCATCATCTACATGTAACAATTGAATGACAAAATAATTAAATTCATACTTCTGCAACAAAGTTTCAAAAAAGTTGATTATTCCTCCCTCGTGTTGTCCCTCATTAATCTTTATATCTATATGAATGATAATAAAAAAAATTAAAATTTAAGTAATAAAAAGTGTTCCGTTAAAAAGAAAGTAATAAAAAAGGTGCTGGCCCGCGCCCAACCCGCCAAACTCGCAAAAAAAAAAACGATTAAAAAAGTGAATTCAAAATAGTTATGTGGGCTAAATTTTCCAACTCAACCCGCCAAAAAACGCGTTCCTACACCATATTGCGCCCCTACACACCCCACTAGAGACAAAATGATTCGATCCATCTCAACTTTGGAATAACACAAACCAAGAAGGGAAACTGGGTTCTAATTAGAATTATTGTTCACCATATATATGTAGCATCATTGATAGAAACAACATGCATATCGAAAATGAATCTTGTATCACAACGATGCGCATTTAATTTTCGCGTGGGAAGGTCTCATGTTTTTCCTTCCAACGTGATGAGATGTCTGTTTGTTCAGTCATAGTTTATTTTCTTCAAAATTTGTGATTTCGGAGAAACCAAACGACAAGTTTCTCAGTCTCACCTTCCATGGTCTCACCTTCCGAGGGGATTCAAATTCATTCTAAATTGAAGCCCTATAATCTGTTAGTTACAACTACAACCTAGTAATAATATTTAACTACGTCTCATGATAAACGACGAATATATATATTTTGTGTTATATATATATGCTATCTTTTGGCGATGATATAAATTGAAATGATAATCGGTTGCCACCAAATTAAATCTGGATTTGGTGGGTGTTGGGTGAAACACTTTTTGTGTTGGTGTGTTAATGCTTTTGTTTTAATACTTTGTTCTCTCACGGCTTCTTTCTTCTCCTCTATTTCTATCTTTTTTTGTGTGTATCTTTGCAAGTTGCAACAATGTAATTCCTTGCACTGGTTGTTATACCATGTGTACTCTTTCTAATACATATTGACTTATAAAAAAAAAAAAAGGAGACCGTCATTCCATGAAAGGAGAGCTGTTTTATTTTGAAAGACATGAAAAGGAAGCTTTGAATCATGTGAGGCAATTAATGCGAGGATAGCCTAGGGTTTGAATACTGGTACTAGTAATCTCCATCGAAATGAGCTTCATTTATAATAATCCCTACAACTTAATTGCATGTCAGGAATCTCATTAATATCTTGTTGGAGCTTCTGTATAATTTCTTTGCTTCACAACGCTTATTTTCGTATTGCATAGGGTAGCATATGCCATTTGGTACTAATCGTTTTTTAAAGAATTGACATGGCTATAGATATAGGAAAATGTCACACATCACATACACACAGCAGGCGATGAGCTGGGTAAGGCATCTTCGTGATTCAAATTACACAGACTAATATAATATATTTGTAAATTCTTCTACAATTCGGACGAATACAGTCACATCACTCGGAGAGTGTTGATTGAAAGGGGAGAACGCCGAGCTTCCAAGTGTCTGGTAGGTCTCTGGTGGAACGTCTGCTGCTCCGTCGGGGAGCCACGTCGGGAGAACTAGGAACGATTCACAAGGGGAATCGTTGGATCTCCTTACACGCCATTCAATCAAACAGGTGAGCATATATTTGGGGACTGTAGCTGGGGCTTCGAGAACCACACTAAGTCTTAGGTTAGTTAGCTAGCTGCTGATGACTTTTGATGGGACGTGGGCAAAGAGAAAGCGTTGAGCTTTTGGTTCAGGTGGATGGCAACTGGAATGACGTTGATTTTGCAATGTGCCCAATCAGATGGAGCAGACTGTAGTCGGGGGTAGTGGGGTGTAGTCGGATCTAACGAGACTGTGGTCGGAAAGAGGGAGATTTGTCGCTTGCTTGCCTCTTGTGGTTAATTGTTGTGGAGCGAAACACTTATATAAGTTTGGATTATCTTGTAAGTTGGATTGTTGCGTCTACACCTCCTAGCCCTTACGTAAGATGCAGGCGTACCTGACATGAATTCCTCAAACGATGCATGGAGGAGGAGCTGGGGTCACACCTAACCAGTAACTGGCTGTTCGTGGGTGTCGGGAAGTAGTCTGCTCGACTACCGCAACAGTAGTCCCTTAGGCCTTAGCTCTGGGAATGCACAGAAGTGGCTGTCGAGAGATATGAGGGTTGCGTTATTTATCCTTGACGAGATGTCATGGTCGGTTTCTCTTAGTTGCCCAAGTCTGAGTGTTGTTTCCGATAGGGCGTTGTCATCCGGTAGGTCTTGGAGTCGTTGGTTGACGGAAGGGATGTTGACTTCCGGGTCGATACAGGCGATAATCAGTTGTTTATGGGCGTTGAGAGGTAGTCCGCCTGACTATCCGAACATAATCAGTTGAACAGAGCATTTTCTGTAAAGTATCTAATTTCAAAATTGAGTATGAAGAAAAGTAAGTTGATCAAATGATATAAGAACCCACTTGTGAATGCGAACCATATAAAACACTTATTGAAGTATAATATTTTTTTAGTAGATAAACTCCAATTAATTCGAATAGCTAGGGACTCTGTCACTATTTATTTGTTCATAGAGAAGAATCAATATGCAATGCCAGCACTCCAAAGCAAGAGTGGACTAGGAAGGGTGTGAAGTTCACAATCACACAATTAAGGCTGCTTAGCTTCTCCTTCTTTCAACTGCAATTAATTAACTATACACATCCAGCGCATCAGTTTATTTCAATAGAAATTAAATGTGTATCTTGGTTCTTAATTATATAAAGAAAAGGCTCACGAGGCTATTCTCTTCCATTTAACAGTACACGTGAGAAAGAAAATATTTTCTGTGATGATCGAGTTGCTGATATATCTTGTTAAGTTAGAATTTTCATGGAGGATCTAATATAAGCCAGTCTGTTCAAAGTTTTCTACTATAGAGAAGATGAAGTAAGCTGATTTGGGTCCAATAGAAGCGGAAAACAAATCATCGATCACTATATTGTAGTATACATGCATGAACGATAGATTTCTAGGAAAGAGACAAAAGTCTTCTTTTTAAAAATGTTTACAACTCAACAAAAGTTCTCACAAAAGTGAGTTTCAGAAAAGAAAAAAAAGTTCACACAAAAGTGTATGGTACATATCATGATTATATACGGATGAACCGGTAAAATAAGTTGTGTAATATCTTTACATTTCAAAATAACTATCAATTTAGAATTTTAAAAGAGTAGCTGTTATAAAAAAAATAAAAGTTGCCTAAATGACGGAAACGTTTAGGTTAAATAACTATAATATTAAGTGAATTGATTATATTTTTTTTATATGAAAAAACATTTAAATTGTCTTTTTAGGGATTAATCGTGGACCTACCTTTATGTCCCAACTCTAACTAGTTAAGCTATCTTTCAGGGTAATGATTATATTTAAGATAAATAAACTATGAATTTCATATTTATTTATTTATCTTAAATATCATTGATTCAATTGGAAATAAGGTATGATTTAAACCAAACTTTTTCTAGAGTTATTTAGAAAAAAATAAAAAAATATTTTAAAGAGTAAAATATCAAAATAAATTTTCTCGATCACATATTTTTTTACTCATGTGTTTACCTCTCCAATGTAACTGAAAAAGAGACATTTGTTTATAACTAACGACTATATATGTTGAGCTAATCAATGAATTGAGTGAAATTAAAGTTGTATACACTAAGAAAGAAGAGATGGAAAGAGTTATGTTAAGTGGAGGGATAAGGTGTGTGAATGTTTTTGTGTTTTTGTATGTTAATTAACAAACATTCATTCATTCATGTTGATGGGGATGGTTCCCATGTAGGAGTAGTATATATAACCACCGAGTGCTTTCAACGTCCTGTACCCTTTGACTCAAACACTTGTTCAAAGTTCAAACAACGTGGAAGCCATACTTGTTAACTTGCCTATCACATTCACATTCACATTCCACTACTTTTTATTTCCAGGGGAGTCAAAGATACCCTTTGTTTTATTCCCTCTCTCCCAAACCTAATCACCAAACCAAGTTACCATTTGTTGACGATTTTTATGAAAAGTTTTTTCTGATTTTTTAATTTTTTACAAATTTATTTATTTGGTAAATAATTAATTTGACGATATTTCATGAATATATGTAATTATGAAATAAATTAAGTAACTTAATAATATCCTTTAATTAAAGATGAAAGTTCAAAATATGTGTCACATATTGGGAAAGATTGTGATTTTATAAATTTTAAAAATGAAGACTCGAATATATATATAACATGAATGAATGTGTAAAACGTTAATTCAAACATTCTACTCTTTCTGTTCTTTTTAATAAGATCTCTTACAAAAAATTTGGTGCCTCTTAATATAAGATTCACTATTAAATTTCAGAAAGGCTTTTCCACATATGCCATTGTATATTTATTAAACTTTTGTAATTTCAAAGTTTGAATTATCACAATAAATTACTTCAACACTACCTAATACATTAATTAAGGGTAAATATGGAAGATTATATAAACATTTATAAAATCAATACATTAATTAACCTTATTACATGTTTTTTTAATAAGCGTAATTATCTTAATAAATAATGTCTTATAATTAGAAATAGATGGAATATAAGTTTTAAAAGTTTACAACTCCCAAATTTTTGGAGTTTATCAGGCGACCAATGATATAATTAGAAAGTTACTAGCAAGGACATTAAGATCTTAAACATACGGTTATGCCCTAATTAAAGGTAGAGCTAGGTACATTCAAAAATACTTTATTTGTACCTCTCAAATTTTTCACACTGCCATTTCATTAACCACATCATTAACCACAGTTGATTTTGTATATTATTTTTTAAATGTTTACATCTTACCTATTTTATTTAGTCCCGATACATGAAACTCAACGGAGCGCGACATACAATCGTTATATGCTAATGATTTTTTATTGCAACGACATGCAATGTAATTAAAATTTTGAGTTTTAAGTGTTTTGAAACTGCTAAAAAAACCTTCAAGAATCATATAATCTTTTAGACAAGAATTATGTGGTGGTTCCCGTAGCAGTTTGAAACCCTCAACAATGACTTTATTTGATATTATGTAAATTGTGGTGGTTAAAAACCGCCACAATTTACAAATGTTAAATGTATATTGTGGGCTACATGCATATGTACTAGAATCATTATTTGAGTTTTAGTTCCCTTAGGCCGTGCACTTTGCTGGTTGAGTATAGTAAAGTAATTTCCATTTAAAGTCTAGATATTACAATAAAATAAAATAATGGATAGTGTTCGGGACAGCCCAAATTGTTTTAAGACTCAATATTATTTTAGACTATGCAAATGTTTCACAACCAAGTGAATACTATGTTGGTCAACGTAGGCGACTAAAGCGATACTCATCTCATTCTTAAGACATTTAAGTGGAACAAGGCGGACACGATTACTAAACAACTGCAAGGTTATTCAAGCGTAACCATTATCTCGGAAGTCGTACACAAATGCTTTATTAAGACTCGATGCCTCAATTAGAGGTCTTACCATGCCTATAAATACATGTTTGATCGTTCGTTTATATAAGCATTACTCATTTTGCTATGTGAATATTCTTCTAAGACTTTGAGATTCTCTCTGATCTAGAAGCTGACTTGAACGTCAGGACGTCTTTTGCAGACACGCTCCCGCCATTCCTCCCCGTGCTTCACGTGGATATTGTTACTGCCACCGAAGCATGCATTCATCTACCGCCCAAAGATCAAATGTGTTCATTGTTTTATTTCTTGAAGAAAAAATAGCAATGAAAAACAAAGAAATAAATAACGTAACCATCAAATTTTATTTAATCACAAATTAATAAACATCTTTAGAAGTTATCCAACGAGTGTCTCTCACAATCACAAAATATGTTTGTTTGAACCCGGAGTTGAAAGTTCGATTTTTAAGAATTGCAATCTTGTAGAAACCTTTGGCCACACCCAGATTGAAATTGCGATAACGATTGAATACACCAAAATCATCTTTACTAGTTGAATGTGACATGACCGAAACCTCGATTGCAATACTAGTGTAGAACTTGCTCGTGGTTCCCCCCACACTCTCTAAGCCATTACAAATACCCATAACACTCGAACTTTCAGTCTCATTATTCGTAGCTCGGAAGTTACTCAAGCATAATTAGTAGATCTTTTCATACCTATAAATACAAGTTTAATCGTTTAGTTACGTACATAAGCATTACTCACTTTTGCAAGCACACTCTCCGGCTCCGTTGTTCCTCACTGTGCTCCGTCATGAACAGTACTACTGCGACAAGAGGATTCATCCGTCATACAAAAATCAGATCGAGGTGCTCATTCTTCTATTTCCACTCTCTTTTTCTTCTTATTTCTATATTTTTTCCTATCACCTCACATGTCATATCACTTATTTCTATCGATTTTCTTCATATTTCTCTTAGTGGGGGTGAAATAGAAGCGTAAACATACCATTTTTGTTAATTTAATCACAAACCGATAAACGTTTTTAATGGTTGAATGTGATGTGACTCAAACCTCGATGGTAATACTAGTGTAGAACTTGCTCGTGGTTCCCCTCACACTCTCTAAGCCATTATAAATACCCATAACACTCGCACTCTCAGTCTCATTATCCGCAGCTCCTCTGTTTTGTGTTCTATTAACTTCCTCTGTCTTCAGATTCCTGCTTTTTCTCTTTTGGAGTTTTAACTCCCAACTAGAAGTGTCCTTTTTCTCTCTGTTTCCTCTGTTTTCAAAACAAGAAAAATGGGTGGGACTGGGAACTCCCCTTGTGCCTCGTGCAAGCTCTTGAGACGCCGCTGCACAAAAGATTGCACCTTTGCCCCTTATTTTCCTGCTGATGAACCCCAAAAGTTTGCCATAGTTCACAAGGTTTTTGGCGCAAGCAATGTTAGCAAGATGTTGCAGGTACCTCGCACTCTTTCTGTGCCCCATTTTCTTTCTTTTGATCACGAAAGTGGATACATAAACTGCTTTATGTTGTAAGTTGATCCATCATTTTCAAAAAACAGAGATTTAGGCAGCTGTTTCAACTTGTATGTCCTGCTTCTAAAACTTCGCTAATGTAAGAAAAATGAAAAAGAGAAACTTTTTTGGTGCTTAAGGAACTTTACATTTGAAAAAAAAATGTTAACAACCCAAATACACACACAGATAAGAAGAGAAACCGAGTGAAAATAAGATAGACGAGAAGTAGTAGTTTGTATGGTACAAGGTTTAGTTATTGTTCTAAATGATTCTTTTTCATACATTGATTCAGGAACTTCCTGTTCACCAGAGATCAGATGCAGTGAGCAGTTTAGTGTATGAGGCAAATGCAAGAGTGAGGGACCCTGTATATGGCTGTGTGGGAGCCATATCCTACCTGCAAAATCAGGTTTCAGAGCTTCAAATGCAGCTTGCAGTTGCTCAAGCAGAGATACTCTGCATCCAGATGCAACATGAGCCAGTGATTCAAGCCCCAGAAGTTAACCCAGATCAGAAACCTTACTTTCTCCAGGATGAACTCTCACAGTACCTCAATTTTGGCTCTTCTAGCAATAATGTAATTCATGATTCTCTCCAGAGGGAGAACATCTATGGACATGACATGGTTTCTTGAATGAAATTTAGTCACTTGTTCTGAGTTCTTGGCTCATGTGCCTTCCTTTTCTTTTTTAATAATTTACATAATTTATTTTCCATAGACAAACAACTTAATTAAACACTTAAAACAAAAAACATTAACTGTATAAACGCTTATTTATAAATTAATATAAGAAACTTATTGAAATAACATGTACAAGCATAAATTCTTAAACTAATTTAAATAATTTATGAAAATAAACTCAAAATTATTTATAATTAGATCACATGTGATTTACACAAACTATGTTACATGATAGCTCAAATAAACTCTTTAAAATGAGTTATCCATGAAAAAGTTCACTGCACTTGTTATGATTTGTGAAGTTAAAAGACATAAGGGATTTCTAGAGTCAACTCTAGCATGTGATTAAGTACCAGTGAAGTAATATTGTGTTCTCTGACTCAGTAACATGTTGAACAAATAATTAAGGTGCTCTACGTTAATGCAGGCAATAAGGCAAGGGTCGGTGGTTGTTTTAAAAAATTGCAGACATTCTGATAATTATGTAAACAATGACCATCTCATGATCTAGAAAGACAAATTTATAAGTCTAGTAAACACCAAAATTTAAAAAATGAGTTAACATAAGCCACGATTGCATGATTGTTTGTTACATGTGCCTGGAATGATTTGGCTTCCCCCATATTTAGTTTTTTTTGTACTTCAGTGTATTCAAAATACGAAAAAAAAGCAACAATGAATTGTTGATTCAGGTGGTTCATACTTAATTTTCTTACAACAGAAATATCTCAATTTCAACTTCTGTGTGAAAAAATTCTCGGATAAAAGAACTAATCTCACTAATATGTGAATGTTCACGATTAGAAAAGAATACAAAAAAATCAAGTAGTGATTGGAATTACAAAAAATTAAAAAGAGTTGATTTAATTTCATTTGAAAGTTTACCAAAAAATCATTTAAAAGATATCACTAAAAATGATTATTGAAAAATTAGCATCAGTCTTGACTCCAACACTAATTTCGGCTCTTTAAACCAACGCAAAGCGTAAAAAAAGAAACTCAAATAAATTTTAGCATCGTCTAAACTAATGCCTGCTTACTGATAAATAACATCGATTACAATAGATTTTAAAGTCACAAGCCAACTTAGCATCCCCCACTGACCACTAGCGGCACTTGGGGTCATTGCTATATTCACCAACCTACTTAGCATCAGTGGTCACCGACGCTAATGTCAACTGGGTATGACTCATTTCGTGGGCACCAATGTTAGCCTTGTCCTAGCCAATGCTAATCTTCATTGATTTCTCCGCCATACTCTTTCTTTCCCTCAATCTCTCAAAACCTTATACTCACTCTCTCTACCGTCCCTCATCCTCTTCCGCCGATCCTCACCTTCCTCCAGCGAGGCTATGATCTACCCCCTCCCTCCTCCTTTGTCACCATCAACGTCTCTCACAACCCCTCCCTCATCCTCATCCTCCTCCACCCCACCCTCCCTCCGATAATGCCCACTTGATTAATTAGCATGTTCCCCCCTCCTCCTCCTCTGCCACCATCACGTTTCCCTCAATCTCTCCCCCTATGCCACCTGATTTACGTTCTTCCTCCTTATGCCACCAAACTCTACTATCGGGTATCCATCCCTAGTACTGCCGCCCCGCCCCACTACCACTATCGTGCTACGCCCCATTGTCACGACGCCACCGCAATCATTACCTTCTGCTAGATCTCTTGGCATGTGATCTGATTTGTTAATTTTATTTTGTTTAACAGATTCCTATGAATTTTATTTTGCTAGGTTGTGTTTGTCTGTGATAGAAGTATAAAAAAAAGCATGTTATGAATTGATTTGCCAAAGTGGAACGAAAGAGATCTATCACGGGTGACTTCGCATAGTTACTACAGGTATGCTGATCTGATTTGAGTCTAATGTTGCTTAACATATTCTTAATGTTGATTTGTATGAGCTTTTATTTTACTAGGTTGTGATTGTCTGTAATAGACTATTGAATAAAATGTTATGAAATGCACAACCTTGTACTTGGACAACAACACAACGGGTTCCAATTGATTTGGATGTATACCCTGCATATACGGAAAAGGATGACACGCAATATGTGGAAAGGGACAGATCTCAAGCATACATGTAAAGAATAATGAATCTGGATAGCGATTTGTTGCTCATTTACTATCTTCTAGGCCAAAATTATATCATTTGCATGCAAAAGGGGGAAGCACTGCAAAGGGATTTTAAGAATATTCTCATGTTTTGATGTTGAATACATATGAACTATATTCAAAAGTGGAAGCACTATATATGGATTATATGAGTATTCTCATGGTTTGATGATGAATATCTTTGTATGCAAAAGTGTGACTTTTATAACGCCAAAGTATTGTAAGCATGTTAATTAAAATGTGACTTTTTTTTTTGTCTTTAACGAATGTTGCCGTCTCTTCAGGAAACAATTGCATGTTCTTTCAACAAATAACCTCTCTGGATTCCGAACTTAATATATGGTTTAATTTGAATGAACTAATATAGCTTGTAAGAAAATCAAATAAGTGTATCATATAATGTGACTCCCATGAGTTGAAAAACTTACCGAAATAATCTTAGATGTAAAGCAATAAAAGTAGTTTTAAATGCATTTGTAGAAAACACAAATCTTAACAATCACATGATAATGACAATGTGATTTCAAGACACTCAACCCCAAACAAAATAAACAACTTGAATTTGGCTTAGTTTACTTGATGAACATGGAAAAAATTATAAATAGATTTTCAATCACTTGAAAATCAACGAGTGAAATTATACCTGTTTCGCTGTTTAGATGCAAATCAAAGAACATTTATTAAAATTTATTCAATATATTTATAAGTTGATAAGTTTCAATAATCACTAATAAACCCGTATCGCCATGGGCACATTGACACATTGACTTTTTATTAAGGGGTTGGCTAAATGACCCCATGATTAATTGGGGTCATTCAACCCCATGTCCACCTGAACCAATAAGATTGTGTCGTTTATTTTATTTATTTTCACATTATTTTTTAATTTTAATTATAAGACAATCATATTGGTTCATGTAAATTAATCCTGAGGTCATTTATCCAACCACTTTATTAAAGTATATATATTTCTTTCATTCATTTATTCTTCGCGCTTCCTGCCTGATTATAAACACATGCAGATTATAAATTTGGATTCTTTCGAATTGCCACTTGAGAATTTGGATTCCTCCTGTTGGTGGGAGGTAGCACTAGAGGGGTTGAAGTTGGTTGTTATTACAGTTAGTGCGTGAACTTCATTAACAGGTACCCTGTTGCTGTTAAGTTATTTTCTTTTTTTCTTTAAATATACAAAACCCGTGTAGCTGAGAGTTTTGGAATAATACAAAATTAGATTAATCAAACTTTGGCCTTATTATCATTCATGATTCCAAATCTTGGACGGCTATTTTAGACCATGCACCTATCATTAATTCAGTATCTCACTTCACCTGAAGATGGAAATATCGACAAGCTCACCTTGCTAACTTAATCTCTCACTCTTAAAATTTGGGTTACGTATATGCACCGGGCCAAACATATATAGCGTGTTTGTGGATGACTCATATATGAATAGTTTTTAATAAACTAATTTAAAATAAGTTATGATAGCATCTTAAAATATTAGTTAAAATTTTAGTTAGACTTATCTCTATCAAAAATATAATTATATTTTTAGTCAAATGTGATATTTCTTAATACTAGTTGAAATTGTGGTTAAAGAGTGCTTCCGAACAATTAAAAAATCAGTTCGATCATATTGTATAATCACTCAAACCTCATGTTTTTATAACATATAGTTATAACAAATAGTAGTAAATACCCCAAGTGAGAGTGGAAACCTCAGTTCTCTTTTGACTTTTGAGGGCTCGAGGATAATACTTCCAAAAGTAGTTTTGTTTTGGAATTCAGATTCCTTCTACTGATCCAGCCTCTTCAGTTCTCCTCCTTTGACTTTTTTTTCTCCCTTTAACTCATTTGAAGTCAGAATAAGATTTGCAAGCACTTTGCTTCAAAACCAAACAAATGAACATTATGTACAAAAAGAAAAGGGTTGACCATATTCTTCAACTTGAAGCTATGCATATACTCATAATAATTTTTGCACGCCTTCATGTGCATATGAACACATCCATTTGAATTCTGTTTGATATTTTTAAATGCTATTCCAAAAGTTTTTTAAAATTTAATTTTAATTATTTTCTTTATTATTAATAATTTATTGTTGTTATTTCTTTATCATTTAACTTTATCAACCACAACCGGGGTTATGGAAGTAGTGTAGTAATATGATTTTTTAGGAAACTCCATGGACGGCACAAGAGGCATGGTGCCGCAAATCTCATGATCATGATGAGTTCGTTAGGTTTATGGATCTGCAAAGTTTGAATGTTGGTAATGTGCTGCTATGCTATGTTTGGCGTCCTCCACCATTGGGTGCTGCGAAGCTGAATAAAGATGGAAGCTATCGTTTCCATTCCTACGATTTGGGTGGTAATTCACTGATGAGGGATGGACTTTATCTTGTTTGGAGCCAAGACCATAAGGATGTTATTTGTGAAGTAGATTGTGCGGATATTATTCAATCCTTGGAGGATGAGGAGGGTAGAGGTTTTCTCCGGTGCTCAATGAAATTAAAGATTTGCTTGGAAAAGAGTGGACGGCGACATTGGATTGCACCCCGAGGGAGTGCAATAATGTTGTTGATTGTCTTGCCAAACGAGGTGCGAACTCTCCTCTTTTGGGTGTCTGTTGTATTGAGAGGCCTCATATGAAGTTGGAAACTCTCATCTTGAGAGACTCGTTTTTGGTTCTTTAATTTTGTCTAGTTCGATAATTTTCCGAAGCATAAGAAAGCTTTATCAACCTAAACCAAATTCAATTCCTTTAGAAAGAGATAATATAATCTTTATGAAATATAATCATTAATTCATGTGTTATTTACCTAATAGTTGAAATTTTTGAGATGATTGGTTATATGACATGATACTAGATGCTCTATGAACGATCTAGAGTTCGATCCATTGTCTATGCTTCAAACCCAAAGGGCTCTTGCGTGAAGAAGGGTGTTAGAAATATAAACATTCATGTGTGTTTTACTCAATAATACGGGAGGAAAGTGTTGGGTATCTTTTAGTTTAATTTTCTAAAATATTTAGGATTATATTGTAAATTATAAGAATTTATTTTTAGAAGATAAAATGGCCATTTAAGGCCAGGGCTATGTATTCGGCAATTTCCTTAGGACCAAAATAAAATAAATTTTAGTACTATATAATAATTCATTTGTTTCAAAATAACTGTCCAGAAAAAGAAAAAACATGGATATTAAGAAATACAATTAATAATGATAATTTTTAAAATATATCATTTGATTTACTATTTTAACTTTGAAAGTGTATTGTATCTCCTCATTTATTGTGCTGTAGGGGCATTATATGGGAAAAAAATCAATTAATGCTCTCTTGGAATTCTAAGTGAACAGTTATTATGAAATAAAATTTTCCTCTCTAAGTGGACAATTATTTTGAAACGGAGGGAGTATATAGTATTGATACTTGAGAGATGTAATTAAACAATGAAAAATTAGGTCATATTAATTACAACACGAACAATGCAACGTGGGAACTGCGAGGTGCATCGTGCAATGTGCAACTTTGGATTGACAGTTATTTGTAGTAGTGTTTCATATTAGTAAATTTACATTTTCAAAAAATAATAAATAAAATATCCATTATTTTTACATTCCCAAAATTGAAAAATGAATTATTGTTTACTCATAACTGTTAATTTTTTTATGACTTATATATCTATACTATTGTACAAGTCTGCTCTCCACTCATTGTTTCTTCTCTTAAAAAAAAAGAAAATTTTCCTTTTTTTCTACCTTAAAGTGAACTATCAAAGGAGATACTCGATATTAAAGTGTTGCAAAACCTCTCATTGTTTCATTCGTTGCGGCTTGCATTTCACGTTCTACTAAAAGCGAAATGTTAGAACTGTTTGATTGTAGAACTCTGATTAAATGATTTCGCAGGTAAAAAACTCGAAGATTAATACAAAAAAATTGATAATTTATATGATATAGTAAATCTTTTTAAGACTCTTGTCAAAAGAAAGTCAATTTAATATTTTTACCTTAGACCATAAAATGTCTATACGCGATCTTATTCAAGGCAATAAGGCATGAAACCCCTCGATTTTTATATAAGTATTGGAGAAATCAGATTAAGAGGTCAAGATGGGATAAATATTTTTAATATACTATTATTATATTCTTTGATCTTACCCTCTTATTATATTCTTGGTTAAAAAACAATCTTTGGCTATTTTTGTTTTTGGACCAAAACGAAAAAGTACTACGTTGTGGATTTGGTCTAACGAGGAGAGATGGGCTTGTATTGGAGCTAGAGATCACATTGTGACAAAAAAATCAGGTCCATAATGAAGTGATCAAGTATTATTTCCGGAGTCATGGTGGCCTGTAGTGCTGGGTTTGTGAAGTCTATCAATATCTAAAAGTTTTGACATTATCAAAAAGTAAAAAATAAACTAAAAAATACAGCAATATATTTTATAATGAATGAGAAATAAAACTAAAGTAAAATAATTTGAAGCTAGGGAGAAATTTTAAGATATTCTTATACTCTTTTCTAGAGTTGGGTACGCAGGCCAATCCGCCCCGCATAAGCTTGGCCCACATAAGCTCGACCCGCATAGGCCCGCGTCTAAATGAGCTTCTATTTAGGAGGTCCGCCCCGTGCTCGCCTAATTGCGGGCTGGCTCGCGGGCTAGTATATGTAGAAAAAAAAACTTAACAATCAAATTTTAACAAGCATACTACTACAAGCTTTAAAATTAATAGTTCATTAAAAATACTACAACAAATTAAGAGTTCATTACAAACTTTTTGGTAGTTTATCAAATTAATTATACTAAATCAATTATTACAAATAGTCAAACACCATAATAATTCAAAACATACATCAAAAATCAATTTTAACAAGCATACTACTACAAGTTTTTTGAACTGATGTGTTGTGTTTGTGTGTGTGCAGTTGTGTTTTTTAATTTTAGTTTTTATTTTTAATTTCATTGGCCCGCGGACGGCCCGTGAGCCCTGCGGGCTAGCTCATTAAGTTCGCGGGCTAGCTCACGTAGGCTCGCGTTTAAATGAGCCTATATTTTTCAAGCCATAGCCTACGCGGGTTGCGGGACTCGCGGGCTTAGGCTCATATACCCAGCTCTACTCTTTTCGTTCCTAATTACAAGATCATCTTATCTTAAGACAATTATGCTTATTGAGAAAATATATAATGAAGTCAAAAATGTATTGGTTTTGTAAATGTTTATAAAGCTTCTATATTTACCACTAATTAATGTATTTTGGTAGCATTGAGAATAATTAATTATTTGTGATAAAAAAAATCTTGGACTTACAAAAGTACAATAAATGTAAGGGGTGTATATGAAAAATGATAATAAATGTTTCTAAGGTTTCGTGAGAGGTCTTACTTCCTATATGGTGTCACTGAATATAAGCTAACTTAACAGAAGTTAATTTCTCTTTCCATATTTGTCCTTGTATTTATTGATAGTGGAGCACTATTAATACTATAATGATTAATTTTTTTTATCTTAAATAGGGGCAAATAGGGAATATTGTACAATTTTTTTTAAAACCAATGCATTAACTAACCTTATCATTTATTTTCTTAATAAGCGTGAATTTTACAATGTTAACTTATAATTAGAGACGGGTAGAGTATTATATAAAGGGACAAAAAGTATAAAAGGTCTTCTAATTATGAACAAATAAAGTATTATTTTGTACTGTTTTATAAATAGTTAATCTAATTTAGTATTATAATTTAGTAAAATAGTACAATAATTTCAAAGATTTCAGAATTAAAAGGTTATTTTAGTCAACATTTATTTTATCATAATATTTTTTTTTTCTTAAAACCTATACATTATTGTAGAGATATATTTTCTACATTTCTTATTAACTGTTCACTAAGAGAGAAAAAGATTGTTCAGATAGTTCTGTCAATTTATAATTTCACGATAGCATTAATTGATATTTTTTCAAGTAATTTTATTTTGAGAATAATAAAGGAAGAGAATTAAAATACATTTTAAAGGTAAAATAGAAAATCACATAACATTTTTTTAAAAAAATTAAAAAAATTAATTACATTTCTTTATACGTGTTTTCTTTCATTTCTAGACAAATAAAAAACGAAGGTAGTATGTAAATATGAGATGGAGGGAGTAGGTGTTGATGTGTAAGCACAAACAAACATAGATTACTTCCAAATTAAACCACCCTCTAATCATATAATAAATGGAAGTTAAACCACTCATCAGATGCCTATAATTAATTAGCAAAAGAAGAAAGGACTAGGAATGATTATTAATTATGGAACGTTGATTATGTTATTTGTTTTTGTTGATTTTCTAAAGATTTCATGAATATTAAAAGCTTTTGGTTTATTTTCTAAAGATTTTCTGAATATTAAAAGCAAGAGCTCCATACCAACAATGTCTCAATATCGCAGGTAGTTAGTTAAAGTTTTTAAACATTTAGTTTATAATTTAATTATTGGATGGTGTGTATAAAAAATCGTTTGTTTAGAGAGACTTACTTATTTAATGAGATCTCTAAACCTTGAGGAAATTAATTTTATAACTGTTAGTTATAACCGTTAGTTAATTATGAGATACTTTCAAAAATTAAAAGCAACAACTACATTTAAAGAAGGGGTAAATCTGTTGTGTCATAAAATTCTGTGTTTTAGTGAGAATCAAAGTAACGATTCAGGTCAGTTCCAAATGATAGCTAAATGTGACCTAATACCTAATCAGCCAACTGATACGAAGAAATTAACAATTCCTTCAACCAAAGCAAGAACAGTAGCAGCTACACTAAGAAAGAAGATAAAAAACTTTAGATTAATTTTCTGGTGTCTCTACCATTTAGGTTTTAGCCATATATAGGCTAGTACAAGCTAAAATGGGCCTGGGCCCTAATACTATCAGTCCAGTACATTAATTGAAATTGACAGAAAATAACAAGAAATAAAGCTAATACGTATTAATTAATACTAAAGGACCATCAACTAAGCACCATCATTTATCCAGCCTCTATAGCTACCAAGTCTTCTACCAATTCCCTTCCCCTTCAGATTAGCCTTGTCCTCAAGGCTATAAGAGAATTTTGCATGACATGAGAGCAAGGTGAAAATAATCTGAAGCTTGAATTGGCACATTAAACACACCAAGTGGGCAAGCCAGGCAAGGATAAGAATCCAGTTGAGAAGAGCACCATCGGTGGCATGAGTGTGAGGCATTGGAGTAAGGAGCGATTGAAAGAATTGATGTCCCGGGTTCTCCAACCAATTGGCATGTGCCATGGAATAGACATGACCGGCCTCAATTGCGTCCTCAAAACCATGCTGAGCATCTTTAATTACTTTCCCGTCAAGCAATACACACCATAATAGATGCCAAGCAAGGGCCTGATCCGATAGAGCTGAAATTCCGGGATCAAATGGCATCATAGGCTTATAAGCAAAATCAGAACGCTCATCTATCCACCCAGGGGAGGCGTAGATAGTAGCTGCAGCAAGAATGATCCCATAGACAAGCCAAAGAGCACCCAAACAGCTCAATGAATAATCAACCAGAAAACCCATAAAAGAATTGTCAATAGCACATTCAGGTGAAGCAATTGGCAAATGACTAGTAATTGAAACTAGCAGAGACAATGTTTCAAACGCACAAATAATGCCAGGATCAAACTGAAGTATGGGGAGCTCAAGAAGTCCAAATAACAGTGCTGCACAATAAGAGTCTAATTGCATAGAGTAAGCAAATTGCCGACCAATAAAACTAGTTAAATTTAAGTCCATCAGCAGTTGGTCCATATTATGAGCAGCATGTGGAAAGAGCAGAACTATCATGTCCAAATTAGCGGGGTCATCATCAATGTTATGAACAATTTGTTTTCTAACTATGTCAATGGAATTCAGTTTGTCCATTTTCTGTTCAAGCAGACATAACTTAGCAGCAAAATATTGATTGACCGTAGAATTAACAGATGTAAGAGGGGAAGTAAAGCAGAAAAATTCCCATGTAAAAATGCCAGGGTCAAATACCATAGAAAGCAATCCATGAGGATCATGTAATTTGGCAACAATCTCATCAGAACGAAACAGCATGAAATCAAGTGACTTATGTGAGAATTCACAAACGTATGCTCTAGTTAACTCAGGAATTTGCACAAACGGATAGTATGCAGACATAGGAACCTGCTTAGGTGAAATTTGACGTGCCAAAGCCGCAAAGTCAGTTGCCAGGGTAGAGGTTGAAAGAGGTAGAAGGCGAGGGTCAGGTACTGATGCCTTTTGAATCTGTAATTTATCAGCCACTGTAAAAGATTTGTCAGAGGTAGTAGCGTCAGTCATCTCAAATCTGCATGCAACAAATTGAAATATGAAAACCTCTTTAAATTTCTCCCATGAGTCAAACTGGGGTTGCCACAACTCGAACCATTTTCGTGCAAATCCTTCGAGGTGCAGAGCTATGAACTGGAAACGATTTTCCAGTGGCCATGGATGCTCAAGAAAAAATAACTGTGTATTTAGCAGCCAAGAAATAGGATTTGAACCAGAGAACATGGTGAGCTTGGTTGGAGATGAAAGCAAATCCATGGGAATAGTATGTGGGGTCCGTGTGGGGGCCGCGTGGTGCCTTGAAGTGAGACGCGTGGCGTCTTGTTGGTGGGAGAGGGAAGAAGGACGCGTGGGGTCCGCATGTGTGATGATTGATGATGGACGCGTGGGGCCGTGTGGGGTGATTGGGGAGGAGCGCGTGGGGCCGTGTGGGGTGATGTGTGAGGGACGCGTGGGGTCCGCGGGTTGGTGTGTGTTGACCGCGTGGGGCCCCCTGGCAGGAGCATTAATGGGGTGGTGAGATGGGTCACGTGATGCAGGAGGAGAGAGAGGATTGCACAGATCGCGAGGCCAAATGGATGGTTGTGATGAAAGAAGTGGAGGTTTGGTACGCGTGGGGTCCGCGTGGGGGAGGGGGTGGACCGCGTGGGCCCCTGCGTCAGCTGAATTGATGTGTTGCAGCGTGGGGAAACGTGTGGCAGCAAGAGAGAGAAGGTTGGGGAAATCACGATGCATATCAGAAGGTGGAGAGGAAGGAGCCGTTGGAGGTGGAGGTAGAGAGACTGGATGATGAGGTGGTGTGCGGCGCGGTAAAGAGAGAGAGAGGGAAGGAAGGTCTTGCGCTGGAAACAAATAGGGGCATGGGGTAAAAGCATGGTATGAATGGTGAAGTGGTGGAGAATAGGATGGAGTCGTGGGTGATTGTTCGTGTGGGAAGGAGGTTGAGGATGAAGGTAGTGGGTATGTAGGAGGTGGGGGTTGAGGTGGAATAGGTGGGTAATGGTGTTCCATAACTTGAAATCCAGAATCATAGGAATGACAAGAGGTGATGGCGTAGGCTGGTTGGTAGGCCATGGAGAAAGACCTGCCATTAATGGCATCAACCACATCAGGTGGAAGAAGGTTCGGTTGAAACATTTCTGGAGGCTTGGTAACAGAGAATGAAAGCACCAAATTGATACGAAGAAATTAACAATTCCTTCAACCAAAGCAAGAACAGTAGCAGCTACACTAAGAAAGAAGATAAAAAACTTTAGATTAATTTTCTGGTGTCTCTACCATTTAGGTTTTAGCCATATATAGGCTAGTACAAGCTAAAATGGGCCTGGGCCCTAATACTACCAGTCCAGTACATTAATTGAAATTGACAGAAAATAACAAGAAATAAAACTAATACGTATTAATTAATACTAAAGGACCATCAACTAAGCACCATCATTTATCCAGCCTCTATAGCTACCAAGTCTTCTACCACCAACCTCCACCTAATTTCCAAACTCCAAATTCAAATTAAAAACAAAAAATGGCCATACTCTTACTTACCTCTTTGTTTATTGGGTACAGTCATTTATATTGAAAGAGGACTTCAAGTGATTATGATTAACAATCTTCCACACGCAGCCTTAGCTTTGAAGCCAAGCAACATTTATAACCTCCAAAGGTATTGCATTGCTGCTCCACTTGCAGTATCGCACAAGCTGGATCCTGCGAGTGCGATAGTTCTGCATCTCAACTTTCTAATTTTCATAGTGGATGCAATTATCTCTTTCTACCAATTTGGTTCCAAATGTAATGGTATAGAATCACATATTATTTATTTTTGTTAAAATATGAAAAAATATTATAAGATATTTTTTCATATTCTAACCATTTTCATTCACTTGACTTTTCTACCTACTTTTCAATATTCTTTAGGGGCGTATAAGGTACAATACACATCAAATCATGCACGGTTCATGCACCGATCTGTCTAATAGCATGACGCCACGTGTCATAAAATAGAATATTCCATTATGGGTAACCTGTTAAACCTGTTATAACGTTAATTAGTTTTTTTTTACAATAAAGCCCCTCCATTATCTTTCTCCTTTAACCTCTTAAACCTCTTCACCAGTCTCCGGCCAACCATTGCTGCCGCCTCTCCGGCCAACCTTCGCACCTCAAACGGTGTCGTTCTGCACCACCACCACCACCTCATTTCCCACGCCCGCACCACCGTCACCGCCATTGTCGTCGTCCTCAACCTTTTGTTCCACCGGCGAGCACTCCATCTTGTGCCGCATCTTCCAATCCAGCGCCTGATACCCCCGCGAGTAGTAGTTCACCTTCCCGCAAACTGAGCACTACCGGAACTCATGAGGCCGCGTCTCCGGCCGGCCGCGCCCAATGTGGCTGCACATCCTCAAACCCTCGCCCAGCCCTCCCCTCCCCGACGCGAACCACTCCCTCAGGAACCAGTTCACCGGGTGAACCTCCGTCACAGAATCATTGGTCACTCAGCAAAGGCTTCCTCACGGCCGGCGCCCTCGTCACGGCGTGCAACACCAGCGCGAGTTCCCGCAGGTTGGCCTGCACGAGCAACCGCCGCCCCTCGGCGACTCCGAAATTGACCCGAACTAAGAATAAGGAACCCAGATTTAATGAGGGGAAAACCAGATCTGAGGAGAATAAACCCATATATGGGTTTAATTCTTGTAAACCCAACTTCCGCTTCAACCACCGCGACGCCTACGACATTTACGCCGAGTTCTTTGAGCCCGACGACGCTGTCGCCGGTGGAGGCAGCAGAGGGTGGGGATGGGGGGAAAAATGACTTTGGTTATGAGGTTCTTGTTGGAGAGAGAGAAGGGGAGGAGAGGCAGCAGAGGGTGGTAGGGACAAAAATGATATTTCAACATTTTTTCCTTTTCTATTTTTTTATACAGGTTACAGAAACCTACTATTATAGGTAAAATGGTACCAAGCACCGTGCAAGATCTGGGTGCACTTGCACCCTAATCACCACCTATTCTTTATGTATAACTAGCAAGTTTTCCGTGTAATGAACTCCTGCTTTAATTTTTTAGATACAAAATTAAAATCAAAATATGTAAATCTAAATTTTAAATTTAAATTTCTTGAAAAGTTATTCTTATTACGTGGATATAAGGTTAAAGACTCAAATTTAATACGTGGATATAATTCTTTGAAAATGAATACCAACACTATTTTTTCTACCATTTTCTCTTTTATTGGTTCAAATTTATGCAGAGTCTATTAAATTAAGTGGGTTCCACTCTCAATTTAATGAGATCTATATAAATTTGAATAAATAAAATAGTGAGTGTTAAAAAGAAAATATAAAAAGAGGGTTGGTAGCACCTCTCTAATTCTTTTGGCCAGCTTTTGTCTTCTTCATTCTTTCAAAAAATACTTATGTCTTCTTCAAATTGGGTTTGAATAACGAATGGTTCATACATCTCCATCTTCACTTCATGAACGGGAAAAGAAAAGAAGAGAGAGAATTAAAGGATATAATGTAAAAAAGTGAAAAATGAGATTGAAGTGAAAATAGAGTGTGAACATGTATTTTTATTTATTTAACACGTGTTTCATTCAACAACCCCACATGTTCAAATATGGTCATTTTCCTGCTGTTGCTTAATAATGAATTTTCCAACCCGATCAACAAACGCTATATTTATACGCCAGAAATTGATCTCTTGAATCGTTTTCTTAGCTTCCACTTTTCCCTTCTCTTTCTCACTTTTTCCCCACGTTGTAGTCTTAATTGAGAGCTAGCAGAATTTTGTTATACTAATGTAGATAATAGAAAGTGGCAATACACAAGAGAAGAGAAAGTGGGTTGGCCTGGGTTTGGTGAATGCATGCAAATGAAGCCACCATTCTTACCCTCTTCTTCTCTTCTGAGAGGCAAGGCTCGCCTCTCTCCCTATCTCTTCACCCTCTTAGCTTTCATCCTCTTTGTCGCCATCCTCTATGGTGAGGATTTCATGTGCATCTTCGGTCAACAACTCCAAAACTACTCCAACCCAGACAACAGGCTCTTCTCCACAACGGGTATGTTTCACACATATCAAATGAAGAACCTTAATTGGCTTTTGCATATAGTTAGTACCATATATCCTTACAACTAAATTGTTTTGCTCTGAATTTTGAAAAAGAGAGGGTGAAGCAGCGGCATAAGGTGCCATTTGCGGTGGGGAAAACAGAGGAAGGGTGTGACATATTCAGCGGGAGGTGGGTGAGGGACGAGTTGACTCGGCCACTGTACGAGGAATCGGAGTGTCCGTACATACAGCCGCAATTGACTTGCCAAGAACACGGGAGGCCCGACAGGGAGTACCAATATTGGAGGTGGCAACCGCACGGTTGCGATCTTCCAAAGTAAGTTTTTTTTTTTTTTTTTCTGAAACCAAGTGATCATGTAGTGATTCATTGTACAAATTTACAAACATAACACACTATTTGTGACCAATAATATTGCAGATTCAATGCTAGCTTGATGCTAGAAACACTTCGTGGGAAGAGGATGATGTTTGTTGGAGACTCCCTCAACCGTGGCCAATATGTCTCTTTCGTGTGCCTTCTTCACAAACTCATTCCTGAAGATGCCAAATCCATGGAAACCTTTGATTCACTCACTGTATTCACAGCCAAGGTAAGGTACTTTCCAATTGTTAGTGACAAATGGGAAAACCTGTCTCTTCTTTTTCTCTTTGTTCTTGACATGGCCGCAACCGCAATTTAAAACTTTAAAACTGTACCAGGAATACAATGCCACGATTGAGTTCTACTGGGCACCTTTCCTTCTTGAATCAAACTCGGACAATGCTGTTGTTCATAGGATATCTGATAGGATTGTTCGAAAAGGTTCAATCAACAAACATGGTCGGAATTGGAAAGGCGTTGACATTTTGGTTTTCAACACCTATCTTTGGTGGATGACTGGGTTGAAGATGAAGATTTTGTATGTCCACTTACTCATATTTTGTTCAAATAGCTATTTGAAAACAACACATGATTGATTTCTTCTAAATATTTCAGGCTTGGATCTTTTGATGATGAAGTAAAAGAGATCGTTGAGGTCTCAACAGAGGATGCTTATCGTATGGCCATGAAAAGTATGCTTAGATGGGTGAGGCTCAACATGGATCCTAAGAAAACTAGAGTCTTCTTCACCAGCATGTCACCTTCTCATGGAAAGTGAGTATAAATATAGAACTTCAATATATTGACACCAAATTTCAATTCAATCCAAATGTCACCTCTTTTTTTCTTTTTTCATCACTCATCATATCTTTCAATTTTGTCTCCCTATTATTCATTCATCCAAATGTCATCACTAAGTGATACTAGTGTACATTCTAGTCCTAAGATTAACTTTAGAGTAGAGATGAAGATATTTTGTCTTTTATAAATTAGGAGTTTCCTTTTTAGTTATAAGTTATTATTCATTTATTATGTGATTATTAGGCTATTAAATGACTGACTAGTTGTTTTAGCTAGTTAATTTGAGGGTTATATCAGTTTTTCTGTTCATTATGTAACTCGGTTAACACCTTGTAAGTAGTTTAGTGTTTTGACCCCTCTTTAAGGCTAAACTAATACTAGATAGTCTAGTATGTACACAACCCTCTAAATTCTAAGCAATTTTCTTAGTGGACTTTATGAATATTATCTCTTCCTTTAAGTCGGATTAATATCGAATATGGTATGTACTCTCTAAGTCCTAAGCATTCTGCTTAATAAATTTGTAAACATTGTCTCTTCTGTTTCTCTTAGCCTCTCTTACATTTATCACAATCAAAATTTTCTATGCTAAGGAAATTCACTATGATGATCACATTCCAATGTTCTTTACTTCTTTATACATGTCTAAGATTTATTTTTCTCCATCTCATGCATAACCATTCCTAATATTTCAACAAAATATATAACAGGAGCGTAGATTGGGGAGGTGAACCAGGTAGAAACTGCTACAATGAAACAACTTTGATTGATGATCCCACATACTGGGGCTCTGACTGTAGAAAAAGTGTAATGCAAGTAATTGGAGAAGTTTTTAACAAATCCAAAGTTCCAATCACATTTCTCAACATCACTCAGCTCTCAAGTTACCGCAGAGATGCACACACTTCAATTTATAAGAAGCAATGGAGTCCATTGACACCAGAGCAATTAGCTAACCCCGTTAGCTATGCTGATTGTGTGCATTGGTGTTTGCCTGGGCTTCAAGATAATTGGAATGAGCTTCTATTTGCCAAGTTATTTTATCCTTGAAAGTGTTTCAATTACAAGAGATACTCTAACGTTTTCTTGGGTCATTTACATCAAATTGTAAATGGGAAGGCATGGTTAATCTCTCTGTTTTGTTTGCAAGTGATATTTGGGGTGATAATGGGGATGAATCAAAGGATAGAAAGAGGATTTGTGTGCAATAACAATTGCCATTTTAAAAAGAGGAGAAGAAATATGGTACAAAATTGAATTAATTTTTTACGCATGAAATGCCAAATTTGAAATTTTTTATGATGTGTGCAAATATTTTGCTGCATTGACGCTTTTTTTTTTTTGTCAACGCTTCATTGACTTATCTGAATTGGGTGGGTTGATAAGTTGATCCATTAAAACACGTTGGCCCATCAAAGCGGATGCAGATTTTTCGACAATAAAAAAGGACGCGAGTTAGTAGATGGCCCAACGAAAAAATTGTTTGAAAAAAAAAATCAATAAATACTAAATAGTTTTGTTATTTTTTTTTGAAAAGGCAAAATAGTTTTGCTAATATATATGCACTTTTGGTTGTTTTATAATTTCAATATGAAAAATAATATATCCAAATTATTAAAATAAAAATATATCAATAGTAATTTTTTAAATGAAAATAACTAATTTTCATGTTATTAAAAAGAAAATGAGATGTTAGTTAATAAACACAATTTTGAATGTGGAATAATCATAGAAAATAATATTTTGGAGGGAATATGAATATTTTATAGATCAAAAGAGGGTAAAATGTAAACGATGTAGACATATCATAACAGAAAGTGGTTATGCACTATTACTGTAAATTATTATTTTTACACATTGCATATATGCTAATTAAGTTGGGGATCCTGTTTTGGACGATACAAATGGCCACAGCCCACAAGGCCCATCATTATACTGATCGGCTTAGAGGATACACGATCAAGTGAATGTCGTGTTGGTCGGCTAGGACGACCAAAATAAACTCCTAACTTGTCCAATCAGTTAGCTGAGCAAAGGTAAACTAAAATGGTTAAGTTTAGTGATTCAAAGACTGCTCAAGTAAACCTTACATCTAAGGTATTGTTTACAATGAGTAAACAAAGGTTAAACACCTTCGTTGCCACTCATATCGAAGACTATAATACAAGTTTGATAATTTAATAACTTAAGCATTTCTCATTGCTTACACATTACTCTTCTAAGACTTTGAGATACTCTCAATGATCTTGAACTTACTTGAGCGTTAACGTGTCTTTTGTATATACATTCTTGATGTTGATACGAATTGCCTCACCGCACTCTTGAACTCAATCATCATTGTGCGTCCCTACACTTCGAGGAGGTATTCCTTTCTTAATTCTGTTAGAACAAGTGGTGTGAAGACAAAGTCAAACATAACGACATGTTTAATTTTGCATTGGTAAGTCTCAAAATCACTCACTGAAAAATATTATAAAAGGAAAATGTTAGTTGTACATACAAATTTCGACGATATTTAATAGACATATGGTTTTGTCGCAGTCTTTAACCTCCACTAATTTTATGGCGGTTAAAAACCACCACCAAACCATATATGTTGAATATCCGCTAAAATGTGTATGTACACATATCATCACTCTTATAAAATGCAGCTACTAAATTTACTGTATTTGAGATTGCGTGTCGTGTCACCGTCAATTTAAATATACTGTCGCAAAATTTTAATTCACGTTTTGGCGAAAGTTAGAATTGGTTTTCAACTAAACAATTCAAATTAAAATAAATCGTAAAAACTTCTAGACTTGAGTAATTTCTAGATATCTCAAAGAATCTCTTAAATTGATTTTAAGTCGATCCATATTTAAGTTAATGTGAGTATGTGACAATTTTGTTTCTTCGTTGATGTATTTGATGTGTACTTTCTAGTTTGTGTTACAAACAGTCTTATTTGTTTATTTTTCACCAAAATCATGTTTATCCCTAAAAGCACGTTGTCTAAAAGTGCCAAAAATTGTTGCTTTTAGGTACATTAAGAATTTTATATTAAATTTTACTATAATGTTTCGTTTGAAATAAAAATTTCCGTTTACATATGTCAACCAATTCACTTCAAACTCAATTGTAACTAAAACCAATTTCGCAAAGTTAATTTCATTCAAAATTAAATTTGTAATTAATACTCACCCCAAATTCCTACTTCTTTTGGTAATTTGCTTGCTTCATGAAAAATGCCATTTTCTTGGTAGCTAGAGATATATGCCTCTATTGTTTATTTATTCTTTACCTTCAAGGCCGGGCCTACACAAAAGACATATTTTGGGATTTGAGAGAGGGTTAAGGATTACTAGACAAGAAAAATCTCGGTTGATTTGAGTAAATGACCCATAGGACACTTCTTGTAAGCAAAAAGAGAATATTATTAACAGTTTTATATATTCACATTTTTTTTATCTTTTAATCCTTTTTCATTAGTTTTTTCTTATTTCTTTTGTGCTTACTATCTCATTATGTATTATATCACTTCTTGTAAGCAACGATCACTTAAATAATTGGTTCGGATCACGATGAAGATTTTAATTCATGAATATTTTTAAACTGTTAGATTTAAAATCAATGGTTTAAATTGAGATTGAAAGTGAATCTAAATGATTCAAATTCATTGATAACACCCATCGGAAAGGAGAAAATAAGACAGCAAGTGTGAGAAAAATACACTCATGGGACACGCTTCTTGTTATTGAAAAATATGGTGAGGCGAAAGTTACGAATATACAAATTGATGCAGGCCCTGCATGCCCACTTGCAAGCCAACTTGACATTCCTTCAACCGGTGCCACCCTACACCTCACATTTAATAAGAAAAATGCATGGAGACAGAGAAAAAGGGGAATAATAGAGAAGACAGAAGAGGCAAGAAATGCCAACTTGAATTTTTTTTCACATCAAGTTGAGTTCAACAATTGGCAAGTTGCATGCAGTGATCGTTGTTTCGTATCCACTATGCAAAAAATTAACATTACGTCGTAATCCATGTGAATATATATAATTACACGTTGTGATCATTAGGATTTAATTCCGATGTCTTTTCTTGACTAACACGGATTTCAAGAATTATGAAACCATTAACGGAAGCTTCAAAGAAACTTTGCATGTAAATATCAATTCCCACCTTCATGCTCGGATGAAGAAACTTGTTTTGCTGACAAAATGGGGTTTCTGTTTGTTACTCAGTTTTCTTAAAATTTGTGACAGCCATGAGCCCAAGACCGACGACGTTTTGATGTTATAGAACCCTCCAGTTTCATGTTGAATAAGACACATTTTCATTATAGAGCATATCTGGCGCTGTGATTAATCCACAAGTCAAGCTGTGGATTTCTCTGGTCCCCTTGTGACAGTTTCAAGCTTTGCACATAGCGGTGAACTGGTTGTCCACATTGGAGCACGACGAGAGAGATATAAAAGATATTTTGACACTCAAATCAATTTGGAATATTCGGAGAAAACTCAAAGTAATACAAAGTACATATTGTGCAAATGAATAATACTTAGGGTGTTGGGTTTGGGGCCACCCCATTGGACCCAACACCATCCCTTAAACATGTCAATTTACCAATTTGCCCTTAAAAAACAAAAACCTCCCCTCTATATCCCCATCCCCTTCCTTCACCCATCCAAACCCACTCATCATCTTCTCCTCACACCCACCACCATTTCCATCACACCCACCACTATTTCCATCTTACCCATCATCATTGGAGTGTTTTCTTCGCATATTCGCACACCGTAGCAAGGTTCGTTGCTTTTATTGTATATCTCTATTTGGTGAATCCTCGTCTGCTTAAAATTCACACCTCAAAGTGCGACTAAATGGTCCTAGTCGCACCTTAAAGTGCGACCAAAATAATAAAAATTAAAATAATCAATATGTTTAATAAGTTCGCACCTTAAAGTGCGACTAAATGTGTCTGGCCGCACCTTAAAGTGCAACCCCAATAATAAAAATTAAAATAATCAATATGTTTAATGAGTTCGCACTTTAAGGTGCAAGTATACGAACACATTTTAGTTAAAAAAAATGAAGGAGCCGCACTAGTAAGTGCGACCATAAAGGCAAATCGCATTTACAAGTGCAATTTTTAACCAGGCAACGAAAACACTCCAAAAATTGACATACAAAGCAGATGGGAAGAATAACCACCAAATAGGAACAACAACAACCAATATCATCCACACAATCATACAAAAAGCATAAAACAGAAGAAGAACAAGAATTCCTAAAGCAATTTCGAAAAAAATAAGGGGGAGAAGAAGAATCTAAGGTTACCTCATGAAGAAGAAGGAAGGAAGATCAAAGAAGAAGGCCACACGAGGCCGAGGAGTGCCAGAGAAGAAGGACGAAGGGCGAAGGAGGTAAAGCTCAGGTCGAGGATGGTGTTGTTCTGGTGATATTTTTTCTGAACTAGGGGTATAACTGGAAATAACAAAATAAGGGGATGGTGTAGGGTCTAATGGGGATGGCCCCAAACCCAACACCCTAATACTTATGTAACTAAATGATCAAACGACTCTAATAAGAAGTGTAATTGAAGCTATTAACTTATCGTCTGAGATCATGGTTACGCTTGGGTAGTCTTTAAGTTATTGATTGTGTAAACTCAACTTCGATTCGGCTAAATGTTGGACAAGATAGAGTCTCTCTTTGTCCTTTTGGCCGTCCAACACGACGTTCACTTGACTGTAAACCCTTTGGGCCGATGAAGACGATATTGGGTCTCATGACTATTCAAATTAGCCAGAACATAAGCCCCCAGCTTAGTATGCAGTTTCAGGTTTGACAAGTTCATGACCAATGCAATGAAGCGTCTTAATAATAAAATGCATAGTCCGAAATAAAATGCAAGCAATCCAACATAAACAATTATTTAAAATTGCTAATTCGGCATGAGATAAATGTTCAATTTAGTGTTAGCTCATGCCGAGATAAAACTCATTTGAAATTTATTCAATAGCTCAGTCTCTTTAAGGGCCTGTTTAGTTGTAGTTTTTGAAAACTGTATTTAAAAAGAGTTTTTAGAAACTGTTTTTCAAAATAAAAGTAGAAAAAAAACTGTTGAATGAGATGTTTTCCGATATTTAAAAAACTGAAATTTAAAAACTAAAAACTAAAACTGAAAATATCTTTTAGCTGTTCTGGAATTTTAGTTTTTAAAACTGAAAACAAAAACAGTTTTTAAAAACAGATTTTACCAAGCAGGTTTTTAAATTTTTCAGTTTTTAAAAACAGAAAACAGTTTTTAAAAACTGTAATCAAACATGCCCTTAATTTTTAGTACATAAACCTTTATGATTTAGGAAATAATCATGCAAAATGTTTTGCAGTTACGATTTAATCATAAATTCATGTAATAAAGTTGAGGCATACAATATAACCACTTTTTTGAAATTTTCACTTCGTTTTAGTTTCACACTCATTCATATTCTTTTTAAATTTGATGAAAAGAAGATTCTCGAAAGATTTCCCTTCTTTCTCCCTCTTATAAATGCATGTGTTTAAACATATCATTTCATAATGTCAATCTCTTGCACTCTAATCTCTTGCATATGTTCGTCCCCTGGTTAATCATCCAACCTTTTTCTTTTTAACTGAGAATCTCATTTCTTGAATTATACTCCTAGTCTCTTTCTCTTTTTCCTTTTGATTTTCTTAAATGGTTGAAATACATCTAACAGGGGAAAATGGGAGAGAGGACAACACTAATAATGATAATTCTAATTTAGAACGTGCAAACCAAAATGCTACAACCCTCTTACAAATAGTAGAACCTTTTCCTGTTCATGGATCTGATCTTGATTAGGAGTTAATAGAAATTATAAGGGATATTGAGAGTGAAGATTGGAGTAGTGATTCTTCCTCTATCGGGCACTATAATGACCTCTATTTTGCCTCAATCCTTGCATATTTCTAAGCTATTATTCATCACAAAGGTGCTCAACTACTTCAGACTCCAATAAGTTCCATTCGAGTTGGAAAGATGAGAATGAGCACTGCTAGGTGGCTCGAAAATATTCTTTCACGAATTAAACGAAGGAAAGTAACAGCCAATTATTTTCTCTAACAGTAATGGAGAATCTTGTTATACATAAAAAAGTAAATTTCACTTCCCAATCAAATGTTGGGATGGCATGCTGACGAATTTCGTCTCTTGCCATACAACATTTTCCGATGAGAATTTCATAAAGGATGTTGAAGATTACTCCATTTGGAATGCTCTTCCCTTTGATGAGCAAGCGTATGCTAATGCTCTAATAAACTTTGTTAAGGAAAAACCAAAGTGTTTTCTTACCATAGTTAATCAACCGAACCTACCTTGCTTGCTTTGTCTAACACTTTCCAATTTTTTTCTAGAAATGTCCAAGATGTCGAATTCTCACTTGATCTCTCAAATGGTTGTCATCCGAAAAAATTAAGAGAAGATGTCGAGCCTTCTCAAGCTGCTAACCAAATTCAGGGTGACTTCCTGAAAATGTCCCTAAGTATGAGGATAGCGTCAGGATGCTAAGCATCAAGCTTGAAGATGCTGAGAATGAAAGGGACGAGAAGACTAAGAAAGTGGAGGTCCTTACCATTGAGATTGAGCAAAATTAAAGGTTCAAGTATTGGAATCTAAGTGTTCTGAGCTCAAGACTGTTGCTTCCTCAGCCATTGATTCTTCGAAGGAGAAGGACCAACAATTTGCTCGTCTGCAACAACAATATAATTCGTGTTTGGAGAAACTCAACTTGGCAAGCTTTGAGAAGGAAGGTCCTCTCAGTCTTGCTCGAGATCAGAAGAATAAGAACAGGACGCTTAAAGTGTGACAATGCAAACATTGGGATCACCAACCATGAAACGGTGATTGAAGATGAAATGAAGGTGGTCTTCAAGAATGTTTTGTCCAATTGACCATTATGAATTCCAACCTCAAGAAAGGTGGGTGTGAATCAGAACATAATCAACTTAAATCTATTTGAATTAATAATTAATTCTCTGAGCTAGTAAAAAAAACATATTATAAAGAGTATTCTAAAAAACTTAATTATAAATAACAAAAGTAAATCATCCTTGGAATTATTATGCTTAAACACATATTATGTACTAATTAGTTTCTTATGAGCCAACCCCTAAGGACTAGGGTTGAAGTTTCAAGAAACTTTGATAGTATAGTACACAGTCCGAATATAATACATATATCGAGACACATTACAAACAATTAGTAAACTCATTTTACATTGTAAAATAAGTTTCACAATTATTAATTAAGTATTCTTATTTTATTTGTTGTTGAGTTTTTACCACAATATACTTTGTGGTGGTAAAAAATCGCTACAAAAATGTGAGCATATAGTACCCGAACACACTCACACAATTGGTCACCAACTTGATGTGTAATTTCACATATCCCATATGACAATTAATCAATTATGAATGTACACTTCACTCAATGTACATTTTTTTAGTAAATTAGAATCATTGCACATAAAACTTCAATACAATTGAAGTTCCGGTACGGCCCTAATTTCTTATTTGTAAATATAATTATAGCCAGAGTACCGTACATTGCATTACATACAATACACAAGCATGCTATTAATTCAACTAAATTATAAACTCACTAGCTAAAAAAGAGGAATTTAACCACACAGAACGAAAAATGAACATTAGTTGATAACTTCATTGATTTACAACCACAGTGTGCAGAAGAAGCACCAGCAGTCCTCGATCGGAATATTGAATGGTAGAATAGAAGAATGGATAAATGAAAGAAGAAAACTAAACTTACTACATATATTATATATATCATGATGATGATATATGATACATGTTACATATCACATACATTTAACCATTGGAGCTTCCTTGAGTCCTCCAAAAAAACACCTACATGCATGTCTAAGACGAATTTCCAATACGGGCTCATCATGTCATGCATCTATATGTCCATGGTACAATAACATCATAACCCATATTCGAAACAAAAAACAAAACCGGAAGATAAAAAAAAAAGTAAATGAATGAGAATAAGTTAAGGTCGCAGCGGAAAAAAGTATTTGTTCCAACCCGCCGAGAGGAGAGTTCGAATCTTAAGAGGTCCAGGTGGTTGAGAGTTCGAATCTTATGAGATAGGTTTTGTCTTTCTTCAGTGTTGTTGAGTGGTCATGTTTTCTGCGATCTGAGCCAGCGACTGCAAGTTGCAGCGAACGATCGTGTCGACGAAAATGCACGTCTCCTCCTTCGTGTTCCCGTGCGGCACGTCAACGACATACGATTCGATCACGATTGTTCCTCCGTTACCGTCGCCGTGCACCGTCGTCACCGACCGGTAATTCCTTAGGCGGTGGTCGCCGCCGACCACGCTGAAGCTCATCACATGCCGCTCGTCGTCCAGGATCTCCAGCCTCTCCGTGCTCGAAACCGCCGGGAGCCCCGACACCACGTGCACCTCCCTCACCGCGCCGACGCGAATGCCATCGCCGGAGGCGGTTACCACGCGGCAGCTCTTCACGAAGTTTTTGTACCCCTGCGGGTTGTCGAAACGCCGCACCACCGACCACACGGTGGAGACGGGGGCGTCCACGCGCTGCACCACCACGGAGCAGCACTGGCTGGAACCCACCGCGTGCGCGTGGTGGCGGGAAACCGTCTCCGGAGCGGTTACTCTAGCGGAGGAGAGAGAGAAGCGGCGCGTCTGTGCCTGTTTGGGGCAGTTCACGCCGTTTGCGATGGCGGTTGCGGTGGCGGTGTCGGTAGCGTGGTTGAATCGGTGGAGTTGAAGAGAGGAAGGCATTTTGTTTGATTTTCAATCTCTCTCTATCTCTATCTCTTTTCTCTGTTTGTCTCTCTCCAAAGGTGTTAGTTAGTTTCGTGAAGCTAAAAGTGGTTTATTGATATATATTGAGAATGCAAAACGGGGTGTTTAGTTTGGTTTTTGCTTTGTCAAAATTGGGTTAATAATTTTGTCTATGCAAGTTGGAGGAGCAGTTATAGCGTTTCTTAAAAGAGAAAGGGTTGTTCTTGTTGTTTGTTGTTCTTTTATGGTTATAGGAATAGGAGGAAATAGGAAGAGAGAGATGGTGAATGATAAACATAAACTGCAAGTGGATCCTCAACTTGCATCTGTGTACTATTGGTTTTATCAATAATCCCTTTTCTTTATCTCAAACTGCAACTTTGCCTTCTCTATCTATTACTAATATATATTTTATGTTAACTTGCTAAAAAAATATTATTTCTTCATTTCCTTCTTCTACCAACTTTTTCCTCTCCTCATCAGTTTCCTCATTCTTTCCTTTGATTTTTAGGCATCGCTCTAGATCAATAGAACCATACAAAATTATAAGGGTGATACACAAAGAGCAAAATTAACCATTGACCAACAACTGTTATAGATAGTGTTAGTGTAAGAATTTTGAAGGGATATATAATTTTATGAATATCATGCTAATAAGAAAACAATTTCAGGGTTATGCAGTATCTCACAACCGATAGTTGTGAAACTAATTTCTCGTTTCACCGTCAGTATATTAAGCAGTAGAAGGCTGGCCAATAAATTTTTTGCATTCACAAGAGTTGAGATTCAAATTATCAACCACTTACTTAAGCGATGAAGTGAAATATTACCATATTTTTACCTTATTTTTTACATTATTCTTTAAATGTAATATTTACCTTATTTTTATTCTGGTTGGGTCTGTCCCTGCCCCTATGTGAATTATCCAACATACACATTTTTACCACAAACTATCACATTTTTTATTTTATTTTTTCTCATCCTCTCATTTAAAGAGTAGATGATCAACAATAATACTCCTACACAGTTTTACCAAAAAAGCAAAATTAACAAGTTTTAGTTTTCGGTCTTCTATTTTCAGCTAGTTTTCCAGTTTTTATATAGCTTATCAATTAGGTATTGCTAATAATAGTCTATAGAAAAAGCATAAAAGATAGGAAGAAAAAGTTTTAAAAATGAGATGTAAAAGAAAATGAGTGTGATTGAATTAAAATCTATGAGTTTTTATATTTTTATATTTTACTTATAGTTTTTTTTATTAAACTAAAAGCCATGCATGCATTCCCAGGTTTTCTTTGGAAATATAATTACTTGAAAGAAACAGTGTAGAAGCTTCTGCTTATCGACAAGTTGCTTGCGATAAATTAATGATAGTTGCTATTGGTGTCATCTCAATAGCTATTTATGTCATTCAAAAAATGTGGAAAGTATGTGAATACCCCTCGCAAAAGCAATTTTTTATTTCGGTCGCAGTTTAAAACTGCGGATGTGTAACGTTGTACACAGTCTAAGTAGATCAACGCTCAGAATGTAGAGCTTGCGAAGGGGATCGTCGAAGTAGATATGGCAGTGGTGGTTGCTCACACGTCGGTCACTGAACACGAAGTCACAGTCGCGGGGTCTCCGGCCGATGGAGTACAGGTGGTTCACATGGCGAATCCATGCCGTCGTCAGCGAAAGAAAAATGGGGACACTGAAATGATTCAATCGAAGAATTGAAAGAGGGAAAGGGAAAATGTAAGTGGAGATGGGTTTCTTGGGGGGTTTAGACTATGAGTCCTCCTCCTCCTCCTCCTTGCTGGAAGTGGGGATGGGTTTCCTAAGGGAGTAGACGATGAGTGTTTATGGGTCCATCCTCTACTCCCCGATTGTCTACTCCCCCGGCCACTTCCTCAACCTCCAACCCTTAATCTTCATCTTGCTCCACCTACATAAGGTAGACGAGTTGTTTCTTTTGTCCTTGTCATATCTGACACAGCAAACGCATGAAAGTAATAAATTAGGACCAATAACTCAACAATGTCGAATATCCGCAGTTTAAACTGTGGATGAGGTAGCAGTTTTAAACTGTGTAAAAACCAGAACGAGAATGGAGGAATTTACGTCGCAGAACGGTTGAGGAGCACGGCGAGACGGAGCAAGTGACAGCGACAGAGGATGCAATGGCGACAGAGAGTGGCGGAGGCAGCGGCGAAGCAACAATAACGGTGTGGGTGTTGATGGGTCAATCGTAGAACATAAATGGGGAAGGGAAGGGGAAATAGTCTATAAGGTGAATGTGGAATGGGGAAGAAGAGAAGATAGAAGGAGAGGGGTGGTGGGGAGTTGGTATTTTTTTTTAAAAAAGAAGAAGATATTTTCGATCTTTAAAAAAATTGCGATAGCGTCAACGGTCATCGGGGTAGTACCAATAGCAACGCCCTAAATTAATTGTTCAAGTTGCATATTTTGAATGCAAAAAATTTAAAAATCATGGAATACTTTTAATCCTGATCATGTCCAATTTGGAAGTAAAGCTCGCGTGATGATTCATGAAATACATAAATATATCGCGGATTGTAAGGATGTTTAGGACGGCGCACGGCATGAAGGTAATAGGGACTTCGGGTTCTAAATTAGATTCGGTATATATTTTAAATTCGATTTAAATGACACTTTGAGTTGTTTAAAATTTCTTTTCTGACGGATTGAGTTGTTTTAATTTAATTATTTCATATGGAGTCGTCAAAATGATAATCTAGATAAAATTTGAATTAAATCACCTTAGTCATAGATGGACCAATAATATCATTGATCCACCAAGAACTAAAGTGATTTAATCCAAATTTTTCTTTTGATATTTAATAATAATTTAAGATTTATAATAGTTGCTTTGATTAACAACAGTTCATAATAAAATTTATTAGTAAACTAAAAATATGGTCTAATAAATCCTTATAAAGGTAGAACAATCCCACATTTAGACTAGATTTTGAGGTAGAGTTAGGCATAATTTATGCCTAACCCAGATTATATGATGTATCATAGCTTACCATAAATTCGCTTATTAGAGAACATTTATATATAGGCCGGTGACTATTCATGTGTATGTAAATTTCACGCTTTAGATGTTCAACTTTGAGCGTGAGGAGATTTCTTAAAATTCTGAATTATATAGTTTTCAAGTAGAGATATAACCCAAATTCTAAGATTATATTTCGTTTGTTTTTCTTGAAATATATTAATAAGTCATAACTCGATGCATTGCGACTTGAAGACTCCACCTCACCATGTCAGATTAGGCTGAGCTACACCAAGAACACTGCCATTCAAAGTTCACGCACCAACATTTGGCACCGTCTATAATGAATATTTGACAGTTTTACTTAATTCTTTTTCTTTTTTGAACCGAAGCTCATAATGATTTCTACAAAATTATTATGTGCTTAAATATTTAAATAATTAATAATTGCGCATATTTTTCATAGAATTAGTAGCCCTTTATAATTTGGTGCTAATATTTTATTTTAAATTAAAATATTAATATAAATTTTAATTTTTATATTTTAATTTTTGTAAAATTATAATAATGTATTTTTTGAAAAAAAAGTGATATTCTTAGTAAATTTATTAACATTATGATAATTTTTGTAAAAAATTGAATAAATTGAATTGAGTAATATATATTTTATAATTTTTTATGTTTAATTAAACATTAAAAATGACGAAATTATATATATAATTAATCATATGATTTATTTTTTTAACTGAACTGAATCATATGATTCTATTCCACAATAATGTTCTATTTTTATGTTACATCCAGTTCTATTTTGTTCTGTTTGATTCGGCTACCAACTTTACCTAAGTTTTAGGAGCGCAGCATATATTAGGGAGTTTTAGAAGGATCAAGGCACATCTTTTTTTACCCATCAATCTTTGCCAATTGGTTTTCCGTTTAATTTACTCTTACAACTTTCGAAATCATTCATTCATTTTCATCAACTTTCTTTTTTGTCGTTCTCATAACTTTCTTCCCCTATTTCCGCCAACTTGTTTTCCTTTCCCCCTCCCCTTCCATTATTTTATAAATTATAATGAAAATTTGTTCATATTGTGATCAATTATTATCTAAACCCTAAGTTCGAGAGTTCAATTCTTATGAGCTGCACTCGTGGAGAGACCTTTAATATTCACCACATCCAAGTTAAAAGTGTGAAAGTAATAGCCGGCTTATAGTCGATACATTTTCATGGAAACTGCATTTTTATTTTTGTCAAATTGAATTATTTTATTTTTTGAAGGTTTTTAAACCATTTGATGACTACTAATAAAATGTGGATTTAGTGGTAAACAAACAGCAGGATAAAAGTACAAGTTCGAATAACACATAACAAAACGGCCAAATACATAGTTAATCTCGTGGAGAGCAGAGAAAAAGGTTGGAATTAAAATAATTAAAAGTGGTTATTAGAATAGAATTAAATGCCCCTTTTCCTTTTTGGTCTCCAAGATTCAATGGTCCAGTCCTTATTTAAAATTAGCCACTTGATTAGAAGAAGGGTCTAGAAATGGAGAAGCCAAGTCGTACGTACGCTTTGTTTATATCTGACTATTTACGACGCATAAATCTTTGTAGCTAGCTAGTCTAGCTACTCACGAGATCTTCTATCTAATGCCTTATCGTGCATAAGAAGATGCTTACCATAAAAGGATAACAAGTGCCTTAAGCTCTTCTGTTAAAATTTCCAAAGTAATCAGTATTTAATTACAACTAGTTTTTATTAGTAGGTATGGCCTTTGAACATTAGAATCAACAACGAAAATAATATAATGGTGTGTAAAATATTATCAACATGTGTTAGGAAAAATATTTTTCTTTAGCCATAATTTTGCTCAACCGGTTTTGGAACCTTTGGTGTAAATGGTGAACTTTTTCACAACATGTTTGATTTTATGTTTGATATTTGTCAAACTCACTTCTCTCTTCACATAGCATTTAACTCCTCTAAATTAAGGAGCCACTTTAGAGGGTAAATTAAGCTATTGTAACTGTGAATTGAGATTATATGCTTGCGCATATATAACTGTACTGTCCATCTGGTCAATCTATTGGTCAACTAAATAAATAATTCTCTCTCAATATCTCACATAATTTCTGCCATTAAAGCTATTTCAGATAAGAAAGGAATCGATCAAGGCCATATAATCTTGCCCAAAATCAAGTGTTAATCATAGAAACGCTAAGTGATTTCTATTTAAATGCACACATTCTTCAATATAAAGATACATGAGAAATACACCACTAGCAGCAGGGTATGTCGCTCGACTGGCCGATAATGATAACAAACCAAGATGCTTTTAAAATCTCTGCCACTGATTAAGACTCAACCAATGGTTGTGATATTTTACTCTACACTCTAAAATGAATCACTCAAAAGAGTCGAATCCTTCTAACTTACACTTAGGATGGAGATGCATCTTATGAGAATGACATCCTTATGTGAGAATGATGAGAATAACTCGTGACTGTTAGATCTAATCATGAACGATCAAGATTAAAAGTTATTTTTTTGGTCAGGTAACTACTTAAGGCCGATCTTGATTAGATCTAACAATCACAACTTATTTTCACCATTCCCACATACGAATGTCATTCCCATAAGATGCATCCCCCAATTATGATCATTGAGTCTGGTTTGCTCTGAAAAGTTAAGCAAGAGAGTACATGTTTACATAATGACAATTTAAATTTATCTTTTATACACTCAAAGTAAAGCTAAGAAAATTCATATCTTCCTAGGAGATACTCCATCCATTCTAGAATGCTTGTTATTTGAAGTTATGCACACAATTTAAGAGTTCATTAATTTGATACGGTAATAATTTGACTAAAACACTCTTATACTGAGTTATATTAAAGAGAAAGAATAATTGGTTAAATAATTGATGAGAACTGTGATAAGTGGAAATAAGATGTAGTAGTTGAGAGATATATATAATATTAAATAAATGTATAAATAAAAGAAAAAAATGTGATAAATAATAGTAAAAAGCTAAAACAACAAGCATTTTAAAAAATAGGTAAAAAACTAAAATAACAAGCATTTTCGAATGGAGGAGGGAATAGTAAGTTAGGTTGGAGCTCACGTCTTGTATATGACACATTTGCCATTGTAAACAGGAGAATTTAGTTTATGACACATTTTGGAATGTGCCAAAGTGTTAGTTTACGAATAAATGTGTCTTGGATTCGGTGGAAATCGTGAAATCAACTTGCATCAAGGCACAGCTATGCTAGTTAAGTTTCATAAGGATGGAATGATGTCTTGCCTCTATCAAAGAGGAAGAGCTTGAAAAATATTGAAAATTTGCTAATAGTTTTTATTAACTCAATTAGCACCAGTCCCATGTTTAGGACCAGGGGTGACCATGATGTTGGAATTTTGATCCTTCACCATGCTAACTACCTAATCCAGATGAACATTCAAAGTTCCTAATTGAAAAACAAATGTCGAAAATGTACCACAATTGCAAAAACTAGAATGTGCATAAATAAATCCACTAGCTTGTTAAGTATAAAACAAATAGAACTAGCAGACAAACACTACTCATAGAAGCTTCTCCCCATAATTGATTTTGACTTTAGAATCAATTATAGAAGAATTTCCAAACATACTAAGCGGGCTTGGTTCCTTTATTGATGCTCTTGCTGCAATGTTAAGCCTCGGATGGTCCTTGCTGACTAAGGAAAATGTGGAAAAAAAAAAGTGTTGTTAGAAACTTCGAATCATATCAATCCAAACATATTTCCAGTGAAATCAGATTCAACAAGCAATGGGGACATTGTCCTGATAACTTAACGATTTATTTGTTCTTTAGTGTCTTTATGTATGTTTTGGCCTTCTCATGAAGTTCACAAGCAAACTTGCCAATATAGAATTTATCCTCCCAGCAAGCATGTCCACAATTAGATAGACAGATTAATTGAAAAAATTAAAGCACTTTGCTAGAAAATTTTCATTATTCCTTCAAAGTCACTATGGTTACATGCAAAAGCAATACAATACTGAAAGTGACAAGGAAAAGGACTTAGTGTGTGTTTGAATCAATGTTAGCAGAATTGGATCTAATAAGAATTGGATCTGACTAGAATTGAGTCTGGTAACGTGAGTTTAAGTGATGTGATTTATGTTTGGATTACATTTACTCAAAATTGATTTTCGTAACTGAATTTTAGTATATTTACACAAAATCGGATCAGCCAGATGGAGAAGCTACCCTGAGTCAATTCTGCCTGATTCGGATCAAATTTGTAGAATTAGATTCTTAAAATTGGTTCTCAAACATCTTCAAAACGATAGAGTTCCACGTTTGAGGCTCTGATCCACGTTTGAGATTTGCAACCAAACACACCCTTAAGGTGTGTTGGGGAAATTCATAATCAATTCTATATGACAATTAACATGTTTGGATCAACTTCATTTTCTTTGAATCAATTCTGACACTCAAACTACTCACAAAACTTTTCCCCGAAATTGATTTTAGCTTCAGAATCAATTGTATAAGGATTTCCAAACGTGCACATTATATATATGTTTGAGAGTCATTTTGGAGAATTGGTTTCAGTACCTAAATCAATTTTGCAGAAACTAGAGAGTAGTTTCTACATTAAACATATTTAATTATGAAATTTTACAGCTAAATTTCATAACATTACCTAATAAAAACCACTTTGTCATTAGATGTATCCATTGATCACGTTTACCATACACCATTTTACTAGAATCAACCCTACTAAAGCCGATTCAAACATTCAAACAAACTTACCCTTTTTTAGGAATCACTTCTGTTCCAAGATCCAGTGGTGCCTTTGTTATTTGTGAGACTGAAGAGTGAAAGAAATTTGTATTTGGAAAAGGATGACAAGACAACTAAACATTGGGCAAGTATGAAAAAGTCCATACTCAACAGAGATGCATGCTCCTGCTAACAAATACATTCCAACTATGGGCTTTAAGTTTCATATATGCCATATGTGTAATTTTGAACAACAATGAATGTACATGCAGACAAGCATATGCAAGATATTTAATAAAAACACTGCACTTATTCATGGAGAATGAAAGGGATAGATAATGATGCTTCATATTTAGAGGAAAAAGAGTGTTTACCTTTCATTTGTTTGTTGAAGTTTTCTCAGTCTTCATTATCATATGGAATGATTTAGACCGGTCCTCTCCAACCATTTCCCTCAGTGTCTCATCTTCAATCTTCTGAGCTTGCCACTTAGAAGGATCCTCCACAAAGGCCTCACTGAAAATCATGCTTGACACCCACTCTTTCCAAGTGGTTCTTCTGTACTTATCTTCCTCCAATGAACCTGTCACCAAGAGTTGATACACATAGACCACTTTCTGCTGACCGGGACGAAAGGCGCGCGCAATAGCCTGCTTTGTTTTTGATGGATTCCACTCCGAGTCCAACATAATCACACGAGAAGCTGCTGTCAAACTTATGCCTTCAGCACAAGCTGTAATTGAAGCAAGGAGTATCTTTGATGCTCCACCAGGCTCCTCAAACTTATCCATTATTCTCCCTCTTTCGAAGAGCTCAAGCTCCCCGGTTAGCGCCAAAACTTCCCGGCCCCTTTGCCATCCAAAGTACTTCTCAAAATATTCCATAAACAATTTCACAGGTGCAATGTTGTGGCAAAAGATCAGAACCTTCTCCTTCTTGACAACGCGGTAAATAAGGCTCAGAACAAATTTCACCTTTGACCCTATTTTTAAATCAAACTTGCATTTATCAAGCTCCCTCAACTGCTCCTGAGTGAAAAACTTCCCAGCACACACGGCTGTTTTGACCAACCAAGGATGGATTGATCCAAGAGTTATCAAAAGCTCTAACTCGAGAGGGTATCCACTGCACTCAGCCATTTTCTTGTGTAGTGTATGCAAAATCTCATGCTGCACATCAGTTGTGTTCATTAGCAATGTATAAATTTGTAAACCAGGTAGACCATCAGAACTCGCACCTTCATAAACATCTATGAATCCATTTGTCACATTTCTCAACATGTTTAGACCTTGCATCCTCTCCTCACCAACATTTGAATCAATCTTCTTAGCAATTTCATCTAGGAAGATCTTTCTAGCCCGTGACTCTATTAAATAACGCGCCTTTTCCGTTCCCAATTTCTTTTTTTTCTTCTTGTATTTTGGGTCCAATGCTTTCAGTACTTCTTGAGGAAATTTCGGTCTTGCCAAGCAGAGAGTGTTAAAGTATTCACAAAAATTGTTCTGAAACAACGTACCCGAAAGTAATATTCTCAATTCTGTTTGTACTTTCATCAAACATTTTCTCAACCTTGATTTAGTGCTCCTAGGATTGTGCCCTTCATCCAGTACCAGGAGCCCGGGACTTTCTCTCAAAACTTTAGCCATATACCTTCTGTGTGCAAACTTCGAATCCTCTCGCATCAACGTTAAAAATGAAGTATAACCCATGATCAGAACACTCGGTTGCGAATGCCATTTTTGTATCTTCTCCAGGCAATCCAAAACATGCTTGACATCGTCGGTGGGCTTGGGAATTCCAGGAAAAACCATATCTTTTTTCTGATTGAACACCCTGTAGGTTCTACGACCGTGAATCAGATACACCGGTAACGGAATCTCCCACTTGATAAATTCTTTGTACCAAGTATAGAGTGTTGTCTTTGGAGCAAGGACTAGAGGTCTCTTCCCTGGGAATAACTTTAAGTAGCTAACAAGAAAAGCAATGATGAGAAAAGTTTTTCCAGCTCCAGGAGTATGAGATATCACACAACCACCTCTTTTTTTAGATGCTTCCTCCATAATTGCTGGATTTGTAGACCCTGCAATATTTTGCCAAAGAAACTCAAAAGCTTTCTTTTGGTGGACATGCAACTTTTTCCTGAGTTCAGGAATTAATGCCCAAACGTTATCATTTTCTTGTGATAGAGGTTCATCAGGAGAAGCAGTAGTGGAGAAAAGATGGAAATCATCATCTTCATCAGCATTGGGCTCTGTATCTTCTACAGCATGCTGCTTCTCCTCATGGTACCACCTTGAATGTTCAACCTGCTCACAGGAATACAAGAGAATAATGACATACAAGTAAGAGCAACACTCAAAAAGAGATTTCTTTATAGGTTTTGAACTTGACTTACAAAGGGTGGCATAATATGTATGATTTCAGTTTTCACAAAGCCACATCTATGGCAGTATATTCCAATTTGTTCATTTAATCTATAGTCATGCTCACAAACTATCTTCGGTTTTTCTTCCGTAGGAGGCAAAACGGTTGCATTTGAACCCTGATTAAATAATTGAACTGAGTTAGCCTTAGGGGGAATAAACATAACAAAAACAAAAGGAAAAAAGGCGAAAACAATGGCGAAATGGTTATACTTATACCTCATTGTCTTCAAGATAGCATGATGCCATTGACACTTCCATTTCTCTCCACAACATATCCAATTCAGATATTTCCTCTGCATCTTCTGCCAGCAATGTCTCGGCTGCTCCATTTTGTCCAAAGCTGCTTGTTGTGTTGCTGTGCTGCTTCCACTGGTCAGAAAGAGGTGTTTCTTCTTTGGCTGGTCCTGTGTTCATATTTTTTATGTATGAATTTATCAAGTCCTTGTAGGCAGCTGCATTTAAGGTTCTGTCTTTATAATAGCTTCTTTCACTGTCCTGATTTCTACTTCTTAAATGCGTAGGACGATGTTTTCTCTCTTGAGGCCCTTTATTGGAATTTATCCCTGCCCATTTAGTTCCAAGATCCATATCATCCAGATCACATAAACTCTTCTTATGTAATTTGGAGGTGCTATAACTATAATGATACTTCAAAGGAACATCATCACTCTTTGCTGCATCATCCGACTTCGCAGGCCCATTATGGGGCTCAGAAGCTAACAAGTGAAGGCTGTTCTTCTTTGCTTTAGGGCTATTAATCAGATGATGATACTTGGAAGGAATTTCAGCAAAGTCGTGTTCACGACTTCTACTAATTGTGTCTTTGAGATCACTAACATCAATGGCTATAGGTTCATCTTCATCAGGAAGAGGAACAATAGCAAGTTGAGGTTGATGTTCATTTTGATCAGCATCACCTAGCTTTACCTCGCCGATTTTAGCCTTCCTTTTATACACTTGGAGTTCCTTTCTGGTATTATTCACCTTCTTGAACTTCCTGACCTTTTTACAATTGTACGCACCCTTCTCTGAACGGACCGAAATCCTCTGCCCCCATTTCGTGTCCCCTTCTGGGCAGATTTTCGGCAAACCAAATAGGCTTGCTAATGGCAATGACATTTCATCGTCTTTATCATCTTTCCACGTTTGCAACTTAACTGGTGGCAGGTTTCTAAAACAACCAACATCTAACTGAGTAACATTGCAGCCAAGGTAACGCTCAGGTTGTACATTCCGGCGTTTTGAACGTCGTAAGCCATCAACATTATCAGATGGTGACACCGCTTCATCTTTACCAGGTTCATGGTCAGACTCAGCTCTCTTGCTGTTAGTTATGGCAACTTGAGAAACAAAGGATACTACCACGCCATCGTCTACTTTCAAATTCAGAACACTTACATGAGGCTCAGTGTTCAATGAAGTACTAAAATTATCACTTTCCAGAATTTGATACACAAGCTTGTTTTCTACAGATCTTGCACAGAATGAAACCTTCTTCACAACAGATGCAATAACTAACCATGAAAGATCAGATAAAAATTTTCCCAAAAGCAACTTAGTGTGCGGTATTGAAGCGCAGTCCTCCGATGAACCCCACCGGTAGTGCTCCTTCTCACAAGGACTATGTTCAAGTCTTTGGAGGATGGAGATTTGATTGAGTCCAACCATTTTAGTCTCCTTACTAATAGTTCTTAGCTCTGCACCAAGTGCACCTTGATTAACATAGAATCTGACATAAAACTGACACTTGCACTCAGAGTCATGGGGCTTTCTCTGTATAGAACTTATTTGAGCATCAAGCCAAACCTATAATTAACAAAAAATAAAACTGTAAATCAAACTCAAATTTTGGCAACTATGAATTTAAAGAGAGGACTTTAACACAAGCCAAGTGATGAGAAAAGCAACATAGGGGAGAAGTCATAATGATCACCAAGTGAATGCATACAGACACAAAATTCACATGTACGTGAAATTTCACATGCTAATAAATTGGAAAATACTTACCATGTAAATGTGCTCAATTTTGATATCATCTCATATAAGGAGATCTTGAAATTAAAGTATCTTTCCAACATATTGTTTCAACAAATAAGTATTGAAATATTGTCAAAATAAAAGAAGAATTAGAACTTGTCAGCTGCATAAATACCTTAGTTTATGCACGCATCAAGCTTAGGGTGTATCTGGGTAAACAGCTTAATAAAGCTCTTATGATAATAAGCTTTTATGGCATAAGCGTTTATTCATAAGTTAATTTGCGAAACTTATTGAAATAAACTGAAATAGGTTATAGGTAAGCATAAGCTCTATTCATAAGTTGTGTTATCAAATCTCTGTCGTGGCAGTGCTATGGAGAAATCTCATGACAGGTTTTTGGCTCTCTGCCAAGGCCGATAATCCGCCATCATTATTTATCAAATATGACAGGTTTTCCACTCTCCGCCACAGTACACTATCTGCCATCAACAACACTATTCATAAGCTAATCTAAATAGCTTATGAAAATAAGCTCAAAACAAAACAGCATTTAAGTAGACCATAAATTCTCCGAAACACTTGCATAAGCGTTTATGCTATAAGATAAGTTCAAATAAGCTCTTCCAAGAGGGGCTTAGTCTAGCTCATGGAGAAACTTCAAGACATTGAATCAGTGGAGATTGCACTGGCCATATGGGGCTATCTTAATGTTTATTCTATCAAAAGATGACTTCAAGATTCTGCTGCAAATGTTAACATTTATAAAATTCAAGAACCTCGGATAAAAAGATAACAAGTTAAAAGACACACTTACAGGCTTGAGATTAAGGTCATCTGATTTTTCAGCACTTTGTGGGCCTGATAGCACACATATGTCTATGCCTGGACGCAGAAAAGTGGAGCAATCTGATAAAGTAGCTTTCCTTGACCTTACTCGAACATCGGCCAGAGGGCCTTTGTCCATCGTCTCCACATGGTTATCTATGAAATGTAAGGACACAGTTCCCAGCCCAATTTTCATGAACTCCACAGCTTGCCATGAGCCAGAGACAACTGCTTCAAAGGCTGTTTAGAAAGATCATTTTGAGGAAAATCAATAGGCTTGCTAAAGAATGTGAATGCAGTGTGTTTGGATCAAAGTTTGCATTGTGTTGGGTTTACAAAACATAGTTTGGTTGAAAGTAAGTTTAGTGTAACGAGATTTATCTTTGGATACTTTTAACTCTAAAGTGAGTTGGCCAAAAAAATCTTGTTCGGATGATAGTAGTTAAAAGCCCTTTTAAATGTATACGATTACTAAAAAGTGCATGTGTTTTACAAAGTAATAATATTGCTTCATTAAGTTGGAAAGATCAAACTGGCGTTTGGAGGCTAAAATTGTTCAGCCAAATGGGTTTTAAAGGTTGCCAAACAACATGGTGAATGTCCATTGAGAGGGGCTAACTGAAAACCAAACATAGTAAATTGTATGCAATTGATATCCACATTAGAAAAAAATTGATCAATCAAGGTCGTCCTGTGAATTAAAGTATTTTTTTGCATTGATCAAGCGTGGACATTTCTTTCAGCTTCATTCATTTTTTCTTTCATTTCATAGTCTTGCTTGTTGATCAATTGATAAAAAGAAGAGAAAAGGCTTACGATGAGAATGAAATGGATTCTTCAATTGATGTCGCTTCCTTTTTTTGTGCATCATTGATTGTTGTGGTTGTTGTTGTTGTTGTAGTATTTCAGCATCTGCAACAACAGGTGAATCCATTCTCACAAATTTCCACTTACTATCAAAGCAGCTTTTTTGGTACAATAAACAGCCTTATCATTTCTATCCAAATGCAATGATATTCATGATGATGACACAATAAAGATCTTTCAAAAACACAAACGAGTGTGTTTCTGTTCTTTTCTGCCTCCAAAAGATTGAACGAAAGAAATGAGGTTTAAACCTCGTACTGTTTGTTGTTAGCAAGTAGCAGCAACAGGGTTAACACTTACCAAAACAAAATATCTCTAGGGTCAACAGGCTCCTATAATTGGGCTAAAAATGTTAATGGGTTATTATTATTAATAATTATTATATGGGTTTATTCTTTTAATTTAATTCATTCATTTCCTACCCATTTGGGACTTAAATACCGTAATATATTTTTAGCCCAGGATATAATCACCATAGCCACAGGAGTAACTAATCCTTTTGCTGCAACCGTAAACGGCCGACCACAAGATGAACTTCATTCTCATGGACAAAAATTAAACCTCTGGCATTATGATTAAGGGATGAAATGAACAAACCGCTCCGCTTAACCTTGTGATGCCGTAATTCTAAATATGCATATATGTGAAAAAAGCCCTTCTTTAACTTTACTCTGTGTAAGCTACAGGTCAATCTTTTTTCCCAGGATAGGCATGGAGGCTAAAAGAAGGAGAAGGAGAAGAAGATAAACAAAACCCTTTTTCAGCTGTTCCATTTTTTCCTCCAAAAAGCCAAGCTTTTTAACAGAAGAATAGATCCTTGACTGTCAAATGTTTTGTGTTGCTTAGCAGAAATTAGATACATTCAGAAAGATTCAAAGCTTGTTTAAACACTGACAAAAACAGAAAAAAAATAAAAAATTTCTGATACCCACATGTGCTGCATCCACAAAATTAACAACCCTTGGTAGTTCATGAGCAAAAGAATAAAAAAACATTCTTTTTTACATGTCTAATAACATGATTGCTTTTGAGTTATCTATGGAGGATGAAGTGGGAAAAAAATCAAATATTTCTGATACCCACATGTGCTGTATCCACAAAATTAACAACCTTTGGTAATTCATGAAAAAAAAAAAACATTCTTTTTACATTTCTAATTACATGATTGCTTTTGAGCTATCTATGGAGCATGAAGTGGGGAAAAAATTATCCAGAGTCTGAGTCTTCACCAGGTGGATCAACAGCATGATCAGATTTTGCATTGACTTAAATTAAAATGCAGTGAGGAAAAAACAGAGATGAAGCAAAGAGGAAAAAGCAGAGATGAGTGAAATTCTTACCAAAGAGAGAAGAAAGCAAGTCCCATGAGAGAATCTAATTCTAGAACGCAGATTCCAGCATCAGTGAGGGAAAACAGATGAGATAATAATGTTGCTGGAAATGCAGTTGTTGAGCATGAGTGCATTACAGTAGAAGAGTGAGAAAATGAAAAAATAAAAGTGAGTGTGAAGTAAAAGCTGACACAGAAACAGAGAAATCTATAAAAGGTTCCAAAATTCTCGAACTTGGTGCTGTTTATTTAGATGAGAGAGAGTGAGGTGGTCTGAATTGGATTATTTATCAGTCTATGGAGCTCAACAAAAGTGTATTCATATATTCAAACATAGAAATAGAAATTAACTGAAAAGAAAACGATGTGACATAAGCAAAATAAATTTTCACATTTGATTTAATTCATTTAATGGGTTTAAATGCTCTCAGATTTCTCCAAAAAGCGAGTTCTTAAGAATCAATTTTTTAAGTTATAGTTTCAAAAAATCGTTTTCTACCACTGTAATAGATATTTGTTGAATATTAAGTCATTTGAGAAATGGAAACAAAGTTTTTGCTTTTCATGATTTTTTTAACATAAGATAAGTTTTTATGATTTAATAATGCTAATTAAGTGTATGATATTTAATTTAATCTATCCTCAAAATATATTAAATGTGAATTCTCTTTTGATTCTAATAAACCCACAATATTATAAGGGTGTAGCTTCTCTAAAGTAAGTAGACTCACTTTATTGTGTTTTCTTATTGATTTTTTCAAAGTAGATAATCACTATTAACAGTTGTAATGTTCACTTTACCATCGATTGATCTAACTTGATTATGAAATTATTCTATAACAACAGAATTAATTAAGAGTTAGAAAAGTTTTTATCTCACGAAATAGTCAATTATTAGTTTTGGTCTATTTAATTTTATTTCATTTTGTTACAATGAGGGCCAAGGCCCCAAGGAAAGAAAAGCTAACACCGAACTCGAGCGGAGGAAGCAATCTCCTCTTGATCTAAGCTAATAAGCCTATGAAACTCCCCGAACGGAGAATCAAACAAATGGATTCCTTCACCAAACTCCAGCCCCACCATCGCCAAGTAGTCGGCAACCGCATTGACTTCCCGAGGAGCATGCTGGAAAACCACGGCTCCATGAGCATGAACCAAGTGAAACAAGGGTCTCAGAACCTCCACAAAAGGGTGGTTCATCTAATTTATAGATATTAATAATTGAACAACCTCAAGCGAATCACTTTCGATTATCACTTGACATATGTTCAAGCTAATCAAAATCTCCACAGCCGTTGAGATTGCCAACAATTCAGCAAGTAAAGTGTTAGCTAAGTCAAAAGAACCCAGGTTACGACAAAATCCCTTAGTCAGGTCTCTACGGAATCACGCAAAACACCCCCACAACTTACATCCCAATTCAAAATCACCACGCAAAACAAGCCCACAACTTGCATCCAAATTCAAAATCACCACGTAAAACACCCCAGTCAGGTCTCTATAGAAAAAGTTTATTCACATTTAAATTTAAAGTGAGTCTAAATTTTTGTTTGTACCGATATGCAAATGAATATATGATTACACGATAATTGTGGACGTTTAAAAATAGAAATAAAGATTTAACATATTAAATCGCATATGTCCGTTAAATTTTTTTTTCGTAAGTTTCTTAAAGTACTACTTATTAATATGATTCACTACAACTAAATTGGATGAATTAGTCATTGTGTTATTCCCGTTCCTTTTTATAAGAACCAAACTAATTTTATACACCTTTCAAGAAAGATAAGTGGTATAGTTTTTTGCATTAATTTTTTTCCCAAATACTGTTGAATTTCCAAAATTATCGTTAATAAACTCATTTTTAATCTCTTTCCATCATTAATGCATTCTATATTTTTAGAATTGAAATATACTCCTTCCTCCTTTTGTGTCTGTTTGCCATTGATTCTGGTATTGGGCAGAGTGGGTTCTTGAGTTTGAATGGTGTGAATGCTTGAAGGGACTTTTGGGGGTTTAATATGGAAATATTGAAAATTGAGAGTGTAAAACATAATTATTATAAATGTAAATTAACTCATTAATGAGTGTACATGTCAATTTAATTTTATTGGGCCAACTCATTAAGGTAGCCTACACTCAACTTAACTCTCATACCACATCAAGCACATGTGAATTAGGCTGTGTTTGGTTCGGTGTTTGCGTCTAGCAGAAGCGCGTTTAGCAGGTGTAAATGCAAATCCAATCTTGTCGAAGATGTTTGACTCATCTTCTCTCATGCAATTCTATTGTAAGACGCGAGTTCGAGCCAACGCAACTCTGGGTAGCTTATCTGTTGGATGAAACGTGATTTTGTTGGATGAATCTGACCTCAATTTCACTTTTCCCTTCATACTCATTGCCCCTTCACCTTCAATTGTCCATGCACCTTCACCGTTGGTACTCAATTTTCCATTATCATGGCCATTTCCTTTAAAGAAATCTCTCGCTTTCTTTGGTGGTGATGGAAGAGGCATTGTCGGATGGTGATGGATCTCCCTGGAGAGGACCTGACGAAGCGGCAAATTGCGGCGGCGAGAGTGAGGTTTCTGGTGAAGGAAAAGTCCGAAGGAAAATTCTGGTGATCAACCCACATAACCTTCATCTGCAACGTTTTTATTACCTTTTATCTGTTGGATCAATCATACATATGCTCTTTCTCTCAAGAATAGTCTTTACCAGGTATTCAATTTTGCTTACAATTAGTCATCTTTTTCAATTTTGACCCAAACCAATGGGTTTGAAGAGGAGAAATATGGAGTTATTTTGGGGTAAATTTAATTGGAGTTTTATGCATGTATCCTTGGATTTTTACTTTTCTGATGGTACCATTATGAGTTAGCATGAGTACAATATTTATGGGCTCTTAATAGGTATGGAAGACGATAGTTGTTTGCTTTTACATCAGAGTATAATATGTATGGGCTCTTAATACTCATGTACCTTTTTTGCTAAAAGGTTCTCTCGTAAATTAGAGAAAAGACCTTACTTAGGGAAAATGAATACAAACACTTATGTTATTTGTTACCAACCTAATTATTGAGCTCAACTATACTTACCAACCAAATTTATGTTGGGTTTCTTTAGCCTTTGAATTTGTTGGGTTTCTTTACTTCCTTCATTTGTTAGTTTCTGAATCTTGCTTTTAGTGTGAAGCTTGCTTTTGGTGTGACTCATCTGTTAGTGTGTGCCAAGGTAAGTTTTTACTCCTTCTCACTCATATTGCCTTTGTCTCTCAGAATGTAGGATTGTCGGGCTAAGACCTCAAATTTCTATCCAGTGATATTTCTATCCAGTGACCGCAAATTAACCTGTTTCCTCATTTTATCAACATAAGGTCTGGATAATGTTGATCAGAAAACATCCAGGAGCTAAGACCTCCATCAATTAAAACAATATGTTTAGGACAAAACATGGATAAAATTGCTTGGGTGCTCGTGGCATTGTTCTCCAATAATAACAAAATGTTTGCCATCTTATACACCTTATCTATGAAAACTTTTTAAAGAGAAATGTTGTTATGTTGAGATATTATATATAATGAGAGAGCTACTACACCTGTATATATGTAGGATGATTTCTTTTGCGATTCTTTCCTTGTGTTACTGTTTTCATTATTTATTTTCACTGCTGACAAGTGACAAATCACTCTAGCAGAGGTGTTTGGGCCAGAAATTAAAAAGTGAGGGCACTATCTGTTAATTGTTAGAGATTTTGATAAGCTAAAATATGAGTTGGTTTAAGTTTAACTTGTTTATTTCATGTTTTCTTTTTGCAGACTGACAAAAGCGTGGATCTGTTGCTTCAAGGCAAAATTCCACAGGTTGAGGTAATTATTTGGTGTTGTACTTCTTATTTAGTTTGAAGTTTACTTCTTATTTTGTCTTATGACTTAATAGAAGATACAGAAGCAAAATATGCAGCATGTGATGAATGCCATTTTCAACTTCACTATAGGTACCATATGTTTCGAGCAACTCTCTATAATATGGATATTTCTGAATTGGTGCATGATAAGCCATCGTACTGAAGTTATTTCTCTTGTAAACTTGGTTCATATGCTCTGGTCCTTAGATAGCTTGATCCTATTCACTAGACTTAAGGGATCATCCTTGTATATATTTTACTCATTGTCATGGAACGGAACAACCAGAGTTTCTTTCGAGTATAACTGGAGAACAGAACCATAAGCACCCAATAGCTTAACCTGAATTTTGTTCATGAGTTTGACAACATTTTAGAGTTAGTTTAGAAGGAGAAATGTTCTCCTCATAAAGAAAACAAGTGTGTAGGTAATGACCAGCAACAGCTAGTACCAATACAAGGGGATCCATAGCCCATTTAATCATGTAGGATTGTCTTTATTTGTTACGGTTTGTGTGACATGTCCTTGATAAAGGAGGTTCTTAGATTATGTGCGCAATTTTTTCTGATACTTGTAATTAACTTGTGCTATGTATATAGCAAAATGACTACAGAGAAAATACCAAAAGTTTATTGAGACTGGATATTGACACAGATGAGAACTTAGATTATTGAGACAGATGATCAAAATTATGTGATGTTAATTTGGAGTCCTCCTCAGTTTTTAGCATATCTTCCTCATCAGAAATAGATCATATTCGAGACTCCATAAGAAATCAAATTGTAATGTTCAAGAACATTAACTAGTATTATAGTTATTTTAAAAGTTGTATTGCACTATAATTTGTATTTCTTATTATACTTTTTAAATTATATTTTAAATTATTCTTATTAATATAAAGTTTAAAAAATTGATTCAAGACTTCTATAATGATTAAAATATGCATACTCATTTTGGTCATTACATATAAACAAAATCAATTCTAATCAAAGTTACGTAAACGAAATTCTGTTACAAAAATCAATTTTGAATAAGTGTATCCAAACATAAATCACGTCACCTAAATCACGTTTACCAGACTCAATTCTGACCAGATTCAATTCTTGCCAGATCTAATTCTGCCAACATTAATCCAAACACACACTTAATGTTCTCTCAACAAAAGGTAGGACCTCTTTTCACATTACAGCTTTGGAACATGTGTTTCGCATTGGAAAGTGTGCTACCGTGACAAAAACATAAAAACAAATATAGTGTGAGACTTCAACTGACACTTAAATTCTCAACATTTTCTCCCACAAGTGTGAGTTACCACTACATTACCATATTTTTTCTCTGAGAAAGTTATCCACACTTGCATTGTCGTTCACTTTACCGCGTCAACAGAACACACTGCCTAACCACACCTTTTGGAAGACTTTCAACACAAGCAGCCGTCACCATGGTTACATCAACCATCAAATCTGATATCACTTGTTAGGAGACGGAGGAAGGCGGGAACCCATAGGCCAATGAAAGAAAGCAAAAAAAAAAAAACTAACGTCACAACTTTATTCAAAATTTTATGATGTTGAAAATATGAGTTACATCTAGACGAATTTGTTATTTCTCGTTTATCAATTTCGATGCAGGTAATGGTTAAAAAACTGAAGTTTTGTTGTCTCAGAAAGATAAAGATAGGCTCTTAATAAACTAACAGCCCCTTAGAAATTAGCTCTGTTCATAATTTAAAAAGTTGTTAAAATAATATTGGTCATTTATATACATTCATATAATAATTTTTAATACAGTATAATACTCCTTTATTTTAAATAATTTTTAAAACCATTCTATAAATTAATTATATTGAACACTCAGTGTGATAACACACGTTTCAAATTCAAATACGAAAAATGTCAAAGCTAGACTTTATATATATTGTATTTAACCAATGTCCACTTGCATCCTAAAGTTTAACCGAACACAGCTTAATTAATTCTATTCCCTCCCACCTAAATTATAAGATATTTTAAAGATGAATTTGGTGTTTTAAATTATAAGATTCATTTTAAATTTAAATAAAAATAAGTTTTTTTTTTACCTCCTGCACTCATTATATTTTTAATTTCAAAACTTTAATTATTACTTCTATAAATTACTTCTCTTTCATGTTTTTCAACCAACTTTATTAAAATGAGACCTTTAAATGAAGACAAATATGAAAGATTTGTAAAAAATATAAAAAAACTAAGATATTAATTGATTTATTACATGTTTTTTTAATATATATAATTGTGAGAAAGGAGATTTTTATTATCAAAGTAACAGAATAGACAACTTTCATGAGTTAAGGAAAAGGCTGGTATTGATTCGAGAGTGTACAGACTTGCTGTCGAGTGGTGGGGTACACAGATTCTTGGCTTCTGGAGCAAAATAAAAGCTTCTCTTTTTTTATTCAACTTAAATTGCTTTAGTTTATAGGTGTTGCTTAAGGTGAACTACCAATTAAGTAGTGCACCGTGTATTATCAGTTTTTGACCAATAAGATCGCGCCAAATGTCCAGGTAAGTAACCGGTAACCGGTTCTACATGTTATTTTATTTTTATAATTTATTATAACTTTAATTTGTTAATTACTATAAACTTCTTTCTCTCTATTAATCTTCTTTTTATAATTCATTTTTCCTAATTTTTTAATGGTAAAAATGTAATTAACTAATTATTACTATTTTAATTTTTTTTTAAATATCAGGTAAAAAAACCTAATGTAACAGGTCATTTAGAGTGGTACACGGTGCACCACTTAGGGCGCAAATGCACCCTAGAAGCCCGTCAAGCCACCTAGTTTATACACATTAAGTAACTAATGGACCAATTTTAAAACTATATGGGGGTTTTCAAACCAATTTTAATACAGACACATCCACTTATTTTTTTCCATTTTATTTTCGCTCGTTTTGATCTGATTGTATTTACATTCACTCACATTGTCACAATTTCTAACGGAAAAAAAATACTCACTTTATTCTTTTATATGTATCATTATTTTGAACATTTTTTAGTTCTCATTTTATGATTTCAATAAAGCGTTGATTACAATTTACCAATCATACCATTATGAAATAAATTATTATTGATTAATTAAAAATTAAAGAGTCAAAATTTATAAGAGAGATAAAAATATAGTAGAAAGTTAAAAATAATTTAAAAAAGGCTTAATTGCACTTTTAGTTCCTGATTTAAGTTATTTATGTTTAAAACAAGTGATTTTAGTCCCACATGTATCAATTTGGGAAAATTGAGTCCATCAGTTAAGTTGTCATCCAACATTTAAAGGAGCTTGCTTAGACATGCTATTGCACCCCTTGACGTGTATTTGTTAATTACATCACCTTTAATCACACATCAGTAAATAAATAAAATTAAAAAAGAGAAGAAATATCACTAAAAACAAAAAACAGAATTAAAAATGAAATTAAACAGATGTTTCCAAAACAACTGTGAAGTTCTAAAATTCTGGGTATTCTACAAGTCAGGGTATTCAACAGTTCTGGGGAGAATTGAAGCTTGAATACCAAAAACGCAAAAAAATGTTCTTAGTCTCTCTCTATCTATTGCATGGCCATTTCCACGCCCCAAATTTTTTATACATTTCAATTACAATCTTTTGTCCGGCCCCACAAATATATTTCTAAAATTTTAATCCGGACCTTCAACTTTTAAAAAAACAAATCAATTCAGAATTTGAAATACATAAAAGATTGATTAATTTTATCTTTTATTTTAATTCTTAAGAATTGAAAGATAAAAAGTCAATAAAATATTCTATATAACAAAATATTATTGAGATTTATCTTAAATTTAGAATATAAAAAAGATAAGATAAATTAAAGGAAATAAAAACTTAATTAAATAAGATATAAGATTTTGGTAAATAAAAAATTTATCTTATTTTTCTGTTAAATCTTTTATGGATTTTTATATCTAAATTTAAGTTACCGTACTTTCACTTAAAATAGAGCATTGCATAAATCATAAAATAAGTAATAATTTTTGTCTTTATTAAACTTTTGCTATTGTCATCCTCCACAAACTTATGAATCAAAATGTTGTCTAACTTACGCTCTCAATTAAATTGATATTTTTTACTAGTTTTAAGTCAATGAAATTAGCTTAACCAATGAAATTTTTAAAAAATATTGATTCAATAAAAATAATTTTTGCTTAGTTACATTTTATTTTTCAGGAATATGAAATCCAAAATCATTTAAAAAAAAAGCTTAATAGTCACTCATATTTGATCACTACTTATACAATTATCAATAAAGTTAGTACTATTGAAGAAATGAAAAGTTGTATTTAAATAATTTTTATTATATAAATTATATATAATATTTACATTCAATTTTTTTTATTTCATTTTGGCCCCCTTAACAAAAAAATCCTAGATACACTCTTGATCACTGACATTCATTTTGTTAAAGGCCTTTATAAGTTTAACCTCTTGGAAGGTAGACCTCCTTAATGAGGTTGGACATCTATGTTTGGCCAAACCAGCTTTATCATCCATTCTTGTTATCGATGCATAATTTTTAGTTTCCCTATAACCCTGTGATAAAATTGACCGCATGGTAGAACGTTTGTGTGGTCAAAGGATGAAGTCTTTTGTGGTTTTCATTTGGATAATTGGCAAGTGATAACTCTCCTAAGGCCTCTGAGGGCCTTGGTATCAATGACTCAAGGTTGCAAAATATTTCTCTCCTTGGCAAATTAAACAGAAGCTAATCACTAAGGAGTATAGCTTTTGAGCTAATATTTTGAGAGCTAAATATATATGAGCAACCAGGGTCCCGATCTCTTCATGGTGGATTCAAATAGTTTGTATATTTAGAAGAGTATTGCTAAAGCCTGAAACATGCTTCATCATGGTTTGAAATAGTGGCCAACTCTTCCTTTGGTACTCTGATTGGTGTGATCTTGGCTTGCTTTGTAATAAAGTAGACTTTGTGCGCATTGAGGACATTAATTTATGGCGCTTGGAACTTTCATAGCCTTGCTATTCCTCTGCTTGCGTATTTACAGCAACGAATATCAAATACATTGGGGTCACATAATCCTCATGTTGATGATGGTTGGTGTTGGTATGGTTGTGCTTCTGAAGTCTTCTCGTCTAAATCAATTTTTTCTTGGGCGCTGCACAATTCCTCTCCACAACAACTAGATGTGTCTTTCTTGCAGGTTTGACATCTTAAAGTGCCAGAAAAAATTAAACTGTCCACTTGGATGCTCATTCATGATGTGCTTCCTACAAATAATCTTAGACATGCTCGTTTCAGTACTCGTTTCCTTACTGATTTTCCTTTATGCAACCGTTGCTTGGGCTATACCATAAGAAAACTCCGCACTGCCTTCGTGATTGCTCTCATGCCCGTGAAATTTGGTCCAGGTGCGGAGTTTCTACATCTGCAACATTTCTACATTGTGATCTGCGAGCTTAGCTTCCCATTCTTATACATCATTTAGAGCATCAAACATATATTTTAACTATCTGGTGGATTTGGTGTTGACCCAATAATACCATCTTTGATTATTTCTTGTGATTGATTGATGTCATTTTGCACCACATCCCTTCTTTGATGAAGGAATATGACACTCTCAGGGTTAGAAGTCTTGTTACTCCTCCTCAGCTTGCTTGCTAGTCTGGTATCGTCCATAGGGTTCTCTTGTTAAGCTGAACATTGATGGTTTCTTTTGCCCAATTTGCAACTTGATGGGTGTTTATGGCATGCATTATTTGCAATTCTTCCCATTATTGGGTGGCAGGTTTACAACTTCTTTTCATAGGACTTACCCTCTTCATGCTAAGTTGTTGGCCTTGAAACATAGGTCGCTATTGGCTTGGAACACTGGGCTCTGCCTGGGATCCATGAGAGTAATTCCTTGGATGCCATTCTTTTGCTTGAGGCTTTTGTCATGTCTTCACTTTGTTCCATGTCTTACAACAAGTTATTGATATTTTACTATTCTCTCTGGAGGTATCTCTTGTGCTAATTTTTTACCTGCTTTGGAAGGTAATGTCATTCCTTTAACAGTCTCTCCCTCCTCAAAAGATCTGTTGCACTGCTTCGGATAAAAGGAGTGTAGCTTGTGTTTTGTTCTGTTTGTTGTTTTCGCTTTCATTCAAAAATTTATAGGTCGATGATGTTAGCTTTTCCAACACTATAACAAGAACTGCTAATTACCATGAACAAAAAAAACCAATTGCAAGAACAAAAAAATTAAGTTATATGATTGACGTTTTGTGAGAAATAAAAGAGACAACGTCTATTTAAATTGTGTATGGCGTCACGGTTGATGTATTTGTGATTCTCTAGATGAAAGGATTCCCGAGAAATATGAGGTATATTTCATTTGAATTGCCTTTTTAAGGCTGAGCTCTCCGCAATTCACGCCTAGAGGTTCCTCGTGTTATTATAGAATCCGACTCTAATGTCAGCAAGGATTGATATACTAGTTTTCCCTTTAATATAAACAAGAAACTTCTGTCAAGATCAGTGCTCAAAATTGCTGTATTAGTTCTACAAACAACTATACAGTCCCAGAAAACAGTAACTTGAAAGAAAAAATTAACAAATGCTGTCAGCTAAATTCTCTCTTTTTTAAAAAACCTATAGAGAATTAGCATAAACCGAAAAACATAAAAAAGATACATCTCTTGTATTTGTTTATCCACCTATATCTAAAGGAACCAAACCAGGAAACAGATTTGAAGCTAATGCTCGGTTGACAAAGTGAGGCATATCCTCACTAAAAAGACTTGTCGACTCAGCCTTCTCTAATCCACTTTCCTTCCTTGCATTCCCTTTGGGTCATTGTTCACAACATAGTCCAAATTAAGAAACTGTGGCTCTACCCCTCCAACATTAGAGTTCCCAGGGTCTTCTGTTTTCAAGAAATCTAATCCATAATCAACATCTGATGGCGTCGGTTCCATATGAGGCAAACTTCCCAGCAGCTTGGCGTCCGGATTCTGCAGCTGGTAGAAGAAGCTCGAAGACGTCTCAGCCTGAGGATTATTACTATCTCCAGGAAAATCCAATGGTCCAAAATCCAAACCTTGCATCAAGCCAGAACCATCAATCGGATTGTTGTCTATCTCCCCTAGAAGTTCTTCCACCTGAAACAACTCATCCGTGGAGAAGCTGTTCAAGTAATCACTACCATTAAAATAAAAGTTATCAATCCATGACAAATCCATCATATCTTTTTCTACATCGTCTGCAACAACCCCCACATCATGTACTCCTAAGGGCTTGACATCTTGAATTTCCCCCGCTCCATGTTCTGTCGGGTCCTTAGGCTCTTGCTTCATCTTACTAGTAGATTCATAATCCTCACGACAAACACTAACAATATCATTCGTATTGAAGGATCGAATGTTTTCCTTGACATCCTCAGCCGCACAAACCTCGGAACGATTGGATACAGTAGTTGTATCAGATGTAGCCGGGGTGGCCGTGGCCGCCGAAGAACAAGACCAGCTTGCAGCACGAGCCGCAAGTGAAGGCCCTTTCAACGATTCTCTGATAGAACTATAATCTGTGATGTGAGGGAAATTGAGGCGCGCACAAGGACCATACATGGCTCTAGCAGCTTCATCATACGCAAGAGCAGCTTCCTGAGCAGTAGGGAAAGTACCTAACCAAAGCCTGCTACCTCTATTAGGCTCTCTAATCTCACCAACCCATTTCCCCCAAGTCCTCTGCCTCACACCTCTGTAGTTACACTGCGAGTTTTGCGGTCCTCCTTTGCCTTTCATACACCCTTTCTTAGAGCCCTTTGCAGGGGCTTTTCGTGTTGGTTTACCATCAACCTTGCCTGAGTAAAGATGCTCATTGAACTCCTTCCACTTCGCCAGAGTCTCCGCCACAGATTTAGGCCCAGCGCGTCTACTCCTACTCTTCCTCTTTCTAGAAGAATCCAAAGCTTGATCATAAGCACCCATGCTAATGATAATTTTACCACTGTTCAGTCTCAAATCTCAACAATCAAACTCCAATCTGCTGAAGAAAAAAAAAAAACAGAACCAAATTAAGAACAATGCTCAAAACCCCCAGATTCTGAGCAACAAGAGCCAAAAAACAGAGAAAAGTGGTAGAAGACAAATAGGGTTTTACCATCTATGCACTTAATTTAAGTAAAGAATCAAATTTCCTTAGCCTACAAGTAATAGATAGAGATAAATAAACAAGCAAAAAAGGAAAAACTTGGTGAGCAAGTTTGTTTTTTTTTACTCTCTGAGAATTATGCCACAACAAGCAAAAACCACAAACAAAAACAAAAAAATCCAATTTTTTTTCCTAAATCAGTAATCACAGAGAGCACAGGAATTTGTGAAGAGAGAGTAAAAAATCAAACTAGCAGCTAACAAATCAAAGAGAGAGTGACGAGTAGAATGCAACTAACCTGTGTGAACTCGATGAAATTGAAATTTACGACTTGCGAGAGAAGCCTTAAGCTAGGGTTTTTCTTCGTTGCTGTGCTTTTTTTTTTTTTTTGGTTTTGCGTTGTTGTTGTTCTCCCTGTGTGAAGTTGAAGCTATGGCGGATTCAGATAAATCTTTGGTCTGGCACCTTGGAATCTCTATTTATAACCTTCTCTGGAATTTTCTGATATTTATTTTATAATCGCCCACTTGCAATCGGTGACGTGGCGTTTCCTTAGTTGCTTCGGACTCACGAACCGAGTGGTTCGTGTCACTCGAACCTTCCCGAGCCACTTAAACGCTCTCGTTTGCTTTCCTTCTTCTCAGTCTTTTCTCCAAAATACTCCTCACTTTTGAGTATATTCTCAGTTATGCCACTCGTGAAGACAATAAATATCTCGTGATTTGTTTACTTTTTTATATATTTATTCGTCAATTACCGGATAAATATCTAGTTAGGTCGACGGGTGAACAGTGGGCCTGGGCCAAATTAGACTGGGCCCGAGCCCGATTGTACGAAATGTACTATGTGATGTTTTTCGATTTTTCATTTATCAATCAATACAGAGATACGTTTTTGAGAAAATGTAAAATTAGAGGACACTCGGTGATATAAAATATGAAAATTGAAGATAATCATTATCAACTCATCGTTACGCTTACTTGCATTTCAACATTCTAGATATAATTATAATTATTATCTTTAAAGAGAAAAACTTTCTAGATATAAATTAATTATCTCAACAATTTTAATGAAAACAAAACACCGTTTCATATGTGGAAAAGATTAACACAACATGAAGAGTACGGTATGTATCCAGAGCGTTACAATGCCGATTACCGTTTTAGAATCATGAAGTGATAGACATTATCTTGTTGAATTGGATTTCATTTTTTTTTGGAATTGGAATAACTTGCTTTTAAGGAAGAAAATGATACCAATCTCAATTGTCAAATGGAAATTTAAGAAACACAATTTAGTTTATTATTTGAATGTAGTATCAATTGTTAATTTTCTTTACCTATAATACTTGTAACTTTCCCTATTGAAATGAAGATTCGTTAGACAGAAAAGTGCAAGTTGGGGGAAAATATTATGCAGTTTAATTAAAAAACGATTATGGTTGAAATGGATAAGTGGCACGTATGAGAGGTACGTGGAAGGTGGCGAATGGATTGTGGAGACAGTGTACAAGGAACAGGGATCAGACATATTCCCAATGTACAACAGACACGTCAATGCACATGCACGTGGGACACGTGTGTATTCCGTAACATGACACTTTTATGCACTCGAATGCGACACGTAAATTTTTTTATTTTATTTTTCACGTATGCTACACTGCATTTTAAATATTCATGAGTGGCTAAGAACATATATAATATTCAAGACTTTTGGTGGATTCATATTGACGATATTGACGATGGATATGTGATTGAAAAAATTAAATAAAAGTTCTAGGTAGGATAAGTGAGATGATGTGAAGGTGATGGTTGAGTAAAATTTCATACTGACTAGTCAAATTTGGTAAAAATGACTTAATTTAATTAAAAAAAAACGGTTAAGAATGACATTTAAAAGAATATTTTTTCAGGGATCTAATTTAATTTTCTTTTAAATGTTAGGGACCCAAACATATTTAAGTCATTTTTTTTATTTTATTTTTGACGGTAGGTTGCGCTGCGGTTTTACAATATCCACAAGTGGCTAAGCCTAATTAATGAAGTACTTAACAACAACTTGATCACCACTTATCTTGTCACCTTTCAAATACGACAATTTCAAATTTAGATTTAGGCCCCGTTTGGGAAAACAGCTTAATTAAGCGCTTATGACTATAAGAGCTTATGGCATAAGCGCTTATTAATAAGCTCTTTTAAGATATTTATTATAATGAATTGAAAATAAGCTATATATAAGCATAAGCTCTTTTTCATAAGCTACTCTGAATAGCTTATGAAAATAAGCTCAAAACAGCTTATAGATAAGTCATAAGCTATTTACATAAGCTCTCCCAAACGCTTGCATAAGCACTTATACTATAAGTTAAGCTCATATAAGCTCTTCCAAACGGGGCCTTAGACACAATCAAGACTTTTCGTCTATTCGCCTAAATGTGTTGTGTGACGTTCGAACCAACAGTTCTTCCGCACAATTACCATGCGTTCCTAATTAAGCTACCTCGTGTGCAAGTTTGTATATGAGTTAAAGTGAATGTCAACGTTCGTTTACACTTACACTTTGTTTGATAGAGTTGAATTTTCGAAGAAAGGGTTCAAGTGGAGAAAGTGACACGGGAGATAAGACTTTAATCTCGTTTGGTAGGAAATAGTGAAATAGAGAAGAGAAAAAAAAACAAGTCAGACCTACCGCATTTTTGCTGTCTCTCCAATTTTAAAACTGATAATAAGAATTGTTTTAAAAATAATTTATGTCAAGTAGGTTTTTGAATTTTTCAGTTTTTAAAAACATAAAACAGTTTTTTAAAAATACAATCAAATAGACCCTTTATTATTTTATCTCTGAATTATTATTTACAAATATTTAAATATTTGAGGTAAAAATATTAATTTATACAAAATCAATATTTTCTATTCTCACTTTCTATTTGATTAAATGAGAGACCTCGCAATATTTTCTCTCTTCACTTATCATACTAACAACCTAAAAATATACTATTTAATTTTGTCATTCTTTTTTCTCAACTCATCTTCTATTTTTTCAGTTTCTCATCTAAATCAAATACTCCTAGTATTGATGGGAACGAATATCGAAATATAATTTATGAATCCTTGACTCTTGTACTGTGCAGAGCGTGACGATAGTGAAGAGCTAAAACCTAAAAGTGAAGAAAGAACAAAGGATAGTTAGCTGTTGAGGAACATGATGTGTGGTGGGGAACAGGTCAATATTGGTCAGTTATAACTCATAAATGATACACGTTTTGTACGTAGGCACTGACGCATATCAGATATATTATGTGTTTGGTTAAACGTTATATTTGAAATAAAAATCAATTCTAAGACTAAAACATCACAAGAAAGTGAAAGCTACAATATATAGCTTATTTCATATATTGCTTGGGGGGTGTATGTCACAAATTAAAGTTTGTGTTCATTGTTGTTATATATGCTAGTGAGGCCCATTATATAATGAGTTGAGTCTTTGGCATCACGATTCCAATAATGTGAATTTTTAGCTAAATTTATTGGAAAGTTTAATCCTTCTTTTTCATTATGTCTTGGGTTGGCCTATCTATCTTTTATAAGTGAGTTGAAAGCATAAAAGATTTGAGTGGCAGTTGAATTGGTTGAGTTTAGACTATATTGATTGATGGTTTTATACTACAAAAACACTTAAACTATATTATAGAACAATTTTCTTACATACTTATTTTGTACTAGACATTTACATTTTACATTGGACTCTAATTATCTCAGTTGAACAACAAACTTTAAAATCATAATTTTGAAAGTGCTCTTTGCTTTTTTGTCTTTAAAACAAGTTTCACAATGCTTGAAGAATGTCTTTTGCATTAAATTAGAATTATGATCAGCTTAAATTGGCATGGTGGAGTAGTTAAAAAAAGTTTAAATATATTTTTATTCCCTCTAAAATAAGGGTGAATTGGTTTTAATCATTCAATTTTTTTTATAGCTTTAAATTATTAACATTTATGAAATATGTGCAGTTAGTCTATGTGGTTTATTTTGTGTCAACTTTTTTTTTGCATTCGCAACGGTTAAGAACGGCCACAAAATGAACGACATGGACTAACTTCACATACTTTACTAGTATTAGGGGTTAAAAGCTATGTAATATTTTTAAACGAATCAAATCCAATTTGTTCTTATTTTACGCGAGTAGAAAGATATTTAACCCTTAAAAGAATCAAATATTTGATGAATAGACACTTCAACTTGTGAGTTGTTTCTACTTTGCAAGTCGTTTTCAAAGATGAGTACACTTCATGATCAAATTCTTTATAAATTTTAAATTTGTTGAACACCCTCTTGCCATTCTCATAATTTGCTCACACATCAACAAGATCACAATGTGTTTTTTTTTTTTTTGAAAATCCAAATATATTGATATAGACGCGAGGGACTAAGCCTATGGAAGGGGATAACAAAACAAAAGCCCTAACCATCCACAGGAAAACACAACCTCCTAAACACCCTACAAAGAGAAACAACAAAAAAACACCCTACAAAGAGAAACAACAAAAAGCACCCTGAACTAGAGGGAAAAGCCAACAAGCTCACAATGTTTGAACTCAGATATTTTAAAGACTAAACATACTTTTATAAAGATATGAAAATTAAACTAAAATTACTTTGAAACCAATTTAATTGATAGAAAATATTTTAACGATATTATACATGAATTAAAATATAAAAATTGATTTAATTAAAAATAATCTTATGATAAGCTATATAGATCCTTTTAATTGAATAGTTAATTTTTCTTTTAAAAATTAATTAAATTAAAATATAATATATAAAAATATATTCTCAAGCATATATACAAAGTTTTACCTTTTAGTTGTGGATTATGCAAGGCCTTTGAAATGTTTTTGGTCGAACAAGGCCTTAGGATGAGCCGCTACAAAAATCTAATAACACTCTCCAAGCTCAAATATACAGGTCATTAATGTATCATAGCCCATTTCGGTGGTTTTTGAGTCCATGGACCTGTGGCTATAGCAATTTACTTTTTTTTTTTTGTGTTAATGGGATAGACTAATTCAGTGTCTCACTTCCAGCGCACTAAATAGTAGGATGCTCACCGATGATTTTATTTATTTACAAGAGTTCTAATTTGAATCTCTAACCACTCGCTTGAAGGACGAAGTGTATGTCAACCCAATTAGTTTCTCTGGTAATTTAACTTCTTGTGTTGCTAAAAGAAAGAGTAAATTAACTTGTGCAATAACATTTTTGCTTGCCAAATCAAGAGAGAAAACATTGACTTTTAACATAAAATTTTTAAAAAGTTAATCTACCTCTGCGTTTTCCCCAATTCCTGGTTTGTTCTCCAAAGTAAAGAGTTGGAGGCCAGAATATTGTCTTTGGACCTTAGTCCTCATATTTCTTGAATAGATTGACTTGTATTAACATGTAACGTGTTTGCTATTGCCGGAGTTGTACCCACATTGACCTTCTCTTAAATGTAAACTTCACTTTACAATTGGACAATTTGTTTCTAAAATTGTTTGAAGAACCATTCTCTATGCTTTTAAGTAGGCTATCTAACATGGAGTGGATTCTATGGATTTCCAACTTCATAATGTAAATTTCCAACTTTTGGAAGTTCTGTATTCTGTTTAACCATTCTTTCACAAATATATATACTTCAGTCATAGGTTAGGAGAGAGAGAGACATGGTCAAAACCTATCTTTTAGTTTATAATTCAACCTCAAGGAGACAATACAAAAATAATATCAATTTAATAAGTTGGGCTTCCTATGAGATGGCTAATAGTGTGTTGAATTCACATTACCATCTCCTCTAAGCCATATTCATCTCTATGTGAAAAGAACAATGTAACAGAGCAAAAGAGGAAAACCCCCCAATGCAGGGAAACAACAATATAATGAACTTCCAAACTATAAGAAAAATGAAGACCCTGATAATTAGGGTGACAAATCTGATAATTTTGATTATCCTAACATAGAGGCAGATCCTCTGGTGGGGATTCTATGGATTCCAATAAGCCTTCTCCATTATCTACCAAGAGCACAGTGGCCAAACCCCATCCAATGTGAACATCCAAGTGACAATGCATAATCCAAGCACCTACAACACATCACATCATCCACACAAGATCAGAACATTGAATAATTGATTTTAATTTCATTTTTTTCAGACAATGTCAAGTTGGAATTAACTAAACTTACCTGGGTTGTCTGCAACAAATCTGATAACTGCCCATCCATTTACAGGTACTGCCACTGTGTTCCTCATAGGTGGATCAACAAGGTTGAATTTTGAAGTGTGTTTCTTGGGGTTGAAATTTCCAAACCCCTCAGCCACAACATAGAAATCATACCCATGAAGGTGAATTGGGTGGTTCTCAGGTGTGACAATGCTAGTGTCCTGCAACACAATCTGCACCCTTGATCCATACTTCAACCTGGTGACTCTAGTCCCCTGAATAGGTTGCCACAGTGAGCGGCTCACGTTACCGGTATAGTCGAATTCCACAGGAGGTTTTGTTGGAAAATCAGTGGTGAAGACACCTTGAACTCCAAGATGATGAGCTTGCAAGATGGAGATTTTGTTTGGCAGAACAAATGACACATTGTTCATGCTAGAAGCAAACCTTGTCCCATTGGGACCCTGGCACTGGCTAGGACTGAAATTTGGTGGACAATTGTTGAGTCCTAAGCCAATGGTGAAGAACAAGCTCTCATCAATTTCTGTTGGGACTTCAACTTTTCTGGGGCTTTTGAGGCTTTTTGAGAAGGCAGTGACAGTGTTGGTGTCATTGTAAGCAGGGAGAAAAGGCATGAGTGGTTTTATAGCTGTTACCCCTTTTGCAGGGCACGGGGCTGATTTGTATTCGAGGATTGCGGTGGTGGTGGTGTTGTCAAAGGGGGCGTTTTGGGCTGATTGGTACGCACGCGCCGCTATGTAGTAGCGGGAGGGCGGTTGGTCACCAGCGACGAGGACATCGGTGGTTTGGCCGGGTCCTAGCATGATGGTGGAGGTGGTGAAAGGCTTGAGGTAGGAGGCGTCCGCGCCAACCACTATGAGCTTGTGGTTGGCAACAGAGAAAAAAAGGGGTTGGTTTAGTGCAGCATTAACGACCCTAAGGAGGTTGGTCTCTCCAGAATCTATGGGGACAATGGTGGTGCCTGCAATGCCAACAATGTCAAACAATACAAAATTAATTAACCATTTTATATGACATGATGATGATGATAGTTCACTCAAAAATCAAAATTAACTAAGAAATAAACCTTGGCTAGAGCACTTGTATAGATCCCCAGGTTGACCATTGATAGTGTAAGCATCAGAAATATTTGGTGCTGCTCCTGTTTGTGTGGCCTGCCTCACAACATCAATAGGGTTTGCGTCCCACCATTCCCCTAATAATCATCATTAATTATTTCAACGTTAAATAATCTTCACCATAATGTCACATCATTAATTACAAGTTATTATATTCACGAGTAATTACATAATTTTGGCCACATTTTAACGGGTGTTTTTAACCACTGTAAAATTAAAATCCACCTCTATAATATGTGTCGATAAAAAATGTATCACTACCTTTCATTTTCAATAAAAAATGATTAGTTACCTAAAAGAAGAGATGTCTCGCGCTTTGGCTTAGGGAAGGGGTAGGTCTCTCCTTCCCTTGGATGAATGATTAAAGCTCCATAAACGGTGGCTCTTAGCCATGAGCTATGAGCATGCCACCAAAGTGTCCCTTCCTGTCCTTGAATGGTAAACCGGTACGTGTAACTTTCTCCAGGACGAATGGGACATTGGGTCACAAATTCTGGTCCATCAGCCCAACCTGTTCTAATTTGCCTTATGCCATGCCTAAACAAACACATAAGAATTTTACATCTTAGAAACAGTTTTGGTATCAAGAATTAAAAGAAACAAGCGATCACATATGGTAGCTTGATATTTTTTACCAATGAATGGTCACATTGTAATGAGCTTTGTTAATCACTTTAACAATCAAAGTGTCTCCATTGTTAACTTCCAATGTGGGGCCCGGGAATTGTCCATTCACGGTGATGGTGCTATGAGTGTTGCACAGCCTCTTCACTGGAGTTGCTTGAACCTGTCTCCACACAAATGACAAGTTAGTTTCATACTAAAAAAAAGTAACAAAGAGCAATAATGAAGCACTAAAGATTCGTGAGCCGTTGGGAGTTTCTGACCGCCACATACCACATAGTTTATATGTGTAGCGGTGTTTCTTGAAATGCTAGTGTACACGAATCATTACTCATAATTAGAGGAGTGCAAGAGAAAGAGAGAAAACTTACGACAAACTCATGCTCTTGAACTTTGGCATCAGCCAAAGACAATGATGAAGCTAAGAGAGCAAAAATAGCTAACATCATGCAGTGTGAAATGGTGGTCTTGGGAGCTTCCATGTTATCTTAAGTGTGTAGCGACAAGCACCTCTTAGTGTTGGTTAAGGTTGCAAATCGCAATGGAAGGTAAGAATAAGAGAGGGTGGTTTTATAGTGGAGATTAGAGGAGAGTGCTAGTCCTTCAGGTTGGCAGATTAGGTTTATTAAGGGGCAAGTGGTCAGGTACCTCAAGAAACTTAGTTCAACCTTATGAAGTTGTTGCACCCACTAGTTAATTACCTTCATGAATGCTTGTTTTACAAGTCTTCATTGGTTGAATTTTTGAAAAGCATGATTATGTTGAGACTTTGTTCAATAAGACAGCTTTTTGTTTACTTTTTTTCATTTTAATAGGCATTTACGCGGTGCAATCTCATCATTTTGTTCATCTAGGTATGACCATATGTTTCATAGGCACACTAATAGTATTTTTGTATAACCTTTTCTTCAAGGAGAGTTAATTTTGAAACACAAAAATTACTTATATTAGCTTCTTTTTTTAATTGATTTTAGCATTGGATTTCAAACATACACTAAGTATATGTTTGGAAATAGTTCTACAGTTAATTTTAAAGCTAAAATAAATGAATACCTTTCTTTTATTAAATTCTTAATAAAACTTGTAACTCGTTTGAATTGACCTTTAATCCTTGTTTTTATTACCATATATATGGTCTTAAACGGTTTACCTGCAGAATAATTCACAACCTACCTTGCCGCCGTCAAACTAATACCTTTACTCTTGTTATTCTTGTAATTCTGGGTTGAGTATAATATAATTAGATAACAAGTTTTAAAAGTAAAAAGAATGCAAATATTTTTGTGTTAGTCCAATTTGACTTTTAATTTTTTCGCCTTGTTTCGGTAGTTGGAGAAAAAAAATACGCTTTAAATTAACAAATCTTATGGTTGTTTGGTTAGAAAATAATCCACGTTTAAAAACAAGCATGTTTTTAAACCAAACAGCCAGCTTAGCACTTCTTTTATATTGCCAGAAGCCTTAAATACGTTATTTTTCATCTCTAAAAATATTAGTTGCTAGTAAATTACAAATTCTCTCTTTTTAATATTTAACTCATAACCCTTCACCTTCTACTACTCTTTGTTGTGAGTTACCCCTTCCCTTGCCAAAATATATAATTGACCTAGTTCTAAGATTATGGTTAAAAAGGCTTTTCGTAAACTCTGGATCTCATGTCAGGCTATTTTTCTTTTCTTAATCATTCTTGTTAATTAGATGATATTATGTACAGAAAAAAAGTATATAGTTTACCGGATATTTAGGTCATTGGTTTTGTGAAATTCAAGTGTCTGTTGATATGAAAGGAACTAACCTTAAATGTAAAAAAAAAAGTGCGTGGCGCCAAATAAAATATTGTTGAGAAATGAAGTGATTTGATTGGGTCGAACAAGAATTTAGTTAGAGATGCTTATGAAAAATGTAAGTTGAGTATATAATTAGTTGGCCTATCTTCCAACATTATGTCAAACATGGATGATGAACATAGAATCATAACACAAAATCTGTCTTACTCAAAGATACGTACTTGGATGAAAAACCAATATCATCACTTTGACGAACACACTAGGGTGAGGGTGATATGGCGCCACATGTTAAACTAAGATGTCACCACTAACGGTTTCCTTACTGATGTTTCTGTTTGATTCTCCCATATGTTAGGTTTTAGAATCACAACCCATTCAATTATTCATTCAAACTTATTTAACTAAAAACTATTTTCTTTCACATAACTCTCATGATATCTAAAAATATGTGATGAAACCCAATATCAAGGGAAGTATATGGGAATAGTGCTGGTGCTCAATTTCACCCACATAAAATGCATTTTAACTTCATTGATGATATATCTTATAGTTGTGTCTGTGATTTAGATACTCTGTTCTTGCATAAGATGGGGACTTTCTATACATCAATCCTTTGAGAATCACAAATGAAGGACTTGGAAACGCTTACAAAACTATACTATTTTAGTGTATGAATTTGTACAAAGTACATATCTTAAGTCACAAGTTAATAAATGTTTCTTCTATTAGCATTTCACTATCTCCATTTGAATGCCTTGTCAAATTGTGATATAGTGGTCACAATCTGAGTTGATAACAACATCGAGCTAAGCCCCTAATAACTAATATTATTTTGTCAGAAACCGTTAGATAATGAGAACTTAAGCATACATGTCAAATTTGGGTGAGTGTGACAGAGATAAACATTAGATCAGCAAAACAATGGCTAGCTAGCTAGGATTGGATAGGTGAACAAGAAATAAAGAAAAAGATATAAACAATTTGGTAGAGTTTGTTAATGACTTTCACTAAGATTCTTAAGAATGAAAAATTAGAAAAGCACATGAAAAGTCTTCATATGTGGAAATATATAAAGTAATCTGAAAATTGACACCAGAGCAGAAACCCAATTCCTTGTCAAATTTGCTGGTGCTTGGTCACACTCTATCAAAAGCCATTCATTTTTCTGGTAAAAGTAATTATTTTGTTCTTGTTTGTGGTTTTTTCATTTCTTGAGATTTCATTTTCATGGTTAGTTAAAAGTGGGTGTGAACTTGAGAGATCAAACGTTTTCTATAATCCAAAATAATTAGAGAGATTAAATAAAAATAAAACAACAAACCCATTCTGTAAAATGGGGCCTTCTTAAAGACCACGCTCTAAATGATGCCTTTGCTTTCTTGTAAAATGCACATGTTATGTCTAACACTCATGAAGTCATAAGTGGTTTCATTGTGAGAACCTTTACTAGTACTTCATAAAAAATGCTACTATAAATTTATAATGGTGTATGACCTTTTTGTGTGCATTTTTCATGTGTGAGACACTTCCAATGCCCCAATTGATGGCACAAGGGCCAAAAACTCTAGTTGGTGGCATTAATGACAAATAGGACTTTTTTTATTTTTGAAAGTATCCCAATAATGACAGTTGTTAGACTGATTCTTCAAGTTTCTCAGATCATATTAAGTGGGTATAACTCAAATTAGTCTTACTTCATACGCACCACCTAGTGATCAAACCGTAAATTAGATGTTTAAGGAGTTTAACTATCTATCAACGATCCTAGACCTTGTTGGTTTATATACGCCTATTTTTGGTACCACATGAATCAGGCCGAAATAATTTTCATCTCCGGTTGATTAATATGTTTGGATCATTTTTTGCACCCACAGAATCAATTATGAAACTCAAAGCTACTCATAAAAGCTTCTCATTTCTATAATTAATTTTGACTTTAGAATCAACTATAGAAGGAGTTTCAAACATTTATTTAGGGTATGTTTGGGTAAATAACTTAATTAAGTGCTTCTGACAATAAATATTTGTTACATAAACGCTTATTCATTAGCTAATTTTATAATCTTATTGGAAAAATAGGTTATAGATAAGCATGAACTCATATTCATAAGCTAATATAAGTAGCTTATAAAATTAAGTTCAAAACAACTTATAAGTAGGCTATAAATTATTTATAATAGTTAATCCCCAAATACTTACATAAGCAATAATGCTATTAAATAAGCTCAAATAACTAAAATTAACTTGATTGAAAACTTGACTCAATTAGACATGAACTAGCAAGTTTTGATAGGCTTGGGTTTTGATTTGAATAAAACCCATGGACCATTCCACTTGACTCGCCAGCTCCATTTATATGAACTTATTCATTAGCTCAGTTCATTCAACTTAATTAACCTATATAAATTTTCTAGGAATAATAATTAATTGTGCTATTCCTTAAACAGAGTTGGAGTAGATTGTTGAGACTTGAGATACTTTATGAATGAAAGAATAGAAGTGGAAAATCAAGAGTCCATGTCCAATGCTGCTTTACTTATACAAATGAAGAGAACATAGATGTGGTGATTAAAACAATCTGACTAGAGATGCAGGGTTTTTCACTATGCAAAGACACAAAGTGAAATATGAAACTGTGAGTATCAGGTGATTTCATACTTGATTGTGGTACAAGATGATTCCATATATTACTCTTTAAGAAGCTAGACTCACAGTTTGTGCAACATTACTTTACATTAAAAAGTAAATGAACAACATAAGCTGTTGAAGGCAGAGAGGGATCACCATGATGGAGCTCTGACTACTGAGTGAGATCAGCAAATTGCCAATATGCAATAAAGTTACTATTTTTCTTTTAACTTACTATGGCCATTCTAAGAAAATCAAATTCATTCATATCATAATGAAATTAGCTCAGCCAAGTGAGTTTTTTTTCCCCCAATATAGAAGACTCCAGTGCGCGACATTTTATTTAAGTGAAATTAGATATGTATCATTTGAACCAACTACTGGTTGATGCAATTTAGGATTGTTATCATATAAAACCACATCCACTGAATATATTATATCCTTGGTTGGGCTCCCAACTATCTAAACCTTGAAAACTTTCCAAGTTAATAGCTTCATAACCAACCAAGTTCAACTACAAGGGATTGCATCAGAACTTGGAGTATGTAGATACTATTAGACTATTAGACTATCAGAACTACAAGGGATTGTATTTTAGTCTCTCTGCTACAAACTAATGTAGCAGAAAAAAAAAAAATAGTTTGCAATTTTCATAATTCAATTGATGTTAGATATTATTCAAATAAAAATTTAATTTAAATTATTTTTTCTTTGCTACCTTTTTAATTCCTATCACAACTCTTTAAAAATTACTAAGTGATCAGGTGATGTTACACAAAAGTTCTAATGATCAAGCTAACATTGAGTTTTTCCGACCAGCATTAACCTTTAGTATATCTTTTGAGACCTAGCTCGCATTGGATTGATCAGGAGTAGGTTTGACAAACAGTTGGTTGAGGGATACATTGTCTATGTTGTAGATAATGAGGAGGATCTATACATTGATATCATCAGTAGTATAAGGCAATATAAATTATAACAATACTCATATTAACTCACCTCTATGAGGGTTGAACTTGGTTCTTTAGTCTGATTTAACTATGCATTTATTAGATTTTTGTGTGAACAATGCTGTGAAATTTTTGAGTCGTTTGAGACGATATTGAGCCTTATAACACGAGTCTCTTAGCCTGACATGTAAAACAATGTAATGTCAAGTTTGGCAAGATTATGCCAATTATGAATGTTGTATTTTATGAGAAAAGTTGTTAGTTTATAATGCAAATAACCCGAGACAAAAAATTACTTTAAATTCTTTGTATGTTTCTAGTTAGTCTAAGATTGGATGGTGAAACGTCCCTTATATAGCTTATTCGTTCCTCATGCCTATCTCATTAATTACCTTGCAATGGCGTCTGCTTACAAGTTAGTGCAGTCGAGTAGGACAGTTAACAATAACATAATGGTGAGTTAATGTAATAGTAACATGTATAACTAGCTATCACTAGGAATTAACAAATGAGTTGGAATCGGGGGTAGCGGGGTTAACTACAATCGTAGTCTTGAGACTTCTTAATCTATTACTCAACTACCGTTTATTTTCTTCCATTTTACCTTCACTATTGCTCCACACAAACACCCAAACTTTGACCGCTCAAATTTTACAAATTTCCGCATGTTAAGACTTTGGTTGGTGTCTTGGGTTCAACAAATGGAACTTTCGACCTATATTACTTTAGCGATAAGGTGCACTTGCCTTAAAAATGTGTGTTATTTTAAGGCGACAAAAGGGAAGATGAGAGTGGGGAAATTAGTGATAATAATATGAACATAGAGCGTTCAATTGAACTCACTCCTACTCCCTTACAATCCTACTCAGAGATAAAAGATCGCGCTCTTTCATGAATTTCTTTTATGCCTTCATTTCTTTGTATTTGCATATTTTCTGAGGTAAAATACTATGTATTCCTTTGATGGGTCGATTATATGTCTTCACCTCTTTGTATCTTTTCCGAGATAAAAGACAATGCATTTCTTCCATGGATTGCTTATATTTCTTCACCTCTTAATATTTGTGCTAAGATTAAAGACAGTCTTCCTTTCATGGATCGCTTATATGTCTTTATCTCTTTATTCTTGACCAAGATTAAAAGAATGTATTCCTTTCATGAATCACTATTATGTCTTTAAATATCATCATGGACGAGGCTTAGGTCGGGTCCTTGTGAATAAGGATGAGACTCGTTGTCTCATCTTCTATGGGAAATCATCATGACGAGACTTCAACCAAGTCTTTGTAATTTATCCCAATTATTTACAGATCCTCGTGGAAAAGGCTTTGGTCGAGTCCTTGTGATCTGGAACGAGACTCTTTGTCTCATCTTCTGTGGGAAATCATCTTTAGGAGGCTTAGGCCTAGTCTTTGTGATTAACCCCAATGCTTTATAGGTCGTCTTCGATAAGGCTTAGGTCGAGTCCTTGTGGCTAAATTCGAGATCAATTATCTGCAATCGCAAAAGAAAGGCAAGAACGATCTCTAAAACTTCTCATCAACTTTACCAATTAACCCTTAAAGAAAATTAAAATTACAAACATGTCCACCTCCTTCCTACCATGTCTATGGCAGCTGGAACATTACCTTTGCTCTTAGCATCACTAGAACATTACACCACCTCCGCAATTAAGTTGTACCATAGCCTTTATTGTCCCTCTTTCTTCAACCCCTAACCTCCCCTTCCCCTCCCCACCAGCCAGCTACCACTTCCGATCTCAAAGGGAACTCATGTTGTGACATTAACAGAGAACACATCAAGGATGTAGAGGCCGCAGAGGTAGCTCCTCCCGCCGGAGTTATATATTCTATTAGAATCTAAGTGTTGATTTGATTTCGTTGAATTTCAAATATGAGCTCAAACAATATGAATGCCGAAACCCAGATTATCTCGCCGAAATCATCTCCTTCTTCCACGCTCGTCTGCGCTTTGTTCCTCGCCTTCACTTCCTTCTCCCTCGACATCCTCCAAAACCGTTCAACCCAGCAAGCCGCAAATCAAGGATGCACAGGCCACAGATCAAGCTCCTCCCGCGTAAGGTCGAGCTTCAACCACCGCAAACCACTTCCTGAAGTGGAGGACAGGGAACAGGTACTGGCTGGGCTGGAACAGGAGGTGAGGAGGACAGGGAGCTCAGAAACTAATGATGGTGGTGTCACATGCATGCAGCGTACTCAGGGATGCAACAGTCACTGACTATTTTTGCATAGAGCATTTTTATAACTTAGCTAGTGTCATCTAACAATTGAATATTTTATTAATAAATTGATGGTAAATTTTAACAAGGTACACAGTCCTAAAAATAAATGTATATTTGCATAACCCAATAAAATTCTAAGTTTGGTAAAATAAGAAAATGTTTTGCTCGCAGTCTTTCTCACTGAGAGAAATATGGAAAATATTTTAAAAAAATGAGAGAAATAGAAAGAAAAATGAATGAAAGTTAGATGGAATAGAACATAAGATGTGAATGAATTATTTTTTAAAAAAAGTTTGTTGTATTAAATAGAAACACAGGTTATGTCCATTGTCCACTACATCAACTTTTAAATAAGCAACCAAGCCAGAGGACATCCCCAACTCAAGTGACATTAGGAGAACTAAAGGCAAGCTTAGAAAGGAAATCAGCTGCATTGTTTCCAGAACGTTTAACAAAAGACAAAGAAAATATATCAAAAAAAGAAGTTAAAACTCTTGAAGCAAAGAACTAATATATGAAACATCCATTTCGGATCTACGCCAAGCTTTGAAAAGAACTTGACAATCTGTGTCGAAATCAACCAAGAAAAAGCACAAGTCGTAAGCCATACCAAAAGCCCACTAAAGACACATGAACTCAGCCAGAAGAGGAGAAGATGCTCGAGCCAACGCGCCACAACTGCAGCCAAAGGAACTCCCTCACCATCACGGGCAATAAAGGCCATTCACACCTCCCCGGTATCTCTGAAAGCCACATCAACATTCACCTTTAGAGCATCTCCAATGATGAGATCTTATTTTATTTTCTTAAAGACTTTTGGTGGGTCCATACTACCAGGATTTAAGACACACATAAGATTCCACTGCACATTTCGCTTCAATGGTTGGAATCTTACTTTACTTTTAGTTGGACCCACAATACATAATATATTTATATAATTTATTTCCACCTAATATTAAATTAAATTAAACTAATAATTCTATACAAATATAATTAATAATTAAAAAAGATATAATATAATTAAATATTAATTAGATAGGAAAAACATAATTAAAGTTCAACATAACATTATTTAATTGAAAATAAAAGGAAATATATATTATTGAAAAATAAATGACGATACATTTTAAATAAAATACATAATATTTCATAATAACTAATTTACATATTAATGGTTGAAGGTTGGTTGAATGAGAAAAAAAAATATTATTTAATTTAAAATCTCACTTTAAAAGAGGAGTTAAAACAACAAAATAAGATCTCAACTCATGTCACATGTTTCCAATAGTGAGATTTTATAAGGAATAAAAACCCAATTTAAAAAGGCAATTTTATTTTTTTACTACTTGAGCTTCCTTGTCAAACCAGGGTCGTGGCTCGTGACAAAAAAAAAACAAAAAAACAAACACGAGTTTCTGAACATCTTAGCTGGCAGCCACGCCTCGAATGCACAACGTGGCTGTTTCCGAGTTGACTCAATAACCACCCCGAGTCACAACTCACCCAACTCGCGCTCAGTGTCTTTCTTCTTCTTCTTCAACCTTCTTCCACCATGACCCAACACTTTTCCGATCACACCGAGAAAGCCCTTTGATTCGATTCAAAAGCTGGAAAATGATGAACCACGACCACTACGAACAGCAACCCACCCATGACGTTCTTCACGCTTCCCAAGACGACGGAATGGAGTCTCTGATCCTCAACGACGCCGGAGATTCCTCCTCCGGCCACCACCTCCAGCAGCCGCTGAGCCCCGATTCCCCGTTCAACTCGTTCCTCGACCCTCCTTCCTACGCCGACGCAGTTTTCACCTCGTTCGATTCCAACGGCCACGGCACGACCCACGAACCCTCCACCCGATCCAGCTCCGATTACCTCCACATATCGGTCTCCGACCCGCAAGAGGAGCAGGATCTCACGAACTCTCTCGTTGGCGGCACCACCTTCCAAACATACCTCATCACCACGAGAACCAATCTCCCCGAAATGGGGGGACCCGGGTCCGAATTCAGCGTCCGGAGGAGGTTCCGGGAGGTTGTGACGCTGTCGGAGCGGTTGTCGGAGGCGTATCGGGGTTACGTGATTCCGGTGAGGCCGGAGAAGAGCACGGTGGAGAGGCAGGTGATGCAGAAGGGGGAGTTCGTGGAGCAGAGGAGGGTGGCGTTGGAGAAGTACTTGAGGAAGCTCGGGTCGCACCCTGTGATTGGGAAGAGTGAGGAGTTGAGGGTGTTTCTGGAGGTTCAGGGGAAGCTGCCGCTGGCGAGGACCACCGACATGGCGTCGAGGATGCTCGACGGGGCGGTGAGGCTCCCCCGCCAGCTGTTTGGGGCGGAGCTGGCCGCGGTGGACTCGAATGATGTAGCTCAGCCTGCTAAGGGTGGGAGGGACTTGCTCAGGATTTTCAAGGAGTTGAAGCAGTCTGTTACCAATGATTGGGGTGCTGCCAAGCCCTTGGTTGTTGAGGAAGACAAGGAGTTCATGGAGAAGAAGGACAAGTTGATGGAGTTTGAGCAACAACTCAGCAATGTTTCTCAGCAGGTTTATGTTTCTGCAGTTTTTGGCTGAAAGCTTTCGAATAGAGAGAATAGTTTTTTAAGACTGTTTTGGAATGATGGATAGGGATAGAATGATGTGAAATAATGAAATGGAATAATAATAGTTTATGTTGTTTGAATTGTTCAAAATAGGATGGGATGTATTGCAATATGATAGAATGCATTCCATCCATCACTCCATTTCACTCTATTTCATTCAGTTCAACTCTCAATTAGATATCCAAACATAGCCCAAATATTGTGTGTGTGTGTGTGTGTTCCGCAGATAATGTTGTTAGGCAATTTATTTGCAATATTTAGGTTGAAGTTCAAATGTAGCATTGGTGAAAGCAAGAAACAGATATAGATATAATGATATGATCATTGATGGTGCAAAATAGGTGCTCGGACAGAAGAATATCTTCTAGTAATTGATCAGTCCAAATATGCCAGTCATGAGAAAGTTTATAGATGTGCTAAATTTAAAAGAATTCTGTATGGTAATAAAATTTAATTTCAGAAGTGAAATTTTGTACAGGAAAACTGATTGTCAATGACATGTTTGGAATTACATTGCGTTTTTGTTCATAAGGAAGAGGAACTGAATGGGTTGTTTAAGAATGGAATTAGTTTTGTTTGTCCTTCTTTAATTGCTTGGCTTGATTTTGTTTGTTTGTATTGACTTGTTGAAGGCTGAATCCCTTGTCAAGTGTCAGCAAGATATGGGTGAAACAATGGGTGAACTAGGGTTGGCTTTTGTGAAACTTACTAAATTTGAAATGGAAGAAGCCTTGTTCGATTCTCAGCAAGTGCGAGCTTCTGACATGAGAAATGTGGCAACAGCAGCTGTTAAAGCAAGCAGGTTATATAGAGAGCTGAATACACAAACAATCAAACACTTGGTAAGTACCAGTTCTAATGACTTATGATCGAACTTCTTATCATGTACTTAAATTTATACTGGAAACTATGTGTTAGGCCTCCTTGTTTAATTCCTTACTGTTTCCGTTTATTGATGATTAATATTTCCTTTATGTTGCAGGATAAACTACATGAATACCTAGGGACAATGCTAGCAGTCAACAATGCATTCTCTGACCGATCAAGTGCATTGTTGACAGTTCAAACACTCTCATCAGAACTAGCTTCTTTACATTCACGGATTGAGAAGCTTGAAGTTGCTTCATCCAAAATATTTGGTGGAGACAAGTCTAGGCTGCGAAAAATTGAAGAGTTGAAAGAGGCTGTTAGAGTTACTGAGAACGCTAAAATTTGTGCTGATAGAGAGTATGAACGAATCAAGGTAACTCTGAACTTTTCTCCCCCTACATATTAACATGTTTTCACTTTTAGCACTGCCTTTATTTTTTTCATTTGGCATACTATATAATTCATGTCTCCATTTTTGCCATATTTTGAAGATGCCTTTATCTGCTTTCATGTCATGTGTTTCAGTTATATGAGGTTAGGGAGAAAATTTGACACACTATAACTTAGTGACTGAGTTTGAAATATTTGCTAAACTTCTAACCGCAGCATATCCCTTATGTAAAAGTGACAGTGAGATCCTATTGAATTATCATAAATGATCATAATTAAAATTATTACCATAAAACATTGGTAATAAATTTGACTTGTTACAAATCTGTTTTCACATTATTTTCTTGTCTATGACGCAAGTATCCTTATAGACAAGTGTCAAGGCGGAAGGGGAGAAAAGTATAGTGTCAAAACCATATTTTAATGCATTTTTAAATGTTTTATCGAGGGCTGCTTTGTGGTGCATCCATCTAAATCATCAATCAATAGCAGATTTTGTCACGGGAACCTATTGTTATCTCAATATGTAAATTTCAATGTTTTAATTTATAGATTTGTCATTGAATTACGAAGACATTCGGTTCACTGATCTGAGCAAATTTGATGGTAGCATGCATCAGATACGATAGTGAGTGGAACATCAACACATGTTAAAAGTAGGAGGAGGCTATACTTGCAAGTTCCACATAACGGCGATTGGGGGAGGGGGGGGGGGGGTCATTGCGCTGCAGATGAAGCTCGCGGCCGGAGTGGCGCCAATCGCAGATAATCGCGGCGCTATAGGGAGTAGATGCAGAAAAGCCCAAAGCGTCCTCAAAAATTTAATATTAAGTTTGACTTTTGAGGGTACTTTTTTGGGTTTACGCTTCGGAATAAATGAAAGTTACTCTTTCATCTTGCCGACTCGTGCTTCAATCATCTGCGCAGATGAGCCTCAGAGTCATGACCCATCCTTCAGCCACCGTCGAGCAGCACCCATGGTGACCGAGCGACATCCGACGAGCACTGGTTGGCTCCCAGCGTCATCAATTCTCCCGAGAGGCCACAATTACCATGACAAGGAACGCGGTGACCGCGCAACATCCGACGAGCACTGGCCAGCTTCCAGCGTCCTTCTAGCAACCCCTCTGCAGCCCCCAAGAGTCTTGTTTTCTAAAGTCTCCGGATCCAGTTTCTGTTTTCCTCTATTTATCTCTTTTCCGATTCTTATTTTTTCCCTTTTTCTATTTATTTTGTTGCTTCTATGTAGCATTCATTCACCCCCTTTTATATTTTTCACTCATCAGACATGAAATTACATAAAAATTCAGAACTGCGGTCATCACGCTATGTGCTATACCGCTATAGCGTTTTTGGGGTTGCCCGCTATGCGCCGCTATCCGGGATTGACTACTATGAACATATCTAAAAGCTAACAACAGCAAGCCATCCGATACCTTTGTTGTGTTGAAAAATAAAAATATGAAAGACTAGTTCTGACTAATTACCATGTGGTTTTTCTGCTTAAACCCGTCCAGCCAGTTTTCGGTCAAATTGGTCTGATTTTATTAATCTATGATAAAATCTATAAATAGGATTCAGTTGGAGCATATTCGTATTGATTTATGAGGTAGGTTTGTATATATGCAGGTTAGAACCAGTGAAGGTACTGATGATAAAATCTGTTTTTTAAGTTTGCTTCATATGATATATATATATATATATATATATATATATATATATATAATATAATATAATATAGATAGATATATATGTAATGGATACTAACAAGTGTGCCACACATTCTACGGAAAATGAAAATCCAGATCCAGCTGATTTAGTCGGCTAACTTAGGCTTAATAGAGGTGTAGATTCCATATGGCTTAATTCACCTACCCCATAAGCCAAAATATTCTAGCTTTCTCCAATCCTCCATCATATTCCTACATCTTTCGTTATTCTATCTTATGGTTGATATCGAATCTGTTTGCTTTTATACCGTGAAGAATGTGATCACAAGGAACTTTGACTCTAGGAGATAAGGGGGAATTATTAAAGTCGCATAACATGAGAGGATCACGGAGGAGTGAACTTTCTCTTTCCAATTTACATTTGTTTTGAATTCTGGGAGTTGGATAGTCTTTTCTTTTTCTTTTTGTCAATATAGGCTTCTCTCTTTATTTTGTCTATTGTTTTCCAGGTCAAGATGGGATTTACTTATATTTAATTTTTCATATTAGTTCAAGTCTATATTTCTATTGAAGAATAAAGAATTGATTACAAGTTATGGAATCTTGGAACATTATGTGAAAATGCCAATTGTGACTATGAAATTTTTGCAGGAAAATAATAGGAGTGAGCTTGAAAGAATTGACAGGGAGAGGCATAACGACTTCCAAAACATGCTGCGAGGATTTGTTGTCAATCAAGTAACCTTCATTTATCTTCTCTTTTCTGTAAGCTGTTATATGGCTTTTCAATTTATGGTTCAGAATAGTAATTATTCTTAATAATGCATTTTACAGGCAGGCTATGCAGAAAAGATGGCTGCTGTATGGGAGAAGCTAGCTGAAGAAACAGCTACATACTCCAGAGATAGTAGCTAAAATTTGCTTGGCTGTAAATTTTTTATTTGGACCTTATTATGCAACTTTCTAGATTTTTGTTTTATTAATTTTAGGCTTATGTAGTCTAGAAATAGTTTGAACATTCAGCAAACTTAGGTTTAACTAGCCAGAGTTGTATATGCAGCATAACCTTTTAAGACATTCAATATTTCAATGTGGAAACGTTTTGACTAATTCTGGTCCTAATATGGTCGGATCCTCCAAATTTCATACTTCTTTTATGTAATAAACTGATAGAGAAGTATTTTAGTCCTTCTATAGGGGACTTATTCCTACATGGAGACAAGTGGGGAAAAGGAGCAAGAAGATGGACAAGAACTATTTTCCAATGTGGAATGAAGTGTTGAAGAGGAAACACTTAATTAAAACTAACAGCAGTCTGTACAAAGAGACATGGGCACTCAAACAGGCAAAAATCAATTTAAGAATCAAAGAATAATAAACTACTGTTCTACCCTACAATGTTGAGACCTAAAGAAGAAAGAAAAAAATTGTCACACATGATGCTTGACACCTAATTTATTCACTGGTGGAAGGCATGGCTCCATCATCACCAGAACTTGCTGATAGCCCTGGTTGTCTAATCTCTTCTAGCTGATGAAGAACTTGCTGAACCTCTGGCCGTGCTGATGGAGAAGGATCAACACAGTGCAGAGCAAGCTTCAACGTGTTCAGCAACTCATCACCATTTGTCGATGCGTCTCTCATCAACTCAACGTCGAAAACCTCATTCGTCCACTCCTCCTTGACAATGGAGGCAACCCACTGAGGCAAATCGACGCCATTCATAGCCTCACCAGGTGGCTTCCCCGTTAGGAGTTCTAACAAGATCACACCAAGACTGTATACATCAGTTTTTGGGTTGGCTTTCTTAAGCTTTGACAGCTCAGGTGCTCTGTATCCCAATGCTCCAGCAGTGGCAATCACGTTGGAATTAGCAGCAGTTGTCATCAACCTTGAAAGACCAAAATCTGCTATTTTAGCATTTGTGTTCTCATCAATCAAGACATTGCTTGATGTTAGGTTCCCATGTATGATGTTCTCATTGGAATGAAGGTAGTGCAAGCCACGAGCCATGCCCTGTGCTATGTTCATCCTTGTTGGCCAATCAACTGCGGTTTCAGGTCCACGAGCTGCAGAAAAATGGAAAACACTGGAGTTAATTAATCAAACAAACATGGCAGCAAAGTTTTGAAGATCAAACTATCTAGCATGTTTAGAACACTGATTCTAAGAGAAATAAGTTGATACAAACAAACTATTAGACTTACCATGTAGGAAAGAAGCAAGACTTCCTTTAGGCATGTAATCAAAGACCAGAAGCTTTTCTCCTTTGGGTCCCAAGTAATATGCTCTAAGTGCCAAGAGATTTGGGTGTCTAATTCTCCCTAGAACACTAACTTCTGATTCAAATTCTCTCTGACCTTTAGTGACTTTTTCCCTCAATCTTTTCACTGCCGCTTGACTTCCATCCTCTAATGTAGCCTTATACACTGTTCCATACGTACTCTTTCCCATTATCTCTGCTGTTGCACACAAGAGATCATCAGCTGTAAAAGCCAGTGGTCCATCAAAATGGACCAGCTTACCACCATTCTCACCGCCAGCGGCTTCAGCTTCACCCGCAGCGGCAATGGGAGGGAGAGGGACTCCTTTTCCTGCCCTGGTAGCTGCACCTCTCCCTGTTGCCTGGCCTCCCTCTGCATTTGATGTTGCTCTTTTTCTCATCAAGCAGAAGAGTAGAATGCAGCAGATTGTTACCAGCACTACAAGCAGCACTCCTGCTACTATGAGAATGATGTCTTTGGTACCTAGTTTTTTATGATGGTGGTGGTGCTTGGCAATGACTCCTCCTTGTCCTTCAGAAGGAGCTGGTGAGGGACATGGGGTTGAAGGGCTATACCCACATAGTTGAACATTCCCCACAAATGAGCTTGAGTTGAATTTCTGAGCAAGCATGGTTGGAACTGGACCAGACAGGTTATTATAAGAAACATTGAAGAAACTAAGTCTAGCTAAATTGTCAAATGAGACTGGAATTTCTCCACTGAGATTATTCAGTGACAAATCAAGCCTTGTAAGCATTGAAAAGTTTCCAATACTTTGAGGAATGTGGCCACTAAATTGGTTTCTGCCCAAAACCAGAACAGAAAGATTATGTAATCTGTCTAAAGCTTCTGGGATTTGATTGCCAAGGTGGTTATTCTCTAAATCCAATGACTTAAGCCTAGAAAGGTTTCCTATTTCATTTGGTATAGCTCCACTAAACTGGTTATGACTAAGAGAAACCTCTCTTAATTCGCTTAAGGTACCCAAAGAAGGAGGAATGCTGCCAGTGAAGAAGTTATGATCCAAGATCAGATTTTGAAGCTTCAAGCTACCACCCCATGAGTTAGGAATAGAGCCTGAGAGGTTGTTATGTTGAAGAGATAAGAAAGTGAGAGAACTTAAGCGGGTTAGGCTAGTTGGAATTGAACCAGAGAAGGAATTGAAGCTCAAGTTAAGCCAATAAAGCTTAGTGGAATTCCCAAGGCTATAAGGGATTGTTCCTGTGAGAGAATTGTTACTGAGGTCTAGAGATTGAAGCAGAGAACATGAACCTAATGAAGGAGGAATGGACCCTGTTAATCGATTATTGAAAAGCTGAACCCCTCTAAGATTGATGAGAAGTCCCAATGCTGAAGGGATTGAACCACCAATTTGGTTATTGTGAAGACTAAGCTTTCTTAGCCCTTCAAGCTGGCCAATCCTCTCAGTGATTCTCCCCTGCAACCCCTTCCATGGAAGCTGGATCACAATAACCTGCCCCTGTGCACACTTAATCCCAGCCCAAGAACCAGAACAAGCTCCATAGCCACTGTCATTCCAGCTTCTCAGAAAGCCTTTGGGATCAATCAGCTCTTGCTTGAATGCTTGAAGAGCCAAGAAATTTGACTGTGTTACAACCACCCCATCCCAACGCTCTTCCCCCTTCACCGGGAGCAGAAAAATCCACAAACAGAAGAAGCAGCAGAAAAATAACCGAAAATGGCACCAATCTGCTGCATTTCTCATCCCAAGTTGCAGAACCTGACATGGGTGATGGTCAAAAAATGATAAAGTTGGAGTCTTTTTATTCTCCATGACAACAAGATGAATAGGTAAAGCGAACAACAATCAATGAAGTAAAACAGAACAAGAGGAGAATGTGATTACTTGGTTAGTGTTGTTGTTGTTCTTCTTCTTCTCTCTGGTAGTAGTGTCCATAAGACACTATGTTTGTATTGTCAGAGAAGAAAGAGGAGAGTGTAAGAGTAATAATAAGATCATGGAAATGAAACAGGAGAAACAGGAGATGGGTGAGGATTTTGTAATGGGAAGAAGAAGAGAGAGAGAGAGAGATGAAGTGAGAAGAAGCACGTGATGGTCATGAGATTGTGGGAGTGGGGGAGCGCGCGTTGAGGAATCTTTTTGTGTTGGGAAGAGAGAGAGAGCAAAAGTGTCAGGTGAGTGGTACAAGGAACACTCCTCTTGCTTCTTAGTTTTATTGCATGGACAAACGGCTAGTTTTTCCTTACAAGTGAAACCCATGCATTCATTTTGGTTTGATTTTTAAGTGCATTGTTACGGACACGCACTTAAATACTCTTATTGATTGGTTGAAATATATGTGAGTTTGAAATCATGTTATTAATATTTTTAGCAAATACGATATAAATTTTAACTAATCAATAAAAAAAATGCTAAAAAGAAAATATTAAAGTGAGTGTTACTACTTGTTTTTTGTTTTTTGTTTTTTTTGGTGTGGTTCGAAGCTCTTCCTTTTATTACAATGTCCACACCCCGAAGTCTTAACGGCTAGTTCTTCTCCTCTTCAGTGTAGGTCCATCCCATTTCAGCATTATTCAGTTCTAGACCGCAACATTACAAAACACAATGAAATGACTCACTTACCCCTGCCCTTTAGAGTTGAGGAGTAAATATCGTGCTAGTCCGTTTGTTTAAGATTTTCATAGCTAAATTGGTAAAATATAATTAATATTTCCTTAAAATTATAAAAGTGATGGATAAATAAAAAATAAAAATATTCTCAAGTGAGAGATGTTAAGGAACACATCAATAAAGTATATTGTTTGTATGAAATAGGTGTACTAGCAAAACACTCTTTTCGTCATTTTTTTCTAACATTTTCCCTTAATTGGTTAAAATAATATATCTCATCAAATTAGAAGTGGAACAATATAATTTTGTATATGGATTTTGACTAATAAAAAAATAATGTTAGAAAGAGAGTGTCAAAAAAAGCATTACTAACATTTATTTAGAAACTTGATAGACAATCATCATTGCGAAAAAAAATTTGGTCTTGACCAAGGTATCCCCACAGCCGATTGCCGTGAGACTAATCATTCGCCCCACGGTCAGCGCACGAAGCGGTAGGGGGCTAGCCAATGAGTTTTTTCCATTCACAAGAGTTAGAATTCATCATCGCGAAATTGCCTCATCTAATGTTTTTTTTTTTCCATCAATAAAAGTTACATGGCTTATATTTAACACAAGCGGGAATTGTTCACTTTTAGAGGACCATTTTCAAACAGAAATTTATTCTGCCAAACTTAATTATGTGAACTTAAATTTAATAAACTTAATTCTAGTAAACTTCAAAACAACGGACCCTCCAAGGCTCAATCAAAGCTAGTTAATATTCATAAAAAGAAATATAAACACAAAACTTTAGTATGAAGAGATTTATTCTTTTTACCTCATATGTGAAATTCATTCATATACGATAGCATTCAAAGAAGGTTGTGTTTTTAGCAATAAATGATACGCTCCAGTGGTATATGGGAAGAGTTTATTATGGTCATCATCATATTCATGCTATTCTTAGCAGCTATTGGTCCACATCACGTTCGCATGAAGCACATTACGACACCGTCTGTCCTTTGAAGTGGACTCGTGTAGGGTTCAAACTATTCATTGCTCAAAAACCTAAATTGATGAACGTGATATGTGTAATGTAAAGATTAGTGATAAAAATTGTAGGTCATTGTTCCTAAATGGAGACCAACTTAATCAAATGCGTGGACTAAGGTTGATTAAGTTGTGATTTTGACATCTAATAAATCAGGGTCATGTTAGCTATTTTATTAAGATTCGGCGATTATCTTGTAAGATGACTTAAAAGACGTTATTATGATGATTGTTTTGTTGATGAGATTGAGACTAGCCTATGATAATACGAGAATGGAAGATCATATATATCTCTCTGAGTTTGTTAAGGTATTGAGACATACGACAAACCGAGATTCAAACATGTCACACATTGAAACTTTTATAAGTAACAATTCGCCTTCTTAAAAGGTTTGTTGTCTTGGGGGCATGTATTCCAATATGGAAATTGACCTAGATCAAGACGCAGAAACCGGGTGACACACTTCCCTAATTTATATTTTGTTTTGATTAAAAAGTCAAATATTTTCTTTATAATTAGCATCAAGGGCTTCTTACCTCTTCTTATAAAAAATGAAAACACATGCTTATTAGTTCTTTCTTTCTTTCGTCTTTAGTTTTAAGTCTCAATAATGGTTTTGGCTACGGTGCATCAATGTAAAAAACGAACTACCCTGCTACCCTTGAAAAAATTCTCTTGAATGTGTAATTGAAATAATGAAGTACTAAAATGCTTTCGTTTCTCATCTTCTATCATCACTCTATCATTCTTTCCTTTCAACCACTGCCCCATATAGCAACAACAACAACCACTGCCAAACCACCTTCTCCTCTTTCCCATAGTCTCGTTGATCCAAGTCTTTCTCTGCCTCTAAGAACAACATTTTCTCCATTGCCTTTGAACCTTAACATTTTCTTGATCTCCTTCAAACCCCAAGTGGGAGATTCTTATGAGCTTGGAGTCACTAGTGAAGGGTCGAAGCTGAAGTCGTAGACGCATGCCGTGAAGAGGAAGTTGTCGGGGTCAGTGCGATAGGGGTGGGGAGGTAGGGGAGGATACGGTGCTTGCGAAAGGAAAATTCCCACGTGCGGATATCGTTATAGAATGACTCAATGGAGAACATTGTCACGTGGTGTTGCCATTGGGGGTGGTTCACCAATGCAAGCCTCCTTTTGGAGAGGTGTTCACAGGTGAGAAATACCCCTAATGGGCAAACTTCACTAATATCCCATGAGGAATGAAATAACTTATGCTATCTACTCACTCTTGCCACTGAGAGGGGATAAGTGAATACCTAGAAGAGAAATTTCTCTTATTCCTGGGAACAGGGTGTCAACTGCTTCATTTTTAAGTTCATACCCAATAGCAGTAGCCAATGTCAAAAGAAGAGTCGTTGGTGCTTTAGTTCGGCAGCTCTTGCCTGAGACGGAAAGTTGGCAAAGGCTTTAGAGCGGTCTCTAGTCACCCTTTTTGGGCACGTGCCAATCGATCTTAAAGCCTCGATGTCCGCTGAAATAGACATTGAGAAATGTGGAACTCTTCATAATGATTTAGAAAGACAAGTAATAGTTGTTTTAAAAGGCAAAGGTTGACTTTCAGTAGCAGGCTCAATGTCAATTTCTTTTTGAGTTTCGAACTTGCTACCACCAATCTTGCGCTTAAGGTTGAAGTGGTCGGCGGCGAGAGAATCACCATCACCATCACCCACTCTTATCCTTTCCGCCCCCCACCTTCAAAGACATCACCCCTCCATAACCACCTCTCATTGCCGAGAATCACTGTGACCATCTCATCCACTGTCCAGGCAAACCTCCGCCCAACCGCACACCTCCAATCTAATCTCCCTCACCCTCCACAATTTCACCCACCGAGCCACCGATAATAAGAAGTCGTGACCACACCAAAGCCGACAGCCAAGAACCAACTCCTTCGCTAACCAAAACCACTGTATCCATACTGTTTCCACCACTTAACCCCAACATATTACCAATCTCATTTGCTCTCCATTTTATATTGATTTTGTGATTGATTGAGTTACTCATTTGGTTAAAACTTGGTTTTAAGTCAAGTGTTTTTCATAGTAATATCCTAAGATCCTTTTCAACTTTCAGGATTGCTTTCCCCATTTGAATTATCTGGCGTTCATGTTTTGTTTTTTCAAGAATAGTCGTTAAAATGTCGGTTGCAGGGAGAGTGAGGGTGCCAAGTGTGCTAGGGAGAAGTCCATGATCTTGGAGGTCGAGTGTGAAGATATGAGGGAACGACATTTTAATAATTTAACATCATTCACAATTGTCAAAACAAATTTCTAAAATTTTCATTATTGATCACGTTGAGTCACTTTTAAAAGTGATTCATCGTAGCCGCAAACTTGATGATTTCATTATTGAAGCTTGCGGTCATGAATACCGGGAAAAACGACCGAAATAAGATGCTACTTTGAAGGCCAGTGTTTGGCAAATAAGCATGTTGTTGGTGATGTATCTACTGAGGAATATTCATGGTCACCATGGCAAAATGCCCGACTGCATATTAAGACCAAATAGGAGAATTGCTTTAACTTAATTATTAAACTAACTTTATAAATGAACTTTCATTCACAGATGGAACTGAGAATGAAGTTAAGTATAAGAATTCAGATGTAAAATCGATAAAAACGGTATATGTTATTCTACTTAGACTGCGTATAAATTCTTAATTGAATCTAATAAACGAGTGTTGTATAAGTTAATAACATACTTATAAGTAATTTTAAGTTTATAAGTTAATAACATGTACCATCTTATGAATAAGCATATACCTACATATAAGCTACAAGTAAATCCTCTTCGAGCGGATGGAATTTGCATCATCTATGTTATTTTGACTGTCATCAAGTTACAATATGACAAGTGACTTTAAAAACAAAAAGTTAAGAAAAATTATCACATTATTAAATTTGATAAAATTGAGCTTTTTATTGGACAATCGTATAAATTGTACCTATAGCACTATATAAATTTTTTGTCCTACCTCTAATGCTAAGTATAGATTATTTCGCACGATATTATCAACACCAGAAAACAAGAGAGCAGAGAAGAAATTATTAGCTACAAGTAGTTGTTCAAATTTAGTAACCATCAACCATTTAAGCCCAATACCAGCTGTCATGCATACTCTTACCAGATATCCCTATTCTTGAGGTGGACAGAACACACTAATATACAACAGGGCTTTAAAGTTTGAAATTTGCAAGCAGCACACTCCATTACTGTAAGGGCCCAATGGTATCTTTTGCCGGCAAAATATGATCATGCAACCCCGTACAACTAAGAGAGCATGGATAGAAAATGCTCCTTAATGATTCTAGTTTCTATATTTTGAAAGACTTCATAACAAAAATCTGAAATCTGATAACATGTACCAAAATAAAATAAAGAAGTAGCATAATGAAGATGTAGGAATTAAGAACGTAAATGGAAATGTCAAGTTGAGAAGTTCTAACTTATAACCTCCCAAAACGTGCCAAAACTCTTTTGTGATTCTAAAGCTAAAATCAATTCCAGGAAGAACATTTTATGAGTAGCTTCTGGATGCCAGAAAGGAAAAATAAACTAGTCCAAATATGCTAGAGTCGTAGTTTATACTAAGCTGACAAAATTAATAAAATGGCCATCCCTAACCTAGAATTATGGCTAATGAAAGTCTACAGATTATTGAACTTAGAATCTAAAAAGACCACACAACCTGATACCATTCTCTTGTGTTATGATGAGGTTGGCTCAAAATCATTGAAAATCTAAACAAAACAAGCCCAAGATGCACCAAATAGTTATAGAATAGAACCCCTTCACTGAGAAGTAAAATCTATATACACACAGGAAGCCACTTAAATTTCCTTGTATGTTAGGGGGCTTTACCACACTTGCAAAGTTCTAATCCAAAATATGTCAGAATTTCTTCCTAAATTGAAAGCCACATGTTTTTAGTGTTTTCAAATAGCGGTTATGGCGGCGCTATAGCGTAGCGCTCTAAGGGCTCACCGCTACTCCACTATTTTCCGCTATTTACCATTTTGGGGGCTTGAAATAGCAGATTTTTGGCTTTCCGTTATTAGACGCGATCCACGATTAATCCCCAATTTACCTATATTACAATCAACACCATAGAAGATTTCCAGATACTTAAATGTAGACAAGTCAATTAGAACAAGAACACGCAATATATGACTACAATCCATAACAAAATAGAGCAGATTTCACAGGAGTCTATTGTTTACGTAACATAGAAAAACCTCCCTCATCCTCTGAATATCACATCCTGGGTCTTACAATAAAAACGTTTCATTACTAACGTAAATATAAGAAACGAACATGCAATGATGACGACAACAACACCAATAACAAAAGCCGTATTCCACTAAGTGAGGTCGGTTATATGAATCACCCCTATGCGCTCGATCAAAAACTACTAAACGAACATGCAAATATAACAAATATGACAAGCAGATTCAGATCCGAAAAATCGGTGACTAAACTGCATTAATTGATCATATCACAGTAATCTCCTTGCATACAGAACTAAACCCTAAGCAATTCGCTATGGATCTCAAAAGCCAAAGAATCTCGTAACAAATTTCAATTCAGCCTAATACAACAAGATAGGTAGAAGTAGAACCAACCTCAGAACGCTCCACCGGCCACAGATCCTGATGTTCACACGCGCGCGACTGCTGGAGCGGCTGCGGAAGCGGCGGCACCGCCGAGGAACGAGAGGAATCCGGTGTTCGTCGGCTCTTGTTCGTCGAGGAAGAGGTCCTCAGGGACGCGGAACGCGCCGTGCGCGCAGACGATGGCGAGGCCGACCATGAGTGTGGAGATCAAGAGCGATCCGACGCTGGTGAGAAACACGACGAAGATGGTGAGCAAGGCGAGGATCCCTAGGGTTTCGCGATCGGCGAAGGTGCGGCCGAAGAGGACGACGGGCTGATCCGCAGGGCGGAAGAGGTAGAGGAAGGACCACGATGCGAGGAGGCCGAAGAGCACGAGGAGCGAGAACGGGTGTGTGGCGAGCGAGACCGCGAGAGCGATTGCAATCAGGGTGAGGTAGTTAACGCGGAAGTAGGAGAAATTCTTGCGGATCCGAGAATACGCTTCGGCGAGGGTGTCCGGCCGCGACAAGGAGGAGCGGTCGACGAGCTCCGACCATGGGCGGCGGTAGGAGAAGCCTTGGCGGAGGGAGGAGGAGACGCGCGAGATGAAGGCGCGGAAGGCCGGCGTCGCGATCGGAGGTTGGGACTGTGCGCCGTTGTTGTTGTTGGATTGGGAGGTGGAAACGGGGAGTGTCGGTGGAGAAGACATGGTGGCGCGTGAATCTCCGATCGCCGCGCGTGATTATGAAGCAATTGAGAGAGGGGCAATGGAGACTCTGTGATTGGGCCTTTTGGGTTTGGGACAAGAAGCGGAAGATATTATAACTTATGTTAGCAATGTGACGGTGGTTACTGGTTGTAATTAATTTGCTCAACAGAAAACAATGCTAATATGGAATTGCCTTTGATCTATTTACAGAAAATGCACTACAAAAATAACTAATATTAAGAGCAGCGACCAATTTGTTTATTTTATTTTCCCTTTACAGGACATTATGGATTCTATATTTATGTTTTCTTCTTTTTCTGAAAACATCTATTTTTGTTTACTTACTGCGCAAAGAGTCAAAAGTTGAGCAACACCTCCTGTTTAAATTATTGTGAAGATAATGAAATTGATCATAGTGCATTAATATGCGTCTAGTCACATGATTTGGGTAAGAAAAAATGGTAGGGTTTGGAGAGGTATTTCCCTAACAACTAGATAGGTGCTAATGACATACCATACCGTGAGGTATAACGAACAAGGTGAGACTCAAACCCATGTGGTGACGGCCATGTATGTCAACTCATGTTGATAATTTTGGCGCATCTTTGGCATAGTGTTAAGAAAAACAATTTTGAATTGAGTTGATTATGATCAAATTAATTATAATAAAAATGAGTTGAGAATCATTTGATTTATATTTTGATTGCTATGAAAGTGATTTGACAGGGAAATAATATAAATGTCTTGTGAGAATAGGTAAAGCCACTTTCATGTAAAATTAAAAGCTTGATTGTTTTCCTTTATCCTCAATGTGATTTTATTGGTCCGAACTCCGAATTACTTTTAAGAACTTCACCCAAACATATTTTGATGATGAAAAATCAAGTTTGAGAATGTTAGGAGTGTTTGTGTGGATGAGCGACATGAAACTAAACATATGATTAGATCCAAGTGCATGTGTTTGATTCTGTGGTTGAAAGTCTATTGCTTACTTTAGAGATAAGTCCACTAATGTAACTTTAAATAGTGTGCACCCGCCCTAAAATGAGTGTTGTGAGCCTATTTTATTTATAGTGTGTTTGGACTTGTGCCACACAATTTAAAGTAGAGCAACTCAACTCTAGAAAGTACACTCGGTAGCTTCTCTACAAAAGTGATTATAAGACTTCACATTGCATAACCAAATATGATATTAGTTTTGTTGATATTATTTTTACACCAGCATAATTCTAAACATGTTATATGCTAATTCGGATCCCGCAGTCAAAAAAATTTCACATCCACGAGTCAAGTATTTTGATTTGTCTCTAACAATTCACATTTTAATTTATAATAAGTAACTTATAATAATAGCTTGAAACGTGAGTCATCCAATCTTATTCAGACGGTTTAAAACAAGTGAATGCGTGAACGTAGAATTCTCCTTATCTTAGGGAATCCAAATTCTTATATGCTATGTTTGTTTTGTTTGATAACTTCATACATGTCTATTTTTATGTTAACTTCAATATGTGAATGTGCCTAGATCACAGCTAGGCATCTTCACAAAGGAGTTCTTTGTGTATAAAACACCTTCCCTTCATATATCAAAAGTTGTGTATATTTTCAAAGTAGGAATTAATTCCTAGCCTAAATTAGGTTTACCACTTTTGACTTTACCGATATATATAAAGAGCTGAATCTTAATTAGTGGCTTAGGCAGAAGCATTTATGATAGGGTAAATACTTTATTGCTTTGTAGAGAAAATAGAAGTCATGGAGCATCTGAATCTTCTCATGTATCTAGCTAGCCTCATAGTTACTCATTTCCTTTCTAAACTTTTGTTGTTTAAAATTATAGACACAATTTAAGAATTCATTTTACTAATATTATAAATTGATTCAAACACTCCTATTTAAAATTTGGTTATATTAAAGATAGAAAATAATAGTTATTAATTAAATAATATGTGACAATTGCAATAAGTGAAAATAATAAGTAATAGGTGAGATATATATAATATTAAATGAGGGTATAGACAGAAGAAGTGTGATAAATAATCTTCAATTTCTAAAACAATAAAAGTTTTAAAAAATAAGTGAAAAGCTAAAAATGAACGGATGGATTATTTGACAGTACTGTATTGAAGAATCAAGACAATTTGTAATTTTGATCCAATTCAACTAGGAGACTATTTAGAATAGGAAAAAATAAATTATATGCTCCCTCCTAGGGATGGCAAAAAAACCCATACCCGTGGGTACCCGACCCTACCCGACCCGAATTTACGGGTAAAACCCGTTCTATTTGGGTTCGGGTTTGGGTTTTACCCGATTATGAAAGTACTATTCGGGTTCGGGTTTGGGTATGGTGAAACCCTACCCGAAACCCGATCTCTATATATTAAATTACTAAAATATCTTTATATATATATATGTATGTATATATATTAGTACTTTAGTAGTGATTACTAGGATTTAATTGTTTCAACTTTCAAGTTTCTGAATATATATATTTATATATATATTCATGATCTTGAATATGGAATTTTGAATTGGCTTCTAGAGTCATTTTTTAAATCATTATGAAGATGTTGCTGTTACTGCATTAGTAATCGGGTTCGGGTATGGGTCGGGTTTTCGGGTTTTTTATGGTTTCCCTTTGTTTACCGCGGGTATGATTTCGGGTATGGGGAACCCGAAACCCGACGGGTTCGGGTTCGGGTTTGTTTTTCTACCCGAACAGGGTTTGGGTTTGGGTTTGGGTTTGGGTTTGGGTCTGGGTTTGGGTATATGATTTCGGGTTCGGGTTTGGGTATGGTTAAACCCGCACCCGACCCTACCCGTTGCCATCCCTACTCCCTCCAATCTAAATTATAAGACATTTTAAAGATAAATTTAATTTCCAAAATATAATACCCTTTTAGCTTTAAATCCATATATGGAATATTTACATAAAACTAATTTAAAATAAGATTATTACATTTTTTCTTAATAAGCGTAATTATCTAAGGTCTTATAATTTTAAACGAAGAAAATATAAAAATATAATAGAAGAGAAAGTAAATGTGGATATATAAGAATTCCTTTCATAGGGGTAAGATCACATTATCTTGCACGTACAATTATCCATCTTTGCTTCTTCCAGGTGCTAATCGTGTACCAATCACATGCACAACTTTTGACTTTTCTTGTCCCAACAGCAGAATCTATGCTTTAATTTGCCTTCATTAAATAGAGACAACTCAACAAAGCCACACTCCATAACAGAGACTTGGAGTTATCTTAGTCTTGCAGCCATGGCATATCACAGATCACTTGATGTGCATTCTTGGATCCAAAACCTTCCACCAATCTCACAATGGAAAACAGAGTCCATGTCCCTGAGCCTATGTTCTGCAACAAACTCATCATTCCAACAAAAACAACCATCACTCAATCTCACCATATCAAAAACCCACCACTCCCCAAAACTCTGTTTTTCCATTGTGGCAGATTTCAACATCCCCATCTTTCTCTGGACCTCTAAACCATTCAAACCAACTTCCATTGAAGAAATCACTTCCAATCTCCTTGTCAATTTCATACAAGACATCCTCCACTATGGCTCCAACAAAAACACTGCCTCCTCCTTCATCAAATTTCCCAAACTCGATTCCATTTCCAACTTCCAAGACATTTTCAACCTCGCTTTCCTCACCCTGTTGTTCCTAGTTTGCATCTATGAATCCCCAGCTGATCTTCGCTCTGGGTGTCTCAGCACTTTGAAGGAACAATTATCTGGTTGTGAATCAAGACAAGGTTCGAAGCTGCTGATGAAGCTGTTGGGTTCGAACTTGGAAGAACAGTGGATGCGTTCTGTAAACCTTGCTATTACAAATTGGGTTGTGGAGCTTAAAGAAGGAGCACACAACAGAATCTTGAGAACACCGTCTCCTCTGTTTTCTTATGCTTTCTCAACGTTTGGGTTGTGGAAAGTTCAATTGTACTGTCCTGTTATAAGCATGGATGTGGTGAGTGCTAACAACCATTCAGCTGATGAGAGGCTTCAATTCTCTCTCACGTATCAACAACTTGAAGGTGTTCTTCAATTCAATTACAAGGTGGTAATAAAAGACAAGTGGGTTGAGATCATGCTCAACATTGACAATATAAGGTAATCAAGAATGCTATCTAATCAAAATAATAAATATCATGCTTATAATGAGGTCCACTTATAAATTGTGTCTTTACTTCTCGTAGTTTCTCCGGGAATTAATTGGAATTATTTAACTCTATGTTTACATAAACCAATAAGATTGTGTAATATTTTGTTTAGCCAACTTCTTTGTTTACTTAAAAAAATATTATTCGTGTATATATATATATATATATATATATATATATATATATGTTTAATTGGTGAACCGTGTTATAGTCTGATCCACTCATAAATTATTTGTACTTATTATATACAAGCACGGATCCACATAGCACTTGAGGGGGCAAGTGCCCCACAAGAATTTTAATTTTTTAAAAAATATACTATATATACATATATTTTTAGAATATTCAGCAAATAATTGCCCCCACAAAATAATAAGTGTCCTCATTGTTTTGTACTTTGAAAAAAAATGAATTCACATTCAGTTCACTCACATTCACATAAAAGAGATGAGAGTAGATAAAACATAAATAAGAAATATGATAAATAATGTGTGGTTGTTATATTTTATCACTAACAAGTTCAAACTTTATATTCTTGTGATCTACCATTTTAACTTTTTTATATGTAATATGACAATATTTTATGTTCATAACTTTGTGCTTCATTCTCTTTCTTCTTCTCTTAAGAGTTAAAAGTTCCAATAATCTTACCCAACTTCTTGATAGTATTGAAAATAAAAAAGTTGTATAATGTTTTTAAAATATGAATACTCATTGAAAATAACAATAATATAAATAATTTTTTTTAAAACAATATATTATTTTTTTAATATTATAAATTTATATGTATATGCTGCCCCACGAGTTAGAATTTCTGGATCCGTCACTGATTATATATCGTAAAATTTTGTATATGTTTATGTGATTTGTAATAGTATTTATATATTAAAATCAATATGAAACTGAAAAAAGAACTCTTTTAATTTATGAACTACTTTTTTCTTGTTTCATGACAGACAAAGTCATGGTGAACCTTGACAATATATGGTAATCAACAATTCTATCCAATTAAAATTATTACATATAAAGCCAATTAAACATCTTAATCAGATTAGGTTGTTAATACAAGTTTATGGGAGAAAAGAGAAAAAGGTTATCTTTGCTTGAATGTTAATTTGTTCACTAGCATAATTTAATAAATTAACGAGTGGCTTTCTCTAAATTATTCTTATTCTAGATAAGGATATGGATGTGAAACTTATATATGCAACACCTAAGATTTTATCATAGCTATGTCAATTGGCATGTCATTCCCCCTACTTTTGAATGTATATATGCTGTTATTGTTATAATTTTTTATGAAGTTTAATCAAGAGACATATTATGTGTCCAATTTGAGTTATAACTCCCGGACTATTCTGGCCCAATCCGAGTTGAGTTGGTTAAATTTCAGCTTGGAGAAATCGGTCATAAGTCAGTGTAACTCGACTTATTTAGCTTACGAGTTAAGTGGACCGGTTTGCGAGTTAAATAGGCCAGTTCGCGGGGTTTTTTTTAAATTAATTTTTTTATAAAATTTGGAAGTGGATTAGTTAAACTAAGTTATATTTGGAGTTTAAAATTGAATTTAAATATGCACAAAGTGAATGGTACAATATTATTATGATTTTGAAATGGTAGATTTAGCAAATAAACAATGTGTTAGTATAAACATCTTGGATTGTTAACTCAAATTTACTATTCATACGAATTTTATTCATATTTCATGACATGTGACAGCGATTAGCGTCTTGCCTATGTGCCAACACAAATTTCTTTATAATTATTTTTTGTAACACTTTTTGATCAAATTTCTCCATTTTTTCAGATTTCTTTTATTTATTTCACCCAACCTTTAAGCCAAGCCCGCCAGCCCGCCAACTTGTGACCAATCGAGCATGGTTCACATTATTTTGGCTTGTCAAAGTACGAGTTGGTCTGACACAACCCATTTTCAACTCAACACGTGATGAGCCAACCCACATGGGTCGGGCTGGCCCATATTAAGGGCTTATGTGAGATGAATTATTGTGCGTGAGAGATAAGGGAAATAAATCCTACCACTAGATATAAATATGAATGGATAATCATTAGTCAAATTAGTTGTTCCATTCTTTCACTTCAAAGGTCTTTTTGAATATTAGTTGACCAAAAGTGGTGGAGGACCGACTTAACTGACGATTAACGACTTCAAAAGGTATTGTCTTCTTTCAAGAAAAAATATACCCGACGTGGTTTGAGGATAAATTTGAGGCTTGCTGTTTCAATTAATTTCTTCTCTTCTTATCTCTGGTGATCCAAAGATTGTCTACTATATTTTCCCTTAATTTAATATTTACATTTCTGGCTTTAGATGTGATGTTTTCAAACTGGTAGATGACACTCTCATGAGAGAACGAGGAGCAGGTGCAGCTGAAAAACATTTCCCTTCAAGAATCTCATTACAACTCACCCCAATGCTTCAAAATCAAGTGCTAAGCGTATCTGTTGGCAAATCCTCAGAGAATCCACGAATAGAGATCGGCATGGAGAAAAGCATAGAAGCCTCATTTGAGCCATCAAATCCTTACAACATGGGACTCAGTGTATCAGCTGGAGAGTCCTCAACCGTGAGTTTAAAGCCCTGGAAATTTGAGCAATCTGTTTATGGCTACACTGCAAATTTGAACTGGTTTCTTCATGATAGCATGGATGGTAAAGAAGTGTTCTCTTCAAAGCCTTCAAAGATTGCATTGGTTAACCCAAAGTCATGGTTCAAGGACAGGTATAGATTGTGATAAAAGGGGCTGTGGTCCCCTAAAAGAAAATTTTTTCTACATACAGTGGTATTCAAATGCTATATTTCCCCCCTAAGATATTGTCTCCTTCAATTTTACTGAGTTTTAAATTTTTGCCCTCTTATCAATTTTTTCCGGTTTCATCCCTGCAGGTACTCAAGTGCTTATCGCCCTTTCACAAGGCAAGGTGGGGTTATTTTTGCTGGAGATGAGTATGGAGAAAGTGTGTGTTGGAAAGTGGATAAAAGTGCAATAGGGAAGAAAATGGAGTGGGGGATAAGGGGTTGGATATGGCTAACATATTTGCCTAACAAATACAAGACATTCTACCATGAAACTAGGAGGTTGGAGTTCAGGGAAATAGTGCACATTAATATTGCTTAGCATATAAGAATGATGCAAAATCAAAATCAACGGTAGCTAGTTCTTGGCTTGCATGATATGAATGAATCTATCTTGGGCTTGTTTTACAAATGAAATATTATTTAAGCAATTGTAATTGTATAAAAGAAAATCATAATGGAGTAAACTAAGTGTGGTTTGTGTTATCAGAAGTCACAGCACCTAAATAGTACATACATATATACATCTCATTATTTTTTTCTTCTTATCACATTACTATTTGTATACAAAAATAAAATTCACTAAAAAATATTAAAATACTCTAATTAACTTATTAAACAAAATACAAACTAACTAAAAAAAAGCCTTGAATCCGGTGGTCGCGTACACAATATTACTTAATTGGTATGCGAACCTAAATATTCTCTTCATTCCTATATAACTCATACATTTTTTATCTTTTTTTGTTTCTAATTATCTGTCATTTTACAAAGTTCAAGAGAGATAAATAGTGATAGGAAATTAAGAAGTTAAAATTAAGAAGAAAGATAACGAGTATGTTAAGAAGTTAGGTAATAATTTTGATAGAAACAAAAATATTAATACAATTCATTAATATATGTGTGTAAAATTTTAAAGTGACATATATTAAGGAACGGGGGAAGTATATGTATTTCCAAAAATTGAGGATTCATTTCAAAGAATTTTTTTAGGAAGCAAATACAAATAATTACCAATTTTATGAGATCGACTAAAAACATATATAACTCTTAAAACTTTTAAAATTTGCATTCCAATATAATAGGAATATACTTTTATAATTTGCAACAGTTAAAGAAACAAAGAAAAAGTAAGGGCGGGACATATAAGTTTAAGTTGGGAAGTGAAATATCTAATGACCAATTTTTTGAGGGGGAATTTTCTGATGTAAAAAAAATTATTCCACAATATATTCATTATATAAAGACTTCGATGTTTAAAATAAAACTTATTACGAACCTGAAACATAAAGCTCATTAAAAGTTTTAAAAGGTTTTAATAGGTTTCAAAAGGACAGTAACCACAAAGAAATAAAGTAAATGACATTTGTTAGAGTTTATAAGCATTGTTTAAATAATGGGGACCTTAAATAATTATGGTGGAGGTGGAGTGGGGGCATTTGCCCCCACTAGAATTTCATTCTTTTCGTTTGATTATATGTATGAGTTATTTTCCTACGTGTGGATTCAAATGCATTGTTAGTATTAAAGGTAAATATAAACAATTATAGTATAATTTTTTTTTATATCGATATCTTTATTACATATTTTATTAATATATAACTGTATTTATAAAATCTTATAATTAGAAATATATACTACTCGTTTCTATTTATAAAAATCAAATAAGTCTTTTTTATAAAAATTAATTTAGAGTTTGTGGTACATTAATTACTTTTTGATAAGAATGTTTTTATTTAATTTAACTTTCTCTCTTTTCACTCTCCTAAACAATAAATGATGTATAGAAATTATAAAAAATAATTTAAATGCGATTTCAGAAGTACAATACTAATATTAAGAATAAATTTAATTAAGATCAAATTTAATATATTTAACAACTTTAAGTATAATTTCTTAAATTGAATGGATTAGTATTTTAATACTTATAAACAGGACAGCTAATAATTAGAAATGGAAGGAGAATTTAATAAGGATAGTGCATTGAACCTGCCTTGGGATATTTATCTATTGTTTTTTTGTTTTATTTCCGTCATCCGAAAGATAGAAACAGTGCTTCCAGAAAATAACTGGATAAGCTAAACGGTAAATCATTAGTTACCGTTGAGGAGAAGGTAGTATTTAGTAGGAGACAAATATGACGTGTAACCTTGTTTGCAGAGTCCACTATCACCGATCAGGATAAGAATCATGGTGTGCCATCATCATCATCGCACATAGATTCATGTTACGCTCTACCGCATAATAATTAATCAAAACCTTCAAATATAATTATTAATAATTAATATTAATTCATTAAAATCTAACTTGAGTCCTGTTTGGCTGGCTCTATCCACATCGCATCACGCATGTCACGTGCGCAATAAATATCACAATTCTGTGTGCTTTTTTCTATTACCACTTTCCCTTATAAATAGAGACCCACCCCCAATGTGGATAAGCACCAGCATTTGTCACTTTTCTTACTAGCAGTATCTGTATCAAGTTTACTCTTATCTTTGTTCCCAACAATGGAGGTGATTCGTGCGTCGAGCTTGAATCCCAACGCTCCGATGTTCGTGCCGCTAGCTTATCGGACGGTGGAGGATTTCTCCGACGAGTGGTGGGCCCTCGTCCACTCCTCCCCCTGGTTTCGCGACTACTGGCTCCGTGAGCGATTCCAAGATCCCCAAAACGACGTAGCTGCTCCGTTCTCCGATTTTGAGATGGACGAAAATGCCCTCTTCTACAACCAACCAGATCCACGTAACAAATTATTAACCTTCTTTATATTTTTTTTCCATTTCTTATTTAATTATTTGAATTAATTAATTTGTGATCGGTTGCAGAAGAAGAAGATGAAGGAGGAGAATCGAAACAGTTGGTGTCGTTGGGGGCGCTGAAATGGCCAGGATCTGGAGCCCGGGCTGAAGTGCCGAGGTATGCGGAAAAGAAGCCCAAGTTTGTGAAGCCTAAGGTGAGCCCACGGGCTATTCAGCAGCCCAGGTAGACGGTGCTCCCAGGCCCAGGCCCAGGCCCAGGCCAGTTAGCTGTATATATTAAAAAAAAAGAGTCGTAACTTCGGAGCTTGCTTTGTTAATTAAGATTTCAGTTTCCATTTTCATGTTGATGTTGTTGACTTTGTTCTTGTACAATGAACTTCGTTTCTTAATTTTCTCTTAATCCAAGGCCTCTTTTGATTCTGATCGCTTCTATTGTGATGTTAAATGACAACTACGGCTTGTGACGTTATAGATCTTAATCCAAGACATCTTTGATTTTAAGCAAATGAAAATGGATATATTAACAAGGTGTCACTTAACCATAAAGTTGGAGGTCAGGAGTTTGATCCATGGTGAGAATGAAGCATATTTCATAGTGACCAAAATTACTTAATTTTAATTTTAAAAGTAGGCTAACTTGATTAATTCAACATAAAATTGGGTCTAAAATCACACACAGTTACATACAAATAAAATAGAATGAAATTTGATATAATCTCTCATTTCATCTCTGATGGGTCTGTATCAGATGTGTTTTATTTTGATTTTGATGTTGAAGAACTACAAAACTGATGTATCATGTATTATAAGTTTTTAACTCTTCAAACTCTTAATAGATTATAGATTCTGACATCATGCTTGGTACCATGTTGAAGGATGTGTCCATGTGTAGTTGCTTATAATGGAACTTTGAGTTCAGCAATTAGGTTGGGCTTCAACATCTTCCCAAGGGATTGCATTCTTGCCATTCTTATGAAGAACTCTGATCACTTCTTCTGTTGTGACATTGCCTGTAACTATAACCTTGTTCAATTGTTTGTCCACGTTGTACGTCTCAATATCTGCAATGCCACAAAGTCAAAAATCATTCAGAGGAAACTAAACAAGTTATAATTGAAAACAAATTACACGTTAGAGCAGAAAGAACAACAGAATTTGTACTATATATATGGTTTTGTTATTTGTGAGCTTCATTTGGAAATTAGTTACCTTCAATCTTCTTGATAACCTTGAGAATTTTCTTGATACACTCGTCACAGTGTAAACCAACCTTCACTTCCACCACCTGATGACACACAACAAGAAATTAACTTTGATCAGTCCCCTTAGAGTTGGAGTTATAGGAAAACAAACTAAGGATGAAATAGCTAGTGGGGTTTGTTTGTGGTTGACTCTTACGTTGGACATTTTGATTAACTGTGTATGTGGAAAAGCAGGGTATATGAGTGAAAAATTGAAAGGAAAATTGGCACAAAAGCCTTAAACAGGGGATGAACAAGTATAAGGAAAAAGGGTAGGGGTGGTTTGAATGTCTTGGGTTCAGCTAGACATAGAACAAACATTTGTATAAATAAGCATGAGTGAGCCAATGAAGAGGGAATTGGATTCTGTACTTGAAAGATGCATGGAATCTTCAACTTTCTGTGAATAAAAGTCGAGTATTTATTTATTTCTAGCTGTTGACTTGGGAGTAACTGGCTTCCACTCATTCAGTAAGGTTGGCAACCACCATATAGTGAATAATGATCGAGAGGAAGCAACGAAGCTACTAATTCCTGCACCTTTTATTAGATTTGTGACACTTGTCTATTAAATATGATGATGAAAATTCTAAGTATACGATAATGATAGTGACACAAACTACTCATTTTCAATTTTCACTGTCTAATTATAACTGATTTTATTTCATTTTCTACACGATTATACTCTTATTCAGACACCTCAATAGATGTGAGAAATTTTAGCTAGCAAGTAAAGTGCATGAATCATTGCACAAGCTTTTCAAAAAGATCGCATAAGTGTGATTGAAAAATAGAGATGGCAGTTAGTTCCAAGGCCTTAACACAAGAATCAAGAATGTCATTTGAATAAAGTGAGTATTCAAAACCAAATTGAATGTTTAGGGTTCCATCAATAAGAATAAGTTCAGATTGGTGGTGAAGGCTATGCTCAGGTGTATGGAGTTGATTTTTTCAAAATCATTTACCATAGTTTGGTATGAAACTATTCGAAGGTTTTTAGCTATTGTTGCACAAAAAGGCTGAAAATTGTTTCAAGTAGATGTCACATGAGCATTTCTTGATTTTTTGCATGATGAAATCTACGTTGAGCAACTTTAAGGTTTTAATGTGGAAGGTTATGAAGACAAAGTATTAATGATAGAAAAAGATTAATAGAAGACTAGAAGTTATGATAAAGATAATTTTGAAAGTTCAATATTATTTGAGAACAAATTTAATGCATTTTAACTATTTTAACCATAACTCTTAAACTGTGCGAATTAAGATTTAGTTCTTATAAATAGTATCGGAGGTAGTAGCATTTTGAGGAGAAGGGACTCATGCTTACTTAGTTAGCTAGGTTAAGCAATCAATAGATGAGAACATATTTTGAGAGTTATACTACTTTCCTTCGTTCCTTAATAACTATCACTTTAAGGTTATGACACATGTATGAAGGAAGAGCATTAAGGTTCTTGTTTCTATCAACTTCCTAATATCTCTCTCATTAATTCTTACTCTTCAATTTTCCTACCATTATTAAATAAAGGGCACAATGGGTAAAACATAATTAATGATCTCTTGAAATTGTAAACGTGACAAATATATAGAAAAAAAAATAATGACAGTTATTAAGAAGCGGAGGGAGTAATAATTCATAAAATGTGTTCCCAACCTCTGTCCTTAGAAAATAAAGCATCAAATATTAAAAAAAATAAGAATTTGGGTAAAAATATTTCATAAGATAAATAATTGGGTTAAATATGTATCTCTAGTCTCTCTAAAATATAAGTTAATTGAATTTAGTCTCTTAAAAAAAAATTATAGCTTTTAGTTTTCAACAATTATAAAATATGTGAAATAAGTTCTTGTGGTACATTTTGTGGCAGTTTGAACTGCCACTAACGCATTTGTGGCGGTTAAAAACTGCCACTAATGAACAAAAATTGCCTTAAAAGGACAAGCCGGACTAACTTTACATACTCCATTAATGTTGAGGACTAAAAACTATAATTTTTTTAGATGGACCAAATTAAATTCACTCATATTTTACAGGGACTAAAAATATATTTAACTCTAAATTAGTTTTTCAAGGTATCTCACAGCCACAACTATGAGACTAATCTCGCAAGGCTTGAACATCACGTAAAGTAGGTAGATCTTTTTCAACAAATAATTTTGATACACACCGGGATTATAAGATAAACAATATTCTATAAAAAAAAATACTCATACCCTTTCCATAAGATAGTATCCGTTGTAGGTGGTATTTGAACATTTACACATGATATGATATGATAGGGTGCATATTAAATTATTCATGGCCGGTAACCTAGCTAAGAAGTTCTTCACGCGCTAAAGTGTTGCCCACAATTCACGTTAAGACGTTGACAAAGACGTTTTAATTTCTAATATTCCCAAAGAAAGTTAGTTTCTTCACAGAACAATCAATCAATGCTAACATGCCACATAATATTCTGTATTTTCTCATTTTTGGTAACTTCCATCTATTTCAACCCGATCCCAATAATATCTATCCCTGATTGGTTCCCACAACATCCCCTAGATTCTCTCACCTTCGATCTCCCTTTCCTTTTTCCAAAGTTTCAATCTTTCATCAATTCAACCATGGGAAACGCCCTCAGATTCTTGTATGCCAATTGCTGCAAGCCCACTGCAGCTGGTGATTCTGATTCACTTGGACCACACGGTGTTTCCTCTGCCACCGTTGGTGTTTCAGCACTTGCCCATGATCTCTTTCACTTTGAAATCACCTCCCAGGTTCACTTTCTGCTCCTTAAACTCCCCAATTATGAATTCAAACCTTGTCTAACTCTGTTTTCTCAGTTAATTTCGTAACAGCCATGCTAGTTTTTGAGAGATCTGTGTTTTCTTTTTATCATTTTAGGTCCCTGATGGACTGAGCAAGCATGTTGTGTCTTCTAAAAAGGCTCAAGCTAACTGGTACTTAGCACATTGATTCTTCATACTAAATTGATTACGAATACTATGTTTTAGTGCATGTTTGGATACATGGTGTAAAATCATGGTGAAGGCAAAATTATTGTGGACAACCCTAGAAGCTAAAAGAAGTTGTTTCTGTGATCTAAAATCACTATGAACAGAAACAACTAATTAACTTTTGTGGATTTTAGCTTCACTGTGGTTTTTTATGTTGTATACAAATATGCAATTAGATCGGCCTCTCTTTTCTTTTATGAGAATCAATCATGAAACCAAAATCTACACATAAAAGCTTTTTGTTATAATTGATTCTGCATTTTGAATCAATTGTAATTGTAGGAGGATTTTCAAAAATGCGCTATGAAGAATAAATATTCCGAAATTCTCACCTGCCAACTACTTAGGGCTCTTTTTTTTATGTTTCTTACGTTTTGAAGGTATAGAAAGTTAGTGGATGCTTGGAAAGAGGAAAAACCCCCTCCCAGGACACCTGAAGAAGCAGCTAGGCTTGTTATTAAGACCTTGAAAAGACATCAAAAAGCAGATGTTGAGGTTTTCATGTACTTCCAAACTAGTTTTTTAAGTATCAGTTTGTGTGTATGCATAACAAAAGCAAATTACAAATGAATTTCATGTTGCTTATTTGACAGGGGTTGTTGACTTTCTATGGTCTTCCTCTACCACACACCCTAGTTGAAGTAGTTGTTCAACCCCCTACATCATTGCCACATGGAGTACAATATGAAATGCACACCTTGCCGGTAAGAACAAACATTTCTATCATGATATCTATGAAACCATATGTATAATTCTGCTGAAGTGAAGATACTCACGGAATATACTAGAATATACTCTAGAATATACTCACGGAAGTTTCTGTTAGAATTGATTTTGACTTGAGAATCAATTGTAGAAGGATTTTCAAACATGAGTTGACATTGACATGATTCACCATTATCTCAATGGAATTAGGTTGATGCAAAAGCAGTGGCAGATGGTGATACTATAACAGTTTATGTCAGCACAGCAGATCCCAGAGAATCGTCCGTTGTCCCTGCCAACGTTCACGCAGCAGCTGTGCGTAGATCAGAAGCCCGTTCTCGAAGGAATTATGAAGAAGCAGATGCACTTCACAAGCAGATTATTGATTCCGGATATAGGTTGGTTTGTAAATTTCCAATTTCCAATATTTATTGTGCTTCTAAGTTTTATTGCTACTTACTTTTCTTTAATTGCTCTCTTATTTAGGATGATTGCTTTTCAAAACGAAGAAACCCTAGCTAAGAAGTATAGGATTCGACTAAGGTAATCATCAAACAAACACTGGCATTAAGTGCAGACAGTTGATTCTAAAGTTATAATTAGTTTTGGGCAGAAGCTTCTGTGAATAGCATCCCAATCTGAGTTTCAGAAATGATTGAGGAAAGAGAAGTTTATCCAAACATGTTATAAGATGCTTTTAAGTTGTGGAAACCTTACTGAACTCTGGAAACAAAACAGGGGAATTGATGCACCAGAAAGTGCAATGCCATATGGAAAGGAAGCTAAAATGGAACTGACCAAGATTGTTCAAGGTAAGTCTTTGAGGGTCCTTGTTTATGGAGAAGATCGCTATGGTCGTTGTGTAGGTGATATCTATTGTAATGCCATTTTTGTTCAGGTATTCATTCATTTTATACATTATAATTCATTTTAGCTCTATACTTCTTATGGCTGTAAAAAAAATCTCATTTTGATTTTCTTTTATGATTAGGAATTGATGCTTAAGAAGGGTTTAGCATGGCACTACTCCGCTTATGATAAAAGACCCGAATTGGAAACTGTAAGTGTTAACTTATGTTCAAGGTTTCTTCATTTTTCATGCATATCCTAACTTATGTATGTACTTATGTTAGTGGGAAAAAGAAGCTAGAGCAAAGCGAGTTGGATTATGGGCTTCAAAAAACCCTGAGAAGCCATGGGATTGGAGAAAGGACAAACGAGAAGCTAACTAAGTGCGTGTTTAGAAATCTTTCTACAATTGGTTTCAGAGCCATAATCAATTCAGAGGAAAGAAAAATTGACCCATACACGCTATAACACTGGCTAAAATCACGCCAGCGAAATCACCATTCACCAGGGCGCAAAAAGAAAATTGAGCTTATCAGGAAATCCTAGGGATAAAATCAAACAAAAGGTCCCTCATTCATTATTAAGGGATCATTGTTTTGACAAATAATTTGTATATAGAGCAACTTTGAACTAAGTGATATTATTGACAAGGTGCAAATTTGATGTCTTACAATGAGGAGAAGAGAAGAGACCCTTGTATAGGGAAGAGAGCTCAATTCAATAGATGACATGACATCATCATTTACATTACTATATTGTATGACATCATTGATTGCATCACCCTTAATGATACACTGTATTTGATCTATTTTACAATACAACATTCATTATTAAAAGATGATAAGTGGTTCAGCATACTATTGTATGTCTTTAAAGATAGGCTTGTGATCCTATGGCATATTCATATGTGACATATAAGTTGTACCATCAAAGAGCATTGAATCTGTTTCAATGAGAGAAAATCAGATACTTTTTTATAATACAACTTATTTATCAGATATGAATATTTCTTAAGATCACGAGCTCATCTTTAAATACCGATAATAATATACTGAATCACTTGTCATCTTGTAATATTGAATGTTGAATTGTAAATAAATCAAAGATAATATATTATTAAAGTTGATGTAAACGATGATGATATGCAATATAGTGATGTAAACAGTAATGTTATGTAATCTATTGTATTTGAGTTCATTGCTTATATAAAGAACTCTCCTCCTCAGTGTATACCAAATTTCCCTTTATCAATAATACAAGTGTGCTTGTGTGTTTAGCAATTATGTGTTTCTAAACTCTTTTTCTTCCTTGATCTATTGAATATTTGGATCATGAAGTTAACAAATCAAATTTTAAACATTCATGACAAATCTTTAACAGTGCCCTAGCAGAAAACTTTTTATGGAAACACAGTTTTTATCACATCAAGTCTCTTACACCAAAAAGTTGAGAGAATAAAATGTTGTTTTTTACATATCAATTTTACTTTTTTTATAATGTGGAATTTAAACTTAAATGTGGAATTAGAATGTAAATCCGGTATCTATCAAACAACAAAATTTAGCATAATGTCACTGCTATGGAACCCGTTTGGATACGGATGAGCATTTATTGAAGTTTATCTAATGTTTCTTTTGGTAGATAAAGTTTAATAAGTGTTCTTTGATCCCTACTCAAGCACCACCCTAGAAGTTAGATAAGGAGAAAACAAAATTTAAGGACAGAACTCAATTTAATTCTCACATTAGTTTCACGGGAACTCAGCATTTTTTTGGTTCAATAACTCAGCATGTTTAACTGCTATATTTTGTTAATAGGAATTCAAAAAAAAAAAAGTCCACAACACAAAACATGTCTAAATTTTGAGAGAATAAAATAATCGTAACATTTAGAAAAAGGAAACCATAAGGGTTGCTCACCTCGTACATTAACCATGACGGGTGTTCAATCATCGCCTATGGAAATGTAGCACATTTTATGGCAAGTCGTTTACTAACTGTTCAATACCACGTGAGTGAGTACCGGAGATTTGTTGCAAACCACCACTGCATGAACCTCCAATATACCATATCAGAAATTTAGAATCCATACAAAAAGTCAGCTTCAGAATATGGGCTATGCCTGAGCATGTTAAATGAGCACAAATATTTCGGCTCCCTATTCCTTCACTAAAATATGTAATAGAATAAATGACTAACTAGCCATAAACCAGAAGATTGATAATATCTCAGCAAACCAACACATTCTTGCATGTATCATTCTCAAAGATAATACAAACGATTTGCATTGCATCCTGAATTGAACAAGGAAAACTGTACAAGCATTTCGTCAAAGCCTATGCCAGTGCCTTGAGATCAATAGGGAAACTTTACAGCTCAACAAGTCATTTGCTACAGACAATACAAGATGGACAACAAAACCTGGTTCCTATCTACAATCATAAGCTTTACTCTCACAAGAAGGAAGAGATGTTAAGAATGTACAATATAATCATATAGGGGGAAGTTATAAAGAAAACCTCAAAAAAGAAACAAAGAACCTTGGATGAAGATAAAACCACAGACATCTACTCAATTACACAACAAGGTTGATGATCAAGATCAACATTTAAAATCTGCTTCCTGAATTACATGGGTGATTGATACAAATGAGTGTGAAATAGCTGAGAGAGCAAAACCATGAATTAAGAAGCATTTAACCCAAAACTCAATGGACCATGCCATATAGTGTCATATACAAATAGCAAACAGAAAAGATCCCTGATTTTGATCTTCAGGGACTAAGGAGATTCTCTTTGTATTGAGAGTGGAGTTGGTGGGTTCATTATTCCGTCTTTCGCCTTTTCTGGAACCTCTTCTGCTACTGTAGATAATGGCCTATCTGGATTATGATATCCCTTGAAGGGACTGCTTAAACTTAGAGGACTAGATGGTTTGAATCTAGAGGGAGAAGAGTTGATACCCAGGGGAGAGCTTGTACCAGAATTGGATGATGCAACATCTTCACGAGGCAAAGGCGAAATTTGGGGTTGGTCATCTGCATAGATTCCTTTCTTGTAGAATTTATCTTCTACAATATCATAGGCATTCGCCGTCCGCACTTCTTGAGCGAGAGCGCACCAGCAACAGCATAGCCAAAGCGTGCAATCAGAAGCTGAAGGCTTGCCACAGCAGAAGTTATAAGAGGGCAGATTGAACCTATTTCTCATTCGGATCCTCCAAAAGCCACCATAAAGTAAACCGAAAAAGCACAGAATGATTCCAGTACCTACTAGAGCCTGCCTAACAGTGTCATCCTCAATGTTAACAGCAGCCAGGATAAAAATCCAAAAGGGAGCCATGCAGAACAGCATAAAAGTGGCAATGTGAACAAACATGTTTCCAAAGCCAAGTCTCTCCATGTTCCAGCCGAAGACGCAAAAAGTACAGAAAAGCGAGAGATATGCTTCAGAGATATCATTCCAAATGTCGAGTATTCCTCCACTCCACTCTGGTCTATTTTCAATAATCCTTCGCTGATCTCTGGATGAAAATGAATATCTCTTCTCGAGTGACATCACTCTCAGCTTCTCTAGCTTTTGAGCAGCAGAAATTTGAACCTGTGCTTCTTCATCCATCTCAGGATCATCATAATCTCTACCTAGTGGGCTAAGAATGGAATACAGACCAGCAATTGCAGGTGCACCAATTGAAAAAGATACACATATTCCAACTCCTATGGCCGGTCGCTGAGATCTTTTATACCCCAAGTTTAGACCGCAAAGTGCATATTGTGCGAAACAGTTCACATTAAGGAGGATGATCACTGCCATCATGTGTGCCCATTCATGTGGCTTATAAGTTCCATTCTTGCAGTACACCTTTCTAAGCCTGGGGATATCTTTCGGACCCCATCTGCACAGAAGAACGAAGTGGTAGATCCTTTTCGGATGCTGGTACAAACACATTAGCGTAAACAGCGCATTCAGTATTTGATTGTTCACTTCAAACCATGCGTTCCTCTGGGACTTCTTTGGGAGCGCCGCATTCAACATGCCAGTCATGACAAGGAACAGAATTGCACCTGAAACAGCGACGCACAAGATCCACGCGAAAAGGGCCATGTTCATCGGATCCTTAATCCATTCTCTGCACATGTTCTTGATCGAACCCCAGTCAAGGTTCTTCTTAGCCAACATGCCACTGACACGTTCTCTTAAGCTACGCGAACTAGGAGAAGGCACAGATTGTGACATCTGGTCCCTATCAGAAGCAATCCGCTTGAATTTGGCCGAGGCGGAACCAAATTTGAAGAACTTGAGCCTATCAGGAATAGAACTCAAGGTGCCCTGGTACTTCCTCTGAGGATTTTCACCGTTCAGCATCGTTCTTCGGGATGTTGAAATATCTAGGGAAGTTAACTCCTTTACTTTACTTCCATTATTACATTCCTCAATCTCATCCTTACCATTCTCAACAGAAACCATTCTGATATGAATTCAGTCTGGGATTTCTCAATCAAAATCAAAACCTCCAAAATCACAATCAGTGGCAAGGACTTAGAACAAACACTGCGAGTGCAAAAACACAAAAAGTTTTGCTAGGTATTCAAATCCAGAACAAATTTCATATGAATCCACAAGAACAAAGAATGCATCCAATGAAAAATCAAAAAGATTAAAACTTGATACATATGACAATGACCCAGTAAACAGATCATGATGAAATTGACAAGAATTGAAATACACAATTTACAGAATAGAAACCCAAAATTAGAACATACCTATTAGCCGACAAAAGAGGAAGAAGGCGTTGAATCCAAGTTAAGAGTAATATTCTGTGCAAAACTCACAATCAAGAAATGGAATCGAAACTATACAAAGAAATCGCGTGGAAACATTCGGAGCTGGCAAAAGAAGAATAGGTACTTTTTTCTCTTGGCAGGCTAAACAAATGGTCAAATAGGTTGCTTAATGCCACTTGGTACAGAAAACGAAGGAACAGGTTGAAATTTCATTTGGTAGGTGGAAAAATGATATATATATTTCTTCTTTGAGCAACCAGGGACAAGAAGAAAGGAAGAAAAATGGAAAATTGATAGATAGTATTCAATTATTCATCTAGAACTAGAATCTTGTGTTTCTGATGGAAGAGAATAACGGGTCCTACCCGCCACCTTGAGGTCATTCTCAAACATTATCTAACTGCACCTTTGTGTTTCTGTCACTCGTTCTTTTAATAAATCTACAAGGGTTATTATGTGTTTTTTCTTATCAATAAAACTTTATAAATTGTCATTAACACTATTTTTACATTTGGCAGTGAGAGTTAAACGCATAATTTCATAAGGGAAGCGATTCATCCTTGTCAATTGAGCTGAAATGGTAGGGTTATTATCTAATTGCATGGATAATTCAATTTTTATATGTAACAATTAAAGTAAATATATTAATTCTTAAATAAATAAGTAAATAAATAATTTTATAATTTAATTTTAAAATTAGTCTAATTGATAGAGTTTAATTACCAAGCTTACGGAGATCCAAACTTGACTTGGAAAGGAGTGGACAGTGGCGCTTATATGGTTGCGGACTGTCTCGCGAGATTGGGGTGAATTCACCTCCTTCGCACATGTGTGTTAAGAGGCCTCACAAACATGGAGTTGAAAAACCTCATTTCAAGAGACTCATTTGTTGTTCAGTTTTGGTTTCTTTATTTTACTTTCCAAAGCAAAAAAATTGTTTAGTTACCATTTATAAATATGTTAATTAATATCTGTAAATTTGTAATTTATGTATTTTTTTTTTTAAAGAAAACTCAAGTTAATTAAAACGATATAATAGTTACGCCCAATAAACCAGCTTCCAAGAAAGCAATCAAATTCAAACCTGAAGGAGCATCGTCAACCCAAATGGAATAGTGATTGATTGATTAAGTTTAAAAAGATAGTCCTAATAACTTTGATTGATTAGATAAAATTAATACTGATTAAAATTTTAATTGGGTATTTAATTCTCCAAAGAATATTTTAAGAGTACTTATTAATGCTACGTATATTTTTTTTCTACAATAATGAAAATATAATTTTCTGTTATGAAAAAAGAAAAGGAACTAGATCCTAGCAAACTTCATGTTCTTCTAGAAGAGGCTGCGGGAAATAATATAATTGAGAATACAATTCAGGCACAAAGAGAATCGAACATCAAGGAAACCATCTACGTGCCAACACACTCTTTGTGTTTGATGAGTAATTAAATATGATTATTATTTAAATATAACACGAATGAACATCAACCGAATTAATAAGAGTTATGTACTTGAAGTATTTGTGCAAACGAATAACCAAACACACCATATATACTTGTTTAGTTAATAAAGTTTTAATTAAACACACTAATGTTATGTCCTGCAGTGAAAAATTGTACTTATAATTTCAACCTTCCCATTTTTGTTAACCAAGCAAATGCAAAATGGTTTTTGTGCCAAAATCTCGAAATTCTCAGTTTGTAAGGCTACTAAAACTATTAGCCATACCTTCAATTTCTATTCTTGAAAGAAACTCAGCAAATCATAACTCTTTTTTTTGAAAGTTGCAAATCATAACTCTTATGCACCACAAAAGCAAAAAATATATAATCCCTAATAGCCAACTCACTAATCCATAAAAACAATAACTATGGAAGCTCTCTTGCTTCCGTTCCACATTCGCCATTATTCAGAAAGGACCAAAATGACACAGGTTAAATGGAAATAGTAGCCTGAGACATTCTATTAATCCATCAATGATGGAGATTTTTCATCCTTCCAAACAAGCTGCTTATGATAATAACATCTCTTTATAGTGACAACACCCTGTCGCCATGGCAAGCTAATCCAATGAAAGTGGATCAGGTAAGGACTCTAGCAACCTCTCAACAAACTCATTTCAAGAATTCAAACAAGACCACTTCAATCGAAACCCAAACAAGTACGTATTAGTAAAATAATATGTAAGATGAACAACTGCACATACAAGCACAATGTTGGACACATCACCAAACATGAAGTCCAATCGACAGAAGACTAAGGAAGGTTCAGTTCATGTAAGATCATCCTCCTCAAGTTCTTTGGCTTTCAGTTTTTCCTTCACCCGCAAAAGAAGTGTTGTCTTCCAAGAATCCTGCACAATATTCATGCAGACAAAGAATGTTGATGAACTATTGAGAGTAGAGATATTTATGGAATGAAAAAGAGGAATGATTGGAACAAAGAGCTTATCTCATTAAAAGCTCATAACTTATTTGACCATAGTTACAACTTACAGAGACAAAAATATTTATAGTTATTTTTCCTTGATTTCTTTTTGCATATAAAACTGTGGAATCTGTTGAAATGTCTGATCCATATTTTACAATCACTAAATATTTCACAATCGGGAGGAGAATATGATGAAAATTGGAAAGGGAGTAAGTTGTGAGCTAGTTAAAAGTAGTGCCCTGCTACATATCTCTCTTAGCGGTTAAATTGAAAGGTTCAATAAGATAACTACAAATGAATCAAACTTTCAAGGGAAAATTCGAAGCAGATGCAAATGAGTGAAAACATATTCATTGAATTGATGTAAATTGCGCAATTCAATTATGATGCTTATTCATCTATTAGAATATAGATCTAAAAATTGTCCCGTTTTTCATTAATTTGGAGCTTACCAGAGGAGTCATGCTGTCAAATTCCTTGAGAACTACAGTAAACTTTTCAATATCTTCTTCATCAACTGCAGCAGCAATATCCTGCCCATTTTTTTTGATAAAAAGTTAGCACTTCATCTGGCAAATATCTGATTACCGAATCAGTCAAAGTCCCCATGTTGTTATAATGAAATTCCACAACTAGAAACATACCGCTAAAAGTCTATATTCACGTGTTCCTGAAAATGTTGGATCCAGTTCCTGCAAAAGCAAGGAAATTTAGCAACTGATGGTGTTCACAGTCTCAAGATGTAAATTCTTGAAAGATACTAGACCTGATATCGCTCTAATGCATTGGTAATAGCAATAACATCCCCTTTACAAAGTTGGCAAATGCCAGCATTAAGAAGATGTCCTTTAACTCCATACTTCAGCAGATTATTGTTGAGAGACTGGCGAGCTATATCTTCATAAATCACAATTGACTTCTGATATCTGGACAATTATAAAAACGTTACCAGTTAACATTCATTTTTCTATAAAGAGAATGCTATGAAAAAGTTTTTCAACAATAAATTATTGCTTTCTTTACATTATTCTAGTAGTTCCTGCACTAATTCTAAAAAATCATACCCTTCAACATATGAATAAGATCAAGTGCTGCAATGACCTTATAATTTGATAGATACACTCAGTTAACAGAATTGATTAGCAACTAAGTAATAGTTTGTTAGTGGGTTAGTGAGTGAGGCATGTCGCCTATAAATAAGAGAGTTGGAGAGAGTATTATCATCCTTTGGATGATTTGGGATTGGGACTTAGGGAGAGAAGCTGGGACTCTCAAATATCTCAGCAACTTTGTACTTTCCTATATTCAATAATATCAATCTTCTTCTCTTTGGGCTGGTTCCTGTCATATTTGTTAACACTGTATAAAATGCTAGTGTTCTGTTAAGATTATATATCAAACTAGTAATTTCTTAAACCTGAACAGATCTCAACCTGGGAGGATGTGTCAGGGGGGAAAAATATACCGAAACCATAATATAAGAGAATACAGAGGAAAATCAGCTGACTAAATGGAAAAAAACTTAGTAAGCAAACAACTTTGAGAGAAGAAAACCGTTTTCAAGCATTATTGTTGAGGCCTTCACATTAACAAAAAAGAAGAAGCAGAAAATAGAAAAATCTTACTGTTCAAGCTGAGCAGCAAACTGGGCAACTTTTTGCTTGCACTGGTTCGCGGAAGTGTTCACTTCTTCACTTTCATAAAAATCAGCTGATTTTTCATAGTAAACAATGGCCTGTGCAATATTCTGCTCAGACTCATATAGTTCAGCAATTTCCTGTGTACACAAAAGTAAAACCCAAATCTGAATATCTGACATGTTTATTGTGATTCGTGTTCTAAGAATGACTCAGAAAGGACAGGGTGGCCAAGAAAAAGATTACTCAGCAATCCATGAAATTTAATTTAAATGATAACACTAAAAGAAAAAAAAAAGTGAAGTTATAGTGGTATATACCTTCAAATATCTAGCAGCCATTGAGATTCTTCCAATTTCACAGAAATTTTCTACAGCTTGGTCTAAGCAAGACACAGCCTCTGCATTAGCAGGGGAAAAAAGGTTAATATCAAAAGTTATATTGTCTTCATCTTAATGCAAACGATAGCATGCTACCACATGCTTCCTGGATTTATAATAATCAATTCCACTTCAAAAGTGGTCAGCGTATAAGTATCACCACCATTAAAGAAAACAAGGCTGATAGATTTCAACCTAAGAAGCTCAGATATGACATGTGACACAAACACGACGTGGACACAGGGACATGACAAATGCTGAAAATTATAGGTCATGACACCGCCGTAATACAATGGATACAATTAGTACAAATATAATATAAAAATACAAATTTCAAATCAAAGGAGAGTGGATTAATACCTAAAAGCTAGCATGAGTCGTGACATAATAAAATACTATTATTTACATAATCTATATGGTATTTCCATCTGTATTGGTATAAAAGTTCAAAAGTAGGAATGTAAAACACAAGTAGAAGTGTCTATGGAGTGCCTGGCATGGATACGACACGGCACAGCTAGTCTTTCAAAGTGTTGGTTCTCCCTAGATTTCAACTATTTACAGTTTTACACATATATACTACTTAATTTTAGACTATATGAAGGTACAATCTATACTTATAAATTGGTGCATTCAAAATGTAAAGCCAAATATCTGATTTTTACAGACAGAAAGCCCAAATAACATAATAAAAAGATTTTAATGTTATCTCTGATACTGGACAAAGGTATATATTTGGATTATGACTGATACATAGAAGTACTAAGACCACAAGGAATTGACCTCGCTGCAAGGAGGCACTGTTACCATTCAGAGCAGTAATCAGAGTTCAGAAAGAAGCTGGCACAACAATGATCAACAAGTTATGAATTCATAGCATCCACCATTTAACAGCCCAAGTGCATGGCACATGATCCATTCCAATAATTTTGATTTTGATTTCTTTTCCCCCTGCTAACACTATGATAGGCACAGCAAAATTAATGTGCATAGGATTTCAACACAGTATTGACATTAAAACAGGCATTGATTTATATAGTTAAGATAGAAAGAGACTATAAGCAACCAGAAAAAAAAAATTCCTAGTGCATGAAACTAAGCATATAGGTAGACACATACATTCATGCGCGAATAGTAGTAATGCATACATACCATTTATATTGGTTTTTTTATAGCAATGTGCAGCATCAACAAAAGCTTGGGCAGTTTCATGCTTGCTTTCCAACTAGAATCAGAAAAACACCATTACAGGGTTAGAAAAGAGAAATAGAGAGAGAAACAAAGAACATCCAAAAATAAAAAAGGAGTGACCTTTAAATGGCAATTCGCCAACTTGATGTAGGTTGATCCTGCTTTGTCCCCTGAAAGATCATCATCATCATGATCAACACAACCAAAAGCTATAATCATCCAACAACAAATGAATTAACCTTAATATGAAATGCAATTGATGAATTTAAAGAAACATTACATGATTTGGCGAGCTTGAAGGAATTAGCGGCTTTATCGAAGAGATCAGCAGCATCCTCATATTTGGAGCCAAACAAACCCCAACCGGTAAGCTTCTTCTCCGCCTTGTTCAAAAAATCTTCCGCCTTAGCCAGCTGATCCCCCATGATTTCCAACCAATGCGAGAAAAATCGATCAATTCAATTCGATTCCCTCTCTGCTCTTTCTTTCATGCAAATTTACACACGGAGATTGTTCGATTCAGGCGCAATTGAACACAACGATGTTAGTTTTCCGAATATGCTTGTCCCTGTTTATTGCTCTCTTTCGGTTATTTCGGTCAAGTAAGCAAACTATATGCTTATTTTAATTATTATTATTATTAAAATAATTATGTTAATTTATTTTCACAAGTTTTATAGTCATGCATAAGGAAATGGTTTGATGCAACATCAATTGAAACTTCATCTACATATGTATTTAATTATCCGGTAAAAGTTGATAAAGGGTAAGTTCAGCGATTAATTTCTAGGAATATTTAAATGTTTTCTGATGTATTAAAAAAATATTTATTTAATTAATTTCTAACACATTAAAAATGTATTTTTATTTTAATTAAAATTAAAAAAATATAATTACTTAATCATATATGTCATTGGATGTCGGTACACAATTTCTTTTTACCTTACAGTGTATTTACATTAATCTATTCATATATGCTTAAAAAATTGCAACTGCCACTTAACTGGTAAAGGCACTGGTCCATGATTAAGGCCCCGTTTGGGAAAACAGCTTAATTAAGCGCTTATGACCATAAGCTCTTATGGCATAAGCGCTTATTAATAAGCTCTTTTAAGATATTTATTATAATGAATTGAAAATAAGCTATATATAAGCATAAGCTCTTTTTCATAAGCTACTCTAAATAGCTTATGAAAATAAGCTCAAAACAGCTTATAGGTAGGTCATAAGCTATTTACATAAGCTCTCTCAAACGCTTGCATAAGCACTTATACTATAAGTTAAGCTCACATAAGCTCTTCCAAACGGGGCCTAAGTGGTTCAACCGTTGTCAAACTAGGCTAATTGAACTGGTAATAATTAAGCATATATTTTTTAATTTTTATAATCTATTTAATCATTTATTAACATAAAATGTTGAGAAATTAACTCAAATTATATTTTAAATTGACAAAATCACCTAATGTATGTTTTATTAGATAAAAATAACAATTCATATATGTGAGAATTGTAACGCTCAATTACACACTTATTTGAATAAAATATGTTTTTAATAAATTTAAAGAAAAAAAATTCCTGAATTTCTTGGAATTTTTTAAAATATGATAGGTTCAAACCGATTCTGCTTGCTACAGTCACATGCTTTTCACATGTGGTAATCCAATTCTACTAATTATTGGTCAGTTCTCACCATTTCTTAGATCTACTTGTTTTTCTTTTGAAATGAGCTAGTCACTTGACCAGTTCCTGATTCAATTGGTCGAACAGGCCAATCCAATCCGATTTCAAAATTATTTTATTTATTGTTAACATATCACTCTAGGTGTGAGGTGCAAAAGAAGTGTATAAGTATTATATCCTCCTCTCCCTTTCTCAATCTCCTCTCCCTCTCTCGATCTTATCGATCTCCTCGATCTCCTCCTCTTCGTCCATGCAGATCTTCTTCTCCTACTTCTGAAGGACCACCGACAAGACTACCACCTTATCAATTTCCCAGCTGTATGTATGGTGGTGTTTGAGAAGAAGAGGGTTTGTTGATTTAGAGAGTTAGGGTTAAGGTTAATTTTTAATTTGGGGAAAATTGGTAAAAATTATTATTTTTATTTATTTTTTGATGTGGTATTCTTTAAAAATTAATAAAAATTACACGTCAAACTCATTAAACCAGTTAGCGTGACACGTCAGCGTTCACCGAAACTCCGGGCTTCGGCGGGGATTAAAAAAATACGCCTGCCAATCGTAAAAACTAATACCAAACTTTTTTCCGGCGAGGGAGTCATCGTCAACTTCACTACAATTACGGGACTCAGTATATTATTAACCTATTTTATATTAGATATTATAATAGATAATAGATAAGGTTTTATATATTTAATTTGTACAATAATTTTTGGCAAATGGCTGACATGTCTAATAGTAATTTTTTTATCAATGTATGAAAGAAAGAAGATAAGGACCAGATGCTATGTTGTCTCCATCGACAACATTATTCATGATACAACGACCGATCCCTCAATGACCAGTACTGCCGAAATTGTTTCCCCTCTCCTGCAAGCGGACCCGGAGCGCTCGCCGGAGGATCCGAATCCGCAAAATGGGTCCATCTCCGGCGCGGTGTTCAACGTGTCGACCACCATGGTCGGCGCCGGAATCATGTCGGTTCCGGCGACGATGAAGGTGCTGGGCATAATTCCGGGGTTCGCGGTGATCGTGCTGGTGGCGCTGATAACAGATGTGACGGTGGAGTTTATGTTGAGGTACACGAGCTCCGGCGTGGCCACTACCTACGCGGGGATGGTGGGGGAGTCATTTGGGTCCTTAGGTGCCCTTGCTGTCAAGATTTGCGTCATTGTAACCAATCTTGGAATTCTCATCATCTATTTCATTATTCTTGGTAAGTTTATCTTCTTCTCCTTCAAATTGTGCTCAGCAGAGTGTTTTTCTTTTTCAAAGTATATATTACAGGGGTTAGAATTTGCACCCTAGCTACCCAATTTTCAACCCCAACTAATTTTTTGAAATACAAAAAATACTCTTATATGTAAATGAGCCAGCACCTCACCCGTACCTTCTTTCATCTGCATTCCGGGATTTAAATATAGAATACACATTTCCATTGCACTTTATTTCCGAGATATTCATTTCGGAAAACTACGAAATTAAATTCTGAAAATTATAAATTCAGAATCTATTACGACATGCTTTCCGGGATTTCAAAAACCGGTAGTGTTGTAGAAAAACACTTAATTTTTTTTTCCAGTTTTTCATGTTATATTCCGGGACATAAAACCCGGAAGGTATTGTATTCTGGAATTATCATTCCCAGAAGACATTTTAGTGGGTCTTTCGGGTTCTACAAAACCGGAATGTATGAAAATACACACCGAGATTAAAAATCCCAGAATGTGGTTATAGTGAATAATAAACATACCGGGATTTATATTCCCGGAAAAAATGTTATAATCCGTACCAGGATTTAGAAACCGGAATACAACATTCAGATTACATTCCGAGAATATAAAATCCAGAACTTTATCAAAATTCGTTCCGAGATTTTAAAACTCGGAATGTATTTCGTGACAGGAGTAATAAGGACAATTACTACAAACGCCTGGGGTTTAAAATTGATTGCCTAGGGTGGCAAATCCAACCCCCTATATTATATGCAATAAAAGGAACGTAAGGACACTAAGATCAACACTCTTTTTTAACATTTTTTTTAAATTAGTTAAAATTTATGTAGGTCAAGAGCTTGGACCGTATAATTTAATAGACAAAACATAAATTTTAACAAAAAAAAATATTAAAAAGAGTGTAAAAAAAAAGTATTGCTTGCATTTGTTGTGTTTGAAACGTTGCTGGTTTAGTTGGGCCTAATAGTTAGGTAATGATTGGATGGGGCCACGGTGAAGTCCGGTTTATCATTTATTCGCATGTTTGGATAAGCATTCTTGAAAAAAAAAAGTATTCGGAGTCGAAAGCGCATATACAATTTTGACAAAAAAAATACCGCATATACGATGGAAAATGCGATCCATTGGTAGAAAAACGCATGGGTTTCTGAATCATTTTCAGAACATGCACTCCATAGTTTTGGAAAAGTAATGAGGCACCCATTTCTATAACTACACTATCATTTTGATTAGAGTTGTCAATTGGCCCATGGCCTGGGCCAACCCCAAACTTTATATTTTGACCCACATATTTATAGCTCATTTTAAGTAGAGTTTTTTTTTTCCAGCTTTAACCCACACGACTCATTCATTAAAATGGATAGGACTCGGCCAGCCCCAATGTCAACTCACACTCGACTACTTTTTAATTTACAAAAAATTCTACGATAAATCTCATTTATATTATCACTTCTCTCTCTTATGGAGGGTTGAACTAGTAACTTAGTAGCCTGAGTCAATTTAAGCTCAATCTAACCTGACCAAATAATGTGATGGTTTGTTGCGGGGCTAGCTGAATAAGTCGGGTTGGGCAAAATGTGCAGGCCAAGCAAAACGGGATGGGTCAAGAAAAATGGTCGGACAAAACATGCAAGTCAGCGCCAAGCCATGAAAAATAGACGGGTCAACGTGTGATCGGGAAAAACGGGTGGGTTGCCACCAACATGAACGGGCTTGCTTGAACCGATCAAGCACGACTGAACAAGCAGGCCCGACAAAACGAGTCGGGTGCCGGGTTTGGATCGAGCTAAACAGGTCGAGACAGACAGTGCTACTGAATTAGTAGATCATTCAATTTATGGCCAGCCAAACTTAACCTGAAAAGGTGATAACCTCTAGCAGATTGGCTAGAATAGGCTGAGTAGGCTCGTTTGGCTCGCACCCCATGGAGGGATGTGATGGTAAATTAGCAGCAATTCAATTCAGCCCTAGCCCGAAAATGTGACGGCCTGTTGTAGGCCGACCTTCACACTCACATTCTCTTTCATCTCATTTTCACCTATTTTTTGGTCATATTTCTCTCTTCTTTTTCCTATCAAATCACACATTATATCTCTTGTTTCTCCCTTCTATTTTTATGTCTCTATTAGGTGTGAGTGTATTGGTGTTAACAAATTTTATTTATAATCATAATTTTTGAGATCAAATTTATTAGTTACAAACTAAACTTTGAGTTTTTTTTTTTGAAACAACTAAACTCTATGAGTTAATCAAAATACTAATAAAAAAACTAATTAATGTAAAGATCTTAAAATTGAAATTCTAACAACAATTTTGGTTAATAATGTGTTATCACTTATAATTGTTCTGATTTTTTTTTCTACATACAGAAAATAGAAAACAGTTTTAAAAACTAATTAATGTAAAAATCTTAATCAAACAGTTTATATAATTTTTTAATTTTACAAAATAAAAAACTGTTCTTAATCAAACAGGGCAAAATCTGTCTTTCTTTACAAACTGCATGATTGTAATTCTGAGTTAGATTTGAATGTCAGTGGGAGTATTAGCAAAGTGATCAATAGTTTTGAGTGAATCCTTTGTTTTGGTAGGAGATGTGCTCTGTGGAAACGAGTCGAAAGGAATCACACACTTGGGTATTCTACAAGAATGGTTTGGCATCCATTGGTGGACCTCTCGAGCCTTTGCTCTTCTCATAGTTGCACTCTTCATAATGCTTCCACTGGTTATGTTAAGGCGTGTTGGTAAGTACTAGGTCCAAAACGCACAAACACTTTTTTCTTTGCTTCAATTTGCAAAGTATAACAATAATATTCCCCATTTGGCTAATGAAATATACAGATTCACTGAGGTATAGTTCTGCATTATCAATTCTACTAGCGCTGGTGTTTGTTGCTATATGCTCAGCAATGGCGTTTGCTGCATTGTGGTCTGGCAAAAGTGAATCACTGAGGATATTGCCTGATTTCTCTCATGTCACTGTCCTTGACCTTTTCACCACTGTCCCAGTGTTTGTCACAGGTTTCGGATTCCATGTTAATGGTTAGTATGCGGATTATATATAACATTCCCTATATATCTATATAATACCATGTTTGGATCTCAAGAACCAATTTTGACACTCAGATATAAACTCACAGAGTGTGTCTGGATCAACATTTGTCACAATTGATTTTGGTAAATTTGATTATAGGAAAAGTGAGTTGAGTGTGAAGTGGTTTATTTTTAGATACACTTATGAAAAAATAATTTTTATTTGGTAATGTTGTGATTTTTTTATTTTTTATTTTTAAATCTCACAATTAAATATATTCAACCCAAAGTAACTTCTTTATCACATCAATTCCTATATTTATAACTACTATAGAAATTGGAATTATTTGTATAATTACAAGGATTCAGCACATTCTTTTATATAGCACATTCGATTATCGGATGAATATCACATTTGGACATTCTTCTGCAATTAACTCTAAAGTCAAATTAAATTATGAAGAGAAGTTTCTGTTTGTAGTTTTTAAGTGACATAATTAATTTGGGAGAGAAAAATAAGTTGATCCAAACAAGTTAGAAATCATAAATGGAGACATTATATATAGCTTGATCCATTTTTTATTAGTTGACAAGAGATATCTTTGTAATTAACTTACATATATATGATTTGGTGCAGTTCATCCAATTAGAGCAGAGCTAGGAAAACCTGCAGACATGGGTTTGGCTGTGAGGATTTCATTGATGATCTGTGTGGCCATTTACTTTGCCATTGGCTTCTTTGGGTACCTATTGTTTGGAGACTCCATCATGCCTGATGTGTTAGTAAACTTTGATCAAAACTCCAAGTCAAGTGCTGGTAGATTCCTCAATGACATTGTTAGACTAAGCTATGCACTCCATCTTGCACTTGTGTTCCCCATCATGAACTATTCTTTAAGGGCCAACATAGATGAGCTCTTATTCTCAAAGAAGAACAAGCGTGCCCTTGCATTGGACACCCCTAGATTTGTGTCACTCACACTCATTTTGCTGTTTCTAACATACTTTGTGGCTGTGGCAATCCCAAATATATGGTATTTTTTTCAGTTCTTGGGGTCCACAACTATTGTTTGCCTCTCATTTATCTTCCCTGCAGCACTCATTCTAAGGTACTCTGCCAATTTTCTGGGATCTTTCTCACCATTTATATTTGCTTGATTTGTGTATAAGTATTTGATCCCCCTTTTTTTGGTAACAGGGATATGCATGGGGTTTCTAGGACAAAAGATCAAGTCATGGCAATAGTGGTGATTGTTTTGGCTATAGGGACAAGTGGAATTGCTATATGGACCAACTTGAGTGGTTCTAGTGCTGACTAACCATAATCTTACACAGCAGCAGAGTCCTTTCATGTTTAATAAGAGGGACAATTGATAGAATAGTATTTAAATATTGTATTTATCTGTCTCATTCTTCAATTATGTATTGTTAATTATGTTTACTTTGTTAAATATACGCCTCTCATCATCTTTTTTGGTTCAGTCTTGTGTCATGTTGCGATCAGAGAAGTTCAATGCTCGAACTATGTGTTACAAATCGTTTATCAAATCTAAAGCCCTGGTCGGGGTGATTTTTAGTTTTATGTTTGATATTATTAAAAATCAAAACTAGGTTTCAGTATATAATTCCGGTTTTAGTTTTTTGTGGTTTTCAATTTTAAAAAGTTGTTCTAAACTTTGTAAATTCACAAAAGTTACCATTGTTGTAAGACATCTTCTATAACGTTGCCTAGTAGCGGTTGTGGATGTTACATGGTAGCAGTGGTGGTGGAGAAGGAGGTGGATGTTACCCCGCAGTGATAACGGCAAAGGGCGGTGGCGGTGGCGGTGGCGATGATGTTGGTGGTGGCTGTGGTGATGGGGGTGGGTGGAGGTTGGTGGTGGTGTTGGAGGGTGGAGGTGGTGGTGGCGGCAGTGATTGGTTGTATTAGTGACAGTGGGTCGTGGTGGTTACAGGTGGAAGTGACAGTGGCGATGACAGTAATGGTGGTAGTGATGGCAATAGTGGCAGTGGCAGCAACGGGTGTAGTGGTGGCGGTAGCGTTGGCTATGGTGATGGCAGCGGTGATGGAGTGGTGGTGGTGGTGATGGCGAAGGTGATGGTGGTTGCGGCAATGATGGCGATAGTGGATGCTAGTGATGGTGGGGGTGTTGGTGGTGGCGGCGGTGGGTTAAATGTTCTTGAAACTAAAAGTCATAATCACAAAACTATTTTTTGTGAGTTTGTTGGTTTGTTCATTTCCTGTTTTCATTTTCAAAGCAAATAGAAAATAAAACTGAAAATATGTTTGGTTGATTTAGAAAATGTATATTTTCTAAAATCTGATCAAAATAGAAACAAAAAAAGGCATTTCATTTTTTGTGAAAATGAAAACGAGCTACCGCCACCACCACTACCGCCGCCATTGTCACCACCACCACTACCACTACTGATGCCGCCACCACCACCTTCGTCGCCTCTACCGCTGCCGCCACCACCGCCGCTGCAACCAACCACTTCTGCCACCAACACCGTCGTTGCGACCACCACCGCAACAACCACCCCTGTCGCCGCCGCACCACCACCACAAGCACCACCGACCTGTGAAATGAAAAGCGGTGATGGTGGTGGCGGCAACGGAGGTGATGGCAGCGGCGGTGTAGGTGGTGGGGGCAGTGGTACTAGTGGCGGCAACGGTGGTAGTGGTGGCAGTGACGACGGAGCGGTGGCAACGGTGATAGTGGCAGCGTTGGAGGAGGTGGTGACAGGAGAAAAATATTTGTTTTAAAAAGCTGACGTGTCAATTTTTAAAATAGAACGTTTTGTGAGAGTAGATGAGGTTCAATAATGACTACAATATGGATGTGAGAGAAAAATATTATGTTTTGAAAATCATGTTTATTAGATACAGTATGAATCTGAAGACTATGTTTTCTATTCATTAATAGGATTTCCTTTGTTTGTTTGAACATTAATTAATATTAGAATAACACGTGGCAAAAACAGTGAAGGTTGCTTGAGGTTCACAGTCGCCGCTTCTCCGTCCAAATTCATTTCGTGTTCGTATTCGCCACGGTTTTGGTCACGACAACTAAACTGTCATGCCACTCCAACCTGTCACTTACACAGTTACATCTCATGATTTTCTAAGTTCGTTCGAAACTTTTTTTTTGAAAGTAAGTTGGAAACTTAAATCCTAATATTATTGTAACCAAAGAAAAATCATAATATTATTATGTTAAAATTTAATTTGTATTTATCTCCTTTTTATACCTATTAAATAAGTATGGACATTTATGAAAAGATAGAAATAAAATCATTATTTAAGTCTGTTTCCTAATATATCATTAAAATTTTAGTAGTGTTTTAAAGAAAATGGACTATTTAGGAGGTATTCACCTGTATATATGTTTTATGACGTCAATAATTCAAACCAAACTACTTTAATGAGTTTGGATAGGTTTGATCAATCTGTTCCATTAGCTTTGAACCCCAACTAGATAAACTCATCAACAGTCTAAATATTAGTTTTCTTTTGTGAAACATCTAGTCTTTAATACTACCTCATTTCCTAGTTACTTATCCATACAGAAGGATAATTTTGCACATATTTATACGCTCATACAATATTTTGAATTAACATTTAGGGTCATTTTTTCAATTATATATCCATATTTATTCTTCTAGAAATAGAGTCTTTGTATCTCTAATCAAGTGTGGTGAATGCAAGTTGAATGCACGGTGAAGTAACGAGCATCCATGGCGGAGTACGATAGGAAATGTACCTGTAAAAAACACTCTAACACTTGAGTCAACTTTTAAATCAGAGAAAGAAAGTCAAAGCTTTATAGGAATATCGAGTGAGCGAAAATGGATCGTGCTTATGTAATTAAACAGTTAAACATGTATTTATAGAATCTGATTCGGATACTAGCGTTAATGAAGCTATCGTAAATGACTTTTGTGTCAATAGCCACACTTGGGTAGCATTCACATTATTGATTGTGTCAGCTCTGTTTCACTCGGCTGCTATTGGACGAGATAAATCATGTTTATAGTCGTCATGAACGACCAACACGACTTTCACTCGATTGTAATTCCTTCGAGCCGTCAGGACAATATCCACCGCTTATCAAATGCAATAAAAAAACTCACTATTGAGTTATTACAAAATTAGATAAATTATAAAATAATAGAACTGGAACTCTAAATCTAAAATTTGAGTTTTTCTTCTTCTTAAACAATGTATACCAATAGCCGATAACCATGAGATTTCTGGCCAATGAAATTTCTCCATTCACAAGAGTTGAAATTCGAACCATCAACCATCTGATTAAAAAACGAAGTGCTAAACCACTCTATTAAGCCACTTAATTCTAATATTTGAGTCTATAATAAAATAATCATGATTTTAAACACCTAGCAAAACCAACACTTTTACATATATAATATATACATTCTATTTTTCTTTCCATATTCTTTTCAACCATATCACATTATATATAATTTCATTATTAAATTAATTTGGATATGAACTCCTAGTTTATTTTATTAATTTTAGGAGAGGAACATGTGGCCAATCAGATACAAGTGACATAAGATTCACATCCCGTCCACATTCATTAGCTGCTCCAATTCGTCACGATTTCACAGTCTTTCCCTTCACAACAAAGGAATTTGCGACGAAACCTTTCGTCGCCACCACAACCTGTCCCTCTCACCATTTCTCTACCCAACAATAGCACCTGCCAGAAATTCACCTCCACTCCTCAATTTACAATCCCACCCTTCCCCCTTCTCCCTTACACAATCACACACCTTCTTTCACCGGTGGTATCACGGTCAATCCAACTACCTCAATCATTCAAAACCAAAGTACCTACAAATAAATTCAAACACCTTCGTACGTAACTCTGTAACAAACAACAAACTTTAACGAAGACAAACACTACTTTTTTTCCCTCACTCGCCGCCGGGATGTCGCCGGTAGCCGGAGAAAAAGTTCCCCTGCTTCCGGGATCCAAGTCCGCGGCGGAGCCGGCAACTGTTTCCGGCGCCGTGTTCAATGTCGCCACGAGCATAATCGGCGCCGGAATCATGTCTCTCCCGGCGACCCTGAAGGTTCTGGGTGTGGTTCCGGCGTTCGTGTTGATTCTGGTCATCGCTTTTCTTGCGGAAGTTTCAGTGGACTTTCTCATGAGGTTCACGCATTCCGGTGAAACGACGACGTACGCCGGCGTCATGAGAGAGGCTTTTGGGCCATTAGGAGCAGTAGCAGCTCAATTCTGCGTCGTGATTACTAATCTTGGGTGCTTAATCATGTATCTAATCATAATCGGTAAGGATTAAGGATACGATTTTTCAATGGATTAGATTTTCTTCAACAGTTAAATCATAAAAAAAAAAAAAACAGAGCAGAAAACAAAAAGGCAAAATATATCTAAAGAGTATAATTTTGGTTACTTGTGCTAATTTCCAAGTTCAGTTCTGATTTTCGCCGCATAAAGTTTCTTTTTTTAATTTCAACCTTTTCTGGGTATCTACCAAAAACCATGCTTTTTTTTTGAGGTCTTTCTCTGTTTTAACTTTAAAGTGAATTCCATGGATTTGAACGTTTTGTGTATTGTTTGATGAACTGAACAGCGGATGTACTTTCTGGAAATCAACCTGAAGGGGAAGTGCATTTGGGAATTCTGCAACAGTGGTTTGGAATTCAATGGTGGAACTCACGGGAATTTGCTCTGTTTGTTACCTTAGTCTTAGTTCTGCTTCCATTAGTCTTGTATCGTCGTGTAGGTGAGTGCCTAGTGCATTGCAATTTAATTAGCGTTTCAGTTTAAGTTTGATCTTATAGCAGTAAAAAAGTTAGACTTTTTAGACAATGGTTGCATGATGCTTGGTCAAATTATTATAATGATCTTGGCTATATGATGATAGGGTGAAGAATTTTTACCAATAGATCAGAATTAAATCCTTAACTTTTAACCTGAATTGCAATTTTGACATAAGTGCATTTTTATCACTTGTTTGTTTTCTTGCAATTTGAGTTGGAAAATTCCTTAACTTTGTTATTGTTTGTTATTGACAGAATCCTTGAAGTTTAGTTCTGCAATATCAACTCTTCTTGCTGTGGCATTTGTTACCATATGTTCTGTGCTGGCAATCATTGCCCTTGTGGAAGGAAAAACTCAAACCCCTAAATTGTATCCTCGTTTGGATCACGAGACCTCTTTCTTTGATCTGTTTACTGCAGTTCCAGTCATTGTCACAGCCTACACATTTCATTTTAATGGTACTTACTACTTAGTTACTTTAAGAATATTTGCTTAGAAGATTTTACTTTCTCCTTTAAGCATCTTCGCTAATAGCATGTTTTTGATCAACATCTCTTTCCTCATAATCAATTCTGTAACATATAAGCTACTAAGAGGATGTTTTGAAACCACAATAGAATGTTAAAATCAATTCTAATAAGTTGAAATGATATTTGGGTGCACGAGTAAAGCATAATCAATTCCACTTCCCACAACAGATAGTTCTTTATGTGTTAAACACTATTAATTATGAGATTTTACAACTGTATTTCATAACATTACTCTAAAAACCTTTTTTTTTTTTCCATAAACGTATCCGGACATTAATCACATAATTTTAAGGTATGTTTACCATACATAATTTCAGTAGTATGAGTTCTCAATTATACTAACGATAATTCAAACACATACTCACATAAGTTTCTCTCCAAAATTGATTCTGACTTAAAATCAATTGTGAAAGACACATGCAATTGGTTTTGCTAATAATTGGTTTTTCTTGCAGTGCATCCAATTGGGTTTGAGCTTGCAAAACCATCTGATATGACAAAAGCTGTTAGAATAGCACTGGTGCTTTGTGCTGTGATATACTTCTCAATAGGCCTATTTGGATACCTCCTGTTTGGGGAGGCAACACAGTCAGACATTCTTGTCAATTTTGACCAAACTTCTGGTTCTGCACTTGGTTCCTTGCTCAACACTTTAGTCCGGTTATGCTATGCATTTCATGTTATGCTGGTGTTCCCTCTCCTTAACTTCTCTTTGAGAGCTAACATAGATGAATTCTTCTTCCCCAAGAAGCCTCTTCTAGCCACTGATAGCAAGAGATTTGTGATCCTCACTTTGGTGTTGCTAATCTTGAGCTACATTGCTGCTATTGTAGTTCCAGATATTTGGTACATTTTTCAGTTTGTGGGATCAACATCTGCTGTGTGCCTTGCCTTTGTCTTCCCTGGCTCTATAGTTCTAAGGTAACTTGTCTTTCTCTGATAATAGTTAGACATTCAAATAGCGTACACATGCAAGACACATCTCAATTTTCTTGAATTTGCATCCTCCGCAGCAATTGTTCTTTAGAGCTCCATCGTGCATAATCATAGTCATTGATTTGTTAAGATCAATCATTTTCCTTAATCTTATTCTCCTCCTTTCACGTTTCCATCAAACAAACCAATTTGCAAAAGATACAAATAATTAGGCTTTGTCTAATTTCTCTTTTCTTTTTCCAAAATTGACAGGAATTCTCATGGTATATCAACAAGAAGGGACAAAATTATTGCACTGGTTATGGTTATACTAGCTGTAATAACAAGTGTAATTGCTATCTCCACCAACATATATAACTTTTCCCGGTAAAAGCTCATCATGAATTTGCATCCTTAAAGAGAGGGGTAGAGAATTCTAGACTCATTTGATTTTTGAGGCGCTTGTGTTTCTTGGGTTGTTATAGATGTCATCATTATTGATTGTAAAGTTGATAGATCTATGAAAATGTAATGTATGTAAGCATGCAAATAATTTAAGGCTACTATCGTAGTGGTCCCATTGATGAGACCAGATTTCATAGCCCTACACAAAGGGGACATACATGTAATAATATTATTCATTGCATGTCATATGGTCTATCTCTTTCTCTAAATTCTTTTAATTGATTCATTGTTCTCTCCATATTTCTAACTTGTCAATTAAGTGCTCAAATGCTTCACGACCAATCGGTCTAATAAAAACATGTGATCCTTGCTAGGCCACATCATGAATCTAGTTGTTTGTATTCATCGTAATAAATACTAATAAATAGTACTTTCAAGTTTCAATTCATTATTATTATAATTTTGTTTTTCTGGACTTGTAAATAATTTATAAGAGATTAACATGTATCAATTTCAGTAATACAAAAAAGTGAAAAACTATAATCTCTTCAAACTAGAAATTTGACGACCGTGAATAAAACAATTTTAAGAACTGAGTCAACAAGTTATACTAGCTGTAAATATGGATTTGGTATACTTTTAAAAAGAATGAACATATTTACCTATCTTAAAAAAATGTGTCGACTTCTTAAAAACTAAACTAATCACATGGAATGTGTTGTATAATGCGAGACGAGTGTTAAAAATATTTGATATGCAATTAAAATAGCACTGGATATGCTTTTTAACTTTTTAATTAAATAAACCCTTTTGCGTTCTAACGGGGCAGAGACAAGTGAGTTGCTATATCTATAAATATTTGCTTTCCAATACAAAAGTAAAATATATCAAATCAAATAAAAATACATGTGATATTGAAGTTCTTACAGCAACTGAAATTGTGTGAAAATTGAGCTAAACAAGACAAAAACGTAACTTTCACTTAAAAAGGAAACTATCTTGGTCTATCATCCATCCCTAGTCTTACCACATATCATCGCGTGAATTTTGGAGAGACTAGAGTTATGGATCCAACAATGAAGCAGTGATGTTAATCGCAGATTGCGGAACGCCAAAAATCCGCTATGTCAAGCCCTCAGCAGAAAATAGCGGCAAATAGTGGTGAGCCCTCTGAGCGCTACGCTATAGCACCGCGATATCCGCTATTTAACATTGCAACGAAGAGAACACTACTTCCTGAACAATGCAAACCCATATGATCAGAGGAGCTTTAAATTCATAATCACTCAAAAAACATAACATTTTGTGAAAGTAAAATCATTGGTTAATTCCATTGGAAAAATGCAATATCCACTGTAATCAAAATCCAAATGAAAGACAATACAAATCCTCACCAAGTTGGTCTGTAAAAGATATAGACCCTCGAGCCACAAAGTAGCAAGAGGTAAGACAATAAAGCTTATTCATAAACTTATATGAGAAGTTTATTGAGCTCATAATAGGTTATAGGCAATAAGAGATTATTTCTATGTTAATCTGAGCAGCTTGAGAAGATAAGCTGCTTATAGATAGGTTATAAGCTATTTACATAAACTCCTATCAAACACTTGAAATAAGTGCTTATGCTATAAAATAAGCTCAAATGAACTCTAAAAAATGGGGCCACGAAGAAGACAATAAAGTACAGACTCGTTGCAGGCAGCAATACATGATCCATATTTATCCAAAATCAAAATATGAACCTTTTATTGCTAAATCTGTATGATATAAGATGGTAGACCAGTTTGAAGTTGAACTAACCTTTTACTCTTGGTTGGAATAATCAACCCTCTTTTCTGTAGGCTTTTATATCTATCCTTTATGAGGGTGCAACAACCCTATATAGATACCAGCAAAAGTAGGAAAATTTACTTGTATGTTTACACAAAAAAAGAAACCAAAATAACCAATATCTCACGAAGAGAAATTTGCAAGTATACCTTAAGCTTGCGGATTGAACCACTTATCTCTTCACTTAATAAAACTTGAACAGGAGCAGGCTCAAACCTATTTTGAGAATGGAATCAATGAATCATAACTACCGAATTCTATAGGTAGGCTCAAGAAACAGAGAAGCTCAACAAACACTTGGTAAATTTTTGTTGTAGAATTGAAATAAAAACAAACACTAATACATTAAAGTACACTTAACAACTGCTTCCATGCCCATTAGTATGAAACGTGGAGCAAATTAAGATAGATACAAAAGATTGCTTACTTGTGCTTCCCTAAGCGTGGTGGACACTCCTTTAACTTCTCTTCCTTAGCAACATGTCGCCTCAAACGTCTTCTCTTTTTTTCTTCATCTTCTTTCTCAATTTCCTCAAGAATTTCAGGTATGCTGTAGTCAGAAGAACCAAAGATGCTATATATATCATCCCATATTGTAGTTGAAGAGGGCGGGAGAGTGAGAATGGACACATTACCTATCAATTTCTTTTGATATTTCCTTTCTCTTCTTTGATTCGCCTTCTACTTTCAGTTGTTCTTTGCGCCTAGCTCTCTTATTCATCTCAACTGTAGTCACCCTCTTTGTTTTAATAGGCCTGTCCAAGAGTGATTCAAACAATACAAGTCCATAAGATTTTAGAAATTATGAGGTTTAGAAAATAAAATGCTACACACTTATAACAGTTACTACCACAGCATGTTTAGATACTTTGCAGAGTTCAGCAGGAAATCATGCAAGAAACGAAGTCAGCATGAAATTTAACATATACATAATTCTTTTTGAGAAAAAAAATATCACCAATGTGATCTCATTAATAATTTTGAATTAATTAAATGTAGAAAGGACCGTAGTAGTGACCAACATTCATTCAGATGCTTATATTCAAATTGTACACAGAATCATGAGAAAATAAAAAGAAAGCAATAAATTAACTGCCTTAATTTGGGGAGTAATATCAGGTTAATTAAAATTATGATAGCATACCTTTTCTCGGCTGCATCATCCTCATTGTCAGGATTACTGTCATCATCATCACTCCCATTATCCACATCAAGAAAATACATCTGACCAAAAAGCAGGTTACTGATAAAGCAGGGACAAAAGCCATATAAATTCACATCTAAAGCTTTATATGTGGCACAATTTTGGCAGTACAGTAATTATATAAAGGAAGAGAATGAGACTCACATCTTCTTCAGCAATAGGTTGTCCAGGAACAGTTAATGGAACTGGTTCAGGGCCCAATTCATCTTTGTAGACTTTTTGCATTTCTTCCGCAACAGCAGAAGCTAACATATCCTGGTTTAACAATCAAGTTCTTAAGATTCTTCCTTAAGATTACAGACAAAACAAAGATCCCAAATAGCATGGGAACGCATTATTTCTCAAGAAACTACCTGATGACTTTCAAAGGAGGGATTAAACGAGCATCCCGGATGATCAACCTCTACTGCTGGAATAAGAGAAGGCTTTGACACCTGTTAAACAGGCATCCATCATATTATCAGCTAAAACATTGAAAGTGCCATGAAGATAAAATAAAATAAGAAATTCACAATACATAATATCTGTAATGCCATGGACTGTACCTTTTTCACTTTCTTGCTGACCTCATCTGCAAGATAATATACAAAAATCCAATGTTTAACATCCTATATTAATTATAACAAAAAAAGTACCCCAATACTTCAAATTAATAAAAATACAAGCACAAGGTACCTTTGTCACCCCATATATCAAACGTGCCGGGGGCTAACATTGAATCATCCTGATATGGATCATTAGAGATAAGAAATGTCAATAAAACAAATTTGATATAAGGTTTAAGTTGAAAAGGGAAAAAGAAGTAACCACCCAACTTTATCCGATGTGATTCTAGCTGAGCACAATAATTCAAACATGAGCTAATCCTACTAGTACTTCAGCCTTACTGCATTAATGGACAACTTACTAACCTTATGAATATCTTGATCAGCCTCTAAACTTTTAGAGACCGCTTTACGGTTCTTAGAGCACTTCTTCAGAGTCGAAGATGGCACTGGCTTAACAAATTGGTTCTTCTGCAGCACGCTATCAACACGGAGCACTTTTTCTCTGTGTTTTTCAATCTTTTTCTTCACCGCAAGATCTAGCCACGTCAAATTAAATAAGCTCGAGCCAAATACAAATATATCTAAGTAGCAATAAAAACGCCAACTTCTGGTAGGAAAAAAAAATGACATTTTATTTTGGCAGCACAGTATCCTCCATACCAAAAAATGTAGCAGAGACTAGAAACACAAATAATAACAATTCGCCGCCTTATTAGTAAAATAAAAATAAAAACTTTTTTTCTCATGGTAACACACATACAATAATAATCAGTCATCTTCCAAATTTTGGTTTGTATAATTTACACATCAATAACTACCCACCAAAAAATTAGTCATCAAAGACATAATTTTTCATATAGAAGCTAGTAATTAATAGAAATGCCAACTTCTGGCAGAAAAAAAAAATGACATTTTGGCATCACAGTATCTTCCATACCAAAAAATGTAGCAGAAACTAGAAACCCAGGTAATTACAATTTGCCATCTTACTAGTAAAATAAAAACAAAAACTTCTTTTCTCATGGCAACACACACATACAATAATAATAAGTCATCTTCCAATTTTTGGTTTGCATAAATTACACTTCAATCACTACCCACCTAAAAGCTAGTCATCAAAAACATAACTTTCACATAGAAGCTGGTAATTACTAGAAAGATATATAAGCCCAGAAAGAAAAAAGAACTAAAAGAGGTACCTTTGGACTTGTCTTCGTAAAAGAGGGAGTCACTAGAAAGGGCTTGAAGAGAGCCTCCAGAGAGAGCATCCTTTGTTGATTTCTCAAAGAAATCTTCGATGTCTTCGGTGCTTATGTTAGCCCTCCATGCCTTCTTACCCTTCCTTGAACCTTTCGCTTTCTTCCCCATTCTCCTCTTCAGTTTCAGTGTTTTCACCTTCGGTGCTCGATTTCACAAACAAGGGTTTTCAGCAGCAGCAGCAGCAGCAACGTAGTACGTGTGGCAGAACAAAATAGCACAAGTCCATGGAAGGAAGGGCCTTGCCGGGCTCAAATAAATGGGCCTTACATTACAAGAGGCCCAGCCCAAAATGTTAGCCTGACACAAATTGTTGGATTTGACCAAAGTTGTGGAGCGGGGCAGTTTGTGTTCCAGTGTTAGATTTGACACCCGAGCAATGAGAATTCGCCCCCCCCCCCTTTTCATATTCCAAGATTTAAATATGAAATTTTTAGCTTTTGAGATTTCAAATCTTATAAAATTTTGCTTTTGAGTTTCAAATTCCAAAAAACTACAAGGGTGCCAGATTACATAGAGTGTGAAATCGATCACCCTTTGTGTTCCCAATTTAGAATTAGTGTTGCATTTCATAGAGAAAAAAAACCTAAATTGAATACCCAAAACGTCCCTTTTCTAAAATTATATTGACTAGCCTAGGTGTAACTCATCTAAAGTGAATCTACTTATTTTATTTGGTAAAGTAAGTATCACTACTAGAGATGTTAATGAGCACGGGTGGGTATGGATAGTATATATCCACCACCCACCCTGCGGATAAAAATACATACTTATACTCACGTCATATCAACGTGGGTGTTCATTAAGTAGGTGTATTTATAGGTCTTTGTGGGTTGTGTACATGAATATTTATTAAAATGAAAAATATTAAAAAACAATTAAGATAAATTTAAGATAAAAAAAATATCGTATTCACATAATAGTGGCAAAACCACAAAGTATATTTAGTGCTAAAGTTCAAATAACAAAATTTTAAAACATAAATACAATCCAATTATCCAAGCAAACAAATATCACAAATAATTTCGGTTCAATATATATATATATGTTGATATATATGTGTGTGCAAAATAAGTTATTCCAGATACCGAATATCTATGAGTATGAACACGACAATATTGTACTGCCCGCTTCATTAATAAATTAATAGTGGAAATATCCATTCAAAAAATCTAAAGATACATGTAGGTGTGGATAATTTTATCTATAACTATAATGGTTTCTTATCCACAAATACAAGCAATTTTAACATCTCTATTTACAATCATTATTTAAGTTTTTTTATTAATTTTTTCTTATGATACTTACTTTACAAAATTTTACTTCATAATAAAATAAGTTGACTCGCTTTAAAGGAATCAAATTGAACCGGCCCGCCCATGTTGAATTTGTTGGACCAATTGAACATATTATAGGAGCTGGTATTATCTAAGATCTGGCTTTAGACCCAACTTACACTTGTTGGATTATAGGTTGGGCTCTACTTGCTTGAGAGATTTGCTTCCTAGCTGTTTCAAAATATATGGGCCGACACAAAAGTTGTTTTAAACTTTAAATTTCATTATTCTTAAATTTTATTTTTGAAAAAAATAATTTATTACCACTACCACTATCATCTCCTTTGCCATTGCCACCACCACCACCACTATTGTTACCACCTCAACCAACTCCAACACCACCCTCACTATTGACACTACCACCACCACTTCAACTTTTCTATTGCTACAAATACTACTCTCCAATGCCACCACTACTGCGACGTCTACTACCACCATTACCCACCACTACTACTCCCACCAAACATATGATTGTATTAATTTAAATAAGATGATAAGTTATACAGTATATGATCAAATGATAAATATATTATATTAAATTTTTATCAAGTTCTTATCAAACCTAATACTATTAGACTTTATATCATACAACATACCAAACTTATTCGATTTTCTCATGTGTTGTGCTGCTTTGTTGTGTTATGTAAAACTTTACTCATTTGAAAGAGTTTGTTGTCAAGACTTTTAAAAAAATTAATTTTGTAAAAAATGTTCAAAATTATTATTGAATGTTGCATATGTAGAGAAACTCCTTCGCAAGTAGTCATTACAAGTGATTTGTTTGGAGTAATTGAATTAAAGTGTGACACACTTTTATTTTTAATAGAGAAAATGTCATTTAAAAAATTATATGATTTGGGTATTCTCAAAAATGGAAAATAAGGTGTAGGAGTATATAATTTTATCCATTAAGTATATTATCTTGATAGATTCTTGCATTGTGGCCTCTCTGTCTGCCTGTCCATGAACAACAGAAGCACTTGTACTCAACTTTATACTTTTAACTTTTAATAAATTTTGTTTCTATTGTCACACATTGTCATGTGAATGTACTTTTCCAAAGTGCAACTCACGTGAGTTTTTCTATCTCCATCTCAAGTAACCAAAATCCTAAAATATTAGTACCACACGATACATATTGCAAGCACAAATATTCATTAAAATAGATAAATATCGGGTATACATGAAATTAAATACTCCTTTGTTTACTGTAGATGTATCTTTTAGCAATTAGTAATTTAGATAAATTTGAGGGGCTTTGTCAAATGTGTGAATCTGCCACCAGTTTCATTTTCACATACAGAGACAAACATTGCAGATTCAATTTTTAAAATAATTTGGAATGTCACGAGAAACTTTTCTGAATTGAGCAATATAAATATTTCTTCGCATAATTGGACCCTAAAAAATGTTTCTATTTTTGGTTTTATTGTGGTCACAAGATCGATATTATACAAATGGACACCAAAACGCGTACAGGTTAGCAACATATACAATATTGATATTATATCATATTACGAAATTACATGGACACTTCAAGTCTTCAATCTATTTAATTAATTATAAAAGCAGCAAGATAGGTGCATAATTATAATTAATCATATGAAAAAGCATTCCACCGTACATATCATATTCATCGATTGTGCAACATGCATAAACAAAAACAATCAAATTTTGAATAGGATATTCTCACTCTCCAACTTTATTGCAACTAATCACTTCTCCAAGGCCTTCAAGGACACTACTTTATTGCAACAAAAACAATCAAATCCCTCAATAGGAGATGTGCTTATGAAGTTAGGGCACACAAATAAATTTTATTCTCTTCAATGTTTTGTTTGGTTGATGAAAGAAAAAGAGGAGAGAAAATAAATAGAGAGAATGATGGGAGAAATAAAATAATTTTTATACTTGATTTGATAGAAAGAAAAGAGAAGAAAAAGAGAAAGAGAAAAAATGAGCCGGATGAAAGAGAAAAAGTTATTTTTTATTTTAGATAGTAGTATTAAGTTTACTCAATTTATTAGTTTTTTGACTGTGCAATTTAAGTTTCTGGCGGTTTAAAGCCACCGAAATGAGGACCACCAGAAATATTTTTAAATAAATAAGTATTTTTCTCTTATTTGTTTACTTTATTTTTTTATCGTATTAAACAACTTACCAAATTACTCTATTTCTCACTTTTTTCTCATATTTGTCTCTCTACTCATTTTCTCTTATCTCTTTTTCGTCTCAAGCAAATAAATCATTAGTAATGAAGGGATATAAAATACCGGCCCTCCCTTAAGTTACACATTGTTTGTTTGAAGGTGATTTGAGAAGAGAGAGAACGAAAATGGAGAGAGTTTTGTAAAATCACCCTTATTTAGTTTTTTTTTGTTACATATAGAAATACAACCTTATTTAGTTTGAAATAAGTGAAGGGAGAGAGATTAAATTGTGGGTCCTATCATCTTTGTTGAATCTTCTCAATTTGTGAAGAAAATGAATAAAAAAAAAAAAAAAACATAAATTTCACTCACCTCCACTTCTCTTTATTTTAAATAGACTCCAAAAATGTTACGGGCTCCACCTGTCAACCTCCTCCGTCTTCTTCTCTCCCCCCTCCCCACCATACAAGTTTGCTCATCTTCTCTCCTTTCTAACTCCCTTCACTCTCTTTATTTGTAGTGATGATTGGTGGAACATAAAAAACGTGTTTAAACACTAATTTTATAGCGATTTTAGACTGTCACAAAATTGAAAATAAAAACACATTTGTGACAGTTAGAAACAGCCATAAACATGAGGTGTTCGGTATCCATGCACTTTAATGTGGTTCATCAAACATTTTTGTTTTATTTCTTCTCAAACTTACCACTACCCAACATAGTGTAAAAGAGCTGCTAAGTTGGTGTTGACATTTAAAAAATCACTTCCATGTCTTTAAATGAAAAATTGATGTCATGAATACAATAGAATTGATTTAAATTTTGTCTTTCTTAATTCTTAATATCTCACCAAATTGTGCTTGATGTTCCTTTTTCAGTTTTGCTTTTATTAAAATAGTTACTTGTTGATATTTTTACACGCCAAATAAATTTTAATAAAAGACTTATAGTACAAGTAGTACCAAAGTTAAATACGTAAAACATGGGTGGGCTAAATGACTGTATAAATAATTGAAGTTATTTAACTTCGTGTTCACATGTATCAGTAAGATTGTGCAAAATTCAAAAAATAATTTGAAAATAAATAAAATAAATAACACAATTTTACTGATTCATATAGATATAAGTTAAATAACTTCAATTAATCAATTGTAGTTTAGCGGACCGGTAAAACATATGTACAAGGAACCTACTCAATTATTGATTGGTGAACCAAAGCCAACAAATATGATTTTGATTGAAATGATGCATGCCACCCAATAATTAAGTCTATAGTGTAGTTTTTAGGCTTTTGGAATAAACTTAATTATAACAGGCGCTCCTCTGTATGGAGACAAACATACTTACCTGTATAATTTTGTATTTTGTGCCAAATTTTTACAATACCTTTAAATAAAAAATAGATGACAATTATCAATGACCTAGTCACACTCACTGAGTGTTATTCATTATTGACAATTTTGGAGAAGTTTGTGGTAGATAAAAATAAGTTTTGAACAAGGTTGGGTAAATAACCCATAATTAATTTGGGTTATTTAACCTCATGTTCACATAGATTAGTAAAATTGTGCCAAAATTAAAATTAAAAAATAAATTGGAAATAAATAAAATAAATGATACAATCTTATTGGTTCACGTAAACATGTGGTTAAATAACCCCAATTAATCATGAGGTCATTAAACCAACCCCAGGTAAAGGCCTATTTGAAGTGATTGTGATTTTTTAGTTTTCAAATGTAAATTTGAAAACGAAATATGTTCCAACAAAAAATGAAGTTTAAAATGATTTTTTATTTTATTTCAAAACAACTTCAACCTATTTTTAAAACTACATTAAGATATTGTGATTGTGGTTTTTGTTTTAAAACATGTAACGCACTGCCACTACCCATCGCCGCTGCCGCCACCACCACTACCACTACTAACATCCACCTGTCGCTGCTACCACCGCTACAACCACACCATCACCACCGCTACCACCTACCACCACTATCAACTGCCTCCACCACCAACCTCCACCATCACCAACACCACCAACCACCGCTGCCACCGTCAAAACCACGACCTTCATCCTCCATCACCACACCCTCCACCACCACCATCACCATTGCACCACCATGATCCACCACCAATGCCGCCACCACCACCATTGCCACTACCACTGCCACTGCCACTACCGTTGCCACCAACCACCACCGCCATCACCACCCTCAACCGCCACCACCAACCTCCACCACTGTCATTGCCAACATCCTCCACCATCACACCCTCCTCTACCACCACCACCATTGTCACCTCCATTGTCGTTGTCGCCGCCACCACTACCTTCCACCACCATCGCCCACCACCGCCACTAGGTAACCTCCATAATCACCACCACCATCACTGTTACTAAGTAACATCCATCGTTGCCACCAAGTAATGTTAATAGAAAAATAATTTTTAAAGCTGACAACAATTTTTAAAAGTTGAAAACTAGAAAAAGCCAGCACTTTTTTTTTGTAAAGTTAAAAACAATTTTTGAAAATTGAAAACCACCGAAAACAAAAACTAGATTAATAAAAAACTATTTTTAGTTTTTTAAATTTTTGAAATATAAAACTAAAAACTATCTGAGTGAGCTTGAATTTTTAAGATTGTTGGTTGGGACACTAGAAAAATTTTAATTCATTACTTCCTCACACAAGACTTTGTTTGAAAAAAATATATGCAAGTGTTTGAGAGTGTTTATAATAAGTTATTTTAAGCTTATTTTCATAAGTTATTTAAATTAGTTTATATATAATGTATTTTTAACTTATTTTAATAAGTTTTTAAAATCAGCTTATGAATCAATATTTATGCATGCGATAAACACTTGTTATTATAAGCGTTTAATTAAACTGTTTTTCCAATTACGTGTCTAATTAAACTGTCTTTCCAATTACGCGTCTGAAATGAGCTTTGGGCACCCAAATAGTTTTTCATATTTTAGTTAATTATTAGGTTAAGTTATATTGAAATTAAATCTGGTAAGAAGAAAGAGAACATATGTAAGATGTGAAAAAACAAAAATTATCGGGAAAAAATAGAATTCTTCACTATTATTACATGTTTCATGTAAAAGATACAAATTGGTTTTTGTATTATTCAACATTTTTCATAAACAAATCAAGTATATGATACAAGGAGTATGGTCCATATGTAAGGCTCCATGAAATGATTATGCTGGAGATTGTGGAGGGAAAATTGGGGGTCACAGGGGGAAAACTAGATGAGCACTAATGGAATCTAAAGAGAGAGTCTAGTAGGAGAGTTCAGAGAAACGAATACTTTTATGGAAGGCATGCAAGAGACAAGGTAGTAACAGGAAATGTGTATGGAGGAGATTGTTTTGTTGTGATGATTAATGGGGCACGCATGTGAATAGAGGTGGGTACGTGATTTGTCCTTGTGGAATGGTGACAGTACTACTGGAATATGCAGAAGTAACAACAACCAACACCTCTAAACTCATATCATATCATATCATATATATGAATATGATCCGTGTCATGTTGTTGTATGTTTATTTGTCTATACATCTGAATCTATATCAACTTATCTCTCGGTATATGCTTGTTAGAAAAACAATATCATTGACTGTAATATTGTTGTTCAAACAGTACGTAGCTTCAATTAAAATCTTATATATATGTTTTGTTTGTTAAGCCTGTGTTTGGCAGAAGTGAAAATAACAAGTAAAAATTGACCATGTTTCGAAGCACTCTAGCATATTGTAATATCTCGAAGTTAGTTAGTCAGTTTCCACTTGCCTCTCCTTCCACTCGTTTGATTTCTACTCCAGCCAACACCATGAAAGATCCTCTGTTTTTCAACAGGATTTTAACGTGTCATTTATCTAATAACTTAAGTTTTAAGGATAATTTACTCTTGATATGGTATTAGGTCCTCTATAACGAAGTGGTCTAGAGTTCGATCATTGTTATCTCCTTAATTAAAAAAAAAGAATTTCAACACATGTTAAGTGGACTTGTGTTTTGTCCATGCAAACCTAAGTGGACTATTGCGTGAGAGGTGGTTAAAAATATAATTATTCATATATCTTTTACTTAACTACTTAAGCTTTTGGGATAATTGATTCTTGATAACGAAACCATTGAACTCAAAAGCTTGGAAAAGCCATAATAAATAATATAGGCGCGTTTTGAATAATTTATTTGAGTTTATCTTATGAGCAATTCTATGTTAATAATTGGTTCACTTTTGAAACATGTTCTTAAATTTAGTACATGCTCTTAATAATATACCTATGTGCTAAAATTAATTTGCAGAGAAGTTATTTTAACTTGTTTGCATAATAGACAAAAATCTTATTATATAACATAAATGTTTATACAAGTGTTTTGAGTAAACTTAGAAAAATCTCGTATAACGTACCTATAAGCTGTTATGAGCTTATTTGGGTTTATCTTCCTATGTAAATTTTCAAATTAACTTATAAATAAGTGTTTATTCTCATAAATGCTTAAAAGCAAAATAAATTACCCAAAAAGGGGTAGTTCAATTGGCAACGTAAGTTAAGTGTGCGGGAAGATTTCTCAGGTTCAATTCCCGCACAATATACTTTGGGAGGGGGATAAAGAACTTTAACTGTGACTAAATCCTGAATCTGAAATAGTCGGCATCTGAAATGTGATCAGATACCAGGTGGTTTATAAAAGAAATTATGAAGCATTCTATACAAGAGGTCAAACCATATATGAGTCAATGCAAAGTCTACAGAAACCATTTACATGAAAGGTGAACAACCTTGACAGCAAGCCAACTTGAAAAAAATAAAAATGATAGAGTAACCTCCCCAATTTAAACATAAAACATCTCCAACAATAGCTCGTGAGTACATGAATTCTTCTGCAGGATGGAAAGATACAACAGTTATACTAAATCCTATGAAAGAAGTAATTTGTAACTCCCGGCCAGCCCCTTTCGATAACAACAAGAATAGTAATAGCAATAGAATTGAAGGAGCCCCCCATAGTCAACCTCATGTGTAACTTGTCGTGAAAGAAAATTAAACCTAGCAAGCTTGCCAAACCAATAAAACAGGGTACGTAACAGTTCTAACTTCGAAGTTTAATTTGATCTATAATATTCTTTACATGTGTCGGCTGTGAATAAAGATCACCTAATTTCTAGCTATTCAAACGGACCAAATTGTTGTATAGAAAGTGTTACGATCGGCTAACCCCAAGAGGTTGGTCGAGTTTCCTTAATAACACAGTTTGGTATTATGAGATTGCATGCAAAGTCGAATCTTCACTCGTCCCATTAAGGTAAGGTAAATGTAAGTTTATTGTAAGTGTTCTTTGAGTTGGTGCAGTTGACAATACTGCCAGGGAGTCTGTTCTATGAATCTCTTATCCTCCAACCTCCAAGCAGTTGGAGGTAGTTCGAGGAAATAGCTGTTGAATATCAAAAGTCTTGCGACTTACGCGACAATGTGTAGTGTGAAAAAGGAAACTGAGAAGTTCCGTTCGCAACAAATCTGAATCCAACGCTCAGAAAACAGGCGTAAGAAATGGATGTATCCAATCATATTTGAGGGGTATTGACTTTTATGAAGGTCCTAGCAGGGGTAATCTTCCTGCCGAGCAGGAAGGACATGGTCGTAGGTCTTTTCAACACATGGCGGCTAGAAACCTTTGCTGGCGCTTAGGGGCGAAGGCGCTTGAGTCTCAGGTTCAAAAAATTCGAGTGCCAAGGGATGATCCTGTCCTGAAGATACAACCATGGTTGACATTGAGGCATTCAAAGATGCCCTGGTTGACCTAGGGAGCTCAATGAGTCTAATGTCTTTAAGGTGTTTTGTTCGTCTAGGATATGAGGCAAGGGATTTGACTCCCTCGATGACTAATCTCATTGGATTATGCGGGTATTCTATAGCACCGAATGGACTCAAAACACTTTCTGTCACAGTGGGACAAGGAAGAGTAAGACTATCAAGGAACAGTTTCTGGTCTTAGTGCATCTTCCAGGGGAAAATATAATTCTTGGCCGACTAGCACTCTTTAGTCTGCAAGACATTATTTCTTCTTAGGATGGTATGCTTATTTATCAAGCGGAAGATGGGGTAATGAAGACCATAGTGACAAACAACAGGGGGGTGTCAGGCTCAGGGTGCTCGGTTGATAACATGGTTCATAATGTGGTTCTGTGAGCAAAAGTATGACATCTCCATGATAGCTAAGTGCATGTGTTGGCAGATCTTTATCTCTTCTCGATTATGGTTTCAAAAGTATGTCTTTACTTTTATATCAAGGAATTAAAATTTAATAAAACTGACACAAATTTGTTTCAAAGTTCTTATTCTGTGTTTGTTGTTTGTGCTTGCAGATATACAGAAAAGTAATCCAAACAAGGGATGTTGTCTGTTCTTATAGTGTTTGGGCGTTGAAGGGCGCTTAGCGCCACCGCCTGGCGCTTAGCGCCCAGAGAAGTCTGTTCTGGCATTCTTCTGGGCGCTTAGCGCCCCGAAACGGCGCTTAGCGCCCAGTCCTTCATGTTCTGGCCGCTCAGCGGCTTAAAGAGGCGTTTAGCGCCATTTTCCCCCATGTTCTGGGCGCTTAGCGCCCAGAATGCTTCAAGTCTCCTTTTTGTTGGGCGCTTAGCGCCCTGAAGCGGCGCTTAGCGCCCATAACCAGGTCTCCTCAGCTTTTCTTCGAATCTTTGCATCTTTTAAGTCATGAAACATGTGAAAACACATCAAAAGCAACAAGAAACATGTTTTAAAGCTTAGGATTGCCTGGTTCTTTCATCAAACCAAAAACCTTATAAAACTAGGGTGTTTTACAATGAAAACCCATGCTAAGTGCCACTAAAATCATGCTAAAACTAATAACAAATTGGCACTTATCAATTATCGTGCTAATCTGCACCTCGGTAGCAAAAATGTTCAGCATATGGGCCATTGAAGATTGATCTCTTGTTAAGGAGAGATTAAATAGAAGAAGAAAGGGCGAAAAAAAGTTTTTGAAGTGCTTTGGTACGGAAATGCCACATAAACAACAAAAATGTGTGAAAAAGTTCTGTTGGAGAAAGGGGAAGCATTTATAAACTGCTCTTGAAAAGGCAAAACGACAAAGTTTTACTGCACGAGTGCATCCGGGTGGAAACAGAGCGACGTCAGTTACAAAGCAAACCCGATAGAAATTTTTCCTCTCTAGCTCGGATCAGAGCATAACCAACTTGGCAAGTCACACCTAACCTGGTCAGACACATCCAGCTCGGTTCAAGACGAAGATGGACAACACTTCTAAACTTCAGAATAAACTCTAAGCCAGAACAAATTAAAGGGTCTCGTACGACTGTAAAACAAAAGACTTACACTCGAACACAGGGGGGTTTCAAAACACAGCTAAAAGGGCTCTCGATGAAAGTTTCTTACAGGTTGACATGCCAATACTTGCCACGCCAAGCTGAAGGGCTCCTGTTCCGGTTGGCTCTTCGGCCATATGACCAGACGACGTAGCAGCTGACTCACTATGGATACTCTTCAGCATACACCTAAGAGGTAGCTTGCATGACCTGGGCTATGGACGAGCTCTTCTGACTTAGTGGCCATTTATTCGACCAGCCCGGACAAAATCCGAGGGAAGCGCTACGCATCCGATTGGCTCACAGCTATTCCCGCTCTGAAGCCTCACTTAAGAGGTTCCCTCCAACACTTGCAGAGGACCTACGACGCCTATAAATACAAGTTACTCATTACTTACATTACAAGTTTGCTATGCATTCTTACATGTTTGACTGAGTTCTTGGATGCTCCCATTGCTCTAACACTGACATGAGTGTCAGGGTGCCTTTTGCTAGTCTCCCTTGATGTACTGCAACTCGGAGGCTCCACCTCAATCATGACTGAGCAAGGCTAAGCTCCGCCATTCAAGATTCACGCACGAATAATTACCGTATCAATATTACTATCTAAATTCTCAGAATTTCGACAACAACAACGTAAAGACAAACACAACTTCAATTCCCCACTCAAATAACATTTGAGGGTCAACTGATCATTAATACGACAACTGTCGTTCAAGAAAACACACAATCACGCTTTAAAGCGTTCAAACCTAAAAAATAATATTATATAAAGAAATTTAATATATTTAAATATACTTATTTCCCCAAAAATATTAAGGGTCTTACACTCCACTGAGGAACCTATATTGGGATTCCCCCGCAGTCTTCTTTCTCTCTGTTGTGTTCTGTGTATCGAAATTCCCTTTTTTATGGTCCATATCTCCTTTTGTAGCTTCTTTTCTAGGATTTTTGAATAAGTGGTTTGCCAACGTTAGCTTGCACGTGGATAACATTTACCACATTCGTGCTTAGTGACAACTTAAGTCATTGTGCTTCCTTCATTTGATGGGTGTGCTCTTCTTCAGTTATAACCATGACCTACCAGATTCTACCACAGCCCTGCTTGCCTAATTAACCTCCACGACCGTGCAGCCATCCAACACGACGTGCTTCTGCCCATTTTTCAGGACGTCTTACTTTTGCCGGTTTTCCCATGTTTTCTTCATCTTTTCCATTTTTTCTTGTGGCACTTTGCCTATTGCACATTTGCCATGAAAAAGTGTGTTATGTAAAGATAACACAACAATCAGGCACCAATAAATATAAAAAATTATAGAAAAATCACTACAAAATAGTCATTACTCTTCACCCTACCATCTCCATTTTTCTTCGCTAAGTTTCTTGATGAAATCGAGTTACTCTATCCCTAACATCCCAACTCTCTATTTTTACGGTTCCTTCCACCAAATACAAGAGCTCCTTACTTCTACCGCCCTATTTACCATTGAAAACTCATACCTAAATATATAATAGGACCCTACCTGTATAACAAATATTTCTCCCTTTCCAATCTCCTCTTTCAAAATTACCCCCATAAAGCCAAATTGAATAATTTCAAATTCTTTACTCCCAAAACCCCTTCTTCTCTATTTTTACAAATTGTCTCCCAACTTACCTAATTCACTTTTC